>OW203657.1:0-10000000 GCA_934044485.1 Apeira syringaria
GTTTTTTTTACAGATTATTTATTTATTTCCAAAATGAGTGGCCCTTCGGATGTTCATAAATAATTACCGTTGAGTGACCGTTAAAGCGAGTAAAAAAGCCTAAATGGCAAAAATGCACTTCTTTATTGCTCATCGCAATTTCCTTCTGAGGGTCACAAAAGACACTGCGATCGCCAACCCGCCTGCCAGGCGTGGCGAGTATTGGCGAAAATGGGGGAGCATACTATGTTCAGTAGTTGACGTCTTATGGGTGACAAAAAGAAATGCTCCAACTACTCTATTGAATCGTTGGGAAAGCGGCGGAGCTGATTTCGTGCTAAGCTTCTAGCTCTCATGTTGCAACTTGATCCAACTAAACTTGAGGGAGTATTAAGCTTTACGCGCCAAAAACGTAAAGCCAAAACAATTAACAAAAAATGATCAAAAGAAGAGTATACGAATATTTATTATCGAACATATTTCGGCTGAATGAGTGGCGATGTCTTAATTTCATGGTATAATTCGTCATTTTATTTTTGAGCTTTCTGCTCACACTACTAGTTGACTTCAGTATTGCTATATTTTTTTAAGTAATGTAACCAAGTTGAAGGACACACTGTATAATTTAATCCTCAGTCGGTACCAAGATCAGATGAATAGTTATATTTGTGTCTTAGTGTGTTACCTATAAAGATTATTTTACCTAGATATGTATTACAGATAGCTGCTGTTTTGTACCATTACCTTTTACATTTAATTAATTCATTTCCTTTGCTCGTTCCTTTCTGTGTGTTCAAAATGTTATTATTTTGGAAATCAAGAAAAAAAGTACGTCGATCCACGTATTTTTCGAACCTGGCCTACGTCTTTTTTAAAATCCGAGTTGGCAACCCTGGTGCTGACATAATGTCTAATTTGCTGGACGCGTATGTAGGTGCTTGTGGCTCTCGAAAGGGATACAAAACCAGCTGCTTTATATTCGTAGTCGATCCACATCTAATTTGTAATCCTTCAAGGTTTAGTTGTCAGAGCACCATGCCCAAACCGATCGGTGGATAACCCACACGTGATGCGGCACCTAGGAGACGAAGCGGTTCGGTGAGAGCGGCGAGAGGCGGCGAGATGTCGATCGAGTACGTGCCGGTGTCCGAAGGCGAGCAGGACGAGCCCATTGAGCTGCCCACCGAGGAGGACGGCTCGCTGCTTCTGAGCACCGTGGCGGCTCAGTTCGCGGGCGCGTCCGGCCTGAAGTACCGCGCCGGCGGGCGGCTACGGGGATTGCGGCTCGTGGACGAGCGTCTGTCGCCACCGCCGGAGGGCTGGGCCGCGCACTCTTACTGGTGCGCCTTCCCGCGCCTCGAGCCGCCCTCAGCCAACCCCTCCGCGAGCCCCGCGCGCCCGCGCTGCTCCGACCTTATCGTCCTAGGGTTGCCGTGGAAGACCGGCGAGGACGCCGTTCGCGAGTATTTCGCCGCGTTCGGTGACCTGCTGATGGTGCAAGTGAAGCGCGACGCCAAGACGGGCCTGTCCAAAGGGTTTGGATTTGTAAAGTTCGCGGAGTACGAAGCCCAGCTGCGTGCCCTCGGGCGGCGTCACATGATCGACGGCCGCTGGTGTGACGTACGCATCCCTAACGGGAAAGACGGCGGGGCGGCGGCGCATCGTAAAGTGTTCGTCGGCCGCTGCACGGAGAGCCTCACTGCTGAGGACCTGCGTGAGTACTTTGCAGCGTTTGGACAGGTGACAGACGTGTTTGTACCCCGGCCTTTTCGTGCGTTTAGCTTTGTCACGTTTCTGGAACCAGAGGTGGCTCAATCACTTTGTGGGCAAGACCACATAATCAAGGGAGTGTCCGTTAACATCTCTACCGCATCACCCAAGAGGGAGCAAACCGGCCCAGGGCCCAATGGAGCAGCGCGCAGTCAGTTAGTGAGCGGTTGGGGGCTGGTCAACTGGACTGGAGATGCGACAGGGTGGCATCATCCGCCCCACCACCATCAGGAATCCAAGCCCTACCTCAAGTATGAATGATGCCTTGTATATAATTATATGGTGTCTGGACACCTTTGTTGATTGATGTCAAATTTTATATGAAACAAAATGTGTATATACATACATATATTATTATTATATATTACATCTATTATAGTATGAGATTATTTATCAGTCTTTCATTTATCCATTAATTCTGCTGCCTTCAAACTGCTACAATTATACTCATATTCTCATATTAAAATTCATGAATGTTTTTTAGCGCACATTATTAAACTAGACTAGTGTGAATGTGTTGGCTGTCAGAATCAATAGATTTCTCTGAAAGGCATCAACACGACTTGTACTAAGGGCACTGTTACATGTTGTGACTCTTCTCCATCACAAAGAATGGTATGTGCGGCCTATTGTGAATCTGCAAATGTTCTAGGTAATTATAATTTGTTGGCAATTGAGATAGCGGGCAAATGCTAGATCTATACAGTATAAAAAATATTGGATTAGAATTGAACACTTACTCTAAACTTTGAATTCTGATCAGATTCTTAGTCATCTCCCGTTGGTTTATGAAACTTGCATGAATGTACATTGGCAGAATTGTGACAAATGCCACAAAAGCCATAGTCTGTCCCATTAGATACATTTTATCTTTTGATATGTATATCCGATGGGACAATAAAATGTTGCTAGAGTTGACATGGATGTGCTGAGATTTGCAATTAAATGTTACTTGCTTGTAGATGCTGGGTACTGGACTGATTTCCCACTTGGGTGGTTTTGTGAGCTCCCCCTTTCGGCTCCTACCTAAGCCATTACCCTTAAGTTAACGTTGCTGTATAATCGTAATATGTATTATGAATATCAAACTCAAGCCATCCTAAGTCAGTGAGTGATGTACTCAGCTCAGAAAAGTATACTAAATAGGAACTATACTATGTGTTGTTTCAAAAATGGTTCCTTTTCCCTATGTACTGCGAATCCCAACCGTTGTTTTAACTCTATACACATTTTTGATGGCTATCAAATTTAGTCATACGATACTTAGCAAGTGCAGCGTCGCGAAGATGCATCAATAACTATACATTTTCCGTTAATCCAAGGGCTAGGCGGATCTTTAATAAATCTTGACTTTATTGGAGCATGTAAGTCAAATAATAAGGTTATAACTTTGTTAAAGTCACTAACTAAATTATCAATGTCAGCCAAGACAATCAAGTCCCACTTAACAGATTATAGGCACAGTATAAATATGGATACAGTACAGAAACTACCTGCATATGCTCGAAACGGCATACTCACACAAACATGCGCATCGACGAGATCCCCAAGCGGACGTCGCAGTGCTGTCAGCGGTGAGTGCCGCGTCAAGACGAGTACGTATAAGTTTATCTTCGTGATCTTTTTAAAAATGCCACGAGTGTTTTGCGTAGTGTACGGCCGCTTGAACTCCACGTCATCAAAACCGGTTAGTAGTTATCGATCGATCATAATGAATTAGTGTACTTATTGTTAAATCCAGAGTGGAGGCGTTATTTTAAGCTAATATTGGGAACAAGTAAATCCAAGATTTTTGGGGAAGGGTGTAGTTATCATGGTTTTCCGGGGTTTTAAAGCCGATAGTGCTGTCAAAATGTAAATCCAAGATGGCGGCTACAATATATTATAATTTTTTTCGTCATGGATGTCGTTTTCATGGTTTCCGAGGGTGTTGTAACTGGTATTGCTGTGAAAATGTAAATCCCCAGATGGCGGTTGCAATAAATTATCAACAAACCGACGAAGTATTTTTCCATAAATAATTTGTAATAATGAAAAATAAAGGTATTTTTTATGTAATGGTTTTTTATCATTTAGGTAGCGCACGCATTTTTGTATTGAAACGCGGTACGTTTCGCAGCCGCTCATGTTTATGGACCTAGGGCAGTGTCTGTGAGAGCAGCACAAACTTGGTGCGTAAGCGTTTTCAATCCGGACATTTTGATGCACGTCGCTCTATTACGGAGAAAATGGATATCATTTTTTTAAAAGTGGAGCAAGCTCGGCATGTCAGTAGTTACGACGTAGCTGAGGAACTGGGAATTGACCACAAATCAGTAACAGTTTTGGTGCATTTGAAAAAAAACTGGGTACAGATAAATGCTTGATATTTGCGTACCTCACGAGCTCACTGAAAAAAACCTCATGAACCGTGTACCTACTCCTTTGTGATTATTACGACGTAATGAAACCGAACCATTTTTGAAGAAGCTGGTGATGAAAAGTGGATCACGTACGACAAGAACGTGCGAAAAAAGTCTTGGGCAAAGGCCGGTCAGGCTTCACAGACTATGGCGAAACCCGGGTTAACTCGCAACAAAGTGATGCTGTGTATGTGGTGGGATTGAAAGGGCCAGGCAGGACTATCGACTCTGAACTCTACTGCGAACAACTGATGAGATTAAAGCAAGAAGTTGAGAGAAAGCGGCCGGAATTAATCAACAGAAGGGGTGTGGTTTTTCATCATGATAGCGCTAGACCTCACACATCTTTAGCCACTCAGCAAAAAGACTTTGCCTGGGAGGTGTTGATGCATCCGCCGTATAGTCCTGACCTTGCACCTTCAGATTTCCACCTGTTTCGGTCTCTTCAGAATTCTTTAGGTAGTGTCAGCAGGTTAACATCACGAGAGGACTGCCAAAACCACTTGTCGCGGTATTTTGATCAGAAGCCCCAAAATTTCTATAGCAATGGAATCATGTCCCTACCTACAAGATGTCAAAAAGTTATCGAACAAAATGGTACCTACATACTTTAGTTAAATGTAAATAAACTATATAAAAAAAATGTTTTGAATTTTCTTAAAAAATGCGCAGAAATTTTTTCCACAACCTATTATTTCATCAACTAGGCTTAGTTTTCGTACTGTTCCACCTTTATACTGTGTACTGTATACCCATCATCAGTCTATAAGTTATCAAAATAGGAGATATTGTTGGCTTCATATAGATAAACTCACAAGATATAAACGCATGACCAATATGGGACCCAACATGATCGACACATACATTACGTGCTTTTATATTTGAACCTTTGAGCGTTTGATTCGATCGAGACGTGGGCGGTGCTTGAGTCTCTCCAGCGGTGCCGTATTGACCATCGGTATATCGAAGTGTTGAAGTGTTTGTACAATAACGCCACCATGTCGGTCCGAGTACAAGAGCAAATTTCGAAGGCGATCCCACTGCAAAGAGGCGTGAGACAGGGAGACGTTGTCTCTCCGAAACTGTTCACTGCCGCATTGGAAGACGCCTTCAAGCTCTTGGAACGGCAAGGATTCGGCATCAACATCAACGGCGAGTACATCACTCACCTTCGGCTTGCCGACGATGTTGTGGTCATGGCAGAATCGATGGAAGACCTCAGCACGATGCTCGAAGGCCTCAACAGAGTTTCCCTAAGGGTGGGCCTAAAAGTGAACATGGACAAGACGAAAATTATGTCAAATGCCCATGTTGCGCCCGCCCCAGTATCAATCGGAAACTCGGTTCTCAAAGTTGTTGACCATTACGTATACCTAGGACATACAGTCCAATTAGGTAAGTCCAACTTTGAGATAGAGGTTATTGTCGAATCCAACTCGGCTGGGCAGAGTTCGGGAAGTTCCAAGACGTCTTCTCGTCCAAAATACCGCAATGCCTGAAAACTAAGGTCTTCGAATAGTGTGTGTTACCAGTGATGACTTACGGAACTGAAACTTGGTCTCTGACTATGGGCCTTCTGAGCAGGCTCAGAGTCCCACAACGAGCTATGGAGAGGGCTATGCTCGGGGTTTCTCTACGCGATCGAATCAGAAATGAGGAGATCCGTAGAAGAACGCAAGTCACCGATACAGCCCAGCGGATTAGCAAATTGAAATGGCAGTGGGCACGGCACATAGCTCGTCGAACTGATGGCCGTTGGGGTCGAAAAGTTCTCGAGTGGAGACCTTGGACTGGCAAGCGCATAGGACGGCCACCGACCAGGTGGACAGACGACCTGACTAAGATCGCAGGCAAGGGCTGGATGCAGGCTGCTGCCAACAGGTCATTGGGGGAGGCCTTTGTCCAGCAGTGGACGTCCTATGGCTGAGATGATGATGATATTTGAACAAACCATATCAATCAACGTCTCGCTGCCATCAGTGTAAAGAGTAGGTGCGTCGACCAGTTGGTTAACTCCTGTGAACGTTAAACGTTATTTTAATAAAATTTAATATAACCGAGGGCGATATGCTGATCCTATCACTAATATGGACGATTTTATCTTTAGCTTAACCCACATGTCGAAGTCTATATTGAGGCACGACTGCGGCGCGATCGTCCTCACCCGCTCGTAGCCACGTCTCGTGTATCGCCATAATATCTACTGGCAGGGATCACAATAAAGTTCTCATGACCGGTACCCAAACAACCAGCATTGTGAAATCCAACTTTCAAAAGTTTACTATTACCCATTGTTAAAAACAGTAAATGAGAGATGGCGTAAAGTACTCACCCACAAAATATGCCAATGAATAATGCCGGTTAGTAATATAAAAAACGGACATAATTTTTAACAATATATAAACATGTGCGATTCCCCACAATATCGTACCATAACATTATACATGAATATATTCAATACTGTATCATATATATACATTACTAATAACACAATAATTATAATAGAGTGATAAACCACACTAGGTGCTAGCGCGTACCGTCCGTGTGCACTCGGTCGGTACGAGCCCGGACCGCACTGAGTCCTGGGCCCATGACCCCCCTACGAACAACTTGACGAGGTGTGTTGTCGATATTTATACTGGTGTTGCTCTGTAATCGTACCGCACATCTTAATCAATGGTAGGAATATTTACACTCGGAAAATGTATTGTTATACGTAAGCAATGGGACATATTCCGGTTCATAATACAAAACCATAGGTGTACTATTTAATTCTCAAGATATAATGATAAACAATACCTGGCCGCACCTCAATAAGCTGAACGACAGACGAATACATTTTACTTTCGTAGAAGGCATCAGGAAGTGTTTGCACACAGAATAATGTATTATTGTCCGCGTATGCGAGGGTGGATAAAACGTGCGATGATCATTCTCTCATTTGATGGCTACAAATATGATGATTATACATTTCAATGAACATCAACACATTGACAGACCAATTCGGCGGTTTTCCATGGCTGCGTGATGCGTGGTATATTCTATATGGCTACGGCACGATCGAATAAGTAATCGATTATTATTTATATAAAACAAACAATTCGATCCAACAAAGTAACAAATAATGAGTTCATATAGCACATTGTAATGATGATACTAAAAATGTTAGCTGGTTCGGTTGAACATTGAAATCACTACCATTATCCCAACAAATCATTTACATAAGGAAACAAAACAAGTGCGCCCACACCGCCGCGTTCGGGCAGCACCGGTATCTGTCTGTCTTCTATCCGGCGGACATAGGGACCGGTGTGCTCTGCGCCCGCGCCCGCGCCGCCATACATGGACAGCCCGCTCCCGGTCAGCGCAAGTACTTGGCAGCCCAGTCCACGCGCGCCGCCGCTCCGCTGCCCACCGCGGCGGTTTCTGAAACATGTTATAGCTCTCTTCAATATGGTATTAAGGCAAGGCCTCAGACTAACTACGCTTTTATCTCTCTCTCCCGTCTCAGCAGACCCTAACGATTGGAGTCCTCTCACACACCTCGGGAGCGCCGTCGATCGGTCGACCAAAGAACGCACAATATGCACGGGCACCAGCGCCTGACACCAGCGCCTGGCACCAACGCCTGACACCCTAGAGTACGCACCTGAATACACAGCTTAAGGAGTTCAGAGTGACTCCCACACAACCACCGCGCCGACCCCGGCCGGTGATACCGATAAAGGATTTACCCGGGACAAAAAAAGGGTTAACACAGCTAACATGCCTCCAGGTTGTGTGTGTGCATCTCACCTCGATACGTGGAGAGCGGCAGCGCGCGGAACAGGGAGGTGTCGATGCGCGTGCCGGCCACGTACCGCGCGGCTCCGAGGTACGCGTGCACCCCGCCCCCGTCCCGAGCCCCTGCGCCTCCTGCCCCGTGCACTAAAGCTCCGTGCAGCGGCGCCGGCGCCATCACACTGCGTCCACCGCCCGCGCCCGCGCCCGCGCCGCCAGCGCCCGACACTCGTCTCAGGGGCGGAGATGCGCCGACTTCGTGCACGACCTCACCCCTGTATACATATTCAACGTGTCATTATTAACGTAAAGATCACGGGGACTTCACCAACACTTTTTTTTTCATTTGTGTTTTCTTTGCGTAATATACAACTTCAAACTGAGCCAATCGCAAGTTTACACCTCTAAAGATGAAAAAGGAAAACTGAACTAAACAAGCTGAATAACTTTTTGGAAATAAAATTAATTACCGAGAATACAATTAATAAGTAGGTGAAATATACATATAGCATAAAAACTAAAAAAAGAGGCTAATTAACCTATCGTCTATAAATACAATTCATTTATTTATGCAGACTACAAATGATCCTTACCTACTTATAAATAAAATACATTATCATAACACAGGTATTACTTATGATAAAATACACTCTACAATGAGGCACCACGTCCGGCCGGACATCACCATTCCTAGAGGATCATCACCCGCACATAATGGCTCAGTATGGGCGCTCATAACTCTTCACCAACTATTTCTAGGATGCTGTTGTGAGTCCTTCGCACCCTCCTGAACAGTGACGCGACTTTTTTGCGTACGACAGCATGAAAACCGTCGGTGTAAGTATTGGCAAACATTTCGGAGGCACTGCAAAAACAAGGGAGTCTCAACATAGCCCTAAAAATGTTATCGTATCGGATGCGAAGGGTTTCTCACAGTCCCTGACAACACGCCTTAGACTCTAAGAGACTCTTAGAGATATCACTGCGGGCAATCTGCAGCCAGCGTGCTACCGCGGACCGCCAGAGCCCTTCGATCCCGTTCTATGTCGACATCGTCTGTAAGGTCGTCGGTGAGATAACGTCCTAGATATTTACATTGAGAGGCTCGATTAATGTTCATGCCATTTAAGGTAATGGGTGGTATAGAAGCAGGACACTTCCCGGCGGCCTTAAAGGAGAGGATGAGGCGACTAGCTCAAGGGCACCACTGAGGTTCGGACCTCGGCTTGAGCTGTCGCCAGGACAGGGAGTTATCGGATCGACTTGCCCCGGTACCAAAGTGGTCCGTAAGTGGGCCCTAAGGATGTTTGCTCTTTGACTATTTGGAGGGAATCTAACCAGGATGTTTTTGCCTAGAGCTCGCCGTCGAGCTCGGTGTCTGACTGTGTATACCAGGGACTCTCGACCTTGTATTCTACCGGGATGACCGTGAAACGACGCTAAAGCTAGCGACAAGGCGACAGCGATGGGGTCGTCCGGGTCATCCAATACATGCCTAGGGCGGCGTCGTCGGGGGGGTCGATGGTGCGGGTGTGTCGGGGTGGTGGAATAGTTGGCTGCTTGCACTACCAAGGGATTGGGATGGTGGGGAGCCGCGTCAAAGTAGCGACGGGAGCAGGTCTTGATGAATTGGGTGATGGACTCTACTTCGAGGTCGCAATGCAGCTCGGTGTTCCGCATATACCACGGAGCGCCGACCGCCTTGCGAGCGAACCGATTCTGAATTACTTGGAGACGGTGGAGATCGCGAGGGTGGCAATGAGCGAACGCTACGGAGGCGTAGGTCATGATTGGGCGGACGCAGAGTTTATACAAGGTGATTTTATTTCTAAGTGAAAGTTTACTATCTTTACAAACAAGGGGACCGAGGCGACCCAATACGAAGGCCGCCCGGTTACGAACTCCAGTTATACACTGCGCGAACGTGAGTTTCCGATCAAGGATCACACCTAAGTATTTGGCAGGGTTGTTGTGGTGACTTGAGTCATTTGTATATTTATAGGTGCGCTTGAACTCGGATTAGTGGGGGAGAGGGACGGGCAGACTGAGGTGGGCGCTCCTGACTGGCCGAGGCTAGAGGGGGCGTGGCCTCTCAGTAAGGGATCTGGTGTTGGTTCAGTCACATTTCACGGAATGTGGTGTCGTCACAACATTCCAAATGTTCCAAAACCAACGCAACAACTTGTGTGGAACACAAGTTTCACTTAGACCACGGCCAAACAGCCCGGAAGCAATACATACAACATGCAACGCCGGCCGTGAAAGCCTTAGAGTTTACACGTAGCTGATATTGTTCACGCTCACATCACCAACTTGGCATCCGACACGCATACTGCTCAGTTCGTCGATTAGCTCCTTTATATATAGGCTGAAGAGCTTCGGAGACGTAAGACCCCCCTGCCTCACGCCACACTCTAGCCTGTAAGACTCGGAAGTAGCATTTGCCCATTTAATACAGTTGGTTTGATTACCATACCAATATTTAAATATATTCAAGATATCTTTATGCATACCACTTTCTGCTAGCTTTCTCCAAAGCACCTCGTAGGACACGCGATCGAATGCCTTGGAGAGATCCAGGAAACATGCACACACTCGCTATAACTAAGTACTGAGACATAAAGGCCGCTGTAACACACCTACTGGTTACGTTTGCACTATCATAGTGCCGACTTCGTAGATTTTGTAATGTTTTTCTTCATTTATTGGGTTTACCGGTCTATTATGTCATTCTGTGTAAAAGTCACACAAATGATAGGAATAATGTGGGTGGGAATAAAGTAACTTTTCATTTTCAATGAACTAAGTTCGATCATGTACTTATAAAGTTTTCAGTCGCTGCAGAACTACAAAACAATAATGGGGGAGGGGAGGAGCGGCTATGATAAATGAATAGTGATAATAGCACTAAATCAACAACATCTGGTGTGAATAATGCCCTTGTTTGTGCAATGATGTCGGTGCCAGTAGGTATAGGTCATTTGTTGTTTCTTCGAGATTTCCTACCGATCGCGATGTTGCTTTAACAATCATTAATTTGATTCTGTTTACCGCAAAGGTTGGAAGCTTACTATAAAAACAGTCAAAATGTAATCTTCATTTTGATGAAGACGACATCATAAAAACAAAGATGGACGCCGAGGCTCAGAGGTCAGTGACATGGCTTCTGTGTCTCCAGGAGCCTGCGTTTGAATCCCGGCAGGGGCAAACGTTCGTGCGATGAGTCTATGTAGACGTCTGTCCCTGGTCTAAGGTGTCTGTGTGCTGTGATTGTGTGTGTCCGTGCCTCCCGCGAGACAGGGGTTCCTAGTGCGGGGGCTTGACTGTATTGAAAAAACATATTGGAAAAATATTACAATAGTAGATTTCAAAAGTAATCGAGCTCGGGAGAGGGCTCTACGAACCTCATTCTTAAAGTTTACAAAGTGAAGCCAAAGATATCAAAATTGCGATCATTGCCTACTGCACAAGATCTGCTAGATCTACGTACATATACGAGTAGGTACATAGCAGAACAATACTTACGACTTCGGCATTGGTATTCATCATCATCACATTGTTATTACCTAACTCTATACATGCTAAGTATAAAAAATATTAGTAAGGTATACCCCAGGATGTCTGCGAAACGATCACGGAGAGTTTGCGTCGCGGCGAAGTGCGGAAACGCGCGCAGCGGTGTCGCCCGCGTCGGGCCGCGGTCCGGCAACGCTTCCCGCGTCGGGCCGCGGTCCGGCAACGCTTCTCGCGTCGGGCTGCCGTCCGGCAAGGCTTCTCGCGTCGGGCCGCGGCCCGGCAATGTCGCCCCCTCCGAGTGCGGTGGCGCACCCGCGCCCGGCACCTCGGCACCACTTCTAAAGATCATCATCATATCATTATCTCAGCCATAGGACATCCACTGCTGGACATATGCCTCCCCCATTGATTTCCACATGGACCGGTCGGAAGCGGCCCGCAGCCAGCCCTTGCCTGCGATCTTAGTCATGTTGTCTGTCCACCTGGTCGGTGGCCGTCCTACAAGACATGCTCATACAACCCGGGATCAGCGGCTCAGAAGGCAGAGTGCTACCAATTGCGCCAACCGGCCAGTCCAATTGGGTAGTTTACCCTACCGCCTGTTTATACACTCACCGGAATATGACGCGGCTCGTGAGGGCAACGGACCGCCGAAGCTACGATCGCAAGAAAGCAGAACAGTTGGCCAAGTGGAGTACCAGAGACGAGCAAGTACGGTACAGCGCCGGCGGGAGACCTCCGCCCTGCGTGTCGTCTCCCGCCGGCGCTGTACCGTACTTGCTCGTCTCTGGTACTCCACTTGGCCAACTGTTCTGCTTTCTTGCGATCGGCGCTGCCGAGTCCGCATTCGGCCTCCAAACGTCTATTTACCGCGTAGTCTTTCAATAGAAGCAGTTGCGGTCCTCGGAGGCCTGGATTCTAGTTTACGTGAGATGTAGAAAGTTCGCGAGGCATTTACATTTCACCTGTCTAATTTAATTTTTTCAAAAGTCTCTTCTCTAGACAGTTCGCGAGTCTTCTATTGATGACCTTTACCAATTTTTTTGAAAGAGCAGATAGAATGGAACTTTGACGAAAATGACTGACATTTTTCGGCCCACTTTGGTGTTTTGGCACAATTACTGACGTTTTGGGAATTTGGAGTTGATCTTCTTTATTTTACTATACAAGTCTCCTGTGCATGCTGGACGGCAGACTTTTAGATTCTTGCTGTCAGCAATTGCTGCTAGCAATTTTCATAGCTAGAGTTCTTCGAAAGAGTGTGTTTCTATTTGCGAGTCATAATTACATGAAAAATCTTAACAATATCCCAGAAATATATACCTAACTTTTCGCCTTAATAAGAACGAAAGTCTGTGACAGATTTAAGTAAATAGCATTAGTACCTCCTGGCCCGTGACGCAGGGGGCGGCACGATGAGAGCCGCGCCGACCGCGAAGTACGGAAATCTGAAACAAGCGGATGGCATCAGGAAGGGCGGTCGTTGGAGGGGGGGGGGGGGGGGGGGGGGGGGGAGGGAGGCAGTCGGCACGCACCGGAGCGCTTGCGGCGCCGTGGGGCGGTCGCGCGGCGCGAACTGCAGCAGCGCGGCGAGCAGCGCCAGCGCGGGCGGCGAGGCGGGGGGCACGGCGCGCGCCAGCGGCACGCCTGCTCCCGTCGGGAAGCGGAAGCGCAGCGCGCCAGCCAACGCGAACCCCTCGGGCCAGGCGTCGGGCGAGGGCGTGCCCAGCACTGCGCAGATCTTGTGCAACTGGTCGATCTCCGAGTTGCCGGGGAAGAGCGGGCGGCGCGTGTACAGCTCGGCGGCGATGCAGCCCAGCGCCCACAAGTCGATAGGCGCGCCGTAGCGCGTGTCGTGCAGCAGCACCTCCGGCGCGCGGTACCAGCGCGTCGACACGTAGTCCGTGTACGGAGGGCGCGAGCGCACCTCGCGTGCCAGCCCCAGGTCCGCGATCTTCACGAGCTCGGCCCCGCTGCACAGCAGGTTCTCGGGCTTCAGGTCGCGATGGAAGAAGCCGTGCCGATGCATGTGCGCGAGCCCCTGCAGCACCTGGTAGGCGATGTTGCGCAGGACGGGCTCCGGGAACGGGCGCTCCGCGTCGCGGATCAGCTGGTACAGGTTTCCGCGCATGTACTCGAACACGAAGTATAGCGTGTCGTTCTCGCGGATCACCTCGCGCAGTTTCACGATGTTCGGATGGTTCAGCTTCTTGAGCGACTTGACCTCGCGCAGATTCATGGCCTCGTCCCACGAGTAGTACTTGCGCTTCATGCGCTTGATGGCGACCTTCTCCCCGGAGTCGCGACGCTGCGCTAGCACTACGGACCCGTATGTGCCGTCGCCGAGCTGCTGCAGCACCACGTATCGGTTCATCTCGCCGGCGGCGGCGCGCCCGCGCCGGCCTATTACCTATTACACCCGACCCCGACACGCTCTCTGCCGGTTCTACTTTTCAACTGTGCCGCATATCGTTTTTGCACGGACCGGATCAGAATGCCAAATACTTATCTATCCCGAGGATAAATCCATAAAGTTATTGAGATAAGGCTCTTTTCGAACCGTTCAAATATGCTTGCAATAGTGAGACATTAATTGCAAAAAATGTTTGGCCCGCACTTTTCGCCCACACACAGTCCCCGAGTTGTTTATTTCGAAACAAGTTAAAACCAACATTATTCTTTTATTTAAATAGGTAGGTAAGTACCAAGGTAGGTAGGTATAGCTAGGGCATATTTCGATCTATGTAGTTACCTAATGTTAATTTTATTTTGCATAAAAACACACTGGAATACTATTGATAATTACTAATACTGGATATACTATTTCAGCGAAGGCAAAAAGATGGCTTTGTTTTTTATTGTTATCAAGTAGGTATCATATCCATCATGGAGCTGAGATTAAGTCCACATTAAGTCTAAAGTACTATATTTATATCTAATTAATGTATAGCAAATATAAATCAAAAGATATGTTTAGAGAACGAATCAAACTGTTTTATTTTCGTAACTATGACTACCTGCTAGCATCTCTATAGTTTGTGTGACTACCACACGGAGTGATTATATGCTCAGTGACTATCACCACGACCGGTAATCATCAACAAAAATTTATCGACCGTACAGCACGCGATAATAGTCTGCGTACAATCCATTGCATGAAGTTTATGTCCGCCGGTAAAGTCCCGCTAAGCAAGTCCCTATGTCGGCATTCAAGAGAAAGTAATTCACTGGATTAGTAGGTATTTCCATTATTTAAATATCTGAAAATGAAATGTATACTATATGGTTGTATTAGTAAATAGTTTATGCATATTTATTTTATATTTATAAGATTTTTAAGTTCATACATGTATGAACTACGCATTTTATACCTGTTCATGAGGTGTTAAATTTGGGAAAGATCGTTTTTGCCACATTCCCAATTCGATAGCTTGTTCAGTTGTACACTGCTAAAAACGTTACTTGTCCATCTCGAACACGCATATTATACTGGACTTCTGAGCGTCTAGTCTGAGTTACATTCATAGATTTTTGTGACGTGTTCACATTTCGATTGTATGGTTTTGTATGGTTCACATGAGGTTCACAAATCAACCGCCAGGGGCGCTTTTTGTAAAACCATACATAACCGTACAATCGAAATGTGAACACGTCACAAAAATCTGTGAATGTAACTCAGACTAGACGACTTCAACATTTATAATATTATAGTGGGAGTGGGAAGTGGGATGGGATGGGATTAGGCATGTCCTCAACACGAAGATGTGACGGCGCCAAAGTGTCAACGCATGTAGCGTCTCACACACTCAAGGCCGCCCTAACTTGCAGGGAATAAGTGTCATGCCGTCAGGTCTTTTACCATCGTCACGCATGAGACCATTCGGTTCAAGAATGGCTGCAACATTGGCGCTGGTAAAAGCCCGACGGATGATATCGTTAATGCTGTAATGAAAATAAAGCAATAGAATTAAAGCAGTTTCATTTTAATACGACCGTGATAATTGATAACATAATGTAAATAATAATCCTATTATTAACTCGCATAATACATATCGAATTTGCTTTTTTTTATTTTTGGCTATCGATTATTTAGGCATATCTGTACCTAACGTTTAGAAGTTAGTCAATTGCCAAAAATTAAAAAAATGTTAATGTCATAATGAAACATGGCTTTTGTGGCTTGGCTGGCAGTGACTTTTTCCTGTCTGATGCGATAGGCGATAGCGATAGCATGCATCCAGTTTGTTTGATTCTCTAGGGTTTGTTTGTTTGTGATTTAAGAAGAAGAAGAGAAGAGTATAAAAGTATTTTACTGCGGTTATATTTAGTTACTTTGATCATATTTATGCAACTTCAAGAAAATATATTAGCTTTTCAGTTTAATCTAAGTTTGTCGCGTACGTAACACATTTAGTAAATCAGGTGAACCTGGTTCAGAAAGGGATATGTGTCGTAGAGATGAGCGGTGTGTTATCACGGAGTAGAGTAAGCTCCGAGCAATTGGATCTGCTGTTGTCGTTTATGGAAGAGCACCCCGACTTTGCGGCCGGGAAGCTATCAGTTTACTCACGCTTCACATCAAGCAAGTTGTGGCGGTTGATAGCAGAGCGGCTGAACGCGGCGGCTGGCGATAGCGGCGGCGCTCATAAGTCGCCGGATAAGTGGTGTAGGGTCAGTGCAATGAAGAAAAGATCAAGAGTTGAAGCCATAGTGGAGTATCCTATATGACCGCCTCTCTGTTGCAGTACTGGGCAGATATCAAGTACAAAGCGCGAAAGAAGTTAGCGGCAGCTGGGGCGCTCGGAGAACTCTCCACAGCTGAAGAGCGCGTTCAAAACATATTTAGTAGCTCAGGCAGAGACTGTGAGTATAAGTCTCATACTTAATAATTTTGAATGTTGGTGTATATATTAGCTAATTTATACTAATGAATTCATGGGTTAATCTATGATAGGCATCAACCCAATCGATTTAAATGGACTGGAGGAGTAAAAAAACAGCCTGATTTATATTATTTTAATATCTAATTAATAGCAGAATGAAACAAAACTTACGTTGCTATCTTCTTGATTTTGAATCTCACAAAATCTATTTGTTGAAATTACAAAAAATGACCGACTCAAATTCAATCATTCATTGATGTTCGTTGTCTTGCATACATTGACATGTATCTTGCATAGATACAGGTCAGTGCTTGCATATGTATGACATTACTAGAAAGAAAGAGTCTCCATCTCTCAATGTGATGTTGGACTAATAATGGCACATTCAGTTTTACACATTTATTTTATAAATGTCTAACATATCACTAAAAATATTTTATCAAAAAAGTATTAACAAAATACTAAGATACCATACAAAATATATCTAAATGCAAGATGTATGGGTTACCGCACTGTAAGCAATGCCAATGACTTTTCAGGCTCGCTGGCTTCACTGTAAGACACACAGACGCTACCTCATTCAGGCGATAGCCCAAGCCAAGGTCCGAACCTTAGAGGTGCCCTTGCGCTAGTCGCTACTCCCTCACCCCCACCCACAATCGGCTGAGTGCCCTCTGCACTCACCAAAAGTCTGGTGACACCGTAAATGCCCCATGTGGCAAACAGCATTTTGTCAATTCTAACATACATACTTGCTAATTTAGGTATTCCATGCATTTAGTTTTGTTTATACAGCAGTTTTACATAATATATATAAAATAATAATTATTGTACAAGAAATCAGTGTTTGAATGTGTTATGTCTTCAATAAAACACGTAATATGTTTATATTCAATGTATTAGGCTAGATCAAGCGCATTCGCGGCTGCGAATGAATAGAATAACTCATATTAGGTGGGTAGGCAACACAGTAAATAAGTGATCACATATTATAAGAAGTGAGGGTAGATCTAAAATATATTACACACAACAAGAATCAATACTATCATATGTACTAGTCACATACATAACAGAATGATTATCATTGGGTTTGTTTTTTACCTTAACTTACCCTCTCCTCAGCACTCATCAACATAAACTATGCCATATCTCATATCACTAAAATATGCCATCCCGTGTTATCCCTAGATGCAAAAAGACAGAAAAAAAGCAAAATAAGAATTATGCTATGATGTTAGCTACGACAAATATATCATGTGAATCGAGCATGTCCAGAAGAAATTTTGTTAGATTCGAAACCTGGGCCTGCTGAAAAAGTGTAACAGACTCATCCAGCTGGTTCCAGGTTTACAAATGGAGGGAAAACTAACTTGATCGTATTGTCACGGTGCTAACAAAGGTTTTACAAGGTTGCCAACAAGTGGCCAAACAAACAACTTACGTGTTCGGTGCTGTGTCGGGCTAATAAGAGTAATTCAAATCAATATTTAGCCTAAACAAGAATGCATTCGTGTTAATTAGACATATTGAATTGGATATACTTTCCTTGCTGCGGGGTCATCGGTCCAAACAATCAGCCAACAAAATGCGATACCACAAAGTACAGTTGTTCACAATATCACTGAATTTTCACTCAAAACTATGTGCAATTATACACTTACGATCCAAATGCGGTCGATTTCAAACTAACTTAGCAAAAACGATTAAAATCAAATTATACACGTCTTCCCTCGGCGACTACATCTTGGAGAATAAACAAAAAATAATCGTGCGACACAGATGCGTTCACAACCTTCACATCTGGTATGAGTTCACAACCTAACAGACGGTTTCGAACAAATTTATTAAGGTTTTATGGTTAAGACTACGCATTCTACATATACAAATTAAATTATAATAATATGTTCCACCTAAGCCAGGGGTTTACCTGGTTTACCCCCCTCATCATACCTAAGGGCTCACTTCTAAGACTCCTCTCGTTTCTAATTTTTATAAACCATCTTGGTGATCTTCTAAATACAAAGTTTTCACAGATGACCTAAAAGTTTATAACGTAATAAAGTCAAATAAAAATACATCGCACTTGCAGAAAAATCACATTTTTTATTTATTTATTTACAAAATCCACAGCCCTTTATAAACAAATTATTGTACAAGTAGCTAACACCTAAGGCCAATAACGGATTTACATTTTACTGATGTAACTTATGTATTTATAGACTGTCATAGTATGTGAACTAGTAGGTTTTAGGTGCATTAGTGTGTATGTTGTTATTAATGAATGGTGCACCACAAATCAAATGATACTCAACACGTCAAAATGCTTCCATAAATATTAAGTTCACTCGAAAACTTAGCATACAATTGAATGCTAAATATGATATCAATAGTAGTTCCGTACATGAAGTCCACGGTCAGTTCCAGCGGGAGCGGGCGGCGCGGGGAGCCACTCGGACGAGGAGCGCAAGCACACGCCGCTCGAAGACGACATGTGCTCGGAGACGTCGGTGGGTGCGGGCGCGGCGGGCGGCGGGGGGGACGCGCCGCGGCTCGCCACCGAGGAGCTGCTCGCGGAGGCGGCGATGCGCAGCGCGCTCGCGGCCGAGAAGCAAGCAGAGGCAGTAGCGCAGGTGACCCGCCCGCGCAACTATCATATATATATTAGGTCCTGGAATCGGCGCTTTACATGTACATAATGTACTATTTTTATTTACGCACTTTCTTCTTTTTGCCGACGGTGCATTGATGCCTTTACTGGAAAAATATTTGGAGCGAGAATTATCGTACATCTTTGAAGGCGGGTTTGACACCATCATCGGAATTGAATTGTTTTCCTTGCAAGGTGTCCAAATTCAGCTCCCGACCCGTATTGTTGGTTTGCTTTATCCAACTCGTGCTCAATGTTGTGACATTTTCACTTTTCCAATTTATTTCAAGTGAATTAAAATTGTTTTACCACTCACACTGAAGCCTGGTGCTAACTCTGACGTGGTTCGAGGTGGGTCCGCTTCCACGATCACTTGTAATTATTTATTGTCGACTAGAGTCTCCTGCCTCCATCGGAGTTTTGTTCTCTGGGCCAAAATATCCAAAATGATCATGTTGGAACCGAAAGCGTACCGTGTCCTCTTATGCGATAGCTTCCCCGTGCACATCAGTAACTCTTGTGTTGTCTGCGGGGCTGCACCGGCGCGGCGCGGCGCTGGTGCCGCATAGAATTCGTATTAGTAAATAACCCCATATTTTTTTGTTTTCCATACTGTGAACAGAACTAAACAAATGAATTCACCAACGCCGTCCTCTTATTCCCTAGCCCCAAGTACTTTTAACATTATCGTAACAGGTTTGTATGAGAAAGTGTCCCAAACATTATCTGGCCCGTACGTTGTTAAGCACGTTTCACATCGGCGACCGTCTCGGGCGAGCGCGGGTCGCGGATACGACGATATTTAAAATGACGTGCAACAATTCCATTTTGAAATCATTTATTTTTATTTACAATATCAGGAAAACTCGAATTATACAGCAGGTATTCAATAACTTAACCATATGAAGAAGTGCAAATCAGTTGGAAAGTGGTGGAATTATCCAGTATACACCGCGCGAGTCCCAGTCGGCTGGTACATTACAAGTGCTTATTCAATGATTGGAGGTCGTGGTGGGCCGGCGCGGCGCGGGGAGGGGGACGCGAAATGTACGGATGGTAGACGGGCCAGTAAGGGCAGGTACCTTAACCGTTATAGTTACAGGAAAACGTTTTTAGGAGACTATCCATACATTTTTAAGATATTCTGAACTGCTTTTACGGATTTATGAAAAAAATTACAGTCAGCAAAAATTGTCATTTTACACAATTTTTTTTTTGGTGCTAATCGATCCTGTTTCTTATGAGGATCAAGTCTCTACTGGACCGACTGAAGTTTGAGTACTAGAAATGTCACAAATCTCCTAAAAACGTTTTCCTGTAATTAACGGTTAAGGTAGCTGCCCTTACTGTCGCCCTGTGTAGCGAATAGTGCGCGTGCGCAGCGCGCCACGCCGCGCCCCGTCTCCCGTCACGAGTGTTAAAAACATCTATTTACATAATTATCACAACGTTTATTCTATAACAGTTTTATTAACACTTAAACATACTTGTCGAATGAAGCCACTCGTGACAATAACGTACATGTAGAAAGTATTGATGGAAGTATTACGGTTCGCTCACGTCACGGCCGAGGGAAGGTGCGTGCGGGGCGGGCCCGCGTGCGTTCCACAGCTCGCTCACGGCGCGGGCGTGCGGACGCAGACGTCTGGATAAGAATACGCCTAGTAATCGTATTTCCCGAATGCGCGTATTGGGCTTTGTAAAACTGCAATTGGGCATTAGGCCGTTGTCGGCTGTGGTACTTCAGTAGTGAAGCGAGTGGGCAGAACTGATAACCTTCGCGCGAATCGTTCCGTCGACAGTTTTTACATTTAATTAAGAAAAACAATCTTTGAAACCGATCGGGTCGCACCTACTGCTCGAAATAAGCTATAGATGTAGGATGCCGAAGGACACAAGGAGCGGTGTGACCTCGCCCCCTCCCCCGCCCGCAGGCCGTCGAGCTGCTCCGCGAGCTGGTGTCGCTGGTGCGCGGGGGCGGCGTCGTCGCGCCGGCCCCCGCGCCGCCGCACCCCGCCCCGCCGCACCGGCTGTAGCTAGCGCGAGCGGAGGCGCAGGCCGGCGAGGTCGGCGACGCGCGCGTACGTGTCGTCGGCGCGGCGGCGCGCCGCGGCGGCCCCGTGGCGCAGCACGTCGCGCACGCGCTCCGGCCGCGCCATCCAGCGCTCGTAGCGCTCGCGCAGCGGCGCCACCAGCGCCACCACCGCCTCGGCCACGGCGCGCTTGTACTGCGCCGTGGTGAGCCCGGCCGCCTCCTCGACCGCCTCCTCCGGCGTGAGGTCCGCCGCGAGGCAGTGCAGCAGCACCAGGTTGGACACGCCCGGCCGCGTCTCCGGCGCGTACGTCACCTGCGACACGACGACGCGCGACACTTGCGGCTGCGGCGCCCGCGCCCCGCACCGCACCCCCCCGCGACACTCACCTGCGGCGTGAAGTCGGTGACCGCCTTGCGGATCTTGAGCCTGATGTCGTCGTCGGAGTCGGTGAGGAGGATGCGCGACTTGGGGTCGGGGTCCGACTTGGACATCTTGCGCGCGGGGTCGCGCAGGCTCAGCACGCGGTCGCCGCCGTCGTCTGCAACGAACGCGACGAGCTCGGCTCCGAACGCTCGTTCCCGACGCGCGCCGCGCCGCGCCGCGCCCGCGCCCGCGCCCCGGGGCGGCGCGCCGCGCGTGCTACGGTGGAACCGTCTATTGTGCCCGTGCCCGCCGCCCGCCGCGCACCGGCCGGCTGACATCCACAAACTAAGGGAACGATGCAGGCGCGGGCCTCACTTTTACACATATACTCGTAACAAATAAGCCCATACAACTATGTATATAAATAACAAAAACAGGCGGATAATTATTTATTAAAAATGATTTACATGCAGTGTCAGTGATGTCCCTTCGTTGTGGCACGTTATAAACGGTTTCCGGTATGTTACGTTGTGTCCGATACGAGATAACGTCTCGAGCCCGGCCGACGCCGTCACCTGCGGTACTTCCTCGATAACCGAAACTATCTCGTCTATGTGATGAAACAATCGTTCGTCATCGATTCATTTTATATTATTATGAATATTATGATCTAGCAATTAAAATTAAAACAGTATGGAGCTTAAAGGACCGATTTATAATGGATGTATGTACACGTGTATGAATCGTGGACAAATTGACATCGATCGTGCGGTGCGGTCGTCGTGTCGCGACGGAGAAGTGTTCTGCGCGCGCGCTGATGTGCTATATCGTCAACTAGTGACGCGCCGCGCCGTTGGAAACATGACGCTCGCGCGACTCGCGCAACCGTCGGGCGTCGGATCGACTCGTCGAGAGACCGTTGCCGAAGTACCTGCGAGCAGCGGCTGCGGCGCGGGGAAGGCGGGCCCGTAGCGGCGGCGGAAGGCGCGCGCCAGCTGCGCCGCCAGCTGCAGGTGCTGCAGCTGGTCGCGGCCCACCGGCACGTGCGTGCCGCGGTGCACCAGCACGTCCGCCGCCTGCAGCACGGGGTACAGCACGAGTCCGAGCGGGGCCTCGCCGCTACCCGCGCCCGCGCCCCCGCCTCGCTCGCGGTACTGCGGCAGGCGGTGGAGGCGCGCCTCGGAGGCGAGGCACGCGAGCACCCAGCACAGCTCGGCGTGCCGGCCCACGCTGCTCTGCGCGAACAGCACGCTGCGCTCGGGCGCCACGCCCGCCGCCAGCGCCAGCGCCGCCGTCTGCAGCACGCGCGCGCGCAGCGCCTCCCCGCCGCCCCCGCCGCCGCCCTGCACCCGCCACACAACATCACTCCGTACGACCGCATGTGTCAGTGAACCGTCGTGATTCCCTTTTCAAAGTAAACAATGAGCTAGTTTCTTTATCTGAACACAAAAATAAGAGAAATAGCGTAATGATAATAACAACGCCAAATAGTACCATGTTGGACACGGTTTCTGCACTTTAACTGTTTCCGCACGAGTTTCATGAAAAGAATAATTATTTTTATGACATAGTTTGAACAGAATTCTATATATCTTTCTCGACCCTGTCGTCATAAAACTAAAAGATAAGCTACATTAAAACCGGTCGTTTAAAAAAAACATTTAAAGCGTCCGCGTCGGTTAATACATATAAGAAACTTGATTTATTAGAATATATGAACAATTTATTTTGTGGACATTTAAGGTTAAACTCATCGGCGTGAGTTTCCTTTCAAATTCCGAGAATAAATAGAAACAAAACCTCCTTGTAAACATTACTTCCACCGAAATAAAAAGTGACTCCAAACATAGTCCACCAGTTATGTGGACACATTCGAGCCTGTGAGCGGTGCCAGAGATCAGCAGCAGGTGCCGGAGATCGGCGGAGGCGGAGGAGTCGGTATGATTTCTGATGTAGACCGAGGCTGTGAGCAACCCCACATAGTGGGCAGGGACTGGCACAGTCACAGTGAATAGTCGACGATAGGGATCAGACTATTGCTGTTTCACCCCCAAACATGCTATGAATTACAACGTTTCGCATGAATTTGATGCATTCCAGTGAGAATTCTAGGTCTAGCGTGATAACATCTTCGACCACATCGTCACTGACCATCAAGTGAGATAGTGGTCAAACGCTAGATCTATACAGTATCAAAAAAATATTGGTTGTCTGTAAAGTCGGTTTACGGACGATAGATTTACGTGATAACGTCATAATCATTTATGACTTTGACTGATTTTGACTTTGACTTTGATTTTACTTTGACTTTGATTATTTTATGTAATACAAAACTCAGGTGGAACGTTACGCGGAACGTTACTATTTTTCATTTGTGTTGCTGGCATTCATCAATTTATAAAACGTTATCACGTCAAAAACTCGTTCTCATTCCACAGTAAAATTATTTTTGGGCGGATACTACCCCTAATTCTGTTAATCACTCGAACTTGCTACAATTCACTAAAATCCTTCAAAAAGAAATCATCATCTCAGCCATAGGACGTCCACTGCTGGACATAGGCCTCCTCCATTGATTTCCACAAGGACCGGTTGGAAGCGGCCCGCATCCAACCCTTGCCTGCGATCTTGGTCAGGTCGTCTGTCCACAAAAAGAAATAGTTCGTATTATATTTACGCTTAAATTCAAATTCGTATAACTCCATTTAATGCTATCCTTAATTTAAAATTTGGCGTAGTTGCTTTGGCCATTGTATATTGTGTTCAGGGGGGTGCGTTGAGAACCGGCAAAGACCAGCCGAGAATCACTCGGGTGAGTGAATTTTGAAGCGATGATAGCTCAGCGGGGAGAGCGTCGCCTGTCAAACTGACGGACACTGGTTCGATCCCCGACAACAGCTTGGACCTTCCGGTGAAGGTAACACCGTTATCAAATTCCCAGCATGGTGGTAGGGTACTTTCGAATAACCCGCCTGGCTAGCTACAACTCTCAAGTTTGAGAAACTGTCACCAAACACATAGTGTGTTCAGGCAGCAGTCCTTGCGAGCCAGTGAGCATTCTAGATCTAGCGTGTTAACATCTTCGACCACATCTTCACTGACCATCAAGTGAGATAGTGGTCAAACGCTATATAGTATTTAAAAATAATTATTTCAATCGTACAAAGGAACTATTAGGCGACGAGGTATGTGCTCGATGTTGTCCGTCCGGTCCGCGGTGCGGCGACATTAATAACGGGGCCCGTCTACCCAGCACCGTGCTTATAAAATACAATAAAACATTATTGTACGCAAATTCAAACAAAATAACAGGAATTCAAACTTAATTTTAAATATGGTCCTACAAAGGGAGGTCTTTTCGCATGTAGTCATCTCTAGCACACAACCCTTGAATGGGCAGCATCGTAAGATAAAATAAACAGCAGTGGATTATAAATAATTACATTATTATAAAAGATACATCTTGTAATAAACATTCATAATTGTGCAAATGCGTGAAATGGAACGTAATATTCGGCAATTTAGGTTAGGTTTCGACATCTGAATTTGACCAAGTAGTTTTTGATATTAAGTTGACGTACACAATACACGTCATTCCCACCCATAAACTCTTTCTGGGGTAGAACCGAGTCGGAGGACAGTAGGTTAAGGTTATTCATTTTACCACCTTGATCATTACACCACATATTTCGTATACAAAACAGAATATTTCAATTTCCCTCCACCCCTCCCCCCTCGCCAACTTCAGGCGACGCGACGTAACACTATCGAACTGAATAGTATATAACAAATAATGGTAGGTAGGTAGGTATGCCAAACGCTAGTCACTGTTAAATGAAATTAAACGTACCGAGCGGTGCCCGCAGCCGAAGGATAAACAGAGTGTCGTGATCGTGGTGCGTGGAACCGCGCCTAAATATCGGGAACTCAATCAAAATCACGTGCGTTTGGTAACATTTGTTTAAAAACCAATTAAATAAACAACTATTATGTAATCTACCATGTAATGTTCGATGGGTCATGGTCATGGTCACGGGCACTCCGCGTGAAGTGGACAGGTAGACACGTTGAAGCTTCCGATCTTAAGGATATGTGATTGTTTGTTTGTTTGCATTGAATAGGTTCCGACAGTACCTAACCGATTTGAAAAATTCGCTAATCGTACTTCAAATACAAGTACTTACCAAGTGTTAAAATATTCTAAAACTTAAAGAAAAAGAAAATTTCCTACATTAAGTCGCCCTGTTCTCAGCACTCACCAACACACTATACTGTAAGCACACTACAAATTAATGTAACATAAAAAAATTGATGTTTTAAACTACTTTTGTCTACTCGGTAGTTATCGCCCTGACATTACCGGCACCGGGTCATCGTTACATTGTGGTAGGTACATGTTGTACATTATATAAACACATATATAAGATCGAATTGAGTAACCTACCTTTTTTAAAGTTGGCTAAAAAATAAAATCAGATACATTTTCAAATTGTTACTTAATTTCCAAATATGCATTTTGGAAGCTTATTACTATGACTATTTAGTGAAGTATAATTGAACTGTTTTTTTAAGACTTGGTACTTGTATTTGAAATACTTAGTGCACACTTGTTGATTGGTGTAAAGTTCAATGACCTATAACTCGTTAACTATTATAATTAGGTACTGCAAAAATATTGTACATCTGGATTGAGTACATATTATTATTGAATTATATAGGTAGGTACGACGTCGCTGGCAAAGTTGCTCCTGTGGTACATTTGGTTGTTCGTGAGACAATGATGAGTCAGCCTTACGCACGGTGCAGTAGCACGTGTTCCAGTCTCGTCTTCCTGCATACATCCCCGACATAGGGGACTGTCTGTAGCTCCCGTCTTATGTAGATGGTAGTTAAGGTCGCAGTGACCCGTGACTAGCCCTACCAGTAGACGAAGATCCTGTCGTTGTAGTTTTAGTAAGTTATTAGTTACATTTTTATTCAGAATTGGAAACATGGCCTTTGCTTGTTTGCAATGCCCCCTATTCTAGCTTGAAAATTCAGTCGCCCTCCATATTTCAAGGTAGGCGCACGTCTCTGTGTGGAGCATCCCGCCTAAATATCAAATGCGAATATACGCATATACTGATCTGCACAAAACAAAACGAAGTATAATTTTTTTGTTATTTGATTACTGAAACGAATAAAAATTGGTATCTTCATGTTTTGGTCAATATTACTTAATATGTATATATTTATTATAGACATTGCAATTTAGCTACTTTTATTGTTATTTGTTACTGAAACTGACCTGAACAAAGCATAAGCATTTGGAGACTGGTAATGGAAATCCTAGACAAATAGTGCGAGTGCTGCCGAGCTTGTTCTTTGAGTTGCTATAAAATGTTTTCCTGACCAACTGACCTGAAGAAGAAATTTGGAGATTGCTACTGGAGCCCATAGCAGATCAAACCTAGTGGTTTGCGAGTTTGGGCTCGTTTTCTGTCATGACAAGATCTTCTATGACCGTCTGAACTGAACTAAAGAAAGAGTGTAAATACTGCTACAAAAAGTCTTCCGCGAGCAGTCTCCAAATTTGTTCATCAGATCGATTGAGTCGATTCAGGACAACAATTTCGTCGTAAAGTAGAAAATGAGTCCTTTTGGACTAGTTTTCTGTACAACTGCTATACCCGTCTATATATTCCTATATCAGTCCAAATTCCTTCATCATCAGCAATCATAAACAAAAATTAAACATATTGAGCGAACCCACATTCTGGAATAAAGATAGGAAGGCGATGAAATTATGATGATTACTAGACATCGGATTATATACACTATCAAAATGCGAAAATATGCACCAAAAAAGGCGAAATATGCATAATAAAAATACTATTTATTATTGCAATCCACGTTTATTTTCACAATATTTACATTATTTTATTATCAATATTTATGAACATTTATTGATAGAGGTTATATTCATATGTTGTATTGTAATATTGTGACAATATACAATCAAATATTATTATATTTTCTAGATTAAACTTGCAAGCGCCAGGCAGAACTTACACTGTAAGGCCTCGAATAAGGCTCCAAACATATTAAAAGTTTTAATGGTAGATTTATTAAATGAAGAATTATTAAAATGTATTATTATTTTTTTGCTTAGTATAAGTTTACGTTTGACAACTGTCTCACCTGATGTTAAGTGATGACGTTATCTAGGATTTAGCACGCAAACCTGGAAGGTACCTATTCTTACTATATTAATTATTATGTCCTACTGCCGTTATTGGAGGCCTTTAAACAAAATTGTGACGTGTTTTGTTTTCCTGAGGAACAAGACACCAATGTGATAAATCTAATAATAAATAAATCGAATCATACGAAGATTTTTTTGGATGCAAGATTTTTATTTTTTATTCGATAATAATAAAAAAAATATTTACAAATGAAATTTCCTACCAAAGTCTCAATGAGTTTCTTATTATTTGCATCTTTTTTTTTTTAATGTACCGGCCCGAATAAAGCCCCTCAAAAAGCAAATATGTTGTGTTTGAGTCGACTAATGAATTTATATAAGGTTGAGGGCTAAATAACGTTTTATAAATTTTGGAAAATTTACAACAATATTTAGATTAACGATACAACTTTACATGTATGTAACTGCTATATTAATTAATTTGTGTGTTAAGAAAATAAAACTTAATATACATAATATATAAATTTTATCGATAGGTTCTTTGACAAGCGAACAACAGCTGCAGCTGGACATGTACTTCCCGGGTTTGTTTACCCCACTTTGAACAAAACAGATTGTACCCAACCCACTAACATTGAATTTATCGGCGCATAAGGGGCTAAAAGCCAAATCGCGGTCAGGATGGCATCCCGGTATTATGTCAGGATGGTATCACAGTAACATTATCATAGCATAGCTGTAACAGAAGCACACACATTATTTAATGGTAGTTAGTATACAGACAAAACTGTCATAAAGGTTCTGTCTTCTATAGGCAGAACAACAAAAATATAATTATCTATGTTAGATTTGCATTTTATATCCATATCCCTCTTAAATAGAAACAATGCTGTTCCAATAATAGTACTCTCTCAGAGCTACCCGATCTCGCCCCAATTTACCTCTTACAGAGTTACATCATTTGGTCAATGCGCCCTTATGATTTTAGCCAAGTTTGCAAATAGTGATTTTAAGTCCAAGGGATAGTTAGAATGACATTTAAAACTTCATCAAACCATTAGATCTGCTGGACATAAGGAATAAGTTGATACCAATTATTATTATTGAAGTAGTGGTAAAACACAAGTAAATTAAAAATAATACCAATCTTACCTGCAGCGAAGTGAGTGAGTGCAGATCGGCGACGAAGAGTGTGACATCCTCCCCCGCGTCCTGCAGCCGCACGCAGCGCCGCAGCGCGCCCAGGTAGTTCCCCAGGTGCAACGTGCCCGTCGGCTGCACTCCAGACACCACGCGCCGCTCCCACCGCTCCTCCACCTCCGTCTCTGCCTCCACCTCCACCGCCGCCTCCGCCCGTGTCTACCGGAAGCGCACCGCACTCTTCACGACCGAACGTGACTGAACCTATCCAATAGATACCTACCTACCACCTTCTTCTACATAAATAACAACATCCGTTCATGCTAGTTGTCGGTGTGGGACATGTGGAAGTTTAGTAAAAAGATTCTTTCCAGACCATGATCATCAACTAGCCACAGTGATAATCATACAGCTGAACAAAATAAACAACACATTATATACCTACCACCTACCTTATCCCCACTGTAACTACGAAGGGAACTGTTTCGATGAAGATTCTGCAAACATCTCTTGCAATGACCGATGCTTCTTAAAGCTTTCATCGCTTATTTACCTATTTAATATATAGAAGCGAAAGGAATGAATATTATTTCTTAAATTATGTACTTGAGATATTCATACGATTTCAATTTTTCTAAATGAAACATTACAGCCCTAGAGAACGTAATACTTGATTACAGCATTTACTGCAAATGCAATGAGCACACCGTACTTTACAATTCACAACTTAGTACCTACTTACAATAAATAGAGTACCACAGACTATTCAGGAAAACCTTTGACAGATCAACCATAACATTTTTTTTTTTTATTGATATTACGGCCTTGGATACAAGTCCTTTAGCCAAAACTTATTTTATCAGTCAGTGTCTCAACCATAACAATTCTATCAGTGTAGCCACTGATCAGAAAGCGAAAAGTGTTGCTATAAAATTAAAGTGGCAGCTACCCACGATCAGGGGCCTTACCTTATCAGCTTTGTAAAAACCATGCAAGTTCGGCATCACGCTCCCTAAAGTGAACGGTTTGTACATTGATATCATCAAAGGTGAACGGTTATTGTTGTCTCTGGCATGTTTTACAACTGTTTGGAACTTGCATGGTTCTTACAAAGCTGATAGTAAGGCCCCAGGGCATTTACGGGGTCATACGGGTTACTTTTACGATGTAAAATGAATGATTTTTCTTAATTTTAAAACTGTTACTAATTGACCTATATGAAATGACATAGGCAAACGATCATTCACTGCTTTGCTTTGCACACAACAATAGTTACAATTATAATTTGAGTAAATAGATCAGATTCTACCTACACAAGTGTATACACACACGCGAACACACCTAAAGATTGATACAATAGTAACCATCCCTTGTGCGTTTGTTTTAATCGATAAGATAATTTTGGCATCTTCACTTCCAACCACTGGTTGTACCGAAAACTTATTATTATCATTGTGTCAATTGAATTCAAACTGGTGCATATAACTCCTCAAAATTATAATAGGCATCGGGAGTCATGCGCGCCTACCTCAATTAGAGCTGAGGTAGGGATTATGTGCTGGTTCAGTTCGGAAGACCTAGAATTGATACGTTGCTAGCCAGAAACAACCCGGGAAATCATTTAGAAGGCCACTAACCTTGTACTGATGAATTCCCCACCACGTCTCGTCTAGGGTCCAGGGTTCTCAACTCCATGCGGTGCGGCTTCTCTGGGCTCTCGCGTCTCCCCCCGGGGGTTACGGTTGTGTAGTTGTGCAGATAGGCACGGATACGAATTATCGTATCGCACCCGCGCGCGTGTGTTATTTGAAAGGTGTCTGTACACGGACTGCCGTGTGCGGGGAGGCGCCGACGCAGCCTGCTGTCGCTCGGGCCCCGAGACAGGTTACTTCGCCAATAACAAGGAAGCAACCTTCTTTATAATGATATATCCGAACGTCTCTTAGCTAGCAAACGTCGGTATGGTATATTTTGAATTAATTTAGTAATATTATATAAACGGGCGTAACCACAAACAATGTCATATTAGTGATATATATACTACAACTACCTGGAACATCTAAGGAATAATGGTTTATATCGCTTGGGATTTGTGAAAATAGTCATTACTCTCATTCAAAAACAACATCTGAGGGGATGTTGTTATTAGCGCCATCTACCTTTAATTGTACGGACAATTTATTAATAGCACTGATAGACAAACATTACTGTTGATATCGTATCAAACGAAGGCACCATACCCTTATCTTAAGAGTTTTATGATTTATTGAATTAACAACATGCTAGGCGGAACTTACGTTCAAATTATTTGAAGGAAGCCGATTTTTTTCCTTCAAATAATGCGAAAGTAAGTTACGCCTGGCATGTTGTTAATGCAAGAAACCATAAAACTTTTAACTTATAAAATGTAAAAAGTAGTCAAAATGACATAACTACAATAGTTGGACACATGGTGTCTTATTAGTGGTGTCAATTATGTTCTTTAATATTATATAAAATTTCCACTAGGTTCAACAGCAAGTGAACAACTTTTTATCTGTGCTGGCCTATATCCCTTATGGAATAGATTGGATGGAGACAAAGCTGCTTACGAGTTTTATGAACATAATTAGGAATGTTCTTATTTTTAAGGCATGTATTAAGTTGGCTTATTATTTTTCAATTTAATTTAAAGAAGCTGACTCAATAATGGTTGTACTACTTCATTCATATATTAAGCATGTCCTCAACACTTCTTTTCTTACATATCCTTCACCTCCGATTCCGGTTGCGATAAAACCACCTGCGTTATATCCCTAAAACTAACCTACGTGGAGTTAGTTGCGTGCATATACGTATCCTATTACATTTAAATCGATAATGCATCCTGAATATCTTAAACATGTGTGGTTCCATGTGTTAGCAGTCGAAACTCAAGTGATGTTAAACTCCTCCGATTTCTAAAACGTGAAACAGTGAAATACATAATAAGTGCTTAGAAAGACGAAAGCTTAGTTTCGTATGCAGTCTTAAAAATATAAGGCTTATGATTAGAAAATAAGGCTATAGTTATTACTATAGCTTAAGCAAAGTATTTTATTCTAATAGGACCGTGATAACATAATATAAATTAATATTATCCGAATACTCCGTTACATATATCACAGTGCTTTTTTTATTTTTGGCTACCGATTATTTAGTTATTTATTTTATACCTAACGTAAATTAATTGCCAAAAATTAAAAAAAGTAACTGTCCAAGTAAAACTTACCGGTCTGGTAGTGGCTCGCTAAGTTTCCTGTCATATGCGTGAAAAAAATACGTGATTATGATATTATATACGTCATAATATGGTTAATAACTCCACAGATGTCTCATTAGTTGCTCAAATTATGGTCATACTGTAAACATCTAACAGAGTGGAACAAACTGACCCCGTGGTAACTATCTCTATCGGCTCGTTTTTTCAGCTCAGTGCGCGTTCCAGTTGTACGTAGTAGGACATATTATTTCTATGGATTATACCTAATAATATTAGGTTTTTATTACTTTTTCCATATAATATAGGTATGGAAAAAGTTACATATCTATGGCACTGATGCACCTAGTATGTATTCTATCGATCTATGGCACTGATCAGAGTGAAACTGTGTTTATAAATCATAGAATAGAAGTATTAAGTACGTAAGTAAGTACTGTACGTAGTACATATTACTTCTATGATATAAATTAGAGTAAATAGCACAAAAAGAACTGTTGATCTCAAATTAATACAGTACTTCTCTATGCTGTTGATGATGATGATTACCGGCCGTGCTCAGCATTCTGCATAGTTTGAGTTTGTGAGCGAAAAGCTTAACCGTCTACGACACAAATCAGACAGCGAAAAGAAAAACTTAATCACAACCTAAATAGAGTACTGGACTGGAAACATGCAAGCTGCTATTTGTTGACTGCATTTTATAATCTTGCTTGTTTGTATCACGTAGGATGAAGCTCCAAATCACGAACACCTGTTTGAAGTAGAAGCACAATCGTAGAAGCATAAACTAAATTAAAGTCTAAAGTAGAAGTAATTACTTGAAATCAAAATAGGTAAGTTTGTTGTGTATTGTTGATGATGTATGAGCAGATTTCGTACACTATTCGTCGTTCTCCAATTAACAGTTGGTTAATTGAGTTTATATTATGTGACAGCTTCGGCTCTGCGGGAAGTGCAGCCCCTCCGCCTTTATGTAACAAAACAGACATTAAATTTATATCCACAAATATATATACAATCCAGGTAAATATGATAACAGAAATAAATCTGCCAACCCCAACTCTACCAGGTACTTGTCTGCCCTACCCCTTGAGTGTATATAAAAAGGAGTCGCGAAGGGAGAGAAAAATTCTTATCTCTAATGGTTTTAAAGTTGTTAGTGTCGTTTTTATTTTGTATTGTGGCGTGTTATTTTTTCGGGACTGACAAGTTTTATCATTATTTTAGAAATGACTTATGGTGTTAATTCTATTTAGTTTTGATACCTGACCTTCGATTATAGTTTTCAAAATTCATATAGCAGTTCCTTTGAGGGATCCAAAAATTCCATTTTAAGTTTCTGGAGGTTACATGGGGACCCTGTGTAGACAATTTATATGTCTGCTTCATCATTCATGCTCCATAATGTTCCTTCTGGGAGAACATTTGTGCCGTGTGTCAAGCAGTGTAATTTGATATATATAATAGTTTATTTATTTGTGTGGATGACCAACAGCTACACAAACTTTTATAGTAGCAATAGCTGGATACAAAAAGTCAATTACAGGTATAGCAACAGATTAATATAAACAGAGCAAGGAACACATTACCTACATATACTATTTGTACATAACATCATATATCCACTTATTTCAGCAGTAACAAAAACTAAGGCCAATTATTGTAAAATTCGTTACTTAACAGTAGCCCGCTCCATCTCAATACTCATGCAAAACACATGTCAGTCTAAGCGCTTAGCTATAATATTGTAATTATTACGTATGCATTTATAAGTATGAATTGTTGCTCGTAATTGGTATTACCTACTGGAATGTGTATAAGAGGATTAAATCTTAAATATCTATTGGGACAGTTGCATTTGACTGAGCTCAGAAGTTCAGGACAATTAATTATGTTTGACATTAGTTTTAAAAAGTCATATCAGCCACTTCTCTTGTTTTCAAAGCGGGAGTAAGTAAAATATTTACAGAGACTTAAGTAATCTCAGATTTGTAAGGAAATTCTAGACGAAAACATAACATAAGTTTAATTAAGCGAAAACTTGTAATTGGCCCAGTCAAACCTAAGTTGTATGTACATAGATTTAATTTTAGGCTGTAAGTTTTCCTATGAAAATAAAATAAATAAATAATATTGTCTGCTTTTAGAGTCTGTGAGAAGCACGCGATGATCTCGCCCGTGGTGGCGAGCGCGAGCCGCGCCGGCGGCGGGGCGCGCATGCGCGCGTGGCGCGTGCACGGGTACGGGGCGGGGCAGGGCGAGGGGGTGACGCTCGAGTGGGCGCGCGTGCCGGCGCTGCGCGCGCCCGACGAGGCGCTGGTGCGCGTGCGCGCCGCTAGCCTCAACCCGCTGGACGTGGCCATGGCGCGGGGGTACGGCGCGCGCGTGCTTAACGCGCTGCGGGCGTGCGAGGGCGCGGGCTCGGTCGAGTTCCCGCTGGTGTGCGGGCGCGACTTCGTCGGGGAGGTGGTGGCGGCGGGGGCGGGGACGCGGCTGCGGCGCGGCGTGCGCGTGTGGGGCGTGGTGCCGCCGCACCGCGCCGGCGCGCACGCGCAGTACGTGCTGGTGCGCGACCGATGGGTGAGCGCCGCGTCCAAACTTCCACTTCGAAACAACATTACACTGAGGAATACAAATATGTCGGTACATTATAATCATTAATTAGCGTAATAATGTGTATTAGTGACATAATTCGTGCGAACCTAAAAGTAAAAAAAAAAAAAACTAAAAATAAATTCAATAACATTTTATGTATAATTTTTGAAGTGAAAACTTTTTTAGCGGCGTTGTGCACATTTTTGGGATAGGAAAAAAATGTTAACCTCGCGTTAGGACACGTGACCTGATCGAAAGTTCGTAAGACGGAGGGAGAGTAGACCGCGGCGCGGCGTCGCGTCGGAGGCGCTCGTACGAGCGACGGCCCGCCTCGCGCTTCCACGGGTCGTGACCGCTGACGGCTCGACCGTCTGTATATTTGTCGAATTCGTGTATGGAAAGTGCTTAAAATATGGAAATTGAACAAAGGGCATCGAATGACGAAGAAATAGTGAAAGAAAATTAGTTTATATAAATGTAATGTTTGTAGATAAAATGTTATAGCAATATTCAATAATGCACAACGTTAATGTTCAAGTTTTCATTTCTGCCGGCACTCCCGGAGTGCAACCGGTTGTTTTTTTATCCTATTAATATTATAAATGCTAGAGTTTGTATGTATGTCTCTATGTTTGTTACCTCTTCACGCTCAAACGGCTAAACCAATTTCGATGAAATTTCATCAACATCATCATCAATCAACACCACTGTGTGGGGCGCATCCATTCGGTAGTGGTCGCCTGCTTCCCGTGAGCCCGTGAACAGGTCGGCGTCTGGTCGCAGGTGAGCGAGGCGCCCGCGCTCCCCGACGCGCAGTGCGGCGGCGCGCCGTACGCCGCGCTCACGGCGTGCGCGGCGCTCCGGGCGGCGGGGCTGGGCGCGGGCGCCGGCGCGGGCGCGCGCGTTCTCGTTCTCGGGCTCGGCGGTGTGGGGCAGGCGCTGGTGCAGCTGGCGGCGGCGCGCGGCGCGCGCGTGAGCGCGGTGTGCGCGCGCGACCAGCTCGAGCTGGCGGCGGCGCTGGGCGCGGTGGCGGTGCACGAGCGCGGCGCGGAGGCGGCCGCGGCGGCGGCGGGGCCGTACCGCGCCGTGGTGGACTGCGCGGGACTGGGCGCGCGCGGGGCGGGCGCGTGGGCGGGGCGCGACGCGCGGTACGTGACGCTGTCGGCGCCGCTGCTGCGCGAGACGGACGCGCACGGGCTGGCGCTGGGCGCGGCGCGCGCGCTGGCGCTGCTGGCGGCGGACAACTGGCGCGCGGCGGGGGAGGGGGCGTGCTCGCCGCGCGTCCGCTGGGCCTTCTTCGACCCTAGAGCGAGCGATCTGGAAGAACTGAAGCGGTTGGCGGACGGGGGCCGGGTACGTTCTTCGGAAATCGATCGAAATGAAAACGTACATTTATCGACATTTATAATTTGGAGATCGAGCGCCGAGTTGTTCTCCTCGACGTCGCGCGCTTCGGGCGCGTCCAGAGAATCTACTCTGATTCCTTCTCGGAACGCCCGTGTTTGGCGGCGAACAAAGCCGTACATTTGTACTATATCGACGGTAGTGAGCCGATCTCTTCCTGCCGCGCGCCGCTCGCGGTGCTCGCGTGGCGTGCTCGCGCGGCGTGCGCGAGACGAGACGAGGCGCCCTCGCGGGATGTGGTGTCGAATGCGGTTCCGTTGTTTCAGTTCCGCGTGCACGTGGAGCGCGTGTTCCCGTGGTGGGAGGGCGCGGGGGCGTACGCGCGCGCGGGGGAGGGGCACGCGCGCGGCAAGCTGCTGCTCGACTGGACCGCCGCCGCCCCGCCGCCCCCCGACCCCGACCCCGCACACTAGTGCACGCTTACCACGCAACAGACTGTCGTTTTAGTTAGAGTTTAATAATCTATGCTGTTAATAAAAGTATAAAAATATAAAAACAGTTAAACAATAAAAAAATATAAAACTATTCATTTTTAATTTTATTATATTTACAATTGTTGAATCTGAGCACGAGGGGGCGGATAATCTTTGGAGATTCTGTGGTTTAAAGTTATAAAATAAGAAATAAAATCGAATTCGACATCAATATTAATTTGATGGATGAAACAATAATCAGTTGGAAGATACCGAGTGGTTGGGTGTAGGTACATCTCGCCCTTAGGTAGCTATATACCATCGAATAGAGAGCGGGTACAACTGCACTGAGACAGCTTTCGTCCTCGTATCTCTATGTGCCTATTACGGCTATGTCGAGTCAATGTTCGATACGGTAATATCATCTGGAGAAACGCTGTTTCACAGCCCCATTGTATACGTAGGGTCCGTTGTGTTACTTGATAATGTTAAACATACGCTTTTATAAGTGGCCAGTGAGTGGGCCGGTCCCTCGCTGCGGCGGACGAAACGCTCGGAACCTCTCCTATGTCCAGACGATTGGAATCATACCGAGTGCATGCGATCTTCGGCCTGGCTCCGTGCACGCCACTGGGATGTGCTCGTGCCGACGTCCTCGAGGGTCCCACGAGTGCTCGGAGCGAAGCCTGTCTAGCGACAGCGTCAGGTGTCCGCCCCGCCCTGGCAGCAGCCGCACGCCACGGCTCGCAACAACATTCTCGCATAACAATATGTGGATCGGTGATTCCCCACGCTATGAGCAGATGAGTTCGAGACGCACACAGTGGCGTTTTTGGCGGCGGACAACTGACAACGTTCCATTTGGGAATGTGGCATTTGCGGCAAAAACTATGTTCACAAACTAATATACGATGTATTGTTTTAAACTTTCATGGCTTTTCACAATAAAAATATTGTTTAACACGAGATACGCACCATGATTTAGATTTTGATTGAGTTCCCGATATTACGGCGCGGTTCCACGCACCACGATCACGGAGAGACTGAAGAAAGCGGTAGATGTAAAAATATATTGAAATATTAAGGACAGACATATCTGTCTACCCTCTTTTTTATTCTTTTGCTACGGGTACCACTGGCACTAGAACTCGATTGCAAGTTTCTACAAAACACACTCACTGTATCAGTGCGGATATTCGTACGGTCACAATGTGCGCGCGCACTGTGTGGCGGCGACACTGGCTGTGTGGGAGTCGGAGATCAACGATATGAGAGAAGAGAGGTGTCGAGCACATGCTTAATATGTGTATGATAAAGTACTACATATATATACTGAATCATCGTAGACCGCATCATCACTTAACATCAGGTGAGATAGTGGTCAAACGCCTGCCTATTGTAAATAAAAAAAATTGGTTGTCTGTAAAGTCGGTTTACGGACTTTATAGATAAAGTAAACTTTATATATATTACTATATACGATAACGTCATAATCATTTATGACTTCGACTTCTGACTTTTGACTTGACTTTTGACGGAAACGGAACGCTACACGGAACGTTACTATTTTTCATTTTGGCATTCATCAATTTATAAAACGTTATCACGTCAAACTTTTGACGGAAACGGAACGCTACACGGAACGTTACTATTTTTCATTTTGGCATTCATCAATTTATAAAACGTTGTCACGTCAAACTTTTGACGGAAACGGAACGCTACACGGAACGTTACTATTTTTCATTTTGGCATTCATCAATTTATAAAACGTTGTCACGTCAAACTTTTGACGGAAACGGAACGCTACACGGAACGTTACTATTTTTCATTTTGGCATTCATCAATTTATAAAACGTTGTCACGTCAAACTTTTGACGGAAACGGAACGCTACACGGAACGTTACTATTTTTCATTTTGGCATTCATCAATTTATAAAACGTTGTCACGTCAAAAAAAAAAAAAGGAAACCACCATTATTGAGTCAGCTTCTTTAATTTAAATTGAAAAATAATAAACCAACTTACTTACCACATGCCTTAAAAATAAAACATTCCTAATTATGTTCATAAAAATCATAAGCAAATCGGATCAAATGAATGAACTCTAAAAATAACAAAATATACATAATTAACAAAAACAAAAGCTTCGCAGCTTTGTCTCCATCCAATCTATTCCATAAGGGATATAGGCCAGCACAGATAAAAAGTTGTTCACTTGCTGTTGAACCTCGTGGAAATTTTATATAATATTAAAGAACATAATTTCTACCAAAATCCGGGCGACACCAAACTACTGGAGTTGTGTCATTAGGACTACTTTTTACATTTTATAAGTTAAAAGGTTTTATGTTTTATTGCATCAACAACATGCCAGGCGGAACTTACGATCAAATTATTTGAAGGAAACCTATTTTTTTCCTTTAAATAATTTGAACGTTAGTTCCGCCTGGCATGTTGTTGATGCAATAACACTCTTGAGATAAGGGTAGGGTGCCTACGTCTGATACGATATCAACAGTAATGTTGGTCTATCAGTCCTATTCATTAATTGTTCATACAATTAAAGGTAGATGGCGCTAATAAAAACATCCCCTCAGATGTTAAAGGAAAGACGAAAGGAGGATGGCAGACTCCCATACATTTGCAGCCTAGAAAAAAAAAAACCGCGTTCACGAATGAAACTTATACGTATCTATAGAGCAATAAATATATTGTATATTGTATATTCAATCATTTTCCTAGAAGTTGGGAGTAAAAAGTTATCATGGAAAATCATCTGTATCAGTATGCTAACTACACGTCCATAAGCGAACCATTCAATGGATCGCTATCCATCTATAGCGTCGTAGACGAAGAGAGAAAGAAAGCAATATTGCATGGATCGCGCTACAGATACAGATTACTTATTATATTCTGGAATAAACTAGGCATGGGTGTGTTTATGAACGCAGTCCGGGTCTACAGAGCAGCTGACTACAGATTATAGAGTAACCATAACAATTAATGTCAGAGCGTAAGTATTCGAACGCAACAAACATAATGAGAAGTATAGGGTGCGTTCGAAAACTACAAACACCACATAAATAAATAAAATAAAAGTACTTCTGATTCCCAACTTTATAAATAATGCAAATTATTCACGGAATCCACGAAAATATAATCTAAATTTTCATATATAAAGAATACATGAACGGATTGTCATTTCGTTTTTCGGGAGCAAGGCTGGTTCTGCCATCCGCCTTTGGCCCTAGTGGTATTGGCTGCTATAGCTTAGTTGGACAAAGCGACAGGACGGTATTCTGTAGTCGTGGGTTCAAGTCCCACTAGCAGCCGATTTTTTTCCTTCAAATAATTTGATCGTACTTATGTTCCGCCTAGCTTGTTCATAATGGAATAAACCATAAGACTGACTGACATATGTTTTCATTTTATTTAAGTATTTTGTGACATCAGCTGTAGCTGTCGATCTCTGCGCTGTCAAAAAACGATCACAAACACTCGAACACAAAGTGACAGTCATTAGGTAGGTACTTGTTCTAGGCATCTGACCAGGAAACAGCCCGAACGATATCATCTCAAACAACTTATAGAGAACCAAAGGTTAAGACAAGATGTGGACTGAAAAAAGGCGCGTCTTTACCTACTAATGATAATCTAAATAAATTAAAAAGAGTGTATGGGAAGGTTGTCTTTTACGACATATGCCTCCCCCATATAGGGGGGGTTTTCCCCATCTATTCAATTCTCGCCACGCTTGGCAGGCGGGTTGGCGATCGCAGTATGATATCTGATCCTCAGATGGCGCTGCTGCCCACCTTCTGGTACGTGATCCCTTAGCCGGCTCTTACGACACCCGCGGTTTGGTATTATTCTGTAATGATGACCTCGATGAACAGCAGCAGAGAGAAGGCGCGCGCTCGCGCTCACAGTGACGAGGAGAGGTGGACCAGCATTTAATATACCTTTTTTATACTGTATAGATCTAGCGTTTGACCACTATCTCACTTGATGGTCAGTGACGATGTGGTCGAAGATGTTATCACGCCAGACCTAGAATGCTCACGGGCTCTAGCCCATACCTATTATTGTTTATTGGTCACAAGGTGGCAGCACGCCAGCGAAGTGCGGCTCGGTGAGACGAGGGGTCCAATTGTTCCGCATTCAGCACCCGGCTGCAATAGTAGTAGTAGGGGAGCCCACGATGCTCAGTGGGGATTTGCTCGAGCATCCTAGAGACCTGTTGGGTTGCAAAGCTTAAATGATTAAAAAAATAGACCCGACTTCAACACTCAAAAGTGTGAAATAACTTGTTGAAGTCGGTACCATGATAGTTCAAAAGTAACTGATATCAAAATATTGTGCTCATGGTACCGCCTTCGACAAGTTATTTCATACTCTTCAGTGTTGAAGTCGGTTCCATTTTTAACTAAAAAATATTTTTTTCACTCGTTTTAGTGACCTTTGTTAGTCATGGGATCAATTGTCATTGTGGTGTAGGTATGTTCACCGATGTCTTCACCCGCTACTATAATATCGTCTAGGTAAAGGCACGCACTTTCCAGTTATTGGTGTGTAACTCAAAAACTGCAAAATCAAATCAAAAAGTTTTATTCGCTCTAATACATCGTATTGTATAAGATCTTAACAGTATATTGGTTAGGAGTAGGTAGGTATTCAGCCTGCAGCAGCCGTGCAAATATTATATAAAGATATCGTAATAATTAATATTGTCTACATAAAATACAATCTTAAATGAATGTCAATATCAAGATTATTTAAAATTATTACAAAAATGTCAAGAAATTAATAATTAGAATTTACATATAATTGTCATGAATGGGTTAAATATTCTTTCACACTATAAATATTTTTTTCCGCCAGCCATCTTGAATTTAATTTAGACCTAAAAAGATTACCGTTCAACTTTTTTAGGTCATTTGGTAATTTATTATATGCTGCTGGTCCTATTTTGATGAAATTTAAATAGGACCACACGGGAAGCATCGCTTTCAAATAAAACAAGAACGATCACAATCGATTCACCCAGTTGGAAGATATGCGGTAAGTATTAAACATAAAAAAAATACGGGTTGAATTGAGAACCTTCTCCTTTTTTGAAGTCGGTTGAAAAGACAAAAAAATGTTACTTAATGTATATACCTTGTCATCGGTGGGGGGAGCGGCTATAGATTTTCAAAAATGTGAAAAAAAACTGTCGCATAGACGTACTAGCGTCAGATTATATTATATATATGCTATCGTATTAATACCATCGCTCTGATCTGATCTGAGCGCTTGCGCGATGGGAAATTCGTCGTACGTAGGTAAGGGTTGAAAATGAAAAAAAAATTATCGACCGCGTCAGATTTTCTAAGGGAATGTTAAGTGAACCTAAATAATTACATTCAATAATTTGCCGAGTTGGCCCAACTCGCGGCCATTATTAGAATGTGCGAAAAATTTTGCCATTTTGAAGTACCTACTCGAGGGCGTCAGATTATTATACGGACGCGCTTACTGACCCATAATCTGACATGTATGTGGGTGAAGTTCCTTAACCTGACGGTTTGAACATTTTTTTCATAAAATATTGAATGTACGGTTCTGAACAAAATGACGTTCTGAAGCGAGGTTACATTTTTCCCCATACAAAAGTGCACGCGGCCCGGCCAAGTTGGACCCCTGTCTCGAAGCTGTCTCGTTCGTCCTGGTAGAAGGAGGCAATGTTTACAACTCGGAGAATCGAGCTCCCAACTGATACTGGGGCGCGCCGCGCGTTGGCCACGTTCCATGTTCACATCACCTTATGGCTCATCCGAGTCCCACGCGTGTACAACGTCGATTGAGGCCTTCGACATCACAGCCCCCGCCGCGCCGGGGCCACCTGAGCCACCTGAGCACTGTCGCCAGTGGCGTGGTCCCGGGAAGTTACCGCAGCTCCCCGGGACCTGTGACCACCAGGGAAACACAACATACAACGAGCATCCAAACTTAACTTACCGATCATTACACACGTTATGGGTACATACAATGGTAAAGGTGAGATAGATCATCGACTAAAACTTAACTAACTTAATATACATAGGTACTAGCGGACCCGACAGATGTCGTCCTGCACGCAGCGCCAGGCGGACTTTAAAAAATCTAACGAACGCATACAAACAAAATCATTCAACTCGTTTAGGAGTTCAGTGACATACACACGGACCTACAGTAGAATTATATATCACAGATAAATAAATTATAGAGAACATTTTTAAATTTAATATTAGTTAAGCAATAATTGTTATAACGAGATTTGAATGCAAGCGGTCAATAAACAATATCAAAACGGCAAGAACTGAGCAGGAACGGGAATGTTGTTAAGTACTTAGGTACTTAACAACATTCCCGTTCCTGCTCAGTTCTTGTACCTTGTACCTATTCACATTCGATGTGTAAAGTACACATTACTCGATGAGCGAACATACGTAGTACAGTGAGTAGGCATGCACCGTGGACCCGTCGAGAGTCGGTATTCGTGTCACACACGAGCTGTCACCTCCGTGTGACGCAGCACTCACGTACATGCTAATGAACACATTCATCTATGCACCTACGTGCCTCGCCGTAATCGCTATGTCTGGATGCGTGCGGACTGCGGAGTCTCAAACTCCCCCCACCCACCCCCGTCAAGGCGCCGGTGTGCGGCAGCTCCAGGGAGTTACATCTCTGTGCATCTCTCGTCTACCATGGACGAATTGTTTTTGTGAGCGTAGTGTGGGCGTGTGCAAGTAAACTAGAAAGTTGCATCAAGCGATGATTGAACTGGAGGGATCGGAGACGTATAATGTTAATTTTAGGCGATCTTCATGTATATAGTTAGTTAGTTAGCGCCCCCGGCGCACACAGTAATGTATATAGTTAGTTAGTTAGCGCCCCCGGCGCACACAGTAATGTATATAGTTAGTTAGTTAGCGCCCCCGGCGCACACAGTAATGTATATAGTTAGTTAGTTGGCGCCCCCGGCGCACACAGTAATGTATATAGTTAGTTAGTTAGCGCCCCCGGCGCACACAGTAATGTATATAGTTAGTTAGTTAGCGCCCCCGGCGCACACAGTAATGTATATAGTTAGTTAGTTGGCGCCCCCGGCGCACACAGTAATGTATATTTATTTATTTATTTAATTAATTTTAAGGAAGACCAACAGCCGTTATACATAATAGTTAAACTGATATAAAACAGGAGGCCAATTACAGGTCCTCACGAATAGTAACACTGATTTTGACTATTGAAGTAATGCGAATTACATATTAGCTTAGGGATAGTTGGATTCACCTAATAAACCTATTATATTACGTAAACAATTTTAAAAGTATAAATATAAGTTTAAATGTTACATACCGTTGTTATTAAAAAACAAGTTAGCTAACAACCGTCTAGCCGACCCGATGCTCGTACAGAACAGATCTATGTCAACACTCCTACTGAGTTGATTGAAGTTACTTGTTGCTCTTAAAATATATGAATGTTGTCTGTAGTTTGTCGTATGTGACGGAACGTTGATAAGTGGATTAAATCTAGTATGTCTGGTCGGTGTATTTAACTGAATTTTACTTAAGAGTTCGGGACAGTCAACAGACCCGGACACAATGTTGAGAAGAAATGTCAGGTCAGCAACTTCCCGTCGTTTGGATAAGGGGAGAAGATGGAACTTCCTACAGAGATGCAGATAGTTATTCGCTGTATACCGGATTCCTGTACGATAGCAAAGATATTTAACAAATTTCATTTGAATTCGTTCAATTCGTTCGATGTACTTGTGATATTGTGGATTCCATACTTGCGACGCATATTCCAAAATACTACGGACATAAGAACAGTACAGAATCTTATATGTTTTTATATTATTAAAAGAAGCACAGCTTCTCATTACGAACCCCAATGACTTTGTCGCCCTTGAGACTATAAGTTCAATATGTTCATCGAAAAGTAATTTACAGTCGTGGGAAACCCCTAGGTCACGGATAACGGAGTTCCTTACGAGAGTCTGATTTTTTAAACTGTATGTAGAAAGAATAGTATTTTTTTTTCGTGTATACGTTACGAAAGAACATTTTAAGGGATTTAAATCTAGTTTGTTTCGTACACAATAATCACAAAATAGGTTTAAATCAGCTTGGAGCATCAGTACATCGTCAGGTGAGTTAATTTTCATAAAAATTTTCATGTCGTCAGCAAAGCAAAGTAGACGAGAATTTAATAAACAATCCGAAATATCATTTATAAAAATCGTAAAAAGCAACGGACCGATTAAAGATCCTTGGGGGATTCCACTTGGGATAGTGATCCAACTAGAAATATAGTTGCTGACTACAACTGCTTGGGTCCGTCTGTTCAAGTAAGATGAAAACCACCGGTACAAATCTCCTCGTATTCTTGCGGCATTGAGCTTACGCAACAATGTCACGTGATCTATTCTATCAAACGCCTTGGAGTAATCGGTATATATAACGTCGACCTGGGAACCAGCTTCCATTGCCTCAGTAATGTAGTCATTCAGAATAACTAAGTTGGATACAGTGGAGCGATCCCTAAGAAATCCATGTTGTGAGCCGTGAAAAGTATTTTTAAGCGCCGCATACACCTGGTCATAGACCACTCTCTCAAACACTTTAGCCAGAATACACAACTTGGAAATCGGCCTATAGTTCTCGGCGTTAGTCTTGGGACCCTTCTTATGCACGGGCGTAATGTAGGCAGATTTCCATATATGGGTAAAAGCACATTCAGTTATAGACTTACTGAACAAAAGCGATACCGGTAGTGCCATGCTTTTAGCACACTGGATAAGAAAGAAAGAGCTAAGATTGTCGGGTCCCGCTGACTTAGAGGGGTCAAGTTTTTGTAATAGCTTTAATACCAGTCCTATATTTATATCTACTTGGGATATATCAACAAGTTGAGAAGTACTAGGCGGCAGTTGACTTATTTCTAACTGGGAATTCCTGACAGCCTGTGATAGAAAAGTTGAATTGAAATAGTCAGAAAAGAAGTTGCAGATGTCCTCACCGGTAGTAGCGGTATGAGTTTGGTACTTCAGTGAGTTAGGAATGCTGTTAGATTTAGACTTAGATTTAATAAATGACCAAAAATTTTTAGGATTTTCTCTAATAGAAACTTCTATACTTTTTATATAATTAGCATAACAGTTTCTTTCAAGTAATTTAATTCTATCTCGAAGTAATATGTAGCTTGACTGATTACTTTTATTCATATAGACTTTATATTTTTTTAAGTATTTATATTTTTCCTTAAGTGCTTTTTTTAGCGCTGGTGTAAACCAATTTGGACAAGAATTGTGTTTCACTATTTTCATCGGTATATATATATTTTTGAGATCATTTATTGTCGAGTAGAAGAAAGACACCGAATCCTCCAACTTCCTAGAAGATAACTCATTTATCCAATCTATTTCCATAATGTTTTTATTTAATGATTCATAGTCACCTTTCCGATATAAATATTTTAAATAAGAATGTGGCTTAAGAGCCGGCAACTTGGCAAAATTTGCTGTTATCGATAAGGGCTTATGGTAGGGATCCATAGGTACTAAAGGATCGGTACATTCACAGACATGTACATCGTCATTGGACAAAATTAAGTCTAAAATTTTACCATAATAATTAACAACTCCATTATACTGGCCTAGTCCGTGCAGACATAATTCATATATGTAGTTAGCGCCCCCGGCGCACACAGTAATGTATATAGTTAGTTAGTTGGCGCCCCCGGCGCACACAGTAATGTATATAGTTAGTTAGTTAGCGCCCCCGGCGCACACAGTATGTAATGTATATAGTTAGTTAGTTAGCGCCCCCGGCGCACACAGTAATGTATATAGTTAGTTAGTTGGCGCTCCCGGCGCACACAGTAATGTATATAGTTAGTTAGTTGGCGCCCCCGGCGCACACAGTAATGTATATAGTTAGTTAGTTGGCGCCCCCGGCGCACACAGTAATGTATATAGTTAGTTAGTTAGTTAGCGCCCCCGGCGCACACAGTAATGTATATAGTTAGTTAGTTGGCGCCCCCGGCGCACACAGTAATGTATATAGTTAGTTAGTTGGCGCCCCCGGCGCACACAGTAATGTATATAGTTAGTTAGTTAGCGCCCCCGGCGCACACAGTAATGTATATAGTTAGTTAGTTAGCGCCCCCGGCGCACACAGTAATGTATATAGTTAGTTAGTTGGCGCTCCGGCGCACACAGTAATGTATATAGTTAGTTAGTTGGCGCCCCCGGCGCACACAGTAATGTATATAGTTATTTAGTTGGCGCCCCCGGCGCACACAGTAATGTATATAGTTAGTTAGTTGGCGCCCCCGGCGCACACAGTAATGTATATAGTTAGTTAGTTGGCGCCCCCGGCGCACACAGTAATGTATATAGTTAGTTAGTTGGCGCCCCCGGCGCACACAGTAATGTATATAGTTAGTTAGTTGGCGCCCCCGGCGCACACAGTAATGTATATAGTTAGTTAGTTGGCGCCCCCGGCGCACACAGTAATGTATATAGTTAGTTAGTTGGCGCCCCCGGCGCACACAGTAATGTATATAGTTAGTTAGTTGGCGCCCCCGGCGCACACAGTAATGTATATAGTTAGTTAGTTAGTTAGTTAGTTAGCGCCCCCGGCGCACACAGTAATGTATATAGTTAGTTAGTTGGCGCCCCCGGCGCACACAGTAATGTATATAGTTAGTTAGTTGGCGCCCCCTGGCATGCATCGTAAGCAACATCTTAATCTATAAAGTAAACAATTGGTGAGTGCCTATAAATACAGTGTTCTCAATTAAAATATTCGTCACACGTGTAGAATGCCTTCTTAAACAGCCAAGACGTTAGTTTTTATTGAAACGATGTAACGCTGGTCACAACAGGTCGGCCGCGTGTGCGCGAGCCTGCGCGGGTGACACTGCAAAGACAATGGGCGGTGGCGGGGTAAGTATTAGCAATGGTTGAAATAATGGCTTTGCCGGAGGGCGGAGTAAGCCAGGACCAGGACACATTTTCTATTAGTCCTACAGCTCTTTTTTGCATACGAAATGCCCTCAGCCTATCGGCTGCCCGCCCCAGACCTCTGAACCGTATTGAAGAATTGAATGGACGATTGCGAAATAACATGTACCTACGGACGATGACAGAGGACACCACACGCGAATGCTCAATGTCAGTACCTACCTAACTCTCCCCCCCCTCACTACCAGTTGCTGATCATCAAACCCATCAAAATAAATGTGAAACGAGAGCCAAGTCCAATATAATGTTACCTACCCGGGGCCGGGGCCGGGGCGGGGGCCGGGACTGGGGCCGGGGCCGGAGCGGGGGCCGGGGCCTGGGCCGGGGCGGGGGCCGGGGGCCGGGTGTTCACTTCGACGACGAGAGGAGATCTAAACGCGTGCCGAGTTCAACGGTCCGTCCTGGAAATGTATTTATAACAATATAATACAATATTTTATAATGACTTCAATATCATTTCTTCTTTAAACATACGAGTAGCGAAGCCTGAGGTCTGACTTGGCTAGTTTCGATACATATAGACTGTCAGAACATTCCGAAGGGAAATTGCCGGTTAAACATTTTTGCAATGTCGAATCCTAATTCGATTGGGCTGCTAAATAAATGTCTTACCATTAAATAACGGTGTCAAAAAAGATCTATCAGAATAATTAATGGTGTAAGAAATAGAATATCTGCAAAAAAAATATTTTATTCAGAATAAGATTATGACTGTAATTTCGGTGCACATCTACAAATGTTTATTGGAAGTGTATAATGATAAAGACAAGTATCTTAGAAACAAGGATAGGCATAATTATAATTTAAGAAAGAAAGAAAAGCTGTATCCGCCCAGTGTAGGACTTGCTAAGGTCCAACAACAAAGAGTATATAATAAAATATAAATGTTTAATAACCTGCCCAAACTGCTGTATCAAAACACCTTTTTTCAAAGTAAACCATTATAGTATAGATTAAATGAGTTTATGGCAATGAAATTAAATGATGCTGATTTTATAATTAGAAACTGACATTTATTTGAGAATGATTTGGAAAACTAGAATCGACGGCTATGTATGTTTAATGTATTTGTGTACTTGTATATGTTCGTGGTAGTTTTATGTATGTAATAAAATTATTTAAGTTTTGACATTGATATGACAGAGGTACTGTAAATTAAACATTGAGATTTTTGGAATTTTAGAAATAATTAATAGAGATTATGGTTTAGTAATATGTAGTTGATTTTAATGTGTATTTATACTTGTTTAATTTTGCTAAAAATGATTTAAGTTTAATAGTAGATATTATACAGGGTGGGGCAAATTCTTGGACCCTTCAGGGTAGCTACCTTTTCTTGTGTACTCTTACGAAAGTAACATACCAAATCAAATCGTAAGTTTTGGCAATAATTAAAAAAAAAAATCCCATACATTTTCTAAAAATGTATGGGATTTTTTTTTAAATTTTTATTATTTTTTAATTATTGCCAAAACTTACGATTTGATTTGGTATGTTACTGTAAGGAAAGTGTTCCTAGTTGGAAATAGACTCGATTAAGACCAACTTATTTTTTTTAACAAACGTCATTTTTTGGGCGAACCTTGCTTATTTTCAAAAAACTAAAAATGGCAATATATTTTTCTTCCAAATAAAATAGAAGGTTCCTAAAAACAAAACCTTCTAACTACAAAAGGAAAGGTAGCTGCCCTGAAAGGGCCACAAATGTGCCCCACCCTGTATATTATATTGAGCATTCTATATTGAGTTGCCATATAACGGTCATAGTTACAAGGCTAAATAAACAACCTGAACCTGAACCTAAGTATTTCATATCTGAATTTAATTATTTATTCATACCAGAATGTACTCATGTAGGCTCGTATGCTACAGGCAGCTAATAGCCATGTCATGTCATGCCACTCATGACGGGAGCCAAGGTATAGAGCGTCGTAGGCATTGTAGTCGTAGGCGGGCGAATACAGTGCTACGGCGCGGCTACGAGCGGATGCGGTGCGGCGCGCGGCACGGCTGCGGTGCGACGCGGCGACACAGGCGGCGGCGGCGTGCTCAGCGAGCCCAGGCTCTCATTGGCCGCGTGCACGTGGCCTGATCGAGTCGCACCATGGCAACGGGCCTCGCCCCGCACCCCGCCGTTCGCCCCTCGCCCCTCTCGCCGCTGCGTGATGAACGGTCGCCTCTCCGCTCCGCTCCGTCCGTGGCTGTGAGCCGTGAGTCACAGAGCGGCCGCGTCTCGCCGCCGCCGCCGCCGCGGCCGCCGCGCTGCAAACGGTTTCGCGACGCGAACCTCGCCGCTCGTCCGCACGATTACAGTCCAGTCGAGTCCGCGTGCGCCGGTCGATAGGTACCTACTACTCACGCGACGCCCGGAGTCTGGACACACGCAACACGCCTGTTTATGTAACACTGGTCCAGGCCGAGCCGAGCCGAGCCGAGCCCCTGCACTCCGACCTCACGGACCACACGCAGGCGTCCAGGACCCGGAGCCCATATAGCGGCAGCACCGCAATTGAACCTGTCATTGTTTTTTTAATTGACTGTAAGTTTGAACATTCATTAAAATGATTGATTGAGCGTTGTTGTGCTCTACATGTAGGGAGGTGTAGGTATGACGGGTAGTACCTGCACTACCGACCGCCTTGTATCTATCATATCATCTAGACATGGATGAGTTTGCATGCGTCATTATGTCTCGCAACACGGCTTGATTAGTGTTGTTCCCTACCCGCCCTTCCCTTCCCTGTCGTCGGGGTATCCATGGAACGGAACTATGATATTATATTTTCTATTGTGTACAGACGCTCGGGGATCCCCCCCCATCCCCGGACCCTCTGTTGTACCTAATATATATATATATTAGGATAGAAGATATTGTTTGCATCATTGCTTAACATCAGCTGAGATAGTGGTCAAACGCAACTAGCTTCTAATTGATACCCTTATAATATCAGCATCCATAGCAGGGTAATGTTGTAATATGAATGAGTAGCTGCGCCCCTCGGGTTCGCCCGCGCGGTGACGGCTCACGATAATGGTGACAAGTAGAGTAGGTATGTCGCACCGTCCTCGCGCGGCGCGACACCGACGACACCGACGACACGAGCGACACGAGCCCCGACGTCGCGGGGACATGTTTACTAATTAGTATCGCGTCCAACCCTCAAAATGATCTAAGAATGTGTTTGAGGTGAACTAACTATGACTTATTCATTTAATTTATTTACAATTTTTTTTTTGCAAGATACACGACGTTTTTACGTTTCAAAATAAAACTGCAAATAAATTACCTAAAAGTCGAGCCGACTTCAACACTCAAAAGTGTGAAATAACTTGTTGAAGTCGGTACCACGGTAGATCAAAATTAACTACCTAGATACCTATGTGTTATCAAAATATTGTGAGTACGGTACCGACTTCGACAAGTAATTTCACACTTTTGAAAGTGTTGTAGTTTTGTTGTTGTAAAGTGTTGTAGTTTTGCTGTTGTAAAGTGTTGTAGTTTTGTTGTTGTAAAGTGTTGTAGTTTTGTTGTTGTAAAGTGTTGTAGTTTTGTTGTTGTAAAGTGTTGAAGTTTTGTTGTTGTAAAGTGTTGTAGTTTTGTTGTTGTAAAGTGTTGAAGACGGTTCCATATTTTGGTACAATCTTTGTTTCCGATAAATACCTATCTAGGTAATAGGAGATAGGTACTAAATATCACGCTGAAGATGATGGAGACGATTCCTTCGTGTCGTGTTCAGTTTGTATAAAACAATTCTGTTCGAATTATTTGGTTTCATTAAAAAAGTGCGATAACGGGTAACAAGGCCATTTCTGGCCGTGACTTGAGACTAACATTATACCTAGCCTAGCCTAGCCTAGCCTAGGTAGGTATCTAAGTTACATTTGAAAAAGAGAAGTAGGCACTTACCATCATCTTACTTTACTCATATTATAAATGCGAAAGTTTGTGTATATGTTTGTTACTTCTCCACGCTCAAGCGGATACACCGATTTCGATTAAATTTGATATGGAGATAGTTTAAACCCTGGATACATAGCCTACTTTTATCCCGGAAAAAGTACATTTCCCGTGGAATAATTGAGGTAGCGTAAAACCGTAATCCACGCGGGCGAAACCGCGGGGCGCTACTAGTCACATATATCTTCTCGTAATGATGTAAGTACGCCCCGCGGTGTGCGGCCGGACACATATACCTTCTCGTAATGATCTAAGTACGCCCCGCGGTGTGCGGCCGGACACATATACCTTCTCGTAATGATCTAAGTACGCCCCGCGGTGTGCGGCCGGACACATATACCTTCTCGTAATGATCTAAGTACGCCCCGCGGTGTGCGGCCGGACACATATACCTTCTCGTAATGATCTAAGTACGCCCCGCGGTGTGCGGCCGGACACATATACCTTCTCGTAATGATCTAAGTACGCCCCGCGCTGTGAGGCCGGACACATATACCTTCTCGTAATGATCTAAGTACGCCCCGCGGTGTGCGGCCGGACACATATACCTTCTCGTAATGATCTAAGTACGCCCCGCGGTGTGCGGCCGGACACATATCATTATAACATCAGATTAGCTTGGCTTAGACAACATTCACCGTTTATAAGTATACTAGCGGCCCGCCCCGGCTTCGCACGGGTATAAAATATATAGCCTGTGTCATTAATGGATGTTATTATACATATAAACCTTCCTCTTCAATCACTCTATCTATTAACAAAACCGCATCAAAATCCGTTGCGTAGTTTTAAAGATTCAAGCATAGGTTTCAATAGGGAATACATATTACAATATTACACAGGGATACAGGGACAGAGAAAGCGACTTTGTTTTATACTAGGTATGTATGTATGTAGTGATGTTTATTGCATTTTATCAACGCTATTTATGGCGCAAATAGTTTGGCATCATATTGCATCAGAATCATTGATTTAATTGGCGATCATATTGGCTGAATCACAATAGAGTTGGTTTTTGAAATATTTTTTATTAAAGCATTAAATTCGAAGTCTCTTTTGAAGCAGACTCTTGCTCCAACTATCGTCATCACTTCAACAATCTTACAAATATAATATAATTACCAAATCAAAACAATAATGTAGACAGGCAAACTTATATATATAAAACTGAACAAAACCACAAACTTTTAAAAATGTAATACAAATACAAATGTTTGTTTATTGATAGAATATTATATATGTTATTACCAGCCGGGCCGGGCCGGGCCGGGCCGGGTATTGACCATGACATTGTCCTGTGTAAGAGGTTCAGCAATGGTCGCGGGCCGCCGCCGCCGCCGCCGCCGCCGCACGCTTCTCTTTGAACCGTATCATTCTCAACATCAGTGAGCTTTGTCACGATAACACGTTTTGTTAACATCATTCGGCGTGAATTTCTTTTTAACCGACTTTAAAAAAAGATTCTCCATTCGACCCGTATGTTTTTTATATGTTTGTAACCGCATAACTTCCGGCTGGGTGAACCGATTTTGACCGTCCTTTTTTTATATGTGTTAGATGTTTGGCGTCTATTGTGTTCAAAAATACCGCTGTCAGTTGCGAACAAACACTCGAGTAAACCGCACGTTCGCTTATCATTACAACACTTCCCAAAGTTATACTGAACCGTATTTGACTTAACAATTTGAAAGCTGGTGCTTCCCGTGTGGACCCATTTATATCATCAAAATCGGACCAGCAGTTTTTGAGTTACACACCAATAACTGGAAAGTGCGTGCTTATACCTAGACGATATCATAGTAGCGGGTGAAGACATCGGTGAACATACCTACATCACAATGACAATTGATCCCATGAGTAGACAAGGTTACTAAAAAGAGTGAAAAAAAAATTCAATGCTCCTCCGGTCACCGGACCTGACCCACCCCACTATATTATGTTAATGTCATTAAAGTTAAGTCCCTGAGCAACACAAGTGTGAGATCAGTAAATAGTCATACGTTGTGAAGTTAAATTTAGCAAATGTAACCTCGATTATAATAGTTCAGTGCGAGTGCAGCGTCACAAGTCCAAATAACAGTATAACTTATCCTGAAAGCATTCTGGAACACCTCACCAACACATGAACCCAACAAACAACTCCGGGAGTGCCGGCGGAAGTCAAAACTTGAACATGATTGATGATGATGAAAAGTAGCCTATGTGTTATTCTGAAGTATCTACATACCAAATTTCATCCAAATCCGTTCAGCCGTTCTGGCGCGGTTGAGTAACAAACATCCATCCATCCATCCATCCAAGCTTTCAGATATATAATATTAGTGCGACACATGGAATTAACACGATGACGTTTTATTGAAACAATGAAATCATTCCTCTTTATAATATCGGAGTTTTGATAACCGAACTCAATAATACTTTTAACGAAACGACTTTATCACATAAAACTACCGACAAACGAAAATATTCCTTATTCCTAACACGTTTAAGTATAAATTTCAACGGCGTTCTACTCTCCCACCGTCTACGAATTCGAAGACGTCACGTCCTGACGACCTGACGATCTGACGCGAATTTAACATGTTTTCCCCATACAAAAGTGCACAACGCCGCTAAAGAAGTTTTCACTTTAAAAAAAAAAACTACATTTGAGCAAAGTAAATGTTTCCATGATCGTTACAAGTCGGGTTCGTCCCAAGAGCAACCTCCCGCACTGGCCGCGCGTCACACGCCAGTGTGTGCTCCGGCGCCGCGCGCGGTAACACACACTGTATGTTCTCATTGCGCTGGTTTTCGGCCTTTTAACAAAAACATCAACTTCAAGCTACCAAAAAAATATTGTATTGATATGTATATCTTATAAAGTGACCCTTATAAGTTATAAGTGTTGTAGTAGTACGAGTAAGTTATTAAGTATTTTGAAAGCCTAAAAATTTTAGATTTAGATCTCAATATGAGATCTATGGTGATGAATTGAAGTACATATTTAGATAATTTTTGAAAACTGTAAACACCAAAAAATGGCCTTTTCGGCCACAAATTTTAGTATACGTCACTAAATAGTTTAACTTTCAGCCTAATAAATATTTCCTTATTTAAAAACTTGTAAATATTTTTATCAGTAAAATCAGGTAAATTGACATTGAATGTTATTGTACTTTCGCTTTATTATTTAAGTTTATTACTCGGCGCTAAGATTTACGTATACAATAATTATCAAAAGCACACCAGGTTAATAATTTTAAATGGGGTTAAAAATAGTTAGATTTTTGAAATATTTGCTTCTCCCGCATCAATAACATTGTTCAAAAGCCTAGTTCTCAATAGATCTTAAGATCTTAGATTAATCTTCTAGTCAGAAAAGTGGAAGGAATCAATAATATAGATGTCTTAAAAAGCTTAGACACCATTCTAGAACAAATCTTTCATTGTTCGGTTTCCTCGGTGTCTAGAGTGGTGACGACAACCCGCACTTGGCCAAGTTCGTCGACCACACAACCTGGCGCCTGGCGGTAGCGTCGACCTCTTCCTGGGCGAGCGAACGTGTCGTGTCACCAGCACGCCCACAAATAATGGTTGTTATATATCATCCTAGAAACAATCGTTTCTACAGATTCATTTATTGAAATCTTTTTCTCACGATTATCGTTAAACACCTTTTTTAAAGATTCATGCGAGTACTCGCAGCAGGCAGTGTTTTGGCTTTGGCGGTGACATGTTCAAGTAAATGAAATCAACATGACAGTCAATTGGGTAAATGGTAAATGCCAGATTAATAGGGGAAATCGGTTTCAATGATTTTCATTTATTTTAAATTCGATAAAACATAAAACCAGAAAATAATACAGCACTACGATTTTCGGCCACATTTGATACAATACAATTTGAGATGGGCCGTAAACAAATGACTAAAGTTTTACTTTGTTGTCTAGATAACGGCCGCTGATAACAGACTCGAGGCCTTTAGGCTTGACAGGCATCATTTAAACATACTACACACAGTTGTAGCGGCCGCAAACTAACAGTTACATCATACACATTGGATTTTAGTGAAGAGAAAAGGGTACTCGTGACAGTGACTCGATAAACAAAACAGACAAAAATGGATCAAGCCAAGACGAGTTGGTTTTCGGCCCAAAATGATGCTGTTTATTTATCAAATATAGTAAGATACACGTAAGTGGTATGTTAATAAATAATGTTTTAGTTAATTCAATGCATTTCATTATTGCGGATGCGGGCCGCTTCCAACTGGTCCTTGTGGAAATCAACGGGGAAGGCGTATGTCCAGCAGTGGACGTCCTATGGCTGAGACGATGATGATTTCCTATGTAATAACTAGCCAAACCTTTAGTTGCACGGTCGGGAGGTCACGCCCCCCATTACCATGCTCTGTGGTACTCGGGCAGTCGCGGCCGCGACCGCGACATTAAACCGAACGATTCTTTACTAATTCCCTTCCAGGGCTCACAGATCACAAATGTTTCCGGTGTTACGCAACTATTTTAGTTGTTTTAGGCACAATTATGAATGACAAATATATCATCATCTATTTGCTATTCATTTGCATTATTATACGACGACACTCCCGAAGGCCGAAGCATATGTAGAGGCGGCGCGAACTGTAGGTGTCTGTATTCCGCGCTTGCCCCCGCCGGGATTCGAACCCAGAGTCCCGGAGGCACAGACGTCATGTCACAATGGACTGCTACTCGTGCCCGGGCGACCATGCTCTCTATATTTCATAGTTTATAAATTGACTTTATACGAGTATTCAAATTCAAATGGTCACCTGTCGCGGCGCACGAGTACCGCACGAGTACCGCTCGAGTACCGCACGAGTACGTATCAGCTATGCGAACATTTGCATACTCACCTTATTTCAGGTTCGAATATAAATGTTTTGTTTATAAATGGTGAAGCGCGAAACATTCGCCAGACGAGCACAGAATGTGTAATAGTCGGTGCGGGGCCGTGACCTTGTCTCGGATTGGGCGACGCGACCGGTTTGGCTCGCTCGAGTACCTACTCCGCGCCGCGCCACCGCGCACTACTCCACTCCAATTAGCTCACAAAGGGGCAACATTGCAAAATATTTTACAGGGAAAGCTCACATTCAATAATCTGACGAATTGGATGTGACCCAAACTCGCGGCCATTTTGAAAAACTCGAGCGCGTCAGATTATATATAAACTCAATAGCTTAAAGGTACGCCAATAATAATAAAAAAAAAAAAAAAAAAATAACATAATTACCTACGATAATCACACACACACAACACACACTATACACACAAACATACAGCCCCCACCCAATACAAATTTACACCCCCACCACACCCATTCACACACCCCCGCAATACACTACGCATACATAGGGTACAACACAAATAATGGTTTTAAATTTTATTTTTTTTCTTACAATAATAACTAGTACTTAATACAGTTATATAAGCTCACCTTTAGTCAGATCTCCCTTATCCAGTTTAGGCTACTACACAATGTAATATAACTGAAGGAAACGCAGAATCTACGACACAAGAAATATATTATCTTAGTGTAGGTTTTGCACGACACAATAGATAGCAACATTAGTGGACATAGTTTTGTAATGTTTCAATGTTTTCGTTACCATATTATATTTAAGTTGCTTGTGTATCCTGTATTTACTGTCCAAATAAACATATTTGTTTTTGTATTATTATACGGACGCTTCATCTAGATGTCCTTGTCATACTGACCCATAATCTGACATTTATCTGGGTGAAGTTCCTAATTCTGACAGTTTAAACATTTATATTATTCTGTGTAACAAATACAATACAAAATATAATTTTGTACAGGCAGGTGCCTAAAATTATATATTCTATATCCGGGAAAAATATATATTTGACAAATTTATGAATATTTTCGATCTTCTTCCATACAAGTTACAGATAAAAAACGGGTTACACTCCGGGAGTGCCGGCAGAAGTGAAAACTTGTACATTAACGTTGGGCATTTATGGATATTTTGGAATGGTTAGGGAAAAACTTCGCAGGAATTGCTTTATTTATCAGTATACAAGTAAAGCGCTACATAAACGCTTATATCACTTGTGTGCTAAAATACAATATTCCTTTATCGCGCTCTCGCTCACGTTTATTATTTATTTATTACAATGAGTACGGCAGTTACCATTTACACTTATAACGAAAATATAATCACAGTCAAAAATAAATAAATATTTGATTGGAATATGATTCCCATTGTCAGATACCAAAGATATATCGCTCATTTGCAAGAAGAACGGCATAATTCAAAAAACTGTGATATTGAGTTATTTATACACAAATAAAAAGAAAATTCTGCTTTACTTTCTGTAAAAACGACACAACTCTTCGCCTTTATATGAGTGAGTGAGAAAGTTTATGTCACTCTGTCTTAGTCTGGAACGCGCGCGCGCTTTTTTCGACACCGACTCGTTTTTAGTTACTCCAAGTTTGTCGCGAACAGTGCACGTACAAGTTATCAACGAAGACGACACATTTCGTTACATGACGATCTTCTCGTAAAAGTAAGTAAAATTTGTTTTATTGGTTTGGTGTTAGATCGTCACATAATCGTTTGTGACGATGTCTCAGTAAAAATGTTAATCAACAATGGTAGTCATATTTAGTATTGTGTCGTTATTCCTAAAAAAAAATAAAGACTTGTGATAAGTATTGTGAGTTATGGCGATATTGACAATAATTAAAATAATAAGTATTAATTCACAAACGACACATTGACCTATATGCCGTTTTTGTTGTTATAATTAGTTTACTTTCGTGACTGTATTTTTTTAATAATGTATTTTATGACGTTATTAATAATAATGTTTTAGTTTTAGGCGTTTACTTATATACGTATTATCTACGATGGCGTCAAATAGAGGGAGGAAGGTTTTGAGTTTAGTCAGCCCCAGTAACGACGATGGACCAACTACTTCGACGGATAAGAAAAGTAAATACTATTAATTTCTTCTGAATATTATAAAATGCTTTTTTATGTGTATAGAATTGTCAATTTTATTTATTTTCAGATGATACTGTCCAACGTTCCCGTACAAACAGTACCAGCATCTCCTCGAGTTCTTCCAGTAATTCTTCTGACAGTACAAAGAGTTCTTCATCATCTTCATTTAACGAAAGCATTTATGACTTACTGATTACTACCATAATTACTAGTGTTAAGTATAATATTGGCTAATTTAATTCTATTTATTTTCATATAGTGACGACTCTGTGAAAGATCCTCTTTATCAACCGGAAGATCTTGTTTCACCTGTATCACCAGCAATTTCTGTCCAAGTTAATAATTATAATATTCCTACTGAGAGTGATATTGACCAAGTTACAGATCAAAATTTAAACATCGAAATGATTCAAACACCACAATTAATTGCTTCTGATACCAATAATATTCCACAGAACGATAGTTCTACAAATTCAGCGGAATCTGTTCTGCAGGATTTGTCTAATAGAAGCAGAAAACGGAAAAGAAATGAATGCAATTGGCGAAAAAATGTAATGAAGAGGCTCAAAAATTCAGGGAAATCTTATGAGAGTACAGTTACAAAAAAGATTATACACGAAAGGACAATGGGGAAACCTTGTTCCGAAAGATGCAAGTTGCGGTGCAGCACACTGCTTACAGAAAATGATCGAAAAGTATTGTTTGAAGAATATTGGGCACTCGGAGACACAGAACTGCAGTGGAATTATATTGCAAATAGCATGGCTATCATTAAACCTAAGTATCGTTATGTTCGAGAGGGTGGTATTAAAAATAAGCGCCAGCTTAACAATGCGTTTTACTTACTCTTACAAGGTGATGAGGTAAGGGTTTGTAAATTATTTTTTAAAAACACTCTTGGCATCACTGATCGTCCAATCCGCACTGTAATAAGCAAACGCAATACGGTTGCAGGAATTCTTATGTCGGGTGATAAGAGAGGCAAACACTCTAATCACCCTAAAGTTGACGATGCAATTCGAGCTGGAATCAAAGCACACATAGAATCGATTCCCAAAATCGAATCCCATTACACCCGTGCTAATACCTCCAAAGAATTCATCGATGGTAGTAGGTCTATTGCTGAAATACACGAGAACTATGTAGAGATTTTTAAGACAAAAAATGTTCCATATGGCAATTACATAATGTTTTACAAAAATTTTACTGAAGATTATAACATTTCATTTTTTAAACCAAAAAAAAGATCGTTGTGATACCTGTGCTATTTACAAAAACTGTGAAAATGAAGAAAAAGCTGTTAAAAAAGAGTATTATGATAGACATTTAATTGAAAAAGATTTTTGTAGAGAAGAAAAGGCCAAAGATAAAGAAAACAGTCAGCTGATAGTTGCAGTTTATGATTTGCAGGCGGTGTTTCAATGCCCAAAGGGCACCTCTTTATTTTAATAAGTCAGTAAGTTAAATGTGTTCAATTTTACGATTTATGAATTGCAATCTAAAAAACTTAATTGTTATATTTGGGACGAAGCTACAGGTAATAGAGGTGTCAATGATTTAGGAACATGTATTTATAAATATATAGAAAATCAAGCTATGGCTGGCACAGAAATAGAGTTGGTATTCTACTCTGACAATTGCGTAGGTCAGCAAAAAAATAAAATGATGATAGCAATGTACATGTTTGTTCTACAACGTTTTTCAAACATTAAAGCTATCACGCATAAATATTTGATTATATTAGTATTCCCTCAAAATGAGGGAGACTCGGCACATTTTCTGATCAGCGTCCCGGGTTGAGGAAGAAAAAAAAAAGATGGCTTTCTTATCTTATTAACTAAAAAAAGCTATTCCAAGTTATTATGGTCAGTTTTATAATTCATTATAGAATAGAATAGAATAGAATAGAATAACTCTTTATTATCAGTACCAAATAACATACTAAACTTAAAGCTAAACTTAAATTGAATTACTTGATACGATAATGGGCGGCCTTATCGCTTGTAGCGATTTCTTCCAGGCAACCTTTGGATGGACAGAAACGGAGAAAGGAGCAGACGGTAGGTATAGTGCATAGAATAAGGATATCAAGGTTTTTCTAAATTCTAATACATAAATGTTTTTAATATATACTATAAACTAATAAATATTTTATAATTTAAAAATGAGAAACATTACAACACAAAGAAAAAAAAAAAAAGAATAAATATATATATAAATTGAGAAAATAATCATAAAAATACATGCTCATATAAGAATCGGATTTATGGGATTAATGATAAAAAATGGTTTTTGACCATGTTTTTGAAAATTGACAGTGATTTAGCTTGTCTGATGCCCACAGGCAAAGAATTCCAAAGATGTATTGCTTGAACAGTGAAAGACTTTGCATAGAATTGAGAATTATGCACAGGCGTACTAAGTAGAAGATTATCGGAGGAACGTAAAGATAGAGAGTGAGTGTCGTGCAAGAAGTGGAAACGCTCTTTGAGATAAGGAGGTGTAGTGGGAATAAAAAGGATAGTGTAAAGAAGGTTAAGAATGTGAGCATTCCGGCGAAGGCGAATGGGTAACCACTCCAGCTTTTTACGATACTCCGAAATGTGGTCATATTTACGTAGACCGAAAATGAACCTGATACAAAAATTTTGTAAGCGTTCAAGCTTATTTAGCTGGTCCTGGGTTAAATCTGGATATGACGAGTCGGCATAGTCTAAAAGAGGAAGTAAAAGAGATTGTGCAAGCGCAATTTTGGTGGCAATAGGCAGAAAATTCCGCAGCCTTCTCAGGCAAGAAGCGGAAGCATAGATTTTTCTACTGGTTTCTGCTAGTTGAGGTACCCAAGATAGTTTACTATCAATTAAAAGTCCCAGGTCCTTTACAGTTTCACTAATACTAATAACTTTTCCGTCAAAAAGTACCTGTGGAAGATGAAACCAGTCAAGCTTAGATATCATTCTTGAACTACCTATTATAATAATTTGAGTTTTCTCGGCATTGATACTAAGACCATATGAGTTACTCCAGTCCAAGATACGCTGTAAATCAGCATTTATGGTCTCAATTGCTGTCGATACATTATTTACTGGAGCTTGGGTATAAATCTGCAAATCATCTGCATAAAGGTGGTAGGAAGAAGAAATATGAAGAGAGATCGAATTTATAAAAATTGAAAAAAGAAGAGGTGATAAAACGCCGCCCTGAGGTACACCAGCAGTCGTTGTACACCAAGATGAGAAAGCGTCATCAATGCGTACACGCTGCCGACGCCCATACAGGTAACTACGAAACCAAGCAATCACCGTTGGAGATATGTTATAAGAGCTTAGAATACCTAATAATATTTCAAAATCTATGTTGTTAAACGCGTTACTAAAATCAAGTAGCGCAAGAGCGGTCAGTTGCCCATCTGCCATACCATGCCTGATATCATCAGTAATTTTAACTAACGCTGAGACAGTGCTGTGACCCGGGCGGAATCCAGATTGGAAAGTGTTGAGAAGGTTATTTTTGATTAAGAATGAGGTGAGTTGCTGGTGGACAAGACGCTCAAGAAGCTTCGAGAGGAATGGGAGAATGGAAATAGGACGATATTCAGAGTAAGAGGTAGGGTTGCACTTTTTAGGAATTGGAGTGATCTGGGCTTCCTTCCAGATGGAAGGAAAGATACCAGTGGTGATGGATTCATTAAGGATAGATTGGATCACAGGCACGATTTCATCAAGTATAAGAAATATCATTTTCCTCGTTATTAGGTCGCTTCCGACTGCATTAGAAGTAACAGCTTCTATACTCTTTTTAACATCACAATCGGTAAATTGCTTAAAAACAAAAGAATCGTGAATAGGAGTTGGAATGGATGAAAGATAATGTAATGTAGCCGCTTTTATAGGACCATCAAATTTAGTAGATGAGGAAAAATGCTGATTGAGCACTTCAATATTCAAATCATTAGGAATGTTGCTTTGACGCGATTTTCCAACTCCCAACGTCCTGAGAAACTTCCAGACTTTGGAAGGATCTTCATTTTCTAGAGAGCTATGTATATGTCGGCGTTGTGCATCTCTACACACCTTATTGCAGCGATTTCGTATTTCTAAATATTTAGATTTGTTTTGATCTGTCGGATTATACTTGTACCGTGCCTTAGCAGCTACTTTTTTATTCATGGTGGATCTGATCTCTGTGGTGAGCCAAGGTGCAGGCAGGTGCTTCATTCTGACTGGTCTTAATGGAGCATGTTTATCGTATAGCTCAGTTAAAATAGAATTAAAATTACAGATTTTTCTATCCATAGTTTCCGCATATACGACATTAGACCAGTCTAAGTTGCGAGCGTCACGTCTTAGGCTCTGCATATCAATACCACCAAAATTACGCCGCAGAAGAATTTTGGGCTTAGCTTTTGGAGGACGAATTTTGTAAGACAAATATATTAGGTCATGGTAAGAAAAAGCGTCGGCTGCGCACTGGCCATGTTTTTTGACATGAGGTATAGAAGATACAAGGATCAAGTCAAGAAGTGAGGGAATACAATGAGGGAAATTATGCGTGGCATTCAAAGGAAGAATATTTAAGTTGCTTGCCCTTATAACTGATTCAAAGGTGAGTTTCCGTGAATCTTGTCTAAGTAAACAGGTGTTAAAATCACCCATGATGATAGTGTGATCATAGGAAGGAATAAAGTCTTCTAAAAGATTTTCGAAGGAGGAAAAGAAATTGATGTAGCGTGAGGGACAATAGTAAACACCAAGAAGTATTTTAGTGTGTAAAAGAGAGATTTCCAGAAGAAGATGCTCACCAGCATTGGCAGGAGGTGGTTGCGCTGACATACTTAATATGGAGAAAACGATATTCGTACGAAGATAAATGGCAACACCACCACCTACACTACCAGTACGGTCGTTGCGAATAAGTTTGAAACCTGGCAAGGTATATAATGTGGAAGCGAGACTTGGTTTTAGCCAGGTTTCAGAAACCAGAATAGCATGAATATTTGTGTGCTCAAATGACGCAATCATATCAGTATAATGTGCCGGAATACTTTGAGCGTTGATATGAAGTACATTGAAGTTTTTGGGAACATCATTCACTATAGAAGAGATCGTGTCCGATAAGCTCATAACGCTATGAAAACTATCAGAACCGCCGTCTGAGGAACACACAGAGAAAAACTCATCACTGTCATCTTCACTATTTGATAACGACATAAATATATATATTTTTTTAAATAAATAAATAAATGTATATATACCTATATATTATATTTATTAACAATGTAAGTATCTATCATTTTCTGACCATCCGCCAGCTGCGTGAAAAACATATAAATCATAATATAATTGAAATCTACATAATACAATAGAAAAGAAAAAAAAAAAAAAGAAGAATACAATGTATTTACGATGATTAAATATACCAATGAATAGTAAAACTATCATTGGGAAAATATGATCACCTAAATTAATTATATTACAAGTATAATAGTATAATGGTATAATGTACAGCAACTGGGTGGTCTAGCTTACTACTGCGACCTACCAGCCCGAAGATTCCAAACTACTTTAGGGAAAAATAAAATATATTATATATTATGTGGAAAACCAAAAATTTCTGAGAAGCACTTATGGGCAAACTTCCGTAGTAAAATATAGCTGAAGTACAAAGTTAACATACAAGTACATAAAGCCAGTTCGACATAAGGATATATAACAACACAAAAAAGAATGTAATTTAAAAAAAAAAAAAATATAATAGAAACAATTAAAAATAACCAGAAACGCTTGTTTAATTTTATTAAGTCTGATAGGTAAATAACTCGCCCAATCAAGATAATAACGGTAACTTTCTGCAGTTTATTATATTACAAAAGCGTCCGACCAGATAGGTACCACACAGTTAGATTCTCCGCAAACGGTAATCTGCTGTGGCATATTCAGCTCTGCTAAACGGTAAAAGACTACATCACATCTTCAATAAAAAAAATAATAATAATAATACATAAAAAATACAAATAAAAAGTTACAAAGAAGCATTACATTTAACATGAAAATAAAAACAATATTCTACACATTAATTATGTTGGGCGAAATTATCATTAGCAATATAAGTGGCGCGTAATAACATTCATCAGGTACGTTATGCCCTTGACAGTTAACAAACTATTTGGCTGCTGACAATACAATTGACATTTGACACCGTGTTCTATTTGAAGAGTAAATATTAGCACATGTAGGTAGACTGTGAAAATAAAAGCAGTAATGAGAAGTTGTATGAAATAACAAATAATAAATTGTGGGTAGGTTTTAGTTTGCAGTAAACATATAGTCAAAATAAATGCCGGTGACATAACTGTGAACTACTTATAAATAGGGCTATAAAAGATATATTAATATGGGCTTGGTCACATATATTTAGAGTTTTAGAGTTTAGAGTGTTGCTGAACTTAGTGTTGGTGAAATAGTTCGACTACTAAAGCTAGTAGGCAGTTACTGTACAAATATGATATACCTAGGTTCATCGTTTGATATATACTCGTATAGCACCTACTTTCTAGCTGCTGTCCGCCTGACTTTAACTGGGACCGGTGCTATCGCCTCTTTTGAGGACCCAGCCTGCTTTGGTGCTTCTGGCTTCGAAACCTCCTTGGAAATTTCATCAAGGTCACCCTGGCAGCTAATGCGACGTCGAACTCCATTAGGGCAGAGAACATAGACGTTGCCCTCTCTCGTCCAGCATTTCGCCATGCCGTAAAGCCCCCGTGCCGCCATGAAGACATTATGACGAGTCTTAGTCAAGAACTCGGTGATTGTTATACCGGTTCCTTTCAGATTGGACTTGATCGACCATATCTTATCACGGATAGCGATATCTCGAAACTTGCACAATATAGGCCTGGGCTTATTAGAGTTACCTATACGGCCCATTCTATGGCATCGGCTGATATCACCCAGCGAAAACGAAGAAAGTTTTAGACGCTCCACTGCTGCCTTGACGATAACTTCGGCTGCTACTTCGTTCTTGCCCTCGCTCAGGCCGTGAATCAGCAGGATTTTCCGTCTATTTCGCATCTCCTGCCTGTCGGTCTCATCGGCTAAGCATTGAATTTGCGCTTGAAGTGCCCGCAGCGAACTGACTACGAAGTTTTTGAATATGCCATATTCCGCTGCTAATGCTTCCGTGCTTGTCGAGGGGGCAGTCTTCTGTAACTTACCCTCGAAGCTATCCATACGTTTATAAAATGTAGTCATTAGATCTTGAAGTGAATCGTGATATGCCGTAGGGTCCATATTGAAAATGTTATACGTAGTGCAGCGAATTGATGTGAATATAACTTGTGTAAAGAAGTGATTGATTAAAGGATAACACAGAGTGGCAGATGGGGTATGTTATTTTTAATTTAATGCATTACTTTAGTGTCTTACTGATTTTTAATTAATAAAAACTCAGAGCGTGAAAAAAGTACGTGCACCAACTTTGCCTACCCGCAATGATTGAGTAGTATAAGTACGTATTGAGGTACGTATTGAGTAGTATAAGTACTAGTATAAGTTACCAAACGAGCTCATATTATTTTATTATTATAAGTACCAAATTCATTACTTTAGCACTAAAATTTAATTAATGGTAAGCTACAACTGTAATTTATTTATTATTATAAGACTTATTTGTGCCATTTAAAGTTTTAATCGTAGTTGATTGTTATTAATACCTGATATTGTTTGTTTAATTTTGATAAAAGATAAATATTGTATAAGCAAATGATTGATTTAGAAATAATGTTGCTGTCATAAGAAAGAAGACTATTAAACTTTTAATTCCATAATGACATTTTTTTATTTATGTACCCTTAGTTTACAAAATGTTTATTATCAATAATGACACAATTTAAAGAATTATTATAAAATTATGCATATTTATTAGAAATAACGACACATCTGATCCCAGGTGACATTTAAATGGGGATTATAAAAATACTGCTCACAATTTAATTATTTGTAAAACTGTTATATAAAGATGAATAGATGCACAATACAACAAATGTAGTGCAATAACCATATCCTTAACAGTTATAAATAAAAAAAAAACTTAAACTTTCAAATCGCATTTCCCAAAAGTTATCTTTTTTTAGTTGTGTCGTGCTTCTTGCAAATGAGCGATATTTAAACTATGCACATGTCAATAATATTATTATATCAAATTAATTTTAATAAAAAAAGTCAAAAAATTAAGTCACATTTTTTCCCTAAAAGTCAATAACAGATGAATAATATTTAGCCATCAATATACATAAACATAAACCTGACAATATGTATTTAAGTGTATTGATTGTATGTATATATACCTACACATAGAATTAACATGATGATGTTTTATTGAAACAATGAAATCATTCCTCTTTATAATATCGGAGTTTTGATAACCGAACTCAATAATACTTTTAACGAAACGACTTTATCACATAAAACTACCGACAAACGAAAATATTATTTACCTTATTCGTAACATGTTTAAGTTTAAATTTCAACGGCGGTCTACTCTCCCTCTGTCTTACGAATTCTGTGACGTCACGTCCTGACGCGAGTTTAATTTTATATTTGTTTCCCCATACATATTGCACGACGCCGCTAAAGAAGATTTCACGTCAAACATTTTTTAATAACATATTTTGTCCAAATTGTCGAAAAAATCCAGACTCGTCCGTTACAAATAAAAAATACCATTCGGTTTTGTGACTAACATGTCACGGTCACATGTCGGTACTCTGTTGAAGCTCGCGCGTGCGTGTAATCAGACCTCTAGCTGCTCTATCATTGCTCGTTTCTAACGCTCATGTTTACTACAAAATGGAACCGACTTCGCGCTCGGGCTGAAAGCTATAGATCGAACTTTGACTAAGCTCTGACTTAGCTTAAGCACAAAGATCAACTTTCACAAAATTGAAATTATAAACATGACTTTGGTCATAGGCTAAGCATTTGCTAAGCAAAGTCTATGTCGTCGAAAAAATAATGCCTTATATAACCTTTATATAACCTTGTACACATCCCAATAATGATGTACTTGAATAATTGAATATTACATTTTCAGATAAAAACCAAAGCAACCCTAACGCAACTCCACGAAAGTGTTTCACATGTGACCACGTGCCGACACTTACCTCACTTATGTATATAATTATGAACTCTATCAAAGGGTTATGTTATCGTAAGAAGCAATACCGAATCGTTTCTCCGCCACACCACAGAATAGAGTGAAATATCTGTGCTTGGACACCCTTCACGTGCTTAGCTAATGCTGAGCATTTGCTAAGCATCACGCGGACTATACATTCGAAGCCTAAGTATTTGCTTAGCAAAGTTCGCCGTAAGCAAGGACTGAGCTAAGTCCAAGTACGATCTACCCATTTCAGGCTTGGTATACTGAGGTACCTGCGCGCGCGCGACTACGCGTAGGCAGGGGGTACCTACTCTACATCTCCTGGGTCGGGTTCCGTACAAATCGTTACTAATATATCGTTTCTGTGGCGCAGGGCTTGTGTTGTTCGAGTATTATAGCAGAACAAGAACCTGGAAACTATAAGTTCACGGAAGACAATGGTTCATTATACACAAAACTTGATTCTATTCACAGAATAAAAACAGAACAATCACCCAAGTACTCATAAATGAAGGCCTTAGCGCGTCTCATTTATATAATTATAACAAACATACGCACGCCATCATTTGTAAGTTGTAATTCCGCGACTTGTTATAGCGCGCTCGAGACGGGCTATGAAACAGTTACAAAAAATACCAAAAAAGGAACCGACGTCAACACCAAAAGTGTGAAATAACTTGTTGATGTCGAAACCATGATAGTTCAAAAGTAACTAATTTCAAAACATTGTGCGCATGGTAACGACTTTAACAAGTTATTTCACACTTTTAAGTGTTGACGTCGGTTCCTTTTTTTGTTAAATTTTTTTCCACTCTTTTCAGTGACCCTTGCTACTCAAAGGGATCAACTGTCATTGTGGTGTAGGTGTCTTCACCCGCTACTATAATATCGTCTGGGTATAATAATAATTAGTTTGTAGCGACGCTCTCAAGATGGAGTTCGGCGGGCATATTAAGGTGGACTCAGACTGAGCTGGACGCCTTAGATAGAAGGCTCCATCAAATGCTCACATTGCATCGCATGCTGCACCCGCGCTCGTCTGTCGTGAGACTGTACATTCCGCGGGAATGTGGCGAAAATGCCAAGAACCTCCACAACCGCCAAGTGTACGATCTCAGGGAATCCGGAGGCTTCACCCCGCTCTCCTTGGCTAACGACAACTGGCGTAAGCCAACGGTGTTGAGCACGGAGGATCGCAAGGACATATGGAAAGGCAAAGAGCTCCACGGCCGGTTCTATCGGGCCTGAACAAGACCCGATGTAACGGTAACGGTCACCGAGTGTATATAGACAACCAGCCGCGAGCTGCGGCTTGGCCCGCGTGGACCTTACTCAAAAATATTATTCATTTATTTCCATAAAACCTTGTACAAAGATGAATGAAATCTGTGAAGTGTTTCAAGTGGAGTTACGACCACGTGACCAGGGGATCATGACTCGACGTGTGTTATGTGACCCCGCATTTACTGACAACAACTGTACTTCACCTTAGTCCCGTGTCCGTGAGTGACATACCTACACACATATCAATTCACGATCAAATGAAATATAGTTGGGAATTTGTTTATAATGGAGTTCTATACTTTTTGTTTTTAACGAACGCTCCGAAGCCGGAGCTGTCGCTGGTTTTTAAAAAAGTTAATCATATTATAATACATAATGATAAATAAATTAACTAAATTGGATGCTGCTTGCATTTTAGAATAATACCCTCGGTGCCCACGCATCCCTGGGTGTGGTGTGTGAGTGTGAGCCTCACACACAAGAGTGAGGCGAGTGTAATCACGGATCACGTCCAGCTCCGGTCTCTAACGCGTGGTCGCAATGCTGTGACAGCGGGCGCTGCGCGCGGGGGGTGTCTGATGATGGGCAGAGGCGGGGGCCGGGGCCGGGGCTGTAATTGGCACACAAAGGCTGCCATTGTGGAGTGTCGGCCTGGAGCGCGTCCCCGCGCCCCCCTCCCTCCGCGGCGACCACTCGCACTCTATGATCCACTGCGGAGGCGCCGCGCCGCCGCTTCCGGCTTCGTCCGCTGCGAAAAGCTAATCCTATTGTCTAGTACCCGCGAGATAGAAAATAAAGTTAGCCACCTATTTCAGTTGTCAGTGTGCGTGCCTCTCGTACGTGTAGCAGCGAGCGGGGAGAGCTCCTGTCTCGTGCATCGCTCGACGACGCCCCTGACCTCTCCTGTATCGTGTTATATAAATAAGGTGAGGAGAAGGTCCCTCGCCCTCGCCAGAGCAGCTCGGCGCGGCGTCCGCGTTTGTTTAACATATTGTTATGTCTCAAAGAAAAGGTCGCTACAAAATATCAATATATCCGCAAGTACAGGATAAATGGGAGCGAGTCTGATTATGTGGCTTCCTCCTTACTGCGGGAACGGGCGCAAGCCTGTGGACATAATATGTTTTATTTTAATACATAGTATCCCATCTCTCCATCCCGCTCTCGGCGTGCCCAAGTCCCATATCTCCATCCCGCTCTCGGCGTGCCCAAGTCCCATATCTCCATCCCGCTCCCGGCGTGCCCAAGTCCCATCTCTCCATCCCGCTCTCGGCGTGCCCAAGTCCCATATCTCCATCCCGCTCCCGGCGTGCCCAAGTCTCATCTCTCCATCCCGCTCTCGGCGTGCCCAAGTCCCATATCTCCATCCCGCTCCCGGCGTGCCCAAGTCCCATCTCTCCATCCCGCTCTCGGTCAATCATCACCGTCACAATGATCATTGTCATCGTCAATCATCACCATCACAATGATCATTGTCATCGTCAATCATCACCATCACTATGATCATTGTCATCGTCAATCATCACCGTCACAATGATCATTGTCATCGTCAATCATCACCATCACAATGATCATTGTCATCGTCAATCATCACCATCACTATGATCATTGTAATCGTCAATCATCACCATCACTATGATCATTGTCATCGTCAATCATCACCGACGGTGGTGGATTCGGAGGTTAATCCTTTTTACGGACTTCCGCCTGTCATGTGGGACACAGACGGCGTCTGTCGGACTCAGTTTAATGGACACTCCAACCCAGAGAAGCCGGGCCCCTACCGACCAAACCACCCCGGCGAGCAGACGCAGCCTGTCGGGGAGAGATGGGGAAGTACTTTCCATCCCGCCCCGGCTTAAGGTCCGGTGCCATCAACCGGACCAACGGCAGACGGAGCGGCTTAGCTCAGTCCTTCAGCCGCTCCCCGGCACGTAGGGCCATCGAGTCGGAGGGGGCCCATAAACCCAACCGATGACCCTACTACACGGGTGGGGCGAGGAGGCGATCTGCAAATCGCCTCCTCCTCCCTCCCGTGCGCCGACGTCGGAGAGGATCAGCGAGGGCGTCGACCTCTCTGATCCTCTCCGCGGCCTCCTTCTGCGAAATCACGTCTTCGCAGAAAGAGGCCACCGCCTGCCAGGATCTGTCGCTCTCGAGCATGGCCCATACCACGCTCGGCAACGAGAGATCCTGGCCCACTACCGCTGAAAGCGTGCACCGCTGTGGGACCCACGCGGTGCACGCTTCCAGCGTGTGAAGCGCCGTATCCTCCGGCGCTCCACACTCGTGGCAAGCCGGGGTCGCTTCCCTCCTTGCGATTCGATGCAGGTACCTTCCGAAGCACCCGTGTCCGGAAAGCACCTGCATCAATCTGAAGGAAAGCGATTAACATATAGGCTTATTTTCATCAATACGCGGGTGAAACCGCGGGGCGCAGCCAGTGAGTCTATATACGTATCTAATCTATTCTAGTTGTCATATTACATCCTTAAAAAATCGTTAAGATTGTAACAACATTTTTTAAATTAAAACAAATTTAGGACATTGTTATTAAAACTGACGTGGTCGGAACCCTCTGACTTATTACGTGAGCAACTCCCGTGTTTTATACATTTATGAATTTAGGACAGTTAGGTAAGCCCCTGTCATTCTCTTCTGGTTCCTCGTCCAGTCGCCTGGAATGTAGTAAACAGGCGCGAGGCTGTATTCATTCATAATAGAAGATAATGCGGAGTTGCTCGGGGATCTGCCGCCGGAGTCCTTCCTTCACCCCGCGCGCCGCCGCGCTCCCGTCCACCCCCGCGCATACATCTATATTCCTATATTTAACCTATTCATTGTATCTCGGTAATTAGCACAAGATGTTCAAGTTTCTCAGCTTAGTTTAGTTCAGTTTTTAACCGACTTCAAAAAAGGAGGAGGTTCTCAATTCGACCCGTATGATTTTTTTATTTTATTAATTTGTGTTTGTTACCGTATAACTTCCGACTGGGTGAACCGATTTGGATCGTTCTTTTTATTTAAAAGCTGGTGCTTCCCGTGTGGTCTCATTCAAATTTCATCAAAATCGGACGAGTACTTTTTGAGTTACAAGTCAAAAACTGAAAAATGCGTGATTATACTACACGATATTATAGTAGCGGGTGAAGACATCGGTGAACATACCTACACCTCAATGACAATCGATCCCATGAGTAACAAAGGTCACTAAAAAGAGTGAAAAAAAAAATTTTTACCACAAAATGGAACCGACTTCAACACTCAAAAGTGTGAAATAACTTGTCGAACTCGATACCATGAGCACAATATTTTGATATCAGTTACTTTTGAACTATCATGGTACCGACTTCAACAAGTTATTTCATACTTTTGAGTGTTGAAGTCGGTTCAATTTTTTGTTAAAAAATATTTCCTTTTTCAATTTTAGAGGTAAACTTGCGATCGGCCCAGAGTCGAGCCCCGAGTTGTATATATATATATATATATATATATATAATTATTAGGGTGTAAGTTTGCCCATGAAAATAAATGAATATAGGAAAGTAGACCCGAATCGATTGACATGATGTAGTAACGCTCGGACGCGTGATCCGCTCGGCGATGTTACGATATTATATAAGACGCTTGGAGCGGGTCACGCTCGCGGCCATCGCGCAGATAACAACCAGGAGAACTCGCCGAGGGCGAAGCGGACGCGACACGCAGATAGCGGAGGTGCAGCGTAGTCGTAGGTTATCGCGCGAAGGTAGCACGCTCGCCGCGCGGCGCCCGGCAGATGTGCGCGCATGGTGCGTCCCGCTGGAGGAAGAGCGCGGCGACCTTGTCCGTCCTTGCGGAGCGATAAGCCGGCTCTCGTGGAAACGTGGAGGCTAGTCGGGCCGCGACCCCGCTATCGCGCCCGCTCTTTTAATTACGAGACGCACTGCTGCCGCATCACTCGCGTCGCGCACTCCCCGCGTTCATCACGCACCTCGCACCTCGCTCAGGGATACGTTTATTATCGAGCGTCGGATCGCTCCGTCTCTGGAGGTGAGCGCGGCGCCCATACACTCCGGCCAGGCAGGCGGGCGGCGGAACGCGCTCGGATAGATACAGATGGGGCGGATTTGTGTTCCAGATCTCGGTGCAGCCACGAGAGAGAAGAGAAGAGAAGATGCCGAGTGCGGTAACGCCGGTGAACGGGTCGGGCGGCGACGCGCACGGAGCGCCCGCCGACGCCGACGTCGTGCTGACGGGGCTCTCGGGCCGCCTTCCCGAATCTGACAACATCGAGGAGTTCGCCGAGCAGCTGTTCGCCGGCGTGGATCTCGTCACGGCCGATGACCGCCGCTGGACTCCCGGTGAGCGACGCACGTTTATTTACCTTTAGTAATTATGATTTACAATTACATGTTGAGTGTACGTTCCCTCGCACGAGCGCTCGACGACCACACTCACGTTACCTCGCACGAGCGCTCGACGACCACACTCACGTTACCTCGCACGAGCGCTCGACGACCACACTCACGTTACATACATCGAATGCGTAGAGGATAACCGGCACGTACGTAGCTACTTCTGAGAGCGTTGCGCGCCGTCGCATCGCATCGTGAGTGGCTTATTCGGACTGGGGGCGATAAGTCCTCACTGACGTCCCGCTCGGGGTGTATTGTGCATTTCCCCCGCCAACTACCCTAACCATCCCAGCTCCTTTACATAGCGGAGCATGGCTTTAGGTTGCTGGCACAGCTGCTCCAGTTTTGGGCCAGTAGATGATTTCGCCTCCCTGGACTCACTTTCTTCCGAAAGTGATTTAAAATTTACATCTTCATGTAATATGGTTCTGCGTCTTATGTCTTCTGTGGCTGTGCATTGCAAAAGAACATGTTCCGCGGTTTCATTTTCCTGCATGCAGCCCCTACACAGAGGGCTATCTGTTCCACCCGTCCTGTGCAGATGGTAGTTTAGGTTGCAGTGACCAGTGATTAAGCCTACGATAAGGCATAGCTCCTGTCTCGTAAGCTTCATCAGCTTATTTGTTATAGCTTTGTTCGAACATGGACACATGAGCTTTGCCCGCCTGCAGTCTGCTCTTTTCGTCCACAATTTTTGGTGTTCTTTTTGCATATGGTGAACTAGTAAGTTTCTAGCTTCCGTTGCCGTTGGTTTGCAGAACTCTGGCACATCATTGCCGATGTGTTTCTTGGCTCCCTCTTTTGCAAGGGCGTCTGCTTTTTCGTTGCCAGCGCATACGTCATGACTCTGTCTATTTTATTATCATTTTGTATTTAGTTGACAGACTTTGCAGCGCAGTATGGCACTCTGAAATAACCCTAGACCTAGTCGTGAGTTTACTGAGTGCGTTTATGTCTGTGACAAAGAAGAGAAGTTCACCCTTTTTCTTTTCTTTTCGACTACCCGCCGTGTTTGTATTTCACATTGTTCTTGCCGCTAGGAGTAACCCTACGGCTTCTGTCTGCAAAACGGTTGAAATTTTGTTTAAAGCTATGGATTCTGTGATTCTTAACTCTGGGGAATAGAAGCATCACCACAGCCTGCTCCTGTCTCGATCGTCGAGTGGCATTGCGGCCGCGAAGTGATGGTTGGGTGCTGGGTGCGCTGGGTACTGGCTATAGGTGGCGGATGGATCGATCATCGCATGCTTATGTCCGCTCGGTCTCGCTGACGTGGCTCGCAGCTCGCCGCTGCCTCATGTCGTTATAAAGGTTCGGCACTGGTGTGATCGCTCCATCGAGCGAACGGTTTCAAGCGGAGTACGTTTTATCGAACACTTCGCACGCCGTTATGTTGGCAGCGGTGCCAAAAGGTGTAAGGGCAGCGGTACGTGTTCGCGTGTAGATGCTGTTGAAATACAGGGGAGCCAACATGCTGGCATAACTCTCATGGTGGCGTAGGTCAGTGTCGTGGATTCTGATATTGTTAAATGGCACGTGTCACGGAGTCCATTGCGGAGTACATTATACATAACATCATTGTTTATATGTTGTCCGAGAATGCTACGTATTTCATGGTGTGTTTTATTTCAAATCAAATCAAACTATATGTATTGTCTCACAACCACAGTATTGCCACATAAATAAATACACAAAAACAGAAAAACACAACAGGAAACATACAATAGTTGAGGACAAAAGGCGTACAGTCAGCACGCGCCGCGCTCACATTATGTTTAAATTCTCTATATTCGTCGATGGTTGCAAACACCATCATCTATTACCATCGGAACAGCGTAGAGAGGAGGCGGACCTTGTGTTACTCCACAGTATCGTTCTCGGTGGGGTGGACTGCTGTGAGCTCTGGCTCTGGCTCTGGGGTACCTGGCGTGTCGATGTCGAAGGTCGCGCTCGTGGCGACCTTACCTACACAGGCCTGAGGCGCTAACTCTTGTGTCCACACACTCGCGGACATCGGACGCGGAACTCCGCATTTCGCGACAAACAACTATCTACCTCCGCAAACAGTGGAGGAAACCCACCACCGCCGCCCGCGCCCGCGCCACCACCGCCCGCGCCCGCGCCCGCGCCATCGCCATCACCGCCAGCACCGATTGTACACAAGTACATACGTCAATCGTAAATAATGACTTAGGTGTGAACTATTATTGAGTTGTACCATGCTTTGCCTTTTCAGGCGATCGAAATGACACATACCTGTGACAGGTCATTTATGTGTCAAAACAATAAAATGGCATCATTCAAGAAGTCATTTAGATTGATACTTACCCGGTGACTGACACGTCAGACACGTCAGATAACTAGACCGGGCTACTTAACAATAATACTACAATGGAATCATGAAAGCGGCTCAGTTGATCGCGGTTACCCACAGGCCGCCGCGCCCGCGCCGCGCCCGCGCCCGCGCCCGCGCCCGCGCCCGCGCCCGCGCCCGCGCCCGCGCCCGCGCCCGCGCCCGCGCCCGCGCCGCGCCCGCTGATGTAATGTCAATTCTATTGATTGTCGTCATTGGTTTGTTTGCGATGGAAATAGTCGGACCGCGTGCGAGCGCGCCGCTGCGCACTTCCACCGAGATCGCTATCGAGCGCTCGCTAATCTGTGACCTCTCGCTGCGCGCATCACACGCGGCCAGCAGTCGTTGCATCATTCAGCGATACCCTTCGGGCACCTCGCCATAACCCGATAAGAGCGGTGTATCTGATCCCGTCTCAGAGTCAGAGGTATTACGAGCGTAGGTAATCTACGCCGATTGGCAGTGTCACTTCGGTACCTATACTAGGTACATACCTAACGCAATATTCGCATTACGCGAGTATTAAACAAATAGAGCGCCGCGTGACGGGCCGTCGCGGCGTCCAGTGCCAGCGGGCACCCGTGCGTCCGCAGTCACTACTGTAGCGTGGTGTGCTCTGCTGTGCCATAGGAGAGGTTGTCGGCCGGAGCGTGTGGAGCGATACTCGCGACACAAGTGACGAACCGACCCAAGTACTACCGTACTTACCTTGTTGTCGGATGGAAAAGTTGCGCACATATTGTAGGTAGGTACCTACTTAGCCATTGTTTGAACAAGTGATACTAAAGTTATACGGCGACAATATTAGATTTTATTAATTATTTAAGTAGGTATCGAGTATTGTCGATGCTACAAATAACTAATTTGCGACACTGAGGTGCCTACCTACCTAAGTACTCGCCTCAGGGATTTGCGACATATAATATAAAAAAGCTGCGTTAGAAGGTAAGTACCTACAAATTAGTGTAATGAGTACCTACTCAGAAATGAGAAGACGATATTTCAACAATTTTTGCGTTTTCTTCCCCGGCGGCTGCTGCGGTGTGTTGGCCGGGACTCGCCGGCGTCCCGCGCCCCCACGGAGCGAAGGGCCGTGACGTCACGCGGCCGCGGCGTGGCGTGATGCAGCCCCCGCCCCCGCCCCCGCCCCGGCCGGTGTGACGTCACACGCTACCTCGCCATATGACTACATTCATATTATGTACTCGTACTCCTGCGTACTTACTATATCGTACAACAACACGCGGCGCGCGGCGCGACCCGCCACCGGCTACGATAATACCTGCGTAGTTAATAACGCGACCACTCATGTTTCTGGACATAAACGTGTAAGCACGTTAGGCTGCTACACCGCCGCCTGGGAAGTTATCTCCTCACCGCGCGCGCGCTTCCGCTAGTGAGCGTGCGTGTATGTAGTACTGGTACCTGCCCACAGGTGCCGCTAGTTGTATAGTGCGGTGACGTAGACGCATGCGCGCGCGTGCGTGGGTACTCTGGGTAGGCGCCGACCTCTGTCATCGCAGCAGCGCGGTGCGGCTACTACCGCCGCCCGTATTATATATACGTACCGCTTTTGGGATGCTAAGTATCAAATATCCGACATACGGCAGTCATTTCAAAGCCGTATCATATTTGTATGAAATTATCCCGCCGCAGTTGTACCCGCAGGCAAATACTAATGATTTCTTCGTCTGACAGAACGCACCGACGGACTCCGGACTATTCCGGAGTCCCCCCTCCCTCTCCTTCTCTTTATTTTTTCAAGCATGAAGTTCTGTCTGTACACCAAGATATATTCGAATTTAGTATCGTTTTAAAAATATGTAGTTACAGTACAACCCACTTGTTTTTGTTACTTTTTTAACCATTTTTATAGTGTTCAGTATAATAATATGCTGACTAACATGTGTTTTCAAAAATTTGAATTCAAAAGTTTCAAAACCGACGATGTAGTTCGTGAAGGAATGAACATTGACACCGAAGCCGGCAACACGACGTGACATGTGTAATGTGCTCAGCACACGACAGCACACCACACCACACCACACCACACCACACCATACCACAGCACAGCACAGCACAGCACTCTCATACACTCATATGCGCATCGATGACTCATTCCCATCGTGGTGCGGTACAACCGCAGGCGTTCTTCGGGCGGCGGCGCGCGGCGGGTCGTCACCTCTTCCTATTATCAATGTTAATAAATGTAAATCAATTATCTTCTCTTCATCGCCTTTATGCAGATGATTTACAAACATATAGACAAACGTCGCCACATGAGCGGCGGACGGCGGCGGAGCGATGGCGACGATCGGCGCCGACCTGCGACATATCCCCGATGGGAGCGAACCCTGCGGAGTCGGTCGGAGACGCTCGGATCGATCGGCTTGGCCGCCGCGAGTCGTCTTTGACGGTCGAGTCGTGGACATAAGTGACCGTCACGGGCCCCTCGGCTGACAAATAACTCGAAAATATGTGTCTCCGCGAACCCTGCGCGCCTTGTTACCGATCACCGCTAACACTGGTTTTGAAATTGCATATTCAATTATAAAAACGTTATTCCAAAACTCTGATTAGCTAAAGCATCAAAAGCATATCGAAATAGTAAAATTTACTTTCATCGAAGTACTCGCGAAACCCGCACCGAGTCCACACCGGTATAAACAAATCATTATATAATAATATGTTCGGGAGGTCCTCTCGTTATATAATAATATGTTCGGGAGGTCCTCTCGTCATATAATAATATGTTCGGGAGGTCCTCTCGTTATATAATAATATGTTCGGGAGGTCCTCTCGTCATATAATAATATGTTCGGGAGGTCCTCTCGTCATATAATAATATGTTCGGGAGGTCCTCTCGTTATATAATAATATGTTCGGGAGGTCCTCTCGTCATATAATAATATGTTCGGGAGGTCCTCTCGTCATATAATAATATGTTCGGGAGGTCCTCTCGTCATATAATAATATGTTCGGGAGGTCCTCTCGTCATATAATAATATGTTCGGGAGGTCCTCTCGTCATATAATAATATGTTCGGGAGGTCCTCTCGTCATATAATAATATGTTCGGGAGGTCCTCTCGTCATATAATAATATGTTCGGGAGGTCCTCTCGTCATATAATAATATGTTCGGGAGGTCCTCTCGTTATATAATAATATGTTCGGGAGGTCCTCTCGTCATATAATAATATGTTCGGGAGGTCCTCTCGTTATATAATAATATGTTCGGGAGGTCCTCTCGTTATATAATAATATGTTCGGGAGGTCCTCTCGTCATATAATAATATGTTCGGGAGGTCCTCTCGTTATATAATAATATGTTCGGGAGGTCCTCTCGTTATATAATAATATGTTCGGGAGGTCCTCTCGTTATATAATAATATGTTCGGGAGGTCCTCTCGTCATATAATAATATGTTCGGGAGGTCCTCTCGTCATATAATAATATGTTCGGGAGGTCCTCTCGTCATATAATAATATGTTCGGGAGGTCCTCTCGTTATATAATAATATGTTCGGGAGGTCCTCTCGTCATATAATAATATGTTCGGGAGGTCCTCTCGTCATATAATAATATGTTCGGGAGGTCCTCTCGTCATATAATAATATGTTCGGGAGGTCCTCTCGTTATATAATAATATGTTCGGGAGGTCCTCTCGTTATATAATAATATGTTCGGGAGGTCCTCTCGTTATATAATAATATGTTCGGGAGGTCCTCTCGTTATATAATAATATGTTCGGGAGGTCCTCTCGTTATATAATAATATGTTCGGGAGGCCCTCTCGATGTTAACGATCATAATCGCGTCCTCTGTGTCTAATGGTTTCATGTTGACAAAATAGTTAATATACACTTTGAGAGGATTTGAATTTGTATCGATTTGATGATCCTTTTATTAATCAGGAAAGTATAGGAGTGTCTCCTAGCACTCCCGGCGCGGCTCTGACGAGCGACGGGAGAGACAAGCTCGCGACTCTGTCCGGAAGTCTAAATCGCCATTCGGTATATAATCATCGAAGAGTGTGTATTTGTAAATGTAAATAAAATAATAATATTGAAAACGCTCATGAGGTGCCTGTGGGTGTGTACGGGACCGGTATCGGCAAAGTCCCTCTGGAACAAGGCGAGGTCCCGTCCGTAAGATAGTTAACGTGTCGTTCCAGGCGTGCACGGGCTGCCCGAGCGCAACGGGAAGCTCAAAGACCTGGCGCACTTCGACGCGACGTTCTTCGGCGTGCACGCGAAGCAGGCCCACCTCATGGACCCGCAGCTGCGGCTGCTGCTGGAGCTGACGCACGAGGCCGTCGTGGACGCGGGCTACAGCCCGGCCGAGCTGCGCGGCTCGCGCACCGGCGTCTACGTCGGCGTCTCCAACTCGGAGACGGAGGAGCTGTGGACCGCCGACGCCGACAAGATCAACGGGTACGCGCTCACCGGCTGCTGCCGCGCCATGTTCCCCAACCGCATCTCGTACACGTTCGACCTGCGCGGGCCCTCGTACGCCGTGGACACCGCCTGCTCCAGCTCCATGTTCGCGCTGGCGCAGGCGTACACGGCCATCCGCGCCGGCCACTGCGACGCGGCCGTCGTCGCCGGCTGCAACCTGTGCCTGAAGCCGGCCAACTCGCTCAACTTCCACCGGCTCGGCATGCTGTCGCCGGAGGGGCGCTGCGCGGCGTTCGACGCGTCGGGGCGCGGCTACGTGCGCTCCGAGGCGGCCGTGGCGGTGCTGCTGCAGCGCCGCGGCGCCGCCCGCCGCGTCTACGCGACGGTGCGCAACGCGCGCTGCAACACCGACGGCGCCAAGGAGCAGGGCATCACCTTCCCCTCGGGCGCCATGCAGCGCCGCCTCGCCGCGGAGACCTTCGCCGAGGCGCGCCTGCGGCCGCGCGACGTCGCCTACGTCGAGGCTCACGGCACCGGCACCAAGGTGAGCCGTTATTACTAAACTACTAGCAAACAGAATAACGAGAAGCTAATCTGTTTCTCGATGTGATGATTCTCTCTGGGCAGGTGGGCGACCCTCAAGAGGTGAACGCGATCGCGGATCTGTTTTGCGCCGAGCGCGACACGCCGCTGCTGCTGGGCTCGGTGAAGTCGAACATGGGCCACTCGGAGCCCGCCTCGGGGCTCTGCTCCATCGCCAAGGTCGTGGTCGCCATGGAGCGGGGCGTCATCCCCGCCAACCTGCACTACGAGTCGCCCAACGCCGACATCCCGGCGCTCAGCGACGGGAGGATACAGGTATGCGTCGCCCTGGCGGCGGGGGACGGGGGGGCGGCGGAGCGCGGGACGTGACGCGGCTGCTATCCGTGCCCAGGTGGTGGACAAGAACACGGCGTGGGGCGGCGGGCTGGTGGCGGTCAACTCGTTCGGGTTCGGGGGCGCCAACGCGCACATCATCCTGGAGTCGGAGCCGGAGAAGGCGCGGGCGGGGGCGGGGGCGCGCGGCGCGCTGCCGCGGCTCGTGCTCGCGTCGGGGCGCACGGAGGAGGCGGCGCGCGCGATGCTGCAGCGCGCGCGCGAGCACGCGCAGGACGCGGGGCTGCACGCGCTGCTCGACGCCGTGCACCGCCACAACATCCCGGGGCACGCGCACCGTGGGTACACGCTGCTCGACGGCTCCGACGAGCCCGCGGAGGAAATATTCGTGAGTTCCGAACTCCTGGAGCCCCGGAGCCCCGGAGCCCCGGCTCTAGCTCCCTTGGATTCGATCGGCTACGAACAGTTCTGTCTTTTTTCGTGATTGTTAATTACATATATTATTATGTTGAAATGAATTAATGTTGGTGATTGGTGAAAACCGTTTCGATTGATTAACGCCGATAAGCGACACAGGGAACGTCTCGATTAGCGAGAGCCGGGGGCGAGGGTGCGAGGATGCGAGGGTGCGAGGGGGCGAGGGTGGCCCGTGGCGTAGAGCAGGGCGGATGTAGACGCGAGCGCGGTGTCGCAGGAGACGGAGGGCGGCGAGGCGCGCCCGGTGTGGTTCGTGTTCTCGGGCATGGGCTCGCAGTGGGCGGGCATGGCGCGCGCGCTGATGGCGCTGCCGGTGTTCGCGGCGTCCGTGCGCCGCGCGGCCGCCGCGCTGCAGCCGCACGGGCTGGACCTCGTGCACGTGCTCACGGAAGCGCCGGAGGCGACGTTCGACGACGTGATCGCCTCGTTCGTGTCGATCGCGGCCGTGCAGGTGGCGCTGGTGGACGTGCTGCGCGACCTGGGCGTGCGCCCCGACGGGATCGTGGGCCACTCCGTCGGAGAGATCGGTCAGTCGCCCCTCCCTTCTAATATCTCGCTTTTCTATTTTGTTTTAATGCCCGACTCCGACATGTCTTGTGCCAATTTCGAGTGTCATTTTTCTCGGTCGGTCTAATATTATATATTATAAATAATTTTTTAGTTTCGGGCTCCGGCTACCGACTCGTGACGTAGATTTCTGTAAAGGACGCATTTTACAGTAGGTATATAAGACGCGGAGAATCTTCGGAAGCTTCGGCAGACGAGAAGATCGTCGAGCTGGAACAGACCGTGGGCGTCGCACTGGGATATCCCGGCGGGGCGGAGGCCTCGACCGAGGGTCCCAAAGGGTGGCCCTTAGATCAAAGGGTCGATCCTAAAGTGAACATGAGAATCGTTCTAGTCTATTACAATGCACAGCATAGTGTGCTTGAGATTTGAAGCTTGCGATTTGAAGATTGAAAGTTTTTCGCAGTACATGTTCATTCAGGATGAATGCATAATAAAGTCAGATCAGCCTTGAACCCGTATGCGGGCGAAGGGCGAGGGGCGAGGCATGGTCGCACGCCGGGGTGTCTGAGCGTGTGTGTGTGTGTGTGCGGGCAGGGTGCGCGTACGCCGACGAGACGCTGACGGGCGAGCAGGCCGCGCTGGCGGCGTACTGGCGCGGGCGCAGCATCGTGGACGCGCGCCTGCCGCCCGGCGCCATGGCGGCCGTGGGGCTCTCGTGGGAGCAGTGCTTGGCGCGGCTGCCGGCGGGCGTGGCGGCGGCGTGCCACAACGCGCCCGACAGCGTGACGGTGTCGGGCCCCGCCCCGGCGGTGGAGCGGCTGGTGGCCGAGCTGGCGGCCGAGGGCGTGTTCGCGCGCCGCGTCAACTCCTCGGGCGTCGCGTTCCACAGCGAGTACATCGCGGCCGCGGCGCCGCTGCTGCGCCGGAGCCTGCGCCGCGTCATCCCCGCGCCCAAGCCGCGCTCGCGCCGCTGGATCTCCTCCTCGCTGCCGCGCGACCAGTGGGACTCCGACATCGGTCAGTTGTTATTACTTCACAGAACTGCTTTTACACAGCGAGTTACAAAAATCATTGATACAATGATGTATAGCTTGTAGATGCGTACGTGCTAGGTAGGTGTAATCGCAGCACGCTTTTTCTCTATTGTAGTGTTTGTAAAGTGTGCTCTAAGATTTTGTCCTACTAATATTATAAAGGCGGACGTTTGTGCGCGGGCTGCTAGTTAAAGACGAGCGGACAGGTGCGAGCGATCCTACTTTACTAAGTAAATTAGGACAGTGTATAAAGTCATAGGTATATACTAGTTTGTGCAAAAATAGAATGTGGCAAGTTTCTCCAAGCGCGGGTCTCCCCGCGTCACAGTTGGTATCGCTCGCAGCACCCACTGTTGTCCAGGGCAGGGCGGGGGCACTCGGGGGGACCCTCGGCCCGGGCACGAGTGAACGGTTCTTCTCCCGCAGCGAAGCTGAGCGACGCGGAGTACCACGTGAACAACCTGCTGTCGCCGGTGCGGTTCGCGGAGGCGCTGCGCGCCGTGCCCGAGCGCGCGCTCCTGATCGAGGTGGCGCCGCACGCGCTGCTGCAGGCGGTGCTGAAGCGCGCGCTGCCGGCGCCGCTGGCCGCGCACGTGCCGCTGGTGCGGCGCGACGCCGCCGACCCGCTGCGCCACCTGGTGGCGGCGCTGGGGCGCGCGTACGGCGCGGGCGCGCAGCCGGACGTGGCGCGGCTGTACCCGGCGGTGGCGTGGCCCGTGGCGCGCGGCACGGCGTCGCTGGCGGCCGCCGTGCGCTGGGACCACGGCGCCGAGTGGAGCGTGGCGCACTACGGCAGCGCTCCGCGCTCCGCCGAGAACGTGATCGAGTTCGACCTGTCGCGCGCCGAGGACGCGTTCATCGCCGGGCACGACATCGACGGGCGGGTGCTCTTCCCGGCCACCGGATACCTGGTGAGGCTCGCCACACACACACACACACACACACACACACACACACACACACACACACACACACACTCGTGAACCTTTCGACCCAACGGCCATCTGTTCTCCGAGATACGTGCCGCTGCCTTTCCACTGAGCTATGTCGGTGACTTCAGCTCTTCTACGGATCTCCTCACTTCTGATTCGATCTCTCACCGTGCGGTAAGCGCTGCCGGTTAGCGCCCTGTTGAAGATTTGTTTCGTGGTGGTCATGCCGTCGGTGACGTCACCCCCCGGCCCGAGCGGAACGCCGATTTACCAAATGTACAATAAACCAAATGTTTGTACAATAACGCCACCATGTCGGTCCGAGTACAAGAGCAAGTTTCGAAGGCGATCCCACTGCAAAGAGGCGTGAGACAGGGAGACGTTGTCTCTCCGAAACTGTTCACTGCCGCATTGGAAGACGCCTTCAAGCTCTTGGAACGGCAAGGATTCGGCATCAACATCAAAGGCGAGTACATCACTCACCTTCGGCTTGCCGACGATGTTGTGGTCATGGCAGAATCGATGGAAGACCTCAGCACGATGCTCGAAGGCCTCAACAGAGTTTCCCAAAGGGTGGGCCTTAAAATGAACATGGACAAGACGAAAATTATGTCGAATGCCCATGTTGCGCCCGCCCCCATATCAGTTGGGAACTCGATTCTCAAAGTTGTTGACCATTACGTATTCCTAGGACATACAGTCCAATTAGGTAAGTCCAACTTTGAGAAAGAGGCCAATCGTCGAATCCAACTCGGCTGGGCAGCGTTCGGGAAGCTCCGTGACGTATTCTCGTCCAAAATACCACAATGCCTGGAAAACTAAGGTCTTCGAATAGTGTGTGTTACCAGTGATGACTTACGGAACTGAAACTTGGTCTCTGACTATGGGCCTTCTGAGCAGGCTCAGAGTCCCACAACGAGCTATGGAGAGGGCTATGCTCGGGGTTTCTCTACGTGATCGAATCAGAAATGAGGAGATCCATAGAAGAACGCAAGTCACCGATATAGCCCAGCGGATTAGCAAGTTGAAGTGGCAGTGGGTACGGCACATAGCTCGATGGAGGAGGCCTATGTCCAGCAGCTATGTCCAAACGTTCTATGGCTGAGGTGATGATTATGATTTAAAGGTAAACACTTGGCTCAGTCAAAAGTAAGTTATATGTACATAGATTTTAATTAAGTAAAAAACATAAGTAATTTTTCAAATGAAAATCAAAAACAAATAAATAAATAAATAAATAATGTGCAGACGCTGGTGTGGCGGACGATGGCGAAGCTGCATAACAAGAAGCCGGAGGAGACCGCCGTGGTGCTGGAGAACGTGCAGTTCCGGCGCGCGACCATCGTGACCCGCGACGCGTCTGTGCGCTTCCTCATCAACGTGCTCGAGGGCACCGGCGAGTTCGACGTGTGCGAAGGCGGCGCCGTCGCCGTCACCGGCACCGTGCGCCTCGCCGCCGACCCCGGCGCCGAGCGGCTCGCCGACACCGCCGACACCGCCGACGGCGACGCCGACAACGACGACGACGCAGGCCTGCTGCCGCTCGACACCGACGACGTGTACAAGGAGCTGCGCCTGCGCGGGTACAACTACGGCGGCGTGTTCCGCGGCATCCGCGCCTCGGACGCGCGCGGCGCCGCCGGCGAGCTGCTCTGGGACGGCAACTGGATCCCCTTCATGGACACGATGCTGCAGTTCGGCATCATCGGCTCCGACACGCGCGAGCTGTACCTGCCGACGCGGCTCCAGCGCGCGCTCATCGACCCCTCGGCGCAGCCGCCGCCCGGCGCGCCCGTGCGCGTGCGCGTGCTGCGCGACCTCGGCGTCACCGTCGCCGGCGGCGTGGAGCTGCGCGGCGTCAAGACGAGTCTCGCCCCGCGGCGCGCGAACCCGCAGCCGCCGCCCAAGCTGGAGAAGTACGCGTTCGTGCCGTACGACAACGCGGCGCCGGCGCTCGCCGCCGAGGACGCGAGCCGCGCGAGGCGCGACGCGCTCGCCGTCTCGCTGCAGCTCGTGCTCGAGAACTCGGGCGTGCTGCGCCTCAAGCTGTGCGAGGCGGCGCTCGGGCGCGCGCCCGACGCGCTGCTCACGCCCGCCGCGCTCGCCGCGCTCGACGCCGAGCCGCAGGTGCGCGTGGACGCGACGCTCGCCGTCGGCGCCGCGCCCCACGCGCCCTTCCAGCCGCTCCTCGACCTCGGAGTGAAGGTCGGTATCCGGCCGGAGGGCGCTCCGCCGCGCCGGCCGAACCGACCGTCACGCCCGCTCCTCTCGCGCAGGTGACCAACAGGGACGGGCGCGCCGGCCCCCCGGACGCCGAGTGCCACCTAGTGCTGGCGGCGGACGTCGTGTCGCACGCCGCCGGCGCCGACACGCTCGCGGCGCTGGCGGGCGCGCTGGCGCCGGGCGGGATGGTGCTCCTAGAGGAGGCCTCGCGCGCGCTGGAGGCGGAGGGCGCGCGCGAGGCGGTGCGGCGCGCGGGGCTGGCGCTCGTGTCGCGGCAGGCGGCCGCCGGGTGCGAGTACCTGCTGCTGCGCGCGCCGCCCGCGCTGCCCGAGGCGAGCATCGTCGTCGACGTCACCGACGACGTCACGTTCGCGTGGGTGGACGAGCTGCGCGCGGCGCTCGCGCGCGCCGAGACCGAGGAAATGCGCGTGTACTGCGCGACGCGCGCGCCCGCCAGCGGCGTGCTCGGGCTCGCCACGTGCCTGCGCGCCGAGCCCGGCGGGCGGGCGCTGCGCGTCTTCTACCTGCCGGATGCGAAGGAGCCGTTCGACCCGCAGCGGGGCGAGTACGCGGAGCGCGTGCGCCTCGACCTCGCCGTGAACGCGCTGCGGGCGGGCGCGTGGGGCTCGTACCGGCACGTGGAGGTGGGCGGCGAGGAGGCGCGCCTGCAGGTCGAGCACGCGTACGTGAACACGGCGACGCGCGGGGACCTCTCGTCGCTGCGCTGGGTGGAGTCGGAGCTGCGGTGGGCGCGCGCGCAGCCGCTGCCGCCGCGCACGGACCTGTGCCGCGTGTATTACGCGCCGCTCAACTTCCGAGACGTGATGCTCGCGACCGGCAAGCTGCCGCCGGATGCGCTGCCCGGGAACCTGGCCGGCCAGGAGTGCATCCTCGGACTGGAGTTCAGCGGGCGCTCGTCGCGCGGCGAGCGCGTGATGGGCATGGTCGCGGCGAAGGGGCTCGCGACGACCGTGCTCGCCGACGAGGGCTTCCTGTGGCGCGTGCCGGACGCGTGGAGCCTCGAGGAGGCGGCGACGGTGCCGGTGGCGTACGCGACGGCGTACTACGCGCTGGCGGTGCGCGGGCGCATGCGGCGCGGCGAGGCGGTGCTCGTGCACGCGGGCACGGGCGGCGTGGGGCAGGCGGCGATCGCGATCGCGCTGCACGCCGGGTGCGCCGTGTTCGCGACCGTGGGCACGGCGGAGAAGCGCGCGTTCCTGCGCGAGCGGTTCCCGGCGCTGCCGCCGGAGAACGTGGGCAACTCGCGCGACACCTCGTTCGAGCAGCTCGTGCTGCGGCGCACGCGCGGCCGCGGCGTCGACCTCGTGCTGAACTCGCTGGCGGCTGACAAGCTGGCGGCGTCCGTGCGGTGCCTGGCGGTCGGCGGCCGCTTCCTCGAGATCGGCAAGCTCGACCTGTCCAACGACACGCCGCTCGGCATGGCCGTCTTCCTCAAGAACACCACCTTCCACGGCATCCTGCTGGACGCGCTGTTCGACGCGAGCGGCGACCACCCCGAGAAGGCGGCGGTCGTGCGCTGCGTCACCGAGGGCATCGCGTCCGGCGCCGTGCGCCCGCTGCCCGCCACGGTCTACTCGGACCGCCAGCTCGAGCAGGCCTTCCGGTGAGTCGGGTCGCCGCCCGCCGCCCGCTCCCGGGCCCGGCGGCGGGGCGGCGACGTGACGCGGCGGTGTGTCTCCAGGTACATGGCGACGGGGCGGCACATCGGCAAGGTGGTGCTGCGCGTGCGCGAGGAGGAGACGGGGGGCGAAGGGGCGGCGGTGGGGGTCCCGCGGTTGATCCCCGCGGCGCCGCGCACCTACATGCACCCCGGCAAGAGCTACATTCTAGTCGGTAGGTTCGACATACCACATAACACAATAACTTAACACTACGCACATAACAAAAACACCGGTGTATGTGTGTGAGCACCTCGCTGTAGCTGGCGAGCACCTCGCTGTAGCTGGCGAGCACCTGCACGCAGCTGCCCGTGAACTTACTAATGTTACGCTTACCGTTATAGCCAGCATAAAGTTCCCAGAACTCCTTACTTATTATTGCTGGTGATTTTAATCTTCCCAATATAAAGTGGCAGTTTGATACAAATACCAATACTATATAACCGTGGCCCGCCATCACTGAACTTGAGAGCCTTTTTGTTGACAACATCTCGTCTAACGATCTCCAGCAAGCTCACTTAATTAGAAACTTCAATGGCCGTGTACTCGACCTCGCACTCACTATCGCTAGCAACCGATTGTCAGTAAACTCAAGCACCTCCCCTCTCGTGAGATTAGATAATAACCATCCCACATTAGACACGACTCGCTGATTCTCAAAAGATATACTCAAATCGCTCCAGCTCATCGAAACAAACAAGGGTCCAGGTCCCGACGCCACACCACCTTAACAAGTCCCTTTCTTCTGGCACGTTTCCTACAAGATGGGCATTGGCTCATGTTTCGGTAGGCCAACGCGCTGCTGACTAAGAGATGCCTGTTCACTCGCGCGAACACGTGCGTTCATGAGTATTTTTTTATTTTTTGCCGTCTGGCCGCGACCGGTCTTTACGACAACTGATTGTCGTAAAGACCGGTCGCACCGCACGGCCCCCCGACGGGCCCCTCGGGAGGAGGCGGACGTCGGGGGGTGTGGCGTGTAGTGACAGTCGCGCGCTCGCAGGCGGGCTGGGCGGGTTCGGGCTGGAGCTGGCGCAGTGGCTGGTGTCGCGCGGCGCCACCAAGCTGGTGCTGAACTCGCGGTCGGGCGTGCGCACGGGCTACCAGGCGGCGTGCGTGCGGCGCTGGCGCGCGCGCGGGGTCGCGGTGGCGGTGAGCACCGCGGACGCGGGCGCGGGCGCCGCCGGCGCGCGCGCGCTGCTGGCGGCGGGCGCGGCGCTGGGCCCGGTGGGCGGCGTGTTCAACCTGGCGGCCGTGCTGCGCGACGCCTTCCTCGACAAGCAGACGCCGGAGGACTTCCGCGTCGTCGCCAGGCCGAAGGTTGACGGTGAGTCGCGTCCCCTCCTCGCCTCCTCCCCGCCGACAGACCGCTCGCGCTGCGTTTACGACTCTCGACCGAGGCGTTCTATGTTAGTTATTATAGTTAATATATACAATTAATGTATATTCAAAAATGTTCGGTTTCGTTTCTCGAATCACTAAATGTTGGGTATTTAAAGTCCGTAATGGCTGAGAACCCGGTACTCGAGCGTACATACTGAAGACGACACTTACCTAGATATACCGTATTGAAAGGGTGCACTAAAAGTGTTTACGTCACCTTGATTTTAAATTCAAAATTAAACGCACTTCTTCTGATTATGACAACAATTGCAAATATCACCGTAAAGCGGCGGGGAGCTGCGGAGCTCACATTCCCACACGATACACACTACGCCTTTAGCGTGATCCACTATCGGGCTTGCGGTTCCTGCGGGCCGGGCCCGGGCCGGGACCGGGACCGGGCCGCGGGCCGTCGGAGCGCGCGTTGTCTGTGTTGCTGTAGCATGTTGCGTGTTGCGCGTACCAGGCACGAAGGCGCTGGACGAGGCGACGCGCGCGCTGGCGCCAGAGCTGGACTACTTCGTGGTGTTCTCGTCGGTGTCGTGCGGGCGCGGGAACCCCGGCCAGAGCAACTACGGGCTCGCCAACTCCGCCATGGAACGGCTGATGGAGCGGCGCCAGGCCGACGGGCTGCCCGGCCTCGCTGTGCAGTGGGGCGCCATCGGTAAGCACCTCCTCCAGTACGGTGCTCGCTCTCAAATCGCGAAACTAACTAATAAATGAATTTGACTGTCTGTCAATCATCACTGACATGGCTTCTGGGTCTTCGAGACCCTGGATTCGAATCCCGGCAGGGGCAAACGTTTTTGCTATGATCGTGACTGTTTGTGTGCTGTAATTGGGTGTCCGTGCCTCCAGCGACACAGGAAATCTTAGTGCAGGGGTTCGAATATGGGAACAATTCAAAATAACATGAACTATACACAAGTACACACGGTTACATTTTCTATATTGTGCTTTATGTGCATCGATAACAAAGATAGATAGACTGGCATAGACTAGAGCGCGAATGAGACGGCAACAATAGTGAGCTCATGCACAAGGAGTAGGAGCGTTCGCCTCGCCGCACACTTGTGCCATAAATATTGTAAACAATAACGGCCCCAATAACGAGCCCTGCGGAACCCCACTAGCGATCTCTACTCTACCCATCCATACGTGTAGTTACTGACTACAGCTTACAGCTTGAGTCCTTCGGTGCATGAACGACGAGAACCACCGATAGAAGCCACCGGCAATGCCATGGAGTTTGGATAATAGGATTTTGTGGTCTATTTGGTCGAAGGCTCTGCTATAGTCCGTGTATACTACATCAACTTGTTTCCCATCACTCATTTCTTCGGTCAAATATCCTATTGGCAGGACTAAGTTTGAAATAGAGGAACGGCCTTTGAGAAATCCATGTTGAGAAATGTGGGAAGAACTTTTTAATGCATTGTATACTTGACTATGACCGATCTTTTCAAATAATTTCGCTAAAATACATAGTTTCGAGATAGACCTGTAATTTAGTACATCAGTTTAAAAAAGTTCTTCATTACTTACGAGTGAAAATTAATTTTCACTCGTTTTCAGTTTGAAAAATTATTGTATACCATATGAATTCACAAGAAAGCATCATTTCCCTTTATTAATAAAATGTTTATCGAGTAGATAGGTACGTACCGGTCGCGCCGCACGAGGAATCGGCGGCGACCCGTGCGTGCAGTGCGCGGCGCCTAACGGCAACGTGTTGCAGGCGAGGTGGGGCTGATCGTAGACACGATGGGCGGCGACAGCGCCGTGGTGGGCGGCACGGTGCCGCAGCGCATCGCGTCCTGCATGGAGGCGCTGGGCGCGCTGCTGGCGCTGCCGCACGCCGTAGGCGCCAGCATGGTGCTGGCGGACAAGCGGCGCGCCGGCGGGGCCGCGCCCACGCAGGACCTGGTGCACGCCGTGGGGAACATCCTCGGCATCAAGGACCCCGCCAAGGTGTCGCAGGCGGCCACGCTCGCTGACCTCGGCATGGACTCGCTCATGGGCGCCGAGATCAAGCAGACGCTCGAGCGCGGCTACGACGTCGTGCTCGCCGTGCAGGACATCCGCGCGCTCACCTTCGCCAAGCTGCGCGCGCTCGCCGGCGGGGCCGAGGAGCCCCCCGCCTCGGAGCCCCCCGCCTCGGAGCCCCCCGCCTCGGAGCCCGCCCCCGCGACCAAGCCTGCCGACCTCGTGCAGATGGCGCTGGTGGGCGAGCTGATACCAAAGCAGGTGGTGGTGAAGCTGCCGAGCGCCGCGCCCGCCGACGCCGACCTGAGTCCGGTGTTCATGGTGAGCGGCTCCGTCTGACACACCATATCATGTCGCGGTTCAGCGTTCATTGTTCAATGTTAGTGTCCGTGTGACAGGAGTAGTGCATCTGTTTCACCTTATTTATTTATTTAACCAAATTGTAGAATATTCTATAAGTCTATGCTGTGGTTAGTGCGGTGCTAATCACGTGCGAGTAGCAGTTATGACCACTATTTTAAATATCTGTTTTGCTGAAAGGAAAGAAAACAGCCGTTTGCAATTCGCATTTATTTAGGAAATAAAGAAAAACCATTGCGTTCTTTTCAAAATTGTAATAATGTAAATATCAAGTCAACTTATATGTGGTACAAGATGGCTGTAAAAGCAGTCGATGTATTGCTTGCCTTGGCGGTAAACTTGTCACATGGCGCGTATTGCGCGATTTAATACATTTTCTGTCGGTCTTCCGGTTCCGGTCGTCACAGTACAGTTACACAGTACGTCACAGAGCTCCGCGGAAAAATAAAAATAAACACTGTAAAAAAAGTGTCATACGAACTATTGACTACAACAAAGAACAAAATACGTGATCAACAAAAAATTATCAAAAAGAGCGTTAAATTGCGAGAACGATTCCCGTAGATCCCGTTCAACGACAGAGTCAGGAACGTAGACATAAGAACAAGAACAAAACTCACAGACCCGGATAGACGTTCAAAAAGAGAGATGGGCCGGACCGGATACGCCACGCAACCCCATTAACAAATGGAGCAAGCGAGTCACCCTCTGGTGACCGAGAGATGGCAAACGAGGTAGGGGTCGGCAAGTCAGGAGATGGGAAGATGACCTGGAACAGACAGCGAGACCATTCTGGTTGAGGGTAGCAAGGGATAGGACCCATTGGAAGGAACCGGAGGAGGCCTATGCCAAAAGGCACACAGAACTTAGGGACCTCTTGGAAACCTACCTTTAGGATTAAAAGGTTATTGTAATATAACCAAATTAATACTGTAATATTAATCAAAGAGCAAAGATATAAGTATTTAAAAGCAGATATAGCATATTTAAAAATACAATTACAAATACCTATGTCCGCGTCACTGAGAGTACCTAGTTCATATACAAACATTATATTACAAAGTAAATACATTTTATTTTTAATTTCAAGACCACAGAACTGTAAATATATTATAGCATACTTAACGAAGTAACGATCTCCCGGCGACATACGTCCTTCTAGATGTGGAATATGTTTGTTTACATAATAATATACACACATATATGTAAACATAAGGATGTGGTGAATATTATATAAATAATAATAAATAATAATAATATTTACAAATTTATTATGTTTTGTGCACTTTATTTCATTTTATTTTATTTTCGTTGGAAAACAAACAGCAATCATAAACAATAGTATAACAAGCAGAGATTATAAACATTAAGGCTTAACCTCTTTCACTTAGAGATTGTAGAGTGTGTGTATATGACAGATAAGCTATATTAAGCTTGGTGGGAAACTTTGCATCTAATATATTTATCAATTTTAATCTTGTAAACTCTAAGGCTTTCACGGCCGGCGTTGCATGTTGCATGTATTGCTTGCGGGCTGTGTGGCCGCGGTCTGAGTGAGACTCGTGTTCCGGACGTTTCGTCGGTCGCTGCTGCTCTGTTACTGAAATTTCAACAAAGCTTCATAAAAGCACATTACAAGATAGTATAACTTGGTATAAAATCATCATTAATTAAATAAATTAAAATTAAATAAACTAAAATTAATAATAATACAATTTAGTACCCATATGCGGAAACTTTAAAAAGCTTACTTCAATATACTTCTTATAAATATTCATTAATATACCATATAATATATAGAATTTTACTTTTTAACGGCTACATACGGAGCTTACTCGAATATTGCAGTCCAGTTTGGAGCCCCTTTTATGCCATTCACATAAATAGAATCGAAAAGCTTCAAAAAAAGTTTTTGTATAACCTTACTTATGCTAGTACCTAATCTTCGTGGTAGCCTTGAATCGTATAACTCAAGACTCAGTCACTACAGAGTAACCACACTGGAAGTCAGGCGCAGGGTGGCTGACATTGTGTTCCTACAAATAATTGTTACAGGTAAAATAGATCGCCCAGAGTTAGTAGAAACAATGCCTTTTACTATCCTCGAGCTGGAGCCGCCTGATAAATCGTGAAACATTGAATCTTCCTCCACGCCGAACAAACTACGTAATTTGACGGTCCCGTGGCGCAGTGGTTTGTGTCATCGACATGACTTCTGTGTCACCGCGACCCTGGGTTCGAATCCCGGCAGGGGCAAACATTTGTGCGATGGGTGTAGATGTTTGTCCCGGGTCTTGGATGTTTGTGTGCTGTTATTGTGTGTGTCCATGCCTCCCGGGATACAGGGAATCCTAAAAAAAAAATATTTCAAATTTTGATAAGTTGATTTTCTTCTTTTATTTAAATTGATTTTCTTTTATTTAAATTTCTTTTGTTCAAATTATTATTCTTTAGTTTTAGAAACAACTATCATTGTGCATGCTGTGTTCGCACAGAGTAGGGCGTTCAGTGATCCATGTTCTCACTGTGTCTAAATATTGAAACTTTGTAAATGCTGTTTCGCTCAGTTTGCGAAACTAAAGGTAAAAAAAAAAATACTAAATAACAGTTTTGAGACTCGAGCGATTAGTGATCCATGCATCGGTAATGTGGTACGGAACACGCGCGTGCGCAGGTGCACCCGATCGAGGGCGTGGTGGACGCGCTGCGCGGCGTGGCGCGCGGCGTGCGCGGGCCCGTGTTCGGGCTGCAGAGCGCGCCGCCCGCGCCGCTCGCCTCCATGCACGCGCTCGCCGCCTTCTACGTGCAGCAGGTGCGCGCGCTGCAGCCGCGCGCGCCCTACACGCTGCTCGGCTACTCCTTCGGCGCCGGCGTCGCCTTCGAGATGGCGCTGCAGCTCGAGCAGGTACGCCGACAGTCAGCGATGCATTGCTTCATACCGCATAGACTATTCATCACGCATAGGCTTGCGTGCTACATCCTAGACCGCATCATCACTTAACGATTGGGGAGACAGCGGACGTGTTCAGCGACGCCCGCGTCCGCGGCAGGGGGAGAGGGGGAGTGAAACTCGTTTGTGTGCGCAGGCCGGGTGCCCGGCGCGGCTGGTGCTGGTGGACGGCTCGCCCGCGTACCTGAGCGCGCACACGACGCGCGGGAAGGCGAAGCGCGCGGCGCGCTCGGCGCGCACGGACGAGGCGGACGCGCTCGCGTACTTCGCGCAGCAGTTCGCGGAGGTGGACGCGGCGCGCGTGGCCGCGGACCTGGAGCGGCTGGAGTCGTGGGAGGCGCGCGTGGAGGCGGCCGTGGAGCTGGTGGTCGCCGGCGGGGCGAAGCACGCGCGCGCCGACCTGGCCGCCGCCGCCGACGCGTTCTACCGCAAGCTGGTCGCGGCCGACACGTACCGGCCCGCGGCGCCGCTGCGCGCGCCCGTCACGCTGTTCACGGCGCGCGACAACTACGTCACGCTCGGGGAGGACTACGGGCTGCGCGCCGTGTGCGCCGGCCCGCTCACCACGCGCCAGCTGCCCGCCACGCACCGCTCCATCCTCGCGGGCGCGCCCGCCGCCGCCATCGCGGCGCACCTCTCCGACCTGCTGGCCTCCCAGTAGCGCCGACCGCGGCGTCGCCGCCGCCGTCGCCGCCGTCGCTGACTCGGCCGACGCGACGCGACCCCCCTGACGATATTATTATGAATGATGTAGACGATTAGCTAGCATATCGATTATATTTATTGTGCGAGCTGTGATAACTGATACGTGACATTCCATAGTGAGAGTGAGAGAGGGCGAGGCTAGGCCCCGCCCGAGACGAGACGAAGCGAGACGAGGCGAGGCGAGGCGGCTCCGACTCCGCTAACATGCGTGTAGCTCGAGGGGGAGCCGACCCCGGCGCCGGTTACTCTTAGTTAGCTCTAGTTCCTGTGTACGGTTGTTGTGTTAATTTATTTTGTTATACTGACTTGGCAGTGCCATGTGATTAAAAGTGCATTATTTTTATCATTGTTTTATTTTGACATTTACTGTGTGACCTGAGCGGCGAGGTTGCGCGCCGGTCGCACGCAGCCCGGCCGCGCGACTGGTGCGCCTACGATGCGGTAGTCTGGCAGCTAGATGTGTTCACACCCTTCTACATATTTACATACCGACAGCATTACACATATCCTAATAATCATTTCGATGAAATAAATAAATAAATAAATTTGCTATGGAGAATGAGAGAGATAGCTTATACCCTGGATTAACACATAGGCTTATCTTAATCACCACCATCATCATCGTTTTTTATCACAACGCGAGTAAAACCGCGGGGCGCAGCTAGTATGCCATATATGTATAAGCATTTTATAACTGAAGGCCGAGTACAAGTCGTCGTGGGTAGAAAAAAAATTATACAAGTTATAACTATTATAGACAAGGGAGGAAGGATGGTAGGGGGGAAGTGGGTCCCTCGGCTACCCCCCTTCTCCACGGCGGAGGCCCTTAGTTCTTGATATTAATGATATGATCATTATTTAATTATTTTTTATAGGGTTTTTTAATTAATTGCCTATATTTTTCTCCGGTGCTGTGATGCGGTTAATTATCTTTCTAAAAATAAAACAGCGACGACAGTTACGTTAAGTTCACGTAAAACTAACTCGTCGTGCGTTCGGCTTGTTCACTGGACTGCTCGGCTCGGGTACCTCGACGTTCGGCTTGTTCCCTGGACTGCTCGGCTCGGGTACCTCGACGTTCGGCTTGTTCCCTGGACTGCTCGGCTCGGGTACCTCGACGTTCGGCTTGTTCCCTGGACTGCTCGGCTCGGGTACCTCGACGTTCGGCTTGTTCCCTGGACTGCTCGGCTCGGGTACCTCGACGTTCGGCTTGTTCCCTGGACTGCTCGGCTCGGGTACCTCGACGTTCGGCTTGTTCCCTGGACTGCTCGGCTCGGGTACCTCGACGTTCGGCTTGTTCCCTGGACTGCTCGGCTCGGGTACCTCGACGTTCGGCTTGTTCCCTGGACTGCTCGGCTCGGGTACCTCGACGTTCGGCTTGTTCCCTGGACTGCTCGGCTCGGGTACCTCGACGTTCGGCTTGTTCCCTGGACTGCTCGGCTCGGGTACCTCGACGTTCGGCTTGTTCCCTGGACTGCTCGGCTCGGGTACCTCGACGTTCGGCTTGTTCCCTGGACTGCTCGGCTCGGGTACCTCGACGTTCGGCTTGTTCCCTGGACTGCTCGGCTCGGGTACCTCGACGTTCGGCTTGTTCCCTGGACTGCTCGGCTCGGGTACCTTGACGTTAGGCTTGTTCCCTGGACTGCTCGGCTCGGGTACCTCGACGTTCGGCTTGTTCCCTGGACTGCTCGGCTCGGGTACCTCGACGTTCGGCTTGTTCCCTGGACTGCTCGGCTCGGGTACCTCGACGTTCGGCTTGTTCCCTGGACTGCTCGGCTCGGGTACCTCGACGTTCGGCTTGTTCACTGGACTGCTCGGCTCGGGTACCTCGACGTTCGGCTTGTTCACTGGACTGCTCGGCTCGGGTACCTCGACGTTCGGCTTGTTCACTGGACTGCTCGGCTCGGGTACCTCGACGTTCGGCTTGTTCACTGGACTGCTCGGCTCGGGTACCTCGACGTTCGGCTTGTTCCCTGGACTGCTCGGCTCGGGTACCTCGACGTTCGGCTTGTTCCCTGGACTGCTCGGCTCGGGTACCTCGACGTTCGGCTTGTTCCCTGGACTGCTCGGCTCGGGTACCTCGACGTTCGGCTTGTTCCCTGGACTGCTCGGCTCGGGTACCTCGACGTTCGGCTTGTTCCCTGGACTGCTCGGCTCGGGTACCTCGACGTTCGGCTTGTTCCCTGGACTGCTCGGCTCGGGTACCTCGACGTTCGGCTTGTTCACTGGACTGCTCGGCTCGGGTACCTCGACGTTCGGCTTGTTCCCTGGACTGCTCGGCTCGGGTACCTCGACGTTCGGCTTGTTCCCTGGACTGCTCGGCTCGGGTACCTCGACGTTCGGCTTGTTCACTGGACTGCTCGGCTCGGGTACCTCGACGTTCGGCTTGTTCACTGGACTGCTCGGCTCGGGTACCTCGACGTTCGGCTTGTTCACTGGACTGCTCGGCTCGGGTACCTCGACGTTCGGCTTGTTCCCTGGACTGCTCGGCTCGGGTACCTCGACGTTCGGCTTGTTCCCTGGACTGCTCGGCTCGGGTACCTCGACGTTCGGCTTGTTCCCTGGACTGCTCGGCTCGGGTACCTCGACGTTCGGCTTGTTCCCTGGACTGCTCGGCTCGGGTACCTCGACGTTCGGCTTGTTCACTGGACTGCTCGGCTCGGGTACCTCGACGTTCGGCTTGTTCCCTGGACTGCTCGGCTCGGGTACCTCGACGTTCGGCTTGTTCCCTGGACTGCTCGGCTCGGGTACCTCGACGTTCGGCTTGTTCACTGGACTGCTCGGCTCGGGTACCTCGACGTTCGGCTTGTTCACTGGACTGCTCGGCTCGGGTACCTCGACGTTCGGCTTGTTCACTGGACTGCTCGGCTCGGGTACCTCGACGTTCGGCTTGTTCACTGGACTGCTCGGCTCGGGTACCTCGACGTTCGGCTTGTTCCCTGGACTGCTCGGCTCGGGTACCTCGACGTTCGGCTTGTTCACTGGACTGCTCGGCTCGGGTACCTCGACGTTCGGCTTGTTCCCTGGACTGCTCGGCTCGGGTACCTCGACGTTCGGCTTGTTCACTGGACTGCTCGGCTCGGGTACCTCGACGTTTGGATTGTGTAATGACGAAGATGGCATCGTCATTTGGTTCAGTATCTGTGCTCCGTGGTTTAATTCATTCGCGACGTTCGGTGAACGTACCTATATGCTAGTGATGTCGCGCCTTAGGGAGTCCTCACCCGCTGCGGGAATCGACTCGCCCGACTAATTGGGTGAGTCCATTATTAACCACTCACTGTAACTTTAGCTTTTCGGCACACAAGTGTCGAAGATGATAGTCCACCGCGTGACCAACATGTTGGGCCAACACCTCGCGCCGGGCCCTCGGGTACACATTCATAGAGCAGCTCGTGGTCGCCCTTGGCAACGTTCCAATCCTGTTCACATGTGTCATTGCTAGGGCCGATAGGCTCCGGACATCTGCATGCAGGCTATCGATGAGCGAGATGGCTACGTCGAGCGGCGGATGGTAAGCATCTCTACGAGGAACTAACCCAGTTCCCTCGAGTTCAGTCCCAGTAACACCACGAGCCATTCTGACACAAGCACACGCCGAGCTTTCCACCGTACAAGTGATGTACGTCATTAATCTCAGTCAGACCCCGCAGGTACCTACTATTAAAAAATAACAGCAAGAGCTTGAAACGTTAAAGGACGCCTGCACAAGTTACGGTTGAGATCCCCACAATAATAACAATTCCTTTAAGAAGAAGAAGAAGAAAAAAAGCTTTATTTGTGACATTACACCAACGTTCAGACACCTTCAAGTTATACACCAGCAAAGAAAAATAAAAAATGCAGTTTAATGTCACAAAATGGCCCCAACTCAGCATACACACTATATATATACATATACCCACATAAGGATGTGTTGAATCGTGATATTTACTTATTATTATGTATTATTATTATGTACTGTGCACTTGATTACCCATATGCGGAAACTTTAAAAAGCTCACTTTAACTATTCACAAATATCCATTATCATTCATATAAGCTGTAGTTTTCCGAAGAGAATAAAAATAAAATAAAATAATGCCGGGTGTAAGCCAGCGCTGGTCTTCCGTTGGAGCCATCCGGTGATGTCACGCAATGTAGGCCTATACACAGCACGTATCTAGGCTGACCACAAACATAAAAGCCAAGGATAATAAGCAGATGTATAAAGGTACATCGCTCGAGTGTTTACTACTAATTATTAAATATATAATACAATGTTGCTAGTTTTAGAGTCACGCTATGTTACACTAGTGTCGTGTTGAAGAGTTTCCTCCAATTTTTGATGTTCAAAAATATATTTTTTCAATTTGAATTTAAAGCTTTGAATACTATGCAAGTTCCTGAGCGGCGGTGGTATGTTATTCCAACATTTGCTAGCTGCGTAGCGGAAACTACCTTTGAAGGAGGCCGAACTATGGCATTGCGCGGAGAGCCGTGGTTCACCTTGGCGTGAGTTCTGGGATCTACAGTTGGACACCCATGTCAGGTTTTCATAAAGATATGAAGGCTGTTTGTATTTTAATACACCAGAAAGCAGGCATGCTAGATGTAGCTTGCGACGATGCTTCATTTTGAGGATAGATTTTTTGTTGAGGTATGGAGTCACATGAGCTCTTAACGGAATCACAAAACAAAAGCGGGCACATGCGTTTTGCACTCCTTGAATCAGTTTTAGTGTCCGCGCTAGAAGCCTGGGCCATACACAGGGTCCACACTAGTGTCTCTACAGGATGGATACGCAAGTCTTCCGTTAGATATGGTCTACTGCGATACAATACTTTTAGCCTATAAGAACACTGTTGTACCAATTTAGCAACATGTTATTCATATCTTAATTTGTAATCCAACAGCAAGCCAAGACTGCGCTTCATATACTCGTTCAATGGATCTATCATTCAGCATCACAATTACTGGCGAATTAATTTGAGCGAGTTTATGTCTAGGGCCAAAAATTAAATATTTTGTTTTTGAGGGATTCAACAGCAAACAGTTTTGATTAGACCAAGAGGCTATGCTGGACAAATCTTCGTTTATTTTCATTATAGCACTATTTATGTCTGCGGGCTTAAATGATATGTACAATTGAGTGTCGTCAGCATACATGTGAAACTTACAGTGTCTTATGGTTCCTCATGTCCGCGGAATACAAAATATAGAGGATGGGACCCAAGATAGATCCTTGAGGCATCCTTTGAGTGTATCGATAATAGACTCGGCCGATCGACACCCCCCCACGTATTGCTCATCAGGTGCTTTAGGCTTGATGGACACATTGAACCTCCTAATAAGAATGCAGTCCACGAGTGTCCCAGCGACGTGTCCCTCGACACCCAGCGAAGTGTCGAGGTCACGACGTGTTCGAAGAATGATCCAGGCCTGGCGGCTAAGAGCGCGCCTCCGCGGGCGTCCGCGGTTCGATCTCTGCGTAGTGCCTATGCTCCAGCCTCCACACGATAGTTCAGCTTCCTCAGCGTCAGAGTCACTTAGAAAAGATTCAGTGATTGCTATAAGATCATCTCCCAAGGACCACATTGCCCGTCTATACTAGTTCCATCGCGACTGCAGTCCTCGGACATTGTGGTGTACGGTAGAGGGGTGGGGGGGCCCACACCTCTCGTGTACCCGGCTTGTATGGCGGCCACGAAACAACCGCTGCTCGACTCTCGGTACTACGTGCGCAGGTACTAGGAGCTTATGGATGGTAATTTCCGTTAAAAGTGGGGATGTCTATTTTTGGTGTTGATTGTTCTCTATGAGAGACATCCCTCATTTTGCTATTTAACGCCTTTTTAATGCTTATATATTGCTTTTCATACTCATTGAAGGTCGATGCATAATCGTTATCGTCTTCAAAAAGATTGCTATCGATTTCCCAATGCAATGAGTCGATAGTAGACCACCTACGTTGGATTGATTTCAACATGTCCTCGAACTCCCATAACTCGGATACATTTTCTAAGTCTATGGAAGAAATAGTGTGAGAAAATGCCTTAAAATTACTCTTTTGCTTTCGTAGCATCTCCTCTAATTTGCTGGTGTTGCCTTGGTCGACATATTTGTGTTCCGGTGAATGGCCTGACCTACTGGGGCCCGGAGAGGAAAGAGCCTTTTCCACTTCTTTCACGCTACCGATCGGGGTAGTGGGTCTAGGAAGACATTGCGAAATATGCGTTTTTACATTGTTATAGAAGTTTACAGCTTGTTGATAATGCTGATCTTTAAAATACGGAATCGTTTCGTCGTGGTATTCGCGCAGCTTAGAATGGTTAGCTTCGAAATCTTTCCAATAAGTTTCCAAAAGCTCCAACTGTCTCTTTACATAATCGGGCGTCCTACGCTCACGTCCCGTTTTTTTGAATGAAGAGAAAAGTTTTTCTATCGCTGTGATCAGCGCCTCTTGGGTCATTAAAAGATCCTCCATGTTTAATACGAAATAGTAAATATCAAATCGGAACGTTCTTACTTGATATAGGTGTCGTGTGGTACGTGACTGCTCGGCTCACCACGACAGCACAGTTGCAGATACAACCGAATGCGACTTCCGCTTCCTTATTCCCGGCTACGAATCGTGGCAGCCTAGACACTGGTAAATGGTCTAGTCACTGATTCACTTCACTTGTTACTGGTATGGTTACTGGTATGGTTCGATAGTCACTGGTTTCACTCACTAATGTTCGAAGGACCAAAATGTACGGTGCTGTCCGTACATATAGAAATAATAGATGATAGTTAGAAAGTAAAATGTTCTTTTATTCTCAAACTAAGTCTATAATGGTTAATGGTATGGTAGATGAGCACACGCGGATGATATGGTTGCCGATCGTGAACTGAAGACGCGATTTATGCATTATGGAATGAAGACGTAAATCGCTTACCGCGCGCGATGTGCGATGCTAGCATCGTACACACACATATGTCAAGTCAAGCAGGTGGGACGCCAATCTTATAACATTTATAATCACCTTTGGCCTTAAGTTCATTTATTTATTTGGGACAAAAAACGCTAACATAGTACATCTTAAGTAACACAAATTGTTCATATCGATAGTGAATATAATGTTGTGGGTATAGCATAACACCGTTATCAAATTCCCAGCTTGGTGGTAGGGTACTTTCTAATACCCGCCTGGCTAGCTACCACCCTCAAGTTTGAAAAGTGTTCAGGCAGCAGTCCTTGAGAGTCAGTGAGCATTCTAGGTCTAGCGTGATAACATCTTCGACCACATCGTCACTGACCATCAAGCTAAATAGTGGTCAAACGCTAATTCTATACAGTATAAAAAAATTGGTTGTCTGTAAAGTCGGTTTACGGACGATAGATTTACGTGATAACGTCATAATCATTTATGACTTTGACTTCGACTTCGACTTCCACTTCGACTTCCACTTCCACTTCCACTTCCACTTCGACTTCGACTTTGACTTCGACTTCGACTTCGACCTCGACTTCCACTTCCACGTCCACTTCCACTTTGACTTTGACTTTGATTATTTTATGTAATACAAAACTCAGGTGGAACGTTACGCGGAACGTTACTATTTTTCATTTCGGCGTTCATCAATTTATAAAACGTTATCACGTCAAAAATATTATTGAAAACAGCTATATGTAGGTAATATATACATAGTATAAAACCAAAAGTAAGTACCTAGGTAATCCTTATTTTTAACCGACTTCAAAAAAAAAAAATTGGTTGTCTGTAAAGTCGGTTTACGGACGATAGATTTACGTGATAACGACATAATCATGTATGACTTTGACATTGACATTGATTTTGACATTGACATTGACATTGACATTGACCATTGACCATTGAACATTGACTTTGACTTTGACTTTGATTATTTTATGTAATACAAAACTCAGGTGGAACGTTACGCGGAACGTTACTATTTTTCATTTTGGCATTCATCAATTTATAAAACGTTATCACGTCAAAAAGGAGGAGGTTCTCAATTCGACCTGTATGTTTTTTTTTATGTTACCGCTAGTGCTTCCCGTGTAGTCGTATTGTAGTTGCAGTTGTATTTTATGTAATACAAAACTCAGGTGGAACGTTACGCGGAACGTTACTATTTTTCATGAGTGTTGCTGGTATTCATCAATTTATAAAACGTTATCACGTCAAAAAATCCTTTTCAATATTTCGTAGGTAAGTCCATAGTTTTCAAACAAGTATTAAATCATGAATATTGTGGGTAGTTTCGTGCAGGCGGGGCACAGTAATGCACATGCTTCTATCATAGGTATGTTTTTGTCGCCAGAGGGCGCTGCCTGGTGCATGCATTAGCTCAGTATTCAAAAATGTTTTAAAAATTATTGTGTGCGATATATAACTTGACATTTACGTAAAAGTGGCAACAGTGCGCCTACCCAGTAGGGTGAATGTTATCTTGGTGTAATGAAGGTTTATGTTTGGTCAGAGAAAATAGATGATGCCTCCACTCTCGGACATTCCTAAGCCTCCACTTCCTTCTGCGCCCCGCGTCGCTTCCCTTCCACTGTCCCCAGGACTATGGCTTGAAGGAGGCGGTGCCGGCGCCCATGGTCCCGGGACTGGCGCGTGGAGACGTTCCTCGTATCGTCGGTGCGGTGACTGTAACGTATACAAGCACGCGACCGCAAGGGCGACGGCACCACCGCATTTCCACCGCCTCAAGTTATTTACGAAGGCATAGTCGATGGTTCGCTCGCTAGCAGAACTATTTACGACACATTTGTAATAGCGGGTTGCCCTCTCGGACAGGGCAGTTGTATTCCCATATGAATGCGAGCACGAGCAAGTGCACTGCACAGTGTGCGCGTGCCTTTACCTGCGCACTGACGACGCTGTACCCGCGACGGCCGGACTGGCCGCGACCGCTCAGTGTGGCGCGCGCGCCGCGGACTGAGGACGCGATCGCACGGCGGCGGCGGCGGCGGCGCGCTACTTAACCACGCGACTGCGTGAATTCATAATAACGCCAGTTTTACGTACGCTCGCTTTAAAAGCACTACATAAACGAAATAAATAAATGAAAAACAAATAATGTAATGTACCTGATATATTTATATGGATTGATGACACGGTGCGAGCATGGAGAGAAATACCGGTGAATTGACTTGTGTCCGGCGCTGGTCGGGTCGGGCGGTGATGGAGCGCTCTCAGGATGATTGTCGTCACTAACGGGGGGGCTGCTGTGAGGCTGTGCGGGAGCTGTCTTCGGCGCGAACATTACAGGTATATACTCGCACTATGTATACCTACACTGTATAATTAACTAAACGTTCGGTCGTGGTGTATGTATTGCTTCCGGGCTGTTTGGCCGTGGTCGAAGGAGAGTTCTACGCTCTTGTCGCCGCATACATGCAACGCCGGCGCCGTGAAAGCCTTAGAGTTTACGTTCGGTCATTTATTTATGGGAACAATAAAACACTAACTCTGTAAATTAAGTATTTTTTAAATGATTTTATTTTAATATTATCGATATGGAGGCCACGAACTGCCAAGCGCAGCATAGGACGGCCACCGACCAGGTGGGCAGACGACCTGACTAAGATCGCAGGCAAGGGCTGGATGCGGGCCGCTTCCAACCGGTCCTTGTGGAAATCCATGGGGGAGGCCTATGTTCAGCAGTGGACGTCCTATGGCTGACATGATGATGATGATGATGGTGATTATCGATATAAATGATTGAAACATTTGTTTTTTATGATATTTAAGTAAAACGGGTTTAAATATTATAAAATCATAATTAGTGTCATTTCTAACAACATTTGTTTTTCATATTTGTAATACAAATTAGAAAAATACCAATTCAAGAAATATTTCATGAGTTCTAGAGTTTCCTTTGGTTGGTCAATAAATCTCAGGAATATCAAGTGTTATCAATGCTATCTCCGTAGAGTAGAGGTGTCGCGTCTCTCCCACGGGTGTGTGCTATCTCCGTAGAGTAGAGGTGTCGCGTCTCTCCCACAGGTGTGTGCTATCTCCGTAGAGTAGAGGTGTCGCATCTCTCCCACGGGTGTGTACTATCTCCGTAGAGTAGAGGGGTCGCATCTCTCCCACGGGTGTGTGCTATCTCCGTAGAGTAGAGGTGTCGCATCTCTCCCACGGGTGTGTACTATCTCCGTAGAGTAGAGGGGTCGCATCTCTCCCACGGGTGTGTACTATCTCCGTAGAGTAGAGGGGTCGCATCTCTCCCACGGGTGTGTGCTATCTCCGTAGAGTAGAGGGGTCGCATCTCTCCCACGGGTGTGTGCTATCTCCGTAGAGTAGAGGGGTCGCATCTCTCCCACGGGTGTGTACTATCTCCGTAGAGTAGAGGGGTCGCATCTCTCCCACGGGTGTGTGCTATCTCCGTAGAGTAGAGGTGTCGCATCTCTCCCACGGGTGTGTACTATCTCCGTAGAGTAGAGGGGTCGCATCTCTCCCACGGGTGTGTACTATCTCCGTAGAGTAGAGGGGTCTCATCTCTCCCACGGGTGTGTGCTATCTCCGTAGAGTAGAGGGGTCTCATCTCTCCCACGGGTGTGTGCTATCTCCGTAGAGTAGAGGTGTCGCGTCTCTCCCACAGGTGTGTGCTATCTCCGTAGAGTAGAGGTGTCGCGTCTCTCCCACGGGTGTGTGCTATCTCCGTAGAGTAGAGGTGTCGCATCTCTCCCACGGGTGTGTACTATCTCCGTAGAGTAGAGGGGTCTCATCTCTCCCACGGGTGTGTGCTATCTCCGTAGAGTAGAGGTGTCGCATCTCTCCCACGGGTGTGTACTATCTCCGTAGAGTAGAGGGGTCGCATCTCTCCCACGGGTGTGTGCTATCTCCGTAGAGTAGAGGTGTCGCGTCTCTCCCACGGGTGTGTGCTATCTCCGTAGAGTAGAGGGGTCTCATCTCTCCCACGGGTGTGTGCTATCTCCGTAGAGTAGAGGTGTCGCGTCTCTCCCACAGGTGTGTGCTATCTCCGTAGAGTAGAGGTGATGCGTCTCTCCCACGGGTGTGTGCTATCTCCGTAGAGTAGAGGGGTCGCATCTCTCCCACGGGTGTGTACTATCTCCGTAGAGTAGAGGGGTCGCATCTCTCCCACGGGTGTGTACTATCTCCGTAGAGTAGAGGGGTCTCATCTCTCCCACGGGTGTGTGCTATCTCCGTAGAGTAGAGGGGTCTCATCTCTCCCACGGGTGTGTGCTATCTCCGTAGAGTAGAGGTGTCGCGTCTTTGAATTTAAGTAAAAACGTCTTGAATTATGTATTGGGGTACAGCTTAACCTGTATTTCCAAGCGGTTTGAATATGAAAAGCCAAGTTATCTACCGAGCGTGGGTACGCTCGCAGCCACGCTTCACTGGACCCGACCACTCAGATCGGGTTACATACAGTAGGACGTTTTAGTTCCCTTGTCCGAGGCAGCTGAGGGCTCTGCGAGGTTTAAACTGGTCTCTAACGTGCAATTCAAGCGTAACTACCAATTTTAAATTATGCTCTCTTAACTCGTGTGGGTATATAAGTGGATGATATTGAAATGGGAACCATAGCCTCGCGAATAATCGCCACTCTCCAAGACTTCTGTTAGCACAAACAAAATGTTCTTCCCGCACTGCTGACCCAAACACACACACATGGTAGATGAGTGTGTTGTGTTGTGTGTGGCGTGTGGATGGGCGCGCGTCGAGGCTGTGGACGGCCGAGGACATAAATGATGAATAACGATTCTTGGAAAAGCATCTGCTAAGTGCAGAAGTCGAAGTGCTTCGCGACTCGGTGCTGTAATGCCCGGTGTATAACCTGGGCATGTCGTCTCATATCAGCGATGTCGCGTCGATCCCCCCCCCGGCGCCCCCCCCCCCTCCCCCGCCCGCGCCCGCGCTATCTGCCAGTATGTCCGTTTGAGACGATTGTTTTTGTTCATCGCACCTCGTTTCGGAGGTCAGGCGCCGCGCGCGCGCGAGCCTGCTACTCCGCCGCCCTCCATATAGGTACCTACTCAAACTCCTTTTTAGGTATCTATAACCGACCTCGTCCTTAGATAGGTACATACTTATTGAGCTTGACGCCAAAGGAATATGAAAAAGTTGAATGGGATCCACACAAATGCACAAACGCACACATACAAACTTATGGAACAAATGAGAGCATTTCCGTTACTGTCCGTTACTGTCCGTTACTGTCCGTTCGACCGCACCCTCACTACTAATACGACACTGTACATACGAATGGAATAATATATATAATACAGAGCCTACAACACCTGGCTCAAACCGGCCGGCGAGTATTACTTCATTGTAATAAGTAGGTATAACATTAGAACGGCGCGTCACCGGCGAGGAGCCGGCGGCACCCACTCGTGTGCGCAAGCGCAGGACGGCTGGAAAACGGCACCGACAATATCATATTATCTAGGTTGGGATCCACTTTAGCCTGCCTGCCCCCACAAAACAGATAGGTGCAGAAGTCAATCTACGTACAAAGTGCGCTCGAGCCACGCACACACAGACACCGCTCACGGACACGAAATCTCAAATCAGTTCAAATCAGAGCGAGCGCGGGTGCCGTCCGCTTGACACACGCGTCTTTGTACGTTTTTGTGCAAAAAAGTGCAAAAAGCAACAAAAAAAGTTAAAGTATCTATTATGTGAACGGTTGTTTAAATTCAAATCAGAATTGTCGTTTTTAAGCTACCAGTTGTTCCAGAGAGGCAAATAGGTATTTTCTTGTATTTCGATGGTTCGTTTCAACATAACATGGAACATTTAAGTAGGTAGATAGGTAGGTAAGCGCCCCGGCCCCCTGATAATTTATATAATACATTACACTTTAAAATATATCTATTTATCGTGCATTTCGACAATCATCGCAAGATTATGTATATAATAATTACATAATAATTAAAATATTTTAGTTATTATTGGTATATATGTGATGACTTACGGAACCGAAACGTGGTCTCTGACTATGGGCCTTCTGAGCAGGCTCAGAGTCCCACAACGAGCTATGGAGAGGGCTATGCTCGGGGTTTCTCTACGCGATCGAATCATTTCTGATTCGATCGCGTAGAGAAACCCGCGTGAGGAAATCCGTAGAAGAACGAAAATCACCGATATAGCCCTGTGGGTTAGCAAATTGAAGTGCCAGTGGGCAAGGTACATAGCTCGAAGAACCGTTGGGGCCGTTACCGTGGCCGTTGGGGCCGAAAAGTTCTAGAATGGAGACCACGGACTGGCAAGCGCAGCATAGGACGGACACCGACCAGGTGGACAGACGGCCTCACTAAGATCGCAGGCAAGGGCTGGATGCAGGCCGCTTCCAACAGGTCCTTGTGGAAATCAATGGGGGAGGCCTATGTCCAGCAGTGGAAGTCCTATGGCTGAGATGATGATGATGATGGTGTACATTTCCGTACTTCCTGTTTCAATCGCAACAGGAATCAATCAACTAGATACGAGTGCCCCTACTACGACAGTTTTTGTGCACGAGCCAAAGTTGACAACCCTAGCGGGACCGCCGCGCCGCCGAGCGTGCCGGACCTCTCTGTTTACGCTGGCACAGTGTTCATTGGTCAGTAAGTATGAAGCGCTCGCGCGGCCGGACCCGGACATGTCTATCGGCGACAGAATCGTGTCAGTGAGCGAGCCCAGGCGCGCATGCCCAGGCTGGACCTGGATCAGGCTGGACCTGAACCAGGCTCGACGGCGATCGAGCCTCTCACTGAACTCGTCGACGGTCCTTCTTCTTACCAGTTTATTGGCCTGTAGTCAAAGTAAGTTCGTAGGCATTCATCGACAGACCGTCATCTCAGACCCGTGACGCCCAGTGTTGGACACAGGCCGCCTCCAGGACCCGTTGGAAGCGTTGGTAAAATATACATTTTTTAATATACTTTACAGGTCTAATGTTTGATCACTATCTGACTTGATGGTCAGTGACGATGTGGTCGAAGATGTTATCACGCTAGACCTAGAATGCTCACTGGCTCTCCAGAACTGCTGCCTAACACACTATGTGCTCGGTGGCAGTTGTTCAAACGTGAGGGCGGACTACAGCGTACCTACCCTGCCGCCCCTGTGCGCCTGTGTGTTTGTGTAGATAGTCTGTGTAGACCCTTAATAATTGTTCACTATAATCGTAGTGTTACGGAAGTGGGTACGGGATTGGAAGGAAACAACACTTGCAACGAAAGTAAACATTTCGAGTCTGAAAAGTCTCAAAAGTCCTAGTCGGTTTGTTACATTACAATTATGAAAGTAAACATACTCGTACCACGTACAGAGTCCGACCGGTGTGAAGTTAGCGGCCAAAAGTTAGCGGCCTTCGATAACCCGACCAAATGAAGAAGTCGCACATTAAAAAATATCTATTATAATATGTAAGCGAAAAGACGAAATAAAGAGAAGTGGGAGATGGAGTAAGATTCAAGGGTGAATCGTATGTTACTAAAAGAACGCCGGGCGTACAAGTGCGAAAAAGTCGTTAAATCTTTGGCCTCTCGGTGTTATCCTGCAGATTTGACCAGGTTATCGAAAAGGTATCAACTTGCGAATGGTACCGTTAGATAGCCCTTGTAATAGGCTTTCAAAAACATATTGTGAAAATTAGTGCAGACGTTTGCAAGAGTCCAAAAATATTAATTTTTTATCAGCCGCTAGTTTGCCCACGAAGATATGACCGTGTTATCGACAAGGTATCAACTTGCGAGTAATACTGTTAGATAGCTCTTGTGATGTTCTTTCTAAGGTATATCATGAAAATTAGTGCAGACGTTCGCAAAAGTCGTAAAAGTCCGTTTTACTTTAAAAAATTGAGATTTTTGCAGATTTGACCATGTTATCGAAAAGGTATCAACTTGCGAATGGTACCGTTAGATAGCTCTTGTAATAGACTTTCAAAAACATATTGTGAAAATTAGTGCAGACGTTTGCAAGAGTCCAAAAATATTATTTTTTTATTAGGCGCTAGTTTGACGAAGATTTGACCGTGTTATCGACAAGGTATCAACTTGCGAGTAATACTGTTAGATAGCTCTTGTGATATTTTTTCTAAGGTATATCATAAAAATTAGTGCAGACGTTCGCAAAAGTCGAAAAAGTCCATTTTATTTAAAAAAATTGAGATTTTGCAGATTTGCTCATGTTATCGAAAAGGTATCAACTTGCGAATGGTACCGTTAGATAGCTCTTGTAATAGACTTTCAAAAACATATTGTGAAAATTAGTGCAGACGTTTGCAAGAGTCCAAAAATATTAATTTTTTATTAGCCGCTAGTTTGCCCACGTAGATTTGACCGTGTTATCGACAAGGTATCAACTTGCGAGTAATACTGTTAGATAGCTTTTGTGATGTTCTTTCTAAGGTATATCATGAAAATTAGTGCAGACGTTCGCAAAAGTCGTAAAAGTCCGTTTTACTTAAAAAAATTGAGATTTTTGCAGATTTGACCATGTTATCGAAAAGGTATCAACTTGCGAATGGTACCGTTAGATAGGTCTTGTAGGCTTTCAAAAACATATTGTGAAAATTAGTGCAGACGTTTGCAAGAGTCCAAAAATATTATTTTTTTATTAGCCGCTAGTTTGCCCACGAAGATTTGACCGCGTTATCGACAAGGTATCAACTTGCGAGTAATACTGTTAGATAGCTCTTGTGATATTTTTTCTAAGGTATATCATAAAAATTAGTGCAGACGTTCGCAAAAGTCGAAAAAGTCCGTTTTACTTTAAAAAATTGAGATTTTTGCAGATTTGACCATGTTATCGAAAAGGTATCAACTTGCGAATGGTACCGTTAGATAGCTCTTGTAATAGGCTTTCAAAAACATATTGTGAAAATTAGTGCAGACGTTTGCAAGAGTCCTAAAATATTAATTTTTTATTAGCCGCTAGTTTGCCCACGAAGATTTGACCGTGTTATCGACAAGGTATCAACTTGCGAGTAATACTGTCAGATAGCTTTTGTGATGTTCTTTCTAAGGTATATCATGAAAATTAGTGCAGACGTTCGCAAAAGTCGTAAAAGTCCGTTTTACTTAAAAAAATTGAGATTTTTGCAGATTTGACCATGTTATCGAAAAGGTATCAACTTGCGAATGGTAACGTTAGATAGCTCTTGTAAAAGGCTTTCAAAAACATATTGTGAAAATTAGTGCAGACGTTTGCAAGAGTCCAAAAATATTATTTTTTTATTAGCCGCTAGTTTGCCCACGAAGATTTGACCGTGTTATCGACAAGGTATCAACTTGCAAAGGATACCGTTAGATAGCTCTTTTCATGTTCTTTATAGCGTATATTATAAAAATTAGTGCAGACGTTCGCAAATGTCGCAAAAGTCCGTTTTTCTTAAAAAATTTGAGGTTTTTTGCAGATTTGACCATGTTATCGAAAAGGTATCAACTTGCGAATGGTACCGTTAGATAGCTCTTGTAAAAGGCTTTCAAAAACATATTGTGAAAATTAGTGCAGACGTTTGCAAGAGTCCAAAAATATTATTTTTTTATTAGCCGCTAGTTTGCCCACGAAGATTTGACCGTGTTATCGACAAGGTATCAACTTGCAAAGGATACCGTTAGATAGCTCTTTTCATGTTCTTTCTAGCGTATATAATAAAAATTAGTGCAGACGTTCGCAAATGTCGCAAAAGTCCGTTTTACTTAAAAAATTTGAGGTTTTTTGCAGATTTGACCATGTTATCGAAAAGGTATCAACTTGCAAATGGTACCTTTAGATAGCTCTTATAATAGGCTTTCAAAAACATATTGTGAAAATTAGTGCAGACGTTTGCAAGAGTCCAAAAATATTAATTTTTTATTAGCCGCTAGTTTGCCCACGAAGATTTGACCGCGTTATCGACAAGGTATCAACTTGCGAGTAATACTGTTAGATAGCTCTTGTGATATTTTTTCTAAGGTATATCATAAAAATTAGTGCAGACGTTCGCAAAAGTCGAAAAAGTCCGTTTTACTTTAAAAAATTGAGATTTTTGCAGATTTGACCATGTTATCGAAAAGGTATCAACTTGCGAATGGTACCGTTAGATAGCTCTTGTAATAGGCTTTCAAAAACATATTGTGAAAATTAGTGCAGACGTTTGCAAGAGTCCAAAAATATTATTTTTTTACAAAACCGCTAGTTTGCCCACAACGATTTGACCGTGTTACCGACAAGGTATCAACTTGCGAGTAATACTGTTAGATAGCTTTTGTGATGTACGTTCTAACGTATATCGTGAAAATTAGTGCAGACGTTCGCAAAAGTCGAAAAAGTCCGTTTTACTTTAAAAAATTGAGATTTTTGCAGATTCGACCATGTTATCGAGAAGGTATCACGGCATGCATGCAAACGTTCTCTCAATTTTTTTTAGTAAAACGGACTTTTTCGACTTTTGCGAACGTCTGCACTAAATTTCACGATATACGCTAGAAAGTACATGACAAGAGCTATCTAACGGTATGACTCGCAAGTTGATACCTTGTCGATAACACGGTCAAATCTTCATGGGCAAACTAGCGGCTGATAAAAAATTAATATTTTTGGACTCTTGCAAACGTCTGCACTAATTTTTACAAAATGTTTCTGAAAGCCTTTTACAAGAGCTATCTAACGGTATCATTCGCAAGTTGATACCTTTTCGATAACATGGTCAAATCTGCAAAAAACCTCAATTTTTTTAAGTAAAACGGACTTTTACGACATTTGTGAACGTCTGCACTAATTTTTATGATATACGCTAGAAAGTTCATGAAAAGAGCTATCTAACGGTATCCTTCGCAAGTTGATACCTTGTCGATAACATGGTCAAATCTTCGTGGGCAAACTAGCGGCTGATAAAAAATTAATATTTTTGGACTCTTGCAAACGTCTGCACTAATTTTCACAATATGTTTTTGAAAGCCCATTTAATTTTTATGATATACCTTAGAAAAAATATCACAAGAGCTATCTAACAGTTATCCTCGCAAGTTGATACCTTGTCGATAACGCGGTCAAATCTTCGTGGGCAAACTAGCGGCTAATAAAAAAATAATATTTTTGGACTCTTGCAAACGTCTGCACTAATTTTCACAATATGTTTTTGAAAGCCTATTACAAGACCTATCTAACGGTACCATTCGCAAGTTGATACCTTTTCGATAACATGGTCAAATCTGCAAAAATCTCAATTTTTTAAAGTAAAACGGACTTTTACGACTTTTGCGAACGTCTGCACTAATTTTCATGATATACCTTAGAAAGAACATCACAAAAGCTATCTAACAGTATTACTCGCAAGTTGATACCTTGTCGATAACACGGTCAAATCTTCGCGGGCAAACTAGCGGCTAATAAAAAATTAATATTTTTGGACTCTTGCAAACGTCTGCACTAATTTTCACAATATGTTTTTGAAAGCCTATTACAAGACCTATCTAACGGTACCATTCGCAAGTTGATACCTTTTCGATAACATGGTCAAATCTGCAAAATCTCAATTTTTTTAAATAAAATGGACTTTTTCGACTTTTGCGAACGTCTGCACTAATTTTTATGATATACCTTAGAAAAAATATTACAAGAGCTATCTAACAGTATTACTCGCAAGTTGATACCTTGTCGATAACGCGGTCAAATCTTCGTGGGCAAACTAGCGGCTAATAAAAAAATAATATTTTTGGACTCTTGCAAACGTCTGCACTAATTTTCACAATATGTTTTTGAAAGCCTATTACAAGACCTATCTAACGGTACCATTCGCAAGTTGATACCTTTTCGATAACATGGTCAAATCTGCAAAAATCTCAATTTTTTAAAGTAAAACGGACTTTTTCGACTTTTGCGAACGTCTGCACTAATTTTTATGATATACCTTAGAAAAAATATCACAAGAGCTATCTAACAGTATTACTCGCAAGTTGATACCTTGTCGATAACGCGGTCAAATCTTCGTGGGCAAACTAGCGGCTAATAAAAAATTAATATTTTTGGACTCTTGCAAACGTCTGCACTAATTTTCACAATATGTTTTTGAAAGCCTATTATAAGAGCTATCTAAAGGTACCATTTGCAAGTTGATACCTTTTCGATAACATGGTCAAATCTGCAAAAAACCTCAAATTTTTTAAGTAAAACGGACTTTTGCGACATTTGCGAACGTCTGCACTAATTTTTATTATATACGCTAGAAAGAACATGAAAAGAGCTATCTAACGGTATCCTTTGCAAGTTGATACCTTGTCGATAACACGGTCAAATCTTCGTGGGCAAACTAGCGGCTAATAAAAAAATAATATTTTTGGACTCTTGCAAACGTCTGCACTAATTTTCACAATATGTTTTTGAAAGCCTTTTACAAGAGCTATCTAACGGTACCATTCGCAAGTTGATACCTTTTCGATAACATGGTCAAATCTGCAAAAAACCTCAAATTTTTTAAGAAAAACGGACTTTTGCGACATTTGCGAACGTCTGCACTAATTTTTATAATATACGCTATAAAGAACATGAAAAGAGCTATCTAACGGTATCCTTTGCAAGTTGATACCTTGTCGATAACACGGTCAAATCTTCGTGGGCAAACTAGCGGCTAATAAAAAAATAATATTTTTGGACTCTTGCAAACGTCTGCACTAATTTTCACAATATGTTTTTGAAAGCCTTTTACAAGAGCTATCTAACGTTACCATTCGCAAGTTGATACCTTTTCGATAACATGGTCAAATCTGCAAAAATCTCAATTTTTTTAAGTAAAACGGACTTTTACGACTTTTGCGAACGTCTGCACTAATTTTCATGATATACCTTAGAAAGAACATCACAAAAGCTATCTGACAGTATTACTCGCAAGTTGATACCTTGTCGATAACACGGTCAAATCTTCGTGGGCAAACTAGCGGCTAATAAAAAATTAATATTTTAGGACTCTTGCAAACGTCTGCACTAATTTTCACAATATGTTTTTGAAAGCCTATTACAAGAGCTATCTAACGGTACCATTCGCAAGTTGATACCTTTTCGATAACATGGTCAAATCTGCAAAAATCTCAATTTTTTAAAGTAAAACGGACTTTTTCGACTTTTGCGAACGTCTGCACTAATTTTTATGATATACCTTAGAAAAAATATCACAAGAGCTATCTAACAGTATTACTCGCAAGTTGATACCTTGTCGATAACGCGGTCAAATCTTCGTGGGCAAACTAGCGGCTAATAAAAAATTAATATTTTTGGACTCTTGCAAACGTCTGCACTAATTTTCACAATATGTTTTTGAAAGCCTATTATAAGAGCTATCTAAAGGTACCATTTGCAAGTTGATACCTTTTCGATAACATGGTCAAATCTGCAAAAAACCTCAAATTTTTTAAGTAAAACGGACTTTTGCGACATTTGCGAACGTCTGCACTAATTTTTATTATATACGCTAGAAAGAACATGAAAAGAGCTATCTAACGGTATCCTTTGCAAGTTGATACCTTGTCGATAACACGGTCAAATCTTCGTGGGCAAACTAGCGGCTAATAAAAAAATAATATTTTTGGACTCTTGCAAACGTCTGCACTAATTTTCACAATATGTTTTTGAAAGCCTTTTACAAGAGCTATCTAACGGTACCATTCGCAAGTTGATACCTTTTCGATAACATGGTCAAATCTGCAAAAAACCTCAAATTTTTTAAGTAAAACGGACTTTTGCGACATTTGCGAACGTCTGCACTAATTTTTATAATATACGCTATAAAGAACATGAAAAGAGCTATCTAACGGTATCCTTTGCAAGTTGATACCTTGTCGATAACACGGTCAAATCTTCGTGGGCAAACTAGCGGCTAATAAAAAAATAATATTTTTGGACTCTTGCAAACGTCTGCACTAATTTTCACAATATGTTTTTGAAAGCCTTTTACAAGAGCTATCTAACGGTACCATTCGCAAGTTGATACCTTTTCGATAACATGGTCAAATCTGCAAAAATCTCAATTTTTTTAAGTAAAACGGACTTTTACGACTTTTGCGAACGTCTGCACTAATTTTCATGATATACCTTAGAAAGAACATCACAAAAGCTATCTGACAGTATTACTCGCAAGTTGATACCTTGTCGATAACACGGTCAAATCTTCGTGGGCAAACTAGCGGCTAATAAAAAATTAATATTTTAGGACTCTTGCAAACGTCTGCACTAATTTTCACAATATGTTTTTGAAAGCCTATTACAAGACCTATCTAACGGTACCATTCGCAAGTTGATACCTTTTCGATAACATGGTCAAATCTGCAAAAATCTCAATTTTTTTAAGTAAAACGGACTTTTACGACTTTTGCGAACGTCTGCACTAATTTTCATGATATACCTTAGAAAGAACATCACAAAAGCTATCTAACAGTATTACTCGCAAGTTGATACATTGTCGATAACACGGTCAAATCTTCGTGGGCAAACTAGCGGCTAATAAAAAAATAATATTTTTGGACTCTTGCAAACGTCTGCACTAATTTTCACAATATGTTTTTGAAAGCCTTTTACAAGAGCTATCTAACGGTACCATTCGCAAGTTGATACCTTTTCGATAACATGGTCAAATCTGCAAAAAACCTCAAATTTTTTAAGTAAAACGGACTTTTGCGACATTTGCGAACGTCTGCACTAATTTTTATTATATACGCTAGAAAGAACATGAAAAGAGCTATCTAACGGTATCCTTTGCAAGTTGATACCTTGTCGATAACACGGTCAAATCTTCGTGGGCAAACTAGCGGCTAATAAAAAATTAATATTTTTGGACTCTTGCAAACGTCTGCACTAATTTTCACAATATGTTTTTGAAAGTCTATTACAAGAGCTATCTAACGGTACCATTCGCAAGTTGATACCTTTTCGATAACATGGTCAAATCTGCAAAAATCTCAATTTTTTTAAGTAAAACGGACTTTTACGACTTTTGCGAACGTCTGCACTAATTTTCATGATATACCTTAGAAAGAACATCACAAAAGCTATCTGACAGTATTACTCGCAAGTTGATACCTTGTCGATAACACGGTCAAATCTTCGTGGGCAAACTAGCGGCTAATAAAAAAATAATATTTTAGGACTCTTGCAAACGTCTGCACTAATTTTCACAATATGTTTTTGAAAGCCTATTACAAGACCTATCTAACGGTACCATTCGCAAGTTGATACCTTTTCGATAACATGGTCAAATCTGCAAAAATCTCAATTTTTTTAAGTAAAACGGACTTTTACGACTTTTGCGAACGTCTGCACTAATTTTCATGATATACCTTAGAAAGAACATCACAAAAGCTATCTGACAGTATTACTCGCAAGTTGATACCTTGTCGATAACACGGTCAAATCTTCGTGGGCAAACTAGCGGCTAATAAAAAATTAATATTTTTGGACTCTTGCAAACGTCTGCACTAATTTTCACAATATGTTTTTGAAAGTCTATTACAAGAGCTATCTAACGGTACCATTCGCAAGTTGATACCTTTTCGATAACATGGTCAAATCTGCAAAAATCTCAATTTTTTAAAGTAAAACGGACTTTTACGACTTTTGCGAACGTCTGCACTAATTTTCACGATATACGCTAGAAAGTACATGACAAGAGCTATCTAATGGTATCACTCGCAAGTTGATACCTTTTCGATAACACGGTCAAATCTTCGTGGGCAAACTAGCGGCCAATAAAAAATTAATATTTTTGGACTCTTCCAAACGTCTGCACTAATTTTCACAATATGTTTTTGAAAGTCTATTACAAGAGCTATCTAACAGTACCATTCGCAAGTTGATACCTTTTCGATAACATGGTCAAATCTGCAAAAATCTTAAATTTTTTAAATAAAATGGACTTTTTCGACTTTTGCGAACGTCTGCACTAATTTTCATGATATACTTTAGAAAGAACATCACAAAAGCTATCTAACAGTATTACTCGCAAGTTGATACCTTGTCGATAACACGGTCAAATCTTCGTGGGCAAACTAGCGGCTAATAAAAAATTAATATTTTTGGACTCTTGCAAACGTCTGCACTAATTTTCACAATATGTTTTTGAAAGTCTATTACAAGAGCTATCTAACGGTACCATTCGCAAGTTGATACCTTTTCGATAACATGGTCAAATCTGCAAAAAACCTCAAATTTTTTAAGTAAAACGGACTTTTGCGACATTTGCGAACGTCTGCACTAATTTTTATTATATACGCTAGAAAGAACATAAAAAGAGCTATCTAACGGTATCCTTTGCAAGTTGATACCTTGTCGATAACACGGTCAAATCTTCGTGGGCAAACTAGCGGCTAATAAAAAATTAATATTTTTGGACTCTTGCAAACGTCTGCACTAATTTTCACAATATGTTTTTGAAAGTCTATTACAAGAGCTATCTAACGGTACCATTCGCAAGTTGATACCTTTTCGATAACATGGTCAAATCTGCAAAAATCTTAAATTTTTTAAATAAAATGGACTTTTTCGACTTTTGCGAACGTCTGCACTAATTTTCATGATATACCTTAGAAAGAACATCACAAAAGCTATCTGACAGTATTACTCGCAAGTTGATACCTTGTCGATAACACGGTCAAATCTTCGTGGGCAAACTAGCGGCTAATAAAAAAATAATATTTTTAGACTCTTGCAAACGTCTGCACTAATTTTCACAATATGTTTTTGAAAGTCTATTACAAGAGCTGTCTAACGGTACCATTCGCAAGTTGATACCTTTTCGATAACATGGTCGAATCTGCAAAAATCTCAATTTTTTAAAGTAAAACGGACTTTTTCGACTTTTGCGAACGTCTGCACTAATTTTCACGATATACGTTAGAACGTACATCACAAAAGCTATCTAACAGTATTACTCGCAAGTTGATACCTTGTCGATAACACGGTCAAATCGTTGTGGGCAAACTAGCGGTTTTGTAAAAAAATAATATTTTTGGACTCTTGCAAACGTCTGCACTAATTTTCACAATATGTTTTTGAAAGCCTATTACAAGAGCTATCTAACGGTACCATTCGCAAGTTGATACCTTTTCGATAACATGGTCAAATCTGCAAAAATCTCAATTTTTTAAATTAAAACGGACTTTTACGACTTTTGCGAACGTCTGCACTAATTTTTATGATATACCTTAGAAAAAATATCACAAGAGCTATCTAACAGTATTACTCGCAAGTTGATACCTTGTCGATAACGCGGTCAAATCTTCGTGGGCAAACTAGCGGCTAATAAAAAAATAATATTTTTGGACTCTTGCAAACGTCTGCACTAATTTTCACAATATGTTTTTGAAAGCCTATTACAAGAGCTATCTAAAGGCACCATTTGCAAGTTGATACCTTTTCGATAACATGGTCAAATCTGCAAAAAACCTCAAATTTTTTAAGTAAAACGGACTTTTGCGACATTTGCGAACGTCTGCACTAATTTTTATTATATACGCTAGAAAGAACATGAAAAGAGCTATCTAACGGTATCCTTTGCAAGTTGATACCTTGTCGATAACACGGTCAAATCTTCGTGGGCAAACTAGCGGCTAATAAAAAAATAATATTTTTGGACTCTTGCAAACGTCTGCACTAATTTTCACAATATGTTTTTGAAAGCCTTTTACAAGAGCTATCTAACGGTACCATTCGCAAGTTGATACCTTTTCGATAACATGGTCAAATCTGCAAAAAACCTCAAATTTTTTAAGTAAAACGGACTTTTGCGACATTTGCGAACGTCTGCACTAATTTTTATTATATACGCTAGAAAGAACATGAAAAGAGCTATCTAACGGTATCCTTTGCAAGTTGATACCTTGTCGATAACACGGTCAAATCTTCGTGGGCAAACTAGCGGCTAATAAAAAAATAATATTTTTGGACTCTTGCAAACGTCTGCACTAATTTTCACAATATGTTTTTGAAAGCCTTTTACAAGAGCTATCTAACGGTACCATTCGCAAGTTGATACCTTTTCGATAACATGGTCAAATCTGCAAAAATCTCAATTTTTTTAAGTAAAACGGACTTTTACGACTTTTGCGAACGTCTGCACTAATTTTCATGATATACCTTAGAAAGAACATCACAAAAGCTATCTGACAGTATTACTCGCAAGTTGATACCTTGTCGATAACACGGTCAAATCTTCGTGGGCAAACTAGCGGCTAATAAAAAAATAATATTTTAGGACTCTTGCAAACGTCTGCACTAATTTTCACAATATGTTTTTGAAAGCCTACAAGACCTATCTAACGGTACCATTCGCAAGTTGATACCTTTTCGATAACATGGTCAAATCTGCAAAAATCTCAATTTTTTTAAGTAAAACGGACTTTTACGACTTTTGCGAACGTCTGCACTAATTTTCATGATATACCTTAGAAAGAACATCACAAAAGCTATCTAACAGTATTACTCGAGAGTTGATACCTTGTCGATAACACGGTCAAATCTTCGTGGGCAAACTAGCGGCTAATAAAAAATTAATATTTTTGGACTCTTGCAAACGTCTGCACTAATTTTCACAATATGTTTTTGAAAGTCTATTACAAGAGCTATCTAACGGTACCATTCGCAAGTTGATACCTTTTCGATAACATGGTCAAATCTGCAAAAATCTTAAATTTTTTAAATAAAATGGACTTTTTCGACTTTTGCGAACGTCTGCACTAATTTTTATGATATACCTTAGAAAGAACATCACAAGAGCTATCTAACAGTATTACTCGCAAGTTGATACCTTGTCGATAACAAGGTCAAATCTTCGTGGGCAAACTAGCGGCTAATAAAAAAATAATATTTTTAGACTCTTGCAAACGTCTGCACTAATTTTCACAATATGTTTTTGAAAGTCTATTACAAGAGCTGCCTAACGGTACCATTCGCAAGTTGATACCTTTTCGATAACATGGTCAAATCTGCAAAAATCTCAATTTTTTAAAGTAAAACGGACTTTTACGACTTTTGCGAACGTCTGCACTAATTTTCACGATATACGCTAGAAAGTACATGACAAGAGCTATCTAATGGTATCACTCGCAAGTTGATACCTTTTCGATAACACGGTCAAATCTTCGTGGGCAAACTAGCGGCCAATAAAAAATTAATATTTTTGGACTCTTCCAAACGTCTGCACTAATTTTCACAATATGTTTTTGAAAGTCTATTACAAGAGCTATCTAACGGTACCATTCGCAAGTTGATACCTTTTCGATAACATGGTCAAATCTGCAAAAATCTTAAATTTTTTAAATAAAATGGACTTTTTCGACTTTTGCGAACGTCTGCACTAATTTTCATGATATACTTTAGAAAGAACATCACAAAAGCTATCTAACAGTATTACTCGCAAGTTGATACCTTGTCGATAACACGGTCAAATCTTCGTCAAACTAGCGCCTAATAAAAAAATAATATTTTTAGACTCTTGCAAACGTCTGCACTAATTTTCACAATATGTTTTTGAAAGTCTATTACAAGAGCTATCTAACGGTACCATTCGCAAGTTGATACCTTTTCGATAACATGGTCAAATCTGCAAAAATCTCAATTTTTTAAAGTAAAACGGACTTTTACGACTTTTGCGAACGTCTGCACTAATTTTCATGATATACCTTAGAAAGAACATCACAAGAGCTATCTAACAGTATTACTCGCAAGTTGATACCTTGTCGATAACACGGTCATATCTTCGTGGGCAAACTAGCGGCTGATAAAAAAATAATATTTTTGGACTCTTGCAAACGTCTGCACTAATTTTCACAATATGTTTTTGAAAGCCTATTACAAGGGCTATCTAACGGTACCATTCGCAAGTTGATACCTTTTCGATAACATGGTCAAATCTGCAAAAATCTCAATTTTTTAAATTAAAACGGACTTTTACGACTTTTGCGAACGTCTGCACTAATTTTCACGATATACGTTAGAACGTACATCACAAAAGCTATCTAACAGTATTACTCGCAAGTTGATACCTTGTCGATAACACGGTCAAATCTTCGTGGGCAAACTAGCGGCTAATAAAAAATTAATATTTTTGGACTCTTGCAAACGTCTGCACTAATTTTCACAATATGTTTTTGAAAGCCTATTACAAGAGCTATCTAACGGTACCTTTCGCAAGTTGATACCTTTTCGATAACACGGTCAAATCTGCAGGATAACACCGAGAGGCCAAAGATCTAACGACTTTTTCGCACTTGTACGCCCGGCGTTCTTTTAGTAACATACGATTCACCCTTGAATCTTACTCCATCTCCCACTTCTCTTTATTTCGTCTTTTCGCTTACATATTATAATAGATATTTTTTAAAGTGCGACTTCTTCATTTGGTCGGGTTATCGAAGGCCGCTAACTTTTGGCCGCTAACTTCACACCGGTCAGAGTCCGAGAGTCCCGCGGGTCGAGTATCTCTACAGTCACACTCACTGAGAACACACACTGGTCACTGTTACTTAGCACTGTTACTGTTCACTTTTGTTGGCACTTTTCACTTCACTTCTTTATTACTTCTTCCTTATATTTGATCTCAAACTCAACTGAGTCACGGCGGCGCGCGTCTGGAGCCCCTTATCCCCTTATATCCCCGTCATTTCGTTACTTTCGATCGCCTCTCCTTGAATGTTTCTAGAATCTTCATTTATTTTAGTCATTTGTTTCTCTGGAACTCGGCGCCGGCGGTATCGCAGGCAGAGCTCTGCCCGCTGCACCACGGCGCTATAACCCGAATTGTCGAATTTCTTTATGCGTTGATTCGGACTGACTGATTATTTGATGTGACGTTTATTCGTTCGTACGTCGATGCCACAGTATGGCCGTCACAGTAGGTTTGTTTTTACTTTTATTGCTTTTGTTTTATTTTGGCGTCTCTGTAATTTGATTAATTTAAGGTCATTGAAGGTACATTCGGCGTGAGGCTTGGATCGTGTATTGTTCCAAGAGGAGCGCGTGCGCTCACGCGGACGTACGTCCGTAACTCTACAGTAGCATGGTGCGTAGGTACTCGACATCGATGGGGTACCCTCTGGGAGTCTACCTGTCGAGTCACCGCGCGTAATGATGCGCGTTATAGCTCCTAGCGCCTGTTAAACCACACTCTGCTTCCGTATGTAACTTACAATTTTTATTTTATTTTGCGGGTATTGATTTGATTTTCATCATTTAGTTCTCTTGATAGAGAGAGAGAGAGAGAAAGAAAGCTTGAAGAGAGTCGAGGAATAAAAAAAATTTACCAAAAAATGGAACCGACTTCAACACTCACAAGTATGAAATAACTTGTTGAAGTCGGTACCATGATAGTTCAAAAGTAACTGATATCAAAATATTGTGCTCATGGTACCGACTTCGACAAGTTATTTCATACTTTTGAGTGTTGAAGTCGATTCCATTTTCTGGTAATTTTTTTTTTTTTCACTCTTTTTTGTGACCTGTTACTCATGGGATCAATTGTCATTGTGGTGTAGGTATGTTCACCGATGTCTTCACCCGTTAAAAAAAGAGAAAAAAAAACATACGGGTCGAATTGAGTACCTCCTCCTTTTTTTGAAGACGGTTAAAAAGAAAAGAAAGTTATATTATTTTAATTTGATTATTAACAAGAACACATCAATGTGAAAAACGGCTTAAATGAGTACCCATCTTAGTTTAGTCGGTCTTTGATCCGACATTTAAAAGAAAACGCAAAGCACCGTTGTAAATATAATTAACATGAAAATCCTAGAGATCTCCTCGGCTACAAGGTTACTGGTGAACGCTGCGACAAACTGCTAATGGATCGTTTCAATCGAATCGAAACAGAAGCTGAGGCAAAGATCAAAGTAGGCCCCAAACGTTTGTGACGTTGTATAAAGTCTCCGCATTCCAACAATTATAGTGACGATCCAGATGAACTGTGTCCGCGATCTAAATGTTCAAGCGGGTCAACGAATCGCGAATGTGTTTTCAGTATACGTACTATCACTTCGCCTCTCAAACTGATTCTGTTCAAACTACTTAGTTCTACGCGTGTGATGTGTCCAGCTGTCATGCCACAACTCTGGGCTTGTGCCGTGTGTCAGAATTTGACATTCAGACAGCGCTCACACTGCCCGACGTCAACAAAGGTCCCGGGCCAGATCCGTATCTCCACCTCTGTAAAAACCTTGTTGGATACACCTAGGAATGCCTTTGCAAACAGTGTTCAGTAAATGATTGCGCTGAGGCGTATTTCCTACGAATGGAAACGATCGCAGCTGCTATGTGCGCGAGTGTTGTGGAACTGCTGCAGGCCTGCTGTTGTCCTGCAGCGCAGACCGGAGACGCTGCTGGGAACCATCCTCTACCACGTGTCCTGTTCAAGAACTGGCCTCGTGACCCGCTCACGTGTGCCCTGGACACTTTCTTATTTCAGAGAAATGTGCCGACTGACGAGAATTCGTAAGACGCGTGACGTCATCGACGTCGTCGATCCAGACGGATGCGATGCGATCGCGAATATTTATCTTCAACATTCGCGAATGCGAATATTTTAAAATTTCAAAATAAGCGCGCGTAAATTGTTTGAGGTTTCGTGTCGACCATGATGTATATATTGAACATAGCCGCGCCGATATTGGTTCATTGAATGAATTTAGTCACAGAAAGTTCATTCTAAAAGTTTTGTTTAGTTTTGTGTTGTTTTGAGGCTAGTTTTATATCTCATACGCATGCATATAATAATTTCCTTGTTGATGATTAAAAACATTCGCTAAATATTTGCATAATTTTTGCGAATGTGAATATCCGTTACATTACTACTACTAATATTATAGTAGAAGTATAGTAGCAGTCGAAAGTTTGTGGGTATGTGTGTATGTTTGTTACTTATTCACGCTCAAACGGCTACACCAATTTCCATGAAATTTGGTATGGAGATAGTTTAAGCCCTGGATTAACACATAGGCTACTTTTGTTCCGGAAAAAGTATAGTTCCCGTGGGATCATTGATGTAGCGGGAAAACCGTAATCCGCGCGGGTGAAACCGCGGGGCGCTACTAGTGTAATATAAATTGTCATGTTTGTACGATAGCGCAATAAATGAATATTGTATTTTACCACATAAATGATTGTTAGCACTGCTTTCGCAGTGCTAATTAATCGAGACTGGAACTGAGTTATATTATATTGAGGACAGCATAGAAATGAAACGGTACTTACATGTTTATAAAAGTATAATTGCGCACTTTACTTTACACAATCCTTTATTACACTGGTAGACACTACCTTCTCCAACCGCAAGCAAAATAACGACTGCCAGAGCGACGCGACTCTCCGCCGCACGAGACCTGTCAACGAGGCTTCGATTGGTCGAGGGAGGCGCCTCACTCTGACAGCTAGTATTTACAAGTTAACTTAGCTACTAATATTATCACATCATGAAATTGTGTACTACGATTTAATATAAGTAGGTATCATCATATTATATAAAGCGTAATATTTACATAAACATATTATGTTGCTGACATGATACTACCTACTTTATACTGATAAATAAAGCAATGCGAAATTATTCCCCAACCATTCCAAAATATTCATCAATGCACACCGTTAATGTTCAAGTTCTCACTTCTGCCGGCACTCCCGGAGTGACACCCGTTGTTTATTTTCATTAAATAAATAAATGTTTAACTTGCAGATTGAGATCGGCGGCGGTGAGGAGGAGGAGTGGGAGCAGACCGCGGTGAGGGGGAGCGCGATGCGCGCGGCATGCTGCTGCCGGACCAGACGTACGAGGCGGCGGCGGCGGCGGCAGCGCGAGCCGCTGCCACTGCAATCTCTATATGCAGTGCCGACGGCACTGCGCCGCCTGGGTTTCAGCCCCACGCGCTGCACGAACTACTGCACGCGCACCGTGCTCGTTCGGAGTTCTTCTGTGCGTACCGCCCGCGCTCGCGCCCGCGCCCGCGCCCGCACCCGCGCCCGCACCCGCGCCCGCACCCGCGCCCGCACCCGCGCCACACAGACATGCGCAGGTGACATATAAGCTTTGGTTGTTTAAAATCTTTATATTCGCAAAACAAAAATCATTTAGATTTGAGAAGAAGATTTACTGACTAACGAATAGATGTGTACATATTGGATGCGATGCACCCGTCTAGCGGTCGGTGCAGCTGTATCAGTTCGTTGGCGTTGTCATGTCCAGGGAGCCGGCGGGGGCGAGGGCGGGGGCGGGGCCGGCCGCCGCTGTGCCTCGGCGAGCGGGCTCGTGCGAGCGCGCGCGCCCGCGTCGCCCGCCTCCCCACTCGCGACTACGTACTGAAAAACACAACGGTAAGGTCAGTTTACCTGTTCTAATGACACGATTGTAAGCACAGATAGAGCGTCCAAAACGGCGCGGAGCGTTGACACTGTAACTCGTCCGCGCCAGCTCATACTCCCTCTATTTGTATTTGTTCAACAACAATACAACACCGCCGCGCCCGCGCCGCTCTGTGATGAGCGGGTGCCCCGCGCCACGCGCCGTGGGGTGCGGGGCGCGGGGCGCGTCGTTGCTCTCGGTCGCCTCATCAGTATAATAATTGTAATGTAACAAACCGACTAGGACTCACGCGGTAAACACTGGTGAAAATATTTTTTTACCAAAAAAGAAACGGAAGTGTTACGTAACTTGTCGAAGTCGGTACCATGAGCGCAGTATGGTGATGGTAGTGTGACGAACATGGCATCGACGTAGAAACAAATAAACGTCACGTCAAATAATCAGTCAGTCCGAAGCAACGCATTAAGAAATTCGACAAGTCGGGTTATAGCTCCGTGGTGTAGCGGGCAGAGCTCTGCCTGCAATACTGTTAGCCCCGAGTTCAATCCCCAATACCGCCGAAAAGTAATTTTAATATCGAAATTACGGAGTATATAAGGGGCTCCGGACGCCGCCGTGGGTCAGTTGAGTTTAAGATAAGGTATAAAAAATAAGTAATAAAGAAGTGAAATAAGATTGAAGCGAAAAGTGCCAAAGAAGTGAACAGTAACAGTGCTAAAGTGTCAGTGCTAGGGAGCAGTACCCAGTGTGAGTGTTCTGAGTGTCAGTGACTGTAGAGATACTCGCTCCCCAGGACTCTCGGACTCTGTACGCGGTCAGTCGAGTTAATAAATCGTCACTTTCGTTGCAAGTGTTGTTTCCTCCAATCCCGTACCCACTTCCGTAACAATACCTATTTACTATTGTGCACTATCATGGTACAGACTTCAACAAGTCATTTCACACTTTTGTGTGTTGAAGTCGGTTCCATTTTTTGATAAACATATTTTTATCAACCATTCATTGAAGAAATCTTTAGATATAACGGGAGTAAACACCCGAAGGTGGCAGTCATGACCGATCTTCCCTCGCAGCAGTGGAGAGTGTTCGTGTGGTTTATTATTTGGAGTATTCGAATACAGCGCTCACAGTGAGTACGCCCGGTTTACAATTGTATTCACCGACATAACTTTATATACACGCTACCCAAAATAAACCGCAAATTGTACGCTTTTGTGTGCTAATGTCAGAGAAATCAGCTGATTATAAATTTTTGCTAAGTATAAGTATTATGATGAAGTTTAAATCGCTAAGTGCAACTTAGCAAAACACTGCGTAACTGTCTATTCCCTGAAAAGTAAAAGTTGAAAACTTTGTATTGATACTCGCCATCAAATGGCGAATGTCAATTGGTCAATTGCATGTGACGTGAGCACACAGTCTCGCTGCACTACCTCGTGTTCTTGAACACCGTATTCACGCTGTAAGAATGCTACAAATGACGTCACACCACAAACATGTACGGACATAGTCATATTTTGAACCGACTTGTAGCGTGAATAATTCAAACATAGTGAATAATCTGAATTTTTAAGCCACAGTATATATATATTTCATCTAGGACGACGTTAGGCAATAAAGTGAGGAATTACAAATACAGAGGTTTCAACAATACAATAACACTCAACAATGTTTGTGTTCCTACATTCTTGATCGAACGTTTGTATATTCCATCATATCCATTTATTCGTTAAATAGAATAAGTAGTTCTAGAGAAGTGTTATCTAGCTTCATAAGTAAATACAAAAGTACACATAATAAAGAGAAGCTTCCGCACGAGCGTGTGAATGGGCAACAGTAGGTTTTATTTTTAATTGAATCAGACAGGTTTCTCATTCGGAATAGATGCGCTACTGCAGTGGCGGATTGAGCACATAACAAGAGCGGCAAAAGCTACGGGCCTCGCGGATTTGTAAAAAGTAGGTATCTCATTATATTGAATCATCAAACTAATGTTTCTAGTTTTGTACAATACAATTTTATGTGCTTGATATATTGACAGCAAGAAGCACGAGGCTCGACCTGATATTGAATAACACTTTGTTCATTTTGTGTTTTTCCTACACCGATTTCCATGAAATTTGGTATGAAGATAATTTAAGCCCTGGATTAACACATAGACTACTTTTATTCCGGAAAAAGTATAGTTCCCGTATGGAAATATTTATTTTTATGTGACGAATCGATTGCAAAAATCAAAATACTCTGAAACAAAAATAAGTTTAGAAACACGAAGAAACAAAAACGTTTTAATCACTTCACTCTAATTAATGTTGATTATTTTTAATTAAATCGATACTTAGAGAAGTCGATATGGACACTATTATTTATAAATTTCCGCATTGTATTAAGAATTTCGTTTTATTTCATACAGTAAGCTCGACAACCTAAAACAATCCAAGGCACCCTCGATAGAATGTCACATTATCGATACAATACTACTGGCCTCGGGCTTGTTCAATCCGGCACTGTGTGGTAGCGCAGAGTCGTGCGCGTGAAAGCGCCCGCACGGATGTATACCGGAGCGTGCAGCGGACCGTCGGGCCGCGTCCGAGCGCGACGCGGGCGACGACGCCGCCGCGGGTCTAGTGAGGCGAGTCGACACGACCTGCCCGATGCCGCGCGCCGATACAGTGTGGCACACCGTCGCGACCCGTCGGTGCGTACGCGCAGCATCGGCTCGCGTCGCGCTGAGCTTTCTGCCGGCTAATGACAATCCCCGTGTTACGGCGCCGCACGCCGCACGCCGTGAGGACGCTGCCACTGCCGCTTCCAACGATTGTCACATGCGTCATGGCCATTTGTAAAGTCAGCGACCTTTCTTCAGCCACCGTTCACGTTATCTCTCCCCCGAGCACCGCATCTCATTGAGGAACCCCAAGTCCCTGCGGAGCTCCCGTTAGCCCCACTCGTCGTATGGTCAGCTCTCGAGCACCGACTGCCCGCGGGATGTGCACTCGACGAAGGTGCTCTCGGAGGAGGTTACTACATACCAGACTGTTGTGGACGATGTGTCGTCTCTGTGCGTGTTAAAGCGAATGCGGCGCCTCTGAGATGTGGCCATTGGAATGTCGACGTCTCTTCCGCAGTCAATAAAATTAAGGCTAAACTTTCCATTAGGGGCCGCGTCGAACATAGTATTTTTATTTTTAAGCTATTGCATACATTTTATCGCGGGCCTTGAGCGTGGAGACCGAATCCAGAAATTCCGTAACGAAAATAACCTAACACCCCCCACTCCGACCGGCACAGCGGTGATACTTTCTAGTTTTGCCATCTATCGATGAATAGCAGAACTTTTAATGACTTTTTTGAAATATCACGCTTGTCTGTTTAGTTCAGCAACTCGCCTCTAGGTGGCATTGGTTGTATCGGCGTTACTGCATAAGTTATTAATATATTGATTGCATAAGTTGATAAAAAATGCTATGCAATAGCTTCATGGCGGCAGTCCCGAGTGCCACACGTCTTTTTTTTAATAATGTATAGATAAAGATTTCAGACTTTTTTCAACCGACAAAAATAACTCAATTTGGTTTGAAAGTTATGACGCATGACTCCTATGCATGACTGAAAAATGGCCGACGAGTGAAAAACATAGCGTAGTCATGTAGACGACGGTGCTGCCATGTTTTAAAAATGAATTCTGCTGCTCTCTGCTAAGTTTAAGTGGAAATTATCGTTACATAAAGTTACATATCGTTACGAAGCTACAAGCTGACCTGTTACGCCTGGATTCATATTGTTCCCTTAATATGTTAGACCTCAACCCATCCAAATGTTCAATCGTCACCTTCACTCGTAAAAAACTTGTAATACCTTCATCATACTCTTTGAGAGGCCAGGCACTTCAAAAAAGTAATACGGTTAGAGATCTTGGGATAATACATGATTCGAAACTCCTCTTTGATGCCCATGTTGAGTCAATAGTTTCAAAGGCATCTCGGGCCTTAGGGTTTGTCTTGCGTGCTTCCAGTTGCTTCAAGCGAGCTAAAACATATAAAATCCTGTACTGCGCCTTTGTACGAAGTAACCTGCAGTATGCATCGCAAATCTGGAATCCCCGATATCAAGACTATATTTCAAGAATTGAGCGAATTCAAATGAAATTTCTAAAACATCTATGCTATCGTGTTCGAGTCCCTTATTCCTCGGATAACTATTATTGTCTCTGTAAGCAATTCCATTTGCTACCCCTGTCAAACCGACGTGACATCGCAGATCTCGTATTCCTCTTCAATATTACAGCTGGTGTCATAGACTGTCCAGAACTGGTAAAAAGGATTGCACTAAACGTTCCAGTTAAATTAACCAGACTCAACGCACCCTCACATATCCCTATAGTTTCAACTAACTATCATCAGAACTCGCACTTATGGCGAGCAAGCAACAACTTCAACACTATAAGTAGGCGAATTGATCTTGACCTTTATTGTACCAGCGCGTCCGCGGCGAGGCGACGGCTGAGCAGTGAATTCGTCATGGTGGAAGGCTAACGCAATAGCGTGTTACCAACAAAATCAGGACGAGGAAATGTTGATCGCTGCGCGGTCCGCAGGAAACATCCCGTGTTGCTGTTTTATTGTTTCCGCATGTTCCATCACCCATATTACAACTACCCGTGAAAACCTGTAATTGGCTTTCTATAGTTAACATAAGTATTTAATATATTGTACATAAGCTGTTGGTTTTCCAATAAATAAATAAAATAAAATACGTGACGCGAAGGCTGCGTTTCAATTTGGGCTCACAGTGCACACGTGCGTGCGCAAGGATTTAGCTGTTCCGAGATGAATTTAGTACTGACAGTGCTGACGCTCGTAAGCAAATCGGAACGTACATTTTGTGTGCAGCTGTCAGTGCATTTTGGAATGACTTTATGCACGCTCTCTGTGCTCAAAGCGCTCAAAGGTCAATTTGTCCCGAAGTCAAAGTACCAGAATTTCATTATTTTCCTAGTTAATGTTGTCTAAAATTAATCATTTTGTAGAAAAAGCATTAGATAATAAGCAGAGAATAAAAATGTTATGAATGGTCACTGGAATAAAACAAAACATCAAAAATCAACAAACTTATAACAGGAAAAATGGGACACTTTTTGCTCTGAAAATGTTGTTTAAACACATTATTTTATAAAATATTTGTAAAACTTATTATTTTATATGTTAAGTATGTATATAAAATAATAAGTTTTTCGAATATTTGTCGAACAAACACTTACCGGGAAGAACTTACACAAAGCGAGGAAACATTGTAACCTAAGCGGCTATAGCCCGGACGGAACCCGGTCCCGTGCCGGCCCGTGGCCGGACGCGCGCGGCCATACGACGGCGACCGCGGACGGTGATCATATTCTATTTTAAAGCGTGGATAATCGACCGTTGCTATCTTTTATATATTTAAAAATGATATACCCGTTCCTAAAAGCCTTCGCGTGAGCGGCGAACATCAGGCGTCGCGTCGCGTGCCAGCTAACTACGACAGCGCGCCGCGCGCTTCTGTGAACGCAGTGTACGGGGAGAGCGCCGTCCGGCGGACGCGGGATTTACCTGTACTAGATGTTAATAATAACACGTCAATTAGATAACAAATGATATAGATGACGTTCGCGAATGAAACACGTTACGGAGCTGTCAGTAGTGTTGCCGTAGGGAGCTAGGGAGTGTGCGCCGCCGCCGCCGCGCCGCCGCCGCGCCCTTGCGAACAAAAGACATCAACGAGGTCCGACCCGACCCGCCCCGCCCGCGTGCGCGTGCGCGTGCGGTTGCAGTGACGTAGCATAGATGAGTGTAGTGGCGGTCACAGGTTAGCACAATTTACACAATTATTATGTAATTATATGTTTTCTCTACTAATAGATGGATTTTTGCGTTACTTTGTAAAAACTAGACCATAAACTTGAGCTTTTTTATGAACACGGCACCGTGGAAGGACTCGATCTCGACGTCTGTACAAACATGTTCGTGTGTAACATTAAGGTGTATCGTCGATAAACAATGTGATTATAAAATCGACGAGACTTGTTCGACCGCAGGAGACTTAAGGTTTCATACTCAGAGACCTTCATATTATAATAATAGACATTATACCTACACTGTTGATTGCTCACAGGTCAGCTCGAACACGGTTTATTGACAAATATGGAATTTGGCTCAGACAAATACACGTAGGCACAAGAAGACACCGCACAAGACATTGGTACGATTCATGAATGTTAGTTAAACACAATAAGTAGGTGTCGCCAGCAGTAACAGGCAGATGCGACCACTCGTCACCTGTGCACGGGAGGAGAAGGGACTTCATCCTCTGACACCACATTCTAGCTAACTTGATGATGATGACCATTACTATCGCCAGCGCCGACAGGCGGCTGGTGCCTGCCGTCTGGTGCGAACTGTTCTATGAGGTCCCAATGTGGCGCCCGTGGACCACTGTGTCCTTGAAACTATCTGCAATGGCATATCGCTTCCTGCGTTTCAAACCACCTCTTTTTCTGACTTCTGACTCTTTTTGATTGAACTAGTTTGTCTGTTTGTTAACTTATGAGACAACATATTGTTTTGCAACGTCGAATTATTATTTGCCGATATTAGTTTATATTTATTTATTAGAACACCGACACCGTGTACTCAACACACAAATGCCACAGCAGGTGAAGGTGTACACTACCTGCAAGATTAATGTATATTATATGAACGAGTAACATACCTATCACTCATAAAAGAATCATTTTTTTGTTGCGCAACCCATTAATGTCTGCGCCATTTCCCCAAGTTACTATAGCATAGCTCAGTATCGAGTGTACATACGCACAATGGACTGAAATTAGAGTTTTATAATCAAGTACAGGCTTAAGCAGAGGGTATAATTTGTACTTCCTAATTTTTTACAAGTTTTTTCTATGTGTGAACTATGGGTACCACAGAGTATCCTAGAAAAACATGTTCGGTTTTGCTAATGGCGTGTTTTTTCCTTTTTTTGGCATGATATTTCATTATAACACTTTTATCATCGTTCAGAATAACGCCGCTTGCCTCGAACCATTCATGGAGTGTGTTCATGGTTCCGGTTTATTTTGTGTCTAAAGCGTCATTATGTTTTTCTTTGATGGCCACATGTATGTCGTCTGCCAATAAATGTATCATGGAAGTAGGTTTAGACGCTATAGCTATCATTTCTCTATGAAAAACGTTTATTTATATGTATAGACCTCTTATACCTACAACTGAAGGACACTTTATAAACATAACCTATACCTACTCGAACTGTCAGTGAAAGCAGAGTAAGGCTTTGATGTACCTTTCTCATACATTTTATACTATTTATATAAGTATGTAGGGATCTGTTTTCCGTTTAAAGTAAAATCGGATTGCTATCGGATTTGTGGCCCCCACGAGACCGTCGGTGCGGCGTAATCACCTGCGGCTGAGTTACCCACCCTGCCACACTAACTATAAAACAAACTCGTACATACCACGTGCGTGTAGTAACTATAACCAACATTACTCAATGAGCATAGATATATTTAACAGTAGACATAGCATATTTAAAAATACAATCACGAAAACCTACTTCGGCATCACTGAGAGTACCTAGTTTTTATACAAACACTATATATATACATATACCCACATAAGGATGTGTTGAATCGTGATATTTACTTATTATTATGTATTATTATAATGTACTGTGCACTTGATTACCCATATGCGGAAACTTTAAAAAGCTCACTTTAACTATTCACAAATATCCATTATCATTCATATAAGCTGTAGTTTTCCGAAGAGAATAAAAATAAAATAAAATAAAATATCTATGTTTATAAAACAATTACATATTCAGATTTAAGCCATTTTATTTTTGTATAAAAGCTTGCGTTTGTCCACTTTCTCCTGGCCGCCTGATACCGCCTGATACCACCGACGTGGCGACGCGACGACGAAGCGGGGCTGTGGAGGCCAAAGGCGTATAAGATCAGATCAGACAGACTTAGAGGCGGTTTTGAGCTACCTACATGAGTATACGTATTATTTTTGTCAAAGATTGTAGTAGCTCGTATAACAACCGATAATTACAGTGTATGATAGTCGGGCGTGATTTCGAGAAGCCCGCTCGTAGAATGTAATGTAATCGGAAGGCGCCGACGATGCACTTATCAACTACTTAATTATTGACGTATTTGAGCGCGTGAATATTCAAGCCCCATGTTTGATTCGAAACTAATTACTAGGTAACTTTTTTATGCAAAATACAAATTAGACCTGACATTATAAAAGAGGTTTGCGTAACAGGGAGGTATTAATAATGTTTTTGTGAAAGGTTTTCGTTCATCTTTTGATCGCCCCCGCCCCGGTGGCTCGGATGGCTCGGGTGGCTCAAATAATTATTTCTACTCTACGGAAAGAAGTGCAAGTTTATTAAATATAAAAATAACACGTATGTTAGTACTGACGGTATGTTACAATCACTACTGTCTCGTTATAATGGCGCCTCCTATCGGCAGGTTTGCGTACTGTTAGCTCGATGAGAATGCTTGTTGCTTGTGAAGCTACTTGCATCATCGTCGCTTTTCCACGTGTACATGTACTGCCTCGAGAGTCTACGGTCGCTGCCGCTAGAGGGCAGTAGGTTCCATGCTCTCACTCTACGACTACCACCATTTAGACGCTCACGAATTTCGTAATTGTTGAACTAAACAGCATGTTTAACAAAGTGATTTTCGACCTGTTTTGACATTTTTGCTCGTCGAAGTATGGATGGCAGGTATATTTATGTCTATAAACAAAATCATCAAATACCCGTACGACAATTATTGTCACTGAAAGGAGACCTTTTAATAATCGAAAAGAACAAAATTGTTTCAGATAACAATTTAAAATACTAGTGAATCGTAGATATTTTCAGAAGATTATTTCAAAATATATTGAATAATGTAATGGATGCATAGGTATATTCACAATGAGAATTAAGTAAAACAATAAAAATTTACTAAAAAAATGGAACGGACTACCCGCACGCATAACTTGTCGAAGTCGGTAGATACCAGGATAGTTCACAAGTCATTATTATCAAAATATTGCGCGCGGCAGCCGGCACCGACCTCCACAAGCTGTCCACACTGTTCCTGGCCGTGGCCTCACGTGGCTACCCACGGGATCAATGGACGCGATCGATTATAGTCTCATCCAAGTATACGTATCGCTTTTCAGTTATTGGAGTGTAACTCAAAAACAGCTTAACCGATTTCGATGAAATTAAAATGGGACCACACGGGAAGCACTAGCTTTCAAATAAAAAAGAATCATTATCAGGGTTCGAATTAACGTAAACAATTACAATTGGAATATCAAAACAGTGCAAACGCTAGCGTAGCTGCACTGCTGCAGGTAAGTATAGAACAAATAAAGTGTGTGTAGCTATTGTTTTCGCTTGTGTAAGGAACGCATCATAGCTTAACATCGGATAAGATAGTGGTGAAAATTGCAAGAATGCACTGCGACGACTTGCTTTGAAACATATTCTTCCAATGGAGTGATTATATTGTACTAGTGCGCAGTTGAGTAGTACCGACCGACACCGAGCGTCCACTGTGCCACCGACACCAGCACGCACCAGCCCGCACTAGCACGCACCAGCACGCCTCAGCACGCACCAGCACGCACCAGCCCGCACCAGCACGCACCAGCCCGCACCAGCACGCACCAGCTCGCACCAGCACGCACCAGCCTGCACCAGCACGCACCAGCCCGCACCAGCACGCACCAGCACGCACCAGCCTGCACCAGCACGCACCAGCACGCACCGCGCACCGACGAGCGACTCCTAACAGTTACAGTGCAGTGCAGCCGCTACAGCTGATCTTTGTTGCGCTTTCCCGAGTTGGCATCCATGTTACCTTTGTCCCGAAGCTCGAACAGTACACCTATTCGACTTCGCTCGACAGTCATTCACTTAGTACATAAAGAAGCACTCGTGGTCGCCGCGGCCAGATGTAGTACCTATATGTGTTTGAGGAATTGGGAAAGGCGCGGCGACAGGGCGCGGCGCGGGCGCGGATGCGGGCGCGGGGGTGGCGCGCGGAGGGAACCCACCGCATAGCTTTTGGTATGAGCTTACAAATAATATAAACTAGTTTCTCTCCCTCCCTTCACCGCCCCGCCGCCGTCACCCGCTATCTGTTCCCTATCCTCCCGCGCCCGCGCCGCCCGCGCCGCCGCGCAGCGCGCAGTCGCACGAGTCACAACACAACAACCTGCGACCTCTCTCATACATAATTGTAGGGACCTACCTACCTGGGGAATGCAGCAAAACAACTGAAACAGCGGTCGTCCAACGATTTGTCGAAACAAATTAAGCTTACTCGGTTTCTATATATATATATACCTACTCAGTGCTTACGACTGAAACGTACCGGTATCGGCAGAATATTATCTTAGTCATGTTTTATGGGAAAATTGTACCTTTATTGTGGTTGGGTCAAGCTGAAACTTATTTACTAATGATATTCTCTAATGATCGAACTGTTTGAGAGATTACTGGGACGGGTATCATAAACGATAAGGCAAAACCTCGATCAAAATTTGGTTCTTCTAGTTAGGCACGTTACGTTTAGTGTAGTCGAAAATTAGGAGTCGTCAGTCGCACGTGATAGCGCAAGCACCGGGCGGGTCACGTCAGGAGCGGGGCGGGCGGGGGGTTGGGTAGCGGCGGGCGGGGCGGCGCGGCTGACGGCAGTTCGCGAAGAGACGCGCGCGCAACTGGTCGCCGCTTTGCGCAAACAGCGGCGCGGCCGCGGAGTGTGATGCGAGCGCGCCGCCCGCCATGGCCACGCTCGGCCTCTCCAAGGTGTTCATCCTCGACAAGTACTTCACTGAGTTGCAGAAGTTCTGGGAGACTGAGAAGAAACTGCAAGGTGAGGAGCGATGAGTCCGACCCTGCGCCCGCGCACAGCCGCCCGAGTACGGGGCTGTGATGGTTACCTATTACTTTTTGTGTCGTGTTCGACGCTCGAAAGCTGAGTATCGTATCCGTGCGTGTGTGTGTGTGTTCGTAAGTTGTTAAAGGATCCGGCCGGAGAAGCTGCCGCTCATCCGACGGTCGATGGGTTTTGTTTTGGAATGTCGGAGGAGCCCGCGTCTGTGAGTCACTGCTGCTTCTATTGCTATTGAATGAATGATCTATATCTAATTAGATAGATATACACGGTGCGACCGGGGAAGGACGAGCGGTGTCGGGCTTGCTCTCGTGCTGCCTGGGTAAGATGTGTCCCCATCTCGGAAATTGTTGTTAATCGCCGATTGGCTGGCGTGTCGATAGTAGTATTTACGCAATACGAGTCCAATATTTTGGTTTTACGGTATAACTTGGGATATGATACATTAAAAAACTTCTCTCTAGGTAGGTATATCGTCTCGTAAGTAGGTACATGCTACATACTTGAGGAACCACTACTCCTAGCGTACCCACGTCAGTAGCTTTTTTTTTTGACAACCTTTATTGCATTTTACGCACTTCCGCCTGCCGGAGGGAAGGCAGACGGCGTCTGTCGGACTCTGTAATGGGGAAACCCACCCCAGGCAAGCCAGGGCCCCTACCGACTAAGTACGTGGGGTAGCGTTACTACCACTTACCATCCCGCCCCGGCTTAAGGTCCGGTGCCATCAACCGGACCCCGGGCCGGCACGCCGCGACGGAGCGACCCGGCTCAGCGTTTTTATTGAGCCGCCCCCCGGCGCGTAGGGCCATTGGGTCGGAGGGGGGCCTATACCACCTGAAACATAGGTACATAATATACATATTTGGTTGGCAATGGTAGTGATTCGCTTATACAACTGACCTAAACTAAAATTTTGTAAAACGAAATCAGTTCTTATACGGTTACGATATAGTCTAAATTAGTATGAGAGTTATCAATAACATCACTAAAATGAAATGTATTTATTAAATTTGTGGGTAGTTTTAGCGAAATTAAGTCGCCACTTATTTGGTGCCTACTAAAACTACCCGCAATTGACCAGCAATGGAATAAAACTCGCCTAATATTAGTGAGAGCATTTTATGGAGTTATATGCTAATTTGAATTTTAGCGTTAATAGAATACGAGATATTTCAATTTGAAGAGTTTTAGTGATTTTGAGCTAGTTCGTGTGATTAACAGAATTAGGGCCAATATTTCGTTACGAGGAAACTCAATTGCATATTTAGCTCAAGCAACTCGACAGACGAGATAGATACAGACGGTTGGTACACCACCCCGCGCCATATATCACCCCATCAACCCCCCTCGCCGCGGCCAGCTCCCCTGCCTCTCCGCACCTAGATCTCATGCTCAGCCTCGTCTGCCTCCGCGCAATCGAAAACAAGAGAGTGGCCATGACATAGTTGGCTTCTGGATCGCCAAAATATCTCTACTCTAAATGGAATAATTCCCAGAGTAAGTACAGTATGAGACCAACGAGAAACTTGCTGCATTATAGTCAACATAAAACCGTCGCTTTCAGGGGAAGCCTTCGATACCAGGCCACCAGTGCTGGGATAACATTCCTCCACCGCTTCGATTATTGAAATCTAAAACTACGTTTAAAATTCGATACAAATCGTTTTTAATGGAAAACCAAAAGACTGGGTTGTCTGGTTCGAACAGGTTTACCCCGCACCCCGCACCCTTCGTGTGCTAGATATTAGCAACGGCATTTCTCTATTCCACACTAAATTAAAGAATTTTAATTTTAATAAATATTAAACCTATTCATATATTACTAACTAATTACTTATGTATTATATTATACCTACACTAAAAATAAATATAAAAGTACACTATACTCAAAACCATAATTATGTTCTCACAGGGTCTATTGGCAGGTCTCGGCGGAACACCAGCGCTTAGCTACAGTATTCTGCTGTGGTTGGGCAATACGCTGAGCCGAGATCCTTTTCGTTGCTGTACCACACAAATATATACATACCATTGTTCATTCATAATATGTATATGTATACTTCACATCTTAGACTCTTCACATGATGAACTATATTATTTTAATTTTTTATTTCCCTTGTATGTTTTTCTTATTGTTAGAGTATTGTAATTGTATATGTGCCAATGCAACAAATAGCAGTGTGTCTATGTTCGGAGATAATCACGATTTAATTTAGAGATTTTTATCAACGAAATGGGCGATCACTTTTATTGTTCACAAAACGTAGCTGTCGAGGTTTCTGTACTGTGCTAACACAACCATGTGATTCTGCTCGTACAATACAGTTTACAACATTGTATTGCATATATCGCGCGTATGCTCGAAAACAGAAAGTAAAAAATTATTTAGTTTAGTAAGAACTCCTTTTCATATTTGAAGTGTAATTATCTATCTCTTACTGTTAGATATTGAGTTCTTCCCCGTTCTCAACCTGTTAATAGGAAATATTTTGATTAACTAGCACCATTATTGACTTTTGTTGCAAATTTATTCATTTTAAGTATTTTTAACGTTATTGATTATTAAATACGAATTATTTATGTTTATTATTATAAGCCTACTGGACATAATAGGCCTAGAAATTGTAGAAAATTAACAGAATCGTAAGCGGGCAAGTGGGGGTAGTTATTTGACACTTTTGAGTGATGAAATCGGTCCCATTTTCTGGTATTTTTTTTATTTAATTACGACACACCTACCTGTGTATTTTTTTATTTATTTGCACAAAACACTTACAAATACATTATACATTACTACAATACATGGATAAAGACAGATAAATACATATGTATGTGAATACAATATAAAAGGCCTTTAGCAGCCGTGCTAGGGTCACCTGTGTTACGGCTGCTAAGCTACTTCCTATCATCAAGGCAATACATCATAATATACAACGAGTATCCTGAAATGACATAACTTAATAAATATATTATTAAACAACATGGTGAGAAGAAACAGAACAATAAACCAAGAGAAGTTCGAGAACTAAAACTTAAATAACCTAATATGTTGGTATGAGGAAATTAGGGACTAAGTATTACATTTTTTAGTTTAATATCAGTTAATAATCAAACCTATTTTATAAACATATTTTCAATGCAAGTACCTAATTCGAACCAGTGAATGAACACTTCAAAACGTATGTACTTATTACGATAGCTTCGTGCATCCCTCACGTTCGCGTTCCCCAGGACAGGTGTCCAGGTGTCCAGGTGTCCTGGTGTCCTGGTGTCCTGGTGTCCTGGTGTCCAGGTGTCCTGGTGTCCAGGTGTCCAGGTGTCCAGGTGTCCAAGTGATGCAAAAGCACAATAAAGTATAAGGGATTAGTCGGCGCGTGCCGTTTGCTAGTTTTTGCCGCGCGCCGCCATTTCTCTGGCGTTCCCGCCCGGAACAGTGACGCACTCGACGCGTACCTAGGTACACTACCAGGCCTGCCGCGCCCGCGCCCGCGCCCGCGCCCGCGCCCGCGCCCGCGCCCGCGCCCGCGCCGCGGCTCTCTATACCGGAGGGGTTGATGCTTAAGATTCCTCTAAATTGATTACCTACTTTATTCAGTAAGTGCTACAGAGACCTGTTCTATTAAAAACAAGGATCAGTTCTATCGTATGTATCTAAACAGAACATACTGTCTATATATATATTACTTTGAGCTGGGTTAGTACAATATTGTTGAAATAAACTATCGAACACGTTTACTCATCGGCTGCACTATAATTAAAATAAGAATTGTGTGTTTTGAGTTGCCTAATATAACGGATAACGGATATTTCTAAGTATAAGTGGCAAGTGTTCCCTAGCGACGCGGGACGCACGACGCGGGACGCACGACGCGGGACGCACGACGCGGGCCGCACGACGCGGGACGCACGTCGCGTGTCGGTGGTAACGCTTCACCAGAAAACCGTCCATACCGTACTGAAATGATACAATTTGTTCAGTTCAGAAAATTAGGATAAACTCCGCCATTGTGTGGCATTAGGGATTGATGAAAACGGAAATAATTATTTTCGAAAGGATGGTCGCAAGAAAAGTTTAAAGATAGTGCTACAACAGTTCCGAATAACCAGTAACTCCATAACTTCAGGTAATTATACTTGTGAAATAAATAACCGACGATATAAACACACGTCAAATATAGTCGGAACACGGTGATTAGCGAGAACCGAACGTAAACTGTGATCTGCAAAGAGCTTTGCGTGTTTGGTTCGTTCATGAATTGTTCGTTCAGGATTGATACATTTTATTGAACTTGTCATAACTATGAAGTTTGAAATGAACAAAAACGGGCTTCCTCACTCTACCTACTGTTCAATACTTACTGCTCCCGACTATCTGCAATCCTTTTTTAAAATGGTATTTATATTTCGATTTACTTATTACTAATTTATTTTTCATTGCGATTTCATCAAGATCGGTCCAGTACTGCTGTTCATTTTCAAAGATATTTTGGAATTTGCCGACGTCTACAGAGCAAACGACATAGGATTTTATAGTTAACATACTACGTTACTAAATGGTTCGGCCAAGTACCAACACGCGCGGCCAAGTACCAACACGCGCGGCCAAGTACCAAAACGCGCGGCCAAGTACCAACACGCGCGGCCAAGTACCAACACGCGCGGCCAAGTACCAACACGCGCGGCCAAGTACCAACACGCGCGGCCAAGTACCAACACGCGCGGCAAAGTACCAACACGCGCGGCCAAGTATCAACGAGTCTGAGGAGGGGCGAGCGTCGTGGCCGGGACGGTTCGGCCAAGTACCAACGAGTCTGAGGAGGGGCGAGCGTCGTGGCCGGGACGGTTCGGCCAAGTACCAACGAGTCTGAGGAGGGGCGAGCGTCGTGGCCGGGACGGTTCGGCCAAATACCAACGAGTCTGAGGAGGGGCGAGCGTCGTGGCCGGGACGGTTCGGCCAAATACCAACCTGAAGCTTTGGACTCTATAGAAAGGCGAGCCAAGAAGATCATGACTCTGGTCGAACATAGGCTACAGAGCCTTGAACACCGGCGTAGAGTAGCGTGCCTATTTCTATCGAACACATTTCGGCGAATGTGCACTGGAATTACACCATCTCCATTTTATCATCGGTCAACCAGACGTACGATTGCCCACCGCGACACGGTGGATGTACCACCGCTACGCACGAAGCGATTTGCTTCCACGTTTATAATGCGTACTGCCAGGGAGTGGAACTCACTGCCGGAGTCTCTGTTCCCCGATAGGTACAACCCCGGAGTCTTAAGTCGCGAGTGAATAGGTTCCTTCTAAGTCTGCGTGCTCCACCTTAGACCACGTCGTCACTTAACATCAGGTGAGGCGGTGGTCAAACGTAAGCTTATAATAAGAAAAAAAAGACATGGTGGTCATCGCCATCACCCATCACATATTTTTTTTAAAGTGCTCATGTATCATTTTATTTTTAGAGGATCTTATAATATTGTCCCTAAGAATATCTGGGATTAATTCATTTCTTTGCTTTAAAAAAATCAATAATACAAGAGCCTTACGGCTACTGGCAGCCTGTTTCGTACTGAAACAGTATTTTTTGTTATTTGATTTACTTTATTATTACTTTACGTAATGATTATGGCTTCGGCGTCGCGTCGTCGTCGTGGTCGTGGTCGTGGTCGTGGTCGTGGTCGGGGAGTGTAACGTTTTAGTTCCCGCCTCCCGTATGGGGAACGCGGAGCGCTGACGTCGAAAGTAAAAGCCTAGGCATTCCGCACGCGTGCCGCGCGGCGCCGGCGCGGGCGGCCGGGCTGCGCGCGCGCCACGCTTCTCATTGACAATGTCGGCAGCGCCACCTTGCGCCGCTCGCCCACAACGTCGAGGAAACATAAGTAACGCTCGCTTTTCCTCCGTCGATCCCAATTTCAATTAGTTTTACGGTGCGATCGTAAGTAGGTAGGTACCTACTATTGAAACCGACTTTCTATGATTCTTACGTCCGATGATGCCCGACAGCGAGGTATTCAACTTTCTACGCTATTATGTTAGTTTTATTTGATATCTACGATTGAACTATTGTTGATCATGATGATGTTTACAATTCATTAAACCTATTTTTCTTCTTCTTCTTCAGTTGTCTGGCAGTCTGGCTTTTAAACGCCATGTAGCGTTTCTCGGCCAGTGACAAAGTATGGTCAGTGTACGGTATATCAACAAATGCCCGGTATAAGAAAAGAAAAATATAAGTATTATAATAAATAGTTTAGATTAAAAGCAATCGATTTAAGTAGTTATTGTATCTACAAGCGAATATTATTAGAGTTGTCGGCGCGCGTACACAGGGGGTACTAGAAGCCAAATGCGCGGTCAGGATGGTGTCCCGGTATTATGTCCATCACACATTAACATCTCCTATTCTATTAACGTTGTTATCCCAAAGGAGTAAACTCGGAAGCCCCAGGACTTGTGACCCGCGGTGGTGGATTCAAGGGCCTTTTACATCATGAAAACACTCTCTCACCTCCGGTTCTTAGGTTCCTCCAGTTAAAGCACACATACAAGAATACGGAGATAAGATCATAGGTTATAAGCTATCTCTAGATTACTCACAATCACTTCGCAGCACGCGCCCAGCCGTCGTCCCTCAGTATGGCGGCTAGAGACTACTACCATCTCCTATCCACTACCCATCGGATATCGACATTAACTCGACCTTGTTTCGCTGCACTGCAGTTCACTCTACTTCACCATCAACAATGGCGCCCCTGGTACTACTCAAACGTCCGGTCGGTACGGCTTCCACAAGTAGACTTTTCGCTGGGACCGAGGTTCTTAATCACCCAACTCTATTCACAAACTAACCTTTTATTGGCCCAATAGAAAATGACGTGATTCCTACCTCCATTAAGTTAACCAATGTAGTTTAGCCTCCTACATATTTAGATTTAGCGCCATCTACTTTAAAACATCTATCTAAATATCATATTTTTCGGACACTAGAATAGACCTTTACATTATATTCAAATATTTAAAGGGGAAAATTCGGCTGCTAGTGGGGTTTGAACCCACGACTACAGAATACCGTCCTGTCGCTTTGTCCAACTAAGCTATAGCAGCCCATGACGGGGCGAATTACTTCCTTCCTTTTTAACATCTGAGAGATGTTGTTATTAGCGCCATCTACCTTTAATTGTATGAACAATTAATTAATGAGACTAATAGACCAATATTACAGGTGATATAATATAATAATAATAATAACGTTTATTGGTATATAACATTGCTACAAACTTAAGTATTTTTTGGCCCCCAAACTAGGTCAACCTGTATTTTGGGGACCTCCTTCCTATATGATACATTTATTAATATCATGTAATTGAATCACGTTATTCAAAAAATTAATTTAACATTTACTACTAAGTTTTAAGAACGTATATATTCTAAAACGGTTTAATTTAACTAAGTTTACAATACAAAAATAGTTACATATTTACAATGCCACGGTAGTGTGTGTGTGTGCGCGCGTGCGTGAGTTTGAGTGTGAGGAAGCGTGTGGGGTTGGTGGTAGTGTGAGGTTATATACATATGCGGGTGTGTTTGTGTGTGTGTGCAAGTTCAAAAGTAGAGATGGAGAATCTATAGAGAAAGAAAATATATGGAGAAGATAAAGGGAGAGGCTGATCGCGATGAACTATAATATTGAATTACTTACGGCTACAATTTCTTCTGTTTTTTCATAGTCCATATTTGATAGCAATCTGTAAATCTGGAATTTACATTCCGAGCTATTAAGTGCGTAAATATTATTATATTTATTAATTTTATTAAATAAAAAGTTAGACATATATGTTGTTTGGCGTTGAAGGTAAGCTGTTCGTGGACGGGTATGTATACAAACCTTTTCTTTACGTCTTTTTGTCGTTTGTATTTTGTGGTAAGGGGTTATTTTATGTTTTTTAAGTACCATATGCAAGATGTAAGTCTGTCTAACAGTTAGCAGTTTGCAATCATTGTACAATTGCCGTGTTGAGTACCTAAACGGCTTGAACAGCATAACTTTTAATATACAACTTTGTGCCCTTTCCAACTTTAAGAGTAATGTTTTATAAGTTCCTCCCCATATAGATATACAATATCTTATGATTGATTGGCAAATGGATTTATAAACCATAAGTATAAGCTCCTTACAGGCAACAAGTCTCAGTTTTTTAAAGACCCAAGACAATTTCCGTACTCTTTCAGTTATGAGGTCAAGCTGAGGTCCGGACGGTATTTCAGCGCTGGTCCTAAGAACATGCGCGCCGGAACTAACTCCAGTGTTGACACGCCTTTTTCGGCTCTCTTTTGAGGCGGGTACAGTACCAAAAGCCTGGAAGCTTGCCAATGTTCAGCCAGTACCCAAAAAGGGTAGTCGTGCTGACCCTACTAACTACAGACCGATTTCGGTCACGTCCATCCTCTCCAAGAGTATGGAACGTGTTCTGAATACGAAGCTCCTTGTATACTTAGAAACACATGAACTCCTCAGTGATCGGCAATACGGCTTTCGTCGGAACCGGTCTACTGGAGACCTTCTAGTGTATGCCACTCACATTTGGAGCGAGGCCATAGAGAATTACGGAGAAGCGCTCGCCGTTTCCCTTGATATCTCTAAGGCCTTCGATAGGGTTTGGCATGACAGTCTCATTGGTAAGCTTTCCTCTTATGGCTTGCATGAAGGACTACGAGTCTGGAAATCGGACTTCTTGAGGAATCGATCGATTCGAGTAGTCATTGATGGCTGCTCTTCCGATCAATTGGCTATTAATGCCGGGGTTCTTCAGGGTAGGTACTTTCTGCAACTCTTTTTTTACTGTATATGTATATATATTAACGATCTGCTGAAACCCGATACCTATGGGTATGCAGACGACAGCACTGTTGTAGAAAGTTACATATCCAGCGCGCGGGCTAGTCATGCACAGGTCCAGTTACTCAGAGAGTGCATGGTCGACCGTTTGAACTTGCATTGTCGCATTGTCCTGCATTAACTGAATATTATCTCCGATGTATGGGACAAAGGGCATGACAATCAGTCCTCAGATGTCATTTATGTACCTAGCCGCAGTCAGGGATCCATTTTCTACGATGTGCAACTCCGTACGTGCCCCTATGCAAATACCGCCCCATACCATTACTGGGCCACCACCATATGACCTCTTCCGACAATGTTACACTGAGCGTATCTTTCTCCGGGTCGTCTCCAAACTTTAACCCTTCTATCATCTGGCTTAAGACAAAACCTAGACTCATCATTAAACAGAGCGAGCAAAGTTGGCCCGTGCTACTCGATGATCTGTGGTAAGTAAGGGGCCTCTAGCTGGCTAGCACGTCTTTATTCCAGCTTCTTTTAGTCTTCTTCTTACGGTTTTAGTGCTGTCACTGTTAACTGTCACTTGTCGAACGTCTTAGAGCGTAGATCTGACCTCAGTAGAAGGTAAAGTGCGATTTCTCAGAACACTGCTCAACATAAATTGATCGTCTCTTGCCGATGTGACTCTCTTGCGACCTTGCCCTGCATGTCTCGTGTACTCTCCAGTCTGATAATCATCGTCATCGTCAGTCTGCCAATAACGTCTAACATTTCTAAAGATGACGGATTTGGAAATTCGCGATGTCTGAGCCACCTCTTTATAGGTAACTGTGATCATTTTCAATGAAAATAACAGCTTTAGAGACCTGAGCTACGCTGAGATCTAGCATTGTCTCTCCAGATATTCATCGATGTGTAATTACAACTATGACAACATGATTGTGTCAAAAGAATTAACAAGAGTGAGAATTGTGTAAGATGAATCACGTAGGTACACGTCAACAAAATTATTCCAATAGGCTTGTAAAAATGACAAATAACAAACAAGTGCGAGCAGGGCACCGGTGCCTTCCGTGGGACATCCCGGGCCCTTCCACAGGCACTGCGGAAGGGCTCCGGGGGGTTTAGTGAGTGGGAATCGCACATAATCTGGCTACATCCCCATTGCAGTCGGGTAACTTTGAAAGAATTCCCCCTCGAAAAAAAAAGTTACGTAGGTAATTCCGCTCAAAATCTTCCTGTACCTTTGTACTATTAGATTGAAATGTTGTTAAGGTCTGTTCCTATTAGATTACCCGTTTACCGCTACACCCGGCCAGAAACGTGCCTTTCAACATAACATAAAGTATAAACCGGTACTCCATCCAGAACGTCATTAACAACAGGCCGGTAGAGCCGCGCCGGCCCGCCGCCGCCGGCCCGCCCGCGGGTACCGGGCACTGGCCTCTGGGCGTCCAGGCCCCCGCGCTCCATAGGACCTCCCTAGTTTTTTGGCAGATGACTAAACGATAACCGCCGATATTTTTTACCGAAACAAATACTAATTTAGGAAAATCGAAATAAAGTCTAAAAGCGGTAATCTCCGAGTACAATGTGACCTACTAGCACGCGCGACGCGGAGGTGGTTGGTCGACCTGTGTCGATAACAGTTCGTAGGTCCTTCGGTCGTGGGCTAATAAAAAGGTTTTTGACGCTACCCGCCCCGCACACCTCGGCGCACAGCGACACAGTGACTCTTAGATAATCTGCGCGCGCAGTGAAAGGGCGATACTGGAGCGGACAGCAGCGCCCGCGCCGCGCCGCCCGCCTCCCCGCCCGCCCCGCGGGACCGGTTCTCACCCGCCCGCGCGCCGCGCCTCCCGCATCTCCATAACCTATAATAATACAAACCGGAAATAATCTTACATCCATTATCGTACATAACATATATTTCCAAACTTTACTTTGATATTTATAAGTAGGTATAGGTAGGTACTATATAATCGTGTCCATAGTTGTAATGATTGTTGATGGTTAGCACACTTAGCTAAGCAATAATCCTAATATTCCCCCCAACCCCCCCGTGCGGTGCGGGGAGGGTACCACACGCACGATTCATGTAGGTGTCGGTGTAGCGGTATATACAATATTTATTTATTGTACTCATACTTAAATTATGTACATATTTTAAACTTTGGTTTCATCATCGTCATCTCAGCCATAAGACGTCCACTGCTGGACTGCTCCTCCATTGATTTCCATAAGGACCGGCCGGCAGCGAGCGACTCGTGTCGAGTAAACTTTAGTTTGGCACTTTATAAACGATCTTTTGGCAATTACGTATCGTTTTTACACCGTACCGACCCCACAGTTTCAGGATAAGGAACGATAACGAAGACTAACAGTAGCTATGGCACGTTCGTAATATCTTGAATACTGCTCGCAGGTCGGGAGCCCTCACTTCGAGTGTCATATCAAACGCATTGAGAGAGTTCAGATGAAGGTTCTAAAACTCTTAGAACACCGCTCACGATGTTACTGTGATAGCTACGAAGAGCGATGTAAGCGGCACCACTTTCTACCGCTTCAAACACGACGTAAAATTGCAGACATTGTATACTGTTTAAAAATTGTAAGTTCACAAGTTGATAGTGCGGAATTACTCGGCAAAATCTGTCTTCGAACTCCAACTTTCAACTCGCGCCATACTCCTGTCTTGGCTGTACCCCCGCGAACACTAAGTACAAACAAAATACTGTCTGCTGCAGAGCCCCCGCTGTGATAAACGAATTCCTCAAATGCAACAAGGAAATTGATATCTTCACCGGAAGCTCACGTTCGATTGGTCAAGCTTTACCGTCTGACGTGTTTAGTTCCTAAGCGATGTATACTTCACATATTAATTGTATCCCGGCGAATAGTGCATTTAAAAAACAAGTAATAATTTTTCAAAAATTTAATGTAAAAGAAATTTGAAAAATATTCTTTTCATTATAAAAGAGGGATACAATATTGCATTTTTTATGTTTAGTTTTCCTACTTCAAGGTTAAAGGTGAAAACTTGTAATTGGCCCGACAAACCGAGGTTGTATGTACAGGTAGATTTAATTATTAGGCTGTAAGTTTTTCAATGAAAATAAAATAAAATAAATAAATAAAGGCTATAAAAGAGTCCGAGTGTAAAAAGTGTAAATTAATATTTAATAAAAGCTATTTCTACTTTTTGGTTAGTTTAATGTTCTATTGAAGCGGCATTTTATAAACTTATTAAAGTATTCGTGACGATGTCGCGTTGCAGACGCGTCGTCATCGAACGAGGCGGTACACCTCCAGCGGCGGCTGCTGAGTCTGAGCTCGGAGCTGGTGACGCTCCGGAACCACCTGCACGTGGGCGCACCGGGCGCCGGGGCCGCCGGCCCTGCCCCCGCCGCCGGCGCCGCCGCCCCGGACCTGCAGCCCGCCGTGCCGCCCCGCGCGCCGCACCTGTTGCCGTCGCAAACGCACATCCACCAGAATGCTCTACCGCCCCCTCCAGGTCTGTACATTTTATTTATTTATTTTTATACAGTCAAACCTGGGTAAGTGAGAACTGGATCAGTGAGAAAACTCTATAAGTGAGAGCAATAGCCAGGACCCGTCATTTCAAGCCCCCAAAACCTCCATTAGCGAGAAACATAAACCTCTGTAAGAGAGAGTCGTTTTTCCCTCATGGACCTCCGTGAGTGAGACTGCTATTTATCTATACCTCTATAAGCGACAGTCGATCTTTATTAATTGATATTATTTAGGAGGAACTATAGCTACAATAAAAATACATACATACTTAAAAGATACACACATACAGTAACAAATGACAAAACAAATTGCAAATTTAACATCTGCTATTTTATGACTCATTCTTAACGTTCGTGGAACTTGCTACCATTGTTTTCTCGTCAATATTGTACTATGTTCTATTTTGTGGAACTACACGTTCGTACTTGCTGTGACTTGTGATTGCCGCGTACCTCTATAAGAGAGAGGCGCTACCCATGTACCTGCATTAGCGAGAATGAGATTGTGCTCCCTTGAAGCTCCGCGCCGCGTCGGCGAGTTACCGGCGCGGCCGGTGCGGGGGACGGGGCATGAGGGTAGCTGGTGTCGGCGACGACCGGCAGCGCGAGTGTAGTCGTTTGGAACAAATAGACCAAGAGTACCTAACACGGTTGGATTATTAATTCTGTTACGCAGTACCTACCTATTTGACAATAGTGAATTATCAGAAGAAGTTATCGCTTGTACTGTAACGTATCCACTCGATCATACCCGAGCCTGAGACAAATAGGAAGGGGAAACGATAGGGATAGTATCCGCACATGCGTTTGTAGACATACCTCGCTAATTGGCGCTGGAGCCTCTCTATCATCATGGTGTATCTACTTGGCCTCCCTCGGATCCCAGACGATTGCACCAAACTCCAACTGACTGCGCACAGATGCGTTAAAGAGCACGACAGCGACTCGCACGTGTTGGAATAGTGAACATGTTATTGAGTTAGATGTTCTTGATTCCACGGACTCCGGTTCTGTTGAATGTGAAGTGACGTTTAAATCATTGTGTGGTATGTTTCTTCGTCTCATTTCTTCTGTGGCACTACAATGTAAAAATACATGCTCTACAGTTTCCTCCTCCCGCATACAGCCCTCCCGCCGGGACGACGGGCTGTCTGCGGCCCCGGTACTGTGCAGGTGATAGTTGAGGTTACAGTGACCAGTGATGAGACCAATCATGAGATGTAGGTCTCGTCTCGTCAACCTTAGCAAGTTGTTTGTAATTTTCCTGTTTAGTGGGAACATGAGTTTGGACTGTCTACAGTCCGTTCTCTTATCCCACAATTTCTGGTGTTCTTTCTCCATCTGAAGATTCAGCATGTTTCGGACTTCCAATGCTGTTGGTTTGCAAGGGATCGATATGTCTTCATTGATCTTCTACTTGGCTCCCTCTCCTGCGAGGGAGTCAGCTTTATTGTTTCCTACGCATGAGCTGTGACTTTTTGTCCATCTTACAATTATTCTATATTTACCCGTTAAGTTTTGTAGTGCTTCATGACACTCCGACACCACTCTCGATCTGGTCATGGGTTTTTTGAGCGCGTAGATTACGGCTGCACTGTCAGTGACAAAATTCAAAAGCACTCCCTTGTCATTTTTCTTTTGATTAGCTGCAGTGCCCATGTTTGATATGGCTTTTGATTAGCTGCAGTGCCCATGTTTGATATGGCTTTTGATTAGCTGCAGTGCCCATGTTTGATATGGCTTTTGATTAGCTGCAGCGCCCATGTTTGATATGGCTTTTGATTAGCTGCAGTGCCCATGTTTGATATGGCTTTTGATTAGCTGCAGTGCCCATGTTTGATATGGCTTTTGATTAGCTGCAGTGCGCATGTTTGATATGGCTTTTGATTAGCTGCAGTGCCCATGTTTGATATGGCTTTTGATTAGCTGCAGTGCCCATGTTTGATATGGCTTTTGATTAGCTGCAGTGCCCATGTTTGATATGGCTTTTGCCGCTAGCGTTAGGCCCATGGCTTCAGTTTGTAGAACTGTTAAAGCTTTGTTCAGGGTCTTAGATTCCATGATTCCCAGCTCCGGGGGCTACTAGACTAGTATTTCGGGTAGTGCGCGGGCTGCGAGCAGCCCGCGTTTTCTTGGTGCTTTAGTATTTATTTCAAGAATGTATTTGCAGTTAGTAAAAAGATTTAAAAATGTCATGCAAGTCGAATAAGTGACAGTTTCTTCTATGTTGTATGTATTGCGTCCGGGGTTAATGAATAACTGTAACAAATGATGTTTAATGTTTGTGTTCGATAGAGACGCGATGGCGCACCGCCCCGGCCGTGAGTGCGGGCGCGGGGGCGGGCGCGGGGGCGGGAGCTGGCGGCGGTGGGGCCGGCGGGGCCGACGTCGACGATCTGATCCACCTGCGCGGCCCGCTCACCGAGGACGCCGTGGTGCGGGCGCTGCAGGCGCGCTTCTACCAACACAAGTTCTATGTACGCCCTACACTACACTACACTACACTACACTACTCTACACTACTCTACACTACTCCACTGACTACTCGATGCTCCGATGACCGATTGTTTTGATGATTATAAGGACTATTTAAAAACAAACAATTATGTTTCAAATGTTTCAAAGCGCGCGCCCGCGCGCGCCCGCGCACGCCCGCGCACGCCCAGTACGGCGATTCTAGATCGCTAGTTTGGGCAAGCGAATTGAAATGCATCGCTCATCGGGGTACGATAGCACATGCGGATATGAACAATATCGATCTTCAACCATGAAGCGAGTTATAGCTCGTGGTCAGTGCCGACGCGGTGTGCGGTGGTGCGCTGGCGCTGGAGCTACCTGAACTGTGTACCCTGTGTGCGTAGAGTAGAACACAGTGAAGCGCCGCGCGGCGCCGGTTCTGTGGCGACCATGAGTCGTAGCGCTCGCCGGCGAGCCTGGCTCAGCGAGCCGAGCTCCTCATCCAACGTTCTATTGTCGTATATTCAAATTAAATCGAATGTCAATCACAGTTTTATTTGTGTAAATACTAATACAAGAAGAGTGCACATGGCGCGCGGATCTCATCGTATGTTACAGAAAGGGAACAATAGCGCACCTCGCAGGTGGTCACCCCTCTCGCTCGCACGCGTGACAGACCCAGCAGGTAGGCGCGGGCGCGGGCGCGGGCGCTACCTGCCCGGGGCCGGTGTCGGTCGGTACCGGTCACTCGCACGCCGACACGAGACTCCTCACGATCTCAGCTCAGTCTCATTCGTGTTCGTGTCGTGTATTGTTGTTACCGTATAAATATACAATTCGAAACGTGCCACTATTTACTCACTATGGGGTGCGACGCCCCTTAGTGAGTACCCCATATCTATATACTCACTATGGGGTGCGACGCCCCTTAGTGAGTACCCCATATCATAAAAATGCGTTTAAGAACATTATATCTAAAGATTTCTTATATATGTGTAAATATCGATTAAATAAAAGCTAAAAATAAGAACAAATAAATCCACGATACATGCGCTAGACTCCTTTATAGTATTCCTGCGCGATAACAGTTTCTCGATGGCTTTATCCGTTTGCTCGTCATCAGCGCGCATAGGTCCTTAGTTATTCACGTTATACATAGATGTCATTAGCGAACCCGCGGTCTAGTGAGCTACTCTTGTGTTATAATGCTCCGGCTGAAGTCGATATTAGCGAGCGGCGTGTCGCGGCGGGGAGCGCGGCGCGCGTGCTGTGCGCCTGGCGCAGGGCCGGGCGGGGCAGTGTAGCGCACAGCTCGCTGTTGCAGACGGCGGTGGGGCCGGTGCTGGTGGCGCTGAACGCGTACACGGACGCGTGCAACGCGCTCACGTTGTCGGCGGCGCGCGCGCAGCGGCCCGAGCTGGCGCGGCTGGTGCATGACGCCGTGCGGCACCAGGCCGACTCCGGCTACCCGCAGGCCATCATCCTCTCCGGTACGTCCCCGCGCCGTCGCCGACGCCTACTCTACCTGACGCTAATGTTGCACGAAGCAGCGCGACGGAACCGCACACGCGCCCGCCCAGGGTCAGGTACCTGCGCGTACCAGTTAGCGTCTGCTGCTGTTAAAATGATCGTTATTGTCGTAGCCGCGGCGGTTCCATGCTTTCGAAACGATACGATCTCGGCGCGGTCGCTAGACGTTGCTGAAGATCGAGCTTATTCAAGGTACAGTAGCGTGTGTCGCAGACATGGTCGAGGTCTGTCGGCGAAGTCGAAGTCTCGACTGACCTAAATAAAAGTTTAATCTTCGTGTGATCGACACCAGACACGAGTTGAGATGATGAACGAATGCCCCTCTCTGAGCGTGGTCGCGCGCGTGTGTCGCAGGCGTGTCGGGGTCGATGCCCCTCTCTGAGCGTGGTCGCGCGTGTGTCGCAGGCGTGTCGGGGTCGGGGAAGACGTACGCGTCGATGGTGCTGCTGCGGCGGCTGTTCGACGTGGCGGGCGGCGGGCCCGAGACCGACGCCTTCAAGCACCTCGCCGCCGCCTTCACCGTGCTGCGCGCGCTCGGCACCGCCGCCACCACCACCAACTCCAACTCGAGCCGCATCGTGAGTTCTACCCGCCGAACCACCACCCCTACCCCTACGCTATGGATGTGACGGTAGCTTTTGCCAGTACTCGACTTGTTAACTAAGGGGCGCTAGGAAATGTTAACGCGTGTGAGCGACCGTCCGGACCGCTTTGGCGTTTATTTCTCCAATCGCTAGTTTTACTCATCGATTTAGGTGAGGAAAATGCTATTTTAATCACAAGTGATTATAAAGTTTATAAGATTCGAGCGCTTCCAATAGGAAATTAACTTTAACACTATTTATTTCTTTTTTAAATAACAACAAATTAAACACAATTATTCCGCTGCGCGTCCGCTCGGTCCGACTCCCTCGCTTAGACTGTTCGCCGACCACGGGTACCACAGCTATGTACTACATTTTGATTCATTTTATTATTTCAAGACCCCAAAACTGGTAATACATTATAACATACATAACATAAAGTTTAGTTTAGTTTATTTTCATAGGAAAACTTACATTTTAAAATTAAATCTATGTACATACAACTTAGGTTTGAGTGGGCCAATTACAAGTTTTCGCCTTTAAACTTAAAGTAAGAAAACTAAACATAAACATTCTCTCTCTCAACAACAACAAAAATGTTAACAATCCATTGAAGCATTTGAAATTAGTTAGTTATTGTGACTGTGTACAGTAGCTACGAGAAATCATTAGTTAGTTATTGTGACTGTGTACAGTAGCTACGAGACATCATTAGTTAGTTATTGTGACTGTGTACAGTAGCTACGAGAAATCATTAGTTAGTTATTGTGACTGTGTACAGTAGCTACGAGAAATCATTAGTTAGTTATTGTGACTGTGTACAGTAGCTACGAGAAATCATTAGTTAGTTATTGTGACTGTGTACAGTAGCTACGAGAAATCATTAGTTAGTTATTGTGACTGTGTACAGTAGCTACGAGAAATCATTAGTTAGTTATTGTGACTGTGTACAGTAGCTACGAGAAATCATTAGTTAGTTATTGTGACTGTGTACAGTAGCTACGAGAAATCATTAGTTAGTTATTGTGACTGTGTACAGTAGCTACGAGACATCATTAGTTAGTTATTGTGACTGTGTACAGTAGCTACGAGAAATCATTAGTTAGTTATTGTGACTGTGTACAGTAGCTACGAGAAATCATTAGTTAGTTATTGTGACTGTGTACAGTAGCTACGAGACATCATTAGTTAGTTATTGTGACTGTGTACGGTAGCTACGAGAAATCATTAGTTAGTTATTGTGACTGTGTACAGTAGCTACGAGAAATCATTAGTTAGTTATTGTGACTGTGTACAGTAGCTACGAGAAATCATTAGTTAGTTATTGTGACTGTGTACAGTAGCTACGAGACATCATTAGTTAGTTATTGTGACTGTGTACGGTAGCTACGAGACATCATTAGTTAGTTATTGTGACTGTGTACGGTAGCTACGAGATATCATTAGTTAGTTATTGTGACTGTGTACAGTAGCTACGAGACATCATTAGTTAGTTATTGTGACTGTGTACGGTAGCTACGAGATATCATTAGTTAGTTATTGTGACTGTGTACAGTAGCTACGACACATCATTAGTTAGTTATTGTGACTGTGTACGGTAGCTACGAGACATCATTAGTTAGTTATTGTGACTGTGTACAGTAGCTACGAGACATCATTAGTTAGTTATTGTGACTGTGTACAGTAGCTACGAGACATCATTAGTTAGTTATTGTGACTGTGTACAGTAGCTACGAGACATCATTACTTAGTTATTGTGACTGTGTACGGTAGCTACGAGACATCATGAGTTAGTTATTGTGACTGTGTACAGTAGCTACGAGATATCAGTAGTTACAAACAATTAACTTAAATATAGTATACACAGAGTAAGTGGTTAATGTGTTTCTAAGTATATAATTTATCATATTAAACTTTATAGTAAGTAGATAAAATAATATGTATTAAAATATTTCACGCAAGTGATGTTTTACCGTGGTAAGCGAACTGCGGCGACAAATGTCTAAACTCTGTCGTAAAGGACCGCAGCCGTCACACTTACGGTACACTGGTACTACCTCTGGTTTCTTTTATCGTCGTACTACCCACACTTATTGACACAAATCGAATAACGCGTGCTACCTACCGTCACTTGGTTAACAAGTCGAGTACTAGCGAAACCTACAGCAAGTCCCGTCGCGCGCGGTACACCCGTACCCCGGACGAGGCCGGTGATGACTGAGCCAGGTGACTTGCGCAGGGCCACTTCATCGAAGTGCAAGTGACCGACGGGGCGCTGTACCGCACCAAGATCCACTGCTACTTCCTCGAGCAGAGTCGCGTGGTCCGGCCGCCGCCCTCCGAGCGCAACTACCACATCTTCTACCACATGCTGGGCGGGCTCTCCCCGGACGAGCGCGCCCAGCTCCACCTCGACGGGTACTCCCCGCAGGATCTCCGGTGAGCGCTCGCGCCCGCGCCGTCGCCCCGCGCAGCTCGACTCGGGACTCAGACCCGCCCCTCGCCGACAGGTACCTGGCCTCGCCGCAGCCGCGGCGGCCGGAGCCCGACGACGCGGCGAGGTTCCACGCGTGGAAGACGTGCCTCGTCATCCTCGGCATCCCGTTCCTGGACGTGGTGCGCGTGCTGGCGGCCGTGCTCCTGCTCGGCAACGTGCAGTTCGCGGAGGGCGCGGAGGGCGGCGCCGAGCCCGCGGCCGAGGCCGAGCTGGCGGCCGCCGCGGCGCTGCTGGGCGTGCCGGCGCCGGCGCTGCTGCGCGGCCTGGCGACGCGCGCGCCGCCGTCGGGCGCGGGGCGGCACGCGGGGGCGCGGGCCGCCGTGCGGGCGCCCGCCACGCCCGCCGCCGCGGCGGCCGCTCGCGACTCGCTCGCGAAGGCGCTCTACTGCCGCACCGTCGCCACCATCGTGCGCCGCGCCAACTCTCTCAAGCGGCTCGGCTCCACGCTCGGCACGCTCTCCTCCGACTCGAACGAGTCGGTCCACAACCAGGTGGGTGGGGTCGCGGGTCGGTGCGGGGCGGAGGAGACCGGTGGTGGTGACGCTCGGCTCGGTGTCGCAGGAAGCGGCGTCGTCGCGGCGCGCGTCGTCGGGCGCGGAGGGCGCGGGCGGGGCGCGCGGCGCGGCCGGCGCGCGCTCGATGGCGGCGCTGAACGACGCGGTGCGGCACGCGACCGACGGGTTCGTGGGCATCCTGGACATGTTCGGGTTCGAGGAGGCGGCGCCGGCGCGGCTCGAGCAGCTGTGCGCCAACCTGTGCGCGGAGACGATGCAGCACTTCTACAACACGCACGTGTTCAAGTCGTCGGCGGAGTCGTGCCGCGAGGAGGGCGTGCGCGGCGCGCCGGAGCTGGACTACGTGGACAACGTGCCGTGCATCGACCTCGTGTCCAGCCTGCGCGGGGGGCTGCTGGCCGCGCTCGACGCCGAGTGCGCCGCGCGGGGCTCCCCCGAGCACTACGTGGCCCGCATCAAGCACGCGCACAGGTGCGTGTCGCGCCGGCTGCCCTGCCCGGTACCCTCGGCACGACCAGACCAATGCATTCACCCGGACCAGAGTCTTGTGCCCTGCCCGGTACCCTCGGCACGACCAGACCAATGCATTCACCCGGACCAGAGTCTTGTGCCCTGCCCGGTACCCTCGGCACGACCAGACCAATGCATTCACCCGGACCAGAGTCTTGAAGGATGGCAACTCTCTTTATGTGTCAGACGTGTCAATGAAAAATACCCGTACCTAATAACTCCAACCTGACAGCTCCCGAGACATTGAAATGCGGGCGCCGCGACCGCTCAGTTTAACATCAAATCGCGGGACAGCTCACGTATCGGATTCTGAGGGTAGATAATTATTATTTACCTTTATTTTGCAATTCGGTCTTCGGTTCGTTTTACGCCCGAACGTTTCGACACGTTATCAACAATGTATTATTTATTTATATGGAACATACAGACATTTTGTAAAAGTTAATAGTCTGGAACAGCGCATAGGCTACCTTTTATTCCGGTAACATGTATGATGACCGTGAAATAATTAATATAGCGAGAAAACCGTAATCCACGCGGGAGAAACCGCGGGGCGCTTATAGTGTTCGATATATATATATATAAGCTCAGCTCAGCATACACTTAGGAACGTAGTCGGTAAATATAATTATTTAACAATTAACAGAAACAAGAAAGTTGTCTGTTCTTTTCCATAAGAATAGCAGTTTGCAAGATGCGTGTTTGCCTCGAAACATGTCGATCGTTGATGCACAAAGGAGCGTGTCGCGGCGCTGGCGCTGCCGCTGGTGCTGGCGCCGGCGCTGGTGCTGGCGCTGGTGCTGGCGTTGGCGCTGGCGTTGGCGCTGGCGACAGGTCGGGGAGGTTGACAACACACCAGTATCATAGAGTATGGAGAGTACGTCCACAATATGAATATAACTGGTTTGGCGCGTGTTGTAACTAAATAAGTCTCTTAAGGGTGGACTTCACCAAAATGTAATCGTCCGATTATCAATTTAACCGTCGGCGTCGGTCAAACAGTTTAACTGTGTGGTAACATATGTTCGACCGACGGTTAAATTGATAATCGGACGATTACATTTTGGTGCAGTCCGTCCTTCGTATTCGTATACAATATGGAAAGTTAAAGTAAAAAAAGAACTTGAGCTCGAGTAGGTTTTGTATGAGTCATTAAAGTCCCGTATAACCCGTCCCGTCACCGAATAAAGTAAAGTGATGAATCGCGTGCGCGGCGTGCAGGGGGCACCCGCGGCTCGCGGACGCGCGCCCGCCGCACCCGCGCCGGTTCCTCGTGCGGCACTACGCGGCCGAGGTGACGTACGACGCGGCCGAGTTCCTGGACGCCAACCGCGACGCGGTGCCCGACGAGCTGCTCGCCGCCTTCGAGGTGCGCGCCTGCCAGTTCGGCTTCGCCACGCACCTCTTCGGCTCGGAGCTCAAGCTGCGGGCCGCGGGCGCGGGCGGCGGCGGCGAGGGCGGCCACTTCCGCGCCTCCCCCACCGCCGCGCCCGACTCCACCTTCACGCAGGACTTCCACACGCGGCTCGACAACCTGCTGCGCACGCTGGTGCACGCGCGCCCGCACTTCGTGCGCTGTCTGCGCGCCAACGCCACCGAGACGCCGATGCTGTTCGAGCGCGCCACCGTGGCTAAACAGGTGCGTGTCTTCTGTCGCTCCGTCCGTCCGCCGGCGCCGACGCCGGCGCGAACCTCCTCTCGTTAACTTTAATATGATGTACGTACCGTTCGCAGGTGCGCGCGCTCCAAATCCTCGAGACCACGCAGCTGATGGCGGGCGGGTACCCGCACCGCATGCGGTTCCGCGCGTTCGGCACGAGGTACCGCGCGCTGTGGCCGCGGGCGGCGCGGGGCGCGGGCGGGGCGCGCGGCGAGGAGACGGGCGGCGCGTGCGCGGCGGTGCTGCGCGCCGTGGCCGCCGCGGCCGCGCCCCCCGCGCCCGCCTCCCCCGCCGCCGTCACCTGGGCGCTCGGCAAGCGACACGTATTCCTCAGCGAAGGGATGCGACAGGTACCGACCCCCCACGCTGCTCTGCCTCCCTCCCCAGTGGGACCGTAGCGCGCTCGGACTCGGGCCGGGCTCGTCCGTGGCTATTGTGGCGATGGATCGCTTCGCGCTTGGCTCGCCTGGGAGGCGGAACGTGATTCGAAGTCACCTTCACATCTATAAATACAAATAACTGTATTTCATAATACATTAGTGTACCCATTGATCCCGAATTGGTTCACTCGAGCGCGAAGCGAATATTTCCGTGATGAGCACACAGATGTTCGTTCTCGGGTCTCGGATGTTTAAGTGATGTGATTGTGCGGTACCGCATATCCGGATTCTGTCGCCCTCGTAAGGTTGCTCACTTGCTGGAGTAGGCCTGCCCCGTCCAGGTGCCGCGATAAGTTTCACTTCCTATCTATTTGAGGCCATTAGGCGTGCGAGGTGTTCTGTCTGTTTTTGCCATTTGGAGTCTCGATGTTTGGTAGACCAGCTCACTTGTGACTAAAGTTGTTACTTCTGTTCGGGGTTATTTTATTTTATTTGGAAAGCAAACAGTGACACATAACTGATTACAACTTCGTTGTCAGCTATTATGGCGCGGGATATTATCTAAGAAGCTGTTTTTCAAATCGAAACCGCTAAAGGAGTCGTAGTCCGCGCGGCTCAAACTGCGGGGTGCATCCATATCTGTTATATCATAATCACCGAATGATATAACTGTCCGTTCTCTGCATTAGGTGTTGGAGCGCATGCGCCGCGCCCGGCGGACTGCGGCGGCGGAGCGCATCCAGGCGGCGTGGCGGCGGCACCACGCGCGGCCCCGCCCCGCCCCGGCGCCCGCCGCCGCGCCCGCGCCCCGCCCTCGGCCCGCGCCCATCGCCGGCACGCCCCCGCCCGAGCCGCCCGACAAGTGCGACCCCGCCGTCGTCAAACGGACCTGCTCCCTCTTCGGCCTCGACCTGGTAGCTCGCATATTTTTCTATCTAGAACGCTCACTCGTCAAACCGAAATTCCTATCTAAAAAAGGAGCGTTCCCGCTAACGAGCGCGTTCCCCGACGTGTATGTTGTATCGTGTACGCGCAGGAGCGGCCGCCGCCGCTGCCGCCGCCGCGCGCGTACACCGTGGCGGGCGGCGTGAAGCTCGGCTACCCGCAGCAGCGCGCCGTCACCGCCGAGTGGGGCGAGCAGGGCGGGGCGGCCCCCGCGCGCCTGCGCCAGGGGGACCTAGTACTGGTCGTCGGCGCCGCCCGGCCCGGCCACGTCGCTGTGCAGGTGCCCACGATTGTTTCAACTATGTTGCTTATAGTTTTAGGTTGCCGGCGCGACGCGCACGCGCGCTAGGCAGAGCTTTCGGCTTTATTAAAATACAAAAAATATAATATATTTCAATCGAATCCTTGTAATTAACGGTTTCAATGTAATCATACAATGTTATTTATTTAATCATATTTTAAATACCTAGTTACATAAGTGTATTTTTAATGAAACAAGAAATATATTATGACCATATTATATTATATCTGTCGGATCTAATAAAAAGTACTTTCTGTATATAATACTGCGCTTTCATGGGTACACAGCTGTTTCTTTGCTGGGCAGGGTGCCTTCGCTTGATACGATACCAACTGTAATGTTGGTCTATCAGTCCTAATAATAGTTCAAACAATTATACGTAGATGGCGCTAAGGACAACGTCCCCTCAGATGTTAAAGGAAGGGAGAAATTCGGACGCGGCAGTAGCTGCGATAGCTTAGTTGGACACAGTGACAGGACGGTATTCTGCAGTCGTGGGTTCAACTCCCACTGGCAACCGAAATTTTTCCTTCAAATAATTCGAACGTCGACACGAAAGACATAAACGCGCTCCTGTTTGTGTTAATGTTCGTTTGTAATTTCGAAATTAATTCACTTAGTTTTCTATAATTAAAATAAGTAAATAAGTTATTTGTGAAATGATATGCCATCCTCCGCACGGCCGGATGTCTCAGTGTTCTTCCCGCGCCAGCCTGACGCGCTCGCAGTGGACGGTAATCGATGTGGGCGACTCACCTCCGCCCGAGGGGAAGGTTCATAGTCAGTGGATATATCCATGAACGACGAGGACGAACATGCAGCGGCTAGAGAGAGAGACTCGCTGTGTCGCGGGGCACCTCGCCTCGTCGCCGCAGAACATGGCAACACTATATTGAGCGTGCGCTCGGAGTTAAACGACGTATGTGCCGAAACACATTTAATTGTCCAAAAAATAAAGTATGTAATAAAATTAAAATCCCTATTTTTGCTAAATACTTTAATACAATCATTATCTATATTTCAATGCAATGTTCATCGACTAATTCATAAATGATTCGTTGTGTTGTGACTGAAAAATTTAAAATTTTAGAACTGTTTTTTTTTTTTTATCGAGGTAATTTATCTAATCGTAATCATAATTTACCTATTATAGCAAACCTAGATCACAGAGTAAAAAACACGATATGAAAAATGTACATTCCTAGTCCACACCATGAGAGAGTGGCGGAGGGTGGAACACGTTATATTTTCATCATGTAGCAGCTTAAAGCGCAAAAAGAAACGTACCCCATAATTAATGTAACGTACCCTTAATTTAATGTTTTTGTTTGTTTTTTTAAATTATAATCTTGCGTTTGACCACTGTCTCACCTGATGTTAAGCGATGTTTGTTCGCGAAGCTCCGTTTTTTTAGATAAACCTTTATGGCGGTTTGAACAATTATTGTTATAATTGTTGTTATATATATATAATTATTATATTAATTATAATATAATTTATGTTATATATAATTATTGTTTGAACTGAAGTTCTGCCTAGCATGATGTTAATGCGATACACAATAAAATCTCTTAAAATAAGGGTAGGGCGCCTTCGTTTGATACGATATCAACTGTGATGTTGGTCTATCAGTCTTAATAATTAATTGTTCATACAATTAAAGGTAGATGGCGCTAATAACATCCCCCGCAGATGTTAATAAGGAAGGAAGTAATTCGGCCCTAGTGGTATGGGCTGCTATAGCTTAGTTGGACAAAGCGACAGGACGGTATTCTGTAGTTGTGGGTTCAAGTCCCGTAGCAGCCGAATTTTTTCCTTCAAATATTTGAACTGAAATTATTGTTATAAACGTTTGTTGATACCCTGGTTGACTTTTGAGATAATAACATGGCTGTGTTCGTGTAAAATGTGCGCGACCGCTCCTGCGGGCGTCCGGCCCTGCAGCCGCGTGCACCCTGCTCGCCACCCGGCCTTGCCGGAGCTAGCGACTAATACCTACAGATGGGTACTGGTATACGATACTTGACAAACTGGTTAGATAATTAATAATGGTTAACTGCAACAGAGCGCGGCCGTCCGAGACCACGGATGCATCACAGCTTCGTGTACGAACGGACGGACCCGCGTTCACTGGACAAGAACGTGTCATACCATCATAGTCAGATTATGTTCCATGTTGCAGCTGGGAGGCCGCACGGTGTGCGTCCCCCACAACGTGCTGGCGCCCCCGCGCGCTCCCCCTGCGCCGCCCGGCCCGGCGGGGGGCGCGCCCCGCCCGCACCCGCCGCCGCCGGCGCCCCCCGCCCCGCACCCTTCCTCTGCACTCGCCTGACTACACCTAGAAACCTAGACCCTAGGGTCGGAGCCCCTCAAACTACACTGGAAGTCAGTAACGATCTTAGAAGACCTACGAGACTAGCTAGATCACTAACTAGGTATAGTTAACTTAAACTGAAATATGTGCATTCAAAGGGAATAAGCCTACCTACATAAACATGAGCCGTCGCAAACAAAGGTGCCTTTTTGTATCATGTATATAAGTATAAGTAGGATAGTAGGTATGCGGTCACCTAGGTAGGTACCTACTCATCGCAGGAGTGTATAAAGTGCCGCACCTATGTGACGCCCGCGCACCTCATGCGGGAGAGGGTAGTCAGGTGTGTTGTTTCGGCACACAATGGTATTTACTTCTACCTTGATAAGTAGAATATAGAGAGCGAACTAACTTATTGTCATATTGCACAGATATTGAGCGTTACCACTCCCCGCGCCCGCGCCCCGCCCGCCACAGGGCATGCGTATTGCCCATATATGGGCCGCGTGGGAGGGGCCGAGCCGCAGCCGGAGCTCCCTGTGCACGGTGGTATCGTCGCACTCCTCCGAAACGGTCGGCCGACATTAATTATTCTCTTTTGTATATTCGTTAGGTATAGGAATAGCTCGTAGACTATTTCCATCCCCTTGTACCCCCCCCAGTATGAACAAACATCCAGATCATTTAACCGTCATCATCGGCGTGAACTCATTGAAATTTTTTTTTTTTTATTGGGAATAGGCAAGCGTTTGACCACTATCTCACCTGATGTTAAGTGATGATGCGGTCTACGGTGGAGTGAAAATAAAGAAAAAAAAATAATAAATAAATAAACTAAAAAAAAAGAAATGAAGCGTTTTGACATTTCTATCATTTTTATGGCAGAACGACGTCCCCATGTCAGCCGTAAACATTTGTGCTCTGGTCACACAGTAAGTGCGTGCGGCCGTGCCGTGCCCGGTGCACGAACTGGATAGCTTTATACCATACACAATATCGTGTATTCGCCTATTTGCATATACGCATCTCTATTCCAATAGTATCTAATATATTAAAGACTATAAGGATTGGTGCAAATATTGTATATACCTACTCGTAGCAGAGCGCGGATGGATCGACAGCTCGTTACGCGCGCGGCGCCGGCGCACACGCCGCCCGCGGCCGTGCGCACGCGGCGCCGGCGCACACGCCGCCCGCGGCCGTGCGCACGCGGACGGTGCTACTCTACTATATACTCGTTAAGTACCTAATTACATTGTAAGGATTCTGTGCGAGCATCGCGCCCGATCGCTCTACATAAGCACTATTTATTTCACACATACATTCCTCTATTTAAATATAGCTTTACCTGTATGTAAACTTATCGGAATATTATTGTAAGAAATAAACGTCTAATTTATGCGATGAAGTATATTGTAAAGATAGCTGCTGTCTACTCTGATCCGTGAGCCCGCTCTGAAATGGCGACAACACGCGCGACCCACGGCGCGGCCGAGCGAGGCTCGCCTGCTATTGGCCGGAAGCTGAGGAAATCATTTATTAAGGACGTGCGGCCGGACATGGCTTGGCACACTTATTTATTCCGAAAGGCACAATTATTTTAAAACGTTTATAAACATTTACATCAAGATGTCACATGACGTAGGAAAAGGTATACAGTGCCCACCTTTGGCATCGTCTGTCCAGTACTTCTGGCCATTTCAGAACTGAGTCTTATGTTTATTCGCTCTACAATGACAGGGCTCCATGATGCCACGTATGTGTCTTATGTCTTATTATACGTAAGTGTAACCTAAACACTTGACCGGAAGTGAAGGCTTTTCTCACACCTCCGGCCAACTTCAGGTGGTATAATAATCCGATCCTCGCTCGGTGCCAGTGTCCCGACCGTGCGCGTGCGCTCGTGACGTCATATGACGTAGGGAATGTCGGAGCGCGCTCACGGACTATTAGTACAGCGGCGCGCCTTGCCAACATGAGTCTGACTATACTTAATGCTATAGCCGTATTCGTCAACTGTATTCGATAATGTAGTAACTAACTAATGTCGACTATGAGGTCGCTTTCGATCGGGACACGCGTGTCGAGTCCACCGGCTTCGTGGCGCACTTCCTCACTGGTTATCTATCGAAACCTTATAGTACCGATTCAAAGAGATCTCATAGGAACTATAGGGTAGACAAGGATTACAATAAATAAAACTATATTTTAAAATAACACATCTTTTATTTTGCTTAAATATATTGTACACAAAATATGTATTGAATGTGGAATGTGGGCGAGTTCCGGACGAGACGCGTGCGCTTCGCGCGCTGGTCGAGCTCGGAGTGAGCGACGCACGCGCCCGCTGTTCTAATCACGGAGCTGGTACAAACAGGAGATGGCCTACGCGACTGTACCTACACTGTGACTCGACTAGGTCCTGACGTCATCATTCATTCGTCGGCGTTCGCCGTGTTCATAACTTAGTATGCGTTCGTATTTCTATAAATAAAAAAAGGATGAAGTGTTGTGTTTTATCGCGTGTTAACGACTAGGATAGACGTTCTGATGCTTTCGATGGCATCAACTTTCATTTGTATTTGTATCAAGTGATTTTATGCGTAATTTATTAGAACAAGCGTGGAAAAATATCCTAAGCCCGGTTTCCACCGCGAAAGGTTAATGAGCGGTAAATGGTTTGGCGGGATGAGCTCTTTTAAAATAAATATAGTTTTCACCGACGTTTCCACCGACAAAGAGCTTCGTCGGTCGGTTTCCACTGCAAAGGGAAACGAGAGGAATGAGCCGGCGGGTTCAGGACTCGCTCTCTGTGGGAGTGGACCGAGTCTTGGCCTGGTCGCGTGCGCGCGCGTTTTATTGCGAATTCGCGATGTTGTCGAGTGGCAAAGTCGCGCTCCGCTCCGCCTACAACTGTGACAGTCCATTCCTACTCGTTCTGCTCGCGCGGATCTTCAGCTCGACTATTTGTCGGTGGAAACACAAGTATGCTGTGTACTCGGGCGAGTATATCCGAGTCCTTCATGGCTCCGCGCGCGGTGGACATCCGGCTTTATTAGCACGGCTTCTATAAATATATTTGTACTCGACACTAGATGGCGATATTTTGTACATACATTTATACAGCCTAAATTTGATGACATCTAGTGTGAGATAGTTAGACTACGTAGTTTCAACGACATAATATAACGAGTGAGTAGTTTAGCTATCGACCGGACGAAGGAAAACCGAAGTGGGTGGGATTGAACCCCCCCCTCACCCCGCAAATTGTCACGCATCGTTCGTTAAGGAAATGTAATAAGGTCGGCTCCTCTCAGCACCGGGCCCGTGACGCCGCCGCACCGCCGCGTCGGAGAGAGCACGTCTGTATATATATATATGTGAACACATCCCGATGACGTCACAGTCGCGGCGACGTTCCGAAGGCGGCGGTGAGTGATCATCGACCACTCGTGAGTGAACCATGTCCCACCCCCCCCCCGGCCGACTCGACACGGGTGATGGGACGAGCCATCGAATCCAAAACGAGCGCGTTTATGACGTCCACAGAATAACGACCAACGAACAGACGAACGGGAGAGATTTCTATCGTTCAGTTAGACGCGGCAGGGGGCAGGAGAGTCGGAGGGGGAGCGGTGTCGGCCGACACAGCGCGCCCGTGGACGCGATGCATCGCGACATAGCGGTTCTCTGTCTCTAACCGCTGAATGTTCGCTCTCGTCGTTCATGTGATATATCGGTTTGCCGTGACTCGTCGCGCGTGAGTCACCGGTCGCGAATCTATTAGTCATTCACATTGCGTGTATAATGTTCCTAATCTCACCTTTCATTATCGTATCATGTTATAGATATGAACACCGAGAACGAACCTTAGACGGTTCGAGACAGAGAATCGCTGTCCTTGTCTACGGGCGCGCAGATCGATGACAGTCCGCCAAACGGAATATCGTAGGAACAAATCCCGCCTTAATGAAGCTCGACGCCTCACCGAATGCATGATCGTGATGAATATCACCGGTGTGGTACCTCCGAGCGTGCGCCCGACTAGCTAGCTATTATTGTCACGTTTGTGTGTGTGGCAGCATGAAGGCGCTAGCACATGTCATATATCCCCCCCCCCTCCCTCCCTCCATGTGGTCGCACCCTCCCCTAGTCCGCTACGAACCTGATTTGGTGTTTCTCGTCACGAACCTACTACTCGCTAGAGTCAGTGTGTGTGTGAGAGAGAGAGAGACACACACACACGCTACACGTAGATACACACCTACACACGATACACTAATGAACATTTGGCAACACGCGAATATACTCTAACCTAATTATATACTATATAAATGCGTTACACGTCATAACGTTACAACTTCATAAACTCCAAACACACATATTCCATATGTATAATAAATGCAAGTACATATTATATAATAACAGCATAATGCAGCAGGAGTGATGTGGTCACACGGCGGCCGTAGCCCCCCCGGGACACGTCCCCCCCGCCCCGGGGCCGACACCGAACCGTTATCACTCTTATATCACTATCGGTGCGTGTACACTGCGGGCTCCACTCGCGCGCGCGCGCGGGCTCCGGGCTCCGGGCGAAGTAACAGTATCGCCGGTCCGATCGCGCGACGACACACACACTTAGCTCTAAACGTTTCAATATTCATTTGTACAAGCGGGTTGACGGCCGTCGCTGACGTCACACGGACGCGCCGCCCGCGCACCTCCGTCGCTGGCTCGCCCCCGGCCCACACACACACACACACGCACGTGTTACATATCATGTAGCATGGCATACTGTATAGTCGAAGAGCGATCGATCCGCGCCATTAGTGAGCAGGATAACTCTATACGTTATATATATAGCAGAATACTTTCAAACGGTTCGTCGGATCGACATCCCCAGAGACGTATCGATAATGAGGGTCAATATTTTCATTATATATCTTACTTAGAAAAACATTGAGTTTCAATCGTTCAGTACGAATCGGCAATTGCATAGCCGCAATTGCATGAACCGCTAACATGAGGCGGCACGAGTCCGGCCCGGGTCCGACGGGTCGGCGCGCGTCCGCCCCCCGCACTGGTCGAGGGCATGGCGCCGTCCATCTCGCAGATAAACGCAGCGATGTACAACGATACCGCGCGCCGCCGCACACGTCGTCTGGTTGCGGTTCATTATCTAAATGTATTATAATTGTAACGTCGCGCCCCGCGCCGGCCCCCGCTCGGGTTCAGCAGGCGCTGCGGGGCGCGGGCGCGGGGCGCTCGGCGCGGTGACGCAGTCGTCGCCCGCGCTACTCCTGCGCAAGGGCGTGCTGCTCGAAGGGGGCACCCCCGCCGGGGTGGAGGCGCCGCACAGCGACGTGAACACGGTACTGGCGGAGACCTCGCGCACGCAGCGCCGCTGCGACTCTGGAATGCACACGACACGTCCGATCCGTGAAACAGCACTCGTCTACTGTCTAACGATAAACCTGCGGGAGTGGAAGTGGCCTGTACCGGGCGACGGATACCGCCCTCGTCAGTACCGGCCGTCCAATTCTTTTAAACTAGCTGCGCCCCGTGGGTCTACTCGCGTGGTGATGGTGATGATTAAAATCAGCCTGTGTATTAATCCTACGTATGAGCTATCTCCATACCGAGTTTCATCGTAATCGGCGTTCGAGCGTGAAGAAGTAACGAATACACACACGTACACACAACATTTCGCTTTTATAATATTAGTAGAAAGTAGGACAGACCGACGGCATATCTGTGGGCGGGGTGCATCGGTGCGAGTCGGTGCGCGTGCGCGTCCCGAGCCCGGGTTCCGGACGAACCCGAAACGTGTCGATCGTCACATTGACGACGCGTACGTTTTCACGTTAACCCGTTTAGTAGGCACCAAATAAATGGCAACTTAATTTCACTAAAACTACCCGCAAATTTAATAAATATATTTTAATTTTAGTGATGTTATCGATAAGTCTCATACTAAATTATACTTTATCGTAACCGCATAAGAACTGATTTAGTTTTCCAAAATTTTAGTTTAGTTCAGTTTAATAACCGAATCACCACCATTGACTATCGGACCTATTGCACGCACAACCTACCAAATATCTGTCATAGTTGTACTAGTCAACTCCCACACTAGGTGGAGCGGACACGACATATAACACTTTATGTGTGCAATAGGAGCATTAAAGTGTTGATGGGTACCGCAGCACCCCGCCCCCCGCCCTTCCCGTCCCGTACCGAAAGTACGATTATGCGTATAGTAATATAAACTGGCCACGGTACTTCCCGGGCCTTGCTCCGACAGATTATCACTTTTTCCAGAATTTGGACAACTAAATTATGAGGCTGTCAAAACCGCCTTCAAAATGTATCGATCCTCGCTCCCACCATGTATGCCGGCACAGCGCAGGCGAGGCGAGGAATCGATGAACTATCGATTCTTTACTCGAGTGCGCCCAACTGCCGCAATCATTATATTACACCAGAATCAAATACTAATATAAGTAATCCTCAGTAATATATTAACATGACATTTGTGATACAGGATATATCATATATGGCCTATATATACCTATATAGGATGGTCATCGGTAGCTGTACTAGGATTCCCTGTGTCACAGCCACCACGACACCAGCCTCTGAGAAAGAGCAAGGTACTACAAAGGCTGCACTACTTGCTGAATGTAATTAAAGTTAATTTAAATAAGAAAAACAATATATATATATATATATTAAATGTATACGCACTATAACCCTCCCTAGCAAAACCTCCCGCGGGATTCATCTTCCTGTAGTGACCGTGTCCGGCCGTGTCTCCGGCCCCGCGCCACCAACAACACGACTTGTTATTGACTTGACACACTTGACTATTTTCATGTATACGTATGTATGTACATAATAAGAGGTTAGTTTGCGAATAGAGTTGAGTTGGTAAGAACCTCGGTCCCAGCGAACAGTCTCCGTGTGGAAGCCGCACCGACCGGACGTTTGAGTAGTACCAGGGGCGCCATTGTTGATGGTGAAGCAGAGTGAAGATAGTGTCGCTGTCCAGCGGGCGCGGGCGTCGCTGGTCGCCGCACGGGGAGAGGACGCGGACGGCTGGACGCGCGCGAGTAATTGTCACTAATATATTGTAACTGTTAGATCTCTCTAACTGGAGGAACTTAGAAACCAGAAGTGAGAGAGAATGTTTCATGATGTAACAGGGAGCTTGAATCCACCGCCGTGGGTCAATAGTCCCGCGGCTTCCGATGCGGGTAGTTAGTGTTTACCGATCAAGTTTTGCAGGTTGTCGATCAACACCTCGGTGTTTTGCGTCGCGTCGGCGGCGCGCTGCACGAACGCGCTCCACGAGCTCAGCTCGGCCTCCTGTCGCACGCAGCACGCCGCACACGCCACACGCCGCACACGCCACATGTAATGTCATCACACACACTATATGAGCGGAGCGCTCGAATTTTGAAATGTATTATATATTACCACAGTGTATAATATTATACTAGTTGCGCCGTGCGGTTTTGCCCGCGTGGTGATGAAAGCATAAGTGTTAATCCAAGGTATAAGCTATCAACATACCAAATTTCATTGAAATCGGTGAAGCCGTTTGAGCGTGAAGAGGTAACAAACATGCGCACATACACACAACCTTTCGCATTTTTAATATTAATGGGATAGGATTTACTTCAAATCTGGAGGCAAAATACACGAAGCGTTTTGATTCCACATTCATAGTGCGCACAGCTACCGAGTGGAATTACTCGCCTGCATCTGTGTTTCCGAGTAAATACAATCTGGGCATCTCCAAGTCACGAGTGAACAGGCACCTTCTCGGCGGGCGTACTGCATCGTGTGAGATAGTGGCCAAAGGCTTCGTCATTCCAGATATAAGAAAATATTTATCGCTTTACCAACATGGCCACTATGCGCCGTCAAAGTTGTAGCGTCCATACTTAAAAACCCTTTACTACCCCACCGCGCCCCGCCCCGCCCCGCCCCGCCCGCCGCGCCGCTGCCGAACAAGTGTAACATTCTCATCATATGTTTCTTCCGGGACGTCGAATATCTAAAACACAAAATCCTTTGAAACGTTTGAGACTGGAACGTACTGACAGCGAAGAGTATTTACACGCCGGTGAGGACGTGGGTAGGTGTGGGACCGGCGCGGCGGTGGGCCGCGTGCGCGGACTCGTACGACGAGCGCTAGAGCAAGGCATGATGACTTCTCTATATAAGGAACGCAAGTGATCGAGATAGCCGAGCGAGGTGAACCGGGCGCTGGTCGCCCCTGCGACGTGGGGGCGGACGCGTCCCTCGACAACCCACTAAACGTTGCGGGACGAAGCTGAACGCGGGCCACGCCCCCAACCGACCCTCGCGGAGACCCTGTCTTCCGGGACCTGTCTTCGAGAATCACTCGACATTATTTCGACAAATTCATCCAGTGATGTATTGCTTTAAGATTTGATCTAGTTAGCGCTAGATCAAACTATCAATCGTGAAATATGAGCAGAAGGTAAGCGCACCATGGTGGATTCAACAGCAGCTGCTACAGGTCACACTTGTGCGGCTTCGTAGCTCTCCGAACATTGGGGAAGTTAGAAGCGTAGGTTCGCGATCCGGGGCGACGCGGACGGGAGCCGACACCGCACAGCTACCCCCCGGCTTCTCGCTCCGTCACCACGAAGCCGTGTGAGGTACGCGGGTGACGTGTCCAGCGTTCGCCGGACTCGACCCTCTCTCGAACACCGAGAGCACCCGACCGTTTTGCCGTGAACGAGCCGAGTCACGACGCGCCATTGTCGCTTTTAGCCGATTAATGCCAGTCATCGCACGTGCTTCCATTTTCTACACCATAGCTAATTCGAACAGCGCGAGTTTATACTATAGATGCCACGAATATTCGGCAACTCTTCGGTATTCGGCCACTTTTTTTCACTATTCGGTATTCAGCCGAATATTCCAAACTATTCGGCCGAATACCGAATAGCAAGTCATGAAAAAAATTAACTTAAAATATTACTTATTAGAAATGTTTGTGTGACTAACAAATTGAAATATAATATTTATATATAAAATCTACTAGTTATAAGTTATGATGAACGAAAACAATTTTGTCAGCATTTGTTGATACCAAGCGATTGCGTTTTCCTCATAAATTATACCTGCCTCCGAAACCAGCCGCTCACTGTATACACTGCTACCGGGAGATGGTCAATAAATCTTAGCCAACTGTGAGAGGGCTGGATATTGTTTTGGGTTTGCTGACCGCCACTTGTAATAAGGTAGGTAATCAATCACATTAACAGTAATATTTAATTAGTATACAGTACGGACAGTATGATTCACCAACAATCAACAAATAAAGCGTGTCGTGACACGACGCCGACATAATCACAAATGAAGCAAAACTGCCAGCGTACGTACTACTTCACTAAGTGTTGCCGAATATTCGGCGCTTCGGCCGATAGCCTCGCCGAATATTCGGTATTCGGCCAAATCACTATCCTTGCATCTGTAGTGTATACAGAGCACCATAGATCGGATTGGACGAGGTGTTCACGTCGCTATCGGGCGCGATTCGCGGCGGAAAAAGAGCTTTATAAATCACAAACTAGGTGGGGTCGGCACAACATGTTTTCCTCTTCCATTCTCTTCTATCATTGGTCGTCTCAGCGCTCACACCTTTCATAAACATATCATTCCTCACACAGTCCATCCATACCTTCTTCGGCCTTCCTCTATCTCTATATCCATCCACGTTCACTCTTTTTGTTATATGTTGTTCATCCCTCCTCATGCCAGGCCCATACCAAGCCAATCTACTCCCTTTCAACTTATCATTCTCTGGTGCTACTTTCACGCTTCCTCAGATATACTCATTCCTTATTTTATCCATCCTAGTCACACCACACATCCATCTCAACATACGTATCTCTGCCACATGCACTTTTCTTTCATCCACCTCTTTTGCTGCCCAACATTCGGATCCATACATCACGACAGGTAACTATGGTCTTATATATTTTGCCCTTGAGTTTCAAGGGCATTCGCGGATCGCATATGGTCCCTGAGACCTGTCTCCATTTCATCCAACCTGCGTTTATCCTGTTCCTTACGTCTCGGTCAATATTGCCGTCATTTGCCTAACATCCGAGCAGACTGGTAGGGATACACCATTTGAGGCTATACGGGGAAAATTGGATGATCCACCGAAGTCGAAAACAGGTGTTCGGTTTTTCTCTACTGATCTTAAAATAAAAAACGCAGTAAAGATTTTCGGGCAGTAATTTTTATTATTACATGCTATGTAAGCACAATAATTAGTAAGAAAGAAATCACCCGTAATAACTGTGAAGTGCCGCGCGCTCGAGCCGAGCCAGCCCTAGCGGGTGCGTAGCGTTGGGCGAGTGACGCAGTCGCGTTCGCAGAGCGGGCCGGCTGTTCTATATGGGCTGTGGTCAAGCTCACGATGAATAGATACGATAGCTACTCTACTATCGTTACCTAACAGTGATGGTGCGTGATGCGGCGCCGGCGCCCGATATAGAGATGACGCGACCCCGGGCCCGTCGCGCCAGGACCCTGACCTGCCGTTTCGGGGAGTCATTCTCACAGGACACCGACTAATTAATTGTATTAAACGGCTAGATGTAGGTATGAGATATGAAGCCCGCCTCCACACGGTGCGGTCATCGCTCTGTCTGCGCCGCAACGGTCGAGATGGCGGTAGGGCGGTATAACACGGTTGGTGTAACAAGTCGGCGCACAGACATACTCGTGTTACGGCACTCTATGTTGATTATGTAATTAATTAATTATCCGTTCTATAACGTTACGATTCTATAATTATTACTAGTACGGTTGGACTCCCCGAATTCACACTAATAAAAAATATCAACATAATACATATTCATACAAATGAAGTAGGAATGTCAAAATTCTCGTCTGTATCGAAGTCGATTCGATACGATAACGATAACCTGAGCATAAACAGATACATAGTCGTTGATAGACACACATTGTTCGAAGGAAACACACTATCTTTATGTGAGAAGCATATTAGAACAACGGTTTCCCCGTTACATGATAAACTATAATTTACTATTACATATTATCTACTAATTATATTTTTTCCTGTTCGCCGACACAAAAGTTCTTTAACCCTTTTAAAACGTATCATGCAAAACGAAAAACAAACAAAATTAATCAATTCACTTATAACATTAACTAACTATGTATAAGTACGACAAATGTACTGATAAATGGTACAGTTGGATGTCCGGTTTCGGGGCTCGCCGACACTCGACATCCGGGTCACCGGGTGAAGGTTAAGGGACAAGGGCGAGAGATGCGCGCAGGCGCCCGGCGAGCGGCGAGCGCCTCAGCCTCGGCCTCCTCGCCTACCTGCACACGCTCCGCGACGACAGATTTATCTTTTGGTTAAAAAATCGTATGCCAATTAACCGCTTTCGTGTCCGAATCACGACCGCTACTAAATATGTATCTGTGGTGTGGTGTGGTGTGGTGTGGTGCGGTGTGGTGTGGTGTGGTGCGGCTTCACTAGAGTCCCGGTCGGTTCAAACCATGCCAATGGAGTGAACAAAGTGAACAGTCGAGCGATTATGGGCAGCGCCGTCGCGTCGCGTCGCGTCGGTTCGCACTGGCCATCATCTATTCCGTGAATATCAACGAGACTGGTAACTTGCTGCAGCTGTGAACCAGGAAATCCTCACCTTCTGCGTTACCTTTGTTGGACAAAATACCCACACACACGTGTGTAACCTTTACATAAACGTTACCTACGCGGGTCGTTATACACAAAGGGGTCAACGGTATCTCAAGTGGCTAATTGACGCAGCAAGAAGCGTTTAATTGAGTTCTCGGGAACTACGAGCGTCGCACTCGCCCGCGTCCGTCGGGGGCGCGACCGCTCTACCCTCCTTGTTCTCGTGAGACATGAACTTTATGAGCTCCCCCGGCTCGCCCGTCTCTGGCCGGCGACAGGTCACGTGAAACGGAGTGGCTGGTTGCCGACGAGACTGACGCGCGACAGCACCGCTACTGCAGCGCTACAAAGGTCGGCCTAACCGCCCTCGGGATGGCTGCGCTCGCGCATACCAGTTGCGGGTCGAGTCGAGTGTCTAACGTGGGTAGACGCACCATTCAGATGACGAATGGATGTCGAGTGACTCTCCCTAATGCTAAATGCTCAACGAATCTAAATTCAGAAACACGACATACAGCATTGCGCAAGCGCAGTTAAATCTGCACGATTTGCAAAATTGCTCGAAAGTCTTCACAGAAACTAGAGTTGCGTAGACTTGCGATAATCTGTTCTAGAGAGCCGCGACCGCGACCGCGCCGCGTCGTCACCGGCAGGACAGCACCCACTACACACCCACCGCGACCGCGACCGCGCCGCGTCGTCACCGGCAGGACAGGACCGCGTTACCGACCTCGACACATACGGGTATTAATGTACTTCATACGGTAATCTCAGTTGACTGAACAAGTTGGGAGCCGACATGGTTACCGACACAAACCTACTCACTAGAGATTGGTAGAGGACGAACTAACCTTTAACCTTAGCTCACGGGCAGCTGAAACTGACGCACAAACTTGTCGTTCAGGAGCCACTCCTCTCCCACTGTTTATTCATTTTTGTATCTACGTATGACACAAGCTGTAAACTAGAAGGTAGGTACTGTATGAACATGGTAGGTAGGCACAGTTGCGCGCAAAGGCGCCAGTGCACCCACAGTGAGAGCCCACCGCGCGGCGCGCCCCACCAGCGCGAGCGCCGCGGCCGCATCCCGCGCTTACACTCCATCCCCGGTACGTCACCGCACCATCATTAGAAAGCGATTCGGTTTATACGCCAATCCCGATACGAGCGCCTAACCCCATTGTCCACCAGACCGCTCCACGGCTAGCGGCGCGCGGCGCGCGGACACCGCGACCATTCGTCACTACATGGTCGTTAAGTAATTTGACAAGTCGTTACTGACACACACGCGACTTCAAATATTTGTTAATAAATGTAATAGTACAAGGGGCAAGCCGGAAATACACCTTTCTTATCCCACAATAGTTTCTAAGGAACGGTTCCTGAGATGTAACAGTACTAAATTTGACTGCTTTCGGACTCAGAGCTACGCTTTGTGAAGCTTGTACTCGTTCGGGAATGATGATAAAATCAATAATATATGCATAACTCCGCCGCGCGCCGCGGTCATGTTATAAAACGTCAGCGTTGATGCGTGGCTAACATGTACTCCATAAGAAGGACCGCGACGCGGCCGCGGTCGACAGCGCGGGCGAACCAATGCGGCAAACCAATACGAAGCTGCCCAGAAGCCCAGCAAACCAGGAGGACTCGCGGAAAGGAAGCGACGGGCCACTATCCCCGCGGTGAAGCTTTAACTCTGTTTAAGGTTAGTTCTTTCATATGAACGACCCTATGCGATACAACTCCGCGCCACTGGAACGGCCTGTATCATTCAGCCGAGCAGTGCCTCTCACGACGGCATTACTTGCCACACATCATAGTTCTAGGTCAACGGGAAATGCCCTATAAATTTTGATTCTCTCGAGTGTCGAAACATATTAATGTTTTTTACGGCATAAACGGCCGTAGGCATTTTTTACGTTAACTTACAAGTTTGATTGTTTCGCGGCTTCAAGAGACTGTACACCTGAGTATATCGTTTTAATTTCAACTCGATACGTCCGCGCGTTCCCGAGATATAGGGTCTCGACAGACGGACGGACGGACAGCAAAGATCATTCGATAAGGGTGCTTTTTGAGGTACCTACGGTACCCTAAAAATTATTCAAAAGTTTGAAACCGTGAATGTCACTTCTTGACTTTTTTGATGTGTGTAGATGCAGATGCACCCTCCTGAGAGTAATCCTGGCGCGGGCGCGAGGCGCGGGCCCGCGGCGCCCGTCGCGTGTGCACGCGCATCTCACGCGTCATGCACACTCATCGCGTAGCGGCATCGCAGAGCGTCCGTCGAGTGCGGTGCGGGCGCGATCTCCGCTCGCTCTACGAAGACGGTACATCAGATGACATTCCAACGAACACGTCGCCGTCGGCAGTAGGTACGCCGAATTGACATGGAATGGATCGTCGCGGTATATGAGTCTCAATGATGCGATGCGGTCATCCATCACTCGAGCCACCGACGGCGACGCCTATTACCTTCTATTACGGTTACTAAAAGTGTAAGATTTTAATCGGATAATGCGTGTGACCCGTCCGCGTCGTATAGCAACGCATTAGGGTCATAATTGATGTCGCGCGCGGCCGCAGCCGGCGGTCGCCCGCGCCGACCCGACACCGGTCCGACACCAGCGCGGGCGGCCGCCCGGCACAACACCACCGCCGCGCCGGCCGCCCCGGCTACGCAACACGGCGGCCTCGCGTATCCGTCTGCTCGTCCGAGTGGAAGCTTCGTTAAGTGTTTGACACCTACTAGCACCGACCGATCGTCGAGGGAGCTTCGACCCAGCAGCGGTTAACCATCACCCGTCTCTCTCTCACTCGGATGGGATAACGTTACCTGCGGATTAGAACGCGCGCGACGTCACGTCACCGGTCACCGTCAGACTCGGTAGGGGTCAAATGGAAATCGAACGTATCCACTTTACTGAACTAAACAAACTTTCACTTAATGTTTAGCAAACCGCAGCGACCGCAATGTACCAGACCAACGTCGATGGGAAACGTTCGAACAACAGAGCGAGCATACGGTGATCTAGCCGAAGTGACGACCCTAAGACCGCGGCCCGCGCCGGTAACTGTCCGGGACGACCGCCGACACACTGAGCGCGGCGCGCGGCGCTCGGGGTCAGCTGCCTTAATACACTGGGATTGGTACGGATGGGTTTCACCATCACCGCGAGCTCAAGTCCGAGCAGGTAAAATTCGACATCGCGATCGGCGGGTTATATTTATACGATTCGTAAGTAGGTACATATATCGCTACACGAGCAGTTCTCGGAACGTCGATAACTCGTTTAACGTGAAAACCGATCCGTAAACGTCGTCGGTCCGAGAGCGTGTCAAACTGGACGTCACGAATCGGCGCCCGCTGATGAGACTAAATATTATGATCGCAATGGTGATTATCTGTTACGTAGAGAGGTCAAGTGCACCGCGAGCACGACACGCGGGGGCGCGGGGGCGGCGTGCGGGCGGCAGGCGGACGCTGATGCACGTAACAGGTTAGGAAAGTATTAATCCTAAGATTCTAGTTTTAAGTAAGAAGATTTCTTTAAATCTTAAAGTAGATATAATAGTGAAATAGAATTTACTACCTAATAGCGTAATTTATAATTATTAAGTATTTTCATAAAGTTTGCAAAAGAATACTATATTTGACTTTCGTTATATTAGTCATTTGATTTACTTAGTATCAAATTGTTAGTAATCGATCGTATTAATAATGTAATCATTATTGAAAATTAACAAAGTTATTTAAGTGTACCTTTTATTTCGTTTTATTCAATTATTTGGTATTCTTGTAATAGTTTGAAAGTACTGGCGTTGACATAGACTAACAAAATTGTAATAAAAAAAGGGCCGCTTGGCACAGCAAGCCAGTCGTATGTCGCGCTTGCCGTGAACAGTCGTTCCGCGCATGCGCTCTCCGCTCAGTGATAAGTTACGCGCCAAAAGCCTGCTTTTGGCGCGAAGTGTCGTTCCAGTTCGCTGTAGCTGTTTTCAATTCGATAAGAAGACTAACCGACGTGTTGTTTCTGTGCAGATCGCTGCGCCCCGCAGCGAGTCGGCGCGGGAATAGTCGTCGCGACGTCCGAAACATCTTATAGCATAGTTTAACAACAGTCCTAACAACTCCTTGTTTCTGCTCGTTGTTTCTTAAAACGCTCTTTTCAGAGCGACCAAACGCTCTTCTCAGAGCGATTGCAAAGCCACTGTTTCCTTGTGGTCGACCTGTTGATACCTAGCGGTGTTAACGAAGCAGGTCGGGCGCGGACCCGGAGCGCCTGCCTCCCCTTCTGGGACAGCAGAATCTGGAAGATCTCTAACAAGCTTGGCCTTGGGGTGTCTCCTAGTCAACGTTAGAGAGCTCCATCCCACCTCCCATCCCCCCGTTCCTTCCTCGGGAGTGTGTTTGGTTAGACGCCCGGTCCTGGGGCGTCTCTCCTCTCCCCCGTTAGGGTCTCGGGTTGCTCGCTTGCTAGCGCGCTAGGTACACATCCCTCTGCACAATAAGATCGGCAGAGGGGCGCATAGTAGGGACAACACGTAGGTACTCACTTCCCTCACCTAACCCGGTGAGGGACGTCAGTCTCACCTCAAACTCATCCTGAGTGTACCCCTCAGGATGAATCCTCCCACCGCCTCCTCCTTCGCCGCCGACGATCTCAACGGAGAGATGGCTCAGGCCTTTCTCCGCTGGATCGTGGCGTCGAACCCTTCGCTCCTCGAGAGCTTTCGTTTATCCCTACGGGATAAAAGCAGCCGTGGCCGCCTCACGGACACGCAACTTTCTCTTTCTGGCAGGACTGCCGTAAGTTTAGACTCACCCGCGAGCCCCGATCCCCCGTCTCACTTGCACTGCCGCCACCGTACCGCGTTGCCCGTCGCGCACTCTCGCTCACTCGACCGAGACCGCTCTCGCTCACCCGCGTCACCCGTCGTGCCATCTCGCTCGCTCGGTATCGACCGTTCTCGATCTCGTTCGCCCGCGATCCCACCCCGCGCCGATACCGCCACTCAGGCGGTAGAGGAACAACTTTCAGACACGTCCGATATGGAAACGGAGCCCTCACCCGTCGCACCCTCCGCTGAGTCGGACTCGGAGGACGGTTTCACTCCCGTCGTCCACGGGAAGCGAAAGCGCGCCTCCAAGTGCGACTCACCCGCACCTTCACCTCCTCCGAAAGCCACTTGCACCGCGCAAGGTGGCAAGACTAACGGCCCTCCCGCTTCCTCCTCCGCCGCCGATACTTCCGCGCCTCCCGTGAGACGCGAAAAAGTCCCGCCGCCAATGTTCATTCAGGACAAAGGCAAATGGAACGCGATCTCTCGCGTTCTTACGGACCGCAAGGTCCACTATACCAGTGCCCGCCTCACCCAGCAGGGAATTAAAGTTCAGGTCCCCACTTCGGACGACCACAGGGCGCTCACCAAGTTCCTTAGGCAAGAAAACATAAGTTTTCATACCTTCGCGCTTGAGGAGCAAAAAGTCCTCCGCGTAGTCATACGCGGAATCCCTAAGGAGGTGCCGGTCGACCTCATACACACCGACCTCAAAGACCAGGGATACCCTGTCCACGAAGTACATCGAATGTACAGTGGGAAAAACCGTGTCCCTTACGATCTCGTGTTGGTTGTCCTAGACCGCACCTCCGAAGGGAAAGCGATCTTCAAGGCCAATAAGGTGGTCAACCTTACTGGCATTGAAGTGCAGGCACCCCACAAGAGCAGCACGCCGGGACAGTGTCACAACTGCCAACTTTACGGCCACGCTGCTCGCTACTGTTACGCGCGCCCTAGGTGCGTAAAGTGCTTAGGCGACCACGCAACCGCGAATTGCCTTCGCACTAGGGACTCTCCCGACCCGCCCAGTTGTGTTTTGTGCGGTACCCAAGGGCACACCGCGAATTATCGCGGTTGCCCCAAGGCGCCGCCTAAACCAAAAGCGCCGGCTAGGAGACCTATCGCTCCCCGTCCCTCGGTAGCCCCGAGCTCCAAGCTCCGCACGACCCCGCCGACAGAGACAGCTGTCTCTGTCCCGCTCTTTCCTCCGACATACAACGCTTGGACCAAGCCGCCGAGCATGGTCCGAGCGAGCGCGCCTGCTCCCGCTCTCGCGGTAGCTCCCCCGACCCACCCCGCGCCTCCCGCCGCCGCTCCGCCGCCGGCTAAGGGCCCGGCCCCGAAGCCACAACCCCCTCGCATGCCTGCCGCCAGGCCCGCGCCCCCTTCCGCGAAACCCGCGCCCGCCATGCCAGGGCTCAGCCAGCCATGTCAGTCGGACATGGCGGCTGACCTAGCCCTAGTAATGGACTACGCCATGGCGATAGACATGGCCGAAGTTAGCGTATTCGCACGCAAACTTCGTACCGCGACGTCTCCCAACGCTCGTCTTCAAGCCACGCTTGAACACGCGGGCATTATCAGTGCAATTAGGCACTACGCCCTCCCCACAAACTCTTAAGGAACAGTATGGGTACTACAACCTTAAGAGTTAAACCCTCCTCCTTAACGTTAGCGACTTTCAACGCTGACGGCTTCTTCAACCAAAGAGACGAAGTCTTCGAATTCTGTAAGACCCATCAGGTCGACATCCTATGCGTGCAAGAGACCTTTTTGAAACCGGGTACAAAGAACCCTAGGTTCGCAAATTACCGTATGGTTCGTAATGATAGGTTGGACACCATCAAAGGTGGCACACTTATTTATTACAAAAGGTCCTTGCACTGCATACCTCTCACTCCTCCCACTTTAGTTAGTTTAGAGGCATCCGTTTGCCTACTAGGGATGACCGGCCATCAACCTATCGTTATAGCCTCTTGCTACCGCCGCGGCAACTTACAACTCCAACAGTGCGACTTTGAAGCTCTCTTCTCCCTCGGAAGGTCGACCCTTCTGCTGGGAGACTTCAACAGTAAACACGTTCTCTGGAACTGCACTGCCACTAATCCTAGCGGTACGCGTCTCGATAGCCTAGCCAGCATCCTCAATTTTGACATCATTCCACCATTAGAGCCCACTAGATATCCCCCTCAGGGAAACCAAAGACCCGACATACTCGATATTGCTCTCTTCAAGAACGTCACCCTACGGTTACGTTCTATAGAAGTAAAGCACGAGTTAACCTCAGATCACCGTCCCGTCATATACAGGCTAGGCCCCGACACGGCTACCTCTCCACCCACCAAGTCGGTAGTGAACTGGAAGCAACTGGGGGAAACCCTCCAAGCTATCAGCTCACCTGACTTAGATAGGATCCCTGACGACATATTAACAGTAGACGACGTCTCCGTTGCAATCGACGCGCTCAGTAGCCACCTGCGAACAGCAGTAGGGAAATGCTCTAAGCAGATCCCTGTGGCCACCGGCCAACGATTCGAACTACCTGACGATGCCAGGCGGCTACTGAACGCGAAGAATGCAGCCACTAGAGCGTACGACTCGATCCCCACCGATGAGAACAAAGCCACCATGCGTTACTATCAGCGTGCTGTACGTAACCGCATAAGTGAGCTGCGCAATCAAAGGTGGGAAGACACACTAGCCGGGCTCGAGCCAACTCACCAGGCATACTGGAAGTTGGCTCGCAGCCTGAAATCCGACGGACAGACAACAATGCCCCCCCTCATTAGGCCGGTCCCCCGATCTCTCGCGTTCTTTGACGAAGATAAAGCCGAGTGTTTAGCTGATAGCCTCGAGGCTCAGTGCTCCCTTAACTCAGATCACGTCGACCAGACCCACCTCGATACGGTGGAGTCTGAAGTCGCACGTAAGAGCTCCGTGCCCATATCGGACCTCCCTCCGCTACCTCCCGTCAAATCAGCTGAAGTGGCGAATCTGATCAAGGATCTCAAACCCCGCAAGTCCCCTGGTGCCGACCAGATCAGTAACAAGATGCTCAAGCATCTCTCAGTCCCCTTAGTCCACCTTTTAGTAAGCATCTTCAATGCTGCTATGAACAACTGCCTATTCCCAGACGACTGGAAATCTGCCATAGTCATTGGCATCCACAAGCCTGGGAAGATGGCTTCACAGCCCACCAGCTACCGCCCTATCAGTCTCCTCAGCTCTCTGGGGAAGATTTACGAGCGACTCATAGTCAATCGTCTCTGGTCCCATGTTAGGTCCCACAACTTACTGCCTGATGAGCAGTTTGGCTTTCGAGCCAGACACTCTTGTGTTCAACAAGTGCACCGCTTAACGGGGCACATCCTCGAGGGCTTTAACGCCAGTTACAAGCCCAAAGGGACAATAGCGGTCTTCCTCGATGTAGAGAAGGCTTTCGACAAAGTCTGGCACAACGGCTTGTTATTCAAGCTGTACCAACTTGAAGTGCCAGACCGTCTTGTACGCATCTTACAAGACTTCCTCAGGGATCGAAGCTTTCGCTACCGCGTAGAAGGAACGCTCTCTCTCCCCCACCCTATCCTTGCCGGCGTCCCTCAGGGATCCGTGCTCTCGCCCATTCTCTTCTCGCTATATACCAGCGACATACCACGATCTGAACCTTCAGTTCAGATCGCCCAGTTTGCAGATGATACAGCCATCTACTGCACTGGGTGGCACATGGTCAGACAGAGAGCCGCTTTACAGAGAGCCATCACCGACATCGGTGCCTGGTTCCGTAAATGGCGGATCTCTGTCAATCCGGATAAAAGTACAGCTGTGTACTTTACCGAGATAGGCCGTTTAAAAAAGCCCAACCCCATAGCCCTCTTCGGCAAGCCCATACCGTGGGCTAACTCTGCCAAATATTTAGGTGTGATCCTTGATCGGAAACTCACTTTCGAGCAGCACATCACTAAAGTTCGAAACAGGGCGGCCTTCGTATTGGGTCGCCTCGGTCCCCTTGTTTGCAAAGATAGTAAACTTTCACTTAGAAATAAAATCACTTTGTATAAACTCTGCGTCCGCCCAATCATGACCTACGCCTCCGTAGCGTTCGCTCATTGTCACCCTCGCGATCTCCACCGTCTCCAAATAATTCAAAATCGGTTCGCTCGCAAGGCGGTCGGCGCTCCGTGGTATATGCGGAACACCGACCTGCATTGCGACCTCGAATTAGAGTCCATAACCCAATTCATTAAGACCTGCTCCCGTCGCTACTTTGACGCGGCTCCCCACCATCCCAATCCTCTGGTAGTGCAAGCTGCCAACTATTCCACCACCCCGACACACCCGCACCTTCAACCCCCCCGACGACGCCGCCCTAGGCACGTATTGGATGACCCGGACGACCCCATCGCTGTCGCCTTGTCGCTAGCTTTAGCGTCGTCCCACGGTCATCCCGGTAGAATACAAGGTCGAGAGTCCCTGGTATACTCAGTCAGACACCGAGCTCGGCGGCGAGCTCGAGGCAAAAACATCCTGGTTAGATTCTCTCCAAATAGTCAAAGAGCAAACATCCTTAGGGCCCACTTACGGACCACTCTGGTACCGGGGCAAGTCGATCCGATAACTCCCTGTCCTGGCGACAGCTCAAGCCGAGGTCCGAACCTCAGTGGTGCCCTTGAGCTAGTCGCCTCGTCCTCTCCTAGTGGCACAGCGCCGTCAGCGCTAGCCTCACTAGGCGGTGCGCCTTCTGCGACCGCACAAATACCGGGCTGAGCACCATCTGTGCTCGCCCCCCCTCCGGTGAAGCTGTAAATGCCGGTAGAGGCAAACAGCATTAGTCCGTTAGAAAAAAAAAAAAAAAAAAAAAAAAAAAAACAGCAAGCCAGACCCTCCGGTGAAGCTGTAAATGCCGGTAGAGGCAAACAGCATCAGTCGGGTAGAAAAAAAAAAGGCAAGCCAGTCTTCCCTTGGCAAGCTCGGAGTGAACAACTCAGGTACAATAACTGTTCTTATTATATAATTTCTGTGTATTTGGTGTATTATGTATAATTAATATTTAACTTATTGTAAAATGTGATGTGAGATAGTGTTAAGGCGTGCTTTTACCAAATGTTTAGGTATTTTACGCGCGTTAGAGCAGGACAGTAGCGGAAGCGGCGCACCGAAGCGCCCTGCGCCGCCGGCCCCGCGCCGTACGCACGCACGGCTCCAAGAGAGAGTAATATTTAACGCCTGGTAACAAGCTGTTGTCAAAATATAGCTCCACATATTTTGGTAGGCGCTAATGAACATCTGAGTGGCTTTAAACATAGTCTGTTTAGACTAGCTGATCCCCTCGTGGCTTCTTGTATGGCCTAATATGTATCCCGATTTTACTTCTTCAAAAGGACCATTTGACTGTAACTAAGTTAATGTCTAAACGGAACATTATCGAAGAAAGAAATCTCCGAACACTAGTACTTTGTATTACTCTAATTTAAAATACATACTAGTACTGTACATGTGTTGCGTAAGTAAGGTTTATCGAACCAAAATATACCTAAATAAGTTCACAATGTACACAATAAAATCATATCTTCTATACCATAAAATATTGTTTTTCATAAGTCTTTCTAAATTTCAACGTAATATTCTACTATAGGTTGAGGAGAAGACGTCACAGACTAGACTAGCAGTTCCGTGGGTCAAATCCCATGGTGGTGTATAGATCTAGCGTTTAAACACTATCTCGTTTTATGTCATTATCATCATAATTATTTTTTCTTCTAATCATACTCAAATCCCCGCACTAGAATTTCCTGTGTCGCGGGAGGCATAGACACACAAACATTCAAGACCCGAAACAAACACGTACACTCATCACACAAATGTTTGCCCCTGCCAGGATTCGAACCCAGGTTCCCGAAAACACAGAAGTCATATCACTGACCACTGAGCCACGGTAACCGTCAATCAGCCATAATAGATAATATACGTAAATATATAATAGATCGCCACAGGGACCGGTGGAAAGCGGCATGCATCCAGCCCCCTTTCTGCGATCTTGGTCATGTCGCCTATCCCCCTTGTGGTGGATATCCAATGCTGCACTTGCCTATTCGTGGTCTCCACTCGAGAACCTTTCGACCCCAGCGGCCATCGGTTATTAGAGATATTTGCCTGCCCACTGCCACTTCAACTTGCTGATCCACTGGGCTATGTCGGTGACTTCAGTTCTTCTAGGGATCTCCTCATTTATGATTTGGTCTCGTAAATAAGCCCGAGAATAAAAATACAAAATAATTTTATTGACATATATATTACATTCAGTTTCTTGAGTCCATAGAATAGCCCTCTATAGCCGATGAGCCATAAATACTTACAAAATTTCACCCAAATCCGTTTTACCCGCCTGGTGATAACAACGGTGATGATGGTGATGATAAAAATAAGCCTATGTGTTAATCCAGGGTAAAGGCTATTTGCGTTTCAAATTTCATACAAATCCGTCGTGGCGATGAATGATAACGATGATGATGATGAAAGTAGCATATGTGTCACTCCCGGACCTGAAGTATCTACTTACACAATTTCACCCAAATCCGTTTTTTGGTCCGGTGATGAAAGACTATGATGATGATGATGATGATAAAAAAAAATTGGTTGTCTGTAAAGTCGGTTTACGGACGATAGATTTACGTGATAACGTCATAATCATTTATGACTTTGACTTTGACTTTGCCTGACTTTGACTTTGACCTTGACTTTGACTTTGACTTTGACTTTGATTATTTTATGTAATACAAAACTCAGGTGGAACGTTACGCGGAACGTTACTATTTTTCATGAGTGTTGCTGGTATAATTCATCAATTTATAAAACGTTATCACGTCAATAAACCTTTTTGTGAATCCAGGGTATAAACTATCTATGTTCCAAAGTTCATCAAAATCCGTTCAGTAGTCTTTGCGTGAAAGAGGAACAAACATCCATTCATCCATACATTCATACCCACAAACTTTCGCATTTAAATATAATATATAACTACTTTTTGCTATATATATATATACTAGTATTTGGGTGGCGCGCGGGCTGCGAGCAGCCCGCGTTATCGATGTGCATTAGTAATATTTATCAAGATTTGTAGTTGCAGTTTAAAAAATATATAAAATCTCATACAAGTCGAGTAAGTGACAGTTTCTTCTAGTTCAGTACAAAGTGTGAGCAGGGAATGTGCAAGTTGTGTTTTTTAATAAAATTTTAGTCGCTGTAAAATCGCACCAAGATTGTACACGACTTTTGTTAAGGGACCATACCTCTAAGTGCAGTGGTTAACGTGGGCCGTTGCCTCGGAGACCAGCTCGAGATGTGGAAAAAAAACTCCCCATTCGGGACTCGGCCTTCGGCCTCGTCAGTGACTCTCCTAAGGAATGTAAACGCGTAACACCCCATTCGTAAGTGACTAACACGGCTCGGCCTACGGCCTCGCGGAGGCCACGCTCGGCCTTCGGCCTCGCGGGCCGAAAGCTCGGCCTTCGGCCTCGCAGGTTTGGAGCTCGGCCTGCGGCCTCTCAACTGTGGCGTTATATCGCCAGCGAAAATCCCCATCCAGTAAATAAAAAGATTTAAAAATTTTCATGCAAGTCGAACAACTGACAGATACTTTTAGTTCCCGTGAGCGGTTGCATCAAAGACCAGCTCGAGATGTAGAAAAAAACTCCCCATTCGGGACTCGGCCTTCGGCCTCGCTAGTGACTCTCCTAAGGAATGTAATTGCGTAACACCCCATTCGGAACTCGGCCTTCGGCCTCGTAAGTGACTAACACGGCTCGGCCTACGGCCTCGCGGAGGCCACGCTCGGCCTTCGGCCTCGCGGGCCGAAAGCTCGGCCTTCGGCCTCGCCCTGGAAGCTCGGCCTTCGGCCTCGCAGGTTTGAAGCTCGGCCTGCGGCCTCGCAAATAAGAAGTGGTTTCGCCATCAAAAATCCCCATCCAGTAAAAAAAAAACAAATGACGTTATCCAAAAAATTTTTTCATATTTGGAATCAGGGACCCCCAATCTCCCTAAATACCAAATTTCAGCCAGATCGGAGCAACTTGGATTTTGGTATCCGGGTCGAAGGACCAATTTTCAATTTTCGACTAAAACCCCAAATTTTCCTACAAACCCTCTATAACATTTGTTCAAACCCCCCATACCCACCTATAACGGTTCGGGAGCTGCGGTCGTTTTAAATTTGTATGGGAGAACCTCTTTTTTGTTCGGGAGGGTAATTTTTTTTCAACTTTCCAAAAAGGTCCCAGGGTTTTAGTCATTTTTAGTTTTGACACCTACCCCCCATCGATTATGGTTTCCGAGATCCGTACACCAGTTCCATCAAGGAAACCAAAAATGACACTTTTCGGATTTTTCTGGTGGTCATAGGAACCTCCTCTACACTTTTTTCCTACATTACAAACACCCCCCATCGCTCCTTCTGGGAGAACAATGATGTCAATGAGTGAGTCAGTCAGTCAGTGAGTCAGTGGTAATCGAGCTTTATATAATATAACTAGTATTTCGGGTGGTGCGCGGGCTGCGAGCAGCCCGCGTTATCGATGTGCATTTGTATTTATTTCAAGATTGTAATTGCAGTTAAAAAAATCTATAAAATTCTCATACAAGTCGAGTAAGTGACAGTTTTTTCTAGTTCAGTACAAAGTGTGAGCAGGGTTACCATGTGCAAGTTGATTTTTCTGATAAAATTTTAGTCGCTGTAAAATCGCACCAAGATTGTAAACGACTTTTGTTAAGGGACCATACCTTTAAGTGCAGTGGTTAACGTGGGCAGTTGCCTCGGAGACCAGCTCGAGATGTGGAAAAATAACTCCCCATTCGGGACTCGGCCTTCGGCCTCGTTAGTGACTCTCCTAAGGAATGTAAACGCGTAACACCCCATTCGTAAGTGACTAACACGGCTCGGCCTACGGCCTCGCGGAGGCCACGCTCGGCCTTCGGCCTCGCGGGCCGAAAGCTCGGCCTTCGGCCTCGCAGGTTTGAAGCTCGGCCTGCGGCCTCGCAACCTCTATTGTATCGCAAGCGAAAATCCCCATCCAGTAAATAAAAAGATTTAAAAATTCTCATACAAGTCGAACAACTGACAGATACTTTTAGTTCCCGTGAGCGGTTGCATCAAAGACCAGCTCGAGATGGGGAAAAAAAACTCCCCATTCGGGACTCGGCCTTCGGCCTCGTTAGTGACTCTCCTAAGGAATGTTAATGCGTAACACCCCATTCGGAACTCGGCCTTCGGCCTCGTAAGTGACTAACACGGCTCGGCCTGCGGCCTCGCGGAGGCCACGCTCGGCCTTCGGCCTCGCGGGCCGAAAGCTCGGCCTTCGGCCTCGCCCTCGAAGCTCGGCCTTCGGCCTCGCGGGTTTGAAGCTCGGCCTGCGGCCTCGCAAATAAGAAGTGGTTTCGCCATCAAAAATCCCCATCCAGTAAAAAAAAAACAAATGACGTCATCCAAAAAATTTTTTCATATTTGGAATCAGGGACCCTCAATCTCCCTAGATACCAAATTTCAGCGAAATCGGAATAACTTGAATTTTGGTATCCGGGTCGAAGGACCAATTTTTAATTTTTGACAGAAACCTCAAATTCCCCTACAAACCCTCTATAACATTTGTTTGAACCCCCCATACCCACCTATAACGGTTCCGGAGTTGCGGTCGTTTCAAATTTGTATGGGAGAACCTCTTTTTTGTTTGGGAGGGTAATTTTTTTTCAACTTTCCAAAAGGGTCCCAGGGTTTTAGTCATTTTTAGTTTTGGCACCTACCCCCCATCGATTATGGTTTCCGAGATCCGTACACCAGTTCTATCAAGGAAACCAAAAATGACACTTTTCGGATTTTTCTGGTGGTCATAGGAACCTCCTCTACACTTTTTTCCTACATCACAAACACCCCCCATCGCCCCTTCTGGGAGAACAATGATGTCAATGAGTCAGTGAGTGAGTCAGTGAGTGGTAATCGAACTTTATATAATATAACTAGTATTTGGGTGGTGCGCGGGCTGCGAGCAGCCCGCGTTATCGATGTGCATTTGTATTTTTAATGAAAGTTTTAGTTGCAGTTGAAAAATTATATAAAATTTGCATACAAGTCGAGTAAGTGACAGTTTCTTCTAGTTCAGTACTAAGTGTGAGCAGGGTTACCATGTGTAAGTTGATTTTTTTGATAAAATTTTAGTCGCTGTAAAATCGCACCAAGATTGTAAACGACTTTTGTTAAGGGACCATACCTCTAAGTGCAGTGGTTAACGTGGGCCGTTGCCTCGGAGACCAGCTCAAGATGTGGAAAAAGCTCCCCATTCGGGACTCGGCCTTCGGCCTCGTTAGTGACTCTCCTAAGGAATGTAAACGCGTAACACCCCATTCGTAAGTGACTAACACGGCTCGGCCTACGGCCTCGCGGAGGCCACGCTCGGCCTTCGGCCTCGCGGGCCGAACGCTCGGCCTTCGGCCTCGCAGGTTTGAAGCTCGGCCTGCGGCCTCGCAACCGTGGCGTTGTATCGCCAGCGAAAATCCCCATCCAGTAAATAAAAAAATTTAAAAATTCTCATGCAAGTCGAACAACTGACAGATACTTTTAGTTCCCGTGAGCGGTTGCATCAAAGACCAGCTCGAGATGTGGAAAAAAAACTCCCCATTCGGGACTCGGCCTTCGGCCTCGTTAGTGACTCTCCTAAGGCATGTAAATGCGTAACACCCCATTCGGAACTCGGCCTTCGGCCTCGTAAGTGACTAACACGGCTCGGCCTGCGGCCTCGCAAATAAGAAGTGGTTTTGCCATCAAAAATCCCCCTCCAGTAAAAAAAAAACAAATGACGTCATCCAAAAAATTTTTTCATATTTGGAATCAGGGACCCCCAATCTCCCTAAATACCAAATTTCAGAGAAATCGGAACAACTTGAATTTTGGTATCCGGGTCGAAGGACCAATTTTCAATTTTCGACTAAAACCCCAAATTCTCCTACAAACCCTCTATAACATTTGTTCAAACCCCCCGTACCCACCTATAACGGTTCCGGAGTTGCGGTCGTTTTAAATTTGTATGGGAGAACCTCTTTTTTGTTCGGGAGGGTAATTTTTTTTCAACTTTCCAAAAGGTTCCCAGGGTTTTAGTCATTTTTAGTTTTGGCACCTACCCCCCATCGATTATGGTTTCCGAGATCCGTACACCAGTTCCATCAAGGAAACCAAAAATGACACTTTTCGGATTTTTCTGGTGGTCACAGGAACCTCTTCTACACTTTTCCCCTACATCACAAACACCTCCCATCGCTCCTTCTAGGAGAACAATGATGTCAATGAGTCAGTCAGTCAGTCAGTGAGTGGTAATCGAACTTTATATAATATAACTAGGTGTTGGGTGGTGCGCGGGCTGCGAGCAGCCCGCGTTATCGATGTGCATTAGTAATATTTATCAAGATTTGTAGTTGCAGTTTATAAAAATATATATAAAATTCTCATTCAAGTCGAGTAAGTGACAGTTTCTTCTAGTTCAGTACAAGGTGTCGGCAGGGTTACCATGTGCAAGTTGATTTTTTTGATAAAATTTTAGTCGCTGTAAGATCGCACCAAGATTGTTAACGACTTTTGTTAAGGAACCATACCTCTAAGTGCAGTGGTTGACGTAGGCCGTTGCCTCGGAGACCAGCTCGAGATGTGGAAAAAACCCCCCATTCGGGACTTGGCCTTCGGCCTCGTTAGCGACTCACCTGAGGGACGTTAATTCGTTACACCCCATTCGGAACTCGGCCTTTGGCCTCGTAAGTGACTAACACGGCTCGGCCTACGGCCTCGCGGAGGCCACGCTCGGCCTTCGGCCTCGCGGGCCGAAAGCTCGGCCTTCGGCCTCGCAGGTTTGAAGCTCGGCCTGCGGCCTCGCAACCGTGACGTTGTATCGTCAGCGAAAATCCCCATCCAGTAAATAAAAAGATTTAAAAATTCTCATGCAAGTCGAACAACTGACAGATACTTTTAGTTCCCGTGAGCGGTTGCATCAAAGACCAGCTCGAGATGTGGAAAAAAAACTCCCCATTCGGGACTCGGCCTTCGGCCTCGTTAGTGACTCTCCTAAGGCATGTAAATGCGTAACACCCCATTCGGAACTCGGCCTTCGGCCTCGTAAGTGACTAACACGGCTCGGCCTGCGGCCTCGCAAATAAGAAGTGGTTTTGCCATCAAAAATCCCCCTCCAGTAAAAAAAAAACAAATGACGTCATCCAAAAATTTTTTTCATATTTTAAATCAGGGACCTCCAATCTCCCTAAATATCAAATTTCAGCCAGATCGGAGCAACTTGGATTTTGGTATCCGGGTCGAAGGACCAATTTTCAATTTTCGACTAAAACCCCAAATTCTCCTACAAACCCTCTATAACATTTGTTCAAACCCCCCATACCCACCTATAACGGTTCGGGAGCTGCGGTCGTTTTAAATTTGTATGGGAGAACCTCTTTTTTGTTCGGGAGGGTAATTTTTTTTTAACTTTCCAAAAAGGTCCCAGGGTTTTAGTCATTTTTAGTTTTGACACTTACCCCCCATCGATTATGGTTTCCGAGATCCGTACACCAGTTCCATCAAGGAAACCAAAAATGACACTTTTCGGATTTTTTTGGTGGTCATAGGAACCTCCTCTACACTTTTTCCCTACACCACAAACACCCCCCATAGCTCCTTCTGGGAGAACAATGATGTCAATGAGTCAGTCAGTCAGTCAGTGAGTGGTAATCGAACTTTATATAAAATAACTAGGTGTTGGGTGGCGCGCGGGCTGCGAGCAGCCCGCGTTATCGATGTGCATTTGTATTTTTAATTAAAGTTTTAGTTGCAGTTGGTAAAAATATATAAAATTCTCATACAAGTCGAGTAAGTGACAGTTTCTTCTAGTTCAGTACAAAGTGTCGGCAGGGTTACCATGTGCAAGTTGATTTTTTTGATTAAATTTTAGTCGCTGTAAAATCGCACCAAGATTGTAAACGACTTTTGTTAAGGGACCATACCTCTAAGTGCAGTGGTTAACGTGGGCCGTTGCCTCGGAGACCAGCTCTAGATGTGGAAAAAAAACTCCCCATTCGGGACTCGGCCTTCGGCCTCGTTAGTGACTCTCCTAAGGAATGTAAACGCGTAACACCCCATTCGTAAGTGACTAACACGGCTCGGCCTACGGCCTCGCGGAGGCCACGCTCGGCCTTCGGCCTCGCGGGCCGAAAGCTCGGCCTTCGGCCTCGCAGGTTTGAAGCTCGGCCTGCGGCCTCGCAACCGTGGCGTTGTATCGCCAGCGAAAATCCCCATCCAGTAAATAAAAAGATTTAAAAATTCTCATGCAAGTCGAACAACTGACAGATACTTTTAGTTCCCGTGAGCGGTTGCATCAAAGACCAGCTCGAGATGTGGAAAAAAAACTCCCCATTCGGGACTCGGCCTTCGGCCTCGTTAGTGACTCTCCTAAGGAATGTAAATGCGTAACACCCCATTCGGAACTCGGCCTTCGGCCTCGTAAGTGACTAACACGGCTCGGCCTGCGGCCTCGCGGAGGCCACGCTCGGCTTTCGGCCTCGCGGGCCGAAAGCTCGGCCTTCGGCCTCGCCCTCGAAGCTCGGCCTTCGGCCTCGCAGGTTTGAAGCTCGGCCTGCGGCCTCGCAGCCGTGGCGTTGTATCGCCAGCGAAAATCCCCATCCAGTAAAAAAAAAACAAATGACGTCATCCAAAAAATTTTTTCATATGTGGAATCAGGAACCCTCAATCTCCCTAAATACCAAATTTCAGCGAAATCGGAACAACTTGAATTTTGGAATCCGGGTCGAAGGACCAATTTTCAATTTTCGACTAAAACCCCAAATTCTCCTACAAACCCTCTATAACATTTGTTTAAACCCCCCATACCCACCTATAACGGTTCGGGAGCAGCGGTCGTTTTAAATTTGTATGGGAGAACCTCTTTTTTGTTCGGGAGGGTAACTTTTTTTCAATTTTCCAAAAAGGTCCCAGGGTTTTAGTCATTTTTAGTTTTGACACCTACCCCCCATCGATTATGGTTTCCGAGATCCATACACCAGTTCCATCAAGGAAACCAAAAATGACACTTTTCGGATTTTTCTGGTGGTCATAGGAACCTCCTCTACACTTTTCCCCTACACCACAAACACCCCCCATCGCTCCTTCTGGGAGAACAATGATGTCAATGAGTCAGTGAGTGAGTGAGTCAGTGGTAATCGAGCTTTATATAATACTAGGTGTTGGGTGGTGCGCGGGCTGCGAGCAGCCCGCGTTATCGATGTGCATTTGTATTGTTATCAAAATTTTAGTTGCAGTTGAAAAAATATATATAATTCTCATACAAGTAGAGTAAGTGACAGTTTCTTCTAGTTCAGTACAAAGTGTGGGCAGGGTTACCATGTGCAAGTTGATTTTTTTGATAAAATTTTAGTCGCTGTAAATTCGCACCAAGATTGTAAACGACTTTTGTTAAGGGACCATACCTCTAAGTGCAGTGGTTAACGTGGGCAGTTGCCTCGGAGACCAGCTCGAGATGTGGAAAAAAAACTCCCCATTCAGGACTCGGCCTTCGGCCTCGTTAGTGACTCTCCTAAGGAATGTAAATGCGTAACACCCCATTCGGAACTCGGCCTACGGCCTCGCGGAGGCCACGCTCGGCCTTCGGCCTCGCGGGCCGAAAGCTCGGCCTTCGGCCTCGCAGGTTTGAAGCTCGGCCTGCGGCCTCGCAACCGTGGCGTTGTATCGGCAGCGAAAATCCCCATCCAGTATATAAAAAGATTTAAAAATTCTCATGCAAGTCGAACAACTGACAGATACTTTTAGTTCCCGTGAGCGGTTGCATCAAAGATCAACTCGAGATGTGGAAAAAAAACTCCCTATTCGGGACTCGGCCTTCGGCCTCGTTAGTGACTCTCCTAAGGAATGTAAATGCGTAACACCCCATTCGGAACTCGGCCTTCGGCCTCGTAAGTGACTAACACGGCTCGGCCTGCGGCCTCGCGGAGGCCTCGCTCGGCCTTCGGCCTCGCGGGCCGAAAGCTCGGCCTTCGGCCTCGCCCTCGAAGCTCGGCCTTCGGCCTCGCAGGTTTGAAGCTCGGCCTGCGGCCTCGCAAATAGGAAGTGGTTTCGCCTTCAAAAATCCCCATCCAGTAAAAAAAAAACAAATGACGTCATCCAAAAAATTTTTTCATATTTGGAATCAGGGACCCCCAATCTCCCTAAATACTAAATTTTAGCCAGATCGGAGCAACTTGGATTTTGGTATCCGGGTCGAAGGACCAATTTTCAATTTTCGACTTAAACCCCAAATTCTCCTACAAACCCTCTATAACATTTGCTTGAACCCCCCATACCCACCTATAACGGTTCGGGAGCTGCGGTCGTTTTAAATTTGTATGGGAGAACCTCTTTTTTGTTCGGGAGGGTAATTTTTTTTCCACTTTCCAAAAGGGTTCCAGGGTTTTAGTTATTTTTAGTTTAAGCACCTACCCCCCATCGATTATGGTTTCCGAGATCCGTACACCAGTTCTATCAAGGAAACCAAAAATGACACTTTTCGGATTTTTCTGGTGGTCACAGGAACCTCCTCTACACTTTTCCCCTACACCACAAACACCCCCCATCGCTCCTTCTAGGAGAACAATGATGTCAATGAGTCAGTGAGTCAGTGAGTCAGTGGTAATCGAACTTTATATAATATAATAACTAGTATTTCGGGTGGCGCGCGGGCTGCGAGCAGCCCGCGTTATCGATGTGCATTAGTATTATTTAACAAAAACGTCGTTGCAGTTGCTAAAATGATATAAAAATCTCATGCAAGTCGAATAACTCACAGTTACATCTAATTCAGTAGAAAGTATGAGCAGGGTTACCATGTGCAAGTTGATTTTTTTAATAAAATTTTAATCGCGGTAAAACCGGACCAAGATTGTAAACGACTTTTGTTTAAGGACCCCACCTCTAAGTGCAGTGGTTAACGTGGGCAGTTGCCTCGGAGACCAGCTCGATATGTGAAAATACTCGTTATCCGGAACTCGGCCTTCGGCCTCGTTAGTGACTCCCATAAGGTGTATTGATGCGTTACACCTCATTCGAGCTCGGCCTTCGGCCTCGCAGATTTGAAGCTCGGCCTTCGGCCTCGCAGGTTTGAAGCTCGGCCTTCGGCCTCGCAGTGGTAAAGACAGCTTCTTCTAGTTCAGTACAAAGTGAGAACAGAGTTACCATATGCAAGTTTATTTTTTTCATTAAAATTTTAGTCGTGGTAAAATCGCACAAAGAATTTAAACGACTTTTGTTAAGGGACCCTACCTCTAATTGTAGTAAATAACGTGGGCAGTTGCATTGGAGACCAGCTCGAAATGTGGAAAAAACTCCCCATCCAAGACTCGGCCTTCGGCCTCGTTAGCGACTTCCATAGGATGCGTTAATGAGGTACACCCCATTCGGAACTCGGCCTTCGGCCTCGTAAGTTACTAACACGGCTCAGCCTACGGCCTCGCGGAGGCCACGCTCGGCCTTCGGCCTCGCGGGCCGAAAGCTCGGCCTCCGGCCTCGCAGGTTTGAAGCTCGGCCTTCGGCCTCGCGGTGTTTAAAGCTCGGCCTGCGGCCTCGCGAGTTACAAAGGGAATGTTTTTAAGCTGTTCCCAATGACGGCCAGCTCGGCCTTCGGCCTCGCAGGCCTACAGCTCGGCCTCCGGCCTCGCTAGGGTGGACCTCGGCCTTCGGCCTCGCCTCCACAGCTCGGCCTTCGGCCTCGCTCGATTGCAGCTCGGCCTACGGCCTCGCAAAGAGAATGTGGTTTCGCCACCAAAAATCTGCATCCAGTAAAAAAAAAACAAATGACGTCATCAAAAAACTTTTTTCATATTTCGAATCAGGGACCCCAAATCTCCCTAAATACCAAATTTCAGCCGAATCGAAGAAACTTGGATTTTTGTATCCGGTTCGAAGGACCAATTTGCAATTTTTGACAAAATCCCCAAATTTCCCTATAAACCCTCTATGACATTTGTTCAAACCCTCTATACCTATCTATAACGGTTTAGGAGTTGCGATCGTTTTAAATTTGTATGGGAGAACCTCTTTTTTGTTCAGGAGGGTAATTTTTTTTCAATTTTTCAAAAGGGTCTCAGGGTTTTAGTCATTTTTAGTTTTGACACCTACCCCCCATCGATTATGGTTTTCGAGATCCCTACACCAGTTCCATCAAGAAAACCAAAAATGACACTTTTCGGATTTTTCCCTAGGTCACGTGGGCACTCTCTATCCAGTCAACTATATAATTCTAACCTAAAAACACTCTTTCTGGGAGAACAATGATGTCAGTGAGTCAGTCAATCAGTGGTAGAGCAGCTTTATATATTATAATAATAATAACTAGGTGTTGGGTGGTGCGCGGGCTGCGAGCAGCCCGCGTTATCGATGTGCATTAGTAAGTTTTATCAAACTGGTAATTTCAGTTGAAAAAATATATAAATTTGTCATACAAGTCGAGTAAGTGACAGTTTCTTCTAGTTCAGTACAAGGTGTGGGCAGGGTTACCATGTGCAAGTTAATTTATTTGATAAAATTTTAGTTGCTGTAAAATCGCCCTAAGATTGTAAGCGACTTTTGTTAAGGGACCCTACCTCTAAGTGCAGTGGTTAACGTGGGCAGTTGCCTCGAAGACCAGCTCGAGATGTGGAAAAAAACCCCCATTCGGGACTCGGCCTTCGGCCTCGTTAGCGACTCACCTGAGGGACGTTAATTCGTTACACCCCAATCGGAACTCGGCCTTCGGCCTCGTAAGTGACTAACACGGCTCGGCCTACGGCCTCGCGGAGGCCACGCTCGGCCTTCGGCCTCGCGGGCCGAAAGCTCGGCCTTCGGCCTCGCCCTCGAAGCTCGGCCTTCGGCCTCGCAGGTATGAAGCTCGGCCTGCGGCCTCGCAAATATGAAGTGGTTTCGCCATCAAAAATCCCCATCCAGTAAAAAAAAAACAAATGACGTCATCCAAAAAATTTTTTCATATTTCGAATCAGGGACTCCCAATCTCCCTAAATACCAAATTTCAGCCAGATCAGACAAACTTGGATTTTGGTATCCGGGTCGAAGGACCAATTTTCAATTTTCGACTGAAACCCCAAATTCTCCTACAAACCCTCTATAACATTTGTTCAAACCCCCCATACCCACCTATAACGGTTCGGGAGCTGCGGTCGTTTTAAATTTGTATGGGAGAACCTCTTTTTTGTTTGGGAGGGTAAACTTTTTTCAACTTTCCAAAAAGGTCCCAGGGTTTTAGCCATTTTTAGTTTTGGCACCTACCCCCCATCTATTATAGTTTCCGAGATCCCTACACCAGTTCCATGATGGAAACCAAAAATGACACTTTTCGGATTTTTCTGGAGGTCACAGGAACTTCCTCTACACTTTTCCCCTACACCACATATAACCCCCTTCGCTCCTTCTAGGAGAACAATTCTGTCAATCAGTGAGTCAGTGAGTCAGTCAATCAGTCAGTGGTAATCGAGCTTTATATATATAAATAATAATAATAACTAGGTGTTGGGTGGTGCGCGGGCTGCGAGCAGCCCGCGTTATCGATGTGCATTTGTATTTATTTCAAGATTGTAATTGCAGTTTATAAAAATATATAAAATTCTCATACAAGTCGAGTAGGTGACAGTTTCTTCTAGTTCAGTACAAAGTGTGAGCAGGGTTACCATGTGCAAGTTGATTTTTTTGATAAAATTTTAGTCGCTTCAAAATCGCACCAAGATTGTAAACGAGTTTTGTTAAGGGACCATACCTCTAAGTGCAGTGGTTAACGTGGGCAGTTGCCTCGGAGACCAGCTCGAGATGTGGAATAAACTCCCCATTCGGGACTCGGCCTTCGGCCTCGTTAGTGACTCTCCTAAGGAATGTAAACGCGTAACACCCCATTCGTAAGTGACTAACATGGCTCGGCCTACGGCCTCGCGGAGGCCACGCTCGGCCTTCGGCCTCGCGGGCCGAAAGCTCGGCCTTCGGCCTCGCAGGTTTGAAGCTCGGCCTGCGGCCTCGCAACCGTGGCGTTGTATCGCCAGCGAAAATCCCCATCCAGTAAATAAAAAAATTTAAAAATTCTCATGCAAGTCGAACAACTGACAGATACTTTTAGTTCCCGTGAGCGGTTGCATCAAAGACCAGCTCGAGATGTGGAAAAAAAACTCCCCATTCGGGACTCGGCCTTCGGCCTCGTTAGTGACTCTCCTAAGGCATGTAAATGCGTAACACCCCATTCGGAACTCGGCCTTCGGCCTCGTAAGTGACTAACACGGCTCGGCCTGCGGCCTCGCGGAGGCCACGCTCGGCCTTCGGCCTCGCGGGCCGAAAGCTCGGCCTTCGGCCTCGCCCTGGAAACTCGGCCTTCGGCCTCGCAGGTTTGAAGCTCGGCCTGCGGCCTCGCAAATAAGAAGTGGTTTCGCCATCAAAAATCCCCATTCAGTAAAAAAAAAACAAATGACGTCATCCAAAAAATTTTTTCACATTTGGAATCAGGGACCTCCAATCTCCCTAAATACCAAATTTCAGCGAGATCGGAGCAACTTGGATTTTGGTATCCGGGTCGAAGGACCAATTTTCAATTTTTGACAGAAACCTCGAATTCCCCTATAAACCCTCTATAATATTTGTTTGAACCCCCCATACCTACCTATAACGGTTCCGGAGTTGCGATCGTTTTAATTTTGTATGGGAGAACCTCTTTTTTGTTTGGGAGGGTATTTTTTTTTCAATTTTCCAAAAGGGTCCCAGGGTTTTAGTCATTTTTAGTTTTGGTACCAACCCCCCATCGATTATAGTTTCCGAGATCCCTACACCAGTTCCATGATGGAAACCAAAAATGACACTTTTCGGATTTTTCTGGAGGTCACGGGAACCTCCTCTACACTTTTCCCCTACACCACAAACACCCCCCATAGCTCCTTCTAGGAGAACAATTATGTCAATCAGTCAGTGAGTGAGTCAGTCAGTGGTAATCGAGCTTTATATATATACTAGTATTTCGGGTGGTGCGCGGGCTGCGAGCAGCCCGCGTTATCGATGTGCATTAGTAATATTTATTAAAATTTGTAGTTGCAGTTGAAAAAATATATAAAATTCGCATACAAGTCGAGTAAGTGACAGTTTCTTCTAGTTCAGTACAAAGTGTGAGCAGGGTTACCATGTGCAAGTTGATTTTTTTTATTAAATTTTAGTCGCTGTAAAATCGCCCCAAGATTGTTAACGACTTTTGTTAAAGGACCATATCTCTAAGTGCAGTGGTTAACGTGGGCAGTTGCCTCGGAGACCAGCTCGAGATGTGAAATAAGCTCCCCATTCATGACTCGGCCTTCGGCCTCGTTAGTGACTCTCCTAAGGAATGTAAATGCGTAACACCCCATTCGGAACTCGGCCTTCGGCCTCGTAAGTGACTAACACGGCTCGGCCTACGGCCTCGCGGAGGCCACGCTCGGCCTTCGGCCTCGCGGGCCGAAAGCTCGGCCTTCGGCCTCGCAGGTTTGAAGCTCGGCCTGCGGCCTCGCAACCGTTGCGTTGTATCGTCAGCGAAAATCCCCATCCAGTAAATAAAAATATTTAAAAATTCTCATGCAAGTCGAACAACTGACAGATACTTTTAGTTCCCGTGAGCGGTTGCATCAAAGACCAGCTCGAGATGTGGTAAAAACTCCCCATTCTGAACTCGGCCTTCGGCCTCGTTAGTGACTCTCCTAAGGAATGTAAATGCGTAACACCCCATTCGGAACTCGGCCTTCGGCCTCGTAAGTGACTAACACGGCTCGGCCTACGGCCTCGCGGAGGCCACGCTCGGCCTTCGGCCTCGCGGGCCGAAAGCTCGGCCTTCGGCCTCGCCCTCGAAGCTCGGCCTTCGGCCTCGCAGGTTTGAAGCTCGGCCTGCGGCCTCGCAAATAAGAAGTGGTTTCGCCATCAAAAATCCCCATCCAGTAAAAAAAAAACAAATGACGTCATCCAAAAATTTTTTTCATATTTGGAATCAGGGACCCCCAATCTCCCTAAATATCAAATTTCAGCCAGATCGGAGCAACTTGGATTTTGGTATCCGGGTCGAAGGACCAATTTTCAATTTTCGACTAAAACCCCAAATTCTCCTACAAACCCTCTATAACATTTGTTTAAACCCCCCATACCCACCTATTACGGTTTCGGAGTTGCGGTCGTTTCAAATTTGTATGGGAGAACCTCTTTTTTGTTCTGGAGGGTAATTTTTTTTCACTTTTCCAAAAGGGTCCCAAGGTTTTAGTCATTTTTAGTTTTGGCACCTACCCCCCATCGATTATGGTTTCCGAGATCCGTACACCAGTTCCATCAAGGAAACCAAAAATGACACTTTTTGGATTTTTCTGGTGGTCATAGGAACCTCCTCTACACTTTTTCCCTGCACCACAAACACCCCCCATCGCTCCTTCTGGGAGAACAATGATGTCAATGAGTCAGTGAGTGAGTCAGTGAGTGGTAATCGAACTTTATATAATATAATAACTAGGTGTTGGGTGGTGCGCGGGCTGCGAGCAGCCCGCGTTATCGATGTGCATTAGTAATATTTATCAAGATTTGTAGTTGCAGTTTATAAAAATATATATAAAATTCTCATTCAAGTCGAGTAAGTAACAGTTTCTTCTAGTTCAGTACAAGGTGTCGGCAGGGTTACCATGTGCAAGTTGATTTTTTTGATAAAATTTTAGTCACTGTAAGATCGCACCAAGATTGTTAACGACTTTTTTTAAGGAACCATACCTCTAAGTGCAGTGGTTGACGTAGGCCGTTGCCTCGGAGACCAGCTTGAGATGTGGAAAAAACCCCCCATTCGGGACTCGGCCTTCGGCCTCGTTAGCGACTCACCTGAGGGACGTTAATTCGTTACACCCCATTCGGAACTCGGCCTTTGGCCTCGTAAGTGACTAACACGGCTCGGCCTACGGCCTCGCGGAGGCCACGCTCGGCCTTCGGCCTCGCGGGCCGAAAGCTCGGCCTTCGGCCTCGCAGGTTTGAAGCTCGGCCTGCGGCCTCGCAACCGTGGCGTTGTATAGCCAGCGAAAATCCCCATCCAGTAAATAAAAAGATTTAAAAATTCTCATGCAAGTCGAACAACTGACAGATACTTTTAGTTCCCGTGAGCGGTTGCATCAAAGACCAGCTCGAGATGTGGAAAAAAAACTCCCCATTCAGGACTCGGCCTTCGGCCTCGTAAGTGACTCTCCTAAGGAATGTAAATGCGTAACACCCCATTCGGAACTCGGCCTTCGGCCTCGTAAGTGACTAACACGGCTCGGCCTGCGGCCTCGCGGAGGCCACGCTCGGCCTTCGGCCTCGCGGGCCGAAAGCTCGGCCTTCGGCCTCGCCCTCGAAGCTCGGCCTTCGGCCTCGCAGGTTTGAAGCTCGGCCTGCGGCCTCGCAGCCGTGGCGTTGTATCGCCAGCGAAAATCCCCATCCAGTAAAAAAAAAACAAATGACGTCATCCAAAATTTTTTTTTATATTTGGAATCAGGGACCCCCATTCTCCCTAAATACCAAATTTCAGCCAGATCGGAGCAACTTGGATTTTGGTATCCGGTTCGAAGGACCAATTTTCAATTTTTTACAGAAACTTCAAATTTTCCTACAAACCCTCTATAATATTTGTTTGAACCCCCCATACCCACCTATTACGGTTTCGGAGTTGCGGTCGTTTTAAATTTGTATGGGAGAACCTCTTTTTTGTTTGGGAGGGTAAATTTTTTTCAACTTTCCAAAAAGGTCCCAAGGTTTTAGCCATTTTTAGTTTTGGCACCTACCCCCCATCTATTATAGTTTCCGAGATCCCTACACCAGTTCCACCAAGGAAACCAAAAATGGCACTTTTCGGATTTTTCTGGAAGTCACAGGAACCTCCTCTCCACTTTTCCCTTACATTACAGACACCCCCCATAGCTCCTTCTAGGAGAACAATTATGTCAATCAGTCAGTGAGTGAGTCAGTCAGTGGTAATCGAGCTTTATATATATAAACTAGGTGTTGGGTGGTGCGCGGGCTGCGAGCAGCCCGCGTTATCGATGTGCATTAGTAACTTTTATCAAACTGGTAATTGCAGTTAAAAAAATATATAAAATTCTCATACAAATCGAGTAAGTGACAGTTTCTTCTAGTTCAGTACAAAGTGTGAGCAGGGTTACCATGTGCAAGTTGATTTTTTTGATAAAATTTTAGTTGCTGTAAAATCGCACCAAGATTGTAAACGACTTTTGTTAAGGGACCATACCTCTAAGTGCAGTGGTTAACGTGGGCAGTTGCCTCGGAGACCAGCTCGAGATGTGGAAAAAAAACTCCCCATTCGGGACTCGGCCTTCGGCCTCGTTAGCGACTCACCTGAGGGACGTTGATTCGTTACACCCCATTCGGAACTCGGCCTTCGGCCTCGTAAGTGACTAACACGGCTCGGCCTACGGCCTCGCGGAGGCCACGCTCGGCCTTCGGCCTCGCGGGCCGAAAGCTCGGCCTTCGGCCTCGCCCTCTAAGCTCGGCCTTCGGCCTCGCAGGTTTGAAGCTCGGCCTGCGGCCTCGCAGCCGTAGCGTTGTATCGCCAGCGAAAATCCCCATCCAGTAAAAAAAAAAACAAATGACGTCATCCAAAATTTTTTTTTATATTTGGAATCAGGGACTCCCAATGTCCCTAAATACCAAATTTCAGCCAGATCAGACAAATTTGGATTTTGGTATCCGGGTCGAAGGACCAATTTTTAATTTTTGACAGAAACCTCGAATTCCCCTACAAACCCTCTATAACATTTGTTCGATACCCCCATACCTACCTATAACGGTTCCGGAGTTGCGATCGTTTTAATTTTGTATGGGAGAACCTCTTTTTTGTTCGGGAGGGTAATTTTTTTTCAACTTTTTAAAAGGATCCCAGGGTTTTAGTCATTTTTAGTTTTGACACCAACCCCTCATCGATTATAGTTTCCGAGATCCCTACACCAGTTCCATGATGGAAACCAAAAATGACACTTTTCGGATTTTTCTGGAGGTCACGGGAACTTTCTCTACACTTTTTCCCTACATCACAAACACCCCCCATAGCTCCTTCTAGGAGAACAATTATGTCAATCAGTCAGTCAGTCAGTGAGTGAGTCAGTGGTAATCGAGCTTTATATATATAAAAACTAGTATTTCGGGTGGTGCGCGGGCTGCGAGCAGCCCGCGTTATCGATTTGCATTTGTATTGTTATCAAAATTTTAGTTGCAGTTAAAAAAATATATATATAATTCTCACACAAGTCGAATCAATGACAGTTTCTTCTAAATCAGTACAAAGTGTGGCAGGGTTACCATGTGCAAGTTGATTTTTTTGATAAAATTTTAGTCGCTGTAAAATCGCCCCAAGATTGTAAACGACTTTTGTTAAGGGACCATACCTCTTAGTGCAGTGGTTAACGTGGGCAGTTGCCTCGGAGACCAGCTCGAGATGTGGAATAAACTCCCCATTCGGGACTCGGCCTTCGGCCTCGTTAGTGACTCTCCTAAGGAATGTAAATGCGTAACACCCCATTCAGAACTCGGCCTACGGCCTCGCGGAGGCCACGCTCGGCCTTCGGCCTCGCGGGCCGAAAGCTCGGCCTACGGCCTCGCAGGGTTGAAGCTCGGCCTGCGGCCTCGCAACCGTGGCGTTGTGTCCCCAGCGAAAATCCCCATCCAGTAAATAAAAAGATTTAAAAATTCTCATGCAAGTCGAACAACTGACAGATACTTTTAGTTCCCGTGAGCGGTTGCATCAAAGACCAGCTCGAGATGTGGTAAAAACTCCCCATGCTGAACTCGGCCTTCGGCCTCGTTAGTGACTCTCCTAAGGAATGTAAATGCGTAACACCCCATTCGGAACTCGGCCTTCGGCCTCGTAAGTGACTAACACGGCTCGGCCTGCGGCCTCGCGGAGGCCACGCTCGGCCTTCGGCCTCGCGGGCCGAAAGCTCGGCCTTCGGCCTCGCCCTCGAAGCTCGGCCTTCGGCCTCGCAGGTTTGAAGCTCGGCCTGCGGCCTCGCAGCCGTGGCGTTGTATCGCCAGCGAAAATCCCCATCCAGTAAAAAAAAAACAAATAACGTCATCCAAAAAATTTTTTCATATTCGGAATCAGAGACCCCCAATCTCCCTAAATACTAAATTTCAGCCAGATCAGAGCAACTTGGATTTTGGTATCCGGGTCGAAGGACCAATTTTTAATTTTTGACAGAAACCTTAAATTTCCCTACAAACCCTCTATAACATTTGTTTGAACCCCCCATACCCACCTATAACGGTTCCGGAGTTGCGGTCGTTTTAAATTTGTATGGGAGAACCTCTTTTTTGTTTGGGAGGGTAATTTTTTTTCAGCTTTCCAAAAGGGTCCCAGGGTTTTAGTCATTTTTAGTTTTGGCACCTACCCCCCATCGATTATGGTTTCCGAGATCCGTACACCAGTTCCATCAAGGAAACCAAAAATGACACTTTTCGGATTTTTCTGGTGGTCATAGGAACCTCCTCTACACTTTTCCCCTACATCACAAACACCCCCCATCGCTCCTTCTGGGAGAACAATGATGTCAATGAGTGAGTGAGTGAGTCAGTGAATGGTAATCGAACTTTATATAATATAACTAGGTGTTGGGTGGTGCGCGGGCTGCGAGCAGCCCGCGTTATCGATGTGCATTTGTATTTATTTCAAGATTGTAATTGCAGTTAAAAAATATATAAAATTCTCATACAAGTCGAGTAAGTGACAGTTTCTTCTAGTTCAGTACAAAGTGTGAGCAGGGTTACCATGTGAAAGTTGATTTTTTCGATAAAATTTTAGTCGATGTAAAATCGCCCCAAGATTGTAATCTAGTTTTGTTAAGGGACCATACCTCTAAGTGCAGTGGTTTACGTGGGCCGTTGCCTCGGAGACCAGCTCGAGATGTGGAAAAAGCTCCCCATTCGGGACTCGGCCTTCGGCCTCGTTAGTGACTCTCCTAAGGAATGTAAACGCGTAACACCCCATTCGTAAGTGACTAACATGGCTCGGCCTACGGCCTCGCGGAGGCCACGCTCGGCCTTCGGCCTCGCGGGCCGAAATCTCGGCCTTCGGCCTCGCAGGTTTGAAGCTCGGCCTGCGGCCTCGCAACCGTGGCGTTGTATCGCCAGCGAAAATCCCCATCCAGTAAATAAAAACATTAAAAATTCTCATGCAAGTCGAACAACTGACAGATACTTTTAGTTCCCGTGAGCGGTTGCATCAAAGACCAGCTCGAGATGTGGAAAAAAAACACCCCATTCGGGACTCGGCCTTCGGCCTCGTTAGTGACTCTCCTAAGAAATGTAAATGCGTAACACCCCATTCGGAACTCGGCCTTCGGCCTCGTAAGTGACTAACACGGCTCGGCCTACGGCCTCGCGGAGGCCACGCTCGGCCTTCGGCCTCGCGGGCCGAAAGCTCGGCCTTCGGCCTCGCCCTCGTAGCTCGGCCTTCGGCCTCGCAGGTTTGAAGCTCGGCCTGCGGCCTCGCAAATAAAAAGTGGTTTCGCCATCAAAAATCCCCATCCAGTAAAAAAAAAACAAATGACGTCATCCAAAAAATTTTTTCATATTTGGAATCAGGGACCCCCAATCTCCCTAAATACCAAATTTCAGCCAGATCGGAGCAACTTGGATTTTGGTATCCGGGTCGAAGGACCAATTTTCAATTTTCGACTAAAACCCCAAATTTTCCTACAAACCCTCTATAACATTTGTTTAAAACCCCCATACCCACCTATAACGGTTCCGGAGCTGCGGTCGTTTTAAATTTGTATGGGAGAACCTCTTTTTTGTTCGGGAGGGTAATTTTTTTTCATATTTTTAAAAGGATCCCAGGGTTTTAGTCATTTTTAGTTTTGACACCAACCCCCCATCGATTGTAGTTTCCGAGATCCCTACACCAGTTCCATGATGGAAACCAAAAATGACACTTTTCGGATTTTTCTGGAGGTCACGGGAACCTCCTCTACACTTTTCCCCTACACCACAAACACCCCCCATCGCTCCTTCTAGGAGAACAATTCTGTCAATCAGTGAGTCAGTGAGTCAGTCAATCAGTCAGTGGTAATCGAGCTTTATATATATACTAGTATTTGGGTGGCGCGCGGGCTGCGAGCAGCCCGCGTTATCGATGTGCATTAGTATTATTAACAAAAATGTCATTGCAGTTAAAAAAATTATATAAAATTCTCATACAAGTCGAGTAAGTGACAGTTTCTTCTAGTTCAGTACAAAGTGTGAGCAGGGTTACCATGTGCAAGTTGATTTTTATGATAAAATTTTAGTCGCTGTAAAATCGCACCAAGGTTGTAAACGACTTTTGTTAAGGGACCATACCTCTAAGTGCAGTGGTTATCGTGGGCAGTTGCCTCGGAGACCAGCTCGAGGTGTGAAAAAAACTCTCCATTCGGGACTCGGCCTTCGGCCTCGTTAGTGACTCTCCTAAGGAATGTAAACGCGTAACACCCAATTCGTAAGTAACTAACACGGCTCGGCCTACGGCCTCGCGGAGGCCACGCTCGGCCTTCGGCCTCGCGGGCCGAAAGCTCGGCCTTTGGCCTCGCAGGTTTGAAGCTCGGCCTGCGGCCTCGCAACCGTGGCGTTGTATCGCCAGCGAAAATCCCCATCCAGTAAATAAAATAGATTTAAAAATTCTCATGCAAGTCGAACAACTGACAGATACTTTTAGTTCCCGTGAGCGGTTGCATCAAAGACCAGCTCGAGATGTGGAAAAAACTCCCCATCCGGGACTCGGCCTTCGGCCTCGTTAGCGACTTCCATAGGATGCGTTAATGAGGTACACCCCATTCGGAACTCGGCCTTCGGCCTCGTAAGTTACTAACACGGCTCGGCCTTCGGCCTCGCGGGCCGGAAGCTCGGCCTCCGGCCTCGCAGGTTTGAAGCTCGGCCTTCGGCCTCGCGGTGTTTAAGGCTCGGCCTGCGGCCTCGCAAGTTACAAAGGGAATGTTTTTAAGCTGTTCCCAATGACGGCCAGCTCGGCCTTCGGCCTCGCAGGCGTACAGCTCGGCCTCCGGCCTCGCTAGGGTGGAGCTCGGCCTTCGGCCTCGCCTCCACAGCTCGGCCTGCGGCCTCGCTTGATTGCAGCTCGGCCTACGGCCTCGCAAAGAGAATGTGGTTTCGCCACAAAAAATCCGCATCCAGTAAAAAAAAAACAAATGACGTCATCAAAAAACTTTTTTCATATATCAAATCAGGGACCCCAAATCTCCCTAAATACTTCATTTTAGCCAGATCGGAGCAACTTGGATTTTGGTATCCGGTTCGAAGGACCAATTTCAAGTTTTGGACAAAATCCCCAAATTTCCCCACAAACCCTCTATAACATTTGTTCAAACTCCCCATACCTACCTAAAACGGTTCCGGAGTTGCGATCGTTTTAATTTTGTATGGGAGAACCTCTTTTTTAATAGGTAGGGTAATTTTTTTCAACTTTTTAAAAGGGTCCCAGGGTTTTAGTCATTTTTAGTTTTGACACCTACCCCCCATCGCTTATAGTTTCCGAGATCCGTACACCAGTTCCATGAAGGAAACCAAAAATGACACTTTTCGGATTTTTCTGGAGGTCACGTGGGCACTCGCTATACAGTCCACACCATAATTTCAACCCAAAAATACTCCTTCTAGGAGAACAATGATGTCAGTGAGTCAATGAGTGGGTCTTCAGCTTTATATATTATAACTAGTATTTCGGGTGGTGCGCGGGCTGCGAGCAGCCCGCGTTATCGATGTGCATTATTATTTATTTCAAGATTGTAATTGCAGTATAGAAAAAAATATATAAAATTCTCATACAAGTCGAGTAGGTGACAGTTTCTTCTAGTTTAGTACAAAGTGTGAGCAGGGTTACCATGTGCAAGTTGTTTTTTTTTTTATAAAATTTTAGTCGCTGTAAAATTGCACCAAGATTGTAAACGACTTTTGTTAAGGAACCATACCTCTAAGTGCAGTGGTTAACGTGGGCCGTTGCCTCGGAGACCAGCTCGATATGTGGAAAAAACTCCTCATTCGGGACTCGGCCTTCGGCCTCGTTAGTGACTCTCCTAATGAATGTAAACGCGTAACACCCTATTCGTAAGTGACAAACACGGCTCGGCCTACGGCCTCGCGGAGGCCACGCTCGGCCTTCGGCCTCGCGGGCCGAAAGCTCGGCCTTCGGCCTCGCAGGTTTGAAGCTCGGCCTGCGGCCTCGCAACCGTGGCGTTGTATCGCCAGCGAAAATCCCCATCCAGTAAATAAAATAGATTTAAAAATTCTCATGCAAGTCGAACAACTGACAGATACTTTTAGTTCCCGTGAGCGGTTGCATCAAAGACCAGCTCGAGATGTGGAAAAAAAACTCCCCATTCAGGACTCGGCCTTCGGCCTCGTAAGTGACTCTCCTAAGGAATGTAAATGCGTAACACCCCATTCGGAACTCGGCCTTCGGCCTCGTAAGTGACTAACACGGCTCGGCCTTCGGCCTCGCCCTGGAAGCTCGGCCTTCGGCCTCGCAGGTTTGAAGCTCGGCCTGCGGCCTCGCAAATAAGAAGTGGTTTCGCCATCAAAAATCCCCATCCAGTAAAAAAAAAACAAATGACGTCATCCAAAAATTTTTTTCATATTTGGAATCAGGGACCCCCAATCTCCCTAAATACCAAATTTCAGCCAGATCGGAGCAACTTGGATTTTGGTATCCGGTTCGAAGGACCAATTTGCAATTTTTGACAAAAACCCCAAATTTCCCTACAAACCCTCTATGACATTTGTTTGAACCCCCCATACCCACCTATAACGGTTTCGGAGTTGCGGTCGTTTTAAATTTGTATGGGAGAACCTCTTTTTTGTTCGGGAGGGTAATTTTTTTTCAACTCTCAAAAAAGGTCCCAGGGTTTTAGTCATTTTTAGTTTTGACACCTACCCCCCATCGATTATGGTTTCCGAGATCCTTACACCAGTTCCATCAAGGAAACCAAAAATGACACTTTTCGGATTTTTCTGGTGGTCATAGGAACCTCCTCTACACTTTTCCCCTACACCACAAACACCCCCCATCGCTCCTTCTGGGAGAACAATGATGTCAATGAGTGAGTCAGTCAGTCAGTGAGTGGTAATCGAACTTTATATAATACTAGTATTTGGGTGGCGCGCGGGCTGCGAGCAGCCCGCGTTATCGATGTGCATTAGTATTATTAACAAAAATGTCGTTGCAGTTGCTAAAAAGATATAAAATTCTCATGCAAATCGAATAACTCACAGTTACATCTATTTCAGTAGAAAGTGTGAGCAGGGTTACCATGTGCAAGTTGATTTTTTTAATTAAATTTTAGTCGCGGTAAAACCGGACCAAGATTTAAACGACTTTTGTTAAAGGACTCCACCTCTAAGTGCAGTGGTTAACGTGGGCAGTTGCCTCGGAGACCAGCTCGATATGTGAAAATACTCGTTATCCGGAACTCGGCCTTCGGCCTCGTTAGTGACTCCCATATGGTACGTTGAAGCGTTACACCTCATTCGAGCTCGGCCTTCGGCCTCGCAGATTTGAAGCTCGGCCTTCGGCCTCGCAGGTTTGAAGCTCGGCCTTCGGCCTCGCGGTGGTAAAGACAGCTTCTTCAAGTTCAGTACTAAATGAGAACAGCGTTACCATATGCAAGTTTATTATTTTCATTAAAATTTTAGTCGTGGTAAAATCGCACAAAGAATTTAAACGACTTTTGTTTAGGGACCCTACCTCTAATTGTAGTAAATAACGTGGGCAGTTGCATTGGAGACCAGCTCGAGATGTGGAAAAAACTCCCCATCCGGGACTCGGCCTTCGGCCTCGTTAGCGACTTCCATAGGATGCGTTAATGAGGTACACCCCATTCGGAACTCGGCCTTCGGCCTCGTAAGTTACTAACACGGCTCGGCCTACGGCCTCGCGGAGGCCACGCTCGGCCTTCGGCCTCGCGGGCCGAAAGCTCGGCCTCCGGCCTCGCAGGTTTGAAGCTCGGCCTGCGGCCTCGCGGTGTTTAAGGCTCGGCCTGCGGCCTCGCAAGTTACAAAGGGAATGTTTTTAAGCTGTTCCTAATGACGGCCAGCTCGGCCTTCGGCCTCGCAGGCCTACAGCTCGGCCTCCGGCCTCGCTAGGGTGGGGCTCGGCCTTCGGCCTCGCCTCCACAGCTCGGCCTGCGGCCTCGCTCGTTTGCAGCTCGGCCTACGGCCTCGCAAAGAGAATGTGGTTTTGCCACCAAAAATCCGCATCCAGTAAAAAAAAAACTAATGACGTCATCAAAAAACTTTTTTCATATTTCGAATCAGGGACCCCAAATCTCCCTAAATACCAAATTTCAGCCGGATCGAAGAAACTTGGATTTTTGTATCCGGTTCGAAGGACCAATTTGCAATTTTTGACAAAATCCCCAAATTTCCCTACAAACCCTCTATGACATTTGTTTGAACCCTCCATACCTATCTATAACGGTTTAGGAGTTGCGATCGTTTTAAATTTGTATGGGAGAACCTCTTTTTTAATAGGTAGGGTAATTTTATTCAACTTTTCAAAAGGGTCCCAGGGTTTTAGTCATTTTTAGTTTTGACACCTACCCCCCATCGCTTATGGTTTTCGAGATCCGTACACCAGTTCCATGATGGAAACCAAAAATGACACATTTCGGATTTTTCTGGAGGTCACGTGGGCACTCCCTATACAGTCCACTATATAATTTTAACCAAAAACCACTCCTTCTGGGAGAACAATTCTGTCAGTGAGTCAATCAGTGGTAGAGCAGCTTTATATATTATAACTAGGTGTTGGGTGGTGCGCGGGCTGCGAGCAGCCCGCGTTATCGATGTGCATTTGTATTTTTAATTGAAGTTTTAGTTGCAGTTTATAAATTATATAAAACTGTCATACAAGTCGAGTAAGTGACAGTTTCTTCTAGTTCAGTACAAAGTGTGGGCAGTGTTACCATGTGCAAGTTGATTTTTTTGATAAAATTTTAGTCGCTGTAAAATCGCCCCAAGATTGTAATCGAGTTTTGTTAATGACCATACCTCTAAGTGCAGTGGTTAACGTGGGCAGTTGCCTCGGAGACCAGCTCGAGAAGTAAAAAAAAACTCCCCATTCGGGACTCGGCCTTCGGCCTCGTTAGTGACTCTCCTAAGGAATGTAAATGCGTAACACCCCATTCGGAACTCGGCCTTCGGCCTCGTAAGTGACTAACATGGCTCGGCCTACGGCCTCGTGGAGGCCACGCTCGGCCTTCGGCCTCGCGGGCCGAAAGCTCGGCCTTCGGCCTCGCCCTGGAAGCTCGGCCTTCGGCCTCGCAGGTTTGAAGCTCGGCCTTCGGCCTCGCAGGTTTGAAGCTCGGCCTGCGGCCTCGCAGCCGTGGCGTTGTATCGCCAGCGAAAATCCCCATACAGTAAAAAAAAAACAAATGACGTCATCCAAAATTTTTTTTAATATTTAGAATCAGGGACCCCCAATCTCCCTAAATACTTAATTTCAGCCAGATCAGACAAACTTGGATTTTGGTATCCGGGTCGAAGGACCAATTTTCAATTTTCGACTAAAACCCCAAATTTTCCTACAAACCCTCTATAACATTTGTTTAAACCCCCCATACCCACCTATAACGATTCGGAAGCTGCGGTCGTTTTAAATTTGTATGGGAGAACCTCTTTTTTGTTCGGGAGGGTAATTTTTTTTCATTTTTCCAAAAAGGTCCCAGGGTTTTAGTCATTTTTAGTTGTGACACCTACCCCCCATCGATTATGGTTTCCGAGATCCTTACACCAGTTCCATCAAGGAAACCAAAAATGACACTTTTCGGATTTTTCTGGTGGTCATAGGAACCTCCTCTACACTTTTCCCCTACACCACAAACACCCCCCATCGCTCCTTCTGGGAGAACAATGATGTCAATGAGTGAGTCAGTGAGTCAGTGAGTGGTAATCGAACTTTATATAATATAATAACTAGGTGTTGGGTGGCGCGCGGGCTGCGAGCAGCCCGCGTTATCGATGTGCATTTGTATTTATTTCAAGATTGTAATTGCAGTTAAAAAATATATAAAAAATTCTCATACAAGTCGAGTAAGTGACAGTTTCTTCTAGTTCAGTGCAAAGTGTGAGCAGGGTTACCATGTGCAAGTTGATTTTTTTGATAAAATTTTAGTCGCTGTAAAATCGCACCAAGATTTTAAACGACTTTTGTTAAGGGACCATACCTCTAAGTACAGTGGTTAACGTGGGCAGTTGCCTCGGAGACCAGCTCGAGATGTGGAATAAACTCCCCATTCGGGACTCGGCCTTCGGCCTCGTTAGTGACTCTCCTAAGGAATGTAAACGCGTAACACCCCATTCGTAAGTGACTAACACGGCTCGGCCTACGGCCTCGCGGAGGCCGCGCTCGGCCTTCGGCCTCGCGGGCCGAAAGCTCGGCCTTCGGCCCCACAGGTTTGAAGCTCGGCCTGCGGCCTCGCAACCGTGGCGTTGTATCGCCAGCGAAAATCCCCATCCAGTAAATAAAAAGATTTAAAAATTCTCATGCAAGTCGAACAACTGACAGATACTTTTAGTTCCCGTGAGCGGTTGCATCAAAGACCAGCTCGAGATGTAGAAAAAACTCCCCATCCGGGACTCGGCCTTCGGCCTCGTTAGCGACTTCCATAGGATGCGTTAATGAGGTACACCCCATTCGGAACTCGGCCTTCGGCCTCGTAAGTTACTAACACGGCTCGGCCTACGGCCTCGCGGAGGCCACGCTCGGCCTTCGGCCTCGCGGGCCGAAAGCTCGGCCTCCGGCCTCGCAGCTTTGAAACTCGGCCTTCGGCCTCGCGGTGTTTAAGGCTCGGCCTGCGGCCTCGCAAGTTACAATGGGAATGTTTTTAAGCTGTTCCCAATGACGGCCAGCTCGGCCTTCGGCCTCGCAGGCCTACAGCTCGGCCTCCGGCCTCGCTAGGGTGGAGCTCGGTCTTCGGCCTCGCCTCCACAGCTCGGCCTGCGGCCTCGCTCGATTGCAGCTCGGCCTACGGCCTCGCAAATGGAATGTGGTTTTGGCACCAAAATTCCGCATCCCGTAAAAAAAAAAACAAATTACGTCATCAAAAAACTTTTTTCATATTTCGAATCAGGGACCCCAAATCTCCCTAAATACCAAATTTCAGCCAGATCGGAGCAACTTCGATTTTGGTATCCGGTTCGAAGGACCAATTTGCAATTTTTGACAAAAACACCAAATTTCCCTACAAACCCTCTATGACATTTGTTTGAACCCCCCATACCCACCTATAACGGTTCCGGAGCTGCGGTCGTTTTAAATTTGTATGGGGAAACCTCTTTTTTAATAGGGAGGGTAATTTTTTTCATTTTTCCAAAAGGTTCCCAGGATTTTAGTCATTTTTAGTTTTGACACCTACCCCCCATCGCTTATGGTTTTCGAGATCCGTACACCAGTTCCATGATGGAAACCAAAAATGACACTTTTCGGATTTTTCTGGAGGTCACGTGGGCACTCCCTATACAGTCCACTATATAATTCTAACCCAAAAACACTCCTTCTGGGAGAACAATTCTGTCAGTGACTCAATGAGTGGTAGTTTAGCTTTATATATTATAACTAGTATTTGGGTGGCGCGCGGGCTGCGAGCAGCCCGCGTTATCGATGTGCATTAGTATTATTAACAAAAATGTCGTTGCAGTTGCTAAAATGATATAAAATTCTCATGCAAATCGAATAACTCACAGTTACATCTATTTCAGTAGAAAGTGTGAGCAGGGTTACCATGTGCAAGTTGATTTTTTTCATAAAATTTTAGTCGCGGTAAAACCGGACCAAGATTGTAAACGACTTTGTTAAGGGACCCCACCTCTAAGTGCAGTGGTTAACGTGGGCAGTTGCCTCGGAGACCAGCTCGATATGTGAAAATACTCGTTATCCGGAACTCGGCCTTCGGCCTCGTTAGTGACTCCCATAAGGTACGTTGATGCGTTACACCTCATTCGAGCTCGGCCTTCGGCCTCGCAGATTTGAAGCTCGGCCTTCGGCCTCGCAGGTTTGAAGCTCGGCCTTCGGCCTCGCGGTGGTAAAGACAGCTTCTTCAAGTTCAGTACAAAGTGAGAACAGAGTTACCATATGCAAGTTTATTTTTTTCATTAAAATTTTAGTCGGGGTAAAATCGCACAAAGAATTTAAACGACTTTTCTTAAGGGACCCTACCTCTAATTGTAGTAAATAACGCGGGCAGTTGCATTGGAGACCAGCTCGAGATGTGGAAAAAACTCCCCATCCGGGACTCGGCCTTCGGCCTCGTTAGCGACTTCCATAGGATGCGTTAATGAGGTACACCCCATTCGAAACTCGGCCTTCGGCCTCGTAAGTTACTAACACGGCTCGGCCTACGGCCTCGCGGAGGCCACGCTCGGCCTTCGGCCTCGCGGGCCGAAAGCTCGACCTCCGGCCTCGCAGGTTTGAAGCTCGGCCTTCGGCCTCGCGGTATTTAAGGCTCGGCCTGCGGCCTCGCAAGTTACACAGGGAATGTTTTTAAGCTGTTCCCAATGACGGCCAGCTCGGCCTTCGGCCTCGCAGGCCTACAGCTCGGCCTCCGGCCTCGCTAGGGTAGAGCTCGGCCTTCGGCCTCGCCTCCACAGCTCGGCCTGCGGCCTCGCTCGATTGCAGCTCGGCCTACGGCCTCGCAAAGGGAATGTGGTTTCGCCACCAAAATTCCGCATCCCGTAAAAAAAAAACAAATGACGTCATCAAAAAACTTTTTTCATATTTCGAATCAGGGACCCCAAATCTCCCTAAATACCTAATTTCAGCCAGATCGGAGCAACTTGGATTTTGGTATCCGGTTCGAAGGACCAATTTCAAGTTTTGGACAAAATCCTCATATTTTCCTACAAACCCTCTATAACATTTGTTCAAACTCCCCATACCTACCTAAAACGGTTCCGGAGTTGCGATCGTTTTAATTTTGTATGGGAGAACCTCTTTTTTGTTAGGGAGGGTAATTTTTTTTCATTTTTCCAAAAAGGTCCCAGGGTTTGAGTCATTTTTAGTTTTGACACCTACCCCCCATCGCTTATGGTTTTCGAGATCCGTACACCAGTTCCACGATGGAAACCAAAAATGGCACTTTTCGGATTTTTCTGGGGGTCACGTGACTACTCTCTATACAGTCCACACCATAATCTCAACCCAAAAATACTCCTTCTAGGAGAACAATGATGTCAGTGAGTCAATGAGTGGGTCTTCAGCTTTATATATTATAACTAGTATTTCGGGTGGTGCGCGGGCTGCGAGCAGCCCGCGTTATCGATGTGCATTTGTATTTATTTCAAGATTGTAATTGCAGTTGAAAAAATATATAAAATTCTCATACAAGTAGAGTAAGTGACAGTTTCTTCTAGTTCAGTACAAAGTGTGAGCAGGGTTACCATGTGCAAGTTGATTTTTTTTATTAAATTTTAGTCGCTGTAAAATCGCCCCAAGATTGTAAACGACTTTTGTTCAGGGACCATACCTCTAAGTGCAGTGGTTAACGTGGGCCGTTGCCTCGGAGACCAGCTCGAGATGTTAAAAAAACTCTCCATTCGGGACTCGGCCTTCGGCCTCGTTAGTGACTCTCCTAAGGAATGTAAACGCGTAACACCCCATTCGTAAGTGACTAACACGGCTCGGCCTACGGCCTCGCGGAGGCCACGCTCGGCCTTCGGCCTCGCGGGCCGAAAGCTCGGCCTTCGGCCTCGCAGGTTTGAAGCTCGGCCTGCGGCCTCGCAACCGTGGCGTTGTATCGCCAGCGAAAATCCCCATCCAGTAAATAAAAAGATTAAAAAATTCTCATGCAAGTCGAACAACTGACAGATACTTTTAGTTCCCGTGAGCGGTTGCATCAAAAACCAGCTCAAGATGTGGGAATAACCCCCCATTCGGGACTCGGCCTTCGGCCTCGTTAGTGACTCTCCTAAGGAATGTAAATGCGTAACACCCCATTCGGAACTCGGCCTACGGCCTCGTAAGTGACTAACACGGCTCGGCCTGCGGCCTCGCGGAGGCCACGCTCGGCCTTCGGCCTCGCGGGCCGAAAGCTCGGCCTTCGGCCTCGCCCTCGAAGCTCGGCCTTCGGCCTCGCAGGTTTGAAGCTCGGCCTGCGGCCTCGCAGCCGTGGCGTTGTATCGCCAGCAAAAATCCCCATCCATTAAAAAAAAAACAAATGACGTCATCCAAAAATTTTTTTCATATTTGGAATCAGGGACCCCCAATCTCCCTAAATACCAAATTTCAGCCAGATCGGAGCAACTTGGATTTTGGTATCCGGGTCGAAGGACCAATTTTCAATTTTCGACTAAAACCCCAAATTCTCCTACAAACCCTCTATAATATTTGTTCGAACCCCCCATACCCACCTATAACGGTTCCGGAGCTGCGGTCGTTTGAAATTTGTATGGGAGAACCTCTTTTTTGTTTGGGAGGGTAATTTTTTTTCATTTTTCCAAAAAGGTCCCAGGGTTTTAGTCATTTTTAGTTTTTGCACCTACCCCCCATCGATTATGGTTTCCGAGATCCGTACACCAGTTCCATCAAGGAAACCAAAAATGACACTTTTCGGATTTTTCTGGTAGTCATGGGAACCTCCTCTATACTTTTCCCCTACACTACAAACACCCCCCATCGCTCCTTCTGGGAGAACAATGATGTCAATGAGTGAGTGAGTCAGTGGTAATCGAACTTTATATAATATAACTAGTATTTCGGGTGGTGCGCGGGCTGCGAGCAGCCCGCGTTATCGATGTGCATTAGTATTATTAACAAAAATGTCGTTGCAGTTGCTAAAATGATATAAAATTCTCATGCAAGTCGAATAACTCACAGTTTCATATATTTCAGTAGAAAGTGTGAGCAAGGTTACCATGTGCAAGTTGATTTTTTTAATTAAATTTTAGTCGCGGTAAAACCGGACCAAGATTGTAAAAGACTTTTGTTAAGGGACCCCACCTCTAAGTGCAGTGGTTAACGTGGGCAGTTGCTTCGGAGACCAGCTCGATATGTGAAAATACTCGTTATCCGGAACTCGGCCTTCGGCCTCGTTAGTGACTCCCATAAGGTGTGTTGATGCGTTACACCTTATTCGAGCTCGGCCTTCGGCCTCGCAGATTTGAAGCTCGGCCTTCGGCCTCGCGGTGGTAAAGACAGCTTCATCAAGTTCAGTACAAAGTGAGAACAGAGTTACCACCTGAAAGTTTTTTTTTTTCATTAAAATTTTAGTCGTTGTAAAATCGCACAAAGAATTTAAACAACTTTTGTTAAGGGACCCTACCTCTAATTGTAGAAAATAACGTGGGCAGTTGCATTGGAGACCAGCTCGAGATGTGGAAAAAACTCCCCATCCGGGACTCGGCCTTCGGCCTCGTTAGCGACTTCCATAGGATGCGTTAATGAGGTACACCCCATTCGGAACTCGGCCTTCGGCCTCGTAAGTTACTAACACGGCTCGGCCTACGGCCTCGCGGAGGCCACGCTCGGCCTTCGGCCTCGCGGGCCGAAAGCTCGGCCTCCGGCCTCGCAGGTTTGAAGCTCGGCCTTCGGCCTCGCGGTGTATAAGGCTCGGCCTGCGGCCTCGCAAGTTACAAAGGGAATGTTTTTAAGCTGTTCCCAATGACGGCCAGCTCGGCCTGCGGCCTCGCAGGCCTACAGCTCGGCCTCCGGCCTCGCCAGGGTGGAGCTCGGCCTTCGGCCTCGCCTCCACAGCTCGGCCGGCGGCCTCGCTCGATTGCAGCTCGGCCTACGGCCTCGCAAAGAGAATGTGGTTTCGCCACCAAAAATCCGCATCCAGTAAAAAAAAAACAGATGACGTCATCAAAAAACTTTTTTCATATTTCGAATCAGGGACCCCAAATCTCCCCAAATACTTAATTTTAGCCAGATCGGAGCAACTTGAATTGTGGTATCCGGTTCGAAGGACCAATTTGCAATTTTTGACAAAAACCCTAAATTTCCCTTTGAACCTTCTATGACATTTGTTTGAACCCTCCATACCTATCTATAACGGTTTAGGAGTTGCGATCGTTTTAAATTTGTATGGGAGAACCTCTTTTTTAATAGGTAGGGTAATTTTATTCAATTTTCCAAAAGGGTCCCAGGGTTTTAGTCATTTTTAGTTTTGACACCTACCCCCCATCGCTTATGGTTTTCGAGATCCGTACACCAGTTCCATGATGGAAACCAAAAATGACACTTTTCGGATTTTTCTGGAGGTCACGTGGGCACTCCCTATACAGTCCACTATATACGTCTAACCCAAAAACACTCCTTCTGGGAGAACAATTCTGTCAGTGAGTGAGTCAGTGGTAATCGAACTTTATATAATATAACTAGGTGTTGGGTGGTGCGCGGGCTGCGAGCAGCCCGCGTTATCGATGTGCATTTGTATTTTTTATTATAGTTTTAGTTGCAGTTTAAAAAATATAAATAAAATTCTTATACAAGTCGAGGAAGTGACAGTTTCTTCTAGTTCAGTACAAAGTGTGGGCAGGGTTACCATGTGCAAGTTGATTTTTTTGATAAAATTTTAATCGCTGTAAAATCGCACCAAGATTGTAAACGACTCTTGTTAAGGGACCATACCTCTAAGTGCAGTGGTTAACGTGGGCCGTTGTCTCGGAGACCAGCTCGAGATGTGGAAAAAAAATTCCCCATTCGGGACTCGGCCTTCGGCCTCGTTAGTGACTCTCCTAAGGAATGTAAATGCGTAACACCCCATTCGGAACTCAGCCTACGGCCTCGCGGAGGCCACGCTCGGCCTTCGGCCTCGCGGGCCGAAAGCTCGGCCTTCGGCCTCGCAGGTTTGAAGCTCGGCCTGCGGCCTCGCAACCGTGGCGTTGTATCGCCAGCGAAAATCCCCATCCAGTAAATAAAAAGATTTAAAAATTCTCATGCAAGTCGAACAACTGACAGATACTTTTAGTTCCCGTGAGCGGTTGCATCAAAGACCAGCTCGAGATGTGGAAAAAAAATTCCCCATTCGGGACTCGGCCTTCGGCCTCGTTAGTGACTCTCCTAAGGAATGTAAATGCGTAACACCCCATTCGGAACTCGGCCTTCGGCCTCGTAAGTGACTAACACGGCTCGGCCTGCGGCCTCGCGGAGGCCACGCTCGGCCTTCGGCCTCGCCCTGGAAGCTCGGCCTTCGGCCTCGCAGGTTTGAAGCTCGGCCTGCGGCCTCGCAGCCGTGGCGTTGTATCGCCAGCGAAAATCCCCATCCAGTAAAAAAAAAACAAATGACGTCATCCAAAAATTTTTTTTATATTTGGAATCAGGGACCCCCAATCTCCCTAAATTCAAAATTTCAGCCAGATCGGACCAACTTGAATTTTGGTATCCGGGTCGAAGGACCAATTTGCAATTTTTGACAGATTAATCAAATTTCCCTACAAACCCTCTATAATATTTGTTCGAACTCCCCATACCCACCTATAACGGTTTCGGAGCTGCAGTCGTTTTAAATTTGTATGGGAGAACCTCTTTTTTGTTCGGGAGGGTAAATTTTTTTCAACTTTCCAAAAGGATCCCAGGGTTTTAGTCATTTTTAGTTTTGACACCAACCCCCCATCGATTATAGTTTCCGAGATCCCTACACCAGTTCCATGATGGAAACCAAAAATGACACTTTTCGGATTTTTCTGGAGGTCACGGGAACCTCCTCTACACTTTTCCCCTACACCACAAACACCCCCCATCGCTCCTTCTAGGAGAACAATTCTGTCAATCAGTGAGTCAGTGAGTCAGTCAATCAGTCAGTGGTAATCGAGCTTTATATATATACTAGTATTTGGGTGGTGCGCGGGCTGCGAGCAGCCCGCGTTATCGATGTGCATTTGTATTTTTAATGAAAGTTTTAGTTGCAGTTGAAAAATTATATAAAATTTGCATACAAGTCGAGTAAGTGACAGTTTCTTCTAGTTCAGTACTAAGTGTGAGCAGGGTTACCATGTGTAAGTTGATTTTTTTGATAAAATTTTAGTCGCTGTAAAATCGCACCAAGATTGTAAACGACTTTTGTTAAGGGACCATACCTCTAAGTGCAGTGGTTAACGTGGGCCGTTGCCTCGGAGACCAGCTCAAGATGTGGAAAAAGCTCCCCATTCGGGACTCGGCCTTCGGCCTCGTTAGTGACTCTCCTAAGGAATGTAAACGCGTAACACCCCATTCGTAAGTGACTAACACGGCTCGGCCTACGGCCTCGCGGAGGCCACGCTCGGCCTTCGGCCTCGCGGGCCGAACGCTCGACCTTCGGCCTCGCAGGTTTGAAGCTCGGCCTGCGGCCTCGCAACCGTGGCGTTGTATCGCCAGCGAAAATCCCCATCCAGTAAATAAAAAGATTTAAAAAATCTCATGCAAGTCGAACAACTGACAGATACTTTTAGTTCCCGTGAGCGGTTGCATCAAAGACCAGCTCGAGATGTGGTAAAAACTCCCCATGCTGAACTCGGCCTTCGGCCTCGTTAGTGACTCTCCTAAGGAATGTAAATGCGTAACACCCCATTCGGAACTCGGCCTTCGGCCTCGTAAGTGACTAACACGGCTCGGCCTACGGCCTCGCGGAGGCCACGCTCGGCCTTCGGCCTCGCGGGCCGAAAGCTCGGCCTTCGGCCTCGCCCTCGAAGCTCGGCCTTCGGCCTCGCAGGTTTGAAGCTCGGCCTGCGGCCTCGCAAATAAGAAGTGGTTTTGCCATCAAAAATCCCCCTCCAGTAAAAAAAAAACAAATGACGTCATCCAAAAAATTTTTTCATATTTGGAATCAGGGACCCCCAATCTCCCTAAATACCAAATTTCAGAGAAATCGGAACAACTTGAATTTTGGTATCCGGGTCGAAGGACCAATTTTCAATTTTCGACTAAAACCCCAAATTCTCCTACAAACCCTCTATAACATTTGTTCAAACCCCCCGTACCCACCTATAACGGTTCCGGAGTTGCGGTCGTTTTAAATTTGTATGGGAGAACCTCTTTTTTGTTCGGGAGGGTAATTTTTTTTCAACTTTCCAAAAGGTTCCCAGGGTTTTAGTCATTTTTAGTTTTGGCACCTACCCCCCATCGATTATGGTTTCTGAGATCCGTACACCAGTTCCATCAAGGAAACCAAAAATGACACTTTTCGGATTTTTCTGGTGGTCACAGGAACCTCCTCTACACTTTTCCCCTACACCACAAACACCTCCCATCGCTCCTTCTGGGAGAACAATGATGTCAATGAGTCAGTGAGTGAGTCAGTGAGTGGTAATCGAGCTTTATATAATATAATAACTAGGTGTTGGGTGGTGCGCGGGCTGCGAGCAGCCCGCGTTATCGATGTGCATTAGTAACTATTATCAAACTGGTAATTGCAGTTAAAAAAATATATAAAATTCTCATACAAGTCGAGTAAGTGACAGTTTCTTCTAGTTCAGTACAAAGTGTGAGCAGGGTTACCATGTGCAAGTTGATTTTTTTGATAAAATTTTAGTCGCTGTAAAATCGCACCAATATTGTAAACGATTTTTGTTAAGGGACCATACCTCTAAGTGCAGTGGTTAACGTGGGCAGTTGCCTCGGAGACCAGCTCGAGATGTGGAAAAAAAACTCCCCATTCGGGACTCGGCCTTCGGCCTCGTTAGTGCCTCTCCTAAGGAATGTAAACGCGTAACATCCCATTCGTAAGTGACTAACACGGCTCGGCCTACGGCCTCGCGGAGGCCACGCTCGGCCTTCGGCCTCGCGGGCCGAAAGCTCGGCTTTCGGCCTCGCAGGTTTGAAGCTCGGCCTGCGGCCTCGCAACCGTGGCGTTTTATCGCCAGCGTAAATCCCCATCCAGTAAATAAAAAGATTTAAAAATTCTCATGCAAGTCGAACAACTGACAGATACTTTTAGTTCCCGTGAGCGGTTGCGTCAAAGACCAGCTCGAGATATGGAAAAAAAACTTCCCATTCGGAACTCGGCCTTCGGCCTCGTTAGTGACTCTCCTAAGGAATGTTAATGCGTAACACCCTATTTAGAACTCGGCCTTCGGCCTCGTAAGTGACTAACACGGCTCGGCCTGCGGCCTCGCGGAGGCCACGCTCGGCCTTCGGCCTCGCGGGCCGAAAGCTCGGCCTTCGGCCTCGCCCTCGAAGCTCGGCCTTCGGCCTCGCAGGTTTGAAGCTCGGCCTGCGGCCTCGCAGCCGTGGCGTTGTATCTCCAGCGAAAATCCCCATCCAGTAAAAAAAAAAACAAATGACGTCATCGAATTTTTTTTTTATATTTAGAATCAGGGACCCCCAATCTTCCTAAATACCAAATTTCAGCCAGATCAGACCAACTTGGATTTTGGTATCCGGGTCGAAGGACCAATTTGCAATTTTTGACTAAAAACCCAAATTCTCCTACAAACCCTCTATAATATTTGTTCGAACCCCCCATACCCACCTATAACGGTTCCGGAGCTGCGGTCGTTTTAAATTTGTATGGGAGAACCTCTTTTTTGTTCGGGAGGGTAATTTTTTTTCAACTTTCCAAAAGGGTCCCAGGGTTTTAGTCATTTTTAGTTTTGGCACCTACCGCCCATCGATTATGGTTTCCGAGATCCCTACACCAGTTCCATCAAGGAAACCAAAAATGGCACTTTTCGGATTTTTCTGGAGGTCACGGGAACTTCCTCTACACTTTTCCCCTACACCACAAACACCCCCCATCGCTCCTTTAGAACAATTATGTCAATCAGTCAGTGAGTGAGTGAGTGAATCAGTGGTAATCGAGCTTTATATATATATAATAACTAGGTGTTGGGTGGTGCGCGGGCTGCGAGCAGCCCGCGTTATCGATGTGCATTTGTATTTATTTCAAGATTGTAATTGCAGTTGAAAAAATATATAAAATTCTCATACAAGTAGAGTAAGTGACAGTTTCTTCTAGTTCAGTACAGAGTGTGAGCAGGGTTACCATGTGCAAGTTGATTTTTTTGATAAAATTTTAGTCGCTTTAAAATCGCACCAAGATTGTACACGACTTTTGTTAAGGGACCATACCTCTAAGTGCAGTGGTTATCGTGGGCAGTTGCCTCGGAGACCAGCTCGAGATGTGGAAAAAAACTCCCCATTCGGGACTCGGCCTTCGGCCTCGTTAGTGACTCTCCTAAGGAATGTAAACGCGTAACACCCCATTCGTAAGTGACTAACACGGCTCGGCCTACGGCCTCGCGGAGGCCACGCTCGGCCTTCGGCCTCGCGGGCCGAAAGCTCGGCCTTCGGCCTCGCAGGTTTGAAGCTCGGCCTGCGGCCTCGCAACCGTGGCGTTGTATCGGCAGCGAAAATCCCCATCCAGTATATAAAAAGATTTAAAAATTCTCATGCAAGTCGAACAACTGACAGATACTTTTAGTTCCCGTGAGCGGTTGCATCAAAGACCAACTCGAGATGTGGAAAAAAAACTCCCCATTCGGGACTCGGCCTTCGGCCTCGTTAGTGACTCTCCTAAGGAATGTAAACGCGTAACACCCCATTCGTAAGTGACTAACACGGCTCGGCCTACGGCCTCGCGGAGGCCACACTCGGCCTTCGGCCTCGCGGGCCGAAAGCTCGGCCTTCGGCCTCGCAGGTTTGAAGCTCGGCCTGCGGCCTCGCAACCGTGGCGTGGTATCGCCAGCGAAAATCCCCATCCAGTAAATTTAAAAATTCTCATGCAAGTAGAATAACTGATAGATACTTTTAGTTCCCGTGAGCGGTTGCATCAAAGACCAGCTCGAGATGTGGAAAAAACTCCCCATCCGGGACTCGGCCTTCGGCCTCGTTAGCGACTTCCATAGGATGCGTTAATGAGGTACACCCCATTCGGAACTCGGCCTTCGGCCTCGTAAGTTACTAACACGGCTCGGCCTACGGCCTCGCGGAGGCCACGCTCGGCCTTCGGCCTCGCAGGCCGAAAGCTCGGCCTCCGGCCTCGCAGGTTTGAAGCTCGGCCTTCGGCCTCGCGGTGTTTAAGGCTCGGCCTGCGGCCTCGCAAGTTACAAAGGGAATGTTTTTTAGCTGTTCCCAATGACGGCCAGCTCGGCCTTCGGCCTCGCAGGCCTACAGCTCGGCCTCCGGCCTCGCTAGGGTGGAGCTCGGCCTTCGGCCTCGCCTCCACAGCTCGGCCTGCGGCCTCGCTCGATTGCAGCTCGGCCTACGGCCTCGCAAAGAGAATGTGGTGTCGCCACCAAAAATCCGCATCCAGTAAAAAAAAAACAAATGACGTCATCAAAAAACTTTTTTCATATTTCGAATCAGGGACCCCAAATCTCCCTAAATACTTAATTTCAGCCAGATCGGAGCAACTTGAATTTTGGTATCCGGTTCGAAGGACCAATTTGCAATTTTTGACAAAAACCCCAAATTTCCCTACAAAACCTCTATGACATTTGTTCAAACCCCCCATACCTATCGATAACGGTTTAGGAGTTGCGATCGTTTTAAATTTGTATGGGAGAACCTCTTTTTTGTTTGGGAGGGTAATTTTTTTTAAATTTTCCAAAAGGGTCCCAGGGTTTTAGTCATTTTTAGTTTTGACACCTACCCCCCATCGATTATGGTTTTCGAGATCCCTACACCAGTTCCATCAAGGAAACCAAAAATGACACTTTTCGGATTTTTCCCTAAGTCACGTGGGCACTCCCTATACAGTCCACTATATAATTTTAACCCAAAAACACTCCTTCTGGGAGAACAATGATGTCAGTCAGTCAGTCAATCAGTGGTAGAGCAGCTTTATATATTACTAGTATTTCGGGTGGTGCGCGGGCTGCGAGCAGCCCGCATTATCGATGTGCATTTGTATATTTTTTAAAATTTTAGTTGCAGTTGAAAAAAATATATAAAAATTCTCATACAAGTCGAGAAAGGGACAGTTTCTTCTAGTTCAGTACAAAGTGTGAGCAGGGTTACCATGTGCAAGTTGATTATTTTGATAAAATTATAGTCGCTGTAAAATCGCACCAAGATTGTAAACGACTTTTGTTAAGGGAACATACCTCTAAGTGCAGTGGTTAACGTGGGCAGTTGCCTCGGAGACCAGCTCGAGATGTGGAAAGAAAACTCCCCATTCGGGACTCGGCCTTCGGCCTCGTTAGTGACTCTCCTAAGGAATGTAAACGCGTAACACCCCATTCGTAAGTGACTAACACGGCTCGGCCTACGGCCTCGCGGGCCGAAAGCTCGGCCTTCGGCCTCACAGATTTGAAGCTCGGCCTGCGGCCTCGCAACCGTGGCGTTGTATCGCCAGCGAAAATCCCCATCCAGTAAATAAAAAGATTTAAAAATTCTCATGCAAGTCGAACAACTGACAGATACTTTTAGTTCCCGTGAGCGGTTGCATCAAAGACCAGCTCGAGATGTGAAAAAAAAACTCCCCATTCGGGACTCGGCCTTCGGCCTCGTTAGTGACTCTCCTAAGGAATGTAAATGCGTAACACCCCATTCGGAACTCGGCCTTCGGCCACGTAAGTGACTAACACGGCTCGGCCTGCGGCCTCGCGGAGGCCACACTCGGCCTTCGGCCTCGCGGGCCGAAAGCTCGGCCTTCGGCCTCGCCCTGGAAGCTCGGCCTTCGGCCTCGCAGGTTTGAAGCTCGGCCTGCGGCCTCGCAAATAGGAAGTGGTTTCGCCTTCAAAAATCCCCATCCAGTAAAAAACAAACAAATGACGTCATCCAAAAAAATTTTTCATATTCGGAATCAGGGACCCCCAATCTCCCTAAATACCAAATTTCAGCCAGATTCGAGCAACTTGGATTTTGGTATCCGGGTCGAAGGACCAATTTTCAATTTTTGACAGAAACCTCAAATTCCCCTACAAATCCACTACAATATTTGTTTGAACCCCCCATACCCACCTACAACGGTTCGGGAGCTGTGGTCGTTTTAAATTTGTATAGGAGAACCTCTTTTTTGTTCTGGAGGGTAATTTTTTTTCAACTTTCCAAAATGGTCCCAGGGTTTTAGTCATTTTTAGTTTTGGCACCTACCCCCCATCGATTATAGTTTCCGAGATCCATACACCAGTTCCATCAAGGAAACCAAAAATGACACTTTTTGGATTTTTCTGGTGGTCATAGGAACCTCTTCTACACTTTTTCCCTACACCACAAACACCCCCCATCGCTCCTTCTGGGAGAACAATGATGTCAATGAGTGAGTGAGTGAGTCAGTGAGTGAGTGGTAATCGAGCTTTATATAATATGGTTAATAATAATATATATATATATATATATATAGCAAAAAGTAATAATTGTATAGCAAAAAGTAATAATTGTTCAAAATAACTGCTTGAGTCCGCAAAGTAGGTAACAACTTTCGATATCTAGAAAATCGTTACATTCATCATCATGTGCATAATCTATGCGTTCATTGATAAAAACGAAACTGCAACAAACAGTTGCAGTGCTACACGCCATATGCTTTGAACGATAAGAAGGTATATTTAGTATTGGTAGGTACCTACGGAAGTGGGTACGGGATTGGAAGGAAACAACACTTGCAACGAAAGTGACGATTTATTCACTCGACTTACCACGTACAGAGTTCGAGAGAGTTCCGTGGATCGAGGATCTCTCTTATCTAAAATTTTCTATACTCTTCCATTCGCGAATAATGTTCTTTCTGTATTCAGAACCTTCCACCGAACCCCAAAACGCTTAAAAAGTGATTCGGCGATATTGGGGATTGAACTCGTGGCCGGCAGAATGTCAGTCCGAGCTCTCCGCGTTACGCCACCGAGCTAATAACCGAGCCGTCGAATTTTTGCCCCAGTAGACAAAGTAACATTCTACAAGCGTTAAAATAGGGTGAGGAAACGAGATAGAGCGATATAAAATTACGCATACCAGAACAGGATGGGGCGAAAGACATCGTAGCGCAGCGTTCTCGATTTGCACGACACGTTTTCGCAAGGTGTACCGTTAGCCAACAGGTTTCATAGTCATTGGATTTAATCATATGAACAACGAGAACGAAATTTCATCGGCTCGAGAAAGAGCTATGTAGGAATGCATTTGGCCCTCTGTTCAAAATTCGTAGCGCTAGTTAGACTCGCAATGGGCTGATTTTTAACCAACTTCAAAAAAAGGAGGAGGTTCGCAATTCGACCCGTATGTTTTTTTATTTTTTTTTTATTTGTGTTTGTTACCGCATAACTTCCGACAGGGTGAACCGATTTTTAACCGACTTCAAAAAAAGGAGCAGGTTCTCAATTCGACCCAAATTTTTTTTTGGTTTTTTATTTGTGTTTGTTACCGCATAACTTCTGACTGGGTGAACGGATTTTTAACCGACTTCAAAAAAAGGAGCAGGTTCTCAATTCGACCCGTATGTAGTTTTTTTTATTTTTTTATTTGTGTTTGTTACCGCATAACTTCCGACTGGGTGAACGGATTTTTAACCGACTTCAAAAAAAGGAGCAGGTTCTCAATTCGACCCGTATGTAGTTGTTTTTTTATTTGTGTTTGTTACCGCATAACTTCCGACTGGGTGAACCGATTTTTAACCGACTTCAAAAAAAGAAGCAGGTTCTCAATTCGACCCGTATGTAGTTTTTTTTTATTTGTGTTTGTTACCGCATAACTTCCGACGGGGTGAACCGATTTTTAACCGACTTCAAAAAAAGGAGCAGGTTCTCTTCCCGGTCTCATTTAAATTTCCTCAAAATCGGGTGAGTACTTTTTGAGTTACAAGTCAAAACTGAAAAATGCGAGCTTATACCTACACGATATTATAGTAGCAGGTGAAGACATTGGTGAACATACCTACAAAACTATGACAATTGATCCCATGAAAAAAATTTTTTACTAAATAATGGAACCGACTTCAACACTCAAAAGTATGAAATAATGGATATATAAATATATAAATATGGACTTATTTACTGAATCTTTTGGCAAATTTATATTATACTTTGTCTCAAACTCTACTGACTCACGGCGACGTCTGGAGCCTCTTATTTACCCCTAATTTCGATATTAATTTATGTATTTTGAATTGTCATATTTTCGATTGCCTTTCCTTGAATCTTGCTAGAATCTTCATTTATTTTAGTCATTTGTTTCTCTAGATTTTTCTATACCCTTCTCATTCACGAATAATGTTCACTTATGTCCAGAACTTTCCACCGAACCCCAAAACGTTCAAAAAGTACTTCGGAGTTATTGGGGAAAGAACTCGGGGCCAGCGGTATTACAAGCAGAGCTCTGCCCGCTACGCCACGAACCTATTAGCCGAACCTTCGAATTTCTTAATTCGTTGCTTCGGACTGACTGATTATTTGACGTGACGTTTATTTGTTTTCTATGACGATGATATGGCCGTCACAATATTGAAAAGTGGGCTCTAATGACGATTACTTACGTTTTTGTTACGTATGCAGATTTATGGCTATAAACGCAGTCGGATAAAAAAACAATAAATACCTACTGTGTTTTCAATTTATTCATCGAATCAAAAATGACCAAGTGACAGAGATTTTATTTCACCAAATAAGCAGCAGTGGACGTTTATGGCTGAGATGATGATGATGATGAAATGAGTGAAATATTTATGTGGCCGAAAACTGAAAAGTTGCGATATTGCCGGTACGCATGGCCCTAATGATGTTTTACTATACCTCATATAAACATATAATATAATTGCATGGCCCTCATCAACTAAACGCGACTCTGCCGTTTTTACCTACTAGTTTTACATCATAGTCATAATGTCATTAATCAGGGTTACAGGTTTATTTATTATTTGTCAACGTAAGAGTCAAACAAAGTTATCGTATAAGCAACTACAAAAGTGACTGTTTGGGTGTGCGGTTGGCTGTAGTTGTATCTACTCCAGTTGTTCGTTACGTAAGCCTAATACTATCATAATAAAATATAATTAAAGCAATACTATTTTTAATTAGCGTTCACATGTAGGTATTCAAACTCAAAAAGAGCGGTGTTTTCATGTGACAGAAAGAGGTATTTATAGATTTCGAAATAAGCTTTGCGAGTAACAATAAATTTGCTCAAAGCGGTAAGGACACCAATTCTTCCACCAGTGTTTTTATATTTACGATTTCATTTTGTTTTCTTTTTTTGTGTTCAATAAAGTGTTTTTGATTGATTAACAAATCGCATTGACGCTCGATAGTTTATAGATGCGCTTGACAACTATGTTATCTGACCCGATGGTCAGTGACGATGTGGTCTTTAGTGTAATCAAACTAAACCTAGATGCTCAATGGATATCAAGGAATGCGACCTGCACACGCTGTGTCTTTGGCGATAAGACCCGGGACAAACATCAATGCTCATCACATATAACAAACAAAAAAAAGGAAAAGATACAGCTGAATTGAGAACTACCAGTCCCTTTTTTTAAATATTTAGAGAGAAAGTGAAAAAGAATGACGAGTAACGAGTGGGGACTAGAGAATACATGTACTAATACATTCAAATTTAAAATATCTACCACCCTCGATTATATCAAGTTCAGTTGTTATTTTGTCGCAAGTTTGTGATTTATCCACGTATTTCACACGGGTTGTCACAAAAGTTTTTAACCTTTTGATTATTCAAATGACTACTTTTCAGTACGCCAACTAAATGACAAGCCTAGCCGGTGGGAGCATCGGCTGTCAAACTGACGGACGCTGGTTTTTTTTTTATCACACTCAGACCCCCGCACTAGGATTCCCTGTATCGCGGGAGGCATGGCCACACATAATCACAGTACACAAACATCCAAGACCCGAAAAAAAACATCTACACTCATCGCACAAATGTTTGCCCCTGCCGGGATTCGAACCCAGGGTCCCGGAGACACAGAAGTCATGTCAAGACACTAACTACTGTGCCACGGCGACCGTCTACCTCTACGTTGAACCTCAAAAACGCGAATGGCTTTTCTGAAGGCAACACCGACATCAAATTTCCAGGATGGTGGTAGGGTACTTTCAAGTGCCTGTCTGGCTCGCTTTCACCCACAAGTTCGAAGAACTCTCAACAAACGCACAGTGTGTTCATGCAGCAGGCCTTGAGGGTCAGTAAACATTTTTGGTCTAACGTGATTATACATTCGATCACATCGTCACTGTCCAAGTGAGATACCTTTGTCAAACGCTAGATTATAAAGTATAAAAATATGGTCACCGATGAGCACTATTCACAACAGGCTAATCAATATAATAAAAAGTTGTATCATACACCTTCGTACAAAACGTAGGTAAATATTCATATTATATTATTTATTGTATCTATTTTATAAATGTATCATATTGTTGCTCACACAAGCAATCAGGCGCTACTCGGCTAACGATTGCTCGATTGTGTGTTTTATCAGGCGTAAGCAAGGTACATAGTAAATGTTCTCTCTATAAGGATACAACAGGAGCTATCTATACTACATGAGCGCTCTTTCTTTGGACAGATATGTTAGAGCCCCTTGTATTCAGATGTTAAACTAATAATATTAGGAGGCAGAGCGATGCAAGCACAGGTCCGACGTTGACAGTGGTCACGGGAGGAATGCGCGGGTGGAGAGCAGCGCGGATAAGCCAGCTGAGATCACGTGATCCCGCGCGGCACTAAGAATTTAACGAAATAAATTCATATAAAATCAACAGAAATGAATATTGAAAAAATAATCTTGATTGTTCCTAGATAATGCCATTATCTATCAAACAAAGTAAACTTTATATGAATGTTGATATTATTTTGTAAGATATACGTGTTTTAATTTTTGAAAAGCATATTTTTCAAAAATTAAAACTATCGAGAAAATTTTAGTTAACCGGATTTTGAATCCTGACTGTTCCTTTATGTTGAACCAAAGATACTAAAACTGAAAAAACCAAAGCTCTGTCTTCTACACATGGCTTAAAATACATTTTTAAAAATAGCGGTTTGTCTACTCACAGCGCCTTAAGAAGTGGCTATTGAAAAGAATCAAGCCCTATGAGTTTCTTGTCTGTTCTTCTCATAGTGGTAATCCCTCGCGAACAGACGTAGCTACCTACCCTCCAAACTTGATTACAATAATTATTAAAAGCAAGTCAACTCTATATCTGTTATGTTTCATTCCAATATTACATGTTTAGTTCCTGATTAGGTAGATAAATCACAGTGACTCCTAAAATAGCAGTAAATCCTGGTACCTCGGCTGAGTCGTGCCTCGATGTGTCGAGTATCTAATTACATTATTCCAAACTATTAGTAATTATATTTATTTGATTAAAAATAAGATTATAGAATGAGTTTAATCTTGTATTTTCTAACTACCCACATTATCATAATCTAACACACGCATCACGCCCGATGCACTAGGTATTTCACCCGTCGATCGCTTCGATATGCAGCCAATAATACCATTACTAAAAACTGAAACTTCGGTCACGGCAATCGAAGGACTTCCACAAAATATATTATCTAATTCTGTCGATCGATCCTCCTGAGAAATGGCGAATTAGTTTCTACGCAATACGTATCAGAACGAACGGCAGCGTGCCCCCCTCTCTAGATTCATGATTACCTATCTATAGCTAATTGTTCGAAGGTTCCATAGTTAAAGAAAGAATACGGCCGACTGGAGCTCGTTAACCGCAAAGCTAATAAAGCCGAAACGATCGAATCAGACGGCGAGGATGGCACCTCGTGACCTCTTTGTCTCGTCACACAAAGAGAACGAGTACCCCGCCGCCGCCGCCGCCGGCGCGACGCGCGCGTGCCCAATCGAGTGTGAGCGCACATATGGGCCGCGGCGCGGGGTCTGCCGTGCGAGCGCCCGCGCCCCCAGGTGGCACGTGTACGATCCATTGCAGTGCCAGATATTGTACCGATATCTGTATATCTCTGGTGTCGAACTCAGATAACTCCGCACGTCCGAAGGAGAGTACCCCGAGAGCTGTTCCTGAACCCCGCACGCCGCCCCCCGCGCCGCAGCATTAACGTCAAGTCGCTGGTTTATCGAATACATTTAGGGGAGTTTGTTACATAATTTGACTCCCCGCCGCCGTGGCCAGAGAACGAGCAGACGGACGGCGATGCGTCACTATGTGTGACATGACATGACACGGCTGTACCATAATGTAACTTTTTAAATTTATTTCGATATATTATTGTCCATAAAGTCGTTCGGTTTTTTTTATTTTTTAATATTTATAACAAATAGTGAACACTAGTAATTATAGTTTCCAGCTACTCGAGTACCTTTGGAGCGCCGAGGGTCGTCCCACGAACGAGCCACTCTTCTACGTGCATACATAGTGCCTCCGCCACTGGTGCGGCGGCTGGAGGGAAGCTTGTACTGACACGTGTGACACATAACGACGTCATCCGTGACTAGTTTATATAATTACGTACATGTCTCACCCGAAAAACGGCGCGCGAAGCTCGGTGGCCTACTTGCTACCTTCCAGTGAATTATAAAATATAAGCCAAACACAATATTTGGAGAAGCCGCGCCGCGCGCCCATACAAGTGTCGCGAGGAGGAAACGGGGTAGCTAGGTTAATCTTCCCGGACTGGAGCGCCCGCCGAGTGCCGCCCGCGCGCCCATACAAGTGTCGCGAGGAGGAAACGGGGTAGCTAGGTTAATCTTCCCGGACTGGAGCGCCCGCCGAGTGCCGCCCGCGCGCCCATACAAGTGTCGCGAGGAGGAAACGGGGTAGCTAGGTTAATCTTCCCGGACTGGAGCGCCCGCCGAGTGCCGCCCGCGCGCCCATACAAGTGTCGCGAGGAGGAAACGGGGTAGCTAGGTTAATCTTCCCGGACTGGAGCGCCCGCCGAGTGCCGCCCGCGCGCCCATACAAGTGTCGCGAGGAGGAAACGGGGTAGCTAGGTTAATCTTCCCGGACTGGAGCGCCCGCCGAGTGCCGCCCGCGCGCCCACAGCACAGACAGGCTGCACGTTACACAGCTATAAGGAGCAGCGTGTCGGTCACTACGGTGCGGTACGATTTCTTTAAAATGGATCGGAACCGTAACTATTTCGATTTCTTTATTCTTTACAAAAAACTCCAAGATGGCAATAACTGTACGCGCGTGTCGACGGACTGGCCGTTGAGCAGATGTTTTATGACTTAAAAGAATATTTTAATCTGAAGTGAATCAATGTCAAGTTTACACAAATAATTCCCATTTGCACGTTTGCGCGCAGGCTGAATACACACACCTCATAAATATAAACCTTTAAGAACATATTAATTTATAATAATACTGTATATTCTCCTGAATAAAACCTTGACTCGTTGCGGTTTGATATTTGACAGAGGAAGTGAGCGCAGCAGGCGTTACGAGCCCTTATTCCAGTCAAACCATTTTACATGTGTTTTCTCGAGGCTGATGTCACTGTGATTTCACACTTATTTTTAACGAAAAGAAATTGTACGTTCTTCTGATTCAAAAGTAGCAAAGAACGAGTACATTCCCATCTTTACATATCATAACTTTATTAATGCACCCAAAAGGGTGCATTAATAAAGTTATGATATGTACATACATTACATTTGAAAAAATAACGGATGAAAACCCAGCATTTGACACAAAAAAACCCTTCAAATACCTCGTTGTTTATACAAAATCTGCTAGTTAAAATAAAATAAAACAAATGCAAAAGTTGAGTTGAAGCTTTTATTTTGCGGATCGCTTTATTCTAACGATGATTTACTTATAAATGTATTTTATACATTTTTTTCTAAACGACCTATAAATATCGGAACACAAAGCTTCGCACATCAATGCGCCTGGAGCGCTCGTGGAGAGGGATACAGCGATTTCGATAAAATTTGGTACGGAGATAGTCATCACCACGCGGGTTAACCACGAAGCGCAGCTAGATTTAGATGAAATATGGTATGTAGATACTTCATGTCCTGGAATAACACATAGGCTACTTTTCATCATCATCATCATCATCAATCATCACCACGCGGGTAAAACCGCGGGGTTTAGCTTGTGTTATATATGCGAAAGTTTGTGAGTATGGATGTATGTTTGTTACTCTTTCACGCAAGAACTACGTCACGGATTTAGATGAAATTTGGAACACATGTAGTTTATAACCTAGATTAACACATGGGATACTTTTAATCCCGACAGTAGGTATGTTCCCGCGGTATGACTAGAAGACCCCAAAATCGTTAATAACAAGTACCATTTCACCGCGGGCCGCAGCTAGTATATACTCTGACTCTGAGTCTGCGCAGAAGGCCCAGGTCTGTAATACAAAGTAATTAAAAATAAGTTTTTTTTCTTGGATGGACGTCGGAAGGATGTTGAAATAGAAATGGCAGCAGAACCTGAATTAAGTATTGAAGGTCGTCGGATTGTACATTTTCAATTTTATTTCATTAATTCAAATGCATTACAATTTTACTGTTTATTTTTTGAAAGAATGATAATTAGTTCGGAAACAGGACCTTCTCTCGACGGCTCGCCGGCCGGGCCGCGGCTGCGGACACGTGCGGATACATGATGCATATGTAACGGAAGCCATGTAAATGTACGTATGTAGATGTAACTATCGATGAGGACAACATTGTTACCATTTTTTCGAAATAAAGAATATTGATTGATTGATAATGATATTCTAACAAGTACGCATAACATTCATATCGAACATAGATACCTACTATGAGTATAATGTCAATATGTAATGCACCGAGAAGATATGCCTATACTTAACTTTACTTTTGTGAGCAAGGATACAAATAAATGTTCATTTACATATTCCACATTATTTATCAAAAATAACAAACACAACAAAAAGGATCAATTTTTTTTCCATACGACATCGTCATTGACCCCTTGGCCTTGAGCGCGGAGTGTCCGCATGCGCCGCGCTCCGAGAAATGCTTAAACTCGAAGAGGCGCGCGAAGCGTGAACGGTCTTAAGGGAAGCGGTGCCAGCGGTACGGTAGGTGGCCGCGCGCAGCAACGCCACAACACAATTATATGACCTTCAGGTGGGGGTGTTGGAGCCGCTCGCGCTGCTGCGCCGCGCCCGTCGGCTCGACGATCGCAAGGTCAAGGATTCAGCACGAAGAATCAACTCATTACGACAGTGGAAAAAAACAGGATCGATAACAAATCATAAGATTCTAGATAAAGCAACAAGAATAGTTCCGGACGCTCACCAGGGCACGATAGGGATAGATAGGAATCGCAGAATCCATAGCTTTAAACAAAACTTCCAACTGTTTTGCAGACAGAAGCCGAAGGATTACTTCTAGCGGCAAAAAAAATCAAATATAGACACAGCGAGTAATCGAAAAGAAAAACAAAAGGGTGAACTTCTCTTCTTTGTCACAGACATAAACGCACTCAGTAAACTCACGACTAGGTCTAGGGTTATTTCAGAGTGCCATACTGCGCTGCAAAGTCTGTCAACTAAATACAAAATGATAATAAAATAGACAGAGTCATGACGTATGCGCTGGCAACGAAAAAGCAGACGCCCTTGCAAAAGAGGGAGCCAAGAAACACATCGGCAATGATGTGCCAGAGTTCTGCAAACCAACGGCAACGGAAGCTAGAAACTTACTAGTTCACCATATGCAAAAAGAACACCAAAAATTGTGGACCAAAAGAGCAGACTGCAGGCGGGCAAAGCTCATGTGTCCATGTTCGAACAAAACTATAACAAATAAGCTGATGAAGCTTACGAGACAGGAGCTATGCCTTATCGTAGGCTTAATTACTAGTCACTGCAACCTAAACTACCATCTGCACAGGACGGGTGGAACAGATAGCCCTCTGTGTAGGGGCTGCATGCAGGAAAATGAAACCGCGGAACATGTTCTTTTGCAATGCACAGCCACAGAAGACATAAGACGCAGAACCATATTACATGAAGATGTAAATTATAAATCACTTTCGGAAGAAAGTGAGTCCAGGGAGGCGAAATCATCTACTGGCCCAAAACTGGAGCAGCTGTGCCAACAACCTAAAGCCATGCTCCGCTATGTAAAGGATCTGGGATGGTTAGGGTAGTTGGCGGGGGAAATGCACAATACACCCCAAGCGGGACGTCAGTGCAGGACTTATCGCCCCCAGTCCGAATAAGAAGGTCAAGGATCGAGACCGACACTCTTTACCTAACGCTTAACAGGCACGTTTAACAGGTTTTGCTAAAGAAACATCTTTACATCGACAACTTGACGTCGTGATCAACAATATATAGATTGTAGAAACATCTCGTGCTTCAATACGACTAAATATGTTAAGAAAATACCCAATGCCATATCTTAATTAACTTTGCATCGGACGAATGAGTCCGAGCAAAATAGTGATGTAAACACAGCGCAACCCAATAGCCACGGGTGCGGGGTGCGGGGGTGGATTCCCGCGTCGAATCGCCGAGATTGTTGCTATCGGCAATTAAACCAACTGGAGTTATGTCGCTAATGTAGCTCAATTAGTGCCCGCCGCGGCCCGTACAGGCGCCCGCCCGGCTCCCTTGCAGGCGCCCCCCGCCCGAATATGAACATGTGCTTCGATTGCATACCGGTTGGTGTGTCGAGGCTCCTGCGCCCTTGCACACGTGTCGGCCGCGATTCTATCTTTGCCTCGAATTATGTTTCAATACCACCACGATTACTGTAACATTAGCCATAGATGATAATTGAAATCCGTCCGTCTGTCCTTCTGTCTGCATTACACAGTTCGTAGCGTCATTTCCTCTCCGGAATAGAAACGTGTTGTATCATTATCTAATATATCGGTGATGTCTATGGAGGAGCGGTTCTATACGCATAACCGATATTTTAAATGTAAATGATAAATAAAGACAGACACACGAAACCAACGACGCGGACGCACGCGCGGGTACTCTCGCAGCACAATTACCTACCACCAAGACTACCACCGAGATTTCACCTATCGAATTCCTGTTGACCAGGGCTGGCATTTCCTCCACTGCAGAAACCTGATGGATCACTAGCCCACACTGCGGAGAGCAGGAGAGGAGAAAGCAAATTTATTTGGATCTCTCTTTGCAATCTTCACGTCTAGATGCTGGTAGCGCAGCCCCACCAACTCCGCTGAATGGATGCGAGACGATTATGTCAAACATCCGCATTCGACAAGTGGATGTTCGCAAAGTGCTACGTAATCTGGACGTGAATAAAGCTAGTGGTCCGGACGGTATTTCAGCGCTGGTCCTAAGAACATGCGCGCCGGAACTAACTCCAGTGTTGACACGCCTTTTTCGGCTCTCTTTTGAGGCGGGTACAGTACCAAAAGCCTGGAAGCTTGCCAATGTACAGCCAGTACCCAAAAAGGGTAGTCGTGCTGACCCTACTAACTACAGACCGATTTCGGTCACGTCCATCCTCTCCAAGAGTATGGAACGTGTTCTGAATACGACGCTCCTTGTATACCTAGAAACACATGAACTCCTCAGTGATCGGCAATACGGCTTTCGTCGAAACCGGTTTACTGGGGATCTTTTAGTGTATGCCACTCACATCTGGAGCGAGACCATGGAGAAGCGCTTGCCGTTTCCCTTGATATTTCTAAAACCTTCGATAAGCTCTGGCATGACAGTCTCACTGGCAAGCTTCCCTTTTATGGCATGCATGACTGATCGCGTGATCAGTCTCTCAATTATGAAAAGCCATGAAAATTAAAAACAATTTGATTCAATCAATGATTTTTGTTGAAAAAAAGCAACGGGTTGCACTCCGGGAGTGCTGGCAGAAGTGAAAACTTGAACATTAACGCATTTTTGAATATTTTGGAATCACTAACGGTACACGGTCTACGGTCACTAGAGTCACGGTACCATCATTTATGTGGTAAAATACAATATTCATGTATTGCGCTATCGCAGGCACACGAACGACAGTTTATATCGAGACAGCAGGAGCAGGTACGTGTTATCGCCGCGCGGTGAAATGAGATATTACTTCCTCTCCTACGCCGGCGCGGCGGTCTGCTCTCCCTCCGTCTTAAGAATTTTCGATCAAGTCACGTGTCCTGACGCGAGATTAACATTTTTTCACCATCCCAAAAAGTGTACAACATCGCTAAAGAAGTTGTATTCACTTCAAAAATAAATTGATTTAATCATGTTTTAAATTAAAGTGATTTAATAATGCCTTTATTTACTTATTATAAGTTTGCGTTTGACAACTGTCTCACCTGATGTTAAGTGATGACGTTGTTTAGGATTTAGCACGCAAACTTACAATGTACCTATTCACTCGCGACTTGAAGACTCCAGGATTGTACGGATCGGGACACACAGACTCGGGCAACGAGTTCCCTTGGCAGTACGCATTAAGAAAGTGGAAGCAAAACGCTTCGTACGTGTAGGTGGCATATATATAGCGATGGCGAATTGAGTCGACCGATAATAGAAAGGGGATGGTGGAATCAGATTATGTAATTATAGGCTTGCTACTCTACGCCGGTGTTTAAGGGTGTGAAGCCTACGTTCCACCAGAGTTACTGCCGATGATCCTTCTGGCTCGCCTCTCGATTGACTCCAGAGCTTCTAGCTGGTATTTTGCTGAGCCATCCCAAAGGTGAGAACAGTACTCCATGCACGACCGGGCTTGTGCTTGAAATAGATTGTGCAACTGCCCCGGCGTGAAGTACTGTCTCACCTTCGCAAGAATACCCAATTGTTTGGCAGCCAATTGAGCTTTGGAGTCAATGTAGCGCCCGAAGTTCAACGTGGGCGTCAGTGTGACGCCAAGAAGCTCCAGATTGTCGGTAATGGTAACGGGTTCATCTCGGAAAGTGCGACAAGGTTCTATTTCACTCCGTTTGGAGGAGAATAGACACGCCTGGGTCTTAGTAGCGTTGAACTTGACTAGATTGGCGTCGCCTCAGTCGGAAACTGCCTCAGAGCCAAGTTCATACGGTCGACCATGCCCTCTCTGAGTGACTGGACCTGCACATGACCAGCCCGCGCGCTGGATGAGTAACTCTACAACAGTGCTGTCGTCTGCGCGCCCGTAGGTACCGGGTTTCAGCAGATCGTTAATATGCAGCTGAAAAAGAGTCATCGTGGTCATGGTGCGTATCCCGTGTTAAACAATATATATAAATCAAATTGTTTCATTCTTTTATATTTGTAAAACAAATTAAAATTCTTAATTTTATATTACGATTTTTAATATTCATTTGTATGTGTCTAACATATAAATGTATTTTAAAAATTATTTTGCTTAATATTAATTATAATATGTACACCAATTTCCGAGCCTTTAGAGTTCCTAATGTGTGATTATTTTAGAATGTGGAGTAAGGAGTCCTTTGCATTCCCAAAGGCGGAGAACAGTCTACCGGTGCTGAGTGAGCATCGGTCGCGATGGCCACTAATAACTGACTCACGATGGGGCTATCATATGGTTTGTTTTGCTTATCTTCAATAGCGACTTCCTCGATTCTTACACGCTCGTAATGAGTCTCCATTCTCGCGACAACTCCTTGCATTTCATTTTTACATACCTGACATATTGTTTTATACCGAGTGTCTGTATCAGGTACTGCTATTTCTAAAACAAACTGATAATTATTAAGTATTCTATTGAGCCGAACTAATCCGAACCAAACTCAAGTGTCAAACTAAACAAAACAAGGGAATTTCCCAAACCACCGCGCCGCCGTCACGCGTCGAACAAAAGCGCGGAGATTCAACGGCTCAAGCAAAAATCAATGACTTTTTATTTTTTGTAATGATCGTAATTTTGTGCAACCCTGCTGTTGCCTACCTATGATTACGGAGGCTCGCGGGTGTTGACAGGCGGGGCGGGGGCGGGAGCGGGAGCGGGAGCGGGAGCGGGACCAATCCCGTGGGTTTATCTATCTCTAGAATATTATACAAGTTGTTGAACAGTCAAATATAGCTATGGTCCCTGAATAATATTTATCCACGAATAAATGAGCAAATGAAATCAAGTCTTGTTCAGTGAGAAACAACGTCGGTGTGGCGGTCGCTCGCGGCTTCGCCCGCCTGGCGAACGTTCCCGCGTCTGTAAGCGCCGGCATGAGGCGTTCCTGTGGGCCGTGTGAGGTGCCTGTCCGCTCGTCAGCCTGTCAGTGCAACGATCGATTATAGTTCTCATTCACGTGTGGGATAAAGTTGCGCTAAGTATGTTTTTCAAACGTCGCCAGAATAACTGAAGCGATTATATAATATCGCCGTATACATTCGGCGGATTTCATCAGCTAAGTGGCCAGTCCGCGGTGTAGGTACTTTACATTTGCCTGACGACGTGCGACCCCAAATCTAGCTATTCCTGATCGAAGATTATGCCTAACGTAATGATGTGAATGATTTACTACCTAACAATATACTTACAAGAATATTTACATACTTAATGAGAAAACAAGAGCAACAGAAATTGAAACGGGACTAACATTTTATATACTTTGGCATTTCAAGTTTAGTGAAGCCTTTACATTCGCTAGCCACATCTCGGGACGACAGATGGGTACCTCAGAGTTTTAGCCGATAAAGGGAAGCTAATTAAGAAACCGAAAACTGGTGTTGTTTACAAAAAAAATTATTCAAGCGAACAGAGTGACGACGTTGTCTTGGCTAAATAGTGATTGATCCTATTCTACAATATTTGAACCCTATTTAGGTACTAATATAATGAAATTGAGCATTTCCCCACCAGCGCCTCGTGTCCTACTCGGTTAGCGCTGATCTCGCGGTGTGGTTGCGTTGATGACGCTGGTTTGGGCGTGTCGGGGTTCCTTAACCAGCTCGACCTCGGACGGGACGGACGAAATGAAAAGCAAGCGCGTGCCCACCGATTATTCCGTCGTTTGCTTACGAGTCGGTGCGGTCGAGAGGAAACCCTCCAATGTCTGTACACTAACATCGCTATATACCTACCTACCTACTCATGAGTGCAGCTTTACCGCTACGCCCGCGCCCGCGCACGCGCCCGCGCCCGCGCCCGCGCCCGCGCCCGCGCCCGCGCCCGCGCCCGCGCCCGCGCCGTAGCATTACCTTAGTAGGTATCTAAGTGATGTTTAGATTCCAGTTTCGTGTAGCCCCTCTTACTTCGGCAGAAACGTTCCCATTCCATCTAATATTCTCCCTCATCGAATATGTACGAGTGGGTGCCGTAATATGTAGCGGTCGACAGGAGACCGGACCGGACCGGACGGGACCGGACCGGACCGGACCGGACCGGACGGGACCGGACCGGACCGGACGGGACCGGACCGGACCGGACCGGACCGGACCGGACCGGACCGGACCGGACCGGACCGGACCGGACCGGACCGGACTATGGACCTGGAGAGGAAGGCTATTTATTTCTAAACAAATCATTGATGTATTTGTATGTTATTCATATATTCTAGTTAGAGAGTTAGTACCTAGTTAACCTACATCTCGTTTTCTTTGATACCAATTTTACAACCACTTTCGCATTTTATAACAGGAATAGGAAATAATTAATAATCTGAGTTTGTAAAATATTGTAATATTAGCGGACGATGAGACAACATCCTGTCGGGACGGCGCGGGCGGCGGCGCGGCGGCGGCGGCGCGGCGGCGGCGGCGCGGCGGCGGCGGCGCGGCGGAGGCGACGCGGCGCGCGTGCGGGCGCGGCAATACATTCAAAATACAAATGAAAAAAAAAATCGGCGGTAACACCAGGCACGATATTGAACTGATTTTGAATAACCTAAGTGATGTAAATACATAACTCCGGACCATTGATTTACAAAAAACCCAAGATGCACAAGTCTCGAGTAAAAGTAACTCTCGAAACTGTAGCCAAACACTCACCAATTATACCTAAGTAGTTATAGTTATGCTGTAAGTATATATTTTTGCAAATCTTACGCAATTTGTATAAAGTTGTTTTTACAACGCAGTGCTCGAAAAGCAATAAAATTTTACGACTGACGGTTGTCGGTTGGACAAGGCATTGAGTGGAGACGAACATTTATAATTTTTTTTCATAACACATTTGTTTAGTATTTTAAGAGTTTGCAAAATTGTGTTCTAAACACATAATTATACTTTCGATTTGTTATTATGTGTTTCTAAAAGATTAAATAAATAAGGTATTATACTTTTATCTGAGCGTATATATGTTTTGGGGTAGGACATAGATATATCAATAAAATTAACTGTTATAATCGTTTATTTATAATAAAGATATTAATTATTAAAACAGATACGTGTTATAAATTGATAAGTCTAAACGCAAAATAACTCAACATCAACGGCACGAAACACATTAACTTCCTTGAAATAAGTTTAGTTTATTGTATAGTTGTCTTTTTGAATTAGATTTCAACTCTCCTGTTGTTTTTTAGCAATAGTAGCAATGTAGACGAACGTCTATAAACTGTTCTATAATAGCTTTTATAAGGCTAATGTTGTGATTGAGTAGAGCAGGCTGTTCGCGGGCATGTATGTCAATACTAGAAAATATATTTAAATGGAACGCACGTTATAATACTAAGGAACACAAATACACCTTGGTGGTGTTATTTATGCGCTGCTCTCGTCTTATAATCTCCTCTGTTTTAATACATATAGTGTAAACATCTTCACTCGCCTAGCATAGATAATATTTACGAACATCGTCAAATTGACTACCTCTCTTCCTATATTAAATTATGTAACGTAGTCATATTTGTCATAAACTAAATACAACAAGTACAAAAGTACATAAACTTATTAATGAAAGAAATAAACACAACAAAAAAAATCGACTCCATTGAACAAGAACAGGGTCATTTTTGTTATGCGTTTAAAATAAAAAGGAGGACACGATGGATTGTTCTTACAGTGAAAAAGCAGGTATTTAAATTTGCCGTATTATACTTAGACGTTGAGTGAAATTTTTAGGCAAATTAAATCAAAATCACATATTGTTTCCTATATTCAGTCATAAAAACAACTAATCAATAAACTCTTTTACTTGCCGAAAATATGATATCCCATCCTTTTTTAACCTTTATGACGTAATATTCTTAAAATTTGTTAGAGAACACTTCGGCATTTTATCGAGTGCACCTAGACGCGAGCGACGCGAGACTATTTGAAAAGAGGGCACCATTTAGAATGTTGCGCTCATTTTACGCGTACGGGTTTGAGACGTTGATTGTGCATCTTGGGTTTTTTGTAAGTCAATGCTCCGGACCTTCCGTTTTTGCATATAATGATGCGCCCTGGTACCTACGTGTACAGTAGTGTAGTGTAGATACCTACGTGGCGCGGAACTGCTCTCACACAAATCATTATGTGCGCACTCAATCAATGACAAAAGCTACGTTAGGTAGATAATAATCCGCCCTAAGTACCGAATAATAAAATAACATTTTATTGTATCAGTTTATTTATATTTCAGTTCAATGACTTCACTTATTTTGTCACATAGTCAATTTACCGACAAGAAAATAAACAGTAGCGCAAATCAGACAAGTCGCAACACGCACTTAGACAAAAGATTATAAAAAAAATTGGTTGTCTGTAAAGTCGGTTTACGGACGATAGATTTACGTGATAACGTCATAATCATTTATGACTTCGACTTCGACTTCTGACTTCTGACTTTTGACTTTTGACGGAAACGGAACGCTACACGGAACGCTACACGGAACGTTACTATTTTTCATTTTGGCATTCATCAATTTATAAAACGTTATCACGTCAAAAATTAGAGAAAGAATGTTATGTTACCTACTTGCTATTAATAATGCGAAAGATTGTGTGTTTGTGTATGTGTGTATATTTCTTACTTCTTCACGCTCAAACGGCTACACTGATTTTGATGAAATTTGGTGTGGAGCTAGTTTAAACCCTGAATTAACACATAGGCTACATTCATCCCGGAAAAAGTATAGTTCCCGTGGGATAATTGAGGTACCTAACGGAAAAACCGTAATCCACGCGGGTGCAACCGCGAGGCGCTACGAGTTAATAATAAATTATACTGATCCGTACAAACGTAAACCGTATTGTATGGTTTTAGCCGAATGAATAAATAAAAAAATCGTAAGTTTTCATCTGAAATATCGTTGGACAAATTTGATACTTTAACCAGCTTCAAAAAAGAAGTACAACGTATATGCCATCAATATTTAGTGGCTAATGCGGCCGAGCAAAAATGAATAACATAAGTGACAGCAAGCGGCGAGGCCAGGCGACGACGCTGGCGCGGGGCGCGGGGCGCCGGGGCGCCGGGGCGGACGGCCTTCCTCACACAATACGAGGGTAAATACAATTGTGGGAGAATCTCACGCACCGACGCGACGACACCTACTACCCACCGAGACATGAGGGGCCGGCGCACGGCGCACGGCGCGGGGCGGCCTGCTCGCGAACGATCATCATCATCATCATCATCTCAGCCATAGGACGTCCACTGCTGGACATAGGCCTCCCCCATTGATTTCCACAAGGACCTGTTGGAAGCGGCCCGCATCCAGCCCTTGCCTGCGATCTTAGTCAGGTCGTCTGTCCACCTGGTCGGTGGCCGTCCTATGCTGCGCTTGCCAGTCCGTGGTCTCCACTCGAGAACCTTTCCACCCCAACGGCCATCGGTTCTTCGAGCTATGTGCCCTGCCCACTGCCACTTCAACTTGCTAATCCGCTGGGCTATGTCGGTGACTTTTGTTCTTCTACGGATCTCCTCATTTCTGATTCGATCGCGTAGAGAAACTCCGAGCATAGCCCTCTCCATAGCTCGTTGTGCGACTCTGAGCCTGTTCAGAAGGCCCATAGTCAGGGACCACGTTTCAGATCCGTAAGTCATCACTGGTAACACACACTGTTCGAAGACTCTCGTTTTCAGGCATTGTGGTATTTTGGACGAGAAGACGTCTCGTAGCTTCCCGAACGCTGCCCAGCCGAGTTGGATTCGACGATTGGCCTCTTTCTCAAAGTTGGACTTACCTAATTGGACTGTATGTCCTAGGTATACGTAGTGGTCAACAACTTTGAGAATCGAGTTCCCAACTGATATGGGGGCGGGCGCAACATGGGCATTCGACATAATTTTCGTCTTGTCCATGTTCATTTTAAGGCCCACCCTTTGGGAAACTCTGTTGAGGCCTTCGAGCATCGTGCTGAGGTCTTCCATCGATTCTGCCATGACCACAATATCGTCGGCAAACCGAAGGTGAGTGATGTACTCGCCGTTGATGTTGATGCCGAATCCTTGCCATTCCAAGAGCTTGAAGGCGTCTTCCATTGCGACAGTGAACAGTTTCGGAGAGATAACGTCTCCCTGTCTCACGCCTCGTTGCAATGGAATCGCCTTCGAAATTTGCTCTTGTACTCGGACCGACATGGTGGCGTTATTGTACAAACACTTCAACACTTCGATATACCGATGGTCAATACGGCACCGCTGGAGAGACTCAAGCACCGCCCACGTCTCGATCGAATCAAAGGTTTTCTCATAGTCCACAAACGCTAGACATAAGGGCAAGTTATACTCCTCGGTCTTCTGTATAACTTGCCGCAGCGTATGGATGTGATCTATGGTGCTGTAGCCTTTTCGGAAACCGGCTTGTTCGGGAGGCTGGAAGTCATCAAACCTGCGTTCGAGACGATTCGCGATGACTCTTGAAAACAGCTTGTAAACATGGCTCAGAAGCGAAATGGGTCTGTAGTTCTTAAGCAATGTGTTGTCACCCTTCTTAAAGAACAACACCGCTACGCTTCTGTTCCATGCTTCCGGCGTTGAACCTTCGAGGACAACGGAATTAAAGAGCTTCTGAAGGACTTTCAGTATCGGTGAGCCACCCGCTTTCAGAAGCTCTGCTGTGATTCCGTCGTCACCCGGCGCCTTGTTGTTCTTAAGCTGTTTCAGAGCCATCCTAATCTCGTACAGGCTGATGTCCGGGATATCTTCGGTATAGTGTCGGGTTAGCTTGGCTCTTGGGTCTTTGGCCAAGCTATCAACAGGTTTAGCGACCGAAGTGTATAGCTGCCCATAGAACCTCTCAATCTCTCCAAGCACCTCTGCTTTGGTCGACGCTATACTGCCATCATCTCTCTTCAGCTTAGTCATCTGGCTTTGCCCAATAGACCGGTCTCTTGCAAACACTTTGGAGCCTTTTCTCCGTTCGATCGTATCTTTAATACGATTTGTATTAAAGGTACGGATGTCGTGTCGCAAGGATTTCCATATTTGTCTATTGAGCTGCCTATATGACGCAGCGTCATCGGATGATTGCAGTTGCAACGAGCGTCGTTCAGCCATGAGGTCAAGGGTATGGCTGGAGAGTTTTTGAGGTCCATTTGTGCGGCGGGGTTTGAAGAACTTAGACCCCACTGCGTGGACAGTTTCTACAAACCTGTTGTTGGTCTCGTCCACCGACGCACAGTTCTCAAGGCAAGCAAAGCGATTGGATAGCTCAAGTTGAAAGCTCTCGGGGTTTTGAATATGGACATTTTGAGGTCGGAGCGTGGATTTCATCAAACGGGACCTCTCAAGTTTAACATTAATATTCAATATGCCTCTTACTATGCGGTGATCACTACCGGTTTTCACCATGTTGATCACAGAGACATCATTGAATATTTGTTTCTTGGTGGTCATGATGAAATCGATCTCATTTCTCGTGGAACCGTTAGGACTCAACCAGGTCCATTTCCTGTGAGGCGGCTTCTGAAAGAAAGAGTTCATCATAAAGAGTTCCTCTTTCTCCATGAAGTCGGCCAGCCTCTGTCCCCTGGGGTTCCGTTGTCCATAACCAAATTGCCCCACTCTCAACTCTCCATCACTTCTTTTGCCCAACTTTGCGTTAAAGTCCCCCATAACAACAGTATAATGGGTCTTGGAGGTATGCATGGCCCTACTAATGTCCTCATACATAGCCTCTACCTCCTCATCGGTTCCGAGTTTCGAGGTCGGTGCATATACCTGAATGACCTTCAACGAATACCTACTTGATATTCTGAGTGTTAGGTATGCCACCCTGCTCGAAACGCTATCGATGGTAATAATGTTGTTAGTGAGGGACTTGCGAACGAGAAATCCGACACCACCTTGGGACTTTTGGTCGCCTTCCCGATAGTAGAGCAAGTTACCGGATTTGAGGGTTATGGTGTCCTCACCCTCTCTACGGACTTCACATAACCCTAGGATATCCCAGTGTAACTTACTCATTTCTTCTTCCAGCTCGACGATCCTCTCGTCTGCCAACAAAGTTCTTACGTTATGTGTTACCAGGGCCAGAGGTCGTTTAATGAGGGAGTGGTAGCCGTGCGTCTGCCGGGGATTCTTCGCACCCCCTGCTCCACCGTTACACTGGCCGCTACCGGAGCCAGCTTTAGCGGAGCTGCCGGGGACTGGGGGCCTGGTCATATTTTGTTCTATCATAGGGGGGGGTTTGCCAATACTCGCCACGCTTGGCAGGCGGGTTGGCGAGCGCAGTACAAAATGTGAGTCTCAGAAGGCGCTGCTGCCCATCCTTCTGGTACGTGATCCCTTAGTCGACTCTTACGACACCCACGGGAAGACATGGGGGGGTACTATTCTAAGCCGGTATCCCACGGCGATTGAACGGCTCGCGAACGATGCGTTACGCAAATGTAGGTACGCATTTGGATCTGCCTTAGACAATACCGTGAGCCTCCACTAGTAGGTGCAGACTACAGGATCCAGTGGGAACTGTTCCCAACGCGCATTGTTGACGAACGAGTGCCTCTACCAAATAGTTAGAGTAAAGCGGGCGAGGGCCAGCCTCAGCCTCAGAGGCACTCCCCTGCACGACACGTGATCCGACACGATACCTTCTCGTGACGAGTATTGTCATTAATGCTTTACACATGCATCTACTGCACTTCGCACAATCGCCCGCTGACGTCCAAATCTACTACTTGGCTTAGTTTCATACGCTCCGTATAGAATTTGTTTGGGAGCCGTTACGTTACACGTGGACACGGCAGTGCGGGCATGGATCGTCGACTCGATACAATTTGTCAGTAATTTTCGACAAACGCGGTTCTATCTAGAAATCTGATGAAATTTGAAAATATTGTAGACTAAAGTTAGGTAGGTACAAGGTCGGTAAAATATGTTTATATTTTATAATCTACAATGTAAACAATAGTAATAGTCCGGTCAACACACACCGACAACATGGGAGAAGGAGCGTGAGATCACCACAAGCTGAAAATCCCTAAAATTGTTCAAGACATTATTATAAATAAGAAACATTTTACTCGAGGTCATAGTTTTGCGCGATTTTCAGCAAAACGGTAAGTTTTATCATAAAAGTATCCCAGACAAATATTGTAGATATTAATACTTTATTTCCTACGAGCCGCCGTTTCTGAGATATAACAATTCAAAAAAGCTGTTATCGTCATAATAACCTTATCAAACAACTTTTACAACTTTTTGAATCGTAACGTTTGAACCTTCGAATGTCTAGATTGACCGGACTATAAGTTTTAGTACAAAATTGGTATAAATATATTAATTTTGTAGAAAAAATATTCGGTTTGAGGATGTTTTCTTAAATCTGCCAATCGGTTAAATCGTGAACATTGCATAATTGAAAGTTCAAAAGTAACTATTATCAAAATATTGTGGTCATGGTACGAGCAAAGCCAAAGAGCCTCAGATGTATGACTACACAGCCGCTAGATGTCGCGGCTCGAGTCACTTCGGTGAAGGATCTCGGTGTACAAATGGATTCAGAGTTATCTTTCGTAAACAGGTCGTAACTATTTGTAAAAAGGCATTTCGAAACCTGGGTTTTATATTGCGTCAATCGCAAAGCTTCCAAAACCTTAGACTGGAAAGCAGTGCGATGATCTGGAGTCCACATGAATTAATATATAAATGTATGATAGAGAAGATACAAGAACAATTTACTCGGTTTCTGTATCCAAACAAAATGGAGTGTACCCCCACTTCCCCTCGACGTACCCGACCTTTGTAAGAGGGATGGCGGGATCGTATAAGTTGCAAGTCAGAAGGGATGCCTTTATTCTAGTATATATATTTTTAAATTCCTACGAGGATTTTTACACAACCCTCAAGTACTGATGTGCTTATATCTGTGGGTATGTTCCGAACGACTGTATTCGCGCGCGTCGTCACTTGGTGTTCGCAGTGCCGACCAGTAGACCCAACGTCCTCAGCCAGGCTCCGCTCACCAGGGCTGTTAGAAACCTTAATCAAACTGACGCTGAGTACAGTGGCTTGGACATTTTTACATGTTCTTTTTCTTAACTTAACTAACATTGTCCAATTGGTGAACGACTGTAATGTCTCTGTAAATGCAATATAAATAAATAAATACTGACCATCTTGGCGAGCACCATGTCCATCTGCGGCTGGTGGGTGTGCGCCAGCAGCGCGCGGATTCTGGCAGCGTTGGCGACGCACTGCGCCATGCAGCGCTGCAGCGTGGCCGCCTGGCGCACCAGCGCCGCGGGCAGCGGCACCTCGTCCGCCGCGCCCGTCGCCCCCCGCAGCACGCCATCCAGGAATTGCGCGTGAGACGACACGTACTCCAAGCACTGCCGGAGCTCGACCGCCTCGCGCCGCTGACGATCTGCATGCACCACGCCGCGCGTTAGAGATATCGTCGGGCACAGGCCTGCACATACCCGTTTCCCGCGGGAGTGGCTCGGGCGGCTTGCCGAGAACTTTCAGTAACTGTTTTCTTTAGAATATGTTACTCATTACATGATGCCCCTTAATGTTAGCATATAAACCTCTTTGAAACAACGATTAACTAGCTTCCGGGCTGTTTGGCCGTGGTCTAAGTGAAACTTGTGTTCCAGACGTTTCGTCGATCACTGCAGTCGACTTCTTCAGTGGTTCAGTTCCGAGCGGCGACAAGCGCGTAGAACTCTCATTCGCGGCGTCATCTCTGTTACTTTGTTAAAAAAAAACTTTACCAAAAAATGGAACCGACTTTAACACTCAAAAGTGTGAAATAACTTGTCGAAGTCGGTACCATGCTCACAATATTTTGATAATAGTTACTTTTGAACTATCATGGTACCGTCTTCGACAAGTTATTTCACACTTTTGAGCTTTAGCTCTGCTGAAAAACTGTGAAGGATTTGTTACTTATTGATTTATTAATTATTAGGACGACTATTAACATATATAACTTAACTTAAGCACAAAGTATTATACCAACACCATGCGGTTTCACCCACGAGGGATTATGGTAGTTTTCTACTTTTGTGTTCTGTATTAGCATAATGAGTGGTGAGGTTTAGTGGTTACCTCACCCCCCTCTTTATGAGGTATGATTATTAATATTGAAAACCTCACTATTTTCAGACACAATTTTGAGGGTGGGAAAAGAGAGGAGTTGAATGGGGCGAGAGGGTAGGAGGGTGGGACCCCCTTCTACGAATGTTAAGTTGTGACGACACCCCCCCCAGGTTTTTAAGAAATAAAATTGTTGTTTTTTGAAGGTTATTTGAATTAATTGAGTATTTATATTTTGTGACTGCACCAGCGCTGCGGGAAGTGCAGCTCCTCCGCCCTTGCTTAACAACTTGCGTCTACCCCCTCCTCCCCTCCCAGCCCCACCCCGTCTCCCCCTAAATTCAATTTTTTGTAAAGTAAATTTGAGCACTACATTTTTATGTTTAGAACATGTATAGTTCTTACATGTTCACTCTTTCTTCCAAACTTTGAAGTACATAACAAATCTTGCAGAGCTATAATTAACACTGAAAAATTGAAAGTAATAGTGGAAGTGAATCTGTCGAAAAGTTAAGGGGTTAGCAGCAGTCTCGTAATTTTGAATTTGAACTTGTAATATTTTCATAAACACTTTAATTACAGCACGGAATAATCCTATAACCTACTTATGAAAGTGTAGATACTGGTTTCATCATCATCATCATCTCAGCCATAGGACGTCTACTGTAGAACGTAGCCTCCCCCATGGTTTCATAGGGCAAGTAAAATTGTATTAATGTCTTGTAACTATGGCGTGTTTGGCTTAACTACGGCTTGGTAAGAAAGCAAAATATACTTCCTAAGAACATGAAATAAAATTCTACTACATAAAAACCTGTAGTCATTAAATTTAAATTTAAAAAAATCTTAAGGTGGTTTTGAAAAAACAAAACAGTATAGACTACAATATCACCTACTAATATATATACTAATAATAGTTATTATATAGCTACTGCACCAATAAGCACTCTAGTACATAGGTTTGTCATTATATTGAGGAGAATATACCTAATAGGTAAGTATACACAGTAAACTGATAATAAAACATCTGTTACATGTTAAAAATATGAAAAAACGAATATTTACATTATGTATATGTATTCAGAACCGCTACTATACTAATGCTGACTAAATAATGCTGTAACCAGTGCTGAAGACAAAAACGCGCCAAACGAAAAACAAGGTAATACTAACCGTGAAAATCATAGATCCTTTGCGTTCTTCTCATATATTTCTCCTCCTGGAGCTGACGTTCGGCCTGAGCTTGCCGATCTCGTGCTTCCAACACCCCCAGGAGAGAAGAAAATAAGGACTTTCTCTCATTTGGACTCGTAACGGTTTCTTGCATTTTGATAACAGAAACCTCACTGGCTTTTCAATTAGTATGTGAACAGGTTTATGATTTCGTTAAAGTGCTTTATAATAACGGTTTCATTTCAATTTAAAGAGATCGACAAACAAAAAATCTCAGCTTAAAATTCAAATTACGCGACCAACAACCCAACAACCCCATCCGCCTAGAGTTCACTGACCACTGACACTAATGACGGCAGATGTGTGTGTAGTGACACTGACACTAAACACATCCTGTTCCGAATTGAACTAATATCGGTTTTATCGCGCTCACGATATACAGGCGCTCCGTTTTTAAAAGCACGATTACAACTCTAACAGCATGTCTGTGAGCGCATCTAATGAATCGGAATGGTAATATGACTTACGCGGGACGTCACGGACGATCTTACAACAGTCCTCTGCATAAATTTGCTATCGCAATAATACAATATAGCGCTGGTTTTCTGCGACAGTTGTATTAGTGTGTGCTATTAAGTTTTAAGCACCTGTGGAAATGTTCGCGTGCACTTCTGTGTTCGGATTGGTAAATAAATACATAATCTAAATACGTAATATCAAGTTGTAACATTTAGAATTGTATTATAACTTATTTATTGTTTTATTATTGTATGCTTTAAATGTTACAAATAAAGTTATTTTATTCATTCATATGCGATTTCATAACTTCAAATACTCAAACTCGTGGTGATTATATACTTTTTCTATTCTATATCACTAATGCTAATGAAATAATATTAAAAACTTGATGTCGAAAAAAAATGTATTACTCATACTACAATACAAAGCTTAAAAAATAAAAAACAGAACTTGAATGACAGTCTTTACAGACAAAATATCGTTTTTTTTATTACACTCAGACCCCACACTAGGATTCCCTGTTAAAACATTCGTGTAATGCTATTAAAAAACTCGCCTGCGGTTCGTTTTTTTAAATTACACTCGTGTTTTAAGATCCCTTATTATGATACAGTTTCATAAGCTACTCTAAAAGAAAATGAGACAATAATACTCTTTGGAAATTGAGGTTATATTGTGTACTACTCCCGTAATACACAAATGTCAAATTTGACGTTAGGTTCACAGTGTTATCTTATGGCGTTTGTAGATTCTGCCGCAATCTCTTATACTGAGACGCGCAAATACTGTGCGAAAAGAGACACACGTGTGGTAGTTCGATCGAGTGATTAGTTGTAGAATCAACTATTATTTGACTTGTTTTTATGCCTGGAATAAAAATAATAACTACACATATAAAAATAATATAAAAATAAACCTAATCTTTTTATGGTGGTGGTAAGTTAATATTAACCTTTTGTAATAGAGCCGGCACCGCCGCCGGATCATCCAAACCCGACGGACGAGAGGCCATTAGCGATGGAGGTATTGCGTGAACAAGGGTTTATTAATAAACCTAGAATGGAAGAGGCCCTAACAACCCCTATCAAGAAAACTCTCTTCTATTCACTTCACTTGTAACTAACAATGCATGTAGGTAATGGAGTATTTTATCAAAATGTTGTCATAAAAATAAATAATACTTAAACCATATTGTATTACCACCTACTAACGTTTGTGTGGACACCCTACAAGATAGGGATGTAGTACTACTTTGATGTCTTTCATTTATCTCGTTTTCAATGAAATACTGCACAGTATAAAACTATATAGGTTCGTGGTTACTACTACTTTCTTTCTTTTTAGAAGACGCCTCATTGTCACCATATCAATGACAAATGTTTCCTCTTACTAGTCTGTCACTCAGGTAAAAATTTTTCATTGTGATTTCGTTTTCGATTATTGATTATTCTCGTTATACTTTTTGACGACCTGGATTTTTCGGACCTTTGTACCCTTCTTGATCGTGACCACAAACTATATTCTGATGCTAACGCATATCGTGACCAACGCATTTCGAACTAAACGTTGTTTCCAACAAATTTCAACTTCTTGACTTATGCTATATTATGATAAATGACTTATGCGTGGGCACCTCAAATTCACGGACATAACAATATTATTGTGGCAAAAAACACAAAATGAACAATAAAAACAGATCTTAATAACTATCGCTAGCTTTTTTTGCCACAAGCCAACCCCATCGCAGATTCATATTATTCTGCTTGCTTTTTAGAAACCAGTCGTAATAGGTTGTTTTAATATCACTTAGGCCCACATGCACCAATAAAATTAACCGAAATTTTCACATTAAACTCGGATTACATTACCAATTTGGATACAAAAATCATGATTTGATCAGTTATTAGGCGAAAATCTCGGGTAATTTGGTTGGTACAAGATGGCCTTATCGTAGCAGATGAAGTAACAAATTTAATTTTAACGGCACGGAGATTAGGTCGATTGGCTAAATATTTCATAAATTCGACACGTTGCTTGTCAGTTGTCTTGCTAACCTATGTCTGTATAGACATCGGTAACTCACTAAAAATCACGATCCGTATCTCAGATCAAAGCTCAAGTGTCTGAGACGGATCTTTGAGTGAAAACCGACTCATAGATCCGTTTCAGACCCAGATCAGATCAATTTGTATTTATTTGTACGGAGTTGATTGTAACTCTGTAACTCAAAATGAGTTCCTCGCTAGAATCGCATAATATTTGACTAAATGTTTAACTGAAATGAAAATACTTTGTCATAAAAATATCAACACCTTAAAAATGTTGATTATATTTTACGTGTACAAATATTAATAAATATATTAGTAAAAGGATAATGAAATGATTACTATTATTTTGTTACTTTACTTCACACGGTGAAGAATCATATGATATACATTGTCATATTGGCCATAGATAATATGACTGGGAATTCCCTAAAATATCAACTTCTTGTTTCTGGTGGTTTGTACGGGGGTGCCACAATTTCGCCAATGTCGTCACATGGATAGAGTAGAAAACAGACGTTCTGGAGTGATCGGTAAACAAGCAGATGATCAGTAAATTTCGATTACTATTTTGTAAAACTAAAATATAATACGGCCTTACATAGGGTGCGTTTCTTATTGAGCTTTGACCGCTTTGAACATAGAGAACATAGATAGAAATGCACTGACAGCTGCACACAAAATTTATATGACGTCATCCAAGACGTCATCATCCGTCCGTCAACGTCATGAAAGTCAAACATCTGACTCATTAAGAGAATCTGTCGAAAAATTGGTAGTCCGTCCACAAAAAATTAAAAACGTTATGTTATATATCAGAAAAAAATGACCCATTTCGTGCCCATAAAGTACGGAAGAGAATTATATAATATAATTTTAATGCAAGCTGGCATTTAAAGAATTCGCGCGCATTCGCACACTAAAAGCCGTTCCGATTTGCTTACGAGCGTCAGCACTGTCAGTACTAAATTCATCTCGGAACAGCCAAACCCTTACGCACGAACGTGTTCACTATGAGCCCAAATTGAAACGCAGCCTAAATAGAGTATTTCACATCACAGCTCTAGAACATCACAGAATTTCTGTTCTGTGCTGTGACTGTTATTTTTTTGTACGTACGACAGAAAGTGGTTCCCACTTCCCGCTTTTCTGTCTACAATTAATTTAATTTTGCCTATAACTACGATTTAAAATGGCACGAGAAAGCAGTGCAGGATTCGACAGACATATTACTATCTTTTCACCTGAGGGAAGACTGTACCAAGTCGGTGAGTTATGTTTTCATTTCGATTAGTTGATTGAGCCATATAACCACAAAACGAATTTTCTCCGCAAACCTCTCTTTAACAGGATATAATAAAATATATAGCTTTGGATATGGTTATTATCGTATAACGATTATTATGGTTTATTACATTGTCGTTGGTCATCCTTGTAAAATGATTACTTGCAAAAATGTTAAGTCATTGACATGTTTAACTGCTGATTGTGGTACAAACTAAGTACTAACAGCTATTGTCACGATTCTGCCAACATCCTAGGGACTGTAATCTGGATATACAGTGAACAAGGTGGAAAATATTAAAACTTGTGAAGCAGTTATTTATTACTGTGGGTTGCTTGATTTGACCCACCACATAATGAATCACCATCGGGTCACTATCATAGTGAATCTTGATGAAAAATAGTATTATTAAAATTTTATAAAACAAACTGTTCAAATTGTTTTAAACAAGTATTTTTTTGTTTTTATGTTTTTTTCTTCTAAGTTTAGGCCATTAATTTCAAAACAAATCGACCTATATTCATTCTTTTCTGGACTAGGTATTTTTCAAATTCCCCATATTAAATTAAATATTTACGTAAATCGATCAAGTAAATCAATCAATTTGCTAGGTATTTTTAATAGGATATTTTTATTTAATTAGAATCTTTGATTTGCAGGTTTTTTATATAGGCAGCTTTATAATAAGCTACAGAAAAAAATGAGCTTTAATGTGGTATAAATGAAATGAGTATATGATATGAACAAGTTTTAACAAAATTATACCTGCTTAGACCGGGGTGTGTAGTAGTAATCAGCAGCAACCACAACTTTTCAGATCTTTTAAATACAATGTTGTGAAGTGTAGGTTTTATTTCCATAAGATGTAAACATAATATTTCTCTAAAATTAAATTATTAATGTTTTAATTAATAATACTGGTGGCTAATTTTTATTTGTAACCTGATGAATGAAGTGACTTCCTCTAGTTTTAAATATAATGAATAATTTAATTTTCTAAATCTAAATTATTCATTTAATAATTTCACATTCGGATCTTAGACTAATACAATGTGTGATAATTGCTATACTATAAATTGAGTTTTTATCCTTTCTTGGTGCAATTCTTGAAAGGCTTTAAAATAGATCCCTGTTGGAAAAAAAAAAAAAATCTGATTTTTATAAATAATTTTCGTTAATTTAATCATAGAATAGAAAAAAAAATATTATTAATGATCTGTTTCTTTGTTAATACATACAAGTGTAGAAATATATTCTTAATTTTTTTATTTTCTATTTAAAAATATTTAATTATAAAAAATGTGTTTATATGATAATTGAAATTATATTTATGAATTTCAATCTTTGATACAAATAATTATTTCAAAAAAAGAGGAATCAAGAGAATTGCAAAAAACAAAGCCCCCTTTTTCTTTTTCAGTTAATTGTAAATAAGAACTTCAATTTTTTTCAAAAATTATCTACATGCCATTTCGAATTAAATGACACCTCAATCATATTTTTCGGAGATCCCAGAATAAAGTTGACCAAAAAGGCACTTACTGACTAGACTATGTGTCTCACGCCTCTTCAATGGAATCGCCTCTGAAAGTTGCTCTTGTACTTGAACCAACATGGTGCCATTATTGTACAAACACTTCAACTCTTCGATATACCGATGGTCAATACAGCATCCCCTGGAGACTCTAGCACCTCCCACGTCGCGATCGAATCAAGGGCTTTCTCATAGTCCACAAATGTTAAACATAAGGGCATGTCTTCTCTCATCGGTCTTTTGTATAACTTGCCGCAGAGTGTGTATATGGTCTATGGTGCTGTAGCCTTTTCTGAAACCTAAAACCGGCTTGTTCGGGAGGCTGGAAGTCATCCAACCTATGTTATATGTAGTATGTATTGCGTATATATGCAAGACAATTCGCAATGACTCTTGAAAACAGCTCGACGGGCCAACACTCAAACGGACAACGGAATTAAAGAGCTGTACTGTGACTTTAAGTATCAGTGAGCTTGCAGAAACTCTGATGTGATTCCATTGTCACCCGGCGCCTTGTTCTTAAGCTGCTATAGTGTCAGGTTAGCTTGGCACTCGGGTCTTTGGCCAAATTGTCAACAGGTTTAGCGACTGAAGAGTATAGCTGTGCATAGAACCTTGCGATCTTTCAAAGTACCTCTGCTTTGGTCGACGTTATACTGCCATCATCGCTCTTCAATTCAGTCATCTGGGTGTGCCCAATAGACCTGTCTCTTGCAAGCACCTTGGAGCCTTTTCTCCGTTCGATCGTATCTTTCATACGATTTGTATTAAAGGTAGGGATGGCGTGTCGCAAGCACTTCCATATTAGTCTAGATTAGAGAAATCGATCTCATTTCTTGTAGGACCGTTGGGACTCAACCAGGTCCATTTCCTGTGAGGCGGCTTCTAAAAGAAGGAGTTCATCATAAAGACCCCTCTTTCTCCATGAAGTCAGCCAGCCTCCTTTTTTATGTCTTCTTTTATTTATTTGAGTAATAGGCGAGCAGCATTATGCTGATGTGCCTATATCACACTGTGTCGAAATTTTATTTAGGCAGTCCGCATAGTGTTTACATTCCACTGGTGCACTGGTCACAGGTTAGCAAGAGATTTTTTACTTTTCTGCAGCCAGCCATCGAGCCGGTTTTTAAAGCTGTTGACCGATGTAGCACTGACCACTTCCTCTGGCAACCTGTTCCAGTTGTGAACCACTCTGTTGCTGAGGATGCGATGCCTTGTATTTGTGTTGGCAGGATCTCTCTGGATTCTCTGGTTGTTCCCCTGCTATGCTCACAACGATTACGGCGTTTACACCAATCAGCCAAATCTGGAAGGTTGTAGTATCCATTCTAAATTTTAAAGGTCTCTATTAGGTCTCCACGTAACCTCCATTCATCTAGGGTGGTAAGGCGCAGGGCCTCCAGTCGTTGCTTATAAGTATTGCGGCGTAAGGCTGGCGGCATCTTGGTAGCTCTCTTTTGAACACTTTCCAGGAGATCAATATCCCCTCAGAGGTATGGGCTCCAATATTTCGATGGTCATCGCTGGAAAGGCTTTGCGGATCACATATATAAAAGAGTGTGCCTTTTTGGCGGTCGTACTTATGTGCTCCTTCCACTTAAGATCTGTTGAGATAAATAACACCCAGGTCTCTTTGTTGCTGTACTGCAGCTATGGCATGGCCCTCTAGGCTGTAAGTTATATGAGAATTATTCTGTCCCAGGTGTAGGACACTACATTTGGCAGCATTCAGCTTGATGACCCAGTCTCTAGTCCAAAGCTGTACTCGTTCAATGTCCTGCTGGAGCTGTCCTGACTTGACGAGTGGATTAGCAAAGAGTTTTCCATCATCAGCAAAGAACGCCGTTTGACACTCTATGAGCTCAATCAAGTCAGTTATGAAGAGTCCATACAGGAGAGCTTATTATAATGAAATTAAATTAAATTTATTTACACCAAGGCATCTTAATACTAATAATAAAGTATCATAACTTAACTTAGCTTACAATAATATATAATAATATTATATATATATATATTATATACAGGTAGTTCACAAATCAATGTAATTGTTCGCTGGTCTCCACACTAGGATTCCCTGTTGTGGGGACCAGTAACATACATGGTCAGTTGTTGAATAATACTACTACAGTGTCATGATATCCATAATATTTACATAGGTGTACGGCTGTTAACTTATATAAGCTAATAACTTATATAACTTATAAATTAAGCTGAAGGATTTTATAATACAGGACATTAAAACATTGTTTATTATATTGTTTTACATAGTTATATAGGCAGGTAGTATGATGATATTTAGATTGATTCTGTGGGTGTCTGTTTCTCACGATTGATTCTTAGATTTAGTATCTTGTACTTCTTATTATGTATGAAGTGAGTGTGTATATGTGTGAACGTGGTCTGTGCGTGTTTTTTATGCGTGTATGTATGTGTGCAAGGGTGAGTGTATGTGTGCGTGGGTGTTTGTTAAATTGATTTATTTATGTGAAGAATTTGCTCATTTTCTTCGTAAGTCATCCCCGAGAACCATTGTTTGAAAGCTATTTTACATTTCTTCTTTGTAAGGTAGATAATATTTACTTGCCTATTTATTTTGGTATATAAATATGGTGCGGCCCAGGAGTAGGATCGACGTTCGATGAGGTTTTATTGTTACTGTTAGTATAATGCTTAATGCTTTGGTGATAATGTGATTTGAATGTTGTTATTGTAGTGTATTGTTATTATAGATGTAGTGAGGGTAGACTCATATGTTTTTAGTTAAAATAAGTAGGTGGAGGGTAGCTTAAGATTTCATTCGAAAATACAGTTCGTACCGAGTGCTCACACAATTAGTATTTATTCCAAATTCCCTATTCCCCGGAGAAATACATTACAATTGGCGACGAGGATTTTAGTGTTACGTAACAGCCCCGCGAGTGAGAAATATGTCGGTTGGAAAAATTGGCGAATTCGACGTTAAAAATGGTGTGTGGTCGTCATACGCGGATCGCCTTGACATGTATTTTAAGGTCAACAGCGTAACGGCGGAACTCAAACTGCCGACTTTGATTTCCTTGATGGGGGATGAGGCATATGAGTTGTTGGTAAATCTGGCCAGTCCCAAGAAACCAGCAGAACTAACATATGTGGAAGTTAGTGACATGTTACGTCATCATTTACAACCAGCTCCATCGATACTAGCGGAAAGGTACCGGTTCCGGCAGCGAAGGCAACGGGGAGAAGAAACGGTGAGCGAGTACGTGGCGGAGCTAAAAAGAATGGCACGAAATTGCAAATTCAGTCAGGGCTTAAATGAGAATCTGCGCGATCAATTTGTGTGTGGCATTGCGAGTGACGTCATACGACAACGTTTGTTTGCGGAGGATGATAGTTTAGAATTCGTAAAGGCAGTAAAAATTGCGAGTTCTTTGGAGGCTGCAGAACGAGATGCAGCTGCCGTGGAGCCACGGGCCGTGGCGGAGATGGCAGAGGCGGGTAGTGCAGTGCATACGATGCGTACGGTCGGGCGCGCGGAATCTACGCGTCGCGATCGTGGAAAGGTCGGTCAGTCACACGGAGCGCCGGCGCCGGCGTCGATGCAGGCGCGGTCGGCGACGGTGGGGTCTAACTGCAGGGGCTGCGGAGCGACGGGTCATAACTACGACAACTGCAAGTTCCGGGACTACGTCTGCAGCCGGTGCAAACGGCCTGGGCATTTACGACGGGTATGCATGGCTTGGAGTGTAGGCTCCGAGTCCAAATCGATACCGAGCTCGAATTCGAGAGTAAGAGGGGGAAATAGAAGACTTCACTTTGGGATCACTGATTACGAGGAGAGGTCGCAGGAAGAAGGTGATCTAGACCTTCACCAGTTGAGCTTAAGGGATTACAAGCCGGTGAGCCTGGAAATTATAATTAACGATAAGGTTATTAATATGGAAATCGATACCGGGACAGCAATTTCATGCATAAGCAAATCAACTTATGATAAATATTTTAAAAGCAATGAGATTTTTCCCTTTGAGTTGTGTTTAAAGTTTTACGACGGGTCCGAGATACGACCGTTAGGGTTTATAAAACCAACAGTTAAATATGGTGAATGTACAAAGGAATTAGAACTTTTTGTTATGGAACGAGGAACTACCTCGTTGCTAGGTAGGCAGTGGCTCAGTGAGTTAGGTATAAAAATTCCGGTACTGAGTTGTAATAATATAAACAAAGGCGCAGGCATCGAAAATAATGTAAATGTATTGTTACACAGATATAATAAGCTGTTTGATGGAAGTCTGGGAAGGTTCACGGGTAGCAAGGTGACACTTCGGGTGCGGGAGGGGGCGGTGCCCGTATACCATCGCGCGCGCCCTCTGCCTTTCGCGCTCCGCGAACGTATCGACGCCGAGCTGGACGCGATGCTGCGGGCCGGTGTCATCGAGCCGGTGGACAGCTCCGACTGGGCCTCCCCGCTAGTCCCGGTCAACAAGCCGGACGGAACGCTCAGGGTTTGCGTAGATTATAAGGCGACTCTAAATCCTGTTTTGCAGATCGACCGTTATCCTTTACCGAAAATTGACGAAGTACTTGTTGCTTTAAATGGGGCTAAATATTATAGTAAAATTGATTTGTCACAATCGTATAACCAATTGGTGCTCGATGAATCTAAAAAGTACACGGTAATAAACACCCACCGCGGGTTATTTTGTTAAAATCGTCTCGTGTATGGATTATCTTCTAGTCCGGGGATTTTCCAGCGCACAATGACAAATTTATTAAAGAACATTCCTAATGTAGGGATATTTATCGATGACGTTATTATTGGAGGAAAATCGCAGCAGGCACACTTAGAAGCGCTTGAAGCGGTATTTGAGCGCTTACTCAACCACGGATTGCGGTTGAAAAAGGAAAAGTGTGTATTTTTAGCCCAGGAGGTAACCTATCTCGGTTATGTTTTATCAAGGGACGGCATTAGAGTCGACCCAGCGAAAACAGAGGCTATTGAAAAGATACCTACGCCACAGAGTGTATCGGAACTCAGGTCATTTTTGGGTTTAGCCAACTTCTTTGCAAAATTCATTAGGAATTATAGCATTCGGTTATTGCCCCTTTTTAATTTACTAAAGAAAGATGTCAAATGGAACTGGTCACGAGAATGCGAGCGGGCCTTTTGTGAAATAAAAACTATTTTGACAAGCTCTAATGTTCTGGCGTATTACGATCCAAACAAGCCTCTGTATGTTACTTGCGATGCTAGCCCGGCGGGCATCGGCGGTTTAATTTCGCAGCCGAGTGGGGCGGAGGGCGGGGAGCGACCGGTCGCGTTCGCCTCGCGTACACTTACCAGTGCGGAGAAAAATTATTCTCAAATACATAAAGAAGCGCTGGCAATAATTTTTTGTATGAAAAAATTCCATCAATATCTTTATGGTAGGCGTTTCACTTTACGTACTGACCACAAACCGTTAGTATCTATATTCGGTCCGAATAACAACATTCCCGTGATGACAGCGAGCCGCATGTCTAGATGGGCAGTTATTTTATCAGCGTATACCTACAATATTGAGTACTTGAAAAGCGATCAAAATAGCGCGGATGGTTTATCTCGATTACCAATGCGTGGAAATGAACCGATGGGGGCCGAGATACCGGAACAAACATACCTACACTTCGCACAAGAGGCATTGTTATTAGATTATAACGAAGTGAAGAGATGTACAGCACGGGATCCCCTGATTAGCAGGATATTAGGATTTGTACGGGACGGTTGGCCGGAGGAATGCGAAGTGGCCAGTATGAAACCATATTTCAACAGACGAACCGAATTGTATGAAGAGTTAGGCTGTTTAATGTGGGGTCACAGGGTGGTCATACCAGAGAGGTGTAGAGAACGGGTATTAAGCGTAGTACACGAACCGCACATGGGCATGGGGAAATCAAAGGCTTTGGCCCGCAGTTATGTTTGGTGGCCGGGACTTGACGAATCTCTGGAGGCAATGTGCCGTAGTTGCGTCACGTGTTCGTCCCAAGCAGATGCTCCTCCAAGGCAGGTACCACGTCCTTGGCCTTGGCCGGCACGGCCTTGGCACAGACTTCATCTGGACTTTTTGGGGCCTATCTTTGGGAAAACCTACCTGGTAATTATCGACGCTATGTCGAAGTGGTTAGAAATATTCCAGGTACCCAGCACGGCGGCAAACTGGACCATAGATAAATTAACTGAGCTTTATGGTAGGTGGGGCTTACCGAAACAAATAGTTACCGATAATGGGCCACCTTTTACGAGTAGTGAGTTTGGTTCGTTTAATAAAACTAGAGGTATCGAGCACGTGTTTACAGCACCGTATCATCCTGCTTCAAATGGAGCCGCAGAAAATGCGGTTCGGACATTAAAACGCGTAATAAAAAAGGCGGCATACGAAAAAGCAGATATAAGTAGGGCATTGCATACCTTTTTGTTATATTATAGGAATACCGAACATACATCGACAGGGGAAAGCCCTGCTATGTTGATGTTAGGTAGAAGATTACGCACACGATTAGACGCCTTGAAACCTGACAGGGAAGCGTGCATTAAACGTGTGCAGCAGCGTCAATGTGAGGATGCCGGTGGCATAATTAGGGAAGTACATCCTGGAGATGAAATTTGGTACCGTCAATATTTAAAGGGGGAAAAGTGGTTACCGGGCAAAGTAGAAAGTACATTAGGTCCGTCTAACTTCAAGATCGTTAGCGATAGGGGGGAACAAGTACATCGTCATGTCGATCAGATAAGACCAAGGACTAGGAGCTCGTTAGTTTGCCCCAACCCTGATCGTTTCGACAGCAACATTAAGGGAAGCGACGGGAAGGTTGCAGCAAGCAGAAGCCATGACGCCGTAGACGATGAATGCAAAAAGCCACGTTCGGAAAAAGAGGCTAGTGATGGCCTGGAGGCGGGGCCGGACTGTACTTCTAGTCCAGTATTGCAGGGAAATCCTGTATCCCGCGAACCTTCTCCAGATTACCAGGAAGAATTAAGTAACCCTAAGGGCAGACGATTACGGAGATGTCGACTTATAAAGCCTGATTATAGGATGAAATTTATTAGTAGTAAATAAGGGTGTAGCTTATTATCTGCCCGTGTTCTAATTTAAGTGGGAAGGAGTGTAGTGTATTGTTATTATAGATGTAGTGAGGGTAGACTCATATGTTTTTAGTTAAAATAAGTAGGTGGAGGGTAGCTTAAGATTTCATTCGAAAATACAGTTCGTACCGAGTGCTCACACAATTAGTATTTATTCCAAATTCCCTATTCCCCGGAGAAATACATTACAGTTATCACAACTGGCATTGAAATGTAATATTATTGGCACCTTTTACATCATGACTACATTCTCCTCACTTTCGTCCTTCTTCCAGTTACAGCACAGAAACGCCTGCTCAGGATTATAGATTATGTAACAGTTACATGGTAACACAATAGATTACTCTGTTCAACTCTCATCTCCTAGTATGGCGACTCCTGTTGGATTGTAACTCTAACCACTTCACAAATTAACAAAAGTACCCCCGGTACTTCCCCGGCTCGTCCGTCCGGTACTGCTTCCACGGCAACACCGCTGGCCCTACGGTTAGGTTAATCTATGCGCTCGCCGGCACCGGTGGCCACAGTTAATGTGCTACCTTACATTTGATACTGCCCTCGTCTATCTCTAATACTAATATACTAATAATGACAACCGCACTTAGCACAACCTACAGTCTAATCCATTTACGTTAACTGTTCTGTTCGAGTATCTAACATGCTCCGACATGTACATATCAATATTATATGTTTGATGAATATTTCATAAGTTTTTTAATCAAATTCTTTGTGCAATTGCAAGAATACAGCAAATTATCTTATTTGCATATGACTTTGTACATTTAGTCCTTATGTAAGGTGTAAAAAGCAAATATTATTTCTAAAACGGAAATACTGAAACTTACAATAATATAATATTTATTAATAGAATTGTGATGTAAGGCCTTTCTCTCGATTTGTACAATTGTTTTACTAGAGCTGAACATCGGTTCCAGAATATGCACTGAAAGCCATAAACCAAGGGGGATTGACGTCTGTGGCACTCCGCGGCACAGACACGGCGGTGGTGGCTGCACAGCGCAAGGTGCCGGACCGCCTGCTGGACCCCGCCTCCGTCACTCACCTGTTCCAGCTCACTGAGAGCATAGGCTGTGCGATGACTGGGATGATAGGTAAGTGTACAATATCTGTTTTATGATGTGGTGTGATGTGGCACAAGGGCGACTGGGTGGGAGTTTGCACAACACTTATCCCGGTCGCGGTGCCTGAGAGGGATGACGAAATGACGGACTGCAATGTCGTCATAGGTAAAAGAATAGAACAAGCGACAGGGTTTGTCTATTCGGGGTCTATGTTTACTTGTTTTATTGACGGTCATTAACGCGCCGAAGTCTGAGTCCCTCTTTATGGATCAGCCTCATAAATAAATAATGAAGTTTATTCATAAGTGAATATTATATTTGTAAGTAGATATAAAAATAGAGTGAATAAAAAGGCGAGTGCGTGTCTCGTTCCAGCCGACAGCAAGTCCCAGGTGCAGCGCGCGCGGTACGAGGCCGCCAACTGGCAGTACAAGTACGGGTGCGAGGTGCCCGCGCACACGCTGTGTCGGCGCGTCGCCGACATCTCGCAGGTGTACACGCAGAACGCGGAGATGCGCCCGCTCGGATGCTGTGAGTCCCCGCTCCACGCCCCCCGCCCCCCGCCACTGCGTCATCGACATCGCGTTCTACCGATCACGAGCAACTTAGTGGCGATCTGTGCTCCCGAGGCTGCCCTGCCCGCGCGTCGGGAACGATTCACCGTGGCCCTGGGCCACATGCCTGTCTCTCTCGGCTTCATAAACTCCACAGTGGCTCGACGACACGGCATGCCATATCCCACTAATATTATAAATGTCATGTCACGCCAGAACAGCTGAACGGATCTGGATGAAATTTGGCACAGATATAGATTATAAGGAACACCACATAGGCTACTTTTTATCGCGGTAGAATATACGATTCCCGTAGAATAACTGATCCAGCGGGAAAACGGTAATCCACGCGGGTGAAACCGCGGGGCGCTGCTGGTATCCTATATATAGATTTAGGTCGCAATAAAATGAGCGGCCGACGAGTCTGCCGCAGCGGCGCCGCGCCGGGGCCGCCGGTGTCTCGGTCGGGTCGACTTGGCTCGCTCGAGTGTTATACTATTACACTTGTATGTTTTACTTTTATGTACGTAGTCATTTAGCCGATTAACAAACAACATTAAAATGAGTTACCGAGCTCAAGTCCGGGTCGTTGATGTACGCCTGCGCCCGCGCACGTGCGCATGTCCGCGTCACACACACGTCTCCCAAATTGGAATAAGATTCTCGATGTATGTATATGTCTCCGCAGGTATGATGTTGATCGCGTACGACGCGGAGAGCGGCCCCGCCGTGTACAAGACGGACCCCTCGGGGTACTACTGCTCGTACCGCGCCGTGGCCGCGGGGGCCAAGGCCACCGATGCCAACGCCTACTTGGAGAAGAAGGTTCGTGCGCTACCCTCCCTACACATGCGCCGGCGCAGACATACCTACACATGCGTGGTGACTGCCTGCACTGCACGTTGCACTTCGATCCCCTCCTGTTCAAGTTGAGAGATGAATGTGAACAACGATACCGTTGTCCGTTGAGTAGAGCGCGCCTGTGGCACGCGGCCGAGTACCTACTCGTGCTTCACGGTTAATGTGATTTTCTCGAATGAGCTCAACTATGTAACCTGTAACCGTCATCTTCATCATCATCATCTCAACCATAGCACGTCCACTTCTGGACATAGGCCTCCTCGATTGATTTCCACAAGGACACGAGTGTGAATGTTCGAGCCCGAGTCCGCCCGCGCACGCGCTCGCGCGCGACGCATCGCGCGCCATCACACTAACTATACAATATCGTCCACGTATAGTAGTATACACTGTACCCGCCCGTCACACGAGCGCCAGTGTCGCCGGCCGAGTACAGTACACTCGTGACGGGCGGTCGTTTGTGTGCGCAGCTGAAGAAGCGCGGCGAGCTGACGTCGGACGAGGCGGTCCAGCTGGCCATCTCGTGTCTCTCGCACGTGCTCTGCGTGGACTTCAAGTCTTCCGAGATAGAGGTCGGCGTCGTCACCAAGGAGCGCCCCAACTTCACGTGAGTCTTCTCCGACACCTCGCCCGGGTCCTGTGCGCCCCCGCGCCCGCCCCGTCTATAGTATCTATCGGCCGAGCGCGCACAGGACTCCGCGCTTGTTCCCTTTATGGATAACATGAGATGATCGTTGGCTCTCCCCGCAGGGTGCTGGCCGAGCACGAGGTCGACAGACACCTGACCGCCATCGCCGAGAAGGACTAACTCACATAGCTGTATATTTACTATTTCTAAACAATAAACATGTCGAAAGGTTTTTATCTTGCTTGTTTTTATTTATCTGTCCTGTGCGAGTCGGTATGTGATTTATTAAAGGTTCACAAAACTGGTTCTTACACAAATATACACTGATAACATTATTCACATACAAAATAGCAAGGTCTTGTGCAGGACCCACCAGGAGCGAACACAGCATGCACTAATACAATAATGGCGTTACATTTCATTTATCTACTTACGATTGAAGTATTGTTTAAGACAAGACATCTCTTATATGTTACATCCTTAAATCAATTTTTGAATAGTGGAGTTGAAAAGGTTGGGCATTTCATGAACTACTCCGGCGAAGTCCTGCAGCGTGCAGCAGAAGACCAGCCCGAGCAGCGGGCGCTCGTAGTTCCGGTTCCGGCGGAGCCGCGGGAGCCACGACACCGCCTCGCACGCGCTCTCGCAGAACACCGCCGCGCGGAGCTCGCTCACCGTCACGAACGGGTCGTTGAGCACCACCACCGCCGTCGCTCGGCCGTCCCGCCGGGCGTGCACCACCGTCCACACGTACCTCGGGACCGGGAACCTCTTCCCCGCCTTCAGGAACACCTCCGGCCGGGACCCCCCCGCGTCCAGCGTCAACACCCCGTGGGTCCCCGCGTACACGTCCAGCTCGAGGACGCCGCGGCTGCGCTCCATGAAGTCGGCCACGTCTCCGTGCAAGTGGCGCAGGTTCCCCTCCGCGACGCTCCTCCACACCGCCGCGCGGTTGGAGACGAGCTCGGCGACGCGCGCGTGCTGGCGCCCGAAGTACCGCGGGTCGAGGAGCCGCGCCGCGGTGAGCGTCTCGCCGGCGAAGGCGTACCGCTCGGGCGCGAACAGCGCGCGCAGCCGGCGGCCGAGGCGCGCGTCGTCCGAGTACAGGCGCTCGGCGTCGTGCCGCGTGCTCGCGTCGAACATGTGCTTGAAGTTGCCGAACAGAGTGAGCGGCGACGCGCGGTCCGAGTGCGGCGGCAGCGGCAGCGCGCCCCCGTTGGTCGTGCGGAGCCGCACGGCGACCGCGCGCTCCGGGTCGAAGCACAGCGTCGCCAGGTGTCGCACCGCGCCGCCGCCGTCCGCCGCACTCATCTGCGTCTCGTACGCGCGACCCTGCAGCGGCGGGTTGCACCCCTCCACCTGCGACCACAGAACGGTTACACGAGCTTCGCATACCGCCCGCTCCGGGTGTTGCAGTCCGGCGCCGAGCTCGACGGCACGCGTGGCCACGCGCATACACACACACACACACACACACGCACACACACACACACACACACACGAAGGGTTCACAATATTCTAGGCTAATTGGAAGTCGACAAGTTGAATCGGTCCGAGCCTTCGATCGAACCGTACAACATATTCGACTTTAGCAACGTTGACTAAAATAATGACATATTCACGAAACCCAAAAAGTAAAGCGTTCAGATAGAGGTCTCAAATGTTGGGCATGCACTTGGTCTCGGCATGTCCTGCAGATAGCCACCGAGAATGTTGCCATGGCGACGTTCGACGCTCGAGACTTAAAGGCACCCCCATTGTATCCACGAGGGAGCACAGACTCGGGAAAGGTATGCCATTCCTCGACCGTAGCTGGAGATTCGCAACTTGAATGTGGAAGCGAGTTTCGCGCGATAAAGTGACATCTCGGCGAGGGATGGATCGAGCATGACCGTATATGTGAATACATTTGCGCAGGTAACGTGTCTCGTCGTCCATACTGTACCTGGTGAAGGACATCCTCGAAGACGTTCTCCTGACAGCCGAGCTCGAGCAGATGCCGGAGCTGGTCATCGTGGCGCACGCGGTACCGCCCCCCTTCGCACACGGCCACCACTGTCCCACGCAGCGGGTATGCGTGGAACTTGCCTCCCGCCCCGCACGCCAGCGTCACTTCCTCCCCGTGCGCGAGCCGCAGTGCGCCTGCGCCGGCGCCACTGTCGTGCCGCGACGTCACTAGCGGCATGTTCTCCGGCAAGCACTCCTCGCACTCGAGCTCTATGGCGCACGGTGGAAGTGCTGCAACACGTATATGAACACCTACATTCAGTTGTTCGGAACACGTTCTCACAACTTACGTCTGCTCTATCTTTCTCGTCACCTGCACCGTGTCGGATATCTTACACTTGATTAATTTTGAAATCATTGCATTTATTTAAAATAAAAATCCACATAATTTTCAACTATAAGGATTTAAAAAATACGTTCTTATCGAGGCATTCTGAGGTAGGTACCTACCTATCTCATAAATACTTCACAACATAAGACGCCGCACTTATTGTTACAATATAATGCTTAGACATGGCACATTTGGATAAAGGATCTCTAATCTTGTTCGCGGCAGTCAGTGGAGAGAGTAAACTGTCCATTGCCGGAAACAATAGATTTCCCTAAACATAAGATATCTTAAACGTGCCATAGGCACTATTACGAGTTGCTGAATCGGCAGGTTAGTAGTCTAGTAATCTGGTATGTTCCCAGCTCAGAACTGTGCTTATCTTCTTGGTAGAATAATTTGCGGGATCAATGTGAACTACCAAGGCATACCTCATTTCTACAAAAGAATTCATTTCGAAAGTCTTCGAGCAGTGTGTGTCACCACCTATCGAGCAAGCTCGGAGTCGCACAGCGAGCTATGCTCGGGGTTTTCAAAAATGAGATCCGTAGAAAGAACTAAAGTCACCGACATAGCCCAGCGGATTAACATTTGGAAACGATAATAGGCGGCGCAAATAGCACGCAGAGCAGAACTGGTGGTGGTCTCGTTCGAAAGGTTGTCAAGTGGCGACCACACTGAAGTAGGAAGGTAGGTACGCTGCACTCGACAGTCCCTGGTCCGTGGGATCTCCATCGGCCAGGTGGATGGACGACCTGCTCGAGACACTGATACATGTGCGGGCTGCTTCCAATTGGCCCCCGCGGACGAAGTAAATCCTTAAGTACATTTGGAACGGACCGCGATGCTTTTGGGGTGGGGAATATTCGGTTAGGGTACTCACACGTTCTCCCCCGCACCGCAGCGCCTGCCCCTCACCACACACTGCCGCGATACCACCCGACCGCGCTTTGGGATATTGGAGCGCGCCGATATATTTATTAAATTTAGGCAACCGAAAGGGCGACTACCTATCTCTGTTGCAATCAAACGCTCGTCGGTAACAACAACAAGGTTCAGCCGTCTATGCTGAGTCTATACGGTTGGAGTCTATCGGAGATGGATGCGTGACGGAAAACTGTTATTTATTATAACTATTTCAATTGAATTTTCCGTTTCAAAAATTAGGTGATTAAACCTACATAATACCTAGGTACAGCCTCAGGGCACCCTTGTTTAGGTACCAGGCACTTATTACCTATTCAATCAAAGACACCGACACGGTGTCACACAGAATACGGCCACTACCGAGAAGCGGCACGACGCCGCCCACACGCCCGCCGCCCACACGCCCGCCGCCCACACGCCCGCCGCCCACACGCCCGCCGCCCACACGCCCGCCGCCCACACGCCCGCCGCCCACACGCCCGCCGCCCACACGCCCGCCGCCCACACGCCCGCCGCCCACACGCCCGCCGCCCACACGCCCGCCGCCCACACGCCCGCCGCCCACACGCCCGCCGCCCACACGCCCGCCGCCCACACGCCCGCCGCCCACACGCCCGCCGCCCACACGCCCGCCGCCCACACGCCCGCCGCCCACACGCCCGCCGCCCACACGCCCGCCGCCCACACGCCCGCCGCCCACACGCCCGCCGCCCACACGCCCGCCGCCCACACGCCCGCCGCCCACACGCCCGCCGCCCACACGCCCGCCGCCCACACGCCCGCCGCCCACACGCCCGCCGCCCACACGCCCGCCGCCCACACGCCCGCCGCCCACACGCCCGCCGCCCACACGCCCGCCGCCCACACGCCCGCCGCCCACACGCCCGCCGCCCACACGCCCGCCGCCCACACGCCCGCCGCCCACACGCCCGCCGCCCACACGCCCGCCGCCCACACGCCCGCCGCCCACACGCCCGCCGCCCACACGCCCGCCGCCCACACGCCCGCCGCCCACACGCCCGCCGCCCACACGCCCGCCGCCCACACGCCCGCCGCCCACACGCCCGCCGCCCACACGCCCGCCGCCCACACGCCCGCCGCCCACACGCCCGCCGCCCGCCGCCCTGCCCACACGCCCGCCGCCCACACGCCCGCCGCCCGCCGCCCTGCCCACATTTGTAACATAATGTTCTACGGTACATGGGTACAAGGCACCTGCATTATATTACATAAGTATAGTGAACTAGTAGAAGGGTAAGGACAACGTCCCCTCAGATGTTAATGGAAGGAATAGGTACATTGAGACGGCTAGTGGAGTGCCACAATACACAATACAAATTCTTTCTTTCTTTCTTTCAATAGCTTAGATGGAAAAGCGACAGGACGATTCTATAGTCGTGGGTTCAAATCCCTAAAGTAGCAGTTTTCTTTTCTAAAAAAAAAAATGAAATAATATTATGTAGGTTGATCGCGGTCACAAGCCTCAATAAGGTAAGGGGTGAGGACCCGAAGATGGCAGGTTAGCTACAACACACCAGGCGGTCAGCCTTGCACGGTTCCTATATATTATTATTGATATAGATATGCTATTGACACGTTTGTTTATGTACCTAGTTTAATTTATAGTCGTGAATGGCGTTATTATAATAACCCTTCACCTATGTAATTAGAACCAATCCATTATCGAGAATACAAGTTTTAGCAGACTCAACTTATTGCGTGGGATTCAATACATTTTTAAAAACCTTTGGGCTACCATATACAAAATAAACTCGGGTAGGTAACTATTATCTAAATCTGTATATAATAACAATGCAAATAGATGATTTAGGTATTGTTAATTAAAAGTTATAGAACTGGAATCGATATAGGTAGGTATTATTAATGAAGTGTAATGTTAATGAGTAGGTAGGTACCGGTAGGTCGGTACTTACGCTCCGACATATCTGCCACACGAACACAGAGCACCACAATCACGAAGCTGAGCGCGGCCGGCGGCATGCTGACAGCGCGACTGTTCGGGGCACACTGTCCGCCCGAGCTCGTGCGGCTGGACCCGGGAGATAACCCGACGGGGGGCGCGGGGCGCGTCGGCCCGACCTGGACTCCAGATAACACTTAGTGTTAGTGATAGATCGCCTCGCCAATTATACAGTGGGTTCTTACAGATTGGTCCTACTTCAATACCTCGTCCGTTAATGAGTATTAACCGACTTACGAAAAGGAGGTTTTAATTATATTAAAATTATTTATTCATGATCAGACAGTCCATTGTTAACTTAAGCTTACGTAATGCGTTCGTCGCGTCGCCGAACACTGAGATGGCTCACATCACACGACAGTCACCGGCCGTCTGATGCGAGCCCGAATGACAGATTTCGATTCAAATGTCAAATCTATCTGCAATGGCTTGAATGATGCCGTTGGAAGTCTTTTGCACTCTGTTAAGCAGAGATGCCGTTCGTTTGCGGATGATGGCGTGAAAGCCATCCACTCTTGCTTCAGCAAACATTGTTGTACCTACTGGACGCGCAAGGCACTGAGCGATCTTCGAGTGTACCTGGCCCGTAGGCTGCACGTGTAGAGGATATAAAGTTATTTTAACGTCTTACATCGTGCTAACCTACGTGCAAGCATATTGCTTCTCATCGCCGACGCCCTGCGTTCCCCGTCAGCATCCGAATGATCCTCGAGGCCTTCGGTAAGTCCGAGCCACTCAAAACTGTCGACCCTTAAACTCAACACAGTTTAGTCCCAGAGGTGGTACGTGACTGGGATATTTACCGGAGGCCCCGAACACCAGGTACTCACCTTTGTTACAATTGTACATCAGCCCATGCCTAGGTGTGTAGGTACCTACCTGCATATTTGTCACACGTAGGAATCTAGCAGTCTCCTCGTGGCAGACAGAGATGGGCTCAGCGACACCGTGTCGTCTATTGTTCACGTAAACAGTATCAGCCGAGCGCCCGCACGAGTCCTGCAGATCTCTTACAACAACTCATTTACATAGATACTACACGTTGAAGAGATGAGGAGAACTCAAACCCCCCCCTGCCCTGTCTCACTCCGCACTCTAACCTGTACACGTCAGAGAGACCGCTAGACCATGTAACATTATTAGTCATAGAGGCGATAAACCTGTGCACTTTGGTATTATTTATACAGTATAGATGACCACTATCTCGCTTGATGGTCAGTGACGATGTGGTCGAAGATGTTATCACGATAGACCTAGAATGCTCACTGACTCTCAAGGACTGCTGCCTGAACACACTATGTATTTGTTGACAGTTTTTCAAACTTGAGGGTGGTAGCTAGCCAGGCGGGTATTCGAAAGTACCCTACCACCATACTGGGAATTTGATAACGGTGTTACCTTCACCGGAAACTCAAGCTGTTGTTGAGGATCGAACCAGTGTCCGTCTATTTGACAGAAGACGCTCCCCCCGCTGAGCTATCATCGCTTCAAAAGATAGTTTTGAACGCTGGTTTTCTTAAGCTTTTCCCACAATGTGTCGATCGAGACTAAGTCAAAAGCTCTTGATAAGTCGAGCAAACATGTACCTATACACGGGTGTCCGCCTCTCCGGGTAGTACTGCAGTGGGCGCAACACTGAGAATGTTGGTTCATAAAATGTACACAACATTACAGTTAAAAACCATTGCGCCGTGACATAGGTACAAACAAGCTAATAATGAAAATTATAAAATAGTAGGTATTCGGTATTCCTCACACCATCTATCACCCCACAGTACGTCAGCCGCGCCCGGCGCACTCGCGTCCATCGGGCTGCGAACACAGCAACCTCATCGGACAGACGGCTCGGAAGCCGAACTGCGCATCATGAATGGGTAAATGTTTGTGGAGTTCTGATTCAAGCACACTATCCACCACAGTAGCCAACGACGCCAAGGGCTGGTAATTATTTTTATCGGACAGATCGCCAGTCTTATTCTTATCAATAGCGACAACTATGGGCGCCCGCAGCAGGGTGCAAGGGGATGCACCTGCACCCTCCTGTCAGTAAAGAAAACAAATTTGTTCATCACTCATGACGGTCGCCGTGGCGCAATGGTCGGTGTCAGTGACATGACTTCGGTGTCTCCGAGACCCTGGGTTCGAATCCCGGCAGGGGCATACATTTGTGCGATGAGTATAGGTGTTTGTCCCGGGTCTTGGTTGTTTGTGTTGTGTGTGTCCATGCCTCCCGCAACACAGGGATCCTAGTGCGGGGGTCTAAGTGTGATAAAAAAAATCCTTTTCAATAAATTCAGTATCCTCGCGCCCGTCGTCATCTGAACGAATGGTGTAGGGAACACTTGACATGGACCCAGGAGCAATGAGCAATAGGATACAATGTTATATGGCGATGAGTCCCGATATGGATTCAACCCTGACACGAGAAAGGTAACAGTGTATCGTCGTTCCGGATTGCTGAACGGCTGAGATGTGCCTGTGGCGTGGACGCACGAGGAGACGCACCCTTACAGTGGTGTTCAGGGATGGAATGGAATAGGCGGCTATTATGAACAAACAGATGATTCTTTTTCTTTAGTCAGCAATGTAATATACTTGAAAGTGAAAATCGTTCAAAACCGTACATGTTGATTAGACTTTTTTGATGTGTAGATGCAGACGCAGCTCTCGGGAAGTCATCCTGGCGGCGCCCATGGGGTCAGCCAACGTTTTCATATCTCACCTGTAGTTGCGAGTGACTAAACATAGAGAACACGCGAAGGTGTGAGCCTGCACACTGCAGATGTTCGAGCTGAGTCCATCGTGACCCGGCCACTTACCTCTGGACATTTTATTGATTATGTGGGGTTATATGTTCGACTGTATGTATTTTTACATGTATTATCACCAATTTCTTTCCCATTTTTGGATCGATTCTCAAAATTCTTTGTTTGTTTGATAGTGTAGGTACCTCCGAGGTGTTCCCTTTCAAATTTCATAAAAATTGGACAAGCGGTTTTTGAGTTACACTCCAATAACTTAAAAGTGTTACGTCTACTTGGACGACTTGTGGGTGAAGAATTCGGAGAACACACACGATGACAATTGATCCCGTGGGTAGCAAAGATCACTCAAAAGGGTGAAACATTTTTTTTACCATAAACTGGAACCGACTTCAAAGTGTGAAATAACTTATTGAAATGGGTACCATGAGCACAATATTTCGATAACAGTTAGGTACTTTTGAACTATAATGTTACCGACTTCAACATGTTATTACAATACTTTACTTTATTCAAGTACGAATAAAACTATACCAATGGCTAGCCATGCCTCAGCGCTCAGGGAAGAGCGCTGCATGCTGTAGCTCAAGTGATAAGCACGTTCCTAGTTCAGCAGCAGATACATACTCTACAATAATAAGAGACGTTCAGTACAATCATCACGAGTCAAAAAGATTCAACAATACAAAAGATGTGTATACTCGCAGACGGAGTCGGCACCCTTGGTAGTTCAGTGCAGTAAGTGGCGCTGGCCCACTGGTGTTCTCCCAGCTCCGAGCTAGTCTCACGTGTGCGTCGCGCGTCGGCGAGGCACCAGGCGGGCGATACCTACTGGATTCTCTCTCACGGGGGCACGAGGGGACAGAATCCCCGACATTCTGTACGTAACGTACTCATGTAACTATTACATATTCTACTCATTAGCTACAATTATCCAAAAGGCTTCTAAATAACAGTACAACGTTACGATAACTCCTTTATTATGAACATAATAATATACAATGACGATGTTTATTTTATAAAAGCAGTTACAAACCGAAGAAACATACATACACCGGACGATAAAACAGTTAGGTATTCATGTATATGATAAACAGATAGATACAATAATGTAACGACACAGTAGGCACATGATCGCGGTAGCGGCGGCGCGGGCGCTCGACCCCGCGCGCCCGCGCCATTACACCCTACCGTCGCTCGGCCGTCGCGGGTGCGAGCCCGGCGAGACCCAGTGCCGCTGCACAAACACATGTGGGTTACTACTCACAATCATCAATCAATGTTCGTAATGTATTACACTTACTACTTAGCGCGAGTACCAGATCACCGACACCTTCCTACTAGTAGCTACCTATTTATCGATCAGGGGCCGATGTGTCTACTGTTCAATATGGCAGGATGCAGTATGCGCGACGCGCAAAAGCCGATTATGACACTTCGCAGTCCGCTATTTGTCGTCCATATTCGATCAATCTCGATTCGATAGATAGCGGATTCGTGACGCGGCGCATCATTTTCCACAGTCTGTTAGCACATAAAATCCGTCATCAAATGCCGCACCGAATCGGCTCAGACCGATCTAGTACCGAGATCCAGGCCGATGTGAACTTATGACGTTCCCTCGCCGGCGCGGCACCGGCTCGGCCTCGCACCGGACGCAGTCTGAACGTGGAAACAGTAGATTCGACACCCAGCTGGTGGATACCTGTATACGTGTGCAGCGCGCGTATAGGCCGCCGCAACAGTGAACAACCAAAGATGGTTGTGTGTCGCGATCCACCTCAGCAGGAGAGTTATGGTCCCACCCGAGTACAATGTTTAAGTGAATGTTGGACATAGGTAACAACTTTTAACAGCAACGGTAAACAATGCGTGACGAGTTATATGTAGAAGCGAAAGCCCCCCCCCGCGCCCCGGTTCTAAACTAATCAACTATATAATGGGATAGGTAAGCTACTTCCACATTTGTATAAAGTTAAAACTTAACCTAAGCGAGCGCGATAATATTGCATCGAGAGTATTCTCTGACCTAACCTAGCGTCTGCACGCACACACGCACACGCGCGCGCCGCGCCTGCGCATTGTTGCGATCGTGCTTTATTGCACTTCATTCGTCTTATTCGAAAAATATAATAATCACAAAATCTTATTAAAATATGATTTCGAAGGCATTATAAATAATATTGCAAGAAACCTATTCACGAATTAATTTGAAATTTGGTACATCGATCACAATCTGTATAAAAAACGACCTAAATATGTTTACCACATACACTATTGGTAGGTATATGTGTTCATGGCTGAGTATGAACGGACTGTTGATTTATAATACATATACAGAATATAATAATGACGTGTGAACAACATTTAGATACCGTAAGCATTATCCTACACAACACGCAGATAGCAAAGTAAATCTAAAAATGGCGTCGATCTACTAAATGTTATATTTACACAAGAGCCGTAAACGTCACAGGTACCTACGACTAGAGAACCGATCATGTATCCACTTGATTTGAATCCTTGGGAATTGTACAATTCCATCAACTTTAGTGAATGATGGACAGCTCTACAAAATGGGATGGAAGTGTGCCCATACGAAACGAAACAAGACTTTGTGACGTGCCCCCGCCCCCCGCCGCCCGCGCCGCCACGCTACACTACTGCGATGATTGCGCCGCGATCGGTCGGGTGACGGGTGACGGGTGACGGGCGACGGGCGACGGATCCGGTGCGGATTGCGCTTAGCAAGTGTTTAGCTGCTAACGGTTTGTGGAATATGTAATTCAATGTTATGATAGAGTAAGGTTTAGAAAATACAGTGGCGTCTTCGCCCTTCGTGTGTTTGATGATTATTATTATATCTCCTTCTCCCCGCGTTGCAGATAGCTATGCGCCCATACGCAAGTGGGAGGAGGACAGAAATACATCGAGGATTACGAGCGAGATGGACAAGAACAAGAAAGCAACTCTCCGAACTTTCACAGATATTATCTGAAACATTAACTTACTAACTAAACATTCACTTCATTTTTACTTGAGTTAAATCATCCCGAACGTGACGTCACGTCATGTCTCCATTGAACTTGGACCCGCGGCGGACGGCCGACATAACAAACGATGTCAATATCATATCGTAGATACCTAGTTAGTGGTTTGTTCCGTACAACGCAACGGGTGAACACTGCGCCCGTTTACAACTCGACTCGACACCGGAGCGAACATCAAGGGGGTTCACTGCACGTCCCGGGATGTTAATACCATCACTACATCTGTCTGTCGGTTTCGTTTCGCGTCGGCCGTACTTCACTGAACATATTAAAAAAGTGAGTATCGAGATCCATTCCCGATGAGCCTCGACTGAAATGAACAGTGAACAAAACTGCCATGATCAATGTGTGCATCCAGTAATGCGACAAAAATAATGTTGTATGAGAGAGGAGAGGAGAGGAGAGGCGTGTGTGGTGTGGTGTGGTGTGTCGGGAGGCCTACGTGTTGCAGCAGGCGCGTGCGGGCGGCGCGCGCGACGGGCGGCGCTCGACGGCGATGCGCGCGTGGTCGGTGTCGGCGTCGCGGCCCGCCGCCGCCGCCGTCTTGTCGAGGATGGCCTCGGCCAGGTCCGAGAACGCGCGGTCGATGTTGATGTTGGCCTTCGCCGACGTCTCCATGAACCGGATGGCGTGCTCGCGCGCTATCTGCACGCCACACCCACACCCGCGACCGAACATCACATACATATACTTTATACATTGTACCTAGTGAATAATGTGTGGTAGTGGCGACTGGCGACTGGCGCCCGACTACACTCTACTAAGTTATTATGAACAAAAACTACAAACAGGCATTTTTTGTGTGTCGACGACGTGACACGGTGACACGCTCAGTGTCGTATTGAGACGTTTCTAGTTCGAGGGAAATCACTGTACGATTTCCCTTCAACTACCCCTTCAAACCTCCGAGCTGTTTCACAGATTTAGATGATATTAAATTAACTGTATGTTAATGATTTCAAATATTAGCTGTATTTTGAAGATGTTTTTAGCGTTAAATCTTTAACAGATCAAATTTAGGTTCTTTTCTTTTATGGTTGGGTTAGGGAACGAAAACAGCAACGGGTACTTATTGAGTGTTGAGTTGATAGCAATGCCATTTGGCCATGATGTCGGGTGGTGTCTGTCAGTCCAGGGGTAATCTCTGTGAGTATTGACAGCATCAAATAACAAAAGGGAATTTCATCATCATCATCATCTCAGCCATAGGACGTTTGCTGCTGCCTCCCCCATTGATTTCCACAAAGACCGGTTGTAGGTGGCTCGCATCCAGCTCATGCAATCTTAGTCAGGTCGTCTGGCCACCTGGTCGGTGGCTATGCTGTGCTTGCTAGTCCATGGTCTCCAGTCGAGAATCCAGCGGCAATCAGTTTGTCGAGCTATGTGCCCTACCAACTTACTAATACGCTGGGCTATATTGGTCACTTTAGTTCTTCTACAGTCTCCTCATTTCTAATCGCGTAGAGAAAGCCTGAGCATAGCCCTCTCCATAGCTCGTCGTTCGACTCTGAGCCTGCTCAGAAGACCCATAGTCAGAGACCGTTAAGCAAGACTTACAAGTATCACATCTACTGAGGAAAAGGCCATATCCTTTGGAAAATGACAACTAGTGTGTCAAATTTCACATTTAACTTTACAAAACACATAAAGTCAATTTTTTTGGAGAATGCCATATCAAAACATAATATATATAAACATAAATATTGACTGTTAATGCTGCGAGATAAATTACTGCAGCCCAGAGTGCAGTTTGCACCACCCACCCTCCTACATAAATTGCATGCAGGAAATACACAGAACTACTGCACATGCAATGCATGCTTCAAGAATTCTTGTAGAGGTCGATTGAGATTGTGAGATTTTATCTCTTAGCCAACATTATCTTTTTTGCGTCAAAATGTGTGGTGCAGACGCTCACCCCCCGAGTTTCCATAGGGTGGGCTCAGACATAACATAAGCTCTATAAGGATAAGTAATAATTACTGACCGCTTCTCCACGTTCTTTGCTGACCACTCGTTTTTCTTCCATATCACATTTATTGCCGAGAATCATTTTTTCCACATCTTCATTAGCATGCTGAAATTTAACAAAGAATATGTCATAGAATATGATATTTCTGTATCGTGTTAATTGTTGTCTGTATTGTGAAAATTGTACCTGTGGCCCAAGGCGGGCCTCGTGCCTAGTTCATTCAAATCAGCAGTCCGTAACATCTCTTTGTATGTCTGTATGTCTCTTGTGTGTTATGCACAACTTGTAACGCCCAAAGAATCTCAGCTGACGTGACACTATCGCCATTGTAAGACCGTTGAGTGTTTCTTGGCCTCCAATTGGAACCTTTAGTAGTTAGAGGCACTTCTAAACCATGTTTTATCATTTAATTTTACTGACATTATTTTTGTATAATCGGGATTTCCAATATTTTTCTTTGAAAAAAGAAATTTTAGCCCTTTGCTATGAGAAACCAGCTCGCTGCCTATATTACTAGTTTGCTATATAATATATGTAGTGTACATATAATAATAGTTTGCACTACACGTTTGCAGCACACTTTACATTAAGCTAATGCAGGATTATCAGGGAAATCATTTAACCATTCAAAAAACTATGGACTGAGTTTAGGATTCAGCCAAACTTTATCTAACATACACTGCTTGAGCCCTCATTTTGCCATTATCTTCTAACATTACTGATATTACTCTATACTTTATTAATTGTAAATAATCGAGTAGGCCACTTTTCGTACAAATTAACTACTGTAAAACAGAACAGCTGATTTTACCAGAGGTAAAACACTAAATATAATAGAACAGCAAATATAGAAGTAATTTATTTTTTATGAGAAATCATACTACTACTAGCGGGAAAACCTTAATCAATGTATAATAGTATATGTTATATGTGTGTATATGTATATTGTATAATAGTGATTGTCACCGAGACTCTATAGAACACAGAATTTGAGTAGACTTTCACACAGACGTAAGTGGAAATCGATTACACATAATTGATGTCCACTATGCATACAGAATACCAATCTAGTGAATATCAATACGTAAACAGCTGTCAAATAGGTTACAGTCTCTATCAAGGGTTTTTGGAGATGATGATGTCATTTTAGTTGGCCACAAAAGATAGCAAATATGAAACTTGACTTCTGAGAGTTAATCATTGTACACTTTGTTTGGTGATAAACACTTTAATCTGTCAAATGAATATGTAATAACCCTGCAGAACTTGACCAAGAGCCACCACTCTTGAGTAGGAAAATATTGTAACATTACATAGCAATTGGGTTGTCTTCTTATTACTATTGACAGTTAAAACATTGTGTTATATTAATGATTTTGATTTCTGAATTGTGACACCTGTGTGTTGGCACACACACATAAACATCTAAACTATGAGCAGTGTACTGTGATGTGTATGTCCCACCGGATCAGAAATTTATAAACTTGCTTTATTGACATGTGATATATTGGTAAAAAATTGTGTTATTCGCCATTGGCGCATCAATACACGTACCTCGTCTATATTTCTTAACCATTTGACGATGTCGTCAAATGTTTTCTCGTTGGTGATGTCGTATACCAACATGATGCCCATGGCACCGCGATAGTATGATGTGGTGATGGTGTGGAACCGCTCTTGACCTGCTGTATCCCAGATCTGGAGTTTAATCTTCTTCCCACGGAGCTCCACAGTCTTTATTTTGAAGTCGATTCCTGCAACAGTTTTTCTCTTAGCAAAACTCACCCGTACGTGTCACCCAGCCCACGGTACAACAGTACTCGTATGAAAACCAGGTTTTTTAAGTAATCACCAGTTCTTCTCGTGGGAAGTCTAAAGATAAAAATCACGTAAACAAATGGTGGTTCCTACCTATTGTGGATATAAAAGTCGTTGTAAAGTGATTGTCTGAAAATCTGAACAATATGCATGTTTTGCCGACCCCAGAGTCACCGATGAGCAACAGTTTGAAGAGTAAGTCGTAGGTTTTCTTGGCCATTTTAATTACAAAGTTTCACGATTCCGAATTATTTTAGAGCTAAAGTCATAGATCAGAAATACATACTAGTGCTAAGTAAAGACAACTGAACTGACATGAGACACAAGACCAAAGACTTACAATATTATGTAAAGTATGTGACAAGACACCACAGACTATTAGGGACAAGACGCACTTTCTCCGTCTAGGCCATCGAAATAATAAGTACTTACGTACAACTGGAATGTGCACGTACCAAAATACTGCAACAAAAGCAGATCTTACAACGAAGGCTTTCACGGCCGGTGTTGCATGTTGTATGTATTGCTTCCGGGCTATTTGGCCGTGGTCTAAGTGAAACTTGTGTTCCAGACGTTTCGTCGATCACTGCGTCTGGAACAAAGTTTCACTTCGACCACACCACCAACAGATCTTACAACGTTAATATAAAACGTGTATTTGAAGGAACAGGGGCCGCGAGCCGACAGAGAGGGCTAGCACGGGGTCAGTGCCGAAAACTGAAGAGGACGAAGTAAACGCACACAAAAACATATTTACCACTTGCGTAGATTCGATCGCGTTGCTACGTATGAACCTATGAACACAATGAAAATTATAAACACCAGATCTAGATTTACGCACACAAAAGTGCATACACACCGAAGCGTCCTATTTCATATGTAAATATCGACACTATGCTATCAATATTTACCGATGAATAAGTAGGTATATTATATTGCTGACTACTAATTAACTTTAGATAAAATTTACCTGTTGTTGTATATTATGTTTGCTCTTTTATGAAAGAGACATAGCCCCTTAGTATTGGTCTCTTTCAGACCGCGTTTGCTGTATGTATATACAGTGTGTGTCAAGTGATCATTCTAGTTACATAGTATATATTCCTTGGCGCTGTCCAGAAGATGATATCTTCCTGGCGCTGTCGAACATAAAGATAAGTTAATTAGAGACGAAAAGTCAAACATCTGACTTAATTAGAGAAACTGTCGAAAATTTGGTAATTCGTCCTCAGAAAAATAAAAACGCAATCTTAACTAGGTTTTAAAAAAAAATGACCCATATAGTGCCTGTGGAGAACGGAAATGAATTATTTTATATGAATTTAATGAAAACTGACATTTAAAGAATTCGCGCACTTTCACACACAATCCGTTCCAATTTGCTTACAAGCTTCAGCACTGTCAGTACTAAATTCATATCGGAACAGCTAAATCCTTTCGAACGAACGTATGAACTGTAAGCCCAAAATGAAATGCTCTATACGTAAGTGGTAAATATTTTTTTGTGTGCGTTTACTTCGTCCCTTTCAGTTTTTAGGGAGCTTTTGTGGACTGATCAAAGCGCTTGTGACGCATCCCGGTTGGTTCATTTATCTGAGAGACACACAGAGTCAACATAAATGCAATTACTAAAGAAGTGTGAATCATTCATCCAAGGCGTAAACAGTAGCTTTCTCTGTCCACATAAAAACGCCTAGATGTCAATGTCGTGGATTTGTATACATCGCAACTAGTATTTGGGTGGCGCGCGGGCTGCGAGCAGCCCGCGTTATCGATGTGCATTAGTATTATTAACAAAAATGTCATTGCAGTTAAAAAAAAATATATATAATTCTCATACAAGTCGAATCAATGACAGTTTCTTCTAAATCAGTACAAAGTGTGGCAGGGTTACCATGTGCAAGTTGATTTTTTTGATAAAATTTTAGTCGCTGTAAAATCGCACCAAGATTGTAAACGACTATTGTTAAGGGACCATACCTCTAAGTGCAGTGGTTAACGTGGGCAGTTGCCTCGGAGACCAGCTCGAGATGTGGAATAAACTCCCCATTCGGGACTCGGCCTTCGGCCTCGTTAGTGACTCGACTAAGGAATGTAAACGCGTAACACCCCATTCGTAAGTGACTAACACGGCTCGGCCTACGGCCTCGCGAAGGCCGCGCTCGGCCTTCGGCCTCGCGGGCCAAAAGCTCGGCCTTCGGCCTCGCAGGTTTCAAGCTCGCCCTGCGGCCTCGCAACCGTGGCGTTGTATCGCCAGCGAAAATCCCCATCCAGTAAATTTAAAAATTCTCATGCAAGTCGAACAACTGACAGATACTTTTAGTTCCCGTGAGCGGTTGCATCAAAGACCAGCTCGAGATGTGGAAAAAACTCCCCATCCGGGACTCGGCCTTCGGCCTCGTTAGCGACTTCCATAGGATGCGTTAATGAGGTACACCCCATTCGGAACTCGGCCTTCGGCCTCGTAAGTTACTAACACGGCTCGGCCTACGGCCTCGCGGAGGCCACGCTCGGCCTTCGGCCTCGCCGGCCGAAAGCTCGGCCTCCGGCCTCGCAGGTTTGAAGCTCGGCCTTCGGCCTCGCGGTGTTTACGGCTCGGCCTGCGGCCTCGCAAGTTACAAAGGGAATGTTTTTAAGCTGTTCCCAATGACGGCCAGCTCGGCCTTCGGCCTCGCAGGCCTACAGCTCGGCCTCCGGCCTCGCGAGGGTGTAGCTCGGCCTTCGGCCTCGCCTCCACAGCTCGGCCTACGGCCTCGCTCGATTGCAGCTCGGCCTACGGCCTCGCAAAGAGAATGTGGTTTCGCCACCAAAATTCCGCATCCCGTAAAAAAAAAAACAAATGACGTCATCAAAAAACTTTTTTCATTTTTCGAATCAGGGACCCGAAATCTCCCTAAATACTTAATTTTAGCTAGATCGGAGCAACTTGAATTTTGGTATCCGGTTCGAAGGACCAATTTTCAATTTTTGACAGAAACCTCGAATTTCCCTACAAACCCTCTATAATATTTGTTCGAACCCCCCATACCCACCTATAACGGTTCGGGAGCTGCGGTCGTTTTAAATTTGTATGGGAGAACCTCTTTTTTGTTCGGGAGGGTAATTTTTTTTTAACTTTCCAAAAGGGTCCCAAGGTTTTAGTCATTTTTAGTTTTGACACCTACCCCCCATCGATTATCGTTTTCGAGATCCCTACACCAGTTCCATCAAGGAAACCAAAAATGACACTTTTAGGATTTTTCCCTAGGTCACGTGGGCATTCCCTATACAGTCCACTATATAATTCTAACCTAAAAACACTCCTTCTAGGAGAACAATGATGTCAGTCAGTCAGTCAATCAGTGGTAGAGCAGCTTTATATATACATCGCAATAATCGTAATTAAGCTCGAAATATAATACAGGGTGGGCCTGTAATAAGGGTGTTGGCGATTAAATTCTTCAATTTCTTAGAAACGCGTGGCGCGGCGCGGCGGGGGAATATGTTGTTCACCGCGCCGTTTCCTGGAAATTTAGTCGCGATGGAGCCGTGCACGGAAGCGTAGCGTGCATTTTGTGTCCGAGCGTATTAGGTACCAGAACAATAAATCAGTGATTGCTGCATGACGTTTGTAGCGACATGAACACGGTTTACGCAATTTAAGTGAAGTTGCAAGCGCCAATGTTATACGGAAATAGATTAGGATGTTTGAAACAAACGGCACGACAGAAACAATTACAGCTCATGGTTGTCCAGTTTCTGCAAGATCAGCCGACATTGTGGAGCGTGTTCGTGATTTAGTTCAGGAAAATCCGCAATAATCATAATATTATTAGCCATACGGTTTTCAGGACAAAAGAGGGCAAGCGATGACAGTTACAGCTAACAATTATTGCAATATAATAAGAGACTTTCTGGTGCCAGCTTTGCAAGAACTTCAAACACCTCAATACTTCGAGGATGTGGTTTTAACAAGATGGGGCCACAAAAAAAAGACATAATGTCATATGGCTAGGGTATCCATACAGCTGCTGAAAATTTGTTGTTACCGGAAAACTTATTTGAAAGAGGTGAGATATTGAATGGCCACCACGCTACGAGAATAATCCGACCAATGTAGAGCAGATCAAGAACAATATTGTTCAGGAAAGTAACAAAATACCGAGAGCATCTTCTTAACGATTTTCCCAAAATCTGCAACTTCGGTTTCAAGAGTGTAAAGCAGTCGAGGGAAGTCATATGGACAACATTATTTTTATAGTCTAAAAAAATTTCTGTCTTATGTAAATATACATTTTTTTTTTAAAACGGCAACTGCCATTTGGCCCATTCTTTATTATGTTCGTGGTCAATTTCTAACACAACTATACCATGGAGTCCTATCTATGGCATATGGAGGGTTTTATATCAAAGAGATTACAATGGTTGCCAGAATGCTATTTTATTCACATTTTTTGTTAGTTTTCACCCTTTCAGGTTACCTTCATGTTGCTGAGATTGTTACTTTTACGTTCCATATAAGACCCTAGTTGAAGCCACTAAAAAGTAACAAAAATAGTCGTAAAAAGGATCTAAGAGAGTTTTCATTTATCGTGGTCATTCGTAGACTTGATTGGACACAATTTGGCGTGAAATCTGTCACTTCGATTTCGACTCGGTTTTCTCAAATGGAGATCATTTCGAGGGTGAAGTATTATTATCTTACAATACGGGTCTAACACAAAACACGACCATCGAATGAAATTTTAGAAGTTGTTTAATAGTGATCTCAAAGGAAGCTCAGTGAAGTGGTCTTCAAGGGAACGCTTAAGAATCCTAGTATCATTGCCTGTTTTTTTTCATAAAATAAGGTGATGTTCCATTGTCATATCTCGTGAAAATGTTCCTTTTTTAGCGGTACTTTTCACTATCTGCCACTGGCAACACTGGTTTGTTTCTCTATTTTTGGCGTCACTCATGTCAGAGAATTTTAAGTTTATCGATTATAGGCGTCACTTCATGTTTCACAAAACTTTCAATTCTGTCTTAGCGTACCTTTTGTTTTCTAATCAGTGGCGTACTTGTAGTGTGGTGAACCAATAATGTTGATTTATTAGCTATATGGGGTCGGAAACAGTTTGGAATTGTGGACCTAGATTAGTATAACTTATTTTACTGTGCCACCATTATGCACCGCCGTGGCGGGAAACGTATCCGGATGGATGATCCTCCTCCGGAGTACGTAAACCCCATGACCCCGGCGACACCGATGACTGACTATGGAGGGCAATCCGTGCACGAACCAGAAACGCCCAACTATTCAGGATTCAACGTCGGCGCAGTGGTCAACTCGACAGTCGCAGAGCCTCCGAGAGAAGAGGCCGAGGAGTCTCATCACGAAGAAGAAGATAATCGGTCCCCGTCTCCTACACCCACGAAGCGTGTCACACGAAGTCGCGGCCGGAGAGGTGACGGTGGCTACGCGCGGCTGGCCGAATCTCCGCCTCCACCGCCGGTGCGCAGGCGTGGTCGGGGCGGCAGAGGCCGTGGGCGAGGCCGTGGCGCAGCACCGCCGCCACCTGCCTCGCCTCCGCCTGTGCTCTTGCCGGGAGATGATGAAAACAGCCTTTACAATATACTGAGATTCAACAAGACTGCTATCAATGTTAGTAATCATCTGCCACTGTGAATTAATGTATTGGTCCTCTCATTACTTAAGGAAATTAAATACTTGGCTCAACTTTAGATTATAAAACATCGAGTTGGCGGTCCATTATTTGTTTATGAGTAGGTCATAATGAAGTAAACCTCCATGTAAAATATTAACTTGCGTAAACAAATAATTTTCTAGGAATAATTAATTGAAATTCATAAATAATTTCAAACTGTTTACCAAATTCTACCATGGAATTTTCCGTTTCACTTAGTACGCCTAAGTTACTAAGTTCGCCACTAAGTTAGCCCTTGTGCTAACTTCTTTTTGGCTGCTCACCTCTATGTAGTTAGGCACTGTTAAGTTTCTTTGACTTTAATGAAGCTAGCTCAGATGAAATCACACAAAGTCGTGTTTTTCAACTTTAATACACTAGCTCTTGAAAATAATACAATGCATACTTTTTTTACATTAAAACTTAGTTGAAAACTTGTATGGTATAGTTTTTAGTTGTTTTGTTCAAAATATGAAAATATGTCAATTTCATAAAACGCAATGTAATTGCTGACTTTTGCTGCGGTTGCTTACAAAGCACACACACTAATGTATTTCAACAACTATAATCCAGGTAAATATGATATTCAGTACTCTATTTAGTATGTGACAATATTAAAACTTATTCTGTCATCCACTGTACATACCTCTACCTGGTACTTGTCTGCCCTATCCCTAGAGTGTATATATAAAGCTGGAGGCGAAGGAAGAGCGGGCCCCGGCCGCCGTAACAGAGCAGACATCAAGTGAGCAGAAGCGGCTGAGGCTGGCCGACCGTGAGCAAAAAGCCGAAGCTGCAGAGGGGCTGCACTTCCCGCAGCACCGGAGCAGTCACAAAATAAAAACTCAATTAATGCATATAACGTCAATTTTTTTTCTAAATCTTAAAAACTAAGACAGAAAAGGGGTGTTGTCTTTCATAGGACTCCCACCCTCTTACCATCCCCAAAATCAATGTTTGATGGTACTGAGGTTAGAAATTTTAAAAAATATCTTAGAAGGGGGGGACATTCCGCAACTTTTCCTCCACATGGGGGTCTACCTCTCCGCCCTCCCTCCCCCACCCTTTCTCCCCTTAAAATCGATGTTTTTAAAGTTGAACCAAAAACTTTATTGCAGTCCTGCAAAAGACACTGCAGTTAGTGATGCAGATAGAAATGTTTAAAGTTATATATTTGTGCTTACAGCAAGTGGTAGACATGTGGATAGAGGAGTACAAATCTAACAGAGAGGTAGCCTTGGTACAACTCATGCAGTTCTTCATTAATTCTTCTGGATGTCGTGGGAAGGTTACTCCAGATATGGCGCAGATGGACCATACACTTATTATCAAAAAGATGACTCAAGAGTTTGATGAAGTATGTATATTTCTCTCTGTTACATTACTTTTGACATGATATGCTAAATTATGTTGGTGATGACTATTCATGTGACTTAAGGTTACTACTCATATTTTTTTTTAAACAGTAAGAGAATCATTAAATGTGTCGAGATTGATCTAGGAAACATTACATTTGTTTCATAATTGTGAGTAATCTATTGCGATATCTTGTAACTGTTGGATCTCTCTATCTTTCTCTATGCTTTAACTGGAGGAACTTAGAACTGGAAGCCATGAGCACAATATTTTGATAATAGTGACTTTTGAACTATCGTGTTACAAATTTCAAAGACTTATTTCACACTTTTGAGTGTTGAAGTCAGTTTCATTTTTTGGTATTTTTTTTGTCCTTGGAGTCCTATGAGTATAAGGGTAGTTCAGTTGTCAAACGCGTAAATAAAGTTCGTAGCAAGACACTTGGTAATGTTTTCTTAGTATATGTCTAGTTTAACTTCTAGACATCGGGTAACACTCACTATATGAGTACATTGTGACGGAAGTTTGGAACCAAGTGGGCACTAGAATGTGCCCAAGAGTCATGCGACAGATTCATATTAATGTACGCCTAAAACTACATATTTCATTAAATATATATAATTTATTGAAATATGGATTGATTTTAATTAATCAATGGTATGTATGTACGGTCAGCCAAGAAAGTGGTGTAGGTACCAGTTTTTATTTAGTTTCCTAGTCATCGAAAACTGCAACAAAGTTCATACTGAAAAGATATCACTGAAAGAGATGCTTAATAATGACGTAAACCTAATGGATCAGTACTCACGTCATAGGTCACTTATAGGTGCATGACATTTTATCATTTATTATAAATTGATTTTATGAAGAAAATGTAAATGTTGATAAACAAAAGTAAATATAATTACGAGCGCCGCTGAGCTGTTCCGCCTGTAGTGAGTGATAGTGAGCGGAACTATGACCAGCTGACCGGCGACCTTTAATATACTCAACTGCACACGAGTATTAATACCATCTGCAATGCCTGCCGACTTGACCGTTGCTCAACGGGCACAAATACTTGCCCAATTTAATGAGGGATGTGGTATTAGTGCGATATTGAGGAATTTAATGGGGGTATATCGAGACGTATATTCCCAGTTTCGGATACGTCGTCAAGGCGAAGAAAGTTAGTTAGATCCACAAACTATATTATGATGCTAACGCACGTTAGATCATAGATGGCGGCATAGCCCATGGCGGTTATACTCGTTTCTAAGTTTTTTTTTACATATTATAAGTTTGCGTTTGACAACTGTCTCACCTGATGTTAAGTGATGACGTTGTCTAGGATTTAGCACGCAAACCTAGAAGGTACTTATTCACTCGCGACTTGAAGACTCCAGGATTGTACATATCGGGAAACACAGACTCGGGCAACGAGTTCCATTCCTTGGCAGTACGCATTAAGAAAGAGGAAGCCAAACGCTTCGTACGTATAAGTGGTATATCTATCATATAGCGAAATATAAGTTATTATATTTTTCTGACCTCTTCTAAATTTGACCGTATGACTATGTTTTAATTATTTTAACAGTGATTGTGACAATTTGATGAAAGGATACATCTATTTTTAGCTTATCTAACTAATCTCGAAATAAACTGTTTAATTACAATTTTAGATAATTTGTAAATTCCGACAGGTGGACTGGCCTTGTGTCAGTTTGGTTTTCTATTTTATGTAACTTGTGGTTTACAACGGTACAACGGTTGGTCGGTCGGTTGATTCCATCAAGTTCAAACTAAGAACAGCTGTCACGTAACAAATGGTAGGTAATCATCGTTATCAATAATCAGATAAAGATGGCAATAGAAGTAGTCAGATCGATCCGCAAGAGAAACTAATCTCTGAATCTGCAAAGCGGCATTCAACCAGCGATGGCTGGGAGCAAACCACGTCAGAGTTCGCGGCAGGCGTTGGTGTGCGATGAAATGCTCATCATGGTGTGGTCGGCATCGGTGTGCTCCTAGCCATCGCTCCCACAATCACTTTTAATTCGTGACTAGGGTTTCCGGCCATCCACGAAGTTTGTTCTGTACGTCAACATTTTCAGAATAAACATTTTTCTGATGTTTTGACGGTAGCTTCCTCATTCACATCGTTATTCCTGCGTATTCTTAAATGACACCATACTTTACCATATTGTGAACGGAGGGATCTCAAAGAAAAATCAAATGGCGCGAAAACAAATGAATAACGAAATTGGTAACACAATTATAAAAGCCTAATCTTGGAATAAATTTGACTTTGGAATCCCTAACCTAACGGATATTTGAGATCAAAGTGGCCAGTTTAACAAAACACTAATATCATATGTAAGGGCCTAGTATAATAATATTCGTTTATCAACTTAAGTTATTTTATACCTACATATATTTATTATTTTAAATAGAATTTGACGTGTAAAAACTGACTGAAAGAAGTCATTAATTAAATTAAATATTCCACAGTTTTAAATATTTACCTTTTTTAATCCTGGTAGAAATCCAAAGAAAACAAACTTGATGGTTTCTGCAAGGTTCCCTTTCCTTGAACTCGATAGCCCGTGCGGCCGCATTGTGAATTGAAACTCAATGTTGATATACAGGAAAGCGGCGAGTATCCCCTCATCATGACTGGCCAAACTTGGAAGAAGTTCAGATCAAACTTCTGCGAGTTCATCCAGACCCTTGTGAAGATGTGCCAGTACTCCATCATCTACGACCAGTACCTGATGGACAACATCATTTCCTTGCTCACCGGTCTATCAGATTCACAAGTCAGAGCTTTCAGGCATACGGCTACATTAGCAGGTAACTCTAACAGTACTAAATAAGTTATAATCTTGAAATATTTTTTATTAGTGAGCGTTTCGTTTAGAGCGGTTATTTGTATAAATCACGGCGGTGAGTGCCGTGAAAACGGTGAAACACACATAACACTTTGTAAGGTTGTGGAGCACTAATTAGCTCACCCACTCATCACCTATGATGATAAGGAATACAATCCCAGAGCACAACTTACAGGAGCAGCTAACTCACTCTATAATAACGGCCGCCTTATAATCGCGTTTCGCACAACATACATTTCTATAGCTGACGGTCGTCGTGGCTCAGTGATCAGCGACACTGACTGGAACCGCGACCCCGCTCGAATCCAGGCCGGGGCAAATATTTATGTGATGAGTGTAGATGTTTGTTCTCGGGTCTTGGATGTTTGTGTGTTGTGATCGTGTGTGTCTATACCTCCCGCGAGACAGGGTACCCTAGTGCGGGGGAGAGAGTTTGGTGAAAAATAAATATATATATGAATGCTGATAAAAACGAAGATATTGCGGAGTTTATGGGTGGTTTCATATTTCTCAATACCCATAAATGAGGGACGGTACGAGTATGTTTTGATTTTTAATTGCCTGCTATGAATGATTATAGCTAAATTTATAGGAACTCAGGTAAAAACAATAATGTAACAGTACTCGGTAACCTGTGGCCTGGCTAGGTACCCACGAGAGTGGGTCCAGAGCGAGTCAAACTCGTGCTCCGAGTAATAGGTAGGTACGTATACCTAACAAAAAGTCGTTTGTGTTCCAAATTCGTAGCGCTACTGGACTCGCAATTGGCTGATTTGATTATTATTATTTGTTAACTATTAATTTTTTTCATAATGAGATTTATTGATGTAATGATATGAAGTAGGTAACTATCCAGTAATCTGTAATTGGGACGATTGGTTATTAATTGTAAATGTTGACCGTGTACATAATGTATTATGTGAGTGCACCGAAGTTATGAACAAAGTGAGTAGGCTAAAACATTACGTATCTTATCAGCTTGCTATGTAGGCACAATAATGACTGAAACATAAATCACCCGTAATATCTGTGAAGTGCCGCGCGCTCGAGCCGAGCCAACCCTAGCGGGTGCGTAGCGTTGGGCGAGTGACGCAGTCGCGCTCGCTGGGCGGGCCGGCTGTGCTATATGGGCTGTGGCGAGTTCGTCCGCCGCGCATGAATAAATAGGTACACTTTAGGCTATACATAGCCGTATGTATGTATGGCCTAAAGTTAATAGTTAATGAGAATTTATCCTAACTACATATTGATGGATATTTGTGATACTATAAAACATGAATGTCAATGTTAAATTAAAGCATAGCATTAGCATTTAATTTGCGTTGGAGATGGCTGGGTAAACAGGCCATGGGAACAACAGACATACCCAGAACATATAAAATAATGACTTGTATTACTAAGTATGCTTATTTCATTTAATGTTGTTATTATGTTGCTTGCCAAAACTAGAATATTAATCCTTTACAATAATATCGAACTGTTTCCGCGCCGAAATCGAACTAAATCTTTATTAGAACAAATAAGTGCATCGTCACTGTTACTTACATTTGTACACTGTATACTTCTCGACTACAGAAAACATACAGAAGACATAGCCTCTGGGCCCATAACCTCACGTCGCTGGTAGCGTTTATCTTCCGAAGCTTCGGTAGCCGACTGCGCACCACCGCGAGTATCGACTCAGCGGCGCCGAGTGTCACTGAGGTCGACCCTTGGCTGTGTCCGCGCCTCACGTCATCTATATATTGCAAACATGCAGAGTTGACATCTTCGTCCCGCGACACAGTGCGGGGGTATGATATAGAGAGAGAGCCTTATGTAATGTAACAATGATCGAATGAACAACGAGCAGTAGGTATCGATCCGAGTAATGAGTTGGTGCGTTGACGTTTCCAGTGATGAAGCTGATGACCGCGCTGGTGGACGTGGCGCTGCTGACGAGCGTGAACTGCGACAACTGCCTGCGCCAGTACGAGGCGGAGCGGGTGAAGGCGCGGGACAAGCGCGCCACCGAGCGGCTCGAGGTGCTGGTCGCCAAGCGGCAGGAGCTCGAGGAGAACATGGAGGAGATCAAGAACATGCTCTCCTACATGTTCAAGTCCGTGTTCGTGCATAGATACAGGTCAGTCGTGCATATATATAGTACCACCGCGACCGGCGCGCGCCACCGAGAGGAAACATACAATCATGTTATTACAACAGTCTTCAGCAGGAAGCACAGTTGCACATCATTGATATTTCACGAATTGAAGTCATCGAGGTTGACTCCTCGTTCTCCATACGATCGCATGATCAGCTATATAGAGATGCGACATCTATATTTAGTTGAGATTTGACATGATGGCACAAAGCATTATGTTTCCACGCATGATGCATACAGCTAAGGCATCGCGTCCATTGTGTGGCTCTGAGTGTACATACTCCCCACCAGTTACAGGTGAAATGGTAATAGGTATTTGATGTAAGGGCGGTTAGCGTTATACACCAATATGATTCTGATAATACCACAATAACAGATAAAAAAGTAGTCGGGAAGGTGGCGGTTATTTAGTTGTATGGCGGTAGACATGGAAACCAATGTGATCTCAACACTCAGGAACGAATGTCCAATGATTTTTTATTTTCAGTTTGTTTTACCTCCTGTTCTGTATCGGTATAGTTTAAAACCTACAGGCGCATTTAACCTTCAACCTCGAGTATTGATGTCTACGATTGTTAATTGACACATGATTAAATGTATATGCGATCAATATCTATCTGTTTCCTTAAGTGTAGATGGAATCAGGCCAGTGCCATACTCATCGTGTGTAGAAGCAGCAGCCCTAGACATGATGCATAGCTTGTCTTTCTCTAACCACTAACAATGAGTATTCATTCTTGTTGATCACGTGATATATCGCTCTGTGAAGTGTCGAAGCTCTTACATTTTGATGTTTTCTCTAGAGTGGCCCCTCTGTAGATAAGCTTTATATCCTGCGTCCAACACTACTTAATCGTCTCCATTTGTATGACCCACAGAGACACATTGCCAGAAATAAGATCGATAACGATGTCAGAGATCGGCAACTGGATGGAAAAGTTCCCCGCACACTTCCTCGATGACCTCTACCTGAAGTACATTGGATGGACGCTCCACGACAAAGTCAGTATTAAAATAATGCTGCACATTTGTTTATTTGAAACCAGTAGGCCTGCGAATTGTTGCCACCAGTCAACAGAGTCTACCCTCGCTTATTGGCACAAATTAAGTACCATGTGCTACGTACCTCCACTTATATAGGTAACAAATTGAGTAGGTACTAGCAAAACCCTACAGTCAAATCCATACTTTACATTGAACTGTAACTATTCTGTTTGAATATCTAACGCACTCTGACATGTTACATAAATATTATGTGTAATGTGTTTGATTTAAATCATAAATTTGATTTTAGTAATCATCAAGATGTATATAAAAACAGTTAGGTGCATAAAACAATACCCATAATGCTGATGAACCTGTGTCTATCCCGCATTCCTTGTCAAAAGCGGCAGAACGATTGTAAGGGTGTGGCTGTGTATCTTCTCCACCTGTACAGAACGCTGCCTGCAAGCGCTGCAGCCTCTGTACGTAGCACAGCGCTGTTGTAGAGTGTACTGTTGGCGGCAGGTGGGTGAGGTGCGGCTGCGCTGCCTGCAAGCGCTGCAGCCGCTGTACGAGTGCGACGAGCTGAAGGGCAAGCTGGAGCTGTTCACGTCCAAGTTCAAGGACCGCATCGTCTCCATGTCACTGGACAAGGAGACCGAAGTCGCCGTGCACGCCGTCAAACTGGTCATCGCCATACTCAAGTCAGTTCCCTGGCACGTATACTATACCTACATGTGGGGCCGGCAAAACACATGCTGTGCTTTCCGTGAAATGCAAATTAAAAAGTACTGTAGCACAAGTAGTTAAAATGCGAAATTTAAAATAAATTTAATCTCGAGTACAACTTAGCTTATGAAGTACAGAAATATAAACCACTAATAATTATAAACGAAAAAATCTTGCGACGATATCGACTTTGGCGAATTGCACGATTATTATATTTTAAAATATAATGTAGGTATCATCCGGGGGGCGGAGGCCGGGGCGCCTACCTACCTACCCACTTACCTAAACGCTCTGTGTTATGTTAAAACGAACCATCGAAATTCAAGCAAATATCTATTTGCCTCTTGGAAACAACTGGTAGCTTACAACGATAATTCACCGTTTAATGATGAGTTTAAACAACCATCCACTTAAAGGTTACAATAACTTTTCTTTTTGCCCCATTTTTGCACAAAAAAGTTCAGAGACGCGTGTCTCAAGCGGACGGCGCTCGCGCTCGATATGATTAGTGATTACGTGTCCGTGAGCGGTGTCTATGTGTGCGTGGCTCGAGCGCGCTGGCTTCTGCACCTGTCTGTTTCGTGGTCTCTGACTGTAACAATAGCACTGTTACCAAGACATACCGGGTAACGCGTTGTGCACCAGAAGATGATAAAAAGGAAACGTACCCTAAAATACACTAAATCATTAAAAACAAAACACAAATAATGGTAACAAGATAACTGTTAAAATATAAAATTCAACGCAAATGAGCTGTCACCATCATCGTTTACGTCATCGATCCCCGACGATGCTGCCATTGCCATTTATTATTTCGTTTCTCTTTGACTTGCGCGAATGTACCCTTCCTATTTCTCCGTAGAAGAACAAAACTCACCAACATAGCCCAGCGGATTAGTGTTGAAGTTGCCCATGTTACAGTTGCAGTGGGCAGCGCACATAGCTCCCAAAACTGGGGGCTTCCTACCGGTCCTTGTAAAATCAATGGAGGAGGTGTGAATGTCCTATGGCTGATGCGCTCCTATGGAGATGATGATAAAAATCAAGATTTGTTTTGTAAGGTTATTCTGGGATAGGGACAGACTAAATGTCTCGCTAGGAGAATATGTAGAAAATAATATATTGTTTATATAGTCACCATGTTTAATATTGATTATCGCTACTTTTGGATCACACCTCGTACGTGTCCAACTGATATAAATGTGAAGGTTTGGATTGATGTTTGACAATCACGCCAGAACGGCTGAATGGATCTGGATGAATTTGGCACAGCGATAGATTATGGTCTGGAATCGTCACCACGCTGGTAAAACCGCGGGGTGCAGCTAGTAGATTATATCAAATGATCCACTCGACCATTCAATACGCATAAAATGTGATTTAAACACCAATAATATGAATGCGCAAGTTTGTGTGTATGTGTGTTTATACCTGTTCTCGCCGTAACAGCGCGACAATTATGTTCTTTATTAACCAGCGAACAGGTCGGCTCGTAGCTTAGCCAGATGTACAGGTGAGCTGAGAGTTACACTTTTTAGGGCTTTAATAGGCCTTTAAGGTCTATTGCACCTCGCTGTACACTTGCAGCCTACGGGTTAATTACACGCAGAACAGCTATAGCTCCGTTCGAGTGCAATATAGGTTATACCGCATAGGGCAATGTTGCCCCGCTGCCGGGCGCGTCAGGGACGCTTGCGGCGCCACACGTCCCTGGTGCGCACGGTGCGGGCCGGTTCCGGCGCCTCGCTCGACTCTCGTCGTATTTGCTTATTTTTTTGTCAGAGAATCATCACTCCTTTGAAAATTCCATTTCTAAAAAGAAATCTTGTCGCATCCGAAATGACAAAACATTAAAGAAAAGGGTGTCAGATAATAGTCGTGTCGATTAGAGTAGTTTCGACCGTATCGACGTAGAATCGGAAGTGTTAGTGAGACAGTATCTCGTGAGCGACGTATGCAGCGTGCGGTCGGTCGGTCGGCAGGATGCACCCCGACGTGCTCACGGACAAGGACTGCGAGAACGTGTACGAGCTGGTGTACTCGTCGTGCCGCGGGGTCGCCGCCGCCGCCGGGGAGTTCCTCAACGTGCGCCTGTTCCAGCCCGCCCCCGCCCCCGCCGGCCCCGCCGCCGACCCGCCGCGCTCGCGCCGCGGCAAGCAGCGCCTGCCCAACACGCCGCTCATAAGGGACCTGGTGCAGTTCTTCATCGAGTCTGAGGTCAGTGCTCGCCGTTCGTGAGGCCGAGTTGAATAAATGATGTTCACTATCAGTTTAACTAGTATAAGCGCCGAAGCGCGAGTCTGGAGTTGTGTGTGGAGGATGAGTGGTGTCGTATGTTTGCGCGTGTCCAGCTGCACGAGCACGGCGCGTACCTGGTGGACTCGCTGATCGAGTCGAACCCGATGATGAAGGACTGGGAGTGCATGACCGACCTGCTGCTCGAAGAGCCCGGCCCGGGGGAGGAGGCGCTCGACAATAGACAGGTACACGACCACCCTCTCACTCCCGCTTTATGTTTATAAATCATCTTATTTAGCTTTTTGACAGCTGGTGCTTCCCGTGTGGTCTCATTTATTATTAATTTCATCAAAATCGGACAAGCGGTTTTTACTTACCCCCTCAAGTTATTTCACATTTTTGAGTGTTGAAGTTGGTTCCATTTTTTGGTAATTTTTTTTTTTAAGTTGAATATCGAAAATATCTATAACGTAAATTAATTTTCATTTCTTAATCTTACAAGGTAGGTACTAAATTTAACAAGAGTTTTATGGTTTATTGTATTAAAGACATGCTAGGCGGAACTTACGTTCAAATATTTGAAGAAAAAATTCGGCTGCTAGTGGGTCTTGAACCTACGACTACAGAATACCGTCCTGTCGCCTGTTCCAACTAAGCTATAGCAGCCTATGCTACTAGGGCCTCATTTCTCCCTTTCTTTAACATTTGAGGGGATGTTGTTATTAGCGCCATTTATTACCCTTAGAACCTTTAATTTTATGAACAACATAAAATGTAGTTTTTTAAAACATCTAACGCTTTGACAACGCCATCTATCATATTTGTCCGACACTAGCACACCTATACATTATAGTTAACGCCATCTATCCTATTCCAATATCTAACACGATCCAACAAATAGATAATTAAAATTTGCACTGAATACTTACACACTTTGTAATTTTAAACCCAATCCATGTACATGTGAATATAAGTAAACATTGATTTCATTTAATGTTTATCGATTTAGCACAATGAATTTCCCGTCTAAGATAAGTCATAGGTAAACCGTTCGATTTCGCCATTGTTATTACGAATACAAACGCTGTGTTTTGATACGAAGTGTAGTCGCAGTAGGTACGAGTGTGAATAGGCGGGCGCCCAGGTGCAGTTGTAGAGTGTGAGTGTCGCAGGAGTCGTCGCTGATCGAGCTGATGGTGTGCTGCGTGCGGCAGGCTAGCACCGGCGAGCCGCCCGTGGGTCGCGGCGCCACCAGGAAGCACCACCTGCTCTCCAAGGAGCAGGCCAAGGTACCCTATCGCTTCTGTTACGGGTCCACGGCCCGCCACGGCCCGCTCGCCGTCGTGGTAAACATGGCACGTTGGCGGTCTGCCGCGTGACAGCCAAACAAATCACAGTCATTTCTTGTTCCCCGGATATCTCTGCTGATCTCAATGTTGTATGAGTCCGGAGTTCTCGAATATATTCACCATGGTGCCGAATGGGCTTTGGTTTTCATGATTTTGGGGTGTATTACAAACGAAACCCACGCTACAAAACTACAGTTACAAAATATCCAGTCATCTCGATAGATTTCCCGATAATCTGGGAGATAATAGTGAGGGGCGGGGAGAACTCATCGATGAGAATCTAAAGTGATGGTGGAAAGAATCCTGGCAGACGGGAGTAGGATCCGTCCGACCCTGTAAGGTTACTGCTCTGTACAACGAGTGAACGTGCTACACCTTAGACCACGTCATCACTCAACATCAGATGACACAGTTGTCAAACGCAAGTTTATAACTAGTAAAAAAAGTTTTTTATACAATTCCTTTACTTGGATATCATATTTTCCAGTTATTTTGATTTAAAAACAAAATAAGTACTAGACCGAATGCAAAAGCAGGAGTGTGGAATCTTTTTTATGTGTGTTCCCCGGACACTCCGCCAGTAATAACTTGTTATCGCTCGGCTCGGCTCGGGCGGGTAGCGACTAGTGAGTACAGCGCGGGCTACGTGCGCAGGTGGTGAGCGAGGACCGCGCGCGGCTGAGCGCGCACTTCATGGGCAGCCTGCCGCAGCTGCTGGAGCGGTTCGGCGCCGACCCGGAGAAGCTCGCCAACCTAGTCGCCATCCCGCAGTACATGGACCTGGACCTGTACACCACGCAGCGCCAGGAGCCGGTACCGCGCATGTCACACACGCCCTACACACGCCGCCCTGTCCCTTCCGCCCGCCTGTCCCTTCTGTCCCCCTGTTCCGATACAACACAAAATGCATATAGATAGCGCGCTCAAATGCGTTCCTAATCATTGTGAGCACGATTTTCGCGGTGTGGGACGTCGCGGGTGACGTTATTACCAGCGGCCATAATGGACTTCCGACGATTTTGCTCTTTTGCAATACAACCGTGAGTGTAACGCCAAATTAGACTTGTGCGCTGCGGGAAATAATACTATCTCGATTTCCAAATAGTATTTTTGTAATAAGCTCCGTCTGTTATAAATGTTGCCCTTGAGTATCAAAGGCATTCGCGCGTCGCTAATTGTCTCTGGCACCTGTCTCCATTTCATCCAACCTGCATTTATCCTGTTCCTTATGTCTCGGTCAATATTGCCGTCATGTATTGGAAATCCCCCTGTCCGAGGAGGAGATCCAGACACTTCCACGTTCGTCGTGGAGATTAACCATCAAATTACCCATGAAAGTGGCGAGTCGATTCCTGCAGCGGGTGAAGAATCCTTACGGCACGACCCTAAACACAAAACTGGCCAGATGCTGGTATTAAATGATAGACCAAAGGAAAACCTGATTCTGCTCGTTTTCCCGTTGCCGCCAACTGCATTGCTCCACCGCGCGGTCTCGATGTCCACCCGTGGACTCCCAAATCGCTCCCAGAGCGTGAACGAAATCGCGGTTATAACTATAGTTATAACACCTCCAGCTTTCATTCCATATCAGTCCGCGTATAGTATTTAATGTAACGCTGTTGGATTATAATATAAATAAATAAGTATATTTCCACACACGGCACGTAAGCACTTAAAAAAATTGGAACATTGTTATTCGAAACATTTGTTTAAAATTAGTAAAATCACCAGTAGAGAACGTACAAAACTGAAATACCGGTCGTATAAGGTCGCGTTCGGGACGATCGTCTCTGTGTGACGTTGAGAAACTGGTGAGAGATGTCCTAACTCTGCGCGACGGTACAGAACCTGACGCTGCTGCTGAACAAGCTGCGCGACATCGTGGCCGCGCAGACGGAGGCGGAGGTGGTGGAGTGCTGCAGCCGCACGCTCGAGTACCTGTGCAGCGAGCAGTGCGCCGTGTACACGCGGTGCAACGTGGCGCGCGCCACCATCACCGACATGTGCGTCAACCGGTACAAGGAGGCCATCGACGAGTTCCGCACGCTGCTCGAGGGGGTGAGTCTCGCACACGCACACGTCCCGCACCGCACAGCACCCCACCGCACCGCACCGCACCGCTAACGATACTCGCGTCTGCGCAGGGCGAGGTGCCGGACGCGGACGAGGTGTTCAACGTGGTCAACTCGCTGCGCAAGGTGTCCATCATGTACATGTGCCACGACCTCAACGACACCAACATCTGGGACTCGCTCTTCGACGATCTGCCCAAGTGCGTGCGACGCGACCGCGACGCCGACGGCGACGCCGACGCTGATGCCGACGCCGACGCCGACCGCAGCCTCCCGCCGCAGGTACCCGACGCTCGCGCGTACGCCGCCCGCCTCATGTCACCTTACCACAGCGAGAGTGATCTTTTCACAATAAATTTTATTATTTTACAAATTCATCAAATTCATAAACATCTATTCCTTTCTATTCGGTTGCTTGAGGAAACTCCACACTCCCAGTTCTTGATTACGCTGATGCTTGCTGTTTAGACCTTACAGAGGACCAGCCTAATAAACTTGAGCGTCTACAAAATTTCTGCATTTGATTGATATTTAACTTAATGTGATCATATTTCCTAGTTTCTTACTAAGCCGAAGTGGGTCTCGGTACACTGTCCTGTTTACTCCCTCTGCCGCGCACAATCTTCCACATAGCTCATCAGAAAATCTCGCTCTATGAACTCCTGATGCACAGGAGTTCATAGAGCATTTTATAATAGTTCTTCAGTACAAGCAGTACTATTATGGAATGCGTTACCAGTTTCTGTGAGGCAAGCACAGTCACTGTCTTCAAAGATCAGTTAAAGAAATTTGATGTTTCACTGACAGTTACACCTTGCTAGTGTTGCGCTGTTTTCATTTATATATGTTATACATATAAATATTTTATATATTTGTGTATCGGCGTGGTACAGGGAGCTAAAATACAAAAGCGCGGTCGGGATGATCCCGGTGTTGTGTCAGGATGGTATTCAATAACGATAACATTATCATGACATGGCTGTAACAGACGCACACGCCGCGCCCCCGCCGGGCGCCGCGCCCCCGCCGGGCGCCGCGCCGCGCATGAAACAATCGATTTGTTGCACCAACGATTCCCTGTACAAATTATCTCAATCAATTCTGATGTCAACTGGCCGCCGAGATCATGCGATTTAACGCCGTGTCATTTTTTTCTTTGGGGTTTTCTGAAATTTCAGGTTTATGCGAATAAACTAGAAACAATTCCACAGCTCAAATCCGACATCCAACGCGTCGTCGCGCCGGGGAGATACAGCCACATTATATCTCTCTCTTCTCTCTCACCCTGTGAAAAAGTCATGGAAAATATAATGAAAAGAGTAATGTCCTGATCCTAAATCAGAGCCATGGGGGCCATTTGAAGGATATTTTATTCCGTACTAAATCGAAATATGTCTCTTACAATCCAATAAAAAATTCACAACTCTCTAAAAAAATATGTTTTTAATTTGAAACGTGAGACGAAGCAATACAATGAAATCTTGCCTCGTTAGTTTACTATGTTACCGAGCCACGGCGATATGATTCCACTCCTTCGGTCACACAGGAACTGGTGTATTGGTGTACTGGTAACCCTTGTGGCTTGCGGCAGGCTCTGGTGTACGTGGTGCGCTGCCTGTTCTACTCGGTGCTGTGGTCGCTGCACACGGCGGAGGAGCGGCTGGCGGGGGCGGGCGCGGGGGCCGGCGGGGGCGGGGACCCCACGGACGGGGTGCTGCAGCTGAAGGCGCGCCTGCACGCCTACTGCTCGCACTGTCGGGACATCATGGCCCACGGGATCACTCCGGAGCTTAAGGAAGAGGTCAGTGCTCCCTTTCAATATATTTGAAGTGCCCTCCGAATGTGATGTTCGCGTGTTCCCTCCCGTACAAATTTCACTCAAATCGGTTCAATATTCGTTTTGGAATTTGCAAACATTGACTATGTGGCGCCTTTTATTGATACCTTTTTTAATAGTACTTCGATAATAAAGTATCTTATCAGCGGACGAGGGCCGTTCGTGAAGATCATCGGGGGAAGCGTACGTCCAGCACTGGACGTCCTATTGTGAGATGATGAATGCATACAGGTACTTACATCGAAGCGATCTTCACGAAAGTACAAATTATATTTCCAATAATAGTTCGGGATTCCTTTTCGCAGCTGTCCATAGTGACGAGTATGAGAACAGTTCGATCTCTCGTAACCGGACCTCGTATCGAGTTTTCTGGCTTCATATATGCTTTAAGGGAGCTTAAGGAGGCAACCGATATTAAAACCGCTCTCGCAGCATCATCATCGCTTTGCCCGAGCGTGGATAACATATTTATGGAATTTTAATTTGGAGTAACAGTGTAGATGCAGCAGATATATTTATCCTTCGAAAGAAAGCATCTGTGTAATATCAAATATAAAAGTACCTGAAAGCTGCAGATACTACTTTAAATTACATAAAAGTTTAACCCCCACATGTATCCAGGGTTCGAAACTTGCAAATTTGTAAAGAAACGCCCACACTTCCTTTTAAAAAAAGTGATTCTGAGGGCGACGGCGGCGCGCGACTAGATCTCTACACAAGCTGGTTTTGCCTTTCTCTAAGCTTAAAATGCATAGCTCGGGTCCAGATGCCATGTGTATAAAAATATATAGTAACCTACCCGACAACATTAAACCCATAGAAAAAGACTTAACATTGTATAGCCACGTTAAACACACACTTACCGGTCCGGGCGGCGACTAGAGCGTAGAACTCTCCGTCGCGGCGTCTTCTCTGTTACCGAGTCATCAGTAACAGAGAAGACTACGCTCTTGTCGCCGCTCGGACCTGAACCACTGAAGATGTCGACCGCAGTGATCGACGAAACGTCTGGAACACAAGTTTCACATAGACCACGGCCAAACAGCCCGGAAGCAATAGATACAGCAGCGGTATTATCATTCGGGGATCACGTCACTAAATGTAGTAAACAGTTATGTTCTTTCAAAACCAGTCTCAGACATCTCACCTCAGCCATTTGTTTTCGGAACGTACTTTTTTAAACATCAAGGCACTTTTATAACTGGCCAGTAACATGTTCAAATGATTACAACCTTTTTTGTATATTTTTTTAATTTTATATTTTTCACATTAGAAAAAAAAATTGCTTGATTTTTGCAAATGAGTTTATTTCGTGTTCGTACTGGGTGGCTAGTATCTGTGAGTTTGTGCTTTTGGTTTTCGCAGTGTAAGTGATTGGAATCTATAATAGACAAATAAAGTGACTGAACTCTTAATCCAATATGGCAAACTAAGTTTCTTATTATTTACTACAATATGGGTCTCAAATGAAAGGACTTGCTGAGATTACGAGTATGAGTTGAACTTTGGTGCTCCAATTCTTATTCTGTCTGAAATTTCGGTTTTTATGATATTAAGGTTGAATCGTTCGGGTCTGCAGCTTCGGTTGGTTAACTTATATTTGTGTAATTTGGTGATTATGTAAACATTTTAATAAATAAAAATCATTAGAAGTTCTCTCTGTGTATAGCTAAACAAGTAAATTAGATAACTCGGTCTGATTGATTTTATCCTTAAAATTTAATAACTAAGTAAATACTTACATATATCTCGGGACTAGCTTTTATATCGTAAAGAGTTTTAAAAGGAACAGATTAATTTGTTCTTTTGAACGCATTTAAATAATATTTTTTTTCTTATATGTTATGTAACGGTTTTTATTAGCACTGTAGAACCTGTGCCATCGTGTATGTGTTCGATTGTTGCGCGGGCAGGCGTACACGTCGGTGTGCGACCTGCTGATCTACTTCGCGGAGCACCTGGGCTCGCTGCACCACGCGTCCTGCGCGGCCATGCGCCAGCTCGTGCTGGAGCCCGACGCGACCACCTGCGACCTGCTCAACGCGTTCGTGCAGGAGTTCGTCTTCGTGCACCACAACTACGGTACGCACTCTCACTACTACACTGTACCACTCACCTCTCACCTCACTCCGCCCCGCTCACTCACTCGTACTGTGCCGATACGGATACGATACCCGGCGCTGGGTCGCGTATCCGGTCATTTCTGAAACTAGATGTGAGACGAGGCGCACGGCCGGCGACGCGGACGGTTGGCGCCGTCCCGTTGCGAACCGGAAGCCCGGGAGTCGCCGAGGTTTGATATCTAACGACTCGTCGGCAGAAGAGATACCTCAATTTTGTGTGTCGACGTCGACCTGCCGCCCTCATGGAATCACGGTAATGTGTCGCTCCCCGCCGCGCCTGTGTCCGAGTCGGACGTACCGCGTCCGACCGCTACTGATCACTTAGGCTCAAATGTATAGATCTTACTCGGACTTTGTTCAGTCTTTGCTTATGGCGAACTTTGCTAAACAAATTCTCAGCAAATACATAAATTTCGAATGTAAGGAGATGCTTAACTCAGCTCAGCGTAACATGTGCACACTGTGGAAGTAAACACCTCAACCTCGCTGTTCTGTGGCGCGCGGCGCGCGGGAGGGGCGGGGCGATGCTGCGGCGCGCGGGAGGGGCGGGGCGATGCTGTGGCGCGCGGGAGGAGCGGGAGGGGCGGGCCGATGCTGCTTAGAACGTTACAATTACCCTTTCATCAATTTCAAAAATACATGAGTCAGATAAATGTTGGCGCGTGTTCACATGTGCACACACAACACTTTCAGGAAGTTATGCAATATTACGTCTGTCGTGTTTCACTGAAAATGTAATAAAGTACCATTATTCGATAAAAAAATATATAAAGCCGTGATTTGTGTATTTAGCTTGCCTTATACTTTTACGGATTGATCCGTAAAAGTATAAGGCGCGCTAAATACACAAATCACGGCTTTAAAAACTTTACCAAAAAATAGAACCGACTTCAACACTCAAAAGTGTGAAATAACTTGTTGAAGTCGGTACCATGATAGTTCACAAAAGTAACTATCATCACAATTTTGTGATGATAGTCAGATGACAGAACAGAAAGACAGAACTTTGGCGAAGAAAATCGTACGTTTGTAAATCTCAATTTTCTCAAAGTGTTAATTAATAATAATATGCATAAGATAAGTCAGTGCAAAGTCAGAGTACGGTGTATATATTTCACCCTTAGGGCGCATCGATGCCCCACCGGGGCGGGGTGTGGCCGGGAGGTCGAGGTCGAGGTCGACCCACAAGGTTATACTTCACGTCGACTGTTATAGCCCCTAAAGTCACATATGTCACTGAGGACGGTGCGGTGCTCATGTGATCCGACAGTCCCTGGGATTAATGAGTAACCAGAAAAAATAATAAAACTATTGTAGATGTACTCAGCCTGCCTGTACAAGCGCAGATTGTGTAATATATTTATCGAGTAGTCCGATTACAAATCGTAACTCGTTGAAATGGTGGCTACGAAACGTGCGATGTACGTGATGTGTTTTGTATATAAAGGAATAAGTATATATGTACCAGCAAACGGGATAATGTCGGGGGTGGTTAGTCGCTATTGCTAGTCGATGTGCACACTTGACTGCTGTTTTCCGACTTGGGTTTCAATGTGTCCTTCTGTATAACATGGTGTGGTGCACGCCGCACGCGGTAGGTGGGTGCCAGCGCACGCCAGAGCGCGGGCCGGTCAGGATTGTGCGCGCTGTCATGTTCGAAGGGCCATGCGCAATCGCTAACATCGAATACGTGTTCACCTCCATCCTTCAATACCTCATTTATTACAGTGAGAAAAAATATGCATTATTAATAACGTATCTGTGTAACTCTTACCTGAGTTTGATGACGCGACTATTTGTAAAGGTCGCATCTCTATCAAACGATATTTCAGATGTTTTCAGTAGGCGGTCATTTTTCCCCACGGATCGCACATTCGATGCGTTCAGTATTCGTCCACTGTCGTTCCGCACCACGTCAGAGATGAGTCTGTCTCTCCTCATATCAGTATAAGGTTAATCGATCTCAAAACAAATACTGGGCCGCATTCGCTAACCTCATTATATTATCAAAATTAAAGTAGCGCAGGTTGGCGAGGTTTATCGTGACTTGTCAGAAGGCGGCCAGTATTCGTACCTAGCGGGTTGGTATAATTGCCACTAAGGAATCGTACGCACGAAATCGAAGGCCGAAAGTTAGATATGATAGTGCGCGTAGTGTCGGCTGGCGCGCAGACTCACCTCTGACGTGCGCGTGCGCGTGCGGCGTTCGCGGATGCGATAACGGAGTTGGTATGTTTGGTTGCATGTTCGCGCGGCGCGCGGCTGCTGCGTGGGACGCCGGTAAGCTGTTGTCCGCACTCGGTTCACTAGAGACACACCGACGGCGTATTTTACCTTAGTAATGTACCCGCCCCGCCGGCCGCCCGCCGCGCTCTCCGCCCCGACCCGCGGAAACTTGCGCGCGCCCGTCGCCCGTCGTGCGTCGCGCGAACAGGACTCGCTTCCGAGTCGAGCCGCCCGCTCCCGGCGCCAGATCGTGCCGTGCCCGTTCGTGCGTACTGCGAGTAGTTCGTGCCGCGTCGTTGTGTCGTTACAGAGCGCGGAGTCGCGTGTCGCGCCTGTGAGCGGAGACCGGAGACCGGCGCGGTGGCCGGCGAGTCGGCGCCGCGCGACAATAATGCATATTTTGTCTCGATGCGACGCGCGATTTACCTAACATTACTAAGGGAAAATTTGTCGCTGCCGCTTCGAGCGATCCGATACCGACGGAATGTGCGTGCGAGCGCGCGTGTGCTGGCGCGGGAATCTAACTCGATTCTTCGATGTCTTTGGGCAAAACAGTCCACTCTCGTGGAATGCGCTCTACGACGATGTAGCACGATTACATCGGCGGTGTTTGTTTTTATTATTCCAAAATGATGATTAACTGAAATAAGCATTTAAAAAATGCATCTTACTTTTTCTCTTATACATTTAAATATGCGTTCAGCGTTAATATTTTTTTCAGATGTTTAATTTTGAATATATACCATCCCGACTTTGATAAATTACAGTATTGATTTTCGCGGTATCGGATCGTTCCATCAATTGTTTAACACACTTGAAGATTTTGTGGTTTGCGCATGTCTTGTGTATACGATTTGCGTTGCATTCTTTTATATTTTAGTAGCCGCCATCGAAATATAACAAATATATCATTTACCGTTTCTGTTATGGTTCGACGAGGTGATGGTGACTTTGAGTCCTGCAGACGTTAACCGGGAGCAGGCGGCTTTTACTAAGTTTCCTGGAAGATGCGTTTCCGCTAACACTGTGAGAGTGGGCCGCCCCGGTCGCGGTCGCGGTCGCTTGTTCTTTTGGTAGAGAGTAATCGTAGTGCCGCATGAGTCACGCGCTATTTCTCGCCGATCCCTCACCGCGCCCCGATGGATACAGTCTACCGTCTTCTGCATCGGGGCACGGTCACGGTGCACGTCGAATCTCTCGTGATGAACTCGGATAGTCGAACGAATCGATTCGGGAGAAAACACTTCAAAAGTACTCGTAACATCGTTATTGTCGACCCATTACGCGACTCGTACAGATAAAACTGACTGGATTCGCTCGGAGTCGCGTATCAGTTATCGAATCGAGCCAGTTCTAGAGAGCCAACGACCGTTCCTATCTCGAACATCACTCGCGATTCGAGGCTTTCTAGCCGCCGCATTCGCTGTCGATCGTCGCAGTCCCGGTGCGCCAGCGCTAATACGTTTCGGGGGTTGCAGACGGTCAAGACGAGAGACGGATCGAGGAATTACACAAGCGGCGCAACTTCCTGGCGGCGTACTGTAAACTGATCGTTTACAACGTGGCGCCCATCCGCCGAGCCGCGGACGTGTTCAAGCACTACATCAAGGTGAGTGCGGTGCGGTGCGGCGCGGTCGTGTGACACAGACACACAGTGTGGGGTGTATACGTGTGTGTGTGTGTGCGCAGTGCTATAACGACTACGGCGACATCATCAAGGCGACGCTGAGCAAGGCGCGCGAGATCAGCAAGCGGAACTGCGCGCTCACCATGCAGCTCGCCATGCAGGCGCTGTTCGAGGACATCGTGCAGCGCCACCAGCCGCACGTGTCGCGCGCGCACACCGACTTCACCGAGCTCAAGGTGCCTCTCTCTCTCCATCTATCTCTCTCCCTCGGCATCGGCGCATATTACACGCACGAACTGTCAAGTTTGGGGTGTATTATAAACGACTTTGGTAGTGTTTATTGCTTATATAGTTTTGGCTGTGAGTAATAAGCGCGTGATCTAAGATTGCAGAACTGCAGAGCTCAGAGCTCTAGTATGCAAAAGGTTTTTAAACAATTTGCAACATGCAACGGATTCTATAACTGTAGAAGTCTGTTCCATTTTATGGTAAAAATTGTTTTTTTAATTTCTGTGAACGTTGCTACTCACGGAATCAATTGTTTTTGTGTGTGTTCACCGATTTCTTCACACTCAATTAGGAAGTTGTCCAAGTAGACGTAACACTTTTCAGTTATTGGAGTGTAACTCAAAAACTGTTGACCGATTTTGCTGAAATTCAAAGTGGACCACCTCGGAGACACACTATCAAACAAAAAGAAAAATAATCTTGAGAATCGGTCCAACCAATCGAAAGTTCTGAGGTAACAAACTTAAAAAAAATATGATACGGGTCGAATTGAGATTCTCTTCCTTTTTCGAAGTTGGTTAAAAAATCCATTGGAGTCGCGTGAATATATAATAAAGGTATACAGTATAAACTTCGGCGCGTGCGCAGGAGCTGGCGAAGCGGTTCTCGGTGATGTTCGGGCTGGACGCGGTGAAGAACCGCGAGGCGCTCACGGCTCTCCACCGCGCCGGGATTTCGTTCGCGGCGCTGGGGGCGGACGTGGCGGGGGGCGGGCCGACCCACAACCTGCTGTTCCTCGACGCGCTCGCCGAGTTCTCCAACCGGCTGCTGCGCCAGGACAAGCGGCACGTGCTAAAGGTACCTACGCGGTTCGCGGAACTGCACGCTAGCAGAAACGTCAACACCCAGAATATTTAGACTCCGAGACCTTAAGAGGAATGTCCTGAAATCGAGGTGCTACAGAGAATGGTTTTTTTTTGTGGTGAATACGCAATCTTGTGTCTTGGCAGGGTTGAATTGAACCGCGCTACGCTTTCCCCACTCGGAAACCTGAACGAGGGAAAACTCGATTTCGGACACAAGTTTATTCTTACTCTCCTCAGCGGCACCAGAAATGTTTGCACGTCCGGTATATTGTGTAGCGCCAGTGCCACCATCCGCATAACAATGCATGCTAGCAGCATGTAGCATGTCATTGACGTGGACTAAAAAGAGCATTGGCGATAAAAACCAGAACCCTGTGGAACGCCAGCGCTTATCAGCTTACGGTCGGAGCACGAACCGTCCACATTGTTCTGAATGCTCTGATCTGATAAAAAGCTAGAAATCCAAGTCCATAGCCCTCGGAAAGCCCGTAGGATGGTAGCTTGGATAAGGCGCCCTATGCCATTCGCGATTAAAGGTATTAGCGTTGTCTAGACTAACCGCACGCCTCCCTTCTACTCTCAATAGCTTCAGCCAAGCGGTGAGATGGGTAAACTAGAAGATCACCAGCTGATCGGCTTATCCAAAAACCGTACTGACCACTGTACGCTGATGATCTGATGCTCTTCTAGATAACCAAGGAGCAGGGTGTTAATTATTCGTTCCATCACCTTGCGAAGCAGAGAGGTGATAGCTATTGGCCTGTAGAAAGTCGGATCAGACCGATCACCTTTCTTGGGTATGGGGTGGACCAGGGCAGGTCCATGCCAGACTTCTGGCATGGAACTGCTACACTGCGGGACAGTAGGAGGTGAGGCGCCTCCATCGTCGAGAGTCGAGTTTGAGGCAAAGAGGTTACCGAGGATGTCGGCTTTCTCCTTTGCGCTATGGGCCAGTGTGTCATCCGGCCTTCGCAGGCCAGGAAGAGAAGAAGAGACGTCCCGGACATCAGCCTGTACAAAATAAGAATGGCTCTTAAACAATTTAAGAACTAGGCGCCGGATGACGACTGAATCACATCAGAGCTTCTGAAAGCGAGTGACTCACCGATACTTTAAAGTCCTTCAGAAGCTTTTTAACTCCGTCGTGCTTGAAGGGTCGTCGCCGGCAAGCGTGGAATAGAAGCGTGGTGGTATTGTTTTTCAAGAAAAGTGACAAGATTCTACTGAAGAACTACAGATCCACCTCGCTTCTGAGCCACGTTTACAAGTTGTTCAACAGTCATTACGAATCGTCTCGAACGCAGGTTTGATGACTTCCAGCCTCCCGAACAAGCCGGTTTCCGAAAAGGCTACAGCACCATAGACCACATCCATACGCTGCGACAAGTTATACAGAATACTGAAGAGTATAACGTGCCATTATGTTTAGCGTTTGTGGACTATGAGAAAGCCTTTGATTCGATCGAGAAGTGGGCGGTACTAGAGTGTCTCCAGCAGTGCCGTATTGACCATCGGTATAGCGAAGTGTTGAAGTGTTTGTACAATAACGCCACCATGTCGGTCCGAGTACAAGAGCAAATTTCGAAGGCGATCCCACTGCAAAGAGGCGTGAGACAGGGAGACGTTATCTCTCCGAAACTGTTCACTGCCGCATTGGAAGACGCCTTCGAGCTCTTGGAACGGCAAGGATTCGGCATCAACATCAACGGCGAGTAGGTACATCATCTCACCTTCGGCTTGCCGACGATGTTGTGGTCATGGCAGAATCGATGAATCGCTGAGGAACACCTCAGCACGATGCTCGAAGGCCTCAACAGAGTTTCCCTAAGGGTGGGCCTAAAAGTGAACATGGACAAGACGAAAATTATGTCAAATGCCCATGTTGCGCCCGTCCCAGTATCAATTGGGAATTCGATTCTCAAAGTTGTTGACCATTACGTCTACCTAGGACATACAGTCCAATTAGGTAAGTCCAACTTTGAGAAAGAGGCCAATCGTCGAATCCAACTCGGCTGGGCAGCGTTCGGAAAGCTCCGCGACTTCTTCTCGTCCAAAATACCGCAATGCCTGAAAACGAAGGTCTTCGAATAGTGTGTGTTACCAGTGATGACTTACGGAACTGAAACGTGGTCTCTGACTAAGGGCCTCTTTACCAAGCTCGGAGTCGTACCACGAGCTATGGAGAGGGCTATGCTCGGGGTTTCTCTACGCGATCGAGTCAGAAATGAAGAGATGAGGAGAAAGAAAGGAGAAGAAACGAGGAGATCCGTAGAATGAAAGTCGCCGATATAGCCCAACGGATTAGCAAGATGAAGTGGCAGTGGGCAGGGTACATAGCTCGAAGAACTGATGGCCGTTGGCGTCGAAAGGTTCTTGAATGGAGACCACGGACTGGCGCAGCATAGGACGGCCACCGACCAGGTGGACAGACGACCTGACAGATCGCAGGCAAGGGCTGGATGCGGGCCGCTTCCAACCGGTCCTTATGGAGTTCAATGGCGAGGCCTATGTGTAGCTGTGGACGTCCTATGGCTGAGATGATGATGATGATGATGATGACTGACTGACTCACTAATTCTCCCAAACTAGTACCGAAACACATGCATTGTTTAACGGCACACTTTAGTGGGAGGGTGGTAACATCTTTTATTAGAATTATTTATCCTTTATTAGATAAAAATTGTATTATTTATAGTCAGGGTTCCGACTATAGTTTTGACCACATTCCACCATAGTCGAAACTATAGTCGGAACCCTCTGACTTGATACGTGAGTAACTCTCGTGTTTTATACATTTATAATGTGCTATTTTTATGTCGCTTAATCGGGCAAAAGAGCACTCGTCCGATTTCCTAAAAAGTTTCGATTCGATCGAAATAACGCAACGGACGAGCGAACGACAGCGGAGTGCATTCGGACGAGACGTCAAACAAAAGTTTGAGATAAAAGTAAAAAGTTCATCGAGGACGTAAGGGAACGGCGCTACCGGCCGCGCTGTCTCGGTAGAGTCGCGACACAGCGTAGTGCAGTACAGTGTGCGTGCGCAGTTCCTGGAGTCGCGCATCGGCGGCGGCGCGCAGTGGGGCGAGGAGTGGGCGCCCGTGGCCGCGTACCGCAGCTCGCTGCTCACCGACGCGCCCGCCGACCCGCGCGCGCCCCCGCCCCCGCACCCGCACCCCCGCCGCAACTACGCGCGTCGGAACCGTGAGTACCTGCTCGCACTCCTGTTAGGTCTGTGCCCGCGTGCGAGTGACGGCTGATCCCTGAGCTAAACGTCTACCGTCCCCGCCGCCGCCGCCGCCGCCGCCGCGGCCGCGCCGCCAGACGCACGGACGACCTCGAGGACGGTGGCTCGGAAATACCCTACGAGGCGCCGCGGTCGATTTTCTATAACGATATCGCCTTTGTCGGAAATTCGAGCCGTCGGCGATGATCGAACCTGCTTCCGTCGGTTTGAAAGTCGTCGCTCCCACGCTAGCCTATCGTTGTTCTAGCGCGATCGAGCGAACCTACCGCGCGCGGTGCGAGCGGATTTGATCATTAAACAAAACTTGGGTGGAATATTACATTGATGTACTGTAAAAGTCAGTTTTACAGTAATGAGTCCATAGGCAGCCTCACGTGACAGAGGATGGGAGAACACCGAGGACCGTGGGGATAACCATCTACTCTGTTGGATAAATGCTGATTAGGGAGGGAACTCCTCTAGGCACTGTTAGCTACTGTTACTGGGTTATATATACAGGACAAACCTCCCCGCTTAGTAGATCTTGGCCACATCATGTCCCCTACACACACCACCACAAAAGATATCCAAAACAGAATAAATGCAACATGGAATTGAAAATATTGAAAATATGCATTAAGTTGGCACATATTAAATTGTATTTATGTTGATCTGAACGACGCGACGTGTCAACGCGCGGCGTGCGCAGTTTCAACCACTTGTGTGATGGTGGTGGGGTGGGGTGGGGTGGGGTGGGGCACTGAACGCTGTTTTGTGAAACGTCGCCGTCGCCGCGTCCGCGTGGCGTAGGTACGAGCGTGTCTCACACGGGCCTGGGCGGTATGATTAAATATCACGATTTTCATCAAGTTATTTTTACAACAAAAATCATTGATTTAATCAAATTGTTTTGTTTCTTTAATTTATTAACACAACTTGCACATCTTAATGTTAGATAACGGATAGATACAAAAATATACGCTAGGATGTAGTTAGTATGTGTACAGTCTTGTATTTATCGGTATTCGTATGCTCTTATTTGTGTTTATTGATCAACATTGGCGTTTCTTCGGAACTAATCCGAACCGAACTCAAATGTCAAACAAAAGAAAGCAATGCGATTCTCATGGTCGCGCCGCCGTCGCTGCAGTTGTCGAACACAAATCTTTTCCCCATTATTTCAAGTGGATTTAATGGCTCCAGCAAAAACGTGGAAAATTTTTGTTTTTTAAAGAAATCATTAATTTTTTAATTTTGCCAAGAAACCTGTTTTTTTGTAATCGTGACACGTACGCACGCCGATCTAAGATTTATAAACAGGTTCACAGCTGCTAGCCGTCACATAACTCCATCGATTGTCCCGTTCAATGTGCAGTAACAGTGTTCGTTGCGCCCGCAGGCCTCTGCGGACAGAACGAGGATGAAGAGGCGGAAGAGAACGCGGACTCGGACGCGGACCAACCCGGGTGAGGACACATGTGTGCGCCGCTCTGCTCTCCTGTATTGTATGGTAGTTAGTTGTGTAGTTAGCTAGTACAGTATAGTATTGTACAGACGTACTGTCTGTCACCGACGAAACTAGACGCACATACGCAGACATCTCGCTCTAACATTTCAACATCAATCTATATTATATCAGTTAATTTTGTTATAGTTCTTAAGTTTCATACTTTGAAAACAATATTAATGCAAAACTGTGTTGCATTCCATAAATTAGAGTTTGTACAGGACGCAACTTTTATATTGTAAAGAGTATTGTAAGGTCACTCGTCCAGCTCTGGTTATATATGTACTGTACATACATCTGGTAGAGATAAACTGCGCGAAGGTGAACGTGCGATTGAAACAGATAATGGCGTGACGCTGAAGAGCAATAATCCAGGTTTATGTGACGTCATAGCGCCGCACCAACACGAGACGGGCGGTGCGCGCGCGTGATCACCGCGGGCCGATCACCGGTCCTTGTTATTTATCATAATATATAACTCTGTTACCTATTTAGTAACGTATTTATGTATTGTATTCGACGACTTCATCCATGTAGTGTAGAACGTAAGTGAGAGTGTCATACACATAGTTTATTAGCGTCGTATCACTCGAACTGTTGCCTTGTTCGGAATGGACCGATTATTGTATTGTATTGTTATACGTTATTATACTATATTATACACGTGAGATATAACGGGAGTGAGAGCGGACAACACCAGGGGCTGCACGACGAGCCGTCCTCGATATTGCCAAAATAAGTTTCGAAGACACTTCCTTCACAAAACTTGATAGATCGTTATTTTGTAGTTTGCTCGCGCACGCAGCAAATGCACTCGAACTAGATGTCGTTTCTTGCTGCGACACAGTTGCATAACACTCTGTATTTGTTTCTGTAGTGGTCGGTAGTGATCGGTGATCGCGCGATAGCGGTTCACGTCATCGCCACCGAGTCACTTCCAATCATCTCGTTCACGCGACTGGATAAAACAGTTAGGCGGCGGGAAAGGTGCAGTGAGAACCAATGAGCAGAAACCTGCATATTGAATAGGAGTTGAAGAAAACCATTGCAGGACCGACCCCTGATGAGGAGCGGTATTCGTAAATAATCTCTTGAATTCAAGGGTCGGTAGGGGCCCGCTGCCCTTCAGCCAGACCTCGACTGTCTTGTTTAGGGATCCTTCAAGGTCGTGTCGTACCGCCTCGAGAACGTACCTGGTATTGTTCGCCAGCCCTCGCTCTGATGTTTAATATCTAAGTTGTTATGTGGTGTTTAACCGCCTACGCCAGCTGTGGGTGCGCCGGGAGAAGGTGTCGACTGTACATAATTAGGGATGTTGTGTATATTCAGGATAATTGCGGAATTTTGTGACTGAAAAACTATTTTCTATTAAATTAAATTGATCATATATTGGGCTTTTAATTTTATCATTTATCACGCAAAATAATAGTGGTACTTACTTTTTAACCGACTTCGAATAGGGAAGAGGTTCATTAATTACAATATATTTTGCCTGACTGAAAAATGCCTGATCTGATTTGGCAAAACCTTTTTTGTTTTAATGGTTATATTTCCCAGATCGCTCCATGTTCATTAATCATCATATCAGGATTTGATGGTGGGACCTTGGAGAAACCGAGGAAATTTTATATTTTACAGATATCTACACTTGTAGCGATTTGGGCATTATTTCAAGAAAATGTTCAAGCTTTGTTAATTTCAAATCGCTCTTCAAAGACACGAAAATGAAATGCCTATGTAACACATTATAGCCAATATTCAACTTCAAAAACGTTGGAGTTAAAGCGCATGCGGAAGACTTGCCGTTTATAATATTTATGTTGAGGTGCGGTGCGGGGTAAGTTATGTTAGTGAGTAGTAATATCCTTGTTTGTAGTGAGCACACAGTAAACGAGACGCAATATGCATCTATCTCCTTTACTGTGTGCCGTTTCTACTGCTTATATCAATTTCACGACGTCCAAACATTAAATTGTTCACTAATCAGTATAAAATATAAAATGATAAATTCGTCAAGTTGCTGTGGGTGCGACACACGTAGGTAGTCCCCCCGAGGTCCGCCACTCCTCCAGCGGCAGCTCCGACGGGTAAGTGGTGGCGGAGCGTGGTAAGAGAGGCGTCTCCAGTCAGGTTCCGGGTTCCATTCCAGCAGGAAGCCAGAATCAGAATTTAATGTACAATAATTTAGATGCAGTGCATCAATTTAAATTGACGTCGTGACGTCATCAAATTCGTAAGACAGAGGGAGAGTAGACCGCCGTTGAAATTTAAACTTAAACATGTTACGAATAAGGTAAATAACATTTTCGTTTGTCGGTAGTTTTATGTGATAAAGTCGTTTCGTTAAAAGTATTATTGAGTTCGGTTATCAAAACTCCGATATTATAAAGAGGAATGATTTCATTGTTTCAAAAAAACATCATCATGTTAATTCTATGTGTAGGTATATATACATACAATCAATACACTTAAATACATATTGTCGCGTTTTTTCGTGCGAAATTATTCCCTAACCATTTCAATATATTCATAAATGCACAACGTTAATGTTCAAGTTTTCACTTCTGCCGGCACTCCCGGAGTGCAACCGGTTGTTTTTTGTATACGCTTTGTTATACGCGATGGCCTGTAATGAGCCTTCTGTATTTAATTATGAATATCTACTATAAACGTTTGTGTAGCTGTTGGTCAGCCATGTAAATAAATAAATCAAGTGCTCAGGTAACCATACAAAATCTTTTGAGTGTTATTTACGAAGCGTTAGAAGACAGAAGCGCGAAATATTGGGTAGCTAATGGTCATCGTATCTGTTGCCAGTGTGGCTAGGTGGCGCTAATTAATACGGTTATTTATTCGTTCGCGTCTGTTTCCCATAAAGTGTATCATGAACGATAATAAAAATCACGGTGGTCCAGGGGGAATGGGGAGGGCTTCGGGCTCGGCGCTGAGCTCGTTCCTAACTCGGCGCACGCTCGAGCGCACCGGCTACATGTAAGTACGAGAAATGTGTAGCCCGCAGTGGTCATCGCTGCAGTTTATATATTTAAGTCAATTTTACAACACATGTAGGTATGTACAACTATTCACTTCTCAATGTAAGAGGTAAACGTAAGTACAAGTTGAGCAAATTGTATTACCTATGTATTAGCATGTTGATTTGTGTACAATCTGTAGCTGTTGATGTTTATTGTCTGTAGTTAGCGACATATTTAATGATATATTACGCGTTACCTATTGCAACACCATCTATATTTGTCTATATTAGCTTTTGTTTCAAGTAGAGTTGCATCATTCGATGGCAGGCACGCGCTTCGCATTACACCGCGCCTACCGGTGTACCACCTCAGTGTAACTTCATTGTCGAATCGGGGATATGTATTACAGGTACAGGGTAATAATGAGTCGCTGATTCATTATTACCCGGTCACGTAGAACCTCTACGCTACGCGGTGCAGGCCGCGTGTCAGATTTCGGGTCGGATCAATATAGAATTAAGTATAACATTAGGTAAAATAGATTGACCGCCCTCGACATTTGGAGTAGTTTCTGTTCATATTTAGCAGGTAGGTACCCAATTTTACTTACGTACAGTTTAAAACACGTGTACACTGTACACTAGGAACTGTCCGATAATTAGTTGACAAATATTTGATTATTTACTTTATTTATATATTTTCTTGCGGAGAGTTACCTGTTTTTCAATTTTCATTCAATTATATCTGTTGTTATATTTCAATAAAGTTTGTGAGACTTGTTAATAGAACCAAGCTTGTATTGCTTTTTTGTAACAAGCCAGCTGCTCGCATGCTTCAAAGGATAGGTACAACGTCTCAATATGTATTGATAACTCTATGTAGCCGTTTGTACCGACGCGTCGTTCACAGTATAATTGTTGTGTACACAGAAGGTCCGAGCGCGAGCGGCGCGTGCGCCTCTCCGTGTCCCGCCGCCGCACCGCGCTGCCCCGCCGCCGCCGCGCGCCCCCCACCCCCGCGCCCTCCCCGCCGCCCTCCATACATAACACCCCCTCCCCGCCCGCATCCGCGACGTGCTCCGCTACGTACAAACGGATACGCGCACCGTACTCTCCCGCTACGCGATCCTTCCTCGAAGTGTCCGAGGCGATGGATGAAAGAGAATCGACCCGATCGTACGCCTCCGCGGAAGGGAGCGGTGGCTGCCGCACTATGAACGAAATACTCTCGAGTCCCTCGAGCGCGAAGAGGAGACGCGCGGACTGCTCGGACGACTCCGAAGTGACGATCGAACGAACTCATGAGAAAAACTTGAGGGAAACGAATATCTCTCGGGCCAGTGAACCGGGAAGCGTCCGATGCGGCCCGAACGAACACTCGAGTGTTTCGGCTTCGTCTGAAGAGGCAGATGAACGATTTGAACAAAAAATCCGTGAGTACGGACGCATCAGTCCCGTGCGAATGTACCAAGTGCGGAAGGGACGACTTCCCGTGAAAATACGATCTATGAGCAGAGTTTCCAGTCCGTTTGGAGCGTCAGAATCGACGAGCGAACGACCGAACTTTGCGGACAAACGGTCATCGAAATCGTCACAAAGCATAACGACGGAAAACGCTCTTGACACCGAAAATAAAACAAGTCTGAGCTCTACGAAAAAGATAGGAACGAAATCATTCAAGAAACGTAAATTCGTCGGCGACTGTTCCACGACACCTTGTCGCATCTCTAAGATCCAACCTCGGTCTGCGTCCAAGAGGATACGGATATCCCAGGAGACGGGGGGAAGCGGGGAGGAGGAGGCACCAGCCGCCGACTGTGATGCTCCTCGGTAAGGCTTTTAATTTCGGAGTCTGATGTTACTACGAGTCGAGGAAACGTAGGTATTGTGTACATCGCCGCGTATAGGGCTAAAAGCGCGGTCAGGATGGTATCACGGTAACATTATCATAGCATAGAATATTCCGCTGCTACTCGCCTCTTAATACGGCCATTGGAGACTCCATTCGACAAGGCACCCCTTTGGCGACGAGAGCGTCCGTCCAGTTCGGCTTTCACGACTATACGCCGGCATTTGTTTTTCTAAGTGTTAGGAAGGGAATATAGGTGTATACCCAGGCGGGTTATTCGAAAGTACCCTACCACCATGCTGGGAATTTAATAACGGTGTTACCTTTACCGGAAACTCAAGCTATTGTTGGGGATCGAACCAGTGTCCTTCAGTTTCACAGGCGACGCTCCCCCCGCTGAGCTCTTCAAAATCGGTCGGATCGATTTAGATTAAAAGCAATAGATTTAGTTATTATATCTACAAACGAATATTATTAGACTTAATAAGAAACTTGCTTTCTCTGTCCACGAAACAAATCTACGTTACGTCAAATAAGCAGTCAGTGTGATGTGACCAAAATTCTGGCACATATTTGGCTCAACGAATCAGCATTGCAGTAGCGGAGCGTGGTAAGAGGCGGCTCCAGTCAGGTTCCGGGTTCCTCGGGATTCCATCCCGACAGGAAGCCAGAATCAGATTTTAGTGTACAATAATTGCCTTTATTCAAATAAAGCACTAATAACTAATTACAATACCGCAGCTACTTAAGCGGAAGCATCTTAAGAAATTCGAACTTTCGACAAATACCTTTGTGGCGTAGCGGGTAGAGCTTTGCTTCCAATACCGCTGGTTCCGCGTGCCAAAGAAATATCATACACCCGAAAAACATAACCCTCCTTCTTTCGCAGTCGGGTAAAAAAACAATATCAAAATCATTAAGAGTCACAACCCTATTGCTTCAATGGAGCGTAGAGGTAACTATTTCCTCAGCTAGGCTTAAGTAGTTCCTGTACTGTTCCATATTTATACTGTGTCTCGACAAAGATCAAACCATCATCGTGAACGCAACAACATCTGTAACATACAATACGCAAACACCGAGCCCGCGCGCGCGTCATTTCCTCACAAACATAATGTTGCTTAGTAAAAAATGATCCCTGGACAATTTAATATTGTATGGCGCCTGCACCACTTCACTAAAATATAGGTACACAGACGACGCGGGCGTTATTACTAGGCTATGGAGCATAGAAGTTAGGAGTTGTGCAGTCTGCGGGACCAGTTGAAGATTGATCAACTGTATGTAAGCTGTATCGACCGCCTGCCGCCACTGTTCGTACTGAACCTAATCTAAACCTCTCGTCAACTATTAATCTACTCAAGTGTGCCGTGTACCTTGGAACGTATATGCTGGGGATGATATTTGTTTTCGGCGTTTCGCGTAGCCTTGAACACACTAACCAGAATATACTTCGGGGTTTTGTAGGCACCGGCTTAAACACAATTCGTTAGAACTCAAATGAGATTGGCATAAGCCTAAAGAAAAATGAAATAGATTATGAAACCGTTCAAATGTTTCGCCATAATAAAAAGGCGGAGTTCTTAGCTCGCGGGCCGGCCCGAGCGCCCGGAAAGGGTTGAAAAACCCTGAGATATCCCAGCCCAGTGTAACTTACTCATTTCCTCTTCCAGCCCGACGATCTTCTCGTCTGCCAACAAAGATCTTATGTTGTGTGTTACCAGGGCCAGAGGTCGTTTATTCAGGGAGTTACACCGTTACACTGGCCGCTACCGGAGCCAGCATTAGCGGAGCTGCCGGGGACCGGGGGCCTGGTCGCATATTGTCTTATCATTACGGGAGGCTTGCCAATACTCGCCACGCTTGGCAGGTGGGTTGGCGAACGCAGCATAAAGACGCAGAGGCGCTGCTGCCCATTCTTCTGGTACGTGATCCCTTAGTCGACTTACAACACCCACGGGAGGACCATTCTAAGCCGGTACCCTACGGCATTTATAGGTATATACAATGCTATAGGTATATAAACAAATAATATCATGGAAAAAATGTAAAGAAAATGGGATTAAAGGTACATCTTTATTCTTTATTAACAAACAAAAGCTTAAAATAATACAACAAATATATATGAATTCTCTGAACCCCCTCGCTAGGTTACCCCACATCCCACCTGTGTTGTGGGATTTAGAGCTCTTCCACAGGAGAATTGAATAACACGCCTGAGTATACTACGTTTAGTATACAGTGATATGTACATATATTACTACATTCTAAAGCAAATACAACAATTATATATATATAAAACAACATAATATATATATATATATATGTTGTGGAGTTGTACTATCTTTCCTCGTGAATGTTTTGAACGTTGATATTCACCGTATGTACGTACAGGTTAACCACGATCACAAATATTTGTTCGCAGCCGCACAGAGTCCACTTCCACGACGACGGAAGTCGAGCTCGTGACATATCTCTACGACAACTGATCATACTACACACGGAGGCTATTCTGCGCACGGTGACTATCGCAAGCCTCGAACACATCTAAAAGACCCTCAAACTTACGGTCCCGTGGACCTGGACAAGGTGCAGCGCTTCATAGCGATTCTCTGTCTCGAACCGTCTAAGGTTCGTTCTCGGTGTTCATATCTATAACATGATACGATAATGAAAGGTGAGATTAGGAACATTATACACGCAATGTGAATGACTAATAGATTCGCGACCGGTGACTCACGCAAAATAAATGCGAAAAACTGTTTTACTAGGTACTTTAGGTACCTGTGGTGTGCAAGTGTGTCGGTGGGTACTTCCAAACACTGCTGTTGCAAGTGGCAAGAACAGTTCTAAATTAATTTGTTAAGAGTTTTAACTGATATTAATCGTATACCAAACTACCGGCGGCGGTTGCTAATGTGATTTTGTAGGTACCCAGAGTGTAATTGTCGACTTCGTAGGAACTGATCTTGGGAACAGTATGTTTGTGTTTGTCAATTTGTTTTTGTATACCTATGCTATTTTTTTTAGATTTTTTATTACTTACGCCACAAAGCGGTATTAAACGGTTCCTTCGACATGTGTGTCTTATTTCTATAATATTATATCATACATTTTCGTTGCACAACTTCAGGTGCTATAATAATCCGATCCTCGCTCGGTGCCAGTGTCCCGACCGTGCGCGTGCGCCGTGCGCGTGCTCGTGACGTCATATGACGTAGGGAATGTCGGAGCGCGCTCACGGACTGTATAACGTGAAAGTGACAGTTAAACAATTGACATCGAACCGGACTTTGCTTCCCTCTCGGCGGTGGCCCGGCCCGCGAGTCTGTGTGTCCTCAACGATGTTTGGCTCGCCCACCAATCTGTCATTTCTTAACCGACTTCAAAAAAATGAGGAGGTTCTCAATTCGACCCGTATGTTCTTTTTTATTTATTTGTTTTTTTTATTTGTGTTTATTACCGCATAACTTCCGACTGGGCGAACTGATTGTGATTGTTCTTGTTTTATTTGAAAGCTGTGCTTCCCGTGTGGTCCTATTTAAATTTCATCAAAATAGGACCAGCCGTTTTTTAGTTATACACCAATAACTGAAAAGTGCGTGCTTATACCTACACGATATTATAGTAGCGGGTGAAGACATCGGTGAACATACCTACACCACAATGGCAATTGATCCCATGAGTAACAAAGGAGAAAATTAGTAAAAAAAAAATTTTTACCAATAAATCGAACCGACTTCAACACTCAAGAGTATGAAATAACTTGTCGAAGTCGGTACCATGAGCACCGGATTTGATTTGATCCGATATTTTGATATCGGTTACTTTTGAACTATCATGGTACCGACTTCAACAAGTTATTTCATACTTTTGAGTGTTGAAGTCGGTTCCATTTTTTGGTAATTTTTTTTAATTTTATTTTCCCTTATCTGACACACCTAGTCCGTCGTCTGTTTGTACTGGGTCTAAAACTTTTCTATAAATAGGTAGGTAGTACGTAGTACCTTTCTTTCGGAAATGAGAAATTTATTTTTCACCAGACTAGCTGTCGATCGCTATTTTATTCACAAGTGAGTGTTTTTAAAATTCGAGCGCCACCAAAAATATATAATATCCGAAACGTGGTTTGACGTTAGAATATCCGTTTGTTTGTTTTATTGTTATCTACTAAATAAATAAATAATATTACTGGAGGTGAATACAAATATTCATGGATCAAATCATTCACATACCTACAGCAAGAGGCAATATAATTAAACTGCTTAACCCTAAGCCAGGGTGCACTACCGACTAAAACCCACGGTGTCCGTCCTGCCGCTATAACGGAGGAAGCGCGGGGTGGCGATAGCAATACCGCTCCCCCACCACGGCCGTCCGTTTCCTGACCCTACAGGGGGAGGATGACCCTCCCCTCGCGACCGCGCCTAGACCAAGATCAAGGCTGCACCCCCCCCCCCCCCACTCCTAGGGACAACACAGTGCAATGAACGCCAGACTTTCCACATCCGACCCTCGTGGTCCCCTGCGATGAGCCAGATGTAGCAGCCCCATCGTCACAGCAGGTGACGAACTGAATCACTCCCGCCGCAGCGCCTCCTCGGCTGCGGCGCCGTCCAACCCAGCAGCGCTGCCCGCCTCAGTTGCAGCACCGCAACCTACCGTCAAGTGGACCGCTCCTCGTCGGCTTAGCGAACAAGGCCTGGGTATATTAATATACATAAATAAATGGATATAAAGATACATGTACCTACATACGTATATATAACACACGAGGCGCCGGGCGATGTCTATTTCAGAGGGAATTAGACCAAGAACAGGCAGCACCGCGAGAGGTAATCGCCAGACTCGCCTTGAGGATCATCACGACCTACGCTTCCCCCAAGACCGTAACCTCCCTACCCATCACGGGATGAGTAAAGAAGGCCTGGGCTTAACCAAAACAAGCAGCGCGAGCGCTGGAAGCATAGGCATAGCATCTATTTAATGGATGAACCCCGACCCGCCCTAAGTAACGGACACACCTAACAAAGCTATTGTCAACCTTCTGACCAATCAGAGTAGTCCAGTTTATATATTCAATGTAGGCACGAAAGTACGCTTATGAATGTCAGTTTACAATATTAAAAGTAATCAAACTATATAATAATTTAGGAGATAATACAAATATTATAAAATTACTTACTTTAAGTTAGTTTGGGGAAGCTTTTATCTTTTAAAAAAATCTTCAACTGAGTAAAATGCATTATTTAATAATAGTTCCTTGAGAAATTTCTTAACATTGCACATCTTAGCATTGCATTTATAGAATTTAATACAATTTATATGAAATGTTTTTCCGGTTTTGACCAGTCTTGATGACGGGACTATAAAGTGATATTTTTTTCTAGTTTCTCGTTTATTGCTGTTATCAGTCATTTTAATATATAGTAAATTTTTGCGTGCATACATAATGTTTAAAAATATGTATACGCTAAGGTAAGAATTTTGATTTTAGTAAAAGCTTCCCTAAGCGTTTCACGACGACCTAGTCTGTGTGTCGCTCGCACAGCCCTTTTTTGCAAGAGAAATATGCTATTTACGAGTGCATTCGTTCCTTTCCTGTTATGTTCCATTGTCTCTCGCACTGTTTTGTCATTAATAGTAATTGTATGTTATCTTAATCTCATGGACTCCCTATTTCAGTCTAGGAATATATTTAGTGATAGGTTTTGTATAGATTCATCAATTTTATGTTAAGTACCTGCGCGCGACTTAATCTTGTACTGTTAATTCTTACTTGGGTCACCAAGATACAGGCTATGCCTAGTTTGGGCCCATTGGGAATTTTACCATGTAGTTGCATCGTGTTGTCTAATAAATATTTTCCTTTGCAGCATTACCCCAAAGTAGCAAGCCGTATGACTTGATGGAGTGAAAATAACTAAAATATACAATTCTGGACGTTTTTTCATTTTGGGATTTCCCTTATTTTGCGAACCGCATACACAGCTGCGCTTAACCTTCCTGATAATTCTTTTATGTACGCTTCCCATTGGAGTTTACTATCGATAGTGAGGCTCAAAATTTTGTGGTAGATGTCAAGTTAAGTTGATTATCATATGTATGCCAGGCGAGAGAGCCCAGGAGAAGCACGCGTTTTTTAAATTCTTTGCTATTTGTTGTTTTTAGTATGTTAAATACATACTATAGTAGGTATGTAAGTATATTTTATATTCAAACGACGACGTAGTACGTTGCCGAACCATTATAGCATGTTGTATAATTACCTGCGGCTTTGAGCATTATTAATTACTTGTAGCGCCCCGCGGTTTTACCCGCGTGGATTACGGTTTTCCCGCTACCTGAATGATCCCACGGGAACTTTACTTTTTCCGGGATCAAAGTAGCCTATGTGTTAATCCAGGGCTTAAACTATCTCCATAACAAATTTCATCGACATCGATGTGGCCGTTCGAGCGTGGAAAAGTAACAAACATACACACAAACTATCGCATTTATCATATCAGATAATAGTATTACGGTTGCTTTTTGTGGCGACACATCGAAAGTCTGCGAGAGGTACCTGTCTGCCGAACGCGGGGTGCGGGGCGCCAACTGTTCATGTTCACTGATTTCTCCCCCATCTGTGGACCGATCCTCAATATTCTTAATTTGAAAGAGTAGGTATACTTCCGAGGGGACCACATTTAAATTTAATCAAAATTGGTCAAGCGATTTTGCTACGCCTGAATCATAAATATTGTGACCTACCTTGACTTCTTTATTGACGGTGAATGACAATCGATCCCGTGAGTAGCAAAGGACCCTGAAAACGGTGAAAAAAGAAAGTGTGAAATAACTTGTTGAAGTCGGTAGGTACCTTGCGCACAATATTTTGATTTTAAATCAAACGGGGCTTGTTCGCGAGAAAAACATTTAGTAATTTATTTACCTAGACGTTTCGACCAAGTTGCATTGGTCGTGGTCACGAGAAGACTGAAAACTACTACCGACTGACTAAGTAGTTATAAAAGAAACTATCATCACAATATTGTGAGCATGGTACCGACTTCAACAAGTTATTTCACACTTTTGAGTGTTGAGGTCGGTTCCATTTTTTGGCAAAGAATTTTTCCCCCCTTTTCAGTGACTTGCTACTCACGGAATCAATTGTCATTATGTATGTTCTCCGATGTCTTCACCCGCATATAATATCGTCGAGGTATGTATGTATGCGTAGCACTTTTCATTTATTGGAATTTAACTCAAACACCGCTTGTCTGATTTTGATGAAATTTGAATGGGAGTACCTACCTACCACGGAAGTATACTCTATCAAACAAAAAAATAATCATTACCTAAAATCGGTTCCTAAACAACGAAGCTATCCGAGAGCACGTAAAAAATATACTTAGGTACTTATATATACGGTCGAATTGAGTACCTAACTCCTTTTTTGAAGTCGGTTAAAAAGTAAAAAAATATTATTTAGAATTCCCTATATCGCACCCGCTTGAATAGTTATCGCCTCGCGCTCGCACCTACAGCAGACTGTCAGTGTGTCTGACGAGACGTAAGCGCTATTAGAGCTGTCCGGCTACTGTGACAAACGATTTGTTATAGCTCCCCAAGTATCATATTAGGTACTGATATAAAATTCATGTGCTTTTATACTTATATTGTTACAAAATATATATTTTTTTAAATTGATGGGTGTCTGTCAGGGTTTCGCAACTCTGTTAAGTGTCCGGCAGTGGATAACGTGATGTCTGATGTTATTCTAAAAAAAAACACAAATAACGTGGCTTTGTACTGGTAAAAGAATTATCTAAATCGGTTCAGTAGATCCAGAAATTACCCCCTACCCTACAAAGACAAACTTTACCTCTTAATAATATTAGTAGGTATGTATAGACTACGCTTAAGCGACTATTTAGATAACTCTTATGTTCTAGTAGGCAAGAAAGTAGTAGATACATTTATTTGCCTACCTACACAAGAATGGCTGGTCGAATAGTTATACCTAGAGCGTACATTTTATTATTTTTACGTTCGTTTTTCTCATTTAATGAGGTCACCTGCGTTCAGCACGCTAGTCAGGCTAGTCACGCTAGTCAGGCTAGTCACGCTAGCCAGGCTAGTCAGGTGAAGAGAAAAGACCTAATAATTTAGTTAGACTTTAATCCGGTCCGGTACTACCTATAGTTGTATAGAAAAGTGATTTGACAATAATGGACTATAGAAGAAAGAAAGCAGAAATAGGATAATGTAAAGAACTCCTTGTTAAAGTAACGGATAAGGCGGAGCATGCGCGTGCGCCGCCTCGTGCCACGGCACTCCCCTCTCGGTCCCCACCCCCGCTCGGGCGTGCCGGGACCGCTGCGGCCGCCGCGCCTCCAGCCGCCTCGCCACCAGCCGCCAGCTGGAGAATTAGTATCTAAGTACACTTTTAATGCTGAAATAGGGAACTTAGTCGGTGCGCCTTCTGCGCCCGCACAAATACCGGGCTCAGCACCATCAGTGCTCGCCCCCCCTCCGGTGAAGCTGTAAATGCCGGTAGAGGCAAACAGTCCGTTAGAAAAAAAAAAGTTCTGAAATATTTATTGCGTAGCTGAATTACGTATGACTGATTACTGATTTGCCAAAATTTGAACTTTTATTGCCATAATTTTGGCAATAAACGTTCAGGTTACATTTATGTACGATTTTAATTCTCTATCTTTATTTCTTCTATTCTCTAACAAAAATTGACCCGATTGTCTCGTTGTACACGGATTCCAGATTCGCGACGTGACTGATCGACTCCAGGCTCCTGCGTACAAAGCTGCGGAGTACAGGACTTTGTACGGTTTGGCTCGCTTGAAGCAACTATAGAAGGACTTTGTACGGTTTGGCTCGCTTGAAGCAACTATAGAAGGACTTTGTACGGTTTGGCTCGCTTGAAGCAACTATAGAAGCACGCAAGACATACATTTGGTGTCAGTTTACCAAACATGGCCATTCCTAGCGCGCAGGCTGCTGCAGCTGTACACTCGAGAGCACCCTACCGCCATGCTGGCTACATTGAGCTGCTTAACTACAATATTAGTTCTAACTAAATCTGTGGTGATTACATATTCGCAAATAGAGTGAACCATATTTCGGGTAGCCGACACATACCTACCTTCTATATAATAATAATAATATATAATATGGGACAACATTCACACAAGGTCTTCAGGTCCCAAACTAGGCAGAGCCTGTACTATGGTAACCTGATGACCGATATATACTTATATGTATACATACTTATATAAATATACAGACCCAGACACAGGTCAAACAGACATGTTCATACACACAAATGTTTGACCTGTCCGGGAATCGAACCCGGGACCAGCGGCTCAGAAGGCAGAGTGCTACCAACTGCGCCAACCGGCCAGTCAGATCCCCGGTGACGTTGTATTGTAGCCGGCTGGGTAGGTACCTGCTCACTTTATACGGTTCGGTACCTTACTACGCTGTCGGTCCGCACGCCGCAGACAAGACGCCGTATGATTGCTCACATTACACAGGAACACAGTAGTAGGCAGGTAGCCATGACAACACGGAGGCGAGACGAAGTACCGGAGCACCTTGTCAGGGACAGGGTGGAGGGGGGTGGAGTAAACACGCCAATCTGGATCATTGAAATGAGAAGCCGCGGGGGTCGGCGCGCGCTCGCCCTTGAACTTGTCTTCCACGAAATTTACCTCCTCTACCATGTCTGTCCCGGATCATTATGAGATACAAAATTATTTAAGATGATGTCTGTCTGTTGCTACGGTAAACTGAGTAATTTCGCACTCCTTCTACACGAGCGTAAAGCTATGATGAATAATTTACCTGAATATTATGTTAGGCGGTGCTGTACCTAGCAGCTTCGGTGAACGACGACTACCCGAAGGCGCTGAACGATTTGCTGCAGCGCAGCGCAGCGGTAACCAACCACACCCGATTATTCTTAAATCATTCCTTTGTGAAGTATTTCCAGATGCATTGATATTTAATTAATTAGGTACATATACTACCTATTTCGGAGTTGTCTACTAGCAGAATACCGCCCAAAAAGTCGAAGGATGTTTATGTACTTTCAATGGATTTTCTCCAATAAGTATTTAAAGGAAAAGGCAAAAGAGATGACATGGATGGCTATAGGCCGGTATCCATAATACCGTCAATTGATAAAGGTTTCGAGAACGAATTCAGTTCCAGGCTAGAGGATTACTCAATTTAAAAAAAATAATTATATCGAGGTTTGCGTTTGCCAACTGTCTCACCTGATGTTAAGTAATGACGTCTAGGATTTAGCACGCAAACCTAGAAGGTACCTATTCACTCGCGACTTGAAGACTCCAAATGACACGAAATCTCACGTCGTCCACGTCGGTCTCAAACATAATGTTCTCTAAAATCTATTACTAAATGATTTACCGGCTGCTGTGACATATACGCGGATGTATATATGTAAGCTTGCCAGGGCCCGTAGACAAAATGCATCGTTACATAGCGATTCTCTGTTTCTGGCCGTTGAATGTTCGTTCTCGTTGCGAAGCAAGCGATAAAATAGGGTGAGGAAACGAGATAGAGCGATATAAAACTACCGATACCAAAACAGGATGGGACGAAAGACATCAACGCGCTCTATTTGCGCCAATCATTTTCGCCGTAGGGGAAGGTGTAGGTACCATTACTTTTCTTAGTAATTGGATATATCACATGAACAACGAGAACGAACATTCTACGGCGAGAGAAAGACAAGCTATGAAGCGACGCATTTTGTCTCGGCCCCCAGGCGATTTAGTGCTAAATGGTCTCTTACTTAATTTAAAAAAGACACAATTTTGCAATTCTGTCTCTCAGGTCATGCGATGAAGCCCCTTAAAGTGTTACGAGGTGGAGCAGGAGAGCGCGTGGCTCACCTGCTCCACCTCGTAACACGTACGTTACTACGTTATAATTTGCGCTTAATTTCGAAATTACCTACAGCGAATTATCGGTAAATTATCAAATATTTTAAATGAGTTTAAAAAGCAATGATATTTTATACATCACTGCTTAGAACCGATATTTTTATCGTGTGCGGCGTGTTCGAGATGGAGCAGTGTACTGTACACGCGTTTGATTTGGGATTATGGCACAAACGATCTTTCCCAACTCGAACGCGCACACACGTCATTTACACGAGAGCTGTCAAGTACGACGATTCATTTGAATATTCATGACTTAAAAATGTTTCAATACTTATAATACATATTAGCTTGAATCATAAAGAGAATTACATTTTCGTAATGGAAATAGAAAGAAAACATTACACTGGCGCATTACCTATGTCAAGTTTGTTTATCTACTCTTTTACGTCTTTTGGGAGCTTTTTTTGACAGCTACAGCTGACTAGCTGCTCCAAGAAGACCCAGCCTCGGAGGTGGGTCAAAAGTGGCAGTTCACGGTAGCGTATTTAACACTTTTCATGCATCTAGAACGGTGAACGAAAACAGTTAAAAACGCCACCTGTGCCAAAACGAACGCGGAACGAGAGCGTTATGGGCGTTTTAACTGTTCCCTAGTCCAGCTCGAACGCAAGATAGGTAATGTAATAAATAGTTGTTTTCCGTAAAACCACCCTCAGTGAAAAATTTGAATTCAGAACGTAGGTACTTTTTAAACATCACGGCACTTTAAAATTGGCCAGTGACATTTTCAAATGGTTAAACCTTTTTTGTGTTATATTTTTGTCACGCAGGAAAAAAATCGAGACCGCACGTTTTTAATGTTGGGTAGCAAAAGAAGTAGATAGATTAATAAAATGTGCATCAAGCTGAGGTATGATAGATATGCGAGTCTTTTAGAGACTTATTTTTTAATACCGACATATAAGATACTTAGGCACATACCTAAGTATTAAGTGAACAGGTCAAGTATTACCATGAATGGTGCTACATTTAGGGTGCGATGTCGACTGAAATGTAATCTATTGAATAAAATTGGAATGTATTATCTATTCAGTAAAGTAATTTAAACTTGGAAACAATATTAGAGACGACTATTTCAGATTGGTATCATTTTATGTACATCATTATTGTCGTATTGTAGAAAGGTAGATACTTAGGTGTCGGATTAAAGAAGGACACACTCGAAAGGGCAGATGCGCAATCCTATCTTCCAGCGGTCAGTTTTCAATTTCTTTGGATATGTGAGCCAAAAACTGAAATAAGGCCACCTGCGTCCTGCCTACGCTCAATTTGGGTCGTAACTTATTTTGTGTGAGGCATAGTCGGAGGCGAGAGTTAGTAGAACAAATGAGAAAAACATTTGAGAAGTTGGGATAGGTAATGACGGTTGATTGGCAATGATTACTATGATTGGCATTTGTATGGGAAATTACTCGTATAAAGAAGGTAAATAAACGTGACGAATTGCCGTAGGTCCACAAATCACTACCTATACATACGTACGTATTTGTGTTTACTGTTCAAGTAACTAAGAACCAGCAGATATGTAATGTCTGTCGGAAAAGTACTCGCCTTGGCAGGTACCTATACCATCTCTTTTGTCGATTTTGTCGATTAATATATGTCGGACAAAACATGAATATGGATGGATATAGAGATAGAGAAAGGCCGAAGGTATGGATGGACTGTGGGAAGAATGATATGTTTATCCAAGCCTTTCATACACATATCATATCATATATACCCGAGATGAAAGGGATAGAAGAGAATAGAAAAGGAAAAAATGTCGTGGTGACATCTGGATCCCATGTGGGATAAGGACAAGAAGAAGAACATTGTTGTGTACGCACAAAAAGGCATAGGGCTTCTACCCCTACACGTACCATACTCTGTTTTTACTGGGCCAATTATTACGTTCGAGATAAGGCGATCGCTTGCATTAGCTAAATTTAACTACTCTCGGAATAATTAGAAACAACATAGACAGTGTAGATCTTTTGGAAGTGTTTTCGACACTATCCGTACCTGATGTTAAGTTGTCGACACGGCGGCGCGGCGGAGGCCTGCGGCGCGGCGGAGGCCTGCGGCTGACATCAATCATTGATATCCATAATCTATAATTTAAAATCACATAAATGTAACGTTGCGGGGACACGCGCATCTAGTACGATCTGTAACATGACAAAACGAGTGAGTAAGTATTAAAATGATATGCAGCCATTCCAAGAGGGCGGGAGCGTAGTTTGTGTCTGAAACATCGATAGTTCAGGGCCGGTCGCACTAAATATAAATGAAATGATACATGGTGTGACATAACGATGAATCATCTTATCATTGGTTTCAGATAGCGGTGTGGCTAATACCACTATGTAGGGACTGAACTGCTAAGTACTAATGATCTGATAACATCTGACTGATATTATTATCCGACAGATATGATCAGATCTCCATGATCGTGTAGATTTAATATCTGTGACTCATATTATCACAGACGATTAGATCATACAGAAAGTGCGATGTGAATGTGGCTTGTGCCCCCCCTGCCCACTCTGCCCCCGTTTAGTGGTCCGTTTATCCGAGAGGTACTTCTGGGAACGTGACGGACCGTGTAAGGTGCAGAACGTACTCAATTCGTTACCAGCGACAGGTGGACAGGTCACTGCATTAATCCACACAAACTCGATCAATTTCATACCGTGTCTCATGCAATCAGTTTCCCCGTCGAATAATCTGTTGGAACACCCCAGCAGTGGGCTGGGGCTCACTATCGGATCAATAGTTGAGCTAATCCTTATGTACCATCTATTCATGCAACGATGAAGAGTTCCCGAATCAGATCTAGTGATTAGATAACGTTTTGGAGCTATGACAGTCGCGAATAGTCACGGCTATCAACCGCACACCGCACACCCGCCGAATCCATTCCTGGCTCGAGCGGAGCTTCTGTTGAACTTAACGTTGTATAACGATTATACAAGCACAGCTCGACTCTAGGTTAGTTTTCAGTGCGAGCCAGTTTGGAAATTTGCCACGTGGCACAGTGTGTTCCGCGGCTCTCCTTGACACCCACTCTACATCTACATTCTATATGTAGGTACCTATATAACGTATCCCGCAGAACTGTTGGCCGCTACTGTCAACGAGCTCTCAACGGGACTCCACAGACAACACACAAAGTACAAGCGGCATCCGATCGGGGCTTGTCCATGCCCCATGGAGACCTAGGGTGCGTCTCTTTTTGCGCTTTGAGCACAAATAGCGCGCTTAAAGACTTTCCGAAATGCACTGACAACTGCACACACAATTTATATGGTCATCGTCCTGTGCTTAGAACGCTCACGAATACGATGTAGAGCGGGGTGAATGCTGTCAAACACATAGATAAGCTTCGAGATAAGTAACTAAATACTGAGAGTCAAACATTCTGACTCATTTAGAGAATCTGTGAAAAATTGGTAATTGTCTACAAAAAATTAAAAAAGCAATTTTAATTTCAGAAAAAATGACCTATATAGTGCTCGTGGAGTACGGAAGTGAATTATTAAGTGGGAACTGTCATTTAAAGAATTCTCGCGCTTTTATACACACCATCCGTTCCGATTTGCTTACGAGCGTCAGCACTGGCAGTAGTAAATTCATCTCGGAACAGCTAAATCTTTACGTACGTATTTTTTTTAACGAATTATCGCATCGATTCTAAAACTTTAAGCTTAAATAAAGTGATGCGTGTGATACAAAAAGTATCAAACGTATGAGTCAGTTATAATAATATAGAGACCTGTTTAGTGCAAAATAAATTATCGATTTTCTTAATTGCCTTATTTTGATCGCCGCCCCTGTCGCCGTGGCCTCATTGTTTGATTAATTAGTGTGCCAGATTATTCGATGATTATTATGGTCAGATAAGATGTACACATACCTACGTATAAACATATGTACTTATTTGTGTACGTATCATGATATAAAGTAAGTAATTGTATCAATGGTAATTGGGGAAAAATGTAGTGATTGAAAATAATGAGGAAAATGTACCTCGTGATTCAATATTTATCAAATTAAATTATCTGCGTTGGAGATTACAATTGTACCTATGTTGTTTAAATAACCGATAGATTTTGAATACATTTTTCCTCATGTGTAGTTATTTTCATAAAAGTGGACATCGTGGACTGACGTTTCGATATTAGTGCGAACTTTATGTATATTATTAATTTATAAAGAACTAAATTAGTCGACAGAATCAAACGTGTGACTGAAACTAAAACAGACTAAGCAGAGAAGCTAAACAAATAATGTTGTTAGCGTTTTGAGCACTAGGTACCTACCGTCTCACGGATATAAATATCCCCGATTCGCGGCAGGTCGTTCTTACTAGCAGTGTCTAAACCAACTAGCCAAAGACAATCATTGGATCGTCACAACAGTGAAACATTTGATTACGGAAAACTAAATATTGCTTAACATATCTACAACCGGAAGGGGAGCTGCTAATCGCGGTAGTAAATGTGTCCGGCCTCTGGAGCCCTCGTGTACAACACAACTTCTTAAATTGTATATTAGACCGTGAAACTCACGCGTGTCGATCCCTTCACTGACGCACAGCCTTCCATATATATGTTTGGGGTTCTCTTTGGGGATAAACTAAGAATGTAGATTGTAGTAGATAGGTCTGCATTAGGTATAGTATGCAGTGTGCATCATTCCCTCCTCGCCGCAGGACCGCGAGGACACGGGTAGGTCGTATGGGAGGGAGGAGGTGCACCTGCTGACCGAACGATACCTTCAAACTCTTCGCTAAGTCGGAACCCTGTCGACGCGTACCATCGGATGCCAAGGTAAAACGCTTGAATCTATCAAATCCTTAACCTTTTTTATTTCAATTTAATCAAAAATGTATCTCTAAACAATATTTAGTGTTCATTCCGCGGGTTTTAATTATTTCATAACAGTAATAATGTTATTAAATTTAAAAAAATATATATATTATAAGCTTGCGTTTGACCACTGTCTCACCTAATGTTAAGCGACGACGTGGTCTAAGGTGGCACGCACCTATTGACATAATTAAAATCGTAAGGGGAACCTCTTCGACACGTGTTTCGCCTCTGCACGAGCCTGTATCCCGGCGCTGTCGACTCGTCGGCCGTCCTACCCGCGCCCTACCCGCGCCCTACCCGCGCCCTACCCGCGCCGCGGCGAGCCGCGCGCGGGTAGGGCGGGCCGAGAGAACGCCTCTCGGCCAGCCCTACCCGCGACACTAATTATTGTTTATTAATGTGGTATTATTTGGTAAATTGCATTTGTAAGTTGATATGGTGTACCATGGTATACTCTTCGTTATGGATTTCCGCAAGTAGCGCCTGAATCTGTGTCGGTACTTCTGTCGGTGCTTTGGTATCGTGCATCATGTGTGTGCGTACTCATGCCGATTATAGCATACCTACAGGAAAAACAGTAGGTAAGTATATCACAAAGATTTTCTTCAATCGACTCGACTGAAATGATTCCAAGAAAATTATTATCTAAGCTTTTCTATCGAACCGGTGGTGGTTCGCTGGTTAAAATATGTATTTCATACATTAATGATATGATAGATAAAACTCAGCTACTGCGTATACAGGTGTACAAGTTTGTTATCGTTTATCCCTCAGGCCATCGCTAACAAAAGATTGGCAGATTTTAGTTCCGGAAATTATTTTTTGTGTGTCGTTCAACACGAATATAAATCGTGAAAATAAGAAGAACTATGTTATTCAGCTACTGACATGTGGATTATGGGCATAATTTTTACAAAATGTTATATTTGCACCGGTAAACATAGAAAGGTAAACAACAGTTAAAAAAGGTAAAAAACGAGTATTCTAGGTCTACCGTGATAACATCTTCGACCACATCGTCACTGACCATCAAGTTAGAGAGTGGTCAAACGCTAGACCTATAAATACAGTATAAAACAAAGTGTTATTTTTTCCTAGACACAAAGGTGTCTTCCGTCATTAATGTACTGTATGTATAGGCGAGTATCTATATCTACTGTGTGCTGTGTGTTGTGCTATACATACCTACTTACCCGTGTGTTTTCGTTGTCAATTATTATCCAAACCAACTTTCTAAAAAACTTTTTGGTTCGATAGTTAGGAAATCGTTATAGGTATGTCTAATTCGATACGTTAAGACTTATGGACCTCGGTGCCAATTCTCTTATTCATTAAGACAAGCACTTCACAAACAATGCACTTGTAAATCAAATGTAATCATAAATATCCCTGGTACTTCGCTAAAATAACAATTGCATTGTAGGTATTATTACACTGTAGTAGAAAGTAGATCTGTGTGGTGATGTCGTGACAAACCCCGAGTAGAATAGCAAAGCTAGCGAAGCGTCAATTCATTCCACTCATTGAGCAGTGGTGTGCTGGAACTGCTACGTTATGGATCTTAACTTTTGTTTCGTTAACGAACGGTGATCGCACATGTTTCGATTGATTTTTTGTGAAATATATTTTATATAAATGTATTAATTGTGGTGGCTTGAAGTTTACGGTGTTTCTGCATGAACTATTTCTACACACCTATCCCTCACCTATATCACCTATCCTGCTAAATGATATCCTACTTCCTACAAATATTATAAATGCGAAAGTTTGTGTTAGATATGTGTATATGTTTGTTACCCCTTCACGCTCAAATGGCTACACCGATTTCGATGAAATTTGGTATTCAGACAGCTTATACCCTGGATTATATAATAGGATATTTATTATATAATTTTCATTATCACCATTATCACCATCATCACCGTTTTTCATCACCACACAACCGCGGGGCGCAGCTAGTCTCACTATAATATTAAAGTATTGATAGGTGGATGGGTGGATGCTTGTTACTCAGTCACGCCAGAACGGCCGAACGGATCTGGATGAAATTTGGCATAGAGATAGATATGTCTGGAATAGCACTTATTCTACTTTTTATCCCGATAAAATGTACATGATATAATATATATTTTTATGTATATAATTGATGTAGCGGGAAAACCGTAATCCACGCGGGTGAAACCGCGGGGCGCTACTAATGTAATATACTCGTATTTTGATATTCTACATTTAGAAAAATGGCTGCCACTCAAACCCTTCGTTTTGTCAGGAAGAAGAAAGATTCGAATATTGCTTGTTTCAACTTTTTTATTTTCTTACCCCCTTTTTTTTTTTTTTTTTTTTTTTTTTTTTTTTTTTTTTTTTACGTGGGCGAAATGCATTTACGCACTTCCGCCTACCGGGAAGTAGGCGGGGTGTGTCGGGCTCGCTCGAGCATCACCGCTCCCTGGGGGGCCTCATGGCCCCCAACCCTAACTGCACCCACAGCAGCCAGGGTCCACTACCGACTAAAACCCACGGTGTCCATCCTGCCGCTATAACGGAGGGAGCGCGGGGTATTGCATACCGCGCCCCCACCACGGCCGTCCGTTTCCGGACCCCTCCAGGGGGGAGGATGACCCTCCCCCTCGCGACCGTGCCGGGACCAAGAGCACGGCCGCACCACCCCGGGGACCACACAGTGCAAGGAACGCCAGACTTCCCACATCCGACGCTCGTGGTCCCCTGCGATGGGCCAGATGGAGCAGCCCCATCGCCAGCCGCTTCGGCCGCCACCCTCCGACGGCGGCCATATCGGCGCCACAGCAGGAGACGAACTGAATCACTCCCGCCGCAGCGCCTCCTCAGCTGCAGCGCCGTCCCACAGCGCCGCTGCCCCCCTCAGTTGCAGTGCTTTGCAGCACCGCAACCTACCGTCTGATGGACCGCTCCTCGTCGGCTTGGCGAGCAAAGCCTATCGGGAGCAGTCCCGGCCAAAATACTATAAACATACATAAATAAATGGATATAAATAAACTTACATAGATATGAGACACGCGAGTCGCCGGACGATGTCTAGTTACGTCTAATTCAGAGGAATTAGACCAAGAACAGGCAGCACCGCGAGAAGGTAATCGCCAGACTTGCCTTGAGGATCATCACGACCTGCGCTTCCCCCAAGACCGTAGCCTCCCTACTCATCACGGGATGAGTAAAGAAGGCCTGGACTTATCCAAAACAAGTAACGTAAACGCTGCAAGCATAGGCATAGCAACTATTTAATGGATAAACCCAGACCCGCCTAGCCCAACGTCTGAAAACGAATCGTCGGGCATACAAAGCTTCAATAAATAACATATTAGATTCGACCAATATTCTCAGTGGCAACGAGCCACAAATACATACTTGTTCGCAAGTAGAAACTACAGTTAACACTAACAACTTGAGATGCCACGAATATTAGGTTATATGCTGAATATTAGGCTATTCACTATTCGATATTCGGCCGAATATTGCAAACTGTTCGGCCGAATAGCCGAATAGCAAATCATGAAATAAAGTTCTCAAAATATTACTCATAAGATGTTTATTTAACCAACAAATTAACATATTAATGTATATAATTTAGGTACTAGTTATAAGTTATGATGAATGCAAACAATTTGGTCAGCATTTGTTGATACCAAGCGATTGCGTTTTCCCTCATAAATTACACCTGCTTCCGAAACCAGCCGCTCGCTGTATACACGGCTACCGATGGTCTGATGACTTGATGGTCAATAAATCTTAGCCAACTGTGAGAGGGCTGGATATTGTTTTGGGTTTACTGACCGCCACTTGTAACGGTCTGCTGTCCGATCTAGGCGAACAGATGCCACGTAAAAATCAAGTTCATTTGCAGCCGAACTTGTGTTGCAACCGAAAGCGTGTCGCGACACGACCGCGACATGGTCACAAATGAAGCAAAACTGCCGGCCCCTACGTACTACTTCAGGGATGCAAATGTAAACTCGTAAGTGACGAGTTGTCACTTGTCACCTGCGGAAAGTACTGAGTGTTGCCGAATATTCGGCTTTTCCCGTATTCGACCAAATCACTAATCGTCGCATCTCTACTAACAACACAGCGTGGAAGAGCCTGATCCCTTCAGTTATCGACGGGTGCACATGGCTACGTAGTGAATTTCTTCAGCCTATAGGACGTTCTCTCGGAGAACACTAGATGGAATAGCCAAGGACGCAGGTGAGTTTCAGTAGTCTTCGACGGCTCGCGTACCGGCGAGCATGACGCAGGAGCAGCCCACCGGCACCTGCACCACGTGATGCGTGGCGTTGCTGGCGTCGTCGGCGTCGGCCCGCGGCAGGTACTGCACCACCACGTTGTCTAACACCTCCACGCACTGCGTCGTCCGGTCGCGCCTGCCTCGGTGCCAGTGGCGGCCACGCCGGTGGCAGCACGCGGGCTCTACTGGCCCACCGCCACCGCCCGCGCCGGCACCATCCGCGCACTGCCCGCTCGGCTCGCGGTCACACTTCATGAACTTGATGCGACGCGGCAACCGTAGGGGGTCTTCGTCCACCACCACCTTCAGCGGGCAGACGGTGCGGCCGAGCACTTCCTCGAGCTCCATCCGCGGCACGTCGAGCTCCCGCGGCCGAGCCGCCGCTGGCGCCAGCGCACTCATCACGCACACGACTGCCGCGATCCTCAAGCTCGTACGATATCCAGTCATGGCGTCGAATGAGGTTAGATGTGGTATGCTCCAGGGAGGTGCGCGACTCTATAGCGCACGTCTGGTACAAGTGATACCGAACGGCAGGTTGCGCTCGCTTTTATGTCGATAAAGAGATGCCCCTTTGATTGTGATCAAAGCGCGTAGGCCCCACCCCGCCGCGCGCCGCCTCCCATGTGCTGGCATTGCGCAGTATCAGTTGCGCGCGCGCCGTATCACTACTCCGTGATACTACAATTTGTACAATTTTAAATGTGATATACAATTCTTTAATTCAATGTTTCTTCTGTAAAGGTTAGTAAAAATAATATGCTTATGTAGAAAGTGTTGTGAATTGTAATTTTTTTATGGTTTAATGTTTTGGCTCTCGCATACCCGAGAGCGAAATGTCAGTGAACGGAGAACGAAATTAAATTGTGTTGTGTTAATTGAAGGGTACCAGGGTACCAGGATGATGAACTCGGGCAGTGCCCGCGTTGCTCGGCTCTGTAACGGGCATCGGTAGCGCCGGTCACTCATAGCCGCTGTGCAGAAGTGTTTCTGATACTATTTCATATTATGATCATTTCAAACACTGACGTGAGGTCATGTAAATATAAAGAAAATATATTTTTTTTTAATATTAGATACACCGTATATATTTTATATAAATACAGAAAAGTACATTGTAACTAAAATAAATTAAATATTCATTTATTCCATATATTCCCATATAAACTACAATATACTATACAAATTTACATACCTTCTACATTTTGATCTAACAATCCGCTACCAGTTGGTAAATTTCCCAAAATACTGGCGGCATTGCCATGTCGAATTGCAATGCTTATTGTTTGTTACTAAAACTGACGTGGTTTTGACACATTATGAATGTATAAAACATGGGAGTTACTCACGTAATAAGTCAGGGGGTTCCGAGTATAGTTTCAGCCACACTCGGCGGTCTTTTTCAAGGAGAATACGGGGCGCTCGCGGTCGCGGTCGCTGTTCGCCTAGTACCTATTGTGCAAAATAAAGTCCAGAATGTTGGTCGTTTTCGACCAGACACGCTCTGATAACACTTATTACACGGAGCGCGCTCAGCCCCACGCCCCCTACAGCCCCCACAACCCCCACGGCCCCACGGCCCAAACGGTCTCGAAACGAAAGGGCTCAAATCTATACTAATATTATAAAGAGGAAAGATTTGATAGTTTCTTTGTTTGTTTGCATTGAATAGGCTGCGAAACTACTGAACCGGTTTTAATAATTATATCGCTGTTCGGAACCTACATTATCCCGGGTGACATAGGATATGTATATATTTAAATAGGGATCCTTACTATAACTCAAATAATGTAACCCGAGGAGTACAAAAATCACTTGTCACTGTCCATACTAATACTATAAAGAAAGATTTGACTATTTGTTTGTTTATAGATATTATATATATATATATATATATATATATATTGTTTATATATATTTTGTTTATATATTTTATACATATAGGCTCCACAACTACTGAACCAATTTGAAAAATTCTTTCACTTTTGGGAAGCTACACTGCACCCGGGTGACATATGCTATATTTTTTTTTTTTTTAAATAAGGGATCCCTAAAAATGCCGACCCATGCGAAGCCGCGGGCGGACCGCTAGTAATATACATAGAGAGTAACGAGTAACGCATTTTAGATGGTATCTCGCTTATAAACAACCGACCGGTTATTTATCATGTGTTGTATAATTTATAATTATAGGAACTGCACACTAGACAGTGTTTCATTAGTATTATGACATTTTACTGTCGAACAACAATTCATTCCCAAAGCAGGCGCCACATTGGGAAACAGGGGAATTGGCTTCCTAGGCCTACAGGTCACTATCCGAGTTTTATACATATAGCCGATGTTTCGTGACTTTTGATGCACAAAACATGTGTTGATATTATTACGTATTGCATAGATTTATATATTTACATAAAAGATTTCCGAGAATTATTTTGTTCGCAGTGGCCTAAATGTTGAGATATGTATAATTAAAACAATTATGATATGCACTATGTCCTAGGAATCTGTAGAAAGTACAGTTAAGATAGAACTTGTTTATTTATATATTTTGCTCGCAAAACATAGTGTTACATAAGTAAACAATTTGATAAAATAATTTAAGTATCTATACATTTATATATTCTTACAGATATTTTAAACCAACTTTAAAAAAAAGAGGTTATTCTATGAGACGGTATATATCTTTTTTTTATGAGTGTTCGCGGATACCTTCGTCGTTTATGAACCGATTTTCATGTTTCTTTTTTTTGTTTGATAGAGTATATAAAATAAAATTTTATCAAAATCGGACAAGTGGTTTTTGTGTTACACTCCAATAGCTGAACAGTACTACGCATACCTCGACGATATCATTGTTGCGGGCGAAGACATCGGCGAACACACACTATGACGATTGATCCCGTGAGTAGCAAAGGTCACTGAAAAGGGTGAAAAAATATTTTTTACCAAAAAATAGAACCAACTTCAACACTCAAAAGTGTGAAATAACTTGTCAAAGTCGGTACCATGCTCACAATATTTTGATAATACTTTTGAACTAAGCTTTAAAAGTAATTTTAAGTATATGAATACGCTAACGACTTTCCAAAATATTTCTTTTTGGGCATCATGAGAAATAAATATGTAACACCACACTGATAAACTATTCATTTAGATATTCACTTACACAAGAGCAATCTGAGTCTCTATGGCGTCGCGGCGCGGGCGCCCGAACTGGACAATAATAATATTGTATGACAGCCTTCCTGGCGCACGCGCACGCGCACGCGCACGCGCACGCGCACACACGGCCCGCAGGTATACTATAGTGTATTAGTTCATTAACGCCGGTGTGTTGGGAACTTTGCCCGCGGGCAGCGGGTTGTTACACTGAAATGTAGAAGGTATGTAAATTTGCACAATGTATTGTAGTTTATATTGAGTCTATTTAAATCATTTTGTAATTATTAATTAGATATTATATGTCAGTTTAAGATAATGTACAATCTCCGATGTTTCTTTAAAGATAATGCCATCATCGCAAAGAAAAGACTTCTAGAAAAACGATTACTTAAATGCGTTAAGAAACGCGCCTTATGTGCCGAAATAGTTTAAGCATCTAAACGGGAAATATTCGAAATGAAGAAGACTATGTATATATAGTATGTATATGGTAGCTATGTGCTATGTGGAGAGTTCAGGCAGCGCTCTACATGTACTAACTAGCACCCGCGCTCGGGCGCTGGCGCTGACTCACGGCGCGGGCGCCTTGACTCATGCACGCGAGAAACGCAACTACACGTCACCGGACGCGCTCTCAGCTAACCATGTGTCTAGCTGGGCTACTTCAAGTGTTTCACTCGTCGAGTCGCGATGGTGTCACTTGGCACCGATGTATGCTGATACTATATGGGATATATCAGTTACCTGACTTGTATCGTTATCGGATTTGGTAAACTCTACCCGCCTCTCTGGTGCGCTATCTTGTTTTATGACATTAATCAACTGTCGATGTGTCAGAAGTTATGTCAAATTGGTATTTTCAGTGATTATAGACTCGTCGTCCGTGTAACATGAGACGAGACTAGACGGAGACCGCTCCTGTATCATTGTTGACGGGCGCGGCGCGCCGCGGGCACCGAACCCGCTCCTATCGGCACTCGTGCTACGAGCAGGTATCCAACGCGCGTAGCTAAGTACAACGTTTATTTCCGTATACATTTAGGGAATCGATAAATCGTTATTAGTTCTCTAAAGTTACATCATAATAGACTATAAATACTCATAGACCCTATCCTATTTATATTATACTTGATTATAACAGGTATAGATAGTCGTTTAAAAGTATTTTCAAAGGACACTTCGCCTGTTTAGTCCCGGGATGACCGAGCTCTCCGAGTGGTCAGAGTAATATGTGCCGATAGGGGGCGCTCCGTCTCCGTCAGGCGGGAGTATCGCTGTAGCCTGAGCGCCTGTCACGGACCACTCGGGGAGCATCGGGACCGCGAGACCAAAGGATCTCACGGATCACCTCTTTCCCGTAGGGGTAGGCAGAGACCACAGCGTTCAAATGCTACGCTCCCGATACGCTTCTTTCGCTCATCAGACCTTTCACACAAGGGCGTCGGTTTAGAGTGCTTTTGACCTCTCCCTTTCGTAGAACTTCCTCAATCCGATTTCGGAACGTCCGCCTAGACCTAGGCCTAGACCTTCCTCTTCCAATGCTTAGTCTTCTCGTTCTCTCTACATGACCAAGCCAACTTAGCACACTCTTCTCAGCCTTAGTGACTAACATCTTCGTTTACGGCCACAACATTACCATATCGCACTTGTTGAATAATCTGGTTTTATATTATAGTACCATAATGCATATATATATATATATATATATATATATATATATATATATATATATAAGTTGTAAGAACATAAATAATACGTGCACATATATGTATATTATGTGGTTCACAACATTGTTAAAATATACTGAGTGTGTCCGTGAGGAGCTGTAGAACAATACACTTCTGACAATTAATCGTTTGACCCTGCTCGGGAAGTAAATAAAATAAAACTTTTATAAGGTAACGATTTATAATTTAATGAGAATTTCGCCTGATACAGGCGGCACATCGATCTGCATTAAGCACTAGAACATCTTAAACACCTAACGTAATACCTAGGTTAGCGTTCGACTATTTACCACTGTCGTCTCACACTGGAATGTGTCACACGTCACAACCCTCGGAGCAGCGGAGCTCGCGCCCGCGGGAGCCCCGCCGCCCGCGCCGGTCGCCATCAAGCCATTCAATAACTTACTTAACACTAGTAATACAGCGCACGGCCGCCGGGGCCGGCCGGTCGAATAAATAAATAAATAGAGCACTAGTATAGGAACTGGAGGTGGGAGCGTCCGCGGAGCGCGGTGGACGTGCGGGGATCACGAGTCGTCGACCACGGCGCGCGTCAGCTGCGTGATCATGCACGTGCAGCCCACGGAGACGGGCACGGCCACGGGCGTCGGCTGGTCCAGGTACTGCACCAGCACGTGGTCCACCACCTCCGCGCACTGCGTCGTGAACTCGTGGTGGCGGTGCCGGCAGCACGCGTGCGTCATGCTCTCCCGCTGGCACACCGGGTTCGGGCTCCGCGCGCACTTGAGCATCTTTATCCGGCGCGGGATGCGGTTGTGGTCCTCGCTGATCTCCACCCGGATCGGGCACACGGACTTGCCGACCACCTCCGACAGCTCGACGGTGAGCTTGCTGTGCTCGTGGTCGTGGGCGGGCGCGGAGATGGCGCTCAGCGAGCACCCACAGAGCACCCACAACAACACGCACAACTTAGACATTTCGATACAAATATTGTTCACTCGGTTCGCTCGGATTATATATCAGTTGGAGACCCAGTTGGAAGGGAGTCGCGCGCTACTCTGGGGTATGGTGAACAGAATGGTGGTAGGTAGCGGACGCGGGCTTATATATGCGTAAGAATTGTTAAACGCGAGTCCCCGTCTGCGCCGCCGCGCCGCCCCGCCGCCGCCCGCCGCCGCCCGCCGCCCGCCGCCGGCGAGCGCGCGGCACACGGCGCGCGGCCGCAGCGCGAGCCTCGCGCGTCGCCGACTCTCCGCGCTTGTGTAATAACAGTCCCGAGCATAACGGATACATTAAACTGTGATCGGTGCCGTTTACTGTGATATGGAATCGGTATTTGAAATTTGGAACTTTTGTGCTGTGGTGAAAATATTGTGCGAGTTTTGACGTTTTACTCACGAGTATGTATTGTAATGAATCGTTGTGAACCGATGTCTGGTGGTATAATGATATAATATTGTGTAGAACGGCGGTCGACCGTTTGTGTCGTCGGCCCTCGACGGATATCCAACGTTTGTCGACGATGGTCGCACCCGCAGGCTGCACGCGGTGACCAATGGTAGCGAAGTGGTCACGTTTGCCTCGCGATTGGCCGACTGCTGGCCAATAGGTTTGCTCTTCGTATTCAACGCTAGCGTCTCACGATATCTGCATTTCATACTTTCGAAGGCATATCGGTGTTAAAATATCTCTACTTTTCTCTGTACTTTTGAACGGCTACATACGGAGCTTACTCGAATATTGCAGTCCAGTTTTAGCCCCTGCCATTCACATAAACAAAGTTTTTGTATAACCTTACTTATGCTAGTACCTACCTAATCTTCGTGATAGCCTTGAATCGTATAACTCAAGAGTCAGTCACTACAGAGTAACCACACTGGAAGTCAGGCGCAGGGTAGCTGACATTGTGTTCCTACAAATAATTGTTACAGGTAAAATAGATCGCCCAGAGTTAGTAGAAACAATGCCTTTTACTATCCTCGAGCTGGAGCCGCCTAATAAATCGTAAAACATTGAATGTTCCTCCACGTCGAACACACTACGGCCTGAACTCATCACTGAATCGTGTGTGCTCTACTCACGATATTTGTCGAGAGTTAGATATTTTCAGTGCATCGGTCAAAACCATCAAATGTAAATTGTTTCAATTTTTAATCAGTTGATTTTCTACGCACTTTATTTTATGTTTAAATTATAATTGTTTAGAGTTTAGTAAGAACTATCGTTGTGCATGCTGTGTTCGCACAGACTGGAGCGTTCAGTAACCCATGTGCCAATCTCACTGTGCACAAATATTGAAACGTTGTAAACGCTGTTTAAATCAGTTTGCGAATCTAAAATAAAACAAATTAAGAAAAAATCTGTTCTTAGTTACGAGCGAGGCCGGCTCGTCATATAGGTACATAGCCTCAGCGTCACTGTCCAGTATACATAATGTTATATGGAACAACAATATGATGCAAACATACATGTATAGGTAAGGTTTGCTAACATCGGCAGGGTTACACCGTGTTCAGTAAGCGAGCGTTTGATATTGTATTTGTGTGTTAAATGTAATTGGAGTGTACATACGTATCGTCCGCACGGCACTAGCCGCTACCAAAACAACGCACAGAGAGTGGTACGTGCGCCGCGCCGCAGCACCGGGCTCCGGCGCGGGCGGCCACCGATCCAAAAGACATAAACGCGCGCGTCGGTCTGCGAGCGCGAGCGCGACGCGCGCTTCTCTATGATACTCCTTAATGCGTTACGTACCTTGAAGGCAGAACACGACACACGAGCGTTTTCCGTTAGACCACAACTTCTGCGCCATACTTCGCGTGTTACTCGTGACGTCACTGGGAGTACTTTCAGGGACCATGTTTTGCGGTCGCACCTGAAAAAAAGCCCATTTAATACGTGACCTTCCTTCCTTTCCGCGTGTTTAAATATTATATAGAACTGAGTAGGTATCTAGGAGGTCTTTAGTGTAGGAGTAGACGTCCTCACCAGACGGACGCTCCCTTATCTCGTCTGCGGCCTCGCTCCCGCTACAAAGCTGGTCACTCCATTTTCTGTGAGTTCCTGCCGGAAGTGAGCGCGAGGGTCGCCATTAATACTTGTTCAAACATCGATGGCAGCAGTTCCCACCGAACAGTTTATTCTTTACTTTTGACTGCCGGAAGCAGTTCTAGGAAAAGCTTATAAGAGAGGGAGATAAGTGTGTCGACCCGCACGCGTGTGAATCTCAAATGTAATTGGAGCGTTAAAAGACAAGTATCGGCAAGTAAACACGAAGCGACAAGTCAGAACGAGCACAGCTTCTGCAACAGTAGGTAAGCGCGACCACGGCGCGGCCGGTTACTGGTATAGCCCGCTTTAGGTGTCGGCCGAGCGCACGACTCGGAGGTTACTACGCACAGATAATACGTGATTCGAAACACCAAGAATATGTGAGAACTTGTATATTAACCGCTGCACCCCGCGGTTCCAACCGTTCTCAGTTATCCCGGTATCGGTAACGCTATCTTTTCCGGGATAAAAAGTAGACTTTATCTTTTCCAAGGTTCATTTATTTCTATATCAACATTTACAAAATTGTTTGAGCGATGTATGCGTGGAAAGGAACGGACAGAAGTATACTCCCTCATTTAGAATATATTAAGTTTTAGTTGTATTTCAGACGAACGCGTCGTGTTCATCCACGTCATAAGGTCACCTACTCACCAAATAATATTCCAAATTTCATTCGAATCCATCGCGCCGTTGAGACGTGAACAGATGACGAACACACATGCACACAAACTTTCCCTTTTATAATATAAGTTTGATCGCTTTCAGTATATCTATTAAGTATAATAATAGTAACGTTAAACGGAATGATAAATTATACTAATGTCGAGTTGTTTCGTGAACCTTATGTAACGCATTTGTATCTGTCACGGTGACCGGCTTGTTTTCAATTATCATTATGTATAGGTATTGTTTCACATAGAGTAACTGAAGGAAACAGTTTGGCTCATGTATGAAGGGCTAACTGAGTTTTAATTTTTACAGTGATTATGTTTTATCTTAGGTTGAAAACATAATTTCTTTTGACGATTTGGAATTAAGTGTTAAAGTTTATGTATTTAAATATACTGTGTACGATTCAAAGGTACAAAACTCAGTTCATAAGTCTAAAATCTAGCAATATAGTGCTGTAGAAGAACAACACTTTACGGAATTTACCATTCCATGGGAAAAAGACGGCGCGTCTCGTTCCTAAGAATATGTTGTTTATTTAGATAACGGCAAAACAAACAGCTGACGTCACGGGCAAAGGTCTCATTACAGGAATCGCGTTCTCTCTGAGTATTCCTCTCGCCGGTTTCCCTCCAAATATCACAGAGTGCACACTCATCCATTAACAGGAACTGATATGTGAACTTTGTTTCTCTCAGTGGGAATTCATCCAGCTGACGTCACAGCGCGAGCGCGAGCGCGTCGGCACGGGCGCGGCGCGCGTGCTATCGATAACGTTATAGTAAATATGACGATGCACGCGATGTACTACACTACGACGCGCGACGCGCGACGCGCCGAGACTGGATCCCTACGACTCAGGGTGTCCTGTGGTGTGGTGTGTGGGATCTAGTACCGACCTTATTATTAACCTGACCTAACATAAGTAGGTACTTGTTAAGTGTAAACATAATCTAAACGTAAGTTGAAATGTACCCTAAGTTTTGTGAATAAATGATTTATTTAATAGAGATACTGCGAGATGTCGCGGCTGGCGCAACATGCGTTACATCAAACATATCAGCAGGATAAAATTAAACTTTTATGTTTTGCTAATTAAAAATGTAATTGTATTGAACATGAATGTTAATTTATTCTTGACTTTATTCCACGCTAATTGGGACGGACAATATGTATTCAACTTCGACTGTCGCGTACGCTGTCACCTGTCATCTCGGCGGATCGGCGTCGGCGTCGGCGTCGGCGTCGGCGGCACTCACAGCTGCTCTGGTATCACTTCCCTAGCCTAGTCAGGGCGCTGTCGTCGCACGGCGCGCTATAAAGGCTCGTGCCAATTGTAATAAATCCACGTGCAAGAACAGTTTATTAACTGTGAACGTGCGGTTTTCCTCTTGCAATTAATTACTATATTAATTTTTGTTACATTTTAATAAGCAAATGTTTATTGATGAGCATTCAGGGTCGAGTTCACTAACATTGTAACGTCCGATCATCATATAACCGTAAGTTAACTGTGTTGTGAAACCTGCCCGACTGCGTCACTTAGTCCTATGGATTTACATATTTATGAATAAACTGGATACAATTAAAATTGTTGTGTTATTTATTGTACTTACGAGTACATATCCATATTGTATCTTAGGTGAGGTCAGTACTCCTCGGGCGCCGCGTATTGTCCGGAAACTCAATCGACTTTAATATGGAAAAAAAGTAGTGTGTATGTGTTTAGCTGTAACTAACGAACAATTCTTCAGATCTGTTGCATTTGGCACAAGAGTGGTTCGATCAATGAAACTATTAAGTCGTAGGGGTTGTTTTGGAGGGAGAAGGATTTTAGGGAGCTGGTGAGTATTGTATAAAAATAAACTAAATAAATAAAGTAAATTGAAATATATATATTTGTTAATAGGCAGGCGTTTGACTACTATCTCGGTGCTTCATTGTAGCTTCATGTGTATAATATGACAAATGTAGAGAAGTCCGTATGTGTAGGTGTCGGTTCGCAATCCGCCCGTCGCAAGGTCACGTGACAAGCAGGGAGGTCGTCAAACTGTATCTCCCGCCGCTACTTTCTACATTCGTCACTGCGAGGTGTCTCATTCCACTCACCTGACTTCTATAACGTCGTCGCTTCCAACGAAGCACAGTGTTGTGAAGGTCGGGCCGGTAATAGAGACTAGCGACAGCCTCCCAGTACCGTTACGATGAGTCACGCGTGTTTCCCCGCGGCACGTCACACCCGAGCCTACCACTACACATGTCATGTCATGCCGAACTGCATCGCACACGTGTCACTTGTACAATCGCGCACGTGTCATGTCCGCCCGGGGAGTATGCCGAACCGATCTATTACCGTCGCCGTGTCGTGTCGTGTCGCCCGTCTGTCGGGCTCGGGAGGTTTCATTCAGGGAAATATGATCACTCTTATTGTAAGTAGTTTTCTTTCAAAGTTTCTACACCGCCAGGTTCAAACGTTTCAAAAGTTAAGTGAAAAAATAATGTGTTGATGGCAATGATATTATGTGTTTATATGAGGTAGATGTCGCACAAGCGCGCGGAAACTGAGGCGGCAAAATTAAGTCAATTGTAGTAATTTTCATTATGACGCGTATTTCAAGCGCAAGTCTAAACATATAGCTATCCTTTTCTATATTATTTGTACCATATTATCTGTCGCAGTAAGCATGTTTATGTCATAAAGGAACAAAATCTAAGCACCGCGCCGTATGAATATACGTCATCTTTAGTGAAACATCATTGGTTGATGGTAACAAAAATTAGACGTTTAATGAATGTGAACTTTAAAATAATTTCAGGTTTGAAATCACCTAAACCGTTGTATAACAAAGGTTTAGGTGATTTCTAATTATTATTTAGCACAAAGCACAGTCCTTTTTTTTTTTTTTTTTTTTTACGAGGTCAATCCCTTTACGGACTTCTGCCTGTCATATGGGACACAGGCGACGTCTGTCGGACTCAGTTTAATGGACACTCCAACCCAGAGAAGCCGGGCCCCTACCGACCAAACCACCCCGGCGAGCAGACGCAGCCTGTCGGGGAGAGATGGGGAAGTACTTTCCATCCCGCCCCGGCTTAAGGTCCGGTGCCATCAACCGGACCAACGGCAGACGGAGCGGCTTAGCTCAGTCCTTCAGCCGCTCCCCGGCACGTAGGGCCATCGAGTCGGAGGGGGCCCATAAACCCAACCGATGACCCTACTACACGGGTGGGGCGAGGAGGCGATCTGCAAATCGCCTCCTCCTCCCTCCCGTGCGCCGACGTCGGAGAGGATCAGCGAGGGCGTCGACCTCTCTGATCCTCTCCGCGGCCTCCTTCTGCGAAATCACGACTTCGCAGAAAGAGGCCACCGCCTGCCAGGATCTGTCGCTCTCGAGCATGGCCCGTACCACGCTCGGCAACGAGAGATCCTGGCCCACTACCGCTGAAAGCGTGCACCGCTGTGGGACCCACGCGGTGCACGCCTCCAGCGTGTGGAGCGCCGTATCCTCCGGCGCTCCACACTCGTGGCAAGCCGGGGTCGCTTCCCTCCTTGCGATTCGATGCAGGTACCTTCCGAAGCACCCGTGTCCGGAAAGCACCTGTACCAATCTGAAGGAAAGCGACCCGTGTCGCCGCCCTACCCACCTCCCGAGGACCGGGCGGATGGCGTCCACCGTCCCCTGGCCGGGGACGGGTGGTGCCAGGTCCTCCGACCACCGCCTCAACAGGGCGGCCTGCGCTTGCCGTCGCATGCGCGCCACCTCCTCCCACCCTGGGGGCTCCCCGCGCGACTTCCTCGCCTCTACAAAATTGTAGATCTCGACAAACCACAGTCCTATCTCAGCATATGCGAGGGTTTGACAACCTTCGCGGTGTTTCTCAGTAGGAACTGATCGATTGGCATCTCGAACGCACATTTGACATAACATACAAAAGGAGATGTTTGCTTTCAGAATAAAATAAAGTAAGTATTTACGTACGTACCGTTATTGTATAATATAACATCAATTTGCTTTAAATCTTTAAACATGTTTGTTTTATAAAATATGGAGATGATATACTAATTAACCATTTGTCAATATCAAACAATATTTGTACGGAAAAATCTTATTCGAATATTGTACAAAGAGCAAATTAAATGATTAAGTAAACCTTAACATTTTCTTAAACACTCCCAGACCTCACCAAATCAACGTAACATATATACATAACATCTACTGCAGAAATTCCCAAGATACAAATCTAAGTTAAGCGATACTATGTTCAGAAAACGTTGTTTACATCATCAACAAGACACGTGGACAGCGGCGCGTGGCGGCGGCGGCGTGGCGGCGGCGGCGTGGCGGCGGCGGCGTGGCGGCGGCGGCGTGGCGGCGGCGGCGGCGGCGGCGTGGCGCGGCGGCGCTCTGCTACAGATTGAGTAACACATGCCATGGAGCGAGCCACAGATTAATTAATATGAATTAGAAACCGCGGCCCTCGTGTCTCACACACTATGATGCATATTATGAAGCTGCGACAACGACGCGCGACTTGGCCGCAGCGGCGCTGTGGCGGCGCTTGCCATGGACAAGTCGATGCCCGCGCGACCTTGCACTGCTGATACACATCTAATGCCATACATTTTGCTTGATCACATAATGATAATTTAACAGTTACTCGTGCGTGGAGTTAAGTGAAGGCATCTTGCCTTCTAGTATAGGTATCTTGATATTATTTTATATTTAATACCTTTATAGAAAGCTCAATTGGCTGCCAAAAAGTTGGGTAGCTATTCTTGCTGAGGTGAAACAGTAGGTACTTCACGCCGGGGCAGTTGCTCAATCTGTATCAAGCACAAGTCCGGTCGTGCATGGAGTACTGTTCTCACCTTAGGGATGGCTCAGCCAAATACCAACTGGAAGCTCTAGAGTTAATAGAAAGGCGAGCTAAAAAGATCATCGGTGGTAGGTACCTAACTCTTTGGTAGAACTAATACTTTAGAGTCTTGAAGACCGGCGCCGCGGCGTAGAGTAGCATGCCTATCGGTTGTCTATCGGATACATTTCGGAGAATGTGCACTGGAATTACATAATTTAATTCCATCATCCCCTTTTTATCGACTCGACGTACCTACTATACGGCAATGCCCCATTTAGGGTAGATACCTAGGTATACCACCTATACGTAAGAAGCGTTTTGCTTCCACTTTTAAACGACACTACAATAAAATTATTACTAAGTGAGAGTGTGATAAATCTATTTTATAGATGGCAACTAACGTCAATGATTGGAATTCACTATTTTATTTTGCGCCTATGGTAGGTCTGAGTATTCTCATACCTACCATAGATAGGCGCAAAATAAAATTCGAAAACACCTAACAGTCGACTTTTATTTTAAGCCCCCCATTGAGTACATCGCTATTTTAGTATTTTTAACGAACAAATATCCAAATAATTTAATCGCCGTTCATCGACGTGAAGGAACTTAAGCGAGTTACAAGCTTGAATCTTTGCCATTTCGATATGCCATATATATGGCAAGACGTTTGCCAGGTCAGTTAGCAGGTTTAAGTATATTATTAGAACTGAGAAGGAAATGTTTTGTCTAAGTTTGCCCTCAAAAGCGTCAAATTTAAAATAGGTAAGTATAATTAATATAATCGTTGATAACTGTAATTTCAACGATTACTCATGCTAAATAAATCACTAATCATTTCATAATATTAAACAGTAGGTAGTGGGTTAGTTCGGCGCACGCGCTGGGAAATCCTCCGTTTTTTTCTGAATAAAACTCATTAGAGCGGCCAACGCGCCGCGCGCCACGGCGCGCGCGCTCCTATGAAAGCACCTGATACACGTGTAACTAATCTGTGGCTGGCGGCGAGGTGCTCGCCGACTGTTATCTAGTCTGTGGCGATGTTTACCTGCTGGCTATTCTGTGGCGTAGTCGTGGGTTTACCTGACAAGTGTCATCACAGAACCGGCACGCGCGACCTAGCTGTCCCAGCACCGACAGGTTATTGCCACACGCTAATAACACTGGAGGAAAACGGTTTTAATGATTTTGGAAAATATAGTGACGCTCGTGGCTTTTTTAGTTTTTTATGATCCACGTTACTTCACCTGGATCACTTATATACGTGACACAGGTATAGGAAGGAAACAATGATGTTTTACTAAAGATGGCGTATATTCATACTGCGCGGTGCTTACATTTTGTTCCGATACGACATCATGCTCACTGCGACAGATAATACGATATAGCAAAGGATAGCTATATGTTTAGACTTGCGCTTGAAATACGCGTCGTAATGAAAATTACTACAATTGACTTAATTTTGCCGCCTCAGTTTCCGCGCGCTTGTACGACACCTACCTCATATAAACATATAATATAATTGGGAAGGAAACTTAAACACGTTAATAATATCACCAATCAGAATTTATTCACCGTTCATAACAGAGGCCGTTATAACAGGTTAGGTGTGTCCAAATACATTTCACAATATAACGAAATAAACCTTATCAACCAGACAAACATACATACGTACGATATGCTATAAACATAATAAACCACTCACACTATCACACTAATATTATAAAGCCGAAAGTTTGTATGTCATTTGCATGTTTGTTGCTCCTTCACGCTGAAACGGCTGAACCGATTCGCATGAAATTTGGAATGAAGATAGTCTCTATGTGGATATCCCTACATTGGTTCCAGTCGCGATAAGTGTCGAGGTCTATGATTGTGTCTATGCTATGGTGGATATACCTAAATATCAGACAAATAGATATAATATGTGCAATACACATACAATTGTGAAGAGTACGAACATCGATGACACTTCAAGCCTGTCTTAAAATTGTCAAGAGATGTTCCTCGTGTCTGCGGGGGGACACTGCGGCAGAATTGTTAGAAATGGTGACGTCATCTAAACTGACATCACCAGTTTCTTGGTTACAGTTCACGTTCTGCTATTTTTTATTTGCAATGAGTACTAATTGAAGCAAAACACTAGAACACAAATTACTACGTTTTATTTTACAAGACAACACAAATTCACAGGAATACAGTTTCAATTTTTACAGTGATAATCGCACAGTATTCACACAGTTTTTGTACCCCCATACCTATATCTTTAACTCCGAAGAACTATCAATACCGAGCCTTGTAACATGGCGGCTCTCAAAATGGTTGTCCTGATCGCGCGTCCCGGTACTCGCCAGAATATCACAACTTTTATTACGGAGACAGTCAAAATAACTATATCCAATAAAAATAAACATAAAATAATTACGAAGCTATTTTAAACATTTACTCTCATCGGCAATTTCTGAAAGTAGACTAAGATGTTTACCGTTTTAACGTTGCAGACTATATCTATGGATTCAATTAATTCCATTATTAACATTAAATCCACAGAATCGCAAATGATCAACTAAGTAATCATTAATCAAGAGACGATTTGTTTACATCTTCTGAAATAATTTAGAGCAAAAAAACATTATCGAAAGGTTTAGACTAGTGTTATAAGAACACAGTTAGCGAATGTCTTAATAATATTAACTGTAACAGATTATTTGCACGGTTGTTAATTACATTGCTGTCGGTGAGTTTCTACTAACCTAAACTATTTATTACCATGGTTTACGGATTAATTAGATAATAATTGGCGGGGTCGCTCCTAGGTACATAACATAATTGTAGACATGGGGAAATCAGTATATGGTTTGCAGTATAAGTAAATACTTAGAAGAACAGCAACCTTTACTTCACGAATTCATAGATAAGCTTTTTAAGGTTTTATGTTTACTAAAACCTATAGTAACAATTCATTATTGACACGCCGCGCTGGCGGAGTAATTACACCGGGATATTGACAGCGGGGCTTTACGTCTGCCTAACGCCAACCCTGCTTGGGAACTCATATCACAGTTATGTCCACAAGCTATTATGTAGATCGTAATCCTTAGCTTAATTATTTATAAGTAAATGTGTGTAGACTTTGATGGCATTATCTTGAAAATTTAATTTAAAAAAAGTAAAGTTAATAATATAAATTATTTTTCAAAATTTATGCCAGAACTCTTCAGACCAACCGGAGTCGTGCAGTCATAGTTCAGGCGGATCGCAACTAGTTATTTATATGGGCGGCAGAATGAATGCAAACACCGGGAGAAATATGTATAGCGGCGAGTCAGCCTGTGACCGTGCCGTGACTATACTCGGTTAACTTTGACCGGAGGAAAAAGAGTCATAGAACCTTTTTATTGTACAATTTTAAGCTTTATAAATCTTCTTAAGAACTTTTTTCTCTAACTTTTACTATTTTCGAGTAATTGCGAAAAGAAATTTTTAAACATTTTTTTCAACCCTTGCCATAAATGTTTTACACATTTTTTTTGTACGATTAAAACTACACAATATCAAAAATGCAGCCTTTAGACTGAAATTTTGATTCAAAAATTTATTTGACTGGACTACTAGTGCTGTGTTAGTGTCGACGCGACGACGCGCGGATGGTTAGATGACAGGTGATGGCGCATGGCGCATGGTGGCTGGCACGGACTGGCTCCTCTGACATATATATTTTATACGGAGGCAGGGTAGTGACTCAGTGGGGATTCCTCAGCACTTTCTTTCCCTTATTTTCTGCGACACTGAAGTTTGAAGCTTTCTGCATCCTCAGGCGAATTAATTTTCACGAAGACTTTCATATCATCAGCAAAACAATGTAAGCGAGAATGTAGTATATGATCAGCAATATCATTAATAAAAATTGTAAATAATAACGGACCCAGCAACGATCCTTGAGGAATGCCACTCGGAACTGTTATCCAGCTAGAAATGTAATTACTTACAACTACCGCTTGAGTCCTTCTTTCTAAATAAGACGAAAACCATCTAAACAAATCTCCGCGTATTCCTGCACTGTGAAGTTTGAATAATAAGGTTCTGTGGTTAATTTTATCAAACGCTTTGCTGTAATCGGTGTAGATGACATCTACCTGGCTACCAGAATCCATAGCATTAGTTATATGTATAGTCATTTAACAAAAATAAATTTGAAGCCGTGGAAGACATCTAAGGAAACCATGCTGTGAGTTATGAAAAGTATTCTCAAGAGAAGCGTACACTTGGTTGTATCCTACCCTTTCAAGCACCTTTTTTTTGACTCGGGGAAATCCTTTATGGATACCACCGGCCGGGGGAGGCACGGTGGTTATGTGGGAGTGGTGGAGACCAGAGGGGCGGATATACTTACTAAATCCCTGGGGTGTTCCTCCATCCTCGACTAGTGGCGGGGGGCGCGGGCACGCTTTCGCACCTTCCGCAGCCCCCGTCGACGCCGCTGCCCGCCTTGCGACGGGCCCACCTCGAGGAGGGAGCCATCATCCTCCCTCATCCCTCGTGCACGATGCCCTCAGGAACACATCGAAGGCATCGCCACCTCGGAGGGCTCATACTGTGGGGGTGCCAGACGCCCCCGCATCTAGCACCCCCGGCCCTCTTAGCGAAGACGGAGAGTCCGATCAGCCCGCCTCCGTGTCCGCGCTCTCCGGAGCGGAAGAGAAAGAGGATCCCTTTCTCTCTCCTGCTACCCTTTCAAACACCTTAGCCCAGATGCATAACTTTGAAATAGGTCTATAGTTAACAATAACGGTTCCGGAACCTTTTTATGTATGGGAGTGATAAAGGCAGATTACCATAAGCGAGGGAAGATAAAATCTGACAAGGATTTCTCAAATAAAAGTGATACAGGTACTGCGATGCTCCTAGCACACTTGATGAGAAAGTACGAGCTAATTTGATCGGGTCCAGCTGACTTGGTAGGATCTAGTTTCAATAACAATTTAATTACTAACGTTGTGTTATTATCAATTTGTGCTATATCAGACAATGAGGAGTTACTTAAAAGGAGTTCATTTTAGCAAGTGAAAGAAATGTTGATTTGAAATATTTCGAAAAAGAGTCACATACATCTTTGCTGTCAGTAGCTATTCTATCAAGATATTTTAGAGAGCCAGGAATACAATTTGACTTAGATTTTGACTTTACTCTTCTTCTTCTTCTCTCAGCCATGTGCGTCCACTGCTGGACATATGCCTCCCCCATATAGGGGGGATTTGCCAATACTCGCCACGCTTGGCATGCGGGTTGGCGAGCGCAGTATGATTTACAATCCTCAGAAGGCGCTGCTGCCCACCTTCTGGTACGTGATCCCTTAGCCGGCTCTTACGGCACCCGCGAGAAGAGATGGGGGAGTACTATTCTAGGCCGGTACCACCACAGCACACTTTGACTTTATATATAACCAAAAATGTTTACGACTTTTTTCGATCATGTTTCCCTTTGAGTATCCAGCTTCACTTAACTGAGATGTTTTCAATGTTTGAAACATAATCAGCGTAACACTTCTTCTCGAGTGTTTTAGTTTTATCTAGTTCTATATTTTAACAGGTACTTATATTTTTAAAGTGTTTTGTGTGTTTTAAAGTTCAAATATATGTGTCGTAAACCAAGTAGGACGGCAATCCGGGACAAACCCGATTTTTACTATTCCGATTATACTCTACGGATTTTCTACTTTCATCGACCTATAAAACTATATTATCGGTTGCGACATAACATAATATTACTTACCTAACATTGCAACACGAGCGGAACCGCCGACACGTGCGTCAATGGACTCTCACTGGACCGTCGATCGCCGGGCCGACGGCGGGGCGGCGGGCCGGCGACCCGCCGACGACATTGTGTGTAATGGTTGCCGCAGGTTAGGTGACAGTTGGTACGTCCTTTCTTTCACCGGCCGGCCTTGACCGTGGCTGAGTCATGAGTGATCTCAATTATTGCGGATTCTTGTGAATTGAATAAGGTTTTCTTACTTATTACGTTAGAAATTTGTCATATGTGGCGCGCCTTGAGGATGTGAGTGTATGTTTGTGCCCAACAATATGCCAATTTAAATTACTCGGCCGAACGGGCTGCTGAGTTTCAGGACTCGTCTGTTCGGCTGCGTATTACATTTAGTTTTAAACACAAATGCAGTTTGTTTGATGGTTAATTATATTAAGTGTTAGAATTTAATCGTGAGTGGATAACATTTGTTGGTAGGACACTTAGTGTACGTATATGGTAGATAGTAAGTCGGCAAGATGCTAGTTCTGTACTGTGACACGCGCCTGTCCCGTCAGCCATCTAAACGACATCACTATATTGTTATGCTAAAAGAAAGCTAAAACTTTACAACTATTGTAACTTTATTTTAGAATATTAAAGCAAAGTACGAGTTCCAATACAAATTTAATAAAATACAATTTGAACAAAGCCACTATGGCTGTTGCCAGCCTATAGATAGGGTAAAAGCTCTACCCTCTAATTCCAGATTTAACTGTATTGTATCTTCGGTCGGAGACGTTCTTGTTGTAGCACAAAAATTAACCCAGCTATTAAATGTTTTCCAGAAAACACTTTACCTATTTATATATACGCGAGCCCTGGCGAGTAGCAAACGGTCACGTGCTCCACGCGAGTGCAAGAACGAATACAATAAAACGGTTTTTTGTATAAGTACATAACTGGGAGTCACGGTACTCTCATTCTTACTTATTTACCAAAAATCCAGAACGTGCGTGAAATAACATCGAGTTAGAGAGCAACAAGCGTAGGTACCTGCGCTTGTGCAAGCTCTGAGAACAGTTCTGTTGTAGTAGCGGACGTTTTGTTGGAGCGCAATGATAATACCTGATAGCCTGGGGTATTATCACTGTTGGAGCGTCATCGACGGAGGCTAAGGGGGTGTTGCTGACGGATGCGCGTCACAGACATGCTCGAGTAGAGGATCCAATACCTGTATAGTACTTGTTTCTTATTTCGCTTTGCATGCACTAGGACGATATTGTAATGGAGAGGCTTACCTCCGGTGATGTCGGTTCAGCGGTCTCCACCTGCTCCACCTGGTACAACCACACTGTCCTGTCCCGTGGCTGTTCATCTGTCCGGGGATCTGCCGCAGGATCGTTTGTGTTCAACGTTGCCGAGGTTTTCATAATAAAAGTAATCAAACATAGTGTTGAGAAGTGACGAATATTACACTAGTTTAATTGATCTTTTGCGCTAATGGCACTGGTTGAAGTCCCGCATGTTGCAATCCCCTATCGATTATAGTGAATGAACAAATAGTTTGTATGTTAGTTGGGACGTCCACCAACTCAGATAAATACACACACACATACACACACACACACACACACACTCAAACACACATTACACCACAGTCGATGAGTCAACGATGTGATTAATCGATTATCAACTTCTCCGAAACTATTGATAAATATAGTGTAGTCAGGATCGTGTCTGACAACATTAAAAAAATATTGTATCATATATTGCCATATTATATTAAATAAGATTTTGTTACAGTATCTCTATTGATCGAAGTAGATCCGAATCAGATTATTCAATGATACCGATCAAATCATTGATTTTGGAGCGATTTCTCAATACGAGTTGAAAACAATGAAACTGTTAGCGCGAATGTTGTATAACATTGCTCGACACACGCACATACAATATTACATTTGTATGACACATACCGTTTTATCATCATATCATTTAGATACTTGTTCAATCTAAAATTATTGATAAGGATATTATTCGTTCTCGCATTTTTTATTGATAATATTACTATCCAGGACTTAAGAAAAAATTTTTCCTTGCGTAGAAATTTCGATAATATGTAATATAATAATATTGAGATGACACCATCAGTTAAAGATATGGCCGCTTCGTAAGCGTACCGAGCCTGGGTCTTAATGTATGACGCGTAATGTATGAAGGGGGTTTGAAGCGATGGTAGCTCAGCGGGGGTAGCGTCGCCTGTCAAACTGACGGACACTGGTTCGATCCCCAACAACAGCTTGAGCTTCCGGTGAAGGTAACTGTTATCAAATTCCCAGCATGGTTGTAAGGTACTTTCGAATACCCGCCTGGCTAGCTACCACCCTCAGGTTTGAAAAACTGTCACCAAACACATAGTGTGTTCGTGTGCAGAGCAGTCCTTGAGAGCCAGTGAGCATTCTAGGTCTAGCGTGATAACATCTTCGACCACATCGTCACTGACCATCAAGTGAGATAGTGGTCAAACGCTAGATCTATACAGAATTAAAAAAAAAATTGGCTCGCTTTCTTGTCCGAGAGCATGGTCCGTGGCTCGTGCGCCGCGGCGCGGGGCGGAGGGGATGCGGAGTTCGGAGCCGCTCCGTCATATGGATAGTTATCTGATGACACGCGCGCCCGCGCCCGCGCCCGCGCCCGCGTGACGTACGGCCGCGTCACGCGCTCACACCTACCCGCCCGACTGCCTTCTTGACGATGTATGTTATCTCATCAGCATAAGGCTGTATTTATCGTTTAAACAGAGCGAGTAAACTGGAGTTTCCGATAAAGGAGCGGTATATTTTCCCATCGCCTGGCGTAACCGTCGGCACAGTATAAATATGGAGTTTTTTGGAATTGATATGTATAGTTTGCCGTTAAGGAGTATTATTCTGAGTTGACGTCAACATTTTGACCGTCCTGACCGACCGGCGCACGTGCAGTTTGAGGAGCATCGTAATGATAACTGTTAGATCTACAAGTATGTACTCTACAATGTAGAGTATACAGTACTCTACAATCATATAAATTAAGTATTCAATTTTTTTATTTGAGACGCATATAAATCATTTATGTTTTATTTAGAATACAATGGCGAAAATTTAATGAAAAACCTTCAAAAATCAATTGGAAAATAACGCTGCCTTATATCTGCATGCATTTCTAACTCGGTATCAAAGGGAATCATGAAAGCTCCCAGCAGATAATTTCTGAATGTAATTAATTAAAGAGGATTTTCATTTTTTTTACAACCTACACGCAAGTTAAACTTTTCAATATGACGATCAGGGGAGATTCACCCACACATTGGTATAGTACCCATTGTAGCACATATAAATAAAATCTAGATTGACTGGACTATAGCGTGGCAATAATATACCGAGTACTAACTAACTATCCACGTCAATCTTTTGGAGAAGATGCAACCTCGATCCACGCAGACAAGGAGAAGGGCAGTAAGCGTTGGAGAGTGTCGGTGTGGTGTCGTCGGTGTCGAGGCTGAGCACCAGAACAGTGGGTAGAGCTCTCGACGTCAGTCTACTCTTGACGATGTCGTCCGCGCTCGGAGCTCACTGTGTTTCCATTCCATAGCCGACAACATCGCTAAACGTAACCGAACTCCGGCACAAGCAGATGAAATCTAACAATGGTTAATTTAATGCCACATCAGCAACATAAGTATGTGAGCGGATATCATATAACTTTGAATTTATCCCTTTCCAAAAGGAGTAAATGCTTAATCATCTAGTGATCTATAAGATACGCAATCAACACTTTTATATTTATTTAATGTTAGGAGCAATGGAATTGAATTATTCAGTAACCTAATCTATATTCTTACAAATTATCAATCGCAAACAAAAAGTTCGCACTTTGTAAAATTTAGTCGCAAACCAAATTGACGAAATTCGTTTATGAGGGTTTGTGAGTCATATAAAACCTTACCTAAATATCTATCAACCAAATTCCAAACGTTCGGTTTGGACGTGGCATAATTGGATGAATGGCTGGAAATCGGTGGACCTAAAGGATCGCCCTGCTGACACCTTACGGAAGATAAAAGAACATTATTTTTAAGAACTAATTTATATGATTTTCCGTGAGTGAGTCCGAACAGGACGGCCTGATTAATTTATATTTAAAACAGTGAGTGTGAAAGCTACCTTGAAACTGTAGCGACGCGCCTGCACCAAGCAAGAGTTATGATAATAAACATGTAATTTCCGCTTGAACAATATCCGCTATTACAAAGAAAACTCTCAAATTTGAAATTAAGAACCTGGAGGAAATTCAGTACGTGGTTATATGTCACGCTATGCTTTAACTCTTCTTCCAATGTTGTCTTATTGTATTATAAATGTAATTTAATAATAGTAATAATTTTGTCTTTTCCAAAGTTCGTCGAAGATGGCGGCCCCCAATAATGGAAAAATACCCAAATACCAAAAGTGTGACTAAATTGAACGATTGTTTTGTTGCTACGTGGCTCGAGAGTCCATTTCCTGCAGTATTGCATTTATGGTATTTGCAAATGGCAATGCCACAGAACCCTCAATGTGTTTTTATTTGTATGTATTAGCCATCGTGTTTAATTTTATTGATGTAGAGGTTTTTTCAATTGATTTGTTTTTAAGTAATACACAGTATCTTAAAATATAACATATAAAAGAGTTACTGTATTTTTTAATTTTTAGTTTACCTCTGAGTTGAACATATTTTATAACTAAAATTTTTGCAACTGACCGTACTTCGACTATCTCTGAAGTAGAATGCACAAATAATTATTTTATGACAAATGCGTGGAGGTTTGAGAATGAATGTACGGCTGATAGCCTGTCAACAAGTTCAAAAACCTGAAAAATAGAGATAAAGGTCTTAAAAATATGAGCGACAGCTCATTGGGTTCGGAATCACCTCTAGAAAAATGTTTATGAAGGATTATGGCGCAGGAAAAACATTGCAAACACAATAATATGAACAATATAATATTATAATATGAAATAAATATAATGTAATAACAAAATAATTATTCGTTATATTATAGTTTTTCGTTAATAACTGAAAAATATTAAAATATAAGCAATTTTGATAAAAGGTCGTTTAAGGGGAGGAAATTTCCGATAAAAAAGTCCCAACTTCCGTAACTCTTTCTCGTTTATATATAATTTTAATTTGACGTTGAAAATAGGCTCCGCGCGGCTGTTACGGCAGGCACGCGCCGGCGCCGCGCCGGCGCCGCGCCGCCAAGGAGAGTTCATCATAAAATATTTTTTGATAAACATAAAATGTCATTTTAAAAATTTGGTGAAATTCTAGCATCTTCTTAATACTTGAAAGAATCGAGCCCCGTTGCTAAAAAAGATTTATCACTATTTTTCAAAAAGTTATTCAAATAATTGGCCATAAGTTTGAAACTTCGTGGAGTCCTTTTGATATATATACTTCATAAAATCCTGGGATAAATGTTCATAAAAGTTTATTGGTTTGTTAATTACGGTTTTCTTATAACTATTGCAAAAATAAATAAATAAAAAACGTTGATAACATTTGTTTCAATTAATATTTAGTTATACCTGTTTTGACATTAAACAATGGCAGTAATTAACATAGGTAATAATTATTTTACGTAATTATTGTTTATAAAATTGTTTTAAACAAATAGAGAAATTGATTATTTCTTATGTTATTTTTTGCTATTTTGTTGTCCAGAGAAAATTAGGATTCTTAAAAAACATTTTTTTCAGAATTTTTTTTTTTTAACTTGTATGAATTATTAAAAAAATGTAAAATAACCGAATAATGGTACAATAATACGGTCATACCCGGTGATAACAATGGTGAGAGTGCGCATGTTGCAGCGAAGCGTCTGCAGCCTGCGCACTCCACACAGCTATAGACGTGTATGTAGTGAGGGTAACAGAGTCCCCAATATCAGTAGGGGTTGCCGAACTTGATATTAAATAACACAGCAATCATGATTGTCCAACTTTCAGTTTGAATAAGTCTCAGTGCAAAGGTGGTCCCGAAGGTGACCCTGATACACCGGCGATGAGAGATAGCTTACATATGATCACGGAGATGTTCATGTAGTATTTGGAATACGGTGATGAGTATGACGCCGCTCAGGTGCCACAGACTTACAATTCTCTTCTATACATAACATTATGATCGGATCGGTCGTCACTAGTTGGCGCGTAAAGTCAGGTCAAACGTGAAGATTTATCAAATTATCTATCAATTATTTATCAATTTAGGTTTATCAAAATCATCTAGTAAGTGGCGTTAATTTCGTCATCGTATTCCTAATACAACACGAATAGTTATCTACGTCATTCATTATGCCTATCCTCGGCAAGTAAACAAATGACACGACCTTTTTTCGAAACATGATAAAACAAGATAAGAATCTCGTTAAAACCGACACTTAGGTACTCTTTTCTCAGAGCATGATTTCATTCATAGATGGAGGGATGTGTACTCACCACATCCATATCTGGGATTCTCTCGGGAACAATGAGCAGACGATTCAGGAAATAAATCAACGTTCTTCTAAGCTATTATACACTTCTTTTCAAAGCGGCGTCTATTATTGTGCTTGCATGGTTTGTCCAAACACCTAAGATTCTCAACGATGCCACAGCGTTCTAGTCTATACAGGAAAGCAAATTATGAATGACGTTATCTCGACTTATTATTAAACCAACAATTGGAGACGGATGCGTGCACCGACGCGGATGCCGAACAGTACATTGACGACACTTACTAGAACTCATAAAGGGGGCGAAGATTAACAAAAACTGTTTACTTGAGAGTATTTATGGCGCTAAGCGCCGGCGTCAATGCGTCACGCCCTTCACGCAGCGCCGACGATACCGAGAATTGTGCATCTTCGTAACGCTGAGCTCGCGGATGTTGCACTCGACTAATAACTACTACGCACATCATTTCAGGACGTTTCGGCACATCCTGAAATAGTTGTCATTGCGTCATATTTACTCAATATTGAGTTATGCAACAGTCGATCAATGTGTAAGCATATATTATGTGCTCAGAACTCATTCGGCATTTCTCATTGAGGCAGCATGAGTCACGGCTATCGCACCTCGACACCTGCGCTGCGGTGCGGGTACGCCTGCGCCCGCGCCGCGGCCGTCACGCGCGCCGGCTTGCGATCGACGCGACGGAGCGGAACGATTGGGCAATAAAAACGATTAGATTTGGGCAATACGTAGCGATCCACTACACAATACATGCAAGTGAAATCACGGGATTCCCATTGCATGGAATAACAAAATTAATATTTATAAATGGCTGCTTGAATTTTGCTCATTGATATTGTACCTATTTTGCATATGTACAGTGTTCACATCAGATTACTCACTCTTATATCGAGTCTGTGTTTTGTAAAGGTATGAATGGAGAGTGCTAACGGTGCACGGCGACGCGGGGCGCCCGGCGCCCTACGGCCGCGGCCATTGACCAAAGGGCTCGGGCCTGCGTTAACTTGTCGCAGTCTCCATTGACTAACTGCATAAGAATGTTTATAAAAAAAGATGCAATACAAAAAGTAGCGGCCGGCAGTTATCACTCTTTACGGAGAAGGGCTTCTGAGAACACCTTGCCTGCGCCCGCGCCGCCCGCGCCGCGCCGCCGCCCGGTGCGGCATCAGCTCTTTAATGTAGATTAGGGGGTGGACGAAACATTCGGGAATGTTGTGAAATAACCATTCCGGTAACTGTCAAGAGTATCCGGCGGTGGTCCAATATTGGTGGAGTGGCTCCTGACAGGTAATTTCGGATGTGTTTGCGTGCGGTCGATGGACATGACGTCGGTCCGAAGGGAGCGTGAGGAGATCACTTGAGCAAACTTCGTCAAACTTTGGTCAAACTTTGGTCGTGCTTCTTCAAATACTCTTATAATTAAATATGATTATAGTTAAATAAGCGAAGTAGGTAACTCCTCACTTACACAATCAGATCATTTATATTTTGAGGCATGCAAGGAGGTTTCACCAACGTTGTGGTTTATTTAATATAAGGTATAATGCGCAAAGCGGCGGGTCACTACACACACACAACATGCTATTACAATTCGGCAACGTACTACGTCGTCGCTTGAATATAAAGTATAGAAAGAAGATTTATTTCGAGTACACGCCGTGGGATTCAGACATTTACCGACAGGATGATATTCAAATTTTACCGCCCTTTCCAACTAAGCTCTGCAATATTTGGACAACAAAGCTCACAATATTTTATGGTAAATAAAATTCCACCATTCTGAATAGTGCATCAAAGCCCTCATTATAACAGCATTCGAGTTGATTGATCCGTTAGTTGAATCGTGAACTAGGGTTCGAAGTGTCAATTCCTAGAGTATTTTAACATCCTATTATTTAGTGAAGTTTAGGGAGGTACTCTAGAAAAAGCTTTTGAAGTGGAAACTTCTTTAGGCGCGTTGATCACGTTTCGGTTGATCAGAAATAATGGAACTCGCGTCGTCCTCACCGCACGTTTCCACGTCAACAGTTCCAAACACCGCCCGGCATGTTTGGATGTATTTGAAAACTTGTTACATATTTCAAGGTAGGGTAAGGCATGACTTTAAACTTTTGTCAATTACATCCATTCATGCTTTAAACACTACAATTTTCTTTTATTCGCTGACGGTTTATACAAATTATCAAGGTAATAAAAAGTAATGTTTTCGAGTTATTGCGTTTGGATCTAGATAGCCTGCCTACATGTCTACTGGTCTACGAATAAACTTGTAAGTAATAACTCGTTTTTTTAAAAAAAAATTCGAGATATTTAATACTTTGGTTATGTACATGACAAACTTGTACAAATAGTAATCCTCGATTTAGAACTTTTGTGCATTCTGTTCGATAACACATGGTTTCCATGAGTAATGTCTTTCCAAGGTTTCGGCGAGTGCTGCGCTGGTCCTCACGTCCGCACAACTCTGCTGACATCATGTGGTCATCAGGAAACGGGCCTTACCTCAGACAGATACGTGATAACATTTCTAATGAGCCATACAATACGTGCGGTTGAGTGCTTAGCTTCAAAGGCACCACCGCTGCCGTCGACCACGACCACGGCGACCTCAACCATTCACCGAACATCATAACTAGATCCTGAACTATATTATTTAATTTACTAGACTTACAATGTTGGCTAAGTTATCTAATACTCTCATACTGAAATATAAAGATTAAATAATCAAAAACAGAACTTGAATGACAGTCGTTATACTCCTACAAAAGTACTAACATAGTTGTATGAAAATTGTTACTAACAAAATCTATGGATCCCATAATCCGAAATAAACGTTCATTTATTTATTTATTATTTATAGACAATATATCGAAATAAATTTAAAAAGTTAACATTTCGATGCAGCTCTTCTATGACAACTGTTTCGAAATGTTAACTGGGATACAGCTTCAGCTGGACCAAGGAGGTCGCAATGCAGTTTTTCTACATATTATCTGTGGACGCGGCGCAGCACGCATGCGCGACCTGGATTTTGGCGCTAAACGTTTACAAATAAATGCAAACATATGCTGTGAATTTACGTAAATTTCATTATCTATTTTATGAGATTAGATAAAGTAGTGTATGAAACTGCACATAATTTGGTCTTAAAACACTCGTGTAATGCTATATTAAAACTCGCCTACGACTCGTGTTTTAAGAGCCCATATTATTTATTTATTTATTATTGTATTTATTAACATTCACACAAGGTCTCCAGGTCCCAAACTAGGCAGACCCTGTACAATGGCTACCTGATGACTGATATATATATACATATATACACCCACACATATATACATACAGGTGAAACAGACATGTTCATGCAGACAAATGTTTGAACTGTCCGGGAATCGAACCCGGGCCCAGCGGCTCAGAAGGCAGAGTGCTTCCAACTGCGCCAACCGGCCAGTCAGTGTTGAACCTGTTCGTCAACTCACCCATTATCAGCTCCAGCTTCAGCGGGGCGTCCGTTGTGTGAGATCTGATGTCACTCCGTAGCATTAGGCGTCCGGTACCATCGTGGCAACGGTATATTTTTCAAAATATAATTGTTTTGGACAGGAATGAGGCGATGCGGTGGTTATGTGCTCGGCAGACCCACTAGTGGACTTAGCCGGTATACTGAAACAGTACCAGTGAAACCGCTATAGACAACAACAATGAATTGATTTAAGTAATTACACATCTTAATATTAGTTTCTTGAAGCCATGCGTGAATATCCTATTCACGCATGGTTCAAGATGTGCGTGATTCACAGTAGTTTTTCATCGATGCGGTCTACGATGGATCGCGCCTGCATAATTATGATGTGAGATCAATGTTTGCTAATCGCATCATTTGTAATTTTTAAGTAGTTATGTTACGAAACACATCACCGTAAAATTATGTGGTGAAGAGGTGCCATACAGGGGTTTCGGGAACTATCAGCCAATGCGGTGACTCACTTACTTACTAGGTACTTATCATATGTCTTTCTATCACTGACTAACTGACCCACTCGCAGCTCTACTCGCACGGCCTACAAAGTATAAACTTCCATTCCCTATTAAAACGTGTGTTCTTAGTCGGGTCGCGGGGCTCCTTCTCTGCGCAGGCGGTGACTACAACGTGGTTAGGTTTCAAACAACTGAAAATAGTCAGAATTGCACAGTCATTACTGAATATTCTCATATATGCACACATGTTACCTACTTTGGAAATCCCTAGGTTTATTCGTTAAAAAATGTTTTAGTCTTGAAACTATCGACTCTGAACATTAATTTGTACGCCTTACGGCTTAAAATAATTTATTAGTTCAAAATTTTTCCAATATACACAGCTTTGTAACTACGTACATGATACAGACAACAATAATCTACAATTTGATTCTTATAACGTTGAAATAAAGTTGGAATTAGAGTAAGAGTACTCATTAGCATAGTATGGAGTGTCAAGGTAGCTCGGCTCGTGAGGCGAGGTGAGTCCCCTGCCCCTGTACCGAGCGAGAAGCGGTGCACGAGTGACGTCACGACGCATCAAGCTTGCGCTCGCGTCTTCGCCCGCGCCCCGCGCCGCCGGCGCCCGTAGGTATGTGACATTGTTGCGAGAGCGGGTCATTTTTAAAAATTGCATTACCATTGTACGAGGTAGAAGCACAGCCCATATAGCACAGCCGGCCCGCTCAGCGAGCGCGACTGCGTCACTCGCCCAACGCTACGCACCCGCTAGGGTTGGCTCGGCTCGAGCGCGCGGCACTTCACAGATATTACACAGGGTGATTTATGTTTCAGTCATTATTGTGCCTACATAGCAAGCTGATAAGATACGTAATGTTTTAGCCTACTCACTTAAGTGCAGTTAAGTCAATGATCTTGTGTATAGAAGGTCATTGCGTTAAGTGCTTAAAATATGTACGGTCAGCATCTAAAATTAATAACAAATTAGCCCAAGTTACAGATTACGAGATAGTTACCTACTTCATACCATTACATCAATAAAGCCCATTATGAAAAAACTTAATATTAAACGAACAAATAATCAAAATCAGCAATTGTGAGTCTAATTAGCTTTTTGTTAGGTGTACGTACATACCTATTACTCGGAGCGCGAGTTTCGATCGCTCTGGACAGTTATTGTTTATTTACAACCACATTTTCGTAGGTTCCTAACTACGCCACAGGTTACCGAGTACTGTTACAACTATTGCTTTTACCTGAGTTCCTATAAATTCAGCTTTAATAATAGCATACTAGGCAATTAAACATCAAAACATTTCCGTACCTATCCCTATTTATGAGTATTCAGAAATATGAAACCCCATAAACTCCGCTGAGTACATCTTCGTTTTCTATCAGTATCCATTTTTACGAACAACTATTTTATTTTTTTCTTTATCTTATATATCTTTATCTTATCTTTATAATTTTATTCATTGTATATCATGTTTGTATCACACGAGTAGCCCTTGTGCAGTGCACCGATCGCACCGGTAACACGGCGCGCGTGCAGCAATTTAAAAAAAAATAACAATGACTATCTGTTTACAATCATGATAAAATGGAAAATACCCCAAACAATACCTACCATACATCTGTTCGCGCTTAAGATGACGTAGAGATGAGTGTTACCGAATAGCGCCTGTTGTGTTGAGACGAATGTTGAGACGACAGCGCGAGCGGTTCTCATAAAGCGTGAGTAACCGCGGATTTACCACCCATACTTCCTTGGTTGAGTAACTGAATTCGTCACACCCGAAATGTACTGTGGCAATTTAATAGTTTCTTTTCATTCAACCCCTCTGCCACCAGTAGAAACGATTACTTGAGATTTCTTTTATTATTTTATTTTAAATTAAATATTATTTAATTTCCCATCAACTGCCATAAGAACCGCAAATATAGTTAAGGTAATTAGCAATCCCAGTGATCAGCGCGCTGCGGGCGCGTGCAGTTTGTTGGTTTTATTTAAAGTGAGGACTAATTGTATTACGGGTACAACACTAGTACATTTGGAGGAGTGCAACGATGTAATAAGTAACCACAACGCCATGTAGGGACCTAAATAATATGTATGTATATAGAACCTGACACTACGCGAGGTACCTACTGCTCAATTAGCTAACGATCTCAACTAAACTGACGGTCCAATGAATATGTGGGTAAACAATGAATGACACGAATGTATGAAAGGTTATGGTATGATGTAATGTTTATTGAGAATTAATTATTCCCAATTCTCAGTAGTAACTAAGTATGTAATTATCTTAATAAGAAAATATCTTTGGATATAATATTTGAGGGCTGTATTGGTTAGAGTCGAGCAGCACTGAACCAAGTGATGTGTCGGGCGGGCCGGAGTGACGGTCACAGAGTGATGTGTCGGGCGGGCCGGAGTGTCGGTCACAGAGTGAGTCGACCTGCTCATATATCACAGGCCCGTTCATTACAATCGGGCAATATTGGTTAGAGTCGAGCAGCACTGAACCAAGTGATGTGTCGGGCGGGCCGGAGTGACGGTCACAGAGTGATGTGTCGGGCGGGCCGGAGTGACGGTCACAGAGTGAGTCGACCTGCTCATATATCACAGGCCCGTTCATTACAATCGGGCAATATTGGTTAGAGTCGAGCAGCACTGAACCAAGTGATGTGTCGGGCGGGTCGGAGTGACGGTCACAGAGTGATGTGTCGGGCGGGCCGGAGTGACGGTCACAGAGTGAGTTGACCTGCTCATATATCACAGGCCCGTTCATTACAATCGGGCAATATTGGTTAGAGTCGAGCAGCACTGAACCAAGTGATGTGTCGGGCGGGCCGGAGTGACGGTCACAGAGTGATGTGTCGGGCGGGCCGGAGTGACGGCCACAGAGTGAGTCGACCTGCTCATATATCACAGGCCCGTTCATTACAATCGGGCAATATTGCTTAGAGTCGAACAGCACTGAACCAAGTGATGTGTCGGGCGGGCCGGAGTGACGGTCACAGAGTGATGTGTCGGGCGGGCCGGAGTGACGGTCACAGAGTGAGTCGACCTGCTCATATATCACAGGCCCGTTCATTACAATCGGGCAAAACTCTCGCTCCCCTCTTAATATTAAAATGGTTTTACCAATTATGGTATAGTGGAAATTCAGAATGAGGACGAATCCTGATGCGTGTTCATTTACAATATTACAAAAATGTATTCACCTATTCAAATGTACCTACGGGCTCAATAAATATACTTAGGTAGGTACCTATCACATTTTAGACGTTTTAAGTTCCGGTCTTGTAGTGTAAGACACAGTGCAAGCGTATTTGTCATAGACTTGGAACAATGGAAAAATATTATACCTGAGGTCGATGAGCATAAGCATAGCAAATTATTTTCGAGGCTTGCGGTGCATTTTATCCATTTTTGTATTAAAATTTTAAAATGTATCGAATATCTTCATTAGATTCACTCATCTTGACAGTACGAAAAACAAATAAAAATCACACGTTTTCCTAATTTGAATTTGGAATTATACTGCGCTCCCAACGCAAACCCGCCTGCCAAGCGTGGCAGATACTGGCCATGACTGACCGCCAAGATTGATACTCAAAATTGGCTATTTAGCAAACGGTAAATTGTTAAAATGTTTAAAGCAGCTTGTTTGAAAGGTAAAAGAGACTAATATGTCTGAGAGCTTATTCTTGATCGGAGATCGCTCCGATCGCCGCGTGCGCGTGCGCATCGCGGGGAAAATCACACAATCATAACCGAGCATAAATAGTTTCCCAGCACAGGTAGGTACCTGGTATGTAGGTAGGTACAGGTCGGCGAGATAATGATGTAGCCAGGCATGGGTAACTGCCGCGGAGAAAATCCCACTCATTTGTATTGCACAAGCCTGTTTACTATAATTTTATTTTTATTGTACCTTCCTACCTATCGATTTAAAGAATCCCCTGAATCTTTTAGTTGGTCATTTTTTAACAAAATATAACATTTTCAGTGTCCTGGAATAAAGGTCATTGACCGTAGATAAAAATTACAACTTAAAATGTCTCAGAGACATTTATTAATCTATACCATAATCGCTCACACTGACAACTTCAATTTCAACAGTGACCTAAGAACACACATTAGACAAATGAAGTGTACACATAGTTACTATGGGCGAGAATCTCCATATCACATTACAATTATGCAATAATAAAAAGCGTCCTTGAACTTGTGTCGTTGGCCGGTGGACGCGCGCGAACAACGGGGGCGGCGCGGGGCGGCGCGGCGGGGGTAAAGCATCGCGCGCGTGCGTTTATGTATGTCACTCGTAAGTACATATTCACGGATACAGAATCTCACATAGTAATAATTCACGGATATTGAATACGTGATTGTAGGTACATTTATGAACTTGAACCTGAAAGATTTACATTTAGGTACTCGGATATATTTCACTTGTATTAAACATCATCAACACCATCATCATCATCATCATGTCAGCCATTAGATGTCCAATGCTGGACATTGCCTCCCCCATTAAAGTAGAAGGTTACACGTGACAATGCCACCAGTGACTACGGTATATCTCAAGTACGCTTGGTCTTACTTTATTTTGTAGGTACTTACTCTATGTTAATAAGTTTTTTTAAACAACACTTAATAAAATAGATATATTCATGTTTTCTGATGTCAGTGATGATTCTGTCTTTTTGTTTCGTGGTCTTGACATGTCGAAAGTAGAACATTATTAGTAAATGATGGGTTTATCATATTATGGCAGTTAGAGGATAATCTGTTATAACTTAGCATAAAAATAACGTAGTAAATCCGTTTTACAAAAAAAGAAGTATTTTTTCTAATTTTAAAATTCATACCCATACTTTTCTATACAATCGCCAGCTGACTAAAACTAGCTGTTATTATTACCTCCGATTTAATAGCCTGTGAATAGGATCGAAGGTAAATAGCATTATATACTTCGGAGTGACTCCATAATAAACTACACATAGAATCACTTCGCTCGGTGGCGGACCAAAAGCTACTAATACAAACATACACAGCTCTTGGAGAATGTATATTTAACTACAGTATCTGTTCATGGGGCGGCGCAGCAAAAAGTCAGATTATCAAAGTCGAGCGTGCACAACGATCTCTGTTAGAAGTTATATTAACATTACCGTTTCCACATCAATGAATGTTTCTCTTTGAAGCTTATTTTTTATATGCATCACCAGACTTTCGCGAAAGGGTTTAACTAAGCCAGCAATATTAAATATGGATAATAGTAACTCAGTGGGGATAATATGCATATTTGATTGAAAATCTAAGCGAACAGATTGGCAATCCAAATTCTTGTTGTGTATGCATAGCTGCTCATATAAATTTAGTAGAGTGTCGGAAGTGTGTTGTTATTATGCAGAATAGGAGTCACCTCGATTGTCCGGCGGGGTGCGGCGGCGGCGCGCGGCGGTGAGCAGCGCGGCGCGGGCGCGGGCGCCGTCCTGTCTGCGACAGTCTGAGACATCCTCGTGGATACATCACGGAGCCGTCGCCGCGGGACACGTGCTCGTGCGATGACGCGCGACGCTACACGCGGCAGACGCGACGTGTCATAAACCAACCGCGCTCTCGCGCACGACGCGACGTGTCATGCACGACACACTGAAGACACAGCTTATGAAGAACGTGTACGGTTTTTTGGACGACTCGAATAGTGTCAAAGTTCATTTTATTTCTATTGTTATTCTTTTGTATCTGCCAATTGATATGTCGATATGGAAGGTGGAAGTTAACAAAGATTTGCCAAATTAGCAGACGCGTGGTCCACAAGCGTCTAAATATGGCGTACCTAGTTAGATTTGCGAGCGAAGCTTCGCCGCACACCGTGCGAGAGCGCGAATGGTTAAACCAGGAAGAACTCATTGAATTTCAAAACTACATAAAAAAAAAAAAACTATATATAAAACATGTGACGTAAATTAGATATATATACAGTTGTATATAAATCTAATTTACGTCACACGTTTTAGTTAAAAATACCAAAACCTTTCAATATTGTATATTTTCTATTAAAATAATATTGTTAATCATGTTATTACTGACTGTGATCTACTGGGATTTGAATAAAGTTTATTTTCGTGTTGATTCAGATTATTTTCTACTTAAATGAGTTCCTCGTTAACATACAATAAACCAAAGTGGTCCCTGATAAATGAAAGTTTGGGAGCCACTGGTCTAATCTGACACATCTTTTCTCGCGTAAATTTGAGTAGAGTAGCTACAAGCCGCGCGTGCGCGTCCGCGTGCGCGTTCACTTCAGTTATACCACGCACACCACTGAGTTTACTCGTCACACACGTGTGAGAGCTATCAAAAAAAGAAAAGCATTATTATGTTATACAAATTTATCGGCTGAGTTGACGAATGTCAATCACAGCGGCGGCGCGCGGAGGTAATGTTGGAGCACCTGGTGCACCTGCTACCGGAGCTCCGCGACGGTGACGGTGTGGTGCTCCGGTAGCACCATACACATGTATAAACAGCGAGCCCTACCCATCAAGAGAACCAAACACTGCTGCAGTGTACGCTTGTTTACCAATTTGATAACGTTACTCCTGATCAAATCTGTAAAGTGGTTCGCGCGCGTTGATGTCTTTTATGTTATTGCGATGACACATATTTTTATCCGAATTTAAAAAAGAAGAAAGTTTTCGATTCGCTCCGTATGTTTTTTTTAAATGTTTGTTACATCAGAACTTTCGACTGGGTGACCCGTTTTTTGTGATTTTTTTTTGATTTTTTATTTTTTTCACGATGACGTGTCGTTAACTACATGCAAGTATATAGGTGGCCATAATTCGACGGTCGCCGTGGCGCAGTGGTCAGTGTCAGTGAAATGACTTCTGTGTCTCCGGGGTGGGTTCGAATCCCGGCAGGAGGAAACATTTGTGCGATTAGTATAGGTGTGTGTCCCGGGTCTTGGTTGTTTGTGTGTTGTGATTGTATGTGTCCATGCCTCCCGCGACACAGCGACGCGTCCTAGTGCGGGGGTCTGAGTGTGATAAAATAATAATAATAATTAAACATGACACATGTCCAGCCGTGGACGTCCTATGGCTGAGATGTCGATGATTATCTAGGTTTAGGATTGAAGCCAACTGTTAAACATCACATGAGCCTGTGCAGCACTCCCCCGGGGATGTTTGATCGAGACGCGTGTCGCGCCAGCACCGGCTGATCCGGTAATGGTGCAACAGCCGGTACTCGGCGGCAGTAATACTACATAATTAGAACGGAAGCCAGCAGCGGTGGGGCGCGGCGCGGGGACTAGTGGCGCGACCGTCGCGCGAGCCCCCCACCGTACCCCAGCACCCGGCGACCTTCGTGCTATTGCACCTCCACATTCTTCGAGATCGCGACATGATATTATTAATAAATGATTTCATATTTCTGATTTGTAATGATCCAAATTATGTTGGTAATAATGATAATTTCCTTAACTATTTTATTCTATTAATCGCCAAAATTTTAAAAAAAACCATTTTTATTCTATTTACCATGCTTTGTTGAAATCGTGTAGAGCGTGTAACGATTTGTATCGTATAAATATATAAATGATTTGCCATGTATTTATAACGTCTGTTATCATATAGGTGATAAAACGTTTCTGATTCTAATGTTTAAAATAAACATGTGTTTGAAGAAAATTGCGTTCTTAAACTAAGAAATCCAAAGGGATAACTAAAAAGTAAACTGAATTCTGATTCTGATTTCAGTCTCGAGCGAGCCCCGCCGGGGTCGTTCACCCTCTGTGTTGTATATATATATAAATGTAGCCAGATATAACAATTGCTTACATAATGATATTGACAATACAAACACACGTGTGGCTGGATGGTTTTCTATGTGGTTACACACGAATGGTTTAGTTCAGACACTAATTATTAGGAGACAATGACACGTGGAGAACTATACTCGTGCAAAGTGACCGTACATATTCGGCGATGCGCACGCGTGTCGATTGACACACGTAACTACATATGTCATTTCTTTGGGTAATACTAAAGCATGGTTACAACCTGCTTTTTTATGCAGAACACTTCACATAGTGGTGTTACCTTTTCAGACAAACTCTAGCTCCAGAGGTTTACTCACTAATTGCATCACACGTATTAAATTCATATTCGATTCGACGACACTCATCGCTCTACTGAATTTCCCAGGCTTCAACCGTTTCTCGTGAAAAGCTCGTAAACATGTTAACAGTCATCATTTCCCATACAAATGTAGCTTTTAACCACGACACGATAAGGTTTAATACAAATCAAAAGGAGACGCGCGCCGAGGCGTCGCGTGCGGACCTGTTTCGTCCGGTTACTCATCGTCACCGGCGCGGTGTGAGCTAACTTTGACATATAGCTATACTTAGCTGGTGATCAACCTTTTTATGACAATCGATAAATGAATATCGAATCAATCAGAAAAGCCGAGAGATTACTCGGCTCAGGGGAGGATAGTCCTCCCCTGAGCTCGATGCCGCTAACGAGAAAAGCTGATATTTGGCGGGTGAATTTTCGATTGAAAATTAGGGTGCTTTTTCGATATTAATTCAAAATAAGGTGAAAAAATAAATATTTTTAATCAAATAAATTACAGCGTATTTGGGACACAAAAAGGTAAGTTTTCACCAAATTTCGTGAAAAAAATGTTTTTTTAATAAAGATAAAAATAAAAAACTAAAAACTTGTTTTTTTTGTATTTTTCACATAAATTTTGAGGTTATGGGAAAAAAGTGTAGAAATACAAAAGTTTTAGATCTTTTTATTACCTACAACTTTGCTATTTGACTATTTTCCATAGGACTTTTAGTTTTGCCGGAAATCGAGAAAAACCGTTTTTACCCTTAAAAACTCACCCCCATCCCCTTCCCGACCTCAGATCGCCCGTAAATTATTTTTCCTTTCATTTTTATAACATTCTCCTCATTTTCTAATGGGTTTTATCCTACTATTATTTTTTTTGTTTATAAAAATTATCGACCCTGGTCTAGTAGGTTCTTGTAGTTTTTCCAAATATTATCAGCGTCGATGACGATCATAAGTGCGTTTTTATTGTTCAAACTTAATTTTTCATTTTGTTGTTGATTGAGTCATTTTGAATTTGAGTATCATCGACTTACATCATGAAAATTAGAAAATTGTAATTGACATAAACAATAGTTTTTAATCACTCCTAGGTCTCCTAGTTTTAATATATTGTATAATGAGCATATCTTACGAGATAATATTGCTACATAAACAGAGCTCATACTCTTAGAACCACGGCATGACTTCACTGGTTTATTTATCTGAGTCGCTCCATCATCTTTTAAAACCATAAACTTTTAGTTTTGTTTAACAAATCGATGATTAGCAATAATTGTTAAACTGAGCACATCCGTTGTCGATGTGACAGGGCCAACAGTTTTCCAACCGTACATCTGCACGGACACTGACTCTCCCTTGGCTGTGCTATTAACTAACTGCGCGGGTAGGATGACACGTAACGCTAAGGTAATGTATGTTATGTATGTAATATTATTCACGTGTGTCACCGACCTCGCTCTCCGCACGTCCGAGAAACATGCTGTCGTATTCGGATATCCCTCTCGTCATATTGTGCATCAATTAACGATACCGAAACTTTAAGCGAACCGAATGAAAGTCATAATAAATGTAATCTTTGTTTCGGCGACTCGTATGAGTGGCCATACTACATCATACATAATGTATACCTGAGAAATCTATTGTTTCTGGCAGCATCAATGCAGCTATCATCAACTATGTATTATTTAGATGTTAGCATATATTCACTCATTATGTTCATACCGTAACGTATTTTAGTTTGTTATCGTCTCTTACGTATTCAATAAACGAAGTAGTGCGGCGCACGCTCTACCTAAAATATGTTCCCGCGTTGGTAACATGACAGACGGGCGACAGACATCGGGCCATGGACATCATCACTATACCATAACAGCATCTGCTTTAAAATGGCCTTATCTATCGGGGTAACTCAATACATTTTATTTGCACTGCTCAGGGCAGCAGTACCTATGTATATAAGGAGCAGCCTATAAGAGAGTAGTTCTCTACATCAGGTATATAGATGGTGAGTGTTTCACGAGCGGTCTGAAATCTCTAATATTCGGCAGGCGAGGTGTAACGGCGCGCTCGGTAGTTAAAGCCATAATAACAAATGTATTGTAGTTGCAACATGTATATATTTATATTTTTATGAAATATGCTTTTATTTAAATACAATTCTATCTCTAGTGCAATATCATACACGGTTACCTTGATCAACCCACTAAATGCTGCCAGACTATAACTAGCTGAAATGCTGCCAACGTTTGTAATACATCTGTAACCGTAACGTATAACAGCACACGAGCGACATCGGGTCGCACCGTCACACACACTGTCGCACAGAATGAAAGTAATCGAGACATCGGCCACCTCCGCGCACACACACACTCACACCTGTAGCCACACCACACACAACCGACGCTTTACCAACGTGTACGGATCTCACATATTGATCACAGCATGTGTCATTATTCCGATATTTGCTGTACTTTCATAGACGTGAGTCAGCGCGATCCCACGAGGACGCAGTTATCCATTCCTGTATCGTAACTGGTCTGCCAATGCTGATCATATGTCACTGGTGATGTCTCCCAGCCGCGCCCGCGCCCGCGCCCGCCGTCGGCTCGCACTGCTTTGACGCATAAACCAATCTCTCAGATAGATCTAGCAAAGCCGCCGCTCTGTGACACACCCATTGTCCGGGCCGTTCTTACGTGATCCCGGGCGAATTCATTTCACATGAGTATGTTTAGGGCATGCCGGAACTTGCGCCATCGTCGTCGCCTCATCACCACTCCTATACTTATATTCGTAATAACCAAAGTGCACTTGCAATAATAATATGATGTGGAAAACAACAGTGAACTTATGTTTCGTTTAAATCGTTGAGCCCCTATAGTGCCGGTCGGCAGTGTTAGATATACAATTTAAACAAAATGTCAGAGGACTGATAAATGGGCTTAATGCGTTTATTAGAAATAAATACATTTAATGCGTTGCCTAAGCATCAAATATAAATAGGCACAGAAGCTGAGATAAAATCGTCGTCCCCTGGAGAGAGAATATAGTGAGAGCTTTGAGGTCATCATGAATTTATTACGTTTCCCACCCTCTGCCACTCCTTCATGGTGTAAGAGCGGAAAGATTATATAACATTTACTCGATAGAAAAAATATTTCATTCATCTCTAAAATTTTAGATTTCTCAGTGTCGTGGAGCGGAGGCGAATCATTTATGAATTAGTCAATGAAATTTACTTCAAAGTATAGATAAAGATTAAAGTATTTAGCAAAAATAGGGATTTTAATTTTATTACATAGTTTATTTTTTGGACAATTAAATGTGTTTCGGCACATACGTCGTTTAACTCCGAGCGCACGCTCAATATAGTGTTGCCATGTTCTGCGTATCTGCGACCACTCCGGTGAAGCTGTTAATGCCGGTAGAGCCAAACAGCATTAGTCCGTCAGAAATAAAAAGCGTATCTACTAACTAGTCGTCCGGTGACGTTCACGACGACGACAGACCCGTGCCGGCTTTACCGAGTTGCGGGTTACAGGCTACCTGTCCCGGAGGTTACAGATAATAAAAATGCGAAAGCCATTGTGAACGTTTCTCTTCAATTTCTCGCTGTTTGGAGGTATTATAAATGAGTATATATATATATATGAGAAAATAAAAACAATTTTGACAAATGTACAATATAAAAAAAAATAGAACCGACTTGAACACTCAAAGTATGAAATAACTTGTTAAAGTCGACATCGACAAGATTATTTTATAGTTTTGAGTGTTGAAGACGGTTCCATTTTTTGGTAAAATTTTTTTTTTTCATCATTTTCAGTGACGTTTGCTACTTACGGGCTCAATTGTCATTGTGTATGTTCACCGATGTCTTCGCCCGCAACTATAATATCGTCGAGATATGCGTAGCACTTTTCAGTTATTGGAGTGTAACTCAGAAACTGCTTGTCCGATTTTGATGAAATTTCGCCAAAAATGGGACCAGCACGGAAGCACACTCTATCAAACAAAAAAATAATCATCAAAATCGGTTCATAAACGACGAATTTATCCGCGAATACACATAAAAGAAATATATTTAGGGTCGAATTGAGTAACTTCCTTTTTTGAAGTCGGTTATAAAAGAACGATTTAAATCGGTTCACCCAGTAGAAAGTTATGCGGTAAGCAACATAAAAAATACATACTGGTTGAATTGAGAACCTCCACCTTTTTGAAGTCGGTTTAAAATAAAGTATACTTTATGCTTGTTTACTTAGCTACGGATACTTAAGCTGCGAAGAATATATTTTTTTATCGTAACCCAACCTATTCTTTACCTAACACGAATATGAATAACTAAATTTAGTACTCAGGTACTAGTTATTCATATTCGTGTTGAAGAATGAAATATTTTCAAAACGAATAATTGTCCAAATTAGTTCATAGAGATTTTCCAAAACTTATCCGAGCGTTTGATCGAACCAAAATGCTAGCACATATTTGGCTCAACGTATCAGCATTGCAATTCAACGTAGCAATGCTGCTAGCATTCTGACCACTCTGCCAGCCGGTAGCGGGCTGGCAATGCTCAAATGCTCTTAGCATTTGAGTTATCAATAGGCTACCAATAGCTAATGGATTGCTCAAATTTTATTGTAGTAGCTGTAGTATTGTAATTAGTTATTAGTGTTTTATTTTAATAAAGGCCAGTAAAAAAAAGTTCATAGATACATGCTCAAGTAATAACCATAAAAATAAAAATTAACGAGACAACGTCCTCTTTTTTTGGAGAATGGTTAAAAGCACGTGATAGTTTCACTGATCTCGCTCGGTGGTGGCAGAAACTGATGAAATTCATGTCTTCTTAACTCAGGTAACTCACTTTTCAAACTGTTCAGGTAACACAATTTCCCAAAAACCAGTTTTCATATAATTGACAGATATGATGATATCTGAAGGTTATCAACATTCGCACCCATGTGCTTTGCGGTTACATTAACATGATCGTCAGAACATAGTTGTATCGACCCTTAATACGTCCCACAAGTTACATGTCAACTTACCTGAAAACCATTTACATTGCTCTTTCTCTGTGTTCAGTAACGTTACTTCTCATCGGTAAGCAGCTATGTGACGAGTCGAGGTAGAACGCCGTATTATGTGGGTCAGACACGAGGCGAGGCTCGAAAGGTCGTCAGCATGTTCGGAAATGCCACGCATTGATGCACTTCCGTCGCAGCACATTGCTGGCTCTTTAGGGTTCGGGACATTGTTAAGAGATAAAACCTTCGATGGATGGGATGTGAGAACCAAGAGCGGCAGAAGCGTGAGAGCATGACGCACCGGAAACACTTCACATACCGTTGAAAGCCAGGTCGGCCACTATTGGAAAAAGAGATGAAAACGAGCATAGGTGCCGTGTCCTCTGTCTGACCAAGCCTGGGGTCGAGTACCGGACCATGTGCCAGTCCTTGACCTCGCCATGTTGGTAAACACCTGAATGCCTGCGGTTTTGATTAATAGACTTTTTGCTTGATAGTTATGGTACATGTTTAAACGTTAGATCATCAATTTGGCAAATCCCGGATGTAGGGATAAGTAGAAAAAGTTTGGCGCTTTTTTAGTGATCAATATTAACATTTCAGCGCTTGACAAATTTTGTCATGAAAACTGTCTATACAACAGTAGGTACTCATTGTTCTCAGTAGGGCGCTCTTATCCAAGTTACCGTTTTACGGGCTTTCCGAGGGATGTGCACTTGGATCGCCAGCACACTCCTCTCACGGGCTCGCAGAGCATAAGTGCACGCTTGCAGAAATGTCGACACCCAGACGGTGTTGACATCTCTGCAAACGTTCAGTTCCTCGACCACATAGCATGCAAGGCCAAGCTCGCATCCAAAAAACTTGGTGTACTGAGCAAAGCTAAGCGGTACTTCACATCAACGCAAAGGCTTTTGCTTTACAAGCGCAAGTGCGGCCTCACGTGGAGTACTACTCTCCCCTTAGGAAGATGCACCCAAGTATCAGCTTGAGCCTCTAGATGCAATGCAGCGTAGTTATACGAGAATTGTCAACGACCCCAAACTCACCGAAGACCTGGAGCCACTCAGTATGAGTCGAGATATGAATGTGTCTCTGTGTGTTTTCTACCGTAGGTACCTGTATATAACGGGGAGTGTTTTGAAGAACTCTTCAAGCGAGTTCCGAGAGTTGATCACATCAGTGTGTTTAGGCATGTCCGTGAGAGCCAGTTAAAATTCTACGTCTAGCGTGATCGAACCTTCCCCCACAGACAAAGACCACATGTATATGTGTGTGATGACAGGGTTTATGTTCATATTTAGTTTCATTACACATTTATTTTAAAATAAAGAGAAGTACCGAATTGATTGCGATGATTTTTTGCTGGACCAATTTTAAAGCAAACCCAGATAAAAAAACTTATGTTCACATTTTTGTGTTGTAGTTCCGTGTTAATTTACCGTTAATTGTTCTAAACGCAATAACGCAGAGTTCTGGCGTAAGCACGACTCGACAGATTAATGAACTCTAACAACCTGTCACATAATAGAGGCGGTCTAATGAGGCTGCATTCACTACTAACAACGTTTGACCACATCGTTGAAACCGCAAAAACCACAAGTTTGAAATATTTCTTTAAATAAAATACCTTGTGATATACATTTCTGTGTGAGACGGCGTGGCTCGTCGATATAATTATATATGACTACGAACAGTGAAAATAAACTATAAGAGGTGTTTTTTTAATAGAGAAATATCTGGGTGACCCCGCTTTGCTCGGTTTTCTAATACATAATAGAGGGGGGGCATAAGGGTGTTGGCGATTAAATTGTTCGATTTCTCGGAAACGCGTGGCGCGGGGCGGCGGGGGAATAGTATATGTTCCTGCCTCTATGCCGTTTCCTGGAAATTATACGCGATGGAGCCGTACACGGGACCGCACCGTGCATTTTGTGTCCGAGCATATTAACAGAATAATAAATCAGTGATTACTGCACGACGTTTCTAGCGGCATGAATAAACAATTTAAGTGAAGTTCCAAGCGCCAATAGATACGGAATGGATCAGAATGTTTGAAACAACCGGCTCCACAGTACCAATACCAAACGGCTCGTGGTTGCCCAGTTTCTGCAAGATCAGCCGACATAGTGGAGCGTGTGCGTGATTCAGTTCAGGGAAATCCGCAACACTCAACACGTAAGGGTAGTCGGTCTTAGAACATCAAAAGAAACACTTTGCAACGAATTTTGAAACATGATTTGCATTTGAAGGCTTATAAAATTAGGGTATCCATACAGCTGCTGAAAAATGTTTTCAGCAATGGCCACCACGTAGCCCCGATCTCTCTCTATGTGATTATTTTCTATAAGGCTACCTCAAATCGGTGGTCTTTGAGAATAATCCGACTCATTTAGGGCAGCTCAAGAGGAATATTATTCAGGAAAGTAACAAAATACCGAGAGCAACTTTTTAACCAGTTTCCCAAAATCTGCAACTTCGGTTTCAAGAGTGTCAAGCAGGCGAGGGAACATTATTTTTAATTCTTAAAAATGTCTATCTTCCTACTGTGTAAATATACTCTTGTAAATCAGAAGTGGTATAAATTAAAAATAAGAAAGAACATGATGTAGAATTTTATTACAATGTTATTCTTATACAAAAAGGTTTAACCAAGTACATGTTAAAATGAAACATTTATACAAAGACACAAAATAACAGCATAAATTAGAATGAAACGATCTTACGGTATGCAGCGTCGAGCCCGAGCACCTTACCAACCGACGACTGAACAAAATGTGGCGGTACTCGATTTTTTTTTTTTTTCTAACGGACTAATGCTGTTTGCCTCTACCGGCATTTACAGCTTCACCGGAGGGAGGGTGAGCACAGATGGTGCTCAGCCCGGTATTTGTGCGGGCGCAGAAGGCGCACCGCCTAGTGAGGCTAGCGCTGACGGCGCTGTGCCACTAGGAGTGGACGAGGCGACTAGCTCAAGGGCACCACTGAGGTTGGGACCTCGGCTTGAGCTGTCGCCAGGACAGGGAGTTATCGGATCGACTTGCCCCGGTACCAAAGTGGTCCGTAAGTGGGCCCTAAGGATGTTTGCTCTTTGACTATTTGGAGAGAATCTAACCAGGATGTTTTTGCCTCGAGCTCGCCGTCGAGCTCGGTGTCGGACTGTGGCGGTACTCGACTGGGCGCTTGCTTTTATAAATGAAAGTGGGAATTAAAGTTGCTAGTGATTGGCTAATAGCTAAGAATACAATGTTTTTAAGCTATTGCATAGCTTCTATCGCGGGCCTTGAGCGTGGAGACCGAATCCAGAAATTCCGTAACGAAAATAACCTAACACCCCCCACTCCGACCGGCACAGCGGTGATACTTTTTAGTTTTGCCTTCTATCGATGAATAGCAGAACTTTTAATGACTTTTTTGAAATATCACGCTTGTCTATTTAGTTCAGCAACTCGCCTCTAGGTGGCATTGATTGTATCGGCGTTACTGCATAAGCTATTAATATATTAATTGCATAAGTTGATAAAAAATGCTATGCAATAGCTTTACCGTGGCAGTCCCCGAATGTCACACAGACTTTTGGCGTTCTTTTTTAATTGAATATTGAAACCGCCAACATCCCTATGACACAACCTGTATAAGTAAGAATTGATTTTGGCCTAACCTCAAACCTAATACTCACCTAACAATAATTAGTTAATTAATTATTGTTTTTAAATAGCTATATAGCCATTCTGAGCGTTTGACATACAATTATGTGTACTATATTAAGGGAGAGGCCTTCGGCTCCAAAACACAGTGAAAACTAGTTTGGAGCCAATGGGTTCATGTATTGTTAGACCTATTGTTATGTCAAATAAATATATTTGTATTTGTATTGGCTTAGTGTTGCTTAACAACGTCATCTATTGTCAAGTAGCTTTAGTGTTGCAGTGTCGGTAAAACTGTTTAGAGTAGTATTAAGGTACTACTCGTACTCGCTGAGATATTTACGATCAAAGTGCGTGTTTCCGGCCGGCCGGTGACCACGATGTCACGACACAAAAAGAGGGTTGTTATAAATGTGACGGACATGTGTGTGAATCTGCCTGGGCGTCTGTTTCGCCTTCATACCTCACTAATTATGGATGATTTTATTTCGATTTCTTTTTTAGAATGGAAGGTCTGCTGAAAGTGTGTTGAAGTTTCTATATTTTATCAAAATATTATTTAAGCCGAAGCCGGCCGGCGGCTAGTATATTAAATATATTTTCGACAATATTAGTATTTAAAATTGAATAAAGTATCTGCCCTTATTTGCTTTTATATAAAAAAAAATGTTTATACGTACAATGTTAGTGTGCCTATGTAATCGACGAAAACCACTGTCTTGTCTCTCAGTTCGTTCTTGCTACAGAACATGTTATAATGTAGTATGCTTATGAATCCCCAAACCAGTGTCACACAACACCTCTGAAGCAGTTAAGAAAGAGCTCTTAAATCACTGGCTGATCAGTGCTACGTGACTCTCCTCAAGACGCTATATTGTATGCCAGCGCGGAGGTCGCACTTCCGAACCAACGCCCGCGCCACGCCGCCCGCGCGCCGCGCCGCGCCGCCCACACCACAGCCGCCGGCGCACGCGCACGTGCCCGCCGTCGCGTCGCGCGTCGGAGCGGTGTGCCATCGTTTTTGGGCTTTTAATTAAGGTTTGGGTTTGATTTGTCGTTTTATAGTGCTTTCGACAGCGAGGGAGCAAGTCCAACTTAGTGGGATAAATACTTTGATACAGAAGTAGTTGTATATTTAAGTGATATGTGTAACTCCAAAGTCGGCATTTCATTACCTACGAGTGTAGGGAGTCAAAATACATTTCTACGAATAGGAATCGAGTCTAAGCTAAACCAATGTCATTTTATTTATATATTTACTATGTTCGCCCTTTCCATACTCATAGAAACTATACACTCTCTACACTGACTCTTGACATACATTGGATATATATTAATATTACTACCTTTTGATGTAATTTTGTACCGAATAGGAATATAGTCTCCATATATACTTAGGTAAATGAGAGTAGAGAAGTATAAACTTTTACTAAGTTAGTTGTATAACTGTAGACCCTTGATGACGCGGCGAGTGCTCGTACTTCTAACAACCGGATACTCGCCGGAAGTACCTGCAGCACTAAACTAAACTGGAAATATATTATTTTCGGTTTGAATGATCGTGAATCTGAAAAAGCTTAGATAGATAGACAGAAAACTCTTTATTTTCACACTATTTCAAAAACACACATAAAGAAAACAAACAAACAGATATAAATACAGTGATACAAAGGGCGGCTTTATTGTTTAAAGCGATTTCTTCCAGGCAACCAAAAAGCTTAAATATATATACAATGTTTTTAAGCTATTGCATAGCTTCTATAGCGTAAATTCCGTAACGAAAATAACCTAACACCCCCCACTCCATATATATGTATATCTAGTATAAGCACCAAACCACGTATCGTCTAATTTATATTTATTATTTAGAATTTCCATTCATCTCAACTTCAAGAAACTCAGTCTCGAATACTCACTTAGATATACACTAAGTGTTTGGTTACGTACGTAAGAAGTTTTGCGGGTTTATTTTATTAGTATATATTTGATACTTTATTATATATTTCACTCAGAGGCTTAGAATGTATTGCTTGGGGCTTGATGGGTGGGCCCTTTCTGCAACTATTTTTTTTCGGTTATTATTCAATTTGCAGATTGCAGTGATGAAGTGACGATGTGGTCGAAAGTGGAATTAAGCTTGACCAAAATGAATGTGGCCCCACGGCTTGCAGAAAACTGGTTGGTTGTTTCAGTCGTGGGTCAAGTTTTTTAGCTTTTGGTGTTTTGAAACCATCGCTACGTGCAGGGTTGTTAATCTTTCGTTCTAGAACCCTTCGCTTTCGCGGTCTCGAGCCGAGCACTAGCGGAAAGAGCAACTTTACCCACATCTAAAACAAATAACTATTATTTGGTATATAAAAGTGTGGACGCTTGCGTGGGCGCCGGCGCCGCCAGGATTACCTCCAGGGAGGTGCATCTGCATTACTGCACGTACACATTATACTACACACGTCCAAAAAGTTTACATGTGCGGTTTTGTAACTTTTGAACGATTTCCCTTAACCATTCGTATAGATACAGGGGGCGCAAGTGCACCCCCTTGCACCCCGCTGCCGGCGCCCACGGACGCTTGTGACCCGCTGCAACCGCAAAGTTGCACTTTCTCGCGTATTCTCGAAGCTTAAACTGTTGTTGGGGATCGAACCAGTGTCCGTCAGTTTGACAGGCGACACTCCCCCCGCTGAGCTATCATCGCTTCCCCACAATATTTTTACCCGTGCGAAGTCGGGGCGGACCATTAGTATTTTCTACAGTTCCGATTATTTCTAAATCTGTCTAGTGGATAATCTGTTCTAAATAGAGATGCTGTCTAGTTACGCTGGAGAGCTTCACCATATTATCTGGCACCCATCAGACGGCATTAGTAGTCATGGATATAGTGCCTCGACCATCGCTCGGGAGGTTTACAATACACTCATTGTGGCCCAATGGTACCAATATGTTCTGATAGATGTATCTCCGTGGGCACACGTGGCTCGGCCCTTGTAGAGAAAGCGAAGCCCTACGTGACGCGCGACACGGAGCCTTTATCGTAGCCACTCTTGGGAACAAGTTTAGTAGCTTTTTTGTCAGGAATTAGTCTGTTCTGAGAGCGGTGAGCCCTTTTATGAGGAGGGGTTGCATTGTCGTCGAGTAGCATTCTTTGTATTATATGGATGTGTTAAACTAGGGTTTTGTGCAAGTGGCGTTATTGTACCTGCCATCATATTATGCCTAAGTAGTAGCAGTGGCGTACGAGTACTACCCGCCTGCGGGCAAAAGTCCAGTTAGCGGGTAAAGTGTACAATTTAAGATCCATTTCATTTATTCGCTGACAGAATCGCGACCGCGAATGACCTCTTATATACTGAAGTTTACGACAAATGTTACAAAGAAAAAACAATGTCGTAGGAACTGGGACTTAATGCGAGAAGGTCGTAAGATAAGGCTTAAGATAATTATAAGAAACGAATAACACGACTGCGTCAATATCTGCCATCTTTTTTAAATTTATTGAAGAATATTTTACTATTATTAGCATTTCCTATTCCAACCTCCAATAAAACATAAGTAACATCCTCATCATCATCTCTGCCATAGGACGTCCACTGCAGGGCATAGGCCTCCTATGTTATAAGTTATATATTCATAATCACCGTTAAAAATTCTTTATTTTACATACTCGGTGTATTTTTAAATCATTACAGTTATTGAGAATATATTTTGGCGCCAAAAATCCTATTTTTTATCTTTTATTTTGATGTACCCAGTGTCAGTTTCGCGACTAAGGCGAATCTATTGACACCACTCACATAAAAATACGACAAGTCGTTTAGGCTCTAGGGAAATATACATACATATACACTCAAAAAAAATCCTACTTCTTTCGCAGTCGGGTAACAGAAGAGTCAATCTTTTTACTTTAAAATTCTACCGGTTTCGCATCTTGAGAACTAGAATGACTGTGTGATGAAATCAGTGAGGATGTCACCTTAACTAGCACATCCCATGACGAATCACGAATCACCAATCAAGATGGTGTAGGTCAGCGCCCAGTGACGTCACGGGAATATTGTCTGCGATAAGTGGTGATTCAGCGCGTGCTCCCCGCTCTAATCACCTTCCGAGAAGAGCACCCGTCAGTGGTCCATTCCAAATGATCTTGAATCATATACTGCAATGAGGAGGCAAACGTATCATGTGATCCATCCAGATTACAGCGAGAAACTCGTCATGAGCCGCTACACACCTGCTGGTCGGGATGGATGGAGAGGCTTGGGTTATGGTGGGGATGATGAAGGACGAGGATCTGACAGCGCTATGCGTATCGCGCCGTCGAGTGCCGCCGTTCGAATGAATATTTTTCAATTTATTTTAGAGTCCGTAGTGAACGCCCAAATTCGACATTATTCGGCCTACGATTTTCTCCTTAATAGCGATCCCCGTCCAGCCTTTTCTGTGATCGCAACTTCGCTACTCGAGTAACTTATCGTTTTTTTTTATGCCAGGCCAGGTTTCTGCAGAGGTCGTCCATTGTACAACTCAGAAAAACAGCGTTCATACCTTCGTAAGCAAGGTCGAACGGCTATACACACCTGAATTAGGAATAACATGTAGATTACTTTTATACCTAAAAATAGATCGGTTCCTGTGGGATCATTGAGGTAAAGGCATATAGCCATCCACTCGAGTGAAACTGCGGCACGCAGCGAGCTTTCTAATGAGTTATTATGTCTTTTATTAATCGGTTAATTCCTGTGTATGAAACTATACATGTTTACATGGTTATCACGAAGACATCGTAGTCACATTCACGAATTAATTTTGCCTACAAATAAATATTAGCATTCCATAAGTTAGATTGCTTTATGCAAGCTCAGCGGTCCAGGTTCAGGTCCTATATACTATATACGTATGTATAATGAGTCACAATTCGCTGAAGCCCTCCGGAAAAGGGCGGGCTATCAGACTAAGCATCGGATGCCATAGGTCTGTGAACATCGGGGGTAAAGAATGTGGATCGACCACAGAACGATACATCACTACAATATAGATACGTCATTTTACTGAATATTTATTAACCTTAACCGACCCTAAGCTAACATACCAGGATACGTTGCAAAAATAGTTGTACAAGGACGTTTTTTCGTAATTAAAAATATTCATTATTCGCATCAGAAATGAAGAGATCCGTAGAAGAACAAAAGTCACCGACATAGCTCAGTGGATTAGCTAGTTGAAGTGGCAGTGGGCAGGGCACATAGCTCGAAGAACCTATGGCCGTTGGGGTCGAAAGGCTCTCGAGTGGAGACCACGGACTGGCAAGCGCAGCATAGGACGGCCACCGATCAGGTGGACAGACGACCTGACTGAGATCGCAGGCAAGGGCTGGATGCGGGCCGCTTCCAACAGGTCCTTGTGGAAATCAATGGGGGAGGCCTATGTCCAGCAGTAGACGTCCTATGGCTGAGATGATGATGATGATGATGATAGGTAATTATGGTAAATCTCGCAGATAAATAGTGTGTAGGTATACCTACAGTGTTTGTACCGTGCCGCGGCAGTTGTGGATTCATATTATGTCCACGCACCGCGCGAGGAAAGTATCTGTTGTGAGGATGCGGACCGTGCGAGGAGCTACTCGGACCACAGCACGCTACAGTTACCCGATTCGGAGACAGGGGCGAGGCCATGTACTAGTCTAGCCCATGCACTCCCTCAGAGGGTTGTCGTCTATATCTAATCCATCACGCTGGAGATGAATTTGCCAAGGGTTCACGAGTCAGCTCAGTGATGAATCATAATAGCTCATTGTAGAGATCGCTGATCTGTTGTTCAATCGAAATAATAACATTGTTGTAATGGAAGATAACACAGTTCACAATGACAGCCATTATTTTGTTCTGTCTGTCTGGCAAAATACAAAGATATAATAATCTGGCTAAATTATAAAGTTGTATTCTGTTTTGGTATAACACTTGTGAACAATAGGCCTTAAATTGGTATATTTTCATTATATGTAAATGAAGACCAGCACTGGTCGCCAGCGTCGGGGATATGCTGATCTGAGAAATGTGACAAAAAAGAAAAGTTAAACATACCTACCGTACTTAATAAAAATAAAATAATGTTTTTAAAACAATATATTTTCGGTATTGTTTTGTACTGGTGTCTTAATGTTTTGGTGACAGCATTAAGTTGCCTGTGTGTTGTCTATCTCTATATTTTTTTTTATTCACAATAGACAGGCGTTTGACCATTATCTCACCTAAAGTTAAGTGATGATGCGGTCTTTATTGCAGGTATACTTTTATATGTATGTGTCACGTGACCTTAGTGCTGACGGAGACTAGCCGCAATTGAACGAAACTGCCCCAGTAAACTATTACAACTAGCATGAACTGTCACATTAATTGGAATTCTATAATTGTATTGTATATTATCATCGCGTCAGGGCACCACACACAGATGCGTAACAGGTGTGCGTCCCTGGTGCGGGGGCGCGGGCCAGCTCCAATGCTGTCCTGATGATGATCGCAGAGCGAGTGGATTGCCCTTTTATTCGGCGCTGCTCTTACCTGAAATAAATATATTTCATTATACCGTTATAATATATTGTATTGTATATACATAAAAGAAGGCCTTTGTATTTCAGTTATCTATGTAGCTAAAATGGTGCAAAAGATGATGGAATGACAATCATACCTTGGAAGTTAGGACGTCCTATAGTTTGGGATGATACATAATAATAATAATATAGATACAATTGCGCCGTCTCGTCTTCCAGCGTCTAATATAGAACATGTAAGTACCTACAAATAAATGAGTAAAGCATAAACATCGAAATAAACTATAGTACCTACTAATGCCTAGTCAGCTATAGGTAACCGAACTTGTGTAATTAGTTTCAATTAACGTTTGTGAATTTGGATGTTTGTTTCTTGTCAACTACAATTATTACCGTTGATGATGTGTTACGAAACAAGTACCTACCTACCTATAGTACCTACTATACTTACTTGTGGAGATCAAGATAAGGTAGGTATGCTAGCATTGCAATTGTCTGAGCTGATAATCATTTTATCTAATCTCATACTGAAATATAAAGATTAAATAATCAAAAACAGAACTTGAATGACAGTCGTTATAGACAATATATCGAAATAAATTTATAAAGTTAACATTTCGATACAGCTCTTCTATGACAACTGTATCGAAATGTTAACTTTTTACCATTAAGATACAGCTTCAGCTGGACCAAGGAGGTTGCAATGCAGTTTTTCTACATAGTCTGTGGACGCGGCGCAACACGCATGCGCTACCAACAAATGGATTTTGGCGCTAAACGTTTACTAATGCTATGATTTTACGTATATTTCATGAGATTAGATAAAGTAGTGTATGAAACTGCACATAATGTGGTCTTAAACCACTCGTGTAATGCTATAAAAAATCTCACCTATACCTACGGCTCGTTTTTTTAACTTACACTCGTGTTTTAAGAACCCTTATGATACAGTTTCAAAAACTACAATATTAACATTATTATTCTTTTTTTTATTGCTCAAGCTAGCAATTAAGCAAGTTACGTTCAGTTCTGCGATATGTTTTATTATAGTACCGACGGCTACGTCCATTCGAACATACAATATATAAACTATATCCTTCGTAACTATTCATTATTATGCTTAAGAAAAAGGAAAATGCTACATAAGCTTATATATAGTTTAATACTTATTCATTTTACAAATCATCTCAGGTTTCAAAAACAGTATGTAGGTAGATGGTACCTAATAACTAAAAATTACTAAATTTGCGCAGTAAGTGATAATAATGATGAGTTCTAGCCTATTTATATCTCATAATTTACGGAAAAAATATTCTGATTACGTAGCACAATGAAATATTGTGTAGCGTGTTGTTGTTGCAGCTACGTGTTGTTGTTGCAGCTACGTGTTGTTGTTGCAGCTACGCGTTATTGTTGTAGCTACGTGTTGTTGGTGCAGCTACGTGTTGTTGTTGCAGCTACGCGTTATTGTTGTAGCTACGTGTTGTTGTTGCAGCTACGTGTTGTTGTTGCAGCTGCAGTGCTCAGCAACGACAGCTGGATACATAATGAAACTTGTACAGAAACTACTACTTTAATTTGCCCAAGTTTATACACACCTATAGTTAATGACATTTTTAAAGGTAATTTACCATTAGATGTACCTGAGCCAAACAGAAGGAGCTAAACAACATTACAACAATATTAACGTTACAATTGATCAGTTGAAAAACAAAGCAAAAATAAATGACTTGGTTGGAAAAACTAAAGTTTCTGTATTCTTATATTTTTTGTACCTGTCGAGTTTGTTCAGCGGCCGTATACTGGCGACGGTTTTCAGAAAAGCAATTAAATGATTGTACTTGTTCTGCGATTGGGACTTATATCGAAGGGACTTTCCTATCCCGAAGCCTGACAATAGCGAGCGGAGCGTGGCGTGTCTAACTTGCCAATCAAAACTAACTGCGAAACCAGTAAAACCCGCGAAATACCAGCGATTGTTCTATAGCATTAATCGGCTACTAAACAAAGATGATGACAATGGGCGCGGCGCGGGCGCAGGCGATAGACTGTGAAATTAGAGGAAAACACGGTGGTCACCACCGCCATCAAGTTTGCCGTTTGAGAGCCCTCGTCGCGTTACTGTTCCAGCTTTCTGAACTCTCGCTCGGAAACTGTTACTTGTTTAATTCCAACTCTCGCCTGAGATTCGCACTATTGTACAATTCTACTCAGTACTAACTATTATTGGCGATTACAACTGTGACACTAACATTATTATTTTGTACTTACACTAGATGCGTTACCTGTTTTTTTTTTGAACCATTTATTAATGCCTGTATGAATGTGTACACGTAACCTTTGTTGTGTTGTATGGTAAACCGAACAGTACTTAGGTATAAGTATGTTTGTATGCTGGGCATGACGATGGGAGAACATTGCGTGCGGCACCCTCACATGATTTCATGAATATAGGTATAGATATAGTAGTATTGCCTAAGCTCATTTTATTGCTAAACTAAACTTGAATAGGGAGCGCACAGGAGAGATGACAATGCCATTTATGCGACATCCATACATGGTGGACGTTCCAACTTGTCGCACGAAGCGTTTTGCTTCCACATTCTTAGTGCGTACAGCTAACGAATGGAACTCATTGCCTAAATCTCTATTTCCGAAAAAATACGACCTGGGTATCTTCAAGGCAGGCGTGCTCCATCGTAGACCGCATCATCACTTAACATCAGGTGAGATAGTGGTCAAACGCCTGCTTATTCCCAATAAAAAAAATAATATAAAAAAATTCCATACAATACAATAACTATTTATTGCACAAATACACCATTTAATAAAAATATAACAAAACAAAATACTAAAATACTTATACAGCACAATGGGCTGTTTATCGCATAAGTACCTACGTATAGCGATTTTAGATAACATTATCTAATATTGTGATATTACATTAAATTATTTGCTAACATTAGATCAGCGCAAACAGAAAGGAAAACTTAGGTTATTAGTAAACATTGTGTAACTAAGCCCCGTGTACAAATTACCTGTTTTTTGCAGTCAAAGTATTGGTGATCGTTTGCCGCCACCGCACCGCTGCGCCACCGCGTCACCAGAGGGCCACGCAGTTGTCTCCACGTGGCGCGGGCGCGGGCGCGGGGAGGCTATACCGCGGTCCGCACCGCGACAATCGACACGTCAGAAGCGGGCTCGAAATCAAACATCCACTCTTAGCGAAACTTATAAAAAACTTGCACTTGGCCAAAAATATGTACATATTGCATATAACCCACACAAAAGAAAAGATTTCCCCAATAAATAATTTTCTTTTCTTTTCTTTGAAATTTATTTTATCTTTATTCTTGTCCGTTATCAAATCTTACACACTGCATTACTCATTTTTTATCCGAAATCATTGATTTACAAAAAAAGGGTTTTTTTGTAAATCAATGTCCGAAATACAACTTTCTGCCAATGGTATCTACAATTATATATAAGTAAACTGTAACTGTGTTAACAGATACTCCTCGGCTCTCTAACGCCCTAGTACATAATTACACGTGCGTAGATTACGGTATCCCCCCGTATTACAGATATCCATAGGTGACGGTGATCGCTTACCATCAGGCGGCCCGTTTTCTTGTTTGCCACCTACCCATCACATTAAAAAAATCGATCGACTTGAAGCTTTTTTTGGAATCCGTTTGGTTTGCATTGGTCAAAAGTTTAGGGAGCTTATATGACTTAGGTATTTAAAATACTAGTAGTTGTCCGCAGTCAAATCGCTCAGTATTAGACAACTACTACCTGCTACTACTGCAACTGTAGATAGCTACACTGTGATTTCCCCAGAACATAGGTACTCCCTCATGCGATTTACCTGCAAGTCAAAGGTGACCGATGTACCAGCCAGCCCGCCTGCGCTGCCGAGGTGACGTCTCGGGGATTCTGTGCGTGAAGCTGACGACTGCAGGGATAATGAACATGACCACAATAATACGTTGCTCGTTCACAAGCGAGTGGTCGAAGTATTGTGTCTCGTGCCAGTACAGCCAGCAACATCGCCAGTGTTGATATGTGATCATTTTTGTGTCATCAATTTTTCCGATTACGTAGTGCTTACTTTGTTTTCTGGTTTTATGAATTCGCACGACATACCTCCTTGTAGCACCTTAGTTCTGGGGTAGCCTGGAGCTACTCACTGGTTGGTTGTCATTCTGACACAATTAAAACGTCGCAAGTATAAAGACTTTACAGTAGGTTTGTTATTTATGAGGTGTATTTAATAATAAATTTCATTTTGATTTTAGGAGCCAAATTTTAACACATTTTAACCTAAATTTATAAGTAATAGGTGGAGTCTAAAAGTAAATAATATCTTTAATTTGGAGTATGTATTCCAAATTATAATAAAGTATTCAATATTATATACTTAAGGAGACCTCTAGCTCTGCGCATATCGGTGACAGCTATTATTCAATAGGGCGGTTCAGCATTTTGAGATAACGTACCTTTAAATTGCGTTGAGGTGTGTATTACTTACATATGAAATTGGCGTTTTGTCAAACTGGTCACTTTGATCTTAAATCTGGCGTTCGGTAGGAATTCCAAAATAAATTTTTTTCAGAATTTGAATTATGCTTGTGTTTTTGTGTCGCAATTTCGTGATTCATTTGTTTTCGCACCATTTGATTTTTCTTTGACATCGCTCTGTTCACAATATGGAAAGCCTAAAATATCGGCTTATTTAGGAATACAAGTTCCACCGCGGCGCCGGCGCCGCAGAAACAGCTCGAAGGATTAATGATGTGTATGGGGAAACTATTGTAAAAGAAAACACCGTACATTTTTGATTCCAACGTTTTCGTACTGAAAATGTTGACCGACAAACAAAACCCTAGTTGTCAATGAAGAATTAAAAGTGATCGTGGAATCAGATCCATCCAGAACCACGTCAGAGTGCGTGAGCCGCAGGCTGGATAGAGCAGGCTGATAAAATAATTTTAATTCACTTGAAACAAATTAGAAAAGTGAGTGATAAAGCTCGAAAAATGGGTACTGCATGGATTGAGTGAAGCAAACCAACAAAGACGAATGGAGAGCTGCGTGCATTACATTACATTACTCAACCGATTTGACAACTTCTCGCAGGGAAACAAAACAATTCCGAATGAGGCTGTCGAAATCGCCTTCAAAGATATATTATTATTATTGATTCTCGCTCCCACTTTTTTTTCAGTAAAGCAATCAATGAACTGCCCATAAAATGGCGAAAGTGCATAGATAACAATGGTACATACTTTGATTGATTAAATAGAATAATTATTTCATTTTGTTAATATGATTTTTCTTTATCTGTGCAAAACTCAAAAAACCAATTTCATATGTACCAATATAATGTAAAATTTGCGTGTATTTTGCAATAAAAGGCAAGATTTGCATAATTATTGCAATTGATGTATTATCATCAAACCGCGTACACAGAGATGCGTGTGTGGGCGCGTGCGCAGGCCGCGCCTTCTTATTATCATTTATTATCAGGTAGGCGTTGCACTGAATGCGATAATTTACGTGAATTACAAATAAGTTTCAAATAACTATTACATTTTTCACTGTAATCAGACTTCGATACAAAGCCTAAAAAATGTGACATAATGTTTTTTTGACCATTTTATAGAGCACACATTCTTAAAAATTTGTAGAGGTGGTATGGGCGTTTAGTTTTATATATTTTGTTATTTTAAATAGGTATGCATGATAAGTTATGATGCCAAGTGTTTACTCCGTAATAACACAATAGTGCAGTGCCGTGGTGGTACCGGCCTAGAATAGTACTCCCCCATCTCTTCCCGCGGGTGCCGTAAGAGTCGGCTAAGGGATCACGTACCAAAAGGTGGGCAGCAGCGCCTTCTGAGGATTGGAAATCATACTGCGCTCGCCAACCGGCCTGCCAAGCGTGGCGAGTATTGGCAAATCCCCCCTATACGGGGGAGGCATATGTCCAGCAGTGGACGCACATGGCTGAGAGAAGAAGAAGAACACAATAGTTTTAACTATCTTTGATGTGGCGATTAGTATAGTGTCGACTAAGGCACTTACGCTGTGCTAAATGTTTACTAATATTGGTCCACATTCATGTAACGGTGACGTACATCCAATGCATGCAGTAAGTCTGCTATATCTCGTGATCGTCACTTCACGTGGAAATTTGACACTCTGTACTGAAACTGTAAATAATTTTGTCTTAAAACACTCGTGTAATGTTATAAAAAAACTCGCCTACGGTTCGTTTTAACGTTTAACTTACACTCGTGTTTTAAGAACCCTTATTATGATACAGTTTCATAAACTACTATTATTCTATGGTAGGACTGTAGAGATCATCCAAACATTTGTCACTCTGTCATTTTCTATTTCGTTCGTTGTTTATTTCGCGGTCTCGAATCCACTTTTCCGTACGTTTGTGCCATTGAGATTTGTTGCACTGGTTCTTTATTGTTATTGGTGTTTATCTTAACTATCTCTTAAAATCACGTCAGCTATCGTACCTACTATGTATATAACTGTAGCATCGTGTGTATGACTATCTTGGAAAGTGTTCAAATTCGATTAATTTATATCAATGGTACTGATTAAAATTTATAATAATTAGTTTAATCAATTCATGCATAGGTACGATAGTACCGTACGAAGTATATATATTATTTTATTCTATAACCTCTCGGATATTGGACACTTCTTTTTCATTTTTATTATAACTCTGCGTTTGACCACTGACAATATTACCGACTAGGTGCTTTAATAGTACAACTACATATAAACAGTGGAACTTATTGTGTAATGTTAACAAGATATACGGTGTGTTTACAAGTTCCCTTATACATAGACCAAATATTCACATAGTGTGATCATTATTAACCCGAACTCAAAAAATTATATTATGATAAAAACCTGGAATTGATTTGGTGCAGCTCAGAATACCACTGAACAATAGTAATTCCTAGCTTAGCTTGCAGTACGCGACCAGCGCGAGTTCGGCACGCGACTTGGGATTGCCGGCAGGAAATACGCGACGCAAGCGCACGGTCAACCGACTGCTAAGTATTCTGTGGCGGAGCTAATGATCCAGGTAAGTGTTACCTATTCTATGATGTAGCTAGCTCAGGGGATTCCGCGGCTCGCGCCGCGCCGCGCCGCGCGGTGGAAAACCACCGATAACATACTTATCTATTTATATAGTTTGTGTAGTTGTGTAGGTAGTTGTCATCATTATAGGGCATTATACTTGTATTTAGCCATTTAGCCATTTAGGAGGTAGCTAACTTTAGTTAATACCACAAACTAATATACGATGGTTACGCATGTAAATACTAATTTATAATGAAGTCATGAATGTAGCGTTAAGCGCACTTAGCGATGTTTACCGAATGATCTCCACCGATGAACAATGTTAACTTGTCGATTGCCGCGAACAGAAGATTTGTTTTAAGCTCTGTATCGCGACAAGTCAACGTATTAGCCAATGATGTTTAACTAAACATATAATATCATTGGTATTAGCACTGCTGTCTATCCGCGGGGTTACACGCGATCCGAACGGGTAAGCGCTAAGATAAATTTAAAATTTCCGTATATTAAGCATAGAGTAAATAATTAACTGACGGGTAGAAATAAAAGTATTATTGAAATGCTCTAATAATGAGAAAATAAAAAAGAAATTATTGAATTTTGTTGTAGAATCAGAGATGGAGTATTTTATATGATACTATCTCGCTTCGCTCCAAGCGCACTATCTATATTTAACGTTATATAATACAAGTATAATGTACTTAGTATGTAAACCTTCCGTGAAAAATGATTAACTAATGGTGAGTCTCTTGGATGAGCGATCAAAGGGCCTTGGATGTTTGTGTGCTGTGATTGTGTATGTGTCCATGCCTCCCGCGACACAGGGACTCCTAGTGCGGAGATCTAAGAGTGATAAAAAAAATGGTGAAAGTGGCATCGAAATTTGTTGCGTGATTTAGAAGTTACCGGAAATACATAACATACATGGTGAGATCAAGTTACTATAACACCGCTGAGGTACCATTACTACCCTCGGGGGTGAATACACAATATTTGGATTTAAACAACTTCTGGCTTTCAAAAATAATTTATTGATTGGAAATGAAAGTTTTGTTTTGGCCTTCGATCAGGTATCCCTGTTCGAAGGCGCCGAAGTAGATTATGGTGTGAAAAATCATGGTTCACTTTTTTATTTTATTGCGAACCATTTCATAGATGTTAATTAAATAATATATGCACATGTAGGTACACATCTAAATTTCATCGTAGCGACAATTAGGCACGGAAAAATGGCGGAGAAGCGCCGTTGACCTTCTTAGCGTTAGGTATTTTCAAAATTCAACGTCTATGTTCTTGACTAATTCAATTATCAATTGAAGGTCATAGAAGTTTAATTGTTGTCATGATAAGTAGTATTGTTTGCTTTACGAATAAAAAAAATAATTAAATGGAAGCGACTTCAACATTCAAAAGTGTGAAATTTATAACTTGTTGAAGTCGGTACAATGATAGTGCAAAAGTAACTATTATCAAAATATTGTGCTCATGGTACCGACGTCGACAAGTTATTTCACACTTTTGAGTGTTGAAGTCGGTTCCATTTTTTTGTAAAGTTTTTGATGATTCCTAAAGTATTAAATCCCTATTTAAAAAAAAATATATATATATATAGCCTATGTCACCCGGGGATAGTACAGCTTCCCAAAAGTAAAAGAATCCTTTCAGTAGTTTCCGAGCCTATTCAATGCAAACAAACAAATCTCTTTCTCTATAATATTATTATAGATTACTTACCCAAAAAACAGTACCAATGAGCAGCGCAATCTAGCAAATACTGAAAACAACTGAAAATGCGAAACATTGCTATAGAACGCCATCTACCGATACTACCATCTAGTCAATATAGATGGCGCTTTAAACAAACGCGTTTTCATAAAACCGTATGAGCGTACTTTATGTATAATGCACCTTTGAAAACAGATGGCGCATTCCACAAAATAGTTGATGAAAATGTTTTACACCACGAAAGAGCTCTCTTCCGCGTTTTACGCTTATACAAGTATTCTGCGGCCATAACGGCTACAAATGTTATCTCCAGTCAGATAATACCTGAAAGGGGGGAGAGGGGGGGTGTATAGTTGTTACTATTTCTCATGCTGTCTTTGAATTACAAGCTATTCGGCAAGTGTACCGCGAGCCTGATGTCAAAGTCCAGCCTTGTATTGCAGTAGGTAACGTGTCGCGTACATAATCTAATAATTAATCCTCAAACCGTAGCGTACATGAGACAGAAACATAGCCCTGTTACTCGAGGACGACATAGCTTATACATATATCACGTTTACCTAGTAAATGCCCATGAAACAACCTATTCATCATCTCAGTCATAGGACGTCCATAGCGGGACTCAGGCCTCCCCCAATGATTTCCATAAGGACCGGCTGGCTCTCATCCATCCCCTGTTGTAGATCGATAAACATTAAGTTTGTCTAGTTAAATACCATTCATAAATGAAATAAACCTTTTAATATCCAACGCGATATCCAGAGAACCAGTCAGGCTCCTCCAAACCCAGTAGAATATTGCTAGCGTTTACTTTATTCATCTCGCACCGCAATGTGAAACTGAACAATGTACCAGGTACCTAAACCGGGTGTATAAATGATACACTTCAATAGTGATTTCAAATTAATTTTATTTCAGTAAACAGTATAGACCTTATTCTAGATCAGACATGTCTGAAGACACATAGTATCAGTTGAGAGATGGTGGGGGCGTTAGAGAACTGGAGCGCTGAGATGAACACGAAAGCGTACTGCTCGCGATGAGTTCTTTCTACTTTTGTAATTGTCGCGGTCCATGCTGTAAGAATGAACATTACTGTCGGGATACTATTTACCATTTATTTATTAATTAGTTTCATCGCTCGATGTTTCGGCGCAGTAGCACGCGGCGTGTTCATTACTAAACTGTGATCAACAATGTAAACAAATAAAACACAAGATAGTACACATACTAATGATTAATATAATTAATTGTTACACAGTCTAGTGCGCGGGGTTTCTACGAGGTCGGTGTGGACCAGTGTGGAGTGTGGAGTGCGTCTCGCGAAACAAGTTCCACAAGAGAGGCGCTAGTTTATTTGCCGTAAGAATGAATCAGTATCGTCACGTAGAGCATCGACGTTATCGGGCTCGTTCAGTTGTGCTTGGTGGTGAATATCTCGTAGTCGCGCACAGTGAAGTTATAGTCGGGCGTGAGCGAGCCGACGGTGTGCGGGTGTGCGGCGGGGGGCGGCGGGGGGCCGGCGCCGGGCGCGGGCGCGGGCGCCGGGGGCGGGGTGGGGTCGCCGTACGAGTGCAGGTTGCTGTACGAGTCGCAGTTCGAGTTGCAGTTGTTGGACAGCAGCAGGTCTGCGCCCGCGCCGAATATCGGCCCGCAGCTGGAGACAATACACGAAACTAACGTACAATATACACTAGTCATTATCGTCTCTACTATAGAGTAGAGACGATAATGAATGAGAATGATAACGAGAGATAATAATAAATAATAAAAAATCTTTATTGAACCTTAAACAACGACACATAAATAAAGACAGCACGACGTCTCACCTCTGCTCTAATTTTTAATGAGTGACATTAATGTCTTGCCCTTCCCGGCGCTTCAATCATCATCCGAGCAAAGTGACGTATGGTTACATCTTTATTGATCTCTGAAACTATCAGTGGATACGAGTGACCTCGACTGAGTAAGATCGCTACATTCTACAGGCTGTATGCCATTACTGTGTGTGCGTGAGTGTGTGTATACTCACTCCGGATGGTAGCAGAGCGCGAAGGGCTTCTTGAGCAGGTGGTATTTGAGCGGCGCGTCCCCGAGCGCGAACAGGAACGCGCGCTCCGCCGGGATGTACCCCCCCGCGGCGCCCCCCGACCCCGCCCCCGCCGCGCTCCACCCCGTCTCGCTGTACCCGCCCACCACCTCCCCGCGGGACAACTGTACAACGAACGATATCAATACTACTAATTAACGATCATATCTCATTCCTTTCTATGGCTGATGCCTTTATTGAAATAAAATACTGATAACCAAATACAATACACAATACAATAACATTTAAGCAATTCACTAGCTGTAATCAGCCTATATATAACTCGAATGCTTCTGTTCCGCTACCAGTTGGCAGCGTACCCAGAATCCTAGCAGCATTGCCACGATGAATTGCAATGCTGATTCGTTGAGCCATTTTGGTGAGGCGTCACATCTGTTTATTTAATTTACCTAATATACCAACCACATATACATCATCCATCCATTATGAGTCCAAAGTTTTGTTAAAGTTGTGAAAGTCACATAAATAATGCTGATATTGTTATGTTTGCTGACGACACAGTGGTGGTGGTGTTCGTGGTTCATCTTTGTCAAATGTTTATTATTACGGTCGAATGAAGATGGTTTGGCCGATGTTACAATTTGGTCGGGGGGCAATCTTCTGTCGTTATACACCGCAATAACGAAATATAATGTGTTTAGAAAATTAATATTGATAAAAACATATTCTCAACTAACTTTCAAATAATAGCACACACTTATCCTTGCAATACCGCCATAAAACACATTATAGTGTTTTCAGGCATCGGTCCTTGACAGCCAGTATACGAGTACATCCTAGCTCTGGCATTGTTTAACTAATATTAATGAAATTGAATTGAACACAAACACACAATACAGTCACCTCAGACGCAGTGACATCTTGGCTTCTGAAATCTAACGGCCATTTTAGATTGATTGAAGTGATAACTTCTTTAGGTACGTTGGGAACTTTTGGTATCGTTTTGGGACAAGGCACTGATCCCGAGTGACAGTCGCGCTCACAGGGGTGTTTGTGTGTAGATTTGGCACTTTGGGATCGGATGAAGCACAGATTCACGTACAAATAATTATTTCAAATATTTCTCTACAATTAATGCATACTTACAAGTTTGTGGAGGTAAGTTTTTAATTCTTTCTTGTAAATAAATATGGTGTTTTGGTCATTTTATCTTTCTTAAGACCGAAAACAATAGCTAAGCTTAAAATAGTTTTCTACGTCTTAAATTTCAATGGGATATACGTTAGTTGCATAATGATTTTTTTTTTAATCTTAAAAAAAAAAGTACTGATCACGGTATCCAAAACACAGCTGTAATACCCATGTATCGAAATATGGACAATCGTTTAGGTTCATTTGTCGCGTATGTTTAGTTTCGTGTGCCGTCATACCCAAATACATAAATAGGTATAAGCGAGCAGCGCATAGCTAGATAACTCTTCATTGTACATAACATGTGATCTCTCTCAGACAAAGTTCGGTCGGTGAGGAAGTGTGAAGTTGAGTAGAGCGTGGTAGTGGCCTAGTAATATATAAACCGAACACATACCTGCACGAGCAGCAGCACCGGCGCGAGCCCGTCGCAGTGCTTGTGGAAGGCGTGCGCGGAGAAACCGTGCGTGGAGCCGCGGAACGCGACCCGCCACCCCTGCCGCGCCGCGCCCACCCTGCACACCCCGCACCGCCCGGCCTCACTCACCTCTCCTCCCCCACCAGCACCACTACTCTCGAGCCCGCACGAGGAGTGCCGGCGGGCCGGCCGCTCCGCACAGTGTGTCCAGGCAGGACAGCGGGTGTTGAGCGCGACACCACCCCCAACATCGTCACTGACCATCCATATGTTACAATCGAGTGAGCTGGCGGTTAAATCCTACACTTACTATACAAAAAGGTATCGTTGTATGAAACGTCTATCGAATTCGGATTTGTATTTTCGAATATGATTTTCAATTAGTGATTGATAGTTACGAACGATATACAACGATATATTGAGGCGGACATGGTGACATGACTTCTGGGCGTCCCGGGTCCTGGGTTCGAATCCCGGCGGGGGCAAACATTTAGTGTGGGTGTTTGTTCCGGGTCTTGGATATCTATGTTCTGTAATTGTGACTGTCCGTGCCTCCCGCGACGACGCAGGGACCCCAGAGCGGGGGTTCGAGTGTGACAGAACAAAATATATGAGCACAAAATGCGTAGGGGCAAGCATGAATAGGGGGAGGCATACGTCCAGCAGTGGACGCCCTATGGTTGAGAAAAGAGAAGAAGATATACCGGCAATAGCAAACTCACTATAAACAGTTCCCGCGACATCCTTCAAGTCTCGGAAACTATGCAGAATCATTTTTACATTTATATTTTTTTAGGTTATGGATAAACGATTTAAATGAAGATAAATTAATAGTCTACTCTCAATGGCTTCAGCCAAGCGGTGAGATGGGTGAACTAGAAGATCACCAGCTGATCGGCTTATCCAAAAACCGTACTGACCATCGCTGATGATCTGATGCTCTTCTAGATAACCAAGGAGCAGGGTGTTAATTATTCGTTCCATCACCTTGCGAGGCAGAGAGGTGATAGCTATAGGCCAGGGTACCAATTCTACTAACACATTGCTCATAGATTGTCAATGAATCGACGTTTTCTCCTACTGCTATTCTACTTGGAGAGTAATTGTAATGGCTACACAGATCTAATTTCTACCGCAATTCAATTGTCTACAATGCAATTGTTATTTTAGCGGAATATAAGTTTATTTATGACTTCTTTATGTATTTGTGCGATGAGTGTAGGTGTTTGTCCCGGGTCTTGGACGTTTGTGTGCTGTGAATGTGTGTGTCCAAGCCTGCCGCGATACAGGGAATCCTAGTGCGGGGTATAAGTGTGATAAAAAAGAAAAGAAAAATGATAACATTTGATTGACTATTGCATTGTTTATGAATGGATTGTCTTAATAAATAAGAGAATTGGCACCCTGTACTTATAGTCGGATCAGACAGATTGCCTTTCTTGGGTGAGGGGTGGACCAGGGCAGTCTTCCACGAGGTTGCTTCACATCTTACTGTGTAAGAGAGTTGGAATAGGCTCATTAACACTGGAGCCAACTCAAGAGCACAGGTTGGCCGGAATTCCATCTATCCTTCTCTATCGGGTCATCTCACCTCATCGGTATATCAACGGAATTGTATCGACGATAGCCCGAGTCAGAGATCAGTGCTGCGGGACTTGTGCCCCACCCACTGCCATTGCCACATCAGCTAAGCCACTGGGCTGACTATTGTTTTTCTTTACTCGCTGTCTAACCTACCGAAGTGAAACATTGAGCTTATTGTGAGGCCCACAGTGAGGGACTACATTTCAGTTCAAGTTATTGTGAGCTCTTCCCTGGCACATCCGGAGCACACTTCCAAGAAGTACTACTTAAGCTAAAGCATTGTCTAACCAGTTGTTGATGAGAGATTGGAAGGCGCTCTTCTCCTGCTGCAGGATCACCGATCCCGTGAACATGTTCACGGCCAATCTGGAAATTAAACATCAAATATTAAGTACAGTTTTTGAAGGGCTACTCCATATATTTTAGAAACTCAAATACGATACGCATATTTTTCAGTTCACATATTCACCAGCGCGAGGCGAGAATGGTTGCAGACATGGACTCAGTAATAATAAACAAAAAAAATCATTCAACCCAGTGAGACAGTAATGTTGGTCCAAATAATCGTATCAAATCGATGTATTTACAAGAATACAGTAATACATTTATGTGGTCTGAGGTTTATAATTATAGGGTCTGTGTATTCAGACCGCACGCACACGGGCAAATATTAATTATTTACTAATTCACTTAAAATTTAAATATTCCTCTCATAAAACAACTGCTCGGCAGCCAGTCTGTCATTATTATTATTCAAATCTATTGCCATCTAGTAGTTTTATGTGATTCGGTAAAGCATTAATTAAAATTATCATATTATACACATTATTTAAACCTATATAAATGTTTCCTCTACAGGAAGGTTGATGAATCGTTGTCTTTTTTGTCTCTGTAGTATAGGTACATGATTTGTTTGTTTCAGCTGTAGAAATCCACAGCTGGACAAATACCTTCTTCACCAACACTCTTAGGGCCTACTGTGTATAAATATTAACGTTGAATAATATTTTTTGGCAAATGATCGAAAATACGAGGCGCCATACAGAACACAGAAAGAGATACGCGGTGCTGTTTTACTTAATGGAAAGAATTGTCTCTTTCTGTTATGATACTCGACCGAGGTGTGTATATGTATGTGCACAAATGACAGATCTATTTAAATGTTTGAAATATTCATATATTTGAAGGTTAAACAAACGTCAATATACAGTGTTTTCGTTAACACAAACACCGACCTCTTGGATCGGCCCATGAACTAGGATATAAGCCGTGAGTGCGAGTGAATAGAGATATATATCGCGCTCGCTCCACCTCCCCGTGCTGCGTGCACTTCTACCAAACTATCTAGTATTAAAATGTGCATGTATTGCCGGTGCAACTGTCGTTATTATATTAGGTCACGTGTAGTTATGACGTAGAATCACCATCAATCACTTGGAAACTTGTAATACAAGAAATGAACTTATTAACCTCTCCGCAGACCGTCGCCGTCGGTGAAATATTTCAGGGTAACTTTTAACTAAAAGATCATTGCAAGACGCGGAGCTAACTTCTTGTTTTATTACATTGACACAATGATTGGAAATTAGTTTTGCTATTTTGGCATGTATTGTAATACAACTAAAGGCTTCAATATTAATTCATTATGTTTTTTTAGATTTACATATTTTTAATTATTGTGAATGTAATGTACCTACACGCGCTTCGTGTCATTAGATGAGTTCGGATTAACATTTTGTTAAATATAAATACATAACGCAAGTGAAAGGTCGTAAATCGTAAATAACGATTTATCACAGAAACGGGTTTTTATTAGGTATAATAACTAACACTAAGACCCTGCTCATTCGTCATTGCTAGTCTATAACTGGGTACCGTCAGCCGACTGCCCCCACAGCGTGTGTTGTGTGCACAGTAGTAGTGTAGTGGAAGGGAGGGGAGACAAGACGAGCAGGCAGGTACCTGGGCTGCGTGCGCTTGTCGGGCTGGTCGCGGTGCGCGGAGTGCAGCGCGGCGCGGCGGTACCGCTCCAGGGAGAGCTCCATGGGCACGCAGCCCGTCGGCTCCACCTCCTCCGCGAACACGGCGCTGTCTGCAACGCGTTATGTTGCAAACAGTATAGTTATTGTGATAACTTACGCGAAACAGACTTACTGATCTTCAGATTTATAAACAATTATAATAACTACGTGTTCAGATTGGACACGGATTTGGTTGGATAGTGAAGAACGATAGGTAGAGGAAGACCTCACCGATAAGCAAGAGCCGCACGTGATGCATGAGCGGAGTGAGATGCAGACAGACGCGCGCCCGCTCCTCCTCGGTCCAGTGCGCGGCGGGCTGCGTCACCCCGGCGCGCTGCTTGGCCCACGCCAGCGCGCACCGCCACACCTCCTCCTCCTCGAGACACAGCTGGAGAGGGTGCTCATCATTCTGTTACTCACTCAAACTAACATTCTCCTTAATCACATCACAAACCTACATATTAACTATTGTCTTTGCTATTACTCAAATTCTTACCTACACTCGCGGTTGGTTATAGTTATAGCGAACACCAAATTATGGTGTGTAGCTGTATGGTACACCAAGGTACGTAGGTACAATGTCATGTACCTACATGTCGAGTAATTTAATTTTTTTTTTGTACTGTGTAGATCTAGCGTTTGACCACTATCTCACTTGATGGTCAGTGAAGATGTGCTCGAAGATGTTATCACACTAGACCTAGAATGCTCACTGGCTCTCAAGGACTGCTGCCTGAACACACTATGTGCTTGGTGACAGTTTTTCAAACTTGAAGGTGGTAGCTAGCCAAGCGGGTATTCGAAAGTACCTTACCACCATGCTGGGAATTTGAAAACGGTGTTACCTTCACCGGAAGCTCAAGCTGTTGATCGAACCCTAGTGTCCGTCAGTTTGACAGGCGACGCTCCCCCCCGCTGCGCTATCATCGCATCTAGATCATTATTCTAGTATGTAATGAACATTTATAAACATACAAAATCTGATGAGATCAGCTTGATCAGAGCTTCCTTAGGCAGGTTCAAGAAGGCATTAGTCTTGACACAGTCGGATGCATTGTCTCCAATGAATGTGATGCAGCGCTCCATGAAAGAAGATGCACTCTTGCCACCTGGAATATTATTTAGTTATATTTCAACATTTGAATACTTGGTAGGTACCTTATTAATGTTAGATGAGCATTATTTAGAATGAACCCATATTTCATAATATTTATTCCACATAGCAACTGTTGTGGTCAAGATGCAGTGACCAGTTGGAATTTCATCCCAATGCTTATCGAGTCAATAGCTCCCGATGATGCCTTGTATTGCACAGATTAGAGAGCAGAAGCACGGATTGGAGCTGTATGTGTGTCATGACATGTGTTCATACTGTTCTGTATACCTTGTGTTTGAGTGACCAGGACGCTGGTTGACTATGCATTTTAACCAGAAGCATATTGTACACACAATTAATTTAATACAACAATTAGTAAACCTAAAAGTGATCTAAAATATTGTTGTTTCTGTAGCCCATAATAACTCTGGTAGAAAATAGACAATTTTATAGGAATTCCATCATGTCTTGCACAGACATACTGTAATGTGCCTTATCAATATAATTGATGTTCTACCTTCTCTCACTAATCAATTTGCTTCCAGTTCCATGTCAACTTGCGAGTATTAATTATGAAATTTGTTGAGTCTCCACCCCATGTATACAATCCTACAAGTCTTCAAGTCATGAGGCAATAGGTACCTTCTAAGCTTGACTCCTACATCTTAATCATCATCATAACTAATACTAGGTGAGACAGGGATCATGTGTACGCATGCCGATTAAAAACAAATTAAGATTACAGTACAAACAGTTAAAACTGAATATATAAATTATCTTGTGTAGATTCTAACTGCCACTTATTCAGAACGAACATAAGATAAATTCAATGGTTGTCATATTTATACCCTTACAGAACACTAAAGATGCTTAGGATCTTTCATTCTGAAATACAAGATTGTTAGCGAGTTAACAACATATTCATGACTTAAGTCATAGATCTAGATTTATAATATGTATTATAAGTTTGTGTAGGTGCAACTACACAAGTTATTATCATTTAGTACAGTCCCCTTAACAAATTAATATGGCTATTTTGTTTTAGTTGTGGCTAGCATTGTTTTTAGATGGGCTATAAAACAAAAGATATCTGATGCATCCATATCTGTCTTTGTAAATTTCAAAGCACACTTTACATACATTCAAATAAGGAAAATGTTAGACATGTATTGAGGGTTTTTGTAGTTTGTACTGAATGTTAGGGACATAAAAATAAAAACCAATTTTGTAGCAATCTTATGTTTAATTTTGAGATGTTACGTGGAAATTACAAAACCTTTCATTACCATGGTCATTTGCGTTGTACAGAGTTAAACAGACACTTGTAAATTGACGCCGACCCTCCAGAGTCTGCACAACTTATAAAGTCATCACACTTAGAATTAAATTCATTAGGAATGAATTGAACTTATATATATATTTATAACCTCTTCACTTCAGATTTACACAGCAGCATTTGGGTTCACGTTTTGAATAAGCGTTATGTTGTCTCCTTTCAACATAATACGTCCGATTTGCCGTTTGGCCTTTGATTTCATGTGGCATTCTTCGGCCTCGTCTAAAACAATGTTCATGTACTCGTCAAATCCAACAATGTGTCCCTCCAGCCTTAAGTTCACATTTTCGTATAGCCAGATTTGGACTCTGCTTCTGTTTTGCAGGTAGCGAAAGATGAGGTTAATGGGTTGTACCATCACCTTTTGAACTTTCGGTGGTCCTTTATACGCCATCGTGAGGATTTCTCCTGATGAAAAACAACGAAAAACAGAATCCGCCAAAAACAACCGGCGTCAAGAAGGAAGCAAGCAGGCAGGCGGCAGGCGGCAGCGTCAGTCAGTGTTTAAAAAAAAAACATATACATAGGGATGTTAAAAACTATCGATTTTTATTTAAATCGATTATTATTTAATAATAATCGATTTTTATTAAGTCGATTGTATAAATTACGTGTTAGAATCAATTTTCAGAAACAGCTTGATTTGCTTAATATTTTAGTCTTTGAGACAACGTCTAATATTTTTAATTCTCGTTTAAAGTATTTTATTTCATACTAGTCAAATGTAAAATAGGATGCACATTTGTGGCAATAATTATTTTTAATTTTATTATAGATTAAACTGGAAAGTTAAAGAAACATTGTATATATTTTAGTTTTTGAGACAGTAAGCTTGTCATTTATGTTGGGATGCTCATTATTTCACTTTTATTATAATAAATAAAACGTTTAAAAGTACCTAACATTTGTATCAGTATTGTTATTTGGTTTCCTAATTCCTTACTTTGAAACTTTAAAGGAACATTCCCTTTGATTTTTAGTTTTGAATTAGGTATTTTTTTTATGCTGACCACTATCTCACTTGATGGTCAATGATGATGTGGTAGAAAATGTTATCACGCTAGACCTAGAATTCGTATAATTTTTTTTATTTTTTTTTATACTAAGACCCCCGCACTAGGATACCCTTTGTTGTGGGAGGCATGGACACACACAATCACAGCACACAAGCACTCAAGACCCGGCACAAACACCTACACTCATCGCACAAATGTTTACCCCTGCCGGGATTGGAACCCAGGGTCCCGGTGACATAGAAATCATGTCACTGGCATTAACCACTGCGCCACGGCCACCATCATTCAAATTTTTAATCTGATAATTTGTTAATATTAATCTTTTAGGTTAATTATTGGAATATGAAAAGCATGTGTTTTTAAATAATGCAAAAAAACAAAATTTTCCGTAGAAATCGATTATTTGTACTTTTTAAAATCGATTTTTGCAAATCGCTTATTTTTGAATAAAGAAAAATTCATTTTCATATATTTGATTCTTTTCCATTAATCTCACATCCCTATATACAAGGCAACTGGCAAGGCATCACTCGATCCACTGATCACATCACTCGATGTGATGCATGATGCATGATGGCAATACCTAGAATATCGACAAAAGGGTGTCGATTCCACTAAACCCAATTGCCATGTCTTGTTTATGGATTGTCAGTAAAATGTCGTTATTGCCAATTTCGGTATTCTATTAACGTCCATTACTCTTTCTTGAATGATTATTGTAAGTATAGACATAAAAGGGACGATTGATGTTACGATCGGTATTCCCGTAACCCATTGCATTTGCATCGGCGTGAAAAGTTGGTCTGCTGTTTTTGACAGCTCTTCCAATTGTCATTTTGTCTATGAATTGTCAAGTATGGCACCATTGTGCAAATGCTGCTTTTTTAGGATTGTTGAATGTTGATTTTTGCATTTTATTGCGATTAAAAGTGGTTTAATAGGAGATATGATAATTTGATTTGCGGTTAAATATGATAAACGTTCTCAATAATGCCAGACACCTAGTTTTCTAGCTCAGAAAACGCTTGCGACAATAGCATTTAGCAATGGTACCGGAGTGTCATGAAACACTATAAAACTTAACGGTTTATAATAGATAAGGGCACTTTTTGAATCACAATTACGAAGTATAATCAATTTGTTGTGTGTATTGCTTCCGGGCTGTTTGGCCGTGGTCTGTGTGAAACTTTTGTTCCAGACGTTTGGTCATCAGTATCAGAGAAGACGCCGCGGAGAAGAGTTCTACGCTCTTGTCGCCGCTCGGACCTGAACCACTGAAGATGTCGACCGCAGTGATCGACGAAACGTCTGGAACAAAAGTTTCACATAGACCACGGCCAAACAGCCCGGAAGCAATACATACAACATGCAACGCCGGCCGTGAAAGCCTTAGAGTTTACATATAATCAATTTACCAATTTCTTTCTACAATTTTTTGAAATATAAATCTACTCATTATATTTCAGCTATGTCTCACTTTTTAATAAACTAACAATTTGCTAAACATGTACATATTGCGTTAAATTTAGCACTAAATTGTGATAAATGGCAGCACATTTAGCATGACCTGGCCGATAGAGTGAGCGAACGCATCCCACAATGTACCTACGCCTTTATGTGCTGCCATTTATCACAACTGTGATTTGTGTGCTATGGTTTTTGCAGGTTGGCATAGCATGATATTTTCTTAAGGTAGCTTTTTTACACATAGATATGGTCAGGATTTCAGTGCGCTATCAGTTAGATCAGTAATAGGATTTTCATTTACATAATATTATATATCTTTATATTCTTAAAGGCGACTATTATATATTATTTATTTATAATAGTTTGACTTAATGTAAATTATAAAAACTTAAGTTATTACTAAAAATAATGTATACTATAACTTAATCAAAAAAGAAGAAAAAAAATAAGAGCAACCATGGAAGGAAAAATCCTCAATATTATGCTGACAGCATTATCACGTTGAACATGATGCAAAATGTGCGATGGCCGGGAATCGAACCCGGATCAACTGCTTGGAAGGCAACTATGCTGACCATTACACCACCATCGCATGTAACATCTATGTTGAAATTTATTAAATTTACTTGCCAGGTCTGTCTTGAATTTCCATTGCTGCCGCTAATAATGTGCAAGCGCTTTCAACACTTAAGGTAGATGTCACATGGTCTTCACAGGCTGCCCGCAAGTCTTCAACTCCAAGGTCAGCAGCTAATGTCATCATTTCGAAAACTCCCGAATCTTGTAACAGCAGCTATATTTGAATAATACATTACTAACATACGAAAATATTTTTTTCACACAACAATATACAAGTAGAGATATAACATCAACAGAAAGACATAATTGGTTGGTCTTTTCATTTTTTTATATATTTCTGTTCAGCGGAAATAGCATCTAGATTCTGATGTAGCAAAATGTTGCATATTCGTAGTACGGCTACACAAACCTAGATGTCGCAAACAACAAAAATAAATGAATGCTTTATTTGACAGTGAAATTCTCGTAAAATATATTTTGTAAGTTATTAAACTAAATGTAATATGTTAAAATAATGGTAGTATCTGATAAAGTTACGATTACCTTTCCCGTGTAAACATACTGAATAAACAGTCGGAAGGTCTCCGGCTGAACATGCGGCATTCGAATTGGAATAGGCTGCCCGCCCACAGATGGCGTCACCGTACAGCCTGGAATGCGGCAGATCTCTCCTCGTTTTGTGTTTTGGAAGCTCTTACATCTGAAACCGAATCATTGGTCAACATGCATTGCCAATAAAATAGATGATTCACTAATTTAAGTTGTAACTACTTAAATTAGTTAATCATTTAAGTAGGTAGTAATACTATGTAAAGTTAACAAAATTATTTTGACAAAATTTGGTGGTAGATACATGTAAGAATCTTATTTTAAAACAATAAAAGTGCCGACAGTTTTACCCATTTCGGCGAAATGAGTAAAACTGCATTTCGGGCGTAGGTACAATAATATTTTATAGTACCTAACTTAAAAGTTTTTAACTCAATTTTACTATAACATAAGTAAGGTAAGGACAACCGTTATTAGTAATTAAATTTTTTAACACAAATAGTGCATATTATGAGAATTTATTAAGCTTATTACATAATGTAATGTTCATGTGTTCTAGTAAATTACAGTCGATATGAACGCCAAAAACAAAACAACAGCCGCATTCAAAGAAGTGAAACGAAAAATAAAGAAAAAAAATTAGTGAAAAAATCATTCGTTTTACCTTCGCTCTCAATGACTGTGAAGGTAAAGAGATTTGACTCAGATAGTGAACTAGTATGCCCATGGTAGGGAGAGAAGCTTCTGACTCTGCCGATGCAGTGGGTATGTTTTTCGGCGACACTTTTCGATGATAATTGACATGTTAATATATAAGATGTTAACCATAGCATTGTCATATCGATTGAAATTTTTTTTTATTTTTGTTTAGGTCGTTTTCCAGATCACTTCAATCTAATCAGAATTATTTTGATGGTGATTAAATGTCAAGTATAATTAATTATCTAGGTTATCAAGACCCGGTTTTGTTGTAGATGAAACTGAGTAAAACCGTGTTTTTCCCAAAGTACCTACATAGTATGCCGGCGAAGGTAATTAAAAGGCGATAATCTTCTAACAAATCCTCAGAGGTATAGCTTCGCAAACTTTTCAACTCCAAGTTTGTAAGGTATGCGAGTAGTTCGACGGTGCCAGCGCCCTGCGGGACTTTCCGAATGAATACGTTACTTTATGTATACCTACGTGCATATATACTCTACTGAATACAATATGACTGGCCGGTTGGCGCAGTTGGTGGTACTCTGCCTTCTGAGCCGCTGGTCCCGGGTTCGATTTCCGGACAGGTCAAACATTTGTGTGTATGAACATCTGTGTCTGGGTGTTTATATGTAGATATATAAGTATATATATATATATATCGGTCTCAGGTTACCATAGTACAGGCTCTGCGTAGTTTGGAAACAGGAGCCTTGCGTGAATGTAAAAAAAAATTCTTTGATGTCAAACTTTTGATAGTTGTTTGTTTTACGTGTGGGGAAAGTTGATTTTTGGCGTGAGTTCTTGGCTTGAAACCTGAGCGAGCGAAGGGTTCTAGGATCGCACCACGAGCGTGATGCAATCCTAGTTCACAAGAAGAACCCTCAGAGTAGCGAAAGTTCCAAAACGCGAAACGCTAAATAACTACCCAAGAGTGAAACACAACATTTTTCACCACACTAGCTCTGAAGGGCCAGGAACTTACTAGGGGCGTGGCGAGAAAGATTCCTTCACAAACTTCTTTTAGAGCGATTTTTAAAGTTTGTTTTATCAGCCATTAAACGGGCAAAAGATTTCCCGTTTAGTTATAAAAACTAAAAATGTACGACCACAAGAAGTATTTTAAAATCATTCGACATACTGAAAATAAAACAAGCAACAATAAAAATAATTTAAAAAAGGGTGCTCTTCCCTGATGGTCACGAGTAAACTGACTTTTACATTCGACGTTTACTCGTGCAGATGGCGCATGGAACTGTGCCCAAATATCGAGCAAGGAAAACAAATAAAGTACACGGTAAATATCCTGATAATAATATTAATTCTTACTTCACTTTATTGTCACAGGTCACAGGAGAAGAAGCGAACAAGAAGAGGCCGCTGAGACGTACGCTCTAGTCTAAGTGCATACATATATGTAGAGGGCTCCTACGTGTGGTATAACGTGTCAAATTGATCGGCGATCCGCACATGTGCCCATTGTCAAATTTGGATAATGGTGTTCCAAGAATCTATGTGTGCAGTGGTTTTCGACTATTTTTTTGCAGATGTTTAGTAACTGAACGTTTTTAGTTCTACATACAAATAACTGGAACCAATACAAATAATTTGATATGGTGACAACGAAAATGACGCGACTATACTTATTAATTCGAAGTAACACACATTTTATTTATTTTTACATATTTTATTTATTAACATTCACACAAGATCTTGTCCCAAACTAGGCAGAGCCTGTACTATGGTAACCTGATGACTGATATATATATACTTATATAGGTACATATACACACCCAGACATACATTTTTTTTCATAGGGCCAATGCCTTTATTAAAATAAAACACTAATAACTAAATATAATACTGCAGCTACTACAATAACATTTGAGCAATCCACTAGCTTATAGATAACTGAAATGTTCTAACCCGCTACCGGCCGGCAGCGTGATCAGAATGCTAGCAGCATTGCCACGTTGAATTGCAATGCTGATATTATATTATAGACATACATAGATTAATGATCCTCTTGTGACAAATACCCAACTTTCCAAAAACTAATTTACGATAAATGATTGATAACATTATATTAGTTTCATGTATAGCGCGTGACACGCTCGTTACAGATACGACGGAACCCTGCCGGGGCGCGCCGCCGGTCGCTCGCTTGTCGCTGCCTTGATTGGATTTGCTATTAGCCCAATCCTGTTTTAACTTTGATCTAAATGCGGGTAGTTAGGAATTGTGTGAGGATTCCATTATGAGACAGTCGCTTCATTTACAAATGATTCCATTCAATTCGAAACTCTCTATTGTCTTTACAAGTTGTAGTTAAGTCAGTAAAGCGCGTACGTAACTAATATAGTTTTTGTTTAAGAAAGTTAACATAAACTATGAGTAGATCAAACTATTTTAAGTAACATACATTCAAATTTATGAAGAAAGAAATCGGGTACCAGAGGGATTTGAACCCTCGACTAGAGAATACCGTCCTTTTTGTTTACTGTTATAAAATTTGATGTATTAAGTTATACCTAGCATGATGTTAGTGTAATCAAAAATAAAATTCTTTTGCTTATATACGATGCGACGCGTGACTAAAATGCTGGCACGTATTTGACTCAACGGATCAGCATTGCAATTCAACGTGGCAATGCTACTAGCATTCTGGGCGCGCTGCCATCTGGTAGCGACAATGTTATCGTAGTAGCTGCAGTACTGTAATTCGACAATATCAACTTGGCTTAAATCTTTGTCTTATGATGAGACAAAATAATAAAAAAATAATAATAATAATAAATTCTTTATTACAAATTAAGGACACACATGCTACATCTTTTGACAATAAGAATAATATGAATAGAGTATATTAGGATGTGTGTGGTCATGTGAAGAGATCCCTGTACCCCGTACTAGTATGCACTGTGTTACAGGGTAACAGTTGTTATAATTATCTAAATTATATCTTAGTTATTTATATATTTTTCGACTAACTACGTTCATTTTTATAAAGTTGTAAGATTTAAAGTAGATTGTATTGATTTCGTGTGATCGGTCGAGACTTCGACAGCTTGCTTGTGATTTGTTCAAGAGGACTTGACCAATCACAAGCAAGAGTATAACAGTGGGGGGTAAGCGAACAGGCAACGCATTTTGGAAGTATGCCGCCATTCGTTTTCCGAAATTTGTTTGAGTAACTTGTATCGTGCCGCTGTAGGCTTTGTTAAGTAAGATTGTACCTCTAAATATATATAGCAATAGCAACTAAAGCAATAAAGCTGATTTTCAAGTTCACAAAGAGTGTTTTTGATTCAAAGTCCTTGCTTCTGAGTATTAAACCAGTACGGTTAATATCTCAGAAGTGGGAAAGCAACTTAGTGCCCACACAAGGATCGAAAAAGAAACGTAAGTGTACTTTGCTCAATTAATTGAATTTTTCTTTTCGATGTGCATTCTATACGTTTACCCTCTTTAAATGATTCGATTGTCCTATTTGAAAAAGTTCACGACCGAACTATATTTACCGTTACGGAGACAGTCCGGAGGTTTATATGGTTAGTCAGGCATGTTAATCTTGCCAGGGTACCCCCTGGAGATTGACATGTTAGATGGTCTATAACAAAGTATGTGCAGGTCAATAAAAATCTTGTAAAGTCTTGTCTAATATAGCGCGGTTTATTAACTCGGGTGTTTCTTTTTTTTTTCACATGTTGAAATCGCGAGGCATGGATGAGCAAAGGTTTAGCTCTTTATAAGGACGTGACGAACCAAGGCGAACCTCTCGCGTGACGCTGACTCCGTCGCTAAAATGTCATGACGCAATTCATGAGGCCGACGCAGTGGTGGAAGGCGTACGCGGTCACGGCAGCCGTGGCAGCCGTCATCGTCGGTCGCGGTCCAGGCGTTCGAGAAGAAGACAATCGCGACTGACGATTAGTCGGTCTCGTCCCCGGTCACGCTTTTCAAGAAGGACAAGCTCGCGGCGAATGGGTGCCGGGTGCCCGCTTCTCATCGGCACGTGTTGAAGCTGAAGGCGGGTTCACCTGGTACACGAGCAACCGGCCGCTGAACGCATGCTGTTTTGGCGCGGTGAAATGGCGCCGGGTGCCTGCTCATCATAGGCACGCGTTGGAGCTGACGGCGCAGCGGGCGCCTTGGGGGCCGGACCGTCGGCTACACAAACTATGCAGCTTCAACACCCATGTGGCTAAGCGGCTTGCTAAACAAGTGAGATTAATCCAATTTACTAAGTCTAATGTCCTTGGCTGGACCATAGGTATTAAGAAGGCGCATGATTTCGCAAACCATTTATTAACTATTTAAACTATGTGTGTATAAGTCGATGACACTGTATTCTTCTTGAAATGATGTGCGCTGATCGCATGAAGATTTATTTACTTACGATTGAAGGTAATTGCTTAGAAACAAATAGAGAAACAGATATTTATTGGTAAAAATAATAATTTTCAAGTCGCTTATTCCAGGTAAATGTAACATTTGATAGGTATAATAATAATAATGTTCTCATATTCAACCAAATGGACTGCCATAGGATATCAAAGAGACTAGTTCGCTGAATACTTTCAAAAAGTTATCAAAAAACCCATGTTTTAAAAGATTTTCCCCTCATTAAACTTAAGTGTTGATCTTCTTTATGTGCACCAAAAACTCTCATTAATCAAACACTTACCTATGTAACGAAATACATCTTATTCTTATGATCAAGGACTAATTGGCCTTAATGAATAACTTATAGAGTAACTGCTTACAATTAGTCGTGTATGTGTCAACCACGAACCTAGAAAAGGTTCATGGTGTCAACTCATCTTGTTTTTGTAGTCGCATTGTCAGAATATCCTCATGTCGGTATTTTGTTTTAAATGTTTATATGTAGGTGTAATTCATGTAGATATTGCAATGAACTCGAGTAGTTATATATTTTTATTTGTATAAATATGCATTTAGCATACATATTAAAGTACTCGGCTACGCTTGACGACGAATAAGCCATTTAAAATAATGCATTTCTCTGTAAGTGTACTTTCTTGTGTATCCTTATGAGAAATAAATGAATAGAACCGTAAAGAAACCATGGATATATACAGTCTTTATGAAAACCGAACCTCAAATGTGTCCCCTTGCCAGTGTTTGCTTATATGGGCATACGGAACCTACAGTTCAAAGTGACTAAAATACGTCTGATATTGTTATGCTCGACATCGATATCTAACCATAATATAAAAGTTGTCAAAGACGATTGTGTCTAAGCGTAGTAAAAGTTTTATTTATCTACTTCAATGGGTTTTTTTTTAACTCTGAGTTTGCGTAGGCTTCGCTGTTTCTGTTGAAGTAATTGAACGATTGCCGAAATTAGAAAACTATTAACAGTTCATTTTGGGTAAATTGTTTTGCGAGAAACTTTTAACGTGTACAAGTGTGTGTGTGTTTCTTTCGAATAGCACGTAACAGTCGCGACTATACAAGATATATTAAACAAATGTCAAAATTTGTACAATGTAGGTGTTGGTTGTAATCGACGCATTCATGAGTTACATAGACTGTAAAAATAATATTCGGACACTTTTATTATTGTCTACCAAGGGATAGGTTGTTCTAGTAAAGAAATGAAGAAGCGTCGTGACAGTTGGTTAACGACCATTGTCCTATGAGTGTGCTTTAGTCAATGCGTATGAACTACTCTAAAACAGATATGTAATGAATAGCATGGTGGGGCGCAATAGGCGAAGTCAAGCTAGCGATAAGTCGTATCTATACAAAATCTATTCATCAGCAATGTTTTTTTAATTGATTCAGTCGCTAAACGTTTGTCTCTAATGAATAGTGTAACTATGTGTTGTGCTTACTATAAGCCGACTTAAAATATTGCGATTTGGTATGAAGGAAAAGATTGTAACGTTTGAGTTCGGTGATTATACTGTACAGATAAAGAGCCGTGATTAGTTTACGTTGTGTTAAAGTCAAGGGTAGAGGTATCGTTGAAATTTTTATTAGTGAAGTGTACTTATTCTTGGGTCTTACAAGTCATTACACGTTGGTATACTTTAGGTAGCTATAGTGATTAGCGAGTTCTGATAATAAGTAGGTATGAAGCGATGTGTGTGCTTGTGACAGTACAGAGTTAAGGCGTTATGTTTGTTATTGTGCGTGCTGGATAGCAATTTGTCGAATCTCGATATGCGTGATATATTGTGTGTATTGAGGTTTTTTTTAGATTTGATTAGAAATTCGAAATTCAGATGTCCTACGACGTTGAGTCCCAGTTTGTAATAAGTCTACTTAAGAACTCCCGAATCCATAAAATGAATACGATCCTACATTAAATTAAATAATAAGAAGGAATCTAATATGAGTTATCAAGTATTTCGTATTTAGAACCATTGCTTCCCGTGGCTCATGCAAAGGCTGCGCGCGCGAATTGTCCATTAAGATTAATCGGGATTTACCTTAAATGTCGCAATGCGTATGCATAGTAATGTAAATACTTTTATGACAAGGAGATTGGTATAACATAGGTTTGTAAACTTGATGTTCGTCTCTGTCTTGGAATAATTTCATTTCGTTCTTGAAAGAACTTAAGATGAGTTTTTACAAATATGCATAAATCCCTAATGCACATACATGGAAGTGAGAGACTATTACATTGACCAAATAACTGCTCGCAACCGCCCAGATACCATGCCTTGCTTATGGCTCTTACACACCGTTTTGGTATTTTGAAATCCCTCTTCGAAGCATTCAATGTGTTATCATTATTAAATAAAAGGACAGGGTTATATCGTCTCAGTATTATTTAAAGTAGATATTATTAGTGTCGTGTCATTTTTAAAAAAAAAAAGATAATGTCACAATGACAGAAAGTTACGAACTAATGAACCGGTGGATCATGGATAAATCATCTTTCTACGCGGTAGATGAATATCAACTTCAAAATGTCAAAACTTATTCAGCTTTGTAACGTCTTAACTGAAAAATTCTATACATATTGTGTATATGTACATTCATACATAATATACATATATGTATATAATTATACATTCTATATATAATGTATAATGGAGAATACGAAGACAGGGAATAAAGACTACTCACTCATGTTGTTAGAACTATTGCGTTGGACATAAATATGCGCGAGTGTATTTATTTGATATGCATTCTTAAATTGAAAGGGCACCTGTGCGATAAGGTCGGACGCGCTATAAACAGAAAAGGGGTAGCTTTACTTGTATCAAATCGGATGAAGCGTGAACTAAATAGTTTCTTATACTTAATCTCATTGTTCTTACTACGAAACATTACTTCATCATGTTCATATTACTTCCGGCTGAAGTAGCTTAATCGGGAGATTTAAAGTTCAGGGTCAGGTGCAGCCATGTCCTAGAAAGACAGTTGTTGTGGTTTAATGTTCAAAACATGGTTTCAACCGATGTGAATACTAATTTATGGCGCGTGGCGGGTTCCGCCCCATGAACTGTCGTTGTCAAACGAGCGGGAAGTATCGTTATTAGATCGAGCATGAAGTCTAGTTCTTAGAACGTACGGATTACTTGAACTATTTACTCGTGTAGGGCTTGACTACATTTAGCAATACTTTTGAATTGGTCTGAAAAGTGTCTGATGCAGTCGCAAGTTGTGTTTGAATGGTCGTCACGGGTTTAGAATAGGTATACTAAGCTTGGAGTGAATTTCTGGTAGAGGGCCTTGAATGTGTAATGAATAAAGAGCAGGCAACAGGACAAGGATAAGCAACGGTATAATAGATATAGACGAAAAAGAAAGTAGAACTTGCTTTAAAGAAGGTGACGTGGTAGTAGACCCGAGAATAATGATTGCGGATCTGAATATGAGAGTTGGAAAGAGATGTATGGATAGTGAAGATAATGTTTACTATTAATAAAGTTATGAAGATAAATATTGTACACAGAGTTAAACAAGCAGGTAATGAATTTACAAGGTCCACTTTAAGTAATATTAGAATATAAATGTGCATAGTAAATGCAAAGGTTATGTGGTTTTAAGTTTGGATGATTAATGTCATGTATCATCTAAAATATCCCGTGTACTACTTGCTGGAATATTTGCTGGTCAACGTCATGGACCTGTAAATACTGATCCATCGGTTAGAGTAAGTATCGATGGGTCAGTGTGGGGTATCAGGTAACGGATGCCTCTCATGTTAACAATTTGTACATCGGTATAGGTGTGCTGGTCAAGGTTTTTGACCGACACATTATGAGGTTAAGTTATAAGCATTTTTTGTTAACTAAGGTTATGGTATAATAAGTAGGTACATTGACGAGTTCTATCTATTGTAAAGTTACTAAAGTTAGCGTTGTTTATATACTAAATGCAATGCACCACTGTAATGTTAATTAATTTATTTTGTAAATAAATAAATGTCTTACTGTTAATCTGATAACAAAGTACTTTAAGTTGGGGATATCAGGCAACCGATATCTCCTCAAAGATAATACATATTTATGTGGTCATTTAAATTCATATAACTATAAATTTAAAAAGTAGGTAGTAGCAGTACTTCTGTTTTGTTAAAACATACAGTTTCAATCGTAGGTCATGTAAATATATTATTAATACAATTGCATTCGAGACTTAAATACTGAAATGTGCTACTTTGATGACTTATTTAAACAAATGCATTATTAAAACTAAGATTGAAGCATTGGCTTATTAACCAAAGGTTTTATAGTTACGAGGAATTTAAAAGATTGAATGAACGAATATGTGACATATTGAAATTTGATAAAATATTATTTTATATTATTTGTTATTTTATTGTACGTTGTTATTCTTATTTTGTGACATAATATGACTGAAATTTATTGTATAACTAATTGTAACTAGTACTACGTACTGATGTCTATATATAATATTGTTAATTTTCAAATGTTATTTATTATTATTATTTATTTCAATGCTAATTTGACCTGTATACCTATACCAATAAATAACTTTGAACTATGAACTTAAGTTTGTATAGTCAAGATGAGTAATTAAGCACTAATGTGGTAAAATATAATTATGTTCAATATACGATACATTTATAGTTTATGTGGTGGAAAAGAGTAATGTAATATTTTTGTAATTATACTTAACAACGAGGGACTCGTTGAAAATCGGATGGCCGAGCTGTTATAATTATCTAAATTATATCTTAGTTATTTATATATTTTTCGACTAACTACGTTCATTTTTATAAAGTTGTAAGATTTAAAGTAGATTGTATTGATTTCGTGTGATCGGTCGAGACTTCGACAGCTTGCTTGTGATTTGTTCAAGAGGACTTGACCAATCACAAGCAAGAGTATAACAGTGGGGGGTAAGCGAACAGGCAACGCATTTTGGAAGTATGCCGCCATTCGTTTTCCGAAATTTGTTTGAGTAACTTGTATCGTGCCGCTGTAGGCTTTGTTAAGTAAGATTGTACCTCTAAATATATATAGCAATAGCAACTAAAGCAATAAAGCTGATTTTCAAGTTCACAAAGAGTGTTTTTGATTCAAAGTCCTTGCTTCTGAGTGTTAAACCAGTACGGTTAATACAGTTCCTTCCCATTATTGTGACATCGAAAATATTTAGCAATGTGCGGCGATTTATTGTCATTCTATTTACTTATGAGAAATAAATGTGCAATTTTGTGTGGTTAATGTTACAGAGGCTAAAAAAATAAGTGTGTGAGCCGTATATACAAGTGTTCGCGCGCGTGTGTGGTGTGTGTGGTGTGTGTGTGTGTGTGTGGGGGGGGGGGGGGGGGTTAATATTTAACGCAATTACTTTATTATAGAAAAAAATATTATAAACAAGCCTTTAGTATGTTTTCAGTATCTACATAGCTTTTGTTTTGCAACCAGGTAGCGACAACGCGTTTACACTCTCTTTTTGTAAGAGGATATATGTCGTGAGATCTGTTTATGTAATTATACAGACGCGGGCCCATGAACTTTAGATTTCTAGCACTAAGAGTTAGTCTGCAAGGAAGAGTTTGACACACTCTGTCCTTACGACGTTTAAGTTCACGGCTCACGGGGTCATATATTAAAATTGAATGTTGTCGCAAAGTAGTTTGTAGTAAGAAGAGCTGTCTCACAGTCATTACTTCACTTAAATTGTATAATTCAATGGTGGAGTAGTAAATGGGTTTTTTATACATAACTTTTAAGACAGCTCTCTGCGCTCTTTCTATTTTAAGCAGAAAAGAAGTACAAGTGCTACCCCATACCGTGATGCAGTACGTTAAAATAGATTGGCACACCGCGAGGTATACTAATTTGAGAGTAGACAAGTCTGCCGATGACCTGAGCTTTTTAAAAGTGAACATCAGCTTTCGAACACGTCCACTAAGGACATCTATTTGCTTTTGCCAATCAAGTGTATTATCAATATATACACCGAGATATTTAATATGTGGAACTCTTTCTAAGCTAAGACAATCACATTTTACTGAAGATAATGAGAGGCATTCATGAGCTTTGATAAGAAAAGATGATGGTTGTGACGAAATGGTTGCGGAAAAGGTGATAAATTTTGTTTTATTAAGATTTAGAGTAAGAAGATTGGAATTTAGCCAAGAGATTACTACTGCAAGTGCATTTTCCGCATTCATACGGGCTATTTCCCATGTATCTCCTTCTACTATAAGTGCTGTATCATCTGCATAAGCTACAATTTTGCAGTTAGGGATATTTAACTGACATAGGCTATTTACATAAATAAGAAAAGAGCTCCTACGGGTTATTGTTTAATTCTCTTCATCTGTGTTTGTTATAATTAGTAATAACAAACACAATAATCATATTCATGACTAATTGTTTTTTAGTATAAATAGGTGGATTGTTTTAATCTTATTTTGTTGATTAAATAAGTAAATTAAAAGCCCCATATACACATCCCTCCAACACCTCAAATAAATAGGGGAAATCCCTCCTGTATGGGGGCATATGATTTTTTCTTCTTACAATATTAATTTCATATTCAGGAATACTTATTACATACTATATTTTCGAAATGCTAGATGTAGTCCAACGCACGGGGTTAAAATCTCGCTAAACTATGGACTTCGTAATGGACCACGGTTTCTTTTGTATCCTTAGAGACTATTTACATTTCATAATAAGGTTTTAATGAAATATCATTAATTTTCGTAATTAAATGTATAATTTATAAACATATATATACATTTTATCTTATATAAAGCATTGCCCGTTAAAAAAATCTAGAAAAAATTAAAAGCCCGCTATGACATACACAAGTAACACCTTTCATTGAATATCCAGTTTGAACGAATATTCTCATTTTTCCCATTTTGTAACCATAATATTAAGAACCCTTTAATAGTAAAATATCTATTGAAATTCTGCCACGCATAATATAACATTACTGTTATATTTCATAAAGATCAACCGTTATTTATAAAAAAATATCGTCAACATACAAACATACATCCGTTTGACTCGAGGTTCTATTTAAACCTTCACTGCGGCAGTGAAGCTAGTAGTTACGAGATAGTCAGACGTAGATTGAGAAAATCTGGTGCACGGAAAACGGTTTCGTTGCAGTTTTTATATAGCAACAAGCAACTATAACTACGAGTATAACTAGTAGCAACAAGCAACTATAACTACGAGTATAACTAGTAGCAACAAGGAACTATAACTACGAGTATAACTAGTAGCAACAAGCAACTATAACTACGAGTATAACTAGTAGCAACAAGCAACTATAACTACGAGTATAACTAGTAGCAACAAGGAACTATAACTACGAGTATAACTAGTAGCAACAAGCAACTATAACTACGAGTATAACTAGTAGCAACAAGCAACTATAACTACGAGTATAACTAGTAGCAACAAGCAACTATAACTACGAGTATAACTAGTAGCAACAAGCAACTATAACTACGAGTATAACTAGTAGCAACAAGGAACTATAACTACGAGTATAACTAGTAGCAACAAGCAACTATAACTACGAGTATAACTAGTAGCAACAAGCAACTATAACTACGAGTATAACTAGTAGCAACAAGGAACTATAACTACGAGTATAACTAGTAGCAACAAGGAACTATAACTACGAGTATAACTAGTAGCAACAAGCAACTATAACTACGAGTATAACTAGTAGCAACAAGCAACTATTACTACGAGTATAACTAGTAGCAACAAGCAACTATAACTGCGAGTATAACTAGTAGCAACAAGCAACTATAACTACGAGTATAACTAGTAGCAACAAGGAACTATAACTACGAGTATAACTAGTAGCAACAAGCAACTATAACTACGAGAATAACTAGTAGCAACAAGCAACTATAACTACGAGTATAACTAGTAGCAACAAGCAACTATAACTACGAGTATAACTAGTAGCAACAAGGAACTATAACTACGAGTATAACTAGTAGCAACAAGGAACTATAACTACGAGTATAACTAGTAGCAACAAGCAACTATAACTACGAGTATAACTAGTAGCAACAAGCAACTATAACTACGAGTATAACTAGTAGCAACAAGCAACTATAACTACGAGTATAACTAGTAGCAACAAGCAACTATAACTGCGAGTATAACTAGTAGCAACAAGCAACTATAACTACGAGTATAACTAGTAGCAACAAGGAACTATAACTACGAGTATAACTAGTAGCAACAAGCAACTATAACTACGAGTATAACTAGTAGCAACAAGCAACTATAACTACGAGTATAACTAGTAGCAACAAGCAACTATAACTACGAGTATAACTAGTAGCAACAAGGAACTATAACTACGAGTATAACTAGTAGCAACAAGGAACTATAACTACGAGTATAACTAGTAGCAACAAGCAACTATAACTACGAGTATAACTAGTAGCAACAAGCAACTATAACTACGAGTATAACTAGTAGCAACAAGCAACTATTACTACGAGTATAACTAGTAGCAACAAGGAACTATAACTACGAGTATAACTAGTAGCAACAAGCAACTATAACTACGAGTATAACTAGTAGCAACAAGGAACTATAACTACGAGTATAACTAGTAGCAACAAGGAACTATAACTACGAGTATAACTAGTAGCAACAAGCAACTATAACTACGAGTATAACTAGTAGCAACAAGCAACTATAACTACGAGTATAACTAGTAGCAACAAGCAACTATAACTACGAGTATAACTAGTAGCAACAAGCAACTATAACTACGAGTATAACTAGTAGCAACAAGCAACTATTACTACGAGTATAACTAGTAGCAACAAGCAACTATAACTACGAGTATAACTAGTAGCAACAAGCAACTATAACTAAGAGTATAACTAGTAGCAACAAGCAACTATAACTACGAGTATAACTAGTAGCAACAAGCAACTATAACTACGAGTATAACTAGTAGCAACAAGCAACTATAACTACGAGTATAACTAGTAGCAACAAGCAACTATAACTACGAGTATAACTAGTAGCAACAAGCAACTATAACTACGAGTATAACTAGTAGCAACAAGCAACTATAACTACGAGTATAACTAGTAGCAACAAGCAACTATAACTACGAGTATAACTAGTAGCAACAAGCAACTATAACTACGAGTATAACTAGTAGCAACAAGCAACTATAACTACGAGTATAACTAGTAGCAACAAGCAACTATAACTACGAGTATAACTAGTAGCAACAAGCAACTATAGCTACGAGTATAACTAGTAGCAACAAGCAACTTTAACTATAACTAGTGGCAACAATACGAGAAATATACCGAGGACCATTTAAACAATATCCTAAACCGTCCTATCTTCTCCAAGATGAACGACATGTCCGAAGCCTCCGGTCTGCCAATCGCAGCGCCCGAATTAATCAAGGGTTTAAACATTGATTAACAGCGAGTTGGAGATAAACCACGGCTAATTTCATTGGCAAGTTGGCCAGATAAATCAATTAGTGAAAGCTTGGGATCCCGGATGGAATATTTTTTTTCACTTTAATTTGTTGTAGTGTGATGGGAAGAGGAAATCAATTAAATCTTTAAATAAATCAGTTTTACGCGTCGTCAATAGAGCCAATTAAAAAGATAAACAATTAAGTATTAATAATGTAATTAATAATGAAAAAACGGATTGAGTAATGGAAACATGAAAATTATTTGTTTTGAAGTATAGTTAGACGTCCTAAGCTGCGCTTGCTAGTCCGTGGTCTCTATTCGGGAACCTTTCGACCCCGACGGCCATCGGTTATAATTATGTGCCTTGCCCACTGCCACTTCAAATTGCTGATCCGTTGGGCTAATTCGGTGACATTCATTCTTCCGCGGATCTAGAAACTTGTGATTCGATCGCGTAGAGAAACTAGGGTACAGCCGACTCACAGGGCCCACAGTTAGAGACCACGTTTCAGTTCTACAAGTCATCACTAGCATAGTATTATATTATATTAGCATTCACTGATCGAAGACCTATGTTGTAGAACATAGGTCTTCGATCTATTGTACGTAGGTACAATAGCATAAAACAGTTGCAGTACAACTTATAAGATGCTGTCTACTATAGATCAAGCCTGCTAGAAGATTACAATTGACTCGTGACTTAAACACCCAGCTTATACGTGTGAGGAAACACACACTTATCTCCCTCAATGTTTTTGTGACAGGAATCTCCGCGATACCCAATATGTCAATCTCAGCAAAAAGTGGGTGAAACGAGACTCGCCAACCACTCGCGCCCGCCGTCGAGTCGCTCGGGGTGTCAGACACCTGATTAGCCGGCTCGAGTCGTGTCCAGATGTCGCGACACAGAGTGGGACCAATTACAAGAGTGTCAGCTAATCGACACGTTATCAATGTTATGGGCGATGTGACACTAACTAATAATAAAATAACTCGATGTGTACAATCTGTTTTTTTTAGTTTCATTAAACTTAAGCACATGGCAGTTATGACCAAAACTTAATTGTTTATTTACGAAAGTCTATGAAACAACAATCATATGATTGTTGTTTCATAGACTTGTTGAAGTGAATGAACAGTAAGCCGAAGTTATTATATTATACTTAGTTTATATAGTATTATAGTAGTTATTATAGTTATAAGAATATTATTTTTTATAATGAAATGCGGGTTCACCCGCATCGGCTACATTGTTCCTGCTCCCGCAATTATCCCACAGGAACTATACTTTTCCGGGATAAAAAGTAGACAATGTGTTATGCCAGGGTATAAGCTATTTTTATTCCAAACAAACTGCAAATCTTATCAGCCATTTCAGCGTGAAGGAATAACAAACATACAAAAGACAAACAAACTATCGCTATTATAATATTAGTGTGATTTCTATTCATTAAACCTCTTTTAAGAAGTCATTTTTCAAATTCCAATAAGGCGAACCATATATAGCTGTATTTAAATTGTATCTTTGCGACCATTGTAAACCCACCTTTAAGAAATGCTTTAGTATCTTAAACTATAACTACTAAAGCTCACTGAAAATTGGAAGAGTTTCCAAGTAATATTCGCATTTCCGTAGCTGTCCCCGAGGGCTGACCCTCGTGGCGCGCCGTTGGTCAACTTTTAATAGTGCTCCTCTCCTTGACGACAAATAATTTAAGTGATAAAGTGCTACTGAACACCGCCGCTTAACTTGGGCCGATAGTTCATCCGGTCCGTGAGAAGTGACTGCGATGGTACGGCACAGCCTTAGGAAGTTAGTCCCGAGCTCTACTCCTTACTCGGGGGGCGGAACTAACTTTATAAACTACCGTTTCACTCGGCAAACTGATAAATACATAGGTAGTTGGTTGCTCTACAAGACATAGCTACGAACATACTTAGATACCGAGAAGTTGGAAAAATTGGCGAGTTTATATATCTAATATATAATGATACGTACCTGACCCACATCTGTGTCGCAGACAAATTATAATTAAAATACTATAGCCTTTTTACTAAGTGGCGCCATCTTCCTGAATGCTAATGGCGACTTCCTTTTCTTTATCTAAGCATCAGGAGTCAACACAGGGTATCTACCACTTGGTTAAAGACGTGACCAGCTCCCTGAAAGAATCTGAGATATCCACCTTCCCTCTTTACTTATAATGAGTATCAGATGGCCTAGCTTATTAATTCCATCAGTTCAAGTGGTTCCACGAAACTAAACACAATTTGTATCTGGCGGCTGCGTGATTGATGAGCGGCGACCACAGGACGATTCGCGTCGCGTCGTGTCGCGTCGTGCCGTCAACGCGACGTTGACGCGCGATTTACATTAGCACGATTAATGAAAGTTTGCCGCAGTCGCGCCGCAGCCGCACTGCTGCCGCTGACACTGACGGCGGACGATTAATCATATAGTTTTTGCTGCCTGTTTAGATTAAGGAGACTACTCGTGTTTGTGGAAACCTCTATACTTAGCTATTATTCGACACCTCAATTAGCCATTTTTATAAATCTACCCTCTCTTTATAAACGTTATGTCTACAAACACCAACCGATATAGATAATATAAAAATGTAATAGGATTATCATAACCAATCTAACATTTTGCCAAATACTAGATATAATATTCAATTAACTATGTATTCGTAAATAATGTGTACACACAAACTTCCTTCCGTCCAAGATGCCTTCGAAACGATCGTTCTAATAGTTTGATTTTAACGCTTTTGTCGTGTATGGAAATGTAATCGTAGTAAATTCACATTGTATGTTTATAACTTGAATATCAAGAGGCCAATTCTAGACAGTTCGGTCTTTCTAGACAGGGTTATACAATCTGCATAAAGAACTACTCAGTTAAAGCCGTCGTCCAGGATTCTTGCAATATTTATGAAGTGGTTCTGTCCGTGATCTCTCTTGCAGAAACTTGCGCTCCCTCCGCCATCGGCTGTCGCTGACCTTCGCTCTTCTACGGATTGCATCATTTCTGGTTATCGAGCCACCCATACTAATACGACTCGTAGAAACTTCCTGTGCGCAGCCCTAACCATGGCTGGGAATACGTTTCGAGCTTGCTTATGAGAGCCATATGATAGTTAGAAACCATGTTTCAGAAATACGGAATATATTTATTGCTTACTACTTCGGACGTACAAATTATAAGTGGTTTTCAGTTTTTTTTATTTATTTCAGTTCCATATGCCATTACTAGTAAACACACACACCTATCGCAGACTGTCATAGAGTACATGGGCCCCGAACACTGCCACTGTCACTACCTACACACAGCCGAGATATATTCGCTGATGGACCTCTTTCTAGAACTTAAATCTGCCTACTGTTACTCTTTTTGTTCCGCCTAGACTTAATGGTCACCAATATCGAGATCGATCAAACCAATGGTACCACTGGGATGGGCACAAGATAGTTTTTCTTTTGACCATATTCATCAAGAAAACGTCACTTGTATTGCAAAATATGTTGTATTATAAACTCCAAAATAGTTTCATAGATACTATTTACATATGTTAATATGTAGTAAGAGCAAGAGCTATTTTTCCATTTAGCTGAAGGATTTATTTCAAAGAAAACAAGTAAAATATTAATTAGTAGAATAGCCTTCCAAAATAAAATTCTGTATAACCTTAATTCTAATTCAAAGGTGCCCTAATTAGGCCAATTCCGTCGCAGTGCAGGGTTGCCAACCGCACGAAAGGACGAGAATTCACATGAGCATTCGATGCCGCCAACGTTCTAGATTCACACATTCACGCCAGTCAGACCAAATTATGCCCTGGCTAATGAATGCAAAGGTTTTTTCAACATAACTACTATATAATCCGTGACGCAGTTGAGTTCGTGATTGCTGTGATTCAATTCTGTAGATTACAGCCTGCGAAAGGGTTCAATATCATGAATGCTATGAAAGGGATAATTTTAAATCATGTAGGGGTCGTAAAAGTACGCTTTTTTTATCAAAAGTGTATATTTGCGGCGATTCTTATATTTGCATGCATATATTTCCACGCTAGTTAAACTATGTATATGAAGGGATAGCTGATGAATCTGTCCAAGGCTACTTAAATAGAATAATAAGCACATAAACACCACCAACAGTATTTAATTTGAAACTAACTGGGTCAACCACTTATCTCACTATCAGACTAATATTATACAGGTGAAAGTTGTTTGTCGTTTATATGTACCTACGTTAAATGTAAATTTTCAGGCTGAAACGGTAAAACGGATTTGCATGAAATTTGTAATACAGATACCGTTTGCCCTGGAATGACACATAGGCTACTTAGTATCCCAAAAATATTGACTGTTCCCGTGGACGGGAGGACGCAAATCTATATAACTATTTATTGGTCCAAAGTAAGATGAAAATGTAAGTATAAAACTTTCTAATATTATTATTAATGTGTAAGGTTGTGCGTTGAGATGTGAGATGAGCCGGAACCGCTGAACGAATGTGAATGAAGTTCGGCACAGAGATAGAATGTAGTCTGGATTAGCACATAGGCTACATTTTATCCGGAGATGCATCATGCAGAGTAACAGAAAAGCCGTACTCCAAGGGGATGAAGCTATTCGGTGTACCTGCCTGCCTATATACTAGTGCCGTTACAAACTCTGATCTGTAAATTAGCTTTCTTAAGTCACAAATAGTGACACAGACAGTTCATTGCTTCGAGAAAACGTTACTAACTTTTTACTACATATTTAAAAGAAATATCTGGGAAAAAGCTTATTTCTGTCGCGTATTGCGTTGACAGCCAGTGTGTATACTCTCTAAAGGTGCATTGTGCCAACCGCAAATTGGATCCCTACGGTTGGCACTTCTGGAAGTGACATTCTGGCTTATTAGTAGAGTTTCACAATGGTCATTATTTTTAAATAGCCTGAACAATCTGGAATGCATGAAAGATTTTATTTATACTATACTCGGCGATTTGGTGTAGAAAAATAAATACTATTTGAACACATGGACCCCTTCCTGACGGATTACTTTAGGTGCCTACCTGTGAGAAATACTTATATTAGGTAATCGTAATATTTTTTTATTTAAATAAAGTGTTTTTGTGTATAAGCATTTGTTTTTATTTAAATCTTCTTTATGTTATTTCGATTCGAATGACACCTAAATCATATTTTTCCGCAACTGGAAAAAATTGATGTGACCAAAAAAGTACTTGTTGACTAGGCTAATAACATGGAAATACTAATGAGTTTGACACATTATTATATAGATAATAATGTGTCAAACATCGGCTATATAACTAACATGGAAATAAAAATTATAGATCATATTGATCTCAACAAGATGCAGGGTTCACCTGTGACAAACAAAATAATTTATCTCTCAATCACAACACCCATATAACCACGTAGTTCGTGTGCGCATTCAAAATTGTAATTACTTGCTCACTGTATTCGGCCATAGATGGCGTTGTTTTAATTTACGTGCATTGTTTTTTCCTGTACGTGAGACGGCGTGGTAGAAAAGTTTTCTCATTTATTTCAACAAATACGTCTAGTGTCGAGCGGTTAAACTTTTGAATGGTTCCGCTTTATAATAAGAATTGTAGCGCGCGTATTGTGAATTGAATAAGTTTGTAAATCCGTACAATCCTTAATTGATTCACAGCACAGGTCTCACTCTTGAACTAATGTGTGATTGTGCTGTGATATTATTTATTATAATTATATTAACTTAGTCAGTATTTGTGAAGGTAAAGTGAGAACTTGTGATTGAAAAAAGTAGATACTGAAAGTAGATATAGAGTATAGAGTAGATACTTACTTGGATAGATAGACATCAATTTATTGCACTCAAATTTTACAATTCATATAAACTAAAATATAACAGTATTAAAGTTTAATTGTATTAAATTTTCAATTTAAGTAATATAAAGCAGTTTCCCTATATGTATTTAGTCTATTTTATTTTTATAATAATATTGACAAACAACAAATATTGGCTATCTTAATATTTCGAGAGGTTTTAGGAGGATTTTAGTGACATGACTACTGTGTCTCCGGGACCCTGGGTTCGAATCCGGGCAGGGGCAAACATTTTGCGATGAGTGTAGGTGTTTGTCCCGGGTCTTGGATGTTTGTGTGCTGTGAATGTGTGTGTCCAAGCCTCCCGCGATACAGGGAGTACAGGATATATATAGGAGATATAGGATAAATAGGAGAATATAGGATACAGATCCTAGTGCGGGGGTTTAAGTGTGATAAAAAAAAATAAAATAAAAATAGGTATAATGAAAAATTACAAGAAATCTATGTTAAAGTACAATCGGTGGCCTTACCGCTAAGCAGCGATTTCTTCCAGGCGACCGATTTCTAGATAGATACACTAAAAGAAAACAGAGGTAGCGTAAAATAGGTACCTACTTATATAAATGTATCGTAGCTACATAAGTACTATAACAGAATTTCTGCAGAGTATGTCTGCTGAATTTTATTACTTTTACCCTTTACCTTTACCTACTTATGTCAGGAGTTTTGTAAGCCTCACTACTCCGAACGGACTACGGATACGTAGCGTTTCTACGCTTAACTTAACATAATAATATAACATAATTTATTAAATGTGGGCTAATGCCTTAATGAGTACCTAGATATAAGTACTAATACAAATAATATAAATAATATTCTCAACACAGTAAAGATATATGTGTGCTACTTGTACCTATACCTACGCGGCGCATCACTCTACAATAAGGTTCAAAAATTCATTTCAATTAGGTTAGAATTAGTATACATAATTCTTTTGGTGAAAATAATAATTAATTAAATATCTATCTATCCGCTCGGACCACAGGTAACTTGCAGTAAAACGTGGAGCTTTCCAGTATCTCCTGTTGTGTTTTTATCCCGGATTTATCACATTAAGTAAGTTTTTATAATTAAAATATTCATGTAGGCGATATGACTTTTCTTCTGAAAGTCACGTTTTTTGTGTTGTTATTGTAAATACGAACACAGTTCCCTGAGAATAAGAACCAATTAGTTTATTTTAATATCACATATTAAATTATACAATATTATACCCTATAGGTAATTCGTATGGCGTCTGTCGGTTTGTTAATGAGAGTATGAGGAATATTACGCAATGTTCTGAAAATATCTCAAAAAGTATTTAGGTATCTTTACATTTTATCAAATTAACAAATACTATTATATATCAACAATGTATCTCTCGGTCGTCGCGCTCTCGATAGAGCGGTAATGGTGGTCATGGTCAGTCAGTACCTGGAGGGGGCAGAAGTAGACTTATATATATATATATATATATATATATATATATATATATATATATATATATATATATATATATAATATAACGCTGAGGTAAAGTAAAGCACAATTAAAACTTAATAAACATAAACCTGTGTGCATCCATGTTTGCATGACTAACGGGTCGAGCTCCACACATAGCTCGAATACATTTATTTTAAGCAATTAATGAGTTTGTTATATGAGTGCTTCGACACCGAATAGTGTACCATAATAACTGAAATTCGTTACAGAACTAGGTGAACAGTAAATAATTAGTAAACAGCCGACTCGCTCCCACCGCGGCCCATAATGTCATAACGGCCGAACAGCATCACCGACACTAACTACATCAGAGCACTTATGCAATAAATTCCCGTTCCTCGTCACCGAGTCATCAATCAACCACCCTCGTGTGCCTCCCCAATTTGGCTACCCCCCTATTTCACCGCCTCTCACCACCCCATGCTGTAATTAAGTCTCAAATTATCGTGATAGCGCGGTCGGTTCTGTAAGCTAGTTGTAGTGGCTGATTTGGCTTAGCTAACAGTCCTGGTTTTGGCTCACCCAACGATTTGGCTAAGCGCTTAACTCAGTCGATTTCTAAATGAATGAAATCAACTGAGTTGGCGTACAGTGGTGAGCCTTGAATGTAGCGGTGTACGATAGGTATATGATCCGGGGCCTGTTTCAAAAACAATTGTTCGTATTAAACCGACAAATGTCACTCACATACATATATTTTTTTGTTAACCACGATTAGTCCCCAGGTCGTAACATCAATAGAGAGAGAGGTCACGTGACCACGTGTGGTGGGGATGGAAGTGACTCGACGGTGCCAGAGACAAAGAGGAAGTTCTAAGTTACGGTCGACTGAACACATTATTATCTATTGCAGGAAACCAGTAAAAACATCACAAGTAGAGCAAACTAAAGCAGGCCTATACCCAAACATGACTATAGTGATCTACTTCCACAGCCCTTATCGCTGGAGTAAGGGGGACAGAGATATATTGATAGAAAACGTGTATTTTTATATCGATGCGTAATTTAAAGATGCGACAAGTACCACGAGCTTCTGGCATCATTAATGATGAGGCGCCATTCGCCACGGTGTAGCGTCATCATCGTTCAAGACAAGCTTTTAGTTTAGTAGTACTTATGTACTTAGAGCGTCTATATACATGTAGAGTATTTTAGAGTGATGGGTAGATACTAATGCCGGTTTTATTTATTTTCCAAACGCGCGTACCCTCGCCAAACGCTTTTATACAGACTTGCTACTAAAACATAAACTCCTAAATACACGCATAAACCTCTCCGAGATAAAAGCAAAGTATGCAAAGTATTTGCGTCCCTCGACGCGTCGTTAGTCACGGAAGGCGACTGAACATGAACTCACTGTTGTGTAATCTGTAAGGGAATGTTCAAAGTACCGTTTGACATAGTGACCTCCAGTGTGTGCGAGTGTGAGTATGTTGTGGGTAAGTATTAGGTGAAGAAATATTTGAACTTTTGGGTAGAAATCACGAAACAATACATAAACATTATACCTATTTGCTGGGTATACCTATGTCATGGTGGCAGATATCACTAACTTTCACTTTTCCATCCTGGCTTGTAACTCTTACTTTCTTCTCCCTGACTAGCTTCCTCGTATACATTTTCCTGTTAATAATATCGATGGACTGGATTTTTTTAAGCCCTCAATTGAATCAAAATACGTTATCAAGCCCTGTTCAATCTGCTCCACACTTGAAATGTAAAACTTTCTTCGTGTCCAGTCCATCGTAGCATGGGTACCTATCACTTACCTACCTTTCTCCACTAACGTCACAACGTCGTCATACGTGCCCATTGTCTTCTCACCACCTTGTTCCTCAAATTGTTTAAGAAATAACACTTTCTAAGGATTTGCGTGTGCAGGTTAACTTATATTTTCAACGAAAGACTGCGCTTTAATCCTTTATACTTAACCTACTTATACTATCAAAGATATTATTTTAGCGTAAGTAGGTTGTCCTGCAAGGCTTTGAAAAGAGAGGAATCTACCTGCATGAGAAAATAATCGAATTATACAAATAACGATCAATTAACATTAATATTTTATCATAACAGTTACTCATCATTTAAGAAGTGATTGTGATATAAAAAGTTAACTAATAATCAACATTTACACACACACAAACAACCACCGGCCTAGTATCACACAAACTGGGATTTAATCCGTGCCGAAATTAAGATTTACCAAAGAACTTGAGGATCAAAGGAACAAAATAGCCGTAGCTATACACAAAATTAGCAACAAACTGGAAGTAAAAATGTAAATTGTTATTAATAAGAGCGCAGATGATTGATTGAGACAGCCCCGAAGCGAGGACTGAACCAGCGCAGTATACCGGTACGTACCGGTTACACCCTCCTCGCTCGATACTCGGACACAGCATTTACCTTCAGTAGAGATATTGTCATAATCATCTAAGTTTATACCATATCTGATATATGGACACCAATATTGTTTAAACTTTATATTATCACTTTCTATCTGTTTCTAAATGTCATTTCGGTTTTAATTCATAAAATCTTCTGTGTGTAGGAATTTAGAAACTATTTTGTATCGGAGACGTAGGTGGTACACATCCTATCCATTGAATTATCATTGAAATAGAATATAATCTTAATTCGAATCCAAACCAACTGTATGCGAAAGCGAAAATCTTTTTAATTGCTGAGCTTATTTTGATGTATTTTAGTCAAATTTTAGTACAGAAATAGATAGAGAATTATAAGCTCTTATAGGCAATAGGATTTTTTTGCATAAATTTAATTTGAAAGCTGAGTACTAGGTGAAGGGACTTTTGAATGAAATGTATTATATATATGATGATGATGATGATGATGATTGATGATGATGATTATATATATGACATGTATCCGGCTTTACTCACGTTTATAGTCGAAGTTTCGACCTAGGTTTCGAGCATGTCCGATGCTCATCCTCAGGTGAGTTTACGCTGCCAGATCGCGGCGACCACTGTATGAAATTTCTTCATAAAACCTGATATAAACTCGAGTTCAGTAGCGGGAAGCTAATTTTTTTTCGGTACTTTTAAAGCTAAATTTTAAAGGTACAGAAATTAGATAAATGTGTAATTTGTCATACAAAGCATTACTAGAAAACATTCAAACGACGTTGATAAAATAAATAGAATAAAGTTAGAAGCTTACTGTAACATAAAATAAAAAGAGTTATTAATCGATAATAAATATTTTGTCTTTCATAAAAATACCACGTACGTATCGACTTGAAAATGTTTCATTTTCATAGAAATACAGGTACATGCGGTAAGACCATGTTTCCATGTTATGCGGTCCCTCGAAGCTGGGCCCGAGCGGCGTGAGTTGAGAACTTCGGTGATTAATCATGTAAAGTGGGTGGCGTACCCCCGCCAGCTGCGCTCCAGCCTCCAGGGCTGATGCTGGGGAGTACAACGTACTACGCTACCTGGCGTATTGAACTAACTATGGGATTTTCACTTAAAGTACTCACATAACGTAAATACTACCTATTCAACAAGCTCGAATGTGTCTAGTAAGCAAATGTATGGATACCTATTATGTGGGCATGTACTTTATTTTCACGTAAATATCCAGGGGTTCCAGGCGTGATAGGGCTGCAGCCGATATACTGAGAGCGGTGTGCGGTCGCCAGTCGCCTGCACCATCTCAGCTGTGCTGGAGGAGCTGCTGACCAGGTATAGCCGTGATGTCAGTGAGCATTGCACATTCATGAGAAAGTTTGATTAAAAGTCTTGACTGGCCGTACAGTCATTAGTGGTATACTTTTTATTTTCTTTTTCTGTACCAGCACTTTAATATGTGTACATATTATACAGATAAGTACTATTCTCTACACTTACTTATCGTGGTGAATGTCGGTCGTGTCAGGAAAAGAATATTAGAAATATGAATTCTGTGGAGATGGGGTGTTGGGGCTGGCGTGTTGGGGCTGGCATAACATTGATGGACAAAGTGAACAATTTAAATTCAGGACTTTATTGCAATCTGTAATAAATCATCTGTAGTGTAGGTGGTAATAATACAATAAAATACAGTTTATTAGAGACTCTGTCGGGCTCAACTGTTTTAGAAAACAGGACGGCGAGTCTATATTTACTAGATATCATTAAATTAGAATAATATTCAAAATATTGTTTGATTAAGCAATAAAAAAAAATTGGTTGCCTGTAAAGTCGGTATACGGGCGAAAGTTTTACGTGACAACGACTTTGAGTGCCTTTCACTTTTTATGTCTGTCTCTCTCGCTCTTAGGCGGGCTAACCATGCCCGAGTGGAAGGGACGCGTGCCTCTCACTCGCTCTCATTGTGAGCGCATAACGTGAGCGGAGCGTAACGCAGTTTCTTGAAGTGTCACCCGGCAAACCAATTTATAAGACGTTGTCACGTCAAAATAACATGTGACATGTTATTTTCTCCTTATCTTTTGTGCAAGTTTTATTTTCTGTTTTTAAATAATATTATTTTCCAAGACACTTCTTCGTAAAGTGAGCCTTATTACGTTGCTTAGGTATAGAGCCCTAAAACACACGTGCGTAATTTAATTATCCCTACAAAGTTAAAGCAAATTGTATGCGAGTGAACAGAGTATTCTCAATGTATATCCCTACAAAGTTAAAATAAATTATGATTGTATCTCAATGTAATAATTAAACAGTGCAAACGAGAAGTTTGTTTTTTACTTGGGTTAATGTATGCTTAGATGTCGTCCAAAATTGGTCGGTCCACCAGAAAACAACATCTACAGAGGAGGTGCGGATAGATTTTTTTATTGTGTCTTCAATTAATGTATGTTATATCTAATACATCATAATAACAAAGAAGCAGTGTTTCCATGCCCTTATTACAGAATACTGTCCGCTATTTGTGATACGTTTTGTCCACATATACATTATAGTTATAAATATATATTTCTATCTATAAGTTTATATAGTTACTATCACAAATAAATCAAGCTATTATATAAGGTTGACCCAAATCTGCCAACAGGCGTGACACGAGATGGTATACCCCATAAAATATGGGCGCAAGTTACACCGCACGACATGACAATACTCGGAGTATTCCTTCCGATACCTATAATATGTACATAAGAACGTCACAGATAACCGATACAAAAAGCAGTGCGAGTAACTTTGGCCGTACATCAAACAGAAACCCCTCGGCCCGGGACGGAGTCAAATAAATACAGTTATTTTTCCAATTTACTCTCAACAAATACTGTAGTGGAGCGAAGTTTTCGCATAAGTTAGCGACTTGGTCAAAGTTTGGCGAACCCCCCGTTCGGGCGCTCCCTGCGAGCTCCGACTTCAGCCACATGTCTTCTGCTCGCCCATTTACATGGATATGAGCGAGCGATAGCTTTTTTTCTGATTTTGTCCGATCTCTCGCAGAATACATAATTCATTTGAAATGGACATTTGAATGGTTAGTAGTTTCTGAATTGAATTAAAATTTGAACTAGAATTCTATTGGAAGTGACAACAGTTAATGAATGGTTTATTTGAAATGAGCAGGCAGTCGTTATCCGGCAAGGATCTGTTTATAAGGAAGTGACGATAATTCGAGTTCCAATGATATGTGCTTGCTTGTACTATTATGAAATATAGGAATGTAAGTACCTATTTAAAAGCAAAAATAGATACTAGGTTCAGTGAATAGAAAATATTTCTTTGTAGTTTTAGTCCTGCATTGCCTATTTTTTCAATTTTGGTCCTGCACAACCAATGTTTTTAATTTTGGTCCTGCACGGCCTATATTTTTAATTCTAGTCATGCACGGCCTATTTGCTTACCTTTGGAATCCCTGTCGCGGGAGGCATGGACACACACACAATCACAGTACACACTACACAACTACAAATACAAATACAAAAGGTATTGTTTCAAAATAATATAAGGTTCGTCTTAGAAACATACTCTCCCTCTCTCCCATTCATTCACTACAGTACGTAGTAAACACTCTACTTAGATTTACATTCTTACTCTAATTATGTCAAATGTTGCTTTTATTATTCCGTTTTATGTTTCTCCATAAAGAAAATAATTAGAGACTAGTATAAGTACTATTTTGTTACACTTCCTCATGTCTTCGCAAACATTTACAATAATACTCATAATAAAGTCATATATACATAATAATAGTATTATACATTCATAACCGTATGAACAATAGGTGCTGGTACTGCCACTGACTGAAATTAAAATTCTTCACATTGGAAAGTAAAACTAAATATCAAATTCCCGCCACACAGTCCACGAGAATGTTGTTTTGTCGAAAATGTAATACTCATACCGTACCACCACATACGTACCACCTATCTAAATGTTCAAATACTTCTATGGAATTAAGAGAGATGGCGCTAGCAGTAATCTTTGTCATTCTATAAGTAGTACGAATGCACACTTTCTTGTAGCAGTCTTTGGTTGTATTGTATTCATAGCCCAACATCAGGCAAATGCCGCTGCAAATTACAAACGTACTAATTTGCATTTTTAAATGAAAATGAGCTCTTGCAACACCCAAATGTGAAGAGTTTTCATAAAATATAAGCTACCTATTCTAGTATAAAAGTATCTATATTAAAGTAAATATTTTGCAGCACCATGAATTCATCACGAGATAATAATATCTACGGTGAATTTATGGATTCAAAATAATATGTGATATAAATTATGTAAGTACTTAATAAAAATATATAATATAAAATTAGTTTTATTGCATCATCATATCAATAGTAGGATGTCCACCGCTGCACCGGTTGGAAGCGGCTCGCATCCAGCACCGTCTTTCTTTATTGTAATGTTTACTTGTTAAATAATGTATTTTTATGACATTGGGTAACTATTTGCAATGTATTATAATGAAGATAAATATTCTTTATTTATTTCATAATTTCACACGTAACATCAGATCCCGTATGGTCTAGTGGCTAGGATACCTGGCTTTCACCCAGGAGGCTCGGGTTCGATTCCCGGTACGGGAAAATATTTTGCTAACTTACCTTGCTAACAAAATTATTTTATGCGCGAACACTTTTTCCTCCACTGTTCCAAGGATGAAGACGAGATCAGCAGAATCCTGATCTTCTGAGAGGCGCTGGAGGTCTCTCAACAGACCAGGTAACCCAGCTCTCTCTACAGAGGCAGTACAGCAAGTGCCTGGCCCTCGATTTGCCATCGGCACCGACGACAGTTTCTTTTTCACAGGAAAAATGTTGATTGTCTTTCTAACTTATGATTCAAAAACTTTTCTGATTCACTCATATACCCACTGCTTCACTTCACTGAATTGGACACTTGGAATTAATGAAACAAAACAAAACTTAGATAAAGTATAATCTCAGTTAAACTAATATGTACATAAACGAAGTTATATTGATCAATCAATTTACGAAACAATATCAAACATTTCACTACTAAGTAATTGTTTGCTTCACTTGTAAACGGTATGTATCTAAACTAAAAGCTTGTCAACATAACCTTACTCTCAGCGAGCAGTTCAAGTTACAATTAAGTCAAACTTTAACGGAGCGCATTCGTTTTCCAACTGAGAATTGTGCCAGCTTTATTCTTAGCATTTTGAACACAGTTTCACCACAGGATCCTGCGTCTGGCAGATGAATAGTCAATGTACAGGTAGAAAACAGGTTTTGCAGGTATAACTCTTCTATTTATATGTTTATCTTTGTCCCTCAATTAGTGTATGAGAAATACAAACGCTATTTCGTCATCATTCACATCCGCCTTCGTGGCGCAATTGGTTAGCGCGTTCGGCTGTTAACCGAAAGGTTGGTGGTTCGAGTCCACCCGGGGGCGTTTTTTTTGTAATTTTATTTTTGAGGCCCTATGAGTGACGTCACGAACCATCTCTCACGGCAGTGTACGTACAAGTGTATGGCTTCCTTTAAAAATACATAATCTGACAATAAAGCCCTAAAAGTGATTTGATTGCATGCGGAAACTTTTAACTAAACTGTATGAGACAAACGAGATCCCACGGTTCTTTAAGATATTGATATAAAGGAATAAAATCATTACAAACTGCGTTATTATAATTTCAATTCATAATAGTGTAATCATCATGGAAGCGTTTATGAATGCCGGGAAATTATAACTGCACATATCAATCAAGACCGTGACTCTGTTGGTACGTTCCGAAACTAATTTATAGAGTCAACTGATTACTTAGAAAAAGTGACAATAAACACACCATTACCAGTCTATTCGAACTGGGCTTACAATGTGGACCCTAAAGTGCACTTTCAATACATATGTTAAACATTTATGTATGTTTATGATAGTTTGGCAGAGGTGCATGTATATATATGTGTGTAAGCGTTTTGTTTTCGAAATAATATCAGATCCCAATACTGTATATACCGTACTCGGTATATACAGTATTGGGATACCTCTAGACTTTTACGATAACAATATCCCATAAAATATGTCCATACCAAGTTAAGAACGGCATAATTGGTGTGGGGTTCCGTCGCGTCGCTGACATGCTGACAAGGATCCCAGTACTGAACGCTGACAAGGCTCCCGTGCTAACGCTGACAACGCTGTAAACCCTACGATGTTTAGCCGTACGAGTGTCGTGGCGAGTGCCGAAGGGACTACCATCATTTTAAACCGATATAGGTTCGTGGATTTGCTTCACACAAATGTTTACCGGGTCATTCGATTTCAATGGTTATAGTATTCTTGATCGAAGGTTATGGTAGACTAGCGGTCCACCCCGGCTACTTTCGGGAAAAAAATAATTTAAAAAATTTATCTTATTTTTTGGAAATCCTTACCTATTATTACTATAAAGGCGAAAGTTTGTGTGTATGTGTGTATGTTTGTTACTTCTTCACGCTCAAACGGCTACACCGATTTCGATGAAATTTGGAATTGATATACAGTCGTGGTCAACTAATTAGGGACAATCTCTAGTTAAGCCAAATTGTGAATTATTTTTTTATTTTCCAACGAGTCTTAACAATATTTCATATCTTTTACATGTAAGTGTAATTAGTCATTTATGTGCGCGATTATACAAACAATAACAACTTCTTTAAATATTAAACCTCTTTACAGTATAGCTGATAAATTATCATAGTGCTATTTGTTCAAAGAATGCTGGCTGGCCATTTAATTAGGGACACTGAGGTATTACGTTCTAATTTCAAAATTGGAATTTTAATATTTTTTTTGTTTCTTTTCTTATTGTTTCGTGGACGTTTTGGCGGCAATCCAGATTTTTTATTTTAAGTTTTGATAATTATTTTGAAGAAAAATGGGCAAAAATAAAAGTTGCGATCCAACACTACGAAAAATTATCATGAAGTTTGTCGAGCGTGGTTGGTCATACCGAAGGATAGCACAACATTTAAATTGTTCAAAAACTATGGTATGCAATGCAGTGCAACATTTCAAGCGCTATAACACAGCTTTAAATGTGTCCAGAACAAAAAGATCGAGAAAAACGAGTCCGCAAGAAGATAGAATGATAACCAGGTTAGCTAAGAAAGATCCGTTTCTAGGCTCTATTTTAATGAAACACGAAGTGTTTGGGGCAAACGAGAGAACGGTGTATCTGCGAGGACCGTTCGACGACGTTTGGTAGAAGCAGGGTTGTTCGGAAGAGTGGCTCGCAAAGTACCGTTGTTGAAGAAAGAACATAGAAATGCTCGTTTGGCGTTTGCACGTAAATATGGACATTGGACCTACGCCCAATGGCAACATGTACTTTTCTCTGATGAGACCAAGGTTAATTTGATTTCTTCAGATGGAAGGCAATATGTACGGCGTCCTGTAAAAGCGGAAATGAATCCAAGATTCACAAAAAAACAGGTGAAACATGGCGGTGGAAACATTAACATGTGGGGTTCATTTTCTGGACGTGGAGTGGGACCTGTGAGGAAAGTTCAGGGTAACTTAGACCAACATCAATACAAGGCAATATTGGAAGAAACTATGCTTCCCTATGCTGAGGAGCATCTCCCTATTATATGGACGTTTCAGCAGGATAACGACCCGAAACATACCGCCCATTCAGTCAAGTCGTTTCTTACCAGTCAGTCTGTATCGGTGCTAGATTGGCCAGCAAATAGCCCGGACCTCAACCCAATGGAGCACCTTTGGCACGAAATCAAGAAAAAAGAAGCCACTTATCGTAATACAAATTTGGATGAACTTCATGAAGCTTTTTGTGAGGCATGGGTAAACATTCCTGTCAAAACATGTCAGAAACTGATAATGTCTATGCCACATCGGTTTTAAGCGGTAATTACTAACAAAGGTTTTGCTACTGGGTAATGATTTTACACGTAATAAAATAGAGCTGTTAAATATATTATAACACTGCAGATTATAAGTTTTGTTTAACTGTATTTTTCATTATACTTTACTGTCCTTAATTAAATGTCCACTACAGAATTGTACCTTAATATTTAATACATGTTTAATCTTTGATATCAAATACTTTTTCTATTTATTTAATCTTTTATTTACAGCCATTTATAGCATAATAATCGGACCACATTATGCAAATAATAGGTGCTGAGAAATCAATAGGGTTTTATATTTATATGTACATAACCGGTTATAGCCCTTCACTATCTTGAATGTCCCTAATTAGTTGACCACGACTGTATGTATAGTTTATAAGTATCCTGGATATAGGCATATTTTTCGCGGGTGAAACCGCGGGGCACAGCTAGTATAATATATAGCCTATTGCACCCGGCGATAGTGTAGCTTTCCAACAGTGAAATAATTTTTCAAACCGGTTCAGTAGTTTCGGAGCCCATTCAATGCAAACAAACAAATAAACAATCAAATCTTTCCTCGACATAATATTAGTATAGATAGTTGTTTCTAATATACATTAAACAAAATAATGTTCTACGTTAAATAACTATTTACACAACACGAGTTTGATTTAATATTTCAGTCGGTGGGCAGTGACGATGTGTTCGAAGGAGGACACACTAGACCTAATGTTGAGTGACGCACAAGTTCAGCTGCCTGGTGTGCCATAGCGCAGGCAGTATTGCCCAAGTAGCACAGGCGGGTTCATTCTTCCACGACAAATTCATTGACTCCGAGGTTGACTTCGCCGAAAGCTAAGATCAGTAGATTTCAATTAGAAGACCTTCTGTGTGGGAGCTGGCTCGTCACCGGATGCTATAAACACTTCGTGAGCAATTAGATACAATTATTGTTTTAATAATGGGGTATGTAACTAGGCATCTGATTTTTTTCGAGGATCTCCGAAGGGCTTCTACTGTTTGCTGGGCCACATCGGCCGGCTTGACGCGACATAAATTAAGTTTATAGTAGCCCCCAATATCAAGTCATTTAGGAAAAGCATAGAATGCTTAATAGTAGGTTCAATAGGAAGCGTGAATGTTCAATGTTCCAGGCCGAGTAGACAGTTAGGAAATTGCAACCCGTCACAGTGTCAGTGCGCGGCCGCGGGGCGCGGCGCGGGTCCGGCAGACCGCTCACTTCTTAGTTCTGCGGAAGTGTCGCTAGATGTCGGGAGTTGCAGAAAAGCGTATTGTAGTGGCGTATTGGTGGATATCCTGCGTTTTGAAAATTCGACGGTGAGGTTTGTTGAGATGATTGAGACAGTAATGATATTTATTTTAATTTGATTTATTATTCAAAAACTATAAATTATTAACTTAACATAAGACGTATGTAAAGATCTTAACTAAACAATGGTATTTATATTAATAATTATGTTACATATTATAATTATATTTTTTTTTATTTTTTTATACTGTATCGATCTAGCGTTTGACCACTATCCTCCTTGATGGTCAGTGACGATGTGGTCGAAGATGTTATCACTATAGACCTAGAATGCTCACTGGCTCTCAAGGACTGCTGCCTGAACACACTCTGTGTTTGGTGACAGTTGAAATGTGCAGATCATACGATCATTGACAGCTGTGCATACCTGTGTTACAGCTGTCAATGTATCCTCCTGTGTAGGAACATTTAATACAAACACTAGTATTTTACATCTTGTACTGACATAAAATATAATGTCACAATAGTACAAGTACGAATTATTAAAACCCACGAATATCAAACCACTTACAACTATTGTGGTGTATACAAAAGTGACGGTAGGTAAAGGCTTGCACGAATAATCGCCAAACCCATGCCATGACTCATTCCTCACTTCGCAACGCTTAAAACTTTGAGCGGTGCATATTCCCATCTTATCATATATATATATATACATCGATCAACATTTTTAGTAAAACGACGTAAATGAAAAATAAATATATTTCTTTTACATAAATATATATCGATAAACGGATACCTATAGATTGATAACACGAAAACTTATATTCTACATCTTCGTACAGTAGCCACTCTGAAATAAATGTGTTATATTATAATTACCCTTTTTTATTTTGGAGCTAAGAGACCTCTGAATATGGATCATTTGGATGAATCGAGTGGCCACGAGGAAATACGTATATCCCCCGCCTCGAGATATGTTCATACAACTGAATGTAAAACAACAAATCCTGCTTCGCTTCGCTCACACATACACTTCTTTTGCATTCGTTTAAATCCATCAACGCCTAACATAAAAACGATAAAAAACCTCTGAAACACCACGTTAGCGGTTTGTACACTTTACATTAAACCTAACGATTTAATTTGCACCGATGAAACATATAAGAACGAACATGAACAAATCGATTTATTCTCTTTAATCTAAGAATGATTACGACGCACATTATCGCGCTCTGGCTCAACGCAGACCGTCATAATTCTACTGAATGTTTATTTGATCAGATGTAACCAGACTACATCGAGGCCTCCTAACGGCTCCGCGAACAGATTAACGACCCACTCTGGTTTCTATGAACGTCGACATACATTAGCATTCACTAAATAATGATAAAATAGGAGGGTACGTCGATAATAATTCTACTAGTTTGTTTTCTTTAGCCGAGCGCAGTGCCCGCACAGTTGCCCAACAGCGGCGGCGACGAGTTAATGTATTACTCGTCCGTGATGTATTACTGTTTGGTATTATATATATATATATATATAGGGGCCAAGGTTAATGTTTGCCTCATCGCTATCGTGACGGTTTCGTATATAATGGGCGTACATGTCATTGGCGCCGGTGTCCGTCCATTAGTTGTTATCTGAATATATATGAATAAGTGTATAAATCAAATGGAACCAAAGGAAAAATGCAGAGGGTTGATATCTGAATTTATTTTTAATCCAAAATTGGTGTTTCTTTATTAGCGATATTGAATTATTGATGATGGAAGATTATTAAGCTTCAAGTGTCCGCGAATATGCGTTGTATGGATATAAATGTAGCTCAACTTCGTTTCTTCATTTCTTTCCATATTGTAGGCACCCACACGCACTACTTTAGTAAATCGATGAGGTGAAGGGCAGGGAGGTTCTGGCTAACCTAAGGTAGGTAATGACCGCATACTCGATGCAACTATAACTTTGCGTTATCTTCAACTTGACATCGAAGCGGTGGGTGTGGAGCGCAGTTTACTTCAGCAAATCAATCAGTACTTCAGGTTTTGTTCTCAAATTGGGAAACTTCTTTCATTCGCTATATCTATTTAACTCTACATACTCCATACTATGCTGGGGCTCCATACTACTACTGTTGGGCGTGATTGTAATTGAAATCCGTCAATAAAGGTTTTATAAGTTACGTCCCTTGAGGGACTTCACTTTATATTATTTCACATAAGAACAAGGCCGGTGTTGCATGTTGCATGTATTGCTTCCGGGCTGTTGGGCCGTGGTCTAAATGAAACTTGTGTTCCAACGTACCTACGTCCAACGTTGGGACACAAGTTTCATCTAGACCACGGCCAAACAGCCCGGGAGTAATTAATACATACAAAATGATTAACTTCTTAAGCCGCCTTCATAAAAAGTTGTTTGTTATATTTGCGTGTAATTTATAAAACTACCTTCATTTAAATGTTTCTTTCGAAATAAAATGCTATGTTATTGTGAAATAGTATAGCAGCAATTAAACAAAATGACGATATTTTCTAAATAACTGAGAATGTAACTTAAAGTGATAAAAGTTCACCGTGAATTCTAAACGATAACGATTGTACATTATTTACTTTTAGTGTATATGTCTGAGTGTCATAGCGCGCAGGCGGCTACTAGATAGAGACTGTTTTGTGTATATGTCTGAGTGTCATAGCGCGCAGGCGGCTACTAGATAGAGACTGTTTTGTGTATATGTCTGAGTGTCATAGCGCGCAGGCGGCTACTAGATAGAGACTGTTTTGTGTATATGTCTGAGTGTCATAGCGCGCAGGCGGCTACTAGATAGAGACTGTTTTGTGTATATGTCTGAGTGTCATAGCGCGCAGGCGGCTACTAGATAGAGACTGTTTTGTGTATATGTCTGAGTGTCATAGCGCGCAGGCGGCTACTAGATAGAGACTGTTTTGTGTATATGTCTGAGTGTCATAGCGCGCAGGCGGCTACTAGATAGAGACTGTTTTGTGTATATGTCTGAGTGTCATAGCGCGCAGGCGGCTACTAGATAGAGACTGTTTTGTGTATATGTCTGAGTGTCATAGCGCGCAGGCGGCTACTAGATAGAGACTGTTTTGTGTATATGTCTGAGTGTCATAGCGCGCAGGCGGCTACTAGATAGAGACTGTTTTGTGTATATGTCTGAGTGTCATAGCGCGCAGGCGGCTACTAGATAGAGACTGTTTTGTGTATATGTCTGAGTGTCATAGCGCGCAGGCGGCTACTAGATAGAGACTGTTTTGTGTATATGTCTGAGTGTCATAGCGCGCAGGCGGCTACTAGATAGAGACTGTTTTGTGTATATGTCTGAGTGTCATAGCGCGCAGGCGGCTACTAGATAGAGACTGTTTTGTGTATATGTCTGAGTGTCATAGCGCGCAGGCGGCTACTAGATAGAGACTGTTTTGTGTATATGTCTGAGTGTCATAGCGCGCAGGCGGCTACTAGATAGAGACTGTTTTGTGTATATGTCTGAGTGTCATAGCGCGCAGGCGGCTACTAGATAGAGACTGTTTTGTGTATATGTCTGAGTGTCATAGCGCGCAGGCGGCTACTAGATAGAGACTGTTATGTGTATATGTCTGAGTGTCATAGCGCGCAGGCGGCTACTAGATAGAGACTGTTTTGTGTATATGTCTGAGTGTCATAGCGCGCAGGCGGCTACTAGATAGAGACTGTTTTGTGTATATGTCTGAGTGTCATAGCGCGCAGGCGGCTACTAGATAGAGACTGTTTTGTGTATATGTCTGAGTGTCATAGCGCGCAGGCGGCTACTAGATAGAGACTGTTTTGTGTATATGTCTGAGTGTCATAGCGCGCAGGCGGCTACTAGATAGAGACTGTTTTGTGTATATGTCTGAGTGTCATAGCGCGCAGGCGGCTACTAGATAGAGACTGTTTTGTGTATATGTCTGAGTGTCATAGCGCGCAGGCGGCTACTAGATAGAGACTGTTTTGTGTATATGTCTGAGTGTCATAGCGCGCAGGCGGCTACTAGATAGAGACTGTTTTGTGTATATGTCTGAGTGTCATAGCGCGCAGGCGGCTACTAGATAGAGACTGTTTTGTGTATATGTCTGAGTGTCATAGCGCGCAGGCGGCTACTAGATAGAGACTGTTTTGTGTATATGTCTGAGTGTCATAGCGCGCAGGCGGCTACTAGATAGAGACTGTTTTGTGTATATGTCTGAGTGTCATAGCGCGCAGGCGGCTACTAGATAGAGACTGTTTTGTGTATATGTCTGAGTGTCATAGCGCGCAGGCGGCTACTAGATAGAGACTGTTTTGTGTATATGTCTGAGTGTCATAGCGCGCAGGCGGCTACTAGATAGAGACTGTTTTGCCAGTGAATATGTGAATGTGTCACGTTGACAGTTGTCTAAAATGTAAATGCGACGTGCGGCAAATTGTAATCATCAATTTCCGGAAACGGAATAAAGAGCTCCGACGATCCGAGCAAAACTAAATCTATATAACCTATCGCTATACAACGATAACAATATTTTTGGACGAAATCAAACAATCCACTCCTTTATCATTATCACCGTAGCGTAAATAAACAAATTCCGATTAACTCTCGATCGTATCAATCACTGTCGCCTGTCGCCGGTCGCCGGTCGCCGGTCGCCGGCGACGCGCGCTGATAACGTTATTGACATTCGATAATGTCGTGAATAACTGGATTATATCCTTTCTGGACGATATACTCCTTATTTGCTTACACGTGTATCGGCCGATAGCGGAAGGGTTGTGTAAATACAGTTGTTTGTGATGTTACTATTTTGGATTACGACTATGATTCGTGTTTCTTTCGATTTTATGGTTTTGCCTTGATTTGTTGACTCGTTCGGGGCTGCTGGTAAAGCGGTGGCGTGGTCACTTGTTCGGGGCTGCTGGTAAAGCGGTGGCGTGGTCACTTGTTCTGAAGATAAGCCTAGGAACGATGTTAATATTAAACGTGGGTTTTGTGTATAAGTGAACAATTATTATCATAACATTAAACGTGTAGTCTGTTTAATAAAATTAACAATATGTTGCACGTGAACAATAATGTCGTGAATAACTGGATTATATCCTTTCTGGACGATATACTCCTTATTTGCTTACACGTGTATCGGCCGATAGCGGAAGGGTTGTGTAAATACAGTTGTTTGTGATGTTACTATTTTGGATTACGACTATGATTCGTGTTTCTTTCGATTTTATGGTTTTGCCTTGATTTGTTGACTCGTTCGGGGCTGCTGGTAAAGCGGTGGCGTGGTCACTTGTTCGGGGCTGCTGGTAAAGCGGTGGCGTGGTCACTTGTTCGGGGCTGCTGGTAAAGCGGTGGCGTGGTCACTTGTTCGGGGCTGCTGGTAAAGCGGTGGCGTGGTCACTTGTTCTGAAGATAAGCCTAGGAACGATGTTAATATTAAACGTGGGTTTTGTGTATAAGTGAACAATTATTATCATAACATTAAACGTGTAGTCTGTTTAATAAAATTAACAATATGTTGCACGTGAACAATAATGTCGTGAATAACTGGATTATATCCTTTCTGGACGATATACTCCTTATTTGCTTACACGTGTATCGGCCGATAGCGGAAGGGTTGTGTAAATACAGTTGTTTGTGATGTTACTATTTTGGATTACGACTATGATTCGTGTTTCTTTCGATTTTATGGTTTTGCCTTGATTTGTTGACTCGTTCGGGGCTGCTGGTAAAGCGGTGGCGTGGTCACTTGTTCGGGGCTGCTGGTAAAGCGGTGGCGTGGTCACTTGTTCGGGGCTGCTGGTAAAGCGGTGGCGTGGTCACTTGTTCGGGGCTGCTGGTAAAGCGGTGGCGTGGTCACTTGTTCGGGGCTGCTGGTAAAGCGGTGGCGTGGTCACTTGTTCTGAAGATAAGCCTAGGAACGATGTTAATATTAAACGTGGGTTTTGTGTATAAGTGAACAATTATTATCATAACATTAAAGGTGTAGTCTGTTTAATAAAATTAACAATATGTTGCAGTTTGTACCTATATATGAGACAGACCAATTATTTTCGTTCAAATGTATGTGTAGGCATTTACCAACATAACCATAGGCCGTGGTTTGTTAAAGTAAGATAAATGAATTTTAACCCACACCTCAGTTTATTTTGAAAGTATTTATGTAAGTGTAGACATCACACGAATGTGAATCGAGGAATAATTAAGGTGAACCTTTCAAAATAGTCCTAGTGAAGCAAACTAGTAGATATAACTGCAGACTTGAACTGTCGATCTAGCGAGGGTCCCCCTTGCACGGCCGTAAGGAATAAACAATATGAACACAATGTCAGCAATTAAAACATTGATACCATCCTATTGTACGAAGTTAAATAGAAATGTTATCTATCCCAGGCCACTCGAACCTTTTAATTAAAACCCCCAGCCTAATTACCTTTCACATCAAACAAAACAATCCTCACTCAATGTCCGGAAATAAGAAAACCAATTAAAGCCGAGTACTAAACGTCACCTAACCGTTGAATATGAATGCTGGTCTGAGGGACCGCGCCCGCGCCCGCGCCCGCGCCCGCGCCCGCGCCCGCGCCCGCGCCGCACGCACTCGGCCCGATGCGATCTGCTCGCAATTATACCACAAAAGAATCAATTACGGGACGCGGCGCCGCAAAGCAGAATGAAAACAATATTGCACTTGCAACGCTTGCACTCTTCAGCGTTTCCGTGCCTTACCTTGCAATGTGGTGGGGTTACAACGGGGTAGAGCTGATGCGGTGTTTAATTTTGTATAGTTTTATTAAACGAAATATAGCGATGTTACTAACATATTATAGCATTGTGCGGTCATAGAAATATGGTTATTTATAATTTTGAGCGACATTATCAACGAACTTTCTGACATACCTACACAGGAATGACAGGACGTATCATCATTATCATCATCTCAGCCATATAGGACATCCACTGCTGGACTTATGCCTCCCACATCGATTTCCACAAGGACTGGTTGTAAGCGGCCCGCATCCAGCCCTTGCCTGCGATCTTAGTCAGGTCGTCTGTGCGTGTATTGTAGGTATATGTATCAATAATTAAAAAGTACAATAATAGAAGAATGACTTAGGTATATAATAAATTATTAAAGTTACAGCTGTTTACCAAAAATCTAAGACATCTTAATTTTCCCACTTTGATTATGTCTAATAAATGTAATATATTATTTTAAGTATTAGTTTACGTTATGTTTGAACAAATTTATGATTTTTTTAAACACGGCAATTATATTCTTAATCTAGTCTCGTTCGCTACTTGCTTAGGTCTACGTTCGTCTCGCGAGTTCGGCCCTACTCGCTTTGAGGCGCAGATCAAAGCGTACGCGCTTCTATTAGCCCTGATTACAGAGGCGCTCTCGACGACGCTCCCCGCGATCCCCCGAGCCCCACGCCCGCCCGCGGCCGCATTGTCCCGGCCAGCACCCGCGGGTTAACATAAGATCGGTGTAGTGTCATCCTATGTATAATTAGCTTTGGTAGCGAGCTGGTTTAACCTTTGAGGTTTTATTACGAGTATCTAATATTGCCCGTAGAGATACAGCACAGATTAGTAGTTACTAATCACTTGCAAAGAGGCAATTATAATTCTTGCCGCGGTGAGTGGCCAATTGTAGTTTCGTATAGGAGGGTACACTTGCATTGTATTTCATCACATTCTCATGAAGGTTTTATTAGAGATAGGTCTTAGCTTGGTTAATGTCTTATCTTAAATGTAAGTATATGGTTAGTAAGTTATCTAAAGAAGAGACCTACAATAATATGTATAAATCGGATTACAAGTGTGTATTCTTCCTCGATCCGATAACTCCCTGTCCTGGCGACAGCTCAAGCCGAGGTCCTCAGTGGTGCCCTTGAGCTAGTCGCCTCGTCCTCTCCTAGTGGCACAGCGCCGTCAGCGCTAGCCCCACTAGGCGGTGCGCCTTCTGCGACCGCACAAATACCGGGCTGAGCACCATCTGTGCTCGCCCCCCCTCCGGTGAAGCTGTAAATGCCGGTAGAGGCAAACAGCATTAGTACGTTAGAAAAAAAAAAAAAAAAGAAAAAAAAAAGTGTAAAAGTATTCTTTCAGGATTGCTACCGAAGTGATTCGAACGTGATCACAACGAGAGAACGATACGAAAATCGAATTTGTAAACACATACAAATGTTGTTCAAACGAAAAAAAATAAAATTTATATTTAATGAAATTGGTAACTTCACTAATCAAATAAATACACATCCGTCATTGCTTTACACAATGTGAGCCGACCCTATGATGAGCTCTGGCAGGCGGCCAAATGTGCTTCATCCAAAGAAAGGTTTCACATGTGCTTATATTGAATTAGAAAAACTTGTAAAATAACAACTATAATTTTTATAGCATTTATAAGTCGTTATTAAGCATTTAAAATACGAACAAAATAAAACGATGTATTATAATATAATACATCATAAACACAAAATTTAATCACTATATTATAGTGATTAAATCTTGAGTTTATAGGTACTTAAATTTCAAATCGTAGAGTAGTTGCGTTGGTGGTGTAATGGTCAGCATAGTTGCCTTCCAAGCAGTTGATCCGGGTTCGATTCCCGGCCAACGCACATTTTTGCTAGTTTTATATAATCTTACCTCCTTCTTTTTAGTTTACTTCAATGATACATAATTTTTTACGTTCTGTTCAAAGTATTTCTACTATATCTTATTTAAATAGATCACATTTAGCCCGCTGATTACGTTTCATGATATTTTCAACAGATGGCGCTAGTAGTATTTCAAGTCGTATTTTGTGTTATTAAAATTATTAGATCATGAAGTCCTATTTGTACGTAGGTAAATATATTGTAGCCGCAGTAGATAGTACTTAACAATCCCTGATTAACTTATACTATAGCTCACTGAATAACTTATCTACAGAAAACCTACTTTTGTCGGAGCTATTTCTGACCCATGCAATATTACTTATCTTAAGTACATATATACTATAATCCATTATAACAGTGTATATACAAAATCTGATGCTATTACCAAATATCTTACGATCCTTCTGATTTCTGAACTTATGACGTCACAGCACGTGCGCAATCACCTGCAAATCGTGCGGAATTCTCTCTCGCTCCCGGAAATTGTGTTTTCTGCTAATATTAGCACCTACCGAACCCTAATACGTATAAAATTAGTTCCAAAACACCTTACACGCTCGTATTAAAGTTGAAAATTACGTGTAAAGGAAGTGGTAGTGATTTTGTTTGCTTTTAATTGTCTCGTAATTTCTGAAGGGTGGAGCTGAGGGAAGATACAACATACATTTGGTTCGCATGACATTAATATTTCTTCTTTGTTTTAAGATGTTTTGATAAGTTTTCCAAGCACTCTTTAAATTCTGCGCCCTCGACATAACAACCACGTCGCGGCTCACCTGGACTTTATTTCGGTACATACATTGATTTTCCTATTTGCCCCCGTTGAGTGTCTTATCTAGCCTTAAATATGCTACGAGTACGTTCAAACGTAGCAATCTCGCAGCAGGCACGACGAGAAGTGGATTCAACGTCGCGTCGACGCAATTGCGATGGCAAACAGAGATACTGTAAATGCGGTGAAAGGATGTGGGTCGAGCCCGTCGGTCGTGGCCACTTCGCGAGGGGAATATTCTGACTGTCGTATAGATCATAACTTACCCGTAAACACTGTTTCCGGGAATCGTTGTATGTACCGGCGTCGAACGACACGAATACGTAATAAATACTTATAATCAGATGTTTAGTGATCCCGATCGCAGGCAGGGCCATGGCAGATTATGCACTAGTTCCCATAGTTAGATGCTCTCAGCGGTTTAGGCGGTACAATGCTATTTCGGGCATATTGTACCTCCGGAGATATTGTACCTCCTCCGAACGTGCAGAGGCACGTGCAGCATGTGGACCAGGTGTACGCAAACATCATACAGCGCCCACAGGGTTCAATATAAATGCGTTCAGGGCGGTGATGAGACTGCCTCGCCACTGCAGCGGTAAAACTACTGTAACAGTACAATTTCAGTCGCATCGGCCAAGGTCACGATATTGTTTCATGGCCTGCAGGCTGCAGTTCATATTTTTCGAACAACAAAAATAACGTGTATGATAAACATTTTCTTTATAAATGTTTCAGAATAAGCATCTCAAGAATGGTAAGCGTCGCACAGTAATTTCTAGACGCAAACAAGCTGGCCGCCACTGCCGCTGCGGCGCGCCTCCTCCTAGCTCTGCGCCCGGGGCGCGGCTTGGCTTGCACTCGTCCGTGTGTCTCAGGACTCCTACTGGGATTAACCTTTACATTATTTCACAGTCCTTGTTCTAATCCAGTATGATAAGTGTTATTGCCAATTATACATTTTGCAATACATGTTTTGACTCTACGTATGCTGGTAGTAGATCTTACTTACTCTATTCTCGATTGAGTTACCTACTGTAAGCTATTATAGCTTAGAGTAAACTAATGGTTAGCTGGAGTAAAGTAAGGTTTGGTTACAAATATATACACTGTGTTCTTTATAACATGCTTTTTTATTTGTATGTCCCTTACTTATTATAACCGACCTATGTAATTGTTATGTAACGGCAGAAATGGTGTAAACTCTTTATTTCATTGTCACGCTGGCACATATTTCGACTAAGTTATACACTTTTTAACGTATTGTTACTAGTACAAACACTGCCTGTTTAATAGTCCATTTATTTTTATCTATCTTTATTGATAGCGCTTGAAAGCATTAGTTAAATAACTATTTCCTAAACACAAATTTGTGTGTATAAAGATTGGTGTAGAAGTGACACAGCCTACCTGAAACTGTAGCTGAGTCCGACCAATTACTTTGCACATCCACGATATCTACACTATTTAAGATTATAAAGATAAAAGATTTGTATTTTGGTGTTTTTGTTAACGAACGAATAAACTCGAAAACTGCCAAACCGATTTCAAAAATCCTTTCATCATTAGAATGCTTCATCCGCGACCGATATAGGTTATATTTATTACTAATATATATTACGGATCTCTACTAAAACTTATAATATAACTCAAGATAAATAAGGCAAACTCACACGAAAACTATTGATGATAGAACAAAAAAATGTTGTACAATATTAAAGATCGTGTCAATATCTACAAAACATACCATATGTCTATATATTGTAGTTAGGTCACTTTGAACATTCTTTGTATTAAGACACTTGATAGGAATTCCGACAATGAGCACAGATGAGCTGACTAATAGAGCAGGAAGAAGCGGGGTGAGGAGAGCTCCCAACTGGTCCCTGTGGAGATCACCGGGGAGACATATGATGTCCAGAAATGTATCTTGGTAATAATTACATTACGTAGTTATGAAATGCTACAGTGGAAAATATATTTAACGTCATTTTGGCCTAATTTTTGTAATATGTAATAACAAAGGGGTAAAAATTTAAACTTAATAGAAAATAAACAATGTTGTTACATATTAAATCAGCCAGTTATGTCTCTGGCTGAGATGATGGTCATTTTATAGTTAGGTCATTAAATGTACGGTGGTCGGATGCGCGCGCACAAGGTGATGGGGTTATCTTGGAATATGTACCTACTCGTAACACCTTAATATATTACTTATATATATATAATTATAAGTACATTAAAAAAAGAATCCCTTTGGGTAACATTTCTATGGGTCTATTTTCAACATAATTATAAATATTCTCAAATACTTTAAATGAAATATCGTTTTCAAATCGTTTTGTAAATGGCTGAGTTGTGAGGTAATAATCAAAATAAAATGCAACTGAATTGAGGAGAGCCTCCATTATTGAAGATGAATAAGGCACCCCGCTTCGGTAACCTGCTTCGGATGCCACCTCTGCGTCCTCCACGGCTCCGCTCTGCCCCAGCTACCCCAGCCACTTGACTCCACTCTCCGCACCGCACCACCGCGCCTCACCCCGCAGCTTCCCTCTAAAAAGCCATTACGGAGGCTTTGATCTGTGCCGCACTTTGATTGCGCCGCCCCGCGCCGCCGCTCGTGACTACCGCCCACTTAAAACTATCACCGAGAGCTGATGGAGGAATTGGTGTTTGGAATAGTTTTAGTTATATGTGACGCTCATTTTGAAAGTTTAGCCCAGCTGCTGGACTCGTCAAGTCACGAATGAATAGGTAGGTTACTTCTAGGCTTGCGTGCTCCATCTTGGACCGCGTGGTCACTTAACATCAGGTGAGACAGTGACCACGCGCAAGCCTATAATATTAACGAAAAAGTAAGGAGTTCCTATGGATGTACTATATTTTTTGCTTAAGTAAGCTAAATGCCTATATATAAGAGTAATAGTTTGCACCAGTAATGGTGAAATATAGAGGACATAAGTAACGTTATTAACACTACCAACTGTTATCTAACACCTATATTTGCTAATAAACTTATTTGATTTGATTTGATTTACTATGTTAGTTTATAAATTAAGAATATAAGGTACAAGGGTATCGGATTTCATTGAAAATTTTTATACTATTATTATAAAGAGGAAAGATTATATTGTTTGTTATTATTAATTATTATTATTTTTTTATGTTGATAAATTATTTCACTGCTGGGAAGCTACAATACCGCGTGACGTAGGCTAAATTATATATTTCAAAATTAGGAATCCTTATAATTTTTAATTTTGAAATTCTTTACTCGTGCGAAGCCGGGGCGCACCGCTAGTATATTATAAACTGATAATAATATATACGGTAGAACAACGACTGCCAAGCCAGCTCGCTTGGCAATCGTTGTTCTACCGTATAACTTATCGAAATGACACGACGGTTCATATAAGTTACTGCACGTCGATGATCGATGGTCAAATTAATTGGATACTTGTTCATACAAACATACTAGAACCTCGATAAAATATGAGGCGTGGCGGTAGGATGGTAAAAAATACTTTACGCCCCGTTCTCAGGCCGAAACAATATACACATTTCAATTTTTTAATAAAAATCAGTCCAGCCATTCCGGAGCAGTTCGATAACAAACACTGTGACACGGGTTTTTTATTTCTATTTTGTATGCATTTTTTTTCCCTATGTAGGTACCAACAATAGTTTGTAATTTTGATATATGGTATGTACCATTAATATACTACTAATTGCCAACCATTGACGACGGACGGAAGGAATAATGTAAGCCTTTTAATCCATCGAAAATTATAAACGACATGTAATTAAATAATAGTTAATATACTTCTATAATACCTCCTTTTGTTTGTCAGTTCCATAATAAGAACATTTGAAATTGTGATGTTTATGTTGGTTTGGAAAACCGATTCAACAGTGCGAGACGACGAAAATATTACACTTGGATTTGAGTTAACGAATTAATCTAATTTAGTTGATTATTATTCTTAAAATTGAATAAACCTGTATCATTCAGTTTAAAATTGATAATACACGGTACTTTTTTTAAACTTTTAACTTCTAACCCCACTGCCGTGGGGTACCGGCTTAGAATAGTACCCCCCCATGTCTTCCCGTGGGTGTCGTAAGAGTCCACTAAGGGATCACGTACCAGAAGGATGGGCAGCAGCGCCTTCTGAGACTCACATTTTGTACTGCGCTCGCCAACCCGCCTGCCAAGCGTGGCGAGTATTGGCAAACCCCCCCCTATGATAGAACAAAATATGACCAGGCCCCCAGTCCCCGGCAGCTCCGCTAAAGCTGGCTCCGGTAGCGGCCAGTGTAACGGTGGAGCAGGGGGTGCGAAGAATCCCCGGCAGACGCACGGCTACCACTCCCTCATTAAACGACCTCTGGCCCTGGTAACACATAACGTAAGAACTTTGTTGGCAGACGAGAGGATCGTCGAGCTGGAAGAAGAAATGAGTAAGTTACACTGGGATATCCTAGGGTTATGTGAAGTCCGTAGAGAGGGTGAGGACACCATAACCCTCAAATCCGGTAACTTGCTCTACTATCGGGAAGGCGACCAAAAGTCCCAAGGTGGTGTCGGATTTCTCGTTCGCAAGTCCCTCACTAACAACATTATTACCATCGATAGCGTTTCGAGCAGGGTGGCATACCTAATACTCAGAATATCAAGTAGGTATTCGTTGAAGGTCATTCAGGTATATGCACCGACCTCGAAACTCGGAACCGATGAGGAGGTAGAGGCTATGTATGAGGACATTAGTAGGGCCATGCATACCTCCAAGACCCATTATACTGTTGTTATGGGGGACTTTAACGCAAAGTTGGGCAAAAGAAGTGATGGAGAGTTGAGAGTGGGGCAATTTGGTTATGGACAACGGAACCCCAGGGGACAGAGGCTGGCCGACTTCATGGAGAAAGAGGAACTCTTTATGATGAACTCTTTCTTTCAGAAGCCGCCTCACAGGAAATGGACCTGGTTGAGTCCTAACGGTTCCACGAGAAATGAGATCGATTTCATCATGACCACCAAGAAACAAATTTTCAATGATGTCTCTGTGATCAACATGGTGAAAACCGGTAGTGATCACCGCATAGTAAGAGGCATATTGAATATTAATGTTAAACTTGAGAGGTCCCGTTTGATGAAATCCACGCTCCGACCTCAAAATGTCCATATTCAAAACCCCGAGAGCTTTCAACTTGAGCTATCCCATCGCTTTGCTTGCCTTGAGAACTGTGCGTCGGTGGACGAGACCAACAACAGGTTTGTAGAAACTGTCCACGCAGTGGGGTCTAAGTTCTTCAAACCCCGCCGCACAAATGGACCTCAAAAACTCTCCAGCCATACCCTTGACCTCATGGCTGAACGACGCTCGTTGCAACTGCAATCATCCGATGACGCTGCGTCATATAGGCAGCTCAATGGACAAATATGGAAATCCTTGCGACACGACATCCGTACCTTTAATACAAATCGTATTAAAGATACGATCGAACGGAGAAAAGGCTCCAAAGTGTTTTCAAGAGACCGGTCTATTGGGCAAAGCCAGATGACTAAGCTGAAGAGAGATGATGGCAGTATAGCGTCGACCAAAGAAGAGGTGCTTGGAGAGATTGAGAGGTTCTATGGGCAGCTATACACTTCGGTCGCTAAACCTGTTGATAGCTTGGCCAAAGACCCAAGAGCCAAGCTAACCCGACACTATACCGAAGATATCCCGGACATCAGCCTGTACGAGATTAGGATGGCTCTGAAACAGCTTAAGAACAACAAGGCGCCGGGTGACGACGGAATCACAGCAGAGCTTCTGAAAGCGGGTGGCTCACCGATACTGAAAGTCCTTCAGAAGCTCTTTAATTCCGTTGTCCTCGAAGGTTCAACGCCGGAAGCATGGAACAGAAGCGTAGCGGTGTTGTTCTTTAAGAAGGGTGACAACACATTGCTTAAGAACTACAGACCCATTTCGCTTCTGAGCCATGTTTATAAGCTGTTTTCAAGAGTCATTGCGAATCGTCTCGAACGCAGGTTTGATGACTTCCAGCCTCCCGAACAAGCCGGTTTCCGAAAAGGCTACAGCACCATAGATCACATCCATACGCTGCGGCAAGTTATACAGAAGACCGAGGAGTATAACTTGCCCTTATGTCTAGCGTTTGTGGACTATGAGAAAGCCTTTGATTCGATCGAGACGTGGGCGGTGCTTGAGTCTCTCCAGCGGTGCCGTATTGACCATCGGTATATCGAAGTGTTGAAGTGTTTGTACAATAACGCCACCATGTCGGTCCGAGTACAAGAGCAAATTTCGAAGGCGATTCCATTGCAACGAGGCGTGAGGCAGGGAGACGTTATCTCTCCGAAACTGTTCACTGCCGCAATGGAAGACGCCTTCAAGCTCTTGGAATGGCAAGGATTCGGCATCAACATCAACGGCGAGTACATCACTCACCTTCGGTTTGCCGACGATATTGTGGTCATGGCAGAATCGATGGAAGACCTCAGCACGATGCTCGAAGGCCTCAACAGAGTTTCCCTAAGGGTGGGCCTTAAAATGAACATGGACAAGACGAAAATTATGTCGAATGCCCATGTTGCGCCCGCCCCCATATCAGTTGGGAACTCGATTCTCAAAGTTGTTGACCACTACGTATACCTAGGACATACAGTCCAATTAGGTAAGTCCAACTTTGCGAAAGAGGCCAATCGTCGAATCCAACTCGGCTGGGCAGCGTTCGGGAAGCTACGAGACGTCTTCTCGTCCAAAATACCACAATGTCTGAAAACGAGAGTCTTCGAACAGTGTGTGTTACCAGTGATGACTTACGGATCTGAAACGTGGTCCCTGACTATGGGCCTTCTGAACAGGGTCAGAGTCGCACAATGAGCTATGGAGAGGGCTATGCTCGGAGTTTCTCTACGAGATCGAATCAGAAATGAGGAGATCCGTAGAAGAACAAAAGTCACCGACATAGCCCAGCGGATTAGCAATTTGAAGTGGCAGTGGGCAGGGCACATAGCTCGAAGAACCGATGGCCGTTGGGGTGGAAAGGTTCTCGAGTGGAGACCACGGACTGGCAAGCGCAGCATAGGACGGCCACCGACCAGGTGGACAGACGACCTGACTAAGATCGCAGGCAAGGGCTGGATGCGGGCCGCTTCCAACAGGTCCTTGTGGAAATCAATGGGGGAGGCCTATGTCCAGCAGTGGACGTCCTATGGCTGAGATGATGATGATGAATACACGGTACTATGCTTTTAACGTCATGTCAATATATATTGTTTAATTTTGTACTCTTTCTTAAAATTGTTGAGCTATTGCAGTTGCTACGAATAAATATTTCATTTGCCTATATATAGCAACGGCACATTATACGATAATGTGGGTACTAAGGTTGTTTATCATGAACATGTGTCAGGTCACTCGAACTACCCTCATAGTGTTCAGATGAGAGAACAATCCAGAGTGAACAGAAAGAAATGATCACCGCGAGGAATGCTAACTTGTATGATGCGTCGCCATCATTAGCCGGTTTGACTCGCGACGAGGCGCGAACCCGCACCGCATTACTGCTGCAAATTAGCTGCCATGCCACTTTGCAGCCTTTGAAACATGAATGGAATTTCAGCTATTGAAAGTTGAAGCTCTACGCTGTCTGCTTCTAGTTATTTTCATTTTTAGGAAGTAGCATCTTTGTGTTGGTATGTATTACCTCCCTACATGGAGACCTATTTCTGAAGGGTGTCATGTCCTCCTCATATGATTATTTCAGTGTAACCCTCGTTCGCGCTGTTACGACAGATGCGCTCGAACTGTGTCATACATCAGAAGAAAGAAGTTAAAATGTTTCAAAATGGGATTAGTAATTTTTTTGTGCCTCGCAAAGTACATTTTTGGAACATTTGATATCACACGCGTCGTTTGTGCCGCTGCTTCTGCCTATAAACACCCGCGAGTCTCTGTAATGTTATCTGTATATATCTATATAAGAAGTCTCTGTACACGAATTAGATTAATATAGAAGAATGTGTCTGAATGTGAATGTGTGATCATGTGTGGAGAATGGAGTCGTTTGCGTCCGCAGGAGATACCTTCGAGCGCCGTGCACGTGTGCTCTGGGTGGTGACGAACGAGCTGAGACCGCCCAGCACCGGGCGGCGGACGTAATCATCCGAACCCTGACAGGTCAGGAGAGCTACGGAGGCCTAGAGAACTAAATATCCTCTAAACAACCTGGCGGAGAAGGCAAAGGCCAAAGGCCACTACGACAAATTCCCCCTAGAGAATGTTCCCGATCTCATGTGTCTTTGTCGCGAGAAAGTTTGGGAGCATCACGACGGTCAGCATTGAGCATTACCGACTGGCGGAGGGGGAGAAGAATGTGTCACCGAGCACATATGAGTTTTGGCAACTGTCTGAAATAGAGCTCCTTCTTGATCTAGCGTAATTCCACCATTGAGCACAGGTAACACTACAAATTATTCAAAAGTACTTGAAAGTTCCAGCTACAAGTTCCCACTTGTACGTAGCTGAAGATTTCTTACTATCGTTTACGATTGGCGTTGTTTTCCAATCGGGCAAGCGGGTCGTATCACCCGGGTGCGATACCCGAGGGGTCACGGGTGCCGGCCCACCGCACAGGGAACTCACCCGGCGCGCGGCGCGGTACGGTACAGTCTACCTAACAATTAGCCATCGAGTGCTTCACTACAGGAGTATGATTCAGTCATTTGATACAAATTTGTGTAGTCAGACTTATCGCTGAAAACTTATTAGTCCACCTTTGGATGGAGATATTATATAAACGTGAGAGCTGGTCGGTATGAATATAAAAATCCTAGAAGTTTATTTCTCATGTACAAAAGTGTTTAAAAAATGCATGGTTATCCTGCACATGCATTAAAACATACTTAACATAAGAGTTTATAGAGTTTTATGAGAGGTTTAAGTACCGGTATTAACAGAGATTTGCAGAGGTCATCTGAGAGAAAGACGAAGACTTCATCACCATGTGAACACCGAGGCTATCCAGCTCCTCGACAACACGGACATCGTGAGAAGACTTAAAAGGAAAAAACCTTTTGAGTTAGTGTAGTGAAGTGTCAGTGAATAGCTAAGTTAGTGCTATCTTAAACAACACGAGAACAAGGTGTCTTCCCCTTAATAGAGACAATAAGATAGGTGATAATGGACACATTCTTAATATTACTCGTTTTAGCAAATGAAGTCAAAACTAAATTACTCATTAGCCTTGAGGCTAGATCGTAATTGATTGATGTACATGTACAAAAATGTACATCATTTCAAACAAAAAAATCTGAGAGATTAGTATCCTAATGATCTCCGTCATTAGTATTATAGTATTGTATGTATGCAAGACTGAAACATTTTTTAAGAGCTGCACAATGTGTGAATAAACACCAGTAAATTAAAACAATTTTGCTCATTCAATGTCGGACACACACATGTGTAGTTTGTTGGTAGACCTTTAGGGAGAGTGATTTTAGTACATGAACTTAAACCGATTCTTCGAAGAGTACTTTCATTAATGCGGTTATTAGCAAGCATTATAGTGTCGATTAAAAAATATTCATGAAAGGTTGTGATAGTCTGAAGTTTAAACAATATATTACAGTACATGCCACTTTATCGTAGCCTTGTAATATATAAACTATCTTATTTAGTCCAATTTTAGTTCGTTTGCTTGAACAACAGAATTACTACTAAAGGCGCCGCGTAAAACAAGAACGTGACCAAGAATGTGACTGCGAACGTGAACGCCGACGTGAGCATTTGGAGCGCGAACGTGAACAAGCACATGCACTTGAGCGCGAAAGGGAGCGCAAACGTGAGCATTTGGAGCGCGAACGTGAACATGAACACGCGGGGGAAGGAAACTATTCTTGCTTTAAGCTGGTAAAAGGTATGTGCTGAAAAACAGCGCAGTCTATTTTCACCTGGTGAATCTAAATTCTGCACTTGCTGAGCATAGCCCTGTTGCCTTATATGTAACGTTTCAGTGATCTCTTTGTAAAAAAACCCTATATGTGCTAATATTTAAGGCAATAAACGAAATTTTATCTTTATTTACCTTTATCATTACAAGTCGAAAAGCCTTAGCCCTTTTGTGCATGGAATCAAACTACTGAACAAGATTCAGCCGACGATATAGCCAATCATATGGTTGTGCACTAGGCACGAGTTGCAAAGATAAGCAGTGGCGGCTAATCTGTAAATCTGCCACCGGCTTTAGATACTTCACATATAGTATAGAGTCAGTTATCAAAATTGATATGTATGATATTTCACTAATGTGTTCGCTGAATTTGAATTCATATTGCCGCTCTTAATGTCTATCTACGAATGCGTTCATGGCGAGTATTGTGTATGTTCGCCGTATTGACGGATAACACTAACGAACGTCTTTGATGCTTTTTAGTGCGGATCACCGGAGGGAAATGGCTGTGTATTGCGGACATTTTCGTTCTTCTAGCGTGGTAGGACACATTTTTCTTTATAAGTACTCTGCTGGTCGGTAGTTACATATGTTTAGTACCGAGCGGTCGCATTCCTGCACATACGTTGTTTGGCACAGCTCAGTTTAGATCGGTTGTTTTATTCAATACTTGAAATCGCGATAGTGTCAATATGGACGATTTTAAATAACTGTCAATGTTCACTTTTGCAAACGGAACTTATTGAAATACGGAATAGGACTTGTAGTCTTGGCTTTTTACTATGGTAAGTGAGGAAATACAGTTCCAATCAAGAAACAAGCTAAATAAACTAAGAAGCTGAAGATGGTGAGGTCGCTCGGGCCGCACCACACAAACAACGCAGCATTTCATCTTAACTTGCAGCTTTCAACTTTGCATCCGCAGACTTGCTGAACCTTTATCCGTATAACTCACAGACTAACTCTTAACCAGAGCTAACTCTCGAACTCATTGCGAGTACAGCCAACAAAAAAGTTGTAAACAAGCCGATCCGCATGGTCTCATCATGCATTCTCTTTGCTGACGGTACTTGCTTGCCCCCTCTACGAGAGCAATGCTATAGGGCTGCCAAAAGAAGATCTAATACATATTTTCCAAATGTAGTGGGATAAGGTAGAGATACACAACCTTCGATCAAGCCTACTTTGACGTTGTCATGCAAATAGACAATGGTTCTACCTAGCTTAACCTTTTGAGCGAAATGGAAATAGTGTGTAATTATTTTTAATTATGATTATGATAAAAACCTGAGCGCACTATTATAACTCGCTATTATTTAAAACATGAACGACGAAAAATGACTTACCCATGAACAACAACTGGTCGACAACTCAAATGGGTTGAATAAACTATTTTAATCACCTTCTAAAACATGCCGTTACGCTATGTTGCTGTGTGCGAAACGTTTTAACTATAGAAAATGCTGTGAGTCGCTACACGTCCGATGCTACAATTCGAAACAATCCATCGAAATAATTACCCTATACAACCGACAAGAGGCAACCCTAGCTCATTGCTAGCGTTCAGTTCAAAAGGAATATTTTCGATTTGGAATGTAGGAGAGGAATAGGTCAATGAATATCTTGACTAGTTTCTTAAAACAGAATTGGCTTCTGCATAATGTACTTGTAGCTGGAGGTAAGATAGATAGATAGAAAGCTCTTTATTTGCAAACTATTTCAAAAACACACACATAAAGAAAACAAACAGATATAAATACAGTGATACACAGGGCGGCCTTATCGCTTAAAGCGATTTCTTCCAGGTAACCAAACCTACAGGAATTGTCATACATTTTAAGGGGCGGCAAATCACCGCAATTTCTACTTAATAAGATACATACATAATATAGGCACATGTATATACATTATCATAAATAATATACTTACATTATACTACATAATATATAACAACTGAGAAATATATAATTAGATATCTAATACTTATTTAGCAAACTTCCCTAGGATTTATTTGTGACAAATAATGTTCTTTGACTCTGTTGTTAAGGATATATAGTGACTGTGAAGTGCGAACCGATACTGGCAGTTTGTTCCACGAACAAGCAGCCTGCACTGTAAAAGAATTGTAGTGAAACGATGTCCTGTGTAAGGGTATTATCAACAGTAGCCGTTTTGATGTCCCCTCATGTTTCAGTAAACTGAAATCTTTCTTTAAGATAGGGTGGGGAGAATCTGTTATACAGTATGTTGTAAAGCATGCAAAGAATGTGAGTATTCCGACGAAGACGAATAGGAAGCCGCTTGAGTTTATGACGAAATTTTGATATGTGGTCATATTTGCGCAAACTAAATATGAACCTGATAGTGAAGTTCTGGAGACGCTCAAGTCTATTTAGCGGATCCTCTGTAAGAGTTTGCATTCGTGATAAATAAGGAGAAAAGTGTCCGGTTAGCCCCGGACCAGAGGGCCGGCACCGTCTCTACCGAAGTCATCGCAGAAATAAACTACGATATCGAGATCGAAATGTTTTAGTTTCGAAATTGAGGGTTTGTTGGGAGGTAAGCATTTGCAGTAATGAGTTTATATTACAGTACAGTTCGATACGCCGCCCACACTGAATGTGAGTTAATGTTCGACGATCGAAACAATATTATGACTTTATTTTATAATTGTGAAAGCTTATTGGACCAATGGAACAGATGTAGAAGGCGAGACAGCTCGATTGATGCTGAACTTGATTATTATTTTGACTCTTAAATTATCAATTCGTGAGATTCTTTCTTAATTATTATTACTTTTGACATCTTTTGCTTGATAATATGTATTAATGTCTAACTATGACTAATAAGTATGGCTTTATTTGTATATTTTATAATTGTGAGGTAAATGTAAGTGTGAAATCGTTTTTATCTCAATAAATTAATAAAAAGAAAATTATATAAATAATAAATATGAAAATGGTGTTATGTATAAGCAAAATTTCAGGAAAGTATCCAGAGTCAAAAGTAAAATGAGTCTTATGGGGCTATACATAATTTGAAAATTGTTGTACTTCAACCTTATTTCAGTTACAGCTGGTTCTTCCATCGTACCAACGAGCGGTCATTGCCTGAAGCTAAGTCCATCCCAAGGCCAGAGTTTTGAGATAAACCGACGATAGACTTGGAACCGATGCTTAACGCCGCCTCCTAAGTACGATAGAGCTTAGTTGAAAATGCCACCTAACCCAGAATTGGCCCCTGAGTACGCCCCGTTATTATTCCAGTTGTTCGATTAAGATAGCATATAGGAAGTCAAAGATCTCTCGGTGGTGAATAATTGTTTTATACGGTACTGTTCAGTTAAGCAAAAGCAATTTCAAAAGTGAACAAAACTTTAATTAGTCCATTTAGTACGCACTTATGAAGGTCAATAAAAGAAATAATATAAAAGAACTCTTACGCTTCATTCCAAATAAATAGAAGCACAACGATCATAAGAGATTAATTACCTACTTGAAGAAAACGTATCCATTATAAATAAGATGTAGTTAACCGTTTTAATTGATGTACCTAATTAATATGAAAATATTTCCCCAACTTGGGAGAGTTTCGTACAGCCCTTAACCTTCAAAGCCCAATCAAGTCAGCATTACATCTGTGGCGAGTTGGCGAGCATCTTCAAGATCGATCCTTTATAGCTTCATTGATGCCCCGCTTGAGAGACTCGTATGCAACCCCTAATACTACCCTCAAATTACCTCTCTCTTTTGCGCCTACCAGATTTTATATTTCCACCTCGTTTCAATACAAACGTCATTGCGTGGCGCATTGTCTACAGAAAAATACAAGCATGAATACGATTTAATCTTTATACCGTAAGGTTTAAAATAGAACGACAGATGTTGCCTGAAAAGGTAGTTGGCGCTTACAACGATAGTGGGAAAGCCAGTTTTCTGCAACAAAATTTGAAAACAGCATTCGAATGTACAACACTGCCGCGTAAACCCACTTGTAACGGTTTTAGACAACGCTTTTATTACTGTGTGATAAGAATCATTTTGGATGTTGTTGGTAATTTGGAAAATGAAATATAATTTGGTCGCTTTGTGCGTTTAGAACATGTTGACCGCCGCATTCGCTGATATGTACCGGCACGCGAACGTTTTTGTTCCATTTTTAGTTTTTAAATTTGGAAGTTGTTACAAAAGGTGACCTTTCCTATTTTATGAATTCTGTGTTGTCAGTGTGCGATTCAAGTTAGAAGTGTTTAGTTAAAGTTTGTTCTTGGTTTGGTAATCAGTTTTATAAAAGAAAGACGTTATCAGCGAAATAAATAAAATTTGCATAAAAATAATTCTGGGCTAGTGTAATCAGTTACAGTAACATCATTCTGAATTTGTAACAAGTAATCAGAGCAACAATATAAGCTCCAAGAGGTAAGCTAGTTTGCATATAAATATAATATGTTAGTTGTATAATTGTAGAGAAAATGTAGGAAAATTGTTGGAAAATTGTGATGTGGTGCACCGGCTGGCGTGGGTTATTGACCCCGTTGGCATGGAAACGCGGTGTCATGTGCTACGGGCCGATTGTTGCAATCGTCTCGGCTTTTCTTACAGTGACTTGTCTCTATGCGTGTATACCTTCCCATTTGTTTCTTTTTACTGATTTTATCAACATTTTACCCATAACACGGTTTCTAAATATATAGTTCTACTTTTTTGTAATACACACCACTGCACTAGGATTCCATGTGTCGCAAAAGGCATGGATAACACATAATCGCAACACATAAACATCCAAGACCCGAGAACATGCATCTACGCTCATCACATATAAACGTTTGCTCCAGCCGGGATCCGATCCCGAGGTTGTGGTTCTAAAATCAGTGTCACTGATCACAGCCAAGTCGGCTACTCGACAAATATCACGTAATTTTTTGCCGCAAAAAACACTTTGAAATTGCGACAAAACTGGGTTAAATTGAATACAACTATTTTTGTACAGATGTGATTTTATACATCGTTTTAATCTAAAATACAAGTTCTAGTGGTTCTTTTAATAAAAAAAAATTTAAACAAATTATTATTATTAGCCAACACAATCGAGCACATATTAATTTATTTACCTAAATAATGATTATTTTCGCATATGATCTCTAATAAGTGTACCTTGTGGTGGGTTTCCTACAATGCACCTGCCAGCTCGCGGTTTCCATTCGAAGAGTTATTCTCTTTATTCCATATTCTATCTCGTAGAGAAACTCAGACAGCCCTCTCCGTAGCTCGTTGAAGCATAGGACATTAGTCAAGAAAGTATATTCAATAGTAATAAAGGTTTATAGTATTTCATAGTCGACTAAATTCAAATTAAATACTAAGTAACAACACTATCCGGAAATGCATAGTTTACAATGTAAGCGTTTCATGTGTAGGTACATATATATGTATGCATACATTATTCGTTATCAGGTGCCGAGCGCCCGATCGATGACGCGAAGGGACAATCAAATGCTAGACGTATTAACTTCCAACCGTTTGGTATTTAAATTTACTACATATAAACCTTGTGTAACATGGATAGCTAAGCTGTGGCATACTATAATGTGGTTCATGCCTTTTAAAAGCATCGCTGTCGAAGGTGCTTATAAGTTCGCGGCCGGTGGTTCTAGTGCTTGCGGTGGCATAATTTAAATGATAAATTATTGATTAGCTTGTGGTTCTAGATAATAAAGAGTGGTGGTAAGATCACAGTGCCTATACCAATAGATTCTCGGATGTTACGAGGAAGGACTTTTTTTCGTACCAAGAAAGCTGTATCGAAATTAGTCCAACGCTGCGTATACTATTGCTGTGGAGACAGAAACATGTATAAGATGCGAATAAAATAATTATTCGTGTGTAAAATAGAGAAAGGCCTGTTTTGAACAAAGTCGCATCGCTTTACATGAAGGCAGACCTTAACTGCCCTGTAACACAACCGTAGCCCTCCCATAGATACCGTGTTATAGCTTTATCGTAGCCATCAAGTCATCGTGTCAATCGCCAAACGTTTGATGAGGATTTATGGATGAAGTTAATTTGTTTATTTTGATTTCTAAACTCATTGTATGATAATATATTAATTAATCAGCATGCAGCTGTAATATAATATAAAGATAGCAGCATTCCATTACCGGAAGCGTGAGGTTTCTTTTAAAGTTATTACAAAATATGTACTATGATACGAATGAAGCGGGTACTTTAATTTCACTCATAGTGACTGATATTGCAACGCCTTATGGAGGTCACTGCTGGATATACGCCTCGCCCATTGATCTTCACATGGGCTTGTTGCAAGCTAGAGGCCCACATCCAGCTCCTAGGCCGTTTGTCCACATTATTGGTGTCGACAGACGAGTGCCTGAAGTCCACCGCTGCGCTTGTCAGTTTTCTATAACCACCCAGGAGCTTTCCGGAGTTGTCGGCTTCTGCTCCGCCGGCCTGCAGTACAGGTTCATGTGTGTCCTGTCGCCCAGGCTGTCCCTTCGCTGGGCCATGGCGACTACTTGTTTCTTCTGGAGACGCTCTCAATACCGATACCAATGAACTGTACAGAACTATTTTCTACAAAACCTTTTGTATTTTTTAATACTTTATACGTCTATCGTTTGACCATTATCTCACTTGATGGTCAGTGACGATGTGGTCGATAATGTTATCACGTTAGACATAGAATGTTTCCTGGCTCTCAAGGACTGCTTCCTGAATACACTATGGGTACGGTGACAAACTCGAGGGTTGTAGCTAGTCAGGCAGACCCTCGAAAGTACCTTACCACCTTGCTGGGAATTTGTTACCTTCACCGAAAGCTGAATGGGCCTTCTGAACAGGCTCAGAGTCGCACAACGAGCTATGGAGAGGGCTATGCTCGGAGTTTCTCTACGCGATCGAATCAGAAACGAGGAGATCCGTAGAAGAACAAAAGTCACCGACATAGCCCAGCGGATAAGCAAGTTGAAGTGGCAGTGGGCAGGGCACATAGCTCGAAGAACCGATGGCCGTTGGGGTGGAAAGGTTCTCGAGTGAAGACCACGGACTGGCAAGCGCAGCATAGGACGGCCACCGACCAGGTGGACAGACGACCTGACTAAGATCGCAGGCAAGGGCTGGATGCGGGCCGCTTCCAACAGGTCCTTGTGGAAATCAATGGGGGAGGCCTATGTCCAGCAGTGGACGTCCTATGGCTGAGATGATGATGATGATGATGACCGAAAGCTCAAGCCGTTGGTGGGGATTTTATCAACGTCAGTCAGTTAGGGACTATTGTTGTTAAAGTTGTTGTTAGCATATTCACGGTAATTGAAAAGAACTAGAAACAAAGCTGAACTTGCTTCTGCTGGGCCTCTGGACTTACAATAGAGGCCAGAGCAAAAGCTCTAGTGCCCAGGATCAAAATACATATTATCATGGGCCCTTGTGTAGTGTGGTCCACAGTTGATACATGAGTTTTACTTGCATAGATAACATCTAGATGCATTTTCAGCTGGTTACTGAATAACATACTCCTTTGGTTTTATTCTGAAACATGTACTTAAAATATATAAATAAATTACAATAAGATTGAAATAAAACATGAATTGCTTATATACTAATATAAAAAAATACATAAATTCGTTTGAATTATAAACAATTTTTAGAAGCCCACCATACAAAATAAAATTGTAAATAATACCCTCTATCATAGTAATGTTACGAGATATTGTTATGCTATTAAAAAGAGTATATAATAGTAACAGGAATATCTTGGTCCGCTAAAAGCGTTTGTACAAATGGAGCACTAATACGATATAAGACAAAATAACGTTCGCAGCACGTTCTCACAACGTTATAGTGTAAGACGATAGCAGCGAGATGACATCGACACCTTGAGGCAAAGGGCGCGGGGCGCGGGGCGCGGGGTGCGGTGCGAGGTGTGAAGTCCAATCAAGTGACACATTATACCGCGCACCCTGCTTTAGGAGTCAGGTTGCATGATGCAGCTTTGGACATTGCGTATTAACTGCGTAGGTGTAGTTAATTAACATCTGTTCGGAAAATTAGATAAGTCATCGAGGTCGAAGTATGAGATTGGTGCTGTACAGTAATAGATACTTTGAATTAACGTACTTCATGGTTTGAGATTATTGAATCAAACTTTTTCACACGATATCTGAAGTTCTTCTTTTCACTCTTGAGCTCATACAAGTTACAGTCGTCGTGGCGCAGTGATCACTGACACTGACTTTAGAACCGCGACCCCGGGTTTGAATCCCGACTAGGGCAAATATTTCTGCGATGAGTATAAATATTTGTTCTCTTCAATTGTGATAGTTTGTCTCGATACCTCCCGCGACACAGGGTATCCTAGTGCTGGGGTGTGATTGTGAATGTGCTCGTTTATTAACTAATTCTATCTATCAGCTGACAGTTCTCAAAATGTCTTTACCTAGCAGTGCCAACAAGCACTATAAAGGCTCTACGCAATAATTTGAGTAAATGTAAAATGATGGATACATTGGGACGATAGCGTACGATGAAATCTTTTGTTTCCAGCATCGCAAAAGTTAAATTTATTATTTATGTAACAAATATTATTTATTGTTGCAGTATACCTTACAGTATACCTAAAAATGTATAGTCTAAGTCGAAACAAACAACACAAATATTTTCTATTATGTTTTGTGTTTCTTAGCGGAAGCATATTGAGCTTTAATAAATGCATGCGGGCGGAGAGCGATCTGATACAGGTAACGAATCAACTGAAGTAAATTGTCAATATGTTGTGCGTCTACTAATTATGTACACGGCTTCCGCAATAAGCATCTTTATTCTTATTCATTTCTACACGAAGTGTCATTAGGAAATGTTATTAAATTAAAAATAATTATTTCACACCAATTAAACGGCGTTTTCAATGTCCAGTGTGAACGGTGGAAACCGTAATACGGGTTCGACCGCAGGTAAAGGTGAATATCGTTTAATTGTTTAAAATAGGAAATAGTTACTTTGTTTACGTTTGATAAATTTTAAATTTGAATGATCCTTGAAATTGGTGCCTCGCCTGATGGCTATTTGAAACCCCTCCCCCCCGCCTTACCTATGTTTCATATGAGCATCAAACTTGACGATGGTGAAGGCTGCTTCGTGCTGCAACAATATGCAGCGTATTGTATTTGAAAACAAATAAGAATGGCGCGACATTGACGTCATCATTCGTAGCAATACAGCCTTTGCCAAAGCTGTATACATTTTCTGTGCTATAGCCACCGTCAAAATAGCATCGCCTAAAGCCCCTGGTTAATATAAAATTATAATAAGGAGAAGGGTGCATCGAGCATTAGACTTGACTTGAGATGGGGTGGATCGCCGGTAGCGAAGGACCACTTTCTAAATATGCCGGATATTATGGCGGTTGGCAAAAGTCTTCAAATATTAATATTATGGACTTAATATCATTGTCATACCAGAAATACAATGTCATTGCTAGCATAGGTACAAATATTCTGTAAAAGTAACAAAATATGGACTAAGTATTGTCTGAAATAAAGTTTTATTAATTTATTGTATTCATTTCGTCGTCTTCATATCGTTATGACACTAGTTTGTGTGGGGTTGTTGAACTATGCTTTCTATAACAATGCACAAACTTAATCGACGTATTGAAACAAGGCTTAAGTGGAAGGATGGTTTGTCAGACGGAATCAGATGGGGTACTGTTATTTAGTACGAGGTGATACGATTGATGCCGTGCCTTATGCGTTTCTCTGTTTACGTGTGTTGTTAAAGATTATTGATAAGTAGCATGTAGTTTATTAAATTATTCATGCATTTGATTAGATATTATACGTCACACGTACTAATAGATGTTAAAGTGCAGCAAACAGGATATAGGTGTGATTCCAATGATTTGTGCCGTAAGTCAGATTCAGCTTCACATACAAAAGTTTCGCAAACGAATGCGTTTGCTATACCTACTCGCCACGCTTGGCAGGCGAGTTCAATTGACAAACGTCGCTCGGATTTCTATAGTGAAATCGCAATATCTACAATTGAAAATTGGATACGAGTCAACGTCAGGGGCGCAAAGGCATAGAGTGGATGCATATGTTCATGAGGTTCTGTAAAGCGCCAGCTCGCGTGCGCGGCGGCGTGCGCGGCGGCGATTACTGCGCGTACCAAAGTTGTGCGCACCGGCGCGTTCGTTATACTATAATGCTGTCTGATACAGATAATAAAACCGACGAAGTTTTACTTCTGTCTGCTAGTATTGATTGTTTTATTATTCTTATAATCAGAATGAGACGTATTATATAACAATGGGTATTTGTGAATCTCATTTATAATTTCTTCCGTTTCCACCTACTTACTTTAAACACCCGTTACTTTAAAAGTTAAAAAAACATAGTTTTCCTCAACGAATAGCTGCGTGCAGGCGTCCTAACGTAACAAGCACGATCTGGGTATCAATTCTATTAACACATTGCTCATAGATTTCATTGTCGATGAATCGTCATTTTTCCTAGTCTTGCTATTCTACTTGGAGTATAATTGTAATGGCTACACAGATCTAATTTCTACCGCAATTCAATTGTCTACAATGTTGATTACATTGTAGACAATTGAATTGCGGTATGCAATGCAATTGTTATTTTAGCGGAATTTCAAGTTTATATATGACAACATTTGAACGACTATTGCATTGTTTGTGAATGGATTGTCTAAATAAGAGACGCCGCGCCCAATCTGAGGACGCACAGATGTGAGCACGTCGCTACAAGCTCGTGCACAACAACTGATCGCCACCGCGCACGCACGCCACCGCGCACGCACGCCGCCGCGCACGCACGCCACCGCGGACGCGAGCTGAACTTTGGTTTGGTCGCTTCCAGCAACAAATGACTCAGCGTTAGCTTAACTTCACTTTTACTGAGAATAACAAGGCAGAGAAATATTTGAGCAATTCGAAGAGACGCGTCTGCTCGGTGCGCGCTTCTCAATCAAAGTGAATAACAGCCGTCGTTGGGCTGTGTTCGGTTGGTAGAGCGTCGTTTTGCGTTCGGAAATAGGATGAGTGTTGTCTTGAGAGCCCCATAGCCTACATTAATATTATACAATATAATATGTTCGATGTTTGATTTGACTGATGGTCACGTGAAGCAGTTATTATCGGCTAACCGTTTAAATGACCGCCAACGTTACGGAGAGGCGCATGACTAGTGTCGAGACGCGGGGCGAGGGAGGGACGGATCGATCCTGAGGGAATCCCTACAGTGCAGTGTTCAGTACACAGGTGGAGGGTGTCCGAGCGGAGATTGGATTCACGCCTGCGAGCGTCCTACTGCGGTATCGCGTCTCTGTGGACTCGAATGTTCCTACTGCACTCGAACGGTATTGGGTATTGTTGACAATACCTGGACCTACCTGCTGGAGGTAGTGCGATTGAAGTAGATGAATTATGTTTTGACAATGCAAACATTACTTTCGTTATAGAATTTCATTATTTTACGCTTGGTTAGTTTTTCTAGCATTTACATAGGTACTTGCGTTGCGTTGCATTTGACTGAATAATATAATAAGCGCTAATATCTTACATTCAAAATTAAGTGAACCGTCCAAAGCTTAGGACGTTATAATAAATCACGTCTGAGCCACAGATTAGGAATTTAATATTCAAACAACAGTGACGTTTGCGCTCGCTTTACCTAAGTGCCGGCGCTTGGCGGGGGGACTTTAGGTTTGCCAGCGACGTGATCAAGCGCGATTAAAAATAATAATCTTACCGCTATTATAAATGAAAGTTTGGGTGTATGAATGTTTGTAACTTAATCGCGCCGAAATGGCAAAACAGATCTTGAAAAAATTGGGCACTGCGATAGATTATAGTCTGGAATAGCACATAGGTTTTATATTGGAAATTTGAACCTCGAAAAAGCGGAGGTTCGTGATGACTATGGCTTACCGAACCGTGCGTCATTATCATCACACTAATATTGTAAAGGCGATCAATAATCCGAAGTGTGTGTGTGTGTGTGTGTGTTACCCCTTCACGCCTTAGCAGATAGATTTGAATGTTGGTAACTTATATATATTAGGCTACTATTTATACAGAGAAAAAGATGGAATATGAACAATATAATAAAATAAACGAATTATATTACTAATATGAAAGTAACTCTGTCTGTTACGTTTCTAAACCGAAACTATGATATCTCAGCGGTGGGAGCGTTGGCTGTCAAACTGACGGACGCTGGTTTAATCCCCACCAATGGTTTGAGCTACCGGTGACAGTAAGCCCGTTATCAAATTATCAGCTTGGTGGTAGCTTGCCGCCTGGCTAGCTACCACCTTCAAGTTTGGAAAACTGTTACCAAACACATCGTGTGTTCAGGCAGCAGTCCTTGAGAGCCAGTGAGCATTCTAGATCTAGCGTGATAACATCTTCGACCATATCGTCACTGACCACCAAGTGAGATACTGGTCAAACGCTAGATCTATTCAGTATAAGAAAAATAAAAAAAAATCTGTGCAAGATACAGAATAGAAATACATGATCTATTTTCGTATAATTTCTCTGGGTCCGATTTGGGTTTTTGGACTTAAAAAGCGATTTTTTGCGTCATATCATGAACTTATTTATTTATTAGTTTCAGCTAATACTTATATTTAAGCATTTGCCACAGCGAGTGTTTTTTTTATAAAATGAAATAATGCTCATAATTTTATTATCTATGACACTTTTGGCAAAAAAAAAACTATTTTGGCATCGCAATAAATGCATTATGTTCTTTTATTTCATCTTTTCTTACTGCTGTGTGTTACTTGATGTCAAATATGGGCATTGAGTTAGTTCTACTGGTTTATTGAACTATCGCGGACTAAAGACAGCTTTATCCCTAATTTACATTCAGTAAGCGCCGGGCCCGGACCGTCCTTCATGGCCCGAGATCACTGCTCGCGGCCCGCGGCGCTGCTTCTGTTATAGTTTCTATTAACATTTAACTGTTCAGCCTGCACCACAGAGTACCTAAGAGTATCCACGGAGTTATTGCACGCTGTAGTTGTGTGATAAGGGCACAGCTATTAAGAACTTTTGAGTTGCTTTATTACCTACTAGTTACAGACACCTCGCCAGGAGAGATAACACTCACGGCTTCATTTTGTTTTAAGTTTTGTTGAAGTAACTCTATAATCACTGTGTACTCTTACAAGGGAACTTATGGTGGTAAGGCGACCCACATGCAACTAATCAGTCTTCATATCATTCAATATTTAATAACGGTCGTATTACACAAGACGTGAGCCACGTGTTTGTTAGGTGCGAGATACGTCTCACTATAAGGCTAAAGAAACAAGATAACAGTTTATAATTCTTGAAAAGAATTATATTATTAAATCATGTACCTGCAAATTAATATTTCTATAACGTTGAAAACGGCCTTGAAAAGACTTTAAATTACCAAGAAACCCGTCTCGTTTAAACCGTACTCTGCAATGCTTGAAGAATTACACAAAGTTAACTAACGCAACGGCGCCCTCGAAATTTCTTAATTAAAACTTATTTTTCACTAAAGGCTAGTTTACACTGACGAGGAGGCGAAGCGTCCGCGCGGGATCCGAAAGGAGGCTTTAATTAATGTCGTTGTGCTGCCTTAATTGCGATCCGACGTCGCTTTGATGCGCCCGCGACGCACACGTGCAGCTTATGACGTCACCTCTGCTGGGATCAAAGTCTCCTCACAAAACTAATTTGGCCATCATTCGCCACTTCAGTGTCGTAGTTTTCAAATCGCCCCAAAACTCTTTTAATATCAAACTTGAATAACGATTTATTTTACTTACTCTTTAAAAAAATAACACAATAGAGGACACCAAACAACGTAGTGACTGAAAAAGTTACCTAACGTAGGTGACTATAAGTGCTCCTCTCTGATACGTCTGAAATCAACGTCATCTGACTTACTCGGAGCTGAATTGTAAGTTTGAGTTTACAATATATTATAACCTATCTATTTTACAAAAACTTTAAAATATATAAATAAAATAGATCCCATTTAAAAATCTGTGACAGCGTTGGATTACCAAATAATTTATCTCGCCAATTCTCCGACAGCAAAGGCAAACACAAACCACTTTCCTCCAGCTGCGAAAACAAGCAAACTCAAAAAACGGGGAAAAGTAATAAACCTCGCCGAGACGTGTGTAAATTTTACCCTTGAAAAGATTAAAGTTTGTTCCGTACATACTTCACGCGGCCGAGTGAGGTACCGTGAGGCGGGGAAGGTGAGGCGGGCAAGGTGAGGCGGGCAAACCGAGGCGAGCGGGGAACTCCAGGCGCAAATAAGCTCGTGAGTAATTAGGCTTACAAGAAATTACGTGAGACTTCGTACGGCGCGGGCGGTAGTTGCGTGAATACAGTTGAGCGCTCGCGTGCTGCCGCCTAGTGGATGACGTTTGCTTGTTTAATGGGGCAATTTTAAGGCAATTAGAGGCGCTGGGGTAAGTTATGGTGAAGAAGATCGGTTGACAGCGCGGTCGTGTAGCAAACTTCGTCACAAAAATATATATAATTATTTTAGGATCATCCTAAAATTAATTAAATATATTTTTGAGATAGCACTTTTTATTGCAACACCACGATATAACTTATAATTAGGTAAATATAGATCACTACCTACTCTAAACTACACTAACTACTAAAATACGTGGTGGTTAATAAACCTTCAAGTACCTACCTGGCTAGCTATCACTCTCAAGTTTGAAACACTGTCACCAAACACACCGTGTGTTCAGGCAGCGGTCCTTGAGAGCCAGTGAGCATTCTAGGTCAGGCGAGATAACATCTTCGACCACATCTTCACTGACCATCAGAACGCGAACAACGCTAGATCTACGGCTGTGCTATGATCGCTGCAAATCCGTTTCGCCAAATTATACACCACATGGGCTTGATTAGACATTGCCAACATGCTGTCGGAGAAGCCAACCTCAATATGGATCCGTCCAAAGCACCCTCTTCTATAACTTTTATTCCTCACTCATTCAAGATATGTTCTTAGAATTAATAATTATTCTGTCTTCTAGAAATGTGTATTATTACGATGCCATGGATCCTTTTTAACAAGGTTAATACAATGTTTTAGGGAAAAGCCTCTGTGCTAGGAATGCCTCTCGAATTTAGAACTCTTAATATTACCTAAGCTATACACACGCTTGTTGATCGACACATTTATCATATGTCTCTTGTCTACTGGGCATGAATAAAAAATATTATGAATAAATATCTTTTAAATGAAACAGAAATACAAGGCTCCGTGCACAATGGCTGCAAACAAGACTGTTCATTTCATAACTTACTTAAACAGTCTCCATCTCATTGTTAATTCGATGACAGAAAACCTCCTAAGAGACCCAAAAAGCAGAGTCTCGCCCCAGGGGTCAGTTGTTAGAGAGATGGCTCATTGTGGGACCCCTCGTTACACCAATTATGTGTTTAATTAAAAGATCGTAGGAAATAACTGAAAAACTGGGCTAAAAAGGTTTACTTTTGTTAAACGTTTTGTGTTGCATATTTGTGGGGAGGTTACTGTGAACGCGGCTCTTGATTGACGTTATTGTTTGGAATCGCAACCCGCTTAAATACATGTATGTTTTGGCTGACTAGTAATAGTATGATAATTTATTATTTAATTTAAAATAATGAACTAAATTTTTAATATAAGCATTAATAATTAATACAATTCCATTAATATAACACTAAACTTGTCATTATAATATTACAATCAATACATTTTTGTATATTATTTGGCTTTCACTTGGTTAAATAATTGTATATTTACTAGTACTATTTGTAAGACAGATGTAACACAGCTGTTGACGAAATCGATAGCTACAGATTCCTTGGAATATATGTATTTAGACAATCATCTGAATTGGGAACATCATGTGGAGCGCCATGTCGGTTTGAAGATTAAACCTAAAGTTTTTGTTCTACAAATGTAAGACAATTGATAAGTTTAAATGGAGGCAGTTCTAACTGCTCACCGTGGGTATGTTATATATATATGTGAGGTAATTCACTGTATATGGAAATGGTTTTTAAGATCCCAAAACGAAGTGTTCGCATGATTGACAAGGCCTTGGTTTGGGACTCCGGCGTACCACTTTTAAGGCCCGCCTAATTCTTACGTCGCCTTGCATGTACAAATATAATATAACAAATAATATTCCTTTATTTACTAGAGTTCACCCCAACTTTTTCATTAGGTAAGCGTAACGAAGTCATCGCCGAAAAAAAAAGTTCACAACATTATACCAACCTCCGCGGCGCGGCGCCGCCGTGTCGTTATCGTAATGACCTAGTAAACATTAGAATAACACCTTCCTCCACATCGGCGCTGACCGTAAGGTAAGGTAGTGGTCGAACGCTAGATCTATAAATTGTGAAAAATATAATTTTGAATTGATCAGAAACACTAAACCGATTCTAGATTATTCCGTTTATTTCCGTTTATCCGTGGACTTATTTCAGACATTTTTGTAAAATAAGTACTGAAATGTTTTTGATGAAATATAATATAGAACCAATCTGATGTATACTTGTACATTTATTATGTATGTATATTTTTGTAGGGATAAACTGTATACATTTTATATGTATTATTTGATTTTATTATATAGATTTTAATGCTATAAAACAACACCAAATCAAATGTTTCCGTTATCTTCCACAAAGGGGTTGTTGGGAAGAGATTGCTCGGAGCGATAAAACGTCTAAATATTAACATTTTTATTTGTAATAAGTAATAAAATCTCTCAGTATCTATTAATAAGTTATATAGTGGTGGTTCAATTAAGATTTCTATCTCTATATCTGAAAGTATATGAAGTGAAAAATATGTAGGTATCAAAATTGTTTACAAACTGAAGTCTGTGGTAACACGCAGCAAAATAATAACCAATTCCAACCAGATCCTCATAATAAAAATAAATTATATGATAAATATTTGTATGAAAACGTTACATAAGATTATGTAAAGTTTTCACACAAAACGCGCGGTGCTTTGTTATATATAAATTACCAAAACACCGCGAATTGTCTCCTATTGGACACAAAGACAATCGGAGGAGACTCGGCGGCGACGTTTAATAAGATAACGCCGGAAATGTTTACGACAAACTGAAAGCTGTAAAACGATTCGTTAGCTTGTTTACTTACTGTTCCCGTCGACGGCAATGTCCCGGTGGGTACACTACGGGAACCGCGTTGGATGTCGGTCCGTACCTACTACCAACATTATATACTCCAGCTTAAGATTTATTTTAAAAAAATATATATTTCGTATTTTCTAGAGCACTCAAACCGTTCACTATACTACGTTGTACTTACTAAGTTAAATATTATTGATATTAGTATCAATCTCCTTAATTTTCAAAGTTTTCGATCATTATGCAAACTTAACAAACGTTCTAAGTAAAGAGGTTCAATATTTAAAAAAAGGCATTAAATGGTTAATGTTTAAGTCTAACTTCGCTGGGAGCAGTCAGAAAAACTGCGAGCGGCCATTTCACCGTTCACGGTCAAAACGGCCAAAAAGTTATTGATGGGGCTGTGCTCGGGGTGCTACAACCAGATCAACTAGAGAGTTAAGATCTGAAGAAGAACGCAGTCTCTAATGTAGTTCAGTAATTGAGCAAGTTGAGTAGGAGCGATAGCCGGTGGGGTCGAAAGGTTGCCGAGTGCAGTCCGCGGGGTGGCGAGCGCGCCGTACCCCGTGCATCGGCAGGGGCGACACATGACCTAAATCGCAAAAAGAAGCTGAATGTTGGCTCATTCCGATCGTTTTAAAGATCAATGGGAAAGCCTATGTCCGGCTCGGTACACTACACGCGTGCACTTTAGTCAACACAGTATAGAAACATTAGAGCACAGGTGAAGCAGACACCTGAACCGTAAGGTGTATGCTTCGCCACTGACTGCACGCTTTTGTGTCATGACATATCAAAAGTTTCTAATATGCATATACAATTGTGATATAACCACTTTGTTTAATTTCAAATTATGATTATTTAAAACGCTGCTATTATTTGTGTCAATAAAAAATGTACCCATCGAATAAGATACTTTAGTTTTGAGGTGAGACATGGTCAAAATCTGTTAACCATCCTACAGTGTCGGTGGCTACGAGAAGTTCCTCGATCAAGTGCAGTCACGAACGGAAGCGTAACCGAGTCCGCCCGCGCCCGCGCCCGCGCCCGCGCCCGCGCCCGCGCCCGCGCCCGGTCGGTGATGAGTTGAGAACTGTGAACAAACAAGGAAGTACTTCAAACAATGATATTTATCCAGCGTGTAGTGGGAATGTCTCTTTGTTCGATTACGAGTTGTGAAGGGGATTTCGTAAAAAACAAACCGAGATTCTTAGTTGAGTTAGTCAGTTGAGGACTATTAGTTGAACAATATTTCAAAACCTTATTCTTCTTCTTCTTGTCCTTATCCCATACTATGCGGGGTCGGCACAGCATGTATTTCTCTTCCATTCTCTTCTATCATTAGTCGTCTCAGTGTCCAAACCTTTCATAAACATATCATTTCTTCTTCGGCCTTCCTCTACCTCTATATCCATTTCAAAACCATAACACAAATATATATTAAGTATTATGAATTTATTTTATTACAAAATACATGGAAAACTTACGGCTATGTATGTGTTGACATATGTATTTCCTGGAATATAATAAATAGGTATGAACATGTACATGCACTTATAGCCATTTACTGTTTCCACTAATAGTTTAATACATAATATGTCAATAATATTATATGAACAGATAATATATTTTCAACTAAACAATAAAAATAGATTGTAAAATAAATAGATTCGTAGATTAACCGCGCGGCGGTAAGTTCGAGTGGAAGCTAAACTAACGGGGATCCAGTTATTTATCGATAATACACGAATACTTACGGAACCGAGCTAGTAGCTTGCTGGGCGTTCTCCCGGTAATGTGCTTGCATATACACTTGTTCATTAAACGTCACTAAACATTAAAACTAAATATTAAAATTCAAAATATAGCCCATGCAATTAAGAACCTGTTCGAAGCGATGACATACAGCGGTAGGGGTGCTGGCTGACGAATGCTGCTTTATCTCTATCGATGGTTTGAGCTTCCGGTGAAGGTAGCACCGTTATGAAGTTCCCAGCAACGTGGTTTCGAGTACCTGGCTAGCTACGACTCTCAAGTCTGAAAATCTGTCACCGAACACAGTCATGATCAGTTCAGTCATGGACATACGGTCATAGTCACGGTGCACCCTCGAGAGCCATTAAACATATAGGTTCGCGTGATTACACTTACGACCAGGTCGTCACTGATCACCGAGTGGGATAGTTTGAGTCTGGAAACTATCGCGAGTTTCTTCCATAACTGTAATGTAACAAACCGACTCGGACTCACGTGGTCAACACTGGAAAATTACTCTCCAGCAGGGGATAGTAGATAGCAGGAGAGTAATTTTCCAGTGTTTACCAGGTGAGTCCTAGTCGGTTTGTTACATTACAAGTGGCATAGTGGTTAAAAGCTAGTTCTATAAAGTTTAAAAACTTTTCTTTTTCGGAAATCAGTTAAAAGTAGGCCCGGCGCGCAGCCGCATGGACCTGCCGCGGGTCCCGGAGGTTGGCGTTTCTAACAATAATGATTACGTTTTGTTGCAGATCGTAAGGACGAAGCTCCACAGAGACTAGCGAGCGACGCGACGATAGGTAAGCGATGTTTAAGGCTACACTTGTACTTCTGAGCGGTTAGCGTTTAGATTGTTTCGTCTGTATTTATATCTTGTCATTCTCCAGTCTTCTCGTGACCGCGGCCAATGCGACTTGGTCGATACCTCGAGGTAAATAAATTACTTAGTAAATACTTTTCACGTGATCAAGCCCCGATTGATTTATTAACAACTGTGTTCGAATCGCGAAATTTTAAAAAATACAAATGTACCTGAAGCCAGGCGCCGCGCCTATAGCCGAGCTAATAGCAATAGCACGTCACTTCCTCTACCGTTAGCCGTAAGCAGCTCAGTGCTGTCCGAGAGGGGCTGAGCTCGCGGCTGGCTTCTGGTACATTTGATTTGACAAAACTAAGGCGTTACAGCAATATATGACTTCGGTATTCGAATAAATGTATTTCCTCAACGTTAAAAAGGTATGCAACTCGGATAATAATGAAAATAATAACAATAAATCCAAAATTAAGGATAAATAATAATAAATCAAATAAGTAGCTTAAGCGCTATGCTAGGGTGAACAGTACGTAAAACAAACAGCTAAAATTATAAGTAATTTTATGATTTTATACCGCTGTCGGTAAAGTCGATATAACGGTAGTAGTCGGTAATAGCGAAAATCGACAAGCTCTTAACTAGTGTACAAACTTTATCCCGTTCCGTCCAGGGGTGGCAAGCCCCACTTCATTACGTGCCGTCCGGGCCCCAAATTGCAACGCACGTGTGTTGCGTGCGGAACACGGTCGGCCACCCCTGCTGCCGGCGAGTAATCCAATAAAGGTTGACCTCCCCTGCTGTTGGGCTACCGGGGCCGGGCCGCGGGCGTCAATGGAGAGATTTGGTTCACGCGTCGTAAATGTTAAGACCGAATTACAGACGAGATGATGGGAATAGTGCTTCTACCTATTTGAAGAATTCTACATATTAACAACACCACAAGCATTCTCGGAACTACGCATCGAATGTTAAACCGTCAAATCATTAACGACCTTGAGTGAGGTGATAAGATGCTTCAATAAGGTTATTCATGTATATTTTTTTACTCAACTTCTCAGCTCTCAGCAATTGATTTCGGGGAAGTCCTTTATACAAATCCAAATTTTACTAAATTTTTTAATCACTCGATTTTACAAGTATAAAACTCTGAGATTTTGCGTTTCGTGAGTGTTTATATAGGATTGTTTTTTGGTGTATTTATTATTTATGACATTATAGATTCGGTATCAGCCAAGGATGAAGCGACGGCGGCGGCGGCGGCGGCGGCGGCCCGCTACTCTCTCAGATTCGCTGATCTTGGAATAAATAGTTCATTCTACTGCCTGTGCTTATAAAATGATATCAATGTTATTTATATTTAGGAAATGCATTGTAATGATTTTATATGTTATTATTATATTACATATAATAATAACTTCATTTACCTGAGAGTAAAGCGCACATGCCAAGCGTGGCGAGTATTTGCAAATCCCCCCTATATGGGGGAGGCATATGTCCAGCAGTGGACGCACATGGCTGAGAGAAGAAGAAGAAAGCGCACATGTACACTTTACTCTCAGGTAAATGAAGTCTTCGTCGGTATAAGTATCAGTCAAAAGGTTAAAAAGTAAAAGATTATGCCAATAGCAACCTCTTAAATTAACTTTAAAACCTGTATTAAATAATTTAATAATAAATAGGTAAGACTTACGGCAGTGTCATATTTTAAAAACAACATTAATTGAGAAATGGTCGTACTTGGGTCGGTCGGTGTGTTCTTCTGGGGTTATAATGCAGCCTTTCACATTATTATATGACGTTTTCTCATGTAATGTTATATTTTCTATGTTGACATTTGAATATTATTGCATGAAATCTTTGCTCGATATTATATTAACTGTACCTAATATTTGTACTATTCTTTGCCCGTAAGGGTGAATATGGCGGATTGTCAATTGTAACATCTAAACCAATCCCCATGAAAAAAAAATTGTCAATCATATCCACAATGTAAATCGTTTTACTCTCGATCTTCAGCCACAACCTGACCGCTCTCCACCAGCACTTATCAGATAAAAGGGCTCACCGTCTCCAGGACTCGTGTGGTGGAATGCTGAAGGGTACGACAATCCACAAGTTCGGTTCAGAACATGTAAAAGAATCTTCGGGTGTCAACCGTAGCTAAGAGTTTCTTCGTGATAATTGTCATAGTATTCTGTACAACTATATTTTAACTATATCTTTTTTTATTAAACGCATCCAGCATATCTCAGTTCACTTGATGGTTAGACAGTTAGCCAGCCCTCGATGGTCACACGGCGCGTTTGGTGACAGCTCATGATAGTACACACCTTCTCACGCGCGTGTTAGATTCTAATAAATGTGGGCAGTTTGACAATACAATATTAAACTCATTCTATAATCTTATTTTTAATCAAACAAATATAATGACTAATAGTTTTGAATACTGTAATTAGATACTCGACATATCGAGGCACAACTCAGCCGAGGTACCAGGATTTACTGCTATGTTAGGAGTCACTGTGATTTATCTACCTAATCAGGAACTAAACAGGTAATATTGGAATGAAACATAACATCCATCGGGTTGACTTGCTTTTTAATAATTATTGTAATCAAGTTTGGAGGGTAGGTATAGCTACGTCTGTTCGCAAGGGACTACCACTATGAGAAGAACAGACAAGAAACTCATAGGGCTTGATTCTTTTCAATAGCCACTCCTTAACACTATCTCACATCACATTTTACAATAAGTTAAATATTAATTATACACCAAATACATAATACACCAAATACACAGAATTTATATAATAAGAACAGTTATCGTACCTGAATTGTTCACTCGAAGCTTGCCAAGGCGAGACTGGCTATGAGACTGACACTGAGACTGAGACTGAGAGACTGAAAGAGACTGACTGGCTTGCTGTGCCAAGCGGCCCTTTTTATATTACAATTGTGTTAGTCTATGTCAACGCCAGTACTTTCAAACTATTACAATAACACTAAATAATTGAATAAAATAGAATAAAAGGTACACTTAAATAACTTTGTTAATTTTCAATAATTATTACATTAATAATATGATCGATTACTAACAATTTGATACTAAGTAAATCAAATGACTAACATAACGAATGTCAAATATAGTATTCTGTGGCAGACTTTATGAAGGTACTTAATGTTTACAAATTACATTATGAGGTAGTCAATTCTATTTCACAATTATATCTACTTTAAGATTTAAATAAATCTTCTTACTTACGACTAAAATCTTACGATTAGGTAATACTTTCATAACCTGACACGCGCATGCGATAAATGAATGAACTTGAATTAGGATAATTACATGATTTAGTAACTGTAAAAACTGATTCTACTTGTGTTTGATTAGAATTCAAAATGTTCTAAAGAGAAGTACAGAACTGATTCTTGAAACTATAACTTTCAGATAAAAAACGAAAAAAATCGTCTTCTGATAACAGAATTATGGTAAACTAAAGGAAAATAAAAATCAACACAATGTATTCTCCCTTTTTTGGAGAATCAGGCTTCAGACATTCGTGAAGGAACACCTCGCACTCTCGTCCATAATTATGTAAATCGGCATTAAGTGGGCACGAGGCGAGCGGCGGCGCGGGGGCGCGGGGGGCTCCTTCCTGTCTGGTCCCCAAAGAACGAGAAAATTATTAAAATTGTACGCAGTTACTATTCCTACCTACCATGTGATATCGGTTGATGAACGTTGTATAGTTCGATTTAATATTTAAAGACCTCATTTTTAATAACTCAATATAAACTTCTCTGAAAAGATGTTTCATCATACAATATACAAATGATGACTGCGGGCGCGTCACATCGCCATTCGCGCATGGTTGTGTGCTGCCGTTAGACCTGGCTCTCCACGAGGATGGGCGACTGTAACACCGTGAGAGGAATTAAACACCGTCAGAGTTTGCAGATGATACAGATATCGGTGACGCAGACCGATAACGCTTTTCTTTACCAAAAGTCACTCAACAAATCTTTGAGACACAATTCTCTTCATATTTATATAAAATGGAAATCCACGAGTGAAGTTATTGAAGACCGGTAGTTTTACCAATGGTCCAAAATAAAAAAAAAATACTCAATTTTAATGAGACCCAAATTATAAATTTTGATCCATACATTTAATACAATTAAAACTTCAGAAAGAGCGGTACATCTACAGGCGATGAAGTAACTCCAAATGTAACGGCGAACGGGTTCCCTTTGAACAGCACCGTGAGTAAACGGTACATTATTCAGGAATGATACATACCTGCGTACAGTCCGTACGCTCGAGATGAGGGACTCAATTCTGGTTATAATCCATATATTTTCAGATTGTAACAAGATAACTTCATATAGAAGTCAATATCTCAAGTGAAAATTCACGTGACATTTTTTAGAGCCGTGTTAACTAAACCAAAAAGAAAACTCTTTTTTATATAAAGCAACATGAGATGTCTGCTTTCTTGCATCGAACTAAAGCAACCATACCCTTGTTTAATTAGGTGTAGTGATTCTCTTGTTCATTGAAACTTAACTACAGTAAAATTTTGGAAAATGAGATAAGCAAGATACATTCTTATGTGGTTATGATAAAGTCCAAATTAGTATGACATTTATTAATGACAACACTAAAATTAAACCTTTTTATTAAAATTTCGGGTAGGTTTTAGTTAAATAAGTAGCCAATTATTTGGTGCCAACTACAACAGACACAATCGACCAGCAATTGAATAGAACTCCTCTAATATTAGGGATAGCGTTGAATGGACTTATACAAATTTGAACTTTAGCATTGATATAATTCGAGCTATTTTATTTTTAAGAATTTTAGTAAATTTTAGCTAGTTCGAGTGATAAACAGAATTAAGGCCAATATATTTAGACTTTGCAGCATATAATATAGATGCTAGAAGGAACTTGTAGTTATAGAAATAGTATTATACATTTGCCGTCTGCTTGCAGGCTGAATACCTAAACGCTACGTTTATTAAGTTTGAATACATCTAGTACTAACTACTATTAACTACTCGTTATTATTGATTTTGATTCAAAACAATATATTTTTGAAGTGAAAACTTCTTTAGCGTCGTTGTGCACTTTTGTATGAGGAAAAAAATGTTGACGTCAGGTCAAGTGACACTGATCGAAAATTCATAAGACGCTTGACGTCATCGACGTCGTCGAAGAAGATGGAGGGAGAGTAGACATAATGTAATACACATTGGATGTTTGTATATAATAGCGCAATAAATGAACTTATTAACTTACTTATTGTACTTTACTTCTGCCGACACTCCGGAGTGCATTTTTTTTTTGAACATATTAGTGCAAGCGTATACATATATTGCACTAATGTGGAACAATTTAACGACAACTGGATGAATTTATACCATAATAATTGAATACAATTATTCAGTTGAACTAAGAATACAACTCATAAGCAACTGTGATATTAAAATTGCCCCCCGGAAACTGTTTCCAGACTCCATTTACATAATTTGTCCGTTATGAAATCGTCTCAGACGACATTTGAGAAACTGTAGTTTGTTATATTTCATTTTGTGGAAAATTTTGTGAAATTTGCATCAAAAATGAAAGAGTATATTTTAAAACATGTAGCCAAATATCAAATAAAGCATACTCATGCCTGGGAATGTGGCAAACTTTATTATTAGGATGGAATTAATTACATGACAGTTTTTATTTTAGTCCTTTTATCATAGCTAGAAGAAAGCTTGTCACTTGTTCCCCTATCTAGAATACGATCCTTAATATGAAGTCAAAAAGGTTCGCATTTAGCCTGTATGACTCAAAAAGGTTCGCATTTAGCCTGTATGACTCAAAAAGGTTTGCATGTAGCCTGTATGACTCAAAAAGGTTTGCATGTAGCCTGTATGACTCAAAAACGTTCACATGTAGCCTGTATGACTCAAAAAGGTTCGTATGTAGCCTGTATGACTCAAAAAGTCGTATGGAATAAAATACCCGAATGTTCGTAGGTAAAACTTACCGATTTGTTCGTTTAAGGTTACGGAATCTGATGGATAAGCCATTCTCCTATTTAGGTTAATTGCTTGAGTCTGACACTGTCATAGTTCATTATTTATTTTTTGCCATAGTGGTGATTAATGAGTAGGAGAGGAGAGTGACAGATTGACACTTCACAGCGATATATCACGTGATCAACGAGAACGAATATTCGTTTGCGGTTAGAGAAAGAGATTCGCTATGAAGCGATGCATCTTATCCCGATTGATATTGATAATGATAAATGATGATTGTTTCTTAGTGATCATGATGAAATCAATGTCATTTCTCGTGGAACCGTCGGGTCTCACCTAGATCCATTTCTTGTGGTTTTCTTTGTAACGCTAAGAAGCTTCTAAAGATGCCTAATTTGTAAAATTATCATAAGTGGTCAAAAGTTATGAGGTATAAGATTAACATACATACGTACATTGGTTTCGCCGTAGTCAGATTAAAATATTAACCAGGTGATAGCCCTAATAAGAGGCGCAGGTATCCGCGGGGCGTAGTGGGCTGCGGAGGAAAACAGGCATTTTGTAGCGGTTTTTTGGTTATCTTCTTTGCCTCGCGAGGCATATATATGTTGTATACATATATATGCATATATACCGTTCTATGTGAATTATTAACCTTTCTATGATCCGATATCGAATACTGGTTTGCGTATGTGTGGTCACATACACACACACCCCCAAAGACAAAGGAGTGTTACGTTACATTTCTTCTGCATCGGCTGTAAATGCGTAATGAGGACAAATTGGGGCTTCGAGTGAAATATCGCCGCCGGACCCCTACGGGCCTACGTACGCTACGAGTGCTACGAGCGCCCGACCGACGTGCTACGTGCGTAGCAACCTTATGGGGCACTTTGTTATCGTTTGCAGGGTGATAAATAAATATTCGGATTACATTTAGATAAAAGTTTAGTCACAATATTACAAAAATATAACAATATGATATATAGGCGTACAAACTTATTGCTACACACTTTAGCGCCCTTTTAGCTCGTATCGCCCTATATAAAGCCCAAATATTCCAACCCGCTACCAGTTGACAGTATACTTACGAGTATAATGATAACCACTTCCTCAGCTAAGCATATTTTGTGGGACAGAGAGGTTTTCTCAGCAATTCTTTAGTGGTCTTATATTTCTGATGCAACATATTATAATCAAATCTAAATAAATTCTAAATACAACGAAGTCAAAATTGAATTATACGAACATTAAATAATTTAATGGTCATTAAATTATTTAATGTTTTTGCATGCATACATGCATTACACACAACCTTTTGTGGTCACAAAAGGTTGTGTGTAATGTGACCATCAAACCTTTTGTATTAGATATAGTATATTAGTCAATAAATGTGCATGACACTGCATATTTATTGACTGCACACTGCTCTCGATGTATTCCTTACACCAATATACCATAGCAACCTTGGGTTTATGTTCTAGTTGACTCAACTTGACATAATACGTACCTACATATATTCAAGCATCTTTCGGGCAGGGGTAGGCAAATACAACAGCTTTCTAATTTCTACGATCCCGACACACTTCTATCGCTTCATCCACACTCATCAGACATTTGATACAAGAGCCTCGAGTTAGAGTACCCTCGACCTCTCCCTTTCTCAGAACTTCCTCAATCTGATTTCGGAACCTACACCTTCGTCTTCCTACTCTCCAACTTGACATAATGAACGTCCATATTGTAGTGAACTTTCCTAATACTTCTTCTTCTTCTCAGCAATTGGAAATCCACTGCTGGACATATGCCTCCCCCATGTAGGGGGGTTTGCCAATTCTCGCCACGCTTGGCAAGCGTGTTGGCGAGCGCAGTATGATTTCCGATCCTCAGAAGGCGCTGCTGCCTACCTTCTGGTACGTGATCCCTTAGCCGACTCTTACGGCACCCACGGGAAGATATGGGTTCCTGGTTCCTAATACTAAACGATTATAATTACTCTAGTACGTTGCAAAATCAAAATAGCTCTCTTTTTGTGAGTCAATTTTAATTGAGTTGTCGTGAGCCGCGGGCGCTGTGAGCTGCGGGCGCTGTGAGCCGCGGCCTTATCCTAAGAGCAACAATACTCAGAGTTACACAAACTGATAAGCAAATAAACTGAGTTATTCTGCTTTGTTTGATACAAACCGACACTAAGGGCACTTCTATACACAATCTGTATGCTCGATTTACTATTAACAAGTACGAAAACTTAAAAAGTAAAAAAAAATACAAAATAGTTAAAGTATTTAAAGTTTTTACATTAAATTAATTCATAGAGAAAACATTTAAAAAGGAATGTAATAATAAAAGCCTAGAACCTGAAGCCTGCACCTGTACTGCGTACTACAGTTCTTTTTTGAGACATTTAAAAAATAAAATACTGCAAACTATTGACATTAATACATCTACTACAGTAGATTTGCGCTAACCCCGTTCTGCGGCCGGCTGGTAGAGTAGATGGCCCAACGTCCCCCGGGTGGCAGCGGCCAGCGCCAATTAAACTGCAGTGTTTATTCAATGAGCCCAATATGTTCATAGTTTTAGTCAAACGTCGTATTGTTTACGTTGATGATACATAAAGAATTTGTTTACGTTGATTGCACATAAAGAAATTGATTACGTTGATTGCACATAAAGAAATTGTTTACATTGATTACACATAAAGAAATTGTGTACATTGATTACACATAAAGAAAATGTTTGCGTTGATTACACATAAAGAAATTGTTTACGTTGATTACACATAAAGAAATTGTTTACGTTGATTTTACATAAAGGATTTGTTTACATTGATCACACACAAAGAAGTTGATTACACATAAATAAATTGTTTACGTTGATTACACATAAAGAAATTGTTTACGTTGATTACACATAAAGAAATTGTTTACGTTGATTTTACATAAAGGATTTGTTTACATTGATCACACACAAAGAAGTTGATTACACATAAATAAATTGCTTACGTTGATTACATATAAATTATTTACGTTGATTATACATAAAGAATTTGTCTACATTGATTACACATAAAGAAAGTAACAGTTATTTCCTTGTGTGAACGAGCCCTTACACCCTACAGCCGTCTAAACACTCCTGACTCACTTAATTCAATTACGCGAATTGAGATGCCTTTGTCTTTAATTATTGCTTGAGCTAATTATACTGTTGTGTATTTTTGTTCCGTTGAGTGAGTACTGTTCTATAGTTATAGGTCGGACATTATATTGTCATACTAAATGTATTTTGTAAGTTAAAGAAGTATTTTGTGTTATATGATAATGTACTTTTTAGGAATAAATTATTGATTTGATTTGAATTTCATAAATCTGGCTGAGGCAAGTTTAAATACAATTCTAACTATATAATAATATGTGCTATGTATAATTTGCATTTAACAAACCTATAAACACCGAGTTCTATAACGTATACCTTGTAAGTACATAACTTTAAATCCGTGATAATGTCTTCATTATCTAATATCCGTTCTGTAATTATGTTGTACACCATCCCGGGTCACACAGCCTATATTATATATTCTTTTTAAATTAGGGATTAACGTTTTTAATTTTGAAATTATTTACCCGTGTGATGACGGTGCGGACCGCTAGTATTCAATACCACTGATTCAATACAGCTGAGAGAAGAGTATGTTTGACAAGACATGTTATTCTGACAGGTGTCACATTGACAACGGCATCGTTTTTGTGTCTCATTTGACATAAAATAGATCTTTTACAGTAGGATTGTGGCGGATAATGTTATCAAAGAAGATTTACGTTTAGTTTTATTTTCAAAAACGAGTGTCAGAGGGGTATTAATGCATAATGATAGGTTATTGACCCATTAAAAGTCCGTAATACTCGTAGTGCACGAGTGTGAAAAACTCACTTCATTACTTCTTTCCGCATTACTTCTTATGAGTAAAACGCCCACAACATTACTGAAGCATAGGGAATCAAGGAGAGATTTTAGGGATAATCATCATCATCATCATCTCAGCCATAAGACGTCCACTGCTGGACATAGGCCTCCCCCATTGATTTCCACAAGGACCGGTTGGAAGCGGCCCGCATTTAGCCCTTGCCTGCGACCTTTGTCAGGTCGTCTGTCCACCTGGTCGGTGGCCGTCCTATGCTGCGCTTGCCAGTCCGCGGTCTCCATTAGGAATAATAATGAATAATAGTTATTAGTTAAATGAACGAATGTAGAAAAATATATTTGTTCGTTTCGTTTCGATTCGTTTATAAAAAGCATGGTTTTCAAATCAGATATATATACTACATCAGGTCCAATTACTCGTCTGGTTGATTGTGTTATGCTGTTCTCAGAAAAACATTATCTAAAAGTGCTAATAGGAACTTGTCCATTTTATTATATTGAACGTTTTCCACGTTCCCGAAATCGTATAATTTAACGAATATCTGTTTAGAAAAAGCCATTCCCAGTAGTACCTACTCACCAACATCTCTAAAGCAAAATCTAATACAAATCCATATACAAATCACTAACAAACCCAATGATCCTTTTTTGAAGTGTTTGAATTTTAGATTTAAAAAAACAAGCCTGCGGGAATAATTAATAATAATTCGGGCGTGATCAATCCCCAGTTATTTAAAAGGAAGACTTTAAAGAACAATATTACAGATTATTCGTAAAGAAAACCTTTTTACCTTTCCTTTGCTAACTTATTAGCATTTTTCCGTTAGTAGGATAAAGTTATATTTACGCGATACACCACGCTAGCAAATTAAATACGGAATGATCTGGAAAATGAGAACTTGCAAGCCCTTGTCAGTGACATGCTTTTAGATAATTCTCCCATAATGTTGCTAGCTCAGCGTTGAATTTATGAGTTACATTGGTACTACTTAGTGCCAAGCCTTATGATTATATGCTATTATAGTCTGTGTAGAACTGCGGCGGAGAGATAGAGAAAAATATGGCATATAAAAATAAATGGAAATTAAAGTGCATACTTTACATTGAGACGACCTAAAAACTTAATCAGCTCTGACATTAAGCAATTATTTACGAGTATAGTCTAAAATATGTGATGAAGTACGCTATGAACTCTGCCGAATAGTTTGATTCCTATCTCATCATTTAATCATCACTTAACGAGATAGAGTTCAAGCGCACACCTGTGTCTAAATAACAGGTAAACATTTATCATGGGTATCGATACCCTTCTGACCGGCCGGAGATTGTACGGATAAACTCTTTTACGAGGTTCTTACAAAACGCTTAAGACTCCTAACATAAGTCCATTATACAGCTCAACCATTCGTAAAGGTCAAGCATATACAACATTAATTCAAATATTTCTCCTTTAGCGGGAAATCTCTTAAGATTTTTTAATGTTTTCAGTATTTCAGCAAACAAACGCTAACTGCTCTTATTATGAAAGCAATACTGAAGCGAGTTCTCGAGTGGATACTGAAAGAAAATAACCACTTGGAACACAAAACAAGAAGCAAAGTTAGCCATCGCACCCTCGAGGCGTCTGCATCTTATGAAATTCACGCAAAAACTCGGGTTTTGAGCAAAATCGGCAACTTTTCTACTTCTGGGTACTATTTGCATAATTTTTGCATTTTTATCTGAGAACCGGCTCAAACCGGCCTGACAAATGACGTCACTGTACTTACTTCTACCTAATGACTTCTTCACTACTTTTCGCTCACAACTTCATTCGCGTAGAATTATCGTTTGGTTGAAATGACCAATATTCTGTTTTTTATTCTTGTACTTGAGAATGGACTAAATAAAGTTCATTATGCAATAATTTTACGTTTCAAACATAGTATATGAAAAAATAAGCGAATTTAATACCGTATAATGTATTTATTTTGGTGTTGACTTTTAGACTTTCTTTTAGGTATGAAATAGTTTTAAAAGAAATAATGCAAATTAGAGAATGAAATGGATTCCATATCATAGAACACATCGCGAGTTGAAACATACTCAACCAAACCATCGTCTCTGGTCCAGTCTAGCTAGGACATGCCACGGCAATGCCCGCCAATAGATAGCGTGAATCTTTCTGTTTCATTTCTTGGGCTTTGTTTTTGCTTTTTAAGTAAACGTGAATATTTTTTATTATTATTTTTATTTTTTTGTAATTATTAACTTCTCAATACTAGTGTCTCTGGTGGATTTTATAAACAGAGAATTATTTCAGTTAGGCAACTCTTTCCAAGGAATATTTTATTGACGGCAGCGTGGCAGCAGAGATATTGATATCGTCACGATATTGGGCGGTAGAAGCTAATATTTCCTACAGGGTGAGAAAATGTCTTCTTTCCATATCCTCCATTCGACAGGCGGCCGGTATTATATCAAACTGAAGCATTTCCGAATGCGGTAGACGGCAGGCGATTCGCAATAAAACCGCAGTCAAAAGATTGTACAATTCGGTCCCGTCTTTCTATTTTTGTTGCACTTTACTTTTTATTGACATTCGGCGCCGACCGTGACGGCAGATGTGCTCACATTTAGGGAAATATATTCTATAGAGTATAATGAATACCAGTGATACGGTTACGGCGAACGCAGTCAGGTTTAGGAATCAATTCTATTTGTTTTTCCATCTCGCATCTCGGAATATTGGTGTATGAAGTTTTCATAATCAATAAATATAACCAAATAAAAGGTGAAAGACAAACAAACTATATTTTTGTTTGTATAGAGCGGGACGCCGAGTATCTCCTTTATTTAAATGTACTTATTGTGCATTAGCGCGGCTCGTTGATGTCGTGCTGAGAGTTGAGCTCGGATTTCCGTCGTGATGAATAAAGCTTTACGTCTAGCAAGTACTTGGCTTCAAAATATATCTTTGTATTATTTTTAACAGACTTCAAAATTGATGAGGTTCTCAATTCATCACAATCTTTTTCTATGTATGTTTACCGATTACCAAACACGCCTGAATCGATTTGGAAAACTATCTTTTTGTTTCAAAGGGTTTACCTCCCAGGTAGCGCCCATAAACATTTCATCAAAATCGATCCAATAGTTCTGCTATCCAGAAACATCTGTAAGAAGTGCAGGCGAATGAAGACTGTGGTTCCAATGTTAACAAAGAATAAATTTAATAATTTAAATCAAGATTTTTAAATTTGATGTGACATGTTTATGAATTCATAAATTGATGATATTGAAAATATATTATTTCACAGGAAAACAATTATACTGTTTTTTAGCGGAGAAAAACTCTTGATAATATTGGCTGTCTTAATATGCTATATATATTATATAATTCTCTCTAGAGGATTTCATTTAAGCACGGATTTTATTTTTGATTTTAAACTATATTTTAAGAATAAGTGTAAGTTACGATATATTTAGTAAAAAAAAACACAATATTTAGTGTTGATTCCGCGAAATAACTTATTGTAGGTATCAACACACTCCTCGACACAAACATCCAAGACCCTTAGGGTGGTTAATTTAGAAAGATAAATACAAAAATGGGCATTCCTCTCAAGGCGTCGCCATTTCACGCGCAGATAAAATCTCACTTGAGTAAATAAATGATAAAGTAATACGTCAAATACACTCGTGTGTTTACGGAAAATGAAAAACACAAATGAAGTAATGTTAATAATTATATTGTACACCGACACAGCCGGAGTAACCGTCCGCGGAAGCCTTAGAAGTGAAACAAAACTCATAAACTCATTTCCATCCCAGCGGGTTAAACGCTTCCACTTGCTCCTTATTGAAAATACTTTACTCAATTATTTAAGGCACGTCTATTTTTACGAGGAATATTGGTTATTACGAATTTGTTTCCAACACAAATAACTGGATTATGAATCTAACAGTATTTTGCTTTGCGTCCTATTACTTACCATACAACATTAATAACAACGCAAAAATGGCGATTGGCCTTCTTTGTTAGTAATTCGTTAACCATCCATTCATCGTTTTTCTGTTCGTTTTCTTCTGTACTACAACTGAAAACTAAGCACTTGATCGTCAGTTACGATGTAGTCGAAGGTGTTATCACATTTGAAAAATTCCATCTCAGTACTACGCTCTCAACCGACCTGGTATATAGGTCAATCAAAATTGGGTGATGTTACTTCACCAATGACGATACATCATTCGGCAACTGGCACAGTTTCCGTTGGTTCATTATAGATTTAACTACGATTTCTACAGTTGTGTACGTTTGCGGCCCTCAAGATAATATTATGTAACCTTTTTGCAAATGTATCCAAGTACAGCGAATGTAGAGTACGACATTATCCAAAATATGTATATATTTATATTCGACAAGTTTATGCCTGTATCGCCCGCGCCCCTCTCACGCCTCAGCAGCGTGCGGGGCGCGGGGTGCGGGGGCGGTACGAGCGGCTCGTGTGTCGTCATGTACACCTCAATATAACAAGTACAAACCTGACAAATATAAAACTTTACATTATCAATATGTCAGATTCATCTTCATATTACCGTTTTATATACAAAGTATGTTATTTTTCATTAGTTACTGTTTTGCTGCAGTGCAATTACAGAACTATTAAACTACGCATGGTCGGTAAACCTATCAAAGTAATGATTCTAGCAAGTTAAGTGTCACGACCATGACAAACGCCAGTGCACAGACATCACACACAGTGGTGTGTAATCTCGTGCTGTAATCAGCCTAATATTTAATTTTGTTATTAATAGTCACTACAAAAGGTCATAAAAATTCTGAGCTCGGAGTTTGACATTTAATCGGAAAATTTAATTTCAATATTTCATTAATACTGCGTAAAAGTATACTTTTGCAAACATAATTTCTGTTGTAGGATTTCAAATGCTCGCCTCAGCCATATTATGTACTCAATACTTTGTATGACCAGCATAACACTACAGCACTCTGTGAATATTCCGAGTGTAGTAAGTGCTATATTTTATATTCGTTATAATAAAGTTATGAATTAAGTAGTGTGGTTCATCATCATCATCTCAGCTATAGGACGTCCATTGCTGGACATCCCTTGACTTCCACAAGGGCCGGTGGGAAGTGGCCCGCACTGTGGTTACTGTGGTTACTAGCATGAGTATATTGAATGCTTCCACGCCTCCCCCGCCCTCCGACTAATACATTAGTTTAAGATTATCACAGCACAGAGCGGACGGCTGTCACGCGCGTGAAGGTCACGCGCGTGACATCAGCTATAGCGTGCAGTGCACGTCGTGCTACAAGGTCGCCTACATTACATTTGTTTTATATCCTCTCCAAGCAAATTTTGCCTGGTAGAGATCACTTTTAGTGATAAGGCCACCCGTTGTTACACTCTTTATGTTTATTTATATATGTTGTAAATATTGTTTTATATTTAATGTGTAACAATAAAGAATTTTCCAATTTAAATCTAAATTTTTGAACGTAGTCCACGTTAAAGTGCTACTTCTGGGTATTCGTGGAATATAATTAAACATTGAGCCCGCGGCATATGTAAATGTATAATGTATATAAATGTATCATGAAATGAATATAAAGTAGAATAGATTGCACATGAAAGCCTTGTAAGTCGACTATATCACAATACCGCGTGTACGAACATTATTTGAATTTGAATTACATCGGGTAACATATTTTTTTTTTTCTCATTTTTTTTTTTTTTTTCTCAGCCATGTGTGTCCACTGCTGGACGTATGCCTCCCCCATATAGGGGGGGATTTGCCAATTAGCGCAGTATGATTTCCGATCCTCAGAAGGCGCTGCTGCCCACCTCCTGGTACGTTATCCCTTAGCCGACTCTTACGGTACCCACGGGAAGAGATGGGGGAGTACTATTCTAGGCCGGTACCACCACGGTAACATATTGTCGAAGACTAAAGTTTACAATTTGTAGATTTTTTTTTAATAAAAATGACGTGAGGTATGAATGCCACTTGAATAAATTTTTGCTAAAGAGTGAGCACTTTTTATCCAAAGTAGATGTTTAACAAGCATTCCATCGGAGATATTAGTGCGCTCACGGTCCCGGCCCGGCGCGGCCCCGGCGCGGCCCCGGCGTGGTCCCAGCGCGGCCCTGGCACTGACACTCCGCTCTTCATATTGTACGAACATGTTAGAGAAGACGTTGGTTCTATTTATTAAATAACATTTCAGTACATAGATATGCAAGATATAGATGAGGCGTATGTCCAGCATTGGGTGTTTTATGGCTGAGATGATAGTGACGATAGATATAATGTATTATCTATTCTGAAAATACACTTAAAATAGATAGTTATGCATCCGCCCGAACCTTCTATGTTAGATTAGTAAGCATTGTTCTCGGTTAGCATCTTAAACTTAGCTTCGCTGACTTAGCATCGTCGGCGGTTTTAGCCGAGACATTCTCGGATCGGCCACACACGATGGTGTGCCTTCCTCTAGGTTAAATTGTTTTTTCTTGACACAATAAATCGAGCCTCCAAATCGGCTGAACGTATTTGTCGTTTTAATTAATTAATTTTAGTTTTTGAAAACCCTTTCATCCGAAAAGGAAGTTTGCCTAGATATATTTGTATAGATTTTGTAGTAGATTTAGGCCTCATGTAAATAGGTGTGATTGTAAATATACAGATAAAAAAAATCTAATTTGACAGACATTTAAATAACTTACCCCGTTAATGGCAACATAATATATATCAGATATAACTTTCAGCTCTACGCAGTGCTACAGTCCTCGTAGCCTGCCTGCAGACTCACACCGGCGCGGGGGCGCGGCGGCGTAGAGCGGCTACGCGCGCGCGGGGGTACCGTACCCCCATGCCACCGTTTCTATGACGGTGACATACTCGTATTCCTCAAATATTGGGTGTGCAGGGAAGTGCCGCAGGAAGTCTTTATATACGCGTTACATTCCTTATAGGATGGTGTGCCGTTAACGACTAATATTTTCTGCATACTTCGACGACGGTCGCCGTGGCTCAGTGACGTGACTTCTGTGGGACCCTGGGTTCGAATCTCGGCAGGGGCAATGACTCCCGCGACACAAGGAATCCTAGTGCCGGGGTTTAAGTGTTTTAAAAGAAAGAAATATTCATATATAGTTGCGGGTCCTAATATATGTTTTTTTTTAAAAAAGAACTTCGAAGAACTGATTTATCTAAGTGCATATACCCACAGCGTTTGGTCCGAGTTACCATTACTCAATAAATGTTGATCCAACAAGAAAGACAAAACCATAAAATATTTTAAAGCAGTTACCTATACTCGTATATGACAGCGAGCGATTCTAACCTTTATGTACATTAAACACCCAACATTAGCTACATCAAGAGCGCTATAAAGTCTAAACTATCTAATGGCCATTTAAGTTCACCGCTAGAGCCCTAACTACCGACCGAAGTGATTTTCTAGACGACATCACTCTCCGTGACTAATCTTAAAATCTTTTAGGGGAGGTGGGGCACGGTGCGAGGTGAGAGGGAGGGGGGAGGCGGCCTCTGAGGCCGATGCCTTTGATCTTTTATTAAGTGATCTGGAGAACCTTAGATGAAATACTTTATTGTTCATTGGCGAAGGCTATTCGATATGATTTCTTATAACAAATATCTATGGTAAACAGCGAGTTATTGTCTGTATGTACAACGTAGCAGTTTAATTATTTATGTTATAGTTGTTGCTGTTTGGTTTAAGGCTTAATCATTTGCTAAATAGACAAGGTTTGGTCTAATCAGTTTATTTTATAGAAAGCCCTGCATGTCTATAAAATTAAAAAATATTACTTCGGAGAACAATTCATGAAAATTCATTTTCATCATTATATTAAAAAAAGGAATACAAAGTATATAGACATCCGAAGCGAGTTGTGTGTTCTTTTCTTTTTTTATATCACTCACAGCCCCCCAAGCTAGGATTCACTGTGTCGCGGGAGACATGGACACACACAATCACAGCACACAAACATCCAAGACCCGGGACAAACATCTACACTCATTTTGAATTGCCAGATAACACACGACCAGTCCGGGCCGCGTAATGTATCGAACCATTTCTGTAATAAATATACAAGTTGGACGCAAACGGTCCTAAAGAATAGCAGATTGTTCACGAACTTTTTGGTTTATTATCCAATAAGTAAATATGGTTCTTGTTTTATTGAATGAAGGAGGCTGCTTAAATATAACGTTACGAGAGGTTAGATACTTGTATGAACGCTTTTCATCCGTACACTTTGTTTCTCTGAGACCTCAATACGCAATTTATAATTAACTAAACCGGATAAATAAGAATTGTCTTCTTATGTAAATATACAAATGGAAGTTACTTCATTATATGCGGTTTGGGATCGCCACTGCCCTGTCTATTGTGATAAATAGTGTCATAACTAAGCGATTTTATGTACAACCACAATTTCTTTACTCTAATAACCATTCGTTGATTGTCAACACTTTAGTGTTTATCTATAGTGTTACAAACGACACTCAGATGAAAGTGCAGTAGTACTGGTAGCTCGGAAGACTTTTCCGTAACTGCCCGTAAACAGCTCTTACTAGCAGTTACGGAAACTGTTTTAAACTTTGAAGTATATTATATGATATAGTTGTAAAATATGTAACGGCCCCTTAAGAAAGTGTTATTGTAAATAATTAAGAAATACTTATTAATTTAATTTTTTAAAATACAATTTAAATATTTACTCGTTTGGTTGCAAACTAAGTAAATGTACGAGGTCACGTGTATGTAAGCTGTTGTACCGTATTCTTGCAACTTTACAGAAATATTGGTAATCAATATTTTGGCATAATTGAGTGCGCCAATTTTATAAAGTGATATTAGTGTGGGTAGAGTTTTTAAGAGCCGACAAATCGATCCCCCTCATTATTTCACGTTTGTTGAAAGAATAAGGCGACACTGATTTGAGTGTTCTTAAAGAAGGCTATCTGCATGACAATTATAGTAAAAGTGTTTCTTAGTATCAACCATGAACCGCATTACTAAACATCAGATAAGATAATGGTGAAACGCCTGCTCATACAAGGCCACACTCAAAGCACTTTTTTAACATATGCTCTTCTATAAATTAATAAACAATAGAATATGTAACTTTTTACTTCTACGTTATCAGTTTTTCACTTGTACATCTGGAGCTTTGCAATTGTGCGATGAGACACTCATCCCTTGATACGTATGCCCGGCTTGTGATCCGCATCACGCACCAGAGTGCCCTTACTGCTCACCCTACACTGTGGCGCGCATCACTCGCCAGAGCGCCCCTACTGCTCACCCAGCACTGTGGCGGGAACAGTGAGAACACAACAGATACAAAACGTCTCACATTATTTACTCAGCCACAAAATTTATTAGCCTATTCTTCTGAACTACACAGAGTCTCCAGAGAGGAATGACCGTCTGTTGTGTTATGTTCAGATTGTTGGTGCGAAATGTGGTTTTGGCCTTTTTGTGAGAAACTGCTATTATGGTGTGCAAAATCGCCATTATTTGGGTAAAATCGAGGCAAAAACCTTTTTATTGTCGATTGAACGCATTTATCAATATCCACTTTATAACTTTAAAAATCACTTAGTAAATTGTAAAGTGATTATTTCTGGAAGAAAATTATATAGCTGTTATAAAAATAAGTAATTACCCTGTCCCTGGTGCGCGAGTCCGGGCCAGCGCCGATGCTGTGAGATATAAGGCCGTCTCTAATAAGGCCGGGTCACAAGCACTCACGATTGAATTGTATTATATAATATGTGTATGGGTTGTTATCGCTACCTGAAAAATATGATTTTAATCACATGTTTTTTTATAATTTATAGGTCTAGTGGTTGACTACTAGATGACTCATGATGGTCAGTGACTATGTGGTCAAAGGTGGTATCACAATAGACCTACATGTTGTTTGCCTCTCAAGGAAAATTTTCAGCCATTTGTTTCGTCATCCTTGGCGTTGGATGAGGTAACGCCGCGGGCTAACATTTCATGACCATATCATTGACACCGCTAAAGGATCCTTCCGGCGACTAGGCTCTGTGTAGCGAAATGCGCGTGACTTCCGAGACCCGCAACTGATCAAGCCCTTGCTTGCTACTCTTGTGAAGAGTAAGCTCGAGACGAGCGCGGTAGTCTGGAACCCACACCACTTACACCGTGATGCTGGAAAAAGTTCGGGAGGCCTTTTTGCTGTATTTATACAAACGTGTATATGGTTACTACCCATACCTGTACCCTTCAAAATTTCTTTTAGGGCAGCTGAATTTCAACTCTTTAGAAGTTAGGAGGTCCATTGCTCAGTTGTCGACATGTTGCAAAGTCATAAGAGGCAACATTGACTGTCCTACCCTCCATAATGTTTTGTGTGCACTGTATGTCCCTGACAAGTACGTTAGGCACAGGCCAAACCGGAGACACAGGCTATTCGCCCCTCCCAGGAGTCACACCGTGGCGCGAGCCAACTCCCCCTGGTATCGCTCGCTGAATGGTCTCAACGCATTTCTGGACGCCAACACTGAATGTGACTTATTCTGTGATAGATGGCAATATATATTGCAATAACTACTGACATTTTGTGAAAAAAATTATAATATAACTTTTTGACGTTTGATTAATATGTATTGACATCTATATATTTTGATTTGATCTTGTTATGACATTTGTATGTAACATGCATTGATAGTTATTGTATTATGTAGATATTGTCCAAATCAACGACAAGTGTAAGTGGTTAGACCGTACTTATAATTGTAATAAATAATTAAATAAATGAACGCTCCTGGCTTGGACGTCCGCTTCTCGGGCCGAAACGCACCGGGACTCCTGAACACTCAATCGTGTGAGATCGGAGAGTCACCTCAGCCCGGCAGCACTGCAGGCGTGTGATCGCCCCGTGGGTACGAACACAACTACCTGTACATACTACTAATTTGATGTTCATTTTCCAAACTTGACGTTAGTTGCTAGCAGACGGGTACTGTAAAGTTCATAGTTCATAGTTCATAGTTATTTATTGGGTAAAATTTGTTTACATGTCAAAATTATATAAATGTAGACTATAAGTAAAAGCTTAAATTACAACTAACAGTAAAAAAGTATTTTTATCGAAATACATAAATATCTAAAGACGATTAATATAATTATTAATATATAATATAATATATTATACATTGGAACATATCAATGAGTCCTAAATTGGAATACTTTTGTATTCCTTTCTACTTCCAATCCAAAAACTCTTTATAACTATAAAACGTCTTGTCGACAAGCCAGCGCTTCAGTCGCGCCTTAAAACAAACCAAATTCGGAGCGTTAATGATGCTGTCCGGCAACTTATTATATACTGTTGGCGCCATTACATGAGTGATCTTTGAGGACTTGGTCAGTGTTCTACTGATACCTATAAGTTTCTTTGCTCTCCGAGTGTCATACGAATGGATATCGCTATGCTTAACAAAAGACTGTATATTGCATCTTGCGTATACTGCTATTTGTTGTATAACAATGCAGGGCAAAGTTAAAATGCCAAGTTGCTTAAAGTATGGCTTCACTGAGTCACTATGTCGAACTCGCACTATAGCACGAATAGCTCTCTTCTGCATTCTGAAGGCGCGCTGCCAGTCAGCAGCACGCCCCCATAAATCAGCTCCATATTGAAGCAGTGAATGAAGCGTGGCGAAATAACAAGTGCGAGTTATTTGCATGGAAACGACTCTTCCTACTCTACTGAGAGCGTAGCATGAACTCGCAAGCTTTCCGCATAGTTTGTGTATATGCTGTTCCCATGTGAGGCCCGTGTCTATCACAAAACCCAGAAAAGTCGTACTTTTGGTTTGATCTAGGCGTGTGCTATTCATCATCACTCTAAGGGGTCTAGTTTTCCGGCCAGAAAGACTGAAATGTAAAAATGTAGTCTTTTCCAAGTTAAGAGTGAGTCCGTTAATGTGAAACCAATTGGAAAGTTCTAAGCACGTGTCATTTAGTTTCTGCTCCAAGTGATCAACGGAAGATGCAGTGACAAGGGCAGCCACGTCATCAGCATACATAAAGGTTTCAGCTGAAGTCACTGCATCTGGTAAATCATTTAAGAGCAATGAAAACATGATGTTTGAGATAGCCGAGCCTTGTGCAACTCCCATTGATGAAGTCAGGGGATCAGATTCAACCCTCCCTCCATTCCCGACAACTATTTGGGATCTGTCATGCAATGAGCTTGTCAGTAGAGCAAACGATGCGCCTCCCACACCGTAGTGCCCCAGCTTGGCAGCAAGCACGGCATGGTCAGCAACGTCGAATGCTTTTGACATGTCGCAGCACACTATAGCAACCTGCTGTTGCTTCTCACGGGCATCTAGGACACGGTGGACTAGCTCGCGAGTCAGGGTGGTGGTGGACCTTCCTGCTCGATACGCAAACTGCCTGTCAGATAGTAGCTTTGCTCCAGTGAGGAAATTTACTAGTCGCGTACTGAGTCCATTTTCAAATATCTTTGCTACAGCAGGGATGATTGATACCGGTCTATATCCATCAATGTCCTCGCGTTTGCCCTTTCCTTTGAATATCGGAGAAACCTTGGCAATTTTTAGGGTATTTGGATACGAACCTTCTTTTATACACGCATTAAATAGTTCCGTCAGAGGTGGTGAAAGAGGGCCTGCGGCTATTCGAAATAATTTCATATTGAGGCCATAGATGTCTTTTGATGTCTTTGGCGGGATTTTACTAGTTATAAGACGATATACTTCATCTATAGTAAAGAGACCTAACCTGAGCGAGCGATCAGCCGATGGGCGCACCGACCGCAGAACGCGGAGCGCGCCGGCGACGTCAGCTCGCGGGGCTCCGCACGCCACTGCCGCGTTCAGGAACCTATCGTTTACAGCGTTTACAGCGGCTTTGGGGGATGTGAATGACGATCCATCACAGTTTTTTAATATGGCGGTAAAGTCATGATAAGGCGAGTTATACTTACCTCTTTCTAAATTTACCAGATTCCACATAGATTTGCATTTATTTTCACCTTTGCTTATTAGATTTTCATAATAATTCGATTTACATTTATTTAATAAAATGTCATATTTATATTTCAAGTCACAAACTAATGTGTTTAAAGAGTCATTAGTAGGATTCGATTCACTTATTTCTAAAACATCAAATAATAATGATTTGAATTGTTTAACGTCTTGGCTTACCCAGCCCCGATGCTTTTGTATATTTCTAACCTTACTTAAAGGAAAGCAGGTGTCAAATTTGTTATATATTATATTTATTATAGAAGCAACTTTTCTTTGGGTCGTTGTATTACGCTGCCCATGTTCTGCCCAATCGATACTATTAAGTGACATTACAAAGTTTGATTGGTTATGTTGAGAATACTTTCTTTGAAAGCGGAATGATACAATGGGCGTTTTACATTGGCGTTTTAGCTCAGCCCGCACGGCTAAATGATCACTCAAATTTGTCACTACGGTCTCCGTATGTACGGATCCTTTTGCAAGGTTACTATAAACGTGATCCAAACATGTGGAAGTGGTGGCTGTTATTCTAGTGGGAAAGTCAACTTCAATCCTCATCCCATGGGCCAACAGTACATCCGAGAGGTTTTTAATGTCATTGCCTATATCTCCTAAACAATTTATGTTTGTATCACCTACTATTACGCAATCTATCCCTAAAGCAGTGATCTTGTCAACAAGACGTTCAAAGTAAATAATAAATTCATTTGCACTAACTAAGTTTGTCCTATATATGCAAATGATAGTCAAATTTAAATCAATTAAATCAATTGCTGAAACTTCACAACATCTTTCAACTGCCAAATCCACTAGATTTTTGTTCTCGACACATTTTATGCCATCTTTGATAAAAATGCATGATCCGCCGTGTACTATCTTAGTTCTACAGAAATATGAAGCTAATGTATACCCATGTAAATATACACATTTTAACTTAGGTTCCGTCAGCCAGTGTTCCGACAAGGCAAGGACATCACACATCATCTCACTATGTAATAACACTTCTAGCCGTTGAGTTTTCCCATCTAGTGAAGCAATGTTTTGATGGCATACTACAAAGGTCTTGGGATTGATAATTTTATTTAGTATTGGCGCATCACTGCGCGTAGTTATCGTTAAGTTACCGAGCGAGTGTTCACAGCTGTGGCTCGGAGTCACTAGACGGGGAGCAGCGTTGGCGCGAGTTGTCAACATTACCGCCCCGCGGGGCTGTCTCGGAAACCACCAATCTGCCACTTTTACACGCGGAGGCCACGATGCCGGATTACATAATTTCTCATACAAGCTTTCTGGGAAACCTATTATAAAAGCCGCGTGTGCGTCAGTTTTAATATCACGCTTTTCAACAGTGTAACTATCGCAGTTCGAAACCTTGTTGACATAGTTTAATACATTATTAGCGGTTGTGTCGGCTCGGAATGACCACGCTTGTATATACTTCCGTCTTTCTACTGTCTGGAGTTCTTCATCTTCCTTGCCGGTACCAGTCAATATTTTTCTCTGCTTCTTACCAGAACGCTTTCGGGTTATTTTTCGCCACTCATTTCCAGACTCGATCGAATTCAAATTACATAAAACTCTGTCATCATCGTTGGTAGCTTGGACAGTGTCGTATGAAGTCGCCATCGCCTTATTTTTGTCACAAGCAGTTTGGCAGTCAATCGTCTTTACTTGCTCGCATCGGATAAGTTCGGGGGTTTTCGGCTCGACTTGAACAATAGATGTTCGTTGTTTAGCAGCCGTTTTCTCGCTTGATTTTTTTGCGGCCGCTGAATATCCAGTATTGGAGGAATGCGAAGTTAACGCTTTTAACCGTGCCTGGCGTATAGGGCGCTGTAACGCTGTCGAGGTAGCCGGGTTTTTTATTTCGGCAGAAATCGTGAGCGGTTGCACGCTACCCTCAAAAATTGTTTTTTTTTGGTGTATACTCGTAATTAAACTGGAAATCATCTCACCTTGTTTGATGATAGTCGCGTTCTGTTCAATTATCCTGGACTCCATTGTGCTGATTTTATCCACAAGTTCATTCAACGTTTTCTGCTGATCTCGTATAGCACTTTCTAGTGCTTTCTGTGCCATTCTTCTATTTTTATATCACAAAAATACGTAACACACAGTGTCCACAGTCAGGCCTACCCGCCAATAAAATCAGTTGTGTAAGGTACCAATATGTAAACTTCATAATACCTATAAAGAAAGTTCAAGCCAGAGCTGATCTCCAGATCAAGTAAGCGTCCGTCAGATCATCGGCCAAGGTTCATCCCCCCCCCGAGGCTAACTAATACTTCTCTAAATTCTATTACTAATAATCGAGACGAGGAACTGTGTCTGGTGTCGGTCACATCTGTCACTCGTCGCTCAAACACTCGAAGCTGCCGGAGCGCGCGCAGACCCTCGCAGTAGATCAATTATCGAAACTGCACAATCGCGGGTGAACATTGAGGAGGCGCCCTGCGTCGGTTCGTGACGGTGCGTCCTCGAAACGTCATTAAGAGTGAAATACATTTTTGTCGTTCATAATTTGACGTTTTGGAACTGAAACGTGGTCTCTAACGATGGGCGTGGGGAGCAAAGCGCTCCAAGCTCTATGATGAGAGCTATGATAAGCGTTTCTGTATGAGATTTAATCAGAATTGGGGAGAGCCGTAGAACAAGTAAAGTCACTGCCATAGCCCAGTGGATTAGTAAGTTGAAATGGCATTGGAGAGAGCACATAAAACGCACAACTTATGGCTGATTAGGTCGAAAGGTTATAAATCAGTTTTTAAACTTTTCAAATGCCTTTTTCTAGTGTAAGACACGGCACGCTTATTAACAATTGCGCTTGAGCTATGTCTTACACCAGAAGAAAGGCATTTAAAAAGTCTAAAAATGTGATTAATGTTTTTTTTTAACGTAAGTCATCTGTAAATCACATATTTATAATGTTATAAGCAAACACTCGTCAGGATTTGTTCCGCCCCCCCTGCCTGTAATCACCCGCGAGCCTCTATAACGTCATCTGCGCCTGTTAAGCCTTAACCCACTGAATCGGTTGAGATCGCAGCGACTCTGTTAAAAGCTTTTTACTCCACTACCGTAGTATTTCAACTAGGTATTGATCAAGTGATGTACTATATTTGCATACAAAAAGTTTGCTTCGCTCGCTATAAGTTCCTGTAACTCGGACGCAAATCACTCCCCTATACATCAACTATTTGTATACTTAAAAAACACATTACATCGAAATGGAACTAGATCTCTATAAGAGAGACCATAAAGCTTGCTTTGCTTTAACTTATGGGTAAATATAAAATGGTCGAATAAACTAGTTGCATAATTCAAAATACCCACAATGTTTATTATGCGGTCATGGCGTTCTTAAGAGGAAGATATAGAGTACATTTTTAAAGGTACGAGAGTTTTGTAAAATTGGTAAAGAATATAAAGCGACAGGCTTTGTCCCGCGGTCAGCAATAAGAGGAAAGCGCGCCATCTGCCGGCCGTTTTCGTTTCCGGTTGCCGACTTCCGGTCAGACTCGGTCTGAAATTTTGATCAGGATATAATGCGGCTTATTATGCGTGCTGTACTTTTTATCTCTGCCGGGAGGAGAGAATGTAAATTTTTTTAATAGGCTTTTTGTAGGAGTGCGGCGAGCTGGTTTGGCAAAGAATTTGGTGTTCTACAGATTTCAATATTTATGCGAATTCAATTTACATAGGCTTGAGAGAATAATTACGGCTCTTATAGACTTTAAAAATTGTAATACTGTTAATTCGTTTACTGAATAATTTATAAAAGGCCCCTCTTTCCGTAATAAAGTTATCGGTGTACCTTCGTCGGCGATCATGCCTCATTTACGTACCATTTCTATCAGTGAAGTAAAATCCTTCATATCTTCTCTTCTTGTCCTTGTCCCAAGCGGGTGGGGTCGACACAACTTGTTTTCCATTTCCACTCTGTTCCATCTCTAGTCATCTCAACAAAGCGTCTCTCTAGCTCCCAACTAAGTGAAATCTTTGACATCAGTATAAAAAAGTCATAACTTATATCTATACCATTCATAAGGAAAAAAGATGAAATAGATGCCAGCTCTCTATCAGTATCTAGCGAATCCGCCCTAGGCGTAGGAAATATAAATAAAGCTCAAAAGCGACCGACGTCGCCGGCGGGTGCATATCAAATTGTAAATCTCTCTGTGTACAGACAGACAGAGTTACGGATATATGAGTTCTGTGGCGTCTGTGTTACATGACAACGAATAGACATGCGTCCAAATAAGCATATGTACCCGCGTGGCTGCCGCGACGGGAAACAAGATGGCTGGAGACCTTCGTATATATAGTTTATTTTGTCTAGTGACTATTTCTTTGGATGTTGATGATTGACAATCATCATTATCATCTCAGTCATATAACGTCCATTGGAGAGGCATATGTTCAGCCTAGTCATCTCCAACAATGATGGATTTATAAATATTTTAGTGTCCGTAATAATTACATTTGTATAGAAATATGTAATAACTTACATCGGAGTCTTTACGTTTTAATGCTTTTATGATTAGATATTTTTTGGGGGTAAGCTAATGCCCACCTTCAGTAAATAGATAAAACAAAACTTGACTAATAATTTACTCGATATGGGCTAATTGTAAACGCGCACAAGAAAAAGTAATATGTATGTGACACTTAACAAAACAACAATTTTAAAAAGAAATATAAAATTCCGTCGTTGGTTTTTTTCATCGTACTCGCACTTGTCCGCCAGACATAAGCTTCTTCTATTGTAGATACGTCGAAAAACGTAATGTTCAGCTCTCTATACTCCTATATATATGTTTTGTCGCGTGCCACTTACAGTTCGCGTGGAGGCACGCACGGCACACATCTTACTGCACGTTTGCTCGAACGAGGTCTTCAATTCAAAAATAGCTACTTATCAAATATTGCTAACCACTTCAAAATGTATTTGAAAGTTTGACCATTACCCTTTAGATTAAGTTTTCCCTTCGTTAGCCGGACGGTGGGGAATACTAATAAAAACATAAAGATCCTTTTATTACGAGGCGATAGTTTCAGCGAAACTTAGCGGAGTGACTCGAGCGCGGGGAACACCTACAGTTTTAGAGATCCGCGGCATAGGCCAAACCATCTTCTACTTATTAAATCATTTTGTATATTGTGGAGCAATAAACCCCTTCTAAAATACATTTGAAATTGCACGTGGTCGATATCACGGCACAATAATTGTTTCGGTACACAACTACGGGCCAGATTATGGTTAAGAATGAGTTTTAATAGACCTCCCATTCCTACCAACCCTAGGTCTAAGTGTGTTGCTCTAGAGTCTAGACTAAGATTTGCCTAATTAAAACAATTAAATTAACATTTATTTTTTGTACATAATGTAAACAAATACTCTCACACCTTCTTACGCGCACACTCACACACTCACATACACCCCCACTCTTAATACATACACAAATACAAAGGCATAATACAAGAACACCACCCTAATTAACACACTCTGAAGTTTAGATTAATTTGTGGTAATCGCATTATTATAATAAATTTAAGTCATTGAGAGCTTTGTATTTTATATCATTATCTTTTTTGATAAATTTTATATAATTAAATATTGTGTTTTATGATTCGTATTGTTTAACTATATTGTTATAACTAATTGTAAACGGGAAGGAACTGATAATTATAGCGCAAGCCTTGCCGCCTAGGTCAATGGTTAGAGCATCACGTTCATGTCAAATGAAGAATAAAGTAAAGAAAATAGAGAAAGAAAATATTTTAGCTTATTTCATAACAAATTGTTTTTATATTTATACCCAAGACAGTTGTTTCTGGGAACTCTTTACTATAAGTATTTTGATTAGTGGCCTGCTTTTCACTAGATCAGATAGATTTTATGCAATTTAGTGAACACAATATCGCATGCCAAAAGCCAGATGCATGGTTGAACAAAATTATGGTGCATAATTTTATTATTAAGTCAGTAGTAGGTAAGCGATTTAAAAGTTTAAAACTAACCGGCGATTATTAGTAAACTGGACCCTCTCACTCGACCGTAGTTTGTTTATTTATTCCGACGAGTGAGTTGAGCTAAGTTATCGGTCGGCGGCGGCGAAGCGGACGGGCGGCATGCAGTAGGGGTTCCGTATACTGATACACTGGCACGGTTGATGCTACACTATTGGGAGTATATACAACATAAATTATAATAGCATTAGTAAAGTTGCATACAAATATTAACAATTAATTGATTATGCTCATAATTACTGATAGCTGTTAAGAAGTTTTGAGTGTATGATGTGTAGAGCGTGCCGCGTTCACACGCGTCGTAGCGGCTCGGAGTGGTCAAATTTGCTAGTTTAGTAAATGATATATATATATATTGATATTTACACAGTTGTGAGAAATCTACGTATCAAATGTATAGTTGGGAGTTTTTTTTTTATACACACAAGGTCTTCAAATCCCAAACTAGGCAGAGCCTGTACAAAGGTAACTGATATATATACTTATATACATATACACACCCAGATACAGGTCAAACAGACATGTTCATACACACAAATGTTTGACCCGTCCGGGGCTCGAAAACGGGACCAGCGGCTCAGAAGGCAGAGTGCTACCAACTGATCCAACCGGCCAGTCGTTTTGTGTTTGAACTTATTATACTGTTTCTACTAATGTTATAAATGTGAAAGTTCGTATGGTTTGGTTGAATATTGATGATTTTAAGCCAAAATAAATGTATCTGATTTAAAATTTGCACAAAGATAGATTGTCAAGAATAACGCATTATATGCTATTTTATATCCCTTTATAGCACAGCTTAAAATGTTGATGTATATAATTTTATTAGTTATTAGGACCTAGCTTGTTCTTGATATATGTCAATGATCTGTGCAAACTCAATTTAAAAAATGGCAAAATTTTCTCCTATGCAGATGACACTGCACTAATATTTGTAGGGACAACTTGGAAAGAGGTTCAGTCAACGGCGGAAGCTGGATTGCAAGTTGTCACTCAATGGCTGCAACATAACTTACTTTCTTTGAATGTCGACAAGACCAAATTTATCACGTTCACGAACTCTAGAGGAAGATTACCAGAGATTGAGGTCAAACTTCATCTAAATTGTGTAACAAATCACTGCAATTGTGTGAAGTTAAAAGAGGTTAGCAATATCCGGTACTTAGGAGTGACGCTGGATAGCAGAATGACCTGGAAACCGCATGTAGAGTTACTTTGTAATAGAGTTCGTAAGCTTATTTTTATTTTCAAACAACTGAGAGAAGTGGCTGATCGTAAATTAATAATCAACGTGTATAATGCTTTATGCAGATCAATCCTCGGCTACTCTAATATATCTTGGGGTGGTGCAGGGGTTAGCTACATGCTAGCGTTGGAGAGAGCGCAAAGGGCCGTACTAAAGGTAGCAACTTTTAGACCTCGTATGTTTCCCACTTATCATCTTTACAAAGACTGTGGGGTATTATTGACTGTACGTCAGCTGTACATACAGAATGTTGTGATGGCTCAACACAAACAAGTTACCACATTGCAAAGATCAACGCAGCAAACCAAAAGAAGAAAGGACAGAATCATTATTGAACCAAAATGTAACTCAAAACTAGCCCAACGTCACTTTCAATTCTTAGGACCATATTTATACAACAAAGGTAATAAAATTATTAATGGACTGGTTGATTTGAATAACCAAGAGGCAAAAGTGGCCATTAGCAGTTGGCTTAGAAGTCTCAGCTACATTGACACCGAAAAACAGCTTCAGATAACAGCATAAACTCAATAGCTTAAAGGTACGCCAATAACATAATTACCTACGATAATCACACACACACAACACACACTATACACACAAACATACAGCCCCCACCCAATACAAATTTACACCCCCACCACACCCATTCACACACCCCCGCAATACACTACGCATACATAGGGTACAACACAAATAATGGTTTTAAATATTTTTTTTTTTTTTCTTACCATAATAACTAGTACTTAATACAATTATATAAGCTCACCTTTAGTCAGATCTCCCTTATCCAGTTTAGGCTACTACACATTGTAATATAACTGAAGGAAACGCAGAATCTACGACACAAGAAATATGTTTTCTTAGTGTAGGTTTTGCTCGACACAATAGATAGCGACATTAGTCGCCATAGTTTTGTAATGTTTCAATGTTTTCGTTACCATATTATATTTAAGTTGGTTGTGTATCCTGTATTTACTGTCCAAATAAACATATTTGTATTTGTATTTGTATTTGTAATATAAGCAATAGTTAGGTATATTATTTCGCATTAACTGCAATGATAATTGGCCAATGAAGGCATGGTGTAATTTAGACCGATTTGATAACACTTCGTTCAATACATCTTCACTGTAAATTACATATTTCGATTTTTCTTATTTTCTGCATTTCCGCGACGAAAACTTTAATCATTTCTAAAGAAACTGCAATTTTATCATTTACATGCGAATGCCTCACAGAAACGTTTCCCTCAACATTTTGTAATGTAAAATGGGAAACTTTTATGAATGGAACCTGAAACGGTGCTTCACAAATGGAGCGTTTACGCTTCAACTGGTTTGGATATTTGTGTAAATAATAAGGTTGTGCGCCCGAAGTTCTTCTTTAAAATACTTTATTTATTTTCGTCTGCGCTATCAATTATAAACTCATACCTAAGTATAAAGTACACGCGTCTGGCTGGTTCATCTTCTAGATGTTTTCAAAGGACGCGATAAGCAGTTCTGACTTCTCAGGGCAATACTCGTGAGAATAAATGGGACGTATTATTATAAATTTTTTTAATGAGGAACCCAGTTTTTTTATCACACTCTCATCCCCGCACTAGGATTCCCTGGGTCGTAGAAGGCGTGGACGCACACAGTGACATCACAATAAACATCCAAGACTCGTACAAACATCCACACGCATCACATAAAAGTTTGCCCCTGCCGAACCCACACCTCCGGGGACCAGAAGTCACGCGACTGAAGACTGAGCCACGGCGACCATCAAGATTATTGCAGCATTTATTGTAATTATAATATGTTATCAGTATTGCAATTGAAGCTGAAAGCTGAACAAAACCGCCCAAACCGTAATGCAAAAACTCCAAAAATCTGGGGTCCTTATAACACAAAATATTCAATTATAATTGAAACCTATTAACGTTAAATCGCGCGTTCCATATATAACGAACAATATGGTTACAATCCACGCATGTTCTCATATCTATTTAGTGAACCCGCGCCTCAACTGTTTATTAACCGCGTGTGCCCTGATTGGACTGGACAGAGTGGACGTCCAGTAGTCTAGCTCAGCAACGAGACTGTGTGACAAGCTGTGGAGAATGACAGATATTACGGAAGACCGCGGAATGGACGTCGCCAGGACGCCATCACCGCAGGGCACCTTTTCTGTTATAAAGTGAGTCACCATGAACAACTACCACCTTATGGGAATAATTATCCCGCAGTATATCCCATCGGAACGGCTTATATACCTACTCAGCCGATCAGAGACCCCAACAGTTTCTACCTAAAACACCCATCCTAACGTTGTAATTTCAGTTGCAAGCGGTATTCTTTGATGCATCTATGTTGTAGCCCTTGACTTAGAGCCATACATTAAATCAAGTTACATGACGGCGTTACAAACCCACTCATTATGGCGACTCCCAACAGTGATCTACATTTTATAAAGAACAAGAAAGAGACTACTATTTGAGACTAACGAAAACACTCGGATTGTAACAAAGTAAAACATATTAAACGTACCTAATAAGTGTGTTATTTAACACGTCTCAAATAGGTTAACTTAGCTCATTAAAGGGTGTTCATGAAATTGATCGCTAGTATATATTTTCATGTGTTTAGCTCACGTGTGTTATCGTTTAAGACAACAAATAAACGAAGTAAGCGGCTGATTTCTCGCAACACATTCCCAATATCCCACTCCATCGGTCCGTAATCAAAAACCAATTCTCAGCTAACATCGTAACGCCCGAATCGGACGCTCAATTTAAAACCACACATAAGAGAGTGTCGGGGTGTGTTTACCCCCGGGAGAGTGGGCCTGGGGAGGGGGAGGGGGAGGGGCAATAACCAGGGGCGAAGGACAAGGTCAATATTTGACGGCTTGAGATGAAGGCGAGATGATATCGCGTAGGACGGGGGTTGAATCGATTCTTTTATTGTCAGATGCTGTTTGGAGAATCAATGTATTTTGTATTGTGGGTAGGATAAACTATGAATAAGGTATTCAGAAGAGTTAAGAAAACATTACGTTTACATATGACGCTTATATATTATATTAAAGTGACTTCTTAGTCATTTCTATAGACGTTATAAACCCCTTGTAAGGGCGATCATTCGATTAAGCGGAATCCCTTTGCATAAATGGGTACTATTACTAGTCAACAAATTAAATGGGACGGTGAAAGTTGAACAAGGAAAGGCGCGATTCATGCTCGAGTGTATACATTGTTTGTTTCATTTGCGGACGATCAGAGAAGCGTGAGGGACAAGGCGCTACAATTAATAATCAATAATGAAATATATTTCCAAAACTCGGCATGTCCCAAAACAAAATGGCTGATGATTGCTTTGTTCTTACGATTTCACGATTTCACTTTATATTTTGATAATTTCGTATTATTCGGTTCATAATTATAGTGCCGACGTGGTTGAAGGTGGAATCTCCTAAAACTGAGAATGGCATCTGGCTCTCAAAGAGGACCTGAATATCACTGTGTCTTAGTAACAGTTTTTCAAACTTGAGCGCGGCAGTCTGGCGGCTGCTGGTAGACTAGATAGATAACTAGATACCGCCATCCAAAGTATTGTTTGTACACAATTTAAACCTTATTTTCAACTGACTAATAATATAAATGCGATAAATCAAACCGCTCATGTAATAAGTCTTATGAGAAGGGCAGACATGTAATGTTCCCCTAATTGTTCCCAATAAATTACAGCGCGGGGAAAGTCGACGTTAAAAAGGGTCAAGCGGAAGTTATGTAACGTTTCGGAGAGGACTCCGCTCGACTCTTTTATAATTAAGTTACTTTATCAAGGCAAGAGTCAGATCGACGTAGGCGTAGTACCACAGTTTGTAAGGATGCTTCCTTACGCTGTATTCAATATGGCCATACTTTATGGCTTCGATTTATCATCACAGATTTTGAGAAATGCATAGAAAACGTTAGTTCACAACTAAATTAAAAATATATTATGTGAAACTTTAATTGACGCAAGGTATGTGAGACACACATACAAGCATGCCACGGTGGTTATAATCGAAGTCGCGTTTTTACGTTTGCAGAAGCTAGAATAGACAAATTTTCTTCACTTCAGTGTTTCAAACTCGAGGATAGTAGTAAGCAATTGAGCGTTATTAAGGATGTTTTTTGATTTACACTATTAAAGTGATCAAATAGTGTATAAAAGTTTGTATGAATCGTTATCAACAAGGAAGGGGAACACATGGTACTCGGGGGAAAAACCGCCGGGCGACGCTAGTAGGATATAATAAAAACAATACACTAACATCACTTCAGGGTAGTAAGAGCTCATGTGGCGCATTGCACTCTTGCGCTGCAAATTAAGATAATGTTTGTCCTTAGGGTAAGTTGTTTGCTGTGACCGAAAGGTTAGGCGATAGTAAATATGTTTTTAATACAGTTGCTCAAAAAGTGGCGTTATGCAGGGACGTATAGCGCTGGGGATGTGGGGTGTTACATGCTCGAGCTTTTTCTTTACCTTTTCCGAAGTCGTGCTTTCCCTTTCCCAACTGTTAAAATAATGTCAATTAAAAAGAAAAAACCAACCACGAAATTACTAAAAAAAAACTCGTTTTTTATGCAACAACAATTTGTTTCAATATCAGATTTAACGATATGATTAAATGAGTTAGGTTAGGTTTCATTTCATTTCATCTCATTAAATTTCATTTTCATTTTATATCAATAATATCTACTGAAGACTTGGCTGTATGGGCATAATTCCCTTTGCCTACCCAGAATGGGTGAAGAAACAAAAAAAATCTCTGCTTATATTCTTTTACGGTAGGCGCCATTTATTGTGTTTTTATTATTTTATTAAATTGCTTCATTTTTTCGCAACTGTATTAAAAATAGTTGTTTAGTACACGAGCGGAACCCTCATTGCAACTTGTTCCGACTGTCAACCCTCACCTTCGGCTGCGCCTCGGCTCGGGTAGACATGTGTCGGAACTCTTGCAGTGGCAGGCTTACCGCACTCGTAATGAAATATCCTATTTTGCATGAGGTGCAAATTGTAAAAGCTTCATATAGTAATATATAATGAGCGAGTAAGTTCATCGCTAGACCGGCCGCTTCACACATACATGTCTCGCGTGTCTTCAGTGTGCAGTGTCAAGGTGTCCACGGCCCTGTCCATATACAGAATATCATTGTTAACGGAGCAAACTTTTGTGCTATTTTATGCTTATGAAGCAGAAAAGGCTTGACTCGAGTGAAAGATAAAATTTCGGATATTTATAAATGAGGTTTGCTCTGGGGTTAGTTTAATGAGTTTTGTTTTATATTTGTGATTGCGCTCGATGAGTTGGTGGCGGTATAGACTTAAACAGAAGTTCAATGTTTAATGACATAAATCTAGGAAGCTAAACTTTAAAATAATATTTACAAATTCAAATGCAAGCAATAAACCACTATAATATGATTCTATACTTTGTTGTTAGTGAGGATATCAAAGGTATAATATCTGTGACAAGATATTTTTTGCTTTTAATGGTTCATCTTTCACTAAAACTGAAAGCCAAAATGAAATTCATTTTGGAGCCTTTTAATAAAATAATAATGAAATAGGTGGCATACAAACAGACAGATGGTAAGCGATCACCGTCGCCTGTGGATATCTGTAACACTGGGGGCATTACGATACGTTGCCGATCTTTTAAAGACTCTGTTAACTTTCCTTTTAGAAGAATCCCATATTGTAGCTGCTCGGGAATACCGAGGAAGGAAGTTCTTTCAGGACATTTGGCAGGTGTGTGCCGAAAACGATCGGTTGTATTGCACCGCACAGTGTTTGACCCGCGTCGGTGTGCGGCATTAATACTGAATGTAATAATAATAATTATATGGGACAACATTCACACAAGGCCTCCAGGTCCCGAACTAGGCAGAGCCTGTACTATGGTAACCTGATGATTGATATATACTTATATACATATACACACCCAGACACAGGTCAAACAGACATGTTCATACACACATATGTTTGACCTGTCCGGGAATCGAACCCGGGACCAGCGGCTCAGAAGGCAGAGTGCTACCAACTGAGCCAACCGGCCAGACTGCTGACAAATGTAACAGGGTCACAACAAGTTCCTTAGCGTTGTCTATGCCTTATCCTTCTGTAATAATTACGGAGTGTAATGTTCGCAGTTGGACGTCGCGTCGGTAGCTTGGTGGAAGAGCAGGCGGTATCCACCGCAGCCAGATGACCAGAAGCGTGCAACAAGAGAGCATGCAGCTCCTGTTCGTGGCGGTTCATTGCATATATATTTATCAGGATATTTAGTTCTTCTCGCGTATCGCGCAACACACAGAAATAAAACTGTACCTAAAAAACTATTAGTAACAGTTAAGTTTATTTATGTAATATGCATACGGTCGTCTGAAGATTCACACATTCACCATTATAATGGGAGTTTGCTGGTCTCCCAGCAGACCATGTGGCCTGAGAATTATTTAATTTTATTTAAACGTACAATCAGTAGATCAGGAGTATCTTACAGAAATCAGGAAACCCCCAGGAAAAAAAAAGTAACTTATAAAAACATAGTGAAGCAGAAGACTAAAAACTCAAATGAATATTAAAACTTATTGGTAGTCTGACGACGCAGATATTATGAAATTATATCTATTTCAGAATTTAGTTCACCTGGAAAAAGATTTATTTAATAAAAATGTTCGTAAATTGTACCTAAAACGTCATAAAATATTTGACACCGCTGTTACGACTGTTTTAATTTACGATACATAAAATATGGTATAAAATAAATTGTACACGCAATAAAACATTTAAAGCGTGTGTACACGAGTCGATGTGAAGTTCACCGATCACACCAGATTACAATTTCTCAACACAAGTCTTTTATACTGTATAAATCTGGCGTTTGACCAGTATTTCACTCGATGGTCAGTGACGATGTTGTCGAAGGTATTATCACGCTAAACCTAGAATGCTCGATTGCTCTTTGGCTCTCGAGGATTGCTGGCTAGATCTAGCGTGATTGCATATTCGACCATATCGTCCCTAACCATCATATAAGATACTGGTTAAACGCTAGATCTATAAGGTATATAAAAAAAGAAAAATCTTAAAACGGCGCTTCCGTGTATCGGAAGGCACGTCGGTACAGGTTGTGGTATCAAGACAGCAGTAGTTGGGCCTCGCAGGGGCACCTCGGGTGGTCTGGAAGCTCTGTAGTACTGGCCACTAGCCTATCCGCTAACCCGCGAGTGTGGGCCGAGCTCGTCCCAGAGTGGAAGACAGTATCTTGGCAGTGCCAACGTGTTAGGCCGATTATTCTATAAGCTTATAGAAGGTGTTTTTGTTACGCTTGTAGCGTCGATGGACAAACCGATGTTTCGTCCATCGACGCTACAAGCGACCAATGGAACCTTTTAGCTGATGGGAAAGAAACGTAGGTAATAAACAAATATTAAATGTCTAAGCTATGTAGTTCATAAGTTTTTGAAATTTTGACGTCGATTACAAGTTATGGGTGCTTTTATTTTTCGCGTAAATTTAGTCTATGACTCAAATTTGAAAAACAACAATAGTTTAAAGTATATATGTTATACGGCGGTAGCTGTGTCAGGTAGTGTTTAACAAACACCCATAGCCTCCTCATCCGTATGCCATGAGAACGCAGTGATACATGGTACACATGTACCAGTATATATGTATGTATATATGTACCTGCACTCGTGCACCTACATAGGTAGGTATGAGAAGGGTAGAGTGGGGGAGCGAGACGCTAACTCGATATGCATCCGAATTGATTCGATTGTAAACGTTTTACTGAACAAATTGGTAGAGAGTGCGACAGCCTGCGCCGAAGGATAGCCAATCTGGAGGAACCAAAGGACGGTAGGAGCAGACACACGAGTAAGTACGTGGTAAATAGAACCTTCTAACCGTAGACGCATTTAGGAACAAAATACTTTGCTATAACTGAAATTATTATACTGTACAATATATGTAAGTACATTACTTGATCTTTATATTATTGTAAACTCTAAGGCTTTCACGGCCGGCGTTGCATGTTGTATGTTTTGCTTCCGGGCTGATTGGCCGTGGTCTAAGTGAAACTTGTGTTCCAGACGTTTCGTTGATCACTGCGGTCGACATGTCGACCGCAGTGTTCGACGAAACGTCTGGAACACAAGGGCCGTGGTCTAAGTGAACTTAGACCATGGCCAAATAGCCCGGAAGCAAAACATACAACATGCTTTGTATTATTGTCTGGAAATAAGGTAAGGTTTTCCAAACTAATACTTAAAATTTGGCCAAGTTAGCTACAACTCTACACGAGAGGAATTAACATTAACCTAGGGTTTAACATTTAATCCAGTTTTTATAACAATCCTACACGAGTCTGCACAAAAACCAGTAGTTGATTCTAATTAATTCTGATACTTTTTGAACTGTTTGAAGTGTGTAGTATCGCGCAAACCAATAAGGTATATATAACCAACTGTTTTAAAACACTTGTACTATTTTTATTGCTCTTGAATAGCACATGCATAAAGTCTGACTACGTCCACCGTGCTCCTTCCGATACTAAGGGGTACGTTCCGGGAGACGGACTCCATCAAAATGCAAATATTTGCAATAGTCTTCGCGGAACTGCAATTCCGCTTTAATCAGTTTATGTGAAACAGTTATACTTGCTACTCGGCGCAGTTAAACTGTTACAAACGTTATAAATAGCTGGATAGCCGTTAGCGGATGTCATTATAGAAACTGCTATACGAATTTTGATACTGTTTACAGCGTCAAACTTAAATAGTTCCTCTTACTCAATTCATATTGAAATTCAAAGAAATGGCAGCGGTGAGGTTCTATTATATGTGTCTAGTATTCCCCCGTGATGTCGAGCCGGTGATGGGACAAGATCTCAGTTTCGCTGAATAACGCTGACGCGGCGAATGTTGTAGTTCGCCGAACTGCGACCTTCGCTTCCTCCACTACTCGGCTGAGCACACCGGGTATTTCCTCACGACGTTCCTCCCTGTAGGCCGTTCACTAAAATATGAAATCTGATCCAACAGTGGTTGGTATCCACGTCATCGCTAAACCTTCACTAGACTTCGAATATTCCGCCCCATTTTAATAAAATTAACACAATTCTTTAGAAAGAATCAAATAATCCGCTAGGACATATTAATATATAAAGAAAATAACACCGAGTGTACCAGCGCGGCTCCAATCCTCTCGACCAGCCGACCCCCCGCGTAGCAGCCGTTACGTCGTTAAGCAACGGCGTTATTTGGCCGCTGATTAGGTTCGTCTGAGATGGACACGATCATTATTTGTGTCAAGTGACGGGCGGGCGGCAGCTAGTCATTGTGACTCATTGTGTTTTTGTCTTCATCCGGTCTGGTGAAGACAGTGGATTACTTGTATAATGGTATGGATATAATTTCTAGCAATTATCGATACAGATTTTGCTAATAAGTTGTGATTATTGAGGTTTCTGAGATGTAGACATATGTTATGAAATCATTTGAGTATTTATCTGTGCAAGTTTTTCCGATGTAACATCGGTAAGTATAGATCTAAGATAAGTGTTAATATAATACTGAGAGCGATTTTGAAGTGTTAACTAAAATCATAAACTAATAATAACCATTTTAACGTTCTTCTTTGTCTGGTTAAGAAACATGTTAAAAGGTTTTATGGTTTATTGCTTTAACAACAAGCTAGGCGGAACTTACGTTCAAATTATTTAAAGGAAAAAATGTCTGCTGCTAGTGGGACTTAAACCCACGACTACAGAATACCCTCCCGTCGCTTATTCGAAGGAACGTCGTGGGTTCAAGTCCCACCAGCAGCCGATTTTTTTCCTTCAAATAATATAAACGTATGTTTAAAGGTGCTAACAAATAATCTGTTTTATTATCGTATGCGCGCACGTATCTAATACGAAACTAATCAGTAAATAAGCAGGCACGCACACACATGTGTGCAAAACATATCTTATATGGGAGGATTATTAATAAATGTGTTGGCTTCATTTAGAATGAATTTTATAAATTTAGATCAAAGAACTGATCAAAATAGAGATTCATAAAATTAAAAGTATAAAACGGTGATAATCATTCTCTTGTTTAACTAAACTAATATTGTTGTATGTATTGCTTCCGGGCTGTTTGGCCGTGGTCTATGTGAAACTTTTGTTCCAGACGTTTCGTCGATCACTGCGGTCGACATCTTCAGAGGTTCAGGTCCGAGCGGCGACAAGAGCGTAGAACTCTCCTCCGCGGCGTCTTCTCTGATACTGAGAAGACGTGACGAGACGACTCAGTATCAGAGAAGACGCCGCGGAGGAGAGTTCTACGCTCTTGTCGCCGCTCGGACCTGAACCTCTGAAGATGTCGACCGCAGTGATCGACGAAACGTCTGGAACAAAAGTTTCACATAGACCACGGCCAAACAGCCCGGAAGCAATACATACAACATGCAACGCCGGCCGTGAAAGCCTTAGAGTTTACATTAAACTAATATTATCGAAAAAATATATGAATGTAAAATATTTTTGAATGGTTACGATAAAGTCCAAATTAGTATGACGCTTATCAATAACAACACTAATTGCTGTTCGTTTTATGTAAAATAAGCCGCCACTTAAGTGGTGCTGACTACAACTACCCGCACTTGGCCAGCAATTGAACAATACTCGTCTAATATTAGAGATAGCGTTGCATCGAGTTACACGAATTACAGTTTTATCGTAAATAGAATACTTAATAGAGTACTTATCATGAATGTGGATGGATATAGAGATAGAGGAAGGCCGAAGAAGGTATGGATGGACTGTGTCAAGTATGATATGTTTATGAAAGGCTTGGGCACTGAGACGACCAATGATAGAAGAGAATGGAAGAGGAAAACATGTGCCGACCCCACCTAGTGTGGGATAAGGACAAGAAGAAGACGAATATGAGCTATTTCATTTTACTATTAAGGCCAGATCTACCTACCTTTATATTTAAGAATTATAGGTCATTGAACTTCATAAATGTAAATTAGAGTTGTGTGATTAATATTTTAAGTCAAATATGCCATCGAATGCTTGACAAAGTTAGCTTTCAGTAACTGGCTATAGATACATTATTCTTATTTGACTATCTTTTAGTTTTTACATTCAGTATAATCAGCACACAGTCAATAAATCTTCTTGGATTAGTTTAGTTACCGCTCCCCGCTCCCCGCTCCCCGCTCCCTGTGGCGGTAAACGTTTTTATGGGGGTTTGATAGAGCCCGTGTGAAGACGTCCGTGGGGTAAGTTTTTTTATGGACTGGCGTTTGTCAGTTACTAGTTAATATAATAGAGTTGTAGGCTTACTATTGATTGCTCCAAATCTTTACGAAATCACATTGTTTCACGATTTTTATGTGTTCAATGTCGTTCATATAAAATAGATGGGAGCACATTGTTTTATTCGTATAATCCGAATTACAACATATATATATAAATTTGACATAGATGGGCGTATGTTTGTGACGTCATCGTATCTATTCACGTCATTGTAGCAAACATGACGCTCGATAAAAAATGAAGGATTTGTCATTCTACAAAGTGTGTCGTAAACTACAATCCGTATTTAGTGCAGTTTATTAAAGGTCTTTATTTATATTACTAATGACAATGTTACAGCTAGTACTCGTAGTACAATAACGTTTGAGTTACCCAATAGTTGCCAGCTTTTACGTAGATAGCTCAAATGTTGCGATTCGCTAACGAGCCAAGTTGGCAGAAAATCACTTAATTAAGTAGGTTTTGTAAACTTTTTAACTGGTCTTTATTAATTTTTTTGTAGTAAAATACTATTATAGCATTACTATATATATATTAATCATATGTATATCTAATATTATTATACATAAAGAAGTTAGTTTATAATTTTTATTATAAGTTATCTATATATTACATAATGTCACAACTAAACTACAAATAAATTATCGAAAATACAAAAAAAAAGTATATACATAAATAAAGTACTAGAATAGGTTTAAATAAACTATACTTTTTTTTACATTCTATTAATTTGTAAATGTTTGTAATAACCTTCAAACACAAGTGGGCACTAACTGCGCCTGCGTCACACGCAGATATTAGGTAAGTACAAAATGTAGTTTTGCTACAAAGGTACACCAACTAATCATTAAAATTACTTTAAAATAGGATAAAAATAATGAAGTTTGCAATTAATTTTAATATTATTAACTTATTATAACTTACTTATTATTATAAAATGTATGTGAAATTTTGCAAATAAGGAATTATAATAAATTAAGTTATAATAAATGCACTAGCCATCCCTATCGTCCTACATTACACACATCTACAGAGTATAATGTTTTTATATACAGAAATACATTACGCTATTTATTAAGTATTACAAAATCGACAATAGCATGGTATTCATTATCAGATGTGGGTATATATACGCAACTATTTATCTCAATTTAAAATAGCAATTCGCAAGTTGGTGTGAAACAGTAATGCTGGTTCCGTTTAAATTCAAAACTTAATTATGTATTGGAACTTCTGTTAATGCACGGTTCAAATTGAGTTAAGAAACAAATTCGGAACATTCCACCCCAGTCGCAACTAAAACTCATGTAGCTATGCGATTATTGCCCGACCAAATGGGGACGCGAGAACCCGCGTGCACACGCTAGTGCTTATTATACTCGTTCACTGAGTCGAACTCGAGACGCGACGCGAAATAAAAACGATGACGCAATCTAAAGGGAATGTTCACGTAGTGACGCGCGGCCGGGCGTCACGCGCACAGAGCGATTACGAGTTACATTACGGGTTATAGATAAATCGATCCGACTCCAACACTCAAAACTGTGAAATAACAAACATTAAAAAAAAAAAAAAAAACAACATACGGGTCGAATTGGGAAACTCCTCCTTTTTTGAAGTAGGTTAATAAGTGAATTTTCGATAAATTTATTGCTATTTACGTCGTGTTAATATAATTATCAGTTGATTATAATATCGCTCGTACGTCCATATTAAATATAATACCTGCACTGAAGAATTACTACAATTTAAGAATAGTTAAACACCTCAAAGAATAAGAAAGAGCTATAGATAACTAATATTATCGAACGTTAACACAATAAAGTGTAATGTGTGTGTATAAAGGACTGTTTGAACGAATTGATCGCGTAGGTATATCTTATTTATTCTGCTTTCATATAGCATTTTAATTACGCACGTATAAATTATATATGTGCGTTAAATCTAAATTTAAATTACACTAAAAGTAACAAATGCCTTGAAAAAATACATTACTACAAGATATAACAATCTGTCTATTAAACCGCTAAATTGTAGTAGCATTGCCACGTCGATTAGCAAAACTTAATATGGTTAATAAATGATCATTTCATTTCATTTTAATGATGATTACATAAATTTAATAACGTTTAATAAAACAAAAATAGTCTCACAACTGAAATGACTAAGAGACCAATTTACGTTGAAAATAAATTTAATGAGCCTATAGACATTTATCAATAAAGAAAGATACCTACATTTATTTTTCCCACATAATCCTATAAATATTAAACATGATATGGCTTACATTAATTGGACTAAAAATACAGTTTATTTGACAATTGTTTCAGTGCAATCATGTAGCGCCAACACACAAATAAAGAAACACAAAGCAATTCACCAAAATATATTAATATCAATAAGGTGAGTCCGTCGGTATTTTATATCAGTGTTATTAATCCGTTTATCTGTCTGCTACCTCTCGTGTGCGAACGACCCAAAGATCCCCCGCGTGGAATGGTCCGCTCGAGCCAGATATTCCCGCTCGCCCCGATGCGTTCCGACGCGATACGATAAGAGTTTCCGCACTATTCCTCTCCTATGTATCGCAACATAATACATCGTCGAAGGCGGGCACATCGCTGTATCGCGCTATAGATCATGTTATCGCATCCATTGAATTGTATCGACACGAATGCTTTTCACGTTTCACGCACTTGGCTATAATTTTACGTCTAATATGGATAAACTAGCTGCACCCCGCGGTTCCACCCGCGTGGACTACGGTTTTTACGCTATCGCAATTATCCCACGAGAACTATAGTTTTTCCGGGATAAAAAGTAGTCTACGTGCTATTGCAGAGTGCTATCTTCATTCAGAATCTCATGCAAATCCGTTTGGCCGTTTCAGCATGAGGGATTAACAAACATTATTTCGCCTCTACAACATTAGTGTGATTAGTAACTCCATTCAGAGAATCGCGTGTATCGAACATTTTCCTTGATATTTCTCAACGTGGGAAGGCGGCCAGAGTTCTCTTGTCACCTGACGATAAAGAACATTGAGTATTGTTGAACGCTTTATTCCTCTTTTCATTTATTATAATAAATAAGACTGCAATCCTATTACAACTTATATAGATTTACTAGCAGCGCCACGTGGTTTTACCCGCGTGGTGATGATTGATGACGATGACGAAAAGTAGCCTATGTAATTTTCATTAGAACCGCTCCCCCCCCCCTGACAATTCGGTTTGAAATCCGGGTACTTTAATGTACGTACGTTAATATTTTTTATATTTATTTATTCATTGACAATGGATAGTACAATTTGCGAAAGGTCCGACACCTCTAAAGCCTAGTCCCAGGCGGCGTCTGTACGAGTCTGTAATAAAGGTTTTACTGACGGTGAATTAAAATCTGTTAAAGTTTCACACCGCACGTCGACCGCCGCTTTACATTTATTTCCTTCTATTTTGTCCACGAGGGCGAAGGTGAACCGGAATAATCCAATTTTATTGGAAGTTTGATGAAGTAGTGGAGTCGTAAAGCGTATTCCCGTCGCCTAACTTTTGGGAATTTCCCGACTCCTCGACGAGTATTGAAGAATGTTCTAGATTTCATTCAGCCGAGATTTACAACTTTGCATAGTTGTGAAATGTTCGCTGCAAAGATCGCTGATTTCATAAAAATTTAGATTTCGAGCATTTCCATTATACCAAGTTTGAAAGTATACCATTTCTAAGAGTTCCTTTAATTACTTGGTGTCTAAACGTACCCGTAATTGGCCAGCGGCTTAATGTAACTCGTCTAGCATTAGAGATACCGCTGTAAGCCGTTGTTGCGACCGGGACCGACGTGTTAGCGTGCCCTCTGCAGCACGGAGGCGCTCAGTTGCAAATGCCACTGGGGTCGTCCACACTAAGGAGTGCGTTCATAAGCGTCGGTGGGCTATTCTGATATGATCGCACGGGGAAACACCTTTACGATCGCTTCTGCATAGAACTTGGCACGCTAATTAATATACGGGACGAAATAAGGTTCTACAGAGAAACCTGAAGTAAAGCAAAACCACGGTCCGTGGTGGAAGCCGTGGAGCACAGCTATATGATTTTCTATTAAATTGTTAATAGCCTAGAATTCCGCATTAGTAACTTTTTATATTAAAATAAATAATCAGTTCCTTGAGGATTCTGGATACATCGCAGTCCACGCAGGTGAAAAAGCAAGTAGCTGATAATTATACAATAAAATCCAGAACACTTGTAGCACCATCATTGTAGCTAGGGCTGCCTCAATTCAAAAACTATGTGTACACAGGTTTACCGCACCGTGCCCGATAGCGCGGGGGCGGCGCGGGCGCGGGGTGCGCGCGGTCCACGGTCCCGCGAGAGCGCGCGCTACTGGAGGTGCATGACGAAGGGCTGCCACGGTTTGGTTATATGGGCTTATTTTTTCCTTAGTGCTATTTATCCTCTGAGACTGAACCATCTGCGAGACCGATGTACCGATATTTCAATTGGAAAAATATCGAACTCACTCGTGATTCCAGTTCAATTTGATTCCATTATTTACTTTTTTAACGAATGTGGGTATATTAAGTCCACCATAACAACCTTGTGATAGCGCGCCCTGCTAAAACTATCGACAATAGAACAAAGTTATGTTCTACAGTTTTAAAGAGCAAATTATCTCAAAGTCCGCGATATCGTGTGTCTAACTATTACAGTTGAGTTGCAATAACTACTTTTTTCTTATAATAAGCGTTACAGGCGCCCGCGCCGCGCCGTTGCAAACTATGCCTGGTTATTCGTACCTTGACATTAATGCTTATCCAAATAAATCACTCCGTATTAAAGGCTAAATCAGTACATGTAGATTATTTTTTGGATTATTCAAATCAGAAATACCGTTCAAAATCTAATGTGTGAGTGAGTGTGTGTGTGTATGTGTGCGTGTGTGTGTGTGCGTGCGTGTGTGTGCGCGCGTGAGAGAGTGGATCTGTACACATATATGGGTCTCATGCAGCATCAACAGCTCCGAAACTGATGATTTTTATATTGAGTTCTATTTTTAAAAGCTGACTCCATCGAATGTTCGAGGCGAAACACGTGTCGAAGTATAATTTTAAAGGCGCGGAATCATCATTAAATATTGCTTTTTTTAATGTATTTTTTAAATTATTTATTATATATAGAATACATATTACCTTCAATTATTACTCTATTGCCTTCTACCAGTGTGAAGCCGGGGCTGCCCGCCAATGAAATATATAAACCTAATTGCTAGTCACCCCTTATCAAGTAAAAGTTTCAAATATATAGAGTTTTGAATCCAAGCATCGCAAGAAGGTACAATATGTAGGTAATGTCTCCACAAAGCTCGGAATCACCAGACTTTAATTAGATTAACCTTAGCCGTTTGAGTCTCACCAAGATAATTAGAGAAAGAGGTCCCTTCGAGGGATTACAGTATATAAGATGGAGATAAAGGGCCCTAAGGCCAAACGCTGGTTTGTTGAGATGGATCTTAATGAATGCGTACCAGCCTATTTTACTGAACCCAAGATGTTGAAAATTGTTAATGCGATTTCGGTGAGTTTTAACGTTAAAAAGGCTACAAATTCCCAAAAAAATGTGCCAGTCCAGTCCAGTGCCAGTGTCAAGATTATTTTAAAATCTAGATGCACCCAGCGCGCTGGGTGCACCGCTGCAGCGTTTTCACCCGCTCGCACTACGGTTTTCCCCACTACCTCAGTTATGCCACTGGAACCACCGGAACTCCTATCTTCAGGATAAAAAATAGCGTACGTCCTTCTCCAAGGTTCTATTTATACCAAAATTCATCAAAATTGGGTAAGCAGCTTAGGCGTGAAGACATGTAATAGACAGATAAGAGTTTCTGTCACATTTATAATATTATTAAGTTTTTGTTATATCCCAGGGGAACTATATTTTTTTTTCGGGACATATAATAAGTACAAGTGTTAAACAGGGTTATTCCGAATTGCATTTAATAATAGATTTTAATTAATACGTAAAGAGGTAACAATCACACATACACACAACCTTTCGTATTTATAATATTAGTGTGAATAAGTGAACACCTTTACTGTTTCATAAACAAACAGAAAAATTATTGATTTTTGATTCAATTAAAATAGATATGAATGTATGAATATATTATGATAAAGTATGTATGTGCGTTTTCTTTCAAATTTTAAATCTACATTCCCTTACGTATGAAAACACGTGCGACCCGCACTGATACACCGGCAAAATTTGTGGCACTGCTATGGCAAAAGGTTGCTGACTCCAGGTTTACAGTCTGGAGTAGCACAGGTATAACATATTGACTTTTTACCCGAAAAAAGTATGGTTCCTGTGGAATATCTGAGGTAGCGTGAAAAATTATGTAAAATCCGTCCGCGTAATAAATGTAAGACATGAGTTGGTAGCGGCAGCCCTAGCGGTGGACAGCGCCCGATTGGTTTACTATTGACTCACTCGTCGGGTGTGATTGCATTTAGTATTGAAGTGTCTGCACAGCTCGGGTACCGCCCGCGCGTTACTCGCTAACCGTACCCACCGAGTACCTACCGTATTTACTCGCCGTACCTACACCTGTGCTGTTTACAAATGCTCGTGATATCTAGAATTGATTTCTTTGTGCGAGCGGGTTCGTGTTTGTAAACACTTTCATAGGACGAGTGGGTAGCACTGAAACAAGATATCCGTATATATTATACCTAAATCGACTTGTATATAAATTTTACACATTTACTATTTTTTAGATAATATTTTTGTATGGATGGAGGTTACTAAACCACGACTGAACGTATCTGGATGAAATTTAATACGACCCTTCGATATTTACTCTGGAATACCATGTAAAATTCGTCAGTTGTTTGATTATCAATGAACCGTCGGTTAACTGTAAGATAACCGGACGTTTTAATTTAGGTGAACTCCACTTTAAGGTTTTTGCAGTTTTTCACTAAAATCAATTTTGGCTGTAGCGCTTCGAACGCAGATTGGTTGACACATTGATACAATAGGTTTCATGTACCCTTTTGCTTGTGGTGGTTTAAAGGTAAATTCTCAATGTTTGTTATGCTTTTTGAACCGTTTTTACCTTCTTAGCTAGTTAATCTGTATTTTATATATTACTATTAGCGCCCAGCGGTTTCGACCGCGTGGATTACGCTTTTCCCGCTACCTCAATTATCCCACGGGAACTATACTTTTTCGGGAGTAGCCTATGTGTCATTCCAGGGCTTAAACTATCTCCATACCAAATTTCATAGAAATCGGTGTAGCCGTTTGAGTGTGAAGAAATAACAAACATACACACATACACACAAACTTTCGCATTTATAATGTTAATAGGAATCAGTAAGATGATTCTACGATGCAAGTTCTTTTTGTGTGGAATCTGAGGTTTAGATATAAACATATCAATTGAAACACAAACAAGTCGAACTTTAAGTTTATATATCTAAACTTCAGATTCCACACAAAAAGAATTTGCATCGTAGAATCATCTTACTAATTCCTTCTACTTCTCTCTGATATATATATATATATATATATATATATATCAATTGAGAAGTAGAAGTTTACTGTTTCCTATAAATGCAAATAATTTGTTTCACACGTTTCCTCAGCGGCCGCCATTCAGGTAATCCACGTTATTATTCGTCCCAACACTCCTAATAAGCCTCGAGGGCGCGCTAATGCCTATATTATTGTTTACAATATCCAGTTTCCCGCCCACTGGCACTCCCGCGCACCCCTGGTCGCCGCAGGCTGCAATCAATCAGGCTGGATCATAGGATCTCCGGGTCGGGTAGCGGGAGGTGTCCCCCTCACTGTTTTGCTCGCTTAGTTAATCTCGGCCGCTCTCGGATGTGTTTTTTGAAGGGAATCTAACTGAAATGAACATTATTCGTTGTTTCGGCGACAAAACCACGTTATTGAGTAGATTATGGTTCATTATACAACATGTAGTACAACAACACGGTAATACAACATAAAACATGAAGTATTTTTAATACATTGATCTCATTTAAAAAATATTTTATTAAAAATGTAAATATATATGTACTTATTTTCGTGTAGATACTAAGTTGCAAACATACTAAGTGCAAGTTTTTAATTTTACAAATACAATCACCACGTTTTAATACCAGGAGATAGAATAAGATATCGATTAAAAAAATAAAATATTTATATCTTTTCTGACCGCTCGCTGTGCAATGAAGTATGCATATAATTGCATATGAACTCGTATATGCAAGATTGTATTGTGCTGTTCACTATAGGAATGTCAGTCTATAATTTAACAATATATATTATAATAATGGTGAATCGTTAGCCATTCAGTCATATAATTGTCTTAAAATATTATTTTTAATTATATCAACACCGCAGAAGTAAGATGGAAGTTCAAAAATTATGCATCGGCCGGGAATCGAACCCGGGCCGCCCGCGTGGCAGGCGAGCATTCTACCACTGAACCACCGATGCTTACATTGCAATGAGCAGAAAGCAGCATTCCGCTTTACTGTAAATTTGCTACAAACTGATTTGAAATACAAAAGATGCGTTAATACATAGTTCTATTTGATTGTTATGTCAGCATTCCAGTAGCATTATTGAGTCTAGTTCGATATTAAGTATTTGTGCACGATATGTTGGAATTTATTAAAATAGTTTATAACTATGCATTAAAACGGACCGAACGGGATTTTATAAATATTATTATTATTACTTATGTTGCGACGTAACTCGATCTACAAGTCCAGTCCTGAATCCATGTCTAATGCTGAATAATTTAAATAAATACCTTACACAGCTATGGCCTTAATTATATATTTGTCAAATAAAAAGACCTAAAGCCACTTGGACCAGCCGGATCAAGCCTATTAATTGTTGCCTGCAAATTTTGATTTAATCTGGGATTACGGCGCTAATCTCCGATAATTTGTATGGCGCAAGTGGCGCTAAGTATATTTATTATTTAATTTATAATATCGTAACTATTTGAATGTTTCTTAATATGTTGCACACAAAGATTTACATGAAATATAGATATTAATAATAAATAGAATAAAAAAGACTGCAAGTAACTAAAATATATATAGCTTCGGATTGGTGATACATAGGTAGTAATAGCATATGTACTGTCGGTGCTCAGTGATTAGGTAGATAAGGGAGGCTGGGCACCCGCCCGCGCGCCGCCTGCTGCGGGCCGGATGTGGCGATCGGCGCCAGCTGCAGCGCCGGACGGCAGCCGGACGGGAGGAAGCGGTGCGTACGCGTCGCTTACTATCAAACAGCAGATGTTTAGATTACGCGCTTGGAGACAACCAGCTAACCGATAATATCGGCGCTGGACGGATGGAATGGACACTAACAATGGAGTTTGAACTGTGACATTTGGCAAAATTTTAAAATTTTTAGGCTTTTCATTTAGACGCCGTTTATATGAATAGCTCAAAAATTGTACTATCTGTGCCCTGTGGTTTTGTCAGCGGAATACGACTTTTCCGTGACCTACATTTTTCCTGAGATATAAAGTAATATGATATGTGCTATCTGGACTATGCTTTATTTAATCTTTGTGTGGAACCATCCTACCCTTTTTTTTTTTTTTTTACGTGGGTAAAATGCATTTACGCACTTCCGCCTACCGGGAAAGTAGGCGGGGTGTGTCGGGCTCGCTCGAGCATCACCGCTCCCTGGGGGGCCACATGGCCCCCAACCCTAACTGCACCCACAGCAGCCAGGGTCCACTACCGACTAAAACCCACGGTGTTCATCCTGCCGCTAGAACGGAGGGAGCGCGGGGTACATTTGCATACCGCGCCCCCACCATGCCGTCCGTTTCCGGACCCCTCCAGGGGGGGAGGAGGACCCTCCCCCTAGCGACCGTGCCGGGACCAAGAGCACGGCCGCACCACCCCGGGGACCACACAGTGCAAGGAACGCCAGACTTCAGCCCGGAACCATCCTACCCTTTTTTTTTTTTTTTTTTTTTTTTTTTTTTTTTTTTTACGTGGGGAAAATGCATTTACGCTCTTCCGCCTACCGGGAAAGTAGGCGGGGTCTGTCGGGCTCGCTCGAGCATCACCGCTCCCTGGGGGGCCTCATGGCCCCCAACCCTAACTGCACCCACAGCAGCCAGGGTCCACTACCGACTAAAACCCACGGTGTCCATCCTGCCGCTAGAACGGAGGGAGCGCGGGGTACATTTGCATACCGCGCCCCCACCACGGCCGTCCGTTTCCGGACCCCTCCAGGGGGGGAGGATGACCCTCCCCCTCGCGACCGTGCCGGGACCAAGAGCACGGCCGCACCACCCCGGGGACCACACAGTGCAAGGAACGCCAGCCTTCCCACATCCGACGCTCGTGGTCCCCTGCGATGGGCCAGATGGAGCAGCCCCATCGCCAGCCGCTTCGGCCGCCACCCTCCGACGGCGGCCATATCGGCGCCACAGCAGGAGACGAACTGAATCACTCCCGCCGCAGCGCCTCCTCAGCTGCAGCACCGTCCAACACGGCGCCGCTGCCCCCCTCAGTTGCAGTGCCTTGCAGCAGCACCGCAACCTACCGTCAAGTGGACCGCTCCTCGTCGGCTTGGCGAGCAAAGCCTATCGGGAGCAGTCCCGGCCAAAATACTATAAACATACATAAATACATGGATATAAATAAACTTACATAGATATGAGACACGCGAGGCGCCGGACGATGTCTAGTTACGTCTAATTCAGAGGAATTAGACCAAGAACAGGCAGCACCGCGAGAAGGTAATCGCCAGACTTGCCTTGAGGATCATCACGACCTGCGCTTCCCCCAAGACCGTAACCTCCCTACCCATCACGGGATGAGTAAAGAAGGCCTGGACTTATCCAAAACAAGCAACGTAAACGCTGCAAGCATAGGCATAGCAACTATTTAATGGATAAACCCAGACCCGCCCGAACCATCCTACCCAGCCCAACCCAGCTCAGCTGGTCCGGTATGATTGTGTACCAAACACTCCAAACGTTCGCAGTTATGAAGGAAGAGTGTACTTATGTGTATGTGTATCGGATAGTTATCGTATATAAATAACCATGTTATAATCAGGGGCCCAAGTCTACAATGTGAAATATGCTCGGCGAACAAAGACCGATTTTTACAGCTTTTGGTAGTCCACTGATTTTAATTCACCCATATTGAATCAATCTTGGTTTAATGACACAGCGCGTCCGTTTCCACAGTCTGTTCGCACATAAAACTTCAAATGCCTCACTAAATCGACATAGCCCGAGCATATATTCAATATACATTGGGCCGCTGTGAACTTGGCACACTACAGTACAGTACACTGGGACTCGCAGCACCGTACCTCTACTACGTCTCAGTAGAACGTTGCCCCTACGGGGGTACTGGCCTCGCTATCAGAGAGCCGTGTTGAACATATTATACACTACGCTGACTGAAGTTACTGCTCGTTTTGTTCTTATTTTCCTCATAGCAATTAATTTCCTCAACTACAGTCGCGCGTGAGTTATTCTTTACAATTTTTATGAACCCATTAGTTAGATGACGTATCAAAGACCAAACAACAATAAACGTTGTATAACACAATTCTCTCCGCGTGTGAGGTTTCCCGCCGCTCAATAATGCTGTGTCAACACTGTCTCGACACGAGAGCCCCGGGATCAAGCACAGATGCACTTTCTCCCGGACGCGTATAGCCAAACGTGTATCGAACACGATAGTGAGAGATAAATGAAATTATTCAACAATGTAAGTCCCTTTAAAATAATGATAATGATAATGATAAATTTATTTATTCACAAAACACAGTGACACTTATTCTTAATAATAATATTTGTGATCTTTTATGATCTAAAGATCTTATCTAATTTAATTTAACTTACATTAAATTAAGTTACCACTTCTCGAATAACGAGCTCCTGTCCCAGTACTAGTTGAGAACTGTGTTACAGGGTACAGGGCCTTCCCGTTTAAGGGCTTTTATAATACAACTGTATGGATAGGTATATGATCTATGTGATGTATCATGTATAAAATAAGGTTGAGTGGCGCACATCTGTTCGCACTAATAACTAATGATGTTTGGATGGTACTTGGCTCACCTTTTAAACTGTGATTGTTTTATTTAGCTGCAGACGGTTTAATGACTTCAGCATTGTGGAGCCATGAGCATATCGCTGCGCCGTTGACAAGAACCGCTTGGAAGTGACTTTGATTCAGCTTGCACGATCCAGGTTGTCAACACTGTACTGGTACATAATTAGCGTTTGCTACGCTGTGGTCTTATATATTTGGATATTTTCTTGGACACAACATAGAACGCTATAATTTCCATATCGGCAATTAAGGGCTGAACTGATGCCAACTACATTACAGAGGCTCGCGGGTGCTCACAGGCAGAGAGGGCGGGGCAAATCTTGAAGCGCTTTGATTTAAAATATTACAAATATGTACTTTACAGATGACTTATAAAATTACTAATTACATTTTAAGACTCTTTAATTTCCACTCTTCTGATGTGTCTTACTTAGGTAACTAAGTAAGGACTTACTTACTCGTATCTACTAGAATTTTGTTCAGAGTTAACCTACATGACCTATTCTCATAAGTGTTTTTATTAAGTTAATAAACATGTAAGACTTACAACAAAATAATCTGAGAAGACTCAACATTCTCTATTTAGCTAATATTCAAGCCTTAAATGTTAATTAAAAGACATTGGTGAGTAACATTATATACACATGTTACAAATATATACATATGTTACTTTAAAAACCTACAAGTGTAAGATATGTTATAATAAAATGTTATGATATGAACTTACAATAACACTATGATATCAAAACAATAGTCTAATACTCAGTCATTAATGATTGATGTTTTTTTTATATTGTCTTTTTAATTTTATAATTATGTTTACGGCGATGACCATATTTCGCAAATTAAAACTTGCATTACTTGCGTGTGCCCTTATCTGAAACGCCCACACAAATATTTTTTTGAAATTTCATTGTTCGCAGTATTTTAAAGACTAAGTATAAATTGTATACTTATACGTTGTATTGCCAAAATCCATTTACTGGTCGCGCATGCGTGTGGCGCCGTGTCCACAGTCCATGTGTAAAAAAAAAAAAAAAAAAAAAAAACTACATTGTAACCTCCTTGGACCAGCTGAAGTTGTATCTTAATGGTAAAAAGTTAACATTTCGATACAGTTGTCATAGAAGAGCTGTATCGTAAAATTAACTTTTCAAATTTATTTCGATATATTGTCCATAAAGCCTGTCATTCAAGTTCTGTTTTTGATTTTTAATCTTTATATTTCAGTGAAATTAGTATAATACTATTTTACTACAAAATGATATTCACAAATTAGAATGATAGTGTTTTACGAGTTGTGCGAGAGAAAAATTGAGTTTATTAAACAAGCGTTGGTAGATACGCTTCCCGTCAGATTATCCCCGCGTGCGTCGCATGCGCCGCTAATCCTTTCGGAGGGCGAACAAGTGCCACATCTTTGCATTAATGCAGTTTTCAAACTGACGGCTTTGATTATTCTGGTATGACTATGTGTAGAGTAGGCGAAACCAGATATGGCAGAGCTGCGACGTGCCCTGCGTATAATCTTTTGCATTTACTTGCAAGCTCTTTTGGTAAATTTGAAATGCGAATAATATTTCATGTTCATATTTTGGTTATACTTGTAAGTACGTTGGGCACTCTAACTATTATAATACATAAAACTTGCCGTGTGTTCAAAGACAGCCGTTTATTGTTAATATTTTATTTCTAAATCAAAATCCACAAACAACTCTTTTTCTAAAGCGAACGATGTTTGTCTTTAAATTGTTTCCACGTCAAATTGTAATACGAGTTTTCTGTTTACCGTTCAAAAATGTAAATCATGACATACGCCATTTTGCTTGCAATAATTTGAAACAGGAGTTTATCCTTCGTTACCTTCATGAGCATCGCATCGTGCGTGATGTCTATATATATTAATTAATTACATTATAACAGTTTTAAGTAAAATGAAACACTAAAAATGACCAGCTTCACTAAGTTTTAGATACTTAAATACTAATCGAAGAAAGAAAGAAGTAATAAAAGGCATACGTACACACATAGTGTAGAGTAATAATTACTAAGTATGCATGTTCATAGAGAGCGGTCCGCTCACCGCCTACCCTCTGAAGACCAATCGTATAACTCGTAATTCCAATTATTCTCACGCAATAACAACTACCCTCAATTATGAGCTGTAATGGCGTGTTAACCATCCCCTGGAGCCTCGCTGTGTGCGCGTACTACGGTAGTTCAACAAATAAAACTGTGCCTGTATCGTTTGGACAATAATTAAATTTGCAACAGTACACAAGTAAAATATTCACAAATCGAATTCATGTTTTAATTATTTTTTTCCGTAAGGTTACAATAGACGAGGAGGCAGTATGTCCGTGACCACGACAGACGTAACTTGATCGAAACGGCGACGTTTTTCTAAATCATATTTTGCTATTTATATGTACGCGAATATACCCAATTAAAATGAAAATATTCAGAGACAGTTCCAAAAATGACTCCTTTTTTATATTATTGAAATTTGCTACCGCCTGCAGTAAGTCACGGATTTATTGGAAATGCATTATTTAAAACGTATGATTACATGTAAGTCAATCTTTACCTTGGACACTACAGAGTTGTCTAACAAACATATAAAATGATTTTCCCCGCAGCAGGAACAATACTTCATAAGCAGAATAGAGGTTGTCATGTTTGTTTGTTCATGACGATCGGTTGATTTATTACGGAGTGAAGTAACCAACATAAAGTAAAACGAAACGCCAACGATACATAAAATACCTCCTTGCCCACAAACACACGTACCACAATAGACAGAGTGGACACATCGCCGGAGGAGTTCTATGACACAGGAGTGTTCGCGTCCAAATGCTCCACGTTACAGCGACGGCGGCGGCGTGGACAGACAGACAGCCGCGCAAAAATAACGATCAACCCCCACATACCTTTAAACAACTTATAAAATTATTGCGGCCATTGTGAGCCGCACCGGTGCGCGGTGCGGTGCGGTGCGGTGCGGTGCCAACTCGGCATTTAGGTAGATTTCGCGAACGAACACATGCAGTGATCCAAAGTGTTTACAACAACACACAATAAGAATTATCAAATTTCTATAGATTGATGGTTCAGAAAATTAAGCATCTATTGTTTTTACATTGTAAACAAAGTCAAAACGACTTACTTAGTCAAATGGTGATTGCATTTTAACGAGCGTTGTTGTCATCGAGACTTAGGCCGTAGTTAACCACACTGGCCAATGCAAGGCGGTGGATATAGTGTGACCAGTTGAATGCCGCAGCTTTAAGGCCATCATAAGACCCGATAACCTTGGAAGAGCAGAACCGCGCGCGGACCCGCTACTGCTCAGTTCATGGGGCAATACGAATATGTATATTAACTGTCGAGTGGAAAATTTTACTCACTTTAAAAAATGACATGAATAGTTTATGAGTTCAATCATTGCGATTTTTTTGTTTTAAGTTCCTAATCGATATGCTTAGTTTAAGAGTTGAATCAAATTTCATGTCTTAAAACGACATCATTTTAATAAATTTTTCACATTTTTTTAGATACAAAGCAATATTTCTATTGTTGAATATATAGATAACATATTATTTACTCTTATAAAGATGCCCAATTGGCCCTATTCTTCACCATAAGATTACCCGAGCGCCTCCAACGTGGCCTAGCGACTGTTTTTTGCTGAGTAATCCTTTGACATTGGATGAGAGGAGTCTCTTTGTAGCGGACACACATCTTGTTAACAATTTACAGGCTGGTTGAAAACTCTTTTAAAATCTCAAAATTTTCGTACTCACCAAAGATTGTCAACAAAATGTTTGTCATCTCACTAAATACACTAACTGATAATTAAGTATTGAAATTTACTTCGACGATTTGCTTTATATCGATACTTTTTATTCTAAATCCACTTAAGAATTGAACAGTGGTATGAAAGGTCGCCGTGAAGTGCCGCAACAGTGTGGGTGTAGCAAGGGTACAGAGTAGGGGCAGGACTACACTCGGCCCCGGGTAGAGAGACATCCAGGGGTGCCACAGTAACTCGAATGGGCACAGACTGAGCCGATTAAAAACGACATTATGTTACTGAGCTTTAGTCATTATATTTACAAATGAAATCCCCGTAAGTACTTGACTGTGTGTGAGACTTTGAATTACAGTTTTCCGATTTTTGTCGTGAACAGACAACAATGTAGGTAATTCTAATTCCTTTGTTGATCCTATCGTACGTATCACACATTACTCATAACGTTTGAACGGTTTCACTCACGACTCAAAGTCCAATAGAAAAGTGGTTTGTTTTTATTTCTAATATGACCACAATAGTTTACCATATGTCACCACAATCTGATTAAACCATTAATTAAATTTGCGAAAGCTTAAAACATTCCATTAACACTAACACCGTTTTTATCAGCTTGCTCAATAGAACAATCAGCGTGTAGCCACTGATCATTGTATAATTTCTATCGTTTCTATTTTCTAATCAATGTTACGACTCTACACCGTATAGTTTGTTCCACTAGGTATCGCGCCATCAACACAATTCTCCAATCTCTTTGGTATCCCGACCCAATATGCTTCATCCCAAAAGCACCCCTCGATCCCACAGTCTGACATATTTTTAATTAAACGCCACTTACTCGCCTCGCCCCGCCTCGCCTCGCCCCGCCGCACCGCGCCGTAGCCTGCGGACGTAAGGCTTTAACGTGAGGAATGGAGGAAAAATTCGGAAGAAAATTAAGTGCATACTTTTCGGTTTTACTAAGTATTGACAATGATTTCTTTTTGAGATTTCCCATTGTTATAAGTATTTAAGTGCAAAGTATAGAGCACAGTACCTACTGAGAATAAACAAATCACAATTACATTTCTCTTATATATTAGAGGTATAATTGTCAATTTAAGACTGTCATATATGTGTGTGTGCAAACAGAGCAGTCATGCTCACGAAAAGGTGTTGGTGCACGGTGTCATTGTGTGTCGGTCGCCATCTTCCCACAAATACGGTTGAGGAAGGCGATGGCTGGCACGCGTGTCAACTCGTGAACGGGCGCTGTTTGCGGACTAAGGTCTGCTCTGCATGCATACGCAAGTCAGATTTAATAATCATGTGTATTATATTACTGTATTATATTGTATGTAATGTGTCCCTGTATGTATGTAAAATTGTCTTCTGTTTTTCATGTAAATGTGTTAATAAATTAAGTTTTAAGTCAAAAATGGCACGGACCCTGGAGTCTGAGGAGTGAAATTTTCGTATTTAACAAAAAATTTAAAAAATACAAAATGATCTTAAACAATATAAATGAAGTTTTATTAAGCGATAGATTTTTTTTAATTGAGCAAACTACACACTACAGAGTCAACGGTCCGTACCTTTTTTTTAATTACATTTGATTTATATATTTTTATATATCAGTCATCAGGTTACCATAGTACAGGCTCTGCCTAGTTTGGGACCTGAAGACCTTGTGTGAATGTTAATAAATAAATAAATTTAATACTATTAAGCGTACTACACAACAGGTGTGAAATTAATCTAGATGAACTAAATCACAACTAAGTGAAGTTACAAATTAAGTGAGTTTACACTATATGATACTATAACAATATTCTCATATTTAATTCTGCCTACGCTATTACATTGTGTTATGACTATATTATATTTGCTTATTATAATACTACGTTACTAGTTGACACATTTAGATATTTAATAGTTAGCGTATGTCTAAACTTAACAGTTCCCCGATGACTTCATTATTTCTATCTGTTATTGCCATCTTGACATGATATTCCCATATTTGTAGCGATAGCTATCAAAGCGATAGCTTTTAATACTGCATAGGTCTTGCGTTTGGCCACTATCTCACTTGATGGTCAGTGAATATGTGGTCGAAGATGCTATCAGCTAGACCTAAATGAAGACTGGCTCTTAAAGACTGCTGCCTAAACACACTATGACGCCTGGACGAGAACCAGAGCTGAATGCCGTCGAGACCAGTAGCTTTGTTCACATCCAGTTGGTGTAGAACTTTGCGAACATCCAATTGCCGAATGCGGATGTCTGACACGACACTATGTGTTTGGTGGCAGTTTTTCAAACTTGAGAAAAGTACTCTCCTAAGACTATCATGCTGGCAATCCGACAACTGTAACTCCGTTGTCTACTTCGTAACGTCATTGTCACCTTCACTGCAAGCTCAAGCCGTTGGTGGGGATCGAACTAGCGCCCATCAGTTTGACGGCCGCCGCTCCCCCGCTGAGCTATCGTAGCTTAAAATCGCGAACAGAATGACCGTGGACTATCATAGGGTCCCCTATGATAGTCCACGGTCATTCTGTTCGTTTATTTCAAAATATTATCTTGTTGTTCGTAACATTCGCTATAGTGTTACCACAAACAAATAAAATATTTCATTTAATTTCAAAGCATTTGATCTCGAAAGCTCAGTTAGTTCACTTACATTTTAGGCTCAAGGCTTTATTCGGCAGTGTAACGCCTGACTTGTGCCAAATGAGCGTCTCACAAGACCGATTTTAAAATTTGATCACATACTGCTTTGTTTACGTACAATAAATAACATTCATAAACAGTCCCTTACATCATCACAATCGTTATACAACTCGATTCCTAATCACCACTAAATTAAAACACCACAAAGGCAGTCAATAAAACTCGTACCAGCCCCCCCCCCCCCCACGATCCCCGTCCGCCCGCGGTTCTATATCTTGTCAACCACCGTTCAACAAGGTCATAAAATTTTTATACCCCCATAAAGTAATAGAAGTAGGGCGGATTATCAAGTTAGTTCGCCGACATGATTGCAGTTGTAAAACTACTGGGAGGGTGCCGATTGATTATACGATTAGAGGGTAGTTGTGGTTTCTGTCAAAATATTTTCGATCGTAAAAATATAATTGCTTTAGCGATTTGTGAGAAATAAATGTTTGAAGCTTTAATTGTTCAGGTGACGCACTATTACATATGTTGTGAATAACGAAACAAAAATATATGGGTAGTACAGTTTTTTAAGTTTGAAAATGTGTATTAATGCGCCTGTGTGTCCCCGAGTTTGAGGGGACATTACACGTCTTTTGTGATTCTTACTACCTTGGTCTATATCGAACTAAAGCGACGATAGCCTAGTGGTGGGAGCGTCGGCTGTCAACCTGATGGACGCTGGTTCGAACCCTACCAAAGGTTTGAGCTTCCGATGAAGGCGTCGTTATTATTAAATCCGCATGGTGATATCTAAACTGTCCAGTACCCGTCCGGCTATATTCTACCCTCAAGCTTCAAAAACAAATTTGGCCAATCGAAAATAACATTATTTCACCTAGCTTTGGAATTGGAAATTCAATTTTACAAACACTCCGAACTTGATTTTTGTGAAGTGTGATTTTTGGATTGTTTGTCATTGAATTATTTGTACCTAGGAGAGTTTTTCAGTTTTCTTTCTCAAGTATTTTATAGAAAATCAGTAGCTGGGCGGCTAAACAGATCATGTATTTAGACAGTGGCCTTTAAAAACCAGTCAACATTCTACAACTAGCTTGATTACTCCACCGATCACATCGTCTTTGACCACCAAGAGAGCGACCATCATGGAACCTATGCATGATACCTACGTATGGCTCTTGCTCTAAAAGAAGAATGTATTCTCCCATCCCCACTCCACTCTCTACGCACATCTAGGCATCAAACCAACTCATATGTACTATTATATACTGTAATATACTATATAATTACCATGCGCAGGCTATTCCGTTTACTGCATGAACAACTTTAATAGCATTGTTATAAAGTTCAATTCTACAAATCCCACCTCTAACTTAGCACATAAATACAAGTGACAAGATAGTACAACTAAGTTGAATAAGTATCTAGAAGGATTTAAGGCTCGCGCTTACTCCTCGGGGCGCATTCGCCGCCCACCGGCGCCGACAGCCGCCCGCCTATCGCGTGACGCCCGCCCTAGCGACCGCGACGCGAACGCTTCTGAGACGAACATTTTAAAAAGTAGTAAACGTGTAGATTTTCTGGGCTAAACCTGTAGAAAAAGTAGTTGTTAGTAGTGTTTATAAGTGTTTAGTAGTATTTCAACCACTTTTTAAATAGTAAACATATTTATCTACAAGATACGAGGCTAGTAATAAATTTAGTCTTATAACCTAATTCTAAATAAAATAAAAGTAAATTAGGTGCTAAGCCGCGCACACGGCTCGTTAAAGCCGCTATCGTTAAAAATAACCGTTTAAACAATCGTTAACTGCTAGTTCTTAACGCGTTACTGTGTTTGGACAGCTCAAATACATTGACGAACATATTACATCGCGAATTGTGAAAATAGACTTTATGGTGATGCGGTAGAGGTGGCTTTTGTGCGCTTTGAACTTTAGCAAGGTGAGGAGATAAATATTTATATTGACGTTAAAGACTGCAACTACTGTTCTGCCGCGGCGCCTACGTGTCGTGTACGTGTCGTGTACGTGTCGTGTACGTGTCGTTTACGTGTCGTGTACGTGTCGTGTACGTGTCGTGTACGTGTCGTGTACGTGTCGTGTACGTGTCGTGTACGTGTCGTGTACGTGTCGTGTACGTGTCGTGTACGTGTCGTGTACGTGTCGTGTACGTGTCGTGTACGTGTCGTGTACGTGTCGTGTACGTGTCGTGTACGTGTCGTGTACGTGTCGTGTACGTGTCGTTTACGTGTCGTGTACGTGTCGTGTACGTGTCGTGTACGTGTCGTGTACGTGTCGTGTACGTGTCGTGTACGTCGGTGGAGTATTCTTTTTAAATTCAGGTGAGTGCTTTTGCTTAATCAATAGAATTGAACACCGCTTTATTTGCAATTGAGCATACTTATTATAAATATTTAGAATCAAATTAAACTGTTATATATAGATATTATTTATATCGATTATATATAGGGAGATGTCAAACGCAAGTTTTTAAAAAAAACTTTTCCTGCTAGAAGCAATTGATATCTGGGAAAGACAATACTAAAGTGTACATAACCTTAAGCGTTATCGACTAACTGCTTCCCCGCTACTGACAGGAACGTTCACTGTATAACGCAACTAGCCGTCACCCATCAACGTTACGGTTGCAGAGAGCCTCGCTCTTCTCAAACTTTCATAACAAAAGAAGAACAAAAGCTAAGGAAGATGATTGAGACTATCGTGCAGAATGAACAGTTGTCAGATTAAGATGGCAGAAGGTACCGCTCCTGTCGCCCCTGACACTCATAACCAACACCGCCAACTAATATGTTCGTTCTTACCAGCTTTCATTTCTATTAATAAGCCTTTGTCTGGCTTACCTACATGTAACCTATCTATTATGCTTCAATACACTATAATAGCTTACCGTGTATATGGCCGTGGTGGTACCGGCCTAGAATAGAACTCCCCCATCACATCCCGTGGGTGCCGTAAGAGGCACACGCGGCTAAAGGATCACGTACCAGGAGGTGAGCAGAAGCGCCTTCTGAAGATCGGAAATCACACTGCGCTCGCCAACCCGCCTGCCAAGCGTAGCGAGAATTGGCAAATCCCCCCTATATGTGTGAGGTATATGTCCAGCAGTGGATGTTCAATCGCTGTAAAGAAGTAGAAGATATAGCTATTTTATCTTTCACGTTAGTATAATATAAAAACACGTTAGATAAATAAAATACCAATTTAATCTAGGATTACTCTACTGGAGCAATATCCAGGTCCTACATCGAGGGAGCAATCGGCTGATTAGGGCGCGCGCACACTCGCTGCTAGCGAACACGCCATGAATTTTAATTACGCGTTACTCGAACGCAGTCAGAGTTACGGTGTGTTGCCGCTCCGATGGTATTTGATTGGTCGGTTTTAGAAGCATTATCGGTTACATTGCGCGGGTAGATGATGATTTATTGATTTTGTAGTGTAGTTTTGTGATAGGTATACAAACGTGGCTGCGGTACCATTTTCCTATGTAAAGACTAAAGATGCAATCTAGTAATAGGATTGAGCGCTTTACGCACAGTATTTCAGCAGCAGATTTAAAAATGTAAGTTACGATATTTTCAGCAATTTTTAGCTTATGTAATCAAATGAATAATTGAAAAACTAAAAGTGTAGTATATTTATTTATGTAATAATTACATATTTGTTTTTGTAACTCATATATCGAACATATATTTTAATACTCTAATGAACATCAATTTACTGCTATGTACTCAGCAAGTGATATGTTGGGGAGCAAGAAACAGAAAAGGTCAAAGGGCGTAATAGAGTGGTGTCCAAAGCAATACTAAATAAAAAATGAAAGCAGCGTCGTACATGGGAGGGTGATAATAGAAAAATAGCAGGCATTACATACACAAGCACAGAACCGTCCTCTGTGGTAAATACTAGGGGAGGCCTATGCCGAAAAGTAAGAAAATCCATTATACCGGTCTCAATCATTTTAAAATAAAGTAATTTAAAAAAATTGAGTTACAGATATATATAAGATTGTACATAAAAGCTATTTTTAAGTATTAATATATCTCTTTACTTTATTATTATTATGCAAAATAGCAAAACGATATATATGTTACAAATTTGAGCACTTATAGCTAGGATGTATAAAAATATGTATATATATTACGCCTAGTGTGTATTTAGTTGCACACTAGGCGTAGTAAGTAAATGTTCATGCAGGCAACTGAACGCTGCTCAATTCTATGCAGGCGTCGTTCATAGCATGACGAGTGGCCGGCGGGTATTCGGTTATGTGTGAATGTGCCCTCTCTACATACGGGTTATTAATTGTGTAAAAGCATGACATTTATATAGTTCACTTGTTACCCTTAAAAACTAAGGCCTACTAAAAAAAACAAAGCAGTTTGAATTTTTTGAGTCATAGACACCTAACAAATAATAAAGTATGTCATGTAACTTCCACGAACGGTGTATGAGTAAATCAATCAGAACGCTACAGAAATATCCCAAGAAACTAACTACCGAAATCCAATCAGGTGTCCATTAAACCGATATAGAATCTACTGCACACGTAGTTGCGAACTAGACGAAAGATTTCAAAGTTGTTCGAGGGCTCCGTGACCAATCACGGTGCATTGTGCGTCGCTTTAGGCGCTGGCGCTCGGCGCTCGGGGCGTTGTGGCCGCTCTAAGCAATCTAATTACCCGAGGGGGCGCACGTACGCAAGTGTGCGACTGGCTTTATCTCCCAATAGTGTTTCTTTATACTCTATTTTGGTGTTGAGCGTATATTTATTGCAGTCATACAAATATGCTGTAATTAGAATATGTTTTTTTAATTCAATTACATTGCAGCTATTTTCATATATTTTCGAGTAGGAAGCATTATACATAAAAAGTGAAATTGAAATCTTAAGTTCCAAACCTTATCACATATACTTGCTCGTACTCCACAAGCGTGACTGGCTGAGGCTTGTACCGCGCTCACGAACAAAACTCACATCACACATTGATACAGCAACTCGCAATAGTTCCCTATGCGTTATAATGAATTCGTTTCTACGTGTCAATATGTGCAGCAGCGAGGAGGTTAAATCCGATAATGAGATTATGATACCAATTGTCCGAGTCAGTAGGGAAGCACTTACAATAGATACTTATAAATTTCTTGAAACTAGACAAAACGTAGCTCCCTAATATTATTCTGAACTAAACTGAGTCTATTTTTGAGATAACTTAAGGTAATTTACATATACTACTTCACTTCTTGACATCTGACATAATCGCTATGACTGCCCCGAGTTGGTGAGTAGATTTACTTATAAAGTCCCAGTACAAAGTTGTTTTATACTTAATAGGTTTGTTGTTTGACCACTATCTTACTCTGGTGGTCAGCGACGATGTGGTGAAAATGAAACATTTGCTACCATGGCTTCTCGCATCAACTCAGATCTTCGATCAGCACGGTATCGATTAACGAGGATGTATAACGATCATTTTAATTATATATATATATATATATATTTCATGAACATTTAAGCGGACAAAAGTCAGTGATAGAGATATCGGGTGGCGACGGTAGTAGACATTGTGACAAGTTTTGATTGTTAACACATAGAAAGCTTGCGTCATCGCCGTCCGCCGTCTCTTAGAGGCACATTATCTTTATCCAGTACCTCATCGGCTGCTTCTGATTTATCAGTTAACACCTAACAACTTTAGTTGTCAGAATTATGATGTTTTATTTCTGACCTACTTTAAGGTTTTATTTTAATAATTAGTTGACATTGGTACAAAAAAGTGAACAATTTTTTCTATTGTTTTGTTAGATATACTTAAATAAAAACTAATATTATAATTAATGTGAAAGATTGGATGTATGGATGTTTGTTACTCAATCACGCTAGAACGGCGGAACGGATTTGAATGAAATTTGGTGTGTAGATTAAATAAATTAAACAAATAAAAACTTTTATTTTGTAGGTCCGAAAATAAATATATATATTCAACCGATATCATCTATCACTTTTTCATCATATCGCCCACAAAGTCATTCGATTGAGGAATAAATGATACTACGTCATTCCCATCTGTTCCGTGCACAGGATAATCTATCATAACCTGTCATTACTCACAGTCTTGAGCAAATATCACTTATATTACACATTAGATAAAGTTTCAAATTCGTTAACAAAACCCGACCACATGTCAAATACGTTGGAGCATATATGTATCTTAACTCGTGCACAGCAAAGTTTCAATTGCACTGTTACGTTATTTTTAATTATTTCGTATCAAGCGTCACAGATGTGTTTATTGTTTGCAGGATTCGTTTAAATAATACGGTAAATAATATCGAAAATAAATATTATTTAGGACAAAATGCGAAGGGGGTACAGTGTTGTTGTGATTTATTTTGTTAACTATACAGAATATATTTATTGCATATAACTGTGTACATAAGATATAACTACTAACTGTATGTATGTGTAAGTAACGCGATATAAATCTCCTTCTTCTTCTTGTCCCACACCAGGTAGGGTCGGCACAACATGTTTTTCATGGAATGGTTTCGTGTAAGCGGTTCTCAAGGAAATCGCAGATATGGTTAGGCTGAGGATTGAAAATATAACATAGTTACTTTCACATTTATATTATTATTAGCAGCGCCCCGCGGTTTCGCTCGCGTCGATTACAGTTTCTCGTTACCTCAACTATCCCACAAGATCTATACTTTTTCCAGGATAAAAGTAGCCTATGTATTATCCATATGTCTAATCTAATGGGTCTAATCTTTCGCCATACCAAATGATAAGTTTATAGCGATTTTCTTAAGATCTTACTTGAAGGTTAGTGACGATGAATAAAGACATAACGAGTGTGTACGTGACGGGTAGAACTAGTAGTCGACTAGCACTCAAAGACATCTGTCAATATACACGGGGTGCTTGGTGTTTGGTGATAGATTCGAATGTGGTATGTCGCTATAATCGGTATATAGTGGCCTAGAAACCAATTCAAAAGTAAATAAAAATATGTGAGTTAATTCGTATATGCTCGCCTCGTTTTACGTTACTCATGTCCCATCACTACTTAGCACATCAAACGCCAAAAATGCAATGAAAAGTGCATCCATCAGGCTTAAACAAATATTCACGCTTTTCATCCTACGCCCTCCAAAATTCCCTCACAGACAGGCCGAATCTCACACTGGGCCGGGACAAAACCATCATTAAACCGAATACCAAGGAGCCGAAAGCGACTCGAACTTATTATAATATAAATCGAAAATTCACTGACAGTGACGGGCGTGCATTCACGCCGGCAATTAAAAGGGGTGTCCACGGAGGGTGGGTCTGTCATCCATCACATCGGATTACGGGGACACTATTATTATTAGCAGCCGACGATATCGGGATTATACCAGTTTTGTTCGGACACATTCGGCATTGTGCCCGAATATCGGCATTCGGCATTGTTCCCATCGCTAGCGGATCTTTTGCTCATGTAATTAAATGGACGGTACGAATGTGATGTACTGCGTGGACGCTAATTATATTATTTTAACCAATGTACGATTTCTTTTAAAATTTAATTCATATTTTCAACTTTTAATCGAGAATTCGGTGTATGTTTTTCTATTATTCTATTATTTTCTTCAATCAAATGAGATTTGCCGCAAATAAAAACCAATACCAAAACTAACCACAATTAAATAAGCGTAAAATGATACTCTCTCTTCACATAAATGTAAAATACCTTCGTATGGTAATCGAACCACCTTACATCATTTTTTGTCACAATAATATTATGTAGGTGTATATACAAATGCATTTAAAAATAAAAGACTCATTTTATATCATATCATGTTATTGGATTGTTATTGTATATGTTGTTACCATATTTATTCGATATCATCCGTCGGGCTTTTACCAGCGCCGATGTTGCAGCCATTCTTGAACCGAATGGTCTCATGCGTGACGATGGTAAAAGACCGGGCGGCATAACACTTATTCCCTGGAAGTTAGGGCGGCCTTTAGTGTGGGACGCTACATGCGTTGACACTTTGGCGCCGTCACATCTTCCCGAGACACATGTAAGAGCTGGCGCCGCGGCTTATTCGGCGGAGCATTTGAAACGGCGAAAATATGCTAACCTAGGTAGTGGTTACATACTTGAACCGTTTGGGGTCGAGACATTGGCCCGAGGGGACCGGGACCTCATCGGGTTTTCCAAAATTTATCAGAGCTGTAATGTAACAAACCAACTAGGACTCACGTGGTAAACACTGGAAAATTACTCTCCGAAGAAACTCGCGATAGTTTTCAGACTCAAATTTATCAGAGCGTTTGATCGATGCGACGCGTGACGAAAATACTGGCATGTATTTGGCTCAACGAATCAGCATTGCAATTCAACGTGGTAATGCTGCTAGCATTCTGGGCACGCTGCCAGCCGGTAGCGGGTTAGAGCATTTGAGTTATCTATAGGCTACCAATAGCTAGTGGATTGCTGAATGTTATTGTAGTAGCTGCCGTATTGTAATTAGTTATTAGTGTTTTATTGTTACTGGAGCGATCATAGCCCCGCGGTGTCAGCGTCGGCCGTAAGCCTGATAGTCGTTAGTTCGATCCCTCCCGTATTATACCCGTGTCGTTAACATCGTTACTGTACATATTATCTGGTGGTACTTTGTAGTACTTGCCTGGCGAGCTACCACCAGATGGTGGACACTTAAAAAGGTGTCACACAATGTATTCAGGCAGCTGTCCTTGACAGTCACTTAACATTCTAGATCTAGCTTGATTTTCCACCTCCGACCTGATATTCACTGACCATTAAGTGAGATAGGAGTCAATCTGTAATGATATGATAAAAGTATGCAAAAATAGCAACAGCTTGGATGGAGCCCACGGGCCTTTCTAAATCAATAAAATCCAGTAATACTGTATCGCTCTTCACAATACAAATCATCTTAAAAAATATTAGATAACTTCTATTAAACTAAGGTAATAAGAATAAAGAGCAGTTTTTTCCTGCTTTGATGTAAGTGAAGATACTTGGCAATAAATAAACTCGACTTGATCAAAGTATCTATAGAAATTTATATGAAAATGAGCTTATAAAATAAGAGCCTTCGAATGAATTTCTCTATCCGATATGTAGAGTCGATACGTCGAATCGAACCAAATAGGATCGGCGATGGCCACCGTAGAGAAAACGGCAAATGTCACAATTATGTTCACGGTTGGACGGAAAGCGGAATAAAAATAAATTGAATGTTTTATTCCGGCATCTTTCCTTTCTTCCTCCATTTGTAAAAGGCGACTCAATATTAGGTTCTTTATTGAGCGTTTGTCCGCGCGCTGTTTTAATATTGTTCTGATGTTATTATACATGCGAATGCTCGATCCACATCTTTTGTAGAGCCACTCGACTCCGACGGCGCTTGTTTTGTGTAAAAGATAAAAAATATTGGAAATGGAGTTTCGAAATTATTCCACATCATTACTCTAACAATGATTTCCAATACATGATTATCTACAGGCGAGATCATTGGGTCAAAAGTTATGGTAACTTTTTTGTGCATTCCTGCAATTCATATTCGAATTATCAACTTTCTTTATCCATGTGCAGGTCAAAGCTTTTATTTTCGGGTGACTTATTAACAGTAGAGTTCTCGAAAGAAAAATACTCTTTAAAATATTTTAATTGTACCGTAGGCACTAGCACAAATCGCCAAATAAAGTAAGTAAAGTTTACAGACGTAATAAAATTATGGGTATTTCACAAAACCTCAAAAAGTATAAAACGGTCATTAGGTAATCTATTAATTTATTCAAACAAAATCACAGCAATTCAGATATTGATACACAACGACGGTCGCCGTGGCTCAGTAGTCAGCGACATGACTTCAGTGTGTCCGGGCGGTTCGATTCCCGGCAGGGGCGAGCATTTGTGCGACGAGTGTAGTTGTTTTTCCCTGGTCTTGGTTGTTCGTGTGTGTCCATGCCTCTCGCGACACAAGAATCTTAGAGCGGGGTTTGAGTGTAATAAATAAATAAATTGTTCTGAAATAAATAAAGAAGATATTGTACATATACGCACGTATACTGCATACCTGCCTGCAGACCTGACCTGTGACTTTCTTCATTATCAGACAAACATTGGCTGTGCAAGAACTTTATTTTATATTACCATATTCCTTTTCCAAATTAGGTTAACGCAAAATCAATTCAACATTGATGAGCCAAAGATCCGAGAAATATCCCCGATTCAACCCTAAACAGAATCATCAAAATATTATCACCGAATTCGAAGGAAGAAAAGAACGATCATTACTTTTTATAACTTGCCAGAATGTTCGTAAAGAAAAATCCACGGAGGTTAAGGTATTTATCTCGGTTAAAGTGATATTCATGGAACGCGGTTCTCGTGAGAATTATTTATTAGCGCCGTTGAGATAAGAGAGATGTGCGAGCTTAGACGGGCGGCGAGCGCGCGATATTTCCCGGCGTTAGATATTGGTGCTACAAGATTTCACGTGTCTTAGGTACGTATATTCTTCTAAAAAATATAAATCAATTTAATCAGTCATGGAATATCTATTATTTAGCTACAATTATTATTATAAATAATCATTTAAAGAAAACTCAACATTTTATAGCACACAGATGTCATTTTTAGGGTTCCGCACCTCAAAAGGAACCCTTACAAGATCACTTCTTTTTCATACACTCAAACTTTGTTGTCTGTGCGACCGTTTGTCAAGACCCTTTATTTAGAAACGCGTGGAAGAATTAGGTTGAAATTAAAACGGTATGCTCAGGTCTTCAGTCTCTTAAAGGTGTGACAAAGTGAAACTTCTTAGTTAATGTAAAAAAAGATACGGCCGTTTATGCCGTAAAAAATGTATATTTCGACATTCTCAAAATAATCAAAATGTATAGGGTATTTTCCGTTGACCTAAACAGCTATGAAATTTGGAAATTAATACTGTCTTATACTACAAGTATAGGGGAAAATCTGAAAATAATCATCATTATTACTACTATTCATTGCCATTAAACATATTTGTTATTATTTTTAGGATGTATAGTTTTTAATTTATGACTAAATAATGAAAAAAATCCTTTTTTTTAAGTAAATAAAGCACTGTTTTTGATTATATGTACCTACCATTTTTTATACTGGTACATATTATTCCGTACAAATTAGTACAGAACCCTCGGTGGGCAAGTCCAACTCGCACTTGTTCGGTTTTTATTTATATTGCGGTTTTGCTTTTTTGTTGTTAAAACCATGATTAAATGCCTTTAATGGCGGAGGTGTTCAAAGCCTACATTAAATATTAACATGAGCAAAACGGGTAATACAACATATTTAATTTTCATACAACGCGACCGCGTCCGCGAGCGCCCCGTGTTCTCCTTGAAAAAAACCACCGAATGTGGTTGAAACTATAGTCGGAACCCTCTGACTTATTACGCGAGTGACTCCCGTGTTTAATACATTCATAATGTGTCAAAACCACATCAGTTTTAATAACAAAATTTTAATATCTATTCCAGTACTAGCTTTTTAGAACTACCTTTGAATCGGCCCTATTGGATTTAGAGAAAATGTGTACATGAATAAAATTGGAGAGACACACAGAATTCTCAAGGAAGAACATGACTTCAGGCAAAGGCAAAATATTATCCTACTAATATTATAAATGCGAAAGTTTGTGAGTATGGATGTATGTTTGTAACATTTTCACGCCTAAACGTCTAGATAGATTTAGATGAAGTTCGGTATGGAGATAGCTGATTGACGCGTAGGCTTATTTTCATCATCACCATAATGACCGTTTTTCATCACCACGCGGGTAGAACCGCGGGGCGCAGCGCATACTACGGTCGGTTGAACAAATGAAGTACTATAAGGATAAAGTTCAAAACCTAACCTCCGTATAAACGATGCTCTCCAACATTCCTGCAGCTGTAGTGGGTGCACCTAAACGAGCTCCCATTTACGAGAGTCTGGAGACACGGATGCAGACTTTCCAGCATTATAACAATTTGCTTTGACGCGAGCCAGAATCGATTCATTTGCGAGCCCCTTCCAAGACGCTGCGTAATTTCCGCATTTGCTCCTGTTTTCGCTTATTCTGCTCATTTTTACTTTTTCCGCTTTTGCTCCGAGTTTATATTGGAAACGTTATTGAATCGCGATGACAAGATTACGGAACCGTTTTATTTACGCATCTCTGTATGTTCATGGATAATTTGAAAATAATGATGTCAATAAGACCGTGATTCCTTTGGTGTAGGTACATGATAATAATATATAGCAGGAATGACATTAAACGAGCCTAAACATCATTCTAAAAACTCAACACACTTACTAAAACGGGTGTGGGCTAGCGATGGAAAAATATTTTATTATATAAATATATGACTGCTCTAAATTAAACTGAAAATGTTTGTGCTCTATTCGACAAACAAGAAAATAAGATCCAGAGAGAGAAAATAAGAGACTCTTTCCCCCAGTTATTCTATCATGTTGTTTCCGGCTTGCTTCTCTGTGTGGTCTCTATGGCAACTGAGTGAAAACCATCGCGAAGGTGGTGGCGATACCCTTACATGGTCGTGCTGAGTCATCACGCAACTACACTATATATACCCTGTTCCACTGACTTAGTGACAGGCCAGTGGCCCAAAACACTTTACACAAGTGAAAAATATATATTTCACTATTTCATGTATATTGCCATCTACTTTTTATGTATTAATAGTAGTGCCCCGCGGTTTCACCCGCGTGGATTACTGTTTTCTCGCTACTTCAATAATCCCACGGGAACCAAGTTTTTTCAGGATACAAATAGCCTATGTGTTAATCCAAAGTTTAAACTATCTCCATACCAAATTTCATCAAAATCAGTGTAGCCGTTTTAGCGTGAAGAAGTAACAAATATACACACATACACACACACTTTCGCATTTATAATATTATTAGAATTAACATTTTAATATCTTTATTTTAAAGTAAAGACTTTTTAACTAATATTAAAATTTCGTTGTTATTTCATATCATTTTTCAATAGCCTTGTTAAATTTAGCTCTTAAAATGCTTAAAATAAATCATAAAAGTTTTAATTTAAAACATAAACTTAAACTCGTACAAAACAATCGGAACCCGAAGCGACACGAACCCATTGTTCCAGAAACAACACAAGCAACACACAAACATTCTTCCCTTCTTATTCACATTTCTTAGTTTCGCCGTAATTGAATTCAACACGAAATAAAACGAGTTTGAGGAAAACCGTTTCCGAAGGTATAAGGAGCGAGGTGGAGTGGTGAACATTGTGCCTGAAACAACCCGTGCCCGTGCCTGTGCCCGTGCCCGTGACTGCTGCGGACAGAATGTGAAGCTGGAAATTGTTTGTGGAGGGGAAGTGAGACTGTGCTGCGTGTACGTTTGAAATATGTGTGATTTGACCGAAATATAGTGATGGGATCATATTAATATTGTAGATTTTGGATTGAGATCTGATCGCGCAGCCCCGCGACGGTGAGAAACCCGAGAATGGGCCCCTCCATGAAGAAGAAAGTTGTAAGGCTAATTATAAAGTATCTATAAATACCTTCCTAGGGAACCGTATTCGTTTTCATAAAAATATCTCCAAAAACAGAATAGAGCTCACAGAAATTCCAATCGGCACCATAATATGTTTTAGTTTTAAATAAAGTATACCTCCACCTGTGACGGACACTATTTAGAAGGCAAGGATGTCCGGAATATTCCACTTGTGCTGAGTCAGCACACGTATGTATAAACGGATTCATTAAACAGGTTCTGTCATTATAAACGTTATTTCATTTCCGAATAAGAAATATCGCCTTTGAATATATCATTTATACATCTTATCGATTTTTTTCGTTGGAACCTTTTTTTCGGAACGTAGCGTTAAAGTCTTTGAAATATCATTTATTTCATGCGTTCCTAAGTGCTTTCTGGAGGTCTCGATTAAATAAAAGATTTTTTTTTAGTTTAAAACCGATACGACATACGACGAGAGTTTGTTCGATTTCTTGTTTTTGTTAAACTTTTAAGCTATTACATAGCTTCTATCGCGGGCCTTGAGCGTGGAGACCGAATCCAGAAATTCCGTAATGAAAATAACCTAACACCCCCCACTCCGACCGGCACAGCAGTGATACTTTTTAGTTTTGCCATCTATCGATGAATAGCACAACTTTTAATGACTTTTTTGAAATATCACGTTCAGTTCAGCAACTCGCCTCTAGGTGGCATTGGTTGTATCGGCGTTACTGCATAAGTTATTAATATATTAATTGCATAAGTTGATAAAAAATGCTATGAAATAACTTTACCGCGGCAGTCCCCGAGTGCCACACGTCTTTTTTATGTTAAATTTTGTTATGATGTCTCATAATCACTACAGATATCAGATAGGTATACGTTTCTCGAATTCATTCGGAAACCTTCAATATGTCACGACTAAGAACAGAAGCTCGTGTGAGCACAACTTGCATGCCGCCGACTCTAACCTCACCGCTCATAACGCCAAGTCATGCTACTTATCTAAGAGAGCCACCGGAGCGCGGGGCTCCAGCTCCGCAGCGGTGCGTTCACTCCATTGGGTTTCACTCGGGGCGTGATAACTACCTATCTGTGGTGTGGAGCCGCCATTAATAATCGGGGATACGTTTGTATGGGTTCCGATCTTGTGTCGATGTCGGAACCCTTTTATACACTGGAACTGACACACGGTGAACAATATTTGGGATTTGGGATTTATTTAATGTAAGAAAAATATTCTTTAAGAATGAGAGGTTTAAGATGAGCCGTTGACATTATATCGAAAAAAATTGTGGCCATGTTATTGAAATACGTCTCAATGTGGTATGTATGTGTATAACGTTTGCTGAACCGTATTTTAAAAAAGGGACAAAGTTGCCATAATATTACTCGCCGTAAAACTCGCAAACCTTACAATTATCCCTCTTATTGTATGAAAACATGTCTGATTCACAAAAACATGCTACAATACTTGTATCATGATTAAATAATATACGAGCAGAGACCGCTAGCTGGTGCAGCCCGCAGGGTTCCAACTTATATTGGTAGCAGTACTAGCCCGTTCACGTGCAGTGCTGGTTAGTTCATACAATTAAGAAATGTGTCAACATTTCGATAGTGTCTTTTTTCTTTATACTGTATAGATCTAGCGTTTGACCACTATCTCACTTGACGGTCAGTGACGATGTGGTCGGAGACGTTATCACGTTAGATCTAGAATGCTCACTGGCTCTCAAGGACTGCTGCTTGAACACACTATGTGTTTGGTGACAGTTTTTCAAACTTAAGGATGGTAGCTAGCCAGGCGGGTATTCGAAAGTACCCTACCACTATGCTGGGAATTTGATAATGGTGTTACCTTCACCGGAAGCTCAAGCTGTTGGGGATCGAACCAGTGTCCGTCAGTTTGACAGGCGATGCTTCCCCCAATCTCTTATCGACTAGGGGTTGATAAGTTTTGGCAAATTCATTTCAATTTCAATTCACATTTTCATTTGAAATGGTGGATTCCTCACAGCTCTAGCTCGCTGCTAGTCCGTGTCTCGAGAAGATAGGATTGGTCAATTTTTTTTCGACCGTAACTTTTTTAATCTTAACTTTGTCAGACCCTGGCAACATACTGCATCTCGTTATGGGGAGAGCTTGAAAACCTTAGAGGTAGCAACGCGCAGTTCTAAAGCTTGCGACTGGACTTCTGTAGACAAACATACCTTCTTGGGAGCTTCATAAGTTGTGATGTACTTTCTGTCCTTACCTACTTTTTATCATAAGCATTGAATTTTCCTTGTCGCAATATTAATTCCATATTCACGAATACTGATACATATTATATCCATGTAATGCTAGATGTAGTCCAACTCACGGAGTTGAGCGCTGTATATAGACAGGTGGACAGGTGTTGAGCCTATTTCAGCAGCAGGTGCCTACACATAAACACTATGTTTGAATCTCTAGCAAACATTAACTGATTTGTTGGAAACATTGTCAACCAAATTTAAAATATAAATCTAATTAACAATAAACACAGCGTTTCATAGCTACTTGAACTTCCAAGGAACAACTATGTCATATCGGTAGGCTTGTCAGGTCAGGCATATCGTTATACCATCATTATAACACCCTTTCCGTTTGTGTCGGGGGTGAACAGATCCAGGGCTTATTGTAACATTCTGCCATATTGTGAAAACAAATCAGCAGAGAAATGACCGAGTACTGATTTAGCGAATATTAATATTATTTATTTTTGTCAGCCATGACACGTCCACTGCTGAGCACGGGCCTCCGAAAATTATTTTTTTCTCCAGTCTCAGTACATTGAAGAGCAAAACGATATTCCTGCGTTTATGACAAATACATAGGCGTGCTAACCTGCACGCCGCGTAGCCTAATCTTTTAAAATATAGCCCTCCAGTCAACCCGCGGGGGTCAAGTCGTTTGTCACGGCGCTGTTTCCGCGCGGGGGTGAAATATGCCACGTTTTCACTTTTTAACCCACCCTTGGATAAGATGTGTGAATAATTTAAGTAGGCTTTCGACCTTTTTGTGGTCGGTTAAAAATGAACCGTAGTCAGTGTTTTCCTGTAGAGTGCGGGTGTACAGATAAAGAGAGGACTGGTTATAATCATTGTGCCACAGGCTGTTCGCTATTCGCGGACATGTATGGATGCTGTAGCGCTGTGATCTGTGCTCGAGACACTATCACGGAAAATGTGTTCAAAAATAGGTACAAAGCAAAATTGTGATATTTTCTGTCGATTACCTTGTAATGTGATTACATCTTGACCTGGCGCTAATGTCAGTCTCTTAGGAGTACAAACAAAAAATACTTTCGTCCATAACTGTTCAAAATTTGTGTGTAAAATATTAACACATCTTTATATTTTTTTATATGAAACTATATTCAGTTCGAATGTAAACCCTAAGGCTTTCACGGCCGGCGTTGCATGTTGTATGTATTGCTTCCGGGCTGTTTGGCCGTGGTCTATGTGAAACTTGTGTTCCAGACGTTTCGTCGATCACTGCGGTCTGCGCTCTTGTCGCCGCTCAGACCTGAACCACTGAAGATGTCGACCGCAGTGATCGACGAAACGTCTGGAACACAAGTTTCACATAGACCACGGCTGCCGATCCACTGTGTATTACCACTCACGGTAGTTATTTTGACAATAAATCTTACATAGTTTAGAAAACAAGCAGAATATTCATCTTAAAATGTACGAGACTAATGTCTGGTATCTATTATATTATAAAATCAGTTTTTATCGTTGCATTAAACTGAACAAAAGACGTGTAAGTGTTGTCTTGCGCCGACCAACCGACCGTATTGTTGTCGCTTACGCTTGTGTTACATGTGCTCAGCTCGGGTTACATTTGGATTGTTTGATCGACAAACTTTATTTTAGCCTTCAGTCATTGTGTTCACATTAACTATATACAGTATAAGAGTTGACGGTGGCGTCTCCACCACCAAAACGACCAAAACGGCACTGAGCACTCGGCATCGGCTCCCGGGAAAACTCACCACCTTAAACAAAGCTTTAATTACTACAGCTTCTATATATATTCACCCCTCACGTCTAGGGGCTGCAGGCAGGCTTGATTTATGCCCTTACTGCCGCGAAATAATTCCTCCATGATTTACCACCAGACACTTTTTACCTGCATTATTAAAACGTACATAACAAAACTTAAGATCTACATGCAAAGAAACAGAGTTGAAAATACATTGGAATGGAGTGAGTTAAAACTTCCGTGAATGTACAATTCAGTAATTGCATACGTGTAATTGTGGTGGATAACGTCTGTTAGTTGTGATTTGTTTGTCAGGTCACGTGTCACGTGAGCGCTGGTGTCCTTTTGTGGAATGGGGGCATATGCGTAAGCCTTTAGGCCGCCGTTATCAAAAGTATTCTTGTATTAGTTGTTGAGTTAAAACATGTAACTACACTAGTTTATTACTTTGAAGTAATTTTAAGCTGGCGTATCGGTCGAGCTCCCCTCTTCCAGGAAATCACGATGCTGAAGCAAATCTCCCTGGGCACGAAGGGCGTCCATAAAAGACACAATAATTTCGCGATTTTGCATAGCTAAAGGAAAAATACACTCAAAAAAGTTGGAAAAAAGCTCTGTTATTATGAGTGACTCATATTTAATTTCTTTATAGAACTTAAACGTGATTATAATTATTATGAATGCCTTAACACGTCAACAGAAGCTAAGCAATAAGGTCCGTTAAGACAATACTTAATTTTTCGTGAAATATAAATAATCATATCATTCGATATGAAAAAATTGCATCTGGAAAATTGTGGAGGCCGTATTTTTAACTATTCAACCCCCATATTGGCTAATATTTCGGGATGAACAGATACAACTCGACGCACCAGTTTGCGCTTATAGCATCTCGATGGTTTCTTCTTATATCTGCTCGCATAAACGATTCACAAACAATTCAAATTGTAACGCTCCAGGCTACACTACAGTTCTGGACCTTCCAATACGATACCCAAAAGCATGGGTTATGTCAACATCTAGTATGAGTAACGCAAATAAGTAACTCCAGAACTATCACCTTACCGAGACATTCAACATACATTCATTCGCCATATTCAAGAGTTAACGAGTAAAGTATACAGGGTGAGTTGTGCAGGAAAACTTGCTAGATTTTGGGTAATAATTAAAACACAATTTGACTATTCTTATAAATTACTCAAACTTAAAAAGAATCCATTTCTCAAAGGAGACAACTGTTACTCACGCGTCAGATTTCCATATTAAGTAATCACGCGCGTTTCCTTGATCTACATTACTCCTCCGAGAGTTAGGTTCAATAGGCCTTATTTTTCACTCGACGCAAGTATAAACCGGTACATGCCAGTATAAGCAGGCGCTGGCTGGTACAGGCCGGGTAATAACGTGGTAAAGCCAGGCTTACCTTGTTTTACGTCGCAGGTGCTCAGCGGTCGCGTCGCGCTCGTAAACTAAATTCGACGTCACCCGACACGATTCCTAGGGTTTTAGAAAACATTAAATACTCTCTTGAGACCTCTCCAGGCGTGAGAGAAAAGAATATGGGATTTAAAAAGAAGGTTTATTTGCTGGAAACAGTGTTCTAAAATAAAATTAGGTTTTATATATATTTTAGTTGGCGGGTGATCTTCATATAGAAATAAAAAAGCCATATTTATGAAATGGTATTGATGATATTAACTAATATTAAGTATGTGTGATAAATGACATTTAAAGTTTCCTAAGTGGTATTATTTTAATTGTTCAGTGATTATAATAATATTTTGTTAAAAACCGACTTTGCAAGGTTTACGACATTAAATTAAACATTATAGGGGGCTCCTGATTTAAAAATAATAATAATATATCCTATGTCACCCGGGGATAGTGCAGCTTCCCAACAGTGAAAGATTTTTTGAAATTGGTTTAGTAGTTGTGGAGCCTATTCAATACAAATAAACAAACAATCAAATCTTTCCTCTTTATAATATTAGTATAGATACGATGTGAAGATAAGTGAAAAGAAATTGTAATTCGAACGCTTCTAAAAATAAAATAATGATAATGAATATGATTTGACGTTAGAATATCAGTTTGTTTATATTATTGTTATCTTTAATACTATTAAATAAATAACAGTACTGTATTCTAAACTTTATTAATGAATATTTTATGAGCAAATGGTATATAAGAACATACAGTAAGAGACAATATTATAAAAATGGTTATTACATTAATGTAAGAATCATAAAAATGTGTAGCGTAAGAACGCAAGTGACAAGGCTAACGTTAACACGCCGCCAAAACTTTTCCAGCACACATTCGGCTGTACAGTTAAACATCTGTTAAACATATTTGGAAACAAAAAATAAAGATAAAGATAGTTTGAATGTTGTTGCTTGCCTAAGTGAGATTTTAACTCGAACACATGAGCTTACGCCTATTTCCAGCAGTGGACGTCCTGTGGCTGAGACGATGATGATGATAACGTTAGTTTATGTAAAATAATGTTTTAACAATTAATTAAACAAGTATGTTCCTCAATCCATTTAAACCAACTGTAAAGAGGCAAATATTCTCACTTCAATTGCTTTTTTATACTCGTAATATCAGAACTCCTCCATTTGTTACACTATTTGCATATTTTGAAACTCAATAAAACGGATATTTTTTAATTGGTACAATCGATTTTTCAATTAAAAAAGTTAAGTTTTATTAAAGAAAATGTGCTAGCTTTAAGTGTAATAGAAGTAGGTTTTTAACCGACTTCAAAAAACAAGTAGAAGTGGTATTATTTTATATGTTACACTAAATGATTTTTTTTTTCATATTTTTTTATGATTTTTCACCGATTTATTCCCCATTTTTGAACCGATTCACAAAATCCTTTTTTTGTTTGATAGAGCGTATCTTAGTTCTATTTAATTATCATCAAAATCGATCAAGTTGATTTTGAGTTACACTCCAATTACTGAAAAGTGTTACGTTTACTTGGACGACATAATTTCATACTTTTGAGTGTTGAAGTCGGTAACATTTTTTTAGTATTTTTTAATGTAATTTACAATATACTTTATTCTATGCTTGTTTTCTGTATTTGAGATGGACGGCTGCCGATAGAAAATCTTTTCAAAATTATAGTTCAAACACAATAATAAGTCTGTGTGAATGAAAGAGACGACTTTGAACCTGACGAAGTGAAACCCGTGTGACGACCACTAGTCTCGCCATGAACACGACGAACCACAAACGCACACATAGAGATATCACTGAACTGATCGAGGACTTAGTCTTGAGCGCGAGTTTCTTTTTTATTCTTCTCTATGGCTCAGAAAGTATGTATATGATGCGACAGATTCAAAAATGAAAGAAAATAGGCGCTCTATAAATGTGGTGTTGGAGTAAAACGCTTCATCACGAAGCGCGTCATTTGCGCTCCCGGCTCGCTGAACATGACGACCGCGCCCGGCCTGGCTACACCGCCGTAACCAGCGATACTCTTTCAGCTCACTCATCTACTTAAACATGCGTTTAATGGTTCGTGATCGATTTGCTCTTCGAAAAAGTAAAATATATCTTTATACACTTATAACATTCTGTATATTTGTTTGTCTACACAATACTATAAATAGGAAAGATTTGTATGTTTGTAACACGTAAACTCAAAAACAATCGGACTGATTTCATAAATTCTTTCATCATTAGAATCGTACATTACTCTTTAGTAACATAGACTATAACTTCAATCATGTAACCGTGCGAGGCCGGGGCGGACCGCTAGTCATATATATAACAAATATAAACACAGAACTATCGCACTGATTTCAACAATCTCTTTCCTGTGCAATGCTGTTTTATTGTCCAACTCTAAACTATATTTCATACAAAAAAGATAGGGATGATATGAATACAACGATTATGTGATCATTTAACCCCAGGTGAAACAAAATATAGAAGATTAATCTAACTCCTGGAGGAAACTCATAGATTGCATTATATAAGCTGTAGGTGCAGCTCATGAACAATATACTCGTATATAATGGCATTGATTGTATTATCTAGGGAAATCACACTCATATTATACAGACGAAAGTTTGTCTGTTTGTCATTTGTGTATTTGTACTCCTTCATGCTAAAACGGCAGAACGGATTTGTATGGAATTTGGAATTTTTTTGCTTTTGAAAAGCTTGTACCCTGATATTACATATAGGCTACTTTTGATCCCGGATAAAGTATAGTTCCCGTGGGGTAACAGGGATAGCGGGAAAACCATAGTTCATACGAGCAAAATCGCAGGGCGCTGTAAATAATACGCATTCTCTCAGCAGCGACACTATAGTACGATGTACAGTACTATAACAACGGGAAAATATTTTTGTACCCTTATATACCGTATATTCGTCGTAGCGGCTACGGCGTAGCACAATGTGCTCGTAGAGCGTAGCGTCGTTAGCTCCACGTAGGCTTACCATATATTTTCTACATGGGATAACGTTGCATAGTTTCAGGACAATTCCTGAAGATATATATTTCCGCGTGTTTGGGGGGATTTTCTCCCATACATAAGTGGCTGTATAGCTATTTATACTAATATATTATAACTATGAAACAAATTGTGTATTTATCCAAATTCTCAAGCCAGCGTATGCCGCAATGTCAGCATCATTTACGGACAATGGTAAAAGTCATAAACATAAATAAATAAAAAATAAAAAAATAAAAATAAAAAAAATAATTGGCTTTCAGACCAAGGATCCATAATTTCATTCTATTTCGTATCGTCAGTATTCAAATTAATAAAAAACTGTATCGTATTAGTCCCTAATATTAAAGTTGGTAGCCAGTTTAATGTATTATTGTTCAGAGATGATGTCACGTATCGCTGAGAGAGTGCTCGAGCCACTGGCCGGAGCCCGAACAGCCACTCACTTGTAACACGACAACACCGTGTCAGCACTAGGACAACATATACACCAGGACATATAATCTATCTTCTGTATAAAGGTACACTACATCCTTATCTTCACATTCGACAACGTATTTTGACAAGGTATAGTGTTATTTTGACTATTTAATGAGTCAAAGTTTAACAAACAAACATATATATCACATAGATGATGATGATGATGATGATGATACAAAAGCAGATACAAAAGCTATGACATAACAAGCTACGCTTCTTTTCGGTAGGAAAAGGTCAGACCTTTGTCTGACCGCTGTCTCACCTGATGTTAAGTGACCACGCTGTCTAAGGTGTAGCGCGCAAACTTAGAAAGTAAAAACAGTAAAAGGTAACCTATTCACCATCTGCGGAACATTCCCGTTTATCTAACTCTTCCACTGATCCTAATGCTGACTCCTGTCTTCACCTTGGATTGATGACATTCTTACTCTAAATTGTATTCTTACTACTATTTGACATCTCTTGCTCTATAATATGTATTAATTTTTAACTATGACTTATGACTCAATTTGAATTTTTTATCTATCACTTTTTAATCTTTGTTTTTAAATTTAATCTTGTTAGGTATAAGTATGCATGCTATCTTTTTTATTTCAATAAATAAATTAACTTTACCAATAATAAATAAATAAAATGCTTTAATGGCGTTTTCAAAAGTTACTATTCACATGGATTATTTTTTTTAAGTAAGAAATACCTGTTATAGGAGATTTTGCTCTTGCCCACATCTATTTGTTTATTTTACGAACGGGTTCAGTAATATAAACAAAATAAATATTTATATATAAGAGAAAAAGGTATTTGAAATGTGGTATATCTATAATCGTGCGTGTGGTATATACGTGGGTAGGTGCGTAATAATTCTTTATTGATAAAAAAGTGTCCTGGGCAGGGTAGATAGGATAAGGGTCGATAAGATTTAACACTTAGCTTATCGCCAAAAAGACATATTAGATACACACATATATTGTCATATTGTAACTAATGACATACATAGCCCACCCTATATAACATTTGAGATATAGGATTAAATCTTTTTCTTTTTTTTTTGTCAATATTAGTGTCCACACCTTCAACCCTACTTGCCGAACGTTTTTTATTATGATTGTAGTATGTGTGTATGTGTGTATGTATGTGCCCGGTAGGCAATGTTACCCGCAAGCCGGCGCGAGCGGTATTTACCTCGTATATTGCGCAGTATTTTGAATACATACAAGTAAAATGCTCGATTGACTCGATGAGAAATACGTTCATTCATCATAATAAATACGTGTTATGACAAAAAAGTAGACCATCCTTCCTCCCGCGGCGCCATGAACCGTGCGAAGACGGCAGAAGGCTCTGTTGGCCCAGCGCCAGAACTGCACCGATCGAAGATAATTCCGGACGTGCCCACTCAAATCTTTGTACTATATGACTGTGATCACTATTACTTAACAGTTTATTTTACAGATGGAGGAAATACTCAATGCAATGCTTAAATAATGTTTTTTCTGTATCTCTCTTAATGAAATCATACACATCTTTTTCGCCGACTCTTAGACTACTGCATAAAAAATTGGATAAATTAAAAAAAATAATGCGCTAAAGGTTAATTGAAAAATAATATATCTTCACATTGAAATAGTTTTTATTTTATTAAAAAATAAGTCAGTTACATTTATATTATTTTTAAACATTTTGTTATCTTGTCACTCGTCATCCATCTGCTGAAAAATATGTACTTATGTCATATCCTCAAGATCCACGTTATACACATAACATATATATTTATTCAATTTTATGTTTATCCTTCTAATTCTTCTTGCCTTAGTTTAACCGACTTTAATAATAAAACAGTTTATCAAATTATATGTGTTTGTTTAGGGGTTAGTGTTTTTTTTTTCAAAATAGAATCAAAATATCTTTCTAGTACTCACATGCTGCATTAATGCCAAGCTAAATTTTCATGTTAATAATTTAAAGCCTACTTAACTATTTATTGTACTCGTACCAACTTATTTTTACTAAAACAACAAACACAAGCGTTTCGTGCCCGCGTTATTTTAACTCTGTTCCATCATATTTTCAAATAATAGGGATCGCTTCGCTTGATTATAGACTAACTACGGTAACGACCATACACGTGCAATAGGTACTACAGCTTGCATTGAAAACTGGTATTTATCGCTATTAATATAAGGCTTAGATTTGGACTGCGCTACAGAATACGTAGTAGAATGTCACTTCCTTAGGGAAAGCGTCAAAGCCTTCATTAGACGAGTGTACGAGTCTATCGGCGGCGGTAGACGTGGGAGTGCCGCAAGACGCGCGTCTATGCCCCCTTCTGTTCCATACAGTTAAATTAATAAGGCAGCAATGACAAGCATTTTGCTAAAAGCATTTAAATTCTGATTAAAGTCGTCGTTCGAAAAAGTAGATTTCTATTTTCTTTACCCGACCTTTATAATGAACACCTTATAATGAAATTTACTCACATATACAATATAGACTTCACAAAAAATATGATGTGTGGATTTTGGGTAACTATTTGAAATACCCTATTTATATTAAAATGCTTTTCACGTAAATAAGTCGTCAATTTACTGTGGGCATATTAAATTGCTGGATTTTATAATCCAATAATTTGAATACGTTTATTGTGAAAAATATGTTTCTTAGAAATATAATTTATTGCGTTATATATACAAATGGCAATTTTTGTGTTTAACAGGACAAGAACTTCTTACTTAGGTTAGTTTTAGTCATCATCATCATCATCTCAGCCATAGGATGTCCACTGCTGGACATAGGCATCCCTCATCGATTTCCGCAAGGACCGCCGTCCTATGCTGCGTTTGGCAGGGAGCCGTGGTATCCTTTTGACCCCAACAGCCTGATGGCCGTTGGGGTCAATTCTTCGAGCTATGTGTCTTGCCCGCTACCACTTCAACTTGCTAATCCCCTGGGCTATGTCGGTGACTTTTGTTCTTTTACAGATCTTCTCATTTCTGATTCCCGAGTAGCCATAACATGGGATTGTTTAAAAGGAGAGTTAACAGAATCTTAAAAAGGATTAACAAGGCAACGTATCATAATGCCCCTATTGTTACAGATATCCATAGGCGACGGTGATCACTTACCATCAGGCGGCCCGTCTGCTCGTCAGTAGAATTTCAACGCTACCAACGTTTTTAGATCGATAACAAGCTCGGCCAATAGGATCAATTCATTTCTAAAAGATCTTAATGGTTTAAATTTGCAAATAACCAAGACCGAAGAGCTGCCAGCTTCCTCGCTCAACGTATCAGCTTAGCAATACAAATAGGGAACGCTGCCAGCGTCTTGGGTACAATGCCGCAGGGGCCCTTTTTAGATTTAATTTAGTTATTATTTAATTTTTAAGGTTTCTATATTAAGTTAGGTAATTTTATTGCTATATATACGTTATTTGTTATTATGTGTTCATTTAAATAAATAAATTTATTAATAAAATTACGGGTATGAGCAAGGTCTACCTAAAGGCATTGTTATTGGAAATGGGGAATTCATTCTCCTTTCAATATTCGGATGGTAAGTAGTTCGTTATGCGCGGAAGGCTTTGTTTCGGTTTGAAATGAGCCCGCGCCGAGTTCCTCTCCCGTGATGCTTCGAGATGTTTCGATTGCTCTTGTTCTCCGAACTGCAGCTTTGTTTGTTTCCTTCGAGGAGTTTTGTTCACAACTTTTAAATTAATGATATTAGCCCCAGTGGAGACGATGTGAGCATGAAATATAAAAATTAAAATTACCTCTTTTATGTTTTTAGTCACTTAATCGAGAACTTCTGTTTGTTACTAAAGAAAAAATACTTTGGTTTGGACATTCTTTTACTGAATTTGACTGTTCTAATAAATAATACAACAATTTAATATTTGTCATAAAGGTATTTTAATATAATTGAAAATTAATCTTTTTTTTTCTCGTATAATAATTATGAGTATTTTTAGTGGGTACTTTCAAAATTGTATGCCAGGTTACGTAGGTTTAGTTCTTTAGGACTCACAATACAAGACAAAGAAACGCGTCTCGAATAATAATATTGAATTACAGTCGTTTAAAAACGGCAACATGAAAACTTTATTGAAATTATTGAATCGTAATATTTAAATACAATATTTAGTTTCGCTTTATTATAATAGCGAACGACAAGTTATATAACCAGTCTCGCGACGTACCAACGCGATGATTTTGTAATAACTTTACTTGATATTCCTGAACTTAATAAAGGGCATTGGCCTCGATTGTCGAAAGGGTAACGACCTTTCCGAACAATGAAAGCATCAATTCGATACCGTAACCAAACAATCTAGGAAAGTAATAAAAAAATGTATCTTTACCGAAGCAATCAATCAGGGTGCACTCACCGCTTTGCGGGGACACCGTACGAATATCTAATTTTGTTTGTTACATCCCCCTCCACCCCAGCTTACACCCTTCACCCCCGAGGCTAGAGCGCACGCGTCGAACACCCTAAATCCAAGCGGACGTTTTGATGGATCACCCTTAATGACAAGAACCGAAGGGGCGGAATAGGGCTTGCTACTTATCGATGCTTTATATCGATAAAATGGGTTTCTTGCCGATAAAGGTTGTTGTGAAATTGGCTCGATAAGATCTGATTGTTGGTGTTTTGGTATGATGATGGAAGGGTCAGATTGTGAAATTGATTAGTAATTGTTTTATATTGCTTTGTGATTGTTGCTGTATTTAGCATTATGAATTTTTTGATGGGTTGGTATGTTTTGTAATATTATTTATTGCGTTGTTTTACGTATATATACTTGACAAAATGGACAGACGATCTGACTAAGGACGCATTTTTAACAGAGGAGGCGTAAATCCTGTAGATGTCCTATGACTGAGATGATAATGATTATGATGACTCGACAAAATGACTATCTTATTTTTTATTGCTCTATATACGCTCACCCACTTAATATGTATATTCACTTTTGTATGAATTTATTATACAGACATGTACATAACAAATGTAATATGTTGTCAACCATAGTGCGTCATTTGTACATAACAAATGTAATATGTTGTCAACCATATTGCTTCAAATATCGTAGCATTTCCGGATTACTAATATTTCTGATATCGATAAAAAAACAGCTAAAATATAACAATATATAAATATGTGACAGAATACCAGTAGCGAAATAATCTCAATAAATTGATACAGAATACATAAAGAAGGATTGGTTATACTTATAAAATATAATATATGTAAAAATGAGATAGCAACTTACACTTTTAACTAATTTCAATTTGTCGTTTGTTCCCACTTACAACATCGTCGTAACTTTGGAAGAAGGCAATGGATTGGACAGTTTGACATTTGAAATGGAGAAACAAACTCATTTTAAGGATATATAGGAATGTCAATGGTAAAATGCTGTGCCTTTTAAAGAGGGGTATTCTTAAGCGTATGCTTAAGATAATGTGTTGCTTAAATTGATTTTATATATTAAGTATATATATTATGTATATAAGATAATATATTGTAAAGGGAACTCACATTTTTTATGAGCTATAAATCTTAAAGTTGACAGTAAACATGTCAACAATAAACATTTTTGTAAAACATATTTTAACGATACTTTTGCTTCCCCTCACTACAAGGCCATACGCGGCCGCCACATGAACAGCACTCGGCACAATTGTATTAGACATTAGTGATGCGCCTCGCAATTCATGCTTTTATTGTTCGTCGGGGCTAAAACACGCAATTTCCTATTGTTTCGGTAATGATTCTCGAGTACGTGCTGTAGCGAGATTGTCTTCATGTATTTTGTCACGCGCTACTCGGACTTTTATCTACTTTTAAGGTTTAGGCTATCCTTTCCGGTTTACTATTCACGATAAATTTAACGAACCTTATGGGAATCGGACATAACAGTTTTAACTCTTATTGCTATTTTATTTCAAGGTGACAATAGAACATCATTGTTATTTGCGGTGCGTTTGTTCTATCGTAGCTCAATAAGATTATTGTTAAAACAAGTGATTGACTTATACCTGTAAATTAATATTTGATGCCAAGCTATTCAGAAAGCCTTATTGAAGCTCAGACAGATATATCTATGAGTGATGAACAATGGAAACATTTTAACTTTACAGTGCAAATACAACTCACCAAAAATATAAAAAGGAATTTCTGAGTGGTGGCTCTACCATACCTTCATTACTACTTTACACTGTGTCTACGGGTATAACGTGGTACTTACGCGTAGAAACAGTGTAATACCATACCTACTTTTGCCTACCTACTGTTAAAATAATGTTTCTGCTTAATGCATCATTTACATGGCAACATTCTGATGTATAAACGAAAATGGATAAAGATCCGGTTTTTTTTCAAAAGGAATCACAATTATAAAATAATCGTTCTGAACGTTCTCGGAAAAGTTGGTTTTCTTTTGAAACGCGCCCATAGTGGAACTGGGTATGGCTTTAAATTATAAACTGTTAGTCGGCTACCATGCATAAGTAATGATGGGTCTAACACTCGCCGGCGCTGTCTACTGTCTGATTGGAGGAGGAATGTGCTCGTGCAGTAATGTAACGAGTTCTCTCGAAAGAACTCTTAATGATTGTGAGCACGGCATAGTGACATCAATCGATGATGATTATACGAACCATTTGTATCGATTTCTGGAAAATGCAATTCGCTTATGGAGCGCGAGGGGAATCGATTTGACAAATGAACTTTTGGTGACTATTACTTTTTTTTATAACTGAAAGCCACAACCGTATCAGAGGCCATGGATCGAGTGATTAATAACCTGTTTCCATACTTTCTGTTTCACTTGCAGGTCATATTGGATGCTTGTGAAATAGTTTATTCCTACTTGACGTCGCGGAAGCTTTACATTTAATTCACAATGTCCGTAATGCCTGTTTTTGTTCAGTAACTTATGAAGTTCAATATCATCTCAGCTATACAAAGTCCACTGCTGGACAAATATAGGTATCCCCAAATGACTTCCACAATTTGAAATAACTTTTTACATTATGTAATTGAATATCCTAATACACACATAAGAACAAGAACTGTGAGAACAGTATCCCTAGAATGTAATATATTGTTAGGATCAGAAGTGGAAATATTTAAAAAAAATATACAACACGCGTTCTCCCTAACCTCAAAACAACTTTTATTTGGTCTTTCGATAATTTGTTCACAATTACAATCAAAAGTAGAATCAAATATACAGAAACTAAGTACACGCGGATTATCACAAACAACAAGTAATAATGGTGACAAAAATGGCTCACGTGCGTTGAGAGACCCAGGCCGTCCGTTCGCGTCGAGCGCCGCCAAGCAAGTAGGCTGTCTGGCGCTCGGTGGGTTCCTTATATAATCTCCCGCGGTGACGCATTCGGTCTAGAGAAAGCTTATGTCTAATAAAACAATTAGAAATAGGTATGTCACTCACTAATCGCACCGAATAACAAACCAGCAGAGCTTCCGCACGCAGCCGAGGCCGAAGGAAATATGTGTCACTCGTCCGGCCCGCACTGGCTTTTATAAGGACTGTGCCCCTTCACTACTTCTAGTTTATGTTGGCAGCTAACACGGCCTCTCCTGACCTTCTGACGTCCTCGTCAGGTTCTTAGAGCTTCTTTGCTGCAAGAAGGCTTCAGATTGACCTGAGTGTTTTCTCATCGTCGTAAAATGTGTTGGCTCAGCCACTTTATCACTGGACTAGTAGTCAGTAATGCAGATGTTGATGCGGTTTGGCTCACAACTCGTGAAGAATTCTGCACAGGCAGCTTGCGGCATCCATTCACCGCATTAGCAGTAGCAGCAACAGCGGCAGCGCCAGGGGCAGCGCCTCCAGCAGCGCCTCCGTTAGCGTCTGTGGCAGCGCCTGTGGCAACGCCTTTGGCAGCGCCTGCGGCAGCGGCAGCAGCAGTGGCAGCAGTAGCATCAACAGCGGCAGCAGCATCTGCCTAAGCTCCAACTCCTGCCGATGATGAGCGTGCACTTGACACCTATTCTCCACACCAAGCTAGCTGGTGTAGTAGAGCATTAGCTCACAGAATAACTATACCCTGGCTAGTGAGTCGAACACTACAGGATGCAGCGACTTAACTATGTTAACGCTGCGCATTCATAAACTGTTTTCCACATTAGGTATATAAGGTATGCGACTTGATTATTGGTCTACGCTCCCACGGCTTGACGATATAACAATATCGTCAACGTTGAGGCGGCTAGACAGCAATATCAACGCTCTAACTAAGCATAGCATTAGTCCGGCTAGTAAAATCACTACGAGCAGTAACAACTTGGCGAATATTACTGTTCGGCTAGCGAAATACTACGGATGACAGCGTCTTAACTATGTTAACGCTGCGCATTCATAAACTGTTTTCCACATTAGGTATAACGTAAGCGACTTGATTATTGGTCTACGCTCCCACGGCTTGACGATATAACAATATCGTCAACGTTGAGGCGGCTAGACAGCAATATCAACGCTCTAACTAAGCATAGCATTAGTCCGGCTAGTAATATCACTACGAGCAGTAACAACTTGGCGAATATTACTGTTCGGCTAGCGAAATACTACGGATGACAGCGTCTTGATAAGTGTCAACGTTAAGTCTGGCTAGCTAAACCGCTACAGACAACGGCTTGACAGTCATCAACGCAAGTTTGGCTAGTGAAACGTCACTACAAACTTTACTTACTGCGTTACATACTGGCAGCTTAATTCTACACTTTCAGACCGATTCATATGTACCGAAATGTATTCAAATCCTACACGCATTTCAAGTCAGCTTTGTATGAGCGCGTCTGCCAGGCCGGAGTCCACACACAGCATGCGCGGCCGCCAGGCTGATGCTCGCCTATCAGGAACTTGCATGTCGGAACTCTGCGGATTTAAGCAAACAACAAACACAAAATTTCTGTGCGGTATACACACGTGCCAGTTACTGTCACGCTTGAATAGATTGGTGTTCACGTCAGTGTATGCCTGAGACATCTAACTGAACCGTCCATCTTCCCGACTCGGCCGTACCTGACCCCGACTTGTCAGCCTCCCGAATAATCTACTCGGCGGCTAGGAATATGGACTTCTGTAACAAATGAAGAACAATGAAAGCGACTCAATTGAGTCCTCGCTCAATCGTATTTGAAACAGTAAAAATTTCAAGTCCAAATAAAATCACCCTTTTGTGGTTAAAGTGCCCGTACCTTATCGCACAGGTGCGTTTTCAATTTAAGAACAAAAAAAAAATACACCTGCATACATCTATATGAGGGTGTGTTTCAAATTGAGCTTTAAGCACAGAGAGCATGCTTAAAGTAATTCCAAAAAAATGCACTGACAGCTGAACACAAAATGTATACGACGTCATCCATGACGTCATCATCCTGTGCTTAGAACGCTCTCACGAGTACGACGTAGAGCAGTGTGAGCGCTGTCAAACACATAGATAAATAACTATGCACTGAGAGTCAAACATCTGACTCATTATGAGAATCTGTCGAAAAATTGGTAGTTCGTCCACAAAAATTTAAAAACGTAATTTTATATATCAGAAAAAAAAACATGACCCATATAGTGCCCATGAAGTATGGAAGAGAATGATTTAATATGAATTTAATGGGAACTGACATTTAAAGAACTCGCGCGCATTGACACACAAAAAGCCGTTCCGATTTGCTTACGAGCGTCAGCACTGTCAGTAGGTACTAAATTCGTCTCGAAACAGCCAAATCCTTACGTACGAACGTGTGCACTGTGAGCCCAAATGGAAACGCAGCCTAAGACACAACAGTTGTCACAATACAAACAGGCTTTATTTACTGACTACATCATATTTGTGTATTGTGTACACGTTTAAGAATTTTTATTTCATCTAAGGCATTTGAGAGTCGAATAAGTATTTGGCATTTCGAACGACTTCACAACTCTTTGTCATTGTGACAATAATGTTTTTATTTTAAAATTGTGACACAAAATGAAAACACTTTGATCGCGACCCTACAATCACACTATTGCGGGAACCAAACAAATTTAATTCACGTGCTAAACTGCAGGTAGTTTGAGAATCTGTTTTCTAATAAACAAAAATCAATTTCACTAAGTAATTGTGTTCTTATTTGGTATTTAGGTAAGACACGGCTAGGTTACTCTCAAATGAACGCACCGTATTTGCATTGCCTTGCAATACATGAAGCCACAAGAATTTTTAGTGTGGTGAACGTGGTGGCTCTAAATACAAAATACTCGACCCATCTTCAACAGCATTTTATTATCTAATCGTATGTAGGATCGTATCTGATTTATGAATTCGGGATTCATACATTCATACAAACTCTTGAACTTAAAGTTCAACTCTTATACAAACACATGGTGATAGTTTTCACATATCTATTTCACATGCCACGTTCCTGTGCTTATGAAATAAAACTGTACTTCTAGTTCGCCAGTAAACTCACACAAATTCAAACACGAAACATTTGGAACAACAGAAAAACTAAAAGCCGATGTTTGAACCTCTTTCGTGGTAGGTATGTAGTCGTCAACAAATTGCAAACATATTTTAGCACATATTATCACTTGTCAGATATCGCATCGCAATTTTGTCCAGTTTCTGTTACTTACACAAAGCCACAGTAAAAAGTGATTGATCAGGCGTCATGGTCTATACCAATCTGCTGAAATCATTGAAATACCTAACTAGCTATCAATAAAATAACCGTGCGGTATGCTTCTTACATAGTGACAGCCTGACAGGTTAAGGTAGATTTGATATTAAACATGACGTAGTGGCAGTTTATCATTAGCTCGGTCGCCAAAGATCTATATCACACTACAAGTAGGTACGTAGGTATAGTTGATGGACGCGCCTGCCGGTACCTACAACCTTTTTACTTTTTGTTAGAGAGGTCATAACCTGCAATTTTCTCAAGTCGGCTTAGGATTCAATTCTAAAGGTAATTGCTGGCACGTGTCTGTTAGACTGCGATATCGATAGGAGGTGTATGAAACATAAATTTATGGCGCAGACAATAACATTTACACACAAATCTCAGTATTCCATGGTTGGTGCGCGGTATATTTTGTTTATCTTAATCTGAGGGTACACGAAGGTACGAACACGATACAAATACGGCTCAAATATATTTTTACCTAATGATCTTACTTTGAATTATGTACGGTGGTAAGGTATGCGAATGAATCAAAGGTTCACTACGCTAAAATACATTCGTTCTTTACTACTTTTATAGGTATCGGTTATCTCGTGGATTACGATCGCGGGACACATCTTGGTCGCTTTGAACTATAAGTGTGTAAGTAATGACCTTCAAGTGTACGTAATATGAGTACCATCAGTTCGCATTATTTCAAAAATAACATAATCAGTATCAACGTTGTCTAGACACAAAAAGCTACGAAGTTTACGTAATTGATAAATGTTCGCGAACTCTAGCACTGGGACAATATCTATGACCCAGCCAAGGACACGTTCTATCGTCAGATTAATATAAATTGGGTTGGTCTCACCGGGATAGCTAGTCGTTTAGCACATGGATGCTGCAACCTGGAGTGGTCACCGTGCTCGAAGCAGTCCGCATAGACGAGACATTCCGGCGTCGTCGCCGTGGATGCAACGGCTCCTCCGCACGGTCCACCGAGGGACCCCGAGGCGCCCGCACGTCACCAACAATTACGTCATATGCAGGAGTACACCACCGACGCTAGCTTCCCCACGAACTCGTACACGCCGGGCACAATGTAAAAAGGCATAACAGAAATCTATACAACACATACGAAGAAAATGTATGTTGAGGGTAGATGAATAGGTTATCTGATTAGTGCCTTTCGCTTGTTTCGTTTTAATTTTCTTCAAAACGGTCAGAACAGGTAAACAGAGACATAAGAAATAACCAAAACTACTTGTTTACACGGAGTCACCGATTACAAGCATTTTTGTAACATGTGGGCATGTGTGTCCTTTATCCCACTTCTGATGTTAGGATCAGAAGTGGAAATATTTAAAAAAAATATACAACACGCGTTCTCCCTAACCTCAAAACAACTTTTATTTGGTCTTTCGATAATTTGTTCACAATTACAATCAAAAGTAGAATCAAATATACAGAAACTAAGTACACGCGGATTATCACAAACAACAAGTAATAATGGTGACAAAAATGGCTCACGTGCGTTGAGAGACCCAGGCCGTCCGTTCGCGTCGAGCGCCGCCAAGCAAGTAGGCTGTCTGGCGCTCGGTGGGTTCCTTATATAATCTCCCGCGGTGACGCATTCGGTCTAGAGAAAGCTTATGTCTAATAAAACAATTAGAAATAGGTATGTCACTCACTAATCGCACCGAATAACAAACCAGCAGAGCTTCCGCACGCAGCCGAGGCCGAAGGAAATATGTGTCACTCGTCCGGCCCGCACTGGCTTTTATAAGGACTGTGCCCCTTCACTACTTCTAGTTTATGTTGGCAGCTAACAATATATTAATAATATTTATAATATTGATTGTATGTTGTTTTTCGTGTCCGTAACGTGTGTCACCGTGGGTCAGTGCTGAAAACCAGCGCCGTGACTGCTATAGCTTAGATAGAAAAAGCGATAGGACGGTATTCTGTATTCGTAGGTTCAAGTCCCACTAGCAGCCGAATTGTTTCTTCAAATAATTTGAACTTAAGTTCTACCTAGGATATTGTTAATGCAATAAATAATAAAACTCACACATACAATATTTCAAAAATTATAACAATATCCCGCTTTCGGCGGACATCTGGGTACACTCTCGACTTTTTAGCAGTAAATCCATTGTCGCAATTATTTAACCTCTCGTTTGAAGAATCCTTTTATCGATTTTTTTATCGATTATCGTGTGTGGCGGACACAATAATCACACAGGTCTTATTTTCTTTTTCTGGACTAGCCGTCCATACTGAAAAATGGTTTGAATGATAATACAAATTGTAAAAGATTGGCCACAAGAGTTTGCATATCGATGGCTTCAATTATGTCGATTAAAATGTGTTAAGTAATATGAACAAGCCCCGACTATAACTATACCTATATAACCTATATAATTTTCTCTCTTATTGTTTATGCTACCTTTATTAGGAAGAGAGTCTGCTATAACACAAAAAAGCAGCAGACAGAGTTTCATGTACCTACTATTCCTAAAACAATAAACATTTTTTTTTCTGTGTTCACATCAACCTCAAATATTGCGTCAGCATTTTAATACTTTCGTAATTCTATTAATTATAATCTTATAATTAAAATAACAATATTCTATTATTTAGAATTGATCTTGGTGAAATCGATAAGAAAACCACTGCACATGAATTCTTCAATTACTCGTACTATTATAATTTTGATACTTTATCGATATATAGTACATATGTACGCTGCCATTTAGAATACGCTTCTCAAGTTTGGAATCCTAGATACGCAGTTTATATTGACCGCCTTGAAAGTGTACAACGCAAATTTCTTAGGTTTTTAAATTATCGCAGTCACTCAGAAGAGAAAAAATATTTAAAACAGTGCAAAAAACATCACTTTCTTCCGCTTAAAGATCGTCGTAATTTTGCTGATGTGCTGGTTCTTAAAAAAATCATCACATCTACCATTGATTGTCCTGCAATATTAAGCCAAATTGGCATATATACACCCAGCCGATCTTTCCGTAATAGCCCTTTACTTTATCTCCCTTCTTTTACCACAAACTACCGCCAAAATACATATATATACCGAGCGTGCAAAACTTTTAACGACTACAACAAGCAGAGCAACTTAGATAGCAACTTAGATATCGATATTTTCACATCCAGCCTTTCATCGATCAAGGCCAAACTTAGCCAAACCTTCTTTGGTTCAACGCAGATGAAAATGGGAAATGATTAAAAGAAATATGTGTTATTGTGTGCAAAAATTAAATTTTTCTAAGTTTAAAAATATTTTAACATCCTCAATCCAAAATTTACACTATTTTGGATTGAGGATGTTAAAATATCTTGTGTGATTTTTGTTAAACAGATAATCTCTATCTGTGGAGACTTATTAATGACTCTTTTCTTAATCAATACTGTATACCTTTTTTTTTTTTTTTTTTTTTTTTTTTTATCGAGGTTAATCCCTTTACGGACTTCCGCCTGTCATATGGGAGACAGACGGCTTCTGTCGGAGTCTGTTTAATGGTCTCACACCAACCCGACTATAGAATATAGCCGGGCCCCTACCGACTAAACCACCCCGGCGAGCAGACGCAGCCTGTCGGGGAGAGATGGGGAAGTACTTTCCATCCCGCCCCGGCTTAAGGTCCGGTGCCATCAACCGGACCAACGGCAGACGGAGCGGCTTAGCTCAGACCTTCAGCCGCTCCCCGCTGTATACCTAAGTTAAGCTATGTGTCGATAGTCTTCCTAATAATAAATAAATAAATAAATAAAAATAAATATTGATTTGTTCTGAAAACATAAAAATATGTAACCCCCAATTTTGCGTTTTCACAGATAGCCGTCATCTTCAAACATCCCGTAAGTACTCATCTTGCATCATAAGTATTCAAACATGACCCGCGACGCTCGCGTACCATCCGAAGACACGAAGCAGGCGGAAGTGGCAGCCCACCGCACCCCGCACCCACCGCGCACCGTCGAACAGTAAATCGCTCGACACGACAGTTTCGGATCGTCGCCGCGTGCGAACAGCTCCACATCTCTGCACTAACACTCACTCGCTAAGTAACCAGGATGCGCCTCACCACGTCATAAGTCGTTTGGCACGACGCGACTGTTTCATTTCATCGTCACAGATAAGCCGAATGATGACTTACGGGAACTCAAATTAAATGTCAATAAGTCGAATGTCTTGCGTACTGGCCGAAGGTAACAATATTGTTATAAAATGTGTATTTTCCGAAATAACTAGAATTTTATCTCAAAATCTTATTTTGTCGAGTTGTAATAGCATAATCAAAAAACAGTGAGGAATTGTTCCAGTATTCCTACTTGTTAATTTGATACGAAATTATTTTGTAGAGTGTCTACAGCCGCCCAGTATCACGTGACCTCAGCTGGCTAGTCCGTTACAATTATGAAATACTATTAACATAAATTAAATTATCATAATATTAATGTTATTTGAGTCTGAAAACTATCGCGAGTTTCTTCCATAATAGTAATATCAAACCGACGCCAATCAACGCCAGTTACGTGGTGATGCTCGCGCCCGCCGCCTGGCACGATCATAACTCCCAGATAAAGAACTGCAAATAAGTTCGAAACTGGTCGGAGAGTAATTTTCCAGTGTTTACCACGTGAGTCCCAGTCGGTTTGTTACATTACAGTATTAATGTATTCATTATAATAATTGTACACTGTTTAAATCTAGCGTTTGACCATTATCTCCCTTGATGGTCAGTAACGATGAGGTCGAAGATGTTATCGCACTAGACCTAGAATGCATGATGACTCTCAAAGACTGCTAGAAGACTGTGAAGAACACAATATGTGTTTAGCTTCACCACAACTTCACCCGAGGCTCAAGCCGTTGGTGGAGATCGAACCGGCGTCCATCAGTTTGACAGTAGCCGACGCTCCCACCGCTGAGCTATCATCGCTTCGATATCGAGTAAATCTTCCGCCTCGTAAACCTTTATCGGCACCATACTGACGATACTCTCTCAAGATAGGCCAACCGCCAACGAACATCCGCTACCCACAGGCTCCGTTGATGGTTGGTTCTGGCCTTTCCACAGGGATTATGCTCATTTCTTGTAAGTATTTGGGTTGTCTCGAATCAGAAATACTTCTGTCGCCAGCTCGCCACTCGCCACTCGTATACATGTAGATTGATATTATAATTTTAAAAATTGTATTAATTATACGCGAAAGCCTTATGATCCTTATAGAATGGTCACCCTGTTCTAAAACTAACAGCTAACCAAGTGTCCCCTGCGCGCGCGCACTCAATGTCACAACGGAGGCCACCGTACATTACTATCAGCGCGCCGGCGCGGGCGCCGGTCGCGGACGCCGGTCGCGGGCGCCGGTCGCGGTGGGTGGCCGGCAGTGCCAGCTCCGCCGCAGAATACACACCAGTCACCTGTAGGGCTTATTCGCACTCTCACCGCAACATTGTCTAACGCTTTTAATTTTATCTTAATTACTGACTTTACGGACGTGTTAAGTGTACGCTGAAATAGAGGCTAATAAATATTTTAGCTGTATGTCGTTAAAGTTGGGAAGAAATAGCGATGTCTTCTCTTCGCGTGAACGCGATCTGTTTTGGTTTTATCGTGCTTAGTCACCATCGCCATCGCTTTTTGCTGGTCTCTCGATTTTAATATTACACTTGCGAAATATTTTCAGGTAATTCAGTACACAATATGTGTTTGTTGATCGAGCCGCGTGCAAATCGTTGAATTAAGCTGAAGTTGGACAAGAAACACGATGCAACAACAAAACAAAAAAAAACAAACAAACATGTAATTTATAAAACAACTATATTGTAGAGTTTTTGCAGGTTCGTGTATATTCTTCGGCATAAGAAATACAACTTACTTTAAAGTATTCGACTATTAAAGGAAAAGCGGATTAATATAAACATATGTAATGTATTACTTATGTTCATAAATGCGTCCTCGATGGCATAATTGAATAAATAACTATCGATAAATTAAAAAGTTGAATTCAAAAATTTAAATTTAAAATATTAAAAAGTCGTCGTTACCGTTTGTTTAGACAGACCTGTAAACGAACCAACAAATAAAAATGGAAATTATCTGCAACTCTACTGCACAAACAGTTTCAAACTATTCTATTTTGCGAGGCAAGGTTACAGGTTGAAGCGATGATAACTCAGCGGGGGGAGCGTCGCCTGTCAAACTGACGGACACTGGTTCAATCCCTAACAACAGCTTGAGCTTCCGGTGAAGGTAACACCGTTATCAAATTCCCAGCATGGTGGTAGGGTACTTTCGAATACCCGCCTGGCTAGCTACCACCCTCAAGTTTGAAAAACTGTCATCAAACGCATCGTGTGTTCAGGCAGCAGTCCTTGAGAGCCAGTGAGCATTCTAGATCAAGCGTGATAACATCTTCGACCACATCGTCACTGACCATCAAGTGAAATATGTGTTCAAACGCTAGATCTATACAGTATATATAAACAGTTTTTTTTTTCAAACATATACTGGCGTTTAACATTACACAATAGCGTGTTGTCCCTCACAAAATCACAGATTGCAATCGTATTTTCAAGTAGCTGGTGTATGACAACGCGGTAGGTGGAGCCACTGGGTCAGGAAGGACCGGCTAATCTTCCTCTGATAACTTAAACCGACGCTCGTGCTGAGTGAAACCACGTGTGCGTAGCCTTATTCATAGTGCGTGTGAAGTTACGTGTCACGCGATAACTGCTTGCCTATAGAACATATAATGTCTAGTCGGAAGCGATGATAGCCTTGGGAACGAAGTTCGGACGACAATCAGACGGCTGTGACAATTCCCAACTCAAGCTTGAACTTTGGCGAAAAACAGATATTTAATGTATTGTGGTAGAATATATAGATATTTCTTGGTGTCAACCCAGCAACCTACTATTCTACCAATCCAATTTTTTTTGCTCCAGCCTCCAAGTAAGCATTGCTTCTGTTCAGGCTCTGGTTCCTGATTCACTGACAATAATTTAGATGTTTATAATTTAAGATAGTGTTTAATTTCTCTAGAGAGTTCTCAAAATAATCTATTCACATTCGTAAAACGACTGTATAAATTAAAAAAACAAAAAACAGTTCGTTGTTCATAAAAATAACATCAATTAATTAAGTAAATAAGAAATTATTATCTTATATGGTAGGTATTTAAGATTTATTGTGGTTCACTTATTTGACCACATCATCGTTGACTAACTGATTCAGTAAAATACCATGTGTTCACAAGCTTATCTTATAAATAGTAAAAAGAACGATTGGAAGTTGTACTAAAGATACTGCCAATAACTCTAGGTGACGCCGACTGACCCTTGGACTACACTAGACACACGTGATACACACGTCTTCTAGTTCTTACTAATATTATAAAATAAAATTGAGAGTGTATATTTTTTATATAAACACTCGTATATAACCTCAAATCGGTTGACATAAGCACTTAAAACTGTACTTACACAGACGAAAAAAACGTTTGATCCATTAGTGAAAGTCTAATTAGGCAATTTGAAATTTAAACAAACATTTCAAACGTAAATATCTAACAGAACGTCAAGTTTTATTAAATCTCAAACTATAAATAAGGCTACACCAGCAGATGTAGTAGATGTGCACGTAACTCGATATGTTAGACATCGTGTGCTCTTGGAGTTCATCTCTAGTACGCTCTATATTATCTGTGCTTTTTTGTGGTAGTTAGTATAGAATAGAACTTAAGCCCATGAACCATACGCTTTCTGAGATTTATACGAAACGCGTGCAAAAACGCGCGAACCACAATTAGGGATTAATCAAGTGTTAATTGCTGATTGCATGTAAATGTTTCGACTAGAAAGTTAAAAAAAAGTTAATAAATCAACACATAACATCCGTTATTAGAATGAACCGACTAGGACTATCAGATGCATGGTGAGGCTCGCCCCCGCCTCATGGCACGATCATGAATCCCAGATAAAGAACTGGAGCTGCACCCCGCGGATTTACCCGAGGATTGATGGTGATGAAAAGCAGCCTATGTGTTATTCCAGGACCTGAAGTATCTACATACCAAATTTCATCCAAATCCGTCTAGCCGTTTGATCGTGATTGAGTAACAAAAATAATATTAATGGGATTCGTGATTTTTCATCAATCTCTTAATTATTAACTGTATTTATAGGATTATATAAATACTACGATTATATTATGACAATAATTATATGCTAGTTAATATTATGTTTATAAACAATTGCAGTACATTACGTAGGTATGCCAGAACATTTTGGATATTTAATAGGTAGGTACTATAAGTAAGAGTTTACTTATGACTATTTAATGTTTAATCTGGAAACCTCAGACGCGATCTGTCTAATTTTGTTGGCAAAGTTGTTTCACATGTTTAGCATTTTGTCATCAGTATATCCGCTTCTAAACGTTAAAAGTGTTTTTTGTCGAACACACAAATTGAGAGTTTTAAAACCAACAAATAAGATGTGCCCCGTCTAGATAATAATCTCGAGTCTTTGATAAATTTAAGCAGACGGTCGAAATAGTGATGTGCTTTAAAAGCCACGATGATGACACTTCGAACCAAGTAAAAGTAATATTTGTTTTTCAACGAAATAAATTTTGGTGATTCTAATAAAAGAACATTTTTGACCGGTGCCCGAATAGAGTACATAATTTTTAGATGTTTTTTTTTTCATAAACCGGCATACTCATAAACCTATTCATGGGCATCTTTCGATAAAAGTTTCTCAATAAGTCTTTAATTGCGTTGCATTATTGAAGGGAAGAGCTCGTATAAGTTCCATAAAGAGGCTGGATTGTGTTTGAAATATTTATTGGAAAATTCAGGACTAATATAGGTTTGGCGTTGGAGGATGGATCCAGATTAACCCCATCGTGGAACCCGGCAATAAGTACCTACGTAAGTACTCACTTGTTGCTGTAAATAAACTTTATTTTATGCTTGTAAGATAGAGTCAAAATAAATATGACATTTATTAAGATTTATTTATATTTCTGTACTAATTTGAATTTTAACGTACCCTATTAATATTTATAAAAGCAAAAGTTTGTAGATTTGTGTTTGTTACTCTTTCACGCCTAAACGGGTGGATGAATTTGGATGAAATTTAGTATGGAGATAGCTTATACCCTGGTTTAACCCATAGGCTTATTTTCATCATCGCCGTATTTCATCACCACGCGGGTAAAACCGCGGGGCACAGATAGTATACAATATAAGCTTTTTCATTTAAGAACTTTTTGGAAGTTTAATCAAACTATTAATAGAATTACGGCACTGTCAGTGTTGGGACAATAATCGGTTTGATTTAAAAAAATTTAATGTTAATGAAATGTAAAAGTAAAATTAAATTAATTCGTATTGGAGAAACAACTTTGTTAAAATGATTCTACACTTCGACATTGTCCCAACACTAATTGTCAAGTGCATTCCCATACCTGCGCCTGCGCTGCCCACTTGACGTCGCCATCTTGTCGCACAAATGTCGCCTCTTTTTATTTACGCCACATCTTTGAATTCTTTTTTGTAAAATTTGTATCGCCCCTTGTATTGATTAACGATTGCTTGTTTACGATAAGGATTTATTTTTACCAAAGTAAACAGCTCGTTCATACTATGTAGTTATGAATCGGAGTTATACTTAACTTTTATTGCTTCAAAGTAAGCTATTTCTGTGTAAGGTTTGTAAAGTTGCAGCTAAAAACTAATCATTTACTGTTTTTAAAAATAGAATAGAAGGAAGTTTATACCAACAAAGTATATAATCGGATCTAAATTAAAGTACGTAATACACGAAATAGAAATAACGGGAACGCCTGACCCAAGTAATGCCAAACCAGTTAAAAAGTTTTTTTTATGATTTATTGCATTAACAACTTGCTGTAGTCGTGGTTCAAGTCCCACTAGTAGCCGATTTTTTTCTTTCAAATCAATCATCATCATCGTCTTCTCAGCCATAGGAGTCCACTGCTGGACATATGCCTCCCCCATTGATTGACACAAGGACCGGTTGGAAGCGGCCCGCATCCAGCCCGTCGTCTGTCCTCCTGGTCGGTGGCCGTCCTATGCTGCGCTTGCCAGTCTGTGGTCTCCATTCGAGAACCTTCAAATAATTTGATCTTAATTAAAAGGGATTTTAAACCATAGTTGACTGTTTTGAACTTTCATTCCAGAGTAAATCATGTGTGCTTATATGTATTCTGTAATGTATTATTTTTCTATAAAAACAACATAGTGTGCTCCTTTCAGAAGGACATTATTCCTTCCACATGACGATAAACCACATTAACATTTGGACGTTAACAGTTAACGACGAGATTCCCGTGTGTTTTGTTTTATGTAATTGTCACTTTTGCCCTTCGGAGCGCGCAGTTCACACGTCTCGCGAATTAAACTTGATTTGTGGGAATTCATGCTTTATGAGTTTATGTGGGTATTCGTATAACGTTATGTTTTATGCTCTAGTGGAATAGGCTTATTTGACGCGGGCGTTTTATGTTATAATATATTGCTGACATAAGAGTGGAGGTAATAAATATGTTTCACAATTTCGTTGCATTTTTGTTAACTTGAACTGTGTATAAAATAATATAATAATAATAAATCTTTTATTTCAGACCAGTGATCCATAACGTGTTAGTAGCAAATATGTAACTTAAAATTTAGTTAGTTATTAGTAAATATTAAAAATTAAGTGGATGTGAGTCCAGTCGTCTGGACGTGAGGCTGGAGCCTCGTCACCCAATGTCTCATGAAGCTCACATCTTCAGCGATTCCAGCGAGGATACTGTTGGAGCTGCCGCGCAGGCGATGCACCAAGGAAGCACACCTTTTTCGCATTATAGCGAAGAAGTCATCCGTGTGTGCATCTACAAACATCCCTGATGCAATACAAAAACGTGGCGATTCCAACAATACCCTGAAACCATTGTTATATTACACTCACGGAGCATTGTAGAATGTCTGCGTATATTTGACCCACAGACCGCACGTGTAACAGGATTGACAATACGCTTTATAGCAATTTAGCACTAAGCCTTTTCTTTTAGAAGCCACGCGACACCCACCTCAACTACTAACTTCTATATAACTTAGTGGTTGCTGTTTTCGATTTTTTACCGAGTGGTATATGACGTCGGTAACAAGTGTAAGCCCTCGCGGGTATGTTTGTTTATGTAACTTCAATGTAAATATTACCATAATTTTGAATGGTGGTTTTAGAATATGAAACAAGTTGCAAGTGCTCTATTAATATCAATTAAGTATTAAACAAAAAGTTGGTAATTGGGCCCTTTTACTGTTGTTTGTCTATTGTTATATTGTAGGGTTCAAGTCAGACGAACCTGTCCACGATAGGAAACAATATTCAATATTTTCCGGGAAGAGGATATTGAATTAATGATATTTTGTTAAAAAGTGATATCCATGCATTTGATTAATTCTTTATTTATATTGTATAAAATAATAAATAAATTCAAATATAACTTGCTAGTTACGCTTTCACAATTAAATTACTGAATGGATCATAATAGTATAACTTGTATGCGAATTGACAGAGGTACAGAAAATGTCATATCTTTAACGCAGAAACAAGTATGGTTCTAGGGACGGGACAACCATCGTCCGCGTGGATTAAACCGCCGGCGTTAAAAGTTAATTCACATTTATATACATCACCTGAATGAATCAGTTCTTGGGAAATAGGTAAAATATTTATTTTGTGCATCAGAGCACAGACACACCAAACACTGACATCTGTATCCACTCCACTAACACACAGACTACCTGCTCTTTTTACACATCCGCCATCACGGTTTGTTCTTATCTAGTAGCCCAGATTGTGACTATTATTTATTCTGTACCCTACACTATTATGACTGTATAGACGTCGCTTATATTATAACGTAAGGACGTGCCCAATGAAACTAAGTTATCGGAGTGTGATGGTGGTACTGCTTGGTAACATTTTATAACTTTTCAGCAACAGCACACAAAAACTTCGTAATAAAAACGATTGCTCAGGTGTGCCTAAGTATCCGAATCAATCGTCATCAGGTAAATTATACGGGATTGTTTTAAGTGGCATTGCAGTCTCTGTAGAATAAGTGGTATAATAAAGTACTCACTGAACTGCCCAGTGGTTAAAATAGCAAGTCGCACAAGTGTCCATGGAAATGTAACGTTAACGACATTACAAGAATCACTTTGTGTCAAAAAGTATTCGGGACTACTTGGGTGAGAAAAGCCTGGGATAGACCTTTATGGAGAACCCTTCTAAAGCCCTCTGCGGCAAACCAAGACAATAATGAAACCGGTGTCAAATACAAGATCCACTAGAATTTAACGTTATTATCGGGATATTTACCAGGCATTTTACTTGTGTGTGTTTCTTAATATTTCGGTACAGTAATCAGCTTAAAAAGTTGTACAAAAATTATTGTTCATATATAATTTTAAAAAATATTCGTAATTGATGCAACCGTAACTTGTAAGATCGTTAATGGATGGTATTGTTTATTCTCATTCTCAGAGCACGTCCGGGCGTTCACAGCGGCATGAGAGGGGCTTAACGTTAGATAACTTAGAATCCTGTTTGCTTAATAAACAATGACAATTATTGGTAAAAAAATATATCAAAATGAAAATTTATAGGTATGGTAACTAGGCTATGAAGAAGAATTTATAAAACACATCTATTTGTAAATATACATAACTAATTCAACTATGATATACGAAATGAGACTACTGTACCTGTTAGTTCAGTCTTATGCAAATAAAACATATTGCATGACAGTTTAAACTATCATCGGCCATGAAAGTAGACAATTCAAATGGATTTTTTTTTATCAATTGGTAGTATAGGAACAATTACACATTCAGCATTACAACACCTTCTTCAACAGGTGCGTAATCGAATAAAAACAAGTAACAATAAGTGATGTTCGTTTGACCATATCCTTAAACAGATGTCATCGCCCTCGCCACAGTGCAGAAACCACTCGACTGTTGAACGCAGACTTAACATAAATCACGACATTCGGAGCGGGTAAAGCACATTTATGCGTTAGCGATAGTTTTGGTGCTACCGGGAACTCGTTAGTCAGCATGGTGACCCAAACAATCTGCATACGATAATAATAGGAACTTTTTAATACAATAATTTTATTCAAATTACTAAATGTTTTTCTCGCGATCAAGCCCCGTTTGATTTAATAACAATTTTATTCAATGATTATAAAAATGTGTGCCAACTGTTATTTCAAACTATAACAAATTTTCTGTACAGAGACCACTGCACGAACTCTAACGCACGGTATTCAGCACTGATTTATGTACTTTATCGCGTTTTCCTAGAAAGTGACAATTTACATGACGAGTAATTAGCACACGCTTATTGTAATTTGTACATTGTGTAGTATTTATACAAATACATACCTATTTCTAAATTCGTTTGTATTGAGGAAAAAAGGTCGTTAACTGAATCTCTGGGTCAATGTACTGCTCAGATAAATGAAGATAGGCTGGATACTTAAAGATGTATTGGCTCCAGATTCGCATCATCTTAGAGTTGCTTGCTTATCGGTTGTCTATCGGATACGTTCCAGCCGCTGTTCTTTACAATTATAACAATTCAATTTAATACGGCATTCTATCATCGGCGAAAACATGTGCGACAATTATTATTCGCTATCGCCATTTGGTTTTGCGTTCACTCCCATAATGCGCACCGCGACATACTAGTGCACGTAGCCCGCGCCTGACGCCTGACGCCTGACGCCTGACGCCTGACGCCAGATCGCTTATCATTGGGTGAGTGACTAATAACTAATGGCTAATGAGTTACCTGATATGAACTTACCTATTTTACTGATCGTCACTCAGATTTCTTTATATAATAGTATAAGTATATAATACGTGATTATTATTTGACTATATTATTATTATCACCTCAAGACAGGTTCAGATTCACGTGACGTTTGCTGGAAAACATCTGTCCGACCAGTTTCGATGATGCATATTCTATGAAACGTACGTGTTATACAAAAAAATAATTATTATAAGCTTGCATTTGACCACTAAACAACATGCAACATCGAAACAATACTATCAACAGTATCGCATGCCCTTAGCGTAGGTATACGACACCGACCGAATGAGATAAACATATGTTTATCTGCGCAATATGAGGGCACATAACACATAAAAACTCACGCATTTATATAACCGAGCTGTAAATAATGGTATCGTATCTCAACCAGACGGACGGCAATGCGACATCCATACATGGTGGACGTTCCAACTTGTCGCACGAAGCGTTTTGCTTCCACATTCTTAGTGCGTACAGCTAACGAATGGAACTCATTGCCTAACTCTGTATTTCCGAAAAAATACGACCTGGGTATCTTCAAGTCACGAGTGGATAGGTATCTTCTAGGCAGGCGTGCTCCATCGTAGACCGCATCATCACTTAACATCAGGTGAGATAGTGGACAAACGCCTGCCTATTCCCAATTTAAAAAAAAAAAAAAAAAATCTAGAAAAGCGTCCAAAATAGAAAAACTGAAGGGTTGCGTCTACTTTACATTGTACCGACCATAAGAGGAGGTTACTAAAATTTATATGAATTGATTATTACTAGCAGTAGCTGTATGGTTCCATTCTTGCCAAGAGATGTTCATGATTCGGTAACTGGCACTAGTGCCCATCGTACATTTAAGAAAAAAGGTGACGAACAAATCGTATGATGACGACAGCGGATAGGTTGAAATTATCCATGTAAATGCTATCTCAATAAGCGTAGTCCTCGCTGTCTGGAGAGCATATCTCGCTCAGTGTTGTGCTAATAAACTGGCTGGCATCTCCATCGGGATGTGATGACTTCGTTACGTGAACGGTAACTACTAACTAGGTATCTACTCGGCAATTTATGGTTCATTCGACGCAGCAGTGAGAGATGTCGTTAACTAATTAAACAAATGAAGGAATTGTGACGGTCGCCGTGGCGCAGTGGTCAGTGTCAGTGACATGACTTCTGTGCTGACCCCTGGCTCAAATCCCGGCAGGGGCAAACATTTGTGCGATGAGTGTAGATGTTTGTCCTGGGTCTTGGGTGTTTGTGTGCTGTGATTGTGTATGTCCAAGCATCCCGCGATACAGGGAATCGTAGTCCGCATTACATCAGTCATTTTATAAAGTTATTCAACATTTTAATTCTGATAAAAACTGGCCAAGTCAAATCTAACCTACTCTAAGATATCACATTTTTAAATAGCAGCAATTGTTATAGGTATCCAATAAAGCAAAGAAATAAAGTTGAATACTTGTTCATAATGTTATTTTGTTCCTATAAATACATAATATTTCGATTTTGCATAGAACTTGGCACTCATTTAGATCTCTATTCTTTTTGCGGCGAAGCCCACAGCCAAGCATAGTTTTAATATGGGACATAATATGGGACAACATTCACACAAGGTTTTCAGGTCCCAAACTAGGCAGTGCCTGTACTATGGTAACCTGATGACTGATATATACTTATATACATACTTATATACATATACACACCCAAACACAGGTCAAACAGACTTATTCATACACACAAATGTTTGACCTGTCCGGGAATGGAACCCGGGACCAGCGGCTCAGAAGGCAGAGTGCTACAAACTGCGCCAACCGGCCAGTCAAAAAAAAATTTTTGTATTGAACTAGGCTCCCCTTTTTACATCTATGTTTTTGGAGGGATAACTAAATTATATTAGTTTTATTTGTTTTAGATTTTAATTTCCGCCGCATTTTAATAACAAATAAACCCAAGTTAATCTAGATTATAGACTAATTGCATCTAAAGCTAGCGTATGTACTGTAAAAGCTGTAGGTTTTAACAGCCACCGTATGAAGTTTTCTAATATTGGCGCGCAAACGAACACATATAATTTTTAATTTTATTCGCGGCCTCTCGCTCGGCGCGCGACAAACATTCATATACATTCTGTAGCGTGCGAGGTGTGAGAAACAGCGTCTTATTATTACGATTATATTTTTTATTTTATCTCGCTGCCCTGCCTCGAACCAAATCACGAAAGGAGAACAATTCATGTTAAGCGTTTTATATTTAGAGTATAAATTATCAATTAAAATTAGCTTGCTGCTAGCTTCCTATATTACTACTATGGGGCTCGCGGGTGTTTACAGGCAGAAAGGGCGGGGCAAATCCTGATGCATGTGGAAACATGAAGATTAACACAGATGACCTACGGGCTCATAATTTTTTTTTATCTCTTTTTAGACTTTTTAAAGACTCTTAAGACTTTTTCCCTTTTTCTGGTGTTCGCCATAGTTCAAGCACATTTACTGCTGTTACTGCAAGGGAGGAAGACGGCACCTGTAACACAGCCTTGACCTAGCACAGCTGTCAACGTCACGTCACATCGCACCACAAATATATAACATTTAAACTTGGCTATGTAAACGTAGGTATTTGTTTGTCGTCACCGCAAGGATTTTGGTTAGCGGAAAAGTATGGTCACTCGAAACTACTTTTTTGTAATACATTGGAATGCAAATGAAATCAAAATTGTTCAATCAAAATTTTTCTTCATGAACTGTTCCAATAAGTGGTATTTTCAAGATTAATTAGAGATGTAGGGATTTCAATAAATTAAGCTGAAAAGACTCAAAATTGTCTTTTTTAGCGAATGGTATAATCTTATGGCATAATAATATTTTCAACCCGCGCTATAAATTTTAATAGACATTTATTTAAATATAGAGTAAAATTCATATTATATGTTTGTTGTTTCTTTATTTTAGACAGTTTATTTTATTGAGGCTTGTCTATTTACAAACATACGAAGCTCCCTTATTTATTTCCCGCTGGCCTTACCTGATATATTTAGGTATTTTTGAAATCGAATATTAGAGAAGAAATATTTAGCTGCTTTGAACAATAAGACTTATAATTATAATCGTAAAGAATATAACAATAAACTATAAATTCGCTCCAGCCTGCGCATTAGACCACAAATTATTACAGTTTCTTCGTTTTTGTGTAACGCTATATCGACTCGTAAACTTCAAGATAAAATACTACACGGCCCTCCATAACCACCGCACATATTCCAACGGAAAACGAATCCTCGTTTCAATATCAACTCTATCGATTCGATTTACAATTCAATATCGTTTTAGTAAAGTGTATCAATATGTTTGTCATTGTGAGTGTGAAATGAACAGCACATATTGAATTTTAGACTTTATTATGTATCATTTCATTCGTAATTTATGATAGGTAATGCGATACCGTGTTTGTTCGTATGTTTCGATGTGACAATAAAGGGTTTAGTAAGAGCAATGGCGTGGGATGGAGGCCGCGTCCGGCGCGACGTTAGCTTTAATGTGTTCGAGCATACTTGTTACTATATCTGTTTTGGAACAGGTATGGGTACCTCCTAGTGCCGATACATTACTACACTGGGTGGGCTTTACCCGAAACTAGTGGAAGATAGCGTACGTAACTGATGTATGTAGTTTGTATTTTAGTAGCGAATATCTCTCTTTGCTTAGCTATTATGCTGTTAGGTTCGTTATAGAGTTCTCAAGACTTATTCAGAAACTATTTATATATCATCAGGTTACCATAGTACAGGCTCTGCCTAGTTTGGGACCTGAAGACCCTGTGTGAATGTTGTCCCATATTATTATTATTATATTATATTATTATATTATATTATTATAATATATATATACTCGTGCAACGAGTTCTATTGTTTGGCAGTACACACTAGGAAAGTGAAGTAAAACGCTTAGTACGTATAGGTGGTACGTCTAAAATACAGCGAAGCCTCGTGGCCGTACATCTGGTTGACCGATGATAAAATGGGAATGATGGAAGTAAATTATGTAATTCCAGCGAATGTTTTTTGTAAAGCCTTGAAAGTAATAGCACAAATGATTTTCTCATGTGTTGGTTAGACTCTGAACTCAGAAATAATGTTCTACCAAGTTATGGTTCTTGTATTATTGATGCATGTAGGTAAACGCTATTGGTTTCAATTGACAGTCAGTGACGATGTGGGCAAAAGTGGTATCCCACTAAACTTGACCAGTTTAGCAGGTGGGAACTATACTAGTGCCTTTCCACCGTATTGTGGTTCCGCAGCTCAAGTCTAAAGTGGGCTCGATTGGTATCGGTGGAGCGATCGATTGTATTTCATACTAATTGTATTCGCAGTCGCTGTGTCACCCCGAGGCAGGCTGTGGCACACGTCGGCATTCATCGAAAAGGGCTTTCTAGGTTAGAGCTGTACATTCTACCCAATTCATAATTCTGTAATGAAATAACTTATTCCATCTTAGTCTCGACAAATTTCCGCATATATATACATATATATATATATATATATATATATATATATATACCAGTTGAATGCGTGTACAAACAGGAAATGAGGTGTACATCCGGCAGAGCCGAGCTTCCTGTGAGGGCAGTTCCGGCCTACGTACTGTAACATCATCCAGTTTCGTATTGTGCTTTTATTTAGGCTCGTAATTGTTTATATTATTTTGTATATAGTATGCAGAGACTGAGGAAACATAAGATTTGTTTTAAATATTGACTGTCAGTAGTATCACTATTAACAGTGACATGGTTCCGTTATTGATGAACAATGTATTTTGAGAAGGCAGCACACGCCATAGGCAAAGAATAGGGAATTTCAAAGTTACGTGATTTCAGTGTGTCACTGAGCTCGGGATCTTCAACTTTTCTAGTAGCCTTTGGATTGGCGTATCCAACGTTATTTTTAAGGGAGGGCCTGAAATGCCATGGCTGATGCGATGACGCAAGAAATTCGAATCAGTAGCCCAACATCCCGGGGTGGGCACGACCCATCCGGCTCCCCCCCCCCCCCCCCCCCCTCTATATACGCCTATGCTCTTCGCTGTAGGGAGTCAAAAGCAAAGACTACGTAACTACAAATTTACTACAAACGCTACACACAGTTCCTTCTTTTCACTGTTTGAGGAAATAATATTATTTTAGGAAATATTTCCAACATCTGGTATTGTGTAAAAGAGGGAAAACATGTATTGCAAAACATTGTTTAAATACGTAACATCAACATGTATAGCCGTCCTCTTCTCACTGATCGCGCCGTGACCTGTAGTCTACACCATTCTAAAGTCCATCCGATAAAACCTCCCCCGGTATCCTCCATCCGTCCATGTCTCTCGATTTGTCAGCGAATATATCGCGCATGTGTACCGATGCTGTGAAAAATAACGGTCTGCGTGATATATGACGATTTGGTTACGAGTTATATCCGTGTACAAACGTGCAAAGGAGAGTCGACTCTTTATTAAACATATACGGATACCTTTGCAAATAAACGTTTTGCTTGCTTATTTACAACTTTTCCCGGTATATGGCGAACTACTAATGCAGACCTTACTCTACACATATAAATAATATATTTCCGAGAACTTCTTTGTTTTAAAGTTGAGAGTCGCCGCGCGTTTCAATCAACACAGCTTTCCAAATAGAATAGAAATTCACAGTGTTCAAGCTTTGGGCTGCATCATAATGTAAGTATAAAAATCATTACTTTTATCCGATTTTTTTTTCTTTTAAGAAATAAATTGATCTATAATATTATGATTATTTTCATTGACATTGACTATTGATTAATTTTCAGTTTTTTTTAATATTGATTATTCTTGTCCTATGACTGAGATAATAATGATGATGATGATATTAAACGAGAGTGGAACGTCGAGTTATATATACATTATTATTTTCCTTATTACATTAATATCAATACACACACAATAAATCAATACACTATATTGAAACATTTCTTTGTGCAACAACTATTGCGTTAATCTACAACACTTGAAGTCGAACACAAAACTCTGACAAATAAAGCGCACACTTACCGAAAAATATGCGGCGAGCGAACGCGACCCGGATGTTAATACCGGTTTTATCCGGACCAGCACTGGAATTTACCGGCCACCTGTAACCGTTGCAGGTTAAATTTTCATAACCCTCGAGCGGAGAACAACTCGGCTTCGAGTGTTTGTACATTGTGTAAGGTTTTGTGCCGGGAAAGCGGTTAGTGTGGGTTCAGAAAGGTTTTCTTTAGTCGGTGTGTGGATTTTGTTAAGTGGTTTCGACGATAAAGAGTTTTGTGACTTGAAGAAAAGACAAAATGAAGTCGAAAATTGGGATAAGATATTGTGCGTGTACTTTTTAAAAATAATATATTTTGCCGCCTAAGAAGTTAGATAATAATATTCCATGTTAATTAATTCAACTAAATATACTTATTTCAACTTTAAATTAAGTAAATCTAATCATATTCTATATGCAGAACGCAAAAACGCATTGTAGTCACGTGACGCCCACTACTGCACATAGACCTTCCCCATCGATCTTCACAAGAACAGGTCGGAAGCAGACTGCATTCTGATACCTTCCACAAACCACAAGTTGGCCAGTCCATGGTCTTTAATATAAAACCTTTCACTCTCGACAGGTACGAGATATGTGTCCAGCCCCTTACCATTTAGCTTTGTACATAATTATATATACTTTGAAATATAATTAGACTTACGTAAATTATTCGCATTTTATGAAACAAGTAAATGTAGGTACTTACATGTTTCCGGAAGTTGTGCCCTAAATTTGTATGATTCGATTTTTTTCAAACTACATAGTTCAGTAATTCAACAAGTTGACGGTTTCAAGCTACCGATGACAAAGAGGAACAATCGTATATATCACAGAATTAAGTAATTATAAATATTTAACTGTGCCACTAAAAACAATTTCTCTCTAATTTGAAGTAGGTACGTTTACGTTCGAAAAGGGTAGGAAAATGGAAGCGAAAATGTCAAAACATTACCCTTAATAATACAAAAAACAAAACTATTAGATACAATAACAGAGATTGATACGTAAATAAAATATCGGTAATACGACATTCCGCTATTCGGTAGCCGTCGTCACGTGCTCCGACGGGCGCCGATAACCGATTACCGGTATTACCGGCGCCACCGGCGGCTGCCGGATAACGAAGCCATTTGCACGCACTTCGACGGTTGGATGATCGACGTGATGATGCTCTAAGAGCTCGTTCAGAGGCTTACATTATTATACTATAAGAAACTGGTATATTTTCAGGTTTTCTCCTTTTAAATTTACACATTTCATTCTATGTCATTATCTGAGATAACACATACATAAACTTGTTGCTACTTTTGCTGGCTCACAGCGGAGTGCTGGCGCGGGCGCCGACGTCACTCACAAAGGCTAACATGTAAATTATGCTAATTTGGGACCGGTGCACTACATAATCGCATTAGTCACGAAGCTTAGTGGGCGCCCTAGAGTCTGGCTATCTGGCCACGTCCAGGTCCAGCACATTTACTGGCTATCCAGCGAGCGGCCGTCGCCAGCGCAACTGTGGGTCACTCACGATTACAGCAGTCAACGTTCCAGGTACAGCGTGGTTTGGGCCACGTTACCATGTTGATGGTAAAACCCGGTGTACATTATTTAAAATCACCTTATCGTTATATACACATCTTTGATTGTCAACCATACATCTTGCAATTTTGAAACGTACAATACAATACAACACTCGCTGGACACAATTCACGATATGGATATGTATCAATCATATGTATATCATCATAGATGATATCTAACATATGTATGTTAGATAGATATTCATCCATTTTCATCAATTAACTATACAAGGTAGCGAAGAAACAGCTAATTTATTCATCTGATGGTAAGCACCCTGCCAATAATTTTAGGTATTTCGCGTCGAGGTTAAAAAATCCTACATATTATGAAATAATATTTGACTAGAAATCGTGAATAAACAGAAAACAATTATAAAACATCGTTTTGAATTTCGTCAAGTAAACCCTTCCGCGAAACACAAACTTAGTCCATGTTATGAATTCTATTCACCGACGACTCGAAACAAATGTTACGGCGTGTTTCACAAAGTTTCACAACTTCTCCATTGAAACATCTCACAAGTAAATGTTAACCGAACACCTACTACATATAAAATTGTTAATTACAATGAAAAAGGTTTTCCTTACCTGAGGGGGCAACTTAATTATATAATAAAATGTATAAGCAATTTTATGAAATTTCAGGAATCACAAACATAACGTTGCTTTCAACATGCTTTTAATTTATTTCCTAAATAAATGAATAAATCAATGTGGTAAATATTCATATTTATCGTAATGGGTTAATGTTAAATGCAGCTAACTCCAGTTTTGTTAAATTAAATGTATAGATTACGGATGTCTGCTGAAACTCTAGTAACTATATAGAACCCACGACTATAGAATACCGTGCTACAGAATACAGGACGGTATTCTGTAGTCGCGGGTTCAAGTCTCACTGGTAGTCGAATTGTTTCCTCCATATAATTTGAACGTAAGTGTCGCCTGGCACGTTGTTAATGCAATAAACCTTATATACTGTTTCTATATTACCTCTTTAGTTAACACGTACTATTTTATATTGACCTGATCAAGTTTCTTGTTAACCTTCTTCTTCTTCTCTCAGCCATGTGCGTCCACTGCTGGACATATGCCTCCCCCATATAGGGGGGATTTGCCAATACTCGCCACGCTTGGCATGCGGGTTGGCGAGCGCAGTATGATTTACAATCCTCAGAAGGCGCTGCTGCCCACCTTCTGGTACGTGATCCCTTAGCCGACTCTTACGGCATCCGCGGGAAGAGATGGGGGAGTACTATTCTAGGCCGGTACCACCACGGCACTCTTGTTAACCACTTGTTAACCAAACATGTACTTTTTCTTGTTAACCATTCGTGTGTAATTATAATTGTGTTCATTTGTATTATTTGTTGATTATTTATTAATACTTGTGTTATTCTTTGACTAAGTAAATGTATTCTGCTCCTTTAAATCAGGTTAAGTGGAACAGTTTTCACACCTAACTATTTTTATGAAATATTTTTTTTTACATTATATGGCATTATAGAGCAGCGTGCGGATGCCAAAAATGTAATGAAATGTTGTTAGAGGAAACTGTAACACTGAACTGAAACTGTAACGTAAATATCTGACCCCCTTTACGTCCTAGTCCAGTTTAATTTCGTCAAGATTGGGAGAGGACATATAAGTTATTGATATGAAAATAATTTCGTTGACTGTATAACCATAGCTTATACCTAATATACGGTTTAACAGTGAACTAGACGAGCTAGAAGACTATTAAAAGCTTTGAACTTAACCAAAGTCACGAAATTTTACTAGCTTTTAAGGTAACTTAAACGAAAACTATTTATTCAATATATTATTACCACATCGTCACTGACCATCAAGTGAGATAGTGGACAAACGCTAGATCTATACAGTATAATATATATATATCGACATATATATTATGTATGTCGGCATCCTTTGTGATAATAATATGTAGTAGAAATTAATGATTGCTAGGTATCTACTCTAACCTCTGATCTGCTAAATCCGTCTCACTGTTGAATAAAAAAGTCAATGTTTATAAACACACTATTGCGCGGACGGTCCTTACTCATTAAATATTCATAAACATACAGCAATTCTGAGTAAAATAAGAAAATCTTTGGATTTAAATTAATTGTGTAACGAGCCACGTTCAAATACTGCCGCCATCGACTTGGCCGAGTGCCGTATGTAGCTATTACGCGAGAACAGCCAATGAGCGGAGCGAAGCCCCGCTCCACTTTTTATGTTTCATTACGGCGACGAGTCGCGTCACATGTTTCGGGTGTGTGAACCCCAGGAGCGGGCGATTTACTGTCGACGAACGTCTTGTGTTCTCTCTCTGCGCACGCGGTCGCAGCACCGATCACGTTTAATTGTAAAAAACGTTGAAGCAAAGTAAAAAACTACGACCTGAAGATCCAAGCGTATCATTTACCTTACAATTGTTTAATTCTCATAATAGTTACAAGTTATAAAGTATAAAATAGATGTTGCGATGCGCAGGTAGTCGTAAACAATATTCGATGACATCACTCGATACCCGAAAATAACGTAAATTGGAAAATAAAATGATATTACACCAACCCGTGTCACGTGTCGCGCGTCAAAATGGATTCTGGTCATCCGTCCGGGTGTATTACCGAGCCGGGTATATCCGGGGCGCGGGGCGCGGGCGCGGGGTGCGCTCGTCACCGTCGCATCCATTTCTCGGCCATGTCATATTGGCCAGCTCCGGGAGGGTTTATTGAAAGGTCCAATGAGAGAATGACGTTGATGGGAAAGCAATGATGGGTATCGGTGAACTGTGTTCAATCATTTCATCTGATAGATAGATCGTACATCTGTGTATGGTTTTATTTCACGTGTCCGTATGGGAGGAATCGAAGCTTTTTTTTTTTTTTTTTTTTTTTCTAACGGACTAATGCTGTTTGCCTCTACCGGCATTTACAGCTTCACCGGAGGGGGGGCGAGCACAGATGGTGCTCAGCCCGGTATTTGTGCGGTCGCAGAAGGCGCACCGCCTAGTGAGGCTAGCGCTGACGGCGCTGTGCCACTAGGAGAGGACGAGGCGACTAGCTCAAGGGCACCACTGAGGTTCGGACCTCGGCTTGAGCTGTCGCCAGGACAGGGAGTTATCGGATCGACTTGCCCCGGTACCAGAGTGGTCCGTAAGTGGGCCCTAAGGATGTTTGCTCTTTGACTATTTGGAGAGAATCTAACCAGGATGTTTTTGCCTCGAGCTCGCCGTCGAGCTCGGTGTCTGACTGAGTATACCAAGGACTCTCGACCTTGTATTCTACCGGGATGACCGTGGGACGACGCTAAAGCTAGCGACAAGGCGACAGCGATGGGGTCGTCCGGGTCGGAGGAATCGAAGCGGTCCCGAGGCGCTTTTATACGATCTTAACCGATAGACAAGATGAAGCAACCTTATGTGTTGACTGTTTTAAAGGTTGCAAGTAGACCGGTCGCACTTATTAGGCTGGTCGCACTTACAACTAAACGCTTCTGTATTTACCAGTAGGTCACTTAACTCGCTAATCCACCGTACATTGGCCAAGGTGGTGGATTCATGGCGTGAGTGATCATCTCTCTGACTATGGTACGCTTATAAAACGCCTTCCACACATATACAATCACACTAATAATATAATTGCGAGAGTTTATGTATATGTGTGTTTTTTACCTTTTCGAGCCCTTGATAGTTTTTTTTTTTTTCATACACACAAATGTTCGATCTGTCCGGAAATCGAGCCCGGGACCAGCGGGTCAGAAGGTGGAGTGCTACCAACTGCGCCAACCGGCCAGTGATAGATTTAGTTGATATTTTAAATTTATCTTATAACCTGGATTAACACATAGGCTTGTCAATACTCCGAAAAAAAAATATGGTTACTTTGGGAGACATCGAAAACCTATTTCACATCATAAATTTGAAAGTAAAGCTGTCAGTCTATTACGTTTTAAAAAAATGATAAATTTTGGTATAGTGATAGTCGGAAGCTTCCAGAAATACATAGAGTACTTTGTGGTCTCAGTCGAACATTTATGAATAGTAAGTTAACAGCTTTCATAAACTAGGTATTTCAATCACGACTTGCCAGAGGCACAACTTCTGGTGTATGGCCTATAGCTACTGTGAAAATGTGGAAAATATATATCTCCTGCAATAATAAATGTCCCCCTACTTCCCTTCGATTTGTGCTCCTCATCTGAGGGTCTTGACCACCTCTATCCATTATCTTTTCTCATGTGAATGTTCGCCATTGTCTTCTGTTTTCAGCTACATGGACAACACGGTACAGTTCCGGACTCGCTCAGAGCTACGCGTCGGTCCGGGGCCATGCGATCGATTGCCTTCCATTTGGCCACTGATAACTTATAGTAATGCATTTCTTGAAGAAAATAAGACATAGATAATAACAATAAACTTTATTTATTATAGACGAGCGCATAGCATGCATCGTATGTTCGAACAAAACTGTCCATTTTTTATTAACTGATGATTGATTGCGAAGAAAAAATTGTGTATATACAATGTACATATGTACGTAAAGAGGAATCGACTTAAGTGACCTCCGAATGTGAAATTACAGTGATGTAAAAATATTCATCTCCTTAGCATAAGCTAAATAAGATAATGAATAGTGCCCAAAGCGTCGCACATTTTCCACATATTTCACATATTAACACTTACATCAATACCATGACTCGTGTTTTACCTGATAGTGTTTTCCATCCAATGGGCCCTTGGAAACTAACTTTAACGATTTCTTACCATTCTCTAAGCAAACACCTAGCTCGCGTATTTACAATGTAACAAAAGTTTACCTCACAGGCGCATCCGTGACAGAAACCCAAACACAAGTTTGTTTTCTTTTTAAACTGTCAAGTTTCGAGCACACTTCAAAAGTTGGACTTTTCTCGAAAAATTACCAACTCATGCGCACGACGACTCAAGTGATGACAATCGAGTTAGGTTGAGAACGTACAGAGAAATAAAATAATTGTTTTCGCTTAACATCAAACAAGCGTTTCGTTAATAAAGACCGCGCGCGAGCTCCGAGGTAGCGAGCGGGTGTGCGCCGCGCCCGACCGTCAGCCCATACCCCTATACGTATTAAAAGTGCAGACACTTTTGTTTGCATATATTGTTTTTAAAACTAGAGCATACTTAATCAATTTACACACCAGCATCACTGAAAGCAGTTTGTTATCGTCAATAATCGCCCAACGTTATATCTCTCAGTGCACCCCGGACATGAGTATGGTGCACTAGTCACCCGGACAAACAGAGTGAAGCACGTACGTGTAGTATTTACCGAGCTCGACATCGCGCTGCGCGTTTGTTTTGGCTACCAGATTCTTTACTCTCTTTTGTACAGCAAATTAGATTTGTTTGTACAGAACGCTCTGGTTGGAGGCCCTCGCGGAAGTTCAAAATCTGTAATCTGTAATGCCGTATGTTGATCTCTCTTCTTGTACACAATACAGGATAACATTAATATTTCGACCGGCGCGTGTCTGAACTAGCCGGACCCTCGCCTAGTATTATTCTATTATGCTATATATTCATTATGTTAGTTCATTTTCTGCTAGAGTGCACGTCAAGGACAGGTCTTACAGAATATCATCAAATACTTATAAGTATGCAGTAGTTTATGTACCGTAAACGCGAACTGTAAGAGTGGCCAATGGCACCGTGTGTCCAGTATCTGGGCGACTGAGCTTTGCTTATCGTTAATGAGATAGGACTAGATACAAATTCAAATTAATTAATATGTTCAAATATTTTTGAGCAAATCTGCGTTTTGAAAGAAAAATAAAATTGAAAAGTTCAAATCGCGTACAATAAATACACTCAGATTTCATTGATTTAGTTTAATTATCTGTGTTTCGGTACAAAGGAGCGGTTAGAAGTTAAATACGATTAGAATTAGTTTCGATAGTTTTATACGTTCATAAACATGACTAATATATAGAAAATGTATGTATGAAATATATATATATACATAGGCACGTAACTTTTGCAGGCACTGTCCGTCCCACACCTCCGACCAACTTCAGGTGCTATAATAATCTGATCCTCGCTCGGTACCACTGTCCCGACCGTGCGCGTGCGCCGTGCGTGTGCTCGTGATGTCTTAGATAATAGTATGACGTAGGGAATTTTAGAGCGAACTACTAGCATATGCTGAGTTTGGGACCAACTTAAGACATTTAATTAACACTTTTGTATTGTTTTACTTGCTGCGGTTTCCTTTAACAATGTATATGTCTCAGATAATTCTTCAGAGCTCAAATGAATTATATTTTCCTTGAAATTTGAAATGAAACCTTTACCTTATACATATCCGTAACGACATACGGGCAATTTGTTTGATCACATACCTTTGGCAGTTGCTGCGGTCGGTAACGAGCGGCTATGATATCAGCAATCAAGCTCGAAGTGGCTGACGCCGGGCGCCTGTTGGCTGAAACTCTACTGCTTTCTGGACTATATACTATACAAGTAATGGGTAGTTCTTTAATAATCACCCGAATTATATAACGAACAAAGTTACGGCAATTGTAGTATTACAATACTTATAAAATCGAGTTCATAATAATAACCACGGAATTTCCCTTTACTTCTTTGGTCAAATAGAATATATAGAGTGAAAGAAAAACAAAGGTGAGTCACATCATTATGACAAGTTGCGGTTATCAGTATTACCCGCGTGGTGTGTGACTTTGCCGTTATCAAAGTGTAGGTACTACGATATTCGTAATAGCAAGGGCACGCTGAAATCAATCAGCTGTATGCTGGTTTAATCTTAATACATATAATAGTTATCCCGACATTTCAAATACAAAAATATCAATGGTATGTCCGTTTTAAAAATAAATTGGTGACATGAATCAAAGACGCTCGACAAAAACCGCAGTATATGTACGTATGCTATATAGACGAGCCAACCACTACAATCCACAAATACATAAAACGTGAACCGCTATATACCGAGCATATTGCGCAAGGCTATTAATAAAATCACCCTACATCGAATAGAAAACACGTAAAGCATTTTATGTACACACGGGTTACTTTACATATCCCGTGAACGTTACGACGTAGGCTGCACTCGTGCACCTTCGGCAGTTAGTGCGGGTGGTAACGAGCACCAATCCAATCAGCAATCAGACTTGCGGTCTCCTTCTGTTGACTGACGGTCTGCTGGATAACGGACGACGAGGACTTGACGCCTTAACATACTATACTCGTCAGCCAGCACGAAAATCAACCATAGGTACTACCATTGAAATTTGTTTTAGAACAGCAGAAGCAGAAGCTGGATCGTTGTGATAAGGACGCTTGTTTACTCTTATACCCTCGCAATAAAAGTTTAGGTACCGGGACCTCGTCCCATAGAAAACACACATTTATCACCGCCGTCGTTAAATCGTAAAGTTATTGTTTTTGTACCGGATTGACGTTGGGCAGTGCGCCCTTTCAGCCGCATGACTTGGTATCTCCTATCTCTATTATACCTTCAAATGATCAGATTTCATGCGCCATCAATAATTAATTAAGTCCACCATGTTTACCTTGTTGTACGCTTTAATGCTTTAGAGCGCACATGAAGCTGTCAATGCCGGTAGTTTTCCTAGTTTAACAGTCGTTTGACCAGTTGGAGGCCTTTCGGCGGTCTAAGTACTCCGTTACTGAGCTGGCCACTGGTCTATCCGCCGACTCATTGACCAGCTGCTTGGTGGATCGTGAGCGATGCTCCTCTATGAGATGAAATGTGACGAAGACACATGCAGTGGGCCGATAATGATATATATGCTTGTCGGATAACACATACACATTTTACCCATAATGCAAACAGTTAAGAACTGTAATTTATCGTCTTCTTCCTATGGTACAGTCTGAGTGTGTTCAAGTTATCTTCTGGGGAGACGATAACTTGAACGAAATGGTTCCAAACAATTGCGCTGGTTTCGAGACGGCTACGAACGAGAGCATTATACAAGGCTCTAACTACCACTGTGGAATGCATTGCAATTTCTAAGTATAAAACCAAAGCTTCCGAAAGCTCACCAACAGCTATCCACGATATGCTTCCGAAACTTTAACTCGGATGCCATCTGCACCCCGAGGTCGCGCACGCCGGTGACGCGCAGTACCACTGCGCCGGCGCCGCCCGCCTCGTACGGGTACAGAAGTGGAGCTAGCTTACGTCCGTCACAATCTGTAATTCTAGCTACGGACAGAAACAACTTTAGGTCGTTAGGGATAAAAATATAGGTGAAAGAAATGTCAGTACAGTACAGTGCAACACCATATTTACTTATTTACAAATAAAACACAGAACAAATGTAGAGAGGTCGTATAATTACGTAGTACAACAACAGAATACCATATCCAATACAGCGGAACTTCTATCAGGCTTTTGACAATGTGAATGTGCAGTATGCAGTATGGACTCAATCATGAAGACCGCGGCTTGCAATGTTGCGGGGAATATACACACAAGAGTCACGAAACTTTAGATATGACTGGCTAAAAATAATGTTATCATAAAATGGAACCGACTCCACACTCAAAAGTGCTTAATAACATGTTGAAGTCGGAACCAAGACAGTTCTAAAGGAACTAATATCAAAATATTGTGCTCGTGGTACCGACTTCGGCAAGTTATTTCACACTTTAGAGTGTTGAAGTCGGTTTATGGTAAACATTTTGTTTATCACTCTTTTTAGTGACCTTTGTTACTCATGGGATCAATTGTCATTTTGGTGTAGGTATGTTCACCGATGTCTTTACCCGCTACTATAATATTGTCTAGGTATAACAAAAACCGGTATCAAACATTAAAAAAAACATACGGGTCGAATTGAGAACCTCCTCCTTTTTTATTAATCGGTTAAAAAAGCGAACTGTCCAACTAGTCTTCAATCGGAAGCTTATGGATAAAGTAACGTATGTTTAGGTTAAAAGTAAAACGAAAAATATCTAAGAAACTAAGGAGTTAATTAATTAGCAGTGTGAAGTGAGATAGGGTGTAACTAGTGTAGGTGTATATGTGGTGAGATGGTTTACACATGCACGAACAGTGCACGAGAAAGTGACTAAGCATTTATACACGGTGAGTGTGAATGGACCTCAAAGTATTTATTAAGAATTACTCCGAGGAATGGGCCAAGTGGAACAGTGTCGAATTATCGAGAGATAAAAACAACGAATGTACATAATAAATGTCGCGTCACCAAAGTAAACTCAAAATAAGAAACTTACCACTAACACGGTTTGTTTATAAAAAATAATTTTGCCTTCAGTCCGATTTCAACATTTATCAACATACAGTTCTAGTCGTTCACAAGTCTGCGGGTGGAATAGATCTCCAATATTACTCGCACATTGTATGATGTATGAACTACCCTCCATGTTGTAGATACCTCACAGTGCACGCTATTGCTCACTCGCTGTAACTTATGTGCAAGATTGTTTGTTGGGAATGTTCCCAGGGACATAATAATATGTATTATTGACAACTCCGTATATATATATTCCCTTATCTCAGTAAACAATACACATCTCATTATGTATATAGATATCAAAATAGGACCATTACATTTTCTACTAATGGAATACATTTTAACATTGTCAGATACATAAGCTAGCGGCCAGTACCTACGAGTGATGCTTTCATGTCGTCGTCGTGGCCAAACAACTAGTTGGAAAACTTAAAAAGGAGCTTAACGTGCCGGAAGTCGAGGAACTTAAACAGTGCTTAGTTAATGTACAGTTATTTTAAATAGGAAAAAAATCGTCCCCCCAATTGGTACACTGACTTGGCAGAAACAAATATCTTCCGTTAGTTTGAGTGAGCATCGACTTGATAAATTCGATCGAAAGCAGAGTGTAGCCGCTGGAACTTACAAATTAACAACAAATACAATTAAATAATTAGTAGAATTGCCGGTTATTTCTGATTCGAGTTTAATAACCGTACTAACATAACATGTAATGCAGTTTCGGTGAACTTTCAGATTGGGGCACGATTCTGTTATTTTGGTTATTTTGGAGGATTACCTGTCCATGACGAATACTGAAAATCATGAACAATGGATTATGCAATCGAGCGCGTTTACAATTTTAACAAAAGATTTTTTGTTCTTATTCTGTCTTGTGTTTTTATGCATTGTATCACCTGAAAGCTAGTAGAGAAAGTTAATGTTATGGTTGAACTCATTTTGAAGCAATCTTTTTTTGAAAACTATAGGTGGTAATATCTTAACCAAAATTAACGTGATTTGCATAAATATACTTGAAAAAGCCTAAATTGGAATAAATCTCATCTTTCAAGATGCGACCAATATCTGTTATTTGTTTAAAGAATTGCCAAAATATCAAACTTAATCATTATCAAGTGAGGTTGACATGATAATTATACATATTATCGGATTATAAATGCTTAATCAGCTTCTAAGTTTGCGGTACAATGTTTATTAATATACTTACCTGAAACCAGAGGGTACTAAGTAAGTATAATTATTTCTTACTTACTTACGATAATATTACAGGCTAAACATTAAAAACAATTACTTATGCCTTTAATAAACCTACTCATCTAAGGTTTTATTTTAGGCATCCTAATTGTTTATTAATAGTGTAGAGTTGCGCAGAATTTGGCACAGGTCTCCGGTAAAATACATTTACACACTATCTACTACTGCCTACATCCAGTAAAATATTAGTAAAGAGCTCAAGGCTTTCGGTATGACTAGAAGAGAGCAATCGGAAGCCTAGAGAAGGCCCGTGTACGGTTGAAATCTGCTCATAATCACAGTACTACTTCAAATCGCCGAATCATTTGTATACGATTCTGAGTGAAACAGCAGAATAGTTGGTTGCGGTGTAGCGTGTTTTGGAACACGGCTCTGGCGGGACGTGCCTCGCAATGTTTAGTTTAGTGCCTATATCGATCGATATCAACAAGCACACCGAGAGCTTACTCACTCAACATTGTGTTAACTAAGGATTCATTGTCGTGGCAATATAATATTATCATGTCGAAAATGTAACGTTTCAGAATCCTTTTGGACGGAACAAAAGATTATATAAAAATATATAGTAGATGTCTTAGCAGATGAGGTCTGAGGGTTCAATGAAAGTAATGTTGACGATTTGAAGCAATTATTTTGGACTTTTATCTTGTTCTATTTGTATGGCTAGATTGTTACTGTTGCCAGGATGCACCGCTTGGTTCATTTACTGAATTTGGTTGGGACTACATCAACAGTTGGGTGTTGTTTGAACAAAAGTGAATTAGTATACTCTTGACGATCAGAAGTGTATTCAATTTTTAAACAGAAAATACAAAGCGAACTATCAACATTTTTCATTGAAATTAAATAACAAAACGCGATATCACCAAACATGACAACAATTCACGTAGACTCCTAAGCCACGTCTGATGTCTCCGAGTACCCAGGTAGAAGTGTCCAACAGTGGACTAAATGAGGCACGTCCACTCAGTACGATGTCCCGAAGTAGAATGACTCGTCCAAGCCAGCCGCGCCGGTGACGTAACGTCGGTCGCCCCTTCCACTTGCTACGTCATTGTGTCGACGTCCGATGCCGGCGAGCGCCCGAGTAAAAGTGTGTGCGCTCCGGCTCTGTCTGGCTTATATAGCCAGTCTGCCGCTCGCCCCACCACTACCGCTAGGCGCGTGTAAGACGGCCTCTCCTGACACCCTGACGTCCCCGTCAGGTTCTTCAGGCATTTTTCGTTAACACAATACACCACAACACATGTTCAGCTGAGAATCGTTCCGTCTGACACAAACTTGGCTTACTGACATACTTATCCACACGCTGGCCCAGCAAATCACTAGGCATGTATCAAAAAATGCAGATGTTCATGTGGCGTGGCTCACAACTCGCGAAGAAGGCCGAACGAAGCACCCGGCAAAGTCCATTCATTGCAGTAGCAGCAGCAGCTGCCAGAGCTCGTGTGCTACGAGACCCCGCCTTCAGCAAACAAGCAGAGAGCAAACACCCAGCGCACATTCGTCGCGCCAAAACAGCATGTGTCGTTTTCTATTCTTTCATTCATCACACAATCAAGGCCCTCTGTCACCGATACACTCCAAGCTATATCTATGTCAGCTAAATTTCTTCAATACATTCATCACACACAGCTTACTACATCAGACACTTTTCAGACCGATTCTAAGATGCATTACGAAATGCCGTCAAACTCTACATAGCCACAATGTCGGGGCTGCAAGTACCACAATGTCGGGGCACGAAATAGCCACAATGTCGGGGCTGCGAGTACCATAATGTCGGGGCACGAAATAGCCACAATGCCGGGGCTGCGAGTACCACAATGTCGGGGCACGAAATAGCCACAATGCCGGGGCTGCGAGTACCATAATGTCGAGGTACGAAATAGTCACAAAGTCAGTGCTGCGGGTACCACAATGTCGAGGTACGAAATAGTCACAAAGTCAGTGCTGCGGGTACCACAATGTCGAGGTACGAAATAGTCACAAAGTCGGTGCTGCGGGTACCACAATGTCGAGGTACAAAATAGTCACAAAGTCGGTGCTGCGGGTACCACAATGTCGAGGTACGAAATAGTGACAATGTCGGTGCCCACACCCAATAGGAATGCATCTCTCAGGCCGAAGCTCGCACAACAGGCATTCGTCTGCCAGGCCAGAACCCACACGTATCGAGGATGCGCCAGCCAAGCCAGAGCCCACACGTATCGGGAATGCGTCTGCCAGGCCGAAATTCTGCGAATTATTTCAAATAAATAAACACAAATTGGTCTTTACATCAGTATTGGTAAAACGTCCGCCTTCCTAGGACTCGGCCTACCTGACCTTTACTTATAAGCCTTCCTAATTAGCAACTTTGATCGCTTGGAATAAAATTTAGATTTGTGGGTAAACACACAAAAAAAACATTAAAAAATGACTGAGTAAATAATAGTACTCGCTCAATAGAATGTCATATAATTGTCTGCTCTAATGCCGCATCGGCAGATCTATGCTTTCCAGCTTCAAATGTCAGTAGCCAACAGGACAAACGCACTTATTACAAATAGCACAAACATATGCACCTACTAAACATTTTGAAAAACATAATCACAGTTGTAACACTACAAGAGCGTTTTACTTCCTTGGTATCAATCTCACATACTAGGCGCTATGTGTAATTTTCACGGGAGCTTAAACCAACTTCATTTAACGGCGGTATAAAACTGTGGGTACTTTGAGAATTTATAAACGGTCAGAAATTGCCCAAATTAATTACGCTGTTATTTCACATAACAATCGCATTTAGACACACTACGCACTGGCTTCACCTGTAATCACAGGAAGCAATAGAGTGCGACAATAGCGTACTTGACGTGATAGTTCGGCATGCAAAACAATTTAGTAAACAAAAATGAATAATCGACTCGTAGTAATTTTCAAAAATTAAATTCACACAAACCGTGATATTTCCACTGTAAAACACACAAACAACAGAACAAAGAAAGTAATTAACACGATGTTGTTTGTAATGCGAAATAAAGTTATTCGCAGCTAGAGAGATGGCGAACGATCAAGGTCGCGTGTTTTTAAGCGAATCCCACTTCTGATCTTGACGATCAGAAGTGTATTCAATTTTTAAACAGAAAATACAAAGCGAACTATCAACATTTTTCATTGAAATTAAATAACAAAACGCGATATCACCAAACATGACAACAATTCACGTAGACTCCTAAGCCACGTCTGATGTCTCCGAGTACCCAGGTAGAAGTGTCCAACAGTGGACTAAATGAGGCACGTCCACTCAGTACGATGTCCCGAAGTAGAATGACTCGTCCAAGCCAGCCGCGCCGGTGACGTAACGTCGGTCGCCCCTTCCACTTGCTACGTCATTGTGTCGACGTCCGATGCCGGCGAGCGCCCGAGTAAAAGTGTATGCGCTCCGGCTCTGTCTGGCTTATATAGCCAGTCTGCCGCTCGCCCCACCACTACCGCTAGGCGCGTGTAAGAATACGATAATTTGTATTAATCACTTTTGAAGATTAACACACATTGTATGTGTTTGTGTTCGTTTTGTCAACTCACATAATGTATCATTTCCTGTTTCACGTAAATCTAACTAACATTTTATTCATGTTTTAAACAAATTGTCATCAAAATGCGCATACGCAATGCGCGTTCATGAATGTTCTAACTTACTACATATAATGATTTTGAAATCGGAATGAATTAGTTTCTACACATTGATTTAATTTTCACCTGTATATCGTTTGAAATAGAGTCGTAGTCTGATGTGTATAGATAATAATACTTTACAGTCACAATTCAAACTTTAACATTCGAATGTTATTTTCTTAAATAGTAATGTTCTGGCTATGAGATCACTTCATAACTCCTCGCTTTAATTCCAATTTGAGACTTAATGAATATGAAATTAAGGTGTATTTTTTGATAAATGTTCAGTTGTTATGTTTAAGTCGGTGTTGTTTCAGCGGAAGCTGTGTTGAGGGTAGGGTAGAAGTTATATTTAGAAGGAATGCGCGACGGATACGTGAGGTGTAATATTGCAAGTTCGCGTCGTTTTGTTGGCAACACTGGAGCGATTCGAACGTGATTCTAGTAATTAGGTAGTTGTTGTTTTATTGGCATAACGGCTTTATTTATTCTTCCTTTCAACATATGCGTGTAATTTTGGTTTACAATCTACCGAGCGAAGCGAAGGACTATATCGGCCGGCGGCGTTTATATTTGTGTATGTATGTTCGACGATAACTTCCAACCGGTTATATTGTATAAAACTTGGTAAGAACGTAGTTCGCTTCAATTGAACATTGAATTCTGTCATGAGTATAGATTGGTGAGTTGAGATGGTATTGGCGTTATAGCTTCTTTGAGGGTAGAACTTGCAGAGTCGCTGCGATACTCCACGACAAGTTTTTGATAGCTATCTGAGCTGGCAAGGGATTAAAGTTGCTTACAGATTAAAGTTTTCTGATATCTAGAAAAAATAGGTACGAGAGAAAATATTTCTAACACTAGATGGCGACAGTATATGTTACACTTGTCATGTATAAGCCATAGGCAAGATGCATGGAAGAGGTGGTGAGAGGCGACATGTCGTCTGAGTGTGCACTAGATGAATGTAAGAAGAAATAAAGCCAAGAGCTACAGCTATGTAAGTGTTTATTAGTTACCATATCTCCACACCAATATCCCTGAGTGACCGTACATACCAGACATCCCAACACTTAGCACGAAAGTCACCGAGGCTCAGCAAGGAGACCGTATTCCTCAATGTTGCTGCCTAATTGTTCCAGTTAAATCAGACTTCCTTGTCATGTCCTGACAAACTGATTACCATAAATCAGGATGTAGTTGAAGCGAAGAGTTCCAATGATCACCCAAATTGCAGCAGCTCCGTGACAGCGGTAAATGATGGATCACCGCGCTCGCTGAGAATCGTGGCTGGTCTCCGTCGGCGACACTCGCGCTGATTGATGGGGTGGCGATGTAAGCGGTCCATGTCATCGGTTCATTGGCTGGTTAGGTTTATTGTTTCAATTATAAAACACAATTTTCTTCACTTCACTTTCAAAAGAAAAAATATATTCAATTCAGTTTTATCCTTTTTTGTATTTCGTCACCTCAGAGCTGTTATCATCTATGAACAAATTTATAAAAGTATGTTTACATTCGTAGGTAGAACTTACAAATTTGTCCCATAGAAATATTCTAATCGATTGAGCATTTCGTCTTATATTTAAGAAAATGTCAAAATGTTTATAATTTCGGCGGTCGAATAGGTATGAAGCTTTTATAGAACCCTCCATAATAAAAAAAAAGCTTTTGTAGTTTTTAAACTGATTTAAATAATTACCAAAGGTTAAAGTTGATAAAGATTATTGCTATTGACATCGATGTACATTTAAATTCTTACATAAGTTGACTATCCTGTGTCGGTGACAGTTGGCGCAGTTGCCGGCGATTATAAAAAGTCGGTGAATCGCGCTCTTGTTAGCGGTAGCGAGTCAAACACTTAACAACAAATTAGTCTTTTCGAGAAATATTATGTACGTGATCTAATTGTCTATGCGACGGTTCCACGAACACTTGTTATATAGTTATTTATATTAAAGGTACTGTATATAGTCAGTACTAGCGTATTTAAGGCGTAAATTATAAAAGGAAGTAATCTGTCATCCGTAAAGCCAACTCCATCAGTCATTCGGTGACCACCGTTACACTGTCACTTATCCTCGGGCTGTTCCCTTACTGACGTACATGCTAAACGATGCTCTAATGGTTTATATTCATCATTCATAGTTAGACTATTTGGTTGTTGGACACATAAAGATTATACTTTTCTTGGAAATATTTTATTAGAAATGTCCTTGAATTGTACCTGTGAACAGTACAATTTAACCTCGTAAAAATATGCCTGCATGTATGATGGACACCCTGGCAACACCGAAAGGTTGAAACACAGACTCGACCAAGGAGTATATTGGTTAACCCAATATATCATAGAAGATCTCATGTGGGTGAGCTTCACTATAAGCGCCGCGATGCATAAATTGAAAAAAAATTATTAAATTCAAACCGCTCACGTGTTGATCAACGCATTCAGACAGAGTATTGCTAATTATTTTTGTTAATAGGGTTAAAGCGTTAAACGTACCGCACATTTAGCAGCGCACCCTGTAATGAGCACTTGTGCGGCTGTGGCGGTATATTCGCCGCGCTCCCGACGCCAGCAGAGGCTGCTCTCACCCACACAACACAAACCCTTCCCGCGCGGGCCCCTGCCGAGCCGACATACTTGTCATTTTAATACTTTTTTAAAATAAAATAAAAATTATATTCTATAAAATATAAAAAATATAAATAAAAGCATCGTTTTTATGACAACTTGACCGCTTCGGTGTTGTATTTGCAAGTTTACGATTGTAATGTATAAAATAATAAATAAATTGTCTCGTAAGCACCTTCTGCGAGCAGAACGAAGCGTTTTATTTGTCAATTTTACGCTCATTTTATAAATTTGCTTGAAGAGTTTCGAGACGATTAAGTTGTAAAATGGTCGCCACACTGTCGCGTAAAGTTTTAGTTTTTACGCACGTCGTAAACGATAAACGGCGTGACAGCTATACGCGTAGGAGTATTCAGCCGACATGAGCGCACGGCCGCCGCCGCCGCCGCGCCCGGCCCGGCCCGCCCCGGCCCGGCCCGGCCGTAGCGATAATTAGAAGTAATAATAGTTTAATTTAATTTCAATATATATAGTATAATATACTATTTTAACCGACTTCATAAAGATAAAGAGGTATATCAATTCAAACGTATTTATATATATTTGTATATGTGTTCGCGGACTACTTCGTCGTTTATGAACCGATTTTGATGATACTTTTTTTGTTTGATAGAGTTATACTTCCGAGGTGGTCACATTCAAATTATCACAATCGGTCAAGAGGTTTTTGAGTTACACTCCAATAACTGAAAAGTGTTACGTCTATCTGGATGATCTCTTTATTGAGGGTGAAAATATCAGTGAACATACATAATGACAATATTGATCCCGTGAGTAGCAAACGTGACTGAAAATGATAAATTTAGATTTTCTTTCTTTCTTTTCTCAGCTATGTGCGTCCACTGTTGGACGTATGCCTCCCCCATATAGGGGGGAATTTAGATTAATAAATAATAATAAAATAATAAATAGATAGTTAGAAAAAAAAAATTTAGATCCTTTTGAGCGTGGCAGGACAACAGAATTTTCGCTTATCCCACGGAAACAGCAATTATTTTCGAGATGAAAGGTAGTCTATGTGTTATTCTCGGGTCTAAGCTATCTCCATACCAAATTCCATCGAAATCGGTGCAGTACTTTAAGCGTATAAGTCGAAAGTATTCACAAACAAGTTAAGTACTCACATACATACTTAATATTTATTATTATATACTTTAATACATACATTATATACTTATAATATTGGTGGGATTGTATAAGATTTATTGCCTGCATGTATGTATGTAACTTCAAATTAATTTACATTAAGATCTGTGGATTTTGTAAATAAATAATTAATTAATAAATAATACTGTTTAGTCTCAATACGTTTGGTGTGTGTTCGTGTTAAGCTTTTATAACAGTAATGGTTAGTAGTAACTACAAATATATACATACTAGCTACAAATACAACGTGCACTACAACTGCGGCCGCGTGGACTACGGATCTCCGTACTCCTTACCTCAATCATCACATGACCACCATACTACTACGAGATAAAAACGTATCTTATTTATAGTGTATTTTTGTGCCTAACTTTTGTGAGCTGTTTTGGCATAATTAAGTATGAAACATCTATACATTCGTATTTATAATAACAGATAGCATAGGTAGTGTTAAGTAGGTATATTTAGTGATTAAACGAACTTACCTGTAAGTGAAGTTCTATCATAATTATACGAGTGCTTCGTCCGAAGAGATTAGTAACCTGAAATCTTTATACATTGTAGTAACGCCTACGTGACACCACTCTTTGCACTAAGTTGAGAGTTTTTTTTTTTTTGGTTTTGGAGGGTACTTTCTACTCCTTGCTCTTTCCCGTCGCTCATAGCGTCATTAATTTAGAGTCTGCACTATGTTATTAGGTACAGTGTTAATAATTTCCTAAACCATTTTAGGGATGGATAGTTACATAGGGCGGGCGGGTGTTAGGTACTAATCTCTTCGGACGAAGCACTCGTATAATTATGATAGAACTTCACTTACAGGTAAGTTCGTTTAATCACTAATTATACTTCGTGCTTCGTCCTCGAGATTAGTAACCTGAAATCTTTATACATTGTAGACTTTGAGAGATAGCGTGTTTAGGAAATCGTTAACGCTGCCTGTTATGTAACAAAACATGTGAAAAAACACAAGTTTTGTTTTCCGACTTACAAATTTATAAATCACAATTGATGTGTATACAATTTGCTACATTTAAATTTCATAGTGATATTGTTATAGACTTAAATAATTTCCTAATAGACCATTATTCTATTCAATCTGGATTGATAATCGCTTTTGCTAACTCTGCTTCGACAAAGCTGAGAATAGTTCTATTAAGAAACTGGGAAAACGTGCTGGAGCTTGGGCTCCGGCCGGCTGTGTTTGGGATCTGCGATATCACTACTTCAAACACAATGTCGATAAATTTAAGCAACAAACTACTTGATATAAATAATGGGTATTAGTCATGTTATTCCTGGAAGACAAACTGAGAGCCAGCGGTCGCTGATGATAAAAGGCACCGTTTACGGTACGCAATTAACCGGTTAAGACTTTCGGAATTGTTTTACGATTGTATACCGAATTTATAAAGGAATAGCTCTTGTATATCACTATCGAAAGAGATGTGAAGAGGTCCAGGTGACATGTCATCATGTCATCCGGATGTGATCGACAACCGATTGCGATTTCAGTTCTGTACTCGTACAATTCGTAAAAATATGACGAATTTGACGATCGTCAAATTTAGCGAACCGAGTTCTGTACTTGCACTGCTGGTTGCTGTTGACCGTCGGCGCGTGAGCTCGAGACGTAGCCGCGCGTCGCAGAGAATGTTGTATACCTTTAGGTAGAATACCTAAGACCTGATACCTGATCCAGCGGCTTATCGTTTGGGTAGTCACTCACTATATAAGCTATTACAATAAGCCTTAATAAAACTAACAAACAATTCGATACTTTTCCATAAAGGTGTTGTTCTATCTATGTACAAGATTAGTGCCTAAGCATGACGCTTGTGGTTTTTCTTTAAAAAAACGGGATTTATAGTAGATGTTAAATGTTTCCTACTTTCGATGAAATTTCAATTTTATTCATAATTTTAGTTAAAATGTTAATATTGTAGATTTTTATTTTATAGAGTCTGAACTCTATTTATTGTGATAAGAATAATTAGGTTAGCAATATATATATATATATATATATATATTTACATATATTTTACACGAGTCCTAAAAAGGTAAGTACATTTGTTTGGGTTCCACTGGGCAGTCTAATACTTTTCCAGGATTCCATGTCATATCACATTCGGGTGTAGGAGGTATTAGTCGGATGAGGCTTTTAAAGAACCTTTGGATTCTATGATTATCTGACATATACTGTCCTAAGATAGCGCAGCCCTATAACTGTTAAAAAAGCCATATTGACAACCACCGTTATACATTTTCGTTAGGAAATCAATAACTCATTTACTAGAGGTTACGTAAATTTGTATGTTATTATCTTTGCAATAGGTGTGTCATTTTCTAATTTAAGGCCTGTACTGCCTAAATGATTTCGCTGACAACAGAGCTAGCCTAATATCCGAAGATTCTGGCGCCGCCGGTCGGAGTAGCGCGCCCCGGACAATATCCCTGTAACTAGGGTCAGATTGGCCTAGATGTTCCAGCAGTTGAAATGAAAATATAATTGCTTTTGAGGCTACAATTGAACAATAATGATACCTGTTGCTTTATTGGAGAGATATATATATATATATATATATATATATATATATATATATATATATATATATATATATATATATATATATATATATATATAGTTGTTGATCAGATTTTAAGCAGTATGGCGCAGGGGGAACGCGTAGAAATAATAACTATCTGATCGAAGGATCGTGAATGCATTTATTTCAAATGCTTCTGGATCTCTGAATCATGATGTATTGTTTACTATTTTGACATTATTTTATTGCATTTTTATAATACTATACGCGCAAATAAATTAACCGTGGGAGGTCCGAATCTACTGACTATAATCTTAAATGCTGAACTACTTTGTTCACATTCTTAATCGGGGTGGGATTTTCTAGATTCCGCATCCGCTACGATGTTTTCTTTCGATGATAACAAGATGCGAATACAAATACTCTTTTTGATTCGCACTATGGCCAAATGTTGTTAGCGATGCGCGTTAGGCGAGGGAATTGAATGCTGGCCATTCGGTTTATAGGAATATGAAATGGCAGTAGCATCGTCGTCGCGAAGTAAAATTTCACAGGTTGGCTGTTTTGAAAAAAATGTGATTGAGAAATAAACTACTAATACTTTAAGTTGATTAATGTGAAGTTTGCGCTTTCGTTCCGACCAGGAGCCGCTAGCGGTTTGACCGCCACACGCAGCCGCCCCCCGTCGTTGAGGCGTCAGAAAGTATTTCAAAGGAGTAGGTATTGTCTCGAATCCTATGGCCAAAAGTAATTACGGCCTAACAGTTGCCGATGACACCACAGAAGCTCGCAGTCTACAGAACGAGAGGGCGGGACAAACACTGGCACGTGTTGATTCAAAATATTACAAATATGTAATGCATGTACTTTAGAGATGACCTAGGGGCTGAAAAAATATATTACCAATCACATTTTCGCCCCTCAACTTCCCTTCTTTAGATGTAGGTAATGAATCAGGTCAAGCGCATCCGTTGTTACGGCGAGAATCCTTGACAAAGGAAAATTATGGTAGGTAATCTAAAGTATTTCCTAGCTAATAAATTAACAAATGAACTCAAACCCTGTTCAATCAGAACCAATCTTTATGAACTGTTCTCGTATGTGGTCTTTTTATTTTTATTATTATTATATTAATTAAGCTTTCAATAAAATAAGCTGAAAAGACTAAAAATTGTCTTTTTAGAAAATGGTAAAAAAGTTATGATGGCGCGGAGCCACCATTTAAAGTAGAAGTAATACAACCTGCTGTATTTGACAGCCGGACATGCAGATGATGAGTAATCGTATCAACTGTGCGAGTTTCCTGACTTTGGAGCTAGTCTTTTTAGAAAACCATTCTATTCTTGTTATTTCTTTTCTACATGAATTCGTTTTTCATTTGGCAAACCTATTATAATAGAACGGGTGACCCTTGTGAGGTCTAAAAACTTGGATGAAGTGGAGGGAATCATATTGCTCTTTTTCGGATTTATTATTAGGTATATTATAATGTAATGTGTTTGTAAATTGTATTTTATAACCTTCAATGCAGTGTAGAATCAGTGATTCTTCATATCAGGGACCATTGTTAACGAAAGGGAGACAGACAATTGTTATGCGTACATTACCGTGTCTACTGGCGGCCAGTCGGTTTTGGCGGAGAAGACGAGCACCGCGAGTAGTTCGCGGCGCACCGCGCTGGAGGCGCAGGCTCGCGGCTCTGCAGCGCCGCGGGCGCGCGGGCGGTCCCGGCACGGGCGTCCTGCACGCCCAGGCCTCGTTCTTCTAGTTTAAATATTCGCCAGCTTGGGTTCTACTGATTAGCGGCCCCGCCGCTGGAGTTTTTTGAACGATTTTCCCGGTAGCGGGTGCGACCCCGGCACTGGGCGCAGACGTCGACCGCTGTGGCGGTCGCGGACTCATACGCACGACGTTCAAATGGTGAACTCACATTTGTGGGTTCCCAGCTCATGCCGCTGCTGAGGCAGCCGCTGATGTAGTAATGGCCTTCGTCTAAGACGTACATCATAAATTCCAAATCATCCCCGCTAGGCGCTTCCTCCTCGGTAGGCGCACTTAGATTATTTCTGCCTTTATGGCGTCGACATTTGTTAGTGATATACTAGCTTGAGGGTAGATGTGAAGTTCGACAGCGTAAATTGATAAATTACGCATACAGTTCGGTTCATGTACTGTTATCCTCCGATAGTCATGATAAAATGCGAAAGATATTATTAGGTAAGGCAACATTCCCACAGAATTACGCGCAAACCAAGTAGTTTATGTACCGAGTGAATCAGTAAGATGTATCCCACAGGACTACACGCAAACTGATTATATGGCATGTGGTGAGACAGTCCCAAGTACAGCTCGAGTCACATTAATAGCATCTACGTACTATCCGGTACGATAAAATTCCCACAGAATTACACGCAAACCAACTAGTTTATGTACCGAGTGAATCAGTAAGATGTATCCCACAGGAGTACACGCAAACTGATTATATGGCATGTGGTGAGACAGTCCCAAGTACAGCTCGAGTCACATTAATAGCATCTACGTACTATCCGGTACGGTAAAATTCCCCCAGAATTACAAGCAAACCAACTAGTTTATGTACCGAGTGAATCAGTAAGATGTATCCCACAGGAGTACACGCAAACTGATTATATGGTATGTGGTGAGGCAGTCCCAAGTACAGCTCGAGTCACATTAATAGCATCTACGTACTATCCGGTACGATAAAATCCATTCCAATTTAGGACTCATTGATATGTTCCAATGTATAATATATTATATTATATATTAATAATTATAATCGTCTTTAGATATTTATGTATTTCGATAAAAATACTTTTTTACTGTTAGTTGTAATTTAAGCTTTTACTTATAGTCTACATTTATATAATTTTGACATGTAAACAAATTTTACCCAATAAATAACTATGAACTATGATTATATGGCATGTGGTGAGACAGTCCCAAGTACAGCTCGAGTCACATTAATAGCGTCTACGTACTATCCAGTAAGATATAATTCCCATAGAATTACACGCAAACCGGGTTTATGTAGACAAAGTAGGTAGGTACTAGGAACATTACACGAATACTGATTACTTGAGTCTTAAAATGCTAATTACCTGGCGAGATTGGTGAAGAAGGATATGCTTCTTGCGATGGGAAGACGACGAATACTCGATGATACGAGTTTTTGATAATCATCACTTGTTAGCTTCTGTTCCAGTTCCTTGAATTATTATTATTATTATTTATTTATTTATTTTTTCGCGATATCATATTCTATTTCGCGTTTCCTTGTCGTAATTTTTAACTAGGGGCGGTTAACACTTCGAAAAAATCAAACCGGCACTGAGTTTAAAATATAGTGTTGAGTGGTGGAGCACTAAAAAGCGAAATGACGCTATGAGCGACGGGAAAGAGCAAGGAGTAGAAAGTACCCTCCAAAACCAAAAAAAAAAAAACTCTCAACTTAGTGCAAAGAGTGGTGTCACGTAGGCGTTACTACAATGTATAAAGATTTCAGGTTACTAATCTCGAGGACGAAGCACGAAGTATAATCGGTGCTGTGGTGGTACCGGCCTAGAACAGTACTCCCCCATCTGTTCCCGTGGGTGCCGTAAGAGTCAGCTAAGGGGTCACGTACCAAAAGGTGGGCAACAGCGCCTTCTGAGGATAGGAAATAATACTGCGCTCGCCAACCCGCCTGCCAAGCGTGGCGAGTATTGGCAAATCCCCACTATATGAGGAGGCATATGTCCAGCAGTGGACATCATATGGCTGCGATATGATTTGTATTCGATGTAATATATTTAAATCCCACGCTCGCGATATTACTTTACTTTTAATGCTCAATAACTAAAACTGTTTTTCTGAAAAGTGTTGGTAACAAACAGTGTTGTTGGCCCTTTGATGATAAATGATTACCACGAACTATGGATATCTATAACATTGCGGGAAATTGGGTTGCAATGGTGATCAATTTTAGAAATTATCGATTAAACACTTAAGTTAACCAGACTCAACGCACCCTTACATATCCCTATAGTTTCAACTACCTATCATCAGAACTCGTACTTATGGCGAGCAAGCAACAACTTCAACACTATAAGTAGGCGAATTGATCTTGACCTTTATTGTACCGGCGCGTCCGCGGCGAGGCGACGGCTGAGCAGGGAGTTCTTCATGGTGGAAGGCTAACGCAATAGCGTGTTACCCACAAAACCAGGACGAGGAAATGTTGATCGCTGCGCGGTTCCCAGGAAACATCCCGTGTTGCTGTTTTACTGTCTTCGCATGTTCCATCACCCATATTACAACTACCCGTGAAAACCTGTAATTGGCTTTCTATAGTTAACATAAGTATCTTATATATTGTACATAAGCTGTTGGTTTTCCAGTAAATAAATAAATAATTTCGCCAAATATGAAATTCTAATCGAAAATATCATACTTAAAAATATTTCAGAAGCCAAAATCCAATTTTAGTTATCTTATGAAACTTTATTTTCTTGTTAAACGATGAACTGTCAGTCTGACAGCTACGCCGCTGGCCCGGGGGCCGGGGGGTGATTGCGGAGATTGGCGCGAGACGTGACGCGAAACCGAGATGAACCTGCCGAGATATTGATATCTTATTTTTATATATGAAAAGTGTTCAGAAATGTATTGAGTGTCATACAAATTTACGGATGAGTTTCTATAAAAAAAGCATCCAAATATCTGCGCTTAGTCAAGTTTTATCGACTGTTTTACTCTGGAGTAATGGATGCCTTCCCTGCTCACTGATACTCAAATATTAAGCTGTTACGCATCTACTGTTACTGTTACCCACTTTGGTTTCTCTCTGACGTTCGGAGACGGTAGTTATGTATACCAAAATCTATTAGTTGAAAAAAATATGTGAGTCAGAAGCCAAGTTATACCTATAACTTGTACCTTACACTTACACCTATAATATTATTTAATCAATTGTTTTAAATGTGATCTGAATTAAATGAGACCGTGATTTTTCCTTTTTAGGGCCTGAATACACAAAAATCCATTCTTAGCGGACTTACGCCACGTGATTTGTATTTAAGTATGCATGTCCCAAACTTGAGCCCAATCCGGACGTAGAGTGGACGTCCTACGGTTGAAACGAACGAAGTTAGCTTAAACGTCAATGGACGTTTTAGACTTAGTTGGAAACAACGTTCGAAATAGAAAATTATCAAGCGATAAAGTTAGGAATCGCAATGCTTATAATTAACAATTTGAGTTAATACTCGAATAATCGACCAGAATACAGATGTGGGAGATTCTGATTCACACAAAGCCAATATGTTTGTAATTCCTATCAGCTTAACTTGTCGTTTCAAAATGCATAAATAAGCCGTCCCCACTTCATCACGGCTATTTCCGTGCGATGTGGAATTCTAGGCCAATGGAGACTAATTTGATTACTAATCCTCCAGATTGGCCGCTCCACATACTCCACTGAGAGGTATAAATAGAAGGGAATAGAATTGAGATTATCTTTGTCTAAATACAGTTATGTAAGTAATATCACATTTTATTTTTGTTTACACAATCGCATAGTTGCACCAACACTTATATTTGTCTGTAGCTCCGGGCTGGCCCTTTCTGCGAGGCAACGTTTACAAATCCTTTTCTTAATTAACATAGTCATCATCATCATCATCTCAGCCATAGGACCTCCACTGCTACACATAGGCCTCCCCCATTGATCTTCACAAGGACCGATGGGAAGCGGCCCGCATCCAGCCCATGCCTTCAGTCTTAGTCAGGTCGTCTGTCCACCTGGTAGGTGGCCGTCCTATGCTGCGCTTGCCAGTCCGTGGTCTCCATTCGGGAACTTTTCGGCCCCAACGGCCATAACGGTCCACTGCCACTTCAACATGCTAATCTGCTGGGCTGTATCAGTGTCTTTCGTTTTTGTAAAGATCTCTTTAGTTCTGATTCGATCACGTAGAGAAACCCCGAGCATAGCCCGAGCACCGCCCTCTCCATGGCTCGTTGTGCGACTCTGAGCCCACACACGAAGCCCATAGTCAGAGACCACGTGTCGTTTCCGTGAGTGATCGCTGGTAACACACACATCAACATAGTACGTGGACGGATGTTGCAGGACTATCCTCTCCTCTGCGGAGGACCATGAGAAACTTCTCCTAAAAGTTTATGGTTGGAATCACGCCATCATACCGACCGAAACTATAGGTTTCCAGGGATTCATTACTATACGTAGCTAAACTGCTGTGTCTGGGTGTGTATATGTATATAAGTATATATATATCAGTCATCAGGTTACCATAGTACAGGCTCTGCCTAGTTTGGAACCTGAAGACCTTGTGTGAATGTTAATAAATATAAAAATATATAAACAAAAACAGCGGTAGTATATGTCTTTAACTACAATTTCTGAAGATTTCTTTTAGATAGGCGGTCGGAAATCAAAACCAATCTTTTTAATAAACTGTAATAGTGATGAGGCGTGCATTAACAAGATAAATAAATAGTATGACGCATGAGACCCAAAAAGGTCGAGTTGTACATTTCCATGTAACCCTTCTTAGGGGAGGAAAGGTATGGCTTTAGCTACCTTTATTTTAAAAGTATGATCTTTGAACCGCTTCCGGAAACAAACATTTTTCTGATATTTTCAGGACAATTTTATCAAAAATATTATTAAACTTAACCTGTGGCATAAAATACAAGATACCGTATTAAAAAAATAACATGAAAGAGTTCTCGAGTAACAAAACCATCAATAATAGATACATACTGAAGAACATAAACTTTCTACTTTATGAAGTTTCTTTAACAATCTACTTTTGTGTCATTTAAAATATCCATGGAAGGAATACAATAGCTTAATTCCTTTAACATTGCAACAATAAAGCGAGCCCCGCCCGCTACTTCGCCTCCTTTGTGTTCCTCTCACAGATATTAAACATGACGCTCGCACCCGCTTCTCGCGGTGACTCTGGGCCACGGACTCTGAGAGGATGAAGTGACATTTCAGAAGAAGGCGGGTGTACACGCGCCTTTATACGGGCATGAGTGCGACTTAAACTTAATGCGACGCCAAAAAATGATGCTTATTGGAGTTAGAGTGCGTTTCCATTTCATAATGTTTTTACACACTCTTATGTTCTATTTGTTCTTTTGGCTTTTTACGATTTTATTGAATTAGTAAAGCTGTCGCAGTTTCCAATTCCACTATACGCTGTCAGCCTGTAGATAGTCCAAATGCTGCAACTAGCTCCAAGTCAGCAGTGCACCCAGAATGATAACAGTAATGCCCCGTTGAATTGATGATTCAGTCAGCTAAATATGCTAGCACTTTAGTCACGCATCGCACCGATCAAGCGCTTTGAAAAAGTTTGGTAAATCCAGTGATCACCCGTTTAACGCCTCGACCCCAAGCGGTTCAATATATATATGTCACCATTATTTTCTCCGCTCCAATGGTTACGCCGAATAAGCCGCGGCGCCGAGCCTGTGAGCGCGCTCCAAAGTTGCCTACGTCATAATATGATATCACGATAAAATGCATGGCACACGGTCTGGAAAGGTGGAAAGCTAAGGATAAACTATCTCATATACTTTATCCTTAGCTTGCGAATGAAACAAACAAAGTGGATGTTATCATGATTTTTGTTTCGTTACTTGTTAGCTGTAATAAATTACAAATGCTGATCAAAACCGTACCGTATCCAATAACGTGCACGCACAATAAAGTAACCATCAGCGTGTCGTCCGCCCGTGAATGGGCGCCTTAATGCGACAATTGTTTGGCGATACCGAGCGATTTGATCACAATATTTTGGGTTATTGTGCCACCCCTGGCCAGGTTGTGGGGATTAGAGCAGGGCTGGCGATAAATAACATTGAACCTTTGGATTTCAGACCTCGTAACGACTGATATAGTTTAATTCACATTTGATTTTAGAAAGTTCATTATGAAAAAATATTCTATTCGTAAAGCAACGTATAGAAAGAAAATATTCGTTGTGTGTTATTTTGAACCAAATACTTCTAGGGACTTTTTATAGGTATATACAATCGACAACTTTCAACCCTCGACGCAAACATAAGTTTAACATTTTTTTTGTCCAAGTGCCTAATCGTCGTAACAAGCGACCAAAGCGCTACTCTTTGTCTCGCACAACGAATAAACATTGCCTTTCGACGTCGCGATTCCCCCTTTAGTATTTCTTTTGCGATGAATAATTGTTCTGCTTAGATCTGTTATAGAACTTTTTAAATCGTTACTAAGGCTTCAGTTTAACGCGTATACGTTCTTCTTCTTCTTGTCGTTATTCCCCACTATTTGTTGATTTATAAAAACGAATCTGCGGACGAGTATGTTCATGAATAACGATGGTATACACGCATGCAGCCCGGGTGTAAGTAAGTGAAATAACTTGCACTTCTACATTTAAAAAAAAATTGCTGACGCTTAAACGTTTTAGAGAGTAAAAGATCCACACTCTTCTACTATAAAATATATTTCTAAATAATAATTATGTCATTATTTCAATCGAAAGACGTCCACTGTTAACCGTGATACCCTCATTGACAAAGACATACATACACGCGCACAGAGTAGGTACATTTTGCGTGATATGCGCTTTATCCATTGATAACGTTTGAACTGTCTGACCTTTATCGGTGACAAGCGCTAAAGTGACATTGGGCTGACCACTAACCTATCTGTGAGCCCTCATTAGCCAATGGATTATAGCCAAGATTCCTCTGTGATAGGAGGGACCGTCTCACAATGGAAATATATTGGACTGATAATGCTAAGTCGGTGACTTTCGTTATTTTATGGAATTGCAAAATATCATTTAATGCCAATGAGTAGATCATTATCAACATTAAACTATACAATTAAAATAGTGTTACGCTGAGTGCCAATCTGCGTATATAATATGACTCTACACAGGACTGACTTTCAGCATACCCCTTTCTGGAGCTGAGGTCTTTGTTGATCATGGCAGCGCGGTGTGGGTTTTGTAAACATCAGTTACAACCAGCTTGATTTTGTGCCAATTATTTAAACTAATCTGTAGTTGATACTATCTGTAGTAAATATAGATAAAAGATTAATAATAAATAACATACTTATAAATCTGTAAAACTATTTAGACGTGAATGCTCTCTGAAATGAAGGTAAGTAAGTTTCACTTGCTGAACGCATACATAGAACTTACAGAACAGAATCATTTGAGTCTGAGCGATTAAGTCACTCGAGGTGCAACACATAGCCGTCCAGATGAATGTGACAACCCTGGTTCCAGAGATGTTCATAGAATTTGTGCATTTAATTGAGTGTGAAGCGAATGAAAGGAACAATTTGTGACGAACGCACTTCCGGCGTCAAATGACGCGACAAAGTGAGTCGTTTGACGTTGAAAGCTGTCAAATGGCGACATCTTAACAAAGCGGTGTAACGGACTGGAAAAACCTTCTTCTATGGATAAAAGCACCAACATGATAAAAATATAAAGAAGCCTACTACATATAACATATTTTTTTCTGTTGCATTCTTTTTTCAAACTTTGATTCTAGAAAATAAGTTGGCATTGGTAGTGATTATTTTGTTCAACTAAACTTAAATTCTGGAAAGTAAGATATGTTCTTATACAGTTATGATAAAGTCCAAATAAGTACGACGCTTCTCAATAACAACACCTAAATTTGATCATTTGAAACATGTGACCCAATTCACCTACTCATTCAGAGTGTTTGTGAGCTTCCGAGCGTCAGTCGATCACATATAATTTGTTTATGTGTTCATTGAGACATGGAGGAAGATACATATCGTGTACTAGCAGTCCGCCCCGGCTTCGCGTGTGTAAAACATTTTAAAATTAAAAATTATAAGGATCCCTAATGTTCCTAAAAATAAGATATAGTCTATGTCACCCGGGTACTGTAGCGTCCCAACAGTGAATACATTTTTCAAATCGGTTCAGTACTTTTGAAGCTTAATTAATGGAAACGGAGCCTATTCAATGGAAACAAACAATCAAAACCTTCCTCTTTATAATATTTGTATAGATATGCATCTTTTTATACCTATGGAACTCGTTGCCCGAGTCTGTGTTTCCCGATATGTACAATCCTGGAGTCTTCAAGTCGCGAGTGAATAGGTACCTTCTAGGTTTGCGTGCTAAATCCTAGACAACGTCATCACTTAACATCAGGTGAGACAGTTGTCAAACGCAAGCTGATAATATATAAAAAAAATAATTATGGTGTGACACCGACCGGATTACCGCGATATTTTACCTGATAAATTGTAGTCCATCTCGTCTAATTTCAGTCCTTATTTTTCACTTCCCTACTTAAATGCCGTGAAAATTAATGAAACCCCACATTAATAAAATAATTGTGCAACCCTTTAAAGTCCCAAGCCAGCAATATAAAAAGATTAACCCGACGCTCTGCGAATTAGGGGCGAATTTTAACATAATTAAAAGCGGGCTAAATGTGTCGCGGAGCACTCAAGTGACGTAAAGTAATTACTCGGCGACATACGCTGATGGTGAAGGACAACTCTGTGGTATAAACTCGCAGAGTTCGAGTAAGCTCACACCGGGAAACATTTCATGTAAACAATGTTTATAACAGCAACATTAACTTGTAAACTACGAACACCGTTCGTACACACACGTTCCTAAAACTCTAAGAAAAAACTTTAATGTACCTGGTATTTGGTGTACGAAACACGAAACATTTCCAACTTTCATTATAAATTTAGTTGCAATTCCCATTTCCTTGATATGTACAAGTCATCGTCTTAAACTAACCAAGAGACAGGATCCTAGACTATATTGTATCATGATTTTGTCATTACCTAATATTACTTCGGATCCTCAATTCTCGAAGTTGTTGATTTCCGTGTCTCTCTGACATTATATTCAGATCCCTTTTTAAGAAAGTGATCAATCGTCGAATGCGACTCGGACGGACTGAATGCTGAGTAACTTGGCCGCGTCTTCTCATCTAAAATATCGCACCATTTAAAGACTCTGCAATTACTGTATGTACCAGTGCAACTGAAATATGTTCCTTAACTTATGAGACCCATAGTCTAGTCTGGTCTAGCAAGCTCGTTGTGACACGAGTAATCGAGAGGGTTATGCTATGCTCGGGGTTTCTCTACCAGATCGAATGAAGAATGAGATTATCCGTAGAAGAATAAAAATTGACTGATAACTTGCATACATTAAAGACCTAAGATTGCTCTTTTAATTGTATACGATATATTGAGAAAACTCAGTCAAGTCTGACCATAATTTGTCCGTACAAATGTTATAATACATCGCTTGGGTAAAGTTCTACCGCGTTAGGCGCAAAGATTTGTCCCGAGCGGCCCTCGTCTCAAGGATTTGTGGTTAAGTCAGTAATCGCATTTGTAGAACCAGCGTTAGAGAGAGAGGCAGAGAGAGCGTTAGTTAGCAAAGTTCTAGCTTAAAACTTCTTTCATTTACAACTTACACGTTCCACTGGATGTGGCTAATCGTCGAGTGAAACTGAGCGAGATCTAGCCAAACTATTTACGTACCTACCTATGTTTAATAACATTTACATCAATTTTGTCGATTTGGTTCAATTCGGTGAGTCGCAGTAGGTATTACCTGTGCTGTAGTATTTTTAAGGTAAATAATTTTAAAAGACGAATCTTTTTCGCTATTGAGTGTGTTAGAGTTTTACTCAAGTTCGTGTAGATGTAAGTAGCCTCGGAAATTTCTCTTATGTTATCTAATTTTTCAACTGTTGATAATGTCTGTACGAGCCCGACAGCTAGATTATATAAAAGGAATTGCTAAAATTAACGTTTTAGTATGTTATTTGCGTTTATTTTTATTATTGTGTTACACCGTATGCATTTAGACCGTTAGAAACGGCATCTGTTAGATCGGCGCACACAGCCTTCTACATTAGCCGTAAACATGCTAATGTCGAAAGTCGCTAATGGCGCGATAGCGAATTTAAAACAGTTAGGACATTTGTATAATGTACATAAAAAAATGACGATCACAATGATGAAAAAGACGAAAGCGTTGTAACTCTGCCGAGGCTGCCCGTAATGACAGCAACACTGTTTGTTTTATTAAACACATTATACCTGTTTCGTCGGAGTGCAAAACTGTAATGATATGGCAGAAAAACGAAAAATAACTGTGTTTGTTTTGATAAAGGCCAGTGAAGTCCTCGGATGGTGGTCTCCGAAAAGGCTGATAGAGAAATTGCTAGCAAACAGAAAAGTGTTGAACAATGTATGATATGTTACGTTAAAGTAAGGCCTGGTAAAGTATTTTTACTGCGTGTAAGTGCTTTATACATAACTTGAATTTGAAAAGCCAATGAGAATTAGCAAGACGGTAAGGGTTTACCTATGCGAACAACTCTGGACCAGATCGGTGACGTTATAAAAGAATGCCACGTCAAGTGTGCCTACCTGTTTGCCTACTGGTGGGAGAATCGCCTGTCATCGTGACAGTCGCTGGTTCTTCACACCCCCGGCTTGAGCTCCTAATAAAGTTCGCGCATAACATATTATTATGAAACACATGAATAAATGAAAGCCCGCAGCACGGTGGTAGCGTACATATCCGGTCTCGCTCAGCTATAACATTACGGCGCACACAGTAAGATCAGGCAGCTGTTCTTGCGAGCCACGTGACCTTCTATCTTTAGCTTGATTCCATCTTCTAAGTTCTACTGGGGTGGCTAACAAAAGCTTGTTCTGAAAAGTATTTTGAAGAAGTAGAATCAGTGTCAAGAATAAAGAAGTGTGTCAGGACACATTATTCCTATACGTTTCGGAACTCTACATCCCTGACCAGGATCGTGCCAAGTGAGCCGGTTTCCGAAAGGGAAATATATGTGATTATGGCCATATATGTTGATATATGTATGTCGATGCGTCGCGTCGGCAGTTTGTCTAACATCCCGAGCCCTATTTACATAATACCCGGGCTTAGTTAACTTCGCGATTAGAAAGGACAAACCCTCGGAGCTACGGACTGACGGATCCACGCAGTACAGATACAAACAGTCACTCATATTCAATCATTAACAAACCAAACAAATGTTACTTTTGAAGCGATGAGAGCTCAACGGTGGGAGCATCGGCTGACAAACTGCCGGACGCCGGTTCGATTCCCGTCAACGGCTTGAGCTTCCTATGAAGGTAGCACCGTTATCAAATTGCCAGCATGGCGCTAGGGTAATTTCGAGTACCCGCCTGGCTGACTACCGCCTTCAAGTTTGAAAAACTGTCACCAAACTTCAGGCAGCAGTCCTTGAGAGCCAGTTAACATCTACAAACAAAATTACATCTTCGACCACATCTTCACTCACCGTCGAGTGAGATAGTAATCGAACTCCAGATCTATAGAGTATAAAAAACTACCTATGTAGGATAGATTGTATTAATAAAACGGCTTGCCAAATTATGTAAAATAAATATGTGGCTCGAGGCAATACATAGACAGGTAGAGTGACTTGTAGACATTCGTAATTGGAACACAAAGATCATAAACTGTCGCGGGACATAATCGCGAGAAAATCATTAGTTGAAGTTGACCTACCTGACGTTTCGACCAAGTTGCGTTGGCCGTGGTCCCGGGAAGGCTGGAATGCGGGGAACGATACGGGCGAAAGTGTTTTTACCAACTACCCGCTCTTGATCTAGGTGATTAAGTGATGATGATAATGATAAATAATTATTCTCATACTGAAATCATCGTATGTTCCGTATGTAATCATACTGTCTGTGTTCACACTGTGCTAGTGGTTGGGTGTTGTATTTGAGCGTATTTACCATACATTATGTTAATGTGGAGATTCTGTAAACAGATTAAGTTACATAGGAGATGAAGCATTTAATTTATTTAATGTAATGATTCATTAAAGTGATTTCGAAGTGTTAGAAATTAGGCTAATTGATTTATTCATATGAATATGTAATTATTGTAGATGTAGAATTTTTGAAATGATATGTATTTAATGGCCCTAATTCTGTTAATCTCACGAACTAGCTAAAATTCACGAAAATTCTTCAAATTGAAATAGCTCGTATTCTTTTTAGGCTAAAATACAAATTCGCATAAATCCATACAATGTTCTCACTAATATTAGACGAGTTTTATTCTATTGCTGGCTAATTGCAGATAGTTTTAGTTGGCACCAAATAAATGGCGACCTAATTTCGCAAAAACTACCCGCAAATTTAATAAATACGTTTAATTTTTGCTGATGTTATTGATAAGTCTCATACTAATTTATACTTTATCGTAACCATATAAGAACTGATTTGGTTTTCCAAAATGTTAATTTAGTTCAGTTTATAAGCGACTCACTACCAATATCTCAAATTTGAAATCGAGCAGTAATGATAATATCTGAATATTCTGATAGTTGTCAGTAATTACCATATATTTTTTTATACTAAAATATAGCTAATATTTTATTTCATGGAATATAAAGGAGCCAAATAAAACTTTGTACCGCAAGAACTACTAAGAATATAACTTTTTTTTATCAAAGACTATAAGATTGCATTTGACCTCTGTAATAATGACTATTAATTAACAGCGTGGTAACAGCTGGAGTGTAAATGGTTTAAGGTAAAAGCTTTATTACAGTTTATTCTTATCATCATCATCTACATTTCAGCCATAGGACGTCCACCGCTGGACATATGCCTCCTCCATATAGGGGGGATTTGCCAATACTCGCCACGCTTGGCAGGCGGGTTGGCGAGCGCAGTATGATTTCTGATCCTCAGAAGGCGCTGCTGCCCACCTTCTGGTACGTGGTCCCTTAGCCGACTCTTACGGCATCCACGGGAAGAGATGGGGGAGTACTATTCTAGGACGGTACCACCACGGCATTTATTTTAGTTTATTCTTATAAGACTGTGCAATTGAAAGCGGCCCATATCCAGTCTCTTCCTGTGATATTGGTGTAGCGTTTGTCCACCTTGTGCGTGACGTACTACGCTGCACTTGTCAGGTCTTGGTCTGCAATCGAGAACCTTTCGGCCCCATCGGCCATCACTTCCGCGTGATTAGTACCAGGCACCCTCATATTTTAACTCTCTAAGCCGTTGCTTTATTCTTTTGTTGCGGTAGTCCTTCTACCGATCCCCTCGTTCACTCCTAGGTTCGATCCCGTAAAGAGATATTATTATAAATATGTATCTGAAACTATGTATTTGCTCTTCCCCAACAGGAAAATGTTATTTTCGGCGCATGCCTGTGCAAGTGCGACTTAGTCATAAAGCTCGATTAAAATGTGTGATTATTTTTTATCGACTGCAGGCCACGCGAGCGGAGCCGCAAGCGGATTAGCTTGTACATACTAAAAACTTTCAGCACTTAAGTGCATGTTATATGGTCGTGGGCAGTAAATCTCACAGTGCAGTTTACAGATGCGGAACTGCAGTTCAGCGTTGAGAGACTGTCCATACAGGCGAGGGCGAGGGCGAGAGCGGGGGCGGGGGCGGACGCGAGGCGGACGCGGTCTCCGCGGTCGTTAATGCTGGTTTACGATCACTGCGGTGGTACACTGGCACTGAGGATGTCAAACGAACAAGTGGGGCGCACGAACCTCTACCGAAGTATATTAATCCAAGGCGGGGCGATCTCACATTTAAAAATAATAATAATATCTTCACGTCCCACGTTCATTGTCATGTCACGTCAAACGCGTCTGGAAATATATGTTATTAGTACAAGTAATAATACGATGACAGATCAGTGTCTAGGACATGTCGCTATAAAGTCACGTTTTGAAAAAGGTATTTTATAGTTTGATGTTCGAGACACCTTTTATCATCATATTAATCATCATCATCATCATGTCAGCCAGATGGTGTCCACAGCTGGACATATGCCTCCCCTATTGATTTCCACATAGTTAGAAGCGGCATGCATCCAGCCCCTCGCCGTGCTCTTGATCGGGTCGTCTGTCCGTCACGTCGGTCATCATATTTGACCATGAAAATAAAAACGTCATTAATGTTCTTACTTACATAAAATAACTAAGGTTCGTTGCAATGTTTTTCATTTAATGCATTTAACTGGATTATTTATAACATAAAATAATATGAAAGTTACCATCATCTAAAGAAAATAATATGTACTTAACGAAGAACATAACTCTTATAATAGTAAATGTATGTATTATGGAAGTTTGATTTAGGCACTAAAAATTCAGTATAAAAGACTGGATTTTTTGGAAAATGTGAGCCAACTTGATAACGTCATTACTTATAATATGTAGCATGATGACAGTGAGCAAGTATCTACAGATAAGCCGGGATGGCTCCACATTCTTTTCTTCACCAGTAAAAATACCAATAGAAATAGAAATACCAGATCAAGTTTACTCGACTAGTCGATGTTTGTTATCATTACACTTACATACATTATTGCTGTACAATATCATTCCAACATAGTTACTACATTCAAACCGTTGTTTCACAAACAGCGTTCAAGTGTTAGGCACCATGGTGACCAGCATGGCGTGATCACTTACGGGCCATCCATAAATTACCCCCTTGTGACGTTACACCAGGGGGTGAAGGTAGATCGATAATTACATAGGTACATCACTTGGAGTAAGTCTTGTTATCATTCATTAATGCCACATGTTTTTATCAAGCATGTTTATCGAACAATAATTCTGCCATTTTATAAATATCTTGTTCAAATAATTGATCGGCCGTGTGTCCCGTATATAAACCGTGAGCTGTGAATCGAAACACTCCTAATTATCTAATAGTCGGTGAGTAGTAAACATAACATAAACAATTGTAAACACGAGCGCGCGCGCGGACGGGTAATAGACTCGTCCGCGCGGCTGGACGCCGGACTTGTGGCCGGACGTCGTAAATAAATACGAATTGTTTGCTCGCGAGGACCACCGACCGTGTGTAGCGACTTTCTACATTTCTGGAATTTCTATGTTTAAGGTAAACCGCAGGTATTTGAGTTGTAACTATTGCCTCTAACCATTGTCCTAGTGTGGACGTTGCCCCTGTGACAATGTGACGAGTGCGCACATACACAAGTGCTAGTGTTAGTTAGCGCAGGACCTACACATATATTGCACTAACAAAATACGACAGCTAATCTTCCAACGATAATATTATGTCGCTAAAGAAATAACACATTTTTTGAAATAAGATATTTTATTCGGGGAAATTAATACATAATGTGTAAGTGTACCTATGTTAATAGGCGCGATAGAAATATAATATAAAGTGTCTCAAGATATTGTATATGCGAACGTTAAAAGCATTCTTGAGTCTGCAGTAATGTTTGTGAGTCCCCAATAGCCCCAACACGCATCTACAAAACATAGACAAAAATGTAGTCGCCATTTCTGAAACATTTTAATTACGGTCAGTACAACACGTAGATTACAGGTCAATGCGGTCGATAGTACCGGGGCAGATATCACGGAAGAAAAGCGTAGCCTTCATGTGTCAACAGTCATCAATTAAGGGTCATCCTGTTGTGGAACTTACAAGACTCTTCATAATCTACGTGTTTGTACTGGGTGCGAAAAATGAAATGGTTCAGAAATGTCCACTGTATTTTGTACATGCGTTTTATATTGGGGACTCCAAACTATATAGTTAAGAGTACCGCAAGGACGTGCAAGTATGGAAACGCTCAAGAAGCTCAGGTGCGATGTGCCAGCGGAGAAAACACGCAGCCTCTCTTCAAAAAACATTTGTAAAATAAAAACAAACACTACGCCTTCACCTTCCACAATAGAACAAATTAACCAAATAATAGCTGACTACATAAAGGCCGCCACACACAATGGCTACAAAACAGGCTGTTTGTTACTGGTGACATGCTGTGGGCGGTGTACAACCAGCCTTAAGGCATAGATTGTACAAGCGATCACATTTAGATGCGTTACTTAATAATCGCGGACACGAGATTAATTTGAAGCCATACAACTTTTTTCTTTTGCAATAATTTTGTACTTAAAGTAAAATGTAGCTAGATTTCGTCCCCTATGCATTGTATACGTTACAAGCGATCACCCATCCAAAGTGTTTCTTTTTTTACATATTATAAGTTTGCGTTTAACAACTGTCTCACCTGATGTTAAGTGATGACGTTGTACGTTGTAGTGTAATGGCAGCGAAGGTTGCTTACCTCACTTTCTTGGTTAGAATAGATAGATAAGCTCTGACGTGCGAGTTACTGGTACGAAAGACGTGTTAGGTAGACGGTTAGTCCCGAATCCTGTTTTAGAACACAACACACGTCAGCCACATCTTTCGGGCGCTCAGGCGGTTTATAAGCTGGTCCAATGATTAGCAACTAGCCTTTCCGCAAAAGCTTACTGTGTACATTTTTTCGATTTTTGAGATAAAGACACGTGTTTTATCAACCGGAACATTACGTAGTGCTTACGCGTCAGCTTACTCCAGTTTTGATATACATAGGTATATCATCTTTGGAATAATCTCGAATGTAAAAGGTCAAGTGCCTACAATCGGTTCCATTACGTATCTCCAAGAGCGTTATATAAGTAAATTGTAGCTTCTATTCGTTTTATTTGTTTGCTTTGGCACAAACCTATAAAAGTGCACTCCATTGAGTCCTCCTCTCGAAGAATGGAGGGATAACGTTCACCCGCGGTCATTACTCTGATGTTATTGTGCCCTCGGCTTGGTGTATGAATACTCTGATGTTATTGTGCCCCCGGCTTGGTGTATGAATACTCTGATGTTATTGTGCCCTCGGCTCGGTGTATGAATACTCTGATGTTATTGTGCCCTCGGCTTGGTGTATGAATACTCTGATGTTATTGTACCCTCGGCTCGGTGTATGAATACTCTGATGTTATTGTGCCCTCGGCTTGGTGTATGAATACTCTGATGTTATTGTACCCTCGGCTCGGTGTATGAATACTCTGATGTTATTGTGCCCTCGGCTCGGTGTATGAATACTCTGATGTTATTGTGCCCTCGGCTCGGTGTATGAATACTCTGATGTTATTGTACCCTCGGCTCGGTGTATGAATACTCTGATGTTATTGTGCCCTCGGCTTGGTGTATGAATACTCTGATGTTATTTTGCCCTCGGCTCGGTGTATGAATACTCTGATGTTATTTTGCCCTCGGCTTGGTGTATGAATACTCTGATGTTATTGTGCCCTCGGCTCGGTGTATGAATACTCTGATGTTATTTTGCCCTCGGCTCGGTGTATGAATACTCTGATGTTATTGTGCCCTCGGCTCGGTGTATGAATACTCTGATGTTATTGTACCCTCGGCTCGGTGTATGAATACTCTGATGTTATTGTGCCCTCGGCTCGGTGTATGAATACTCTGATGTTATTTTGCCCTCGGCTCGGTGTATGAATACTCTGATGTTATTTTGCCCTCGGCTCGGTGTATGAATACTCTGATGTTATTTTGCCCTCGGCTTGGTGTATGAATACTCTGATGTTATTGTGCCCTCGGCTCGGTGTATGAATACTCTGATGTTATTTTGCCCTCGGCTCGGTGTATGAATACTCTGATGTTATTGTGCCCTCGGCTCGGTGTATGAATACTCTGATGTTATTGTACCCTCGGCTCGGTGTATGAATACTCTGATGTTATTGTGCCCTCGGCTCGGTGTATGAATACTCTGATGTTATTTTGCCCTCGGCTCGGTGTATGAATACTCTGATGTTATTTTGCCCTCGGCTCGGTGTATGAATACTCTGATGTTATTGTACCCTCGGCTCGGTGTATGAATACTCTGATGTTATTTTGCCCTCGGCTCGGTGTATGAATACTCTGATGTTATTTTGCCCTCGGCTCGGTGTATGAATACTCTGATGTTATTTTGCCCTCGGCTCGGTGTATGAATACTCTGATGTTATTGTGCCCTCGGCTCGGTGTATGAATACTCTGATGTTATTGTACCCTCGGCTCGGTGTATGAATACTCTGATGTTATTGTACCCTCGGCTCGGTGTATGAATACTCTGATGTTATTGTGCCCTCGGCTCGGTGTATGAATACTCTGATGTTATTTTGCCCTCGGCTTGGTGTATGAATACTCTGATGTTATTGTGCCCTCGGCTCGGTGTATGAATACTCTGATGTTATTGTACCCTCGGCTCGGTGTATGAATACTCTGATGTTATTTTGCCCTCGGCTTGGTGTATGAATACTCTGATGTTATTGTGCCCTCGGCTCGGTGTATGAATACTCTGATGTTATTTTGCCCTCGGCTCGGTGTATGAATACTCTGATGTTATTGTGCCCTCGGCTCGGTGTATGAATACTCTGATGTTATTGTGCCCTCGGCTCGGTGTATGAATACTCTGATGTTATTGTACCCTCGGCTCGGTGTATGAATACTCTGATGTTATTGTGCCCTCGGCTCGGTGTATGAATACTTTTTTGAATCATTATTTCATGTAGCGGAGAAAAGAGGGTTACCGAATTCATCCAAAACTGCTTGCATGATTTTTATAAAAGTTTTCGTGTATATTTGCTAAATCTGAGAATAGGTCATACATATTTCATCACCCTCTTTGTATTGTAAATAACTAGACCTAAGAGAAAACTGAAATAAGAGAATAATAATAAAAATAGAATAACAATGATTTTATTGACATACTTATCATAACATACATTGCTAGTCATAGATAGTTTGCATACTGACTTCTGTATATCTAATTGACCGTTGCTGCCTGCAGTAGTGAAACACTGTGTCACAGGACAACAACGCCCTCTGTTGGGATTAAGCCGACGACATAAAAACATAGTTTAGTATGATCAGCACTAAAGTAGACAAAATATTTTATGATAAAATAAAAAATATGACAGCTAATCTACCAAATAATATTATGTCGTTAAAGAAATATTTAACTACGGGAAATTAATACATAAGGTGTAGGTATCGTAGCACGTATGTAAAGTGCAGAATCCCATACATTTCGCATGATCTATATATAGACTGTGTTCAGTAATAACATATCGTAAGAAAATGTTGCATCATTTTGGAAATCTTATCCCAACCTTCCAATTTTGTTACACTATCAAAAATGACATCCAAAATAAGAGTTACAGCGTAATGTTTTATACTGCTACATATATATGTATATGCTAATCAGACTAATGGATCTTCTCTTCTTTATAATCTTTGTCTAGTCAAGGTGACAATTGCTAAGTTAGGTCTACGCTAGGCCGTGCGCGGGCGCAACGCCGCCGCCGCGCCGCCGCCGTGGGCGATACATGCACCGGAATGCCTACGAGTCACTGGATATGACTTGTATGGCTCATAATTCATGGAAACAAGAATTCGTAATAGTTTATACACAGGCGCGACTAGCTGATACCCACAGCTTCGCGCGAAAGTAGGGTGAAGAAATTGTGAAATAGTTTCGGAGAACGAGAACGAGAACGGGAAATGGAACATTTAAAAAATAATATTTGGGTTTTCCTTTACTTTGTCTCACAGCCCACACTCACTTTATTGTAATTGCGTTAACTGTGTGTATTATATATTTAGTAAAGAGGAATTTATTTATTTACTTATTTAGGCAACCAACAGCGTTGACAATTTTACTTAACATTAAATACAATAAACATTTACATAAGGCCAATAACAGGTTACCCTATATTATACATGTATAAGTGTGCTCAGTTATGTGCTGATAAAGAGCAGTTATCTAATCGAAATAAGATCAAAAGATAAACAAATAGTATATATAAGAATAAGATTGTGTGCACGTTAAGTGTATATATGTGTGTGTGTGTGTGTGTGTGTGTGTGTGTGTGTGTGTGTGTGTAAAGCGTGAGGAGGGATTTGTGTTCAATACATAGAGGTATTTGCCTCTACGGTAGTATTGTTAGCATCAGATATACAACGAAGTATTTGACGTTTGTAAGATTTTTTACTATTTGCAAATGGATCAGTTTTAGAGAAATTATTATTGTTGTAAGTAGATATTATACGCGTAAGAACTGAATTTTTTCCATAGTTGGTTCGATGAATGGGGGTGCGGAAGAGGGGAGTATGACGAGTGCGATGCCTCGGTGTACAGAAATTAATAGAACTCACTAAATTTGGGCAATCAAAATTTCCGTTAATTATGTCATACAGCAACATTAAATCAGATACAGTCCGTCTTTGTTCTAAAGACAGGAGATTAAATTTGGTGCAACGTTCTTCATAAGTGCTGAGGTGAGTTTTTGTACGGTATTTAAAGGTTTTTTTTTTAATCTATCAAGTCGCTAACGTATGAAGGGGTAACAAACACACATACATACAAACTTTCGCATTTATAATATGTATTTCGTGTAATTTGAAAGCTAGCACGTAGCAAGCGGGCACTGGAAAGTATCTTACCACCACGCGCTGCGCGTTTGTTAAAATGTTATTAACACCGACCGACCAACCAAATGGGGTAGAGGCACGATCGTCAAAATGGCAGTTGATACTCCAATCCGAGTCTATCATTCTTTATGAAGTTACTGCAAATAGAGCAATAAATACGTGTTACCATAGAACATTACAACACCAGACAAAACTGCACAAGGAAAGGAATAACAACAGGCCATAACTCAGAGTAAAGGCGAGCCAAGTAGAGCCACGAACAAAAACTAGCACGATAGGTGGTACCTAGCGGTTACCGCGTACCGCATCCTTCCTAGTAAACGGCACGCTCGTGACAGGTGCGCCGAGGTCGTCTGGAGGAGCTCAGTGATTAATGTGTCACGTTTAATGTTATAATTGACATTCTGCGCGTCTCAACATAATCATGGTATGCTAATGTTCGCGTGTGTGGGATATTCATTAATTTCGCCCACGGTTCATATTACATTTGTAACTAATATTCTTTGAAATCTCTTATGTCATACATAAATTATGTTACATATTTTTTAAAGTAAAATTAAGTTTTTTTTTTTTTACATATTATAAGTTTGCGTTTGACAACTGTCTCACCTGATGTTAAGTGATGACGTTGTCAAGGATTTAGCACGCAAACCTAGAAGGTACCTATTCTCTCGCGACTTGAAGACTCCAGGATTGTACATATCGGGAAACACAGACTCGGGCAACGAGTTCCATTCCTTGGCAGTACGCATTAAGAAAGTGGAAGCATAACGCTTCGTGCGTATAGGTGGTTTATCTACCATATAGCGATGGCGAATTGCCGTACGTCGAGTCGACCGATGATAGAAAGGGGATGGTGGAATCAGAGTTATAAGTAAGTAAGTATTATAAGTTCTAATAACAGAAAGAAATGTAAGGGGATTATATGTTACATCATTCCGATATCGCGCCTTCTATTTTCGACATTGCTCGAAAATCGACTTCCAACTTTCTTATCCAAGGAAATATTTTAATGTTTTTATAAATAAATATTGAAGCTTAAATTATTTCGACTATTCGATTAATCTCTTATATTATCTGAAAATGATTACATGCTAATGAATAACATTTTTATAAATCGGTAAAGACACAGTGCAGTCTGAGGGAAGTACCATATAATCTAGGCAATTATTTGTATATAATGAACTTATGATTTTTACAAATTCATAATTATATATTGTATTATGTGACTTGCCTAGTATGACTAATGTTACAAAACCAATAAATTATTCCATTCTATTCTATAACCGAAATAAGAACCTTCTCCTTTTTTCTCATTTCTCTTTCGTATGAAAATTTAAAAATATGCTTTTGTATATAATATTTTCCTCTTTTGTATGGCACTCACATTTTGATACATTTATTTAACGTGCAGACACGTTGTTTCTGTTTTGTCTTATTAAATATACAATATACATATATAAAAACTAAATATTAGGACAGGTAGCATGACCTTGTGACAATTCTTACGGAATTCTAAAATATCTTTATACGTAACTACCTATTGTTACCTACCTCTCTTATATGGAACTGACTTGTAGATCTTTTTGAGAACAGTTCTACAATATTAGATATTTTCTGGACAAATATGACTTTCTCATAAAAACCGAATGATTTACTGAAGCCGAGGGTCAGTCACCTTGATAGTTATTCTCAAAACTAAGGAATGTAAAATAGAGAATCAAAGTAGCGAGTAATTCATGTACTTACTTATAACTGCAGAAGTCGTTTATCGCCATCGAATCGATCGCCATAGGTATCTACGAGCAGGGCCACGGCCAGAGTCCACTCCACCGTGCTGGTTGGCGAAACCAACCGTTGATAAAATACGAGGGTATGGAGATGGAGTACCTGATCGATCAGGATCACACCGCGCGGATATTTTGCACAATAAAAGAAAACGTCGATAATCTCCAATTATAATATGACCTTCCATTGTAATCATTCACAATAATGATTGTCACCACCCCGACACACCCGCACCTTCAACCCCCCCGACGACGCCGCCCTAGGCACGTATTGGATGACCCGGACGACCCCATCGCTGTCGCCTTGTCGCTAGCTTTAGCGTCGTCCCACGGTCATCCCGGTAGAATACAAGGTCGAGAGTCCCTGGTATACTCAGTCAGACACCGAGCTCGGCGGCGAGCTCGAGGCAAAAACATCCTGGTTAGATTCTCTCCAAATAGTCAAAGAGCAAACATCCTTAGGGCCCACTTACGGACCACTCTGGTACCGGGGCAAGTCGATCCGATAACTCCCTGTCCTGGCGACAGCTCAAGCCGAGGTCCGAACCTCAGTGGTGCCCTTGAGCTAGTCGCCTCGTCCTCTCCTAGTGGCACAGCGCCGTCAGCGCTAGCCTCACTAGGCGGTGCGCCTTCTGCGACCGCACAAATACCGGGCTGAGCACCATCTGTGCTCGCCCCCCCTCCGGTGAAGCTGTAAATGCCGGTAGAGGCAAACAGCATTAGTCCGTTAGAAAAAAAAAAAAAAAAAAAAAAAAAAAAAAAAAAAAATGATTGTATATGCGGTTCAAAACTTTTTTTTTTATTTATGTCCCCCAACCAAGATATACTGAGAACTAGCTGCTACCCGTGGTTTTACCCGCGTGGTGATGATTGATGATGATGATGATGGTAAGTAGCCTATGTGTCATTAGGGACCTGAAGTATCTTCATACCAAATTTCATCCAAATCTAGCTGCGTCCCGCGGTTTTACACGCGTGGTGATGATGATGAAAAGTAGTTTATGTATTATTCCGGGACCAGAAGTATCTACATAAACAGTACATATCTACACAAATTTCATCTAAATCCGTTCAGCCGTACTGGCGTGATTGAAGAACAAACATCCATCAAAATGGATGACAAGTTTCACATAGACCACGGCCAAACAGCCCGAAAGCAATACATACAACATGCAACGCCGGCCGTGAAAGCCTTAGAGTTTACATCCATCAAAATGTTCATATTTATAATATTAGTGGGATTTTTCATTTATTAATTTATTGATTGTCATGTTGTAATAGGGGTAACAAAATACATTGTAGTCCTACACTTGTAATGGCGCCGCCTCCGCTATCATTGCATGCAAAAGTAAAACATACCGATGCTTTATAAATACCTTATTGTTAATTATATAGGATAATTAGGATATAAAATACCCTTGCACTGAGCGCCACTATTGTCCACGCCCAGTGACTCTGCTGCGAACATGTTTAATAAAATAGTGCAGTGTGCGAGTGCTATCCAACAAGAATACGTGTGCAAAGTGTCTTCCCTCGAATGGAGATGATAAGGGTGGTATTGGTACTTAATAAATGGGCAGTGACGATGTGGTGGAAGATAGTATAAATAGTGTAAACTCCAAGTGAATTTTTGAAGTGGGTCACCGCCCTGACTCGAGCTCTTTGTGGCCGAAAATTGTAAAGAACTCGCAGAGGAGTTTACTTGATAGTTATAGTGCAAATAACTGAATTAAATCGGCAACGTATCTCAATATTATTACAGGCTCAACATCCTGTCAATATCATCTGTATAATAGGCCCATAAAAGTGCAGCATGCAGCACCAGACCAGCAGACAGACGCCCACAGCGGCGTCCAGCTCCTGCACCCACCCACGTCCGCGGGCCACGCCGCGTCGCCGTCGTGGCGACAATGGAGAATTAATATTAATGCGATGGTGATTTATATCCATGAATGTATGAGCACGTGTGCGTGACACAACGTGGAACAATTCTGTACTTATCCGCAATTTTGCTTTAACCTCTCTGATACCGGAACGAAACATTCCTTAGAAAGGCATTCTCTAAAAAGCGCTATTGCCAATGTCGATCCAATCACCAAATTATAAAATAATATTTATTTAAATCACCAATTGACATTTCATGATGTTAATTGGTGATGTAGTAAACGATGTATTACGCCTATTAGAAGAATTCATTCATCCTTGAAGACACTCGGGTCATTTCTATGAAGAAACACAGACGCAATGAATTTCCATCCTCCATCCAATAAAAGTGGAAGCAAAACGCTACATGTGAAAAGGTGGAAAAGATAATGTAAAATTTATGGACGCTATACGAGTCATCATACTATAAATGTAATAATAACGACAAAAAGTGTTATCCATATAACATACAGTTGTAATGAAAAGATGGAGGCAAAATAAAACTATATTGATCTTTACCGTCGGTAGGGTACCTACTATCGATACATTGCCGCTTGTTTTTTAATGGGATATACGTTATAATAATTATTATTTTTGGGTTTTAGTTTTTATATTTACTTACGTTTTAAGTCTCGTTTATACTGTTTTTCAAGTTAATTTGAATACTACACTACAATAAAAAAAAATGAAAATTAAATTAATTATGTTGTAAAGTTGATGCTGAACTGAAGAAGGAGGCAAAACTCTGTTATAAACTTGAAAAGCCCTGAATTATTAGGATGAAGCTATTGTTTCTTGTAGCCCTTTTGATCGTTACAACTTTATTGTAATACTAAACAAGCATAAAAATAGTAGCCCTCAAAGTTTCTCTAAAGCTATCACTTGCAATCATTCTAACATGACCCAAATGACAAAATAGCCCCTTTTGTTTGAATAAACGGGTTGTGAGAAAGTATTATTCAGAGCCAAGGATCTGTTGAACACCTGTATACCTATATAATAATACTAATATTTGTAATATTGCAACAGTATATACATAATTATCAACACCTTGAGAAATATTCGGGAATCTTTATAGGGTTCCGCAAGCAATAGATTCAAACGGAACCCCATTGTTGCATGGGCACAAAACGCTATCGAAAATGTAGCGTACTTGTATCGTTGAGTAAAAAAAGCTATTTACGTCTATGACATCGGAAATGAGTATAAGTTTGTCCCTGCAACGTTTGCATTATTATAGAAATATTTAGATGCTAGATAATCGTACCTTGTTCACCTTACCGTTTTTCTGTATCTTTAAAAACAGAAAGTTGCAAATATATACACGAACCAGACACGCTCGCGGCTCTGTGTTGTTCTGGGCATGGTTGCTGCATTACATCGATTCATTCAAGCGCGGTGTGGTGCCCGGCAGGTGGCAGCAAGGCGGCGGTCTTGCTGAAACCACAGTTCGTCCAGATCCATGCCGTCCAGTTGAGGGCACAGGGACTCCGTTATCATGTTCCTGTAACGAATGCCGTTCGCAGTCACTGCAATTTCTACAAAAAAGTAAGGCCCAATCACGCCGCCTGACCAAAATCCGCACCAGACCTCTTTGTGTGTGCATTTATTTCTCATGAATTGCATTAAGATTTTCCGAGCCCCAAATACAAGCTACAATTGTGTGTATTCACGAAGCCATTCTTCGGAGAAGATGACTTTTTTCGAAAAATTGGCATTGATTCAGTTTGCTCCATTACCCATTGAACGAATTGCCGGCGCTTTCCATGATCTGCTGGTTTGGGCTTCGAGAAAGCAGAATTTTGTACGCATGCAGGTGGGTTCCTGTTGTCAAAATTTGCGGCGTAGTGCTTCGTGAAATTTGAAGTTGCATGTTGTATGTATTGCTTCCGGGCTGTTTGGCCGTGGTCTAAGTGAAACTCGTGTTCCAGACGTTTCGTCGATCACTGCGGTCGACATCTTCAATGGTTCAGGTCCGGGCGGCGACAAGAGCGTAGAACTCTCCTTCGCGGCGTCTTCTCTGTTACTGATCTCTGTTCCTGAAGCCTTAGAGTTTACAAATTTGAAGTTGTTCATAACGATGCCGAATTGATGATAGCCGTGCAGAGCCGTGCTGCTCAGGTGCCGTACCTAAATCGGTCACAGTTATTTGTATATAGAAGTGATATCACTTACTACTACTTGATCGAATGAACACGCTATGCTAATGACCGCACGCGTGTTTTCCAGCTCGCTAATGAAGTAACCAGCTAACTGAGCTAACGGATGCCGCGGCTAATCTCTTTAGCACATGCCACCAATTGCACACGGCCCGCCCGCTGTCGCCGCGCCACCGTCGCCGGCCGGACGGACGGACGGACGACGAGTTTGTTTACGAGTCACGAGTGTAACCATCAATACCCGCCTCTACCATGAGTTCGTAGTTCATACAAAAGTAGAATGAGAATTTTAGGGATAAAATTATAACAATTATGCTATAGGCTAGCCCGCTAACCTTCACTCTATATCCATCTTCTATCGCGTAGGGCTGCCTTTATATATAGACAATTCCCTGAACATTAGACAAACTTATTTTTCCCTCAAAATATAATTATTACTTAACTGTAAATTCAATTTAATTATTAGCAACTAAGTTATGTATTTTTTTAAACTAAATAGGCGAGATGGTGATGGTAGCCTAGAGCACTGGGTTAAGCAACATACTCAACGGATAAATATGACGGAAAAAAGAATATAAAAACAGTCAAGGACGATACGATCTAATTTTAAATTAAACTTGACAAGCTGAGCGAGAATGTGAACCGATATAGGGACAAAAAATCCCAACAGAGATATGGAGAGAGTGCTGCGAGGAGAGAGTGGGAGAAGGACACGTGTTTTGTCGTAAAATGAGGTTAGAAATAAGAAGAATGAAACAATCTAAGAATAAGAATAGAAATGTCGAGATGCAGGCCCACGGTAGGGGTCGCGTATTGGTTTAGCAAATGATTCATCCAAACACCAGGCTGAGCTAACGGTAATGTAGTGGTTCGCGGTTTCCTTTACTAACTAAAGAATGTGTAATTACTGTGGATATTGAGGAAACGGGATATCTGCCATGAAATTGAATAATATCCGTAAAAAGAATAAAGACACACCGCCCCATTCTGTTGACAGCAATTACAGTTCATTTGAGCAATGGGAATGGCAAATATGAGAGTGTTTAGTTCATCCGTTTCTAATCAGTAAATGGCGTCAGTTTACAGTTATATAATCAGCGACAGGCATACATAGTCCGCAGTAGTACGGTTATTGAAGCGGGGATAGCTTAGCGGTGGGGGCGTCGGCTGTCGACCTGACGGTCGCGTCCTTGTGGAACCTTCACTAATTCGCAGTTTGTAAAAACAATGTCCGTACTAATAACAAATGAAATCTCATGTAACGACTACGGTAGTGCACTTATCATATCTTTGCAATGTCGATCCCAAAAAGAAAAGTTGTCAACAGGTTGCAAAGGCTAATATGTAGAGATGGCAAAATTTGAATAGCCTCCCGGCGACAAATCTGTAAATATCCGCCATTATCCGGACTCGGATTATACAAACGGGACCGACATGCCCTTCGAAGCACGGGATCACTCAGTTGCAAATGCCACCAGCGGTTACCCATCAAAGGTATAACTGAAGAGTACGTAGCTGGTAGTTTAGTTGATCGCACGCGTGGACTTCACTACGAGCTCTTCTATGTTCTATTAGTAACTTGATGCCAATCATTATTGACTCCATCCTCCAAATTGCTAATATCGATGGCAAACATCGCTTCAGCTGAGTAAAGCGAACGAGCGAGCGGCGCGGCGCGCAGGGCTGTCACTTCGCATCATCGTGCACTTTGCCTGTTATGTGTGCCCTGGTGTCAGGTTACGATTAATAAACGGGGTGCCAACATAGTACAATTAAAATAAAATCTGTCAAATCTTAAATTAAAATCTTAGTAAATGAAAACACAGATACATTCCTCAATTAGAATCAAATAAATATATCATTTGCCGTTTACGTTTGTCTGTGTTGCACCATAAAATACAATTATGTATATTAAACTGTCATAGTAGCGAGCTACTGAGGTGTGTTTTTAATATATATTTTTGGTAACTCTCAAATAAGTTATTTAATAACAAATAACAAAATTGAGCGTTCAGCTATTCGCGTCTAATAATACCGCTTCCAGGCTGTTGTTGTAAAGACCCTCATTGATCATTCCCCAGCAAGGCACATACTACGGCAGGAACTATGATGAACTTGAAATTGAGGACAGCGATTTGCGTGTAATGTGCACGCAAATCTAAAGTTACCTGCGTTCCGCTCTCTTCAAAAATGACCAGCACTTGATGTGGTTGAAACTAACCACGTTATGTGAGTGTTTCCCGTTTCGTTTCTTACATAATAAAATGTAAAATAATCCTAGCGTCGTGACCTCAGACAACATTATGTAAAAGTGGGAAATCTAATGATTTTTTTTTTAAATTTATTAAAAGGGCTTTGTCGCTGAGCGACCACACCGCCCTGTAAGATTACAACACAAAATGATATACATAATAAATCCTTAAATCAACGCTTATCTAAAGCTAACTCCAACAATTTATATAACACCTTGGCTTCCACTGACAAATACTATTACAAAGGCCAACATCCATACCTCTCGAAGCACTAAAATGTATAAATCTAAACGCCGCGTTACGAACACACTCGCATAGTATATGCTGGACGTCTTCTGTCACTCCGCACTCATCGCAATTAGGGAAATCTAATGTTAATCTTGCGATTAAGTGCCTGCTGACCTTTTATCGTAGCAAAAACTCTCTGCCAACCCTAAGTCACCGTTACTGAATGGCGAAACATGATAAGTCACGATTGGCAGAGTATTCCCCCCGCCCGCGCTCCCCGCTCCGCCTCTCTGAATTCTGTCAGTTCATCGTGCCAACACCAATGGGGCTCGATTAAGAACGTAAACAGCGCTGACGTAGTGCTTTAGGAGTCATTATTGATATTTTATTTTTATTAACCGACTTTCCGAAAACGGGGAGGTTCTCAATTCAATTGTATTACCAAAATTGCAGGAGGCCGGATGCGGGCCGTCTGCAACCGGCCCTTGTAGCGATCATTAGAGATGTTTCAATCACTGAATGACGTTGATTGTTCAAGTAGGATGAACACGTGTGGATCACAGATTTAAATAAACACTACATTTGTATAAATTATTAAAAGGAACTACCGACGTCGCAAAATTGAGTGTAGAACAAGCCTACCCCGGTGTCTACGAGTGTACCCTACCGCGGGCCCTCCAGAGGGACGGCTCTCGGGCTGTGGTTGCTGACCTGTGCTTTCCCGTCAGACCTCCACTAAACAAACATATCCATGTATTATTTACCGAACGATAATCCAGTGTGTTCTTCGACACGCGTGTGATATGCCGAGTTCATTTAATGTCGTATAGCACACGTCTCGGCATAACAAATAGTCAGTGAAGGCTAGTAGTAATTCTAATGTTGATTTAAATTAAACTAATAAACTAAAACTGTGTAAAACAATAATTCGTTGTATAGGTGGCTATGACAATGCACAAATTTGGATCCCTATGAAGAGCAATCTTCAAATCGGCTGCTTACGAATAGAATTCGCCTGAATTAGATTTATATCTTCTATAAAATAAAAGTATTTTTATTAAACTTTTTTGTGGTTGGTGATGAATAATCCGCTTTTTTTTCTTTTACTTCATATAATGCTTAAGATGCGAGCTGAACAACAGGCAAGTAATATAATCGAAACGGTACATGAGTATTGTGCTGGCGGGCCGTAACCGTAGGTATTTACATGAAACCGTAAACATCACTTTCTAATTCCAAACTACCCAACACAATGCTACTATAAAATGTCCATAATCTGCGGTGAGCAGACGAGCCCTAAGGCAATTCTACTAATGCAATTGTACCAGGAGGTTTAGCACGCACAACTGTAATGAATCTCTGAGGTCGCATTGAGTATACTTGTTAAAATCTGCTGGCAAAACACATTGTTCTAGTGCTTTAATACAACTCGACTTCATATTTGTGACTGGGAGGAGTGCCCATTGTACATTTTGAATAATCGTTTACCAAGAAAACATTTTGATGGTTAACTAGGAGGTAAAGGTTGTAACTTATGAAAACTAACAAGGTATACACATATTTTTTGGTTTGAAAAATGATTATCACTGACATTTATTGAACATGTTAGTCGATTCAAGTAATAATTTTAACCACATCGGTATTTTATCCTAGGACTGCGAATAGCACGCGGGCGAAGAACGTTTTTCACAGGTTACATTTTGTGAAATATTGGTAAGTACATAAGTACATAAACCTTTGCCATGTGCCCTGTGCCGTCACTATGCCGTGGTGGTACCGGCTTACAATTGAAGAGTCCGCTAAGGGATCATGTACCAGAAGGTGAGCAGCAGCGCCTTCTGAGGGTCACAAAATATACTGCGCTCGCCAAACCGCCTGCCAACCGTGGCGGGTATTGGTAAAAAGGGGGAAGCCTCACTGAGGTACTGTAATGGTACCTCAGTGGGAGGGCTATGTTCAGCAGTGGACGTCTTATGGCTGGCATGATGATCATAAACCTTTAATTGTACAAGGGTGGAAGTAAAAATCAAATCTTTCTTTGTTTATATACGTATATACTATATATATATGACCATATCTCCAGTACCAAGAAAAACAATCTTCAAGTATGTGTGTGTATATATATATATATATGCTCCGGCTTTGCTCAAGTTTACAGTCGAAGTTTCGCAGTGGTCGCCGCCATCTGGCAGCGTAAACTCACCTGGGGATGGGCATCGGACATGCCCGAAACCTAGGTCGAAACTTCGACTACAAACGTGAGTAAAGCCGGATAATACATCTATATAATAATGTGTCAGACTCAAGAGAATTTCTTTTCTATTGTAGTCCATAATCTCCAACTTTCAGCAAAGTCTCCACTAATGAACCTTATCGAACGGAAAACAGCGAGCGCCCTATACTCACATACTTGGAGATTGTTTTTCTTGGCACTGGAGATATGGACAAAGCGTGCGGTGCCGAAATGAAGAAAATACATCTCTTACTTTTACTATCTTAGGTAGGTGATGTTTGGTTCGCTTGATTCTTACAACAAGAACATTGACTCGATCCCGCAAATCTGCCAGGATAATAATAAACAGTAAAACCATACACAATTCGCCAGCGTAACTATATAGCAGAATAGGGGACTCCTGGTATGTTAGCAGCAAACATTAGATAGAACGCTGAACAAACGGTAAATTGCACGCTTTACACCCGTCGCGGTGTTCTCCACACCTGCACACCTGCACACCTGCACACTCGTAAACTCAAATTAAACTAATATTATAAATACTATCTATGAACAAGGTAAAGCTGAACATTGTAAGGAAGATTTAAAACTGAAACGGACACGTAGGCATACATGCATCGCCCCCGGGATACGTCTGTGTGTAATAAATCTGAACAGTTGCAGGGATTACCAAACATATTTCAATAGGTATAACAGCACATATAGGTCTTATTTATTTTAACTTCATATTAATAATTAATTAATGTAATATATTTTATAATGTTTAAACCAGAAGTTACGTGAAAACTTACCCGTTGTCGGTATGACAAGTTTCGACACTTTGACGAACGCACCGCACTCGAGACACTGACGAAGGCATCCGGAAGAAGCCGAAACAGTTATTGATCATGATATTAACAACGCGTAAGTTTTACGTTAGATTCGTTTTAAATATTAAAAAGTCATAATGAGCGTCAGTTTTAACAATATTATGATAAATGGCCCTAATTCTGTTAATCACATGAACTAGCTAAATTGAAATAGCTCGTATTCTATTTACGCTAAAATTCAAATTAGTATAACTCCATACAATGTTTCCACTAATATTAGGTGAGTTTTATTCCATTGCTGACCAATTGTGGGCTTTAGTTGGCACGAAATAAGTAGCGCCTTAATTTCGCTACAACTACCCGCTAATTTAATGAATACATTTAATTTTAGTGATCTTATTGATAACTCTCATATTAATTTAGACTTTATCGTAACCGTATAAGAACTGATTTAGTTTTCCAGAATGTTAGTTTAGTTCAGTTGAATAAGCGAATCACCTTTATATTGTCCACGGCCTATAAAACCTTTTCTATCTGGTGAGGCACCGTCCAGTGACCGACTTGACATCTCCACCATCACCATCATGACAGCTGTCATGGCGCCACACCTCAGTCGAAGGTCACTGAGGCATGAGAGTCAAATTCTAGACTCATGTACGTATAAATAATAATAAATTAATCATTTTAATTATTTATAATGTTAATTACATCACGTTCCCTCGCGAGCTGCTCAAAAACGCTAAATTAAATGTAGGAGTGAATCAGTATCACCATATTCGTGTAGCGGATGAGAATCGAACCGAGCGACCGCCAGTCTAAATATTTAAAAATACGTTTCTTACTTTGACCAAAGAATCCATAGAAGCGGCATTACATTTATTATGTATTCTTTATGTGTTCATGTGTTTTATTCATATATAATTCGATGATCATGTGTTCTAAATGATTTTATTGTAATGACTACGATGCCAAAATTTTCTTTAATTTTGGACATCCGCATTACTATTTTATACATAAGGCTTTTTCAAATTCAATATTTGAATCATATTAAAAATACATAATTAAAACTTAATTTCAAATATTACTGAGGTTGTTGATTGAAACTTCTAATTTACTTTGTAGTCCTACTTTAAATAATAAGTCGAAAGAACTCACAAGTTTAAATCAAATCACAAACATCTAAGTTACTTTTATATTTTTTAATCATCAATATGAACTTTTTATAAAAAATATTGTAGTGTATAACTATTAAAAATGCATAATATTAAAAATATAAATGCGTCAGATTGCCATATCTGACATGTGTCAACCATTATCAGCTCTACAATTAATCATACAGCTTATGTACACACTTTCAACGAAACTGTGGAACAGTTTTAAGAAATACGATTATAGTGCATGTAGCGTAGCGCGTGTGGCGGCCAAACACAGACTACTTGCCAATTAAAATATATAAAATCTCGTTGTTTGCTTATCGCTAATACATGTTATTATTATTCACATACATGGTATGATATATGTAAAATATGTATGTATATGTCGGAGTGTGTTAGATATTAAAATAGGATAGATGGTTAATGTTACGTAAATGTAATGTTTAGGTGTTGCTAGTGTCGGAGAAATGTGATCGATGGCGTTGTCAAAGCGTTTTAAACTATTTGAGTAACTATTTAAGTAGATGGCGCTAAATCTAAGTGTGGATTCGACAGTAAGATTTGCTAGTACTTGATTTGTTAACTACGCACTTGTTATTCGATTTGTGCCAACAAGTGATGGTAGTATTCGATAAAAGGTAGTATAAAAGCTGTGGCAACCGTTGCCACAGACACCGAGCTCGACGGCGAGCTCGAGGCAAAAACATCCTGGTTAGAGCTCTCCAAATAGTCAAAGAGCAAACATCCTTAGGGCCCAATTACGGACCACTTTGCTACCGGGGCAAGTCGATCCGATAACTCCCTGTCCTGGCGACAGTTCAAGCCGAGGTCCGAACCTCAGTGGTGCCTTTGAGCTAGTCGCCTCGTCCTCTCCTAGTGGCACAGCGCCGTCAGCGCTAGCCTCACTAGGCGGTGCGCCTTCTGCGCCCGCACAAATACCGGGCTGAGCACCGTCAGTGCCGGCCCCCCCCCCCTCCGGTGAAACTGTAAATGCCGGTAGAGGCAAACAGCATTAATCCGTTAGAAAAAAAAAATGCCGGCGCACACTCTCATCGTGGAAGCCGAAATGGACGGACGCTCTCGTCGTCCATAAGGTGCCCTGTCGAATGGCCGTACGTAATGGCCGTGTTGAGGCGAGTAGCAGCGGGATATTGTAATTGATTAAAGTTGTCTTACTCTCTAACTGTTGTTCTCTATAATTTTGTGTGCTCTTGGGTTTAGTGTGTGCTAGTCCGTGACTATAATAATTTTACCATTATATCATCCTGAACTACAATCCCGATTACCGCATTTAAGCCGTTATGACCGCTCGCGTGCTACATGCGCTGACATATATGATAATATTTACTAAACATATACGTAAATATATAAGCTGTATACAAGCAGGCTTGGTTTTGCTTAAATTTCAACGTTTTTAAAGCAAAACACATAGGGAGCCATTATTAAATAATTAAAAAGACGTGTGGCTTTCGGGGACTGCCGCGGTAAAGCTATTGCATAGCATTTTTTATCAACTTATGCAATGAATATATAAATAACTTATGCAGTAACGCCGATACAACCAGTGCCACCTAAAGGCGAGTTGCTGAACTAAACAGACAAGCGTGAAATTTCAAAAAAATAATTAAAAGTTCTGCTATTCATCGATAGATGGCAAAACTAAAAAGTATCACCGCTGTGCCGGTCGGAATGTGGGGTGTTAGGTTATTTTCGTTACGGAATTTCTGGATGCGGTCTCCACGCTCAAGGCCCGCGATAGAAGCTATGCAATAGCTTAAAAACTTGTGTTTGACTATCTTGCCATTAAGTCATCCGATGTTTGAGATACCCATTCCCTCTTGACTTGTAACCTCCGGAATTGCATCTATGGGCAGATGGTAATATAATAAATTAAACTAATATTTAAAGTATTTATACGAAAGAACAATTTTATTCATCATTAAAACGTTAGATTGTGTTACACTATAGAGAAGTCCGTTTCTTCATCGTAAACTTATAGAGCGAGCGGATAGGTGGCGGTGGCGAGCCCGCACGCTACTCCCTGCCTGTGAGCTGTTCATATCCTTACAACATGACTCATTCATTACACATACATTATACCCAAGCTAATAATTTAAACATGCATGTTATCTATACTAATATTATAAAGAGGAAAGGCTTGTATGTAAATATGTTTGTAACGAATTGGCTCAAAAAGTACAAGACTGATTTTAAAAATTCTTTCACCATTCTAAAGCTACATTCACCCTGAGTATCATAGGCTTTATTATATTGTCAACAAAATTAGGGATCCTTATAATTTTGAATTTTCAAATATTTTATCCGTGCGATGCGAAAATACGCGAAATAAGTACATGATAAGAACTATTGTGTTGTGAGTACCTGTAAAGTAGTCCACGTTCTTTAGTTTGCATGGCCTAGGGTAGCATTGCATTTGCATGGTGGTATTTGTACCTAGGTCCCCAGTAGGTACACGCCAGCTAGCCTGTAGGTACACTAGCGTGAAGTTTGAAAGGCTGTCTCCAAACAGAGTGCGTTGAGGCAGCATGCTAGGACCTCGCAAGCCAGTCAACATTATAATAATAAGTCAATAAATAATAGTCGAACGCCTCACCTATAATTACATTTACAATATACGGCATGTTTGGTTTTAAATGATAATATAATCAGTGCGGGCATAAACACGAGGCAAACCTAGTTACGAATACGAAATAATATCAAGAAATAACAATAATAACAAAATATCAAGAAATCCCCAATCGCATTCCGTAAGTTATTATAACAGGGCAAAAAACTAATACTCGGATAAACAAAGTGATTTATTTGCTTTTTGTACTGGCGAGGTTTTAAAGGTTAAGTGGGTGTTGAAGATATGCCAATAAAAACTAACTTGTTTGTTTTTATTTAGATAATTTTATCACGTTCAATGGAGGTTAAATACACAATACAATTATTGTTGTTAATATCGCCAGCTTAGCTATTATTAGCATTCATATTAATCATATACGAATTAGGGCGTTTATATTTTGTTTCTTTATGACACCTACATCTAATGTAAGGTTTGATGGTTGCAGAGATCGAACAAAATCGCTTGGTCTAATTTCCTACTTGACTAGGCTTGAATTTTTAAATATACGTTCTATGTACACATTTAGATGATACGTTTTAGTAATGTGTACGAGTAAATCAGTTGCTATTATTGTCTAGTATGTTACTACAAAGTAATCTCTAACTATATAATGCGTACTGTCAGGGAGTGGAACTCACTGCCTGCGTCTGTGTTTCCCGATATGTACAACCCCGGTGACTTCAAGTCGCGAGTGAATAGGTTCCTTCTAAGTTTGCGTGCTCCACCTTCGACCGCGTCGCCACTGAGACATTGGTCAAGTATAAGCTTATAATCTTATAAAAAAATCTCTTGACCGGATGTGGTGAGTGATGAGCACAGCGTCATTTTTTTTTGAGTTATTGTTTTAAAAATATGTTTATAAGAAAGGCATCATCGGATGAAGGAGCACTCAGGATTGTGATTTTTTATATAATATATGGAATTTAACTATAATCATCTTTTTATTTAACTATAACTGGAAAAACCAGAACCTGGGGGGCCGCTCGGCCCCTAACCCTAACTGCATCCACAGCAGCCAGGGTCCATATGTAACACTGTTTTCAATCTTGATACTTACAATTATAAAACCAAATGTCCCACGAATCGCACCCAACACATGTGACGTGCTCGCTCGCACACGTACACTCTCGCTCGAACGGGCAGCACACACGGTACGATGTACAGTACGAACGCATCCCACGATATTTCTGTCTGCGCCTGCGCATGCCGTACAAATTGTAATGCTCATCTGACAATAGATGTGTCAACATGTACGCGGGAGACATGTCAGTGTGTCACGTGACAGCGCAAAGAGAGTGGCAGAATGTGCTCGATGCTCTTTGTCATCATTGACTGTTTCAGGATGTGACGATTTGGAGCTTCGATGATCTGTCTGTGAGGATCTCGACACCAAAACTTGTATGTCGGGGCTCTGTGTACTGTTTGTCATCTATCTTACATTTACTTGTTATTATGCATCCAAAAATATGTTTTTTTTTTCAATTATTTAGACCTATTTCATTCTACGAAAAAATAAGTAAAATATAATTAATAACATCAATATTATAAGAGCGAATGTTTGTCGTTTGTCTGTATGTTTGTTATTTTTCACGGTGACGCGGGTGAACGGATTTGCATGAAATTATGTATATATAAAGTGAGAGCGTTCGGCCTCCACGGACCCAAAGTCTCTATCCCAAAAGGCATAAACATATGCCCGGTCAAGGTTTACATATTTATTCCGTTTATATTGTCATATTTGGACTGTCAGACACCGAGCTCGTTGCCATAACATCCTGGTTAGATTCTCTCCGCATAGTCAAAGAGCAAACATCCTTAGGGCCCACTTATGGACCACTTTGGTACCGGGGCAAGTCGATCCGATAGCTCCCTGTCCTGGCGACAGCTCAAGCCGAGGTCCGAACCTCAGTGGTGCCCTTGAGCTAGTCGCCTCGTCCTCTCCTAGTGGCACAGCGCCGTCAGCTCTAGCCTCACTAGGCGGTGCGCCTTCTGCGCCCGCACAAATAACGGGCTGAGCACCGCCAGTGCTCGCCCCCCCCCCCCCCCCCCCCTCCGGTGAAGCTGTAAATGCTGGTAGAAGCAAACAGCATTAGTCCATTACAAAAAAAATAGATTTGGCAGCGGCAGGCCCAGCTTTGATTGTAAAATAACCATTTACAATCATTCATATACATAAATTATTCAAAATAGTGTCTATTAGATAACCCCAATAGAATAAAACCGTTGATTTCCAACAATAAATAGTCATTATCATAAACTGACCGAAGGTTATCGGCCTGCTTCGACGGATTTCTGCGAAATGTCATTATCGTCCATAATAATAATGTTTACTATCAATAAGTTTATTACATAAGTTTATAATTACCGATAAGTCAAAGCGCAGGTTCAGTAAATAACGAGTTAGTCACGTGTTCCTTTGGAGAGGCCATTATTAGGGATCTTACTACTATTTTAATAGCTGAAGGTTCGATGTATATTTGTTTATCACGCCAAAACGGCTAAACAGATCTAAGTGAAGCTTTGCACAGAAATAGATTATAGCCTTAACAAGCATAATTTTTGTATGCCAGATAAATTAAGTATTGCGAAAAGAACGTTTTCCGTGGGATAACTGAGGTAAGGATAACGAGGGGAAAGTAATTAATAAATCTATATTTACTTATTGACGAAAATAATAACAAATGAAGCCTCGGGTGATGTGTTCGGTTAGTCGGCGATCTGCCGCGCGCTGCACCGTTCGGTCGGGATCGGTCGGTTAAGGTTCTAGCGAGAGATTATATTCAGGCTCTATATTTAGCCTCATAGTTATGACCGTTATATTGGGCAAGTCACAATGCACAATATATATTTTAAATTAAATATACTACTAATGTTCAATCATTTTAGTGAAATTTAACAGGTAAGTGTAGGTGACACATAAAAATCAACTATTACTAAAATATCATCCCTATAATTTATTCCAACAATTCAAAACATAAATACTTACCCTGATTTTTTGTATTCATACTTTCTGCTGCCCAATTTGCCCGGCAGAGTAAAAAACTAATGGAGGAATCATTCCACGGGTGGGTGTGTTTGTTACAAAAATAAATAATCTTCAATAATTACAATACTACACCACCAGAATAGCAATGTATCAGAGATTAGATACAGCTAAGTTAAGCTAAGCAACACCCGCGGGCTCGCTTGTAGAGGGCGCACGTCCACTCGCATCCTACCAGGGAGCCATACACTACCAACAGTACAATGATATAGTGTCGATGTGTCATCTTCCCTGCCGTAGGATGTCCACCGCTCGGCTGTACACATGCTTCCCTAATGAGTTTAGAAGTAAGTCTAAGCTAAATAGGCTGGTAAGTTTAGTACACGGAAGTTTTGATATTTTCAGGATAAAAGCTATTCCTATATAGAGGTCAGTCAGTGGTTACCTCGAGCACGGAGTAGGTAGCGAGCAATGCGATACGCAGCAAGACCCGTCGCACCGACTAACGAAGGTGTCTGGACGGACGACATTACTGACTTTATTATGAGATACTAGTTGGTGTCAGTTTTTCTAGGGAACCGTTCAGCATCCGGTAGAAGTCAGGGCTAGGGCTGTCTCAAAGAATTCGTTCTTTGGCTAGAATAAGTTTAATGACAATTTGACGCCAACTCCATCGAACCGCTCGTAGCCGAGCACAATTATGCAAACATAACACTGTGTTATTAAAACTGACGTGGTATTGACACATTATGAATGTCTAAAACACGGGAATTACTAACGTAATAAGTCAGAGGGTTCCGACTATAGTTTCAACCACACGCACTAGGAGAACCGCGAGCGCCCCGTATTTTTCTTGAAAAAGACCACCGAATGTGGTTGAAACTATAGTCGGAACCCTCTGACTTATTACGCGAGTGACTCCCGTGTTTAATACATTACTTATGCTTTATATTTGAGAATTTTACCCAAAGTATTTTGTTTTGTGTGTCGTAATAAATAAGTAACCAACTGGGCTACATAATTAAAAACGTAAGTTGCGTTTACAGATTGGATGAGTACCAACTTTGACGGAGACATTTTCAACTGAGCGGTTCCGTGCTTCGTCAGGCACGTTAGCCGTCGGTCCCGGTTGTTGTTTTACGGTAACAGTTTTATTACTTTTAAATATGTTTCAAAGTAATTAGGGATGAATTAATTTGGTTCTCATACCGTTAAAATTAGTTTATATAATGTTATGGTAATCTCTCTTTAGAAAACCTTTACAAAATTCTTTTTTTTCCGATCCGAAGCACCCCTAGCTCTCCGTAACCTGCGCCGTACCGTTTCTCCGTAGTGAGTGGACGGGGCGCATGCGCCGCGGAATGACAATTAGGGCCCATCTCGACATGCTAATGCGACGGAATTACTCGCATTATATCTACGTACATACACTACACTACCTTGGGAAGAACATTATTAGCAACCGTCATTATAACATGTGCCGGTCGGGCGTCGCGGCGGCTCATTTTCGTAAAACAATAATGTGCGACTAGCATGTGAGAGCGATGGCGAACATTCCTCAGGAGGACTCGGCTAGGCCTCACTTTACAACACTGGGTATTTTGACCCTTCCCTGTCTTTTAATACTCCACGTTGCACTATGTATCCGTGAAAACCTGCATACATTAAAAAAACGTGGAGACAATCATAGGACACCAATACTCGGACAATCATAGGACACCAATACTCGGAATGGTAGGAAAGTATCCGAGTCCATCCCACACACTCTTACAAAAACCGTAAAAACACTGTTTGTGATGGGGCCAGAGGTTTACAACCGATGCTAATAGACATCACAAAAATAACAAATGATACAGCTTTTAAAGTAAACTTACAAGCTGGCTCATACAAAAGATTTTTACTCTTATAAGGAGTTTATTGAAAATCAAAAATAGCTTGCGTAATTCCCGGCCTAAATGATTAATTAATTAAATTATTATTAACTATTATTAAATATTTATTTATTTAAATTATCTTAAGTTGACACATAGACAATAATCTCTTATTTGAGGAGCATTATGAATGGATACATATTTTTTAGGTTTGTTATGTAATACTAATTTATTATAATTTAATATATTACATAAATAACATGTAATTATCTTGACTGAAAATTGACTTGTAATAAATATTATCAATAAAGTTATGTTTATGTTCTTTCTCCATATAATTTATTACCCAACGTATATACAAACCTGTCAAAACCTACGCGATACAGCAAAATAATAATCATACCTATGCTATTATTATTAAAACCACTTAAAGTTGTTTAGTTATACCGCATTTAAGGTTATGAGTTTCGTAATTATTGACATTTAGTGATTAATAAGTAGATATATAAAATACATGCCTTGCTATAATTAAAATGTTTGACAGTACTAGGTTAATGCATAGATATAACCACACTTTATAAACTAAAAGGAAAAGTAACTTGGTGAGTGATTTCAAGACGTTTTTCATTTAAAGTCTATGATTTATATTTTTTTAATTGTAATACTTTACGTTTTAGTAACTTTATTTTTGTGTACTTTCTATTCCTCCTGATGATGATGATGATGAATATTTTGTTATTAAAACTGACGTGGTTTTGACACATTATGAATGTATAAAACACGGGAGTTACTCACGTAATAAGTCAGAGGGTTCCGACTATAGTTTCAATCATATTCGGTGGTCTTTTTCAAGGAGAATACGGGGCGCTCGCGGACGCGGTCGCGATTCGCCTAGTACTGGAAGAAACTATAGTCGGAACCCTCTGACATACTACGTGAGTAATTCCCGTGTTTTGTACATAACATGTGTAATCATTTAAATTAATTAAACTTCTTTAAATTTTGGTAAGTTTTATCGATTGAGTGGTGTGAAGTTTCTTTAAAGCTTCGGTTTATTGACCACACATCTGAACTACTGGATTATAAATGGAAAGAAGTATTAATATATTATATGTATTACTAGTTGCGCCCTGCGGTTTTACCCGCGTGGTGATGAAAAACGATGATGATGGTGATGATGAAAATGAGCCTATGTAGTGCTGAGAACCGGTGTAGCCGTTTGAGCGTGAAGAGATAAGAAACATACACACATACATACACACAATTTCACTTTCGCATTTATAATATTAGTAGGATAAGAACAATAATAACATGAACCTTATTAGGGTACAGCGGAAAATAAATAAGTAATAATAATACATCAAGTTTCCGAGTTCGCGACAGATGTAAGTATAGGCTGGTAACACCAAGGATACAGATTCGATTCTCATTAGGGCTTGTTACTGTCAATTTCTATATTGTTGTCTGTGTAATTAGTAGTAGTTAATTAGTAAAATGATAACAGTATCTTGTTGAGTGATTATCATATCAACACCATTCGGGCGTGAAATACATGTACTGATTAAATAACTATGAAACTGGATTGTGATATATATAAGTAGCCTGTACATAAATAATTAAATATTAATTAATTTAAGTTTTATTGGAAAGTATTTTGATTGTGATTGATTTTCTAACATAGATAAGAAGATATGTTAGAACCATAAATGGAACAAAATGTAGATAGGGAACAAGTCAATACAATTTGTAATCAACATCTTGTGAGTCCAAATCGATTTATAATAATGATGTACGAAACTCGCGATAGTATTCAAAGCTTTTGAAGCGATGATAGTTCAGCGGAAGGTGCGGCGACTGTCAAACTGACGGACACTGGTTCGATCCCCAACAACGGCTTGAGCTTCCGGTGAAAGTAACACCGTTATCGAAATCCCAGCATGGTGGTAGGATACTTCCGAGTACCCACCTGGCTAGCTACACCATCAAGTTTGAAAAACTGTCACTAAACGCATAGTGTGTTCAGGCAGCAGTCTTTATGAGCCAGTGAGCATTCTAGGTCTAGCGTGATAACATCTTCGTCCACATCGTCACCGACCATCAAGTGAGATAGTGGTCAAACGCTAGACCTATAACAGTATAAAAAAGCAAGCCAATGAAATGTGATGGAGTGCAGCTCGTCCGAAAGCGTCTGACATAGTCTAACGATTGTCACTATCACGCACCAGTCGGTAGCGACAGGTAAACGCGCCCTCCGAAGAAGAGAAGTACCTACTCAGTTGAAAGTTCCATGAGCGGTCACCCATCCAAGTTAAAGACGCAGAGTTCGCTACATAGGTAAAATCCTTAAAATCCTAGGGTCACTTCAGTACTCATCAGTGCTGTAAAATGTATTGTTGAATACTCACTTGTGTTTTGCTCTAATTCAGGGCTTTCACTATGATTATGTATATAGATTTTATGTAACCGTGCAGTCTGTTGGAAAACCTTAATAAACGAATAATATTTTGATGTACCGTGTTACAGTAGAAGCATTTTGTAGGTATATATCATCCGCCCTACTAGATCTATTCAACCGAGCGACATTTCAAATTATTTATAGCCCATTCAATGAAATCACATAAGTCGACGCTAAAATGGAAAAAAGCTTGTAAAAATACAAACATTACAATATCCAAGAAGAAAACGACAAAGGCGAAATTCTATAAAGAAATCACGGGAAATCTCAGTGATCTCTGAATGTTGCCATACTCCCGACGTTTCTCCCGAAATGTTTCAATAAAACTCCCGAACGACGCGCCTTCATTTTCATAGAAATCTGCGTAACGTGCAATATATATAGGAATCATATTCATATATCACACAGATTTGGTGGTTTTCCTTATTTCGGGAGTAAGTTATTGTTTACTCGTTCGTTTGTGCTCTGTTCAGAATATTCACGAATTTTCCCAGTGACAATAACAAGTCCTTCAGTCGTCCAAAACGGATACCAACATAGAGGTTCATTACGCAGACCTTTTTCTTTTATTCTGTCACATTATTACATAGGCTAACACTCGGAATACATATTAAAAATCATTAAGTCTTACATAACCTAAAACATTCTGCTATTGATATCAATCGTTATGCTGTAGGATTTTCACTGCTGGACATAGGCCTCATCATTTATTTTCGCAAATAGCGGTCCGCATCTAGCCTACTCCTGGGGCCTTAAACAGAACTGTTTTGTGTATTAATACAATTGTTAATATAGAATATGAACCTCTTACCTACCGTAAACAATTGATCTTGTGTAAACTTGTTATACTATAATGTATACCAAGAGTACGATATAGATCATACAGTTAGTTAATCACCATTTTCTTTATACATATATATACCGGAGATAACTTGTTGTTTTGATGAATAGTGCATGCGCTCTTTTTAAAAATGTTATTAAAAATTGTTCACTCGTGTTTTATAAATGAATATCATTCCCCCCTTAGGTGAAATCAGTGCAAAATTAACCATACCTAAAAACATACGGAAATATAAGAACATCCTAACTAAATTTAGAAAAGCGAAAATAAGTTTATTTATTTCTTAGGTTTTCAATCAATTTTTCATAATTGTTAACAAAAATAGATGTGATCCTGGCCACGAAGTCGGTTCCGTATATTTAGCGTTAATAAAAGATATAAAATAATAAACTATAGCACTAAAATGTTACAAGTCAACTTATCTTAAAACCACAAATTCATCACAAAACCAATAAATCCTTCACGTGGATTTTACTTCAATAGTTGTTATCTAAGTCCAATAATCTATAATCCGGACGTGGTCGTTACGGGACACTTAAATACACAAGAAAAGTCAACATGGACTTAACTGATAACATCTTTGAATACCGTGCGCTGCGAACGAACGCAAAAAAATACCTGACATTATTTGAAGCTATGTGAGCTCAATTTTAAGTTTGATGCCTGTGTATTGTAATGATTTTTGAGGTTTTTAGCCGTATTCAAAAAAGGAGGAAGCTTTTCAATTCGACCGTATAAATTTACATAGTTTTTATGTGTGTTCGCGGATAACTTCGTCTTGATGAATCGATTTTGATGATCCTTTTTTGTTTGATAGAGTTATACTTCTGAAGTAGTCCCATTTAAATTTCATTAAAATCAGTCTAGCGATTTTTGAGTTACACTCCAATAACAGAAAAGTGTTACGTCTATCTGGATGACTTCCTTATTGAGGGTGAATGACAATTGACCCCGTGAGTAGCGAAGGGCACTTTAAAGGGTGAAATAAAAATGTCTACCAAAAAAATGGAACTGACTTCAGCACACAAAAGTGTGTAATCACTTGTCGAAATCGGTGCCATGCACACAATATTTTGATAATAGTTACTGTTTAACTATCAAGGTACCGACTTCAACAACTTATTTCACACTTTTGAGTGTCGAAGTTGGATCCATTTTATGGTAAACTTTTTTTATGTAGTTACATGTTCACCGATTTCTCCGCCGATCCTTGACTGATTTTGAAAGTTCTTTTTTCTATGATTCTATGTATGCCCTGAGGTATTTCCATTTAAGTTTTATCAAAATGGGTTTAGTGGTGTTTATAACATCGAGTAAAATCTTTAAAAAACACAGCTGAATAAAGTCGACTGTCCCAATTTTTGAGAAAAAGTAACTTGTAAATACCATCATATTATTATGTATACTGAAAATGAGGTTTAATTCAAATATCATCATCATCATCGACGCGAATGATCAAATCGACTTCCTAAACACATTGTTCATGGATTGTTAAACCACTGTCATTTTTGCTAGTTTGCTATTCTACTTTAAGTATAATTGTAATGGCTATAGAGATCTCATTTTAACCGCAACACAATCACCTACAATGCAATCGAGATACAATTGTTATTTAAGCGGAATACCAAGGTTGTTTATGATTACATTTGGATTACTATTGCATTGTTTAAGAATTGCTTGCCTTAAGAAATAAGAGGATTGGCACCTAGATAGACTAGCTTGAAACTCTGTTTACCTCAGACAGGCACAATAATAATATTTCTAGCAAATATTTTAACTAAATCCCTCTGTCAAAACGCGTGCGAAATGTTGAAAGAAAACCATTGTTGTAAATTTTCGTATCATGTATCTGTCAGTTTATCAAAAATATATCTGGATCACGAACTATTCGAGTATAATACAATTTCAATTTACGTCAAATGAGCGATAACAATCCCAACGAACACCTTTCCTGTTCCCTGCGCCCGCGAGTCCTGCTACAACCTTGTCACAATACATGCCCAACATTTAAGTACGGAATGACTAGAGCGTTTCAATAGTTTTACCGAGACAAAGTCGCAGCAAATGAACTGCCATCACATATTCATATTGTTCACAATTTAAAAGAGGCTTATCTTACATAGTTTATGAGTAAAACTTACGTCTTTCCTCTGCTGGTAGCGCGTTAAATCCCACTTTTGTTCGTTTTGTCAGGTAATGCTGTCAAATGTTATGACATTTCTAAAGGATTTCCATTCCTATGACAATGTCAAACGGCAATCGGATTGACGTTTCTTTCTTTTGTTGTAAAACAGCTTTGACATTCTTTTGTTAAGTTGCAATTGTCAGCTTGGGATATGTTAATCTTTTCTTTAATCTTCTCGAATCGAGCTTTTGTTGTTGGAATTTTGAATCGTGTCTTTATTTCATGTCATCATTGTTATACGTTAAATGTGCGATAATGGATATATGTAATAAGTATTTTATTAAGTTCAAAGTTGCAAGTAGAAAAGTCAAAATGTACCCTCTCTGATTCCTGGAACTCAGTGGATGCGCGGGCTACTTTCGGCGGGGCAATGGGCGAGTCATTGCCCACCTGGCTAGCCACCCTCAAGTTTGAAGTCGGACACCAGAAACACACTGTGTTCAGGTAGCTTGAGAGCCAGTTAACGTTCTAGGTCTAGTGTAATTCCACCTTTGATCACATCATCACTGGACAGCAAGTGGGACAGTGGTAATACCTGTAAGCGACGCACGTTATAATAAATTTTGACCTTAATGTTTACATAATTATATTACTTTTGGTTTGTTAACTCTTTGAAATCAATAAAGGCCGGACGGTAAAAAAAAGTCTCAGTGGTGATATACGACAGCCCGCACCGGCGGAGCTAGTTTTAAACTTTCTTTGTACAAAATAGTGTTTCTCGAAACCATAATATGAAACAATCGTCCCATCTCCCCCCACCCCCCATTTTTTTGTCGCTAATTTACGTAATTATTTAAATCCGCTTTTTTTATACCACCTATAATTAAGTACCTTGTATATGACTGTAGGCGAACTATCATGGAAAAATAATAATCGCAAGCAAATTTTAAATTATCTAATTGAGATTATTTGTAGCTAAATATACCAAAACAACAGACCTTTTTCATTAGCGATCGATGACACAAAAATACCTAAAAATAAAAACCAACCCACAACACGGCGAGCATCATACCTCGCGTCAGTAAAATCAATTAGCAACACAAATATAATAATTATGTTAATGGCGTGAAGTCCGACCGATAATATAATTTGTTCCAATGAACCTCGCACCTTGATTGTGGATGCCACCCAACGGACGCCGCTCACCGGCGCCGCCGCCGGTCCGGTTTGTACACTCATCTAACACTATAATAACAATTAATACCTACCTTATTAGTGTCAAACGAGGTATTAAAAATGGAAGATACCGTATTTGAACTTTTGTTACTTTTAGATGTTCAACGCGTTGTTTGGTCTCGGTACGGTTGACATGTCATTGTACTCGTAAAATCTTTCTTATGTGACATCTGCATTTTAAAGAAACCTCAATGCCGAAATTGTAATGTGTAATATTTTTAATATTATCTCTTCTCTGCCGCATACAAATACAGTGTATAGTCTTTATAAATAAATTTCAAGGGACCGAGCATTTTTTTCGTTATAAAGAGTCTTCGTTATACGGAGAGAAGAGAAAAAATAAACCAATTTTAACCAATTACAATAATTTCTAATTTTGTTACATTCTGTTAACTTTGCCTGACGTATTTTGCTGTGCCAATATTTGTTTTGTATTTTTTATTTTGTGCATGTCTTGGGATGTGATGGAATCACAACATCCCTTTTCTTTTGTTTATTTTCTATCGCACGTATCAAACAAACTTCTCCATTAACGCATGCCGCTTTTCTTTCACTGGCCATCTTAATGTCAAAATTGGTTTATGACTGTCGCGTTGGTGGGTAATTATAGTCTCTGTCAATGTGACGAGTGTGGGAAAGTTAAAAAAAGTAGCAAATAACCGCCTCTTGATTTTTCTTCAGATTCTCAAATAAAAATGTTACTAAACTGTCGACGAGGAGGGAATCTAGCGCTAAGTATGAAGCGTGTGTCTACTTACTCGATTCACCAATTTTGTAGATTATTTTCTATCAAAATCTTCATCATATAAATTCTGTAAGACATCCAGCGCTTTGACATAGGCCTCCCCCTCCAATCATTTTGTGCATTAATCTACTTCTCTGACAAGAAGTAATTTTTAATATTAATGTAAAAACGGGTCAAATCCTAAAAAAATATGTCATCATTTTGTATAAAAGGCTAGCGCTATATCACTCGATCCAAACTGGGGGTTGCCATAAGGATAGCGGCCTTCAGTTTTCATATAGTTCAACGCTGGTAATTTTATTTCTGCTGCTGGGTCGATAATAAATGCCTGCTAAAATTAAAATGAGCTTAATAAAATTTCATTTAATAATGTATTCCTGACAATTACCAAGTGTAGAAACAATGGTATTTTAAAAAATTAAACCAGCACCTGTACAACTAAAATTATATCCAATATACAACATCAAATGCCAAAAGTACACATTGTATTTGTAATTTTTGTATGTGGCATCTTATATAGCAGGCGTCGTATCCAGCATCCTGCGCCATCAACACATCACCTTCCCCGGTCTGTCGGGTGACGTGACGCCTGACTGTGTCCGGACAACTTGAGAGCTCTTTAACTGCAGGACATTGACAGCCTCGTCGTTGACATCTTGACCTCTGAGGATAAACTCATTAGTCTCACTAACTACTTATTATTCTTATTACCAGACTTTTTGTGCGATAACATATATATTTGTGCTACAATGTAATTTATTGTTTCAGATAACGAGCGTCAACATTGTTGTACCTGAAGTAGGTAAGTGTTAAAGACCTAATATATTTATATATATAATTATACTGTACACGTATAAGGCTAATTTAGATTCACAAAAATATGAAAATAAAATCCACCAGGCGCTGCATGCAGGACGTCTGTCGGGTCCCCGCTAGTGTATGTATAAAAAGGAACCCATGACTTAGTGATGTGCCCCCTCCGGTGAAGCTGTAAATGCCGGTAGAGGCAAACAGCATTAGTCCGTTAGAAAAAAAAAAAAAAAAAAATAGTGATGTGTCAACCTGTATCTCGAGCTGAAGTTAGCTGACAAAACTGCGGAATGAATTTAGCTGAAATTTGACATAGGTACATAAATGATAGTGAACTAACCCCATATCGCTTAGAGGTGATTACAAATGAGGCTGAAAGGTTCTTGAATGGAGACAGCAAACTGGCAGGTGCAGAGTAGGATGTACTATGATAAGGTGAATAAAAACCCTAATAAAGATTCTGGAAGGAAGCTAGATACAGAGGGCTTAGCGTCAGGCCGTTTCAAATGCTTCTCAGTCTAGTTGGATTCACTAACGTGTTTTAATCAAAGTTATAATGTCTTCAAACCAACATAAAATCGTTAATTATATCAAGATGAACTTCTAAGAGATTCCTTCGTATCCATTAAGCTTCAGATTAATTAGTTACGGGTGAGATCAGTGAGATAAGTGCTGAAACAGTGAAAGTCCCGAGTTGGCGAAAGGCGGGATAGTGGGCCACGCCACCGGACAGTAATCCTCATGATAACGGGACCTCCAACTGGGACAAAGATGAGAGAATGAAAAGAAAGGACGTTAAAATACTGATAACATTAATGAACGGATCCAAAATCAGATACAATACCAGCTCATAAAATATTCTTAGGATTATTACTACTAATTAATACTTATACTAATTGAAATTAAATAATATTGTGTCACTAAGCTGTCAGTTTGATAACTTCGATGAACAATCCACGAAGATTGTTCACCGAAGTTTACACGCAATGAGATTCAAGATATCATAAATACCTAACTAGATACGCAGACGTTATAATTACCACATCAATATCGGTCCAGTTTAATTATGAACCTGTGGAAATACATCTCCTGTAGTGCGAAGTGACAACAGAAGTTAGACGAAACAACTAGATCAATAACCAGCCAGCGCGAGCGCCCCGAAACCATACTTCAATGTGGAGAAATATGCATCGCCAGGATGATGAGATGGCAGTTGAAATGTATCACACCCCAAGCGGGACTTCAATACAGCACTCATTCTTAATGAAAATAATTATTAAAGATATTTTTGTTTTTAAAATGAAATACAGATTCTTATTTGAACGTAAGTTCCGCCTAGCATGTGGTTAATGCAATAAACCATAAAACCCCATGAAATACAGAGATAATAAAGAGTCAGAATAAGGTGATTGAACAAGCATAAGACCCACAGGATGGTAAGTGGTAATCTATGCCTACAGACAGATAAAATTCTTATGCCCGTTTTCACCAACAAGCCCTTATCGCCTTCGTAACTAAGTATCCCTTAGCGTTAAGTATCTCCCTATTTCAACCCCTACCTAAATTCATTTTCACCACACTAGGTGTCACCTAAAAAGGGATCCCGTACGCAAGTGACAGTTTTATTTTTCTAAATACGCGTGTACATCATCGATAACTTGTCGATAAATTTATTAACTCTGTATTTCTTAAGAAATAAACATTTATCGAACAGAATTGATTAAATAATGTGAATGTATACACTTCTTACGTATTTTCATCGATTTTACGGTTGTAATCACCTTAAAAATAAAAAATATAATCAACCATTTATGGTAAATATTTTGTGATGCATATATGTAATAACTTTTTGAAGTGAATTGACGAATTTTTTGCGTCTTTGGAACCATATTCCTCTGAGAGTAAAGACTTCACTAGGTAACAATCCAAGTCTAACTCCTATAACATGAAGGCTGTAACACCGTCTGGACGTTTCTACTTGTTGTTTGTCGCGCGCTCGAAGAGTTGTAGAGCCTTATCGTCTGCATCAGGTCACCTCGGGATCCGCGGTGAGATGTAGATAGCCCGGGATACACTCTCCGGGAGAACTGATGAGATATGATGCCGTAATATTGGCGATTTGTGACTGCAAAGGAATCTTGCCACATTGTATACTACTCGTGTGATAAGCGCCGATGGTGACTATAACGAGAAAAAAGAAGGTGTGTGTACATTACTGTACACACACCTTCTTTTTTCTCTACAAGTACTTAATTGATCTACGGGACAAAAAAAATCATTACTTACATTTTTGATCCATTGGTAGGTACCAAAATATTAGTATTTAATCTTCTTAAACATTATAAGTTTGTGTTTGACTACTATCAATGGTCGTATGATATAAAATATAGATAATGGGGTAATAATGGGACGCTATATGCGTTGACACTTTGGCACCGTCACATTTGAGTTATCCATAGGCTCACAACAGCTAGTGTATTGCTCAAATATTCTATCGATCAGTTATCGTAGTAGCTGTAGTATTATAATTTGTTAATATTTAATTTTAAGAAAGGCATCTAATTGCAGTGTAAAATGTTAGAAGGTTCACACATGATTCGGAAGCTTTTTTTATACTGTATAGATCTAGTGTTTAACCACTATCGCACTTGATGGTCAGTGACGATGTGGTCGAAGATGTTATCACGATAGACCTAGAATGCTCACTGGCTCTCAAGGACTGCTGCCTAAATACACTATGTGCTTGGTGACAGTTTTTCAAACATGAGGGTGGTATTTGGAAGTACCCTACCACCATCAGGAATTTGATAACGGTGTTATCTTCACCGGAAGCTCAAGCTGTTGTTGAGGATCGAACCAGTGTCCGTCAGTTTGACAGGCGACGCTCCCCCCGCTGAGCTATCATTGCTTCAAAATTGCAGGATTGCATACCTATCGTCCAAAAGCTCCGCTCCTTGGCGTGTACTGTGAAATTAAACTGTGTAATTCCAACGCACATTCTCCTAAGTGTGTGTGATATAACGCCGACAGACACGCAACTCTGATCCTCTACTCTGAAGCCCTCGCTCACCAGAGAATCACTGCTAATGTTATTTTTAAGCGCCCGTCACGAGTTTTTGAGTATATATATGTCTATGTATAATGTCTTGGACACTGGGCAGAAACAAAATGTAATAAAAATCGCTCAGTTGAGTTTTTTGTTAATTATATAATTCACTCGTTGGGTTATCTTTAGATGAAAGAGCTATCGTCGTGCTTGACTTGCGATAGATCGTTATTCGTGATAGGTTTGACTCTAACAGTAAACCTAATAAAAAATAATTAAATAGGTCTTGGAAAACAACAGACATTGCCTAACATTCACCTACTTTCCAAATCTTTTAATCCAAAGGTCGAAAGACGCAATGTAGCTTGAAATTAGAAAAAGCTAGGATGAAAAGAAAATTAGAAAATGGAAACCTTACAGAGTCGGATTAGACGTCTGAAAGGAGGGCTCTGTCGATCGGTAATGGGCCAGTGCCTGCGATGGAAATAAAAAGAAACATCTTACATATAAAGGGAACCTTATTCGCATAATTGAACGAATTAGCTTTATCTTTGTCCTTTGCAGGAACAAAATTAATAAAGTCGATGTCGAGATGCACCTTTCCTGATTGGCTTAAAGCTTCCCCTTGGCAGTGCAGAAGCGCTCGGAGTGAAGCTCGTTTATGCGATCTTCGGCGATAAACTGTTCTAAGCAACACATGGTTCATGTACCGCTCGTATCGTTGATTCGTATTGCCATTTTCCATTATAATTTTCAAAATATACAAACACAAGGATTATGTTAACCATCATCGTCGCCTACGTTTACAGCACTATGTGTGTTTCAAATCTGACTCTTTTGAGGCCCTGTTCACTCTTTTTTAAAGAATACCAAATTGTAACCACTTTGCAATACCAAGAGAGGAAGCTCATTCTACATATTACATGTGTGAGGTGAAATGTAGCGTACATTTCAACGCACCAAGAAGTCAGCTTGAGCGTGATCTCTACTTAGGAGATCGATGCCACACGTGAGGGCTCAGAGCAGTACCCATGTGGTCGGCTTCCCTTATAGAGCTAAAGGTTTGACGTATAGTAGTGCTGTGCCTTTTTTTATACTGTATACATATAGCGTTTTGACCACTATCTCACTTGATGTTCAGTGACGATGTAGTCGAAGATGTTACCACGCTAGACCTAGAATGCTTACTGGCTCTCAAAGACTGCTGCCTGAACACACTATGTGTTTGGTGACAGTTATTTAAACTTGAGAATGGTAGCTATCCAGGCGGGTACTCGAAAGTACCCTACCACCATCCATGCTGGGAATTTAATAACGGTGTTGTTACCTTCACCGGATGCTGAAGCCGTTGTTGGGGATCGAACCAGTGTCCATCAGTTTGACAGTCGACGCTCCTCCCGCTGAGCTATCATCGCTTCTGTGTCCGCGCCTTATTTCCCACATCAAAACACCTATGCTCTCCGAGACCTTGAACCGCCGAGGAGCGTGTCCGAGCAAAGAAACGCTTTGGATATATGTATATACTTTCCCTGCATCATAGCTGTAACCCCCCGGCCGTGCTCGCAGGCACCGATATCTACAGATTACGTACGCACATAATTCTACCGTGCTCATCAATACTCAGTAAATATATTGATCTGAAAACCGTCTTTGTGTACATTCTAATGTGCTTTCAGAGATGGCTTTTTTGATGTTATGAATATGCGTGCTAGTCATGAAAATGTTGACAAACAAGGCTGAGAATGGAGACTTGTAATCGGATTACAGTGAACCGAATCGTCATTTGACGGTCGCCGTGGCGCAGTGGTTAGTGTCAGTCACATGACTTCTGTGTCTCCGGGACCCTGGGTTTGAATACCGGCAGGGGCAAATATTTGTGCGATATGTGTAAATGTTTGTCCCGGGTTTTGATTGTTTGTGTGTGTCCATACCTCTCGCGACACAGAGAATCCTTGTGCGGGGATCTGAGTATGATTAAATATATAATAGCTTATTAAAAACCGGCTACCTCCTCAGGTGTTCCAAGAGTCGGTGACTCTCCATTCTCCATAGGCTTACTGGAACAGATTTGTGAACTAGCGCGGAATCCGACTAATATTATAAATGTGAGAGTTTGGATGGATGGATAAATGGATGTTTGTTACTCAATCACGCCAGAACAGCTGAACCGATTTGGATAAAATTTGGTATGTAGATACGTCAGGTCCCGGAATAACTCATTGGTTACTTTTTATCATCATCATCATCATAATCAATTATCACGACGCGGGTAAAACCGCGGGGCACAGCTAGTAATCATATAAATACATAATATTATATGATATGCATCTGTGTATTTTATAATTGGAAATCGTGCTCGTTTTCCTTTTTTAATTTATCAAAATGTATTATTATTGTATTATTATGGCTCCGTTCACGTTCCATCGTAGACTGCATCATCACTTAACATCAGGTGAGGTCATACGATTACTATTGTGAATAAAAAAATAAAAAAAGAATACGGCGCACTCGCGGTCGCGGTTGCGGTTCGCCATGTACTGGGACTAGGCAATCTATAAACTATAGTCGGAACCCTCTGACTTATTACGTGAGTAACTCCCGCGTTTTATGCATTTATAATTATATATGTGTTTCGATTCAGCACTCCATCTCGTTGTCACCACATTTCATTACTTCGGTGATTCACTTGCGTTCATAAATAATTTTCGTGGACCTGTATGTTTGCGGTGATTTAAAGGTAAGTACATATAATAAGGCATACGCCAAACGCTCGAGCTACCTAGTACGACATTATGTCGAAAATAATTATATATATCTCATGTAAATCTGTCCAGCTCGAATTGCTCCCCTGATCTCAAACGTAAGCGGATTGGTGGATTGTCAGCGAGCTCTCATTTGGACATAGAGTCGTGACTTAGGGCTTGGCTACACAGAGCTCGCGATAAGATGTGATGAAAGATTGGACACGGAACAGATCAAATAATATAGTTGTTATACCATAAGAACTGGCGTTATTGTCATTGTTTTATTATTCAATATCATTTTCTACTTAAATACGAGTATGTTCTTTATATACTGTCATACATTAACATAATTAGGTCTATGATAAATTTTGTGATGGAGAAGTTTAAAAACCATTGGTCAATACTTGAGGGCGCTTGAGTCTCATACAGACCAAATTTGCTTAAACATGTAACAACGCTACATGTGTAAACTAATGACCAAAGTTATATACAAAAAAATACTACGACAAATTGACACTTGATGGAAGTACTGTCACACACTACTAACTATTCTTGTAATATACTCGCTTGCAATGTGGAAATGATAGCTAGAACACCATCAGAAAACGTGTTTTGAAACCCTCCGTGTGTTCAGGTGTATATATATATATATATATATATATATATATATATATATATATATATATATAACGTACTTGAAATATCATTCGATATTTTTTGACCTCATAATATGATCAGCTACTTAATTTAGACATTAACGTCAGTTCAACGTTCTGCTTACAGAATATAAATGTAATCTATATTTATGAAAGTTAATCCATATTTCCCTGCGTCTCGCCATATAATTTACCGATTTAATTTATATTTTCTTTATGCGCTTTTTTTTATTTAATGCTTAAAAGCTTCGTAAAGAAAAAAATCCGCATCAAATTGAAAAAGGTAAAGCCGTAGCTCGAGCGAGTGAAACCGCGGGAAGCAGTTAATACAAATATATCGAACATTAAAAACAATACTCTGTTTTGAAATTTTTGTTCCATTAATACTGGGTTGCGCTGGAAACATTCAACAATGATTGTACAATAGTCACTCGATCGAGGGAGGTCATTGCGGCAAACATTTGTTGTTGAAAATCGTTCGGCCAACATGTCACTGTCTTTTTACTTGGACAAAGTGAAGTAAAGCAGATGTTACAAGACGCGGTGTCCATTTCCTCCTGTCAGTTTGTAATTCGAACCTACATCTCGGATCGAGATACCTCACTACATTGATCACTGAGAGAATGCACTGGGGTCTCACTGCATTTTTACAAAAATATGTTTATGCCATAATTTATATGTTGGAACTGCTTACGCTTGAATCCCGAAAAACTCAGTAGTCTGAGTTGACACTCCAACCTGATCGGGACTGATGCGGCGGAGCTGTATGACAATATCTACTTATTATATGTTATACTAGCTGGGCCCCGCGGATTTACCCATGTGGTGATGAGAACGAGGTCTAAACTTTCTCCGTACCAAATTTCATAGAAATTAGTGTTGAGCTTGAAAAAGTAATAAACACACACATACACTCAAACTTTCGCCTTTATAATATTAGTGTGATTAGCAAATTGTTCCGCACATTCTGATTAAAGCTTGTGTGAATGATTTTGTTCACTCAAACGTTAATATTGCCCGTTCAATTAATAAACTGTAAATTGAAATAATCAACACAACTGACAAGGTTTTTACACTCCGTTCATTTCCTCGAAAAAACTGTAATAAAAAGGTAGCTCAGTTCGTAGATTTAATAAAGCTTTGTTTAGCAGAGACAGCTTGTTCCTAATAGACTTAGCTTCCGACGGTCTGACATTCGAGTTGCTTTTAAAAAGTTTTAATATTACTCTTAATTGCGAACATATCATTATTAACATAACATTATTGTTACAGTCGAGGACTTATCATCATGGAATAATCGAGGCTGGTGAACAATAATATGAATATAATGTACAGAAAATGATTAATACTTTTTCTGATAATACAATTAGAAAAAAGATCTAATAAAGAAGAAGGTTCTCAGTTCTTTTTTATTTTGTTATGTTAAGTACCTCAAAATTCGAATTTAGTAATTTAAACCGATTAAGATAGTTTATTTTTAATTCCATAGAATATAGTTTCAAATACGTTCTTTTTAAATATTTAAAAATCTTTACAGTATTTCTCTATAATTTCACACAAATATTCATCATAACAACCGAATTAGACAATTATTTTATTCGGAAATGTACATAAGTATACTTATTTATTTTTAGGAGGAAGACCAATAGCATTACACATGTCTTATAAATAAACTATTAGCTACTGAAAGCCAATTATATGTTCTCACGAAATTTCCTCAAAACGCACATAGTCCAGGAATATAATCATTATGGTACATTGTGTATGTTATGTACATGGTGAAACTGCACGCTGCAGTTTCACCCGCGTAGTAGCAAATGGCCGCCATAAACATCTGTTTATAATTATTTAAACTACTTCGTGATCAAAATATATTTTTTATCTGGAAAACAATATCTTCATTTTCACTTGATCACTTTCAATCAAAGAAAACAACGCAAGACCGAAATGGCGGCCCATACTCACAATTGGCCAGCGGCCGCCAACAATGACCAACTCTGGCGGTATTCCAGCAGGACGCTCAAAGGTTTACAATAAGGCCGTTGTTCGGAGTTTCTGCAATAATGTCCTAGTGTTCTTGTTTCGGTGTGTGCTTGTTGGTGACAGTATTTTCTTTCGTTCTCTGATATTATAAGTAGTTTGTGCCACAAATACGATTATGTTAATAATTTAAATTATCTTGATACACTTTTAAAATTTGAGAACATGTTATCATAAACTTTAAGGATTTATTTTATTTGTCATTGTTATATCAATTCCGACAATGGCATGAACTGAATAGTTGCTTTAAATTTAGGATTCAATACAATTTTAGATTGGTTGAGCATACACGAATACATAGCATAGACGAATATTGGTTTATGGTTGAGTATGTAAATTAAGCAAGCCATAGTTTACTATGTACCTATTACTTACATATATATATAAGATGTAATGTTATATTATAGTATTATTATATCCGGTAGCTGTGAGACATATAAGACGTTGAAATTGTCTTATATCGTTACCAAAGCAAATCACCCATCGAAGCCTACCTACCCCTCGGGGGGGAACATAGGGTGACATTTTGGCAGACAGTGGCTAATAAGAGGGGGCTAGCGAGTGGGTCTCTAATCAGACAACTTTAACAAGCTTCATTTGAATTTGTTCAGGACGCGGCGGCGCCGGCTCGTTCTCGGGGCGTTTTGTTCTAGCTAAAGTTAGTAAGATCTTTGACGTACATACATTTTTGTTCGTTAGTCTACCGGCTGATACATTTACTTACTTTCTTTGAATATGAAGAAAATGTTTAATTAATTATGTATGCGGTATATAACTTATGTTATGGAGAGACAGTAATTTTTTAAATGTTCTTCTTTATTAAATAATTTATAAAAAACTACTATTGACATATTAACGCAAATTTGTAGAATATCAATAAAGTTTTGAACTGTATATGTACTTATTATCTGTGTTTGCATAAATAACATCAAGATACATGCGATCAAAGTGCCCACCTACAGATTGGTACCCCAAAGATGATTGAATATAAATTTCATCTAAAAGTGTAATATTAAAAACTAGAAGTAACATATATTATTGAGCACGGCTGGTGATGAGCCGGTGATGACGCACGTCAGTACCGGCTGGTTTAAGGTTTGAGCATCTCTAGATAGATCATTTGTAATTTTTTCAGCTCATTTTGTTAAAAGTCCTACTAGTGTAAAGTTAAAAAAGTTTAAAAAATACCACTTGTGAGAACATTCTTTGAAGGTGAATTCTGATTAAAGCAAATTTGATTTAATTTACTAATTTTATCATACACATACACAGATAAACAATTACAAAATTAAAAATTATAAGGATCGAAGAGGTATTTGTTTATGTATTTATTGATTTATTCATCGTCTGTGGAAGCTCGAGACTAGAAAGGCGTTCATAATTAGAGTTAACTTTTAATTGATCATTTTCTTATACTTCTGTCATCTATACCACGGCCGCCATTCCGAGATGCCAAATTAAGCACCGAGCTTCAATTATCCAATCAAAGCATTCATATAAATATTTTGATTGGCGTTTGTTTTTAAATTGACCTTTGTTTAAAATTCGTTTTAAAATAAACAATACAGAGAGCTATGTTCCGCCAGACTATAAGCTACCGCGGTAACGTCCCAACAAGAAACGAGAACGTGTAATCGCACCCCGTAACCATAGACATGCATTCAGCAGTCCATTAACTAGGCACCGTTCGATAATTACCTACTGAAATAGACTTGTTTAAAAAGGAAACAGTGTCGGCTGTTCTATTTCCGATGTTTTCATTCACGACGCGCTGCGTTCCGGCTCGGGTCCAGAATGCGTTATGGACACGTTCGATTAACTAAATGTATTGATTGAGTTTCGCTGCGCCGGCGCCGCGGCGCGTCTCACATTTTCGTGTTTATTTCGTGCTTACATAGTTTTTATTTCTATAAACAATAATAATATTCTCATGGTTTTTAGACTCGCCTTCACTACATTTTGGTTGTAGATTCTAAAACCAATCACATAGACTATTAAGCACATCATAATGTTAAATACAGTATGACTCCTAAATCTATATTTTAACTTCCTAAGTATTTTATTAAATATATAGAAACAGTAGCTATTTTAAGAAAAATTGATTGAATCATGTATTTATTGTTCAAATAATCTTCGATTTGAATGTTTTAGGAAATGTTCAGTTAAAGACAACATGTGAGAATGTGAACATAGAGACACATCATAAGTTACTAACTTCCAAAATGCGGGTGTTTCGCACGCCCAGTTTGGTGGCCGCCTATAGAGCCGCAATTTGCACTTTAAAGCTAAATAAAAATATTGAAGAAAATGAAATTGAAATTAACAGCCAACAACTTAACGCAAAAAATGCCAAATGATAAGTTTTACTAAAAATAAATCCTATATTAATGATAATTATCATTCTGCGGGAACTCCATTAGGACATGTAAATGTCGTGCGTGATCCAGAATGTGCTGTTTGATTCAGCGTTCTCGTTTAGACCATAATAATATTTATCTAGCTTTGGCGAAAAGAGTTTTTGAATAACAATTTCTATGTGTAGACTTTTTGATTTTTACTTATAGAAAAAAAATGTGTACAAGATGAGTTGAAACTGAATAAAACAATTTCGTAACGCGGATATAACGATGCCATTGTTTTTTTTTTAATCCAAAGTTACCTCCTCTCAATTATACCGGCATAATCTAACTTTGATAGTGAATTTGTCATGTTTCAAAGTTCATTAGGCCGTTCATTATATAGCATACGTGCAATAATAAACAAATTAACTATTGACCCCAACCCTTACCGCAATCAAAGTTAGCATCCCTCGCGACCTGCCGTGATTGAGTTACGTCCGTCTGTCTGTCCCACGAGTTATTGTTATTAATTACATATTTATTGGTAGATACGCCGTGAGACGGACGCAGACAGGTGGAGGGCTAGTTGTAGGAGCAGAGCGACCTTAGCTAATTCTGTACGGGAATGTTACATGATGACAAATTTATACTCATTACTTTTTTTAACAGATTCCGGCGCCACTTTGCAGGAACTCCTATCGAAATGATAGGAATTACACATATTTAGAATTTCGAGCAGAATTAACACTACTTAAGTATTGTGTAATTAATATAATTAAATAAGAGTGAGGGACGACTTTGGCGAAAAAAGCTACGGACAAATCTTTACGAACGTCACTTCGGGAGGCGCACCTGCAGCAAAGCGTGAAGCATGAAACCTGTAGCTGGCTGACGTTATAAGTAGAACTTATAAGATGCAAATGTTTTACGAGATTTTTTTTATGAAGGTAATTATTATATTATTGTTTTAATAATATCATGACTATTGTGATTAAGTTTAAAGCATCAATATACGGACTCCAAAAAATTGTACATGTACCAACCACACGTCCACACTATACCAGTATTAGTATTTTATATTTCACAATAAAGTAGAAATATCTATGAAAAATGTACAAAAAAGTGTTATACATTTCTACAACGCGCAATTTGCCAGTCTCTTGTTGTAGGGATCGATACTATGTTTAGTAAACTATTTTGTGTTGTATGTTTGTACATTAAATAGTTTTCTATACGTATTTGCCCTTTATTTCACCTGTTGTGTTATCCAACATAACCGTTTTCCTTTGTAAACGCTGTCGCTAGCGCCCCCGCCCCCGCCCCCGCTTGTGCACTATCGACACGCCTCCTCCAGAATTAATATAAATAACATTTTGACAAGGTGCGTGAGTGTCGCGCCTCATAAATAACCTAATGGATTCTAAATTGGTTGCAACGGATTTCACAACCATTTTAAACTCTACAAGTCACTCAGTCTCAGTAATCAGTATATTATTGTGAGTAGTAGGTAACTGTATGGGTTAGATAGTTATGTATGTATTGCGAGCGATGATAACACATTTTCTGTCGTAGAATTTCTTTGCTTGGAGTTATCACTTGTGGCTGTCAGTGACATTAAGGTTATGAACAGTTTAAGATTCGATCGATACCCCCAGAATACTGGGGGCATTACGATATGTTGCCAATCCTTATTAAGACAGTTACCTCTCCTTTGAAGAATCCTATATTATAGCTACTCGGGAACAGCGAGGGAGGAAGCTCGGTCCACATTTTACCGGTGTAAGGCTATAACGATCGGTAGAATATCTCAGTATGTGATCCCCATGAGTCAATAATATGTAGATGATATATATTGCTTCTAACTAAAATTACTGGAATGGAACTCGTTGCCCGAGTCTGTGTTTCCCGTTAAGTACAATCCTGGAGTCTTCAAGTCGCGAGTGAATAGGTACCTTCTAGGTTTGCGTGCTAAATCCTAGACAACGTCATCACTTAACATCAGGTGAGACAGTTGTCAAACGCAAACTTATAATATGTAAAAAAAAAAAAAAAAAAAAAAAAAAAAAAAAAAAAACTTAACGAATTATAATTATTTAGCTTTTTTCTTATTCAGACACACTCCCCCTCACTAGGATGCCGTGTGCCGCGGGAGGCATGGACACACACAATCACAATACACAAACATCTAGCACCCGAGAACAAACATCTCATTCCAGAAATGTTTGCCCTAGCCGGGATTCGAACCCGGGGCGCGATTCTATAGGCAGTATCATTGAAGTGATCAGTGAGCCACGACGACCGTGTATTATTACTATATACTACTATTAGTACAACTTTAAGGCTCGTTTAATTAAAACTTAACCCACCGATCAAAATCCATAACAGAGGGCACAAAAAAACAAAATCTGTGAAACAGGCTTTAATGTAAAAGCCATCGTACTGTGATGTAACACAATATTCAGAAGACGAAGATGGTTGGGAAACTCCACCTCTGCCGAGTCACTCCAGTATATAGCGCGAAGTGACTATATAGTGTAATGGCATTGTATAACATATTTGAGAATATTGATCCCAGGTTTCTTATTATGTTTCAGAATGTGGTGTCAGTTTCGCATAATTATTATTTTTGACGTGATAACGTTTTATAAATTGATGAATACCAGCAACACTCATGAAAAATAGTAACGTTCCGCGTAACGTTCCACCTGAGTTTTGTATTACATAAAATAATCAAAGTCAAAGTCAGTCAAAGTCAAAAGTCAAAAGTCAAAAGTCAGAAATCAGATACGTTATCACGTAAATCTATCGTCCGTAAACCGACTTTACAGACAACCAATTTTTTTATATATGACGGTAGTGCTTCCTTGAGGCCTAAATTGTATTTCGACACAAGTTTTTCGACAAAAATGAATCACATTAAGACAGTGAAATAAGATATAATAATTTTCACTGACACACGCAGGCAAATTCACACGCACGAGTACTATCTATATAGGTATATATATGATATGAAGAGTAAAACATAAAACTTTGTGGTTAGAATGGTGAATTTGAAAGCGTCTGCGAAGTCGGGTCGATTCCGTTCCTCTGATAGAGGGGTGATGGATTTCCCGGGGGGAACGCTGACTTTTCCGAACGGGAATGTCGAATATATTGAAATGGTTTTGTAAGACTTCCAATTTCTTAACAGCGCAGCGTGTGATGTGTAAAAAATGGAGTATAAAAGAGTTGAAGATGCATTTCATCTTTAAATTGTTGCGTATATTTGTCTCTCTTGGCATATGACGCGTAAGCATTGTTCAGCAGCCGAGTCCGACATTCTCTGTTCGTGCTTTACCTCAGTAACAAGAAACAAATGTCCGGAGACGCCGCGAGACCACCGAATATAAATCAGACCGTCTCAAGGGATTCAGCTGTCGGTGCTCGGACAAATCGATCCTGAGTTACGAGTTGTACGGTATTCAGACACCCGTGTCGTATAGAGACGGCGACACGGGGTTACATTAACGAGATTTAGATAAAATATATTATGTGAACGCCTATCGTTTGTAGCGAGAAGTCAATATGTTGATATTTATATATTTGCTCAGTGCGCGGGAGCCAGCAGGGCAAGAACGTTACGCTAAGTTTAGAATCTTGACTTTATAGATGTGGTTGACTTTTATTTTACGCTGCATTACAAGTAACACGGAAGCGATGATAACCTAATGGTGGGAGTGTCGGCTGTCAACCTGTCGGACGTTGGTTCCATACCCATCGAGACCTTTCCTCTGAAGGTAATCAAATCCACTGCATGGTGCTTTCCTTACGGTTATTTATCTCAACTCAATTTTAAAAACAGACTGTCTTGAGAGTTAGTTACTATAGTAGATCTATCGTTACATTATTTCTTTAAAACAACCATAAAATAATGGCATAGTTGAGCTCCACATCATTACCTTGTGGACAATAATCTTGATCGCCGGGGTCTAAGTCAGCCAGGGCGCCCCACGGGGTGACGCCGGTTAGAGACTAAGGTCTCTCTTCAGTCATATGTAATCATATTACTGAGAAAATAATTTTAACTCGTTGTCCCCGCGGGTGAAATCGCAGGAAATAATAAGAGTTACTGCTTTCCCGCTACCTCAATTATCCCACGGGAATTATACTTTTTCCGGGATAAAAGTAGCCTATGTGTTAATCCAGGGCTTAAACTATCTCCATACCACATTTCATCGTAATCGGTGTAGCCGTTTGAGCGTGACGAAATAACATACATACACACAAACTTTCACATTTATAAAATTAATAGGATTAACTTTAACAATCTAACCTAGTTTGTGATAATCAAAGTTTTTAAAATAAGAAAAAAAATGTATTACATAGTTCGTTGTGTATAACCTCTGATGGGTCTCGAACTTGTAAGTAGCGGACACAAACAAAGGTGATGAATAACTTCATAGTTATAAAGTGATTTTGCATCTGTCACCTTTGACAGTTGGTCGAGATTTGGCCGCATCATGAAGTAGAACTATGTTGTCGAGTTATGGTTCGCGTCAACAACGGCTTGATCACACGGTCTTATATTTATTTATTGATACGAGGATACATACAGATAAGCTATTTATTATTATAATAATGAAAATGTTTAGCGCTCAGTTTGATTGAAGGATTTCCGAAGTCAGAGCATAATATGGTTCGTCCGCTGCCGCGTGCAAACGCACTTACACATATAGTTATTTGTTTCTTTTTTATTTGTACAGAAGGTAAATCAGACACCAAACCCAGCAATGAATCATCAGGAGGAGGCGTCGCGTGCCCCCCGCACTCGCACCCGCACCCAGACAGACCGTATCTCCAGACATTTATTAACATTGTACTTCGGTTGGGGCTACTGCCACGTCTTCGTGTCTGTGTCCTGTCAGGGTTGTTACTCATTAACTGAAATGAAGGAATTTCTTTGCTCATCATTTCCCTACTCTGGTCACCCATGTGTAGGGTGATAAAGGTTGGCATATCAATCCTTAGACCGCTCGGCATAATCTCTACTCTCAAATTGGAAATTCTGACAATCATGGTTTGTGATTGTCAATTATTTGCAACCAGGCGAAGTTGTTTGACCCAGTGAGCTAAAATAGTGGTATTGTAATTATCTAATTTATCCACGCAGTTGCACCCGCGTTGATCGATTTACCCATAGTTGTTACGTTTTCCACATAAAAAGTAATCTATGTGATATTTCTGACTGTAATCTACCTCCATACCAAACTGTATTCAAATCCATTTGCCTTTCTCACATGACTGAGCAACAAACATTTAAACATACAACTTTAATTTTTATCTATATTAATATTATAAACAGGAAAGATTTGATTGTTTATTTGCATTGAATAGGCTCCGAAACTACAGAGCCGATTTGAAAAATTCTGTCACTGTTAGGTAGCTAAAACATCCCCGGGTGACAAAGGCTATAATTTTTTTTTTTTTAAATAGGGTTCCTTATAGTTCTTTATTTTGAAATGTTTTACCCGTACCTCATATATAATAAAAATAATAGGAAGGATAAGATTATTGAGACACAATGAAGTCTCCAACTCACCGAAACAGGCTTGATAACAAATAAATTGGGAACAATAGAATATAATAGATATTATAGATGGTAACGTAACATTGAATATTAAAAAACAGATGAACAAGAGAAAATGAATACAATGTTACGATTTACGGAATTAATTATGCTAAAATTGTGTAAACTAAGAAATAAATAGTATGTAGCCAATGCTTTCCCACTCACACGTAAAATATCTCAGCCTTAGTTTTTCAACGCATATTGTACCTCTGGACAGGTTGTATTTTACAGCTTACAGAATAAATACTTTACTGCTTTAGTGAATATATTCAGAACCGTTAACGTTAATTTGGAAAAGTTTAAACACACTAAGGTATCTACAGAACTAAGGCAGGCTACTGAACGGAACCACGAGACTAACTTCTCGCAACTGTAACGTTTACGGCGCGGCGCAGGCACGCCCGGGGCGCTCAGTTGTATCGCTGCTCTTAATCTGCACTCGTTACTCGAGAATTAGGGTTAAACACTGAACTTTACAGACGGAACACTAAGATATTATTATACATTGAGATACATTAAGGCTTGGTAATAGGTTGTGTGTGTCCTGGATACGACGACAGTTTATAGGGTACTTATTTATATAAATGATAGATAAATGTTTCTTTTATTTATTTTTTGAAGGAGTCAAATACGTTTGCTTCCAAATAAAACTTACCGTTACTGTTTCACGTCAGAATGGACAGGGTGGATGCCTTAAAATGGACGCGGACACCCATTATATGTCCACGTAGTACCCACTTCGGTGGTATTTGAGAACTGAATTATATTTTAAGGTCTAATTATCTCTTCTAAAAACAACACTTCGGCAGAAGCAAGCTTATTTATTTATTTATTTTTTATTTCTAACATTCACACAAGGTCTTCTGGTCCCAAACTAGGCAGAGCCTGTACTATGGTAACCTGATGACTGATATATATACTTATATACATATACAGACACAGGTCAAACAGACAGGTTCATGCACACAAATGTTTGACCTGTCCGGGATTCGAACGCGGGACCAGTGGCTCAGAAGGCAGAGTGCTACCAATTATGCCAACCGGCCAGTCGAATAAGATATATGTACTAGAAACTATAATTGTAAAATAACTATAGTAAAGGACTTCCCAAATGTAACGTTCTTTGTTACAATATGGCTAATTAATATTTTGATTCTTTGATTGTTTAACTTTGAGAAAGAGGCACTCTCGACTACATCATACAATTCACCTCAGTTCGGTTCCGTGAGCTTAGCGACGTCTTTTCATCCAAAATGCCTTAACTCTACACGAAGAATTCTTGAACGTCAGAATTGGTACATTATGAAACTGGACGAGGTTTTCGTCAACCATTATATAATATGTCTAATGCGTTATATATATTATAATAACGCAAGTTCGCACAACGAGTTATGGAGAGGGCTATGCTCAGGATATATCAAATTACAAATGAAGATATTCTTAGAAGAATGAAAACAACAAAGATCAGAGTATTTAATTGTCCAGTCGACACGGTGTCAGGTCCTGTCGACACGGTGTCAGGTCCTATCGACACGGTGTCAGGTCCTATCGACACGATGTCAGGTCCTATCGACACGGTGTCAGGTCCTATCGACACGGTGTCAGGTCCTATCGACACGGTGTCAGGTCCTATCGACACGGTGTCAGGTCCTATCGACACGGTGTCAGGTCCTGTCGAGCTGAAAGGTTGTCTAGAGGAGACCACGAAGTATCCTCCAGTCTTACTCATAGTTATTTATTAGTAGGAATACAGGTCAAATATACATTTTAAAATTAACAATATTACATATGTACATAACAACGGGTATATAAATACTAGTGTATATAAGTGACAAAAAAATATTTGGATTTTATGTCACAAAATAGTAATAATAAAACTCACAATAAAATAACAAAAACAAAATTATCTAATTTCAAAATATGTATGACATTTTTGTATTCAACTATTTCAATCTTGCAAAACTATTCTACTAGCAATCTCAGGTACAGGATGTCGTGCAAATGAATGGATAGAGGACCCGATATCAGCGTCGGTACAGTCTGCTTTCGTTTGTCCTTGTGGACGCGTATAGCCTTCTTGATGGATGAAATATTCCTTTATACAACTCATTATTATTGCTTATTTCAGTTGTACGATAAAAACTACCGTCGATGTCCTTTTAACTTTTGAGTTTAGTGCCTAGGTTAAGTCTAAGTACTACAGGAGAATACGAAGATATTCTAGTCTCAAGGAGGCGCATCAACCTTATACATCAGATGCTTCCATAGAACACCCAGGGGTCTTCACCAACAATTATAAGTATGATATAATAGTCATTATAAGTATCGATTGTAGAAAGTCAAGACTGTTGTTGCACGGGATACAGAACCGATAATCTAAGCTACAGATTAAACTTTAGTTTTAGTGCGTAAATAAAATCACAGATGGCGCTGATTAGCGTTAAAGCACGCAAGCGTTTTATTCACGAACCACAACGGTGTTATTAGTACCACAAGGATCAGTTTTGGACTGCGTTTTGAACGCTCTTATTAATTAACCGTTCCGTTTAACGTTTAGAAGTATTGCCGTCAAGTAGCTTTACTACTTCTCACATAAATTTATATCACATTATCTACGTTCGCTCACCCTGTGGACCGCCTGTTATTTAAAAATATAAATAATATCGGTAAATGGAAGAGCCATACTAGTTTTGTATTATCCGACAGCCCTGCTAGCTAGCTGGCTAGTGCAAGCAATAAAAGTACTGCACAGTGTCGCGATCGCATTATCAGCAATGTGGGCGCTCACTTTGCTGTTTCAATGCAAATTTGAATACTCTTCGAGGAAACTAGACTGCGTTCGCCAAACATACGACTTCCATAGTTTGCGTCTTCTTTTTGATTTATGTGTTTCAAGTATATTGTTGGTTGTTATGGACGCGTAGTTAGAGATACTTGTGTAACATATAGTCAGGAGCCTGACTTATGATGTTAATTATTATTTGATGTAACATACTCGTAATACATTTTTTTTTCATTTATTCAAGACCACAAAACTGGAAACGTATTATAGCATTCATAACTTTATGAATAAAAATTAAGATATATTTTATTTCTTTTTTATCCTTTATAAATGTATCTGTCTGACCACTATCTTCTTCATAGTCAGTGACGATGCGGTCAAAGGTGGAATCACGCTAGCATTATATATTATGTGAGTTGGGTGACACTTTTTACGTAAATCAATCATTGTTACAAATTTACCTATGCGTCATCTGGCAATTAGCTTCCCGCTCTAGATTGTGTTTAGTTATATATGTATATGTGTTATTTATTCCGTACATATGTAACGTAAACGCATTGTTATTGTGAGATTATTTTATGTAAGCCTTTGTCTACGGCTTCACTCGAGTTAATGTAATATTTTTACTAAGTTTAATCCTAAAATCAGAACCTCTTTATTTCTCTACTTTCAACATTTGTTTTTGGGTAAAAGTAGCTAATACCAATCCCCAGGTGTGCCATCTATGATCTATTTATCAAAATCGGTTTAGCTATTTTGACGGTAAAGCGGAAGAACCAAATTTTCGTTCACATTTATATTGCAAATGTATATTATTAGGTTAGGATGTGGGTACCAAAAGCGCTATTGCATATTGCCGAAATTAAATATAATTAAACAATTAAAACCTCAATGTATTTGCACATACAATAATAAGTAATACTAATACTAAATAAACTGTTTTCTGTATTTCATCAGATAATTACAAATACAAATTTTTGTTTATTGCAAAATTTAAAGGTTACAAAATATGTTAATAATAAAAATAATATGTTATGTTACAAATGCCCGTTATATAGTGTAATTATGAATTATAAACAATATTTCCTGCAATTGTATATACCAAGATGCTGTTTGTTACGAAAATTGTTTACCACAGATTGAAGTAATGACAGTCATCAGTATGAAGTTATCAAATTTATCAGTGACATAATTCATTGGCTAAATAAAAAAAAACTCAAAATTAATCTCGAAAAGACAGTACCATATGTACTGTCTCATCGAGATTAATTTTGACCTTAAAACAAAAAACTCAAAGCTTACACCATTAACGATATAGTACAGTGGTAAAACTATTGATGAAGTGACTTGTACAAAATTTTCTAGGAATGCATATTGATTCTACTTTTACATGGAGGCCCCATATCGAATAATTATTCATCGCAGCCACAGGATGTCCACTGCTTGACATATGCCTCCCCATATAGAGGGGGATTTGCCAATACTCGCCACGCTTGGCAGGCGGATTGGCAAGCGCAGTAGGATTTCCGATCCTCAGAAGGCGCTGCTGCTCCTGGTACGTGGTCCCTTGGCCGACTCTTACGGCACCCGCGGGAAGAGATGGGGGAGTACTATTCTAGGCCGGTACCACCACGGCAATAATAAATATAAAATATCGAATATGTTTGTACTAAATTGAACCAGTACGCACATGCACTATTCATGCTGAGAAGAGAAGTGCCAAATATGGACACCCTATCGACAGCTTATCACGCTTATGCGGGGTCTCTGTTACAATATGGTGTTATTTTCTGGGCTGCTACTTATTTGACAACTTCGTGGAGCAAATCTTACCACATCCTCCGTGCTGCCCAGATTTAGCTTCGTGCAGTTTTTTTTAATTCCCTACGGTAAATAAACGCATCGTGGGCAAAAATTCAAAATTGCAGACGAGGCCGTCGAAGAACTTCGGCGGTTATATTTCGACCTGCAAGATACGTCTTGCCACTTCTTTGAAAGCTGGTTCACCAGATTGCATAAAGGTCATCGGGGAATATATTTTAAAAAGCTGTAAATATACTTTGTTCATATTCAAACTACATATTTTTTTATTTGACTAACAATTTTTAAAACTTCCCACGTATAGGAGAATTCACAAAACATTTTACAATGTTGAAAGTTTTCAACCAACGAGTTCATATGAAAGAGTTTAATCATGACGCAAGGCGTGCCGTGGGGAAATACAGCTGCGAAATGGTCGACTCGTAAACTTATGAAGGGCCTATGAACGTTACAAGAACGGTAGAATGACAAATGGGAGCATGCCTAGATTCTTATTATTTACCTGACACTTTAATGAAAACGCCAAATAATTCACAGAATTTTACGCTTTCACAGAATTCAATCCTACTAATATTATAAATGTTTGTGTGTATGTGTGTATGTTTGTTATCTCTTCACGCTCCAACGGTAACACCGATATCGATAAAATTTGGTGTAGAGATAGCTTATACCCTGGATTAACACATAGGCTTATTTTTATCATCATCATCATCACCGTTTTTTATCACCACCCCGGGTACAGCCGCGGGGCGCAGCTAGTGGTTATACAAATTCGCCAAAGAAACAAATGTTGAATGAAGATGAATCTTTAAATGAGAGCAATTTGCCGCTGACACGGTCTCAGGATTAAATCATAATATCACGGGCTGAACTTTCGGTGAAAACACAATCAGGTCGGGATCCACAATAAATAGATGTGTAAGAATATTTTTGACCAGTTAATACTTTAGGTTCTTTGAGTATCCAGCCTTTAGGTCTAAATTGACGCCACGTTCCCCACACTTTTATCACCGACCATCTTGTGTGTAAAACCCTGACACATCAAAAAATGCACTGACGAGATATTGGTCTAAATGAAGAGGAACCGAAGCTCTTCGCGCCGGAAGCCGAGGTGACTCACGCTGAGCGCTGCGCTGCATAAAGCGAACCTTGAGGCTGTGTTCCTTGAAGCGCTGAAACAGTTATATTAATACGTATTTCATCCAACTAAGTAGAATTAAAAATATAAACCTATGAAATAAAATGAGAATTGCTTTCTAAAAATGAAATGAGAAATGCGGGGCATGGCTTCAAATTAAATAAATGATAACACCAAAACACATAGAAGTCTAATGGAATTTACATAAAACGCTTGACAGGTCTAAATGGAATGCTAATTTGCCAAAACGCTTTTACTTACTTTATTTGCCCTCTCTGCCTAATGAATACTCGTTTTTGGGTTCTTTTCATTGCACGCTGTGGACTGTGTGTCTGCTTTCATTTTTTCAGTTAAAAGAAAAAAAATATGTTTAAAAGAAGCTACACGTACATAACTTACTTTTTACTTCCCAGTATCAGGTAAAATTATTTTGTTGTTGAGAGCAGTCCTCGCGCTCTAAGCCCACATAATGCAGCAGTTACAAAATGTTCAACGTTGTTTGTTTTGCTTAGCAGATTTTGATAAAATTATCCGAAATATGTACATTTCTATCATATAAGAAACTTCTTCGTTTTTTATTGTTCCTCATAACGAAACAGCTGAGCGTAAAGAGAATCTTATATTGTTTAACATTAACGATTTAAAAGACTTTTATTAAAATTTAAGATGATTCCGTAGCTCTTAGAAATTACATGAAACAAATATGTCTCACCTAAATGAGAAAATATAAATAAATAAAAAATACATGCCAACCGGTAGCGGGTTAAAACATTTAAGTGTTCCATGGGCCGACAATAGACAGTACATTGCTCAAATGTTTTTGAAGTAGCTGTAATCATTATTTATTAGTATTTTATTTCAGTTGAGAAAATATATATGTAATGTACACATTACCTATGTAATGTGTGAATGTTTAAATGTATAATTATTTCTACTGAGACGCGCCACTAATTATAACATCGCCAAAGTAACCTTACTATTATTATTGCGAAACTTATAATAAAATATATAGATACTTTATATCTTTAATATAAGATGCGGCAACTGAGCTGTCATAGCGCAACTTAGGTTATTGTAGTCCATGCGGGTGAAACCGCGGGGGACAACTAGTTTTATAGCTAACTGCAGGATCAGTGATATCTGATCTTATAAATTACAAGATGAGATGATGATGGTGATCTTTGTTGCTAGTGCTAGATCGTATTTAAGTATATAATATAGTAATGTATCAAAAATACACATGCATCTCATATCCCAGCTCTAAAGTCAACTCTTATAAATGTTAAAGAGTGACCGTGACAATTCAAAACCATAAATATTGATTCAGTTTGTGTCTGACTCACGAGTCATAACAACATTTGTTACAATAATTGTAATGAAAACAAAACGGATCCATAAACAACATTTATTTTTAATGTCGACCGGCGCTCATCCGAATCGTCGATACGATCGCTTATGGACTTATCACCAAATTACACAATCGAGCCAAGAGCGAGTAGCTGGCGCGCGCGCGGAAGGGGTCTGTACTTTGATTGCATTATATTAATAAGGTTTAATGTTAAGATTAAGTTTAATCTCTTCCCGCGGGTGCCGTAAGAGTCGGCTAAGGGATAACGTACCAGGAGGTGGGCAGCAGCGCCTTCTGAGGATCGGAAATCATACTGCGCTCGCCAACCCGCCTGCCAAGCGTGGCGAGTATTGGCAAATCCCCCCTATATGGGGGAGGCATACGTCCAACAGTGGACGCACATAGCTGAGAAAAGAAAGAAAGAAAGAATAAGGTTTAGGTTTCTAATAATAGGTACCTATATTTATAATTATTTTTAAGAAATAATGAAAATAAATACTTGTAATTTGATTTTATTTATAATCTGACAAACATTTTTAAATTAATACTAAGCACTAATTACTTGAATATTTCACATCAGTACGCTTACTGCATTATAATAGTTCTTATTCAGAATAGATAGGCGTTGGACTAAATTTTACCCAAGGTTAACTGAAGGTGCTTTCTACGACAGATAAAACTTGCCTAGAATATACTGATTCACTCGTAATCTAAAATTTCGTAATTTAGCTATTTTCACACATTATTGAGCCATGCGGAAACATATCATATGTGTTTCGACTGTCCATGTCCGGGTACCAATCCTATGAAAATAAGTTTGATATCTCTGTCTATTACATATTTTACTGTTAGTTAAGTACATTTTTATTGAGAGCTAAAAATATGACATTTTGGCTCGTCGTATTTTTAGGAACAAAATATACTCATATTTTACGAGTTTTTGAAGAACGTGTCATGAAAAAAGAGACAGTGAAATTATTCACCTCTATTATATAGTACTAGCTTGCGCCCGCGACTTCATCCGCGTGGAATGTTACTTCGAGGAGTCACTCACTTTTTCCCGTTTTTGAAACATTTTTCGTTTATGCTCCGCTTCTATTGGTTGTAGCGTGATATTATATAACCTTGAACCTTCCTCGATAAATGGATTGTTTATTTTACATAAACTCCACATATACCAAATTTCATTGCAGATGATCAAAAACAAATAATATTCATAAAAATTGTTTTACCCCATTTTACCTCGTTAGGGATGGAATTACCAATAATCCGGACTTAGTACACGTCTACATACTAAAAAAAATACACCCTCTAAATTTCATATCCCTAGGTCCCGCCGTTTGTGCCGTACGTTGCCTGTTAGATCAGTCGGTGAGTATGTCATGACAATTCTCATAGTATTCTATAACCAAATACCACAAACAAGCCTAAATTAATAAGTACTTTAACGTCAAAGTATGACTGAATATCGCAAGCCTACAAGATTCTGAGCCAACTACAATTTATATAAACAAAGGATCTATTAATTTCGCAACGAAACCCTAAAAAAATTCCAAAGCGATCGTGTGTCGATGTTATCGTAAGATCGATGCTCATACTACTGGACAACATTTGGTGGTGTCATATTTCTAACCAGAGATATAGAATACTCACGAAAACATATCCGACATCGATATACATTGCGTACTATGTAGTGCATTGTCTAGATAAGTAATGATAAAAGCAGTAATGATCACTGATATAGTAAAAGATGACACTGGAGTTAGAGGTCGGTGGTGCGTAGGTTGTTTTTTACAGTAACCAGTAACATTAGTCAGTATGGAACGTTCATAAATCATGAGATAACATCATTGTGTGGGTACGCGACATCGGCTTTTGTTTATTAATATTTTTATATGAGATAAATGGCGCGGCTGAAGGTCGGTCAGTGATAGTATACCGTGAGAGTTAATTATGGAACATGTTGGAATTTGTTTTGTGCTATAATACATCTATCGTTGACCAATACCTTACTTGACGGTCAGTGACGATGTTTTCGAAGATGTATTCACGCAAGACCTAGAACGATTACTTCCTCCTGGCTTCCAGCCTTAACCTGGAAAATGTACAACTCGCTACAATAGCTTAAAATTGGCAAAGCGATAGGACACTGTTCTGGAGTCTTAGGTTTAAACTACACTGAATACCAAATTTTGTGCTTCTAAAATCTATGATAAAAACTATTGTTATTTAATTTGTGCATCCACAAAGAACACATTTCTTTTGTAAAATATGAGGAGGATAGGTTTGCTTGTGTATTGTTATGTATTTTAATCATCATCATTATTCAGTCACAAGACGTCCGATGCCGGGCATATAACTCGTGTATGCCTCTTCAATTGACGCCCATAAAAGCCGCAAGCGCAAGCGCCCGCGCATCAAGTCTTTTCCTACGATCTTAGCCAGGTCAAACGACCTACGCTTGCTGCGCCATCTCCACTCGACAACCTGCCGACTCTATCGAAGATCAGAGTACGAAGTACAAAATGAATGAATATTAAACAAAACATTTTTTAGGTGTATTGTAGGTCTCAAAAACATTTAGATGGGAGGTTCAATAGGAGAAATGTAATACCAAGTAGATACAAGTGTGTATCACATGTGTTCTTACATGTGCTTATCTCGGTACGAAGAACCGCCAGTGTATTTTGTGTTAATATTTCTACACATAACCCAAAGTAAAGTAATAAATCTTAAATATAAAAAACATCTTGTTATCAGTCCTCGGCGCCGCCGTCTGACCTCCGATATCTCCGTTGCGTCATCTCTGCAAATATAGGATACCTAACTGCAGCGCTAATCTAGAGTTATGACTTTATGATAAACAGCCGCCAGGTCAAAAAACTTCAATGGCATCGTTCATACATCATTTTAGAACACAAAGCTCACAAGCGGAGAGCAAAATACGGCATCCATGTTCTATCAACAAATATTGAGTGCATTAAAATGAGACTAAGAACCCAAGACCCGAAACAAACATTTATGCTTATCGCGCAATATTTGTTCCTGTGGGGATTAGAACCCACGGCCGGGCCATGGCCGGTAACCATCTATCGTCATCATATTTGTCCAACTCTCAGGATAATATACGCAGTAGCCCGACATATCCTACCGATGCCAAATACCGGCTTCACCACAGACTACCGAGGCAAGTTCAATGTGGCTGTAGGCTTATCAAGGATCGGCTTTAAGCCCTTACCTGTCCTTCCGCGTTATGGATGCTCTGACATCAGATATGTAGGACGAGGCACCCTGGGGTATGCTGTTCGCCGATGACATTGACCTTGTAGGAGAAGATGAAACCGAGGTCCAGAACAGACTGGGAAAATGGCGGGAAGAATTTGAGAGCGTCGGATTGAAGATCAATAGAAGCAAAACCAAACTTCTGTTCTGTGACTTCGTTGGATCACCTATTTTTTCCCATATCCTATATTCCCTAAATGCTGTAGGTATCCCTCTACCGGTCTGCTCCGATTTTGGGTACCTCGGTTCATTAATCCAAATCTATGGCAATTTTGACTGAGACAGCTAAGACGTAAGGAACAGGATAAATGCACGTTGGATGAAATGGAGCCAGGTCTCAGGAACCATATGCGATCCGCGAATACGCTTGAAACTCAAGGGAATGAGTATATCAGAAGAAGCTTGAAAGTAGCAGCAGTGAATGATAAGTTGAAAAAGAATAGATTGGCTTGGTATGGGCACGTCATGAGAAGAGATGGAAAACATACAGCTAGGAAGAGTACCTACTTAACACGAATGTGGATGGATATAGATATAGAGGAAGGCCGAAGAAGGCATGGATGGACTGTGTCAAGAATGATATGTTTATGAAAGGTGTGAGCGCTGAGTTGACTAATGATAGAAGAGAATGGCAGAGGAAAACATTTTGTGTCGACCCCACCTAGTGTGGGATACGGATTAAAAGAAGAAGCAGGTCAATAGCACAAACACAAAATTTTGTATGCGTATTTAAAATACACGATTAAGTAGTTTAAAAGTTTTTAACTAATTGTGTACATTACATGACTTTTGGTACATTTATCTTACTTAGTATAATCAATTTAGTAGTATTGAGTAAAAAATACAGAACATCGTTACTAGGTATTCAATACGTTGCGCACGCGCATTATTTTTTACGTATACGTTTGACCAATTCTCACTTACTGGTCTATAACGATGTTGTCGAATCGAGAGTCACATCAGAATTTAAGTAAAGACCTACCTAACTGTGTGCTTGGTAGTAGCTAGTACTTCAAATATAAATTAAATAAAAGGGACACTAGAAACTTCACTAAAAGCTTAAGCCTGAGGCTGGGTCGACAGACTAGCTTGAGGAAACCATTGATATGACATTAGTTTCGTGGACAATAGCATACAAGTTTATGAACGCATATTTCAATTTTTGATAGGAAATTCTCGTGAGTTTGACACATTATTATATAGATGTAGTATCCGGCTTTACTCACGTTTGTAACGTAAGTAAAGCCGGATACTATATCTATATAATAGCATAAGTATTTCAATTATTTAGCGTGGGATATTTTTTTTCTAATAATTCAAGCGCTAAGCCCTTCCAATTCCAATTACAACCTATTATTCCAGCAATTACTTACCATTCGAGGGCCGTTCAACTGTTAAACTTTAACTATTGAGTCATTAATATCGGAGTTTCTCTGAATGTTCGGTCAACGAGCGCTATTTCGCATTTCCCGCCCTGCCTGCGATGCCAAGATGGCGGATGGCTGGAAAACAAATCATTGCACGTGGCCGGTTAAACGCACAGATACTGTTTATGTTTACATCCGTGTACGCGCAGGTTCGTGCACCAAGCTAAACAACATTAATGTTTAGCTCTGCGGTCGCTAACAGGTAGTTAGTTATTCCTTTGATATCAACCCAATAATTCCATTAGCTAACGCTTTGATAGTTCGCGATAAAATGCGTGAACGTTCGTTACATCAATGAAAAGAACATTCCATAGCAACCTACTTCAAAAGGGAAATCGTTCTACAAAATTCGGTACTTACCTACATTACAATAAGGATCAATATAATAAAATAATTTATACGTACATGTAGATCTTTATATTTCAAATTTGCTATGTAACACTGTACGTTATCCAAAATAAATAAATAAATATTAGTAGCGCATAAAGTAGCGTATAAATCTAGGTACCATAATATAAAAATCATGTGTTACGATGTTTTTCTGGACTAATTTCTGAAAATACTGGTATGATTTTAATGGAATTTCGCACAGGTATGTGACTTTGTACAACTTAAAATATAAGCTATAATTTTATTTCGATTAATGACCGCGATATTTTTACCTATACCGACCCGTGCAAAGCCGGGGCGGGCCGCTAGTTATATTTATGTGATGCATGTGGTCAACTAAACGTTAGGGCAGACCTGTATAAAAATGTCAGCCAGAAATATTTGTAAATAATTACACATTCCCCGAGACTAAACAAGAATTGCATATTGTAGGTAACACAAGGACCCAATTAACAGTCACAACGGACGAAATATTTTAATATTTGAACATTGCAAAGGTGAAATATAATGGGAACAAGTAATTCAGTAAATCTCGCCATATTACTCATTCAGAACGACGACGTTACAATAGAATGTTTGCAAAAGAAAAAGGAAGTGCCCCAAGAGAGAGCCCTGTGATACAACCACGAGAGTCGAGACGCCTAAATAAATACAAATGCGTGTGTTGGATTGTGAGAATTGATATTTATGGACGAAAAAACGGTACCCCACTGTGAGCCAGCTGCCTACACTCCGGGAAAAATGGAGGACCTTTTTAAAAATTATGCTCTCTTAGTCGCAGGCCGGAGTCACAACAATAATTGATGATTGTGCGTTTTGAGATGTTATGATAAGTATGTTTATTTTAAAATCTCTCTTTGTTTATTGACAGCCATATTGAAGAAGTTGACAACAGTGTGTACTAACTCGAGTTGTTTTTAATAGAAAGAGTTGTTTTATAAATTTAACTAATTTACAGAGAACATTTCAAGCAATATTAGCTCGTGAGCATGCCCAGAGTGGCACAACGAGCTATGGAGTATGGATAATGCTCGGGGTTTCTCTACGCGATCGAATCATAAATAAGGAGAGAAGAACAAAGTCACCGACATAGCCCAACGTATTAACAAGTTGAAGTGGCAGTGGGCAGGGCACATAGCTCAAACAACCGATGGCCGTTGGTGTCGAAAGATTCTCGAATGGAGACCACCGATAAGGTGGACCGATGAGGGTGGGGGCCGCTTCCATCCGTTCCTTGTGGAAATCAATGGTAAAGGTCTATGTCCAACAGTAGACGTCCTATGGCTGAGATAATGATGATTACCTTGCGTTTGACCACGTATCACCTGATGTTAAGTGACGTCGTGGTGTTAGATATAGCGCGTAAGCCTAGAAGTAGCCTATTCACTCGTGACTTAAACACTCGGGCTACAAGTTGCACTTCGTGGCAGTATACGTTAAGGAGTAGAAGCAAAACGCACCGTACATGAAAGTCATAAGTCAGTCAATCGTAAAGCGATGGCGCAATGGTGTTCCGACGTCTGGTCGACCGAGAATGGGGATAGTGAGATTAAATTATGTAAATGCCAAACACATTCTCCGAAATTATCCGATAGAAAACCGATACTTGTATAAATAAAAGATTTTCTTTTTTGCAGATAAGAACAGTCTCTCAATTTAACATTGCATCGTTTAAAATTTAAGTACAACTTTATATGCCCTCAAACTTTTATGACAATCACAAAAACAGTAAATATGCCAGTAGATACTACAGAACAGATATTATTAATATTTCGCATAAAATCCCACTTTCAGCAGTAATTGAACCGAGCCATAAACAACCATAACAAATGTGGAATGATGGAATCTCAGTAATCCATAGCGTCGTCGGTTGTTAGTAGCGGTGACGAGGCTCTCCACTCGCAGCTTGTGAACAAATTAATAGCAACTCGTTAATATGCCACAGAATATACAATAGTACATGTTGTGCCTCCTCCCATTTGCATACAAATTAAATCGTGCAAAACTAATAGAGAGGCGGAGGTAACCGCAGAATTTCGATTGACAATCGGCTCTCAATATAAAATTACTTTTTTGTCGACAAAGGACAAACTTCATAAAGCTATTTACATTTTTGATTCTATATACTTATATATATTGTATATAAATTTTGAAGGCAGGTTTGCTGCCTTTCTGCCTCGTATTTTTTTTTGTAGTTGCGTTGCGTACATGAATAATAATAATTTAACTTACTAGTTTATACCGATCGCTTTGTATGAACCGAAATTTACGAAAACGACCTTCGTTCATTGGAACTCAACTTTATTTGCATATTACATATTCAAATTAAATTAAAAGCTTGTTTTTTTATCAAAAAATTCAACATTGAAATAGGCAATTCTTGGAAATGTTTTTATTCTATTCAAAAGATTGAACGATTCGGTAATAGGGCTTTGAAATAAATTATGGAATTTGAATATCAATTCCTAAGATATTTAATTTCATGTGATTTTAATATTTACAAGCGTTATTGTAGTGCCGTGTGCGTAGTGAAGTTCCGTGGTGGTACCGGCCTAGAATTGTACTCCCCGATCTCTTCCCGCGGGTACAGTAAGAGTCGGCTAAGGGATCACGTACCAGAAAGTGGTCAGCAGCGGCTTTTGAGGGTTGAAAATCATAATGCGCTCGCCAACCCGCCTGCCAATCGTGGCGAGTATTGGCAAATCCCCCCTATATGGGCGAGGCATATGTCCAGCAGTGGACGCCCCACGGCTGAGAGAGAAGCTTTATTGGGAAATTTATCTGATTATACAACAATTATTTATCAACCAATGTTTGCAAAAGTTTGGTACATATCAGATAGCGGTAATCCTTTTAGATGTAGGAACACATTTATGACATGAAAATATAATATGGGGTTTTATAGCTTTTAATTACCGTAATGAACTGTGTAGGCTTAGGTTTCGATAGCTCGTATAGCTGCCGTGTCATCGACACGCGATCTCTATAGCCGATAAACCATGTGACATTGTTTCTCTCCGGTTGAATATCTGAAACTGCTATGGGTGCGTTTCTTTTTCCGCTTTAAGCACTTCGAGCACAGATAGCGTGCTTAAAGTCATTCAGAAATGCTGACAGCTGCACACAAACTGTGTATGGCGTCGTCCATGACGTCATCGTCCTATGCTTGGAACGCTCATACTACTACTAGTGACGTAGAGCAGTGTGAGCGCTGTCAAACATCTGTCTGTCATTTAGAGAATCTATCGGAAAATTGGTAATCCCTCTACGAAACATTAAAAACGCAATTTAAACTTTTAGAAAAAATGACCCATATAGTGCCCGCGGAGTACGAAGAGAATATAAAACAGAATATCCCGTATTTTGAGATAAAAGCTATACAATAGCCAACACCACTCGATCACAGCTGTGAGATGTGAGCAGTGACTGTGGGAGTCGACGACGACGGCTGCATATACGCCAACCCATTGTCGACTTTATTATATATGTACATATATGCTAATAACAGATAATAAAATAAATGGGAATAAGAAATTTACAAGCCTGTAAATAAATATAGGCTAGTGAATGTCTCATCCCCATTTATTTTATTGTCATGTTATACTTACAGCTGTAAGCCCCCCGAATAAAATAATAAAAATATGAAGCGCTCGTGTATATAAATAAATCGGACTATCCATATCGACCAGCATTCTTGGCTTTAACCATGAATCCACCGTGCTGGGTAGAAGAATATATTCTTCTTTCGCTCACTGAAGTGTAGTCCAGCGCCCCAGTACCTACTAATTATTATTTAATCTAAACAAAAAGTGGAGAATAAAAACAAAGGTTTAAAAGTAGGTATCGTCATCATTTGAGGCGATAAGTTTATATGTATATTTCCCAGAAATCTATCGTTCCCGACGTCTGAGGAGGAGAACAGTAAACATCTCGCGTGGGTTACAATAGTAGCATCCTCGTACATCAACAATGACAATCAATTCTGAAAGGGGCGTGCGAAGGACACATTTCAAGATGTTTTACTTTTAAAAAATAGTTAACGGTCGCGCCACCCACATCTCGCACAGACTACTCGTATACTACAGTCCTGACGGCGAGAAAATACGTTTGTGTATTCGTCTTCTTATTACCTTTGCAGCTTTTAAATGGACTATAGTGGACAGTACCTAGTAGCTGTGCCCTGTGGTATCACTCGCGTAGAGCATGATTTTCGCATTATACATCCAAATTTCCAATAACATTTTGTTTTAATGTACGATCGCATATATTATTCATATCTGACTTTAAAAATATCGAACTTACATACAAACAATCATAAACTATTTTAGCCTCATATAAATTATAAATTTGTTATTATTATATTATATTAGTATTAGTTAATCATACTGCGCTCGCCAACCCACCTGCCAAGCGTGGCGAGTATTGGCAAATCCCCCCTATATGGGGGAGGCATACGTCCAGCAGTGGACGCACATGGCTGAGAAAAGAAAGAAAAGTATTTTATCCTACTAATATATATAAATGCGAAAGTTTGTGTGTTTGTTACTTCTTCACGCTCAAACGGCTACACTGATTTCGATGAATGGTATAGAGATAGTTTAAGCCCTGGATTAAAACATAGGCTACGTTTATCCCAGAAAAAGTATAGTTCCCGTGGGATAATTGAGGTAGCAGTAAAACCGTAATCGTAATCTACTAGTCATAAATATAAATTAGTTCGTGCTTATTTAAGTACTTCATGCAGCCTTTTGTATGTGTGTTGAACAGGCATTTCATGTTTTTGTCTAGATATTTAATTTGTTGGAAAGTACACAATATATTACACCATTTACACATATAATCAGACTGTCTGTGTAGCTTTGAAGTATGATAATTTTTGATAAAACGATCTGCGCAATGCATTCCCTCAGCGGCCGGATTTTAACGTATTCTAACTCAATGAGCAAGCAGACTCATTGAATATATCCAATATTTATTTATTTAACTGTCCCGTTCAGGTTTGTTAAATTTATCTTTAGAAACGGTCATAAATACCTCAAGGGTACATTTGGAATTCATGAGATATACACGTTTTAATGTCATTATTATTACTCTGTGCCCACACATGACCGGTAGCTGTTTTATTAATTAGAAATTATAATAATTACTCAGCTCACGCCAAGCTCCGGCGAGGCGTTTTAACGATCTTTTATATCTAAAATTATAATCTGTATTGAAATCATCATGTGTTATTTGATGAATGTACAGTCGGCATAACAAACAAGTACAGAATAAAGCTATTTACGTATTGTTACAAAATTATACTTTATCGCCCCGATTTGGTTTAGAACCATTGACTTTTAAACCTGGGTTATATGATCTGTGTTTAGAACAAAGATTCCCACCAATAATCCTTGAGTACCTACCACTGCAAGAAGGAGCTCGATCACGTCTGTTCCTCTTTAGTCAGTTTTAGTTTAATGTCATCTTATAGTTATCTCATTGGTATTAGGTACTCAAGTTAATGTACATACGGTACTCATGACGAAACTTAATACCATTCATAATATATTAAATAAAAAATAATACGGAATTACGTCTAAAATTTATTTTAATTACTGCTTCACAAATTAAAATAAAGCTATGAAATGCTATTGTAAATTATTTATGTCTTCCGAATTCATTACACAATAATCCGGCATTTTGCACACCCGGTTTGAAGGCCAAAGCCACAAATTAAGTAATTATATTTACTTCAAGTAGTATTACACTAGTCTTTTCTTTCTCAGGAGTTGGTTTGTGTACCCACTCAAAGATATATAACGCATTATTTTTCTAAGTGTGAACCTACCCTACAAAATTGTTCGCGATTCCCCTTGGAACGCCGACCTCACTAAAAGGGAAGGACTGATTCAGAACAATCGAAAGAGACTTCACCATTCATCGTGTGGGCCAAATGATAAAGACTATGAGCCAGACAGACTCTAGAGGAATTCTTTTTCCATAAAGTTTAAACTTCGACTATTTTTATCTCTAATTTTTCTTGCGCTTTAAATAATTTTGTTCATAAATTTGTGAGTTGGTCTGTACGCTCATCACAAAACAGCGAGGTGCGCCCCAAGGTTGCGCCCGCGCACCGGCCCACGTGCACCCATTGTGCACCCACAAGATACAACTTACGCTTACATCCAGCTAAGCTCTTTACTTCGATCCTGGCGTACTGATAGTTGGGACTCGCTTGAACATGTTTTAAATCGACGAAGCCCATAGTGTTGGCCCGATACGTCATTTCCGTAGTTTGACAGTATGATACACATGTCAGACTAACATTGGTCGATGATTGAATACCAGGGCGCTAACGTGGATCTAATTAATACACCACATAACCTAAGTATTCGCCTTAGTTATGATCTATTTGTTACAGATCATTTATTTGCATCAACGACAGGTTTTCCAAAGTTATCATTAATTTACTTAAAGTCCTTATCTGGTACTTGCATTGTTCGGTCTGCAAATATTTTAAAGGTACAGTTTCGTTAGCTATGGGTACAACTCATGGATATGAAGTAAAGTGCCCACAATGATACAAACGTATTTATATTGGAGACCATAATAGATCTGTGTAGATAAACAAGTAAATAATATAAGTTTGTCTCATGTCAAGATTTTAATTTTCACAAACTAAGTTAATACTGGTAGGTACCTACCACCTAAACTTCACGACAACATATTTATATCATAAAATTGTGTAATGACCATAAAAGTCAATATTAAACGTTTGAAAGGAAAATATAATTGTATTCTCTGTGGAGCATTTAAATAAAACCTTGTTTTAAAAAAGTTTTTTACTCGTAATATATTTTACTTAATGCGTTGAAATAATTTTGAAACTATTTCGAAGAATTATATTATTTTGCGTGTACTTCTAAAAGATTGGGTTATTTTAGCTCTTAAATAATACACTTATTAATTTAAGTCCTGTAGAAGACTCTTACTAAGATGGCTCTGTGCTTCCAGCAAGGTACATAATATTTCTACTCAATGCTATTTTCTTACAGTATTTATATATTCTTTTAGTAACTGCAAGCGTAAGTTGGTTAACTTAAGCCTCAACAAATTAAACTCTAACATACATTTCTTCAAATTTCAACTTTATTTAATACATGTTATGTGTATAATTGTATGCATTCGTGTTGTGGTAGATAATGTAAACTAAACGAGCAGACGCCCGCACGTCCTGTCGTGTCGGTCGGAACATAAACATTGTGTTAAATAAATCATCAGAGACATGGTTCCGTATATTTTTAGCTTTTTCTCCCGATTGTGAAGCGCCAGTGTTTTCATTATGAATGCTTCTTAATATATATAAAAACTGTCACTTATATAGAGATCTTCTTTCTTTTTGTATTAATGCAGAGTAATGCAGAGGATAACATGGTTGTATTATTTTTAGGAACTGAAGAAAAAGAGCCGTACTCGTATGTGAGTGAGCCTTATATTATTTAAATAAGTAAATAATGTACTGTGCTCACGCTGATGCCCATTTGTACCTGTTCCCGTCCTCGTAATGTATCAGACAAACATTTGAAGCACCAGGATATTAAGAACATCATTTTTCCCATCCTTATTTTTGGTTTTCCTTTTGGCCTCTCTTTTGCTGGTCAGCGAGGATGTGGTGGAAGATGTTATCACTCTAGACCTAGAATGCTCACTGCCTCTTATGGGCTGCTGCCTGATCACTCTATGTATTTGGTGACAGTTTTTAAAACTGATGATGGGTGGTAGTTAGCCACGCGCGTACCCGAAAATACCCTACCACAATACTGGGAATTTGATAACAGTGTTACCTTCGCCGGAAGCCAGTTTGACAGCCGACGCTCCCACCGCTGAGCTATAATCGCTTCCTTATCATTTAAATATTTTTTTAAGTATGTACCTAATCGTTTAAATTCATTTGATTGATACTTGTTTGTTGCCTGAGGCAGTTCTCAAACTCCGAGGGTTACACGAGGCCATAAAAGATTAGGAAAGCGATACAAACGATTTCTCATTCGAGCCAAGCGAATAAATCAACGGCAGCCATTGTCAACTGTCGCGGCCGAAACCGCAAATCATACGCATTTATAATTCAAATTACTGAACATAAAACTAGCGTATAATACGGCTCCGCCTACGAGCTCGAGCGTCGTAAACCGAGCTTAAACAAATCGACCGCAGCGAACCGTTTGCCATACGGTGCAAAGTTTTTTAAAGCTGAATCCTGGCATTTCCACTTTGCTTCTTGTTTTTGTGCGCCAGCACTGTTTTTTGGCGCGCTCTACTCGACACTGAGTCAAAATGGCGGCGATCGGGACACCAGATAGAGGATGCAAATGGATTGATATCCCTAGGTGGCGCGCCTGGGTGACGTTTATTGCCTGGACCCCAGAGTTATGGAGGAACACTCGTAGAAAGTTTGCCTTATAACTACTTTATTGGCACAAATCCAGTAAGGAAAACGTAGGCGACGCCTTTGGCTCCTTTAATCCATTCGTTTTCAGCTGAAAAACACCATCATTTTTCGATAATGGCACATGTTGCTGCCAGAGGCCGGTCGTAAACTTCCAAAAGTTTTCATGCAAAATCAACTCAAAAACTTTTCAATCATGTAGTATAAGTTAATAAGTAAATGTAAGTCGTTACTAAGTTAAGATAATTACGCTTATTTTAATACGTAAAATCATTTTGTTTAAATTCCTCACCAAATTTTTAAAAGTAACAATCTATTCTTATCCCATGTTTTGACAACTTCGTCAACGGTGGTCATCAAGACAATAAGCGGGTGCGAGAACAATAAATTCCTACAACCAAACTCCTCAAAGAAATTTGCAAAAAATGAGTCATTATTACGCACACCTCGCTTGTAGTGTAAACATCCGTTCGATTCGAACAGATTCGAGGGATGCCAGAATGCCATGTTTTTTTGGCGTTTTAGCGGGAAGATTTATGGTCAGTGACAAAGTCAATTTTATGGGACGGGACGAGATAAGGCACGGTCGACAGCTCCAATGCTTTTATGATAGAATTTGGCCTGGGCTTTTAGCCCAAACTGTCCTTGGGTAAACATTTACCTGCCAATTGTGATTGATCGCTTCCGTCATTGTTAGTCAGACACGTATTCAATTTCTTTAGAAGGCCTCGATGAATGCGGAGATAAATCTGCAAAATGTCGTAGCAAAGAACTTTAAGTAGCTATTTATGGTATAGATTTATCCTGTTCAATCGAACTAAGTAAAATTGTGTAAAACCTACATTAACTTATTTATGCCTTTTCATTTAAGTCAATTTTTAACCGACTTTAATAAAAGGAGGTTACTCAATTCGTCCGTCTATTTTATTAAGTGTGTTCGCTGATAACTTCATCGTTTATGAACCGATTTTGATCATTATATTTTGTTTGATAAAGTATACTTCCGTGATGGTCCCATTTAAATTTCATCAAAATCGGACAAGCGGTTTTTTAGTTACACTCCATTAACTGAAAAGTACTACGCGTATCTCGACGATATTATAGTTGCGGTTGAAGACATCGGTGCACATACACAATGACAATTGATCCCGTGAGTAGCAAAGGTCACTGAAAAGGGTGAAAAAAAAAATTACCAAAAAATGGAACCGACTTCAACACTCACAAGTGTGAAATAACTTGTCGAAGTCGGTACCATGCGCACAATATTGTAATGATTTAAGTTAAATTACTTTTGTGAACCATCATGGTACCGACTTTAACAAGTTATTCCACACTTTTGAGTGTTGAAGTCGGTTCCGTTTTTTGGTAAAATACTTTTTTATATAACACTTATGAGTGAAAATACTAATTACTTTAAATACGTGTAGTTTTAGGTAAAATTAGTCGTCACGTTATTTTGTTTTAAGTAAAACAAATAGGTAATAAGCAACATAAGGAACATAAGCAAAAATAATAATGAACATTCAGTGAGTCAGAGTGGTGGAATCTGTGTTTCACTATAGACAGAACCTTGGAGTGTTCAAGTGACTAGTGAGTATTATGTTCCTTCTAAAGTTGCCTGCTACATCTAAGTTAGACCACGTCATTACATAACATCAGGTGACACAGTGCCAAAGGCAAGCTTATAATCTTAGATAAAAACGCCATGCGGCATACCCAAGACTTTTAGATATCAGGTGTTCTATAAATTTATATTCAAATTCTATAATTTGTTGCGGTGATAAAGATGCGTTTCAACCAATTCCTCTGTAGATTTATAACTCACACTATATTTATTATACGCTTGAGAGTTTTATGGCATTGAGTTACGCAAATATGTAGGGACTAATTCGAATTTTAAAAACATCAAACAAATTCTAATCATGGCGCGTATCTTTAGCAATATATAATCCTCTTTTGTGTTCTAAATATGCATCTATTCGGAAAGGATATCTCTGTCTATTCGTTATTAATATGTCACCAAGCAGTTAGCGCCCACAAGGAGAGGTTCAGGGAAATGCACGGAACTAATATTATTATGTCAAATATCTCACGTCCTCGCTACTGCTTCTACGAAATGAAAATTTTTTTTGTCGTCACATACCCTGACATTTTATCCTAGCATATTTCATCCCACTTATTACGTACCCAAATATCGTGTTACGCGCACCTGTGGAGTCAGGCTCTCTACAAGTTTGATATCACTCGATACGAGTGTCGTTTTGAAATATATGACAGTATTTTTGGCGGGAGCGAGTAGGTTTAGTGTTGCCCGCTCGCACGGTGTTCCTTATCAATCGGACGGGGAATGAGGCGATGCGTTGATAGTGACAGGTCTGCGAGGCGCCTGACACGAGACGTGGCACTTTAACGAGTCCTGTTCCACAAGTAAAAATAAAAAACTGTGAAGTCTGTCCGCGTTTATTCAAGATATTTGTCGAGGACTCTGTTTTTGTTCCAATTACAGGATCGGGAGCGCACGACTAAGCATAATCGATTAAGAATCTGTCACGAACTCATGCCGTGTTCGTTTTAAATGAGTAACCGAAACGAGAATATAGCGATAGTATGTTGGACTTTAAAAATTGTAGTCCACAAGATTGCATTACTTTAAATCTGGATATATCTAAACTTAGTATATTGTTATTTTTAGAAAGTTAAAACGTTTAACCTAGTTTACAAAAAATGAATAAGTATAGAATAAAATGAATAAGTATATTAATACTTTCAGAAGAAATAATTATAAGTCCCTTATTACAGAAAATATAGTATTGTTGTTTAAACTACCGTGAAAAATCGTAGTTAAATGGTAAACCGGCAAACACTCACGATAGAGACGTGACGTCTGTCAAAAATGTGAGTGTTTGCTAAGAAACTCTTAAATTGGCGAATCTATTCTAATATTTTTTTTATAATACTTTCCAATCATTAAAGTTGATATAGTTTGCATACAATTTCTCCTCATCTTAGAAGATATTTTCTAAGAATATATTTTATGAAAGGGGTGGACATCCGTGTGAAATGCCGAATTGAGTTCTTTACATAAAAAAGTACGGCTACCGTCCCTCCGGTGAAGCTGTATCACTCCGGTAGAAAAAACCGTATATCTTCCGGAAATAGCAACTTTAATTGTTATGTTGATGAAACGGTAAAACTTAAGAATGTGGAATTAGTTTTGGGTGAAGTAGATGTACCTCCTTTCAGAATAATAGACATTTCGATCATAAAGCTCGACTGTGCCGCTCGATCTTGTCGATGCGATCTCGCTCGTTATTCTTCCCTAGATATACTATAGCGCCATTATTTTCGTTTTGACAGGCAGCCACTTTATAGAGTCGCCAAGCGTAGGTGGTCCCTATCTCGAACCGAGGAGCGAGGATCTGTCTGATCTGGGCGCTGTCCCGGATACACTACTAGCGTCAACATCTCTCTCTGCGCTTTTGTAGTGTGCGCTATTGTCATGAAACGACAAGACAAAAAGTCAAGATGGTCTCGAGCCACCGACGACGTTTCAATAAAATCTCTTCGTGTCTCTCGCATCCTACGTATATCGTATGGCAACACTCGTAAAACACGCAAACCTCTGTTTTCGCCATTTTAATGCTTCGTTCGTCTTTTACGACTACATTATCATAAATATATGTCATTTAAAAATTATAGTTGGCAACACTGGCCGCTCCGAAAACGCCATTTAGAGAATTGTCATGTATAAGCTCTAAAATAATATTGTTTGCAATAAAAACTGTGTGCTTGTATTTCATTTCTTCGTATTATTTTGTGATTTGAAATGGACTCCTACGCATTGTTTCCTTATAATATTTTATCGCGGGAATTTATAGATCCATAAAGATTTTACTCGCGTTCCTTTATTACCGAGTGTTTGGCCGCACTATGCATACATTCATTTCGCAGCTTAAGTGTTTCGCCGATACACCTCTGTTGGTATTCTAGATGAGCCCTTTGCAATTTGTTTTAATTAGACACTTTAATTGTTGTGTCCCTTTGTTCAATTCAGTAATTTACCAGATTGCGGCGGCAGGTGGCACTTGGTGCCATATCTTGTACATAATTGTTGTGTAATCAAGGTTAGATTGATCGCTTTAGAATATTCTACATGTCCTGATTGAGATCTTGATATTAATGGTAAATATTACATTTTATTAAAAATATTAAAATCATTATGAGAGGACAAAAAAGCAGGAAAATCATCAATTCAGCCACGGGAGTACCCTCTGGCCAAGTGTGGATAGTCAATTAGTCTAGGAGGTAGTCATCAAGAAGACAAATGAATAGAAGATATTAATTTTAAAATGTACCGCCTGTCCCCCGACAAGCGATGGGGGGACAGACGGTAATTTTTCTTACCGTTTGTCCCCATAGGCGGACAAATCATGGGGACAGACGGGAATATTTCATGATTCGTCCCAGTTTAATATATTATGTAGATTGTAGTCAAAGTTGGTTTCAATTTAAAGCTATTTTAGCGCACCTAACGTCATCTGTTTACTTAAGCTCAGAGTGTCAACATCATAATTAACCCTTTTCTTTATACAACAATAACAATTATTCACTCGGACAAGCATTAATTCACTTTTACGTTGAAAGCGGACACATTGAATCTTAGCACTCTGTTGACCAGTTTTTGTTGACCCTCCCTATCTGTAAGGACTTAGTACAAATGTGTTCGAAAGGAATTCTGTCGTGGGACCGCGGTTGAGTGGTCCATGGATCGTGTTTTAAATGAGTAATGCTGCGTTCGCACGCGGACAATTACTTGCCGAATGGAATGGCCAGTGTAAGCGATCAGTTAATTATGAACCATTGCAATGTCTGCTTTGTCATTCATAATCACTGGCCGGTTATTGCGATCGCAATGTGGCCGCACGCTGAGTAAATTATTAGCTTGCTTAAATGGTAATAAAACAAATGTTGTATATTCTAAATACTCTTTGTCTATCCAAACGATCGTAGTCCTTATCAGTTGATAGTTTAATTGAAAAAACTGTCACTAGTCACAGGGCCTTCACTTTGCTTCTTTGAGTTGAATGAGAAGTGATTATTTTAATCGTAGTATGAGGTGAGGCGGTTCAGTGATACCTAAAGATTTTCCGTGGTTCCTCTTGTGACCACATCATCAGCGTATAGCGAGTGGTGTATCGCTTTACTATTACGAGGCGTGTAATGAGAGACAGCTGGCACTGTCCCCGTGCAGTATAGTACTGTGCACTGCATACAGCATACCGACCGGTATCCTCACGGTTAGTATTCACACCGTCAACGTCGCACGTGACGAGCGAACGCGGATTTAGCGATAATACCTACCTAGGCACTGTTCGCTGACAGTTAACGTGCTCGACACTGGATGATTTACACCACAAACAGAGTGCGTTTACACTTTCCTGTAATATAGTCACAGTCATCTATGCCTGTAATGTTGGAATAATAGAATAACGCATGAAGTTCTTTTTGAATGACGTTTATCACGTCGTTACATTCTACGACGAATATGACGTTTCATCATTATTCAAAAAAAGTTAAAATGTAAAAAAATATCTTTTTCGTTTTAGTGCATTACAAAAAAACCTTTTTTTTTTAAATGGTGTCTTACTTTTAATTATTTTTTATTGACTTAATATCGTAGGAGAGCAACATCGAGGTAAGTCCAATATGGCACTGGTAATGACATCATCCGTGACGTCACACACTCTTCGAAAAGCATGCTTACAGGGATAAGGAACGCGTTAGAGCGCACTAAAATCGATTTTGGCTCGTCTCGGGACAGTCGGAAATTCTAGTCACTTTCGCAACAACTGACTATTGTCGGAAAACGTATTTTATACCACTAAACAAGCAATTCGTGTTTATTTCTGCAAGCTTTCTCTAAATCCGCTTTAACGGTGTGAATAAACGCTCTACATTAATGGTGTTCGGCCTGGGTATTTTTTTTTTCACAAACAAAAATTTCCTTTCGGTATATTCGAACCCATGAATGTTTATGGCACAATGGTAATGCATATAAGCTATAAATATATAAACATAATGTCGAATCCATAAAGCAATGTCTGTATGCGCGGGCGCTGCAAATAAGCGGAAACGCGAAACGGCCTTCTCTCTCACACTTGTCTTCCATCCCAATTGTCGTAAATATAGGGCTGACTCACTATAAATTCTCCAGGTTTAACTTTTAAGCGTAAATTGTAAGTGCGCCAGGTACTTTTTGCGATAAAATGTTGTTCGATTGTCATGATTACCTACGGTCTTATTCTTCCCCGAAAATATATTGAAAATAACGTTACGTAATGCAGTTAAAGTTTAAACCACTGAAAAGTTAGGTAGTATAACGATATCTAAGAGCTGGACTGGATACAACTGCAGGCAAATGCACACTCGGTTGTTATTGTTAGGCAAGAGATGGGGCACTGGCTCCCCGAGCGTGGACTGCATACGTTAGGTGCATACACCTAATTTGCTTTAGGCGCAATCGGCCCGGCATGAGTTGTGTTGTGCAGCACATGGCTCTCACTAAGTATTTTTAAAATCGGTCAGAAACAATGCATTCATGTGCATTTTTAAAATGCACAAATACCTACCTTTACTAAGATAGTATCCAGACCTGACGAATGCTGCTCGCGAGCCTCGTGCGTGCTGCGCGCGTGTATTTTATGTACGCTGAAATACACGCGCGTAGGTCGTGTGTATTTTATGTTTGCTGAAATACACACGTGCAGCTCGCGGCAGGCATAATGGGGGGTAATAGTTCACGCGACTCCCCTTTACCGCTCGACTCACAACCAAAATATAGAATTTGCCAACCCTAAGTTTAACTGCGTAGAATTTATGTCAACATGCATAAACAAATTTATATTGCTTATGAATTATTAATTTATTGAATTATCGAACGGGCCGCGCGATTATTCGTGGATTATGAACCTTTATAAATAATAATGAAGTTGTAAATCCTTCTCGTTATGTCTCTAAAGGTGTTGATTTAACCGTTTCTTGCCGTTTCTCATTCGAGCAGTTTCGCTCAGTTTCTACTAATTGGATGCGATCATTTAGAACGCTCACTGCAAGTTGCACAAACTAATGTTAAATTACAAGTTTCTTCAATTTACTTTATCATACAGCTTTTGATATAAGTAATTGAATGTATATTTCTTTCATTCATAGTTATAGCACTATAAGCTTGCGTTTAACCATTGTGTCTCTGTCTCACCTGATTGTACCTGTCGGCGCACTCTAAGAAACACTCTAGCCCACTGATCACTGAAATCTCTATTCACTGACCGTTTGAATTGAAGACTCAAGGATCGTAACTATCGGGAAACAGACGCGGGCAACAAGTTCCATTACTTCCCGGTACGCACTATGCAAGTTTAAGAAAATCGCTTGTAACGTCTGTATCTATAGATTATATTCTAACTAACAAGATTATTTTGTAGAAGGGGTAAACATTATACAACATTGATCTTAATTCTATTTTAGATGACTTTTACTCTTAAATAATCCCTTAGAACACATTATTTAATGTCATAATTATATGTATATAATAGTATTATAGCATAAAGGCTTAGAATAACAATTAATGACATATATGACTTATACTTAACAAAAATCTTGTCTGCTGAAGCGTACGCCTTTTTCCTTACAGATAATATCAGTGCTAAAAATAGACTCAAAAGTACAAAAAATGTACTCTCTGTCAAGTCCCTGTTCTCCCTGTAGTTTTTCTCTAGGCTGCGATATAAAGTGATATATTATGATTGAAGGCTATAAGCATAGAATTCATAAACATCATGCAATGTCCTTTAACCAATATTATTATTTACTCATTAGAACTTCCTCATTCTCTAATCTCAATACTACAACCTCCTATAATCATTTACGTACAGTACAACTAGTACAAGTGACCATATAGCGATGTTGTCCTATCCGCGTCACAAGATGGCGTCGCGCCCATCGAAAAACTCCGGTGGCTCTTTATAAGAGGCTCATATTTGTTTAATCAGTTTGATGTGACCCGCGACTGCGCACACATGTTGGACAAATACGAAGACAGACAAACAGAAATGCAAACGTACAAACACGTAGGCAAGCACGGAAACTGGCCGGTTGTGTTACATTTGTTCAGCGCATAGCAAGTGTTGTGTGAACAAGTGTATTGTGGTTTTAGGTAATTTTGAAAGCTTGAACCGTTGTCAGATGATTAAAAACACCATGGAATAGTTTTACACTTGTTTCATTGTATTTTTTTTCTTATTATGGCTCCACACGCTATATGCACTTAGAGAGAAAAAAAAATAACTTACAGTAGAAGACTCAGTAAGTCTTCTCGTGACCACGACCAATGCAACTTGGTCGAAACGTTGAGGTTAATAAATTACTAAATGTTTTTCTCGCGATCAAGTGACGGAACCCTAAAAATTATCACTTATGAGAAAAGTTCATGAAGTTTAATACTCATTGAACAAAATAGGAATAAAAATATTTTTCTGTGACAATATTTTTACATCAAAAATGATCGCGGTAATGACAAAAGCGACTGCGTCTTACACCAGAGAAAGGGAAATTAAAAACTCTTAAAATGTGATTCGTGGTATATTTTTGAGTCCGTGGATTACCTGTAAAGTGTATATTTATAATATTTTAAATGAACACGCATCATGATTTGTCCCGCCCCCTGCCTCTGTAATGTCGTCGGCTCCTGTCGGCGCATTATGGCTTCTATTGCTATTTGTCACAATTCTGTCAAACTGTTAAGCCCTTAACAATAGTCTGATGTGCTGTCTGATTTTATGACCTCGTGTCAATGGTGTAGATGTATCCACACTCCACAGTCAGACCCTCTCTTTGCGGATCTTTTCACTGGTACAGGAATGTTGTGTTGTAAGTTTGGATATTTAGCTCTTTGATCCTTGTAGTTCAGTTGCTTATTCATATACATATGTGATTTTGCTGTAAATGGATCTCTTGCTTCCAATTACAATTTTTTTCCGATATTTCAACCTTCAGGCAATCTCCAGCTCTTTAGGTTCTATCACATAGATCTCCAATGGAGACTTTAAATTGAGAAAAACCGCTTGCATACTCTTTGGGAATGAAAAATTGACAAGCAAATTGGCAGAGTTGTGACAAGTAGCCACAGAAGTGACGGAAGTCTTTAAGAAGAAGAATATGTGTGAATATGTGTTTAAATCACTGATCAGGTTTAAATGGTGTTATTATATTTTTGTATTCATCTTATATTTAATGGTATTATCATGCTCAGTGTAAATTTATCTAAATAAAACACGTTTAAGAATGGATGATGCGTTTGAAAAGCTAAGAAAACAGAAAAATAACAGTGTCGACAACCTTGTAAAATGGTTCCAAGAGTGTAAGTTCTTTTAAGGTTGCGGAAAACATATTTTACGAGTTAACGTCCGTGTATCTGCCTATCCATCCTAATAATTTCTAAATTTCTTGCTGCAAGTAGGTATAATCACTTGTTTTTCACTGCTATGACACGGGCCTTCCTTCCCTAGAGCGTTAGACATTGTTCACGGTACTGACCAATGAGGATTGGCGAATAGGCTTGTGGCAGCCTAATAATGTAATTTTCAGGCCGCCCGAGTTTCTCTGATATTACCTAACGAATGTGAACCTCACAACCCGGACAAAATGTTTAGCTGAACGTAATATCCGGGGCACATACGCGTTAAGTTGAAGAGTGACTTGCATGAGTGTACATGGAATATTTTGGATAAAAGATCTCTAAGATATTTTTTTAAGTGCACCGGGCAAGTTACTTACTTTTTAAATAGCTAATCCGATGTTTATTCTTCAGCAAAAATAATCGACCGAACGAGAGAGGCCGAGGAGAAAACCAAAAAGTTATTCGCCGACGTAAAAGACACGAGCAACGTCGAATTGGAGAAAGTGAAGGAAGTGCTGGGGAAGTTGGCTGTGGAACAGAAGAAATCTATAGAGGAGTTCTCGAGGAAACTCTCTGATGATGGTCCGAGGTTAATCGATGCTATCAAAGCCGGCATCAGTGCTTTCAGAGAAGCTCTGACGAAAAAATAAAAGATATAACTGACTTCGGTTTTTCATACTATGTTAACACTACCCTGTAATGTCATACTCCCACAGACCTAGATAATACATATTCGCACAAAGGTCCGTGTGATACCCCCTCTATCAATCGAGTAGTAGGTAAGTCTGATGACGCTGTGATGTTTTTATTATAAACAGACAGGTGTTTATCCGGTCCACGCCCGCCTAGAAGACGCCTATTCTTCAAGTGAGAACTTGAAGACGCGTATATTAGGTACACGCGTACTGTATAATACACCCATAGCACTTCTTATGGTGAATATCAACGAGAGGAAAAATTCGTACGTGTTCAGAGCGAGCACCAAATTCAACAGTCTGTTGTGGAAACCAATTGTTATTAAATTATGCACAAGAGTGGACTCTGGAGACGCTTACTTAATGGCTATTTCTGTTCACAGTAAGCTGATTGTTCCATATTTAGCTAATGTTTGTTTTGAAAGTCATTTACAGTTTCTCACGTTTGACTTTCTGTTACATAAAGTTTGTATTCTGTTTAGATGTAGGCTTTCCAAGAAAAGAATGGCTATGAGGAAAAACATAATCCGGCAGTCGACTCATTTGTTGTATGTACGAGTAGTTACTAGCAATGTGGAAACAAAACCCTTCGGGTGACAAGGCGCAGTCAGGGTAAAGGTGTTACTTATTGACGTTGCCGGCCATCTAGTCGTTGGTAAATGGAATGGGGCTTAAAATGTTGTACCTTCAGAACACTTTTCCCTAAATGTATCCCGTTCTGTAACAATAGCGAAATTACGCCGCGGCCGGCGATGTATGGAGGCTATCAAGTGTTCTCTCTAATACTCACGATCAGTGTTGATTAGCTTTTTAGTTCCACTAAAAAGCCACGATTCGGTACTTAGCAAAGCCGTCCCACAACTGATAACCAATTCTCCATGCTTGATCCAAGTTGAAGTCTTTTAATAATCACATTAGTAGTACTCTTTTATTAGTGTATATCGATATACTTATTTTTTATTATTATTTTATTTGTTTTTTATACATCCAAGATAAAAGTTTAGGAGAGAATAAACAATCGCATCATGGCTTTTATGGAGTGGAGGGGCGTTTTTTATACCTTATAGATCTAGCGTTTCCCTACTACCTCACTTGATGGACAAAGAGGATTTGGTTGAAGGTGCTGAACCTAGAATGTTGCATAAGCTGTCGGGGACTGCTGCCTGAACGTACTATGTGTTTGGTGTCATTTTTCAAACTTGAGGGTGGTAGCTAGCCAGGCACGTACCTAATAGAAATTGCCCTACCACCAGGCTTGAGATTTGATAACGGTGTTTCCTTCACCGGAAGGTCAAGTGATTGATGGGAATCGAACCAGCATCCGTCCGTAAAACAGATCTCACCGCTGCGCTATCATTGCTTCAAAAATAATAGTATAATAAAATAAAACTTATAAAATAATAAAGTAAACACATGTATGTATTCCTTTTCTAGAACACTCGACACCATGTTTTCACAAATGCGGGTAGAGTTCGCTCCACCCATCACTGAACTGTTACCTGCTCACCAACCTACCCGCTTAGACTGATCATTAAGAGAAAACTAACGTTTGAAGCACCTTCTTCGTCGTCTCTATTAGCCTAGTGATTCGCATGGGTGTCGATTGACTTTCACAACAACACAAAATAAACAAGCTCTATTTAATCGCACCTTGAGAACATTGAATTGAACAGGTGACAAACTCTCGTCTCTATGAATGCCGCGTGCTCCTGATGATGATAAATCAGAAGTATTTCCCGCGCAGGGAGCATCAGCGACAAATTGCGGAACACCTGCTAACCACCGGTGATTTATACTGTAATTATACCGCTTATTACCGGTTATTCATTGAGACAGCCACACGCAATTAGTCCGTGAAGAGACATGAATGAAATTGCTCGATTTTTTGTAGTATCGTGTATCCGATGAGACACGCGCATCAAACTTTGTTATACAATGTATACATCGCTTTTGAAATCAATAAACGCCTCCGGTGCTGGAAACAAAAGGTTTTTCGGAAAGCGAATCTCTAATAGTAAGCATGAGAAGGGATAGCATTTTCATCTAACATAAATATATTATCATTATCGTCATCATTTCAGCCATAGGATGTCCACTGCTGGACATAGGGTTCCTCTTTTGAGGACACAAGGATCTGATGTACCTGGCCCGCATCCATCCTTTACCATCGACCAATAGTCAGTCAGTTCGTCTGTCCGCCTTGTCGGTGCCCGTCCTATATTGCACTTGCCAGTCCGTGGTCTCCATTCGAGAACCTTTCGACCCCAACGGCCATCATTTCTTCCAGCCACACTTTGTACCTACATTTTACATGCTTTATAGCAGTAAAGTGTACACTTAATAGCAGTAAAAAAAAAGCCATGGTAATGTAAATCAGATTGCACGAGAACACATCTCTGTTTCGCCAGTGTGATAAAACTTAAAACTCAATTCATCCAACTACATACATATTGTAAGCAAAACGGATTCCAGCGCGGATCAATCACGTGGATAAAGCCGTCGCCACACGACGAGATACAAAACGCACGAAAAACGCGTCGTTGCAAGCACGGCTGGCGACCGCTGCGAGCCGCACCGCGCCGCGTCACGCCGCACCGCCGCCGCCGCCGCGCATTCTTGTTTTAGTTTTAGACTTTTAGCCGATTGGAATCGAAATTCCAGGATTTGTATTTCGTTCTATCGGCTGAGTGATTTTTTTTCTGTCTACCTGTACCGATAATTGCCAGTTTCGAAAAGAATGATACAGTCTAGAATTTATTTGACCATATGTGCATGTTTTATGTCGGGCTTCAAAAGATAATAATCGAGTCGGATATGAACCAAAGGTTTTTGAGAGTTTCAATATGAGACACATTATTTCAAATATCTATTAAAATTTAGTCTTAACATGTGTAAGAATTCTTAGTGAAAAATAAATTCAGATTCAATTATTACGTAAATTACGGATTTATATTAGGTAAATGTTTTGCCTCGAAGCAGAAGCTGCATTATTTTATTTTTGTTTGAAGACATATCCATAGATGGTAAAATTACTCGCTCCGAGGAATTATGGCATGAGAAGAGAAGCTTGAAACCTTTGAAGATTTTAAGAACACTCGCTGGCCACATTAGCAAAATAATAAGTACTTATAAATATTCGATAGAAAAAAACCTAAAACATAAAGCTGTCAGCTAACGATTTCCTGCACGCGTGACCTGTAGGAACACTGCTACTACTAATCGTCACAAATACCGAATATACGACTCCAGACCAGCCATGATATACTACAGACTCTTGTAGGACATAACTAGCGAGTTACTATTTTTGTTACACTTTAGAACTATCTATTGTAACCAAAATAAAACAAAACACTTTCAATCACATTGTTCAAGGAAAAAGTTGGGCTAATTGTGGGATTTTTCCATCAAATATTAATTTGATAATAAGATAATTAATAATAAGCATGATATTGTTTTATATTATACTAGCTGCGCCCCGCGGTTTCACCCGCGTGCACTACGTTTTTCCCGCTGACTCAGTTATCCCACGGGAACCATACTTCTTCCAGGACAAAAAGTAGCCTATGTCCTTCTCCAAAGTCCCATGTATCTTTATACCAAATTTTATCTAAATCGGTCAAGCCGTTTTCATGTTATGTCGTGACAACGGAAAACGGGTTTCATTTTTATATATATAGATTAAGCATTGATACCTCAATATAATTATTTTCAGGTTCGAAATTGCGATCATTTTATTATGGCCGATGTGACTTAGGTAAAAAAACTCTGTATATGGTAAAAAAGTAAAAACATAATTGATATGAGTATAAGTACAAACACATTTTCTAAAAACTTTCATTATATTAACAACTGATAAAACATATCGTCGGACATAAAAATGTAGGTACATATGTACCAGAACCCGGCTTCTGCCGTACCTACTGCCCGTTGGTAACGAGACCTTCACTTCGCTCAGTGAATTATGTGAAGGTTAACGAGACTATACACAAATTTAATTGACCTAAAATTTGCCTGATCCTATCGGAGCGGTACAGTTATCATTTTATTTTATGCTCTATCTTTTGATCATTATCAAGTGACGATGTGGTCGAAGATGTAATTACGCTAAATCTAGAACGTCTTTAGCCTCTAAAAAAGATGAAGATGAAAATTCCAACTCATACCAACATCACAATAAATAAATACCTTTAAGATGGAATGTTTTGGGTGAATTGTAACCAAAAATCATCGCCATTCACCAAGTACCGGTGGGCATATCCTACGAAATTTAAAATCAGATTTATGTATATGGCAATACAACGTTTTGTATTCGCGCGCACACGTCGATAAATAAATAAGAGCACTCGGGTAAAATGTTAAGCGCACGACACGACAGCGCGTGAATAATTCACTAAACCGAGCCGTCGTCGGTCGTCGTCGCGTCGTATTGGTCACAAGGACATGAGACCCAACTTTAATATATGGAGTACATAGTACACTCTTCAGCAAATATAATATATCAAGAAAATGTTTAAATGAAACGGAGATGACGTGGTGATACCGGTGACTTATACAAGTACTAACATTATTATCGGGATATTTACCATAATTATGTATATGTTTTGTTGCTCGATATTTCGGCATACTTCAATGTATACGGATATTTATATTATTGTTGGTCCGTTCAGTATATGTATTATGTCCCGGAGACACAGAATTCATGTCGATGACACAAACCACTGCGCCACGGGACCGTCACGATTGTTCTTTATCCGCGCGAACCTCAATTCCCGCGTTATCCTTCCAGTAGTAACAGTACAGTTTTATTTTTAACCACACTTAATTACATACTTGTGTATGTTTGTTACTTCTTAACGCTCAAACGGCTACACTGATTTCGATGAAATTTGTTATGGAGATAATTTAAACTCTGTATTAACACATAGGCTACTTTTGTCCCGGAAAAAGTATAGTTCTCGTGAGATAGTTGAGGTAGCGGGAAAACCTCACATCCACGCGTGTGAAACCGCGAGTAGTCACTCAACATCAGGTGAGACAGTGGTCAAACGTAAGCTTATAATCAGTTAAAAAAATGATACTCTATATTATAATATAATAGTCTATATTACTCCGCTATGAACTCTCAAGGAATGGAACTCGTTGCCCGAGTCTGTGTTTCGCGATATGTACAATCCTAGAGTCTTCAAGTCGCGAGTGAATATATACTAGGTATATATGAGTTTTACGTTCGCCGCCGGTTGGTCCTTGACGGCAAGACTGTAAGGATATTACCGGATCGATCGACCAATCGTCACAGCATTTGATAGCATCGATCGATGGTGTAATGGACTAGTGGACATCGATCGGGCTGCCTGGCTATCCGAGAGCTCGCCCGCGATTAACGTCGATCGATGCCTTAACTAAATATTAAATAAGGTCCTGTTAAATAAAGGCGCAGAAAATTTAGGGGAACCGCCCCCACTTAAAGCGGGAATAGGAAAAGAAGAAGAGAATAAACAATTTCACTTCGATTCGATCCTGGTATTGCGCAACCCATTTGATTGGTGGCAGATGCCTATACTAGCGCGATCCCAGACCTTTGATCGCTATTACTCGCACCACATAGTGTGGTGTGAGCTATTATCTATTACTCAGACTTTAAAGAAACATTCACTAACATTAACTTCCGCTTATTAATAACTTATCATATATTCTATGTGCCGATACCTTAGAATACTAAACGCCAGTTTAACAGGTAGCCTTGCCATTACGGTGAATTCACACTAATCGGCGACGCCTACGGCTAACTGCGCGCTTAGCATGCGGTACACGGTTAGACTGTGCGATGGACCGAGCCACGCTGATCGAAACGTAGCCCTTTTCGCCTATCTTGGCGTCATGCATGCCGTGACGACGCAACCTTATCTCATACTGCTAAGGTTGATTATGCTTTGGCTCGGTGTGGCCAAACGATCATAATGTGCCTTGAAGTTCATATTTGTGATAAAAACATTTGCAATACTTACACACGTGTGAAAAAGATTTAGGTTCTGCTTATATTCATAAAATACAAATGAGGAAACCTGACCATTATTATATATAATTAAAATTTATTACTTCCTATTTTTATACAATGAAGCTTATAGTGAGATCAGAAAAAGGATGCTGTATTGTTTTACTGGCGCCGGAAGCTTTTTCCGTTTATGTAACATCTAATCTGTAAATAAGTACATATAAGTAACGGCAAAAGTCAAAGTCAATATTATTTATCAATAAAGACACTATGTTCGAATGTATGTATAAAATAATGTGGTCGTAGTACACATTTAAATAATATAATCGCAGTTATATCGCCAAGTCTAAATAACAAGCCAGTTATTCCACAACATCATACCGAATTGAATGTGAGTCGGTTCGTATTCCACGCAGAAAGCACCCTTTGTTTGTTTATTTGTTTTTTATACTGTATAGATCTAGCGTTTGATCACTATCTCACTTGAGGGTCAGTGACGATGTGGTCGAAGATGCTACCACGCTAGATCTAGAATGCTCACTGGCTCTCAAGGACTGCTTCCTGAACACACTATGTGTTCGGTGACAGTTTTTCAAACTTGAGGGTGGTAGCTAGCCAGGCGGGTATGAACAGGTGTATACACTTCAACCAAACAGTAAAAACGCTAAGATGTATAATTAACTATTATATATTACTACGTTGCCAATCTTTTTAAGACTCTGTTAACTCTCCTTTTGAAGAATCCCATTTTGTAGCTAGTCGGGAATACCGAGAGAAGAAGCCCGTTCCACATTACGCAAAAAATGTGAACAATCAAAAAAAATAAACAAACAATTACTAACGCGATAATAATTATAATATCAAGGCGTAGTGGTTTTACTCATGTATGTAGTAGTTCCTGGGTATTATATTATCCCGTTAGAAGTTGGTATAACAAATAGAAACATTTCCACATGTACTGTTTGCATGGTTCATCTGTATACAGATTGCTTTTTGTGCAGGACAACGAACCGCCCCAACGATCTTTATAAGGATCCTTGCTCGGACTCGACCCTTCCTTCTCATAAGAACATAATCCATAAATATGTATGTATTACTTAGAAATCAACCTCTTATTCTGATTCTACATTTATCTTTTTAAAATGCGCTAAACAACAGATTATTTTGGTGATTTCTTTAAAAAATATTTTTAAGTATCTTTTATACTGACGATGAATAAAATAAAATTAAATACCAAAACCTGTTGGCTAAACAACTATATTAAATCACGCATTTTAAAAAAGTTTTATGACATATGAAACCTAAGATAGCGCGCCTCGTAACAAGTATAATAAAAGTAAAATAATATATAAAAAGTGGTCACGGCATTCGTCGCATGATTAAATTACTTTGGGACAGATGGAGTCAGAGGCTATACCTGGTTTCCAGCAGCTGTTACACCAGCAAGGAAAGAACTGTTGGTTTTTTCTTTCGACTCTACACATAACACATTGGTATATTATTGTGCGCGAACGGGACGAGCCCAATTACTTTAATAAAACTATGAAATGTTGAAATGTTCCAGCTAGCGTGTACATTTTATGGAAGAAAGCTTGCATCAACGAGCTGAATTAGCCAATCTCAAGCTAAGTACAAAAATATCGAGATCGACATCGTGAGGAGACTTGATGAAGAAGATAATTTTCGTGCACATGGACTATTCATAATTTAAAACGCTCATTTTGGGATAGAAACAAAAATGCAAACACAAAACCTTTCTGCCATCAATACTTATTGTATTTAATAGCAGTAATAGCTCAATCTCACAGATAATATCAATTATATGTGAATGAATGATATAGTACATGCAATACATTCGCCGATGTATCTATTTACCTTGAACCTAATCAACTTAAATGACCCAGAAACAAAGAATATCTTTCGACAATTATTTATACGATTACTTTGTTAATATTTAATGACTGAAAAAGTTACCAACGACTGGAATAATATTATATCATATTAATAGATATTAGTCATAAATCAGTACTGCTTACAATCAACTTTGTATATTATTTTTAGTTTTTACTCCACATATCATATGCATTTAGCCATCATCAAGTTCACTAGTATAATTTAGTTGCGTCAAGTTGGGGGCATAAGCTTATAGCTTAGCCCCACAGATCTGATCTGTGCTTAGCCCTAAAGTCCCTCCCAGTTTCCCCTATGATTCGAGAGCTTCAAAAGTCGTCGATACAAGATCATCGATTCGCTCCTGGCTATCTTTTCAAACGTATCTTTGCTTTTTACGAATATTATGATGGCATCTCGAGTTTTATCGATCCTTCTCTGATACGATCGTAAGTATTTAGACGTTTAAATATTTATTATCCGATTCCATTATAATATAGTATCGAGCGAGCGTTCACCGCTATGAGACGATCAGTGAGTTATGATTATGGTTCCTTATACATAGATCGTATATTTGTACATTTACATATATTTATTTACTCTAACTCGGCTTAACTTTTTACGTTGTATGGTTTAATATTATACCATTTTAAATTGATACTTCATACAGATTTGATACCCACCGCGTAACATTGACATAATCAGCCCATGGCACTCCTACAACCGGGACACGGGCCCAGCTCCCAGCCCAGTGGCAGTCATGATCTGCCACGCTAACGGATTGCCAAAATGCTAGTAGCCGGACAAATGCCAAAGTTTTTAGACTACCCGTGGGCTTCTGACGTCATTGTTTTAGTACAGCACGTCAGGCAACATCAGTGATTCACATACGAACACTACATTAATGCATAGCCTCAACGAACGTGCTCCTGTGAACCCCGAAGCATGAAAAAGTTCCAAAAGTGAAGACCTAGCTCGGTGCCGAGCGATCAGAGAGGGATGTGTCAATATATTATCTCAAAGGAATCAAACAGGCTGATGATGTGCTAATCGATGATTACTTGGAAAATAAGCTAGAAGCAAGATCTATGTACTGAAGTGAAACTTTTTATTACTTCAATTTCCTTCCATTAAGGAAATTCTCCACAAGGACGTATACCAGATGCATTCTACAAAAGTATGCTTCAGTATCTTGTTTCATCGATTTGTATTCTAACTCTAGCTTTAAATATAAAGAGCATGTATATAGCTGTGACATGGTATTTATAGGTGCCGAGACATTGCACTGCGTAGGAAGCGCAAATAAAAGATGAACACATCGGCGTCTCGTGGAGAGTGTAGAGTCGTAAATATCCAGTATCGATCGCGCGACGCCTCGGTCGCCCTCCTGCTGGTTGCTGCGAGCCTGGTACTTAGTGGCTGGTGTGAACGATGGAGAAACAAGTTTCACAAAATTGAATAATTTATGAAATATAATAAACTTGAATGGTAATTAAATATCGGAAAAAATGATTACCGACATATACTATTTATGCTTCACTTATTTCACACTTAATAATAAAAAAAAATATTAGAAATATACTTTTTAAGCTAAAGAGATAAAATAAAACTTTTCTAACAAAAAATGGAACCGACTTCAACACTCTTCTCTCAGCCATGTGCGTCCACTGCTGGACATATGCCTCCCCCATATAGGGGGGATTTGCCAATACTCGCCACGCTTGGCATGCGGGTTGGCGAGCGCAGTATGATTTACAATCCTCAGAAGGCGCTGCTGCCCACCTTCTGGTACGTGATCCCTTAGCCGACTCTTACGGCACCCGCGGGAAGAGATGGGGGAGTACTATTCTAGACCGGTACCACCACGGCCATATTTATTTCTGAAAACTGATATTAAATGGACTCTATTAATCCCGTTTTCCCTAACAAAAAAATTACTTTGTGCAGTATTTGTATTTTCCCTGGAAAATCCCTAAAGGTATCTTTTATCCTAATTTATTTACTATCTTGTAAGTAGGTACTTCTTATGTATTTATATTATTTATTAACATTCACACAGGGTCTTCAGGTCCCAAACTAGGCAGAGCCTGTGCTATGGTAACCTGATGACTGATATATACTTATATACGTACTTATATACATATACACACCCAGACACAGGTCAAACAGACATGTTCATACACACAAATGTTTCACCTGTCCGGGAATCGAACCCGGGACCAGCGGCTCAGAAGGCAGAGTACTACCAACTGCGCCAACCGGCCAGTCGGTATAATAAAACTGTTGTTTGTGTATAGAATACATTTTCACAAAAACCTGTCGAAGATGCTAGTAATAACTAATTTAATTACTAAGTAGAATCGACAAAGAATTAAAATCAGGGTTTATAATTCATTTCTATCTCATGTCATCTGTCATCTTCTTCTATGTCATCTGAATATTATTCAATACTATTTTACAGTTCTTTTTCTTATTAAAATATTATATTCCTTATTAGCTTGGGGTTAGTTAGTATCCATAATAAATTCGTAATAAATTATTACACCACAATCCAACTATTCAGTGTTCGGCAGTAAGGTTAGCGTCAGTAAGAAAATTATCATAACTTGTTGAGTAATAAAATATTTGATATCAAGTATCATATGAAAGTGGTGTGTCGTTGTTCACGCCGAGAATCGCTTAAATAAACAAATTACACATATCGTGTTCGGAGCGTCGCGGTCGCCTCGCCTGTTCGATCGTTAAATGATTCTAGTTGAAAATTATATTTTGGTATTTCAATAAAACCTGTTGATACTGTCGGTCCGCACGCCACCTGCGCCCGCGCACCGAGTGAGAACTTTTCTCGCTAAAATACCTTATTATTTTAAAAGACTGCCTGCTGGTTTTTATGGTTACGAGCTTATTTGAAATATAAATTTGAGTTATTTGAATTATAGTTACAATGTTGCATTTGATCATAAGACCCATTTGATATAGGACGAAAATAAATTTATGGGGTAGGCATATGTCCAGAAGTGGATATCCAAGTGCTGAGAAGAAGAAGAAGAAAATAAATTTCAAATGATATTTATTGCGAGTAAATATAAAATAAACTAAATACGCAGTCGCCGGACGCAAGGTAACCATAGATAGGTACAAAACTAGTACCTGCATTATCCATAAACAATCACCCACGTATTAAATATCACTATTCTGTGTCTGTTTACAATCAGCGAAGACACGACTCCTGCGCATTCCGCTTAAATTGATAATAACAAGCTCTTGTTTATGATTGCAACGATTTATGTACATCTTAGTTACAGTGACTTATACATTATAAGTTATAAATATAGCTGCACCCGCGGCTTCGCTTACGTTTATTTAGATATTGTCAATTAATTAATTTAGTAATAGTGCTTTTTTTATAGGTAGCTGATTCGTTTTTCAGTACTCCTAAAACGTTTATGCAACATTCAACTAATTTAGGTAAAAATTATTCTCGTTATATGTTCCAATAATCACAAAAATTCTCATAACTTACTTTGTATTTATCGCGCAATAATATAATACGGCCAAATAATCGCTAACAAATCCTGCCGAGCCTAACAACCGCCGATGACACTACGGGAGCTCGCGGGTGTTCACATTACACGCAGAGAGGGCGCGGCGGGACATATCCTGATGCGTGTTCATTTAAAATATAACAAATAATATATTTTGCCATTTTCTTGAATAAAGAATACCTGAACTGATTTTTATTAAATTTTATGGGACCTATTTGAAAATACATAATTATGTACATCCTTTAAGAGATAAATAATTCCCAAATCGGTTCATATCATATGACCGATTAACAAACATAAATTATGCAAGCACTATGATTTGCAACTGTTCCCTCCCTATTCAGTTGAAACTAATGTTAAAATTTCAACCAAGCGAAGGTACTTACTCCTTTTTCAAGTCAGCATAATTAACTAACAAACAAAATAACGCTAGATAAATTATTATCGAATACAACTGATATAGGTTATTTTTGGAATTGACTCTTGGTACCAGGAGAAATTAGGAGTCATCATAGTATACATTATAGTGGAGACTCAATTAGTGATGTCGACATTTCCGACATGTGACCATTCCATTCCACATCAGCGCATTTCAGTCGTGCGCACGCGCATACGAAGATCGTATTACATGGGAGGGCAGTATATATCACTGACTCGACATGTGGTTAGCAAATCTGCTCAGGTCCTGAACATTAGTTAGGTACTTCCGTGATTACGTAATACATCATTTCGTATATACTTCATAGTTTAACACAAGACTCACCTATTTGTTTTTATTGCGCTGGAACGCTGATGAGTGATGGATAAGTTTCGAGATCACTCGAGATCGGCTGAAGCGATCTATTTATTATTATTTTCATAATAGATAATAGTATTCGTTAAAGTGCGAGTAAGTTTCGTTCAAGTTTTTTTAAAGTAAATTTGTTCACAATAACGTGTCTCGTGTACAATCTAGTTAAACTATAAAGTTCACCAACGATGGCGCGGTGGTGATAGCGAACACGTAAGATGATACCAACGTTCAGCAAACAAATGTATACAATTAACTGAAGCTGTCAGAATATTTTCCAAACTTTGCCGACCTTCAGCGGGTTAATGGACTAGCTGACTATTATTATTCTATATGTCATGTTATTCATTTACGAATTGTTCAAATCATGTGAAGGAACGTACATATATAAAGTTTTCGTTATATGTATTATTTGTTTTCGCAGCTTTTCTTGGTTTCGTGGCTGTTTCGGGACAGATGCAAGCCTAATAAAATTACTCTGGGTAGGTGTTTTTAAGAGCAGACAAATACTTTGAGGGTAGACACCCTCTATATGTAACACTAGCTGCACCCTGCGGTTTCACCCGCGTGATGATGATGATGAAAGTAGCCTATGATACAAAAAAACGTGGCTTTGTAGTGGTAAAAGAATTTAGAAAATAAGTTCAGCAGACCCAGAGATTACCCCCTACAGCCCCGCAAACTTTACTTCTTTATAATATTACTAGCGGCCCGTCCCGGCTTCGTGCGGTTACGTGATTGAAGTTTTATTAAGGATCCATATTTTTAACTTGCCTAATAAAGTAACGAGTAGTGAACACCAACTAGAAGACTTACAGGGTGGTCTGGAATGTGATATAATCATACACGTGCAATAGAGATCGTAATTAATAGCTATGAATAATTATAACGGTAAGTATTGAATAACATTAGGACAAACATATTAGGACAAAATATGAAAAGTTTTTTTTTGTCTGAGCTTCACTCATCGTTTACCATATGAGCGCTCTTAAACAATGCTTACAATCATGTTATTTACCGAGAGTAAAACATACCCCCGGTAAATAACACGATTCTACATCAATCTTAAGATAGTGCCGCGGCGGTACCGGCCTAAGTATCGTGGTGGTACCGGCCTAGAATAGTACTCCCCTATCTCTTCCCGCGGGTGCCGTAAGAGTCGGCTAAGGGATCACGTACCAGGAGGTGGGCAGCAGCGCCTTCTGAGGGTCCCGAAATATACTGTGCTTGCCAATCCGCCTGCCAAGCGTGGCGATTATTGGCAAAAACCCCTTGGGGGAGGTATATGTTCAGCAGTGGACGTCTTATGGCGGACATGATGATGAAAACATAATCAAACTACAACAGTTGTTCAAAGTCGTTTCTGATATGGAAATGGCGAATAACTATGGGTAGGTACTTGATTTGCTCGTGTGCCAGTATAAACTCAGACGAGCTTTTCCTTTTAGCAATATTGGTTTTAACAAGCTCAACATCTGGACCTTGCCATCCTGTACTATACGTTTGTGTGAGAAATATAAACCATTAAAATTGAAACTAGATTTCCGGCGGCGCTACCCACGACGTCAAATATTGCAACCTCATTAGCCAGTTGCTGCTTGTTACAAGACAATGTCCTTATCTCCAACTACATTAGTCTAAGAGGTCTTGTTCACATTGCACGATGCAATCACTAGTATTGTCTTGTTATTACTGCTCTATTACCTATCAGTCAATTGTTTTATACAACAAGTATGTAGAGTAGATAGAGGTAAGAGGAACCTTCTCTGTCCGACGGACCCAAAACTGTCCGTCGAATACCGACCAATCATAGATGGCATCACCGTGGCGTGCTGTTATTTCTAATACTTATAGCTCCAAAAGTTATAACACTAAGATTGTGAATTAAACTAGTTTATGAAAGTTATATTACGCTCCACATTATGTGATAGCAGTTTTATAACTCAGCACATGTCACTCCGTTTACAAATGCTATATTCATATGTCACTCGGTACATTACCGTTATTCTGGTAGTTTTATGAGTTGTAATGTGCTGCTTACTTCTGGACACTTTTTCGCTCGTCGCCCGTATAACATAGTTCTTCTTACCCTTCATCGCAAAAGTCCAGTAACTAACAAGCAAAATGGAAAGTAAACTGTGGCTGATAATCGTCGAGAAAGAACAATCTACACATTTGAACGAAGAAGGCTCATGTTCCCCGATGAATGTCCTGTGACTGTTGATGATTAAGAAACAAGCGTTAAATCAACTTAGTGGTCCAAATGTGCTAAACGCTATATTTCATCGGCATTCTGCACATATGATTTTAAAAAAAATGAAGTTACAAAACTCAGATAGCTACTGTTCATAAAGCCAATAAGTTACAACATACCAAAAACTTGCCCAGAGCATTTGTACCATGTTTAGGTTTCCTGATAAGAGTGATAATTGAAACACTTCGTTGATCGAATCGCAGCCTGTAAGTACAACGTATAAACCAGTGCACTAAATTGGTCAGTACCATTAGCCCACTCGATTGCGTAAGGCCACCGTACCGGCTCGCCCCGTGCGCCTGCGCCGCGCGCCGGGCGCCCGCGCCGCGAGCCGTGCGCCCGCGCCGCGCGCCGGGCGCCCGCGCCGTTAGGGCCCAAGTGCCCATATAAGTAAACTGTACCTATTGAGTACTGTCTATCGGCAGGGCTGTCACTATTCTATTACATAGTTTAAGAATAAAGTGTAAAGCATAAAAGAAAAAAAGTATAAAGCGTTATCTTAGTGGCAGAGTAGGGAAGCAGTTGAATGATAAAGTATAATACCTTTACTCTTCAAAGAGTATAAGCGAGAGAATATAATCGGGAACTTTCTAAAAACAATCCATAAACCCCATAAGCAACCTTACTAACAGAGGTTTTTTATGGATAGGCCAGCCCTACATCGTAATTTTCGGACAGCCCGAGGCGCCAAATGCGAAGAAGCACGAAAGCGCTCAGCTGACATCGCGACTCGCGGTCACCCATCCAACTTGTGACCGTAGAGATCGTTGTTAAACTAGCTGAGTTGGCATAGAATCACTCGAAAAGCCGCCGCCGCCAAAAACACAAAAAATATTTACCTACAGAAGGTATGTTTTTTTCTATATGTTCGAAAGATACACACTGCCATTGTATTTCGGTACGTCCAAGACGACAGCAAAATTGTAATTTTCTAAGCTCCAATAGGAGCCCTTACGCAACCCTAACCTGATTTGGCGTGCGCACGCGCTCCCAACTGGTTCAAGGTTGCGCATGCGCAATGGCCGGGCCCGCACACCGCACACTGCGCTTGCTCGCTTCTCGTGTTCGCTAATTCGACCATACTTATTAGGACCCCTACTATAAAGACCCCTTTTATTACACACTCATCTGCTTTGTAGTAATGCTACCGTTTTACAGCACTGAATACCTGCAAGATTCCGAGCGAGTTTTTATTTATTAATATATTATGTAATTAGGTAATCTATGCTACCTCCGCTCCTGGGTTTTACCCGCATGGATTACGTTTTTTGTTCCGTACTGCATAACGTGTATGACCTGATGAATTAGCATAGTGTTTAACTTTATAGGAGTAGCCTGTCTACCTCACTATATTATATCACCCGATCTATCTATGTGCTAAATTTCATTCTGAGTTGTCTACCCGTTCTGGAATAATCGATCAACAAACATCCAAACATAAAAATTTTCACACAAATATAACATATACTAAAATACTATAATATTCAATCAATTCCATAATCCATATACCAGTAACTTAATGTCCGATCCGTGATAAAGTGAAGAAGGGAGGATTGTGATTTATGGTTTAATTTAACGGGTTTAAATACCTCACCTACACATTTAATGACACATTTTTTTGGTTTATCTTTCCCAATGTATCTACTATGTGTAGATCCTTTAAAATTACTTTATCTAAAATATACCATAGGCACACTCAAGAGTAGATATGATATATGAATCAAATAACAACAACCAATTCAAAGAAATACATATAGTAAATATAAATAATTGTTATACACAACCGAACATCTAATGAGATGCCATCACGCCACAGACAAAAACTCAGATATCAAGTTACTGTAACAGTAATACTCCTGAGATCTCTGCGGGAATCGAACCCGCGCGCTGCGGTTACGCGGTTTGACACCTCCACACCTGGGGGGTCACAGTCACTACGTAAGTTGTTGTACTATTACGTGAGAGAGCAAGCCGTGCACTTGATGGTAATTGTCTCGTCTTCGAATCTTCGAAGTGAAGTTTGGAGGTGCTTTACTGCTCGCGTTACCTTGAGACATTCGTTATTCACTCATATTCGTAATTGTACTTGCGTCCTATTTTTAAAAGGTGAATTATTTAAGTAAGTAAGTCGTCTTTAAATTTTCACCTGCCGCAAATAAAGTTGGCAATGCATCTGGGATTTAAACCCCTGGGGGGCGTGCGTGATGGGTGTGAGCATGCGAATATCCGCCATATATAAGTTTATACTTACACTAGTGATACCCCTGGGGGTCGTGCGTGATGGATGTGAGCATGCGAATATCCGCCAAATATAAGTTTATACTTACACTAGTGATACCCCTGGGGGGCGTGCGTGATGGATGTGAGCATGCGAATATCCGCCAAATATAAGTTTATACTTACACTAGTGATACCCCTGGGGGGCGTGCGTGATGGATGTGAGCATGCGAATATCCGCCAAATATAAGTTTATACTTACTCTAGTGATACCCCTGGGGGGGCGTGCGTGATGGGTGTGAGCATGCGAATATCCGCCAAATATAAGTTTATACTTACACTAGTGATACCCCTGGGGGGCGTGCGTGATGGATGTGAGCATGCGAATATCCGCCAAATATAAGTTTATACTTACACTAGTGATACCCCTGGGGGGCGTACACTAGTGATACCCCTGGGGGGCGTGCGTGATGGATGTGAGCATGCGAATATCCGCCAAATATAAGTTTATACTTACACTAGTGATACCCCTGGGGGGCGTGCGTGATGGATGTGAGCATGCGAATATCCGCCAAATATAAGTTTATACTTACACTAGTGATACCCCTGGGGGGGCGTGCGTGATGGGTGTGAGCATGCGAATATCCGCCAAATATAAGTTTATACTTACACTAGTGATACCCCTGGGGGGGCGTGCGTGATGGGTGTGAGCATGCGAATATCCGCCAAATATAAGTTTATACTTACACTAGTGATACCCCTGGGGGGCGTGCGTGATGGGTGTGAGCATGCGAATATCCGCCAAATATAAGTTTATACTTACTCTAGTGATACCCCTGGGGGGGCGTGCGTGGTGGGTGTGAGCATGCGAATATCCGCCAAATATCAGTTTATACTTGCACTAGTGATACCCCTGGGGGGCGTGCGTGATGGGTGTGAGCATGCGAATATCCGCCAAATATAAGTTTATACTTACACTAGTGATACCCCTGGGGGGGCGTGCGTGATGGGTGTGAGCATGCGAATATCCGCCAAATATCAGTTTATACTTACACTAGTGATACCCCTGGGGGGCGTGCGTGATGGGTGTGAGCATGCGAATATCCGCCAAATATAAGTTTATACTTACACTAGTGATACCCCTGGGGGGCGTGCGTGATGGGTGTGAGCATGCGAATATCCGCCAAATATAAGTTTATACTTACACTAGTGGCGCCCCGCGGTTTCACCCGCGTGGATTACGGTTCTCCGAAATATTATTCCGAGAGTGTATTGTATATATGGGCGAATGAAATGAAGATCAATTTATGCTTTGACGTAAGCATAAATTGTTAATATATTTCTTCGAAATCGGTTTTTGTATTTCTCATAAATATCAAGAACAAGTAAACAATATGCAGAACTTTCTCTTCTATTTTTTTTTTAAATACAAAACTATTTTTATTACCTGTGCTAATAACACGATTTAACCTATTTCTTACGTTATAATTTATGTAATACTCACGATAGTTTTGAAACCTAAGAATCTAATCCGTTTCATATTTTAAAACATTACTTGATTCATAAATATTTAAATACCTGTGCCTCTAAAGTGTCATCGTTGTCAGTAATCTGTAAAGTAGGTGTCACACGGACGGGGCTGACGCTGACGGGACGGACTTCCACGGGATCCGTTAATGCTCGAGGCTTTAGTTTACAGTGACGCAGGACAGGAATGATATCACTTTTAAGTGTTAGGTGAATCATACTGTTTCGGTCGAACGTCATGCAGGAGTGTTCTACATGCAGTAGGTGGCAAACAAGCAGTACCGCCTGATGATAAGCGACCACCATCACTTATGGATATCTATAATACGGGGGGCAAGACGATAAGTGTAGATCTAGCGTTCGACCACTATACCACTTGACGGTCAACGATGTGATCGAAGATGTTATCACGCTAGACGTAAAATGCTCACTGGCTCTGAAGGACTGCTGCCCGAAGACTCAGTGTTTGATGATAGTTTTTCAAACTTGAGGGTGGTAGTTGCGAACCCTTTTAAGACTCTGTCTCTCATTTTGAAGAATTCCATATTGTAGCTACTCGATAACACCGAGGGAAGAAAGTAGAACAGAAAAAATATGTAATATGAGTATACAGAAATTGAGAGTACAAAATATACTCTCAGTGCGAGTTGGGACGTTACGAGAAAGGACCCGTACTCAAGCTCTTGATGGAAGCTCCCGGACCGAACTCGTCCAATTCGGCAACCTGAGTCAGTGCTTCTCCAAACGTTACGGACAACATTCCATAACTTAAACGAAGAAAAAACTTAAACCGACGTAAAACAATATCCTTCGCGTTCTTTCGAAGTAGACGGTATTATTTATTTTGTAACGGTGCTTGGATTATCCGAGGCTACCTCACAGAATGTCCTGTAAGAGATTTATGGGGCGCAGTCGACCCCCCCCCCCCCCCTGCCCGCGCCCGCGCCAGCGCCCGCATGCACCCACTGCGATAAACCTATAGACGTGAGATTATCGTTCTTTTGTTTTCATGGGGACTATTCTATGGTGGCATTTATGAAAATGGAAAAAAACATACTTCAAGTTTTAATTGTAATTTAATTTCATATACTTTCCGTGTTTCAATTTGTACCCGTTACCGTATTTGGAGTTAATACCAAATGCAGAAAATTAAATATTATTGTTATATGGTTATAGTGAAATTTAATAATATTATTTATTATAATCATCATCTCAGCCATAGGACGTCCACTGCTGGACATAGGTCCTCCATTGATTTCCACAAGGACCGGTTGGAAGCGGCCCGCATCCAGCCTACGATCTTAGTCAGGTCGTCTGTCCACCTGGTCGGTGGCCGTCCTATGCTAACACACTGTTCGAAAACGTTCGTTTTCAGGCATTGTAAATTGGAATAAGGCAATAATGGTTACTTTTTAAATATTATATAAATATTTTTCCACTCTACTTGCTTAAAAAATTCGTCATTTTAGCGTACCAGAGATAAAATAGCATATTTAGGTAGAAGGAGAAGGGCTAAGGTAGGTACATACTCGTATTACGTACATTTTGTTTTTTTAAAAACAAGTAAAATGCAATGCTATATATATATATATACCTACGTTTGTTGTTCGTCTGGGCACGTGACAAAGCCCGCTAAAACAGATATAATTAGGGGCTTTTACTATCCATCATCTTAAATAGATAGGTCTTTAAGGCTATAAACATTTTGCTTTCCTTCTAGTACCTACATTTCCCATCCCACAAGTGAAGAAAATGATTGTGCTTACTATTTATAAACATTGCTTCAAAACCAATGATATTTTTGTTCAAAACCGATCTAATTTTAAAACCAAGATGTGACACAAGCATCCCTGCCTAATCACAGGCGCTTAGTGTGTCCACAACTCACGATGAACTATCGCCACCCGTTATAACTGTAACAGCTATTATTGTATTTTCGTTAAGAAAGGAGCAACTCAGCGGTTATTGGAAACATATTGTGTATGAGTAATGCGGTCGGTGACGGGGAGTGCGGTTCTAATCCTGTTGGGCGTTTCAACTCGGCATCTGCTGCTAATCCTTTCACTGTGCTCGACTGGTTTCAAACTCAACTATTCTATAAATATACAAGCTAGACCGCGGTTTCACCCGCGTGTGTGAATATTTCAATTTCCTGCGATATTTTATTAATCTTTATTTCCTTGAACGTTCAACAAAGTATTAGAAAACATGAAAAAAAAATTAATAAAATGGGTAACGTCGTTCTCAATTCATTTATATAAATTATACAAATACAACTATTACACATTAACAACTATTTATATTATATAAATAACAAGAGCTAAAATACAAATTCTACGTGATACAAAATTGTCTACGCAGGAGGCAGTATAACATACTTTCTGTTCGAAAGAAAGCATTTTGTACTGTCTAGATCCCCAAGGTTCTATCATAAAGGCATAAATAAAGCTCCCATTAGATAGCAGCAATGTAATAGGTAACGAGCGTAAATATTTTGATTAAATAAATATGTTCTCGTCAGTGAATTAAATACGAACTATTTAGGATAGTTCAAAAACTACATGTCAAATCTTAATCAATATTTTAAATAGGGCGACATGAGAAGCACCAGCTTACAAATTAAAAATAGCATCATTATAATCGATTCCCCTAAGAAAAGTTCTGACACAAGACATCAAAAAAATACAGTAGAATTGAGAACCTCCCTTTTTTTAAAGTTGGTTAATAACAGTTTAACAAGGATACGGACATAATTATTGTACATTTACTTATGTAGTACAATAGTACAGTAAATTACTTTACTGTAAAGTAAAGTAAAGTAATTTACTGTACTTACTATTACTTCACAGTACATTATTGTAGTTGCTTGTTTTTATAGCAGTTGTACGATATTCAACCAATTAGCAGTTGAATATTTGTCTGACATTCATACAAATAATAATTGTTAAAACAAAAAGGCCGCAGTTATTGACCGTTTAATCAAATAGCGAGTCATTTAGCCCCAGCGTAGAGAACGGACCGGTAAGACCACCTTCCCATTGTGCGGCCGACTGGCTGCACGTATACATATGTACACAATGCTTGTTTTGTTTGCACTGTACAGCGGCTACTGTTCGTCGTCTCGGCATCGACGCGACCTACTTGTGTTCATGATCGCCTGGTACTTTTGTCTAGGCGACTATCTAGGATTTTGTTTTTAGCTTTTAGTGCGATGACAGCCTGATCAGGAAGTCTAGATATACATATTTAAATAGTTTGTTGCCTTTCTTTCTTTTTCGTGAATATCTCGGTCATGATTCAATTAAGCCCTAACGTACATTTGAACTTAGTATTTTTAAGCCTAGCCCTAAAGAATCCCGTAAGGCGGACCTTGAAATATGAATGAACATTATTTTTTTTCATATTCACAATATATATACAATAAATAAATTTACATATGTATATTTAATGTATATTATGTACTTTGAGTTTACTTACTACATAATAAAAATAATATATAATAAAACTTATAATAACAGATAGCGCTAATGAGTTCGTTGCCGTTATTCTCGGTGCTCGACAACAATGCTCATTGCTCACTGTAGAATCGAATAAATTGATTGAATTGACTACTTTAATGTTTTCATCGAACTTTTTATAGTTTTATTGTCTCTCAATACTTTAAACTTTTTATTATCTCTGTCTAACAGTTTATTTTACCAATAAAGCGATCATGGTTCTCGATCCACCATCATAATACTCTGTGGTTTTAATAACCTAACTCAATTGTTAAATAATTATATCATAACATTACCGGACTATGAATGTTCACAACTGGGATGATAGTGGTTATACTACAACACAAGTAGATAGGTATTATACGACAGGCACACATATGTATGGAATTTAAGACCTACATCATGATAATAAATATTTATTAATAATGCAGTATATGTAGTGATAAACACATAATGTATTGTTTGTGTTAGTACCACTTCTGTGTTAAATGTAATTGATTGTAGCCGAGTGCGATGCAATAAATCAGTGTTATCACTGATATATAGGGAAGTTTCTGTTAGACAATAGGTATAGGTACTTGCTATAATAATATATATCACGACAGGCACGCCGTCCATCTTGGAGCATCAAACAGAGGCAAAGTGCACTCACATCATTGTATGATTCTGTGTTTACGACCTCTGGATACTGTCATAAGAAGTAACTGACACTACTTATATTTATTATACACAAATCGTCATTTCATATATTTATATAATAATTTGGTCTTACGTACTTATTGGTTTACGAAACTATAGTGAAACAGGATTGATTACCTCAATAAGTATTCGAATAAAGGTGACAAACCTGCAGTTTATATATTTTAATTAGATTATTTAGATTTTAAGAAATTAGATTAGATAGATTTAGATTAGATTAGAGATATTAGATTAGATTATGTAGTACCTACATCCTACGATAGGTAGTGTATTTGAAAAGAAAGTGGACTTTTCTCTACATTTTCATCGACGCAGGCGAGGGGGTACATGAAAATATATGCAGGGTAAAATAAGTGATTATTTTACCCTGCATATATTTTCATGTAGTATCATTTCCCTGCTCCAGTGGACACAAACACAAAAGTTAAAAAAAACAATAGGAATACTACCTAATTAATTTAGTACCTATTCAGTTTTTTTATAACTTAAGTATTGTCTCGATGCGAAAAATGACATTATTTATGCAAGAAGTAATTAATATTATTTTACCTAGGTATATAGATTGGGTAAGCTTTTGTTCATATTACACGGTGTAACAAAAATGGTGTAAAAATAGTAAATTTTGAATCGGGATGTTTTTATATCCATCCTACCAGAACGAATTGAAAAACTTTTCTATCAAAATAAATTGGCTGATAACGAAGTTCCGCAACTTTGGTAGGCCCGAAAACATTTTCTTTTATTTTCACCCGAAGTAAGAAGAAGAGAAATCGGAAATGAGTTCATCTGCTGATCGAACCTCCGATAACGATTTGGATCCCAACCTAGGAGGCTAGCCCCCCCGTTATGCCCTTGTAAATACGGGATTTAGTTTAAATTTATTATAAGAGCTACCTATTTGATTGGTATTCCAAAACATAATGCACACATACATTTCCGACGCATAGTCGCCGCGTCACGCGTCTGCAAACAAATGTGGAAATTCTTAGTAGCTACCTACCTACCAAAAGAGATTCTCAAAAATTGATTCCGGACATCACAAGGGACTCAAATGTGGACCGCTGAGTAAATGTTTGATGAAAAATAATTTGAAATCGTTTGCCTAATTTACAAGAAGGCGGACTCATCTTATTCCTCGGCTTCCTCGCCCACGTAATTATTTCAACGCGTCAAGTCTTGGAGAGACAAATTTTTGCCGCCTAGCGGCATCTAGCGATCGCGGAGGAAGAAACACACACCCCTCTCTTCTCATTACCCCGCGCGCGTCGCTCGGTTCGTCCGTTCCGTTCCGTTCATTCAGTGATCCCTAACCAGTCTCGTTCCGTGCCTCACGGTAAAAGCACGCGTCGTTTTCGCGCACTGTTTACGTGAAACGTTATTATTGTTTCAAACATTCGTACAGCTGATCAGTGACAAAGTTTATACTGACTTGTACAAAGAAAGTTACCGATTTGCTAGCGCTCTGGACTGAAAAGAAGTGTGATAAAACCGGACAGCTATCGAAAATACCACATCGGTCGAATGTAAAAATATACCGCGTCGTCGCTCGAGAGCCGTCGCACCGCGTGTGACTGATCGATATTTTAAATGATAACATGAATTCAATTAGATGTTTAAGACGGTGACCTGAGGTGCAAGTGTTGTGTACTCGAGGACTGGTGTCAGCTGCGTACGATTATAGCGGTAGGTATCTATCTAGTATTGATTCAATGCCGTCCGGATTTACGTGTTCCGTATCGTAGATAAGGCAGTAGGGATTTGTTTAGAAGTGATAACTTTTCGTTTACAGATACGGTGGCATTTAAAAAATATCGGTGGGTGCGTATAGTAACCTATTTCGTTATATGCATGCAAATATTTATTTACTTCGTTATTAAAACAAAATAATTACTTATACAGATAGTTTACCAACTTTTCTATCAAAGGTCATAAACCATAACAACAAGGCAAAGCAAACAAAAGCAAGATACAAACAAGGCAAGATAAAATAGTTTGGTCCCTTGTTTGTATTCTACTGAAATTGTTGCTGACTCTTGACTCACTGATAGGTACTGACGTGTGTACGTAATCAGTAGTTAAAAGCCGGATAAAAGTATATATTCAATCATTCTACTTCTATCTATTTAGATTTAATGATTCTACCCATAACATAGCGAGAAATCCATCTAAATTCTCCAAGGAATTTTTTACTAAACTTGTGAAAGGACATTCGCGCTAAAAAGTGTTCATACATCATTAATTCATATTATTTGGTGTATACCATTTCACGCGATAACATTGCAGATGCGAGCCTAATTGTTGCAGAAATATAGGTAGGTACCTATATAATAAATAGTTACTTAGTATCGGTTTACCTGTTCGTTCTTAGCGTATACCTAGGTATATAACAGGGATATGTTTACAGATTCATAAAGTCAAATGTTAATTCTCGCAATCCCATACATTTTGATAACCAAAAAACCACATAAAACTTGTTTCAATGGCTTAGCTTCTCTTATTTTTAAAGTACCTTTAGGTAGGTAGGTATAGGTTTTTTAAGGTACCTTTATATTATCAACAATGATATGAATAAAAACATTTATATGGGGCTCCTCGAGCATGAAGTTCGTAAATTAGGTTCATGCACATAATTTGCTAGTCTCGATCCGTAGGTATAGGTTTTTTAAGGTACCTTTATATTATCAACAATGATATGAATAAAAACATTTATATGGGGCTCCTCGAGCATGAAGTTCGTAAATTAGGTTCATGCACATAATTTGCTAGTCTCGATCGGGCCGGCACTCGTGTAGGTAAGACGTGATTCTCATTGGACATAATTTTATTTTATTTAATAAGGCAGAATTTCCTAATGTCTTCCTGTGATTTTACAACATTCACAAATCGTGTAAAACTACGAGTAGGTAACTAGGTAGGTAGGTACCTACTTGTATTCATTTGCATGTAGTTGTACCTATCCAGGCCAGTTTTAACACAGTCTACCTATATAGGTACCTACCTAATAAAGTCTGTGGTTTTTATTTACCTATTTGACCTTAGAGCGTACCTACCCCGGTTTCCTATTTTATAATAATAGGTAATACCTTATTGATTATCAATAGAAAAATATTCAAAAAAGATAGGTAGGTAATGCAACTTCAACTTTCAGTAATTTTGATAGGTCCGAGCTCTTCTGTTTTAAAATAGGTAGATGGTGGTTATTCACTGAGTTTACTATTTCTAGGTACCTACGCAGTAATAATACCTAACTCAGTGTGGTTATTGGACTAGGCTCGTCGTTTTCAATGTTCACCATAATTACCAACATAAACATGTCTTTGTTGACGAATGGAATACCTACCTACCTAGGTATGTGTTTTCATGAGTCTGTAACCTCGCTTACCTCGATCTACGACAATATGGGTCCTGAGGCATTTTGCGGGAACACCGGGACGCAGAACCAAAAAGGGACACTGCCGTTTAAAACGGGATATACCTACCTAGATAGGCACCTACCTTTTTACCTATGGTTATGTTTGACGTATTACCTAAGGAGGGAGGAAGAAATCAAGTAAACAATCTCTTGTTTATTTGATTTTTTCCTTCAGCGATCAAAGCTCGTGATTTATTCATTTTAACATTTGTACAATCAGATATTATTTCGGTACCTACATTAGGTAGGTAGGTATGTTCATTTTGATAAGAAGTCCCGATGTACCCATCGACATGTAAGTACCTACCTATGTAAATAATCGACAGGTAGGTACGTGCATGACCTAGGTTCCTATGTGCATGATAGACACTTCACATTATAGGTAGATAGGTAGTAGGGAAGGGGGCTAAGATACTAGACCCTCAACTTCAATTACCTATCGAAGATTCAAATTATCGAGTGTCAGTGAGTTGACTGTATCCACTTACCTACCTATCAGTTCTCATCGCTATGCTTTAAACACGTACCTACCTAGGTAGGTTTACCTAGTAGAGTCACCTACCACCAATGAAAATAGAGATGAACTTTCACGATAGAAGTGACATTTCATATTGGTCAAGCCCGGTAAAGACGCTGTAGTTAAGTACCTATCTAGGTATCCAAATACCTATTCGTCCACTGCTTTAAACGATTTTGGATTAGTAGCGCCCCGCGGTTTCACCCGCGTGGATTACGGTTTGCCCGCTACCTCAATTTATCCCACGGGAACTATACTTTTTCCGAGATAAAAGTAGCCCTATGTGTTAATCCAGGGTTTAAACTGTCTCCATACCAAATTTCATGGAAACCGGTGTAGCCGTTTGAACGTGAAGAAATAACACACATACCTACACACAAACTTTCGCATTTATAATATTAGTAGGATAAGCCAGGCTCTTAATCAGCATTTAATCTAGGCGCAGTGATACTGATAACATACCATACCTACCTACCACCTATTCAGGTTATACACTGGCGCGGGCGGCCTCCAGTAGTCTTTCTTATCCTGTACCTATTAGTTAGTAGGTAGCTCGGAGCTCCTTGGCCACGATTGAGGCGTTGTCTACTACAAGAAATAATTTATTTAAATACCTACTACATCATTTGGTACGTATAATCTGTTATACATGTCAGGTTGCTTTGTCAGTAGTAAAAATAATTAAATAAATAGTTATCGGCCCTAATTCTGTTATTTACTCGAAATACCTAGCTAAAATTCTTCGAAATGAAATGGTCGTAGGTAATCTATTCGTATAAATAACTCCATACAACGCTGACACAAAACAGATACATAGGTACCTACCTACCTACTGTCTTGTGACGCTCTCACTGATATTAGACGAGTTTTATTCTATTGCTGGCAAATTGCGGGTAGTTTTAGTAGGCACCAAATAGGTACCTAAGTGGCGATTTAATTTGAAATTGTAAAATTTAAAATGTTTGTAATATTACCCGCAAATTTAATAAAAAACATCTAATTTTAGTGTTTTTATTGATAAGTGTCATAATACTAATTTAGACTTTATCGTAACCTTACCTAAGAACTTTTCTTACTACCTACTTCCTACAACTTATTTTCTAGAATTTTAGTTTAGTTTGGTTGAATAAGCGAATCACTACCATTACCTACTAAACGTACAGGTACCTACATAATTTAGTTTAAAAATACACGCCATCTTACCGAGAAGGTGCTTTATCTGCAAAAGCATTACAACCTCTATGCTACTCATACTCACTACCGATGCACTTTCTTATTCGCAAGTCGAAAATAACTGACTGCAGTAGCCGTCTGAGTCACGCCTTTATTTACGACCACTACCACTTTCCTCATCTTCCCGCTGAAAGCATTAACGAATCGATAACTGTCCGCGAATCTATTCAAGAAGCTGAGCATGCGTCCGCTCATATACATATAGGTTTATAGGTAGTCTGTGGAACGACATTTTACGGCCCGTTCAAACCTACACCGATGCTACAAAAGTTATAGCAAACTAGGTAGGTAAGTGGGTGGAACCCATTCTTCTATTAAAACACTCAGCAACATTCTCTTTTCGTGTTATTATCATCTAATTATCTATATACAATTTACAACAATGGCTAATAAAACCATTTTGGCTGTAACGACCGTCTAAAAGCTCATAGTAGATACAACTACGCACGAAAGTGTTAAAAATCTGTGTAATGTTTACAATAATCATTACATCGGGCATCGCGTCAGTGTTTGTGCGCGATGAAGCGTGGCGTGGGTGCGATGGTAGAAGCACTCATAAAGCAGTCTAATCGTACACGTAACCGTGTAAACAATCCCAAAAACTCTGTCGAAACCGTTAAACACTGTTTCACATTCTCTAACACCTACTAATTACAGGTAAAACGCATTAAATATAATTAGTGCTTATTTGAACGGATATAAAGGTGGGGTTCGATGGCCGCGACGCGAGCCGGAGGGGGCGCGGGGCGAGCAAACAAACAGCAGGATCACACGCACGATTCACGCGTCCGACAATGCATTGTTTGTTTCCGAGCCGTGAACGCCAACAAATTTGTTCTCGCATACATTTATTGACGGATTATATAACGGTATATTTCATTATCTCACTTCACCCGTCCTCCATCACAGAGTCATACCTACCTTCTCAATGAATAAGGCAGTTATTTACTCAATCGTTGTTATGTATGCAGATATGAAAACGAGGCTGGTTACGAGCTAATAAAGTTTATCAGATTCTGTTTTATCTGATGGAAAAATATTCACAATGTGTTTCTTTTAGACAGTAAGTCGCGTAAGTAGGTACGCGTCTTCCACGCGTTTACGAATCTTGAAAATAGTATTCTTCTATCGTCCTCTTTGCGACGTTTATCTTCATTGCTGCGGAATATGGTGGTGCTAAAAATAATTGTAAATATTTTCTCTTGGGCTGTGAACCAGCTAAACAGATTTTTTCAATTTCTCATCTTGACTAAGGATTGGGAGCTTATACTTTCAATGCAAAATAATTTAATAATTAATGTAATGCCTATTGGAAGTGGCAACATTACTAGATACCTAAGTGCGACGTTTTATGTTGGTTAGTGTACCATATCTGCCGAGACTACCTTGAAGATTTGCGAGCCTAGTATGTACCTATCCCGTTCCCCTCGAAGTTAAGGATATTAACGAGCAGGTCGCTGCACGCCCGCTGGGCTACCGTCCTGCCCATCATTTATCAAATTATTTATACATACGGTACGTTTAGGCCACCCATCGCTTTAAACAGATCCCTTCAAAATTTAATACAGCACATTATTCCTTAATCGTAACTAAACCCAAGATCACACGATACAGAGGTTGAGAATGTCTGTAGAGTTTTTGGGCGATGCATTAAAATATTCTCAAATGGAAACGGCTCGATGATTTCCCATCGAGTCGAACATTCGAGCGATCAAATCGATCTGATTTATAAAAACAGCAATTAAATTAAGACGACACCAGGATCTACATTTATTCTTCGTTGTTCACATCCACTCCTCGATAAACGAAATAGCTCAGCAAAATAAATACCTACATGTTATATTTATTACGTCTCGAGATTGTGCTTTTCCTCATGTTAATGTTGTACTGTAGTAGATGTTACACAGGGATATGATAATCTCAAAACCAAATGCACCACAACACAAGTGTTCCATCTAGGTAGGTATGTACCTATAATGAATGTACGTACACGTGTTTAGCGAGATCAGAGGTACACTTACAGTAGCGAAGTGAATCAACATCTGTCTATTCATAACAGCGATAGCATTTGTTGTTACTGAAGACAAGTGCCCATTAAACCATCACCACTCACACATGTTACACGATGAGTGTTTATACAATATTTCACTTGATAATTTGCTACAACTATTGTATGTTCAATCACTTCTCCCTACTGCTTACGCGATATTAGAATCTCATGTGATTGCTTGAGGCGAGCAGTGAGTCAGTGACGCAGTGTGTGCGTTTGAATGTTGTCTTTCTCGAATTTTCCTCATTTGTTTACAGTGCCCGTGCCCAATGGCTAGTTCTTAGCATATTTACCTATAATTGAACATTTATGTGTCGCTTGGGGCGCGATTACCATAATTAAATTATACGCACCTAGCATCTTTCGCACCAAATACAGTCGGCTGTACTGTGCTTGTCTAACTGTAAGATAAGTCAATTGTGACATTTGTGTAAAAACCAAAAGTTATCTCGACAAGTATTGATGCATCGCCGGGTAAGTGGATTATTAGCAATTATTAATCTCAGGATTAGTTCCAAGGCTATCATGATAACTGGCATACATGGGCAGGACCAACTTATTATTGTCTCCATTTGTTGTCTTATCTCAACTTAACGTTATTATTGAAACCAGTAGCAAATTTATTGTTCAACTAATAAATGTCGTTAATAGTAAAGTATTGGCTAGGTACCCTTCCCGGACCCGTCACTCGTCCATTTGCAACCATATACCTAATGCAGTCCGATCTCGCTTACTTACGGTACGCACTTAAATTCCCAGCTATTGAAACAGTTCCAACAAATATAGCGGCGTTTACATGCAACTAGGACGACCCAATGTGTAAAATCAGACTTTATATGTCACTCGCTATCGGGCTGTGCGATAGCGAGCAATATCAATAAATCATCCGAGTCGATAGCGACTACGTAATTAAACAGTGCATGTGATCGATCATCGATATCGTCCTCTCCATGCGCGCGGGCGTGTCGACTATCACCCGAGCGAGCATTACTAACTACTAATACATACATACCTACTGGTCTGGCAGATGTAATGTGTTGGTGAAGTTCTGGAAATACAAATACACGAACCCACAATATCGGGGATTAGTTTAGAATATCAAGAAAGTAGGTATTAGATGTCATTCCCCATCGATAAAGTAGGTGTCTGCCGGTGTACCTATTGAAATTATAAAAGTGAAACTTAATTAAATTAATTCAAGATGTAATTAGTTTATTATATATGATAGCTGTATTGTTTTAACATAAAAAATATCATAGTTGTGCTTCTAAAAATAGATTGGATTCGAACAGTTATGTAAGTATACACCTATTTATATCGCGTTTACTGATAACTGTAGCAAAAGAAATGTAAGCGTTCTTACTCAAAAAGATAAAGAAATTCGGAATTCCATAATTTTGGTACAGTTCTATATTGAACGCATATTGTTCGGTTATCAAAGCCTTATCTTGCAATCCGAGTACACAGTATTCCTTGTAACTGAGAGTCGTTACAATCAAACGACATGTTTCACGATGTCACGACAACACTACTCACGTACCTACATGTAATAACTATTACACGGCGAGCAAACATTTCGTTATTTTTACGATACGTATTCAATCTTCATGTTTTTTATTGCATTTTTTTTTATTTTATTTCGAAAGTTTGACTTTACATTTACATAACTAACATGTATATTTCAAGATGTCATGGAAACATCAAAAGGACATCCCTCACACCAACAAGGTTGTTAAGTAAACTACCTATTGTTTAACAGATACCTACTAACATAAACATATAGCTACTAATGATATAAAAATAAAGCCAATCAGAGTTAATTTGGTTTTTCACTAAAATAACAATAAACAATTGATAAACAATGCAATAGTAATTCAAATTTAATCATCATTAATTTGGTTTTCTGCTAAAATAACAATTGCATCTCGATTGCATCGTAGGTGAATTGCATTGCGGTAGAAACTAGATCTGGTTAGCTCTTACAATTATTATACTAAACTACAATAGCAAACTAATAAAAACGATAAGAAATGTGTTTTGTAGAATTGATACCCAGGGCATCAATGTAGAAGAGTCGGTATTGTTTTAGTTTATTTATTTGACTTCCTCCTCGTACGAGCCAATGGAATGTTCCCGCTCTTACTCAGCGTTTATAACGTCATCTTGGGAAAAGTTATAGGTTTTATTATAACCAATATCTCACAAGACGCGACGAGTCCTCAGTTTACTGGTGCAATAAATTCAGTTGGAAATTTAGCGAGCTTACGTTCGTCGTTTTGTCCAAATATTACCGCGAGCCAACACAGCACGCTGGGTATTTTCGTTTTAGAGCCATTAAATCGAGATGCAAGAATCCACCGAGCAAAAAACGACCATACCTTGAGTCATTTACGATGTATTTTGGGGTGAGAAGTGAATTTCGCCGGGGGATCGATTATTTGAACAAACAAGCCGAGCAATAAATCATCCGCTCCCGGTTACCTGCTGCAAGGGATCGATACGAAAAAAGCCCCAACTGAAACAAAAGGGAGTGACGTTTGTGACGTCAACTGACGCTGGCCTCGCCTCGCCTCCGGTGTTTGAATTACACTTCAATTGATCAAAGATTGGACTGAATGATGAGTTCCAATCCGAGTGTAAAATTCATCAGTACCTAGGAAATGAACGTCTCTTCTTTCCGAGTCGGATTCACGGCACCGTTATTCAAATCTCGTTATTTATGTTTGCATGCTCGTTGGTAGCTAATAAAGGAGCAAGTACGTACAATGATATTATATGTTTATATGAGGTAGATGTCGCACAAGCGCACGGAAACTGAGGCGGCAAAATTAAGTCAACTGTAGTAATTTTCATTACGACGCGTATTTCAAGCGCAAGTCTAAACATATAGCTATCCTTTTCTATATCATTAGTACCGTAGTATCTGTCTCAGTAAGCATGTTTATGTCGTAAAGGAACAAAATCTGACCACCTCGCAGTATGAATATACGTCATCTTTAGTAAAACATCATTGATTATTATTATATATAAAGCCCAGCCTGTTACACTAGTAAATTGAGTACTGTGTTGCAGCAACGCAGTGTCTTCCCTAAACAAATGTGTACAACATCTGAGGTATATCGGAACTACACACAACGACAAGTATTATAATGATTGTTATAGAATTAATGAACCTCATGTCATTTAAAAAATAAAACTAGGTATAAATCATATAGCATATAGATGCTAGATGATATTATAGTTCCGCCAGGCAATAAGGGACTTAAACGTAGGAACTTTTCAACGGACTAACTAAAGGACATTTCTAACGGCTTGTAATTATTTATATCGCAGGTAGGTACTTTCTCTTGTTCGCGGTGGCCTGAATGTTAATATGTATCTATGTTTGAAAGCCGACGTAACGTAACTTGTATCACTTCAAATTTCTTAGCATAAATTTGAAGTGAAAAACTTGTCCGAATCGAACCTTAAATTTGATATTTTGCGAATGAGTGTTTGTTTTTCGTCGTATGTGTCACATAAAGAGGTGCGACGTCTTTTTTTAAAATTTAAGAGCTGCATATGTATTCCCTGACACCGGAGTCCTATTGTCTCAGCGCTTTCGAAGGTTCTATTCTATGTAAGCACCGTTAAATGTATTGTCGCAGACGCGTCCTTGTTTCTTTTCGTTCCAACCAAATGACCTATAACGTGAACAAAAAGTGAGTTAAATTCGCAACGACCATTTTCGCCAGGTACCCGACGATAACAATTGTTGCCATCTAAACCGTGTCACAGTTTTTATTGTCACAAATTGTTCTAGTTATTCAAATGGTAATAAATGAGGACATTACGTTTATTGCTCCAGCACGTTTCCGACTAAACGGTTGATGACTTTCAATTTCATTTACTAAACTGAATCGCCTGTTTATGTAAAATGAAGCGGCAATTGTCTAACTCTGCGAGCTCTGTAATCTAAAACGCGACTCCGCCGTCATCCTTTTTATAACATCCGAATTTTTACTTTTTCCACTATACGTATAATTAATCAAGTTTTTGCATTGATCTCACAGGCAGTACTTAGCTGACCCCTAATTCCTCTTCCATGTCCCTCTTTTGATTTGTTACAGAAATAGGCTTTTAGCTAAAACTTTTCTTGGAATTTATAAAGTAAAATAATTTAATATACGAAAAACAAATACTGTTCATACATCGTGTAATTTATGTAATAATTAGATAATTTAACGGACATTTTGCACTTGCAGAAACACATATTTTGATAAATAAAACATAAGTGTAATATAATTTTTTTTTCTCTTTATATAAATATATTTTAGAATGCCCGTGTCCGAGTGCTGCATTTTCTTGCTACCGTGTAATGAAAAGGCGCCGATCAAGAATCGGCGCCTAATGTTATAGTTGCCTCAGTTTCTTTGATGCTTACTTGTACTTTCAGCATATTCATTATGCTAATATTAAAACGAAGCTTAAATACTTGGAACATAAGTACATAAGACTGAAGTTATTCCTCACTCCGGACGTCCGGACTGTGCGAGTCACGTCCGTTCCGTTCGGACGAGCAGGCAGACACCGCAGGGCGCAGCTTCACTGTGTAATGTGTATGTGTAGTGTGTGAGTGAAGTGTGCACGCACTGCTAGGTGCGCTGGCGCGGACGCCGCGGCCGCCTGCCGCCGTCAACAATGCAACAACGGGATTCCACAAACTTGTCGTTGTCAACTGCGTCACGTTGGTAATCACTTCAATATGTATCCAAAAGTTACTCACTCTAGGGAAATAACTAAACACAACGTTTAGGGCATTACAATTATTGACATTAGAAAGTGATTATAATACTATGTTATGTATGCACTATAATATTTGAACGTATAAAATAATAAAAACATTGTTCTAATTCTACTAATATATTATAAATGCGAAACTTTGTGACTATGGATGTATGTTTGTTACTCTTTCACACCTAAACGGCTGGATTTGAATGAAATTTGGTGTGGAGATAGGTTATACCCTGGATTAACACATAGGCTATTTCCCTCATCGCCGTCATCACCGTTTTTCATCACCACGCGGGTAAAACCGCGGCTCGCAGCTAGTTAAACATAAAAATACGTAATGTGTCGCCGATGTAGATAAATATGTTGATTTATAGATTTCGGTACTACTTTGCTGAAATCCAAGAGAAACCGATATTAGCTACCTACACTATATTTAGCACTCACACGGAATTAGCATCGAGTATTGTGTAATTTGTATCACAGATAAATAATATGTTGTATATAATGTAATAATTTGAAATACAAGCTCCTCTGTACATTCCCGGAAGGGCTGGTATATATCTAGACGTGCTTTTCTGTCCATTTTGAAAGTTGCACTTGAGGACATGCGTAAGCATCGTATATTACTTTGTGTTGAAGACGTATATTGCTTTTTTTTTAAATATTGCAGTACCTACTCTATATTTTTCCAAGCAAAGTTCCACCTAGCTAGTAGAATATTGTTTAAGTATATTGGTTCTATTGATTGAGTATATTGAAAAAAATATTTTTTTTGTATTTTGTAAAAGACTCGTTTGACACACTTCATTAAAAGATTTCCTGATTGATGTTGTCCTGTGGAAATTATTATTTAAATTGTTTAAGGCTGCTTTTTTAAAATACGCATGAACGTTATTTTCCATCGAGAACATGAGACCGAGATCCGCCCAAGTGACCAATAGCCAAGTAACATGTACGATTTCGGTTCCCGCCTTGTCAAACTTTAAATGGTAAATTGGAAACTCCGGGCTGTTTGTGACAGAACTAATATTTCGGTCACTAATGTATACTCTATAAGCCACTAGGCCATCTGTCGTAGATTTAGGAAGAGAACTAGAACTCTACATTGTATTGACTTGAACTCTCACTGTGATCGATATAAAGATCAATATCGTTTTGTATTCTGGCCCTATGATTTATTCTGTGGCTATGGTAACCGGTGTGTACGGTACCGCTGCCACTGAGCAGTAGCTATTTCCGTTTTCATCCGCGGGCCGTTACCGAAACATAAGTTTGATTCGTCAACCGGAAAATTGCGAGAAACGAGAACCGTTAACCCGCGAGTTGATTGCGAAACACAGATCCGCAAATTAAGCAAAGTCTTCGCATGCGACCCGACGGTAAAAACGGCTGCCTCTGTTTTTAACGAGTTGAAAAAAATATTTTTGTATAATCTACTTTACTCGATTGAAAGCGCTCACGCGGAATTATGGGTTGAGCGACGTACTCAAACATTAAATCGGTGACCGGTAGCAGTATTTTCAACGGAGCGGTTTCGTGCTACGGATGACAGGTAATGCTTTCAGTCCCGTCTGTTTCAGGATAACAGTCGATGGTGCCTCGGGCGCGGGCGCGGGCGCGGGCGCGGGCGTCCTAACAACTCTCACATTGTAGGCTGGCCATTCGGTAGGAGCAGCTATCCTGGCCATTTTTCCATTTGAAGAGACCAGCTGCTCCTACTGTGGATATAATCCTGCTGTATAACCTGATTATTTTATTTGTATTTATTTACATAATCCAACAGCGTCACATTAAACACGTATGTAGTAAATCTAAGCTTAAATATGGCCAAAATAGGAATGTTGAGTTTTTGTGAATTATGTCCATACTGTTTAACTTCCAAAAACTATATCTTTGCAAAAACTTTCAGCGTCATAATATGCACTTTATGAATCTACTAGTGTGCGGACCTTACAGACAAGTGTGCGGGTATCGCGGACGGCGCACTGGCGTACCGAGTCCCGCTCACGTAGCCGGAGACGTGATTAGCATGCGAGTACCGCCGGGTGACTCACCTAGTGTGATAACGAACAATGCCGCTCGTTGTGCCGCTCTATCAATGGATTATTCAATATAATAACGATCATGTTATATTGAATTATCTCTATTTATAAAGGAAAAGAAAACATTGGAGTCGGTTATAATTCACTATCGATTTCACGACGGGACCTAATTCAAGTATCCGTCACATTGAGGTCTCGACATGACAGGTCTTTTTTCTTTTTTTTCCGGGAAAACCCTTTATCGATACCACCGGTCCGGGTCGAGGTGATGAGGTGGAGTTCTCTCTCCGTTCTCTCCAGAACTGAAAGCGGCCTAGCCACTAAAGGCCCGGGTTGTACCGCCGTCGTCCCTGACTAGTGACCGCTCTCCGCCGCCTGCGCCTGGCGTGACGGGCGGAGCCACCCAGGCCATAGGTAAATTAATTATCGAATTGTATGCCTACCAGGATGATGATGATGATGATATTAATCTAATGAACCAGTGTTTCCCAAACTGAGCCTGCTCAGACAGGCTTTACCAAAAGTCGATTACAATCTTGGTCTCATTTTATCGCGACCAGATTTTTATCAAAATTTTTACCTCGCATCATGGTAACCCTGCTTAAGCTGCCTAGCTGACTTCGAGTAACTGTAAACTTAGTTGACATTTATAAATATGTTTTTTCTATTTTATACAACTGTATACGACCTTTACTTCAAAATAACTGACACATGGACCACATCGTTAACTCCGCTCCACCCAAACACCAACTCTAAAGTTACCAAACCCTCATGTAATAAAATAGTATTTCTTTTCTTTCTCAGTGAAGTCGATGGTTCTGATCACGCGACTTCAAGCGGACTGTTCTAGTGTGAGAAATGAAAAGTTAATACATATTTGAATAAGAGAGTTACAGAGATGGCTACGATATGCAACAGTGATCGTATAACAGGCACCCCTTTCTCTGGCGTCCACAAGTGAACCAACGTACTACTGAGTGGAATGTGGTGTAATAAGTGTAATAAATTCCTAGCGAAATAGAACAGATAAATGCACCCAGTGAACATGCCACAGCCGACACAACAGAGTACGTGCGCCGCGGCCGTGTCGAACAGGTTAATGCGGAGTTCATTAATGCACATGAGCTAGGTAACCTACTTTACCGCCCGTTACTTACAATGCATTCCGCTTTGTAATTACTTGACAAAGGCGCACACATAATGTTACGTTGCGAAAGGCTGTCTAATAGCCTAATCTTAATTGATTACAATTGCTGGAGTGCGTATCGATCAATTTCCCTAGCGGGGGCCCGTCGTACTATAGAAGTATAACGCTTAAATTTAGCTGAACTTGGTTTTCAGTCCATACTCATTCCTTGTTTTCAGGAACAACCTTTTATTTATTTATTCATACAGCACATGTAACTTACAGACTATGTCCAAGGCATTACAAGGCAAGACCATTCAGTCACCCCACACATCCATCTCAACATGCGCATCTCTAGCACATGCACTATCCTTTCACCGACCTCTTTTGCTGACCAACATTCTAATCCATACTTTTTTTAATTGAGAATAACAGGCAAACGTTTGTACCCCATGTCACCCGATGTTAGGTGATGATGCGGTCTACGACGTACATTGGGTCTACATTACGACAGGCCTCACTATGGTCTTATACATTTTGCCCCTGAGTTTGATGGGCATTCGCGGATCGCATAATTATGGTATCTGATGAAAGGAGTTTTTCATCGGGAGCCAAATTGTTTTTGTAACTTTATAAATATAGTGTTGAATCGCTGTCTAACCTAACTCTAGAATGACCTAGAATATTGCCTGTCCACCCTTGAAGCCAGTCAACATTACACTCAGTTCACAGATGCAAGTGCCTAACGTACAGTGTGTATTACCAAACTTGAGTGTGGCGGGTGGCCGCCAGCCAAGCGGGTACTGGACAGTAATGCATCACCGCGCTGTGGATTCATAAAGTAACGATGTTACGTGCTATATAGAAAAATGAGATTATGCTCATCCTTAATTGCGTTTATATCGAAATTGAACCGACTCTGTGAAACTTGAACTCTATAGGGTAAGAATATAATACTGTAAATTCAAAAACTAAATATTTGACTTGAACCGACCGTTAAATGCATAAAAGCATGTAAAATAAACAGATAGACTAATTAATTGTGTCTGTTCCATAAGATACATATATATTTCAAGTTAACACGGCGCGGCGCGGCGTGCTCGCTTGAACCCACATTCCTCCGAGAACAGGTTCGTTTCTCGCAAAACGAGTAGAAATTAATTCGTATTCGGAAACGACTCGTATGACTCCATCAACAAGCGCGCATCAATCATTGCGAACGACTGGAAAAGGTCTAAAACACGAGCCGTGGCGGGCCGGGCCGTGACCGGGCCGGACCGTGACCGGGCCGGGCCATGACCGGGCCGGGCCGTGACCGGGCCGCGCCGCGCCGGGCACTACACGCGCGGGACTCGTAACTCACCATGGAACTTTTGGCTAACGATTATCATTGGTAATCAATAAAACCTTATTAATTATTCAGATGATTCAGATATATATATATATTAAATATATATTATATTAAATATATATTATATTATATATATATATATATAATATTATATATATTAAATATACACCTGATTTTATGACGTATATATTGAAAAAAAATATTACTTACCCTGATTTGGTACATGTAACGTTTTAAGCTTTAGTTAAAAACTGTAATCTATAGCATGCATAATTGTTAAGATACACCGTTAGTTACTAATTACCAAAATACGCTTCGTTTTGTGTTCGCACGCACAGTTTGGTGGCTAGAGCCGCAAATCAAGCATTTACCCACTCAAAGTGAAATAAATAATTATAACAAATTTAAATTGATTAGAATTTTGAACAAGCTATTGCCAAAATTTGACCATATTTTTGGCTCTTAGCGGTATCTTGATGTCAAGTAAAGTGCAGTAGGTAGTTGTGTTTGCCAGTAGTGTGTAAACATTAAGATAACCGACAGTTTCGAATCCATCTTCTTATGAAAGTCGCCGATTATCAAGACGATTTGTGTACGCTTGACACAGCAACTGTGAACAACCAACGGGTGCTTTTGTTCTACCACTGGCGTAGGTTATTTACACAGGATGTTCTTATCCTGACAAGACTGCATTTCCCTTGTATTTTGCCTTAAAAAATTAAGTATTATATGAGAAATACCAAGCACTGTACTGACGACGGCGACGGTACATATACAGATACCATATTTTCACTCATTTTTTTGTTGGGAGCGGAGTAGCGGATTTCTTGCTCTCCATCGATTCCTCATGGCTGAGGGTCGTGACCACCGCGGCGGAAAGTTTCAGTTCGCAAAACTGAAACACCCAGTAGAGGTCACGTTCAGGTCGGGCAGTTAAAACACGTTCAACGCTCTCTGCCATATTCTTAGCTCACAGGAAGCGATCGCTCGTAAAATAGCGTTCGACGAGCGACAGTCGAGCATTGCGACGCGACGACGCGACGCGACGGTTCTGGTGCGATTTTACGACGCACAAGCTGCGGTCGCGGCCGCTGTGCGGTCGCATTGTGCAACTCTCGTAAATAAATAACGCACTAAAATTAAGGCAATAATAGTTTTATTATGCGGGCCGGTGGGAAACAGAGCGATTGTTATGGGCTTATTTCCAGCCTCATTTCACGTATCGAAGACGGGATTAATATGCATGTACGATTTATTAACTGCGCGTATTACGATCCATGTGTGTAACATTACTCTGACGAGTTATATACGCGACTATTTTATTTATTTATTTTTTAACATTCACACAAGGTCTTCAGGTCCCAAACTAGGCAGTCTGTACTATGGTAACCTGATGACTGATATATATACTTATACACACCCAGACACAGGTCAAACAGACATGTTCATACACACAAATGTTTGACCTGTCCGGGAATCGAACCCGGGACCAGCGGCTCAGAAGGCAGAGTGCTATCAACTGCGCCAACCGGCCAGTCAATGTGCAAAAATGTGCAGCCACGACTCCTCAACAACTTGTACTGGTACACTTGCTGGTGGTGTGGGCTCTACCAGACTCAGATATTTCAATACTGACGGTTAATTTCGACATTCGAACGCTTGTGTATTGACAAAATCATACAAAATATTTCTTGTACAACACCTAATATGCGGTGGTCGAAGCGATACGTGTCCATTTATTTTCTTGACTGACATTATAAAAGCCTACTTTTATTTTGTACTAAAATTTACAATAAAAAACTACGTCTACTGGAATATATTATTCCAGTTATACTTGCATTTGAAGTTTTAAACTGTACTCGGGCACCGAGGTGTAATTATTGTAAAGTTATGTATTATATATATAACTTACGTTTTTCCACAGCCCAGTTAAATAATTATGACTAGTCCTACTCCATTTAGCGTGGCGTAACGACATGCTACCAAATCGGCCATTCCTGTCGAGAAACTCGATAGACAGCTAAAAGAATATAATTGCATATTTCATAACACCTCATCACGGCGACCATTATAATAAATATGTACGTTGACTTACAGCAACCGCCCTGCCTGCCGCCAACGCTCACCGCTTCAAGGACCATTTAGCCATGAGCCATAACACTATGCTTTGCGAGCTCCTAATCTCGAGTCTCGACTGTGTTTGTCAACTGTGGCCAAGTTTTGGTTGAACATTAATTGATCGATATCTCTAAAGACCCCTGTATAAAAACAAAATATTTATTTCTTCTTCAAAGAAGAACTGACCCTGCCTGCTGCTTAGTAAATTTCTGTACTGTATCATTGGCATTATCTTTTCCAAATACAAACCCCTGGGTACCTTATTTGATAGTTATTTACCTACAACAATGGTTTATTGAGCAAAAGTTACTGTTGCATATTATGTCACTCTTTACGGCCGACTAAAATTTGGATCTAAATATAGAAAGGTAACAGACAGACAAGCATAATTTGATCTGAATTATGCTCGAATAGAGTGCGTAAACGCCGCATATTATGCAGTCTGAGAAAAACATGGTTTGGCAGATGTAGCACTCAAACTTTTTACAGCGCCCCTTCAATATGTCGAGATGCGCTTAGCGAAAACTGCCATGCTACTTATGCTAGCTCAGTCCGCATTTTCACATTATTGTATTTTATACGCAAATTATTAAATTAAACTAAAATATATTTTAATTACTGCTATAAATAATGCGTCACTGATGCTTTCCCCTTACCTCAGATATCCAACAGGGGCCGTAGATTGCGGTAGGATAACAAGTTGGGTCTGTGCTATTTCAGATGTATTATTATTATTATTGTTATTTAAAATTTCAAATAAAAAGACCTTACAAAGAAAGCTTATAAAATATTACACATTTTGACATTTGAGACAGGTTACTCAAGTGATATCATATCGGTTTAAGGCTGACGACGCGGAAGTTCCACACGTATTCCAGAGGTAGTTTTTTTTAATATTATAAGCTTGCGTTTGACAACTGTCGGTTGTGCTTGCATTCGGTGATCACGTAGCGCACTGTGAAGTGTCATCGACATTAAACTGATACGATTATTAACGTGAGTTGAGTGAAGCCGGTTTCTTAGGTCAAGGTCTATAATCACAATGATTCGCAAATGCGAAAGTGAATGCTCGGTGACGAACATTCGCTCGTGTTCGTCACCGACTATGGGGTCGTCTGTACGGGCTTTCATTAGTACTTGTACTGTACCGAGTATAATTTACAGCGTATGGTCTAGGTTTGTTGGTTACTAAAATTCATAGCATGAGCGCTAATATTGTGAATACGAAAGTAAGTAGGTGTTTCCACGCATGTATGTTTGTTATTCCTTCCCTCGAAATCGAATCAATTTGGTATTTGGGGAAAGTTTGGTATCTATATAACTACTTGTATGTAACTTGTTGAATTATAAAACTGATAATACGGAATCGACGTGATTTTTCACGAGGAAGAGTTTTAAGTTTGAATTTTAAGTTTCTGCAAAAATACAGCTGGAGAACCGCGGTTCGAAATAATCATTCTCGATTAAATCTCACTTTACAACCCTGAACTACGCGTCTGCTTTTTCATAGCCTAGCCTTTATTTTGTCGTGTTCTTATAGATTTCATCGACATTATTTTTGAGACATTAGCTATTTACTGTTGCTCTACACCTCAGCAAACGTCAGACAGACCTCTGTAAACATCATATTTGTAGGCTGCATTTTAGGTTACCTTAGATCGACGAGCAGTGCTAATCGCCTTATGAAATCGTTTGCAGTGGCCGAAATGTTATTCAAGCATATAATATTATGAAAGTACAGAAATGATTTAATCGTTAACTGCCCGCTTCATCTCCTCTCTTAGACCTTAGATTAGTTTATTAGCTTTTAAACAGTTTGGCCCAAAGCCAGCGGCACCACCGGTACTGCGCCGCGTGCCGCAGTACCGGGCGTCAACCCCTGCTAACCAAACAAGCCGATAGCGACCGGTTCCAAAAATCCCACATGCGATAGACATTATTGACTATTCTACTAATTTATTCAAAATGTGCTCAAAAATTTGCGCTCAAAATAACTGAAAAAACAATAGTTAGCACTGTAAACAAACTGTATTTTCAACGTGTTGACTTTGCTGATGATTTGGGAAAATGTTTTCTCATTCGGTCGACGGTAACACGTAGCTCACATATTTGTACAATTTTTTAGTTGTCCTAATAACGGACATTGCAATGATGTCAAAATAATATAGACGTAAAAATGAATGCTATTTCGTATTCGTGCTAAAATGTAGCCTTTATTCAAATATCGCAAACTATAAGCACGCTAGTTTATTAGCAAACGTGTCTACTAGACGCAGTAATAGGAAACGCTATAGTTTCTCGAGTATACGCCATAAAATGGAGCAGTTCGCCATAAGTCGAGTGACTTATGTGGGTATTGCGCAAGGAGGCCGCTGGATGTGGCCGGACTCCGGGGCAACACGTTCTGGCAATAAGGTGCCGCGCCGGCTAGTGTTACTGTTTCCAGTGAGCCGGAATGAACCTGCGATTGGAATAAAGGTGAAACTTTACTGTGGTGCAAGCGCGAGCGACGTTTACGATACTTGGGCCGAGTATAAAGTTATTTTTCCATAATGATTGACATATTTTTAAATGTGTCGTTTACGTTCGTAAATGTGAGGAGTGGCGAGGGTTATATTACGCGTTAGAAAAATAATATTGCGGTTGTCAGCTACAGTTTCTTACCTTGAGCCGTGTTGTTACGCATTTGTTAGACAATTGTACATTATTTGCGTAAGTCGTTTATACATTTTCCGTCAAGATAAACCCAAAAAGTCTTCAACAAATTCGTGAACCCTATCTGCCGTGTCTCCGGATTGCTAAGATCGCAAGCCGCCTGCGCCTGGCACCGGAGTCTGGACATGCTGGGATATGCGAATGCCCTTTGCTGGCTAATGTACGCGGGCTAGTACCGGGAACACACCGTCAGGGTTGCCATTAACCGCGTTTGTTTATAAATGTCCAGTCACCCGGCTCGGCGGAGCTACGCTCAATTGGAATACTGAGCCACTAAAATTTATAGTTTATGGCTTTCGTGGTTCGGATCATAACCGTCGATAGTGCACTCCGGCTATTTAGCTGTGATTTGTAATTAAGCTTGAGTTATATATCATTTAGTAGTTTAAGTATCTTACGATTAGGTTTTCTTGTTTTGATTTGGCGTTTCGTACCAGGGACCAAGGGAGGGATTAGTAAGTGTATGTATGTAGTATATAATCATTGTAGAAACTTGTACACTGTAGAAACGAAAACATATGTATGTATGTATATATTGTTCTCGAGTGTAAAGTAGTACGCCGAACTGTACTTGTCATGTTAGTTTTCACACTTTTTAATTTCTTGCTTGTTTAGAATCTTAACTAATAATTGCTATTGTTCATTCAAAAATAATTATATCGCAAACGGGGGCAAGCAAATCTTTCGCAACAAAGAGTCCACATCTCATTTAACTCTCAACTCTCCCACGTCCGAATCATAGTTTCTAATTTAATTTCAACTATAACCAAATCTGTTGATCGGTCGGCGCGCCACGTGCGCATGCGCCGCCTCGTTAAAAGCACATTAACTGACGCAGACGCCCGCCTCCTCGGACTCGGATGATGTACTGGAGCTGCGATTATCTGGGGACCAGATGAGGTGACACATTACTGACATTACCCACAGCATTACGACGATTGACACATTTCCTGTGTCGGGATTAGGCGGGCCGGCCGGTTGGGCAATAGGGAACCCATTTCGAAGACTGTGTGGAATTAAAAGCTCAGAGTTTGACGTGGTCCGTGAGTAGAGTTTCCATAAAAAAGAAATTATTTTCTTGGTCGCATAATTTATTACTGAAGGTCGTTCTATCTCCATTTGAATTGGCGGATTCCCTCAAGGCGGCGTCGTAACGGAGAGGCTAAAAGGGGTGGTTTTTCTTTTAGACCAAAGCGCAACAGGTAGGCGACCGGCAGATTATTTATTATTGGTTTTTATATATTAATGATTTGTATGGCTTGTTGTCTAGATTGTCAATGTTACTAATAACATATCCTTTACTATGACTTCGTTATTCTGAAAATACGTATTGTGAGCATGTGGTAGTTACAACGCCGGAATAGTTTCTTACCAATATTAATAACAATCAATTGACATCTAAACAATCATTGAGACCGAAAGAACGGAGCGGCAATGTCGCATATTATAGACAAACCAGCACACCTGCGAACCTGACTGACGACGGGCCCTTTGGTGCGTATCTAATCGGATGAGTGCCGGGCTCGATATTTACGCCAATAATATCAATTGGTTACTCAGATCTCACGTCTCCGTACCATGTTCAGGGTACCAATTCTACTAACACATTGCTTGAAGGAAAAATATAATTGTAATGGCTACACAGATCTAATTTCTACCGCAATTCAATTGTCTACAATGCAATCTAATGCAATTGTTAGTTTAGCGGAATATCAAGTATATTTATGACAACATTTGAACGACTATTGCATTGTTTATGAATGCATTGTCATAATAAAAAGAGAATTGGCACCGAGGTGTTGTCCATTAAGTGTTTCAAGAATTTTACACCGCTTGTTACGTACCGCCACCGCAGCAGAAGCTCACGTGTTCTCAAGCGGATCAGAACCACAGTTCAATTAAAGAGTCTCTATGAGGACTTCCCACTACCTGTAGCGAATAAAAAAATGAAATATAAGAAATAAGTTCGTTTTTTTATGTAGTCTGTTATCAGAAGAATACGTCACATCCGGCTTCCTGACCTCATTACTGATACCTAATGTCAAATTAAATTTCTCGGGATTTTCTAGTCGGTATCAGTGTGTCAGCAATCGGACTATTGTTTACTCTGTGGCGCAGTAAGCAGTAGTCGAGCGACCGATAATCGTTGCGATAAACGCGATTGCACCCCGATACTGGTGTATTGGTGAGCAGGTACACAGATAACGGATAATGTAGCATTATAGGTGACACTGGCGGTTCTGATTGTTTATAGCGGGTGTTCCTGGCTCGAGCTCTATAAGCATCTAGCAATCTAGCAAGATTTTATCTAACAATTAATTATTTTCTCGTCGTTTGAGGTCACACTGCTCGCTCGCTGTCCATGTCACTAGGCGCGTAGTAACGATGTGGTCGGAGGTGGTATCACGCTACACCTAGAATGTGAGCTGGCTCATAAAGACACTGGGTGTTCGTTGAGAGGTTTCAAACTTTAGCGTGGTAGCTATAGTGGTGCCTACTTAATAAAAACGTAATCACCTACCTGGTGGTTACTGGACAGCATACCCTAGTACCCACTACGCTGTGGGTTTGCTGAAGATGTTACCTATTACCGCACGGGCAATATCGAACCTGCGACCCTCACGCTTCTGACGAACTGTCTCTTCCTTCATTTCGAAGGCATTTCAGATGATGTTGAATCTGTTTGTTGTGTTTTCAGATGCGGTTATCATAGTATGAGGATGTTGTGGTGGGCGGTGGTGGGGGCGCTGTGCGGCGCGGGGGGCGCGGCGGCGCTGCAGCCGCGCTGCCAGGAGATCACCATCCCCATGTGTCGCGGCATCGGGTACAACCTCACCTCCTTCCCCAACGCGCTCGACCACGACACGCAAGAGGAGGCGGGCCTCGAGGTACCCGCTCTTCCTGCGCTCACGATACATTCTCATACCTACTCATACTTATTTATTACTACCTATATGGAATACAGATCGAATGGAATATACATTTAAAAATTAACAATAGTACATACCTAAAGCGATACACACACACTCACACTCAGATCCCCGCACTAGGATGGGAATCCTAGTGCGGGGGTCTGAGTGTGAGTGTGGGAGGCATGGACACACACAATGCAAACAAACATCCAAGATACGAGCCAAAATGGCCGGTTTTGTCTTAAGGCAAACTAAAACCTTCAAAGAACCAGAAATTCCAATTTTACTTTTTAACGGCTACATACGTAGCTTACTCGAATATTGCAGTCCAGTTTGGAGCCCGTTTTATGCCATTCACATAACTAAAATCGAAAAGCTTCAAAAAAAGTTTTTGTATAACCTTACTTATGCTAGTAATCTTCGTGGTAGCCTTGAATCGTATAACTCAAGACTCAGTCACTACAGAGTAACCACACTGGAAGTCAGGCGCAGGGTGGCTGACATTGTGTTCCTACAAATAATTGTTACAGGTAAAATAGATCGCCCAGAGTTAGTAGAAACAATGCCTTTTACTATCCTCGAGCTGGAGCCGCCTGATAAATCGTGAAACATTGAATGTTCCTCCACGCCGAACAAACACGGCCAGAACTCATCACTGAATCGTTTGTGCTCTTCTTGTAACGATATTTGTTGTGAATTAGATATTTTCAGTGCATCGGTCAAAAACACTATAAGTAAATTATTTCAAATTTTGATAAGTTGATATTCTTCTTTTATTTAAATTGATTTTCTTTTGTTTAAATTTCTTTTATTCAAATTATTCTTTAGTTTTAGAAACAACTATCATTGTGCATGCTGTGTTCGCACAGAGTAGGGCGTTCAGTAATCCATGTTCTCACTGCGTCTAAATATTGAAACTTTGTAAATGCTGTTTCGCTCAGTTTGCGAAACTAAAGGTAAAAAAAAAAAAATGTAAGCATAGTTATTATAAGTAAGTAATAACAGCAGTCGGATACTCCTTCATACAGCAATAATAATACAAGTCAAAGTACGATACCAAATAAATTCAATAATTAGCATTTTCTCAACGCATGGAGTACCTACAGCGCGCTACGCTACGGTACCCAATCCCATATGCAAGTTACTAAGCTACATATATTTGTTAAGTCGTGTCTTGACTGCGAGTATGTGGTGTGTGCATCGCGACGCCACGCTCGCGCTGCGGCCGCGTCGCTGTACTGTAGCTAGGCAGTAGACCACCATCACTCTCCCACCCTGCGGCAACGCGCAGCGCAGGCGGAGGCTCGCTATCAGATGTTGGGCTTGTTTCCACTTGGGTTGTTTCGCTTGATGCTCGAAGGTACATACTGATTGTGCTTCTTAAATATTTGTCAATCGAAGGTCGGTCAGCTAGCTTTACTCATTTGACCCTTCAACTTACTGCAGGGAGAAGTCCTGACGAATAAAAGCGAGAACTTTTCGTGTCAAAGAGACGAGCTCGGAGGCAGCTATAAAATATATGTCAAGAGTGTCACGAGCTCCGAATGGTCTCTGGCAAATATATCATTGCCTGAAAGCATATATAACTGGTCACTTTAGTATTTTCATGATTATGAACAGATTTTAATGGGTAGTTAAGAGACGAGACGATTATATGAAAGAGATGTTCATTCTCGATTTCAGGTGCACCAGTTCTGGCCGCTGGTCGAGATTAAGTGCTCACCCGACTTGAAGTTCTTCCTGTGCTCCATGTATACGCCGATCTGCATCGAAGACTACGCCAAACCTCTTCCGGCGTGTCGTAGCGTGTGCGAGCGCGCGCGCGCCGGCTGCGCGCCGCTCATGCAGAAATACAGCTTCAAGTGGCCGGAAGGCATGGCGTGCGAGAAGCTGCCGCGCTTCGGGGACCCGGACCACCTGTGCATGGAGGAGAACGATCGCGCGCAGGAGCCGGAACCGCCGCGGCCGCCGCCACGGAAACACAAGAACTGCAAGGATCCAAAAAACTGCTCAAGCGCGGCGAGTGCAAGCGGCGGCGCGGGCGCGGGGGCCGGCGCGGGGGCGGCGGCGGGGGCGGGCGAGTGCGCGTGCGCGTGCCGGCCGCCGCTGGTCCCGCTGCGCGCGGGGAACGCGAGCGCGGGGGGCGTGGCCGCGTGCGCCCCGCCCTGCGCCGGCGCGTTCTTCACGCGCGAGGAGAAGCACTTCGCCGCCGTGTGGGTCGCGCTCTGGAGCGGCCTGTGCGCCGCCTCCACGCTCATGACGCTCACCACCTTCCTCATCGACTCGCAGCGCTTTAAGTACCCCGAGCGGCCGATCGTCTACCTATCCGCGTGCTACTTCATGGTCTCCCTCGGGTACCTGACGCGCCTGGCGCTCGGGCGCGACGAGGTCGCGTGCGACGGGCCCGCGCTCACGACGGCCGCCTCCGGCCCGAGCGCGTGCACGCTCGTCTTCATCCTCGTCTACTTCTTCGGCATGGCGTCCTCGATCTGGTGGGTGGTGCTGTCGTTCGCGTGGTTCCTCGCCGCGGGACTCAAATGGGGGAACGAAGCGATCGCGGGTCACGCGCAGTACTACCACCTGGCCGCGTGGCTCGTGCCCGCAGCCAAGACGGTCGCCGTGCTACTCGCAGGCGCGGTCGACGGCGACCCGGTCGCCGGTATCTGCTACGTCGGGAACTCCTCGCCAGAGAACCTGAAGCGCTACGTGCTCGCGCCGCTGGTGGTGTACTTCGCGCTCGGCGCGACGTTCCTGCTCGCCGGGTTCGTGTCGCTGTTCCGCATCCGGTCGGTGATCAAGCGGCAGGGCGGGATCGGCGCCGGCTCGAAGGCGGACAAGCTGGAGAAGCTGATGATCCGCATCGGCGTGTTCAGCGTGCTGTACGCCGTGCCGGCGGGCGTGGTGTTGGGCTGCCTGGCGTACGAGGCGGGCGGATACGAGGCGTGGATGCGGCGCGTGGCCTGCGGGCCCGCCTGCGGCCCGCAGCCGCTCTACTCCGCGCTCATGCTCAAGTACTTCATGGCGCTGGCGGTGGGGATCACTTCGGGCGTGTGGATCTGGTCGGGCAAGACGTTGGACTCGTGGCGGCGCGTGTGGCGCGGCTCCCGAGCCCACCAGCCGCACCACCGCGCGCTCGTCAAGGGGCCCGTCTGACGCGCGGAGGGCGCCCCCGCGGCGCCCCCCGCTCCGCCCCCGTCGCTGCCCCCCGCGCAGCCCCCTACGCTGCCCCCGTCGGCGCCCCCCACGGCGCTAGCGGCCTCCGCGCCCTCCGCTCGCTCGGGACAGCCCCTCTCCGACTATGGGCCCGTCTAAAGCGACCCTGCACCCGCGCCCGCACCGATCTCGTCCCGGCAGAGAGAGAGCCAGACACACGTTGCGAATTACCTGCGGGACATCGCTCTGCGGTCGACTGTCAACTCTACAAAATTTAGAAAGAACTCTGTCGGTAGAGACTCGACTCTTGAACCCTCGAAATTTGAACCGCATAATCCTGAGAACTCTGCATCAAATTTCAGTGAAAATATTCTCGAGAGACCGAACGAACTGCATGTTTATATAAATTTCCGTTTCGAAACATTGATAAGTTTACTTTTTTGACATGTGGGGGATGATTGTGATTGAATTCTCGTGCCATTACAGTGAGTGAACGTGGTTATGTGTGACGTTTGACTCTGACCGTGGCCTGTCTTGTATGTGACGTGGATACACCGCCGTGCGTCCTCTAGTCCCACTGTGTCACGAACGTACGGCGAAATATATACGTAAATAGGAACTAAGAAATATAAATAGCATAAGGGATTTTGTAATGTGGAACTGACGGCTGTGGCGTCCGCACCACAGTCGTTCTACAACTTTCATAACAACTAATAAATATAATCTTCACATATAAATCAGTAAAACATCTGATTGTTTCCGGAACACAGAAGACACCTTCAAAATCACTGCCATTTTATAATCATCTACACTTTTGCGAACATTAGAAAAGTTTACTGATTTATATTGGTACCTATGATATTTTGATACGGCTCAAATTTCTTTGGCTGAGCATATTTTAATGGACAAATCTAAGTGTACATTTTTAACGATATTCAACCTGTTGTATGCAATATAACAAAAATATTGCTCAGCAAAAGTCATTTGTTACCTACAAAATTGAAAGTATGTAGAAAACCCATGGAGGTAAGATGTACTTATTTATATATGGTACATATTACTTCAGTGAATGAAAACGACAAAGCAGTGTGAAATCTATTCTTATGATCTCTCTAAAGTCCATTTGTATATAGTAGTCTATAACCATGAGCGACGAGAATCGCCTCTATTTCACTCATCATTGATTCTATTATATTATATCTTCACATTTATGTACTGGCTAAACAAATTATTATAGATGAATATGTGACGGGTTTCTTCATACGATGCTTGTTAAAACTTTTAGAGAAATGCTTCTATTGACCTTCCATTGTGGAACTATTGTAAATAGGTTGTATTTATTAAAATTTACGGCAGATAGCGCTGTAGTGTATACGAGTGTTTGTGTTTAACGCCATCTGTTGGCGGTTAAGTATATTAAAATTGAAGCGTCATCTAGTACGAAGTAGGGGCGTTGTAAAAGTTATCCTACTCGAAGATAGATGGCGGTATGTGTTCGGTATGCGCCTGCAAAACTTGTATCTTACTGCCTACAAACGCTCAAAATAGTAAAATAACTTTTGTGAATTACTTGATATTTTGTGTAACCTTCTTTACTTTTCGGAAATATTAAATATGTATTGAAAGGTTGTTAATTCATAGCGGACGCCGCAGCCGAATGACATAAATCACTATTGTAATTTATTTTATATCTAACTGTAGATAAAAGAAATAAAGTAAATTTTTATGTACAATTGGGTCGTTTTATATTGAATCATAATAATTTAAAATTTTACTAGCTGTGCCTCGCGGTTTCACCTATGGACTTCTTTGTACCTGTCGTGAAAAGCTAGCTACTCCACAGGAACAATAAGGTTTTAAAGAAAAAAGGCATATTTGTGATACTGCAGTGTTTAAACATTTTTTGTACCAAATTGTATGAAAATCAGTTAAGCTATTTTAGCGCTAAGTTGTGATTCGGCTGAGCGGACATATTTCGTCAACCACTAGTATTGAAAGCAACGTATAATATGATTTTGATGTCGATCACGTTGCCAAATAGCATTGTCTGCGGATTTTGGATTTCTCATGTATCTGATTCAAAAAACATATTTCAAGACCTTTGAAATTACTCAGCCTACGTGCGCAACCATTTCGGATACGGTAGCCAAGATTGGAGATTGGAGCCCCGATTATGCGGTGCACATAGATTAGAACGTAGTATGATAAAATAGTTTTCAAGGTAGGTATCAGCAGCCCAAGCAGGAATATCATTCGCATCGCGAAACAATTTTATTGAACTCCGCACTGTCATTCATCTAGTACAACTGTGGCGCTAAGTCTGTTAATCACTCGAACTAGCTAAAATGTATCAAAATGAAATAGCTCGTATTCTATGTATACCTAAGCTAAAATTCAAATTAGCATACGACGCTTTCCCTAATATACTAGACGAGTTTTAATTTTTATCCTAACCTCTTTCAAGAACGAAATGAAATTATGCTAAGACAGTGACAAACAAGGCTTATAAGCCTACTATATTAAACCTCCTTGTCATAGTTGATGTTCTCATAATGAAATACAAAGATTAAGAAATCAAAAACAAAACTTAAATGAGTCTGCAGACAAGCCTACGAAATAATTTTTTTTAAAAATAACACCTCTTCTATGGACAAATGTATCATAATGAAATCTCAAAGGGAAATATAAAGATTTAAAACTCAGAAACAGAACTTGAATGGCAGTCTTTATAGAGAATATATCGAAATAAATTTAAAAAGTTAACATTTCGATACAGCTCTTCCATAACAACTGTATCGAAATGATACAACTTCAGCTGGACCAAGGAGGTTGCAATGGAATTTTTCCACACATAATCTGTGGACGCCGCGCAACACACATGCAAACATATGCTGTGGTTTTATGTAAATTTCATACCTATTTTATGAGATTAGATAAAGTAGTGTATGAAACTGTACATAAAACACTCGTGTGCAGCTCGTTTTAATAACTTACATCATCATCATCTCAGCCATAGGACGTCCACTACTGGCTATAGGCCTCCCCCCCCCCCCCCTCCCAATAACTTACACTCGTGTTTTGAGAACCCTTACTATGATACAGTATCATAAACTACTATTTTTACCATTAAATAAAACTTCAGCCGGACAAAGTTGCAATGCAGTTTTTACATAATCTGTGGTCGCGCAACACGCATGCGCGATCAGCAAATGGATTTTGGCGCTAAACGCTTACAAAATAAATGTAAACATATGCTGTACATTTCATTATCTATTTGTGAGATTACATAAAGCAGTGTATGAAAGTGCACATAATGTGATCTTTAAACACTTATGTAATGCTATAAAAACTCGCCTACGGCTCGTTTTTTAACTTAGACTCATATTTTAAGAACCCATATCATGAAACAGTATCATAAACTAGTTTATGTAATTAATATTTGTAAAAAAAGGAATTTTAAATAAAACTTCCGCAGTTATTCAATACTATTTTAATGAAATTATAAAATATCGCTTTCACACTACAAATTAAAATTGAATTATTGGAATTGAATTTAATATTAAATCAAAATTTTAAGTTCTCTGTGAGAAATTAGGTACCTGCCTACTTATTTCCAGTTATACATATTAGATGCTTGCATACATAATTGCGCATTAACTAAATATACGTATCATTTCCCACATTATATTCTAATCTAGCGTTACTACTCAGCGTTACATGATCTCCACATGGGCCGGATCCAAGGGGCAAGATTTATTGCAGTACAGTGGCGCCATCTTAGATAAACTTCACGTTCATATCGTAGTACTTATTGTATATGAAACGCAGCCATTTAGTTCGTTATTAATTCGCTGATTCCTATCAGTTTCGATGGTAAATATTATAAATTGATTTTGCGAATAATGTTTTAACTATATTATGCACATTAACGATACATATATCTTAAAACGCTTCTTTGCACATTAGTTACCTACTTGATTTTGATAATTCGATATAATGGTTTATCCATTAGGTAGGTACTTACGTCGTATTTATATCAAACTCTATAGCATGTCTTAGAAACATAAGTGGTGATTCTGACACCACAAATAGCCTTACACCAAACTAAACTTAAACCTACGAGTGACGTCAGAGGGCGCATTAGCGCCTTCACTTCGTGTTTGCATATTTTATAATTATTAGATAAAATCTGTGAAATATCTTTACCATCGTTTCATTAATAGGTATGTTTGTGATTAAATCCTAGTTAAATGTATTTTTTATAATTTTACTTGGTTTACACAGAATATGTAATCAAACTGAGGTACATGGTACTAAGATTAGTTACATTAAAACAGAGAATTTAGTGTGCGTCACGACAATACTGTACTTAGTACCTACGCATTGATTTTGGTGGACATCTCCACCTTCACTCAAACTAACTACAATTGTGTACAAAAAACAAACTCGAACTCAAGACTGAGTATCTAAGTTATTGTTTAACGAATTATTGTTCTATTAGTATCACACTTAAGCTACTGTTAACCAAAATTTAAACGTCCAATTATCAATTAACCGTCGGTTAACTGTATGGTAAAAGCAGTATTTTTTTCTAACATTCACACAAGGTCTTCAGGTCCCAAACTAGGCAGAGCCTGTACTATGGTAACCTGATAACTGATATATATACTTATATACATAATATATACACCCAGACACAGGTCAAACAGACATGTTCATACACACAAATGTTTGACCTGTCCGGGAATCGAACCTGGGACCAGTGGCTCAGTAGGCAGAGTGCTACCAACTGCGCCAACCGACCAGTCAAGTATTTGCCCGACCGAGACGGTTAATTAACGTACCACATTTTTACAAGAACGTGTTACATTGTGGTGAACAGTAGCCTTACTAATTATTTTCAGCATAAGACGGCAACCGAGAAGGTGGACAGACGACCTATAAAGATCGCAGGAAAGGGCTGGACGCGGGCCGCTTCTAACCGGTCCATGTGGAATTGAATGGGGAAGGCGTATATCCAGCAATAGACGTCCTACGGCTGAGATGATGATAGAATTGTTTTCCTAAAATTAGGTTCACTCCTGACCCATTGTGGGAACTAGGTACTATAGGCAGGGGAACTAGATACTTTAGGCAGGGGAACTAGGTACTATAGGCAGATTGATGGTCATCCAAATTGGTGTAATTTTACGATTACTTTTGTCAGGCAGTACGCTTGATCACTTGATCACTTTCATTTTAGAAATAGATTATAAAGTAAAATATTTGAGGAATACGAGACATTTTGTTAAAACTTAATATATTTTACGAATATACCTAACTCGTTAACGAGCGTCCTAATATTATGGACACGTTCACCTTACTAATGAACAAGTATGAAATACCTGAACGGACTATAAGTACTTATAGTATACCTGAATAAAATGCTCACAAAATATTATTAATTACATTCGATTCTACCAATTTCCTACAAATGTAATAATTGTTATTTACGTATATCAGTTATATTGGACATTACTCGTACAACCTATTCACCTACAAACTAACAAACTCATTTGACTTTAGAGCTACTCTTCGGTAACTCTGAAACACAGCTGAGTAGGTACTCGTACGGCTCACGGGCCCTCCTGGTCGGGGAGTCGAGTCCTCAGCTCGTTACTATACTGTTGAAACTCTGGTTGTAATACATAGTTGAGCCGGTGCCGGTGGTGTACGGGTCCTGTATCGCTATATTCTCATGCGTCGAGGCATTCTGAGGATATTCATGAGGCGTGTACTGGTTTTGGGTGATCGTGTGATCTTGTTCTGGGTACATGGACGACATCTGTTGGTAATAGGACAGATCTTGCGGGCTAGCCTCCACTTCGGAGGTTTTAGGGCTTCCCAGTTGTGGCAAGTGCTGAGTGGTCATTTCTTCGGTTGTGAAACTTCCCCGATTAAGATATTTACATCTCTTGAACCTGCCGTAGAGGGACGAGTAAGGCAAATTGTAGTGAATGGCTGCTTGGTTGATTGACATTTGACCCACCCTAGAAACAAAGTAATTTTAGGATAAGTAAAAACTGAACGGTTCATTAGTAAAGAGTAACAGTATAGCAGAGTCCGACTCGAGGCCGTACGTAAGACTCGGTGCCGAGAACACCGTGCAGGTAATGTTCGGGTACGTGAGTCATAAGGAAAAATGTCAGCGTCATTAAGCGTAATGCTTTCAATCCAAATGTATAGTTTTACCTGACTGCTTCTAAAGCTTCCCCCATAGCGTCCTCGGACCATGGCGTGGGGTTCGATCTGGACAGTTCTATTCCTTCACGTTTGCATCGTCCGTACAGGGTTCCTGAAATTCAATAATAGTTTTTTACGATTATCGTAGGAACTTTTTTATGTGGTTAGTTCAGTAATGGGTCTAGACTCTATTTTAGAAGGATAAATGAAATCGGATCGCTTTAAATGAAACTAAAGTATATAAAGAACAGCATCAGTCCCGTCAAGTATCGATTAGCCGTGACGGATCATCGTAAGTAACAATGGATAAATCACATGGAAGTTTTCCCACTGCAGTCAACATTGGCAAATAGCAGACGAGGTCGCCGGCGCCACCGCCGCGACGATACGAGATCTTCATTGGGAGGTCGGGCAGAGTTATAGAGCGGAAACATATTAGCGGTTTGACAAATTCGGAGGACCCGTTCAGTCTCACGCAGTGCAATGTTTAGGAGAGCTATGGAAATGGAAGGGAGATATTCGATTAGACTGTAGTGGGTAACAGAGTGGTAGCATTAGCAGTAGGCACTGACCGGTGGGGATGCCGTACTGCGCGGCGGCGCGCTGCACGGAGGCGGCGCCGGCGCGGATGGCGTGTAGCGCGCGCGCGAGGTCCCCACGCCGCCACGCGACCGGCGCCGCGTTGAAGGGCGCCGCCAGCCGGATGCCCTCGCGCCGCGCGATTTTGTACAGCGTGCTGCTCGGGATGCCTGCCCACACCATACACCACGTACACGTTACATACCGACACCGCGCAGTCGCGCTACGCTACCATACTAGAACATCTCTAACGTCATTGAGAATTGACGATTTTAGCCTACTGTTATCATCATCATAACATAACGGGACCTTCGATGTGACCATTATATCATCGTCATAATCGTTTCATCCATAGGACATCTACAGCTCGAAATAGGCCTCCCCGTTGATCTCCACGAGGACCGGTCGGAAGCGACCCCCGTCCGGCCTCTTCTGCGATCTCGTTCAGGTTGTCTATCCACCTTGTAGGTGGACATCCCCCGCTACGCTTGCCGGCCCGTGGTGTCTACTGGAGAACCTTTCTACCCCGTCGGCCGTCACTCTAGGTACTAGACATGTACCCCTTCCGCTGCACTTCGGTTATCCACTGAAATACGTCTGTGACTTCGTCGTTCTTTTGCGAATCTCTTCATTTCTGATTCGACGCGTAGGCAAACTCCGAGCACAGCCCGCACCATAGCTCGTTGTGTGACCTCAAGCTGGCTTTTATGTGCCATAGCTAGTGATCCCGTTTCGGTTCCATAAATCATCACTGGTTACAGACACTGGTCGAAATCCTTCGCCTTCTGGCATTTTGGTATTTTGGATATAATAATACGTGGCGGTTTTCCGAACGCTGCTCAGCCGAGTAACATTCGACGATTTACCTCTTTCCCGAAGTTTGACTTGTCTAATTGGACTGTTCGTTCTAGATAGACATATAGAGAAGAGAATAGACTACGGACTGATACTGGTGGGCACAAAATGGGCGTTCGATATAATTTTTGACTTGCCTAAGTTCATCTGGAGGCTTACCCGTTGGAAAACTCGATAATGTCTTTTAGCATCATGCTAAGGTCTTCTATCGCTTCTGCCATGACCACTATATCGTCGGCAAATTAATAGAAGGAAAGTGATGCACTCGCTGATGATGTTGATGCCGAATCCTTGCCATCCAAGCTTGAACCACGAGCTTGCGTCTTCCAATGCGGCAGTGAACAGCTTCGGAAACATAACGCCTCCCTGTCTCACGTCTCTTTCCTATTGAATCGCCTTCGTAATTTGCTCCTGTACTCAGAACGACATGGTGGCGTTGTTGTATAAGCACTTCAGCACTGCGATATACCAGTAGTCCATACGGCACCTGTGCAGAGACTATAGCACCGCCCACGTCTCTTTCGAATCAAAGGCTTTCTCATAGCCCACAAACGCTAAACATAATGGCAAGTCTTACTGCTTGGTCTCCTGTTTGTACAAATATGTACCTACTGCACTACACGGCATTTCTTGTTGCCGTACAGTGCAATGCAGTTTTAAAAGGCGGTCGGTTTATCGTACACTTTTAAGCACAGTTTCTAGATAACGCTTTATATAGGTAGTATAAAGTTCATACAAATCAAACGATGGTCACCATCAAATACCCGTAGTCTCACATCAGAACCTTTGTATAACTTCACTATGCATTGATGATAAAGATATTTGAAGGACGCCAGTTTATTACCATAAGCTTTGCTGGCCTTGTTGGCGGAGATGGCGCCGGCTCGCAGCGCGTGCAGGGCCCCTCGCAGGTCGGCCTCCGACCAGGACTTGGCGCCTCCTTCCTTCTTCGGAGTGTCGATGCCGAGGCGGTGAGCTCGTTGCCAGAGCGTCGTTGACGGGATGCCGTATGTCGCTGATGCCTGTGAAAATATACCCAAGTACCTACTCAATAAAATGTATAGATATTATTCAAATAGGGTGCTTTTTCTTTTTTCTTTTCTTAAATCATTATGGCATAATGTTTACTCAATCGTCACAGCTGACAATTCTATCAATACATTGTTAATTGGGGATTTGGAATTGTATCGTTACTTGTTGCATGAAAAGGATCCCGAATGATAATTGGGCATATTCGATTGGTTGATGGATAATTGGATTACATTGGTGGCACCGGTCTGAAATGGTAGGTACTTCCCCACCTGTTTCGTGGCTGCCGTAAGAGTCGGCTAAAGGATCACGTACCCGAAGGTGAGCAGTAGCGCCTTCTGAGGGTCACAAAAAAAAATACTTCGCTCGCCAACCCGCCTGCCAAGCGTAGCGAGTATTGGCAAACCCCTTCCCAAATGAGGGAAGCCTATATTCAGACGTAAACGTCATATGGCTGACATGATGATGATGATGGCAAAACTAAGAAAAAACAGTTTAATCGTTCCACAAGTGAAAGTTGAATCAGAAAAAGTACTTATGAGTGTCTGGTAGACCAGGTATATTTTGGTGTCATTCACTATAGCTTTGAAAACCTGGCCTAACGATTACAGGTATTATAACAGATTGATTAGATTAGAACAGATTGCTCACAAATAAAATGTTGACTTAAGGCTCTCTTTTACCAAATGTTTAGGTATTTTACGCGCGTTAGAGCAGGAAAGCTAGCTTCCAAACAACCAAGACTAGTCAATTAGTGGAGTCTTGCACCACCAGATTCAATATTTTTGTGAATATTACATCAAGTAACAACATTTTCAACAACTTTCTTGTAAAGTGTGCCTTATTACATCGCTTTTAGGGCCGAGCTATAACACACACGTGCGTAATAGAATTATCCCTACAAAGTTACATTAGTACCTGACTGCAAGTTATATGCGAGTGAACAGAACATTCTCAATTTAATAAAAGACATAAGCCAAAAACATGTTTGTTTCTTTTTCGCAAATGTGTTGAAAAAATCGTACGCATCTCACGGGCCCGCTCATTACATACTCGACTGAATTATGCCCTCGCCTACGCCTTAAATATAAACTTTAAACACAATACTGAATCATGAAAGTCAATCTCTGGTCAACAAATAGTACCTTGGTGAGGCTCATGTGATGATTCCTAAGCGCATCGAGAGCGTTGTCCATGTCTCGCTGGGTCCAGCTCTTGGGGCTCCCGCGGGGCCCCCCCGCCTCCCCGTCGCGGCTCGGCTCGCTCGCCTCGTCGCCACTAGCATGCTGTAACTCTAAACAACAGACACCATTACAAACCCCCAACAACATAACCGAGCCATCGCATTGCTAGCCTACGGCAATAACTTACATTTTAATTTATACACTATTGAAAAATTTATTCAGTTTTATAGTAGCTACACAGACGTTTTTTGGCAAAAGTTCCAATAGATTGACCGCACAGTGCGTGTGTCACCTGATTGTGGTCCAAGATGTAACCCGCAAGCTTATGTTGTTGCGACAAAGGTACGCGATGGTACGTCAAATGGTGTCCTATTTTTTGTTCTGTACAACCACCACGAGTGGACCGATAAATGATAATCGACAATTTATAATTTAAACGAGTTAGGACTCACCTCCTTCAGACAAAGGTTCGTCCTTCACCAAGTGCAGTGGAGTAAAACTAGATTCGACCAACTCTTCTGATGAGCTCAGCAAAGCCAGGTGTCTCTCCAGAAGCGAACAACCCTGAGGAATCAGCACTAATGAAGACATGCTATCACAACTGTTAATCCAGCCCAGGTTCCAGGGCTCCATTTTACGACGATTAAAAGCGTCTAATATGTTTTAATTTGTCTTTAAAATACTGAGAGGTCTCGTTCTTTCTTAACCAAAGTAAGCAGGATTGTGATAATTCCCTGTAAAAATATGGCGTATGTCGAGTATGACGTAATGGCTCACGTAATAAGTCAGAGGGTTCCGAGTATAGTTTCAACCACATTCGGTGGTCTATATCAAGGAGAATACGGGGCGCTCGCGGACGCGGTCGCGTATTCTTACACCCACCCTGCGATATGGAGTTATATTTTGAGGGAGCTGCTCAGAACGCGAAGCAATATTCAAGGCTCAAGAAAAATGCTTATGGTCTGTATGTCAATTAAAGTCGACAGATTCCTGCTAGCCATACTTCTCCAAATTTAAAATATTGACCTTTTCATGCTTATACATTTACGAAATGTCATGATTTGTCAGAAAAAATCTGCATCTGTATGAGTTTGGGAAAGGTACAAAAAGTTAAAATAAATCGAGAATGCCAAGTCACAGAACTGCATGTTTCAGTAAAGGTGTGTGTGGTATGGGTTCTGAGATATACAATCACTTACCTGAAACAATATCAAGGAGTGTTGAAACATTTAAAATTAACTTCCTTTCAATGGGGTAGGCCTATGTCCAGCTGTGGACATCATATGGCTGAGATGATGACGATGTACGTCCTTTCTCAAAAACTGTACAACAAAGTAACTGACTTTTTTAAAGGTGAAGTTAGTATGTCTTTATGTTTTAAATTAGTCATGTTTAATGTTTGCTAGCTGTAAGTTAAATGTACCTACTAGATAAGAGTAAATAAATGTTGTATGTTCCAATGGACTTAGCTGTTGATCCCTGACCCTATTAAATTAATTATCCTGACCCCTATTAAATTTGAAGAAAGTAACACAGCTAACAATAAATGAATCTGAATCTGAATCTAAAGAATTCCGCAAACTATGCACATACACCAACGAAGTGTCATTACCGCGCTATGGGGAGAGGACTCAAGGGTCTCAAGTGTAAGGGCCGTGTCCCCCGGCTCCTGTTTCACGCACACTGGAGTCGCAGCAGGCCCCGCCGGCGCCAGCGGTACCAGCTCTTCCAAACCTCCTGGTGTCTGTAATAGTTTACATAAGTTCACCACACGCATTAAGCAAATAAAAACTTATGAATGTATGTATAAAACACGGGAATTACTCACGTAATAAGTCAGAGGGTTCCGACTATAGTATAGTGTGATTGAAACTGATTGACTTATTCCCGTGTTTTATACATTCATAAAAATATTAACAACTATTATGTCTATTGAAATTAAAACGTGTAGTATTACAATAATAATATATGTTATAATAAATCTATGTATAAATAATTCGAGCTGCATAAGTCGATACCGATATTTATAGGCCAACTTGCGCGAACCAAATTGTCCGAGATTTTCACCCATCGAAATATTATACTTACTTGTTGTACGTAGTACATATTATTCGATGTTTTCACCAAAGGTGAGTCAGGTGTCAAACGCATTAGAAGTAAAAAAAAAACAAAGATGCCTAATTTAATAAATGTCATATTTTGTTACTTACCCGCAAATGTTGTAATAAATCCGATGACGTATTCTCATCACTCTGCCCAATCGTTTCGGATTTCATTGAAAAGTGCTCCGAAGTAAGCTACAAAAAATTATAATGTTGAGTCAAACGATCAAAATTTATTCTTAAGAATGGCATGAGCTAGTTCCATTCCGTTATCTCATGCCATTCCTACGAGTTTAGTTTGCACTTAGTACATTTGCCCAAAATCTATTTTGTAAGATGAAATACCTAATTATGGCCTGTACGTCCTCAAAATGAGCGACTTTCTAACAACCTTTGTTATACGTTATATGTGTATATCAATCAATAGATACTGACCCACAAATCTCTATATATTTATACTAGTAGCGCCCCGCGGTTTCACCCGCGTGGATTACGGTTCTCCCGCTCCCTCAATTTATCCCACGGGAACTATATCTTTTCCGGGATAAAAGTAGCCTATGTGTTAATCCAGGGCTTAAACTATCTCCATACCAAAATTCCAAATTATTTCATCAAAATTGGTGTAGCCGTTTGAGCGTGAAGAAGTAACAAACGTACACACAAACTTTCGCATTTATAATTTTAGTAGGAAGTAGGATTAGCAAGCTGGGGTCTTGCTGCGCTCCGGCGAGGTACACTCTGCAGCGATGGCAAACGTTATTACAATTAAAAGTTCAAGACAGGACTTGTAGATTATTACAGTAATAAGTAATTATTTGTATGTATATAGCTGCTGATGCCTCGGCTGAGACGGAGCCGCTACCTACACTAGACGAGGAGTAGATGGAATGCCGAGTGGTGGTCGGGTCGGTAACATCGCCCGCCTTGTGCGGTCTCGCCGTCCAGGTTTCGGCGGCAAATCCTTCAGATCTTGGCTCAATATGTTAACTCTATACTAGAGTCTATATCGGAATGAGGATGCCTCAAAATATACACATATTAGTTTTACCTAACGAGTAATATTGTAGTTTTCTTTTCCAGTGGTTTTCCAGTGGCCGAAAATAATCTATACTAATATTATAATAATTCTTTTATAATATCTATACAATATTATGTTATTATATGCCGTGGTGGTACCGGCCTAGAATAGTACTCCCCCATCTCTTCCCGTGGGTGCCGTAAGAGTCGGCTAAGGGACCAGAAGGTGGGCAGCAGCGCCTTCTGAGGATTGGAAATCATACTGCGCTCGCCAACCCGCCTGCCAAGCGTAGCGAGTATTGGCGAATACCCCCATATGGGGGAGGCATATGTCAATGCAATGCAATAATACATCTAGAAAAAGCACCTAAAATATACAGTCGAGTTCAAAACCTCCTCCGTTATTGACGTCGGAGCAACAAAGGAGCATTGGCACGAGTTGCCGAATTTTATATAGTTCCTATATACATAACTTCGCGTCTGTTTTCCAAAAAACCTGGGAGTATTCGCGGGTAAATCTTTACCGCCCTAGGAGGGTTTGCGAAGGATAAGCGGCCAGTCCGTTAAATTAACGAAAATATCAGAAAAATAATAAGTATTGGGTGTTGTAGTATAGGCAATGAAGGATTGGAAGAAGGAACATTTGGATTTTTCCAATAAAGTATCGTTGAAACAGCGAGCTGCTCCCTCCAGCTTAGTACCACAATCTATGTGGAAACCTAGATACGCGCCTGGTTGACATTACCGTTCTAATACAGCAGAATAGCAGACTATAGTGAAACACCTCATTTTTATAATATACCTTAACATAAAGATATTTATTTCCAGAAAGGTAATTAAGGGTAGGTATGTAATACACAGACGAGAAGACATACACATATGGGCATAGAATAAAGTACATATTAAAAGCTTGCGACGCTATGTTATAAGCAGATATATTATAACCTATATATATTTACATGAACATGTGACAACTTACCTTATTATTACAGAATATTCCAGGTAATTGCGGGCTGTTATCATCTTCGTCGGATGGAGGTTCGCATTTTACTTGAAATGGTCCGTTTCCGGGCATTTCCTTAAAAATAAGGTATTAAGAATATAGTACCTACACTACATATATTATGTCGCTTTATCCTAGAAGTACGTAATACACTACCCGACTTACTTCCACTAAGTGGTACGTGGCACATTTGCAATGTTTCAATCATATATTATAAAGAAGCAAGATTTGATTGGTTGTTTGTTTGGATTGAATAGGCTCCGAAACTAATGATCAGATTTGAAAAACTATTTAACTATTGGGAAGCCACACTATCCCCAGGTGACATAGGCTAGTTATTATATTTTCAAAAGAATTAGGGATCCATATTAATTTTAATTTTGAAATTTTTGTGCGAAGCCAGGGCGGAGCGCTAGTTGAATATAAAGAAAAATACTTGAGCGATAAACGATACAATAAATTGCAATAAATATATTTTGAATATGATTCCAATTCTGACCAGGGGGCCTACCACCAACTCTTATAGCAGTATTATTGTAATCTTACTTTGAATTTTCGTACCACAAGGCCACATAAGCAATGTTACTTTAATGTTGTTTAGACTAAGCAGTTTTGTGACGTAAACCTCTATTTCGTTCACTCAAAGCGTACCATGAGCCAGCGCCAACGAAAGCGACAACGCTATATGAAAATATAATGTTGTCTCGCTTGCCCTTACAGCAGGAATGTTTCTTCGTTCATTCTACACGTCACTGAGCGATAATAAAACAATAATGTTTTAAGACGTTCATGGTACGAATCTGAGCATTATTACTTTAAGCTTGAAGTATGACGTTCTTGAAACATGATGGTTTTGTAAAAGTTGATGGTACGGCCCCTGTAATACCTAACCCTTGCTCCAGGAGTATCAGGTTGTGCCCATAGTGGTTCCCGCTGGTGGGCATATACACCCGGTGCCGGGTGCGGGCGTGTCATTGGGGAAGCGTTAATTCTTTATTAGGTACCAAATCTGTGCATCTCGTTTCCAAAATTTAACCTCGTCGCCGCCTCGAATAATGGTTTTCGTGGAAGCCCTTTTTCTAAAATAGTACCCACGAGTCGCCAAAATAGAGTACGATACGATACAAACAGCAGAGTATTCTGTGTTTTAATAAACAAATACGACTATGACTATAATATATAAGGACAGTACCTACAATATAACATTAGTACATATTCTATAGGCAGGTGCTAATTGTTAATTTTTTTAAAATAAACAAATAGACATTCCTTTCTTCCTCTGTTTGACCTTTTCTGCAACAAAACATTTTCCGAATCGAAATTTAGATTCGGTGTGAATCACCGAATCTAAATGTAGTGGAAACTTGGAAAGTGCTCATCTACCTTCCTACATATTTGAATACACATAGGTACAATGCAATAAAAACTAAGTAATATATTTTATCGACACATAATTATCAAATTACAAAAAATACTATATATCACAAGCAATGTTTAATAGGCATAGACATAATAAGTGATCAATGACTTTGGTTCAAAGTGAAATCCTCATTCTGATTCACTTCTTATTATTCCATTACCTTTACCGTAAATAACAAATGACAAGAGGAAGCGAGATTTATTGAATTTTTCTTCATTCTGCCCGGGTGAAGAGCACGACATTCGGTTCCCTCCCTGTCTACCGACCGCTGAGCCGGACTGTCTCCGCTCCACAGTCTTCGTATTTTATTTTTGCTTAGACACCTAAGTACGTTGTTGAGTACGAGCAGATATTATTATGGATGAAGATATTTAACGTTTCTGCCGGGCAGTAACAATACAAAAACAATAGGAAAACCATTATAACCGTCAGCATCCTATCTAGTCACTGAATGAAATCGTATCAAAAAGTACCTAAGTAAATTTTAATTATATATAAGTATATTATATACAAGTATTCATACTAGAGCCGTACATACATACTGAAAACAAATGCGCGCCTAAACTATCTGGAATTCAAACTATTATGTTATAGGTCAGTAATAAACGAAAATCGACTCTAAGAAAATCCGTGTAGCGTGTAGATTCATGCAATATAACCTGTCAAAAGTAGAGGAGAGTAGTAAAGGAAAAGTTGCGCGGTTAACCCTCTCCTTAGTCGTCACGTCACGTCTCTATCAGAAGCGTCGTCGGCCGCAGCGCACGTGTACGTGTCGTCGCCTCACTTTTAGCGGGATTACGAGTTCTTTCACTCATCTCACCGTCACCGTCTTCCCGACCGTGGCGAAGGACGGTGTGAAACGGGAGCCGATAAACGCGAGAGAACCGACGAAGACGAGAACGGCGCGAAATTCACTGAGTGAACTCACCTAGTCGGTCAGCGGTGGCCGCCGCAAGCACTCGCCCGTGTCACATATGCACTGCCAACTTTATCTAAACACCCGCGACTGCACGTGACCTTCGGGAAACGATGGGATGTCGCAAATGAAAGTGAATTCGGCACACACCCGGCAGAGTCCGCGTCGCTGCGTGGCGCATGTTTAGGAGGTGCAGAGCGGGCGCGTGCTGATTTTTTTTCTGAGCCAAGGAAATAAAAACAAACGCCTTTTTGCCGGGAACCGGCCGAGCGCCCGCTCTGTGCCCTGCGTCTCCACCGCCACCTCGCGAGCTACGCTGCTATTCATTGTTGTATCTTTTAAGCCTCAATTTCATTACAGACCTTAATTAACCCCTTGAACTACTCGTATAAGTGGCTAAGAAATTAGGTTGAGCGCTAAATTAAAGATATACGAAACAAACAAAATAGAGGGTAGGTGCAATGTAGCAAGTGTAGGTATGCAGGAAGGAGCGTAGGGAGGTCCACCCACTTGGCGCCCGACCAGTCGGCGCCCCGCGCGCGGCGCGGCGCCTTCTCTCTCCGCTCCGATTGATTTTTATTACAAGAATTTTGCTCGTGGTTTTTTTGTTTTCCGCACACTGAGAGCTTGGCGACGCACACAGAGAGATTCGCATAATTCGTTTGTACGAACTTACTAATGCTATTGATTTTTATAACGAAGCGACAGCGCTAAGGGAGAAAAGAAAGTTGAATTCTTTTTATGGATTACTTATGTATATTATCTACATTGTTATTTCATGTGGAGGCTCGTTAAAGGTAGGCACCATATTCATACTTATGACGAACATAAATGGCTTACAGCCAGATTTTTGTAGGTATATATCTATCTACAACGTAACTATTACTTCTGAGTAAGTACCTAACCTATATTAGGACGAGCAACTCTGTAGTAGCTATAGTTAGTAACTAGCTCGCCGTTGAAACGTTACTATAATCTATTGGAAAATTCCAAATGTGTTGAACGTTTTATCTTCTTCATTCTTCTTCTGTCTTTCGTAAATCTTCAGGTCAATTTCGTAGGCAGTGCTCCTTTTTTAACCAATTCAAAAAAGGAGGAGGTTCTCAACTCGTCTGCACAATGAGGTGATATCGTTATTAGCTTTATTTGGTTTTCGCTATCCAATGTCGCGATCCGTGAGTTGGTAAAAAGTGGACAATTATTAACATTGTACCAACAGGAAAAAGAAGCCCCAGATAGTGATAAGTTCGAAGATAGTAGCGAGGCAATACCAGTGACAATAAAAATGAGTACCAATTATGGTCATATCGATAAGTTTGATGGCAGTAACTTTGAATTATTCGAGCAACAATTGGAATGTATAATAATAATTAATGACATTCCTGTGACGAAGCAAACGCCACTGTTGTTGACTAACATAACAACAAGAGTCCTAGAAACACTCAATCATTTGTGCTACCCAGAAAAACCTGTAAAAAAAGAGTTCAAGGACCTTGTAAAACTACTAGAGTCACGATATACCAAGTCGACATCCACTGCGTTGGATAGAGCAGCATTCCGTGCCAGAAATCAAAAGCTACATGAGAAAATTGAAGAGTATGTTATAGAGCTCAAAAAGTTGGCTAAAAGGTGTGAGTTTAAAGATTTGAATGACCAGGTAAAAGAAAAATTTATTGATGGTGTGAATAAACCACTCATTAAGTTTGAACTGTTAAAAAATGGGGATGCCAGCTTGGATAAACTGATAATAATGGCTAGAACAGTGGAAGCAGCAATGCAACAATCAAACTTAACCAAACAGGAGTCAATGGAATCTTCACAATCTAATGGAACTAAAGAAATGTTCTATTCAAGACCACATTCATCACAAACATTAAGGCAGGCCAAGCCTCATATACAAGTCAAGCAGAGCAAGAAAAATGTAAAGTGCTTTGTGTGTGGAAAAGATAATCATGTGAAATCACAGTGCTCATTAAAAAATAAGTTTTGTTCGGAGTGTGGTAAGCAGGGACATGTATTCAGAATGTGAATATACCACAATTTGAAAGATGTTGCTTCTAATGTGGTCAAGGTGGAAATTTGAATAAGATCTGACTAGTTTAGGATTTGAGTTATGTGCTATTTAATTGAGTTCGACTACATTGGTGATGTCCTAATTTGTTCAAGAAAACATTGAATACTTTATATGATGCAAGTCGTTTTGTATATTTTTTGTGTACGTAATTCTATTGTTTATTAATTTTCGGCCACTGGAAAAGCACTGGAAAAGAAAAGTACAATATTATTCGTAGAACATTTACCTAATATGTATATATTTTGAGGCATCCTCATTCCGATATAGGCTCTAGTGGGCATATTGAGTCAAGGTCTGAAGGATTTGCCGCCGAAACTTGCACAGCGACACTAAAAAGAGGGCAATATTAAGATTATGGCCAGTCGTAAATGTGTCTACCATAAATCAATACAAGACAACAAAGATACTAAAAACAGCTTAATAAGCATTAGTTAACAGTGGCCCTTATTCACAACGCTCTCACTAATATTAGACGAGTTTTATTCCATTGCTGGCCTAATGCGGGTAGTTTTAGTAGGCACCAAATAAGTGACGTCATGGATGACGTCATATAAATTTTGAGTGCAGCTGTCAGTGCACTTCCGAATGACTATAAGCTATAGGTGCTTAAAGCGCTAAAAACGCACACATTGACGAACGCTGATATACTCATGGACTTATTTAGAGGAACGGAACGAAAAAAGACACAGATCGGAACTAAAACTTTTTTTGTATGTATGACAATTTATTAATTTTGCCATTTTGAATGAATACCAAACTAACATCAGTAAAAACACAAGACTAATCAACAGAAATAATATTTCTGTTGATTAGTCTTGTGTTTTTTTTTTTTTTGAAGAATTAATTCCTCAAAACTAAATTTTTTACATATTATGTAAAAAATGATGTTTTGAGGAATTAATTCTTTAATAATTACGTTCAAAATGTCCTTGTGTTATGACATTACGGGGATTTTTTGCTGAGTGTTTGGGCATATTCATTATTCGGTGTTACCCCCTCTTGCTGTTAAAACTGCCCGCAATCTTCGCGGCATGCTTTTGATCAAGTTATCAATGAAATCTTGTGGTATTCGATTCCACTCTTCTTCCAGTGACCTTTTAAGATCTCTTATGTTTTTTTTGGTGCTGGAACTCGCTGTTTAATTTGTTTCCCGAGCTTATCCCAAAACATGTTCGATGGGGTTTAAATCTGGCGAGCGTGCTGGCCACGCCAAAATGTAAATTTTGACCTCTCGAAGATATACCCAAACTATCGCTGCAATGAGGGGCCGCGCATTGTCCTGCATTAATTGAAAATTATCTCCGATGTATGGGGCAAAGGGCATGACAATCAGTCCTCAGATGTCATTTATGTACCTAGCCGCAGTCAGGGATTCATTTTCTACGATGTGCAACTCCGTACGTGCCCCTATGCAAATACCGCCCCATACCATTACTGGGCCACCACCATATGACCTCTTCCGACAATGTTACACTGAGCGTATCTTTCTCCGGGTCGTCTTCAAACTTTAACCCTTCTATCATCTGGCTTAAGATAAAACCTAGACTCATCATTAAACAGAGCGAGCAAAGTTGCCCGTGCTACTCGATGATCTGTGGTAAGTAAGGGCCCTCTAGCTGGCTAGCATGTCTTTATTCCAGCTTCTTTTAGTCTTCTTTTTACGGTTTTAGTGCTGTCACTGTTAACTGTCACTTGTCGAACGTCTTAGAGCGTAGATCTGACCTCAGTAGAAGGTAAAGTGCGATTTCTCAGAACACTGCTCAACATAAATTGATCGTCTCTTGCCGATGTGACTCTCTTGTCACCTTGCCCTGCACGTCTCGTGTACTCTCCAGTCTGATAATCATCGTCATCTTCATCATCAGTCTGCCAATAACGTCTAACATTTCTAAAGATGACGGATTTGGAAACTCGCAATGTCTGAGCCACCTCTTTATAACTGTGACCATTTTCAATTAAAGTAACAGCTTTAAAGACCTGAGCTACGCTGAGATCTAGCATTGTCCCTTCAGATATTCATCGATGTGTAATTACAACTATGACAACATGATTATGTCAAAAAAATTAACAAAAGTGAGAATTTTATAAGATGAATCACGTTCACGTCAACAAAATTATTCCAATAGGCTTGTAAACATGTCAAACGAATAAACAAATGAAACCCTGAAACAAAAGACTATTAAAGTAATTCTTTTTTCAAATTAAATAATAAGGTATTATGTGGCCAGTTTGTAATAAGAACTTTTTGTACATATTACAACTTTTCTTTTTTATTGATGTAGCGTTCCTCCAAATAAGTCCATGATTAGTTACATTAACTTACGGGAGTTGCACCATCAAACAATTTGCAAACGTTAAAGTTATTAGTGATGCAAGTCAAATGAGGCATTTCGTCCTTAAAGTTATTCAGTGGAAATATATTTTGAGTAGATTCACTTTGTATTTGTCATCACCAAATGCCACAATTTCAATTTCGTAAATTGTTGTGGCAAAGTTGACATTCCAATTAACATAACTTTTAAATACTTATAACTTATTTTTTTTGTGTCTTTCTTACTTACTTTTTTGAATTGGAATGCCATAAATGAACGCTGTGTTCACTATTTTTAGGATGAGCACTGACTGTACCCTAGTTTTATTATCATGTTTAGTTAAATTGTTACACCTCATTTGAGAACCATTTAAAAAAAAAAAGTATAAAAAAAAATCAGTTTGCCTTTCAAAAAGGAAAAAACACTACTTTAGCTATATTTAAAATGCTTAAATGCGAATGGGATGAAATAAATTTAAAAAAAACGGGTGTTACACTATTAATTGATCTTTCTAAAGCTTTTGACTGCGTAATACATAATATACTACTACATAAAATGGAAAATGTAGGAATACGCGGACAAGCCTTACAACTAATCAAATCATATTTAGAAAATCGGACACAATCAACGTACAATAAAGAAACAAATTCAATAGAGCAAATACAATCAAAATTATAAAATATCTCATTAGGTGTTTCTCAAGGAAGTATTCTTGGGCCACTTCTCTTCTTAATATACGTAAACGAGCTACCTAACATAACCAAGCATACGTGCGTAATGTTTTGCATACGATGCAACTATCTATATTCCGAAAAATCTATCCAGTACCTAATCATATGAAAAAGAAATCAACGATACTTTAAATGAGGTGGTAACTTGGTTAGAAAATATACATTTAAAAGTAAATGTAAACAAAACAAAAAAGTTAAATTTAAAAAAAAAATACCAAAAAATGGAACCGACTTCAACACTCAAAAGTATGAAATGATTTATGGAAGTTGGTACCATGAGCACAATATTGTGATGATAGTTACGTAATTTTTTTTTTCGGGTCTACTCAACCCTCATTGGATCTCTTGGAGAACCCGCGCGCGTGGTCTGTCTGATATCCACGGCTCGGCCCTTAGAGGGAGGTATGATTGTAAGGTGGTACATTTAAAAAAAAATACCCAAAATTGAAACGACTTTAACACTCAAAAGTATGAAATAACTTGTTGAAGTCGGTACCATGATAGTTCAAAAGTAACTGATATCAAAATATTGTGCTCAGCTGCTAAGCTTTTAAATAAAAAAAAGATCAAAATCGGTTCACCCAGTCGGAAGTTATGCGGTATAATATCGTGTAAGTATAAGCACGCATTTTTCAGTTTATGACTTGTAACTCAAGAAGTGCTCGGACCATTTAAATTTCATCAAAATCGATGAAATTTAGATGAGAAGACCACACGGGAAGCACCAGCTTTTAAATAAATAAAAAAGATCAAAATCGGTTCACCCAGTCGGAAGTTATGCGGTAACAAACATAAAAAAAACATACGGGTCGAATTGAGAACCTCCTTCTTTTTTTTGAAGTCCGAAGATTAAGTATCACATATGTAAAATGTAATTTCTTGATGAAAATTATCTTTAAACCGATATGTACAATTAATATTGATTAAACATTAGGTCGAGCGAATAATAATCGAGAGAATTAGCTCGTAAACTCCGTATATCCGCTGTCAGAGCAAAATATGGATTAGCCGATGGAGTTGACGAACGCAGCCCAGCGTATACATGTCGCATACCATGCGCTAGCACTGTGTCTACCTTCAATCAAGTAACCTTCAATTCAAAACATGATGGTCTTCTGATGACCGTTCATGTCAAGAATATACCCTGTATTTAAATGCATAGGTTCTAAATGCTACTTAATTTGAATCCCACTAATACTATGAAGGCGAGAGTTTGTATGTATATGTGTAAGTGTTTATGTGTGCATGTTTGTTACTTCTTCACGCTCAAATAGCTGCACCTACTATGATGAAATTTGGTATGGAGATAGTTTGAACCCTAGATTAACACATAGGCTACTTTTCGTCCCGAAAATAATTGCAGTTCCCGTGGAATAAGCAAACTATTCAAAACCTCCATCACTCCTTCACGCTCAAACGACAGAACCGATGTCGTTGAAATTTGGTATGGAAACAGGTTAGATCCTGGAATAACACATAGGATACTATTATCCCGAAAAAAGGATCGTCCCCGTGGGATAATTGAAGTAGTGGGAAAACCGTTATCCGCGCAGGTGAGACCGCAGGGCACAGCTAGTATGTATTTGTTGCATGCATCGACCTTAGGAAACTTTTCTTAGGTCGATGTTTGTATCTTGATTTTTGAAGTTAAACTAGCCAACCCAACATGAATTAAGCAAACCCCACGGCCATTCTCATGAAAATGTTACTCATGAATTAAATGGTATTATCACATATTGTGGTGTTTTTTTAATATTATCTATCACTACCACCCACTACGATTACGGTGATCAGTGACAAAGCCGATCAATAATATGCTAATGATACTACTCAGTTTTGAAGTTATGTACACATAGGTATATTATTAATATGTATACTCTATACCTACTAATTGTAGCCAGCAATCACGAGATGCTCACGTATTAAGTAGGTCAAGGGCAAATTGTTATATATGCTTAAACAAGCTATAGTTTATAGTATGTATGCAAATTTAGGTGGGTAAAGACGAATCATAAGAGGTATCTATGGCTTAAGTAACATAATTATATTATACATAATCATAAATTAGACAAAAATACGCAATATGAACTATAACATACAAGCTTAATAATTTATTTGTTACTGGCAACATTTTGGAGCTTATTTTGGGTCATTCGCGACTCACTTCCAACTTGTGTTCTATCTACTTCGTTTCGTTTAGATTTTGTAGAGGTGCCTTTCTCTAAACTTGCAACATATCAAGTTGTTTTTAAATTTCATTTCATTTTATGAAAGCTGGCGGGTGTGCAAATGTGCTAATTTCATGTGGCAATTAAACTAAAATACCAAAATTTGTGAGGATAATTTGTTAAACAGTTAATGCAATAATCAAGGTAAGCAATCTTAACCACGTTAGTGATATATTACGGCTACGCATCAAGTTTACTTTTGGCAGGACTTTTCATCTTAAAAATTTCCACTCGTGAACTTTCAAAGTAAAGTTTCCCACAACTTTCTTTGTTGTGTAAAACTTCTTCAAAGTTTCTCGCTTAATACCTATGCTAAGATCTTTTATCGATGCTTATCATCATGAAAAGTTTGCCCAGAAAATAGTAAAACTTGAGTTTTCGTCGCCATTTTATTTTTTGTCGCGCTGGAAAAGCGGCCATTTTCTTTGTGCCGCGTCGCTTACGACGGCTTTTAGTGGTCCATAAAGTTAATTTAGTTAGATAAGTTGGGGCGTGATCTCATCCCGTACAGTGAATTGGTGAGGTATTTTTTGTTGTATCTTACAAACTTTCTAGGGACAATGTTTGTAAGCGAAGTGGAAGTGAAGTTTTTCTAATGGCCTAGTTATTGCGTGGTGCTTAGATGTAGTGTTGAGCGTACATTGGGCGGTTCTAGGTGGTTGGGCGCGACGAGTGGCAGAGAGGCATCATGGACGACGACCAGCAGTTCTGCTTACGGTGGAACAACCACCAGTCGACGCTGGTGGCTGTGTTCGACACCCTGTTGGAGAAGGGAATGCACGTGGACTGCACCCTGGCGGCCGAGGGTCAAACTCTCAAGGCGCATAAAGTGGTCCTCTCGGCGTGCAGCCCCTATTTCGAGGTAAGTACCATCTAGTCCTAAACTAGGTCAATATCTATCGTACCTATGTAAGTTGAATATAAACACTGGCCAGCTCAGTTTTGCTCTAATAAACAAACCACTTGTTTCATGCCAGCTTTCATATGTTATTTAGTGCATAGATGAGTTGGCAACTGAAAGTTGTTTCTACTACTTTTTGTAGATGATAGCAATTACAAATTGCCCAATGGTGCTTACCCTAGTTAATGACACTCATTTGTTATTTGAATTTTTCGAAAATTACCATCCTTTAATTGGACATTCTAATGATAGCTCTAAGGTTGGCTTGACAAGGAATTTATGTTTCATAAACTATACAAAACAAGACATTGTTTACAATAAAAACAATTGCATCAACATACATCCCAGTAAGTAAACAAAACACTGTTGAAATTGATCTGCAAAATGAATTTGGAACATAATTCTAAAAGCTTGACCAATGTAGTAAGGGTGTTGGGTTAATATTTGCCCTGTCTACACAAGCTTGATTACATGGCAATATACCTACCTATTCTGTCATGAAATTTTAGTTTTTCTAATATAGAGAGTCTCAATAGTGCCTATGCTATGTTTTGTGTAAGGAATTTCCATGAAATCTAGTTCATGGTAACAAAGAAGTTCACCCTCAGCTTTTTAGAAATATTTAGTGTAATATATATATACACATTTAATAGACATGAAAAGAAATCTCCATACCAATTTGGGTAATTGGTATGAAGATTTCTTTCCGTATCCTACCTCTTAAGAATTGAATTTTATTTTCAGTTATGTTTTCTTTGTCATAGCAGGAGTATATCTGGTTTTATTAGAAAGTGAACGAGCCATGTAATGCCTTTTAACTCAGGAACGATGTGTACTCAATATAATTCGAGTGTGTTCACTGTTGTATGAGCATATCATTTTTAATATGAACTACATGCAGGTAGTTTTGTTTTGATAAGATGTCAAGGTAGCTAAGTAATGAAGTGTAAATTTCAATCAGGATACCATATGTATTATTATAGCAGAAGAAAGCATATATTCAAATTTATTTATTTCAGGCAAATTACACCCATTTTTTTTCACATAACAATCAATGAAATACAATAAAATGTCAGTTCAAAATTATATGTCAAATTCAAAATAGTCAAAGATAATGGTAGTGATTCGCTTATTCAACTGAACTAAACTAAAATATTTCAAAATTAGATAAGTTCTTATACGGTTACAATAAAGTCTAAATTAGAATGAGACTTATCAACAAACATCACTAAAGTTAAATGTATTTATTATATTTGCGGCTAGTTTTAGGTAAATTAAGTCGCCACTTATTTGGTGCCTACTAAAACGACCCGCAATTTGCTAACAATGGAATAAAACTCGTCTAATATTAGTGAGAGCGTTGTAAGGAGTTATACGAATTTGAATTTAGAGTAAACAGAATACGAGCTATTTCATTTTGAGGAATTTTAGTGAAATTTAGCTAGTTCGTGTGATTAACAGAATTAGGGCCAATATTAAAATTAAAAACAATGAAATACAATAAAATGTGAGTTAAAAAATTTATGCCTTACTTGTGTCAAATTAAAAATAGTCAAAAATAAAAATAAGTAAACAAAAAGAAATTTTTTTAAAAAAAATTATGAAACCAGTTGCCCTTTCTGTGAGACAATTTTATTATTAAATAGACCATATTTTCTTTAACTGTCAGAGGCTGAATTATTCTTTGTATGATATTTTACACAACATTCCCCGTCCTATTAACCTTTCTTCTGTTTAATGTCTTATGCTGTAACTCCCTTTATCTTTATACTAAGTAAATTTGTTGTATGTATTGCTCCTGGGCTGTTTGGCAGTGGTCTAAATGAAACTTGTGTTCCAGACATTTCGTCGATCACTGCTGTCGACATCTTCAGTGGTTCAGGTCCAGGTGGCGACAAGAGCCTAGAACTCTCCTTCGCGCCGTCTTCTCTGTTACTGAGTGGGTGTAGGTGTTCATCAGTAACAGAAGATGCTGCGAAGGAGAGTTCTATTCTCTTGTCGGACTGAACCACTGAAGATGTCAACCGCAGTGATCTGAAAAATTGACTGATTAAAAGCCTGATTAATTGAACATTTATGATTAATTTATTGTTGATATGATCAATTATGTTGTCAAGTTGACACATTTCATCTTTTATGTTTATTTTTTGGCCAATACAGTCACAATATATATGCCTTTTGATCTCTCACAAACCCTCTTCTAAAAAAATGTTTTACTTCATTTATCTAAAAGGTCTTGTTATTTCGAGCAATATACTCCTATGCCTGAGCCCATACTCACTTGGGTTGCATTAACAATGGTAAGAGGGAAGTCAGTGAATGATGACACATAGATGCAAAATTAGTTACATATAACTTACAGTCCTAGGAAATGCTATATTTTGTTTTCTTCAAACTACTATAATTAAGAGTGTACATAAAATATCTTTTAAATCTTTAGATTTTTAGTATGAGATAAAATATTACAAATATCATTATAGTTATGAAGCTCGAGTTTATCTATCTGTATACATAAACATAAAATGAGCCTATAAAGTTCTAGTACAAAAACCTACAACAGAGGTATACATATCATCATATAATATATATATATAAAAATTCAATATGCTTGGAAATGTAATGTTTTGTTTACTTTGGTTATCATCATTATGTGTCCATATAAAACATTTATCATATTAAGCTAAAACTATAAGATAAAAAAAATTCAACTATGATATAATAATAAACAAACGGTACCTATGATCCACGCAAAACTTATTGGCCGCCGCTAGTGATACATTGCCCACATATTTGACGGTATACTGAGCTCTTGAGTAAATCTTAAGAGGCATCATAAGCGGCAGAGGACTGCCTCCACCTGAGCTCTTAAAAATCAATTATTTAAATTCCACATGCGTTAGCATCTTAATATAGTTTTTGAATTTCACATATTGAACTATAAATCTTAATATAGTTTTTAAATTCCACATATTGAACTATAAATTTTAGATTTATGCAGTTGCAATGATTTTCTTAACAATGACCCACAGTGATTTCTCCGGCTCTGTATTGTTCATAACATCATTTTTTCATCTCTTTCTATAAACTATTTCCTTCAATTACACAGTTCTGTGCCGCTCCTTATTTTTTTTCATCTCTTCATTTAGCTTACTTTCTCATAAAACACAGAACTTCAGCATGTTTGGTGAAGTTTTACCATCCAGTTTTCTGTTACACCCCATAATTATAATATCTGCATCCTTGTCTTTCCCAAAGAGTGGTGCGCGCAACGCTTCTCTGTCTCTCTCCTTACTGGCGTTTCAATCTGAACTTTTTCAAATCTAAGCAACCATGAACATGCCCCCGTTTCTAAGTAAACAACCGACCAACAGGCAGATTTAAAAAAAACAGACAAACAATACTGTTTAAAATAAATTTTAATATTATTTAACAGTATGGTTACAGGATTTCGCTAGGCAACCCAAGTGCAATACATGTATCAATCTCCATCTTATTTAACACATAATTAGTGTCAGAGACAAATAACAGATGAGGGGGTATGCATTCTTCAGCCATATCTCTTACTATGTATTACTTTTACAGTGCCTGTTCCTGATATTTGTTTATTTACTTAAAGCATCTAAGTTTATTGAGTCAGTTGTGAATACTAACAATAATGATTTATCAAATATAATATATCCACTAATTTTTTATGTATTAGAATGAGCCGTTAAGTATAATTTAGTCTAGTCAGGGTATCAATTCTACTAACACATTTCTCATAGATTGTCAATGAATCGTAGTTTTTTCTAGTTTTGCTATTCTACTTGGAGTATAATTGTAATGGCTACACAGATCTGATTCCTACCGCACTTCAATCAACAACTTCAATCAACAAGGCAATCGAAATGCAATTGTTATTTTAGCGGTATATCAAGTTTATTTTTGATGACATGTGAACGTCTATTGCATTGTTTATAAATGGATTGATTAATAAATAAGAGAATTGGTACCCAGAGTGCTGACAGTAAAGTAGTCAGTGACAATTTTTTAAGAATTCGAATTAAGTAATGTGTAAAAGGGCAGTTCGATAATCCAGTTACTTTTGTTATTTGTAAAGATCTGTTTTTTTTAACGCATCTTTCCATATCTGGGAGAAGTCTTAATAATTTTTAAGTTCTTCAGATAAAACATTATATTATGAGAAAAAAAATCATTAATATACCGAGGAAAAGCTACGAAAATAGTAAGATACTGCTTCATTGTATATGGTATGGTCTAAAAGTGATTTACTGAATGTTGCTGTGGTTGAACAAACACAAAGGACGATGAGCGCTCAGTGGGCCTAGACAAGGTGCATCGCTTCATGGCGATTCTCTTTCTCTAACTTTTGAATGTTACTTCTGTTTGTTCATGTGATATACTGGTTTGAAGTGTCATGACATTTTTTATGTTTTCTCTCAGCGTTATCACTTGTAGAATGTTACTTTGTCTAGGGCTACTGGTATATATCTCAGGAAATAAATATAATTTTGATGTTATGCCGATAACTGAAGCAATGATCCCATGATGAATGACCCACGTATGCCATTAGTTTTGTACCAAACGCATTCTTAGTCACTACAAACACAACACAAACAGAAGAACCTAAATAGAGAATAGGAAGTGACGGAAAAACAAACTGTGGGGTTTATGACGTCACCTTATATTTAGCAGCACATTAAATAAATTTCAATCGGCTCAAAAGAGACATATTTTCTTTGAAAACATAATTTTATAATAATAAATTGGAAAACAGTTTTTCGTATTTATTTTGCATTAGTCACAGGGCAGCGTATCATTAGTCATTCACGTTGTGGATAATTTTCTCCTAATCTTCAAGCTTTAATTTATCGTATCACTATTATTGATATGAACAACGAGAACGAACATTCAACTGTTAGAGAAAGAGAATCGCTATGAAGCGATGCATCTCGTCAATGCCCACAGGGCGCCCAGTGGTCACTACGCACGACATGGCTTACTAATCCGCGATATCGCATTAAACGACCACCAAAAAAAATCCACGAGATAGCTAAGATGGATCTCTAAAGACATCTCTCAACATCTCTGAAGAAATTGTCAAGGCAAACATTTAGGCCTAAAAAACTATCAGCAAGATGCCGCGTTTGAATACAGTTGACCAAAAACCAATTGTATTACTACCCCTTAACGGTGTTACCATGTTTAAGCGTAAAACTAACGAATTTTTCCGCCGACGACGGCGAGTTGACGGAAAGTGGATACATTATTATACTACTGAGACAAAATAACACTCAAACAGTGGGCATATCCTGGTGAAAAAGCTCCAAAACAGGCGAAAACAGTTTTGTCGGCGGGTAGTCATGGCCGCCGTTTTCTGGGACTCAGGTTATTTTAATTGACTTTCTGGAAAAGAGATCAACAATCACACGAGCATATTATGCTGCGTTACTCGATACATTTCCTGGAGAACTGACAAAAAAACGCCCTCGCTTATAGAAAAAAAGTTCTGTAATGTCGCAGATGTCAACGTCCCCCCCCTCCCGTTGAAGGGTGGGATGATGTTTTCAAAATACCATGCTTGGTCACAGGAGCGGGGAGAGAGGCTTAGAATTTCGTCATGTAGTCAATATCTTTTTTATCAAAAAATTTGATGGAAAATCTGCATGAAAACAACAGATAACGACTGGTTTGTAATCTGTAAAGGTATTACAGATTTTCTTTAAAATAGTTTCAATGAAACTTGCAAAGTTTGGAGCGATATTTTCTATTATTACATGGTCGATACACATACGGTATTAGATGCTGACAGATCAGATCACCACCCACCTCACAGGCTCAATTCACAGAAAACCTAGCTATATCCTTGCCATTCTTTATATGTAATAGTATTTTTCGACATTATTAATATGAGCCCTCTCCCTCAGCAGATGTTCTACCGAACGCGCCGAAAATATGTCAATAAAACACAATACATCAAAAGGATCTATACGTCTAACAAAGTTGTATAAGTCGCGATAATTTAAGAGCGATGAAATGTAATTATAAAATATCGTTTGTTTCAGAGTGTGTTATCACAGCAGTTTGACAAGCATCCGATTATAATACTGAAAGACGTGAAGTATGCAGAGCTTCGGGCCATGATGGATTACATGTACCGCGGCGAAGTGAACATATCCCAGGACCAACTGGCCGCTCTCCTGAAGGCGGCGGAGTCCCTGCAGATCAAAGGGCTGTCCGACAACAAGCCCTCTAGGCCGCCGTCGCGCCCCGCACAACCCGTGGCCGCACACCCGCCGAGACCGCCATCGCCGCCGCCACAGGTATACCACAACACTTTTGACCATGACTTCTGTGCCTCGGGGATCCTGGATTCGAATCCCGGCAGGGGCAGACATTTGTGCGTAGGTGTTTGTCCAGGGTCTTGGGTGTTTGTGAGATGTGATTGTATATGTCCATGCGTCCCGCGACATAGGGAATCCTAGGGCGGCGGTTCGAGTGTAATAAAAAAAAACACACACACACACACAGTTTTAGTTGGCACAAAATAAGTGGCGACTTAATTTCGCTAAAACTACCCGCAAATTTAATAAATACATTTAATTTTAGTGATGTTATTGATAAGTCTCATACTAATTTAGACTTTATAGTAACCGTATAAGAACTGATTTTGTATTTTAGTTACCAAAATTATGATTTATTTGTTTATTTCTTCAACTCATGGTGCTCACGGTATATTTTAGATATCAGTCAGGTTAAGGTGAAGAATATAGCCAATTTGGCATTTTTACTAAAACGATTCTACTCATTACCAACTACCCATAAGCAATCAAAAATATTATATGTTATTTAATAATCTTTAAACAAAAATCATAAAGATGTACCTCACAAACTGTACAATATGTTACTTTTGTAATTATTATCTACCAGACCAATCAGAAAGTATTCCAAAACGAGTTTTTATGTATAGAGACTAGCCAGTTCTCTATCGCTATCTAATATGATTATTTATAAGTAAAAACAGGTAGGTACGTTCCAATTTCAAAACTTCGCTCCACATTTTTGCGAGCTAATTTAAATTGCGTCGGGAACATTTTCGTGCTTCATTTTTTACGATTTCAAGTGTCGCCTGTTACCGCACTAATCGTACGATAGACTACCAATGACATTCGTGGATGAAACCACTTTCGAGGCAACCGTGTATCGTTGGTATAACAAATTCAAGCGCGGTCTACTTTGGGGGATGAACAAAGAAGTGCTCGCCTTTTGACGACTGTTACACATAAAGTGTAAGGCCATTTGCTTAATTTTCAATTTCGGGTCCTTCCAGTCAGCATATTTTGTTGTAAGTCCTACATGTCTAACTTAAAAGAATACTACTTAATGTTCATTAAGGTTATTAGCTGATTAAATAAAAATTGATTTCATTTGCTAATTTATTAATGAAAAGATATTTACGAGCGTTCATATCTTTTCATTTGCTAATTTATTAATGAAAAGATATTTACGAGCGTTCATATCATGTCCTTTACTAAAAATTCTTGCGGTAATAACAAATGCGCTTGAACTGTTCCTTACACCAGAAAAAGGATATTAAAAAGTAACAAGTTGGTTGGTAATTTTCTTTTGAGCTCCTATGGGCTCTGTTGTTCATTTATGTGATATAACACGCATCAGGACTTGTCCCGCCCGCGCGCCCCGTCATGTAGGTAAACACCCGCGAGCCTCTGTAATGTCATCGGCACACTCTTAAGAAACCTTTGAATAACGATTTTAATTCCGCTATTGCCTTACCATGTCAGCTGACGTAATGCTTATTAATTATTTATAAATATTTATTTTTATAAATGATACATATATAAAAATTACATTATATTTTATAAATATTTTTATAAATATTACAAACTAACAACAAATGCTTAGCCATCTATTTTAAATATGATTATAAGTAAAAATAGGTATCAGTGGTGATGACAAAGTTTGGCAGCACACTTCATGCAAACTTGGCAGATTATCTCAAGTGATAAAATGACTGAGCAAGACGACCTACTTAACAACAAAGGGCGTTTATCCGCCGATGAATCGCATACATACATAATTTCAATTCATGGTTACATTGTAACTGGCTCCCAGTGTTACGCAATACCTTGAAGTGCTTTATTGGATGTCAGCGAGCTAAATTTAAGTTCCAACTCATATCTGAATATAGTAATGTTGATTTGGTATAGCATTTTAAACAATGTAGGAATTATTTATTTTACTGCTATTTATACATAATTATAGTTTCTTTTCAATACTTCATATAGATAGGTACGGAATGGGGAATGTGAATAATAACTCTGTAAAATGATATCATTTGGTTGTTACCTTATATTCAATTATGAGCACATCAAAAATACTCTTTCTACTGAGCGAGCACTCGTGTATCTCAACAATCCAACAACAATTACAACTACTTTACATTGAAATTAGGAGACTTATAAGTAATATTTGTGTAGTAATTTGAAAATTTTACTATAAGAAATAAATAAATTTATTCGCAAATATTCATTCATAAATTCTTTTCTGAATGATATTGATGAAAACTTGGTAGTGACTAGATAAAAATAAGTTTGTCCTTTTGGGAGCTACTGAGTCCCAGCCTCATGCTATGGCATATACACGGGTTGCATTTATATCACCTGCATGTTTGTATCAGGCATCCAAAATCTAAATCCTCAATTTCGAATCCCTTGTTGTTTATAATCAATAACTGAATGACATGTTTGTTTCCTTTTGGTACAGGCAAGAGATGGCAGCATAGATAGTCGTGAAGGATCAGTCAGTCCTACGAGACGTCGTAAGAAAGCGCGGCGTCTCTCCGTGGATATCCCCCCCATACCAGTAGAGGCTCAAGGGAACGGAGATGACACACTTTGCAAAGAGGAGGCACCCAGAGACGGAGTAGAAGATCTCACACTTGACGAGGAACCCGACGACCAGCAGCCTGTGATACATAACGACGTCGTACGCAGTTAGTATCCTCATGTCATACTTTCATTTTAGTGACGTTCCGGATATCCGTATCTGCGGATATCAGAGGGAGAAGAAAGATCTATATCTTTACCTTGTTCATTTTCAATTTATAGGATGAAATGCTATCTATAGGTGATTTCGTATAATTAAAAACTATTGAATAGAAAGAAAGAAAGAAATACATTTATTTGTAACATTTAACCCTTCTTTGCATGATGATGGAAATTTCAATCATAATATTTAGTCAACAAAAAAAGGTACTCAAAGCCCTTGTACTGTAAATTTGTTGTTGCTGGCAACTTTTTAAGCGACTATTGCATACAACAAAACGCAGTTGTCAAAAAATAGCAAACGTCACTGTGAATTACCAGGCCTAGAACTTGTCATTCCGCTGTTTGTTTTGACTGGAAGAAAGGAGCGAGATTTTAAATTGTTGTATGGAAATAAACGGAGATATAAAATACAATAAAAAGTGAAAATGAGTTGAAAAAAGGTTTGTTTTTATGTTTTTATTATTTTATGTACAATTTATATCAAAACACTGTGAATAAATTTCTCAAAACTATGTGATGGAAATTTACATCACTGTGCAGTAACTTCACTTGTAATGTATGGCAAACATTTTTTTGTAAATGTTTATTTTATGTTGCTTTTTAGGGAAACTTGAATGAGAGAGATATTGAAGATTATCTTAGTAAGTTACAAGACGGTTGGCTCTCAGAAGATGGCCTTGATGACCAAGATTCCGATGATGAAAACCGCGATGCTGATGAAGTTATAAGAGTGTTGCAGGAGGAGAACGATGATGATGATGATGATGACAATGTCGATGAAACTGCTGATATTGATCCTCCTCTTATAGAACCAGAAGATCAAGAACCCTCTCACCCATCAACTTCATCCAATTCGCAGTCTTCATCCAGTTTTTCATTTGACAAAAGAAGTTTGATTTGGAAAAAAAGGAATCTGGTGTGTGACACAGATAAAATTACTTTATTGGGGAGTTCTATTACTTCAGGCGATCTATTACACCTAGAAACTCCATATCAATGGTTTAACCATTTTGTCACTGAAGATTTTATCAAAACATTAGTAGAGGAGACAAATTTATATATAATACAGAGTAATCCCAGTTCATCTATAACATTTACAGAATATGATTTGTATAAGTTCTTTGGTATATTATTATACATGTCAGTAGTCAAATTTCCTAGCACAAGATCATACTGGTAGCCAAAGTTTGGATATGAGCCCATTTCTTCAACAATGCCACTGAACAAGTTTGAGAAAATAAAGTTATCATTACATTTTAATAACAATGATCTTCACAAACCTATAGGTCATCCAGAACATGACAGGCTTTATAAAATCCGCCCTGTTATCAAGCATCTCAATGAGAGGTTTGCCACAGTACCAATGAATCAAAGACTTTTTTCATCTTTTTGATCTAGCTTTTATAAACTCTTGGATTGTTCATAAAAAAAATGCTCAAGAAAGAGGTGAACCCAAAAAGAGTCTGCTTACAATGAGCCAATTCAAAAATGAATTGGCCTTTGTGCTATGCAACAGAGGAACCACCAAAGAAGCTAAAAGAGGGCGTCTTAGTACCAGTGTACTAGAAGAAGAATTACAATCAAAAAAAAGAAAAGGTTCTCCAGCTCCACCACCTCCAAAAGACATAAGAAAAGATGGTGCTGAACATTGGCCAAAAGTAGGTGGGTCACTCCGGTGCGAATTTCCCAAATGTAAAGGCTATTCCACAATTTCGGCGTCAATTTGTGCTTAAATAAAAATAATAATTGTTTTTTAAATTATCATAAAGAATAAAGAAGATTGAGGAAACAATATTTTTATTTATTTAGTACTGAGCTAAATATGTGACAATGCATGATGATGTAAATTTCCATCATATTGTTTTTTACATAATACATATTTTTATTTACACTAGGATTTTTTTAAATATTTTTCCTTTACTCTAGAGCACTAATTACATCACCCTGATTTATTTAAAAAAAATAGAAAAAGTCATGCAAAGAAGGGTTAAAGCATACAAAAATAACTAAATTAAATAGGTTAGCAATACAATTCTAAATGTTACAAATCGGCCCCAACTCAGCAATGCTGATTATAAACCAGCGCTGGTCTTCCGTTGGGACCGGTTCGTGACGTCACGGTTCCTCCGTTTAAAACAGTCTAACCTATACTAAAAGGGATTGGATGACGCTGTAATTACGTAAAATTGGTAAGTACATGATATGTATAAGTAACACTTGTATTTTATATAGGGAAACTACTTATGATTATTTACCATGTGAGCATAAATTAAAATGAAAGTATATATCAGCACAAAAAATGAAAAAGTATTGGAAACTAAACGTAAAAGTTAGTCAAATATAATAAACCGTGATGCAATGAATTTAAAAAATATATTAATAAATGAAAATGATAACACACGGCGATGCTTAAAAATGCAGTAGGTACAATACGAGGAACAGTAGGTAAGTGAAATTAGACTAAGTAGTTCACATTAGTAGTAGAATCACATTCAGATTATATTTTACTTCTTAAAATCAAATATTTGGAAACTTTATATTGCAAACATTGATCGTAGTCTGTCGTGGCGGCGGGCGTGACGTCAACTGTCGCTTCAAGGTCTCGCGCACCGACACCGATTGTCTAAGGAAATGAAGATCCGGATCGGTATCCGCGGATCTTGACGCCAAATATCCGTATTCGGATCCATATCCGCGGAAATATGTACATTTTTAAATATCTACAGTGGAGTCGATTCTCGCATGACAACTTAAAATAAAAACCCTCTCATATTAGACCATCGTGTATAGACCAGGCTGTATGCAGACCTGAGGAATGCGCAGCTCGCGCGTGCATTTGTTGTTTGGGCGCCCGAACATGTAATGTGCGCGCGAGCTGCGCATTCCTCAGGTCCGAACACTCCCTTTCACTTCTTCTTCTCTATCGTTTCACTCTTGACAGAGCGGTCGTGGTCATCATGAAGTACTTTTCGATTTTGGGGCAGATGTTATTCGCCTCACAGTGTCTCGCCAACGCTGTCTATTAGACGACAGTCTACTGCATTCATGCAAAGGGCCGCCAACCGCTGTTTTTATTTGATCGGTCCATCGCATAGGTGATCTTCCTCGCGGTCTATATCCTCTATCCCTTTCACCTAGACATGTTTAACTATGTACACTTGGTATTATGGCGTACACATGTTCATATTATCCGGTCTCTAGGGTGCTATTAAGTCGCATATTTTATTTGAGATGCTATTTTTTTTGTAAATATCTGAGGCCAAATTATTAAACAAGTCATCCTCATATTTCATGTCATATGGGTTACTGCTGTGGGTGTCAGCTGCATATGTCACGGTGACTCACGTCACGGCATCATCATCACGGGGGCACGTAATCCATTCTTGGATATACCTAGATATCCACTCTCGTTCACTCGTGGCGAACTACTGGCCGATTCGTCCAGTCACGGCCTCCGTGTCGTCCACCCGGCGCAGCGGCGTGCTGTGTTGTCTGTTGTTGTATTGGCTCTCAGTCTCCACTCCAGCATTTTTCTAGGCCAACGGCCAGCCTTCTAGCAATGAGTCCTGACTACGCCGATAGACGTAGAAACTGTTTTGTAAATTGCAAAAGCGGGCTGTTAGTTGTACCTATATGTAATGGGGCACCGCTAATCTAAGAGAGTTATTTAAAGAAATATACTTGCCATCTTTGTACGTACATTTTTTAAAATGCAATGTAGGTATGTGCTTCAAAATGAGACTAGTCACTAGATCTATAAAGTATTTCAAAAACTTAAATAAGTAAGTAGTTTAGGTAACATAGTAGTAGATTAGCAAAGGCGAGTAACTTCTCCCTAGGGAACTGTGTTCGTTTTTATAATACAGGGTGGGCCATAAGGGTGTTGGCGGTTTCAATATTCAATTAAAATAGAACCCCGAAAGATAAAACAAATGTATATATTTACACAGTAGATAGATATAATTTTTTAAGACTTAAAAATAATGTTGTCCAAATGACTTCTCTCGGCTGCTTGACACTCTTGAAACCAAAGTTGCAGATTTTAGGAAACTGGTTGAAAGTTTATCTCGGTATATTGTTACTTTCCTGAGTAATATTCCTCTTGAGCTGCTCTAAATTGGTTGGATTACAGTCGTACCACCGATTTGAGGTAGCCTTATAGAAAATAATTACATGAAGAGTGATCGGAGCTACGAGATGGCCATTCAATATCCCCCTTTATGAAATGAGTTTTCTGGGGAAAACATTTTTCAGCAGCTGTATGGATACCCTAGCCGTATGACATGCGGCCCCATCTTATTGGAACCACAGGCTCGAGATATTGTCTTGAAGTTCTTGCAAAGGTGGCACCAAAAAGTTTCTTATCATATTGCAATAATTGTTAGCTGTCATCGCTTGCCCTTGTGGGCTGGAATAACGTCAACCGGTATTATGGGCCATACTTTTTTCAGGACGAAAAGTCCTGAAAAAAGTATGGCCCATAATACCGGTTGACGTTATTCCAGCCCACACGACAAGCTTAGGGCTGTGAAGAGCACGTTCATGCAAGCGTCGGGGATTAGTCTCGGACCAGAACCCACAATTTTGTTTGTTTACATGGCCATTGAGGTGAAAATTGGCCTCATCGCTGAACATCATTTTGTTAAAATCAGGATTGTTAAAATGGTTGAATCTGTCGAGCATCAAATTGACAAAGTTAAGTCGGTTATTGGCACCATCTGGTTGTAACTCTTGGACTATCTGAATCTTATAAGCCTTCAAATGCAAATCACGGGCAAAATTCGTCGCAAAGCCGTTCTTTTGATGGGAGTGGGTCGATAAAATGTCTACGTGTCTTATCTTGGGAAAGAGGGGTTCAATAATCACCAAAAACTCTTAACATAATTAATAAATGGCCTCTAAGAATTATTTACATGACAAAGATAGAAGAAGATATAGAAGAAAGAGAGAGAAGAAAAGCTGCACTTATGCCGTACATATTAACATGTTATCTAATTAAGTTATTGGATATACATATACCTACTGTAAACATATTTGTCCCTATAAGGTTGCCCCTCCGCCAGTTTCTTATTAGTAGCTCTATTTATTTTGGAACACGGTGTTAGTATTATTATTATAAGAACAAAAAATGACATTTATAAGTGCGTCGTAAATAAATAAAAAAATGTACTCTAATTTCTCAGGCGCAGGAAGCTTGATTTTAGTGATGTAGTGCGTAGGGGTGACCTAAATTGCAAATGTATGTTGTGTTGGCCGACAACTGTGGTAATCTACGTTTTATCGTATGACCAAACTGTAGCACTCGCACTTTGGTGACGCGAGTGCGCCTCAGAGTGTTCGAATGGGTGATGTTGTACCTACCTTTGACGGCGTTCTAAAACATCAGTTTGTGTAGATTAGTAATATATATCTTTTTGGGGGAGCGCTCGCATAGGGATCGACGAGCCCCGGTGCTTCGCGGAACACACTTTTCATAATTGAATAAGGCCAGTCTAGGGAATGCCGATGTGTCCGATGAATTGGATCGATGAAATCATGATACTTCAAACAAATCTATTACTATGATAAAACTGTAATAGCCTGTAGGTCACATGTACAAAATGAAAGCTCTCCAGGCACCCGAGCGGCATTCAATGAAAACTGTCTATAAAAACCGACTAAATTTGTGTGAAATAACAGGATTATTTGTTTCAGATTTTCAATGGCACATGGAAAGATCTCAAGACGAAATAATGAATTCGAGTGATAGCGTCCGAGATTCGCAAGGTAAGCACTAGAGGTTACGTCGCGACGCCGCCGGTGCCGGCGCCGCGCCCGCGCCCGCGGCGTCGCCGCTGACTTGTTGCGTTGCTCTTGCCACCCTTACAGTAATCTCACTCAACAACGCAACTTGTTCAATGGGATTCAAGATTGATATTCTGGGACAATTCACTTTTAATAACAACTTTATCTTTGTATTAGAATGTGATTTTATTGGAAGTAAATGTGTTAATTTGCTATAAACGAAGTAGTGAATTGTTCCAGACATACAAGGAACGGATGAAATGCGCAATGTCTTCCCATAATTTGAAATTAGAGAAACAGTCATTGCTTAAAATAATGTATGTATAATGTTATATATAAATATTATATTACACGACAGCGGAATCGAGAGTGCTAGTGTTTTCACATGTGAAACTTCAACCCTATATTAATTTTACTATCTAATATTAATATTATAAACTACTAATATTATTACTATTTCTATATTTTGTGTATGAGTATGAGATGTAACGATATTTCAGTGCAACAGGTCGAGGTATTGGTAAACAAGGTTGTTTTGTAATGTAGCCTTTTGAAAGGTGAGGTAATTGACTGAAGTAAAGGTAAGTATACAATTTGGTTATTATTTGAAATGAATGTTCAATTAGTAAGCTTCTGTTTGTGATATGGGGTCTTAGAGGACACGTAGAGAAATATGCATGCTTTATTCGTATTACTATGGTATGTTGTAGACTTGTAGAGGCACAAGGCAGTAACAAATATTAACCGCGGCAAACAGTGCTAAACCCTTTAAAAGCAACCTCACACACTCTAACATTGTGGACTGATTATAATGGTGAGTAAAATTTTGGATAATAGTATTCATTATCGTTAAAAATTTATTTAATAAAATATAAAGAGAAAATCATTGTAAGTGCACCACACCTCACTTCACCCATTTTAGGGTAATTATCATGAAAAATATAATATATTGTATTATCGCGGTGGTTTCATCACGTTAATTGCCCAGTACTGCGCACGAGTGTGTTCTCATTAAGTACAAGAGTTTGGATTGTTCCCACCCCGCCTCGCCCCGCGTGACGGCGATAAAGGTAAATTGGTTTTACATTATAAACATATTAAAGTAGTGGTTATTTGGCTTATTTATTTATTATTTATTGTTATTTTATTTTTGCATTCACATGTGATTTCACTGCAGATGTTTTTTTTTCTATTATTTTATTTTTAGCAATTCATGTTTTTACATTACGATTATTTTTTTGGTTATGTCAAGCGTTGCATGTTCAATAGGTCGCAAATATAAACGGAATTCTGTAATTAAAATTATTGGAAGCATGTGATTCATAGAATCATGAAGTACCGACTCCCAGTGAATGCGCATTTCATTTATCGACAGTGACATTGACAGATTTCTCAAGAAACTTGAACACAAAAAGAGCTAGGTGTCTCGAGATATATCGTAGAACTCCGAATACCACGAGGTGAAAGAAACTCCTCCACCCACACTCCTGCAATCATTGCTGACCAGCTTATTTTCCCAACTTTTGTAATATCCTCTTTTTAAACTCTTTTGTGAACTTATATTTATTTGTTTACAGACTGACAGAACCAAAACTAACAGTAACCTTGCGGCAATAGACCCAATAAAGCATTAATCCATTTCACGCCATCATTCGTTATGCAAAAACACTGTTACTAACCATTCTATGCTTTATATATGTTTTATTTTCGCTTTTCATTCTTTGCCTTTCCAGACACGCTCAATGAACTACTAACCTTCGAAAAAACTTCCTTTCCAATAACCCGAGGATTCTTAAAGAGCGCCAGCGTCAAAGCTGAACTTGCTGAATACAAAAACCCTTTACCAACTAAAATAGAACCTCTAGGCGCTTTAGAAACTACAATTAAAAAAGAAGGCGCCGTCAAATCCAATGTTAAAAAAATACCAGACACAATAGTTAAAGTACCGTTGAGAAAGAAAAAAAATAAAGGCAATAAAAGATTTACCAGGAAAAAGAAACACGGACCTAAGTCGATCAAAGATCAGAGATCTATGCGTTCAAACGACAAAGATAAAAAATATGCTTGTTCCATTTGTAAGGAAAAAAAGTATAAGTACAGAAGGAACAAAATGCGGCACGAGAAATACGAATGCGACTCTGGACCTCAGTTCATTTGCGACAAATGTGGAAAGAAATATTCCCAGAGAAAATCCCTCAAAATGCACATAAATCAGAAACATTCCGACGTGCACTTGCCAACGACACCTAATAATCCCAACGTGCCGGCGCCGACAGCCGACCAAGCTTAGTCGCAGTTAGCGACCCCGCTACCCTGTAGTGTCAACCGGCGTCCGTCCGCAACTCCCGGTTACATCACGCACAATAGCGCACTTCCCAACACCTATCCGACACCATACATACTCGGTTACTGTGTTATCAATTGCGACCTTTACCTTATGTTTCTTGTTATTTCTATTTTAAGTTTAATAAACTTTAATCATGTGAAATTATGAACTTACTAAAAACATGAATTGTTAAAATTTACTCATCTAATGAAGGGTCTAATTTTTCGTTTAAAGTTTTATATTTACTTTTATAGGTTAATTTAGAGTATTATATTTTGAAGGTTTAGTTATAACTCGATCTCAAAATCAAGCATCTCTTTACTATAAGTTTCGTTGATTTGTTTTTTTTTAATTTAGATTTATAGTTCGTTAAGTCGATCTCAAAAACCACAATCACAGCGACAACTTTGTTTATATTTTTCCAGTTTCTTTCGTTTGAATATAGTCTATTTGTCATTATAACGTTTTGTTTTAATTTTTGCATGGGGATATTGACACACACAACACATGGAACGTAACAGAGATACGATAGACCGACCGTTGTCAATTTTCTATTGCAGATCGGAAAACGTCGCCGCGGCACAGTATCGTGACGCGTAGTAAAAAGAACATCGACGACGTCCTCGTAAACACGACTACATTCGCGATATTGAAAACGGTCAAGTCCCCGCCGCCGCCGAGCGCGGCCGACGAAACGAAGGAGAACAAGAAAGTGGCGACGAGAGGCCCTCCGGCGAAGCGCGAGGCGGCGGAGGCGTGCGTGGGCGTGGTCGCGGGGGCAGGGGCGGGCGCGGAGGCGAAGGCGGAGGGCGGGCAGGGGGGCTCCCCGTACGAGATGCTCTCGCGGCGCGAGGTGCGCGACCCGCGGCTGCCGCTGCCGTGCGCGCAGTACAAGACTGAGAAGGGCTACAGGTGCCCCAACTGCCAGCGCTGCTACAACGCGCGCAAGAACCTCGTGCGCCACGTGACGCTCGAGTGCGGCCGCGACCCGCAGTACAAGTGCCCCTACTGCGCGTACAGTAAGCACCGCCGCAACGAGCTCAAGAAGCACATCGAGAAGAAACACCCCTCGCACTGCCAGAGCCCCAAGGCTCTCAAGTCGCCTTAGACGCGCCTCCACTCCACTCCACTCCACTACACTACACCTAGTGCTTTATACTAGTGCCTTACGTCACGACACGACATACTACTGGATCTTCCTCCTAGTTGATATTACCTAAAGTTAATTAAGTATACATTTTATATGAGCCTCGTTTACTTATGTATTGATTTATGATAATGATATTCGATATTTTTAACTATTAAAGTACCTTAAGAGACGACGGGCTTTTCATTTCATCCGTAGAGGACCCCGGCCCGATATAGACATTTATGGGAAGATAAGTTCACGAGACAGTTTTTTTTTTTTTCGGACTGTGCATGTTTGCATGAATTTAGAAGCTTCGCCTTTTATGATTTCTAACAGAAGTTATTATTTTTTTAATATAACGCATTTCTTTGGTTCCTTAATTTTATTTTAGCCTCTGGTAGTATTAACAAAGACTCCGTACGTAGTGAACGCGCTTAACTTATCGTTTGCAATATCTTTAACGTGTTGTATTTCAGAATTGCACAAGGATAGCCTGCCGTCGGCGCTGCTCTCGCTGCTCTCGATGCAAGCGCAGTCGCAGGCGATGCTGGTGCCCCCTTGCATCCAAGTCTCCACCGTCAAGCCCAAAGACGTGCCCTTCCCCCCTTCCATGCGTCTGCCGATCGACACGCTTACCATCCCCGAAAACATCAAGGCGCACCTGTTGCACCAAGCGTTCGCTCAGAATAATAACACGGTCGGAGCGCTCGGACAGAACGCAGACGGACAGTTCAAAGGCAAGCAGGACACAGAACAGGACTCGGACGCGGAATACGACGATACAGATGATATCGTGCTGCCCGATGAGACGGACGCGTTTTACGACACGGACTCGTTCCAAGCGAGCAGCGGCGGTGGCGGCGGCGGCGGGAACCGCTCGGACGACTCGTTCGAGAGCGCCGTCGAGAAGCACTACAAGCGCGACGGCAGCGGGTCGGACGACCCGTCGCGCCAGTTCGAGTGCCGCCACTGCGGGAAGAAGTACCGCTGGAAGTCGACCCTGCGCCGGCACGAGAACGTGGAGTGCGGGGGCAAGGCGCCCTCCCACCAATGCCCCTACTGCTCGTACAAGGCGAAGCAACGCGGCAACCTGGGCGTGCATATCCGCAAGCACCACAACGACGAGTGGTACCTCTACGCCACTAATAAAGTGAGGCGAAACAAAAAGACGCCCGTCTAGTTTTGTATGAGAAATCATTAGACCAAAGTAGATACCTAACCAAATCGGTACTGCAATAATTTTGTTTATATTTACGTTAATACTTTTTTGTTGAAGACGTTTTTTTTTAATATACACTAGAGAAATAGTTGTAATGTGCACATTCCCTAACGGCATTAGTTATAATTTTGTTGTTTTTTGTTTTATAGTTTATCTACGGTAGTTAAGACTGACCCAAAGTATTTTATTCGGAGGATAATGGCCTAAGGTCGACGTACGCGTACACGATTGATACCAAATCTATTTATTTCGCGATCTTATTTACTTGGGATCCAATCGATCGGTTGAGTTACATTTCGATTCGATTCGGCCAAATTATGATGCTATGAAAACCCAAAAATGAATAAGTAGCGTAAGTTTCCATTCATAACATCTCGAATTTTATTTAGTGATAATGACCTATCATTCCTCAAAGGGAGTAATTCCAAATTTGGTAATTTAGTGCAATGATATTAAGAGTTAGTTGATATTTTATTATAATTATGCCTGCTGTCGGACAGGATATATTTAATTTTATAATTTACTTTCCACCACGGGTAGATTAATTTATTAACTTTCCAAAGGATATACTGATCGTTTTAGTGTCGTATGGACCTAGTTAAAGTTGTTAATTTATTAAAATTGTTTCCTTCCATATTAGCGGACCATGCCCTCGTCTTCCTAACATTCTTTAGCGACCCAAAGTTATATTATTTTAATGTTGATTATTTATTAGGTTAATTATACTGACAATGTGTGCCTTCGCAGTGCTTGCAGACACTACCCGTTTAATGTGTATATATCGGATGAATGCCTTATAAAGGCAGCAACAGATAATCTATGGGTGTCTGTGAGCAGCCCCGTGTACTCAGAACTTCTGATAGATAACCGAACCGAAGCTGCACGCTTTCTGTCGTTATTCAGAGTACCCGATTTAGTTTCCGGTTATATCCTCGATTATAATATTCAGTGGTAGGGGTGACACTATGAGTCACTCGTGACAGTTGGGTTATTTACAAGACGTTCTGAATGTGGTACGGGGGGGGGGGGGGGGGGGGGAACAATAGAAGTAGTTAAAGCTCACCAATATGTGCCTACAATGTTTGTTACCTGTAGTTATACGACATATTTATAAACTTCATGTTATTTTTTGGATTATATTTCGGTGAACTGGGAAAAATGTGTTCAAAATTATATAAAAGTGTATTGATATTATTAAAAAACTGATATTCTACATGCAATAATATATTTCAAGTTGTTTAGCATATTGACTGTTGATATTTGTTAAAACTAGGATAAACAAAGCTATTTGACCAAAGTCAGTATTAGTTTTATAAAGTGATGATAATAAATAATGGATGTTATATATTTGTTGGAACATTCGAGTCATTGCTGAGCATAGTAAATGGTTTTATATGCAATATATCCACCATATCTTGGTATGAGGTACCGATATAATAAAATATTAAAATTTTGAATGTTATAAACTTTACATTGTTTGTTAATGTTATTGGAAAATTAGTTAATCAATTAGTGTGATTTTATATGAATATATTGGGGTTTACTTGGTAGAAAAGTTTAATCAAATATAGTTATAGTATATATTTGATCTGTGTTTTACTTTTGTTTTGAACTGGACTCGTCCTTCACTTCCTTCGATATTGTATGGGCTTGTTTCGTTAGTACTTCGGTTGATTGCCTTAGGTGAGTTGTTTGATTACTTGGAACAGATTAACCACGCATGCGCGCACGCCGCACCACCCGCGCCGCGGACAGAACACGCCACAACAACGCTTGCATCTCGACTTGTGCATGTCACAATTCTTTTCCTTTTCGTTCATACTAATATAATTAATAATTTCAGGTAGACGAGAAAACCCATGGGTCGGGAGACTACATTTCATTAATAAACGTTTAATTGAACACAAAGCTAGTGTGACTAAAACGGTCCAGTAACACGGGATTTCATCTCAGTTACATACATAGACTCTCTTAAAGACATACAAACAATATAAGAGACATCGTTTACAATATAATACACGAACATTGTCGGAAAACTGATGTTTTCAAAAATAAACGTTATGATTTCTCTTTTTGTTCTTTTTTTTTACTTTTCCTTTTTGCAAAGCTTTCATCACAGCACTCTGTGAACACTCACAGTAGATAATGTATTTATTAAATATTTATGTAGTATACGTCATCTATATATGTATAATATCGCTATGTACTTGTATGTATTATCGTTATGTATTTAACATGTATTACGTTTCGCTTGTAAGTGTCGTTAACCACACCTGAATGTTGAATGTCGTTTTCCGTGTGCGGTCGCGCACTCTCGATCCCCTGTTATGTGTTGCGTTCGGTATTGCAGGCGGCGTCAGCGCCAGCGCGGAAGACGTGTCCTTCACTAGGATCGGAGGGCTCTCGTGGGAACAGTGGTCGGCGAGGCTCGCGCTGCCTCTGGTGGCCGGCATGCGCGTCTCTGCGCCGCAGCTGCCGCCCGCGCCCGGCGAGCCGAGCTTCACGTGCCCCGACTGCGGGCGGGTGTACAAGCTCAAGTCCTCGCTGCGGAACCACCAGAAGTGGGAGTGCGGCAAAGAGCCCCAGTTCCAGTGCCCGTACTGCGTGTACCGCGCCAAGCAGAAGATGCACATCGCGCGCCACATGGAGCGCATGCACCGCGAGGTGCACATGAAGCCCGAACACTACATCAAGCAGGACAACGTCGATGCGTGCACTTAGCCCATCATCTACACTGCGCCCGCGCCCGCGCTACGGCGACACGTCACTCTAAATACTCTCTAATGTTTCATCGGATCTTGATCAATGATTCGATTGGCAGTGGAACCACTTGTATAGTATTGTTATATACCTATTCCTATTTTGTATATGTTAAATCCGACGTGATATTGAGTGAAATTCTCGCTTCAAATTCCCACGTTATCCCGATTGTGATAAATGTGATGTTAATCTCTCTTGTGATAGTGGCGTCAGATAGTCACGTTAGATGTAAACATTTGTCAGGCCAGTCGTGCCTGCCATCGCTACCGCGCGAAACTCGACTAACGCAGAATATGACAAGTAACGCAGCGCAACGCGACGATATCATTATTTAGACGAATTACAAATAGTATTCGCACTCGTTGCACTCGTATGTACCGGTAATAGTATTCGCACTCGTTACACTCGTATGTACCGGTAATAGTATTCGCACTCGTTACACTCGTATGTACCGGTAATAGTATTCGCACTCGTTGCACTCGTATGTACCGGTAATAGTATTCGCACTCGTTACACTCGTATGTACCGGTAATAGTATTCGCACTCGTTGCACTCGTATGTACCGGTAATAGTATTCGCACTCGTTACACTCGTATGTACCGGTAATAGTATTCGCACTCGTTACACTCGTATGTAGCGGTGTAATGTAACTGTTGTGTAATGTAACGTTGTTGTGTAATGTAACGGTGTAATGTAACGTTGCACTCGTATGTACCGGTGTAATGTAACTGTTGCATTTATTCATTACGTTAAGTCGCAGTGGTTTTGTATAGTTACGCTTTTTATATATTTTATGTACAGCGATTATGTAACTAGCATTCCTTTGTTTTTGAGAAAATCTGTAGTTATCAAATGACGGTAGTTAGAAAAAATACAAGTTGATTTCGGATTAAGATTGTTACCAGTTGCAGTTACTATATCAATGGATCAGACTCGTTTCTTCCGGGAAATGGTTCATGACGTGATATTCGTCATATTACTACTATTGTAGATAAATGTTATTGTGTAAGATTGTATCCCCATTCTAGTGGTGATAAAATGAAGCTATTTTTGCTTAGTTAGCCAGCTGTTGTATTTTGCCATAAATGCATGTTCCATATCGTAATACTCATATTAAGTTAACCTTTTTTATTTCAATTATAATTTAGATCTCTTTACATGTAATGCATTTATTATATCGTAATGTAAGCTATATTACTGCCGTGAAAACTGCGCGTATACAGATTATATGGTTCTGTCAGTTCCTCAATGTTTGCGTTTGTAAGTACGTGGAGATATGTTTGGGGGCCAAGTTTAGTAAAGTTAGGTGAGATGAGTGCCTTATTGTTGAAGTTGAAATTGTGGTTTTACTAATTGCCGTATTTTTTAAGGTATAATTGTACACATTTTGAAGAAATTATCTTCCATTATATAGTTAAGTATTTTATATACATTACCATTTAGAAATTACGTATATTATTATTAGATAAGTGAGGTAGCGCGTCGGTAAACTTAGTCCGTCGTAGCTGCGACCCGATTTGTCGAACAGACCTGCTCGACTGACCGTCCGCGTCGTCGCGTCGTGTTCCAAGCTATGATGGAGTAAATTTGCTGACACCCTACCGGTATTAGAATATTATCCGGAGTTACCATCATACGATCAAAATGTAAGTTCATCGAGTACAACCATACGAGTCTTGTCAGTATACAACTAAGTGCCTTTAAAAATTTAGTCATTAGGATTTAAAATACTTCAGCTCTTGAAGTTTGTTTTCAAACCGATAATAGTTTAATAACCTTTATGCGACATGTCGAGGTTGTGATTTGCTTGTAAACAGCGTTAGAAGACGAAGACGGATACCTACACACTTAATGGAAAAGATACATTTCATATGAGTAATATCGCAAAGCTGTGATATTTAACGAATCTAATACAGTCTGAAAGAGTTACGTAAATAACTGGCTGTACTATATATTGTAGTATATAATATATTATATTCTTTACAGAATGTGATTATCTATCGCTGCCCAAGTGATGTAGTGAACGAACCTGGTAGAGTTTTTTGTATTTTATATACTGTCATCTATGAAGTTTCAGTGATTTAAAGCATTTGATTGTATTTTTATAACCTTTTTGTATTTAAAATAAAGTTTCTATTCTTGGTACTTATTGTTTTAATAATTATGCTCAAATTAGGTATAGAAGTTATGATGAAAAGAAGAATCCTTTGTATGTCATTAAGGTATTTGACTAGTTTCTGCATGAGACGGGAATCATATGTAAATATAAAATGTTAACCAATATCAGTATGTATGTATTCTGATTGCATGCTCTAAGGTGGTAGATAATAGCGATCAAATGAAATGGGAGACATGGTGCATTTTCCTTGGCTTTGAAACACGGTAGCGTAGCGTAGCACACGTCGTGTGACTCCTACGGTGGCTTGGCTTCACTCGGTGCGCGGGCGCGGTGGTAGCCGTAGAACATGCACGTATTTATTTTTTTATTTGCGTTTTACTTTCAGTTGCACAGTTTTACACTCCTTATATATTGGGTTATGGCACGTCCGGTGTGAGCGGCGGTAAAGCGGGTTGGACACTGTATGAGTGCGTGGACTGCGGGAATAAATACAAGCACAAGGGCTCGTTGCAGCGACATATAAAGTACGAATGTAGGAAACAGCCGAGTTTCAAGTGCCCTTACTGTGTGTACCGGGCGTATCAGAAGCACAATCTACTGCTGCACGAGCGGCATCTCCACAAAGATATGCCAGAGAAGGTGGATTTCGTGTCGGAATGACCGCCGCTGCCCGGGGCGCAATGTCAGTAACACTTAGTACATAGTTCACTTCTAATTATGGCGTGGGAATGCTTTCTAATTAACCATTGTCTTGTCTTGTCCTTAAAACAAATATAACATAAAAATACCCTATGTGTTGCTAAACAGGAAAACATTAGGAAGCAACTGTATAAACGACTAATAGAAAAAGACATAACAATTCTCAATAACAATTTGGCTAGGTCATCGAGTCCTTAACACTAACAATTTTAACTCTGCTTGTTAGCATGCATCTAAAAATAATTATAAATTATCGTAAAATGGACCAAATTATTTCACGTTGCTTGGAAAATAATCAAGCATTTTCAGACTGACTTAATTATTTTTTCATATTGCCTTAGGATTTTGGGAAATAATTTGGGCTGTTTCGGATGGTAGCATACTTGTAATAGAAAACAATAGTCTGAGTAATGAATGTATTTTTGTTACAGCAGTTATCACAACCCATGGAGTCCAGGGCCGTCTGCTCGAGACAAGCCACGTGCACCGAACCCTAATGTTTGGGAGAGTCGCTCTATACCTACCTACTGTCTTTTCAGCAATGTGACGCCAAAGAGAAAATATGTTATTTAAAAATAAGTTCTTAGTTAGAACCACAAAAATTAAGAATAGGTACATGAACATGTAATGAGGCTTTGCAATGAATAGGTAATATGGAAACTGCTACACCGAAATCTGAACTCATCGCATACAATAAAAAATTGGATTAAAAACCAGAAAAATGTTTAAACGTTATGTACTATAATAAATACAAATTGGAGGCATGCAAATTAAAGATAAAATCAATGTAATGCCATAGAAATGAAGGCTAAACCGAAATTCGTTATGAACCACGCGGTGGTCTGAAGGTTGATATTTAATGAAACTGAATGCAATAAAACCGGGTTTATATTATAATTGAAAATCTCATTAGGGCGCAAAACAAGATTTCCGCAGCTAAAACTTGTCCAACGACGCCCTACGCAAAATGGAGATGTGATTAGTATTCGTTTTATATAAATGAGTGTTTTCTTGTGGCTCATGTCACGATGCTTAGTCGAGCGAGTAGTAGCTATTTTTACTACTAAAGAAAAGTATTAAACAAGCCATACTTTATGGTTGATATATTTGTACCTTGCATATAAGCCTCCTAGGCTGCTTTTTAGATTACTAAGAGTTCAAGTTCGAACATTTTACGCGCGCGATTTAATTTCCGTCACAATGGGTAGGTACCTAAGCTTAGATTTTCAGGCAGCTATTAACGAAAAATCGCTGAGGGATATTTAAGTCGCCAAATTAAGTAAGTAAAATTAAATAGACAAAGTCACAAAGATTTTATATACGTAAGACAATTATGTTTTGTATACACATAGGTAGTGGTAGGTAATACTAGATTGTTATCTTTGTTCTTGTTAATGTTTGTTTACATAGTCTCCTTGTTACCAAAGATTGATAACGCACCTAACAAGAGTTGTCAAATGTCTAGGATTGTATTGTATTCCTGTTTTAAAATTGTTATATTATTTTTGCATTTGTTACTGTTAATAAGTTACCTTCAAAGTTCAAATGTTATGTTATCGAAACCAAAGAATCTTTCAGTCGATTCTTAGCCATAATAAAAGTTTAGTGCCTTGTGTAATGATAATAGCGTTAAGTAAATTATTATGGTTAATAATTAGTTTAAGGTTTAATGTTAACTTAGCATAATACCGTGGGTGTGAAGTTACTGTTTTATTTAGTGTTGAGTGTTCATTGTATAAGTATTACTTACTTATAAAATTTTATCTAAGATAATATTTTTGTTAAAAATTAAAGAAGTTAACCAATGGACCCACCAAAAGCTTAGTGTTAGAAAATTAGGTAACTAAAGTTTTGTTGAGCTCATTTAGCTTTTATAACAAAGGTCGTAATTCTGTTAATCACACAAACCAGCTACAAATATTTAAAACAAAAAATCCCTTATTCCATTTAGGCTAAAATTCAAATGCGGTTAGTTTTAGTCTGCACCAATTAATAATTTACCTACCCGCATTTTAAAAATTATTTTATTTTTGTGTAAACTAGTTTTGATTATCGTAATCGTATACGTATCGTAAATGAACAACAATCACTACCTACCATTCTGATTGTTAATTGTAATAAAAGTTATTAATTCTGTTTGAGCCAAAGAAAGCCATCTGACTTATAGATATTATTTATTATTTTTTACATTTTAATAATTCCTAACTACTAACTAGAATGCGTTACTGTAGAGTACAACAGTAGGTATCTAAAACCGTTAAATTACTCCACCTCATCGTCATGCGAATAAATAATTATTATAAATAAATCATTAATTACTTCATTCATTGTTACAATGTAAACAAGCAGAAAAATTATGTGAAACAGCACAAATTAATTGTAATGTTTGATTATTAATTTTCAGTTATGTGTGTTTGGTTTGTTCTTTTTATTGGATTATGCATGTGAATAAATGTTTCTTGATTGAACAAATTATTTGTTTCAATAAGACGATGCTGGTACTGTCACAACCAATGGGCATGGAGGCGTCCAGTTACAAACTATGCGCTCTGGCTAAACGAATAAAAGAATGTACTATGTAGGTAGTAGATACTTAGATCTAAAGTTCCGACATACTTACCTACTCATAAGATGCTGAAGTGAGGTAGGAAGGTTCTTGTGAAAATAGTCACTATTGTTTAAGTTTTCTATCTTTCCATCACAGAAATTTCGTTGTTCCAGGTGAAGTGGACTTCTTTAAGACAATGATGCAGAATATGCTGCCTATAGTGCCAATGAAGACTAAAAACTATTGGTCTCAATACGACATGTCTTACGAATGTGAAAAGTGCAAGAGGAAATACCGACACAAAAGTACTTATAGAAGACACGTGACTTACGAATGTGGTAAAGAGCCGATGTTTAGGTGTCCATTCCTAGACTGCACATATAAAGCATACCAAAAAACACACACGGATGCTCATATCAAGACAAAACATAAACTTACGGGGCTAGAACTAGAGTATAAACGGTGATATACCGAGAAAATATAATTATTCATATATTCAAATGTGATACTAAAGTTAATTGTACATATATCTGAAAAGCTTTTATTTATACTTCAATCGTACCTACTCACTGTAAGATATCCCATTCAAATAAAAATTGCACCTATAACTACGTTCGGCTCTAAATCAAAAAAGCTGGTTGCACTCCGGGAGTGCCGGCAGAAGTGAAAACTTGCATTCATGTGGTAAATACAATATTCATTAATTGCGCTGTCGTACACCAACATGACAAGAGATATTTAAGTTTATTGATTATATATGTAGGTACCTACACATTATACACTATAGTGACGGCGATAGAGCATACAATAGAATGAAGTCAAAATCAACATGTTAAACGGGCGAGCGAGGTGAGCGCGGTCGGCTTCAAAAAGGTCGTATTATACCTACCAACAAACGAAATGTTGCTTATTCGTGAAACATTTAAGTTAAAATTTCAACTACTCTCCCTCCGTCTTACGAATTTTCGACGTCACGCGCCTCAAGAATTTTGCGATCCACGTGTCCTGACGCGAGTTTAATTTTACCCCCTATACAACAGTGCACAACGCCGGTACAGAAGTTTTCACTTCAAAAACCGCGCCTGTAAACAAGACCATAAAATTACTCCGTTTAACCCGTAACGTAAATACAACATTTCTACTTTAGCGCCAGACTTCTTAATTATGGCGAATTATGGCTTCTGTGGCTACTTAGGCATGGATTTGTATAATTTTCCTGATTTCTTACTGAAATATAATAAAATACAATGGTTTAATTAACTAAAATAACTCCCTACCAAGCCCAATTCTAATCGAATTGGACTAGTAGCGACTGAAATGAGCAATGGCCAAATCGTAGTCTAGAATGTTATGGAAATATTTTTTCTGTTACATTTAAATGTAAAAGAACCAGGATTTAACTTGAAGATTAGGTTGATATTTTGCATAATTATATCCGATTCGTTTACTAGTTATTAACCATCGTTTCGTCCGCCGAATCTAGGTCACGCTTATGGATAAATAAGCCAAAGATCTTGGGGATCATTCTTATGGATTAAGGAACCTACCTTATCACTACAAACAATTGCATGCTTTGCAATCTCATCGGCCTTATCATTGCCAGAAATGTAACTATGACATGCAGTACCGGATTATATCAGCACGGGCCTGTAGCAAATTTAATCAAAAGGACCATGCTTTTTTCAATATTTTTTTTTGCTAATTTTATTGACATCGTTCATAACGACTTATTAAGTAAATCATATTAAATAGTGAAGTGAATAAGACTTTCTTGCGTCATCATGTTCCTCAACTAATTTTTAACACGTTTTAATGTTGAGAAATATTGTTAACCACTGCAATTAATTAAAACATTAATTGTCATATGAGACAAATTAGTGCGCAAGAAACTATTGTAAATGCATATTTAATAAAAAGCTTGTAAAACTCGAGTTTCAGTCGTGGTTCTTGCTGTTAATAATACTACCTAGCCACATTAGAATTGTACTGTATATGAATTGAATGACGGTTAGAGAGCATTGATGCGCGGGGCCCGCAGCATTCGCTACCTACTCTTGCTACGAGTATATGGCTAATCCGCCACTGATGACGTGGAATCCTAGCTAATAAGCTAACATCGCATCATCAGTTCCTTGCATTTAAATATAATCCATTTTTTGCCCAGCTATTTTCAAAGGTTTGAAGAGCACCCAATGAATCTGGGAAAACAACTGTATCTATGTTATTAGTTCTTCACGCTCACACGGCAATTTCGATGAAATTTGGTAAGTATATACCTACTTCAGAATAACACAGGCTTATTTTTCATCGTCACCGCGGGGCGCAGCTATATAAGGCTTAAAAATGTTTTTAGGGTACCGTACCTCAACGGGAAAAAACGAAACCTTTATTGTATCACTGTTGTCCGTCTATCTGTCTGTCAAGACCCTTTTTCTTAGGAACGCGTGGAAGTATCTATCGAGCTGAAATTAATATCAAATACTCAGGTCTACTGTCTCTTGGAGCTGTAAAAACTCAAACTTCTGCTAACGCGATCAAAAGATATCCGTTTATGCTGCAAATTTTCGACACTCAAGGGAATCAAAACATACAGGGTACTTCCCGTGAACTCAGAATCTTGAAATTTGGTACGAAGCACCGTCTTATGGCACAGATAAAGGATAAATTACGAAAAGCTTACATTTTTGTTAAACTTTAGCGGCGTTGTGCACTTGTATGGGGAAAAAATGTTAAACTCGCGCCAGATCGTGAAGTCATCGAAACGTCATTATATTATTATTGTATGTGTCGGAATAATATTAACAATCTAAAAGTATGGATGTTTGTTACATAATCACGGCTGAACGGATTTGGTGTGTAGATACTTCAGGTCCTGGAACAACACATGGGCTACTTTTCATCATCAATCATGTTCAAGTTTTCACTTCTGCCGGCACTCCCGGAGTACAACCGGTTGTTTTATTTGGTGCGCGAATCCCACTTGGCCGGTTTATTTTTTAGTTTTATTTTCAACAGGGATGAGCATCTTCAAGTCACGAATGAATAGGTATTTTCTAGAAAGGCGTGCTTCATCGTAGACCGCATCACCACTTAACATCAGGTGAGATAGTGGTCAAACGCTTGCCTATTCCTAATAGAAGAAAAAAATATAATATGTATATCTCAAGGCCATTATGACCTAAACAAATGTTTAATGACGCAAGAGCTTGTGTAATTGTGTGGCCAGCATTTTAAATGTCACGATTTGAAATACAATAATAGCGAGCGAAAACTTTCAGACCGATTTTTTTGATAATTGTTCCATTCGAATAAAAAACAACAAAGTAGGATGCACCCATAATAGAGCCACTTGCGCCAATCAAATTAACCGCACTAGGTTAATTTGGGTGGTGCAAGTGGACACATCCTGTTAACACTTTACAGCCTAAAGATCGGGAAAGAGACCAGCACGTGCCTCGTGTCTACCTAAATGGACAATCTATAAAAATTGTACACACTTTCAAGTACCTTGGCCACATCGTAACTTCCAACCTAAAAGATGACGGTGATATAGAACAACAGCGTAGGGCACTATGTGTTGTAGGCAATATGATTGTGAGAAAGTTCAAAAAGTCATCACCTGACGTGGAATCACCTTATTTAAATGTTTCTGTCAGACTTTTTACACTTGTCAACTCTGGACCGATTAAACGAAGAGAACGCATGATTCCATCCGAGTTGCTTACAACAACATCTTTATGCAGCTCATGGGTCTCAAACGATACTGTAGTGCTTCGGAAATGTATACAGTGGCCAGAGTGGACTCGTTTAATGCCGTCCAACGGAAGCTGATTGCATTTTTCATGTCCAGAGTGCACAGGTGTAACGATGGTATCATCAGAAGTCTAGCGGATAGACATGCTGACATCAATGTATATACGATGGGTGGAGATTGCCACCTGATTACTTAATATATAATTATGTATTATAAAAGTATTTGGGATACTTAAGTTATACGGATATATTTATAATTTAATATAATATTTTTTGTGAAAGTATTTGGATCTTTGTGTCTGCAATAAAGTTTTATTTTTATTATAAACTCAGATTAAATAAAAAATTTGCAGGAAAAACCCGTAATTTGGTGATAATCTCGGAAAATTTGGTTGGTGCAAGACTGCATTACAGATTACCGCCGCCCCATAAATAAGTATGCCGTTTCCGCGACAGATAAATAGTTCCCATAATACGTTTGTTCTCCACAAACCATGGATCATACTGTAATTGTGAGTGTTATTTAAGCACAGTATGAAGAATGAGTGTATGTCTGTCAGTACATCCTATTCCTTGTAGAGGTCAGTCGTAGGATAGCGGGAAGAAAAGCGACCTGCCACTCAGTATCGCTCGGTGTGCTTTCTCGACCTGAATCAGATATGTGATTTAGCTGCACCCCCCATAATGAAATGCAATCATTCACAAGAGACTGACACAGTGCAAAGTATAACATATTGCGGTCAGCAGTATACCACAAGTTCTTAGATATAAGTTTAAGCAACCTGGGAACAACTCAGCGTGAGGTTTAATAAGAATGCATGGTCAATAACATCTCCTAGGTATTTGACTTTTCTATTATTTGAAGAGGTGGACAGAAACAACTATCGGATCCGGAGTTACAAACATGGGCGGTGATAGATGGTGAAGCTGATGTTAATAGTACCTAGGCTTTAGGGCAAACAGAACGTACATACATAGTTTTCGTGATACTTAATATAAGTACTTATATTTTTTTGCAACCACATGCACATAGGGGTCTTACTATCAGCTTTGTAATAACCATGCAAGTTCCGAGCAGTCCATAGACCTGGCCCCAGAGCTTATGAAAGTGGGTGGCTCACCGCTACTAATAGTCGTTAAGAAGTTCTTTAACTCCGTTGTCCCCTAAGGGTCAACGGAAGCATGGAACAGAAGCGTAGTGGTGTTGTCCTTTAAGAGAGATGACAACACCTTACTAGAACAAAGTACAGCCCCATTTTGCTTCTGAGCCATGTTTACAAGCTGTTATTAAGAGTCATAGTAAATCGTCTCGAACGTAGGTTTGATGACTTCCAGCCTACTGAACAAGATAGTGTCAAAAAAAATCCCTGCCAACAAAAAAACAAATTTTGCTTGACGCAAAATTATTTTCTAACCGAAATGAACTGTTTTCATCATAGAATTAATATATACTACGTACAACTAGTACATACCTAATAATTCTATGACTGTTTTAAATAGTTCTTCTCTTGCTTGACACGTATCATCGTACTAGAAGTGAGACATCAAATGTCACCATCGCAACAGTCTGACATAATATTCATGAATAGAAATAAGCTTACAAATAAAATGAAATCATATAACATTTCGCTATTTTCTGATGAGAGAAACACTAAATAATTATCAAAATAATCGTTTTGAACGTTCTCGCTAAAATTAGAGTTCGTCTCAAAACGCATCATAAATTCTGTTGATGTACTAGTCTGTGCTATGAGTTTTGACTGTAAAGAAAGGTTCAAACAATTCATCATTGTCATGTGTTTGTTTATCTCTTTCAGCTTTCTTAAATTCAGTCGAAGCGAAGTTTAGGAAATAAAAGTTAAACGAAAGTACACAAATAATTGATCAAGATGAATCGTCTAGTTTTTATAAATAGATGTAGCATGAGTTCTTTTAGTTTTGGAGTGCAGTTATTAGTCCCCAAGAGAACTTTTCCTTCAGTAAATGTTATATCACGAGGAGTTCACGATCAGAAAGGCAAAATTAGATCTACGATGAACTACATGATAGCCATGGGTGTTATGACAGTAGGCCTAAGTTATGCGGCCGTCCCACTATATAGGATATTTTGTCAGGTAAGGTACCTACTTTAAAACATAACCTCATCTTGATAACATTATTATTTAAAAGCTTCATCAACATTATTGTGCTACCTACGTTTAAATTTAGAAAACTTCGATATCGAGTATCACGAATTTGTACGGGAGGAGAAGGAAGTTACTTCTGTTGGGTATGTCTCCTCACATTATTTTAAAATCATATTAAATATTTTACGACTAACATTCTTCTTGTTATAAAAAGATAATAATGCAATAATAATATGGGCCAACATTAACACAAGGTCTTCAGGTCCCAAACTAGGCAGAGCCTGTACTATGGTAACCTGATGACTGATATGTACTTATATACATATACACATCCAGACACAGGTCAAACAGACATGTTCATACACACAAATGTTTGACCTGTCCGGGAATCGAACCCGAGACCAGCGGCTCAGAAGGCAGAGTGCATTGACCCACTGAGCCAACCAGACACTCAACCAAATGTTAATTTACTTATCAGAATATTTTATGCTGCGACTTTAAATTGTTCCACGCTATCATGAGTGTGCCCTGCCCTCCCTCCCGGTTAAATTGCATGTAGGAAGTATACAGTACAATATACACATCTCTTTGACACATGTTGCATCTCGGGACAAGGCAGTCAAGGGTTAAACCACCAGTATCCATAGTTGTATGGTTCTAGCCTTAATGTGATAACAGAAATGAAATTAAGTTTGGTCTTCCAAGAGTGTAAACATGTCATTATTATGTTTGAAAATCTCTGATTATTGTCGTGCAGAGTATGGCTACTGTCAATTAGATGTTGAGCAAGCAAAATGAGATTGATCATGGTGGTGATTTCTGTATGTAGCTATGTATTCTTTAAACCCAATGTCAAAAGTATGACCAGTTTGACCCACATAAACTATACTGTCTAGATAAATCTTATTTAGTTTTTAAGAACATTTATTGTTCATTTATGTTGTTTCTGGTATGGATGATAAATAAATAAAAAGAATTAACCAGTAACAGACCAATTTGTAGCCACCAGATTTTTTTACTAATCTCTAAACAATCTATGCCGTTACAAAGATGGTAGACGATGTAGACACTGATCTATTTGGAAAGCCACCTAGGTGTTATTTTTTTGTTTAGTATATTAGAAACTTTTTGTGATATTGGGCCCTGTAGCTCAGATTACTCACATATATTTTTTTAATAAGACGGTCATGTGCTTAGCAGTTTATGGTAGTGGGGTTTATGGGTATTAACATAATGCTAGGTGGAAGTTACGTTCAAATTTTTGAAGAGAAAAATAAATAAAGAACCAGAAATTCTTTGTTAATAAATTTGAATGGAAGCCCAAAGGAATGAAGGAACCTGATCATACTGCTTTTTACGAATCAATTATTTGCTTACATTTCAGAGTGAAGGAATAACAAACATACAAATGATAGACAAAAACTCACCTTTATAATATTAGTCTGATGTGATTTGAACTAAGTTCAAAACGAAGTATTGACAAGTAGAAGGTTATGAACAAAACAAATTGGTTATGAACTTAATAAACATTGAGATCCATCCATCATTCATTCATCAAATCTCAAAACAAAATTTTCTCATAATCTATATAATAGTCTTTAGTGTAAATAAAAAGTATATCAAAATGATCCTGCAGAAATAAAATTGAATATTCCAAATATTTAAGCATTGTGAGGCTGTATGTGAGTAAAGCAAATGAGATGTCCTAAACCCGAACTTGTAGGTAATATAAAGCAGAGAAAACTGGCATTTCTTGGACATGTTATAGTATGAAGGTTACAAGCTGCTACAAACCATAATGATGATGATGAGGGTGGATGGGTAGAGTTGGAGAAAGGTCTGAAAATGAGAAAATTAAGTGTGAAAAGATACCGATTTATTGAAATCAAGTTTTTGCAAACTTGGTTTAATCAGTGCACATTTTTGTCTTTATTTTTGTAAGTATGAGTATATCTTCCATTTCCATATCTTTGCCCCCAGAAATTAAATTTTATGATTAGCTGTTTATATTAGTAACGATAGAGAGAATAAATAATTTAATTATTTGACTAAACCAAGCTATCAAGATTAAATCCCTGCTATCCACACTGGCTTGTGACAAAGCTTGATTAATTATGTTACATTCTATGATTCCAGGCATACAGTTATGGAGGTACCACAGGGTTAGCAGAAGCAGATACAACAGTAAGCAATATGACAGCAGTGAAGAACCGCCCACTCAAGATCAGATTTAATGCTGACACAGCGTCTTCCATGCAGTGGAATTTTAAACCACAACAACATGACATCACTGTAGGTATTTATTTGTTAGCAAACCTACTTACTAGTCTAGTTGATGTCAACCATGTTATAATCTGCTGAGCAGAAGTGATTCTCAGGTATAAGTATAAAAGCTTGAAAACTAGAAAGCTAAGGCCCTAGGTGGGCTTAATTAATCCTACCACTGCCTGATCTATGGCCAACATTCACTATCTCAAGCTATAGATTATACAGCACCACAGCTATACAGCAATGCATTATCGCAATATGACACTTGTTGAGACCATTGGCAAATCCAAAGTTATAATATGTATTTTAAAAAAACATGCATACCCTACATCACCTTTTCTTTATGTCATAGGTAGTACCTGGAGAGACTGCACTAGCATTCTACACAGCACGGAACCCTACCAACAAGCCAGTCACAGGAATTAGTACCTACAATGTCATCCCTTTCGAGGCTGGACAGTACTTCAACAAGATACAGTGCTTTTGCTTTGAGGAGCAGCAACTGAACCCACACGAACAGGTTTGTATTTATTATATTAATTCATTTAAAATGAAACAAAATTAGGAAAAACAGGTTGTAAGATATTACATTTATAAATAGGAAAATACATCAACAAAACTATATGATTGTATTCAAAACATTTTGTTGGAAATGGGTGTAGTGTAGATCTAATTAGATTTATGCCCATTGTTTCAATCTCGTCATATGCAATCATAAATGCATAGCACTCTTCTCTGTAGAGAGCCCCTTAACACTTGTTCACTCAGGTATTTTAATTCTTAATATCAAATTTAAACATACAGCAAGTAGCCAGAAAAAGCAGTAAAATTCACATTACTAATCGCCTTCTTCTTCGTCTTCTTGTCATTATGCCATACTAAGTGGGTTTGGCACAACATGTTTTCCTCTTCCATTATCTGCTATCATTAGTCATCTCAGTGTCAACAGGTGTCACCTTTCTTAGACATATCATTCTGCACACAGTCTTTATCCATCCACATTTATGTTAAGTTTTTTATATATATTTATGTGTTTCATCCCTCGTCATGACATGTCCAAGGCAATCTATTCTCCTTCAACGTATCATTTACTGGTGCTACTTTCAACCTACCTCAGATATACTCATTCCTTATTTTATCCATTCTAGTTACACCACACATCCATCTCAACATTTGCATCTCTGCCACATGTACTTTTCTTCCATCAACATCTTTTGCTGCCCAACATTCAGATTTAACTACAACATTAAGACAGGTCTCACCATAGTCAAATGTTGCCCAGCTTCAGGGGCATTCGCGAATTGCATATGGTCCCTGAGACCTGTCCCGGTCAAAATGCGGTTGTTTTGAATCAATGAAAAATAATAAAATAAAAAATGAAAATGAACCGAGGTCCCTAAAGTCACTGGTAGGGGTACACCATTTAAAGGTATATTATGGCAAAACACCAGAACACCACTGAAGTCGCAAAACAGATGTTTGGTTTTGCTTCTACTGATCTTCAAACTGGCACTCTCCAATTTTTCCCGTCATTTCCCCAGTCTGCTCTGAACCTCGGTTGCATCTTCCTTAACAAATACTATGTCATCGGCGAACAGCATAAGCCAGGTTGTCTCGTCCTATATGTGTCTGATCTCAGTGCATCGATAGCGAGGAAGAACAGTTGAGGGCTTAAAGCAGATCCTTGGTGTAATCCTACAGCCACATTGAACTTGTCGGTTACGTTAGCTTCGGACCGCACATGCCCTGACACTCTTTTCTCTTTTAGGGCCCACCACAGAATGTCTCGGGGCTCACTATCGTACGACTTTTCAAGCTCGACGAACACCATGTGTAGATTTATGTGCGCGCGTCTGTATTTTTCGCATAATTGGCGAATAGCAAAAATGGCGTCCGTTGTTCCTCGTCCTGGCATAAACCCAAACTGGTTTTGGGTGACCTCACTCTCTTCTCTCATTCGTCTCAGCACTTTCTCCCAAATCTTCATAGTATGTGACAAGCTTTATCCCTCAGTAGTTGTTACAGTCTTGTACATTACCCTTATTTTTTTAGATGGACACCAGTGAACCTTTTATGCATCCCACTATGCACTACATCCCTTTCATCCAAACTTGTACATTCCTTTAACGCAGACTTCTTCTGTTTCACAACCTTTTGTACTTCATCATTCCACCACCATGTATCCTTATCATTTTTTCTTTTCCCTTTTGTTTCCTCCAAAGATATCCTTTGCCGCATTTATTATATAAATTGCCATTTCATTCCAACATTAATTGCGTCCTTTCCCTTGCATTCCATGGTCCATTAGCATTTTATCTAACACTCTCTGACGGAATGATTTCGCACACTCAACCGGCTTTGGTTTTTTGTTAGCTCTTTTTAAATGCAGTTTTATCCATAAGTAGTAACTCACGCTGAAGAACTATTGCCTCACCAGGAGGTCATCCGCCTAAAAATATTGCTTTGCCTATAGATTTTGACTTTTTTTCCTTCTTTTCGAACCTAAGAAAGCTTCAACAATGAATTATTTATTAATAAACTAATTATAAAGTTGATTACCTGACAATCAATTATTGAAGCTTTTTTAGGTTCGAAAAGACGGAACGGAAGTCGAAAGCTATAGCAATAGTCAAAGCAATATTTATAGGCGGATGATTACCAGGTCCAGGACCAGGACCTTTGCAGTCTTTTACTGAGTCTAGCTTATTTCTTCTGATGAGGAAGTAATAAATTTGGGTTGCATGGTTACCGCTTATATACGTTATAAGGTGTTCGTCTCTTTTATTTTTGTACGTATTATCTACAGCGAGGTCAAAGGCAGAAACTCCTCAAATCAAAGCCTCTCCCTGGTTGTTACGGTTTCCAAAAATCCATCATCCGTGCATTCATTCATACCCTACATTCATTCTTCCCACATGTCCATTAGAATCACCGGTATTCAACCTCTCACTCTCTGGTATTCCCATAGGCACATCCACTTCCAGTGTGCTACATATACACTTAGTATTATTAGCACTCAATCTTCTTTCATTATTTTCATAACTATTAATCTGTAATTTACACTTTTAACCTCCATTACACATTATTTTATATCTCTATCTACCACAACTCCCACTCCATTCCTCCTTCTATCACTTCCACAGTAGAAAAACTTGTATCCTTCACCAGTCTCTTTAGCTTTCTATTCCTTCCACTTTGTCTCCTGCAGGCAAGCCACATTTATTCTTCTTCTTTTCAAAACATCTGCTATTTATCTTGCTCTTCCAGTCATCTTTCCTACATTCCATCTTGCCGTCCTCATTCGTACTTCTCGCAGCCCTCGTCCATTAACTGTTTTTCTTTCTCTATTTCAGGTAGACATGCCAGTATTTTTCTACATAGACCCGGAATTCACGGAAGATCCCAAAATGGAGTATGTCGAGGAAATAGTGCTCTCTTACACATTCTTTGAGGCCAAAGAAGGCATGACGCTACCAGTACCTTCCTATGTGAGACAGTAAAAGAAAATATCAAACTAAAGGAGAGAAGAAAACTGAAGAAATTGCTTTTCAAGTGAATACTGCAATCCCCTTATTTAACATGCCGCATGTGCATTGGTTCAATAAATGGGTGTGGTTGAACTGAGGTTGACAAAAAACGCATACATTTTGTGATCCTGAAGCAAAATCTATAATTATTAATTAACAACACAACAGTTGCAAACTTAATCCTGATTATCGCTAATTCGTCTCCCGAACTAATTTCTGTGCCCACACAAAATCTTACAGCAACCTTCTTAAGGGCTCTGTTCTATGCGACTTATTGATGCTTTTGCCGAAATAATATTAGTAAGTAGTATAATAGTATAATTATAATATTTAAATTAATTGCCAATTTCACATATTTTTATTTTTATTAATGTTATGCGAGCGTTAGAGTTATGTTTCTAGAGTGCACAAGTTTGAAAAACTGTCACCAGACACACAGTGTGTTGAAGTAGCAGTCCTTGAGACTGAGAGCAAGTAAAAATTCTAGAATTAGCGTGGTTACACCTTCGACCTCATTGTCACTAACATTCAAATGAGATAGTGGTCAAACGAAGGACCAATAAAGTATGTCAAAGTATGTTAATTACAACATTCGCACAGAATAGTTATCGTTAAATGTAAAGTATGGATTTGACTATAGGTGTTGCGTGTACTTACTCGATTTGTTAAATAAGTGAAGGTAGGTAGCACATGGCATTTGATTTGAGCCAATAAACGAGGTTAGTTAATAGAGTGTAGTGAACCAGTGAAGACCCGGTCTCAAGGAACAGTCTAGGCGTGGAAGCCGTACCAAAGAGACAATCTCGTAGGCCAAGAGGCGCCTTGTCAAACATGAAGTACTACTAGTACGAGATACGGCGTAAGAAATATATGCCCTCATCTGTTATTTACTTGTGACACTGATTATATGTTAAGTAATATGTAGATTGATACATTGCACATGGGTTGCCTAGCGAAATCCCGCACCTACACTGTTTAATGAACTTTAATATTAAACAGTGTTATTAGACTGGATTTATTTTTAAATTAAAGTTTATTTTATTGCCTATCCAACAGTATGAGGTTGGCTATTTAAAACTCATGTATGTCATGTTCATGTATGCTTAGATTTTATTAAAGTTCAGATTGAAGCGCGCGTACGGAGAGTGACAGAGAAGCGTTGCGCGCGCTACTCCATGTGAGAGACAAGGACGCAGATATATTTTTTATAATTATTGGGTTATTTAACAGTATAGGCCCAGGCTTAGCTCGGTAACCCATGTGCACTTTGTCCTTTTAAAAATTTTTTTTTTTTTTTCAAGGATCGACAAACAGTTTCACAATATGTTACTTATAAATAAAAGAATCATTGTGAGACCAACAGCGTCGACCACAGGTTACAAATCCTTCCACATATCATCTAACATTTAAGCCATAAATAAATAACAGACGAGGGAATATATTTATTATTATATATATTATATATCTTAAGCCGTATCTTAATACGGCTTAAGAAATATAATATATATAATATGTACGTATTATATATGTATGGTCTAAGGACCATACGCGAGTCTCTAGTCGGGGTACTTAGAGGCTTACTTAGACGGATATTTGTGAGTAATTTAAAGTGATGGTATTGGATAACCTGTAATCTTGTGTTGTAACTAGAAGGAACACGGAAGTGAGGAAAATGTTGTCGCAATGTAAAAGGTACCTTTAATTCTGCACTGGGGGTCATAAGCCCTAGGGCTTCCGATTTCGCTCTTTTAGGATCAAGTAGGTACCAGCCGTAGGACGCCACTGCTGGAATTAGGCCGCCCTTTCGATATATATATATATCGATGTACCGATATTAAAATAGGAAATGTTAATGCGTGTTACAACTACATAAAATAAAACAGAAACAAATAATAATAAACCAATTGATACAGCCACAAAAGACTTTCCTTTAATTAAATTGACGTGTCAACAAAATAACTCATAACAATTTATTTACATTGTATATGTATGGACTTCAATAAAATATTTATTTATATCTGAAATATATTTAGTCAAAAACTTTTTACTCAAGTATACAGAGTTAGAGACTCGGTTCGTTGACATCTGTAGCGATATGAGTCGGCAGACCCCTAGGCTTTGATAGCGGCAGTGATGGGGTACCCCCTCCGGAGTCCCATGCACTGGTCCCTGTCGATGAAGAGCGTGGTGGACTTGTTCCTGAGGTCCGCCTCGAGGCCGGCCCTCACCCCGAGCAGGGTCTGGTGCGTGCCTTCCGCCGTCGCTATTTTGGATCGCAGGGTCTCCATCGTCTCTTGCAGGTCGCATACTTCTTTTACTAGCCTGGGGAGTAAGGGAATAAATAACGTTGAAATTAGATGCGACTAATATTCGGTGCTCGGCTCAATTCCGAATGGACGGTAATACTCGGCAAAATACCGAATGTACAGTCACTATTCGGTCGAATGCCGAATGCCCAGTTTGCACGAAAACCCATAATAAAATGTAAAATAACACTAGTAGGTTTTCATCTTACTCGGGATTTGTGCCAAGGACACCTGTATACTGATTGTACTGTATACTTTACATGATTCATTCTTACAATAGAAGTTTTAAAATTGAGGCCGAATGTTGAAAAATGAATAGTTTTACTTTTCCTGTCATGCTCAGTCAAAGTTTCTCCTATTATCCCCCAAATATAGGTCCCTCATCATGCTTTCAGTATACTGGCGTTGGTAACGTTCCAATTCCATTCTTCCATTCAATTCCGTTCTCAAATTCCATTATACAGTTACATGACACCATGTGGAGCCCATTTTTTGTCTTGATTTTTAACAAGTAGATGGAAGTAAGCTTGATATGCCTCGCAGGTCTGTAATGTTTTACGTAAATCATACTTTGTCTCTTAATTAAATACATTTGCCGCAAGTATATCTCTCGACCAGCGATAGCGCGCAGGGACCGAATTTAATTGGGCACGAAAATAAAAAATGGTTAAATCGTTATAACTTCTGAAACAGCAAATATTTTCGATTTGCGATAGCACTTTTTTATACTTATATAATTAGAATATAATAAGTAAAACTCATGCGCAAAAAAGATTGTTGACCGGTGTTATCAAACTTATTAATTTGTGCGTGCAAATAAAATTAGCATTTTTTTAAAGATTATAAGCTTGCGTTTGTCCACTGTCTCAATTTTGGTATAACACTGTCTTCAACTTCCTCTGATACAATGGAGTTGGTAACTTAAAAAGCCGTATTTTTTTGTAGACTTATTTAGCCCTAGAGCCCACGACAGCTAAACCTTCTTTTTTATATTTTTATTTATCACACTCAGAACCCCGCACTAGGATTCCCTGTGTCGCGGGAAGCATGGACACACCCAATCACAACACAAACAACCAAGACCATCTACACTCATGCAAAAATGTTTGCCCCTGCCGGGATTCAAACCCAGAGTCCCGGAGACACAGAAATCATGCCACTGACACTGACCACTGTGCCACGGCGACCGATTATTTTATAAAAGTTGACAATTCCTTCGAGCTTGTGTTGAGGAAATGCTCTGAGAAGTTTTTAGCTTTTATAAAATTACGAAGGTCTGGCCGTCGCGGCGTCGTGGGCTCTTGGTCTAGCTGGAGTCATACAGATGATGATTTTGTGCATTAATGTTGTCAAAATATATTTTATGTAGGTACCTACAGAAAATGTTCCCACAGAGTACAATTTTCGGAACTATAAAGACTAAAAAATAAGCTGTAAAACCCCATGACAGGACCTTAAACTCGCGAACCGTTGATATCAATGATGTTTTACTAAAGATGACGTATATTCATACTGCGCGGTGCTCAGATTTAGTTCCTTTACGACATAAACATGCTTACTGCGACAAATAATACCGTACAAATAATATAGAAAAGGATAGCTTATGAAATGATGCCTATATGTTTAGAGTTGCGCTTGAAATACGCGTCGTAATGAAAATTACTACAATTGACTTAATTTTGCCGCCTCAGTTTGTGCGACATCTACTTCATATAAACATATAATATCATTGGCTGATATAGTTTTGCTGAATAAGATGGCGGTTAGATGTCTGTTGGCATGGGTGAGAGGTGATGGGCGAGGCGCGATGACTCACCGGTCCTGCGCGTGGTCGCGGCACTTCTCGAGATGCGGGCGGTTGGTGCGCGCCTGTAGGCGGGTGTGCGCCACCTTCATGGGCTGCAGCTTGTCCTCGATGGCCTTGTTCAGCAGCTCCAGGGTCTTCTCCACGTCGAACATCTCCTGCTGCACCTGCACCCATACCCACACGCACACATGCACACACACCTCGAGCGCGCGCTTACGACCCCACTACACTTGTATGAGTTCGAATAGCATAAAACCAGGAATCTTATCAAAACTTCGCAGGCACTATTGTGTTCATATAAGTTACGGGCATAATATAATAAGTAAAGATTGATCTCTAACGGTATCGACGAGGGAAGCGGTCGTAAGTCGAAACTCAACACTAATTTTACTAACTAAATAAATAGTTGCCTAATGATGTTTAATGTTGTCTGAACTGATACCTACCGAGTGCATCGTCGATCAGACTCCTGTGCTATGCATAGGTACGTGAGATGAAGATGACGAGTATTCGATAGAGGTTGTAAATCAGCCTCTTTCGAGCACTCGTCTTCGTTTCGAATAATGTCGAGTGAACCGATGATTTGCCGAAATATTGCTCGGCAGTAATGAAAGAAGTTGATCTAAATGATCATAAGTGGCACGATTCTGATCCCGATCGTGTTAGCGAGCACAAATACTGTAGCTACTGTGACGACGTTGTCTAGGCCAACGGCGTCGGGAACCTTGTGCAGATGCAGCTGCAGCTTGTTCTTGATCTCGATCGTTTCGGCGATGCGTCTCGTGAAGGCGCTGTTAGAGTTGCTCCACTGGTCCCAGATCTGCGTCGCGGAGACGTTCACTAAGTTCTCCGTGTCTGAAATATCGGAGAAATACGATCGAAAGGCGCCCGATGGAGACGATTAAAATAAGTTTCCGAGGAAAGAGTAGGCGGTGTTTAGATTAAAACGATATCGAAGCGGGCTCGACGGCAAGAGTAGTAGCGGCGCGGGCGTACCGGAGACCATCTGCACGGCCTTGGCGCGCTCGGACTGCGAGCGCTGCAGCGTGGCGGCCGAGGCGGCGGCCCAGCGCGCCGCGTCGCACACGGTCGGGTCGTAGCGCTCGATGCCCGCGTAGAACTGCAGCCCCTGTATACACACATCACACTCATCTCACCTCTCGGGAAACCGTAACAGAGACTATTTATATTCGGTATTACATTTATATTCGGTAGCCCTTCCATCTAGTTCGATGAAACATACTACCTACGAACATACAATCCTCTATTTCGCGAGATAATAACCTTCGATCGAGACTATTTAAAAAGTGCATTCGACCACTAAACTTCATTGGCATTTTACCGAGCGTAAAGCGCACGAAAATCGGTGCGATTATCGATAGCATATCGGCGACGGAATTCAGTGTTACTTATTGATGTACTGAAAGCACGGGAAAGTTTGGATGAAATGTTGGCGTTCCTGATCATCATATCGAAACATTTGATCGTGTTGAATTTTCCCATCTAAGTACATTCATGAAATTTATCTAATTAAGTCCTACATATCAGCCGTGCAGGAAGTGGTTGGAGCGAATGCACCACACATAATAATACACACATAGGTACTTGTTAAGTTTACTCGAAGAAGATCTACGAGCGCTCATAATTTAATGAGCGTACATCTTTTAGAAAAATTTATAAAGTTATGGTCCCAAATGAGATCCTTGCGCTACGCTTGTACTACTATTATTATATAGTCTTGGTCGAACGAACTTGAATGCTCTGACCACCACCGTTTGACACTTACCAAATATAAACAAATTTAATAAACCGATTACGGTGCTTATTACGGGTCCATGTTAATGTAGCCATATATAGTAGGCGAGTTGTTTAGCTATAAGTCAACCATGAACGATCAAATCAAAAGCCTTGCAGAAGTCTATAGCTATGAATGTTAAGAGCCATTAGGATGTCACTGCAGTGACAAATATTATTTTTCGACGACAAAACAAAACCAAGACCTACTGATTTACTACTAGTACCTACTAGTACTAGTAGTAAATCATCACATTACACATTTATAAATCATCACATTTTTTTACTTACAATGATCTCTATGTATATGAGCCGAGTACCATTATTATACAACACTGTTGCAGCGAAGTAGAAAATAATTACAAATTATATACATAACTATTAACAGTTTAAGCAAGTACTTAGAATTTTCTTCAAATCAAGGTGTGTACTGAATAATTATAGAACTTGGGAGGGCTGGTATGACACATGCTGAGCCTATCCCATTTGCCATAGATATTTAATTAATTAAGCATGTCCTGTAATGTTTCTTTTTTGTTGCAATAAATTATCTATTTATTTATATGTTGTTTGGTTCAGTGCGGCATGGACGATGTGTGTGTACCTTGGAGTAGTTATTAAGCTGGTGGCACATGGAGTCTATCCCGAGCGCGTACTCCTTGTTCCTCAGGTCTGTCTCCAGCTCGTGTTGCGTGGCGCGGCAGTTCTTCGACTGTGCACGCACCTACAACTCAACACTATTCAACAAGGGTCATATGACTAATGATACAATACTATTGACGATGAATTTCACATTGAACCCATCATACGACTCCCTATTTCGTTGTAGTGATGTCAGGCATTTTTTTATATATTTGTGATATGTAAATGAAATCGAGTAATAATCAGTTCAACCTAAGTATTTCTACAACTCTACATATTCCTCCCCAGTTGATCTCCACAAAGGCTTGTCTGAAACGCCTGTATAGATCTAGCCTGCTGCTCTCTCTGCTTGATGCTCTTTATCAGGTCATCTATCCAAAGCGAACATCGTACTGGCTAGTAGTCTGCATTGCTAATTTGATCTCGAAGATAAACCAATCGTATAAACAGTATACATAGTATCGGTCACTTTTCGTTCGGTTCTAATATGTCAGTAGGTTTGGTTTCATTATCGATCACATTCGCCCTTAAATGATTGTTGACATTAAGACGAAAAAACTGGAGCTTCCCCAGCGGTACTTAACCGAATCGGATAAATAATAAATAAAATAAAACCAAGTGGGTAATAAAGACTAAAGTAAGTATATTTTTTTCATCATCATAAAATTAAAAGTTTTCAAGTACCTTTTCAAGCATATTGCGAAATTTGTCTTGACACTCTCGCAGGATGGCTACTTCCTTTAGTAGCGATTGCTCTACAGCGTCGTGCACTTGTTCCAGACCTGAAGTTTAACATTCTCGCCATATTGTAATCGCCTAGTAGCAAATCTTATATTACGACCTTTATCACACTGTTTTCAGCCATGTTCGCAAAATTGTAATATTTTTTTTACACAGCGGAGGATCACTGTCTATCCTGAAATATATATTGTATGCCATAATCTATACCTGCACAAAAACCAACCAGGGATGCTAGGCTAGGCTATCCTATAAAGAATGAAGCGGTTTTTTTATTTTTTCTATCTGTCATATTTGTTTGTTTGTTAGCGTATAAATTAAGAACCGCTTAAAATAATTACATACATGTAAGTACCTACTGTTTTCACAGCTGTATTTTTGAACATTTCTTCTTTTTTTTGCAAATTGCGAAATATTCGTAAAAATCGATAAATGTGGAAATGGAGAAAAAACAGATGCTTGAGATTACACGGTATATCTTACCGTGTATTCTCAGCTAGAGATAAAAGCTTGTCCTCTGTACCTGTAGTCAGGCCACGCGATTGAAGCCGCGAACAGGGCAGGGCAGCTAGGCTATGATACATAAAGTTTCGGTGATTTTCAATTCTTTTATTTATCTATCAGGTAGGTAGTAATGATTGTACTAGCTATATTTTGATTCTTGACTTGGATTAACATCTTATTACTATGGGGATTTAGAACCACATCATTTAAAAATCAAAACATTTGTTCCCCATAATACAAAGTAGACAGTGGTTATACTCAGAGTATCCCACCGTGAGCAATAATCCCTTAAAAGGTCTCTTTTTTTAAAGTAAATATAAATAATTATTGTTTAATGCTGTTGCCCGCCACCTCGTCCGCTTAAAAGTTGGCTTAAACGAAGACAGTTTTTCGATATCTTTTGACGTGATAACGTTTTATAAATTGATGAATGCCAAAATGAAAAATAGTAACGTTCCGCGTAACGGTGAATGGTCAATGGTCAAAGTCAAGGTCTAGGTCAAATTCAAAGTCAAGGTCACGGTCAAGGTCAAAGTCAAAGTCAGTCAAAGTCACAGACACAGTCACATGTCAAAGTCAGTCAGTCAAATTCAAAGTCAAAGTCATACATGATTATGTCGTTATCACGTAAATCTATCGTCCGTAAACCGACTTTACAGACAACCAATTTTATTTTTTATAAAATAGGTGGTAAGAAAGCAGACGGGCCGTCTAATGGTAAGCGATCATCGTTGCCTATGGATATAAATGATCGAATAAAATTAAACTTAGTAGTTGTTTCACAACGGGTAATGTATTAAGGGTAGTAAATAAACCGATGCAACGACCTTCAAGAAAGTCCATTCAGTTGTTGGGTAGTTTCAAAATTGGCGTCTATAGGTAAAAAAATTGTTAATACTCCTTTTTTCATGACGCACGGTCTTTTTTATGAATTTATTAAATGCACTGACAACGATTTCTAAATGTGAAATGGGGGAACCTTGTCTCTTCTCCCGATGATAGAGGCACTCCTGCACGATGTGAAGCGGGCCCTCGATCCCGGCGATAGCGCGCTCCAGCTGCCGCCGCGTGTCGTTCAGCTTCTCGCACGTCGCCACCAGCCGCTCCATCTCTAGCGATACCTGACACACCACTCTTCGTTCAAACATCTTCACCTTTTATGCAAAGGCAAAGTTCACTTTAGGTGATGTCGGAAATGACGATTATTTTGCACTTTTCCTACCTCATTCCGCCAGAATGTAGTATCAGTTATGCGTTCGCCGATTCTTCTTCCGGAGTCCCTCTGGCCCTGGGTACCGACCTCGTCGGTCTCTCTGAAAGTATTACGTCAGAACTCTTTGTTTACAGTGATCTTCTTCGACTTCTAGAGAACCGCTATCGACGTTTTAAATAAATTCAGTAAAATTAAAAATATTGTTGGTAAGAATAAATTTGAGAAATCACAATAAACAAATTGAAACAAATGCAAAGGTAAGCTTACTCACTAACTAGCAGAATTTACAAGAAAAGCACGCCATGTACCTACGCGACTTGATGTAGTTTATGGACTGACCCCGCTTCATCTACACATGCAGCAAGAGGCGATGGCATCAGAAATAAAAATTAATTCAACACAACAATGGAAACTCGCAGGGCAGCTCATAAACCACTTCAAGATTCTAGAAGAAGCAATAAGAATAGCTCCTGATAAGCTTGTTGGAGGCACCGATAAAATATCCAGCACATACCTAAACAACAAAGGTGTCTCGACACACAACATAAATTATCGCACGATTAAAATATCTACATCTACACGGATGGTGCGACACAGGGGCAGGCTGTGGCTACTACTCCCTGGAGCTCGGAATAATAGAATCAAAAGCTGTGAATCAAACTTCAACATTTCTACAAACAGAAATCATGGGCGTAATGCTAGCGCAAAAGCCATATCAAATATGGGTGCTGCAGCTAATCGAAAGAAGAATCTAACGGGTGACCTTTTAAATTTTTGTGACGGACAGTGCAGCCATAACTTACGCACTTAAAGAACCCATCACTAGATCGAGAGTGGTTTTGGAGTGTCATGAAGCACTACAAAACTTAATGGATAAATACTGAATAATTTTATTGTAAGATGGACAAAGCTTATATACAAAATAATAAAACTGATGCCACCGCAACAGAGGGAGCCAAGAAGAAGATCAATAAAGATATGATGATTCTCTGCAAGCCGACGGCAATGGAAGTTAGAAACATGCTGAATCTTCATATGGAGAAAGAACTTCAGAAATTGTGGAATAAGGAAACGGACGGTTGACAGAACTTGTTAATGTACTACTAACTGGTCAATGTAAGTAACCTTAACTATCATCTGCACAATAGTGGGTCCACAGACAGCCCGTTGTGCAGGGGTTGTATGCGGGAAGAGGAAACTGTTGAGCATGTACTTTTACATTGTAGTGCTACAGAAGAAATAAGACGAAAAAACATACCACACCATGATTTCGACGTCAGCTCTCATTCAAGAGAATGGGTTTCCATGGACTTTTAATTCATAAAATTATTGTAGATGTATGTAGTAGATGTATTTATGACTGGAGCAGCTGGGCCATCAAACGAAAGCCATACTCAGTTATATAGTTGAGTTAGGATGGCGGAATGGGGTAATGCACAATACACCCCAAACGGGACGTCAGTGCAGCCCATATTGCCCCTACGTAGAATTAGATGGTAAGCAAGAGCCATTCGCTGCGAATCTATGTGCTTAATTAGTTATATTAGCTATGTGAGACAGAGGTCTCACAATTTCCTGCACTAAGGGTATACTGTAATCTGTGATCGATCACTGATTTGCTGGTGAATATTAATTCTAAATAAACTATAAGCTGTCGATAACATATTCTATTGTCAACTTTTGTAGATATATGTGATCCAGTTAAATAAAACCACTATAATTGATAATTGCGTTGGGAATTTTCTAGATTAAAATCAAAGAACATAATATGAGACAAAGTTCTTATAGAGTTATTTTATTTCAATTTGCGATTGCTAGTCCGTATTTTACTCCGGAACAAACTAGTCGTATTTACGAGACACGCTTGTACTTCTTGAGGGCAAACATTATTCACTTGACGTGTTCGCGATGCCACTTCCACTAGGTACGTACATTCTTAAAAATACTCCTGAAACACGACTCGTAATACTTGGTAATTCCGGATAATAAATAAATAAGGCATATGACTTAAGTAGCTACCTACTGCTTTATCTAAAATGAGTGCCTGAGACAAGTAACTCACCTAAGCATCCTCATAATGTCGCTCCTGACCCGCTCGGAGAAGTTTCTCTTGGCATCAGACTCGTTGTAGTTCTTGATGCTGTTCTGATTCCACTCGTACTGCGTGTATCTGGTGTAGAGCGCGGCGCGCGCGGCGTGCTCGGGGCTGCGGTCGAAGCCCGTGACGAGGTTGGGGAAGCGCAGGGGCTCCGCCGCCATGCCCGCCGGCGTGTAACACGGGTCCACCATGCTGTTCGTTATCGGCTGGGACGGCCTGTCATAATATGTCAACAATACAATAGCGCCACCATCGGGCTTCGTTTCACATAGCAAATAATAAATATGTATTTTTATGCAAAACCTTACGTTTCCGGGGAATAACCCTAAATAAAACAATGACATAGTACGAATTACCCTCCGAATCGTTAGAACCATTTCCGAGATATACCTAAGTATATCTCGGAAATGGTTCTAACGATTAATGTCTAAACATTACTTTCATCTTACAATAAGCGGGCTGTTACAGGGCTAGTTAGTTATATACGAAATTATGAGATTCCGCGACTCTTTAAAATATTTATAAAAAAATTGAGTATTTTAACTTGCATAAAACTTTACCTTTTACATACCTATTAGTTTGCGTTTAACAACTGTCTCACCTGATGTTAAGTGATGACGTTGTCTAGGATTTAGCACGCAAACCTAGAAGGTACCTATTCACTCGCGACTTGAAGACTCCAGGATTGTACATATCGGGAAACACAGACTCGGGCAACGAGTTCCATTCCTTGGCAGTACCAACGCATTAAGAAAGTGGAAGCAAAACGTTTCGTACATTATAGTAGATAGCCACCTGGTATATCTACTATATAGCGATGGCGAATTGTCCTACCTACGTCGAGTCGACCGATGATAGAAAGGGGATGGTGGAATCAGATTGTGTAATTCCAGTGCACATTCTCCGAAATGCACCCGATAGAAAACCGATAGGCTTGCTACTCTACGCCGGTGTTCAAGGCTCTGAAGCCTACGTTCCACCAAAGAGTTACAGCCCATGATTAGTTTGGCTCGCCTCTCGATTGACTCCAGAGCTTCTAGTTGGAGAGTTAATGTAAATTATAATATATATTAATCACCAACTTACATCGGAGTTACTTCGATTTCTTCATAGCCCATGATAGGTCTCCAAGGGTGCTTCTTAGGCGAATGGAAGCAGTAACCCACCTGTGGGGGCACGCTTGGAGATCCCGCTGTCTCCTTCACGGGGCTCCATTGTTGCAGTTGCTACAAATAAAAAGACATCGCCCATTTATTGGTCATTTAGTGTTAATAAGCATTAACTAAATACATTGGCAGATTTTAAATTGTATATTACCGTGCACATTGTAACTTCCTTTGCCATTTTGCAAAAATTTTGGTAAATAAAATTTGAAAAAATTAAACAACAATTATAGGTAATTAAATTTCAAAATTGACGCGTTATTGACGCGTTACTGATTTACGGGTTGGGCAACTTAATAAAAATAAAAAGACAATAAATATAGATTGAGTTAATGGTTTCACAAAAGTACCTACAAGTAATTAATTTCAGTTTTCTTGCTACGCTTCTGGCAGCACTGTTTCTTCGGTTTTAATTTATCTCTGTATTGTTGCCGTTGGTGCATAGACAGAGAAAGCTATCCTATTAATATATATATTTTATACCATCCTACTAGTATTACCTATAAATGTGAAAGTTTGTGTGTATGTGTGTATGTTTGTTTCGTCTTCACGCTCAAACGGCTACACCGATTTTGATGAAATTTGGTATGAAGATAACTCTGATCTGGCCGTTCGCAGGTTCGCACGAGCCTCGGATGTGGGAAGACTAGCGTTCATTGCACTGTATGGTCCCCGGGGTGGTGCAGCCGCGTTCTTGGTCCAGGCGCGGTCGCAAGGGAATGGTTATCCTCACTCTGGAGAGGTCCGGATACGGACAGCCGTGGTGCGGGTGCGGTGTTGCTATCGGCACCCCGCGCTCCCTCCATTATAGCGACAGGACAGACACCGTGGGCTTTAGCCGGTAGTGGACCCTGGCTTCTGTGCGTGCAGTTAGGGTTGGGGGGCAAGAGGCCCCCCAGGAAACGGTGGATCGCGGTGATGCGAAGCTCAAGCGAGCCCGACAAACCCCGCCTGCTCTCTCGGTAGGTGGAAGTGCGTAAATACATTTTTACTACATAAAAAAAGTTCCCAACAAAGAAATATTTTTTCAAGACGGTTCAGTAGTTTCGCGACATATTCATTGCAAACAAACCGCATCGTGTCGCGGTCGCGGGCTGAACGGGTTGTGACTTCATAGCAAGAGCGCGCGTAATCTCGGAAATTCAAAAAGAGCTTAAACTTCTCGTCGTTATAACTTCGGAAATACTGCATGTATTGAATTGAAATAAAAACTAAATGTGTGTAATGTATGCAATGTAATCTATGCTCCCATAAATTACGTATTTATGGGAGCATAGATTACATTGCATACATTACATAACGTACAATTAATCCCGGGGCCGAGATGCTAAAATCAGTGTCAGTGATCACTGAGGCACGACAACCGTCAATATCAGCGGCGCAGTGCACCGTATTGTCAATAAAATATTATTACAAAGTACATCTAAAATCAGAGGATTTTAAGTGGTATAGTGGTAGGTGTTTGGAGTAATATTTTTTTGTGCTCTCTAATCAAATTTTTTGTTTTTGTAACCAATGTGTTTGTAATGACGATTATCAGTTGCGCAAGTTTTAAATTAATTTGTTTTTATTAATGTTCATAATAAAATAGTGATAATAAATTATAAGAGGTATTGTTAAAAATGGCAATTTAGCGGCAACACAAGTTACTAGTCCCTAACCAATCCCAGTTTGTGATCAAGTGATCCATTAAAAACAACTTTCCAGACTAGTATGTATTCTATCAGACTGGTCTATGTTCCAGATAAAGTGATCTGATCTGTGAAAACAACGTACCATCAACGTAAATTCTCTTTGACCAACGTTCTGTGAACTGTCAGACTGTCACAGACTGCTATCCACCACAATCGTGTAGAAATGAAATACGTTAGATTTCTATACGTACATACATGCGCACTATATATTTAGTTTGTGACGATAACTACACGTATAAAAATCCATGTGTTGTGTAGTGTAGTTAGTGTACAGACATATAAATCCATCACATCACTGTGCATCACTGTTGATCAGACAGACCAGTTATTCCTTTCTGTTTGTTATTTTGCCATGCCAGTACATCATAATAGTTTGTGCATGCCAGTTTATTTAATGTAGTCTCTGGATCAGACTGTTGAATACTTTTTCTATGAATTTTAATGATAAAATACCCCGTCATAAAGTGTAATATACCAGATAAACATACCATACTCCCACATTTCTAAAGTGACCGTACCGTAATAGCAGCATAAAAAAAAAATGAGCAATGTCCCAGAAAACGCACCTCAGCGTAAGTTACTACAGGATTTGTTTGCCCAATGTTCAACCAGTGCTATTTATGTGAAATTCATATAAACTTTGCAGACTGCCCTGGCACACAGAGCGAAGACGCCGGTAAAGCTTCAGCCTGCGTTGGGTGTCCGAACCAGAATATCTGCGCTTCTGGTGAGTACTCACAATAGTCACTAGTTCACTAGACGCTACTCACTTGATGTCTGCAGTTTGTTACGGCGGTTGGGGGCCTCTCCCTCTGCGCCTCCAGCTTTTTATATAAACTTTAGGGGTAGGGCAGACAAGTACTTACCAGGTAGTCGGGGTTCGCACATTTAGTTCTGTTATCATATTTACCTGGATTAAATTTGCAGATATTATATTAATGTCTGTGTTTTGTTTTGCAAGGCCGGAGGGACTGCACTTTCCCTAGGGAGGTCGCGACTTCCCCTTCACAGGGGGAGGTCTAGGAGGTGAACTAATGGGACCATTTTAGATTCATATTAAAATACATATGTGTAATTTTGTACTGTCAAGAATTAAAGTGTGAAGTGAATAAATAAAACACATAACCACACCTATAAATATTGGACAAATGGAATACATTTGTGGGAATCAGCTTGCATCTTCAATGTACAAACAAAATTTTATGTGTGCCTGATTCTCAAAACCAACCTAGTACTTATTTAACTATAATTTAACACATTCCCTGACAAATTAAAGCAATACACAATAAAGTACAAGAGAATACTTAGTATGACTTTAGGGGGATGAAAGCACACTGTTCTCATTAAAAAAAAATGTGTGGGGTTGCTTGTTCGCATGGTGTCTTCTCTGTTATTCATCAGTAACAGAAAAGACACCGTGAAGGAGAGTTCTACACTCTTGTCGCCGCCCGGACCTAAACCACTGAAGATGTTGACAGCAGTGATCGACAAAATGTTTGGAACACAAGTTTCATTTAGACCACGGCCAAACAGCCCAGAAGCAATACATACAACAGTGTGTTCAGTCGGCTGCTTTTGAACACTTCTCCACTCACTATGTTTATTGTGATGGCACATTCGACCACATCCCTACTGACCATCAAGGTGATATACTGGCTAAAAACTAATTTGTTAATTTAATACAAATTGCAACTGCAAGCGGTCTGCTCGTAATAACCTCCAGTTTATACACTTATCAAGACAATACCCTGTAGAAAACACCCCAATTTGCTGTCCCTAATTGTATATAATTATAAGGGAGTTATTTGCTTTATAGGTGTAGCATTAGTGGTCGAAGATGTTATCATGTTAGACCTAGAATGCTAACTGGCTCTCAATCACTCGCTGCCTAAACACACTGTGTGTTTGGTGACAGGTTTTCAAGGACTTCATTTGTGAGTTTCAGGATTCGAACACATTGTTAATAAACTAAACAGGAAACGCAACAAGTCTTTCCGAGGTTTTGACCAAGTTGCATTGGTCGAAACGTTGAGGTAATTAAATTACTAAATGTTTTTCATGCAATCAAGCCCCTTTTAAATTATGAAAAATGATTTCTTTTAGTAGCTAGGCAGGTACTGGAAGGAATTCTATCACCATATGGGTTTCATGACAATGTTGCCTTTATTTACTCTAAGCTATAAAGCTAGGGTGAGGGTTGGGATTGAACCAGCGACTGTCTAAGCTCACACCGCTTCACTGCTGCGCTACCATTACTTTGAAAATTGCATTGTTAATTCGATTGTGGTTGATGTAGGTGAGTTCATAGTTAATTAAAATTGTCTAAATGCGGGCACCAATGTCCTCATAGCTCAAGAATCCACTTAGTCAGAGATTATTTTATAACCTGCAAATATAGAAATACCATCTCGGAAAAATATTAATAATGTGTGATTTTCAGGTCCATCAGCCCCTGACCCAGCAATAGAGACCATAAAGAGTCGCCTATCTAATGTGAAACACAAAATTCTGATATTATCAGGGAAAGGTGGAGTCGGCAAAAGTACCGTTACTTCATTACTTGGACATGCGCTGGCAGCGTCCAGCCCTGATATTAATGTAAGTTCTAAAAATCATAATAAATAATTAAATTTTAAAACTCAAGGGATGTGAAAGCAAACCATTACTTTGTCAATTTGAATGTGTGTCTATAAACATGTAAAATTATACTTTTTCAAGAATTTATTTTTAATGAGTGCAGTCTTACCAGTATCGGGGACATGCTCTGGGAAATTTTCAGCTCTTTTAAAATAACGAAGGTCTGTCGATCGTGGGCTCTAGCACTATTAGGCGTATCCATTTTATTCTGCTACCCTGTATTTATTTTCAGAAAAGATTTGGCTGTTTATTGCAAATACGGAAATTTCGGTAATATACAAGTATGGTAAAGTTGTATGTTTAAAAAAGTGTGAATCAGATGACTTGTATACAACTTATAGGGGCAACAACCATACTGCTAAAATTTCATATGAACCGATTCATTATAGATCATAGAACTCACACACACCGCATGCATACAAACTCTGTATCAGCCAAGCCGCTTCTTAGAATGTGAGCAATAGAAGTGTAAATAAATTTAATTCCAGTAATGTCTCATAAAGAAGAGAACAATAGACAGTAGTTCAGTAACAGACCACACCTTACATGCTCATTTGCTTCCTGTACTTACTGCAGTACCTGTACTAACAACATGGATTAACTAGTTAATGGACAGACAGTTATATTTTACAAATTCGGAAATGGTACAGTGAACAGAGTATTTAAAAGGATCCGCAAGATACTGTAATGCCTCCAGTGTTACAGATATTCATAGGTGATGGCGATCGCTTACCATCAGGCGACTTGTGTGTTCGTTTGCCACCATTACATAAAAAAAGTGACGTACTAAACTTGAAATTTCATTAGCGCTCCTATTCAATGATATTCCACACTAGAACATACATGCACATAATAATATTTAATATTTGTAATCCCTAAACGATAGTAGAAGCTAACAAAAACTGTGAAGGGTTCCGTTGGACTATGTATCCCCAAAAAGGGCGGCGTAATATACTTCTCACTTCTGATTACATAATAAGTCCTTCATTTGTATGGCTGCATTAATTAATTCCGATGTAGGGTAGAGTAGGAAGCCATCTGAATCACTTTGATCTATCTATAGTAGTCATTAAGAATAACACGTTTTAGTTTTCTGCTATTCGGGACGGAGACAAATACAATAAATCAAAAACCATGTAAAATCGGTCCACCCGTTCTCGAGTTATAAGTGTTCGAACAAACCCGACTTTGTTTTATAAGTCTATATTATATAGAAGATAGATAGATTATGCCTAACGGGTCTAAGAGGGACGTTTTGATTCGCTTTACTAAAAATTTTGGAGAAATCAATCGAGCCGGATGCAATCCTTAGACAGCGTTTTAAGTATTTGGTTGGTTATCGTCGCTTACTGAAAGATTAGGTATAATAAGCTCTTCATTATTGGGGTCCTAACAAAAAATAAACATTGTGTCGCTTCAGTAAATCCTTTATTACAATAAAATACTAATCACTAATTACAATACACAACATACAGCAATCCACTAGCTATTGTCGGCCTATAGATAACTCAATGTAATCTACATTAGCAGGTAACATGCGCTCATAGTTTAAAGCCCGAGGTTGTGTTTCACCACCGCTAAATATGTCACGTGTCGCTTTGTCAAGCGTACAAAATGCTGATTTTAGTTTGAAATACGCTCAATGCACTTAAAAATTGTTTAACATTTGAAAAAGTAATTTATAAATACCCGGTTGTATCTCGACCTCCGCTCGTACGAACTTCCGAACTCCATCTTCGCGGCAAAACTACACCGTAAAACAACACTGGCACAGTCTCAAATCGAACTTCATTCACTCCAACCGAACTCAGTGAAGACCTGAATCTAGCCACTATCCGCAATACACACACTTCTAGATATCGCGTGAGCGCTACTATCGATAATGTAGGAAGCTGCAGTGTTTCCCGAGAGTTAGGAGGTCCCGTGTATCGACCCCGACTAGTTCTCACCGAACTATTCGCAACGTTTCTGCTTTAGCCGCCGGCGCGGCGCGAGTGCCAGGACTGCCCTGGTACGGATGGTGGCAATTTGAATATTTCGGCACGATGCCACTGCTATACAATGTATATCCAGTTTGGAGCATGTATCGATGGAAATGCGAGATCGGTGATATGTAGGTCAGGTTTTTTGGTTCAATGTGGAATGATTAGATTCGTTTGTTGATTAGGTTATGGATTATGATGTTATATGGAACAATGTTTTTAATTTGATCGAAAGGAATTTTAAATAACTAAGTATTATAAACGTCAGTATTACGTATTATAAGTTATGCGTTCTATTTTTATTATTAAATTAAATATAATTGAAGTGTTCAATACCGCTGTTAATGTTAGTTATACAGTTGTAGCATTGTGATAATTACATCAAAACAGGTTTATCCGTTTTTGAACTACTATGTCACAGTGACTAAACAGACACAAATTGCAATAGCCCTCCTTTTAACGCCCAAACGTAACCTAGCTGTCACTCCAGTGATCATAAGATGACACTAGATGTAGACGCCGTACTCCGCGGCGCGGTCTCCATTAGGCTGAGTGGCCTTGTGTGCTTCGGGGGACCCGATTGCTCACACACTTTAGAGACCCTCGTACTATGTAGAAACTCGTACATCGGGCTGGCGCTTGGTGATGCAGCAATACGCGTTGGCCAGCATGTTGAATCGTGGCTAGCACTCCGGCCGCGTCCCGATGACGCGGGCGGGCACGGAGTAAAGTGACGGCGTCGCTGTGCACCATTGCAGGTGGGTATCCTGGACGCCGACATCTGCGGGCCGAGCCAGCCGCGCGTGCTAGGGCTCCGCGGGGAGCAGGTGCACAACTCCGGCTCGGGCTGGTCGCCTGTCGTGAGTACCTACACGCTGCTTCCTACCTACTGACATATACACATTACAAAAATATACCTAAACATTTCACCTCAAACCTAACACCGACCTGTCGCATTGTCATCTAAAGTGTAATATTAAAAAACTTGACAGCCAGACCTACTTTTATTTTTAAATATACAGTTTGCTTGTATTCACAGCAAGTATCTTTTTTATGAAAAACATGTACAGTCAATTTTTTTAAGGAAAATTTTCGGCTACTAGTAGGATTTGAACCCACGACTACAGAATACCTTCCTGTCGCTTTGTCATCTAAGCTATAGTAGCACTCCACTAGTCGTCCGAATTTATTCCTTCCTTTTACATCTGAGGGGATGTTTTTCTTAGCGCCATCTACCTTGAATTGTGTGAACTAATAGTTAATAGTTTTGATAGATATCGTATCAAGCGAAGGCACCATACCATTATTTTAATGCCTACGCCGCCCTCATCGCGATACGCGAATATTTGTGCAACCAAAACATATGTATTTGGGATCTATCTCTTATAGTTTCTATATCTAAATGAGATGTCCCAAAATGCATATGCACATCGGTTACTATTTCATTATCAACCAGAAAGTAAAATTTTCATCAGCAATTTTGTTTTCTTTCGATACTGTTAGTGAAGACTTTTCTGTCAATCAAGCGTGAGCTAGGATGGCACAATATTATGTATTAGAGAAGGTGAATGGGCGGGGACTATGCAAAGAATTTTGGAAACCGAAAAAGACTCAATTAATAACTAAGTATGATATATATTTTCAGTATGTGACAGACAACCTGTCCCTGATGTCGATCGGCTTCCTGCTGAGCAGTCCTGACGACGCGGTCATATGGAGAGGACCTAAGAAAAATGGTAACTTCAAAATTATATTCCATTTCGATTTAATGGTTACGTACCTACATAATTTATCTGAGCTGATGTCGCGCGTTGAGTGAACTAAAAGTAAGCGGGGTGCCTGCCTGTACTCCTGTTTGAGAAAATAAAAAAGCTCAATCTACATGTCAGTAAAAAGTGGCTCTGTGTTCGCGTTGCTGTTCATTTTGTGAACTAATTCTGGATGTGTACAGTTCTGTACAGAATTCATTGACACAAAAACTAATTATTTATTTATTTCAAGTTGTTTGCAAGGCAAGTAGAAGATAGCGGAGTACTACATAGTCCTAGAGTTTGCCTCGCCAGTCGCTGCGAGCTGAACATGCTCACTCCATCTCAAATCTTACCTTCAGTTAACTCTGATCTCCTCGTCGGTTAGAATCATAAGCACGAAATAGAGCATAATTTTAGATTATTCTTATGTAATCCTTCCATCTGGCGCTATCCTACATCTACATACAAATTCTGGGCTTAGGTCACACGCGAATACATGGCTTTCACCAATGCACCCCTGCTACCTGAATTGTTTGCCCTTGCGCTTCATTAATAGTATTAGCGAATCTATGTTTGATTAGAAACCGGAGACTTTTGATTTGGAATGGTAGGTTTGTAAGAATTATTGGTATTAAATAAATAAATAACGTTTACTCATATATATATTGATATCAAACCTCCATATATATTGATATATATCGAGGTGATTCCCCCTTTTCCCACAATTATTAAAATAGTGACACCGATTATACTAATATCAGCTAGAACATCATAGTTGGAAGTAGAATTAATCGACTAAATGGTATAGTTGACTCAAAGTTGATGAGGAGGTAAAAATAGCTCGCTGTGCGACAAAACGAGCTATGGAGAGGGCTATGCTCGCGGTCTCTACGCGATCGTATCAGAAATGCCCAGCCCAATGAAATATAGCCCAGCGGATTAGCAAGTTGAAGTGGCAGCGGGCTGGGCACATAGCTCGAAGAGCTGATGGCCGTTGGGGTCGAAACGAAAGGTTAATGAATGGAGACCACGGAGTGACAAGCGCAGCATAGAACGGCCACTGACAAGGTGGACAGATGACCTGACTAAGATCGCAGTTAAGGACTGGATAGATCAATGGGGGAGGCGTATGTCCAGCCGTGGACGTCCTATGACTGAGATGATGACGATGATGAATAGTTGACATGATGTATCTAACATTTGAGTGTGATGGTTGCAGGTATGATCAAGCAGTTCCTGAGCGAGGTGGACTGGGGGGATTTGGACTATCTACTAATTGACACGCCGCCAGGTATGTCACCTGACCACCTCATTATTATAAACAATCTCTCTTTATCATGAATAACGCTAATACCCGGTACTGAAACTCTGTGTAGATGGAGGCGTAGATACAGATAAAGAAAATAATATATACACACTAGCTGCGCCCCGCGGTTTTACTGCCGTGGTGATGATTGATGATGATGAAAAGTAGCGTGCAGTGTGTTATTTCGGGACCTGAAGTATCTACGTACCAAATTTCATCCAAATACGTCCAGTCGTTTGAGCGTAAAAGAGTAACAAACGTACATCTATACTCGCAAACTTTCGCATTTATTATATTAGTAAGATTTATGTGTAAATTTTCAACCGTTCTGATAACGCAGCTTTGCAGAATCACCATGTGTGTGATGCCTTTTTTTAAAGATAAAGTTATATAAAAACAAAATCCTGTACTTATTCATAATTTTATGTTGAGCTAATATGTTTTTTAAACGGACATGATCACTAACACCAGTAATAAACATCACATATCGAAAATTTTCTTTACCATTATCAGCTTGCGTTTGACTCGGCTCACCTGGTGCTTATAATACTGTATGCAATTCACCGTAACTTTTATATATTGAACTCTAAATATAGTTGGTCGATATTTGGGCACAGTCGCATGCGCCGTGTTCACCACTCAACTGAAACCGAACACAATGCATTATAAATATGCCGATAATTATGTTAATTCTTGAGCGAAGTTTGTTTTGTTGTTTCTATCTTGCAAACATACAAATTATATTATTGACGAATTGAGATGGACAAAGTTATTTTTGGCTTCTAAAATAGCAGATTCAGAGAACGCTGACAGTTTAGGTACAGAAGGGCCGGTCACGTGGAAAACGATCGTCATGTGCAGCAGAGAATTAGTGGCTTCTGATACGGTACAAAACGGAGGAGCCCTGTCATAACTTGACACAGTTCTTGAAAGACACTTGAATAGAAGCGCACAGACGTGTTATTCAGACAGTTCTCACAGACCAGAACCGTAACTGGCGTCGCTACCAACAATTATCATAAACATAAAGAGTGCATTCTGACGTCTCTGGGAAATAAAACGCGTAGAAACGTGTTTGACTCCACTCATATCCACATACGAGCGGAAGGAATTCATTAAAGCCAGAAATCCAGCATATAATGGAAACGAGACTGGGGAGTTCTCGGGAGTTTCTGATCTGCTTTTGATAAATAACCATATCTGGTAATCATTAACATAATAACGACAGCCGGGAGACGGTCGCACATAGGCCTCTCCCCGTATACGTCTCCATCAGGGTTATGTATGAGGTATAAAGTATAGGCGGTGAAGAGGTGCTTGACGAGACTGCTTGGTGTGCAGGCACGTCGGACGAGCACCTGTCGTGCGTGCAGTACCTGGGCGCGGCAGGGCTGGCGGGCGCGGTGGTGGTGTGCACGCCGCAGGAGCTGGCGCTGCTGGACGTGCGTAAGGAGCTTCAGTTCTGCCGGAAGGTGGGCGTGCGCGTGCTCGGCGTGCTCGAGAACATGGCGCTCTTCGTCTGTCCCAACTGTCGCGTACGTACCTGCCTGCCTCCCTGCATACTACACGACACGTTTGTCCCAATTATCGCGTACGTACCTGCCTGCCTCCCTGCATACAACACGACATGTCTGTTCCAATTATCGCGTACGTACCTGCCTGCCTCCCTGCATACAACACGACACGTCTGTTCCAATTATCGCGTACGTACCTGCCTGCCTCCCTGCATACAACACGACACGTCTGTTCCAATTATCGCGTACGTACCTGCCTGCCTCCCTGCATACAACACGACACGTCTGTTCCAATTATCGCGTACGTACCTGCCTGCCTCCCTGCATACAACACGACACGTCTGTCCCAATTATCGCGTACTTACCTGCCTGCCTCCCTGCATACTACACGACACGTCTGTCCCAATTATCGCGTACGTACCTGCCTGCCTCCCTGCATACAACACGACACGTTTGTCCCAATTATCGCGTACGTACCTGCCTGCCTCCCTGCATACAACACGACACGTCTGTTCCAAATACGTACCTGAAAAGTGTTACGCATATCGGTGAACATGCACAATGACAATTGATCCCGTGAGTAGCAAAGGTCACTGAAAAGGGTGAAGTGCATCCCCTTGCTCCCTGCAAGGGGATGCACTAGCACCGCTCTGTCGGGAAGCATTATACGTACAAAAGATTCACAATTAATTACTTAGTTGGCGTAATAGAAGAACAATTATTCACTTCAAGGCGTACATATAATTCTATTATAAAATAAATAAATGCATGAATGAACTCCGTGACGTGTAGAGTCGCAGCGAGATCTTCCCTGCGACGAGTGGCGGCGCGAAGCAGATGTGCGTGGACCTGGACGTCCCACTGCTGGGCTCGCTGCCGCTGGATCCGCTGCTGGCGCGGTGCTGTGACGAGGGGCTGGACCTGCCCAGCTCGCCCGCTGTCGACGCCTTGCGCTCTGTACTACATAGTCAGTATCTCATATTATTAACGCGAAAGTTACATTTAAGTATATTTTAATAAATATTCCTACATTTAAATTAGCAAATTAGTCGTTGTATAAATAAATAAAACGAAAATAAATAATATATCATCAAATCAGATTACTGAAGCATTTGTTTTTGAGGATTGGACTTTTTGATGATAGTATGAATACTTCATGAGTAGATCTAAGGTGGACAAAAAGAGTGACATAATGGAGGGGGCCAGTGGGCAAAAGGAAGATAGGAAGACCTTTCAACAGATGGGAGGATGAAATTAAACGCATAGCGGGTCCAAACTGGATACAAATAGCGCAATCCAGAGAAAACTGGCTCAATTTGGAGGAGGCCTTTACCTGTAGAGGGGTTCTTACAGAATAATTTACACTACTTATTAAAAACGTATCTAAAACTACCTAATCTAATCTAATCTCTAATACCTTTGTAAATTTGCACTTTCTGGAAGAAATAAAAGGCTTTTTTATTTTTTATTTTTATTTATGAATACTTAGATATTTAATCTTAGAAAAAAACTAGTTCCGATATTTCAGTACAAATCGGCAATGTCTCTCTTTCAATTAATTTTTCAACCTTAATATAAAGCCGAAACTTTACAAGCTTACTTCAATAGATAGATAGAACTCTTTATTGTACATAATACAAATACATCAACACAACATAAAATTAACGCTTGCCTATTCTCAATAAAAAACATCCTTATAGTATAATAATAATATAGCTTCATATTGTTACAGAGATCGTGTCAGCTTGCGAAAATCCTTCGAGATGAGATCAGAAGATAACTTGTAATAGTTAATCAATTATTATACATATTGCCTAGTCATAACACGGGATAATGTAAGTGGTATACATATGTATATAGGTACTGTCGTGCACTCGATCATGTAATGCATCGGTGATAGACGGCCTCTTAGTGAAATAAGTGATTGGTTTAAATTTGTGGCAAATGAAGGCACGTATTATTGTTATAATAAAAGTTTATAATCGAATTATTGTGTTGTTATTATTATTCTAATATCTACTATTACTCTATTATATTAGATTACTACCACTCTTTTCTACAATATGTTAAGGTTGAGCCCAATGCCCAAATTACGCAAAAGGTTTTCAAATTCACTTTTCAAAAAGTGTTTTCAAATGCACACTATGATGTTAACGAACGTGTTATTATACAAATATTGGAGGCAGTGGAAAATCTTGTAAAAGTACAGTAATCAAATAGTTTCTTTTTTTAAATCGAGTTACATTATAAAAAAACTTAGAGAATTAAATACTCTAAGTTAAAAAATAAACAGTCACCGCACTAAAAAAACGTTTTTCTTCTAATTATGCTTCTGACTTCTCAGCGACGACCCCACTTTATTATTTATGAATAAAATAGCCTAATGTTTCAATGCGCTAATGCTTGTGCGATCACTGGCAACTGCTGGAAGCGACTAGCAAAAGAAAGCGAACGACAGTGAGTTATGGAATAAGCTGGAGGAGGCCTTTACCCAGCAAAGGGTTCCTATCCTGAACAGCGAGCATTAAGACAGTGACATAAGAACAAAAAAAAACAATGCATAAATATTAATAAAAATTGTAAATTTGATAAAGGAAGGAAATAAATGGGCTTTATTAATATTAATGTTTCAATTGAATAATCGGTTAGATTTTTAACTGCTAGATAAAACTAAATCCCTATTTGAACCTTAAAATTTCAGGTGCGTTAGACCAGTTACAGAGTTTCGAGACAAGTGACGTTGCAGTACGATTTAAATAAGTAGGTACTTATTATCGTGGCCGGTAATATAGACTCTATATCTCAGGAGCTCTACGAACTGGAAAATTTCCTAAATCCTAAATGATAATAAGGACTAATGCTATATAGAAATAGGTACAGTATTAATATATAGGTACAAATGTATTTCTACATTGGTACCCATATAATAGTAGGTACAATGCGACATCCATAGTGCGTACAGCTAACGAATGGAATTGATTGCCTAAGTCTGTGTTTCCAAATGGATACAATCTGGGCATCTTCAAGTCACGAGTGAACAGATATCTTCTGGGCAGGCGTAATCCATCGTTGACAGCATCATCACTTAACATCAGGTGAGATAGCGGTCAAACGCCTGCCCATTGGAAATAAAAAAATATATTTGCCGCAAATCACATTTCATTGAAGAAATTAATAATAAAAAAATTACACCTAATTTTCAACGTATGATTATTTTGATCAATATACGATAATTTTACGGCCTTTGTACGACATCTGGCTTCAGGTTGTGAACACTGGTTAGCAAAGAAATTAGTATTACTCTATGGAGATTACATTACAATACTACGTAAAACTAAATTACACTAGTATGTATTCTATCTGATCTATGCTAAACTATGCCGTGATTATGCCGGTTAGGAATTATCAATTTCAGTTATTTTTCACACTTTCATAATCACTATTTTCTGAGACTTACTGACAAGAAGGAAAGCACATACAACATTAAAGTTATCTGTTTTTCGAAGCGGAGCTATTCGAATGTATTCGAAACGCAGTGCGATTACACAAGCAAGGAGATAATTTCATAACACCACTGTTGATAAGAATCAGTGATAATGCCAGGCCATGGCATGGAAGAAGAGGACAAACCTTGCAGGGCGTGTTCTGACTTTAAATCATGGGCCAAAACTAGGAGTAAAGCGACGTTTAAAAATCCAGGAACACAGGTAGGCTTATGAAAAAATTCTTTCACATATAATTATACTAGCGGCCCGCTCAGGCTTCGCACGGGTATAACAGTATTTTATACATATAAACCTTCCTCTTCAATCACTCTATCTATTAAAAAAACCGCATCAAAATCCGTTGCGTAGTTTTAAAGATTTGAGCATACATAAGGATATAGGGACAGAGAAAGCAACTTTTTTTTATACTATGTAGTGATATCGAGCGACCTCTAGATTTTGCAGTACTTTCTTGATCACATAGTATGTGTGTAGTAATGATTTTGTTAGTTTTATTATTGCTTCACTTGTATTTCAGTTAACACCAGAACCCTCATCTTCGAAAGAGGTCCGGAGTGACTGCCCTTTAGATAAAGAAGACCTAGGCAGGTCAACTTGGGGCTTCTTGCACACAATGGCGTCATACTTCCCAAAGAACCCATCAAAGCATGAGTCGGATGACATGGCTCGATTTTTCAACATTTTTGCACAGTTTTACCCGTGTGAACCTTGTGCACTTGACTTTCAGGAAGAGTTAGTATATATTTTATAACTTACCATACAAAATATAGTATTCATCAATGTTTTCACTGTGTACATGAGTTTTTTGTAGAAACATAAAGCTAAATGTTGGCAGTACTTCTGTATCTGCATTTCAGTATAATCTGAAAATTCTTTGTGTACATACCTCTGGAAAATAAAGACTAATGCTGGAGTATTTATAGACCCAAGACATCTCTAAATTCAGGAAAGTGAGCCTCACTCATTCTTAAAGTTTCAGAGCAATCTTGTCTTGTGTTTTTTAGATTCAAAAAGGTTTTGTGAAAATGTGTTGTGAAATGTGTTTGTGAAATTGTGTTAATGAAATCTATACCTGGTAGTGGTCGCCCAATTAATAGTTATACAGTAAGTTTGTAGTAAAACACCACTATAAGACATGACTTTAATACTAATTATTCTGTTTTTCAATCTTTTCAGCATCAAAAAGAACCCACCAAAGACAAAATCAAGAGATGAACTAGCCAGATGGCTGTGTGAAAGACACAACATAGTCAATGTCAAACTGAACAAGCCTGTCTTTGACTGCAGTAAAGTCCATGAGCGGTGGAAAGATGGCTGGTTGGACGGATCTTGTGATTAACATAAGAATTTCACAGTCAAAATGTTTTAAAAGATTACTCTCAGCCAAGCTTGGGTTGATATGATCAGTTACAGGTAGAAGTTTAAAGGTGAAAATACAAGTTTGAGGGACGTGTCAGCTCGGTGGTGACAAGACTAGCTACAGGTCAAAGCTTGGTGACAACACAGACTAACTTGCCCAGGGTGGCATTCATCATCATCATCATTCAGGGTGGCATTATATCAGATAAATAATCAATCCATCATATGTCTTGTGATTCTGCAGACAAACATGTTTTATTACATGAGGGTAACATTTATAGTGTTAGATATAGACATGGTTATTTGTATAAAAATATTAGTTAACAAAAAAATAACAAGAAGAATGATAGACATTTCAGGCAAATTCCTCATTTATAGAATATGATTCTTGTATATACAATAGCCATCGCATTGTAAATTAATTCAAGACTTTGTTATGATCCCATCACTACATGAACCGTAAGTACTCACATGTTATTTTGAAATAAATGCATGTGTTAGTGTTGCTTGTTGTGCACTCAGCTTGGTCCTACAGTACTGGAATATTCTTAAGTAGTAGAATTGTAAAGAAAAATATAAAAAGTTTTTTTTTTCTCTTTTGTTCTAATAATGCAACTAAAGTATAGGTGAATAATGCGCAGGCAGCTGGCCTCGACCAACACGTAAAGGGCACTCCCGTATCAATTGACCTGCTACATAATCTAATTTGATGCCAAGTTCTGAGGGGTAATGGGAATGTAGGCTGTGTACTCTATACAAATGTGATAACTTAAGTGAGAACCCAACATGCATCTTGTTACGACAATATTTTGAATATGTATATCTTGTAGAACATGTTGACTGTGAACCAATATCTAAAACTCATAAGCAATGTTTTTGTTTCAATTATAAGTACGTAGCTTGTGTTAGTGGCTTTCAGTGAGATAGTCTTGTTTGTTTAATAGTTTTACAATTAAATAGTATTGAAGCAACATGTGATTTTGTTAATGAACAAGTTAGTGCAAATGTTTTATACTTATTTGTATATTGGTCTGTATTAAATGTTTAATGAAGTTTGTTACATATATAATATATGGCGCTCTATTGAGTTTAATTTGGATTTATTTGTTTTGAACCACCTGATATTCCAAGAAATACCAAATTTTGTCAATTTATATCTTACCAGTAAACAAAAATGAAGCATATAAGAATTAAATAAAATTATTCTTAGTAATATAATAGTAAACATAGTTAGTATGGGTACAAAGACAACTTTTTTATTTGTTCCCGATTATCATAGAAATAGTTGGAGCATAAGCAGATAGCTGATGAAATGATAGACATAGGCATGTTTTGTTATGGAAAAATAAATTACCAATAGAACCAACCAACACTCAAGTGTGAAATTACTGGTTGAAGTCAGTACCATGATAGTTCAAAAGTAAATATTATCAAAATATTGTGCGCATGGTACTAACTTCGACAAGTTATATAATTTTTTTGGTACAAATGTTGTTTTCACCCTATTCAGTGACCTTCGCTAATCATTGTATCAATTGCCATTGTGCATGTTCATGGGTTTTTCACCCTCAATAAGGAAGTCATCCAGATAGACGTAACACTTTTCAGTTATTGGAGTGTAACTCAAAAACCAAAAGTAATTTTAGAAGCATCTTTATCTGCTTTGATTAGGTAGTAAAATAGTAAAAGGGGGGCGCGTGCCCCAATAGATGCAACTGCAGTCGTCCAGCGCGTCGCAGCGAGAAACAAGTTAATCTTGTAGGCCACAGGAGCGAAGTCGCAGTGGGTCTGCTAATTGATAAATAAATATACATCGAAATCGCTTACAAAATTTATTGTACAAATGCAATGTAAAATCACAATTCAGTCATTTTTTTATAAAATAATTGAGTGCAAATTACAATTAATAACCCTCCATTAAATACACCAAAGTCGTACAGACAGGCACACTGTCCTCTCATGTTGATGAAGCTTCAATTTAGAGTGAAACCTCAATATCCAAAATGTTCGTATATAAAAACAGATTAGATAGCTACCATGCTCAAACGGCAGGTTAACTGAGAAGACCAGAATGTTCATGAAATATTGGTGTTCACAATATATACAAAGTACAAGTATAAAATGTCACAAGAAGACTTACATGCTAAGGTATTTATTATAATTATCTACGACACTTGAATCATCGATTAGAACCATGAGATTGTAGACCTCACATCGATGGGGGTAAAGAGCCCGTGTCAGCTCGGGACGGACCATTGCTGGGTTGTTCTCATAAGAATTCCATTTCTCTCTCGATGCCGACGAACTTCAACTGTTCTGTTGGTCCATATCTGTGAAACAAGTTTGATTCATTTATACAAAATGATGAAATATTTTGGATGCTCATAATAGTGGCGATTGTACAGATTTCAAAGAATATGATCTTTCATAAAGGTTAAGAATGTAGGTGATATGTTTTTAACAATGGCAATATAAATCAAAAATATGGTATGCAATTATGGGTCTTATGCTCAATCTTAAAATAGCATGAGTTATGTTGGGTAGGGCTTCTCTGCGAGATTAAATCTCTCTATAACAGTTGCCTAAACATACTGCGTGTTGGTTCCACATAGTGTTTTAAAATTTGAAGTTAAAAATAGTCAGGCGGCAGTACAAAGTACTCCGCTACCGTAAACCGCTGGAGACAGAAATGTACCTGTAATCGAAGAAGAGTTCCTCCCCGGGCTGGATAGCTCGCTTGGCAAAGATCCCAATGCGATGGTCGCCGTTCACCATCATCACCTTCGCGTAACAGTTCGGGTTGATCGAGTGGTTCGCGAAACGTATCTTGTTCCCCTTGCGAGTCGCGTCCACGACGAAGTCTAAACAAATAAATATAATTAGAGGTCGTGAGTTCGATTCATTACACTAGTTGCAGTTTCACCGGCAGGTAACTACCATTTAGTTCATTTTTATTATTAACTATCACTAAGATATTGTTGCACCAAATCCGTTAGACAAGCCGAATAATATAGGTACATAAATAATAACGTGTCATGCGTTAGCATCGTGATATATATAGTTTGTGAATGTGTCAAAATCGTAGAATATTCCAATCAAAAAGGAATCCAACTTATTTTTAGTAATGATAGTATTACATTTTTATTTATTACGATATGTTTAATATTCTATTCCTTATTTATTGCATTCCATAACCGCGAAACAACCTCCTACACTTGTATTCTAGATTAGAACAGCCTGTATATTGTAGTGTAGTGATCGTTGAGCAGAGCATGCAGCGCCGGGGGAGGGGAGGAGAGGAGAGGAGAGCGTCACTGACCGTTGTTGAGGTTGAAGAGGAAGGAGCACATGTACTTGTCGTAGACCTTCCCGCGGCGGTCGGCCTCGTCCTGCGAGATGATCTCGCCGCAGTACTCGGAGATGAACTCGTTCTTGTGCGCCGCCTCCTTCAGGAAGATGCCCCAGCCGGCCACGTCGCTCGGCGCCAGCAGCAGGTGCTTGTGCAGCCCCCTGTGAGAGCGGGACGTTAGTACAGGGTACAGTGGTACTGTACTGTAGCCCCGCACATGGCGCTGAGGTCGGGGCCGGTACAGGGCACAGTGGGTACGGGGGCGGGGGTAGTGTACCTCTGCACGGAGACGTTCTTGCAGGGCGGGGGCGGGGCGTGTGGCAGGGCGCGGCGCGGCGCGTCGGCCCCGCACATGGTGCAGAGGTCGGGGTCGCACTCGCGCACGCCCAGGTAGCAGGGGCACTGCTTGGTGTTGCACGTCGCCTTACAGCGGCACCCGGGGAACCGGTTCTGGCCTGCGACCAACCACGCCTCCACTTATACCTTCTTGCTCACTTAGTAGCCGTACACATATAAGCGAGCTCGAAAGCCTTTGCGTTAAAACACTTATTTATTCAACTTTGATTACTAATATACATATTGTTTGAATGAGCGTGATGACCAATTTAGAAGCGTTACAGTCCTTAAAGTAACACCGATGAATCGTTTCCTACGCATACGTTCACTCCTGGCTACGCTGCGGATCGACCCTGTGGAGAAACGGCACGAGAGCCACGGATCTGCAAATTAAAGGAAACCTTTAAAACGTAGTTAACGTTTCAGTTTATATCGACAACGATGATGGTACGTTTCGTCCGAATTAAAATATTGCCTCTAATTAATATGTATATTTAACCCGGCCGGAGTGTAGTCACAACATATTTCACCAAGCAAGTGGCGGGGTATGACATGCCCGTAAACTAAACTGCATGATTATAATCATTAAAATTAATTGAAATTTTAAATTAAATTTAATAATAATAATTTAAATTAAAAACTTATAATAATAAAGTCATATTAATATATTCTAATAGTTTTTATTACCAAATTTAAGGCACTAGTTTCGATTTGGATGATATTCGGTATGAAGATACCGTAGGTCCCGGAATTAAACTACTTACCATCATCATTAATCATCACCACGCGGGTATATTCGCGGGGCGCAGCTAGTGTAATATAAATGTTTGATTATTACGTCAGCACTGGGTTCAATCAAAAACCAAGAAACTGTGCTGCTTCGGCCTGGTACAGATGCTGTTTGGCTTAGCTCAGAATGAGAGATGAGTCGTTTGTAGCAGAGAACGAAAGCTAGCTAGGGCGAATTGCATAGTATGCACCGCTTACGATTGAAGATCCAGAATGCGCTGAAGGGCTAAGCTAAGCTAAGGGTAAGCCTGACATTACGGACCAACAAACGTTAGACGTCAACTGACAACGTGGAAATTTCCGACTACCGTTATGCGAAGAAGCTGAAAAACACCGTTCGGGCCGTCTGACCGGCCTTCGTGAAGATCAGTAGATGGAGTATGTGAACCCGTGGGCTTTATACGGCTCAAAGATGATGTCGAATTAAGAAGGTTTCGCACGAGGCGCGACCGCAGCGAGGAGTCACCCGTCTGTCACATGAGTTGTCATCATCATTCATTCATTCATCGCAGCCATAGGAAGTCCACTGCTGGACATATGCCTCTCCATATAGGGGGGATTTGCCAATACTCGCCACGGTTGGCAGGCGGGTTGGCGAGCGCAGTATAATGTGTGACCCTCAGAAGGCGCTGCTGGCCACCTCCTGGTACGTGATCCCTTAGCCGACTCTTACGCCACCCGCGGGAAAAGATGGGGGAGTATTACACACGGCACATTTAGTATTGCGAAGCTTCGCAATACTAAATGTATTGCGAAGCCGAAAGTGAAAATGTATTTTCACTCACTATCGTGAAGTGAAATGAAGCTAGATGAAATAAACTGTCAAGCGTATTAAAAATAAATCGTTCTACATCTCAAGCCCCCCTCTACACGTTCTCGCTAAAGTTGGCTGGCTTCAAAGCCTATGACTACTACGACTCGTAGATAGATGGTGCGGTCACGGAGGGCCTTACAATAGTGTGCGTTCCGCGTGATTTTGCGTCCGTAAAAATATTAAACCGTACTGGTTGGATGTGACAGTGTTATCGTTGTGTAGTACTTGCCCTAATTTTGGAGTGGGAGTGTTTTCATACTGTTTGATGAACGATTAGTGTTTTAATTCAGTATTTAATTGATTCGAAAATAACAACAAAAGTGGGTAGACATTTTAAAATCTTAATAGAATATCACTTCATTATTGATATACCCTCAACCATGAATTATTTGTACATCGCCATCTAGCATTGGCAGAACGAACTAACATTAGACATTTGTTAATCTGATCGTAGTTTCCTAAATTAGGTATTTTAAGATGGCAAAGTGCGCAGCTTGTGGAAAGTTTCTCAAGCCGTCGATAGGTGCCGCATCGTGTTCAAAATGTCCTTGCATATATCACAAAGGATGTGTAGCGATCCCTGATGGCGCATCAATGCCTACAGACTGGGTTTGCCCAGAGTGCAAAAAAAAACATCGCAAAGGCGATAATAGTGATACACCCGTAAAAGGAGTCTGCGTGGTAAATACTTCCCCCCCGCCGGTCCGGGTGACCACTACACTCTCACCAGAACCAATTCAGACCGTCTCCTCTATATCTTTTGTTGGCAATCCGGATGTTCCGGACTGGCGCCACGAACTTTCCGAATATATGGCCGAGCAACGGGAGTTTCGAAACGAATTGCGTGCTTCGATTGCTAGCTTAGGCCAACGCATGGATGGCTTTGAGCGAAGGCTCCAGACTATCGAGCAAAGAGGAGAGCCAGTTGGAATGGAAGACGTCACTAATCTTCAGCAGGTTGTAGCCGAACTTAAGCGCGAAATTAATGATCGTGACCAGGACACACTTCTGTCTGACTTAGACATTGGTCATATTCCGGAGGAGAGTGGGGAGAACGTGTGTCACACTGTCACTATTTTGGCAGCGAAGCTAGGGGTCACAATAGAAAATCGAGACATTGTGTTCGCTGAACGTGTAGGATTGATAAGGGACAGCTCTAAAGCGGGCGAAGCGATGTCGGCAGAGCGGCGGCCGCGCCGCGTTGTCGTGCGGCTAGCCCGCCGCGACTTACGCGACGAGATATTACGTGCAGCCCGCGTGCGTCGGACTTTCACCACAGGGGATGTTGGGCTGGCTGGATCGCCGCGACGGGTCTACATAAATGAGCGTCTCACAAAGATTAACCGCCAATTATTTCAGCACGTTCGTGAAGAATGCCGTAAGCAGAAATGGCGGTATTCTTGGACAAAGAGAGGTCGCATATTTGTGCGCCACGGCGATGGAACTCAGGTATACCAAATACGGTCGGACGCAGATATCAGCCGTGTGTTTCGTCCTGGCTCTGTTTAGAAGACATTTGCTTCAAAACTGTATTATCCGTATTATATACTTTTTAAAACTTTGTTGTTGGTATAATTGTTTTGTGACTCTTAGCAATATAATAATTTGCACTTTGGTTTTATATTTGAAGGAACACATATTCATTTGCATGTATCATAGTATAACAGAAAATTCAATAACTAGGGATATCGCTCATTGTTTCATGAGTTGTTTCTATATGCATATTTTGTACAATTTTGATCTCTATTATTCTACACCGTGTCTATTTAATTTTGTATGGACTTTTTTGCATGACAATGGATAGTAAACTTTTAAAAATTGGTTTGTTTAATGCAGGTTCCTTAGGCACTAATCATGATAATTTTATATCTTCAGTTACTAGAAATGATGTTGATATATTGGCGGTAAATGAGACTTGGCTCAGAGAGGGTGAAGAAGGTCGCGCTCCTACCCTTCCAGGCTACCGATTATGTCACATAGCCCGAAGGCGAGAATTTCGTTCGCGGGGGGGTGGTGTAGGTTTTTACATTAAGCGAAATATTAGCGTACGTACCTGGTTTCACCCTGTAGACCCGGTCCACAAGTGTGTTGAGCAGATGTGGCTTACTATGACCCTTAATGGCAAGAAGTTTGCAATTGGCACGGCATACCGTCCTCGTTGGGTAGACGTTGACTTGTTCCTAGATGCAATAACTGATTCCATTACATCTTTTCCTAATTATGATAATCTAATTTTATTAGGAGATTTCAATATCAATTTATTAGACATCACTTGCACAAACACAAAGAAACTTACTTCCTGTTTATCCTCACTAAATTTAACACAGCTGGTTAGTGAGCCAACTCATTTTACAGACAGTAGTCAGACGCTTATAGATGTTGTTTGTAGCAATATCCTCGTAAAAAAAACTATTTTAGATCATGTAGGGTCACTTTTTGGGCACTGCCTTGTTGTGTGTGAGTTCAATATCAAACGTGATAAACCTAAGCCTTTTTATATAAAATACAGGCCTAAGAAAGATATTTCCCCAGATAATTTTAACAAAGACTTGGTTGCTGTAAGTTGGGATCTAATGCGGAGACTTGGTAACGTGAACGATATAGTTAACGTCTTCAATGAAACTGTCGTAGCTTTGTTCGATGCTCATGCTCCCGTGAAATCAACTGTTATCAAAACCCGTACTCATCCTTGGATTACTGATACAATTAAAGTAATGATGAAGTTACGCGATGAGGCGTCAGTATCCTATCATAAAACAAAGTCTGACAGTAAAAAAATGTTATACAAAGATTTGAAATCCACTATACGTAAAGCTCTGTTTCATGAAAAAGCTGCGTATTTTAAATATAACATTAACCGTAAAATTAGCAATCCAAAACTTTTGTGGAAAAACCTTAAAAAAACCCTTTTGTCAAAGAACAGCCCCGAATTGCCATATTTTTTAAATGATCCTGATGCTTTGAATAAACATTTTTTAAATGCACCGGGATCTTCTAATGTTTCAATTTCACATTTGACATACTTTGAGTTTCATAAATTTGGTGCCTCAGTATTTCATTTAGAGCCAACTAGTTTAGACGGTATTGTCAAAATAATTCATAGTTTGAAATCCAACGCAGAAGGCTGTGATAATATAACATTGGACATGCTTGTAATGACGTTCCCTCATACAATAGATACCTTAATATATTTAATCAATACATCTTTAAATACAGGTATGTTTCCCGATATATGGAAATTAGCAATTGTGCTTCCATTGCCAAAAATATCAAATCCTGTCACTTTTAAGGATTTGAGACCAATAAGCATTTTACCCTGTTTGTCAAAAATGATGGAAAAGGTTGTTGCGTCACAACTGTCAGATTACATTGAGAAAAGTAATATTCTACCTGATGTCCAGTCAGGTTTTAGGAAAGGACGTAGCACAATGACTGCTTTGTTAAATGTTATAGATGATATACTTTGCTCACAGGATGAAGGTATGTGTACTTTACTAGTACTTTTAGATTTTTCCCGTGCTTTTGAATGTTTAAATATTAATATACTTCTGGCTAAGCTAAGTTATTATGGTTTTGACCGGAAAGCTGTACAGTGGTTCAACAGTTACCTCAGTAATCGATATCAGATTGTGAAGGTTAGTAAAAATGATGGAACATCGTCAGAATCTGCCAAATTGGCTGTAAATAGAGGAATTCCCCAGGGATCTATTCTAGGGCCGATTTTGTTTATATTATATTCAGCTGATGTTACTCTACAGATTAAACACTGTAAATATCATATTTATGCTGACGATATGCAGTTGTATATATCTTGTAAACCATCTGATATCGACACTGCTATAACCAAGTTAAACGATGATCTATCACGTATAGCATCTTGGTCAGCAAATAATTGCCTGGTCCTTAACCCCAATAAAACGAAGTACATCATATTTGGCAGTGGTCATCAGTTATCAACTGTGCGTCCATCTGTAAATGTTGAGCTTATGAATAAAAATATAGAGCGTGTGTACGAAGCACGTAATCTAGGATTACATATGGACAGCGACTTGCGTTTTGAAAAGCATATTGGAAACTCGGTCGCTGGTTGTTTTTATAAATTAAATGTATTATACAAAATGAGACCTTTTATTAAGGAGGAATTGCGTATACAGCTAGTGGAGTCATTAGTGTTATCTAGACTAAATTATATGGATACAGTTTTTGGTCCACGTCTACTTACAAGAACACAGAAAGTTATCCAGCGAGTGCAAAATGCCTGTGCTCGTTTCTGCTTCGACATTCCGTTTAGGTCTCATGTCACCCCTTACTTGAATAAGCATTATATTCTCAAAATGAAGCACCGTCGTAAGCTTCACTTAGCGTGTTTACTTTTTGGTGTGTTGAAACATAAGGCTCCAAAATATCTTTATGAGAAGTTATCTTGGGTGTCAAATCAGAGATTATCGCGACATTATGGAAAATATCTTTCAACACAACAGCATAGGACGGCAGCGTTTAGAGGTAGTTTCAGATATGCTGCTTCCAAATGCTGGAATAATATTCCTCCGCCGATAAGGGACCTGCAGAACGTTCATAGGTTCAAAGTTATGCTGAAAGAGTTTATGCATGTACACCAAAATAATCAGGCAGATCTTAGGCATGACACCAGTGCAATATAAACCGCTCTGTATTATAATGCTAGCGATGCTTTCGTCTGTAAAGTACCAAAAAAATAGACATAGTTATTAGACTAAGTGCATGTTTAATATTATTGTTATTTAATTTTTAATTGTTTATTGTTATATATATTTATCTATTGTTATATTATATTGTATATTAATCTGTTGTTCGTTTCCTTCTGTGCCGACTCAAATGGTTCCAACGGAAGACCAGCGCTGGTTTACTTAGAACTAGCATACGCTGAGTTGGAACCAATTTGAGGCATGTCAATTAAAGCACTTTTAGGAATGTTCCAAATTTTTAATTTTTGTTAATATTTAAGTGTTTTTATTACTGTCTCAAATAAATCTGATTTCTTTCTTTCTTTCTTCTTTCTAAATGTGCCGTGGTGGTACCGACCTAGAATAATACTCCCCCATCGGGACACATACTATATTTCAGTTGCTAATGCGACTGACGTCAAAGATTACATACGTCCGATATAATATTGATGCAGTTCAAATTAAACAGAGGTGTAATAAGTGTAAGGCGGGGTATGTGTGGGGTGCATACTGACAGTCGGGGCTGCACTGGCAGTACTTCTCGCAGAAGTTCTGCGACTGCAGGCACGGGCACAGCGCGTCGCACGGCTGGTTGGGGTGGTCGCACGGGCTGTAGTTGTACCTGCCGGAACACATCGCCCATGTACACTCGGCAGCAGTCGAGCGACACACTCACTAAATCATCTCACTGAGCTGCTATCTACTGAGTTTTGGCTGCGACTCATAGTGTAAGTCAGTTAATCAGTGGGCTTAGACAAGATACATATCGGTTTTCTTCCTCTAACCGCTAACGATGAATATTCGTTTTCGTCGGACACGTGATATATAGCTTGGAAGTGTCAAACTCACACATTTTTTATGTTATCTCTGAGCGTTAACCCTTGTAGAATATAACTTTGTCTAGGGCTACAGACCCCCTAAAATGACAACTTTAAAACATACAATAACTTTTGAAGTAAGAATAGGAGGAGGTGTTCTCGGTGCGTGATAGTTTGATGCCGAGCCACTTAGCTCTCCTCGAACGTGTCTCATATCTGCACGATTGTTCGGTCGACCATTAAATGAACAACGTTTGCTGCGGTGGGCACTCATGGTTGCTGGTGGGGTATCTCACACGTGATGCGATCCAGAGTCCTTCTTGAGTTGTATCTTGCGGCAGTGCACGGACCAGAGCCGGTGCTTCTTCTTCTTCTTGCGCGGCGGGGTCAGCTCGGCCTCCACGCGACACTCCTCCTGGCCCGTGTTGATCCAGTATGTGTACACCTGGAGCATTTTAAAAAAGTATTTATATAGATGAACGATGTGGTCGAAGATGTTATCACGCTAGACCTAGAATGCTCACTGGCTCTCAAGGACTGCTACCTGAACACACTATGCGTTTGGTGACAGTTTTTCAAACTTGAGGGTGGTAGCTAGCCAGGTTGTATTCGATCATTGAACTTATTCTCGGGGAAGGGCGCTGCATGCTGAAACTCGGGTAATGAGCCTAGTTCGGTACATGATGCCCACGGGAGATAAAAAAAATAACAATTACAAATCGGGGAGAGCTTTTTTTGCCTTCTGTCCAAAGTAGTGGTTCATGTAGCGCAGTGTGGTGTAATTGTAACTATTATTCAACCAGCCAAGAGTTCTGGCGCCACACTTGCGCTACGTTAGGTGGCGCTGCTCATGAACGTCGTCGATGGCAGAGCGCCCATTAAAAACTTGGTTAAACGGCGTTGCAATTTTTTACTGTATGTATAAAAATTGCTTGTTTGGAGCCATACAAAGAGTTTCGCGGAGCATATTAGGGCCGAGCGGAAAAACCGAGCCTATATAGTTGCAAAAGTAATTTCTTTTCTTTTTTATAGGACGGCGCGCGCCGTGTAATGTGTTCGCAAAACTAAGAACCGTAATAACTACAAACCCTACAACGAGTGACACCGAGATGAGGTCACTATATAACTGAAGCAGCGTTCCAGGGTCATTCCTTCCGACTTCCTTCCTACTGCAGACGTCACGGCCTCCGTGTCACCTCTCCGTCTGCCTACAGAACGCAACTCGAAGCTAAGTCTTTCACCAGGAAACTTAGCGTCGACACCATACCTGTCTGTAACTCACGACCATATCTCGTTTCTCAACACGACAACTCTCATGTAGGCTATCTGGCTTCACCAGGGTGGCTAGGGGATAGTTTAGTGTTGTGTGGGGGGGAGGAGTTTATAACGGTCGGGTCGGTAGATAGGCGACCTGTTGGCAGGTCTTGGAGAGCATGAGCTGCGCGACGGCGCAGTAGTTGGCGGGGAACACGTTGTGCAGCGCGCGGAACAGCGACTGCTCCGCGCCCGTCCACTCCTCGTCCGCGCCCGCCGCGCCCCCCGCCTCGCCCGCCTCCTCGCCGCTCAGGCCTGTCGAACGATAACGTCACGCTATCTATACACAACTAGTACTCACCGCCGCTTCTTTGTTTCCAAGTAAACACACGATTCTGCCCATAGTCACTACGCAATCTATACGATGTATCGTATAACGTGTTCCACACGTCGCGATGTGTAGAACGTGTCCAGCAACGTCTTGATTTAAAAAAAAGTCAACCTATTGAAGCAGCCCTGACAGTCGACTAGATTTCTCTGCAGGTGCCGCGCTTCTGTGTGTAACGTCTGGGTCCTAGGTTGCGGCGCGTGTGCGCGTGTATTGGTGCGACTGGGGCAGCCGGGAATCAGGTTTGTACAATCGATTGAAACAATTAGGCGTTTAAATTGCGTTAGTTGGCGAAAGTTACCTATGCTATTTGAATTCATGTTTCGCATATTATAACATAACCTATATTATGCATACAATTTATCACTATCCTAATTTATTTTATACACGTATAACTCACGGCCACCCGTATATATCCCGACATTTATTTTTTATTTATCTACGCAAGTGACTGAGCGTTGATAGCCTCGTGGTTTGATGGTCAGCTGTCAATTTGACGGTCGCTGGTTCGATCCCCACCAGGATTGAGCTTTTTGTATTAGTAACATCGTTGACAAATCAATATCAATTCTATTGACGTGCGTTATCATTAATATTTATATTATTGTATATGTTGCGCGGCTGGAACAGCCGTCCCACCGACGAGGAGGCGCGGGTCCCCTCGCTTATAAGCGCGCGTCGTGGGCACCGAACCGGTGGCGGGGTCAGGAAGCCCGATCAGAGAAGGGGGCGAGTGCCTATTCTACACGTAGTATTATTAGATATGTTCTGCCATTTGACCAATCCTAAAGTATATTTGCCATATGAAGAATTTTTAAAACCTGTTCATGACATACATAGTAACAAACATTAAATAAGTACAACCTAAAAACGATACGCCTTTTGAAAAAAAAAAAATTCCTAAACGTAGCTGCATAGCGTCATCAGCTAACTTCAAACTAAGCTACTCGACTAAAAAAACAGATGGCACTACACTAAATCAGAAGCGCAGGAAACGGTGTCGAAAAATTTTTTTACCAAAAGATGGAACCGACTTCAACACTCATAAGTGTGAAAAGACTTGTTGAAGTCTATTCCATTTTTTGGAAAAAATATTTCACCATTTTCAGCAAAGCTCACTGAAAAGGGATTAATAGTCATCTTGTTTGTTCTCCGATGTCTTCACCCGCAAGTATAATATCATCGAGGTATGCGTAGCCTTGTTCAGTTATTGGAGTGTGACTCAAAAACAGCTTGTCCGATTTTGATAAAATTTAAATTGGACCACCACGGAAGTATACCTACTCTATCAAAAAAAATCATCAAAATCGGTTCATAAGCGACGAAGATATCCGCGAACACACATAAAAAATGTATAGGTATATATATATATATATATATATATATATATATATATATATACGGTCGAATTGAGTAACCTCCTATTTTGAAATCGGTTAAACATAAAGATATTACATAAGAAACGTATTTATATTTTAATTGTAAGAAAATCGCTTAAAATCTGAATTATATACAGTGGCGCCATCTTAAGGGTCTCAGTAAATTTCGCGACCGTAGTTAAATATTGTGCGAGCCTTCCTCTTTTGTATTTATTTTATTAGATGCATATTGCGACAACATGAAACGTAACAAGTTCCAGGTTAGCGTAATGACTGTTGGCGCGCCACGTTACAACACAATACATGGAAGTGTAGTCACCTAGCGGATTGTAGGCGGGCCCCGGGCGCGCGTCCTGGCCGAGCTTGAGCGCGGCTCCGGCGCCGTGCTCGCTCCAGTTACTGTTGCTGGAGTTGCTGTTGCTGCCTGTGACACACCAGTTTACAATGTAGGTACGGTAATCTGGCCGAATATGTGGAAATCAGTTAGCATTGCCAATAGGAAATGGGTTATAAAAGGTTTTTAAAATGAGAAACAGAATTAATTTAAGTGGTATGATTTCAGTTTCAAGCGTTTCATTATATATTTTAGTGAAAGACAATAAACTTGTACAAAATGAATCGAAATACTTACTACATTATACAATTCCATCCACTGACCATATAATGAGATATGTAACATTATTATCTTTAAATACAGTAGTATAACATTTAGTTACACATATGAGTGTAAATAAATATATCTACATTTGAGTGTAAATAAATAAATAAAATATACCAAGAAATGAGAAAAAAGAGCCGTGTACTGTATAGTAACCGCCAAGTTATAAAACGACAGGAGAAGCAGCAGCTTCGCAAGACGCAGAAACGAAGTACCTTTCTGGAAGCGGTTGCTGTCGTTGCTATCTTCCGAAGAGGCGTCGTTGGGCGAGTCCATGGCGTGCTTCCCGGAGTGCTCCTCGCCTCCTCCCCCGCCGCCCCCGCTGCTCGCCCCGCCCCCGGCCGCGGCTGCCTTTTCCCTCGCGAGCTTCTCGCTCACACCTTCCTGTTATGAGATACCAGGTCGCTTATGGTTCTCGCGAGATACTGCATAGATCATATTCTTTTAAATCAATATTTTAAACTAATAAACATAGAAATATATTTAAGAATGGCAAGTTCCCCCGAATAAAAGCAAGTCTGAATTTTTTACTCTACAAGACTAATGCGTATGATCGTTATCTCACCTTATATTTCCACCATGGAGCAATTTTATGGAATCTAAGATATCAAACTTAGGTTTATAAGATACCTATACACACGCTATAAATAGAAAGTTTTCGGTTGAACCTATCGAAAACACAGACTTGGCAGACATTCAATTTTTTTACTTTATTGAATACGAGCGGCCCGCCCCGGCTTCGCACGTGTAAAACATTTCAAAATTAAAAATTACAAGAATCCGTAATTTTTTTGCAAATATAATATATAGCCTATGTCACCCGGAGATAGTGTATGTTTCCAACAGTGAAAGAATTTTTTAAATCTGTTCAGTAGTTTCGGGGCCTGTTCAATGCAAGCATACAAACAATCAAATCTTTCCTCTTTGTAATATTAGTATAGACTTCGGTGAGAATTCGCAGAGTATAAGAAACCACTCATATTATGAGAAATAATATCGAAAGGTCTATAACCTTTCAATAATATCTCAAGTCTAACTCTAAGTCATTGGTGGTGCAAATGACTAACAGATAGCAAATGCATACATTTCTGCAAGCCATAACGCAAACTGTTCCATATCCTCTGAGATGAGCGTCTTTAGGTATGCGTTTATTACTCGAACACAATTGATTTGAGAAAAACTACAGAATGATTAAAGTGAGAAATAACGTGGTGGTGTATGGTGGTTGGTGACGTAACCAACATCGTCAAACGCCAGTGACGTAGGAACAATTTTTGCATTATGAAACCTTCATTTCACTGAACTCTATAATGGAATGTAAACGTAAAGCTACCAACCTACAACAACAGCAAGGCTACAACACAAATGGAGGAGCATTGCCAGGTCAATAGTCCCCGCTAAGGAGCTTCACAGCCACGACTACTGTGCCGAGAGTGCCCGACTCGGAAGAAGGAAGCACGAGAACGAGAAGTATCCGAAGATTAGTGATTAGTGGTAAAATATGCCTAATTACGTCTCTTTTAAGACCATATACCGAGCAATAACACATATGTTTATAATAACATTATACACTAGTGCGTTATAATTATTCCTACAAAGGCAAATTATTACCTAACTGCAAGATATTTGCGAGTGAACAGAGCATTGTCATTTTTTTGAAACCGTCCAATATTTATCCATATTTATGCGAATAAATTAATTTAATTGAGTTAAAAGAAGTCAGCCTCATCAAATATGGATCCGTTACAAGTCAGCTGACCCTGGCACACGGAGGTGATGGGGGCCCGTGTAAACCAACATCCTCACTGTTTCATCACAAGTTTCCACATAGTAATAGTGCTCGTTTTTTTTCGTACTTTTGAAGCCATGTATCACTCGCTTGCTTTTTAGAGCATCCATGTAGGAGGATACGGAACAGTTCAACCATACTGCAATAAATACTAGCCTTCGATTGCGCGGCTTCACTCGGAGTGTGCTCGTACTCCCACGGGACTGCGTCTTTCCGAGATAGAAATCGGAAAATGTTGAATCGAGATATTTTACTTACCTTTCCGACAGCAGCAAAACAGACAACCATTAGAATCGTACCAAACAGTATAATTATATCCTTCAATACAATACACACATCTTTGCATTAATATCGAGTCAATGTTTTATATAGAGCTGGCTGACGCACGCGGATTGGACTGCGTGACAATCTGTTCAAATGACGACAACTCTGCTGAACGGACGCAGGTTTTAACGAAACACATCCTGATTACAGCCGAGTTCAGTAATTATACATGTGAAAACCGAGTTAAAATCTGCTCAACAGTTAAGGCCGTGAAAAATTACACCACCGGGTGGTTCCTTTACTCTATGCAGAGTTTTTGCAAGTAAATAGTTAGGTACTTTTAAAGTTTTTAATGGCGGCTATCGATTTGCAATCAAATTATTGCGAACCCTCCGCTCGTCCGGTGATTCCGTCCCGTCCGAGGGGGCGGGATCACACGTACTGGTCCGGAGCCATGCCGGTGCTCGCGCTCGCTGCCAACTCATTCCTGCACCCGGGCTTTCTAGTCTACACAGACAGCACGGGGACAGGAATGAGTCGACAGTCAGGTCGATAGCTTCCGGCGTACGGCTCTACTTCCTATTTTACCGTTTCCAATTCGATACCCGTACCTATACACGATCGTTCTCTAGTAAATAAATAAATATATATATAAATAGTGAATAAAGGAATAGAAGTTACCAGAAGCATGAAGCAGGTGGAGCCGCAGGGCTCGGCGGCGGGCTTGAGGTCGGGCCCCTTGCGCTTGGTGAGGTTGGGCCCCGGGTGGCACGCCTGTAGACCTGCGCACGCGCACGGTACACTGTGCCATGCGCCGTGTCCGTGCCCGCTCACGTCGGCCACGGCGCACGGCGCATACCGACTCCAATGTACAACAATGACGTTTAGTAAGGTCAATGCACAATATAATCGTTGCTTCGACGCCGAGACCGAAAAGGGACTCGGCTAAATAATGACATTTATGACATTGCGCCGAAACACAATCTAATATTTTTTATAATTCGCTGAAATAATCCGGCGAGGGGAGCCACATGTACGACACGACTGCTAATGACGCGCTCCGGTGTGCTCTCGATTACCTATATAGAAATCGGCCATTTATACGAATAGATAAACAAAATATGTACATAATATATGGACGTCGTGGAAATGTAAACATTGATATATGAACGAAAAAACAATACTTCAGATTAAAAAATATAAATGAGTAATTGTATAAAAAGGTAGGCAGCATACAACACTACGACTACACATGCGTATATAGCATTTGGCACCAGCTCGCGTTGGCCCAGCTCCTCGGGGAGAAATGGTTTCGGTTCCGATTGGCTGTGATATCATATACCACTATTAAGATAATGCAAGGTTTGATAAAGTAATAATATAACATTATAATATGATTGATCGAGGAAAAAGCAAAAAGTAATTTTATAAAGCTAAACAAAACGAGCACCAGAGCCCGTCCCGATGCGCCGTGGGAATATGGTAGAATATGGGGCATACTAATCGACCGCACAAGAACCCTCAACTTATGTTTGGTGACTCCAAAATGTATGGATCGGTAAAGAAACGAACAGCGAGGAAGCGATGATATGTCGTCAGATTGTAGACAAATATAATCATTAACATTATCTCAGTTAGAGGTGAATCTTGCACAGCGTAGCCAATGTAACAGAAGGAACATAACATGAAATGTATTCGTGAAACAAGGTGAAGACAACAGCAAAAGAAGGAATGATGAGCAGTTAGGCTGTACGCCTTACCTGACGCCTGACTTCCTGTCGGCCAAACAGAACAAGATATACGGTTACAATATCTAAACACAATACATTACTACGCATAATATGTAATATATTAGAGGTATACTTATACTTATAACAAAACATTATATACACACACTACATAAATGTTAAACATATTGAAATACAAGCCAATAACTATACTGTTAGATGGAGATTTATTTAAATTATCACAAGTTCTTTGTAATTCTCGAATGACATTGGAAAAATTAGATTTAAATTTCAGAAGATCCCTCTACCAGAAAGTCTAGTATACACGTAGGTAAGCCTCAATGTCTCTCCTCGCAGTTTCAAAATATGCAACTTCGTACATGCGTCTAACGAAAAAGTAAAATGACTACTAATTGGATTAGGATTTTGCTAGTTGTGATCATCATCGACGCCCCCGCATGTATATACTATAACGTTCACCAGCACATTCGCCTGTAAGAGGCCCCTTCCCGACCCCCCAACTACACTACAACGCAAGCGTGGTCTAAAAGCTTGTTGTTTCATCCAACGCAATGCTTGAATGCGACGCACTGCGAAGGAAAAAGAGACCGTGTGTGAGCCTTCGGGCATATCCGCTGCTCGCTCGCGACCGCCTCGGTAGTTCGAAGTCATTCGTGATTACGCGCACAGATAAATGAACGTATTATAACTGTGCGTAAAATATACTTCGTAGAGGGAAAATACTAGTATGTGTATGTATATCTATATACCTAGTATATAATGAACGCTCGCTGATGGCTCGCATCGCGTCGCCTCACTGACGGGCGCATGAACAACTATAGTACATATATATCGTTACCTATATTTATTTATGCAATACCTTTACTATTAATACCCCATCCCATTAATATAATAAATGTGAATGTTTGGATGTTTGTTACTCACTCACGCCAGAACAGCTGAACGGATTTGGATGAAATTTGGTACGTACTTGAGGTCCTAGAATAACACATAGGCTGCCGCGGCAATACGATCTTTCGTCCGTCTTTCGTTGAAATCGTCCTCTACTATATTACAATAATCGTTAGTCTATAGTTTCACTTTACCTACTTTAATTGTTAAATTCGCACATGCTCATAGACAGCACAATACAGTGATATTGATTAGGTGCACCAGGTGTATACTCACGGTGCAGGAAGCAGTCGTACTTGAAGCAGCGGCGACAGAAGAGCGTGTGGAAGGAGTGCATGGTCTGGTCGCGCGCCACGGACTCGGCGAGCGGCCCGTCGATGTTGGGCGTGCACTCGGGCGGGAGCGCCAGCGGGTCGCTGCGGGACGTCAGCTCCACGTACCTGTCGGGGTAACCACCACTCGCTATTCCAGCCCGAACGTGGCCACATCGGCAAACAGTCAAACAGTGCTCACGTATATTATTGAAGTGCAACTACAATTCAAGTACACAAAATGTATTACCTACATATATATGAATAAAGTGCTCACTTTTCTCTCAACTCCTGTGCCGTTCCCTTGTCCGGGAACTGCGAGCTGATCGCTTGGAAGATGATGTAGATGGGAAACTGCTTGTCGTGTATACCCTTCTTGTCCACCTCCTTGCTGGGCTCTTTGTCCTTCTCTATCTCTTTTTCCTTATCTTTCTCGTCCTTTGGTTTTTCTTTCTGTAAGATTGTAGGGACCGCTTGTAGATTCAAACTTTAGTATTATTTATTGACTCAAAATGCTTACCTAAGTTTTCAATTTGTCTAAAAAGACGTTTTTCTCAGTTGGTGTATGCTTCCTTGCAGGTCGGCTTCCATATAAAGACTTTAAGAGGTGCCAATGCCAACCTCACAGAGGCTCACGGTTGTTTACAGACGGGGTAGGACTAATCCTGATGAATGTTGGTTTCAAATATTACAAAATGTTCTTTAGATATTTTTTTCACAAGTGAAATAGCAAATTAAATCAGCCTTTGTTCAATCGGAATTGACCTGGATGAAATGTTTTCATAAGTGGTGTTTTTTTCCAAGATTATTGGACATGTAATCAACTTTGAAAAAATAAGCTGAAATAATTCAAAATTGTCCATTTAGCAAATGGTAGAACCTTAACAAACGAGGCTCTGTGGACAGAACTGCAATATTATGTTTGCCTAGTAGTCCGGCAGCGCTAGGTTTTGAGGATTCGAACATTCTAGTTTTTAATTTTTGACATTTCCAGACCATCTGCCCTAACACATAATTTCGTGTCAGCCTAGATGCTTGCTTCGGCAGAAAAGCTTTCTGTCTTTTCGTGTTGCACCGGGGTTGTACTTAAGTATATTATATTTAATATAATAAAACAACTGCTAAACTTTGAATTTCTCAATACGCATAAAAAGAAGTGACGGAAAACATTAAAATAAGTTGTGTAAGCATGACTACTCGACATGTGAAATATCAGCATGTTCAGAATTAGTGTAAGTTGCAAGCCCAGAATCGTGTAGCTAGCCGCTAGCGCCGCCGCCGCCGCCGCCGGACCATAGTGGAAGCATCCGTCATGCATGCCAAGCGGGACCATATCGTTGCCCCTGACGTAATGAGCGACGCGTGGACGTAGTTTCTTTTTAACCGACTTAAAAAAGAGGAGGACGTTTCTCAATTCGACCAGTTATATATTTTTATGTGTGTTCGCGGATAACTTTGTCGTTTATGAACCGATTTTGATTATTGTTTTATTTCTTTCTCAACCTCCGGATTAGATGCGCTAGGTCAGCTAGGTGTCTTATTCAAACCGACATAGCTTCTAAACTACTTTACTCAGGGCTAGGATGCAAAAGCTGTTTTGTTAGCAAACATCCTGTGCTATCGTTTGGAAATAAAAAAAATGTACGTTAACAGCTTAGTTTTTTTTAAAGATAAACATATAAAAATACAACTTTTTTCATTGAATATTTTGTTTTCTTTTTATAAAATAAAAATTGGAAAATATTTACCACTGGTTGGTAGATGTTTAACTGTCGAATGGGTTTATATTGTGTTTCTAGGACCTTCACATTGGTAGGCGTAGCTATGGGTATATTGGAACACTCGTCCTTCAGTTAAAAAAAATGAGTGCCGTTTTAGTATGGTTGGTGTAAAATTACTTATTTGTAATTTGTCGATAAATATATTACCATATGTTCTACCCCCAAAGGCTCCGACACCGCTGACCAAACACACTGTCACTCAGAAAATGGCATTAACTTAAACCTACTACGGAAGGTTAACTGTTTCCTTTATACGGCTAATAAGGCTAGCGGGGAAGATTCCTGAGAAAAAGGGAAACAGACAGTTGGGCAATGGAGTGACCCTATAAAGGTTATTTTTTCACTTACGAGTTACTGCACACTGAAATAGTGACATTCTAGGTAGAACATAAGTTTTTCACCTCTCACCTCTTTATCTTCCTTAGAAAGCCGAGCCTCTCTCTCCTTCCTCTCTTCAGCGATTTCCTCCTTGGTCTGAAACGCCATCAGCGCATGGACTAGGTCCACAAATAAGTGGTCATCTATGAAGCCTCCCTCTTTGTCACCTGCAGACGAAGTGAAAACAGGCTAGGCCACAATACTAGACATATTTTATTATTAATGCATATTTACTGCCTACATATGCTATCTATAGCACAATGCTGATAATGGTGCAATTTAAAAGTTTGTTTAATATGTTGATGTTTGTATGAATTCAGACAGGATGCATTCTTAACATTAATTGACATCTAAGGGTTCCGCTGTTGGTTATCTTTTAGTATACGAAGATCAAATAGTTTTTTCAAGTTTATTTTGAATAACATTGGATAAGCCAAAAATTATCCAAGTAATATTTTTAGAGTCCATATAAGAATTACTTGAAAATAGCAAATAAGTGGTATGGTTTATTGGTAATCTAACATGATTTATTTAATGATAAACATATTTATTTTTATCATTAAGATATCATTATTAGGATAATTATAGATTCACTAAAACAATGCTTTTTAATTAATATCTAATTGCCACTCACTGACACCTAAAAAGATCATTTAGTTTTATTGTATATACAGAATATTCATTGTAGCACATTTTTCCATATTTTACAAAAACTTATTTTCCACACTGATATACTGCTTTCACTTAGGTCATCAGAAAATCTCGCTCTAAGAACTCCTGGAGTCCTGTGCATCAATTAACTAACTTTAAAGCATTCTTTTTCAGTACAAGCAGTACTATTATGGAATGCTTTGCCAGTTTCTCTGAGGCTGGCACAGTCACTTTTTGTCTTCAAAGATTGATTAAATATTTTTTTATTTTCACTGACTACCATGCTAGTGTGTTGATTTTTTATAATTTTATTTTTATATACATGTATTATCTATGTATATTTATGTATGTGTATATATTATGTACTTATGTATCCTCCATATATCTTTAAGTATATTACGCCAGCTTCAAGCTTCGCTTCCTAGCGATAAGGCCGCACATTGTACATAATTATTTAGTTGTTTAAATATTATTGTTAATTTTATGTTGTGTCATCTCACGCAGGTGAAACCGAAGAGCGCAGCTAGTATAGTTGTAAATAATGAATGTATTTAAAGTGCAGTGCAGATACTTGAAGTGTTTGACAATTGGAAGCGTCATAAGCATGATCGGATCAAAGAGCAAAGCCTATGAAGTGCTTTTACAAGTTAAGTAATGTGTGGTGGTGATGTTACAACGCACCACCACTCGCATTATGTCGGTACCTAGTCTAACGGCAGATAAACATTGAGTGAGTCTCATACACAGTATTTGGACTGATTTGGGATATTTATTGGTTACTGTGGGGCTTGAAATGCAAACCTTATAGAGAGAGTGAAATCTAATCTGTAGTGGGAGAGAATGCAAACCTGGGGGAAAATGAAGCTTGTAAAATAAACAATTCACAAAGTTTGAAGCCTATTTGTTATCTCATAGGTATTATTTTGACTACAAACTAGTTTCCTTGATAATTTACCAAAATCTGGTCTTTAGTATCAATGAAAATATATAGATCCTACTCAGGTTATTTTATATTTAGATGAGTGGTAGAACACTTTTGGTAAAGAAGGGTAACAGAGTAACTAGTAGCTGGTTTCAGTGTTTCCTGATCGATACAATCTTACAATCAATACATTGTTGGCCAATTCATCAATCAACATCAGCTGAGACAAGAGAAAAAACACAAGCTTACATTTCAAAAATAAGTCAGTGCCTAATTAGTTTATTTAGTAATTAGTACAATGTGCTGAATTTCATACATGATAATGATCTCAATGTAAATCTGCCACTGAAGCAACGATGTGTTTGCCACACACCAATGTAATATTAATTTTGTTTGTGGAGAAATATAATAAATTTGTAAAATGAACCAATCAATGAGAGATATTCAAATTTAAGAGGATCTAAATTATCTCTCAAAATCTCAATGTGTCTTAACCTCTCTGACAACAGGAACAATAGATGAACAAAAAACAATGTCAATATTATGAGCTTTGGAATTAAAGTGTTTTTGATATGTACCTTTTGTAATATATAACATAAGATATCAAATCACAGTATGTCAGTTACGGACCCTTCACTTTGTACTAAATGTAAATAAAAATATAAATTACGTAATACATAGGTAAGCTCCTAATTATTTAACTAAAGAGTATATGGTAAAATTTTCACTCCACTCGGCATATTCTATGTACTTTATTCTGCAGAAAGTTATTAGTCAGTTATTAACAGCAAAATGAGAGGAGTTGAACACACTCTACTGTGGTGAGACCCAAAGGGCCTCAAGTAACACCAGTTCACTGGTAAGAGTAATATAGTTGTTGTTTTCTCCACAAACAGTACAATATAATGGCAAGCAGATGTACCATGCACTTTCCCGTCGTAGTTCTTAATGAGCTCCTCGATGAATGTACCATCCTGGTCCAGCACCTCATCCCCCATGTAAGGAATGTTGTGAAGTACAGTCTCATCTTCCACCATGAAGTTCTTCTGAGTTGGAGCCCAGGTGTACATGGTGGGGATTGGGTTCACAGAGTTTATAAAGCGTATTGGAACTTGCTGAGTGGTGACTACACCTGAAGCTGTAACAGATATTTTGCCAATTTAGTAATAATAATAGCTCGAAGAACCAGTGGCCGTTAGGGTCGAAAAGTTCTAAGTGGGGACCAAGGACTAGCAAGTGCAGCATAGAATGGCCACCGACAAGGTGGACTGCAGACCTGACTAAGATTGCAAAGAAGGGCTGGATGAAGGCCGCTTCCATCTGGTCCCTGTGGAAATCAATGGGGGAGGCTTATGTCCAGCAGTGGACTTCCTATGGCGTAGATAATTAATATCTTTTTATTTCAACATATATTATTAATAAAAAGTTAAGTAAATAGTGCAATACGTCTGACACAACTAGGCATATTGTTAAAACTACCTAATTTCATAAACACATGTTAGATGAAAGATATGTTCGATATATTAAACATCTAGGTATATTGTCATAAATCTAGGTATATCTATGCAGATGACTTTTAAATGTGTATCATTCTGTTTGTCCTCATCTCTGACACCATAGAATTAATTTTGACAAGACCCTCACTGCCATATAATTTGATATATCCTATACATAGAACTTATGGATATAGGAACTAATTTTTTTTAAAAATTTTAGATTCTGTACTAAAAAGTAAGACCATAATACTGATACGTATTTATATTGGAAAGTTTACATAATAATACAATTCAATATAAACCGAAGTAAATAATGTAATCACCACATAGCCCAGAGTATTTTGGTTTGCTTCAATTTTGTAGTATTTAAAAGTAAGTAAAATAATGTAGAATGGGGGGAGAGGGTTGCATACCTCACATGCATCCACCCCCACATTTATGAAATATATTGATACTAATTTTACTCTTAGCTCTGAATACTTTGCTCTTGCCAATCATTTATTCTGTTGCAAGAATTTTGGTTGGTACCACATCAAACGTTCTCGCTCACATTAGATGACATGAAGTAATTACTTTACTACTAAGAAACCATACAAAGTGGAATTTAAGATACAACCACTCAATTGAAATCTAAAAATGACTTAAAATCCCAGAAATGATATAATTGAAACTTTTATTGGATCCATTAGAAATAGTGACAAGCTAATAGATATCATATCTGACATATTATCTCATACCGTCTGTGTATGAGACTTCAGCTAGCTTCATGAGACTCTCGTGGCTGGATGTAGGCGCAGGGCCTGGCCAGAAAGGTTTTCGACCTCGTTCTGAACAGGTCATCTCCATTGTCTCCACCGCCTCTGACATAAGTCGCAGGTTTCGTGCCCATGCCACTTTTACCTCGTCCGCCCGCTTGAACCGCTGCAAGCAATATATCCATTGAACACAAGGAACTTATAATATCCATATCAGTGTGGCTATCCGCACCTTCATTTGACGAAGTCGCATATATTCCGATTTGACACGCTTCTTCCATTCTGCTGACACTTTAGATTTACTCATGAAAAGAGCTATAAACTTACTCTAAGTAAGAAAATAAGAAGAAACAGACAAAATAATTAATAAACAAACAAACGCCTAAATACCTAACCAAACAAAACGAACAGAACCGAACCAATTGCTAATCAGTGCCAATTGCAGAAAATGCAGAGATAGTGTGACCAGATAAGTTTTTACACAATGCCGAGGCTTCTCCAATAAATTCTGATATATAAATAAATTAATAATTATATATAAAATATATACCTCCTACGTACCTAACATGTTTAATTTAATAATCAACATCTTATCTTCATGTAGTCTGTCCGGTGTCTTCTTAATTTTCGCTATAATACTTATAGGTATATTACCTAATTCATTTGAAGGATTAAAATAATTGATACAACCATCTTCATTTTTAATACCTTGCTTTCACAAACTAATATACGATTTTTACGCGTCTTGCTTTGTATTTAAATAGCTGATGCGTTTTTGTTTATCAGTCTGTTTCTTTGGTCTATTTTAATTATATTTATCTGTGAAATATGCGTTTTTTCGTTGGAGACCAAAATTAACAGCAACTAGTTATATTTTTCTATTTTAACATTTCATCCCTGCTAGATATTTGTCCAACTTCACAACCCAAAATTGTTCACAAAAAAGGATAAGTTAATACTCGAAGATTGTAAGAAATTACTATCTTCGCGACTAAGTTTTAGGGTTATATATTATTCGTCGATTAACTGCATTTATGCTGGCTATACTTCGTTTGAGTACAGTTTATATTAAATTTCTTAAACTGTGAAATTCTTTATGCACGGCAGTGTATGGTTCAAGCAATTTTAGCTCCCGGAAAAATTGATTTTAAAAGGCAAACGTGATATCAATTTCACGCTTAACTCTATTTAAAATAAATAACATCTTCTGAAAAACTCAGCATCAGATTTATCAGATCTTCAGATTATCTGGATCAGCAGATCAGTTTTATAGACGCTATTCTACTTTGGAGTTTCGCACTGCATGCCTTGCAAAAGTCAGCTAAATCGTCATCTTTATAACGTGAAAGTTACGAAGAAAATTACGGAAATCGTTCCCACTTTGCTGCAAGCTAGATAAAGCTGTCAGGAGGGATGTACGAGATATACACGTATACTATGTTATGCGTATAATAGGTATTGTTGGCGGACAGAACAGCTACTACTCCTACGTTGGCGATGTCGATTGCTTATAGTGCTACCAACTTCTTTAGCGAAATATACCCAAAACCACCATGGATATAACATCTGGCAATACACCAACAAAAATACTGATTTTTGAATAAATCGATAAAATATACTGAAAAAGTAATAATATACTGAACCTGGTCACACTCAGAATACAGACTAGGTACAGACTTACGTATCTATGATACAGACTACTCTGCAATGAGCGTGAAAGCAACATGGATTTATCTGTTTTAGGAGTAATATGTACTACGTACAACCAGAAAGCGCACTGTGCTGAAAAAACGAGCCGAAAGAGATAGTTACCACGGAGTCAGTTTGTCCCACTCTATTAGATGTTCACAGTATGACCATAATTTGAGCAACGAAGGAGACATCTGTGGAGTCATTAACAATATGACATAGTTAATATCCTAACCACCTATTTTTATGTAAACTCTAAGGCTTTCACGGCCGGCGTTGCATTACATACAGCAATACATAGATAGCAATATCATACATAGCAATACATACAACACACCTATTTTTATTTACTTTTATTTATTAGAATAGGGTTCAAATGGATGAAACTAAGATTAAGGTACATTTAAGAAAACATTTCCGTATGTATTGCATTTTTTAATCACAAATTACTAACTCTTCTATCTATATATCTGCTAAATAAAATAGTTTTATCTAGTGTTTGGCGCAGGCCAATTCTGTAGCCAAATAAAACCATGGATTTCGTTGTGGTATAATGAAATATTCGTAACTCCATTCATGAAGTTAACGGATAACAAAGTTTAATAAGATCTTTAACTTAGAAGAATGCGAAAAGGAATTAACAGGAAAATTTGAAAATTTTCGATGAAAAAATTTTTTCCTGATGATCTGGCTTGAAATGATGGCTTCACACCACTGTATGACTTCGTATGACGTTTATTGGAATTAGTTTAGCCACCTTTGCTTTATTTCATCATTTTTCTAAAAGCGGAAATATACTTACGTATACATCAAACAAGGGGGGAGGCCTTTGTCCAGCAGTGGACGTCCTATGGCTGAGATGATGATGATGATACATCAAACTAATAGTAGTAACAGATGGGATATACTATGTTCTTGTAGGTAGAATATTTTTTTTTTGTGAACGATAAAGTTGAATCACGAATCAAACTAAATCTCGACAAAAATATTATCACCCTAATCACGCCACTATTTTGATGTTGTCATAGTAATAAATAAAACCTAGCAAATAAGCTTACTAGTAGTAGTAATAACCAATTTAAAACTTTTGTTATTTTCGAATTAAAGAACTTTATTGTAATAAAAAATACAAAATTTTACTAACAAGACAATTGTGCTTAAATCTATATAACTTATTTTAAGATTTTACAGTGAGCATGCGGTTCTTTATTTATTACATAGTTGTCTTAAAGTGATAATTATCAAATTTAAAAGTATGTAAATCCGTACTATATTTGTTATTCAATTCTAAGACTTAAAACATATATTGTTGAAAAGAATACTGAAGTATTTGATAGAATCAGAAGCTACTTTTTATGAAAAATGATTAAACCTTATTTTTAATATAGCTATATATATGTCTTTGGTTATAAAGCTCCAAGTTTTCCTTACTTTTTTTTACACTTTTTGAATTCCCCGTAATAATAACTCATCTTTATTTTATTAATATATATAGTCATGTACTTGAAAAGTTTTATCATTCGTTAAAGTTTATTTTATTGAAAACACACGTTTCAGTACGTTTATTTCACTAAAGTGACGTATAATACAAGATTTTATCTTGCAAAAGGGGTACTTTCAATATTTCGCTTTATTCGTAAGAAAGCTACTAAAATTTACCATAACATATCCTGGCAATTACAAGTAAGGGACACACTGACCCCGTGCTAGATCTCTCTGTCGGCTCGCGGCCCCTGTTCCTTCAAATACAAGTTTAGATTAACGTTGTAAGATCTGTTTTTGTTTGCAGTATTTTGGTACGTGCGCTTTCTGGTTGTACGTAGTACATATTACTTCTATGGTTTTAGGTTCGTGTAGGTGAAGTAGGTTTCACTTTAAGCTATCTGTGGGTGGTAAGCACACTGATCAGAAAGCGAATGTAAGGAGTAAGGGTAAGCAAGGAATTTATATTGAAATGTGTATACATATAAATATATCACAGATTTCTAAGGGAAACCTACGGTATACATTCCTTGCGTGTAGGTAACATGGATTTATAAACTTCGTAACCTGGATTGCGTACTAAATATTTGTGAAAATTAAGTTAAATATACATTCACACAATTTTCTATATTATTTCTTTCGTTTACTTCGTATTCATGTATTCGTTTTAGTCGTTTACAGTTGAATCTATATATTCCCACTATCATTTTTATTTGTAATTAAGATAATTATGTTATTGTATCAATATTTATAGTTTCATTTCTCACGCTAGTTTTAAAAATTAAAATCTCCTAGCTAGTCCGATAATAAAATTAAGAATTGCGATTTACCTCGTCCATAATGTCCGACGTAACGTCCATATTTGTCTCAAATTATCATTAGGAGCCCGGAATCTGCTGCTGGTGGGAGTATATAAGCATTTATTTCTATCTGCGATGGACAGACGACCTGTCTAAGACCGCAGACAAGGGCTTGACGCAGGCCGCTTCCAACCCGTTCTTCTGGAAAACAATGGGAGAGGCTTACATCCAGCCAGTGGACATCCTATGGCTGAGATGATGATGATTCACTTTGAAAGTTAAGGTGCTTGAACATTTTCAAGAAACAAGAAATGAGCTATTAGATTAAGCTGACATAAAAGAACAACTGTTGTTATTGGGTATCAGAGTAATGATCATATTTTGCATCATAATGAAAGAAACAATCTGTGTTTGATAGTAGTGTATCCATGGATTTGTGTGTGCCATCCTACATCGTACGTAGTCATGAAATTATCGCTTAAGTACGATAATTATCTTGCGGTGCCGAACGCTATTGCCTTTTGCTATTGTTGTGTATATTTTATTTTATTTTATCCAATTGGTTAACTTATGTGTAAGGGTCATAGTTACCTGAAATAAATGAATTGTATTTTTCATTTTTTTATTAATATTTTTATTTTCCATAGACGTAATACAAGATTCTCATGGAATTCATCTTGTAAAATTAATAGCGACTTAATATATGGATTTGCGAGTATTTCATTATACAAAAACGAAATCCATGGCTTTATTAGGCAACAGAATTAGCCTGCGCCAAAAGTTACATAAAACTCTTTTATTTAGTAATTTGTGATTAAAAAATGCAATATATACGGAAATGTTTTCTTAAATTTACCTTAATCTTAGTTTCGTTCATTTAAGCCCTATTCTAATAAATAAAAGTAAAAATAGGTGGTTAGGATATTAAGTATGTCATATTGTTAATGACTCCACAGATGTCTCATTAGTTGCTCAATTTATGGTCATAGTGTGAACATCTAATAGAGTGGGACAAACTGACTCCGTTGTTACTATCTCTTTCGGCTCGTTTTTTCAGCACAGTGCGCTTTCCGATTGTACATAGTACATATGACGTCTATGGTCTCAGTATAAGTTACTTATCTATGATACTGATGGAGATTATTGTCTATGAATTAGTGAACGAGCTAGTGTGAGCTGCCATTTTCTGTTGAGATTTTAATTGGAGAAAAGCTAATTATCTTAAAGGTGAGCATGATATTTTAGGCATTAAATACTTAATATTGTAAATTTTAAGAAGCTTTATCCGTTTCGCATTTTTGAACAACAAACTTTTCGCGTACTCCCGTTCGGATTACGTAATTTTGTTGTTTCTCGTCACAATAATACAACGTTCACGATTGTCACATTCGAGGTATGCGGGCGTTTTTCGACCCGAATCAGAATAATAGAACGGATGTCTACACCGAAAAGTTGTTCTGTTTGTAGGTGTGTGCGCACCTACAAACTGCCGCAGGTTATGCGAGGAAGCTAAATAAGTATGTCCTCGTACCGCGGCGCGTGGGACGGCGGGCCGCCGGGCGCGGAGGGCGAGTACGCGCCGCCCGCGCCTCCGGCGCCGCGCCTCCCTGCCACCGACCCCTGGACTGGCGCCAGCTACAGCGCGTACGCGCCGTCCTACGACTACGCGGCCTACGGGGGCACCTACCCCTACGGCTACGACCCCTCGTACTACCCGCAGCGCCCCGCGCCGGGGTACTACCCCGAGCCGGGCGCGTATCCCCCTCCGCCGCCCGGCTACGATTACACGGCCCCGCGCACCCGCGACCGTTCGCCGCTTGACACTCGCGACAGGGAACGCCGTCGTTCTTATCGATCCAAGTCTAGAAGTGCATCCCCTTACGACAAGAGGGACAGATCATATTCCCGAAAGCGAGACAGTAGCTATGAAAACCAGCGTCGTCGTAGATCACACAGTGGATCTCGTCGCAAAAAGTACTCTTCTAGTGATCGATCGAGCTCACGTTCTCGATCTTATTCACATTCTTCAAAGAAGAATAAGAAAAAGAGGAGATCTAGCTCTTCAGATTCGTCTCGATCTGACAAATCATACAGAAGTAAAGCGAGTAATAATAGACATAGTGATCATTCTCTGACTCCTCCACCTAAAGTTAAAGTATCACACTCTCGAAAACAATCAGAATCTCCAGGTACTCCAGATTCTAGTGAGAAGAGATCTATTAGCAGTATTAAAAATACAAAATCTCATTCCAGTACAGATAGGAAGGGTAAAGTTAGAAAGGATGTGATTACAACCCCACGTAAAAAGAAAGAGAGTACTCCTAATATAAAGAAATCAGATCGATCATCCTTGTCACCTCCAAAAAGTTACAAGAAAACTGATCATGACAGTTCATTAACACCACCTCGAACTTACAAACATAAAGATTATGATAATGATACTCCTGCAAAGAATGCTAGAGGCCGTTCTCTCACTCCCCCAAAAAGCTATGCTAGAAATAGTTCTTCTAGTTCCAAATCTGGGTCAGTGTCTCCTGTGGCACATAAAAGCCGCAAGGCCCGCAGTAGGCGCCGCTCGTTGACACACTCTCGCTCTTCTTCTAGCTCAGCTTCCTCGCCCGATTCGCGATCGCGTTCCAAACGTAAAACTAAGCGTAAATCGACTTCTAAACATCGGTCGCGATCTGGCAGCCGACCGAAGCGACACTCGAGAAGTCGTTCATCGTCACGTATTCATTCCAAGTCATCGAAGACCAGGAAGCGGTCCATAAGCCCAAAAGGGTTGAAGTCGCGGTCGCGCTCCAAGTCGCCGAGCGGCACGCCTAGTGATGACGAGCGCCGTGGACAGTTCACTGTCACTGACAGAAAACGTTACTGGGCCGAGCACAGATCAAAGTTAGAGGAGAGGAGCAAAGAGGCAAAGACACCACCTAAGGAAGTGAAGCCTCCACCGGGAGCAGTAGAATCCACTACTATAGATGATATTGAATATGGTGATCCACCAGATGTTGTGGGTCCAAATTTCGCAGAATTGCTGCCACCTCCAGACATAGCCGCACTAGCTGTTGCCGCTGCCGCCTCTGCCTCCACATCCCGGTCCAAAGCTGTTCCCATACCAATAAAGAATGATGGCAGCTTCCTTGAGATGTTCAAGAAGATGCAAGAAGCTACTAAAAAAGTGGAGGAGGACAAGAAACCGGAAATCAAAAAGCCTACTTTGCCTTTCATAGGAAAGAGACGTGGTGGCAGAGTCCTGAAGACTGGTCTTGTGAAGAAAGCTAAAGCAATTGATGAACAGACTGTAGACAACACACCTAAGGATGCCTGGTCCCTTTACATGCAAGAAGTTAAGAAATACAGAGAGACATCATGCGAAGAAGAGCGAAAGACCCGCCCTCTTGTTAAATGATTGTCATTTATTATATTTAAGTTAGCATTATATTATTCTATTGACTTGCATATATTCACATTGAATACTTTAATTTTATACTATATATATGTTATTGGAATTGTGTGCAAACAGTCGTTAGTTATGTTTCCTATGAGACAGGTTTTTATAATAAAGAAATATGAGAATGAATGCATTGCGTTCTTTTCAGCAAAATGCCTGAGATGATCAAATCGCAAGCCGATATCAAAACTGCCCCCTTCGACCCTCGCTTCCCCAACACGAATCAGACCAGGTAAGGTAGACTATATGTTTGTGTATTTATCATTATCCAACTTCGTTGTGCTGCTGTCTTCGCAATGTCTGCTGGACCGGGGCAGACCAACGAAAACAACTTAGTTGCTACTCCACTTCTTGTACTCTACATAACATGAAGGTTTGTTAGAACACCTATACTAGAAACTATGTGCTTGAGTAACCCAATAATAAATTTTATTTAAATTTATCAATCCTTGCACAAATACAAGATTAAGTTAAATAATATATGTGTGCATTACAATGTTTATAAGCTATTAGTGTTGATACGCCTAATACAGATTTTCATGAAATCTGATATGAATATCAAACTCATGTCGCATCGTGATTCGCACGCATGTCGGTCTATTGATTAACAGACTTATTACCATAAGTCTGTTAGCCAGGAGGTGGCTTAATAGTCGAAGGGCTTAAACTAGCAGCAAAATGCGTCGTGATTATTTTTAAGTTTTGGCACATATTTTATGAGTACATCACAAATTAATAGTGGTACTGAGTGCTGATATGGTAACCTACTGTCATGACAAGACTTAAGAGTTTCTACTCGACACTTCACTGTGCTGTCAGACCGAGACGAGACATTGTACCTTTCTTCCGGCCTGCGATTTGACGCGGTGTCGTGTGCTTAGGTACCTACAGCACGACCGTTGTGTTGTCGGGTAGTAGGCGCTCGTCGAACTAACCAGACACGGTACTAATCTATCCCACATCGATAAAAAAGCACATGTTCTTTCTTCATGATATTTCCTTGTTTTATATTTGATTTAGGAATATGAAGATAATGAGTGTAGGTAATCAATCCCTTCTGATAACCGACTTTCTCAGTCTTTTTATGAGATAAATATATGCCTATTGAGCATTTTTTTATTATTAATAGACCTAGCAAGTTAATATGGCAGTGGGCAGAGCACATAGGCAGGGGTTAGGTTTAGGGCCGCTTCAAACCGGTCCTTGTGGAAATCAATGGAGGAGGCCTATGTCCAGCAGTTGACGTCCTATGGCTGAGATGATGAATAGAAACGTTTGGCACTATGTCGCTCGATGATCACACGGTGTTAATGTTTGCTGGTTGTCAAGGACTGGTGCCTGAATACATTGTGTGTTTAAGCATGACAGTATATCTTGTTTTATTTGCATTTACCATGGTCACGTCACCATGGTTTATCATGGTTGGCGGATAGACTAGTAACCACAATGTCGGGAGTTTTGCAATGAGATACGCCAAGCTGAAGCTGTTCTAAGGTCAAGTACCGCCAAGTTTACCGTCTGTCAATTGCCGCGCCAATGGTCCGTGGGAGAACGGCACATAAGTCGCAAATATTCATTTACACACAGCTACAGCCTGAACGAGCATACCTAGGCGCAACCAACGGTCGCAAGGGGCATATTTGGTCGACTAGGTTAGCAGACAAGTTAAGAATCGCTTCCTCGATATCGCGTAAACTAAATACAAATAAATGTGTCGTATTCGGTTCCAGGCACTGCTACCAGAGCTACCTCGACTTCCATCGGTGCCAGAAGGTTCGCGGCGAAAAGTACGAGCCCTGCCAGTATTTCCTGAGGGTATACAAGTCCCTGTGCCCCAATGGGTGGGTCGAAAAGTGGGACGGACAGCGCAGCGAGGGCACCTTCCCCGGGAGAATCTAAGCACCTTACCGCTTAGTGACATTTATTTATAATTTTATCATGTTGTTAGGCATTACGATCCAAGGCTTGTGGATTTAGTGAAATAAATAATGAGTTGATTCCATTACCCACTGTCGTTTCGATTTGAAGAAAGTATTCTAATTTAATTATGTAAATTCCGGCCAGTCCGTTTTTTTACTTTTCATGAGCCCAGAAATATGCAGTTTCGATGTGTGATACCCAACGTGATAATGTCTGTGGCTGATCATTGTATACATTTCAAAGGCGTTGGGGCGAAAATATCACGCGCCAAAATCTTACTATTTAATTTTTATCTTATTAACTACAGGTTTTACGCAAAACTATGTACTTCGTGCCTTGTGGAATCGGCCCTAAATAAAAGAACTCATACCAACTTGTACAAAAATGTATTCAGCGCATTATTAAGGGTAACTCAAATCGGTCCTGGGAAGGCTCCCTTCTCCCGGAGTTCATCCCAATGCTCTATCCAAAAATTGGGGCAGATGGTTTCGAAGTACCGTTTGAAGATTTTGCAGTCGTCCGCCTCGCCCAGCAGCCGTCTGCACTTGTAGAAGTCGCAGTAGTTGTCGAAGCATGCCCTGAAAATTATTCAATGTGTTTTATAGGATAACGTGACGTCACTAGCAAAAGGCCCACATGGTGTAAGTGGCCTCTGCCTATAGACATACAATTCGTAAAGAATTGCACATTTATTTAGTAGAAAGATTAATATATTTTAATGAAATTGGTATTACAAACCGATTTAATAGGATCATTATTGTCTTAGCAATTGGATTTCCACTGCTGGGTTCCAATTCTCTTATTTATTAGAAATTCATAAACAATGCTATAGTCATTTATATGTAATCATAAAGAACTTGGTATACCGCTTCAATAACAGTTGCATCTCGATTGCATTGCGGTTAGAAATTATATCTGAGTAGTCATTACAATTATAATCCAATTAGAATAGCCAAACCGGCATTTCATTAACAATAAATGAGCAATATGTGTTTAGTAGAATGAATACCCTGGACTTATGCATCTCCAATTGATCTCCACAAGGGCCTGTAGCAGCGCGCATTCACTCTCTTCCTGCGGTTCTGGTGATCGGTGGAGTCACCAAGCATAGCCCTGTACATAGCTAGTTTTGCTACGTTGAGATTGCTTAAAAGGCCCATAGAGACTACATTTCGGTTCCATATGTGATATGTCATCTCATCACTCATAAGCATCACTGATGGTGACACGCACTGATCGGAGACGGAAATTTAGAGGAACGTTTTTTCAAAGATGGAATATTATCTCTCAATGCGCGGCAACTCCTAATACTACTGGTAACAGTGAAATTTCTATGTTATCTGTAAATAGTACATATTTTGTCAGTTTGTTTCTCCTGCTGAACTTAGGTAGGAACTGGAGACAAATTACATGACTGTAATTTATAACATCACTACATAGTATAAACAAAGTCGCTTTCTATATCCCTATGTATGCTTAAATCTTTAAAACTTCGCAACGGATTTTGATGCGTTTTTTTTAATAGATAGAGTGATTGAAGAGGAAGGTTTATATGTATAATAACATCCATTAATGACAGACTATATATTTTATACCCGTGCGAAGCCGGAGCGGGCCGCTAGTAATATATATTTTCAGATACAAATACAAATATATTTATTGGCACAAAACACTTTCAATACATGATAGCTAGCTAAAATATGTGATTAACGATGTATACATAATTATGTATGTGAATACAATATAAAAGGCCTTTAGCAGCCGTGCTAGGGTCACCTGTGTTAGATAGTGCGTCTAGTTCAATTAATGCGATATCGCATTGATAGATTTTATGTAGGCTGCGGTTCATTTCTTATCTATTGGATAAAGAACGCCTCGTGATAATAATATGCAAATCAGGCAGCCAGCGCTGGCTTAAGCCCATCAAAGTAGGACAAGATTATTTTTTAACTTGTTTTACAACTAAAGTAGGTAGGTAGCTACCCATTATAATTTTATCTTGTTGAATTTAATTATAAATGTGTCCGTCCTCTCAGCAGGCCCACAGCTCGCTCCCACATATGTGAAACGGTAGTGCACTATCAGTTCAATTATAAATGTCAAACGTCACGAACTACAATAGGGGTACCTAGCCCTGAGATTCTTGACAGGCGACATAAAAGTTAAAACTAACTATCCTAACCTACACGCCCGGCCAAAGGCCAGCTTTGTTATTTATGCGGCAAGTCACTGCACTATACCTAGTACTGCGCATGTGTCATACATTATTATAATATCCATATCGATTCACGCAGGGATAAAGTACTAAAGTCTACGTCACTGTTTTGTTAAAATATACCTACCTAAATATATTCATCCTACAATTACTTATAAATGCGAAAGTTTGTGTGTTACTTCTTCACCCTCAAACGGCTACACCGATTTGGATGAAATTTGGTGTGGAGATAGTTTAAGCACTGGATTAACACATAGGCTACTTTTATCTCGGAAAAAGTACCTATAGTACGCGTGGGATAATTGAGGTAGCGGGAAAACCGTAATACACGCAACGTGAAACCGCGGGTCGCTACTAGTATATGTTCGGTTATCAACATGGCTGGGCACAGTATGGCAGACATTTTGATACCAATGGCTTATATCAGAGGCACATCGCTTATGAACCATGGTATGGTTATATAAATAAATGTTTTATTTTTAATAAGTAGGTATTGCGGAAGGAAGCTCCTTCAAACCAGTCTTTACAAAGGAGGCTTTTATATTCTGGCTATCCGGGCTCGTGACGACAATGAGGCATCATACAACGCGAAATTTTAAGCATAGCATGTAGTCACAGTGTATCCTGTTTCGAGGAGTGGTTGGTAAACACAGCGGAGTCTCTTAAATGTCTTATGATACTCACTTTGTCTGATTTTGGAAGGGGTAGCGGGGATCAATGCGCAGAGTTCTGAATTCTTGGTCACACATGTTTCTTTCTAAGGTAGGTAAGTATATAAATTCACAAAATACAACAATGAAAAATCGGTCTCACAAAACTGACAAGTCTGACAGATCTTTAAACAAATTATATTTTTATCTATACGGGCGCTGTCTAACTTTTTAATAATAACGATACCTCTTTGCTAAGTATATAGTTTATAAAGTATAGCTAGTATGAGTATTTATTCTCAGCTGCGCATTGCGGGTCCACCCGCGTGTACCTACTACAATGTTTACCAAATATTTTTTTCCGCAAGAACCTCTACAAAGTATTAGAAAACTTGGAAAAAAAAAGAATTAAATCGGTAAGTCGTTCTCCAATCATGGCGTTTCTAAGAGAAAAAAGGGAATCATTATTGTTAGGTTAGGTGTATGATAATGAATGCGGTCCCGCTTGTGGATTTGTGCATCCCTTCGCCAGCCTTTATATACCATCAACATCCTAACTCCTTGTGACGCGGAGCATGGCCCTTGGTCACCGGCATAATCGCTCTATTGGTACTTGTGTTGGTGTCAGAGATAATACTGTAGAAGTGTCCTGCGCGCAATACGCTACTGATTCTCACGTAGTGCCTTATCTGTCATGTAATAATACTATATGCAGATATACCGAGATCATTATAGCAAGTCCAGATAGATTAGCTCAGTCCGCTAGTAGGTAGGTATACATATATTATCTATGTCACTAGTACTTACTTACAATCCATCAATCTCCATATTGCCTTTTGATGTCTTTTTGTACCTACGATTAATGGGCATGTGTAAAACACGTGGTAACGCGGTGTAGCTATCGAGTCAGACCACGTTGATTTCGGGTTCGCTTGACATCGATCGATGATGTGGTACGGTACGGAGCTAGAATTCTAACTAATCTAGACTCGCTACTTCCCAGCAGCGAAGCATCCAAGGAAATTTGTAAATTGTCGAATAGGAAAACGGATTTTTTTCCCATACGCCCCCGGTTTGCAATCCCCTGAGTCACGTTAGGTATGGACTCACACAAACATCCAAGACCCGAGAAAAAACATGTAGGTACCTATGCTCATCACAGAAATGATTACTCAAGCCGGGATTCGAACCCGGCGTCTCGATTCTAGTCAGTGTCACTGTTGAGCCACGACGACCGCCAGAATGATTACTTAACACATCTAATTAGGTAGTTTCTCTCTGTGGTCGGTGAGGTCATAGCTGAAGGTCGTGGCCACTGGGACATTTGCGGAGGTGTACATGATTTGTGTCCAGCTACTTCTGTTTCCTCATTTTGCCCCGTATTTTTGAACCACATCATAAGAAGTTATCGGCGAACATACATTAAAAAATTATAAGGTCGAATTAAGTAACCACCTTTCTTTGAAGACGGTTAAATAATAGGGAAAATGTTTAAATGATTATGGGTAGTAACACACTAAGTCTGTGTCTCTGAAGTTGTCTCCATGTAGCCAGTAGTATCTATTTTTCGCAACTCGCTTACACTGCACGATGGCAAACCATCCCGGCCCACCGACCACACCTACAGACACAGGCTGCGCATACTGTACACATGATAACGCGTGCTCTCTGCAAGGACCGGCAGGATTTGATAAAAAAAAAACATCACTGAAACATTTAAATATTTATTCCTGAAATGCTAGCAAATATTTTTTATCATATTTGTGAAAAGAAAATAACATCTTACAATTAATTTAAAATTAAAACATAAATATAAAAGTATTTTACAGCTAACATTAACAAATATGAACATATTTACAATCGACATTATCGGTTCATTACCAAACCATAGCATTGTATGATTCTGACATTATAGCCTAAAAGCAAACCCACCCCGAATCGAAACATGTGAGTTTCCTACATTCACGTGGTGTAGGGAACTAGCACTAAAGTGGCAAAACATGTCAGAATCCATAATTTAGGACAAAGAAACTGCCATAGATTATTTCATCACCATTTCATATTATGACTGGGCCCGTGAAGAAATGATAACTTTTATGTCCTGGGCAAGCCGTATATTTTTGCATCATCACAGAGACATCGAAACGGAAACGTGGTCTCTGACTATGGGCCTTCTGAGCAGGCTCCGAGTCGCACAACGAGCTATGAAGAGGGCTATGCTCGGGGTTTCTCTACGTGATCGAATCAGAAATGAGGAGATCCGTAGAAGAACGCAAGTCACCGATATAGCCCAGCGGATTAGCAAGTTGAAGTGGCAGTGGGCAGGGCACATAGCTCGACGAACTGATGGCCGTTGGGGCCGAAAAGTTCTCGAATGGAGACCAGGGACTGGCAAGCGCAGCATAGGACGGCCACCGACCTGACTAAGATCGCAGGCAAGGGCTGGATACGGGCTGCTTCCAACAGATCAATGGGGGAGGCCTATGTCCAGCAGTGGACGTCTTATGGCTGAGATGATGATGATGACAGAGACATCATCCAAGATCTGACTTGGAGGAGCAGGGAAGGGCTTGGCCCAACTGAGGCGAGAATTCATGTTGTTACTTTTTAAATGGGGGCTTTGATTTAATTATTAACGCACAACTGCTAGAAATTAACACCATATCTTTTCAATGGACCCGGTACTCTGAAAAGGGGGGTAGTGGTGTAAGCTCCTTAGCCCCTCCCAACTTACGTTTCAGTCAACGCAATTAGATTAGAGACAATTACTCATGAAGCTTCCAGTATACACATTACTAATACCTTGTTACCCATAATGTTAACAATGAAAACAATGTTACTCCAAATAGTTACGAGCCGTGTCTAGGATAGCTTGGATTATAATTAAATTATTACAAATCATCATCATCATCGTCTCAGCCATAGGACGTCCACTGCTGGACATAGGCCTCCCCCATTGATTTCCACAAGGACCTCTTGGAAGCGGCCCGTATCCAGCCCTTGCCTGCGATCTTAGTCAGGTCGTCTGTCCACCTGGTCGGTGGAAATAATTTTGAAGTCATGTGCATGAGCGTTCAGATTTTTCAGTTTGAGTATCTCTTTAAGTATCTTTGTTTATATCATAAAGGAGGTCTCGAGTTTACATACGATTATGTATAAACCTCTCGATAGTTTTCTACATTCAAAAACGTGCTTTTAATTAATTGAAAACGTATATCGTCCAAAATAAGTTCCCGTTTTTTCGGTTAGGTGATAGCACAGTCAGTTCAGTGAAATATCCATAATTGTTGATGAAATACGAATGAACTTGGCGTACTTCCTAGTGCCGCGCAGTATCACGCAACCTCAGCTGACTTACTCTGCGCCGCTCTCCACCCGCTCATCTGACCGTGACCACTGTCGACGTCGGCCCTATGCTTGATGGCTCCGCTTCTCGAGGAATGAATGAGGATACATTCCTAGCTAATTTTATACAGATAAGTTCCCGCGCTATTTACCTAAACTGTTGAGAAACCTCGCCTTAATAAATATAAGATGAATGTGCTTAATATTTAAAATGTTTTATATTCAAGCGGCCTTATCAGAATATTGCCAACATGGAGACAATAATTTGCATTATTTTTCCAAATTGTTGGAAAAATACTGCCGCGGTCAATTAATTCGGTGAATTCCCTGTGAAGGGAAAAGAGGAGGGCACCGTTGTTTACAATGTTTTGAGTTATTGGTAATTTATCTAAGTTTAAAATCTCACATAACATAAGTATACAGTAGAAATGGTGTGTAATTCGAAATAAGTGAAGTCTTAGCAAAGTTTACAAGTAGCACAAGCCAAGATGCGATTAAATGCAGAGAGTATACCAGATGGGTATATCTGGCTGTGGAAGTGGCCCGTGGCAGTGCCGCTAGCGGTCCGCGTCGCAGTGCTTGGGCAGGCTGAGCGTGGCGTACTGCTGCTGCCGATGCAGCATGCCGAGGCACTGCAGGAGGCACTGCATGCTCGCCGCGGATGTCGCCTGGAACCGTTAGTGTTGCCTAATCAGTAGGGTATCACAACATTAAACATTGTGAAATATTAACATTCCTTAAAAACAATAAGCCACTACAGCTTCGAAACTACAAACAGTGAGGCCCTCAAGCGGCCGAAAAAAGGCTTGTGATTCTTGTACGAGGTAAATAACATAATAATAAATAAATAACATAACCTCTTTTAAATTCACTTTCATTTCATTTTTCATCACACTCAGACCCCCGCACTAGGATTCCCTGTGTCGCGGAAGGCATGGACACACACAATCACAACACACAAACAACCAAGACCCGGGACAAACACCTATACTCATCGCGCAGCTGTTTTAGAGGCTTGCTGCTGTTTGGCTCTTATTACAAGTTAATTTTAAGAATATTTTGCAATAATAGCTGTAAGCTCCCCAAATAACATAAAAATATGTTGGTATCGTCATGTAAACAGCCATAATGGCTGCTACTGCCCGGCATGTCTATGAAACACAAATCTATAATATAAATCGTTGAATGTGTTGCTAAGCGCAAATCTCGAGAACAGCTGAACCGATTTATATTTATCCACTGAATATCGAATAGTATAATAATCACTCAATGCCTCACTTTTATAAAATAAGGTCAGCCTCCTTTTTAATATTCCCTGACAATATTGATTACGGGTATTGAACATGAATAAACTACTCGAGCTTGTGAAAACGGCGCATACTAATGTGCCCAAATACCGAGTTATCTGAGTTTATCCCTATAATAATGATATTCTGTATAAGAGTCATTGTCAGTATAAAAACTTTTATTTATTGAGAATATTACTTACTTTCAGTAACAAGAGGTCCGGATCTGTGTGTGGGAAGGGCGAATCTGCCGACTCTATACACCTCGCGAGGGCGGCGTCACTGGAAATGTGATTAAACTCACATTCATCATCATTTCGACCATGGCACAATGGACTCCTGTCTCTATCATACATTCTATGTAAGATTGGCTGTACATATTGGCAGGGTACTTCTAAGTATCCACCTGGCTAGCTATCCACTTTCAAATGTATATATTTGTATTTACATCAATTATTTGTAAATGTAATAATCTATCATCAATACATAAACATATTTTGGCAGCTGTTTGCGAAAATATGTTTGGTGCCACATTATTACAGGTCACCAAGTGAGATGATACATCAACCACATCTCTAGCATTATAATTTAATAAAAGAAGATACACAAAATTTAGACATTTTTATGTAGGAATGTGTTAGATATTGAAATAGGATAGATGGCGTTAGTGTAATGTATAGGTGTTGCTAGTGTCGGACAACCATGATAGATGGCGTGGTCAAAGCGTTTTACTTATTTAAAATAGATGGCGATAAATCTAAGTGTGGATTTGACAGCATGATTTGCTAGTACTTGATTCGTTAACTAAGTGAAGATAGGTAACACTTGTTATTCGATTTGTGCCAATAAGTGAGGGTAGTATGAGATAAAAGGTAGTATATAAGCTGTGGCAACCATTGCCGGCGTACAGTCTTGTACGCCGGCAATGGTTGCGCCGTGGAAGCGAACTGGACGGACCTACTGGTTGTCCTAGAGGTGCCTTGTCAAATAGTCTCCAATTGCCATATTAAGAGGCGAGTAGCAAAGGATTGGAGGTGATTCATTGTATTACTTTCTGACTGTTCTAATGTGTAATCTTGTGTGCTTTGTTCCATGTTCAAAGTGGGGAACGCGAGAACGGAAAGAGAGTATTGTCCGTATGTAGAAGGTTCATTTAAGCCTGGCCCTGGATCGCAACTGTGCAGGGCTTCCGAGTTATTTACGCTATGGATAAGAATGTTATTACAATCGGATGTGTTTAATATGTGCTTCTGTTACAGCTATGGTATGATAATTTTACCATCCTGACATACTACCGGGACACCATCCTGACCGTGCTAGGGCAGCCCTATGAGCTGATATGTATATGGTTTAATCTCACCTCATTTCTGTGGCTTGCAACTGTTGCCTGGCCGATGCCATGGCGTCGTGAACAGCTAATTGTTCTCTCGGCTGCAATGGTGGATTTGCTCCCATAGCCTGAAATTGTATGTTATCGTATCAATCACAAATAAGAACTAGTTACAATATGTGTTAAAGATCACAATTACAATCTGCAATATGTATTAAAAATCAGAAGAAAAGCTCAATATACAAATAAATATCTTTATACATTTATCTTTTAAATGATTCTTCTGACAGAGTTTTATATGATAGTCAAGATATACAAGTTTCTGTACCCCTGTAAGTTTAACCATCAATTAGTGTATTTCAATTGTACATAACAGTAGCTAGTTATTCATTATGATATTCAAGATATACAAGTTCCTATATCCCTGTAAGTGAGACCATAAAGTAGTGTATATGGTTTCCATGGGATACTACCTTAGTGTGAATTTCAGCAATTGCACGAAGCCCATTGACCCATTCCTGGCGAGCCCGGGCATCAGTGGCTCTAAGCTTAAGCATATCTCCAGATGCACAGTTGATGGTGAATGTACGAGAGTCCTCATCACTTGGACATATTACTGCTGCAGCTAAGTGTGCCTGGAACATTTACTTATACAAACTTTACCTAACTAGAAAGAAGATCTACTTAGATCTTGATCAGTTCAGCAATTAATGCCTTTATTGTCAAAAACCATTAACATGAACATACAAATGAGTAAGGAAATACAAAATTATCTTCCATTTGATAAGTCAAGGTCAAATAGTGACAAAACAAATACAGAGAGGCCGAGTGAAACTATGCAGCTATACTTTTGGCATCCATACACACAATACAATACAGTCTTCAAGTATCAAGTGAATAGATCACTTCTAAAGAGGTGAGCAGACTAACACACTTTTTGAAATGTGTTACAGCGGGCAAATATAAGCATAATTTAGAAAAAATCAGATATATTTATATTATTTTGAGTAGAATAGTAGAACCAACACAGAATAAAATACGCAAATCTGGTGGGGACAGGGTGGGAGTGAAAGTAGGGGTGACTCTCCTTCCACTCCCTCCCCAAAACTGTTTAGTGAACTAGGTCAGAAGATTAACGATTTATTTGTGAAAACGCGTTAAAAGGGGTCAGCTCAGCAAAGCAGCTTTTGGAAGGGGAAGGGGTGCATAAGTACAAGTTACTAACCTCTCCCCTGGCTGGCTGACCCGGCTGAATGGTGTCACCGGGACCATCAAACAAATAATACGACAAGACGCCAGTTTCAGGGTCCACTGCAAACCACCGCTGCTGCCAGCCCTTTACGACGTTGGTGTACTTGTACAGCTGCCCAGACAGCGGTTTGTGCGATCCCAAACTAGTAGTTTTCATCATTTTACAGTCGGAAAAGATTTATCAGTAACCTGCTTTGTTGAAATGTGGCTAATACAAGATATGATAAGCATATGCCACTATTGATGTTTGAACAAATTCTCATAGGAAATGTAAAAAAAAAGAAATATTTTCAAATTACATCTGCATTCTGCATAAAGCCACCATAAAGCTACGCCACGGGTGGTATTTCGCTTTCTAATCAGTGGGGTGGTAAAGTACCAGTATGTATTCTATCTGATCTATGGTAAAGTGGCAATCATGAACAAAAATGTTTCGACCGTACAACGAGCGGTACAATCCATTACGTGAAGTTTATCGCCCCCCCCCCGCCCTCGTCCCTATATTTCCCATTTCCTCCAAATAGTATTAAATCTCATGTCCTCATCACTATTTAGTTTGTGGTCATAGATTTCACGTGGTCATTTTGACATAAACATAAAAAAAGACGGGTGGCACTCGGGGACTGCCGCGGTAAAGCTATTGCATAGCATTTTTATGAAATTAATATATTATTAACTTATGCAATAAAGCCGATACAACCAATGCCACCTAGAGGCGAGTTGCTGAAGTAAACAGACAAGCGTGATATTTCAAAAAAGTCATTAAAAGTTCTGCTATTCATCGATAGATGGCAAAACTAAAAAGTATCACCGCTGTGCCGGTCGGAGTGGGGGGTGTTAGTTTATTTTCGTTACGGAATTTCCGGAATCGGTCTCAAGGCCCGCGATAGAAGCTATGCAATAGCTTAAAAACAAATCAATTTAGTTTGTGATTTTAATATTTACCAATTTTCGAACTAATGCTGTTATCTGAATTAGGTTCTACGTTGGCTTTAGTGTTTTTTAAATGGAAGTTTATGTGTTTGGTGTGGTTGTGGCATAACTGGCAGAAGAATTATTTGAAGGTCGGGAAGAACCAGCATGACTCAACATTAAAAACTCCTCCACCACAAAGTCCTCGACCGCGTCCAGATTTGCATCAGGGTTAGAACTAGTGGTAGCACCACTAGTTGCTGGTGGTGTGCCGCCATTGTTTTCACAAGTCCACCTAGTTCTTTAAAGTAAATTCCGCCGGTAAAGTCCCACTAGGCAAGTCCCTGCGTCAGCCGTCGAAAGAAAGTAATTCAATGGACTAGTAGGTATTCCCCTTATTTAAATATAAAAACTAAAACGTAAAAAATAAAAAACACATTAATTTGTTTAGAAACAATTTGAACTGGTTTTTTCACTGTTTTTTTCCAACCCTACGTAATATGTAGTATTTCGACTTCAAGTAGCTGTAAGGTGAATTGATTTGGAAAGGTTTTGTCTATATAATTTAACTGCATACGGCTTTTGATACATAATAAAACACATGCACTTGCACTTCGTTAAGGCGGGCTGCTCGCAGCTCACGTTCCGCCCAAATACTAGTTTAATTTAATCTATGATGATGCATAGTTGGTGTACCTAATTAAGTTAATTGTACTTTGTGGCTATAATTTAAACAAACGCGCCTAAGAACATGCGCGCCGGAACTAACTCCAGTGTTGACACGCCTTTATCGGCTCTCTTTTGAGGCGGGTACAGTACCAAAAGCCTGGAAGCTTGCCAATGTACAGCCAGTACCCAAAAAGGGTAGTCGTGCTGACCCTACTAACTACAGACCGATTTCGGTCACGTCCATCCTCTCCAAGAGTATGGAACGTGTTCTGAATACGAAGCTCCTTGCATACCTAGAAACACATGAACTCCTCAGTGATCGGCAATACGGCTTTCGTCGAAACCGGTCTACTGGAGACCTTCTAGTATATGCCACTCACATGTGGAGCGAGGCCATAGAGAAGTACGGAGAAGCGCTCGCCGTTTCCCTTGATATTTCTAAGGCCTTCGATAGGGTTTGGCATGACAGTCTCATTGGTAAGCTTCCCTCTTATGGCTTGCATGAAAGACTACGAGTCTGGATATCGGACTTCTTGAGGAATCGATCGATTCGAGTAGTCATTGATGGCTGCTCTTCCGATCAATTGGCTATTAATGCCGGGGTTCCTCAGGGGTCGGTTCTCTCTGCAACTCTTTTTTTGCTGCATATTAACGATCTGCTGAAACCCGGTACCTATGGGTATGCAGACGACAGCACTGTTGTAGAAAGTTACATGTCCAGCGCGCGGGCTAGCCATGCACAGGTCCAGTCACTCAGAGAGGCCATGGTCGACCGTATGAACTTGGCTCTGCAGGCAGTTTCCGACTGGGGCGATGCCAATCTGGTCAAGTTCAACGCTACTAAGACCCAGGCGTGTCTATTCTCTGCCAAACGGAGTGAATTCGAACGGTGCCCCACTTTCCGAGATGAACCCGTTACCATTACCGACACTCTGGAGCTTCTTGGCGTCACACTGACGCCCACGTTGAATTTCGGGAGCTACATTGAGTCCAAAGCTCAATTGGCTGCCAAAAAGTTGGGTATTCTTGCTAAGGTCAGACAGTACTTCACGCCGGGGCAGTTGCTTAATCTGTATCAAGCACAAGTCCGGTCGTGCATGGAGTACTGTTCCCACCTTTGGGATGGGTCAGCCAAATACCAACTAGAAGCTCTGGAGTCAATCGAGAGGCGAGCCAAAAGAATCATCGGCTGTAACTCCTTGGTTGAACGTAGGCTTCAGAGCCTTGAACACCGGCGTAGAGTAGCAAGCCTATCGGTTTTCTATCGGGTGCATTTCGGAGAATGTGCGCTGGAATTACACAATCTGATTCCACCATCCCCTTTCTATCATCGGTCGACTCGACGTACGGCAATTCGCCATCGTTATATGGTAGATATACCACCTATACGCACGAAGCGTTATGCTTCCACTTTCTTAATGCGTACTGCCAAGGAATGGAACTCGTTGCCCGAGTCTGTGTTTCCCGATATGTACAATCCTGGAGTCTTCAAGTCGCGAGTGAATAGGTACCTTCTAGGTTTGCGTGCTAAATCCTAGACAACGTCATCACTTAACATCAGGTGAGACAGTTGTCAAACGCAAACTTATAATATATAAAAAAAAAAAAAAAAAAAACAAACATATATGTAATAAAAGCTGTGCGCACGCACTTTTGTTAATAATTACTTCTTTGATCTGGCTACTGTTACATTACATTGCATTATTGTATCAAGTATACTGTGAGCTAATAACACAACAAATAAAATGCTAAAAGACATTTTATATCGGGATCCAAAAATATAATTGGGCTATTAGACCGTACTCCTTTTGCACCAAAATTTAAAAAAACGAGAACTGTCATGGTCTAGATTGTTCATTTAAAAGGTCGAAAACAATGTTCTAGACATCTTCGTCTTTGCGCAATACTCTAGTTTGAGGTTAATGATGATTATCAGTAACAGAGAAGACGCCGAATCACAAACTAAATAGTGATGAGGATATGGAGTTTTTTATTTTTTATTTTTTAATCACACTCAGACCCCCGCACTTGGATTCCCTGTATCGCGGGAGGCATGGACACACACAATAACAGCACACAAACATCCACGACCCGGGACAAACATCTACACTCATCGCACAAATGTTTGCTCCTGCCGGGATACAAACCCAGGGTCGCGGTGACACAGAAGTCATGTCGATGACACAAACCACTGCGCCACGGGACCGTCAAATAAAGTTATAATACTATTAGGAGGAAAGGGGAAATATAGGGACGAGGGCGGAGGGGCGATAAACTTCATGTAATGGATTGTATAGAGAGAGAGAGAGACTTTAGTCGCGTGTTGTACGGTCGAAACATTTTTGTCGATGATTACGCACTGTGTTATTATTTTTCAAAATAGCAACACTTTCACTTTCTGATCAGTGGGCAGCACTAGGGATGTTCATGTAAAACGTAAGTTCGATATTATATCGATATTTTCGATATATTTTTATATAGGGATCAGGTCAATATGAATAAAAATGGGTAGGGTTAGGATACAAATCAATTTTATTGATATACAAATCGCAGTATTTTTGGTTTGACCATGTAAAAACAACATTTTATTTACCCTTTTGGCTTGCAATCTGCTCCGCTGCTGAGTCGAAACCGCACAGGTTTTAACTCAACAGCGAAACAGTTTGCAAGCCAAAAGGGTAAATGAAATTTCATTTGCTACCATAGGTCAATATTTAAATATTATTTAATTTTACATTGTATCACTTTGGAAATTCTACTTTGTAATCTACCACTATCCTAATGGGTTTTCGTTATATGGAGCCCTTAAATATTTTGTGTCACTTAAAGCTTTGGCGTTGAGTGTCACTGAAACACGGAATCTCATGAGATCGCCTCTTGTTTTGTTAACTGTAACCGTTACAAGTAAATAAGATTTAACATGAAAATGCCCCTAAAATGAGGACGCCACAAGGCTTGGACGATCGCAATAAAATAAAAATTGAATGTGCTTTTAATTTCTCACGATACCTATACGATATATCGGATGAAATATATCGATATTTATGTCGATACTAGATGATTCGATAATATCGGATCGATGCGATATATCGCGTAAATATATCGATATTAAATGAAATATCGATATATATCGTGCGCTTCTAGCAACACTAAACTACTACTTTGACTTTCCTAAAAAATGTTCAACTGAAAATATTGTTTATCAAAATGGGATTTCAAATAATGCGAGTCGACGCCGTAGAGCCATGCAAAATTTCCCTACCTGTAGGCTCCCACGTTATTGGGAGGGGATATTTTCTAGAGGTAAGTCAATGATGTATATAATATCATAGAGATAAATAAACAATTATTTGGACCTATGTTTTTGAATGCCCTTGACAATGCGAAAAAATTATGTAGGTACTGTACCTAAAGATAAAAACATGAATGTTAATTAATACCCGTTTATAGGGACCTAGAATTAATACTCAATAGTTACATGTTGTTTTAGTGAATGTACGTGACGCTGGTTTGTTATTGCATCTTGAGCGACCGAATCACAATCTTAACTATTGCACTGACTGCATTATATGCTATGACATGTTTCATTCCCTTTCCGATAGCCTATTCCTGATCTGGTAAACACCAGATATGCTTGCATGGTCCATGACAACATGGACCTTCAACTTGCTGCTCTAATAAAAGCACATATTCTGATAACAGTGATTAATCATTGTTAATTGTTTGTAAAAGAAGGTAGTTAAATAAAGTTAGTTTTGGAATTGAACTCATGTATCTTGTAATCATCAAAGTATGTTGAAAATTATTTGTTCCGATGTATATTTTGTCATTCATCACATCTCTCAAGAAAAATGTCTTGAGAGCTGTGATGAATGGTTCCATAAATTAATTTACTTATGCAGAATTCGTTAACTCAAAACCAATCTTAATGTATCAGGAAAGTAAAAAGTCGGTAAAAATGAGTCCATTTGGTCTCAAAACAAAGAAAGAAGGAGTTGTAATGAAATGTAAAAAGAAATACAGGAAATCTTAACTGCAAATCTCATAATTGTTACTCAAGTCAATTAAGATTAAAAGTAAGACTCAAAATATGTGCCATTATTAGTTTCTAAGATAGTTCTTCTAAATCTTCATAAATTTTGTGCATATTTTAAGAAGTTGTGTGTTTTATCAGTACTTTGTCACCCTCGTCAGTTCCCTAGCAGGCAAATTCGGAAAAATCGAAATATCTCCGCATCTTCTTTAAAAAGTGACTGGCCCTAACCTGAGCAATATATTCATTAGATTAGCTATCTTATAAACCAAATTTGTAAGAATGTTATTTACCCAACGTTTGTATATTCGCCCATATGGCAAACCGGCGCACATAGGCTCATTTTAACGCTATCATGCATATTGTCCAAGATGTTGATATGTTTTTTGACTGTCACAGCTGTATTTAGGCATATGAATATAGTATAATAAATAAATTCTTTATTGAAAGTTTAAGAAAGGAACAAGTGATAAAGAAAACATGATGATGTGTGCTAAATTTTTGTAAAACTGTTGCAAACACCAATGCTTGACTCCTTAGTAAATATAGTACATTTAATTCCTGACGTTTATTATACTATATTAAATTTAAAGAAAACCAAAAAATAAAATATGCTTAGATATTATCACAATAGTAAGAATTTTTTTGTCAAAATCTGTCATATCATTTTTATTTTTGTGTGTCAATGTAAGTGTGTATATGTGAGTGTGTGAGACGTATTGTAGGTATATGTACATACCTATATGTAGTCATTTATTAGTAGTCACATAATATAAATTATAAGTTCTTCAGTTTCATCATTATGTAAGTGATTGTAACCAATCCCTGAATTGTTTATAGCATTGCTTAGAGAATAAAGGGTAAATATTAATTATATAATTCACTGTGAATGCAATAGTTGTAACCACCTGCCATTGATGTGCGACGAGGAACTGACTTACATACTATATCACATCTGCACTTTGACTTGTGCAGAGGTGAGTTAAATATGGGTTTGCAAGAGAACGTTTTTCTCAAATTTAATAAAATGACTTGGATATCATGTTTATTTTCAGTGCAATGACCACAGAGTGTCAAGGAAACATGCAGAGCTAGTAGTAACTGGAGATTCGGTTGTATTAAAATCGGTAAGGGTATATACTATTTTTTAAATTTGAGTGAATTTCAGATGTTCATCCGAAATTATGCTGTAATATCAAATCCTTAAAATGTCAAAAATACATGCTATAAAATTTTGTTTCTAAAGTTTAAGTTCTTCAATAAATAAAAAATTTCACTATAACATAATTCATTATTCCTAATTTCTTTACAGTTGCACCAGAACCCATGCTTTATCAAACGGAAATCATCTAAAGATACAATAATATTTAGCCAACCAGATTCACACATTCTCAATAATGGTGATCAGTTTGGTCTCATACCAGACAGCTATTGGTACGAAGTCATTGAATTCTTTGGAGACACACCAATAGATATAACAGGTGTTACACCAAATGAAATGTCAAAGGATCATCAAAATGTTCATAATCAATGTAAAAATACAGTTAAAGATGGAAATATAAATGAAAGTGATACACAACCTTATGATCGAGACAAAATAAATTCTTTAAGTGACTTTGTAAATGAACGATCAGAATCACCTTCACTTTTACGTAAGTATTTTATTTGCATGTGCTGCCTAATATTTGTGTCTTAACATCTTTAAAACATTTATTAAAAATTATCAATGAATAATTCCAGAACATCCATTATCTCCTACTTTTACCCCTGAAGCAATAGAATTGCTGTTTGCAGATAATTTTGAAGACATGGACACAACATCTACAGAGCTGTCAGTTCAATCAACAAGCCAACCTGTTGGATCAACAAATCAATTGGTTGAATCATCAAACCAACTGGTTGAATCATCAAACCAACCCCTTGAACCGACAGATAAATCCAAAGATCAGGAAAGTAACAAACGATCACATTCACATGAAACCATTCCTTATGACATTAAAAAGGTAAAAACAGAGCCTCTTACACAAACTCCCGAAGTTGGAGGCAGTAATGGCGATAATTCAGTATCAGTGGGCCAGCCAGTGAAAACAGAACCTGATAGTCCTCAAGATGTCAAGCCAGGGCCCAGTAATGTTCAAGGGGTGAGCATAGATATTTAAAGTACAATTATGGACTTATGAAATAATACAAACTTTGTTTAACTCTCATTCAATGGTATGAAGTAAATGGTTTTAGACTTTTTATCTTATCTTTAACTAAAAAGCGTTTTTTAAAAAAGGCTTTGAGCATTGTGAATTCAACTCGCATACTTATAAACACTTAAACACCACAGCCATAAATCATCTTGAGCATATTTTTAAAAAAAGTCCTTTTTGGATTTATACATCCATGGATACTAGGTACTCTTTTCAGTCTTATACTCTATTCAATTTTATTTATTTGTGACCTTAAAAGAAAACATTTTTGTACCATCCAATGTTTTCACAACAATGGAGTTCCTTGACATCTGAAATCCAGTTTAATTACTAGTACTAGGATGACAACAGATCCTAAGTAAAAAAATTACCGTCACCCATTAAGTTGCATATTACCAACTAATTAGTTTCTAAAATTTGTGTGAAAGTGTTGTGTATGTGTGAAATTTCAATTTATTGAAATTGTGTTTGAAAATCATAGTTCTTCGATTTTTTAACATTCATTATGAATATGTTTTAAACTGTTATTCTCATTATCATACATAAGAAATGAGATATTTACCATTTATTTTCTTTGTTGTGAACTGTAGATATTTCGAGATTATAAGCTAGAAGGACCTTGATCTTGAGTGTTCACATACTTAGTTTAATTTATTACAGAGGTAAAATAATGAATCTCCATAACAAGGGAAATAGATGGTATTTATACCATTTGAATGTTATTTGTTATGGCCATTTAAGATTCTAGTTAATAATGTGATATGTTAAATATTTCAGAGCTCTTCAAATGATGGCAGTAACAACAGGCCGGCCATGCCACCTTCTCCTGTGAAGCCTCCAAACAGACCACTTCGGGAGAGGTGCATGTATGGAGGAAACTGTTACAGGCATGTTTAAAATTGATGACTAGTTTTACACATTTCAACTACGTGTTAAGTTCAAACCATGTGTTAATGTAACCTAAACTATTGAGATCATTATCATTTGGTACTGTGGTTGCTGTCAGCGATGATCGCTATATTTATGAAATTATTCACTAAACAAATCTTGATGTTGTGTTTTTCTGTAAGAAAAACTTCCCCCAAATATTTACCGCAGAAATGTAGGTAAAATTATGTGCATACATAATTAAGTTAAATTGTGCGAAATGGATGAATACGAAACTCACAAGAACAAACACTCTAAAATGTATGTATACTATTCGCTAAAATCAGCCGACCGATACTGTAATTGTGAGCTCACAAGGAGATGCATAAAAATATGTACTGAAATTTACATATAATTTTTTTATTTTATCATGCACTTAAACTCAATATTAACTAAAATAAGGTAAACTTTTGTAGTACGTAAGTACTTAGGTGCTAACTCATAATTGTAGTTAATACTTAAATGTAATGTCAGTTCTTAAAAATAACGTCATGAATTCAGTGGTAACCCACTGTTCGTTTCGCGTATTATTACTTTGTATTACAGCTGAGGCTTACGTGGGCTTCCCCATGTAAAGTTAAACTGTAATGCAAAGTATGTTTATGTCGAGCAATGGACGTTTTATGGAGGAATGATGATGTTAAGATTGCGTCCTTTTTTTTCGTTATAGACCTTTGATTAATCAGTTTCGTTTATTATTTATCAAGCAAACAATTTCAAAGACTCTGAAATGGTCAATGATAAATAATCAATACTTATGGACTAATGCGAACCGCGAGCGCTCCGCACTTTCCTTGAAAAATACCACCGAATGTGGTCGAAACTATAGTCAGAACCCACTGACTTACAACGTGAGTAATTCCTGTGCTTTTATATATTTGTTGGCGCCTAGCGCGCGTGGCACGTGAAAACGCCACAAAACGCGGTCATCATGGTGTAACGCTAAAGTGTCAGGATGGTATAAGGTTAACACACATTTACATTTCCTATTCTAATAACGTTCTTATCCTAACGGAGCGAGCTCTCGTCCGACGTTCACTGCTGGACATACGCCTCCCCCAATGAATTCCACAAGGATCGGTTGGAAGCGGCCCGCATCCAGCCCTTGCTTGCGATCTTAGTGAGGTCGTCTGTCGACCTGGTCGGTGGCCGTCCTATGCTGCGCTTATCAGTCCGTGGTCTCCATTTGAGTTATTTAAATCGGACATTCCATCCAGAAGATATCACAAGTTTCAAATATCAATCTAAACAATATACTAAAAGAATGATTGTTGTGTTACCCCACGCAGCGTGGCGAGGGAGGGGCACCAAAGGGCCGGAGAGGGGCGTGCAGGAAGATGTATGACATAGGTAGCCGCGCGTTTGTGCCTGTCATTGAATATTTTGACTTGTTTCATAGAAAAAATTATAAATGTCCACCCGTGCGAAGCCGGGACGGGTTGCTGGTACAGTAAAATAATGATAATTTATTATGTTTATAATATTGCTCCTATATAGCTATTTCACTTCAAAGCTCAATACACTCGCATGGAACTAGGATATCTTCGAGCATGTACTTACATGATAAATTAACAATCATACTTTCGACTTTTAGAACTCATATAGTTTTCGAAATATTGCAATATACATTATTTAATACCTGTAACATATAAGTGAAACTTTTCCGCAATAATGAAGATCGTTCCGCAAAATTTTGCACTATCCGACTGAGAAATCCCAAATGTATTCAGTATTTGTTCAGCGGCTTAGCATACATTTATTTCATAAAACTCTGCAGCTATTCCCAATAAAATGGAATTAATTTGAGGATTAGCGATTTTGCGATACAATTACAGTAGCAAATTGCACTGAATGTTAGTTCGTTTCATTAAATAAATAAAATAAAAACGTTTTTTTGCCAATAAAAACACAATTCGTAAACATATAACACAAAAAAGGTAAATTAATACATAGTACGTACACATTGCTTTTTTTGGCAATAGGGGTACGCTCAACACTAATCTGGGTAACCTTGAGGATTACACAGGGCTGGTTTTCAGCGTACTCCTTTGCTCGAATCCGGTGATAGTCGAGTTTTGTTGTAGCAGGTAGTCAAAATAGTACAAATAAAAACAGAAGTCCTTATGAAAACAATTAATCAGTATTATTAAATATTATATAATAAAAGTAAAAAAATAAAAGAATGTTTAAGGTTTGTGATCTAATACATTAAAAAGGATTGTCATTATGGGTACAGTCGTAAAACGCTTGGACGATGTGGCTGCTAAATTAGACTTGTAAGTACGGAAGGCTGGAGTATGAGTGTGTGAGGGTGTGTGTGGGAGTGTATGTGAGGAGATGTGTGGTGTGCAATAGTAGAGGGGTTATACTCTAATCTTGGTTTGTGTTTTTAAAGGTTGCTTCAAATTGCTTTTCATATCGTGATGATTGATTACATATTTCAGAAAGAACCCCCAGCACAAGGTGACATTCAGCCACCCCACAGACGCGGACTGGGGCTCGGGCCCGCAGGGGGAGTGTCCGTGGGGCGCGGGGTGCTCCCGGCCCGACCCGCGGCACTGGCGCGACCACAGCCACCCCCCAGGGACGGTCCCGCCCCCAGCGAGACCCCCCGGATACAACAGGATAGGTGAGGGTACAAAACTCTGCTTGCTGCAATATTTGTTCGAGGATACGAAATACAACACACTTAATAAATAATACTATTTGTTTATTGAATAAATTTAATTATGTAAGATTGTTTAACATTGTTACCATTTGAACTCCGTTCCGCGTCAATCTTGATGATATTATCTGGTATGAGTGCTGCGCTCATTACGCCATTTAGCTTTTCTACACAAGATGGACTGATAATGTTGAGTTCGCTAGGTACCACAGCACAACATATCCCATAGATTTCAGCTTGTCGGCGCACTGGTTATCGTATACGCACTTGTCATACATGAAAAGTTGCGCCCAATACAAGGGATGAGGACATTGCTGTGAAATAAAATTATTTTCTTCTACTGCCCAACAAGCTACAGACTCTGGGCCAGCTGTAGTTACTTCGTTAGGTCTCTCTCTTCTGCCTCAGTGCAGAGATCGCGTCCTGACAAACCGCGTCGGCTCTCGATCTAAACCGGGTCTAGGAGATCTAAAAGTCAGATGGTGAAACCATGCTCAATCCTGTCATTATAATCATCATCACCTCAGCCAAAGGACGCCCACTGCTGGACATACGCCTCCCCCAGTGAATTTCACAAGGATCGGTTGGAAGCGGCCCGCATCCAGCTCTTGCTTGCGATCTCAGTCAGGTCGTCTGTCCACCTGGTCGGTGGCCGTCCTATGCTGCGATTGCCAGTCCGTGATCTCCATTTGAGAACCATTCGACCCCAACGGCCATCAGTTCTTCGAGCTGTGTGACCTGCCCACTGCCACTCCACCTCGTACCCTGTACAGTGTATAAAGTCTAAGGTGAAAACCAACCGGTTGATGGACTGTAAAACCCTCGGGTTGTTGTGGCTGCATAAATTGTGTTGGTTTATTTTTCATAATTTACAACTACATACCTAGAAATGTAGTGTTAGTTGATTCGTCCGTTGACAGATGCAAACACTATCACGACACTATAAAGTAGTGCATGTTGTTGCTTTCATCAAAAGCGCAAACGCCTGGTAGGGTTCCAAGCAAGCCACACCGCCGAACGAGTGGACAGTCACCTGTCATTACGTCAAGTAATAACCACAATGTTATGTCCGTCAGGTATGCAACTCGTCCGACGTCACGGGAACAATTTCTACATAAACGCGAACTCGGTGCATTTCTACGACGATCATTTCCAAGTTGAAGACTCAGACGGGGATAGCGTCGATTTTGATTATGAATTCTAGCATACAAAGGACATGTAACCTCCTATCTAACATATTTGATCCTAGCGTCACGTGGATAGTATGTGCACATAATACCACCACAGATTATAAAAGCTAAATCCTACATTTGTATGGACGGTTGCATCTCAGTAAAACTGTTCGGATTTCGGCTTCGAAAGACCACAATCACTGAGCAATCTGACTTTTCTGAACAAGAAAGTCTATCTACATGTGACACGTGACATTGGGGCGATAGTGGTTGGTAGTTCCTCAAAGAAGTCATGCAAGAAAAGTTAACAGCTGGATTTAAAAATGTCATTTAAATACTATTTTATTATATACAAAAGGATTTCATTATTTATATATCATATTGAGTATAAGTGCTTACCACGAACGCAAAGCGTCGTGTGTCCTCTCCTGAATTACATCACAGAAGAAATCTTTGAACTTTTTCTTTTCAGAAGATGTATGACACCTCCGTTGTGTAACTTATCACTATCACACTTTATTCTGTCGAATTTAACAACTTCCCACCAAGACGTCTAAGTAACACTTGTGATATTATTTAATCAGGTAAAAGACGGCGAAGGCAAATATCTCCCGAATCTGGTAGTGACGATAGCGAGGACGATGCCAATTTGATAGTGACTGGCAAGAGAGCGAGAAAGACTATCGCTAGACAGGAATGGAGCGATTCTGACAATGACGAAGATCCTTACAAAACGGACGACGAAGATGAGTGGGAACCGCCTAGTGACGTCACTAGTCAGGAGTACTCACAGTCACAGGATCAAGAATGAATTAAACAAAATGTTAATAATGTAATAAATGTCATATAATTAATTCTATTTGGGTTTTTTCTGTATGTTTTAGAAGATAGGATTAATATAAGAAACATTTTAGGTGAGGAGGCTGTTGATACTACGACACCTTCCATTAGACAATGTGGATGGTAATTGTACTATCTGTTTGGGAAACCATTAATTCAGGCCTAAAGCTAAAACACAATTGTGAGACCCTTGGGTGGCATGGGCCCTCAATTAATGTAGAGGAAGGCCTTCATTAAATTATGAAAGACAGACGATTTATACAAATAATTATAACGTCGGCCGAATTATAAGGATACATATAAAATCTTTCTAAATCTATAGAATAATAATATAATTTAACACTTGCCTTGGACATGATGCAAATGAGACGAGAAGTCGTATCCTTATACAAAGTAAGTATGGCATTAGTGTGCCCTAGCCGCGCGCTTGCATCGCTTCTGTCGCACGTTGCAAATTATCTATGTATTTACGAAATATAAAATGCATAGGTCTCATGATAATGTTTAATTAAGAATAACGGAATGTTAGTTTTACATGCAGGAAAAGGTCCGAAGAGTGTGTCTAATTGTTTAGTTGCCACAAACAGCATCTCGGTCACTAGATAACTACATCTCGGACGATAAAGACATTGAGCGGAACAAAGGGGCTTGTCCATCAGGTGTGCCAGTAATGTGCCCCCGCGGAGATTCGCCAGATGTATGTACCTACTCAAATTCAAACGTATTTATATCATAAATCTATGAATGTATAAAACACGGGAGTTAGTCGGAACCCTCTGACTTATTACGTGTCAAAACCACGTCAGTTTTAATAACCAAATAAATCTATGAGTTTAAAGTAACAAATTTTAGCTAAACTAATGTTAGTATTAGGTATATTAAAATTACATTGCCTATATATGCACTTGACCCTCGTTAACACTCGACTGTTAGTACAGCTTAGCTCTATCATCATACCAGCATCAGCCTTACAAAATGCCCAAACAACTAGAGACATGGTAAGGCGTCCACTATATTATTCAGGAGGGTGTTATGAAAAGGGTTAGATGTGCTTAATACACTACAGAGGCTCGCGGGTGTTTACAGGCAGAGAGGGCGGGACCAATCCTGATGCGTATTGTTTTAAAATATTACAAGAACGTAAGTACTTCACAGATGACCTACGGATTAAAAAAATCTCTAACCACATTTTTAGACTTTCTAATTTTCTTTTTTCTGAAGTAAGACACAATTCCAGCGCATTTGTTGTTACCGCGAGAATATTTGATACAGGAAAAATATGGTCGCTCTTAAACATGTTTTCACTATTAGTAAATCACAAGAAATCATGTGTCATTTTTTAAACTTTATTAGTCTTAGTCTTTCAATAAAATAGGTTGAAAATACTCAAAATTGTCTATTTAGCAAATGGTCGAGCCGAACTGCGTTCCTTAGTAGATGCTGATGACGTGAAGGTGGTACCCTGCTCGAGGCGTAATGAACGCGTTCGGCGCCTGTTGTTGCTAGTCAAGACTACAGTGTGATAGTGTGCACCATAACGAGCCATTTCGCAACCTGATGACTATGCCCAGATATAACTGCAGCGCGTCGGGCTGGTCGGGCATGTTCTCTGATGCACGGATATCTGATTTATTTCTAATTATAAGATCTCGTGTTGTGTCTTTTTGCAACAGAATACAACAATCCAGTAACACAAGCCTGACATCTTTAGAAAGTGTATATTCTTCGTAGTCGTTTCCCTGAAGTCAAGACGGTAGGCGTAGCCTTCTGCGCCTACCGTCTTGAGTTCAGGAAAACAAGGAAGGTTCCAACATCCCTGACCTACTAAAGTAGGTAACTACTCAACGCTTAATATAAAAATTATATGCTAGTAACTGAACAGGTAACTGAAACAAGCAATATTAAACATGTTTTAACAACTGTCACATTTTTCAAGATTCAAGAAACTAATGTTTTAGGTTACCTACCTTAAATATCCACACGGCGAGAAATGTAAACGCAAAACAGGCCATTTACTGATTCAACGCGGTTTATCCATATATTTTTATATGGACAAACCGGTGTAGCGTTTGACCATTATTTAAATGGCCAGCGATGAAGTGGTTCAAGGAATCACGTTAGACCTAGCATGATGTTTGGCTCTCAAGGGCCACCGCACATGGACAGGGTTAAAAAATAAAGTATCCCACATTATCCTGAGGGACTCTTGGGCGTTCTTAACACTACAAGGTCGGCCGCTAATCAAATGCGGGCCAACCCGCATAAGTCAACGTGGGGAATTGTTCCCATCTGCTGACTCTGAAAGAAAGATCCGTGTCTGAGCAGTTGGAAAGGTCAAAAGACTGATTTATGCTATAGAGGACGTGATTGACCACGCGAAACAATTATCATTAGCTTTTCCCGCCAATCAGCGGCATAATATAAATATCTCATACGTATGACTAATTTTCCTGTTGATATTAGGAGGTAGGTACCTACCTCGGTTCATTGTCATAAATGGTCAGAGTTGAATTGTTGTATCCTACATATTACACTTAATGTTGCTGTCAAGCAATATATTGTGAATTTATTGGGTTCATGTGTTAGCATAGCAATAACCATACTTTATAATAAAACATAGTACCTAATTAGGTAAGTATCTAAGTACGTCGATTATGTTTGTTTATTATTTTTGAAACGACAAACATTGAACCAACTTGTTGAGATAGCGCCCGCCATTAGCATAAAATATAAGTAAGGAACATTCACCACAAACCTTATCGGCGTAAAAACATTAAATGCTTGATCATACTGTTTGTACAACATGTTGTTTCTGCTTATAATTTAACTGCATATTTGTGATGTTTTTTTATTATGGTTTTAGATTAAACGCGATGACGTCACTAACTCTAAATTTGAATGAATCATGCGCCCCGATAACATGTCACGCTTGGAATCAGGACAAAACTCGTAAGTATTCCATCTGGTTCTGGTCTTACTGGTGATCCATTTAAGGACGAACTTCACCCATCTGTTTATTCGATGAAATATTGTTTTTATCAAATTTACTTCCTACCTATGTTATAAAGTCGGTACATCGCGAGTGGGTTGGCTGAAATCTTTCTGGCCACTTTATAATTAATTAATAATTGAAAAATACTTTATATTTAATATTGCACTCACAAGTTTAACGAATGAATTTAATACCAATCGGAAGTATGAAGCCTATCTTTATATACATATATATACGTACTGTACGTGTGTATGTCACCGAACTATACCTAAACTTATTTGAATGATTTTTTTGTATACGTTTGGGTAGCAACCTGGGTGGTTAAGATTCACAAAAAAAATTAAATAAATTCCACCTGGCGCTGCATGCAGGACAAAGTCTGTCGGGTCCGCTAGTAGAATATAAAAACGTTGAGTTGACTAATTTTTTCCTGGCATGGACTGGGTTGGCGAGTATGAACAGGCATGTTGATACTAGCTATTTTCACTTATTTGCTTATTAAATACTAGCGGTCCGCCCCGGCTTCGCACGGGTAAACACATTCAAAAATAAAAATTACAAGATTTTTTTTTAAAATATAGCCTATGTCACCCGGGAATAGTGTAGCTTCCCAACAGTGAAAGAATTATTCAAATCGATTCCGCAGTTTCGGATCCTATTCAATGCAAATAAACAATAAAATATTTTCTCTTTATAATATTAGTATAGAAAATCTTACATCATAAATAAGTGCTATTTTATTGCAAACCCGATGACGTAAGGTTGCTGCAAAAAGTCTGGCCTAAATGACGTTTGTCGAATTTTATACATTTTAATGCTAATTGAAACTTGCGACAGAGATCTGGAGCTTATCTCGCCCCGTGCGATAGAAGAGGACGCAGCATTGCACATTGAATTTGTGTGGTCCCGTAAAATAAAACCTAGTGAAGTAATTTGCGTTCTAATAATATAAATCATTTAGTTCAGACTGCGTCCATACATGTGTTAGTTAAAAACGTAAATCAAATTAAAAGCTGATGTTAGTAGATTGCACACAATTACCTACTGTGAACTATTCAATGCTGTGTGAAGATGTAACCCGTGCCTTAGCACTGAACAGTCCCACCTGTCACCCATACATTAAGAAGGCTGCTACTGGCATGACCGCGGTTCAACAATTATGTACTTCTTGTGCCAATGATGGAGTAGAAACCATCAACTCCTGCTGCTGCGAACATACCAGAAACACTACAAAGCGTGACAATCTCAGCAACACCCTGGATGCATTGTTGTAATGTACTCTTAAAGCAATGTACGCTTTCCGCCGAGTTGACCCAAAGGCTGCAGGTGTAGTGACTATTGACAGTATTATTATATTTGTATTTGATTCTGGTGTAAATATGCTTTAAAACGCGTTATCTTGACCCCATCTGTACATCCTGCAGCAGTCCTACTTAATTGGATCCTCTACTATGATAATAATATGTACTTATAGATACCTATACCTACTACCTCCATATGCCTACCATCATGGACCAAATTACTACAAGTAAGTACCTACGTACTTGTAGTATATGATCCATGGTACTATGTAACTTCACTGTACGGAACTATAAAAATAATTACACTATAGGTAACTATGAACCTTTACATGTTTTATTTAGTAGTTTTAAATATTTCCAGAAATCGCATTATCGCCTAACAATAACCAAGTCCATATGTACCAGAAAACCGGTAATGTTTGGACACAAACCCACAACCTTGCGGAACATGATTTGAAGGTAATGGGCATTGACTGGGCACCAAAAACTAATCGCATTGTCACTTGCTCAGTTGACCGAAATGCTTATGTGTGGACTCAAGGTAACGACGGCAAATGGAGCACTTCCTTGGTTCTGCTTCGCATCAATCGCGCAGCCACCTGCGTCAAGTGGTCACCGATGGAGAACAAGTTTGCCGTTGGGTCTGGCGCAAGATTGACTTCCGTCTGTTACTTCGAGAAGGAGAACAACTGGTGGGTGTCCAAGCACATTAAAAAGCCTATCAGGTCTACGATAACCTGCCTCGACTGGCACCCCAACAACGTACTACTCGCTACTGGATCTGCTGATTTCAAAGTCAGAGTCTTCTCTGCTTACATAAAGGAGAGCGAGGATCGGCCTGCACCTAGCGCGTGGGGATCAAAGCTTGCTCTGGGACAATTGTTGGCAGAGTTCTCGAACTCTTCGTCCGGAGGTGGTTGGGTTCACAGTGTTTCGTTTTCTGCTGATGGCAACAAACTCGCTTGGGTAGGAAACGACAGCGCTATAAACGTAGCCGATGCTTCACAAGGAAAATCAGTCTACAAACTGAAGACCGAATACCTGCCTTTCTTGGAGTGCGTCTGGATCACAAATAACTGTTTGATCGCTGCGGGACACAGCTGCATTCCGCTGTTGTATTGTCTCGACGGTGACAAGATCAAGTTTGTCACCAAGCTAGATAATGCGCAAAAAAAACAGTCTGGAGGACTCTGTGCTATGAAAAAGTTCCAGATGCTCGATCGACACGCATGCACTGAATCTAACGATACCCTTCTCGATTCTGTCCACCAGAATGCTATCACATCCATTAAGCTCTATAACGGCACCCTAGGCGAAACTAAAAAGTTGAGCACTTCCGGACTTGATGGAAAACTGGTCATCTGGGATGTCGAGACTCTAAAAAAATCTATGAAAGGTCTTAAGATTGTGTAATGCAATGATTTATATTCATTCTTGATAGCATATTATTTTAACATTCACTGTACCGTCTAAAACTTTGAATTATATTATATATTTGAATTAGAATTCTGTAAAATGTGTATTTATTGTAGGTAGACTAGCGGTCCGCCTCGACTCGCACGGGTGAAAAATTTCTAAATTATAAGTATCCTTAATTTTTTGAAAATATAATATAGCCTATGTCACCTGGAGTCTTCAAGGATAGTGTAAGTAGCTTTTTTACAGTGAAAGATGTTTTCCAATTGCTTCAGTAGTTTCGGAGCCTATTCAATGCAAACAAACAATCAAATTTTTCCTTTTTATAATATTACTAGTAGCGCTCCGCGGTTTCACCCGCGTGGATTACTGTTTTATTCGCTACCTCAATTATCCCGCGGGAACTATACTTTTTCAGGCATAAAAGTAGCCATGTGTTAATCCAGGGCTTAAACTATCTCCATACCACATTTGTTATATTTGAGCACAGTTTGAGCGTGAAGAAGTAACAAACATACACACAAACTTTCGCATTTATAATATTAGTATATATTGTGTCATAAGGAACCAAGATAATGTATTTAGAGCGAGAGCGATTGTTTGATTTGAATCATAGGCGTATGGAGGCATTTAAAGTCTACATCGCTCGAGGTTAATTAATGTTAGTACCGCGTGGCATACTCAGCCTATCATCCCGTTTATGAGAAAAATAAATTATGGATGCTTTAGAACTAGTGACGAATATTTATGTTTACATAACCAAATTACAAATACAGTTAATTGGTACTTACTTATCTGAAAATTACTTTGTTTATTTTCATTTTTCCACGCAATAAATGTATACATATTATACGATTTTAGATATTCTGTTTTCGATTTGTTTGGGAGTACCTACCTAAAATGTCAGTTTCTGCGTGTAATTGGATAAGTACTTTATGATGTCATTGCTAGAATTCAAATTTCATCCAATTTATGTGAATCAAATTAAAATTGTAATATTTTTAATAAAAATGGAATCAGAAGTAGGTTCGCGTATTTTTTATAAAAAATGGTCATCCGATTTCGCGCCAGTAAGCGCGCTTTTCTTGTTTTTAGCCAGGGCCAGAGCTTCAAAGAATTACATGCACACTTAAAATAGTTTTCCAAATTCAAAAGTCTATTAAATGCGCCAGGAATCCGTAATGACGCATTTTGCTCGTACTTATCAAGGAACCCTTCGCCTCTTATCGAATAGATGGAATTAAACAACTATATAAATCTCTACTAAGTACCTACCTATAATAAAACTGTAAATGCCAAAAAGTCAGTTACACTTATCCACATAGAATAAGTTTTTACAAAAACCTGTCATGGATACAATGAATAAACAACAGAACAAGAATGTAGCGTTTTTATCATTTCTATTTGTCTGTTGCTACCCTATAACACAAGAAAGGCTAAAAATAATCACTTAATATGTTATTATATACATGTGGTATCCGGCTTTACTCACGTTTATAGTTGAAGTTTCGACCTAGGTTTCGAGCATGTCCGATGCTCATCCTCAGGTGAGTTTACGCTGCCAGATCGCGGCGACCACTGGTGGTCGCCGACCAAACCTAGGTCGAAACTTCGACTATAAACGTGAGTAAAGCCGGATACCACATATTTATAATAATGTGTCAAACTCACGAGAATTTCCACTTAATATGTTTTCACAGCTGTGTTCCTTAATACAATGTTTTTTTCAAAGACTGGTTGTATCTATACCTATATAATTTCAGGTAGATACCAACCAAACCAAAGAAGTTTATTTAGATAAAAGTTTAGGGAGCCGAGTAATGCAGCAAGCATAAATGTTACTTTAACTAGGATAAAATTAAAGAAAATATCCAAACTCGTAAATACCCCTACCAGAGAGCAATGGAACATAATTACCTACTTAGTGTATTTTAATGATTACGTTATAGTTATTTGGATACAGATAGGTACTTGACCGATCAACTGCACAACTTCTGTCACACCTTGAATGGATGACCACTAGTGGCATTTTCATCAGAGTGCCTCAGTGGTTCATAGGGCATGTTAAACCGTCGGCGTTGCGTCGTGTCTTAGAATAACAGTTGTTAGGTCAGGTCGGAGTCCCTTGGAGGCCTGGAAACTTCGAAATTGGGGTGGCGGGCGACCAGCCCATCTAGTCTAGTCCGTGATCCTAGCAGTGGAAACATATTGGGCTGATGCTTATGCTTTTTGATATCATTGTTGCGCACTATACCGTCTACATCTTTTTAAACTTGTTATGGCCTTAACCTAAGCAATAAATTGTATATGCGATAAGACCGCTAATCGTTTTATCTTATTACAACAACTAATTATTCTGTTTAACAGTTGCAATGTCTTCATATTGGTCAGTGTACCTAAGTATACCTAGGTACATTTCAGTTAGATTCAAAACGCGTAGAAAATAAAAATTGATTCACATACAAAATGTCTTATACTAGTGAATGTAGAAAAAGGATTTTTGGTATACCCCTACGGCTACTATATTAATAACATAGACTAGCAAATGACTAACTTTACTCCAATATGGATGTATTAACCAAATTCAGTATTAATAAACAAGGAGTAAAGGTTAGAGCTGTGAACTAATCCTACTTTAGTCTCGGCGTAAAAGTTAAACCTTGTGGCTAAAGGCTAGTTTAACGATAGATTAGACGATGATATGGTCGAAAACAATCTTCTAGACACCGGGTCTGTTCCAGCCTGCAAAGTATGGAATTTCGAAATAAAAAAAATGTCATTATAAAGATCTTAATTTGCCCTTTCGACCTACGTTCGTTATTTAATTTGCCCCTCTTTCGTTTTCCCAAGAAAAATCGAAATAGAATTTCCCATTTTCCTGAATTTCAAATAGCCATATATATCTCTTTGAAAAATGATTATTTTTTACTCCACCAAGCGTAAAAAAATTGCCCCTGAGCTATTTTAATTTGCCCTTGTGCAAATTCTCAAAAATATACAATGATTAACTAATAAACAAGAAAAAAACGGTTGTGGCATTTCCAAGCGAATTTTTTGCGCATTGCGCATGCGCGACAGTGTTCCGGCCTGCAAAGTATAGAATTTCGAAATAAAAAAAATCTCATTATAAAGATCTTAATTTGCCCTTTCGACCTACGTTAATTATTTTATTTGCCCCTCTTTAGTTTTCCCAAGAAAAATCGAAATAGAATATCTCATTTTCCTGTATTTCAAATAGCCATATCTCTTTGAAAAATGATTATTTTTTACTCCACTAAGCGTAAAAAAATTGCCCCTGAGCTACTTTAATTTGCCCTTGTGCAAATCCTCAAAAATATTCAATAATTAACTAATAAACAATAAAAAAACGGTTGTGGCATTTCCAAGCGAATTTTTTGCGCATTGCGAATGGCCGACTGAATACGACACATCGTCTCTAATGTATTCTATGATCTATCTGATCTATGATTAACTCCATGTTGTTTGTATTGTAAAGTTTTGAGTATAATTTTTCGTAGCTTGGGAAATACAAATAACTTTATTATTCAAATAGAAGTAAATTAAACTACTTGGTGACTTTATTGGAATCTGGCGACGAGATTTCTATGTCTCTGGTGTTAGATGACAATAATCGGATAATTTTAAACGAGGAATGTCATGTTTGCTTGCAAGATAGCTCGGGTGAGTACCTACTATCGAATTCATGTTACTAAAAAACGATAATCGCTGCTTCTTCACTGTTAGGATTTCCACCTTTAGAAGGCACTTACCTACTTATTAACTTAGTGTGCCCCAAATCAATACTATCTGTAGTGTAAAAGTAATAAGGTAACTTAACTCTGTTTATTGGGTAACTCTGCTCACGGTCTGTTGAAAGATATATCACATAGAGTTGTTTCTCGATATGCGAAAAAATTGCCTAATGCATTACTGCTCAGTCGTGACTCAAGCGACCAGTTATGTTATGGAGTAGTCAGTTGATATCGAACTGCATAACTTTGTATACACTGATGCGAGCTACAGGTGGACATCTATTAGTTTGATGATTTTCACTAATGTCTATGGATATATGAGATAATGTAACTTTTAGGTGCACTAAATATAAAAGTAATATTGTAATCATCATCATCTCTGCCATAGGTCCATCCTTCCTCCATTGATTTCCATAAGGACTGAATGGCCCACATCCACCTGTTCCTGCAATCTTGCTAGGTTGTCTCTCCATCTCGGTGGCCATCCTATGCTGGTTTTGCCAGTCCGTGGCTCCATTCGAGAACTTTTTGATCCTAAAGGCCATCAGTTCTTCGAGCTATGTGCCCTGCCTACTGCCACTTCAAGTTTCTGTTGGCTAATCAGAAACGAGGAGAACAAAGCACGTAGATAAACCCTGAGCATAGCCCCCTCCATAGCTTGTTGTGTGACTCTGAGCCTGCTCAGAAAGCCCATAGTCACTCTAACTATGGGCCTTCTGATATTTTAATAATTACAGATAAATTTGTTTTACATCTCAGAATACAGGTTCATCTTAAACAATGTCAACACTTAACATCAGATGAGACAGTGGTCAAACACAAGCTTACAATAATTTTTAAATAAAAATTTATTGTATTATGTATATATTACTAGCAGTTTTATAAAGTATTTTATCAACAATTATTATTACTTTTCCAGGTGTGCTGCATTTCACTGCTCTTAATCATTTACCACCAAGCTTATTAATATAAGAATAATATACTATGCTAAAGTATGATATGAAGTAGCTTCTGTAAGATTTTTATTATCGAGAATAAAATATGAAGTGACTTAAATCATTTATTTACAGATGCATTCACACTCAACGAGCTACAATCGCACCACAAACAGAATGCAACTCAAGGTTGGTTTCCATCTAAAGTTGTGTGTCACTCACTTGCCATAAAAGCTAATATATTAAGTTTAAATTCAGTATAATAATCCTTTCAATTTCTGACATAATTCATAAGCATAAAATGCATTTTGCTATGTACCAATTTACATAAATTCACAATATTAATATAATTTATTGCCATTAATTTAATACCTGTCAGAGTATATTTAAAAAAATATGAAATAATAAATAAATAACATAGATGTTGAGCATATTATTTATATTGATGAGCTCTAGTAATGCCACATCAAAATTTTGACTATCATTTTCCTATTCTCATAATATGACTTATTTTTCTAGACCATGGAGTTGAAGATCCAGTCCGATAAAGAAAACCAAAAGCTGTTCAAATCTACGATTATCAGAAACGCAGATGTCTGGCAGCGCATTGCTGAAGATGTCGAAGATATGACAGCAATGCAATGTGAAAGTAAATTCAAACATCTAAAACAATTTATACAAAAAAAAGATAATATTGGCAATAAAAGCAGTGGCGCCCATGCCATTAGTTTTGAGTATTTTGATGAGTTTGAGGATATCTTTCGACTTGACCCTAATATCAAACCAGTTTCTACTGCATCTAGTAGTAGATAAACTGTTGAATCCAATACAGTTATTACAGGAGAAAATAGTGGCACAATACTATCACTGGAAACAGTTGGAATACCCCCTGCTCCAACAACTGTTGGACAGGTTGAGGTAGGGTCTACTAGACCACAACGAAGAAAAAGGACACGTCTAGAAATACAGTTGGAAAAATTTGATGTTACTATGGAGTGTCGACAAGAAGCATGTGACAGACACCTTGAAAGATTCATGCTACATCAAGAAGCACAAGGAAGAATTTTTAGTAATTTGGTGCAGAAGTTAATTGATAAATTATAGAAATTTTGATTCAATTTGATTTGCTTAAAGATAATGTCTATAGCTGTAAACTGTCATGAAACTTATGATTATGCAGTTTTTTAGGGATGTTTTGTAGTGACAACTAACAAGAGTAGACTGTAGGACGATAATTGTAAGTTCCTATATTATTAAAAATGGTTTATTATATAACTCTAGCTGCACCCGCGGTTTCACCTACATGGTGATGATAGTGAAAAAAGTATGCCTAAGCTTCACATATGAATAACTCTTAGAATGCACATATATGCTTAAAACTTGAGTGAGATTAAGTTTTATAAAATCAGAGTTTAAAGGGTAAAATAATTTGAGTCTGAAAACTATTGCGAGTTTCTTCCATAATTGTAATGTAACAAACAAGGTAAAATAATTTTACTTTACCTCTAGAATTTTGTATGGTACTATGTGCCACTTTTTGTATTGTTGTTGTATATACAATTAGAGTTTTACAGAATAGAGAAAATCGTAAGACTACATATTCTTTGATGGCATATTGATCACTGTGATGTTATTATAAATATTATATTATATATTTCTATAGAAATATTTTTTTCTAGTAGCTACAGTATTATAATTAGTTATCATTATTTTATTATAATAATGGCAAAAAATATTTAAAGATTACATAGTTTATATTACTCTATATCTATCTACTATATACAAGTAATAGTCCACACATAGTTTTAATATTACTCTCAATAACATTTTCATCAACGTGTTATGTGATATTTAATTTTAAAAATGTTATTCTTTGGAAATATGTTGATTACTGTGACACTTTAGGTTAAATTAATTAGAAGTAGTCACAAGGGAAAAACTCTTAGTGTTTATGCATAAAACTTGAATGGGTTCAGGTTTAATAGTCAGAGGGTCATAGTAACTGTATCTTAGTTTAAGTTTAGCAAAGAAGAACTAGTCGTTCTTATGGAACTGTGTTTCTTTTAATATCCCAAAAGCTGTAACAGAGCTCAATAAATAAAAACCAAATCAGCAAACGATTAAAATGAACGATTTTAATTTGAAACATGATACAGTGATGTAAGACAATATTGAGAAGACAAAAATGCATTGCATGTTCCACTTCTAACATGTCATCATATTTCGTGTAAGTGTGTGTGACATGTGTACATCTCAGATAAAACTAGTACTATTTAATTGGGATGTACACATTGAAATATAACTGCCGCCTAGGTCGCTAGATCTTCCGAAATAAATATAGCGACTATGTCCATTTAATTTTGAACTTGCCTTCATCAATCTTTCTATTTAGATTACAGTTAATCATAATTTTATTGACTTTCTTTCTGATTAAATGAGCCTTGATGCCAACTAGTTAGACAGTAAAAATTAAATGTAACTAACCTGTCCATTTTAAAATTATTGTGATATTAAATCTTTAATGAATATAAAGTAAGGAGGGCATTAAGTAGTCAATCCCACCAAGCTTGGGATAAGATCGAGAAGAGACAAGTTTAAAGCTTTAATTAGTACCTATATAGTAAGGAGGGCATTAAGTAGTTAATCCCACCAAGCATGGGATACGATCAAGAAGAGACAAGTTTAAAGTTTATTTTTATTGTTATTATGACTAAGCCCAGATGGTACTTTGTATCATGTTTTTTCCAAAAACTCACTATGTAAGAAATTTAACATTATATATAATTGGCATTAACACACTAGTTGTGGATGGAACCATGTCCCCAAAAACAATTTTCAAAAAGGACCACCTAGTGAATTTTGTAATGATAGGAATTAACCATTGCAATAGTAAAATTAAACAAACAATATTTGATTATACATATCTATAATAAGTAATTCCTTATATTAACAACAATTTTAACTAACTGTAATTGCTTATATATAGGTTACCTTTAATCTTTTATTATACATTGACAAAAATCACACAGGTCTTTTAATTAAAACAAAACTCAATGACTATTTTGTCTCGAAACATTAAATGTGATATTCACACAATGAACAATAAGAGTCTTGTCAGTGACATTAAACATATTTAATGTAGCATACAATTTGAAACAATATTTTGCATTGAATATGTCCTGTATTCGAAAGTATCACCCGGTGAGACATTAATGTTGAAAATGTGAAACTAAATTGTTCAATAGTTTGCATGGTTATGGGATACTTCTAAGTTTTGTAAGCCTATGAGCATTAGGTAATACTCAGGTCTAAATTGTGATGACGTCTATAATCATACCTATACTATTAAAGATCAAGGAAGATAGAGTGGTCAATAGCCCTATAATTTTATTGACATACATTGAGAAAACACATTGAAGTGTGTGTGCTCAACAAATAAGCTAATATTTATTCTGTCGAGCATAGCCTTATCTACTAGTTACAGTATACAGGCACAATCACATCTTATTTAAACAGCAAAAACACATACAAATTTAAAATTAGCATACATATTTACACAAATCTTATACTAACTACATACTAAACTCAAATCAACCAATTCCCCATTTTTCCTCAAATTCTGGCTTTATTCAGGTCTAATGTGATGATGTCTACAATCATACATATTCTAAAGATCAAGGGAGATAGTGGTCAACAGCCACCCATATGATGTTATTTACATACATTGAGAAAACACATTGAAGTGGGTGTGCTCAACACATAAGCTAATATTTATTCTGTCGAGCATAGCCTTATCTACTAGTTACAGTAAACAGGCACAATCACATCTTATTTAAACAGCAAAAACATACAAATTTAAAATTAGCATACATATTTACACAAATCTTATACTAATTACATACTAAACTCAAAACAACCAATTCCCCATTTTTCCTCTAATTCTGGCTTTATTCAGGTCTAATGTGATGTCTACAATCATACATATTCTAAAGATCAAGGGAGATAGTGGTCAACAGCCACCCTTATGATGTTATTTACATACATTGAGAAAACACATTGAAGTGTGTGTGCTCAACACATAAGCTAATTTTTATTCTGTTGAGCATAGCCTTATCTACTAGTTACAGTAAACAGGCACACTTACATCTTATTTAAACAGCAAAAACACATACAAATTTAAAATTAGCTTACACATATCTTATACTAATTACATAAGGCAATTTTTATTGTCGAGCTTAGCCACATCTACTAGTTACAGTAAACAGGCACAATTACACCTTATATACACAGCAAAAACCTACAAATTTAAAATTAGCATACATATTTACATTAATTACACACTAAACTCCAATCGGCCACCAACCAGGTGGACAGACGACCTGACTAAGATCACAGGCAAAGGCTGGATAAGGGCCGCTTCCAACCGGTCCTTGTGGAAATCAATGGGATGGCATATGTCCAGCAGTGGACGTGTCCTATGGCTGAGATGATAATGATGATGAAACTCCAATCAACCAATTTCCCATTTTTCCTCTAATTCAGGCTTTGAGCCAATCTGTCTCAGGTCAAAAAACCATCAGTATCAGCATCGTGAGACACACTAAGATGATTGGTTGGATTTAGTGTTGATCTACCTTCTTGGGAGAACATGAAATTTTCTCCTTCAATGATGGCTTGGCGGCTGAAGTCAACGTCATCATGGTCCAAACAAAGGTTGTGTAGGACACATGCTGCTAGAATTGCAACAGGTATCAATTCCGTATTATTCATGTTGAGATATTTTAATCTTCGATACCTACCATAAAGAAGGGCAAAGGCACGTTCAACAACTTGTCTTGTTTTGGCATGTTTGCTATTAAAATTGGTTTCTTGAGCACCTAATGTCCTCCTTCTAATAAATGGTGGTATACACCAAGGTAGTACTGGATATGCTTTGTCACCAATAATGTACTCACCACTATTAACATAGTGGGTTCGGTTTGAACAGATTTTCATATATATATATCACTATTGTTAAAAACTCTTCTATCACTCACAGAACCTGGATATCCGGTAAATATGTCCGTAAACCTGAGGTTTGGCAATGCAATAGCCTGCAATTGTATTGCATAAAAACATTTTCTGCACGTGTAAACATAGGGTTGTTCTTTTGGTGCTTTTATTTCAATAAATGTGCCATCTATAGCTCCAACTACACCCATCAAACCTCCAAATTTGGAAAAATCTTGTTTGATCTGAATTTTTGAAATATTTGAAGGCCACTTAATAATTTCTGAAGATAGTTTTTTCAGACCCTCAATCACTTTATTAAAGCATTTGTGAACACTTGATTTAGGTAGATTAAAGCGGTCACTAACAGATCTAAAACATAAACAAATAATTTAAATAATGGCATGCATGATTAATTAAAATTAAGTTCAATAGGTAGTATCATGTAATATTTAATCCATTGGTTTTAACCTGAATGAATCCGGAGTGGCAAGTAACTAAAGAACAACAAGCCACTGTTTTCTCACTGATATCACAGCTCTATTATTGGCAGCTATAATATAGGAGAGCTCAGGGGCTAATCTGATCTCCAATGATTCAAAAGCCGCATAACTGAGCCTGAAGTGCGATTGGAATTCCATCTTATTTTGGTTGATTCAATTTTCAACTCTAGATGCTGGCTAATTTAAAGCGGTTGTGAGGTATAGCATTGCAGTATTTTCTTCTTCATCGTCACTATCAAGAATATCCTCTAAGATGGCTGAATTGTTCGTTGTAACAGATCGTACTTGCATACAAACAAGACTAAGAACTTGACGGCCAATCTGTTGAATATCCATTCTTTACTATGAATTTATCAAACAAACTGGGAAATTAACTCACTACTTTTGTTCAACTTCATGTACAACGCGACTAACACGAAATTTAAACTCGTTACTATACAATAGTCAAGAGAAGAATACAATAGAACATTTAAGCGTACAAAATAATAATAATAATAATAATAATAATAATAATAACGTTTATTGGTATATTACATTGCTACAAACTTAAGTATTTTATGGCCCCCAAACTAGGTCAACCTGTATCTTGGGGACCTCCTTCCTATATGATACATTTATTAATATCATGTAATTGAATCACGTTATTCAAAAAAAAAAAATTAACATTAACTACTAAGTTTTAAGAAGGTATACATTCTACAACTGTTTAATTTAACTAAGTTTACAATACAAAAATAGTTACGTCATTTACAATGCCACGGTAGTCTGTGTGTGTGCGCGCGTGCGTGAGTTTGTGTGTGAGGAAGCGTGTGGTGTTGGTGGTAGTGTGAGGTTATGTAAATATGCGGGTGTGTTTCAGTGTGTGTGCAAGTTCAAAAGTGGAGAAGGAGAATCTATAGAGAAAGAAAATATATGGAGAAGTTAAAGGGAGAGACTGATCGCGATGAACTATAATATTGAATTACTTACGGCTACAAATTCTTCGGTTTTTTCATAGTCCATATTTGATAGCAATCTGTAAATCTGGAATTTACATTCCGAGCTATTAAGTGCGTAAATATTATTATATTTATTAATTTTATTAAATAAAAAGTTAGACATATATGTGGTTTGGCGTTGAAGGTAAGCTGTTCGTGGACGGGTATGTATACAAACCTTTTCTTTGCGTCTTTTTATCGTTTGCATTTTGTGGTAAGGTGTTATTTTATGTTTTTTAAGTACAATATGCAAGATGTAAGTCTGTCTAACAGTTAGCAGTTTGCAATCATTGTACAATTGCCGTGTCGAGTACCTAAACGGCTTGAACAGCATAACTTTTAATATACAACGTTGTGCCCTTTCCAACTTTAAGAGTAATGTTTTATAAGTTCCTCCCCATATAGATATACAATATCTTATGATTGATTGGCAAATGGATTTATAAACCATAAGTATAAGCTCCTTACAGGCAACAAGTCTCAGTTTTTTAAAGACCCAAGACAATTTCCGTACTCTTTCAGTTATGAGGTCAATCTGAGCATCCCATTTGCACTGATCATCAACGATAACTCCTAGGTATCTAAGCTTCTTGGCTCTTTCAATCTCCAAGCAGCTACATAGATGATCTATATTATGATTACAATTATTACTATGAACCCGAATTCTGAAATTATTAGACGGCATAGTGGAGTTATTGATAGAAAATGTGATAAATTTTGTTTTATTTAAGTTGAGAGTCAGTAGATTGAGGTTTAACCACTCGAAAACCATACTAATACCCTCCTCTGCAATTGAGCGCACCTCGTCCCAAGTCTCTCCATGAAACACAAGAGCGGTGTCATCCGCAAAGCTGAATATGGAACCTTTGTATAATGCAATATTGCATAGGTCATTTATGTATATCAAGAAGAGACTGGGACCGAGCACGCTTCCCTGCGGGACGCCAAATGTCATAGGAGTGTCACGGCTAGTAAAATTATTTATTTTTACACACTGAGATCTATCCTCCAAGTAGCTCATAAAAATTTGGAGCGGTAACCCACGTATACCATACCTCTCCATCCTATCCAGTAGTATGGGGACTGAAACGGTATCAAAAGCCTTTTTTAGGTCTAAGAAAACACCAATCACTTTTTGTTTATTATCAACTAGGCTAGTAACATGACTAATTAAATGATTTACTGCATCTTCTGTGCTCCTGCCTTTCCGAAAACCAAATTGTGAAAAAGATAAGAGCTGTTTTTTTTCCATAAAATGTATTAATTGTTTATTAAGTACTTTTTCTAGTATTTTAGAGAGGACAGGAAGCACTGAAATAGGACGATAATTACAGACTACGTTTCTGTCTCCATCCTTGTAGACTGGGTGAATGAGAGATTTTTTAAAAACGGTAGGAAAGACACCTTTTTCTATGCATAGGTTATAAATCCTTGTGAGGTAGGGAACGATAATATGCCTAGCCTTTATAATAAATATGGTTGGTATGTCATCCCATCCCTGAGCACTGCTTGACTTTAAATTTAGGATTAGCGATTCAATTTCAGTTTCAGTAACTTCTAGCAGAACTAGAGAATCAGGAGAAGATGGAGAAAAGTCAAAATAAACGTGTCTCATCGAATACAGGTCTTTAGAGTTAATTATAGCTTGGGCTAAGTTTTTGCCGATAGATGCAAAATATTCGTTGACTCTATTCACAGAGTCATTAGGGTTCTGTTCTAGTGATAAAAGTTCAGTGGGTGAGGTTTTTAACTCATTAGTATTTGTTATGTCTTTGATTTTATGCCACATTAGTTTACTGTTATTACCCGCCTTTTTTAATTCCGACCTTTCATAAGCAATTTTCAAGTAACGTAGTAAGTAGCTACTAAAATTGTTGAAACAGAGAACTAAGTAAATTGTAACTCGATTTTATAGTTTTAAATTATGAAAAACCTGTATCATTTCCATCAGTAGGCCTCTCGTGCCTAGAGAATGTAATACATTACTTATCTATGATGTAATACTACCGTGACTCTCGTGTAGACTACGCTTTTGCTGATCAGCTGATATGACGATGTGTCGTATTCTGTCGCGCATGCGCAATGCGCAAAAAATTCGCTTGGAAATTCCACAACCGTTTTTTTCTTGTTTATTAGTTAATCATTGTATATTTTTGAGAATTTGCACAAGGGCAAATTAAAGTAGCTCAGGGGCAATTTTTTTACGCTTGGTGGAGTAAAAAATAATCATTTTTCAAAGAGATATGGCTATTTGAAATTCAGGAAAATGGGAAATTCTATTTCGATTTTTCTTGGGAAAACGAAAGAGGGGCAAATTAAATAATGAACGTAGGTCGAAAGGGCAAATTAAGATCTTTATAATGAGATTTTTTTTATTTCGAAATTCTATACTTTGCAGGCTGGAACAGACCCGGTCTTCTAGACATGTCCGTCTGAGCGCAGTACTCTAAACTCTATTTAGTTTGTGACAGATCTAAGGACAGTAATTAGTACTGTTAGTCCGTTACTTTACTCCCTATTTATAACAGTAATTATGAGTGTGGAAAAAATATTTATGTGTATATTAAGTATGTGAAAAGTAAACCACTGCTCTTATAAAAATAGTACGTCCGAAATGGGCAAACTGTTGAAACTTATAATCATAGAAGTAATATGTACTACGTATACATACTACTTCTATGCTTCTAATATAACCTTGATCATCTTATGTACACAGATAAATGTAGTAAATATATTCTGTATTCGTTTTCAATGAAATACTTAGCAACCATAATCGTTGAGTTAGAGGTTCGTGATTATAACTTTTGTAAGTTATAATGCTCTATGGTTTAAGATACCGTAGCTACCGTATATTAGATTTAATCTATGGCTATAGTGCTTAATGCATATCTCTAAATAGTCTGTGAGTGTAGTTTCATAGTTTGTGGTTGTAAGTAAAATAGGTGCTTTGAAATGTTTTTATTTGTTGAATGGTTTGAGCCTTGAGGATTAAACCCAGTATTATTTTGTTTCAGTTATTCGCGTTGACTGTCCAGAGTCCGCGAATTTGCCTTACCAAAGAACAACCAAATATCCAGCTTTACCTACGTGACTGTTGGCATTTTGCAGAAACTGTAACTCCCGTGAAGTATTATATATCATTTCTAAAATCCTCGATGTTTACGTTAACACAAACCTGGAAGCTAACCAGTTATTTTCACTTACGATTTCAGGTACGAAAAAATGTCACAATCACTCACTTTTGGTGATTCATGTGCGCCGATAACGTGTCATGCTTGGAATAAAGATAGGAGTCGTAAGTATTTTCTGCTAAACTACAATACTGACAGTTCCATATAAATTTAAAATAGTAAGCAATCTTTATTTTACAGTTATGCATATACAGTAGGTGTTTTTGAATGTGGTGCCTAAATGATCACTAACTCAACATATTTTTTTACAATACAACACAACATATTAAAGCATTCTAGGTCTAGCGTGATAACATCTTCGACCACATCGTCACTGACCATCAAGTGAGATAGTAGTCAAACAGTATAAAATACAGTATAAAAAAATCTATCTATACAGTAGTTGTAGTCTGTAGTTAGTAGTAATCTATACAGTATAAAAAAAAACATTTTTATTTTTTTTCCAGAAGTTGCATTTTCACCGAATAACAATGAAGTCCATATTTATCAAAAAGAAGGTAATGATTGGAAGCAAACAAACAACCTTGCAGAACATGACTTGAAAGTTATGGGAATTGATTGGGCCCCAAATACCAACAGGATTGTCACTTGCTCAGTTGACCGCAATGCTTATGTTTGGACCCAAGGTGATGATGGTAAATGGAGCACTACCTTGGTCCTCCTCCGTATTAACCGAGCAGCTACATGTGTAAAATGGTCACCAATGGAGAACAAGTTTGCAGTTGGCTCTGGAGCAAGACTAATCTCCATCTGCTACTTTGAAAAGGAGAACAACTGGTGGGTATCCAAACACATCAAAAAGCCCATCAGATCCACAGTGAACTCCATTGACTGGCATCCAAATAATATTCTCTTGGTTGCTGGCTCTGCTGATTTTAAAGTAAGAGTCTTCTCTGCTTACATTAAAGATATTGAAGATCAACCCGGGCCTAATGTATGGGGATCTAAACTTCCTTTAGGACAGTTGTTGGCTGAGTTTCCTAATTCACCTTCTGGAGGAGGTTGGGTGCACAGTGTTTCATTTTCTGCAGATGGTAACAAAGTCGCTTGGGTCGGACACGACAGCTCGATAAATGTAGCTAATGCTACACAAGGGAAGGCTGTCTACAAAGTGAAAACTGAATATCTGCCATTCTTAGGCTGTACTTGGATCACTAATAATTCCCTGATTGCTGCAGGGCATAGTTGCATTCCATTACTATATTGCCATGATGGTGATGATATCAAATTTGTGGCTAAACTTGACAACACTCAAAGGAAGGAGTCTGGAGGACTTTCAGCTATGAAAAAGTTCCAATCTCTTGATCGGCAGGCCCGTATAGAGACTAATGACACCTTTCTCGATTCTATTCATCAGAATGCCATTACATCAATCAACCTTTATAAAGGCACTAAGGCTGAAACTAAGAAGTTTAGCACTTCAGGCCTAGACGGACAACTTGTCATCTGGGATGTTGAGTCTTTCGAGAGGAGCATGGAGGGGCTTAAAATTATCTAAAAACTTTGCATAAAATGTATGATTTTATTTCAAGGAATAATATAATCAGTGTGCAAGGTCTCAAATCACACAATGAATTAATGAAAAAGCTGTGAAAATAATTTCTCTCAATCACAGTTCCATCAGTCTAGCTAGAAATAAAATTGTAAGCAAACCACAGGCTGTGTGAATTCAGCTCCCAATTATTATATAATTTTCCAAATATACAGAATAAACTATTATAATTTACAGACAAATATTAATTTTTAAATACAGCTTTAACAATTACATACTGTTGATAATATGATGAAAATAATCAAGATGGTATAAATAATTAAATTTTATATTAAGACTACACTTCCTATTCATACGTAATTTATAGATTATTTTTAATACTACTGAAGTACTGATTGCTGTCAAATATTACATTAAATTTTAAGGAATCAATAAATTGTATTATTTAAATATTAACATCAAAGTCATACTTTAACCTACAAAACTATAAGGCCATTGTTTGTAGAATAATGTATATTATTGCTGTGTGTTTATAATCTTAAAAACTGGACCGATGCGTATAAATACGCGCCGGAGCACCGACCGCAGTTCAGGTTTCAGGTCGAAGCAAGTGATCTCGCACAGCAGAGGGTAGTAGCTGGACACATGTGCCGCAAACTGAAATTAAACAACACATTTGATATATATTTATACTATAGAGGTGTCTATTGCTGAGCATATATACCATCTGACTTTCACTACTCATTGGTGGAATGTTTTCTTTGTATAATTAGAACATCAATTTGTGTGTATCATTAACAATGCATATTAAATGACTTCATCCATTTAATATGCATTTTTAATGATAACTCAAACACTACTGGTAAGATATTGATCAAATTTGAATAGGACCACATGTGAAGGACCAGCTTTCAAATAAATAAAAACAATTATCAAAGGAGGAAAACATTTTGAGGTACAACACACAAAAAACATTCCATATCTTTTTTAGTTAATTAATAAATTCTAGTACATTCATCATCATCATCTCAGCCATAGGACATCCTAGGCCATAGGAGGCCCTGCAGTGGACTGCCTCCCCCATTGTTTTCTACAACTTGCTAATCCGCTGGGCTATATGGGTGACTTTCGTTCTTCTATGGATCTCCTCATTTCTGATTCGATCGCGTAGAGAAACCCCGAGTCGTTGCGAGACTCTGAGCCTGCTTAGATTTTATTATTATTATTATTAGATGGCCCATGGTCAGAGACCACGTTTCAGTTCCGTAAGTCAAAGAAAAAAAAAGTCATCACTGTTAGAAAACCTTCGTTTTCAGGCATTGGGGTATTTTGGACGAGAAGACGTCGCGGAGCTTCTCGAACGCTGCCCAGCCGAGTGTGATTCGACGATTGGCCTCTTCTAAAAGTTGGACTTACCTAATTGGACTGTATGTCCTGGGTAATGCAACAACTTTGAGAATCGAGTTCCCAATTGATACTGGGGCGGGCGCAACATGGACATTTGACATAATTTTCGTCTTGTCCATGTTCATTTTAAGGTCTTCCATCGATTCTGCCACGATCACAATATCGTCGGCAAACCGAAGGTGAGTGATGTACTCGCCGTACATCACTCACCTGATGTTGGTGCCGAATCCTTGCCATTCCAAGAGCTTGAAGGCGTCTTCCAATGCGGCAGTGAACAATTTCGGAGAGATTATGTCTCCCTGTCTCACGCCTCTTTGCAATAGGATCGCCTTCAAAAGTTTCTCTAGTACTCGGACCAACACGGTGGCGTTATTGTACAAACACTTCAACATACCGATGGTAAAAGAAGAAATACCATAATATATATATATATATATATTATATAGTATTATACTGTTATCTGTATTTGTTGTGTAACTATTACTTATATGAATCTGTATGTACCCGCTAAACATACACTATCCTTTTTGTTCATGCAGATTATAGTCACCTTTTGCATAAATATATTTTTGAAATACTCAATTTCGTTACTTATGAGTAGTTAGTTAAGTGTCAGTAAATTGTTAAATTTAAATAGGAAATCGTATCTAGATCTCCACGTTACAGGCTCGCCTAGTGTGGAGATCACAAGATAATTTGGTTTAATTGTTAAGGCTTTTCCAGCATTAGACAATACACCATTTTGTTTGTTAGATACAGGTTTGAGTGTAACACATAAAAATTCAATGGAATTTTTACACTGTATTGTCTAAAGGCTAAAAAATACGGCACCGCTGGTGAGAATCTAGCACCGCCCACGTCTCGATCGAATCAAAGACTTTCTCATAGTCCACAAACGCTAAACATACGGGCATGTTATGTAATGTAATAATAGTTTCTTTTTTATATCCTATAAGTGAACGTAATGCTTGCGCTTACGGTAAGGAAGTTGTATTATCTTTATGCATTGCAATTCTTATAATTATATTTCTATTATTTATTGATATTATTGTCAGTGGATATGTTTTACAAGTACAAATATGCATAATGTTCTTAGAAAACACATGAGTAATTACTACTTTACACTGTTTCTACGGGTATACCGCCCGCGTAGTCGATATCACGATCGACAATTGTTTCGGCTTCTTCCGAACGCACTCAAGATCCTGATGATGGCTTCTGAAAGAAGCTGAAACAATTGTCGATCGTGATATCGACCACGCGTGTCACGTTATACTCGTAGAAACAGTGTAAAGTAATTATGAACGTGAGTAATTACTACTTTACCATTTTAAGAAACTTTTGTTAATGATTCAAAATTTGTTAGCAATAATTTTCCCAAACAATATGAGACTAAAGTTTCAAACTTACTCTTTCATCAGGCATCTTAAGTATTCTTGTGAGAATCAATAACAGTATAGACGTCCAAGCATCTCTGTGGGCTTCATTAGTGACTCCGGCGAAGTATTCCAATGCTTCACAGCATATGGCAATGAGGCTCTTCTGTACCGCCGGCCAGTGGGCGCGTCGCGCTTCGTCGCTGTACATTTTGAATAGTATCCGAAGCACGCAAGCTAGGGATTGCGTTTCTTGCTTTAACATATTGGGTTTTACTGATCCTTTGAAATTGGCCTTCCATAAGACATTCCTTTGCGCATTGTTAGTGTTGAAAGTTTTAGCAAAACGGTGACTGCACATGAGACATTCGACGAGTCGTAGCAAGTGTGGTGAGCTCAATAATCTGTACATGCCTTGTTCTTCACGCTGACATTCTTGTTCCGTACCAGGAGTGCTTCCGGTCAGCTCCGCGGCGGCGAGAGCGAGAGTTTCAGCATCTTCTTTCCTGGACGTCGCCGGGTAGAAGACAATGTTGTCTATCGTTTGTATCAGCTCCAGCTGAACTACGCATTTGATAAGGAGGCTATTGAATACTCGATTTGTGGATTTGATTTCATCGCCACCTTGAGGCTTCTTCAGGATACCGTGGCGCACGTGCGGAGCGTCACCATCGTCGTTCTCTTCCGGTTTCCACGTAAGGAGCGTAGTGGGCAGTGTACTGTTGAATATGTCCAACATTATCTGACAAGTCTTGCTCCAAGTGTCCTCGTCAAACTTGGTTCCATTCGAAATGACTAGATTTTCTAAGCAGTTGGTGCCAGACCTGGCCAACTGCTCGTTATCTTGCTGCACGCACCAGTGCAGCTGGGCGTAAAGTTGCTCTAGCAAGAGGGAGCCCAGAATATCAAAGAATTGCGTGAAGACGTCAACAATTGCATACAACGCGTGATTGCATGTTGTAGTCATCCATTCGTTCTTCTCCAACTGATGTTCTGGTAGTTTCATATTGTCAAATATTCTAAATAAAATATTGAATAGGTCTCTCCACCAATGTGGACGGAATGAATCGCCATGAGTTTTTATAATCTCGAACAGGACAGTTAGACCTCGAGTGCGCACGTCTAACTTGCAGCGGCTCACGACGCAAGACAGAGAGAAGAGGAGCGGGAACCATCCTCTAAGCCACACCCGATCCACTTCGGGAGCACCTGGCTCGCCTTCTAGTCCTGCATGCTCTGCAAACATGTGTGGAGAGGCGCCTACAGCTGTAGCGCAAGATCTTACAAGTCTTATTGCTTCCATGGATGTGTCGGGGAACTTTGCATTGCAAGCAAACTCAGATAAGCACTTTACTGCATCTTGGAAAGAATCAATCATTGCTTGGAATTGTCTTTCGTAAAGTTCTGATATTATTTTACCTGTAGTTTGGAATGCTAAATCAACAATCGCCTCGTCTTGATCACTGGCTGCCAAATGGAATACTGAAAATATATTCTTCCAACCAGATTTGATATTTGGTGCCTGCGAGTTAACCATCTGTGCGATACATCTGACAACCATGTCTCTAATTGTTGGAGAGTTGTTCTTCTTCATTATGTGTTCAAATGGTCTTAAAAAGTCTTTTTGAAATTTAAAGTTGGCGAATTCACCTTTCTCTATAAATTTCATAGAAAGCTGGCGTAAAGAATCAACGGCAAAAAAGGCGATATCTTCATTATTATTGCAGCCAACTTTGTTGAAATGATCACCTAGTACTTGCCATATTCGAGACCACTGCAATCTAATACGACCCATGTTGTAATAAGATATCTCAACGATTTTTTGCAGTGAAAACATTCTTGGATTTGTGTGATGGTTGAGTTCATCCAATGATACTTGACATAAAGCTTTCACAAAATCGACAATGGCGTCTCCATCAAGTTTCGTCGAGCCTGTAAAGATCCTATCGACTGCAACAACTACGCTTTGTGAACTGGTTTCGCCGATGTGTTCTTTGACACTAGGATCTAAAGTCATCAGGCTAAATTTCAAAGAATCTGGTTGTGGTTTGGTGCTTGAACCTGACAAAAACTGCGGCCTGACTCCTGTACCGATAAGTTGGGCTAGTTCAAGTTGGGAGATGCATTTCACGATATCCAGCCAGCTAGATCCCAAGTAATTTCCATCTGTGTGCGCCACTGTGATAAGTGTTTTTATTGTATCAATATTCTTTGCTTTCATTTCTGTAATAGGTGAATTAGCTGTGAGGAGAGTAAATCGTGCAAGAGCCTGCACATATGCATCTCTTTCAAGTGACATGTGGAAAATGCAAGCAATACGAATGGCGCACCGAATGCCGTCTAAACATAAAGACGCAATTTCAGGGTCATCACAATCTTGTAGTCCTACGGAGAAAGCTGCAAGGAAAGGTGTCCAAGCCATTTTGAACATTGGGCGGACATGTTCGACATGTTTAGCCGTCGTAAATGGAGTCTGAACATGTGATACGGATTCCATCAAATTCTTTGCAGCTGTAGATATTTGTTCCATTTCCATGTTCCAAATGAATTTACGCTTCTTTTCATTCGAGATCAAATGTTTCCCTGGCTTAGAAGTAGTTTTCATTTTTATTTCATGGCCAGCAATTTCATCATAGATTGTCGACAAATATTCACGAGGTAAGTCGTTATTGTCGCTTATTCCGCTATTCAGTTTGATGTATTGTTCCTTTGTCATCTTGTTCTTGACTTGTGGCGAATGCAAATCTGTTGTAAGCATTATAATGGAAAATGCTAATACATATACTGTATCGGCGCTCGTAAATAAGGTGTTGCTGGGGTTGCATTCACAATATCGTGAAGCGAATTTTTCCATTAATCGATCAATTTTCTGAGCTTCACCAGGTAGTCTAAAACCTTCCAGAAAATGGCGTAACGCGGCTACTATGTCCATGTTTAAAAAGTTCATAGAATCTACATAAGAATACATGACTTCTTTAGAATGATCATCATTTTCACCCAAATATTCGCCAATAAAAGTCTTGTCCAGTCGTTCATCACTTAACAGCCACTCTGCAATTTCTTTAGTTGATGTGCCCAGCAAGCTTTGCTCTTGGAGAAAGGCTACTCCTTTCTTTGGTTTCCTGTTGAAAAGGTCTATCCCTGTTTCCCAAACTTCTTTCTGCTGCTTCAAAACTTCAAACTGCTCGGGGGAGTCTAGTGTTTCTCTGTTACCTATATTGCTAGAACCAGTAGAGACCAGACTGAGGCTTGAACCCCCATGCGATTTGATGCTGTGGTGATCAGTGTCTTCCTTAGGTGTTCTTTCACCTAATGTTGTTTGGAGATTAGGATTTATATAAAGTTCTTTGCTCCATTCAACCATACATTTCAATATAGAGACTAGACATTCCAAGCCACGGATACGCATTGATTTCTCTTGATTTGGTGTCGCACCCAATTCCAGGGCTTGTCGACCTTGAGCAATCTTTGAAACATCATTGACCAACCTCTGAAAAAGATTTGCAGCAGACAAATCACAATCGTAATTCACATAAATGTCAACAACACTCTGAGCATCCCCACAAATTCTCGTCAAGGCTTGGATGACCATCCATTTATGTTCAAATGTAGAGCTGGATGTCTCCAAGATGTTCATAAAGATTTCTTTAAAAAAAACTTCAATCTGCTTTTTCAGATGTACTTTAAAGTTCTGTAAGAGTGCTAAGAATATAGCCAGGGAGAGTTCAAAGACCTCTGGCACAGAACTGACCCCATTTTTAGAGAGTGCAACACATAGATATTGCTTAATTGCAGTTATAAACATCTCGTTGTTGCGGAATACCGGGCCTGCGTTTTGCAAAATTGATAGAAGTAGGTGCAAAGAAAGAATTTTAGATCTCAGCTCATGAGATTTAGGATCAGGAGTACCTTCAGGAAGTGGTTTCATTGAGAGTTTACATAAAGCTCTGAATACCAGGAATGCATCTTTTTGAAGCACATGAGTGAATTTTGCTGTCACTGAATTGTCATTTTCTGATGCAACATCCATGCTCTCTTGTGAAGGCACTCTTTTCATGGTGTCTTCTATGGGTACTTGGCCATTACTTTCCTGAGAAACACTTCCACTATCAATGGAATCAGTAGGATTTTCATTATTATCTGGACCATTAAGTTCTTCTGCACTTTTTTTCATAGCAATGTCAATGGCATTATCAATAACTGCATCTACAATTTGCTTAGCTATTATTTTAGCTTCTAATACTGCATCTACTTCTGATTGCACAGTTTCCACTTCCTTGTTATCTTCATCAATATGATCATTCTGTGTTTCTTCAGTCACTATACTGCCATTGGGTATTTTATGGTTTACATTCTCTTGTCTACTATGTTCTTCTTGTAAATTGCTATCACATGTTTCGACTTCCAGTGCTTGATTTTCCATTTTAGTAAAAATAACATTCAACATTTGGGTGAGTGTTGCTCTAGCCGTAGTTTGATTGATGAGGTTTTTGCTGGCCAAATAAATATTGTAACAAGTCCTGACAGCTAAAAGCACTGTTCCTTCGTGTACCTCTACATGTTGACTTGTGATTACAGTTAGCAGAGCCTTAATAATTTGTAGTTGGACACCTTCATCTGTCTGGGGTCCTGTGAAACAGCTGCAGATGGTTTCAACTATTCTATCTATTAGTAGTTTCCTTGGTGTTGTTGAATCAGGAATGTTTCCAGTAAGATGGCCATAAGCAATAAGCTTTTGTAGACAGTCAAGAGCAGTGACCACTATCCTGGCTGTTTTGCTTTGACAAGCCAGTTCAAATGGCAGGAAGTACTTTTCTGCAGTAATGATATTGGAGGAGTCATTCTTGGGTAGAGGCAGGGTGCCTGATGTAGGGCCCTCTGCTGTTTCCACTTGGCCACCATTTTTCAACTCCGATTTTATTTCCTCTGAAAATATAAAACATTTATTTTATAAATGTTATATAGAATTTGCAGGTAGTATTCTAATTATTGAATGTAATTGAATGTAAATGAAGGTAGTTAAATAAAAGTTAGTTTTGGAATTGAACTCATAACCGTGTGTATATTTTAATATAATCATTAGCTTTCATTTAATTTTATATTCTGTTTCGAAAACAGAACAGTTAAAAAAACCTTTTATGAGAAGATAATAAATACTATTTTGATTTCATTTGATTTAAGAAAACTACATAAAGAGTTTGTAGAACAGTGAATGTGATATAACTTGGTTCAAGTTTGTCTTTGATCATAACTGGACTGCTGGTGGCATAGCATAATAGAGCACATGCATGCTTTAAAGGGTATATTGAGCCATTGGACTTTTCGTATGCCATTCTTCTTCTTTGGGTACCATCTTCTAACGAAGGTCAGCAATCATCAAGGCGATTTGTACGTTGGTATGTCATGCCACATTATAAATGGACATAGCCCAATAGTAGTCAAAGAATCACAGCAGAGTTTACCTGTGCAGTCTTAACAGATCAACCAGGGTATGCAACATACTGCTCAACCATACCTTAGATGGGCAAGTGCTTTAAGTTGGTAGTCCTAGTTGTAGTCTTAGGACTGTCTAGGGACCCTCGACTGGGGAGCGACCCGCTCCGGATCGATTTCAAAAATATGAAGATGCAATTCTTAATGTTTTTTGAACAAACACTATCTAGAATACCCAAGGATAAAGATATCATCAAAATGTAATGATTAAATTACTAAAAAAGGATAATTTTGGCCAGAGGTCATGCTAAATTAATTCTGGTTTTTGGTTAAAACTAAATATGGAGATTCAATACCCTACTTAAAACAAAAGTAGATATAATCTTTACCATTTCAAATCAACAACATGCTCATTGAACTTGATTAAAATAAATTTTCGGTAATTTTTTCAAAAAGTAACATCAAAATCCAAAAATTGTAACATTAGCTCCTTTTATAAAGCTGAAGACAATATAAAATACTACGAATTAGACGGTTTTATTTATCTATGTATATTATCTATCAACCAAATCTGGTAGCCTCAATAAGTAAGTCTCGAACACACTCAATCTTAAGTGGGTTTGTGATTGTGAGAAATTATTAATGTAATCCAAGCCAAATCGCGTCAATGGCCAAGCGTGGCGTGGCGCTCAGAGCGCCCAGTAAACGGTAGCCATTGTTGTTTACGATTCGCAGTTGAGGGGACAAACAACAATTAAGCCATATCCAAGGCCTCTTATGCGGTCTGAAAACTATTACATCATGCTAGCCTATCTGTAAACTCACATTGGCCAGCATGGTGGGTTAAGGCCAACACTGTTATCTGAGAGTGCTGATTATGGAAGGTTAATAACATGACAAAAGTTCAATGAAAATGCAGTTCTGTGCACTGTTGCTGTAGCTTTAAAGTGATGTGATTTTTAAGCTGCAGCTAAATTAAACATTAAAAACTTGCCCAATTGTAATTCAATTTACAAAAAACTGGAGAAAAATATGGACAAAATTAATAGTCAAAAGAGTTATTTTAATGGCCTTACTTTAAACACAATGTATTTTCATATTTTTACTTTTTAAAGTTTTCAAAAAAGAATCCAAGTGATCAGATGGGCCTGGTGACACTGGTCATTAGATATAATATTATGTTGTATTATATTAAAATGACTAAATGTAAGGGAAACAAGCAAGAATATAATTACTCAGACTCTCAGATCTTGTATAATCTGTGTTATAGTTATATATGGTGAAATCAGCCATTTAAAAATAGTTAAACAGGTATACTGAACTCCTTTGATTGTACATTCAATGGTTCAGTTTCATGCGACTGAAATGTATGACTGTTGTGTGGTTTATAGCTTTATTGACGGCAATACAAAATGTACCTAAAACGACGCGTAATTAGATAAGCCTAATTGGGTTCTTACTTTCAGCCCCAAGGTCAGTACATTCACCTACAAGTTATCAATAATACAATTTTAACATTACACCATTTTAACCTAATTAGCGATATGCTCTAGTAGATAAGTATCTAAACACTAGTATAGCATTAGCTAGGTACCTATTTATCTGATGTACTCACCCAACGCAACTTCGCAAGACTTCTTCAATTGGCTATGATAGGATCTCTTAATATCCTTATCTGCCAGTATCTTTTCTAAAGCTCTGACTATAAACATCTCTTTAGTTTTCAGATTGGTTTGCATCGTTATTCTATTAGAAAATCATTCCATTCGACCCAAGAATCGAGCTAGGGCTGCGCTGCTGTCCGAGCCATTTATTGTAGATTTATACTTATATTAGCGCAGCAATCCTGTACAGCTTTATATTTTACTAATATTAAAACACAAATGTAACATCACAACACTTTATGAAACTGTGGATTTTATTGAAATCATTTCTGCAGGATTTCTTTCTACGATTCACATTCACACCTCATCAAGTCATCACAAAGTCACAAACATGTCATCCATCAGTGTTGCTACCTTATAATATTAATAAACCCCACTCCACTAGCTGCTGCTAGTGCAGCATAGATAAGTAACTATAAACCGAGATAGTGCAGAGAAACTGTTTAAATCACTATAATAACATTATTATATTTTAAATTTCCGTTTTTAGTCTTGCTCAACCTACTCAAAGCGATCTGTGCATAATATTGTAACAAGACGAGATTCTCATATAGATCTGATAAGAAAAGATAATGCTTGTGAGTGCCCGGATTTGACGTATTTGCCCAGTTACTGAAACGCACCTAGGTCCGCGGTGTGTGATGGTAGCGATCGGACGGTGACGTATCCCTCTCGCTCTGGCTTGTTTGTTTGTTTGGGGGCATCGGTGAGCCAGCAGTTTGATACGATCGGCGACCGTCGGTTGCTAAAAGTATCGAACTAATAGCGATTATAATCTAGCACAGAACTTCCTGATTTATTATATAATAGAAAACATCGCGGTTTAAGCCAAAGCCAAACACCCAAAGTTAATTTAATCTTGCAAGCCGACGATACAAATAAATGTACATTAAAAAATACTAGATCGTCAAGCTCATAGAAGCAATATTATAGAGGGTCAAGACATTTCCAGTTGTTGTATGTAGGACCAAAAGTAAGAGCCGATAATAAATGAAAACTAACTAAATTAGCTTACGTTCATATGTAATTAATATGAACTTTGTGAAAATATTATACATACGCAACCAGAGGCACATAATTATGGACTCAGGTAAACGAACAGATCCACCAGCTGGTTATCGTTACACTATGATGATATCTTAAATGAGCAGTATGAAAATGAACGTAGTGGGATACTAATGCTGGTGCGCTAATTTCCCATGATTCAACTAATTACTTTACTCCTTCTGGCAGGCAAATGATACCTCCTGATCGGTGGTCTTGTTCCCATGAGTTGCGAACGCTCCGCAAGCCATGAGCTAGCTAGCAATGTAAACAACAATAGAGTTTGAGTCTAACTGGTTTTGTGTTACGGCTTAACTATTTTTGATATATGAATTAATCATATTATCTAAAAAAATCATGTTTTATTTAAGTTTCAATTTTTATTATTCATAAAAATAAGTATTACATAATTTTGTAAACTTATGTAAATCAGGTGCAAATGGTATGTAACGCATACTAATTTAAAATATGCAGGTAAGTAATTAATTTATAACGCAATATATATGAAATTCGCTGTAATTATCATTATTAAAAATGTGTTTTGTAAGACGTTATAAGAAAGAAGCTAGAAGCTATTCTGGCTTTTTCGGCTTTTCGGAGTTTTTAACTATTCCATAACTCATCTCGAACGTACCTTATATCACCACAAATCCATGCCTATTTGGTTAGGATTTAAACCTAGATAGTCTATGTTATGATGTTATCTATGTCCATGGTTCAGCAGTATACTCTATTTAATTTAGTTTGTGCCACAAATAGGGATATGACATTGTGCATACAAAATCGATTTTTAATTAATCGAATATTTTATTAGCTTAAATAACCGTTTTTCTCAACAAAAATAATCTTTTTTTTTATTTATCGATCTTTTTCATATTTTTTTAAATATAAACACCTTTAATATTTTATCATGGTTTTATTAATTAAAAATGAACAACAAAAATTATAAACACAAATTAAAATTTTAGAATAATCAACATTGAAATTGAAATGATTTTCTTTCTCTTAACATTTAACAAAATCAAACTATTCAATTATACAAAAACGGATTATTTATTAATCGATTATTTTAATATTATTCACTTAGAAAATCGATTTTCACAAAAATGAAATCGAGTTTAGTCGATTATTTTTTCACACTGTGGGTTCAGTCAGCCAATTCCAGCGCCCGCCCCGCGCCTGCTGTGATCAGTGAATAGCGATTTATTTACTTGAGTTGATTACATCTATTTGCGTTCGGCATTAATTTTCAGTTAATTTTATTTTAACATTAGCTAGCAAAATTGCTTCCACAATGACTGTCACGCGGGTGGCGGAGTCCCGCACTGAGTTTAAGTTAAAAACCTTACCCGAGGATGCTATTTCAAGTGTAAAATTTGCACCGAAATCGAATCAATTTCTTCTCGTGTCTTCTTGGGACTGCTCTGTGAGACTCTACGATGTTGCTTCCAATGTTGAGAGGCATAAATACACTCATGAACTGCCGGTTTTGGATGTTTGCTTTCGGGTTAGTTCAGTTGCTATGAAATCAGTTTTCGACTCAGTCATCATAACTTACTCTTACATATTCTTTATATAGCTTATCTATTTTGTTATTCATATTACGTTATAGGCATTCCCATCCGAAGCAGGGAGATTCATAATCTAACCTTAAATGTTTGTTACTAGCTTCTCTGTTATCTGGTTAAAACTTTAATTTATGTAATAGCAAAAATTATGGGGGCAGAGACGGGGAGGCGGTGTCTTCTATAAATATTGATACATTTTCAATAAAATCTTTGATGTGGTTTTGGTGGTTTTTTTTTCTTTATACTGTATGGAACGTTTGACCACTATCTCACTTGATGGTCAGTGAAGATGTGGTTGAGGATATTATCACGCTAGTTGTTTGGTGATGTTTTTTCCACCCCGCCCCTCATTGATGCTACTTGATATCATAGCAAAACCTAGGTCATTCAGTAGTAAAGATCTGAACCACTGCAAATGAAATTATTAGCAAATCCTGGGCTAAGTTCTCTTGCACTGAGGATAAAATATTAATAAAAGTTTAATGGTCATATTCCAGGATGCAGTCCACTCATACAGTGGAGGACTTGATCAAATAGTGAAAATGTATGACCTCAATGCTTCTACTGAGACTCTTCTAGGCGAGCACAAGGGTGCTATCAGATGTGTTGAATTTGCTTCAGAAGTGAATGCAGTGCTAACAGGAAGCTGGGATGGAACAGTTAAGATGTGGGACAGCAGAGTGCCAAACTGTGTTGGGACATACAATCAAGGGAATGAAAGGGTAACAAAACTCTACCTTAGCTACCTCATGGAATAATGAAGTCAAATAACTTCAATTATAGATATTACAGTTACGTATGCTACAATTTTGACCCATATAATATATGGAGACAACCAAATTTCAACAATGTTGAATTTATACACAAAACCTGTATTTAACAATTTATACATGCTCTACTAATGAAACTAGTGAATATGTATTGAGCCAGAAGTCTTTCTTCTGTGAAATTACTAGAAACGGCTAAATACAAGTATCCTAAAGGCTAAAATACCTTTTTGTGATTGTGGAAATTATAAACAGCAAATAAGTACAACATAATGTTTATTCCTGTACACTAAACTTACATATTATAATATATCAAGTTCAAGTTTCTAAGTGAGGCAGTTATCTAAATATCTTCAATTTGTATAATGTTATAATAAGGAGATACTTAGGTAACAGCCTCACGGAGCCATGTCATAGACCTTTCAAGATATTTAACCTTTTACATGCTTAACTTTCCCTATGGTTGCTCCATCGCAGGTCACCAGCACAACATAATTATAATTATCATGTGCCATTTAATTTACCCTACCCTTTTCATGGCTATATAATATGATAAGTAAAGTAAAATATGTTATCTAACTTATCACCAGTGAGTATCACCAGCTTTCGCTTCAGTTTTATGATCTGCTGATTGCCAACATTCTTTGTGAATTTTAGAAAATAAACTCACATATTAATATATATAATATACTAGCTGCGCCCTGCGGTTTTACCCGCGTGGTGATTATTGATGATGAAGGTGATGAAAAGTAGCCTATGTGTTATTCCGAGATCTGAAGTATCTACATACCAAATTTCATCCAGATACATCTAGCCGTTTGAGCGTTACGGCGTTACATCTGTACTCACAAACTTTCGCATTTATATTACTAGCGGCGCCCCGCGGTTGTCCCCGCGTGGTGATAAAAACGGAATGATGGTGATGATGAAAATAACCCTGTGTTACTCCAGAGTATAAGCTATCTCCATACGAGGAGCAATAGTAGTATTAAATGTGTGTCCTCACAAATTCTTTCTAATATTGTTTGTATCAAATATGACATATTTACGTACATGTTGTTCAAATAATTTAATTTTAATTTTTCTATTTCCAGGTGTACACAATGAGCATAGTTGGCGAGAAGTTTGTAGTCGGTACATCTGGCCGTAAGATCTTTGTGTGGGATGTCCGCAACATGGGCCATGTGAACCAGCGACGAGAGTCTTCCCTCAAGTACCAGACTAGATGTATCAGAGTGTTTCCAAACAAACAGGGCTATGTACTCAGTTCTATTGAAGGAAGAGTCGCTGTTGAATACTTGGATAGCAATCCTGAGGTGCAAAAGAAGAAATATGCTTTCAAATGTCATCGGATTAAAGATGGAGGTTAGTTTACATTGCTAATAAGATGAGTTACCATGCATTGGATTCTCTGTGAGGGTGCCAACTTCATTATTTAAGCAAATATGCACGTGAGAATCCAAAACGATTAGAAAGTTCCACTTTTTTAACCGACTTAAAAAAAGGAGGTTACTCAATTAGACCGTACATGTTTTTTTTTTCGTGTGTTCGCGGATAACTTCCGCGAAAAAAATGGAACTGACTTATTAGCTCAAAAGTGTGAAATAACTTGTCGAAGTCAGAACCATGAGCACAATATTGTGATGATAGTTACTTTTGTGAAGTATCATGGTACCGACTTCAACAAGTTATTTCACACTTTTGAGTGTTGAAGTCGGTTACGTTATTTGCTAAAATTTTGTAGCATCTAATAATGCGTCTTGTAATACTAAATTTCGTCAACTATTTAAGTACAACTCAATCCAAGAATATGTTTTTTTAAAGATTTAAATTGAGAAGAAAAATATTTTTGTCATATACATAAGACAACATCCAAGGAGTATGTCGACCCTGATCTCAAGTGACATACTCCATGGTCATACCTTGGATGTTGTCTTGGGGGTAACAGCTTTTATCCTAAACCTGCTCATTAAAATGGTTCATCACTCCAGTCTTAGTTAACACCTCTTATGTTACCTATGTAACATCTTATAACGTCATCACTTAACATCAGATGAGACAGTTGTCTAACGCAAACTTATAATATGTAAAAAAAAAAAAACCTGTCCAAAATCAGTTCTCCTACTCTACTGTTTTAGAAGTATAGAAACACTGAAGAGATTAATAGCCAATGTTATTAACTATGATAGATCTCACAGTCACAATATTAAAAGTAAAGTATTTTGTCTGTATTCAGACAGGTTTGAGTGCAGGATCCAAGATTATATTGTGAGTTTTTACTTTTTATTTACAGGCCTAGAAAAAATATACCCGGTGAATGCCATCAGTTTCCATTCTGTGTACAACACGTTTGCAACGGGCGGCTCTGACGGCTACGTCAATATATGGGACGGATTCAACAAAAAGAGACTTTGCCAGTTCCATAGGTAATCTTCTTCTTGTTTTAATACCAACTACTTAGTTTTAATAGTTGAAATCGGTCTCTTCTGACTATGGGCCTTCTGAACAGGCTCAGAGTCGCACAACAAGCTATGGAGAGGGCTATGCTCGGGGTTCTACGTGATCGAATCAGAAAATGAGGAGATCCGTAGAAGAACTAAAGTCACCGATATAGCCCAGCGGATTAGCAAGTTGAAGTGGCAGTGGGCAGGGCATATAGTTCGAAGAACCGATGACTGTTGGGGCCGAAAGGTTCTCGAATGGAGACCATGGACTGGCAAGCGCAGCATAGGACGGCCACCGAGCAGGTGGACAGACGACCTGACTAAGATCGCAGGCAAGGGCTGGATGCGGGCCGCTTCTAACCGGTCCTTGTGGAAATCTATGGGGGAGGCCTATGTCCAGCAGTGGACGTCCTATGGCTGAGATGATGACTTAGTTTTAAATATTTTTTATAGATTTTCAAGATTTCCATTCTTTAGTGTTACAGAAAAGTTTTTTTTTGGCACACTCAGTCCCCCACACTAGGATTCCCTGTATCGCGGGAGGCATGGATACACACAATCACAGCACACAAACATCCAAGACCCGGGACAAACATCTACACTCATCGCATAAATGTTTGCCCATGCCAGGATTCGAACCCAGGGTCCCGGAGACACAGTAGTTATGTCACTGACACTAACCACTGCGCCACGGCGACCGTTATTGCTAGCTAGCTGTCAGTCGGAAGGAGTCACTCTCACTGGCTTTTCTGATACAACCGTTTTAATATAGACGCTAAAGCTGAAAACCGAATGGTATACACAAATGTTAGTCACAAAGGTTATTCAGAGACACAACTTTTAGTTATGACTCACTTTGGAAAGCAGCGCTACAGTCCTTTCAAATACTAGCAAATTTTTGCGTAATAGTAGTTATGCACATAAAAAAATTTGGTATAAAATGGAATCGGGATAGATCCAGGGCGGCACCCCTGGATCAATTAAATAAATAATTTTGAGTACAAGCGAAATATGGCCAAGAAGAGTTCCATTAGGTACTCCGCAATGATCAGGATCCGCATTTGATTTATTTCATTCGTTTTAAATTTTTTTCTTTAATCTGTGATCAAATGTCGAATGTATCTACGGCCTGTCATTGCTTATATTAATTTTATACAATATTTTACCTGTATATTAAGTTCAACAAGCAACAGTTGGTATTTTTAATATCATTTAAAACTCATGAGCATTTGAAGCATAGTTGAGCACATTAGCAATTGGAAGTGGCAACGGGGAGGGCACATATCTCGTTGAGGCGTGGCCGATGGGGTCGACAGGTTCTCGGGTAGGAGACCACAAACCGGCAAGCACAGCGCAGGATGTTTACTCGGTTAAGGTAGCAGGAAGAGGTTGAACGCGGGCCTATGGACGCCGATGTCCTATAACTGAGATGATGATGATGATGCAGATACAACACGGCGGTGTCAGCGCTGAGCTTCTCGGGCGACGGGTCGGCGCTCGCCATCGCGTGCTCGCAGCTCGACGACTCGCAGCTCGACGAGCCCAAGCCCGAGGACACCATCTACATCCGCTACGTCACCGACCAGGAGACCAAGCCCAAATAGCCCCACCCCACCCTACCGCACCCTACCGTACCCTACTACTCCATTCTGTCTGATCACTAGTTAATCCACTCAAATTTTTAACCGACGCGTTTATAAAAAAATAGAAATTGAACAACCTTATACTTATAGAGAATTGAAAATCCTTTTTTTTAACGGACCCATGTCTTTATTACAATAAAATACTAATAACTGATTACTATACTGCAGCTACCATAAAAACATTTTATATCCTATATTATTATGTCGATTTTATGTAAAAGAGTTTTAAAATTGTATTCAATTCACGTTAAAGTCGAGTAGAAACATTACGTCAACGCCTGCAGAAACTTGCGTTACGTATAAGTTCTTCGAATCGTGATCGCACAAACGATTGAATGGCGCACCTATAGCGCGCACAAACTATCGATTCTCTGTATCACAGTTGTACTAGATAACATGACAGTTTCTTGGAGATGCGGTGAGTGGCGGCGCGCGCGTGGACGTATCCTGGTGCTTATTAGCCTAAGCACGAATCACTATCGTAATCGTAGTGCAATCGTATCGTGGCGTATAACACTGGCACTAATAACTGTGACACAGAGAATTGATAGTTTGTGCGTGCGATGACGATTCGAACAATTTATTCGGGATGCAAGTTACTCATCTCAGTAATGTTTGGCTGGCCTAGATTCGAAACCAGGACCGTCACGATTCTGGTTTACAGTTTGATGTTTTATTTTTTGATGTAGTCCTGCACACTTTGGAACATCGTCGTGTCAAGTGTGATCGAGTAGAATATTGTGATCGGATCTTATAATTTGTGTTAACATGGGATTAACTTCAAGGTCAGTCCTCTATGCCTAGCCGTATGGACTTTTGTGGTGTTTGTATAGATGAGAGTGAATTAGTTTTAATTTACCTTTAAGAAATAAATAAGTAATTAAGTTTTATAAAAGTACATATATTTTATTTTTTTATTGTCCCGATCATCTATTGAAAATAAACCGTGACAAATACAGTTGCACTTGTTACATGTTAATTTTAGTGCACTTTTCAATTGCAGTTCAAGGTTCACAACGCTTTCTCATACATTTTGGACGAAAATCTGTAAGGCAGTATATAGTTGTATTCATGCATACATGCTGCTGCCGGAGACGGGCTCGCTCGAGCATCACATCACCGCGACACTCCCTGGAGGGCCTCTTGGCCCCCAACCCTGACTACGCCCACAGCAGCCAGGGTCGCAATAGCAATCACCGCGCCCCCACCACGGTCGTCCGTCTCCGGACCCCTCCAGGGGAGGATGACCCTCTCCTCGCCACCGCGCCTTACACAAGAGCACGGCCGCACCGCCCCGGGGACCACACAGTGCAATGAACGCCAGACTTCCCACATCCGACGCTCGTGGTCCCCTGCGATGGGCCAGATGGAGCAGCCCCATCGCCAGCCGCTTCGGCCGCCACCCTCCGACGGCGGCCCCATCGGCGCCACTGCAGGTGACAAACTGAATCACTCCCGCCGCAGCGCCTCCTCGGCTGCAGCACCGTCCAACACGGCGCCGCTGCCCCCCTCAGTTGCAGTGCCTTGCAGCAGCACCGCAACCTACCGTCAAGTGGACCGCTCCTCGTCGGCTTAGCGAACAAAGCCTGTCGGGAGCAGTCCCTGCCTGAATATAATAAACATACATAATGAAACTTACATAGATATGAGACCCGCGACGCCTGACGATGTCTATTTGCGTCTTTTTCAGAAGGAATTAGACCAATAACAGGCAGCATCGCGAGTAGGTAATCGTCAGACTTGCCTTGGGGACCATCACGACCTGCGCTTCCCCCAAGACCGTAACCTCCCTACCCATCACGGGATGAGTAAGGAAGGCCTGGGCTTATCCAAAAAAAGCAGCGCTATATAAAAAGTAGCCTTCCTGAGGTCCAATCTATTTCTATATTAAAATTGGTTCAGTGGCTTAGCTATGATAACGTAACAGACAGACAGAACTACTGTCAAGCTTATATAAAAAGTACTTATATAATTTTGTTTATATATCTGAAGCACATTATGAAGCGAAAATTAAATTATATTATGTCAATAAGCTTTCTATATACTGCAAAACATCGCGAATATATTGTAATTTTTAGACTTTCGCGATTCGAACTCATTGTTAATAAATCAATCGGGGCTTGATCGCGAGAAAAACATTTAGTAATTGATTTACCGATCGAGGTAAATACTAGATATATATAGATCGAGTCGAGGTAAATAAATTACTAAATGTTTTTGTCGCGATCAAGCCCCGATTGTTTTATTAACAATCGCTATTATAATTGTAAATATTAATTCTTAGTATAGGTACAATCCGTCGGCTTCAAAACTAATCTCGCTAGTAATCAATACTAGCATTTTTTTCGTGGAGTTTTCACTTTGGCATATTATATACCAAATACCAACATCTCTCGTCGTGCTGGCTAACAAAACAAAGATTATATTATATCGAGACTTCCATAAACGCAAAATGAGGTAAGTATCCGAGCGACTAAGTGCCAAACAGTTTGCACTCCATATAGAAACCGGAGTTTACCAGTAATTAACACTTGCATTTCGCGCCGTGTTCCGCAATTAAACACTCGCCCTCTTGGAGAATATTGCACGCCCCTTTAACCCCTATTTATATCATTGTAAGGTGTTTATTCTAAAGTGTAAAGTGATGTTAGTTCTGTAGGCAGTTGAAATGGGCGCTCAAACAAAGCTGTTGTTTGCGACCACCTAAAGGTTTCTAAGGAGTTTATAGGTACCTACTGCAGAGGTGTGTGAATAAGTACCTACATAAATATCTAAGTAAGTATAATCACCGATATAACCGGAAACGAAATTGAAACAATTGACTTTTATAAATGTGATAGAGCAGTATCCTCGAGTTTAGGGTTACTACCATATAATTTGGAAACATGAATAATAGAACTAAGGAATATCAATACAATAAGCAGCGTTCAGCGCTGTCTATAATTGTTTTTTTAACTTTTTATTTGCTTGCGTTTGACAACTGTCTCACCTGATGTTAAGTGATGGCGTTGTCTAGGATGTAGCACCCAAACCTAGAAGGTACCTATTCACTCTCGACTTGAAGGCTCCAGGATTGGATTATTATTAGTTACAATAAATGCAAACGCAACGAGTTCTCCACTGACGAAAGTGAGATCGGTTTAGATGAGGCGGAACTACGTCATCGAATTACACCATGAAAAGAACCGTAGAAACTGCTAGTAAAAGGGAGAAGTGCACTTCTGCGCGATATATCTACTTATGTACCTACCTTGCATAGGTACCTACTCGTAGCCACAATTAGATGGCTATTTTTATGTCAGTCATTTCTTTGTTAAGTACTTTCAATAGCAAATTTTACTGGCAATGGAACTGGGTCTCGAGAATACCACGCGGCACAGGCTCCTGGATATGTCTATTGACAAAATGAATAGACGATCTGAAGTAGCAGGTAAAGGCCGGACAGGCGAGCCGTAACTTTCATCGATTTCTTTGTCCGCATCAAGTTCTAGACAAGTTTTCCGCATTTATCATAGAAATAATCGCCAGGGATTCAAAAAATGCTGAATCTCCAGTCCATTTTAGACAATTCTAACTCGACATGTATGTGGAACCAATATCGAGGATTGGCATGCATATCTGAGGCAGGAATTGCTCAGTACCATGGGCAGTCAATCTTCAAAGTGTGTATAGTTCTCCGTTAATCGTTGTCCTAAAGACTGAGGGCCGGACCACCTCCAGCAATAACCTGGATGAATGAGCGCCATTTCTATCGGTTGCCCTTTGAGAGCCTCATGTAGGTACAGGAACCTGGGGCGTGGAGCGATTCTAGTCGCACCAACGCATTGGACTGCGACCCTGAGATCTCTTTCCTTCTATTTGGCCAGTCTACGTGACCGAAGTACCTACTCAGGAACTCCTTTATTCATGTCGATGAGAGTCTGACTTTCACCTGCAGTTGCTGAAGGATGAATGCGTTGGTCCGAGGTGCTGTCCATGCAATGCGCAGAATCTACTGATTGATTACAGTGATGTATATAGTAATCAGTAAGTAATTTTTGTTATTTTTACTGTTCTAATTTATAACAGCAGATAATAAAGTTTTAAAGGGAGACACACTGCAAGGACTCTCATGGAGCCCCATCCTTGCAGTGTGTATCGCTAAACTTATATTGGCAGTACATTAGTGTGTTCATAGATAAAGCATCATTATTGTAATGATGTTCCAGTATAAGGCACCAGCACTAATTGAGGAAGTAGGCATAGACAATAACACGCGGCCGGAACGAGCGCGTGTGTGTTCAGACGAAGGTTTACGACTGAGTGTTCGCATACTTGCTAGAAATAGCACAACAATATGAAATACACACAACTTAAATGTAAACCTAGCTCTTGCTACTGTACCTACTTCAAGGTACTCAAGAAAAAATATATGAGTATACCAATATTAGCTACCTACGTATAAGTAGCTTAAATAAAAAAGGCTTTTACTGACAAAAATGGTTTTGTCAATCAGTCAAGTCTTCAGTCTGAACTGAATTGCTCCATATCTAAGTTGGAGTAGAAGTCGATTAGGACTGGTGTTCACCACGCCGCAACAATACCAGTTGGTCCTGCTGATGAATTATTGTTTAAGTAGGTACCTGTTATATTCTAGACTCTACCAATTTTGTGTATCTGTTAATGTTTTCACCTATTCGTAAACGATAGCCACCCACACAATTTGTCAAGTCAAGCCCCTTAGATTCAAGGTAAAATAGTTCTTATTGCAATGAGTTCAAGACAAATGTCGTGTGATACAGATTTGAACTGGATGTACACCCTCGGGCTTTGTAGAACAGATTGTAGGCCCACCCAATGGCTTCATCGTGGTTTTAACTTATAATTTACAATTCTCAAGATTATTAATAGCGTGTCGATAGACGATACTTACGATGTTAGTCTTTTTAGAGTACATTTTTTTCAGGTAATAACTCAATTTTGATCTAAATTAAATTTGTTGCCAAAAACATAAAGTACCTACACAGATAAGAAGAGACACCTTCTACTCACGTTGCTTTCTATTCTAATATATAAGGTAGCAATTATACATGCAGTTAAATTTAAATTGGTTTAGAAAACTTGGAGATACGCACTCCTACGATATCCGCCGCATCAACAAATTGCCAAGCGTGCCACGAAGATTAAACAAATGTTCTAGTTTAATTAATGTTATAGAACCTACCTTTTATAATCGGCTACCTGCCTCTATCAGAGCCGCAATGAGCCACGCCGTATATAAACTGAAGTTGAAAAGCTGGCTTATCGCACAAGCTTCGCACAAGCAATTCATATGACGAATTTGTTTGTGCAAAGTTGACATGATATGTACCTATTTGCGTATTAAATTATTATATTCGATTCAATTTGGTATGGAGATAGGTTAGACCCCGGAATAACACTTTTATCCCGAAAGTAATTGCTGTTCTCGTGGGATAGCTGAGGTAGCGGGAAAACCGTAATCCATGCGGGTGAAACCGCGAGGCGATACTAGTATAAAATAAGTACTTAATAGATAATAATTGTAAATCGAATTCGATGAGAGTTAAGAAGGAATCACAAATATGAGCTCACAATAAAACTGAGATTACAGAAAAAATATTTATTTAATAGTAATAAGGATATAAATAAAATAAACAAACGGATATTCTAACGTCAATTTTAGTGTATATTTTAAGAAGCCCTTGAAGTTTAATTTCCTCACCGAAATCGATGCGTAACACTAGCGATAGACAGCTAGTGTGATCAATACAATGTTGACAAACTATTAGTGTAAGTATACCTAACTGTTCACCGGACGTCACAAGCCTGCATGGCGATGAATGATTTCAGAATATCTCCATTCAGAGAATACGTCAATAAAAAGACTATAAAAGTAAAAGCTTTCCGTAACGGCCATGTTTTTACAGTAAATGTTATAAATCCGCAGACGATTAGCAGACCGCGCCCAGGTGGAATAGTCGCGAAAAAGTTACGGTACTTTGTGATTTATTTGTCTTTGGCGGTCGCACGCGGCGCGGGCGGCTCGAGAGAGTTGTGGATATGAATTCCAATTTCAATTTAAATGTTATGCTAAAACATATGCTTTTTTTTTCTAATATTTTACACTAAAGATCTACTTCATCTGAGATGCTGACCTGTGCTTTGTAATTTTGTTTTATACAAGATTGTGAGCAGTTGGGATAACGTGACACCGTTTTACCATACATGTACATTCTTCTACAAGTGATCAAAATGATCTCGTAAGCCCAATAAAGAGTAGACGCCGGCGGGCCATAGCCCATACTGTATTAACCAGTCATGCAACAGTGATTAACGTGGGCAGTTAGAGAGCCTCGGAGACCGGGTTTATATTTGGAAATCACTCGCCCCTAGGTATCAGCTTTGCAGGTTCGTTAGCACCTCTCTGTGGCTGCACCCTCACAATGAATAACCAAACAACTTCTCCATCTTATCAATGTATATCCTTGGAAATCTATCAATATACTTAATTCTTAATAAATCGAAAAGTATGTAACCTGCAAAACCTATCAACACGTAATTGGATTTTATATTACTTATAGGATTATAATTATACTCGTATTACATGACTTATATGTACTTATATTTCTCAATTTTTCTTTATTTATTAAGACAATCCATTCATAAACAATGCAAGAGTCGTTCAAATGTTATCTTAAATAAGCTTGATATTCCATTAAAATAACAATTGCTTTCAATTGCATTGTAGACTGTGAAGAGTTGCGGTAGAAATTAGATCCTGTTTAGCCATTACAATTATACTCCAAGTAGAATAGCAAATAACGACGATTCATTGACGACGAATCTATGAGCAATGTGTTAGTAGAATTGATACCCTGTATTTAATTATCGTGCCGTGGTGGTACCGGTCTAGAATAGTACTCCCCCATCTCTTCCCGCGGGTGCCGTAAGAGTCGGCTAAGGGATAACGTACCAGGAGGTGGGCAGCAGCGCCTTCTGAGGATCGGAAATCATACTGCGCTCGCCAACCCGCCTGCCAAGCGTGGCGAGTATTGGCAAATCCCCCCTATATGGGGGAGGCATACGTCCAACAGTGGACGCACATAGCTGAGAAAAGAAAAAAGAAAAAAATATTTCTCATTTTTTTATAACCGTAGTTTTTTATAGATAATAGGTGGCATACAAGCAGACGGGTCGCTTGAAGGTTAGCGATCACGGTCGCCTATTGTTTAATATTAAGCGCCTACAAAACTTAACGAGCAACACACTATGTCAATTTAATATGTATTTCCTACCAGTGTAAAGGTAGTGGTTATGTTAAAATTAATTAAAAATTCCTTAGCAGCGAACGTTTGTTCTGATTTCGCATAACCACAAGGATAAACCCCCGTAATACCTGTTTTTATTCATATACACACCTATCTGTCACGTGTATCTGTAACGCTGCGGGAATGAAGATCGGTAAAAACTATTGGTGAAATCATATTGTATGGGATTTACACGAATCTATAATATTTGGATGAGCTTTCAAGCGATGGAGGCACAAACTATGTATACGATGCTAACGAACGATGGAGGCTATTATATAGTGCAGTGGCAAAAGCGTAGGTCTGTCTAGGTTATCCAGGGTATCAATTCTACTAACACATTGCTCCTAGATATGAGTCAATGAATCGTCGTTTTTCCTAGTTTTGCTATTCTACTTGGAGTATAATGGTAATGGCTACACAGATCTAATTTCTACCACAATTCATTTGTTTACCATGTAATCAAATGCAATTGTTATTTTAGCGGAATATCAAGTTTATTTATGATAACATTTGAACCACTATTGCATTGTTGAAGAATGGATTGTCTTATGAAATAAGAGAATTGGCACCCAGGCGAGCGCGGGCGGCCGACATGTCGGATGATATCTCACCCCTGAGTTGAGAGTGCGAAAGTTTATGTGTATGTTTGTTACTTCTTCACGCTCAAACGGCTACACCGATTTCGATGAAATTTGGTATGGAGGTAGTTTAAGCTCTGAATTAAGACATAGTCAACTTTTATCCTGGAAAAAGTATAGTTCCTGTGGGGTAGTTGAGGTAGCGGGAAAACCGTAATCCACGCGGGTGAAATTGCGGGCCGCTACTAGTGAGGTAATTGAAAAATTGAATGGGATTTTCAATCTTAACAAAAATAAAACAACGAATAATTAAGTAAACCCAATTATGAATCCTAGTATGTACGTTTATTCATATGGAGTGTCTGGATGCACATTGATATCATATCACTTTGACTGTGCAGCCTATCATCAGTAAAACCCTTTTTTAAAGACAGTTGAAAGATTTAAGCCCGAATTTGAACCAGTTAAAACTAAATATGCATGTAGGTGTCAAAAGCTTATTGATTAACCCTAATATATAATTATGTATTGAGAAAGTATGTAGTGTGGTGAATCACGACAGATATATATTTATTGTATTCGAAGTCCCGTATCGCGGTCTTAAGAGCTCGCCACTCATGTGTCAACCGAGACTTCAATAAAACGGACATCACAATTTGAAATTGAATTGTATCTCAATTTATATCGAATTAGCACCGAGTGTTGGTCTGTTTGTCTTTCCCACACGCACCGGGAAGTGCACAATAACTTTAATACATGTTTATTATACAATCATGTTTGGTGTAACGGTGTAGAGAGATCTGAACCTGGTGACGCTCGTACACGGGGGCTTTTATAGATATAATACATACTAGAATATATAATGCCAATGCGGAAATGTGCACGCGTGTGTATCGACGCATTAAGGTAATAGTTTTTGTAGAATCCTATTGTTTGAGATATTTAAAAGTTTAAACGAGTAATTATTGTAACGTGTGATTTTAATAAGCCACCCTCATGTACAATAGAGGTGAAAAGCTGAGGTACTGGTGTTACTGGCCCTATTCAGTTGTATAATAAAGCAACTCGTTAAACACACAAACATATATTTAGTTTCATAGATAATTTATGCGGGTTAAAAATAAATAACGTGCACAGGGCGTGTACAGGGTAGTTCAGTACTGATACTGAACTGGCAGTACGACGGCTAGAGAAATAAGATATAAAAGAGAGTTAATTTGGAATCCGCTGTATTTACGTAAAGCAAAATAATATATTGCTGACTAATACGTACGTCATATAATTATAAATAATAAATTCAATTCTTCATTGTTGTTGAAATTTGAACTTAATACTATATCGATAAAAACATTTTTTGCATTATGTCTCGTGGGCATCCACTGCTGAACTAGGTGCATAACCTGTGTGCATGCCGCGCCCTAGGTTCCCGAAGGTCTTTCTTCTATTGGTCTGTCTTCGTTCTCCGTGCATGCTCATCTAGCTACTAGAACATGTATGGCCGGATACGGTTGTAGTTAAACTGCGACGCACGCGCAGGAACCGCATACCCCGAAGGCCACATAATAATATGTATATTGGTGGTTGGGGGGTACTACCGAACTATTATGCTGGAATTGTGCCCGTAGATTTTGGTGGTGGTACAAGCAGTAGTGTGCAGATAATAAACGGTAAGCAAAGTCTAGATTTTGATTTAGGTGGTGAAATTATTATGTAAAATGTAAATGATACGGAAAAAATGACATTTTAATCATATATGGAGGTAGTTTGAAAATTTGTTTAAAAAGTCTAGCGGTTTTCGAAGTGAAAACTTCTTGAGGCGCGTTGAGCACTTTTTGGGTGAACAGAAATCATGGAACTCGCGTCATCGTCACCGCACGCTTGCCATGTTAGCTTAAACCTTGTAGCACTTCTACCGGTAGTCCCCAAAGACTGCCCTGTTGCTTTTTTATAGCAGTCTTTGATCGCAATTCAACACTAAACTATTGTATCTTCAGACACACCATCAAAGTCCAGCAAATGTCATCCGAGATATGAATGTCACATTGGCACACATTATGTTGACCGCAGTACGTCAACTTGGGATAGACAAATTACGTAACTCCAGATACATAATATACATTGTAGTTTACAGCTGGTAGCAATGCGACTCTTTGCTGCTCATTGTGTCCTAGATCTATCATATATATTCACGATAAATTATTTTTTCATGTCGCTTTGGCATCTAACCAAAAGTAGCACTCAAGTAGCTGTCCACATCTGAGGTGATGTGGATTTAAATCCCACTGTAGCTGATTTTTTCCTTCGATAATTTGAACAATGATAGCATAGTGGTGTGAGCGTCTATTATCAACATGACGGGTGCAAGTTCGCCCCCCACACTCAGCTTAAGCTTCTGATGAAGGTAATATCTTGATCAAAGCCCCAGCATGGTGGTAGGGTTATTTTCGCGTACGCGACTGGTTATCTACCACCATCAAGTTTGAAAAACTATCACATGCAGCTACCCTTAAGAGTCATTAAACATTCTAGGAGAAGCGTAATTCCACCTTCGTTCACATCGTTAATAACTAGGAAGGTCTAATCTGTGGTCTGTGGTCAGATAGATATGAATAGCCACAGTAGTCGCGGGCCGGGCCTCTGAGCCCGGACAAAAAAAAACAGTGGTCAGACACTAGAACTGTGGAAAAACACAATGTCGCGTGATGACGCATGTGACTTTTTTGCCCACTGCCACTTCAACTGCCAGTTCCCCGTTGTATGTAGGTGAGTATCGTACATCAATGTAACGTCGACCAAGCCAATAACGTCCACGCACTTTCTCAACACCCTCGCGCTGGCTTTCGAGAGGTGAAGAGTAGAAATCGGCGATTCTATTATAACGACATACATTATCTCACCAAGGATGTTCCGGACCGGCCGGCGGCCACTCCTGCCACTACATATTATTATTAAAACAACAACGCATCTCATACACTTACCTAAATGTTGCTAGAGCGACGCACGTTGGGCAATTTGATCGGACAAAGGCATATCATCGGCTGAATATTTCTGTTGTTTAAAAAGATTTTAATGCAGAAAAGACAAAGAGTTGGGTAATAAATGTTATATTGCCATAAATATTGAAAACTGTTGAATAATCTACACATAATTTTATTTCAGAATATAGCACAAGATGTGCATGCCGTATGTTCAGCTAAATTCGGCCAATAAGCGCGCATAAAACAACAAAATTGTACCTCTTCAGATACTGCAAGCAAACGAATACCTCTCAGGTTTTCGTAGAATTATTTTGTCCCGGTTGCCAAAAGGCTGCCTCAGCTCACAATTATTTGGTCTCCTATTTAAATATAAATTAGAAAATGTCTCTAAAAACGTCGTTTCTAGCCCTATTAACGCATTAAACTGTAGCGTCAGGTTTATAAGTTTAAAGTGTTTTATCCATTCTTTATGGCTCCCATACATCGTCATCCTACAGCTTAGTCTCGTCTAGTCATCGCGTCTGGGAATCGCACTTGTTACTCGGACTGATCTCGAGTCGCTCTCGAGTCGTGAAACAGTGCTGCATCGATCGAACACTCGGCTTCGGACACTTGTCTATCACCAAAACAGAGATGGGACTACGGAAACGTTACGACTCGTATATCGATTTGAACTATTTAAAATGTTGGTAATCGATCGATTATTTTTATATAAGTTGTTGTTGAGAATGCTAGCTTAGCAGCATTGCCCCGGTGAATTGAAGTGCTAGTTTGTAGAGCCAAATATGTATCATTATACAATATCATGATCCACATCATTTATTGGCTTGGTAGTAAAAATACAGTCTAGTAAACCATATTAATTTGTAATTTTTGAGCTGTTGTACAATATTCTGTATCCCACTGAAGTCTATCGCCGAATCTAATCTGCTGATTTTAAATCTTAAACTTAATTTCTGTAGCATTTCCAAATTCTTATTTATTCTTAATTAATGTGCAATAGTGCTACCACCAGACTGCTTGTAAGGAGCACACTTGGCACTGAGTTTCCGACAGATTCTTCAGACTGCCGCCCTGAAACAGTTATATAGTCATAAAATTGAATACATTAGGTATGGGGATTGTTGACGTATAGCCTTTATTATGTAACATATTGAAATCAAGTTTGAAAAACTGTGACCAACACATAGTGTCTTCAGGCAGCAGTCCTTGAGAGCCAGTAAGCATTCTAGGTCTAGCGTGATACCATCTTCGACCACATCTTCACTGACCATCAAGTGAGATAGTGGTCAAACGCTAGATCTATACAGTATAAAAAAACAATCAAAATTAATAGTCATAGTCATAGTCATAGTCATTTTATTGGTAAATACAACATTACAAGTCAAAATATTTGGTTAATGAATGAACCATTTATGTTTTTAATATAAAATTAACTTTACATTATTAACTAAGCAAACACACGAGCTTTTTATCTCCATAGTCAAATTTTAAGTTTATGCTTAGGTCTCCACGCCCCTCGAATGATTTATCGATACCGTCGTTGCCCATCACTACAACAAGAAGACTTTCCCGTAAGTGTAACTCTTGAATCGTGAATTTTTAATGATCACTTCACAATCCTATAGAATAACAAATCCCAATAGGTCTTTATTGTTTTGTTACATACCATAACTTCGGATGCTAATTTACATTAAAAAATACTACCATTAAATTGTATATGTACGACACTTAAAATACATTTTACAGTTTACTCATACAAATTTTGTATGTAAAACAAATCAACAACGCTGGGTTATTTACTGTTGATTGCCAACGATAAAAATAAAGCTCATTCACAAATAATTTACGCATAGAAGTAGCATACTGTGCTATTCGACCGATCTTTTTTGCCAAATCCCTGCAAAATGTGGAACGAGCTTCTTCTGTCGGTATTCGGTCTCCGAGTAGCTACAATATGGGATTCTTCAAAAAGAGTACTAATAAACTTTAAAAAAAAAATGCATATTATCGTAATGCATCTACTCGTTAGCCACATATTCTATGATTAGAATGAATAAAATTTGCCGTTTCAAATGACAATTAATTACAAATATATTAATACTCAGTCTCTTCGGTACACATCAATCAAAACTCGTGGATCTATTCTCTCTGTTGCAACAAAACATTTTCTGTTCATTCGATTCATATAAATAGTATTTTAAGATTTAAAGTAGCTCGTTCCAGGCGTATACGGATATTGAAAATGGAGCCGGGAAAAGTTGTGACTGCAATCATTATTTATGTTGGTATTATTTCAGTGAAGCTTAGAATTGTTTAAATTAATTATTTCATACGATAGTGTGACACGTGGTGCGATGGTCGACGCTTGTATCTAAATGCTTATGTAGTTTGTTATGACAGGCGCGAACGCGATATCTACAGTTTAATGCTCAGAGTGATCATAATCATTACTTACTATTGAGAAGACGGTCTATGGCTAAGTAAGAATGCTTCTTTACGCTTTAAAGTTTTTTAAATATCTATAGATTCTATAAGTTTATTTTATCTCACTTGATGCAATGATGTTTTACTACATATAATATCATGATGTACTACTACAAATCGTTTTATATTTAATAACCAAAATGTAACGAATTTCAAAGAATGTAAAACTTGTCAAACTAATTTATACTATTCTTGCAGCCAACAAATAATAAAATACGCTGGTTTGTTTTGTGGTTGAAAATATAATTTTAAAAAGAATATCAACAATGCTCCTCTTAAAACAATATTTAAAATGTAATAAAAAAGAAAATAATACACTAAAAAGTATCAATTCCATATTATTTATAAAATAATTTTTAACTCCTAGATTAACTACAGATCTTTCAGTAAGTAAAACTATCCAACTCCTCGTCGGTTTTCCCTTCAACTTATGATTATAATATTCCACCGAAACACCTAATACTTGATATATACAGGTACGGTGCGTGTAAGGCAAAGTTATGCTAATTACTCCGCGGGCGGACAGTTTAATTGGCCGGCCGGACGAGCTCGGGTCACAGGCCTAGTCTAAAATTATAATTTATATGGGCGTGCCTTCAATACTGCCTAGATATAAACGTGGCAATCTATCAGTTATTATAATTTAGTACTGAGCTAAAATCTTCGCAGGTGCTTTGACGTTTATCGAGATTACTGTATGGATCCATTCCGCTGTCAGATAGTGTACACAATGTGTGAGGTTTAGAATCCATCGTGTTACGTGTTGCAGCGTTTTGTTTCCACATTCATAATGTGTACAACTAAAGAGCTTTTTGTATACCTTACAGATCTAGCGTTTTACCACTCCACTTCACTTGATGGTCAGTAACGATGTGGTCAGAGGTGTAATCACGCTAAACCTGTAATATTTCCTGATTCTCAAGGATTGCTGCCTGAGCACACTATGCCTTTGGTGACCGTTTTTTAAATTTGAAGTTGGTTGCTAGCCAGGCAGGTCCTCGAAAGTACCTACCCCACTGCGCTATGCTGGGTATTTGATACAGGCGTTGCCTTCAACGGAAGTTTGTGGGATCGAACCAGCGTCCGTCAATTTGACGGCCAACGCTCTTACGCATCGCTAGGCTTCAGTTAAAGAGCGGAATTATTTACCTGTGTTTTGTTAGTTTTATATGTAGCCTTCATAGATATTTGAATGGTATTTTGAAATCATTATTGACGACCAGTCTGCCGTGTTACATCCCAGATGCACGACTTGACCTAAAACCACATTCTACAGATTCAAATATTGTCTGTTATAATTAAAAGCCTTAATACCATGCCTAGTCCTTCTTTCCAATTAAGTTATCTGTAGGCTGCAAGCCCTAGTAGTGGATTGCTCAAATGCTCAAATATTGTAATAGCTCTGCCATTGCAATTAGTTATTACTTAGTATTTTATTTACATAAACATATCTGTCAGTAAAAAGAAATGCAATCGCACGTGGTGACAAATACGTACCAGCATTTACCGAGCAACTATGGAGTAAAATTAGAATTTTAGTCGGCCTCCGATACTTATGACTAAATATTCCATAACTCACAATATTTAAATGTATAAATAACAGGTTTTCATTTTCATTTCAGGTTTATGACAACTATTGGATCCAACCTGTTGTAACTGCAAACCAGTACTTATAAATATTATTGAGTGTTTAATGATTATTAACTATTATTAAAAAGAAAACATAGGACTTTATTCACTTAAATTGTAGAATTAAGCGGTGGTAATTGGACGGTGGGTTTGCTTTATTGTACAAAATATTTTTTACATGGATTTTATTTTACTTTTATACAAACGCGAAAGTTTAGGATGGATGTTTGTAACTCACCCTCCGCTGAACAGCTGAATAGGATGAAATTTAGCACGGTGATAGATTATAGTCTAAGGTAGCACATACGCTACGTGCCGGAAAAAAAACCTCACTAATATAGTTTCTTAGTGTCAGTTACACCAATGCCCAGAAAATTGTAATTTTTAGACTTTCGCGATTCGAACACATTGTTATTAAATCAAACGGGGCTTAATCGCGAGAAAAACATTTAGTAATTTATTTACCTCGACGTTTCGACCAAGTTGCATTGGTCGTGGTCACGAGAAGACTGGAGAAATGCGGGTGGCAATGTCGGCGAGAGCGCGTAGTTTCGCCAACTACCCACTTTTGATATTATTAAACTGTAGGGCTGTCACAGCCCTGCAAAAGCACAGGGTTCTCACGACACACAACACTGACAGTATCTTTAGTTTTTTCAGGGTGAAAACCGCCGCAACGCGAACATCTATAAATCACTGGGTTCCAAGATGTAGACAACCTAAAACCATCCTCTCGATTGAAATTTTTATGTTTCCTGATTTCAACCGCTTCGCGTACAATTCTAGGAAAATAATGGCGGTCCGTGGAGAGGATTTTAGGGTCGTGTAGTTCAATCCAATGATTGGGTCCAGAGTCAAGTAGATGCTCAGCGATAGCCGATTTATTCACCTGGCGATTTTTGACAGCTGCGATATGTTCTTTAACCCTTTCTGCTATAGTGCGTTTGGTTTGTCCAATATATGAACTACCGCAGCTGCAATTGACCTTGTAAACGCCAGGTGTCTGAAAGGGAATGAAATCCTTCGGAGTTCTCAAATGTCTACTACGAAAACGCGAAACTACGCGCTCTCGCCGACATTGCCACCCGCATTTCTCCAGTCTTCTCGTGACCACGACCAATGCAACTTGGTCGAAACGTCGAGGTAAATAAATTACTAAATGTTTTGCCCAGAAAATTGTTCTAAAAACTAAGATCTCCAGATCGCAAACGCATCAGTCACGAAGAGCATAAAATTATATATCCTACAAAGAAAATGTATAAAGATATATGACATTTATAGATAAATAGGCGAAGCTAATAAATGTGTCAGTAAACTTTGACGTACGTTAGTAGTTAAACGCTGGTTCTATGAATAACGAATTATAATAAAATAAACGACAGATTTAAATCCATTGAAACTCAAAAATATGTATTACAAATGTGAAAGTAGCTCTGTCTGTCAGTCTGTTACGTTTTTTATGTCTAAACCAATCAATATCCTCTAGACTAAGGGTCCTGAATTTTGGTAAGTATTGAGATAGTTGGGACCTTGCAGAAGATACATAGGCTGCTTTTTTATCCTGCATTATCAAACCAAATCAAATTATTTGATTCTTGATTTGATTGGCGATCTTAGTCAGGTCGTCTGTTCATCTTGTCGGTGGTCGTCATGCTGCGCTTGCCAATACTCGCCACGCTTGGCAGGCGGGTTGGCGAGCGCAGTATGTTTCATGACCCTCAGAAGGCGTTGCTGCCCACCTTCTGGTACGTGATCCCTTAGCCGACTTTTACGACACCCGCGGGAAGAGATGGAGGGTTTAATTCTAGGCCGGTACCACCACGGCCACACATTTTGTATGGATAATATTAATTGTTCACACAGTCCAGCCGCATCTACATCTCTACATCTACCCACATGTCCGCTTCATGCTCGTGTATATATATTGAAAGGTACTGCCAGTCATACGTGTGTTTTATCTATTCTCTTGGATAATATTTCTCATATATTTTCTTCAGTTAGGCAACGGTAGTCGCGGAGCGCGTTGAATTCTTTTACAGGAGAGTTACAATCGCATGGATAAGAGTATTGCAATATACCGCCATGGCTCAGTCGTCAGTGGTCGTCGACTTCTAGTCCCCGGGGCCTTGGATTCGAATCCCGGCAGGGGCAAACATGATATAAATATGTTTATAACCTTGGAATTAAGCTTGGATGTTTGTTGTAATCTCATTGTGTATGTCCATGTTTCTGACCAGAGACCAGGCCAGTTATGCATGCCCAGAAAAAATAAATGGGTAAACTATATTTGTATTAATTTCAAATAAAACATTAAATTCACTTAATTAGTTTAGTTAGTATGTTTGTTACTCTTCCGCGTTAAGCCGAGTAAGCGGATCACACATAAAACTTGGTTTGTATAGAAAACGAACTACCTTAACACTCATTTTCAGTGTGGTAACACAAGTGTCACTAGCATGGCTCAGATAGAGGCAGGCGGGAGAATGCACAAACCGAACAGGAATAACTATATTGATATTCAACTCCGTTTTATTTATCTTACAATTTCTATATTCTTATCGGGTTGCGGATAAACAAACCAAAATATTGCGCTCGCGCTGATTGCATTATGGCTATCGATTTATAAAAAAGCTGTCGTAAAAATCTAATGCATAGCATTAAAAACGTAGGCTATGTTTATAAGCATAGGTAGCATCTTCGTAGATAGTCATCGATTGGAACGTATCGAACGGACGGCGGAGCGGGTACGGGTCAAGGCGACTTCACCAATCATCTCCCGCCGGTATCATTACGGTGGATTACATTTATATCCCAGCTGTAAAATCATTGTAAATAACGAATATTATTTAACTTATTGGGTTCATGGGAAATCGCGCCATCAGATCACGGCGACTTCTGTATCTGACAGCGTAATCTCATCTGAAGATGGACATCGAACTTGCCCGAAACCTGGATCAAAATTCTTTGACGATAAACGTGAGCAAATCACGATAATATATTGAATAATAATTTGTAACTCACGAGAATTTTCAATTAAAAATTCATTATATAATTCCTAACTCTTCTTCGAATGTGTAGATAATATTAATGGATTACGAAGTTCATAGTGTTTGTCATTATGCACGAGTGTTGGAAAGTAGAAGAAATTAGCAAGATATCTATAAATTTTAAGCAAAGTTGCATTAAAAGCCCAATCCGTTACCCGTTTGATTCAGTTAACTTACGAATAACTTATGACATTAGACTTATATTATATCCCTTTGTATCAATAGAAGGCTATAAACCCATGCAATGTCAGTGGGTGAAACTTATAAGACGCGTGTCAATTAATTGGCCTTTGAATTTTTGAATCGATCACATAAATTAGAAACATTTGTACAAAACCAATAGTCATATTATTTTCATCTATAAAATCTAATAAAACCAAATACGAATTCCAACTGTAAATAATATCGATTCGAGAGACGATATATTTAGTAAATCGTATTAATATTTTAACGTTAATCATCCAAAGCATATCTTAACGCTCGTTAAGAGGTCTCTCTATATGTGATTCTCTAAATTATGACACCGTATATATCTGATTCTCATTAGATGCGACCAGAGAGACACGCGACCAAACCATCTCTATACATATAAACCGTCATAAATATCTGTATCCACGCCGACGATATAATAACTATAGTAGATATGCTGTATGCTTGCTCAAACGCCTGAAGAACACGTCACAATTGGGACATTTGGAACTTTCTCACCACCAATAATGGAAATATTATAAATTGCGCCAATTAGTGCTTATGATTTTGCACAATTTTGCGTTAGCATCTTGAAATATTTCATGAATAAATTGATTTGAATTTCTGATGTATATTTATAAAAACACGTAAACGAAGTTTTCGACAAAGAAAGACGATTTATGAAATTGAATAATTATTTCTGACTGTGGTTTTATTATTTCATTTTATTTTAATGCTTATCCCGTTTCTTAGCATATTTTCTTATCTTTTACAAAGTCGTATTCATACCGAGAATAAATAAAAACTTCCTTTTCCAAACGATTTCCATTTCTTTTGTTATCAATTCTTGGATTAACATCGTTTTAATATTTAGTCGTACTCAGTAAAGAAACCCTCATGAATTTAGTTATATCGGTATGAAACGCAGCCTGTCATGCTGACGAAAACAAGCGTTGACACTTCGGGTTAAAAAGTATGATAAGTGACCGTCCAGGAATGAGATCATAATCCTATTATTAAATAATATTATTAAAGACATGTCTATAGTTATCAATAGGTGAATGGTCCAATCCATAAACCTACGGGAGGTCCACTAATTGTTGATGATATGCAAATATCACATTTAACGGCCTTTATATATTATAAGGAAACTATGGGAATATATATACTGTATCGAGTTTCCCTGGGCTGCATTTAGGAGATGTCATCTTTAGATGCATTACTATGTATCGAGATTTATGATGGCTGTAAATACAATCATATATTATGGTAATGCGTATTCCCACGAGAGCGATTTTGATTAGATATGCCTTATCTAACGCTGAGATGATTTGTAAAGTTCGCTTGGCATGTGTTCATGTTGAACGAAATAAAGTAATTATTTCGTTAGTTAATTTCTCGACTTACAAAATGTTACGAAATCAAATGGTCTAAGTTACTTAGACACTGTGTGTATACTATGTATGTATACTTCTTAGTAATAAATAAATTAAAAAAACCACCTGAATTGAGGAAAAGTATTTTTTTTTTTCACCATAGGCAAGCGTTTGACCACTATCTCACCTGATGTTACGTGATGATGCGGTCTACAATGGAGCACGCCTGACTAGAAGATACCTGTTCACTCGTGACTTGAAGATGCCCAGATTGTATCCATATGGAAACAGCACATTGCACAGATTTGGGCAACGAATTCCACTCGTTAGCTGTACGCACTATGGATGTGGAAGCAAAACGCTTCGTGCGACAAGTGTCGTGAATAAAATGAACAGGACATTCGTATTTTAATTACATGAACATGTTATGAAAATAAACACAGATATATTATCTCGAACCATATTACCTATATATTATGACGCAAGTGAGATAAGTTGCTCATGAGACTGTGGGTTACAGGAGTAAGGTGAGGCAGGCGAGTGTCTAATGAGCAGAGCTCACGAGTTTCATACAACGTTTTTCAACACATTTGCGAGGAAAAATCAAACATGTTTTGCTGATATCCTTAAATTATTAAGGGAGAATGCTCTGTTTACTCGCCTATATCTTGCAGTAAGGTACTTATTGTAACTTTGTAGGAAAAATCATATTAAACACTAGATGTGCCCCGCGGTGGTACCCGCGTGGTGATGAAAAACGGTGATGATGGTGATGATGACCATAAGCCAATATGTTAATCCAGGATATAAGCTATCTCCATACCAAATTTCATCTAAATCGGTGTAGCGTTTGATCGTGAAGAGGTAACAAACATACACGCATGCACACTTACACACATAGACACACACTTTCGCATTTATAATACTAGTAGGACTATTGTGTAATTGTAATATAACAAACCGACTAGGACTCACGTGGAAAACACTGGAAAATTACTCTCCGACTAGTTTCGAACTTATTTTCAGTTCTTTACCTGGGCTATTCTATAATGTTATTACGCACGTGTGTGTCATAGTTCGCTTTTTGCCCCCAAATGCGATGTTACAAGGCTTACTTTACGAGCAAGTGTGTTTAAAACAACATAACATGTTAGCTGGTTTAAAATCAGTGCTAATAACTCGTTAGGTTTCGTAGGTTTGTGACATCACGGAGGAATTACTATACAACAGTTTGTATACATTGCATAGAAAAGAAATGTTATGAGGACCGTCAGAACAAATATGTACAGAATATTACATTGATCAGTGACTTCTTGGAAACTTCTAATAAAGGCAAGTCTTATTTAGACCCTTTTCTCTTGCTTCAACTGTTTACTATTATACACCCTCGTGTGTGTTCTGTACAAATCTAGTCGAGAAATTAAAGTAACGCTTCAGGAAAAGCTACACACAGCTGTGTATGATGAATTGTTTCGTGTATGACAGCTGTGTATGATGAATTAAAGTAACGCTTCAGGAAAAGGTACACACAGCTGTGTATGATGAATTGTTTCGTGTATGACAGCTGTGTATGATGAATTAAAGTAACGCTTCAGGAAAAGGTACACACAGCTGTGTATGATGAATTGTTTCGTGTATGACAGCTGTGTATGATGAATTAAAGTAACGCTTCAGGAAAAGGTACACACAGCTGTGTATGATGAATTGTTTCGTGTATGACAGCTGTGTATGATGAATTAAAGTAACGCTTCAGGAAAAGGTACACACAGCTGTGTATGATGAATTGTTTCGTGTGTGACAGCTGTGTATGATGAATTAAAGTAACGCTTCAGGAAAAGCTACACACAGCTGTGTATGATGAATTGTTTCGTGTATTAATAATTCAAATTCATAATAAATGATCGTCGCATTGGCTGTTTAATACGACTTAGTATCACCACACGTGGGCAGAGTAAGTGCCACTACATAACCTATAAATATCACAAAATTGATTGTATTGAGTTTATCTCCATAATCGGTATTATCTTACATTCTCCCAATATTGTTACCGCCAATTACCAAACACGATGTACATTCCACTCGACCCTTATGCTATTATAAATAAGGTCGGTTTTGATTATGACCAGTAGGTTTGTATAGATCCAGTAGCGTTAGTGTAAATGATACAAAATGCGCACTCGTACAGTATTTTGAATGTAATTTATGTAAAGTCTCTTATGTTACAGCCGTTACGAATAGGATCTGTGGTTATGGGAGTATTTTACATTACAATTGAGTTTTCTTGGATCAGTTTCGGGTGTTGGAGTCGTAATGAGAGTTTGGATTGAATGGGGGTGTTCGTGAGTGGGCGCACCCTGTATATGATAATTGGTGTTGTTAATGAGGTTGAGACGTTCAGAGAATATGTACAAGAGATACAATTCTGTACTCGGGAATATGAGTTTATTTCAACTGATGTAATGAGTCGACATTAGAAACAATTAATAATAATAAATTTAGCAATAAGATAAGATAATTTAGTCATAATTAATCTATAGGCTTGCTACAGCTAGCAGATTGCTCAAATGTTGTAGTAGTAGATGTAGTATTGCACTTAGTTATTAATTTTATTTTAATAAAGACATCGGTCATTTGATAAAACATAAAAAAAATAAGTAAAGTAAGTTATAATAACCATCAATATCGATGTCATTTCAGCCATATTACGTTTACTGCCTTCCTAATTAATCTTCACAATGAACCTGTTAAATCAGGCTGAAGGCAGCTTTAGTTTCTGTCAGTGGACGTCCTGCACTTTGTTTCCCAGGTCGTTGTCTCCACTGGAGAACTCTCTTTTTAACCGACTTCAAAAAAAGAGGAGGTTCTTCTATCGACCGGTATGCTTTTAAAAAAAAAAAGTATTATGTTTGTTACCGCATAACTTTCGACTGGGTGAAACGATTTGGGTCGTTTTTTTTGTAAAAGCTGGTGCTTCCCGTGTTGTCCCATTTAAATTTCATTAAAATCGGTTAAGCGGTTTTTGAGTTACACTTCAATAACTGAAAAGTGCTACGTATACTTGGATGATATTATAGTAGCGGGTGGATATATCGGTGAACATATACAATAACAATTGATTCCGTGGGTAGCAAAGGTCACTGAAAATGGTGAAAAAATTTTTTTTACTAAAAATGTAACCGACTTTAACATTCAAAAGTATGAAATAATTTGTCGAAGTCAGTACGATGCTCACAATATTTTGATAATAGTTAGTTTTGAACTATCATAGTGCCGACTTCAACAAGGTATTTCATACTTTTGAGTGTTGAAATTGGTTCCGTAGTTTGGGAAAAGTTTTTTTGACACTATCGGTTATCTGTTTTTCGTGATGTAGGTACATAAGCGCTTCTCACCGCCATGCGCCACTTCAGCTTGCGCCGGGCTATAGCGATGACTTTCGTATTTTAGAGTATATATTGTTTTTATTAATATGATGACAGTAACAAACCACTTTTAAATATTTTTGTTAATTGTGGCTTAACATAGTTTGGCAATTCATTAATTATATACCTACGTTTTTTATCACAAATCAACATCAATATTAATTATTACCAATATAATTAGTACCGTATGTTAATAATTTAGTTACATCATAAAACAAATTTTATATAATATGGGCCCCAGATTCATCATTCATTTCATTCCTGATTTAATCTCATAGGTAGAGAATCATCTAGACTATAAGTAGGTGGCTCAATGTGCGACACGATTACGAGACCTATAGACGAACATTGGTGACATAATGAAACAAAATGTTAAAAAATGTAAAATTTAGTACATTGTATATTTTTTTTGAATATTTTTTTCTAAGCCGAGTACGTGTCACCATTCCAAAACATTCACCTTTTTAACATAATAAAGAGTGGAGACGGCTTAGCACCAAATTCCCATATCAATTTACGGAAATATTTGACCTCTGAGCACAATGCCGCCCACGCTCCTCGTAAACTATTCTAATCTAACGAACATAGAAAATCAATTTTACATCATAAATGTATATGAAAATGGATGTTATAGAACTGCTGCTCGTGTTCGGGATCAAACGGTGACAATATGTGGTCTGTGCGGCTTCTGTTGTTCTGTGGTCGCTTTGGGGAGATCGGGGTTCATCGGAACATATTACTCGTATATGTATATACGACCAGTCCCTTCTCTTTGTACGCTTCGGAAGCTGATGCAAATAAATACTGTTAACGATTGTTTTTATAATTAAGGGCTTAACAAGTGCCGATGTTATTAATCATTGTTATCATCAAACCGCTTCCAACCGGTCCTTGTGGAAGTTCAATGGGGAGGCTTATGTCCAGCAGTGGACGACCTAGAGCTGAGATGATGAGAATAATGTCTTTTCTTGTGATGTAATTCACAGATCACGCGCATTTGTCGTTACCGGGAGAGTTAAAGAGATAAACGAAAATTACTGTCGCTCCATAATATTTTCTCGTGAATAAATTAGCTAATGAAATCAAATTTTGTTCAATGAGAATTAACCTTCATGAATACTCATGAGTGGCATTTTTGAAGTTTATTTAAAATTTTATTTTGACTTTCAACAAATAATTTAAAAAGACTCAGCGTTATCTATTTAGCAAACGGTCAAACTTAATTACCCAGCCCCAGGTGCTCGCACTGCGCGCGCGTGGCGCTCACTGTATCCACTGAGCTCCACTAACTTGTAACGGGACCATTTCATAACTTTCTTAAAGTTGACTAAAAAATATAAAATAATTATAAAATATAATATTAATTAATTATATACGCAAAACTTTCATCGAAATCAAGTAAGCCGTTTCGAAGGAGTTAGGATACAAACACTGTCACACGAGATTTTTATATATTAGAACAAAAAAATGACGTAAGTTCGTTGCAAACTACGTAGAAATTTCACATAACTCTTGAAATTAAAGAGAAGTTACTCGAATCTTTTTTGAAAAAATCTTTATGCGCAATATAAAAGTATAATAAAGAAAACGTAAAGCAAGTATCACAGAATTGAGAACCTCTCCTTTGCTGGAAGTCAGTTAAATATATTTCATATTCTTATTCTTACGGCTTCCTCGCTTTTTATTTTAAAAAGAACTATTAAAACACTTTTGTAAATATAACATGACACTGAATCAATGCACCAGTAATGAACAGCCAGAAAAGAAAAAAACATGATACGTTCAGCTTTTTGCAGCGTTTCAGCACTACACCTGATAGATAGCGACGATTTTGTTAAAGGGTATTGGATATAGAATTGTTAGAGAGTCGAGACAGCGTTACATTTCAAGTGCTGATTGTGCAGTCTTTATTATCGAAGTAGTGATTATTACTAAAATAGAATTTCAAAGTTATGGAAGACACATTTATGTCAGAACCGTAGCATGAAGAAGTCACTGGTCTCTGCCTGCCCCGCTGTGAAACAGCCGTCACAATGTGTTATGTTTATATTTTATTCGACAGACTGCTACCGGTGGCAAGTATGACTTTTCTTTTTTGGTGACTTTTATTGTTCAAACTTTGCATAGTAAAATAATAATTTAGATCAAGCAAAAATATATGCTTAGTCCAACAGCCGTATAATATCAAAGCTTGTTAAGATTGAATTCGATCATCTTAATCAGACAATACGGCCATCTCTGTTATTTTAACAGCTGTCACATCTAACATCCGCTGTAAATTTTATTAATTAATATGAACACAAAACACTTTATTGCACTCGGTCAGAGAAAACATAGACAATCATAAAAAAATATGCCTAACCAAAGAACAGTTGGTGCCCCTATCGCTTGGTCTTTTTCAGACAACCATGGTTGGTGGTGCAAAAATATTCAAAATCATTGATTGTCAGACAATTAAAGTCCATATGGTAAAACACAATCTTGTCAAGTACATTAAACTCTAAAATGGTAATAAAATAATTAATTATATAATAGAAATAGCATGTCTAATAATAATATCGACGGTCCTCACAGTGATCAGCGACACTGACTGGATCCGCGACCCCGGGGTCGAATCCCGGCTGGGGCAAACATTTCTGCGATGAGCGAAAAAAAAAAAAAAGAAATTGTTCTCGGGTCTTTGATGTTTGTGTATTGTGATTGTGTCAGTCCATGCCTCCCGCGACACAGGGTATCCTAGTGCGGGGCTGTAAGTAATAGTATAGAAATACACCCTACATTACATGCAGTTCGAGTCGCGTACTCTAAGTGGATATTCACCCAGATATGAACAAGCACCTCTGCCTCGTCCGAGCGTCGGCATTAGCCCGATACGATAAAAACGTGAGTGTAGCCGGTTTTCTTCTTATAATGTGTAATACTCACGAGAGTTTTCAAACTTTAATTACTGATGTGTATATTACACCAACTATGCCTTGGAGGTACTACTGATTCTTCAAAATATCAATGCGGAAATTCGACATTTATATTTTCACCGTCGACACCTTTGGTTAATCAAATGGCAAGCCAGCAAACACTCACGTTTTTGACAGTCGTTATTTCTCGACATCTCGCTAAGGTGTCAAGCACCTGTTCGATCAGGTATCGGCTCGGCTACATGTTCTCGAGGCTCTCGAGTGACCCAGGCGAGCTAAAAGGCTCATTACATTAACAATGAATCTCTGGTCGAGTCAAGACAGCAAAGCCTGCAGCACTTACGTTAAGTCGCTACTTTATCGTTTTTTTACCGAATACATTTCGGGGAGTGCCTTGGACCTACATAATTTGATTCCTCCTGCCTCTATCCACCAAAGAACGACCAGATGGATGACGATGCGACATCCATGCTTCGTAGACGTTCCAACTTATCGTATGAATCGTTTTGCATCCACGTCCATAGTGCGTACAGCTAACGTGTGGAATTCATTGCCTAAATCTGTGTTTTTCGCATAAACACAATCTATGGGTATCTTCAAGTCACGAGTGCACAGGTATCTTTTATGCAGAAGTGCTCCATCGTAGACCGCATCATCACTTAACATCAAGTGAGATGGTGGTCAAACCTATTCTCTAGTAATCCCGTGTGACTGGTTTTTCTTTCGTTAAGCACTTGTAAAATTCACAAGAATCATTATGATGCGTATCGTTAGCAATAATGCTAATAATTGTGGTGTATGACAAGCAATCAGAACCACGTGCCGCGCGCGTGTGATTGTAGGTGTGATCATTCACTTGAGCATGTTACAAGGTCACATATCTGATCGATCTGAGTCGATGAGTTCCTACTGAAAAACAGCGCGAAGGTTGTCAAACCCTCGCATATGCTAGTAGGGACTCATTTCTGGCATCGCGCATCGCTGCTATACCTATATTAACGTTGTTCTAATTATGTGCTTATTTTATGTTTATTTTTTATTTTTATTTTTGAAGTCTGTTTGTAGGTGTCTGTAGGTTTAATTGTCTATGTATATATATTGTAGTGTTGCCTTTTGTCAGAAATAAATATGTTTTCTTTCTCTTTTTCTACCTCCCACTTCTTATACTATTAATGATCAATCCACATAATAATATGTAAGTCTCAGTCATCCGTTGAAAATCATTCGTTCCCAAATTAGAAGTGACCGTCCACTCGTGCCAACTCGAGCGCATGGTCAGCACGCAGTAACCAGTAACAACAATTACCACGATAATATATATGTTTTGATTGAGTTACCGATATTTCGCGCCGAAACTCAATCAAAATCATGGTTCGTATCCCGTGTTAAACAATATATTACATATTATGAAAAGCCATGAAAGTTTAAAACAATTACCACTATGCCGTAAGCTTCGTATATGAAAAGGCTTCTTTCAAAATGTTGAATATCGAGAGCAGAGGCAGAACCTGTTGCGTAATGAGACGTTACAATTACAATTCACGCAAGTGCTTAAGCAACGAGGCGTCAAGTTGTAAAACAAAAATACACACACAAGCCTAATCTGTGACCTATGTCATTAGCAACCGATAGATTTACAATAGCCATAATGCTTTCTGAAACTCACTTCCATAACCCACATAAAATTACACTTATAACTACAAAACACAGTCTACTTTAGTCCTTACCTGAAAAGTAATAAGATGACGTGTGATATTTATCGGCGGGTGTAAAAAGCGTTGCACAATCGCGCCACCCAGGGCGAGCTTAGCTTCAATAAATGTGTACAATTTACAACGTTCTTAACTTGAAGTTGAAAAGTTGGGCTTGTTATGTGAACTCGCAGAGATAATGGGGGAGATAGAAAAATATTGCGTGGAAATATTAAATTGCATTCGGAATATATTTGTCTGTTTTAAATAGGTATGGTGCAGCATAGACTCGGCTGGCGGCTGCGTTACTAAGTTATGGGGGCTTGTGTTGATTGCGATCTTCGTAATCTGCTATAAGGTGAAAGAAACAATGTTTTATTTAACTTCTTCGAGTTCAAGTAAAACACGACAAATGTTGAAGAAAATAATGAAATGAGATACAATGATGATATGATCTCGAAACAGAAACACGGATGATTTTCTCTACGTTATGTGCTGTCAAATACCAGAAACATGTGCATGATAATAGCACAATATGTGAAAAGTAATATTTTATATTTAGAGTTTAGTTTATGTCATTTATCTTTCTCTCTTTTTTTATTAACAACGTAAGCCTTTTTCCTCTCATCTCCAGCGTTGTGTTTGTAGTAAAGTATAATATTTTGGCATGATTCATATTGTACCTACCTATTAGGATAGTGATTGTCGTGTACATATTAAGATCCTGGTGATATATATACCTTATTATATATCTCGCGTGCTACACTCAGACCACATCGTAACTTAATAACAGCGGTCAAACGCAAGCTTATCATTGCAAAAAACAAAGATTAGGCTTTTCTGACGTCTAATGCAGTCGGTAATGCAATTCGTAAACGTGCTGCTTGAACTAAAATGGCTTATCGAATAGAAACTTATAGATATCATGACAGGGTGTCTAGAATAATCTGAGAACTAAACCGTTGTTGCAGAAATTAACATTATTATATGCTTTATTTGTTTTCAGTGCTCAATATTTCAGCATAGTTGCACGCGCAATGCACACAAATACGCTCAAGTTACTGCGGGTAGAACCTTTAAAAAATAGACAAATCAATCCACCCTTTTTCTTTGACATCTGTTGCGTTTAATGCTGTTATGTCATCATGACAAAAGTCTTTCAAAACTCAATGTTGATCTCTACAATGTAAGCAAATGAAATACATGGTAAAAAATATAATAATATACTACTCATAATACTGGATCTTGCATTTGTGACCATGTTAGTTTAAAACCTGAGACAATTAATATTGACTACATGTCAGTACAACTCATAAAGTAGGTATAAAATAGTAGAATCATGCTGACGACTACACGGCGGCGAAGGCTGCGCGGTGGTATTTTTTAAATCATTATTAGTATTTGACTACTACATCTTACCTGATGTTAAGTTTATCCGATTAACATTATACTATTAACGAAGTACTATTACTTCGTTTGTTTTCTCTTGTATCCACGTGACATTGGTGAAATTGTAGAGACGCCGCTCAAGCCACGAATAAAAAAGTTGAAGTGAAGACGTATTTAGTCTACAATATAGCGTAAAACTGGAAGGTATTCGTGCTATCGTGCTATCTGACGAGTCAGCCGGCGGTTCTAACAAACATTTCACCAAATGGTAAATGCACCAGCAACCATAGAAAATTAATTTACGCCATTCTCAACGTAATAACCATTAAATAACCGGCCGGCTAATTTTCTAATGGTTAACATAAAATACGGGTTTACTGCGCGGAATTCGTCCCATAAAATCCTTCGAAATAATGTTCTATTAATCATTTTATAAAGGTTTTTTGATAAGCGAACTGATTTACGGCGGTTTAACTACGAACAAGACGTATTTACGGCAAGTTTACGTACACGTAATGGACACTAAATAGGTAACATTATGATCGTCTGGATACAATGTTGTGCGCATACTTTGTGACGGACATTGGTTAATACTTGATTTTTAAAGTCAGGTTAAGAGTTTATTCATAATCTTCTTCTGAGCCATATGACGTCAACTGCTGGACATATGTCTCCCCATATAGGGGGGATTTGCCCATACTCGCCACGATTGGATGGCGGATTGGTGAGCGCAGTATGATTTCCGATTCTCAGAAGGCGCTGCTGCCCACCTTCTGGTACGTGTTCTCTTAGCCGACTCTTAAGACACCCACGGGAAGAGATGAGGAGTTCTATTCTAGGCCGGTACCACCACGGCAAAGTTAAAGAATTAGTCATAATAATACATGTAAAATAGTACGCAAACAGATCCCGTTCCTATCGCTCAGTGTTCTTTTCATATGACGACAACTGCATTATATATTTCAGGCATTAGTTTGCTAGCTAGTAATGCAACTTATTTAAAATTTTATATTGGTAATTAGTTCTGAAGTTAAGTCTCAGAAACATAAATTTAAATTTTACAATTCAATAACTTGTTTAAGTAATAAATAAAGCGGAACTTAAAAATCTACTAAAAATATTGTATCATTACACATAGGTACAATAAGGCTCAGCTTATGCCTAAAATCAACATACTTTTCACTGACAAACGCACATGAAATGCGGTGCCAAAACAGAGAAAAATGTCATAGTCATAAGTAAGGTTATTAACAAAAAGCAACCGACTGGATTGTTTTTTGGGTAATAAGGGTCACTAGGTTACATACAGTCTTCAAAATTTTATATAGTTGTCATAATATAATAAAAATTAATAGGTTACATCGAATAAGGTCTTCTTTACTTTATTAATCAATTCTATAGAAACCCCTCTGTATGTTGAGTATTTATTCATTGTTCAAGTGGTTTCTAAAATAGAGTCGTACGTAACACATGAATATGGTTTTGCTAATTGAAATAAAAAATAATGAATTGATTTGATGACACAAAACAACATGTGAGCTTCTCGGATACAAGTAAGTTTCGTTAATTAGGGAAACTGGCCTCAAAGCACGGATTTGACATTCACACAAAGCACATAAGTCTATATACCCAACCTATAAACTGAATACAATATATAGAAAAATATTGAAGTGTCATATACAGGGTGCACTAGATGATTCTCTTAAGAACAACACTCGTGTAATTGTGCGCCAGCATACATGCACTTTGCATGTATTATTTAAATAACTTAATGTGTTCCTGTAATTTGCTGTTAGTTTTCTTAAAAATGTAAAATAAAATAAACATTTACGGCGTTACAGTATTTGATATATATTATTGGCAAAATATTAAAAATAAATTATTACGAAACACAGCTACATAACATTACAGTTAGCACCATGGCACCGTGACAGAACAGATTATGGCCGTGACATTCAGAGAAGTTATTTTAAAATAACACTTTGGTATTTGTTATCAGCTAGCTGCGCCCGGTTTCACCCGCGTGGACTACGATTTTCCCGCTACCTCAATTATCCCACATAATAACTATACATATTCCGCGATAAAAAGTAGTCTTTGCGTTATTCCAGGGTATAAGTTATGTGCATTCCACATGTCAAGAAAATCCGTTAAGCTGTTTAAGCGTGAAGAAGTAACAAACATACAAACGACATACAAACTTTCGCCTTTATAATATATGTATATTTAGTGTGATAACAATTGGAAGGTTAAAATTCGGGTAACAAAATGAGAGACACATAGACATGTTTATGTGTCGTAGATCAAGGAAGATTCGTTTACGGGATAAATCACGTAGAATTATCCCGTAATGCTACGTGATTTATCCTATCTATATTACTAACATTTTATAGCTAACAGTACTCGTAGATAGTGTATGTTTTATTATATTGGAATAAATTTTGCGCGTCGAGGCCGTGACTAACTTGAGATTCCGTTTATTTTATGCGTATAATTTATATACTTCTATCTGGTTCCTGTGGAAATCGATGGAGGAAGCATAAATGTCCAGCAGTGGATGTCCTGCGGCTGAGATGACGATGATAATGTCAATGATGCGTAAGAAACAACACCTTATTCGCGAGTTTAATGGTCCCTTTTACCCTGTCACCGATGGAACATGGGCTTTTTCTCCCAGACGGGAGGATTGGCCACCCACCCTTGGCCAATGTGGGTTTGCGGAAAGAGGCTTTACTTGAAGTTGACAACCCTCCGCGATGACCCGACAGCCGTCGTCCTGAGCCGGTAGCAGGGGGCGGCCTCCGTTATCGTGCTCACGCAGCTATCAATGAGAGCCCGTTGTCATTCTAGGTCTAGCGTGACCTAGCCTTCGCCATATCGTCACTGACCATCAAATATAAGGTATAAGTATCAGGTATGAACAAATAATTCATAGAAAAATTTATCATTATGTGCAATACAAATTCAGACCACAGATAATTTTTAGTTACGAGTACATGCAGAACCCACGCTAAGATGTAATCTTGTGCTGTGGGAATCTGCAACCTTCTTTGACATAATATGCACTTTGGTTGCCAAAGTGACAAGCATAAGTGAGATAGCAGTCAAATGAAGTATCAGAATAGCAAGTATTAGAAATACATATTAATATCTATAACATATATATATATTTATTAAAGCTTTACCTGTTATTAGTGCGCAGTATGACGTATGAGTGTTAATATATTGATTGAGATGTTTTGTTCGCTATATTGAGGTCTCATATCTCTTGTGTTCGTGCAAATATGTTTATGGCGGGTTTGGGTAAATATTATATGGTCACTGTGTTAATGGCTATACATGTTGTGTGTATAACATCATTCTGTAACATTTTTTTTAAAATTTAAGCGTTTAACACACATACGGCTCGCTTGATGGTAAGCGATTATGGCTACGTATGGAATACCATCTGAAATACCACTGATATTTCCAAGGCGTTACCAACACTAAAGGGTTCTATGGATTTCCCTTTTATATGTTCTCATGCTGTTACTTTGCAGAAGACTAATCGTGGACAGCCATGATATATTTCTCAGTGTTCAGCTTGTACTTTTTGCCTACTATTAAATGAAATGAAAGGAAAAAACAAAGAGGCTTCCGGATTACTCTGTCTCTTCCAGTTCTGAACTGTCTAACATTTCATTTGATAGTCACTGACGCTGTGGTCGAAGGTGGCATATATTTGGCAGTACATTTTGCCCGCTGAACAATATTTCGGCATAGTTGCACGCGCAATGTACACAAATAAACGGAAGTTACTGTGGGTAGATAATTTATAACCTTCCCTTTTGTTTTATGTCTGTTGCGTTTAACGGTGCTATGACATCATGATAAAACTAATTCCAAACTTGATCTTAATAAAGACACAAAAGACGTGTGGCACTCGGGAACTGCCGCGGTAAAGCTATTGCATAGCATTTTTTATCAACTTATGCAATTAATATATTAATAACTTATGCAGTAACGCCGATACAACCAATGCCACCTAGAGGCGAGTTGCTGAACTAAATAGACAAAAAAGTTCTGCTATTCATCGACAGATGGCAAAACTAAAAAGTATCACCGCCATGCCGGTCGGAAAGGGGGGTGCTAGGTTATTTTCGTTACGGAATTTCTGGATTCGGTCTCCACGCTCAAGGCCCGCGATAGAAGCTATGCAATAGCTTAAAAATATTTTTATCAATTATAATTGAATAGTAGCGCCCTGCGGTTGTACTCGCGTGGTGATGAGAAACGGTGATGATGGTGAAGATGAAATTAAGCCTACGCCTAATTAATCTAGGGTGTAAGCTATCTCCATACCAAATTTCATCGAAATCGGTGTATCCGTTTGAGCGTGAAGAGGTAACGAACATACACACAAACACACAAACTTTCGCATTTATAATATTAGTTGAATAATAATATCTTATTATTACGTGTGACATCAGTGGCAGCAGCAAGTATTGCTACTTTGATAACTCAATTAAGAAGCAATACTTTATTAATCAAATGTTATTAATACAGACATAAAATAAACAAATAATATTTTACAGCGTTGTTTAGAGACCCGTCACAATTAACAGTGTATGATATTAAAATAAAAATGACTTGTTTAAACAACACCCAAACTGAATTAATTTTTTATTGCAGTTATATCTGAGAAGGCCCTGCTTAAGGCCCGGTGCACACAGAGGCTAGACTGATGCTATTGTTTATTTTTGGTCTAATTTCTGTATGAAAAAAATACTAATTTTTGAGACTCCCGCAAGGACTACAGTTTTCTTGAACCAATTTTTTATTTATAAACTGATTTAAATAAAATAAACACAAAATTGTGAGTGTAAGTTACAGTGTGCTAGTGTGATGTGGTTAAAATATTCCTTATCGAGAACACATGAACAAAGTGTCTCCCCCTTAAATAGAGACAATAAGAAAAGTGTTAATGGACACATTCTTAGTTACAGTAAATTTAGCAAGTTAAGTTAAACTTATTAGCTTTTTTAGGCTAGATTGTAATATATTTATAGGATGCATTTGTATGCGAACTATACTAGAAAAAAAAAGGAAAAAACAAAATTGTAAGTGAACATGTTTGCACAATATATAGTACGGTATAAGCGCTTCTCGCCTCACACACTAGTTGAAACTACAGTTGGAACTTACCAAATTATTTACGAGAATCACACTCAGAGTATAATGTCGAAAGTTTGTCGTTTGTACTTTTCCACGTTTGTTACTTTTCACGCTGAAAGGCTGAACTGATTTGCAAGAAATTTGGAATAAAATAACACATAGACTACAGACTTTTTACCCCGGAAAAAATATGGTTCCCGTGGGGTAATTGAGGTAGCGAGATAACCGTAGTCCACGCGGTTTAACCCGAGTTCATATTGGTTTCTGTAATTGAATTTAATAAATGATATTATCATATGAATGAGCTGTTAGCCACGTTAGTTATTCAAACCTGATAAAAGTTACTGCACTCCTGTAATTTTGTAATGTGAATCTGTGGCGTGTCCTTATTCAGGATCTATTAAACCGATTTTGTTTGATTGAGATTCCCCATTGTGTTACTGCTTAGTTTAAAAGGTGGTTTAGTTTACAGCGTGTCTTAAGCTAGTGTGTTCTCCTATGTCTCTATTTCATCTTTAGCAACGTTACTATTCCAGGCTCTGAGGGATATACGGACACACACAGATATAAACTGTCGCATATGTTAGGACTAGTTGTGCACCTTGGTTTTACCTGCGTAAGCGATGACATTGTCGGTATGAAACGAGTCAAACAAAATGAAGTGAAAGTAAAGAATATTATAAAAATCATTAATTCACAATCATTTATAGTGCTCAGAAAGCCACAGAAACTCTTTAGTTTTTTGGAATTAAAAGTATGCTATGCGTGTTATTCCAGGGTCTGAAGAACCTCCGTATCCAATTATATCCAAATCTGCTAATCTGTTTTAGTGATGAGTACTGATAAACTTTCGAATTATTTGGTCTTAATTTTATTTTCAATTATTATTATGTTGATTTTAATTCAACAAAAATCCGTTATGGCGCGGGCGGGTCACAGTACACGTCCAACCTTATCTTTGATCTTCGCAGCTTGATGTCACCACACAGTTATAAAATTAATTAGAGCTCACATGTGACAAGCGCGCGCTTTATAGCCTCCATTAGAGTAAATGACGCTCCACACCGCGACCGCGCTAGCCGCGCCCGCGCAGCGTCCGCGTCGCGACGCGTCGCTTCTATATTATGCGCACTAATATAGCGAACGTATTCTTTTGTCTGTTGATAAAACTATCTATCTATTCATAATAAATTTAAAGTTTACATCTAGCACTGTACGTATTTTTAGTTCAGGTTTAAAATAACTCATATACAAATAATACTGTGGAATGTTAACCCTTGCACATGTGCAGTCTGTGCGTCAGATATACTCAAAGCCAGCTCAATGGTTATTGGATGTTATTGAAGGTTTCGCACATTTGTAGTGAACCACTCACGTTTGCTGCAGCACAAGTTGTTGGCTTTCATGCCATCGTCCGTAAAAGAACAGCCTCTCTTCTTAACAGAGTGTAATAGAATTTCGCAATTACAAAAAAAAATATATATCTAGATTAGGTTCGTTTTTTACATAAAGACCATAATTCCAGCTCATATACGACTGTATTGATGTCTGTCGGCTATGAGCCATTTTTTTTTTTTTTTTTTTTTATTATTTATTTATTTGCTGTTTTTATTTTTGTCTTTTTCTTTTTATACTTTCATTTTGGGGTTACTAACAACATTTCTTAAATAACTATTTTTGAGGAACCATCACTTTTATCGCAATAAAAAGTAATCTTTGTTTTAGTCTAGGTTATAAGGTACATATTTCATTCAAATCTATCGAACCGCTTAGACGTGACACTCACATGACATACACAAACTTACGCATGTATAATATTAGTGTGTTTTAACATTTTGAAGATTGAGATTTAGTGTTGGTGGATATAAAAGTATGCCAGGAGTCCCACATACCATGAACCGCCATGGAATGACGGTCGTCGTGGATCAGTGATTAGCGACACTAACTTTGGAACCGCGACCCCGGGTTCAAATCCTGGCCGGGGCAAATACTTCTGTGATGAGCAAAGAAGTTTGTTCTCTTGGGTCTTGGATGTTTGTGTATTGTGATTTTGTGTGTCTATGCCTCCCACGATACAGGGTATTGTAGTGCGGGGGTATAAGTGAGTGAGGAAAAAAAAAAGAATATAATAAATCTCTTCTTGTACATACAAGACATGCCAGTATTCAAAATTGACCACAGCTTCGAGGTTAGCCACAGCAACAAATACTGCCCACATCGTTAAAATCATCATCCCAGCCATAGCTATAGGAGGTCCACAGCTGGACATACTGGGGAATCAAAGAGGAGACCCCCATTGATTTCCACAGAAACTGGTAGAATGATCATTCAGCCTTTTCCTGCGATCTTAGTCAGGTTGTCTACCCATTTGGTTGATGGCCTAGGCTGCGCTTGCCAGTCCGTGGTCTCCATTGAATAAGGCCAACGGTCATCAGTTCTTTGAGCTCTGTGCCGTGGTCACTGCCACTTTAACTAGCGGTAGGTACAATTCTGGGCCGGCGCCCCACGGCAACCATTAATATTCAAAATAATAAATAAAATCGACGAAATTGGTTAAATAAGATATCGTTGAATAAGTAATACATTCTTCTAATCGATAAAATAATAAAACAATCGCTAATTGTCTTACGAAAACTTCTTATATCAGGGCCTATACTCTGAGGCACTTATAAGACCCGATAGCCTTGGAAGACCAAAACCGCACACACACCTTATAATCCTTAGTACCAGGAGCAATAGATAGTTATTTATTTTACATGTTAGTACAGTAAATTTTGGCGTAAGTGCTTGGATTGAAACCTGGGAAAGCGAAGGGTTCTGGGATTGAATTGGTTCTTTCCATTATCATTAACCACTATGTTTTATATAAAAAAGCACTTGGCAAAGCAAACAGTTGTTTACATATAATAACTGGTTTTGTATCAAGTCTACTAAAACAACACTTTGAGCCCGACGAATCATAAAGATAAAACATTTCTGGCTTCATTATTACTTCGAATGAGTTCTCAAATCACAGAGGTCTATAATCTCAACAACAAATCAGGTCGAAGAGGTAACCTTTGAAATAGATTCCCAACGTTTACAACCCTAGCATCGAAATGTCGAAATCCAATTCGATCGATGTCAAAGTTCGACTACTATCGTCACCATTCGAGATTACATTAAAATCGAGCATCGGAATGCCGACGCGGCGAACAAATGCGTTTTGTCGTGTAAGCCCGATATAATCATCGAAAGCATCGACATACGTTATTGCCACGGGGAAATCCGAAAATGTCACTTTAAATAATCGTGTTCATTAGTAAACATTTAAAACACGCATTAGAAACGTTGGGTGCCGGCGCCTCGGTGATCACAATCTCGGACATACGGCCGTCCTTATCTGCCCTTTACTAAAATGGAACGAGGAAGCGAGACGCGCGCCCAAAGCTCGAATAAGGAGCGAGGTGCTAGCGTGATCGTATCGGGCGCCCGCGGTACTTACTAATTAAGAGACCGACTCTTTTCGATAAATCGCTCCGAGAGATCCTCGACGTGCACAATTAAGACGTACACAGTCATTATAAACACTCGAACGATTTGAAACGATTCAATCGGTACTTACGTTGAAAGCTCGATTAATATTTAAATTCGGAACATTGTTCGCCGACCCTCCGTGGTGTGATTGGTGATAATTTTTTAATTGTTATTGTGGCCAGTGTCTCTTTTATTAATCACGTATAGGTACGTAGGCGTTCAGTGACGTACATCTCATAAATTTGATATTATATATTTTTTGATTGGTTGCAGATGACATTTACCTTCGTTCAATTACTTATACTAAACATACAAAATAATATTATAGTGTTTCTCTCCACGGTCGGTCCTTTATCACAGCATATTGCAGTAGTTTAAGGCCGGGTCGACACGATACGAGTCTGCTCGGACCAAGTGCACTCGATTACTACTCGGACGATACGAGTATCGTGTAACATGTAACCCGAGCGCGCACGGACGTCAGCGTCCAATCCGAGTGAAATTGGATTGTGTTTATTTTTCAGATGACTTGCATCAAACGTTATAAAACAAAATGGCGTCAACTGAAAAAAAGTAGAATGAACGAAACACTGTGCGGTTCATAGCACTGTAAGAAGAGGAGCAAGTGTTGTGGAAGTTAGAATTGTTGCGTTGATTTTTTGACCTGTTATGATTCAACTTTTATAAGCATAGGTTTTATAAACAACTGCGACACCCTGTAACAGCAGATCAGACTGCTGCATATTAAGCGAGTCAGTCTGTTCCATGTGTTGTGTGTAGAATGAAGCTTGAATACGAGTACACTGTGAAGCGTGTGAACCACTATAGGAGCGCACTCGTATGTACTAACCTTTGGTTTAAAGATATTGATTTCTCAACCTTTGAAATAATTATTGGAAAAGTTTTTAATTTTTTTTTTTTACATATTATAAGTTTGCGTTTGACAACTGTCTCACCTGATGTTAAGCGATGACGTTGTCTAGGATTTAGCACGCAAACGTAGAAGGTACCTATTCACTCGCGACTTGAAGACTCCAGGATTGTACATATCGGGAAACACAGACTCGGGCAACGAGTTCCATTCCTTGGCAGTACGCATTAAGAAAGTAGAAGCAAAATGCTTCGTACGTATAGGTGGTATATATACCATATAGCGATGGCGAATTGTGATGTGTGTGTGATGTTGTGTGTTTAAGATATTCGTATATATTCGGTATGCAATAAAATGTACTTCGCGTGTGCGAGGTAATCCGGTAGCCTATCAAATATTGGAATCAATCCTAAATTTTCAAAACAAGGACAGAGAAATAGTTCTACCATGGATTCCAACTCACGTCGACATAAAAGAGAATGAAGATGTGGACTCACTAGCGAAGCAAGCGTGCACAGAGGGTGTTCCGTGTAATAATTGCCTCTGTTTTCTGAGCACTTTGAATATCTAAAAGATGTGTAGATCGTATTGGCACGATTATTTTGACGAGAGATCCCGGGAGCTGTTGTATGGTACAGAAGGATCCAACCACAAATTTTAAAATACCCGCGGATTAATCGAGTAAAATTTGATAGGAAAGCGTTAGTTACCGCCTTAAGATTACGATATGGCCATATACGGTCAAAGAAATCAACATTTTTGATGAAGAAAGTGTCATCTCCTAATTGTGATGAGTGCGGAGTGACAGAAGATGTCCAGCATATCCTGTGCGAATGTGTTCGTAACGCTGCTTTTAGATTTACACAATATGTTAGTGCTTCGAGAGTTATGGATACCCTTTGTAATAGTATTTTAATGTATTCTTTGTCAGTGGAAGCCAAAGTCTTGTATAAACTGTGGGATTTAGCTTTAGATAAGCGTTGATATAAGTATTTATCATGTATATTCTGTGTTATGTTTTTACAGGGCGGTGTGGTCGCAAGCAAAATGGGTCCATCAATGAGACAAAGGCTTTAAATACATTTAAACTAACAAAAATGTGTGGTCTCACAATTTCATTTCATGTCCAAAGACGATAATTAATAGACCACATGCATGTTTCTCTGATGGAAGAATATACTAATCGCTCTCAAACTTTATCGATTCTAATTTTGGACTCGAATAAGAAATCGATCACATCTCTATTGGTATTGACAATTATTCAACCACACGGATATAGCAGCTTAGCCAGCTTCTGTTAAGTGTTCTAATTGTGATAATGAGAATCTCGCGATGTCTTCATGCGTTCCAAGTTCGAATTCATCAAGTAGGTGGTCCGGATTAGAGGCTGGGTGATTGGGAATTTCTCACTTCTCTAATCAAGTGGTGGGTGGTGAAGCGTCATATACTTATATTCTTTGTGCTCTCGTGTGAGCCAATGGAGGCCAATAAGTTTCAATGCCTTTATTAAAATAAAATACTAATGACTAATTGCAATACTACAGCTACCACAAAAACTTTTGAGCAATCCACTAGCTATTGTCAGCATGTAGATCACTCAAATGCTCTACCCCGCTACCAATTGGCAGCGTGACCAAAATGCTTGCAGCATTGCCACGTTGAATTGCAATGCTGATCCGTTGAGCCAAATACGTGCCAACATTTTGGTCACCGGTCGCATCGATCAAACGCTCTGATAAGTTTTGAAAAATCCGATGAGCTCCCGGTCCCCACGAGCTCAATGTCTCGACCCCAAACGGTTCAAATTATATTATATTATCAGTTTCAATTGTTACTGCGATTAACATTTCTTTCACGCTTACATACATACATACATACGGTAGGTAGAGACCTAGAGTCCTTCCAATCGCTTCGATCTCGACACACATTTCATTCTATTACTCGTATAATATAAAGTTTCCCAACTTATGAATAAACATTATGTAGGTTATTCATTCCAAGACTAGAATTAAACTACATAATGTTATATTTTGCTATAAATTACTCCGTAACGGAGTTTAAAAATGTAATGTGACTGTGAAATTAAGGCGTTTTTTAAATGCATATGCCTACCTATCCTTTGACGACCTATGAAATATTTAACCTGATGTTAAGTGATGGACAACGCCTGCTAGCAGATATCTCTACACTAACTCTAACTTACACTACTTTACTTTATCTTTATTTTTATTTTATTTACCCACTTTTTATTTACCTACGTAATCAATTATAGTTAAACTACTTCGGAAGAGCGGGATCCTCTAACACAGGTATTTCCATACATAAAAGAGGATCCTAAACCAATTAAATGTAAATTAGATTAAGTTAACTGAATAAATGATTTGTATTGTATAACTTGAACACACAGTGAAATACAGACTTGGCACTGAACTCCACTTGTTAGCTGTAAGCATTATATGAATAAGAAAGCAATATGCTTCGCGCTACAATTTGGAAGGTATCCCTCGTTCTCAGATGGAATGGGTACGAAAAATAAATTCATGTATAGTTTCAGTGTGAACTCTCCGAAATATATTCGGTAAACCTGATCCAATTCAGATGATGAATTGCCTGCAGCTTGTTTGGCAAGAACCCACCCTAAAACCCTTTATTTGACAGGTCAAATTTTAGCATGCTACACATCGCAACATTACAAAACCTGCTACATAAAGCGAAAAGCAAAGACGCGGTCCAACACTTAGTGCCAAGTGTCAAAACTGTTTCATGTCTAAGAGTTTCTACCGGAAGTATAGAAATAAAATACATACATTTTATAATGTTCCCTAGCAAGTGCATGACGTTATTGATAGTCATGCGATCGCCCACCGTATCGATTGCGTGACGAGTCGAATACAGATATACCGATTATAGAATCGATTCGTATCGCTCACGAGCTCTACGGAACGATACGTTACCAATGTGTGGATACAGATAAATGTTTTCAATTATATCGAGCTATTACCGATTACGATTACCAATAGTGGAAGTATGGTAGCTAGGGCTGCACGGAAATTATATTTTAACCAATAAAGAAGGTTTCTAATTAGGTTGCATTATTATGTATTTTTGTGATCTGAGAACTAGTGATCAATCATTTTTTATTTATTTCAACGAATGTACTTATAAATTCATCTAAATCGGCTCAGTAGTTCTCTTCATTTAAAATATATATCCCCCTTATCACACTACTATTAGTTAACGCGTTGATAGTGATAACATTTTGACGCAACACCAACCACCTAACGATATCGTTCTACTAATCTGCGATTTATAGTGCTGGTATTAGCATCAGCACGATTAATAGTGCAGATGCTAATATCAGCACTATTCATTATCTCAGGGACGTCCACTGTTGGACATATGCCTCCCCATATAGGGGGAATTTACCAATACTCGCCACGCTTGGCAGACAGGTTGGCGAGCGAAGTATGATTTCCAATCGTCAGAAGGCGCTGCTGCCCACCTTCTAGTACGTGGTCCCTTGGCCGAGTCTTACGGCACCCACGGGAAGAGATGGGGGAGTACTATTCTAGGCCGGTACCACCACGGCACTCTAGGCCGGTACCACCACGGCACGGTGGCGGCAGCACTATTGCTTTAATTGAAATAAGAAGGAAAGAAAACACTATACTGAAGATACAGAGTATTTTTACCTATGCGATCTTAAATAATCAGCTACAGCCATGTACGCTGCGGTCGCAACTTAAGTAATATTGCGACTGTGAGGGGCATTTCGGTTTCAATATGCTTAGGGCACACTAAACCGTCCGTCCCGATTGTTTTCTAAAATAATATAATATAATAACATAATATATTGATAAAAATCAATGTCATCGGCGTTTAGACATTCTAAAAACTCCGACATCGAATCTACCTCTGTCTGAACATACCCTGTAGTTAGCGCTTTACAAACATTGCCTAATGCGTAATGCCAATTTTAATGGATGCCTACGTCATACTATCTACACTCGTTCGCAAGAATAAAGGGTCACCTATACTAGTTAACTCCAAACAACTTTGAAAGCACAAACTCTAGCTCCTTAAGTTGAAAGGTATTTTAAAGAAAATTAATTACGCATTAAATAAATTACAGTATGATCCAAAATAACAATTTATTAAGTGATGTAGGTAGTATGATATTCGTTGGGTTTGATCAACCATGCTTATGTTATTGTATCAATAATTTAGTAGAAGTCGGTTAAAAACGATTGTTATTGTATTACACTATGTTCCTACACAGGAGGAAGACATTGGCAGCTGTAACACAGGTATGCCCCAGCACAGCTGTCAATGATTAATATATGCACATTTTATGATTTTAATAATAGGAATAATATACCTAGTGCAGTTAAGATCTTCACATAGGTCTTATGTTAAACTAGTACATGTACCTAATTTCAGCCCAATCCGTTTAGCGGCTTGAGCTATATCATTATAGATCAGTCAGTCAGGTTTCCTTTGTTTACATCTAGAGAAGATTTATGAAAACGTATTTCTTAAACAAAAAATGATTCATTACGAACTTTTAAATCTATGAAAACCTTTGTCTATGTACGTGATATTTAGATGATTAGATCTGACTATGTGTCAGGATGTGACAACCCTACGTGTAGAACAAACACAATTTCCTCTACTCTAACGTTTTCAACGGTGTTTTTTGAGTGTCTACAATTTGACCATTTCTTTAAATATTTCCTTACTACAAATCGATTATCCGTAACGAGTCCACTATCGATACAAGAACCGAATCAATATTTAATTACCGATATTTATGGGCAACAGTAACGCGATACCACAAATAATTATTTTATTATGGACATGTTGTCAGGACAGCACTGTTGAATGAATTTTATTTATATATTTAATCATGTAATGAGTTCTGACTCTAAGGACTATCTATAGACCGTACTTTGACTTTGCTCTGGCTTATCTCACGCAATAAGTTCAGCTTTGCGAAAATTGAAATTTATAAACGTATGATTTTCTTCATAGGCTAAGCATTTGCTCAGCAAAGTTTATTTTTCACGACTTAGGGAATACTAAGATGTTAGATGGATTACATATGGATACATATGGATTACATAACTTAGATGTTAAAATATGACAAACAAACCACACTGATGCGTTTCGTTTTTCCTGACAGCATAGGAACAAACTTAAAAAATAAAATCTCATTTTTGTAAAGGCCGCGCTTTGTATATTAATTGATCAAAAAGGTTGACTTTTATAGATTGATGCCTTATATATACTTCTATTACAAGTACCTGACATATAATGAAACTTCATGACAGTATTTGACATTTGAACATGTATCTCACATAAGTAGGTAATAATTTTTGAAATCTATGAAAGGGAAATTTTAAATAAAGTGAAATACATTGCTTGACACTTTTCACATGCTTAGCTAACGCTAAGCATTTGCTTAGCGTCACAGGGTCTATAAGTTCGAAGCTAAAGTGTTTGCTGAGTATATGCTTAGCAAAGTTCGCCATAAGTAAAGACTGAACTAAGTCCAAGTACGATTTATAAGTTTCAGCCTAATATTGAGGTAATAAATCCATAACACGTCTATTATGGTGGCATAATGATAGATTTTATTTTTATATTTATGACATGTTATTTTAACAGTTATATGTCAAAAATGTCGTGTATGATGATGAGAGTGAAGATAGCAAGGTAATGAAGCCTGGATCGCAGGCCATGGTAGTCGGGGATCACGGGTGCGACGTTATGTATATATGCTTAATGCATATAGTAGTTATAATTGTTCAATATTGTACGTCTCAAACATTAGAGAAAGGTCATCGATAAAAATACGTTGATAAAAATAGCGTGTGAATTAAACCGACATTATTATTTCAAAAGAAACTAGGTTTGATAGGCGTTACTTGTCGGCGTTCATCGCACGGGCTAATATTAAAGCTAATCACAGTTATTAACGTTATTACAAGTTCTTATTACAACCTGTTACTTGTTCGATTAGGCACGTAAGACTCGATATCGATACTTTATACCTCCTCTCTGATTACTTTTATTTTATCTATTAAATTATATACACTTTTATACATTTCACACTACAAAGTGAGCAGTTTAAGGAATCGGTTAGCGGTAAATTATTTATTAATATCATTATCATCGACATGTTTATCGATATTTTATCGATAGTAAGCACATCAATCACACGTGTGTATGCGTGTGGGTGATGAAGACATTACTCTGCTTAATAACACCTTTACTCTAGCCGTCTGCTTTTATTGGTTCAATAACTTTGATAATAATGTAAAACGATTTATTATTTCATAATTATTAGGGGTCAATTGGAGTAGGTGAATAATCGATAACGTGGCGAGACGAATCGAGTTGTTTGAAATAGTTTATTTACTCGATTAGTGGAATCAAAATCGGTCTGAGTAGAGATTGTCGGGTCATTGCGTGATTTGCTTAATGAGTTTTAGAAGAACTCGATCTCGTCATATATATTCAAGAGCCAGGGTGGCAACTAGCTCTCAAAAGTAATAGCTAATGGTGGATCGTATTATTTTTATGCTGGTGACTGTGACTGGTTTCAGAGCTCAGTTTTGCCCAATTTGTCATAGTACAGTTCTCTGCCATACAAATTATTAGTTGAGTGTTCAAAGTTCAAAGGGAGTCGTCTCTTTGAACTTTTTCATTGGTTTCTAATGTATTTACCTATATGTACACATAATTATGTAGAGCAAAATGAAACATTTGTTTGACATAAAGACGTGTGATGGCAAGCTTGTTGACGAGCTACAGGCGCCGATACAGAAAGTTTACATGTCCCAGGTGGCAATTAACGCAATCCAGTTTCGTATGAGATTTGAATGGATTATTCTCATTGCTGAATTAAGCACTAAGAGTCTGCTATCGAAGTAGCATCGTTATTTCGGTTTATTCATAAGAATAATTAACAGCTGTAATGACTACTGCTAGCAGCTGTGTTACTTTATACATAATTATGATATAAATGTGTGGTGTCACATAGTCGCACCAACAGCAACACAACAGCTGTGTCGTGTATGTGCAGCATGTATATGTGGAGGACGTTTGTAAGGAATCCCACAAGTTCACGATTGTAGTGCTCCAGTTGTACTAGACTCCGGAGACGCGGCGCGCGGCGCGCGGCGGCGGCGCGCGGCGGTACAAGCGCACGGCGATGCGCCCGCGCAGACACACGCTCATATCTCAATCGGGCGCAGAGTGGATCACGAGTGCGGCATTTCACACACGACTCTCTCAGCTACTGCCTCTCTGGAAGTGCCTTTATAACGTTACATTGTTATTGCTTTGGCAGAGCAGATAGTGGGGGCAGAATCTTTGACGCATTGTCGTACGCCGCATTAATGAATTAATTAACTGTTACTTTGTTAAAATACAATTTTTCACGTTTACACACAAATTACTATCACACTATATTTATATTATAAATGCAATAGTTGTCTGTACATATGTATGTGTGTTTGTTAACTCTTCACGCCTTTACGGCTCGACAGATTTTAATGAAATTTGGAAGTTTTATTTATTTATTTAAAAAATCACTAACACGGTGTACACCAATACATTTCAATGGAAACAAGGAATTAGGAAAAAAATGCAAGTGTCATCGCAAGTATAGGTGAAAACAACGTGTAAATTTGAGATAAAATGACAAAAATATCATAAGTAACAAATGAACAATATTTGAAGCTGGCTTTATACAAAAATCGCTACTGTTTAATTTACAACGATAGTCTAATAATACTATAAATTTGAAAGTAACTATATCTGTTAGGCTTCGACGCCTAAACCACTGAACCAATTTTGATGAATTTTGGTATACAAATAGATGGGACCTTGGTGGGACCATTACTATTACAAAGAGAACTTTTTATCATGGAAAAAATATGGCTCCCTTGGGATCAGTGTTGTGTACATGATTTCTATGTTTTATCACTAAATTTCAAATCTACCGGTGTACAAATAACGTGAACATAATATAATAATTAAAAAAAACACGCTTTGTATATAAATATTTATTCCATTGTCATCGGTCTATGGTAAACGTGTAGTTTAAAATTAATCTGATATTTTGTAGATATGCATTAACCATGAAATTGTCCGCTGTAGATAAAACAACGAAGAATCTATACGTACAATCTATATATATAAAAATGAAACCCGTTTTCCGTTGTCACGACATAACATGAAAACGGCTTGACCGATTTAGATAAAATTTGGTACAAAGATACATGGGACTTTGGAGAAGGACATAGGTTACTTTTTGTCCTGGAACAAGTATGGTTCCCGTGGGATAACTGAGTCAGCGGGAAAAACGTAGTGCACGCGGGTAAAACCGCGGGGCGCAGCTAGTACTTTAATAATAATGCCTCTAATCGACCATTGGACATTATTTTTATTTGACTATTGTATATTTTTAATTTGACTACTATTTTTCCTTTTGTTTCTATTTCATTAAGTACAGTTATGCAATTTCAGGTGTCGGTAAACGGCAGAATAGAAGAACGACCAACCAAAATATAACCATAAATTTACTCTATTTTCGTGAAATAAATTCATTTCATTTAAGCTACTTATAGTACCCACCCAAATATTATGGAATGCCGCTTCCAGTGTCTCTATATAGTCAAAGGTAAGAGGTCATCAATTAGAACGAGCACCATTTTTAACCCATGGACAGGGCCGCATCACGCGCCTGCCCCCGCAGGTTAACCCTGCGCTGGAACACCTGCAATTTGCGCTCTGATTCACCACATTTGGCTCATAAACTGCTTGCGGTTTCATTCTCGACATGGATAACTGAATTTGAGGCGTGGGATTTACAAAATACTAATTCAATTTACGATAATTAAAAAGGATATATAGTTAATATCGTAAATAACGATTGTTTAATATCCTCTAGCTACTCTCATCTCCTTTGTGCCTACCGGTAATTAAGAATTAAACTACCTACTATTGAGATGGAAACATAAAAAATCTATAAAATAATTAATTAATCCCATAAAAGTATAAGATTGTTACTTTATTAACATACGTTTTGAAATTAATAAACTACCCGACCAGAAATGTCCAACGGGATGTCACGTAAATAAAAATTATTTTCCATCGTCACAGCGCTTCGATTCAATTAATAAATAATAAAAGTTGGTTAACAGGGATATTAAGGGGTATAGACAATAAAGGTGGCTGTCCCGTTTATAAATCGCGGGAACAAGTGTCCCAGTGGTGTCCCACTGGGACGGGACGCGCCAGTCCCATGGACCGGCTGGGTGCGGACGGTGGCATAAATTATATTACGCGTGTTCCGATACGTCAGGTTGTGTATCTGGTGGCGCGGAGTACTGCGAGAGCCGTGGAGTCAATTCTATATCTTAGCGGCACTCGTATTGTTTGAAATAGGTCTTAATCAAAACAAGAAAAACAATACACAATAATTACATGATTCCGTAAACTACTTATATAAATAATATCGAAATGGTTCGGCAAGCTACTAGAGCCTTTATAAAGCTTTTTAATAAAGACATATTTTATGATAAATAATTGGCGTTAAATTTGATAAAGTTAATTAGTACTAAACAACCTTGTTTTAGGAAAGTATGTCCACTTTGTACAGTAGACATTTACTGAGATGTAGATAATTTACACCCCTAACACCTCTTAAGAGCTATTATCATAGTAATGAAGGAGTATTATCCTAAATGCAGGCAATATAATATAACAGTTCAATAACTTCGCTGCGGTCGGTTACATTTAGTTTCAAGGAATATAATATAAAATGTAACTATCTGCACTATTCCTACTCGAAGCAGTTTGACACAAATAGGCATTACGGTTTTTTTTTACTACTTATTTAAAGTTACTTTTACTTGTACAATTGTCAGGATTAAACTATTATATGAAACATATAAATAAAACTTATATTTATATTATATGATACTGAATAGGAGTTTGTAGTAGTAGGAGGAAGTATTCTCTTAACATATATGTTAGGTTGGCAGGCAAGCTGTGTGAACTCGGGAATATTGCTTACCTGTCACTACACGATCGTGGTGATTTGCATGTGTGGTAGTTGTTTTGTAAGAAGTTAATTAAAGCGAAAGATCAAACATCATAACTATTTTGTAATAAACATTTTTTTTGCCACCGCAATCAAACGAGTTCTAACAGCATTATTATCTTGTATACCATTCGATACAAATCTTATATTATCGATATTTGTATTCTAAAAAAATGCTAATAACTTTCATAATTTTATAGTTGGAAATTTTAGAGTTGAAAAGTGTTTAACTATTCCGTTCGGGGGTCGAGCTCGCGTCTTCTAATTCACCATAAGAATTATAGCAACGAGACTTCTCTCGCAAGAATAACGCTCTAAAATTATACACGATTTATGAGAATAACATGATTTAAAAATATTTAGTAACACGAGCGTCTCCACACCACATTTTGTTCATCAAAGTAAAATAATTACGTTAGTTTGGTGGCAATAACAATAATTCTGTCTCGCGAGGCGGGCGAAGCCGCGGGGCGCGCGACGGTCACAGATCGCCAGATACGGCCCGTGAGTTACGGGATGTCCCCCGTGACATACGGGACAGAGCGAGCAAGCCACGACTTACCGTATCACCGTTTAAGGGTTAACCTTTGATGAGAGTACTTTAATAAAAAATAATTAAATCACAAATTAGACTTAATTATTTTGTAAAAAGTACACGTTTGTAGTTTACAGATCTGGCTTTTGATTATTAATGTAATCACTAATGGTCAGTGACGATGTGGTCGAAGGTGAAATTACAATAGGCTTAGTAGGTATTTCTTGTGGGTTTTAGCAGAGTTGTCTCAACACGCTGGGTTGGTAACAACAGATCTTCAAAGTTGAGCGCAGGGTAGCTCAGCGGGCACTGGAAAGTCACTACCACCATGCTGTTGATATGATGATAATGTCACATACATCCAGAGCTGAAACCGGGTGCTCAAACCAGCGTCCGTCAGGTTGACAGCCGTCGCTCACGCCGCGAGGCCATTCATACAAAACTGTATCATAAATCTAAATGTGAAAGATAATCACTTTGTACCGACATTAAATTACGTAGTTAGTGATCGGCAGCTAATGAAAATGTGATGAATACCATGAAGATACTGATCGATTACTGACCCCACATACGTGGAATAAGGGAATGTAGACTTGTATATGTACATACATTCACACACTCGAACAGCATAACCGTCCTGTCGCAGCCGGGTATTAGAAAATACTCCGTGCGTGCTTATCTCCTAATGCTAAGCTTTTTCATCTATCGTATATTAGTTAGTAATTCGAAAACACCTTTAACGATGCCGTTTAATCGGTAAAACGATTCCAATGTACCATTTGTAAGCAACAATTTTATCTCAACCAGCACCCCGTGAAGATTATGTATGGCCGCAATGACGGGCATCCATTACCTAAATAAAATGTAAATAAACAAAATTGACGCCATGATCGGCCATTACTGTTGCGTTTACTTAAGGGTATGGTATGGCCAATGTTTTGATTTATTTTATTCTTTATAGGTCTAGGCATTTTATTAATATCTCACATTATTAACAATGATGACGTGGTTTAAGGTGGCATCACGCTAGACCTACGTAGAATGGTCTATCAAGGCTGTTCTGCTTGGCTAGCAGCTGTTCCCAAGTCCTTGACCTATCAAGGACTCGGGAACAGCTGCTCGACCACGTTTGACAGATGAAATTAACTCCCCAGGCCGCCGCCAAAATTTAGTAGTACGCAATACATTATCTAAGTGTGCCGCGAGTGCATTAAAAGTTTCGCTAGTTAATGTTAATAAGTAAATGGTTGTATATATCTTAATAATCAATCTTTGCTCGTCATATTTATACGAAAATTATCACAGAGAACATCATAATTAAGTTAAAACAACTTACGTTTAAGCTTTTGAAGGATAAACTTCGGCTACTAGTGGGATTTGAACCCACGACTACAGAATACCGTCCTGTAGCTTTGCTATACTCAATAATAAACATAGTCAATATGTTTGAATTTGCAAACTATCGCGAGTTTCGTTCACCATTATTATCTAAGGACCGGCTAACACTCACGTGAGCCATCACACATTACTCACAAGCTACCCAGGGATAATGTAGAAAATAAATGCTGGAAGATGTTTTGAAATCGGTCCAGTAGTTTTTGAGTTTATCCTGTTACAAACACACAAATCTTTCCTTTTTATAATATTAATGCAGAAATGTAGATATAATTTAAAAGTTTCATAAAGAATAGAAAATATACAACTAATTTTTTTAAACCTTTATTCCTATTCCTCCACTAAAGCGTGGAGCATATTCAACCTTTTTACTTAAACAAAGAAAAATATCTGACCTATATAACAAAATTTCCATTGGACCAATCTGCAAGTGAAATATATCAATCGAATGAAAAATCATTTTTTCAGAACTGGTCATAAACGACGGAGTTGTGAGATAACAAACATTTAAAAAAAAAATCCAGTTCAGAACCTCCTTCTTTTTTGCAAGACGGTTGAAAATGGAACCAACACTTATCAATAAGCTATCTTTAGTAACAGTCGTATCCTTACAGATTGCAGAACAATTTTCAATTTCTTTTAAGAAAAAAAAGATTGCAAGTTGTCACACGAAAACGCCATACTGCAGTTTGGAATTCCAAATGGCTGCCACTGCACCTGTCAATGTATTTAAAACACGGATTTTTGAATTCAAATATCATATCTGAATCAAACTCATTTCAAGCGTTTTTAAGCTCAGGGAAATCTATTAATCTTTACTAAAATAAATGATTGTGTTCGTTTCCCACAGATCTAATCGCTGATATTTATAACAAGACAAAAAGCGGATAATTTGGTAAAACATTTTTAAAATAGCTTATGAATAACAGACAGATAATATATATCTTACTCGCTATGGGTAACTACCTACAGTTTTATTTTCTTTAAATATGAAGAAGGTAATATTTACTTATAAATATAAGGAAGGTAATATTTACTTTATTTATTTATATTCAGAAGTAAGGTAGTTTATGCAGCATTGTAATATAAGTCACAAAACTGTCCTGTCCAGATTTGTAAATTTAGGAAATAGTCCATTGAAATGTTACATTTTTTAGGCCTTACCTTGCGTTTTTTAGAGGACGCAATTTTATTTTTTTAATGTGTAGGGGGGGTCAGCGTAAAACTAAAATCAAGTTTGTGGGGTCGCCACCCTTGTCCCACGGCCGCCATCTTGAAAATAGGGGTTGAAACGGCTATTACGATATATCTCTTAAACTAATAATCTGATAATCAAAAATTGCAAACATTTTTTGTTGAAAATTAAATTCTCTATAACTTTGATCTAGTAACTTTTTGTCGTAGAACTATAAATAAAAAAGTTATAAGTGAAAATGTTCAGAAGTTCGAGAAAAAAATTTATATTTTTCGGTATAACTTTTTGTTTTATCATTTTACGAAAAAATGATATAAGACCATTTTTTTAAATCGTTTTTTAAGGAACATCTTTTATACGCAACATTTTTTCATTAAGTCAATAGCTAAGGTTTTACAGCGCTCCGAAGTGAGTACTATTGTTCAGTACTCTTAACTATACATATATTATACGTGGGTACTAATAATGGGCCATCAGTTATTTTTTTATTTTGTTATTACAATTCTTTTAATTAGTAATTTTGCAATATTATTAATAATTAATTATTGACCCTTTTCCACTCCATTACAGAATTTTACAATTATTGATTTTTAAAATAATTTTAAATCTGACGGCCATTACCGAGAATGCTGTCTAGGTAGAAAATACCCAAGCGACCATTAGGGAACAAAAGAACATTTGCCTGCTATTATTATTATTATTATTTCTAACCTCTCTTGTTGAGCGGTGTGTGGATGTCGAAAAGCAGGGCTAAAATGTTCCGCAGTGTGCTTCCATTGTTCTGGAGAGACTAGCAGCAACGTAATGGAGCTTTCAGAATTAATAACTGAAAATGACTTTGATGATGAACCGCCGACATTGACACCCCTTCCTTCTCCAGTTCTCCCACTGATAATTTTCAGTGGGAGAACAGAATTTCAAAAGAAAAGAAAAAATTCAGAAAGCCGATCAGATGCTGAGCCGCAGCCTGGTCCATCGAAAAGACTGAGGACGGAGTAGTTCAAATTTAGAAAATCACCGTGGATTAGGCCTATTGGGGATACCTTCTTCTTCTTCCTAGCCTTATTAACCCCATTTCATTTGGGGTCGGCTCTCCTAGTATTCCTGCGCCATGATGCGCGATCTTGAATTGCATCTGTAGTCAAATTTGGAGTCGTCATCCAAGTTGTCGGTGGTCGACCTCGGCCTCGTTTTCCCTCCTCTATGTTCAGAACTCTCTTTGTCATACGGCTATTCCCTCAGTTGTATGAAGTTTTTGCTCATCTGCTTTCCTCATTGGCCAGCATTCCGACGCATATAGCAGAGATGGTCTTACAGCTTGCTTGTATATCTTGCCTTTAAGTTTGATAGGCATTCAAAAATCACAGAGGACGATGTCTTTAAGTGCTTTTCAACTTTCAAGTGGAGTTCTTTACTTTCAGGTTTAGACAAGTTTTTCCGTTTTCCTATTGGGGATACCACGTAAAAAACGCGCCTCCAGACTCTACCTCGTGGGTGGTGGGGAAAAGAGTCAAAAATTAATTATTAATAATATTGAAAAATTACTAATTAAAAGAATTGTAATAACAAAATAAAAAAATAACTGATGACACATTATTAGTACCCACGTATAATATATGTATAGTTAAGAGTACTGAACAATAGTACTCACTTCGGAGCGCTGTAAAACCTTAGCTATTGACTTAATAAAGAAATGTTGCGTATAAAAGTTGTTCCTTAAAAAACGATTTGCAAAAATGGTCTGATATCATTCTTTCGTAAAATGATAAAACAAAAAGTTATATCAAAAAATATTTTTTTTTTCTCGAATTTCTAGACATTTTCACTCATAACTTTTTTATTTATAGTTCTACGACAGAAAGTTACTAGACCAAAGTTATAGAGAATTTAATTTTCAAGAAAAAATGTCGTCAATTTTTTTTTAAAAGATAAATAGTTTAAGAGATATATCGTAATAACCGTTTCAACCCCTATTTTCAAGATGGCGGCCGTGGGACAAGAGTGGCGACCCCACAAACTTGATTTTAGCTTTACACTTACCCCCCCTACACATCAAAAAAATAAAATTGCGTCCTCTAATTAACGCAACCCGAAATGTAACTTTTCAATGGACTAAAAATCCGTAGACGTTTGTGTATTTTTAAGCTACTTATTATGATTATGTATCATTATTGCTGAGATATTGTGCCGTAAGAGTCGGCTAAGGGAACACGTACCGGAAGGTGTACAGCAGCGCCTTCTGAGCATACTGCGCTCGCCAACCCGCCTGCCAAGCGTGGCGAGTATTGGCAAATCCCCCCTATATGGGGAGGCGTGTGTCCAGCAGTGGACTTCGCATGGCTGAGATGATGATGATGATGAAGAAAGGTTAAAATCAACGATTTTAACAATTAACGCATTTAAAGCAAAATGTAAAGAACTAACGAGAATAAGTACCGCATGTGTGCAAACAACAGTAAAACATACATAATAATATAAGTAATAATGTGAGAGGATTTTTTTGTGAAATAGTGATCCTAATTGTCTTATTCGCTCAAAGTACCTACATTTCTTTAAAGTTAATTTCTAATTTTATGAAATCATCTAATCATTATTGATTCAGATTTTTTCGATTTCGGTTATTTGTAATTAGCACCAAATTACGCCATTACTTATTTTAATTAAAACTACTCGTGATTCATTCATGAGTATTTTGGACAGTGCGTCACAACTTAAATCGGCAATTCGTACGAATGCTCTCGATCTTCATAGATAATCTAATCAAATTTAGAGAAAACCCTTTGTATGCGGCAGCTAAAGGGAAAGTTTACTTAACTTAGGCTTATTATTGTATTCTATAGCTTTTGCAAGATATCTGGTTGATGATATACCATGTAAGGATATGACCGCGACCGCACGCGCCTAGTAAAGTTTTGCGGTACTAAGGAAGAAGCATTGTTTGTAATATTTCATAATACGAGTACTGCCAAGTCTATGCTTTTTTACAGGCCACTCTTAAACCAACCTCGTGGGGATCGGTATAGAAGACACCATATACACCTACAGCTTTGGTTATTTCCCTTATTTTTCCCTTGTGCTTTTTCTTACGCTATAGATATCGCTGTCTTTCTAAACATTAATAAAGTAAGATGGTGGGAAGTAACCATAGTTAGTCGTTCTTCAATTTAGTAATCACAATCATCATGCGTCATTACACATAATATTTTATTATGTTAAGACAGTGATTGAGTCGCCAAATGTTTTACATTTATTCAGGAATGTTCGTATGGCAAGCTTGGTTTGGGCACAGAAGGCTTTGAAGACGACCATCTGGTTATCCAGATATAAACTCTCACCCCTTAAAGTGAGCCTTAATGTTACGTCACATGACGTCTCTTACGAATAGAGGGTCTCTTTTATATCCTGTGTATTTATTTCTAGGAATCCTGAGATGGTGATGAGTAATGTATCAGCGGACATGTCTTTATGGTTTAGGTATTACGTGGTGGTTTAGTTGTAAGATAGACATGTAATGGCAGATAATTGTCATCGTCTAGGCTCGCCCTCGTTCCGATAAGGATTTACGAGTATATATCGGTCACGAGCGGTAACTAATTGTGAGGACCATCTTCGGGTCCCTACTACGACCGGAGCCGTGGAGGTTCATATTTGTTCAAATTGTTATGACGACGATCAACAAATATCATCTTCTGAATCAAAAGTAATGATAATCAAAATGAAACACCTTGTTTATGAGCCTGAGTTAGTTTTTGTTTTTCTCTCTGTCAATACACTTAGTCCATCTGGTCACAGATCGCAAATTTATATAAAAATACCTCCATATTCACTGTCCAACACGAATCAGCGAACACGAAGATTTTCACAATTAGATTACATCTCAGTACTCAAAGGATTACATTGACATCTGATCTACGCTTACAAGATATCGGTGTAACGCGCTGTTGTGTTGTGAAGTATGTCACTATTCATTTGCGCGCTATGTGGGTAGTACAATTTATTTAGAAGATTGCTTACACCATATGATGTAAAACAATCTTTAATAGATTTGATTATATTAAATGGTCAGTTATGGTTTATAAACAATAATTCAAAAACGCTGGTATACACGGAGAGACGGACCACATAATATCACAACTATATAAACTAAGTTTCAGGCATATATATATTATATGTTGCTAAACCCTACCACGGTAATTTTTTTATTAACAACGAATTGGATTCAAGACAGATTCCGAAGAGAGTAAATCCACATATAATAGCAATTAAGTATTGAGTTCAATTGTTTTACGCCGCGATACGATCACGTTATGAATTCGATGAGGACTTGTACTCAGGTGACTAAAGTGCACAAACAACAGAAGCGATAAATGACAGTAGAGCCCTCAGTTTCATGAGCCACGATCACTTTGATTTATTGCTTCGAAGATTTCGCTTGTTTTGTCAAGATGACATAAGGGACGTCAAATTACATGAGTGAAAACTAGATGAGCAAATTTAATAGAAAATGGGTAAAATTTACTCAGTCTTTCCAGGGTTGGAAGTTTCCAGACTGTGTTTTGTATTAATAAAATCCACACAAGAGAAAATGCATCGACCGCTTTGTAAATTAGCACGGAAAAATATTATTATTATATATAATGTGAATAAAAAATAAAAAATCTGGTCTTGTCTACCGATAATACTTTACCGAAGAAAGACACTTAGCTTTTAGACCCGAACGCGGAACGAAAACCTTTTCGTTACAGCTTATGTTCAAGTGTAAAATGCTATGAAGCCCATCACTGCTGGCGGGGTACTGCAGGTGTTCAACTCGATCACCACGGGCTTCCTAGTTCCAGGCATATCTACCTAAATCCCGAGAAAAATCACAAACTGTCGATAATATTCTGTTAACATGCAAATTATAATAATATAGCATAACATCGTGGGATCATGGCATTTGAACTACGATCCAGTACTTTGGGAGCATAATTTTAGGTGTAAATAGTTAGTCTACGTCACGTTCGCGGGTTCTAGGTAAACAAAGCAGATTAAACGTCATCTGTCGCCGACTCACCGCCACCGCCGGGGGCGTCTGTGTCAGGGTTGCCACACGCGTCATAAAGATTTTAAAAAGTAACAAAATATGACATTTTAGGTTGCTCCTTACACGGTTTTTAATGTTTCATCCATCAATGGCAAAGTACGATATTTATTTCACAATGAAATTTACTATTGTTGCGTACGTCAAGGTTTTTTATATTACCTACACTACAACAATATATGCGTTACTTAAACTGTGGATTAAATGGTTTTCGTGCTAATAATGTTCAACTCTCTTCGATGTGCATTATATTTCCTATCAATGATATCCATTCTCTAAATTATCATACAAATAATATACCTAATGTTAAACTTCTTATACAAATTAAGACAAAATTAAAATAATAATGTTCAATGTTACAACAGCCCCATTTCATATTTTAGCCCATGCTTATTTTGATACCTTGATGTAACAAAGCTTTAAAATTAATATACTTACTTGACACTGGCTAGCTGCAGATGAAATGCGGAGCCAAAAATAAGAACAAAAATCGTCCTTCCCCCCAACCCTACGGTGTGAGAAAGTCATGTCCTTTTCCTCTTGAGTTGAGTGATTGCTCCCATTATTATGTCGCCGACATTACAGCGTAATCTACTCATTACTGGCATTTATAGAGTACTGCAAAAATATGAACTGGCAACTTTTAAAATTCAATATTCAAGTGGTATCAAATTCCAGTCGCTTGTATAACTCCATATCTGTAACACTGGGGGCGTTACGATACGTTGCCAATCCTTTTTTATGCCACTGCTCTGTTATCTACTTCTTTTGAAGGATCCTATATTGCTTGGTAAAATAGTTAAATTGGAGATACAATAAGTTATAAAATAAAACTTACATTAATACTTAATATTTAATAAAGCTTTCCTCTATTACTGTTATTAGTCACTACTTTCTATTCTTTTATAGTCCAACCGGCAAAAAGTGTTTGTCAGTTTATTTCCGTATCTTTGTTGTAGCGTCATAATGGACTAAATGTAAAATTAAGGCTTGATAATTTATTGAATAGATAATTTTGAGTCAGTTTATTTCGTTGAAAGTCCTAGATGTCTAATAAACTTGAAAAAATACTTAATAAACTTTGAAACTTAAGAAACACGTAAGAAAACAGGTTCATCGAGGTTAAATTTCATTTGCTATATAATTTATTTGTGAAAATATTTTCGACAGACCATAATTATACTTTATCAAAAACTCTCGCGTTAAAAACAAATACACTTGAAGTAGAAATGTCACGTGTATTGTGCACGCCAGAACAAAGGATATTAAAGTCTTAAAATGTTTTGTTTCGAGCCCGTAGTTCATCAGTAAAGCACATTTTAAATGAACGCGCATTAAGGTGTGTCGCGCCCTCTGCCTGTAAACACCCGCGAGCTTCTGTGATGTCATCGACACCTGTTACACCCTTAAATATATTTATAGATATTTGAATTCATGACACATACAACACTATGCTGTATGTTATTTTTAGATGCTTCGATGCTTCGTCGCTGGAGAGAAATGTGAAAAAAAATTGTTCAAAGCATTATTTACGATGAAAATATTTTTGTATACTTAATAGATAACCAACCACTATATTATTTTTGCTCCAAGGTTGGCACACTGGACGTAAAATCCAAATTGGTTGAAGGACAGCTACTTGAAAGCAGTGTTGTTAGGTGACAGTTTTTGTAGAAATGAGTCAGCCGACAGTTACACGGCGACTGCACGTCAGCGTTTCCAGGGTGTTCCAGGGTCCATTTTTTAGTTGAATTGACAATTTTTTTTTATCGCACTCCCCCGCTCTTGGATTTGCTGTGTCGCGGGAGGCATGGACACACACAATCCAAGAACACTAACACCCTAGACCCGGGACAAACATCTACACTCATCGCACAAATCTTTGACTCTACCGGGATTCGAACCCAGAGTCCCGGAGACGCAGAAGTCATGTCATTGACACTAACCACTGCGCCACGGCGACCGTCAAAATATATTTGTCTCTGTATCAAATCTATTTACACTATTATAAATAAGAAACTTCTTATAACATAATTACACTGTCTGTGTCGTAAGTCTGCACCCCGATATAATGGGCGGCGGAAATTTCTGTTATCGTCTAAGTAGAGTCGATGTATATTAAAGCAGCGCTCCGCTTGACACGGTGAGTTATACCGATGGCGGGACTCAAGTAGAGACGATTTGCATGTCCTGAGGGCACGCAGGGACTTTTGCAGATAAAAATGGCCAGTATGAAGTAATCATATCATACATCTTTTTTATTGTGTGTCGAAGTGATTACAGCCTCCCTCGCCTCGGTCCCCACCCCTGGCTTGAGCTACTGGTGTAGGTCACTTCTTTGTTAAGTCCACAGCATGGTGGTAGTGTAGGTATGTTTCCACCTTCAACAAGTTTCATATTAAAAATAAGAGGCAGGCCCTTTTATACCGCCTGAAACAGATCACAATTCTGGAAGAAAAACATTGCTCAACATAGCTGTATTGTCGAGTCGATAACAGTGTTTCATTCAGTGTGAGTTCAGCCTGGGGTCGTATTCGATCCTGCGACCGTGAGTTTGACTACCGGCACGGACTACCCCGACACTATCTTACCGTGGAGCATTGGCACGGCGGCGGTACGAGGTAGTCACACCAGACTTAGTATATAGACGGTTGTACGGTTGACGTTCTCTACACACAAATTTAGGTGCTGATTAAAACTTATAAGATAAGATTACATTTTCAATGTCTCAATAATATTATTATAATAATACATTAAGTTGTTCAGACATTTGTATAGGTACATGTCTTGGTTAAGGTTATACTTGTGTGTAAAATGAAGATCAAGTTTAAGAGTGCATGTGTTAAATAGCATTAATATTAGTTGGTCGCGTGTGTATGGCTGTGACATTACGTGGGCTTTTGTTTAGTGTGCGTTTGATGTGTGTTTGAATGATGAGGTCTTAAGTGTACCCTGGATACTCCCTGTTCTGTCTATGCAACAGGGAGTATCCAGGATATTTTGAATTTCCGCAACGTACCTGCGGGTATGGGATGAAATAATTCTATGCCTTGGTGCCGAGTGCTGGTTATATTAATGGTCGAGTTCCCATTAGGCAGGGGTGCGTTCAGGAGCGGCTTCGTCCAATTATTGATCGACCAATATTTGATCGATGTCTCACGAACGGTTACTTCATAGCATGTCACAGAAGAAGGAGAAGTAGTCATTTACATTGTTCATCGATCACATGATAGTTACTACTGCATTTGCCACTTTTGACAGCAGACCAAGATTTGGTCGATTCTAGAGGTAGAAAGATTATGGTTTCGTCGAGCATAATTTGCTCTGACAGGTTGACGTGAACGGTCATGATCAAGTATTGGGTGGATCAAATAATGCTCTAGTTGAGTTCGTGAACGCCGCACATCCGCTGTCAGAGCAAGATATGGCTTGGCCGATGCACTGAGCTGCTGAACGCACGCTTGGTATCAAGACTGCAGGCTGCACGTTACCCAGTCCATATCTGCTACAGGTTCATATCTGCTGGATAGGTCCAGCGTTCGGGCCCGGTCACATCATTGCTCGGGAGAACTTAAGTAGGTATTACTGGTTCTCATAACTTTATCTGTTTGATTATAATTAGGAGAGAACATTCATTGTTTTTAATTTATTTTGAGCTACAGCGTTACTTGTTAATATTTGAGAATATTTTGCGAGGCGACATACAACTCGTTGTCATATAGATGTTTCTTTGAATTGCACAGTCTATTGTAAAACACATTTATTAGCGTTTTATATAATACGTCGAAACAACCTTTGAACTACAGGCGCATCTAAGACCGCGGACTACGAGTCACTCCCATTCTAGATGGCTTCGACATTTTGTCCATTTTTGTTCGTATAGAGACCGATTATGTAAAGATTACAAGAGTTGTAGTTATTGGCACCTCATCATTCAGCAAATAACCGAAATAGACGCATTTGGGCTTCCATTTGTACCGAATAAATTGCGCCAATGTTGCCATGAAATAACGAGCTGTCAGTTATGTTACGCTAAGTCTTTATTTGCTCCTCTTATTGGCTACTCCAGGTATTTTGTCCTGATAAGTAAATAATCATATATTACGTGTACATTCTTTACTAACATAATGATAAAAAGTCATCAAACGGACTCTTAGGAGATCTTCACTGCTTATTTCCTTTACTTAGAGGAAATAGGAAGTGAAGATCTTTATGTAGTAAATTCCAGTATACAAGTCTGAAAGGGAAATTAAGAAGGTTCGTACTAAGAAAATTATAACCAATAATAATTTTCTAATAATAAGATTTTTTTAACTATCCTAAAATGTATACTGAATTCTAAGTTGAGGACCAGATCATGTAACACCTGCTGCAGGCGGAAGCTGCTGCTGCTGCTGGAAGCCACCGCGGCTCCTGAACTGGCACGATAACATATTACCGTATAGTGGCCTATTCGCTCACACGTTTTCATTTTTAATCGATATAAAGAAGGAGGAGGTTCTCAATTCGACCCGTATGTTTTTTTAAGGTTCAGAATTTTCGACTGAGTGAACCGATTTAGATCGTTCTTTTTTTATTTTTTTATTTGAAATGTGGTGCTTCCCGTGTGGTCCCATTTAAATTTAATTGAAATCGGTCAAGCGGTTTTTGAGTTACACTCTAATAACTGAAAAGTGCCACGCATACGTCGATGACATTATAGTTGCGGGTAGAAATAGCGGTGAATATACACAAAGACAATTGATCCCGTGAGTAGCAAAGATTGGAGCAGAAAAGTAGCAGTAGCAAAAGTAGGAAAAAAACACAATAAATGGAACAGACTTCAATACTCAAAAGTTTGAAATAACTGGTCGAAGTCGGTACCATGAGCATAATATTTTGATAAAAGTTACTTTTAAACTATCATGGTACCGACTTCAACAAGTAAATTCACACTTTTGAGTGTCAAGGTCGGTTCCATTTTCTGGTACAATTTTTTCTATCACAAAGCCCATGCGACTCTGCAGAAACACTCGATTCTAGATGTCTTGTGGCGTTATTAAAAAGGATATTCACACTTACAACAAGATTGCTTGTAAAAGGCTTGTAAATATTTGTAAAACATGCGCTGACCTCTCGAGAAATTGGCCTCCAAATAAGGCTGGACGTGCAGTAAAAATAATGATATACCTCAGTACTAGCGATGTAATAGAGAGTTTAGCTTCGTTTAGTTTTAGTGCAGCGATCATGGTAACCATGGGCTTTACGTTTATGAGTTCTGTAATAGTGCAAAACGGTGATAATAACTAAGAATACCCTTTAATTAACTTCAGTTTCAACCTCTAAAACAGAACTGTTTCTACAACCGGATGAACACTTCTCTAACGTTAATTTGAGCCATTTAAAGGAAAAAATAATAATAATTTGAAATAATTACTTCCTTATTTGAAGTTTTCTAATTCAATATTGATCGAAATTCACTTTAAAAATCAAACTCAAATTAATCACTGAAACTAGCTAATAATATAGTTGTTTGGAAGTATTATTATATTTACGCTAAAATTATATAACTTCCTAACTAAGATCGCAGGCGAGGGCTGGATGCGGGTGGCTCCTAGCGGTCCTTGTGGAGATCAATGGGGGAGGCGTATGTCCAAAACGAAATTTTCGCTAAAGAAACGCGAACGCTAAAGGCGTTAGAATTTGAAATTTCCGTTTTTCGTGCCTTTGTGTGCATAGCGTCAGAAATAATGTACAAGATTTCAGAGGACGAGGATTTTGCGGTTATAAAATAACGTAAACAGGTAATGTTGAACTTTCATAGCTTATTAGGTTTCATTGTCATCTTCAACCCGATTGTTAACAGACAAATTAATAGTTATATTATTCGTGCTGTTTTTAAGCTGTAAGTGTAATAAAGAGCAATAAACAACTTTTACCGAATGGAAATTAATTTGTATCAGATGTGTTCATATTACAAATATGGTTCACAATTTTGATTGTAAATCTAGAACGTATTCAAATTCAATCCAGATTTAATTTAAAGATATTCATACAATTTCAGTAATCGATTTTTCCTTATGAATATCCTACTAGCCGTTTCGAACATTTTCGGTATTAAGCATCAAACATTCTATTTACATTTCAAAGTTATCCTTCAATAATACTTATCGTGATAGAGTGAAAGGTGGTTATAATATTTACGTGGTAGTAATAAATCGAGTAGAGACTGGAGAGTGGAGAGCAGTGGGGTCGTCATCGACCAATTAGAACAAAATAAGTTGCGCGCGCCGAGCGAGACAAATGATAGCTATATCTCACACGGAAACAAGATCACTGCACAGGGTGGTCAGTAAAATACTAGTGAAGAAATGAAAATGAAACAAAATGATAAGTATTTCGCGAAAATACTGTAGGTATACTCGAATTTATATTATAATTGGTCGTTTGGCCGTTTATCGGCGTATGAAGTTACATAATTTAGTTAAGGTTATACAACATGCAACAGTAAATTTGAAATATACTAATCGACTGGAAAATTTGTATTTGTCAGCAAAGTTGAAATCTAAAAAAAACAGCAATTTTAATCAGCCTACTAACCAATATAGCAAATACTAAGCAATACTCTATAAAAGTAAAGAATCCTCAAACCCGTTCTTACTCGTTGTATGTTTCAGTGATCCAATCTTGCTAATCAAATTTGAATTTTACTTACCGGTGAATACTCTTTTAATTATAAGTTAATTATTGACCAAATGATAATCTTGCTGTCCAAGTACTAGGCTTGATGAGTTATTACATTTTTAGGGGTCGTTACATATATGTATACTATATATCACGGGCATTGAGATAGATCATTCTTTTGGTGATTTGTGTTAAGGTACTTATAAGACCTATTGGGTCTTATAAGCACCTTAACACAAATCACCTTAGAAGAGAAAATCCGCGCGAAAACGAGTCTGTATACCCGTTAATTCTTAGTATGGGGAGTAATATAAATATGTATATTAACAGTCTGTAACAGTACAGTTTACGATTTTCTATTTGAAAGATGATATCTCAAACCGCCAGCAAATCAGTATTTTCTTCACATTGTTTTTGGAGACATAGCATTATTTGAGATGTTGAATATTATAGATAAAAGATTAATACATAGCATATAATTTTTTGATCGTTTAATTTAAGTTCTCAATGAGTACGAGTAGAATCCTTATAAAGATGACCGATTGGCTTTGTTCTTTACCATAATATATTTTTAAGCCCCCTGTAGACAGGTAACATACAAATCTATATAGGCATGAAGCAATATATTAGAGTTGGCGCATTATCGCCCACCGACCTGTGACCTGGACCGTTTCAAGTAATACTCATAAGTATTCATGCGAACCATCTTTAATAAATGAATAAGCTGGCGTTACGCGAAAATAGATGAAATTTATGTCGCGGCATGTTGTTATGAGTGTTTCTTGTGTAGTGGATGTCATCGGCCATTGGCAAAGGTGGCAGATTCATCTTTGCCAATCTTTGTCTTCGGGAATTGCGCAGGGATTTTTGCTTGACTACCGCTAGTATTTCAGATAGTATTTATTTTTTTCTTTTATCACACTCAGACCCTCGCACTAGGATTCCCTGTGTCGCGGGAGGCATGGACACACACAATCACAACACACAAATCCCCAACACCCGGGACAAACACCTATACTCATCGCACAAATGTTTGCCCCTGCCGGGATTCGAACGTAGGGTCCCGGAGACACAGAAGTCAAGCCACTGACACTGACCACTGCGCCACGGCGACCGTCAAATATATACCAGTTAAGCAGCTTAGTTAACCGTATTGGCCTTAATTATGTTATATACTCGAACTAGATAAAATTCACTAAAATCCTTCAAAATAAATTGCTTGTATTATATATTTACGCTAAAATTAAATGATTATTCATATAACTCAATTTAATACAATCCTTAATTTTGACGAGTTCCGGGTAGTTTTCGTGGGCAACAAACAAATAGCGACTTAGTAGTTGCCCACATAAAACTAACCGCATTTTAATAAATACATCTAATTTTAGTGCTGTTATGGGTAAGTGTCATACTGATTTGGACTTTATCGTTAACACATAAGTACTTATCTTACATATCATATTTTCCACGATTTTAGTTTAGTTTAGTATAACAACAGAATCACTATCAATTTAATTAGAACAGAACAGATTTGCAGCTGCGAGCATGACAGCCATAAGAGCGTCGCCTCTGCCAAAATGTTCTCACAGGCTCACCGATGTAATGGACGCACAGGGAACTAATACTTATATAAACTTATTTATATTATATTAAAATGTAATTTAGCAGAACTTTTATAACAATAATAATATTGTCATTTATTACGTAATATTGATTCATGACTTTAGACAAGACATAAATAAACTGGGAGTAAAATAACTTAGTATGATTAGTAAACAAAAATATTATAGTAAGTACATTTGAAATTTATGTATTATTTAAGTGTAATGAGATTAATGGTTGTTCTCAAAAGCAGTCTTCAAATAACATTTGGTTGCATTCGTTTTAGTTTCTCCACCGTAGATATATTTATAGGAAGTATAATAAATGCTATTCTAAACTTTTTTTAATTGGCCGATGCTTTTATTAAAATAAAATACCAATAACTAATTACAATACTGCAGCTACTACAATAACATTAGAGCAATCAATCACTAGCTATTGGTAGCCTATAGATAACTCAAATGCCGCTACCGGCTGGCAGCGTACCCTGAATGCTACCAGCATTGCCACGTTGAATTGCAATGCTGATCCGTTGAGCCAAATATGTGCCAGCATTTTGGTCACGCGTCGCTTCGATCAAACGCTCTGATAAGTTATGTAAAATTCGATGAGCTCCCGGTCCCCACGGGCCCAATGTCTCGTTTTGCAATCTATATTCTATCTGTATGCCAAATTGAGTTCAGATCTATTTAGCCGATCTCACGTGTTTGAGGAACTAACCTGAAGTCATCCACAATCACCAACTCAACATTATTGACATTCTTAAGTGCGTCCTTAATCAAATGATTTTTATTTGAAATAATATTCATTAAAATTTAAGATATGTCTATTTATCTTCATTTAATTAAATTTATCTCTAAATTAATTCATCTGTCGTACCGCAATATTTCACAGCACAAAGCTTAGACTCTTTCTACATCACAGTTAGTTTATCAGACTCTCTTTTTAATATGTTTTTTATTCATGAGATCAGTTTATGAGTCAATCGAGGTCCCAACTTACTTCGACACGCGTGGGCGCTCACACTTGGTTCTACATGTGACCTAGACTTTGTTTATATTGTTATTATATGTACACTTTTATAATGTTTATATTGTTTTATTTCTATTTTTACTATCCTCGCGGTCTGTACATTTAGCCAATGCCAGGTCAAATAACTTTCAACTTGGGCCGAAATGGCCTGTTTGGTTAAAGGTTGACTGTATATAACCGCGTTCTCACTGACGATTTTGAAGGAATAAGGAACTAATCCAGGTAGCAGTTAGTTTAATGGGTTGATGTCGGTAAATCGAAAAAAGTCAATAATTTGTGTATTTACTCTCTCGAATAGCACTACTTTTCCTTTGAAAGTTGGGCGTTAGAATAAATCAAATCAAATTTGCAACACGTTACAGTGTTACACAACTTTGTATTTGTATAACACTTATGAATAACACAACTAATACTAAATTATATTACGTTTAAATGATATTTATTTATTTATCACACTCAAACTACACTGTTTGTATATTTCCTTTGAATAAATAATAAAGATTGTGAATTGAATTGAATAACAATCTTAACGTACTTCTACATAAAATAAGTTGATTATTTTGGTGCAAAATATAATAAAACTATTGTAATATTTGTAATAATTATATGAATTAGATTTTTAGCTTAAAAATATTATATCTTCTCCTGCAGCTCAAGCCGTTAGTGGGGATCGACCAGCGTGCGTCAGTTTGACAGCCGACTTTCCCACCACTAGGCTATCACTGCTTCAATTTAAAAATTAAGGTTCCAGATGCCGATGACATTACAGAGGCTCGCGAGTGTCTCAGGCAGAAGGGGCGCGCCAGATCCTCATGCGTGTTCATTTCAAATATTACAAAATACATATATACCTACATACTTACATGACAGATGACCTGCGGGCTCAAAAAATTACCAATCACAGTTTTAGGCTTTTTGATTTTCTTTCTTTTGGTGTAAGAAACAGTTCAAACGCATTTGTCGTTTAACCACGAGAAATAAAGGAAAAATATGTTCGCTCTAATATTATTATATTTATTACACTAAAAATATAGCTTATGAAATCAAATGTTGTTCAATCACAGTAAACCTTCATGTTCTCATAAGTGGTATTTGTATAATAAATAATACAAAGAAATAATTATTTTTAAAAAAAAGTTAACGGACTAACAATTGACCATTTAGCCAATGGTCAAGCCTTAATATGGTGACTGGCAGCAGTGGAGAACCCCAACACCTTTATCTTCATATTCACATAAGTATATAATATAGTCTATGTATTTATATATAGATAGTTACGTATGTCCTCCTAGGACATACGTGTCTAATTAGTGAAATTTGGTATTAATTAATGTATGCTATTGCAAATGTTCTTAAATAACATGTATAGAGCGGTAATGGTCATGATTAAGTGTAATGAACTCGGGGACATGTGTGTGAATGAAGGCTCGCCGGGTATGGTAATCAGCAGATACAGATCGGCGTAAAGCTCGTTCTAACTGAATTTTAGCTTTATTTTATTTTAATTTCGGTATTAAGCTAAATCGAATAGTTTTAATGGCTTGATCGATAGAAAATGGTGATTATTCTGTGTATTGAGATCATCGCTAATTATACAGAAAATTTACTTAAATTTCTGTTTTCTGGGTTTATTATCGTATGAATGAAACTTGTACACAAACCAGAGATCTTAATGATATGTATTGCTATCTTCGCCCCGCGGTTTCACGCGCGTTCGAATGGTGATGATAATGATAATGAAAGTAGTCTGACACCTACAGATAGCGTGGCTTTAACATAACGCCCTACAACCTTACAAACGTCACCTCTTTATAAATTAGCATAGATAAATACGTCATTTTGTGAGTGCATGTATGTTAGCAGTTCCTCTTCGCTAAAACTAATGAGAGGATTTACCTAAATGACAAAATCTATACGAGTCAACGCAACGTTTAAGTCGCAACTTGAATTGAACGATTCAAAACATGAATTCTGCCAGCTGATTAAACGTACACGTTACGAGCTACTTATCTCATGCTTACCCCGGATAAGCAGGCTATCGTCCCTTCACTCCAGGGGGCCATCTCTCCCATATCGGATAATATCTCCCTGCCCGATGTTCCGGCTGCGCGCTTTGCATGCGCGTCGCGTTACCGTCCCAGTCGTCTGATCGGGTAATTATACCCTCAAAATGGAAGTTGTTTCATTGTGGAATGTGAGGAGAATCCGAAGAAGGCCTGCCTCTTAGTAAGAACTTACAAGTCAAAAATACTTCAATTGTTCCAGTTTTTAGATATCACGACGCGTCAAATCATAGAAACTCATTGTAAAAGAATCATTTCGGAAAGTTCGGCCTTTTTATTTTGCCGCATCTTTTTGTTATTATTGTACTTGTTTCTCTATAAATAAAGGCCGGGTGTGCACATTATCTCGCTTGATATTCAATATAACTTTTCTAGGTTCATGATAATGATATTCAAAGGTGGCATAAGAACCTGGCTGGCCTATTCGGCTAGTCTTGTATATGAATCTCTGGAATACTGCAAACAATTAATTACGTAGACATCCTTTATCCAAATGTACCATGAGCACAATTGCTAGTCACCAAATATATAATTGACGTTCTCTTATGTCTATCCGTGATTCCTTAATACCACATTTAAACAACTACTTATTTTGTTTGAGCAATATTGTTTAATATACAATACAATTCATAATATTACATAAACACAGATTGTATCTTGTAAGACTTGTAACGTTTGAATAACCAGACTCAGATAATAAAATATTCATTATAGGATCACTCGATTATGATGAGACTTGGAGATTTGAATATTAATACTGTTGGTTTTAGTTAGTTTTTTCATTTTAATGAGGGAAATTATAAAGCATTGGCTATTGAACTCTGTTCGTAATAGACTTGGTTGATATTTACTTTACAATTTCTATGAATTTATATCATATAATGTTTTACTTGAATAAAAAATGTACTCTTAGAGCTTATATTCTATTAGGGTACATATAATAAGGTCAAATAAATAAAGGATTTGCTGGGAATTATGTTGTCGTCATCAAATTGTATTTACTGGTAAGCGCAGCCACGCTTTGTCTTAGCATGATATTATGTAAATAACTGTGATGTGTGTGTTCGGAATTGGTTATTTTACGATCTTGGATTTGCTATAAAACTATAATTAATTACATCGAAGTGTAAAGAAAAATGTTGTTTTGTTTATTTTTCCATAACTAATTCCACCTTACTATAAAAATATATCTAATAAATACGTTATGCCGCGTATTACTAAATTAGGTTGTAACATATAGAAATAACGACGATTGTTAACAATCAAAACACTATGATTTATTCGATAGCATTAGTATTACACAGAATGATGTTTATAATTGACCCCAATCACGCGTAGACCACCCGCGTTAACTATACACATAACTGACAATATATGTCCGTTGTTACGGGTACCGTACGGTGCCTGTGACAGCTCGAAACGTATAAGACCTAGTTATATGTCAGACTGACAGTAAAACTCACGAATATAATTATATTATTATAGATGATATGAAATTTGTTGATTCATCATTATAGATGATTAGAGATGAAATAAATAAATAGATATAGATGTTATGTACATGAATTAAACACGCGACTACAAACAACTGTTTTTAAGTCAAATTTTGCTAGAATTGTCGGCGATGCGAGAGTGAATTAACATTAAAGGACAGCGCTCTGCACCCCTTGGCACCCCTGGGCGCCCCCCATCTTGTCCGACCCCACCGCTCATTCAGGAGGGAGGTATCTCCCCATAGTAAATGTTCATAAAACGATTGCCTAAGAAGACACATAGGCGATCATCGTTATAAATGAAAATCAACTTTTAGGTGTTCCATTGTAAATGTTTTAGGTGCGTTTTGCATCGAGCTCCCTACTTCGATACTGTAACAAAACGGACACATATAGAATCTAAATTATATACATCAGCAAAAATGTAACTAGGTGTCTTTAAGTGAAATTTTCTTAATTTTATTAGTGTGGTCGAAAAAATGAACTCTTATACTTCACAGCTATGAGATTAACAAATCTTACTTATAATATTTAGATACTTTTAAGATAAGTGAAATCCCCATTACTTACATTAATTAATAATTTATAGATCCTCTCAAATGCAAAGGTTGTCTTGATTACGGTTTTCCCGCGACCTTAATTATCCCACGGGAACTATACTTTTTCCGGGATAAATGTAGCCTATGTGTTAATCCAGGGCTTATATTATCTCCATACCAAATTTAATTGAAATCGGTGTAGACATTTGAGCGTGAAGAAGTAACAAACATACACACATACACACAACTTTTCGCATTTATAATACTAGTGTGATAGTCAGATATTAAGTAATGATGTGGTCTACGATGGAGCATGCCTGTCTAGAAGGTACCTATTCACTCGTGACTTGAAGATACACAGATTCTATTAATGCGGAAACACATATTTAGGCATGAATTTCACTTGTTACGTGTACATACTATGAATGTGGAAGCAAAACGCTTCGTACGATAGGTTGGAACGTCCACTATGTAAGCCCGCTATGGCCCTCCGTCTGGTCGTCCTTAGATGGAATGGGGAGGGAGGAATCATACTATGTAAATCGGGCGCACTCCCCGAAATGTATCCGATATAACCTCCAACTTTTTTAAAAGTCAGTTAAAATACCGATAAGCTAGCGACTTGACGTCTCGTTTAACTTCAGAACCTGCCAATTAAAGTAAGAAAGTGCGTTTCGATCCTGCATGGTGTTTGAACGATCACGACTAAATTGATTAAAAAATGAGATTAACCATAATATTGCTGCTATAAAGTAACCTACCGTTTCTTTCTTAAACTCATATAAATAAAACGAATCTCATAGCAGTTTACTTTATTTTTAAATTAAATTGTATCTACTCGTATTTCATAGAATTCTATCAATATCGGTGTCAAACTCGAAGTATTCAAAATGAATCGATTTATGTATAACTGTTCATATTTTATGATTCAATAAGCTATAATTTCGACTCATAATATATTTTATTGTGATCGTTAAAAATTAAATGATGTTTGAAGGAAGGTGAGAAAAGCGAACAAAACCTACCATTCTCTCCCTCTGATCTAACCTGTGTTATACAAATGATTAAATCACTTGTTTTGTTATGTAGGCACTAATTGCCACAATCGAGATGCACGTCTTTTGTAAACGTCTTTCATAGATATCTTCTTCTTCTTCTCTCAGCCATGTGCGTCCACTGCTGGACATATGCCTCCCCCATAAAGAGGGGATTTGCCAATACTCACCACGCTTGGCAGGCGGGTTGGCGAGCGCAGTATGACTTCCGATCCTAAGAAGGCGCTGCTGCCCACCTCCTGGTACGTGATCCCTTAGCCGACTCTTACGGCACCCGCGGGAAGAGATGGGGGAGTACTATTCTAGGCCGGTACCACCACGGCAGATGATTCATAGATATAATTAATATTATATTAGACATGCTGTTTTTGTATTCGAACAACCGAACTTCCAGACTCCTAATATATTATTCCCGTCGAATGGTTGTCTGGAAGAGATCGCTTTAAGCGATAAGGCCGCCAATTGTACTTTGGTTAGGTATATGTTTTATTTTTATTGTTGTTTTTTTTTGTGACCGTTGTGCAATAAAGTGTTTTGTATTTGTAATATATATTCATTTAGTTTGCTTAAAACATAATATATTTTCATCAGTAAATGATGGTATTTCTATCTATGGCCGAACTAACAAAATATAGATACAAAATATCTACAACTTGAAGTTAAGAGTTCTTAACACTATTCCAGTAAATGTAAAATTTAGGAACAAAGGTAACTATGAAAATTTATTCCACTACTGTACATTTATAAACGTTTTTGACAAAGTAAAATTTGAAGATTCAATTTTCTTAATGTCGTGAAAATATTACAAACTTAGAAATTATTAGTACGTAGGTATGTACTAGTACAAACATATGTATAGATATATATGTATATATATTCATGCTTCTTTCACGTAGGGGGAGACAGAGACCACAGCCTTCCAAATGCTACGATCCTGACATACTTCTTTCGCATTATCGACGCTCTTCGGACCTTTCATACAAGAGCGACGGTTTAGAGTACTCTTGCCTTGGCCCTTTCGTAGAACTTCGTCTATCTGATTTCAGGCAAGGGCTGGATGCGGGCCGCTTCCAACCGCTCCTTGTGGAAATCAATGGGGGAGGCGTATGTCCAGCGGTGGACGTCCTATAGCTGAATTGATGATGAATCTGATTTCGGAACGTCCGCCTCTGCCTTCCTTTTCCAACACGTATACTTGTTTAGTTATTAGGAGGCCAAATAATTTGCGTATTCCGCCACACCTCTCTACGCTTTATATACCAAACTATAGACATGAGTACTGGGCTGGGGAAGGACCGAGACATTTTACTTACCTAAACCACGGAAGAGTTTACCGAAAACTAGTTGTTTTTATGCTCTTAATTGTTGTAATATTGTTAAACCATGTATTAATGCTTGATTGAGTGGTTATTGATCATCATATTATTTTATTCTTTGGATAAGTGCCTACTGTTAGGATGAATGAGAATTATAGTAACGAAATATATGATGAATGAAACGCATGAAAATTAACTAAACAATGTGGGAATTGATTAATATTTTTGTATGTAATAGGTGACAAACAAGTAGACGTGTCGCCCGATGGTAAGCGATCACCGCGTCGCCTACGGATATCTTTAATACTAGGGGTATTACTATAATAATATGTTTCCAATCCATTTTAAGAGTCTGTTATTAACTCTCCTTTTGAATAATCCTATACTCTAGCTACTCGGGAACAAGCTCGTTCAATATTTTGCAGTTATATGGCAAAAATGATCTGTAGAATAGCACAGTATGTGACCCCATGAATCAGTAATATGTGGATGAGCTTTCAAGCTGTGTCGGCTACGCGGTGGTAAAACCGTGATGCCTGTATAAGGTTGACGAGCTTTTCAGAACAATCCCCGTTCATATATATTGAATTTTTATGTGATTTATGTGATAAACAGATGTCCATGGTAAAAATGTAGACCACGCGAGTAAAATCGCGGGGCTCGAAGTAGTTATATTAAATCATTTAACCAATGTACAAACAATTGCATGGACTGTATAATGTATCTAACTGTATAATAATGTACCCGCTAGTATATCTTTAAGTATATGATTTATAAAATTCACATAATATTGTCATGAACAGCACATCTTGTGACCTTAGTAGGTAGGTAGTAGTAGGAAGGCACGTTACAGAGTTGAACTCACGACGATCACAAGGCGAATCATGAATAAGTCATTAAACACATCTGCTATGATGAACCGATGACCTATGTCTCCGTAGAATACAATAAACTGACAATTCTGAGTTATTCCCAACGATATCACTCAAGGATAAGGGCCTCGTAAGACAATTATGAGGCCCTTTGAATTTGTTATGTACGAATAGATTGGCTTGGTATGGGCATGTCATGAGGAGGGATGAAAAACATATAAAAAAATAGTATAGATATAGAGGTAGAGGAAGGCCGAAGAAGGTATGGATGGGTTGTGTGAGGAATGATATGTTTATAAACGGTGTGAGCACCGAGAAGACCAATAATAGAAGAGAATGGAAGAAGAAAACATGTTGTGCCGACCCCACCTAGTGTGGGATACGGAGAAGAAGAAGATGAACATACGAGATTGTGAATTCGCGTACTTTTTCTTTCTTAAGTAAGAATAAAATTATGTAGAACACATACACATATACAATTTGCCAACTCATTGTAATCAACAGCAAAACTTTTTAAAATTAAATCAAATCATAACTCTATATTGCATTGTCACAGGAAATAAAATACGTCTTATCATAAAAAAATGGCCCGCTTTGACATACCACCCGGGTGTGCAGAGTAACTATAATTGTTATATTTTAAATATTTACAGCATTAACTTCATTTCTTAAATAAGAATATTAAAATAATTCACTTGATACATTAAAAAAAAGATTTATGTAAAATCATGCAAAAGTAAATAAAAAGCGGTTAATTTTGTAGTATCTATCATTGAGATATGATAGGTTGCGCATATAGCCTGTTTCGTCTGTTTCGGGTTACAAAATCGGATATTCGGGGAAAAACATGAGGATTCGTTTTTATAAATATGTGTACTTAAAATATGTAAAGTGACGGAAGAGTTAGTATTCTACGCCTTGAACTGAACTGCTTTGTACTGAACTTATATGAAACAAGTCTAAATAAAACAAGTCTTATATGAAACAAGTCTTGTATACGTTCAAATTTTTGAAGTAAAAGTTCGGCTACTGTTGTGATTTGAACCCACAACTACAGAATACCATCCTCTCGATTTGCCAATTAAGCTATAGTAATACTCCACAAGCACAAGATTTTCTATAGATTAGTATTAGTTAGCTTATGTGAACATGATAGCCAGTTTAACTCTTTATTATTATGTAGTATACTATTACGAAATAATATAACCCGGCATTGGTAACGTACAATTTTTAGATTAAGTTTTAGGGCTTGGACATGCCTGAATCCTACCATCACATACATTTTGCCAAATTGTGGCTTATTTAAAATATACATGTTCTAATATGAACGTGACTCAAACCGTGTTACATCCTGCATAATATCGTGTCAAACTTACTAGAACATCCCAACAAAAATTACTCCAATCCAAGGTAATTAAATTAATTACGCTACTTTATTGGGTATTTAACTTGACTCCGCTAAGATTAGACGGAGTTGGGCCCTTGGCATTTGTCCAACTGATTCCTTGATCCGCCCCTGGCTGTGCAGTTGTTGGATGCGCTCGAAATATTGATCGTATTTGGTCGTGAACGTGAGTTGTTCTATTTGCAAAGTTTAGAATCCGTATTTATTGAAACATTCAAAGCGTGTACCTATTTAAGGGTATTGAGATACAATGAACACATTGTTGTCCGTTAAGGCTTATTTCATTAATGTCATAATATAGACATAAGACGATACAATTATATCTATGATTTCGAATTAATATACCTGTATGAGTTGTGAGTGATGACAGACAATCTGTTTAATATAATTACTTATGTTACAATTACTAGTAATGCAAAAACTCCTGCAACGACAGGGTTTTTGATTAGATTATAAACATTTTTTTTACCAAAAAATGAAACCAACTTCAGCACTCAAAAGTGTGAAATAACTTGTTGAAGTCGGTGCCATGATAGTTCATAAAAGTAAGGTTCCATTTTTCCGTAAAAAAATTGGTTGCCTGTAAAGTCGGTATACGGGCGAAAGTTTTACGTGACAACAACTTTGAGTGCCTTTCACTTTTTATGTCTGTCTCTCTCGCTCTTAGGCGGGCTAACCATGCCCGAGTGGAAGGGACGCGTGCCTCTCACTCGCTCTCATTGTGAGCGCATAACGTGAGCGGAGCGTAACGCAGTTTCTTGAAGTGTCACCCGGCAAACCAATTTATAAGACGTTGTCACGTCAAAAATTTTTTTTCATCCTTTTTAGTGACCTTTGCTACTCACGGGATCAAATGTCATTGTATATATTCTCTGATGTCTTCAATCGCGATCATAATATCGTAGAGGTATGCGTAGCATACCAGTTATTGGAGTGTAACTCAAAAACCGCTTGACCGATTTTTATGAAATTTAAATGAGATTCCACCTCGGAAGTATACTCTATCAAACAAAAAAAAAGAATCGTCAAAATCTGTCCATAAACGACGAAGTTATCCACGAACACACATAAAAAAAACATATATACGGTCGAATTGAGTAACTTTCTTTTTTTGAAGTCAGTTAAAAAGGCGGAAATTTCGCAGTTTGATAATGTAGTCCATCAGCCCATTTTTGCAAACTATAAATTATACAATTGCAAGGATTTTTTTTTAAAGATTGAAGCTTGCGTTTGACCACTGTCTCACCTGATGTTAAGCGACGACAATAGCACCTCAGCGTTAGGTCGTTTCCTGCTGGACATTCTACAAAGACAGGTTGGAAGTGGCCCGCAACAAGGAGGTGCCACACCTGTAAAATTTACAATAAAAAAATAACGATACCTACTTGTAATGTTTATATCAGGTGTATATCATAAGTTCACTCATGTTAATATTTCACGATAAAACCTCATTAAAATAGCACATCAACACGATATAACAAGATGACGTCATATTACATTTTAAAAAAACCTAATTTAATTTAAACAAAAACCAGAAGTAATCCGACACTACAGGCATGTCCAAAATCCACTCTTATTTACGAACTAATTTGTTTTGCCATACTTATTAATTTTGTAAAAGCATTACATTTGCATTTACAAGGAAAATTTGAATAAAGAAATACTAACACTATATCGACACAAAGTTATGTTTGTTGAGGGTATAGAGTAATAAAATTTGAAACCTGTAAAGATTAGCTATTGAAATCTTAATTATATATTATGTTGATAGATATCAGGCTGTACAAAATGTGTACACACATTGGGTCAGGGTGGTAATTTTTTTATTTATTATGACAAGCAATTCTTAAACAATGCAATAGTATGAGCGTTTGATCGATGCGACGCGTGACTAAAATGCTGGCACATATTTGGCTCAACGAATCAGCATTGCAATTCAGCGTGGCAATGCTGCTAGCATTCTGGGCACGCTGCCGACCGGTAGCGGGTTAGAACATTTGAGTTATCTATAGGCTACCAATAGCAAGTGGATTGCTCAAATGTTATTGTAGTAGCTGCAGTATTGTAATTAGTTATTAGTATTTTATTTCAATAGTAATAATTTAAATGTATTCTTAAATATCGCATTGCGGTAGAAATTAGGTCAGTGTAGACATTACAGTTATACTCCTAGTAAAATAGCAAAACAAGCAAAAACGACAATTTACTAACAATCTATGAGCAATGTATTTAGTAGAATTGAAACTCAGGTTCATTTTATGAGTTTGGCTGAGTAGATTTATGCCGTGCGTGTTAAGAGTTCACGCCTACTATTTTGTAATTACGGTGGGTTCGAATTTCAAAGTTTAATTTTGGAGACTTGTAATAAGTATTTCTACAAAATCAAATGTTTGCCATAGCAGAGTGAGGAAATATCAATCAATCAGATGTATTTATGCGAAGATGGCGCTACATATGTTACCTCTCACGGCATGCAAAATTATCAAAGAAAATAATGAAGGAGTTTATGGTTCGTTGGAATCATATCATGCTAGGCGGAATATTCGTTCAAACTTTTTTTGTGAAGTTTGAATTCGGCTACTTAAAAACCCCCTCAGATGTTATTAAAAAATGAAGGAATAAATTCAAACAAATAGTGGAATGCTGCTATAGGTTATATGGCAAAGGGACAGGATGGTTTTCTGTAGTCGTGGGTTCACTCAAGCAGAAGCAGACCTTTAAAAAATAATGAATCGTAATAATAACAATAATTATATTATTAAGCAGTGAAATATGTATAGTAACTTTTATCATAATGGTTCGTGGAATATTAAAAATATTTGTACTTGTAATATAAACTCGTTGATGATGGATATAGTTAAGAAAAAATTAGTAAAGAACGAAACACATAACCCCTTTTAAATAAATTTCCATGAAAATATAGGACGAGGCAGTTTTGTGTTTATTGAAGGAAAAATAATTGTTCTGAAGGTAATAAACATCCAATAACGACTAGCATCCAAATTGAGAAATCTCTAATTTTTTTTAAGTCAGCGTACCTAAATTAAATTTGGTGTATATTGATAATTAGATATATTACTAGTATAATAAAGTTATCAATACAATTCATACGATGCAATAATAATAATAATAAAGCATTTATTAAACAATATTATAAAATATATTTCTTATATTCTAAAATAAATGTTTAACATAGACACTAGTTTCGCGGAGATTGTCTTGCTATTCAGCATAGGCCTCCCCTAAAGCTTGCCATAAAGTGCGGTCTTGTGTCTTTCTTCTCCATGTGGCGCCTGCTATTCTTTTTATGTCGTCTTTCCATCTCTGACGCTGTTCAATTCATACAAACATAAGTATTAAAACTATAGAAATACCAAATTACATGTTAATAAATAAAAATATATCAAATAAAGGCGCTTTGGTTATTTAATTACGAAGATCTTTGTCATCTTTTCTTTACAATACATATTTGGAAAGACTTCGACTGTAGTGAGGGAACAGGCAATGACGAAGAGTAATTCTTTCTGAGGCTTCTCATTGGGAAATGTTAAAAGCGCCATCTACCGTCAGTACCGTACGAAGTTGTTTTTAAAATAGCATACTATTGAAAATTGACAAAAAACGTTCTTCTTTTGCGTTGCATTTATTATATTTGTAGGCTACTTATTCGACCTTACTATGTCTGTAGTTACTTGTTTAGTATTTCCAAACGACGACGGCTAAGCGTGCCCTGATTTAAAAATTGAGCACTCAAGTTTGAGCAAAATTTTATTTTTATTTATTTTTCTGATCATTTTGTCAGCCATTGTCAAGAGAAAAATTCTGATTCTGATTTAACAATTAATAAAAAAAAAATAAAGAAGAAGACATTCGAATATAACTTTACTTGGACATTCTGAAGAAAAATCCATTTTATGAACTGTTCTTCCAACAATGTTTCACTATCTTATCGAAACAAAATTATTGATCGCGGTGGATGGACAACATAGATAGAGGCATACCGACGTAAATGCATAAAATCAAAACTGTAATCGGCTAAGATGGAATTAGAGCTAGCTGTGTCGGTTCCGTACATATCATTCGCTCACGATATTAAACATAAAAATTGGCAGATATTGTACAGATGCAGAATTTAGCTCGTAGTGTCGACTGGCTCTCAAAGACACTGTCGTCTTTGAGAGTCCTCAATCCACTGAGTGGTGTGAGATTCGAGATTACTTCTTCCCTCGCAGAAGTTTTTTCCATATCCGGGATAATATCCGGGACAAGTGTTCGGGTATGACGGGTATGAAGGATGAGTCCATCTCGAGTTCATCATCAGTGCCACATTAGGGAGATAATCTTTATGTAATTTTCAGAACTCCTACCTGAAAGCCACATATTATACAGTTTTTGATCTTCATTGCCAGTAAAAAACGTGTTCTTACTAAACAAATTTTTTATATTTTTCTATTGGGAATAGGCAAGTGTTTGACCACTATCTCACCTGATGTTAATTGATGGAGCGGTCTATGGTGGAGCACGCCTGCATAGAAGATACCTATTCATTCATGTTTGCAGAAATACAGATTTAGGCAATAAATTCCATTCGTTAGCTGTACGTACTATGAACGTGGAAGCAAAACGATTCGTGTGACAAGTTGGAACGTCCACCATGTATGGATGTCGCATTGCCGTCCTTCTGGTCGTCCTAAGATGGAATGGGGATGGTGGAATCAAATTATGCAACTCCAGAGCACACTCCCCAAAATGTATCCTATAAAAGACCGATACACTAGCGACTTTACGTCGGTGCTGCAGAGTTTGGAGTCTCCTCTCGACCAAAGAGTCGTTGTTGTTAGTTTAGCTTTTAAATAAAGATTTTCTATCAACATCCATGGCACTGATAGTGTCAAACCTCCTTCAGTATCGATAATAGCCTAGCGGTGGGAGCGTCAGCTGACAAACTGATGGAACTGGTTCGATCCCCACCAACGACATGACCTTTGTCTAATTCCCAGCATGGTGATAGCTACTACCCTCAATTTTGAAAAACTGTCAATCAAAACTCATACTTCGTTCAGGCAGGAGTCCTTGAAATCCAGTAAACAGGTGGTTTAGCGTGATTCCACCTTCAACCACATCGTCACTGACCATCAAGCGAAATAGTGGTCAAACTTTAGACCTAAATAAGTAGAAAAAATAAGTTTTCTTACTAATTTTTTTGAGTATTGCAGAAACAAAGAGAAAAAAGTTTATTTTCGAGTTTTGCACGTGGTACTAGTAGTTGTCTTTGCGTCGTACAGATTTCCGGGACCTTTCTATACCAGCACTTACCAGCTTTTCATGTGATACCTACATCAGGACAGAAAGTATCTGCACCTTTCACTAGGTCTTCTTTTTCTTGAATCCTGGCGGATCTCTAAAAGCAGCGGGTCCGGTGACCGCTGACCCGCGGGTCGCGGCCGCGGTTTTAATTACGGGCCTCGCCATTTGCAGGTATGTTACTTGCGCTTGCGCAACTGTGATGACATGTGTTGTGACGCGTCGATTCATGATCTTATAGATATTTAGTATGTATTAATTTTAGTAAAAACAATATTTACTGAACATTTTATATTTTATTGTTACCGAGTGGCTACCAAAGAATATCTTTCATGGGGGATTTTGTGACATAGAAATCTTACTAGGTACTCATAATGGTTTTAAAATGCAAGTGTGATTCTACGATTCATATGCGTGTCGTTCGACACTTCTACATACAGTGTGCTAAATTTGAATTGGTCTGGAATTATTTAATTATTAATTGCCTAAAAATGAAGAAAAGAGAATAAGGCGGCACAACATTTTTTTATATAATTTTTTTATTTTTTATAATAGTCCAAGTAGTATACAGACGTTGATATTAAAAAATCTCAAATCTTTAGCCTGTAAACGCACTAGTTGATTGTTACTAGTTTTCCCTGCACCGTGAAGACCAAGCGCAGCACATCTACGTTGATTACTGGACTAGTAGGGTTATCACTTGTCTGCGTAAATATATGTAGGTACTGTTTTATTTTTTGGTAACAATATGTTGAAATTTCTCAACTACGTCAACCCTAGAACCCAGTCTGCAAACCCAGGAAACAGCGTCAAACCCAGAATGCAATAGATCTAATTGTATTTATAATAGTTCTGACTTTAGTTAGGTTATTTTAAACACCGCCGTAACTTATAGTACGGTAATATATAAAAGATGTATAAAATCCACAATAAGTACAATAAAATGACTGAGTACACCGTACCACTACTACGTATAGTAATAGTACCTCGGTGAATAAAATGAAACATTTAATTAGCTTTTAAAACTTCTCCAATTAGCAATGCCTGAAAACAAATATAAGTTGGGATATTACTATTCTAGATAATTATTATGTAAGGCAACGGGAACAAAATGGTTTTACAAAGTATATTTTATGTAAAGTGCAAATCCTTCGCAATAAACATCAATATCAATTTTAATTGTTGTCAATATTTCACCCTTGACGCCGCACGCCATTCTTTTCCTTCCGCAATGATTTGTAGCACCACATACACGGGCTCTTGTACGAAAAACCGTGTTAATACACGATAAATTACACATTAACATCACGATGCACTTGCACTTGGACAAATAACAATTACAAAGTAAAATATACCGTACAACATTCATATAAAACTACAATTTAAATGTTTCAACTTGACATTCAGTACTCATAATCAAAAAATGATTGTAACGAAAGTCGACTTTCTACTTTTTAAAATAAGAACTATTTTGAGTATTCTCAAAGGCATCGATACACTTGTGGTGGCATGTGGCACTCATAAGAGAAGCTCCAAAGGATACTGGTTGAAATAAAAGTAAGCTTTCTTTCTTTCCAGATAAGAATCATTTTCGAATTTCGTAAGGGCACCGTACACTTGTGGCGGTGTTCAGTTGTCATACACGCGTAAATACCAACAGTGTGATCTATGAACGTTGTCGCAGTAAATCAGGTCCCCGCTGCGCGTTCGCAACTCGGACACTCATTATTTTTAAAACATAGTACTGTATGTGTGCGCGTGAAAAGTTGGGTTATGTGGCGATTCGCATTTCTCATTGAGTACCTACTTCTTATACTATTCGTATGTTATTCTTTTGAAATCTTTTAGCTAATATCTATTCGGAGGGTCGTGTAATTCACGAATAGGGATACCCTTGCTTGTATGTCGTAATGGTAAGGGAAAATATAATCTACGTATGGTCCTTCATATCAGTACCTATAATTATCAGCTTATTACGCTAATACGCCATTCTGTTGAAAGATTTTCCACAGGGTTGGTGGAAGGCAAGCGGCGGGCTATAGACGCTGACGATATGGTTTACTATATATATAGATTCTTAAGATGTTACAAATTCGCCAAATTTTTTTATTGGAACATAGAAGGCAATAGCAGGAGGCTTGACATTTAGCTAAGAGATTATCTTTTGCTTGGTAGTAGCTAGCCAAGCAGACACTGCAGAGCACCGAACCCCTTGTATTATAAACATTTTCAACTACAACGATAGCTCAAGGCAGGTGTGAGAATGAGAATCGCTCTGGTAACCACCGCCTGTGTCTGCACGGAACAATATAAATTGTAAATATAATAATATTATAGTAAATATATGAAATGTATGTGTTTGCTTTGGTTTCTGCGTCCTTCATCGTGCTTATATCGTTCTCTTTCTTAACAATGTCAATCTCATGTTAATGTTTATTGGTCGGAACCACAGGCACAGCTCGGAACCCATAATAATGTTTGTTTATTTGTATTTTAGCCTATCGGTTTTGACAAATGTTTCAGTGTAATCACAATAGCGATAAGGTTAAGCATTTGAAACTGTTAATATTATTGCACAAGAAAATCGACGTTGCTGTTTTATGTCAAATGCTCCTTATACATATATGTGGCCGACTGTACACAGAACATAGTTTTATAAGTGGGTTTATAACTCTACTTCAAATGTCCGTGATGTGTCATGTATACAACACATGTATTTCGACTGAAATACAACACTCGGATTGGCGGGGCTTGTTAATAACGTGCAATTTTTGTGGATTTTTAAATAATATAGTTTAATTTGTTATATTATTTAGAAATACTATAGTGTATATTTGGTATATAAATCGATTGCGCAGACAAGCAGGTTCATCTACTTTATTGTATATGTATAGAAACAACTAGTAATTAAATCATATATCTTATGCTGTTGTTCTAACTTTGAAAGTTCAAGCTGCGTGTTCGCAGCTCGTAATTAAGCATAGAATACCCAGGTCAACCTGCGGTGGGTGATTATTGTAAACGTTTACTGCTCTTACACAAGTGAAACACTTGCTGTATGAAATACAAGAAATATCATCCACTGGAAATGACACTTTAAGGCGCTGTGATAAATCGCTATTTAAAAAAATGTATTATAAACCATGTGTACGAGACAGAGCTTTGATTTTTTCAGCTTTAGTATCTTTGGTTCAGCATAAAGGAACAATCAAGATTCAAAATCCTGTTAAGTAAAGTTTTCTCAATAATTTTAATTTTAGAAAAATATGCTTTTCTAAAATTAAAACATGTATATCTTACAAAATAAAAACAACATTCACTTGAACCTTACTTTGTTTGGTAGATAATGACATTATCTAGGTACATTCAGGATTTTTTTTTCAATATTCATTACAGGTGATTTTATACGAATTTGTACTTCAGGAGAGCCGTGCGCGGCAGCTGGAGCGGTGAAAAATAGCACAAGGACAAAATATGCACAATTGTGTGATAATTACATGTTACATGATAATTACATGTATATTCTCATTATAATTTATGCCTGGATGTTTAATGATCATTACGGATGACCAAAGAGGTGTCGCCACCTCAACCAACGAATAAGTTTAGCTATTCAACGAGATAATGTTGCCAGATTTTTCACTACTTTATTCTTACTACCTTACCTTACCCGCAGACAATAATTTAGATATTGTAATTTAGGTTTACTGTGTATACATATTTCTTTTTCAATTTAGTTAAAACTCAACCATTATTAATAATGTACGTAGACATATTTAATTCTTTTTTATATTCCGATGCCCTTATTAGCACAAAATACTAATAAATAATTGCAATAATAAATTTAATACAATAGTGTATATTTTCGCAGCAATCCACGAAACAGCACAATTTCACGGATACGGAATGGCTATATTGACCTATAGATATTTTTTAATTTTAAAAACCGAATTTCACGAATATAATATGTTATGAATGTAACAATTTTTTATACAATTACAGTACAGTTATTACTATGAATAGCTTAAACGATTTTCATTTCAATTTGTACATAGATAACGTTATGGTTTTTCAGTTATATCTATAAGTATCATCCATGGGAAAACGTGAATTGCTGTAATACAAAAACAGGGCCATAAGAGACGCCTTTTATACGACACTAGCGGTCCGCCCCGGCTTCGCGCGGGTAATATTTCACAATTATAAGGATCCCTAATTGATTGATTGACGTTTTGAAATATAATATGGCCTATCTCACCCGGGGATAGTGTAGTTTCCCAAGAGTGAAAGAATGTTTCATATCGCTTCAATAGTTTCAGAGGCTCCGATTCAATGCAAACAGTCTTTCCTCTTTATAATATTAGTATAGATAAAGCGTAGTTTGGCTCATTTAAAAGATGTAGATCTGTGTAGGGAGATGTGCCCGCGCGCATCTCCGCGGGTCAAGGCTCGCAGCACCGTCACCGCCGCGCCGCCGCGCCGCGCCGCCGCTGCGCGCGCCTCTCACGCGCAGGACTCTGTAACCTCCGCCTCTTTACTCTATGGTCTAGCTTTATTACTGCTTACAAGCAGAATATTTTTGAAATTAGAATACCCTTTTAGACTTTTTATAGAAGAAATGTAGGTGTTGTCAAGATAAAAGAAATTGCATGCCGAGTGAGATTTTAGTCAGGATTATCTAGTTCAAATCATTTACTCAACCTCTTCCCTTAAATATATTAATATTTCTTATTAACTTTAAAATATTTACTATATATAATTTTATATTATATGTAACGTTTCAAAGCAGTTATGTACATTAAAAAGTTACATAGCGTTAGCATACCTAAGCTATTGTTTTTCTTACGTCCTATTTTGGAAACATTGGATATGGATTTTGTAGTAGAAACCGCTGATAAAACGGCTGAGACTCACCCGATAGAGGATTGATTCATATTTTCTGATGTTTCTCAAAGGATCGGAGAGAACAGTAAATATTACAGGTCCATAATGCATATTAGAATTTTAACGTAATAAGTTTGTGATATTTATGGAAATTGTATTTCTGTGAATAAATGATTACTGATTACTGATAGAATCTTATACAACAAGTATTATGTGTAGGTACATGAGTAGATCTTCCAGCTTAAATATGCACGTTTCTCCAATATCTCCCTCACATATGAAAAAGGTTTGTATAAGTAATACAGGCAATCTATAATCAATGTCATTGTCATTCGGATCAGTTGTCGGCTAGACACGAAAGTGGGAGCACGCTTCGATTGTATAGTAAAACTGCAGGCACACATTCAAATAATCACGGTTTGTGTTCGTGCATTTTTATAGTAGAACTCATTGGAAGCGTTAAAATGGAGAGATATATGTCGTTCGCCTGCTCCTACCTAAGTGAGTCCTGTGGTCTCACCTACACTCAGTCGCGCGCGGAACGTGGTCCTGTACACTTGTCGATACTTGTTAGAGAATCATTTATCTTCCCCTTTTAACACTACCAAGGCTGGACCTACTCTACCAATAATACTCGTTAAGTTGTAACACATAATTACTAATTCTGTGTTATGAAGTAAAGGAAAAATTATGATGGAAATTGCCATAGCATACTCAGACCAAAGAATAGTTATAGGACGGTTTTGGATCTAGTGTAGTCATCATCATCATCTCTGCCGCAGGATGTCCACTGCTAGACATTATGCCTCCCCCATTAATTTCCCCACGGATTTCCACGGCTGGAAGCGGCCCGCATCCAGCCCTTACCTGCCATCTGAGTTAGGTCGTCTGCCCAACTTGTCGATGAAGCGTACTCCTGCTGCACTTGTCTGTCAGTATTCTCCATTCGAGAACCTTTCGATGTTTTTATTTGTCACATACTAGGAAGCCTCCAATGACAAAATATTTTTATATACTTAGTACTTACATAACAGCTTATCAATCTGAATCGTCATCGATATCTATAGAAGCACGAATTGTTCACCAAGGAGATTTGTGTTGGAATCAACCATCCTAAATAGTTTTAGGGATTAGATTTATTTATTCTGTGGTGCACAATTTTCGGAACAACACAGATATACATCATACTAGCTGCGCCCCGCGGTTTCAACCGCGTGGTGATGATTGATGATGATCAGAATCAGAATCGGAATCAGAATCAGAATAATTTATTGACAACTGATAAAAATATTACACATTTTTTGCACGATGGTATTGCAAGAGTGAGAGAGAGTGATGAACGTAATGTAATGTAAGTATGATGATGAACGTAACTTATCTGTTATTCCCGGACCGTATCTACTTACAAAATTTCATCCAAATCCCTTTTACCCATCTGGTGAGGAAAAACGGTGATGATGATGATGATTAAATTAAGCATATGTGTTAATCCATGGTATAAACTATCTATGTTTCAAATTTCATCAAAATCCGTTCAGTAGTTTTTGCGTGAAAGAGGAACAAACATCCATACACCCATACTCGCAAACTATCGCATTTATAATATTAGTAGGATATATAGATATACTAGTAGCGCCCCGCGGTTTCACCCGCGTGGATTACGGTTTTCCCGCCACCTCAACTATCCCACGGGAACTATACTTTTTCCGGAATAAGATATGCCTTACATACGAGCAGCTCTTTACTATTTATTAAGGAATATATGTAAGTACTCATTATGATACTGAAATAATATTACTTACAGGTAAAAAGAAACAAAAAGGTCGAGTGCACGAATATTTTATTTTGTACGTGTTCTTGGAATGCATCCATTACAAACATGAGTGTTGTAAAACACACTAACTACAATATAATTATTTACAAAATCGTAGTTTCACAAATTATTTATTTAACTGAGTATAAATCCGCGAAGTATTCGCTACATTGAGTATGAGAATAATATGAACAAATAATATTGAGCAAGATAGGAATGATATTAACTTATTGTGCGGTCGTTGAAAGAATGCGTTTGATATTTCGTTGGATCAATATTTATTCATAATTAAAGTGACAACGACATCCTGGTGACATAGTATTATGACAGTCAGGTATTTAAAACATCTAAAAATCTTTTATGCATTATGATCACGAACTGTTAAAAACATTCTCTGAACGGCCGGACTTTAACCGAGTATCTATTTATAGTTGGTCTATCATTACGTCAGTATTAAGATAACTAAAATCTCGAATATATATAAAACATGTAGTTTGTAAGAAATGGTAAATTGTCATAACCTAGTGGAATGTACTAAAATACCATCAGTGTAATGATTAACTAAAATAAAATAACACATAGGATACCAGAACGGCTTAGATAAGATAACAAACAAAATCCAAATGCACCCGAAGTTAACACGTTTTCTCCACAAACAACAATTCAATCAAAAATTCTACTAAATTGAATAAATTATATTCGAATTATTATAAAAAAATATAAGTATTTCGTACAAACTGGAATGTGGCTACACCCGGTTGAATCCATTTACAAAAATATATTAAAAAACCACTAACTATACTTAATCCTAATTCTTACGCTAAATATAATAATTTATTTATTTACAGATCAATTTGTACACAACCATCAACCGGGCTCATTAAGTACCAATAACATTTTACTAACTAAAGGCTTAGTTTACGTATTTGGATAGACTCTTTCAACCGATAACAATTCACAAAACAACGACCGTACTTTCGTAAGGGCATTCTACTTATTTTAAAATCACAATCCAATTTACTGGCCTTCTGCGTTCACTGACACTAAACAGTCTTAGAAACGGCACGTTCCATGACGTCACACTTTGGTGGTAAGGTCTAGAGGGTGGAGCTTGATCCTCTTTATTTGTGAATATGAGACATCTTCTTCTTCGCTAGCCGAGCCTCCCGCGCTACCAGAATCTACATCGTCATTGTCTTGAACAATAACCTCGCTGTCGTCCGACCGTCGCCGTGCTGAGCTCGATCTACCATCAGATTTAACTGACAAATCCATAGGGTTCTCCTGCAAAGGCGACTCGGAAGCTCTCCGCTCTGCAGGTGGTGTGGGCACGAATTCAGCCTCAGATATGACGTCTTCTTGAGGCGTAGGAGGCGCCGATGACCTTTGTTGTTTCAAAATCTCATCCAAAAAGAATCGCTTTGACGTTTCGTTGTTGTGGTCATCGATTCTGACATCGTTATTGTTTTCTACGACGTGTCGTAAAGCGGCATGATCTAGGAGATGTCTAGAGTATAACGGATGAAATCCAGGAGGGAATAGAAGTGGGTGATTTGCAGCGAACGGGCTGAAAGGCGGCGGTGGTAAGAACGGCGAGTGGGGGAAATGGGGCAAGGACATGTTGGCTAGAGGAAGCTGGACGAAGTGATCTCTCGGTGGAGTCAGTGGCCGATCCGGTGGTCGGTTCTGCGTTAGCCGTGACTTCTCGTCTTGCTTAGGGGACGAGCCGCTTCTATGCGAGTCAGGAGATCCAGAACACGGCGGCTTGTACTCGTCGAGACCTAATAATGCTAGTTCTTCTTTTGTCCTTGGTCTCGCAAGTCCAGGGAACAGGTGCGGGGGAAACGGCGGGGCTAGGTGATGATGTGGCGAAGGGGGCACTCGCGGCGGGGAGCGCGACTGGGCCGCTTGCTGCTGTTCCTGGAGCAAGCAGTGGATTTTGAACCAGTTCGATCTCCGGCCGTATCTGGAGCCGGATTTCGACATTCCGACCATGAGGCACTTGCGCAGCCGGCACGCCTTGCACGCCGTGCGGTTCTTCTTGTTGATCACACATTCTCCGTTGTTTTTGCATTCTGTGATGGAGTTCAGGTTGTTGTACGACCGCCCGAAGAATGACTGAAAAGAAGAAAAGACAGGAGTTAGAAAACAAAATTAAGCAGAGGGCTGCACAATAATCGTCTAATAAGGATGTAAAGCTTGTTATTTGTAAAATGCATGATTAAATACTTAATATAATAAACCCTTATGCAATGCGGTCATCGCTAGTATATTAGACAGATAACTATTTATGACTCGTAGCGACCCGCGATTTCACCTGAGTGGATTCCGATTTTCACTCTACCTCAATTATCTCACAGGCAACTATACTTATGTTAGTATTAAAAATACATTTGAAGATTCATTTCATCAAAATTGGTGCAGCCGTTTGAGCATGAAGGAGTAACAAACATCCACACATAAATACTTTCGTCTGTATAATATTAGTGGGGCTATAAACGTATATAAAAATAGTAGGCATTTAAAAAAAAAATATATATGTAAGTACATTAAATATAATATACATACAACAATATATACAACAGTATGATTTGTTTATGCATTCACTAACTATAGACGGGCTACAGAAAATTTTCTTAAAATTATGTAGATACGTAAATAATTAATTTGAGTTTTCATGCATCTCACATAGCATTCCGTATATATAAAAATACTCTGTGCTTTCCGATCTATTCTGAGTCCGCGCCACCTAGCTTCCAATTTTGAGACTTTTTTAAGAGACTGAGAATTGATCTCAACAGAGGGCGCGAGTTGTATTATTGTTATCAATACGAACGTTGTATATTACAAAATATGAATTCTACACTTGCGCTTTATTTGTTGAAATTTAATTAAAGTTCATTTTTATGATTATTAATTATAAATGTATGCATTTATATTACAATTTGGAAAGGAATGAACGTAATCTGAATGTTTGTTTATTTCACCCGTAATTCTCATAATTAGAATAAATAAGTTTAATTATCAATTCCAATGCTATGCATAATTATATCGGGATTATTAAACTTGTTAATTACAATAAATTATAGAGCTTAGTGGGTAACAGTTATTGAATTTAAGTTTAATAGGCTTATCTTGGAATATAGTGTACTCATAGAATAAAAACGATTTAAATTTTAATTTCACGCCTTTTCTTAACACTTGTTTGAACGGTGATGGCGGCATTTTCTAGGAGTCGTTTATCATTGTCATGGATACCCACTTTTATAATTACAAATCGGTTACAAAGAATCATATATACCTTAATATTATTGACAGGCCAAAAAATAATTGCAGTGTTGTGGATTTTATCACGTATACTTTCACTAGACGCAAAATGCCGACGTGTGATCCCATCCTTTTGATAAGCGGTCGGCACTCACTAGGGGTGTCATCGTCTACATTTAAATGATTTAAAAATCCAATAAATGAGAATTCTTGCATAAATTAAATCCAATTGACTATCTTTACAAGCAATCGTAAGTACAGCGGCGCGGCGTTTACACGCACTGCTGGGCGCCACCAGAGCGGGTAACGTTGATAGTGAAAACTCCGCCTTAGCGGGTGCTACGTCACTTCCTTAGCTTGGGCCAGCACAGTTCCGGTCTAGTACGCTGGTTTATGCACGGTTTTGATTTCCTACGACCTTGCCGGTACCGAAGCGCTTACGTAATCGATTGTTTTACGTTTTTATGTGGATTTCGATCCATTGTTTTTGATTTTGTAGGTCGTAAATACGAACAAGATCAAAAAAACGAGAATTGAGTAAAAAGGGACAAATGTAGTTAAAATTAAAAATAAAGACTGAAAGAGGAAATGAAGCGGAAACACCCAAAAAAGTACAGTGCTATTGGTGGCGGATTATTTTAGCCTTTTGGAGTTGAAACGCTTGGATCGTGGGGATCGTTGTTTTTTTTTCAATTTTTCCTATTTACACATAGACCCCAGCACACCCTGTGCTGCGAGAGGCACGACAAACACAATCACAGCACACAGACACCCAAGACCCGGGAAAAACATCTATACTCATCGCAAAAATGTTTGTCATTTGATCCCAGGGTCCCGTAGACACAGAAGTCATATGTCACTGGCACTGACCACTGCGCCACGGCGACCGTAATTAAATAGGTCTTTAAAATTCTTAAAGACCTATTTAATTGTGGCGACTGAACGCAGCATTGCGTCACAAAAATACGGGTACTAAATCTTGCTTTTAGTTTTGGCTCCGCACTCACAGGGCTGATCTAAATAAAAGAAAAAGCCAAGATGGCAACTCACGCGTTACACAAATATGTATAAAGATGTGGATTGGATACTGAGCTATCTGAATTTGACACCCAAATTTCGCGCATGCGCCGAATTAAATCCTCAAAACTACTTACACGGCTTCTAAAGTAAAGTGAACACAGCGCGGCGTTAACTAAACAAACACGTGCCACTTGCCAAAACATTTGCAAAACTCACCGCGTGTGGAATCATAATTACAACTTGTAGGGGGGTACTCGTGAAATCAAACTATATATTTTGCTCGATCGACGAAGTCGCAATATGTAGTGCCTTTTAAACAAGAATAATTAAGTCCAAAATTCCAATTACTACAAGTAAAGCATTGATTGGAATTTTAGGGTACCTACTTGGAATATAGTGGCTGGGTTGTTTCTGCTACCTTTCGGCTAGTAACCACATTCAAGATTGAAAATCTGTTGACAAACGCGGGTAGTATGCTTTACGATAGAACGTCACCTGTTATAACTGTCAGTTGAACCTTTTGATCACTGCAAACTAAACAATGCTTACAAAAATATTATCACAACATGTTGATGGACAGGCGTGCAAAATTTGAATACAGATGATTATTAAATTCTCAGTTTATGAAAACAATGGTAGTAAAAAAAAGTAATACCTTTATGTAAGTGTTTGAGAAACTAAGAAAAACGAAAACAAGTTCGATTTTGAGCATAATTAGAATTCGGAATAATTTGAAGCTATTTGAGTGAATAATAGAAATAGCAACACTAATCACTCTGACCTGTCAATAGATATGAGTGCAGAAAAGGACGCGAAATAGTGAGTAGGTCCCGCTCGCATCGCGTCATAGAGTAGGAATTTAAAACTGAAACAATGAGATGTTCCATCGCTCAGTGATCGTGATCAGAATTCAAACATCTCGTTTTGGCCGTGGATTTATTGGATTATTTGGGTAGGTCTGCATTTGTGATGCACTCGGACACATTAGCAATACAGATTTCGGCAGAGTTCATAATAAAGTTACTTATGTTGCCATCGATTACGTTGAAGAAGTCAAAACAATATTGATACCAGTTACGTATTTAGAAGTGATATTTTCTTTTGGTTTATATTTAAAAGAATTTAAAATGATTTTATACTCATATTCGAAATTATTCTCTTTTCACTCAATGAAATGAATTATCAATTTAAATTGTTTTGTTTTCATTTTTATAATTGAGTGCGGTGGTTCGTCCATTCTACCAGTGATGTATATAACCGTCTTCAATCCAAAAAAAATTAGCAATCCAGAATCCATTTTCATGAGTCCAGTATAATAGCGTATTCAGGCTATTAATAATTTAATAGCGTAGCCTGAATTACCATGTCGACTCCTAGAGCTTGGAGAGTGAGGATTGAATTTCAAGAGTTATTTTATTTCACTTTTCTACTTTATGGTAAAAACATAAAAAGCTGATCTAATCGAAACATACAATAAATACTGTTGACGTATCGGACATATAAAATATAATATATACAACATGAACACTAGAAGAGACATTAATTTAGAAAGTATAGAAGATAATATACAAATATAAATGTATGAATATAAAGACATGATGATCTAATGATTTTAATCTCTGTGCGTAAACTCCTATAACAATATAACCACTATTTGTTTATTATTAGAGAGCAAAAAAACACATCTATATGTATCTTTAGCTCATTTCTTGCGCTCTATAAAAAAAGTAATGATGGTACCGTAAAATGTACAACGCACAGTTGCACTGTTTCTAAAAAAAATCCTTACTTCATCTGGGACACAAACAGGTAAGTAATATTACGGTATGTAAAGAGCAAGTGCATAAATTGTCCGGCAGAGGGCGCGGCGCGGCGCTGCGGCGGAGTTAGTGCGCCGCGACCCGTCGGCGCTCACCTCTGACCTAGTGTGCTCTTCTGCAAGTTTAATCTTTGCTAAACTACCGGCTTTCTTAAAGTTCATACAGTAACACGTCGCTCGACCACTCGTTTACTCATGCAAAGATAAGGTATTACTAGTTATTACTAGTACAGACCTATCCAAAATACTTTATTACTTTGTTTAATTCTCTCGCCGATAATTATGACTTACAGTTGAGAGTGACTCAATGTTTCAAGCTGAGATGAACCCGTTTTTCCGAGTATTTCAAGGCATTACGAGGCACTTTACTCTAACATTTTCTGTTAGAAATAGAATTGGACAGTTTCGGCGTCAAGGGTTAGATTATGATCAGTCATCAGGTTACCATAGTACAGGCTCTGCCTAGTTTGGGACCTGAAGACCTTGTGTGAATGTTGTCCCATAATAATAATAATAAAAATAAAAATATATACTGTTTGTGCTTTTTACGATTAGAATATAGGACGGTCACTTATATAAGTAGTCGAGAAGTTGTCACATCTTTAATTGTTGGATCAAATCTGACTAGACAACATACGTTTTCTATTATTATAAATGTTTGCTTTCAGAGGTTAGACGGTCACTTTAGCACTTAACAGAAACTAATAAAAACTGTGCGGCCGTTTCGCGCGTCGAGAGGCATAAGGACCGCAGTGTAAAACGGCCGTAAATTATGTTACCCAATGACAGTATTAACACTTGAACTCTTGCGCCGATGCTCTCCGGCAGAAGCACCGTACGGCGCGCAGTATAATAGGCACCCACCTACTCTGCGCCGACCGTATAACCTGTCTATACGGACTAATCATTTTGAAAACGTATAAATCTTCTTATTTTATTGGGCCATATTTTCAAAGTAACTTTTGCTACAGTATTACATAAAATTATTATTTAAAAGGTTCTACTTTGCAAGAGGTCCCGACCTCTTGGAAGTATTGACTAGGCTTGTTTAGGATTCAAAAATGAGTATGCATTTATGGTTTACGATGTTGTAAATAACTATATTTATGATATCTTAAAGTTGTGAATGTCACAGCGTCTGCGTCCTATCTGGCCTTTGTAAAACTATGTATGTAGCATTTTTGAAGTAGGTAGTAGTAGTAATAGAAGTAGGTAGTAGGTACGGGTAAATAAAGGTACATATGTAATTACTTTTTTTGATTGGAAATCCTCGTGAGTTTGAGTGTCGTCGCCGCGATCTGACAGCGTAAACTCACCTGAGGATGGGCATCGGACATGCCCGAAACCTAGGTTGAAACTTTGACTTTAAAGGTGGTAAAGCCGGATACTACATCTCTATAATAATCCAACAACTTTATGATCATACTAGTAGCGCTCCGCGATTTCACCCGCGTTATAATATTAGTAGGATTATATAGACAATAAGGTTATTAACTCATCTGGACTCATCGTTTTGTTATGTACTGAATTTTGTTGTGTATACTTATGTATAAACATACTTTGATTTGACTTAGATTTGGCCTATTGACAAAAATACAAGGCGTGTAAGCGTTGAACAAGTGAAAAACTTCACAATTTGACATAATGATAAAAAACATTAAAATCTTAGCATTCATGTTGTTCATACAACCAATATAATTAAAATGTAAATAGGCTACATGACTGCATGTTCGATCTAATTAAAACAACCTTATTTGTTTTCAATAATTATTTCTATAAAACGCTGTAGATATAAAGCCATTTCCATCGTCAAATCAATTTTGGTGGACAAACCTGTTAGAGTCGCAGGAGAAAGCAGGCCAGGTTTCACCCGGTCATCAATGGGGGTGCCGTAGTCCAGCTGTGGGCAGGCTAATTATGATAATATTCGTGATTTTAACTATTGGCCGTATTAATTAAATTGAAATTACAGAGTTGTGAGGGTATCTACAAGGCCATGTTCTATAATATCAAAGGCGCAAGGACTTCCAAACGGTAAACCGGAGCATAACAACATTATACAGATATTATCACAAGTCGTTAAAATTTAATTTTGCTTTAATAATCTAGTACAGGTCCAGCTATTAAACACTAAAGGTTGAGTTAACTGAGGAACCTTACATTGTTACGTTTATCTACCACTCCACTGATGTAAACAAAGGAATACGCAGAAATCTTAATATATATGTATATTCTTAAATTATACCATGGGACTTGTTGACAGTGGCCAAATTAATAAATAGCAGTGGCATGGGCCAGCATGAATTACTGTCTTAATCGCAGCATAGCCATCACGCACAAAAAAATAATTGAACTCGGCACAAAATATCATTTGTGTAGTACATCTTTGGTACATCAAATTTTATTTAATAAGAAGAAAGTGATATTACCCAATTAAGGACAACTATTTATAAAAATGGGGCTTTATTGAAGTAATTGCAACATATAGTTGCGGCATAGAGTCTAACAAAGAGCTGAATTTTAATGGTTCAAAATTGGAATGTGATTCTATGCATTTTATCTCCTAAAATAGGTTTTTCCGCGTAATAGAACTTTACAAAGTAGTATAATAAAGAAAGTCGCGCAAACTTGCCGAGACGCCAGCAAGATCCCATAAACTAAGATATAAAACCTTATGGAGAACAGTTTTATGGTAATTTCTTGCACCACCCTCCACGATGTTACCATAATCTACATTCTATACCCACCTGAAGTTAGTGTATATTCGATTATATACATCGACTAACATATGTTGTTAATGAGGATACTTGGAATACTAAATTTTTCAAGAAATTGTTAGCACAGTATATAAAAAGTGTATTTAAGATTTAACTTATGAGTATCACATAACACGCAGACACATCTATGTAAATAACTATTCAATATTTGTCTTTGTAAGAAACTGAAAGACACTGGCTTTTGTAACACAACTATTTTTAACTAAAACAAAATGCGGACAATATTTTTTGTATTTTTTATATATCATTTTGACTCGAGTTTTATATCGATATAATTATTATATATATATGTGGTATCCGACTTTACTCACGTTTATAGTCGAAGTTTCGACCTAGGTTTCAAGCATGCCCGATGCTCATCCTCAGGAGTTTCCGCTGTCAGATCGCGGCGACCACTGCGATCTGGCAGCGTAAACTCACCTGAGGATGAGCATTGGACATGCTCGAAACCTAGGTCGAAACTTCGACTATAAACGTGAGTAAAGCCGGATACCACATATATAGAATAATGTGTCAAACTCGCGAGAATTTCCGATATAATAATATAATAAATGTATGAATTACGCGCCGACTGTTCGGCAATCTTATAAATTACAACGATTTTGATATTAATGAACCGACACAAACGATTATTCATGAGTTCAAGAAGCGGTTCATAATTATTTACATGAACAAGTTCGATATCGATGCAATTTTTAATCAACGACTGTGACAAATCGAATGAATCTCTCGAGTGGACTTTCCCAATCAGCGGCGATCACGCGCACGCAAAACTAGCGTGAGAACATGAGATAACATTACGAACTTTAATGTTTGACCTTACTCCGACAGTAGGAGGCTCGACCATCTTATGTTTTACATAAAAAATGAGATTGCCATCTTTAACACTGAAGGCACAAGGGCCAATATCGTGATATCAGTTTTTTGAAACCAACGAAAAGTATGTTTCAAAACTCGAGCGCGTGTCATCCCGCGTTTGCGTTCGGAAGCAGTGACCTGCGCAGAGCGCTCGATGTTTTGATTAGCTCTGACATTACAATCGATTATTCGTTTAATGTGACTCGATATCTTGCGTGATGCACTAAATTATCGATGTGAACTTTGATTGTAAATGTAGAATAGTTTTTAGAGATGGCATTGAATGTTATGATTATGATTCGTATTCGATCATCGGGTGTTTTATACATAATTATTAAGAACACGTTCCATTTTATTTTCAGAAACGTAATTAGTTTTCTACAAAAGCATGTGTATGTTTCAAGATGTTTGAGGATAGACGTATAAGGTGAGGAATCGTGGTTTATGATGATTTCAGATAGAGATAAAATGTTTTAATACCATGGCTAATCCGTTATCCACGTCGCGAACCCGACCCCGAGAATGCAGGCTTTACGCAAGCACAAGTTATTAAAACGACGAGCGATCCTTGAACCTCGACAATCGTATAAATTATGCAATATACTAATCGTACAACATGTCCGACGGACGCCACTGCAGATTTCGTGACAAGAATAAAAATGACCGCCATGCTCCAATAAGTCGATCGGTGTGCCAACTGCCGCCTCGTTGCGCCCGATGACAATTTCAACATGACCTCTATAAAACAATGACAATTAAGCCAACGATTGTCGAACCGATTTAATGATTTAAAATTCAAATTCACGGAACGAATTTCGTCAATGGTACAAATAAAACGAGACCGTACGCGCAAAAATGAGTGAGTGTAAAATGAGAATCGATTGCCGAGTGGAATCGAGACGAATCGATTCACTGCGGGCGGTGTTTCTCGCCGGCATTGTTTCAATGCGACTACGCGATGTCCGTTGCGACAAATTAACCGTTTTATATTGATCTCATTTTTTAATTACTTATTAATTGCAAGGTTATTAGTGCACCTGAGCGAGAGTTATATTGATTTATAATCGAGGAGAGTAATTTGATTATATATGGAGATCTAAATTAGCAATTATCAAGTAATTTATTTTTATGTCGTTTATTTCATAGCATTTCATAATTGAAACTCGATTTATAATAACTATTTAATAGTTCCTGGTTAGGACTAAACTAGTTGTAGCTCTTAAATCGATAGAAATGAAACGACATTGAGGTAGAAAATAGCTAATTACGAAGAAGTTCTAAATGGAAACACTGAAGCCAATGGATGGCAATTACCTACAGCTGCATATAAAACAGTCCAATTAATTAATTCACATTAGAGCTGCCCATTAAAGGTCTTTGTTTTTTTTTAAGTCGCGTTGACAAATTACGTACGCGAGCGGCTTCTTTTAACGCTTTCCGAAGTCGAGCGCACAATGGCGGTGCGGCGCCTGTGTCGCCGATTGTCTCCTGCACAATACCCGATTACACACACAGATAATTCCAGTAAACCTTTAAAAGCAAATTAGTAGCGATGATTTATTGCTGGACGGTTGCGAAACGAAACAAAACGTCTCGGTTTAGCCCGAATATCTTTTCCGGCGGACGTTTCCCGCTCGCGTGCGTTACCGCAATTTGAATGTGCTCCAAATTTGAAAATAATTTGTGTCGGTCATGAGGATCGTGCGAACTCTGATCGTTTATCGTTATCGAGACGGGGAGCGCTACGGTAGGAACGTCACTGTTTGTCTTCAGATTGATGAGTCGAGTCTATCTCATCAATCTTGAGTGTGTCACTTCTCTTTTTCTAGCTAAATACATACCCGTGGTTTTATTTTATTTCTTTATTATTAAGAAGACTATCGACACATAGCTTAACTTAGGTACACAGTATTGAATATAAGAAGAGTCATTAATAAGTCTCCACAAATAGAGATTATCTGTTTAACAAAAATCACACACAATATTTTAACATTCTCAATCTAAAATTTACACTAAAGGCTTAGAAAAAAATATTTTTTGCACACAATAACACATTTTTTTTTTCATTCATTTCCCATTTTCACTTGCGTTGAGCCAAAGAAGGTTTGGCTAAGTTTGGCCTTGATCGATGAAAGGCTGGATGTGAAAAAATCGGTTTTACCACGAGTAGTAGTTTATCCAGAAAACGTCAGCAAGTAGTCTTACTGGTTGGTGTGGCAAACAGTATTGTTTTGCATAGCATCTAGGCAAGCATCACGCCTTTCTAAAATATATGCAGTGATCCGCTGATTTTGGACTAAAAAAGTTGTGCATGACACTACACTGCTCTCGTTACTCCAAGACATAAGTCCTGACATTGGCTTTTGTAGTAGCCCTTTAAGCCTAAACATACTAATGCTTAACAGTACTGGTTCTTGGATGTAGAATATCTGACATTGCGGAAAAGGCGGACTCGTGCTGAAAAGACCTAGAACCGGGTGAAAGTCACAATAATGTATACACGTATCGTAACTCTGTCGGAGAAACGACCATTCATAATTTTAGTGATGTATGTACTTTAAATGGATATTATGAGTATAACTTTATTGAAATAAAATACTAATTACAATACTACAGTAAAATTACAGCAATCCACTAGCTGTTACAAGCCTATAGAGCTCAAATGTTCTAACCCGCTACCAGTTGGCAGCTTGCCCAGAATGCTAGCAGCACTGCCCCGTTGGATTGCAATGCTGATTCGTTGATCCAAATAATATGTGCTAGCATTTAGGTCGCAAGTCACATTGATCAAACGCTCTGCGGGCCTAAACAAGCTGCATCGATTCTCTTTCTCTAATTTGTTTAAGTATAATAATAATAATAAGGGACAACATTCACACAAGGTCTTCAGGTCCCAAACTAGGCAGAGCCTGTACTATGGTAACCTGATGACTGATATATACTTATATACATATACACACTTATTATAAGCTTGTAAGCGCTCTGCCACTGTCACACCTGATGTTAAGCGACGACGCGGTCTAAGATGGAGCATGCAAGTTATATAATTCAAAAGAAGCCCCTATTATTCTTTAGACCTGTCATGGATGTCTTGCACCAAAATGGTATCGTATTATCTCATCAATTGCTAGAGTCCCACAAATAATATCTGAGATGGATGCTACCAGTTGAACAGATGATCTGTTACAAAAGCCATCGGTAATGATAGGTCTCTGCAGGTTTTTGCTCGCAAACATAGATAACCGCCGGTTCACGTGTAACCCCGCGTTACCGGCCGGTTACGCAATAATTGTATTGGCTGGGTACGTTCACACGTTTTTGTCCATCATTGGGCCATTATGTGGTCTGTTTCTAACTATCTAGTCTTAAAAGGTCAGTGTGAGGTGGTAAAGTGCGGAGTGACCGCCTTGATCGACACTCAATGGAACTTTGTATGTTGCACAGATATTATATTTGGTGATATTATATACAGCACAATTGGATTAAATAAATTAGCACAATTAGTGGAAATACATTTAAATTTTAATTACATAAAAATAAAAGTTGGCACTACAAAAACAAGAAGGTATGTAGAAAAAAATTACATTTATAATTATAATTTTACACATTCAGCTAGATTTAGATAGCATATAATCACCATTTCTCAAAGATTTCATAATTTTACAACGATTTGAGATTTGGCCCTTTAATTCTCACGGTTGGATACCCTGAGTCTGCAAGAGCTAGTTTTTTCCAAGATTCTAATATGTAGAATCTCTCTCATAAATCTAGCGAAGCATAGCGTGTGCACTATACTATACCATGGGTGTGTGATATTAAGGTATTAAGTTGTAAACTTGTATTTGTAGAAGCTTTTCTGTGTCAGTGTAGTCTAGCCATGAGAGGTACGCACTGATTTTACTACAGCATATAGTCCTAGAGTCGTTTATAATATTTATTTTGTTTAATTAAAGTATTCGTATATGAATCAAATAAATTTGTATAAACAGATGAGGAAGTTTAAGGAGAGTTTACTTATCAGAGTCTTAAAAGATTGGCAACGTATCATGCATGCTGTTACAGATATCCATAGCCGACGTTGATCGCTAACCATCAGGCGACACGTCTGTTTGTTTGCCATGTATTGTATAAATAAAAATATACTAAAACATACTGATATGTTTGAATGGATACATATTTCTTACTCAATCACTCTAGAACGTTTGAACTGATCTGGTTAAAATTTAGTACAGATAAAGTATAGTTTGAAATATACTACGTATGCATCTAACACCACATAAGTTAATTTTGATTTCCAAAAAATGTACAGTAACAGTTACAGTGGAATAACTTAAGTTAGAGAAAACGGTACCATGAGTTGTAGATATATTCTAAAATAATAATAAACAAATACTTTTGTAAAAAATACACGCATAGTAAAATTATTCACGCGTAAGTAAATAACATCATAACAATGACACATAAGAAAGTGAAAATAGCAACTATAGTTTTAAAACGTAATAAAATAACGTTATAACGACAAGACTACTATAACTAATTATGTACAAAGCATCCAGTCCATTGTACTCTGTAATTATACGGCGGCGCGTGCTTTGTTAGGGTAGGTTACTGACAACCAATGATCTAATGATAAATAGCTTGCTTTGATATAACGGTGTGATACTCACTGTTAGCGGTGAAATGGATTATGTTATGAAACATATGACGCTATTTTATGGGCATACTTATGTCGTTTGTTGAGAAATGAAATGACACTGACACTTCTCCTTCGACACGGACCTAATTATTTCTTTAATATAAAAATAAGTCGATAAATAAGTCGATCTAAGCAGTTAGTGGTGTTATACTAACCTGATAACATCCTGAAGTGTTTTGATTATTTTATAACTATGAAAGTAGTGATAAGTACAATATACCCACATACAGATACTCGACAATTGGTATTATTTAGGTTCCTCTTAATATTTTTTTTACACGTTGTTTATAAGTTTTATTTTTTAACAATCCGTTCAGTAAACTAAATAATTTATATTTATAATACATAGATCTGTTATTCGTTTTATTCGATCGAACTTTTATTCGTTTTCTCTTGTTATATTTTAATGATAATTAGAAAAATGACAGTCAATGAGATATTATACTGCAAACGTGTTCTAAGCATCAAGACAAGATAGTAGATATCAAAAATGGAGCAGTGCACGGTCCATTACCCCTATACCGTGCAACGCATCCGCTACACACCACCAAAGGTCGGTCATGGTGTTTAACTTCCAAACTATCCGTTGAGAAACCATAGACTTAGATGCACAGGCCGGAAAATGACCATAGACGAAATATCGTAATTTGAGAGTATTTTCAGACTACGCAATAAGTACTGAGATGAAAGTTTGAGTTTAAAATCTTTCAGTTGTGTTAGCAAACATAAAATGTGATAACTACTTTGCATACGGTATGTCATCAATTGAATCTTTTTTAATTTAACACTTTAATAATTCTACTTCCTACTACTACTTACTTTTATATATTCTACTATTGATAACATCTTCGACCACATCGTCACTGACTTAAGTGAAATAGAGGTCAAACGCTAGAGCTATAAAGTATAAATAAAAGAAATTACAAAATTAGGACCTGGGTGACCTTGTCAGGCATGAGTTGCCTTATGCACCATCTTGCATCTAACATTGAAGGCGTTCTCAAAATGGAGCATGAATATATAGATAGTATATAATATACTTGATTCACAGAGCTGTATATTAGTTAAATTGTTTAGTAAAATATATACAGAATATATAAAAGGAAAACCGACATCCACTATACACTGGCGAATTAAACCGATTATGATAAAATTTAGAGGGGACCCCAATCTAAAAGTCCTTTCAAGAATCATTTCAAGTAAAAACATATTTTACCAGATAGCTTACGCTTTTTTAAAAAAACTGATAATAAGCTTTTCATGAGGTGTGTTTATTTTCGGAAATCCGGTTAGACGGTTTAGACATTTAGAAAGAACGAATGCAGAGTGAATGACAGGCGTAGCGCTCCGGGAAACAGTTATAGAGGGATAATATAAGATGTAGTGACTATGTACGAGTATAAGATTACTACACATATTTCTGATTGAGCAGCAATACTTATTCTAAGCATGACATTAATGCAATGAACCATAAAACTCTTTGCATGAGGGTATGGACCATCGCTCGATATATGTAATATGTTACCAGTAAAAAAAGAAAAAATAATAAAAAAATATGTTACCAATTATTGCAATATTGGTGTCGTCCCTATAATAGTTCACACTATAACATATAGATGGCGCTAAGAACAACATCCCCTCAAATGTATCTTTTGAAGAAACAAATTCGGCCCACTAGTGGAATGCTATAATAGCTTGGTTGGAAAAGCAACAGGAACGGTATTCTGTAATCGTGGTTTAAAGTCACAATAGTAGCCGATTTCATTCCTATAAAAATTTAACGGTAGTTCCGCTTTAATCCTAAGTACCTGCTTTTAAAAAAAATTAACAGCATGTAATCCCTGGTTTGATTCAGTTCTCATTATATTACAGGAAAATATGCGCGTGCTGAATGAATTAGTGATGTGCATCTCCCGGACATACATTCGATACCTATAAATAGCATTATTACCATTTTACATTATGACAAAGTATATAAACCTTATTTCAATCTAAATATGATTCTAAATGCTTGAACTCGCTTGCTAGTTATTTTAGTTGTAGAAGAATGGTACGAATGAGAATCAATGCAATTATATTGTTTTTATCGATTATTCATATTACATAAGAGCGTTCACAGTTATGCACTTAAATTGAGAAAATTTCCTCCACATTGCATCGTTTTTATGATACAAATATTTATTTTGGGGTTGAAATTAAGGGCGTGTATTAATTTTTTTTTTACTCTCATTAGGTTTGAAATGTCACTAATCTAATAGATATCCAATGAAAAATGGGTTTGAAATTTGCGTAGATGTGTGAACATGCACAAATGAATTTTGTTGTTATGATTAATAAGCCGACTGGTGGTCCCGGGTTCGATTCCCGGACAGGTCAAACATTTGTGCGTAAGAACATGTCTGTTTGACCTGTGTCTGGGTGTGTATATGTATATAAGTATAAATCTGTCATCAGGTTACCATAGTACAGGCTCTGCCTAGTTTGGGACCTGAAGACCTTGTGTGAATGTAAATATATAAATAAAAAAATCTTAAAAAGCTTTACTTAAAAATATATTGATCGCCATGAGTGTATCACCAAATATTATTTATAAGATATTTTTTTCTATGCTATGTATACCAAGTAGTAAAATTCACACAAGTGATCAGTATTTCCTGCTTTCATTCACGCTACTACTAAAATTGCCACAACACTAAACGCGTTTTTTCCGCACCAGTGTGAAATAACGAATCACCTTGATACGGTTGTTGAAATCCTAAATCCTGATTTTCTATTTGTATTTCCTTTAACGATCGAACATAAAGCGACTATTTGCATATATTATTACTATAACATATACTAATATTTGCAAATAAAGTGGACAACTGTTTTCATGCCACTAAAATAGAATTAGTCTAATAATAAAGCTTAGTTTGCTAATATAAATATATTTTTTCAAAGACTTATTTATTATAATTATTAATCGTTTCTTCTTCTTAGTCGTATACTTCATCGTTTACCTATTTACGAATAATCGATTATTAGAAATCAATATACATATGTGTTAATACAATTTGTTTCGTCCACCATTGGACCTGCTATCACTGATGTGATGACGGTGATTATGATGCACTAAACATCATAATCGTTTTTTCCTTATGAGTACATAAATTATCGGACACACCGTAGTCTGTTCAGTTGCTTGTACTTAATTGAGTACCTCGGTTACGGAGCTTTTTTCTTATTTTTGTTAAGCATAACGATATCAATGCATAAGATTTTCATCCAAATCTTTACCATCATCATGTCAACTATAGGAGATCCACTGTTAGACATAAACTTTCCCCATAGATTTCCACAAAAACCGGATGGTAGCGGCCCGCATCCAGCCATTGCCCTCGATCTTAGTCGGGTCGTCTATCCAGCTGGTCGGTGGCCATCTGATGATGTGCTTGCCAGTCCATGGTCTCCATTCGAAAACCTTTCGACCCCAACAGCCATCAGTTCTTCAAACAATGTGCCCTGCCCACTGCCAATTCAACTTGCTAATCCGCTGGGCTACGTCGGTAAATTTTGTTCTTCTACAGACAAGAAATCCTAGTATATATTCCATACACAAGAATTTCTTGTCTCGTTTGACGGCAACCGAGCTTTGTTCGATGTTTTTCTAACTAACCAATATTATACCCTTATCCATATAAAATACGTTGTACACACAGTTTGTACGTACAAACTTTTATCCATATCGGCAGAGCCGTTTCTGAAATAACTTGGAGATTTCAACAAGAATTTCCCATTTAACAATGAGAAATGGCCGTATAAACCGTATAAGGTTTTATACGGTCAAGTAGAGAGTAGAGAGAGAGCAGAGTATCCATCCGATGGTCCGCCGTGTGCTTGCCTACGGAGATGTTTACTATTAACAATGTTGATTAAATGATTCTTACCTTACACCCTTCACAGGTGAACGCTCCGAAGTGAAACCCGGCCGCCGGCTCTCCACATACTTTGCACTTTTGGTTCATCTGAAACAAACATATCATTATATTTAAACACATATCTAAACTCGCTACTATAAGAGTCAATCTTAGAAACGGAATATTTCCATGTTCATATATTATTTATCATTAGCTTATTTCTTTTGCACGCGTCACGATTATACGTAAACTAAAACTCTATGCGGGTGTTAGATAAATATACCCCATTTCTTTCGCGTTTATTGCACACGATGCCGGCCTTAAATGCATATGTAACTGTCATCTGTGCCTCAAGCAGAATAGCTTGCGTTACACTCTCCGTATCGCAACGTCATAAGCAATTGAATAACGCACGTACCATCCGTACAAACATATCATTTCTCTGTGTCACAATTGTACTGGGCGTGCCTTGGTGGTACCGGCCTAGAATAGTACTCCCCATCTCTTCCCGCGGGTGCCGTAAGAGTCGGCTAAGGGATCACGTCCCAGGAGGTGGGCAGCAGTGCCTTCTGAGGATAGGAAATCATACTGCACTCGCCAACCCGCCTGTCAAGCGTGGTGAGTATTGGTATCCCCCGTTACATGGGGAGGCATATGTCCAGCAGTGGACAAATCGGTTCATGAATGAAAGAGTTTCAACTTCTTTTAATAAAACCAAATATTAAATGGTGTTTTTATTTTGCATTTCGCTATATCACCAAATTATTACCTACGCAAAATTTTAAAATCTTGAGGTTGTGCAAAGATACGAAATATGAGAACTAGAAAACACATCTTTTTATGGTATTTACTGACCTGTCCAAATAATTTATGAGTATTAAAAAGGAAACACAACACAATAAAAAGTAGCAAATATACGCGTAACAAAATTCGATTAAAAATCCAAACTAATATTGTAGCTCTTATCGGCCAACATAAATGTACACTCAACTGAAAAATCGCCTTAGAAACCCAATTTAACGTTAATACAGCGTGACCAGTATAGAGCAGTTTTCAATCAGTCATTTACTTGTTCATTTAGAAGAGCATGGTGCATGTTATTGGTTTTGTTTTGTAACGATTAAATATCGATTAATCGTTATTCTGCTGCCGGGCGGCCGCGGCGCAGCACTAGCGCGTGTGGTGCGTTTTACTTTTCACATTGTTTTGTGGCAGATGTTTAGCCTAGTTTTCATCTATGATTCATATTTCATAATGTACATTAATTTAGTATAATGGATGTTTATAAACTGTCACGGTCACTAACATAAGAGTTAACTTTGCGAACGGGATATTTGTCAGGTATTTTTGTTTTTGACTCTCGATACTTCGACCAGTGTTGCAAGCGCGGTGATCACAAGTCAACTGATGATCTGTATACTTGTTGATATATTGAGACCAAATAACATCAAAGCATACGGTATATATCCCATTATACCCATTGAACGTAGCAAAGCGTTTTAAAGCAGAAATGCCGCTCGACACATTTAGGCTAAGGATTTCTTTAAATAATTTGGTTAGCGGTGGTCAATGATATGTCTATATGAGGTAGATGTCGCACAAGCTCGCGGAAACTGAGGCGGCAAAATTAAGTCAATTGTAGTAATTTTCATTGCGACGCGTGTTTCAAGCGATTTTCAAAGTCAAAACATATAGCTATCCTTTTCTATATTATTTGTACCTTATTATCTATCGCAGTGAGCATGTTTATGTCGTAAAGGAACAGAATCTGAGTACCGCGCAATATGAATATACGTCATCTTTAGTAAAACATAATTGGCGGTGGTCTTATTTGAATTATATTTATCGTCATACATAAGACGTCCACTTCTGGACAGATATGAGTGTAAATATGTTTAGGTATAGGCATCCTTTATTCCCTAAAGGAATTTTTATCTTTATTTTCTAATTTCTTTTTCTTTTTATTAGGTCATCTTTCGATCTTTTGGAGTAGACAATCCTACACTGCGCTTGCCAGTCCGTGGTCTCTACTTGGAAACATTTCATTTCCACTACCATTTAAACTTGTTAACTTCATCATCATCATGATCATGTCAGCCATAGGACGTCCACTGCTGGACATTGGCCTGTTGATTTGCTGAGCTACATAGGTATGTGGGAGAATTTTGTTCTTCTACGGATAAAATAATCACTTAAATATGTTACAATGATCGGCTCTGTGAGCTTAGGCTGTTATTCTAATGGTCGGTGATTTGATACAAACAAATGGATCTAGCTTCGAGTGAAGGTGGCATCGTTATTAAACCCACGGCATGGCGGAAGGGTACTTCTTAGTACCCTTCCTGGCTAGCTAGACAGTCGGCATTGCAAGTCTAGCATGATTTCACCTTTGACTAATTCTTCACTGAGCATCGAGTGACCTGGTGGTCAAACCTTAAAGCTATCAAGTAAAACGTTAAAAAATAATGGTTATACGCAAATTTCTTTAAATATATATTTCATCACTAACCAACAATTCCCACCAATTAAATTAAATCAAACACGCACTACGCTAAGCAGACAGGTATCTCAAAAGAGTTCACTAATAACCTTATAAGTATGATAAACGACCGAATTAAGTCGCAAAAATCCACGCGACAATAGATTATAGTGCTTTGATTATGTTAAAATTATAATTTCATTCTAATAATATATTGAACGTTGGTAACATCTTGGCAGAATGTGTGGTGACCTCTTTGCCACATTTTAATATTAATGCTACGTTACTTATACATTTTAATGCTCATTTCGAACGGTTCTAAACACTGATTTAGGACTTTAAGCCGCAGTATATTACCTGCTTGCTTAAATCAAGGAGGTTTATGTTATTATGTGTCTCACGGTGAAAAATTGCTCGCTCTTGTGTTTGTCTTGTTTTTAACACAAAAAACTAAAGTGAAAACGCCAGGAGAATGCGATTGAATAATGTGTTCATAAGAATCTTTTTCGTCTAAAATTATCATTATGGTTTAAAATGGAGTAACATAAACAATAGATAGGAGTGGTATTTTTAAACATTGTACATTATCAATACTCATATTATAAAGAGGAAAGATTTGATTGCTTGTTTGTTTGTTTGCATTGAATAGGCTCCGAAACTATTAAACCGATTTAAATTCTTTGACTGTTTGAAAGCTAGCATCCCCTAGTGACATAGGCAAGATTATATTTTCAAAGAAACTAGGAATCCTTATAATTTTGTCATTTTTGTTAAATACCCGTACGAGGCCGGGTCGCTACTAATATTAAATAATAAGACTGTTCATGCTTGTGGTCAAACCACAGGGTCAAACGGTAGATCTATTCAGTACAATAAATAATGCTTTATATACATATAACCTAGGCGACACTCAATACTTAGTGTCGATTGTCCTCTTTGCTATTGGCCTTCTTTTATTTTGGCCACTAGAAATGTGCAGGGCAATTGTTTATTGACAAAATAAACTGTCAAACGGTTTCTCTCAGAGCTTCACCGTAAACGATAATGGACTTACAATCCGGTTTTGTTATATTTGACAACAGTTATAATTGAATTAGTTTGAATTCATTATTTAATGAACGGTTTTATTATGAGAATGTAGATTACAGACATAAGTTAAGGACTATTAAATAGCTATAACCTCAGGTTGCTGACTGGGGTGCGTTCATGTGAGGCCGTCTATCTCAAAATGGGCGATAATGCCTCCTTGTGGGCGCTGGAGACCTAGAGGGCGGTAAGGGGCCCAGAAAACTTAGCACACTATAATTAAATTAATTAATGTCAATGGTAGTGATTCTTTTATTCAACTAAACTAAACTAAGATTATGTAAAGGCTCTTATTTTATTTGCACTTAAGTTAAAATTCGTATAAATCCTGACAAAGATATCTCTACTTTTTTGATCTAATTAAAAATTTTATGTAATTTATATGCATATCTTTAAAATAAATAAATTAGTTATCGAGATTTGACGTTTCATTTCAACAAAAAGACTTACAGACATACAAGTGAGACGATTTCTTACGAGTTAAAATACATGACGAACATGCAATGTATATTAAATACATATGTGTACATGTACATAATAATGAAATGAACAAATAATTGTATTATAAAATTGTATTTTCGTGAATAGAATGAAGTAGTCACGAATTGTCTTGTTTGTGGTAAAGGTTATAATTTAAAAAAAAAACTACTTCCCGTTTTGTATTTTATAAAATGAACTAAAATGCAGATTATAGCTATCTTGATGTTGTTTTAAACATGGCAGCACTGACACAGACCTCATCATACGAAACGGTTGCGTTCCAAAGACATGACCATTAACACTCAAGTCCGTTTTAAATGTAAAAAGGTCTTGTTCTGACATCGCGATGGTAATCTGATACATGATATCGTTATGCGAAATATGAAGGGTCTGGGGTTAACGTGTTTAAGTACAATTAAATTGAATTTAATGCGTCGTTTCAAACTGTTTCTCAATCGCATCGCATTCCTATGTGCAATTACAGCTCGTGTATTTAATTAGTGCTTAATGATGTTGTATTTGTTTTACTTTGTGTTTGTCTGCTTATGAATTGTTTTACATAGCACTACCAGCTGCGCGGTGGAATGGTACGAGGTAATGACAATTTTTGCATCTTCTCGTCATCCCACGGGCACAGTCAATATTTTGGAGATAAAAAGAAGCCTATGTGTTTTTCCAGGGTAAGACTATATTCATTCCAAATTTCATACAAATCCGTTCAGCCGTTTCAGCGTGAACGAGTAACAAGCATAGGTTAGGTACAAACGGCAGATAAACTTCCGCCTTTATACTATTAGTATAATAGTATGATTTGGAATATTAAAACAAATATGTCATTATTTTACCCTGACATTTGATAGAAATTATTTGAATTGGATATTTTACATTAAATATTTGATTTTTGTATGCTGTATAGATCTAGTTTTTGTCCACTATTTCACGAAGATGTTATCAAACTAGAACTAGACTGCTTGCTGGCTCTCAATGACTGCTGCCTGAACACACTAGGTATGTGACAGATTTTCAAACTTGAGGGTGGTAGCTAGCCAGGCGGGTACTCGAAAATACTCTACCAATATGCAAAGTAGTCCGATGAACGAATCAGATCCGAAACATATGTTGCATAAAAAAACTACGAACTCATACATACATAGGTACATACTTACACCTACTTAGTTAGTTCATTAGCGTACGTGTATATATGTACGGCTAATTAAAAGATTAAATGTGACAATAAAGGTTCGAAAGTAAATGAAACGCCGTTTAGAAGTAGTTCCTTAACTTTTTTCCGTATAAAGATAATATGTTTGATAACTCATGTTACATTTCAGACAATGGTTTTCTCCGAAACTAATCTTTTGCGACAGTGAAGGAAGTGGACAGCCGATCTCAGCCTCAAGACATTATTATTTACGGGAAAGTTTGAACGGATATAATTTCCTCTTAGAAAGTATATTCTGGGCATTGGACACAGTTCTTTTAATATAATTTATCGTAAATGTTTGCTTAAATTGACTGAAAGCAATGTCTACCTAAATCTATCTTTCGATCTCAAAAGAAAGAGATCGAATGGTGAATGGGCAATGTTATAATCGACAATCTCTTAACAAATAAGTGAAACCACAGGCAAACACAGATACGCTATTATCCAGTACCTTGTATTAAAATAACATGCATTAGATTATAGATTGAAGATGAATACTAAAAATTGAAGTGCATCTGATGATGTAATCGTAACTAATAACATACAAACAAGAAGCTCATCTCACATACTAACCTCTTCACGTAATACTAATCACACTGGTTTTTATGAGTTGTGAGACTGGCAATTAACTATATGCTTATTCTGATTTCTGCTATATGGAGGTTTTATGGCAGTCTATTATTGTCTATGTCATCGCAATGTATCTTTTTGTTATAACATTTATTATTGGACTTTTGTTAAACATTTTCACGAGATCTTTTTTATTTATTTTATCTCTTTGACTTCGAAGTAGCAAAGAGGTTAACTGCAGTCAAGTACAGAGACTTTGGGTCGTATACTGACAACGCGTAGATGGTATCTTGTCGTAAATAGAAACAAAAGATGCGCAATACCGAAGAACCAACGGTGAGGTGGATACGTAAGCTTATCCTGTTGGAGTATCTACCAGTGAATTGTTAGAATTACAGGGTAGGTGATGTGTTGGCGAGTTTAGAGATGACATCAGACAAGCAATCCAGAAGAACTTGAGAACTACGGATGACATGAGTTCAAGTTGAGGGATACAAAAAGCAATTGAGTAGCCAGTGCATCACGTAGTTATAGTACGTACCAATATCTTATAATTATTTAATTAAAAACAAAAAAACCAATTTGATTTAAAATATCGTTATCGTTCTTCTCTTTTCTTTAAGTTTCGTATCTGACATCTGGATCTCTAATGATCTTTTCAATGACTTCCTCTTATATTTTGTACCATTTTTTTTTCTTACACTCAGACAGGCTGGCACACCCATTACAGGCTGACAACATTTAAATTTGAACTGAATTGTGTGTATAAAAATATCATGTACCTATAAATTTTAAGCCCATAGAACGATGAAGGCTCGATGATCAATTTCATAAATTCGACTTTACATCTGTACAATAATAATTAGAAGTTAGAAAGGGTAGGTGGTAGAAAGGGATTCGCATACATGGCAACCTCAACAAAAAAGGTGATTGATTCTTTTAGGTCTTATGTGTGCTCTTGTTAGCTCAATAATAAAAATCAGAGATCACAAGTTAACGACCATAAATGAGCCTAGACTTTCTAAGAAATTTAAAATCTGAGGGTGTCATTATTTTTTTATTTCATTATATTTCTATACTTATTGCAACTCACATGTTTTATTCTCCCAATTTTTATAAAGTTATTGTAGTATCATCCCAATAGAAATATCTATCTATGCTCACTAATACACATATGTAAACTTAGTAGTACGTTCATCTATTTTCAAGCTAAATGGTATTAAATTAATATAAGTAAGTAAATGTCATGTAACGCCTTTCGCTTGTGAATATTGTTACATTGTTTTAATTACATAAATATTCGGATCTGTCTGCGATATACCTGCTTGAATTTCGTAGTAGAGATTGAACTGTTGACCCTCAGTCCACTCCGCGTCTCCTCACTGGAGTCGCGGCTGGAGTAAATCACTCGGCGGGGAGTCCCCCGCTTATCATTCTTCTCATCTCAATCCGCGCTCTAAATTAGATCGGTCTTCGGACTCGGACACGATGCCAGCCGAGCGCAGACGAAGCTTAGCGATGTCGCCAAACGATATCACTGTTTATTGCATTTTGGTGCTGGTATTTTCTGAGCCTGAACTGTTTCCGTACAATACAAGGATCAAAATAATAAAAAGTCAACATTGTCTATACTAGAAATAAAAATCGTAATACTGAAGAGAGATTTAATGCACATATTGAAAGAGATATAAACACTAGCGTGTTTCTTTATGTATGTAAAATTGTCTGCTGTTTAATATAAAAGTAAAAATAAAAAATAAGTTTTATGTACAAAAATAGCATGGACTGTGGAATGGATCTAACGCAATGAAAATATATAAAAAACAAACGGAAAAATGTTTTCAAGTTCTTTTGAAATGAATTGACTAATCAGCTATTATCTGTATTGTAAATACCAAATATTTTTATATGATAATATAACTATACACAATTCAATTTATATAATTAAATCCTCATATCTAAATGTGGATTCCTGTCCATAACTAACCTGCTAATTATAAATCAAATAAATTAAACGAACGACGGTTTAAATTACTTTTATAAGCAATTAATATGTAAATCACACGTCCAGATGACAAGGGCGATAAGTGAGAGACGAGTGACAACGGGCAGTGTCTTAATTTTTGCCGAAATCATTCGTCGGTGTCATGAAAATTGAAACGCATGCGCATTTTGATCTTCCGCACCAACACACTTTATACAACAATGAAATGAAGACCTTAATGCTATATACCTAAAGTAGATTGTAATTAATTAATCAAAAAAAAATCGACGGTTCTTGTAAAGGATATGGCTGTAAATGTAAAATTAATTATGTGATTTTACAGGGGATGCATCCGTTGAATCGAGTTACACGCATCGATTAGTCGCAATTCGGACCATGTCGTGTGCGACCACGCGGCACTACGCGGTTAGGTTATCCTTACATTTTGCGGACAATGGCCTATATACCAAATGATATGGCTTCACACAGTGCATTAAGCAAGTTTCAAAGACACATCGCCGCCTGATTCAGAACGATCGGTTCCAATATTGACTACCGTACGGTACTGCTAATACCCATATAATATATTACATTATACTATATCGGTCTCGCAAATATCGGGTTGCTTTGCGTCGTTCGTTAATTCGTAATCGTTATTATAGGTCCTTATGGATGTAATGTGACGTATGGAATATCACTCATTATTATATAATATAACTATTTGGTTAGAAAACTTTATTAAGCGGGTATATTTCGGTATATAAATGTATATTGTATGTATTGCTTTCGGGCTGTTTGGCCGTGATCAGTACTGATCAGTATCAGAGAAGACGCCGCGAAGGAGAGTTCTACGCTCTTGTCGCCGCTCGGACCTGAACCACTGAAGATGTCGACCGCAGTGATCGACGAAACGTCTGGAACACAAGTTTCACTTAGACCACGGCCAAACAGCCCGAAAGCAATACATACAACATGCAACGCCGGCCGTGAAAGCCTTAGAGTTTACATAAATGTATAGTAATTTAGATCATGGATGATCATTTCACGATTTGGGTAAAATGGCAATATTGAAAACGTTTTCCCTTTTAAATCACCAGCAGCCCGATATTTGAGGAAATGTTAATGAGCTTTCCGTCCCTACGGTATAGACGCAATGTTTTGGCGAAACAAATTATCGGCTTTAAAAGTGTGTAAATTATACGTGAAATTTAGCAACAATTAAAAATAAAATGTATGCGTCATACATTTTTTCCTCACTTTTGTTGTAATCGTATGTAATCAAATCACTCGCAGTTGAAACATTTTTAATTAAATGAATATTTGAATTGTAAAAAACAAAGAGATAAATAATTGTGACCGCGATTCGAATCAATGTAAATGCAATGCGAATTCCACGTGAACTTCAATTTGCCTTTAAATCGTACGTTATCATTGCGTTTATCGAATATTGTACACTTGTTCGGTGCAGAAATTAACATCGAAGTTAATTAAGCCAATTTACGGGGGAAGGTTGAGAATACTTTTATTAATAACTTTGGCGTTTAGTGACGGTTTGTGGTCGCTATAAAGATGATATGATTATATCATATAACATATACATATCATATTATGCACGAAATGGACTTTACACATCTGATTGAAAACTGGAACTGTCAAAGGTCTTTTGTACGTCATCAAATTCTACGCCATCGAAGAAATGATGAAAAATGTTACGACAATTTTTGACGAGCTTATTCGATTTCCGGCCAATTGCGGGTAGTTCTAGTCGGCACCAAATAATCGGTGACTAATTTTACCGAAAACTACCAGCAATATAATAAAAAGATCTAATTTTAGTATTGTCATTGGTAAGAATAAGAATGAGAATAAGTAAAGGTAAGTATCATACTGATTTGGACTTCATCATGCCCAAAATAATATAAGAACTTATCTTATTTTCCAGAATTTTAGTTTAGTTTAGTTGGACAAGATAATCACTACTATTGTCACAAAAATGTAGAGTATCTAGAATTGGCCTTGACTCACGAAACTTGTTTTAATATAATCGACTCAGTTCTGAACCTGGCAAAAAATGAAGTCTTTTATTTTTGGTTAATTAAAAATAATGATGTTTTGTCATTTATTGTTCATAAAATGTTTTTTATGATTAGTGAACGTTTAATTTTTATAAATTCGTATATTTTGTAGTATCGTATTGTGTGACTTGCTTAAATTATACTGTTCTGTTATACCCATTATGCTATATCTCCACTATTTATATTCATAGGTAAACCAAATTTTCTGGTTCTGTTATAATTATTTGGGCAATAATTGGGCTGATAACGAGACTTTAGTAGTATTTCATTAGTGACTAGGTACCTAATCAAAAAACCCCTTAAGTTTACTTAGTGAATTCAACACATAAATGACACAGCATGAACTAAAGCGATGATAGCTCAGTGGAGGGAGCGTCGCCTGTCAAACTGACGGACACTGGTTTGATCCCCAACAACAGCTTGAGCTTCCAGAGAAGGTCACACCGTTAATTTGATAACGGATTTTGGGATTTGGGAATTTTCCCAGCATAGTGGTGGGGTACTGTCGAATACCCGCCTGGCTAGCTAACACCCTCAAGTTGGAAAGCTGTCACCAAACACAAAGTGTGTTCAGGCAGCAGTCCTTGAGAGCCAGTGAGCATTCTAGGTCTAGCGTGATAACATCTTCGACCACAACGTCACCGAACATCAAGTGAGATAGTGGTCAAACGCTAGATCTATACAGTATACAAAAATGAACTATAGAAGTTAAGAAAGTTACTTGATAATGGTGTTGTAAACGTAAACATCACAGCCTCGAAACTGCGCCACAGCCATAGACTATATTTTACTCTAGATCGCAGCGCGGCGTGTGAACCGATCGGTCTGTCATTTGCCGCCAACTGCCATTACCGGGATGGCTCTATGGTTCGTGGGAATAGGAGGCGGGAAATAGGGTTGCCATGTTCAAAAGTAAAATCGCACAGAACGTCGAGAGGTCGCCATAATTTACGTTGGAAAACCTGATTCAGCATGTAGGTAGATTTATTGATTCTACATTAAGAAACATAAGTGAGTTTTTTTTCTTGTATCCTGACACACTTGTGCACAAGACATCTGTTGTCGCTTGAACTTAGCCACCTGTTGGTCCTATTAGCCGGTCTTTCGACCTCCAAATCTTTGCTTTTCCGCGGAGCACCTGTATAGATAAACATGTTTAGCCTGGCTTTAATAATCTAAAAACTTTGTTACTAATCTTCATTAACATACAATGAAACGGAAGAAATTCCGAATTTTAAAGTAAAAACTTGAATCTTAAAAAAATGCATAGTTATAACTATTTCACTTTATCATTTAAACATACTCATTACACACCTACGCACATAAATATACAATGACAAATGATCCATACTATGTGGACGTTATATTTTGTCTCTGAGGGTTAAATTTAATTGTTAACTTGAGCCCAGGTTTTCTCGATACAGGCTTGCCTAGTGAGGAAACCAAAAGATATTCTCGCTAAGAGAGAACAATTGTCTGCAAAAGATATATTTATACTGTGTATAGAAAAATAAGCATTGAAAAACAGTGACATACGTTAAGAGTATATGTATTTAATTTACGTTTTATATAAGTAATAGCTTTTATATCTTTTGCATTAATAAATATATTTTCATTTAATATTATTTTATTTTAATCGTTAGCGCCGTTTCCGGGACGGCCTATGCATGCATATATATATATATATATGAATATTGTATGTTTTAAAAAAATCGTCCGTTTTTATAGCATAAGATACTTGTGGAACTAAAACACCTGCATTGAAACTATTTTTAACATTATGTAAACATTAACTGCATATTTTGGACAATGTTTGAGGGTTGATCCATTCTTTTTTTATATACATGATAAATACAACATACACTAAGTAACAGAGGAGTAAGATAGCGCAAACTTGTTTTGGCGTGAATAGTTAATTGTGAAGTTTCCTTATACAGAAGGTAAGTAGGTACTGAATATTTATCCCTAACAATTTTTTGTATTTAAACCCAATATCTTTGCTGTAAAATCTGCATGAGGCAACCCTGCGTTGTAGTGCAGACTTAGCAGGTGCATTTGTTGCGCGTGATGAGTGCTTGGAGGTCAGGGGTCCGTCTATCCATATCCTAGGTCATATCTCATATCTGTAGCTAGCCTAATGTCTTCTCTCACGTCTAATTTACCTTAGGATGTTCAAAACTACTGATCACCAGATAGACATATACGTGTATATTTGTCTCATCTACGAAACTCCAAAAGGCCCGCAACCTCATAGAAGTTGCAGCTTCCTCCCGCGATTTCTATGGTATCCATTAGCTTGTAGTCGTCGCAGTGATGGAATAAAAAAGGTTACGTTTACCAAAACATAATGTGTATTGTATAAGTGAACAGAACATTTAGGAAATGCCAAAGTAAAAAGTTTCATTTCATTACGATTATCAATTGTTCCCAACAGGCAAAAATCAATGTGAAATAATTTTCTCAATAACGGCCCTTAAAATATTGCTTGATATTTCACTTTTTTAAATAAGTGGCTGATAATATTTTATCAGGCCATCAGTTTAGCCAACTATTACATGTGTGTCAGGCGGAAATTTTATATAAAAGTCTTCTTTTTGGTAGCGTACTACCACTATCTCATTCGATGGTCAGTAACGATGTGGCCTCGGGCCTAAGGTATTCTGTCAGAAACCGACCCATACGTTATTTGTAATATTTTAAACATCTAGATTTTACCCTATATCACATTTGAACTTAAAACCAAAATATCGATCGCGCGAGTCGTTCATAGTTCTCACCACACCAGAGCACGTCAGTGAGTGAGCGCGACGAATGCGTAATGGCGCGGGAATCGGTGCTGGCCGATGCGCCGGCGCAGGTACATGATCCACGCCGACACTGGGACGGATACTTTTGTCATAAGTATATCAATTTATTAGAGCTTAAGCTTCTTTTAATAGTGTGTGACACGATCAAACGCTTTAAAAGGCCAATGCATTGATTAAAAAAATACTTTTAATGAATAATTATAATACTACAGCTACTACATTAACACTTGAGCAATCCACTAGCTGTTGTCAGCCTATGGATAACTCTAATGCTCTAACCAGTTGGCAGCGTGCCCAGAATGCTAGCAGCACTGCTACGTTGAATCGCAATGCTGATTCGTTGAGACAATACCGGTTCGGTTTGATTTGAATTATCTTGTTCAGGGTCAAAGTGTGACTTGATGCGTAAACTAAATTTAAAGTCTAATTTGATTTAGTATTTCCTATAAATCAGTCTGTGTATAGGAGACACAATGTAAGTTTATATCTGTGAAGTTGACTATATATGGGGCCTCGCATTATTGCTTTGAGTCGGTAGAGACTTGTCTTAGTTATTATAGAACTTTCTCACTCACTCGCTTACGTTTGTTAAATCTATCTATCTCACGTACTCTGCTTGATCACAAATTGTTTTACCGGTAGCCTTTCAACTACATACGCAAACTTTCGCAGAGCCTAACTTCAGAGTGACAGAGGCCGGTTGCATCTGTTATACTTGATTTACTTTTGATCGTCTTTAATTTGTAATGCCCTTATTATCCATACACGCCGGCTCCACACATCGGACACACTTATTTATTCATGCATACTTTTTAACTTAGCGAGCCGAAGTTATTACGTGATTTATTGTTCCGATGGCAAGTTTTTACATCGATTTATGCTCGTATATGAGGCATAATTTATTGTATATTACACTGTGCTCGTGCAATTGGGTGGTGCCTCCAATTGTATATTTTAAAACAATATTTGCTGTTCTATACATAATAATAGAACTGTTAAACCATGTGTCCATACATTAAATAAATTAAGTGCAGATAATGAAGATTAAATAGAAATACATCAAAAAATTAGGTATGGTTGTTGGTACACCCTAATCTCTGATATTACAGAGTTTTTCTGAAGTAATATACATCGAAAAAAACCGTCGAATTGTAAGCTTCCTTCTTTTTTGGTAAAAATCAAATCTGCCCGAGTGAAAACGCGAGATGCACCTAGTATAGATATACATACAAATATAAATCGCATCTGCCGTGAAACCCAGCTATCTTAGCAACGTGCACTAATATATCCAATTATAAGTGAACAGAGTCGCTTTTTCATATTAATTGCTGTAACTACTATCCCTGTTTAATTAATATTGACATCGAACTGGCTATTAATCTGTGGCAATTATAAGACACGGAGCTTAGCTTGTTCAAATTGCCTTGATCAATCTTTATGGTTTTAATTAGAAGACCTACTTTTGTATTTGTACAATTTTGAATTTTATCTGCTAAATTGAAAACCTTGTATTGTATATTGGGTCGGGGACAGAGTTTTCAAATTCTAAATATATGGAGAAATTTCTATCCATGAACCTTTACTAACTTATTATTTGATGATATCGATTGATCCCAACAAGTAGTTTCCGTTATAAACGAGGGTTTATAGCAATTAGACCTTAGCGGTATAATTATAACGTTGATTCGATTGCCACTTCGCTTCCGAGAACACGTACTTAATTATCAAATCCACATTACGGTAGCTAGCTGGGCGGGTACCAAGCTAATCATGAACTGTATGCATACCACCCTCAAGTTTGCAAAACTGTCACCTAACACACAGTGTATTCAGGCAGCTCTGTCTTTGAGATGTAGTTCATATTTAAGGTCTATTGTGTGTTCTACTTCACCCACCATCATCACTGACAATTAAGTGAGGCACTTACTGGTCAATCGCTAGCTTTTGACTAGACTGATCTACAAAGTACATATAAAAAGTGTTGCTCGGGTGTAACGCGTACGTTACAGGTTATTGGACTGTTATTATTATTATTGGTTGTTAGACCAGCAATTTACGAAGTATTAATATATAATCTGGGGAATAATTTAATATAGAAATATCAATTCAATATTTTTATTATTAAACCCGGACATTGATTTTATCCATTAAAACAACTAATGTTGTTCGTGTCTCGTTGTCATTTTTATATTAAACCCCCGTGTACGTTTCTCGTTGTCATTTTTATATTAAACCCCCGTGTACGTTTCTCGTTGTCATTTTTATATTAAACCCCCGTGTACGTTTCTCGTTGTCATTTTTATATTAAACCCCCGTGTACGTTTCTCGTTGTCATTTTTATATTAAACCCCCGTGTACGTTTCTCGTTGTCATTTTTATATTAAAACCCCCGTGTACGTTTCTCGTTGCCATTTTTATATTAAAACCCCCGTGTACGTTTCTCGTTGCCATTTTTATATTAAAACCCCCGTGTACGTTTCTCGTTGCCATTTTTATATTAAAACCCCCGTGTACGTTTCTCGTTGCCATTTTTATATTAAAACCCCCTGTACGTTTCTCGTTGCCATTTTTATATTAAAACCCCCTGTACGTTTCTCGTTGTCATTTTGTACATGTATGAAATTATATTACTGTCATCATCAACTCATTATTCATTCCACTTACATATAAAAAATCGAATTAACAAAATACAATCTAAAATAAACAAACGGCCGTAACTATCTTATGCGTATTTACATAAGTTATTCGTTAAACACGTGTCAGTAAATACTATAACTGGTTAATTATAGCGCTTTACTAGTATACAATACTAGTACGCTATCTGTGGTGTAATTAGGGATGCCAGATTATATCCAAGAAAACGAGAAAAAGGACACCATTCCACTATTATATAAAATTTTGTTTTAATTATTCTAGTTCCCGATGTCGACCTTTGCTAAGAAAATAACTAACACTCATGTCAAAATGGTGCCAGTTATTAAAAAAAGTTAAGTTCACTAGAATAAGAATCAAACACAGCTAATAATCAGAAACAGAAAAGTAATACGATATTTTTTTTTGGCTTATTATTTAGTATTCGTAGTCAGAGGTTGTTTAAATTTATGTCTCTATATGATTTACTTTATGTTTCTATTTTACCTTACTTAATGTTTTTATCTTGGTCTTTTACACTTTTAAAGTTTATTTTATGATTAACACTAGCTCGATGAATAAAGTAGACGAAGACTAAAAATCCCCGACCCCGCGAGCCACGTCGCGTGCTATAGCACGTGCTAACTGCTGCACATTGCTAATTGTGGTGTTATTAAATCTTTCGTTCTGATTCAATACTCCTGAGTAATTACGTAGTTGGAATTACTAAAACTGATCCCTAGTACTTACACGTGGAATATTTTCCAAATTGTGTTAAAAGATATGAGAAAAAATGGACATACAACAATCAAAAATATATGGGGGGGGGGAGATGTCTTTTCATAATATGCAAAAAAAATTAATGTGGGGTAAAAAAATATGGAGTACATTTAATATCTCAGTAGGTACTTATTATTATTGAATAATAAAAAGAAGTGTAACTGTTACGATTGTACCGAAAACCATCTATATAATGCATTATAAACCTGAGCTACTTAGTTATTAGTTTTAATTAGATTGACTCAATTTAGTAATATTGCTTAGTAATTTCTCTTTGACTCATAAATAATAATTAAATAAAGGTGTGCTTTATCTAATTACCATCTGGCAACCCTATGTGTAACTCGGTTGCATCGCCGCCGGGACCAGCTACCGTGAAAGCGGATTATTCAACACGTGTCAGTAAATACTGTTAATCACACATTGATAATAAGGAGCGGTAATATTGATACGATTACCGCAAGCAAAGTAATTCTTGGTAAACTACTCTTTAAATATGTTGTTATGGACACGTACCTATCTACGCGAATCGCCGAATTTAGAAGCATCTTATAGACCTAACCTTCACTCATTTTTAACCGAGTTCGAAAAAGTGGAGGTTCTCAATTCGACCCGTATCTTTTTTATTATAATTGTTACCTCAGAACTTTAGGCTGGGTGAACCGGTGCTTTAGCGGCCCATTTAAATTTCATAAAAATCGGTCAAGCGGTTTTTGAGATACACAGTTATCCACTTGAACGTTGAACGAAATTATCGTTGCGGGTGAAGACATCGGAAAACATACATGATGACAATTGATCCCGTGAGTAGCAAAGGTCACTGAGAGGGGTGAAAAAAATTTACCACAAAATGGGAACCGACTTCAACAGTCAAAAGAGTGAAATAACTTGTCGAAGTCAGTACCATGAGCACAATATTTTGATAACATTTTCTTTTGAACTATCACAGTACCGAGTCAAGCGGATTCCAAGTATCAAAAATAAGGTGGGATTAGCACACAGACAAAAATGTTTTGAGTTCAATTATTTTTTATGTACTCTGATTTTTAATAAATGTATAGCCTGCACAGAAATACCGCTTTTACAGTTTTACTGTGCGTATGCGTATACACATACAAACAAAAAAGCTGTAGAACAGACACAATAAAACTGAGTAGGTACATCTCAGTTTGCAATCCTGATCTACAAATCAGGATTGCAAACAGCAATGCCAACTAGTGAGTGATAACGGAACCGACCATCAGGAACTCACCTATGACATTGTTATCATCGAAGCCTGTTTAGTGCACACAAAATTGAATGTGTGTACACACCTACACTAAAAATATAAATAAATGTATTACCGACTTAACCGATCTCTCCGACTTCGACGTTTGTTTCCGAATAGATACAAGAAATATTACGGTACAGGCCAAGACATAAACTATAGGGTTGCTCCGGCATGGAGCAGATGTTGTCTTAAATCTGATAACGAGAATGAACTTTTTTTTTTTTTTTTTTTTTTTTTTTATTCACAATAGGCAGGCGTTTGACCACTATCTCACCTGATGTTAAGTGATGATGCGGTCTACGATGATTCACGCCTGCCTAGAAGATACCTGTTCACTCGTGACTTGAAGATGCCCAGATTGTATTCATGTGGAAACACAGACTTAGGCAATGAGTTCCACTCGTTAGCTGTACGCACTATGAATGTGGAAGCAAAACGCTTGGTGCGACAGGGTGGAACGTCTACCATGTATGGATGTCGCATTGCAGTCCGTCTGGTCGTTTTTTGATGGAATGGGGAAGGAGGTACCAAGTTATGTAACTCCAGAGCACACTCCCCGAAATGTATCCGGTAAAAAACCGATAAGCTAGCGACTCTGCGTCGGTGCTGCAGGCTTTGAAGTCGTGTCTCGACTAAAGAATCCTTGTTAATGAGCCTTTTAGCACGCCTCTCTATGGACTCAAGAGCCTCAAGCTGATATTTAGCCGAGCCGTCCCACAAGTGAGAACAGTACTCCATACAGGATCGGACTTGTGCTTGGTATAAGTTGAGCAGTTGTTCCGGTGTGAAGTACCGCTTCACCTTTGCGAGTATTCCTAGCTTCTTGGCTGCCAACTGAGCTTTTGACTCGATGTAGGAGCCAAAATTCAGAGTTGAGCTCATTGACATGCCCAGTATATCAAGATGGTCGGTTATTGGCACGGATACATCTCGTAAAGTAGGAGTCAGATGAAATTGACTCTTTTTTGCGGAAAAGAGACACGCCTGAGTTTTATTGGCATTGAACTTTACCAGGTTGGCATCACCCCAGTCGGAGACTGCCTTTAGGGTCAAGTTCAGACGTTCCACCATGTTCTCTCTCAATAGTTGCATTTGAGTTCCGCTACTGCGTGCATTGGACGTATAGCTCTCTACCACTGTACTGTCATCTGCATACCCAAAGGTACCGGGCTTGAGCAGCTCATTTATGTGCAGTAGAAACAGCGTTGCAGAGAGCACAGACCCCTGAGGAACACCGGCATTTATATCCAATTGATCTGACGAGCAGCCATCAATAACCACTCGTAATGATCTGTCCCTCAGAAAGTCTGTTATCCATTCACATAGTGCAGTGGGCAAGCCATATGATGGAAGCTTGCTTATAAGGCTATCGTGCCAGACCCTGTCAAAGGCCTTTGAGATATCTAGAGAAACGGCCAACGCTTCTCCGTGTCTCTCAATGGCCTCACTCCAGATGTACGTGGCATACGCTAGGAGATCTCCGGTGGACCGGTTTCGGCGGAAGCCATATTGCCGGTCACTCAGAATGTCATTTGTCTCCAGGTATGCCAGGAGCTTCTTGTTGAGGACACGCTCCATGCTCTTACAGAGAATGGACGTGACCGATATTGGCCTGTAGTTGGCAGGGTCGGCTCGACTGCCTTTTTTGGGCACGGGCTGCACGTTAGCTAACTTCCAGGACTTTGGCACAATACCCGTATCGAGTGAGAGACGAAACAGACGTGTCAAAATAGGAGTAAGTTCAGGAGCACAGGTTTTCAGCACTATGGCTGGAATACCGTCTGGTCCATTGGCTTTGTTAACGTCGAGATTGCGTAGCGTTTTGCGAACCTCGGATTGATGAATACGTATATCCGACATAAACGTCTCGTATTGCTCAATTGGGGTTGGAGGTGTTGCACCGCTAGCATCTAACCGCGAAGCTTCAGCAAGGAGAGTGGCAAACAAGTTTGCCTTATCTTCAGCGGTGTGAGCCAGGGATCCATCAGGTCTCAGCAATGGTGGTAATGAGGGGCGAGAGAAATTCGATTCAACCGACTTAGCCAGGGACCAAAATGCCTTACTACCCGCAGGATACGTGGCTAGTTTGTTCCCTATCCGGCTTATGTGATTAAATCGAGCTTTCCTCAGAGCTTTCTTGCAGAGCTTGGCAGCCTTGTTATAGGCTCTCTTCTTCACGTGTACATCCTTGGCTTTGCGTTTACGAGCATCGACCCAGGCTAGGTATGCCTCGTGTTTCAGCGATGCAGCGCTTTTACACTCAGCCCCGAACCATGGCCGAGCTTTGCCTGACAGTGAAACATCCGAGAATGGAATGAAGTATTCCATCCCCTGGCGCATCACTTCCGTCACAGCATCAGCGCATGCCGAAGGGTCACCAGAAGAGAAGCACGTAGGTAGCCAAGGGTAAGATGAGAAGAAAGTTCGCATCTCGTCCCAATCTGCTGACTTGTACTGCCATACCCGCCGGGTGCCTTTATGGCTGAGATCGGGCGGGTAGTAGACAGATGCAGACTTTACCAGACAGTGGTCGGAGCTACCTAAAGGTGATGATACCGACACGGAGTATCGGTCTGGATCCGTTGTCAGCAGAAGGTCCAAGCAGTAAGCTGTGTGCGTCTCAACATCTGGTACCCTAGTTGCCTCTTGGACAAGCTGGGTGAGATTTAACGCTAAAGCAAGCTTTCGCGTCTCTCTCCCGGCGTGGTCAGTGTCCAAGTATGGGCAGAGCCACTCCTGGTGGTGGGCATTAAAATCGCCTAGTACCACCAGTTGAGCTGAAGGGTACCGTTGCTGAGCCACATCCGCCGCCTCAATGAGGTGCTCAGTGAACCTGGTCGTCTCCTCATTTCCGCGGTGCGATCGGTAGACACAGGCATAAAGGATTGTCTCTATGCCTGTGTCCACCAAAACCCACAGGGTGGAAAATCTGGGGTCTTCAATATTTCGGAGACGCCGATAGGACATATCGTCTCGGATGTAAGCACACGTTCCAGCATGCGGTTTAAAACTGTGCTCCAGGCCATAGCCTGGGTATGTGAGATACGAAATGTCGGACGGCCGTCGTATTTGCGTCTCCGTAAGGAATAAAAGGGCCGGTTTCTCAGTCTCAAGATGGTGATGGACTGCTAGGAGGTTTGAGTGCAAGCCTCGTATGTTAGTAAGGTGCACTTTGAGAGAGAGCGAGTGCAGCCGCTGTTGAACCGTTTTCTTATTCCTTTTTTTGGTCATGTTTGGATTGGGAGTGAATGTTGGTCGGAGGACGGCAGTAGAACGAGGCTTTTATGCATTGCACCTAGGAGACAAACAACGAGAAGCTACACCAAAGGGGTACTAGTCTGGAGACCGCGGGGACGCCCGAGCCCCCCCAAGAATGTCCATCGGGCGCTCTCGTCCGGTCGCCAACCGGCACGATGGCGCATTCCTGGGATTTTTCGCGAGTTGGCGGGGCAGCCTTTCATGAGTGGCTGGCTCACTACTTGGGCCCCCTACTAACTGCGGTCGGCCAGCGGTGCACCGTGCCTCGGATCCCGCTACCCTCCATGACTAGTCTCCCGATGCAGCAATAACTTTGTGCGTCAATTCGGTATGCCTGCAATGGTGCAACTATTCTGACCCGTCCTCCTCAAATATAATCAAAAGTTTGTAATATAACTGAAGGGAAACTCACATCTGCATATAATATCAAAGTCATGTTACAAATCGCATCCTTTTATAATAAAACTTCTTTAATGAATTCGATTTGTACAATTCGAATGCAAAATCATTCGTTCACTCATTCATTCGATTGTAAAATTTTGAATTGAGAACGCAACGTCATTCATCATGCGATACACATTTTATGCCCGTTTGAATTTGAGTTCTAGAACTACCTCATAAATATTATTTTCGGAGTTTATCGGATTCTTCGAGTACGTGAGATTCCTAAATAGTGATGAGGGTTAACTAACGCAACTGTTGAAATATTTTGTCACAACAATTTGTCACGCGTCAGAAAGTCGCGCGTCACCGTGACGTGTCGCGCGACGGCCCGCGGGGTAAGCGGCTGAATTAAATCAATTATGTACAATAAATCATTCGTTTTATCGATAATCGATCGGTTAACGGTCTTCGAAGATCAAACGTGCCCTTTTTGTATGACAAAATATGGAATGAAAAATTAATGAAAAGGTTCATTTTTTGAAAGGATAACATGCCTTCTTTTTATTGATGATCATTTTTGAATTCTTCGTTTTTTGTCTCTTAAAACACCGGTATCGTAAACTGCTTTTTATAAAACTCAAAGTGACTTGCTTTTGCTGTCATAAGAGCTAGACTATTATAACAATAATATGCCTATTACCTTAACATTGCAATAACCATTTTTAGGTACATCAAGACTTATTGTTCTACTAAAGTTAGATGCAGTAGGTATTCTGGAGTGCCTGCCGACAACGGCCTCCTCTACTGCAGGTCTTTTCCCGTAGGCTCCAGTTGTCGGATTGATCGAGTCTAGACTACCCACCTACCGGAATATTAATGAGAACTAGTGTTGTATTAACTCGTATACAAAACGAATGCACATAAAACATAGTTAAGTATATCGGAAAAGGTTCTATTATCCAGTTCGATATTGAACGTCTTTTCCGCATCCCGACAATAGAAAGTTATATTCGACCACTATCGCACTTGATAAGTGACGATGTGGTCGAGATGTCATCACGCTAGATTTAGGATCATTACCTACTTGCTCTCACAGACTGCTGCCTCATCACACTATGTGTTGGTTGATAGTTTTTCAAACTTGAGGTTGGCCTCAAAAGTATCCTACCACCAGGCTGGAAATTTGATAACGGTGTTACCTTCACCGGAAGCTCAAGCCGTTGGTGGGGATCGAACCGCGTCCGTCAGTTTTACAGCCGACGCTCCCAACGCTTCAAAACCATAGGCGAGAACTTAATACATATTGTACGTCAGTTTCGTATTATTACAATGAGTAAAGATTAACTAATTCATTAATTCCTTTAGAAGTCAAAGTGACGCGGACGTATAGAAATACCGACAAACAAATGCTCTTGTTACAAGCTGTGGATTTAAATAATAGACTGTATTAGAGCTTTCTACAGCCTTAAGTAAGCTAGTACTGCACCGTGGAGCGAGGCGACGCTATACCAACATTGTTCACATCGTCACCATTATTAAGTCAATCAGTCACTGCTCAACTATATTTATATTTAAGATGTAGCATTTTACAACGATGTAGCAACCAAATTGTGAAAGACTACCAAGTGAAATACTAGATTTCATTTGGTAGTCTTTGACGATTTGGTTGAAGGTCAGTCTAGACCACCCAAGAATGTTGATGAAGGACTCTGAAGGACAGCTGCCTGACCACAGTTTATCGTTGGTGATAGACTTTTCAAACTTGAGGGTTAGGCAAATGGGCTGAAAAGTACCCTACTTACCATGCTGAATATTTGACGCCCGACAGACACAGCTTTAAGATCTCTAGTATTACAAATGTAAAAGTTCGTAAGTTGGAATCTTTATTACTATATCACGCCAGAACGGCTCAACAGGTCTGAATGGAATTTGGTACAGAAATAGATTATATCTGAAATAGGATAAATACTAATTACTATTCCTTAAAATGTACGGTAACGGGAAAACAATAGTCCACGCCAGTGAATCCGCGCAGCAATTCTACTATTTTTATACTATAGAATACTTAATAAAGGAATATGACTTTGTAAAATTAGTTTTTTTATTATGGATGTAAATATTAAGTGTCCAATTTCATCTAAATCATTAGTCAGATATTCATTATGTACAAGATTGATCGTACAATAGATTTTACGTGCTTAATAAATTAGTTTCGTGCGTAACCTTAACAGAAGTCTGATGTAATAAAACAAAGACGGCGGCTTATAGCGTCATGTCGCATCGCATTACGTGTGATTCAACCTTTATTACGTTCGACCTCTAACACCGAAATCAAATCGATGACTGGTCGATGAACATAATGGTATTATGATATAACGCGATATCACCTGACTTTTTGTCTATAATACAACCTATTGTTTGTTGTAAGCTATACTTTGCACTCGGCGTTATTAAGCTGTGAACTCATTGATGCATTTGAAATCAGTTTTCATAAATCTAAAATTTTCTTATTTTTGCATATTATCTCTAATGATAAATTAGTACAGTGCTGTGCATTGAGAGAAGGTAAACAAAGTGTCTCCCCCTTTAATAGAGACGATAAGATTGCTGTTGCTTTATGACACGTTTTTAATTTACTCTACTGAGGAGTAAGGCTGAAATTTATTGATGGTACTTGCTTATACGCTAAGTAAATATATTTCACTATTTTTGTGGTATGAGGGAGAAACGATTCGATATTTCTTATTAAGTAGGTTAACATTTCCCTTCATTTATTTCAAAAATATATAAGTGAGATAAATGTTGGCACATGTTCAAATGTGAAATACTTTTATAAAATTATATTATGTCTGTCGTTTTTGAGTAAACATGTAACAAAATACCATTATTCAAATCAAAGTTTATGTAAGATCTTGTATAGAGATGAGCACAGTATTGAGTATATTTATCTAGTACAGAGCTTTCATTTTTTTAGTTTGTTCCTCAGCTGTCGGGAAAAATGAAAACGCAACCGTGAGGTATGTTTATACTATGGTCATAATTGGCATGTTTTTATTTTTAAAAATAGGTTTATTTTATTTTTATTCCCTAAATTGTCATTTTTACGACTTTGACTTTGCTCAGCAAATGTTTAGCCTAGGAAGAAAATATTACGTTTATCAATTTCAATTTACTCAAAGTTGAACTCATTGCATAAAAGTCAAAGTAATTTATATTACATTGACTTTTATGGTATATATATTCCTATTATTATTAATAATAAGAATAATAAAAAAAGAAAATAAAAAGATAATAATAATAATAAGTACGGTCTATAGATTTCACTCTTAGGTTCAAATTTTTTCTTAGCCTAAAGGTTATTTTGAAATTTTAATGTGGACCTAAAATGGAGTCACAGTAATAAAAATATATGGCCATTTTTAGCTATCGCTGGATTGAACGTTACAAATAAGAATTATTATTACCACCGTCGTATTAATGAATATTTCTACATTATAGATTCATTTGGAATTCATTCATTTTCTAAAACCCTATTTACGCATGCAATAGATTTGCAAGATTTAATTTTTGACTATATAAGTACACTTGTAAACAAAAAGCGTTGCATTTTAAATTTACTGTGCAGCTGTATTGAAACCCCGCCTTAAGTCACGTAGTGCTTAGTCACCTCACCCACTTCCCATGACAATTGTCTGTGAGCTGTGAGTACGTCTGTCCGTCGCTCGTCGCTGAGAGTTGTAAGGCACGGGGCATGTCTCATTTGTACATAATCACTTTTGTTTTAGAGTATACATCGGTCTATGTTAGTAAGCTTAATAATATCTGTGTAACAAAATTATACTTTAAAAAAGTGTTTAAAATCAATATGCATTAGTAGCAAACTACACGTATCCCTTCAACCACTGCAAACAAAATAATTAATGAGTTTCATTATCATGTAAATGTTTCTATAGCAAGGCATAGAAGTGAGAGTGTGTGGTTCAACACGTGAGTAGGAATAGCACGTGTCTCTTTTATATTTTATGTATGCCGTTATACGCAATGATATTTATCGTCCAATGTGTAATAATGGCAGATTAAAATGAATACAATTTTTCGACTACTTAAATCGAAAAAGTCCACTAGTGTAGGATGATGCAGCCAAATCGGCAAAATGACAAATTTTATTTCCCAAATTTTATAGTTAAATTGCAGTAAAATGGCCACTCGGTTACTGAATTGAAGGAGAAATCGGGAGAAGCTTCAGGCTAAGGTAATAAGTAATAAAAAGTCATGATTACAACGCGATGTAACAAAACTTGAAGATTAATTATACTTCACAGCACACATGAAATGCGGAGCTGAAAAGAATAACAAAAAGTCTTCTGACTACGTATTACATTTCAAATCAAGCTAACAGGACTCACGTCAGGAACGTAGATAAAAAACGAACAATCGAGAAAACTGTTTCACTCGAGTCGACCTTTGCAATATTGTCGTAATTCAAAACACGCTATATATATAATTATCGAAGTTAACACGTCACTCACTGACTTTACTCACCAGCTAAGTACCACAATATAGTACAGACAGCTACGAGGAAATAGTAATGAATATTTATCAGTATTAAGCCATCAAGTAGACAAGCGTGAACATTGTCGCCGGCACAATGGCTACCGTGCCCGAATCGATCCTATTCGAATACAATGTACTCGATTATAATATTGTTATATCGATAATTAAGACACGTCCACTTACTCACTTTGTTGTGAGTGTGCTGTTTTGGATGCTTTTTATGAGATTTTTGTGTCATAACATAAGCATCCTACTAATATTATAAATGCGAAAGTTTGTGTGTATGTTTGTTGCTTATTCACGCTCAAACGGCTACATCGATTTCGATGAAATTTGGTATGGAAATAGTTTAGACCCTTGATTAACACATAGGCAACTTTTCGGACAAAGTATAGTTCCCGTGGGATAATTGAGGTAATCAACGCGGGTGAAACAGCGGAGCGTTACTAGTAACTCATAATTTTTAGTTCGATGACTTGAACTTACTGTCTATTGTGGGTACAATTTACACAATACCATTCTGTGATATGTTTTTGTCTGCCAGCGGAGAGATTAAGGACCGACATCGTCATCATCCTTATCGCAAACCCATTGATCAGCAATGTGAACTGCTTCCACCTTCCTCTTGCGACATTTAAATAAGCCACAGCCCACGATATCACTGAAGGGCCCAGACAAAATGCATCGTTTCTCTTCTCTAACCACTAACGAAGAATATTTGTTCACGTTGATCGCGTGATATATCGCTTTGAAGTGTCAATCTCATACAAACTTTTTATGTTTTCTCTAGCGTTAGCGCTCGTAGAATGTTACTATGTCTGGACCTACAAGCTGCGCTTATGCGAGCAGGACTTTTTTAACTATTGCGTTTTGAGTCTATCAACGAGAGAAACACATGCCTTATTTTCATTTTACATTATCTATACTGCATATTTCATCTAATATGAATCTTGGTTAAGTAAATTATATTACAATAACGCTACTGGGTACGCAGGTACACAGTTACGCACACCACTATGGGCTAAGTCCCTTATGTATGTACGAAGGGTATGTATATGAAGGGTCACAGTGCATGTGCAAAACAGTAACCTATATCCCTCGTTAACCCCTCGCGGTCGTGCGGCACTAATTGCGACGCATGCCGGTAGGAGTCGCGTTAGGCGGGGCGAGCGCGACCAATCATCGGCAGCGCTCCACGCATGCGCAACACGATGACAAATACCTACCAAGATCTCGTTCCACATAAATTAGAGGGTGACACAATTTGGCTGTTGTTAAGTTTTTATCGATCCAAATCGATCGCCATTTTTTGGTATTAGGCGACTGAACTTTAACGGTTAGCTGTAGTAATCATTGTAAAATTAGTGGTTACTGAACTAACTACTATATTAGTGGTGTTAAAATAACACTGCAAATTTGAGATCAAATAGTAAAGTAATAAATTAGTGATATGTCGCACTAATAAACCTTAGCATTGACACTTCTTTTTTTAAAAAGTATTATTCGTTATTGCGCGAGAACCGTAAAATTTAATTAGATATAAGTAGCCTATAGGTATGTTATCGGCACCTCCGTTTGCCTTTCTAGCAAGATTGAGTTGTGATAATTCGTTCATCCAAACTTTACTTTTCCAAAACAAGTATTATAAGTAATAAGTAGTAATATAAGTATATATTTATAATAGTAGGATTATGTAACTTAGATTAGTAAGGATTGCTTTTATTGTCTAAAATCAGCCAAAAACACCATTACTATTTTATGTAATTGAGTTGTCAATAACATATACCTACATGTACGAGTACAAGCCTATCACAGTCTCAAGACTTTGAATAAGCCCTAGTGCAAGTTCAGTCACGCAGACTCATAACATGATCGTAACAAAAGCGTAACAATACAGTCCGAACCGTAACTTGTGCAATACTCTATTCCAACGCTCGCACAATCACTCGCGCGAAATTTCTTTTCTCCGAACACTTGTTTTACGATGGCTTTTGTTTAGCCGGCAGCTCTGCCTTTGAGCGCCAATACGCCGACAGCTTTTTAATTCTTTTTTATTGGGATATTGGCAACAGTTATTGTTGGTGCATTTTTAGCGCAAATTGTTTTACTGCGGGCAGTTTAGGGTTATTGCGCTAGGGCACCTATTGGTAATTAGGGATGTGCAATTTGGATTTAAAGATAATGTATTGTTGCAATTTTTTAAAGGTAGACTATAGTTTTTTTGCAAAGTGGTACTGTTATTAAAACTCGTTTATGTATAAGGATACCAAATGTCTTTACATCTGTTTCTGGTTTTAGTGAGAGTTTGCACGTTCATTGAAATTTTATGTATGATTTGGTAAAAATATGTGCAAAACTAAACATACAGCAATACCTTGACGGATTTTATCTTGACAACTGACGTTTGTGTGTTGAAGTAGATCTGTTCCATCTCTGACAAATATTAAAACGCATGAGGCTTACACTAAGGTGTATTCACATAAGCTTGGCTTTTTATTAGTTTATTGTAGGTATTAATTTTGGACCATTCTCAGGTTTTATTTTTTTCTATGACATAAGGTAAATCGGCATTATTATTTCATCTGACAGTTAGATGAATAGATTTTCAGAGTTTCGAATTGGGCAATGAGATATAGGATTTTGCATTACAACACAAGTTGTATTTTTATAAAAGACAATCCTTTATAATAAATACATAATGATTTAATTAAAACTTTATAAAATATATAATGAACAGTACCTATCTAAATAAGCTACATTTATCAAAGTTAGAGTAAAAATATATACGTCAATAATGTATTGATTAAATCTACCATTAAGATTAAATATTTTTACAGAATGTTACATTCACAGTACATTGCGTACATTTTAATCTGCAAAAAGGAGGATTTGATACAAACTATATTAGATTTTCATGAATCATGATCGAACAGGTACGGATAGAAGTTACCGCATTAATGTTCGGATATGATCTACATTGGTTACGATTTCTTCAAATATTGTGGTAAGATGGCTTCAAATCGGCGTCAATGAAAATTGGACAACTTTTTATAAAATACTTCACCAAGTTTTAGTTCTAAGTTTAAAAAAATCTACTCGGTAACTTAAACTATTTTACAACCCATTTTGTTGTGTGCAGTGCCTCCGCGCTCGATCTGGATCAGCAATAACTCATAGATGAATGCGCGCAGATCTGTATGGATGAGCGGCGCCCGCGCATTCAAGTGTCAAGCCACGACAACGTTTTGTCGGCGCGCTACACGCCACAGGTTGGATAATAGTTGTAGTGTCATGGTATGAATTCGGTAATAGTTACTTTATTCCATGTATCTGGATAACTCATATAGTTTATTCTGTTAGGGTGGTTAAGTATTTATACATTGATATAATAATTATTCACCAATTCATTTGAATTGATGCGGGCCGCTTCCAACCGATCCTTGTGGAAATTAATGGGGGAGGCATATGTCCAGCTGTGGACGTCCTATAGCTGAGATGATAATGATGAAAATTATTATTATTATATATATATATATATATATGATTAAATTTATTTTGCATAAAAAATAGAAAAGGTGTTAGGGTACCTACTGTTTAAATATTTTTTTGTAAAAGAGTTCTCAAATAAAAGTAGTCAAGCCCTTGGATGAAAATAACTGTTTAATACTAGGTATATTAATTTTTCGTTTCAAATTCAAATCAAGGATAAGTAAAACATCCATTTTGGAATCCAGGAAAACGCCATTTACTTAAAGTCTGGCAACTTTAAGTCAACATTCGAGGCCACTCATTTAAAATTATACCTTATAGTATTACCATTCTATGTTACCTTGTGACACATAGACTGTATGACCTCTCGTGTAATGAGGACTCATCAAATACGAATTACGACACAAATATCAATGTGCTGCCATTATTGTGTGTCGGTTTATTATTGCTCTACCAAGATGTTGCCAGTATTGTTGCAAATATTATGTTATTCACATATAGGTTTATGTAGATTGATTCTATATAGACTTGAATTATGGGTGCATTTTAAGCTAAGTAAAATAAAAAACAGTACCTATTACTTCTACTATTATTCTAGCTAAAACGTTTTTTTAAATACTTTTGGACGAAAAAGTAATGAATTTTCAAGTTTTGCATATAAAAGGGGAAACAAAAATTTATGCGGATACTTTTTTTTGCTTTCCGTACCTACTCATTCTTAAATTCTGCTAAGCTTTCTGAAGTCAAATGAATAGCAAAAGTTTTCACTTTTTACACTGGACATTTTTACTGACACCTAATGTTAAATAACGGACTCTATAATTTAATACTGGAATCCGGAAAATCTACTCAATTTGAAAATAATTAAACAAGATTGCAATCTCAATAATTTGATCACCAAATCAACAGGAATAGAATAGATAGATAAATAGAAAACTCTTTATTTGCACACTATTTCAAAACTACACACATAAAGAAAACAAACAAACAAATATAAATACAGTGATACAAAGGGCGGCCTTATCGCTTAAAGCGATTTCTTCCAGGCAACCCGATTTCTTCCAGGCAAGGAATAGTTTTGTTAAATAAGAATTGTGTGTTGTATGTTTGTCTGTCATTAATAAACCCAAAATCAACTAGCTCGATCCTAACATATCTTTCACCATAATATTTATTATTATCTTAAAATATTAAATAATAAAATAACATACGCTAACAACAAAATAAGAAATAACAGAAAAATCGTTATCCGTGAGAGTGAAGTGACAGTACGCAGCTAGTTGCTCATTAAGGTAAGAGGTACACTTAAATACAAAACAGGGTAGAGTGCCCACTAAATACCACCAATGTATATTCACGAACATCAATACTATTAAATGATCATGTGTTGCGCAAATATCCGTGGGCTGTCCATTACAGGGTGGAAGTCTCCAAGTGGAAGTCGTCACTACTCCGTCCGGGAAACATGACGCAAATGTCAGATAGGATGTACCTTACATTTTGCACTGTGGTCAATCTGTCTGTTAGCGATGTATATGGCCTAGTATTTAATTAAAGGTAGTAATTCAAACAATTCAATCCTAGACAACGTCATCACTTAACATCAGGTATTACAGTACAGTACATCTTAGGTAATTACAAATTGGCCACATTATAGTGCGAACTCTGTTACGTAAATTAATATTGTGTCTGTCGCATTTTAACCGACTATCAAAAAGGAGCTTTACAAAACGGCTGTAATCATTTTTGAGTATTAGTTATCTTAGATCTCTATTATTTCTGAACTGACTCGAAAAAAACCACTCTCTATTGTATATTTTCTATATCTACCTATACCTATATGACTGTATTGTACTTGATCTTACTAATATTATACATGCAAAAGTTTGTGTGTATAAGTGTATGTTTGTTACCTCTTCATGCTTAAACGCCTACACCGATTTCAATGAAATTTGGCGTGAAGATAGCATATACCCTGGATTAATACATAGGCTACTTTTATCCCGGAAAAAGCACAGTTCCCATGGGATAATTAAGGTAGCGGGAAAACTGTAAGCCACGCGGGTGTAACCGCGGGGCGCTACTAGTATTTCATAATTAACCAGAAGTATTCCTTTATTTGTCATAGTAATTGTCAGTTACAATTGAATATTACCTAAATTATTATTATACATATAAAAATAAGTAATATATCGAATTAATACTTATTTAGATTATAGATATAGTATATTAGTGAGTATAACACAGTTTTGAAAACTGTTGTCTGTAATATATTTGTATTATTCCATATTTACATATATATTATAATTATATACAAAACACGTAAATATTAATGTTCTAACAGATTTATGATGCTAACAAAAGCTTTAAAAATATCTTTGCCATGTTTATTTAAATCACGTTTAACTTATGAGTTTGAATGTGTCGATATATAATGGTGACCATAGCGCTGTAGAGGCGTGTCTGTCACGGTGGCTGGTCGAGGATGTGTGGCAAGCGGGTTGTCGCCGGTCGCTTGTGGCGGTCACTGTCTCCGAGGGCAACTTTACAACTGGGCCAATAACTAGCGGTGCCACCCTACCGTGACCAGGGCTTAGTGTTACACGGTTGAGATCTGTATCAACTGTGACGTCCTGTCCTTAATTAACTGTTCCTTAGACAGAGTTTAGTCGTAATAGATTGTAAATGTTGTACAAAAATAACGTGAAATTACAAAAAAATAAAGGTTGTATCAACCCTTGATTTTGGGTCGTTTTCGTTGTCAATTGTATAGTACTGAATCAAACGTGGCATTGGGATCAAACAGTTCTCGAATGGAGACAACGGACTGGCAAGCGCAGCATAGGACGACCACTAACCAGCTGGGCAGACGAAATGATTAAGATCGCAGGCAGGGGCTGGATGCGGGCCGCTTCCAACCGGGCCTTCTGGAAATCAATGGGGGAGGCATATGTCCAGCAGAAGACGTCCTATGGCTGATATGACGATGATGATGATGAACCAAATGTGAGGATGACGTAATCATTATGCCACTTTAAAAAAAAATAGGAAGAAATTATTTTTTTGTAGGAGTGTGATTAATTTATTTTTATTGGCTGTAGGCTTAAATTAATTGTCCAAAAAATGTTAAATTAAGAGCTGTAGATTTTGTTGAATAAATAAATAAATAAGTACTTTATTATCTATTCTTAGACCCACCCAGTATTTTGGTACTCAATTAGTTGTAGTAGTAGTGATTTCAATTAACTGAAATTTGTTAAAATTTTAGCAAGATCTCGGAATGTCTGTAATAACTTCCGACGCATACTTACAGACCCATTGTTTTGTCACCATCATTAATTTAATAGTCATTTCTTTTAAGTCCAGAAATGAAAACAAGTGAACGCCACACTCAAATGAAGTAGTTCATTACGTAATTAAATTATTCGACGTTTACTGCAAATGCTTTCTATTAGTTTACAGAACGCAAGGAAAAGTAGCGGAAGATGAGTAAAAGTGAATAAACCGTCCAGCCAGTACTGGAACAGGTCTAATGAATTCTCTTAACTCCAGTATCAAAATTACTATTACTTATTTAACTAGACTCGCTCTAGGGTTACCAAAGTCAGACTTTCTAGTGCATCCTCTCTCACAACATCTAACCCTATTTCTCCTATAAATAAAATTCAAATTACTGTGGCACTTTCGCTTAAGGTCGAAGGAATAAACTCAGAGATAATGCGATTTTATATCCAACTCGTAAGGTTGAGATTGGTTTGCGACGGTTTCAAGCTTTCAAGGGTATTAAATAGAAGTAAGGTGCACTTTCTGAAGTAAGGGTCACGGGATGAGACCAACCTTTCACGAGCGGTGCGTTCTACAATGGGCGCGGTTTCCGTTCTTCAATTATTTAATTTACTTATTTTTGCAAAGAAATATTTTTATATTTTGTTGAATTGGCTCAAAATAGCATTCACATAATTTTGATGATATTTTAAAAGCGTAAACACGAGAATGTTGGCAGTATTTGTTATGAATAACTAATTGCTTTTGAATTTCAATGATTCTATTTTATACCATACTAGCTGTGCCCCGCGGTTGTACCCGCGTGGTGATGAAAACCGATGATGATAGTGATGATGAAAATAAGCCTATGTGTGAATCGAGGGTATAAGCTATCTCCATACCAAATTTCATCGGTTTAGCCGTTTGAGCGTGAAGAGTTAACAAACATACACACATACACACATACACACTTACACACATGCACACTTACACACATACACAAAACTTTCGAATTTATAATATTAGGAGGAAGTATGATTATGAGTATCTGTTAATCGCATTATTTCTTTAACTCATGGATGAAAACTCATGACTTTTGGGTTTTAAATGTATATTACTCGTTCTATGTTGCTGCTGTGCTGATGTTGCAAGAAGTAGCAGTAATTCATTTATTCTTATTTGAGTATTAGGCCTTTGCGCACATTGTAGAGCGCATAATTGTCGTTAGGATCCAATGTATTTCCCTTTTATCTGGTGGTTTTGTATAACTAACATCATTTATTCGTATTAATGTCCGCCATGACGCGCGCATATCTTCATGTCCTTGATCATCATCGTCAGAGACTTACATTACTGAAGATTCATAATAATCCTTAGTTTGAACTTTAAAACTTTGCATATTTCACTAATTTTGCTTAGGCTAGAAAACAAAATACTAGTTAGCTCTTAATTGTTTTATAATAATAATTTAAATCATAGTTTGTCTGAAAAAAATATATATGATAGTAGAACTTGATAGAGTATTTTTTGGCCCACTGTAGAACGTTAGAATTCCGCGGAGCCCATAGAATTTCCAGGCGTTTCACTTCATCTGCAGGTTTCGTATTACTAACATATATGCAAATACACTTCTGTCCCGCCGTGGGCTTACCTTCACGACAAGTGTTCTTAGAGTGAATAAGAGAACGATTGCCCGGGATGCTTGAATTCTTGGCTATTTAACAAGTATTTCCGTATACAGGAGACGATCAAAAGCCTTTCTTTTTTACACAATTGAAACAGATTGTCGTATTAGATATTCTGCTACGAATAAATATTGAATACTTGAACAAGATACACTTTCAGATGTTTCAATCTGACACACGTGGACATCTTACTAAAGCCTAAAAAAATGACCACGTTTCATGGAGTAAAGCGTGATTGTTTACCTTACTCCTGTATATGGCCATTTGTTTTTCCGACAGCACTTTAATAAACTCCTCCTATAAATACAACACTGTCACGAATGCAACCTGAAAAAGCGCTCTCCTCCTTGACATTGTACTTATTATGAATATGAAAATATTCATAATAAGTACAATGTCAAGGAGGAGAGCGCTTTTTCAGAGGCCATGTTTCCTGGTAGGTTCCATACCTAATTATCCATTGTGAAAATCATCAAATCATGAGTATCTAACATTGTTAGTATAGCTCGGTTAGTTTACAAAATCGTATCATCAATAGACCTCAAGTAGACTAAACATGTAAAGAAAATAAGTTAGATACATCGTAAGTAAACTGTAAAAGGCAATGTCTTCATTTGCATTATTTACTGCCTAAAATTCAAATGAACATAGAATACAACATACCTTCGAATCGCAAGGCTGCAGTAGATCAATCGGCTATAAATAAACATTGGAACAAGACAACAAGTCGGGATCTTCTTAGAATTTAAAATAGGAATCTAGATTTACGAATCCAAGAAACTGACTCAGTAAATCAGGCGCCTATGTTAAACGTTACTTACAAAGGCAAATAGTTCTCGTCTTAAAGACGCTGGCCGACTAGTTCAGATCCTAATTAAGCTAAATACTTAAGTGCAAAGTGTTATAAATCGTGTCGTACCTACGAGTTGTCAGCGTTCTTGTTATGTCTGTGGTTGAGAAATGTGAGGAATCCCGTGTCTATTTAGATGTTAGAACAACTAAAGAAGTAAATTACTTTACTAATTATCAATGTCTAAAACACGGGAGTTACTCACGTAATAGTCAGAGGGTTCCGACTATAGTTTCAACCACATTCGGTGGTCTTTTTCAAGGTGAATACGGGGCGCTCGCGGACGCGGTCGCGATTCGCCTGGTAGGTACTGGCCTATACTTTACTAATGTAAAGTACTTTGATTAAACGTAATACATTTCGAAGAGTACAAAACATCACAATTTGGTCGTTCATTCTATTAATAGACAATTAGAGATGCATATTTGAAATTTCTTGCCCCTATCTTAATACTTATAACATTCTTAAAATGTCACTCTTATAACCTTCCATACGTGGTTGACATTCGGAGTTATACTTATATATTTTTGAATACTTGGTTTCAAGGGGGAGCTGAAGTGAAGATGTCGTGAAGGTCAAGATTAATATTAAATGTTTTAACATTTCGGGAACTGAATTTATGTTTTAATTAAACTATTGGTTCTCAGAGCATTCGCAGACGTTTCAATTATAATATATTTTAATGAATCCCGATGTTTCGACCAAGTCACACGCGAGTAGTTCTCACATCTAAGAAATATCTCATTAAAATTATAAAGGCGAAAGTTTGTGTGTATGTTTGTTACTCCTTCACGCTCAAATAGCTACACCGATTTCGATGAAATTTGGTATGGAGATGGCGTAGACTCTGGATTAACACTTTTATAAGTATAGTTCTCTGGGATATTTAAGAAAGCGGGAATACCGTAATCCACGCGGGCGAAACGGTGGGGTGCTACTAGTATAAAATAAAGTCATCTAAATCAGTTGAAGCGTTTCTGAAAAGGGCGACCACAATCCCCGAGATTTTTATATATTAGAAAAAGTAATTTCTCAGAATAAATATGTTTTCAATTATTTGATCTGTTACGCATAGAATTGATAGTAAGTACCTATATGAAATAGGTGCTCTATTCAACTCTTTCTTCGATAGTGATACAAAGACTTTGACGTAAGTCATTTGTGCTACAAATAATGAATGTTACATGTGTTTCATAAATAAACTTTCATCTAGTCTCTCCTGGCTACAGTTTCCCATTATTTTAAACTGAGATCATTCCCCATAAATGAAATTGATTCTTGATTAGAGATACAGTATAGCGCGTTTGATGGCTCGCGCTCTCTACCTAAAGTATCAATTTATTTAATTATCTATAATGAGATTAGCACCGCATTCACGAGTCGTTATGCATTCGATTAGTTCCTAATTGTTCTTTTGTATTTATCGTGTATATTCTTAGATGTAGGGTGTTTTCCAAAAGACGTAGCGGACAAACAAATAAAAAACAATTGTACCAATAGTCAAGTATTGCTTAAGCCTCGCGGGTGTTTACAGGTAGAGAGGGCGGGAAAAATCCTGATGCGTGTTGATTTACAATATGAACTTTACATATGACCTCAAGGCTCAAAAAATATACTAATCACATTTTTAGACGTTTTAATTTTCTTTCTTCTGATGCATTAGACGTTACCGCGAGAATTGTTGACAAAGGCAAAATATGGTCCTTGAAAATATTTTTTCTCTAATAAATAATCAAATGAAATCAAATTTTATTACATCAGAATGAACCTTCATGAACTATTCATAAGTTACTATTCTTTTATCTTTAAGTTTTTTAGGATTTTCAGCATTATAAGCTGAAAAACTCAAGGTTGCCTTTTTAGCAAAACCTTTAACATACTCTTAGTAATTAGGTGATTGTGCGCACACGACAAGCTAGGTACTACGTATAATGTAGAGAGTCGAAACCGCACAGACTATCTACAGTGAGTGCCCGAGAGTACGAGCTCGGTTCCCGTAAATCCGAGAGGCCAATTATATCTCACTGCGAGATATATAGTTATTGTTCTATGTAACAATTTGCTCGATTATAATCGCACAGGTTCATAAGCTTTATGATGTGTTTTATTGTGCGCGGAATGATCTTTGAGTCGAGTTCCTCGGAACATTTTAAAACATTTCGCGATGGAAGTAGACAATCATTGTAAAATTTCGATACGTCTTTGTGTTTGATTTTTAATGGAGTTCTGAGTATCTAGGAAGCGTGGTTTGATTAGAGCTTGATTAGAAATACAGCTATAACCGATAGTTAGGTACAACCAATAATTTTATTGTTACGTCTAAGAAAATAAATGTACGATAATTAGTATCTTGAAACGGGGCGTTTGATCTTTGCGGATTCTGCCACAGAACATATTTTATTTGCTGTTTGAAGTATATTTGATTGAAGGCTGTTTTCGAATTTCTGTACAATTGTCGCTTAGTGAGGGATTCGATATATGAATATCTAATTTCTGTGCCATTGCAGCACTGGTGACATATGTCACCACTTGTATAATAAATGAGTATATTGTACCAACGTATATATTTATTTCCTAATAGAAAATTATATTGAGTAAATTATTGTTACTCTTTTTCCATACTTTTTACATTGGTTTTGTCTTTATATCATATATGTGTTAATGATATTATCAGTATTAATAATAATATATTGGTAATGGCATTACCAATAATGTTGCTATTATTATTATAGCAATGCTGCTAGCATTCTGAGCACGCTGCCAACTGGTAGCGGGTTAGAGAATTTGAGTTATCTATAGGCTGACAATAGCTAGTGGAATGCTCAACTGTTTTGTAGTAGCTGTAGTATTGTAGTTATTAGTATATTATTTCAATAAAGGCATAAGCCCATTTTATTATAGGAAAGCTTAGGTATCTTGTTAAATTTGGCGAAAATAAGCATATTTGATATTGTTTTATTAGACAAGCTAGTGTGTGCTGTGCCGTGGTGGTACCGGCCTAGAATAGTACTCCCCCATCTCTGCCCGTGGGTGCCGTAAGAGTCGGCTAAGGGATCACATACCAGAAGGTGGGCAGCAGCGCCTTATGAGGATAGGAAATGATACTGCGCTCGCCAACCCGCCTGCCAAGCGTGGCGAGTATTGGCAAATCCCCCCTTTATGGGGGAGGCATATGTCCAGCAGTGGATGACAAATTGCTGAGAAGAAGAAGAAGAAGAAGAAGAAGAAGAAGAAGAAGAAGAAGAAGAAGAAGAAGAAGACAAGCTAGATTGCTCCCCTAGAGCTGCAAGTGTGATCTTATACGTCAGATTATAAAAGTGAATCTCATGAATCAGGAAAGTAGATGGTTTCATCGCAGTTAGTACCTTGACGCTCGCGCTTTCCCACACATGTCTAAGTTTAACATCGTAAGTTGGAACATGTCAGTTGCAGCGCGGTCCGATCAGCAGCGGTCAGCGGTCAGTGGCTCGCTAAGTAATGGGTAAGTAAGTGTCAGCTATCCGGGGACACCGATTTAACTTTATAGCTGGCAGGGTTTGGTGCGTGTTTTAGGGAACAGCGGTGTTTCTTTTTAACAGCGATTTTTAACCCTCTGACATTTCAACTCAAATCTCTGATAAACTATTATATACAATAAAAAACTAAATTTAATCTTTTAATTCATTTTGATACCAAATTATCAACATAGAATCACAAATTATAAAAAATATAGGCCTTCACATTTTTTTATATTAGATGCAGCATTTGCAACGGAATTCGGCCACGCGATTTTAACTTATCAGTTGAGTTAAGAAACGTACGCCGTCGTTATACCTCGGATGGGTGACCGCTAGTAGCATTTCATCTGAGCGCTGCCGTGCTTCGAAGGGTACGTGAAGCCGTCGCTCTCGTTTGATGTTTTAGAATAACAGCCACTAGGCGATGTCAGAGGCTCTCGGGCGGCCGAACACTCTCACATTGGGCTAGCCACTAGTCTAGCCGCCAACCGGCATTGGCCTTTCGTCGTGAATTATGAGTTATCACCAATACTATTCTTCTAAGACGAAGGCCCCTGTCCAGGAGTGGAACGTAATGCACTGCTTATGCAATGTATAGTTCATATGATTTTACAACATTCAATGTACAATATTGTACATTGAATTGACGGTCGCTGTGGCGCAGTGGTTAGTGTCAGAGACATGACTTCTGTGGGTTCGAGTCCCGGCAGGGGCAAATATTTGTGTGATGAGTGTAGATGTTTGTCCCGGCAGGGGCAAATATTTGTGTGATGAGTGTAGATGTTTGTCCCGGGTCTTGGATGTTTGTGTGCTGTGATTGTGTGTGTCCATGCCTCCCACGATACAGGGAATCCTAGTGCGGGGGTATCAATGTGATAATATATATATATATATATATGTAAAAGGATTGTACCAGTCGATAATAGCTTGTTTGTGCGCACGTCGTAATTCAATCGCATTAACAACGCGGCTTAGGATTTAAAATGGTTAGTAATCTGAACAGCCTAGAAACGGACATACGCTTTTTGAACCCGCTCCCCGCCCACACACGCACTTCCCTGACTTATCTCGAGCTTAACATATCCCCGTCCAATAGGCAGTCTTGGATAGATTGTCGCCATAATTGGATCTGAGGTTGCAGTACAGTCTTGCAGTTTCGTTCTGTTTAGTAGCGAACGCGGGATCGGCGGCGCGCGGCGGCGACCTCTGTGCTCACATCACACACGCCGACAAACTGGAGAGTTGAGATTTTGCTAACGCATTAGAGCTGGTAAATTGGAAAGAGAGAAGGAATCAGTCAAAGCTAAAAAGTATCATGAAAATGTAAATTTATTTTCCAAAATTCAGTACAAAGCTTTGGTGACATTCTGATATTTCTGCAACTCATTTAGCTGCGTGTCGATTAATATATTCACATAAAAGATTTCTTAGAAATGTTTGCCATGTAAATCGAAATAAAATATTTTTTTTGCAACGCTGACGGTGCTTTACGATGTACCTGCTGAAATTAAAACAGACTAGGGAAATTACTAAATTAATGTGTTCAATACTTTAAGAAAAATCCTACTACTACCTCGCCTGAGGATGAGCATCGGACATGCTCGAAACCTAGGTCGAAACTTCGACTATAAACGTGAGTTAAGTAAATACTACATCTATGTAATATGTGTCAAACTTACGAGAATTTCCAATCAAAAATATCAATTAATTACATAATCTGTAACGTCAGGGCACAGAATACATATTAGTTTGAGTATGAAGTATTAATGGTGAAAAACGTGTTAAGGCTTGACCGTTTATTAAATAGACAATTTTCAGACTTTCTAACTTATTTTGTTGAGAGTCGTACTCGTCCAATAAACTTTAAAAAGACCACCTACGAGAGAGACCAGTTCATGAAGATTAATTCCAACAGCAAAAAAAAATTTCATTTGCTAATTTACTACAGAAAAAATATTTCCGAGCGGCCATATTTTAACTCTCGCCGTCAAGACAAATGCGCGTGAACTGTGTCTTACAGTATGAAGTAAGAATGGAAAATAAAAAGTCTAAATATGAGATTAACATCAGGATTCGTCCCGCCCTCTCTGCCTGTAAACACCCGCAACCCTCTGCAATGTCATCGGCGGCTGAAATAGTGATGGTACACCAATTATTTTGTCAGAACTTTTATATCAGAATTTGAATTATAATTCGACCTGCATCGCTGTCAACGTTCTTAAGTTTTGACATATTCTTAATTTGTTGAACAGAATCCGGCTGCTACTCCCCGTCCCTAAAAAGTAAAAAAAAAAACAAAAGGTAAGCCCATAAACTCGCATTGTACACTAATTCTTAACGACGCCACACATCAATTGTTCATTTTTATTTATTTCGAATTTCATCGCGATATTATTAACTTTATTGTGATTACGATCTTGAGAATTCATTTTTGACATTTTTATTCGAATTTATGCGATTCCATGTCAAGTTACGAACTAAAACCTACCATTGAGTATCGATAACACGCTCTTATCTGTTCGTAATAAAGATTAGAATTGAATGGTGTCAACGTTGTCGAGGGCAACTCGTATTGTGGTCACTATGACGCCGTGTGACGCCGTGGTCTAAGATTTTATTATTCAAAAAATTGATTTTTTATTTTTCGAATAAGACTGCTAACGCACGCAGCGGGCGGCTTGCCAGTTCTGTAGAAATTTGAGCTTTATTTATTTGTAGCTGAGATTTATTTTCGGGATCTTATCTGCCGGTACCTTAAGGATCTTCAAGGAATTTAGGAAAGGTATTCGCATTTACAGCTCTGTAGGATGCTTTGATTTAATCTGTAACTAGTATTATTATAAATATATTAATAACTGCTCTCAGTGAACTCAGGGTTAAATTATTAGGCTTAACCCTATAGGCCGTTATAAATTACATAAATAATAGTATTATTTATGTAATTTATAACGGCTAATATACTACCCACTATACTACCACTGCACTGTCAGTGACCACCAAATAAGATATGTAGGTACCTAATGAATAAACAAATAATTTTACCAAAGAATGAAATCTCTCAGCCTTATGGGATCAATTGTCATTGTGATGTAGGTATGTTTACCGATGTCTTCACCCGCTCCTATAATATAATCTTGTTATAAGCACGCACTTTTTAGTTATAGGAGTGTAACTCAAAAACTGCTTGTCCAATTTTGATAAAATTTAAATAGGACTATACGGAAAGCACTAGCTTTCAAATAAAAAAAGAACGATCAAAATCGGTTCACCCAGCTGGAAGTTATGCGGTAACAAACATAAAAAAAATCATACGGGTCGAATTGAGAATCTCCTCCTTTTTTTGAAGCCGGTTAAAACATTGTAAAAAAATGAATACTTATGTAAATAAAGAATGAGACGACCGATCGATCGTACCTCGGGCTTAAACTCTCTGTAAAATCTACATTGTTATCAAACTCATAGTATGGTTGTCCAAAGTGCAAATTATTGCGTTTGTAGCAGTTTTAGAGGGATTTCACACCGTCACTGAACATTAAGTGAGATAGTGGTCAAACGTAGATCTATACAGTATAAGAAAAAAAATCATAATTTTAATGTCTATGTGTGTTAGTATATTAAACTCACAGAATCCGTTTCATTCTGTAAATGGCGACCGTTGCAGTATTAAAAGCTGACTCTGGGAGCTCGGTGGCACCTGACAGTAACATTTAATCAAATCAAATGGCATAAGAGGCTACGCTAAATGTCAATAGTTCGCGACCAAAAGAGTATTTCCAATCCAGTTTCTCTCCTATCCATGCTCAGATGATTTAATGCGACAAAAATATATCGCATCAGATTATAAGCCGAGACTTTATCGGTATAAAAAGAACAAGATTGCGTATTATGTCGAAGATAATTTGTTAAGTGATATTTTATGTCTTTACCTACATGCAAAATGTTTTGCTATAAATATTGTCGTTCAGATTAATTATTTTTTATCGCTGATGTGTACACGTGACTTTGTAGCTTTAGGCTAAGTGAGGCATATGGATTTTATGGCGACATCTTTGTATAGTGTTTTACACCTAAATAAAAATGCGCGGATGGAATTTACAACAAATACGGTACAGAAAATCATAAAAAATTTTGATTTTAAAATAGAACATATTCTTTAGACCATAAACCCTCTCTGGCCTAGGCGAACGTTCCGAATTCACTCAGAAGAAGTTATAAGCAAGGGCCTGTTCAAGAGTACTCTAAACTGACGATCTGGACGGCGCACAAAAAGGTCTGATGAGCGTGGATGAAGCGAAGGAAGCGTGTCGGGATCGTAGCAATTTCGGTCTACGCCTATCCTTAAGATGAATAAGAGAAATGAGACATGTATCAACTTTCTCATTTGTTAGTTGTTTGTTATATTGTTAACAGAATGTCACTGCCCAGGAAGAAGACATTGTCCCCCCGCTTCGTCCTCCGACGCGCGAGTGTGTTCAAAACATTACACAATAAAGAATGTGATATGTCGACTGTATCGTGAGTGTCCAACGACTGAAATAGTTGGGAAGCTAATAAGACGTGGTATAGAATTACTTAAAAATGTAAGATATCCAAAGCATCAACATTCCAGTCACAAAATTAAGATGACATCATAATCTTCTTCTGTAACAACTTCTAAGTGAAATGGGGCAGAGCTATTGCTGCCTCCAATAAAGATCAGGTTTCAGAACGATTCCCGCCTCCGATACTATCGTCCAACATGTTTTTATTCACTAAACTAGTCATAAAATTCAGAACACAACCGATAGAGATCGGCAAACATCGGCAATCTTCGACTGGCATCGCGAAACATCCAATAACACCATAAGTTTATGATTCGATCACATCTTTATAATACGTGGTCTATGAGGGAGTATTTTTCAATGCTGTACACGTTATGATGATATGTCTCGTTTGGAGAGGTACAGTCGTTTGATCAAGGTTAGGATAACTGGCGATTATGTTACTGGTTGGTTGGAATGTTATTCCAATTTTGAATAAAAGTCTAACATTTTTATAGCACATGATCTTCGCCTACTATAAACAAGAGATCATCAATAGATATGTTTTATTGTATGTAGGGAATATATGGATGAGAATCGAACCGTGGAATAAGTGACATTTCACGTGTTGCGGCTCCCTTTTGTTTCTATCATAGAGATCAGCAAGCGATAGTAGATTGGCAGATGTAGAAATGACGCAGTGTCATGCTTCGGTATTTTACAAAGGCTTATGTATGAAAACCGTGTAAAAATAGACCCCACTTAAATATGATCAATATATACATATACTTTAAAATATCTAATAACTATGAGAAGGCTGGTAGAAGTTTATTTTTATTATTTTTATTCACGCAATAAAAATTTAATTGTAATGTATGTCCATCAGTTAATACTTTGGAACAATGATTACAACTAGTCCAGACAAAAAACATCCACAAAAGGTCCACATTTTCTATCTTCTGCCCGTGGTTTTTTGTCTCCGTTATTACAAATATATCTATAGGCAGTTACGTAATAGAACCCTATTACCGCAATATTTTCAGAAATGAATTTAATTAAATAAGTTAATCGATTATAATTACGTAAAAAAGCATCAAAATATTGAAATTCTCGTGAGTTTGACACATTATTATATACAGTCGTGGTCAACTAATTAGGGACATTCAAGATAGTGAAGGGCTATAACCGGTTATGTACATATAAATATAAAACCCTATTGATTTCTCAGCACCTGTTATTTGCATAATGTGGTCCGATTATTATGCTATAAATGGCTGTAAATAAAAGATTAAATAAATAGAAAAAGTATTTGATATCAAAGATTAAACATGTATTAAATATTAAGGTACAATTCTGTAGTGGACATTTAATTAAGGACAGTAAAGTATAATGAAAAATACAGTTAAACAAAACTTATAATCTGCAGTGTTATAATATCTTTAACAGCTCTATTTTATTACGTGTAAAATCAGTACCCAGTAGCAAAACCTTTGTCAGTAATTACCGCTTGACACCGATGTGGCATAGACATTATCAGTTTCTGACATGTTTTGACAGGAATGTTTGCCCATGCCTCACAAAAAGCTTCATGAAGTTCATCCAAATTTGTATTACGATAAGTGGCAACTTTTTTCTTGATTTCGTGCCAAAGGTGCTCAATTGGGTTGAGGTCCGGGCTATTTGCTGGCCAATCTAGCACCGATACAGACTGACTGGTAAGAAACGACTTGACTGAATGGGCGGTATGTTTCGGGTCGTTATCCTGCTGAAACGTCCATATAATAGGGAGATGCTCCTCAGCATAGGGAAGCATAGTTTCTTCCAATATTGCCTTGTATTGATGTTGGTCTAAGTTACCCTGAACTTTCCTCACAGGTCCCACTCCACGTCCAGAAAATGAACCCCACATGTTAATGTTTCCACCGCCATGTTTCACCTGTTTTTTGTGAATCTTGGATTCATTTCCGCTTTTACAGGACGCCGTACATATTGCCTTCCATCTGAAGAAATCAAATTAACCTTGGTCTCATCAGAGAAAAGTACATGTTGCCATTGGGCGTAGGTCCAATGTCCATATTTACGTGCAAACGCCAAACGAGCATTTCTATGTTCTTTCTTCAACAACGGTACTTTGCGAGCCACTCTTCCGAACAACCCTGCTTCTACCAAACGTCGTCGAACGGTCCTCGCAGATACACCGGCTCTTTCGTTTGCCCCAAACACTTCGTGTTTCATTAAAATAGAGCCTAGAAACGGATCTTTCTTAGCTAACCTGGTTATCATTCTATCTTCTTGCGGAGTCGTTTTTCTCGATCTTTTTGTTCTGGACACATTTAAAGCTGTGTTATAGCGCTTGAAATGTTGCACTGCATTGCATACCATAGTTTTTGAACAATTCAAATGTTGTGCTATCCTTCTGTATGACCAACCACGCTCGACAAACTTCAAGATAATTTTTCGTAGTGTTGGATCGCAACTTTTATTTTTGCCCATTTTTCTTCAAAATAATTATCAAAACTTAAAATAAAAAATCTGGATTGCCGCCAAAACGTCCACGAAACAATAAGAAAAGAAACAAAAAAATATTAAAATTCCAATTTTGAAATTAGAACGCAATACCTCAGTGTCCCTAATTAAATGGCCAGCCAGCATTCTTTGAACAAATAGCACTATGATAATTTATCAGCTATACTGTAAGGAGGTTTAATATTTAAGAAGTTGTTATTGTATGTATAATCGCGCACATAAATGACTAATTACACTTACATGTAAAAGATATGGAATATTGTTAAGACTCGTTGGAAATTAAAAAAATAATTCACAATTTGGCTTAACTAGAGATTGTCCCTAATTAGTTGACCACGACTGTATATGTGGTATCGCGGCGACCACGCGATCTGGCAGCGTAAACTCACCTGAGGATGAGCATCGGACATGCTCGAAACCTAGGTCGAAACTTCGACTATAAACGTGAGTAAAGCCGGAAACCACATATATATAATAAACATCAAAATATGATTCTAGGGCTCATAGTCATTGGCTAATAACAATTAAAATCTACATGCTTGTTTATGATGATTTGACTGATATTTGAATCGGAGAGTCTATTTTCTATTTAATACAAGAAATATATATTTTTTTGTTTATAAATATTAATGCTTTGATAAGGAGATTTCTATTATTTTAAAAATGAATAAATCTTTATCTTTTTACATTTTTTTAGTTATCATATCCTGCACTTTCCAGTAACTAGACCAAGCCACTGTTCGAACGCAAATCTACAAAGTCATGAGGTCGTTTGCAACGCGCGGTAACGTTTCTCATTAAACTCCTTCAACATTCACCCCCGGCTGTGAGGATGCGTCTCTACGTTATGGCCTAATTAAATATGATAATATACTGTAATAATGACCAATTTCAAATAATGTCAACCCCTCGAGCCACCTTTTCCATAGCCATAACATCAGCGTCTTTGTATGTACATAAATAAGTCGTGACATAGACCTATTTATATGCAAAGACGCTGGCAGCCTATTCCAATTCTTAGCTATAATATTTTAGTTATATAACTTCTGTTGAACATAACCCTCCCCTGTTCTTCATGAAAGGGCTTACACTCGCCATGTTTGGCAGGACATAAGGAGTTAGGTTGTATTATATTCAGACGCATATAGATGCGTTTCATTCGAGTGCTGCAGCAGAACGGAAATCTGTCTCCCGAATAACTACAACCCTGGAGTTTTCACGAATGAATATTTACCTATAGTTTTGCGTTCTCTACATCTAAGACCACGCTATCCTTCAGCATCATTAGTCAAAGATAACCATAATTTTAAAATAAAATAGACAATCACTCAATCATTTGTTCAAACTGGACTTATCAACTGGTAACTATGGTGACGGTTTTATATGAATTATCTTGATAACAATAAAGCGGTTTGAATTGTGAACAATTTTAACACTTTCTGTTTTATTTTTAGTTTTCACATCTTTATATATCGCAAATATTTAAATGCAAAAAGTTTGTATTGATCATATTTAGATAACCACTCCTTTTGGCCGATTTTCAGATCCAGTTACTATCCTACATGTATTGTGTCCTTTCACATTAGTAATAATGCTAGCATTCAAAAGTGCCTCTAGTCTTATTACAAAGTATGCCCTAGTCACATTTAGCATACTTAGTATCCCCGTCAAGTTGTAACTACAACAATGTAAGTAAGTTGACAGTAATTCCATCCATTAGCAGTTGGAACCAAAGTGACCTTTCCATCAGCGCAAATCAATCGCGAGCCCCGTCCGTTTCCGCGCGAGGCCGTCTCTTAGGGCAAATGGCCCCATTCAAAGTCAACACTAAATAGTCAGCGAAGTCTCAATTACATCGGTGGTATGGGAACACTCTGTGCTCGTGTGCTGCGTGCACTATTATGTGGGGAGGGGCACGAATGGCTCGGAGCGTGTGGAACGGCCGCCTTTCTCAGCTATTTGGACGGGTGCCCGGTTTGATGTTCCGCCGTCCGCCGGTGACACTGGGCGACGAATTATGGATTACTTTGTTTTGCAGTCGATTAATATGCAACAGTAACTCAACTAACAAAGGTACACATTAGAATGTCACGGATAAGCTTAAATTCCTTTTAATTGCGTAAAGTTGACATATCAGATAATTTTCCAAAACAAGTATTTCTAGTGTTGTCGTTATTTTAAAATAATAATTTTAAAAAATATCGTTAATGTGTTCGAGTGTATTGAGATAAGTAAAACAAGAGCTCGACCCCTATGGTTTTTCTTCAAAAAGTCCAAATGAAATTTAATCATATTATGTAATATTTTGGTGATAAAAAAATTGGAAAGAAAGTGTCCTAGAAAATGCCTCCTATTTTGTATTATGCCTTCCACTTACTACTGGGCACTGGTTTAGTACCTACACAGTTTAAATTATTTAATTCAAGCCTCACCATGCAAATAAAGTAAACCACTGCAATCTGATCTTGTTATCGATGAAAATGTGGACAAAACCAAGTATAAATGATAAATGTTAGTATCACACTATTGCAAAAGCGAAGGTTGTTTGTCTGTTTGTCACTTGTATGTTTGTTACTCCGTCACGCTGAAACGACTGAACGAATTTGCACGAAATTTGGAATGAAGTTAGCTTATAGGTAGGTGCCTACCCTGAAATAGCACAATGCATACTTGTTAACCCTAATATATTGACTGTGTCTGTGGGATGAAGGGAAGACACAAAAATTGTCAATAACTCGTACCATGTGTGTGTGTATCCTCTTATTATTGTAAGTGTATTGTAACTGTATGTGTGCCAATGCAAGAAATAAATGTTGGGTTATGTCTATATCTATGTCTATGTCTACCATTTCACCGCGGAATGCAGCATAAATATAAAAGTATAGAATATATAAAAAAATTATCTTCCTACCCATATGGTTTTAGCAAAGTCAGTGCCTTCAAGTTAATCGAAAATTTCTGTCTCATATTGTTAAAAAAAAACCCTCGCACGACCAGCCTGTGACTTGTCTGATCCTCTTTGGACTGGATACCCTAAAAAGCTTTTATTTATATGGGGACTCTAAACACTCCAGGTCGCCTTGTACTCGTTAATTGTTATTAGCTTCCTAGCTGTAGTTACACGAAAAAAACACACAGTCTAAAGAACTAGAACTACGAAACATCATAAGTAACTACAATATTGCTATTAGCTTCCTAGCTGTAGTTACACGAAAAAAACACACAGTCTAAAGAACTAGAACTACGAAACATCATAAGTAACTACAATATTGCTATTAGCTTCCTAGCTGTATTTACACGAAAAAAACACACAGTCTAAAGAACTAGAACTAAGAAACATCATAAGTATCTACAATATTGCTATTAGCTTCCTAGCTGTATTTACACGAAAAAAACACACAGTCTAAAGAACTAGAACTAAGAAACATCATAAGTATCTACAATATTGCTATTAGCTTCCTAGCTGTATTTACACGAAAAAAACACACAGTCTAAAGAACTAGAACTACGAAACATCATAAGTAACTACAATATTGCTATTAGCTTCCTAGCTGTATTTACACGAAAAAAACACACAGTCTAAAGAACTAGAACTAAGAAACATCATAAGTATCTACAATATTGCTATTAGCTTCCTAGCTGTATTTACACGAAAAAAACACACAGTCTAAAGAACTAGAACTAAGAAACATCATAAGTATCTACAATATTGCTATTAGCTTCCTAGCTGTAGTTACACGAAAAAAAGACACAGTCTAGAGAACTAGAACTACGAAACAATATTTCGTTGTAAAACACATACAATACATATTTTCAAATAGTGAAGTGTAAAGTAGCTAATACTACAGATCCGGTTCGAAGCCGCACCATTACTGCATCATAGGTCGCCATTAAATCGGGAATCTTCTCCAAATGAGAATTGATTAAAAGTAAATTTTCTACCTTCATTGCTTGCGCTGAATTAATATCAAGATAATAAAAGTACTGGAAATGAACATTTAGATGCAATATACGGAAAGACAGATGTATTTTAGAGATAAAGCTTATAAAGTTATAAATAGAACATGGTTCTAGTTTCTATGCAGTAATAAGAGTTGTACGACACGAACACGAGGACGTTTATGAATGTTCATTATGGCAACATTAGTGTAGTGACGGTGTGGCTGTTGTGACAACTACTTGTGTTGGCGTAGAGAGCGACTCTCATAGAAATGTATTATTTCTAATGTCAAGTTTTAGACTGTTTGAAAATCAATTATTATTTGAGATCATTGGTAATTTCCGATAACGTTTTAATTCACATCCTGGCCTCACCGATCAAGTCAATGCTGCAAATATATGAGACAGAAGCGTGACAGCTCATAAAATCAGACACGAGCTCGATTGCATACGCTTCTTGTGTTGCCTGATTAAAAAACCAATTAACCTAGGGTAAGTGTACTTTGGCTTTGGCACTTTAGATAGCGTGCCGAGACAAGATGTAAATTATTCAGTTATGAAACTAACACTTGATAATGAGCTGACTTTATGATGCATAAAATCAGTTGTTATTTCTTTACTTAATTTATAATTATTTATTTAAATACGGCGTTAATATGTTGTTAAGATAGTGTTTATGAGATTTCGTACGAGAATTTGTTTGATTGGGATAAACATCGATTAATATTTGTAGTGTTATAAAATACAGTTGCCAGATTTTAATAGTGACAACGTTCAAAATTAAAGAGAGATACATCATTTCAATACTAATAACCTACTTTTTTATTATAAAGTTTGATAAGTGAATTCTATATAATACTTAAAAACCTAAAACCTCCATCTTCTTCGTATGTTTAAGAACCGTGTTCCTGTCTCGTCGTTGTAACTAATATAACTTTTTCATACGTAGGTAAAATAAATAAAGTTATTTTATAATGTAAGCTAAAAAGTTTAAAACAGTTAAATGCTGTAAATTCTATTTGTAACATTTTGCGACCAAGCAATGCGTTGGTGTTTACTATTAGAATCTTTGTTTTCCTACTAAAATTAAATATAAGCCACTAGACAATAGTTTTTAAAAAACATACTGGCTCTGCTGTTAGGCCATATCCTTTTATAATATGTATCAACAGTTTTTACCAAATAAGTTTTCAATTATATTATGGACGCTGGCATAAACCGGAGCAAAGGTAAAGTTACTTAATAAAACATGAAGATTATTTTGATTCCTGTCCCTACCTGGTTTCTTATACATTATTGCCCAACTATTGTGAAGTATGAGTGAGAAAGCTATATAATGCGCGTAACACTTTTAGAATGTGACTACTTTTTTATTTTCACTTTAACGACAAAATAAAAGAAATGATAGAAATTCACAACTAATTTACGACCTCTGAACTCTGTTGATAAATTAGTTCCCCGCCACGTGTAGCCAGTAATAAATAAAAAAAATAAGTTGCCTCACTGAAGGCGGTCGCGCGTAGGCGTCTTTTCGTGGGAACCTTTATGTCATAACATAACAACGTATCTTTGGATGTATTTATAGGTACGTCAAAGGTAGACTCAGTATCTATTGTAAAATTATAAAATGATTGTTTGCATTTCTTTTTTATAGAAGGGAGTGCTTCGCGTCGTTAAGTAGAAATCGTCAATTGTTTATTGCTTGATAATGTTGACAACGTGATATTCATTTTTATTAGTTTTCAAACAAAATTAAGTAAGCTATATTCACCGTCCAATCGCAGCGTATTAGACTTGTTTTATCCGTACATCCATCGATCCGTGTAACAAATCGCCATGTTTAATTTAAATTTAGAATATGCAAACGTTTGACCACTATTTCACTCAATGTTATTACTTTATCAAAATCCTATTTCAGTTTCAGATTAATTTTTATTTTTTATTATTTACCATTTTGTAAAAAAATATATCTATGCATTATGCATGTGTGCTTCGGCTTACAACTAAAAAGTGAACCGTATTTCCTCAGAGTAACATACATTATTATTATGGATGGCCATAAAATTATTTTAATTATTAAACAAATAAGCCGAGTCTACTCTCAATAATCAAAACTTGATTTTTTTTAAAAATAGTCATGCGCCTGGCCCTCAATAACTTACAATTCAATATATCACTTAGAGCCGCAAAACCGAAGTACCGGGTCCGAAATATTTGAAATTCCCAATCACGAGTGTCAGTCGCCGATATTTGAATATAAACGACCGCCAGATATGATATTGTTAGATATAAACAATAGGATATGTATGTATGTGGGTCACACGTGGGTGGGAGGTAGAGCGGGCATGACTCAGGCTGTGGAGTGTGGGGCCTCGCCAACCGGGAATGGCTATCATTCGGAATACACTAGTGAAGCAGGGAAAATTGAATGCTATATAATAAACCAAAAATAAGATATATATTTAAAAAGGTGATAGGTTTCTTCTTTAGTTCGTATTGATCTTAATTGCAGTGTTTATAATCAGCTTATAAGGAGTATAATGCAATAGTGAAACATAAATCCGTGTTGAACTGTTACTTGTACATACTTGACATAAGCTACGTGATCTCAGCAGTATCGAATAGTCTGAGCTTTGGACTCTCTTCTCCATCACACTGAAATGGGAACGTTTTAAGTCAATTTTTTTTCATCAAACTTCAGACATTTTGCATTTTGGACAGATCTAGTTCATGAATAAGAAAAATATGAGACTCTCTACGGACACGGTAAGAGAGTTATTTGAACGCATGCTCGTTCGCCAAATACATACTTAAATGATAAATTAAATGTACTCATTACAAAGTATTTATAGTGAAGGATATTAAAGTAAGATCGAAAGCCATTAGCAAAATAAAGCAGATATCTCATTACTTCGCCATCTCATCGAATACAATTTAAATTATGGCTAACGCACGTACAATTCATTTGTAACAATCTCTATGCTTCAGGATCAGAGGTCAATTTAGAAAAATGACAACGCTATATCCCTACCAGAAAGAGATAACGTTGCATATTACCGTACAAAAGAGCGAGATAGTAGCATTATCGTTCCAAACGCTCGAGGCGATAAAATATCCCGTGATGATGATATCGAACACGTGCTGCTAAAATCTCTAACATGACATATTATTTTGGCGTTATCAACTCTATTCTTGTAATGATAGAGTTCAAGGCAAATGATGATTGTTTTATGACGGCACAGATATGTTGGTTCATGCACAGGGGTGTGCAAACGTATTGCTTTATTATGTGTTACGCAAAATAGGAGAGGTAAGATTAGTTTATAAATGATACACTGCGCGGAAATAAACACGAAGTAAAAGCATATCTAATACAGAGGTAGAGAGTACCAAATTAAAGGCATACAAAATACTAAGGTTGGTTTTTAGGTCAGTAAATGACGCCAGCTTTTTAAGTTGCTATTTCTTCCAACTCCAATCACTTTAAAGTTTGACGTTAAAAAATAATTCATAGAAAAGCATTATATTAAATGTGTCACTCAATATGTGTGTGAAATGCTGCAAATTCGTCGGTATAAAGAACAAACAATCGTAACAGCACAGATAATATAATAATAATAATAATTTATTTGGGCACAGAAAAACTTAAATCTAGGTTACATCGAGTTTAGGCGAAGCTAACTTATTCTAAACTCGGGGGGCACTGAGCTCCACACTAGGTTGAACCTGTGTCGTGGAGTACAGGCTCGTCCTTACAGTCATACGTATATATATATATGTATGTATGTATATATATATATATATATATAACATGGTTGATTAAATATTTAAAGAAAAATGTCAGGTACTAGCCTTGAAGAACCTACAACTACAGGTTGCCATCCCTGTCGCTTTGCTAACTAAGCTATATTAGCTTAGTTCCCTTCCCTCATCACGGCTACCTCTAAGGGGATGCTTATGAAGAACAATGTGAACATAAGCGCCGCCTCGCTACACGTCAATGACACGACCCACAAATACTCAATTAATTCGGTAATCATATTCATTCATCTATGATACGTTTATTCAAAAGTATAATTTTCATAATACTATATACCAGTACCTATTATTTAAACTATTACCAGTTTATCTTCTTAATTCCAATTTGTAACATGTAAATATCCGCCCACCTTCGAACAGGCTTCTCCCATAGACAACTCAAAATAAATAACCTGAGGACCCACAACATCGGGTCCGCCTCGATTCAATTTCCCACGTGTTAGTTTAAATCAAACATCGGCTTTAAACCATCAAAGGCAATTAAATGCGAGTAAACATTAAATTGAAATAAGAGTGGCACCATTCCGAGCAATAATTAAAAGTTAGATTCTAATGTTTAGCAATCGAGAGGAGATTGCAGAGGGAGTTATTAGCGTTCGCCTGTGGGCAGTCGGTGCGTGGCTGGTTCAAGGGATTTGATCTGATCAGGACATAGCATTTATGCATCATGGAAAATAATTTGAACAAAAACGCTAATGTATGTACGAGTTGATGCCTGTTCTCAAGGATTGCAGCCTGAACACACTATGTGTTCGGTGACAGTTTATCAAACTTGAGGGTGGTAGCTAGCCGGATGGGTACTAGAAAGCGCCCTGACACCATGCTGGGAATTTGATAACGGTGTTCCCTTTACCGGAAGCTGATGTTGAAGGGGATCGAACCAGCGTCCGTCACTTTGACAGCCGACGTTCCACCGCTGAGCTATCGTGCTTAAATTGCGTATGATTTAAACTATAGGTAAATATAGATGGTGGTGATACGACGAAAACAATTAGTTTATTTATGTGAATTATTCATCTAACAATATATTGAAAATAACAATATTTATGTATTAGGTAGTTCCTTCGAACGGGATACGAATATTAAAAAAAAATCTGCTAAATTAACAGATTTTTAATTTCGGGTCATTCTGAATTCTATAGAATTACGCCTTAAATACAGCTTAAGCTCTATTTAATTACGGAAAAATAAAATCGCATCAAACCTAATCGTTCATTAAGCCACATAACGGAGTATCGATTTATCTGAATCAAAACGTGTCTACAACACTTAACACCGCGTTGTGAGGCAGTAAAATATCGATATATCGACCGTTAAATCGAGACAATCGATATGAGACGCTACAAATTCCTCGGTGCGTTTTGAAAAAGGAACAGCGGAGACGTGTGAGGAACGAAGCGATGCTAGTGCGGTGCGAACGTAAAACAATTGAAGCATAATTCTATCGTGAGCCGCGACCCGAATGACCTCTCGCGCTGGGCACTCAGGCTAGGCGAGGCAAGTACGCCCACCCCTATTAGGAATTGCCGAGTTAATAACTGCTTTTAGACGGATTTTAAACTGAAAATTAGTCCGCCGCTTTGGGAAATTTATAGACAGCGCCTAGACTGCTTTAGCGAGGGTTAAATTATGCGTTCTGTATTACGATTCAGTATTGTAATCGATGTCGGATACTATACATGCTTTTGTCCTATTCTACAACGTTATTTCCTTTCTCTATCGGAATATGGCTTTGTTTTGCTGGCATAGTTGTTCCATATTCAAAATGTGTCTAAATCTCCTTGGTACAACGTTTTTTCAAATGTGGTTTATATTTGACCACATACTTTATGCTTTTCCTTGTTATATGCTCTGTGGTGTTGAAGTATTAAAGCTTAGGTTACAGTTCATTTCCAATGAACAGAATGTCTATCGACAGGATTATCTCTAGCAAAAGTATAACAACAAGTTGAAGGAGAAGCTTTGAACATTTAGACATTTTGTTGCAAAAGTATTTTTGCAAATAAGATCTCAGATACTTACCATTTCTCCGAAAAATGATCTATAGAGATCGCTTACCTGAAACAGAAGAAAAAATCATAAGAATTTTGGTGAACAACGTAATCCAAACAGAATGTCCAAACATTTAATTCTCTGACTCCCTAAGGAGGCAAGTGGACAAACCCTTAAGCCTGGCAAAGTAATGAAAGAGACAATAAGTCTTTAAATTCATTATCAAATGTAATCTGTCCGAGTTGACAAGGGATGACTGATTTACAACGCTTCTTTTATTTGGGAACGTTTGTTTCATTGTTACATTTAACTTTTGGAAGTAGCAATGAGAGGATTATGTGGGATTTTCCTGATTTTGTTACCATTTTTTTAATGTTTTCTTGGGAGTTTTGACAAACTCCATTGAAGTCACGTTAAATTTTTTTAGTGTAGTATTACATTTCTATCAATTGTGATATAGCGCTTTGAATAATGTCTTGGTAACGGTATGTATTATAATTAAATAAACAGTACATATATACATCCGACCAGGTGGACAGACGACCTGACTAAGATCCCAGGCAAGGGCTGGATGCGGGCCGCTTCCAACCGGTCCTTGTGGAAATCAATGGGGGAGGCCTTTGTCCAGCAGTGGACGTCCTATGGCTGAGATGATGATGATGATGAAACAGTACATTCATTTTTTAGTATTGGTTTTCGACCTTCCTGGGCGTGCATTCATATAAATAATGTATTTGTGTCTTGCTGTTATACCATTGCATTATATAATGTATTTTTATATAATTGGTAGATTCTTGATCTGATTCCATTTACCCACGCATGTATACTTAAAATAAATAGCAATCTATTTTGGAACTTTATATGTTTTATTACATTGCGGTCTGAAATAATTAATAAATATTAATTCCTGATATTCTCGTAACGTCACCCAGTATACGTGAATCCAATTCAAAGTTTTTGAAACGCAAAGATAAAAATAAGCCTCTTCTATATCCAATTTAATCTCATTCTCGGAGAATAATCTCAGAATTTTTTTGATACAAAATACAGTTAAACAAAATAATTCCAGCTTTTTCACCCCCGTAGTAGTCTAAAAAGCCCGAACACCCACCTTTAAGGCGACGCTCTAACTGGTTAAGTGCAGTGTTAACAGGTTCATAGCCCGTCGGTCCTATTGACGCTCGGTTAGCACAGCCCCGGACAAAAGACCTGGAGTTATGGGCGCGATAATAGACGGGACGTGTGGTGGCATCGCGCACGGTAATGGCTGGTGTCTTTATGATCTAAGTCATGTTTTGATTTAGTTTTTTTTTATTTTATTTGTAGGTATCATGTTGCCGTTATGTTAGATCAAGCAATAAAAAGTCCGCCAACAACAGGTTTTTTAATACAACTACACGATTGATATTTTAAAAGTTTTGTTACTGCAAGTGTGGTAAATCATTTGAAAATAGCGATCTTTGTTATTTTATTGAATTATGACAAAGGGCTTGTTTCGAACGCGATAAAATTATATCTGAGTTGAAACTCAGTGGCCGAGGTTTTATTTTATAGATTTGGTGATTAATCAATGGTATTTTTCTGACGTGGGTGAAAAATCATCAAATACGATTTCAATGACGAAAATATCATCACGTGGGCAATCATCAATTCAAATAAGCATAACTCAGGAACCACCAGGCTGATTTTGATCAAATGGGACCCCATGAGAAGTACCAGCCTATAAAATATAGAGAAAAACATCAAAACCGGTACACACAAAAGAATGTAGTCGAATTGATAGCTACCTCCTCTCTGAAGTCAGTTAAAAACTACAGATGTCTGAAATTTGCATTTATATATATTTTTTTAATATTTTACTTTATCAGGAAAATCACTGTGACATATCACTTCACAGACTCTGTGTCAGTATATAAATGACTTGCCATGTACAACGTTAACTTTTATAAGGTAAACATTTCAGGTTCTGATTCTGATAGATTACACACCGGGCATACCATATATAGTTTAATGGTATCTCATAGATTTGTTTTTCTTTTGAGTTGCCTTGATTTTCTAACCCCAATTCCATGTTCATATATCATGCTTTGATAACTCCAAATCCGTCTCCAACAACAAATGATCGCTTTCAAATACAGCTTATTGTGTTTTTATTAAACAAACACCGTGGAGGTCGACCTGCGTTCGATAATGATCTCGCAAATACTCGGGCGAAAGTAAGATTTCCAAATTAGCACGTGAGATGGCCGATAGTGGACGAATTAGCGGCTTGTATCACCCACCGTGCCTCACCTACAACTTAACGTAGTTTGGGAGCAATTGGAACGATATTTTTTATCACACACAGACCCCCGCACTAGGCTTCCCTGTGTCGCGGGAGGCATGGACACACACAATCACAGCACACAAACATCCAAGACCCGGGACAAACATCTACACTCATCGCACAAATGTTTGCCCCTGCCGGGATTCGAACCCGGGGTCTCGAAAACACAGAAGTCATGTCACTGACAGTAACCACTGCGCCACGGCGACCGTCTTAATATTAATTCAAAATCGTCTTAATAATTGATTCTAAAACGCGTATAAGTTTTAAACATCTTTCAAATAGTAATTAGTAGTTAGGCACAGTGGCGTGCGTCACAGTTATGAGTTCACTAATTATTCATTCAGCGTGTATGCGTGCTTTTGACAGTGGAACATTTCATTGATTTGTCGTGTTTAGAGTTCAGATCCAAGAAATCCCGGTACCGATAGTACCTACCGGAAATTCCCGCAATGAATGTTTTTATTCGAATGCGAGCATTTTTTTACTATCTAAGGTTATTTAGTTAACATCACAGTAATCATGATTCAGGCTAGTATTTTTTTTGATAACCTACTATGATCTTAATGTCGGTAAACAACTTACATCGCTTTACAAATACAATAAAGTATATGAATGATCGCGTAAACAAATGGAGCGAAAGTAAGGTTTCCAAATTAGCACGTCCGATGGTTGATAGTGGACGAATTAGCGGGTTTTGTATCACCACACCACACCGGTGCGGCGCGGTGGCGCGCGGCGGCTGGCGCGTCGCAGGGTTGCTACTTACTACTCGCACTAACGATATAAAATAAGAACAATATTTTAGTACAATTGTAAGTAAAGCAATCATCGCCAGGAGCCAAATTAAACCTTAGCGATTCCCACACATGTACATCAATTCTGGAATTATTTTGTTATTAAGTTGTCTGATAGTTAAGCAAATATTGTGATATTATGGCATACGAATACATTATTTACATTCTCAATACTCTTAATGAAATTTAAATTTATTCATTGATTTGCACGTGTGATTTTATAATAATATCTTAAACCTAATTGTGTATATCATTTATAAAATACTAATAACTAATTAATATACAATACTACAGCTACTGAGCAATCCAATACCTATTGTCAGCCTATAGATAACTCAAATGCTCCAACCCACTACCAGTTTGCAGTACCAATAAATTATATATTTTTTCTTTCATATTAATATGGTTTGAAAGAAAATCATTATCTTCTTAGCAGTTTCAATTTGAGTTTCAATCGGCACTGTTTATTAGTGACTTATTGTAATGTAATGTTATGGAAATGACATCCTATATCCTTATATATGTACCTTGTGTGTGTGTATAATACTCATGTTTCATGCAAATAAAGGTTATCTTATCTTATTGTTTTTATTCATCATAATATTTGTTTTCATCGAGCGATACTGTTATTTATAATTTCGTGTTCAAAAGTAAACACACCGGCTTCCACTATTCATCCGTGTAAATGCTCATAACCGAAGTCTTCGTAGGACTGTTTGTTTGAATAATTGTATTTGTCAGTAAGTCACACATAAATCACAATTACTCAGACGGAGATCGCCATGATTGCAGAAGGCCTGCATTCCGATTCACAAATTACAACTATTGTTTTGTAGATCACGATTAAGATAAAATAACTTATGGGATACTTATAAATAGTTGTTAGAGCGTATTACATCGTAATAAAGTAACGATTACATCTGTGTTGCATCATTATTCATGGGCTTCATGGCACACATATTGTACGTAATATATTTTTTTACATATTTTTAGTTTGCGTTTGACAATTGTCTCACCTGATGTTAAGTGATGACCTTGTATGGGATTTAGCACGCAAACCTAGAAGGTACCTATTATAAATATCGCATACGTATCTGTGGTCACAAAACAAATGATTGTATGACACCATGGATTTACTTGAAATTACGAAAATTATTGCCCATGTGTAAAAAAAAACATACTTTGTATCCTAAACTTGATACTAAAACCAAAAAAACTTATATATAAAATATTTCACACTCCGGAGTGTGAAATATTTTGTATAAAAGTTAAAATACAACACTCTTATCTGATATTTCTATTACCAAACTAACAAATATTATTTCAAATAGACTAATGCATTTTGATAGTATGGTTGTCATGGTACACCAATTTCTTACGATTGAACGAATTTCGTAGGAACTGTTGGTTTAAGCTTCACCCTATTATTCATAATTTGGTTGAATTAAACTTATCAAATTTTACGCATATAAAAATAAGTTCTCGAAATATAGGGATAGTTCAAGAAAACATAAAAAAATGTATTTATATGTATAAAACATTTTATCATATAATCCTAATCATTTAATATAACATATTATTATGATAAAAATTACCTATCGTTCAAAGTAACATGCTTTAAACTAAAGATTTACATATTTTTTCATGAGTGTCGTCATGTTTAGAACAATATTTTGGTTATAAAATAAACCTTTCAGTAATTATGTTTTGTAAATGTTATAATTAATAATGATCGGTGTCAGCCCTACGCTCCATTTAGCGTTATACATTACATGGCTCCGGTGGCATTGTGTTAACACCCACTTTTACAGCGCACACTCGATTTACGAATGTAAACTTATTTCTGAGTCGCGTCTGTTTGCGGTGCCACTTATTGGGGCATCGAGGATTTGCTGCCTGATTCATAAGATGAGTCGCCACTTGTCTTGTATTATGAAGATAACCTAACTTAAAAAGGATATTGGTAGTGATTCTCTTGCTCAACTAAAATCGCGGAGTATGGTACTTAAGTACTAGGCGAACCGAGACCGCGTCCGCGAGCGCCCCGTATTCTTCTTGAAAAGACCACCGAATGTGGTTGAAACTATAATCGGAACGTCTGACTTATTACGTGAGTAATTCCCGTGTTTTATACAGAACTGGTTACGGTAAATTTCAAGTTAGTACCACACTAACTACAACACTAACATTAGATGTCTTTATTAAAATTGCGGATAGTTTTAGGTAAAATACGTCGTCACTTATTTGTTGCCGACTAAAACTACCCTGATTTAGCCAGTGATGGAATAAAAACCTTCTAATATAAAGATAGCGTTATAGGACTTATGCGAATTCGAATTTTAGCGAAACTAAAATAAGATCCTTTTGACTTTACACAATTTTACTTTAGTTTAGTGGAATATGAGAATCACTGGCATTGTTAGGTTCTTCCTTATCGTGTCCTACTCATCAAGGGCCAGTGCAATACCGTATATTATTAAAACATTAGTTCTTGTAAATATATCCAAGATAGTAAGTGACTTTAAAGACGGGATATTTGCCTTGTATTTTTGATGTTTTTGGTTCTCGATATATCGATATTTGAATCCAAAAACAGCAACTCTTATGTCTGTGACAGTTTAAGAACATATATCTCCGTGGCATAATGAAAATGGCTCTATCAATTTGAATGAGAGAACTATAAACAATAGTTTTTATCTGTATAGATATAGTGCCCGGGAAAACGCAGAGCGAAGGTTCGTCATCTCGATATTGAGTCATTAATACTGATGATTATTGAATTATATATGATTCCTGTCGCCACACAAAAAATATGATGGGAACCCATTGTATACGACGTAATAAGATCTAATTGTTGCAGACGGACTTTTTTATACAGGCTGTTTTTGTACACAGATTGTTATTGAGCTTTTAAAACAAATATGACTTAAGTCAAAAAAAAGAAAATATATTTCTTTTTTTAGAGGTGTTTAAGTTGTAATTATGAAGCACTCCAATAAAGTACGTGTTTTATGGTGAATTATTTAATCTGTTTTCTTCAGTTGAATTTTTTGAGACAATCAGTTTTATTAAATAAAATTTATCATCATTAGAAAAACCAAAACAAGTATTTTAGTCATAAGAACTTCATGCTTATTGTAATAATACTATTAATACAATGAAAGCGTTTTTCCTAATGTACTCCTATTTTCCAGTAGAGAACTCACAAAGCCACAGTAATTCTACTAGTTAAGCACGTATATTATCTATCTATAGGTCACCCAAAGACCTTTCCACAATACAAACATCTCAAGTACTTTAGTTTCACACCAGATTAAAATGGTATTGTTTTTAAGATTAATGCTCAAAGATAAGTTCAAAGTAATTCACTGGGTTATTGGCATAGCTCTTGCGTGTAGTTTTATATAACTATGTTATTATGATACATTGTTATGTTTACACTTGACCTATATTTAACGAGCTGCGATTTGTTTAACGTGTTTTATGTTTTTATACAGAACAACAAATTTTGAAAGCCTTTGCAAACAATGAGCAATGGAGAACTTGGAGATTCTGTACAAGGTTATCCAATGGCTAAAAATATGAGCAGGCACATTACATTTTTTTATTGCATTATTTGACGATGTGGTCGAAGATGGAATCACGCTAGACATAGGATATTTACTGGCTCTCAAGGACTGCTGCCTGAACACTCTATGTGTTTGGTGACAATTTGAGAGAGGTAGCTAGCCAGGCAGCTACTCGAGCGTACTCTACCACCATACCGAGACTTTTAATATCGATTTTACCTTCACTGCAAGCTCAAGGCGCTGTTGGAAATCCATTCGCGTCAACTATGGGTTTTTGTATATCCGTTACAATACATTTTAGACGTTGAATTTTCATAAACCTTTTCTAAGCGGATGTCTTCAGGTCACTTCAGTCAGCGGTATGACCAATTTGTTAGTACCTAAATGAGTTACTGTTTTCATTCGCACTTATGAAATTATATAGCATGGTCACTTTATGAAGCGATGATAGCTCAGCAGTGGGAGCGATGACTGCTAAACAGACGGACGCTGGTTCGATCCCCATTAACGGTTTGAAATTGCGGTGAAGGTAACACCGTTATCAAATTCCCAGCTAGGTGGTAGGGTACATAAGACTGCCTGTCTAACTACCACTGTCAGGTTTGAAAAACTGTCACCAAACACATAGTGTGTTGTGTGTTCTGGCAGCAGACCTTGAGAACCAGTAAAAATTCTAGGTCTAGAGTGATTACGTCTCTGACCATCAAGTGAGTGTCACAAAGTGGTCGTAAACGCTAGTCTATACAGTATAAAAACAACCTCAGCCATGGGACGTCAACTGCTGGGCATTGGCCACCAACTATGATTAAATATAACGAAAGGTAAATCAAAAGTATTTATGTAGACCTATGTACAGCACAGGAGGTATGGTTGTATGAGACGCCTGGTTCATATCATATAAGTAGGATGTACGTTAGCTTTCTCCTCATGGCGAGAGGCGGTAAAACCGCACCGTGCCTAATATATCCTAACCTTAGAACTTCAGGTCAGCCAGTGGTACAAATCCACGATAATAAGGCTGCATACACATACGCGTGGGAATCTCATAAACCGATTGACGCGCCACGTTATGTAGAACCGACTGGGATTGCGGGAGCGACAGCAAAAAACGTTCCGCTAACTTTGACGTATACCGGAATTTTATTTTATTGCATGCATTCAAGTATGCGAAAAGACTACTAAACAATTTAGTTTTATTTTAAATTACTAGTTTGTCGATTGCTTTAATAAATACTATATATTAGTTGGAATAGATCGCGTTAAAAAATCTGGTAAATTCTAAAAATACATGGAAAGAGAGATATTTGAAGTTTGCTATTAAGCTTAGTTAGCAAAGCAACAGAATGTCATTCTGAAGTGTTTGGTTTAAATCCCACCAGTATACCTATAGGCGAAAGTTTGTCTGTCGCTTGTATGTTTATTACTTCTCGCTGAAACGGCAGAACGCATTCGAATGAAATTCAAAACAAAGATAGCTTCTACACTGCTATAACACATATGCTACTTTTGACTGCTGCTGTGGGATGACAAGAAGACACAAAAATCGTCATTACCGCGTACAATTTCACCGCGGGGCGCAGGTAGTTCTTAATAAAATCATGATTTATTAAGAATATATACAATATGTAATCGTATAATCGTAGAGTAATAAATTGCTACAAAACCAAGCGGCTTGATGTTAGGTGTCATATTTACCAAATATTAAATAATTTTAATATTCGGCATAATATAATATGAGAGCTTCAAGAAGTATGATCGGAGTGAAACTGAGTGACAGGGTGAAGAATAGTGTGATAAGGGAACGTTGTGGTGTAAACGAATATGTAGTGACTAAGATTAAGACAATAATGTTAAAATTTTAGTCACGTAGAGAGAATGACCAAAAGAAGAAGTATAAGCATGGTGATTATACATGGGTTAACGAAGTGAATGGTAGTGTTGGAAGAGAAAGGCCTAGATGGAGGGTCCGAAATCCGAAGAGGCGTGAATATAATGTATGTATGTATTTCTATTATGCTACTGCTCTAATCGGTGAATGTTTTGTATGTCAACATACAAAACTACAATTCTCTAATTTGTTTCATCCTTGACTTTTGCAACATCGTTTCTCACATTTTTAATGTCTACATAACAGAATAAATGAATATGGTACTCATTACAAAAATAACATTAAATCAGTTATTAACAGCAATAGCTATTTATAGCTCATAACGGTATTTTACGGTACAATTATTCACACAACAAAAGCGTGAACCGTGACATTTATAAACATAGAAACGTTCTTATAATCGATTAAAATTTGAATGAATCGATTCGAAAATCGGCGGCAATCAACAAAACACACAATGTTACGAAAGTATAATTGTCTGTCACTATTTGAATATAATCGGTTTTATGATGTGTCTTTTATGCCGACGTTACACGCGACGCTGATATCATATCACATTATTCTGTTATAGTTACCGGCAAAAATAATAATTGTTGCTGAATTAATTAATTTAGATCGCCTTAAATTTATTACATGAGAATGACGTAATACTAATGATATAATAACATTACAATTTGTATTAAGTACCCAATATGATTTTGATATTCCTTAAAAAAATATACAAATACATACTATAGTTGTAAATTGATTTCAATTAAATGACAACTATATATTATATAAGAAACATCTATGTTAAATATAAAATATCTTAATAAGTATAACAATAAGCATAGTTGTTTTTTTGAGACAATAAAGTTCCTCCGACCGAAACCGTAATGATTATTTAAAGAGAACATCTTTGAATTGCAACTTTTGTATATATTAAATATAAACTCGAATAATATTTTAAAACTCATACATAATTGTTGTGTTTTTATGTGAAATACTTAAATTTGAAAATAGAGTAGCAAATGTGTGCTTTGGTGAAGATAAATAAGAATTTCTTACTAACAGAGTAATCTACTGTCTAGTTTGCAATAACTTATTATTTATCAAAATTAAATTTATAATATGAACAATAGTAATAACTTGCAACCCCGTCTGCTTTTCGTCGATAAGCGTAAATCTTCTAAAATGTGATCAGATCAAGGACATACAACAGTATGATGTGATTAAACGACTCTGCTGACCCCTTCAGCAGCAGAAAGTAAAAGGTGAGCTTGTGTGTTAAATAGAAATATGTGTGTTAAAGAATGTTAACGATAATTTAAAGTTCAAGGACCTCAACCCTTCACTAATCCCTTCATTGACTCTTCAACATATATTAAGAGTCGATAATTACTAAAAACTTTAGCACCCACTGCCCAACCTATTTGATACTAATAACAACGACCAATCAAAGTTCTCGCTTTGCTCATTAGACCTCATTATACCAATGGCTAAAGATGAATCAATATCACTTCACAAACATAACATTACAAAATTCAAATCAACGTTCAAACAATTTTGGCCTCAATTGGAATCGATCTTAAGGTGTGACTACATTTTTGAAGATAGAAACATCAGTTATATTTTTAAGAGCATCGAAATATTTTTCATTTACGAAATGAATCTTAAAGTGTTGTGTTATAGAGTTGTTTTTAAGAGTTAAACTGTTTGTGTATTTGCATTTGTAATAGTTAAATCCGTGATTAAGTCGAGGTGCGATGAGGCGAGGCTGCATTGTTTTGTAACAATATTATTTGAACAAATGTTTAGTTTGTGTTCGAGGTTTAGGTAATAAGCTCGTTTTGGGGTTGAGTTTCTGTTAAATTATTAAACAATGTGTTCGGAGATATTAGTTCGTGGCTTTTCCAATTATCGACCAGGTTTTAGAGAATGTCAATGTTTGCGAGAGGATTATGATAGATCCGAGAAAATCTAAGATGTGGTGACCTCTTTTTTTTTCCTCTACCTGTACAAGCTTATAGAATATGCTGAAGTATGTTCTAAGTCTATTTGGTTAATAAATGTTATAAACTACATTAAAAACCTCAATTTTCTTGAATGTTTTTGCCGTAATTTTTCGCAATTCTTACGCGTATCCACAAATATTGGAAAAATAAAATTTCAAATTCACATAGGTATGTAACATTATTTCCGTATACTATTGTATTCTATAAAAGAAGAGCAAACCTAGATAGCTTTATTATAATTTGGAAATGGTGTCAATGTTACATTTCTTCGTGACCAGTATACGCATCGTGCACAGCAGCTACAGCTGTATTCTAACAACAAAAGCCATTATTAAATGTTTCCTCTAATGTTTGACGGCTTTCCATTGAAGCTGTTATCATTAATGCTTTATTCTAACTTTCATTCAAAACTTAAAGTGTTCTGTTAGCATATTTTCACTCTTACTGGTTTGATGAAAAAATGATCTACGAAGCGTCAGGCATAGCGTAGGATGATGGGCAAAGTAGACATACAACTTTATAAGTCGAAAAAAAAATGTTTCTCAGAACCTCTTTCTGTTTAAATTGTTTTTTAAAAGCTTTCATTTTAGTTCCACTATAATTTAAATAGATAATTGTAACCTCCGTTGCTTTCTACAATATTTCAGAATTTCTCGCGACGAAAAATCGTAAATTCAGACAAAGAACGTTAGTCTGACTACACAATAGACTTAGTCATTCTCTAGTTAGAAATGACTATTTTCTAACATGAAGACTTTGAACTTGTAAAATGTTGATGTTTATGTATACTTATATTGACCGACAGGCGACTGTTGTGGTTATTATATAGCGTTGTGACCATCACATTAGAGAAAACTTACCAAACCTAACACTAAATTGTTTCAGATCTACTTCTTATAAATTCCAATAAGAAAGGCTGATCATTTACTCTATGTATGATATGTTTTACATAAAAACTTGACAATAAGATATCAAGTACACAATATTTTGTGATAATTCCGGGACTATAAATTATTGCCATCTAACATTTACGTAACCTGAAATTCTTCGACACATGTTCCGCCTCTGCACGGGCATCCTCAGGAGCTGGTGACACGTGTCACCAGCGTGTCACTCGTGGATGTAGGGACGAAAGCTGCTTACGGTAGACATGTACCAACGTTGTTTTCAAAAGTATTTACTGGCATAGAAGACTTAAAAAAGTGTAAACAACTATTTTAAACAGAAACCTCTTTGAAATAACATAATATAAATAATTTTGTATCATAATCGCACCATAGATACAATCATAGTTCCCACAGGAACCTCTTATATAGAGGAACCACATAAGCTACATTTAATACTGAATTACTTGTGTTCGCTATAGAGTACACAACACTAAAGATTATAGAGATAGTATGGACTGTAAAATTAAATAGACTAGATGAAATACTCTGTGTCAACTTTAGTCAAATAACAAGTTTTCGGTAATAAGAACAAGAAGTAAACAAATGTGAGTAAACGTACTCACTCGAGTGCAACGTTCATTCACGAGTAAAAGTGAAAAAAGTACTTGCTCCAGTTCGCACGAGCCAGACCGCCGCGCCGCTGCGCCCGCGCCGCCGCGCCCGCGCTGTTGCACTCGTTGTGCTCGGATTACGTCATAAACGCTGAGCGATGAAGAATATTACGTTATTAAATATATATTTTGTAACTGAATATGTCATCATCATCATTATAATCTCAGCCATAGGACGTCCACTGCTGTACTATTACTATGTAAGTCGTCATAATTAGACGTAAAGTGATCAATTAAATACATGTCATATTATTTAACTGCGATTCAAATAACAGCGTCATCAAAATTGTATCACATACTCTATATATGCAATGTATAAATAAATAGTCCCAAAATGTTACGCCAAACTCAACAAATACAGAAAATAACTTCATATTTATGTATACTGGTCCCAACTGTTTTAACTATCTTATATTATTATTATTTATATTATATGGAAATAAGTAAGTTATTTCATTAATTTGCCTAAAATATGGCTAGAATTTGTAGGATATACTTCGATCAGTCTTTATAGGCTACGCTAAAAATGTGTAAGCCATGGACTTGATACCTGTCCTGAACCTGTGTGAACCTTCAGACAGGGCGTAAAGTAAGAGTCTAGACTCTTACTTTACGCCCTGTCTGACGAAGGAAAAATTTAACCCTCAACCTACCTTCAAAGGATTCACAGAGAAATGTGAATCAGTTAAAAATAGTAGAAACTTCTTATCATCGGAGACTAATAAAATAGCATAGAACCAAAACTAATCTAGTCTTCATTAATAAGATATCTCTACTATCACTATCTTGGGTAACATAACAATATATTCATTATTATCAGGTAATCAAATAAATTACACTTAATCCACAGCCTTTAGACATAATCTTCTCCAAAAAGATAACTACTACAACATCTTCATCAGACAAGCAATATATTTTTACGTTCGACTCTTCCACAACTTTCAATGTATTTGACGTATGGACGCTGCTGCTTATGACTTGTATCGCGGCCGTGATCTTGCTACCGTAATTAACGTAGACGGTCGGCGCGTGCGCAGCGGCTACGTCACGGCATTGTTGCTGTACTTTACTTACGATTACGTACTAACTGTGCTAAAAACATTGCGAACTTATTGATAATTACGCATTTGAAGTGCGTATCTACCTACTACTAACTACACCTTAAATGCGTAATATGCGTCATCACCGAAGATTGCGTGATAATAGTTCTCTATGACGTCTGAACTAAGTATAGCGTACAGCTAGGTTCAGATACATATGTTCAGATACTAGGGATTATGTACTTGCTGTATCTATCGCGTCTTAATTCCATGTAAGAGATATCGTACAAGTGATGCTCACGATGAGTGATAAATAACTGTTTTATTCTTAGCATAACTGCATCTACTAAAAACAGTTCTTGACAATAGATATCGAATAAAATAAATATAAGCCTGTTTTTTCGATATCCATTGCGGAAAGCTATTTATAGCACATATCAAATGCTTAAGTAAAAAATGAATTATTTCAGGTACCTACTCTATACATAAGTTTAATGAATAAAATGTGAACATATTTTGATAGGAGTTATTTAAATAAAATACTATGTACTAATTGTAATATTACACCTACTACAACAATTAAAATCGACTAGCATACGGCAGCTTATAGATAGCTCAAAAGTGGCAATTCTGATTTTTTGAGCCAAATATTTGCCAACATTTTGGTCACGCGCCGCATCTGACAGTTGTTCTGGTTGGAAAATTCCATAAACTTCCGGTCGCCGTGGGACCACTTTCTTGACTCTAAAAAGTTCCAATATGCGAAAATATTTTAACTTGTTATATCTTCTTAATCGTTAACTTTCAGAGAGAAGTATAAGAGTTATATATTCAAAATAATTGTGGATTAACGTTTCACCGATTTTAATGACATTTAAATGGGACCACAGGGGAAAGTACTAGCTTTCAAATAAACAAAAAACGATCAAAATCGGTTCTCCCAGTTGAAAGGTCTGGTAGTAACAAATATAAGAAAATTAATTTAAAAAAACATACGGGTCGAATTGAGAACCTCTTTCTTCTTTTGAAGTCGGTGAAAAAGCTCTTACTGTGCTTTATGTTTCCATATCGTAGATCGATAAACGCTTGACGAATTGAACATATTGCTACTTTCTTCTCACATTCGTCGAGAAGGTTTGATTGAAGTCTATCAAAGAGAAATTTGTAATTAACACTAAGATATAAAAGTATCTACACTAATTTACAGTTAACTTTACGGAATCTCGACTTTCATTAAGGTTTGCAACACATGTGCAAAACCATTGTTATTAATATGTAATAAATAATTAATGTTTGACTGGCGGTAATACAAACGTATTCTATATAACATAATTTGGCCCGTCAAACTGTCTTGACATTTTGTAACAAAAACCACCAACATTTTGACCACATTATGTAACTCTCTTGGTCACCAATGATCAATGAATAATGGTCACACACTAGCTATAAAAAATATCCTATTCATATTATAAATGCGAAAGTTTGTGTGTATGTGTGTATGTTGGTTACTTGTTCACGCTCAAACGGCTACACCGATTTTGATGAAATTGGTATGGATATAGTTTAAGCCCTGGATAAACACATAGGCTACTTTTATCCCGGAATAAAGTATAGTTCCCGACGGATAATTGAGGGAGCAGAAACACCGTAATCCACGCGGGTGTAACCGCGGGGCGCTACTAGTATGAAAAACCGTTTATATTTGAGAATACGTGGTGCATGGATATTTCATTAAGTTTAAGGTTAATAAAGTTTTGAAATTAGTTCTTGATTATGATAGCCAGAAGTCACTGTGACAAAACAATTTTTTTACTTATTGAGAGATATTTAAAATCCGAACATCTTTCACCACACCAAAGCGAAGACCCACTTTCGATAAATAAAAAAAATGAAGCATAATAACCATTCTGTCATCGATAACATTGACAAATTAAATATAACTACATACAACTTTGAAAGGTACACACATTCAAAGTGTTAAATAATGAACTCTATTGTGTCGAAATACAGATTTTATTAACTGTACAATTTTCATCAGCATACCATATAGAGAACGAAGATAGGCACTGTCAAATTTGCCAGAGTGTAATTAGAAAACGAGATTTGATGCAAGGGGTCATGCGAAAGAAATGATAGAAATCATCTCTAGAGTCCGTTTGATGGTGCGTGGGCTAAGGTTAAAAGAACAAGCGTGTTTTGTAATCTGTGTGTGGCTATATGCAACTGTTTGATGTGAAGTTCCATTTTCAAAAATAAAGCACGAAAACGTTGATGCTTAAAATTAGAATGCGTAAAACGAAAAAAAAAGTATTTGCAGAAATTCACCTAACCTTAACGGTCATCATCGGTTTAATTCCTTCGTAGATAAATGATGTACGATTTTCTTTAAGTTTCTCCTGCAATTTAGGCACCAATTATCAACATCAAGCAAACGATCAATATTTAAAAGACAGTTTAGTTAAAACTGCGTTCCAAAATATTTTTATCCTAATTCTACACAAAATGAACCGGCCAGTAAATCAGGCCATTCTTTTGGTTACAGTTAGGTTTTATGATAATAGGTTTAGGTGTTTTTTTCTGTACATCACTGTATGAGTCTAATGACTCGGTAGACGTAAATCATTCCACGCATATATGTTTTCTGAGTAATATCTTACCTCATAGTATGTTTTTCTAATTGAAACCTGTTTTGCAGGTTTGAATTTTCCTTCAGTGAGCATAGTCAGGGATTTTTGGGATTTTATTGTGAAAACTAATACTTATACGATTAATTTATCTAGTGCTAATAAAAAATTAGGTACAATTGTTTAATCCTTATGTCTAGTGCCAAAAATATGACATTCCATAATTAACTTGAAGCTATTAACTAGCTATGTCCGCTTTCGCCCATGAAAACGCTCGTGCCTTTTACCTTTCACCACCGACTAATAGCTATGGCCCGCACTTAATTAAAATTAATAGTCGTTAACTGACTAACGCTTTGTAAATTAATGGTTTATAAATCCCCGATGGCTACTTCAGGAATAATACGAAATTGAGGATTTCATATCGCACTCACGTTTTAAAACCTTTTCAAATCTCACGCCAAATTAATCCATAACTACTGGCGATAGAATTTAAAATAAATATAATATAATCATAATTACTATTATGTATGGATAAAGCTTTACGCTAAAATATTCCTTAAATATTTTAAGATGGAAGTCATAATACCTTGAAGTTGAGAAGATTTGGTTTAATCAGTTAGTATATACGATGATAGACAGAAGTTATAATCGGAGAAATCATTATCGTGTCTGATACAGAATGGTTAATTACATTTTAGTAATAGATTTATGGCATTGTTCTGATGGTTGTTTTTTATAGCTACTGGATAGTTTGGCTGTTGGAAGTTATTTTATTGAGTTGGTTGAGTGAGTCGGTTGCTATTTATTGTTTTGGCTCTTAGATGTTCTATTTTTAATTACTGCGTCTGAGTTTTGTAAATAATCAGCTGAACATATTTAAATTAATATTTATAGCGGCATATGGCACTATTGCATAATAAAATTTCTAGAACGAGAAGCGGACAAGTTAATTTAACAACTCGCAATAGTGTCGATGGTACATTTAACGGAATTCCAAGACATGTTTTGTTCATTTCAGAACGAAAATGGTCAATCATTTACACGATAATTGACAATAGTATCGTCTTATCTGTGGAGTGAAACAAATGAATTTATTATTGAATATTTTTTTATTGATAACTTTACATTTATAGAAAAAGTATTCATAGCGACTATAGGCCTAGGCTTTAGAAAGCAATTTTGAAAGTTTGAAAATAATTATACATAGATGTAATGTTAAGGTAGAGATGACAAAGCTTTATATTTAAAGAACACTGTACACACTTTCGTTTATTCATCGATAAATTTGGGGAAAAGTTTACATAAATGTCTTTTGACTACGGTGACCTGAAGGGCAGGTGAAAGACTTGTTTCTACCGTCTCCTTGATTTCCTGGAAACCGTGCAGTTCTCGAAGAACTCCAATTTGAAACGTTTCCTTCAAGGCGTGTACACATTGAACACAAATCGACAACCGTCCGCGTCACGAATCAATAAAACACGTCGTAACAAGGACGGTGTCGGACATCCTCGAGATCAATACGACATAGGCCAAATATGGCGAGCTAGTGCTGGGACAAATTCAGAGACAGAGTCTTGATCAAGACTGGTCTAAGTTCTAATACAAGCGTTTCGAAAGAATATCTATATCGATGTAAGTCTCCTCTAGATACATATTAATAAAAAAAAAATCTGAATGTTGAATACACATCGAATTTTTTAATGTCATTTAACGAATTAGGGTTAATGAGTGACATGATCGAACTATCAATATTGTGTCTGACAGCTCATTTCCTTCAGTAGATAATCTGTAATTTTAACTCAAATAAAAAATCTTATTAAATGTTCTATAAATCTTTTTAGAATTCAAATTTATATTCTGTGACTAAAATATCTCAACTAGAGTATTGATGACATGGTTGTCATTCTATTATGAGGACTAAATGCTTCAGTGGGATATTCGCAATTCTACAAAAGTTTATGCAAGCAATTTCACAAATACACATTATAATTATATGTAATTGCTTGGGTATTTGAGTAATAAAAATTCAATCCTTTGAGAAAGTTTGTTCTAAAACTTTCATTGCGATAATCCAATAACTGAAAAATCTTCTTGTTTTTATTAATTAATTAAATCATGAGCGTATTGAACAATTCTCTGATAATTTTGATTTCTGTAAAATGTATTTAATATTTTTATACCTATAAGTAACAAGGTTTCGCTTTATCATACCCATATATTAAAAGTAAAATAAAACATGGGACTTAAACGTTCTGCCCTGCACTTTTCGGCCAAGCATGTTCGAAAAAAAACAATACAAATCAATCACATCAAATCATAATCTTGTTTTTATTTCTAAAGAAGCTATTATTAAATTCTATATTACAGTTTCATAATCAAGACTGGTCCCGTTTGGTCCCATTCCCAGCACTAGACACCTCAAGTGATCACGAACCGCGCACGATTCCTTACCAATGAAGTTGTACGGATGTTCGTACCGGTCCTTCTTGTATGATTTTGTTTACGTTTGTCTTGTAACGGTACACGGGGTACATTGGCATGGTCGAATGTGCGCTCAGGCTAGTCGTAGGTGAAATAAAATTATATAATATGTATGTGGTACCCCGGCGAGAAAAACACTACCTATTTATTTTTAAGAGAGCTATCCATGGAGTTTGGAGACAGGGACATTCGTACTTTTTAACGAATTTTTTAACAAAATTAGCGAATTTTCAAAAACACACCAAAATTTATTTAAAAAAAGATGAAATATGTAATGTTTTTCTTCGTTTTAAAATTCAGAAGGTAGCAAGTTTAAGAAAAAATAAGTTAGCAATCGACACTCGATGGATGACTTATCACGATCAAAGAGAACATTTTTCACACACAAAGATTGTCTAACTAATAGCATTTTAGTGAGTGCACATGCAAAACCCTTTGTTTTTAATTAACTATGACTATACAAGCTAATAGATTAATCCGTAGCAAATTTACATTAACACTTAAAAACATATTAGACTATATCCAAAAATAATCGAGTCAGCTAAATAATATAAACTCGCAAAAGTATACTAAAATAATATAAATATACCGATTTGATATAGCTCAACTAGAACTCAGCAATTGTGGAAGAAAAGCATATGCATACTTAAAATTCCATATACAAATATGATCTACATTTATTTTAAAACTATAAAAATTAAATTTATTATTACTTGGCCGAAGAACACTTTAACATTTTTAAATATGTTACTAGGAACAACAGACGCCTAATGCCAATATGCCAACTTGATCTTTGTTACAAATAATTAGTGAGATCTGTGCTATCAGTTATTTGTAAGCCTGAAGTTATGATAATGAAGATAAACCATACCATTAACACTAAAGTCAAATATCCAAGCCCAGTCTTGCAGCCTTGTTTCTGCGGAAGTGTGCAAGCCCTCTTACTTTTGCCATAATATCAGTCGGAATTAGATGCATTATGCACAGACGTGGGAACTGGAGTGTACGGGAAGGCCGCGGCCGCGGACGCCCCGGGTTGTGGCGATTATACTACGGGTATGTTTATCCACGTTGATATATATATATATATATATATATATCATTTTAAAAATAATTATATATATATATATATATATATATATAATTATTTTTAAAACATTAACACAAGGTCATCAGGTCCTAAACTAGGCAGTGCCTGTACTATAGTAACCTGATAACTGATATATATACTTATATATATACACACACCCAGAAACAGATCAAACAGACATGTTTATACACACAAATGTTCGACCTGTCCGGGAATCGAACCCGGGACCAGCGGCTCAAAAGGCAGAGTGCTACCAATTGCGCCAACCGGCCAGTCTCTATATCTACTAATCGTTTTTTTTTAAATACTGTGTTACGTATTTTTCAAGTACTTACAAATAATTTAGTTCTAGAGCTAAAAGTTCTATTAGGTGACGCATAGAGGCTTATAATTCCTAACCATCAATGACCAGTAATCTTGTTTGATATTACGAGCACTGGAAATAATTAAACAAAATTAGAGATTAGATTAACGCTTACACACTATGTTATTTTTAATCATGTTTTGGAAATTAAAAAATGTAATGTTAATAATAAATATCAATACAAATACCAAATATTTTATTCAATTGTTATACGAGTAGTTACAAAGAATCGACCCTTGTTGAGAACATCTTATAAGTATTTTGCAATACTTGTGTAAGGAGGTTTCACTCTGCCACTTAAAATAAGTTACATTTTAAAAGCACACAAAAAAGTCATAATGGAAAAAAAGACCATTTCAGAAGTAGCTGAAGTAGAGTCACAAGTTAAAATCTATTTCAATATTGAAACAATAAGTAGTGTATTTGTACTAAATAACATCGATTGCGCAAATACATAGGCAACTGATAAAAAGTGTTTGCCGGTTCACGAATTATGGTGATAGTACAATGTACATATTTCTAGAAATCTCTTGCTATGTTTGTATATGGAAGCATTCAAGTTCGAGCATTCAGTAGTAACAAATAACTTGCGATCAATTTCTAGAACCTACCTTAAGTTCTTCTCATAACGCACTGTTCAGTACAAATCTTCTTAAAAATTCTATACCATCCGTCCATCCCAGATAAGGTCGCCAATCCATAAGATTATAAAGACCACTACTAGAGGTAAATACTCTGAAAATAGTTCTAATCTCAACGATGTCATAAAAACACTGGTAAATCCCCGTTAATCCACAAGCAACGTCATACATAAGTAAACTTAGCTTAATATAACAATTCAAGGAAAAACTGCCCTTATTCACTAAACTTTTTATCACTACTGTGTTGGGTTTCCAATACAAATGAGCAGTCTATCTTAATCAGTCTCAATCGTGACTTAAGGCCGTTTTTGCTACAAACCCCATTATAGAGCTCCGGTTCAAATATGGTTGCTTATATTAAATAGCGACAAATATGGCTTAATAAACTAAAAGGCGTGTAATTAGAAAACTTGTATCACGTATAAAAGGAAGTGCGAAGGAAAGCATTCAGTTTATATTAGTTTTTCTAACTGTTTTTCTAACGTGAAAAAGCGTTGCGTGGGCGCGCTTACAAAGTAGTCCCTTATTAAATAGATTTTTTTAATATATAATAAAGCAAATATAAATGTCTTCAAATGAGATATTAATTGTTGTTTTTACAACTAAGAATAATATTATTACATTAGATTTCAATACCACATAATGAGATGATGAGATTTACAAAACAAACATATTTATGTATGATATGAAAATAATTATTTTCCCTCATTAATGTCTACTTCTATATAGGCAAATGTCTCATAATTGCTAATACAGTTTCTTTTCGAAAAGTCAGTAATTATTTCTCAAGAAGCAAACGGACAATCGTTGATTGCGACAGTCGCCCGACCAGTTGCGCAACTGTCGTCGATTTGGCGGCAATTAGTACAGAAAGGGATTTCCGAACGGTTTTCGTAACAAAGAGGTTAAGTGACGCTTAGAATATTTGGACGCAGCTAAGCATTGTACGGAGTTGACAAGTAGGTTGTTGAAAAAGAGTTAGTATAAGCTTGACTTAAGCTCTTATTATTTTCATTTTTTAAATGAAATGTACTTATGAAATGTTGATGTTAATGCGATGAACCATAAAAAAACGTATAAAATTGATCCTTATCACTGTTGTGGTACGCACCAAGACGGTTTCTTCGAAAAGAGACCAATTTAAAGTAACGAACCTACAATCAGTACCTAACACGGCGGCGCGGCGGTGCTACCGGCGCGTGCAGAACTCTCAATTCGGTTCGGTACCTGTACCGGGCCAGTAATTAGTCATAATTGGCGGCACGAGACAGCAGTATTATTATATCGCTTATTCATTATAGTTAGTCTATGTGATGTTTTGTGCCAATAAATATATTTGTATTTATAGTGAACATCTTGAGAAATGACATGAAAAAAATACATAAAATAATCTATTATAAATAATAAAATTTGTCACTTTTTCTTCCTCAAAGAATTCTCAACAAAACGTAAGACTGTCAGCAAGCCATTTTTTAACCAACTTCAAAATAGGAATAGGTTCTATTTTCTCACAGATCATATATCCTATTGATGGCTCATTAACATAATTTATGTTAGAAATACGGCTCAAAAGCTAAAAAGCGCGGGCGGGGGGCGAGGTATGATCAACATTCAGGTTTCATACTCAATGTATTATTCCACTGTATATATCTTTACATGTTCATGTATATATGTACACCGATTACTTCGCCATCTGTTGGCCGAACATTACAATTATTTTTGATGGAAAGTGTACCCTTCCTGAGTGGTCACATTTAGGTAGGTATGTATCAAACGGTTTTGAACTTTTAACGTTATCGATTAAAATTATAAAACATACAGGGAATGAAGTAGGTTTTTCCAATTTTTTATTAAAAAAACTTGTTAAATATGGATAAAAACCAATTCATTTATTTGTAAAGAAAATATATCCCGTCACCAAAGTAATCGCATTTATTGCTCGACTTCTTCTTCTTCTTCTCTCAGCCATGAGCGTCCACTGCTGGACATATGCCTCCCCCATATAGGGGGGATTTGCCAATACTCGCCACGCTTGGCATGCGGGTTGGCGAGCGCAGTATGATTTACAATCCTCAGAAGGCGCTGCTGCCCATCTTCTGGTACGTTTTTTGCTCGACTACTTTTAGCAAACTGCATCGATGAACCGATGGGAAAACGGGAAGAGGAATTTGTCTTCAGCGTGTAATTGATGTAATTTACTTTTATTAATACTGTATTCTTATTTTAATTAAAATCGCACTGGCAAAATCTTTTTTCTAATCTAATACATAAAAATCTCGTGTCACAGTGCATGTTATCAAACGGCTTGCCTGATTAATATGATGTTTTTGTTTCTTTGTTTAGTCGTAGATTAATTTTCACCGTGCTACCCTCACCCCGATTTTTGGCGATTGTAATATTTTTGTATGAACAAAACACATGATTTAATCGTCAATCAGTGACGTGCAGTAATTTAAATGAGTTTCGTGTCACTTTGACATTTCGATAATTTATATATGGCAGAACAAAGTTTGCCAGGTCAGCTAGTATGTAAATAAAATTACTTTTGTATAATTAACATATTACGCTACGATACTCGCAGCGTTTTTAACTATGTTAAAAATAAGCTGCTATTAGCAACATTATTACAAAAGATGATAGCTCAGCGGTGGAAGCGTCGGCTGTCAAAGTGACGGACGCTGGCTTGATCTCCACCAAAGACTTTAGCTTCCAGTGAAGGTTGAACACCGTTATCATTTAAAAAATAAATAAATCAATCAAATTTTGAGTATGGCGGTAGAGTACTTTCGACCCGCCCGGCTCACTACCATCTTCAACTTTGAAAAACTGTCACCAAACACGCAGTCCTTAAGAGTCAGCTAGCATTCTAGGTCTAGCGTGATAACAGCTTCGACCACATCGTCACTGATCATCAAGAGAGATACTGGCCAAGCGCTAGAACTTTACGGTATAAAAAAGCGACAAGATGTAACGGTAAATTAGGCCATTAAAACAGCGTTTTGATACTGTATGAACTACGCTACTTAATCAGTTATTCAACTCATAAATAGGTGCATACGATGCTGATTGTTTCTATTGAAAACTCGCGACGGCACTTGAACTGGTTTTAATTAAGATGTTATTGCTTTTATATCGTTTATTTCCTTTGGGTTAGGTGTGTGAGTAACGGAAGCGCGCGGACAATAATTAGAACAGGGCTAGTTTTACTACTGCGGTAATTGATTGGTCGCTTTACATCGTTATGGATGTAACAACTGTCATTCTTAATTAAAATAATTTTACAATAAAAATTTATGGCGTCCATTTCTTTGATATATAATTTTCTGTGGTTGTTAATAAGAATATTGACATTTTATATTTGTGTCTATAAGTGTATAAGATTAACTGTTATAAGTTGACTGACCTTAAAACAGTTAAAGCACACCCAGATATAATATGTATATGATTTGTCAATTTTTAGTCAATCAGTCTCCGAAATAAAAACCTGTCGTTATTATTTTTAATTTTAGGAGTGCAAAGAAACATATATAGTTAAAAAACTCTATAAAATCTGCAGTAGGTAAAAGATTGATGACCTGATCATTTTTATATGCAAGAGTTTTTACTTTAGCAAAAAGTAGTTTTACTTTAGCTTTTCTAGGGACCTATTCTAATCAGTCATCTATTTTGTCTGATAACCATGTCGAAGACTGATAAAATGTTAAGCTCCTGCCAAAATTTATTTCCATACTATAGACAATTATACCCTAAAAATGTATTGGTCATTGCATTGAAACATGCTAGGCAGGATCACATTCAACTTTAAAAGGAAATAAACGATTACCAACGGGACTTGAACCCATCACTACAGAATACGCATAAGAAATACATCCCTTAACCAAAAACATTACTATTAAACCCAACATTTTATCCTTCACTATATTGAAGAACCAAGTGACATCGACTCACACCGGTACAATCAACGAACACGAATCGCTCGCTCCGGTACATATAATATAGAAGGCTACTAATGCAAATGAACGAGTAAATTGTCTACCTCGACTTGAAATATTCACAATTCAATCTTCAAGTTGACAGTAAGCATTTGAAGAATTAGGCCGCAGAATGGGCCCAAGGCCGAAACCAATCTTTTATCGTCATTAAATCCACATAACAATGCCGGTACAAGATAACCTACTTGGCCCAGGATAATACGAGACGTAAAGTTCATTCGAACAATTCGCATTGTCTATTGTCGCATACGCCATTTTACAATATGTGTCCAACTCACAAAATGCACACACAAACTTATAGCTGGGAGCGTGGGACATGTTCTCACGCCTGCCTCCTTTGTTTTACCTTTTTATCTATTTTTTAAATGAAAATTACTTATTATGAGCATAATAGCCGATTGTTCAATTGAATTTCGATTTTTGGGGTCACGATGGATACATAATTGTTTGATGTATTATGTACGATTGGTCGCTGTGTGGATAAACGACCACTTCTTTCAGTAAATAGTTTCCGATTCGCTTCACCGTAAATCGTACCCGGTTTTCTTTACATATTAAATATTGAGAAAGTTATTATTTTTGTATAAAATCCGGCTTCTCTGGCTACTCACGTTTATTGTCAAAGTATTTCGACTTAGATTTAATCATTGTAGATGCGATATTGTAAATGACAAATATAGTTATTAACTACCGCACTTCGTGTATAAGCAATATGTACCATGAGCATATGTATCTGTATTAACCGGTAAATGTAAGCATTCTGGCGCATCCTCTGTCAGAGGAACCCAGAATGTTATATAAACTAGTAAACTTAGCACTAAGTCGTAGGTTATAATTACATTGGAATTTTCCTATGAGGATGGCATGATCATGTTTCACCAAATCTTCTATAGTCTAATAAAGATTTATAAAAAAATTGCTGATTTGCTTGCATGTGAGGGCATTTAAATAGCTCATTTTGTTGAAACGTATGCGACAGACTGAGCGTTATAGCAATCCAAATGGTTCTTACATGTCTAAGAAAGACGAACACCTTTACCTTGAGGTTGATGATATGCCTGTCTCTTTTAACACAAAAAACAGTGGAAGATATCACTCGAGAAGAATCAGCCACCGGCTTCAATAATTGACTCAATCGAACACCTTTCAAACAGTCCCTCTGTACTGAATTAAACTGAAATTGGTTTTAGCGCGGTCACGATATACGGGCGTTCCGTTTTTAAAAGCACGATTAGGACGCTGACAATGCTCTCAGCACGTCTATTGAATCGGAACATTAATTTAGCGATTTCATAACCTCAAATACTCGAACAATTATTAAATATATTTTATTATTTATATTTACAAAAATAACAATTTTCTTATATCAGAAACGCTGAAGATTACATTTAAAAACTAGATGTGGAAATAAAATTGAGAAGGAATTGAGCATTTTACAAAACTACCCTTTGCACGTACTGTGTTTGTACGTTTGTTAAGGCAATATTGAAAACTATTTCCAAAAAGGAACAACCGCAGTACCCATAATTAACTTAGCTTAAGCAGCTTTTTAATATTTTTATGACATATTTACTATTCTGATACGGTCAGGAAAAGCATTTAAAAAATCTTAACGATAACCAGGCTTATTGAAAAATGCTTATATGGACTTTAATTTACTGTAATCTAGCTAGAGCTTTATGAGCTTTTTTCAGATTTTAAAAAGAAGTATCAAACCAATTATGAGCGTGAAACTTACACATAATATCCAAATAATGATTTAAGATATTTACACAATTAGGCGAAATTAAACAACTTTTGCCGATGTAATGGTAACTTGGTTATTTATTTTGAGTTATACAATTTAAGCATCTCTCAGTCAGTGGGTATCGGATACATCGCTATTATTATTTGAGCAAACTGCATATTATCCAAACACTGCCTTTGCTCCCATGTTATATTTCTTATATGTGTAGTATTGTACATATCCGTTTATGTTCAGCGATGTGCGCGTGACAATCGACACAGTTCTAGTAAACGTAGGTATATATGAGGGTTCAGTGGTTTTTATAGGTGTATAGGGCCAGGCACTCGTAAAAGCCACGCCTTCACGTGAAAGTTCAGCGCCACAGATATACGTAAAAGCAACTAGCATCGCACTGAGAGTATTACCTACTCTAAGTAAAATCCTACTAATATTATAAATGCGAAAGTTTGTCTGTATGTTTGTTACTTCTTCACGCTCAAACGGCTACACCAATTTCTATGAAATTGTTTAAGCTCTGGAATAACACATAGACTACTTTTATTCCGGAAAAAGTATAGCTTCCGTGGGATAATTGAGGTGGTAGGAATACCGTAATCCACGCGGTTGAAGCCGCGGGGCGCTACTAGACATTAATAAAATTGAGTGAGGCCTACGGTTACTCCGGATTGTCTGTTATATAGTTAGTGTTCGAACATAAAAAAATATATTTTAGCGAAACTATTTGCTGGAAGTTATAATAAAATAGAGAGCATTTCGTGTGCGCCACTAACAAGTCGTAGGTTAAAAAGATTGTATTATCTTTAGGCTAGTAACAGCTAATAGGTTGCTTAAATGTTATTCTCATATTGAAATTGATACATAATGTATGTATCAATTAGTTCAGTTCAGTTTCATAAATATTGCAGATTGAACACCGTTGTACAGGTTCTTTTACATCAGGATTTATTGAATGGTGTTATATACACGTATCTCTCTTGTCTCTTTATCGCATTTGAAATATTGAACATTATTGCTTTGAAAATAATTTTGCCATTACGCTATTCAAAATGTTAAATTTAATTCACATGTAATTTAAACATTTAAAAATAAAATTACACTTGAACTGCGGACCTTCGCACCCGTTGATGTCTTTTGTATGGTATAGTTTTGGTAAGTACGGGGATGCGGCGCAAAAGGGAATAACGAATTTACTAAACATTTTGATTTATATCCTTCATCAATTTAAATTAAACAGACGCAATTACCTGTAAGTAAAGCTGTTTCTCATTGTATAATGACTGCTAAAATATGTAATCATTATAACGTTTATTGTTATATTAGAATATAAATCTATAATAAAATACAAAAATAACATATAAAAATGAATCGCTATTTGCTTTGGTCACGGCATCACGCGTGAACGGCTTGACCAATTTAGATAAAATTTGGTATAGAGATAGATATGACCTTGGAGAAGGACATACGCTACTTTTTGTCTTGGAAAAAGTATCGTACTTTTTCCAGGACAAAAAGTAGCCTATATCCTATCCCGTGGGATAACTGAGTAAGCGGGAAAAACGTAGTGTACGAGGGTGAATCCGCGGGGCACAGCTAGTTAAAAATAATGATTAACCAAGATAATTTTATTAAATAATTAATGTCAGTGTGACAATGCTGCCAGTATTTTGTGATGTTACTTTTGAAATTGGAACTGTTTCTTTAATGTTTTTATTTAAGATAAAATTTGGTTGTCTCGATTATGGAGTGTGTATTCATAGAAATATTTCATTCAGATTGATACCTATAGAATAATAAAAATGGTGGGTTATACAATTTTGGAACTGTTTTTAACTTAATTGAAATAGTGTGAATATATCATGTTTTTTAATGGAGAATATTATTATTTAGAGATATATAAAAGGGGGGTTAATTAAGTTGTAAATTTTAAGAAACAATTTTGTTTTCAGTTTTTTTTTATTCACCATTTATTCCAAATCATTTCTTATATCGTATTATATTACTATTATACTAAACATATATGTTAATATTTTCCACGTCTAAGAAATGTATATACTGTATAGATTACACAATCGTTCAACATTTTATCCAATATCTATGCTATGTATATAATTTATAATAAATATTTTGCGCATTCAAAAGTAAACACTTCTTACCTTTATATCTTTGGTGTTAGACAGTGTGAAAATAGACGAGGTCTTCCAAGAAATCCCACATACACTTCACAGTGAGTTATTCTCAATTGTTAAAGTCAATACAATTTTCACTAGGGCGGCCTTCATACGTGTCGCCTCAATTAGGAGTACTATCGATTTCAAATGTCACAGTCCAGTCACTTTCGTTAAAACAAACAGATGTAATGTCGCGTACAATTTACAGGAGCGCTATAACTGAAAAAGCAAACTGAAACGCGCTTCAGAATAACACTATTACATTTAACGTCTCTATTGACACATCATTGTGACAGTCTGTGCAATTACAGTTAAAAAAATAAATCCCTTAAATATCACTGGCATGATAAAAACCGCGCGGCCGATTCCATGATCGAAAATTTTGAATTTCGAACGCGGTCCGCGTGTTCCCCGTTCGGCGCGCGCGCACACGAATGCTCACGGAGGTGGCATCGGAGCTTCGAACGCTGAGGGGGCGTGGTTAACTTCTAACGCAACATCTATCTCTCGCGGCGTCTCTTTCACACGTATCGATATCAGGGTATGGTTGTTTTACGGTCTAACGCGCGGTGCGTTACCGGACGGGCGATTTGGTGGGATCGCGTGAACTTTGCCACTGCGCCCGCGCAGCGATTAATAAAACGATACGCGACGTTATAGATCGCGATCCGATAGTCGTAGCGTCATGCTCTTCGTAGCTCGCAACTTGACTAGTTTGAATAAAACACATACAAGTATTTCCTTTACATATGCACGCGCATAATAATATATTTACAGTTATGTTGAATGGAGGCCTAATGTTATGATAGTTTAGAATTGATAAACTCATAAATTTGAAATATTATGTTTTAAAGATAAATATGTATTTTTATATTTATGTTATGTGATATCGATTTGCTTTCAAATGATTTTTATATAAAGGCATATTATAACGATCCAATAGTCCAGGATCCATTAGTGTTCGCGCTAACCTTGAATAGGTTAAACAACGCTTTTTATGACCAGAAGGTTGATCGGAGACTGATAAAGCATTTTCAGCTGAGCGCTTCTGAATTTCGGAAGGCGTTCAGTCGTAGATCTTAGGACACCAATCGTTAAGTCATGCCGAAGGGCTTCTGGTAATTTGATAATTTTGACGTTGAAGTTTGCACTCTAGCCTACCCGCTAACCCGCCTTGCGTAGACTGGAAAATTATTATCTTGTCATTTTGATAAAGTGATTGTTATCTAACTGATGGGGATGTAATGGACGTAGAACTGCTATATTATTTATGCATTACTTTTAAGATGTTTGCTTTAACATTGAACTTATCAAAAAGGTAATATAAGTCACTCGAGTTAACTGAACAAATAGCAAGTCATATTTTAAAGTTAACAATATATATTTACACATATTAATTTTACAGTTAGAAAAATAGACGCTTAGTTTTTTTTTTACATATTTTAAGTTTGCGTTTGACAACTATCTCACCTGATGTTAAGTGATGACGTTGTCTAGGATTTAGGACGCAAACCAAGAAGGTACCTATTCACTCGCGACTTGAAGACTCCAGGATTGTACATATCGGGTAACACAGACTCGGGCAACGAAGTTAGTTACGTTAGTTTATAAAAATCAAACTTTCATAGCTTGCATCCTATTTTTATTGTTCAAAGTGCCATAAAACTTTCTATAAAATGTAGCATTTTACGGAGCGGGTAACTTACCTTCACCATTAACGGTAATTAAATAAAAGAAAACTATTGTTAATAAACAAAGTCGGTATATTGTGGATACTAATGCTCGTGCGCACGTTCCACTTTATATATTTCGGTGCGACGTACCCACCTACGTATAAAAAACATAATGTACATCTAACTGCATAAACGCGAATTGAATTGAATTAGCACAGGTCTGTGAAAGTTTGCATGGATGCATGTTTGTCACTCAATAATGCCAGAATGGCTCAACGGATCTGAATGAATTTTAGCATACAGCCTAAGTGCTATTACGGCCTAATTATTAATAACTAACTGCGCCCTGCGGTTTTATCCGCGTGGTAATGATTGATGATTATTAAATGTAATCTATGTTAACACATAGACTACTTTTTATTCATCATCAATCATTACCACGCGGCTAAAACTGTAAGGCGCAGTTCCAGGGTATAAGCTATCTTCATACCAAATTTCATTGAAATCCGTTTAGCCGTTTGAGCGTGAAGAAGTAACGAGCATACACACATTATACATAAACATTCGCATTTATAATTATATGAAGGATATTTTTTTAACGGCCGATGCTTTTATTAAAATAAAATAGTAATAACTAATAACAATACTGCAGCTCTACAATAACATTTGAGCAATCCACTATTATTAATCCAATGTATTTGGATTAATAATAGTTGTGACATAGGCTGCTTTGAAATAAAAGCAGTTGGATATTCCACTGCAATATCTGAAGTACAACGAAAGCTGTAGTCCTTATGGGTGAAGCCGCGGTGTTCCGCTAGTTTTAAATATATTCAAGTACTTACAGAAAAACAAAATAGCTGTCAGTAAGATGCGAACCCATAGCTGTAGAGTACAGTCCTGTATCTTTGCAAATTAGGCTGTAAAAGTAGTCCAGTTAAATAAACAATACAAACTATGAACTCCTAATATGCGGCAAACAATTCACCGCATAGACGTCCTTTATCTAAATGTTAAGTTTTGAAATAGTTAAGAGTTCTCTTATTAAAAATGACTGGGGTCCATCAGAGCAACGTGCGAGAGCTTTTATCAAAAACATGTGTAATTATGAAAAATGGTGGTTCTTGATTTTTGTTGGTTTTAAAGTTCTCGGTAAATCTCAACGTTTATAAATTCAGTATAACATTTCTTGAAATAAGAAAATAATTGATAATAAAGAGATTTTAAAATAACGACACTCTTTGACCAATAACAATGAAATTAAATCCTTGCGGTTTTTCGTGGAACATATTTTTCTTGGGTTTGCTCAGATGTCGCTGCCCCTAGATGTCGCTACTGTGACTTTCAGATGCAACAAATCGAGAAAAAAGACTGCTAGTCTTTTTTTAATATTTTAATTTATTAATTATTATTTTATATTGTATGGTGGTAGTGTACTTTCGAGTACCCGCTGGCTAGCTACCACCCTCTTGTCACCTCTTGTCCTTCACGCTGAAGCGGCTGAAACGGATTTATATGAAATTTAGACTGAAGCCAGTTTTACTCTACAATAAAGTTACGCCTATGCAAGGCGTAACTTTTATTCCGGATAAAATATAGTTCCCGTGGGATAATTGAGGTAGCGGGAAAACCGTAGTTTACGCGCGAGAAACCGCGGGGTTCAAGTAGTACAGTAACAAAAATACTAAGCTACTTAAATTATAAAATAATTTATGAAAAATTTATGCGATAATTGTTTCACGGTTCGATGTGCCCTCGCCACAACTGCGTCTGTCATTTCGGATTCGTCTCCTGATACTTAAGTATAGGTAGCTGACATGTTTCAAGTTTGGCCATTTTATAAAGTCTTCGATGTAGTAGTAATAATTTAGGATTCCTTATGTCACGGGAGGCGTTGACACACACAAACATCCAAGACCCGGGACAAACATCTACACTCATCGCGCACCGCATGTTTGCCCCTGCCAGGATTCAAACCCAGGGCCCCGGAGGCATAGAAGTCATGTCCCTTGTGTCAAATACACACAGCCACGGCGACGCTCTTTACGATGCTTACGGCGATCAGTCAGTGGGTATAGTATTTCGCGTTTTACTCATAGATATACAGATATACATAAACTTGCCCTCGTCTTTCATAATCATAACGCAGCGCAGAAGGAGTTTCCACTTATGATTGTATTTTTTTTCTTTTTTCTTTTCTCAGCTATGTGCGTCCACTGTTGGACGTATGCCTCCCCCATATAGGGGGGATTTGCCAATACTCGCCACGCTTGGCAGGCGGGTTGGCGGGCGCAGTATGATTTCCGATCCTCAGAAGGAGCTGCTGCCCACCTCCTGGTACGTGGTCCCTTAGCCGACTCTTACGGCACCCGCGGGAAGAGATGGGGGAGTACTATTCTAGGCCGGTACCACCGCGACACGTATGATTGTATACACTTACTTATCTTTAGCACCGGTATTTGTGATGTGCTCAGTATGTGGGATGACCTCATACACTTTGTTTAGTAACTAGCAATAGAAATATTCTTATTTACCAAAAGATTATAACCTTAATAAACTAAACATGTCATTATTTACTAGAAAAGGTCAAAAATATAAATTATACTCGTACAAGTATGTTTGCAATGGAGATGCCGACATAGGTAATAATAGTTGTTTTTTTTAACATACACACAAGGTCTTAAGGTCCCAAACTAGACAGAGCCTGTACTATGGTAACCTGATGACTGATATATACTTATATACATATACACACCCAGACACAGATCAAACAGACATGTTCATGCACACATATGTTTGACCTGTCCGGGAATCGAATCCGGGACCAGCGGCTCAGAAGACAGAGTGCTACCAACTGCGCCAGCCGGCCAGTAATTAGTTATAATGTCTAGAGATAACAGTATTGCTGACGTGAAAGGATTCACTTTAAATGTATTGACTATAGTTTTTGAAACTTGATGTGGTAGCTACCCAGATAGATATATGTTGGAAAATTTCCATATTACAGATAATAGATATGCAATACTCAATTTTGTAAATTATGATTTTTAACTAAACTAGACTTAAGTGTTACTAAATTGTTAAGTAAAAATAGGAAATCGTATATAAATCTCAACCGAAAGGCTTGGTGTGGTGTGGCCCGGTGTGAAGAACACAATAACATACATATTAATGCTTTCTCGGCAATAGATAATATTATTTTGTTTGTAAACTCTAAGGCTTTCACGGCCGGCGTTGCATGGTGTATGTATTGCTTCCGGGCTGTTTGGCCGTGGTCTATGAGAGAGTCTATGAGTCATCAGTATCAGAGAAGACGCCGCGAAGGAGAGTCCTACGCTCTTGTCGCCGCTCGGACCTGAACCACTGAAGATGTCGACCGCAGTGATCGACGAAACGTCTGGAACACAAGTTTCACTTTGACCACGGCCAAACAGCCCGGAAGCAATACATACAACATTATTTTGTTTGTTAGTAATGGCTTCCAGAGTAACATGTAATTTAATTGTACTTTTAAATTGTATTGTTTTTGTTTCATTTATTTTTCATCGTGTAGAAAAATGATCCTTTTTAATGCTTTACCATTTGCTAAATAGACAATTATCACAGCTTATTTTGTTGAAAGTTCTCTATGTATGATAAACTTTGAAAAATACCACTGATGAGAAAAGTTCCTGAAAGTTAGTTCTTACTTTACAAACAATTGATTTGGTTTGCTAATTTGGACGCTGGCCAATATGGATTATTATAGCTAATGCCATTTGTCCGTCCCGATTTCAGATCTTCAGATCACTAAAGAACACCAAATATGCTTAATAATAATTAATTATTTGTCCTAAGATAAAAACCCAAACGAAGGCTTATCGTAACATATTAACACGAAAATGTTCAGGTAAAAAGGCCACTAGTCGGCACCCAACCAAAGTATCCCTTCAATTGCTATAAGCAATTTGTCTGCTACCAAATCGATAATTGTCCAAATAAGAGTTACTATTGAATTTTTTTACTGACGCTATACTGACAATTAAACCTTTTATTTCATTAGAATTGAATACAGGGATATTAAAATATTACCATGTATTTTTTAAATGTAATCAAATCATAAAGAAATATACTCAAAACAAGTTACTTGCCATTTGGGTCGGACCAGAAAGTAGTGGTATTGTTATTACAAATAACAATTAAGAGACAACGGTGTTTAAGAGATAGTATAATTGTACAAAATTCACTTCCCTACTAATGGTAACCCTAAAACTATAACAAAAGTATTGCAACAAAAAACTGCAAAGGCGCACCGCCGCGCGCTGGCTGTTTCGTAGAAAAGAAATTTTGCACAAATCGTTAAAAAATGAGATTTTATTGCTTAATTGCTCGCTTTCGGGTGCAAACAAGACAGTTATTTACAAATTGTACTGTTTCGAACGGTTCTCTTTCAATCACAATTTTTTTTTGTGACGCCGAGGGTCGTCCGGTATCGTCCGGTCCGTTACTCGTTCCCGTGACGTGGTTTTTTATTGGATGCGTTTTTAATATTTAGAAGATACCCTTGTTTACGTGCTAGTGGTCGATTAGTGTGAGGTTAATGACGTGTTAACCAATCCATTACTATTGACTATAAACGTTGAGTTCGGCGACACGCAATAGAGCCCATACTACATTTTGGATAATGTATTTCTGAGAAATAGATTATTCCCGGCAGTGGAAACAGACGGTTAATAGCGCGAATACGCATTGATTGATTGAATCATTGTTTAAAATGGGTTTGGCTGAAATCTTTTGTTTACGGTTGTGGGGAGTTTACAATATGACAAACTTATGCTAAAAATTTTTACTTTATTTGCGCTAGTTATTTAATCAATAATGAAGGATGTTCTATGTTGAAAAGATCTTTATTAAACATGGATAGTATATACACAATAATTATATGTCACTGTCAAGTACTTATATAAATATTAAAATGTCTCAGCAGGCTTTAACAGAAACACATAAGATATAAAATTATTTACGTTTTATTTATTAAAGGAAATATTACTAATAAATACTAAATAGATCTTCTATCATCACTTTGTACGTGCACATTTTTTGCAATACAGCCAATTTACACTCATAACACCAGACACCATGGTTATGAAGGATACTGATTATAAGGAACACAATATTGTGATGATAGATCAACTTATTATATCGAATGATTAATTGTAGATGATTTATTCGTCCAAAAAAAATACTAAGCAAATCCAAAACGTTTTATTTAGATTCTTTTATGCTCTCTTAAAATTAATTACTCAAATTGAAATTAATTTTATTTTTAATAAATTATCTACAACAGGTTCTCTTGTTAGGTACATTGACCTAACATGAAAAAAATGAAATACATTTTATTAAAACTGACGTGGTTTTGACACATTATGAATGTATCAAACACAGGAATTACTCACGTAATAAGTCAGAGGGTTCCGACTATAGTTTCAACTACATTCGGTGGTCTTTTTCAAGGAGAATACGGGGCGCTAACGCACGCGGTCACGGTTTGGCGTTAGTGATTCCCGTGTTTTATACATTCATAATGAATTAAATTCTTTTTTATAAGTATTGATGATAATACAAGATTTATAGCTATAGAATGTCATACATTTAATTATATTCTTACACCTACTAGGTGACCTGACAAACGTTGTTATGCCATTTAAATGATCAAAATGTCAAAGTGACACGACAATTCATTTAAATTACTGCACGTCAATAATTGACGGTTAAATTATTTGGATAATTATTCATACAAGAATTCAAAAACCGCTATAAAATAATTGGAGGATAAAAAATACTTTACCACCAGACAGACCTACCAAATAAATATACACAAAAAAAACTTTATAGCAAGCAAGCGGTTTCTGAGGTTTTTAACCAAAGACACTGTGACCCGAGATTATAATATACTCGATGGAGCTATGTCATAATAATAAAACATGCGATTTTTAAGATTTTGGAAATGGTGACGTCATCCAGTATTGACACATAATGTGAGTTCTTAAAACCTACCACGTTCTTTCGCGTGAGACTTCCACGTAAACTCAAACCTGTGTTTGGGATCTGTGCAATGGAATCTGGTGAAGGCTGGCTCTAATAAACCCAAGGTCATCACAGCAATAACTATTAAAATGCCTATTTAGGTTTTACACAATACGCCAGCAAATCTTCCGTGTGCCACAATGTTTTATTAAATATTAAAATAAGCATATAAAACGGGCAGACAGCCAACACTACTGCTAGCGAGCTGACCTTTGAATGGTAATCATAACTCAGCCTTGGGCAGAGATGCCACTTTACGTGCCACATCGAGGGAGTATCGTGATATGTGTGCGCTTGTGAACGTATGTCATTGTGGGTTACGTTCTGTTACTTATATGTGTCACTTGTTCGAAAACACAAGTAACTATTCCAATTTTAAAAGACGAATTTCGGCTACTCTATGGATTTGAACATTTTGAACCACGACTACAGAATACTGTCTTGCTTTGCCATTTAAGCTATAGATTCACTTCACTAGCCGTCCGATTTGTTTTGTTTATTTATAACGTATTAATGTTATTTGCCTCTACCGACATTTAAAGCGTTACCGGAGGAAGCTTCACCGGAGGGTCTAGCCGTCCGAATGTATTCCTTCACTGTTTAGTTTAACTCCGAGGGGATGTTTTTATCTTAGCGCCATCTACCTTTTATTGTATGAACATAGCACCTATATTTCATAAATCGATTTTTCTTATCAAAAAATGGAACCGACTTTTACAAGTTATTTTACACTTTTGAGTGTTGAAGTCGGTTCCATTTTTAGGTAAATATTTTTTTACCCTTTTATAGTGCTCCGAGCGCAAAGGTAAAACGAGCGCCCCGCGCTCGTTTTACCTTTGATACTCACACGATCAATTATTTTCATTATGTATAATATTCACCGATTTCGTCACCTTCAATAAGGAAATCATTCAGATATACGTAACACTTTTTAGTTATTGGAGAGTATCTCAAAAACCGCTTGACTGATTTTGATGAAATTTAATTGGAACAACCACGGAAGTATTCTCTATAAAAAAAAGAATCTGTAATTATATTACGAAAATATAATATGTAAGTAGGCAGGGGACACAGCTCGAAGAACTGACGGTCGTTGGGGTAGAAAGGTTCTGGAATGGAGACCACGGACGAACAACGTAGAAATCAATGGGGGAGGTTTATGTCCAGCAGTGGAGGTCCTACGGCTGAGATGATGACATTGAATATGTAAGCCTAACTCATTCTTTCTAGTCGAGTATAGTAGTTGTATACCACTATTATACTTGACGATACTATAATTGACTTATGGGAGTCACATACTAAGGTCAACCGTATCGCTTCCGCTTTTTTTTATCACACTCGGACCCGCACTAGGATTCCCTGTGTCGCGGGAGGCATCGACACAGACAATCACAGCACACGAACACCCAAGACCCCAATTTACTTACCTACTAAATTGTATTGCTTAAAACAAAACAGTACAGCTTATTCAGTGTATGTCTACTTCAATATTTTGAGACAAACTTTCTATGCAGCGATAAGCATGTATTGAAACAGTTCTAATATAACAAAATTAATGACACTTCCCCGATGGTAAATAAAATACGGATATTGATATCCACGTACGAACGTTTTATCTATTCTGTATCAAACTTTCCAAGTAAAGAGATCACTGGCCTGTACGACACTATGAACCGTACGCAATGTGAGCCGAGAGGCGACGGACGTTTCATTAAGGAGGTTACATATATTCCTAATGTTATAAATAATAAACACGTTAAACTTTATGACAAGTTGTACTTATAATTTTTGTATGTATGCCGATTTGTTTTGAAAAAAAAAAATAATGTCGATACCATCAAATTAAAAATGTTTGTCCTAAAAGTTGACACGACATTATTTTGTTTGATTCTTACAAGATTGCACTTTTGCACATGTCCTAGGCGTTGATTCGATTTTACTTACGAATTAAATAAGCGAAGTGGGTCTCAAGTTCGTTGAATTTTTTTATGTTCAGTGCCATAGAACTCAGTCTTTTCAATACCGGCTTTAAGACATATTTTATGTCATTTTGATGAATATGGAATAGATGAAATAAGTCTTGTTAGGTTTAGAAAAGTACCTCATTAAAAATGTCAACCGGCTCCGTTCCTATACCGGAATTTTCTAAAATAAATCTGTTTCACCAATAAATCCCAAAATAAGATTAGATCTATACATCTCAATTTTACAATAAATTCATTGGCGTGCCCGTCCACCGCTGGGCCGTATTTATTGGGCCGAGTACCTAATACGTCGCTTTGGAGATAATAGAGTATTGAGTAACGGGCCTTTTGATTATTTATTGGTGAAAGAACAGGTTGGGAAGTTCCTTCTTTAAAGAAAAGGGTTCATTTAATTATCTTTTACTTTTTATTACTCATGCATTTTTCCTCAAGTTTCAATCAATTGCTGGAAGCGGGTCATGTCCCTGTGATCTTTACCGGTGTGAACCAGTTAAGCTTTTACTCTCCGGTCACACATTTTTTGGGAAAACACTAGCGATATTTTAAATCAGCTTTTATTGCTTTAGAAGGCATGTTTCATCAGTGCCATCAGTTGTTACCTTATACCAAAGTCTAAGACCACGTCTGAGCACTTCAGGTGTTATAAAAACTGAATTGACTACTAACGCTCGAAAGTTTGAAATAACTTGTTGAAGTCGGTACCATGATAGTTCACAAAAGTAACTATCATCACAATATTGTGCTCATGGTACCGACTTCGACAAGTTATTTCACACTTTTGAGTGTTGAATTCGGGTCCATTTTTTGGTAAATTTTTTTTTCACCCTTTTAAGGGACTTTTGCTACTCACGGGATCAATTGTCATTGTGTATGTTCTCCGATGTCTTCACCCGCGACTATAACATCGTCGAGGTATGCGAAGCACTCTTCAGTTATTGGAGTGTAACACAAAAGCAGCTTTTGATGAAATTTAAATGGGACCACCACAGAAGTATATTCTATCAAGCAAAAAGAAAAAACAAGAATCATCAAAATCGGTTCATAAACGACGAAGCTATCCGCGAACACACATAAAGAAAATAAAAAATATATACGGTCGAATTGAGTAACTTCCTTTTTTTGAAGTCGGTTAAAAACTCTTTTAATCCATATTGTTCTGCAAAATGAATTATCGCTATATCTTGAGAGAACGGCAGGCCCTTGTCTCGGCTATGAAAACGTTACATAGTCTACACAAATATGTTTATTTATTTATTGTCTTTTGCAGTAAAGTTCTGATCCTAACCCTCTCCAATGGCATGACATTGGGCATTTGGTTCCACGGTTTCTTGCATCCAATTGCTGCCATCTCGCAGTCCCGTTGCTATGGCTAACTTGGAGGATTTATATTTATAGTATCTGGAAAACTAGTCTGTGCTGTGTGCTTTAGAAAACAGCTGATGACGTTCATTTTACATACCTCTCCGAAAATAATGCATTGGAAAAATAAAATAATTACGCTAAAATGGGACTCCCATTCTCTCTCTTTCGTGCTCCCATTTAAGCATTTATTTTACTGTAAGAGGTTTTAGATATTTTCAAAAGTGTTTTTATATACGGAACCCCAAATTGAAGCGTTTCTATCAGTAGTGTACCGTAGCTTGTTATCGTATAGAGTACATTTAGCGGGCGTTCAATATTAACCGACACGTTTTAAGGAGCACCGCGATTTATGTGGGTGCTCGACGACACAACAAGTTTAGATTTATTCAAATGGTAGATAACTTTGTCGTACTAAATATATTGTGTACTTTTATATGGATGTTGAAAAGTTTTTCTATTATTTCACAACATCTGGCAGAGACTTGTGCAAACAGATGTATAATACAATGTATTTATACGTTTCACCTATTAATTTGATGCTTGGATAGCCTAGAAACTCTTTGTCTAAGCTACAGAGACTTAGGTCATAATAGTACATGTTCATTACATCAAAGGGCCTATTCGTGCACATTTGGATATCAAAATGCAGACACCCGCATATTGTGTCTGCATCTTGAAAGTGGTATTTTGTTTTCTTAAAATACCCTCATTTTATTTTGAAAGGTCTTTATAATCAAATAATATTGTTAGAGTTCAAACAGAAATATGTTTAATTTGGGGGACTAACGAAAGTAATAATGGTATTAAGATGTAGGTCTAGAAGTAATTTGTTCGCGGCACCGGAGATGTCAAAACGGTGAAATGAAACTTATCAGGCGAATACTCCTTATGACAAAATACGAGGGTACCTAAACTTTCAAATAGAAAGATTACGGCGAAGTGCAACTGGACATCATCGTGGTAAAAAACATCAAAACATCGCTCGCGGACGCGGTCGCGGATCGCCTACTAGTAGTGGTTATTTCGTTTTCTCATAATGATGTTTACTGTGTTATCTACCGTTTTACTTTTTTAAGTAACACAAAAAAGATAAAAAATAATTTAACTATCTACAAAGTCCACAACAAAGAACTCAGAGACAAATTGTTCGACGGTCGCCGTGGTCAGTGTCAGTGACATGATCTCTGTGTCTACGCGAACCTGGGTTCAATTCCCGGCAGGGGCAAACATTTATGCGATGAGTGTAGATGTTTGCCCCGGGTCTTGGGTGTTTGTGTGTCTATGTCTCCCGTGACACAGGAAATCTTTGTGCGAGGGTTTAAGTGTGTTTTTTTTTAAAAAAAAACATATATCCTACAGAACATAAACAAATGAAACTTAAATATAAATGCATTGACTTTTTTATTGACATGCGCACAAACAGAAGCGATACTTTACAAATAATCTTCTTCTTTTGAAAGTTCCACTCGGAGGCTGGACGACATGAGGGCGATTGTAAGTTCCGAGCCTCCAGCTCTTACAAGGTAAAATGGTGCTGCAGCCGAACCACTCTCGAAGTTTTGACCAAGAATGCCGTCTCCTGCGACCACTTCTTCTCCTAGCGATGTTTCCTTGGATGATGAGGCAGAGTAACTTGTACTTGTCATTTCTTATCACATGACCGAAGTACAACATCTTTCTTTTTGTGATGGCGTTCATAAGTTCGTAAAGTAATATATAATTTATTAATTTCAATAAAAAATACAAAAACTGTACAGTTTTTAGTTTAGGGTGAAATAATACGTTTTGAATTGAATACAAAATGTTTCAGCTTTGGTAAGAAGTTTTAAATAACGCGAGTAAAAAAGCCACGTCAGGATTGAGTATTTGATAGGTAATATATTCAAATCAATTCCAAATTAATCGTTCAAACTAGCGAGTTAATTATCGCCCATAAGCCGATGAGTTACTAAAAAAAAACTTACAAAAACACAATCTTTTTAAATATGAATACAAATCTTTTGAAATTTAAAACTATTTAAAGCTTTATGTTACATCCAAACTAATCAATATCACAACAGTCTCAAAGATGACATCAAAAAGATCGGAACCATTTAAAAAAGGATGTGAAAACGGTCACCGTACTTTTTAAACCGATAACATTTCATATCAAACCGTAACCGGTTTAAAGGAGATACTATCTGCTCAGTCATAGATTAATAGCAACACATTAGAACCGGATGAACCTAATACTATCAAAAATAACAAAATCAATCTACTTATATCAAAATAAACTGTTTAAATAGAGACGTCTGCGATAATCTGAAGATAAAGTGCAATGGGATATTATCAGGCTGTGATCGGATAAAGCGTAAGAGTCGCGTTGATAAATCGACAACATTTATCTGCAAGCGATTGTATCAAAATATTTTAGTCTTTTACTCGGAGTAAGGGATAAGTGTCAAGATGGTAATGGTGCGGGATTAGAATGGAGCCCTGAGGAACACCGCAGTTCTGCGCGTTGTAGACGGGCGGGAAAATCGCGGCGAGATTTAACCGTTACGATTAGTGTTTAGAAAACAGTATTTAATCGCTATCTTATTCTTTTGTTAATTTTACACTAAGTAAAATGGGAACTAGCCTTTGTTATCCGATTTAATTAAGCCGTAACCTTTCTATTGAACAAGATTTACTTTAATCCTATTTCCGGTAAGTAGAAAGATTACAAATTAAAGAGATTTTCTAGCAGATCAAGAAGCTTAACAAAATACTGGATTTGCTAACTGTGAAATACATCTTACTTTCTAACTATGACGCAGCATAAGTCGTTCATTACAAAGCTAAGTTTTCTGATAATCTCACTAGGTAAAGCTCAACGTACCAATTGTCATGACAAATAATTTACTTAAAACATTATAATAATAGTCAAATCCTTAAAATATTTAAAATTATACTTAACTCACATTATTATTTAACTCTAAACGTATTCTTTTGTTTATTTTTGTTTTACAACATGTATATCGACCAAAGTTTGAAATTATTGTCATATAAGTTTTTAAAATAGGGTCTAAAATAAATGTATTTTGTTTAACTAATTGAATATTACCTGATTTTAGATGTTTATTTTACACAATGTCCCCTAATGTCATTATCAACATCAACGTTAATTTACTATACGTATGCCTTTTAATGGGTTAAAGGTTTAAAGGCTCTTTATACACTTATTGTTGTTTTCTATGTCTTTCTCACCATCTGAAGACTTCTGTCTTCAAGTGGCGAGTGAATAGATACCTTCTTTGCTTGCCTGCAACATCTAAGACCACGTCAGCACTAAATGTAAGCTGTGGCAGTGATCGAACGCATACTGAGAGTGGAAGAGAGATAGAATGACTGATGGAATTCCAACCGAGTTAAATTAATAACATTTCTGTAACATTTACCAAAACGCCCGTCTACATCGTCGAAACCTGAGAATCTGAGTCTCCCGGTGATTCAATAAAGCTAACGGTTTCATTATCTAATAAGTAATTTAGCGAGTGGGAAGATTTTCGCGTTTAATCACCGCTGACTAATAACTTCGTATTAAATAGTATTTATTATTGAGATGTTGGAATGAGATATGTCGGCGTCGGCGAGCGAGGGTCGCGGGTTCGCTGTTTCCGGGAGCGGTGACGTACGGTGTTCCATCACGGTACTTCAATGTAATGTTTATTAATAACATTTTCTAATATAAGTATATACTGTATGAAGTGACAGCGACAGCATGTGTCTCTAACAGAGATATTTTTTTATTCCTCCTCCACTTTCGTACCCCCGACGTAGTCGGGAACCTTGTTTGGGTGAATTATAGATATACCAAACTTAAATTATTATTATTGTTATTTTTTATTTTTTTTACCTATGGTCAGATGTATAAGATATCACTATTTCCGAAATGATAACATTAATTTTAAAAATAGGTAGAAAATATACCTTATTAAGGTAAGTCGTATACTGTTATGTTACTTTATGCAACTAAAATTAAAAAAAAACTAGTTGATTTGTTTTACTTAGGTGAATGACCTTTTTTCTGTGAACATCTCTACTATCAATTATAAAATGTCTATTTGATTTACAGCGTATGTACAAACATCATAGTTCCTAAGAACTATGTTTATTTTATGAACTGTTATTTAATAAGACAAGATATCCCACTATCCCACTTCCCACTAATATTATAGGTAAATGTGAAAGTTTGGATGGATGGATGTTTGCTACTCAATCACGCCAGAACGGATTTGGATGAAATTTGGTATGTAGGCACTCCGGGTCCCGGAATTGCACATTTGCTATTTTTCATCATCATCATCAATCATCAATCATCACCACGCGGGTAAAACCGCGGGGCGCAACTTGTCTTCTATATGCTCCCAGCGGACTTACCAACTATCGCCAAAACTCTTTTTTATAGCTCAACAACGGCTCTCAATAAAACTGTGAAACTAAACCATTGACCTGTTTGCAGTTTGGTGACTATTGACATCGCAACATTAACCAGGGCTTTCTAATACATTACGACATTTATAATTACAATCTATGTAAGGAAATTTGTTCTTGCTTTTTTCGAATTCTGCACTAATATTTATTTTCATTAACTGTGGACTTATAAATGGCTCTTCAAACATCATCAAATTGATATTTTGTAACGTACAGCGTAGCAATGCGAAGAAAAAACATTTTACTTGGCAAAGAAGACCTGAAAATCAGAAAACCGCTAACAATACAATTCCGGGAAATGCATTATCAGTGCCTCATTAAAATCTTATTATCTCTTCTAACGAATACATAATAGTCATTGTCACAGGGAAAGACAGCTTAATAAAAATGAAACTTAATACGATCTGCATATAAGAAAGAAAGAAAGAAAATGGGTCCCTATTTCCTTAGATCACGTTATCACGCGTGATCGCTGGGCCAATTTCGCTAATTCTTTTTTTCGCTGTGTTTATTATTGTCAAGAGATCTTAATTTCAAAAAAAGAATTACGTTGAAAATTACAAGTAAACTTCAAGACCACATCAAATTTTCTAATGTTAGTCTAACCTTCTTAGTGCTTAACTTACTTCTTACTGTATATATTTTTTTTAATCTAACCTTATAGTGTTTGATAGCTATCAGCGGTTTGAATGTGGGCGTGATTGATAGCGTTTTTATTTAACATATTTTTATACATTAAGTTTTAACAATTTTTTTTATACTTTATAGATCTAGCGTTTGACCACTATCTCACTTGATGTTTAGTTACGATGTGGTCGAAGATGTTATCACGCTAGATCTAGAATCCTCACTGGCTCTCAACGACTGCTGCTTGCTTGTCACTGCACACATTATGTGTTTAGTGACAGTATTTATACGAATTCATATATAATATTCATAGTTGTTAGACGGCAGACGTTGTCTTAACAGATAGGACAAAAAGTGTTAAAAATTTGCCGAGTCAGCAGGTTTAAAATAAGATTTTATGCAATATTCATATTTTTCAATGCTAAATATGTACAATGTGTAAAAAATTAAACAAGTAAATGAATTACTATGCAAATATCAGCTATTAAATTTGACTCCAGGTGTATTACACATTTTTTGCATACCCTATTTTAGTCTGCTTATGTAGGCAGTCCGAATAATAAATCATGTTTAATTAAAGTTTTAATTCATTTTGTGAATATAGTTCTCATATAAATTATCTTCACTGACCTTAAATTTGAAACTAATTGAAAACTCTTTCCTTTGGCGTTTCGCACGCGTTTTTTTTCTACACATTTGGCGTTTCGCACGCGTTGTGTTCTACGCGCTTAGATTTATTTTTGGTAATTTTTTGCCACCACTGATGACTGGTAACGATATGGTTGGAGATTTTTTATTTATAACTATTTATTGTAACACAGTCATATCATTATAACAGATTAAACAAATCAATGCTATGTATATGAAGAAATTATAGCTCAGCGGAGGGAGCGTCGGCGGTCAAACTGGCAGTTACTGGTTTGATCCCCAACAATAGCTTGAGCTTCCGGTGAAGGTAACACCGTTACCAGCAAATCAAATTCCCAGCATGGTGGTAGGATACTTTCGAATACCCGCCTGGCTAGATACCACCCTCAAATTAAAAAAACTGACACCAAACACATAGTGTGTTCAGGCAGCAGCCCTTGAGCCAGTGAGCATTCTAGGTCTAGCGTAATAACATCTTCGAATACATCGTCACTGACCATCAAGTGAGATAGTGGTCAAACGCTAGATCTGTACAGTATAAAAAAACCGAAAAACAACTTAATTAGAAAACTATGGTTTTCACATATTTTATATGCTAATTTAGTGAACTCTGATTGATAACATTGAAAAATATTCGCATCCACATAAGCCAGATTGAGTAAAGTCATACCGCTCGACATAAGAGCATCCATAATGGAGATTTGTTCTACAAGTATAAGATCCATATTGAATTTAAACAAAGAGTAATAGTCAAGGAATGAAATAAAGATTTAAATTGTATATCCAAGCGGGCACTAGCAAGTAGCCCAACCATCATGCTGTGTATTTGATAACAAACGAACCGTTTACTCTTGAAAGAATGAGGCTTCACTGAAAGATACAGGACTTCTTCTCGAAGCGGCCTGACGAAAGAAGTATTACTTGAATCTAGCCACTTTTGTTTTCAATCTCATACAGTAACTGCTTATGATATATGATAAAAAGTTCAGGCCCCAGACAGAGTTGGCTATTTACAAAAATCAAAAGCTACACCTTATGACAATTAAATAATAAGATGAGAGTTTTATGGTTTATTGCATTAACAACATGCTAGGCGGAACTTACGTTCAAATATTTAAAGTACGGCTCCTAGTAGGGCAGTCCGCGGTTCAAGTCCCATTAGCAGCCGAATTTTTTCGTTCAAATATTTGAAAATATTAAGATAGGTACCAAATGTTGCGAATTTCGCCTGCACAAATATTATAGTATGATGATCAAAAAGTACATCATTTATTTATTATGATTAATAATAAATAACAGTTATAATAATATTAAATCTTAATGAGATGATGAGACAAAATGAGTTCGTAATTCCTCGGACAACTTCTCACGACCAACGTTTAATGATTCGAGACGAAACAATGTCGCTGCGGGGTTGCCACCCCTATATTTAACAGATTAGAATAAACAAAAAGACGCGTCTCCCTAACCCCTTCAAACCTTTTTTCTTCTTGTCGAGAATTGTATTGCACCTTCTGTTGTTTGTTTTCGAGAATTGCGGTTAGTTTTTGTTTCCGTTAATCTATTTCTTTGTAAATTTAAACGCTTTTGATATTTTAGTGACAAAATAACTGTTTTCTTAGTATGTGCCCACGTGCTGAGATATTTCTTTTGCGTTTACAATTCATTGATGACTAAACTCCCTATATTCTGTGTATTTAACAAAAATTACTACAATGTCAACGAGTTTTTCAATGACACAATTGAGCGTGAATTAAAGAATTAGATAGAATTAGAGAATTAAAGAAAATATGTGAAATGAATCGGTCCGTTTGCATTAATATTGCGACACCCTACCAGGGTCATATGTTGTTCCTCGAATGGAACTCATTGCCTTAATCTGTATTTCCGCAAACATACAACCTGGATATCTTCAAGTCACGAGTGAATAGGTATCTTTTAGGCAGGCGTGCTCCATCGTAGACCGCATCATCGCTTAACACCAGGTGAGATAGTGGTCAAACGCCAGCCTATTCCCAATAAAAAAAAACCTATACATAATAAGCAATAATAACCTCTTTTGTACACATATGATGCAATAAACTATTAAGTGACTGGCCGGTTGGCGCAGTTGGTAGCACTCTGCCTTCTGAGCCGCTGGTCCCGGGTTCGATTCCCAGACAGGTCAAACATTTGTATGTATGAACTTGTTTGTTTGACCTGTGTCTGGGTGTGTTTATGTATATAAGTATATGTCAGTCATCAGGTTAACATAGTACAGGCTCTGCCTAGTTTGGGACCTGAAGACCTTGTGTGAATGTTGTCCCATATTATTATTATTATTAAGTATTGAGTATTTTTAAAACAAATACAAACTCCTTGATGACTTACGCCTAGTCTTTTTTTTATCAGGAACTAAATATATTAATCACTCTTGTTTTTTGATCCTTTATAGCCATGACGTGGTATGCGTATAACATACAATTATTTGATGTTTCATCTACCCTCCCTTAATACATGCGCTACATTCGAAGAGAGTCAGGGTGCTGGACCTTGAAAAAAGGGAGAAAATAGACCTAAGATATAATATGTAGCAATAAATGAACTGTTAAAAAATATGATTAAACTCTTTTACACAAATATTATATTCTAATGATCACTAACAACCATTAGAAAATCATAATCAAGGCATTGGAATTCAGAACGTCAAACATAAATTTCGAACGGCTTTCCATGTAATTGTATCGATGTCAATAAGCCATTTAAAACGATACGCGTTACGATGGTGAATAAATTTAATTTAATTGCAACAAGTTTATTAAACAACCCGTCTTTGCTTATTTGATTTCCACGCTCTTTGACCATGGAAAGGCTCAAAGACTCGTTATAGTGCCCGCGGTATATACTGGACTAGATAATGGTTTTCCGAGCAGTTCATGGTTTCTATCAGCTAATGGGCTAAAACGATGACATAAATAGTTGTTTTGTTTTCATTCCAAAATCGAGGTAGGAGGAACACCGTACTCCATGCGGGTGTAGGCGCGGGGCGTGGACAGTTTCATTATGTAGCTTCCATTCTTGGCGGCACAATGTATGCACACATATACATCATCTAATGTATTTTTTATGTATCCCCTTTGATCGCGCCGCGTAACGATTGGAATAATTAAGTTACTAACTCGATGAAACAGTAGCCGATCGCTATTTTATGGTCGACATTCAATTTTATTATGTCTTATTAATGTTTATAGTTTCTATTAGTGTTACAGTTTTAATTAGATTCCCGATCTATAATCGCCCGCGGCGGCGGCTTCGATTAACTTGTACTTCATTATTGAAGATTGATATTATTGAGAATGTTTAGTTATGTAGAATTAATGAAAGTAAATAGATCATGGATACACAGCTTATTGTTGGGTGGGGCAACTTTAGGGTGGGGCAGGCATATTTCTGTGTTTCGTAGTACCTTCCGAATAGCTGTAACAACAAAAGAACAATAAATAATAAGTCCATTGGCACTATCACAAATCGCCAACTCAGTTACGAACTTGGAAAGAGAAAATCAAGGGGAACATATAATAACTATATGACAATTAAAACATATCACACACACACACACACACTTACACACATATATATTTTTTTAATAAACCCAAGAGAATTGCGCATTTTTATTTTTTTACTAGCTTATTCTGAACACATAGGTTCCTGCAAACAAAACTCCACTGATGGCTACCAAATGAGATCAAATTTCAAACCTACCAGTATTAAAAAGTCTAGCTATTTAAGGGTGGAGATCACCAAAATTTAATACGTCCTATTTTCAGTTTTCGGGGGCCGAAAAATTCTAGAATGGAGACCACGGACTGGCAAGCGCAGCATAGGACGGCCACCGACCAGGTGGACAGACGACCAGACTAAGATCGCAGGCAAGGGCTAGATGCGGGCCGCTTCCAACAGGTCCTTGTGGAAATCAATGGGGGAGGCCTATGTCCAGCAGTGGACGTCCTATGGCTGGGATGATGATGATGATGATTTTCAATTTAACCGTCGGTCACACAGTTTTTACCAAATAACAGTACCAGTCAGTTTTAGCCGACAGTTATATTGATAATCGAACGTTTAAATTTTGGTGAACTCCGCCCTAAAACTAAGAGTAAATGGACATAATCCTTATTCCTCAGTACTTAACGTCAAATCGGAACAGTCACATATAAGTAAAACAATAGATAAAGCGAGCGGCGTGCGAACCACCCGTCTCCTTGACCGGAGCGGACAACGCTCGCGTCCAGCGCCACCGAACCCTATCCGTACATTATTATAAAGAACGAGTTAATTAGAACAACGGACACAGTTCTCGTTTATAGAGTAACTTTCTTGTTTTGGGATATCTCAAATAAGGAACGATTTTGGCGTGTCAAGTCTACTAATTTCAAGTTCAGGTTTTTTTATACTGTATAGATAGTAAGTATCTACTATTAAATTAATAGTAGGTACATACGATATTAGGTACATGAAAAATAATTAAACAATACAAAATTTAGGTATTCAGCGTAGGAATATACTTCAAATATGTAATGGCTGTCGAGTCTATCGGTATCATACAATGCATACGCGGTGGCCTAGTTGGCAAACAATCAAGCCAAGCGAAGCAATATGGAAATCGCGTTTTTATGTATGAAGAGTTGTTCATGGGTCTTTGTTTTCCAATACATAAAGAGTAACACTTCTTAAAATATACTGTGGTTGAAGTAGGTCAGTTAAAATATTATTATAAATTATAACATTTAGTAATTTATTTACCACGACGTTTTGACCAAGTCTTCTCGTGACCACGACCAATGCAACTTGGTCGAAACGTCGAGGTAAATAAATTACTAAATGTTTTTCTCGAGATCAAGCCCCGTTTGATTTAATAACAAGATAACTCAATTACTCTAACCCGCTACCGGCTGGCAGCGTGCCCAGAATGCTAGCAGCATTGCCATCGCCATTGCTAACGTGAATTGCAATGATGATTCGTTGAGCCAAATATATGTCACTGTTTTGGTCACGCGTCGCATCAATAAAACGCTCTAGTAAGTTTTGGAAAATCCGATGACCTCCCGGTCCCCACGGGCCCAATGTCTCGACCCCAACGGTTCAAATATGGAACCACTACCTCGGTAAGCAAATTGTGAATAGCAACCCTAAAATTATTTATTTCTGTCCAAATGGCGGGTAATTTGCCATACATTATTATTTTTATTGCGTACTAAAACTACCCGCACTTGAATAAAGAGGAAGAATTTTACCAAATACACAATAAAAACTTTTAAATGTTGGTTAATTTCAGCTTTAAAATGCAGAACAAAATGAAAACCCAGAAAGTGAGATATTTTAATTAAAAGAAATAATGGGTAAGATTTACTTCAACGATTAGCACAATTAGGCGATAACTTTCTTAAAATAGTATTGTTGGCAGGTACTACAGTTTCATCATCATCATCTCCGCCATAGGACGTCCACTGCTGAACATAGGCCTCCCCCATTGATTTATTTATATTGTCTTATAATTAAGGGGCGGGTTTTCCAATACTCGCCGCGCTTGGCAGGCGGGTTGGCGAGCGCAGTACAAAATGTGAGACTCAGAAGGCGCTGCTGCCCATCCTTCTGGTACGTGATCCCAAAGTCGACTCTTACGACACCCACAGGAAGACATGGGGGGGTACTATTCTAAGCCGGTACCCCACGGCCTATACACTACAGTTTAATACAAGTTAATTAGTTCCTACATATCCAGGATATGAATCTTTTATGTGCGATACGAGTCCAGTACCTCTCTTGCCTTTGATTGCATCTCGGTTATATGACCGAGGAGCTATAAATAATGGTTATGGGCACTCGAACAGGTACCGTTTACATCTTCAATCGATCGTGTTCACTTACACGTGAGGGCTCGACCGTTATCTCACTTGATGGTCAGTGACAACGTGGTCACGCTAGAATATTAATTGGTCTTTTAAGGACTGCTTAAAACATATAACTTCGTCGTTTATGAACCGATTTTGATGATTCCTTTTTCGTTTGATAGGGTATACTTTCGTAGTAGTCCAAATTTCATCAAAAATGAGCAAGCGGTTTTTGAGTAACACTCCAATGACTGAAAAGTGCTACGCATACCTCGACGTATTATCGTATAGTTGCGGGTGAAGATATCGGAGAATATACACAATGACAATTGATCGCGTTAGTAGCAAAGGTCACTGAAAAGGGTGAAAAATTTTTTTTTACCAAAAAATGGAACCGACTTCAACACTCAAAAGTGTGAAATAACTTGTCAAAGTCGGTACCATAACAATATTGTGATGACATTTACTTTTGTGAACTATCATGGTACCGACTTCAACAAGTTGTTTCACACTTTTGAGTGTTGAAGTCGGTTACATTTTTTGGTTAAAAATTTTTTCACAGTGAAGGGCGGTAGCTAGCCAGGAAAGTAAGCGAAAGTACCCTACCACCATGCTGTAGATTTGATAACGGTATTGCATTCACCGGCAGCTCAAGCCATTACTAGGGACAGAACCAGCGTCCGTCAGGTTAGTTGTGAACCCGACGTTTTGCACCACTAGGGTATCCTCGCTTGAATTCGCATTCTTCTTCTACATGTATAATTATTTATTACAAGTAGCGCCCCGCGGTTTCACCCGCGTGGATTACGGTTTTCCCGCTACCTCAACTATCCCACGAGAACCATACTTTTTCCGGAATAAAAGTAGCCTATGTGTTAATCCAGAGTATAAACTATCTACATACCAAATTTCATAGAAATCAGTGTAGCCGTTTGAGCATGAAGAAGTAAAAAACATTCACACAAACATTCGCATTTATAATATCAGTAGGATTTATGTTATTTATCTGAGAAACCTAATTAAAAGGGTACATATTCTTAAATTAAGATAAGACTTTTATTTTGTGAAATAAAAGTTAAAATGAAATTAAACAATATTTTTTGTTATTGTATCAGCGTTGCAGCGTTGCGTTTGTTTCAGCATCCTGAAGATTTGGGGTCATAACTAAAATGTCATAACTATGATTCGCAGCATGCCCCTCTTGTATGAATTCCTGGTCATTTTCCAAAAGGCACTCTCTAGATCATGTCCGAATACTTATATGCTACCTTCATGTACTTTGGGCTTTTCTGGAAAATCTCAATATTAAATCTTGCAATGGGCATATAGTAAAGACCAAAAAATGTTTCAATCGATAACATAACAATAAACATTCCTGATCACTAGAAATGTGAAATTAGTTAAACAAGGTAATTATTAAAAATAAATTATTAAAAAAATAAGTAGAAAAACTCTACCTTATTTGTCATAAAGCATCGCACAAAAGTTTGCTCCTGCCGGAATTCGAACCCGGGGCCCTGGAAAAGCAGAAGTTATGTCACTGACCACGGTGGTTGTAGAATAACATTTGAATAAATACGTATGCCTTATCACCACAGTAAGCACCATGTATTTCCTTAAGCATCCGACTTCAATATTCCTTATTGCGAAAAGAATCTAAAATGGTTAATGTATCATAAAGTTACTCGAACGCTTTTTAATCTAATCTTTAAGAGCTGTGTTACGAACCAGTCAAGATATTATGATGAGGCATAAACATTATGTTCACTGATATCTTGAAACTTCACATCTGGATCGAATTGAGGGACAATTCTGCTTATTAAATTGTTCCACCAACACGAAACATTATAGCAAATTACAAAAAAACGTGTCATTCAATAGTGAGGCAATCAAAATGTTAATCAATTACGAGACGCTGGCGATAAGTAGATAGCTAGATATTAGATATATGTTTTATAATGATTAATAAGTAAATAATTTCTATTGTAATAAAAATATGAAAAAATAAAATTCCTAGAAAACTAACTCCACGCAAACAATTGCAAAAAACATTCGACCATACCAGCAAAATTGACCCTGATTATGGATATATTAAAAGTTTAAACACAATTTAACTGATACATAAACAACAGTATTAAAACTTTCTTAATATCGCTATATGGCTTTTTAAACTACCATAAAAAGCACCGGATCTGAGACATGACTAACCATATTAAAAGATATTGGAGATAATTTAATCAATTAACTTCATTACATTGGTACAACTGTAATAATTTTATGTATAGTAAAGAAGTCCTTCCTATGTACTGAGTACATAAAGTATATAGCCTTTAAACATATGTTTTATAAAGCTTTTAATTCTTACAATTAATTGCCAAACCTTTTATTGAAAAAACGACGCGTTGTGATTGTGTCAATCTGTGTCCTAAGTCTACTGTTCAATATGGCAATATGTTCGGCTTGCAATGGGCGCCTATGACAGATTTGGTAGTCCGCTATTTTTAATTCGTCCTTAATAAATCAATCTTGATTCAATTCATAATTCACTGACATAGCTGGTAATTTCTCGTAGTTTGTTAGCATCCAAATTGTCAGCAGCCTGAATCTATGTCGAGTCTATGCCCAGCCTACATCGGTTTTATATGAAATTGACAAGTTAGATACTAACACACTACGAAAATTACGACCTATGTCAGTGAATATAGAATCTAATCAAGATTGATTCTTTATGTATAAATTGAAATAGCAGACTACCAAATGAAAGCTGTCAAAATCAGTCTACGTGAGGTAAGCATATTGAGATATTGAATAAGGTAGACAAGTAGACTTACGCCCCAGAGTTTTATTTTGACGGAATGACGACACTTCATTCATACGCTCATTTATTTTATTATTTATTTGAGAATATTGAAAAATAAAGAATAAAGTAATATACTAAAATATATCCTTATCTATGTTATGTAATAAAAAATTAAAGCAACTTTCTATCTTTAAATTAGTACAAGTGATGATATTTTATAGGGGGCATTACTTTTTTATATACTGAATCGTTTATACGGCGACGATAGCCTCGATGACTTAATAAGTCGGGAATCCAGAAGACGCGGGGGTGAGTTCCTTCTAAGGCCAATTTTTTGTACCTAATTTGATTATGCTGATTAGCGCTGCCCGTAGTTTTATATATTTTATACATATGTAATATAAAAAGAGTGGTGTCACGTAGGCGTTACTACATTGTATAAAGATATTCTATTTCAGGTTACTAATCTCGAGGACGAAGCACGAAGTATAATGTAATATACGTGTTTATTTATCGATGATCAAATATTATAATTTTATACAGTTTTAAGTATTTATTGCTATCAAAAAAGTATGATGCACTTAAAAGTAAGCGTTAGAAATATAATAAATGTGACAGCAGTATGATTAAAGGCCGGTATACATTACAGAACCAGGACACACTTACCAGTCTAGAACATGCCACAGCTCTCAACATGCAATGACCTCTTTACTTCTTTGAATAATCATACAGTTTAAATTTCCCCTTTTAAGTTTCCTCTATAAATACCTGAGGATCTGCCTCTGATGTCTCGAATGCCAGTCAAGTTCTCATTAATATAAAACCTAGACTTTACTGAGACTTTGACGTGTCAACTGAGTTCAGAGTAGAAATCTAGGCTCAACGAGATCATGTTTATTGATGGCGTCTTATTAAATAAACGCCACAGTATATGCAGAGAAAGGAAACTTCTGAACTTTTGCTACATTTTACGAATAATCAAAAAAAATTACAAATTAATTATAATTCCACTTAAACGTAAATAGTCTTCTAATTCACTCATAGAAGTCAGATAGCACACAGATTTGGTACATTTTATCAGCCTGTTTCTGGGGTGCAAGGAAAACTAGAAAAATTGCCCTGTTGAACTACAAGTATGTGATCCCGGTCATGGTGTAGTGAATTGTTCAAATATTACTGTAGTAGCTGTTTTGTTGTAAATGGTTATTAGTATTTTATTTATACAAATATAATATGCTTTGAAAATAGATATTCAAAATTGATATCTATTCACACAGCTACCTACTATAAATAATTCCACCATACTTTTGATATATTTGTGATAGCCTTTATCGTAACATCGAAGAAGTAGGAATTCAATTCTTATCCAAGTAGTAGGTCACTCACTATCCTAGAAAATTATTAATTTGTAAATAATATCTACTTTAAGTTTGTTTATTTTTCGTAGTTTGCCTACTGCGTTACATTTTCTGTGCAAGCCAGATGATATTTAGCAGACGATGCGATCTGCGCGTGAGCTGAGCAAACAGACCGATTTCTCGCATTATTTATGTACACTTGGTCGGCCGTTATGGTTCTACGTTTATGTAATTCATTTAGATAAGGATATGAAGATGCGACCAATAAAATGCATCTATGAAACGATTTTACCTTGTAGCGTGGTTGAATAGTAATGATTACAGAGTATAACAGATAAGATATATGTGAAATACTTACAAGAACACTTACAAATACTACACCCTTAACTGATGATGATATATACCATGTATTGATGGAATGTGTCCGGAATGTAGATATTACAAGTTCGTGTGATCTGTCTGGTACAGGTAGATGCAATAGTATTCTGGCTGATCCACTTTCAGATACGGCTAGGTCACTATATGTACTCACTTTTGTCTAAACGTAATAAGTTTATATATAGTTAAGTACACGTACGTATTTTTGTAAATACGTACACGTACGTATTAAATAGTCATAATCAGGGCGGCATACTCGCAATGGCGACAAAGATCTTTAATTTTGATAAAAAAAAAACATTCTCAGAAAATTGTTTGTTTTTACTATTTCAAAGCAGAGTTAGGTGAAATTTTATATTTGAAACAAATGACAGCTGGGGGCTAAGTTTTCTATTTAATATAACGATATGGTCTCACAACGGACGATTTTGACAGCTTCGGTAGTCCTCTATTTTTAATTCGTCCGTATTGAATCAATCTTTATGCAATTCGAATCAGTGACAGCTCGTAGTTTTTCGTAGCCTGTTACCATCTTACTTGCCAATTTCTTACAAACTATCATAGGCCGAGCATAGATTCAGCATAGGTTCGGGCTACATAGGTATATTTTTTAATCAATTTTTATTCTGGGCTTTTCTTAATATTGTATGCCAGCCCAATCGTACCCTTAACTTATACACAAACAAACACTAACTGCTTCTATAATGTCAATCGTGAATATCGACTACGCATTACATGTTATATATGTATGTGTAAGTGGTATAGAGGCATGATATACTATTGTCTTATATAATCTCATACTCAAATATAAAGCTTAAAAAATCAAAAATAGAACTTGAATGACAGTCTTTATAGGCAAGTATATCGAATTAATTTAAGAAAAATACATAAAACACATTATACATACACCTCTTCTATGGACAACTGTATCATAATGTAACTTTTATACCATTAAGATACAACGTCGACTATATTATGACTACGAGACGTTAAAAAGTAAGCGCCATAACAGTAGGCTACAGACAATAAGCAGTCGAACTGCTGTGAGTGGGAACAGTACGTTTAGCATGAGGATATTTATTTATAACAAGCTGCCACAGTGTATTAAAAAAGGTAAAAAACAATGACATCTTCAAATTTAGGCTTAAGCAATTTCTTGTCGACAAGACTTATTACTCGACATTTGAATTTCTATATGACGATTTAGACGACAAATAATTTTTTTAATGACATTGAAAAGTAATTAGAATGCATCATTAATCCGGATATAAATGTATTAATTCCTGTTATAAAATTGGTTAGTATAATATTAATGTATAATTTTAGAATTTAGGTGTGTATATTATATGTAATTTATGATTTTGCATACTTAAGTGGTAAGAGCATAGATATCTAAAAACTACCTTGAATACGAGTATTATGTGTACCTATGTTTCTGCAAAATAAATAAATTTGAATTTGAATAAATATTAAATAATATAGATGTCTATTTCAATCCACACTTTTGATAATGAAAATAAAAACGTGTGTAGTTTAGCAATTAACACAATAAGTTAATAATAATCGAATTATTTGGTTAATATTATTAAGATAATATAGTTACTAAGTAACTAACCTATTCCATTGTTGTATCAAACAACGTCCTTTACATGAAAATCACACGTAATTTTTATAAATATTTCTGAAACTTAATATTTATTCTATTAAAAACCACATTAACATAACATATACAGTAAAACGAATGTTTCACTTGTTCAAACTTAGTTTCTAAACAACAATAACGTTTGTGGTTAAAATATATATATACTGAATACTATACGGAAACTCAATAAGTGAGTCAAAACTCTTGGTTCACTTATCTTGAAGTTCTAGAAACTATGTGAATCCAAAGAAAGTAAAAAGTATCTTGTGAAGTTAAAAGTGCAAGTGGCGTGCCACCAACTCTCTTATCCAAACACCAGGCGATAGTTACCGAACGCAAGGAGTACCAGGTTATAGCTATCGAACGCAAGGAGTACCAGGTGATAGTTATCGAACGCAAGGAGTACCAGGTGATAGCTATCGAACGCAAGGAGTACCAGGTGATAGTTATCGAACGCAAGGAGTACCAGGTGATAGCTATCGAACGCAAGGAGTACCAGGTGATAGTTATCGAACGCAAGGAGTACCAGGTTATAGTTATCGAACGCAAGGAGTACCAGGTGATAGCTATCGAACGCAAGGAGTACCAGGTGATAGTTATCGAACGCAAGGAGTACCAGGTTATAGTTATCGAACGCAAGGAGTACCAGGTGATAGTTATCGAACGCAAGGAGTACCAGGTTATAGCTATCGAACGCAAGGAGTACCAGGTGATAGTTATCGAACGCAAGGAGTACCAGGTGATAGTTATCGAACGCAAGGAGTACCAGGTTATAGCTATCGAACGCAAGGAGTACCAGGTGATAGTTATCGAACGCAAGGAGTACCAGGTGATAGCTATCGAACGCAAGGAGTACCAGGTGATAGTTATCGAACGCAAGGAGTACCAGGTTATAGTTATCGAACGCAAGGAGTACCAGGTGATAGTTATCGAACGCAAGGAGTACCAGGTTATAGCTATCGAACGCAAGGAGTACCAGGTGATAGTTATCGAACGCAAGGAGTACCAGGTGATAGCTATCGAACGCAAGGAGTACCAGGTGATAGTTATCGAACGCAAGGAGTACCAGGTGATAGCTATCGAACGCAAGGAGTACCAGGTGATAGTTATCGAACGCAAGGAGTACCAGGTTATAGTTATCGAACGCAAGGAGTACCAGGTGATAGCTATCGAACGCAAGGAGTACCAGGTGATAGTTATCGAACGCAAGGAGTACCAGGTTCTTCTCAGTCGTATACTTCATTACTGAAGGTCGTGTCCCTGAAAGGCCTTCATAGCTTTTTGTACGATATTTTTCCAACCCGTTCGGTTTTCGGCTTCTCTTAAGGCGGTTGTGACAGTGAGACCAGTGAGGGTAGTCACTTGGTCTGACCAACGGGTAGGTGATCGGCCGCGAAGTCTTTTTCCTTCAACTTTCCCCACCACTACCAGTTTGTCTAAATTATCTGGCTTACTACGGGCAATGTGACCAAAATAGCGCAGGATCCTCTGGTAGCAGATTGTGGAAAGTCTAGTGGTTATTCGTAGTTGTCCAAGGATAGATTTATTAGTCCTCATGGCGGTCCACGGTATGCGGAGCATCCTTCGCCAACACCACATCTCGAAAGCTTCTATCTTTTTTCGTTCTTTTGCCCGAATCGTCCATGACTCTGAACCATACAGGAATATCGAGAAGACCAATGTCCGGACTAATCGCATCTTGGTGATATTGGCGACCTTTCTGGACTGCCAAATGCGTATCAGCTTGCTCATTGCAGCTTTAGCCATTTGAGTCCTTCTCTTGACTTCCCGTTCACTGCCTCCCTGGTCAGTAAGTAGAGATCCGAGGTAGACAAACTCGCTGACAAATTCTAGGTCCGAGAGTTCTCCCGTTCTAGAAAGCTGATCGGTTCTGTCAATCACCATGACTTTAGTCTTCGACTTATTTATGGTGAGTCCAACCAGTTCACTCTCGCACTCCACTCTTCGAAACAAATCAGCAAGCTCCTTCTCCGAAGATGCAAAAAGTGTAGTGTCATCGGCATATCTCAGATTGCTAATTTTCATCCCACCGACTGAGACACCCCCTTCCCATTCTTCCAAGGCTTTTCTCATTATGTATTCACCATATACATTAAAAAGAATGGGGGAGAGAATGCATCCCTGTCTTACTCCCTTTGCAGGCTTGAAAGGGCTTGAAATAATATCGTTTACCCTGACCATGGACACGCCGTCTTGGTAGAGGTTGGCGATAAGCGACACGAGGTGTTGCGGTACACCCATCTCGAGTAAAATCGTCCACAGACAATCCCATCTAACGCAATCAAACGCCTTTGAGTAATCAATGAAGCACATTAGAATAGGTGTATTGAACTCTCGGCTTTTCTCAATTATTTGCCTCACATTCACGATCTGTTCTCTTGTGCCTCGACCTTTTACGAAACCCGCCTGTTCACTGGGTATCTGCCACTGAAGATACGATTGGAGGCGGCCGTTGATTACGTAAAGCATGATCTTACTGGCATGAGATATAAGTGCAATAGTTCGGTAGTTTCCACACGTTCTCGTTGAGCCTTTTTTGTGTAATGGAACTAAAAGGGACTCTTTCCAGTCAGTGATCCAATTACCCGTTTTCCAGACTTGATTGCATAGATCAAGCATTATTTTTACCCCTTGATCCCCTAGATGTTTAAGCTCTTCAGCAAATATTTGGTCTTTTCCGGCTGATTTATTAGTTTTGAGTTTGTGCATTGCACTTCGGATTTCAGATTCGAGGATTTCGGGTTCCCAATAACGCTCATCTACTGTCATCGTGCTTGCTCCTTTAGTTGGGTCGGCGTATAAGTTTTCACAGTATGACCTCCACCTTTCTGTAACTTGATCTATCTCGGTCAACAGTCTTCCCTCAGCACTTTCCATTGCCCAAGTTTTTGGCTTGAATTCCCGTGTGATGCTCTTGATTTTCAGAAATAGGTCCCTCGTTTGAAATTTTTGCGCATTATCTTCTATTTCCTGACAGATTGAGTTCAGATAATCGTTATAATCCCTGCGACACAAGCGTTGAACCTTTGCTGAAGTTTCACGGTAACCTGAATGATCGGTGTCTACGTTGCCTTTGAGCAGTTCCTTTCGTTCTCTGATCGCCTCCCACGTTTCTTCCGTTATCCATACTTTTCTAGGAGCATCGACGGTCTTTTTTTGGGTCTCCTTGCGTGATGAGAGTATAAGATTTTTCACTCTATTCCAGCTGTCGTCAACGTCGTCTAGGCAATCAAAAGCAAAGTTGGCTGATTTGGTCGTGAAGCATTCACTGAAGACTTTTAGTTTTCCACTTTCGGGTCTTCTATGTCCAGATTGGACTGATCGTTGGCATCTTTTAAGTCTAAGACGCATCTCTGCAACCAAGAGTTTATGGTCACTTCCACAATCAGCTCCAGGATAAGTCTTAGTGCTGCTTATACACGATCTCCATCTTTTACTGACAGTGATGTAGTCTATTTGATTACGCGCTCGGTCACCAGGCATTATGCACGTGTACAGTCTCCTCGGGTGGTTCTTGAAACAGGTGTTCAAAATCGTGAGTGAGTTTTCTGCGCAGAACTGAAGCCATCTCTCTCCCCTGTCATTCCTGATACCGAGCCCATACTTGCCAACTACTTCCCTTAGGTGGTCATCAGTTGATGTGTCTCCTATCTTTGCATTAAGGTCTCCTAGTAGAACCGTGATATCTCTTTTCGTCAGGCTTTTTAGAGTATCATCAACTTGGTTATAGAATGTTTCTATATCAGATTCTGTTGAGGTGGACGTTGGGGCGTAAACCACTACCACATTGACACGACATGGTTTTGTGTTGATTCTCACAGTTAGTATCCGATCACTTACTGGGTTGTATCCTAAAACCGATTTATTAATTTCGGGTGATACAGAGAGAGCTACACCATTCTTACTTTCGTTGTCTGGACCCGAGAAATATATTGTGTGGCCATTAGAGGTTGTAAAGTATCCTGAGCCTCTCATGTGAGTCTCAGTAATTCCCAATATTTTTACGTCGTAGTGTGCTTGCTCTTTCTCTATAACCTCTTTTTTACCTGGTTCAAGCATGCCCCGAACATTCCAGGTTCCTAGTTTAATTTTTTGTTTTCGTAGCTGTGTACGATGACTAGTTATTGTGTCACCAGTAACATTCTGTCCGCACTGTGCCTGGTGAGTCACGACAGTGTGGCCAGTAACATTTTTCACACCATGCGACCTGGACTCATCATGGCGCCGGGTGGTAGCCGGATCACATCCTATAGCTCTCTTATCTTTGTACACTTTCATAGGATATCTTGGGAAGATAGTGCAGTGGTTTCCCCTTGCCTTCTGCACCGCAGTGGTTTTAATGGGTAGTCAGATCGCCCTGCTGCCGACGCCTAACATCCGGGTGAAGTAGATATCCGGACCCCCTGTACTCCCTCTGCTTGTCGACCTGCATCTCCAAAGGGATTGGATACCACAATCTCGATGATAGGTTACTCGACGTAACAGGGTTCACCACGGGTAGGCGGGAGTGGAGTTGGCGAAGAGAGGCTAAGTGGTTGCTCTTGTTTTGCTTCCATGTATTGCGCATCATTCCCCCTTGAACCCCGGGTAGGTAACCTTGAGTACCAGGTTATAGTTATCGAACGCAAGGAGTACCAGGTGATAGTTATCGAACGCAAGGAGTACCAGGTTATAGCTATCGAACGCAAGGAGTACCAGGTGATAGTTATCGAACGCAAGGAGTACCAGGTGATAGTTATCGAACGCAAGGAGTACCAGGTTATAGCTATCGAACGCAAGGAGTACCAGGTGATAGTTATCGAACGCAAGGAGTACCAGGTGATAGCTATCGAACGCAAGGAGTACCAGGTGATAGTTATCGAACGCAAGGAGTACCAGGTTATAGTTATCGAACGCAAGGAGTACCAGGTGATAGTTATCGAACGCAAGGAGTACCAGGTTATAGCTATCGAACGCAAGGAGTACCAGGTGATAGTTATCGAACGCAAGGAGTACCAGGTGATAGCTATCGAACGCAAGGAGTACCAGGTGATAGTTATCGAACGCAAGGAGTACCAGGTTATAGTTATCGAACGCAAGGAGTACCAGGTGATAGTTATCGAACGCAAGGAGTACCAGGTGATAGTTATCGAACGCAAGGAGTACCAGGTTATAGCTATCGAACGCAAGGAGTACCAGGTGATAGTTATCGAACGCAAGGAGTACCAGGTGATAGTTATCGAACGCAAGGAGTACCAGGTTATAGCTATCGAACGCAAGGAGTACCAGGTGATAGTTATCGAACGCAAGGAGTACCAGGTGATAGCTATCGAACGCAAGGAGTACCAGGTGATAGTTATCGAACGCAAGGAGTACCAGGTTATAGTTATCGAACGCAAGGAGTACCAGGTGATAGTTATCGAACGCAAGGAGTACCAGGTTATAGTTATCGAACGCAAGGAGTACCAGGTGATAGTTATCGAACGCAAGGAGTACCAGGTTATAGTTATCGAACGCAAGGAGTACCAGGTGATAGCTATCGAACGCAAGGAGTACCAGGTGATAGTTATCGAACGCAAGGAGTACCAGGTGATAGCTATCGAACGCAAGGAGTACCAGGTGATAGTTATCGAACGCAAGGAGTACCAGGTTATAGTTATCGAACGCAAGGAGTACCAGGTGATAGTTATCGAACGCAAGGAGTACCAGGTTATAGTTATCGAACGCAAGGAGTACCAGGTGATAGCTATCGAACGCAAGGAGTACCAGGTGATAGTTATCGAACGCAAGGAGTACCAGGTGATAGCTATCGAACGCAAGGAGTACCAGGTGATAGTTATCGAACGCAAGGAGTACCAGGTTATAGTTATCGAACGCAAGGAGTACCAGGTGATAGTTATCGAACGCAAGGAGTACCAGGTTATAGTTATCGAACGCAAGGAGTACCAGGTTATAGTTATCGAACGCAAGGAGTACCAGGTGATAGTTATCGAACGCAAGGAGTACCAGGTTATAGTTATCGAACGCAAGAAGTACCAGGTGATAGTTATCGAACGCAAGGAGTACCAGGTGATAGTTATCGAACGCAAGGAGTACCAGGTTATAGCTATCGAACGCAAGGAGTACCAGGTGATAGTTATCGAACGCAAGGAGTACCAGGTGATAGCTATCGAACGCAAGGAGTACCAGGTGATAGTTATCGAACGCAAGGAGTACCAGGTGATAGTTATCGAACGCAAGGAGTACCAGGTGATAGCTATCGAACGCAAGGAGTACCAGGTGATAGTTATCGAACGCAAGGAGTACCAGGTGATAGCTATCGAACGCAAGGAGTACCAGGTGATAGTTATCGAACGCAAGGAGTACCAGGTGATAGCTATCGAACGCAGGGAGTGCCAGGCGATAACTAAAGGCGTCCAGAGTAAATGTCCATAATATCAGGGTGGTGAGGCAAGTAAAGCGAACCTGTTACTTCAACATCTTCAAACATTCCCTTTGAGAAGTTGTGTTCCTGTAACTTACTCTTCGTCTCTCTACGTGTTATTAGTGAACTCTGCCAACTATTTATTATATTTTACTTTTTGTGCTAATATTGATTTTCAAGTAGGTATTTATTAAATTATTGACATTTTATTTTAGTTTTTTCTTTAATCTTTCGGATTTTCTACATATACCTAGGATAGAAAGGGAAACCTTCTCCTAGAAACTTGTGACGTACGATCTTACTCACACCTCTACATTAGCGTGACGTTACTATTTATTAGAACCAGCATTTCATTTGGGGGTAGCAAAAGGTGAAAGAATCTAAAAATAATAAATGTTCTCAGGGCTGGAATAGGTAAACAAATATGATTATTTTAACCGCTCAACTGTAATGAATAAAATATTTTATGGGAATCTTTTACTTCAAACGTATCATGTAATGTGACAGAACTAAACACTTTTACTATATAGGTATGTGTTTCTTCAAGAATAATGAAGTTTATATTATGATATTTTGATTAATTAGTAATTCATTGCATGTTTTGATATAAAATGCGTGATAGCACGCCACCGGTTCATTCCGAAATTGGTGAGATTTGATTTCAAAATTTTGCATAGCCCAAATTCCACATATGGTTCCCAGATTTGTTTCTCACGTAAATCAATCTTAAGTTTGCAATAATTGTAACCATACAGCTCGCATACAGTATGGATACTTATTCAATACGACACTCTGCATTCGCCCGAAACGGAGACAGATTGGTTAACTTTTATTGAACTACGCATCATGCATAAACAACGAAATGTTAATTCTATTCTACATGCCATTATACTCCATTGTATTCTATTTTATCCCATTCAATCCCAATCTATCTTTCGTTATAATTTTATTCGTAATTTTTGTTATGTTACAGGTGGGAAATAAGCAGACGGGCCGCCTGATGGTATGCAATCACCAGCGCCTATGAATATCTGTAATACTAAGGGCATTATGATATAATCATAATCCATCATTTTTAAGAGTCATCTATCTCTTCTTTTGAAGAATCCCATATGATAGCTCTTCGGGAACACCGAGGAAGAATGGTCGTTTCACATGTTGCAGGTGTATGGCAAAAAAAACGGTACAATCGCGCGGTATGTGATTTCAATGAGTCAATAAAATGTGGGTGAGCTTTCAAGCGGTGTCAGCTAGTGTGGTGGTAAAACAGTGATGCTGTAATTAAGTTTAAGAGCTCTTCAGAATACTCCCTGTTATATATACGATATATACTACTCAGTGGCTCTATATCTGTGCGCATTATATTACATTATTTCTTACCATTTTACTCCATTCTATTCTCTTCTAGTCTATCCCAGCGCATTTCATTTTAGAATTGGCCCGCGTAATAGGTAGAATCAGAAAGTTACGAGTATATTAGTGCACTGTTGAAACCGTCCTTACTGTTTCTTTCATTAACACTATGACCAATTACTAAATAAACATGTATTCATGTAATCCTTTCACGGCTTTTGATACGCGATCGGATATTTTTGATCGATGGAAGTTGAGCTGAAGCGAGACTAAAAAGATTTAGAATTTTAACTTTGGTTTAGGATGATATTGTTACCGGATTAAATTGAGAAATTATTGAATTTAGAGTTTTCTAAATGTTAGTTTTAATTGTATTATTTTTTGCCGTTGAAAATGGCATGACATGGCTGAGGACCAAGTTGCTTATCTCGGTTAGCGATTAATATCTTATTATTATAGTAACCTTGAAATGCAGGGTATAAATGCCAAGATTTGCTGCTTACGGGATTGAAAATTTGAACTAGAACTGTCTTAAAACTTACAGCAGTTAGTCGTTTTTTCAACAACCATTGTACTATAGTGATTATTGTTTTTATGTAATTAGTCTTTGATGTAATAATCAAACTTTCAAAAGCGTGTGAATGATATTTCATACGAGCCCAATTACAGAAAACATCTTAAACTGCTTTTACAAATAGCATTCAATATTTGTTAAGTGGAAGGTCACTGATCAATCTATGATTGATTCATCTCTATTGATTGGCTCATACTTATTACGAATTCTTTTTATATCCCCATAATGGGAGGAAAATAAACTCATAAATGTACTCTGAAATCCCGAGTAACGAACGGTTTTTAGATTGGAAACTATTGAAAACATACGTCTATGTATTGCGTGAGGTTGTGTTTGGTATAACACCAAACATTTTCTTTACATTGCAGAATCAGCCGCGTGTCGCACTTATATAAAGAAATATATTTATTTTGAGTTCAGTGCACGTTTCGTCTTTCGGGCGGCATGCGGTAGCATTCATTTAACATTATTACAACATTTTAGGATATAGAACAATAATTAGTCAATAAACATTTAGTAACAGTGAATAACATTTATCATTTCAAATCACTGCAAATCGTGTCAGCCCGAACATATTTTGGTCCTTCGAACCGGATTTGAACCAGTGAAGTGAAGGCGCGTAAAAACACTTTTACGCGCCTTTAAAACTCTCTAACAGAAAAGACCTACTTTGCTCGCACTTGTAGCCGAACCAATCATTGTTTTTCGAATACAAGGGATGAAAATGTATTTTAGACTGTTGTATGTAATACAGTTGTATTAATAATATAAATGCTCGAGACTATGTCTGGTTTCTAATGTCTAGGGTTACATATGCTGTAGGTATGTAAATTATATGTGAACTAACTATAACTAACATTCAGTGAGAATCCTAACAAATTTAAGTGTATAGGTTTCACAGTGTCTGAAGAGATTCGTATATTTTTAGCACGAAATTTTAAGCGATCACGAGTTTAAGCGCTTCAATCAACAGCTTTACTATGGGTGACCGCACGTATCATTTTCTAAGCGCACTTCTTTTTTCAGAGGTCACGATAATTTGTCATACACTAAGCTGTCTGAGAACAATAGTTACTAGTATTTGTACTATGTCAGACTTTTCGCTCGTATGTTTCAAATCGTTACTTTACCACGGTCGAGTCAAGCAAAAAGGTTGCAACTGAATACAACCGAAAGGCGTCCGTAAGCATCACTAATTGGTTCAAATCAAATATGAATTATCTCATACATCATTCTACAACCAATATAATCTGACCGTGGCTCATTTAAACTTAAAAACGTATGGGATATCATAGAAAAATGGTTGATAAGACTGCTAAGCCATTTTGTGCCTTTTTAATTTCAATAACCAGTATACTTTGAGACTGACCTGGAAAGAAGTTTAACATATTTAGAGGTCATTTTGGGATGGTTTTGGAGATCGTTACACAAATGATTTTTTAATCCGATTGCGTGATTGTCGGGCGGGTTCAGTCGGAATTGAAACGTCATAGAGAAATATTGAGCGGCGAAAAATCTCAAAATAAATAAGGTTTGAATAGCGACTACTGGCGGCGTGATGAAAGGTTTTAATCTGGTTCGTTATAGCTCGGTGCGTGTGCGCATGTGGCTCATTTCTGTTATCCGATCATATTGAATAGAAATGCGCTGGTTTTATTTTAACTGGGTTCAAAAAAGATTCACTGTTATGGATATTGTTATTTTGTGACTTCGGGCAACTAATTACGTTTTGCCAGCCTATGGAGCAAAATAAAAAAAAGCACATCCTCCAACCTGCTTCCAGATGGCAGCGTTTCCAGAATGATAGCAGCATTTCCCCGTTGAGTTGCATTGATACTTCGTTAAGCCAAAGATTAAGTATATGCCAGCATTTGTGGTACACGACCAGCTGATAAACATTTTTTGCCACCATAATTGTTTGTCTACTTGAATCTTATTCAATTACTATTGTATTTTTCAGTAGTAGTTATAAGTTATTAATATAATAAGAATAATTAGTTTCCATAGCAATCAATACCATATAAACACATTTTATAATATATTACAGTTTATATACGTTTTTATAACCCCTACCACATCAACCAGATGTCTCCAAACCGTTTGATATCTCGCCATCACACGGGACAAAGAATTAATACCGTTACATTCATCCCCGAAACATCCCCTGAATCGAAACGAAATCAAACCCGCATCAGATCCGTATCTATAAACGTTTGGCTCGTGTTCGCGCATTAATTACACGAGTGATGTCAAATCGTTTCACCGGAGATCAATTCTAGAATTTTAAGGTATCCTTTTCATCCCATTCAATTGTTTATCTATTAAACGAATAATTCTTATATACTTGATATATATATTTAAAAATAACAATCACTTGTAAAAATAATAATTTATCATACAAGTAACGGTAACAATATGAAGAACGTTAGTAGCACTACTAACTGTAAAAGCCCATATTTAGGAAATAAACTTAATTGATTTCATTAAATCATAGATACGATCACATTCAAAAACACCCAAGTGCGGGAACAAACTCATTTGCTTAAACCAAAAATGTTTGCCATTGCTGAGACTTGAACACAGGCTCCAGGATTAGAAATCAGGTCACTGACCCCTGTGCCACGGCGACCGTCAAATATTTAAGGGGAAAATCTTTGGAAGATATGTAACTGTACCTAATGGGGATGTAGCCGGGTTATGTGAGATTTCCGCTCAGTAAAACCCCTCGGTTGCCTCAGTGCATCTTACAGGGCTCCGGGATCTCCCAAGAAATGCGGTAGTTCCTTGCTTGAATTCTCTGGAGCTGAAAAATACCCCAGAACCTCGTCATAAATACGGTGGATGCATGCTTTCGTCTCGAGCCTGTTGGGAAAGTGTCAAAGTCCTCATTTCAACCACTCACAAGTCGAAAGTCCCCTTCTTTATAAGGGAAGATGCTTTTATACCTAGCGCTTAAGCTCAAGGAAGATCAGAGATGTGATCGAATGTGGTATCGCACCAGACCTTGAAATATTCAAGATCTGGGAATATCTTGTGTTTTGTTTGAAGCTATGATAACCTCAAGATGAGTGACTGCCGTCCATGTTTGCTGGAATGATCCTTACTACTTGGATTTCCGCTTTTGGACAAGGTATATATAACATGGTAATCAAATTTGGATTGGAAATTATTTTTTAGTAGATTCCTTCAGAATCCTCTAGAATATATTGCAATTTAAATCACACCTTTTAGCGATAAGATCGCTGATTGTGATATCTGTTTGTGTTAAACTTTATTAGGAATACCAAACAGCTACAATATCATAAATAAACACACAAAATTCATAATAACACAGCCCACATAGTTTACACATGTTATTATAAAACATTTTATATATTAGCCGCTAAGGGCTGCTCACAAACAAAAAAAAAACACCAAAAAATGGAACCGACTTCACACTTTTGAGTAAAAGTGTGAAGTAACTTGTTGATATTGGTACCATGATAGCACAAAAGTAACAATTATCAAAATATTGTGCTCATGGTACAGACTTCGATAAGTTGTTTCACACTTTTGAGAGTTGAAGTTGGTACAATTTATTGCAAAAAAAAATTTCTCACCCTTTTCAGTGACCTTTGCTATTCACAGGATTGTCATTGTCTATGTTCACCGATTTGTTCACTCGCAATTAAAATGTCGTCCACGTATACGTCACTTTTCAGTTATTGGAGTGTAACTCAAAAACAGCTTGACCGATTTTGATAAAATTTAGATGGGACCAACTCGGAGGTATACTATATCAAACAAAAAAAGAAGATTAAGAGTCTTTCCAAAAATGGGGAAGAGTCATTATACTACAAATGTTTGATACTCGAATTAGTTCATCGACAAAATAAAAACATACCTATAAGGAAAATCAAAATAAACCATTACACGCACAGATAACAATCTAAATGCTCTAAAACTGTAATTACCATCGTTAATCCATTCTGCTGTCATTCCAAAAACAAAAATCTACCCAATATGAAAAAACTTAATGCAGTTTTAATTACAGTGCACTAATACAGAATTAGAATGCTCATGTAGCGTAACAAACAACTGAAACATAGGGACAAAAAATAACCTAATTACCTATTAAATATACAACAAAAAATCCTGTTTTTTACGTCCCAAGACTTTACGACTTATTCAGTAGAACGATTCAATGTCAGTTATTTTTGTGATGTGCGGCAAATAAGCTTAAGGCTCGTCTGATGGTAAGCGGTGACGGTCAGCTATCTAGAGTTAGATGCGTTGCCGGTTATCTAAATATCATCATCATCTCAGCCATAGGACATCCACTGCTGGATATAGGCCTCCCCCATTGATTTTCACATAGACCGGTTGGAAGCGGCCCGCATCCAGCCCTTGCCTGCGATCTTGGTCAGGTCGTCTGTCCACCTTGTCGGTGGCCGTCCTATGCTGTGCTTGCCAGTCCTTGGTCTCCACTCGAGAACTTTTCGACCACAGTCAAACCTCCTCCTCACTGTCAAGCCAAACCCAATCACAGCACACAAACACCCAAGACCCGGGACAAACATCAAAACTCATCGCACAAATGTTTGCCCCTGCCGGGATTTGAACCCAGGGTCCCGACGACACAGAAGTCAATGTCACTGACCACTGCGCCACGGCGACCGTCAGTCATGATCTTTGGACGCATAAACATCCATTTACCAAACTGCCCATAAGCATCGAATCTTTCGGTTAAGATGACAGCGGACATGAAATTGCCACTTCGTTTGATTTAACGAAGTGGCAATTCCATGTCAACTCGTCAAAATCCAGAATAGGCCCCACAAGGTGCGAATCATTTCTTAAAAAACCAACAATACGACAACACAGACAGACAGTTACAGATTACCACCCCTTTTTATTATAAACATATTAAGATATTATCTGTCACAAAAAGCTACCTTTTCAAATTGCGCTTAATCCCTTCATTCATGACTCAGAATTGGCACCCATAACAGGATCGGTACTTTATGGAATATAGACGTCAATTTACGACACACACTAGACTGAACTCTGTAGTTTTCGATTAAGGTTTTAAATTGTATTGCAGGGTTAAAAGGATTTAAAAGTCAACTTGACTGTTGAAGTAATATGAAAAGGATTTTATTCGTGCCAAGAACAATAGGGTACATTTAGCGAAGGGAAGTGCCTTGTAGTGGCAGTGTGTGATTGTCTACTGAGAATGTGAACTTACAACAATACTTATTGCGACCATTAACAGCTGTTGTTACTTATTATTTGTCGTTTACTTATTATTGCTTGTATAATGTGTAATATAAAAATGAAGAAACGAGGATACTTACAACATGGTCGCTGTGGCTCACCGGTCTTCACTTCTGATTCCTGGCCCGGGTTCGAATAACGAGGCAAACATACTGATACTGACGGACGCTGAGTCCATCCCCATCTACGGCTTGAGCCTCCAGTGAAGGTAACATCGTTATTAAATTCCCAACAAGGTGGTTAGGTACTGTCGAGTATGTAGGTACCCGCCTAGCCTGTTACCACCTACAGGTAAGAAAAACTGTCACCAAAACACAGAGTGGGTTGAAGCAGCAGTCATTGAGAGCCAGGGAACATTCTAGATCTACAGTGATTACATCTTTGACCACATCTTCACTGAACATCAAGTGAGAAAGTGGTCAAACGCTAGATCTATACAGTAGATAAAAAAATTCTTCACACGGTGCTAGCCTTAGTATACCTACTTGAAATATGCGCTATATTGGGAACACATATAGACAACAATTTTTCACGAAATCTTTAATTTTCGGCCAAGGTTAAATGAACAATTAAAGTCCATAAGAGCTGACCTCTATTTAAATATCATCCAAAAAAACTTTGAAGTTCAAATAGTCAGTGGGTACAGCAACAGTAGAATATAAATAATAATTAATTCAACGCGTTAATTGTTCTCATAACAATAATTGTTGGTTCAAACAAAGGGTTCTTACCCGGATCGGAGCGTATCGCGGATTTATCTTAATGTTCACAGTTCTTTAAATAAAAACAAACTAAATAGTATGAGAATTGTGTTTCTATAGGAACACAGAAGACGAGGGCACCACTGTGGCTAACGTAGAGCCATTGTCCAATGTCGCTGATGAGATGCGATGCATTTAATAGCTCAATTTTTTTATGGGATAAGGTGACGGAATAATCAAAAGCTGGGCCGGATGTAAAGTGGTTCCCTACTCTGACTGACAGTCCGACAGACCTTTGACACAGATTCTGACAGATTCGTAAAGAACTGCACTGCGCCTGTCACCCTGAGACGTAAGGTTGGTAAGTCTCATGTGCCTGCAATTTCACCAGAAACCATACGCTCCACAGCGGAACACAGTAATGCGAACACTACTGCCTGATGGTAGAAATAGATATGGTGGCAGTACTTCCCCGGGCGAACTCACACACAGAGTGCTGCTACTTCCAATCAATCCATCATAAAATGTTTTTAATACAGTTGCTCAAAAAGTGGCGTATTGCAGGCGCGTATAGCGTTCGGGATGTGGGCTATTACATACTCGTGCTTTTTCTTTACCTTTTCCGAACTCGTGCGTTCTCTTTCCCAACTGTCAAAATAATGTCTATTATAAAGAAAAAATCAAACCACGAAGTTTTTACTAAAAAAAATCATAGGAGTTTTTATGATTCATGCAAATATTTCTAAAAAGAAGCTACTCATTTGTTTCAATATCAGATTTAACTATTTGATTCAATGAGTTAGATTAGGTTTCATTTGATTTCATCGCAATAAATTTCATTTTCACTTCATATCAATAAAAAAATTCTACTGAAGACTTGGCTGTATGGGCATAATTCCTTTTGCCTACCCAGAATGGGTGAAGAAAACAAAAAAAATCTCTGCTTATATTCTTTTACGGTAGGCGCCATTTATTGTGTTTTTATTATTTTATCAAATTGCTTCATTTTTTCGCAACTGTATTAAAAATATTTGTTCAGTACACGTGTGAAACCGTCATTGCAACTTGTTCCGACTGTCACCCCTACCTTCGGCTACGCCTCGGCTCGGGTAGACACTTGTCGGAGCTCTTTGCAGTGACAGGCTTTCCGCACTTGTAACGAAATATACTATTTTAACACAGTTAAAGCACGTGGTAAAATACGTTAAGCAAATTATAATAATTACAGGTGACAGTTTAATGAGTAAAAGGGATGGATTCAGCATTTCCATCGCTCACATTTCGATATCCTCGCGGCGTTGTTTCAGTTTACCCGATTCGTCAGCGTACCCGATATGTGTACCCAGATACTTCGATATATCAATATTTTCTCTTCAGTTCAAAGTATCGTAGACAGTCTGGTAACTGAGAAGATATTGCCACTAATTCAATCATTTACAGAAACTTAACGACGAGTTTTATTGGACAAACTCCCTTTTGGTCCGTACAATTGATGTAATGAAACATTCTGTATTTTCTTTTTATTCCGTGAAAGTTAGAAAGCCTATAAAAAGATTTATAGGCTTTCTAACTTTAACACAAGTAAATAAATAATTAGTTATTTTAAAACAAACACTAAATTATTTTTAAATATGCCACAGTAATATAAACTATAGTCGTGGCCTCATTCCATCAAAGAAACAACTAAACCACCACAACAATGTGTTACAGAAGACACAAGTTCAAGGTAACCACTTCCTTAATTCTATGCTCCACATCCTCCATTATGCTATTACACATACGTACTCTGTGTAACATGTAGTCATGTCATTGTAACCATATAGAATTAACTAAGCCAACTTATCAATGTCAGATTCCAATATATTCATTTCAAGCGCTTTACAGCTGGTGCCGAAAACGTTACAGAGGCTCACGGGTGTTTACAGGCATCTGTGCCTGTAGGGCGCTGTAGTGCTCGTAGTAGGGCTGCCTGGGCGGGGCAAAATCTGATGTTGGGTTAATATATAACATTTTTTTACAGATGACCTACGGGTTCAAAAAAACTTATGAGATATATATTTTTTTAGTGTACTGCACAGTTTAGCAGTACGCCGCATTTGTCGCAGCTGCGAGATTTTTTTTCAATCAAAATTAACCTACACGAACTGTTCTCATAAGTGGAATCAGTTTCAATCTCATTAAACGTCATTTTGTGCTTATGTCAAATTCTGTCGAAGTCGATTCCAATCGTACCCTAGTTTACGTTCAAGAGTATAAATGTGCGCGAAGTAGTTCAAAATCACTATTTACGATTGGAATCGAGTGTCAAGAGTAAACTAAAACACAACAAAACCTTCACACTTGAAACGAAGTTTTCGAGATCGTCACATTTGAATCTCCCCCTCACCATCTACGCAAACGCTTTGCGTTTCATTCGTATTAATTCTGCATAATGGCATACAATAAACGTTTAACAATGTCAGTGTGTTTGCAAACACAATGACATCGTTAACAATACGTTCTGGTTTACCGACAATGTCTGCAAAAACTGTAATTGGTCTAAGTCGACCCAATTTATTAAACCCATCTAGAACAAACTACTTGTTAGTTTGTTTTTCTGTCAAACCTTGCTTTTGTCTCATTTAAATGAGTTTGAATTTTAACCGACTTCAAAAAAAGAAGGAGGTTACTCAATTCGACCGTATATGTTTTTATGTGTGTTCGCAGATAACTTCGTCGTTTATAAACCGATTTTGATGATTCTTTTTCTGTTTGATAGAGTACACTTACGAGGTGGTCCCATTTAAATTTCATCAAAATCGACCACCTGTTTTTGAGTTACACACCAATAACTGTATAAGTGCTACTCATACCTCGACGATATTATAGTTGCAGGAGAAGACGTCGATGCACATACACAATAACAATTGATTCCGTGAGTAGACAAGGTCACTGAAAAGGGTGAAAAAAAATGTTTTTAATGAGAAAGAATGCGAGTTCAAGCGAGGATACCCTAGTGGTGCAAAATGTCGGTTTCACCACTAACCTGACGGACGCTGGTTCTGTCACCAGTAATGGCTTGAGCTGCCGGTGAATGCAATACCGTTATCAAATCTACAGCATAGTGGTAGGGTACTTTCGCTTACTTTCCTAGCTACCGCCCTCAACAAGTTATTTTACAGTTTTGAGTGTTGAAGTCGGTTTCATTTTTCGGTAAACATTTTTTTAGTGTACATTTGGGAAAAGGGCGTGAAGTTTTTTTTTTTGTTTTACTATTATAAGTTTGCGTTTGACAACTGTCTCACCTGATGTAAAGTGACGACGTTGTATTCGTCACTGTCCTACCTCCACCTCCTATATTTTGAGATTTGAGTATTTTTGTGTGGTCAAGTATCCAACCGACCAATGTCACCGTCGATTATTGACGTGCAGTAATTTAAATTGAAGTTTCGTGTCTTTTTTACACTTCGATAATTTATATGACAGAACATTGTTTGCCAGGTCACCTAGTAATGTAGGTTTATAAGTCTTTGTCATTTGACGTTGAGCAGCTATGTTCAGAGAAGATGTGTTCGAAGGTGCATTGACACCTGAACTTTGGTTTAGAAATAGTTTAACCTGGATTAACACATGGGCTACTTTGCATCATCATCATCATCATCATCATCATCAATCATAACCACGCAGGTAAAATCACGGGGCGCAGCTGGTGTATTTTTCAAGTAATTTTATTGTACCTTGTCTAGCGTTGCTAGTAAGTCGATCTGGTTTCATTTGCTTGTTCAAATATGAAATTTACTTTTATTGTTATTTAATGTTTTCAAAGTTTTGAAGCGATGATAGCTCAGCGAGAGGAGCGTCGGCTGTCAAACTGACGGACACTGGTTCGATCCCCAACAACAGTTTGAGCTTCCGGTGAAGGTAACACTGTTATCAAATCCCCAGCGTGGTAGGGTACTTTCGAGTACCCGCCTGGCTAGCCACCAACCTCCAGTTTGAAAAACTGTCACCAAACACATAGTGTGTTCAGGCAGCAGTCCTTGAGAGTCAGTGAGTATTCTAGGTTCTAGCGTGATAACATCTTCGACCACATCGTCACTGACCATCAAGTGAGATAGTGGGCACACGCTATCTATACCGTATAGAAAAAATATATATTATCATTACTTTTAATGAGAATTATGTATAAAAAAAAAACAGCTATTCATGTATCATTTCATTACAATACGATTCTATTCATTTGCCAAATAATCTTGCTACAAAACGCGTCGCAGACAAAGATAACATTTCCTGCGATAGCGCAAGGTCAGGTTTTTGTGAGACTCAACTATAGAAAAGGACCAAAACTTGAATGGGGATGCATGCTGCGATATAATTACACATTTTATAATAGAAACATTTATTTTTAGTCGGTGTATTCATTATTAAACCTAACAAAAACATCGATATTAATGCAATGAGAACTGAAATTCATTGTGATGTAGTTTTTTGATTAATTTGTATGTAAGTTGTATGATTTTACTCTTGTACTTACATAATTTATATTATATTGTTGCCAGCAATTTGTTTTTTAACATATCAAAGGTTAGGTACATATTATGTATGCAATTTTTATAGACGACTTTGGAATAATTATATTATTTTTCAGCAAGTTTCAGTAGAATGTTGCTTGAGCTAATTTGATTTATTGCATAGATTATTGAATTGTATTCTATATAAAGTGTATTAAAAATAAACGTCATAAACTGACATATCTAAGAAAATGTACGTGTCAAAAGATGAATAAATGAAGTGAATTAAATCTGTCATTTAGGTACTCGTGAACACTGTAGTAAGCTGGTTCAAATTAAATAAAATACTACTATTAGATACTACACTAAATAATATTCTTTGGCAAATTAATGAAAAAGCAAAGTGTCATACAAAGGACACTGATGGTATTCTGTGATGTTTTACTTAATGTAGGATGAAGCATTTCGGTGAAGCTGTAAATGCTCGTAGCGGCAAACAGCATTAGTCCGTCAAAAAAAAAAAAAACTTAAGCATGCGTTAAGGTTGTGCCTCTCACTGCTATGGTAATCCTACTAATATTATAAATGCGAACATTTGTGTGTATGTGTGTATGTTTCTTACCTCTTTACGCTCAAACGGCTACACCTATTTCGATGAAATTTGGTATGGCGATAGCTTATAACCTGTATTGGCACATAGGGTTATTTTCATCATCAGCATCATCACCGTTTTTCATCACCACGCAGGTACTACCGCGGGGCGCAGCTAGTGAAACATATTTTAATTGGAATCTACAAATACGCAATGTTTCGCACACGTAGATCGATGGAAAAATAAGAATCTTCAATTTAACGCAAAATAATTATCTAAGATGCTGATGTATGGGGGATAGACGTGCATCTGTTTTTTTTATTCGTAAATATTTACACAATAAAGCACATTCTAGTGACCGTTTGATAACTAAAAAGTGTAAGTGTAAGTATGTGTAACATGGAGATCACGTTGTATGTCAAGCTAGGTAAGGCTCAGCCTGTCAGACTTACGACGCGTCTCCTGTGATGTTACAATCGACATAGTGTACTTACACAACTAATTTCTAACATCAATGCATTACAACCTTAATTCCATACTTAAATATGTACGTAAATGCTAATACAATTAAAATGAACACTTATCTCATTAGTTAGGCTGCCGCAAACATAAGGATTTTAACAAAACCATCACACCAATGTTTCAATCAACACGCACACGTAGGTATTGTTGTGATCGTTTCACTCGTATAGCAGTATCCTGACGCGTGTTGATTAAAAATATTACAAATATGTGCCTTATAGATGACCTCATCTGACCAATCATATTTTTAGACTCATTAAGAAACTTCTAAAGGGTGAAGATGAATGCGCTTATGCTGTGTCTTTTTATCGTAACCGCGAGAATTATTGATAAAGAAAAAATATAGGTAGTCGGTCAAAGATGTTTTATTGTGTTATTAGATAACCGAATGAAATTTTTCTTTTTCAATCATAATGAATTTGGCATGTAGGACTTTGAAGAAATTAGCTGAAAAGACTCAACATTGTCTAATTAGCAAATTGTCAATACTTAAGAGTAGACAAAACGGTCTAACCTTTTTCTTTAACGTTTGTTGCGTTTTATGTCTGTAAAGTATGAAATCTTAGTTTACTCGTGAACGTTGCTCACACGCGCCGTGTACTGTTGCTGTAACTGTACCATAATACACCAATAGTGAAACGGAAACAAATAAAATACATGGTAAATATCCCAACAAAACGTTCATTCTGTCATTATGATCTCTTTATATGGAGTCTGATTTCTGAAAGGTATCTCATTACCTCTCGCGGAAACGCGGAAAAATGATGCTGGTATAGTTTTACCAATGCACTGGGTCTTGTCAAATCAAAGCGGACAAATGGCGCAGACGCTAACGACCGGCGCTCACGCAGCCTTGTGCTCCTTAGCGGAACAATGCGCGATAAGCCGCAATTACGCGCGCCACCCCAACACACGATTTGGCGGAAAATTCCACAGCCACGCGCGTGCACGTACTATTCTGTAGAATTGGATGTAACACTTTATATCAAATTGATAAATATTTACCAAGAAATTTAATTTATTTTAACTAAATTACCGTCACACTATAAATGTTCAAACAGTTTTCTATTATCTACAAAAAACTCATGAAGTTAGTAGCGAAGCTGACCTATCAATAGTCGCAGGGATGTTTTCGGCTACAATTATTGTTGCCAGCAACAGCTGGTCCTATTTTAAATTGCGCGCTGCCGCTTACGACGTGTTGGTTGAGTCGTTACTTAATAGAATCAGTCGTTATGTCACTAAGTTGACACGTCGGGCTAAACACCAGCCTGTTCCCGTACTGAAACTGACAATGCTTAGGACTAGAAGCGTTTAGCATCATCATTATAGGCTCTAATATTCTTATAATACGGCCTTCTTTTCAGGAAGAGGAGTTTTTAGCATGAGCAACAACGATGGCTTATGCTAGCAACCATCAGTTTTGAATAATAGCTTGGGTGTTGAGATAAAGCATGAATTGTTTTGTAGGTTTTAAATGTTATAAAATAAAAATATAAAGTTGAGACTGTCTGTGTTACTTAAATGTGTGGGACAATTATTACTAAGAAGACATTAGAATAGATTTCCCTCAGTGGCCATATCATAAGGTTTATATTTACCACATCCATCTTTCTATGATCCTGGCCAGCGAGCGCTAGGTGTTGTGCGATAACATCGCCGGCCGGCGGAACCCGCGGTCATCTCCGATCAGAAGATTCCATTCACGCAGGATTTTAGCCATGTTTGATTTAACGCCAATTATGGGCTTCCTTGTTCGGGATAAGCATTTCAGTTGTACAGGTTAAATGTGAGAGGGATTTATTCAGAATACACTACGTAGTTTTATTGTTGTGTGGCAATGGCTGTTTGGTTTTGATAAGTATAAAAATGTATATTACTATTATTATTATCTCTTTATTTTCTTTTTTTCTTAGGTTTAGTTTTTTTACAGTATAAATATCAAAAACAAAAATTAATAAAGATATTATAAAAAACCTAAACCTAGAGTTCCGCCAGCAGCGGGGCAGGGCCCAAGCTACCGGTGGTTAGGGCCACAGAGTGAGGAACCTCCGGACAATACGCGCCGTTTCAAGGAGTACCGCCTTCTGCATCTGACCCTTGATCCAACCGTCTAGCGAGAGCCTCTTAAGATGTTGATCGAGGCTCTTCGCTATTAAGCCGTTCGTCGAAACGACTATCGGGACAATGATCGTCGAGTCAACATCCCACATGGCGGTTACCTCGTGAGCTAAGTGAAGGTACTTGCTGAGTTTGTCCTTCTCAGCCTTTACGAGGTTCTCGTCATGCGGGATGGTGATGTCGATGAGCACTGCCCGGCGTTGAGACCGGTCGACCAAAACGATATCAGGCTTATTGGCAACAATAGTACTGTCCGTGATGATAGAGCGGTCCCAGTAGAGTAACGCACGACCATTCTCAAGAACTGGCGCTGGTGTGTACTTGTAGTACGGCACTTCGGATTGAACAAGGCCATATTGAATTGCAAGTTGCTGGTGGATGATTCTGGCTACTAGGTTATGCCTGTGTAAATACTCTCCGTTAGCAAGATGAGAACAACCAGAAATAATATGTCTGAGGGATTCTCCCGGACGGCGGCATGCCCGACAAACGTCGACCGTACCGTCCTTCAGAATATATTTCCGATAGTTATTCGTCATGATAACTTCGTCCGCAATTGCACAGACAAAACCCTCGGTTTCCCCAAAAAGGTCACCGAAACGTAGAAGAAAAAACGTATAAAACTTATCAGCCATTTTTTCAACATATTAACACATACACATATTAAAGAAAGAAAGAAACCACATTTATTCAAGACACTCACAACACACATTACACAAGAGATACATACAAAAACAATACACAACAGAATAATAATGATGTTGTTATTACAACATAACACATATTAACATCTGCGGTAAGTACTGCCAGGTCATCATCATAGATGTAGGACTGCCAGTTTAGTATATAATGATAAGATATACTGTCCATTATTTTATTACATTTACCTCAGAACATAATTTGTTTACTATGTATACTATTAGATTAGAGAAGCAAAAACAATACAAATGTTTAAAAAAATGGTTAAAGATCATTACTTGTCGTCTTTCTACTAAAACTGCTTTATTTATATTTATGATATTAATATACTTATATTAAAGATTAAATATATTTGGAATGTACGTTTATATATGTATCTAAAATATTAGTAAATTAGGTTAATTATTGTGTTACATTTATATGTGTATACTTTAGTTTCTTGTTGCATACCGCCGTGTATCTATCTTTTTTATATCCATCCCAAGGTTGTCTGTAAGAGATTGCATTAGCGATAAGACCGCCGATTGCTATACTATTTTAGTGTAAAATTTTATATTCCTGTTTCTTTTACATGGTATGCAATAAAGAGTATTTGTATTGTTTTTGAGTGTTTTGTCATGGTGTCTTTTTAATATAGATAATAGGCTAACCCAGTTAGTGATTTTAAAAATGACTTACATGACAATGCCTAAATTTATTCGTTATCATGCGTACTTAGCAAACGAATCCTACAAAATTATAAATTGAAGTCTCCTCTCGTCAGTTTGTTTATTTTACTCCGTCTTTGCCAGTCATCTACATTGTTATTACGGGGCATTTTAGTGCGACCCTGTACAAAATTATTTTAACTTGTGAGGAGTAACTTTACAGTTCTCGCACGTTTTAAGCAATAAATACCCATGCGAAAACAAGGCAGATTATTTATGTGGATAAAGACGATACACTTTAATTGTCTGATTTTATAATTTTGTTTCTCCACAGCATAATGTCAAAATCTTTATCACGTGATCATTTCATCATCAACATCTATCAATAAGCTTTTAAAAGTATTTTATATTAAAATGCATAATACTACGTAACTAGAAACACAAACACACCACTGAACAATGAATTAATGGCCAACAAAAACACAGTGGTCCTAAAACGAAACCTTGGAGTATGCCTCTTTCCCAATTCAATCTATCGTCAACAATAATCAATAAACTGCATACGAGCGCAGGTAATCGATTGTCTTGTCCGAAGCCATGCACGAGGGCCTCTCGCTATTGTCAAGTTTTTTTCACATTTCCACAGTGAAGGGACGGTGTGAACTATGATACTGCAAGGTCAACGCTATCAAAGGCTTGCGTTAAATCTGTTGAGATAATGCTCTCATAATAAGAAAAGTTATGATCTTTACTGATTTCTGTTTGTATGCTCACTTACTATTATTTAACCTATAATTAGTTTTCAGTCGTTATTTACTTAGACTTAGATTAATTTATAAATGTTACACTAGTTGTACTCGATTTTGTCTGCGTGTATTGCCATTATATTTTTTTTATGTGTGGTCGCGAATTACTTCGTCGTTTATGAACCGATTTTGATGACTCTTATTTTAATTTGAAAATATTTTTTTATGTTAACAAAAGTCTTTTGAGTTCTTCGTTAGACATAAAAAGCGCTCGCATGCTGTAGTGGAAATATCTTCAATTGTTATAGCTGCTTTGGTGGAACATTCGGAAGCTACATCTTACCTTTAATGAAATGGATAGTGTTAGCACCACATGTTAAGATTTGCTTCGTTATCGCGTGTAGGAAAAAATCGAATCAACAAAGACTTATATGTTTCGTTCTCTTTATATGATACTATTCACTTCACCGCAATTATTATTATTATTATTATATTCGATTGTCTGTGTCACAGTTGCACAGATTTATTTGCTTGCTATACTGTACAGTAAAGTATGTAACAAACATTCATCAGAATTCCTGATACAAATGTAACTCCAGTCATACAACGAGACCGTTACATTTAATGGGAGAGCAGAGTGCGTAAAGCAGAACTTGAATAGTAAATTATATTACTGACACGTTATGAGTTCTGCGAGCATTGACGTGAATTTGTAACAAAACTACAATGACTGTGAACATTTCAATTTCTAGGAAATTTAAAATTATACAAATATTAGGTTTTATTTTAATAGCACCGTAAGATTGTGTGATATTAATCTGTTTATCTTATCATGTAACACACATCACCAACCACAGAACTGATTGAGTTTAAATTATATCATCATCATCATGATGAATATAATAATAAAAATCACAAAAATAATATAATAACAAACATAACACAACAACACAATATAATAATAACAAAAATAATAATAACAATCATCATCATCATCTCAGCCATAGGACGTCCACTGATGGGCATATGCCTCTCCCATTAATTGGAAGCGGCACTTGTGGAAATTTATATTTTGTATAAGTACAGTTAATTGTAGACATACGCTAAGATCGGATTATTGACAATTCAACCCAATAAAGCGATGTAGCATGAAATATTATAAACCTTGCTTCTATAACATACAACGTTCTTACTAACTAAATTTACAAAACTTGGCTTAGATTTGTATTATATAGAACCGATGCCGGCAGTTACTACTTTTCCTAATTACTTCATTGTACATTAAAAGTATGATTAAATTTTATAAAACGTGTTGCAGTCTGTTTAAAATAGGTAATAACTACGCAATATAAAAACTATAATAACCGACGTTCACTACTTATCAGCAAATATTCTAATTTCTCCAAGTGTGCCTACTACATTCAGATCGTTTCCTCAAGGATCCCATCACCAGATCCTGGATGATCATGAGAACACCTCAAGAGAAGTGTAATCCCATTAAATAATGTTTCATCTCGTTCCAGGTATCTTAGAGTAAATAAAAACTAGGTCCATAGTCTTTAGATTCGTCTAAGCTATAAATCATTTGAACGTTAAAGACTCACAATGTCCGAGCACATCCAATACTTTCCGGGTGACATAGATATCATTTATGTACGTTTGTAGTTCGTTCACATAAAACTTTTGAGATAGAGTGTGTACCGCTGAATTGTGCCAATGATTTAGTTATACAGAAAATAGTCCTAATGGTAAGCTTTTTTTTTCCCTTTTTTTGGGCTCCAGTATCTCTGCCGCCTATGGAGCCTATGGACATCAGTAGCACTTAACATTAATCAACACCTATCATGAGGTCATAAGCATACCGAGACCAAGCTTACATCAAATTTAGAAATTCAATGTTTATCATATCACTGGATTATCCACCCGGGTCTGCTTCCGATCATCGGTGAGGCCGTACGGCACCCAGCGTGAAACTATACTCCTCAGACGAAGGTGCACATGTACAATCTTGTAGATCCAATCTGCAGTATGTACTGAATCTCCTGATACGCAACTCGCCTATTGCCTTGGATTATATTTTTCACCGCTAGCACGTTTTCTTCCGTAACAGCCGTCAAAGGGCGATCACTTTTTTCGGTTTTTAGCCGGATACATTTCGGGGAGTGTGCTCTGAAGTTACATAACTTGGTACCTCCTTCCCCATTCCATCAAAAAACGACCAGACTGACTGCAATGCGACATCCATATATGGTAGACGTTCCACCCTGTCGCACTAAACGTTTTGCTTCCACGTTCATAGTGCGTACAGCTAACGAGTGGGATTCATTGCCTAAGTCCGTATTTCCACATGAATACAATCTGGGCATCTTCAAGTCACCAGTGAACAGGTATCTTCTAGGCAGGCGTGAATCATCGTAGACCGCATCATCACTTAACATCAGGTGCGATAGTGGTCAAATGCCTGTCTATTAAGAATTAAAAAAAACAACTTATTTTTTCATCTCCTAATTTCCTCCTAGTTTATCAACCGCGCTTGAATTGTACCAAAGATACGCGGTCGCCTTCGAAGTTGCATTTGAAGTCTGTACGTCAGTACGATTCTTCCAGTTTCAGGCGACATGTGAAATCGTAAAAAATCATAGCGCGTAAATGTTCCCGACGCAGGTCCATTTCTCAATGATATACGATAATTTAAATGAGCTCGCAAGAAATTTGGAGGGTAATTTTGAAATTGGAACGTACCTATTCTTACTTTTAAATAATTATATTTTCAAAATATATTATATAATTGAGCAGTCTCATAAACATACAAGTTTATTCTTAATATCTTTCTGAGTGAGGTAGAAAATACAAAGAGATCCAGTATGATGCACACTCAGAGGTACCAGGTCTTCGATAAGTTTGGGGTCGTTGACTGTTCTGATAGCTCTACGATGCTGTGCATGTATCCAGGGCTTAAGCTGATACTTGGGCGCACCGTCCTAAAGGTGAGAGCAGTACTCCGAGTGACGGCGGGCTTGTGTGTCTAAAAATAAAGAATAGTGGTTTTTGTTTTGATGTTAATAATGACGTTCTCATTATTAACATCAAAACATTAACTTAATTAACTTAGTTATTAACATCAGTGCCGTGGTGGTACAGGCCTAGAATAGTACTCCCTCATCTCTTCTCGTGGGTGCCGTAAGAGTCGGCTAAGGGACCACGTACCAGAAGGTGGGCAGCGGCGCCTTCTGAGGATTGTATATCATACTGCGCTCTGTTATATCTTATCCTCTTCACCTTTTCTGCTTACCTTTGCTAGACCCACTTCCCTTTCGTCATATCAGCATTTATTTCCTTCCCAGACTCCCTACCTACTTAAGTTAGTCTCGAAATATATCCCAACCAAGACGGTTGTCTCCAAATAAATAAATTCTTTTTTTAAAAACCCAATCCACTCATCCATTATAACAAATGGTGGCAGCGTAAAGGGATTTAAATTAGAAAATCCCCGGTTAACCCTCCGAATCCGTGAAATAAAATACAAAGTGTTGTGTGAAAGCCCATTGCTGGGCGACGGCTCCGCGCAAAAATCTCGAAAGTGTTCTACTGTGCTAAGCCCACTATTGGGCAAAGGTTCTGTGAAGTGCGTGAAAGTGTCCACGTCCACCCCTGTAAGGCCCACTGCTGGGCACTCTGCTCTGTGCTACAGCCGGTCTTCGCCTTGAGTGGCGAGGTGGTTGCCCAATGTCACGGTTATACCGTGGCCGGTACTACCTACCTGCTGGTCGACGTAATCCGACGCTCCGCGACTTATCTCGGACAATGTTTTTAATTATAATATTCTACGCGTATAGCCAGTAAGTGAACTCTTGCCATTTCTAAATCGAACTTTATTTGATTTTACTGTGTGTTGTGTTCTCTCCGTGTCGTATCCAAAGTTTTACAATATTCTATGTTTATTTCAGCCATTAATTTTATATTCATTGTATTATTATTATCTTGAAATTTTATTGTGTATTGTTATGTTGTTGTTGTTGTTTGCTTGCTATTTGTTCTAAAGAGAAAATAATTATCTTTAGAGCCTCAAATAAATTATGCCCAGGGAACTAAAGCCCGAAAAAGACATTCATTGCATAGATCTAGATATTTCACAAGAAAACGAACAAACCGCAAGCACACCCTATAGCTCTCCACTAATTTCCGCACCCAAAACAAGGTCAACGTCAAAAATGTCCGAAATCGACCTTAACACCCTATTCAAATTTATTAAGCCCTATGACGGGAATAGGGAGACGTTAAACCCATTTTTAATTAACTGCAATAATGCCATTGAACTCGCATCAGATGGGCAAAAGCCCATCCTGTTCAAATATATCCTTAGCCAATTAAACGGCAAAGCCGAAGTAGCATGTTCCATAAAGGAATTTTCAGAATGGGAACAGCTCAAGGAATTCCTGAAAAAACAATTTTGTGAACGTAAACACTACTCCCACCTACTTACAGACCTACAGGAAAGTAAGCAAGGCGCCCAGGAAACTGTTAGCCAATTTTCCCTAAAAGTAGAGGCCTGCTTGGCCCAACTTATTACCGAAATTAGCTTGTCAAATACAAAAAGTAAAGAAATCGCAGGCCGAACGGCAGCGATGGAGGACTTAGCCCTCCATCACTTCCTCATCGGCCTCCACCCGAGGTTATCTAATATGGTTAGGTGTAGGGCACCCAAAACACTAAACGAAGCCATAAATTTAGCAATATCAGAAGAACGGATACAGCAGAGCCTTTATAAACGATCTACCCAAAATGACAGACAGAGACCACAATTCCAAACACAGAGACCACAATTCCAAACACAGAGACCACAGTTCCAAACACAAAGACCACAGCAGCCTGACAGAGCGTACAACGCTCAAACAGGGCCCAGTGCAAACAGATCAAATTTATTCTGTAGATACTGCAAAACTCAAGGACACGTCCTTGAACAGTGCAGAAAGAGGGAATACAACAACAACCGCTTTAAAAACAACTTTGACCAGAGTCCGCGACAGTTCCAGCGTGTTAACTTCACGACTGATGACAACCGAGAATCCGACGAGTACTCACCCCCTGAACGGGGATTCGATGAAACTGACGACACCCTTCCAAAAAACTAATAGCTGTCTCGTCTCGATGCCGAGCGAGAACTCGTGATTTTAAAATCGGCATCAATTCTAATCCAATTCCTGAATCTACTCCGGCTCCGCGACATGGACGCCGCTCAGTAGACAATCAGCCCTCAGGAGCAGCGCTACATGCTCGCTCCTCATCATCCAAGCCTTCTACACTCGAGATGGTTCCGCCACATGGAAACCATGACCTCAAAAATGAGGAATCAAAACCCAGCCAACTCTATGAAATCACGAGTGATCCTACAAAAACCTTACTTCCACACGTTCTAGTGGAATCTTCAATATCCGACATCCCCTTGTCTCTCTTGGTAGACTCGGGATCGACTGTCAGCTTATTAAAAAGCTCATGTATCCAAAAGCGCCCTCAGCTCACTAAAGAGACCATCCAATTAAAGGGCATTGACTCTGATGAAGATCCTATCTCCACCAGAGGTCATTTCAATCTACGTATGGCACTTTCCAAATCATGTAATATCAGCCACAAATTCCATGTTGTGGACTGGATGCACCTTCCATATGATGGAATCATCGGATCCGACATGCTCAATGCCCATGGTTGCAGTATCAGCTATACTGACGACAAACTCTATCTCAGACGGACAGCGATAAAACTACACTTTCACGAGCCGGCCTTCATTATCCCGGCACGGACTGAGACTGTGATCGAATGTGCTGTGACCAACCCTGACGTGAGAGAAGGACTAATCCTTGACCAAAAATTATCCGACACCCTTTTAATCGCAAACTGTCTAGTACGCGTCAAAGACAACAATAGAATTAACATCTCTGTTGTAAACATATCCGAAGACCCTATGACAATTGACTCGTCTCTCAAACTAACAATTACACACTTAGACAAAAAGGAGATGACTCCTCATTCAATCAATCATACGTCACAATGCGAAAACCATGACAATTATATTCGAACAGGTAAAGTAATTGAACAGCTCCGTGTTTCACATCTGAATACAGAGGAAACCCAAGCACTGCACGAAGTTTGTTCCAAATTTTCCGATGTGTTTTACTTACCAGGGGACAAACTATCCTTTACCAATGCCATCGAGCATGAAATTAAAACTACGTCCTCTGCTCCTATCAACACGAAGACTTACCGTTTCCCTGAATGTCATAAACAAGAAGTTCAGAAGCAAGTGAATAAGATGCTAGAACAAGATATAATTAAGCCTTCTTATTCTCCATGGTCTTCACCCATCTGGATAGTACCCAAAAAGATTGACGCGTCCGGTGAAAGAAAATGGCGGGTAGTGATCGATTACCGAAAACTAAATGACGTCACAATAGGCGACTCCTATCCTATACCCAATATCTCTGAGATACTTGATCAGCTAGGAGCCAGCAAATACTTCACTACGTTAGATTTAGCGTCTGGTTTTCATCAGATAAAGATGTCCGCTGATGATGCAGCCAAAACCGCATTCTCCGTACCGCAAGGGCACTTTGAATTTACTCGAATGCCCTTTGGCTTAAAAAATGCGCCCTCAACCTTTCAGCGCCTTATGAATTCAGCTCTCACGGGTCTCCAGGGCATTAAATGCTTCGTCTATCTGGATGACATCGTAATTTACTCATATGACCTTCAGAGTCACATATCCAATCTGAACGACATCTTTGAAAGAATGCGTGAATTCAATCTGAAACTACAACCCGACAAATGTGAGTTCCTACGGCGAGAAGTTTGTTACCTTGGACACATCATCACCGAGCAAGGCGTCAAGCCTAACCCCGAGAAGGTCAAATCTGTCACTGCATTTCCGGCACCGAAGACGCCGAAGGACATAAAATCCTTTCTAGGACTTGTCTCTTATTACCGAAGGTTTATACCCGATTTCTCCAAAACAGCTAAGGCCCTTACAAACCTTTTGAAGAAAGATGTTCCATTCAAATGGGGTAACGAAGAACAGCTAGCATTCGATACACTAAAGAACCGCCTGACAACTGCGCCACTCCTCATATACCCAGACTTTTCGAAGCCTTTCATACTTACCTGTGATGCCTCAAATCACGCCATCGGGGCTGTCCTTTCACAAGGATCAGTAGGAAAGGACCAACCTATAGCATTCGCCTCGCGAACCCTCAACAAATGCGAAATCAATTATAGCACCACCGAGAAGGAATTATTGGCGATACTATACGGTTGTAAAACATTCCGTCCTTACCTTTATGGTCGTAAATTCGTGATCATCACTGACCACAGACCCTTGAGATGGTTATTTAATCATAGGGATCCCAGCAGCAAACTCCAACGCTGGAGACTGAAACTCGAGGAGTTTGACTACGACATCGAGTACCGCAAAGGTAAACTCAACTCTGCCGCAGACGCGCTCTCTAGATATCTTGTCAATCCAATCTACCCACAAAATAAGTCAAATCTTAACCCAAATGTCGTAACCGACGAAGTTCCACTACAAACATCACAGCCATCAGGCACACTTAATGAAGAAACTGACGATTTCCAAAGCCTTTTAGTGTCTCCACCATCTAGTCTAGACGCAGATATCATTAATCCTGAAATCGAAAATGAAGTATTAGAATATCTCGCACCCGGCGTTAACGAAACAGCCGCTAATGAAGAACCTGAAAGGAACACAAACTTACCTCTCACTCCTCTCAATCCTGAGAACAATATGAACTTACCTTCGACATCACGACTCGATTCATACAGCGACCCAGCTGTAGACCTACCCGAAACTGGAAGTGACCAAAATCCTCAGAACCCTATAAGTGAAGAACAACTCGTTATATCAAACGATGATTACTCCCGATTTCTGAAAACTATGACAGCCAACAGAACATTTACATCCAATGCAAAAATTCTAGAATCAAATTCAAGTATTCTTAAAAGCGATATCAAAGCAATCATTGTAATACCAACATCTATTGATCTCGATGAAAGCAACCCTTACGTAGAAGATACCCTTAATGAACTGGAAAATAAAGATGAAGTTATTAATAGAGAAAGAACATTATATTCATTCATAAACTTTGATCTAAAAAATCGAAACGTTTATCTATTGTTCACCAAAGTCAATCACTTCGATAAGACTTCTTATGAAGAATTATACAACAGCCTGAAAAATCTCCGCAATAACTTAATTCTAAAATCTATCAATCAAATCAGCATCACAGATTTTAAAAATCCGTTTGATTCACATTCATATACAAAATTGTACAGTATGATCCTATTCCTTTTTAATAATACAAATATACTCGTCACTATCTATCGCAATACCATAATATTCCCATCATTGGGAGAAATAAAAACGATATTACGCGAAAATCACGATATACCTATCGCAGGTCACTTAGGAAGCGCAAGAATGCTTAAACGAATTCAAGAGAAATATCACTGGAAGGGTATGCGTAGCGATATAGAAAACTATGTGAAGTCATGTAAACTCTGTCAAGAGAATAAAGCTCTCCGAAAGGTTAACCGCGCTCCTATGCAAATCACTACTACATCAACATCCCCCTTTCAACGCATTGCATTGGACATAGTTGGTCCATTACCCGAAGCAGGGACAGCCAAATTGAAATATATCCTAACCTTGCAAGATGATCTGACCAAATACTCACTAGCTTACCCAATTCGATCAACAACAGCTGAGGAAACTAGCGAGTGCTTGTTACATTTCATTTCCCTATTCGGTATTCCTAAAACCATATTAACAGATCAAGGCACAAATTTCACAGCAGATCTTTTCAAAAAGACTTGTGAATTCCTAAAAATCAAGCAATTATGGTCAAGCCCATACCACCCACAAACTCAAGGCGCCCTTGAGCGCAGTCACTCGACTCTAAAAGAATATCTTAAATCATTCGTCAATGATAATCAGGATAACTGGCCTCGTTACGTTTACACTGCTATCATGACTTACAACACCAACACTCATTGCACCACGAACTATACACCTTATGAACTTTTATTTGGACACAAACCTTACATACCTGACTCAATCTATGACTCTGCACCGGACCTCACGTATCCTGAGTATCTTAAAATGCTAAACCACAGGCTCAAATACTCCAGAGAAAAAGCAATCGAACACATCAATCAATCGAAAGAGAACTCGAAAAAATACTATGACACACATACAAGAATTCCTGAATACCATGTCGGAGATCTCGTCTATCTCAAAAATCACCTTAGACTAAGGAAAGCACTATCCCCTATATGGAAAGGTCCTTACAAAATCCTACAAGTCCATAACAACAATACTGTGACTTTACTAATTGATAGGAGACATGTGCGACATCATTTTGACGAAATAAAACTGGCAAGTCCCAACTTAGTATAATCATTAATATTATTATTTAATATTTGACTTTCAGACTCGTACTACACATATTTCCTATTACGACATCTTTGGCTCATGAACTCGTTCAACCACTGAATAAAAGTCCTGGCATTTACTTCGACCCTATCGGCACTTTGAAACTCGTAAACGATAATATTCATTTTGTCATACCAGTGGATCTCAAATTTATTAAACCACATCTCACAAATATCAAAAATGTATTCGATACGTATAAATTCCTCTGCGAGCAAAACAAGGCAGTTGACGATTTCCGATGTTATAATATGCTAAATCCACTAACGTCACTTTACGACGACATATATAGAGATTATAATTCAATATCTCACTTAATATCGAATAGACCTAAACGATCTGCTTGGTTTGCTGGTGTTGGTACATTAATGAAAAACTTGTTCGGTACTATGGATGAAGATGACTCAAATAAGTACAATAACGCCATTCAAACGCTGCATTTAAATGAAAAGAAGATAGCTTCTTTAATTAAACAAAATATTTTTATTTCCGAATCGGCAATCTTGAATTTCAATAAAACTATAGATACGATATTAAATAACGAAGCCCGTTTGAATGAAGTTACTAGTACTCTACTAAAAAATGTATCTATTATTACTAATGAAATACTATTTAGAAATAAGTTAGCTGAAGTAATTAATACCCTCGAAGCCAGTCTACTTACTTTATCGTATAAATTAGAGGATATTGTTAATTCTGTAATGTTTGCAAACAGCAATACGCTGCATCCTTCTGTCGTCACTCCGACACAGTTATATGCTGACATAGAAAGTAACCTTAAGCATATACCTAAATATAAGGAATTACCTGTAAGTATAGATTTAAGTAATATCAATGTAATATTAAAAGTTTCGGAACTTGATGCTTATTATAGCCCTAACAATGTTATATTTATACTAAGGATCCCGCTAGTTTATCATATTCAGTATGACTTATACAAAATAATTCCTATCCCAGTACCACATGACGTAAACTTATCTAATTCATATGCTATGATAATTCCTACATCAAACTTCGTAGGCCTTAGTAAAGATAAATCGACATATTGCACCTTAACAGACCTTCAATCTTGCAAAATTATATCTAAAAAGGATATCGCTTGCGATGTTTCAAATATTCTTTCAGTTAATACAAATCCTATTTGTGAAATTGAATTAATGACGAGAGTTGTAAAAAATCTACCCTCACAGTGTGAAACGAAATTTATTTATGGCAATGTAGACATATGGCAAAACATTGGTCATAATAGCTGGATATTTGTACAATCCCGATCTACAAGACTTTCCGTAGAATGTAACTCTGATGTCAGAGAAATAAATATAAATGGAACAGGTATATTATCCTTAAAACCTCGATGTGTGGCATTTTGCCGAAATGTAAAACTGTTAACAATGCTTGACCTAGAAATAAACATACCACATATTCATACAGATTTTAGCCTTATTGATGATAAATGCTGTACTTTTCATGCATTCAACAAGTTTAAAGTAAATACATCTGCTGTAATCTTGTCCAATATTAACTTAGACGATCTCAAGCATTTAAAAACTCAAGCAGATTTAGTAAACAGAGAATTGAATAATTTTGTAAACGATGATAGTAACATAATATCTCACCATATAAGTTTCCCTATTCTTACCATTTTATTAGTTATTTCCTTTATTTTACTTCTTAGTTACATTTATTACAAAGCTAAGATTTTTAACATTCCATTAATGTGTACAAACCCACCGTCAAACACAGACGACGGTTCACCTGTAGAAGATGTTCCACTTCCTAGATTAAGAATAGCATAAGTATTAGTTTTGTATAACTTTCTTAGTTATAGAAGGCGCATCCTTCCTATCCTTGTAATCAGCCCTATTGGTTTCCTCGTTTGACATCCTCCTTCTTCTACTTCTAAGTAAACTTCCTTGTAACCGTAAGTTTACTCTTGTTGGGGGAGGTGTTATATCTTATCCTCTTCACCTTTTCTGCTTACCTTTGCTAGACCCACTTCCCTTTCGTCATATCAGCATTTATTTCCTTCCCAGACTCCCTACCTACTTAAGTTAGTCTCGAAATATATCCCAACCAAGACGGTTGTCTCCAAATAAATAAATTCTTTTTTTAAAAACCCAATCCACTCATCCATTATAACAGCTCGCCAACCCGCATGCCAAGCGTAGCGAGTATTGACAAATCCCCCCTATATGGGGGAGGCATATGTCCAGCAGTGAACGCACATGGCTGAGAGAAGAATGACGTTCTGCATTAATTATGACGCATAAGGATTAGCTATGGCATTTGGTGGATAAGGTAGAAACAAGATTCAAGTGGATTTTTATCTTTATGTTCGTTGAAATCTTGATGTTAAAGCTATTAATACATCACCAGGTAATGCAGGTCACGGGGTAGTTAAATCATTGTTACAATTATATTTTATAATTTCGACATGAAACGTGGGAACAATGTTGCTTAAGATATTAGCATTGTATAAAACATTCAACGTTATCTTTTATATTATACACTCAATTTTATATCTTCATATTTGTGTACATTTTGTTTTTATACAAAAAATACAACAACATTTGTTTCAATGTTTTCTTTGTTATTAAATCAAACGGGGCTTGATCGCGAGAAAAACATTTAGTAATTTATTTACCTCGACGTTTCAACCAAGTTGCATTGGTCGTGGTTACGAGAAGACTAGAGAAATGCGGGTGGCAATATCGGCGAGAAAAAAATTACAAATGTTTTCTTTGTCATAAAATTAATACCGGGAACCAGAAATGTTTGAAAATAAAGTAATATTTAATGAGTAATAATTATGTGTCTTAAATTTTAAAATTAGTCACGAAAAACATAGTATAAATCAACAAATGAAGAACAGTCTCAACAAAAAGGATTCTGGTCTTCGGGTGTTTTTTATTATACTGCTAATTAAATTACACTATCCCTGAGAATAAAATTCGGACTTCACATTTTAGCATTTAAATTGGTATATTATAGTTTATTTATCCATCATACCTACTCAGTTATGTGTTTTAAGTATGAAATCTAATAACATTAATGATTCGGTCTAGACAATTTTCCATTGTTTGGAAGTTAATGATGATCTGAGACTAAATGTGTAATTTATATTTTAAATAATATGCTTTAATTGTTTTAGGTCAAAGCATGTAAATCAAAATACCAGGGGGCACGTGGAGGGAGTCATCTCGCCAGGTAGCACGCCAGCAGGATCACCGGTGAAGAAAGATGTTTGCCGACTTTCAGGATGCACTGGCTCTAAGCGCTTCCGTTAGGATCGAGCACAAGAGAAAGATTTAAAAAAAACTTATCTGCGTTTATTTCAGAGAGTAAAATTAGGTACCGTAGTAAGCATTCCATCGGGCAAGTTACACTCTTCGAGTTTCTGAATAACGTCCTGAAGCCTGTGCATGTGGCATGTTTCGGAAACTGGCGTGTCAAGTAGGCTGGAAGTCATCAAAACTACGCTTCCCGATGATTCTTGAGAATAAATACCTCGTAAACATGACTCAGAAGCGAGACGGGTCCGTAGTTCTAGACCACGCTTCTGTTCCGTACTTCTGACAACGGAACTATAGAGTTCTACACACTTTCAGTTTCGGAGAGCCAAGCAGCCTTAAGAACATCTAATGTGATGCTCTCGTTATCTGCGATCCCAACCTCGTACAGACGCTTGTCCGGGATATCTTTGACTTTTGGTCCTTTACGAAGTTGTCAATAGATTTAGCGACCGAAGAGTATAGATGGTACTGATCATGAAAAAATAGCGTTTCCGTGCATTAAATAGATAATGTTTCATAATGTTCAAATAAAGTGGCGCCATCTGTAATCAGCAAGCGCGTTACTTTCCTCAGCCAGTTGTTGATTTCATATCCAACAAGACTTACAATCCATTTTTATGAATGTATAAAACACGGGAGTTACTCACGTAATAAGTCAGAGGGTTCCGACTATAGTTTCAACCACATTCGGTGGTCTTTTTCAAGGAGAATACGGGGCGCTCGCAGACGCGGTCGGGGTTCGCATAATGTGTCAAAATCACGTCAGTTTTAATATAAAAAAATATTTTTAACCGACTTCAAAAAAGGAGGAGGTTCTCAATGCAACCCATATGTTTTATTTTTATGATTACTTTACATAATATATTATTGGAGTACCATCTAAGCGGCGCCGTCGCGCGTCGCCAAGGCCCGCCACACAAAGCACACTCGTGGGAACATCTGTGACTATGACATAACTTACATTATATAATTAGGTATTATAATCCAGTGCGAGGTGGGTGGAGGAGGTCATGTACCAATGTCACGTGGTGTGGTGGGATCTCCCATTGTGCTGGCCTTTCGAACGGTTCTCGGAGAACGGAGAAATCAAGTCAAGGTTGCGGGCTATAGGGGTCTGGTTTTTTGTTTCCTGATGATTATTCAGGATGGATCTGGAACCCAAGGGTAATCCACGGAAGTAAAATTAAAATAAAATGTAATGCATATAACGTTGTCTCAGCCACAAAATGTCCACTGATATACATACTACGCCTTCCCCATTTTTTAGGAGTGGGGGTCTTGACAATACCTCGTCACGCTTGGCTGGCGGGCTGGCGAGCGCAGTATGATCTACGAGCGAAGAGCTGGTACGTGATCCTTGTGCCGATTCTTACAACACCCACGGGTAGAGATGGGGGGTACTATTCTAAGCCGGTACCCCACGGCTTGGCACCGAAATACATTTATTTGACAATAAAACACTGAAATCCACTGACTGGCTGGTCGGCGCAGTTGGTAACACTCTGCCTTCTGAGCCGCTGGTCCCGGGTCCGATTCCCGGACAGGTCAAAAATTTGTGTGTATGAACATGTCTGTTTGACCTGCGTCTGGGTGTGTATTTGTATATAAGTATATATATTAGTCATCAGGTTACCATAGTACAGGCTCTGCCTAGTTTGGGACTTGAAGACCTTGTGTGAATGTTTAAAAAAAAAAAAAATCTACGTAAATTAACTTCTTCCTATAATACATACCATTAAGAATACAAATTCAGGGTAAGAACATTATCTATTTTCATGGCATGATGTCAAACGGCATAATTCTGCTCCACATCAGCCGGGAGGTAGGCTTTAGAGGAACATTATACGGAAGCTCGAAGTCTCACATCTGGCCATGGAGAAGACTTTTTACTTTTTGTACTTTACAGGTAACTTTAGCTTTGAACAAGCTACATCGACAACTGTAGTCCACACATAAATTAAATTAAATTTGACGACTTTAAGGTCAATGATGATCCTAAAATGTCAGTGACGATGTGGTAGATGGTGAAATCACGCTCCGGTGGTGGAAGGCGTTAATGTTAACTAGCTGTATTTTAAATAGTTTAGTGTGTTATAATAGGTGCAAACGTAGCTTTTGTACGTTACGAAAATAAGTTGCTTCTACGCTTGCGAGATGTATCTTGGGACATTTAACTGCTTATCATAAAGTTAGTTAGTGGTTAAATACTAGCTTATTCACAATCAAAATTAATATGCTAATATTTTAGGCTATATTCATAGCAATTTTTTTTCTTTATTCATATAGCATGATGAGGATAAAAACACCTTCTGCGGATATCAACATACTACGCTCGCCAACCTGCCTGCCAAGCGTGGCGAGTACTGGCATATCCCCTCTATAAAGACATGGAGGCCTATATCCAGCAGTGATAATCTGCGGCTGAGATGATGATGATAGCCCGTTTATTTAAAACCCTTACTGTAATTGATAATTGAAATATTTCTTTAGCACTATTGATGTTTTTTTAGAAACTAAGAATGTATGTATGTGAGCCAGTTTAATTTAAATTTAAACTCATAATAATTTGCGTAATTATGAATGTATTCAAGACACACTTATGATTATGAACAATAATTAATAATATTGTTGTTGATATCATCTTTTTTAAAACTAAAACTAAACTTGACTCAAGTTTTGTCACTTATATTTAAGTTTGTATATTCAGATATATTTCCGTATTTACAATTATTATTTTATCATTGAAAACTGAAATTAATGATAGAAACTATTGTCACTAAGCTACATCAAATGTAATGTGTATTTAGATATTTAATATCACATAGCTGTTTGATTCATTATACGCCTGTTTTCTACTAAACATGTCCACAATTCTACCATCACAGACTTACAAATTAAATACAAACCAAATAATGAATTGTTATAAATCAAGTCAGGTTATATTTGCTCTGCGTATTAATGAAAGTTGTAACGTAAACCAAAGCTACAATTATACGGAATTAATACGAAATCTTTACATGTGGGCGTGATTGTCTGTGCGCGTTTCCAATTCACTATTTGAGCCCGGGACATTATTACATTTATTTGAATGTGATTAATTAATTTGGTAACAGGATAGAGGCGTTTGTTTGCATGCTAATCAATACGAATGTTGACTAATTTATACAGTTGTTTTTTTAGGATAGACTCCGTACAAATATGAAAATTAGGGTAAAATAACAAATATTATGTCAATAAAAGGTAATAAAAAGAGCATATAAATTCTGACTAGCTAAAAAACGTGCGAGACCCAAATTGAACTTCAAATTAAGGTGGCGGCGAATCCAATGGCGGACTTGCCCCGAAAAACGACCCCCCCCCCCTGTGAAGATCGAACCAGCGTCTGCTAGGTCGGGTTGACAGGCTGCGCTCTGCTGGGTTACCATCTCGGCATCGCTTTAAAAAGTAAGTAGATAAGCTGAATCCTGACAAGAAGCATGATTTTATTCCATTTCATACTGAATATCAATTCCAAACCTGTACTTAAATCTAACTTAGTGGCAACGGTTTTAACTAAATCATTCAGATAAAACGAGTTTTGTCTAGTTAGGACTAGCTTTAATTGATATTTATTTTTGAGTCGCAGTAAATTCTGTTTGTAACAAAGAGATGGAATGAAAACTAGTTTTAACTGGAGAAAACGCGTTTCAACCGTAAGATTACGGTACAAAACCACGTTCTCTAATGTGTTCAATTTGATAATTGAAAACAATAATTAAATATCGAGTGATTTTTAACATAAGTATGACTTAATTTTTGCGATATGCTCTCGTGGTCTTATTGTGAGTTTGTCACGTTCATCAACAATACAAGTGCACATATGCGTGTCACGGCGCATAGATAATGTTATAACTTCAAAACTACTCGTGACCTGGAACAGATAACAAATTATGCACAGAACAGACAACTACTTGTATGAATAAACTATTGACCCTATTCCTATTAATCACACGAACTAGCCAAAATTCTTCAAAATGAAATAGCTTGTATTCTTTTAACCCTTTAATTGAAATTCGTATAACTCCATGCAACGCTGTCACTAATATTAGAAGAGTTTCAATTGCGGGCCAATTGCGGGTAATTTTAGTAGGCACCAAACAAATGGCGACTGACGCCAATTAAATAAAAACATTTAATTTTAATGATGTTATTGAGAAGTGTAATACTATTTTTTAGACTTTATCATAACCAGATAAGAACTTATCTTACTTACATAATTTTCCAGAATTTTAGTTTTGTTGAACAAGAGAATCACAACCTACCATTATCTGTTCAGACGAAAGACCGACATAGAGTATTTAAAAGTTATAATTTGTACCTCGTACTATATAACACTGTCATGAAAAAACAAGAATTCCAATAGTCTTAAATCGACATATGGCCACTTTCACTTCCACCAGTGGAATAAGTAATTGCCTAAATCTGTGTTTCTGCATAATTAAAATCCTGGTATCTAGGCAGGCATGCTCCGTCGTAAACAGCATCATCACTTAACATCAGGTGAGATAGTGGTCGAATGCTTGCCTATTTCCAATAAGAAAAAACTGGTAGGTACCATGATTTAAAATTGATCTTTGTGTCATGAAGTGGAAATCAACGTTGTCTTAGGACATTGTTTTCAAAACGATTGTGTATGGTGGTAAACGATACGGACTCCAACCTTGTTTTTCGTACATTACCTATCCAGCATGCATGGGAAATAAAATAACGGGGCAACACCAAATGTTCAAACCAAAATTTTTATATAATACTTTCGAATCAGTTAGATATCATTGTATATGAATTATTGCGTTCGCTCACCGTCTCGCAAAGATATACACAAACAGTTGAATCTAAACACAAAAGTACTTAGAAACCATATATTATAATTGAGACATAATTCAGATATACCTAAATTTCAAGATAAGAATCATTTTTGTATTGCCGAGCGCAGGATTAAAGTAATAATTGTAAATATATAGGTAAAACATTACCATGAACTTAAAATAATTCCGATTTTATGAGGAATGAAATATATTTTTAATTTGTATTTTACTTAAATATTTCAATATCAGTCAAGTCATACGGGATTCTCGGATGAAATCACAATTTTTTGTCTGAAAATTGGTGATTTTGTGATATCGTTTAATTTGGTTGACGCAAGTGGGCCTTAGAGAAACAAATGAAACGTATATACCAAACTACTTTCGTTTTTAAACTAGTGAATTGCTCAAATGTTGTAGTAGCTGTGGTATTTTAATGAGTTTCAATTATCTTACAATAGGCATGGGCCTAAGATAAAATATATAGCGTAGGTAGATATGAAATCCTTATATCTCCTTTACGATATCGCGTGACAGTGGAAACAAGCATCGCGTGAAGCGCACCCCTCATCGAAAGTACCCAATTGACTGGTTCAATTTGGTTCGGCGTGGAGACCCGTAACTCGTGGTTGCATCCTTTGGACAATTCTATTAATTCAAAACTATCTTAATAGAGTCACAATTACCTATGATTTGTGTCTCTTATGACTAATGATCATAAAAAAAATTATAACTACATATATATTACTATCTTTTTAGGAGTAGGTAGGAAGCGTTTGATGGTCAGTAAGATATCGTTGAAATTATGTACTTCCGACAGTATCTTCACTGGCCATGAAACGCTAAATTTGTATACATTTTTAATTTATATTCTCATTTTTTTAAGAATATACTTTATAGAAAAAATGCTGCAGAGCTATGTGTAACTTGGCAACTTATTATTATGTTTGATACAAAAAACGGACATTATGTTAGCTATAAAACGCCTAAAAACAAAGTTAAGAATAAATATTAAAATTGCAGAATAAATCTAGCTAATTACGTTTTATTTTCTACGAGCTCTATAAAGGGTGTTTTTTTTTTTTTTTTTTCAAATTTCCGGGCGCTAACGCCCGGCCCGCAACTACTGTGGCTATTACATTGCCACAACTTTTCCGTCTATAAAGGGTTAGCAAAAATAAATCAGGATAAAGAAATGCGCACGATTCCAAGTACTCTTCCAAATAAATTTATGCCTGAACTTTCTACATCTAAAACGATTTCAAAATGAGAAAATGTCAGAATCGACCCCATTTGCTCTATTAGTACCCATGGTGCCACGTTGTTTCACACCGATGCCGCCGTAGTGGTGCCCCCGTTGAGACAACTTTTCACACTAATTGTTGTTTGTTTGTATAATCAAGGCTTAAGTTTACGAGCTATAATCAAGAAATTTGAACATTTTAGATCAAACTATGATTGCAACGGGTTTAAAATAGTCGAACAATGAAATGAGTAAACTTTGAGCAATATTGTTCGTACTGCAACATGTCGAACGAGCTTCATCTATGGGTGTTCCCGGCGTGCGTTCAGCAGCTCCATCGGCCAAGCCATATCTTGCTCTGACAGCGGATGTGCGGCGTTCTCGAACTCAACTAGAGCATTATTTGCTCCACCCAATATTTGATCATGACCATTCACGTCAACCTGTCAGAGCAAATTATGGTCGACGGGACCATAATCTTTCTACCTCTAGAATCAATCAAATGCTTTGGTTGGCTGTCAAAAGTGGAATATGCAGTAGTAACGGATGGATCTTAAGATCCATGAACAATGTAAGTGACTTCTTCTCCTTCTTCTGCAACATGCTATGAAGTAGCCGTTTGTGAGACATCGATCAAATATTGGTCGATCAATATTTGGCCGACGAAGCTCCTGAATGCAGCCCCGAGTAGATACATTGAGGAATTCTTCAAAAGGAGAGTTAACAGAGTCTTAAAAGGATTGGTAATCCATAAGTTACGATGTTCACTTACCATCAAGCGGCCCTCTGCTTGTTTGCTACCTATTTTGTAAAATAAGAAAGTTTAAACTGCATATTTAAGACATAGTCATAGCAATAGTATAAGATTATTACTGCTGGACCAATGGAAAAACTATATTTATATTGATAAAAAGTAATTATAAATTGATTTGGCTTTGAATTTATAAATATAGCGTGGTCTCGTAAATTCGCTATTTTTACTAGAGTGCCTGTTTTATTGTAATTAATGCTGTAACTGACAAATACTTACCAAAAAAAATTGCAAATTTTTACACAAAATTCACTGCTTAAGGACTTCTGTTAACACTTTACCATTTGCTAAATAGACTATTTTGAGTCTTCCAGCTTATTTTGTTGAAATTCCTACATGACTAACAAACTTTAAGAAAAATACCACTCGTTATGACAGTTCATAAGGTTAATTCTGATTGAATAAAATCAGATTTCATTTGCTAATTTATTAGTGAATAAATATTTTCGGGCATCCATATTTTCCTTTGTGATTAGTAATATTTTTCTTTGAGCCCTTAGGTCATCTGTTATGTATATATTTGTAATATTTAAAATAAGCATGCATCAGTATTTGTCCTGCTCTCTCAGTCTGTAAACATCCGCGAACCTCTGTAATGTCATCGGCCCCTGTTAAGCCCTTAAGACAGGCTCTAAAATTGGCTTCCATCTAATATGATTACCTCATGAGACAATAACGTCAACTTTCCTAACTAATAACAAATAAATTATAATACTAAACTGTTTACACAACTGAACACGTCAAATTATCACAAAAAAACTATCTTAGTACCTTGTCGTTATGAAAAAATAATCACTTTCTTATTTACAAAAATATATCCATCCTTTTCATATTGTGACAAAGTTTTCAAGTGATTAGAAAATGAATGCGATGGAGTTTATGAAATACCAAAACATTTGTAACTATTAAACTGTGATAGAAACAAAGAAACTACAGGACCACACATATACCACGGTGACAATCCCAGCTCAACTTGGTCATAAAGTATTGGTATTATAGTGCGGTGCTGCCAACTCGGGACTCAAAACTCCCAAGTATCAGGTCTAAATGAAAAGGTTTATATTGAGAAGTACATTTTCAAGTGTTTTTAATGGTATAGTCACGTTAAAAAAACACTAAGATTATTGTTTTTGATAAACAGGTCTCCCGTCGAATTAGATTAATTAAATTATAGCGCCAAATCCGACAAAATTACTAAAGATTGTTATCGTTATTAGATCTGTAATTTGAAATTGTTGCAAATTTAGGTTGTGGCCAAAATAAATAATAAACTTACATACATAAAAACTTTTCTAACTGTCTGGCCTGAAAATAATAATATATAAAAATAAAAAGGCTATTGTAGTACTGTTTAATAGCTGAAACGAGTTCTATATTACTATACAATTCATTTACTATTTTTTGGTGTTGTAATATGAACAATGAACAAAACAAAAAATAGAATAAGTTATTACATGCTTAATTTTAAATCTTAATACTAAGAGAAATTATCTCTCAACTTAAGAGAAGCCGTTCACGCCAATTGCTTTTGCCACATTTTATCACTACCTTCCTACCTACCTACTAACGAATATGCAATAATCAAGATAGGCCATAAGCTTTAGATTTTAGTTCATCGATATCTTATATGCCTAACGATATCGCCTCATTGAAGAAGTAGATTTTGATCTTATATTTTTATTGAACCATCAGGAAAACTTAATAAAATCTGGCAGCACTGGCCCTTACACGCTCAACCCGATCATAAACTATCCGTATTAAACCAGCTTATTAGCATACGATAAAATAGCTATCAAATTACAAAGAGCATCACAACACTCGGTGTGTTTTATGAAATATAACCGGGAAGGTACACGAAAGAGGCTGGCGTGGGGACGGAGCTGGTACGGACCGATCTCAATAATCATCATATACGTAGGATTATGGTTTGTTTTTTATTCTTACACTTTGTTCCATTTTAAGCCAAAAGGGTTATCATTTATGCGTGCGATTGAGAAAATTAAAGTTGCAGTGCGGAGGGCACATAATATCCCGGAGAACTGATGGCCGTTGGGGTCGAAAGGTTCTCGAGTGGAACCCACGGACAGGCAAGCGCAGCATTGTACGGCCACCGGGAAGGTAGAAAGACGACTTGACCAAGATGGCAGGATGGAGCCGGATGCGGGCCGCTTTCAACTGGTCCTTGTGGAGACCAATGGGGAGGCATATATCCAGCAGGAGACGTCTTATGGCTAACATGGTGATGATGATGATGATGATGCAATTGAGTTCTCAGTTTAAATTAAAATAATAACATAATACTACTAATATTGTGAATGCAAATGTTTGTGTGTATGTGTGTATGTTTGTTACCTCTTCACGCTCAAACGGCTATACCGATTTCGATGAAATTGTTATAAAGAGCTCATACCCTGGATTAACACATAGGCGAATTTTATCCCGGAAAAGGAAAGTTCCCGTGGGATAGTTGAGGTAGCGGGAAAACCGTAATCCATGCGGGTGAAACCGCGGGGCGCTACTAGTAAACTATAAATACTGGCTTCCGCCCTACTCATCCGTGTAAGATGTTCTAGCATATTTTTAATGATATCTAGCATATTTTGCCTCTATTTTTATTCAAATAAAGGCCTCACTCATTTCTTCTTCTTCTCAGCAATTAGACATCCACTGCTGGACATATGCCTACCCCATATAGGGGAGATTTGCCAATTCTCGCCACGCTTGGCATGCGGGTTGGCGAGCGCAGTATGATTTCCGATCCTCAGAAGGCGCTGCTGCCCACCTTCTGGTACGTGGTCCCTTAGCCGACTCTTAAGGCACCCACGGGAAGAAATGGGGGAGTACTATTCTAGGCCGGTACCACCACGGCAAATACTTACAAATCACTTATTTCAATAGTAAATAATAATAATTTGTTTTTATTGCATTATATGAGTGCATGCGTTTGAGAATAGGTTGATTGAGTTATTGTGAGGTTTGGGTGCTGTGACATAGATTTTACAGTTCAACACAAGAACATTTCTTCGAGTATATACAATGATTATTTTTAGTATTAAAAGAGCAGATTTATGATATCGTCGTGTTGCAAAGGATTATTTTACATTATTTATATATTTTATGACAACGTTTTTTCTGCTTCCTTTTAATTTGTTTTCCTCATAGTAAAGAGCTTTTTCTAGTGAAATTTGACAGATATTTGAAATCATTTTCAATAAACTCAGTATTGGGTAAAAGTGACGTGTTACTGATGAAGGAACAACTGAGTGTTAATATTACTTATATGGAAGAGCAACCGTTTTGTAGTATGGGTTCAGATCCCAGTAGAAGCGAGTGTTAATCATTCTAAATTTTGAAAGTATTAAATTCATTTATATTATTCTTATCACTTTTGTATATAGATAACAATCAAAGGCCATTCGCCTACATGTGACTGTCGCTTCAGATGTATGAAGCTGACAACTTTCTCCAATAAATTAAATTCATACAATATCACACATACGTTATCTAATCACGCGGACAATAATTCTAAGAACACTAAAACCAGCTTCGGTTTCACTCTTCAATAAAACATATTGAACCAACCATAAATTTATTAACAAATCTATAAATAATAACGTTCTCATAAATATATTTTACCATTTAAAATGAACTGATCTAAACCTTATACACTTGACATAAACGTGTTTGTTTTATTAGTGTGTCATATGGGATTTGAAATAATGGACAAAAATATTGGTGTGAACTTAGAAAGGGCGGAATTGTTTAGTTGGTGAAGATAGTTTTCGTATTTAAAAAGTGGTGTTGTAAAATTTGTTAACTGTATATTTATTTCACAAATATTAATTAAAATGCATTGAAAAATGGTTTTAATACAAAATAGGTTTTACCTATTAAGATCACTAGAATCACTAACTATTATTTATTTATAAGTTTGCGATTGACAACTGTCTCACCTGATGTTAAGTGATGACGATGTCTATTTTTTTTTTTTTTTTTTTACATATTATAAGTTTGCGTTTGACAACTGTCTCACCTGATGTTAAGTGTTGACGTTGTCTAGGATTTAGACCTCCGTAGCTGACTCGTGAAGTGAATTTTTACATTAACTCATATAAAACGATTTATAATTACGCAGTTCAGCAACTATACAAACTGACATTCACTGGTTATAAGTGGAGAAATTACATCATTTTTTTGAAAATAAATGATGATGATGTTGTCCGCGTCTTGTCTGACTATGGCGACCTGAGCACGACCCGAGCTATTTCCTGTGCTCGCATGTGGCTGGCAAATCCAAACTGCACCTTGAACACCTCTACAAATGACGCACAGCAGGGCTGGCGTACATTGTTTTCATGTAACTGTAGGAGGTTTTGGTTAGTTCTTACAAGTTTAGTGCTTTCAGACTGATTCTTCTGAATTAGACTTTCTAGGCGAGAATTCTTAAAATTTGCTACTCCCTATTTCATCTTCAAATGCAAAGCTAGTCTTAAATCTGTGCATCATCCTACCAGTATTTTGTGGAGAGAGAAGGTGACAAACAAAAACATTTTTTTTTTTAAAAGTGATGTATGATTACTTCCCCGAAGTATTTATTGCTGACTAGCAGCAGTGAGCACCCGTGGAGGTCATTCGGCACTGCACCCATCACTTGATCGGAAATAAAAGCATTTTATTTTATTAGTTAACCATTAAATAATAATAACTTCAAAACATAATGATATATTTCCGCAAATATTAGTTTAAGAAACTGTTTCATAATAAGGGTTCTTAAAATATTAGTGTAGCTAAGTTAAAAAAACGAGCCGTAAGCGACTTTTTTATAGCATTATACGAGTGTCGTGCTGCCGTGGTGGTACCGGCCTAGAATAGTACTCCCCCATCTCTTCCCGTGGGTGCCGTAAGAGTCGGCTAAGGGATAACGTACCAGGAGGTGGGCAGCAGCGCCTTCTGAGGGTCACACATTATACTGCGCTCGCCAACCCGCCTGCCAAGCGTGGCGAGTATTGGCAAATCCCCCCTATATGCGGGAGGCATACGTCCAGCAGTGGACGCACATGGCTGAGAAAAGAAAATACGAGTGTTTTAAGACCAAATTATGTGCAGTTTCATACACTACTTTATCTAATCTCATAAAATAGATAATGTAATTAACGTAAAATTATAACATATTATGTTTGCATTTATTTGTAAACGTTTAGCGCCAAAATCCATTTACTGATCGCGCATGCGTGTTGCGCCGCGTCCACAGATTATGTTGAAAAACTGCATTACAACCTCCTTGGTCCAGCTGAAGTTGGATCATAATGGTAAAAAAGTTCAATTATGAAACAGTTGTCCATAGAATAGGTGTATCTACTCTATTAAATCAATACCAGTTTCCAAAATGATGGCAGCATTGCGACGTTGAATAGCAATGCTTAATTTTTGCACAAGATAAAGGCTAGCCTTTTGGTCACATCATTCAGTCGCTCTAAAGCGACAGGTCTTTGAAATTTCAGTGTGCCCCTGGTCCCAATGGTCCAAGCGTTTCAACCGCGAAGGCTCTCTGACCAAATACTACTGTATTTGCGCTCTTTGAAGTTTTCTTCTGTTTCAGACGCTGGAAGATGAGATGATTTTCATTTTTTTTAATTAATATTATATTATGTACCTATATAAAACATTATTATAAATACCTACATCATAAACACACTATATATACTCTAGCTAGCTATTCATTTGTTTTTATAGTAGAATGACGTAACTATGCATGATTAACTATCTCGGTTACTATGGTAACACACAAACTCTCAAAAATATCTTATCATGGGCCTGACAACAGGTAAGCCTGTCAAATGGATGCACACTACCACCAAATTGATTAGAATCATTAACAATCGAGTTGAAACGCTGTGACTTATAAAATCGAAATATTACTTACATTCGAAAAATATCTCGATGACAACACCCATATCGATTCACCAAAATAATTCAACTCTGCTCCAATCTAATATCACCTCTATGTATACAGATTTAAAGATGATTTGTGAAATATCTGCAGGTCGGTATAAGTTGGGTTAGATTGACGAAATGGGTTCAGATTAATTGTCGGCCGCAAGGAATGGACGGTGTACAAATTAGATACACAATATTGAATCTGAATCAATTGGATTGTATTTTGGTAAATTGGTTTTATTTTAGTTGTTTTGTAGATCTGTATGTATAAGAATTTAAACTTTAGGTGCGTTCGGGTCTAAAAATTAAAGAATTATTCCTAAGCTGTGAAACTGTATGTAATAAATAAATAGCAATAGGCCGGTCAAATAAGATGGATAAAGATGTAGAGGAAGGCCGAAGAAGGTACGGGTGGACTGTATGATGAATGATATGTTCATGAAAGGTGTGAGCACTGAGACGACTAATTATAGAAGAGAATGGAAGAGGAAAACATGTTGCGCCGACCCCACTTACTGTGGGATAAGGAAAAGAAGAAGGAGAAGAGGCCGGTCATATAAGCCGACTATTATTTGAGTAGGCGAGTTCTTGAGTCGCGACCGCGACTCGACAAACGTCCTCAGTCCAGCTGGAGTTATGATCTTCTCAAGATGGCCGGTAGCAGCTAGGTGCGAGAAGATGAGGGCAAAGTAGCAGCATATTGAGAAAAACAATGTATCTTCATGGAAAATAATGAAACATAATTTTTACTTTTTAACCGACTTCAAAAAAAGGAAGATGTTCTCAATTTTATGTATGTATGTTTTTTTTAATGTTTGTTATCACATGTTTTTTTATGCTTACAATATTTTGATATTAGTTACTTTTGAACTATCATGGTACCGAACTGAACAAGTTATTTCATACTTTTGAGTGTAGAAGTCGGTTCCATTTTTTGGTATTTTTTTTAACAATCTATTTCAGTGTAGTTTGAGATTTTTTAGTATATTGCAAACAGGCCAGTAAAGTCCTAGCATAAAATCTTATACACTACTTTAAGATAATTCTACCTAATGAAATGTATTCTAAGCTTTTCGAAACCCGAAACAACACAGATAGCCAAGCTATCTATAAATTCGTCCACAATTAGGCCTAGGCTACACGGGGCGACACGGCCGCTGATAGCATCGCGTGATTTACGCTCGCAGCGTCCACTCGCCGATTTTATCGTACCGTGGGTAATGAGCTTTAGACTTCGCTGATCTATTTTTCGCTAGATAAACGGAATTTGATACAATGTACGGTGACTTTCGCAATTATTTTCTATTCAGTGTGCAACCATTTATAGTTGTTTTAGACTTCAGGCCTATTTTATCGTTATCTCACGCATTAAGAAGGAAACATCGTCGGCTAGCCGGCTGTCATCGTGACGGTGGCGCTAAATTTGATACATAAATAGATTTGGTACCGGGAATTTAATAACGATGTTCTTAAATTCCCGGTACCATGCTCAAAACACCATAATAGAGTGTTAAGTCCAGCTATGTGCGCACACAGAGCGCACATAGCTGGACTTAACATAAGCTTCTAAGTTTTGCATTTTGTTCAGATGAAAAGAGACATACACAGAATCACTGTTGAATTTAATAAACTGAGTTTACTTGTAGTTATATGTTTGCTGCGATTAGAGAACATTTATTTTTATTTTCTAGTAGTTATGCCCTACGGTTTCACTAGCACGGACAAAGCGTTTCTCATTCTGCAGATATAACCTAAAACAAAACTATATTAGTAGTTTTTGAGTTAGTAAATTTGCATTCACGTCATCTATAAATCTATCTTCTTTAAATTCTCGATAAGTCCAAGTAATTGTCAAAAATTGTATAATCAACTGCTTTCTATGTAAATAATAACGACACTCAGACACGCCTATCTTTGTTACTTTATAACGCACAATCATTTTATAAAGTCTTTTGTGGATTTTAATCATACCATATTTTATTGTTTACCATAAAAGCCCCATGACTAATCCAATAGCGGTACCCATTATTGTAATGCTGGTACGAAATAAGAGGTGTTAAAATTCATCGTACACTTTCGGTCTCATCGTAAAACCTTTGTTTGTTAAGGTGATTGGCATCCGACTGGGTCTAATGTACTAAGGTACTAAATGCAATGTCCTTTGGGATAAATGACACTTGAGTATCGACAAACCACCTTACTGCATTGATTTGTACCATACTTGGCACACATGTAGCGAATATTTTCTTCAGTAAGCCATTTCATGCACTGCCTGGCTTGCATACTTTTAGTGTGCATATTTTGACAACCTTTTATTTTTTATGTATTTTTTATGTTCCGTCAGAATTACGTCATTTATGAAACGATTAAAAATCTTGTTCCACTTACTGGTAAAAACTTTTATATAGATATTATAAACTGTATGCAACCGATATATCGTGACTAGAATTCCCGTATATATACTCGTACGTACGTATACTTTTTCCCGTATAAAAAATAAGTTAAATGCTTTGTCTAACATGAACAGGTCTAATAATAGGTCTAATATTGAAACGATGATAGCTCAGCGAGGAGACCGTCACCTGTCAAACTGACGGACACTGGTTCGATCCCCAACAACAGCTTGAGCTTCCGGTGAAGATAACACCGTTATCAAATTCCCAGCATGGTAGTAGGGTACTTTCGAATATCCGCCTGGCTAGCTACAAGTTTGAAAAACTGTCACCAAGCACATAGTGTGTTCAGGCAGCAGTCCTTATGAGCCAGTGAGCATTCTAGGTCTAGCGTGATAACATCTTTGACCACATCTTCACTGACCTTCAAGTGAGATAGTGATCAATCGCTATATCTATACATAATAAAAAATATTTTTAAATCTAAGATCAGAATATCCGTATCGTTTATACATGTCCTATCTGTGATCACGTAATTCTACAGTTTAGTGAAAAAACTGAATAATTACTGAAGGAATTTTTTATTTTTTATTTATATTTTATTTATTAACATTCACACAAGGTCTTCAGGTCCCAAACTAGGCAGAGCCTGTGCTATGGTAACCTGATGACTGATATATATATTTATATACATATATACACACCCAGACACAGGTCAAACATACATGTTCATGCACACAAATGTTTGACCTGTCCGGGAATCGAACCCGGGACCAGCGGCTCAGAAGGCAGAGTGCTACCAACTGCGCCAACCGGCCAAAATTATTCAATGAATTAAATTTGATTTAAGTAAGTTAGCTTTATTTACTCCATTTTATAACTAAAAATTCTCAGAAAAAATATCTTTTTGTGATTTCTTTACTTACTCCTGTTATGTGTTTTTTTTTGCTACCGATTTTTTTAGATAGGATCTATTGCCAGCTTACAGACAATATTAAGTAATGGCTGATTTCAGATAATCCATACTACACGCACTCTTTACTAGTACTTACCTGGTATGTAAGAAAGAGTATGTAAATTTCAATGAGTAGGTATGTGTTCTTGGTGTTAGTATTTTTGACTGCATACGCTGTGGTCTTGAATTAAATTGCTTTGCCATTGAATCTGAATTTATTCTTACGTTTGTGGAATATGAATCAGATTTCTGGCAAATTGTATGGTTTTATATAAAAATGTTGGTTTCAATTTAGCAATATACTTGTATCAAAAGTATCCAGTCTTTAAAAACAATATTTTTTTGGAGAACTGCAATTCTGCGATTTGTAAAATATAAATAATGGTTTACTATGAATATTTCCTTAAATATCTAGGTTAAGAAAGGAACGAAAATAAATAAAACCAAAAAAATTACGTAAACAAATAATTTATCAAATATTTTTTTTTCATTTAATCATACTTAATGTTTCTTGTTTTGCATATCTTACATATTATAATTTTGACAGTAATTAACCATTTAATAAATGAACTAAACTGACGATATCAATAAAACGGGAGCAACCCAAAGGATGACTCTAGAACCATCCAGAATTTCTGGGCTATTGTAGTTATCGTATGCATCGTGAAAATTATCATCAGGCTTTGAAGTCTTCTCACTCGTGTACAATAACAATTGAGTATGCAGAATAAAGTCCAGCGTCTCAAACTCAACGTGTTTTAAAAATACCGGTCAAACTTAACAGAAGCAAATAGGTATTAGCCCCGAACGCAAGAAATCAGCGTTTAACCACGTTAATTTAATATCAAGTGAGTGAGGCAGTAATAAGTCGCTAGACATACAAAGAATGAAATACGGGCTGACTATTCAAGCAGATTTCATTGGGAGCCAGTTATTTCGATATGAACCAATGATATGCAATCTTCAATCTGATGGTAGGTTGGAAAGTTCTCGAATGGAGACCGCGGACTGGGAATCGCAATGTAGGATATCCTCTGATGAGGTGGACTGACGACCTGACGAAGACTGCAGGAAGAAGATAGAGGCGAGCCGCTTTCAGTCGGTCTTTGGAAAAATCATTGATAAGATTTAACCTGTGCTGAGGCTGCGGTGATGATGTTGATGTATTTCCAGTACTTATTTCTTTTCTTTTATCATCTAATGTTCCAACTTCACACTCTATGCTACTCGGTGCGATTACTATCGAATAATTACTGTTATTAATTCTGTGCTACTACCAGCCACACCATACCTGACCACAACACATCGTAACCTTGACAGCCGTCTGGAGTAGGTTTGTCATCGCACCTTTCTTCATCGAGGTCACACTTGGACAATGGCGTCCGCGCCTTTCAGGGCTTTTAATGCTTTGTACTAATTGGCATATTCTATGGTGATAATCTCCAAGAGCGACAAACAATTTTGCACCATAAACCGTAGATTCAGAGTTGGGGTTACAATAGATTGTGAGGTGGTAGATAGGTTGTTTCGGAGGGTAGTGGATATTCAAATGCAGGATTTGGAGGTCATGCAGTATATTCGAGCAGAAGTATTGGATTCGTTCCAAGATGTGGATAGACAATGCAGCTTTGTTGGTTCGACCAAGGCCCCTGGATGGACTCCTTCGCCTTGGCTCGACGATCGCTTCCGATTTGAATACGCTTCTGTCCATTGTTTAATTGTTAAATTAGGATGTGATGGAATGGCCTTTAGGTCATTCTGTAATTAACTAGTTTTGCTTTGTGAAACACAAACTTACGCAGTGTCGATTTTTGTATGAAACCAGCTTTAAAATTTTTAATTTGTTACTTGCTCATGATGATATTTTGTGATTTTTGATATTTCAAATTTTCACACGCTGTTTTCACCTTTAATTGCTGTGACACTTGGATTTTTTTCATAATTCTTGTTCACATTGAAATGTGTTTAAGTACACCATGCTGGTGATCTTATAAATAAAGAAATATCATAAGCAAAATCGTCAAAACGGAGATAGTATGATTGGATGCAAATGTGTTAAGAATCAAATTATTTATTTTGCGTCATAATGCTCGTATCAAATGTAGTTTTTAAGATTTCTATAATCTTATCACTTTAGTATGCAAAATACATCCTCACGTAATACTTACGTCTTTATTTATAATATATATATATATATATATATATATATATATCTAACTTCTACAATTATATAATTGTTATATTGGTATTATAAAGTAAATGAAGTGACCGACAAGGCAGCGAATTAGCAAGTTGAGTTGATAAAAAAACTAAATAATAAGTCGGTTTTATTATTTTGTTTTTATTGTTTCTTAATTCTCAGAAATAATATAATCGCTTGATGTATTATAAATAGCACTATATAGCTGTATTTCATGACTTTATTTTGATAACTGAATAAGTTACAGGTAGGGCCTGTTTCATGCTTTAGGGCACTTGTGATTGAAGTTTTATAATTGTATGTTCAAATAATGCACATGATATACTTGTAGAAAATATATTTAAATTATGAAAATAAGGGTGTTTCACCTTTTTTCATTCAATATATTTTTTTATAAGTTTGACCTCATTATTTATGTGGCTTTAATATATTCGATCTAACCTAGGTTTGATATACGACTGTTGTTGACGCGAGTAAAACCGTATGCTAAACACAAATGATAATTGATTCGCTTACTATCAGGCGATATAGGGGTCAAACGCTAGATGTGTAGGATATAAAAAACTTCGCAATATCATTCGAATAGCTCGCAAACCATGAGTTGTCCATGTAACATTGCATCTGCAGTTCACTCACCGGATCCCTAGAGCTGTATAACTCCTAGAACTCAGTATGCGCAAAGACATTGGGTCTCTGTATATTTTATAACAAATATACAACGGCTCTACGCCTTGAAAAACCCCTCAACCATATTCCAGCATTAGAATATTACCATCGTACTAGCCGAAATTGCTTAAAAGCTCATCCACGTGTAATTGACACATGGGATTCACACACTATGTGTTTCAACACAATATAGGCGACGGTGATAGCTGACTATTGGGCGATTCGCCTGATTATTTTTCACCTATCTGATAAGAAATAAATACCGGAAAAGTGCGACTCGCCCACCGAGGGTTCCGTACAAAAATGTAGGTACATAATTATCAAACATATTTTAATTTATTACACTCAGACCCCCGCACTAGGATTCCCTGTGTCGCGGGCTGCATGGACACACACACAGCACACAAACACCCGGGACAAGCATCTACACTCGTCGCACACCCCCGGAGACACAGAAGTCATGTTACTGACAGTAACCACTGCGCCACGGCGACCGTCGTCTTTATATTTATTTAAATAAAAAGGGTTTTTTTCATTCTTCGTCATAAATCTAAAACTATACATCATAAAAATAATAAAATATATGTTTTAGCTGTAAAGGGCTTTATTGGCACAAGTTAACGTTGAGTTAACCCACGGTTAACGCAATTCTAAATTTGGACCGCCCCCGTTCCTTGTATGAAGACTGTGATTTTTATGATTTAATTACAAATGTATAGTTGTCAGACTTTTCCCTATCATGTTATATACTTGTAGTATAAAAAAAAAAAAAAGACGTTATTACTTACCTAATTTTATAGTTCTAGGTCGACGGAAAAAAATACCCAATAAATTTTGATTCCATTGAATGTCGAAATATACGTTTTTTTACGGCATAAACAACCGAACCTTTTTTTACGTTAACTTAGAAGCTTGAAAAGTTTCAAGAGGCTGTTAACTTGAGTTGAACGATGTACTCAGACATCGTTTTCGTTTCAACTCGATACCTCCACGCTTTCCCGAGATAAAGTGTCTTGGCTAGACAGAGGAACGGACGGACAACAAAGTGATCCCATAGGGGTTCCATTTGAGCTACGGAACCCTAAAAAGAAGATCAACAGCTCAACCCTTTGCGATCTGCATATTTGAACCGGCTCCGAGTTAGGAACATGTCTCAGTAGCACTGCTATTTTCCCATCTCTAGTTGCCAATACGATTCTCTTACGCTATCGTCTCCGGCAGTCTCGCCCGATCAAACTGCGTTGTAACAATAAGTAAACCGCTATCGGCGATCGACGCAACGACTTTAAATCAACTGTGTGCGCGTGCGTTTGACTAGAGTGCGTACGACTGACGAGGGTGCAGTGCAGTCTTGGTGTTTAGCTTTTTATATAGTGGACGTGAACTGGAGTTTTCCTGTAATATCAATCACTAGCGGTCTGCTCCGGCTTCGCACGGGTGAAAAATTTGAAAATTAGAAATTATAAGGATCCCTAATTTTTTGAAGGCATAATATAGCCTATGTTAGGATGTATGTATGTATGTATATTATATATCAGGGTGATTGTAGCTTTAAAATGGTGAAAAAAAAATTAAAATCGGTTCAGTACTTTTTTAGCAAATGGCTAAAGAAGTATACATAGTGTATAGTATAGTGAACCTATTTTACAACCGTTACAAATATAATAACATAAAAATCTATCCTCTTTATAATATTAGTATATATTTTAAGGTCATTGTATTTTTTTTAGACTAAAAAGTAGTCTAGATTCTAGCTATTCCAGACAGTAATCTATTTTTGTCTGAAACGTATCTAGGTGTTTAGCAGTTATAGCGTGATTGAGTAATAAAAATCCGTCCATCAACACTGTTCAAAAGTAGTAAGACTCTTCTGTAGCTGTGTATGTCACTAAGGCTTTCTTAAATGGTTAACTTGATTTTGTAGAATGTTTTATGTATGTTTGAATGAATCAATCAACTATAGGCTCCTCAAGAGATGATCTGAAAATCTCATGAAAAATACTATGTAGTTCAGAATAGTACCTACACTCGTGAACTCACTAGTAAATGGGTTATCGAGAATGTTCGTTTGGGCTACATAAATTTACATTGCATCTTTTGATAATAAGATCAGTAACGCGATACTCATACTTAGTTGCGAATCCACACTCGTGCAGAAAGCATTTTGCTTCCACCTTCATAATACGCAGAGCGTGGAGTTGATTCCATTGCACGAGCTTGTAATTGTTCACATAGATACAATCATTTAAGCTGGTTTTGTGTATCGTGGACAGAATCTACACATAAAAACATGTATAGCAAAACAAGAGTCGTCAAGAGTGCGTAAGAGTCAATTGAGTCAATTATCCGAATTCACAATATCGTGTTTCACGATTTTGGAATCGCCCAAGTCTAGTTCCCAACCTTTGCTAGAAAAATAAATGCGATTAAATTTTGATATTATTATCGAAAATCATATTGATTTCGGTATAGCTCAATAAAATTCGTTAGACGTTGTAGAAATATTTTCTTTTCAATTTGGAACAAGCAGGTTAGTAAAAATGATACGCACTTGACCGAAAAACGTTATTTAAAACTGATCGCGATATATATTTGCAAATGATATTACTAACTATAATGCTAACACAGTGATTTCTTCGCTGCCGTTAACGATTCATTTTTAAGGCTATCTGAAATGTCTTGTGGACGAAACGCTGAGTTTGGTAGAGAATTACTTTTTTGAAATTAAATTAGAGAATAAAAGAACAGAACGTTTTGCACTCCATGCAAAAATATCGACAGTCATATGACTAACCCACCGACATAGGACAAGACGTTGACAGTCTCATGTCGCGAACTTCGGCTGTCAACCTGGTGATTGATGGTGAGACGCCAATCCTTAGTGGAAATTGGACGAGTATTGAGTTAAAATGATAAAAAGACTTTTTAAAAATTAAACGGACACATATTTGTAATACCATAATGTATTCATAATGCAACATCGCATAAATGTAAGTGTGAAAAAAAATCTAAATCATACATTATATCATATTCAAACCATACGAAGATAAATGCAAATTATAATAGCTGATAATCGATCATAACTCTTTGTCTTTTTAAAATTGTGACATGTTGGTTTTAATTTTCCGTTCGGATTTATTAAACGCCGCTTTTATCAACCCAGTGCGTATGTAGATCGAAAGTCCATCCACGCTATATTTAACATCTATGGAGCGAAACAAATTAATAGTTCTTTAGCAAAGTGTTATTTCATTTTTATTGGCTCCAGATAATAGCTCCAAATTGTATATAACTAACAGGAAACGATGATACGATACGATTTCCTTAATTATTTATTGTTATTTGTTAACATTTTATGATTTCATTTCGTTGGTTATACTGATCATAAAAGTTTATTTGTTGAACCGGATTAATTTGGAAATATCAAAAGCGTGATGGCTGTTTTTTGGCCGTCAATTAAAATCAAATTATTGAAAACTTGACGAGAAAAGGTTACAAAGAAACTGGGAGTGGACGACGATACTACCCACTGGTGCTGGTACTAACCGCTGCTATAACTGTAAGGATCGTTTAAGACCTTATTAATGAAAAAAATCCGTTTCTATACCATCACTATTGTTTATGCAATCACTTTAATTTACTCTTTTTGACACAACAGCCAATGCAATTTGGTCGAATGGTCCAGGTAAATGTAAAACTAAATCTTGTTCGGGCAATCGAGTGTAATCTCAATAAATTTTAAATATAACATGTGTTTGGTTTGTAAAATACTAAAGCGCTATAAACAATTAACTTTTCCTTAATTATAAAAAATATATTTTTACAGAATTAATGATACGCGGCGGTGGAGATCATAAGGAAAAGCTGCAGATTTTCACAAATTGAGTTCATACCAAGAATCGTGTTTTCATGTAGTTATTTTAATAATAGTTAAGAACCTTAGTTTTTGACTAGTATCAATAACAAATGGTTACGGTTTACTTTACGGAGAACGGTTTACGGAGAATTTTTTAATTTGACAACATAATATGTATTATGAAATGACAGCTCCATTAAATTTGAAACAAAGCGAACAATTTAATGAATTTATTATTGATTAAATTCAGGTGTAAGTTGTTTAGCAGTTGTAATTCCTGCAACTATGAACGTAAAAAAAAATATTTTAATACCTATTATAATTATTTATCTTTTAAAAAATAGTTAAAAGCGAATCATATGATGAATTTCACTTTGGCTAAATTTTTATTACATAATATCATCATCAAGTTTTATTGCATCACGTAAGTGTCCGCAAGATGTAAGAACTTCCCTTCCCGTGTTTGTTATGTTGAGTGACGTACTGAGCACTTTGTCGTAATTACACTTGAAGAGAATGAAAAGAAATAAAGAAGAAATTATGTATATTAAGTTCCTAAAAAATAATCCTAATTAAAATTTCAACATCCGAAACTCCTGCTATCGTCCATGTATTAATTTCTTTCTACAAAAATAGCACTCTGTTCTAGTGATGCGACAATGCGCGATTGCCGCACGATAACGGGACGACATCGCACGGGACGTGTCCCGCAGATCGCGGGACGAAGCGCATCGCCGGGACACAGCTAATTGATTTTATCTATCCGACTTGTTGGATGAATACAGAAGAATATGGGTGTGAACTTTGGTGCCTGCAGATGCGATTAGAGATTTGAAATCGAGGATATACATGCCAAGAATACTGTTAATTCTTATGAATTCATGGTAAAAAGCCCCTTTTATGAGCACCACTAAGACGCTGGACCATTTTAGTGAAAAACATTTACGGGCGAGAATAATTTTCCGTAGTTAAAATTCTCGCGATAACGAGAAACGCGCTTGAACTTTGTTAGACACCAGAAAAAGTAAATAAAAAAACTAAAAATGTGATTAGTTTTTTTTTGATAAGTACGTAGGTCATATGTAAAGTGCATTTTTGTAAAATTTTATATCAACACTAATCAGGATTAGTCCCGCCCTCCCCCCGTAAACATCCGCGAGCCTAATGTCCGTAATGTCATCGGCACCCCACATAACAAGAGGTTTAGAAAGACCAAGAAAATAGTGAACCCAAGAACATGGGACAGGTTTTTTTTTACTGAAACAGACTGTAACACAAACCCATAAAGATTTTCTCTCAGCCATATGCGTCCACTGCTGGACATATGCCTCCCCCATGTAGGGGGGATTTGCCAATACTCGCCACGCTTGGCAGGCGGGTTGGCGAGCGCAGTATGATTTCCGATCCTCAGAAGGCGCTGCTGCCCACCTCCTGGTACGTGATCCCTTAGCCGACTCTTACGGCACCCGCGGGGAAGAGATGGGGGAGTACTATTCTAGGCCGGTACCACCACGGTACACACGGTAACACAACGCCATAAAGTTAGTAACTATTTATTTTTTGTATAGACTTATGGAATTGTTAATAAATCAATCCGGGCTTGATCGCGAGAAAAACATTTACTAATTTATTTTCCTCGACGTTTCGACCAAGTTGCATTGGTCGTGGTCACAAGAAGACTCTCGTCGAGGTAAATAAGTTAATAAATGTTTTTCTCGCGATCAAGCCCCGATTGATTTATTAACAATGTGTTCGAATCGCGAAAGTCTAAAAATTATAAAGACTTAGGGAACTTTGGAATTCATTATGGCTGCTCTCAAATAATGCAGATAGAAATACTGTATCCATAAAGTCAGTACCTCGCACTAACAAGAAAGATCATTAGTTGTTGAAGTATTGCAGGTGCAGATGGAACTGGTATTGTAAATTGTAATAACGGTGAGATATGTAACAGGCTATATATTTTTTTTTAAATTAACATCCAACCCTGCGCTCATTATATAAAACAAAAATGAGTGTCATAAACAAAACTATTACATTTTTATAAAAGGTGGGCTTTTATTTTAGTAAAACTACTAACAAGTAGTTTGGGCCGCTTCCAACCGGTTCCTTTGTAAATCAATAGGGGAGGCCTATGTCTAGCAGTGCACATCCTATGGCTGACTTGATGATGAAGCCTTACAGGTAGCGCGTTTTTTTTATTGGGAATAGGCAAGCGTTTGACCATTATCTCACCTTATAATACGGTCTACGATGTAGCACTCCTGCCTATACCTATTCACTCGTGACTTGAAGATACCCAGATTGTATTCAGGCGGAAACAGTTTTAGGCAGTGAATTCCACTGATTAGCTGTACGCACTATGGATGTGGAAGCAAAACGCTTCCTGCGACAAGTTGGAACGTCTACCATGTATGGATGTCGCATTGCCGTCCCTCTGGTCGTTCTCAAACGGAATGGGAATGGAGGAATGAAATGGAATAAGTAGGGACAATTATGTACTTAAATTATATTTAAGATTGTAGATGTAAGATTATTTTTAATGTAAAGCCTTACTTGAAATCCGTTACTTTGAAGCAATCAATGAGAATTTTATTTATTTTATTTAAATTATCTAACAAAGGCACACTCCCCGAAATATATCCGATAAACTAGCGACTATGCAGAATTTTACCATCTCACCTGCCGCTAAGTAATATTATATTGTGTGTGTATTTCACGATTGCCTACCTATTCACTTACAGCTTGAAGACCCCCAGAGGGGGAAATGTGAGTTAAATCATTGAAGGGTAAGGTACAGGTAAGCGCTAGAAAGTCCTCACCTGTACGCGTTATGAGTGTCCTGACCAGAATCTCAACTACGTGTAATTATTTTTTAAAGTAATTAATATAAAAATAATTACAATGTAAGAAAGCTGCGTTTATAAATGCGATTCTATATCTATCTGTTCAACTAGTTTATACAATTTTACCTGCGGTCACAACTTGACGATGCAATCGCAACTTCCATTGATGTTCACCAATCGGTGGCCGTCAATGGAACTTGGAACTGTGCGATTCCATGCTTCAGATTGGTCCCAGTTGTCTAAAGGAAGTACTCATTGGGCCTCGTTGGAGGTGGTCTATAAACTATATGACGACTTAGCTATCTGTCAACCCACTTTGGTTAGTAGATCATATAATAATGTTAGATATGTGATAATAGGGAAACGTAACGGTCGCGACCATTCAAAATGCTAGTTGATTGCACACTGATTTTATTACGGAACGAAAAGGGCGCGGGTGCAGCCGCTTGACAGTACATCACTATAAGTACCTAACTTTAGATATATAACAAATAACTAATGGGGTTGTGAGTGTGATACAAAACATATAATAGTACCACACCAATTTGACAAAGAAATAAAATAAAACACTAAAAATTTAAAATGAATGTACTACAGTTCGATAGACAGTCTTATCATACAGAGCGATTTTTTCCAGACAACTTTTAATTCGGCAGTATTCAAAAATGTTTAAACCGGTGACGATGGAAAAAAATTAGTAAAAAATATTTATGTTGCTTAGATAAATACTCTTCCAAATGAGATGAAGACCCTTATCCCAGTAATGGGAAAGTAAAGGTCCGATTCTGCTTCACTATGCCATTACTCTATTTGCTTATTAAGCTCAAAATGTAACGATGCACTAAATAAACGATATCAGCAGAATCGGCGAGAACTAGTGGTGTACACGTTACGTTGTTAACCTCGGGTCGGGTGCAACACTAAATTCGCTTTAGTGATGTCCCGGGATAATATATCGATATTATCCCGCTACTGGGCTGCTGGGCCGAGATTGCGCGATAGTGCACGAGTTCTATAATTTGTTGTCAATTTGACGCTAACTTATCTTAGTTTTTTTTTAGTTTTGTATATTTAAATTTATTGTTCTAGCTGGCTGTGTTCTGTTATTAATATTATTATTTATATGTTCGGTTATTCAATCAAAACTATTAAAATTGAGCAAAATAAGATAGGATAGATAGTTTTATATGATAAAGTCCAGATCAGTATGACAGGTTTGTATGGCATTACTTTTTTATTATTGGGAATGGGCAAGCGTTTGACCATTATCTCAACTTATTGTAAGTGACGGTGCGGTCTACGGTGGAGCACGCCTGCCCAGAAGATACCTATTCACTCGTGACTCGACACCCAGATTGTATTAATTCAATTCAATTCAATTCAATTCATTTATTTAAGCAGACTACAAATGATCCATACTTATAAATAAAATACATTATACAAATACAGCTAATACTTATGAATAAATTAAAATTCACACTAAAATGAGGCACCACGTCCGGCCGGATATCACTATTCCTAGTGGATCATCACCCGCATATAATGCCTCAGTATAGGCGCTCGTAAGTCTTCACCAACTATTTTTAGGATGCTGTTGTGACTCCCTCGCACCCTCCTGATCAGTGACGCGACTTTTTTGCGTACGACAGCATGAAAACCATCGGTGTAAGTATTGGCAAACATTTCGGAGGCACTGCAAAAACGAGGGAGTCTCAACATAGTCCTAAAAATGTTATTATATTGGATGCGAAGGGTTTCCATTGACCTTTTAGTGTAACTGGTCCACAGAGCACCCGTGTACAGTCCCTGACAATACGCCTTAAAGAGCGTTATCTTAACATGGTCCGTACATCGGGCGAATCTGCGAGCCAGCATGTTACCGCGGACCGCCAGAGCCCTTCGTTCCCGTTCTATGTCGACATCGTCTTTAAGGTCGTCGGTGAGATAATGTCCTAGATATTTAAATTGTGTGACTCTACTAATGTTCATACCATTTAAGGTAATGGGTGGTATAGAAGCAGGACACTTCCCGGCGGCCTTAAAGACCAGGTACTCAGTCTTTTTTACATTATATACGAGCCCATGCGATGCGGCATAGGCTTCACACACTCTCAACATTTTTCCGAGTGCCCCGGTAGTCGGACCCAGCAGTACCATGTCGTCAGCGTAGCTGATATTGTTCACGCTAACACCACCAACTCGGCATCCGACACGCATACTGCTGAGTTCGTCTATCAGGTCATTTATATATAGGCTGAAGAGCTTCGGAGATGTAAGACCCCCCTGCCTCACGCCACACTCCAGCCTATAAGACTCGGAAGTAGCATTTGCCCATTTAATACAGTTGGTCTGATTACCATACCAATATTTAAATATATTTAATATATCTTTATGCATACCACTTCCTGCCAGCTTTCTCCAAAGCACCTCGTAGGACACGCGATCGAAGGCCTTGGAAAGATCCAGGAAGCATGCATACACTGGTGTCTTGCGGTCTGTGTAGTACTGGACAGTGTGCTTGAGACTTAAAATCGCGCTCTCAGTAGATAGTCCAGGACGAAACCCAAACTGTGCGTCATGTAATTGTAGATGCTTTTGCAAGCATGAATCAAGCAAACTGTCCAGCACCTTAGCTATTGTAGTTGCGAGAGAGATCGGGCGATAGTTATTCAAATCCGAGATATCTCCCGTCCTGTTCTTCACTATGGGCACGACTATCGTTTTCATTAGCTCAGCAGGAAGATAAGAGTGGCTGATGCACATAGCAAACAACAAGGACAAGACTCTTGGAAGATGAGAACCAGCATATTTAAGATGCTCGATACTAAGCCCATCATGACCGGGAGATTTGCCTCTGCTCATTCCATTGATAACAGCTTTAATCTGGTTTGGTAAGAAATGCCGCATTGACTCCTCTTTCCAACCATCGCTGTTCTCAGAATAGACCGTAATTGATGGTGGACTTAGCAGAGGCTGCACTTTAAAGTGGTTTGCAAACATAGTGGCAATATCTCGCGGATCACTAAGGCCGCCCACACTCGCCGGCAGGCCAGGCCTAACATCCAGCTTCCCGGTAGCTTTCCAAAACTGACTAAAGTTTTTGTCGGTTCGATGTTTAGCTAGTAGGTCCATTTTAATCTGCTCTTGGTGCTTTTGACACCACTTTAGACGGCCTTTATAAACCTTACGAGACTCAAGCATTTGTTCGTATACTGTGCCTACAGTCGGTCGATTATGCAGTACCCATACTGCATGCTTAAGCCTGGCTTCCCGGCGAGCTTCTCTCACGTGAAGATTCCAGCCGCACAGTGGTCTACGTTTACCATAAACATTAGGCCGTTTGCATACTTTATTAGTTTTGATAGCCGCATCTTTTAAAATATGCACAATTTTATTATATAACATATCCAACGTATTTTTATGTCCATGTAAGTTACATGTTCTGTAGCTGCAATCCCTGAACTCTAAGGGGAAGTCAATGTCTCGCAACCCCACGTGACATAGGTCATGGTATTCGTTTATTTGAGACTCGTCTCTATCCCCCCAAAGGACTGCATTTCTAGGTACATTTGTCTGAAAAATCTTAGGCCTGACTGATTCCAAATTACAATCAACATATATAGGTAAATGGTCAGATACATATACGTCCTCTAATACGCCTACATTTGTAATGGTGTCCCAAGCCGACATTGAGACCACGCTGTGATCTAACCATCTCTTGCTTCTGTGATATAGATCAACATATGTATAGCTACCCGAGTCAATGCCCAGCCTACACACATCTGCACATATCCATGATCTATCTACACAAAATTTATCTAGCTCATTATAAAAGAGTTCGTTAGGGTGGGCATTAAAATCACCCAATACAAATACATTCTCGACGTCATTACTTTCTTCGATAGCACTGATTTCACCCAGAACATCCGTGAAAATAGTCAAGTTGTCATTTGAACATACGGGCATATACACAGAAAAAATCAAAATTGTCCGCCCGCCTAATGAAGCTTTTATACAGACAAGACGGGTGCTACTACAATCAACGATTGATACCACATCAAAAATACCCTTCTTATAGAGGATACCAACTCCACCAAATGGCCTACCTTTTAGTATAGCAGCCGATGTGTCAACAGCAGACTTCCCAGTGTATTCAAAATCCATACTGACTGTACCCAGTAATGGAATATCGTGGCTAAGAAGCCATGTCTCCTGTAGGCACACCACAGCTGACACTTTACACAGGTTTCTCACATCTTCAATGGAGTTCTTAAAAGAATGGCAGTTAAAACTAGTGAGTCTATATATTTTGTTCGTACTATCCATAATTGAAATAAACACTAACTTTTAACACTAGCGCTATGACCATCCTGTTTAGTTCCGTACATAAAATGCACGAAACGCCTAAACGTAATGCCATCTGGCCAAAAATCATTATTTAAAAATATGTCCAACTTAGCTTTACAAACAAATAATTTGTATGCATTATATTTCCTTTCTGCCTTCGTTTTTATCTTTTTAACCATAACATTTTCCCCCGTTTTGTCTTTAATATAACAATTAATATCCTGTTCACTAGTATCTTTACTTACATTAGAAATAAACAGCGGAATTTTCACGTCCGCGGCCCTAAATTTAACATCAGAAGCTGTCTTAGCACTTCCTTTTTGTCCCAGAAGTTTGTAGCGTTTTGCAGTTTTATGTTGTACAATCTGCCACTCCGACTCCGCCGGTTTCTGCGTATAATTCCCTCCCAGTGCACTGACTACCGGTTCCCGTAAACAACTTTCCGTGCGAACATTAGGCACTGCTGATCTATTCATCAAGTCAGTTATAGCGGTTACAGTCGGTGCGCCGCCGCCGCGCCGGCCGTAAGCTATCGAAACCGGTTTTGACACCACCGCAGTATTTTTTATCGCCTCCGCGTGCACACCAGAAGCTCGCGTTATCCCGCTCATATTCATGCTGCTGCCGCCGTATGCGCTAGCCCTCTCGCTCACGCCCGTAGACACTACGTTCTGTCTGAAACTGTCTGACGAAACTGTCGTTGGCATCCCAGTAGTTCGGTGGCTTTCTGACTTGTTCGCTTGAGATAGTTGAAAAGAGACAGATATATCCTTATTACATCTGGATAACGGTGACGTAGGTGTTGAATGTCCGTTAATTTGAGTTGCTGACGCCTTCCCCGTTTCTATTTGTGCAGATTGAAGTCCCACAGGACTAACAGGACCACTGTTGATCTCATAGCTATCGTCCTGAAGGCATGCCCCCCGTATTTTGTTGACATATATTTGTGAAGAGTGATTTTCTTTTATAGACGCATTCTTAATGTGTTCAACATCTTGTTTTAACAGATCAAATGAATCCTTTGTTACACATTTCTCCTCTAGTATATTGACTTTATTTTGCAGTCTTGTTATATCTTTTAAAAGACGAATACAGTCAATATTCTCAAGACCCACACTCGGAATTAGGTATAGGTCTTTTGCCACAAATACTGGAAATACCTCGGAACTAACAGATTTCATGATACAAATGATGTCGTCAAGGTCTCTTGACTTCCTTTTCTTCCCGTCTTTACGACGCAGTGGCATCTTCGTCCCATTTGGGATCGAGTTATACAGCAAAGACTTAGCATTTGCAATTTTTTCCTCATTGAACGACGATGTGACTAGAAGGTGGATACTCTCTTCGTCCATGTAATCCAACACGTTCACAAGAAACGCCAGCAATTCATTGATAACGACGTTGCGACGTTATCAATGAATGATGACGTTAATGTGGAAACACAGATTAAAAAATCTTAAACTAATATTAGAGCTTTTTACAAAAATGAGGGTATTTATAAAATAAGTCGACATGTTTGACTAAAACTACTCGGAATTGAATAAAATTCTGGTACTACAAATAGCGTGGTAATAATTTACAGGAATTTGAACTTCAGCGATTTTAACAGTCTACTCGGAAGACACCGCTGGGCGCAGCTTGTGTAAAAAAATTAATATAAATGAATGGAACGTACCCCCGATATACTACAAAAATATTATTCAATCGATTTACGGCGTATTGTAGTGGGCCAGTTACATTATAGTAGGGGCGGAGCTGGTCAGTGAGGAATGACATCCCTAAATGTGACTATCTTTCGATTCTTACCCCCGACTCGATCTTAGCGGTTTAGGTCACGTTATTGAATCAGCAGCATGGTAGTAGGACACTTTTCAGAATCTACCTAGCTAGCTACTATCTTTGAAATGTATAACTGTCATCAAACACACTGTGTGTTCAGACAGCTCTCTTCTAGGACTTCTTTTACGACTATCATAATTCTGCGACCGCCAGCATTGTCACTGACCAAAATATGAGGAAGTCATCAAAATCTAAACATGTAAATTAAATAAAAAATATCTAATATCTCCAGTCCAGTCTTAAATGTATAAGATCTCCAAGGTAACCCATAAACCACGAAACAAACATAAAACCTGTCACAAAACGCAAACAATCCTCCATTCTAACCTAAACAAATAAAACGTCAAAGTGACAGATAGCTCTAAATATAAAATTTCGCGAATGCTTGTTGTCAAAGCGAGAATTTATCGGTGAATACGCAGAATGACCCATTTATCGGCGGTTAGATCCCGAATTCCGACTCATCGGTTCGCTGATGTCGTATAGTTTGGATGTTTACGATGTTATTATTAGCTATGCTTTCGCCAGCGGGCTCGTTCGCTTGTTTGATATTTTAATACCATTTTTTTCTGTCTTTAGTTCGTCAATATGTACCTAATTGTATCCACTCTACATTATTAGAAAGAAAGGAAACACCTCTTACTGAGATAATAAGATAAGACAATAATCTTATCTTATTATCTCACTTTATAAAAGTGTGTGATCTATTTTGAAGTCCAATCCTCTATATTTAATTATATAATAGTGTTATAGATTTGCACAGTAAAAGATGTTTTTTTTTTTACGATTTTGATACATTTATAGAACTAACCTTAAGGTGTATATTGAATGAAAAAGAAAGCTAACAAGCAGATACTACGTTATTTTATAATTAAGAGTACAAACAAACACACAAACCTATTCCTCATTACAGATTCTTAACCATACAAAAATGTTGAAGATTTACGATTAGCAGCGCGCGCGCCTCGAATCGCACGGCATGCGCGCGCGCTATCCGAGGCGACCGAGCAACGCGCCGATTAGCACTATACGTGCAACTCAGTGATTGTACTCAAATGAATTGATAATAGTCAGCACCAGTAACAGGTAAATTAAAATCAGGAAGTAATGAGGTCCACCGTACAATTAAAAGCAATTCGATATCGAGACGAACCTTTGCTTACGGCGGCTCAGCTATCATTTTTTGTCTGTAGAAACCTTGCTGGTTTCAACTCTAACTGACGGTAACTTGCTCACACTTGGCGGATTATTTTTATTGAACATTGATCATATCATAACTTAAACAAATGATAAAATTCGATAATGCAACTGTCGATAAGATAATATCGACCAACAGGTGGAAAATTTCATCATTAGAACCTTTTGACCCGTACTTATGGCAATCGATTTGTGTTCACTTTATTTACCTTTATATTTGATCAACTTAGGTAAATAATACTTAAATGCTAGTTTGTCGAAGTTCAGTCACTGCCACGCAGCTACACAGCATCGCTCGTAACTTTAATCGGATATTTTCGGATATCGATCTCTCGATGCGTTGCGTTATTTATTTCCCTGATTCGTTGATATTAATCGATATTTGAGACATCTCTAAACTATACCGGGCGAGATATCGATGGTCCGGGTGCGATATCGAGTTGTACTTTTTGTTAAATTCGATATTATTATGATTGGGACTACTGGGTGTACTCGATGGTATTTTATTTATTGCGGAGTGCTTTATATAAATGAATCTATTTGGATAATGCAAATGTCTGTATATGTATTGGATCTTTTGAGCTTTTAATGGGCTGGGAACAGCTAGTAGGTTCAATTTGGCTGCAGTTGTAGTGTATTACGGTTGTAGGGACTTTGGTACTCAATGAGACAATTGTAATTTTAGAGGCTCAGATCGATTAGCCTCAGATAAGTTAGATTTGTAAAGTAGTAGTTGTATAAAGGAAATTATAATTAATTTAGGAGTGTCATCATGCATGCAGGTGTACTTGCATCACCTTGGCTCACGACATTTATGTTCTCTTCAGGAACCCATAGACAAATACGCATCAAGTTTATTCGAAGCAGCACTTTCTGTGCTTCGAAGAAGCACAGAAAGTGAAGTTCTTATTAATATATTTATCATCACAATAACTTTCAATCGCTAGTATATACTAGTACATATAGTTGGATTTCTGACAAGAAATTTCTATATTATTCACCATTGAGTAAAAAGATTTCAAATACCTGATAAAGCTAATGTCAATTGCCTTTCCATTCAGAGAAGAGTGCACTAGAATGAAGTCTTTGAGATAAATTTACTTATATGTAAAATAACTATTCTAATTGATTGTTTTACGTTATTAGGAGTAACTGTGCTTTAACTTAATTAAACATATTGAAACAATTTAGCGATAGGAGCGATTAAAAGAAAAAAATATGGAGCAATTAACTAGATACGATCAGTTACAATTATAAAATATTTTATTTAATATGGATCATGTCAACGTCAAAATTGTTCATAATACTCATGTTTTAGCGCTATAATATATATATATATAACTTCCATTTTATGATATTTTTTGACGTTGTTTTGACAGTCGTCGTGGCTCAGTGATCAGCGACACTGACTTTGGAACCGTAACCCCGGGTTCGAATTCCGGCCGGGGCAAACATTTCTGTCATGAGCAAAGATGTTTGTTCGGGTGTATTGTGATTGTGTGTGTCTATGCCTCCCGCGACACAGGGTATCCTAGTCCGGCGGTGTGAGTGTGTGAAAAAAAATGATATTAGTGTAGATAACAAAATATATTGATAAACAATCGTCCTGTTCCCCGTAACTTGGCCGACCGTCGAGAGATACATATCTTTTCGACAGCTCACCTCGATACCAGTGCCAAGTTTCACGTTTTAAATCAGTCACTCCCTACAAGTCCCAGGTGACAGTCGTCGGTGACATTGGAAATTCCGGGTGAGTAATGAATAATGATACAAATTTTCATCGAATAAAATATGTAAATAAGACCACACGCGGCTTACAATGCGACAGTTAAACTTAGGCTCGATTCGATTTGATGGAAAACCGCGATGAATCAATGTTGACAATACTGGGACAATTTATTGATTGAACAGCTGGAGTATGTAGGGTTACCATGATCGGGATGTATTTATAACATCTTTTACATTTCTTTTTACGCCTTCTTGTTTTTTTTCAACTGGTTGATGCTCTCGACTTCATCAAATCGTATCAGTGTTGAGATACAATTCGGGTGGCATGCAAAATACTTTCTTTACCGTGTATGTACGTAAATAATAGTCGTATCTTCGTCAAACAGCATAAAGATATTTTTAAGAAACGTGGACAAGTTATTATCCATCAGAATACTACTGTAGAAACCATCTGTGCGAAAGGACTTATAAATAATGTGAAGTAATAAATTCTTATTACAATGTGTATATCTATACATAACTGAGTACTTAATGATATTAAAATATTAGACGGTGACAAATTTAAAATATCTACGACTGACTGGCATTTAGAGTGTTAAGGAATTCAATGTTTTTAAGGTTCCGTGCTACAAAAGGAACCCCTATAGGATCACTTTGTTGTCCTTCCTTCCTTTCATCTCGTCTACAGTCTCTTGAAGCTGTGAAAGAAAAACTTATTTAGCTGTGTCAACAGTAAACGACACAGAACAAAAATATGTTTTCCATTTAACAGGACTAGACAATTTGATAATAGCATATTTTGTATGGCTCCTAGAATATTTAATCATTTGCCAAAAATTATAATTAATTATAGTAATAATATTAATATATTTAAAATGAAGTTACATATGTTTTTGATAAATAAAGCATATTATAATGTTAATGAATATTTAAATGATAGAATGACTGCTAACTGGACATGTAATGAAATTTGACATTAATTCTAGAGATAAGTTTTATAATGTAAATTTTATATGTGGATATGTACCTACCCTCATAATATTTGCACGCCAAATGGCAGAATATAGCTGATCATTACCATTTAATTACCAACTATTGTGCTACCTATATTCGCAAATAAACGATTTGATTTGAAAAGTTCAAACTTATAACTTAACGTAAAAAACGATACGGCCGCTTATCCCGTAAAAAAACGTATATTTCGATGCTCTCAAGAGAATCAAAAAAGCTTGAAAACATTTGTCGTCAAATCTTAAAAAGTGCAAGGAACGGCGGTCCAAATTTTGAACTGAGTTAACCGTGTCAGGTGGCGTAATTTATTTAAGGGCTTAATTGTCCAAAGCTTAAGGAGTTTTTTTTTTATAATATTATTATTATTTTTATGATTTACAGTTTTCGAATGAAAAAACACTCTTTTTTTATTTTAATAAATAAAAACTATTTTTAATAATATGTACCTACAAATTTGTACAGAACCCTCGGTGAGCGAGTTCGACTCGCACTTGTATTTTATTTTGTAATAAGTTAAATAGTTAAAAATAAATGTTGTTTTGTACTAAAAGTTACATTTAGATAGTAAAGAGAAATATTTGCACTTCTGCTTGTTCACCGAATACAAGGTCTCAAAATGATATTAAGATCTAACTATATAGGGTATTCTAGCAAATAAACGATTTCACTTTATTTAATACAAATGTTCTTTGCAGAGGGGAGTGTTGCCAACAATCTTTCTACACTGTCCAACCCAACTGCAGAGTTTTCAGACCGCCCAGGGGCCTCTGATATCGCTTAATGACCGTCACACTGACGACAACTACGATCGATGGCTCTAACTGCCCTCTGAAGCATGGAAGCGGTGAGTTGAAAATGTCACTAGCGCTCACCCATCCAAGTTGTACACGAGTGGTGCGTTGCGTTGCCTGTTGATCGGTTAATTCACACGAGCGCTTCGGCTTGAGCTTATTTGCTATAAATACTAATAACGTTTCATTGTCAACCGATTATGATTGAAAAAAAGGCCGACAGCTTTTTATCTACATAGTTGAGCTTAATCTAAATGTTTGTCATGAAGATAATGAGAAGAATATGGTTATCAGCGACATAATCCATTCGTTTAGTTTAACATTATAATATATTTAAAAAGTTAAGCCATTAGTAAGATAAGATAATTTATTAATTCAGAAAACACGATGGACGATTCGAATACATACCTAAAGATTCTAAACTCTAACGAAAAGGTCTGGTGAATAATTACTATATACTTTTCAATACCTGTTATTCCTGAACCCTGTATTAGTTAAGACTGTGTTACAGGGTTGTGGCCCTGAAACAGTCTTAACTAATACAAGGTTCTTCCCAATTTAAAACTGAGTTTGAGGATATAAGGTACGAGGAGACCGTTAAAGCTATTCACAGTAGTCACACTAAATTGTGCTAAAATACTTCAAAACCTTTTTAAATATGAAAAAATAGCTGGATATTTACCTGTTCCCGGGATGAAAGGGTGGTTATGTTGAAGTAGCACCAATTAAAACCATCCTCGTGCAGCCTAACGAGGTCCCCGGATTCCATGTCTAGGCCCCCAGCGAAATTCTAAACATCCGCTTTTCGTTTTCGTAAATCCCAATGTTTGATAATGCATCCCGTTCAGTTCAGTCAAGTGTCATGTTTGCAGTCCCACCTTCACCCATCGCTGCGTTCAGATCCTACTATTGACAGAAAAGCTGGCCACCTTACTTGTTGCCACGTTATACAGCACTTCATCGATTTAACGACTGGAAACGCGTTCAGAACTTCAATCTTTTCAACTTAATGCCCCCGTAATAGTTCAAAATGGGTCCGTATTAAAAGTGTCCAGTATATTTACGATTGTGTTCGGAATGAATCAGTTTTATTGTCTAGCCAACGATTTAGAGTGACTTTGATGACCGGTTTGTAATTTATGAATGACTTTTGATCCCATTTTTTAGGTCGTTACATTTTATTTGTTTAGTCGTTAAGATTTTGGGTCGGCGCCACTTGATGCTGATAGGTCTTTAAAGATAGTGGCTACTGGTCACGTGCTGGAACGTCTGCTCTTACCGCAGACGTGCTTACGGCATAATTATTTGTCTAAGAAGTGTATTCATCAACATTTTAGGAAAAGGAGATCCATCGTTGGACATAGGCGTCGTCCATCGGACTCGATGAGTACCAGTTCCACCAGAACCAGCCCGCCTCCAACTTCTTCCCGAGACCTTAGTGTGTCGTCGGTTCTACAAAAAAAAACTTATTAATAATGAGGTTTGACTTCATCTTTAATTATTGTTATTGGTAAGTCATCGTTTTCGTTACAGTAAATGAATAAACTTTTCAGTGGACGTTCTGCGCTGCCCTTGCCTGTCCCTGGACTCTCCACTAGATAATCTTCTCTTTCCTTCCTTTTTCTACCCTGTCCATTGCCCTTTCAACTTGCCAATTCACTGAAATATATCAGTGACAGTATGTTTTCTACCGATCAGCACATTAACGATTGGAACTCGTAGGAGAACACCAATAAGCATACATTTCACCATCCGCTGGCGCTTCCACATGGCGCATGCGACTGTGCCAATATATCGAGAGATGAACACAAATATAAAACATGGTAAATATCCCGATAATAACGTTCAGATGAGCATTTATCAAAACTTTCACAATACACTTTTAAATGACAATGTGTAAACTTTTGCAATAAATCAAATCAAATTATGTTTATTGTCTCACAACTACAGTATTGCCACATAAATAAACACACAAAAACACAGAAAAAAAACAAAAGAAAACAATACAATAATTGAGGACAAAAGGCGTACACAGATAAATAATAAATAATTTATTTATTCCAAGTTCAAGTTTATTCCAAGTAATGATATGACGACATGTCTATTCTTTTATTAAAATATATATTTTCTTTCATTGATGTTTTGTTTTAGCACCAAGGCTTGGCTTGTACCAAAGCTAGCCAAGCAGTCAGTACAGTAAGGCAGCGAGTCGCGCGCCGCGGGGCGATGCGCTCGTAAATCGGGGGAGCGCGTGTCGCGACGCGGGTGGCCTGCTCGCTCCGTTTCTCTGCGATAGTGTCGTACTTTATAGCGGCAATGGGCTGACGCCGTGGGAATATCACAATATTGAACAAATAATAAAAGAAGAAGTGGCAGTGGCCATCAATACTAGATAGGCTAGATCACTTTTCTAAAGCTGTCTTCCCCTATAATTATAGTGACACTTAGCATTTGTTATACTATAGCAATTTTTAAATTTCTTGTATCTGTTTTCATTATGTTGGGGTTCAAATAAATAAATAAATAAGATACACGTTTATAGGGTTAATTGTTAAACGATAAGGTTTCGTTGCTCCCTCAGAGCACTCTGACCGGAAGATAAATTAGATAGAAATGCGTGTACACTCAAGGCAAGTATACTGTAAATATCATTCATAGCAAATTCGTATTGTATTAAAAAACATGTATAAGTCGCACGTATTGGTGATATTATACTACTGTTATTATTCTGAACAAAAAAAATATGAAACATAAGCAGGTGGTAGCAACTAATTTAAATGTGTCACATCGGTCATCACAATTCTGTGGGTACGGCCTTGCCCATTATCATTTCTGCATGTTTGTTCCCAAGTTTCATCCGAAACCGTACACTTATGTTTGGTTTTAAGTAAACACCATATTGGATATTATTTATTTTCAAATGTATGCGTCATTCAAACACATAAATGAATACCTGTTTGACTACGGTTGGCACACCACCATCCCTATCGGCGTGTCATCGCGCGAAGCGATGCTATAATTCTGCGATATTGCATTGTTTGTAACGCGTCAGTGTAACCGCAGGTGGTTACTAATAGCTTTCGATGAATCAAACAAAACTGAAAAAAATATAAAATTATGAATCTTCAAAGTTATCATTTAAATAAAATAATCGAACAAGAGCGAGTGACTCCCAAATAAAATTAAAATAAATCTTAGAAAACCATCCGCTGTCCGTTAAACGAATTCACAGAAACGCGTCATCAAGAAAAATAGTTCCTATGCACAATATTATTTTAGCGTTTTTATTTGTTACCACCAGAAGTTATAGTCTTATTCTCGTATTGGTTGTAAGTATGTAAGTTCATCACAATATTTTGATTAATAAGCTGTAAATATGAAAAAAACACGCACACATCAAAAGCTCGCCATTATCAATCATAAGAGAACATAACTATGAAGTAAAGGAAAATGTATTAAATTTTATAAAATGGTAACTTAGCAACCTGTATAATCTATGTCTTAGTAAAAAAAGATTATAAGAGTCTGCTTAAAAAAAATAGAAATAAAATACACCCCAGAGAGTCGGCTCTAATTTGGTCTCCTACCGGTACCTACTATTTATCTATATATATAAAAATGAAACCCGTTTTCCGTTGTCACGACATAACATGAAAACGGCTTAACCGATTTAGATAAAATTTGGTATAAAGATACATGGGACTTTGGAGAAGGACATAGGCTACTTTTTGTCCTGGAAGAAGTATGGTTCCCGTGGGATAACTGAGTCAGCGGGAAAAACGTAGTGCACACGGGTGAAACCGCGGGGCGCAGCTAGTTTCATATAAAAACGATTTAATTATGAATTATTAATTATGACAAGACTTCAGTACCCTAACAGATTTTCTTGCAGAGGCCAATACTGCCATTTTTATTGGTTGAAAACACCAAAATTTTCTTTTGGCTTAGTTACACACATCAAAACCAAACCTAGCGTTTGACAAGTACCTATCTTACTTTATGACGATGTGGTCGAAGATGTTATCACGTTAGATCTAGAATGCTCACTGGCTCTCAAAGACTGCTGCCTGAACAAACTATGTGTTTGGCGACAGATTTTTAAATTTGAGGGTGGTAGATATCCAGGCGGGTAATCTAAAGTACCTACCCTACCACCATCCTGGGAATTCGATAACGGCATTACCTTCACTGGAAGCTCCAGCTGTTGGTGGGGATCGAACCAGCGTCCGTCAGTTTGACTGTCGATGCTCCCACCGCTCAGCTGTCATCGCTATAATTACAATTCAATTCAATCACAAATTGATTGTGAGAGTTTTGAAATAGTGCGCATGGGGGATCTTAGATTAATAAACTTCACGAAGTGTTTTTCTTGCAACAGCAGGGAAGTTTAAATATCTACTCATCGTTTTACTACAAAAATAACTGAATAAGTACAAAGGTTAAGTTCAAACATTTGTTTTAAAACACCCTATGATTTTTTTAACTGTGATCTAAAACAGATTCCTCTAACTTTGTCCCACAACCGGAAGTTGCAGTTAAAAGTAACAAAAGTGAGAACGATCGATCAATTTGACTAATTGTTAACTTTAACTGTCATTTAACGCCGATTAGTTAACTATGATCGATTGGGTGTTACCCGGGAGCAGATAACGTGCTACTGTCCAAACGTAAGTTAAATGGGGACTCATTGTGGAATATTTGGGGCATTCTAAAGTTATCAAACTCTTATGTCGAGATGTCGAAAGTTGGCACATCAATCGAAAATGTTCGATGATCGATAGCATTTCGCCATTAGTGTTGCAATTTGCATGTTCGTAAATCGACACTATTAATATAAAGATGATTTTCTAAGAGTTCATTTAGTTTCTTTGTTGTCAAGGAATTCTCAACAGAACTTGTAATCAGGCTTAATTACGGTGATGAGTAAGAGAAAATAAATTATATAACATACCTGTTAAGTTCATTAATATTTATTAATATAGATAATAAGAGAGATAGGTTAATGTTTATAATTAGAAAATTAAGAATTACATAGAATGAAGTTATGAATGTATGTTATTGATTGCATATTGACCCTTTTAACTACCATGAAACTTACGCGTAGTCGATATCACGATCGAAAATTGCTTCGTCTTCTTCCGGAAGCCATCATCAGCGGTCCGTTTGCCGTAACGTCCCGTCTCGGTGGCGAGAGGGGACGTTTCAGGATAAACACATTTTAAAAATTTTATTAGCATGTACGACTTTCAACAAAATAAGCAGAAAAGACCTTAAATTGTCTATTTAGTAAATGGTCAAGTCTTAAGTTGAAGGCTTTTAAGCTTGGCATGAAACATGACATAAATCTTTTCTAGAATGACATCATAGGCAAACCTTTTCTTTGACACGAAACGTCACCCCTTCATACGAATTGAATCTACAAAACGGGAAACAAAATTATTCAAATGTAACCAAATACAATCCACTCGAGGCGCCTCTGCCATCCAAACGTATACATTGTCTAAAAAAAGTCACTCTGTATGTTTGTCTGTTTGCGTAAAATACTGCGTCAATTTGTCGAATACCTGTCCATATGAATATTCAGTAGTTTGGTTTGGTTGACAGACTTTGTGACAATAGGAGGTGAGAGGTGGCGGGACAAACAACTCCTTTGTGGTTTTTGTGGACTTTGGAATAATTGCAAATGGAGTTTTTCGGTTGACGTTAGTTTGATCAAAACTGCTACCATACTATACTAGGTTTTTTAAAAAGGCATTTGACTTCCGTCTTCTGTCTCACCTGATGCTAAGTGATGATTTTTTTGTGACTTGAACACCCAGATTCTATCTATGCGGAAACACAGACTTGGGTGGCTCAGACGACAAGGTGGAACGTCAGCTAAGTATCGCTATAATTACAATTCAATCACAAATTGATTGTGAGAGTTTTAAAATAGTGCCTATAGGGGATCTTAGATTAATAAACTTAACGAAGTGTTTTTCTTGCAACAATAATAGTCGCATTGTCCTGTACTATAATAAATAGAATATATTATAAAAAGAACACGTTTAGGTGTTTTTTCTATTATAGGATCGAGCGAACGAAAGCAGAATAATTAGTTTCCTTTAAAAATGGCAATCGCTAATGAAGATTTTATGTAGGACGATTAGATTTTTGTCGACACGCAGGGTTTTGACGTAGGACGATTGGGAATGCTTGGTTGCGTCATATGTGTTTTGACGCGAATGGATTAACTTAATTTTATGAAACGAATCGAATGACATCTTAATTATTTTATTCTAATAATAGTCTAAAGTTATTACTATACTACTACTATTAAGAATTCGCCATATTTACTCTTACAGGCATAAAACTATACAATCTTAATAATGAAAATTAGTAGAATTTATAATAATGTCTAGAAAACTATTCGTATAATTATATTATAACACATTATTAACATAGAATAGTTATATCTTTCGAATTTCGAGACACTTTGAATTAAGAATGTCAATAACTGCATTATATATTTGTATCTAGAAGTACACACCAACTATTTTTAATTAAATATTGTCTTTTAAAAAGTCATTGACTCTGTTATATGTTTAACCAATTAGGCATATATTAAAGTAAATCCAAGTTTGTTGATATTGGCACAATCTTTGTCACTTCATCGCAAATGGTTATGTACTACTGGAGCCGTACAAAGTTACGAAGCAAGTTTTTAACAGAAGTGCAAATTCTCAATACTCATACAGAATTATATGATTAATATGCTACCAACTTATTATCATACAACCGGCTTCCACTCGTATTAATGTACGTAACAAAAACCATATTCCTCATAACATTCCATATACACATATGACCTATGACATTCCAAACTACCTTAACATGCAAACTGTATGTAAATCAGTTTACGCTCATATGACTGTCACATTTTGAAACTTTTGTTAACATATTTGTGTAGCAAACGGTACAATGTCAAAGGCCAATGGTTTTAGGTGCCTTTGGTTATACAAACTTATGATTTACACGACTTTTAAAATCTTTTACTCCGTATGGAAGCGAGATAAAGACGATTCAAAATTTTGTGCTATTCAGTGTTAACTTTGTTTTCGTCTGGGAAAATAAAACTGGAAAATGTGTGATCAGAAGTGTTGTATTCTGTATTAAAGAAGTATTATTGTTGAAACATTGGATATTGGACAGATAATTTGTAATAATCGTAACCTTTTTATCTCTTAGAAGAAGGTATCGGTGCATTATGCTAATATTATGGGATGTTTGACGAAATTGTCGAGCAGAGAAGCGTAATGGGTATTTTATAGCGCCTTTTCTTGTTTGTAAGCCTTTTTTATTATTGATTATAATAACTTGGAGGAAAGGCACTGCTGTAAAGTTACATGCATTTTATAGCCAAAAATATAAAAATAGGACTGATTTTAGATTGCTATTTTAGTTTTTTACAAACTCTAATACTGTTACTTACACGTTCGTAATGTCAGTTATGAGTTTCTATTGAAAATCACACGGAGGAAGTTCCAAGGAAGGGCCCGGTCAAAAGTAAGTACCCTAAACCGTCGTTCTTGTTTGCAAGGACTTGCTGATGAGTCTGATGAGCGAAAGAAGTGTTTCGGGATCGTAGCAATTGGAAGGCTGTGGTCTCTGCCTACCCCTACGGGAAAGAGGTGCGAATATATGTATGTTTATATATGTGTCTCTACCCATGCGAGGCCGGGGCACTAGTCTATTATATATAGTAGAGTTTTTTTTTACACAGCATTAATGAATAACATACATCAAACTCTGTTATTTAAGAGCTGTGGATTTTGTAAATTAAAAAAAAAAAAAAAAAAAAAAAATTACGTTTTTCTGATTTTCAGTATCATGACTGACATCACGAACGCACAAGTAAACAAAATAGTGCTCAAGCACTGCCCTCATAAAATATATAACAAACAAGGATTTTATGTACCGTCAAAACTAAAATCCTGGACGTTATAAAAAAATTAATAATAGTTTTTTTTCAAATAGCGAATGAGAGCTGCTACACATAAAGCGTGACTTTAGCACCCGATTTCAAAACAAAACGTCGTTTAGTCCCGAGCACGGGTCGTGTTATGTTATTCTGATAATATAAAACGGAATACCGCGGGGAAGATTCGGTACTCAACGTTTTTTATTGGGTAGATTTTACAAATGTTTAAATCTCTTTATAATATGTTTTGCCTCAGTATTGTTGTCGAATGCCGCGATAACCGATGCTGATTTTAATGGTAAGGTAAAAATAATGTTTACCAGCATCATGTTTAGAGGCTCCCATGAACTGATTAATTAAATCTTCATCTTTCATCATTCATTTGTTTTTCATTCATCATCAATTCATCAATCTTATTAAAATACCCACATTTTTTACTTCTGAGGAAATACCAGGAATATCTTATCGATAGTAAAATATTTACCTTAGACCGCGTCGTCACTTAATATCAGGTAAGACAGTGGTCAAACGCAAGCTTATAATCTTTAAAAGTTAAAAGATATATGTCCTTATTTAATCGGGAATTCTCGCACATTTTTAACACATTTCTATTATTGTATGTGTCAGTGTGTTTTAAATATCCGAACACAATGCATGGTGTTAAAAAAGTATGGAGTTTATAAGGTATTGCTAGTATTCGATTGGTTAACTAAGTGGAAGTAGGTAACACGTGTATTCGATTTGGGCCAATAAACGAGGTTGGTTCAGAAATAGAGTTAGTGGGTTCTAGTCGATCCAAGGCCGGGTCCCAACGAACAGTCTAGACGTGGAAGCCGTACTGAGCAGATAATCTCGTAGTCTAAGAGGTCAACTTGTCAACCATGAAGTGTTACTATCCAACAGAAGCCTCTAGTCATCATACTGAGAGGCGAGGATTGGACTCACAGTGGAATATTTCTGAGTAATCTATTGTGATACCTCGTAATTGTTACTTGTTACTTTTATGATTTAATTGGGGGAACTTGTGAAACGGAAGTGAGGAGAGCGTTGTCGGGACGTAGAAGCTTTAATCCTGCGTCCGGGTCGTTACCCTCGGGGCTTCCAAGTTCACTATTAGGCTATAGCAGGTACCAGCTATGGGACGTCACTGCTAAATTGAGGCCGAATGAAACCGTTATTACAATAGGAAATGTTAGAGCATATTACTGCTATGGCTATGATAATGGTACTGTTATACCATCCTGAACGTGAAGAAACGTCTTGGCGTATTAGCACTTCTGCATATTATCCGGCTTTACTGACGTTACCGTATGCAGTCGGAGTATTTCGACCCACGTTTGCACCAGCTTGCGGCGACCAATATGCCAATGTCATGATTTAGGTCACTCATTCTGCCATTAACAAACATGAGATTACAAAAAGAGTTGTTACTTAATATATAACAACTCTGTTAAAAACCAAGACATATCGACTTTATTAAATAAAAAAAAAGGAAATATCATCAATGCAGGGGAATAATAATAATAATAATAATAATTTCGACGAACGGCTTAATAGCGAAGAGCCTCGATCAACATCTTAAGAGGCTCTCGCTAGACGGTTGGATCAAGGGTCAGATGCAGAAGGCGGTACTCCTTGAAACGGCGCGTATTGTCCGGAGGTTCCTCACTCTGCAGCCCTAACCCCCGGTAGCTTGGGCCCTGCCCCGCTGCTAGCGGAACTCTAGGTTTAGGTTTTTTAAAATATCTTTATTAATTTTTGTTTTTGATATTTATACTGTAAAAAAACTAAACCTAAGAAGAAAAAAAAGAAAATAAAGAGAATAATAATAATAATAATAATAAAAATAATTTATTCCAATAAACAATATACAACTAATCTAATACACATTTCTTAATCACGGAAAAACAGTTTTTACATGTTTTAGTTTACGAATAATTAAGGATAACTCAGAAACTATTGGTCAGATCTTAAGCAAATTTAAATGGGACGAGTAGTAGCACCAGCTTTCAAATACAAAAAAAAGAATAATCAAAATCAGTCCAGAAGAAGGTTTAGCGTGTTACACACATACAAAAGCGCAGTCGAATAATTTCGAACAAAATCCTCATTCATTTTAAATTTTTCTCATATTTTTCTGTTAGTGAAGCATATATATATAGATAGAAAACTCTTTATTTGCACACTATTTCAAAACTACACATACGGAGCATACGTCATTAACGAGTGAAATCTACCCAACGGACTTTTGCCTGCCACCAGTATATTTTTTTTGTTGAAATGAACACGTCCCTCTATATTTGCATACAATGGGTTCGGGTGCAATATGCTTCGCTAATGCTTCGTACTCTGTGGAGATGGAGCTATACTGTGGATGTTACAAGTCAAAATAAATACTATAGATCTCGTGGATTTTCTAACTCTGGCAATACAATGAAAAGTAAAATGTGGCAGAGTTTAACATGGGATTTTGGTATTGATCATATATATAATATATAAGCCTAAAACTTTACATAACCCCGGTAGGTAATTTTTAACATTTTAATTCCATTTCTGTTTCATTCACTTGATGGTCAGTGAAGGTTCTGGAAAGTGTTTATTTTCTAAAGATAAAATCGTGGTTTACTATGAAAATTCATTCCTAATGTTAACATTTTGCGCGGTTTTCAAGAAAACTTCTACACGTTTTGATGGTTCGTTGTGAATTTTATCTTGCAGGGGGCAGCTAGCTAGGTAGGTGCAACAAAGCGCTGTACAGCCGTACCTACTGTAGATTTTATTGAGTTGTGTCTTTCACTGCATCCTCCACCGCTTTAGGTAGGATTCGGACTAATTACCGACAGATTATAGAGTAATCTTTGCATATTTGTGGCATTGGTGTTTCTTAATCGTAGCCATGTGGCCAACATATGAACGGTTAATTACACATTTATTAAAAATGCAATTAATTAATTAATGTTATTTACAAAGTAATAATATAATACTTTTTAATGATACAAACTTATTTTAGCCCTATTGCCAGAATCGACAGACCAAGATCGTTTGACTTGGCGCAGGAAAGTGAGGAGACCCGACCCCAAATAATGGGGTTATGGGAAGGAAGAAGAAGATACAAACTTATTTTATAAATAATCTATGGCAAAACAATATATATAAATTACAACATCATTTTATCTTTTATATTGATGACTATTACAATAGACAATAAGCAATGAGTTCAGTCCAGATACTTTAATTATAATTTGAATTAATGTTTAGTAAAAAGCATAGCAATTTTTAATTTATTACTTTGAATAATGGTTGCATCTCAAAGCAATTTGTCTGGATGGACACACGTCGTGGATCAGAACTGAAAACTTATTACTTACAAATATTTCTATCTTTATAAATTTAAATAATTTAACTTCCTATGTCGGCCAAAAGACCAAAAATTTCTAATTAAAACCTTAAACACATTTATTTAATTAAATATGATCTACTCTTAAATTTAATCTTGTGTTATAGGAATTTTTCAGTAAAGTGATTTGCCATTATTATACAATACCATATCCGTGCCAAATTGCTCGAAAGCGTCCTTTCACATTAGGTCAGAAAAATGCAACATCCAGTTTTAAGACATAATAAACGCCTACGATTTGTCACTTTATGGTGTCATCCCACATGGTCGAGCGATGACACTTTTACGATAATAGCTGGGCGTTTCCGGTGGGACGAGAGCGCACACGAGCGGTTACCAAGTGCGTTTACAAAGAAGTTATTTGACGGTACTTTCAAGCGGCATCCTGAAACAAGCAAACAGAACAAACTGTAAAAAACTTTGAATTTCACTTTTAAGAATATAATTAAACCACTGTTCTGCATTTTTCTGCATAAATTCAGTACAAATAAAAATCAAAAAAAAAAAAAAATTATTTAAGCAGTGTACACATGCAATTAATGGAATAAATCCAGCACATTGCATGTTAAAACTGACATACGTGAGAAGTTCGCTCTGGAATCTGCATACTTTACAAATAGTACAAAGTATCTATGAAGAAAAGAAGTAAGTCATTTATTGTTACTTATTACATTTGTTTTTATTACCATTATTGGATTGGAGTACACACAAAAAATATATATACGATCGAATTGTGAAGAACTCCTCTTTTTTGAAGTCCGTTAAAAGTATCATAGTTTTGTTGACACCATGTCGGAAAAGTACCACCGTGCTACGTTATTGGCACACTGAACCTTACTCAGTCCATAACTATTTTTACCATCCATTTTACCATTTTTCCATCCCTCTTAATTTCATCCATATCATTAAATCGCTGTTTTAGACTCAATATGCTGTATACATTTATGGACTGTATACAGCATATTGGGTCTAAAACAGCGATTTAATATATATATATATATATATATACATATTTATATATGTATGTATGTATTTATTTATTTAATATTTAATGGCCACACGTTTGCATCACTACGTTCAATTTTTATTTATTTTCCTATTGCTACCACTTTTCTTTCACCTTGTGGTTGACTGGTATGAAATGCTATTTAGCGTTAAGTCCTCCATGTACTAAGTAGTACTAAAGTATAAATAAAAATAAATGAATATATACACACTCAATTACTACCTTATACACATACTCAAATATATCATACATACAAGTATGATATATTTACTGATCCTGTACATAGTTCGAAAGGAGATGGTAATTACACTAGGTACCAAAGTAAAGTTATTTACAAACGCTCGTCTGCCAGTATGGTGTAGTAAACTACTTTTGCAATGTAACCGACTCCAAAGATGGCAATTTGCAGAATCGAATCATTGCGTCTATCTATTGTTACTGTAAAGTCTAGGCTTTAAACGACGAGGCAGCAGTTTGGAGGCGAATAATATACTTATTACATTTACAGCAAAAAACATCATCAAACACGACGTGTTTTTTGTTTTTTAGTTATAGGACGTTAAACTAGACCAGACGATTAGGTTTAGAACCAACGCTGTGCAATAATTCAGCAAAAGACTAGGTTCGAACATGCGATTGTAATTAGGATGACAAAAAAAAACATATAAAACTATGAACAATTTCTAGACAACAACTGATTAGAAATATTATATTTTAATCTTCTTCTTCTCGTGCCTCTCCACTACTGGAGGTTGACCGTCAACTCAATGATTTTTTCCCGGTGTTGTGCCAGGCGAAATAGCTCTTCTACGCTGGCAATATTCGTCCACTCTCGGATGTTTCTCAACCACGACTTTTTCCTTCTTCCAAATCTTCGTTTTACTCGTATATTTAAATAATGCTAGGAAATGAACTAATTATCAGTATGAATTATTTATAGGTTTTAGTTTAAATATTTCTATACCTTTATATATATAGATAGATAGATAAATAGAAAACTCTTTATTTGCACACTATTTAAAAACTACACACATAAAGAAAACAAACAAATGTAGATACAGTGATACAAAGGGCGGCCTTATTGCTTAAAGCGATTTCTTCCAGGCAACCAAATATATAGTGTAGCGTTTTACTATGATTTTTGCATAAAAATTGAAATTGTTCAAGGGTTGACTATCTCAATGAAGAGTAGCAAACATACTCGTACTTTAGTAAATTTTGCATCGATTATGGTGAATTCTTTCAAATGAAGGACAGATAATCTTAGGGATTGCTTAGGAAGTTATTCCTTACAATGTAAAGTGTCAAATTTAGTTCATAAATAATGGACATTTGAGCTGATATACTTTAAAATAACCGCATCGATCCTCTCAATTTTTTTGAAGATATATTAAAATATATTCACAGGAGACGAGTGAAATCGGACTATATTAATAATTATCATCTACAGCCTTTAGAATATTTGCTACACAAATTTTCCATACTGATAATGATGATAAACTCTTTGACAAATATAAAAGTATCAAAGTCGAAAATGTGGGCAGCAATTAGTAAGTAGTAATTTTAATTTTATAAATTATTCTATATCTGGCGTGATTACATCTTCAAACACAATTTTACTGACCACCAAGTGAAATATTAGTCAAATATCAATCTATAAGGTATAAAAAAATACGATGGTTCCGTTTCCGCTCCGACACCACTCCGTTTGGTGTGTGACGTGTCGGCTAAACTATATACCCGTTAGTTTGACGTTAGCCCGTTAACCGTGAACATTGACATAAACCGTGGAGAATGACGTTTGTTTGGTTTATGTAAGTTTTATGACACAACTTCATGTTTATTGTTTTTTATATTAAGACAAGTGACTGCATCAAAATGGACAAATCTTTATTTGTACCTATATATAATTCTACTGTACGTGTGTATGTCATTGTACTCCTAAACGGCAGGATCGATTTGGATGAATGTTTTTGTACGTGTTTGTGTGGCGCACTGGATGGTTTAGATTCACAAATCAGCACGGCAGGTGGCGCTGCAGTCGGCATATCGGAATATCGTGCAGGACAGGTGTGTCGGGCCCGTTAGTAAACATATAAGTTTGTAGAGTGCAGTGCAGGATGCAGTCTAACGTGGGAGTTTTGTCTGGTATGTCTAAAATATGCCCCATACATTAACTATAATAATGATTCATCTTCATCATTTCATCGGACCTTGAACTGGTGGACAAAGGTGTTTTCACTAATCAACACAAGGCTTGCAGTGGGAAGCAGTGTGTTTCTTCCTTCTGCAATCTTTATCAGGTGTCTGTTTATTTAGTCGGAGGATGTCTTGGATCACGTCTTGAGCTGCAGTGGGGTCCCGTTTGAGGTACTTACGGAGTATTATTTACTTATTTATTTATGCACTGAGCGTCACTATATCCCTAGACTGGTTAAAGAGGCAATCAAGATCTCAAAATACGAGAACTTTAACCGAGGTGATGGTTTCCAGCTCTCAACCATATGGAATCCAGTATTATGGTGCATAAAAAACAATACGCGCGCACATTGTGACCGTACGAATATCCGCAGTGATACAGTGAGTGTGATTTGTAGAAACTTGCAATCGAGTTCTAGTGCCAGTGGTACCCGTAGCAAAAGACTAAAAAAGAGGGTAGACAGATATGTCTGTCCTTAACATTTCAATATATTTTTACATCTTCCGCTTTCTTCAGTCTCTCCGTGATCATGGTGCGTGGAACCGCGCCGAAATATCGGGAACTCAATCAAAACTTTTTTTTTTTTTTTTTTTTTGCATATTATAAGTTTGCGTTTGACAACTGTCTCACCTGATGTTAAGTGATGACGTTGTCTAGGATTTAGCACGCAAACCTAGAAGGTACCTATTAAATCATGGTGCGTATCCCGTGTAAACATGCTGTTTTGTTTTAGTAATAATATTTTATTTTCATTTGAGATAAATTGATCGTATAGCACACGTTCCATAAACTGATTTCGTAGGCTTTTTAATACTTTTTTTGTTATAAACTCAAACCCCCGCATTAGGATTCCCTGTGTCGTGAAAGGGATGGACACACACAATCACAGCACACATACATCTAAGACCAGGGACAAACACCTATTGCATAAATGTTTGCACCTACTGGGATGCGAACCCGGGTTCCCCGTGGATTAGAAGTCAGGCCACTGACGACGGAGCCACGGCAACCGTCATAGTGTACTTTATAGATTTAGTCCTGTGTTACTTGATGGTCAATGACGATGCGGTCGACGATGTAATGACGCTATACGTAGATCACTTACTAGCTAATCAGAATACTTACTAGCTATCAAGGCCTGCTGCCTGAACGCACTATGTGTTTGGTGACAGTTTTTATAACTTGAAGTTGATCGCTAGCCACGCAGGTAATCATAAAGTACGCTACCACCATGCTCGGAATTAGGTAACGGTCTTATTTTCCCCGGAACCTTAAGCCGTTAGCGAGGATCGAACCAGCATCCGTCAGTTTGACATCCAACGGGCCTACCGCTAAGTTATCACAGCTTCAAAAATAAGGTTATGTTAAAATCAGATATAATGATTGATATGTAACAAAAGAAAGCTGTTTGCCACTGGTGTTTATAAAACCAACACCGTTGTTCTGTGAAACGCAAGAAAAATCTTGAGAATGGATTTTTCTGAAAATAGTTTTCTGTACCTATATTAATTTTTATGAAGGTGGCGTATACCTATTGTGTTATTTAATACTAAGCACCAGTTTAAACTGTATTTAGGATGATGATAATGATTATTTAGCTTCAACTACAGTTTAACCTATTAGTCTAGTGGGTATCCCGGCCGGTTTCGTGACCTTCTAAGTAACTTTTTCATTAAAGGCACACTCACTCGGCTGTGTCCGCGCATGAACTTTCAACCAAATCAAAGCCGTGATTTTCAAGAGGAGGTTTACTCGAAATATGAGTAAAAATGTTTTTCTATTATTCCGCCTTAAGCGCCGTTGTCCATACGTCAGAGCCTGTTCATACTGTGAGGTTATTATCAAAATAATAGTTACGAGTAGGCATTTATGTTAAAATAGTGTCAACTACTATATTGATATATGCATCTTCTATTTGTCGCCCAATATAACAACCAAACTATTCTATACATTTATACATGACAGAACGAACAAGTTATCGACAAATGTACAAAAATGTGCATTTGTCGTTCTGTCCGGTCTCGCTTTACGACCGTTGGAAGTATTACGGGTATGCAAAATGAAGTTTTACGGCACACGCCGCGGCAGGCTTGCGTATGCGCACCGCATAGATTAAGCATATCACAGACGTGACGCGCTGACTTGGAGGAATAAGCGGCGTTAAGATCAAAAGTTTATTAGTGTACGTGGAGTCACTATGATAGTTAAATTAGTAGCTTTAGTAAAGGATATGATCTTATATTGGACACACGTGTGGTTTAAAATACATTGAATGCTTACAACTCCATGACATATAAACTAAGCACTTTTAGGACCCTAACTTAAATCGGACTTATTTCGGAAAATGAAACGCTGTCGGCAATAGTATTCCTATCCTATTTATTTTATTATTATTATAATATATAAGATTATGGTACATGTATATTATTTTGACAATATAATTAAATCTATTTATTGCTGCAAAAACGAATCACCAATAAGTTACATTTATGTATGTAGGTACCAATTAAAACTAATTATTTTAGTATTAACTATTTTAAAAGTCATTAAAAAAAATAATTGGTTGTCTGTAAAGTCGGTTTACGGACAATAAATTTACGTGATAACGTCATAATTATTTATGACTTTGACTTTGACTCGACTTTAACTTTGACTTTGATTATTTTATGTAATACAAAACTCAGGTGGAACGTTACGCGGAACGTTACGCGGAACGTTACTATTTTTCATGAGTGTTGCTGATATTCATCAATTTATAAAACGTTATCACGTCAAAAAATCTTTAATATGGGTTTTAAATCACACCCAGAATTGCGAAGAGTTAATGTGCTACTAATTTGACTTTGAGATCGAATCAAAAATCAAACGACGCGTGGACAAACGAAAGTCCTAGTGGATTAACAAGTTGCATTGAGTGAGGTGCAAGCTAAACTACAGGCTAGTGAAGTTAAGGCCTTAACAGGTGCCGATGACAGTACAGCTACAGACGCTCGCGGGTGTTTACAGGCAGAGTGGGCGGACAAAACTTGATACAAGTTCATTTAAAATATTACAAATATGTACTTTGCAGTTGACCTAAGGGCTCAAAAATATTATTACTAATCAAATTTTTAAGACTTTTCCATTTCCTTTCTGGTGAAAGACACAGTTCGATGCTTTTGTCGTTACCGCGAGATATTTGGATACAGGAAAATGTAGGCGCTCTTAAATATTTTTTCATTAATAAATTGGCAAATGAAATCAAATTTTGTTCAATCAGAATTATCTTTCATGAACTGTTTTCATACGTGGATTTTTTTAAAGTTTATTAGACATATAGGACTGTAAACAGAATAAACTCAAAATACTTATAATTGTCTGTTTAGCGAATGGTCATTGCTCAAGCCGAAGGCAACGCATGTTAGTCTTGCGCACAAGCGGGGTAGATCTTCCACTGACATAGCGGATAAAAGACACAGAACTGTCACTCAAGATTTAAATGAGATTCGTTCAGTATTTTATATTCTACAACTGAAGTGATCGATGTTGATGAAGAAAAACAAGTCTATTCACAAGGTTTTGCTGTTTAATTAAGTGATTTACATGCGTGTCTATATCCATACTTAGCTTATCTAAGTCATCTTTTATGCTCTGGGTTGGGGATTAAAGACAATTAAAAATTAATAATATTTCTGCCGGCTTCGGCAGCCACTGGAAGCCGCCGAAAGTGGACAGCTGTAAATATGCGTTTGGTAGGACAGAGTAGGACAAACGCACAACCGTTAAAAAAAATACGCTCACCGCCAGGTGGCGTGCATCTTCGTATAACTCCTGGAATTTCACAAACAATCATTGAGCTCAGTTCTTGCCACAAAACTTTTACTTGACACAGATGCAAAGCTATACGCATTTTCGTATAAAAACGCAAACTGTTTTCAACCCCTAGACATTTATGTCATAAAAGCTTTGTAAATGTTGAGATACAAAAAAAATCTACAGATATCATACATTCCCTTCTGGTTTACCTCACATGCTTACATCACTTTGAGCTAAGTTAGTGTAAGAACCAAGTCAAGCACTTGTGTCCGTAAAATGATGGCAAAAACGGAACTTAGCTTAGAAATGTCAACAATGTAGACTGTACTTTACAATCCTCAGCCTCGATCTTAGTTAGATCTATTACCAGGTGTTATGGTGAAATTTCTTTTTAAAGGTTTTGCTGTAATTTATTGTCTGCAATAATCGTAAATCGAAAACAGGCAAAAAGGCTTTGGCAATTTTTATCGATTAAACAGATTAGTAGCAATAATCGGACAGAATCGATTTTAACTACAATTATATGTTTTTTCTGTATTAGCAAAATGTAATGATGCAGTAGCTGAGACATTTAAGGTCAATCCGCATTTATAATATTAATTTATTTGGAAATTGTTAATTGTGCCAATGTTCTTATAATGGCCACCGCAGAAGTGGAGGTCAGGAAAACAGGGAAAAACGTATTTTACTTTCATTTATATATACGTTCATTTATCTATTTTAAATTAATTCACACTAAGACCGCCAACAACAGATTTTTAGATAAACCTTTATCTGCGTGAGTCGATACCCGAGCATATCAACAAGGCTTGAATCTGATTTTCGTTTACGTAATATTGGCCGAATATTTTGTATGAAACAACGAAAATTTTAAGTTGAAAATTACATCTCATAGTTAGAAAATAAATAAAAATATGTGTTAACGTTTGATCCGAAATTTGAGTAGTTCTATGTAAGTAATTTTGAATATCTTGCTTAATATTTTCTCTTGCAAATATGCGAACTATATCATATAGTTCGTTCAGAGAAAACTCGTCTGTTCTATTTCATCTTTGCAATAATGATAATAGCAAATTCCCCGCGAAATCGGAGACCTAACCTTTGCCCTCGACTAAACCCTTAATGAGATACGTATCTAGGTTCAGCCATTTCTGTGCCCAATCTATAACATCTCCGCCATTAATGTGCTGTTACGATCTAATACTGCTCCACAGCCAGTTTATAATGCAAGAACGCACCCGGTGCCCTGGTGGTACCGGCCTAGAACAGTACTTCCCCATTTCGTGTGTGCCGTAAGAGTCGGCTAAGGGATTATGTACCAGAAGGTGGGCAGCAGCGCCTTCTGAGGAGTGAAAATCATACTGCGCTCGCCAATCCGCCTGCCAAGCGTGGCGAGAATTGGCAAATCCCCCATATATGGAGGAGGCATATGTTGAGCAGTGGATCACCAATTGCTGTGAAGAAGAACGCACCTGTCGATGCGCTTGACAATGCTTATATTTCCTTGCAATTTTTCGGATTTGCGAAAGCAAGCGGAATTATCTATTGAGCATTTTTCTGTTTCAAAAAGTATGTTGAGTTACTTTGTTAAAAACTCTTCGCCCCAGTTGTAATTTTAGGACTACAAAAGTAACGTTAAAACATTTTGAAAGGAATCTAGTTAGATTACGTCAGAGACAGTTTGGATAGGATAAAAACTTTGACATTAGACTGACAGGTAACATATTACGTCGAATGACAGTGCTGTTGTATTATTGCCTAAATTCTTACATCTAACAGGAATACCCTAGTTTGTTAATCATCATCATCTCAGCCATCAGCCGTCCACTGCCTCCTCGATCGATCTTTACGAGGACTGGTTCTAATCCAGTTGGTTCAATCAGTAGGAATGTAATAGATTAAAAAGTTTGAATTTCTTTTCGAGTAAATGTAGTTAACTACTAAAACATTAATTTATTATTTTAAACGTTTTACATTCTGAACACACTAAGACTTTTTTGCCAGTAAGAAGTTCTTTTTGAGAAAACATAAATCATTTAAATAATAATAAAACAAAGTATGTAAAAATTAATTCAGCTGATTTAGCCTATTAAAAAGTTTCATCAGAGTTTAGTCGTACACAAAGAAATCACATGTAATTTAGTAACTCAAACAACGCTTCTCATTTCATACCCAAATATGTTTGCGTCCAAAAAGCAAATACTTCCTGTGGGGTCAATTAATGATATGCTCAGTGCATCTCGTAAGACAAAGACCTCTGGTACAATAATGTAAAGAGTAATGCACTTGTCAAATGTACGTGAGGTATTTGTGGAATTAGTCATTATTGGTTTTAAAAGTTGGCTGAAGGTGTTATGGCTTGGATGATAGATGTAGCATTTTTTATTGCACTAATCTTCTTTGTGATGGTTGTAATAATATGGCAGGAAAACTATACTAAGCATAATATTGTTTTGTAAAAGTATTTAGATCTTTGTGCCTGTAATAAAGTTTTTATCGATATGTAGATAATTACATAGCTTAAAAACTGTTAAAAACGATTTCTATTATGTGAAAATACATAATTTTTTAGTGTCAAGTATACCTACTATTGATCTTTACTTTTTATTGCACCAATATGTGTGCATTTACTAAAAGTTGTACTTTATTGATAGTTTACTTGGGAAATGAAGGAAGAAGTAAAAGAGTGAAGTTTTTGCCATTCAGGTCATTATTTCCCATTTTCTACAGTTGTACACTTTTACGCGCGGAACGGGTGAAAGCCATTATCACACATATGCACCAGAAAATACACTCACTAAATAAAACAAAATTTAAATATTATTATGGCAAAATTTCGCACCTCAATCCAAAAGCTAATTTTCTGATCGGTTCATAAATGACGCAGCTCTGAGATACAGTACATTCTTTTTTAAAAGTCGGTTAATGAGGCATACTGGTAAGTAGTTTAATTGCGGTGACAGCGGTGTGTAAGGACGTGGTGCTGACACGGCGAAGTGTAGTAGATATTTATACAGCGCTGACTGATCGGGCTTGGTGCGTTTTGTAAGCTGATAATATGCTTCCGTATCACAAGGCCTTAAAAGCATATTGACCATAAGATAAAAGAGATTTAACAGTAGTGTAAATAAAAACTACACAATGATCTGTACTATTAGATGTGCCATTATAATAAGGTTGTGTATAGTTTCCTCGTTGGTTGACCCTATTTAGAAATCCATAAAGTAAGGTTAAATCTTAAACTGTTGCTAAGGTCTAACAAAACATTGTTGTAAATATATTTATATTCAATTGAATAAAACAATATTTTTAATCGAAAAAATGGCCTCACAACGTGCAAATACGTTACTTACGTATTGTATAATAAAGTCGCACAATCAAGCTGTGCTCGGAGTTTCCATAGAATTCAAAATAACAATATCCTTAAAATAACAAAAAAAAACACAAAAAATGGAACCAACTTTAACACTCAAAAGCGTGAAATAACTTGTTGAAGTCGGTACCATGATATTGCAAAAGTAACTATTATCGTTTGCTGCTCACGGGATCAATTTTATTGTAATTGTGTATGGTCACCGATATCTTCACCCGCAAAAAAACCACATCGAGGTATGAGTAGCACTTTTCAGTTATTGGAGTGTAACTCAAAAACCGCTCGTCCGATTTTGATGAAATTAAAGCACCGGCTGTCAAATAAATGAAGAATCATCAAAATCGATTCACCCAGTCGAAAGTTTTGAGGTAAAAAACAAAAAAACATATGGGTCTAATTGAGGAAGGGCTTCCTCCTTTTTATGAAGTCGGTTGAAACGTAACCGGCTGGTTCGCGCCATCGCACCATTTTCAAGTATATAACATATCTTGCACAAACCAGCGCGCGCGCCTGCACGAAACTGGAACATGTAATATTTACCCAAAACTGCACATACACAGTTCCCACAGACTGGGAGAGAGCGGTGTTGCCAGGGCGACATTTCCGACACAGAAAATTTGTCAGAGCATTAGATCAATATTTAATTGACATCATAATGGAAGTGTTTGGCGCGGGTAAAAGCCGTGCCGTGAGGCGGTTCGCCGCGCGCTCCACTTACTTTTATGACACAAAAATAACCAGTTACCCACATAGGCTATTTTCGTGTTACAAAACTTCACCTATAAATGGAACCGACTTCAACACTCAAAAGTGTACAATAACTTGTTGAAGTCAGAACCATGATAATTCAAAAGTAACTAGGTATTATAAAAATATACGCACAATATTTTTGTAATAAACGATAAAACTGATTAGAGAATTTTCAATGTAAAGAAAATACTTCGAGCAAGTCACCTAACAGATTATTTAATTTAATTTAGATTAACTTAATTTAGAAAACGTTACTTCAAAATATTTATTTAAAATATTCTACGGGTAAGTAGTGGAAGTCAGTTTGAATGGTTCCTGAACTACGTAGTTATTATTCTTATAAAGAAATAAGAATTCTCATTTAAAGAAGAAGATTTATAGGTACTTAATTCATTATTAAATTAAAAACGATTCCGTAGTTCAATTTTCTACACATTTAAGTCAGGAAATTTAGCTAATAGTTTTCATAATATTATTTCAGCGTCAACCTTACGTTAAATAGCATACAGAGGTATGGCAACACTGCCAATATATTTATACATAATAATGATTAAATTAACTAACTAGGCCGCCACCCTAGAAATATTTGGTTATATATTGACAAAAATGCGACGCATTTATCTATGTGTCAATTGACGAATAAAGACGATAGCTTGCCCAGAAAACTTTATTACCGGTGGTCTAGTAGTCTTAAAATCACAACGATCATATCTTCGTAATCTTATCTTCGTATACCTTACAGACTATGCACTCTTAAATTTCAACAAACTCATAATTAAGCCCAAACGTACAATTATACAGAATATAACTGGCTAAAATTAGAGCCAAAATTAATCGAAGACGGGCGTGTCTTTCAGAATTAAACAAACACAGCAAGTCTAAATACGCGGTGTAATATAATAAATATTGGTACAATCATATAACTAACATGATTGTAGATCGATACGACATGTCCGATGCATGTTTGTAATGAACACATAATTTGGTTCCAATTCGTAGACATTGGATCCATTTTGAGCCCTATATTATTCGAGATTGAGTTGCAAGCGCTGAAAAAAGTTTTCTCCGTTACCGTATCAAATTCATATTTTGCATTCGTCATCACCACTAATCAAATTTAATTATTGTAAGTGGCAAATGAATAACTATGTGCGACCTTTTTTAAAGTCACATTTAAAACGCAAAGCTGCGATTTAACGCCCGTGTCTAAGAATTTTTTAAGTAATTCATTCTTAACGTAGTTTTTAAAATTTGTGGTTAGCTAGGCGAGTACTGCAAAGTACCCTCCCACCATGCACTCCCACTTTATAAAAAAATACAAATATGAGTCACTCTAAGATCCTTAGTTACAATTACTATCAAACACATCTATCTATCAAACACAAATGAAATAAAATATTTACATTTCCCTATCCTTGGGTATTTATATTTATGGACAATAATCGGAATATTACAATAAATACAGGCATAACGTAATAAATATAATTTATTATGTTTGTGCAACAGTTATCTCGCGGTTTGATCGAGGAGACGCCTGCGTTCAAGTATCGCCTGATTTCATGGTAGAGTAGTTCAATGCAAAGAATACATATTAGTTTTGGTGGAATGTTAATTCTAGTGGAATTAACTTAACTTCCAAAAATTACTTGCAAAAACAATCCAATCCATTGGTGGAATTAACATTCCACCGATGGATTGCTTGCTCCTCTCCCATAAAAAAACACATACAACCTGATCCCATCAGAGTATGAAGTTTTTTTTTTTAAATTGAGCCTTATATGAATATGAAACATATTTATAGATTCATTGAAACAAATAAAATTTATTATATGTATTGCTTCTGGGCTGTTTTGCCGTGGTCTAAGTGAAACTTGTGTTCTAGACGTTTCGTCGATCACTGCGGTCGACATCTTCAGTGGTTCAGGTCGGAGCGGCGTCTTCTCTGTTACGCCGCGAAGGAGAGTTCTACGCTCTTGTCGAAGCAATACATGCAACGCCGGCCGTGAAAGCCTTAGAGTTTACAAATAAAGTTTACGTCGAAGACGAAGGTGGATCTAGAAAAGAACCAGTTGTGCTGTTTGAAACTATATTAAATACGAATAATGCTTGGTCGTCGCAATCCAAGAGCAGTCCCCGGTCGGGCTTTAATCAGAGGTTACACTTGCCTACTTACAAATAGATGTCTGTAATGCAATCTAAGCGGAGTAGAACTCCCTTTATTATGAACGACTTACTGCTTCTTGGCTCTAGAGGAAATATATCTCCAATCCAAATATAGCCAATACGACTGTACGTATTCAGAAAAAAGAATTTACGACTTGACGGGACCAACATGTTTCTCATACACTTTAATCGACCTTGTTGCCAATTTAATAACAGAAAAAAAAAATTTCGTGTGCTTGTATTCACAAATTTTAATAACTCCTTGGAAGTTTTGTTCATTAAGTTTGATCATTTTTTTATTTATAAAAAAAAAATTAAACAAGAAACGTTTCTGGCTTTTTACTACTCTGCCTATATTTAAAAGAAATAAAACCGTTTGCGATATGTTACACATACGAGTCAGATGAATGAGCTCGAATAAATTTCATTTCATACTGAAATTAATAATTAAATAAGCTAATTCATCGCTTGGAGGCTGGGTACCTGTAAGATAAGTGGACCCTATACATAGGAAAATAAAAAAAAAATATTTATACAAATTAAAATTATACGCTTTGAATTTTATATTAAAATAAAAACCATTTAAACTCACAGTCTCGCACTAGGATGCCCTGTATCGCGGGAGGTATGGATACACACAATCACAGCATACATACTTCCAAGACCCTAGAATAATATAATAAAAAAAAAAAAAAAACACCTGTGCTCATCACAGAAACGTTTGGCTCGGCCGGGATTTAACTCGGGGTCGTGGTTTGAAAGTCAGTATCTATTTACTTAGCCACAATCATTGCGACAAGTACTATTCTTCTTTTATCTTTATCTCTTTCTTGCTATGTACATTCGCAAATACGTTTTTATTCAATAGGTGAACACCAAATATTATTATAACAGAAAAAATACGTACATTTTAGAAACAAGGTTTCATAATAAGATATATTAATATAATTGAAAATTTGATAAAATAAGCAGAGTAACAGAGCGCATACGATACAACAGACGACAGTTAAGTACGTAATAAAATAATAGTATATTATGATACACATGAGGTAAGGTGGTCATTACAAACGAGGCTGTGGGTTGCAGTGCAGTAAATCCCGCAGGCGAGGGCGAGACTCAGCCAAGTGTATAACGATTCTCTTACTACGTTTTTCAACATATTTGCTAGGAAAAAGCAAACAACTCTATGCTCTATTTACTCGATATAACTTCCAGTAAAGTTTTATTAAACTATATAGGGATAATTCAATTACGCACCAATGTGTAATGTTATTACGCACGTGTGTTATAACTCGGTTAATGGCGTACAAAGTGATGTAGTAAGGCTCACTTTACAAGCAAGTGTTTTGAAAAGTTATTAATCTTTATTTCTCTACGTAAGTAATGACAATAACAGTTGTTAACCTTATACGTCGATTGAGTAAATACTCAATCGACGTATAAGGTTATATAATTAAATATTATACGATTAACCATCACAAAGTATGGTAAGGTATTCGTATGGCATTTATTTATTTCCCTTTTTTACTTGATTTAAACCACAAACTTGCACTTCATAGTAATGTTAATAAGTTCCAAAATAAAACACGCACATTTACAATTTAAAAAATTAATAATTATTATTTAAAAAAAATTTTAGTAAAGATTTGTACTCTCATGTCCAAACGAAATGAACATATAAAGCGACCATAATAATGTGATATAAGAAATAGAAACTAAATAATCTCCTTAAACCCTGGTCTCTCAGATCGGAAGAATCGATAATGTAAATCGATTATTTTATACCATGTTAACACGAGTTCAATAAATAATAAGACAGCAAGAATCGATTCCGATCGGGGCGTAAGCATCTAAAACGATGTAACATAATACAGTTTGTTTTATTCGATGCGAGGGTAATATATTGATATAACCGATGATTGACCTTGGATTTTATTTTTGGGTCTTTGGTGCTAATTGAATTTATTAAGGTTTCAAGTCGCTTAGCATTTTTTAAACATTCATTATATTTTGTATGAAAAGCCCAATTAGAGATGATATGTCAATTAGCGAAATTATTTATATGGGGTAGCAATGTCAAATGAAATATTAAATAAATTTTACCAAAAAATGAAACCGACTTCAACAGACAAAAGTGTGAAATAACTTGTTGAATTCGGTACCATGATAGTTCAAAAGTAGCTATTATCAAAATATTGTGTGTTTATTATATTGAATATTGTGTATTATTCGCAAAACAACCATATTTCATTTACATTATAACAACATGATTTCACCCTTGCGGTTATTTTGTAAATATCAGTTTAAAAATATCTAGAGATGCACCCTCAATGTAGTGATTTAGGTAAAAGTGTGAATGCTTGTTTTATTTTTGCCACTGGTGAAGTTACTATCGCTTCTATACAAACGGAACCAAAACAGGAGCTTTGAAATGAGATGGTTCTTAGTTACAATTTAGGAAGATCTGTTAACCGTCGTTTGTTAGCTTGTTAGGGTAGGGGGTAGGGATCTTAACGGGATGCATATTGGTTACTAATTTTACTTTGAAATATAATTAAACATCTGAAACGGGTATGTTGTATGTATTGCCTCCGGGCTTCTGTTACTGGAAGTAGCAGAGAAGACGCCGCGAAGGAGAGTTTTACGCTCTTGTCGCCGCCCGGACCTGAACAGCTGAAGATGTCGACCGCAGTGATCGACGAAACGTCTGGAACACAAGTTTCATTTAGACCACGGCCGTGAAAGCCTTAGAGTTTAAATGAAACGGGTATGTATGCTGGTACTAAGCTACTCTGATGATGAAGCTCGAAGGTTCTCTTCAATAAAGGGTCTCAACTTTTTTTGGTGGAATGTTACTCACAATTTTTACTTTTGTTAATTGTTATTTATCACATCTATCTGAAAGCCTATGATTTAAGAATAGTATTTCAAAATTCCACTGCTAGTTTATTAGTATAAAAGATTATCTCATCGTAGTCCATCTGTATGGGTTTGGTGTCAATTATAGTATTCGTTGTAATGTAGTCTCTTTTTTTTTTTTTACATATTATAAGTTTGCGTTTGACACCTGTCTCACCTGATGTTAAGTGATGACGTTGTCTAGGATTTAGCACGCAAACCTAGAAGGTACCTATTCACTCGCGACTTGAAGACTCCAGGATTGTACATATAGTATATAGTCGTTAATGTAATTAATGTTAGTGCAGGGCAGTTTTACGATGTATAAAATTCTGAGGGATATTCTGTTTGTCTGTATCATTTGCCCTAAAATATGCCGTTAAGACATTATAATGCACATAATATTTGCATTTTGGTATTATCATGGAACTCGTAAAGATTGAAAAATCTTTGAAACATTTAGTTTTTTTTTACTTTGTTTCACAACTATCTCACTTGATGTTAAGTGATGACGTTGTCTAGGATGTAAAACGCAAGAATATATAAAATTCTTGGTAAGTGGCTTTGAGAGAATTTGTAATTCTAGGTCTTGACTGATTTTCCTTTAGACTTTATCATCTGTGACCATTAAATGCATCTCGCAACACTGCAATATAGTATTATTTCTATTGTTGTTTGTTTTATTGTTATTTACCATTTATATATTGTAGTGTTGTGTTTTGTAAGTAATATAAGTAAGTGCTTATAAGTAATATATTTTTTTACTTTCTTTCTTTTCCTTATTTTATGGTGACATTTTTCCGACAGTTTATGTAAATAGCGCGCAAATTTATCTGTTTAAAGTAAGTAAGAATGTATGGAAGAGAAGCGGAGCGATCACGCATAGGTCCGACGTTGTCTGTGGTCACGGCCCTACTGAGCGGGCACGTGATACAGCGCGGCACTAGGAATTTAATAAAACGAATTCCCCTATAATAAACAAATCACGAATAAAAAAGCCTTATAGGGTATAGTATGCCCAACATGAATACAAATATCTTTATTGAAAACTGTAAATATGTCCACTTATCTTACGTACACTGCCTTTTGTGTTAGTTAAAATAAAAAAATAACACAATGTAAGTTTTAAAGGAAAATTCTTATTATTTTGGAAGGCATACGTTTATTTAATTATTTATAAGCATGTTTTTAAAAATAAAACTATCGAGATAAGTGTACCTAACCGTGTTTTCAATATTAAAGATGCATTTATACTGAACCAAAGTTAATAAATATGAAAAAAGCTCAAAGCTTTTACACCAGATAATATTTTTTTATATGTTGCCACACGGCCTTAAACGCTAACTTGAAAAAAGTCATTATTATTATAAAAACTCTATACCTGGAAAAGTCATATCTTTTCTAATTTGTCTTTTATGAAAATAGAACATAATATACTGTAATACATTTTGTTACTGTTTTGTGATTGTGTTTTGTGTGTAAAATGAACCAAAATGACACGCTTTGTAAACTTTGATCTTATACTCACTACTATTACTATGTTACTTTGACACATTTCATTTTAATATTGTCATCATCATCATCTCAGCCATAGGACGATTCACTCCTGGACATAAGCCTCTCCCATTGATTTCCACAAGAACAAGTTGGAAGCGGCGCAACCAGCCCTTTCCTGCAATCTTAGGACGTCTGTCAACCTTTAATATTGTAATATTATGTGAAGTTTTAATATTATATTCTAAAATTAATACGCACCTTTAATAAAACATTTAGTTGATAATTTAACATTTAAATAACTGTCATAAAATTGGTGCTAACTACTACTAAAGATTAATCTTAATTTGTTTCTTACAATTGTATTTTAGAGACTAAGATAGATTTGAAATAGACGCTAACATTCTGACAGACGAAAGACCCGTTATATACCAAAGTTATGTCAGTACATAAACTTGCAAGGTTAATATTCGACTTTACAACCAATAAAACCAACACCATTTTATTATCTGTGACGAAAGTCACAGCGCATCATTTTTGCAGTAATGTAACTGAAGAAAATGTTTGAAATAAGATTGGAATCACACAAGAAACAGATAAAACAATGGAACGTAGAAGAATTGATTACGTAGCAATAGACTGTACAAATAAAGTCTGTGGAAATTGAATACTAGCAAGCACGTGTCATAGTTTAGCGTCGATTTTAACAAACTTGTTAACTTTGCAAGCATTGAACTAAATACGTCTCTCTTTACTATAGAAGCTGGGCGCGTGAGACGATTGTTTGATAAAACGGCCGTAGATGAATGAAAAACGTGACGATTACGTGTAGTCGATATCACGATCGACAAATTGTTCGTCATTGTCCCGTCAGTGCGTGACGACGACGTGGCGTCGAACGCGCACTCAAGATCCTGATGGAGGCTCCTTCCTGAAGAAAGAAGCCGAAACAATTATCGATAGTGATATCGACTGTGCGTAAGTTTCATTTTATACCCGTATGAACAGTATAAAGTAATGATGAGAGTGAGTTTTAATAAAAAATATGCATACTAGCGTCGAGGTACAATTACATCGGTATAAATTTACATGGTGTGCAAAAAACACAATACTTTAAGAAATCTTTTTAAAAAATCTCCATCATTCCATCATATTGACTGGCCGGTTGGCGCAGTTGGTAGCACTCTGCCTTCTGAGCCGCTGGTCTCGGGTTCGATTCCCGGACAGGTCAAACATTTGTGTGTATGAACATGTCTGTTTGACCTGTGTCTGGGTGTGTATATTTATATAAGTATATATAAGTATGTATTTAAGTATGTATATCAGTCATCAGGTTACCATAGTACAGGCTCTGCCTAGTTTGGGACCTGAAGACCTGGTGTGAATGTTGTCCCATATTATTATTATTATTATATTATTATATTATATTATATTAAGACCGACGATATTTTCAGCTACATATATACAGCATCTAGGTTATACTGCCAGTTTATTTATAGTTGTCATTAGTGCGACCGCAGCCTAAAGTCACTTTACGCGAATGTTCACCGTAAGGAGCACATTTGTTTAGTGCGTTGTGATGCATTGTGCGCGCGCTCGCTCTGGCCGAGAGCATTTGTCGTGGACTGAGCGTCTCACATTTACACTTTGGATAGCGTTAAACAATAATGCAGCATAAAAAATACTAATATTATTTCAAAATGTTTAACCTATGATTGAGTTCCTTTATGTGCATTCCAGCTATTCCCAAGATATTAGTGTTAAAAATTAGGAAATAAATAAGTAGAGTTTTTAAGGAGAGTTTTTTAAATTGCTGTGATTCTTATCGTTAAAACTAAAAATTAATATATATATATGAATGATCTTCTTATTTCTGATTGTCTTCGATCAGACATAAAATTACAAATAATATATGCTATATAAATAAAATTGTATAACCTCTACGTGAACTTATTGATGTTTTGTATCCAGCCATTTCAATTTGTTGATATCAATTTTGATATCAATTTTCTTGAAATCAGTTATGATATCAAGAAACTGAAATGGCTGGATACAAAACATCAATAAGTTCACGTAGAGGTTATACTTTTTTATTTATATAGCATATATTATTTGTAATTAGATATATTGTATTCAATTTAGGGACTAGAAGTGGTAACTCCAACAAATTTTGTATCAGATTGAATATATAATTATTAGTATTAAGTATAATTTACAGGTATAATTTAGAATTAATTGAATTTCTATATTTGAAATGATCAAATGAAACGATTTTATAATTGAGCTTTTCAGGATTTATATCATATTTTGTTAAGACTACTGTATTAAAATTTATATCATTTGGCTTATTAATAATTTTTAGTTCATTTTCATAATAACTACATAATTCTTGTAAAATAAAATACCTAACATAACGTCCTTTTGTTAAAAAGTGTATATACAAACTAATTCAATAATCACGGGTCTCAATAAAATCTGCATGAAATGTATGATGTGTTTTGCATGCCACCGTCCATCCGGGGCCGCACGCATCGCACTGACCGATGCGCGTGCGTCGCACAGGTGTCGTGCGCATACTATTGACCGATCATTTTTATCGCGGTTCGAGGGACCTGTGACCTACCGCATTCACTACACCATGTCCTCGCTGTGGGTTACTCGATTTATATGGGAAACAAACATATTTCTCATCAGTTTTCTTTATTAGACGATAAGAATAAGTTTCATCCGAAAGTGTTGAAATTCATTAAGTAGTACCAACAAACATGCGTTTTTGTAATACGGTTAGAAGATCAGTCATCCTCCTCCTTGAGTCGTATTCCTCATGTCTGAGGGTCGTGACCACCCCCATGCATGATCTTTTCTCTTACAAATGTACGCCATCTTCCCCTGTTTTTGGCTACATGGATAGCATGGTAGAGAGAAGTATCTAACGTGGTCCGGACTTGATCCGGCCAACGCATCGGGCTCCGGCCACGCGATCGCTTGCCTTCCACTTTGCCAGTGACTACTAGCTTTTCTAGGTTGTTTCTATCTTTCCTGGCAATGTGTCCGAAGTATTCAAGGATGCGCTTGAGGCAAGTAGTAGAGAGCCTTGTAGTAATTCTTAATTGAGCTAAAATCGATGCGTTGGTTCGAAATGCTGTCCATTGAATCCGCAGCATCTTTCTCCAGCACCACATTTCGAAGACATCAATGCGCTTGCGGTCGGCTGATCTTAAAGTCCATGTCTCAGCGCCATAAAGGAAAATGGAGAAAACGAGAGTGTGGACAAGTCTTTTCTTCGTTTTCAGCGAGATCTTTCTGTCTTTCCATATTCTATGAAGCTGAGACATAGCACTCTTGGCCATTCCTATTTGTCTGCGGACATCAATTTCACAAGAGTCTGATCTTCTCAATATATGTGATATTGAGAAGATCAGTAAGATATAGATAAATTATTAATATAGACATATAAAATACTAATATAGATATATAAAATAGCGACCTAGCGTCGGAACTCTGAAATTGAAACTGAAATATATATTTTTATTGACAATGACTTACAGGACATAGCTAACAAATTCACACGTATTTAACAGACTAATTATTTGGTAGTATAATAGACATGCACCTTAATGTATGACTGTGATTTGTTTACGGCAGGATCCGTTGACATCCGAACTAGTAATTCAGTCTGAATAAATTATTTCTTTCTTAATTAAACTGTATTTCAGATGCCAAAGCCCTCCGTTGTTGTGGAAACTTGGATGGTACATAAATGTTTTCTATTTAAGGTCTAAAGTGTAATTAAAGTCTAAAAAAAAAAAAAAACCAAGTATGATTTTACAGAGTACATAGTTGTGTGAACCAAAAGACTATAAATATTTAAATATAGGCAAGCAAATATATACGTGTGGGGGTTTATGTGTATGAGTGTATTCGTGTGAGTTGTGAAAGAGAAGTGTGGGTGCGTGTGTGTCTGCGGATGTATGCGGGTGAATGTGAAGGGTGTATTTATGTGAATGATTGTGCGTGTCGGTTATACACATTGAAGATTAATATTACCGTAAATGTTTCGTTAATTCTTCAGTTTCTCTATAGCAAAGCGTTCCTAAATAGTCACTTATGATTACTTTTACTTTGTTGTAGGGTAGGGGATATATATGAAATTGTTTATTAAACTTGTTATGAACTATATTCGCTAGGACTTCATAATGTATATTTCCAATACATGTTCGAATCGATGAAGAAATGATGTTATAGGATTTTCAGCTCTCGATGGACTTTATGATGCGAAAGCTAATGGTTTCAATATTTTTACTGCTATTTTTTAATCGGTAACAGTTCAACTTGCATGCGTTTTTTTCTAACGGCCTAATGCCTTTTGCCTCTACCGGCATTCACAGCTTCAACTGAGGGACGGGTACCTATCAAGCACAGTATATACATATTTCAGAATAACTATACCACGTTAAGCAAAGACAGAAGATATATATATATACCCTTCAAAGTCAACAAACGGTTATTCAAAAATGGTCCTCGCGCACCTGGATGATTTTTGTTGGTTGTGATTTTCATTTCGCGATTAGAATACATTAGTTAATCAATTAATTATATTTTTTACATGATGGAGTTCCTAACAATTGAGTAAAACAAGATGATGTTGTTCCATGTTTTAATCATTACTTAATATTATTAAGTATACTTTTACCCAAATCTTTATAATTCTTCGTGTTTACAATGTGAATGTGAATAAAGCATTACAATGGTTAGTTTTAAGAAAATCACAATCGACCTACAATTAGGACCTAGGTTGTTCCGAAAATTGTTAGCCACATTATAAATCCTGTTACCTGTTAATGCCTGAAACTATCTTGAACTAAATTCAATAAAAATCTTCTTGGTGAAAATCATTGGCCACATACGGGTTGTTCTATTTGAATATTTTTAAACATCTGTCACTCTTCTTTTATATTTTGCAACAATGGATGTCTCTCGAGAAGCTTTTCGCTCACACAGTTGCTAATCCTGGACTATTTGACAACTTCGGAAGTACAAATTTTACCCCACCCTCCGAACAGCACAGATTTAGATCCATGTGTGATTGTTTTATATCGGAAAAAAAAGAAAATTGAATTAACTTTTTGAAAACGTTTCTAAGAATATTTCTTAGAAACGTTTGTTGTATAAATTTGTAGACCTGTCAACTACACAACAATACATTTGGCACCCAAACCATATTAGTCAACCGATAATATAAATTATGAGTAAGAGAATTAACATAACCAGGTGAAGGGCATGTCTGTCTGTTTGTATTGTCTGGGGTATTGTTGTATGATTCATTATGGATATGAATTGATTGTAATTGTTTAGGCTTTGTTTTAGGAACGTGAGAAGTTTTGTACTGGCAAGAAATAGTAAGCACTTATGGATGTTAGGTGGGTTCTAATGTTTATTTTCTTGTGTTATCTGTGACCTAATATTATAATAATAGTTTGGAATTCCTTATTGCGTTCGACCACTATCTCACTTGATGGTCAGTGACGATGTGGTGATTATCATTCACATTCATAAATGCGTTCTGGATGGTTGAAGTCCTTAACCGTTTAAAGTATAACTTAAGTAGGTACTCGTAATTTTGTAATATTAATTGGCCGCTTATTAATAAGTAATATTTTATTATAAACTTGCTCAGCCGCGCGGTCAAATGGTACCTGATATTGATGATTTTTGTGTATTCTCGTAATCCCATGGGAACAGTTAATATTTTTGGGATAAATAGTAGCCTATCAGTTATTGCAGGCTAACATCATTCCAAATTTAAATTCATTTCAATTCAATTCCATTTCAGCTCAAAGGATTAACACACATATAAACAACAAGCAGACAACCGACAAACTAACTTTTGCCTTATATTACTATTATAGTTCTCTGTGTCTGTACCTCTTTCGATCGTGTTGACACAGTTATATCTTTATTACGCAAATTGTAGTTATTTATGTCTTTATTTTTAATCATTGTTTTGTTTCAACAGGCTATTCTATTAAATGAGTGAAATAATTGTCATTATTAGATATTATCAAAGTTTTCTCTGAATGACGTGTTTTTTTACATAATATGAGATTATTATTTCTATTTAACAGTAAATAGGTTAAGCCAAAGAAATGCTAGATAAACGGAGGTGGTGAACCATTACGATGAACCAAATCCGATCTCTCTGACACAATCGTCAGTTACCTTGATTTGAACAATGTGAATCATTTAATTAAACCTATTTAACGGTTAAAACAATATGTGTAGGCTTGAGTGATGGTGATGTATCAAATCAGTTTGTGCGGATTGTGAAATCAGCTGATCCGAGATAACTATGACAAGTGATCATATCATATACACGTAGGTTTGATGTATAGTTACTGTATTTTGAAACTACACAAAATCAAATATGAACTGAGAACAAAAGCTCTCAGAAATGTTTTTTATTACATTTTTGAGGTTCTTATTTTAAGTTAGATTATTTTATTGCTATTCTAAATTGTTTTTAAAATGAGAATATGAGAAAGAGATAATCCCTCTAATATTATAAATGTGAAAGTTTGGATGGATCGATGGATGGATGTTTGTTACTGAATCGCGCCAGAACGGTTGAACAGATTTAGATGAAAATTGGTATGTAGATACTTCAGGTCCCGCAACAACTCATAAGCAGTAGCTTATGAGTTGTTGCGGGACATCATCATCATCAATCATCACCACGCGGGTATAACCGCGGGGCGCAGATAGTTTGTTCATAAGTTATTATGAATGTTTGTCTCAGTGCTGAGATAACTCAACGAATTACTAATAAAAAATTGTTGGAAAGATTATTTTATCCCAATAATCTCAAATACACACCTGTATAAACACGTGTGTTTTTGGTGTTATTTCATTATTCCGTGTCCCAGCACACCAGCTAAAAATGTGTCATGCATCTAGACCGTATCAAATTTGAGATAATTAATTTTTTGTGCAAACGACCATATAGTAATTTTTTTTATTTCTTAAGTTTGCCCGCGCTTTAGGGCAAACTTAATAAATAAAAAAAATACTCGTATTAAATTTACAAACTAAATAAGCCCCGAAACCTTATTTTATTAGCGAACCTTACTAGCGAAGGTAAAGAAGATTCGTAATCGAATTTCTAACGTATGAAGCACACATGTTGACGCGGGGGCAGGGTCGGCTGTCAAACTGACGCACGCTGGTCCGATCCCCTTCAACGGGCTGAGCTTCCGGTGAAAGTAGCACCGTATCGGATTCCCAGCAAGGTAGTAGGGTATTTTCGAGTACCCTGGCTGGCCTGGCTACCTGCCACCCTCAAGTTGTGTTCAGACAGCAATCCTTGAGAGCCAGTAGACGTTTTAGGTCTAGCGTCATCATCTCAGCCATAGGCCGGCTACAGCTGCACAACAGCCTACCCCATTGATTTCCACTAGGACTGGTTGCAAGCGACCCGCATCCAACCCTTGCCTGCGATCTCAGTCAGGTCGTCTGTTCACCTGGTCGGCGGCAGTCCTATGCTACACTTGCCAGTCCGTTGTCTCCATTCGAGAACTATTCGACCAACAGCCACCAATTCTTCGAGCCATGCGCCCTGCCCACTGCCATTTCATCTTGCTAATCCACTGGGCTATATTAGTGACTTTCGTTCTTCTACAGATCTCCTCATTTCTGATTCGATCACGTAGAGAAGCCCCGAGCATAGCCCTCGTATAAAGCTCATCCATATATAATGAGTCAACTTAAGGGGCTGATTCCCTCGAGTCTAGTCATGTGCGCGTCACGATGAATCCGATGATAAGCTGTCATACCTCTGCTAAATGGTGAACTACCCTCAGTGTTTCATAGCTGACGGTTCGCGCTCACTGTCAGACAACTCGATTTGCATTTCATTCCATAAAATATTGGATCAATCTAAACGCGAATCAAGGGTTGTCTTTTGGAATCATTAGAGTTTAGGCATGCTTTATCAACAATTTGCGGTTTTTTGCTACCTAATTTGATAAAATTAAGGCTAGTAATGTATTAGTGTTGTTTGACATGTAACAAAAGCTTGTTATCTCGCCAAGTGATCAAAGAAAAGTGACACATTCTTGTCGGGGGACAAAAGCGTATCCTACATTTGTATGCGCCGCGCGCTCGGGTCGTGGATTATAATGTGTGCGGTTTTTCCAGATTGTCACACTTTGCTCGCGACTGCTATTTAATCCATGACTAAGCGCCTTTCCCGATGTGCTTGTGGTGTCGTTTGCCAGCGCTCGTGAGGAGGTGGGCTTGTACTCGAAACATTCATAAAACAGAGTCATAGTATCAAATTGCTAGTGGAATTTGTAAAAAATCGCAATTTGAAGTGGCAGTGGACAGGGCACATATCACGAAGAACTGATGGCCGTTGGGGTCGAAAGGTTCTCGAATGGAAGCCGCAGACTGGCAAGCGCAGCATAGGACGGCCACTGACCAGGTGGACAGACGACCTGACTAAGATCGCAGGCAATTTGTACATTTCTTTTATTGCATGCGGAAGTGATGGCAAAGAGCAGTTAAACCAACTGATGGTAATCGATCACCGTTGTCGATGGATAGCTGTATGCATTGTGGAACGCGATACGTTATTAATGCTTTAAGACTGTGTTAATTAATTATCTATCCTTTAAAAGAATCCTCTATTGCAGCTCATTGTAAATACCGAGAGAGGTCGGTCGGTCTACATTTAGCAGGTATGTCGTAACAACGATCAGGTGAATGTAAGTTATGAGATTCTCTAATGAAAACAGAAAATATAGTTTAAAAAATATAATGAATTGTATGTATGTCGTAACAACGATCAGGTGAATGTAAGTTATGAGATTCTCTAATGAAAACATAGAAAATATAGTTTAAAAATATAATGAATTATAATCTTTCAAGAAATGGCGGTTATAAGGCTGTAAAACAATATCTAAATAGGTTAAATATTTGAAATAAATAAAATCCCCGTTGTATGTGTATATCGTAAAAGATAGAAAAAACGTTTGGAGACACTTATGTATACAGACACGTATAGATACTACGTCTATATACCTATTCATATATTTTTATCGAAGTTGTTATAGGTTATTAGGGATAAACAACCAGAAAGTGGGCAGCAGCATCTTCTGTGTATAACGACATCAAACTACGCTCGCCAACCCGCCTGTCAAGCGTGGCGAGTATTGGCAAAACCCCCCGTGCCTCCCCAGCCTATGTCCAGCAGTGGACGTCTTACCGCTGACATAATAAGTATGTTGTAGTTTCACTTTTAAGCAACTTGCGACAAAGAAACATTTCGACGAATAAACAGCTTTATTTTCCATAAAATATGTCTTTATAGAAGTTTGCCAGGACATTAGGGTTTCCCTTGTCTCTGAGTACAACTGGAAGTGTATACAGGGTGCGTCAGTATGTACACGGCCATTTCATTTCGCAAAGCGCGTACTTTGAAATCCAAGTAACTCAAAATATATTTTCAACAGTCAAACATTTGGTAATGAATCATGGCCATCAATATATAAAACATTAATTATTGCACTAATAATAAATAACTACAAGAATTAACTTTACAATTATTTAGCATACTTATTCCATTTTATTATTTTCAAACTGCATTTTAAATGTAATACTAGATTTGTAAGTTTTTTAATATTTGCTAAAATAAAACAGGAAATCACGATAATAACTATGTATATAACTATGTGTATTCTTAGTTTAAATGTTATTTAATTTGTTTTAAAATGTTTGAAATATATTATATTTTCAGACCATGCACTACAAAATGTCAACTTCAAAATCGTCTACTAGTGATGCCTTATGGTACCGAAGCATAGGCTCTAATATGAGCATTGTAGGCAGTATCTTTTTTTAATTTATTGATCTAGGTCGTCGTCGGTATCGACCGCTTGATCGTCAATAACGATGCGGTCAAAGATGTTATCACGTGAGACCTACAACGTTTAGTCTCAAGGACTGGTGCCTGACACTGTGCGTTTGATGATAGTTTTTCAACCTTGAGGGTGGTAGCTAGCTAGGCGGGTACTCAACAGTAGGTGGTAGGGCCACCATGATGGCAATTTTGATAACGGGTAACACTGTCCTTATCGGAATCTCAAGCCACTGGTGGTGGCCGAACAAGCATTTGTCAGCTTAACAGGCGACGCTCCCACCGCTAAGCTATCATCGCTTAAAACATTTAATATAATAATTAGAGCATTGTGCTTAAAAGCGTAATGTTCGAGTTGTTTAATATTATATTATAATGTATTTATTAATTAATTTTTTTTAATAAGTTTTCTAACAGTTGTGACTAAAATTTCGGAGTTTTGAGGGTTGCTGTCCTTAGGCAAAAACGGGATGCCTCCATAGAAGAATGGAAGTGCTCGGAAGAAAAGACCATTAGCAATAACCCAGCCACGCAATGTACGCAGTGAATATTGTTATTAAACGAACGTATTAAATAATAGATAAAAATAATTATAAATTCATTAAAACTCGATTTGTTTTAGCTTTTTTCGTATCACCCAGATTTTGGGGGCGTTTAATTCTTCCGCCCCCGATGGTTGTTTTGTTTATTTTTTCCTAGGTCGAAAGGTGTGTTAGAGCGTTAAAGCATTAGAACTCAAAACTAATAGATGTTTACTTAGATTCATATCTTTTTTAATTTCAAGTGGGTTTCTATACCAATGATTTTATCTCACACCCTGTGTAATGCAAATCCGTTGATATGGTGGCGCGTGCGCAATGCATGATTGACAGCACAATGTGTCATATGATAATGAGATAAGGGTGTGACCCGCTTAAGTATTTGAATTGGTAAAATAAAAGATATAAGTAGAAAGCAGACCGCAGGAAACCTTTAAGAAAATAACCGTCATAAATTTGAAAAATCGAATTTTTATTTGTGTCTTACATTATTATTCCACGTACTACCTCTCATTGAGTATTAATGTTGCCTTAAGGCTAATGAGCAATTTACTTTTAACCATCATTTTAACATCTCAGACATAGGACGTCCACTGCTGGACATATAATTTGCCTCTCCACGTTACAAAAAGCTAGAAGTAAATGAAAAAACATGCATATTGTATAGAAAATTACCACCAAGAAAAAGCAATCAAATGAACTCACCTGCAAAACAATAATTTAGGCAAATAGAAACCCCAAAGCTTGATTTTTCGATTCAAAGTTCAGACAAACAATGATTAAAAATGGTATTTTTTAAATTGTTATTTAGCACCTATTTTTATTCGCAAGTCGTGGTTAAAAATTGAAAAGGTATTAATTGAAGTTATTATTTCGTCTAATCCTTTAGACATATAGCTCACATTTGTATCTATTATACATTATATATAACGGAATTCTACAAATTATTACGCTTATTTGTTTCAATGATAAATTGCAAGCCCATTTGTGACAGAACTGCCAGTAAATATAGACTTTGTCCGCCAAAGCCACCGCCACCGTGCTGGAATGGCCATAGCTCATCTATTGCTTTCCTTTGACCACATTACAATAATATTTATTAGTTTAGTCACCCCATACGCCATGGAGAGCAAAGCCAACGCATCTCGCATGTCGTATTTGCGTACATTTCGTTGAACCCGCCGAGGTATCGCTCCATTCACTCCGCAAACAGCACATGCGAAGCTTGAACTGGCGCGTGAACAGTCTTGGTACTTGCAAAGTTTAAAAAGTTTGATTTGCGTGCATTCCACATATTGCCAATAAATAGTAACAAAAACTTAAAATGTATATATATGATTATCAATGTATAAAACACGGGAGTTACTCACGTAATAAGTCAGAGGGTTCCGACTATAGTTTCAACCACATTCGGTAGTCTTTTTCAAGGAGAATACGGGGCGCTCGCGGACGCGGTCGCGATTCGCCTAGTACTGCATATATATATGATCGTATGGATATATAACAAAACAAATATTTTCAACTATCCGACAAAGCAAACAAAAAACATGCCTAAACAGATTAATAAGAATTAGTATTAAAACATTTATATCAAGTTAGTTAGCTTTCAATAATAATAAATTAATATCATGCCCATGTGTACATAATAGGTAAATTTTACGGCATAACACTTGCTGGCTTGGAAAAACCTTTTAGTAACTTTGCCGCTCAGTGCTAAAGAATGACAGTAATATTTAGTTATCACTGTCACTCGGGTACGAACGCCAATACCAAAAAATAAATTGTTTATGGATCAAGACTGTTCAATGCTTATACTTTTATCGGCTAGTAATTGAAGCCCGCAAGTGAGTCAGGCAGGGTAGACGGTAAAGTGCACAGGAGCCGGCCGCCACTTGACTACTGGTTGTTTGCCGCGGTACCTTCTTTTTTTATTATACCGTCTATAGTAATATTAATAAGGTGTCTATGTTTGAGCTGCCATTTACTAGTAAATTTTTAAAAAAACGGGTTGCACACCGTGAGCGCCGGCAGGAGTGAAAACTTGAACATTAACGTTGTGAATTTTTGAATAATTCGGACGGGTTAGGGAATAATTTCGCAAGAGTTGCTTTATTTATCAGTATTTATTTATCAGCCGTGGTGGTACCGGCTTAGAATAGTACTCCCCCATTCTCTCTCCTCCCCCCTTCCCGTGGGTGCTGTAAGAATCGGCTAAGGGATCACGTACCAGAAGGTGGGCAGCAGCGCCTTCTGAAGATCGGAAATCATACTGCGCTCGCCAACCCGCCTGCCAAGCGTGGCGAGAATTGGCAAATCCTCCCTATATGGGGCAGGCATATGTCCAGCAGTGGATGCCTAATTGCTGAGAAGAAGAAGAAGAAGATTTATTTATCTCTATTTAGAAGTACTATCATTTATGTGGTAAAATACAATATTCATTTATTGCGCTCTCGTACACAAATATGACAATGTATATCGAAACAGCAGGAGCAGGCATACATTTTTGCCGCGCGGTAGAAAGAGAGGGGAATATTACTTACCGGGGATATTACTTACCGGCGGTCTACTCTCCCTCCGTCCTACAAATTTTTGATCACGTGTCCTGACACGAATATAACATTTCTTACCCATCCCATTTCACATCAACATCTTACGAATTTTCGATCAGGTCACGCGTCCTGACGCGACTTTAACTTTTTTTACCCATCCCAAAAAGTGCACAACGCCGCTTAAGAAGGTTTCACTGCAAAAAATATTAGAATAGAAATATATTTATTCGTAACAAAAAAAAATACAAAGTTATTACATAAAATATTACTACGTTAATAAAACAGCTAAAAGTTTTGCAGTTCCTTGCTACGAATCAGCCCAAACTCAGCGTTGTGCTGGTTGTGAACAACCAGCTTAATATAGTTATATTTGCACAGTAGGTTTACCGATACTATGTGGTAGATTTCCTTGGGCTTCGTACTGGGCACATTCCGGGCAAGAGTAGTACCTCTTTTTGTTACTACAATCATTGACTAAAGATATGTTACTGTCTTTTAGTCGATGACTATAATTAGCAGTTTAAGCTAAAATCGAATAACGTATTGTTATTATAAATACTTATTGTTCTGTGGGCTAGATTGACCAAAAATTGAATCACATTAACAAAAATTTTGACAAGATATTTCACACTTTTGAGTGTAGAAGTCGGTGGAAGTGCTACTCACGTCATCAATTGTCATTGTGTCATGTTCACCGATTTCTTATGCCGCAATTCTAATGTCGTCCAAGTAAACTCAACACTCTTCAGTTATTAGAGTGTAACTCAAAAACCGTTTGTCCGATTTTGATTAAAATCAATTAGACTATTAATTAAATGGGAACACACGGAAGCACGAGCTTTCAAATAAAAAAAAGAATCATCAAAATCTGTACACCCAGTCCAAAGTTCTGAGATAACAAACATAAAAATAAACAACACACAATGCGACCCGTAGGTCGCATTGAGAACCGCTTCCTTTTTTGAAGTCGGTTAAAAATGTGAAACTACTCCCAACAAATGAAAATCATTTTGTAAAGCGTCACGCTAGAAAGCTCTGTAATAACCGTGTTAGTTATTTTGTTACCATGGTTACGAGACAAGGAAATCTCGTAGGCACGTCTGCATTAACACTTTGTTGCGTAAAAATGATTTTTTCTACCTGCGGAAAAACGCAACGAGGTTTTACACATGAAAAACTTTCTGTGAAAAATTAATTAATTTAACAAATATAATTATTTAACTAATCAAATCACATCGTATTCCGCATGGACATTAAGCCGAGGAGTTAGCGGATAAACCGACAGACACGTGGTTTCAATTTATACTATGTATAAAATTGCGTAATATTTTTTTTTTTATATATTTTTTTACATATTATAAGTTTGCGTTTGACAACTGTCTCACCTGATGTTAAGTGATGACGTTGTCTAGGATTTAGCACGCAAACCTAGAAGGTACCTATTCACTCGCGACTTGAAGACTCCAGGATTGTACATATCGGGAAACACAGACTCGGGCAACGAGTTCCATTCCTTGGCAGTACGCATTAAGAAAGTGGAAGCATAACGCTTCGTGCGTATAGGTGGTATATCTACCATATAGCGATGGCGAACTGCCGTACGTCGAGTCGACCGATGCGTGGTGTTCATTGAAGACGATGATGATTTTGATGATGAGAAGTAGTCACCATGCGGGTAAAACCGCGGGACGCAGCTAGTAAAGTTAATATATTCATGTTCTTTGCAGTCAACCGTGCTCCATATTGACGTCGTTCATGCTCTAAAACCTTAATTTTCGACCAAAATGCCTACGCATCGTTCTGTTTCTACTCTTGTTCTCAAAACACGTGTCAAGGTTACTTTATTGTTCTACACTAATCTTATAATCTTCAGCTCTAATTTCACTAACACCTTACCTTACTTATAAATGTACCATCAATCACATACTCGCCCGCACATTTAACAACCTTGTCTAAAAGAAAACAAATCTAAAGTTAAATTGAAACCTAGGAACGGTAGACAATATTTTATGAGACAAAGTTAATTCTTAGCTTTGTCATTGTATTTTTTATGCAACTAAACGCATAAGTATTGTGTAGAAATGGCGAATAGTTGCCTTTGATCGGGGATTACGCCCAAACTGTTGCGACGGTTATTATGACAAAGGATAAATGTCAAAAGGTGTAATATCTGAGTCATCTCATCAGGTCGCATTTCATAACCTCGCCCACGTACTTTCGTGAATAGGTTCAGACTAACCTCGGAACTGAGTAAATTAATCAGAGTGAGTCATAGCGGGAAGATGGCAACATTTGAGAGAGATTGCGGGGTTGGCGAAAGTTGTCTCTAAAACATTATTTAACAATTTATTTAGCAATCATATCGCAATTATTTTTTTAACATTCACACACGGTCTTCAGGTCCCAAATTAGGCAGAGCCTGTGCTATGGTAACCTGATGACTGATATACAATACAATACATATACACATCCAGACACAGGTCAAACAGACATGTTCATGCACACAAATGCTTGACCTGTCCGGGAATCGAACCCGGGACCAGCGGCTCAGAAGGCAGAGTGCTACCAACTGCGCCAACCGGCCAGTCAAATTTGCAATTATATCGCAGTGATGTTAAATACACAGTATTAGGTGTTAATCCTTCGACCTTAAATAATTCCAGATTAGGATGCAGTGTGCATCGCATAAATTGCATGCAAGAAGTATAATACAGTACGATATACACATGCAATGTTATGTAACCTGCCCAAATAGTTGATATCTTCCCAAAGAACAAAGCATTTCTTGGCAATATTATGGTAGTAGTCTCGTAACACATTAAAACATGCGTAACAATGGCTCGAATTAACGAACGAAAATTAACGAACCTAATTCCAAAGCTTTGGTGATAAATACTCGTGTCGATCGGCAGACTTAGATAAAGTGTTTCTGAAATTAATTTTCAGGCTGTATCTGAAAATCGAATGGTCTAGAACGTTCTCAAACCTACGAATACTTTACGACTGCATTAATAATTTATATCGTCACAAACTTAAAAATTTCAGTAAAAAAACATTACTTATTTGAACGTGGGCATTTTTCAATAGCAGTCTTGTGGGCACTTATGCAAATCGCCAAATATTGTTTTCTGACAAATAAATAATAGTCACTGATTATTATTATATAATTAATTCTGATTAATTCTGGCCTAGAATAGTACTCCCCCATCTCTTCCCGTGGGTGCCGTAAGAGTCGGCTAAGGGATCACGTACCAGGAGGTAGGCAGCAGCGCCTTCTGAGGATAGGAAGCCATACTGCGCTCGTCAACCCGCCTGCCAAGCGTGGCGAGTATTGGTAAATCCCCCCTATATGAGGAGACATATGTCCAGCAGTGGACGCACATGGCTGCGATGATGATGATGCAAAATTAATTTGTATATGACAAGGCGGTATGGTCATACAGACTTTAGCCTACCAAAATGGGCGAATGGAAAAAAAACATTGTAAAATGAACCGTTTATTGTAAAGTGAGTGCTAAGTTCGTCACAGCCGTGGGTTCTATTCTGGAGGAGGCTCATTGTCTGCGGTTCAAGGCCTCCTAATGAATTAGTGAACGTGTAATCATTCACTTTTGTTTTCAAAGGTTAAGATCGCATTGTTATTGATTTGTTGGTGGGTTTGTCTGTGAGGTAATTTGGAAGAGTAGGTCAATGGGTTTTTCGTCACTTAAATCGGTTGTAGTTTTAATTGTTTTACTTGGGCGACCGAGCTTCAGTTGACATCATTGACATGATGTTTTTAGGAGTTTGCATATGATATCATTTGCTAAGTAGACAATATTATGTCTTCTCAGTTTATGTTGTTGCTACGTGGCTAATAAACAAACACAAAAACAACCAAGACCCGAGACAAACACCTACACTCATCGCACAAATGTTTGCCCCTGCCGGGATTCGAACCCGGGTCCCGAGAACACAGAAATCATATCACTGACCACTGAGCCACGGCGACCGTTACATACCGACTGATATATTTAGCTAAGCTATCAGTAAATCTCACCATAACGGCATAATACATCTGAATTAAAATCGTAGTGTAGATACTTTTACTACCTGGATTAACATGTAGGCTACTTTTTACCCCAAAAAAATCAATGGTTCCTCTGATGCACCACAAAACCCTAATAATATAATAAATATAAAAGTTACTCTGTCTGATTGTTACGTTTTCACTCCTAAGCCTCTAAACCAATTTTGATAAATGTTGTTACAAAGATAGATTATACCTTAGAAAAGGCCATAGGTTACATTAAATCCCGGAAGAAGTATAGTTCCCGTGGGATAACTGAGGTAGAGGAGAAGTAGAAATCCGTAGTCCACGCGAGTGAAAGCACGGGCCAGCTTGTGTTACCTGTTGAAGTGTACTCACTGTATTCCGCATCTTAGACATTAGGTAAATAGTGCTGCCATATAAATATTTTTCCAAAAATAGCCAGAACTTGAGGTTTCAAAAATCGATTATCCAAATTTCTCTAAAGTAAATTAGCGAACTCTACATACAAGTAGGTACATGACAGTATGGATGTCTGTAAAACAGATCTTGAGTCTAATGGCTTTTCAAATATTTGTATATCGGTTTGAAATCGATTAATCGTCCATCACGATGTATTGATAATTCAAGATTCACTTATATTTCTTGTGCACGTACAAAAATTGGGTTGTTTGTTTATTTGGCGACTGGCGGTCGATTGGCGCAGTTGGTAGCACTCTGCCTTCTGAGTCGCTGGTTCCGGGTTCGATTCCCGGACAGATCAAACCTTTGTGTGTATGAGCATGTCTGTTTGACCTGTGTCTGGGTGTGTATATGTATATAAGTATATATATCAGTCATCAGGTATAGCACAGGCTCTGCCTAGTTTGGGACCTGAAGACCTTGTGTGAATGTTAAAAAAAAAAAAAAGAAATATATATTATAAATACTATTGATATAATATCCATACTTAAGACGTACTCATACAATTAATGTTTTAAACGTACTCTCCATATGTTTAACTAGTTGTGTCCCGTAGTTTCACTCGCGTTTAATGTTTAAAGATTTTCCCGCTACCTCAATCATCCTACGATAACCTTAGTTTTTCCGGGAGATAAAGTAGTACATCTATTATTTTAGGGTAAAACTATCTTTATTCAGAATTTCATGCAAATCCGTTCAGCCGTTTCAGCGTGTAGGAGTAACAAACATTCAAATGACAAACAGGCGAACAAACTTTCGCCTTTATAGTATTAGTGTGATAGTAAACTTTGAAACGTTTTTTTTCAACATTGATCTGTTTTCAACTTCCCATCACTGTTTCAAGCACCAATGCCGTATACTCATTTTTTTTCTTGAATTCTTAGCATATTTTGACATTATTTTGCAAAATTCAATACTTAATAAAAAGAAAAGTTAATTTATTTCTCTTTTAATAATTTTAATTACCGATTACCTTCTGAGTGTATGTATAAGTAAGTTTATATAAAATTTAATATTTATGGCACTTCTTGGTCTACCATTGTATAAAATATGTAGCAACTGTATGAGGAAATCACTGTATGTTTCTTATTAACAAATAAATCATCATCATCATCATCATCATCATCTCAGCCATAGGACGTCCACTGCTGGACATAGGCCTCCCCCATTGATTTCCACAAGGACCGGTTGGAAGCGGCCCGCATCCAGCCCTGGCCTGCGATCTTAGTCAGGTCGTCTGTCCACCTGGTCGGTGGCCGTCCTATGCTGCGCTTGCCAGTCCGTGGTCTCCATTCTAGAACTTTTCGGCCCCAACGGCCATCAGGTCTTCGAGCTATGTGCCCTGCCCATTGCCACTTCAACTTGCTAATCAGCTGGGCTATATCGGTGACTTGCGTTCTTCTACGGATCTCCTCATTTCTGATTCGATCACGTAGAGAAACTCCGAGCATAGCCCTCTCCATAGCTCGTTGTGCGACAACAAATAAATATTATAGTTTAATTTATGTACAAGGTATTGTGTATGAGAACAGTTATTAGAGGGTCTGTACAAATATAAGTTCTGTGACAGATATAAAAACTAGATACTCAAAAATGAGTATCTAGAATATATTCAAATTAGTAAAACGATGGCAGTTCCAAAACTGGCGCATAGTTAATCCAATTTAAATTCATATCGATGGAGCGGCGCGTGCGGTGGGTAGCTGCGGTTTGGCAGGCTGCGCACGCGCCGCTCGGACGCTTCTATGGTGACCACGGTTCACGTTTTATTGTGACTAGCATGTTTGGCGTAAAGTAAATGTCTCTAAAAGTTGTAATATGCCTATCGAGGTTGACAAGCTGTCATCGAACGTACTGTATATTCAGATAGCTGTTACCAGCGACATTTATCATTCTACGCCTAGCGACTAGGCCTAGGTCTAACCACTGATCAATCAGTTCCACTTCCACCCTCAATACCTAGCCCACTAGGCTTTGTGAGCGATTATAGTTCTTCAATTCTTATCAATAAAAACTTTTTGATCCGTTCTAATTGAACGAATGAAATTTTTTTATTAATAACATTAAGAGCATACATAATAAAACAAATAATACAAAAGATTACAAAATAATTCGAAATGTTACAACTCAGCCACGCTGGTTATAAACAAGGGCTGGTCTTCCGTTGGGATCGGTTCGTGACATCACGGAAGAATATTTTACAAAAAGGAACCTTGAGGATAATAGCCCTGTCAGCGTTTTTTGCTTGCTCCGAAAGACTTACTTAAGGACTACAGTTCCGTGTTGCACGCTATCTCTGCCAACATACACTTCCTAATAATAATAATTGTCCCGACGGAAGTATGGTGTCACTAGCACATTACAGCACATTCCAAATGTGTTGTGCTTACTTTATTCGAGATCACGTAGTTTGCTTGCGACGGCGACGCTGTCCGTTGGACTCTACACTACGGTCGAGTGTTATCCAAGGATTGAATTGAAGGACCATGGCATAATAAAAATCTTAAAAATGTACCTACTATTTTGCAAATATTATTATTTAATAACTTAAAAGATATTAACGATACAATTCCTAAAATATAATAACAAGTGAAATACCTAATGCTAATTATCTAGTCCATTAAGGCTTTGTATAATTGACAATTTTGAAACTTTTATTTTGCTTATTTTGTGGAAAGTAGTACAGTGCTAAAAATTAAAAAAAAAAACTAAATATGAGTATAGTTCATGAAGGATAATTATGATGGAAAAAAATTTAATGACATTTGCTACTTCACTAGTGATAGAATATTTCCGAACGTCTATGTTTTTTCTTCATCAAAAATTCTTGCCGTACCGACGAATGCGCTTGAACTGCCGTCTCCAATCAGAATTTGTCCCGCCCTCTCTGCCTGTAAACACCCGCGAGACTCTGAAATGCGATGACGTTACAGAGACTCGCGGGTGTTTGCTTTAACCACTAACTAACACCAGAATGCTTCCTGGCTCTGAAGGACTGTTGCCTGAACTTGCTATATTTGTTGAGAGTTTTTCAAACTTAGGGGTAACCGGCCTGGCCAGGCGGGTACTCGAAATTCATGCCGGAAATATGATAACGGTGTTAAAGCACCTTCAACCACATTGTCACTGACTGCAGCAAACTCGTTACGAAATATATTATCATTCTGTAATATCAAAAGTTTTGTACTTCAATTAAGAACTGGTATTTAATTATTTCTTCACCTCACTTGATGTCATATAAGTGTCCTAAACAAAAACAAGTGAGCAATTAGAAGGGCGCGTGGGAGTGTGGAGATCATCGACGCGCTCGTACCTCTGTAGTTTGGTAGGATAATAACTACGCCAACGGTCGTGGTACAAGTCACGTGGGTGGGAGTACAGTGCAGGACAAAGATAGCCCGAGCAGGAATGACTGTCGCAGCCGAAGCGAAGTCGTGTCGCTGCGTGAAACAATTGAACTCAGCACTAACTGTCATTTATCTAGTACAACTGTGACACAGAGAAATGATAAATTGTACGGACGGTGCGTTATTCAATTGTTTATGCGACTTTGATACGATTATTGAGAAGCAAGTTATTTTAGCTTTAGGCACTGGACTTTTTTAAAGATTAATTATTCACATAATGAATACATACATAATTAACGCATTGGTAACGAGGCAGACTATGGTCACACAGTCATTATAATTCCTTAACTTTGTATTGACTCAGGATAACACGTACTTTTTCTTTCAATTTGACATTGATAGTAAAATTATAACCATTTACATTACTTTTCTGTGGATGAAATGTATATGCAGAAATATATAGTGTTCATAAAAACTGTCATTTTATTATATTATGATGATTGGTTCTATGGGGTGTTTGCTGTTTTGTAATATACTTAAATTTGTATACTACCTCACTATAGGGTGATATATCACGAAGAATATTTATTTACCAAGTGAATGCTATAGGATCTCTATTTTTAATCTCGTAAGAATAATTGGCAGTCAAGGGTAATTTCAATATACGAGAGGTAATGACGAAAAAGGTATTATGTAATATTAACAGTTTCATTATATAAACAGAGCGATCGTAGCGTGAGGTATTTGCTCAGTTTTGTATTATGCTTTTATCAATCGATGCGTACACTTTTCTGTCCTGCAGTGTAACATCTTACCATTTAGCAATAATCATTAAAATTAAGTAACATGCTATGAAACACTGTAGAAGAAGTAAGTAAGATTTACTGTGGATATTAAAAATGATTTTGTTATTTGTTGTGATTACAATATTTATAAATACTAATAAGCTTAACCACAGGTAGCAAGATAATAAAATAAACACATAACTTTATAAGAGCTGTGGCCTAGAGGGTTCTGTTAGTGACTCATGAGACGCTTACGGTGCAGTACTATCCATTGATACTCAGGGCCCTGGATTGTCATGTTTTAGTTATTTATTCTACTCTCGGTCTACTTTCGGGTATTCATAGAGGCACTAGCTGCGCCCCGCGGTTCTACCCGTGTGGTGATGATTTATGATAATGATGAAATAGCCTATGTATTATTCCGGGACCTGAAGTATCTATATACCAAATTTAATCCAAATCCGTCCAGCCGTTTAGGCGTGATTGAGTAACAAACATCCATCCATCCAAACTTTCACATTTATAATATTAATAATCAATAAGTGGGATGCGACTCCACGCCAAATTTCATCGAAATCGGAGTGGCCGTTTGAGCGTAAAGAGGTAACAAACATACACACACACACACGTACACACAATCTTTCGCATTTATAATATCATAATTATGGAGGATGGCGGGATAACATTCTGTTTTATGTTGTTACAGGGCGGTGTGACAAAACCCTTTAAATATATATTTTTAAATAGTCTTTATTGATAATATATATGTTAACCTGGCTCAGTCAGTTTGACTATGACGGTATTGAAAAGATGATATCTTTAACTTACTTTATAAGCTATCACTACGGACTAACACAATCCCTTACGCACGCACAGCTATACACACACACACACACACACACACACGATACAACGCACCATCCATAGATTAATATTTGCGCAGACAATTTGCTGTCATATCGATTTATATTAATATATGTATGTAATTAACTTTAAGCTCTTTAGACATAATATAACGACAATTAAATGGGAGAAGCCACTGGCTCTTGAAACACAGTTATTCTAGTTCAGGAGCCTATGGACTCAAGAAATGGAATGTAATATTTATGTCAAAAAAATATTTTGTATTTGTATTTATTTATAACTATACTGTTGTAATCTTGCCGAGTCATACACCATACGCTTGTTTGTTAAGTATAAATGAGAACTCGTTGGTTTTGAATGATAATTGGGATCTAACAGAGTACAGTAGCCGCGTTACTCCTTTCCGTTTAATTGTGTGTAGATGAAGGTATTTTGACACGAAAGAACTCTTTCGTTTTCGCTCTCTCTCTTTCGTTTAGTGTCTGAACATATTATGTCTGTTTCCCGTACGTTTTGTGGTAGTGAAGCCAGCGCGGAGTTGCGTCTATAGCTTCTGTGCTCAAGCAAACGTCTTTCGGTGCTATATAAGTATACAAAAATTAGCATACGACACACCGTAGGCGTGACCATAAAATTGATAACACCATAAATAGTAATTAAATTGTTCCGGTGGTGACGTGCCGTATCGTTATCTGGCTCATTAAGATAAAACGAGCTCGGATGATTTGTGATAATTAACAGGAATATTTACTGTAATTAAGAAGACGCTTACCATAAAGACCATCGCAGTCGCCGCATCCTACTCACTCAAAAGCGGCCTTGTCATTTTACAAAATGTCAAATGGAAGGACTTAATTCAATTCTTACACTAGGGTCATATTTTTTTTGGTAACATTTTTGGTCCAAGTGATTTTCCTTTCGAGTGATTGGACCTAGCTTTAAGCACCTAACACGCTCCAGGATAAAATCATTATAATCAACGATATCATTAAAAATGGAAAAAAACTGAACAAATCGCATTATTGCGAGAAATAAACTTTTTAAACTAAGAATATACTATTTTATAATGATATAAAGGACTTACATTACAATACATATACATGTATGCACATGTATTGTAACTACTAATGAGTAGTAAAATAATAATATATATTTTTTTTTATTTACATATTATAAGTTTGCGTTTGACAACTGTCTCACCTGATGTTAAGTGATGACGTTATCTAGGATTTAGCACGCAAACCTAGAAGGTACCTAATAACTACAATGTAGGTAGGTAATACCTACATTGTGATTATGAGTATTTTACTCTTAGTATATTTCTCTTTTAATGTGGTAAAAAGAATGTAATGCAATTAAGAAAAAACCGGTTGCACTTCAGGAGTGCGGGCAGAAGTGAAAACTAAAACATTAACGTGTTGTATGTATTGCTTCCGGGCTGTTTGGCCGTCGTCTATGTGAAACTTGTGTTCCAGACGTTCTTCTCTGATACTGATCAGTATTAGAGAAGACGCCGCGAAGGAGAGTTCTACGCCCTTGTCGCCGCTCAGACCTGAACCACTGAAGATGTCGACCGCAGTGATCGTCGAAACGTCTGGAACGCAAGTTTCACTTAGACCACGGCCAAACAGCCCGGAAGCAATACATACAACATGCGACGCCGGCCGTGAAAGCCTTAGAGTTTACATGGAATATTAACGTTGTGCATTTTTGAATATTTTGGAATGGTTAGGGAATAATTTCGCACGCATTGCTTTATTTATCAGTATAAAAGTAGGTACTATCATTTATGTGGTAAAATACAATATTCATTGATTGCGCTATAATACACAAACATGACATTAGGTATTCAAGTTTATTGATTTTATGTACTGACACATAGAATTAAAATGAAGACATTTTTTTAAAAAAAGATCTATATTTCATCTCTATAATATCGGCGTTTTGATAAACGAACTTAATAATACTTTTAACAAAATTACTTTGTCAAATAAAACTATCAACAAATTACAACTTCTTTATTCGTAACACATTTCTGTTTAAATTTCTACTCTACTCTCCCTCCGTCTTACGAATTCGACGACGACACGTCCTGACGTTGGTGTCCTGATGCGAGCTTCACTTTTTTTCTCTATACAAAAGTGCACAAAGCCGATGAGGATTTTTTCAGTTAAAAAAAAAAACTTAGTCCATGTGTGGTTTGGCTGAAACTAAGCTCAATCAACCTCATTTGTTGTTGTGCCAATACGTGTAGTTGTAAAATAAAACTTTGTTACCCCTATATTTAGCCACTAGAGTTCAGTAGACATGCAAAAACAGATACAAATAGTGTTTTTATAAAGCGTACCAAACTATTTATTTATTTTGTAAATACGAGTCTGAAAACTGTCGCGAGTTTAATTCATTATTAATCTATGAACCGACTATATAGGGCTCCCTGTACAAAGTGACTCGGTGTACACACGGCAACAATTAAAATTAACAATTATCGATATTGCGATATTCTAACACATTCTAATCGTTACCTTATATCTATATCCTTATATCTAAGCCAACAAACTAAGTTTCATTTGAATATTCTTATTATTTTGGAAAGTATCAGCATCTTCATCACCATCTCAGCCATTAGACGTTCACTGCTGGACATAAGCCTCCCTATTGATGTCCACAAGAACCGGATGGAAGCGGCTAGCATCCAGCCCTTGCCTGCGATCTTAGTCGTCACGACCAAGGAAGAATTATATTATATGTAAAGTATTCAGAGTTTACAGGGTTCTGATAACATTACAGTCGGGTGTATTATATAATATATATAACATATTATAAAATGTATAAATTTATTAAGTTTTAGACACTGTTCCCGCGCATTTGTCGTTACCGCGACTTATTTTTGATACAGGAAAAATGTACGGTCAGTTGAAAATGTTTATTTTACTAATAGGTTTGCAATCTCAATTATTTTAGTTCAATCAGAACTGCTAACACGAGTAGTAATTACTTTTAGTTTCTTAGACATTATAGGACTTAAAAAGCTGAAAATACCCAAAAAAGCAAGTACCCCTATATAGCAAATAGTAAAGCTTTAATCGTGTTGGTAATGCCTTGATAATACACAAGCGGTCCACCCCGGCTGCGCACGGTTAAAAAACTTCAAAATTATAAATTTTAAGGACTCCTAATTTTTGGAAGATATAATATTGCCTATGTCACCCGGGGATAGTGTAGTGAAAGCCAACAGCGAAAAGATTATTCAAATCGGTTCAGAAGTTTCGGAGCCTATCAATGCAAACAAACAATCAAATCTTTCCTCTTTATAATAATAGTATAGATTACTTATTATATACACAACTTACTTACTTATTATTTATTACACAACACCAGCAAACAAATATTAAAAAAAATAAGTTTAAAGCATAGACTCTAAACCCAACGACGACGATATGGTCAGTAAGATGCAGATGTAATAATAATACAAACAATACTAGTAATATATTTGGGTACAACATCGTTCGCAGACGTGACACGCACACAGATCGACAAATTGTATGTATATAATATGACTATGGTTGAGTTCTGGCTCCGGTCGTATTATTCCATCCAAAATAGTATAAAGGATGAATACGGAATGAGAATGTAATGGTTCTAAAGCGCTTTGTTCGACCGTTATACAAATTATAAGAACCGAACAGGAAATCGTAAACTACATAGAATTTGTCCGAGCTTTACAAAGTATTCTATAAGGTAAGCTTAAATTCATAATTTTCGTAGAGATATCGCAGCTGTCGGAAACTTAAGATTATTTGGGAAAGCATAATCTAAGAAGTGCCATTAGCAGACAAATCACTGAAATAATAATTACTTATGTCATTCTTACTGTCTTGAAACTGTCATATTCACTAAGACAAGAATTAATGTTATTATCTTTAAAAGTAGAGTTTTGAGTGGCTTTTGTGTTAATGACATTGGTCATTAACCTGGACGATAACTCAAATGCTCTAACCCGCTACTAGTTGGCAGCGTGCTCAGAATGCCAGCAGCATTGCCACACAACGAATATGTGCCAGCATTTTGGTCACGTATAGCACCGATCAAACGCTCAGATAAATTTTGGAAAATCCGATGAGCTCCCGGTCCTCACGGGCCCAATGTCTCGACACCAACCGGTTCAAATATGTAACTACTATCTAGGTTAGCATATTTTCGCTGCTTCAATTGCCTCGCCGAATAAGCCGCGGCGCCAGCCCTAAAATGTGTCTCAGGAAGATGTGACGGCGCCATTCATTTCCCATTCAATCATATAGTACTCCATTTTATTTTTCTAAAATATGTGAAAATGGTAATTTAGAACTTACCTATTTTCATTATTTATAAATGAAGACATGAGTGGATGAAGGTGATAAGTCGCATAATTCCAATTCTGAGTAAATAGAGATTAAAGTTTTACTTCTATTTTTTTAGATAATTCGCTTCGAAACTGTATTTTGTAATAATAAATCATGCAAAGTTGTGTAAATAACCTTAATTATTAATGGTATGATAGCATTTATATACTTGTAATATATTTTATTATATAATTTGAAAAAAAACTGAACATAACTCCTTCTTCCATGAACAAAAAGTAAACTCTTTTACACTTTAAACTAAATAAAAGGTGTTAAGTAGGAATGTAAGTGAACAATGTCTCATTTTTTCTTATAACTAAACAATATAAAAGAAAACGTAAATTTATAACAATGATCATTTGTGTGTAATGTCTAACTATGGTAAAAATATTACTCTTGGCTTAAAATCGCCTCATAGAAGTAGCGATATTCTGGCTTCACAAACTTGTTGGTCTCGGAGATTCTCTTTTTTTTCCACTGACACAGTACTATATTTTCTGTTCATACGTGAAATTTCTACATCAGCTGTCACATGAGATTTTTTTTTTAAATGTCCACCTTTTTGAAGGGTGTCATTTCATCGTATGTTTCTTTGTATAGATAGGAACCATACTCATCCACGCGTATCCATTTAATATCATCCCTAAAACTTACTTTTCCATTGTTGACATCTTTTTTTCTGTTAATCAAATTAAGTTTCTCTTGTATCTCACCAATTTTTCTGAAATGTTCGGTCAAATCAATAACAGTATTATTACAAGAAGATTTGCATATGATGTTCCGGTATTCGTCAGGAACACAAACTGTATCTTTCCGAAGGACTTTTTCAATCCTACTAAAATGACGATCCGAATCTAAATAAGAATGGCCAACTTTGGGAAACTTGTGGTCGATTACTTTGAAATATCCTTTTAAGATAATGTATTGATAAAGTGCTATCATGTTAAAAATTTTATTTTGTCCGGCACATGAATCTGACCACACCAATAAGTGATCTTTGTTTTGGCAACTTTGTGCTACCTCTACAAATCTTAGAAGTGCGCTTGCGACTTCGATACATCCGCGATCCGCTACATCTTCAGTCCATGTACAACATACGGCTTTATCCTTACCTCCATCATTAATATGAATACCCAGATTGTAAAATCACAGTTGGCGTAAGTAGAAAGCTTTCGAAGTTGTCAGTTTCAGGTGAGTCTTCACGTTGACACATTTCCAGGTAAAGACTATGCATCTTACTCACATTCAGCAGCGGCGACAATTAAAATGTGTGCATATTTTTGTTTCTGGAGTAATGTGACTGTTCAGCAGGAAAACTAGATATGTGAGCTTTAATACGTTGGACAACGTCATTATCCATTTTATGTGGATGATTCTGGTGTCTACCCCTCCGATTCGCTATTGGAGCTGAAAGTCCGTCCTTGATATTTTTTATAATGAGATCAACTTTTTTGCGGTCTATCTGGTATATCTCACACAAACGTAACTTGCATATTTCTTTCGTAACTCCTTGGTTTTCCACGTAATACTTGTAGGAAGCCGAGTTATGCTTTCTAGCGTTACTGCGTTGTCTCGCTACAGGCTTACTCACAATACTGCTGAATAATAAAGCACTCTTACTATTGGTATCCAATGAATAACAGCTATTTAAAATAGATTGCCTATCTTCAAGTGTGAATTTACTGGAGCATTTAAGCCTGCACTTTTCGTGGCATAAAATTCCTTCCTTGACTGTTTTCTTCAGAACTGTCTCTCCTTTGTAACACATATATTCCTCTCCCTTAGCTCTGGCTATAGCTGCAGATATTTTCTTCCAACATAGTTCATTTCTAGGACGTTTCTTCGATTTGTTTTCTTTGGATGGGAATACTTTACGTTTTTTTGGCATATTGTTTTCCTCTAAATCTTCACATTCGTGTTGGTTACTAGTAGAGGGAATAAAATTTAATACTTGTTCATAATGTTTTTTGTTCCTATCAATACATATTTCGATTTTGCATAGAACTTGGCACTCATTTAGATTTCTATTTTTTTGCGGCGAAGCCCACAACCATGGGTAATTGTTGTATTGAACTTGGCTCTCCTTTTTTACATTTATGTTTTTGGAGGGATTAACTATTCATAGACCAATATAACCACTTCCAATTCAGAAAAAAACTTCAGTGAATCAATGTTAAGGCAACAACTTATTAATTAATAACATAGTTCATTAATTAACAAAAGAAACTTTTTGAGGATATTTTCCTTGTAAAATTGGGGTTCGATTCCCGGACAGGTCAAACATTTGTGTGTATGAACATGTCTGTTTGACCTGTGTCTGGGTGTGTATATGTATATAAGTATGTATTTAAGTATATATATCAGTCATCAGGTTACCATAGTACAGGCTCTGCCTAGTTTGGGACCTGAAGATCTTGTGTAAATGTTAAAAAAAAAAAAAAACATTGTTTGCAGTGTTATCCATTACAGGCTGACCAACTGCGGCTTCCACCAATAATTTTGCTCTTGATTTGGTTCCTGCGATTGCTTTTTCACTATACCAATATGAATCAAGTATTTTAAATAATATTTTTCTTATTACACGAACCACTTGAAACTACACTACGAGAAAGCGCGCGAAAATGTGACAGAATGAAATCCAAACAATTAAATGTCGCGAAAGAAAAAAGGTTATATGTATGACAGATAACACCTACATTCACTGAAAAGTTACGTCGCGTCATTCGACCATCGAAAGCTGAGTGGAAGAAGGTGTTATATCCATACATGTCACCTTCTTCCACCATAGAAAAACAAAGCTTTTACTTTATTTATCTGCAAGTCGGTGATATGAGCCCATACCTCTTTCATTCAGTGCCATTTTTAAATTGAACTGAACATAACACCTTTTTCAACTTTTTTTTTTTTAAATGTGCCTTTTATCAATGGTAAGAAAGAAAGAAAGAAAGAAAACACATTTATTCTGACAAAACGCAACACTACAATACACATACATACATAGACACTTAAACCTACAGACTCCTACAAACAGACATATAAAAAATAAAAGTAAAAAAACAAACATAAAATAAGCAAAAAATTAAAAAAACGTTATAGGTATTGCAGTGATGCTCGATGCCAGAAATGAGTCCCTACTCAGCATATGCGAGGGTTTGACAACCTTCGCGCTGTTTTTCAGTAGGAACTCATCAACTGGCATCACGAACGCACGAGTGACATATTACAAATAAAAAATCATATGAACTTATAAATTACTATCCTATATAAGGACTTGTCGCGCTTGCCTTGCGCGAAAGCACAGAAACATAAAAAGAATTAACTAAGTACCGTGGCTGTACAAACGGAACGCAGCACTATTAATTGAGGAACGCGTAGAACACGATGTTCTGTGCGCCACTCATGAACGTATTACATAGTCCAAATCCATGGCGCCACTATCGCTGTTTCAAAGAGTAAATAATTTGTTTAGATAGGTACCGCGTGGCTTTACAGAACGAGCCATGTGGTGAGTTGCCACGTCATTTCGCCACGTATTATTTACGGATTATGTAGTCATGCGTAGATAGAAAAGAAATACTCTACGATTGTAATAGATTGAACCTAACAAAAACAGAGATGAATTTCGAACGGTGACAAGTACTATCTGAAGTAAGTTATAATAATGTGTGGACACTGAAAGTTCTGCAAGACATGTAAACAGCCAGAGGACGATGAATACAATAATAATTAAGCAGATTCGCGCCGGGGCACTGTGTAAGTAGAATTTGTCATACCCATTGCTAGATTGATATATGCATATGTAGATAAAACAACTACTCTGATAACATTATCACCCACTTATTTCTATACATTCGTGTTATATGTTGAGGTGTTAAATTCGAAGAATTTCTTTATTTTTATTTAATTTTATTAGCAGCTTGACATATTATGAAACGACAATCTATGAAATATAAATATGTAGATACTTACTTTGATTCTGAAAACTGATACATACACAGATCTAGGTTTGCGAAAGAAGTAATGTGTACTGGTTTATGCTATTTGCAATTTAAGTAGATGGGCTTTCAAATGTTTACTAAAAGTTGTTAATGTTTTTAGGGTTCGCAATGGCGGAGGGAGATCATTCCAACATCGAGTGGCTGCAAATCTGAAGCTACCACGGAAGGCTTGAGTCTTGTGCTGCGGAGTCAACAAGGTGTATTTACATGCTCTTGTCTTGTACCTGCCCTGCATCTCATGGGCCCAGGTTAGTTTCTTGAGGAGGTACTCCGGCTTACTATTTTTGATAACTCCAAAAAGCAGAGTTGCAAAGTGTAGCTGCCTTCGTGCCTTCATCTTCATAAGGTTGGCTGTGTTAAGGAATGGGGTGATATGAGCTCTTGAAGGAACATGGAAACAGAAGCGAGCACAAGCATTTTGCACTCTCTGCAATAGTTGTTCAGTCCTTGAAAGTATACAAGGTCCATATACTACATCAGCGTAATTTAATTTTGATAATATGAGAGACTCACACAAACTGATCCTAAGATCGATACTGAGGAAGGGTCTTACTCTATAAAGTACTTTTAATCTATAAAAGCAATTTCGAACAGCTTCTTGGACATGATGCTCGAAGTGTAGATGGCTGTCCATTATTATCCCAAGATTACGTGCCTCAGGAACACATTCAATGGGGTTGTTTAGAATGGCAACCTGTGGATTATGAGTTTTTATGTCCATCACTTGCTTTTTAGACCCCATGACCAAGAACTTTGTTTTTATTGGATTTAGCACCATGCAGTTTTCTATGGACCACTTTGCCAGTCTGTCCAGGTCTTCATTAATTTTACTAACAGCCTCAACTACATTTTCAGGATGAAAACTCAGATACACTTGCAAATCATCAGCATAGATGTGGTACTCACAATATTTTATGCAATTGATGATGTCTCTGCTGTATAGTATGAAGAGTAAAGGTCCTAGGATAGATCCTTGGGGAATGCCTCTTAAATTTTTGACACAGGAAGAAGAAGCAGTTTTCCCATCTAACCCAGTGACCTGTACAAACTGTGACCTGGAAGACAAATAACTATGAAACCACTTAACTGTATTTGCATCAAAACCATAGTACGACAACTTCGATAACAAAAGTGGGATATTGATGGAATCAAATGCTCGTGAGAAATCAAGCAAAACCAGAATGGTTCCCATACCATGGTCCCGAGCCGAAAGAATATTGTCAACCACATCCAGCAAAGCGGTTGTTGTACTACGTTGTTTACGGAAGCCAGACTGGGTCGAGGGCAAGATCTCCTCAGTTTCAAGGTATTTTACCATCTGATTACTTACCACTCTTTCCAGTATTTTCGACATGCAAGGCAAAATACTGATAGGTCTCAAATCTTGAATTGCAGTTATGGTGGGTTTTTTTGGAACAGGCTTTATTTTGGAAACTTTCCATATATCTGGAAATATGCAAGTAGTAATAGACACATTAATGATTTTAGTAATTGTGCCAAGGGTATTTGGCATTGTAAGAAGTATCATTTGCAGAGAAATGTTGTCAATACCTTCAGCATTTGATGTTAAACTACTAATAATACTAGCTACAGCATTCTCATTTACAGTTTCCAAGCTAAATATAGAAGATTTAAACCTATGAAATTCAAAGTAAGTGAGTTGTGATATCAGAGCATGTTCACTTCCAGGGACACTCAGAAAATGGGAGTTAATTATATTGGGGTTGTTGCAATTAGAAGGTAAATCAAAAGAGTTTCTGCTAAATGGTAAAACAGTAGATTTGAGGTTTTTCCAAAGTTTTTTGGGATTTTTTATATTCTGATTTATGTTACTCTTAAAATAATTCTTCTTTTCCTCAAATATAGCTTGTATCACAAGATGTTTCATATCCTTATAACATTTCTTATGCGTATCAGTTTTAGAGATTCTATATAGGCCATGATATCTGTCACGAATATGCATCATATCTCGCACAGTGTCAGTGAGCCATGGGGGAAGAGAGTTTTTTATATGTAAAGTTTTCTTAGGGGCATGCAAGTCAAAAAGGATCAGAAAGTAACTATTAAAAGTCGATACCATATCATTAACGTTCGACATATTATCAACTGCCTGCCAGTTAATTAGATTTAAATCTTGATTAAATAATTCGTATAAAATGTCAGCAAGTGGCCGATACACAATAACACGAGGTGTGGGTTTCTCAGCTTTGAACCGGAATTCCACACTGATCATTGCATGATGACCCAAATCAGGTATATGGTGCACATTGACTGAACTAGGCTTAGCATCTGTAATCACAAGGTCAATCAGTGTCTCGCTATGATCAGTGAAGTGTGTGGGTTCCGTGACTAACTGATTTAGATTGGTATAGTTCAGAAAAGAGACCAAAGCCTTGCTTTTATTGTCTGTGCAAGAAAGCATATTGATATTAAAATCTCCAACAACCACCAGATGATCATATGCAGCAAAACTCGCTATAGACTGCGTTAACCCATCTAAAAATGTATTCACATTGACCCATTGAGGCCGGTATGCTGTCCCGATGATAATTTTTAGAGAGTTAACTTTTAGACTTAGCCACATCTGTTCTACATATTCAGTAAAAGGATGAGGTTGGCTTCGCACATTCACACCACGTTTTATATAAAAACCAACGCCGCCCCCGCGATTTCGAAGAGAGACAGGTCTAGCTACATGACGTAGACGATAGCCACTGACTGTAGGGGCGAAATTTTCCTTTCCTTCCTTCAACCAAGTTTCATTTATAGCCATGATGTGCACATCATGCCTGTGCATAGCTACAATAAATTCATCATGGCGAGTCCCCAAAGATCCGGCATTAAATAGACCAACTTTGAATCTATGGTTCGCCATCATAATAAAATCATATAAATTTTCAATTTACCCACCACATAGTAACTATGTTCATAGTATGTCTGATAATTACTACTAGCTGCATTGGGTATATATTTTTTATAGATAAATGATTTCGTAGCATGTATAGCCCACATATAGTCAATTTGGAGTTGAATCGGCTTTATTATTATTGCAATTTTCCAAAGATCAGGAAATGTACTACTTGTGATGGACAAATTAATAATTCTAGTGATGATACTTATTGTGTTAGGTATAGTCAAATTGTTATTAAATACTATCATATAAAAAGTACATAAAAAATTATATATTGATATATATGCCATTGATATAAAAACACAAGCATAAACCAGTTCAGCAGTCAATATATCATTAGATATATCATGAAATAGTAATTTTATTACATTTTTACAGAGACCATCTAAACACCACCTGGTCACAACACGACATCGCCACTGCCAAAAACCTTCCGAAGGTCGGACTCTGACCGTATCCAAGCGGAAGCCCTACCGGCTTCTCGACGAACGAAGATGCGCCCGCCTTTGGTCCAAGCATACCTCCAGCTGCACCGGCGGCATTCTTCGCGGACTTTATAGAACAAAGTCTTGTTTTGACGAGTGAGCCGCTCGTTAACATACACTCGAGCGGGCTCGCTTCTCATCGCCAGTCCTTCGGTGGTAAGCTGGCGGCGCACGCGCGCACTTTGCAGCAGCGAGTCGCGCAGCTGTCGCCGGGCCAGCCTCAGCGCCACGGCGCGGGGCCGCGCACGCACAGTCTCACCCTCGCCGGGCGCTATGTTCCGCCGCGGGCCTCCCACCCGTTCCACGTACACGACGTCACGCTCCTCGAGGGCGACGCCAAGCTTCTGACTGATGAGGCTCACCAGGTGGCCCAAGTTCTCCCCCTGTTCTTCGGGGAGGCCGGTTATCTCGACGTCGTTAAGAAGCAACTCTTGGTCACGGTCGTTAAGCTCGGCCCTCAACTGTGCAATGACGGTCGATTGGTCCTCTGATCCGACGACAGGGGTCTGTATCTCAGACACTCTACCCTCTAAGGCGACGAGACGTGCCTCGAAACTATCGATGCGCCCTCCGAGACTAGCTACTATCGATTTTAAACTGGAGATGTCGGCCCTCATGCTACTGAACTCGCCGCGAAAGGATCTCATTTCGTCGAGCATCTCTCTCATTAATTCATCCGTCTGCTTTACGGTGATGTCGCCGTGAGGGCACGAGTGAGCGGCAGAGGTGTCTTTCACCGGAGTATCAGTGTTATCCCTTCTTGGCGTCTTGACTTTACACCCCGGACAGATCCATGTAGGAGCGACCTTCCCCTCCTGCGGGACATTGACACATTGGCGATGGTAATTTATCCCACATTTTGGGCATTTAGCGCCCTCTATTACGCTTATGAAACGGCCGCAAGCCCCACACTTATTAGACATGATAACAATAAAATGTATATTATGTAATAACCAGAGATGTTATGAAGGTTTTTTCTTTAATGTTATTGTTAATATACCCGCAGCACAGATATCACTTGATAATATGTTATTAACTTATTGTATTGCACGATATCTTCCGAATATTCAACGCACAGACATTTGTTTCACCATAGAGCACTATATATTTAATATTATAACAGTAAATAACCCTATTTTATATTATTTAACTAATTTTTTGCAAGTACTTGGAGTTCCGTCACTGACGTTCGTGACGCCATATGATGGTATGAGGTATGTAGTCATTTGGTATCGACTTATCACCTTCATCTACGCAAAAAAAAGCAAAAAAACAAAAATGCGACATATCGCCTTCATCCACTCACGTCTTTAAATGTATATAATCGTGTTTCCTCATTTTATTAGTAGTACCTTTGCCTACTATGTTGTGTAATTATATTATTTAATTTTTATGTGACATATGTTAACTTAACACTAAAATTTATGGGAATTTATATTATATATGTGTACCTAAGATTATTTTTATATTTGTAGTACCTACATGGAAGTGACTAGCCACCCACAACACAGGGTATCCTAGTGTGGGGGCTGGAGTGACATGCTTTAACAACTACTGTGTGTACCTACCTAAACCTTTTTCTATTTGTATATGTACATCTGTGAATGTCATACCCAATATTGTAGTTCATAATTCTAGTTTAGGCATGTAAAAAGTGCACCTTTTAAGCAATAAATATATTTGAATTTGTATATATGACCACCAAAGTTTATAGATTCAAGTGTTACTTGGCGGAAATCCTTAATTTTGTTAAGGATTTCCGCAGATATAAATACTATTTAGAGCTAATTTCGCGCCTTTCACTATTCCAGCAATCTTACGTAACCGGACCCTCTTCGACACGTGATACACATCTGCAAGAGGCGTCCTCAGGAGCTCTTGGCTTGGCCGGCTGTCATCGAGTCAACGTATGAAGCTACTATTGTGTGACTACTAATTCCTAAGCTTTACGATATTGGGGACATTACTCTAATACTTAATGTCATAATCCACGATGATGTCATAATACGGTGCTACAATTTAAATTCAAATATCGTACTTACATGTTGTACAAGTTACAAGATTTTAGCGGTTAAATCTTGAACAAGTTCTATTTCTACCAAGTAGTAGAATTTGATTAAAAATCTGATATTTGTTGCTGACTATGTCACAAAAAATGTATTTACGTATATGCAACTTATTCTAGGTCTAAAATATTATAAATATAAAGAACACGATTTACAGTAGCGAAAAAAATGGTGTGATTAAGTTAAAGGTTTACAGAATTATGAAATATGAAAAAGTATAAATATATTCTTTTTTAGCATAAACTGAACTCGATGTTCTTAATAAAATTATGAATTCAGAATGACATCATCTCGTGTGTAGCGGTAACCTATTTTTAGTGACCTTTGTTACTCATGGGATCAATTGTCATGGTGGTGTAGTATGTTCACCGATGTCTTTCACCCGCTACTATAATATCGTGTAAAAAATATATACGAGTCGAATTGAGAACCTCCTCCTTTTTTGAAGTCGGTTAAAAAGTACGAGTTGCTCAGTTTTATTCAGTTTGTTGTATTGTATAGCAATAAAGATATCGTTATATTAATATATGCATCATGTTTATCTAAAACAAATGTTTTTTTTTCCTTCCTTTCTATTAACTTGTACCACACATCGGTTACAGACAGACAGACGACAAATCAATCGAGCACGCGCCAACTGCGGCGTGTTCGCGCCGCGGAATGTCGCTCGGTAACTGCCTACTGGGAATCACCAAGAATATTATTATAGCGTACAATGTATTTAAATGTACTATTTATTGATACTATACTATTTGTACTACTGTATGCTTGTGTCTTTATTATTTATGCACTCTATGAAAATTCACATTTTCCCATCTCCATGGAGAGCTGGCTGGAGCATGGTTAACCTCGTTACTGTCCCATGAAGTACACATCATCAGCAATACCACCTAGGATCCTGTTGCAACTGCCATGCAGGCGAGGCACCACAGATGCACACCTTTTCAAAAAATTATTCGTGAGTGCGTCTGCTAGCAACCTTGGTGCACTACAAAAACGGATTTAATATTGAAATTTTCAAATTAGACTCGCAGGGTGTTGTTGGATTATTTTGTACATTTGAACAACAAATTGCACATGTAACAAGGATTGAAGGCTACGTTTTGAAAACCTCTTTTTAGTGGGTACATCGTGCACATCTGCGAGCCAACATATATAATTATCTTGTCACTGACAACGCCCTAAGCTCCCTTTCTATGCCCAACTTTAAAAAGCTTACATCAATATACTTACAAACATCCATTAGTATACCATATATAAGCAGTAGTTTTCATAAGAGAATTAAAATAAAATAAAATATCGTCAGACATATTTCCAGTCACTCAGTGGCCAAGGTACCTGCTTATACTGTTTCAGGCACCTGAGAACAGTCCCGTATAGGTTTACTGTAAGAATAGAATCAGTTTAATCGCCAGCTTTAAAAAGCATCATCACACTCTTTTTGGTATTATACCTGAGCCTGTGGTCTGATTCATGTGTAGCATTTCTCACTCTGAGAGGCATAGGCATCATATACCACCGATAAAAATAAAATAAAAATAATTTATTAACAGTCATGCACAATACAGTGAAACATGGAATGGATGTAACAGATGAGAGTGTAATGTGTTTCATGTTAGTATTTCCGTTTGATTGCTTATTACTTTAAGATATTATATTAAATACTCATTTTGTGGTTAATTCCGTGAGACATTTTTTCCTGACAAGGATGCAGCGCGATAGCTGATAGCGTGGTAGCTCCCTCTCACATAAATTGCAGGCAAAAAGTATACAGTATGATATAGATAGATAGATAGAAAACTCTTTATTTGCACACTATTTCAAAACCACACACATAAAGAAAACAAACAAACAAATATAAATACAGTGATACAAAGGGTGGCCTTATCGCTTATAGCAATTTCTTCCAGGCAACCAAATATATAATTATAGCACATGCAATTATACTCTCAATTGGTTCCTCTTCTGCACGAGACGCGTGATAGTGGTCAAACGCTAGATCTATACAGTACAAAAAGGAAATAAAATTCTTCGAAAACGTCTCAACGGCAGATTCCTGACGTTCGGTCACTTTCATATGGATTTCCGCAAAGTAACGCCTGAATCCACAACTTACTAACTACAGAAGGTTGCAACATGCGCATAGCTGCGATACAAAACCGTACAACCGAAGTTAAATGGAAAAGTTATCTTGAACAATGTCATATAGTAGACCCGTTTCAGAGTGCATTCCACAAATAAATCCTAGACTTCTAGTTGGGAGCAATAAGTCCCGCGACGCTATTTAGAATCTAAAATCACGATTACACCGCGACGATGGCGCTATAGTCGGATGTATGCCTCCGGCTCGGGTGACCACGATCTCAACACTAACGGGATACGATCGAGGAAACAATATGTCATTTCATTTGAGAAGCGATGATAGCTCGACGGTAGAAGCGTCGGGTGTCAAACTGAAGGATGCTGGTGCGATCTCCACCAATGGTTTGAGCTTTCGGTAATTAAATTCTCAGCGTTGTGGTAGGGTACTTTCGAGTACCTGTCTGGCCAGCTACCACCCTCAAGTTTCAAAAACTGTCACCAAATACATAGTGTACCGGAGCTGTACGAGCTCGCTAAACGCACGAAGAGCGTCCGTGAGTTGCTCAGACACCCCACTGCAATTGTTCAGAGAAAGAAACTTTGCAACAACTGGCAATAAATGCTTTGAGTTTTGAGATTCACCCACCTGCTTTATAATATTTTATTTATTTCAGTAACATATTGTGTATGGTTAGTTTTCAACACACTTACTTTTAAATTGAGCTTTATTACATGGCTTTTAGGGCCATTAACCGGGTGATTATTATAATAAAATGATCCTCACAAACTTTATTTAGTACCGTACTCGTTGTAGTAAACAGAAAGAGTAAACAAAGCATTCTCAAATTCATAGTTAAACGATATAAGAATTTCATAATTATTTTTGTACAAAATATTTAATATAGAATAAGATAACAACACTAAGACATTTTTCAACAAGTTCACACGAGAATATTTTTGTCTTGTTCGTATGATGGTCATATTAGCCATGAAAGAGCTCGTGCACAGATCGCGCTAGATAGCCGGTATCAGATGAGATCGCGCGCGATAGGCCAACCCCGCGACATTCCCACGAGCAAACGGCGCGGCGCGGCGCGAGCCAAATTGCTCGCCTAGCTTGCCTATGTGGGTGACTTCTTTACGTTTTGCTTGACTTTATTAGTGTGAGAGACATTATTTGATTTGAACTGCGCTTTTATGTCCAGCGTCATCAGTCAGTTGGACGGACATTTATACCAAGCCCAGCTAATGAAGATAAGACTTGAAACGGTGCCTTTATAATTGGCGAAAAAACACCATATTGAAGCAGTTTGAGTAGACTGCGGTGTAGCAGTGAGACACTAAAAGCAAGCGAGATGTTCTTTATATTATTAATTAATAAACTAAGGTAAATAACGCTATTTAACACGAGAGCTATTCAACAATATAATACGAGATATTTGCATAAAAATGTGTAATAATAGATATACGATTTTAGAAACAGTTGCTTTGAATTATTTTCATAAATAATTGCATAGTTTTATTATAAATGAGCGTTATAAACACCCGACCTTTTAGAATTACCAATACCATCCATTTCATAGAATAACTAACAAAAAACGATCCAAATCGAATCGGACACAAAACCTAAACTAATTATTCGAATAAGCGTTACAGAGAGAGCAAATCGAATCGAAACAATCAAATCGATACATTGATAATATAAAATCAATAAAATCATTGCTACATTAACTAAAAATCAAGATGGCGGCACGCTTTTGATATCGGCCGCTATCGGCGCTCTTTGATGTTCTAATAATGCGACCAAATTAAGTCAAAACCGCTAAATGTGTGACGAATGAAGTTATCAAAGTATTTCTTTGATTTGTTGACGGGGTCTTGCGATATAGATAGGTGTCTACGTATAGAGGATGTTAACGATAATGAGCCGTTACACTTGGCTTCTCCTACGTACAAAACTACATATTCCAAATTCAAATATCATCATCATCTCAGCCATACAACGTCCACAGCCGGACATAGACGTCTCCAATTTGATTTTCACAAGGACCGGTGGGAAACGGCCCGCATCCAGCCCTTCCTGCGATCTTAGTCAGGCCGTCAATTCACTTTATCAGTGGCCGTCCTAAACCTAGGCTTTCGAGACTTATTAGTCACTTCTGGTTTCATAATGTCAGAATCCTCATTTTCATTCCAGCCGATTAATCCCATGAATATCTTTTATGTAATCTCATACTAAAATATAAAAATTAAATAATCAAATAAAGAACTTGAATGACAGTCTTTAATAGACAATATATCGAAATAAATTTAAAAAGCTACAGCTCTTCTATGACAACTGTATCGAAATGTTAACTTTTTTACTATTAAGATACAGCTTCAGCTGGACCAAGGAGGTTGCAATGCAGTTTTTCTAGACATAGTTTGTGGACGCAGCGCAACACGCATGCGCGACCAGCAAATATATTTTGGCGCTAAAAGCAAACATTAGCTGTGATGTTACGTAAATTTAGTTATCTATTTTATGAGATTAGCTGATAGAGTAGTGTATGAAACTGCACATAATTTGGTCTTTAAACACTCGTGTTTAAATGTAATGCTATAAAAAAACTTGTCTACGGCTCGTTTTTTTAACTTACACTCGTGTTTTAAGAATCCTTATTATGATACAGTTTCATGAACTACTTTTCTTGAATATCTTCATTTATGATTTGGTTGGTGTTTGATGGCAAAATCCGCATGATTAGGTAAACATACTGTTTTATCGGAACACCCCGTATAACTTAACACTTAGTTCATTGAGTCGACACAAAATGCCGAGGTCAAAATAACGTTATTTGCTTTGTTCTTTTCTGTCATTATGTTTCTTGAATTGTTCAATTTAGTGTTAACATTCAAACAACGTTAATGTTGCCATATCTATAAATACACATCAAGGAGTTACCCATAAATGTCACATTTTATAATATTTAGCTGGTTACACCAAACTTTGGTGCAATATTATGACTAAACAAGAGACCGGCTGGGTTATTCCGTGTAAGTACAATTGGAGCGTCATTTTTTCTATTTAAGAAGGATATGGATTTAAAATGCATAATTATGGGTATAGCTTGTGCATGACTTATGGATCTAATTGTACTTTGACTAAACATACTGATCCCGAGGCGTCCAGCATAATCCTATGGTGTGGTATAGTCTCATGACTCAGCATTTATGGCAAGACTAGAAATACAGTTGTCGTTCGAGATTCGAAAACACGCAATTAACTTTTAAACAAAAACGGCGAACGCGTTGAAATCTTTTCTATAGCATTTTTTTAAACAATTTAGTGAATTTTATCATGGTTTTGTTTTTCTGGACACCGGTTCTGTAAATGCTAATATATATACATAGTGTTACGTTTTGAATGTTTATTTTGAACAAATCTTTTTCCTGAGCTCTCTACTTCTGAAACTTTCTTCATGTGTACTTAATTGAGAAATAGACATTTTGCTTTTTTTATACTGTGTAAATCTAGCGTTTGACCACTATCTCACTTGCTAGTCAGTGATGATGTGGTCGAAGATGTTATCACGCTAGACCTAAAATGTTTACTGGTTCTCAAGGACCGCTGCCTGAACACACTATGTGTTTGATGACAGTTTTTCAAACTCGAAGGTGACAGCTAGCAAGGCGGGCACTTGAAATAACCCTACCACCATGCTGGGAACTTGATAACGATACTAACTTCACCAAAAGCTGAAGCCATGGGTGGGCCAGCCATCCAGCATCGAACCAGCGTCCGTCATTTTGACAGCCGATGCTCTAACCGCTGAGCTATCATCGTCATACCTATACTTAACAGTATGATTAAAATAAGCTGTTTGTTGTCTGGTCAAATGTATCACTTATTTTCTTTCTCATTAATATATAATTATCATTATAATTGGCTAGTAAAATAATTTTTAACATACCCCTCAACTGTGATAACGACATATTAAAATCCATAGAATTAGGATGCATTTCTGGGCTATAAAATACGTCTGGTATAGGGAACCGTAGTTAATAATTACTTCTTCAAACATAAGGCGTCTCCGCATCTTGCGAATCAATTTTCCCATTAGTACCATCAATTAGGTATTCCTAAGGTATCAAAACTAATACTAAGGTATGTACACACGCGAGGTGTGTAACGGAAGCCAATGTACAATTAAGGCTTGCGTGTGTCTGCACCTGTCCCGGCTTCCGTGTGAACCGGGACTTATTGCAAAATATATTACAGGAGACGAATGCATAATGTAAAGCATACAATTTGATAAAAAAAATATTTATTTAAATAACATTCGAAGTTGGAGCGGCTATTATAGAGCGGGAAAAATGTAACGCTATTTCAAACTTAGAAATCATATTAATCGTCATTTTAACATGATTATTGCCTTGCATCATATGATACGAAAGAAACAGATTTTGTTCTCAAAAAAAATTTGTTTACTAGTAGTATATAGTATTGGTTTTTCTTTTTTACATATTATAAGTTTGCGTTCGACAATTGTCTCACCTGATGTTAAGCTATGACGTTGCTTAGGATTTAGCACGCAAACTTAGAAGGTTCACCTATTCACTCGCGAATATAATATAATAGTATATAATATCATCTATTGAAACGCTCGTAACTGAGCTTGCCTATCATCCTATCTTAAACTAAAAAGTTGAGCAACTGTCTCTGCTATCAATACTTAATTGGTTAACTTATGATTACATTTTCATCGCAGCGTTTGCTTTGTTTGAAGAGCACGACACACTGTTGCTCGGAGACATTTGGGACATCAGAAACTCTTAATATTGGGCTAGCTACAAGCCTAGCTGCAAACCCTCATTGGTCAGCGTTATAATTTATAGGTCGTATTTAGTGTTCCCCGGGATAAAATAGTAGCAGATCACAAGCTGAGTACCCTGTACATCATAAAAATCCGATATAATTATAACATTTATTACTACACTTCCACAAAACGCTTTTACAGTTAACCCGCCGCCCTAGAGTTCCATGTAACATGGGAAGTATAGAAATCTACACAATACATAACAAAGATCCCAGGACATACACATATCATAAGGACAACGCTTATCACATAAATGTTTACCCCGGGCAGTGTTCGATCAAGGTCCCGGGATCATCATCATCATCATCATCACGGCATGTTACGTTTTTTTTAAAGTGAAAACTTTTTTAGTGACGTTGTACACTTTTGTATGGGGAAAAGATGTTAAACTTGCATCGCATCATTAAATTCGTAAGACGGAGGGAGCGGAGAGAAATTTAAACTAAGTTTGTTACGAATAAGGAACATTTTCGTTTGTTGGTAGGTATAATACGACCGACTAATTCTATGTGTAGGTACATAAAATCAATAACCTTGTTAATGTACGATAGCGCAATAAATGAATATTGTAATTTACTACATAGATGATCGTACTTTTATATTAATAAATGAAACGATTCGTTCCAAATTATTCCCTAAACATTCCAAAATATTCAAAAATGCACAACTTCAAGTTTTGTTCAAGTTTTTACTTCTGCCGGCACTCCCGGAGTGCAATCCGTTGTTTTTTTTGTAAAGGATTAACACCACTTCGCAAAGATCATATACCACAGATGAGCTAACGCGCGTGGGAACGGTACCAATTTCTCCGTATTATCATTAGCTGAATAATGAGCACTGCATCGATTACAGAAACGCACCAAAGGTCGCGTAAAGTCAAGCTTTAGCGGCTTGTGTATTGTCAATATGGTCAAAGATTATGAGCAGATAGTATAGAACTGACTTGGCTAAATGGCATTTCATATTAACTACCTATTTAATAGGTTATGAGAAATAGAAATACTTATTATTTAAATTATAACAAATAATTTTGTTTCAAAATAGTAGACATATTTTGTGGCTTTATTAAAAAAAAGCTTACAAAGCCGCTGTTGCTAGTCTATACACTGCTCGGAAATAAACTTGTTAATATTTGATGACGTAGGTACCCAGAATACTAGCAGCATTTCCACGTTGAATTGTATTGTAATACAGTTTTGTTGAGGCAAGTATACACAACTTATTCATACTTGATTACAATTTATATTTAGTAGGTACTTGATTCATATCTCATGTGTAATTTAATTCTATAATTGCAGTAAAACTATCAAATTGACATTGTCTATTTTTATTACATATGCCTAAAAATATGTGATAAATGTGATACATGTAATATTTTTTTTATTATTTCGTTAGTTTTAGATATTATTGACAGAACATGCTGGCAACCCTACACATACTAATTATAAAACTTTATTGTTCTTGAACCATATTAGTGGTCTTATAACCCATGTTTTTGACAAGTAATCTATGATTCATGATGTCGTATTTTCAAGGACGATAAGGATAAGGTGCGATAAGACATATTAAAACTTCACTAATTCAAAACTACCAAATTACCCATCTCTCGTAATTACTTTATCTAATCAGCGCCGGTTGAATGGTAAGCGATGGTTGTGTGAGGAGTCGAATCCCCTCGTTACACGGCGCGCCGTGTCAATCATGGCGCGTGATTGCGATTGCATTCAATTGGTATAATATAAATGTTACAAATAGTAATCAGATGTTCGGGTTACATGCGCATTACGATCTTTTTGGTTTACGCTTTTGACCTTTGCTTTGGGTAGAGTATAGAGCTATAAATGATTTAGTACATAAAGTAAAATTTATTAAATGTAATATATGTAGTAACTAACAAAATACTAAACATATAACTCCTAATTATATGTTTACTAATTCCTAAAAAATAATGGTAATCTACAAGTAAGCTACTTTTCATCATCATCATCATCATCAATCAAGTTGTCTATATGTATATACTATCCTTGTGTGCATACCTAGTTTAAGAGTACTAATATGTACATGTAAACCCTTACTAAAAGTCAATAAAGTTTTTTTTATTATTATTATTTATTAATCATCACCACGCGGGTAAAACCGCGGGGCGCAGCTAGTATAATATACAGGCGAGTTTGCATTTATGTGTGTATGTTTGTCACTACTTCACGCTCAAACGGCTCTACTGATTTCGATAAATTTAGTATGGAGATTAGTTAGACCCTGCATTAACACATTGACTACTTTTATCCCGGAAAAAGTATAGTTCCCATAACCCACGCTGTTAAAAGCGCAGGGCGCTACTTGTCTCACAAACGCGAACGTTTGTATGAATGTTTGTCATGTATGTATGAATGTTTCAGATCAAAGATGTTTTGTTTTCCCAATATATTGACGAATGTTGTGTAGGGGTAGGCTGGGACCACAGCTTTCGAAATGCTAGGATCCCGACACACTTCTTTCTTCTTCCTGACCTGGCCTTTCAAACAAATTTGAATCTGATAATTTGAATACGAAATCTGTTATTTGAAATACAAAACAATATTCCTTCACACCTACAACTCTCGGCACAACCTCCTCGTTTGGTTTTTTTTATTAGAACGCAACATTGTATTTATTATAAGTGGAATGTCTGAAACGTTTGTACTACCTACTTCGATATATTCTTTAGTCTACAAACACCTTACACTTCGGCTGTCAGTATTTGAACTTCGATTGATGTATAGAATATTTGGCATTTTTTCGACCGATCATTGATCATTATTAAACGCTGCGCGCCCGCATGTTGCCTTTGATGTCTTCATTCCTTTAATGATGGTGCTCTATGCTAGATAGGTTTGTATTTCATTAGTTTAGGATTATGAAAGTTCATCTTCATACCAAGCGAACTTTTCACTGCTTTTCTTTACTATTTATTCCTTTGTATGTCTCTATGTGTACGTCAATCTCCCAAGGGATAATCGATATGTTGTACAGTTTTTCTAAATAAATATCATAATATGCTAGGGTTAAAAAACTTTAGGGCTTTGTTTTAATAAAACTCGATGATGATGATGATGAAAAGTAGCATAATTATAACTAACTTACACGCAAATGAAAGTACCTACGCACGATTACAGCACATCATGCCAGCCGGGTGTCAGCTAGTGGCTGATACCAGCCCATTGCCAGATCTTCACGATAACCCAAATACCTCTGATGCAGACCAATGACTTCTCATCCTATGAAAAGAACCAGGAGCCAATGTCTTAATATATCTTCGGACCCAAGGAAGCACCATGTTTGACTTTTGTGTATCTTTGGTATAATAATAGTTTGTTAAGTATTTTTTACCCTACTACCCTCAATCCCCCCATGCAAGCAAAACGAAGGGTAAAGTGTATAAAATGGCAGTCCGTCCTGCATTACTGTATGGGTCCGAATGCTGGACTTCAAAGAAAACGCATGAGCAAAAGATGCATACCAATGAAATGAAGATGCTCAGATGGGCGGGAGGTGTAACCCGGCTCGACAAAGTTCGAAACGCATATGTAAGAGGTAGTTTCAAGGTTGCACCAATAGCAGAAAAGGTGACCGAAAACCGCCTTAGGTGGTATGGTCATGTCAAAAGACGAAACGAAGATCACGTGGTTCAAACTGCACTTAACCTACCTGAACAGAAAAAAGGTAGAGGCCGCCCGCCATCGACCTGGTGGTCAAACATAGAGCGAGACAAGGCAAGATCGTTTGACTTGGCGCAGGAAAGTGAGGAGACCCGACCCCAAATAATGGGATTATGGGAAGGAAGAAGAAGAAGAAGACTACCCTCAATCCCCCCCCCATCAAATAATATGAATAAATATTTATTTCCAAAAAGTAAATAACAATATATATAAAGGTTACATTAGGTTTAGTATATAAGCACAGTTACAATCAGAGAACAGGTTTAACGTCGAGCCTCAAACTAGGCGGGAGCCTGTGTTTTCAAACTCAGAGTGCGATGGCCAAAATAAGTTGGGAAGATTCTATGTTACTGAGTGTTCGCGTGCTCGTAGATAGTGATGACACATCGCATAATAGTATCGGCATTTTCCACTTTCAATATTTGCATATTTTTTCAATCTCATTTTCTTTATTTTACCTGTAATATTTTTATTTTGTGTTATTTACTTTGCGAACTGATCTAGACGTTCACATGTCAATCAAAAGCTGGAAAAAAAATGCTCAATGCAACTAAAGCATTTTGCGCAATTTGTATTAAATGCTTTTAACGTTTTTTATGTATTTAAGATCTACTTACAAAGATAAAGAAGATTGGTCTAAAGATAGTGTCATCAAAAATAATACACATCACATAGTAAATGGCCAGAAACAAATAAAAGTATTGTATTTGTAAAATAATTTAAAATTTGGAACCTTGATACGGTACGATTGTCATTCAATAATAACTTTAGAAGAGTTGAGAAGCGTCATGTGGTCGTGGGTTCAAATCTTGGTAATAGCTCTATAATTATCTATTTAGTTTTTCGTTTCGCTCTTTAAAATGTATAATATGTTATTGTTAATGAAACAGACTTCGTATTTACGTAAATATTTAATAAAAATATTAGCAATTTTGTTTTAGGTAAGGCATTTCCATCATAATTATGTACATGTGAGCCCAAGGGTTTTTTTTATTTGATTATATAATACCCTTATCAGTTTAGAGTGAACCGTTGAAGTAACTTACAACTACAACAGCCATAGGATGTCCACAGCTGGACAATTGCCTCTTTTGATTTCCATAAGGACCGATTGGACCTAATCCATGTTGAAGTCGGTTCCACTTTTTGGTAAAATAAAAATTTATTTTATTTTTAGTGACCTTTGCTACTCACGTGATTTTTTGTCAATTGTCATAATTGTCAATGCTTAAGCTTTCGTTAGATATATAATATACATAGTTATAGTAAGTACCACAATAAGTTACTCCTTGTCACGCTTTGCTTGTAACGTTTATAATATATGTACTACAATCCGTGTTGTAATCTGATTACCACAACACAGGGAATCCTAGTGTGGAGATCAGAGTTAATTATGAATCACTTTTGATTGTTCTGTGTTAACATAATTCAATTGATATACATTATGGTTGAACTAAATAAATAAATAAAAATAATGTGTGTTCATCGATTTTTTCACCCTCAATAAAGAAGTCATCGAGATAGACATAACACTTTTCAGTTGTTAGAGTGTTACTCATAAACCGCTTGACCGATTTTGATTAAATTTAAATGGGACCTCGGAAAAATACTCAATCAAACAAAAGAAAAATCACACAAATATTGGTTCATAACGGACGAAGTTATCCGCGAACCCATATAAAAAAATATACGGTCGAGTTGAGTAACCTCCTCCTTTTTTTGAAGTCGGTTAAAATCTGTTTTGATTTCCATCCAATGATGCACACGTCGGGCAGCGTCTTTGATGCGCAGAGTGTGGCCGAGCTGAATCTGCCATGAAAATAAGGGTTGAATTGCCCTGTTTTTTTTTTCAATTTAATTTATTGTTTCAGGGCATCATGCAAATGTAACAAAGATTTTATGAATGAAGATTTTTATTAACTAGTAGCACCACATGGTTTCACCCGTGTGGATTACGGATTTTCCGCTACTTTACTTTTTTTTTTTAATTCACCATTTTTTTTTTTTATTGTTTTTTTTTTATTATCATCACACTTAGACTATGTGTCGCGGGAGGCATGGACACACACAATCACAGCACACAAACACCCAAGACCCGGGACAAACATCTACACTCATCGCACAAATGTTTGCCCCTGCCGGGATTCGAACCCAGGGTCCCGGAGACTCAGAAGTCATGTCACTGACACCAACCACTGCACCACGGCGACCGTCGTTGATGGCAAAGAGTAGATATCCATCACTCTATCACTATCAGTCACAATGAGACTTTTATTTTCTTTCTGGAAGAGTCGTTGTTATGCCTTTTGGTATTTATTTTACGTTGCATTAACGTAATTCCTGAACAACAGCAGTTACAAACGTAACCACTAAACCGTACTAACCGCACCATCTCGTATCATTACGCTTGCTCCGATGAGGGTAGACACGACAAATGTTTAAAATAGATTATATTTTTACACTTCCGCGGTTCTCTGTAATGCAGCCGCAATGAGGTTGGTTTTATAGTGGAATATAGTATATTGATACTTGAATCAGAGCGAGCGATTAATATAATTGTATGTTCAGATTTAGTCTTCTAAGAGGATGAATCGATGCCAATAAGGCGACGTAAGAAATGGACTGTCTGTTGATTTTATAGCGGTCTGAAACTATACTCGGTCTATGCAGGTTCATAAAGCATTTGACAAGTTATGTGCTAACAGGCTGCAGAAAACGACATGGTATCACATTGAGTCTAGAATTGAATCAACGCTGGATTAATATCGATGAATGTTAACCAGGCTAACAACTGTCAAAAAATGATGAAATTGTATAAACTACTATTTTAGTGATATAGTGAAAATGTTCTAGACCTACTTTATTAAAAAAATGTGCTACCCCACGTATTACTAAGTAATTGTGAGTGTGATAAATAAATAAATTGAGTTCTTTAAGTTCGTTAATTTAAATAAAATTGTTTCAATTATGCAGTATTGCAAGTCATCAAATTAATAAACAAAATTATAAAATTAATATAGGTACTAAATATCTTAAACATATTACTTTTTGATACTTAATGGGAAAAAAAATTTTTATTTTCCCATTATTCTTAAACTATTTATCAGATAGAAAGTTACATTAATGATTTTGTGTTATAAAAAATCTAAATTAGAACGATTTTAATTCTAGTTCATTTGTCCAGTTCAAAAACTTAGTAGAAAGTTGAATTGAAATCATAAAATAGTTTAGCATGAAAAACATCGAACCTTTAAAGTATCAGAACATGTTAATCGTCATAAACTCACGAGCAGTTAAATAATTTGTTGTCAACTAACCACAGACTAGTTATACAAATGCTTAGTAAGTTGAATAGTTTAGTACCGTTAAAAATAAATTAACTTTGCTGGTACCCTGCATTTGTGATCTAGCACCTTATTGCTTTGAGGTGTAAGGTTCTAAAATTGTTAGTTCTATTATTCAATACTGACAAAGAAAACTTCGTCCACCCAGAAGTAATTGTTTTTTGGAGACATGATATCTAAAATTAATAAAAGTGCTGTATTTTATTTCCTTTAAAAATTGTCTCTATTTTAACCGACTTCAAAAAAAGGGGGAGGTTCTCAATTCAACCCGTATGTTTTTTTTACTTTTTTTAAAATTTTTGTGTTTGTTACCGCATAACTTCCGACTGGGTCAACCGATTTTGATCGTTCTTATTTTATTTGAAAGCTGGTGCTTTCCGTGTGGTCCCACTAATTTCATCAAAATCGAACGAGTACTTATTGAGTTACATGTCAAAAACTGAAAAATACATGCTTATACCACACGATATTATAGTAGCTTGTGAAGACATCGGTGAACATACCTACACCACAATGACAATTGATCTCACGAGTAACAAAGGTCACTAAAAAGAGTGAAAAAAATTTTTTTGTTAAAAATTGTTTTATGCTGTTCTCGTGATAGCGTTTGCCCGCAATCTCACTTGATGGTCAGTAACATTGGTTGAAGGTCTTACCACACTAGACCTAGAATATTTACAGGCTCTCATGGACTGCTGCCTGAATACACTATGTATTGGAAACAGTATTTTTAAACTTAGGAATGGTAGCTGGCCACGCGGGTACTTGACAGTACCCTATCACCATGCTGGGAATTTGATATATGAATTACTTAACAATAAAGGAATAAATTCGGACGGCTAGTGGACCCTTAGATGATAAAGCGACAGGACCGTATTCCGTAGTTGTAATTTTTTAATTCAATAATATTATGTTCAAATATTTGAAGGAAAAAATTCGGCTGCTAGTGGGACTTGAACCCACGACTACAGAATACCGTCCTGTCGCTCTGTCTAACTAAGCTATAGCAGCCCATACCACTAGGGCTGAATTACTTCCTTCCTTATTAACATCTGCGGGGGATGTTATTTTTTTGTTTTTTGGATGTTGTTTTTTCCTTCAAATATTTGAACATAAGTTCTTCCTAGCATATGGTTAATGCGATACACAATAAAAATAAATCAATAATATTAACGTAACTACTAAATAAACTGACCACCTATACTGACCCATCTAAATGTCTGAACATATATCTTGATTCTGCGATGCGCAGCAATGTATATGGGTAATGGGTATATTGATAGAAAACGTTCCAAGTATGCCATTGTTTTCAGAGGGCGAACGGTAAATTAAACTTCTAACACAAATCGACATACGAATAAAGTTTTTGTTTTAACCAATTAAGGCTCGTCAACACAAGCCTCCGGGTCAGTGTTACGCGCTCGTCCGACCGCACCGCGCCGCTACCGGGTGCGTATGCGCAACGTGCAATTAGCGGTGCCAAAGATCGTGGGATGCTCGCTGATTGTTATCGTGATTTACTGATTTTAGTATTGGGGTTCTATGGGTGGAGTGTTTAGGAATAGAAATAGGCTTTTTTATATTAGTGATTGACAGTTGGTAAATGCAAGTTGACATTTATATATGCTTGTATAACTAATTAAATAATGAGACATATTTATTCTTATAATTTAGGCAATGCTTGTGCATTGATTGTAATTGAAATTTAATCATGGTATGTTTCTAGATAGGTACAGCCTCGGAGTCCTCAAGTCACGTAGAGTTATTATGTAACTACTAAGCTTTGCGTGCTAAACCTTAGACCACGTCGTCACTTAACATCAAGTGAGAAAAGTGTCAAAAAGATCAGAATCGTTAAAATAATTATTAATTTTTATTTTTTATTTTTTTTATCACACTCAGACCCCCGCACTAGGATTCCCTGTATCGCGGGAGGCATGGACACACACAATCACAGCACACAACATCCAAGACCCGAGACAAACATCTACACTCATCGCACAAATGTTTGCCCCTGCCGGAATTTGAACCCAGTGTCCCGACGACCACTGAGCCACGGCGACCGTCAGATTACATCGAATTACATCCTTAGGGATGTATTTTTAAATCCAACTAATGTTTAAAAATGGCAACTAGTTATTGTGACTTTTTAAAGAAATATAGGTGCCGTGGTGGTACTGGCCTAGAATAGTACTCCCCCATCTCTTCTCGTGGGTGCCGTAAGAGTCGGCTAAGGGATCACGTACCAGAACGTGGGCAGCAGCGCCTTCTGAGGATTTTAATCATACTGCACTCGCCAACCCGCCTGCCAAGCGTGGCGAGTATTGGCAAATCCCCCCTATATGGGGGAGGCATATGTCCAGCAGTGGACGCACATGGCTGAGAGAAGAAGAAGAAGAAAGAAATATATACCTACTTTCATGAGGTTCATGCCTCTTTATAGTGATCAGTTAGATCAGTCAATTAAATCTATAAACACACAAATGATTCATACAATTTGTTGGTCAAAACTCGAGGACGGTTCGACGAATGCGGCTATTTTCTTTCATATTTTCATTAAAGCATAAGCCAGGTTTTTATGGAGAGAAATAAATGTGAAAATTAAGAAGAAAATAGTAAAAACAAAACTTGTATTTTCCCATACAAACACATCGTAGGCGAAATCGAGGGGTACAGCTTGTATGTAATAAAAACCAGTGGTCAGAACCAACCAAAAATATTATTATCTGAAAAAACTAAATATATTTTGTTGAATCTTAACCGTATTTTCATCTGTCTACTATATAATATATCAATGGGGGTTTTCTTCGAAATCTAGTATTTCGTTTAAATTTTTGAAGGAGTAAATGCGGCTACTATTTGGGATTTGAACCGACAACTACATAATACCGTCGTGTCGCTTTGTCATCTAACTAAGCTATAGTGGGGATAGATATCGAATAATAGGGAATTACAAACACACATTTTACAAAGCGAAGTGTGCAAAATTATAATGTATTTATTTATTTTTATTTATTAACATTCACTGGGATGTGAAGCGTGGGGCTGGATGCGGGCCGCTTCCAACAGGTCCTTGTGGAAATCAATGGGGGAGGTCTATGTCCAGTGATGATGATAATTAACATTCACACAAGGTCTTCAGGTGAGTTATTTATGTAAGTTTTAATAATTTATTCTTATTCTGGTAAATGTAAAACTGTGCATGTTTTTAAATTTCTAACTTGTCAAATATCACTTTAATAATCATACTTATTTTACTTATATACTTTTAGTTTCTGATTTCTGTATTTCTTTTTTGTTTACTGTATTTTTATACTGTTTGAATAGTGTCAAGTCTCAAACGTTTTGTATAATGTAAATTTCACGGTAATTTTATTATTATATTATATATTATTTTAATTCACGATTTTCTAAATATATTTATTAAAATAAAAATATTTGAATGACTTGCCAAGTATAGCATACTACAGATTCTGAGGTGTGAGATGGGTGTGAGACGGGTGTGTGTAAGAAACTTTTAATTCACAGAAGCTAACATTACTTACATGCATGTGGACGAAGGGAGAGTGACAAATCAGAAATGAATTGGATACGTAGAAGACGAAGAATGCATCCTATTCAGATAAACATGTATGAACATCCTGATGACAATCAGAATCATCTCAGCAAGCATGAGAGTGAGTGAAGCATGAGAAACAGACCAAGTTTACATCAAGTGGAAGTCCGACCCCAGCCTATCCCTTCGGATAACAGACAAGATGTTACTTTTTAATGTAACTATTGATTACGCAAGCCTTATCCTCACCTAACCATCACATTCTTTCAAAAGCATCAACCTTTAGTTGACAGTGGCTCACACGGGAAACCCATAGTGCTAACCATATTAATAACAGATATAACTTGATACAACCTTTGTTAGCACTGTATTTTAACCACCGAAACCTCTAGACACCTCCATCTATCACAATCTATATGTAAGGAATGTACCAAACCGGGAGCTCTGTCAAGTAGTAAAGGGCTCACTGTAAACTGGTTACGTTTGGAAAGGAAGCTGTAAAATTTCTTAGCATATGGCACGGTATGAATGTGAACTTGCATTATTAAAAAATATACTTTTAGGTGAGTCATTACGACTAAATATAACCTTAGTTTAATTACACGGGACAATGTATAATAAACATTCAATAACTAACTACATTTTAGTGATGTTTTACTTAAAAAACATATTATATAGCACTAGATTAAAAACTATATCTAAAATTAAATCTAAAATAAAAATATCAAAAATAATTACTACTACAACTTAATCTAAAACCCAACGGTGAAGGTAGAATCCCAATAGTGGAAGCGGGCAATACTGCCAGCATTCTACTGCTGGTAGTATTGCCACGTCGCGTCGAATAGCTAGGGTCAACTTCTATACACAATAAATTGGACACCACACGCCTCCACTAAACGCTTGTCCAAGTTACTTTATGCATAAAGTGAGAGCGGTTGGTGTGTGTAAGTGCTTTATAACACAATTTAAAAAAAAATGAACATTTGAAATAATTCTAAAACAAACTTTACAAAAATTATCGTTACTAGTTTTAAATTGCTATGATAGCCCGACAGGGAGAGCGTCGACTGTTAAACTGACGGACACTGGTTCGATCCCCAACAGCAGCTTGAGCTTCCACTGAAGGTAACACCGTTATCAAATTCCCTAATAGCCAAATAGCCTGGCTAGCTACAGCCCTCTAGTTTGAAAAACTGTCACCTAACACATAGTGTGTTCAGGCAGCAGTCCTTGAGAGCCAGAAAGTAGTCGAAGTCTAGCGTGATAACATCTTTAACCACATCGGCACTGATCATGAAGAGAGATAGTGGTCAAACGCTAGATCTATACAGTATAAGTGTGAGTATCTATAGTGAGTGACATGATTTCTGGTCCTTCGAGCCTTAGTTTCGAATCCCGGCATGGTGCAAACATTTATGTGGATGACGCACATTGAGTATGAATGTTTGTCTTGGGTCTTGGATGTTTGCATAATGTGTGTCCATACCTCCTGCAACATAGGAAATCCTAGCGTATACCTAGCATATACGGCACGTGAAGAGTTTGAGTGTGATATAAAAAAAAATCAAGTCTACCTACGTACTTTATGAATCTAATAAAAACAAACCTTGAAGACGACTTGTAATCTAAATCATGAACTGACAAGTTCATCTCCTCAATTTATTCCAATAACAAAAACGTAACACAATTTTACCACTAATCAAGCAACATTTGTTAGTTTTTGTATCATATTTACTTTGTTTTTTTGCCAAACCAATTTGTACATTAAGTCCTAAGACAGAGGTCAATCTTGTGACCTATTTTGATTACGCCTGACATCATCTAATCAAGAAGTAATTTACCGAGAAATCCTTTATATCGTCCAAGATCACGACAACCATTTAGGCGGGTCTAATTGCGAAACCTAAAAATAAAGATAAAGAATTGAATGCAATCAGTTTTTTGTCGGGATGCAGTCGGAATGAGCGCAAAAATCAATTTTGACGGACTCGTGCCAAATCAAAAAGGTGTGGTTCTTAAGGTCAAATTGGTGCTAAAAATAAAACTAGTACGATCATGGTTGGTAAAGGGTTCAGTATAAATATGATATTAGAGAGATTGTGTGACGCCGACGCGAGTCATTCAATGACCACGTGCGAGAAGTAAGAACGCTGCACGCGCCCAAGGCCCGACGTAGCCAACGCGATTTGCCATGACATTTGTTACCATGGTTACGTATAACAAACGGAAAATTGATGTAGCTGATTTTTTGGCAGAAGAGATATGTTTTTGTATAATGAATGTTTACTTCTTTAATGATGAAAGTTTGACTAGGAATGTAAATACAGTCCCCTACTAGATGCATATAGATGTATAGGTACACAACAGATATTTTCACAAACGCATTATTAAAATGTGATCATGAGAACTAACACAGATACTTAGTTAGATAATTACTCTGAACGTGTTATTAAAGTAACTTAATATTAAGCAAATATTTATTTACTACCAAGACATACTAGGAATCCGGAATCTTGCCCGGGTCATTACCATGTGGTTTTAGTGAAGATTATGAAGAAATATTATACATATGTATGAAAATATATTGCCATATTTTTATTTATTTTTTATGAGATAATGTGAAGGAACAACTAAAAGGCCCACCTCTGCCTATAGACAGGTACAATTCGTAAAGACTGCACTACGCCCACTACACATAAGGTTGGTAAGTTTCATGTGCCCGTAATGTCACCGGCAACCATTGATTTATAGTTTTTATATCAATGCCGGCAACCATACCTTTCAAACCGGAACACAGTAATGCGAACACTACTGCCTGGTGGTAGAAATAGATATGGCGGTAGTACTTCCCCAGGCAAACTCTCGAATATAGAGTTCTCTTGATTCATCTCGACAATTGAAAATTATAACATATTTTTAGGAGTCTTCCAGTCGCGAGTGAATAGATTCCTTTTAAGTTTGCGTGCTCCATCTTAGACCGCGTCGTCGCTTAACATCAGGTATGACAGTGGTCAAAAGTAAGGTTATAATCTTAAAAAAAAACCATATTATATATTTTACGACCTATTAAACCTAATAATCTTATTCGCCGATTATTATCAGTTGTGGCGTGTAGTATAATAAATAGTGTTACATAGATACACCAATAATAATTTAAATTTGTCTTTCTACCCTAAAATTTAGCCAAAGTGTATAAAGTCATCCAAATTTGATTTTATCGACTACCGGAATTATTTATAACTGCCAAATGACGGAGGCACCGGAGAACAACCCACGCGGACCCAAAAAGTTTCAATTCGATCACGTCATTACGGATTTTTGATGGAACTAAAAAGCTGTTTATAATTTGGATCATTAGGGTTGTCTCATACGGCTACCGGTCGGGTTGGTTCGTCTTTTTATAAACAACAGATATTAAGCTATTGCGACTGGGTTTCAAACGAACTTTTAAAGTTGCTTTACGAGATTATCCTATTTTGATTTTACATGTTAAAAAAATGATTGGATAACTTGTTTCATTAAAATATTACCGAATAAATTTTGAGTTGAATGGTTAGATCTTTTTGTATAATTGTAGAATTTTGAATAATCACATTAATAAGACTTTTTTAGTCATAGTCATAGTCATAGTCATTTATTCATAACAAATAAGTTACATGTCAACATCAATAAAAATAATAATAATAATTGCGCAGAATGCAACATATTGTATATAATAATTATAACAAATTATATTATCAAAGTATAAACAATTATATTACGCACAACTGTTTGTACGCACACAAATTTACTATTAGTCATAAAAAATAATAAAAATACAAAATACATTATCGGAGAAAATGTTAGGTCACCTAAGTGAGAGAAATCGCCCTAATATCGTCCAGCTTATAAAATGATTGCTCAACAAGCCATTTTTTTAGTCGACGAATAAAACTGTTCCTCGAGACTGCGTCCCGCACGTCATCCGGCAGTCTGTTGTAAACGGTCGGCGCAAACACGTGGACCAGTTTCTGAAGTAAACAACAAGATGGCTTGTTCAAGACTGACTTTATTACGAACTTCAGATCCTACCCTCATATCTTATTATTAACATCTAGTACATCTTCCTCCTTAATTATTTTATTTTTACATTATTTTTTTACAAACTTATTTGTTGCCTTACACTTAACCTATGACGCCCGCGTTATATCATATCCCCCATCATAACAATCTTTGGTAAGTACATACATTATCCAATAGGCTGTACATTATTATTGCTTATGAGGCTATACATTATTGCAATATTTAGTGGATCGGTACTTGTTTTAAACTAAAATTGGTTGCAAAGCATTTAATTAACAAACATTGTTTAAACTAGATATGAATAGTTACAGAAATGTAGTCTTGCCTAAACACAACTTTATGAACATTAATTATTATTGTATTATTACAATATTATATATATAATATTACGTCCTATGTTATCTTAAAATAGGTAATAGCATTAACAAGAAAGTAACATTCGTGCATTACAGATACTCTTACTAAGTAATAACAAATGAGTTAACTTTACAGGACACTTACGATTTGTATTCAGGCAGATGCCTCAAAGAGAAACCAAGACAGAGCTCATTAATTAAGATTAGTATTTATCTTAATTATCGAATAAATATCAATACTTATTGCATTTGTTTAATTTTCTGAATAGCCTGATTTGCAGCAGCCCTTTTAGAACGTTGTTCGAGTTGGTTCGGAGGTTTATCCGGGGAACAACCAAAATACTTATCATCAGTGTTCTCATCATCGCGGGTTCTTGGTCGTTCCTCAAATGGGCAACTACTATGTGAGTTATTCTTAGGACATTCTGGAAGCTTAATGAGGTGCCTTCTGTTCCTACGTAAGAGCTTTCCGGAACCATCAGAGATAAAGTAGGAACGTGGTTGATGAGCGCGACTGTGAACGCGCGCACGCCGCCGTGTCGAACCGTCCACCGCCACCACCTCGTCTCCTGCTCGCAGCTCAGGTAGTGCCCGAGCGCTGATATCGTACTGTCGTCGACCTCTTTCTTGATTTCGCAAAATGTTAGTGATGTCTCTTGCATTATCTCTGTCTGAATTTCTCGGGATGTGCGGGCAGGCGCGTATTTAGTCTTCGACCCATTAGTAGTTGCGCCGGACTAGAAATGCCATCTCTCGCGGTCGACCTATAGTTTAGCAAGGCCAAGTACAAATCTTCATTAGAGTCAATACATTTTTTCATTAGTTGTTTGACCGTACGCACGGCGCGCTCGCTTCGTCCATTGGATTGCGGATAGTTCGGAGAAGAGGTGGTGTGCTTAAATCCCCAGGCGTGCACGAAACTCTTAAACTCTTTAGATGCGTATCCCGGTCCATTATCTGATACGAGCTCCTGTGGGATACCGTGTCTAGCGAACTGGTCTTTCAATGCTAAAATGATTTGTTTAGTCGTGATACTTTTAAGTGGACATACTTCTACGTAGTTTGTAAAATAGTCAACTAGTATTAAATAATATCCTTTGGCATATTCGAATATGTCTGAACCCAGTTTAGACCACGGTAGATGTGGAATGACATGTGGCTGCATAGGCTCGCGCATGGGGCGCGCTGCGTGCTCGGAGCACACGCGGCATCGGCGAACTGTCAGCTCGACGTCACGCGCCATTCCCGGCCAGAACATGACGTCACGAGCGCGTCGCTTGCAGCGGTCAATGCCGAGGTGTCCCTCGTGCACCCGCGATAACATATCACTTCTGAGACTCTTGGGAATAAAAACCAAATTATTACAAAATGTGACACCCTCTGCGTATTCGAAACATTCCCTATGACTCCAATACTGCCGCACGCATTCTTCCGTTTGATATTTGTTCGCCGGCCAACCGCGTAATATATAGTCTGTAAGGATTTTCGACTCGCTGTCATTATTACTATGTTCCTTTATGCATTTCAATCTTTCATCGCTGACCCTGACATTCTGCAACAGAAAGCATGTCTGTTCCTCTATCTCCTCGGACACCTTAGAATGCAGTCGATCTGGGAGTGGTGCTCGCGAAAGCGTATCCGCGACGTACATATATTTTCCCGGCTTGAATACGACCTGAAACGTGTACCGCTGAACGCGAAGCATCATCCGCTGTAATCTAGCCGGCACACAGTCGAGTGATTTTTTGAATAGTGCCTCCAGCGGCTTGTGATCGGTTTCAACGGTGACGTCATCCTTACCGAATATATATTGATGAAATCTCTCTAAAGCAAATACAATGGCGAGCATCTCTTTCTCGATTTGAGCGTACCGCTGTTGCGTATCGGTAAGCGTGAGCGATGCGAACTCGACCGGGCGGCCGCCCTGCAGCAGCACGGCGCCGAGCGCCCGCGAGCTCGCGTCCACTGATAACAGCGCGGGCTCGCGCGGCTCGTACAACGCTAGCACCGGTGCACTGCATAGCGCGTTTTTTATCGATGTAACCGTTTTCTCTTCGCACTCGCCCCAGCACCACTCGTTCTCTTTCTTAAGCAAACTCCGCAATGGACCTACCCTTTCAGAGTAGTTGGGAATAAATTTACTAACATAGTTAACCATACCTAAAAATCTCTCGAGAGCCTGACGATCACTCGGACTGGGCATGTCCGCGATGGCCCTTAACTTTGATTGATCTATTTTCATGCCTTCAGCGCTAAAGGTGTGGCCCAAGTAGGTCACCTCAGCCACACAAAATTCGCATTTATTTTGGTTAAATTTTATACCGACGGCTCGCGCCCTATCGAGGAGGCAAGTGAGACGTTTATCGTGCTCTTCCTTCGTGGGGGCCCGACGATGACGTCATCTATAAACGAATCTACCCCTTCCAAGTCCTCGAGCAACTGTCGCACCTTGGAGTGGAAAATTTCCGAAGCGGAATTAATACCGTATGGCAAGCGTAAATATTGATACCTACCGAACGGCGTACCAAACGTGCACAGGTCGGCACTCTCATCATCCAGTTTCACCATCCAGAAGCCAGACTTGGCATCGAGCTTACTGAAATACCGCGCACCCTTTAACTTGGTGGCTATTTCAGTCAATGTGGGCAGCGGGTAATGCTGACGCCTAATTACTTTGTTAAGAGGACGCGGATCGAGACACACTCTTAAAGTAGAATCTCTTTTAGCGACTATTACAATACCATTGACCCAAGCCGTTGGGTGTGTAACTTTTCGTATAACACCCAACGACTCCATTCGGGATAACTCCTTCTGTAATTGGTCCCTAACACCAATTGGTATTTTTCTAACGGGGCATATGCAAGGTGTGGCACTGCTTTCTAACGGTATTTTATAATGTCCTGGCAATTCACCGAGGCCCCTAAACAAATCGTTATAGTTTTCCATGTTAAGGGTGTAAACTCTTTGAATTAATTCTAGTTTTTCCAAAGCATACTTTCCTAAGATACTATGGCACGGCTCAGCAGATATAACAAATTTCAACTCATATTCTCGTCCTTTATGTTCAACCTTAATAATTGTTACGCCTATGATTGATAAGTAATTACCACAAAATGATTTCGCCCGAATCTTATCAGCGCTGAGTTTAGACAAAGAAAATCCTAACTTAACAAATTCCAACTGTGATAAAACGTTTAAATCTGAGCCACTGTCTAATTTGAATGTGTGTTTAGCATTACATTCAGGTAAATAAAATGATTCGTGCCATTTATCATCATTTTTCTGAGAAATATAGTCAATGCACTCAATTGTGGATATGTAGTACAACTCACCGTCGCCGTCGTCGCTGTCCTGGTTTACCTCATACACTTTTCGATATTTTTTACGCGGGCACATAGCTTTATAATGGCCTTTATTGCCACAAAGAAAGCACTTCACTCTTTTAGCCACACACCGATCACCTCCATCACAACGAATGCTGGCGCAGGCACTGCACGCCCCGACGCGGCTGACGCGGTCAGGCTGTGCGCCCGCGCTGCTTCCGCGGCCGGCCCCGATCGGCCTGCTCGCACCAGCCTGCACACTCTGCTCGACCCTGCCGCGTCCTGGACGCTGCCCGCTTGTGCTGCCACCGCCGCGTACGCGTGTATATGAATTTCCTTCGTATTGGGACTGCCTGGACTTCCATAACCCATCCACCGACGGAACTTTATTTTCACTTTTGACACCTTCAATTTGGCGACTTTCATCAATCGACATTTCATTGGCCTGACATATTTTTACTGCTTTCTCCAGCGTTAAATCATCCGCTCTTAGCATTCGGTCCCGCACACTGCTGTCGGAGACCCCGCAAACAATTCTATCTCGGACCAAACTATCTTCCAGTTCGCCAAACACACTGTTGGCTCAAGAGTTTTAATGACGTCACGTACTCATCAATACTTTCGCCTATTTCCTGATTCCGGGTAAAAAATCTGAAACGCACCATTATTGTGTTTGTTTTGGTACCGAAATATGCGTTAAAAGCTTCAATTACTTTTTGTATATCATCTCGATCTGTTTCATTTTTGAATTTTAATGTTGAGTAGACGTCATATCCTTCCGGACCAATCAGATTTATCATTAAACTCGCTTGCACATCACTGTTTTCTTTGTGAACTCCCGACGCTTTTATAAACAACTGGAATTGTTTCAGCCATCTTCGCCACGCATCGGCACGACATGCCGGTCCGCCTTCCATAGTTAAATGCGCTGGAGGCCTAGCGTGCTCCATGATTTTATGACACTTCGCAACAATATAACTTTGTTTACACACCGCGATAGGTTATTTACTAGATTAACTGTAAAAAGTAATTAATATCGTTCACCGCTGTCACCATGAAGTAAACAACAAGATGGCTTGTTCAAGACTGACTTTATTACGAACTTCAGATCCTACCCTCATATCTTATTATTAACATCTAGTACAGTTTCGACGTCTTTGTCAGCCGTCTCGGCACTGCCCTCAATCGGTGCGCGTTCCGCGTCCCATAATTGTGTCCGTCACCAAGCCTGGAGTACTCCTCTGAGTGTTTATACTGTATAGATAAAAAAGTTTGACCATTATCACACTAATATAGTGAAGGTGATATTTTGTCCGTTGTTCGTGTTTCTACGCCTTCACGTTAAAATGGCTGAACGGATTTGCATGACATTAGGAATAAAGATAGATGGAATAACATAAATGCTACTTTTTATTCTGGAAAAAGTAAGTTCCCGTGGGATACTTTAGGTACTTTAAACCGTATTCGACACTGGTAAAACCGCGGAATGCAGGTAGTTGTAAATTTAAAACAAAACTTTCGCCTTTATAATATTAGTGTGATTTATTTATTTACATAATCCAACAGTGTCACATTAAACATTTATGTAGTAAATCTAAGCTTAAGTATGGTGATATTGACCATCATGTTGAATAGATTGATTTGGTTCAACTACATATATTCTATATAATTTTTTTTATACATTATATACTACTGTTTGACGACGTGGTTAAAGATGTGGTCAGGCTACAGTAATATCATGGGATCTGAAAATTTCGACATTTGCCCCGCGAAAAACTTATCCGCGTTGGGGAGCGTACTAAATTATGGCCCTTATTATTTGGGTGGAATGTACGCAAAAAGCTCTGAGGGCTCCACGAATACCAAACAATAATGCATTCGGATGCTATTGGGGCTGCCGCATTTCTGCGGCGCATCAGGTATGTTTGTGGAAGCACGTACCGATGGGTTCTCTGCCATTTTGGGTTAAAGTGTGGCGTCCCTGATGCGCCGCGTGCGCGACAGCCGCAACACTTCCCTGACAGTAGTAGCAGATGGAGTAGACGGTCCGTTCCTCAGCCACCTATTAAAGATGCATGTGCTGCCATCGCAACGTTATCAATCGTTATCAATTATTCCACGGAAATCATACATTATACCGGGATAAAAATAGCCTGTGTGCTATTCCAGACTATAATAATCTATCTCTGTGCCACATTTCAACCAGATTCGTTCAGCCGTTCTGGCGTGATTGAGTAACAAACATAATAAACATCCATTCATCCATCCATCGAAACTTTGACATTTATAATAGTGGCTGCGCCCCGCGGTTTAACCCGCGTGGTGATGATTGATGATGATGATGATGATTAAAATAGCCTATGTGTTAGTTCGTGATCTGTAGTATCCACATACCAAATTTCATCCAAATCTGTCCAGCCGTTTGAGCGTCATTGAGTAACAGACATCCATCCAAAGTTTGGAAAGTTTGGATCCATCCATCCAAACTTTCACATTTGTAATATTAGTGTGATTAGTGGGATTTGTATTCAATGTTTATTAGATTTCATATCATTTTAGTTTTTTTATTGTATTAATTACCTAGTTAAGTAATTTTCAAGCCACTATACCTGATATAAAAATGATAAATTTGAATTAATTCAATGTAATTTATATAAATGTGAACGTACCTATAATGGATTAATTGTAATAAATGAAAAGTATTATGTATTTGATAGGAATATTTGTGTGTCCCTGCAGTCAGAATGCTGTGATCTAAATTATAATTAGTTATACAAAGAATGTTTTAAATGTTATATCAGGAAGTGTAGCGAAGCAATGAAACGTCAGCAGATCATCAATAACCTGTTCAGCAGAGCAGCAAAGGTCGAGTTAGGTGCCAGCGTGCGTGCGCACTCAATAACGTATGTAAATCGGCTCAGCTAACACATATAGAGAAGGTTTTACATACGTTATTTATTTATCCGTTATAATCAAATCATTCATAGTTGTGTAAAATATTGTCAAAAACATATTTCAATGATAATGATTTATGAACCTTAAGCACTTGAAGCGTTGAATGAACATTTTATAACCCTATTAATATTGTAACTGCGAAAGTTTGTGTGTATGCTTATTACTTTTTCACGCTCAAACGGCTACACCAATTTCGATGAAACTTGGTATCGAGATAGTTTAAGTACCTTATTTAACCGACCGGAGGTGGACGCGCAAAAGCAAGTACCACAAAGCTGGAAGTATTATTGAGCACCATGCCAGTAGTAGTATTTATTGAAACCGCAGCACACCTCTTAACAATCATAAGATATCCCAAGGTTGCTCCTTCCTGTTGGAAACGACCCGCATCCAGCCCTTGCCTGCGATCTTAGTCAGGTCATCTGTCCACCTGGTCGATGGCCGTCCTATGATGCGCTTGCAGTCCGTAGTCTCCATTCGAGAATCTTTCGACCCCAACGGCCATCAGTTCGTCGAGCTATGTGCCCTGCCCACTGCCACTTCAACTTGCTAATCCTCTGGGCTACGTCGGTCACTTCTGTTCTTCTACGGATCTCTTCATTTCTAATTCGATCGCGTAGAGAAACTCCGAGCATAGCCCTCTTGTGCGACTTTGAGTCTGCTTAGAAGGGCCAGAGATAAGAGACCACGTTCCAGTTTTGTATGTCATAACTGGTAACACACACTGTTCGAAGACCTTCGTTTTCACGCATTGCAGTATTTTGGAGGAGAAGTCGTCGCGGAGCTTACTCTGTCTTCAATGCTGATGGCTTAAATGGAAAATCTGAACCTAACGTGGGGAGTCATCAACTAAAAAAGCGTAAATAATTGTCCGCGACCTGCGAGGAAACTATACATAGAGAAATAATTCTCTAACAAATGTTCTATAATCTCGGCTCCGATCACTAAAAATAAAAGTGATGTACAAACTTGAAGATGATGTTTGCTTTATGCGCCAGTGAGAACACCCCCTTACTTCTCCCGGTGATGTGATGATCGATGATCCTTCTGGCTCGAAGGTATAGTTTGCACGTTCGCTCCCATGCCGATACTATGTTCGTAGTTAGTCCTTACTAATAGATGATGTAAAGATTCCTGCTTTGAGACAACAAGAACCTTGAGACTTGTTGAGGATAAATCTTAGCCGGAATCACGATAATCTTATCTGGATTTATTTGTAAGTCACATACGTTGATGGCTTTGTTAACAAAAATCAATTTAAAGGTGTATATTAACTTCAATGTATGTTGTTTACAAAAACTAATGAGATCATCTGAATCTAGTTTTAAAATTTTCTGAGTGATAGTGAGAAATCTTCGAGTTTCCACATGACATGAAACTACACGATTTTTTTTTAATATTTCGCAGGACGGGAACGGGATATTCAGCAAAGAGTTTTAAGGTCACTACTATGTAATGAATGTAAAATGGGCACTCATGCAAATTGCTGAGTAAAAAAATAAAACATATATTATAATATATAAACATATAAAACATATATACGCATAGTGTATATAATTACAAAGTATGGTACTTTGTAATGTAGTACAATCGACCCATTACATTCTAAGGCTGTAATGGGCTCGGATAAGGATCTTTGGTCCTAGAGAGCAATGTCAGCCATAATCATAAAGAATTACCTATTAATTCACCGATTCCTATAGGCTGCAATGGTAAATTTTTAATTACTTAATATATTATTTCTTAGTAGCCATTTAATGTATTTTGTTATTAAAACTGACGTGGTTTTGACACATTATAAATGTATAAAACACGGGAGTCGCGATTCGCCTAGTACTGTACAGTACTAGGCGAATCGCGACCGCGTCCGCGAGCGCCCCGTATTCTCCTTGAAAAAGACCACCGAATGTGGTTGAAACTATAGTCGGAACCCTCTGACTTATTACGTGAGTAACTCCGGTGTTTTATACATTTATAATGCATATAATGTATGTTTGAAAAACAACAATTTGAAAGGAAACCAATAAATCCAATAGCTCTATCCCATAAATGCTATTATACAAAAAGGCCAATAAAAAAACAGAATATGTAGGTGCATATCACCATGTCTACATCCCATTTGAATCCCATTCCAAATTCGAAATCGTATCGCGTTCTGACGTTTCCGCTACGTGTCGTTTCCGTCGCGCATGCGTACGACGAATCAGTAATCGCGCGCTTTTACATTCGTTTTTATACGTTTTTTTTTCTTTTTTCTAAATGTATATATATCCTGTGTTTTTTGATGGATGGTGTAGAGGCCGACGCGACGGTTGTACGCATAGCGACGAGTTTTTAAACGACTTCAAAAAGGAGGTTACTCAATTCGACCGTATATATGTTTTTTTTTTTTTTATGTGTGTTCGCAAATAACTTCGTCGTTTATGAACCGATTTTGATGATTCTTTTTATGTTAGATAGAGTATACTTCCGTGGTGGTCCCATTTAAATTTCATCAAAATCGGACAAGCGGTTTTTTATACTTCAATAACTGAAAAGTGCTACGCGTATCTTGATGATATTATTGTCGCCGTTGAAGACATCGCAGAACACACGATGGCAATTAATTGATCCCGTGATTAGCAAAGGTCACTGAAAAGGATGAAAAAAATTTTTTTAACAAAAAATGCAACCGACTTCAACACTCAAAAGTGTGAAATAACTTGTCGAAGTCGGTACCATGAGCACAATATTTTTTGTAGCAACTTTATTTAAATGATTTGATTGAGAAGTATTTCAGCGCAAGTTTTATCACTGAACCAGTGTTTAGTTTGTTGATATTGTTAATATTCAACGATACATGTCGATGACAATCGTTTGATAGAGGTTTACTACTTAATTCTCATAATCGGAGTATACATAAGTTTTATGAATTTTGGGTTTTATTTACACCGGGGTGTGGCCTTTCTGTCACTTCATTAACCATACCTAGAATGAGGTTTTGTTTTAAAATACAAGTCCCAAATTTGCTGGAACAAAATATGTAATAACAAAATAATAATACATGTAACTTTTAATCTGGTGACTGGGCAAGCCATTGACTTTCCTTACCTTTCTATTTCACTTCACCAGCTATGAATAGATTAACAGACTCACACATGAGTGTAGAGCACCCATCAGCAAATTACAATGTGCGACATGTTATCGGTTTGCGATTGGTCGCTGTGCTTCGCCTACCTTAACGTTCCATTTATAAATCGCCATCTTTTTTCTTATGTTGGCAATCGGTTTTTTAACACGGACACATATTAGATTTTATTTAAAAAATAACAACATAGAACCGTTACCATTTCAAATAAAGAACCTTTTGGAAGTGAATTAGTCCTCAAACTCAGATTATCCTACAGCAAGAGCAAGAGAAAATTATGCTCAAATTATACTTACTTATTTATTGTATGTAAGTATGTTCAATATTTATCTTATTTATTTGTCTGAATATGTATGTATATAAATTTATATGTATTTATTTATGTATAATATATATATATATATTAGGTATGTATAAATATTTTTATTATTATTTTTTATGTTGAATTCTTTTTAATATTTTATTTGACACACCACCCTCCGAGATTATCTATTATCAATTATTCTCCATCCAAAGGTTGTCTGGAAGAGATCTCTCTTAGCGACCGCCTATTGAACATTTCATATTGTAAATATTGTTTTTTTAATTTCTGTTTTTTCGTGTCAATAAAGTGTATTTGTATTGTATTGTATGTAAGTTAAACATGCATGATTTTTATTAAATATGCGTTGGTACGTATAACCATGTAGCAAAATCACTATGTACTAAATTTATAGAAACCTGCAAGTAATGGTCCAGCTTACCGATTGAAGTAAGCTTAAGCCAAACCAAATCCGATATAAAGTATAAATACAATAATTTATTTGCGCAGTCGTATCGCCAGTCTGATTTATATCTCCACTTGTAAATAGTCAAGTCCGTGATTGGTCGTTGACAGATGATGTCATCGCTGTCGGAATGTGCCGCCACGATAGTATGTACGTGCCCTTATATCGCTAAAACCTTTGGTGTGTATGTTGCCTTATCTACTGATACTTTTGAGGAAATAATTCTTAAGAAATGTTAGTCAAATTGTGATTGAGTTGAATAGAAATTGGTTGTAGAATAAGCTATACTTTTGACAGCAGCGGTTACTAAGAGTAGCATTACGTAAATATGTGAATCGGACAGGTGTGCGAATCACCTATATAATTTCCTTTTAACTCAACGGTTTAAACGTGAGTGTTTTCACATATGTACAATACTAGCTGCGCCTCGCGGTTTCACCCGCGTCTATTACGGTTTTCCCGCTACTTCAACGATTCCACGGGAACCATACTTTTTCCGGGATAAAAGTAGCCCAAGTAGTTTTCCAGGGTCTAACCTATCCCCATAACAAATTTCATTGAAATCGGTGTAGCCGTCTGAGCATGAAGAAGTAACAAACATACACATATACACACAAACTTTCGCCTTTATGATATTAGTGGGATGGGATAGGATACTATGACTATCTACCTACTTTGTGATATAATGTTATTTATTATTAATTTTAAGATTATTAATTAGCTACTTAATAATTATTAAAGTTCTGTAACTATATAATATTAAATAAATACACATAATTATATTATTTCTTATTTACTGTTTCACAAGCTTACGCGATTTGAAGTTTTATTTATAATAAAGATAGCAGTGTATACCATATTCATTTCACATTAAACTAGTTATGAATTTTTGGCTTTTTATGATCATACTTCATACTAATGTTATGAAGGCGAAAGTTTTTCACTTTTCGATTGTATATTGGTTACTTCTTTACGCTGAAAAGGCTAAACGGATTTGCATGAAATTTGAAATGAAGATAACTTATACTCTGTAAAAACACATAAGCTACTATCCTGACGCAGCTTGTACTTTATATAATCTAGATTTTGTCTATTGAGTCATGCTTTGAAATAGATTGCTGATACAGCGCGATCGCATCAGTCCCATAGTTGGGTGCTGAGGTTCGTTTTCGGTGCCTGGTGTGAACATGACTTCCAGACTACTCCGAGACGAAGAACTGCAAACCTTCACGAGATTAACTGGATAAAAAAAAACCTAGTAAATATCACGTGACCTAGATAACCATGTAGGACGCCGCCGCCGCCGCTTTCTTATAGTGAGAAATAAATATATTTGCAAAAAATGATTCTATCACCGCACATTTCATAAATCTTACACGGTATAACAGACAGAAGAAGAAAACAAAACACAATCTGTCACACTATTCAATTACATTTACACGTTTTCCGAAAACCACAAACAACCTATTTACAACACTAACAACACTTATGTAAAACACACATCCATTACCACAGAGTAATAATCGCACGCATACAGAAGCGACACTGCGCCCGAACTAATTCTAATGCATCGCTGGATGTCGCCGCGATCGGTTTGGTACGCGACTCACGCACTCAGACGTTAGAGGGCGCACGTTAAATAGAGAACAATGATCTATATACGAGGTGTACACGAGCGGTGGATAGTGCGCTGAATGGTAATGTCGCGCCAAAGATTACATATTGGTGCGATAAGTATGAGCTTAAATATTTACTGTAAATACTATCAAAGAAGGAAATCAAATAGATACCAAAAGACTAATATAGGGTTGTAAGTATTTAGTATCAATTCCGTGCCAAACTGACTGATACTTTCGTAGATGTTGTTTTAAAACAAGTTATTCATTTTGTGTAAGTGCCGTGGTGGTACCGGCCTAGAATAGTACTCCCCCATCTCTTCCCGTGGGTGCCGTAAGAGTCGGCTAAGGGATAACGTACTAGGAGGTGGGCAGCAGCGCCTTCTGAGGATCGGAAATCATACTGCGCTCGCCAACCCGCCTGCCAAGCGTGGCGAGTATTGGCAAATCCCTCTATATGGGGAGGCATACGTCCAGCAGTGGACGCACATGGCTGAGAAAAAAAAAAAAAAAAAATCATTTTGTGTTTGGTTTTGATAATGTGAACATAATATAAAGTACATTTTCTTAGGTCACATTTTCTGTTAGATATGGAAAAAACATGGACTGTTAAATGACCAACTAATACGCAAGGAAAAACATATTATCTTTAATTGTATATGTTTTATTATTAATAAGTAAAAAGTAAATAACTTGTTGAAATTGGATAGATAAACTAAGATTCTTTCATATATTAAAAAGCTGCTGTATCTATCGCCATTTTCGAGCATGATAAATAGCGACACATATCAATCAACAAATGTAAACATTGTTCAACTAAAAGTTCTTATTTTAAATTTAATAAGGACAACTTTAGATAATGTCAACACGGTTCGATACCCATGAATTACAAAATTAAATATAAAATAAGTGTTTCATGTCTCTTTTCAACTTAACATAGTACATTTTTTTATATGCAAGTGATCACAAGTCGGTGCCAATATCAGCTATTTGTTGTCAATCGAACGAATGTCACATCTATGACTATAATCTATATAGATTTTTTATTATAAAAAAATCTAAAACTTATTTAAATGTTGTATCACAAGTAGGAGATACGATCTTTATGTACGGGATTTCCGGCGTCTGCTCTATTGTCGGACAAATCGCTAATTTCTACGGAACCCTGAATCATGCTTACACTAGATAGAAAGGACGTATGCCCTTTTCCATATTAAGTGGTTTACAATATAAGCATTTTATGTTTTATAATTCTCTTGGTATAATGTCATAATTAGCTCATTTAGTTCCCCATCATTAAGTTGAGATACAGGGTTACCTCTTACAGAAAGAAGTGTTGGTCACAATCCACCGAATCCCAATGCGAGGCGGCGGAGAGGCTAGCTGACAGCCGAATCGAAGCGGTAATATCCTATCGGTAAAATCGTCGCCTGTGAAACTGGCTGACGCTGGTTTGATTACCACCAATGGCCTGATAGCAACACCGCTATTGAAATGCCCAGCATGGTGGTACTTTCTAGTACCTGCCTGGCTATATAATCCTCAACTCTGAAAAATTGTCAAGAAGCACATGGCATGATGGGAAAAATTGATGGAAAAAATTGATGGCAAAAGAGACGTTGGCAGGAGAAAATTGTGGCAGCGGAACATAATGGATCAAAAGTGTCGAAGAACTGTTTAGGTTTGCCCTGAACAAGGAAAAATGTCAAAAGATGACCGCCAAATTTCAGTGACGCAGAGGCACCTGAATAAGAAGAAGACATGGCTTAATCAGGCAGCAGTCCTTTAAAGCTAGTTTTCTAGTCATCTAGGTATAGCGTGATTTCACTATCGACCACAAGTGAGAAAGTGGTTAACAGAGACTAGATCTATAAAGTATAATAAAAATTATATCTAGTTCCTGGTTTTCTAAGACTATAAATGATGGCTTAACTTGGCCACAATCGACAACGCTGGCTGATCTCAGTTTTGTGTAAAGAGTTAGTGCCCAGTTTAAGTGCTTAAGTTTTTAGGTCACAGTCATATCTTTAATATGAAATAGTCTCAGACTATTTATTTCATGTATGCCACAGATTTCGAAAGCTTTTGCTTGAACGCCACTAAGGGTTACGATATTTACGGGGCTCACCACCTGTGCTATCGTAGTTAAAACGGCAAAGCGTGTTTGGACGTGCGATCCAGTGAAAACCGGTTTCAATCTTATCTAAGACAAATTGGTCCTGTCTCGTTCTAAAGTTTGATTCTCATATTAGTGTAGTATGTACTTTAAAAACGTTTGTATCTTATCAGGTGATTTGCAATGATACCCATTGCGGATTTAATAAAAGGTATTCAAGGATTTGGTTAGTTGCGGCATTTAAAAGGTTAATAAAGTAATGACAGCAAGACCAAAGAATCGTGCAAATTAGGCCAGGAACGGAATTCTCTACGGTTAAGTACTAATTAATAATTCAACGTTCGTGGTAAAAGAAATGTCCTACCACTTAACATCCCAATCATTACATTTAAGTAAACACATTCAACATGGATACAAGAAAGCGCGTTAACAGTGCCTGCGGTGACCACCGAGCTCATTAACTGTTCGTTAACATTTTAAACGGTCCCTGTGATCTACATCGACTGATTAGTATTACGGTTTCTGCACGTCTCTAGTAGGGTGACCACACTTACCGATTAGATTTAGAGGCAATCCGAAATTACATCTATCAATGATTATGGTTAGTTTAACAACATAGATGTAAAAATTATTATTTAAAAAAACAAAAACCCGACTGCGTCAATATTTGCCATCTTTATTAAATGAATTGAGGCGTGCCAAAGAAATATACATACATACATACATACATACACTCGAAAAACATAACCCTCCTTCTTTCGCAGTCGGGTAAAAATTTATTTGAATATTTTATTTATTAAAGAATATGATAAATTTTAGCTTTTCATGTAGCGTCAAATTTATTTTTACCATTTTACTTTTCTGAATGAAATGTAGGGGATTCGGGAAATTATTCATGTGTTTTTTGTACCACTGAATCAGTGTGTCTAAAATGAACTAATCATTGAATTTAATTAATCAGTAAGTATCAGTATTTTTTTCAAATCACGAGTGAATATGAAAGCCTCCTTGTGTATATAGACCACACTTTTCGCTTAACATCAGGTGCCCTAAAATCAAACACAAGCTCATAATGTAAGAATAATGGAAAGAGCTATTTTTCATATTATTAGCGGCAAACAAGTGAACATCACGCCTGATGGTAAGCGGTTACAATCCTATATGGCATCCCCTATACCGTCAGTACCATCTATGCGTAGTGTTAAGAGTCCTTATTTTCTTTTGAATACCTTTTTAATAGAGCCATTTTGAAACTATGAGAAAAGACTGAAGTATTTCGATTAAAATCCTAATATGTCCCAGAAAAAGCCCAGTTGCTAGAACACGGCGTCTAAGTAAAGTGAACATGAATTTATTTAGCCGGATTTATGAGTTACCTACATGTAGTTTTCGAATTAAACTCCTGTCCCATATTTAGCAACTGAACGCATGGTAACTTGTTCTCAAGTCCAGCTACAAGTGAAGTTGAGTTTCCTGCGCATTTGATTTGGATCGACCGATCTATTCTGGGAAACGTGTCATCGAGTCATAGTTAAAACAATGGGCGGGACAAAGATTAGACGTCATAGGTGGGTACCTATAGAAGGGACGTGAACGTATAAATATAGGAGACAAAATCAATATAATCCTGAGGATTTAAAAAAAAAAAAATTATTACACATGTAATTCTAAGCGCCGCCCTTCATTATGTAAGAAACTGTTTACTGGGAGAAGATCTCTCCATTTAAGAGATCAAGAAATTGCATACCGGTTACGTATATGGCTGGTCGGTTGGCGCAGTTGGTAGCACTCTGCCTTCTGAGCCGCTGGTCCCGGGTTCGATTCCCGGACAGGTCAAACATTTGTGTGTATGAACATGTCTGTTTGACCTGTGTCTGGGTGTGTATATGTATATACGTATATATCAGTCATCAGGTTACCATAGTACAGGCTCTGCCTAGTTTGGGACCTGAAGACCTTGTGTGAGTGTTGTCCCATATTATTATATTATTATTATTAGAAAAAAAAGCAAAATTATAGTACAGAAATAATAAGAAATCGTTATTGTTAGTTTTTTTAAATTCCAATAACAAATAAGTAGAAAATCATAAAAGTAAAGATCTATAGGGTCATGTAAAAAACATATATGATATTTGATTATTGAAACAGATATGTTGAACTTTTAGAACAAGGCAAATAAAAGTTTTCTTTAAAGTATATTATTATTTTTATATTATTTACTATTAAAAAAAAAAATAGGCATATGACCTAACCCTATTGACTACTGTAAAAAGATTGCCTTGACACTTTTTATCTAAGAGTGTCGATAGCCACTTGTAAAAATCACCGAATTGAACTGAATCAACAATGACTCACGAAAGAAACCACAAATTAGGCACTTAACTATATTAAAACAAATGACGTCACTGGCCCAATTATTCTATAATTGTATTATGGATCGTCAGTACCAAGCGCGTGGGCGCCGTAGTGACGTGACCACGCATACGTATCGATAATAATCGATTTCAATCGTGAACTAGTGTCGTAATGACGTAATGTATGTATGTGTATCGGATAAACGATATCAAGCGATTGATTAAATAACAATAGAGATGAATTGTTAATATCGTGTTCAGTTCTCACAACAGAACATTGTGAAAATGACTATAACAGTATTATTAGAGATTAAAGCTATGTAATATGGGGTCTATATGTAATATAGAGGCATACTATAGGTTTCATCATCATCAAAATTCTCAGCCATAGGACGTCCAGTGCTGGACATATGCCTCCTCAATTGATTTCCACAAGGACCGGTTGGAAGCGGCCCGCATGCAGCTTTTGCCTGCGATCTTAGTCAGGTCGTCTGTCCACACAAACTATAGGTTCAGCAGTGTCGATCTGCGGCTGCGATGATGGTGATGATGATGATTGGAGGAGATAATAGCTGTTTGTTGCGAACGACATCAAAATAAGGGATTTTCTTTTATGACTCGTCTTTTGTAAAATGGAAATCATATTTTATTTCTGTGAATTAGAGTTTATCCGTAGGTAAACAAACTAAAAAGGAAGTATGTATTTCATAACTATTTATAGGCCGCAGTTCCATCTCGACGGACTATAATTTCTTTTGTAGGAGGAAATTTCGAAAATTTGTTCTATGAATTGATTACGTTTTAATAACTAGTGGAACTGTAACAATCGGCTTTTGTGGGCCCAGCGCGATGCCGAGAGATGCGAGCCCTATGCTGCTATCCAGGAAGTCCACTTATTCTATGTTCAGATTTAGTTTAGTGTGAGGTCGATTGGATATCTATAAAAGAACGTCAAAAATTTATAGTCCGTTAAGTTCACAGCATCCCGATTCTTTGTTGAATCTACACTCGGCACTTTTGTAGAATATTGACGAGTCAAATGCTAACGAACTACAAAAATGTCGTGGTATGTCTTTGAATCTAGAGTTGAACATTGAATCAATATAAACGAATTAAAATGAGCACATTACAAAATTTCACAAAATAGGATTTGTGAACGCCTCATTGAATAGTAGCCTCAGGCCTCGCAGGCTCTGGTCACAGTCCAGAATCTTAATCAATAATTAAAAAACTAAGATAACAAATTAGTCGTGATATTACCTCGTGCTATGCTGTGCCATGAGGTCAATACTTATAAAGCAATCACCATTCAGTAGTTAGCCATATTATGACGTATAGTTATTTATAGTTATTTATCGTGTGCGTTGATTTTGCGTCGATGATCTAATTTAACTAAAGTATGACGAATACACTTTGCAGAGCTATGAAATTTAAGACTGGATGACTTTTTTATACTCTACTAGCGGCCTGCTCCGGCTTCGCACGGGTATAAAATATATAGCCAATATAATTAATGGATGTATACATATAAACCTTCCTCTTCAATCACTCTATCTATTAAAACAAACCGCATCAAAATCCGTTGCGAAGTTTTAAAGATTTAACCATACATAGGGATATAGGGACAGAGAAAGCGACTTTGTTTTATACTATAATAATAATAATAAACTTTTATTTCCCAAAAAGTACAGTATTTCAAGACATTTTAAGCGTTGAGACCCAAACTAGGCGAAAGCCTGTGTCTTGGGGCTCGGAGTACAATTAACTAATAGTAATCTACTGTAATTTGTTTATTAAATACTCACATTTTTGACAATAACTCTGTTCGAACATGAATTATATAACATAACAATTTACATTTACATTTCTTTGATATTTGACTGCGAGAGGAAGTGTGGTATGTGTTTGTGGGTTAGTGTGTGTAGGGAAAGTGTGTGAGTGTGTATATCTGCGTGGGGATGAATAAGATTACCTACTTCAGTACTCTGTAGTGATATATTATATCTCGTGTTTGACCACTATCTCACTTGATCATCAGTAATTATGTGGGTGAAGATCTAATCACGCTAGACCTAGAATATTTTACTGGATCTCAAAGACTAGCTACCTGAACACACTGTGTGTTTGGTGACAGTTGTTCAAACTTGAAGGTGGTAGTCATGCGGGTACTAAAAAGTACTGCAACTGAAATACAAATCAGCCAATAACTTAATAGTTACTTGAGGCAGTGTTCTCAAAGTTTTCTTTCGGAAGAGATAAATACGATATAAAAGAGAGAGAGTAGCCCACGCGAGTGAATCCATGAGGGGGTGAGCTAGTCTAAACTAGCAATGCTGAAAACTTTAAGCAATAATGTTGAACAATGTAGAAGCTGTTAAGCTGAAAGAAATCAGAAAGACTAACGGATGCACGCAGAAAAGTTATGTTAATTTATAAGCAATAAAAAACATTGTCAGCTTTAAATGTTGTTAGCTCTACCCTCGATATTGAAGGAAGCGTGTGAATATGGACTACAAGTAGATCCTGCACACGATTTTTTAATTATAATCGTAAGTTCTCAGTCAATTACGTCATAATTATTAATTATTAAACTGCTAGCTATGTTTTTATTTTGTATCTAGCGGGGCCCCTAAGTTTCACCCTCGTCAATGACAGTTTTCTCATCACCGTGTTTCTTTTGCTAATAAAATGTAGCCTAAGTATCAAATGTTTCTGCAAGTAAGTTCTGTACTTACAGAGTTATACATGTTAAATGGGTAGAGGTTTGCACGTGTAAAATGTTGAGCATCTGTCACTGAACTAGGCTCACCGCCTGGGTTTCAATTCAATATACAGGGTGGGGCAAATTTTTGGCCTCTTCTTTTCTTTTGTATTTAGAAGGTTTTGTTCTTAGGAACCTTCTATTTTATTTTGAAAAAAAATATATTGTCGTTTTTAGTTTTTTGAACATATAAGTAAGGTTCGCCCAAAAAATGACATCTGTCAAAAAAAAACAAGTTGGTCTTAATCAACTCTATTTCCAACCAGAAACACTTTTCCCAAAGTAACATACCAAATCAAATCGTAAGTTTTGGCAATAATTTAAAAAAAAACATTCCCATACATTTTCTTTGAAAAATCGAGTAAGTGAAAATAACAATGCCACTAATTAAATAGTTCTTAATTTAAATTCCTATGTAACTACTTTTTTAAGTTGGTAGGCTAAATTTCTTCTAATCTAGTTCTTGTACTCTAAGTTCTTGTAGGCCGTTTGAGTTCTCTCACAGCGCGAGACGGGACGCTTCTACGAACACACCGCACTCAAAAACCTGATGACAGATTTCGAAAGAAGCCGAAACAATTGCCGATCGTGATATCGACGCACAAGTTTTATTTTAAACATCATCACCATCATATGAGACAAGCCAGTTCTAAATATTGTAAACTTAGTCTATCGTAAACGTAACTTTTGTTTGAGGTGGTCAAAAGGCTGTACTAAGCGTGTTCGACATGTAACTTTATTTAGCGTTTTAGAAATTGATTAAACTACTAAAAGTTGATTTCATAAACTTCCTTCCACAAAGCGTTCGCACCATTTAATTGTAAATCAATAACGCCTAGACGCCGTTAGGCACGTTTTGTCTATTTATTTTGATAATAACAGTTCTTCCGAATGGTGAAATTAATATTTTATGGTTTACAGATTCGTATCTGAATCACGAAGACAATGGAAGCCGTTAAACAAATAATGTTTCTGGGCTAAGAGGAGAGTACACTTTTAAACATATAATCATTATGTGTACAGAAATAATGTGCTTGAAGATGTGAGCATGCAGTATCGCAGAAAGTTTACACATATATTCAACAAAATAACCCGAAAAGACTCAAACTGTCTATTTAGCAAATGGTCAATTCGTAATTCATTTTATTTGAAACTTTGTTCCTCAGCTTTCCGAGTCAGTCTTCAGCTGGCTGATAGAATGTTCTATTCTATCAGCTAATATTCTAATCAGCTAATTCATCTAAGCTGTTCTAGCTTAGAGTGAGGATACTCTCTGGAACACGATGGCAAAACCCTTATCATGTAAATTGGTGCAAAAAATAAACCCAACGCTTCGATTGAACTGTTCTAGCTATATATAGCTATAGCGATGAGCATTGGGAGTTATTTAAATTAAAGTTTAAGCGATACACGATTAGTGCAGATGATACAGGATAAGAATTTTTTATATTTTTTCTAAACAATTCTATTTAATTTGATGGAACAACGGAATATTTTTTTGCAAAAGTTTGTCTGTCGTTTGTATGTTTGTGAATCTTTCATTCTAAACGGCTACGCGGATCTTCATATTTTTTTTTATGGAATGACGGTAGCGTATACCCTGGAGTAACACATATAATTTTTTGTAAGGGTATTTGTATCCCATTATATTTCATGCGATAATTGAGCTAGCGATAAATCGTTTTTTACGTGAATTGAAGGGAAGGGCGCACCTGGTATTATATAAAATAAATATAGTGATTTTTACTGATACATACTTAAACATACTCAGAAACGAATACTTGAAAAATATATTTCTATAGAATACTTTCCATTATGTAATACTTGTATCTTCATTGTAATTGTTCAGCAAAGCACGCTCTGGCGTACATAATATAGCCATACTTTAACATAAATCTACTATTACCATGCTACAAAATTGGTCATCATATTATAATAAATTATGACATAAATAAAGTAGTAATTGACACGTTTGTAATGGCTCGTCCGAGATTAGAATCGTACCTTATGGAGTCCCATATGTCGTGGAATTATTTATGATGGCTTGCTCCTCACCAGATCCTAAGGTAGCCGTGCATCACAGCTGTGATGGGAAGGTACACATTGAGTTTAAATTGTATTCCATTTACAAACAATGACTATTAAAGCATGAGCTATTTGTGTAACATATTATTTACTAGTATGTCCCCGCGGTTGAAGCCGCGTGGATTACGGTTTTCCCGCTACATCAAATATTCCACGGGAATCATAGATTTTAACGAGCTAAAAAGTATCCTATGTGCTATTTCAGACTATAATCTGTATCTGTGCCAAGTTTCATCCACATCCATTCAGCCGTTCTGGCGCGATCCATCCAAAATTTGACATTTATAATATTAGTGGGACTTGTACACAACAGTTTTCAGCGAAAAACAGAAAAATGATGGTCAGGAGCCGCGTCGCGGTAGATGCATGCGTGTCGAACGACACACTACACAATACAGTGTTTGCTGTTGCTTTGTCAAAAATAAACGCCTTTTTCTTTCAAGTTCTCCTTTTAAATTTTTTTGGACTCTCATCTCTAAGGGCTACGTAGACAGACCAGCTTCTTATGATTGAGAACAGGCGTGCGTTTGACCACTATTTCATCGGTTATTATCTGATGATGCGGCCCACGATGCAGCACTAAATCCATTTAAGAATAAATGGAAAGAAAGAAAGAAAGAAAATTGTTTATTCCTGACAACAACACTACATTTAAAACAAAACAGAGGCACATTTAAGTCACACCTATATTTAACTTATAAGTATACAACAATAAGGGAAGACAAAAAAACATTTAAGATATGATGGATATAGATAATATTAAGATTTGACAAAAAATAGCCTATCAAAGCTAAATACTAAATAGTTTTATTTGTAGTGATGCGCGATGCCAGAAATGATTCCCTACTCAGCGTTATGCGAGGGTTTGACAACTTTCGCGCTGATTTTCAGTAGGAACTCATTGACTGGCTACTCGGATACTCGGAGATACTAGGAGACTCCTTTCCTACTCTCTCCTTACTTCCTATATCTACAATTTTCAATATTCAAATAATATACAACTCATCACATCGCCAATCACCTCGCTATCAAGTGAGATAGTGGTCAAACGTTTAGAACGTTTAGAATTAAAAAAAAACTATCAAACGAGCAATTCTTGTATCTTCTTTCCAGGTTTTCACGGAAACGCCTCTAACGAGTTCTATGAATATGTGTACATTAATGACATTATATTTCACAAAAATGCTCAACAAAGCTCGACCGCCTAGATACTAAATGAACTACTATGATAAAGGCCTCCTTCTTCATTCTCTGAGAGGAATCATAATCCTCCTGTTTATAAAACTCTATTATTTATTTTTATATTTACCTTGACGCTCCGAACAAGTTGCAGTGGCCGCGGGCACGAGAAGACTGAAGAATGCGGGTGAAAATATCGGTGACAGCGCGTAGTTTCTCCAGCTACCCGCATTGATCTTGATAACATATAGGGCTGTCACAACACATGGTTGTCAAGATGTACGACTCGACTGTATATTCAGATTTCTTGTGGATCGTGACAACCCTATCTTACAGTTTAATATCTTGTGCACCATCCCAATGGGCACAATAATAAGTTTGGTCCATAAATCGCAAGGTGGAGGTCACAGGGTACAATTAATAAATTAAAAGGCACGTTAACATAGGAATATTCATTGCTGGCATAATACATGATAAATGCGGCGAGAAATATGCGCAAGCACAGGTTGCGCACAATGGCCGGTCCAATATGGTGAAATACGTAGTAGGGTCAGCTAGATCGTTTTGATATTCTATTTATCTTTGTGAGAACCTGCTATAATCTGTGGACAGGTTTTCAGTGAGGTATTAAGGCGAGAATTTGATAAGTAAAAATTTTGATTTCCTGAAGTTTTCCACATGTTGATCATTATTACACATTAACATTGCCATTATGAATTATTACAATTTAATTTGGTAATGCTCATGCAATTTGATCGTAACATATTGATAATACCTTTCTAAGAATATCTGCCTTTACGTTCAATGTGTGTTACTATGTACGAGTGTTGGACGCTAAAATGCTCTTCACTTATTATACATATTTTTAATTTATTTTAGTTCGTTTCTTCAGCCGTGACCGTGACGTTTACACGAGTAGATAATCAAATTTCCATAGACATGGTAATTAACCAACTTACAAAGTTTTTGAATACCAGTGCAGATTGCTCTGGTACTCAGAAATGACACCTCACTGATTGAATTTTGCTATTTGACTTTCCTTTGTTTTAGTTATCATTCTAATAATGGCTAAAAGAAATCTTCGTCAGATTTTGATTAAACACAAGATTTAAAAAAAACAGATATCCGTCTCACCTTTACGTACACATGCTATGGCTATAAGTTATAGGTAATAGTGTTTCATGATAAGGGTTTAACCACTCGGTTGCTGTTGACAAGTGATTTCGTAAAAATCTCTAATCTATATTTTCCTACTTACAGTGGTACGTGTAATAGTACTCCCCCATCTCTTCCCGTGGGTGCCGTAAGAGTCGGCTAAGGATTCACTTACCAGAAGGTCGGCAGCAGCGCCTTCTGAGGGTTGGAAATAATACTGCGCTCGCCAACCCGCCTGCCAAGCGTGGCGAGTATTGGCAAATCCCTCCTATATGGGGGAGGCATACGTTCAGCAGTGGACGCACATGGCTGAGAGAAGAAGAAGAAGTGGTTCGAGTTGCTGAATTAAAGTTGTCTAATGGAAGCCACTGAAGGTAAGCACAGCGTGTAACATCCATCTATATCAGGTGGACAGACGTGCTAATAAAGGATGGGGAAGGAATCATAGCATAATCAAACCTTTACTTTTCTACTGATACTTTCTCCTAGAAAGGAGTATCGGTTTTAATACAACTAGTTGGCCAATGACGATTGACAGATATGCTAGTGGCCAGCCCAATAGCAGTAAAAAAAACATAGTTACATAACCAAACCATAGGTATATTAAAAATTTAGATATCAGTTACAGTTAAAATTCCAAACTCTTTATGGAGATTTACATGCTCTCAAGATCAAATAAACAAGAAAAGATTTTACTTAATAGATCAGGACTTGATCGCTTAAAAACCATCTAGCAGTCTTCAGCATCATCAGACTGCGACGGATGCAGCTTGGCCGAAGCGTTATGCTTCCACTTTCTTAATGCGTACTGCCAAGGAATGGAACTAGTTGCCCGAGTCTGTGTTTCCCGATATGTACAATCCTGGAGTCTTCAAGTCGCGAGTGAACCTTCTAGGTTTGCGTGCTAAATCCTAGACAACGTCATCACTTAACATCAGGTGAGACAGTTGTCAAACGCAAACTTATAATATGTAAAAAAAAAAAAAAAAAAAAACGTCCTATAAATAAGTTACGAAATGTTTTTCACGCGAAAAAGTCCCGATCGATTTATTAACAACTAGCTGCGCCCCGCGGTTTTACAGGCGTGGTGACGATAATGGAAAGTAGCTTATGTGCTATCCTGGCACTTGAAGTATCTACACACCAAATTCGTTCAAATCCGTTCAGCCGTTTAGTCATGATTGAGTAACAAACATCCATGCATCCATCCAAATTTTCACATTCATACTATTAGTGCGATGTGTTTGAAACACAAACGTCTAAAAATTACAATCATTTCACTACTTTGCAAAGTACTGCATTCTAAATAAGTCCGGGTTCTTTCGTTTTTACACATAAATTTCTTTGACAGCATTTTCAAAACGGGAACAGCGATGTTTCATGTCAGCATGAGTTAGAATTGGTGCTGAACAATCGCGCTGCCAGCGGCGGTCAGCGCTCATCTGTTCTATTGTCTAAGTTTTACCGCTTGAACAATATCCGATAGATGTGAGATACGCTGGGGTCAGTGGTGCGAGAATTCGCATTGTACTCTCATCCACGAGTCTTCCGGAACGCTAAAAACATGTGAGAATCGACGGTTTTTATCCGACTTCAAAAAGGAGGTTACTCAATTCGACCGTATATATGTTTTTTTTTATGTGTGTTCGCGGATAACTTCGTCGTTTATGAACCGATTTTGATGATTCTTTTTTTGTTACATAGAATATACTTCCGTGGTAGTTTCATTCAGCTTTCATCAAACGACAAGTTGCGGGTGAAGACATCGGTGAACATCGATAGCATGACAAATTGATCCCGTAAGTAGAAAAAGTCACCTATAAGGGTGAAAATCGCAGGCAAGGGCTGGATGCGGGCCGCTTCCAACAGGTCCTTGTGGAAATCAATGGGGGAGGCCTGTGTCCAGCAGTGGACGTCCTATGGCTGAGATGATGATGAAGGGTGAAAAAAAAATTACCAAAAAATGGAACTGACAAGTCGAAGTCGGTACCATGAGCACAATATTCTGATAATTAGTTACTATCATGGTACCGACATCGACAAATTATTTCACACTTTTATGTGTTGAAGTCGGTTCCATTTTTTGGATTTTTTTAAAACATTTTGCTGCTAATTCTGCAATCTATGCAGATGCTTCTAATCATAAAATCTAAACTAAAATTATGTTAAATCAAAAGGCTTGCAATAGGTGTAATACAATTTTGCTGGCCAAATGTAGTTTTGGTCACCACCAAACTAGTGAAGATAATATATTTTTACCTAAAACTCGTCGCAACATTACACAAAATATTTCATTTTAATAAAGTTGTTGATAAGTGCCATACTAATATGGACTTTATCGTAACCTTAATATAAGATCCATCTTACTCTCCACAGTTTTAGTATACTTTGGTTAAACAATGAAATCCCTACCACTTTTTACTTTATATTCAGTAAGCATACATGTTCCGTATTTCTTAGCACAAGCAATATTCGCGCCTTTTTTCTTTTGTTAACTCTCGGCTCGTATGGAAATGTCGTATGTCGTATGGTTAACAATCAACCCTTCAGAGAGACGCCACGCGACCGTCTCCCGCGCACCAATTAGTACCATACGCTGTGACATGCCCCCAGTGAAAATATAAAAATATATAAACGTTACTGCACAATAAACAATACATGAACTGTGAACCCAGTGAACTAACAAACAGGAGTCACAACCCGGGCCCGGTCCACAAGCAACGCCAGAAAACGGCACTGGGTAAGTGGCCTAATACATTTTCCAAAACTGAGCTGATCGAAAGATTTCCCTACAATACATTTTACCAGAATTTATTTGTGGCACTGCAAATATTGAAATATTTTTTACAAATCTATCTGACACTCTCACTGAGCTGGACTGTTATTTCATAAAACTTATAAATGCTTTATCATGTCATTATTTTATGATTGAACTCAATGAAATATCATTTTTTGTCACATTATGTATTCAAATGACATTTCAATTGAATCCAAAATACGTCGTAATCACTTGACCGAATTGTCAACAAAATAAATAGAGAAGACCAACAGCCATATAGAACTAAAGCATGGATTAGTCAACAGTTTGTACGGACCTAAGTGTGATTCGATGTTTATCATTTGAATTCCGTAATAGCGTGTGTAACCCGGTACATTCCTATCTGCTTTCTATGATAACATTAAACCCACGCGGGTACTTACCGAATTTATTATCTTGATGAGTGTAGAAGAGATTTGGATGTGGTATGTCATATGATGCGGGCTGGATGCTGGCCGCTTTCAACATGTCCTCGTGGAAATCAGTGGGGGAGGCCTATGTCCAGCAGTGGACGTCCTATGACTGAGATGATGATGATGATGATAATGTCATATGACTTCAAAAGTGCTAATCACATAAACTTTTTTAAGCACAAATATCAAAACCTATTTTACTATGTCTAAATACTTCAATGAAAAGAATAAAATAAATTAACACAATGTGTATAAACGGATTTATATTTCAATTTATTTTTATAAATTTCACACGTAACCTCAAATTCTTGCAAACTTTTATGCACATACCATACGTAATACATTTTTCAGAAACAAAATAATCTCAGGGGAGATAGAAGAGATATCATACAAGCAAAAGTAGAGAGGATAAAGATGCACAAAAGCACAAACTTCGTTCAATCGACATGTTACTTGCTATGCCATAGATAAAAATGGCCGCCGATATGCGCCAGCCAATCAGAGACGACGCAAATGTCATGTATCATTCATTAAAAACAATTTATTCTCAGTAATCTGCAAGTAAATAAGTTTTAAGGTAGTTTGAAGTTAGTAATATGTTACTTACAATTAGGTACTTATAATACAGTGTAATATGAGTAAACAGTGAACATCTTTTGGGCAGGAGTGAACCGTCGTTTAACACATCATCACCTAACATCCGAAGAGATAGTGATCAAACAGTTTCCATCCTACTAATATTATAAATGCAAAAGTATGTGTGTATGTTTGTTACTTCTTCACGCTCAAACGGCTACACCGATTTTGATGAAATTTGGTATGGAAATAGTTTAATTCCTCGATTAACACATAGGCTACTTTTATCTCGAAAAAAGTATAGTTCCCGTGGGATAATTGAAGTAACGGGATAACCGTAATCCACGCGGGTGAAACCACGGGGTCCTACTAGTTTACAATAAAAACAAAATAACATATAGAAAGCCACCAAAAATTATGTAGATTGTTTATTTATTACTTCATAATCTTCAGCCTCCTGATTCAGAACGTTTGATAACTAATCGAAATGATTCGATTCGATATTATTCCTAGACATTTTAAATTGCATAACTTTTGTTGTGGTCAAATTTCGTAAATATTTTAACCTTTACTTCTATCATTGCATAAATTGCCTAAAGATGTTCTTAAACATATTCTTAAACAGCCAGAAAGTCTGTAATATGTTATTTATAAATTACTCAATCGAACAAGCTAGATATCGAAGAGTTCTGAACCGGTGATCTCTGTCGATAATACAGTCGCAAGAAAACTTTTATCAGCGTGTGTCAATCGATACAATAAAATAAAGCGATCAATGGGATCATTTCATAATAAATATATATAATTTAATGATAATTTAATCCATGTCCAATATTCGTACATCCAACGCTATAATCCAAATCTGAATGTTGACATATGGATCCAATATTTGCCCACACTACAAATATAAGGGCACTCGAGCGGATCTCCTCCAAATCTGGACTGGACGCTACATTTCCGGAAAATAGTCTCGGAGAGCACTCCTCACTTGAGCATTGTTCTGCTGTTTGAGTTTTGGACTAACGGATTATGGGATAATATTGGAGTAGGAGGTATTGTTTTCAATGTGCTTTCAGACAATCATGTACGAAATCACATAGAAAAGACAGATTTGTAAGCCATTTGCTAAGAGCTGACTAAACAGAACGTATCGTGGTCAGACCGATGATGTTTTAAAAAGACCAAGCCGCTAACCGCACCCGGTGTAACTGATGTTTGAGGTTAGAAGTGAAATTTGTTAGTCACACTTGTGATTGCTTTGAGAGGCCACAGATAGTTTTACAATCGTTGGGGTCACTCTTTACTGTCTCTACAACAACCAGTAGAACCTCTAGACAGACAGCGACAGGACTGGTAGTAGTCTGTCCCTGAGTCGCTGGGACCCTGTAATATGCCCCGTTATATTAAAGAGTTAGAGTGGCGGGTGCAATGCATAAAGCAGCCTAAGCGGGACGGCAGTACAAGACTCAGCTTCTCCACTATTATTGAAGCGAAGATAGCTGAGATAACACAATAACATAGTGTGTTCAGGCAACAGTCTATGAGAGCCAGTGGGCATTCTAGGTCTAGCGTGATAACATTTTCGACCACATCATCACTGACCATCAAGTGAGATTGTTGGCAGCGTCAGCTGTCAAACTGACGGACGCTGGTTCGATCCCCATCAACAGCTTGAGCTTTCGGGGAAGGTAACACCGTTACCAAAAATATCCATCTTCGGGGACAAAACTGTCATGTCGTGCTCGGGTTTCCACAACCCGCTTGTATCGCCAATATATTAATAATAACACTAAAACTTAATCTAAGTCCCCAGAATGCTTGTGGCATTGCCAAGTTGAAAACGTTTATAGGTTTGGCATATATCTGATTTATCAATGTTTTGAAGCTTTGATTTGTTTTAGACAGTGAATAATAAGCTATAATTAAATAATTCGACTGGCCGGTTGGCGCAGTTGGTAGCACTCTGCCTTCTGAGCCGCTGGTCCCGGGTTCGATTCCCGGACAGGTCAAACATTTGTGTGTATGAACATGTCTGTTTGAACTGTGTCTGGGTGTGTATATGTATATAAATTTATATATCAGTCAAAAGGTTACCATAGTACAGGCTCTGTCTAGTTTGGGACCTGAAGACCTTGTCTGAATGTATAGAAAAACAAAACGCAAGAATATTTGAAATTGGAATAAACTCGTCCCCAATATGGCCGCGACTCCTCATTCGCAAGGAGGTTAGTATTTAACAACGTCGCGGGAATGGAAGTTGTATATCATGAGGCCGGTGTAGGGTCGCAGCTGGTTCCTAAACACAAATACATGTTATAAGATCTCCATACTCAAGTAAAATAATGTAAAACCTAGTATTCAAACGAGTGGTTAGAATCGAAGCTGGGTCGCACCATCGCCCGAACGTAAAACGGTTATGAGCTGTTTCGACTTTAACATTGCTGACTCTGTTTTATGTGATCTTTTGAGCTTGGTTACATGTGACGATACGGTTTTTTAATTCTTGTATAACCTACGTACATTGAGGAAGTCTTGTGAAATATGTATTAATTTAGAAGTAGGTTGAATAAAAAATATAAAGAAATTTAAATGTGACCTCCTCTATCAAACAAAATAATTATGAGAATCGGTCCAAAAATCGGGAAGTAATCGGTGAACATACATTAAAAAAAATACATACAGTCTAACATAATAATATAACCTCCTCGTTTGTTGAAGTCAGTTAAAATTACTGATATAACTCAATGATACCAAACAAACGTCACTGATTTCATAACAAAGTTGTCATCTGCATAATTAATTTTATTTGTCAGTGAAAAAACAACCGTAACAATCATAATTAAAAATATCACAAAACTGTCTTCTTGACCTCTATCTCACTTGATGGTTAGTGACGATGTGGTTGAAGATGTTATCACGGTAGACCTACAATGCTTACTGGCTCTCAAGAACTGCTGCCTGAACACGCTTTGTGTTTGGTGACAGTTTTCTAACTTGAGGGTGGTATCGTCCCAGACGGATACTCGAAAGTAATGTACAAACATGCTGGGAATTTGATAACGGTGTTACATTCATTGGAAGCTGAAGTCATTAGGGGGATCGAACCAGCGTCCGTCAGCTTGACAGCCATCGCTCCCACCACTAAGCTAACATCACTTCAGAAATCTTCAAAATTATAACTAAGACTATACTCACTTTTTTATCGGATTAATACTGGCTATGTTTCAGACGTGTGAGACGTCTACTTCATAGGCGAGCATCCACGTGCAGAGCGCGCAACTTTAAAAATTAAAATAATTCCAAAAATGTTTTCAAAAAATTGTGGTCGCGTGTAAAAACCCTTACATTTTCCATGCGCCAGTAATGCGTGGAACTGTAGGAGTATAAACATAGCAAAGACGACACGACACTAACTCGGAATGATACAAACTCAGCTGCACTAAAATACGAGCGTTATGGAAGAGGACAGCTCGTAACAACTCTTAACCTACGGTGGGAATCCAATATTCTCAAATAATAATACGCTAACCCCTTTGTGTGAAGGATGCAGTACATGCCAGGAATGTCGACTTTGAAATTGAATTGGATTGTTAAGTCTCAAGTGTTAGTCGTATGTCTTTGGGATGGGAGATAATTATGTGGACTCTCAGCTGTGCCGTCCCTTCCTGTCTGAGGTAAATACTACTGTGAATACTGCTTATGCATAATGCTGCTAATCCATAAAAAAACAATGGAAGTAAATGGAAATGTCGTAGCGTGAAATAATAGCGGCTTTTTTATACTGTATAGACCTAGCGTTTGATCACACACTTGATGGTCAGTGATGTGGGCGAAGATGTTATCACGCTAGACCTAGAATACTCACGCGGCTTATTTTTACACCCTGTGTAACCTATAAACAACATCAAAAAAGTGGTGGTTGGCAATTCACCTCTATTCTTTTCTTTTAGGTCCAGTCAGAACATTAAATTAAAAACCAATCAGTGTGTACCAATGAGAGTGTGATAAAACAAAAACAAACAGAAAAAAAAGAATTTTGTGAATAAACTTTTGTCTTAGAATATACTTTTTTATATTAGCTCAATAGGACAACGATTTTTCACCAACCAAAGTTATCACGCGGGACTCATACGTTTTTCAGGATAAAATACCCTAAACCCGTTTTCAGCGTCCCATTTATTTATATATGTACCAAAATTCCTGAATATTGGTTCAGTGGTTTAGTGGAGAAAACGTAACAGACCAAGCAGATGATTTCACATTTAAAATATTAATTTGTTGTATCCGAAAGAATTGTGATAAATACTTTACAATAAAAACACACATAACATTTTTAAACGAACATATTTACCGGGCTATATAAAAAGTAAATAGATTTAATTGTTTTTTTTTTAATCACACTCAGACCCCCGCACTAGGAAATCCTGTGTCGCGGGAGGCATGGACACACACAAACAACCAAGACCCGGGACAAACACCTATACTTATCGCACAAATGTTTGCCCCTGCTGGGATTCGAACCCAGGGTCCCGGAGACACAGAAGTCAAGTCATTGACACTGACCACTGCGCCACGGCGACCGTCAAAAATTCTAATGAATCTAAACATATTATGTTTTAACATATTATTTATGACACCTGTTCACTGGTAACTTGAAGACACCCAGATTGTATCCATGCGGAAACAGACTTTGGCAATGAGTTCCACTCATTTGTAGTTGTTGTCTATGTACTATGATTGTGGAAACAAAACGCTTCGGTAACAAGTTGGAAATTCCAGGATATATGGATGTCTCTCCGTTGTCCTTCGAGGTAAAGGGGATGGAGGAATCAAATTGACAAAGAACTTGCGCGCGACACTCCACCAAGATATTGGCTATGCCTTGTTTGGGGCCCCTTGGGAATTTCGTTTATGTCATTTTTGTGTAACAAATATTTAGAACTAGTAGCGCCTTGTGGTTTCACCCGCATGGGTTACGTTTTTCACGCTACCTCAATTATCCCATGGGATCTATACTTTTTTGGGATAAAAGTAGCGTATGTGTTATTCCAGGGTCTAACCTATCTATATACCGAATTACATCAACGTTTGAGCGTGAAGAAGTAACAAAAATACACACATACAAACTTTCGCCTTTATAATATTAGTGTGATTTGCATATATATTAAAAAAATCACGTCTAAACATTAACAAATTATAGTTACTAGCTCATTCACTTCTTTCTCACCTAACGCTTACAAACTTAACACAATAATATATCCTAAACATTATTGTGTAGATGCTAGTTCTATGTCAAAGTCATAACTGAAAATAACAATTATATTGGCAAGTACTTGACAGTTTTAGGAGGAAGTGTAGTTTTCTCAAAAGCTTCCTGTTTATAATTACATCAGTTATAAATTATAATATTGCAAGTTGTTGTGTAATTACACAATACCTACATAGGTAAAACGATTCCTAAGAAGACATCTAAGAAGACATTCACCGATTTCTTTCCCATTTTTGGACCGATTATCAAAATTCTTTTATTGTTTGACAAAATGTACGTCTGAGGTGGTCCCATTTAAATTTCAGCAAAATCGGACGAGTGGTTTTTGACTTACACTCCGATAACTGAAAAGTGTTACGTCTACTTGGACCACTTCCTAATGGCGGGTGAAGAAATCGGTGAACATACACAATGACCATTGATCTCGTGAATAGCACAGGTCACTGATGAGGGTCAAAAAAAATGTTTACCAAAAAATTGAATCGACTTCAACACTCAAAAGTGTGAAATAACTCGTCGAAGTCGGTACCATGCGCACAATATTTTGATAATAGTTACGTTTGAACTATCACGGTACTGACTTCAACAAGCTATTTCATACTTTTGAGTGTCGAAGTCGGTTCCATTTTTTAGTAAAAAATATTTTTAATCTATCTAATCATAAATAATTGCAGACAAGTAAAATAACACTTCTTATTTACACTCTCGTATTCTTAAGTATATACAATGATAAATTAGCTAATATTATAGCAGTTGGCAGAGCCATAAATGTTTAGAACGGTTAAGATGCATCATGAAAGTATACATTTTTCAATTTAGCACGTACACAAATTAACAAACCAAAAGTTACTGAGACTATAAATATGTTTCGTAACTCTATCAGCCCATAATTTCACTAATTTGCATTACAATTGAACTGAGTACGACAACGGTCGAGAGCTGAGCAAACCTGTGCGTGTATAATTAATTCTTTGGTTGAGAAATTATGTTTGTTTTATTACAGTAACACACAGTGAATGCAGTACAACTATTATTACAATATGTTTTTTTTTGTTCTAAATGATGTACATTTTTGTACATGTACATCATTCAATTACGATCTAGCCTTAAGGCTAATGAGTAATTTAGTTTCGACTTAATTTGCTAAAACAAGTAATATTAAGAATGTGTCCATTAACACCTGTCTTATTGTCTCTATTAAGGGTAAGATACCTTGTTCTTGTGTCCTTTAAGATAGCACTAACTTAACTATTCACTGACACTTCACTACACTAACTCAAAAGGTTTTTTTTCTTTTGAAAGGTTTTTCCTTTTATTAAAATAAGTGTTCGTGATATTTTTTATATAGCAGTGACATTGTACTGTATGTAATCACAAAATTAAATGCATTGCACCAAATTAATTAATGATGTGGTGTAATGGGCATTTTGCGCTGCCCATGTTGTTATATTTTAATAACTACCTGTGGTTTTACTTACAATTTCTATTTGACGATATATGCTAGGATATTTTAGGCAGGGAATTAATAATTAATTTTTACTGTTAAAGGGAATCAACTCATATCGTTACCCTCCCCACACGTAAGCAAGGACTAAGTTTCGCACCTAGGCCAAATTAAACATGATTTAATTTAAAATTGAACAAAACCGCGGCACATAATATTTTTTAAAATTAAATATTTTATAGGCCTAAAACAAGTCAAAAGAACTGAAAAAATTGTAATTCTCAATATTGTGGTGGTAATAAATTTCAAATCCAATATGGGTATATTGGATTTGAAATTTATTATATACACTATTATATAATTATGTGTCTACTATATGTGAATATATGTTATATATATATATATAATTGCATATATATACATATGCAATTAAAACTAGTACAATACTAATATCAGCATTGTACTAGTTAAGCCCTTTCATTTGATATCTATATTGAAGTAGCTGTGAAAAAAATTGCGATCCGCCATATTGTGGCGGCGGCCATCTTGAACACTCCTTAATAATTCATTTCTCAAACAAAAGGTAATATAAAACCCCGTAGTTTTTGCATCGGGGGTAAAGATGTCATTCTGCAAGAATTTAAACTGTGGCAGAGATGTAACTCAACTCATTAATAACGGTCTTTAATCTTTTATCCGATTGTTTGTGGTAGTTATCTTGGTTGTCATGTGACACTGTTGGTTTTGCGCTTCGTCGCCTCTCTCTCTACACTTAGAGAACAATATTGATTTAATAGTGTAGGCATAATAATTATGTCCCCATTTTGATTATCTAAATACAAAATTTGCAAGTGATTCTAAAAGTGATTTTTTAAGTCATTCGGGTAGACGCATGGACTTTTTTTTTTTTAATTTTTCATTATTTTCGATATTTAAACCGCTATCTCATCGTCAGTATCTCTCGTTTTCTGGTTATCGTAAGACTGAATTTGAGAGCACGATATTTTAATAAAAGATTTTGTTATTTTTATGAGAGCAGGTGAAAACAGCTAGGTAATTTGACTGAGACATTTGCAATGAACGCTTGCGCCGGTAAAGATATTTCAGTTAATTCTATCTTTACGATAAATTTTCCAAGTTCAATCAACTCAAAACTCTTCATTCAATTGAATCGTAAGCTATAAATATCTATGGATCCACAGTTATTTGGTTGAATGAAGTCCTTAAAGTCTTGGCGATCGGGCACAGAGTTGCTTGCCTATCGGAATTTTTATCGGCGATTAGTAGTAGTTACATAATTTAATTTTTGTCCATAAAAGTAGAAATATAAGATTTTACCATCGGTATAGGGTAAATGTTGTACTTTCAGGCACAAAAAAAATGTTATTGTCTAGTTTCACTACGAAAGAGGAAACACACATACACATGAGCTTGTACAATTTTCAAGAACCAATTGGGTAAGTACTATATCTTCCAAACTTCTTACATATATACTTCTTCTTATATGTACAATCCTGGAGTCTTCAAGTCGCGAGTGAATAGGTACCTTCTAGGTTTGCGTGCTAAATCCTAGACAACGTCATCACTTAACATCAGGTGAGACAGTTGTCAAACGCAAACTTATAGTATGTAAAATAAAATAAAAAATAAATATAAAACTACATTATTAATCAATGTCTGTTGAGACACTTGATAATATTACTACAGTGTTTAAAAATGTATAAATGAAGATACAATATATGCAAAAAGATTGTAAGGTTTAATAGGATCCCGTTCCCAAATCAAGAGAGTATTGGCAGCAATGGTCTTTTAAATGAAACAAAATTTATTAGAATGATATCGATTATTTATCGATAAATCACCTATAGAAATACAACGATATCGAATCGACACATGACAAGTAATTTACAAATAACGGACATAAAAGACATCACAAAAAGATATTAACGGTCATCAACTGTGAGAATGCACAGAGCGGAAATATATTGACTATACCAAAGATACTATATAAAGTACAGATATGTCGTAAGCATTAAGACAACGCACTTAAACTCGTAAGGGCAATCATATAAGCAAACGATCTTAAGTTTCTGAATATTAGGTCTATTCTCATCAAAACTTTGGACAAAACATATATTTCGATTAATGAGTTAAGAGACCCTGACAACCTTCACGTCACGAAAGCAGCAAATGTTACTGAAAACGTAGATTATTTGTAAATTATACGCAAACTAAATAACTTTTATAAATAATAATAAACAATTATATACTTCTTTTAAATCAATTATATTTTATTTACCAGACTGATAAGATGAAGTCACTTTTTTTTATCACACTCAGACCCCTGCACTAGGATTCCTTGTACAGTGGGAGGCATGGACACACAATCACATCACACAACATCCAAGACCCAGGACAAACATCTACACTCATCGCACAAATGTTTGCTCCTGCCGGGGTTCCAACCCAGGGTCCCGGAGACACAGAAGTCATGTCAATGACAATAACCACTGAGCCACGGCGACCGTCAATGATTTGAAAATATACATTTCAGCTGAAAAGTAAAACTGGCTCAGAATTTTTAAGCTACGTGCATTACTTGATGCAGATTGTATAATACAAAAAATACAAAATAATAAAGGTCAAGAAGAGCGGGTATAAGAGTAGACAGTCAGAAATGAAGTCAAGGATATGACATATCTACATCATTTAAATAATGTCTTTGGACTGTACAATATTATCGAATCATCCAAGGTACGCCATAAGGCACATAATGACTTAATTATCCGTAACAAAACATTTATCATTTGATTCTCGAGTCACGAACACCTAAAGAAGTCATTATCGATACAAAAGTGTTTTATTGTCAGTCTGTTAAGAGTTATTTGTTCAAGAGAAAGTGTACGAAACAATCGATTTGTTAATTTGTACTACAGGTGTTTTATCGGGTTTTAGTGATTCGACCGATTCAACAATCGATTGATCGTGTCGGCTTAGCCTTATGCGGACCAATAGAATTAATGTCAAATAACAATCCATAACTTTGTGTGTAGATATACGTATGTAATTTAGGTTCATTTTAAAATAAAAATTAAGGGCACTTAAGTATGATATCTAAGACGACTAACTAACCAATATTATCCGTGGCCACATGTTGCATGTGACGGCATGAAAACTAAATAAGGTAAAAAGGGAATTTTCCTTTTTACTTAATTTAGATTTCAAAGCGTATGTTACGTCATGGGGCTCGGTTGTATTATTTAGGAAATCAAACTGTATGCCCTGGATGTATGCTCTGATCAACCGCACTCGTCAGTACCCATGATATATCACAATTGGAAATAGTTTACTCAATTTAGGCATGCAGGATACAGTCTCCAGAACGTTAACAAAAAATATACACATTTTAAAGACTATCGTCAGTCAGTTAATAAAAAAATAAGGTCGCGTTCTAAATATGAAAAAGTTAACGAAAAAAGATTTGGAAGCCATTTTTCATATTACGTTTTGAAATGTGATTATTACAGCAGAAATCCTTATATGTAAATTGCACGAATACCTACACATAGACTCCGGACATGGAGTACCCTCCTATTCTAGATTCCATCCCCTATCGATGGTCACACTAGCGCTACTATTCGTGATTGTTAGGGATTATTCTGGCGATATATTTTCCCACTCAGAGAGAAAACTCTTGGCCATAGCCGGTTTAGATAAAACTAGACAAAAATAAAATAAAATGCAAAGAAAAGACCTAGAATGTTTAGTTTTAACTGATAGTGCAAGTGTTACTTTATTAACTAAACTAACTAACTACACATTACAGTATTATGTATTTATATATCTTCTCCTCCTCCTCTCCTTTATCTTCTCCATATATTTTCTTTCTCTATAGATTCTCCATCTCCACTTTTGAACTTGCACACACACACACACACAAACACACCCGCATATGTACATAACCTCACACTACCACCAACACCACACGCTTCCTCACACACAAACACACGCACGCGCACACACACACACTACCGTGGCATTGTAAATACGTAACTATTTTTGTGTTGTAAACTTAGTTAAATTAAACAGTTTTAGAATATATACGTTCTTAAAACTTAATAGTTAATGTTAAATTAATTTTTTGAATAACGTGATTCAATTACATGATATTAATAAATGTATCATATAGGAAGGAGGTCCCCAAAATACAGGTTGACCTAGTTTGGGGGCCGAAAAATACTTAAGTTTATAACAATGTAATATACCAATAAACGTTATTATTATTATATTATTATTATGTATGACAAAGGGCCTGAAACAAGGCTAAGCGTGTATCATAAATGTACAAAATATTATTTGAAATCTGGATTAGATATCCATGGTCCATTTTAACAATAAAAGAAACAGTGGACGTGGTTGTCAATATTACAATAATAGTTTCAGTCATTGACAAAGAAATAAAAACATTAACCGTGTTTAAAAAATGAAATTCATGTTATCTAATATATATAAATCTCGTGTCACAATGTTTGTCCTCAATGGACTCCTAAACCACTTAACCGATTATAATAAAATTCGCACACCATGTGCAGTTCGATCCAACTTGAGAGATAGGATAGTTTAAATCTCAAATTATAGTCGCAATTTTAATTTATTGCTAATTATTTGTCTGTTATTATTTGACAGTCACAATTATGTGTTAACTCCAAATGATTCTAACAGATGTCGATACCTTTCGACTGAGTTGAGTAAGTAATCAATAGATGGCGCTGCTATGGTAAGTTGTCTGTTATTATTTGACAGTCACAATTATCTGTTAACTCCAAATGATTCTAACAGATGTCGATACCTTTCGACTGGGTTGAGTAAGTAATCAATAGATAGCACCACATGGCCACAGCAACGCGTGGCCGGGTCAGCTAGTAATTAATAGATATAACTTCTTTGAGATTCTGTTCTAAATTTCTGAACGTTTAAACACAATTTTATAATAAAATATACATATTAGTTAATGCAATTCAATTTGTCAATATACTAAATATAACTAAATGTTGTTTATGAAATGATAAATGCGGTGTCATCAATATAGATAATCTCACGAAAGAGTATCATGTAAATATAGAAGTGAGTCAGTTTGTTCGCTGACATCATAAAAATCATCGATAAGTGTTCGGGCATATGACCTTTTAGTGATGAATGCGGTCGGGCACAGAGGTCGGCGCGAGGGGTGGTCAGAGTTGCAACGAGAGTAGAATTAATTTTTCGTTGAAATCTACTGGCTTACTTTTGAACTGAGTTTCAATTCAATTCTGATTCAATTTGAATCAGTTCCAATCTCATTCAACGTCATTTTGTATTAATGTCAAATTCCATCGAACTGGATTCCAATCGTGCGCTAGAGTTACTTTCAAGAGTATCAATCTGCGCTTAGTTGATCGAAATCACGATGTACGATCGGAATCGAGTATCAAGAGTAAGCCCGCTGATTGCAAAAAGATTTCGAGATATGTCGTGGATATCGCAATCGACCATTGTTTTGGCTTAGTCTACAATTGCTTCACCGGGATCTTGAGTTATCAGACTACAGGAAAAAATTTTTAGCAAAAAACGCTAATGCGGTTAAAAACGATAAGTGTGGTTATTTAGTTAGCTTGAAGTAAGTTGTTAAATTTTTTTAAAGTTTTTTAACTCCACCGACTTATAATAATGATTACAGGTATTTTGTATGTGCTTCCGGGCTGTTTGGCCGTGGTCTAAATAAAACTTGTGTTCCAGACGCAGAACTCTCCTTCGCGGCGTCTTCTCTGTTACTGACTACTCAGTAACAGAGAACACACCGCGAAATGTGGTTGAAACTATAGTCGGAACCCTCTGACTTATTAAGTGAGTAACTCCCGTGTATTATATATTCATAATGTGTCAAAACCACGTCAGTTTTAATAACAAAATTACAGGTATTGATTGCTGCAATTGAACAGTCACTGAATTTAGTAACTTTTGTCGCTGGTCTCTACTACTTCGACCACACCCTATATTTCATATCTGGAAAACAATATCGATATCTACGAAGGCGGTGAAGCCCCGCCCCACGCGAGTCAATATTTAATTAAACTTATAGAGCGCACGAATTTGTTTCGATGTTTGTACGTGATAGGTTTTTTTATGATATTATTATTGTTTTATTTGTGATGTAGCATGGTGATAAATGTTTTACTCGGAATAAAATAGATGTATAAAATGTTTTCAGCTTTAAACGAATTAATATCGATTTTATATCTATGTATTGGCCATATTCAATCACTACCATCACGGGCTCTGTCAACGTAAGTAAAGCAGGAGAATCGTAATATGTGGAACTCTTAAAAAGTTAAGAAACAAAAAAACATTGTTACTATTATCGAAATGCTTCTGTGAAAGTTCCATCATTTATCACAACTTATGAAAATCGGTTCCATCGATTACAAAATTATGTTGTTATTAGTTATTATGTTTTTCATCCCTCCTCATGACATGCCCATACCAAGCCAATTTATTGCCTTTCAACTTATTGTTCACTCATGCTACTTTCAAGCTCACTCTGATATTCCTTATCATAACCATCCTAGTCACACCACACATCCATCTCAACATTAGCATCTCTGCCACATACACTTTTCTTTCATCAGCTTTTATATGATGGTACATGAATATACCTAAACACTTATACCTATTACACTTATTCACGAATAGAACAAAAATGCTTCAATATATTACTTGAACAGTAACTATTACTATATACTCACAAAACACCAGGAAGAGCTTGAACAAATTAAACAAACTGTAGACAATAAAATTACACGCACGTATCCGATAGAGGGCGTGTATTAATTACGGCGCGCCACCCGCATGGAAATCGAACTGAGATTGCGACTCGGAACTACCCGCAAATCTAGACGAACTGAGTTATGTTTAATGAGGTAATTACCTAGGAATCGAAGCGAATGCAAATAAAATTGTATTTAACACAGCGGTTCGATAGTGCCTATAAGAGGTCTTTTGTTGGTACATACATGCAGGTATATTTTATACTTATTAAAATAGTTTTTAAGTCCCTGAAAAAGAACGAAAACAACCGCCCATAATTAGGCGGCTAATATAATAAGCGATTTTGAAAAAATAAATCAAACCAATCTAAAAGTATACTTTAATAGCATCTTTTGAATGAGATTAAGAAGTTTCCAAATCGATAAATGAACAAAGCAAATTGTCGACGAAATAAAAAATAAATATACATACAAATTTCGCACGTCAATATTTTTTCGCTGTCGGTTAAAATTTATCATGAACCAGCTTCGCGGAATTTGTTCAAGCCCTTAGCATTATCTAATAAAAACGTCTCATATAAGTTATATTTTTTTGGAGAAATAACTCATTAATTAGTCGGACTTGAACCCAACTAAACTATAGTAGCACTTTACTAGTAGTTCGAATTTGTTCCTTGGGTATTCTATGGTACAGTCATGGGTTCAAGGCACAATAGTAGCCAAATTTTTTCATTTAAAAATGGTAAGTCCGCAGCATTTGGTCTTCAACTCACCGATGAAGCACACGTCCACCTGAGCAATTATTGAATGAACGCAAAAATTTAAAAAAGAAAATCTTTTTGGAAATACATTTGCTTGCATGCTTAAGTACATATAATTCGTATCGATCGACACATTTAGATACTGTTATTCTTTTTTGTTTTCGATGACCAAAGAGTACGTATATTGCAGAGTCATGCTGCATTCAAGATCAATGCACACTAGCTATGGTTGTAATCTGTGGCAATACCCGGCCCAAAGTAAATATCGTGCGAACCGAAACTACTGTATCATTGGTCGGGTAATCTAATAACGATGAGCTTAAGGCGAATACATCCGGAGCCGTCATTTTAAATAATAATTAGGGTAAATTGAATTTGATGAAAAAAAAGTTTATATTGCTGCTAGCATTCTGGGTACACTGCCATCTGTAGCGCGTTATTACTTTTGAGCTAGCCATAGGCTGGCAGCAGCTGCTGGATTGCCCCAATGCTTTTTAGTAGCTGTTGTATTGTAAGTACATCGTTATTAGTACTAAGCGCATAGATATTAGGTATCTTTATATTTGTAACCAACGTCAAAAAAGGAGGAAGTTATATGTTTCACTGTTGTTTTTTTTTAATATGTTCACTGACCTCTCCCAGTTTTAGACGGATTCTCAAATATTTTTTTGATATAGTGTGCTTCTGAGGTATCTTTCAATTAAATTTTTGAGCTACACTCAAATATCTGAAAAGTGTTACGTTTACTTGGACGACATTATAATAGCGGGTGCAGACATCGGTGAACATACAAACACAATGACAATTGATGAGTAGCAAAGATCACTGAAAAGGGTTAAACAAAAATACCAAAAAATGGAACTGACTTCGACACTCAAAACTGTGAAATAGCTTGTCAAAGTCGGTACCATCATCATCATCACCATCATGTCAGCCATAGGACGTCCACTGCTGGACATAGGCTTCCCCCCATTGATTTTCACAAGGCCGGTTGGAAGCGGCCCGCAACCAGCCCATGATAGTTCAAAAAGTAACTATTTGCGCATGGTACTTGCATGGGCTTTATCTAGCCCACTGTTGATTCAGGACAACAGAAGATTGTTAAATTAGAGGAGCTGCGATTGGAATGTGTCCGACCTTTCGTGCTCTCCGAACCTTGCTACATTAGATTATCACTTATTCCGACTTTTGGTCAATTCATTGCAAGGATGAGGCTGTTGAAACTTGCCATCAAAAATGTTATTGATTCTCGCTACTAACATGTTTCAGCAAAGGAATCAATGAACTACCGATAAAACAGAATGTTCATAAATGACAATAGTACATACTTTGATTGATTATTTAAAATAATTTTCTTTATATTCTTTGCTTCTTTCATACAAAACGCCAAGTTGATATGGAACTAACATATTTCCTCGTTATTCACCTTAACAACGATGATTCGGAATGAGCCAACAACGTGACTTGGGTTAGAACAGAAGCATCACTACCTTATTATTGCGAGCATTATTAAATAATAATAAAAAAATAATATAATTCAGTTTAGTCAAGTAGGCAAATGATTACTCTTTGCGGAATCCTTTTGAATAGTGATGAGTGTTAATATTTTACTTGGATGTCGATAAAATTTTATTTTGCATTGATTAAATCAAAAGCTTTGCAAAGCTGCAGCATGCAAAACCTCGCTTAAGCCATCAGAAATGATAACAAAGAATGTGTAACATTGCTGTCATAACAGAAAAAAGTGTGCGTAGGAAAAATTAAATTTTTTTAAAATATTAATATTTCCAACCAGGACTCACGGTCTTACGTATTTATTATTATATATATTATATTATTATTTATTCAAACTACGTATACTTATTTTGGTTATACTTTCTGGCTAGGAATTGCATAGTAGATTTATAGATATGATACTGCTTTAAAATAAAATTCCAGAGAAATAAAATTAGAAGTAGTATTATTGTCGCATCAGCAAAATACAACAAAAAACCACTCGATTGCCATTGGCTTATTCTGCGAATCGCACGAGCATCGTTTTTCATTTACACAAAGCTATAAAAAAGTAGATTTCGAAAGGTATATTTGTATATATTTTTTCCATTTAAATTTACCGTAAGTTCCGCCTAGCACGACGTTAATGCAATTTAACATAAAAACATATAGTAGGTACATTAAGTACTAGAAGTTTTATCGATAGTTGGTCTGGTTTAATGAGTTCCCATCACTATTCCATTACTACTCGGCGCCGTCTGAATGAGTTCTCGTTTTATTTTCGCGAATCAGCAGCGGTCGGGCTAGATTACGGTAGCCGGTAGCCGTGCATCACTTATTTACCCTTATTTTATTTTATTAGTCCACTGATTCAATCTGCATTTTGTACATGTAAGCTAGCTGCACCCCGCGGTTTTGCCCGCGTGGTGATGAAAAACGGTGATGATGGTGATGAAGAAAATAAGCCTTTGTGTTAATCCAGGGTTTAAGCTATCTCCATACCAAACTTCATCGAAATCGGTGTAGTCATTTGAGCGTGAAAAGGTTACAAACATACACACGTACACACATACACACAAATTTTCGCCTTTATATTGTTTGTAAGACAAAATTGTATTGAGTTACTAGTGCTATTGGTGTGGATGGAAATCTCATTATTTCCACGCCGCACGCCGTTTTGACAACACACACACACACACACATAAAAAAACAAGATACATACATACATAGGGAAGCCGTATCTGGTAAGTACAGTATGTACTTTCTTTCTCATTTCTGATTCGATCACTCAATGAAACCCCATCTCAATGGCTCGTTGTGCTACCTTGAACTTAATTTTAAGACCCATAAAGACCACATTTTGTTTTAATTATGTCATCACTGGTGACATCTACCGATGGGAGCTTCCGTGTTATATACGAAGAAAACATGATATTTATTAAGAGAATGTACATTAAGAAATACAAGTACCTACCTACTACATATTGGGCTGAGATTGGAAAAGAATTATCAGCCCAATAATTTCCCTTTGCTTCCCAGCAAATGATTCCATAAGAGTCCTCCTTCCTCCTATAATGTCATCGACGTATACGTAGCACTTTTCAGTTATTGGATTGTAACTCAAAAACCGCTTGACCGATTTTGATGGAACCAAACGGGAAGCACCATCTTTCAAATAAAAAAAGTACGACCAAAATCTGTTCACTCAGTCGAAAGTTCTGAAGTAAAAAAAGCCTCCTTATTTGAAGTCGGTTAATAAAATGGTTTCAAATTAACAGATTAATAACGCTCTTTACGCATAGAAACTACCAATATTTCCGTAGTGGAGATAACGTGGTAGCATAATTGGCTTAGGTAAAATTATGATTGTTTTCTGACTGTAATTGTTTTGAGTTTCAATGCAAATATGCAATTTTTTTTAAAGAATTAGAAGAAAAATGCCATAATAATGAGAGTTTCAAACAAAGTACTGCAGGGTGTGTTTAGTTTACAACCATGTCTTCTAGAATTACTATTTTAGCCGATGAAAGAATATATCTAGCTCCGCCCGTGCGTACTAGATACTGAAGATTGTTACAGAGTTTTTCTCAGCGTAGCGCCACTCCTTCGCGTGCGCAATTCGCGTTCTATTATATACCCTCCAATTCCAACCTTATTTAAATCATAAAAGATTTCCAACAGATGGCGTTACACAAACGTTACACATTTTTATCTTTTTTTTTTTTCTTCACACACTCATACCCCCGCACTAGGATACCCTGTGTCGCGGGATGCATAGACACACATAGGCACACACAATCACAATACACAAACATCTAAGACCCGAGAACAAACTTCTTTGCTCATCACAGAAATGTTTGCCCCGGCCGGGATTCGAACCCGGGGTCGCGGTTCCAAAGTCAGTGTCGCTGAGCCACGACGACCGTGTTTTGAAACAAAACATGAAATAAATTAAGTTTCATAACAATTTGGTACAATGTACAATTAGTACAATTAGGATGTCTGTCATATACGAATCGTGCTCAAGCACTTTCTTTTTTACATGCGCTGACGCACTTCCATAACCTCGTGAAGCAGTGCTGTTAGCTGATCCTATGAATTCTTCCTAACACCTATCAGCTAACCTTTAGCCTCGACCCGACGCTTCCGAAGCTTATAAATACCGCAATTATATAAAATTACCACTATTTGTTACGTTAGTACATTACATGGAATGTTATTTTATTGCTGGAAGCGTTTATTCATGTCTGTACTCATTGTTTATCCCTTAAAGTTCGATGTTTAATGCGAGCAGTTAACGTTTTTTTTTTCAGTTTAAGAGTAAGAGCTTTTTTTCAGTTATTTTTTTATAAAATACATGGCTGGCAATTTCTCGAATTTATATATTTATTTAAGTTACTATTGTGAAATTTTGTACGTTAGGTTGTTTATTGCTTAATTAAACTAGAACAGCTTAACGAATACGAATGCAATTTGGCACAGAGATAAGTTATAATCTAAAATATTACAGAAGTACTTTTTATTAAAATTTACGATAACAGGCAGCAGCCAGTAATCCCACTAATATTATAAATATGAAAGTTTGGATGGATGTTTGTTACTCAATCACGCTTAAACGGCTGGATGGATTTGCATGAAATTCGGTATATAAATACTTCAAGTCCCGGAATAACACATAAGCTACTTTCATGATTATCATCATCATCAATCATCGGCGCACGGTTAAACCGCGGGGCGCTGCTAGAATTATATAATGAAAAAGTTTGTGAAGATGGTTGCATTTGGCACAAAATCTCGTCAACGGTTTGTTGAAGCGATGATAGCTCAGCGGGGAGAGCGTCGGCTGTCATACTGACAGACCCTGGTTCCATCCTCAACAACGGCATGAGCTTCCGGTGTTGGTAACACCATTATCGAATTCCCAGCATGGTGGTAGGGTAATAATTTTGGAATATCCGCCTGGCTAGCTACCACCTACAAGTTTGAAAAACTGTCACCAAATACATATTATGTTCAGGCAGTAATCCTTGAAAGCCAGTTAGCATTCTAGGTCTAGCGTGATTACATCTTCGATCACATCGTTACTGACCATCAAGTGAGATAGTGGTCAAACGGCAATCTATACAGTATATAAAAAGAAAAAAATTAAGTAAATTTACTCTGTAGGCATCTCACAAATATCAATTATTTTACCATACAGTTTTTTCACCTTCACATTTAACCCACACCAATTAAGCTGTGATTAATGCGGTACAATAATTTATTGTCAAACAGAACCCTTGCAATTATTGAAAGTGTGGCAACACTAAGGATGGTCTCGGGTTAAATTGGACCACCCGTCGTGAGCTGGTTATTGGTCATGTTTAACAGTAATGGCCGTGTTACGATGAATAGCAAATGGTGATGGTCAGATTTTATTGTTACAGTTGAAATGTTTTAGAATGTTTTGAAAGATATTTATAAGCGGCTTATTATAAAGCTTACTGTGGCTTGTCGCTTTGAAGAAACAGATATCACTCACTAATCATATGACACCTCTTTCGTCCACGTTGACAGAGTTCAAATTGATAGACTTCACTTTTAGGTACCACTCGCAATACAGGTATGAGCCAAATTTATTTACTTTTTTAGCTTTGAATTAGATCAAGACAAAAAAGCTGAATAAAAGAAATGAAGAGCTCAATAAAATATATTAAAAATAAGTTCCTAAATTTAAGAATCGGTACATTATTTTGCTTACTGCAAACAAAAGTACAAATAATATATAAATATACTAAATTGATATTAACAAAAAAATCGGCTAGCTAATTTTATGTAGGTAATAATAATTGAGCGCCATGTGATTTTAAATGTAAAAATATTAATTGCAAGTCATTAAAACAATAAAGTATTTAATGTAATAAAGCAAAAGGTTGATATTTTATTGAAGATAGAATTTTGTTTAAGATAATGATACACAGAGCACAGCAGTTATTTTAAAAATAACCTTAGTTCAAAGTTAAAAACGAGTTGAACTAAAACTGTTTCTCGTATTTAAAGAATACACGAATATACGTCTCCCGCATTCACGAACAAATCAAAATAAGTTCGTTATTCCTTTGACTAAAGGAAAATTAATGGACGGGCCTAGAACACACAATTTCCTCAAAAACAAAGTCAAAACATCAAATGTTTAAATTCGGTACGAGTTTAATTAAAATAAAAAAGTGTTTAAATAAATCCACCTAAATGCGACATATTTCATTTTGGTCAAAGTTCCTCTCTACGCTTCAAGGCGTGGATAGATATTCTAACACGTAATAAACCCTATCCATGTGTTTAGTTATTATTACGCATTAATGTGCGGTCGGCGATTATTTCACGAAATCACAGTCATTAGCTATGCGGGTAATTTTCACCGCACTTGCTCCGATTATAAAATGACAAAGATGTAAGAAAATGTGTTCTATGTTTTATTATCAAATAAAATGCGTTTAAGGAACTAGATTAATACGTTATTATGTTTGAATTTGCCCAACCCCATCCCATCGGCTGAATTTTCGGGGAATACCATCCTTCAGTACCCATGCAATAGTGAACACTATAGCTTAATAAAGCTTACTCGTAAACTTAAATTTATTACAGGATATGTTTTACCAACCTCTGATACTTTTCGTTTCAAATCATAAAATACTATTAAAAATAATAAGTCATCTTGGTTTAAAGGTCAAAGAAACCTAAGATCCAAAAAAATATCTAAATTCATTTCCAAAAAAAAATGGTGCAGAAAATAATTAGATCTACAAAAATATAAAATTGAACAGTTTCGCGTATGCAATGGAGCGCTGTTAATACAGATAGCCTGGCATGGGATGGTATAAATTTAGAAAAAAAAATTGACAGGTGTTTGCTTATCGATATATGTTTTATTTGTTACTCACATCACGGTGCGGTTGCGACTGTCTTCGCAAATGTTGAGCCATTAGTAGAGTAAGTTGTATCCGTCGCACTCACACCTATCAACTTCAGATAGCGCAGATGTATGAACGCGAAATAGAGGTGGCCGTTGAAAAATCACCAACATCGATACTCTGTTTATACCTTATCGATCTTGAGTTAAATCATCCCAGACTCGTCTCAGAATACTCACGTAGCTCTTAAAGACAACTGCCAGAAACCATTGTTAACCACTTGTTGGAAGTACTAGTAGTTAGCATGGAGGAAACTCGAAAGTTACCTGGTGTCGAGTGGTATTTGATAGCAATGTTGCTGGCATCAGAGCTCATGCCTTGGATAAGGATCGACCCGGCAACCGTCAGTTTAACAATCGACGCGATTACTCCTAGGATATAATAATAACAACATTCACACAAGGTCTTCAGGTCCCAAACTAGGCAGAGCCTGTACTATGGTAACCTGATGACTGATATATACTTATATCCATACTTATATATGTACTGATACAGACACACCCAGACACAGGTCAAACATACATGTTCATACACAAATGTTTGACCTGTCCGGTAATCGAACCCGGGACCAGCGGCTCAGAGAGCAGAGTGCTACCAACTGCGCCAACCGGCCAGTCTATAATCTATATATCAAGGCTTAGAATGCTTTAAAAATATTTATGTCATCATGATTCATTCACTAGTATTGAAATAAGATAAATCGTTGCTTATTAACGTAAAAACACTCGAATCGCATAAATAAACATTTACGCGATTCGATTGTTTTTACGTTAGTTAGCAAAGAGTTATCTAATTTCAATACTAGGGGCAAACGCCCCTGCCCTGATTCGAACCCAGGATCCCGAAGACCCAAATGCTATGTCGCTGTCCACTGAGCCACGGCGACCGTCGTATTTCCAGGTCGCGAGGTTTTCTATTTTATTCACTTCACTAAACATGTAAGTAATGTTTGTGACATTTCAACCGTGTGACGTCGAGACGTCAGACTCATATGAATGTCTGTTCCATGCGACGCGTCACCTAATGCTGCCATGTAAGTATATGTCTCACAGAATCAGCTGCGGTTCAACGGGGCAATGCTGCTAGCATCCAGTGTACGCTGCCAACTAGTTTAGCAGGCAGGAATATTTGAGCTATTGATAAAAAACATATTGTAATAGTAAGTATTGTAATTAGCTTGTATGGCTTTATGAAAAAGACATCTGTCCGTCCAAAATAAATTTGCATATCATGAATTTGATATAGATGTTATGAACATGAATGTGGAAGCATATAGAGGTAAAGGAAGTTGGAAGAAGACATGGGTGGAGGTCGTGAAGAATGATATGTTTGTGAAAGGTGATAGCACTGAATTAATGTCTATCAATAGAACAGGGTGCCAGAGGATAACATGTTGTGTCGACCCCATCTAGTGTGGGTTAAGGACATGAATAAGAAAAAGGTATGCAAATATATTTAACATAGCAAAACAACACCATAAAGTTAAAGAAATTCATTAATTGTTAAAAATATGTTTATCTTAAAACGCTTACATGATAAATAGCCTCATAAATATGTTTTCTCTATTTAGTGAAAGGTAAATACTAATAATCATAATATCTAAATATCTTACAACAGGGCGGTACTTTTAATCAATTTTGTTTATGTTCCTTTTAGGTGTACGTTATCATTTAATCAATAAAACATAAAAATCCGTTACAATTTACCATAAAAACATTTAACCGGTGACCTTTGCCCAAACGTGGGCCATTACACCTCTGCCAGCCCAACTCCTAAATATCAATTGAAACCATCAATAATGTAAGTCAATAGAGAGGCATTAAGAATAACAAAATTATCATGCAAATCATAAGTGAAATATCCCCAATGAAATAATAATTACAAACACACAAAAAGCCTCTATAGACAACCGAAAAGCAAAATTTTAAATTCAGCATCGTTTATTCAATTGACGCATCAATGACGAACTCTAATATGATAATCCAAATCGTTAATATTTCAAAGATTTTTTGCGCGCAATTTACATTACCTTTATATTTTCTAAAACATTTGATTTGGCGAGTTTTTATATATATATATATAGCTTTTGTTCCCGGCAGCAAAGGGATTCTCTTGTTATCTTATGGATTAACAACATCGAGCCAGTGCCAAGTAACAAGAAATTAAAAAGTATGTAAATATATGTAACCTTACCACCATCGGAAACAACAAATTTAATATAAATATTTCATGTTGCAAATGCAATATCTCTTTAATGATTTCCCGGTGAATAGAACTCAAATCATTCAAATAACTTGCGATATTGCTAAAAAAATCATAGACATTTCTTTCGTTGCCTTATTGGTCCTCTGTGACTGTACGTAGTCTGTGGTTGAACCGAAATTATAGTTTCCGGTCTCACGAGTTCAATAAAAAAAATCATTAAATCAAAACGTAACTAATAGATATTTTTTCGCCGCTCGAGTTACAAGGAATGGGCGGGTAGTCTTGCTTTAACTGTGCCATGCGTGCGCTTGCGCATGTTCCAGTTCAGATTATAGTTCAACAATCATTGATACGTTCAGTTCATGTTTGTTTTCATTTAATACATTTTATTATTTGCTTATACCTTCAACATGACCTTCAACAATCAATAAAAATAAAATAATATTTTTATTTCTTTGGCATATTTATAGTAGAAGCTAGGTAGTAGCAATGAATTCAAATTACTCGAAAACCGCATTTAAATAATCTATATAAAATAGTAGTACAAAAAATCACTAATAAAAGTTACATTTCGTAAAATTCGAGATATTTTCGGTCTACAATTTATTATAAATCTTTTCAGCCGTTTCAGCGTGAAGAAGTAACATACAAACGACAATTGACAAATAACAAACAAACATTCGTCTTTATTTTATTAGTGTGATTATATTTTCGAATGGTATTTGTTGATAATAATTAAGTAAATAAAGGTTGCATAGCTAAACTTGCTGTATTACTTGTAAATAAGTAAATGAACCGTCATGTACTATATTTGAGAATGTGCCAGTATTTAGCATCACCGTTATGTACATCTAGTTATGTTTATTACCAGTTATGACAAATGGAGCTTAAATGTTTCCGAAACTTCGGAAATTTTCATCACTCAACCGGCAATTTATTCTCAATCTGCCATTTATACTTTTGCATCGCTGAGTTAAAAACTGCAACAAGGTAGAGTCCCAAGCTCGTTATCAATGTAGGTGACCACCACTGCATGTTACATGTCTTCTTAAAAGTACAACATTTAAATAACATACATTCATACAAACACAAACAATTAAGCAATCATCGAAATTCGTCAGACCGTTACACTTGAGAAATGTCAAGAGCCCGTCAGGACGTATTGATTATAGAGTTCCGTATACATAATCTGATAGTATTTATTAAGTCAACGAATATTAGAGGAGTGTCTTCAAAATGTGTAGTTGTCAATTTTTAATTAAATGGTTTTTAATATTCAAAGCTAGTTTAAAAAAACTTATCTACTGAGGATTATTACGATGATCATTATTATTTTTACGTAGTTGCATTATTGAGAAAAAGCAGAATGGCACATTTTATGGAACATATAAATAAAACATTACAATTAATGTAGCAGTAGTAATTAAGTTAGAAAGTATTCTGGCCGACTGAAACGAAAACAGAACAAATTTATGAGAATTTACGAGGTACTAAAGAACCCAAAAAATGGCGCCTATTCATGTAAATATATGAATACATACACAAATTTAAAAACGCACGGAATTTCTCAATACAAAGTTTTATGTTTAAGGAAATAAGGCAAAAGTAAATGTTTCTTAAACTGGTAGCTCTGCATTCGTAAACGAGATTATAATTATTGACATTTCCAACTTTTTTTGGCAAAGGAACTTTCCTCCAGGGAGCAATCTAATTGCTATATTATTTGGAAAAAAATTTCAAAAAACAAACAGATTATTACGCACGCACAGAAATGGATGGTTGTTTTGATGATTATAATTTTTAAAACTTTATAGATCTAAAGTTTGACCAATATCTCACTTGATGGTCAGTGCCAATCTAACACGAAGATCGCACATGTAATCACACTAGACTTGAGTGATAACTGGCTCTCAAGAAGTGGTACCTGAACACACTATGTGCTTGGTGGCCGTTTGCAAACTAAATTGTGGTAGCCAGCAAGGCGGGTACTCGAAAATACTCTACCACTATGCTGAAAGTTTGACAACGGTACTTACTTTACTGGAAGCTCAAGCTATTAGTAGGAATCGAACAAGCGTCCGTCAGTTGACAGCCGACGCTCCCACCGTCTGCACTGAGCTATCAGCGCTTCCGATTTCAGAAATAGCTATCGTAAATAAATAAAATTTAAATAGATAATTTATTCCCATATGAAAAAGGATACAACCTACATAATATCTCTTAAAGAGCAATACTGAACCGGCTTTGATGAAATTTGTGTGGGGAAAATCTAGAAGTTTATCCTATCCAACAAAAGAGCTTTTCACAAATGATGGAGGCATTTCCGAATAAATATGAAAAAGTATACACATCTGAAAGCGCTCCTTTCCAACCGACTTCCGAAAAAAGGAGGCTCGCAATTTGACTGTATTTTTTGAAACGGTTTTGTAAATTTTTTATATATTTCTTAGCTGCATCTTCTCATGTGTTCCTATTTAAAAATAATCAAGGTCTAACCAAAGTTTATGGGTTATCCTTATGTTTTTATTATTTCGCGTTGAAAACGTTCCACCCTTTAGAAGCTGAAACTAAGTCGTGAGGAAGTCGGTTTCCATAGTTTCTTAACAACGTAATCATTAAACTAAAAAGTGATCGTTTATCTACCCTATTCATCATCATCTCAGCCTTAGGATGTCCACAGCTGGGCATAGGCCTCTCTCATTGATTTCCACAAGGACCAGACGGAGCGGCTGTCATCCAGCCTTTAAGTCGTCTGTCCACCTTGTCGGTAGCCGTTCTATGCTGCCCTGTTAGTAGATCTCTTTGGTTGCGCTCTCTTTTAGGTACATTAGCACAATACTGATATTAGGCCCTTAGCAAAAATAGCTATACATATTTTTAGGTTAGCTTGTTTTCGATGTTTTTTTGCCAGAAGTTCATGTCAGTGTTTATCTTTAATGTCCAAAATGTGGATATCAATTGAGTAGATTAAATTTATGATGCCATGATGCTCATCCAAAAAAGTGTTATTTTCATAACTGTATCTCAGTGGCCAGTTACGGAAACATGGAGAAAGAGACGGTGATTAAAATTAATTGAATAACCCGATCTCCACGCTCGTTTTTGACTAAAACCGTTTAAAATACTTTATTTATTTACAAGTTTTCGAGTCCAATTGACGAGTCACGACTCGTGAAATTGCGGAACATTTTTAACGATTGCCATTTATACATTTGAACGTTCGATGTTTGATTTTGATAATTACAGCTGGCGTTAAATTACCGATGAAACTTTCGATATTCTAGTTAAAGTTGTATTTCATTTACGCGCTAATTTAATTGTCTAATTTGAGAACTGAAAGGCAAATGTCACGGAAATAGAAACATAAACTGTAAATGTTTTTATTAATTACATTTTTCTGTAATTAATTCAATACGAAAAATCCAATGAAGTGACAGTACAAATTGCAATAGGAAGGGAAACTCAAGACACTTTATTGCACACCTTCAAAACAGCACTTATGAGAATAAATGCGTCTACTGCATGGTACTAGTTATCATACTAGTACCTATATCAATAAAAAAAGCTGTTTGTTAAAAATAAAAATGCATTAATAGATAGATAGGTAAATAGATGAAACACTTTATTGCACAACAGGTTGGTAGATACTGTAATTTTTTAAAGTATTAACTTAAATCGTTTAATTGGCGACCTTATCGCTAAACAGCGGTTTCTTCTAGGTTACTTTAGGGTAGACAGATACGATATGAATTTTAATAGGTGTAAACTAACGCAAAAAACACCAATTCATAATTATTACCAGACCATCGATATTCCACACCGAGGGTCTGTGACCTTGTGTTACCTTTTTGACCAAATCGCCATCAAGCATCAAGTTGTCAAACGCTAGAACTATATGGTACGAGGAACCTTTTGAAAGTTATCGGCTTGGAGTTCGCGGAGATCCTTCCCAACTTCATTGTGGCGAAAGTGTACCAAACTTATACTTTAGTCAAATTACTACGTGGAAAGGAATAATTGGCAGGTACTTTACAATCAATTTAATTAGATAAACATTTACATTCATATTTTCCATTAATTTGTTCGCCCCGGCTTTGCACCGGTAAAAAAATATAACATTAAAAACTGGATCCCTAATTAAAAAAATATAATAATATAACCTAATCACCCGGGGATAATGTAGCTTCACCACAGTGAAATATTTTTTTCAATCAATTCAGTAGTTTTGGAGCCTATTCAATGCCATCAAACACACAACCAACAATCAAAACCTTCCCTTTTTATAATATTAATATGGATAAAAAAAGGTGATTCGTAAAACTTTATCACTGATTAATTCAAAATTCACTAACTTAACAATATATGCGAGTAATTGATTAATATCTATACCTTACTGAGACGTCCAGTTTTAGTTTGTTTTAACCGACTTCAAAAAAGGAGGTTACTCAATTCGACCGTATATGGTTTTTTTTACGTGTGTTCGCGGATAACTTCGCCATTTATGAACCGATTTTGATGATTCTTTTTTGTTAGATATAGTATACTTCCGTGGTGGTCCCATTTAAATTTCATCAAAATCGGACAAGCGGTTTTTGAGTCATACACCAATAACTGAAAAGTGCTATGCGTATCTTAATGATATTATTGTCGCGGTTGAAGACATCGCAGAACACACAATGACAATTAATTTTATTGATCCCGTGAGTAGCAAAGGTCACTGAAAAGGGTGAAAAAAAATTTTAACAAAAAATGCAAGCGACTTCATCACTCAAAAGTGTGAAATAACTTGTCGAACTCATGCTACCATGAGCACAATATTGTGATGATAGTTACTTTTGTGTGAAGTATCATGGTACCGACTTCAACAAGTTATTTCACACTTTTGAGTGTTGAAGTCGGTTGCATTTTTTGTTAAAAAAATTTTTTATCTCCTAGGTAAGGTATAGCCGCTAAATATACTATTGCATTCTGTATGAGGAACACGGAGCTGTGTACGTATTGTCTACCTCTGCGTGGTTTTTATAGGTGTTGGTTGATTGTATGTACATCATATAGAGCTGATAAAACCTACATGAAAGAAAGTAATTTATTTTATATTTTTTATTTTATTTTATTTATTTCTTTACAAAATCCACAGCCCTTTATAAACAAATTATTGTACAAGTAGCTTACACCTAAGGCCAATAACGGATTTACATTTTACTGATGTAACTTATGTATTTATAGACTGTCATAGTATAAACTAGTAGGTTTTAGGTGCATTAGTGTGTATGTGGTGTCTGGGTTTTTGTGTATGTTAACGTGTTTGTGTGTCCGTGTGGGAATGAGAAGCAGCCGGTATTATTACTTGAATGACTGAGATTCTAAATCAAAGTCGAAACTTTGATTTAGAATCTTAATTATTTCGCTCCTGAAATTTAATTTATTATTGCAAAATAAGTCAACCATCTTATAAAATTTGTTGTTGTAGGTCCTCTGTAATCTACTGACGATAGAGTTTTGGGCATAGTAAGTGCTACTTAACGGGACAGAAAACTATTTTTTATTTAGATTATTATCATAATCTCAGTCATAGTACATTCACTACTGGGCGTATATCTCTTCCTTTTAATTCCATACATACCGGTTGGAAGCGGACCGCATACAGCATCTTCCAGCAATATTAGCCAGAGGTACCCGGGACAAACACCTACACTCATCGCACAAGAGTTTGCTCCTGCTGGGTTTTGAACCTAGGGCAGCAGAGACACAATAGTCATGTCACTGACCACTGAGCCACGGCGACCGTCGAATTCAATCAAGTGTTTTAATGAGTTAAACAGCCTAGCTGTCTAACACAGGGTTATTTTAGTACACTGAAAATTTTTTGTTTCCTGTTTTTAAAACTTTAACTTTCTAGTAACTTAATCATTTCTGTTACTGACTTATACGAATTATATTGAGATATATCTAAAACAATGTCTATTATAATATATAAATAAATAGCTCGGTTATGAGACTATATAACAACGATTATGTGTCTTAATTATGTATTGTAGTACTTTTTATATAATATGTAAGTGAGCAATATAAAAAAAAAATTACAACTTTTGAAAGTGACAGAATAGAGAGGGTACTCTGTCACTCAGTACAGAGGGACGGTATAGAAGATGAAGACAAACGGCGTGCTTGAAAAACTACCTTTAGGTAATTGTGATATTTACATTATAAATTTTTTTTTCAGCGAAATTAATGTGTGGAGACCGTGAGCTAACACTAGAGGGCGTGGCAGACCACCGCAGCGCTGGGTGGACGACATCAGAAGACACGGAGTACGACACTGGATGAATCATGATGGGCACAAGATCACCATGGCTGGAGGACAGGGGAAGAGGCCTTGGATATATCCAAGGCTCCATGATGATGATGATGACATTATAGGGAAATCTACCTCATCTAACCTTATCTAAAGCAAAAAAAAAAAACCAATCCAATGACCTCATTGCATATGTATATAAATCCCATATTTATTAAAACTTCCAAAACACTAAAACACCTCTATAAATGTCCCAGTGCCACCAAAGTATTCGAAGCTGCGATCTGATTCACCATTTCGTAACTTAAACCAAATGTAATATGGTTCAATTTTATGAATAGCTGCCTTCGTGATATCCTGAAAATTGAGCATCACCATCCCATGAGAGGCTCAACGGGCAAATGGATAAATCTCTAATTTACATTTAACAAATACTGAAGTCACGTTCACAAAAATGTTGAATGCAATTCAAGGGACCTTGTTGAATGGGATGGTTTTGTTTCAATTAAATGGAATAATTCTTTATGTATGGCTTTAGATTTATAATTATAGATTCTTTTTTTTAATTTGGTGAAACTCTTATTTATTGAATCCTTATTTTAGCTTATTGGACTGTGCTTAAAACTACATATAATAATTAAATAAAAATATGATCCATTACATTGATGAATCGCCGGGCGGAACTTGCGTTCAAATAAAGAAACAGATGCTAGTAGAGTGCTACTATAGCTTAGTTGGCAAAGCTACAGGAACGGTAATCTGTAGTCGTGGGTTCAATTCTCACAAGTAGCTGAAATTTTTTTACGCCATAAATTTGAACGAAATTTAATATGTTTCGCAAATCATCAAATAATATAACAATAGTCTTAAGGGGTTAAAAGGCAAAGAGGGCGGGAAATTATATAGCGGGTTGATTTAAAATATTACAAAAATGTACCTACTCTAGAGCTGAGGAAAGGCTAAAAAAGTACTTATCACATTTGTAGACTTTATTAGCTTTTTTCTAGTTCTGCGTTCTTGTTTTTAGACACAGTTCTAGCGCATTTGATAATATCGGGAAAATTTTTGATAAAGAAAAAACATAATCACTCGATAATATTTTCTCACTTATAAATTAGCAAATCTAATCAAATTTTGTTCAATCAGAATTAAGCTTCATGAAATGTTCTCAAAAGTAGTATTTTTTTGTTTATAAGATATGCAGGACTTTCAACAAAATAAGCTTAAAATACCAAAAATCGTCTATTCAGCAAATGGTAAGAGCTTTTCAATAGTAGGGGTTTCAAACCAGAAAAACCATCAGTCCTCGTAACTAAAAACGGCGTCAAGCGACTGAAAGTTTGTACAAACGAAAAATGTTTGAAATTCTTGAGTTGTATATACAGTGCAGATACAAAAAAACAATTCAACTAATACATATTTCGTACTTGCTGCAGCCTGTGGTTGTACCCGCGTGGTGATGGTTGACGATGATGATGATGAAAATTAGCCTATGTGTTATTCCGGGACCTGAAGCATCTACATACCAAATTCAATCCAAATTGGTCTAGGCGTTTGAGCGTGTTTGAGTAACAAATATTCATCCATCCATCCAAACTTTCACATTTGTAATATAAGTGAGAAGTGAGCAATGAGATGAGATACGGCGTCCAATAGCCACCAACAGGCAAGTCCTCGTATTTCGAAAACCATATACACAAACAATATCCGAGAAATCCCGCAAATCTCGCAGCGGGAAAACGGTGCGTGAAATATTAAATTGCGGTGATTACTGCTATCCCGCTCAAAATAACAATTTCATCTAAAACCATTCCGCCATTTATTATGAACATGTAAATTTTCGCGCACACGTCTAAATAAAGCCGTCGCCATCTTGGATGGGTTTATGCGTTAATTGCAACTCGTGCCAGATTGTTATTATTGCATACCGACATCCAGCTTACATTATAATATACCTTATGCCTTGTAGAGTTAATCTAGAATAGGTATTACTAAATTCAAATTTATGTCATGTCTATATATCACAGCGTTTAATAATTTACATTAAAATAAAGTTCAATCATGTGGTTATAGTTGATTAAAAACTTAATAAATGTATGTTTAATATTTATTGAGATATAACCAGCTAAACAGGCAACAAAAGTTTCATTCTGCAAGTAAGAAGGAACATTTTACAAGAGTCTAAGGGCCAAGTTATGTGAAAGATGATTCGTAATAGCAGACCATAAGGGCAAGTATTGTGAGCCTGTGAAATATTTAGCAATACCCTACGTGACCTGTGGTCCGCTAAATACGGTTTTACTGCATGCAGTGTACTTATAAAGTTCGTAAAGCATGGTTTAGGACTGTAGATTCGCAACATGTGAAGAAGGCTTACGTTTAATATATTTCTATTAGCCGGTTGAAGAAAATGATTGAAACATTTTATATGTACACGTCGGTAATTACGTTTAGTTCCCGATATAGAAGAAAATATGCATATTGAGTATTTTCCCTTTTAGATACTCCCATCACATTTTATTTCCGAACCCATTCACGAAACGCAGTCTTATTACAGTATATTTATAAAATTTAATTTTCCGTTAAATCTATTTATTTTTTACTAGTAGCGCCCCGCGGTTTCACCCGCGTGGATTACGGTTTTCTCGCTACCTCAATTATCCAACGGGAACTGTACTTTTACCGGAACGAAAGTAGCTTATGTGATAATCCACGGTTTAAACTATCTCCAAACCAAATTCATTGAAATTGGTGTAGCCGTTTGAGCGTGAAGAAGTAACAAACATACTTACATACTTTCGCATTGAGAATATTAGAAGAATTATTAGAGATGAGCTTATTTCGCGATTTTGGCGATGCCTATTTTTTTTATTGAAACCAGCTTTTTAATTGATTAAAACTTTTAAGGTGTGAAAAAAACGTAGCTCACATTGTCATGCTTACGGAGTGAATTTGGACTGAGACAAAACGACGATATGATTTTTCTCCTTATGATGATAATGTATGTATTTGCAACAATATGTTAGCTTTCCTGCTTTTCGAGAAAGCGAAGATGCTGGTAAAACTTTATTGGCAGTTTAAGTGTTACGTAATTTCGCGTAGAATGTAGTTGCGTTTATTTGTGTTATGTATGTATAGCGGTGATGCGTGACAAAACCCATATCAATAAATTTGAAGAAAGGGGCTATATCCAGTTTTCTTCAACCTGTCCTTATAGAAATAGGGATAGGATAAGGGAAAGGCACATGTCCAGTTACATAGATAGATTATATTGATTCGATTTATATTGATATAAGTATGTTATTAACTTTTAGCTCTTTAGACATAATATAACGACGATTTAATGGGAGATGCCACTGGCTCTTGAAACACAGTCATTCTAGTTCAGGAGCCTATGCATTTAAAAAATGGAATGTAATATTTATGTCAATAAAATATTTTGTATTTGTATTTTTGTATTTATTTATAGATGTGGCCTTATGGCCAAAATGATGATGATGATGATTTTAAAACGAGCCATTTTTGAATACTATTACTCGAAGGTATTTCGAAAATGGCTCAAGGGTTTGCATAAAAGTTTGCATATTGAGAACTTGAAATAACATAAATCGAATGGATGTTATAACTGGTGCATCGTGGAGCAAGGTTTGGTCACCTAAATACTTTCAATTTAGTGGCTCTCTATATTTTTTGATATTTTTATTCCATTTGACCTTTAACCCTAGACAACGTCATCACTTAACATCAGGTGAGACAGTTGTCAAACGAAAAACTTATAATAATAAAAAAAAAATAGCTTTTCATGCCTCGTGTCGATATACCGTTAGAGGAACCCGAATCGGTTTATTAGCAGAACCGAACCCGAAATTTTTTTATGGCTCGTTTTCGGTATCAGATCGATCAGCATACATCACTATGCTGTGCTAAACTTGTAATATAAAGAGCACTCAAAAGATGCTTAAACACGTTTAAGTTAAGCTTTTGATTTGCGTGGGCGTAAACACGTCAAGTGTGGGTCTCATGGGCCGAGAAGGGAGGGTTGCCACATGCCAATATACAGGGATCTTTTTATATTACTTTAAAAACAGAAATAGATACAGTCTGATGAAAACATAAATACAAGACAAGATATATATTTTTTTAAATCCTTTAAAATTGTGTAAGAGATATGTATCTGTTTTTGGGGAAAACTTTAGAATTGGGGCGCAGGAATTTAGGGGTCAAGGAGGACTATCCATTGGTATGGATACCACTCCCCCGCTGAGACCCTTAGTTTTTGAGATATTGAAGTTTTTTGAGGTTATTTTGTGATAAATTCACAATGGTACCGGCCTAGAATAGTACTCCCCCATCTCTTCCCGTGGGTGCCGTAAGAGTCGGCTAAGGGATCACGTACCAGGAGGTGGGCAGCAGCGCCTTCTGAGGATAGGAAACCATACTGCGCTCGCCAACCCGCCTGCCAAGCGTGGCGAGTATTGGTAAATCCCCCTTATGTGGGGAGGCATTTGTCCAGCAGTGGACATTCTATGGCTGCGATGAATGAATGAATGAATGTTGTGTGCTCCAGTGCTGCGGGAAGTGCAACCCCTCCGCCCGCGTAACAAAGCACAGACATCAATGCAATATATAAAGACAAAATACAAAAAAGTAGTATTTGTATGTAAGGATATAATGGCCAACCTTATGATTTTTTTATTTTATTTTTTTATTTATCAACATTCACACAAGGTCTTCAGGTCCCAAACTAGGCAGAGCCTGTGCTATGGTAACCTGATGATTGATATATATACTTATATACATATACACACCCAGACACAGGTCAAACAGACATGTTCATGCACACAAATGTCTGACCTGTCCGGGAATCGAACCCGGGACCAGCGGCTCAGAAGGCAGAGTGCTACCAACTGCGCCAACCGGCCAGTCAATAATTCTAGAGATAATCTCATTTGTCATGTCAGTGCCATACCGATTTTTCTTAGGAAAATTGTAACTCCTTCATTAGTACACGGAATTGCCTCATACGAAATTTTATAGCATAGTAATGATCAGCAGAATCCATTTCTACTCAAAAACAAGACACTTGAAAATTCAAGTCCAACAGACAATTATGTCTATGAAACCCGATTTCAGCCCACTGTGCGCCGGAGAAGCACTAACTATTAAAGTAGACTAACGGGCCTGAATGGTAAAACTTAGGTTCTCCTCGGTTAAATGATAAATTTAAAAACTTGAAAGTCGTTTTTGGAAATTATTTAGCTGATTTAAATTAAAATAGAATATATCGATTAGCTTCATTTTAGTGATATCCAGAACCCTCTATAATTGGTGTCAATAATTGAGTAATTATGTTTTTATATAGTTTGCATAATTAAATTTGTGTATGAATTTGACAACCCTATTACAGTAATTACTTTCCAATGTACTTCAGAAAAGACCTCATCGGTGCGCGAAGGTCATGGACTGATTAGTCAAGTAATGAACAAATCTAGTGTAGGTGGCACTAATGATTCAGTCATCGCCTTAACAATTAATTTGTTTGAGAAAAAGACTGCATGAGAAGTTCTATAGAAATAATTGTCTGATCAAAATAAACCTAAGTTATTGTTTGGTGATGTTCAACAAAATGGTCCCTTTAACTTTTTATTGCCGCCAATGAATGATGTTTTACTAAAGATGACGTATATTCATACTGCGCGGTGCTCAGATTTTGTTCCTTTACGACATAAACATGCTTACTGCGACAGATAATACGGTACAAATAATGTAGAAAAGGATAGCTATATGTTTAGACTTGCGCTTGAAACACACGTCGTAATCAATAATTACTACAATTGACTTAATTTTGCCGCCTCAGTTTCCGCGCGCTTGTGCGACATCTAACTAATCTAAATATATAATATCATTGACGCCAATGTATGTTTTTAAATAAATCCTATAAATATTAAAGAAACTATAAAAAAAATACAAACGAATGTAGTTTGGTTCAGGAAATCGCTTGCAATTGAATAAACAGCTTACAACACACTGAAACCTTTTTTTACGGTTGATCACATTTGAGCTCCAAAGAGGTCTACTTCCTTTTTAGAACTGGAACCTTTTTCTTTTATTTGCTGTGTGTATACTGTCTGTATACTTATTTATTAGTATATTATTTTAACGCTAAGGTCAAACCAATTCAATTGTTTTTACGAATAAGCAGGTAGAAATCTGATATGATACTCACTTTTTGTGTCACACTTTGTACCGAATCGTCAAATAAATATTTTGTTGATAATTAAAAAAATAATGCGCTTATAAATTAATGTTAATGTTGTGATAGCACGATCTTATATCACGTTCTACGACATCGAAAGTATACGATAATAGGATCACTATCACACAGATCTTAATAGCGATCAATATGGTTTTTTCTTCGTATGGATCGAGGTGTTTTTAGTAACTACGTATTGACTCTTATCAATAACAACTAAAGTTATTGTAGGTAAGCTGAAGTAAGTCTAATTACAGATACAAATAAAGTCGAGCTAATGACTTTAAACAAAAGAGTATCCGGATACTAAGGTTTATTTTGCAATTGGTTGTGATGGCATTGGGATAAAACTCTTTTGTTTAAAGTCATTAGCTCGACTTTATTTGTATCTGTAATTAGACTCACTTTATTTTGCCATACCTATCATGTGTAAGATCTTATTTCAATAAAGTACAAGGTTTCAAACTGAGACGTTTCGAATACAAAAAGTTATATTATAATAATATTTATTATCAAAATATTTTACCTATTTTGTTACATTTTCTTGCTCGATATTTTGGGACAGTTGCACGAACAGCCATCACTAGCTATACAAATTATATAATATGGATGAGTGTTTTTAAAAGTAAAACAGTCTACCTACTCTTTCACGCCGTTGCATTGAATTGTTTGAGTGTTGATTTGAATCAGATTATATTCAAATTCTGTTTAAATTATTATAATAATATAGATGGATAGATTGACGAATACTTTATTAAAACACCACAAAATAAGATGTTACAAAATATTTACATACGACATAGCGATGTCTTTCAGACTACCAGTTTCTGAAGGGTTTTTGAGGTATGATCTTGAAAAATAGTTAATGATTTAGAACATTTTATTTCTAGTTGCAGTTGGTTCATGAAAAAAAAAAAAATTTTTTTTCATTTAATCTGCCAGCTTCAAAGCTAAATTAATTATTATAAAATAAAATTTTATATTCGTGATATTTTAGAAGATAAAATTTTTTTATTTATGAGATGCATGTTTCTGAAACTATAAAAAGACAACCGAATAGAAGAAAAGTCAGTTTCATGCAAATGATTTTAAATTATTTATTAAAAGTTGCAATAACAATTAACAATTGCATGCAATTGTGTATGTACAGCGCCTTATTATAGATTACCTACACACAACCGTACTTACTTTTGCACAGATCAATCTTTAATGATATCGAACACCTACATAGTGTAGTACTTAGCTTTATAATTAAATTATATTATATAAGTGGGTATTGTACACTGCAGGTGGGAACTGAATTATCGTGGGATCTATCCTACACTGTGACTCATTCATTTACACAATGATCACGATTTAATTTATTTTGTTCTATGTCTCAAGGTTGCGCTATTGTATGAGTTTATGAATGAAACACACATGTAAACATTCAACGGTAGATTGTATACATTCTGGGCTTGCGTACTATATCTTGGCTCTTGTTTACTTATACCGAGCAAAGCTCTATCTTCCAGGTACTATGAATTACACAATGTTTAGTGTTGATTCCGCGTGACAAAATTAATTCTGATTGGGAATTTGAAGTGATGATAGGTCAGCGGAGAGAGCGTCGGCTGCCAAACTGTCGGACGCTGGTTTGATCCCCACTAACGGCCTTAGCTTCCGGTAAAGGTAACAACGTTATAAAAATCGTAGCATGATGGTATTTTGAAGTTCCTCAAACTTCAAACAAGCCAGGCGGGCCTGGCTCCCTCAAGTTTGAAAAACTGTCACCAAACACATAATGTGTTTAGACATCGTGATCGGTGACACGTGGATTACGGTTTTACCGCTACCTCAATTATCCCACGGGAACCAAACTTTCTTAGGGTAAATCTCTAAATCCTTTCTTAGGGGATGCTTACGTCATAGTAGCTTTATGTATGCAAAGTCTCAGCCCGTTCGGTTTAAAATTGACAAAGTTTCATACAAACTTTCATCTCCTATTTTATCCCCGTGGAGGTAGAATTAATCAAAATCCTATTCTTAGCGGATGCCTACGTCATAACATCTACCTGCATGCCAAATTTCAGCCCGATCCATCTAGTCGTTTGGGCTGTACGTTGATAGATCACTATGTCAGTCAGTCAGTCAGTCACCTTTGAGTTATATATATTGAGAAGATGTAGAAATAATACATTGGAGACGACCTAAAGAAATATTAAAGTTCGGCGTACAAATCTCCCTGGGCCAAAGGTGCTATGTATTTCATAATTTCCTTGCCAATTTCGATATTCTCACGCTTAAACCCTATGAGTCACTCGATCTGTACCAAATCTAGATACAATGGAATGGCATCTGTGAGGATCAGTGGGCGTGCGAGACGAGATCGCTATTTCCAGCGAATGCCACATCTAGTTCTTATTATGTGAATATTTAAGGCTCTTATTCTGAATATATCCTCACCTCTGTAGCAGTTCCCTTGAAGAAAATGGTCGTGGGTCGGTCAACTGCGTGATTCAAAACAACCCGATACTATTATTATCCCCATTACATCGAAGGCTATTACTAACTAAACACAAGTTACTATTACATAATTTTATTTTTCACTAAAACTATTAATTAATGCAAGTAATGACTCAACTTGACTCCCATTAATTGACTAAAAATACAGTAATTATAATTAATTGTTCGTACGCGTATATCGATATCTCTCTATCGGTAAATATCCCGCTATTAATGTTAGCTAGTGTATTAGTGACATTTAAAGTATATAAGATTTATATGGAGGGCTATGCTCGGGGTTTCTCTACGTGATCGAATTAGAAATGAGGAGATCCGTAGAAGAACGCAAGTTACCGATATAGCCCAGCGCGTTAGCAAGTTGAAGTGGCAGTGGGCAGGGCTCATAGATCGACGAACTGATGGCCGTTGGGACCGAAAAGTTGTCGAATGGAGACCACGGACTGGCAAGCGCAGCATAGGACGGCCACCGACCAGGTGGACAGACGACCCGACTAAGATCGCAGGCAAGGGCTGGATGCGGGCCGCTTCCAACAGGTCCTTGTGGAAATCAATGGGGGACGCTAATGTCCAGCAGTGGATGTCCTATGGCTGAGATGATGATGATGATGAAGATTTATACTTTGTCCGATTATTTCAGCTAACCTACAATATAATGTGTTTTTGATGGGATAAGGTGACATAACAAACAAAAGGCCCACAGGATGTTAAGTGGCAACAATGGAGACATATACAATTGGTAAAGAACTGCGCTGCGCCCGTTCCCCTGAGACGTAAAGCTGGTAAGTCTCATGTGCCTGTAATTTCACGGGAAATCATACCCTTCAAACCGGAACACAGTAATTCGAACACTACTGCCTGGCGGTAGAAATAGATATGGCGGCGGTACTTCCCCGGGCGAACTCTCACATAGAGTAAAGTATATGTATAAATAATTGTGATCGCGTAATTTATCTTGTGTTATAAGATTGCTTTCCCTTTCAGGGTCACAGATAAATACGACATTTCTTATAAGTGTACTATATAAATATCTATAACTCTAATTAAATCAATAATAACAGTATCCAACTTTAGTTATTAATCAATACGTTTAACCCTTAACGACTTTTCAGTTATGCATTATATTATAATATATACCCCCCCCCCTCGAACAAATATCGAAATAATTTAACCGTCAATCATTGACGTGAAGTAGTTTAAATGAAGTGTCGTGTCACTTTGACAATGTGTTAATTTATACGGAGGGACAACTTTTGCCAGATCAGCTGGTTTTACCTAAATAAATATATGTATTTAACTGATGAGTAATCAGAATAACACCCAATAGAAAATACCAGACAGTCTGATTGTTAGCGAAACAAACTAGAAACGCAATGAGATCGTGATTCTCTTTACGGAATCTACTTTATATTATATTACGGATGACATTTTGTTTGATGATGTGAATTAATCATTACTGAAATAGAGTTGTGATGAAATCTTTGTCTATTTGGACGGGATTATACTAGTTATTTTATTTATTAACAGAAAATTACATATAGCATGAAAGTTATTACCAATGCAATGCGATATACCAATGATATGCATTTTTTCTTCTACACTGACTAATACAACTTTTATTATATATTTAATACACAAACCCCTGTCCGTACTTCTGTAATTTGAATCTTATTCTAAAGCAACTGGGACCGAAGAAATGTTTTTTTATTCGATTTTAATTCATTAACTGTATTTTCAGAACTTGATAGGTATATAAGCATTCTTTGCTTATGCTCTTTGCTTCTTTTCACGATACGATACCACCTTATTCGCATCTTCGGAAGAGGAAATGGCGGGTCTGTTAAGTCGTCTCAAAACAGTGAGTAAAGAAATGGGACTGGAAATTAACAACACCAAAACCAAGCTTATGATAGTTGACCGGTTTTCAACATTACAATGTTCTACTCGACTGCAAGAATACGAAACCGTAGAGCAGATCGTGTACCTTGGCTCTCTAATAAACAACAAGGGCAGTTGTGAACCAGAAATACGTCGACGCATAGGTATGGCCAAAACAGCCATGACTCAACTGAGCAAAGTATGGAAGGATAGTAATATTAGCCGTCGAACAAAACTACATCTAGTTCAAACACTTGTCTTTTCCATTTTTTTGTATGGCTCGGAAGCATGGACTATGAAAGCCTCTGATAGGCAGAGAATTGACGCTTTCGAAATGTGGTGCTGGCGTCGAATGTTAAGAATACCATGGACTGCATTCCGAACTAATTCATCCATCCTTAAAGAGCTTAAAATCCACAATAATAACCGCCTATCCACCATGTGTTTTCAAAGGATACTCCGATATTTCGGCCATGTAGCTCGTAGAGACGGTAACAACCTGGAAAAGTTAATTATAACAGGCCAAGTTGAAGGCAAAAGGCCTAGAGGGCGAAGCCCAAAACGTTGGTCTGACCAGGTGAAGCAACAGCTAGAGATGCCAGTTCACGTAGCACTCCACGAAGCAAAAGATAGGAACAAGTGGAGGAACGCAGTGAAATCCATCGCACTTCGTGGGAAAAGTCACGATCCTCATCAATGAGGGAACGACTGAGGAGGAGGAGGAAGCATTCTTTATATTTGACCCAACAAACATAACACATAAGATTAAATTTAATGTGTCTAACTCTCAGACAATATTTTATGGTATATGATTCAGTGACACCTACTATCAATTGTGTTTCTATGTTGTCTACGACACAAAAATAATGAAAAAATAAAATTAGCTATTTTATTATTATCTGACAAATATGTACCTACCAAATGATACTTGATATATCTGAATACTTCGTTTATCTACTGGGATAAGCATCACGTTGGGTTACTTATAAACCTTGGAGTTTAATGAGCAAAATTATAATTAATTATATATATTATTGTAAAAATATATTGAAGAAATATTGTATATGTATTATTATAAAAATTATAATATTCTAAAATATATTTTAGGTCGAATGTGATACTACATGTAGGTAACGGTGTTGGGCACGTGACCAAATGCAAAGTTTATCAATAAAAAAAAAACTTATGACTGAACATGACGTCTGCGTTTTGCTTTGGAAAATAACTACTGTGAGCTACAACTAACATCACCAATGACAAAAAGAAGTTATGAAGCGCTGATTGCCTAGCGGTGGGAACATCGGCTGTCAAACTCACGGATACTCTGGTTCCTTTCCCATCGACTGCTTAAGCTTCCGTTAAAATCAATAGTGATAGCAAGTTTCCCGTACGGAGGCAAATTACTTTTGGTAGCTGGCTGGCACACTCAAGTTTGAACAACTGTCACAAAACACATACGCAGCAGGGTTCTTGGGAGGCAGTAAACATTCTAGGCCCATCAAATGAAATAGTGGACAAACGCTATTCATAAAACATTTCAAAAAAAACGAAACGTAATTAATATTGTAAATAACACGTCCCAAACTTCTTTACTTGTCCATTCCTTATCAATAAAAAATGTAACACCATACACCACCTTTCTATAAAACAAAGAGTTATTTATTTGTTGAGATTTCCTAACAAATTGACACATCTATTATTCTTGACATCGGAGCGATTTCTCAAAACTTTAGATAGACCTTCGTCCACTGTAATCAGAACTGTAATCAATCTTTTTCTGTTAAAAGGAGAAGGTCAAGAAAGGTTGGACTCTAAGTTTGTTAAAGTTATAAGTAAGGTAAGTTTTAAATTATATCAAATTAATTTTATTTGATAAGAGATAGAAATAAATTATTGTGCATAAGGCGTTCGTGTGAACTAACTTGTAGTTTTGACATACATTTCAAAGATTATCGTGCGTAAAAAGAATATTTGTTTATTAAAATTCACGCTCTTTATTACCTTATACAGCTTATACGGGTATAACGTGACACTTACGCGTAGTCGATATCTCGATCGACAATCCTAACTAGCATGATACGGAGTTGTTTTATAAGGTTACCTACACCTGAAGCTGCCACCCGTACAGTTTGAGCTGTTTGATGCTAATACTGCTTACCTGTCGCTGCTTCAAAAACACATTGTTCAACGTACTTATTTCTGTATATTTTAAAGATATTAGTGATCGCTATGCAAATGCTAGCGACCAACCACCAATAAAAAATAGTCGCAAATTATAAACACTATGTAGAGTCTTTCAAATAACAAATGATTCAAATTTTACCGCTATTGGATTCTGCTGTTCATTCAATCTAACTGAAATAGTGCTAAATATGAGAGCTTTTATACGCTTACTATAAAGTCCAAATTTGCATGACACTTATGAATGCAAAAACTAAAATTAGATTATTTTAAAAAATCGGGTAGTTTTAAGTAAAATAAGTCATCACGTTATTTGGTACCGACTAAGACTACCCGCATTTGAATAAAACACGTTCACTGTTAGAGATAGCGTTTTAAAGAGCTATACGAATTTGGATTTTAACTCAAATAGAAGAAGAGCTTTTTCATATTAAAGACTTTTAATTAGTTTAAGTGGTAAACAGAGGTACGCCTATTGTCAATCAAGAGAGATGTGGTCAAGCAATGACGTATCATAAAAAGAGCTTCAAAAGAAGTGGATCTCTCTGAAGAATCTTTTACAGTAAAACGGCTCACGTAATGTCAACCGGATATGGTGTACGGTTCCCATGACAATGCTATCAGTCGGCGGGCAATGGGCGCTCGCGGTCGTGCTGCAGATGCGCCGGCGCGACGCTAGCGTATCCCTGCCCACGCATTTTGGAACGAAATCCTAACATTGATAAGCACTTTTAAAATTCGATTTTTTTTTCATTACGTCGCTTAGAATCGCATTTTTATTCTCATTTGGTAAAAAATGATTGGTATATTAAATTGTGGTGTGTGGCATGTGTATATTACATAGATTACTACTAAGATATTGATTGTGAAACCAAAGTAATTGTCATATTTTTAAATATTATCGGTGGAAGATGGAACCACGTCAGTCTTTTTGCTTAACTTTAAGGAGATGTAATAGATGATTAAACTAGACATATATTTTGAAGTAATCAATCATCATCATCTCAGCCATAGAACGTCCACAGCTAGACATAGGCCTCCCTCATTGATTTCCACAAGGATCGGTTGGAAGCGGCCCGCATCTATCGCGTAGAAATACTCTGAGTATGGCTCTCTCCATAGTTCATTGGAATCAGTGAAATATTGTAATTGAGTTGTGGTTCATTAAGTATCTTTGGAAAAAGTTTTTTGTAAACATCACATAGATAAATAGATAATGCTTTATTGTATCACAAACACATTTGTACATGTTATTACAGTATTTAACAAATATTATAGTGAGACAATAGGCGGCCTTATCGCTGAAAGTGATTTCTACCAGGCAACCGTGAATGAAATATATTGTAGAACTAATAATTACAGGATGTGTTCAACAAAGTAAGAATTAAAAAGAATGACTTAGCTAATTATAACAAAATTTGTATGAAATCATACATAAATAAAATAAAAAAAATAAACAAAATAAACCTTAGCTTCTTTAGAAGACAAAACCATAGACCAAATAATACAATAAATATCGCATATCCACATTATGCTTTCCTCGTGCATATACCGTGAGCTCGGATAGCAATCTATCAGGGCGCGTTTGCGCATGCTCCTCGCAAGAACATTTTATTGCTATTCACATTAGCCTCATCAAATTACATACATACATGTTTGTTCTAAACATGATAATCTGATAACGTACCTAATACCTTCCTCTGATACTTCATCATCATCATATCCAATGAACTGCGTCGGTCATACCTTAGAGCTAGAGCTAGCTGACTGCTAGTAACATTTTTATTTGAGTGCTTCCACGCTTCTAAGTGCTTATGTATTGTGATAATAGTCCTGGTTTTTGTATTAGAGTATTATTGTCATTGTCATTAGTGTAATGCCCAGGACCTATCCGCTAGCCCGCATTGGCCCGTTTGACGCATTCTTTCTCAGAGCAAGCCCCGTATAATTATAATAATATAATAATAATATGGGACAACATTCACACAGGGTCTTCAGGTCCCGAACTAGGCAGAGCCTGTACTATGGTAACCTGATGACTGATATATACTTATATACATATACACACCCAGACACAAGTCAAACAGACATGTTCATACACACAAATGTTTGACCTGTCCGGGAATCGAACCCGGGACCAGCGGCTCAGAAGGCAGAGTGCCGGCCAGTCAATTGCAATCCAATCAGTATCCAAGCAATGTGTGTGAACGCTAATGCTAATCTGATTTGAGAAGAGGAATGGAAATAGGTTTCAGTTCACTCCACAATGTTAGCTTTCAAAACACTGTGTGTGATTCTTGTATGACAGTTTCAAAATGATTCTAATGACATTGACACTTCATTGCTTCGCAGTCGTCTGTAAAATTATTATAGGTCAAGGCTGAATTTATGCTCTACACTTTGTGGTTCAGTATATTTCTATTTGTTGTTTAAGGAACTAAGCAAAAAAGAATACATTATTGCCATAAACATGTGATTTGTATCCGTCACCTTATCCTATTCGTACGCTTTTGATGTTTTGTGCCCCGCGGTTTCACCCGCGTTGACTACGGTTTTCCCGATATCTCAATTATCCCACGGGATAAAAAGCCTATGGTTTATTCTAAAGTATATGCTATCCTCATTCAAAGTTTTAGGTAAATCCGTTTTTCCGTTTCAGTGTGAAGTAACAAACACAAAAATGACAGAAAAACTTTCGCCTTTATGATATAAGTGTGATTATTGCTCAGCATTCTTTTTACGTGAGGACCGCTGTGTGATGTTAACTATTATTTTAGTATTGTATCCTTTTTCTGTTATGTAATAAATAAAACACGGTTTTCTTATAACCAACGTAACAGTTGAAAAAGATAAGAGCAGAAAAGGTTGAGATTGACTATCATATCTCGCAAGACCGAGTATAATAAATAAGTATAAAGTAAATAGTATAATTGCTGTGCATATTTTTCTAGTTTTGATTTCTTGAAATTTTGGTATAGATCGTGTGGGATGTTTACTAGTTAACTATGAAAAAACAAATAAATTCCCAAGCATCATTACTCTTGCTTTATCAATTTTTTTTTCTTATTTAAACGCTTGGCCCTATGTGTTGCTTTTTTTATATATTATTAAAGCACTTGTTTTTATTCAGGGCAATGTACCTATTGATTATTATTGTAAACTGTTTGTAGCTTACGGAACCCTAGAAATTAGCCAGGTGTCATCCAAAACTACTGACCCGTCATCGCCATTGACCCACTTCCGGTGTTTCTTCACACCAATGAAGTGATGATGCCTTTTTAACCACTGCTCCGTAGGGGTTCAACCAGCTCTATCATTATAGAGAATTATAGAGTGCCAGTGGGAACTCTACCATTGTGGTTTGTTTCAAGATCATTAGTTGATAGACCAACGGTTTTGATTTGATAACACTCGTTTGATGTTATTGAGTTATTATTACACACGGCGAGCAACGGTTTTATATTCGTGGTAAAGGCTTATGTTGGAAAGTGGTTGTATATTAAAAAAAATGTGCCCCATTAGGGAGTTAAAAGACCCCCTAAAAGTTACAACCTCTCAAGATAAATTATTTGTTCGTAATGTAATTATTATTAATATATTTGAATCAAACTTGACTTGAACAGTCACAGATTACACAATCAGGATGCCATCTTAAGTCCTTTGAAATTCGCAGATGAACAATGATGAAAAAACCGTTATAAAATCTTATCTTATCCTATCACATTCAAAACTAAGTGATGACGAGCTCGAAGTATCTTAAACATGTATAAGTAGCAGTTGAAACTCAAGCAGTGTTAAACTCCATCGATTTCCAAAAAGTGAGACAGTCAATTAAATTCAATAATTGGTTAGAAAGTGTTAAGTGTTCCAAGCTAAAAGATCTTAGAAAAAGTAAGGCAGATTAGTATAATTTTATAGACTATATAATCATTCAAATTAAAGTTATAATGAAAAAAAGAATTAAAAAAAATAATACAATTTATTTCATTGATTATATTACAACCGTGATTATATAATATAAATAAGAACCCCTATTACCCCATTATATATTTCACAGTTACTTTTTTAATTTTAGGCCATCGATTAACTAGACACAACTATACCTAATGCCGAAATAATTAATAGCCAAAAATTACTGTCAAATGCAACTTAGCAGTCTGATAATGAATGTTCAAAATTTGTTGTCCGATGTGTTAGAATTAAATGTATAGTTTGTGCCTATTTGCAATAACAACTGCAAAACCTACCAGTTGTCTGGCAGTAGATAGTATACATTACTAAAATGTTTCAAACCAATACATGTTAGCGAATGGAGACCATGGACTGGCAAGCGCAGCATAGGACGGCCACCGACCAGGTGGACAGACGACCTCACTAAGATCGCAGGCAAGGGCTGGATACAGGCCGCTTCCAACCGGTCCTTGTGGAAATCAATGGGAGAGGCCTATGTCCAGCAGTGGACGTCCTATGGCTGAGATGATGATGATGATGATGATGAATGTATGTTAGCAGTGTTACCGTAATGCTACCAGGATGGTCACGTACTCTGTTATTTTTAAATATTGAACCTATTGGATTTAAATTATTTACTATTTTGCGTCAATTTAGAAGTTCACAGCCGATACACAATAAAGCCAGGAGCGGTGTGCTGCGGTCATCGGTAAACTGCCTCGATACGCTTATATTCCTTTACAATTCGAAATTCTATTGAGTCGTAACTGATGCAGTCAATGACAGCATTAGAATTTAAAATCAACCGCCATCCTTAGCGCCGTCCAAACGGAAGGTAAATAAATTATGTCCCTCACAGTATTAAAACATTCATGAGTTATAACGCTTACAGCGGGATGTCTTCACGATTTTGTGCTATCTCGGCCGCACGACACTTCCAACTGGATTGCTCTAGACGTAGCGTTTTCACCGCGTTTAAAACGCTTATAACGGTTCTGCTATTGGAAGCAAAACGCCGAAAGAATTAAAAATTATCAAGCATTTGTTCTACCATTTAAATTTAATAATGCTTTATAATAGACAGATGAACTTTACAAAACTAGTTAATGTCTTTGTTCAATGTTATGATAATCTACTTTATTTCCAAAACTCTTCAAGAATATTTTCTGACTATAACCACTTATAATTATCGTCACTATTTCATTCGAGAATTATGATGAACTCAATTAATTCTCACTACCGGTACCATGGTCTCTCAGAATCATCAGACTTTGACATAATATTATAAATAACGCTATTCTATGATAACAAACAAGATCAACGGCTAAACGTGCTTTCCGTGGCATGCAAGCGCTCTTGAAAACTGTTAACGCAACACAAACGGTCACCCATCCAAGATGGTCATAGCTTAGATGGGTGACCGCTGCTTGATCCAACAGCTCGGGATCGAGAATAAGTAAAATAAAACGTCGGAGAGTTCATTAAGCTAGCTCTGATGATTAACTCCTTCAATGGTCGCCTCGATATAGCTCTCGGGAAAACAATATGTATAATAAGACATAGTAGTTGTTTCGAATTGTGTTTCTCGGATCAAAGCGTTTTTTTTTTATAAACACTCAGACCCCGCTCTAGGATTCCCTGTATCGCGGGAGGCATAGACACACACAATCACAGCACACAAACATCCAAGACCCGAGACAAACATCTACACTCATCGCACAAATGTTTGCCCCTGCCGGGATTCGAACCTAGGGTCCCGGAGACACAGAAGTCATGTCACTGACACTAACCACTGCACCACGGTGACAGTCGAGTTAACTTGTTAACTTTATTTATTTTGGATTGCTAATGAAAACAAAATCTATAATAGAAAACGGGGTCTATTCCGAAACGCAAATTTAAAAATATCTGGTGATTGTTTAAAAGTTACAAATGGATATCAACTGGATATTACATGATGAGCGTTATATAAAGGCAACTGTGCAGCAACCCTTACAAGATTCCTATGCTCGCGTTGACAGAGCGTCGTTCAAATATCGAATTCAAATTACGATGAGAACGCCTAGAGATGCGGAACACTTCAATGTTAAGGTAAGTGCAAACTAATATATTATACAATACTAACTTTAATTTATAGTTCATTACTAAGCAAGAAGTAAGTACGACTACGTTATAAATGTTTACTATGGTCAATTATGGTACCATTTGACCTCAGTTGATTATGAATGTTAGACAATATTATTTATTTATGTATTGCAAACATCTATAAATATATTATACATTTAGGATAATAGGGAGCCAATCATAGGCTTTCACGGATAATTGCATTAAGAGTGATGGAACGTGTGAAAACAATAAAACAGCAATACAGGATATATCCTGGGAACTATGCAACGATGGAAATTTCCATTTGTCCATGATGTATGTTTAGCGGCTCTCAAAGACAGCCACCTAAACTGACTGTGTATTTTAAATGCATATAGTAGCTAAATTCAAATTCCAAAGCATTAATTCTGTCGGACGTTAAGGTTAACTGCGTCCATACAAACGTCAGCAAAATGACGTTTGTACGCGCGTTAATGAACAAATTCACATGTCAAAGACCTTACAGATGTGAGAGAAGTGTCATATGAATCGTATTTAAGATGAAACTTATCACCAAGTTATGTAATTTCTTCACGACCCTGACTGTAAGAATAAGCCCCGTATCGGATACAATTCCCCTAATCAAAAATCCCTAATAAGTTGATTGGCGGCACTAAGAATAACCTTCTTACTGCCAGGACCAGGGCGTTCCTCTCAACGAGAAATCAAATGCTATTGTACTGTATAGATCTAGAGTTTAACTACTATCTTACTCGACGGTCAGTGTTGATGTGGTCGAAGATACCATCACGCTAAGTTAAATAATAGTCCGTTATGTAAAGACAAATAATACCAAACTAACTTTAAAACAAATATGTCACCGAACACCAGTCTGCCCTTGCCTTAACACCGTCGTGATAATCCCAAGCTTCGCCTTCACGAATGTCTTATTAAGCGAATATCGTTATAATATTGAAAAATTGCAATATATGTTATATCTTACCCGTTTGACATTATTGTATTATTCTATGTATGGTCCGACGTAATTGGGAGCACGTTTCACGGTTTCTATGTTATGGTACTGTTTGTGGTGAGGTGGACACTTTATTATTTCGAAATAAGTTTATTTGTGATGTTTGTATTAGTTCAATGGAGGTAAAAAAAGAACTTGATACACGAAGATGTTTCAGTCTTCTTATTCATTTTGATTTTATACAGTCCTTTTGTTTAGGCTAGTTATTTTCTTGTTTAATCAAACTGAATAAAATTGTGCACATAAAACCACTTTTGTAAGATTATGACAAAGTTAAAATTGGCATAATTTAAGATTTATGATCGTAACATGAGATAGTTTTTTTTTTAATTTAAGGTAGGTACTTTTACGATAATAAGACGCAATGTGTTTTGGTACTGATTAAAACTACCCTTAATCGAACAAAATGATTCTCATATTAGAGATTTCATTGTTAAGAGTTACATGAATTGACAGTTTTAATCAAAACGTTATTCGAAAGTTTGCTATGTGTATTTATTATAATAAAATACTAAAGCTAATCAATTTCCACACCAAATTTCATCGAAATTGATGTAGCCGTTTGATCATGTAAAAGTAACAAACATACACACAAACTTTCGCATTTATAATAGTAGGATAAACATCACTGTCTTACAAGGTGCCAAACGACTACTTGCCAGATATTGAACATAAAACATCTTAGTAACTATCTTTATTAGAATCAAAAATACCATAGATTCAAACTAGACGCCATTTTATAAATGTCAATTAAAAGTACTAACACTTATGGAAGTTTGTGAAGGCATAAGATTTCACGCTCGGAAATAACACACAAATCGAAAAGATAACACATTTAAATAATCGTTAGTATGCAATATAACGTGATAGCCTATCAGGCGGACCGTTGCCTCACGCATTAGTAGCTGAAAGATATAGTTTTTTTGGGACATACAGTCGAGAAGTTTAGTGAACTTTTTCGCACGATCAAATAGTTTCCACTGATGATATTTACACTAATAATATTTTATAGGTTACAGGATTTTTATTATTAACCAGACAGGATTTGAAATTATTTAACTATTTATTTATTACACTCAACCTCCCGCACTAGGTAGCATCTTATGAAATACAACGTTTTTATTTCGCCATTACAATTTTGGATTTTCTACTTTGAAGCAATACCGTGCGAGCAGTTTTGTGTTCGACAGTGATACAGTTTACAAGGATTGTGGCAAGAAAATTACAGAACGTATGCAACAAGCAACGTCTTCGATGACTAACGAAGTGCAGTGCCACACAAGCCTGGGGAACATCCGCCTAAAGAAATCGCTTTGTCTATTGCTATAGCTTTCGACTATTTTTTCTTTCTTTTTTGAACCTAAGCAAGCTTCTACAATGTATGATTTATTAATAAGCTAATTATAAAATTGATATATTAACAGGTTATCAATTGAAACTTTCTTAGATTCGAAAAGACGGAAAGATTGTCGAAAGCTATAGCAAAAGTCAAAGCAATATTTTTAGGCGGATGACCCCCAGGTCTCATGTTGCGGCTCACTAACTGTATATAGTCCTTTTTAAAAAAACTTGAACCTAACATTTTACTCATATAAATTAATTTTGCCCTTGTAGTGTATATTTTGCCAGTAATTTGTACAAATATGTTTATAATATATTATATCATCCATAAGATAGACTTGTTCAGAACAAATTATAGGTCATTGTACATGTTTACCTCGGTACTTCTAAGAGTGGCCGAGTGAGTGAGTTCTAGTGAGTGCCTTAATGACAGGTATTTATTCGAAAAATTCAATCAACTTCGTAGTCATGTTTCTTAGCTTGTGAAAACCAACATTAAAATATTTATTATATAAAAATAAAATAATGATAATATTTCATTATTTAATCAAAATAATTGTGACGATACTCTCTTAAAACTATTTGCTACACAATATTTTAAACAGTGTGTGAGCTAGAAATACAGGTGGTTGATTATCTAAAGAGTTAGGACAAACATTTCAACACTATATCCCAAGTACGTGTGTCCCACCCTTATCCCTTTACTTTTAGGTACATAATAGGGTAAGTTTTACTTTTTAAACGTTATCTAAAGTTTGTGACCGTTTCTGGACTCATATTTTTCATACTTTGTAAATGGGTTATAGCAGAACGCTATCGTATATAGCCATTTTAAATGTGCCTCGTTAATGTTAATTGCTGGGACAGTTTTTGCACTTAACTCCATTAAAACCTGAATTATTTTGCCATTTAGCGCGACGTTAAGATAACATATACAGAATCTAATTAGTGATAGCCGAGAGCGAGGTAAACTTAAACGCTTGTTATGTATACATAAGAGACATGGACATACATGTGTTAACTGCTTTAGCACACAACAATAGCAACATTTTTTAAGTAATTAATTAGTACATTAGAGTATCTACTTACACACGAAAACACATCCTTACACACACCCACAAACACACCGAAGCGCGTGCACACCCACCCAGGCAATGAACCATAAATATTACAATAAACTACCGATAAGCGTTACTAAATTAAACACTAGCGAATTTAAAAAAAATACTTAAGCAATTTTTGAATTCAACCCAATTTATTCAATAAATGAATTTATGAGTTTAAGGCTGACTGAATCTTCATTCTGGTATGAGTCTATTTAAAGAATTTAGAAAAAATCTGGTGCTTATTTTTTTTTCTTTTTTGTTCTATGTATTGCAAAAAAATATTTAATATTCATTTAATTTAATTGATTTTATTTTATATTTTTTTTTTAACTTGACATTATATACTATTTTATAGATTTTGACTAAAGTAAATGATAATTTGGATTAAATTATTTAAGATGTACACATTGTAACTTGACATGCCCAATGTAACATTCCCAGTTATAAGGCCAATAAATTATTTTACTTTTTTTTTAAAGATTGACACGAAAGTTAAATATGTTGTGTGCCACAGGAGCAAAACAAGCTCGACTCTGCATTTTTCTGCACTCTCATTGCCAGCCCCACCACAGTGGGTAGCGACGTACTGATATTATGCAGAGACCTCTTTCAGTCACAAGACCCTGCGAGTTACTACCCGTAACATCTCCCAATCAATATGCACATACTTATAACGTTTGAGATTAAAATGTTTCATCACATCATTGTTTATAATATATTCACTGTTAAATTACACTCGAAATTTAAAAAAAATCGGTTTGTAAATGAAATACACGGGCCTATACCAAGTGGGGTTTAAGTTGGGAGTTTGGGTCAGCTATGTCTTCCTGCAAAAACTTTAATAATATATTATTATTATAGATATTATTGTTGAAATGTCACGTGTCACGAGTTATCTCAGTCTCTCTGTAGGTGTAGGTCTCGGTAGGTCTTTCGTGTATACAGCCTCTCTTATCTTTGTCCTTATGAACCCCGTTAATGTGTGACTGAGTAAAGATCAAATTATAATACTAGAATCCAACACGTCGCAGTGGGTGTTATCCTGTGATCTGTATATATCGCACACATTACGAATAGTCTTTTGAATAGATTGAAGACATTTATTAGTAGATGAACCATATTTCGTTATTTTCTGGGATAAAATATTTCTATAGGCTAAAAAAATATATAGACAGATTACGTTTGGGCTTAAGAACAATAAAGATAAAAATAATAACTTGTACAAACTATTAATTGAATATGTAATAATCGTTTTCGTACCGGTTTACTATGTAGGTACTTTATTACACGACATTACATAGAGATATAATACGATACTTATATGTATGCTTACAAGGTGTGCGCAAGGTAATGTATGTGTAACACATACAGACCTTGTTTTACTAATAATTAATCAATGAAAAAATTAAAAATGAAAGCATTTTTTGGCAATAAGACTTTGTTGCCGATCCCCGGCAACCGTTGACTTAGATTAAAGAATTCTCCACTTCTGCCAAGTCACCATATTATACACATAATTAATTCACGTGTGATCTTAACTAGAAAATCATAGCCGATAGCTTCGTTTTTCGATGTTCTTAAGGTCCTCGATATTTAGATGAACTATCCCATAAAATGTTTATCTAGTCTCATAGTGTAATATAATAAAAAAATAAAAAACCAAACTTGAATAACAGTCTTTACAGATAAACTACTGATTTTCAACCACCTGCTGTGACCCGCAAACTTCAGCCGGGTAGTCGGCGGTTTTACCGTTACATTAGTTATCGCATGAGAATATAAATATTAGTTACTGATGTTACGAATCAAAAATTAATCGAGGGCACGGTCGGCGCGGCTCTACGGTTTTACCACGCACTTTTATCACAAGAGCTTGTCACCCTACATAGCCTCAAACAAGTCGCATGTCGGGTGACAACAAAGCGCGAGCGACTTGGGAGAGCTCATCAATCGCACCACAGATGTGAGTGTATTATTGTGTACTCAATTTGTTGTTGGCAAAAGGATGTGTTTGTTAAATAATAAGCCTTCACATCACTTACACTGTTTCTTAAGATAACTGGTGCTTGCCTATTTTCTATGTTCTGTGATGACGTACCATGCAATTTTACCTCTACTACATACCAATTCACTTATATACATTTATGAAATAAAATCCTTATAAGCAATCACTAAAAAATACAAATTAACAATTCGCAACAACAGTCAAAACAGTATAAATATAATGCCTGAAATGTTTTTAACAATGATGGTCGGGGGTATAAAATATTGAAAATGTATGTAATCGAATATTTTCCGGAATTATTTCTAAGAAATGTAATACAAAGATTGTATAAATTTGATATAACCTAAAATATCAATAACTAGGGTTATTGATCCCCTTTTAGTAAGAATTAGCTTAAAGTTCTGCTTTTGTTCTAATATTTTTTTATTTTAAAATAATCTTGGCATGATATTTGTTTAATATATTTAGTAATATTAATTATATAATTATATTAAACATAAAAGGAATCTGTATTCTCCGTATATAATGTATCGTGTAATTACATGCTTTGTTTTAATAGTTAGTTTTTAATATATACTAAACGATTATTATAATAAAATTTACATATAAAGATCTTTCTTTGCGTCAAAGTAACTATATATCTGCGTATAAGTATATATTTATTTTCCTTGTCTATATACATTTTCAATAGCTTTTTTTGTACCTTTCTTTTCAGTGTTCTACTTTATCTTTCAGTTGGGCTGTGTCAAGATGAGTGTCTTTGTATTGTACCGTACTTTTATATATCAAATGATTATTTGATATATAAAATATATCAATAAAACTATCTATCACTCTTTAAATGTTTAAAATGATTATTAGTTTCATATCAACTAGTAGAAATATAAATAATAATAAAAAATCCGCAACTTTAAGTTATTCCAGGCCATCTTGCAGTGTACACTGCTCTCCCTCCAGCATAACTTGCATGCAGGACTGTACACTACGATAAGTGTATATAATACACTATATAACACACATGCAATCTTACTCAACCGGAACGTACTTTTTCTTTACTGCGCGAGGCATCCTCAGGAGCGGTTGGCTCGTCGGCCGTCGAAACGTTTATCACAAGGTCATAAGGAATTTACGTGCAAATTCTTGAAGGACAAATTCCGCTACTATTTGAATATGAACCAAACCACTATAGAATACCGCCCCATCGCTTTACCATCTAAGCTATAGTAGCAATCAACTAGCCATCCGAATTTATTTTTAGTTACATCTAAGAGAATGTTTTTCTATATAAAGCGATCGGATTGTATTCTGGTCGTGGGTTCAAATCCCATTAGTAACCGAATTAGTCACTTCCAAAATTTGAACGTAAGTTCGGCCTAGATTTATGTTTGTGCTCATTGTATTAACACAAAAATCCACAAGGCGTTTGTTTCATAAGTATTTAATTGGAAGAAGTCCTATTAAAATTGAAAATATTCTCCTATTTTCACTATCAATAAAGTAAGTTTCAAAAATAAACAACCTTCAGAGTACACAGCCTTCGTGCGCGTATCAATGGAGCATACCATTCGGTGAATAGAGCCCGATAGCATCCATACTGGGAGCAGAAATACTCAGGAACAAAGAAATAAAAAATAGTAGAAACAACGAAGAGGTGAGACAAAAAGAGCCACTTCAGTTCCTTTGGTGAGCGAAAACGCAATGTGATGGTGTTAGATTTAAAAGTATTTTAAGGCATCTTATTTCCTATCCTATCCTACTAATATTATAAATGCAAAGTTTGTATGTATGTTTGTTACCTCTTCACGCTCAAACAGTTTTTACTATACAATTAACCGACGGTTAACTGACAATCGGACTTAATCATTTATTGCCAGTCATTGCAAAGTTTATTTGCTGAACAATTCTAGTACTGGATAACTAGGAGCGCGCGCGCACCGATACCTGCGCCACCTCACGGACGCTGCTCATCAGCGCCATCGACCTGTGTCCATTAATATCGGCGGGTTCCGTATCTAACCATGCTGTTAGCGAGCTTGGCGACATCGGCGAAGTATCGACTGCTGATTGCTGGATGGTGTACTTTTTTGTTTGCTTATTTATGATATACTTACTTAACTCATTGTTAACATAAAATTGAGTGAAGTGGTTATGAGGTCTAAAAGTCTGATACCATTTTATTCATGTGGAAACTCGATTTAAGAGTTTTAGTTAGTACCAAACGCGTCGGGTTTAGTCGCCTAATATATTTAAAAATTACTTGCAAAATACGATCAATAAGATCTTGACGTTTCTATACGTTTTAGTTAGACATTAAAGGATTTTTATTTCGAATAACGCAACTGCCGGAGTTATTGTCCAAGTAATTCGTATTCCACAAAAGGACAATTCTGTGAGTTTCATTTTTACACAGTTAATAATACGCATCGTTTACCAGAATCATGATAGATTTTCAGTCAAGACACCACAAAATTAAGTACAAAAAAAAAAAAAAATCGCAACAACAAAAAAAATCATCATAAATAACTATTATTCCTCTAAGAAAAAAACAAAGAATTAAAAGAGAATAAATAAATCCTTATTCGAATAGCTGAAGTCACGAGTGAACAGTAGCAAGCAAACTTAGACCGCCTCATCATTTAACATCAGGTGAGACAGAGGTCAAACGAAAGCTGAAATAGTTATGGTATAATGACCACAAAAATACAATTTTCCTAGATAATACGTCTTAAAGCTTTACTCTCTAAAGTCAGATAATAATATTCCAGTAATGTTTACCAACAATAGGGCATAAAGTTTAATATCCAGGTAACAAAGATGCATACCTTCCTTGAGCCGAGAGTCCATACTTTTCTAAATATGCGGCAACACAGCCCGCCTTATTAAATATAATTTATTGTTTGAAGTGTCCGTGGCGGAGTGATACTTAACAACAAGGAACTCAAAAATAACTCACCTGAAATCTTACATAATATAATAACAATAAAACACCTTAACTTTTTGTGTGTTTCATAAGCATTGTTGAATTTCTAATATTATCCACACATACAGCATGAATGATTTAAAACTTACGTAATGGCAAGACTCCAACTGCTCTTCCCTCAGGTATCTGCTCGTTCATACCTTGGATAAGTGACTTCTTGTGGTATTGTCATCTGAGCGCTTCGCTTTTCGCCGGTCGCCGTGGCGCAGTGGATAGTGTCAGTAACATGACTTCTGTGTCACGGGGACCCTGGGTTCGAATCCCGGCAGGGCCACATATTTGTGCAATACGTTTAAGTGTGTCCCGGGTCTTGAGTGTTTGTGTGCTGTGATTGTGTGTGTCCATGCCTCCCGCGACACAGGGAATACTAGTGCAGGGGTCTGAGTGTGATAAAAAGAAAAAAAGAAAAAGAAGCCGTGCTTCAGAGGGTACGTGAAGCCATCGTTTTCGGTTGAGGTCTAGCCACGAGCCTATCCGCCAACCGGCATTGGCCTTTTGTCGGGGATTTCGACCAATACTATTCTCTCAGAAGTGGAAACGTATTGGACTGATTAAACAAAACAATAGCTTAATCATCAGTTAACATGCAATAACCAGCCGCCTCCGATGTTTAGATGATATTTTTGTATTTAGCTTGACTTCATTAATCGTTGTTTATTGTGCTCTTTTTTATTAGACATGCATGACACGTTTTAGAACAAAGATTTAATTTTTTTTAAATTTTATTTATCAACATTCGTAATTGAAAATTAAGTAAAGTTAAAATTACTCGGAAACGTATATGGCTACTGTCCTGCTTCTAAACAAATAAAAATTGTCTTAGCTGCATGTAGTAAATTGGCGATGGCCTGTGCTGTGGTAGGCCCACGCGTGAGCTCTGGGAAAGGGCAAAGATGAGCCAAGCGAACTGCTACGCCCCGAGATAGTGCCCGATACCAGGGCTTAGGAGTAATATGAACGACTATCATCAGGGAACTACATCACAACTTGGTGGCGACCTCCGCAGTAACACTGGTTCTTTTATATGAAACCTTTCAATATTTTTTGTATTGAATGTGACTAAATAATGTCAGTTTTACTTTTTCAAAAACAGTAGAGCTGGCTAGTAAGCATATATAAATTAATTATTTCCAAAATATAGGTTATGGCATATCTAAGATAAATAATTTCAGTCATAGCTTAGTACGTATGACCATCTACTTGAAAGTAAAGCTACATGAAGTTAGGTTTTTATTAGCCTTATTGAAATATACAAACTATTTACCATGGTAATTTTTAGACTTCCGCGAATCGAACACATTGTTAATAAATCAATCGGGGCTTGATCGGCAGTCTTCTCATGACCACGACTTATGCAACTTGGTCGAAACGTCGAGGTAAATAAATTACTAAATGTTTTTCTCGCAACCAAGCCCCGATTGATTTATTAACAATATTTACAAATTAATAAATTGTAATATTATCTACAAACAATATTGTAGATACTACATTACCTAATAGTTGAGCAACCAGCAGGTTGTTGCCAGCCTAGAGATAGCTCAGTGTTAAAGATAGGTAAGCGTGCTAAGATGATGTTCTTCGAAAAGACATATAGATAATGTCAAAAGAACTACATATACACCGGTGCGGCTGGCTTGGACGAGTCATTCTACTTCGGGACATCGTACTGAGCGGACGTGTCTTATTTAGTCCACTGCTGGACACTTCTACCTGGGTACTCGGAGGCATCAGTCGTGGCTTAGGAATCTACGTGAATTGTTGTCGTGTTTGGTGATATCGCATTCATATATACTATAGGTCTTTCATTATACGTGTCTATAAAAGTTTTTTGTAACTAATGTTGTATTGTGTTCATAAACAAATTTGAATTTGAATTTGTCCATATTATAGACACAATTCAATTTCGGAAGCTATCAAGTCGCGGTTGAGCACACATTTCAAAAGCAGGCGTAAAGATAAAGAATGCCACAGGCTTCGTGACATTTGCGAATAGATTCAACCAAAACTTTATCAATCATTAATGTATACTATTATAATGTATTCTTAAACTTTTTATAATAATTGATTGGAAATTCTTGTGAGTTTGACACATTGTTATATAGATATGTATATAGTTTTTATACTCAAGTTATAATTTGGGCATAATCGAGAACTCAATTGATATAAATGGTAATAATTAATTAATTAATTAAAATGTGTGTACTAACTAAAAAAATCTATTCGCTAATCACCAATTTACACGGCCAATCACTCCGCTCAAACACGTCATTCGTATCCCTATCGCAGTACCTACACGCCAACAAACGCGTGACGATCGCGTTTTCCGCACATCACTCAATTGTCACGCGCTGAAATCGGCCTATTGTGCAAATATAAAGGTTGACCTTTGGCGTTACATTTGGGTGTCACTATTTGAGACCATAGATTACAGCTTGGGGTCATTGTGGTTGGACTCTGGAGACGTCCACGCTTTTTGTACGCTATGGTCTATGAGAAAAGTGTATTCAAGTACGTACATGATTTTTGTATATATAATTCTCTAACATTTTGACCTTATTTATTGTATCCAGCTTTATTATCGCACATTTTGACACCGTCTCAGTGTCCATCAATCACGTTTACAGGCTTCGACGTCTCATACGAGTATACAATTTAAATGGATACAAAATTATCACACTCATACGATTGACCAGAATGTCGTCTGAGTGGGGGTTAAAAGTGTGTGATTACTTTTAATAATGCTATGCATATCTAAACGGAGGAGGGTCCAAATACATGTCTATATATATAGGTATATTCTGACATATATAAAAACGTATATTTTGTTCACATGAACTAGCCTTGAATTCTAACTAATATTTTAATGCGAAAGTTTGTGTGTATGTGTGTATGTTTGTTACTTCTTCACGCTCAAACAGCTATACTGATTTCGATAAAATGTGGTAAGGAGCTAGTTTAAGCCCTGGATTAACACATAGGTTACTTTCATCCCGGAAAAAAGAATATTTCCCGAGGGATACTTGAGGTAGCGGGAAAACCGTACTCCATGCGGGTGAAACCGCGGGGCGCTACTAGTATTCAATATTTTCAAAATGACATTATATATTCTCATGCGTACTGTACATGTGACAGTAAGATATCAATAAAATGTATCCGCTAGTTAATCTAACACACACTACATTATATTACTCAAATAAGTGACATGAAATGTGTTGATGTGTTCCGGGTAAAACAACTCAAAAACTTTCCAAGAGTCAAAAGAGAATTATATCCACCAATTGCTAAAAAGTTACCCAATAATTTGTTTTGGGCTCATTTTGTCCGAAAACCCATACGGTCTCTGTAAGTTTCAGAAACAGGTGGTAAAACGCAGTTTAATAAACCTTTTGATAAGCGAGGTTTAGCCATATTATTTAATTTGACGATATACCTCCGGCATAAATTATATAAATATTTAATTAATTTTATTTAATTTTATAATTATATCATATTTTCTTTAATGCTAATCTGCACATTCTTGGTTTTTCATGTTATGTTAATAGTTTTTTGCAATTTTATTATTATATGTATTAGATTGAAATGTCCTCTAAACCTTTATCTTTGACTGTAGCATGAACCATGTCAGTCTGTTCTGCAATTTGTAATAGCCTTGAATGATCCGCCTTTTACACAACTTTTCCTCCCGGCTAACATCTGTCCGGGAAGGGATATGCTGAAAAACAGCGCAGTCTATTTTCACCCAGTGAATTTAAACTCTGCACATGCTGAGCATAGCCCTTTTGCCTTACATGTAATGTTTCTGTCATGTCTTTGTAATTGTGTTGTAATTTGTGCTAATATTTAAGGCAATAAATGAAATTTTATGTTTTATGTTTATAAACGAATATTCAAGCTACAAGAATAAACATTATTATATTTACCATTGTTTTATTTGCTCGATATTTACCAGTTTAAAAACGTATGTTTAGAGAACCCAGCTTGCAAAATGTCATGTGTTTATATTGCATGAAAAACATTTAGTTAAATTTGTTTGACCAAGTTAATTATGTTGGGCGTGGTTCTTGGTCATGAGAAAATGACATTCGCCTGGTGAAATTTTGTAATTTATCTAGCTTTGGGCCCCGATCACATAATATGATGGTTAGTGACAATACGGTAAAAAGTGGAATCACGCTAGACTTAGAATGTAAGGCTGGTGGCAGTTTTACGTTGTTGTTGGCAATTTTAGCCAGTTACTATCCATCAGTTCCAAAGAACTACGCTATAAAATAAGAAGAATAGTCTTGTGATCAATCGTAGTAACTAAAGTAATCGCAATATGTAATTAAACTCATTTCCACCAACACTAAGCTCGAAGCGAGCTGGCTACACGAAGGCCGAACAATGTGTTCGATGATACAGTGTACATAATATGAACAGAACATAAGGTTATGTTCTGTTCTAGTTTTAATCACACAAAAATAAACCATCAAATTCTATTTTAGTAAAATGTCTGAATCATCAGTATTCTTAATAAAACTCACGTTCAAAATTGCTTTATACTGTTCTGTGTGAATGCGAGACGGGACGTTACGACAAACGCACCGCACTCAAGATCCTGGTGAAGGCTTCCTGATAAAACCGAAACAATCATCGATCGTCATATCGACTACGCGTAAGTGCTACGTTATACCCGTAGAAGCAGTATAAAATCGGATGGATATGATAAAATAAATTAATAAAGCAGTAGCAACTTGAAATCATTTTTTAGTTTCGGAAATAATTATCAATCATGGTTAGCAAAGAGAAGTCTTGTATCTATGGGACCCAAAGGTTTTTCATATTCTTTGATAATGTAACCGTTAAAAACACAAGAGGTATTATAGTATCCCAATAGTATTAATTGAATCATTTTCAACAAACAAATGAGCACGCAAGCAGAAAAACTAAAAATATTTTTTGAAAACCACCCATTATATTCGTTAAACGAATTTGCTTAAATGCGTCTCAAAAAATATTCATTCATCTCGTAGAATTGTACAATATGTTTTTTTATTTTATTTATTATTAATCCTTACGTTCTTATTTTGTATTATAAGCTTATTATTGTAATTTTGAGTTGCCCAGTATAACGACCATTGTTATAAGGCCGATAAAGTTTCTTATTCTTATTCTTCTTATTCACGAGGCACCGTGTATAACGAATATTGCACTAGAACTGGAATCTATTTTATAAAAAATATATAAATGCTACGTTTGGACTTTTTTTTTTATTAATTTGCGTTGACTTTATTGCAAATAATGGTATGATTTAAATCGCATTAACAAAAAATATTCTTTTGGATAATACAAGTATGTGTGCGTGCAATAGTTTCCATAAAGTTTAGCTACTGCAATCAAGCGTACGGACGTCGTCTCCCACGATCCCGGGGCATAGTTCACGTGGGCAAATGAAATCAGATGCATCAATCATAGAACAATCACTGTGTGTGGACGTGTGCGGGTAGGTTATTGTTTTGTATAGATATCATGGTTGTAAATGTTGCCTACCCGAGGAAGGTATTGAGTTAGACAAAAAATGTAAAATATTTTTTATTAAAAGGACTTAAAAGTACGAACTTCTGCTTAGCAAAAGCCAAACTTCTTGTGAGAGAAGTGTTTGGCTTTATACGAGACTCGAGTGTACCACATAACACTAGATTTCCAGACCAGTTGCATTAGTTACAAACCTCTTAATTTAGTTTTTAGTTTAAAAGTGTTAAAATTTGATTTACATCCTTTTTTAAAAGATTACTTTATTAAACTATTATTCGTTACCATACGAATTCTATGTGATACCTATAACTGAAAATAAATTTCCAAATTCAAATTATTTACTTAATTTATGCATCACAGATGCACATAATATGAACGTCAATAAAACTAAAAATACTGACTTTATAATTTTATTTCTATATTAGTCTAACATTTAACCACTATTCTCACTTGATGGTTAGTGACGATGAGGTGTTATCACACTAGACCTAGAATGCTTATTGGCTTAAAATCTCAAATTGGTGACAGTTTAACAAACTTGAGGGTAGTAGATAGCCAGGTGGGTACTTGAAAGTACCCTACCACTATGATGGGAATTTGATAACGGTATTACCTTTATCGGAAGCTCAAGCCGTTTGTGCGGATAGCATCAGCGTCCGTCAGTTGACAGCCGACGCTCCCACCGCTGAGCTATCAGTATATATCAGTATATTTTGGAACATGGATTTAGTCTTTGAAACGATCAAAGACTAAATCCATGTTCCAAAATATACTGAGCCACACAGAGAAGAACGAAATTTGGGCCCATAAATATGTATATTACTACATAAGTTATATTGAAGCGTTGATAGTCTAGTGATGGGTGCGTCGGCTGTTACTAACTGACGGACGCTGATGCTATCCCCAACAGTGCCTTGAACTTCCAAATACTGTTAGCATCCTGGGTGCGCGGCTAACTGTATAGCTGTATTAATATAGGTTACAACATTTCAGCTACCTATGGGTCCTGTCAGACAAATGTCTGATAAATATATATTACTACAGGTCCTATGAGGTCCCGTGAATCGTATGTTGTTGATGTGACCTGTTGGCGATGCCGTCCCAAGTTGATCCGATGGGCCATATCTCAGTCAATGTAATCATTCCCTTTTTAAAAGTTACCGAACATACCGAAATTTGAACAGATTTGGAAAAGATAATTTCAGAAAGTGTTTACATGATAACGAAAAAACGCATTTACACTCACACGCCCGCACTAAGCTACACTGTGCCGCGGTACGCATACACACACACATTCACAATACCCAAACATCCAAAACTCGAGAACAAATCTATGCTCATCACAGAAATGTTTGCCCTAGCCGGGAATTGAACCCGAGTCGCGGTTACAAAGTCAGTGTAAGATCACTGAGCCACGATGACCATCATGCATGACACTTGAGACCCCTTCAATCTATGTGTGAACATATAGTTTGATCTACTTAATATTAAGTTCTTCTTATTCAAACCCACTAAGGTAGGTATATGTCTTTTAGGACGGAAATTTTTTGGTATTTTATATTCTATTCTATTAGATAATAAGTATAAATTCATTCCGTTCATTATAATTTCAAGGATCCAGCGCGTTCGAAAACATCAAGCCACAGATGAAGGTTGCGCGTTAATCGCAAAACCATAACACTGAGATCGTTTGTGTGATGGCAGCTTCACCGCAATACATTTGTCGGTACTCGACGATTGGCGTCAATCAAGTCATAGGGTTACCATGACAACGATATTTTTTCAACAATCTATGCTAGTATTATAAAGAGGAAAGATTTGCATGTAAGTGGGTTTGTAACAAATTGGCTCAAAAAGTACTAGACCAATTTTAAAAATTATTTCACCATTGGCAATTACATTCACCCTGAGAAACATAAGTTATATTATATTTAAAAAAAAATAAGGGATCCTAATAATTTTTAATATTCTAATTTTTTACATGTGCGAAGCCGGAGCGGACCGCTAGTATCTAATAAACAATAGTCTTCTATAAAGACATAATATGATTTAATTCCTCCTCCCTTATAGCACTGACAAATGACAACACTCTACCTTATCATATGAAGCGTTATCTTTCCATACTCTTAATGGACACAAAACGTAAATCTTCACTAAAAAGTAGAATTCATTGCCTGAGTCTAAGTTTCTGCATATACATACCTAATCAGTGTCTTCAAGTCACCAGTGAATATGTGCATTATCAGCTTACGATATGTGTCGTAAAGATCAGTTGACATCAGGTGAGATACCGCTCAAACGTCTGCTGATCTTCTGTTAAAATATCAATATTTGAATAAAATTAATTCCCAAGAATATTATAGCTATTTTCTTTATAAATACAAGTGCTTTTATAATATAGCTTTCTCTTTTACTCTACTCTATCGACCGTCAACACATCAGCTATTTTATATATTTATTTATAGTATTCCTTATTAGAAAACGCTTCTGTTGTTATATAAATGAAGGTTTTGTGTTTCGTGCCCCATTGAAGTATGGTCACTGTCCGCAATGACATCCAGTACGTTAATGTCTCAGTATTAAGACTAAGGACACATCCATCTAGTTGCTTTACCAGAGATCAGTTTTTATGTCACTATTATGATTTCAATGGATTTTAGTTATTAGTGATATAAGAATTTTGACGATGGATATGCAAATTTTTAGGTTATATATAAACTCAAAGTAAGGTTTGTAAATAAATAAGATAGTGCTTTTTATGCAAGCTAATAATTAAACTACTTCGGAAGAGCGAGATCCTCTAACACAGGTATTTCCATGCTAAAAAGAGGGTCCCAAAGCAATTAAATGTAAATTAAATTAAGTCAACTGAATAAATAATTTGTATTCTAAAGACTTTATAAAATTTGTTTTAATTCATTATCTACATAAGAATTACTTAATAGTGACTTCAACGGGTAGCACGTCTGGGAGAACATTGAGACTGAGTTTTACTCTTCTTAAACACCTTTCAGTTTATTTTTCAGCTATTATCTGAATCTCAAACTCTATTAAGTTTTTTTTTAGATGAATTATGATATCCACATTAGCGACCGCATTTTACACATGCAATCAAGTTTTTTTTAGTAGGTTTGTTAGTCAATCGCGCCAGAACAGCTAAACGGATCTAGATGAAATTTGGCACAGAGATAGGTTGTAGTGTGGAATAGCACATAGGCTGTAATATTAGGTAGTATCATATTTATCCCAGTATAATGTATGATTCCCGTGGAATAATTGATGTAGCTTGAAATCTTAAATCCACGCGGGTGAGACCGCGGGGCTCTACTAGTACAAAACACATTTTGTTTCCACATTAAATGCCACATCTATTTTTTATCAATCCTTGTTCAATCATTACGTTCACGATCGGTCACCTTGACTTTTCCCGATCGGTGTATAATAATTTGACATAATACCGCATCTATCTGTCATTACGTGCCGTCATTATAGCTTCAAGTGCAATGTATGTAGTCAGGTTCAATTTAGTTTTAGTCTATTATGTTAGAGAAACAAAAAGTATTGAAGATGCTTTACTATTATACAAATCGGTCTATTCCGTGTTAAAAAATAAGTGTCATAAAAACCGAATCAGGGATATGAGCGTGCAGAAGTTGGTAGTAAGATTCCGCCGACGGAACATACAAAAAACACAAACATTTTTTTGTAAAGCAGCCGACTTAGCATTAATGTACAACTGCGAACCTTATATCAAAAGATGGTAAGCCTATAATAGAGTACTTAGCCATAGACTGCTAATAGTCATAAATCTGGAAGTTTGTATGGGTGGATGTTTTTTACTCTTTCACGCAAACACTGCTGAACGGATTTCGAAAAAAAATTGTATGGAGATAGGTTAGACCCTGGAAAAATACATAGGCTACTTTTCAACCCAAAAATAGTTGCTAATCCCGTGGGAAAAGGTAATATTTCAAAAACCTCTGTTATTCATACTCAAACGATTGTACCGATTTCGATGAAATTTAATATGAACATAGGCTAGATCCTGAAAAAAATATAGGCTACTTTCATCCCGGAAAAAGTATAGAGTTTCCCTGGGATCAGAGATGAGGAAATCCGTAGAAGAACGAAAGTCACCGACATAGCTCAGCTGATTGAATTGACTCAAGTTGAAGTAGCAGTGGGCAACGTAGGTCGAAGAACTGATGGCCGTTGGGGTCGAAAGGTTCTCGAGTGGAGACCACGGACTGGCAAGCGCAGCGTATGACGTCCACCGACATTGGGGACAGACGACCTGACCAAGACCGCAGGTACGAGATAGATGCCTGCCGTTTTCAACCGGTCCTTGTGGAAATCAATGGGGGAGGCTTATATCCAACAGCAGATGTCCTATGGCTGAGATGACGATGATGACTTTGATCTCACTTGATGGTTAGTAACAATCTGATCAAAAGCTAAAACAAGTTAGATCAGGATTCGTACCTGGCTCTTTAAGACAGCAGTCTACCAAAACACACGGTGCGTTGACAGTTTTCCAAATTCGAGGATGGTAGCTAGCCAGGCTAGTGCGGCTTAGTTGAGTTCCACAATGCTTTGGATTTAAAAGCGATGTCAGCCATACTGAAAACTCAATCCAGGGGTGACGATCGGACGAGCAACCATGATAGGTAGACAGCTAAGCCTCACATTTCGAAGCCAACTTATAACATCACTCTAAAAAAAATAGAAGAAGATCTCCTTTGAGAAAAGATCGACTTTTTTATACTTTTTTAACTGGCTCTCAAGGACTGCTGCCTGTATACACTATGTGTTTTGTAACAGTTTATTCAACTTGAGGATGGTAGCTCCCTCAACTTTGAAAAACTGTAACCAAAGTGTATTCAGGCAGCAGCCCTTGAGAGCCAGTAAGCATTTCAGTCATTCCAACGTGATAATATCTTCAACCACATCGTCACTGACCATCAAGTGAACCAGTCACCAAATTCTACATCTAGACATTATAAAAAACATTTTAGATATTTACGTGCAAAATAAGACACGAGCTTCCACCTTCGATATTCCACCTTCAAAGTATTGGCGTTAACGTGACACCCCTAATGTTGCAGATATATAGGCAACGGTGATCTCTTACCAACAGACGGCTTGTCTGTTTGTTTTAACCTATTTGGTAAAAACACATAACTGTTCACTTATTTATTAAAGTTTTGTCTAAAAAAAAAATAATGCAAAATTTTCTCGATAAGAAAAATAATGAATTATCAACAATAAATAACAGCAAAATGTTTATCTTCTCTATCAATCGATTCAAACATAGTGCGATCTAAAAGAAACTAAATGGCAAATGGGCATGTAAATCATTATTTCATAATGATTCTAATTAATATTGTGAACGTTTTAGATAATTATCTTAAGGTTAAAACAATCACGTTTTCGACCGAGGAAGTGCATTCTAAGTCTTCTCAATGTAATATTATTATTTGTAATCAATTTATTATTATTTGTGTTTAATTTATTTCTATTCGGTTGATGTGTAGCATTATATTTTTAGGCCATGTTATAAATTTTATAAAATATTAGTTTGGTTTGTTTTTATTTATAACATATATTGAGGTTTTCTAGATACGTCCAGTAAGCATTCGTGTCAATAAACTCAATAGTTATATTTCTTGAAAGTGTTTTGTCCATGGTTACTTGAAGGTTATATACATGAGTAAGTATTATTATGTCAGAGGAATTTTAGAGACTATTTTTCTCAGGCACATTATTTAGTGATCAATTCAAACTGCATAATATGACCAGTTACACGAATCAGAATATAATAAGTATAACAAAAATAGTTGTGAAAAAAGTTTAATTATTGTCAACAGTTTTTCAGTTTTAAAGTAACAAAACACAAACAGAAAGAAAGGCACAGATATATTCATAAATTAATTAAGCATTAATTTATTTTCCGGTCGGTGAATTTTTTACCCCCAGAGTGGCAAAATAACCAACAAGATACAAAATACAGACGAACAATAGCTTAAAGCTGACATACATTTAAGAAATATAATATTGTTGAATTTAAAAAAAACTCCTTCGAAAATAAACAAAATTAATGTATAAAACTAATATCACAATGAAATCTAATTATGTTATCATACACAAGTTAAATATATTTAATGAGCGATCACACAGTCAGTTTGATGTTTGAGTATTAATCATATGTTTGATTGACACCGCTGGGCATTACAGAGCTTTCATCGTAGAGGTTAAACGGTCTAGAGCCGCGATGAATTATACTTTTTATTTTAACATGTAGCGATACTGTCGGAAGCATCACGACTGCCAATGAAGGCTGATGTCCCGAAGATGTTTAATTTAAATAATATTTGAATTAACATTTAATATTTAAAGTTGTGATGAAGTAAGACTGCACATGTTTCCAAAACGTTGTCTCTCTTACATACTTTCAGTTGCTACGTCATTTATTTATTGTAAAGAGAAACGCATAGCTGTATATTTACTTCACTGTGGCGAAACAAAAATAAATTCACTTATGATATATTATACTACTTACTTGACTATGATTAGTCAAGTAACATTTTAGAATAAATAATAAATACCGTTAATTTCATCCAGTTTGTAGGTAAGAAATGTTAATTAATCAAACTTCTCTTTTTAAAAACGTAGAAACTGTGTTTAAACCAACCAGTCCACTGTCCGTGACAATAAAATAACATTATAATAAAGGATTTCCATTTTAAAGTTTTCCTATTTTTAGTACACGGTTTAATATTTCGTATTTCAATGTGTAATTGAAATAAGTGCAAATAAATAGATACATAGTGAAATCGAAAGCCGAAGTGTATCTATTTTACCTCAATGGTTTTATTTTTCATTTTTAGATCTCGACTTGACCTGAAAGTGACCTACCATTTAAAAGACATAGTTACACGTTAGATTTGTGCATACATCATTATATATATAGTTATATATATAGTATATATAGTTGTATCAGAAAATTCCAATGGCATAATTAAATTAATAAAAAACATGAAGTCACGCCTGTTTCCCGGAGAGGTAGGTAGAAATGACGGATATAAATTTAGCTCTTTATGATCTCATAGGTTTCAAGTATTTTGGGCACATTATCCGATATTAGGACTCTGAGTCCTAGAGTCCGGAGATATAAGTGAAACAATCGCAGGTCTGTACGGGTACCTACGTGGTGGACAAATCTTGTCAAAGCAACCATACAATTTTTTAAAACTAGGTCCCGGAATAACACATACGCTACTTTTCATCATCATCATCAATCATCACCACACCAAAACCGTGTATATCTCACGGCACCGGAAAAATATTGTTGCCTTCTATAATAACATATAAGAAGTCCACCTGCTTGTAGACGACTACGTAAGGAGGTCGGGACTCACTGACAGGCGACATGGACGTTTGACATTTTAGAATGGCGATCCCTGATTCGAATCCCAGCTGGTGCACATATTTAAATCAAGAGCATAGATATTTGTGTTCTAGGGTCTTGGATGCTTATGTAATGTCTACGTGCAAGTCTATGCCGCCCGCAACACAGGGTAAATGCGTCAGTTGTATAAAGATTGCCAGCAGCATTGCACTTATCAGACGATTAGATGGCAATTACTGCATTAGGTGTTACTGTACGAAACTATCCATCTTTCAATATTCCGCCAAGAATCGAGCCTGCCTTATTAGAGTCGAAACAATTTAATTAAAATCTTGACAATAAAATTGTTATTCATCTTCGTAACCTTAAATTATGACATTAGCAAATTGTAGGAAGTTAAATGTGATACATCATCGCGAGATGAACCTTGTGCTAGAAATATTTTGTGTAACCACCAATTAACGAATATTAATTTTATGATTACATAAATTAACGCAATTAAAGCGTTGTCGAAGTGTGAACATGGGCTCGAAATTTATGATATAGAGCGATTATAGGTTAGACAATTAGACAATTTATTCATAAATAAAGATTTACACGTCACATCAGAAAAATATAAATAATAATTCAGCTTACTATATAGGTAAGACTATACATATACATGTATTTGATTTGTCATATAAGTATCTATTAATTAAATATCAAAATATCATTTATGTCATGTTTCGTTCATGTTATGTTTACAAAATTTAAGTCTTCACAAAATCATTACATTAAATAACGATTAGGGTTAATTCCGCGTGACAAAATAGTTTTATTTGGCAGATTTAACACTAAATATAGACTAAGATCGCAGGCAAGGGCTGGATGCGGGCCGCTTCCAACAGATCCTTGTGGAAATCAATGGGGGAGACCTATGTCCAGCAGTGGACGTCCTATGGCTGACATGATGATGATGATAAGTAACTATGGCAGTTTACAAAACTTATATAAATTGTCTACGTCTTCACCGATTGCATTGCCCTTTTTTCCAAACCACAAGTAAAACAAAAGGATATCAATTTTTCTATTTATTCAATATTACACTATATGCTTTCATTTGCTTTCCTAAAATGGTACGTAATGTCAATCTAACATTTTTATTATTACATTTTTGCCAAAGTTTTTAACCCATCCAATAAAATGCCAATTTTACTCAATTAACACGACAAACGTAATACTTTCTTCAAAATTACATGAATTGGTATTCTAAACAATTCATTTTATAGCCCTTGTAAAACCACACTTTCTAGGAAAAGAGATTCTTAATAATTTAAGGTATAAAAGAAACTTTGTTAATAAAAAAATGGCAGATTGACAAAATAACAGTTACGTGTGGAATAAGTCACACATAAATGCTTTCACAATTTTATTAGAACAATTAGAGGGTAATAAAACCTGTGTGACAAATCGATTTCACGAATGTGACGGTGAACAATAAAAACGGCAAAGTGTGTGTTCTATGGGACAATCAAGGGTTCCGGAACCATTACTAAACTTTTAATTATACGTTTTACAATCAGTGTCCAGAGTGCTAGTATTTATTTTGCAAGGAACTTGAGACTAGCAACGCAGCGTGGCGTTGCTTGCCGGCATTCTAGGGAATTTCCTTTCACGGTTGCAACTTTAGTATTCATTATTTTGAGTTTTTAGTTTTATTATTTAATTAAGTTTTAAGTCTAGTATTCACTAATAACATTGGATTTTTGGTTCGATTTGGTCTTATTTTTTAGTTTTTATTTTAGTATAATTATGGATGTTAATGAACAAACATGTTTCTTATTCTTCTTCTTCATACAAGCATTAAGCATTTTGGACAATGTTCCAAATAAAGCTGTGTTTTAAAAGATAACTGTCTAGGGGAAGTGATTGGTTGTTTATTTAATATACCTACAATTTGAGTTATTACAGCTTTTTTGGTTGAAAGTCCTAAATATGTAATAAACTAACAAAAACAGTTCAGAGAAGATCTTTTGATTTCATTTGCAAATTAATTAGTGAAAAAATATTTTCCAGTGACCATATTTTTCCTTTAAAAAATGCTGAAAGATAAATGCGCTTCAACTGTTTCTTACACCAGAAGAAAGAAAGATAATTAAAATGCCTAAAGATGTGAGTAGTATTTTTTTGAGCCCGTACGTCATCTGTAAAGTACATATTTGCAATATTTTAAATCAACACGTGTCAGGATTCGTCCCCCCCCCTCTCTGCTTGTAAACACCCGCGAGCCTCTGTAATGTCATCGACACCAGATAAGCCCTTAAACACAAAGTAACCATCTGAGTATCGAACTGAGCTGAAGCAGTGTAGAGTTTTCGCATGTTGCTTACAGAACTCTTACGAAAAAGCAATTATATCCCTATATATAATAGCAGACGATGTCACGGTACGGAACTAGTACATGTCGCTAATAGACGTTATTATACATTTTTATGAGACAATAAGCAATTTTCTATAAATTTTGCGTGCACAAGATTTCACACCTGTCCGTTTTGGGCTTGGTTAACTGTAGAACTGTTTTATTGCATCAGTTTATGGTATGTCTACCTATGGCACGTGTATGACAATAAAAAAAAACTAAATAAAAAGTTTGAACCACAGATTATAGCATCTAGCTAGATAGTACAAGATGTATTACATGTGTGTCCAAATGTGTACCGAATTATTTAAAAAAACGATCGAGAAAAATCGGTTACTGGTGGCATTTGAATCCACGACTACAGAATACCGTCCTGTCGCTTTGCCATCTAAGCTATAGTTGCACTCCACTAACTGTTCGAATTTATTCTTCTTTTCTTTTTTAGTTAACATATGAGGGGATGTTTAATAATTCTGAGGCGATTTTTTTTTAATTTCTATATGTGCTCCGATGAACCACACAAATTCTTGGTTCAAAATAGGAGCCAAACTCCTCTCTAGTTCTCGTTGAAACTTTCCGTCACTATTCTGTGTTGTCAAAAATACTGAGCTGCTCTACTTAAAACGCTACAAACATTGGAAGCCTTGTCCAAAGAAACGTACTTTTTTCAGTTTTAAAAAAAACCTTCCTTGTCTACTGACTTACCATGCCTTACTTGTGTTGAGTGTCTTATGAAATAATAAACTCTGTGTTAAAGATAATTTAGATAGATATTTTTATGCATTCTTTTTTTGAAATGTGGCAATTTGTAATGTTTATGGATGGATATTTGTAGCAATGGTTGCATTAGATACCCTGCCAATCTTTATAAGATTGTTAACTTTTCTTTGCTACATTATGAGATACCGAGGGAGGGAGGTACTTGTACATTTTGCAGGCGCATGACAAAAACGATCGTTCATCGTTTGCACGATATGTGACTCCCGGAGTCATGAGTCAATTATGCGGGATTAAAGGATGATGCCGAAATAAGATGAACAATTCTTCAGAACACTCTCCGTTGTATGTAAGAAAATACACAAAGGCCCAACATCTCTTACATCTCAATAAATGTATGGTGTCGTTAACGGTTCTGATCAATCTACGCAATAATGCATCTGAGATGCGCAATACCCGTGGAATATGGGAGTATGGTAAAGGTGACAAAAATAGTGTACAATTTTACGCTTTATAAATCTTCTTTTGAACTTTTTTCTCTAACTCTTACTATTTTCCAGTAATTGCGAAGATAAATATTAAAAAAAATTATTTCAACTCTTGCCGGTGGTTACGCACCCAATAATGTTTTACACATTTTTTTGTACGATTAAAACTACATAATATCAAAAATGCAGCCTTTAGACTGACATTTTGATTTAAAAGTTTATTTGACTGGACTAATAGTAGTAGATTACTTTCAGGTACCTGCCTGACTAGCTACCACCCCCAAGTTTAAAAAACTGTCACCAAACACATCTGTGTCCAGGCAGCAGTCTTTGCGAGCCAGGAAACAGTACAGGCCTAGCCTTATTATATATTCAACCACATCGTCACTGTCTATCAAGTTAGATAGTGGACACTAGCACTATATCTATAAAGCATTAAAATAATTTTATTAATTTTTAATATTTTTAAGAACAATCTGCTAAACCTTAATAGAATTTCATGACAACTGGTTGTAGTAGAAGTTAGTGTAATATTAAACCAGTTTGATATGTTACGCAATATAAGGCAAAAATATGGGTTAAAATAAAACGATTAGAAAACAAATGATAGAATATTCGACTTTTAGTGTTTGTATGCACGATTGAAGAAATGTGGAATACAGAAAAAAATGCATCTGTTTGTATATCGAGATATTTAAAAAAAAACTTATTTCAAGAGAGTTCTTATCCGGTATGCTATCCCCTATTATTTTATCAAACAAAATATACACAAAGTTTGCTTTAATTTTCAATGATTAATTGCACACATCGCATGTGGCCAAAAAGAAATCGCGTAATACAAAAACCGTAATATGCACAACATAGTAACAGTTTGTTTTTTTTGTCTTGGGCGAAGGATTCAAGAATTGATTTTTATTTTTCAACACTTACGTGACAAGAAGTTCTTACTTAGCTCTATAATTAACAGCCTCCCCTTCCATCTTGTCGGTGGTATCTTAGCCGATTACCTGGGTTGAGCGACGTACTCCTCGCAATACCTTGGATGGGTAGCTGCTAGTAGCATTTTTGTCTGAGCACTTTCGTGCTTCCAAAATCACAAGAAGTCGTGTCGGTCCTGGTCGTTGTCTAAGAATAACAACCAGGTTCACCAGTCTTAACAACAGTAACAGTTAAGACCCGGCAGAGGCCGTTAGGCGGTATACTAACTCTGACATTGTCTATCTACAAACCCGCTCGGCATGGGTCATGGCTTATGGTCAATACTTCAGAAGATCTATGTCCCATTTGAACAATGTTGGAGACGTTAGCTACTAATAAATAAATAATAATTTATTTCATTTCAGAAAAAAACTAAAACTCGTACACACAACACAAAAATCCCTATTTATAACACATTATTCTATTCGTTATTGAAGAAGTATTCTTCTAGGTAATGAACATGGATTGACAAAAATAACAATAAAGTGTTATAGTGACAAGTGGGTACTGTAAGGGAGTGTCCACACTTAGTCGGATCAAATTTAACTCCGTGGGCACTTTCATTTAAAATAAATATACTATTTACAATTAGTAAGTTAACAAATGATTTACTTAACAAATGTAAAGTAATATATATTGGGAAAGGATTTATGTTGAAATGGTTTGGTCGTGTAGAAGGGATAAGATGAATTTTTTTTTTTTCATCACACTCAGACCCCCCGCACGAGGATTCCCTGTATCGCGGGAGGCATGGGCACACACAATCACAGCACACAAACATCCAAGACCCGGGACAAACATCTACACTCTTCGCACAAATGTTTGCCCCTGCCGGGATTCGAACCCAGGGTCCCGGAGACACAGAATTGATGTCGATGACACAAACCACTGCGCCACGGGACCGTCAAATATTGGTTAAACAGGTATTGGACAAGGGGATGAAAGGGTTGGAAGGATATAGATATTTCGTAATCAAGGTAAGAAAATAAAACGCCATTCAAGAATATTAAAGTTTTGGCGAGCTTGGATAGAACGAAAGCTGTGCGTCTGTGTGTAGTACGTAGAAAACTGCTGTGCCTGCTTATCCCTACAGAAAACCTTATTGGTATTACTTACACTGGCAAGATAACTACATAAATTTACAGCCATGTGTGAGCTTCATGTTAAGGACTCTGTTTTTATTCTAAATACAAATTTTAGTGTATATTGGACGGTATATTTACGAGGGCTGGCCAAAAAGTAATAATAATCGAAATTAAATACATTATTAAGGTGTCTAGATTTAATTTGTTAACCGACTTAAAACAGGAGGAGGTTCTAAATTCGTCTGATTTTTTTTATGTTCGTTATCTCAGAACTTTCGACTGGGTGAACTGATTATGGAGATTCTTTTTTTATTTGAAAGTTGCTTCCCTTGTGTACCGTTTTAATTTTGTTTGATAGCATATGCTTCCGAAGTGGTCCCGTTTCACTTTTATTAAAATTGTTCAAGTTGTTTTTGAGTTACACTCTAATAGCTCAAAAGTGTTACGTCTATCTTGATGACTTCTTTATTGAGGGTGAATGACAAATTGATCCCATGAGCAAAGGTAACTGAAGAGGGTGAAAAAAAATTTACCCAAAATAGAACCGATATCAACACTCAAAAGTGTGAAATAACTTGAAGTCGGCACCATGCGTTCAATATTTCGATGATTTTATGTATAAGAAGTTATTTCACACTTTTGAGTGTTGAAGTCGGTTCCATTTTTGGTATTTTTTTCAACGTAGCTCCTGACAACTCAATACACATGGTCCACCTCGACTCCACAGCGCCAATTCCTTTACAATCAATATCTTCTTGACTCTCCCAAAATGTTTCCACGGCAGCCATCCCTTCGTTGGTGGCCTCAAATTTCTTGCCTTTCAACTCTCTTTTAAGCCAGAGAAAGAGATAGAGAGCTTTAAACAATTTTTCACATTTTTTGGATCATTCAAAATATGCGTTAATCATTACCTTTGATGAACGTAGTATAATGTGGCAATAAATGATCCTAACCTAGACATATACCTAGAACCTAGACCGTACAGCAAAGCAACAAAGTTTTATGTTTGGCAAGTGGTTTCTTATTAGGCGCAGCTGTCAGTTGAATAATTATTAAAGTGATTGAAACAGGTGTTGTTAATTTTATTAATGTAAATACAGCAAACAGTTTAAAGAATTAAGAAACTTAGTCTAGAGAACAAATGTCATTAATTAAATACCATGTATATATGCCTTAAATACATGCGTAAATCAACAATAGAACATTCAGATTCTAATATTACATTTTGGTAGTTTAGTATTAGAATCCAATAATATATATATAAAAAAGGTTATCAAATATTTGATATATTATTTGAATTAATACCGTCTATCTTTTCAGGTTATTGATGTAGACCTGCTGAAGCTCTATCATAAAAGATCTCTGTCGACCTCAGTTGTCAAGCAGATCCTAAGTTACGTTGTTTTTTATAGGAAAATTATTTAAAAATTACTATTGATTCTTAATGTAACATCTTCTGTAATGTAAATGAAACAAAAATCTGTTGTATTTGTTTCATTTAAATTAAATATATATTATTCGTTATTAAAAATAATATTTAAAAATTACCAATCTCGTTCGTTACAAAATTCTTTCAAACATTTGTATCCAACATTGTGTGAACGAGCTCTAGTCGGGTAAAGCGCACATCAAAAAGTCCGAATTGACTAGTAAAGATAGTGTGCATTAGTGTAAGTCGATAGACAAAATCGGTCTGACGCCCACGAGATGAGGCGTGGCCACAGCACGAGCGGGTAGCTGGTACAACCATAGATAAGTAACTATAGTTAGAACCCTCTAACTTACTACTTTAGTAATTCACGTGTTTTATATATTCATAATGTGTCAAAACTACGTCAGTTTTAATAACAAAATGTATACGCACCTGCTTTTAATTGAACCAAATGACTTAAAAATCAAGTTTTCTAATCGCCACTCGCCGGTTCTCCGGCCAAAACAAAGATTAATAAACCGATGTCGAAATACGAATGGCCCCTGAGCCATCACCAATGCGTTGACATGTTCTAAAAGCCTATTGAATAGGTATCTGATGACCTTTCAACTCAAAAGCTATTTGGATGAGACTATAACGTTTCTGTGCTCAGGTTAGACTTTAAAGCGAGAAATTTTATTGTCAGGATGAAAGTTTTCTATCATTTTATAACACATCCATGTGTAATTATTGTATATTTATACACTTCAAGGTGCAGGGGAGGCTTAGTGCCACTAGACTTAACTCATCCAAGTTACTAATTTAACCCTGCACTGGTGCGAACTATACATGAAAAACCGAATGAAATAAAGATTGGCACCTGTACGAGTCACCGAAACAAGATATCAAATATAATGTAGTTCTAATACTAACACTACAACGAAAGATTTTAAATTTTAAATTGTGGGAGCAAACCGGTTTCAATAGCGTACCATATTGATCAACAAAATCTTTCAATTAGTATAAAATCGACCGAAATGATCTTCAAGTACGGCCCGGATCTTCAATCAACAAAAAAACTACAATAATATTAACACGTTTTTACCTTGTACTTCACAAAAGGTGATTTTGAGTATACGGTAAAAAACTAATCAGACTTCGATTGATAATTCAGCGTTCATTTGGCGCTTTATTATTTTAGACAAAGAGCTGCCTTCGAGTTGGCCGTAAGCACCTTAATCAGTTAAAATCTAAGTGTGTAAAGTGTAACGTGTGTACGTAAAAGCTAAATTAAGAATAAGGAAAAATAATAATAAAGGGTTTTCAATAATCACTAATCTCGAAGTTCATGGAACTGGACTCTAAAATAATGAAAAATTCTCGACCAATTTAATGAAAAACTTTATAGGTACAACCTGAAAATATAAATGAAAAAAAATATTGGAATATTTTTATATATGATGTTGATTTAAGATAACAAAAATAAAACGAATAATATTACCGATTCAAGATTCTTCTAATTGGATGTAAAAACGCTTTTAACTACCTTCACTGCATTGAATGGCAGCTCTCTAACTAAATCACTCTAGGAGTCAAACGATTAAAATGTTATCGAAAAATGAGTACCTAACCTTAATTTCGGGACCGTATCAGTTTTTGTCCATCGTTTCTTATATGATTGGTCTATTTGCGTACTAATTAAAGTTTTTTCCGTACCTTATGGTGCAAACTCATCACTCAAGAAGCATGAACATGTCAAGTTGCGAAACATATTTTGAAGTAACTTCAAAAAAATCGTCGTAAAAAATATGTTTTTGACAGTCAACTGTTGACTGTCAAAAACATATTTTTTACGACGAACTGCTTATGTTAGAATATATTTGTATTAAACGTTTATTTAATTTAAATATTCCAAGTGCTGGGATTTAAGATTAAGATAAATAAATAAAAGAAAAAATAATAGACTCGCCTATTCCTTTAATGACTCAAAAACAAGCATAAAAGTTTATAGCATATACTTTTACGTCATGCTAAAGAACTTGAAGATTTGACACAATTGAATACCAAAATATACAGAGTTGTTTTTATATAGCATAATTTGATGCTATTTAAAAAAACTTTATATTTTGGTACACCTGTATACAGGTGCATACATAGATAAAAAACATATATACGGTCGAATAGAGTAACCTCCTTTTTTTGAAGTCGGATAAAAATACTAATATTGTTCAACATAAATGAAAATATTACATCTTAATGGTACAAATCTTCATCATCATTGCCAAATTATACTAACACGGAACAAATTCACTCATTTCACCATACTAATAAGGCACACATTGTACTAATCGTTTATTAAAGTCCATCTGTTGATAAAGGCTCTGTATCATGGATACGATATTTGTTGGGGCCATTCGTCGAGTCGCGATGATAAAACGGTAACATGGACCACCCATTTGCGTTGGATGCACCACGCGTCATCTTGACCTGGACTCTGCGTGGTTATCAATGTATGGATCATCCCAATATCTACTCCGATTTTTTTTATTTACTTAATTTGTTACTTAATTTTTTTTTATTTACTTGATTTCAATATTAAATAAATTTTTTAATTTATTGATTTGTCGTCAACTCTTCAGTCGAATATCGTTGTTGGTTATAAATAGACATAAAAGATTAATATTTTTCTACTATTATAAAAATAAGCCTCATCATTGACCTCTTCTCTACCGCCAAGAGCTATTATTTTATGGAAGGCACAAACAATATGATTTAACCGGCTTAAAACTTCTTACAAATCGATTTTATATTAATAAACTCCGTTTTTTTGTTGGAAAAAACACACTTTTGAGGTAGTTAAATTTAAATATTAACTATATAGTACATCGAGATCACGACATGTCTTTGAAGTAATGTAATGATTGTGTAATTTATCAGTCATTCTTTTCGTATTTTCTAAAATTATAGTGAGCAGACATGGATAGCAGCTATACCAATGATATACTGTAGTTAGTTCTACAATTTTTGCATTCGCTAATTCACTAAAAATTTAGTGAAATTCTAGTCGTCTGGTTTTATAAGTCTAGTAGACTTATAAAATATACGAGATTGAGAGGTTATGGTGATACGTATCGTATTTTGAAGTAAATTTCATTAGTTCACTTTTTTATAGGCAAATAAGATAACACTTAACGCATATCTTATAATAATAATATGTTACTAAATAGGGGCATAGTAATTTTATCGGACTCAGATATGCAGTTGAGCTGCATAGCTAATATAATAATTGGTTCTGTCTTATCCACGTTATTCTAGCAACCGCTCTCATGTGTATCACTGTAATTGGACTAAACGATTTCTTTCTGTCATTGTTTTCCACAGCTGTCCATTGTTTGGTCTTGCTTGTTTGTTTGTCTGTGGCACCGACCTGTGTGCTAATAAGCACTAATGCGATTCAATATTTCATTCAGATAGTAAGTTAAAGAATAAACGGAGGTAGAACTGTTATAGATTTATGAGGCAGAGATGAGTGTCTCTGTGACCTATAAATAAAATTAAAAAGTGTGATGCAGCGTTCGTGGTAGCGTGCCATCTAACATTTTATTCATATTGCTAAGCACAGTTTCAACAACATGGGGTGTATCAATAATCATAACTATAATATGTATATATATTTTACTGAAATTAAAACCATTTATAACTTAAATCTTGATATAAACTATTTGCAAAAATCTCAGAAACCATTTATATTTACATACATTTCTGATATGAAAATAAAAAATATTTTATTGTATGTAATATTTTTGTATGTAATTTTAGTACTATTTAAAAATCTATTATTATTAGTTAATTCAATAATTATACGTACTAATGAATATTCCTTTTAGTGCGAGACGGGACATTAGGTCTCGCGCACCGCACTCAAGATCCTGATGAAGTCTTCCAGATGAAGTCAAAATAATGATTGTTGTTGGTCGACTACGCGTAAGTTTTCACGTTCTACCCGTCGAGATGTGAAGGAATATGTACCTTCTTCCTTCAAACATACATCCGCGGACGTGATGATACAAATACAGCTCGAAACGAATGACAATGGTAATGGGAAGGTATGAGATTAAATGTATCTCCGTATGTCATGTTCCGAATATATTATTTATGATGTTCCGGCTTTGACATAAAGTGAAACTGTTGGTTCTTGTCACATGTCAAGTTAGCTAGCTACCGCTATTAAAGAGAAGGAGCGAGAAGATTTTATATTTATGTTACCACCAGGAAACGTAAAATCTTCTGGTATTGTTTTTTCTGGAAATTTCGATAATACATTTTTTTTTACATTATATGAATGAATATATTTTTGAATGACTAAATGGTGTTTCTTAAGATCAAATCAGCAATGAGAAAATCTCTACAAGAACATAAGTCACCGACATAGCCCAGCAGATTAGCAAGTTGAAATGGCAGTGTGCGGTGCACATAGTCTTCTTCTCAGCAATTGGTCATCTACTGCTGGACATATGCCCCTCCATATAGGGGGATTTGCCAATACTCGCCACGCTTGGCAGGCGGGTTGGCGAGCGCAGTATCATTTCCTATCCTCAGAAGGCGCTGCTGTCCACCTTCTGGTATGTGATCACTTAGCCGACTCTTACGGCACCCGCGGGCAGAGATGGGGGAGTAGTATTCTAGGCCGGTACTACCACGGCACAGTCTAGGCTGGTGGGACTTGAACCCACGACTACAGAATACCGTCCTGTCGCTTTGTACAACTAAGCTATAGCAGCCCATACCACTAGGGCTGAATTACTTCCTTCCTTTTTAACATCTGAGGGGATGTTGTTATTAGCGCCATCTACCTTTAATTGTATGAACAATTAATTAATAGGACTGATAGACCAACATTACAGTTGATATCGTATCAAACGAAGGCACCCTACCCTTATCTCAAGAGTTTTATGGCTTATTGCATTTACTGCATTGCATGGGTTCAAGTGCCACAAGCAGCCGAATTTATTCCTTCAAATATTTGAACGGAGTTAGCCTATGTTCAGGAGTAGTCGTCTCGTGGCTGACATGATGATCAGAACGGAAAGGCTCAAAAGTTGGAGGCAAATAATAAATCACCGTACTCTTACCTAAGAAATTTTCCAGTGTGATTCATCAAAGCAGTTGTTGCTGACTTTGCGCATCGTGCTGGTCTGACATCCCACTTAAGTGGTATTTTTTTACACAACTTTGAAATTGACCCCTCCGTTCAAGGTTTTCTGGAAGAGATCACTATCAACGACAAGACCGCCAATTAGACAAACTGTACTCGCCAACCAGCCTATCAAGCGTGGCGAGTACTGGCAAAAATCCTCTATAAAGACATAGAGGAGGGTTACGTCCGGCTGTAGATATCCTGTGGCCAAGATGATGATGATAGTAAGAAACTTGATCGAGAGTTGAAGCTCTGCAACAAGTGCTTCGGGGTGTACAACCTACAATATTGTTTCACTGCGCATTGTACTTTTTAACAAAAATACTTACCTTCTCTTAATAAAAAATCACTTCCCCGAACATAATTGTTTGATCATTTTATGATTTGGTGAAGTGAAACGTAATCACGTCGCCGTGATCATTATTTAATTGATAACATTATGACGTTCTCGTTTCTTGTACCAAATCAAAACCCCGTACTCATAAATTTCCACGGCGTCATAATTCGGTCCAATACAATGTAATTCACACGGAATTACGAGTAAAAATCAAAAACCACCATAATTTATCGACAACTAGGTCGAAATAACCTTCCGCGATCGTCACTGGCTAGAGATGTACTGGAAATGATTCATGCCGGATATTTGGTAGTCCGGTCAAATTAGTTGTATATTTTTCAAAAAAATGATAATATATCCGATTTAGTATTTTAATGCTTTTAAATGGAAGTAATAAAGTATAACACTGACCTACAATGCTACCTATTCTGTCAACTTTCATTCAGTGTTCAACAGGGATAGTTGCCGAAAACTGGTGTTTTTTGACAAATTGGAAAATATAAGACCAGGTCTACGAGCTGACACCAGAAGTTCCCGTACTACGATATACGTATTTAAATCTAGTTAAAGTTATACATATACCATGGGGGAGGCCTTTATCCAGCAGTGGACGTCCTATGGCTGAGATGATGATGAAAGTTATACAGAGTATTGTAAATTATAATATTAGAATCTGGCCTCTCGGTAAGGTATGATTGTCGGTCTCTAAATGTGTTACATAACGACGACATAAAGGTAATTAGTATGAAAGTTTAGTCCATTCAATGCATAGTAATTCAAAAACAAGGCAGAAAAAACAATGTGGCATATATTTTGGTGAGACTAGTAAGCAATACATTGTGTAATCTGTAACCCCATATCCCATTAAAAATACTGGAAAACGGATAAAAAGCTCCACGATTGACAAGTTGCTAGATTACTTTTGCTAATAAAATAAATAAGTTTATAAATAATTTATTTTATATTTTGGCTTATAAAATGAACACAATTATTATTGTATACTTAATAAAATTTAAGGAAACCCTTAAATTTTTCGTTCATCATAAATTCATCAACACTATTTTGTTATTAGATGTGGTGCTGTCGAGGTACAGACGTGAGTCGAATGACACATTTAAGCATTCATTATTTTACAAAAGAATTTAAAATATTTTATTTACTGCATAATAATTACACTTTGGGTATTCGGCGTAAAAATAAGAAGTATCAAAATGTCCCATCACTACTCATCAGCTTTCGGTATTATAAATTACAGATGACCAAAATAATGTGAGTTTAAAATACTGGCTACTCCATACCAAAGTGGCGTATTCTTTTTAATGCCTACAATCAACGTTTGGAGCGTCGAATCGACCTTAATAGCAGAATTTACGAGGTGATCTCGGAGCAATTTCGCGAAATTTATACGTTGTCGAAAGCGCAACACGATTTTTAATGCACTTAAATTGTATAGGTCGATGGCCAAGAGCGGGCACCGCTATATTTCTATCGTGTCGATGTGAACTTGTGCCTGCCAGCCTGTTTGTTCATATCATTGTGACTGTTTGTGACGGTAAGTGCCACGTGTAGGTACAGTCGACCAATTGTATCGTATACTTATACTATCTCTTATACTACGGTATAAGAACATTGCGCCCAAGATACAGGCTTTGCCTAGTTTGGGGCCCACAGTTTAGAGGAAGGGTAAACAATTTAAAACGTAATCTACAATCGGGAAACCACTTAGGCAGATTGTAATACACTATTTACAATCCTGGAGTCTTCAAGTCGCGAGTGAATAGGTACCTTCTAGGTTTGTGTGCTAAATCCTAGACAACGTCATCACTTAACATCAAATCAAATCAAACTATATTTATTGTCTCACAACTACACTATTGCCACATAAAATTAATACATATAAACACAGAGAAAAAAAAAATCATAAGGAAACAATACAATAATTGAGGACAAAAGGCGTACACTTAGGTGAGACAGTTGTCAAACGCAAACTTATAATAGTAAAAAAAAAAACTATCTAAAAAAATGTGTTATCTACATTGTCTACCCCAGGGGGGTTGGAACTGTATAATTGTAATTGTAAAATTGTATAATAAACACAATGTTATGAATTCTTGATTTTATTATTTACTTATAATGATTTATCAGGTATATTTAACGTTAATTTAATGTAATTTTAATCGATAACTAAATGTTGGATTAAATGAATTATTATTATAGTGAAGTGAATGATAGTGAAGTATAGTCATTCTATGAACCTTTTATTGTTAGATTTAAGAATTTGTATATGTGAATGATTGTACACTGTATTTAGTTGAAATAAATTATTATTATTATTATTATTATTATTTTATATATGACAAAACAACAAGGTTGACTTTCCTGAGGTTTTTTGCATTGTTGAGGTTAATTTTCTATATTTTTATTTGTTTTTTTTTCTCACACTCAGACCCCACACTAGGGTTGCATGTGTCAAGGGAGGCAGAGGCGGAAACACAGAAGTCATGTCAATGACCGCTGCGCCACGGCGACTGTCGATTCTGACAGATAGGTTTAACCTGATCGCTGTTGTGATTACAAAGAAACATTGGTTAAACCTGATAAACCATTTTCTTTGTTGGCCGTTCCTATTATCAAATGTAAGATAAGAATAGCAAAGAAAGCATTACATAGCTTAACAAATATTATAATAATCACCTAAAACATTGCAAAGAATTTTAAAAGTAAAATGAACATCATTTTCCTTTCATGAATCATGAATGGAACGAGTCTAGAATTGTATGATACAATTGTTTATGGAAAAATCAAATGCGGTATAAGATAGAGGATAAAGAGATTAGCTTTAGCTTTAGATATAAAAAGAAGAAAAGGAACGAAAAGAGCAGTAGAAATAGGAGAAAAGAAGATCTAAATGATATCCTCATGAAGAACATAGAAAGAAAGATATGAAAACGGGAGTGGATAAGGATAAGCTTCATAAAAGAAGTAGATGTCTTATCGAATAGAGGGGTTTAGTGGAGTCAGACAGAGAACAATAGAGAAAATGTATCAGCTATACTGAATAAAAACTAGGCTCGTCCATCACCATCACCATCATCATCATCATCATCTCAGCCATAAGACGTCCACTGCTGGACATATGCCTCCCCCATTGATTTCCACAGACCAGTTGGAAGCGGCCCGCATCCAGCCCTTGCCTGCGATCTTATTCAGGTTGTCTGTCCATCTGGTCGGTGGCCGTCCTATCCTGCGCTTGCCAGTCCGTCATTGCACTTCATTTTCAGACATAATACCGCGATGTCTGACAAAAAGATTTGTCGTAGCTTCCCGAACGCTGCTTTAAGCCTTTAAGACTATTAATGTCATCGTTATTAAGCCCACAACACGGTGGTCAGCTACTTCCAGTTTCCAACTAGCTACCATCTCCGAGATTAAATATGGTCACCAAACTCACAGTGCAAATCGCAGCTGAACTTAACAGATAGATATAAGTCTAGGTTCATTTAGCATGAATACACTTTCGATCATATCGTCACTATATATAAAATTGGATAGTGGTCAAATAACTAAATTATAAAAATGGTATGATATGAATTAAATGCCAGTGCATTATCATGAATTTATACGGAACCCTAAATAGAATAAACGAAGCTCACCCCATTTTATTATGTGTTAGTTGCTATAACGTTAAATTAATTTTAGCCCAAACGGTCCATTTGCTTGTAAAAACGGCCAATAAGTTCAATTTAGACCGTAATTTATTCCGAATATGGCCATTAAATTGAAAAAACATCGATAGCGGTCAGAATATCTTTGTTTATTGCAGAAATTACGCTTTATAAGTACTCGATTGTTATTCAAAATAATCTGTATATAGATATTTTGTATTTTTTTACACCACAATAATATTATATATATGGTTAACGTTTTTGTCGTTTGTATGTATGTTACTCCTTCACGCAGAAACGGCTGGACGAGTTTGCAGGAAATTTGGAATGAAGATAGCTAATACCCTGGAATAACATGTAGGCTACTTTTTATTCCGAAAATGTTGACTGTTTCCGTGGAATGACGGAAAGACACAAAAATCGTCATTACCACGTACATGTGTATGTTTGTTTGTTCTTCACGCTCAAACAGATACACCGATTTCGACGAAATATGGTATGGAGATAATTAATTAAATTAAATTAATTAATTTAGTTTAAATAGGCCCTGGAATAACACACAGGCTTATCTTCATCATGACCATCATCACCGTTTTTCATTACCACCTGGATAAAACCACGGGGCGCAGCTAGTACTCAATAAACTGAATGGAAAGTTTGCTACTAAATACTGTAATATTTTTATGGTGAGGTTACTAAGATGACTATTTAGTGATGTAATAGAGTGAAAGAGAAACAAATTATTGACCCCGCCTAGTCTGGGATAAGGTCAAGAAGAAGATGAAGAAGTATTGATTGATTTTTGATCATAATGTTTGACACATCGTCAATCGGCAATCAACCTTAAGCGTTTTTTTAATGGAGTAGTTGGTCGACAAGCAGGGTCGCCTGATCGTAAGCGAACACTGTCGCCTATAGATATCTGTAACCTTGGGGGCAATACACTACCAATTTTTTTAAGACTCTTCCGACTCTATTAACTTTCCTTTTGAAAAATAAAACATTATTGTAAATTAATGTTTTTATTAAAATACTATATGATGTACTATAATATAACCCCCTTAATTAAATCCACAGTAGGTAGCTCCTGACCTCACGAATGCAATAAAACAACTAGAAATCAATTTGTTACAGCATTAAACAGCTGTTAACATTCATTACCTTAATTAAATTTGGGGTTAATTAGATGTCCGCATTTATTCGCCAATTTGTACACATTTGTTTTATTGCAGTGTTTATTGCAATGTTGAAGTACTCGGCCATCGGCACTTGTTTGAAGGTTTATTAATGAACTGGAGCGATCGCGGTGTTATTGAAGGCATCGTAATATTTGAAAGTCTTTATATCGTAAAACTAGATTGGTTTGGTTCCGGATTAATGTTTAGGTTCTCTGTGCTATAGATTAAATATAGAATATTCTTCTTCTTCTTCTCTCAGCCATGTGCGTCCACTGCTGGACATATGCCTCCCCCATATAGGGGGGATTTGCCAATACTCGCCACGCTTGGCAGGCGGGTTGGCGAGCGCAGTATGATTTCCAATCCTCAGAAGGCGCTGCTGCCCACCTTCTGGTACGTGATCCCTTAGCCGACTCTTACGGCACCCGCGGGAAGAGATGGGGGAGTACTATTCTAGGCCGGTACCACCACGGCCTTCTAGGCCGGTACCACCACGGCAATATAGAATATATATGTAGATAAATCGATAAAGATAAAAATTTAAGTCAAGATACCTGTAACAGGTACAAGTGTAACTTATAAATATCGGGATAATTACGATCTACTTGGGCTCGTAATTATCCCGATATTTATAAGTTACACTAAAACTTTATTATTAAATATGTGATCATGTATGCTTATTACATTATGTATATAAATGAAATTAAGAAATTTCATTAAAAAAATTATGCTTCGGGGTGTAACTAGTCTAAAGAGCACTGACACAAATTATCAAATCGAACTGAATAGAATCAAGTTCAAAATCGGTCACTATTCTTTAATTATATACAATGTATCCATGGACAGATTTTTTAAAAAATGATTAGAAGTTTGGTTCTAAATAACATTTTCAAAATTGGTAAAAAATCAGGTCACATCATTTAATGGCGGTTCGATAAAATCGTAATATATTTTATTTCATAAGGTGTTTCATATAAGTATAAAATATGCGCAAAACGTCCCATGTATTAAATAATTTCATGGTAATTATTTGTGTCAGCAAAAAGGTGAACTCTCTCTGCATTATCATAATCGAAGACCATCTTCATTACTCGATTGCGTAAGTATCGATCATTAATATAAACAGGTATTTCGATTCGATCCATATCAAATAGAGATACCGCGTTATCCGGCGTCAACTACCGGTAAAAATATTTATATTCATAATTTAATATATTATATAAAATTAATATTATAATAAATATACTTAGCGGTGGCGTAAAAAATTAAAAGTGCAATTATAGCGACTATGACGAAGACAATTTTTGCCATCGATATTTCAGCGCTGCTACAAGCGCCATAATTACGGATGAATCTTTAGTCATTTTCACATCAAAATGGCAATAATACCGCTTTTAACTTTAACAATAGTTCGAGTAGTTTTAATCTTCAAAAGATTATTAATGTATTAATCTTCCTTTATTGTTTTTGAGTAAAACTTACCGCTGCCGCAAGATTTTGTGGAAAACGCTTACTATAATATTTGACATGAGTGAATCTTGGAATAAAAATAAACACTATGTAAGTATTACATTTATAGAAAATGAAATGGAACTCAAACTTAAGCCGATTACAAATATGTATTTGGTAACAGATCTAGATTTCTATTTGTTTATTTAGCAAAATCCACAGCTCTTAGATGTAAGTTTACATTTTACTTATGTCATGCTTAAATCAAATAAAGAATTTACATTTTATAATTGACGCTTCTAACTAATGCAACTTATAAGTAATACTACATATGAAATTTTATCTTGTGATAACTTTTTTTGGAAAGAAGTTGACAAAAAAAAAAAAATTGTGGCATCGTGCGTCGGGTCGCCATCTTCCCACAAATACGTTTGAGGAAGGCGATGAATAGCACGCGTGTCAACTCGTGACCGGGCGCTGTTTGCAACTGTTGGTTGTGATAAACTAAGATGTTTGTTCTCGGGTCTTGAATGTTTGTGTATTGTGATTGTGTGTGTTTCTATGCCTCCCGCGACACATGTATCCTCGTGCGGGGGTATGAGTGTGTGTTATAAAAAAAAACATCGGTCTGCATATTCGGTCGGATGAATACGCAAATCCAACTTGTTTTTTGGGAATTCGATTCTGTTTCTCTATATATGTATTATATGTACCTACATATATACATATGTAGAATATGTATATATGTAGGTCTCTACATATGTATGTACGTAAGAATTGTTCATCGTTTGTTTTATATAAAATCAAATATATTACTATATTATTTGATTTTATATAAAACAAACGATGAACAATTCTTACATTTACTATTAAGATCCATGTTACATTTCTGGAGTAAGAAGGTATAGCTCGGTCCTCGGCTAATGCCTGTTATCTATCGATATAAAACATAAGCTATATTCTGCAGGCAAACAATTCCATTGAGATTTAGAAAATAGCGATTTCTTCCAGGCAACCAACCAGACATAATTTTCCATAAATTTTAAGGTGTGGCTCCTATGTTACAAGACAAGTGTCTCGTTACATATATATTACACTAACACTATACGACCGCGTCGTCGCTTAACATCAGATGAGAAAGTGTTCAAAAGTAAGCTTATAATCTTTAAAAAAATATTTAGTAAATTGCACAAATATTTTAAAACATTTTTAACCGACCACAAATAAATGAAAAAGTTCTCAATTCGAAATTTGTTTATATGTGTGTCAAAACTGATCTCATTGGTTTTTTTATATGGATGCTGGTGCGTCTCGTATGGTTCCATTTAAATTTGATCAAGTTCCGACCAGAAGTTTTTGAGATAATCTTAATGCGTATTTAATTGACTTCATCGATGTTTAAGAAAACCGCAAGCATATATAATGGATGCGCAGTTAAAATCAGTTTGTATACTTTTTCCCTACAGTATTAGATAACACATGTTTGTTTTATGTTTTGCACAACAGATACCATACGACTGAAGCACTACGAGTTCCCAACCGGCCACCCGGCAAATTCATCAAATCACATCTCTATTCTCGATCAGTATCAATTCGCATGTCATATTTTGTGGCGATGTAATCGATATTGTTTATTTGGGTTGTGGATATTGCGATAAAAGCTTACGGCTCAGGTTTTTATTTTAAATGATTTGGAAGCAGTTGCAACCGAAGCCTGCAAATATCTTGTTTCCTTACCTTATCCCGCGATAAGTGAGATCGCGTATTACAACATATCTTCTTCTTCCATTATGTTTCATCACTTGTCGCACCTTTTACACACATATCCATTTTCATGGGATTTTAGAAGCCTATAACAAGTAATTCAAATTACATGTTATTATTCAAATTACTTACTATTAATCAATAAAAAAAAACAATTCAAATGAATTGAAAAAACATCAATCGGAAGTAAGGTCATACTCGTACTACTGTCACTACGAAGACCGTTATGTTTGAATATAACAAAGTGTAATATAAATTAATTGAAAGTAATGGTTAGCAAAGGATTGAATAAATAAATGAAAAAAAAATACAAAAAAAATAAGTAGGACTTGAAGGACTTTAAGTAGGACTTTCAATTTTTTTTTTTTACACACCCCCGCACTAGATTACCCTGTGTCGCGGGAGGCATATACACACACAATCACAATACACAAACATCCAAGACCCGAGAACAAACATCTTTGTTCATCACAGAAATGTTTGCCTGGGCCGGGATTCGAACCCGGGGTCGCGCTTCCAAAGTCAGTGTCGCTGACCACTGAGCCACAACGACCGTCTCATAAAACTTGACCGAACTAAACATACCCAGAGGTCATTTGGTTAGGAATTGTTAGCCGGAAATCTGCCGGCGTTTCTTCGCACCATCTGTTCCTCCGTTACCCTGGCCGCTGCCGCCAGCAATAGCGGAGCGGCCATCGACTGAGAGCTGTGTCATCATTTTTGAGTGGGTTTTGCCAAAACTTACCACGCTTGGTAAGCGGATTGAAGGTACGTCTATCAAATGCTAAATCGCTTGTATCAAATCTTTTACCAGAAAGGAGGAGGAATAGTTTGATGATTTAATTATTTTTTCCATTCAATGGCTCGAGTGCTTTTTGTCGAATCAAATAATAATGAAACCCAAAAATCTCAATTTATTATTTTTTAAAATACCTAGTCAATTATAAAAGAACGTTTGATGATGATGAAACGAACGTTTTCAAAATACTGACAGTGTTTCGTTGCTGATCATGTCTTGTGTTAGAAAAAGAAAAAGACCAGCGTTTCCGTAACATAGTCAACCAGCCTTCATAGGATATTTCGATATGAAGAGTGGATTTCTACAGCACAAGCATTTCAAATTCAAAAGGATCCAGACATTCCCTCTTATCAAAGCTTGAAACGTTCCATTACATCAAACTTTATAAGGCCTATATTTATTGTTTGATAAGTGGCTCTTTTATAGGCGCAACATAATACACAAATCACAATGTTGCTTTAGACATAGTGATTTTAATGGACTTAATCTGTGATATAAGATTGTAATTTTTTTCAATCTATATAAAATAGTCTCGCCAAAATTGTTGGTAAGCGCAAAACTAGAGAACGGCTTGACCATATGGGTAATTTTCTTAAAATATTTTCGTTTAGGCGCAAGGAAGGTTCTCAAGGAGAAAACACGTATAAATTTCGAGGAAATTAGTAAAAACACTTTTATCTCTCCATATAAACCGCAGTACGGGTGTAACAGCAGGGTGCAACTAGTAGATTAATGAAATTCGGTTGTCGTTCACAATTTACTTACATTTTTTTTTACTTTAAAAAAAATAAAAAAAAATAAGATGAACTTAATAACCTAACTTGCTATCTCTTAGTAGTCCAGGCCAGGGTAGGCTAGGTTAGTCTGCTATGCAGTCTCCAGAATCGCCATGCCTTCTTTTGTTTTTGTCGTCCTCTCGTTTTAGGCGCTTTCTAGGATACCTGTCGATGATTCTATTTTCGTCTGTCGCCCAATGTACCTACTTATGTTATCGTACATACTAATTATTTATTAATAGGAAAATAAGGGTATAGTAAGTTGCACTTTTTACACTGTATACATCTAGCGTTTGACCAATATCTTACTTGATGGTCAGTGAAGATGTGGTGTGGAAAATGCTACCACGCTAGAGCTAGAATGTTTACTGGCTTTCAAGGGCTGCTGCCCGAACGGGCTATATGTGTTTAGTGACAGTTTTTTACACTTGAGGGTCGAGGTAGCTAGCCAGCCGGGTACTCGAAAGTACCCTACCATCATGCTGGGAATTCGGTGTTACATTAACCGGAAGCTCAACAAGTTGGTGTAGTTTGAACTAGCGTCCGTCACTTTGACAGCCAACGCTGCCACCGCTGTGTTATCATTTCTTCAAAATATCATTGACTCAATAACAAATCCATAAATCTCCAAACACTTTCCAAATAAAGTAACTCTCTCTAATACACACACAGGAATAAATAACATGAAGTCGATCACTTTATTTATCATTCCATATTAACATAAATAAATCATCAACGTTGATCGTAATAAATCAAACAAATCAATCGATTGAACCGCATCGATTCATCTCTCGATACCGACGCGAATCGGCGCGAAACAATCGGAATGAGCCGATGGATAATAATCGAATGATTAATTTACGGTAATGAGTATAAATTTATCATGTGGCCTTTCTAGTTCTTGTTGTGGCACTATGTTATTGGCATGTTGTGTATTGTGAAATGAATCATGTGCAATATTTTAGAACGTAAAGAATCAGTGATACATCACAATGTATCAATTTGTTTAATATGCGAACCGTACGCAAATAACACTAGTATTATAAATAAAAAAGTGTATGTGTGTTTTCACACCACCTTCTCGACAATGCCAAATTACATATCATGCAAACCTTGCGTAAAGCAAGTCATTAGAGCCCTTGGCTTTAGCCGGGGTGTAATGTTGGACTGAATCTCATTATAATAATAAAACATACACAACAAATATTACAACCCGGGGTTATTACTTATTAATATTTTCACTTTTCATAGTACTTACTGCAATGGCCTTAAAGTCTAATTTCGTAATAAAAGATCAACTAATACTCGAAGGCCGGGGCCGGCGCCGCGTCGAACTTATTTGAAAATCGAACGTAATTTGAAAATCGAACTTTTTCTAAAATCGAGCTGGCCACGGCAAGCTGAATGGAACACATTTGTAATTAAACAAAAGCCGCGGGTATTGTGAGGCGCTGCAATAATATACATCCACCTCAAAACACGTCACATCAAGCCCACTGCCTCAAGGACCACTTTCTTTAACCTTTACAGTACAAAACGACCCTCAGACGCAAGTTTCTGAAGCTGTGAACAATACTCAAATGAACTCTACCTTAACTTCGATAAACGTACCAAATAAAAATATAACTTTGTATTTCCACAACTGGACTTATGTCTCAAACAACAATATTCACTTTTAATTTGCTTTAAAAAAACGCTGTTTTAGTAGCCTTGCTTGTTTATTGTGTCGCAAAAGGTGAGAAAAGTAGAGTACCTACACTCCTCGAGGATAAAGCTGTTTTTGTCTTGGGCGCGCTTGAACCCCTTTCTGCGCTCAGGACCCATCTAACATTTAACCCTTAACTTTCACGCTACGCTCGGGAGTTAAATCTGGAGTCCTTAGTTACGTTCAGGATACACTATCGCGCCCGTGACATAAAACTGTGCTTTATCCCCTCGGTGTATAATCTACTATTAATACCTTTTCGTAGGTAACCTGGATAATACACAGGCTTCTTTTTATTTTGAAAAAAGTGATGGTTCCTCTGGCATACAACAAAAATATAATAATATTAAATCATTGTAGTCTCAGCCATTGGTCGTGTGCTTAACAAACGTTTCCCCCAAATTGATTTCCACAAGGACTGGTTGCAAGAGACCCGCATCCAGCCCTTGCCTGAGATCTTAGTCAGGTTGTCTGTCCACCTTGTCTATTATATATTATATATTTTAAAGATTATAAGCTTACGTTTGACCAGTGTCTCACCTGATGTTAAGCGACGACGCGGTCTAAGGTGGAGCACGCAAACTTAGAAGGAACCTATTTACTCACGACTTGAAGACTCCGGGGATGTACCTATCGGGAAACACAGACTCAGGCAGTGAGTTCCACTCTCTGGTAGTACGCGTTATAAAAGAGGAAGCAAAACGCTTCGTGCGTAACGGTGGTATATCTACCATGTAGCGGTGGCGCATAGTCGTACGTTTGGTTGGCCGATGACAGAATGGAGATGGTGAAATTAAATTGTGTAATTCCAGTGCACTTTCGCCGAAATGTACCCGATAGAAAACCGATAGGCGTGTAACCGACGCCTAAACTGTTGAACCAATTTTGATGAAAGTTTGTATAGAGATAGGCGGAGTGTTGGAGAAATACGTATAAGCTACTTTTTATCCCAGAGAAATTATTGTTTCGTGTGATAGCTGAGGCAGCGGGAAAACCTTCGTCTAGGTGTGTCAAGCCGCAGGCTGTAGCTAGTACATTTATATGTTTACGTGAAAGTTTCCTTGTACTGTGTTATTTTCTTTGTAGTTCCGGTGTTTGATTCATTTATACCAAACAGACATGTCACTACAACAGCAACGAAAATTCATTGATAAATAAAACTCAACTATAAACCTAACCTGCCTCTTTTGGGTTTCTGTTCTAAGTGACTAGCATGCCAGATATTGGTCAATCATCACTCTTGACCATTATCTAGCATGCTAGTCACTACAGGTCAGTGCAAGCTGGTTTTGTTCATCATGCATACCTGACCCAAGACTCCGATTGTGACGGCGGGCAAGCTAAAACTATCTTAAAAACAATATCCTAACCTATCTAGTTCCTTCGTGAACATGACACAGGTGTTTACTGTGTCAGTTTAGTGTGACGTTAGGGAAGTGTACGTCGATGATACTCCATACAGTTTTCAAAGTCTAATTTTAAGAGTTGTCAAAATCTCATTACAATAGTGACGAAGGTTGCCCAATTGTAGTGTTTCGATAAAAAATCGGTAACAGTGCGCTTGCGCGTTCATTGTCTAGTTGCGCCCACGCGCCCGCGCCGGCTCCAGATAAATTATTAATAGTGAATTTGTAATGAGATGTAGAATATATACGATACAGATGTACCAATCTCTCTATACGGTAGAAGATGGATAGCGCTATAAAAATATTCTTAGAAAAAACCCTTCTATAAGCGGCTCTTACAACTGGAGAAAAACTCCACAATAATTCAAGCATATATATTTCACTACTAGCTGCACCCCGCGGTTAAACCCGCTTGGTGATGAAAAACGGTGATGATGGTTATGATGAAAATAAGCCTTTGTGTTATACCATCTCCATACCAAATTTCATCGAAATAGGTGTAGCCGTTTAAGCGTGAAGAGGTAACAAACATACACACAAACTTTTGCAATTATAATATTAGTAGGAAGTAGGATGCTTTCGGGTAGATTGTGAATAAGCTAACAAACTCAGATGTAGTGCCAGAGTGTCAGACTGCTAGAAGATATTCGATATGGGTTAGTTAATTTCTTTCACAGAACACACTTGGTAGCGAATATACCGCGTTTGATACAAAATTATGCATTTATAATGCATAATTTTGTATCGCTGTATAGCCTAAAAGTTTAAACTAAAATGACACGTTACATTGAAAAGTATTAAGAGAGATTTATATTTTATAGTCATTTATGGATAAGAAACCTACATACTATTTATATACCTTATAAATATCATGTAAATAATACGTGATAAATATTTTAAATCAAGTTATGCAATAACAATAGAATAGAATGTTTTATTTGCATAAAATGTTGGTACATAATAATTATTGTACAATGCAGATCTACAACATTTTGCTGGACACCAGCGTGCAAATATTTATGGTAATATTGGACGTTTAACTAGAGCAGGAAAAAAATAATACAATAATTATTTATATCAATAAAATTAATAATAATTACAACAGAGATGTAGATTATTAGACTAATAATATATTTGTCAAGGCATAAATGTTTACCTCATTTCATATTAATAGAAAAGTATAGTAAAAAAATAGTTTTTACAATAAATATATATATATTTTACTGTTGAATTATGTAAATGATTGTGTTAGTACTCTCTGTTAGTACAATATCATGACTATGGGGCCACTTTCACTAACTATGCTAAGGCCCGGTGATCCTATTATATAAGTGGATTTCGGTCGTTCAAGGCACGCCAGTTAAGGAGGTCACCCGCATGCAGCAAATTACAATAATCAAATTTTTAAATCCTCTTTACGTTCTAATCTTTGTCGGCCAGCCGAATGAATTCAGTAAGCCTCGGTTAGTCACCCTCGACAATGGCGTGCATTACAATACGTTTGAGATATCGAACTGATATTTGCATAATTCGACACGTATAATGGCCCGGTGATATACAAGGCTCTGTTCTACATCGGTTGTCTTGTATCGACAGGGGCAATATTGAGTTAGTAAGTTATGAACCACTACAATATACCTACAGAAAATATTTGTACAAAAATCCAAAAAAATATGCTGCTCGCATATTTTTTTGGATTTTTGTACAAATTTTAGGAGTTCTGATTAAAGCCCCGGAGAGTGCTGGCATACTTTTAGATTTACGAAGCAGCATTGCAGTTCAACGAACAATGCTGCTAATAATACCAGACGGACGGCAATGCGACATCCATACATTGTATGGTGGACGTTCGAACTTGTCGGACGAAGCGTTTTGCTTCCACATTCATAGTGCGTACAGCTAACGAATGGAACTCATTGCCTAAATCTGTAATTCCGCAAACATACAACCTGGGTATCTTCAAGTCACGAGTGAATAGGTAATCTTCTAGGCAGGCGTGCTCCACCGTAGACCACATCATCACTTTACATCAGGTGAAATAGTGGTCAAACGCTTGCCTATACCCAATATAAAAAAATGTATTTTATTCTGACTGCACGCCGTCAATTGGTTGGAGCATTTATACCGGCACTAACTAGTGAGTTAATCAACTGGTATGGTGGTAGCTGTGTTTTAGTCACTTATAGTATTCATTTACTTTTTGTAAGCTAAAGCACACTGAGTCTTAGATTTAACAATGTGTTATACCTTAATTTTAATGGACACAATAAAAACTTCGTTTAAAAACTAGACCTAAAAACATCTCTAAAAAATAACAACAAATATTTGACAGATTTTCATGGGACTAAAAGTAAGTGTTTGATTTATAGAAAAAGTTTTTACAAATTGCAGTTATGAGGTAGCAACTTACTTATCCTTGGACAATTTTTAACATTTTCCAAAAGTTTACTGAACGGATTTTGATGAAAAACATATTTTTTCAAATCAGTTTAAGAACCTCTATGTTTTTGGAAGTCAGCTGTTATAAAGCCAACGTTTTCTTGTGCTCGATTGGCCATAACTACTTTACTTTCACTCTGAAGGCTTCAGCTCAATTCAATTTCAAAATGTCTTTATTCAATCATGATAAAATACAGTTTTGCTTATATCTAGTGTACATTTAGCTTCAGTACTCAATGTAGCGACTATTTGGTTGGTGGCTAACAGTCATGCGCCTGGAGGCAATTCAAATCACTGTTTTACCCAAAGAGGTAAGAACTCGTATGATAATAATAATAAAAATATTCTCAATTTACTCGTAAATTAAATTTCTTTAACATTATATCAAAATAAAAACTAGAGTGTAATCTGTATTCTTCTATGTTATATATATATTTAAAAACAAAAGTTAATCGCCAAATTTGTTGCTAAGCGCAACAGCCGATCACGGTTTGACCAAGGAAATTTCTTTTCATATTTTCATAATATACAGTGAAATATACGTAATAATCCTGTGGCAGCGTATCCAGAATGTTAGCAGCACTGCCATATTGAATTGCAATTTTCATTGCCAGCATTACAATCACGCGTCGCATCGATCAAACGCTTTGATAAGTTTTTGAAAATTCAATGAGCTCACGATCCCCACGGTATTATATTTAATATTTATGTCATACAGGCATAACAGGCCGTCGTAACCCTGAGAAGCTCTGTACGCCGCACTCTGTCTTGTTTTCGTTATAGGGTGTATGCAATATAATATTTGATTAGTAAAAATATTGTTTAACACGGGATACGCACCATAATTTTGTTTTTTATTGGAGTTATCGATATTTCGGCGCGGTTCCACGCACCATGATCACGGAGAGACCGAAGAAAGCGGTAGATGTAAAAATATATTTAAATGTTAAGGACAGACATATCTGTCTACCCTCTTTTTTAATCTTTTGCTACGGGTACCACTGGCACTAGAACTCAATTGCAAGTTTCTACAAAACACACTCACTGTATCACTGCGGTGCGTATCCCGTGTTAAACAATTTTTTTTTCTTACTCTCTCTGTTACTTCATAATGCATTCTGCAAAACTCAACATCTCATTCCCATCACAATTACACACAACCACAAACACCAAAATCTAACACAGATCACACCGAGTCTGTTGACAAAGATTCTAAATTTACGACTCTTGTTACATTTACAGATTTCTATCTCAAAACTGGTAATAAATAAAGATTTTTTTTCTTTTGATATCTAAAGGTTTTTATTTATGGGGCTGTTAACAAATCAATTCTTTTGTACAGTTTAATGCTGATATTGTATTGAAAGCCAACGATGTGTTAAGATTTATGCAACTGATCATGAACTGAGAGATTAGGGATTTATATTTTATGGAAGTGTTATGAGAGAAATGGAGTTTGAGCGTGGTTTGCGGGCTAGATAAGGCGTGGTTTATGTGGTATAGCTAGGACCTATTTTCGGCTATACAGCTAATTGTTAAGCATAATATGATAAATGCCAATGATTACTAATTTTGACAACTAGTTTCCATACTAAGGAATTAAAAGCCGCAATTACCAAATCGTTTATTGGTTTTGTAGTCTAAGGTATAAATAAAAGAATCGGCACTTAGTCATAAGCCTAAGTAACTGTTTTCGACAAGGCAAATACTGCTAAACGCTAGTTTTCACTTCAGCACGCTTCATTTTACAAGAGATGCACTTTTAAATAATTATCTCAATGATTTAACAACAAACAATTGGAAGCGTTATTTCTTAAAGCACCTTCTACAGTATTTACATTTTTTGTGCTAAATAATATTAATGTGTATTTAAATGTTATTTAATGAATTTTATAATGATAAATTCTTTTAGAACGCAAAAGGTAAACAATACAATAAATCAAATCTAGTACACATTTTAAACCATAAAGAAGGTTTTCTAATTATTTATATACATTTTCGGCTTTACTCACGTTTATAGTTGTATATTTCAACCCAAGTTTCGGGTATGTCCGATGCGAATCAACATGTGAGTTTGCGGTACCAGATGTGGCGACCATGATTATAATAATATATGTGTCTAACTTCCGAGAATATTCACCAATAAAAGTGTTTAAAGTACATATAGTCGTTATTACTTTTCTGCTAGTAGAATGTGGCCGGTTGTCTTAAGCCACATCTAGTTTAATAAATAATCTATAAAACATAAAAATCCAACTAAATAAATGTCAAAATATTGTCTCCCTGAACCATTATGGGTTAACTAGGGTGGCAGACGTTTTGTAGGGCATTTACGTTAATTTTATTTATGACCCGTGATGCTTCGATTTAAAACCATAAGGACATTTTTAAACCGTCAAACACAAGACGTGTTTTAAACTAAGCCTTACTTCTCTAAAGTCTAAGTTGAATTTCGATTGCTTCTTCTTAAGTTTAAGTAATGTTTGGATCGGTAATAAATACAAGTTTAATATAGTATTCTAACAATCGAGTGATCCAAAAGCCGTTTATTGTAGTCCAGGGCGCGACAAATGTATTGACAATTCGTTCAAGCCCTTAAATAAGAATTTAATAGACACCGCTTGACATTTACTGCCAGGTAGCCCCGGATACTGGCAATAGATAATTTATGACCGATTAAATGGAAATTGTACCGATTTGAGATAATACTGTTATACAGATTAGCATAGCATGATCAGCCCAATACTTCACCATTACTGCGACAGATACCTTCCTCCAAGAGTAGTATTGGCCATCACAGTTATAATCCAGCACGCTGGCAAATGACGGTTGGCGGATAGGCTAGTGGCCAGCCCTATTTAAGAGGTTCAATGATTATTTAAATGAGTCTCCGACAGGCGTAACGGCTATTATTCTAAACAACAGTGATGGGTGGCTTGACGTGCTCTCCGCAGCATGTGAGCGTTCAGTTGAAAATGCCACTACCCGTAACCCATCCGGAGTATGATTGAAGAGATGTGAAGACTGAGCTGTGAATAAAGCATACTGGAGAAAATATATTGTGATACCATGTTTTCTAATGCTCACCGGGCTAGCTTTAACTTTAAAAAGCATACTTTGTGTGTGCACTTGTGTATTTCCACTAGATTCTTTCAATATATTTTATACTTTGCCATTTTATTATCTTTTGTGATCATATTTCAAGAGGAGAATCACTTATGTGAGATTTCGCTCGGGGAAGTACTAACACCCTATCTATTTCTAGCACCAGCCAGTAGTGTTTGCATTACTGAGTGCCGATTAGAAGTGAATGGTTTCCAGTTACATTTCAGGCACATGAGAGTGTGAGTGAACTTTATGTATCAGGATGACGCATGCATACCTACATGAGGGCGCAGTGCAGCTGTTTGCGAATTGTATCTGTCCATAGGCAGATGTTACCACTTAATATCCTGTGGGCCTTTTGCTTGTTCCGTCACCTTATGACGGACCATTGGTTTTTTATAGAGCAGCTATCTAGTCCTAGCGTTTTTTATTTAAAAATTGTTTCTTACTCTCATCGGGCTAGAAGGGGTAATCAACTTATTAAGAAACACTCATTGTTATCACATCTCAACACTCGTTTTGTAAAATATATTAAGTTTTATCAAACCTATGATTCTACTTGTTAAATATTTCACTGTAATATTTAGATTGTAATTGTAGTTAAAATGTTGTTCAATAAAACTATCTGAAAGTGACTAAAACAACAAAGTAATTTTTTAGTTTCTATAATCTTCATATTGGTACAGCACAAGTGATTATTTTTATAAATATGTGGGTGTCCTTACTAGAAACAGGTCAGCATTTTAATCAGTGTTCACTAAACTATCCGCGAACTAAAACTGATCATATATATAATAAATGGTATTATAAGAGTTTTGGATATCATATAATCTTAGTAAGATACCGTGAATAACAAAATGACCGCCAGAGTCAGCTAAAGCATTGTAATAGTTTAAAGAAACGGCTATTTTATTTTACTCGGCCTTATACAAAATAAGCTTGTTTCTACTAACATAAACCGACAGCACTAAATTTTACTTATATGTCCGGTTGCAGTAGTAAAAGATAATCCCCTGCGCACGCGCATGTAAAAACTAACGCGCTTGTTTCGCGCATGCGCACTAACGAACTCGCATTGTTGCTCTATGTATCTGGGTAAAATCGAACGTGCTATTTTTTAGGAGTTGACGAAAGGTAAAAGATTTAAGCGGCACAATAAGCCTGTATTACCTATTGTCTTTTCTAAGACCTGACTTAGTATGCTTACTGGCTCTCAACGACTGGTGCCTGAACACATTATGTGTTTGGTGACAGTATTCCAAACTTGAGGGTGGTATCTAGCCGCGCGAGTGCCAATACAAAAAAAAATACAAAAATACAAAATTACTTTATTGACATAATTCGTGTACAAACAAATAGTGAAACCAAAGACTCCAGAACTAGTGGGACTGTGTTTCAGGAGCCAATGTTATATATATGTAATTGTTAAGGCTAAATACTTTTCAACGGTTACTCAATTAATATATTTAAAAAATTGGCTTTGTAGCTTAAACGCGTGCTATAATAATTATAATACTACACTAAAACCTTTAAAAAAAATTAAAACTAAAACCTACAAATAATTACCACTAAAAACGGAATCAAAAAGTCCAACAGAGGAGGGAGAATTCCCCAAAATGCTGGCAGCTTTGCCACGTAGAATGACTATGCCATAATTAACATAGTATAGCATAATATTTTGACAGACGAGTAGATAGCTTACTAGATCAGAGAGTATGGTAATGATATCATATAATCCACGTTGTAAGTGTGGAAAAAACAAAACAAAAAATGTACAGTCAGTAACATTAACAAGGGGCCCCAAACTATGTATCTAAACTATACTGAATATTGGATCCCAGAGTAGTTTGACAATGTGGAGGTAAATAACTAGTTTCATATTAATTACTAAATTATGTAATACAAAATTGCGCATTATACGTATCCAGATCCCCAACATAGTACACTTTTCAACCGAATGACAACGGAAAATTTATGTTGAATACATTGTCGCTGTCTACAAATTGTTTTCTTATGAATTCAAATTCATAAACAAATATGAATAAAAGTTTGCATTTCAATCAATATTATTTGTAACTAAGCATCATTTGTGTATTGTGGTTTTGTTTATTTCCCCTATGACATGGACCACAGCAAATCCGAGCAAAATCGAAATGTTCTTTCACAATGGCCCGTCCTCAATACAAAATTGACAATGGGCGAGTGAAGAGCAGAAGGGGAATTTATCGCCTACTGTTTTGTGCTGGACCGAGCGAGTCCACACTGTGACTAAACTGATGAAAAACGGTAAGGCACAGTATGTGTATAAAAACATACTTTGTCTAGTACTAACAACCACTCGCGACCATACAGATACTGCGAATAGTCACGTTACACTTAAGGGCTTAACAGGTGTCGATGACAAAACAGAGGCTTACGGGTGTTTACAGGCAGAAGGAGCGGGACAATTCATGAAGGCGAATTCAATCTGAATTTGCCCTATTCTGAATTCGATTAAAAATAGTATTTTAAAAAAAGTTCAAAGACATAATAAAATATATGAGAGTCAAAAAAATAAGTTGAAGAGACTCAAAATTGTCTGTTTGGTGTATGAAAGATAGAAATCTACTCGAATCGGTTTGCTGGCTGTATTTAAAAAATATTGCGCCTTAATAATAAATATATTGAGTCTTAAATAAATGATTATTCCAAAACATAATGCTTACATTATTTATTAACGTTTTTGTATACAAAAAACCAAATCTGCCACGTAAAAGTACAGTATTTTTTTATAGGATAAGGTGACTGAATAAGTATTGATAAAAACGCCGCGCGCCTTACTTGAATATACTAAGCTCAAAACGCACGAGATTTCCCTGGACGATATTGACTACGTGACGAAAACCTAAACTCTTCCCCCGCCCTTGTGACCAAGCGTGGTGTTTTGAAGACCCCTCCCCCCTCTGAACTGGTCATGTAGTATGGGTACGTTCTCTAATCGTTTATATAAATATACGTTTTGCAAGAAGTGAATTAACTTTTGCTGATCGGTATTCACGGCCACGTGTCTTCTTCTTCTTCTTCTTCTCAGCACTTAAACATCCACTGCTGGACATATGCCTCCCCCGTATAGGGGGGATTTGCCACGTGTCTAACCAAACATAATTTCACTGTTATTATTTATCTATCTTATCATCAAAATTGGTCAGATATTTTGAATAATTATCATTTAATAAAAATTAAATCAGATTGACGAAGTTCTAGGAAAGGGTCAGGTCCAGAGTACTTTAGACCAACGCTATTTTATGAAGCGTCTGATGAGCGTGGATGAATCGATGTGTTCGATGCATTTGAAAGGCTGTGTTCTCTGCCCAACACTACGGGAAAGAGGCGAGAATATATGTATGTAGGTATCATCATCATTATCATCATGTATGGCGTATGTAGGTATGTAAGTTTTTTCAAATTCCTATTTGGTTAACTCAAAATTAAACAGAATATTATCTATTTTTTCTTCTAAAGTTGGAGTAAGCCTATAGATATGCGTTGATTGAATAAATGCAGACATAAATTGCACTTACCTGTAGCGAATTTAGAATCAACAATGCCTTAATGATAAATTAGATACACTTGCTAAGTTCATCAGTTGGGTTTCAACCGTCGAATTATGTACAGTCAGCTGAAGAAATGAATATTCTAAATGACGAACGACGTAAGTGGTTTTTTTTTAAAGCTTCCTCCCTCGGTATTACGGAGTAGCTACAATATAGGATGCTTAAAAGGAGAATTAACCTTGGCACATATTATATTTAAATAACAAGTACCGTGTACGAATACCCTTAATTATGCTTAGGTTTATTTACCTCATATTTTTTTTTATTTATTTATTTATATAAAAGATATTATATATATGATATTATATATGATATTATTTATATTTAAGATTTATATATAAGATATATTTATATATAAGAAATTATAAATCCACCAATTTGTTTTAACATTAAGTTTTTTTAAATTACAAGCCACATTTATATAACCATGATCTGTAATCCCGCAAACATTATGATACGTTGCCAGATTCAGATTCAGATCCAGATGTATTAATTGTTAACTGTGTGTACATTACATAACGTTCTTAAAAATATCCAATAATTGTTTTAAAAATTACGTCCATGATGACATACAATATTTGCTTAAATAATTAGATTAATTTAGATTGTTCTACAATGTAACATAAGATGAAAATTATCGAAATGTATACAATGCCAATACTTGATCTGACTGTACCTATGTTGAATCTGTTGAAAATGTCACTAATTATTTTCATTTTATGAGTGATTCCAGGAGGCGTTGTTTCAAAATGAATTTGAGAAGTATGTTTATTTAATTTTAATAAACAGTTAGACATTATCCAGTTTAAAAAATACACACGTGACTTTGTTTCAAACAAAACCTATTATCAATATAATTTACTTTGTGATAAAAGTAGTGAAAAAATTAACAAGTACTTACCAGAGCTTCTGCTTTTAACAATAGTAGATAATATTATTTTATTTTGTTTTTTAGTAAATTCCACAGCCCTTCGCAAAAATATGTAACTCATATATAATGCATTACATTTTTCTTACATAACATATATAAAGACTGCTTTTGAAAAGTATTTACTAGTATTCTCTTTAAATATTGTGTATGTGCAATTGTCATTATTATGGGTTTGCATGTTTGTCTGTATAATAAATAAATATTGTTATATTAATAGTAATGTGAAGAGCCAATTCCTCTCCAGTTTTATATGTTTATCACTAGAGGGTGAACAATGACTAGTGGAGGCTTGCTGCCTTAAGATCTGGAGAAAATAATATTCAGTATTACTTATTTAGGTGTCTGTACTTAATACAAACAAAATATATTTTGTAATAAGTTATGCGTGATTTGGTCGATTTCATATAAAATCATTACAAAAAAAATCTGTCCGACAGACCGCTGTTTGTTGGAAAGTTATACAATTATTATCATATTGTAATTTTTTTATTTATTTTTTTCTAATTTTTTTGTCCGTTTCTTATTATGTTGGATACGCTATAAAAAGTGCATGTATTGTAATGTTACATCAATAAACGCCATAGTCTCTGTCCCTTCTCTACAGAGAAGAGGCGTGCCTTCAGTGCTTATGTGCGTATGAATAATTAAAATAACTTACTCATACACTGGTATTATATTTAACCCTTTTTTCAGCTTTAGCAATCATCACCATGGGCTTAGTTTTATCAGTGAAATCATCAAAGAGAAAACTAGTTGAAATTGAGGATTTAATGTAAGTTATTGCTTTTTTTTCTAAAATGCTGTTTAAAGCTTATCGATAAACAGACATCCGAAAATATTGCGGTAACTAAGTGGCAGATAACCTTCAGAGAAAACCTTTGGTCAAGAGCTATTGTTACCCGGTATATTGGCAATGATTTCTGATACAGGGTGGATTATAACCAATTTTCAAAAAAGGAAGGTTAGGTTTATTCTATAAATAGGAGGTTGTGTGTGATTTCTCACCTCAGAAAACACTTGGGAACAAATTTCAAAAAATATTTTTCCGGATATCATTAGATTGTCAGTGGGCGTGTCAAGCGTGTGGGGTGGAGAGTGTCAAACGATATGGCTGACAATATTATTGTCAGGTGTGTGTGAGTATATATTACTTAGTTTTGAAGGCCAGTGTCGTATATCATATTTATTATCTACATCCCTCGCTTAAGTTAAGGAGTAGAAACTACCACAAATATAATATGTCATTTTAACCCTTTGCATAATAATCTAATAATATAAATAATAAACCAAAAGCAGGGACCAACAATTTTTGTAACTTTTAAGTTTTGCAATTAAGAAACACTTCCATTTGTAATTTTTAGACTTGAACACATTGTTACGTCAGTCTACAGTTAAATTACTAAATGTTTTTTCTCGCGATCAAGCCCCGTTTGATTTAATAACAACTTCTATTTGTATTTGTATTCCTAATAAAAGTGTTTGTTTTGTTTTAGATTATGTTACGGCTATGAAGATGACGTCTCCTTTTCTTGGAACTACGAGACGAAGTTTGGAGATGATTCCGAAGAACTGTCCCAGGTCAGTGTTGTCAAATATAAATAATTTATCCATATCATCATAACTACCATTATCAGCATTGTAATTATATGAAAATCAAATATCAGGTTTAGTATATAGTACATATTGTACATGTTGTAAATATACTAGCAACCACATTTTGATAAGCGACCTGGTAGATATATACATCTACCATTTATAATTTTATGTAAAAGAAAGGTTTTTATCATCGAACTTATACTCTATAGAAAGTGTTTTACCTACAGCGCCATCTCACGGACGTAAGCTACAAACTCGCTATGTGTGACAGTTTACTTGACTCACCACGCAATGATAATGTACCAAACGAAGCTATAAATAGCTTCTTAGAAATGGAGTATATGTCGCGCGTTTAGTAGGCTTCTATAGAGGAGTATATGAGTTGTTTGGTTTTTATATAAATATACTTGCAGCCGTGTCTGAGACTATTCGGAGTTTCATATTTAAGGTTGACGAACACATAATCTTCCTATAAATATAATATAAATAAATTTAAAAAAAGTTATTATTATTTCCAGTCTCATAGTGTCATTGACTATAATTGGGCCGCGGTAAAAGATATCATTCGAGGATTCTTCAATGACGAAATATTGGAAGATTGGATGCAACACAATGTAGAAACCAGAAGATTTCACCTTTTATCGAAGACAACGGGCCCAAGAGACATGAGGATCCTGAAGTGGTGGCTCCGCAAAAGACCTAGAAATAATCAATTTATTTCATATCCTGTTTAGCAAATAAACAATATCCTCAATTTTTTTTTTTTTTTTCAAATGCCTTATTAAAATAAAACACTAATATCTAATTACAATACTGCAGCTACTACAATAACATATATAACAATATAATTGCATATTATTGCACACATCATCTTTTTTATTATAGATCTATCATTTGACCACCTCATGGTCAACGATTTGGTCGACGATGTAATCACACTAAACCTACAATTTATTTTATTATTTATATATCACAATATAAGGAAATAAATTAATGATAATAATGAACAGTAATACAATAATGGCTTTTTTTCCTAATATAATATTTATTTTACCTAAGAGCGGAATTGCAGCTTCCACTAGCGAAAATTCTACTAGCGCTTCCCCATCGACGCTGCGACTGAGGAGTACATTGTAAAATGTGATTACATAAACTATTCAGCTAACACATTAATTGCGATACCAACAAGTAGCGGGTTGGAGCATTAAGCTTTCTAAATGCTGGTAACAGCTAATTTGTAGCTCAACTGATGTTGTAGTGCTTGCAGTATTATAATTAGTGTTTTATTATATATTTTATTCATTTAAGGCCCACTGACAATAAAATATATTTTTCGTTTAAACTATAACTGTGTATAATTACTAGTTTTGTATTTACTAAAAAAAATATGTTATAAGGGCAACATTGAACAACATGTTGACACTAAAACCATTGTCCCATTAAATTGTGCGTAAATCAATAGCATCGATAACTATCGTCACCTGGCAACACTGAGTAGCCCTGCGGTGCTTACGTCTGGTCGTTTAAACCCGCAGTAAACAGATGCTTAGACAACAATAACGGATATTTGGTAGGCGGTGACGGATAAACTAAAGCTGGGGACAGTAGCTGTGTTTATGTTGTTATGGATAAGGCTTATTGATTTGAGTTTTAATTATCCTTTCCTTTCTTGTTTTTTCCATATATAAAGATGCTGATCGTTTTGATTTGATGCATTTGTTTGCTATCCTGGTGAATATTATTCAGAACAGACGTACTCCTTAGAGTATATAAATATTTTAAACTGGAATCTTGATAGTGAGTTTCATATCTGCGTTAGCCAATTCATCTAGAATCTTTGAAATTTATTGGCTATTAGTTTCAAGTGATCTTATTATATGACTCCTGCTCACTTTTACTTAACTGTTGAGATAAGCTGTTCAGCATTGTCAATAACTTTTTATCAGACTATTTTAATACTGCTAGGTCCAGTAGCTATAACTTTCGCATATGCCTCTCCTAATTCGTTGTATTATCAATACATTATCACTAACAATACAATACAATAACATTTTATTGTAAACCAGAGCAAAAAAAACAGTAACATACTTATTGTTAGCATATATTGCTTAAAATGTTTGTCTTAAGACGGCGAGAAACGTTTGTGTGGTTTTACTTAATTTGCACTCATTTTTAAAGGTCATGTTCGTTTCGCGAAATTAGAATGCAAAACAAAGCACATTGTTAAGTAATGGTAGCTCAATTATTATCTAAAATTTCATTACAATTAGGACCAATTGTCACTCAGATTGCAGAGCTTCTATGTACATTATGAGCCTTATAACTTATACATGCTTCATTCCACATTGTATCGTATATATTGTTAATTTTTTTTCCATATACCATGTACTAATATAATGAAGCCTTTTCTAGCACTAGAATTTGATGTGAGGCATATCCATATCATTATAAATACATTTCAAGCCAGATTCTAACAAATTATGCTACATAATACAATAATGGCAAAAGTAATTTATCTCCGCGAACCACAGAAGCAGAGAAAACATTGTTCAAAATATTGACACGTTTTTGTTCGAATGCAGTTCGGGGTCTGTTAGACCCCCCACTTAACATTGCATTGTTGATAAAATGTGAACTATTTTGTGGTGTGGTATAAGTTGAAATGTTGAAAAATATTATGTGTTTCAACAGTTCCATATAACATAAACACTACTAGGTATTTGTATGATATCTAGGTGAGTGTTACCTAGATATAGAAAAATTACACAATATGCATATACTACTACATTTTCAGTGTTGTAACTATGTATTGTAGTCTAGTATGTATTGTATATTGCATTTCCATCTGAGTATATGATTTAGCGATAAGTGATATTTTTAACCGACTTCAAAAAAAGGAGGAGGTTTTCAATTCAACCCGTATGTTTTTTTTATTTTTTTATTTGTGTTTGTTACCGCATAACTTTCGACTGGGTGAACCGATTTTGATCGTTCTTTTTTTATGCTTTTTTTATACGGGAAGCTGATGCTTCCCGTGTAGTCCCATTTAAATTTCATTAAAATCGAACGAGCCTTTTTTGAGTTACAAGTCAAAAACTGAAAAATGCGTGCTTAAACTACACGATATTATAGTGATGACAATGACAATGACAATTGATCCCATTAGTAACAAAGGTGTGTAACAGAACAAACAAATGAGTGAAAAAAAAAACTTTTACCAAAAAATGGAACCGACTTCAACACTCAAAAGTATGAAATAACTTGTCGAAGTCGGTACTATGAGCACAATATTTTGATATCAGTTACTTTTGAACCATCATGGTACCGACTTCAACAAGTTATTTCATTCATTTGAGTGATGAAGATGGTTCCACTTTTTGGTATTTTTTTATGTTATAAAAAGTGCTTCGATGATGACTTTGCGTTTATTTTTTTCAAAATGGCGATAGACTAACACGTAAAGATCACGGTGTTTATGGTAGCACTCCTCCGAAACGACTAAACCAAATTTAATTATTGCTTAGTGGATTATGTCTAAGTATGTTTCGCCGTCCTTCTCTCTCAAGCGCATTCGTTACTGTGAAGCGATGATTTCTCACTCTTCAACCCTTCTATAGCTAGACATAGGGAAACTATTAGCTTAAAACTCGCATGAGTAGACATGCCAACCAATTATTATATGCTACAAAGCTTGGAGATTGTTGCATTAGACACAGACAAAACGCATATTCATGTATGGTCTTCTTCTCAGCCATAGGAAGTCCACTGCTGGACATAAGCCTCCCCCACATAGGGGGGATTTGCCAATACTCGCCACGCTTGGCAGGCGGGTTGGCAAGCGCAGTAAGATTTCTCATCCTCAGAAGGCGCTGCTGCCCACCTCCTGGTACGTGATCCCTTAGCCGACTCTTACGGCACCCGCGGGAAGAGATGGGGAAGTACTATTCTAGGCCGGTACCATCACGGCGCATTACCTCATGTATGGTATAAAGTCAAAATAGAATAATCTTTATTTCTATCGAAAATATACTACTCCACTACACTTACTCCGCTACATCCTTTAACTTAAATGGCGCCAAAATTTGCACATTTTGCCCCACAGTGTTGTGAGAGATCGTGTCAATTGATTGCATTATTTGCTATTGACTCAATACCTTACGCAATTGTATTGTATCCATAAATTCAGAAACTTACACCACTTTCAGTCATATTCAAGGTGAAGTTAAGACTAAATTCCTTTAATTTTCAGCGAAATCTGGCGTATACACTCTATGATCTGCCGCGAGTAAAGTCAAGTAGTTTTAAACATACATAAATAGCTAATGTATTGCCACTCATTCGTCAAGGTGCTTATGACATTGTATTTTAGGCAGATATTTATGATATGGATTTCTCTGAATGGAATTATTGTGGTGCGGTTTACGGTCTCTTGTGGATTTAATGACTTTCATTTCAAGAGTTTTGAATTGACAAGCATCATAGAAAGCGGTAATGTCGGTAAAACTATTGTTGCAACGGAGCCCATGAAAGTGATTTTCACCATCTGCAAGATGACGGATTATTTAGAAACGTTGCACATTCTTCAAGGAGTTACGACAGTGCAATCACCTAAATTTGTCTCATTATTCTTACCAGGATTCCTAGGATAAGCTATTTTTAGTTCAGCCAACTCTACTTTTTAATTTTATAAAACTATTTTTGCGCTTTATTATATACATAGAACATAGAAACGAAATAATTTTCGTTCGAGTACAAACTTTGGAATAGAAAATTTGGCAAATATTTGTTGAAAACTGGAACGATTTTTAAAATTTTCAAGCTCCGAGTTTTCGACCATAAATTGACTGATAGCGAGACAGACACATGACGTGATGCATTCCTAACCCACCTACCGGATCAAACTATGTTCACCTCAATCATATTCTGGATGGGTGGCTGCTAGAAGCATTTTCAACTGAGCGCTTCTGTAGCCAGCATGATGAATTATAGCCAGCATACCCCTCTGGGTAGAAGTCCATGTTCCAGCATCATAAACGTATTGGGTTGATAATGCCAATTGCCTTAATTCATTTCAAATCCTAGCCAACGAAAATTAGGTAAATATTAAAAGAAAATAGATTGAATAATAGCCGAAAAGCGTAACCTTAGTTTTATATGCAAAATTAAGTTTGATTTATTGTTCAACCTCAATATATTATCATAAAATAATAATCCAACGATGAACGATGCATTAATTACACACATTTCGTGCAATCAACATATTCAGATAAAGTTTATCTAGGATTAATATTAACTGTAAGACGCTAAATATGAGATAACAATTAATATCATTTAGAATAAAAATTAATCAGAAATGTCGGATTTTATACAATTAACTTCAAAAACAATAAATAGTCCCAAGATCGTCCACTAGATGGGTCCAAAGATTCAAACCATAGTAAAGCAGAGCCCGACTGAATCAACAACAATTTAAAGCGATTTTGAAGCGATGATAGCTCAGCTTTAGGAGCATCGGTTGTCAAACTGACGTATACTGGATCGATCCCCACCGGCTTAAGATTCCGGTGATAGTAACACCGTTATCACACCACTAGCATGGTAGTAGAGTACTCTCGAGTGTCGACCTGATTAGCAACCACCCTCAAGTTTGAAAAACTGTCACCAAACACAGCAGCGTGTTCATATTTGATTAATAATATTTAATTAATACTCAGTAAATAACAGTTACGATGTTATTTTCTTAAATGCACAGTTGGTCAACCGCAAAAAATCTGTCAATTTATTGCACAAAAAAAAACACTCGTATCACAGACTTCCAAATACCACCTGCACAAAAATGAATGACAAAACTCAACAAAAAATGTACATCCCGCATTATAAAAAGGGATGCTCCAAAAACGATAAAACACAAAGAGCAAGCATTAATCAAAATATGGATCGCAAAAAATGCGTTGGCCCGGCGCGGGCGTGTGGGTGGATTTCTTGGATTTAGGAGGTGAAGCGTGATCTGAATCCTACAGTAACGGTTCTAACATAAAGGAAAGTCAGTTCTAAATGATTATTGGCGGCTCTTAACCATGCTCAATTTTAGATAGAGAAATCTAAGAAATCAAATGTTCACAGCAGCGGAAATGTCATGAGGAGAAGAACAAGTGTTGTCATTTAAAAATCGATAGATGTAGTTACAACCCGGAGATTTCACCGCACAATTAAGGTGATTCTAGGAAAACTATTCCTATTGATCAACTACTGCAAAAGATCCGTCAGTATTGTCAGGATATTGTAAAATCTTAATCACCTCCAGAAAAATAAAAAGCTTAGTTTGAAACGTAAGGATGAATTGTTATTGATACATATATAATATTGAAATAGTACAAATATTATACAATTTACACGGAATCATTTTAATATATAAAATAGGTTCTTTTTATGCATTTGCAATGATGTCTAGGTAAAGTCAATTTCATATGTCACACGCGTGCACTTTTTTTCGTGGGGAAATGCATTAAAGGACTTCCACTTACCCGGAAAAGTAGGCGAGACATGTCGGGCTCCCAAGTAAAAAAAAAACAGTACATCCTCAGGGATATGCTCTTAAAGATTACCCTAATGTGTGCTATCAAAAATATAAAATCAAAAATCATTTCTTTAAACTTTACTTCATACCAGCTTGTACACGCCGAGTAAGACTCGATCATAGGGAGCTACTATTACTTTAATATGTTTATCAATGATATTATATGTTTATATGAGGTAGATGACGCACAAGCGCGCGGAAACTGAGGCGGCAAAATTAAGTCAATTGTAGTAATTTTCATTGCGACGCGTATTTCAAGCGCAAGTCTAAACATATCTTTAGCTATCCTTTTTTATATTATTTGTACCGTATTATCTGTCGCAGTAAGCATGTTTATGTCGTATAGGAACAAAATCTGAGCACCGCGCAGTATGAATATACGTTATTTTTAGTAAAACATCATTGACGTTTATCAACCAAATTCCCTTTTATCTATTATTATTATAAATCTACGTTCTTACATTCAAAAACAGAACCCTAAAATGCACATGAACTCTTGATAATTTTATTATTTTATCAACCCGCATACTGAATGGACAACAATAAAATATAGAGCGAAAAGTTTGACGAAATTAATGATTCGCTTCACCCCGCGTCGGCCTTCGTTCCCAGTAACCGTCCGACTGGCGGTCTTATTTGTTTTAGACGTTAGGGCTTGGATTGTTGAAATGTTTATTGCTTTTGTAGATTTTTTATTCTATAAAAACCTGTGTGGGATACTTTATAAGAATTAACATTATTATAGGAATATTTAACATGTGCTTTATTTCTATTCGGCTAAGGGTGTACCAGAAGGTGGGCAGCAGCACCTTTTGTGGATATAATCAACATACTGCGCTGGCCAATCTGGTGAAATTGTAAAAGTTACATTTCGTAAAATTCGGAATATTTTCGGTTTACATAATCGTCCTTCTGAGACCGCTATGAAGAATTTGGTCATATGATTTGAGTCGACAGTCTCGGTAGATAATGTGCCAACACCAACGCGTGATAGAATGGGTGGTTCAAGTAGAAACATCGCAGCCGCGAGCAACAATGTTGAAGAAGATCTGAATTTGTCAACGTCCTCAACATTTGAGCGCATTTTCATTTGACAGGCTACGTTAATAAGCTAAAATGTCGCGTTTGGGCTTTTCAAAATCCAAGACAGATTGTTGAGAAACATTTAATAATTTTTTTTTTTTTTCATTCACACAAGGTCTTCAGGTCCCAAACTAGGCAGAGCCTGTACTATGGTAACCTTATGACTGATATATACTTATAATCATACTTATATATATATATACTTATATACATATACCCAGACACAGGTCAAACAGACATGTTCATACACACAAATGTTTGACCTGTCCGGGAATCGAACCCGGGATCAGCGGCTTAGAAGGCAGAGTGCTACCAACTGCGCCAACCGACCAGTCAAGTCTGAACAGTCAAGTCAAATGCTGAAAGTGTATTGCGATGATCATCGTGGATCATAGATCAGTGACTCTGACTTTACAACCGCGATTCTGGTTTTGAATTCCAGCCGGGGCAAACATTTTTGAGGTGAGCATAGACGTTTGTTCCTGGGAAAATGAAAACAAATATTTGTATCATCGGTCGACCAGATGTATGCCAATGTGCCTTCGCTATATGCTAGCTATACCATCTATACGTGCAAAGCGTTTGCCTCCACTTTCTTAATGCGTACTGCCAAGGAATTGAACTTTGCCCGAGTCTGTGTTTCCCGATACATACAATTCTGAAGTGTTCTAGTCTCGAGTGAATACGTACCTTCAAGGCTTGCCTGCTTCATCTTAGACCGTGTCGTCACTTAACATCAGGTGAACCAGTGTTCTAATGCAAGCTGATAATATAAAAATAAAAATGTATTTTTATGGTCATTAATATATACATGCAATAAAATAAAATTTGTATTATTTTATATGGTAACCAAAAATTATTTGTAGGTTAATATTAATAATGGTATAGTTATTACTTAAAATTTTTTTTTTTTTTTGTTCACACTCAGACCCCCGCACTAAGATTCCCTGTATCGCGGGAGGCATGGACACACACAATCACAGCACAAACATCCAAGACCCGGGACAAACATTTACACTCATCGCACATATGTTTTGCCCCTGCCGGGATTCGAACCCAGGGTCCCGGAGACACAGTAGTCATGTCACTGACACTAACCACTGCGCCACGGCGACCGTCAAAATTGCGTTTGTCGAGAGAGAGTTTGCATATTATTAAAAATCTACGATATGATTGTGTGTTTTCTAGTGGGGATGTGTGAGTGTCAATGCGTTTGTTTATTATTGTTGTTAAAATTGTATATCTTTGAGATGACGTACAGATTAAACAAAATGATGGACACGTTCGCACATTTTATTAGGAAATCACAGTCATTTTATAAAGTCCAACATGCCACTTTATGACATAGTAAAAAGATGCAATTAAACTCGCATACTTGATATAGACGAGATTAGGATCATATTACGCATAAAACATTGTTTATATTTTACAAAAAGTTTAACAAATTTAAACGCTCGCTACGTTTACTGCATAGTTAAGTTACAAGCGTTATGATTAACATTAATTTATTTATTTTGAAACTTGTAGCCACTCCATATTGGAGCTGCCTATGCCATATTCATAGATCGTCTAGGTTAAGCAACACACTTTTAGCGTTTTTACAAGAGTAGTTTTTAGACTTCCACGATGAAAATATTATAAACTAGCTGCGCCCCGCGGTTTTACTCGCCTGGTGATGAAAAACGGTGACGACGGTGATGATCAAAATAAGCCTATGTGTTTATCCAGGGTATAAGCTATATCCATAACAAATTTCATCTAGATCAGTTGATCCGTTCTGGCGTGATTGAGTAAAAACATCCATCTATCCAACAGGCGCTCGTGTGGCTCAGTGGTCAGCGACACTGACTTTGGAACCGCGACCCCGGGTTTGAATCCCGGCCGGGGCAAACATTTCTGTGATGAGCAAAAATGTTTGTTCTCGGGTCTTGGATGTTTATGTATTGTGATCGTGTGTGTCTATACCTCCCGCGACACGGGGTATCCTAGTGCGGGGGTATGAGTGTGTAAAAAATTATAAATATAAATATATCCATCTATCATAACTTTCACATTTATAATATTAGTGGGATGAATTGATTCGCACTTGAATGAGTGAAAGACATTTTAGTAAGTACATAATTTATTTACTTCAGCGTTTTGACCACGGTCCAAGGATCACGAGAGTTTTCTCGTGACCTTTAAGTTGCATTGACAGGACAACCATAGTTTATCACAACCTGTTGTGATACAAAAAATAAAATTAAAAATACAAACTTTCGAATTTATAATATTAGTAGGATTTTCTTTGAAAAATAATAACCAGGGTGGTATAAAAATACTAAACAATGGACATATTTTTTTATACAGCATGTAGTGTGTATAAAGTGCGTTTGACTACTATCGCACTTCATGGTCAGTGACGATGAGGTCGAAGATGATGTCACGCGAGTCCTAAAATTGTAAATGCTCTTAAGGACTGTCGCCCGAAGACACTATGGGTTTCGTGACAGTTTTTCAAACTTGAGGGGGGTCGCTGGCCAGCGGATACTCGAAAGCTCAAGCTGTTGGTAAGAATCGAACCAGCGTTCATCAGTTTGACAACCGACGCTCCCACAGCCGTGCTATCATCGCTTCAAAAACGTACAAAAACGATCTTTAATATCAACTGGTCTTAGATCAGTCGACGTTTCCTAATACAGGCTAAGACTAATTCCTTAGAACCCTAACAAAATGTGACTATGTAGTGCAGATTTAAATCCACATTTATTCTTATATTTGTAATATATTAGTTTATTAAAATATTCAAAAAATGAACTACAAGTAAGTGGCCAATGATTTTCACCAAGGAGATATTAGCCGTCAACTTAAAATAGTTTGAGGCATAAAGAGGTTCTATGTATTCTTTGGATAATAGAATTGTATCTATTAAATACAACGTAAGTACTCTTTGCTTAAGGCTTGAACCTCTTTTGTCACCATAATATATACTCTGTTGACAGTGACTTTTACAACATACTTTACTGTTCTGTGGGCAGATGTGACCAAATGATGACTGTTTGCGTGCAGCTCGTAGAGTAGTAAATTTCTTTTAAATTATTTGGTTTCTTTGTCTTTTACAAAGTTGCTATAATTTCATGTGATAAATATAAGGATCATGAAATCATGTAGCTCTATTAAAATATTTCTTCTACATGAAACTACATGAAAATAATACAAACAACGAGTCACTGGATTAATTTGGATAAATGTAATGACGCTCATGGAACTTTTTAGATTAGTTTTTCTGTGAAATCAACTGTTTTTGAAAGGCAAAAAGTTGCAAGATGTTTTAAAAGTCTATGTACCTATGTGTTTGAGGCGGACAGCCGACCTGACTATTATCGCAGGAAGAGTCAAGGTGCGGGCTACTTCCAACCGTTAACCGTAGTTGAGAAGATCATTTGAAGGAATATGTCCAGCAGTGGACGTCCTATGGTTAAGATGATGATGTCTTTGCTGACCTATATATTTAATAAATACCTTAGTAGCCATGAAATAATAGTGTATTGTAGCTAATTTATTGCGTATAGATTACGTAACTTTTTATAAATAGGTGTCATAAGTATTGTAAAGAAACAAGCGTCATCTATCGGCAAAGATATAAAATAATACAAAAAATGATATTATAAACTTTGTTCATTGAAACCTCAGTATTTTAAGATATTGTTTCATTATGTACCTATGTTGACAAAAGCGCCTGCATATTTACATATTACAAAAAATGATTTTGCTGCATTGGCACAATAGTTTTAAAAATGATATTTTTGGAATCATAGTTAATTTTTTTTACTTTATTGAATTTGCAGTTTTTCTTGATCAAAATCAGAGCAATAAAATTTCAAAATAAAATCATTTACTCTAAAATAATTAATGTATTTAGTCACTAAGTTCTATATAAAATTGATTATAATATCGGAATATGTTTTTGTCAAATCGCAAAATTCTGATACTAGTACCGCCATCTGTGCAAGCTTCACGGAACTACGTCGACAAGAACTGAATGAATGGTGAGAAGACAGGCGCGTGCTCATCGCATCTACGGGTGTCGGAATTTGTCAACGCACAGATTTATCACTGCTGATAGTTTCACTTCTATCAGAATGTTCTATAAGAAACTAACACTTTTACGTTTAGGTTTCTTATTGTAATTATGTTCTTTAAAAATCTTTTAATTTAATTACCAACAAACTTACCAACAAACTTAATATATAAAGATGGAGTATTATATATATGTATAGGTAGGTACTGCCATTATTTAACTGCATATATTTGGAAAATGTAATGATTGATTGAGGTTACATTACTTTTGATTCTCTGTTAATCATATTGAAGATAAAAATACAATAATCCATTAAATAAGTGATTCCACTTGAAGATTTATCAAAAACATAGGTAAATATTAGATTTTAGTATATAGTTTCGTTTTCTTGTTCGATATTATTTTAATAGTGATCTTATTAGATACAACTGATAAGGACAATTCTATAGATAGTAATTTGCTTGCATTATGTTGAGAAAAGGTTGAACCTAAAACCTACTTGCACTAACTAAATTATCCGAGATTTTCGTATCAAATCATAATTTTACTATTGCATGCAAATTTATTAATTAATCTGAAATTTCGACAAAAATCGCAGATAATATATGCAAATCGACCTTACACGAATAACTTGGTCGGAAGTGGTCGGATTTTATTATCATTTGTAAAAAAACCTAATCCAATATCAGAGACCCACTTACAAAAATTTTACCTACCTATATCAATACAACCAGTTTTACCTCGACTCCCTTGCGTAGAAAAAAAGTGCTAATTACAATTAATCGTGCCACGTCATCACACGATTCCACAACAATGATTAATTAATTACACTTTGCTATCAGTTCTTATCCTTTTTTTTTTTTTTAAAGAATAGCAGGCGCCACATGGAGAAGAAAGACACAAGACCGCACTTTATGGCAAGCTTTAGGGGAGGCCTATGCTGAATAGGAATACAATCTCCGCGAAACTAGTGTCTATGTTAAACATTTATTTTAGAATATAAGAAATATGGTTTATAAGATTGTTTAATAAAGGCTTTATTATTATCAGTTCTTATCAGTGTCTTAAATAAGCAAAATTTAATACATTTTCATTATAGTTTTGAAGTATAACAAGTTCCCGGCAGCGGAAGGCTCAAGTATTATATAAATTAGTTCAGTACCATTCAATTATTATTTTTTACTGAAATAAAATTGTCTGTTAATTATGTAAACTGTGAAAACAATAAACATTATTTTTAATCACTTTATAAGTCGGGAGATCTACTCGAGTTACAACATATTTAATTATTGAAGTAGGTAACATACATTTGACTTTGACTGGCCGGTTGGCGCAGTTGGTAGCACTCTGCCTTCTGAGCCGCTGGTCCCAGGTTCGATTCTCGGACAGGTCAAACATTTGTGTGTATGAACATGTCTGTTTGACCTGTGTCTGGGTGTGTATATGTATATAAGTATATATATCAGTCAACAGGTTACCATAGTACAGGCTCTGCCTAGTTTGGGATCTAAAGACCTTGTGTGAATGTTTAAATATAATTAAAAAAAAAAAAAAAAAAATACATCGTAGTTTCAAGTTTAGTAAACTATATTTACTTGAAACTATTGTTTAACCGACTTCATTCAAATTAAGGCACTCAAACAATATTAGAGTTTTGAATGTAATCTTCTGTTTGCAGCGCAATGATAAATTTAAGGTTTATACTTATAATTTAAGATTTTACACTAGCTGCGCTCCGTGGTTTTACCCTCTATGAAATGGTGGTGGTGACTGTTTTAGTATCCTCCCCTCATCCCATGGAAACAGTCAATATTTTCGGGATAGTACTGCTACCCATCTTTATTCCAAACTTCATAGAAATCCGTTTAGCCGTTTCAGCGTGAAGAAGTAACAAACATAAAAACGACAAATATACAAACGACTATCAAAATTCGCCCATATAATAATAGTGTGAAAAACTTTACTACCATGATTTTCTAAGTTGAATACGGGTACGCGTTCTTCCAACGATTGTTTTTATTACGATCCAACATACAATATTGCCACACCGGTTGCTTCACAAGCTGCACATATTATGCTAATAGGAGAAGACTATAAAACTAAGACCTGGTGTTGCCAGTGTGACCTGTGCACTATTGCGAGACTGTATGAATCCAAGTAGGTAAGGTGGATTTCTGGTTTGTGTCGTCTTCAAATCAGACATAATGTGTTTTTTGCAGGAGTATAATGAATGTTTTCTAGTGTATGTATGTTGTGATACAATATTCCACCCCTCATCAGAACTAGGATCTTGTAATATTTCAAGTTGCCGTGTAATATGTAAGATCGAACTTAGCCTCATAGCCGACAATAGGCAGGAAGCACACCTACCACCCTCTCAATAGGGACAAACTAACGACATTGCCTCGAACGCTGACTAAATCTCAAACTCAGACTAAAATTGATTCATGTTATGGGTCCCACAATCTATAATAAAGTAGCAGAACGTATTAACAGTGCGCCCAGTATGAACTGCTTGAAATTTTGATTAATACGGTGGCTTATTGAGCAGACTTTCTATAGCTTTAATATTTTTTTGGCAAAAAAAGTAACTTTGACATAATAAAAAATATATAGAAAACTAAGTTCAGCTTATTTCGTAAAATGATTTAAATTTAAGGTAGTATTTAGAAACCAAAACATGATTTCAGTTTGTTAGTCACACCTTCGATATTTTTATTGAGCACCTTGTCATGATAGTAGTCAGATAAAAGGTTAAACAAGCAATAAAATATATCATATTTGGTGAAATATGATACGTGAATACATTCGTTGACTTATTAAGTTAAATTCGGCAATTCTCACGCTTGTCGAAACACACAGATTTATTAGGTACATATATAGGGAAAGTTTGAAACCTTTAACTTCTGTTCACGGCGAAATCTAATATTATATACAATTTTCGTCTCTCAGTGAAACAGCTTGACCGATTTTTATGATTTTTTTTGTGTATATTTGGTAGGTTTGAGAATAGGTCGCAAATTTTTTTTTATCGTCCTACCCCCACCCCCGTTTTATATTGCGATTATTAACCGACTTCAAAAAAGGAGGTTACTCAATTCGTCCGTATATATGTTTTTTTTAAATGTGTGTTCGCGGATAACTTCTTCGTTTATGAACCGACCGCGATGAAAAAAAATTATTTGACAAAAAATGCAACCGACTTCAACACTCAAAAGTGTGAAATAACTTGTCGAAATCGGTACCATGAGTACAATATTGTGATGATAGTTACTTTTGTGTGAACTATCATGGTACTGACTTCAACAAATTATTTCACACTTTTGAGTGTTGAAGTCGGTTGCATTTTTTTTTAAAAATGTTAGTGTTTCTGTAAAACAAATATTCATTGACGTGAAGAAATTTAAATGAAGTGTCGTGTCACTTTGTTATTTCAATAAATTATATGGCAGAATAACGTTTACCAAGTCAGTACAACGATAAAAATGTATCAGGAGAAATGCGTATGAATCGCAGAATTAACTGGGCGACGGACATCTTTAGAGCTTAGACGTGTTATTTACATGCGCGTTAGTAAGTGTAAGGTGAAGCGATAATAGCTCAGCAGTGGGAGCGTCGGCTGTCAAACTGACGGACGCTCTTATTAGATTCTCACCAATGGCTTGAGCTACCGGCAAAGATAACACCATCATCAAATTTGTAACTACGTGCCTGGGCAGCTATTTCTTTGTATAATTTATATTTTTAGACAATCCGTAGTGGCGTGTGAGCACATTTAAATAATAATTTTTCAACATTTTCTTCGAATAATATTTATATTTGGCATAATAATTAGAGTAAAGTTAGAAAACCCTTAATTTTAAATTATTATTAATTTTAATTAAAACATATTTATCTATTTATTATTAGAAATAAACTTAACCTACAGCCTTACTTTTTGCTTAGTAAATCTACCTTACCGACGTAGACTAGTACTAGCTAGGCAATTCCAGTTTCAATACAGGCTTTCAATTGATGAGCCTTAGTTTCTAGATGACCTTTCGACTTCAATGAAATATTCCTCATTTCTGTATAGTGACAATTTTAGATTGTATCAATAATAAGTGTATATGATTCTACTTGTATAAGTACATAAAGTGTACATAATTTACATGTTTATGTCGGTACGAACAGATATTGCTATGTGAATAATTTCGTGTATGTGGTTTTGACCTAACATCATAAGTCATTGTTTCATATGTTTTACGCTGTTACAGTATTTTTAGATTGAACTTGAGTTAATCAAATCAAACCACATTTATTGTCTCACAAAAACAGAATAACAAATGAATAAGTACCTACACAAAACAGAAAAAAAAAGAGAATACAATACCTACTTAATATTTTTAGAGGTATTGCGTATTTTTATTTTTTTGGATTCAGATGTTGCCAACATTTTTCAGTAATTGTGGTCTAAAATCTATTGTTTTGGAAAACAGCTAAATTTATGTTTAGCTGCTATGTATTTATTATATTACCACTTATCACGGGAGATTTTTTTTTCTGAGAACTGTGTTGGCCATATTCCACCACCCTGGGCAACGTGGGTTAGCGGATAGACAAATAGTCAGCACATTCTTACAGTTTTCAGCCAGAGAGCCTTCTAGGTCTAGCGTGATAATATCTTGAACCACATCGTCACCGACCATAAAGCGAGATAGTGCTCAAACGCTAGATCTATACAGTATTAAAAAAAAGATGACACCAGAACCGAAGGCTCAACGAGCGGTCCGATGCACTGTAGCGCTCAGTTGAAAATGCCGGTGTGGTCACCCATCCAAGTCCGAGGTGTACATTCCTTAATCCAGTTATGGTTTCTTATGTCATAAAACGAGTGTGAAAGCACTGAATTTGTCGTAGGTTTCATAGCCAAGTTTGGCAAATAAGTTAATTAGGTTTTAGGTAGGATGATTTGGCCATCAGCATGACGGCCATGGGCTCATTAAAAAATAACAAATTTCACAAAAATTTTGTTTTAGGGTATTATCATCATCATCATCTCAGCCATAGGACGTCCACTGCTGGACATAGGCCTCCCCTATTGATTTCCACAAGGACCTGTTGGAAGCGGCCCGCATCCAGCCCTAGGGTATAATAAATATTAATAACTAACATATTGTAATTATTATTATTATTTAATGATTATTGTTTAATAATTTACTATTTTATCAAGCATGGCTTTAAAAGCTGCCGATAGTAATATAATAAGCTGTGCTGACATGATGATGACTATGTAACATTAGAATATAATAGAATAGACATTAAGATAAAAACGGTTTAGACGCACACAATAACGCAGCAGCAACATAGTTAATGATATTCTTATTTCACTAAATTCTATAATCATTGGGATTGAAAGAAACGTGCAGTACCTAACTACCTAGCATTGAGCGTTACATAGAAATGTAACTAACCACTAAATCTGTGACCTTATGTTTTATTTAAAATAACATTTGTTATATTATAGCATTTTTTTAGTTTCTTGTATCAGTGTATATCAGGTTGGGGTTCAAATAAATAAATAAACAATTATTTAAATAAGCCTTTGTCACCTCGTCCCAATACGTATAAACAGTCGAGTCAATCAAAAAAGTAGGTCGATTTCGTACCCAAATCAATGTATTCGGCGACCATATAATTTAACGGCAGTTCAGGAAAGGGCCGTTTTAATTAACCGGCATATGCCATATGTCACACTTCTCCCACCTCAGCACCGTGATCTACAAATCCCCACTTTAGGGGGGCAGTCATTGCCCCTCTATAACGGTACAGGCGTGGCTTGCGCGAAGCACGCCAATCGCAGCAAACTCTGCGCATGCGTCGATGATCTAAGCGAATGATCTAGCTCGCCTGTCATTTCGCGACAACCCGATTGGTCGGCGACATTTCGGCGCTCTACATTTCCCCCTCATTAACATTTCTCTTAAACTTTGACCCGATTGGGACGAGTCATTCATAAAGAATTCGACATAAATCATCGGTTACAAAACATCAATAAATATATCCGAGCCACCTGCGAGAGATATAAATTATCGTAGCCGACAAAATAGCCTCTTACAACGCCATACGGTACATGTTTTATGAGCTGACGGCGCATAGAGTTTATAACGGTGCAAGGAGCGCGGGCTTTCCGCCCGATGTCCGTGCGGCGACTGACTGATGGGCGCAGCGACTTAACCTCTGATAATAACGGAGCGAGAGGTGAATAGGTAGTAGGTTGATGCGCGAGCGTGAGGGGAGATGTATCTTCTTCGGTGATCGTGAAGTGCAAGATGGGTATACAGTCACACACGGACCACATCCGAGTGAGACCGGCCACGGTTCAAAAAACGACGCGTACGCATCGGCGCGCGCGTTTAATTTTCGCATACGCGCCCTTTTTAATTTTCTTTTTTTTTGCAAATGGACACGACGTTTAATAAGTGATTGTAAGTGATATTTTAGTGTAGTTTTTTGTGGTAATATGATAAGCGAATATTGAGTGCAGGACTTTATTTTGCACGATTGGGGAATTTCTGTAAGCTGGTGATTTTTTTTCGACTTTGACAAGGTAAGCTTTCTAAGTTTTACAAAAATGTTTGTTAAAGCTATATCTAGTGAGAACCGCTCTATGTACTAGTCTATATTAAATTATTGCAATGAATCATCATTTATAGATTTTAATACAGTATGTAAGTATTTCTAAAACTGTATACTATTCAGTCAACTTAAATTGAAAAAGATAATATATTTTGCATCAAGTGCAATTGCTAATTATTTTTAGGGATGTAACTACAAGAATCTTGCTTGTTAACAAAATATAGGTCAGTAGGGTTTTGTCATCTTGAGGAGTCTTATCGTTAGTCCGTATTTACTCCTTAGCAATTAAAAGAAGCTAAATAGTGCTTTTAATATTTTTCTATTATTGGCTAAAGATTACGTAGGTTTTCTGTGGTTCCCGTGATTTACTTTCTGCCTACCTACTTACATTATTACTTACTTACGTATCTGTGTTATCTTTCGATAACAGATTTGCTGATTTTATTTATAAGCTCATCAGTTACAACAATGTCAACATTGTTGTAACTTAGTTTCAACAAATAAGTTTTCTTGCCTGCCGTAAATAATTATTTTTATTCAATTCCACTTTCGGAAACTTACTATTCCTCAAATACGAGATACATAATGAGCACATGTCCAGAGTTAGTTCCTTCACTTGATTATTCTATTAAAGATTAATTTTCAGTACATGGGTTATTGCGCTTTGCTCGGCGTTTTCAGGTAAGTCACCGATATAGAGAAATGTCTTAAGCATATGTACCGTTATCCATGTACAATATCTCATTATATCAAGTTTATTGGAACAGATTTGATACTAATAGCTTAGTAACTATACAAAAACTGCTTGTTTGATTGAATGGTAATTGATTTTTGTTTATGGTCGTTGTAATTGTGATAGAGTACCTATTTTACTACTCGTACTATGTCTAACTTAGCTTTTACAAACTTAGTTCTTATACTGCTACTTATAATACACTGCTACTTATATTATTGCTTTTATAAACTTACTTCTTAACGTCAACAGTAAATAATTAAATTAAGTATTTTTTTGTGTGTTCATAAAATTAATTAATTTATTTCTTATCAGTGTGTACCTATGTGTACTTTCAATCCCTTCGCTTATGGAAAAAAAGATTTTTTGGGAAACCATTCTGTAAAATATTACGTGGAATATTCATAGAAACCCATTGCTTCTACTCATGAAAATCCAAAAGCTTATGGTATTATTTCAAACTAAACACATATATAAAACTCCTTGTTTGTACACATTAAAACTAAAAGTTATACTTTTTTAAATTATGGCAACACTTGTTTGTTTTGCTATTTCTTAAGCAAGAGGAAAGTAGAGAAAGGAATTGGTTGTTGACATCAGAAATGACTGGTCAATTATCTAGATCATCAGATTTCTAAGTGTAATATGAAACTTTTAGAAATTTGCAACGCGCATTGCTCTATACAATTTTATCGGTTGTACCTATATTGAAAAAAATACCAAATATAATGATGTTCTTAAAAATCATTCTTGTAAGTTCTTTAAAAAGCTTTATATATCAATCTATTTAAAATAATATTTTTTGAGCCATTCAACTGTCGGAGGTACGGGTATCGACAGTAACAAAGTTATTATTTCGATAAAGGTATTCTGCTGAATTTCTTTATTTAAAAATGGCATGTAAGTTATTTAGTTATTAAACTAATTTTAAGAATGAGGAGGTACTAATTTTTTTCTTATCGCTTTGTTATTTTTAGATCGATTAGCAAAATTAATTACACATAAACCGTTGTAATGCTTTTTTAAATTTAACAATAATACATCAATGTCTTACTTAGACGTGGAATAATCACAATACTAATTTTTGACTAGCTGATGTGTTATATTTTATTTTGTAAGTAAATATTAAAATACAAGACAAAAAAAATATTTTATGGTTTACTTACTACTAACACATACTCAGATATAGGTACTTATCTTTTAAGAGCACGCGCCTTCAAATCGGGTCTAACAGCTCGCTCCTTAAGCTTTCAAATAAACATATTTAATCATCATTCCCTTTCACGTCTCATTTCAAGCCCACACGAATCGATCTCGATAACGAATCGTAAGATCAAAGATCGCCTTATCTCGATCTATCGTCTATTGTTTTACCATCGCCGCGAGTACGTCATAACTACGGCGAGAAAGTATTTACGACTTGACATCAACTTGACGTCAACTTGACGTCTAATTTGTTGCTGAGGTGTTCGAGTGTGAATCACTATAAACATCCCGTTGTTATAAACATCTATGGTGGAAAATGGTATTATTGAGGATAGACATGTTGTTTTTAAAAATTACTTATCCATATTTGGGTAGCCTATGTCCAGCCGTGGACGTCCTATGGTTGAGATGATGATGATGATATTTGCTGAATCAATCTTTCATGTTATTGTAAACTTTCCTTAACATAATGCCAGTGGCAGCAGCGGTAGACTCAAGTAAAATTTCCAAGTATTTCAACAGTGAGATTTATTTCTTGCTATCACCATTGCAAGTGCAAATTTTGTACCTCCACTCAAAACTACGTCCGCACGTGTCAGTTGTCCAAAGCCAAGAGGTGCTGTCACTCGCCCGAGCTCACGCCCTCAAGTTCCTAACAAGTGCTGCCAGTATGAGCAAAATTACCGCGAAGATTAGGGAAAATACAACCTTACAATATGTTGAACATTAAAACAGGAGAACGGGTTTAGATGTAGTCCGATATGAAGATTTTACAAGCCTGATTATTGGCTGGGCTAGCATCAAATAAGAAATAAATGACTGTTTGATGCATGGATGGATTGACACATCAACGCCAAGTGGAAAACCTAGGAATGAGTTTTACACAAGAATTATAAAAACAAAAATATTATAGCGACCTATTATACCTATTGATTCCATATGTCATTACTGGTAACACAAACTGTATAAAATCAGTTTATCATATATACATCAAATAATTGATTTATGTTTAAATGTTCGAATTATAAATAGAGTAATGTGAACTTTAAAATAACCACATTATTATAAAAAAAGATTACTGTGTCGATAACATTGAAATAATCCACCATGCGGGTGAATCCGTTCGAACAAACCAAGCGACAGCAAAATAAGTGTTTCAGAGACTTACATTGAAAAACAAATCAACCCGAACGCGTTGATGTCTTAAGAACGGAAATACTGTCTAATACATTTAGTACTTTGGCTGCAATATTATTCACCTTTCCAATACCACATACAATAATATTCAAAAAATTCTTCTTAATCGTAGTGTGGAAATGTGTCGATCAACACGAAAGCGAAACAGCGTATCAATTAGTAATATCTAAGTCTTGATTAAAGTAATTTTAGCAAATCCACGCTGAACATTTCTATGCAAATATTAGTATTATAATAAATAACATAAATATCGTTTATATTATATTTAGCTCTGTGTATTAATATAGTACTTAATTTCTATTTTTAAAATAATTACGCTCTTATTCAACTTGATTGTAATTCTCGCGAGTTTGACACATTATTATATTATACCTATATGTATTATCCGACTTTACTCAAGTTTATAGTCGAAGTTTCGAAGTAAGCGGTCGCCGCGATCTGGCAGCGTAAACTCTCTCGAGGATGGGCATCGGGCATGTCCGAAACATCGTAGGTCGAAACTTCGACTAAAAACGTGAGTAAAGCCGAATAAAATAGTTATTTAACTTATCATGCCTTTTTATATTTTTTTACAAGCTCTTAGTAATTAGTAATTGAAGACTTCAAAACTTATATAATTGAAGCTGCTCAAATTATTCAGTAAAAAAATTGGCTTTCAGTTTTTTTTTTTTTTTTTTACATATTATAAGTTTGCGTTTGACAACTGTCTCAGTTAAATTTAACAAAGTTATGTAAGGCTATCCTTAGAAATATCAATAAATTTACATTAAATATTAAGATCTAGTTACTGAGCGATTAGGGCGCTAAGAAGCGGCAGCGTGGGCCGTAGGATTGAACTATATGGATTCTGTTGATATTTATATTTTGTAACTCCATAGTCTATATAAAAAGACCTATCACTTTGATTTGATATCTATATTTAGATATAGATAATATATACTCGACTCTATGTTAATAAATTAAGGGTGCGTTTCATTTCATAGCCAATCGCAGTGTAAAAACAAATTGACGACAATTTTGATATTACTGGAATGGATCGTCCCCTCTCTAATTTATTTCTTCTCTTCTTTGTTTTGTTGTGTTTCTTGTTTAAATATTATATACATTATTATTATTTACATAGGTTTATAAGTTAATGTTGTCCTGAGGTTCGTGAAGTCATGTCTATGGCCACCGACTGAAAATCAGTGACTGAGGCTCTTGCCTTAGTTTTATGTTGAGTCGGGGCCCATATTCATGACACTCACAACATCATTATTATTCTGTTCTGTATTATTTCTGTATGTATGTCTTGTGTAATGCGTGTTGTGTCTTGAATAAATGTGGTTTCTTTCTTTCTTTCAACTGTGAGCGTGTCCGGGTAAGCGCGCCTGGGCCCCGGACCTATCACCGACGTGGTCGGCGCACTTGCGCCATGCGGGATGCGCAAGACAACAAACGCGTGGAGCATGATCGCGCACTTGCGCCTCATCTCCAGAGTGTTCTTAAACAAAATCGATGATGGCCTAGTGTCGGCGATCATCTGACAATTGCTGGTTCGATTTTTATTTCAGTGTAAGAGATATCAATATCAAATCCACAGCACGGCCGGCATTTGGATACTTTCAATCACGCAATGGATTTCGAAACATGTGTTTATATGTATAGTAAAATCATCGAGGTCAGTGTACATAATGACGGTCGTCGTGGCTCAGTGATCAGCGACACTGACTTTGGAACCGCGACCCCGGGTTCGAATCCCGGCCGGGGCAAACATTTCTGTAATGAACAAAAATATTTGTTCTCGGGTCTTGGATGTTTGTGTATTGTGATTGTGTGTGTGTCTATGCCTCCCGCGACACAGGGTATCCTAGTGCGGGGGTATGAGTGTGAAAAAAAAAAAAAAATGGGTCCAGAGATCTACAACCGAATACCCACGGCCGTGCGAGATGCAACTTCCACCACGTGCTTCAAAACCAGATTAAGAGCCTGGCTCTTAGATCAGCTGTTTTACGAGTTAGGTGACTACCTCAAATTGAAATGTTATTAATTTTTTTTTTTTTACATTAATTATATTATAAATTAATATAACAATATAATAATGATCTTGTACCCACACGAAATGCATTGCTCAATGTGCAATATATAATTTATCATTTGATTTCTGAGATTCACTTGTAACATAGGTGTTATTAATAAATTATTTGTTTTTGTTACATTTTTGTATGAAACCAAAATTGTACCCGTCGTCGTGGCACTGGCTTTAGAACCAGGACCCCGGGTTCAAATCCCGGCGTTTCTGTGATGAGCATAGATGTTTGTTCTGTGGTCCTGGATGTTTGTGTAATATGATTGTGTGTGTCCGTGCTTACCTCCCGTGACACACGGTATCCTAGTGCGGGGATGGGAACACGTTTGAAAGTTTGTTTGAAAGCTCTTGTTTTAGACAAAATCGTTTAATAAAACTGTCAACGTACTCTCCAGACTAAAGAAGCGCTCAGTTGAAAATACCACTATCGCCCATTGCTATTAGTATGCGCTAAAGTAATTTGATTAAGCAATAATATAATAGCAATCAATCAAACACATGATTGTGATGTATTTGCTCCGTGTTAGAGATCATATTGTACGTTACGTCATGTCGTTGTACTAAAAATATCATTCGGAAATGTTTACATCGAGCTCCGTGCTTTAGAATTAGCGATGCCATTCAAAAGTGGATATTAATTTGTATTTATGTGTTACGTTGTAAGTGGGTTATGTTTTATGTTAGTAGAGGGTGTTTATGTTTAAAATCATCAAATGATATTAATCATAATTTTTATCGAGTTTTATGGTTCATTGCATTAACATGCTATGCGGAACTTACGTTCGAATTGTTGAAGGAGAAAATTCGGATATTTGTTGGTTTTGAAACCACGCCTGACTACAGAATACCATCCTTCCAAGTTTGCGTGCTCCACTTTAGACCGCGTCGTCGCTTAACATCAGGTGAGACAGTGGTCAAACGCAAGCTTATAATCTAAAAAAAATATATATCCTGCCACTTTGTGCTACCTTGTCGCCCAGTCAGCTTTTCCAAAATCTGTGTCAATCGACACCCGTCAAAATACCCATTAGATAAAAGTCTATGTCTGAAATGGTTTGACGTAACTTCTATGTTTATTGGCGTTTAGAATGTTTTTACTTGAGTTACAAAAGATAGATTTATCTATTACATGGCCATTACGTTTTATAAAAATAAAAATAATGTTATGCTTACATTGTATATTCTAACTTAATTATTATCTCTAATCTCTATAAATAAATTATTTATTACTTAGAAACTTTTTTTATTTAGATTATTCTTTTGCCAATTATTGCTACACAGACGGTTTATGACAATCGCGCGATCTTCGTTTTTTAAAAGTAACGCAGAACTTTTTACTTGCCACACACAAATGATTTGATAAAATGTATTTGTGTAAGATATCGTCTGTACTACATCGTTAGAGTCACCAATATGAGCTATTAACTTATCTACTGCCGGAAAAAATGATTTCTCTATCTGAAAAATACCATTGGCACATCAGAAATTAATATTTGAGCTATACCCAGTAGTACTTTTAACAACAATATTAAACACATAATCATAAACCCATCTCTGCTATTAGTGTAAACATTTAATTCTACACACCTACCAATTAGAAACAAAGCATGTTGTTCCTCTTTGACTGAACGCACTTAATGACTTTTGTGGTTTAAGTCACAAGTTTTTACCTGAAAAATAGATATAATGCAACAATATAGCAGGCTGTAATAAAGTATTTTATAACTAATGTTAATACCATAAAACAGTGATTATAGTTATGTATCTCTAAACTTGAAGTGTAAGTGAACTTTAGTAGATACTTAATATATATTTATTTATATACTTAGGCTTTTTTAGAAGCAAAATCTATACGTATATTGTAAGTTTACTGGGCTGTTATAAGTTTTTGTATCACTGAACCTTATTTTTTTACGTTTCAATTATTTATGAGTAAATCATTTTTTTTTATCAAAAAAACTTTCGCTTGGCTATTGTGTTAGTGATAGTGGTAGAGAAACCGATTTATTTTTTTCAACATAATGTAAAAGTAAAAATTTTGTTCCAATTTAAGCTCAGATTATTTTTATATTAAAGTATAGAAATTCAACATCTAAAACATCATGCTTCAAAATACAATTAATCAAATATAATTATATGTTAAATTATCAAATACTGCATGTACCTATCTCTCTCGGCATGAAGACAACAAAAAAAATTATTTTATTTTGTTTTTAAATTATTAGTTTATTGCTCTGAATATCTATTTTATTTATGAAAAACAAATTTTTAAGCATTGCTTTGTACTGTACAATATTGCATCCGCTCTGTTACATACATACATATATTATATTCTTGTACAAATAGTAACAACGTAAAGATTTTAATACGTAAAGCTATAGAAAAAAATTAGGATATTTACAATTGAGCACATATAAATTTTGATGAAGATTAATTATGAAATCTTTAATTTAAAATAAGGGATAATTAAAAAAAGTATATCTAATTTAAATCGCTCACTGCTTTTGACTTACACTTCCAGCTTCAAAACAAAGTAGAAAGTTCGAACACTGAGGTTTTTACTACAGGGTGTGACTGCGGCCTGGTACTTACATTTCACCTCTGCGTTATGTTTTACTGCTAAAGTGTTCTTCAGTTATATGGTTGAGTTCAAGCCTATATAACTAGCTAGAGTTTTAAATGGTTAAGGAAAATCATATTACACTTTCACTTTCTGGTTATAAAATGTGGTTAGAACTTGAAGTCTTGAAGATGAATAAGTAATTCAATTGACTTGAAAATTTGGCTTCGTTTGGACATCTCATGAGAAGGGATTAAAAAACTTATAATGCAAAGAGTACTTAACATGAATCTAAAGTACTCTTTGCATAATTATACAGAGGTAGAGGTAGACCAAAAATGTATCGATGACTGCGTCAAAAATGATAATAATTAGGTTTATGAATACGTAATAAATAATAATACGGTCGCCGTGGCGCAGTGGTTAGTGTCAGTGACATGACTTCTGTGTCTTCGGGACACCTTATTTTTCAATTATTTTTTATTAATGGCATATAATAAAGCATTGAATTTAAAGAATCTGTTTTAAAATAAATTGTTTGTATAAATTTTTGACATTTTACAAACTGGATCAGACAAGTTAGAAAGGGATATGAAGATAACTTTTACCATCTACTTTTACTATTTTATTTACCTAATTAATACCTCTCACCTACTCACCACTCCAAGCCTTATTATGGTATGAGTTTACTGGAAATCCTTTTTTAGTGCAGGGAATAATGCCAATTTTTGGAAAAGTTATTTTACAGTTTTTATTATTTTTGTGGCCAAAATATAAAAAATACTCAAAAAAATGTATACTGCTACTTTCATGATGTTTTCCTTTTGAGTGCAGAAAAAACCCATTAAGTACACGACTACTATAAAAATCTAGATCAGCTAAAAAAATATTTTTTTATATATGATAAAAAAATAACATATAGCTAGCGAAAAAATCCGGTGATTATGTCAACGAATAACTTCGTTTACAACCACAGTTTTATCAATCTTGAACGATAGCCTGGCTTCAAGATTGAATCAAGCTCATCCTGCGGTTTAATTAACATCATTATGTAAACCTAGCCAGCGTCCACCCTCAAATTTGAAAAACTGTGGACAAAACACACAGTCGGTCATACAGCTATTTTTGAGAGTTAGTCCACATGCCATAGTCTACCCTGACCTTCGGCCACTAGTTCAATAGTGGTCAAAAAGTAGTCCAATAAAATATTAAAGAATACATTTAAAAGCTGGAAACCAGACGCTATATTATGGCGTGAATATCACATTTAAAAACAATAAAACCTGTTTTCTTTTTGTTCTAATTAAACGATATCATAGATTCTCATAATTATGCAAACATTTGAATACGGATGTATCATATAATGCGTGATAGTTTTTATTGCATTCTTCTTGTTAACATATACAATTAAAGGCAAACAACATACTGGTATTCATCGGTGTTGAGACTAGCAAATATAACTATTAATACATTCTCTCAGAGCGAATATTAGGTAAACTAGTGTCCGCGGAACTATAGCTACCTCGCGCAAGCTTATACGAGTGTAATAAAATGGTAGCAGTATGAGCAAGCGTGTATAAAATGAAAAAACAATAGAGCTCAATTTCCAATGTCACATAAAAATTTTACACATTTGCAGTAGACTAAAATTTGATATTTGTTGAAACAATGATAAAAATGCATTTTTTTTCACGATCTGTTGCCTTCATTAATATAAAATACTAATTACTAATGACAGTATCATAATTACCACAATAACATTAATCGACTTATACATAGACAGCTCCAATGCTCGATACCGGTTGGCGTTTGCAAGATGATGGCAGCATTGCCCCGTTGAATTCCAATGCTGTTTCTCTAAGCCAAATATGCGCCAGCATTTTGATCACGCGTCGCATCAATCAAACGCTCTGATAAATTTTGAAAAATCCGATAAACGTGCGATCCCCACGGACGCAAAATTTCGAATCGTGTAAATATGTGAATACTACCTAGGACAAAATATTTATTTTCTCCACTTTAATTGCTCTGCCAAATCAGCCGTAGCGCCAGCCACTAAAATGTATCTCGGGAGGATGTGACCGCGTGGCATTACAGTATCGAAGCATGCATGCTTTGATACTGTAATGCGTGAATCGGCCCTTACTAAAGTGTCATTCCGTCAAATATTTAACCATCGCTATGAGACCATTCAGTTTTAGAATGGCTGCTATTTGGCACTGGCAGAGGCAAAAAGAAACGGAAACTATAAAATAAATGCTATCGCACTGACATGTTACGATGACATTCACAGACCCTATGAGTGTAAAGACAATAAAATATTTATAGCTACTGAATACTGAATAGTTTGTAAACGTTGCAGTTAATACATCTCTTTAAACTTTTACCCCCTTACTTATAAACGTTAAATAAGCTGCGAATAATAATTCAGTGTTTTGTTCCGTTCTTTCAACGTCAAACTGTCATATAAGCGACAAAGACAAAACACTGAATAACTATTCAGAGGTTATTTAACGTTTATAAGTAAGAGGGTTATTTGGCAAGCATGATAACTTGTTACAAAAATTATATTGTGTTATAAATTACACTATTCGGCATTTAAACTAAGAATAGATTAGTGTTTAGGACGTGAGTTTTATATTAATACGTATATTAGTATTGTATATTTTTAAAGACATGATTATTATAAGAGTTTTTATTGTGTATCGCATTAACCATATGCTAGGAAGAACTTATGTTCAAATATTTGAAAGAAAAAATTCGGCTAATACACATCCCCCGCAGATGTTAATAAGGAAGGAAGTAATTCGGCCCTAGTGGTATGGGCTGCTATAGCTTAGTTGGACAGAGCGACAAGACGGTATTCTGTAGTCGTGGGTTCAAGTCCCACTAGCAGCCGAATTTTTTCCTTCAAATATTTGAACATATGATTATTATATATTAATTAAAATCTTTATTCAACTTTTAAAATTAGATGTTAGAATTAAATACTAGATGATTTTATTGAAATTGCGGGTAGTTTTAGGTAAAATAAGTCGTCACGTACCTATTTAGTGCCGACTAAAACTACCCGCATTTGGCCGGCAACTGAATAAAATTTATCTAATGTTAGACATAGCGTTATATTGAGTACGGTTGTATGGATTTTGAATTTTAGTGAAAATAGAAGAGCCTTTTGATTTTCAAGGATTTTACTTAATTTGTGTGATTAATAGAATAAGGCTGATTAAATTAAATCAATAGAACGGTTTTAAACTTTATAATCTAATTATATCTTTTTAAAATGGTAGCACAGAAAAAAAAATTCATGATACAGTCCGTTTCCAAATTGCATTTTCTATTAGAAAGGCCTATACACATTGAAAACCTTCTGATACAATGAAAATAACTTATGTTAATTATAAATATAAAAGTACCTTTTCATAAACATAAAAACTTAAATGTGAAACTACAAATGAAAAACAAATCTCATACAAATATCTAAACTTCAATAATAAAACAGCAACAAACAGCGATTGAAAAAGCTATAAAAATTAATCATAACATAAAATAAAACAAATCCTTGTGCGAAAACTATATCAAATGGAATACGACCTATAAAACCCGGTATCGTACATATAAATGAAAATCGTTAAACATTTATCAATTACTATAAAATGGGTTAACGAGATAGCGAACTATAGACCAATAAGCTTGATGTCCAACATCTACAAAGTGTTTTCAAAAATTATTCTAGCACGTCTAACAAAGATTTTGGATGAAAATCAACCCAAGGAACAAGCAGGATTCCGCAGCGACTTCTCAACCATAGATCACATCCACACTATAAAACAAGTGATTGAAAAATGTAACGAGTATGGCATTACCTTCTACTTAGCATTTGTGGATTATAACAAAGCGTTTGACTCATTGAAGCACACCAACATCTGGGAAGCCTTAAAAAGTCAAGGAGTTGAGAACAAGTACATACGCCTCTTGACTATCATATACAGGAACATGAGAGCAAAAATACGCACAGAAAAAGAGGGCCAATACTTTCCAATACAAAGAGGTGTGAGACAAGGGGATCCCTTGTCCCCCAAAATCTTCTCGGCGGTACTTGAACACGTGTTTAGACGTTTAAATTGGGAGGAATATGGATTAAATATTAATGGAGTGCTACTAAATCACCTAAGGTTTGCTGACGATTTGATATTAATTTCCACAAATTCAAGTGACTTGCAAGCAATGCTACAACAGCTGGTGTATGAAAGCGAAAAAGTGGGGTTATCTATCAACACTTCAAAAACAAAAGTTATGACTAACCTCGATAAGATTCCTATCATAATCAACGGGTACTCAATAAACTATGTTGAAGACTACACATACCTCGGTCAGATAATATCGCCAAAAGATCTTACTTTGAAAGAAATAAACAACAGAACCACCTTGGCGTGGAGAAGATACTGGTCTCTAAAAGAGGTCATGAAAAACCCGGATGTGCCGCTCAAAGTAAAAAAGAAAGTATTTGACTCAAGCATTCTGCCTGTCATGACGTATGGATGCCAAACGTGGAGCCTCACAAACCAAAATATACGCAACCTTGAAACCTGCCAACACAGTATAGAACGAAGCTTACTCAACATCAAAATCAAAGACAAAGTAAATCTAAAAATTATTAGAAGCCAAACGAACATTACAGACATTACTTACTGTGTTAGGAAGCTGAAATGGAGATGGGCAGGTCATATGATCAGGAGCAGGAAGGATAAATGGTCAAAGGACGTGACAGAGTGGTGTCCAAGGCAAAATAAAAGAAAAAAAGGAAGGCAGCGTCGTAGATGGGAGGACGACATCAGAAAAATAGCGGGAACTACATGGAGGAGGCAAGCACAGAACCGTACTCTGTGGCAAACTCTAGGGGAGGCCTATGCTGGAAAGCAAGACAATCTAAAACGTACCGGTGTCAATAATTAGAAAATAAGTACTTATATCTAAGATTGTAAATAAAGGCTATTATTATTATTATTATAAAATGGGTTTATCCTCAAATAAATGTAAAAGTAATGGACGGCTTTAATTGAATTTAAATTGCATAAAACACTAATCCAATTTGTACTAGAAGCAAAATCGTATAAAGATGGTTTGAAGATCGTGCACTTAGTACTGAATCTGGTGCACTTTACGCGTAAATATGAATAGTTTCTTTTCTACTCTTGGTGCAATCCACGTAATAAAACTTCTTTATTTATATTAAAAAAAGAAACTGGTACTGGTAAAGGTTTTTACTAAAGCAATTACTACACAATTTTCATATTACACTAATGCCATAAATGCAAAGGTTTCTGTATAGGTATGTATGTTTGTTCGGAAAATTTGGTAAATGTGAATACCGTATGTATTATATTCAGTATAAGCTGGATTAACATAGGCTAATGTATTAATAAATATAATAAATAATAATAAAATATAAATATAATTATCTATCCCAAAAAATAATATATTCTCTGGAATACCATAAAAACCTAATTAATATTATAAATATTAAGGTAATCACTTTACTCACGTTTTTACACCTAAAATGCTGAATCATGTTCGATGAATTTTATTTGAAATATGAGAGCTGGAGAAGGTAATAGGCTCCTTTTTGTCTATAAAAAAGTATGAATTCTGAGCGTAGTTCATGCGGGTGAAGCCACGGGTTGTAGCTAGTTGGCGCATATATGAATGTCACATGTCAAATAGGCAAAAGTAGTTTTGCCTGCACAGGTTCGATAGAATTTTGTCTATAAATATCAGTAAATTTGCGATCTAAATTAGTTTAGACTGACGCCCCTAGTTAACTTTTTTAACCACTACAAAGTTAGTCACACTAGGTACTTTTTTTTTTTTTTTTCTAACGCACTAATGCTGTTTGCCTCTACCGGCATTTACAGCTTCACCGGAGGGGGCACACTAGGTACTAATGAGAGCAAATATTTAATTATGATTGATTTTGATTGATAAATTGTTTACATTTTACATTTACATTTTAATTGGTTAGGTTAGGTTAGAAATTTTAAAAATTTATAGCGATTTAAATTATTTTAAAGATTTTAAATTATTTATGACTGTTATCTTAGTTAAAGTACTTCTGTCGAAAGTCTGCGACTTAAAGTACTTCTGACTGATTTGGCCAGTTAAAACTACCTTTGACGGGCTAAGACTTTTGACCGTAACATAGAAGATACAGTGTTGAGAAAACAAATCATGAAACCGGCTCAAAATCCGTGCAAATTTTCCTATCGATAACATTTTGTTGCGTCCATTTATTACAAGATAAATCATATTTATATGATGCATAAACAAGTTTGGGATCATATTATGTTTTTAAGTTTATTTTGTTATGCGAAATTTAGAATTTCCAATGTATGATAAGGCGTAACAACCACCTAGCAGCGCGTGCCATTTTTTTTAAATGAGCAAATCGAAAATCAGTTAAGCGACATTGTAGAGTGAGACGTAAGGAAGCATAATTTTAATTTGAAATTAGAAAATTTGAAATGAATTCGCAATCAAATCATAATCGTGATTTAGAAGCGATGATAGCTCGGCGGTGAGCGTCGACTGTCAAACTGATGGACGCTGGTTCGACCCCACCAACGGCTCAAGCTTCCAGTGAAGGTAAAGTAGTATTATCGAATTCCCAGCTCAGTGGTAAGGTTTCGAGTACCTGCCTAAGTAGCTACTACTCTTAAATTTTAAAAACTATCACAAAGAACATAGTGTGTTCAGGCAGCAGTCCTTGAGCGCGAATAATCAATATAGGTCTAGCGTGATTATATTTTCGAACACATCGTCACTGACCAAGTGAGATACTGGTCAAACTTTGTATCTATAAAGTATAAAAAAACCTATATGAGATAGTATAAACTGGCCCTTACTTAACATAATTTAGAAATGATGACTTTAAGTGGGTAGTAATTTTATAATTATGCAAATCGGTATAGTTCAGTGAAGGTACTATCCAAGTTTGATTATGTTCGTCATAAAAATTGGACATTTGAGGGCCGATAAAAAGTTGTCGTATAGACGTGCGATCAAAGTGATGTGACACTTCGAATCTTGATGAAATTAATATTCATTCATTAAAAAGTTCGTTCATAATTGCAATTTTTAAATACATACCTATCATTTCCAAATTTAAGTTTACGATGTATAACGCTTGTAGTAAAATCGTTTATGTCCATAAATTTGAATAAACACTGACCATTATTCATTATAATTAAATTTTTATCACATTTACCATTTTCATTGCAAACATATAACAAAAAAATTACATTACTTTATACAAAACAAATGAGATGAATTTGAAAAAAAACACTAAAACTAAACCTTAAATAAGATTAAACAATCGATCGGAACTTGTAATATTAAAGTTCTACAACATAATTCATTCACGGTTGCCTGGTAGAAATCGCTGTCAGAAATAGGCCGCCTATTGTCTCACTATATTAATCGTTATGTACTGTAATAATATGAACAAATGTGTTTGTGATACAATAAAGCATTATATATGTATCTATCTATTAGTTCTAGAAAATTCCTCTTATTACACAATTTTTTCTAAACATTTTGACGTGACAACGTCTTATAAATTGGTTTGCCGGGTGACACTTCAAGAAACTGCGTTACGCTCCGCTCACGTTATGCGCTCACAATGAGAGCGAGTGAGAGGCACGCGTCCCTTCCACTCGGGCATGGTTAGCCCGCCTAAGAGCGAGAGAGACAGACATAAAAAGTGAAAGGCACTCAAAGTCGTTGTCACGTAAAACTTTCGCCCGTATACCGACTTTACAGGCAACCAATTTTTTTTTTTGCAATGAATATTTATATTTCCTAAATAAGTTTGACTAGAAAAACTTGGGACCTTCTGGCAGTCAAGCGTCAACAATAATATGAGTAAATAATATTGAGTCGCGCATGAGTTTAAAATAATCCAATACGTATGATTAGAATACAAATCTGATTCTGCATGTTACATTTTACATACAATGCGAGTTAAAAAGCTCGTAAATGTCAAACAGTTTAAACATTACTTGACTATGGCAAAGTTATATAAACAACTACCCACATTGTTGCATTTGTGCAGAAGAAGAGTGAGATGTCAATAGTTTTATGTCAACGAATAATGAGTTGGATATTATTTGTTTTGTAATATGATACGCTACTGGTTTTCACTTTTGCTTCTAAATAAAGTTAGTGCAATTGCTTTGGATAACAAGGCACTTTAGAATTTAAGTGCTTATAATAAAGGATTCAAATTTTGTTACACGGATGTAGAAATTACAATGTTTTTGAAATTTTCATTTATGTATTTGTGGTTGTAGGATAATGTTTCATATGAATCAAGACTTCTCTAAGTACTCACACGACTAGATACGGAAATGTATCTGTAACTAGTTCCACCCCACGTTTACTTCCGCGTGGCGTACAATTTTTTCATAACCTCAGTTATCTTACAAGAGCCGTTCATTTTCCAACATTAAAGATGCTTCTTTCTCATAGTAGATTTTTTAATTATCTCTGTGCTTAATTTAATTAAAATCTGTATGGCCGTTTTAGCATGATTGCGTAATAATCATCCATCCAAACCTTTGCATATAGTAAAAATAGTATTGATCATTCAACCTATGGGGGCTTAATCATCATCATCATCAATGCAGTTGTATTCCAAATCTTTGTCGCAATTACTTCAAAAAAATAATAATACAACATTCAAGCAATTTTATACTATTGCAAAAAGGGAGATAAGGTTAACTAGCTTCTCAGGCGTGGAACGCATAAATTAGGTTTATACACCTAATTTGCTTTAGTATCATTTCGGACGGCAGTAGTGCAGCATACGTATGGTTCTCATATTTGTACAATTAACCAGAAGTTATGGCTTTTTTCACTATCGTCTTATTTAATTAATATCATCATCATCTCAGCCTTAGGACGTCCACTGCTGGACATAGCCCTTCCCATTAATATAATTTCAGTAAACTTAATATTTACTAATTTTCCAAATTGAATTGCAATTATGATGGGCTCAGACATTCGACGGGGTATTGTAGCATTGCCAACTGATCACGGGTTATCTAGCTAGTTAGTTAAAGGCCCTAATTCTGTTAATCACTTGAACTAGCATAAACTCACTAAAATGTTTAAAATGAAATAGCTCGTATTCTACTTACGGCAAAATTCAAATTCGTAGAAATACACCCAACATCTTTAATATTAGATGAGCTTGATAGAATTACTGGCCAATCGCCGGTAGTTTACCCACCAAATAAGTGGCGACTTATTTGAATTAAAACTACCCGCAATTTTTATCGGCACTAAACAAGTGGCGACTTGTTTTTCATAAAACTACCCGCAATTTTAATGTATTGAACATCTAATTTTAGTGTTGTTATTGATACGTGTCATTGATTTAGACGTTATCATAACCATATAAAAGCATACCTTATTATCCTTAATTTTAGTTTAGATAAACTAGAAAATCACTGCGATCAAGTGCATTTAGAAGCTTGCTCAATTTATTTATTTATTTACATACAGTTTCACAGCTTAATAATAATTAATTTACTGGCCGGTTGGCGCAGTTGGTAGCACTCTGCCTTCTGAGCCGCTGGTCCCGGGTTCGATTCCCGGACAGGTCAAACATTTGTGTGCATGAACATGTCTGTTTGACCTGTGTCTGGGTGTGTATATGTATATAAGTATATATATCAGTCATCAGGTTACCATAGCACAGGCTCTGCTTAGTTTGGGACCTGAAGACCTTGTGTTAATGTTAATAAATAAAAATTAAAAAAATAAATAATAATAATTCTTAAGTGTCTAGTTAATTGATAGACCGCACATGAGCCAGATTGAAACTACATTATGTTACCTTACATTACGTCACAGAGTAGGGGGGGAGGCATCTATCGCGTAGTAGGTACACAGTATTAAAAAACAAATAAGCAATAAAGGTAAATGTAAATAGGCCACTGTAGAGTTATATGTGTCCAAATAATTATGAATGGCCCGAGTATCAGATGGATGAAATTAAATATATGTGTGTGTATTTATTACGAAATTACTCTCAAGTCTTATTGTACAACGGTTTAATAATTTATTAAAGTTTTATATTGGCGTATGCTCAACAAACAGAACATAATCCGAAAATCACATTCGATGGTAAAATGTATAGTTGTTAAGGTAATATATAAATATTACTAAAGCAACATAAACAAGGTCCGATGCCATAAAATAAACTGCGGCTGAACTAGAGCTAGACAGATTCGCATATAACGCGGTCCACATTACTTTGAATATCCTGGTGCGCGCTTCTGCGGTGACATTCTGTGCCGGTGCCCTGTTTACATCGTCATAGTTACTTGTCTGGTGAAACTGTTCTAAATAATGACTATGTAAAAGAAACCTTAAACCCCATCTCCTCAATATTACTGTTCATATGCATATCTTGCTTTTATGATGACGCAATCATAAATGAGGCTGAATTTGCCTTATCTTTACTTCATGCTTAAATTATATAATAATTATCAAATAGAGATTGGTTACCTATATTTTTCTAATGATACAGGGTTCTTGTCCTGACATTAAAGTGAATTTCGGATCCACCGCATCTTATTATCTTGTCATGACCGATAGGTAATATTATAGTGATACGCTAGTCTTTGTTCTTAATTTATAAATAAATATAAAAAAATAAAAAATAAATATTGACGTAGTTAATGTGAAAACATATTTTTATAGCATAATATAACAACATAATAAAATTATATTAAAAACATAAACAAATGAACAAATTAAAACCTAAAAATAACAAAGAATGCTAGATAATTAAATATGTTATCTAACCATCATACGGGTCGCCTGTACCTTTTTTAACACCTTTTAGGCATATATTCGAATAAACATATTTTTCTTACATCGAACTGTAATATGGAGGCCGCAATATTTCATTTGTGTTTTTTGCTTTAAAGACAATCTCAGTAGAAATTCACTTGTCCAATAAAAAAAAAATCGCTAAAGTTATGTTATGTGTCATTTTCCCTATACTCATTTTTTCTATTCTCTATTGTAACGTTGAATACAGTTTTTAGTAATACAGTAGTCAGATACATATCAAATATATATAAAAAATTATATAATATTGCATATCGTCAATTTAGATTTAACTTTTAATGTAATTTAGTGTTCTTTCAACTACCTTATCTATACAATAGATGTTGACGTGACATATTTAATGATTATTTTTTATTAAACGCTATAAAGTCTTATCTATATGTATATTGAGCAATTTAAAAGAAATAAAGCTCGTATTATAATAATTAAGTTCGGACGGGTGGCCTTATCGCTCAAGGCTATCATTTTGGGACACCCATACGAATGATTTTGACGCAACTAATATAATTTTACTTCTTTTATACATATATTAATTTCGTAAGCATATTCATATTCTTGTAAAATAAAACGCATTAAGTTTACAATGTGAGTTTTATAGTCTTTAGAATAAAAATATTGCATGTGGCAATCAAAGTTTCATAAAAAGACAAAATGCGGTTGTGTTTTGTCATCTTTCATGATATTTTAATGTTATCGATTAGGTACTAAAGAGTATGATTATTACTTTATATCCATCAAAACCTAGGTTATTTAAAATTTTAAATAAACGTTTACTTCATTACCACCTAAGTAATGAATCGAATTTTAGTTTTTTTTTCTACGACAATTAAGCCTTCCAGTGATCCACTTGAAAATGCAAGTAACAAGTAAATGCAAACGCAGCACGATGTGCCCAGTTTTGTAATTATCTTGAATATAGTAGTGTTAAGCAACTAGATGCGTAACCGTATGGTTCTACTTGGAAATCATAGAAATTACTGTCATTTGCAACTGGTCTATTTTTACTGTGGCATTCTGACCACGCCGGCCAGTTGCTCCATTTGGATGATGCTCAGTAAAGTAATTGCATTTGTTTTGTGACATGCGAGTATATATTTCACTAAATTACGAGCCAGAATCATACGTTGACGTGAAATAATTCCTATTTGTAATGTTTAGGTTATTAGTTAGTATATACTATTATGATGGGATGAAAAAACAGAGAAACTCAAAACAAACTTTATAAGCTTTTTCATCGCTTGACCACTCTAACATCATGGACTATTTTTACACGTTGTCAGCTGTATAGTCAAATAATAGAAAGACTTTTAAAAAAAAATATGTACTGATTTTTATAGCCAAAATATAAATAAAGTTAAAAAACCACGCGGGAAATACGGCGAGGCGTAACTTCTTTGGATAACTCTTACTCTACACATCGTTGTTATACTGTATTTGCAATATTGTGTCTGTGGTCTATTAACAGAACCGTTTATTTTTATTTTTTATACTGTCTGTATAGATGTCGCGTTTGGCCACTATCTCACTTATCTCGTTTAAATGGAACAGAAGAACAAAAAACTTTTTAAGGAGGTTTTGGTATAAGATGGTTATAGTTTAAATAAAAAAGTGACCTGCGTTGTGATACAACAGTAAAGAAAATAATTGTGTTAAAAAATTATTATATAACTTATATTACTTTTTAAGACCATACTAGAAAAAAATATGCACAATACACAAATAACTAATGAACGCATTTGAACGACAAATATTTCATCAATGCATAATAAGGTCGACTGTTGACGCTGCGGTACCACATCGTTTAGATTTTAATATTTATTTTATACTAGCTGCGCGTGGTGATGAAAAACGGTGATGATGGTGATGATTAATATAAGCCTATGTGCTAATCTAGGGTATAAGCCTGTCTGATTGAGCGTGAAGAAGTAACAAACATACACGAATACACACAAACTTTCGCATTTATAATAATAGTAGGATAATGCTTTAATGCTTGCTGCTTATTGACATACAGGTGGAATAGTTAAATAATAATAGAATTCCAAAATACATACAATGTGTATCATCCTACATAAAAAAACTATAAACTAAATAGTTTATTCATAAACTCTTATCTTAAATTCATATCACATTAAATGTTTTAATGATACTTAAACTACATAAAAAATTAACAACGGTTTCAAAATGTTTTTAGCACTTCTAAGACAATAAAATATAAAAAGCCATATTAAAAACAGACACAGAAAATTTAACATTTAATTAACATATTAATTCGACGACTCGCTAAAGCACCTAAGGTATATATTAGTTAAAGGATTTTTATAAATTATTTTGTTTGCAGCAGTGAACAGGTTGAAACTGTACCTACATTAATTTACGAAAATTATTATCATAGTTTGTTGTCATTAATTAAACAAGTGAATATGTGACAATTATTTTATGAATAAAACTAATTTTAAAGTTTAAAATGGTAATAAAACATAACGAGCCAAGACCGTGTAGGACCATAAGGAGTATAGGGTTCACAAGTTATGAGCACTTGACAATGTATGTTTTCGGATAATGATAAATTTTTAGGAGTGCACTCTGAAGATACATAATTTTGAATCCTCCATCCCCATTCTATTTTTTTTGTTTTTTTAAATAACTATCTTGTTAGATTTTTTATTTTTTCTCTTCTGCTGTAAGACGCAGTACAAGTGATGAATAAGTTACAAAATTATTTTTAAACAACGTTGGAGCTAATTTTCTGTCTGTGGTTTTAATATCCCAGTTCATTATGAAAATAAATTTATTAAACGAGTTTAATAACAACATACAAATACAGAAATCACTAATGTGGGTACTTTGCATTTCTGGCCTGGCTGGCTACACTCCTAAAGTTTGAAAAACTGTCACCAAACCCATAGTGTGTTTGGTGCCTCTAGGAGCTATCTTTGAGAACCAGTTAACATTCGAGATCTTGCGTGATCTTCGACCACGTCGTCATTGACATAAGAACCAAATTTGTATGAACATGGGTAATACCTATTGATAGTATACAAATAATAGCGCTTTATCTTTCTAGCATGCAAAGGCATAAAAACTAAAGAATAAATTGAAATACTCAAGTTATAATTACTAATAAATATCTGTTAATAAATAGTATCAAGGAAGAAATTGGTTAACCACTATATTTATAGGGTACATAAACAAATTGTTGCTCTTAATCCATTTATAACTGGAAATATTCGAATAACAAAACAAGAACATCAACAAAGTTAAATTAAAATCAAACACATCGTGATGAAGTCTCGTGATGATCCGGTTCGCTCTCGTATGATACGTATGGGCGACTCGTATCTGACGGATCACATCATTACATCCCGACAGTATGATTTCGTCAAGTCATGCACATAACGTCATCCCGACAGTATGATCTCGTCAAGTCATGCACATAACTTCATCCCGACAGTATGATTTCGTCAAGTCATGCACATAACTTCATCCCGACAATATGATTTCGTCAAGTCATGCACATAACTTCATCCCGACAGTATGATTTCGTCAAGTCATGCACATAACTTGGCCGTCTGACCTTAACTGGACATATCGGTGAAGCAATGAGGGATGGTAATGTCCCGATTGTCTTCTTATCTTATACGAAAGGGGTGGCCCTTAGATTGAGCTATGTTTTTTGTTTTTTTTTTCTCCACAGACTCTCCGGTCCGTGCCATTTTTTAGGAATTTGTTACAATTGTTACTTTGAAAAAGTGGTGAAAAAGTTGTTACTTTTAATAAGTGGACAACTTGTACTTATAAATGTATAAAACACGGGAGTTACTCACGTAATAAGTCAGAGGGTTCCGACTATAGTTTCAACCACATTCGGTGGTCTTTTTCAAGGAGAATACGGGGCGCTCGCGGACGCGGTCTCGATTCGCCTAGTACGATACAGTACTAGGCGAATCGCGACCGCGTCGGTTATTGTGTCTCCGGGATCCTGGGTTTGAATCCCGGCAGAGGCAAACATTTGTGCGACGAGTGTAGATATTTGTCCTGGGTCTTGGATGTTGTGTGCTGTGATTGTGTGTGTCCATGCCTCCCGCAATACAGAGAATCCTAGTGCGGTCTGAGTGTGAAAAAAAAAATCGTCTTAATCGCTTTGGTCATTGGCAGATGAGTTGTTTATAAAGTCTGACCATTGGGAAAGTGAGCAACCACGAATAGACTTATCTGTATGACCTGGTCAACAACCTTAAACTTCACCAGGCAGTCAAGATATCCTGCCAGCGACGTGTCCAAAGTATTTCAGTATTCGCTGGCAACAGAAAGATCAGAAGTATAAGAGAAAAAAATATCCCCCTTATTATAAAAATATACTAGTAGAATTAGTTAATACTCCGCTCTATGTGAGGAAGGGCTGTATCGTGATAGTGAGAAAATACTTCTCTTCATCATCATCATCATTTCAGCAACAGGTCATCCACCGCTGAATATATGCCTCCCAATTGATGTTCATAAAGATCAATAAAATTAAAAGTCTAAAAATATATTTAATGCCGTAAATGTTTGAAACATTACAATCTAATAAAATATTGAGATAAATTATATTGTAGGTATCTTGCTGTTCACATACATTTTTTTGGGTTCCACAACATATTGCGTCATCACAATTATCCCTCACACTTAGCGTCGTGAACCAATTTAAATTACGTTTCATTCCACAAACAAGCATTGCTTTAGGCTGTCATTTCTGAAGGCACACTACAAAACTGACAGCGGATGTTGACATTTCATGTCAAAATCTTACGAACTCAAGTGACAGACGAGTTAATTCGAACGGTAACGTTTAACGAATGGGTCTAGGGTTCAGTGGACCGAAACCGAATCGCTGCCGAAACATCAAGTAATACAAAATTATGGATTATTGTTACACCGAGTGCTGTAACTTGAAGTACCTCGAAAAAAAATATTTGTAATTTATTATGAATTATCTTATACTACAGTTAACCAGTAAAAATTATTTCGTAGCGTTTTACTAAGTTTTCACTAACCATAATGTTACCATCATACCACAACACCACATAATAATATGTAGTAAAGAGTATTAAATAAAAATTGCGGGACAAGGCGAACCCGTGAATTCTTTATTTACTTATATGTCACTAGTTTCCCCCAAGTGTACCGTAATTATCCAGATATATAAGTTACACTTAAACTTTATTATTAACTATGTGCTTATACATATTATGTATACATATAACTAAAATTAAGAAATTTCATCAAAACATTCATTTTTATTTTTTAAAACAAATTAAATTATTTCTTAGTTTCGCCTCTAGTAAATTGCGCCATTTATGGAAGCTTTTTGTAAAATTGATTGCTTTCTATCCCCGCGGTTTCAGCTGTGCGTTTACTGGACAGTTAGTGAGTACTTTCTTGTGCTATACATACGATAGATGATGAATGATTTCGTAATGCGTTGAATATCTCCGTAATGTGTAATCAGTGTAATCCGGTAAATAAATTGACGTATCTGAAGTTGGTTCACATTGTTGAAATAATATTCTACGGAACCGTTTTCTTAAAACAACAAGACGTGCATGTACTCTACCTACAATAAATAAATCAAATTAAATTTTAGGCCTCGAAGCATTCGTGAAAAAAACACAATGAGTGAGACATACAAAAACTTAATAAACCTGCATGTGTTTATGGTGTATGTAATCAAATTTGACTACATTTTTTATTCAGAAATTTGGATTTTAAAGAAGTGCATAGAAACATTTTGGAGTCGGACCACGGACTGGCAAGTGCAGTGTAGGCCTGCTCCCTGCAAGTTGGACTGACGACTGATCCAGATCGCAGGCTTGGTTCGGGCTGCTTCTTTTATCCTCTAGTTTATTTTTATACTGTTAAGATTGCATTTGACTTTGATTTTATCAAGATATTTTAACCACTATCTCACTTGAAGATCAGTGACGATGTTATCAGGAACACCTAGAATGCTAAGGTAGTAGAGTACTAGCTCTCAAGGACTGCTGCCTGAACACACCATATGTTTCGTGACAGTTTTTCAAACTTGAGGGTGGTAACTAGCCAGGCGGGTACTCTAAAATACCCGACACCATAATGGGAATTGGATAACGGTGTTACCTACATCGGAAGCTCAAGCTGTTGGTGGGGATCGAACCAGCATCCGACAGTTAGCCGACAGCCGACGCTCCCACCGCTGAGCTATTATCGCTTCAGGACGCGTGAAGGACTCTAGAGCTAACCGTAGAAAAAAAGTCTAGATTGACTTGCTTAAAATAATTATAATGCAACTATAACCGAAACGATGGTAAGCGACTCATGCGGAAATCACCAAGCCAAATGGGCCAAGTATAATGTGCTTTTAATATTATGCGCTTGCTTCCGAAAACCTCTTCAGATACTACTCTCACTTACCTTTAAAGTTTTTCGAAATTCTGTGAATCATTTGACAGTTGACGCATAAATCAAATAACGTTACAAGTGCAAATTTTTAAGTCTCTGTACTTGACCCGACGCTGTAAAAAAGTACGGCAATACAAACAGTATGAGTTTTTGATCTTTATTTTTTTTTGAATGAGCCAGTGTCAGTTCAGAATCAGAAATCAATTATTGCATGAACTGTTCAGAATTTAGTTCAAACAATATTATTTAATTATTTTTTTATTACAGGATAACTAACAACATGTAATATAATACTTATATATATCTGTACCTCGGAGGTATACAATAGTAACTCCAATTTTTTCGAAAATATGTTTTTTGCACCATTAAAATCGCAAGAACCAGTTCTACATAATGGTATACGACATTAAGTCCTATAACATCTATGAAAAGAAATATCCAATCGTATAGGACATTAAATCCACTAACGTCTGATGGGTATAGGACCTCAAATGACGATAAGATTATATACCTCAAAGCTTTGCGCGAAGTTAATGTTGTTCATTGGAGTTAATATTCTTAGAGAGGTAAACAAAAGTATCTCCTGTAAACGTCTTATACCATTGATCTCTATTTCTTGGTGTTAAGATACTTTTTTCAATGTCGAAAATTGTTACTAAGTAGGTGTACAATGTTGTGAATATTAGACTTCTATGATTCTTGTGATATCAGTTTTAACTCATATTAGGGTGTTGTTATAAATAGTATTTTCCCATTAGTTAATAAAAAAATATTGGAGTAAAACGCTCTGCGGATAAACTACAAGTAGATTCTCTTTAAGTGTCAGTCTTGTGTCTCAGTGTCTTAAGAGGAAGACATCTACCACTTAATAAAACAGCAGAGATAATTAAAGAAACAGTACGAAAACACATTGGCAAGGTACCGAGATATGAGAGCCATTATAGTCGAAACAGAACAAAAAGACAGTATCTTGGAAGCCACCTGCAAATTGACAAATTATATTCCTTGTATATAGAGTTCTGTGCTGAAGAGGGTATACCAAAATAGAGAATATGGCGAAGGCGTGGCTTTATAGACATATTTTTAATACGGAGTTTAATTTATTTAATAAATTAAAAGAAGTAACAGTATGGAGTGACAACTGTGCTGGGCAGAATAAAAATATTTATTTAATGATGGCTTAGTTGTGGATATTGTTTAAAAAAGAAAATGTGGAGGTAATAAACCACAAATATTTATTATACCCACATGGAAGTGGATGTAGTCCACTCAATTATAGAGAGAGAAAAGAAGAAAATCCAAGAGTTTCCCAATGTGACTCCTTGGGACTGGTAACAGTTTATAAAGAGCTGTTGTGAAACTCAAAAATTAGAGTAGTAAATTGTTATTAAATCAAACGGGGCTTAATCGCGAGAAAAACATTTAGTAATTTATTTACATCGACGTTTCGACCAAGTTGCATTGATCGTGGTCACGAGAAGACTGGAGAATAGCGGGTGGCAATGCCGGCGAGAGCGCGTAGTTTCGCTAACTACCCACTTTTGACAACCCTGTGCTTTTGCAGGGCTGTGACAGCCTTACAGTCTAATAATATTAAAAGTGGGTAGTTCGCGAAACTACGCGCTCTCGCCGACATTGCCACCCGCATTTCTCCAGTCTTCTCGTGACCACGACCAATGCAACTTGGTCGAAACGTCGAGGTAAATAAATTACTAATGTTTTTCTCGCGATTAAGCCCCGTTTGATTTAATAACAATGTGTTCGAATCGCGAAAGTCTAAAAAATACAACTAGAGTAGTAAACATGTAAACAAATAATTTTATGGATTTTTCTGGCTTTTGCAACGGATCATCAGCTCCTTTTGTGCACGGAAAAAAATCTATTGCGGGAGAGTCTGCACCATATTCTGCTATAGTATGGATGCAATTCCGAAAAAATGAAATAGATTCAATGTTCTACAAAACCTCTTTTGATCAGGAAACTTTTGAAGAAGTTAGTTTCATACGAAATAAACGGAGAGGATTTTCTGTGCCCACGTCGACGCCTATTCGAGAAACTCAAAAGCCTATTTCGAGACTCTAATACAACGATTTACAAAAATCGTTGCAGTGGTTTCCATCCACGTTCCAAGATTATTATAGGAGTCATCCATGTGCAGATGTCCCTGACTTACGTGAAGCATGCGAGTAGTAACTGTATTGATTATTTTAAAAAAAAAAGAATTTTGATTTCCATCTTCGTGAAGTAACTTTTGTTTCATTTTGTAAGTAAACTCCTCCCAAATTCTTAAATAATTGCATAACGCTACACGATGACAAGAAACATAATGTTTCTAGGTACCGAATTCCAATAACAACCACATGTTTAATTTAGAGATAAACAAAAGTATGATATCATAATGCTTTCTTAAAACCCCTAAGTTAATTTATGTAACAAGGTAAATAGTCTCAAGTCCATAAAATCAGATAAGTATTAACTTTATTGTAATAAACTGTAATACATAAAAATTGGATTTAAAAATAATAAAAAATACTGTTGAGTTTGTTGCAATATCTCTAAAGCAACTATGTCAAAATTGCTTTCAAAGATTCATTCCGCGCATTTTTGTCTCTCCTGTAAAATTTTCGTTTTATCACATAATATTGTATACCTCTGAGGTACAGATATTATATATTAGTACAACATTTTAAAAAAATTATCGGGACGCCAATTAAAGGACTTCTTCACGTCTATATAACATAACGTAAGCATTCACATCGAGATTTAAATTTATACAAATAAGTTAACAGTTTTATTCGTATCGAAAATGCAAAAGTATTTATTGAGTTTAACTTAATGCTATCTAATTTGGTACGTGTTAGAATCACCGATCAGACATTGTGCAAAATGGAGAAAAAATATGTTAGAAAAATACAAAAACTAATTTTAGATAGATATTTGCCCATTATCTCATTTTATGCTATGACTTGTTGCGGTTCAGTTCATTCAATTTAGCATTTGAGCACTATCTCACTTGATGGTAAGTGACGATGTGGTCGAAGATGTTATCACACTAGACCTAGAATTCTTACTGCCTCTCAAGGACTGCTGCCTGAACACACTGTGTGTTTGGTGGCAGTCTCTAACAAGAAAAAAGTACCCTACCACCTCACTGCGAATTTTATAACGATGTTACCTTCACCGGGAAATATAATAATTTTAATGAAACTTACCGTAAAGCCTCATTTCGTGTGTTGATCAAAATTTGTTATAAAACTGGCATGCAGCAACGTTTTTTGTATTCCACAATTGATGTGCATTTGCAGATTCCATACTGCTGATACGTTAACATCAAAATTAGGTCAAAATAATTTCCGTGCGTCAAGCCACCCACGTCGTATACCTTGATAATGTATTTTATTCCATCGTCACGGACCAAGTTAGGTACTAAGTATTTTTTATTCTGTGATCAAGGTCGGAAAAAACTGGTAACTTGCAAAGAGAATGAATGAATGACTTTAGGGATTGCCAGTGCTATAGTTGGTATATCTTTAACTTTACTATTTCATTAAAATTATAATTACTGATAATATGAGCCTTCTCAACTTCCCTTGTTTTAAGGTGAGAGACTCATAGATAGATTGAGAGCCAGTGAGCATTCTAGGTCTAGACAAAAGCTAGATTTTTTTATTGGGAATACCTGTGTACTCGTAACTTGAAGATACCCAGGTTGTATGTTTGCGGAAATACAAATTTAGGCAATGAATGAAGATCTATGCAGTATAAAAAAATATATATTTCATACGTCATAACGCACATTTTTTTATAGCATAATCACTATTACTAGGAGAGTAGGGGTTATGTGCAGCATTCAAACTTACATGTGTACGCCACGACGGTTTTTAGCCCACGCAGAAGTGTCATATATTATATGTCTCAGAAAAACATAAGTTTGAAAATGGAAGCATGTTCCATCTTACGATTTATCATGTGGTTATTGACTACACCGATAAGAGACTAGATGATCACATCTAGTCTCTAAGTGCCAAGTTCTTTAGACAATACTGAAATTTATTAATAGGATCGTGTAAAAATCTTTAAAAAACTAAAACACTATTTCTCGCTGTTTTCTGCTTTAACAATATTTGATATTTATCAGTATCTATTAGTTTTACCCCGATTGTAACTAAAAGCTAGCTCGTATTAATCATAATATTATAGTAATTTATTAGATATTAAATCACGATATTATGTTTTTTTTGAAGATTTGCAACTTCATCCATAATTAAGTGGTTTAGCTATCCTATTCAGATCTTATACCAAATTTACTTAAAGATTTAATTTTACTTTAAAGTATGCTTAGGTTTGGATCTGGATGAAATTTAACAAACAGATAGATAATAGTCTGGAAAAGCACATTAAACTGCTTTTATTTCGGAAAAAATGTACGGAATCCATTGGATATGAGTTACCGTCAAAATCGTAGTCCACGCAAGCCATACCGCGGGCGCAACTAGTAAAAAATGAACCGCATCTTTGTTAACCTCAAATTAATAGCAACAAATACGGCGATAATTTTAATCATCATCATCATTTATATTCTGAGGCATTATCGAAACCATCAATCACGTCATCAAACCGCTTAACACGTTACCTTCCATTCTAAAACCTTCGAGGTCATCGTCCAAAACAGTATTGATACAATAATCTGGTTAAAACACCAATATTTGAAATTCTAAATGACATCATCTGAGGTCAAGAGTTCAAAGCTGCGCCCGTAAATCACAGGTTCACCGTTTGGGATATACGCAAAAATGTAGTCGATACGATCGGGTATCGTATTTCAACTACTAGTCGAATTCTAGTTAGGTTTTGAGATCTGTATTAAAATTTAGAAGGTGAAAAAATAAAATTTTTTTGTTAATCGTAAAATGGGTCGGGCGACTGGTTTCGAACAGTGTGGCTGTGGATGGGGTCATAAATTAGTAAAAAAAATATTATTCTTTACAGGTTTGATATTTATTACACTATTTACCTCAAAACTTGACTTCTCTGACTTGGTCTAACGACTATTGTCGTCGTTTAAAGGTTAAAAAGTGCCGATGACATTACAGAGGCTCGCGGGTGTTTACAGGGAGAAGAGGCGGGACCCATTTTGATGCGTGTTGATTTAAAATATTATAAAAATAAACCTTACACATGAGTCCAAAAAAAGTACTACTTAATATCATTTTTTACCATATTTATTTTCTTGTAGTAAGGACTCGTAAGATATATAAGCGAAATTGTCGTCACTGCGAGAATTTTGCACAAATGAAAAATATGGTCACTCAAAACTTTCGTGAAAAATTTTCACTTTAGCAAATAATAAAGCTTTTACGTGCCTTTCAGAGTACGAAATCGTTTAGATGATCATTTTTCTAACGGTCGCCCATCTAAAGTGCATACTTTGCACGCATATGCAGCGTGTGTTGCTTAACCTATGTTGAACGGTTAAGCTTGGATTAGTAAAGTCTGCTTGTAGTGCTTCATGCAAAATACAGATGTAGTAGTCTGGAGTCTTCGAGTGAATGAATAGGTACCTTCAAGGTATGCGTGCTAAATCCTAGACAACGTCATCACTTAACATCAGGTGAGACAGTTGTCAAACGCAAACTTATAATATTTAAAAAAAAAACAGATCTCTACGATAAAATCCAAATCCATCCAATCCGATCCAAAATACAGGTCAAAATACCGTCTCTTTTAAAGGTAAAGGTACGTATTATTGTCAAGCGTTATTCAATAAATATTTATTTAAACATGTCTATTTATTTGAAAAGTTTTATTGGTGACCACTGGAATAGGTGGCCATTGGTGGGAATTTTAATGGAGCCCTTCGTTTCACTGATTATAATTAGTTGTCGGTCCTGGTTTCAGTGCCTTAGGGCAATAGTCATTGTTATATTCTCTGTGGCCAGTTCTTGTGCATGTCACTGTCAAGTGTCAATGACAACGCAAATGTCAAAACGATTGCCGCTCTCTCTGCCCTCTTTTCTACAACCACCATGTGGTTTCGAGATAGTTTTTTACGTGTATAATTGTTAATATACTCAAGCATCACCCACAAATGGTTTTTTACTGCCCTAGTAGACTAACAGTCATTAGGCCACATGGAAGGCCCTTAAGTAATTTGGAAACTGCCGACTTTGTTCTGTTAATATTTTGCTAGCATTTTTTTTCTGGGAGGTAGAAGGGCCTGAATTGTTTAAAATCATATTGACCAGCTTCAAGTGCTCTTGTATTCTCAAAAATGATCGCTTGTGAAATGCTCCTAGCATATGATCGAAATATTTTATAGATCAACTTTTAAATTCTACAAAAAAAGAAACATTGCTTAGCGTATTTCAAGGATAAACCTAAAATAGTATACGGACTTCTGGGAAATTCTGCAAGAAATTCCATTTCATACAACTGCCTTTTATAGCAGTAAATTCCTAACTCTCTACAAAGTCTTTACATAACTCAAGCCCACAGACAAAGTAACACAAAGACATGACAATAACTAGGAAAACTCCACAATGTGAGGAAAGCAGTAAAACATCGGTATTAGTGCCGCGCCTTCACCGCACTTACTTTCGATTTGCGTAAGATGAAGGAAAACTGACAACCGTTTGACTTGGAGTTACTAACGTGTTTCTTCTTATGATTCTACAACTTTATTATATGTATGCCAACAGTCACCACTTATTTAGTAAGTCTCTTTATGCCCTCAAGACGAAATTATTTAATCAATCAGTGTTACCAGTTGTAGCATTTTATTAATCGAGGAGTTCTTTTATATCACTCCAAGCTATTTGAAATACTCCTCATGCTGTTCTGTATATATAAAAAAAAACAATATTTATAGAAAATAAAACTGCAGGCTCACCGGCTATCTCTGCCCATAATGAAATAGAATTTCATCTCATTGAATGAAGTGCATCTCCAATGAGGACTGACGTAAGCTGGCTGGTGGCCCATGCGGTAGAAAAGTCCTCGAGTGCCAATCATACATTGGCAGCATCAAACGATAATTAAGGGGCCTACTATATAGGGTGGCCTACTATATACTACTATACTATATAGGCTTGCATATAGACGATCCAGTCTAGATGGCACAAGTAAGATGGATGGCAGATCGCTTCTAACCTATCGTTGCGGAAATCAATACTTTTTTAAAGCTTACGTTCGGACGCTGTCTCACCCAAAAAAAAAGAAATCAATATGGACCTGCAAACTAAGGTAAGTCAATTGGACGAATCGCACACCCGTCGACTTTTTACATAACAATTTTCCAAGACTAATTTTGACTGTGATGGATTTAACCTCTAACCACGAAACTTCGACTATAAACGTGAGTAAAGCCGGATACCACATATATAAAATAACTTTATATATTATAATGTGTCAAACTCACGAGAATTTCCAATCAAAAACGAACAATAAAGTTTATAATTTTATATTCTTCTTTTTATATAAAAAATCACGGGCACTAGTACGAGTCGCTGTATTAAGGTTAACGATAAAGGCAAGAGGCGACTGTATCAGTTGAAACTCATGTGGGCTACTTACTTTTCCCGTTTTAAAAAATACCGCCTACAATGTCATAATTTCCTAAGTTTACAATAACTAGTCCACGTCATCTTATTATTGTAAAGTGATTACATCATAATGTATTATTGAAGATGAGTCTAAATGGTCTCAGAAATGTTTGCAAACAAATACATGGCGTGTTTCTATAGAACAGTCAAGTAACTAAACAGTAGTGTGGGTACATCTGCGTACAGAATGTTTGAGTAAAATAGGTTCGAAATTTGAAATAAATCTTAACTGGCTGTAGCTTTAATTAGTCTAGAACAATGCAAAATTGTTTAGATAGTAATTTATACCCTAACTTTATACACATTAGAGTATAAATTATATAAAAATATTAACAAAAGCATTTCAACCTAAACGTCTGCTTGGGCTACTGTCTATATTACTGTGGCGTTCACAGAAATGTTACCATAATTTGGTCATAGTTCCCCACTGTAAACGGTACAGTTATGATAAACTTGTATGGGATAACTTAGCGATATTTCCGCCGATTAAAGATGATGTTCTAACAAGCGTGTAGGTATGTGATTTTTAAAACACTCGTATATTAATGTATATTAAATAGTTACTTTGTGTCAATAAAACTGTACTTTATAAGTATTGTGTAAATTAGTACAGTAAATTGTATAACTGTACTAACAGTACACAGAACGCAGCCGCATCACAGTTGTGAAACAATTGAACCCATTACTAACTGTCATTTATCTACTACAACTGTAACACAGATAAATGATAGTTTGTACGGATGGTATATGCGTTATTCAATTGTTTATACGACTGCGATACGGTGACTGCGTCAGTCCCCGACTTCAACAATGGTAGGTAAAAAGTCATCATGTCTTTATAAATATATCTCTCTCAACTTCTCTGTCTCTTTCTTGTGTGTATCTTCTCAGCAATTGGATATCCACTGTTGGACATATGCCTCCTCGATATAGGGGGGATTTGCCAATTCTCGCCACGCTTGGCAGGCGGGTTGGCGAGCGCAGTATGATTTCCAATCCTCAGAAGGCGCTGCTGCCCACCTTCCGGTACGTTATCCCTTAGCCGACTATTACGGCACCCGCGGGAAGAGATGGGGGAGTACTATTCTAGGCCGGTACCGCCACGGCGCACGGTTTGTGTGTATGTGTTTAATAAAATATATGTGGTTCAACATTCATGCTAATAAACAAGATATATTATATATATATACGATGCTAATATTTATAAAGTTGTCTTGATGTTTGAAGGGCAACGAGGCGTTAGTTGTTTTCCGGTATCGCGTACGACTTATAAGGTCTATTTGTAATTTGCAACAATGATGAATTTTTATTATGTACAAAATTATAACGTTTTCATCACAACATTTTTTTAAAATTTCAATTTCAAATTCAAATTTTAGAATCAAGTCATTAAGGCTGGAATTATTAGCTTTTAAAAGTTGCAATACTAAGTTGGTCCAATAAATCTTGATATTAGTTGTTGAAGTTTGAAAGCCATACTGTTTTACATTTAAGGAATTTAAGACTGCTGATTAAAATATGTAGTAACTTAAAAAAAATATGTAGTATCTTAAAAAAATATGAATAAGCCAACTAAAATTCATTTAAGGGACATAATAGAGTGGTCAAAATTTAAGCCTACAAAAATTTGGCATATTTTTTACATTCATTAAAAACCATATAGTATTTTACTAAGCAAGCCCCTTGAACGTTCTAATACCAATTAGCAGTAAAAAAAAGAATAAAATTCTTATATAAATAATGTATTATATTTTATTAAACAATTATAAGTTTGTTTTAAAAGAGCAATAGAACTTAAGAGGCGGAAACAACCTGTATATAACATTTTGAAGAAAAAAAAAAGGCTTATATTCTGTTATCACACTTGAGCTGCTCAGCTTACCATGTTTATTAAACTTAACATTTGTTTAAACCTTTTAATTGAATCTAAATTCACTTTCTACAAATTAAAACCCAGCTTACTATCATTCTAGTCACATAAGACTTTGTACCAATTAGCGGAGCCAGTGTGAACCGGTTAGTACTAATGAAGATTGCCTCGGTAAAAGCTTTAGCGACGCAGCTTGAAAATAATTAAGAATAATTATATTAACTACTGGAAAACTAAAGCGGATTGTGATACAAAAAACTGCAAGGAAATGTAAATATGTTCGTAGAAGGAACTGTATTAAGTCTGTGATACCTATGTCTATGACATTTGTTATTTTTGTTGTCACGTTGTCAAATATTTTGCATGTAACTTGTATTATACAAAATATGAATAAGAATTACGATTAACAGACCACTCTATTATGTCCCTTAAATGTATTTTAGTTGGCTAATATCATATTAATATCAGCAGTCAGATGTCTACAGTTGACATGGCTTATTCATATATTTTTTTAAGTTACTACATATTTTAACCAGCAGTCTTAAATTCCTTAAATGTAAAACAGTATGGCATTCAAACTTCAACAACTAATATCAAGATTTATTGGACCACCTTAGTATAGCAACTTTTAAAAGCTAATAATTCCAGCCTTAATGATTTGATTCTAAAATTATACACTTCCCTGGTGTATGCGATACCGTAACAATACGTGTCTTTGAAAAACTATTGTTAATGTTTGGAGCCTCTAGGCTAAACTAGGCTTTACCCCGGGCTGCGTTTGGCAGCTAAGGCGGCCAAAAAATATTGTTCGGCCAATATTTGATACATATCTCACGAACGGCTATTCCGTAGTATGTTAGAGAAGAAGAAGTCACTCACATTGATATTGGATCCCGCGATAGTTACTATTGTATATGTCACTTTTCACAGCCGTCTAAGGTATATAGTCGTAAGGTTGTAATGTAGTATGTACCTAAATTGCCAACAAAACTTTCGTAGAATACATATTTAAATATTCCAGCACTATCTATCGTCTTTCAGCCCAATTACTAAAGATCATGCTCGAAGAACGATGAACTGACTCAAGCTCGAAGAACTGATGGCCGTTGGGGCCGAAAAGTTCTAGAATGGAGACCACGGACTGGCAAGCGCAGCATAGGACGGCCACCGACCAGGTGGACAGACGACCTGTCTAAGATCGCAGGCAAGGGCTGGATGCGGGCCGCTTCCAACCGGTCCTTGTGGAAATCAATGGGGGAGGCCTATGTCCAGCAGTGGACGTCCTATGGCTGAGATGATGATGACTAAAGATCATAAGAACTACGTGAGGTTGTATTAAAAAAAATGCTAATTGCTTTGATTGTTTACAATTTCTGTGAAGAAATTCCGTATTACCTAAACTTTAAACATTCTTTATTTATAGATGATATATATCATATATAGATATAGAAGATGACAAATAATATTCAATAAAAATTCAAAATACATAATATTTTTCATGTCGAAAATAAACAACAAATAGCTATAAAATGATACCAGTCTGTTTAGAACATAAAGTATTTTAATTCGGATGCTATCCATTTTGTTTCGTCATAGAAACGTAAAAGTTGTTAAAAATGTTGTTAGCATGGAAATCGTTCACAAATATATTGTTTCGATAAGCTTTGAGATTTTACAAAAGTAAAGTTACATCTTTGTGTGCTAACTGAACAACATTTTTGTTAAACATAACAGTAATGTGAATTCCCGGACGCCATCAAAATGTTGTAAAACTTATGGGTCAATTAGCTATCACTGGTTCTTGGTCATTTCTCTAAGTCAAGCTTAAAACATAAGAATAACAAACTTTATGATCACATTCTTAAATAACTATGGTTAAAATAATATAAATAAGATGAAATATTTAAATGAAAACTTCTAACTGTGCTATCTTTTGCACGTATGTATTGTCTTAACCTTAATAAAGTCTTATCACTAAATAGAGTTTTTGTAATATTTAAACAAGGTAATTATTTCTACATATGCTTTTCTATCCTGATAACTCGGGTCATTGAACTACAAATATCGCTAAAGCTCACCAAAACATGGCTAAATAATATACCTTTAATTTTGTCGTCAATATCATATTCGCGGATTCGAAATGTCAAAGTGACACGACACTTTGTTTAAATTACTTCACGTCAATAGTCGATAGTTAAATTGTTTAGATATTCGCTCAGAAAATAATACTGAAATCGCCTAAAAAAATGGGGGGTGAGGGTGGGAGGGTGAAAAGTACTTTACCAAATACACACAAAAACATCATAAAAATCAGGCTAGCCGTTTCGAAGGGCGTTGGTAACAAATACAGAGACAAGAGATTTCTATATTTGTATATATATTTTTTACTGTACAGATCTATCGTTTGATCATTATCTTATTTGATGGTCAGTGACGATGTGGCCAAAAATATAAACACACTAGAGTTAGAATGCTTACTGGCTCTCAAGGACTGCTGCCTGAACACCCTATGTGTTTGGTGACACTGTTTCAAACTTGTGGGTGTCACTTGAGGGTGGTAGCTAGTCAGGCGGGTACTCGAAAGTACCCTACCACTATGCTAGGAATTCGATAATGACGTTCTTCTTCTTCTCAGCAATCGAACATCCACTCCTGGATATATGCCTTCCCCATAAAGGGGGGATTTGCCAATTCTCTCCACGCTTGGCAGGCGGGTTGGCGAACGCAGTATGATCTCAGATCCTCAGAAGTCGCTCCTGCCCACCTTCTGGTATGTGATCCCTTAGCCGACTCTTACGGCACCCACGGGAAGAGATGGGGGGGTACTATTCTAGGCCGGTACCACCAGGGCACCGTTATCAATATACAATGACGTTACCATCACCTGAAGCTTAAGCTGGTGGTGGGGGTCGCTGGTTCGATCCCTCAGTTTGACAGTCGACGTTCAGAGCTGAGCTATTATTGCTTCAGTTATTAGATTAGATATAGGTCTCTTCATAGCTCGTTGTGCGCCTTTGGCCTCGCGTGCAAGGCCCACAGATCGACTACGCTTCGGTCCATAAGTCCTTATTTGTAACTCACGCTAATCTATGAATACTACATGTAGTTAGACTTGTATTATTCTGTGTCAAAATTTAAACAGCGATCATGGTACGTCAGAATTCGTGATATAGCACATGTCTTGCACTCGTGCGGGGCAATTCTGTTTCTGACGTATTTGGATCAAAATGGATGAAAGGGTGATGGAGGTCGATCGATCGCTCACTCGACTCGAAGATCTTTCTTCATACATGACTCATAATTCACGCTGTAAATGGTAACGAAGATTTTTGTTCAAGAAAATCTCTTGATAGTATAACTTTGTGTTTTTTTTTAATTTATTACTAAAATGAAAATAGCATAAAATGAAGTTAGCATTAGGCAAACACATACATTCTCTAAGTTGCACCACACTCCTAGCGTTCAAGAGTTTTAAGTCCTAACTGGGATTTAGTCCGGCCTCGTCTAACTAGAAAATGAAATTCACCACCTACGGGTGGGTAAGAATGTATGGCGAACTTTTATCTAAAATGCATCATGGGACACTAATGTAAATCGCCGCGGCGACTTACAGTTTTAGCGTACAGCGTACAGCGTACAGCGTACGGCGTATGGCGTACAGCGTACGGCGTGCGGCGTACGGCGTACGGCGTACAGCGTACGGCGTGCGGCGTACGGCGTGTATAGGCACGGTAATTCTACTTTTGTGGGTAGCCATAACCCTCAGCTCCCCGACCTCACCATCACTGTACCATCTATCGATAACAAACGCGGTGCGTTGTGATATCACGAAACAATTTGTATGATGACATTACCTAAGCTCAAAAGAAAAATGTCATGTAAGTATGCTGTGTGGGAGTAACATATTATTTGCTTTTAAATAATAATAATATGGGACAGCCAGCCTGTACTATGGCAACCTGATGTCTGATATATATACTTAAATACATACTTATATGTATACTTATATACATATACACACCCAGACACAGGTCAAACAGACATGTTCATACACACAAATGTTTGACCTGTCCGGGAATAGAACCCGGGACCAGCGGCTCAGAAGGCAGAGTGCTACCAACTGCGCCAACCGGCCAGTTAATAATTAATACTGAAAACCAAGCACTGAGAGTACATTTATTAAGGAAAACCTTGTTTCTTTATGCCGAGCTCAACAGACACAGACCTCGCTGATATAATATTATTGTCAAAGTACTAGTAGTAGTTTTTCTTTCATCTGTTTTTAGCGTTTACACGCCGGGTAAAAAATAACCAACTTTCCCTAAGACGTAGTACTTCAATTGAATGACACACGTTTCCCACATTTGTTTACACTTCAAACTCGAATTACGTATGTTTAGTGGGCATGACCATTCGATTTTATTCAGACCCTATTAGAAATCGATTTATTGGTCTCGGATAATCGGATTATGTATTACAAAATGCTCGCTCTAATTTAAGCTCGATATTTACGTTACAGTACGATGGTGGTGTAAGAACCATAACTAAGTGGATTCAATGACCTCTAGTAGAGTTCTTCAAAATTAGAAAAACTTAACGTCGGTTTTACGAAACATACTATAGATTACGGAATTATATATCATTGGGGCTTCATAATAAGTGTGTTAATCATAATAGTTATCATCTTACTTGACTAAACTTAAATTGTTCCTATGCTATTTGCACTGAACTTTAAATTTTTATAACCCTTACAATTCTCTCTCTAAAATTGATTCCATATCATTTTTAATTAATTGCTGGCCAAATGCGGGTAGTTTTAGTCGGTACCAAATAGGTAAGTATTGTACCTAAATTTACTCGAAATGTTAATAAAGGCGTTTAATTTTAGTATTGTCATTGATAAGTGTCGTACTAAATTGGACTTTTTGGTAACCATTTAAGAACTATCTTATATCCCACGATTTTAGTTAAGTTTATTTACAAGATAATCACTAACATAACGTTGGCAACTCGCAGTTTTTGCTTGTATAATATTTCAGAAATAACAAATCTTTTTTATTTGCTTTTATGACAATCAACAAAATTTGTTAGGTTTGATTTATGATATCGAAGTTTTAAATATTTAAATATATATCCAAAATACTGTTACTTCAAATCTCAATAATATATTATGTATTAATTAACACTTCTAAGTAGAACTCAAGATTATGCTATCGACATTCTACCGTGACTCTGACGCATAAATAACTACTGTTACAATTTAAATGACTTTCATTAAAACCTTAATTATGTAATTATTTGCATAAATTGATGTAACACTTTTAAATTTGATTTTATTGGGCTAATTAAGGATGTGCTATAACTATAAATATCGTTTTAAAAATATTATCGAAGTGAACATCTATTAGTATATATAGGGTGTAGGCTAGTTCTTCCGTATCATATAATGCCTAGATAAATTTTAGCTAAGGGCTCAACAGGTGTTTATGACCTTACAGAGGCTTGTAATGCCCTCGTACAGAGGGTGTTTACAGGCAGAGAGGGCGGGACAAATCGTGATGCGTGATCATTTAAAATATTACAAATGTTTACTTTACAGATGACAAATAGGCTAAAAAAAATAACGAATTACATTTTTAGACGTTTTAAATTTCTTTTTACTCGCGTAAGACACAGTCAAAGTCGGTTGTTGGTACCACGACAATTTTTTGCGGGTAAAGAAAAATAAGGTCGCAAAAATTTTTTTTTTGCTAATAAATTAATAAATGAAATCAATTTTTGTTCCGATCAATTAGCATTAATCTTCATGAATTGTTCTCAAAAGTGGTATTAATAAAAAAGGTTTATTAGAGATGTAGGACTTGCAAAAAAAACAATAAACCGAAAAGACTCAAAATTATGTTATTAGCAAGCCTCAATTAGCTTGTGTCTGCAATTGGCTAACCGCAAGCGATAGATTTGAGTTTAGAAGAGGTTTCACTTAATAAATTCAGTCTAATTATGAACAAGCATTCACAAGCACTACCATTCGTATTTATGATATAATTAGAAAAGATTTGTGCTTGTGACGTACAAAATATAACATGTAATTGTATGAAACCTATTTACTTTCCACAGTCCAATTAACTGACGAATTGCCATTATGTATTGTCGTTTGTTATCATGTCCGTTTCCGGAAATATAAGAGTTATTGGGAGTACTTTCAATGTAGGGTTTCAAGGGCACTATGTGAGTCATATAATCTAAATTTATTTATACTGAAAAACGATACAAATGTTGTTCTTTTAATTTTCTGCTTCTATATTTTTTTACCAAAATACATTGAATCAATGTACACATAAAACACCCTGTATTAAGAATCGAAAAATAATTAAGCTTCTAATTAAAAATATAGTATGCCACTTAAGCACACATAAATGAGTTCGATGAACCTAATCCGCTTATGCTTTTGAAAGCGAGACAACTAGTCTAAAATGTTAGCTTAATTGGACGAGATGCTTTTAAGAAATGCACGAGGAATCTAGTTTTAAGAAACATAACATAATTTTTAATTTGGTCTTCATTTAGTAAAGACCCGGCTTAAGCTGTAAAGAAGGCATGTACATGCAAGGTTAAAAGTGTTTTAGTTCACTAATTGAAACACCATTTCGAGTTCCATGTTGAGTAAAAGTATTAATAAAAAATAGTCAGACCTAAATTACGGTCGGGTACAAGTAGTGTCGTTTGCAAAGAACTATACGATTTTGACATTGACATTAATGTGTGACTGATGGTACAAACACTTGTAAAGAATAAACGAGAAACATTAACATTGTTGTAACCCCAGATTGAAGAAGTTTTTGAAGAGAGCCAGGTCTGGTGTGCTCTTACCCCTTACCTGGCAAAAGGACGTGTATAAAAAACAGTGGAAAGTGGATACACCAAAAATGATATGCCTAGATCGTTTCCCCATGTGACACGATGTTTGTCTACACACTCCTCCGAAACAGTGCGACCGAAGTAATTTTTTTTGCATATCCCCCCCCCCTCTCACTCATTGAACGGCTAAAATTAACTAAAATTCTAAAATTCTTCAAATTGAAATAGCTCGTATTCTATTTTCGCTAAAATTCAAATTCGTATAACTCCATACAACGCCCTCACTAATATTAGACAAGTTTTATTCCATTGCTGGCCGATTGCGGGTAGTTTTAGTAGCCACCAAATAAGTGGCGACTTAATTTCGCTAAAACTACCCGCAAATCTAATAAATACTTTTAATTTTACTGTTGTCATTGATAAGTCTCATGCTAATTTAGACTTTATCGTAACTGTATAAGAACTGATTCAGTTTTCCAAAATTTTGGCTTAGTTCAGTTGAATAAGCGAATCACTACCAGTGACCTCTCCATGTATCCACTAAGCACTAAACATCGGCACGGAATGAAAACGCGTGCAAATCTACAAAGTTTTGAGGAAATATTACCTCATTATATATATGTGGTATTCGGCTTTACTCACGTTTATAGTCGAAGTTTCGACCTAGGTTTCGAGCATGTCCGATGCTCATCCTCAGGTGAGTTTACGCTGCCAGATCACGGTGACCACTTTGACTATAAACGTGAGTAAAGCCGGATACCACATATATATAATAATGTGTCAAACTCACGAGAATTTCCAATCAAAAATATTACCTTATCTTTCTTTTCTATTTCTCTGAGGTTGACATAATAATAGCATATCAACTGCAAAAAAGATGTTCTCATAAACTAAACGCTTGACACTTACATAACCTACAATAAATCAATCTTTTGTCTCCTGAATAATTTATTTTGTTAAGTTTTTTTGCCAAAATTGACTTCTGGTATGTATACCATTGTGTTCTTAAGTAGCGTAATATTTAAATAATGGACCTAATTCTGCACAAAAAATAATACACTTACCTTTTAACCCCTTTGTGTTATTGTAAATATTATGTCAAACCGGTATAATGAATAAAATAGGGGTCATGAAAGGAACTCTTTTGTTTGGTTTGAATATTTTATGAAGGGTCATCTTTATACTTGAATAAAAAAACTCTTGAACTGGGAACTGTCAGTAAAATCATTATATTACCACTGGTTCTATTGCTGTTCTATTTCTAATACTAGCGGCCGGTACCGGCTTCGCACGCCTATTTAACAAAAAATTTAAAATTAATAATAAAAAACCCGAATTGGTTTAAAAATATAATATAGGTAGCCTATGTCACCCGGGGATAATGTAGCTTCGAAACAGTGAAAGAATTCCTCAAACCGTTTTAGTAGTTTCGGAGCCTATTCAATGCAAACAAACAAACAAGCAATGAAATATTTCCTCTTTATAATATTAGTATAGATAATAAAATTCTCGTGTCACAGTGTTTGTAAACGAACTCCCCCGAAACGGCTAGACCAATTTTTATGAATACAAAACAAGTTTTTTTTCAAATTGTCAATTTCATATATTAAACAAACGATATTCGGTCTATACATAATATATTAATATGCTTTTAATTGTTGCTATGTAAGTGGTTCTATTGTATGTAATGCTGTTTTTCTGTTATGTAAATGTAGAATTGTAGTTTGTATTTAAATGAAATTAAATTTATTTAGACCAAGGCATACATGGATCTTAATACTAATAATAAAGTATCATAACTTAGCTTTAAATTTATTATACTAATTAATTAATTATTATTTTTCTCCTCTGTTTATTTTACCAAAATATTATTAACGTTGCTTAAGCTTTGTAAGTTTAGCGTGAAAACTAAAATATGTATAGTTAACTTCAGTGTTACGAACATTATTATCATCATCATCATCATCATCATCTCAGCCATAGGACGTCCACTGCTGGACATAGGCCTCCCCCATTGATTTCCATAAGGACCTGTTGGAAGCGGCCCGCATCCAGCCCTTGCCTGCGATCTTAGTCAGGTCATCTGTCCACCTGGTCGGTGGCCGTCCTATGTTGCGCTTGCCAGTCAACATTATTATAAAGCCGATAAATTATTCTTCTTTCCTTTTTTTATTTGAGACAAGCATAGCAACTGTACTAATATCAAGCAACACAAAGTGTAGCAAAATACAAGGAGATTTTTTTTCGTTGTCGGTATTTTAGGTAGTTTAAATGTGCGTGACATGAGCGTAGGTTAGTTATCGACTTCCTAGTTTTTAGTTTCGACTGGCGAGAAGTTGAACTATCAAACGCTATCCGGGTCGTCCCTACTAAGTGGAAGTTTTCACCTCATCGGAAATCACCTCATTTTAGTTACAATATTACAAAAAACCTTTTTTTTAAAAATAGTTATGTAGGTTAAAAATGAATCACTTTCGGAGGGATGAACTTTTAATAAAAATAGTTCCTTTTTTGTATTTTTCTTGACGGGATAGTGTGACAAGTACGAAATATTAAAAAACAGCCAGTTGCACTGCGGGAGTGCCGGCAGAAGAGAAAACGTTAACATGAACATAAATTGCTTTATTTATCAGTATAAAAGTATACTATCATTTATGAGGTAAAATACAATATTCATTTATTGCACTATCGCGCACAAACATGACAAATAATATGTATTTAAGTTTCTGGGTTTCATGTACCTACACTACATCTTTCATCTTTATAATATCGGCGTTTTGATAACTGAACTCAATAATATTGTTAACAAAACTACAAACAAACGAAAATGTTCCTTATTCGTAACACATATAAGCTTAAATTTCAACTGCATTTTATTCTCCCTTCATCTTACGAATTCCATGACGTCACGTCCTGACGTAGTGGCGTTCTGGTGCGAGGTGTCTTGATGGGAGATTAACATTTTTTCTCCATACAGAAGTGCACAAATCCGATAAAGAAGTTTTCACTTCAAAAATTTGCAAAACGTTTTATTACAATACAGACGTAAAATATATCCTGCTGTTATTAATATGTAAAATAGGATCACACAAGGAGGTTCCAAACGTGCAACAGTTCCGTGTCGCCAACACATTTTTTTAAGTGTAGTAAAAATTATACAAAAATGTTAAATGCAAATAAATTCTTTTGTGTCACTAAGAAGACCAGTTTTAGGAAACAGAAGCGATACAGATAGATAACAACTGATCTCTACGACCAAAATCATATTACGGAATCTAAATTCGGAAATTTGCAGCATAATTTTATGACCAAACCGTGAATATATATCCTAAATCTTTTGTTAATATCAGCATTATACAAAAAAATGTAATTTAGTTCTAATTAAAATACTCAAAATCACAGTGAATGGATCGTTTAAATACAAATGAGGTACACCACCACCCGCAGTCTAAAGTTCTCGCTACCAAATCATGTCAAACAAAAAGATCCTGACAATTTTATATTTCAACTTTCATTTTCGTCTGATTTCCAGACTTTTATTTTAATTATGAACTCTTATGTTAATTTCCGATTACGCACGCGTGTCAATCAAATTATTTGGAAAATGTTAAAAATAATAATCAAAAATTACCTTAATGTTTACCAGCCACTGCCAAAAAGTCACTAAAAGTCCCTAGATATTTTTTGATTCCTAAATGGGAATAATAAGTCCTCAGAGATAACCAAATTCTCCTAGATCTAGCAACATAAACCCTAAAACGGCCACAGGTTGATGATTTGTGTGATAGTCAGTTGATAGTTGACAATTTTTAGCTTACATAGCAGTGTGACTAATCCTACTAATATTACAAATGCGAAAGTTTGCGTGTCTGGATGTATGGATGTTTGTTACTCTTTCACGCAAAAACTAATGAACGTGATTAGATGAAATTTGAAACACAGATGGTTTATACCCTGGATTAACACATAGGTTTATTTTTTCATCATCATTATCACCTTTTTTCATCACCAGGCGGGTAAAAGGGATTTGGATGAAATTTGGTAAGTAGATACTTCAGATCGCGGAACAACACATAGGCTACTTTTCATCATTATCGTCGTCAACATCATCATTATTATCATCATCATCACTACGACGGATTTGGATGAAATTTGGAACACAGATAGCTTATACCCTGAAATAACACATAGGCTTATTTTCATCATCAGCGTTTTTCATCACGAAGCGGGTGAAACCGCGGGGCGCAGCTAGTTAAGTTATAAATCAAACGGGGCTTGATCGCGAGAAAAACATTTACTGATATATTTACCTCGACGTTTCGACCAAGTTGCATTGGTCGTGGTCACGAGAAGACTCTCGTCGAGGTAAATAAGTTACTAAATGTTTTTCTCACGATCAAGCCCCGATTGATTTATTAACAATGTGTTCGAATCGCGAAAGTCTAAAAATTATAATTTAGTTATATTCATAATAATTAATTGACATCTTATAATCAAAGAGTTTCATGGTTCACTAACGTCACACTAGTCGGAAATCACGTTCAAATTTTCAAAGTAAAAGAATCACCTCAGGTGAAGGAATAAATTCGGATGGCTAGTGGAGTGCTTTTATAGCTTAGTACTATATGTATAGTACATGTATATATATAGTATATGTACTATAATTGGCGACAAAGCGACAGGACAGTATTCTGTAGCTGTGGCTTCAAGTCCTTAGTAACTAACAGAACCTAACGGAATGATTTCTCAAATTCGAATAATTTTGCGCCGTATTTAAAAAAAATAATAACAGAAGACCAGTGCTGGTTTTTAAAGTAGCTTATGCTGAGTTAGGGCTTCATTTCTGACATGCACTTATAACTTTTGCTTTGTTTTACTTTCTGTGCTTAACTTTACCAGTATCTTCAGTAAAAAAATGTTATAACTTTGATAATTATAATCAATGTCACTCACATTTTTGATACGAATTTAACTGAAAATACATCAAACTTATAACGCTATAAGAGCGTGCGAAGAAATATTACATACACGTGAAATATATAAACCTTCTTCTGGCGGAGTAGGGTAAAAAGGGAAAACCTTGTATTCTTTGAACCTTGGAAAAAATACTACTTAGTTTATTTTTTTAAGTATTGAAGCAGTGAAATCTATATTCGTTAACTGTATAATAGTAAAAAACTAACGTCAAAAAGTTTATGCGACCATGTCTAATCTATTGAGTTCATTGTTAGCAAAAGCATCGAAATCTTTCGAGCAATATCCTACACATAATAATGCGATTGATCGCCGTGTGACGTCTGCGCTTGTAAAGGTTTCGTAAAAAAGAACAAAAAATACAGTCCAATTGAGAACCACCTCCTTTCTTTGAAGTCAGTTAAAATTAAGAAACTTTTCGACTCCTTACTGCTAGTTACTATGTTATTACTACAAATATCAGCATTCAATTAAGTTTTAATTGTTTTGCAATACATTATAAGTATGCCTACGTTTTTCTTTCTCTTTTGTTTTTGTTTTTATTATGCGATGATAGCCCGGACGGTTCTCAACCTGAATGTCATAGGTTTTATAACATCGTTATCAAATCTACATCTTGGTGGTAGCATACTTTCCAGTACCAGCCTGCCTAGCTACCTTCAACTTTAAAAACTAGCACCAAACACACTGTGTTCAGGTCCTTGAAAAACCGTCAACGTTCTTGATCTACTGTGATTTCACGTTCGATCACATCGTCACTGATTGTCAAGTAAGATAGTGTTCAAACTAAATCTAAAAAATAATATATTGTTGACTCCGTGGCTAATTCTGTGGATCAATTGAAGTGTCGAAAATATGATAACCTAGGTTACATATATAAACCGTTTTGGGGTCGAGACATCGGGCCCGTGGGGACAGGGAGCTCATCGGATTTTCCAAAACTTATCAGATCGTTTGATTTATGTGATGAATGAATAAATAAAATTACACATATTTTGTTTCGCAATTTAGCATTGCAATTCAACGGGGCAATGCTGCTAGCATTCTGGCCACGTTGCCAAAGGCTGGATTGCTTAAATGTTATAGTAGTAGCTCTATTATAAAAATTAGTATTTTAGTTTTATAAAGGCATCGCCCCTTTAAAATCAAATATGTTTATTATAGGCTAAGCCCAAAATCTTATTTTCGTCCTATTCCTTTATTGTTCTATCAGTTTACACTTTACCTAGCCAGTTAACGTACAAGTATAATACTATATTATGCATTTTATATTTTGCACTCTAAGACACATCTGCCTTGCCAGTTCTCGGTGGTTCACTCTTGCATTATTAGCTAAATATTATAATTAGTTCATTAAGATTATCATCAAAGCAATAACGCCGGACAGGGTAATTCACTTATGCAGCATTCAATCATGTTTTTTTTTTGTGTCTATTATGGTACCAAATGTTTACTTTTATTATGTAAAACACGATGATTAAAGTTAATGACGCGGATTTGAACTCGCTCTATATATATTTATAGTGTTCATAGACACAATTTGGTATTGGAAATGTTTTGTTTTCTGGCCAGAAGGTCAGCCACCACCGGACGCGACAGTAGGATCACATTAGTGTTAAAAACAAATTAATCCAGCATCACATTACCATTTTTTTTTATTCACATTAGAGAGGCGTTTGACCACTATCTCACCTGATGTTAAGTGATGATGCGGTCTACGATGATTCACGCCTGCCTAGAAGATACCTTTTCAGTCGTGACTTGAACATGTCCAGATTGTATCCATGTGGAAACACAGACTTAGGCAATGAGTTCCACTCGTTAGCTGTACGCACTATGAATGTGGAAGCAAAACGCTTCGTGCGACAGGGTGGAGCGTCTACCACATATGGATGTCGCATTGCAGTCCGTCTGGTCGCTTTATATTATATTTTATATATATATATATATAAATATATTTATTATAATATATTTATCAGAAGTATTTTAATGATCTCTAAACGTAACATGTAACGAAAAGGTACGGTAGGGAAAGGTAAAGAAAGGTAAGGGAAGGTCGAAGAGGTTCTGGACTTGAAAGGCGTAAGCACTGAGATGACTAATGATAGAAGATAAATTAAGATAATAACAGGTTTTGCCTATCCCACCTAGAGTGGGATAAGGACAAGAAGAAGTAGACGCTCAACCCAGTTCAATCTCAGTTTAAACTGTAGTTTAACATCAAACTCCCTCCAATCAAATATGGATACTGTTAGAACAAAGTTTGAAACACATCATGATGGAACAAGACGTAATCCATTAATCCATTCGAATTTATTCTGAAGAAGCTCCGAATAATGACACTGTCGATGTACAACAATTTTTTATCCTTACAATGATAAATAAAAAATTGTAACAATAGCATTGTGAGCACAGAAGTTTACCAACAAACACTTTGACAATGCGCCGCGTGATTAATTCTGTAAGTACGGGTAAGTGCTCCCTTTCTGAAGTAGGTTTTGAAATGACAATAGTTATTTCGACTGTGACAAATGGGTCCTGAATAGGGTCGGTTTTGATGCAGGAGGTCAGATGGCTTTGGATTTGATACAATATTCGAGTTGATGTTGTTCGAGTGCTTTTGTTTATTTAAGCATAATAATAATCTCGTTTATGTTAAAGTGTATATTTCTTCCTAGATACAGATTGCTCATAATTTTATCCGCATAGGTCGAGGGTCGCCGTGGCGCAGTGGTTATTGTCAGTGACATGACCTCTGTGTCTCCGGGACTACTAGGTTTGAATCCCGGCAGGGGCAAATATTTGTGCGATGAGTGTAGATGTTTGTCCCGGGTCTTAGGTGTTTGTGTGCTGTGATTGTGTGTGTCGACACAGGGAATCCTAGTGCGGAGGTTTGAGGGTGATATAAAAAAAAGGTAAATCTTACGTGCATCCATAAAGGAAACTGTAAAGATTTATACGGTTAGTTCGCTACTTTTTTAATTGATAATCTGAGTTTCTTAGAGTAGGTATAACAAATTATCATACACTGACTTGTCCACAGTAAATTAACAACTTTTGATAAAAGTTACACCAGCCATGGACACGCGTACTACTTGCCTAATTTTAAACAGAAAAACTGGATGCAATGTACGTAGTTTACTGAATTACAGCTTTTTACAAACTGTGTTAATAAATAGCAAAAAATAAAAACCTGGATTTGGTGATTACACCGAATCACGGTTATTTGCTTTATCCCACGTCACTTAGAAGAACTAGAAAGCATTCGCGGCCGTACCTTGAAACTACCCTGCTACCCTGTTAAATTGACATTTGTGAGTTTTTCACAAAATTAGCTTAATTTGCTGATTTATTAGTAAAAAAATGTTGTCGAACATATTTTTCTTTCATTAAAAACTCTCGCGTTAACGACAAATACGCTTAAACTGTGTCTAACACCAGGGGAAAGAAAATAAAATGTCTAAAATTGAAATTAGTAGCTTTTTTTGAGTCCGTAAGTCACGTGTAAAGATTAAACTAGTAATATTTCAAATAAACATGCATTAGGTTTTGTCCCGCCCTCTCTGCTTGTAAACACCCGCCAACCTCTGTGATGTCACAACCGCAACCTCAACCGTTTAGCCCTTAAGACATCAACACTGACAACGTCACTCACCACCTTAAAACAAGAATGTTAAAAGTGAAATAATATATAATTTACAAATGAATATAGGATGTATCAAAGATTTAAAAATTAAATCAACAGCAATTCTAACTGTATTCGTGGTTATGACCATAAATAAATATAATATGCATACATGAATACCAGATTCGGATGTTTACATGTAAGTGTAATATATCCAAACATTTTATATCGGAATAACACATATAACCTTCACTTATGATAATGGAATACATACATAAAAAAGCAATGAAATTATAGCTCTAGGAATATAACGTCTTTGCAATAACTTCAACAATAACTTCAAAATAAAGAAAGAAAATGAATTACTAATATCTATATCATACAACACTATTGCAGCAACGTTTTCTATGTCCCGTTCACAAATAAACATGATTTTAAATTGCTCTCGATCCATTCTTGAACCCTTTATGGAATTGATTGAGTTATAACTTTCATACTAGTAACTTTATCAACTCTCACACGGTCATCTTTAACTTCATTGATATAAAGCTCAAAACAGCAGACGGTATAAGAATAATTGTAACTGCTCCAAATCAGTTTCGAGCTATTGGTTTTATAAAGAGAATGAAAGAAGGAATTGTGATTGATGCGGCAATTGAGTCTCTTTGTAATGGTCTATACGAATAACTTTAATTTGAAGTATATCATTTTTCACATGAGATGTTATGGCAAGAAGTTGTGTATATAATTGCTTCAAGTCTTGATCTCTATGTATATGATTAATCAAAACGCATAAAATCTATGTAAACGAGCATATGATCAGATAATTATTATGCTTCGAACTAAACAATGTTTTCAATATGTATAAGATTTACATTTTGTGTGGACTTGATTACTTTCAAAAGGACACAAATATATATTAAATAAATGCTCAAGATTGACTAAGCTCCCGTTAAAAATCGGTATCATTAATCATTTAAAGAATTAAAGCGTCCATTGCACAAAAACATTCGATGCAAACAAATTGAATATTCCCACATACGAAGGTGAAAATCCAAAGGTAAATACAGGATCAAGCAAAATTAATGATATGAATAGGTTTCATAAGAATACCAACCTTATGAACAAATAAATAGCGAACGACCTTGCTTGAAAGGAAGTTGATATCGTTAGTGAAGATAGTATTAAAGTTAACAATCAAAATATAGTTTTGTGTGATCTAGTCAAAGGGTCTGATCCACGTGAATTCTCTTTGATTAATGATATTACTACTGAACTATTATCGCCAAGTGAAGGAAGCGAGGCAATTGTCAAAACGATAGAAGAACGTGACAAAAACGATTACTAAAATAATATTACTACCACATTTATTTTCACTGTGATTTTAGTGACTCAGCGCTAAGGAATAGAGTTGAAATTGTTAAAGATTAGTCGACAAGAGGGAATATGGTTTCGGTTGAACTAAAAAAGTTAACTAATGATTCTGGTTTGAGATCAAATATTCATACATTTTTTGTATAAGGCGACGTGTTTTGTTATACTTAACGCTTTTTACTTTGAGCATCTGTTTAATGACATTACCGACTACCTTTTTGTGCATGCTTGATTAATTTTCTTTGCCGGTCTTGCTTTGACGAGAGAATTGTTTTATTCATGAACGTGTGTACCGTGTGTTACAGTGTTGAAACTGTGCCAACGTGCGTGTGGTTTCCGCATTATATTTTACGAATGTGGTATTTTTCTTTTATTATTAGAAGCTTTTTGTTCGATTCTACGAAGTGTTCGTAATTTAATAATGTTATCTTTGTCTAACAACCGGATCTAAGGATTATATTATATTTAAAATAATATATAATATAATCATTGCTGGTGAAATCTAATTGAGTATTCTTCTTTTATTATTTGACAAGTTAAGCGTTGCTTGCTTGCTTGCTAGTTGCTATCTCACTTGAAAGTTAGTGATGATGTGGTATAAGGAGAAGTCACACTCGCATAGAATGATGACTAGATCTAAACTCACTAAGGAGTATTTCGAATACAAATTGAAATTTTCTAGATAGTAGAAGCCAGGCGAGCTCCGGAAAGTACCTTCCCGCGATAAAATTTTGATTATTTAATATCAAATCTAATACTGTTAAGAAATTACAGTAATTAATTAAATGTGTATAGTTGTATATCGAAGGCGGTAATAATTTGTGATGACAATCTGTACATATTTCACTCCCCTTTTTAAGATTCACGTCTTACTCAAAATGATCTTACTTTGAGGAAGAACTCATAGATATCGTTACAAGAGTATGTTGCAATATCCATGTATGCTGTATGGCGTAATCAGCTCATTAAGTTCTTACTGCTGGGACCCGGGGCCTTTTCTCAGGAAGAAGTATATATGAGAAAACAATGATGCTCTCTCTTGCACAATTGTATGAAACTAAAAAGGACGGCACTAACAGCATGAGTGACCGTATTATAGTATATTAATATAGTATATATTATCATTGATCAGCTAAGACAATAAACTTTGCGAAATATCTAAGTAATTTCAACTAATTCTTTATTACTTTCAGATCACATTATAAATAATATAGTAATAATTTTTATTACGTATTGATTAAATCCGTCGCGAAACGAAAATTATTAAAAACATATTTCTAGATAAACACGCAGTTCATATCACCTACTTTGGGATTTGTTTTCTCCATAAACAGGTTCGCTTCGACGTAACAAATCGCTGTGAATCTGTTCAGCCAGCAGACGCTATATCAAGCAGTTCGTTAGTACACACTTACTGTAATAGTGCACCGATAAATAAGATCAAATGTGAACTTATACTGGCATTCAGGTGGCGTGGTAACTGGGACGTTTCTACCTGTTTGCCACCATAGATTTAAGATATCGCGACGTAAGGACGTACCATTTGTTACTTTACAGAGGCAAGATGTCTGGATCTTATTAGTAGGTTTTGGTACTAATATTACAATGACTTTTTTGACGTGATAACGTTTTATAAATTGATGAATACCAGCAACACTCATGAAAAATAGTAACGTTCCGCGTAACGTTCCACCTGAGTTTTGTATTACATAAAATAATCAAAGTCAAAGTCAAAGTCATAAAATGATTATGACGTTATCACGTAAATCTGTCGTCCGTAAACCGACTTTACAGACAACCAATTTTTTACTTACGATGCTATCATTGCATCTTAACGAATATTTATGCAGGTACCTGATCGTTATACATATTATCTGTAAAATTGTAGCTTCGGTGATATATTTACCTACTGGATGTGACGTTTAAGTACGTTAAGGTAATTCTTATTTTCATGTCTAAAGTTTAAGATAGTATATTATGCAATGGTTGCAAGTAGTCACTGAATTTACAATTGTTTTATCCAGGTGCTAGTTAAAAAAATCGTTAGAATAATATCCATAAGTTAAGCCCTATACATGAGCTTTCACAAACCCGTTAGCTTGATAATAATCTAGTCTATTATAACAATATGAATTTAACAATATTATTAGATTATAATTTTAGTATTGTATTTTATGATAATTGGAGGGAAAATAATGTTTGCGTGTGTGTGTAAGTTCAACACATACAGTTTAGAGTAACATTTAGACATGATTTATAGCTTGAACAAAATAAATTAATTCAAAATGAATTTTGTTATTTTACAAGGAAATTGTTTAATAATGCTTACAAAAGCGTAATAAAATTAATACAAAAGTTTGTCTCCGATCTGCAAAAAATAACTATAAATAAAGAAATTAAATCAACCTAGTAGTGTAATAGAGACGAAAAGTTAATTTTCTTTGTCATTATCTTTTAACTAAACCTACCACGTAAATTTAGTCCTATTGATAACTTAGTTTATTTATTACAGTGAAAGTTCATGTAAAGCATGTTCCTGTGATCATATCCACAGGTACGATATTATTGCTGACAACATTTCTTGTTATAGTAGTATCTGCAGTAGATCGGAGATAAAGGTTTGTAGTAAAGATGGATTTCCGTGTTGCTCGCGTGTGCAGTTATCTAACTCAATCCCGAAATTGTGCTGTTCTGTGTCATTTAGGCCATAGCGAGATAGATGTAAGAGAGGTTTTTTTGTCAGTGCAGGGTCAATGATTTTTTTGATAGTTTTAAAAAATATGTTATATATCGGCATAGCCTAGTTTATTTTATTGTATTTATTGTATTTTATATTTATTTTATTATTTTTAAAAATCCACAGCTCTTATTTAACAGAGTTTGGTGTATGTTATTGTTTTATACAGCCAAAAACGGGTTTCTATTGTATAGGTATAACATTAGTCTAAGTTGGTATATATATAAATATAAGGTACTTACCTATATAGTTAAGAATGTACGTTCATATATATTAAAAACATTGTGAAGGCTTATATGTTGAGATAAGATATACGACATCATTCAAATAGGTATTTTAAATAAATAATATTAAATTATTATTATTCTCTGATTATATTACCAGGTTTGTGCTGGGAGCTGAGACAGTATATTATTAACCAATAAGAAACCTACAATACATCATAAAATAAAATTTTATGACAGTAAATATGAATAAATTATTATAAAATTTCACCATTCCTAATATGTGTAACTGGATTAAGCAATTATGCGGTTATTTGAATCAGTAGTCCCACTTCTTTATAACAAGCTAAATTAAAATAACCCATAACATGAAATAACCATGAAATTAAAAAGGTAATTAAATTATAACTAAGCTGCTTTGATTACAATGCCACTGAGGAAATCTTATCAAGTTTTTATTTTGACTAATTTAAGAATAAAAATACTTTGTGTCTACCTACCTTGCGTTAAATTGGAGAGGCCTTGTCTAGCAGTGGACCACAAACAGGCTGAAAATAATAATGAAGACCTAGTTACACACATTACTACACATACATTACACACACAAATACACACATTCAAAACACTTCCAGAAACACTACTCACACTCACACTACACAAGTAGTTTTTATATTAAGCTGTTTAAATTATGTACTTGACGTAAGCTAAGTCTTTTCTAGGAGAATCCATTGGCTCCTGAAACACAGTCCCACTAGTTCAGGAGTCTTTGGGTTCACTATTTGTTTGTACATCAATTATGTCAATAAAGTATTTTTACATATTTTTGTATATTTATTAAGAATATTATTATTTTAATACATCTCATATGTGTGTCAATGCGCTCACAACAAGAGTTGCGGTAGACCTAGTTTGCTCAAGAACAGCTGTCTAACCACATTGTGTTTTTGGTGACAGTTTTGTCAGCTTGAAGAAGGTAGCAGCCAGGGTTTAAAGCACCCTGCAACCATATTGCAGCTTTGATGACGATGTCACTTACACCAAAAGCTCGATCCAGATGTGGGAATCAAACCAGTGACCTGTATTCCGACAGCAGACGTTCACACCGCTATCATTGCCTCATAAGATCTCAGACATATCAGATCACAAAATTTAATGTGCACCGAATCAAATGCGTATTTCTTGTAAATAGGTGAAACCAACGTGTAGTGTTACAATTTATTGGACAAAATGTCACATAAAGTTTTACGATCTATAATAACCCTACTTAAAGATAAAATGGGTAGCTAATTGTGTGACATTTTGACATTATCAGTGCAATTATACACGTTTATTGATTAGGAAGAAGAGAATTGAGCTTTAGTAGCAGGAATTAGAAAACATGTTTGAATTAATTAGAACATTAACAGTGCAGTTCTCTTATTGGATTGTCCTCTTCTAATGAAGGTCAGCGATCATCGCGACGCAACTACTCTTGATATTAAGCGGGGTTTGATTTCCGTTTGGCCATTTACGTCGATAATTCACCTAGGATTTTTATTTCTGACATCATTCAGTTTTAATCTTTTTTGTTATAAGCGATAAGTTGCAAGCAAGCATACGAACCGCTGGATGGCAAGCGATCGAGTTCGGATCGGCGCGCCAACGGATATCTATAACACTGAAAATTATCATACGTTGGAGTTCCCTTGAATAAGAATAAGAATGTTTCTATTTCTGTAGCCAATATGTTATATAATTAAAGGTAGGTTGACTCCTTCTAAAGTAAATACAAAAAAATATGTGTCAGAAGATTGTGCTCTTCCATATCCATTCATCATAAATGTCACAATTTTACATTGGTTCTCTTATTTAACTAAACTAAATTTATAAAATACGATTATGGGTACAATAAAGTCCAAATCAGTATGACAATTATCAGTAACAAAAACAAACATTAGGATGCTTTTATTAATTATGCGGGTAGTTTTAACTAAAATAAGTCGATACATATTTGTTGCCACTAAGACTAAGACTCGTCTTAAAGAAAGCATCGTGTGGATTTATACGAATTTGAATTTTAGCATAAATAGAATACGAGCTATTTCATTTTGGAGTCTTAGTGAATTTGTATAATTCGAGTGATTAACAGAATTAGGCCCAGTATTAAAGTTTGTATGTTAGGTAGAAACAATTAAGTCGCAGGCTATAAACGTAACATTACCTGTAGTAGGTGTAAGAATAGATACGTGTATAAAAGTTTAAGAGTCTGTTAAGTTTCCTTTTGAAGAATATCATATTATAGCTACTCGAGAACACTGAGCGAGAACGCTCGTTCCAGATTTTGCAGGTGTATGTCAAATACCATCAGTTGAGTCACACAGTATGTGGCTCCCAAGATTATTTTTTTTACATATGATAAGTTTGCGTTTGACAACTGTCTCACGTGATGTTAAGTGATGACGTTGTCTAGGATTTAGCACGCAAACCTAGAAGTTAGTACATGGGTGAGCTGTTCAGCGATGTCGGCTAGTATCTACGGCGGTAAAACCATGATCCCGGAGTAACGTCCAAGAGTTCTTTCGAACACCGTTTTACAACTCCGTTGTATATACGGAGGCAGTTTCCTGTCTTTATAATTCAAATTTACGCTTTGTTGATATCACGATCGATAATTGTCACGGTTCATTCCTTCATTTTATATGTATTTGTATATTAAATATCTATTTATAAGTAGAACATATAGCCACATAAATATGTAAATATTTTTTATGACTATAATTTACACTCATTATACTCATTTTGATCTTTTAAAATGTTGTGATCTGGATTTGAATTAGGAATGTGTTATCATTGCAGCAAACGTGTACACTAATCTTATACCTTCTGCCCACGCGCACGTAGGTTAATGTAGTATGAGAGCGAGCATCAGTTAAGAAGCCAACCGTAAATTAGCTCCACCCAGACGTAACTTCTAAAAGCAAAATCCATATAAAATACGTATCTATAGAAAGTGTGAAATGAACAGACAACATCCCCAAAGCATCTTTTTTATATTTTACCTCAATTATATAGTTATTTAAGTATTTTAAACGTAATTAAGATACAGGCTTTGCCTAGTTTGGGGCCCACAGTTAACAGGAAGAGGAAACAATTAAAACATAATCTACAATCGAGAAACCACCTAGGCATATACTAAATAGTAAAGTTTTGTACACATTTTCAGTTTTTGATCGAATTTAATATGTAATATAATATGTAAAATTACGTCAAGGTTCCCTACCATTTAGGTAAAATAAATAATTGAATAAGACTCAATAATACACATACAAATAAAGTGACGCGAATTTCATATGATTTCAGTCGCCTTGGCTCCCAGTCTATAAAAAGTAACGCACGTCGCGCATACCGCTCTAAAAATTAGATTTGAGTTCTAAATCAAGCGTTAGATTTATGATATCTTTTTGTAATTGCCCTTTCTCATTAAAATAAACATTCTAACTGATTCATTGCATTCATAGTTAAGACGGTTCTACACTTTTGAGCTGCAAAGGCTTTCTCCAAAATATGTAACATATTAATACATATGCAGAAATGTACTATTATTTTCAAATAATTGATAACTATAAAAGAAATTATACACAAGTTTAGAAAGGTAAAAGTTTTAAAACTGTCTTATTCACTAATAGAGGGCCGTCATGTTGGCTCCCCTATCCGTCAACATCATAGACACGCGAAGACGTTCCTGCTGATTGGTTGACAACATTTCTTCACACTGTTGCCAACATAATGGTATTAGACCTATTTAAGGACCGAATTTACAGTATTGTCAAGACGTTATTTTACCATAACGTGTTTGGTTTGTTTTCGTTGCTCATCGTTTACATTGCATACATTCCTGTAAGCGAAAACTAAAAAAATGTCAAAAGGAATTCTCGTGCGGATGCCGCGAGCTGTGTGTCAAAACAACAATGAGTTCCGAGTTACTTTTGCGATAGTGATAGAGGTACCATTATTGAACGCAGTAGCCCTGAAAGAAAATCGATCTAACCTTTCGGCTAGATTGTCTGTCTGTTTGTAATTGTATCTACCTGAATAAATTCCGTGTACTCTGTTACTCTCGTATCAGATTAATAGTGAAGATTTATAATTTTTGTAGATTACTTATTGAAACCGTTTAGAGTTTCCTTGTGAAACTATGTAGGTATATTCAAAATTTTTGTGATATTGTTGTATATTTTAAGTTATTGATGGTCACCTTATATTTCTAATAAAGGGATGAGTTGAGATGAGTTTGTATGGTATTTTAACAAGAATGATTTGAATACTTTATATCAATAGTGTGAATAAGAAAATCCAAAGGGTGTCGGGATCTTAGCAATTGAAAGGCCTATTTATATAAGGCCTAGGATCTCTATCTACCCCTACGGAAAAGAGGCGTTAATACGGTAAAATTATGTAATTTATATTTATGGTATACTTTTCTGACAGTTTTCACGATGCTTTAGTTGGACGCTTTCAAACATTTATAAAATATAATTTGCTTTTCATTTTTTAAGAAATATTTGATATATAAAGATTATTTTACTAAAAGAATTAATTGACATTTAAAGAAAACTTTATATTTGGTAACATATTTTTATAACTACGTTTAAAGCGAGAAGATTTTAAAAAAGACATCAATATTAATGTAACCCATTTTTATTTTTAAATATTATAAGCTTACGTTTGACCACTGTCTCACCTGATGTTAAGCAAAAAAAAAAAAAAACCCATTGGATTTCGATTACATTAATAATGTACAGCGGCCCTAAAAGAAAATCATAAATATTTCGAATGACTTCACTAACTCACCCAATTCAAATAACAAATTGGTGTCGAAAGTACGTTTTAACGAACATACTGTTGATTTCTCGTCTAATTCTTATGTTCGTAGAAATTCGTCGATTCCGAAATTAGTGTAATTATAATCAGAAGTCATCATAATGAATTCTAATAGTGATCAATATGAAAGTTATAAAATTATTGATTTTAATTTTGATCGGTGATATATCGGTATAGATAAATCAGTTTATAATTGAGTTGAATGTTAATGAGTTTTGGAGAATCTGTTTACTATTCATATTTTGTTATTAACTTTGAAACAAAACTAATGATTAATTATTTATTTATAAATTTTTGTGTAATACGTGAAACTTGAATCACTAGTAGTGGAGGTTTTTTATCGAATGGAATAAATCAGTCCATAACATTGCCACTATAGGAAAGGAAGGTATTTTATTGTATACGTTTAGCATATTCTTAACGGATTGAAATGGCAGTGGGCAGGGCACTTAACACGTAGTTCCGATGGTCGATGGGGTTGAAAGGTTTTGGAGTGGATACCACCGACTGGCTTAGCACGTTCACCGATAAGATGGACAGACGACATGACCTAGATCGCAGGAAGAGGTTAGCTGATGCGCCGCTTCCATCAAGTCCTTGAGGAGATGGTCGGCGAAGACTATGTCCAGCGGTCCTATAGTTGAGATGACGATAAGTATAGCATAACAGCAGATTAAAATTCATAAATAACAATTATGTATGCACCTTCTTAGTTTAGGCAGCAAGGACGTACGTTTCAGCAATAAAAAAAATAAATTCGAAGTCACGTTTTAAAATATATTTACTCAGTTCTGAAAAGAAAGCTCCCAAATAACTATTGCTGAGAAGAATCGGCATGGAAATAATATTTTCAAAGTTTTTATTACGGTACCTATTTGTGCTTATAAACAATGTTCCTATTAAAGTATATAAAATTAAATAAGTTTACAACTAACTAAAGTGACTTGTCACTTTTAAATTAATATTAACAAAAATATGTTTACTTTATAAATTTTAATGATGTTTTGAATAAGATTTTAATTTCCTATCATTTATTTTTCATTTACTGCATTACCGTTAGTAAGTGCATTTCACCAAATATACAAGCCGATAATAAGCCCATAAACAAAGATCCCACCATCTACAAGGCCCGTATCTCTGCGCCCACATTTTCAGTTATATGTGAATTCTTAGCCCGTTTATGAGCTTTATGGCGAATTTTACGGCGAAACAAACGTGTAAACGAGCCATAATGAGCGTTTGTGATATTGTTTATGGCTCACAGCACGATAAGACTTACGTAAAAGTGTTGTGAAAGTATGAGCATGAATCTTTGTTTGGATTATGAAATTAATAAAGACCTGATGTCCGTATTGATCTCAAAAACCGGCATGTATAATAATATCCATAAAATATGTATAAAAATCGTATTCCTTGTTATTGAGATATATTTCATCACAAGATCGCGTATTTTGTTGACGATTTTGTACATGTGTGAGTGTGAGTTATTAGCTCTAAACGCGTAAGCTTGTCACAGAGAATAGATAACAGTTTTTATGACAACTTGAAGTCTTGTTTTTAAATGTTTATACAAACTATTAAACTTTCTGTAGCACTACGAAAACGCGCTTGTAACGTTTAGACGTAAAAAACTCACAATAGGCTTAGTGTGTCAATAGACACGCGTTTAGTTAACTAAATCAATCATATTCAAAATAAAGAAACAATTCTGACCTTTGTATAATATTTTCAAACTGACGTCGACACCATAACCAACATTTATTTTATATACTGTAAAAGATAGCGTTAGACCGCTATCTCACTTCATGGTCAGTGACGATGTGTCGGTAAACTTAAATCGTTTACTGGATTTCAAGGATTGCTGCCTGAACCCACTACAAGTATGTGCTTTATCCAATGTTCCATCTCATACGCGATATATAAAACAACCCATACGTACCTTTTGGTAATACCGTATAACTATTATAAGTAATAATAAAGCGTTCTGAACGTCCTATAGGTAATTAAAGTGATGATCTAGAAATAATATGGCAGCGTTTTCAATATAAACATCGATGAGATCTGTACACAAATTGAAATAGCAGATATATCGAAAAAAACGTGTCGTACACACCATAATAATTATATACATACATACTTTGAGCCGCATCTTTCAATATATAATATACATTTTATCGCACGTCCAACAGATTATAATTATCTCGAACACTACTCTAGAGGTTCCGCACTATGCCATAATACGTTCAACTTATTTGAAGGAATATTCGGCTGCTAATGGGACTTGAACAGAATACAGCCCTATCGCTTTGTTGTTCATACAATTATTATTAAAGGCGCTAATAATGACATCCCCTCACATGTTAAGGAAGGGAGAAATTCGGCGCTAGTGGTACTGGTTGCTATAGCTTTGTTTGACAAAGCGACAGGATTCTGTAGCCGTGGGTTCAAGTCCCACTACCAGCTGTTTTTTTTTCTTCAAATAATTTCAACGTAAGTTCCGCCTAGCATGTTGTTAATGCAATAAGCCATAAAACTCTTATGCAATAATAATTGGAACTTTTTGATAAGCTTGATGGTGATGATAATGGTGCTTTTAATAAGCTTGTTAAAGTTAACATTGGCCTACATTTGAAATAAATTTAAAATTGGAGTTCTGAAACAAAAACCTGACATTTGAGATCAAAGTGGCCAGATTGACAAAATATATTTTTATCAATGCATTTGCTTACAAAATCTACTTGTTTGACGGCTTAAGGTATGATACATAATTATAATGGTTCTGATTGACGAAGATACCAGCAAATAAGACAAAGTTGCGACAAAGAAGATTCCGTTTCTACGTTTATAGTACCCTAAAAATGCTAACATTTTATTAGTCTCTACCAAACAGGTCAGAAATCTAACAGTTACATAAACTCTGCCATTTATTGAAATTATTCACGCAAAACAATTTCTGCGTCTGCAAAGTCGGATTTTACGAGGCAAGTAACAATAAAAGCTCGCTCGAGCCCCGAGATACCAATGTTTCGCTAAATATAGAGAGCAGTATTAAAAGTTATGTGTTTTACGATACTATATGAAAGTGTGGTCGTTAGTTTGTAAGTTGAAACTAGAATAATAACGTTGTCTGACTAAGGGCACTAAAAATGTATTTATAGTCGATCGTGGAAGCGAAAGAAAATATAATATAGTCTTAAATTTATACCAGAAGCGATAACAGCTTAGCGGTGGGAGTGTCGGCTGTCAAACTGATAGACGCTGGTTCGATCCCCACCGACGGCATGAGCTTCCGGTGAAGCTAACACCGTTATCAAATATTCAACAAGGGGGTAGGGTAATTTCGAGTACCCGGATTGGTAGCTACCACTCTCAAGTTTGAAAAGCTGTTAGTGTGTTCAGGCAGCAGTCCTTGAGCCAAGGTCTAAGTCTAGTGTCATAACATCTTCGACCACATCATCATTGACCATCATAATGAGATAGTGGTCAAACGCTAGATCTATACGGTATATAAATAGAATAGAATGTTTTATTTGCATAAAATGTTTGTACACACAGGTGGCGTAATTATTGTTCAATACAGACCTACAACATTTTGTCGGACACCAGCGTGCAAATGTTTTTTGTTATATTGAAACATTTAACTAGAATAGTATACTATTTTAAAAAGCAATAATTATTTATATCGCAATAAAATTAATAATATTTACAATACATTTATTCAGTAACTGAAATGTATATTATTACTTTATAAATATATTTCTCAAAACATAAATGTATAAGTGCTTTATTTTAGCTTTTTATCATGTAGATAATCCTATAAAAATCCCATTGCTAATATTTGTATGTTTTAAATTATGACAAGTGCTTAACCTATTTCTGTTAAATCTCTATGCGATCGATCTGAAAATATTTCCTTTTAAATAAACACACCAAGTTACCTTATAAATGACACCGTTCTGTTTTGTTCGATGGCCGGTTGTATCCTTCCTACTAATATTATAAATAAAAAAGTTTAAGTGTATGTGTGTATGTTTGTTACTTCTTCACTGGATTAACACATAGACTACTTTTATCCCGGAAAAAGCACGGTTTTATTCCGGTAATCCACGCGGGTGACCCGAAGCACTACTAGTATTTTATAAGTGAGTTATTTTTTAAAATGCAATAGAATTAAAAACCTCCTCTAGTTCTTGGTTTCGGTATGAATTTCATTTTTTTAATTTTTTTATAGTGTACTATAGTTCAAGCGTTAGACTACTATCTCACTTGATGGTCAGTGACGATGTGGTCGAAAATGTTATCACGCTAGTTTTAGAATGCTCTCTGGCTCTCAAGGACTGCTGCCTGAACACACTATGTGTTTGGTGACAGATTTTCAAACTTGAGGGTGGTAGCTAGCCAGGCGGGTATTCGAAAGTACCCTACCACCATGCTGGGAATTTGATAACGGTGTAACCTTCACCGGAAGCTCAATCTGTTGTTGGGGATCGAACCAGTGTTCGTCAGTTTGACAGGCAACGCTCCCCCCGCTGAGCTGTCATCGCTTCAAGACTTATTTAACATAAAACAATATCATCATCTCAGCCATATTATGTCCACTGCTGGCCATTAATCTCCACAGAGACCTGTTGAACCAAAAAAAAAAACGTTTTTACTGAATTGTCTCGTCGCGCTTTTATCATTTCTGTGACACACAGATGATGACTCAAATTTGACACTTCCTACGTGTTAGAACCGTTCAATGTGTCATAATTATAATTTGTAGGTGTCAAATCGTTTTCGGTGTGTTTTATTGTTTGAAGTGTTGGGTGCCGTGAGTTCATTAACCTTATTTCTATACAGAAGTTGAGAAATATTAAAAAACGGGTGTAAAAGCGAGCAAAACCACAGGGTGCAGCTAGCTGCACCCTGTGCTACACCCTCTATCTCGTAGTATACTATAACATGCGTAACTTTAGTGGATTTCGTAAGTGTCCTAGCTATGCCCACGAGCTGGTCCCTGTTCCGCGTGTTGCACTCTTGCACATTACTATATATATTATAGGACTCCAGGTTAGTTTTAGCGTAGACCGCCTCTTAAAAATGTTTAGTTTCCTTAAATATGTTTTGTGGAAATTTCTGTAACGCGCCATCAGAGCCATTGCAAAAGTACCTACCATATCCCAGTAACTTAGCAATGGCTGTGATGGCGCGTTTCTGCATTTGAATGTTCCTAGCCAATCTGTAACAGAAGTTGTAGTGCACGCTGTTTAAAGCGCGTGGCTTGCAATTTGACATTTGATTTTTTCAAAAAAGTTATCATGTTTCAATCATACATTATACTTGCAAAAATTACAAAACAAATAATAAACAGCCCACAACGGAAGCTACAATTTTTGTCTTGTTTTTCTAGAGTAGTATAAGCTGTAAGGATAATAAATGTGTTAAGTTACTTTTGCTTTACTTGTAGAATCAAATAAAGTGTTTTATATCTATCTATCTATCTTGTTACAATTTTAATCACTTAAATTCCCAAGCTCCCTGTCTATGCGTGTCAAATCAAATCTTTTATCAACCTTTAGCTCCTAGCCTATTAAATTTACCACACAAGCTGCACTAACTTATTTGTACACATAATGTTAGTTTTCTTCTAATCTTAATTCTATACAGATAAGGACGATTTTGCCTTTTATTGATATCTTTGTATTTCTCTTGGGATAAGTATTGTTTAGTAAAAAAATGTCACTGAAGGACAGAATTCGGCTGTGAAATATCAAAACCCAGTATCTGCATAAAACCAAATTTTACAGGAGAGCCGAAAAACGATTTCATATCTTTGACAGCGTGCCGTTTCAATATTATTAGTCGTACCTTCTTGGGAGTGATTGCAAAATGTTAGGCACATAACAGGCTTCATATAAAAGTAGTTTTAATGCGTCTATCATAAACTATGTGCGTAGAGAAGCAGTTACTAATAAAAACATTGTTTTCTTAGACCAAACTTTTTGAGTCTGACAATTTCAAAACCTAGTAAGATCACTTGCTTTGTTTTCATTTAGTTCTAAAATATACTGAGTGTGGACTAAACGCAAATTAATAGGCTTAGTAAGATCACTTGCTTTGTTTTCATTTAGGTCTGAATTTACTGCGTATGAACTAAATGCAATTTTATAAACCTAGTAAGAAACAACAGAATAAAACAACATAAATATATGGCCAGTAATAAGCAGTTTTAATGAAAAAGATAAAAAACAGACCATCGGAAACTAAACACTATTTATTCACAGTAAAAAAAAACACTCAAAATATTCGTAAACAGTCAAATAAAAATAAATTATTTGATTATCAATAATTGTCCACCAGAAACTAAATCAACTGAAAAACTCCTTGCTGTTCATTGGCAAATGCTGTAACAAAGTATTTAATGTGCCTTCCTTTTTTCTTTCTTTATTGCCTCTTGGAATATATTTTAATTAATTCACTAGTTTCTACTACGTAGCATGGGTATTTTTTAATATTTACATACTTTTGCATTGAGAAACTTGGATCCGCTACCGAATCATCACTGTCCAAAAAATTTGAAATATCCGAAATATTTTCAATAAACTCTTCCACGCTTCCATCACTTTGCTGTGAAGAACATGGTATCGGATTGTCGTAGATGTTGAATGGAGCATCTTCATTTACCAAAGGAGTGTTATCAGTTGAGTTAGTTATCGAAAGGTTGTTGCAGGGTATATTAGTAAGTGAAAAATGTCTATGCAATGCATTTAAAGATGGTGTTGTTAGGACCTGAGGGTTGTAAGCATCATTTTTTTCCTTGTATTTGATTACTGCAAACTGATGAAGGCAAACTTGAGGTGTTTTCATTTAATCTGAAATAAAAAAAATTATAAAGCCATGCCATCACCAAAACGTTGCTAGTGTGTAGGAAACAAAAAGCAAAGAAAATAGAGATAGCTTTACAGAATGTACGTTGTAGCACTAGGTATCCACAGGGTGTTTTAGAAGTGCATGGTCATATTGTTTCAGTGGTATTTTTTTAGAAAATACCAGAACATTTAGAATACGTCAATATTATTTCTCTAATCAGCTACCCAAGACAACCCTTAAATATAACCAAGCACTTCTGAATCAACCTGTATAAAACTAGAGTAAAGAGGAAATCACAATAGTGACCACCCCCTCGGCGATAATGGTCGTTAGCGCATAATAATATGTTAATATATTGTGTCGTAGTAGGTTGCAGTAGAATCTGTGATTTAATCATTACTCTCGTGCTGCAAAAAACGTATGAAACCGTAAATAGCAGATTAAGGTACATTACATAGCTATAACAGAAATGTTTTCTGCAAAATGAATTGAAATAAGATATATTTGTGCATAAGCAAGATGTAATACCCAGTTTCTAAACATTCAATATTCTATTTGAATGGATAACGTTATTTTTCTTCTCGGTATCTTTAAACTTTAGTTATAGAAAAAAAATCATACTTGCAAATACCAAGCAATCACATATTATTAATTAAAACAAAATCTAGCCATTACCAATAAAACTTACATGCTTGTGTAATTATTTAGGCCTTTTATTCATAAAAATCTTGGAAAACAAAAAACCTTGACAATATTATATACTGAAGCGTACTTACCTATCACCATGTTGTTCTTATAGAGCACTCACGATCAATTTCGACCTATAAAACTGATTTTTACTCATTTTTATAGACAAAAACACCCACGTGCAACGACTTCTTCTTACTTACTAAAGTTGCGCGGGAGTTTTGACGTTTATTTCAACCATTTCATTGACTTAGTATCTACATGAACCATTTTAAATCCAAGTAACTACAAGCACTTAATAGGTTTTTAAAATGGTTGATGTTAGATACTATCTTTTAATCTTGTAATTTTTGCATTTTGAAAACATTTACTGTAGATACTAGGTTTCCGACTTTATGCAACTTCGTTTTTTACTAATTTTTGGGAGTTTTTGTTATCCTAGTATGTGGAGAGTGGTCTATAAGGTCGAAAAATGCAAAAACACTCTTTTTTAAAATTTGTCAGATACTAGGTTTTGAAATTGGACAGCCGAGATGGTCTGTAAATACTTATTAATGATGCTGATTTTTAAGTGTTTGATAAATGGTGTTGCGGTCGGAGAAATGTATTGTCATGGTACTGAATGTAGGTGTGGCTTTTTGCAAAGCAGAATCAGTAAAGATCAGCTAAGACAAATAACTTGTGCTTACTTTGGAGGCTCACGAATGCTGAATACCATATTTTTTTATTTTTTTGTCACTGCAAAGTATTGCTTACTTTTTTATATTATGTTTATTTTTATTAATAATTTTGACTTTAACAAATTGAATATCAGATGGTAAACGCAATGCCAGTCGCATCTTAAGTTGTGGTATGATATGACGACATGATATTTTTTTTTTCAAAACTTGATTTAAAAAAATATATATGTATGTATTAGAGGGAGAACTTAAAAACTCAAAATCTTGAGACAATTTTGTCTTTTTATTCTTATTTTAGTATTTTATCAATTCATACAGATTGTATATAAAATCTAATGGGACTTGATTGTGTGAACAACATTAAGTTCATAACTATTGACCACTACGTGTCTTCTTGCCTATGAATGCAGCCAGTGAAACCTGTTAAAAACGTCTGGTTAAATATAAACTAAATGGGCGATTAAGTCTCTCTTCATTATAAATAAACAATGTTTAAACATTGACAAGCATGTCATATAATACATGACATACCATGGCTCACAGCTTTAACTTTGAGGTTATGAAGAAAATAGAGAATACACACGAACCATACATCATCACTAATAGCAAGCTCTGATAAATATATAGTATATAGGAAGGCTAGTAAAGTGCTACTATAGCTTAGATGGTAAAGCGACAGGATTATATTCTGTAGGTGGGTTCAAGTCCCAATAGAAGCTAAATATTTCCCTTCAAAAATTTGATCGTAATACTATATGTTATTAAATCGTTTTAATTGTATTTTACTCAAAATGAATATTACATCGAACAGCCGCCCATCCTCGATTGGCATATATGTTTTTAATAATTTGGCCCATAATTATATTAAATCAATTCCACAGATGATAAAGGCTTAGGTACGCAAGGCGGCACGGGTCATTTTCAAATTAATGATTTTAATCTACATAATATCTGCAAAACAGTGTGTTAAGATGCCATAAATACAGCATTAAAGTTCTAAGTGCAAAGCGATCAGAAGTAAATTTTACGAGAGTACTTAAATTTTAATAATATAGACCACCTAGAAGTTCTAAAATATAACGACTAGGCATTGGATAAGACTGTCGTAAATGTTCAGGTTCTTACAGTCATTTCATAAACGGGTGGCTATCACACCGTAGCGTAATCTCAGTAAATTGGTCATAGAACATTTAACTTATAAATATTTCATTTAAGCATATAAAATCTTCACTGTTTTGAGATAAAAAGTATAAACTGCAATATAGTTACAGACATCTAATCATAGATATGCCCACGGTAAAAATATTAGTGGGTTACATCTTACAACAAAATCTATCTATAAGTATAAAAAAAAACCCTTTTTCTTATATTTGGTAAGAATAAGAATTATAAGCGAAAGCCAAAGGACACTTAGGTATTATACAATATTTATATCTATCGCCAGCATCCAATAGCTTTTTTATTTATTTACATACATCTTACATTAACGATAAGCAGTCTTGAAATCTAAATAAGATTTATCATATTATATCATAAATATCAAATATCTGTTTACATTTAATAAAATAAACTTAGAATTTCATAAAAGACGCGTCACACTCACACACATGTAAAACTAATCATTTTATATATACATACATTCTATTACATAAACTTATTACGGCTCAAGAAGATTTGTAAGTCAGTATGCATCCCCTTCCAAGTAAGTACAATAGTGAGAGTCACTCGGCTGTGACTTCGTGCGCGTGCAGATATAGGATGCTTCTTTATATTACATTATTAGTAGGTGTTGCCGTCGACTTTGCATATAAAATTTACCCGTATCCTTTTCAGAATGTTTATTCTAAACTAAACGATTCTTATAAATTACTTGTTTACTAAACAGAACATAAATTTCTAATAAGAATTAAATTGGTCCTTTCTCTTCTCATATAAGAATTCTAACAAAAACAGTGTTCAATGTTACTAGTAATATTCAACCCACTAATAAAGGCTATAAAATTAAAATGTTATTTAAAGTAGTTTCATGAACGTACCTTATATGTAGGTATGTAAAGTTATAGTATTATCTGTATTAATCAAATTATTTGCTATAAGTTTATGATTTAATATTTTTGTAATATTGCAATATATCACTAAAACTTTTAATGTACTATTAATGGAATTAAAAACATCATAGTCTGAGAAACTTAACTTAACATTGATGAAATATAAAATGTCAACGAGTCGGTTTGATTACCCGATTTTACACCGATTACAAAAAAGGAAGAAGCAATCAATTGAACTGAATTTTTTTTACTACCGCAGAATATGTGTTTACCGATTTTGATGGTTGTTGTTTTATTTGAAAGCTTTTTTTTGATGCGGTCCCATTAGGACTTGATCAAGATCTGATTAGCAGTTTTTGAGTTATCTTTAATAAAATGCTTATTTCATTAACTTTGATGACATTGATGATGCTTCTTTTTCAAGAAAACATTGAACAAGTTCTACGGATGAGTAGTTGATGTCGATCTGTATAGTTTTTTAACTAAAAAATTATTCAGTCTCAGATAGTTAATAATCTGACAGATATGTTATGTAACATAATCGCATTAAAGTGGAACAATCGTGTTCGGTGTGACAGAATTCCTCTATTTATTCAAATCCGCTAATTCCAATTTATTGGTACGACGGTCATAATAAAAACTAGATCACTTTTACGCAGTCACAGCAGATTTATTCCAATGTTCGGTGTATTTTGGTACTTTGTTTGCAATAAAACCTTCGCTTATCTTGTAGACTGTCATTCGATGCGGTAGTAAAAGTTCGGTTTTAAGCTAGTAAAAATATTATTAGTGGCCATTTTATATTGGCTGGTGTGTTGACAGTGATTTTATTTTATTGGGTCACTTTGATTTGTGTTTTTTTAATTTATTTAGTTTGTTTTCCTTATCTATGTATTTACAAAATGAAATGTCTTTTTTCTTTGAGATAAATACGAATGATCCACTTACATGCATCTATGCCTCTACAAAATAAACATGTTAAAGTTAGAATAATAACACACTTAAATCAGATACCTTTGTTATAAATATTCGAAATTATTAGATAATTCTATACGCAAGTGTCAACTTTTCCATACAAATTCCATTGATCTATCAAATCTTTAAAATATGGCAATAACACTCAAAATACATAAGAATAAGAATAATTTATTTGCCCAAAACACGAGTACACATACATAATATGGATATGACACATGTGAGGTATAAAAGTGATAATTCATGATCTTAGATCGTGTTTTGCCCTCAGGCGGGCAAATTTTGACGAGCGATGGCAATAGGTTCCTTCTAAGTTTGCGTGCTCCACCTTAGACCGCGTCGTCGCTTAACATCAGGTGAGACAGTGGTCAAACGCAAGCTTATAATCTTTAAAAAAAAAAAAAAAAAAAAGGCAAGCCTAAATAATATAAATGAACACAAATAAAAAATATTAAATCAAATTAACAATAATACAATTTCATTCATTAATTAGTCGTACCCAAGAAGGATATCAGGCAAGTCAATACACATGAATACATTTTATATCTTTAGCCAATTTAATATAATGGTATTAAATTTTGAGGTAAAAAAAGGTCAGAAGAATTAATAAAATGAATCAAACCAAATATTCAAAAATTTATAAAATCGTCAATTTTATAATAACATTTTTCTGCAAGATGCTTTTTGAGAGCCTTTTTAAAATGATTCGTTTCCAGGTCCCTTATTACTTTAGGTAACTTGTTATATATACAAGGGGTCCCACACCCTACACTATTATTCATTAGCGTTGTCTTAGCTCTATAAACACTACATTTATTTTGATCACGTCTCTCTCTTATTACATTGTCTGACAGTGATGGAAATTTCCTTTTGTTAAATATACCACAATCAGTGTTGGTCGCAAAGAGAGCCTTAAGGTGGTGGCGGGCTCGGATAAGCTGTGACATATACCTAAAATGCAGCGGGTAACAGATATGTAAATCTTCAATGTATGGGGAAGTTAATGATTTAAGAAATCAAAGAAGAACTTAAGTTCATGTCAACAAAAATTTGAAAAGAAAAACCGAAGCAAAATCACTGTATCAAAACTTAACGTTCATGCAACCATATACCAACAATTCCACCTACGAACGAACAGGCTCATTTCTTTTTGAACAAAGTTGAAATTCCATACTAGCAAGCAGCATTTTTATTCCATATCAAAAATGGTATTCATAACCGGAGTCTGTATTTACCCATGTTAACCAACTCCATCATTACAAGGTGAGGGTCTATCATCCTCTTTCCTAGAATTAGTAGAAAAAAATGAAAGTGTCAACAGACAACTTGCTAATTATTATCTATAGAACCAGTATCTGAGAATAAATGTACGAACCGCCAATCGGCTCGGTGCTAAGGCCACTTATTACACGACGGACGCTTTGACGTTGAAAATCCCAGCAACTAGCAATTTTACTGGAGATGCTGAATCTTGCTAAGTGTTCAAATAAAGGAGTCACTTTAATTAGCGTAGAGACGCATTTGAACTTAATGGCTAAACAGGAGCGGTAACAAACACAAACAAAGCCCTGTGGCTTTGCTTGTTTGTTACCAATCCACGCGCAAAAACGTCTAAACAATATGATTTTTTTATACTGTATAGGTGTAGCGTTTGACTACTATCTCACTTGATGGTCAGTGACGATGTGGTCGAAGATGTTATCACGCTAGACCTAGAATGATCACTGACTCTCAAGGACTGCTGCCTGAACACACTATGAGTTTGGTGACAGTTTTACAAAGGCGGATACTGGACAGTATCCAACCACCATGCTGAGAATCTGATAACGGTGTTGTCTTCACCGGAAGGATAAGCTATTGTTGGGATTGAATCAGAGTCCGTCAGTGACAGCCGACGCTCCTCCCGCTGAGCTGTCATCGCTTGGTACGAGCGTTTATTTAACCCTGCAGTAACATAGCAACATCATTAATAGGTACATATTTTGTGAAACCTTATACTCTTATATCCAAGTAATATTATAAATGCAAAAGTTTGTGTGTAAGTGTGTATTTTTGTTACTTCTTCACGCTCAAACAACTACACCGATTTCGATGAAATTTGCTACGGAGATAGCTTATACCCTGGATTAGCACATAGGCTTATTTTCATCATCACCATCATCACTGTTCTTTTGATTCAATGCCAACACAAGACATTCACAACAAAATATTTCTTGAAAATAAATTATCTAAAATGTACCATGGGCACTAGTTGCCGAATTAAATATAACGAAAACAGCAGTATAGCAGGATATTAATTTGCACGTAAGATTTACAATACCAAATTGCAATCAAAATAACGGTTCGCGAAACCCATCAGTCTCTCGATATTAAAATCGATTTTGAATCGATTTGCGTGTAATTGTCCGTAATGGTCGAATACGAGCAAGGTGTCGATGTAATGATATAGGGTCGTTACTTGCAGAATGCAGGTGGTCAGCCATCTTGAGTTCCTTTGAGAAAATAAATATGGTATCACTAACGAACTAATTAAAGATAAATAAGGAATATAAATATTTTTTGGGGCTGTATTGGAATTTTAAATATATAATCATTCTCGTTACACTGTCAGGTGAAAACACATTTCGTAGATGGATAATAAACCCTTATAAAGTCACGCTTATTAGGCTGAGATCACCTGCTGCGATCTCGGCGTCTCACTGCCGATTTTCTTTGGTCGCTTACCATCAGACAACCCGTCTGCTTGTTTGCCACCTATTTTATTTAAAAAAATATTCTTATCAGATTCTTTATAAATTTATGTCTGTTGAGAATAAATACCTCAATTAATTGATATGTGGTCGTTGTACGTACGTACTACCTTTAGGTATGTATAAAGTTTTACCTTAACTTTCACTGCACTTCCCTAAAGGGTGGAAGTCATTGCCTATATCTCGTTAGATATTATCTGAGCATTTTTAAGCAATAAATCTTTTTACCTTTTGCTTTATTATTTATTTTATTACTGATTGCACCTTAATGACAACAACTGTTTTACTAAAATACGCACATTTTTGAAATATATATCTTTATGCGAGACTTTTATTCTTTCACAGGCTTTCATAAAATTTATGTTAGACATTTTAAAACTGATTATAATGTAAAGCATTCCTAAGAATATATTACGTGTTTTGAAATGAACATAATGTGTATATATTGAAAAAATCCTTATCTTTGATAGATACGGTGGATCATAAAAATGCGACATGATTTTTGTTTAATGGAGCGAGAATTTCGATATGTTCACACCTGACATGATCATAAATCGATACGATGAATCGATGTTTTTTCTCGATGTATTTGATCGATAAATTTTGGTTGCGTCATGCCCAACAATTAATCCGATATGTTATCCTCATTACGAATAAACTGGCATATGGTGCGCTGAAAGTACACAAAATAAATTATTATTTTTTTGTTTCAGGTACGGAAGAATTTTCTGTTGCCAGTAACGTAAAAATTGAGAGAAGAGATGGTAAGCCAAATTATTGAACTCATGCAGGATGCTAAATGTGTGGCTCAAACTCTTATGTCCGGCGGCTAGTACTTGTTGTTTTTCAATTGTTCCGATAATGGAGAGGTCAGTGTTTTTTTATATCACATTCAGACCCCCGCACTAGGATTTCCGCGTGGAGGCATGGACATAACAATCACAGCAGAAAAACATTCAAGACCCGGGATAAACATCTACACTCATCGCACAAATGTTTGCCCCCGCCGGGATTCGAACCCAGGGTCCCCGAGACACAGAAGTAATGTCACTGACAGTAACCACTGCGTCACGGCAACCGTCAAAAAGTTATGTAGTCCAGCTTTAATCCATGGTAATATTAATTTAGTGTAACTAAGCTAACACCACCATAAGCGAAGTGAACATACAGACATGGAAGAACTAAAATAGTTTAAGCGAGGTGTTCCCGACAGTTTAGGTAAATAGCGCGTGAACTTATTTATTTGTGTAAAATAAGCTTCCAAGCATACATTCCAATGTGTGGGAGAGAGTAGAGCGTGAGGTCACGCGATACCGGGCACTAGGAATTTTACAAAATTAATTCGTATCTGATCAACTATTATGGATATTGCAAATATTAACCCTTCAAACTTATGGGCATATATCTATAACTGCTAAAAATATATGTTTCCAAAATATTTATTAATAATAATAAACTAGAGCGCGAATAATGTTTGTTAAATAAATCCTTTTAGTACTCTTAGCACTCGGTCTACGTTTTTTAATAGCCTTTGAAAAGGCTTATGTCTCAGTTTTTGATTATGCAAAAAAATTTGCTTACTCAGTGTTCTTTATATAAATTCAAAAACCATTCTAAGTTCCCATAATCCCCAATAACTCCCATTTCCCTTTCTAAACACACAAACAAGTGAAGTTTGTATATACAATTTAAAATTTAGTTCACCATATCCGCACCTAAAGATTTCACCTCTCAATGCACACAGTAAAATTAAACGTTGTTTGCACAGGGCGAATTGCGTATCGGCAAATTTGCCCACCCGCCCGTCTGTCAGAACGCGCCGTTATGTCGCTGGAAATGTTGGCTTTTCACACAAGCGGGCGGCGAGCTTTAAGCTAGCAGACGGGCGGTAAAACGCAGCGTTCAGAAAGCTGCTAAATGAGCTAAGACAGTTTTATACACGCTAGATATTTTGTACCTACATATAAATCGCATATTTGGGTAACATGCATAACCTTATTAGATACGAAATAATGTTATGCATGTTACCGAATTTTAAAATAAAGTCTTTATTTTTATTTCGTGTGTTTGAATTTACAATCATTTGAATTTAATTAATCTTATAATTTACGTTTTACGTAAGTTTCATACATTGTTAACTATTATATATATATGTACACAAGGTCTTCAGGTGATAAATTAGGCAGAGCCTGTGCTATGGTAATCTGATGACTGATATATATATACTTATATACATATACTAACATACATATTATTGAATCTAAGGATGGTTTTTCTCCTTCCATACGTTTCTAAGGGCAAAATATACTAATTTATGTTTCAGTCAAGGAAAACAATGATACTGTATAATTGTTCTTAGGTGTTTATTTGGAAATATTGTTTCAAACATAACACAACCTTTTTCCATAGACACAAGAGCCTCGAATTAATATCAAAATTTCTTAAGCTTTAAAATCTTCGAAAGATAAATTTGAATGTTGTTATATTTTAGCGTTGACATTTGATAACAAGAATTAAAATAAAAAAAAACGCATTTATGATATACCAATGCGGAAGTCAAAATAACTTTATGACACAGTTTACGATTTCTTGTGTTCAAATCACAATTAAATGTAAAACTTTTAAATAAAAAACGATTGACAACTCATGCTGTAAATCATTATCTAATTCTCACCTTCATAGTGTAATACATATTTGCAATATTAAAATAATACTGCTTTTATTTATTTCGAACAAAGCTCTTAAAACCGCTGGTCTGCCCGATCCCAATTTGAATAAAGAGCGCACCTCAACAAACATTGCTTATTGCTGTTCTGAGTTTTGTGTTGACGGAATACAACCTCAACGACCATTCAACTTTGACCTCTGCAGTCTCCTCAAACCACTCTCTTGTCAAAGAAATAATTTTGCCTAGTAACAGGTTAAAGAAGAGAGAGGGCTCTGGTTATAATGGGGAATGTAAACATGTGTAAAGGTTTTTAGAAACGAGATCGTAAGCAAGGTTGAGTTTATTGTTTGACGAGCTATTACTAAGCTCGTTCGAAATTTGAATGTTTCTTTGAACTTTGTATGAACTTAACTGCCGCGAATTTACACGTGATTGTAGGGGAGGTGTGTGAAATATTTATTTTATTATTAAGCTATCTTAGGTATAGAACACCTGTTTTTGAAGTGAACTCTAGCGGCGTTGTGCACTTTTGTATGGGGAAATAAATTTTAAACTCAGATCGTAAGATCGTCAGATAGTCAGGACCGCCATTGAAATTTAAACTTAAATATATTACGAATAAGGAACATTCTCGTTTGTTGGTAGTTTTGTTTGATAAAGTCCATTTGTTAGAAGTATTATTGAGTTCGGTTATCAGAACGCCGATATTACAAAGAGGAAAGATTTAATTGTGCTTAAAAAAACGTCATCATGTTAATTCTATGTGTCCCACTAATTTTATAAATCTGAAAGTTTGGTTAAATGGATTGATGGATGGATGTTTGTTAAACAATCACGCCACGACGGCTGAAGGGATTTGGATGAAATTTGGTATGTAGATACTTCAGGTCATGATCCCGGAATAACACGTAGGCTACTATTCACCGTCATCATAAATCATGTTCAAGTTTTCACTTCTGCCGGCACTCCCGTAGTGCCACCGGTTGTTTTTTTTTTTCAAGATTACGTTGATAACGTGTCACGTATAAGTGGTTGTAGTTGGTTGGAATAGGTTTTTAACTACGTAATAATTACAAAGCTAAATCTCGTCGTGTCAGAATGTATTAAAAATTGCACACCTCATTTGACCTCCTTTTCGGTCGACTCTCTCAATTATTGTTAATTATTAGAGCTGTCAATTATAAATAATTTAATTATAATAAAGCTGCAGGTTATTTTTGACCTTTAAGTGCATTGATTAGGAGTGCGATTGTCCAGTTCGTACACTTGCATGTCAATTAGGAAACAAAAGAGTTGATTTCTGTCAATTGTTAAGGCTACCTTGGAATTAATCAATTTCAATCAGTAATTGTAAATATTATTTATGTCGTAACTGGTAAGACATAAAATGTTTTAATCTTTTATTACATTGATCTAAAATACACAGTCGCGAACAAAATAGTTCTTAAAGAGTTGTTTTCTTATAAGAATTAGGTGCTTATTGAGAATTAGGTATGTGCAATTTCATCTTGTGAATCGACAGAATCTGTGTCTGTGTGTCTCAGACTTAATCAAACAAAAACACCTTATTGTACGTAAATACAAAATACAAATTTATGAATGCTGGTATAACAATTGTTCGCTTTATCGCTATAAGCAATTTCGTACAGGCAACCTTTGCATTGGCATGAGTCATAAGATGATTTTTATCATATATATCATTTATACAAATATACATGGTCAAATACAATAATAATAATAATGTTAACATCAAGTTTCTGAGACTAGCGCGTTCAAACAAACAAACTCTTATACTTTTTATTATTAGCTTAGATACTACCTTGGTCTAGCATTTGACCACTATCAAACTTAATGGTCGAATGCGAAATGCATGCTAGACCAAGGTTGTTTCCAGGCTCTCACGCAATGTTTCCTGAACACTCAATTTGATTTGGTGACAGGTTTTCATACTTGAGAAGAGTAGCTAGCTAGGCGGATACTAGAATGTACCCTACCACCTTACTATGAATTCGATAATGGTGTTGCCTTCACCGGAAACTCAAGCCGTAGGTGGGAATATAACGAGTATTGGTCAATTTGACAGCCGTCGCCGCCCACCACTACGCTAACATCGCTCTAAAAGTCATGTAAACATTATAATCCTAATGAAATGTACGCTGTTTATAATTATTTTTAATACAATTAGTAAACAGGAATTAAAATTATAAGAAAATATGAGTTTTTAAAATAAATTACTAAACATTTCCAAATCATTTACTGTTAACGGAAATCAAAGTGACGCGTTCTTATATCATATTTATCACTTCAACAGAATTGTAATTAGTAAGACCGTTCGCAATAGTGCTTATGGTTTATTTTAGATAAAGTTATTCTACGAAATCATGTGTTCATGGCAGAGCATGGTTTCGTAGTAATACCTCTACGCTGACGTATTTATGGAAAATCAGAGGAAATGGGTATTTTATAATTTCCTTGAGTTCTGATTTAGATTCAGGTATCGCTAATGGTTTAAATAATAGTAAATTTTATTTACATATGCCGTTAATACATTTTTATGTTAATTAATCTTTTTAATGAATTCCTATAACTGTCTTAATATATTTAAAATACTAAGAGGTGCCGACCTTGCAAAAGCTCACGATGTCTGCAGTTGCAGTCTGCTGCAGTCTTGCAGGAGAAGCAAGACGAATCCTGATGCGTGTTCATTTTATATATTACAATAGGAACTATATCACAAAACCTACGTGCTTAAAAAAATATTACCAATCACATTTACAGACCTTTTAATTTCTTTTCGTCTGGTATAAGAAACAATCCAGGCACATTTGTCGTAACGCGGGAATTCTAGGTAAAGGAAGTATGTGGCTATACGAAAGATTAAAATTAATTATAATAACGAAAGAATGGCAAATTCAATCAAATTTTGTTCAATGAGAATTGATTTACGTGAACTGTTCTCATAAGTGATATTTTTTAAGTTTAATAGATATGTAGGACTTAAAAAAATAAGCTGAAAGGACTAAAAATTATCTATTTAGCTCATGGTTATTAAAGCCTAAATAATTCATTGGTATTTATGAATTGTAATTAGTTGTAAATACTTAATTAAATTATATTAATGACATTAATACTTGACATCCGTGTGTAGGTAACTTTTGTTGATTTCAAAGAGGTTAATAAGTTACTTATTAATATTTAAAGATGTGTTGTTGTCATTTAACTAGTCTACATTAATAAGTAACAGTCTTACTTAATATTTAATTTACCAAAGTATATTTTAATAAATATCTAAAGTTATACAACTAATTTACAACAGAAGCAGTCATCATTGCCTTTTTTGTATATTCCTATTGATTGATTGACAACTATCTGATTTAGCGATTGACAATTTGGTCAGTATTGGAGAGGGCTATGCTTGGGGTTTCTCTACGTGATCGAATCAGAAATGAGGAGATCCGTAAAGGAACGCAAGTCACCGATATAGCCCAGCGGATTAGCAAGTTGAAGTGGCAGTGGGCAGGGCATATAGTTCGAAGAACCGATGGCCGTTGGGGCCGAAAGGTTCTCGAATGGAGACCACGGACTGGCAAGCGCAGCATAGGACGGCCACCGACCAGGTGGACAGACGACCGCACTAAGATCGCAGGGAAGGGCTGGATGCGGGCCGCTTTCAACCGGTCTTTGTGGAAATCAATGGGGGAGGCCTTTGTCCAGCAGTGGACGTCCTATGGCTGAGATGATGATGATGATGATGATGATGATGATGATGATGATGATGAATACTTTTGTGACAGTGACATTGGTAGCACCACTAAACGCAACAAACGAAGAAGAAATTCGGTAGACGTTTTAGTATTCTCTTTTAAACATCTACCTGCAGAAACAATAGTTGCGACACGCTGACCAAATACGCCCTTGTATTAGTTAATTTAGTACCTAAAAACTGTTTTAATTTGTTTCCTTATCTAGCGTTGAGACAAATAACGCACAGTTTACAATATTTTTGGACGAATCAGGCCAAACATACAAGCGTCCATAAACCCAATTAGCGATGTGAAACTATGTAATTCCGAGAATTGGCCTACGACTGGTTAATGTTAAATAACATTTTAAAAGAAAATGCATAATCTCTTAGCACATTCATTGCCTAAACAAAATGAAAAAAAAAACGATTTATTCTGACGATCCCCGTTGGCGATGATATATTATAGAGTACGTCACAGTAAAATTAAAAATAATTAAAATTAATTATCGATAATATCTATAAATTAAAAACGGACATTGTTTAATGATTTTTCTTTCTGTCATATCGGGCAGGTTCGTAAGCGTTCGCGTAAATAATTATAAGCAGCATGGAAGTTTTGAAAAATGCACGTGTTTCAACGCACGCACACACCCAAACTCATCTTGAGATATCAACATAATTAATTGATGACTAATATTACGATATATAATCACATTAATATTATGAAAATGCGAAAGGTTGTCTGTCGTTTGTTTTTTCTATGTTTGTTACACTTTCACGCTGAAACGGCTTACGGATTGCATGAAATTTTGAATAAAGATAGCTTATATTCAGGAACAACAGAATATGCTACTTTTTAAAGTATAGTTCCTGTGGGGTAACTGGGGTAGTAGAAAAACCGTAGGCCACGCGGGTGTAACTGCGGGGATCAGCTAGTTATTTACATAAAAGTTTGCATACGGATAAATTGTTAATAGACAGGAAAGGCTAGGTACATATCATATAAGCTAAGTATAAATTATAAGTAAATAATTTTAAAAAAAATAGAAATGAAGCATATTGGAGATAAATAGTATAAAAAAGCAGTGCCGTTACACGCAACCTTAAATACTGATTCTCTTTATTTGGTGTTCGGGCGTTTACGCCGACTCTCGGCTTTCCCTCGGGCGCACGAAACCCGAAAATGATTAATGGATTCCGTATCGAAAATGTTGAATTATTTTTATTTCTTTCTTTCTTACCCTAAGGTGCTTGAACTCTTTTTAGAGTAGCCGCAGTATAATTAGGCTTTATTGAATTCCCTGTTCTTAAAGTTTGTCTCAGTTAATTGCTTTTATTATATTATAAAATTCCGATCCAAATTTTTGTTAGAAATCAACAGTTATTTATATTTGTATATTAAAATAAATGTGATATATCGCCTTTACTGTGTTATACTTTATATATTAAATAAACAACAATTAAAAGAACATTAAAACACATTGCTCCCAACTTTATTAAATGTTATAATTATCGTTCAAACTCGTCGACATTTAGATGTATGATCGCGAGTTAACAATAAGTCTAGACTTTTGGTAATTTACTATTTCATATAAACTAACTTACAACAAAGTAAAACGTAATAACTCTTAACCCGCTGTGATACGGTGTATATTTGTATTGAAAACCATGTTCACCTATTTAGTCATGATCGAAAAGACATATTTCACATAACTGGTGCATAAAATCGTTCGTTCATCATGGCCGTTGACCCCCAATTTTAACGGTTCGGCTTTGTTTTCCGCACAGAATTCTAATCAGTGTTTTGTTCGTAATTTTTGTGGTCAATGCGTAATTTATTTTGACAATAAGCCAGTTTTTGTCATTTGTAAATGTTTCCTTTTTGTAAAGCCGCGTGAAAATGCGTAGCGTGAAATATGATTTACTGGCGTGAAAAGTATAACATGTACTTACCGTATGTTGTGTTGTGACAATAAGACTATAACGGTGTGCCTGTTCAGACGAATGACAATGGAAACTGTAACACTGGAATGTTATGTTTTGAGATTTCATGGCCACAACTAGTTATACTATTAATAATGTTAGATTAGAGTATTTTTAAAACTATTGGGATAAAACTGCGTAGTTCAAAAATTATACAATATAAAACGCACGCAACGCAACGCACTCTTGAAGATAAATACTTGATGAATTTTTGTGAAATTTATTTCAATGTTAGATTACAGTATTTTTAAAACTATTGAAACGAAACTGCGTAGTACAAAAACTATACAAAAACATTAAAGTACTTTCTTGAAGGTAACGAGAAATACTTGATAAAATGTACCGTGTTTTTTTAGTACCATAAAGACGACTATTTTAAGACTATCTTAGTAGTTATTAACGATGTATTGAATACGTAATCATGTTAGACTTAGAATGTTTATTACCTCTGAAGGATTGCTGCCTGAACATACAATTTTTTCAACTTGAGGGTGGTATATAGTAAGTCATGTTCTCGAAAGTACCCTACCACCATGCTGGAAGTTTGACAATGGTGTTGCCTTCACCGGAAGATCTAGCTCTTAGTGGGGATTAAACCAGCGCTTATCAGATTATACAGACGGCGCTGCCACCACTGAGCTATCATCGCTTCTATAGGACTAGTTTAAACTAATATGTTATTCTGGAATCCCAATCTAAAGGTGTTTACATCATGAAAAAATAAGTTTTCAAATCAGCTTATAAAGCACGGAGCTGCGAGGTAACCACCTACTTAAAATTTTTCCTGACATTAAAGATAATGCAATTTGCAATAGCATGGTTTATACACATTTAACAAACGTAAATCATCAAACCAGATATTAAAGCGAAACAAGCACAAATTATTTAAATAGTACCGCGAAAGTCCCATTCATCATTCGGAACAAAAAATATTAAAGAACAACATAACGTAAGCAAGCCTTTTTTGGCGGTCGGTTATTGCCCATCATATTTTCACAAGTCCAATTAAAAATGTCCTAAGGAGCGCGCGGTGTGCAGGGGCGCATTTTGTTATTTGGTCGCAATGATATCATAATGACATAACAGTGATAGATTTCGAAGCGATGATTATATCAAGGGCCAGAACGCTGATCTGGTTTTCAAAGATAACCTAATGCGGGCCAATTTGAGACATCATGTTTTTTTCACAAAAAAACACTTATTTGTGTACAAACACAGACATTTTTTTTTGATAATTCCTTATCTGCAATCAGTCACTGACTTTCAGCAGATTGGTTGAGAGGTCTATGTCATGTAAAGTGTGCCCCCGACTGCGGGCATCTCCTTGTATTATGTCTCTATCCGTTTTAGAGTCCTGATTCAGTCAGTAGTGAAGACTTTCTTTCTCTTGAGCCTAGGCTCATATGTGTTGGTTGTTAGCTGATTAGCCAGGTTGTTGGGAGGGAACACAGACATGCAATTGATTTTGATTAAAATAAGATACATCTAATAATATCGATTTTAGATAGTTTCAGGAAGTTTCAGTGAATAATAGGGCTAGAACAATTTTTAACAAAATTTTTAGTCTCATATTTTAGGATTATTACGCTTAAGTTACTCATTGCTTATCGTGGAATTTGGCTGTTCTTGTCATAAAGACACTGTGACCAAAATAGCAGAATTGCAACACGATCAAACTTGACATGCAAAATTAATTTAAAAATTAAACAAAGTCGGATACAGTTTTCACCGGAGCAACAAGGTGGTTTGAAACATTGATTTGGTTACTTTTTTCTTATTATACGATGGTAATACGTATAATTATCTCTTGATAGGTCTCGGAGTTGTAATATGTGCCTGTCAGCACTTTCTTCGTATCTTCCGAAGGTGAACGGTTACTTTTGTTAATTATTTTACTGGGTTGTTAAGTGTTTCGAACACGAGTTTCGAGACATTTTAGCGTGAAACTGTAGTCCGATGTGTATTGTTTAATGTTAATTTATTTTTATATAGGATTATTTATATACCATAGTTTCAAATTTTAATTACTTTCTAAGAACCGGCTAGGACTCGGTTGCACGGTTACTTGTTTGGTACACATAATTCTTTTATTAGTCTCTAAACTAAAAATAGTAATTGTACCAACCTTTATACAGATATATATATATTTATACATCGTCATCGCAGCCATAGGATGTCCACTGCTGGACATATGCCTCTCCCATATAGGGGGGATTTGCCAATACTCGCCACGCTTGGCAGGGTTGGCGAGCGCAGTATGATTTCCACTCCTCAGAAGGCACTGCTGCCCACCTTCTGGTACGTGATCCCTTAGCCGACTCTTACGGCACCCGCGGGAAGAGATGGGGGAGTACTATTCTAGGCCGGTACCACCACGGCGGCTTATATTTATTAGTCACTTGAAAATTTATTCATTTATTTCTGGATTTAAATTACAGTACTGACTACATCTTATTTAGAATCTTGCTATAAACGTAAATTAGATATGTTGCGATCCAACTAATCATACCATACAGTTTAGTTGGTCCTTATAGTCAATGGTACTCAGTTAGTGCCGTTTGCATGGAAATACTCTTTAACGGAATATCGAAACGCTCCTATTTTCTGAAGATACTGTTTTAGTTATCAAAATGACGCTATCACTAGTAAAATGTTTTTGATTATTTCGATTCACCGCTTGTTTAACTGGATGTTAACTGTTCATAGTTGTAAATTCAACAGCGTTCTATATTCAAATTTAAACCAATGTTTTTATTATCTAGCATACATTTTACAGATAATCTGCATTAGATGTGCTTGTCTTGAATCTATAATAGTCTAATTAGTGAAGCTGATCGTCGATCACATGATCAAAGTAGATCAGTAGATCGAACCACACTTTGGCATCAACGTAGGTATACTATTGTGAAAATCAATGGCATAGCAAATATTTTTAAACATGAAGTTTGAAAATATTTTACTTTACACATTGTGTGTATTTGCTAATACACTTGGTTCTTGTTTGACATTCTGAGTCTACTAAGTCTATTATGAATCAATCTTCAACCACATCCTCTGTTCCTGAAGAGTCAAGGCTGTGAAAAAATGATTAAGTCTGAACTACCTCATTAACCTTTCTTTTAACTTATTTATACAATTTCCTCATCTATCATCTCCTGTTTACATTGTTGTGATGATCATACACAGACATACAAACAGTCAACATATGTGTCGTTGAAATTTGTAAAAGTAAAAAAAATATGTTTAATTCACACACAAGATAACTGACGATTTCGTATTAGTAAGACAATTAATTCGTGATTAAAGTTAAGAACTTTTATCCGAAACGGGCCAGCTTTTACGGAATGCATACAATTATCGATAGCGATCATTAATAAGCAATGAAATTTGTTTATTGAGCAATAAATTTTACACGTCAAGATGGGACAAAAATGTGTATTTTTTCCAAAGAAAAATGCCCTTTAAACGGCATTTTCTTGAAATTGGTGACTATTATTTACCCGCGCATAAAACGGTTGATTGAGCCGTCAAAAAGTAAGTTCCTTGACCATTTTTGGTTCGATCATATTAATAAGACATTACGGGGCATCTTCATAAACTTTGCTATTATCGTTATTTATGTTTATACAATTAAATTCCAGTAAAAAAACACAAAAGTTGACATTTCTTCAAAATTACGTCACAGCAAAGTGTAAGGTTCTTGGGGTCCTTTTTAAACTTGATGTATGATCAATTAATTTTTGAGTTGGTTATTAAAATTGCCATTCAATGCGGTACTATATATATTTAGGCTGCCGCAACCTGAAGATGTCGTGGAAAAATACTATATTAGTATGCGCATGGGCACTAATACGAATAATTGAATAAAGTTTTCAAAACACTTTACAAATTTCTTAACAATAAAATGCACATTAATTTATGTATGTTTATTAAAATTTTATTGGAAGTAAATATTTTAGAAATAGCTTTTACAATTTTAACAATTATTTGTACATAACCTACAAGGTACCTTATACTTAACTGACATAGTCATTAAGGTGCTAATTGACATCATAAATAAAAACAATTTAATTTTGCATGTGACGGTGAGTTTTCAGTAAAATTATGTATTAAGTGACTTTTATTGTCTTACTGATAACACCATTGAACATTGCAAACTTGAAATAAAGAGGGTAGACCATTTTTGTGCCCTCAAAAGGAAGTACCCGTAGTACCTTAACTATGAACACAGCCCATGCATCTGTGCCTAAATATCAAATAATAAATAAAAGGTTAATAAATCCGATAACACTGTTATTTCTCGTAATATATTGCTGTGTAAGTTCTAAAGACTACTTTTTCAATTTTTCATAAATTTAGTCATCTCCACTTTTTCTTCTTGACCAGTGACGAAGCACATAAATAATCAAGTTAATTCATTGCATTCTCAGGCAGTAGCTCTACAATACCTTTTTTGGAGAACCAGATAGAGATACGCCTTATCTCGTACGTCTTATGGACCATCGGCAACATAAGGCTGAGAGTACATGGATATCTAAGCAATCAATCAGACTTGCGGCATTGTGAAAAAAAAAGGTCATTTACAATATGTGTATACTTGTTACATAATATTTAATGGCAAAGTAATTACATTTTTATTTTTTATTTCAGGCAATGTAAGCCCATCATTAACATTATATTATTAACTATTCGTTATAATTGTTATAAAATTACACATCTAAATGAAAAATAAATTACTGGCACTGTTGTGTGTGATGGGGTATAAAAATCTACTAAGTGTGGAACTATGAAAATATTGGAATTTTTTTTTTTTTAATGCCATGACAGCCTTAGAAATGTGAATGTGAGCCTTGTTTTGATGGACGCTGGTTCGAATCACCATCGGAGTATGAGCATTCGGTGTAGTGCGTGATCGTAGGTTACTTTCGGTTACTCGCCATTATCCTCCAGTTTTTTCTGTCAAGTTGAGAGCCACAAGGTATTCTAGGTGAAGCGTGATTCCAATTTCAAATGCATCGCCACTTCACATCAATAAAGTGTACATAAAAAATCTTAAGGTCAATTGAAAATACAAATTATTTATTCGTCAAATACCGGTCAAATAGAGCATACATTTAAAATAAAAGAGATCTATACCATTCCCGGTTCAAAGGTGCCCAGCAAGCTTGCCGCGTTTCCACGTTGAACAGCATGGCATGACCATTAAACAGTATCAAATGTTTTCCCTATTCTAAACCATCTCAATGGCAGTTTCATGGTTAATATCCAGTTACGTTTTGCTTGTATATACTCAGCCTAAAATAATTCCAAATTAATGCACATAGTAATTGGTTTTGTATTGGATTTGGACTAGTATGGGCTTATTATTAAACTTGCTTTAAAAAAAAGCTTGCAAAGAATTTCATGAATAAAGACTGAATGAGTATGTAATCAGGAATATTAATATCTTTATAGCCTATACTTGATCGGCCCAATATGTTTCTAGTACTGAGACACGGATCTTCGCTAAAATGTTGGCCATAATCCACCACGCTGCCCAATGCGGGTTGGCAGATAAGCTGGGGGCCAGACCAATTTCATAATTTTCAGGTCACCCAAGAGTCTACGACCTGGCGTGAAGACTGTTGTTCTAAGATAACAACCAGGACCTACAACAGACGGTCGTGGCGGGCACGCGGTGACTGTTACGATGATTCCACGTGCCCAAGATCATAGCAGCAGGACGGACACCGTGGTGGTTTTAGTTGGTAGTGGACCCTTACTGCTGTGGGTGCAGTTGGGGTAAGGGGTTACAAGGCCCCCATGAAGCATCGTGGTGGTCGCTTCGCCTACCTTCCCGGGTAAGCGGAAGTGCATAATGCATTTCTCCACGAAAAAAAGAGTAAATGGTTAAGTTTCTGAATCCAGTTGATTGATGAAGATCGCATGGGTGAACTCCGCTACGACTTTTCATTATAACCAATTCAAAAAGAAACCAGAACACCTGTTCCAAATTCAGTTCGAAAACGACTTGTACAATAAATCGAGAGGCGTGTTAAAGATTCCACGATAGCCACTGCGCATGCGTTGGCAAACGGCACACATTAAAGGATTAAACGATGATCGACGATAGGGAACGAATTGTGGACGAAATTAATGGGTTCTACCGTAGTAGGGAGAAAGAGTGCAGTAATATATGAAGGGGATTTATCAAAAAGTTGATGTAAGTTGTTTTAACTGGGTTATTTTTACAAAATGAGCAGAACATGGGCGGTTTGATACTGCAAGGTTGTAAATCTTCAACCAGAAAATGAACAAAATTATAAGAACTGTGTGCGAATATCGTCTATACCCACATGTTTTTTAAAAGTATATTGGTTTAATAGTATAGATGTACGTATGTGTATATATATAATGTGAAGAAGCGATTGCAGAAGAATTTACAAATGCGAGAACCGATCAACTGCGTTGGGCAATATATCGGCCGTACCTAGGATGGGCCACCGCTAGTGGTATTTCCAACAGAGCACTTACGTGGCAAATCAAGTCTGCGGTCCCGGTTCATGTCTAAGGATAACAGTCGTCTAGCCATATTAAACTACGACATTGGGCTTGCCACTGGCCTACCCGCTAACACTCCCCGCTCACTCTAAGCCTCCTCTCCCCCACTTCCTAAATTTTGTCAGGCTACATGTAAACAAATCAATCTCTAATAAATTACATTTAAAACACATATATTTTATTATTAAAACTGAAGTGGTTTTGACACGTCATGAATGTATAAAACACGGGCGTTAGTCACGTAATAAGTCAGAATGTTTCGACTATAGTTTCAACCACTTTCGGTGGTCTTTTAATGAATACGGGTCGCGGTCGCGGTCGCGGTTCGCCTAGTACTAGACTAGTGAGTATAGTCGGAACACTGTTTTATACATATATTTTATATTTAAAGACACGTTTTAAATTGCTTGTTTTAATTCAATTACAAAATTATATTATTTGTACGCCAGTCACAGCACGTGCTGGCTGGTAACTTACAAGCTTGGAATTTACATTATGGGATTCTTCAAAAGGAGAATTAACAGAGTCTTAAAAAGGATTGGCAACGTATCGTAATGCCCCAAGTGTTACAGATATATGTAGGCAACAGTGATCACTTACCATTAGGCGGCTCGTCTGCTTGTTCTCTACCTATTACATAAAAAATGCGTCTTCAATAAATTAATTGTTAATTTTACAGAGAATAAGTTTTTGTTGCTTCGTTATTATATATCTTCTATAATATCAGATTTTATCTCAAGCATCTATCACTCTTGTTACATATAAAGCAAAAACCCTATAAATTGCAAATGTTGGCCATTCATCAATCGAGTGCGTTGGACAATATGTCTCCAGCCGTCACTGACTCGACTACTGCGGAGAGTTCTCTGTAGATTTGTTAATATACTATACAACATACTGTGTCCGGGTGTGTATATGTATATAAGTATATATGTATAAGTATGTATGTATGTAAGTATATATATATTTTTTTTTTTTTACTTTTATAAGTTTGCGTTTGACAACTGTCTCACCTGATGTTAAGTGATGACGCTGTCTAGGATTTAGCACGCAAAGCTAGAAGGTACCTATTCACTCGCGACTTGAAGACTCCAGGATTGTACATATCGGGATGTATATATCAGCCATCAGGTTACCATAGTACAGGCTCTGCCTAGTTTGGGACCTGAAGACCTTGTGTGAATGTTGTCTCATATAATTATTATATATTATTATTATTAGTATACACCATAGTCAACAAGAGATTTTATAGAAACATTTCACCAATGTTATTTTGTATAATATTATTCGAAATATTAATAAAATAAAATAATTAAATAAATGTACGGAAATATTATGGATTTAAATGGATTTCCAGTGTACTAAAAATTCTTAATTACACGAAAGACGCCCCTATAAACAAAACATGAAAGTAATATGTAATCACCATTTCTTTTTTTTAACTTATTTATTTATTTTTAAGGAGTTTAGTTCACTGTGTTCTTTTCAGTCTTTTAGAGCCTTAAACATATAATATAATTATCCGAGTACGCTCGTAGCAAATAAACCAATATGCGGAATCTTTGTACTCATAAATAATTTGAGTTGCTTCAAAATCTGGCAGAGACAACAAAATACATCAAACGCATATTTTAAGTGATGTTTAACTCAGCCAAGATATTATGTCTTTCAGCTTTCATCAGTACATGGATATACATCCTCGGGATTATGATAAAGCAGATTGGTGATGCGACTTTTCCCATTATAATATTATGTGCGAATTTGTGTTAAGTGGAATGGAGAGTCCATTTGCTGAATCTCCCATTTACATTCGCAAAAGTGGCAACAGACGTTTGTCACACATCACATCCTAGACTTGGCCGTATACTTAGCAGAAACATGCTCTATAAGGAACCAAGCCTTAACAGTGAAACCAAAAGATTTTCTCTAATAGAAACAAAAGCAGCCTTTAGGGAAAGCAGTTATGGTTCATTATTCTAAGGTAGGAGCAACGGCTGTTCATATTTTCAAGCGTTCATCTTTAGGACTAGTTTTGCATGTCCGCCATTGACGCCGCTCAAAATGGTAAGAGGAATTGTCACTCGTGCATGGTGTGACGTTTGACAGTTCAAGAACATTGACGAAGTGGTAGACCGGGAGGTGTTGGTTAGTTCTGGTAATATGCTTTGTTTATGTTTCTGTTCATAAATAATAAGAAAAAACAGAGATCATACATTTTTCAGAAAAGGAAGACTTTTAAAATACGACCTTAAAGTGGACAAAAAGTATGTTATTATTTTTTTTATTGAGGATAGGCATGAGTTTGACCACTTTATATTTGTACCGAAATAAACGTTTAGAATAATTTAGAAAGAAAACTCATTTTTTATGCGATAGTTCACTATATCTGATAAGTGCTGTAACTTTTATGTATGTATTCGCATCAAAAAACAATTAAAAATACTTAATGTTAAATTATATAATTTGCAGTCCCAATAAAACATGGTTTAAAATGGAAAGTTGCTTTAAGGCAAACTTTCTTGTCCAAAAATAATGACAACTCTCTTCCTATCAAATATATCAAACACCAAGACTACCTAATGTTATTTTTTATAAAATAAATTCAGAACCCAAAGTCCAGAGAGAGTCACCAGGAACGAAATATAATGAAAGCGTATTTGGTCTCAAACAGCTGCCGACCTCATTGGCAGGCCCCTTATACCGCTGGAATCGAACGTGCGCAAAGTGCAGCCTGTCGATTGGAAGCAGCGCGAGATCGACTCCGGTGTCGACTCCTGTGTCGGAGGACAAGGGTTACTTTGGACCGCTGCGTAAGCGGAGTAAGTAGGAAAGGGTTTTGTTTGCAGATTTTTTTTTGCAATTTATTTGCAAGGCAATCATTGTATAATCTTGCCAGTACACTACTAGCAATCATTATAAAATTGTTATTATTATTTGAGAGAACTCTTCAATCACACCATTTATTATTAGATATAATTAAAACTCATGAACTAAAACTAAATTTAAATAATATTGTGTGGTTTGGACTCGGCTTATCTATTTTACTTTATCTATTTAGTTTTAATATTCATTTAAATTATATATATATATATATGTATTTAATATTACGTACCTTTATTACTTATGTCAGAATATAATGGTATTTTCATTTAGTATGTGTATAATGTGTTCATTCGTATTTATCGAAGCTCACGAAACCAAATTACGTATTCGATCAAATAAATCGACCTTCACTCGCACTTCAAAGTTATTTATGCAACAGCGAGCGATGTTTGCTTTGCACCCAATATTTATCGTTGAGGACTACTCACTACTCAGTTATCATAACACTTCAGAATACAGTAGGAAATCATTCTGTGTCACCGAAATATCCAAAGAAATTAATGAAACTTTATTTTTTTTATCGATCTCGGAGGTTTTTTCACCGCAAAAAGTCCCATGACATCTCCGGTTGCGCATTGTTATCTATACTAATATTATAAAGAGGAAAGATTTGATTGTTTGTTTGCATTTAGTAAGCTCCAAAACTACTGAAATGATTAAAAAAAATATTTCACTGTTGGAAAACACACTAAACTATGGAACACTATCCCCGGGCGACATGAGCCTATATCTTAAAAAAAATATATATCCTTACAATTTATAATTTTTTAATTTATTAACTGTGCGTACAGTGGTCCCGGGGCGGACCACTAGTTAAGTATATGGCATCGATTTATAAGACAAGCTTATTTTATTTACATACCCTAAGTTAACCTTGCGACGCGGCGAACAAAGTTTTCAATGCAATTATTTATCTAAACTTGTGGCAACTGTAACTTGTTGCATATTACAACATATCAAATTGAATAAACTATGGTTATGAGCTTTTAAGAAATCATTTTTTTAAATAGTCCCGAGTTTCATTCTGCTTCTTGCTGGAATCGGTTGTTATCATTGTATAACGTGGAGATACAAACAAAAACCGCCGCAATTCAACTGATATTTTGTATGTGCGTTCTGGATTTCTGAGTATAATGAATAACTTTGATTTCATTTACAATTACTTCACACCGGAACAACTGCTCAACTTATACCAAGCGCAAGTCCGATCCTGTATGGAGTACTGTTCTCACTTGTGGGACGGCTCGGCTAAATATCAGCTTGAGGCTCTTGAGTCCATAGAGAGGCGTGCTAAAAGGCCCATTAACAAGGATTCTTTAGTCGAGACATAACTTCAAAGCCTGCAACACCAACGTAGAGTCGCTAGCTTATCGGTTTTTTACCGGATACATTTCGGGAAGTGTTCTCTGGAGTTACATAACTTGGTTCCTCCTTCCCCATTCTATCAAAGAACGACCAGACGGACTGCAATGCGACATCCATACACGGTAGACGTTCCAACCTGTCGCACGAAGCGCTTCCACATTCATAGTGCGCACAGATAACGAGTGGAACTCATTGCTTAAGTCTGTGTTTCCACATGGCTACAATCTGGGTATCTTCAAGTCACGAGTGAACAGGTATCTTCTAGGCAGACGTGAATCATCGTAGACCGCATCATCACTTTACATCATCGCATCATAATTTAACATCAGGTGAAATAGTGGTCAAACACCAGTCCGTTGAACATTTAAAAAAAAAACAATACAATGTCATCAATTTTTTTTTCTTATTAAAAATATACTATTGTTTTTATAACATTTAGAGTTACAGCTACTTTGTTGAAGTATTGAAAGATCGTGATTCGTACACAATGTCAACAAGTTTTTGCAATATCTGAAGAACTAATCAAGCTGTGGTTCCCAAACATGATATTATACGCATCAACGTTTATTTAGATGTTATATAAAATAAACATTGGCACGCTTCAAATAAAAATAACAATATTAACATGAGTTATGTAATCACAAATTCTAAAAATGTCAATGAATATAGTCTATGCGGGTGTACATATTTAAGTTAAGCAATGCGCACGCGCAATCTTTTTTGTATAAAAGTAACGTTTGGCTATTATCTCAGTTGATAGTCAGTGACATTGTTGTCGAAGGTAGAACGTTACGTTAAATCTAGAATGATGACTGGCTCGTTAAGACTTTAATAATAGTTGAGTATTATAGTGTAATACTTGAAAGTAAAGTAAACAGTTATAAATCGTATTTGCTATACGAATTAAGGTGCATCATTGTTTAAACTTGAAATATATACTCTTTGAACGCAAAACACCTTTGTCATTTTGTTATTTTTATTAGATGATATAGACACGTTTAGTGTCAATCTTTAGCTAACTTTAACTAAACGCTTTAGAATATGGTGAAAGTTTTGGTATTTAATATGTCTAATAGAGAATTTCTAAACTAAATCCGTGAACTGGCTTCAGTTTTTTATATAGATCTAGCGTTTGATCTTTATCCTATTTGAGTATATAACAATTTGGTCGAAGGAGTCATCACGCAAGATCAAATCTTTGCTGGTTTTGAAGGACAAAACATACAGTAACACACTGTGTTTTTCAAACTTCAGGGTGGCTTGAGCAAGAGGTAGGCACAAGAAAGTACCCTATTGGCTGTACAAGGTGACTTTGATAGCAACGAGAATCATATTTTTAACATTTTGAGACTAAAAAGCCTTCAAATATATTACTGAATTAATTTGTGTATTTAGTAAAACCAGATCAATTTTAAATATCCAGTCATTATAAATATTTGCTATGACTACACGTTTTAACATACATAAGTTGAATAATATTGCGTGACGTGCTTGACACACAATGTCAGAATCCACTGTCAAGTGCGTTGTCGCAATTATTGCTTTCCACTTTCAGTACAAATTTAAGGTAACGTTGATTATTTTTTATTGTGACATGGTTAAAACTTCAGAAATCACTTTAAACATCAACTTGTAAGATCGCGTGTGTAACTGTGTGTTTTGCTAAACTGATGCCAAATATTTCCAATAATATGTAAAAAGTAAGTAAGTACTGACGTGCGCTAAAGTGATTTAAGTAATTATACTTGCAATATTTATTTTTATGCAATATAATGACATTTATTTTTAGTCATAAACATTTTCAAGGAATTTTCGTCTTAAAATAAATCTTTAATATTAGGCTTCTTTTAGTACCATACTTGTGTTAAAGTGATAATTTAGCGTAGCTTGTAACTACTTCTCCGCCTAACACTATATATCTCTCGCTCACATCTTCTTTTGTTTCATAATCACCAGACAAACATTGAATATCATTACTACGTATAGAGAAGATACCCTATCAGAAGTCTGGCTTCATTTTGCAATTTGCTGAAGCAATCATTATATTTTCGTCACAACACACATGAAAGCATATTTTACTGCGTTTGAAATAAAAAAAATAATCAGTCATTCATAAATTCCCTGACTGTATTTATTTGAGTATTTTAGGTAAGTAATGAAAATCTGGTTTTTTGTAGTTACTTGAAAAATTCACACATTTTTAATGTGTGAATTTTGAAATGTGAAATGATTCGTTCTTTTACAAAAAAACGACAATTTTAAATACATATAACGTTTCCCATTTAATTTTTTGATTCATCACAGGGCCAGTGAAACGTCAAATGCCTTGCGTCGATGTCTGTACACAACGGGTTTAAATTAAATAAATGTTGCATAATAACACGGTTCGCCGGGTTAACGAGATGGCGTGACTGCGCACTGTTAACATATCCCAATTCCTTACTTTTTTTTACTAAAAAGGACTATCGTAAAAAGCTAAAAATTTGACCCTTAAAGTACGAACTTTAAAGCTGAATTTCGGCTTGCGCAATTCTCAGTAGCATCTGCCGTTTTCTCGAAAACTTGAGTCTTATTTTAAAGGAAATAAAGTTCGGGTTGATTTGGAAAAAAATGATACGATGACGGATTGGGAGCGTTTCAGATCTCAATGTGTAACGAACAAGACAGCTTGTTGGGCAGTTAATGGATTTTGCACGTATGAAATATGTTTTATTTTTTTGGAAACAAGATAGTGTATAATCGAGTAGGGTTCTTTGCGATACTTGCAAGAGAATGCAAAAAGAAACAGGTGAATCTTTATCATATTAAACACGTGGACAGGCCACGGTAAGAGTACTAGCGGGAGCACGGTACGGCCTACCGCCATTTGGTAATAGAGTTCTCTGTAGTTTTTCAACTCAGTCATATCATGAGGTCACAAATGGTAAATCTTTAAAAAGACACATGTCACAAATGTAATACGTTTATGAGTAGGTATGTACAAGATGCCTTAATTAAATAAATACTTTTGAATTTGACTTAAAACAGAAGTATGGATAACCCAATCATTAGTATTTCATTTCAATGCAGCTATGCCCTTAATTTGTACCACGATCGATTTTCCTGTCACAAAGTCCATAAAAACCGATTTCGATCCTTATCATTACGATTGATATAAGAGCAAATGATATATCAAAGTCCTGAATCCAGGTTGCAATCTTAATAATTTTATCTTTGATCATCCCATTTCAGGAGAGTTCATTAAACCAAAATGTCTGGTTTTTAACCATTGTCGATTGATATCTCGCGGTGTTCGTAAAGATACAAATTGTTGCCATTAATCAACAGTTTGCAATACTGTAATCTTTTTGATGGTGTTGCCTTTTGTGCAAAGCAATTTTGGCAATTTATCACTATTTAAACGCTTGGTTTCCTTATGCACGTGTGAAATTTATCAAAATTGGATATGTAAGAGTGGAATTAATTGCTGCACCGTTTTGGAAAGGTATTTGAAGAAACATACATGCCTCTTTCCCTTTAAGGTAGTTGGAGATTGCTATGAACTTGACACATGTTTTTTTTAGTAGAAATATTTCTTTTTAAACATAGTAATGCATCACGCATTACTATGTTACTATATACTATATATATATATATATATACTATGATACTCTCACACCTAAATCCTCATTTCTATTCTGGTTACTTACTATACGTTATGTCATGTACGAAACTAATCTATACTAATATTATAAAGAGAAAAGATTTGATTGTTTGTTTGTTTGCATTGAATAGGGCCCGAAACTACTGTACCGATTTGAAAAATTCTTTCACTCTTGGGAAGCTAAACTATCCCCGGGTGACATAGGCTATATTATATAAACAACTAATTTTTAAGTAAGCTATAGCAGCCCATACCACTAGGGCCGAATTACTTCCTTCCTTATTAACATCTGCGGGGATGTTATTAGCGCCATCTACCTTTACAGGACGGTATTCTGTAGTCGTGGGTTCAAGTCCCACTAGCAGCCGAATTTTTTCCTTCAAATATTTGAACATAAGTTCTTCCTAGCATATGTTAATGCGATACACAATAAAAACTCTTAAAAAAAAAAAAAAAAACTAATTTTTAGTTTTGAAATGTTTTACCCGTGCAAAGCCGATGCGGACCGCTAGCAATAATTATAAGGAGGTAAAGTTTCTGAGATTGTAGGGGGTAATCTGGATCTACTGAAATGATTTTGATTATTCTTTTACGTTATTCGTGAATGTTCTAGACTACTTCTCATCACCATCACCATGAGGGGGAAACCACGGGCGCAGCTAGTATTTAAACGTCTACATTATGTACTAAATGTTAGATTTGAAGATTTTTATGCTTGAATGGTTGCTTCGTTCGCAGCAGACGCATCGGAAATATTAGCTTCATTTAGCAAATAATTATTTAAATATATCTAGACACAAAAGATCCATAATTACTTACATTATATAAAGTAAAAATATATTAAAATTTAAAACTATGAGTATTAGGTACCTACTATAAAATCGATAGCATTAGTTTTGATTCTATTATATATTATAAGTAGTCTATTATGAATTAAATTATATTATTTGTAACAATCATTTAATTGTTTTATTAATATCCTATTGTGAAGACGCAGAATAGGATAGTCGAATTTATAAGATAAATGAATGTTTATTGTATGTAAATTAATAATCTGAGTTCACAAAAGCCAAATATGAAATATATGAAAAATAAAATGTGTAATTTCGGAAGCAGCGCCAAACTTGCACTTGGTCTTCATGGCACTGTGGTGAGTGACTGACTTTAGAACCGCGACCGCGGGTGCGCATCCCGGCTGGAGTAAATATTTCTGGACCAAACTCAACCAAAGCTTGCGTACGTGTAACGAAAATAAACCATCATTTTACGGATATTGTTAGAGTTCTATTATCAAGTTAGAAAATAAAGTTTCAAGACAGTTAAAGCCTCAGGACATACCTAGTTACAGTTTATAAAGGTATTTATGAAACTGTGCTCGAGTAAAATCTCTTTAATATATATTAACTTAGCTGTTTCTCTTTTACAGATGAATCAACAATGCAAAGTGTGCGGAGAGCCCGCGGCAGGATTTCACTTCGGAGCATTTACCTGTGAAGGCTGCAAGGTAAATTCCTTACCGTAACACTTTCATATCTATATCAACTACCTTTATTAATATTATTTATAAAGAATTCTCATACTTTAATAATTTTCAAAAATCCAAGCAAGTTTAACACTAACCTGTATACTTTTGAAAAATAACGTATGAAAATAATATAAATACCTTAGAGATATCTATAGGCTACCAATAGCTAGTGGATTGCTCAAATGTTATTGTAGTAGCTGCAGTATTGTAATTAGTTATTAGTGTTTTATTTTAATAAAGGCATTTGCCCTATGAAAAAAAATCAATTTGAAAAATAATAAATATTTAGTTTATTGAAATTATATTAATTAAAAAGGAAGATAGTAAAAAAAGCAATAAGTATTTTATTTTAATAAAGACATCATCTCTTTAAAAAAAAAACATATTTGTCAGACATGTTGAGACATTATAATTATATCAAAGTAAGTTTTTTATTTTTATAAATTAAAAATTCTTTTAACGGTTAATGCAATACAAAACATCATTTTTAGGTATTATGCCTACACCTTATTTTTTTATCTACATCATCAGGCAATAAAAAAAAGGAGAAAGTAGAAAGCATTTGAAACAGCATAATATTGACTAAATTAATGAAAACGTGTGTGTTTGGGCCTAAAGAAGTACAAACATATAAAAAAAAAACATTTAAAAATATTATTCGTTTTTTGTTGTATGTATTGCTTCCGGGCTGTTTGGCCGTGATCTAAGTGAAACTTGTCGACCGCAGTGATCGACGAAACGTTTGGAACACAAGTTTCACTTAGACCACGGCCGAACAGCCCGGAAGCAATACATACAACATACAATGTCGGCTGTGACAGCCTTAGAGTTTTATTTTAATTGTTAAAATATAATATATATAGTATTCGAAAAAAAATTTTTTTTACAAAAAATGCAACCGACTTCGACAAGTTATTTCACACTTTTGAGTGTTGAAGTCGGTTGCATTTTTTGTTAAAAAAAAATTTTTACCGTTTTCAGTGACCACTGCTACTCACGGGACCAATTAATTGTCATTGTGTGTTCTGCGATGTCTTCAACCGCGACAATAATATCATCAAGATACGCATAGCACTTTTCAGTTATTGGAGTATAACTCAAAAACCGCTTGTCCGATTTTGATGAAATTTGAATGGGAACACCAAGAAAATATACTCTATCTAACAAAAAATCATCATCATCGGTTCATAAACGACGAATTTATCCGCGAACACACATAAAAAAATAATAAAAAGAAACACATATACGGTCGAATTTAGAAACCTTCTTTTTTGAAGTCAGTTAAAAAAGTATGATTGTCCTTACGGATATTCATTGTATACGCTAACCTACCAATTAAACATGCTAAATGAAGTTTTGAAAGGAACTTTATGTTCAGTTCAATAAAGCCTAAACTATTCATTTAGGCTTTAATTTTATTAACGGGCTTTTATTAGGTTCACCTGTTTTGTATACATTATGTCAGTAACGGTACGTTTGAACGTGATTTTAGCCCCTTCAAGGTGTCACATTATTTTGAAATTTTGTACACTAAGGACCAATGACATTGCAATAATAAAAATAATTCGTCCCATTATCTTTACCATCCTGGTATTTAGGATTATCTAAAAAAAACCGCTTACTAAAATTGTGTTTTAATTTATTATATATAACTGTTTTATTTATTATTTGATTAAATTTGGAAAATGTGTACATTCAAATTTCATTTCAACTGTCAACCACGCGGTCATATTCGCGACCGTGACGATGCGGAAAGTGTATGTAAATAAAATATTTAAAATAAATATAGTACTTCGTTCCACCCGTGGTATCCACATATCATCAATTCCCAAGTACCGATTTCCCAAAGACATGTGAAATGGGCACTTCAGCCTTTTCAACTCCGGATTGACGCCTGAATGGCCACTGGCCATCCGTCTGCATCGTACATACTAAATCAGGCATTGCCAACTCTAGGTTCAAGGAAGCATTTAGCGGACAAATAGGGGGACAGGCTAGTTTGCATCAAGGGTAGAAATCAGGTGGATTTGCATGGAGATATGCATGTGGAGATTTGAATCTCATTTCTAACTTCTAAGGATTCTTAGGCGAGAGTGTAGTGATGTCAACAGAGATTGATAATCTTTAAAAAAATGTAAGAGTTGTGTTGTGTACTATTGCGTATTTCGGTCATCACGGTACCACGGTTTGTCAATATAATCTATCACAGTATGCGTAGATTTTAAACTGTTAAATGCTTAGAGTTTAATTTATACAGAATCATGACTCTTATACTAGACTAGCTGTGCCCACGGTTTCACCCGCATGGATTACGGTTTTGCCGCTACCTCAATTATCCCACGGGAACCAAACTTTTTAGGGGAAATCTCAAAATCCTTTCTTAGGGGATGCCTACGTCATAGTAGCTTTATGCATGCAAAGTCTCAGCCCGATCGGTTTAAGATTGACAAAGTTGCATACAAACTTTCATCCTCTATTTTTCCCCTTGGGGGTAAAATTAGTCAAAATCCTTTCTTAGCGGATGCTTACGTCATAACATCTACCTGCATGCCAAATTTCAGCCCGATCCGTCCAGTGGTTTGGGCTGTACGTTGATAGATCACTATGTCAGTCAGTCGTCACCTTTGAGTCAAAAATATTTAGAAGATTAGTAGTCTTAAGCGAAACTATCCGTGATTTTTTCCTAATTCTCGGATTACATCACACATTTTCAGGCAAGAATTTTGATTTGATCCGAGATCAGGCAAAAATCTCAAAACACTGGCATGTATATATTAATTTCAAGATTATTTTTTTCATTCAGAAAGTCACGTTCTAAATGTATAGATGAATACCAATATAATCAATAGAATTTTTTTTTCAAATCTGTGAAGTATTTTATTTTTATCCAAAGAAATTTTTATTTATAAAGTTTAGTCTACATCAGTACTCAATTATTTTAATTTTGAGACTAGTACAAATGTAATACCAAAAGTATACATTTATAATTCTTCAAATAAGTACGTTAACCGTAATTGGAATAGAAACGCATATAATATATTAAAAGGTCCGAAGAAAGTAATTTGGAGTTCATGTGGGAATACTGCACTTTTCAATTTATTTTTTTCAACATTATTTCATACGAGCATTTGGCTTCGCATTATTATTACCTAAGAACCGGCTAGAACTTACATGAAATGTACTGAAAAATAGATTTTGTCATGTTATAATTTATTTTTCTTCAATTTAATGTGCAGGGTTAACCATTTATGTTCAATGTTTCTACATATAATATAATATGGGACAAAATTCACACAAGGTCTTCAGGTCTCAAACTAGGCAGAGCCTGTACTATGGTAACCTGCTGACTGATATATATACTTAAATACATACTTATATATATACTTATATACACACCCAGACACAGGTCAAACAGACATGTTCACACACACAAATGTTTGACCTCTCCGGGAATCGAACCCGGGACCAGCGGCTCAGAAGGCAGAGTGCTACCAACTGCGCTAACCGGCCAGTCAAATTGATGGAAACATTGATGGATCGTTGGACCAAGTTACATTGATCGAGAAATCTTCTCGAGCCTACTATCAATGTAACTTGGTGAAAACGTCGGTTAGTATAAATTATATTTTGATATCTAAATGTGCGCGAATAGACCTGATAGTCTAACTAAAACATGAATTTCATTCGCGAAAGTGTAAAACATCAATAATCGTTAGTAAATCACGTATTTTTTATTGCACAACACGTGCAACGTATATGGGAAAATACTCGGCACCGCATCGGAATTTATCACAACAAAATGAAGTAATAAATCTTAAATCTTAACTATTCGAATAATTGCACGAGAATCGAGAGAATCGTCTCTATAAATTATTATCGGAACGATTATTCGATTACTGCACTATCGGTCACAACTTCACAACTAATGTTTTATGATTAATGGGAGTACGAGGTCATATTACGTGTTGGTATGTAATGGAAATAGGCGTGATAGACATTGGACACGTGCTAATGACGACACGTGTTGGTAATAAAAGTTTGTCCGTATTATTTTGTGATGCAAAACTGTTTGGTAAAAATACTCTGAAGCTCCATTAGGATTTCGAGAAAAACCACCAGTTATTCTAAGAACTAGCGGTATGTGTGAGCGTCAGCTATCAATATTACGAGCACAGATTCAAAATCTACCCTCAGATTGAGCTTCAAGTGAAGTAACATTATTATCACATCCACAATATGATGGTAAGGTATTTTCTAGTACCCGCCTGCGTTGGCACCACCCTCAAGTTTAAAAACTGTGACCAAATACACAGTGTGATTAGGCCGCTGGCCTTGATAGCCAGTCAACATTCTAGGTCTTTTTAGACTACATTATCGCTCATCACATAATGGTCAGTTGTTTATAGTAAAATGCCATTCAATCTTTCACCAATTTTTCTACCTCTACAAATAACAATATAAAAATGAATTAAATATTTATTATTTATTTCTCTTATCGAATATTGTTAGACCTAGTTACTAAGAAAAACTCATTCAAATTAAAAGCAACCACTTTCTAAGTCTTTAAAAACTAAATCACACGTAATACCACTGAGCGGGTGCGACCAAACCTGATTTGAAATTGTCGCGCGTCGCTGCAAGCAATTTGCTACTCCGAATCAATTTGCGACTTTTTTGTCGTACGATAATGTCGGCCGATTCAATTTTCTGTTGAATGCGACCCGCCGCCCTGTCGTGTTGTTGAGTAAGTGCGGAGTATTGAAATTATTTCGGGTTATTTTAGACGGGCGGTTAGTACGACATATACAAGGGATGTTTTTTTTAGATCTTCATTTATTTATTAAGGAACGCGTTTTGATTCGGCACCTTATAAAGCATTGCGATAACTTATTTTTTTCTGTGCTGGATATTATTTATAATATATATTAAAATTTACTTACATATATGAATGTGGTAGATACCACACACAAACTTCGCAGTAATTTATATTCATATTTTATTTATTGTTAATAAATGATTCCGCCCACCTCATTTGTTCGACATAGGTCAGTGGACCTCCCATGCGCACAATTTTTCATGTGTAAAATATCACAATACTTCGATAAATAACAATTATACTTGTAAGAACATTTAGGTGCTTTTTAACCGACTTCAAAACAAGGAGCAAGTTCTCAATTCGACTCGTATGTTTTTGTTAGTATGTTTGTCACCTCAGAACTTTTGACTGGGTGAACCGATTTTCATCGTCCTTTTTTTATTTGAGAGCTGGTGCTTACCGTGTAGTCCCATTTGTAATTTTGTCAAAATCAGTCAAGCGGTTATTGAGTAACACTCTAATAGCTAAAAAGTGCTACGCATGCGTCGATGATACTATAGATGCGGTTGGAGGAATCGGTAAACATACACAATGACGATTGATCCCGCGATTAGCAAAGTTAGGTAACAAAATTCTAAAGGGTTCTTTTGAAAATATATCAACGGTCAGAAGGCACAAACCAACCGTACTAGAAAGTACCATACATACATAGTTTGTATTATGTATGTCCTTACCACTTTGTATAATAATATAACAATAATAATAATAATAATAATATGGGACAACATTCACACAAGGTCTTCAGGTCCCAAACTAGGCAGAGCCTGTACTATGGTAACCTGATGATTAAAAAAAAAAAGATTTTTTTTACCTTACCTTATGTAAGGTAGTTTATTATTATATTTTAATAAAAATTAAATTAAAAAAGGTTATGTTAGATAAAAAACCTTTCCTTAGCAATTATTGGTTAATTTAAAAAAAAACTCCACTCAAGTCAAGCGCTTTGTAGCAGAATAAGAAGCTAAAATGACCCATTATATACGAGGTAGTTTTACTTGATATTACTTGCCCACGCTAAAACTAGGGCATAATTGAATACCCACCGAGCTATGTTTTCCATTATCCCAGCCATAGGACGTCCACAGCTGGACATATGCCTCCCTCATTGATTTCCATGCGTTTCTAGCGCCGTCTAATTGTCACTACGATTCCGATCAAATAATCCAATACAATAAAGACTTGTTTTCTGTAGCCGCAACGCAATGCACACATTCTACCAAAGAGATCGCCGCTTTTAGTTCCATTTTTAAAAACGCACGCACGGCAACTTCAATTTGGCTATTAGGGGAAACTCAGGTTAGTTATGGTAATGCAAAATGGCGGAGTTTCAAAATTAATAAAGAATTTTTCGTTTTTGTAAGCTCGTTGGTAATACATATAAATTAAAATATATAAACTTTTGCCCCTGGAGCTACATATCTGGTACACCACTATGAATGACTTTATGAGCAGGTAGATTGAAAAAAACTTTAACATACAACTACTTTATACTTTTCTCGCGGTAGTATTTTTTATTTATGACACTAGAGCGCTTTTAAAAAAAAAATTAAGAGGAAATATCACTTGAACCAGAAAAACGGGTTAAACCTCAATGTAAAAGTAGGCAGCAAGACAAAACAACACCTGCGGCGTCCAGCCTTTTTAATATTGTGTTATTGGATCTGATAAATTGGCCAATTTCGTATTGAGCGATTTATAATGGAGTCAAGAGCCATAGCCACTATCGGCAATGTTAACTCGGCGGCTGGTTTATAATGGAGTCAAGAGCCATAGCCAGTATCGGCAATGTTAACTCGGCGGCTGGTTTATAATGGAGTCAAGAGCCATAGCCAGTATCGGCAATGTTAACTCGGCGGCTGGTTTATAATGGAGTCAAGAGCCATAGCCACTATCGGCAATGTTAACTCGGCGGCTGGTTTATAATGGAGTCAAGAGCCATAGCCAGTATCGGCAATGTTAACTCGGCGGCTGGTTTATAATGGAGTCAAGAGCCATAGCCACTATCGGCAATGTTAACTCGGCGGCTGGTTTAAACCACACGGAAGGCGAGAATATTTATAATGTAAGTGACTCTTCCTACTTTTTTATATACTCTATAGATCTAGCAATCCACCAGTATCTCATTTCATGGTCAGTAACAATGTGGTCGAAGGTTATCACACTAAACTTTTTCAAACTTGAGAGTAGCTAACCAGTTCGCAATGCTGTAAGTTAACGACGTTTTCTTCACCGGATGCTCAAGGCGATGGTAGGAATTAAACTGACATCTTTTAGTTTGTCAGCCGACGCTCTCACCGCCAGGCTCACTTCAATTCATTCACCATTTAATTCATCACTTCAAAACATGGACAAGAAATTAAAAAAAACACAAAAGTGACTAAGACATATTATTTTGTTTGTGGCAGTGGAAAGATACGCAATAACTTGCTCGCCTAGTACTCAGTACCTACCTAGCCGCTAATCGAAAAGTTTTTATTCTGGTGTTACTTGGATTATTATATTTGACGCAGACATCATCATCATCATCATCATCTCAGCCATAGGACGTCCACAGCTGGACATATGCCTCCCCCATTGATTTCCACAAGAACCGGTTGGAAGCGGCCCGCATCCAGTCCTTGCCTGCGATCTTAGTCAGGTCGTTTGTCCACCTGGTCGGTGGCCGTCCCATACTGCGCTTGCCAGTCCGTGGTCTCCATTCGAGAACCTTTCGGCCTCAACGGCCATCGGTTCTTCGAACTATATGTCCTGCCCACTGCCACTTCAACTTGCTAATCCGCTGGGCTATATCGGTGACTTTCGTTCTTCTACGGATCTCCTCATTTCTGATTCGATCACGTGGTGGGGATCACGCAGACGTGATCCCCACCAATTCCACACTGTTTTTGGTCAACGAAAGATACTATGACGCATCACCGCTTCATGCCAGATGTACCACCTTTGCATGTGATCAATGCTCGAGTCTGTTTTTCCCGATAAGTGTCCTGCAGTCTCCTTGTTACTAGTTAATAGGTATGTATATAAGTATATATATCAGTTATCAGGTCAGTACAGGCTGCGCCTAGTTTGGGACCTGAAAACCTTGTGTGAATGTTTAAAAAAAGACTAGATACTTAACAAGCTTGTGTGCTTCTAGTAAACCACGCTAGCGCTTAATATCAGGTCATGGAGAGGTCAAGTGGAGCATAAAAAATCAATTCAAATAAAATCACAATCAATTGAGAATCCACAAATAATAACCGTGTCAAATTGTACTATTTACCAAAACATCTATTAAAAAGTTTTGGTAGATGGTAATGTAGAACTTAAAAATACCACCTCTATCTATCTATGCATCTATGTTTAATGTCTTTCAAAATCTTATATGTTCATTGTCCCTTTCCCACAAAAGCACAATAATTATTTACAATCAAAAGAGATGGTAAACCTTCCAAAACACAATTTAATAATCCAATCTTTTCATGAGTGTTACCATAAATTGAAAATAATTGACATTGACTTTTCTCGAGTCGACAAAAAATTTTCGATTTCATTAGAATTAAGTAATTTGATATCCAAATCTTCTACCTTTGAACTTATTAAAACTCCCACCCACACAAAACCATCCCAAACTGGCAACATTCTATCACGTCAATGTAAAATATAGCAGAAATCTACTAATTTATGTAAAAGCCTTAATTTTATATAGCACAGCGACAAGCCTCCGTCTCACTGGCGCGTTTATGGTATGGTAAACATAACATATCAAATGAACGGGCACGCACGTGCCGTCATTAACATTACAAATTAATGTAAATTCTATAATAAAAACGTTAAAATTGATTATCGAATGATCTGCATTCACGGAAATGGAACATGGGTTGTTCGATTTATGACTATTTGAAATCTTTCGCTTTGTAAGATTGATAAAAAGAAACAGAACCGCGAGCTCGAACCTTTCTCGTAATCGCAGCGTTAAACAATTGAACTCTTAAGCAACTATCATTAATCTAGAAATACTCTGACATAGATAACTGATCATGTGCACTACCTGCGTTATTCAATTGTTGATTCAAAAAAGGTGGTACGAATTATTTGTTGCTCGTTATCATTTAACAGGCAAAGGTGCTTGAATACGCCCACGCTAACAGAAATTGAGTACAGATTAAAAGTAGCATCACTATTAATTAACAATGTCTTTCTTAGTATTTTTTTTAGGTGATAACTATTTTAAGTCAACATATTTTAGACACGTTTTTATCTATATACTTATTTTTTTTGGACCTACTCCGAAACGTATAATCATTGATGTGGATATAAAATAATAACAAAGTTAAATTTCATTTTACTACCAAAGTAAAAAAAGGTTTGAACCGGTTTTTATGTAATATGCAAATAAATTAATAATAGAAAGTAATCTTTTCTTGAGAATTCAAAAACTATCTTTCGGTTCATAACCAACTGATTTCCGAGTAAACAAACATACAAAAATAATACACAACCAAATGAAAAATCTACATATTTTGGGAGTCAATTGATAGTGTAACATTTTTGCGTGAGAAGAAATAAATTGAATTAAAAATTAACAAGGTAACATTAACATAATTTAAAAATAATTTAGAATAGCAATAAAATAATCTAACTTAAAATAAAAACCTTAAAAATTTAATAAAAACTAAATTAAATCTAAAAAGGGCCCCTGCGGCATTGTACCCAAGATGCTGGCAGCGTTCCCTCTTTGTATTGCTAGGCTAATACGTTGAGCGAGGAAGCTGCCAGCTCTTCGGTCTCCTGAGACGTCAACCAATCTCTTGGAAACTAAAAACTTAAGAAATGAATTAAAAATAAAAACAGCTCAATTTATTTCGTACAGGGATGTACTTTTAAAACTATATAAGCAATAGTCATATTAAATCGATTAAATGTATGATTAAATAAATTTCCTAGCTAACATCACAAAAAACCTAAATACTCGAAACCCTGTTTTGTCCTAGGATTTCATTGCCCTGATTTCGTATCATTGGTGAATTAAATAAAGGCGGATTAGAGACGTTTTGTCTTTGAATTAGGTCCAAGCATCACCGTCATATTCTCTTCAGAAAGACTATAATTTATCACCTTTATCCTACTTGCCTCCGAAACTTCACCACGTATCTCTATGAGGGGTCTTCATCAAATTAGCGTTATACAATAATAATAAATTATAACATCAGAAACACCTACGAGTAATCAAAAACATGACTAACAAGTCTCATCCCATATTGAACGTCTTTTCCTAATTTATTATAGATGAAGTATGACACTTATGAACTAAAAAATAAGGGCGTGATTAGCATTTTAATCGTTGAAACCACCCACGCGCCAAATTTTCTGTTTGTTTTCTTATAATTATTTGAATAAATTTATAATTATGTTAATTATTTAATCAGTGATACTGATTTTTGATAGTTGGCTCATTATCATACAGTTCAAATGATTGTTATCGTTAGATATAAACTACAAAAGCTGTTATCGTGAAATTGCTTGTGTATTTCATTACAACAGGTGCTGTGTGTTAGTAAATAAAAAAAATCTTAAACCGGTTTAGTGTAGGCTCAGTAAAAGCAAAATATTGAGTTAAAATGAAAATATATAATAAATTGATATTACATATCGACTCCTGTGATCATCGTTTAGGACTTTTAGGCATTTCAACTAAATAAGCTGAAAGGACTCAAATTTCAATTATTAGGTTATGAAAATTGTAAAGCTCTTACGAAATTTCGATGTTTAATACAATTGAGACCATCTTATAGGGCAGCCTATCTATAAAATTATAATATTCTTGACGATCAGAAGTGTATTCAATTTTTAAACAGAAAATACAAAGCGAACTATCAACATGTTTCATTGAAATTAAATAACAAAACGCGATATCACCAAACACGAAAACAATTCACGTAGACTCCTAAGCCACGTCTGATGTCTCCGAGTACCCAGGTAGAAGTGTCCAACAGTGGACTAAATAAGGCACGTCCGCTCAGTACGATGTCCCGAAATAGAATGACTCGTCCAAGCCAGCCGCGCCGGTGACGTAACGTCGGTCGCCCCTTCCACTTGCTACGTCATTGCGTCGACGTCCGATGCCGGCGAGCGCCCGAGTAAAAGTGTGCGCGCTTCGGTTCTGTCTGGCTTATATAGCCAGTCTGCCGCTCGCCCCACTACTACCGCTAGGGGCGTGTAAGACGGCCTTTCCTGACACCCTGACGTCCCCGTCAGGTTCTTCAGGCTTTTTTCGTTAACACAATACACCACAACACATGTTGTACTGAGAATCGTTCCGTCTGGCACAAACTTGGCTTACTGACATACTTATCCACACGCTGGCCCAGCAAATCACTAGGCATGTAGCCAATAATGCAGATGTTCATGTGGTGCGGCTCACAACTCGCGAAGAAGGTTGAACGAAGCACCCAAAGTCCATTCATCGCAGTAGCAGCAGCAGCAGCAGCAGCTGCCAGAGCTCGTGTGCTACGAGACCCCGCCTTCAGCAAACAAGCAGAGAGAAAACACCCAGCGCACATTCGTCACGCCAAAACAGCATGTGTAGTTTTATATTCTTTCATTCATCTCACAATCACGGCCCTCTATCACAGATACACTCCAGGCTATATCAATGTCAACTAAATCTCTTCAATACATTCATCACACACAGCGTACTGCATCAGACACTTTTCAGACCGATTCTAATATGTCGAACCCTACATAGCCACAATGTCGGGGCTATGAGTACCACAATGTCAGGGCACGAAATAGCCACAATGTCGGGGCTGCGAGTACCACAATGTCGGGGCACGAAATAGCCACAATGTCGGGGCTGCGAGTACCATAATGTCGAGGTACGAAAGAGTCACAATGTCGAGGTACGAAAGAGTCACAATGTCGAGGTACGAAAGAGTCACAATGTCGAGGTACGAAAGAGTCACAATGTCAGTGCTGCGGGTACCACAATATTGAGGTACGAAATAGTCACAAAGTCGGTGCTGCGGGTACCACAATGTCGAGGTACGAAATAGTCACAAAGTCGGTGCTGCGGGTACCATAATGTCGAGGTACGAAATAGTCACAAAGTCGGTGCTGCGGGTACCATAATGTCGAGGTACGAAATAGTCACAAAGTCGGTGCCCACACCCAATAGGAATGCATCTCCCAGGCTGGAGCTTGCACAACAGGCATTCGTCTGCCAGGCCAGAACCCACACGCATCGAGGATGCGCCAGCCAAGCCAGAGCCCACACGTATCGGGAATTCGTCTGCCAGGCCGAAATTCTGCGAATTATTTCATACAAACAAACACAAATTAGTCTTTTCAACAGTTTTGGTAAAACATCCGCCTTCCTAGGACTCGGCCTACCTGACCTTGACTTATAAGCCTTCCGAATTAGCAACTTTGGTCGCTAGGAATGAACTACATTTGTGGGTAAACACAAAAAACGTTAAAAAATTACTGAGTAAATAATAGTACTCGCTCAATAGAATGTCATACATTTGTCTGCTCTAATGCCGCACCGGCAGATCTATGCTTTCCAGCTTCAAATGTCAGTAGCCAACAGGGCAAACGTGCCCATTACTAAAAATGGCACAAACAAATACGGATGTATTTGTTGTAATCTTAGCAGATGCTAAAATTTCGAAACACAATATAGTTGTAACACTACAAGAGCGTTCTACTTCCTTGGTATCAATCTCACATACTAGGCGCTATGTGTAAATTTAACGGGAGCTTAAACCAACTTCATTTAACGACGGTATAAAACTGTGGGTACTTTGAGAATTTATAAACGGTCAGAAATTGCTCAAATTAATTACGTCATTATTTCACACAACAATCGCATTTAGACAGACTACGCACTGGCTTCACCCGCAATCACAGGAAGCAATGGAGTGGGACAATAGCGCACTTGACGTGATAGTTCGGCATGCAAAACAATTTAGCAAACAAAAATGAATAATCGACTCGTAGTAATTTTCAAAATTTAAATTCACACAAACCGTGATATTTTCACTGTAAAACACACAAACAACAGAACAAAGAAAGTAATTAACACGTTGTTGTTTGCGAACAAAAGTTAGAGAGATGGCGAACGATCAAGGTCGCGTGTTTTTAAGCGAATCCCACTTCTGATCTTGACGATCAGAAGTGTATTCAATTTTTAAACAGAAAATACAAAGCGAACTATCAACATGTTTCATTGAAATTAAATAACAAAACGCGATATCACCAAACACGAAAACAATTCACGTAGACTCCTAAGCCACGTCTGATGTCTCCGAGTACCCAGGTAGAAGTGTCCAGCAGTGGACTAAATAAGGCACGTCCGCTCAGTACGATGTCCCGAAATAGAATGACTCGTCCAAGCCAGCCGCGCCGGTGACGTAACGTCGGTGGCCCCTTCCACTTGCTACGTCATTGCGTCGACGTCCGATGCCGGCGAGCGCCCGAGTAAAAGTGTGCGCGCTTCGGTTCTGTCTGGCTTATATAGCCAGTCTGCCGCTCGCCCCACTACTACCGCTAGGGGCGTGTAAGAATATATTATTAGCATAATGGGTTGATTTTTTGGTAGTCCAGGGATTGAGATTAGCTTTAGTGGATACAAATCAGATAGATTCATAAACAAGAGTTTGTGATAGGACTATGACGGAAGGGTGTCCTTTGCTGGAGTTAATTCTTGGCCTCTAAGGTCTCAACATCATTCACATTCTCCATACGTGTTTCAAAACAGGTGCCATTTTGAAATGTAATTATGGAGGTTTAACTTTAATATGCTACGACATTTTCGATTTGCTAATATCGTTTTTGTTATGAATTAATTTTAGTGTAATATCTATGGATAACGATAGATGATAGAAATTAAGTTGTGAAATGTTAATGTATTTACGAATTACCATGTTTAAGTTTTTATACTTCGTCAGGTGAAGTGGTAAAATCAATTGAGGTTATTATAATATTGTCAAAAAACAAATACATTTCAGGTTTTAATTATTATATTACACTTTTTATATTCACCTATTGTGTTTAGGTGATTTATTAGTATTGAGTTCACTGAACTGTATATAAAGTGCGATCTTGCCACCGTTACCTTTAATTAAAATGTATTAAAACAAAGTGTTATTAAAACAAACCGCTTTAAGCGATAAATCCACCTCTTGTTTCTCTAAGGTAAGGACAAAATTATAAAAAGTTTTCTATCGGTTTATATAATACAGTGACTTTTTAACGTATTATTAAAAAGTTATCCTATATACTAAATAAATATTTAAAATATAGATAGATAAACATTTGCATTCACATAGCACTTGTAAACATATCTTATCATAGACCATATGGTCTAACTAGTTGGTTACGTAGAAGTAGTAGTAGGGTAGTTGGTATTTGTTATAGTAGTAGTTTATAGACTAAGCAGGTACTCATGGGTGAAGTTTATAATAGTGTTGGAAGAGGAAGGCGCTCGTCTAGGCAGACAATGTTCCGGAAACAGATTGAGGAAATCCCAAACCCAGGTCAAGAGTCCGCTTAACCGACGGTCTTGTAGGAAAGGTCTGATGACCCTGGATGAAGCAAAGTAAATGTGTCTGGATCGTAGCAATTAGAAGGATCTGGTTTCTGCCTACCCCTACGGGAAAGAATAGTATATTATGATGGTATTTATGTAGTTTATTGTTGATTACAACATAAAAAAAACCCTTTTAATAATAATACTGGATCATTTATTCAACGATTCGCACGCGTTTGGATCGAATAAATCGATTAATAAAATATACTAAATCAAAATGAACTGTTTATGAACTAATAATACATAAAAGGATTCCAATTAATATAATTACCGTAAAAATAAATGTCGCATTTAAACACCTTTTCAAGTATTTGGGGCATCAAAATCAGTTTTTTTTAAAAATTACTTGCGGCGACCAGTGGAGGCGGCGGAGCCCGGAATGTTATCGATTGCCCTGTAATTTGGACACTTCATAATAATCGATCGAGTTTGCCGAATCGTGATTCGGTAACGACACTGTGTTCGAGTTAAACGATCGATGTTTTCATATTCATTTGTTTCATGGATATAGAGGTAGAGGAAGGCATGAATGGACTGTGTGAAGAATGATTTGTTTATGATAGGTGTGAGCACTGAGACAACTAATGATAGAAGAGAATGGAAGAGGAAAACATGTCGTTCAGAAATTACCTAGTGTGGGATAAGGATAAGAAGAAGACCTACTGTAATAAGTTTGTATATTATTTTATGTACGAATAGCATCAGAAACATACCCATTGTTTTAGGACAATGAATTTTTAAAGACTTTTCGGCACTACAAAAAAGAATCACACATGCAAGTAGTATATAATTTTTTTTTGGGAGATTGCACCATATTGAATGCTTACAGTAGTACAACATCATTGGCTTAATAGTTTGGCAACTGTTTTGATCGTCCATTGTTTTATCACACAAATAACATGACCGGTTCCTATAGTGACATGTTTATACCAAAAATTAAAAATCCAAATGCGTGCGCCGTAAGCCCTCCCAAAATTTAATGACTTATAATGCGCGTGCGCATTATGAATAATTCATTAAAATCCCGGCGCGGCAAAAGTCCACCGTTATGCGCATAGTAAATAGTTTGTGTGCGATTTATGGTTTTATTAATTTGTACTACATTTATATGTTATATTTTTACATAATTTGGTTCGTAAATCGGTGCACGTGTCCCTCGACACATTAAATAGTTTGAATAGTTTTTGCAGTGTTTTTATTGGCAAACGTTTTACTTACTTACAAAGTTTATACCTGTTATTATGGTATAAAGTGGGTAAAAAAACCTAAGATCATCTTTACACACTGTCGTTTGGTAATTCTAATGGGTTTAATTAACATCGAGGTTTGACTAAAAGAACAGTTAATAATTTCAAGCAAACGTAATTAAACAAATTGAATCTATCGCTCCAAGTCACTTAGTGCATTTTGATACTTTGCAATACTCTATAGTAGGTATGTGTTATATCAAGACTGCTTTTTAGGTTATGATGTTACTCTTGTTATCATGGACATTTGCAGGTTAGATATTATAGTCCGTAAGACTTTTTCTCCATTTCATCAAACCTGATTTTATCCTGTTCCTGAGGTCTCGGTCAATGTTATCTTTGGCTTGATGAATCGAGGAACCCAAAAATTAACTTTATTCATTTTGCAACTAATATATCTCAAACCACGAAGTATTTCAAATTCAATGATATAATTTTGTTATTAAACATCAGTTTGATAACTGACGTGGTTTTGTCACATTATTAATTTATAAAATACGGGAATTACTCACGTAAAAAGTTAGAGTGTTCCGGCTATAGTTTAGTAGTCCGTTACTAGGCAAACCGGGACTGCGTCCGCGAGCGCTCCTTATTCTCCTTGAAAAAGACCATCGAGTGTGGTTGAAACTATAGTCGAAATACTCTGATTACTCATGTAGTAAACATGAGTAATATCCGTGTTTTATATATTCTCAATGATACAACGGGGACCGTCAATCGCCATTTACACATTTTTTTTTCCTGAAACTCTGTATTTATGTAAAAGTATATGTAAAATGATACCATTTCAATTGTAACTCGACCACACCGTTTTGATACTTGAATAATTAACACTTCGTAAACCACAAATGCTATGCCAATAAATAGCAAAAGCTTTAAATCGACCACACCATTTTGGTACTTTACAACACCCTATTAAGTAACACTTGAACGATCAAAACATGTGTTTTACCGGCGCCCGGCCCTGTTATCAACAACTATTAAGGTTAAACGGTTCAATCATTTAAAAAACCGCAATAAACGTATAATGAGATAGTTCACTGAACTTATTATAGCTTGGAACTTTGAGTCTTTTGCGAATGTCGATTTCCGTCAAATTTTAAACATCATAAATTGTATTAAACACGAATCATTTAATTATAATTATATGAAAATATTATCATTATAATCTCAAGGGGCACATATCTTGGAGAACTGATGACCGATGTGGTCTAAAGGTTCTCAAGTGGACAACAGACTTGGAAGTGAAGCGGTGTCCGACCATAAGGTAGATAAGGTTACAGACAACCTGACTAAGATCCCAGGCTCCGGACCGTGTGGACATCAATGGGGAGGCGTATGTCTAGCGGTAGACTTCCAATTTCGGGTTTCCAGGTGGAATTTATAAGCGTGCTCTATAATTATTTCTGGACGGGTACGACTAGTTAATGCTACGCACGACCTACGAAAAATAGTGGAAAGAAGTTGGATGGATGCCGCTTTCGCAGTAAATTAATTTGAGAAAACCAGTTCACAAGTCAAACCTAATATTTTCCGTAAATTAAAAAAAATGGATGAAGATGAATAGATGTAAGCATTAGTTATTACCTAATGATAATAATTTAAAAGATAAATATTATTATTAAACTCTGCTATAACTAGAATTTGAATATACCTTTAAGGTCCAGCAACGGGATCGTAATGGGACATTACTGCTATTTATGATTTACTCTAGTATGTTATTTTAATTTAAAAGTGGAGTATATTATATTATTAATTTAGTTATTATTCAAACTAGACAATTTTCCAAAGTTTGAGTCTTTAAAATAGATATGATATAAAATTAAATCTAATATTAATAATTTACCCAAACTAGAATATGAAATCAATAGTTGTAACAACAGTTTTATTTCTTCAAGGCGAGTTATTTTTTACTGTTACTTTATTTGTATAGATCTAGCGTTTGACCACTATCTCACTTGATAGTCAGTGAAAATATAATTTTTAAATGTGCTCATTGAAAACATTTCACCACCATGCTACCTGAATACAAAGTTCAAAGCCAAAGGCTTTTAATCGAATAGAATAGAATAGAATCCAAAGACCCCTGATACGTAGCTAATACTCCACCGTAGCGATTATCTAAATCTAATGCTAACTTTGTCATAAATGTGGCAATTTGCTCGCGTATCAGTTTAACAATATAAACTTATAGAAAGCGATTTTCCATATAAATTTGTAGCACTAAAGGGTTATGTAATTATTTATGCAAAGTGTTTTGGCTCGTATTTATTCACTTTATTGTAATACAATTTACATTATAATATTTTTAATTTAATTATATTAAATAATTTATTATTATATTTTATTAATTACATTTCAAAAGGCGATTGGCTTTTTACAAATAACTCACAGTGTTGTTCCGTTACACTCTGATGAAAGCCTATTCATTGTTAAGTACAAGATCATGACTTAATTCTCCGTAACAGTTCACTTCCACATAATCGATCACTCGATCTCTCACTCGATTCAAAACCGCAAGTCCCGTGAACTTTTAATGAGCGTTCTATTCGATACCTTACTAATCCAACAATAGGTCCAATCAACGGTCAAAAAATCACTACCGTTAAAGTCACTATAATTCGTATCCGATATAATCACGATCGATTCAGAATCGATACAATGATCGACATAAGACGCCCTGTCCACCTAGACACGTATCACAAAAGAAAAGAAAGTGTTGAGTCCGTTAACTATATGTTTAAATTTGGAATAGTTGCATTTATATCCGAATTCGAAATGACTTTGTTATTTGATGGAGCGAATTTCGAAGGTAGTTATTTCGAATCGTCATTCGAACTTTCACCCGTTGATCGTTCTTTGTTAGGTTATGTCGATCATAAAAACGTTTTGTTCGTGCTTGCAAACTAGCATTCATACACCTTGTTATAATCTGTTGAAAAGTGGTGACCTCTGCCTGACACTGTTACTCGTACATTATAGGTAGAAGGAATGAAAAACACGTGTAGATGAACTTTTATATAAAATTAATTTCGGTAAGAAATCATACAAAATTACTTTGAATTAGTACTGTAAGTGTTACTTCAAAACAATTTACAGCGATAACTAGTTAGATTATGTCATCTAGAAGTTAGCGTTAACTTTTTAGTCTTTGAACATTTTAGATTATTTGTAAGACGCGTTTAATAGATACACAGAAAAATATACATATGAAAAATTTATATCAAGCGCTTTTCATATTCGAGTAAACAGTGAAGTGACTTAGTTCTTCAGTGTCCTTTCGGCCAATCAGACAACAGTTCACGTAATGTGTGTCCTACCCTCTATTATTTTAACTGGTAAATGGCATTGAAAAAGGCTCTGTTAGTGACATTAAAATGGAAAGGTACTGATAGGGGGTGGAACTCATTGCTAGAGTCTGTGTTTCCCATAAGTACAACCGTGGAGCCTTCAAGTCCGAGCTAACTTTATAGCTTATACCTTGAGTGCTATATGGGGTAGACTACAAGTGAGATAGAAGCTAGCTAAATATCTTTAAAAAAATGTTTGCCTTAGCTGGAGAACAAACCTAAGTTTTCTTAAAATAGTTACCACAGTTGCCACAGAATAAATAAATCGTCAAGTTAGCCATCTACTCAAAATAGTTTCAGAAATAAATCTTGAAACTGATGAATAGATGGCTAACTTGAAAATAAATCACCTTGATGAAAATCATTGGTCACTTATGGGTAATTCTTTTTTTATATAATCTCGACTTTTTTTTTCAAATATGGACGTCTCGCGGTAACCTTTTCTCTCAAACAGCTGCTATAACCATGTTGTGAATATTTGACAACTTAGGGAGTACAAATCTTTCTCCATCCTCCGTATAGCCAAGATTTACCCTATGGAATTATTATTTATTTTTCATCGCTGCACACAGAGCAGCCTATTTTGCAGCCGAGGCCTTTGAAGAATTTTGTTGTTTACTTTTGAACCAAAAGTAACATACGTTATAGATACAAACGTATCCCGCAAGATACGTTTTTCAAATGTATATAATGATGAATAACTAAAAAAAACACGTAAGTTTGAATACATGACGGTCACCGTGGCGCAGTGGTCAGTGACATTGACTTCTATGTCGTCGGGACCTTGGGTTCGAATCCCGGCAGGGGCAAACATTCGTGCGATGTTTGTCCCAGGTCTTGGGTGTTTGTGTGCTGTAATTGTTGTGTCCATGCCTCCCGCGATACCGGGAATCCTAGTGCGGGGGTCTGAGTTAGAAACAAATAAAAAAAAAACATTATCACCCCGTACGACCTACGTAAGTATATAATCATTAGCTTCATATTTCAGCACGTGTTATTCGATTTCATATAATTATCTAGTATTTTACATTAATATTTTTAAAAATCAATAAATTGTATTTCTTCATGCCAATAAAAACTATAAATCATACCAACTGTTACACTTATAAATCAAGCGTTACTAATTTTCTTTTTTTTATGTCAAAGTTAATTTTAATTCCGCATTAACATATTTGACCCATTTGGAATTGCTTTCGCAGATATAAAAAAATTTAATACGTTATTATTAACATTGATCTATTTGACAACTTTATAATTTTAACCAGTTAAATTTCATGGCATTCTTCTAATTAACGCGACAAAATGGATATTAATATACGTGATAAAAATTGGATTTGATCAGTTTAGGAACTAGTTTTTGATGTAGTTTATTGGCTAGTAATGTTTTTAAGTTTTAGCATAATCATAATTATAAGAATGTTTCAACGGAGTTCTCACGGTAATAAACTATTAAAGTAAAAGCGTCAAATATAATTCACAATTTAGACCACATTACGAATTATTACGAAAGTGGGATCTCAACTTAGGTAGATAAAAGAGAAGTACATGCGGCATGGCAGAGATGCGAATATTGGGATGGATACAAATACAAATACAAAAACACTTTATTGCACACCGGTTACAAAAAAACAACAATAAAAATAAAACATATACCTAACCAAAGTACAATTGGCGGCCTTATCGCTTAAAGCGATCTCTTCCAGACAACCATTCGACGGAAATAATATATTAGGAGTCTGGAAGTTCGGTGATATAAAAACAGCTAATATCTAATATAATATAAATATAATAATATGATATAATGTACTATAACTAATATAATATACAATAATAAATAATATATTATAATATATATTATAGTGATAGTATACGATTATATTAACTATCACTATGTTTAACTACTAATAACGAATACTATATAATTAAACTCTTCAAAATATAACACAGTAAGTATTCATTTACACAAAGCTCAGGTACACATATGGTGTTCATATTTATTTATACATATAATTACAAGTTAAGTGTGTTGAGGATGGGGAGTAAAAGTTATGATATGTGGTGTGAATAGAATAGACAAGTTAAGGCAAGGAGATTGAAGATAAGGAGTTTATCAAAATAAGACTGAAAGTAGCACTAGCAATGATGTTTTACTAAAGATGACGTATATTTATACTGCGCGGTGCTCAGATTTTGTTCCTTTACGACATAAACATGCTTACTGCGACAAATAATACGGTACAAATAATATAGAAAAGAATAGCTATATGCTTAGACTTGCGCTTGAAATACGCGTCGTAATGAAAGTTATTACAATTGGCTTAATTTAGCCGCCTCAGTTTCCGCGCGTTTGTGCGATATCTACCTCATATAAACATATAATATCATTGAGCACTAGTTAATGATAAGTTGAAAAGGAATTCATTTTGCTTAAGAAGATTTTTAAATAATTACACTTGTAATAGGATGGTCGCAAAATAAGATACTTAACCCAGATCACTGGGTATGTCATACCACAATTGACCTTTCGCTTTATAAGCAAAAAAGCTATTAGGATTCAAACGACATACGGAGCCAGCTCGTTACAACATTATGATTGCAAGCTAAGGATGTAAAGTACTCATTGCGATGATATGCTATACGACAACAGCGATTGAATTAACTTAACTTACCTTGAATTAGAAATGCTTTCCTGACAGCTGTCCCCGAGTGTCGAATAACATAGGTATAACTAAGTTGATACGTTTTTAAACTGGCAATACAATAATTATTATTGTTATCGGGATGTGGCTGTTGTCGCGTGATTGTTATCGGGTGGCCAATGCAATGCAAGCATCATGATATAAATTACATCAGATAGTGATGAAGACAATGTATATTGTCTAATCTAATGAAACTCATCCTTGTGGTTAGGTATGTATGGCTGAACGCTCCACACTTTGCGCCCTCTTAAAAATGGTTTGACGTAATACAAAAGGTTTTTTAGAAAGATAGAAAGCAAGAACATTATTTATTACTGACTTAAACAACACTACATACAATACATACATTTATATACATTATGGTTGAACTAAATAAGTAAATACAATTAGTATAGAAAATTTCCCTATCAAAAAACTAAATAATACCATAATATATATTGTAGTATTTTTACAAAAAGAAAAAGAAAGAGAAAAAAAAAAGCATTTTTATTTCAATATACAATTCATGCTATATAATCCTTGGCAATATTCTATGGTAATGTTATAAATTATACAGCAAACCTTTCAAGGTAACGCTTCTCTTGAGGTGGATATTCCCAAGGTTTATTTTTACGTTAAAATTATTTGAATGTTGCCAACCTCTGAACCGAGATAAATAATATGTTTCCTGCACATAAAATACTGATAGTTTTACTACTTTGTCACAGCAACGATAGGTTGTCATGGTGATATATATCCAACTAGCTGCGCCCCGCGGTTTCACCCGCGTGCACTACGTTTTTCCCGCTGACTCAGTTATCCCACGGGAACCATACTTCTTCCAGGACAAAAAGTAACCTATGTCCTTCTCCAAAGTCCCATGTATCTTTATACCAAATTTTATCTAAATCGGTCAAGCCGTTATCATGTTATGTCGTGACAACGGAAAACGGGTTTCATTTTTATATATATAGATAGATAGATGAGGAATAACATGAAGCGTATATATACGTATTATGAAATTATACATTGAAATATTTTAAAAGTTCTATATATAATTGAATGATGTTAAATGCGGGATGCCAGAAGGACCGTTTGGAATCCTTGTGGAGATCTACGAGGGAGGCATAAGTTCAGCAGGCTGAGATGATGATGTGCATATTATATATTTAGTTTTGCCTAGAACAATTAGAGAAATAGTAGGTTTTCAAGCGTAATGTTAAACATTTTAAAGATATCGGATTTGATTCGAAATAAGGAAAAACAACATTTCATAGTGTATTTGAAAATATATATTTTACGACTTAGCGCCAAAAATTCGCAAAAAATTGTCTAAAAATTGTAAAATATTTTTTTCATTTTATAGCAGAAATATTTAAACAACACATAAAACAGATCCTGATTACGTTTGCTTCATCGCTAAAGGCCACATAACAACACGGCATCTCTGAAACTAGGTATATTGGTCTACTGATTGGACTATCGTGTCGAAAAGGCACTAGTAATTTTCTCTGGAAGTTAGTACTTAAAATATATTAGTACTAACCGTGTATAGTACTCATAACAGCTAATTAGACAGTTTTTGTTACAAAATAAACGAAGCACTGCCTTGATATTTATTCGTAAATGGAGTGAGTCCCGTGAATTACTGTGGTGTTACTCTAACAATTGAATGTCAAGTTGTTTAGTAGTAGATTTAATGAACACCTTGCGGAGGTTTCAATTCAAGTACATTGCGGTTTTAGTGAGCGAGCGCATCCGACATTTATGTTACTTTAAGTGTGATGTTTTGGTATTTACCGCAGAAGAACGCAGACAGCAAAACAAGTGAATGTCTGATATAGCAAAATCCAGGTTACTTTTTTAAGAATCTTGATACAAACAGAATTACTTTATTAAAACGGTATTTATTAATTGATCATTTAAATTTGACTTTGATTTTAGTTTTTATTGTTTTTTATTTCAATTTCAATTGTTATAATTTAAAGCCATTCATATTGTCTAATTCAATAATATTTATTGATCAATTATTAATGATGATTTGCAGCTCTTTGGTGTATAATTTTACTGTCTTTACCTAATTGTAATGGTTGAATAACTAATCAACATGTTTAGTATTTTTTAATATATTTTTAACCCCATAATTAATTTCAAATGCCGCATTTGCCGGATAAGACACAGGGTTGCAGCCTAATTTAAAGTGCCACTGTTAACAAGCATTGTGAGAAAATTAATTGTTATTAAATAATTCAGACGAGACTTTTGGCATTGCTCACACTGAAATCTATCAAATCGTTTACGCTGCAGAGCCTTACGAACTAGATGGCGCAGTTAGGTAGAAAAACCAAAATGACAACATACCGTCTGGATATAAATTCATACTTACAAAGTCAGTCGTATAATATAATTACGTTAAAACGTTAAATAAAAGTAGTAATATGTTTGCACAATAGCAATACATAATAATACAAAAATTAGTATTCTGATAAATGTTATCATTACCATTTTATACTATCAGATAAATATTACGTTTTTGCGTTAAATTTGGATAAAAATTTGATATATATCGGTACTATTATATTATATAATGTAGAAAAGTATGATATTATTATTTAAAATATTTTCCACATTAGGGTGACTGCAGCGATAGTATAATAGTATCCAATGACTGTTTCTTAATCTATGATATGATGAAGTGTAACGATGCGCGGTGCGCACGCGCAGCCGTTTCACGCGCCGTCGACCGCGACAAATGAGTCGATGATTTGATTTGATCTTGTGTTTAACCATTTATTATTTAATTGATACATACTTAAGTAAGCATTTAAGAAGTCAATCGTTCCTGTTTTTTAATTATGCAATAGAACATAAAATATGTTCTACCTTTTTGCAATACCAGTTTTAACACCTAGGATGTCTTTCTGTTTTCTACCTGCTATTAAATAAAATACCATCAACAATTATAGATACTACCTGACTACATTCTCTAAGGCCGTCATTGCGGGTAGGTACTATAATAAAACTTTCGAAAAAGTACGACAAATTTGAACTACACATGGACTCGTTCACACGGGTGGTCCCATTAGACCAAATTGACTGCCTCACTTGTTTATCCCTCGTTTACATATACCACTGGACTCGCGCATAAATTGTCATTACGGTAATCATTCGATACATTCTAACGATAACCAAGTTCACTTCAATCGGTTCGATTCGATCCACTGGACGCCTCTAAACGGCATTGCTTTCGAAAATTTATTTACCGAACCTTTTTTCATGACACCGTGTTCCTCTTTGCTTACTTTATCGAACTATTTATTGGGTTTTATCGATTTACAGTCATAAATTACACTTATATGATCACTCGGTGCGTTTCCTATCTCGAAACGTTCTTCTCTTGAACACACATAGTCGATTAGGTCAACGTCATTGATAACTATTTATTTTAAAATGTCAATCTCTGAAACTTCCATTTAATCTAATATTATAATGATAGCACTAAAAGTTTGACTTTATTTCTACTCATTTTCTCAATACCGTATTACGATATTATCGATACAATAAAGGGCAGATGAATAAGGCCCTTAAAATTTTCTAGTCATTATCGTTCTCTCAAACTTGACGGTGTAAGATAAAAGCTTTCCAATGTCGTTAAACCACTAAACTTAATATCGGCAATTTTGTAATACAGTGTCATCGATCATAAAAATGTAATCACATTACAGATTTTAACGATATCCAAGTTGCATTAATAAAAAACGTTCACCTTATACATTTCAACTATAAAGGTTCTACAAATGCAATCACTGCAACAAATAACGCACCGCGTATTAAAATGAACATCGACAAAATGGCCTCAGATCCTGACCACATTAGGAACATGACATGGTCTATAGATGCCGATGCTTGCCGTTATCGTTGAAAACAAATCGTCGCCAACGATACAAAGTATTCTTAGAACGACATCTAGTTAACTATTACGACATGCAAATATGGTTTTATTACATTCTAGTCATAAGACCTGAGTAGAGAGCAAGTGTGGTTAAACAAAGTTCAACAAAAATTTGCATCCATATTACAAAGTGAGTAAGAGTTTGTATGCATCCAGGTATATAATGTATTTGTCTATCTGTACATTGACCTAATAATCTACTTCAATTGCTTACATAACATCATCGCGTAGAGAATAACAAGTGACGATTTATGTATTTGTATCGCGCGCTGTGCCATCATTGTTATCTTTGATCACTGCATCCAAATCAACTCATATTGCATTCAGAACTTTATCCATTGGATGGTTAGATTCATTATTATACAGTCTTTGCTGGAATTAAGTTCTTTATTATTTTTAGTTAAAATCGTTCACTTGGATTTGCTCGTTGAATCGTCAATGTGTTGTGAACGTAAAAAGGATATTAAATGTCATGAATTGATCGACCCTATTCTAATAAATACGAGAATTGAATGTTGAATGCATTAGTATCATGATATATACATAAATAAACTTGTATTTGTACTGAGTCATTTTTGTAGTAGGTATATATATTATTTATTTTTAAAGTAGTAAGAGACATGTCGTATTAATGTTGAGCAGAAACAATGTTTAATAGTATTTACCATACACGACAGACTTGATATGAAGTTGATACATAGAATGAGCTTATGAATACTCTTTTTATCTATCCGTCATTGTCGTTAAATGTTGATGGTCTGTGCCCAGTAATCGTTAAACATCCTCACAAGACAAGTTGGATCAATTAATTTTATTGAGAATGAGCCCCATAGAGTTTTGCATCGTATCAAAAAAATTCGGGCTTAGTGCCAAAATTTTCGCAACGATTGGCCTGCCTCATCGACCCAAACCTGGGATTCTCTCGGTACCATTCTAAGCTGTAAGGTAATTTGTTTTTAATTTCTTTATTACTCTATCTGACTAAAATCATTTCTATTTGCACACAGCTCAATTTATACACTTGAAAATGGTAAAAAAAAATTATTTAGTCTGAAGCAATTATATTTTTTTTTAACTTACGTAACCGTGAACGTGAAAACCAAGAAAAATAGTATCAAAAATAGACAAATCGCCAAATTTATAATTTAAACAAAAAGACCCTTGCTAGTTCCAAATTTAGAATATTAGATTATTTTTCACATAATTGTTTGCCATTTTAATTTTATGCAGCACCTATCTATCATCTCAATAGAGCTGTACTTTAATCAAATTGATACATAGTAATCGAAGTTGAATTATGTTTATAATGAAAAAGTGTAATAAATATTCATTTTCAATTCAACTCGACATTGATCTAAATTCAATCGTGATTTCTAATGGGCTCATTGTTAATTCGATCGCATCCCATATCGATTCCGAATTAATGTCTCACATTACACAATCAAATCATTCAATTACCACTCCGATCACATAGTGTATTGTTTCAATTACGCTTGTGCTATTTAACGGCGCTTAAGTTTTACTTTAGAGCCACCTAGTGGCGTGTGCTGGCACTTAACCTTTTATATTTACACTGACATCTCTCACTTAACGTTCAGCTCTTTGTTCCTACTTCCTAGTAAATGTTTTTACTACTACAAACTGCATACGTTCCACTGCTGGGACTTCGGCATCTTCTCAGAGAAAAATACGTGGCAGCGGGAAGTTAAAAAGTGTCATCATAAAAGATAAAAACAAATTTCATTAGCATTCTATTACAAAGATCAATATGACATAATATTATAAAACACCGAAGCCTAAATACCATAAGCAAAAAATAAAAAAATAAAGTTTCTTCTTCTTCTTCTTCTTAGTCGCTACTTAGTCGTGGTCGTCACATCTGGCGTGGTGGCACGCTTGACAACCCGTTGATAAAAAAATAAATTAAAAAAATAATAAAAAAAAGTTTATAAAATAAAGTACAGGATGTGCGTTTGTTTGTAGATGTATCTAGTCCAGTATTAAATTAGGTGATCTTAGAGCAAACCGTATCTTTCTTTTTCAATAATGTCATTTAATGCAAATATAAAAGTGTCTCAATCTAAATTAAAAAGTTGGCCACTCAAAAGTTCGCCACTCGTCTCGTATCGCTGCCTCCCTGGTACTGACGTACATTCTTGGAGTGGACCAGCCAGAGCTCCAACGCATGGGTAATCTGCCTATGGCTCCTGTGCCGTCCACATCTGGAGTGGTGGCACGCTTGACAACCCGTCGCCACTCGTCTCGTATCGCTGCCTCCCTGGTACTGACGTACATTCTTGGAGTGGACCAGCCAGAGCTCCAACGCCTGGGTAATCTGCCAATAGCTCCTGTGCCGTCCACATCTGGAGTGGTGGCACGCTTGACAACCCGTCGCCACTCGTCTCGTATCGCTGCCTCCCTGGTACTGACGTACATTCTTGGAGTGGACCAGCCAGAGCTCCAACGCATGGGTAATCTGCCGCTGGCTCTGGTGCCGTCCACATCTGGAGTGGTGGCACGCTTGACAACCCGTCGCCGCTCGTCTCATATCGCTGCCTCCCTGGTACTGACGTACATTCTTGTAGTGGACCAGCCAGAGCTCCAACGCATGGGTAATCTGCCACTGGCTCTGGTGCCGTCCACATGTGGAGTGGTGGCACGCTTGACAACCCGTCGCCACTCGTCTCGTATCGCTGCCTCCCTGGTACTGACGTACATTCTTGGAGTGGACCAGCCAGAGCTCCAACGCATGGGTAATCTGCCACTGGCTCTGGTGCCATCCACCCTTCCCTGAAACAAGGCGTTCCACAGACTCATTTCCCCGCTGCGAAACATATTCTTATCATGTATATAATAAATGAAAATCTCGTCTACATTGAAAAACATTAGAATACCAATGTTAATCAAAATTTACTCATTTCAGTTACAGGTACTTAGATAGTTATATTATATACTTACTTACTTAGATATACTACTTATATATATACTTACTATGATTTTTCAAGGCTAAATATAAGTATAGATCATCATTATCAAACATATCCCGAAAAATGAAATGACAATTGAACAATTCGTCTTAAAACGATTTTAATAGCTTTCACACACAAGGAGTTCTAGAAATCAATGTATTACAGAGCAAACTGCATTAATATACTGTTTACAAAATAACCACTTTTCTATCTGTCACCTACATACAATTTTCAACCTTAAGGCAGTAATGCTATGAATTCTATATTGTTTGAATAATTACTGTGCTATCCATCACGATAGCAGGTGCAATCAATTTAGATCTTTAGATGCTTGTAATAAGTGTTATGATAAGTTTTGATTCTTTGCAAACAGGAGCTGTGGCGGCGCTTACAAATTGCTGCGTTTGCGCACGCGTTGTAGTAGGGTTGACAACTTCACGAAACGGTATTGTTAATATTTTTATAATAGATTGCACAGAAAAATGAATTGAATGTATGAAATTGTATACGTATTTTTATTTGAAATTGTGCCAAACCATCCATAAAGTTAAACAACCTGACAAACCAACTTCAAACACCCTTGCGTTTTCGTTCGTACGGAACAATTTCAGCGGTTTCTTGAAAAAATAAGACCATCATCGTCGTAGTGGATGTCAATGAAATCATTATTACCCTACCATCCCACATATATAATAAAGGCGACAGTTTGTGCGCATGTTTGTTACCTATTCACGGCTGCACCTGTTTCAATGAAAATTGGTACGGCGATAGTTTAGGTTCCGCAATAACATACAAGCTACGTTTCATCATCATCATAATCATCAATCAGAACATGAGAAGCGAAATCAAATAATTTTAAAAATAAAAAAGAACAAGATATATTTATTAGATAGAGATAATATTTATTAGAAAAAAGTTGAACGCATGAAATGTAATACGAATTGAGGACTACGTCCGTTTTTGGAAGTTGGCTGAAAAGAACTAACAACTAAAAGAAAAACTTCATTAGGTTTGTAATTCTTAACAAGTAGGTACACAAGAGAACTTAGTTATACAAAACTTGTACAGCTTTTACTAAAGAACCGGTAAGTCTGTAAGTCTTAATAATTTATATAGTATTTCTATCTGGAAATATGAAAACATAATTTAAAAAAATAATTAAATGATGATGAAGTTTCATCAAATTAAAGCAATCCAATCCATCCAATACTTATTACGCTTGATAGGCGGTTTTGCAAACGCAGTTTGATTGCACAAAAGATGCGGATGCTCAGCTACTTTTTTATAATCATAAAAGTCAGCACGAAATTACATTTATAAAATATCATGTCTTCGTGATATTGTTAAAAAACATATGGGTCGAATTGAGAACCCCCTCCTTTTTTTGAAGTCGATTAAAAAAGGATTGGTAACGTATCGTAATGCCCCAGTATTACAGATATCCATAGGCGAAAATCGCCTCCCATAAAGTTTGTTTGGCACCTATTACTTAAAACTAATAAACTCACGTTTAAATTTTACCACAAACACATTTTTACTTTTAATAATGCACAGTACGATTACTTGAATCAATAACAAACTGTACAACTAGAAATATAAATAAATATGAGCGAAGTACAATTATTTGTCAACCCTACAGATCACTTTGAAGGATATATAGCTACCCATTGCCTTTCAACTTTGCCGATGTCACACATTCACTCGCTCGCAATACGCATTGTATTGTAATTTCAGTCGTGAATCGAATCGACAAATAAGTTCGAACCAATATAATTTAATGTCAACTCTATCACTTCGGCAATAGAACTCAATAACTTTAATCAATGTTTTATGTAACGTAAAGTTCAAATGTAAGCTTTAAATGGTTGGTGTCAAAGTTCAAATTGGTACAGGAAGACTGAGTATGTTGGCAGTTAATGAAAAATTATTGAATAGGTACGTTTTATTACCTGGGAATTGAATGATTTAGAAGCCAATTCAAGTAGAAGATTGGTTTGAAAGGTTGAGTTATGAAGGATGGAGTTCATTTCCTTGAAATATACGGATTTAATTCGGAGAATTTTATAACTTAAAAGTGTCTCTATGTGAGAAAAACTCATATATTTTGCGACGAATACTCTTATAAGAAATAAATAATGGGTTTCTTCTTCGCTCATTTAAAGGAAATTCAATAGAATAATGTTTTAGTTTCCTTGACAAGTTAAAACCCATTATTTATTTCTTATAAGAGTATTCGTCGCAAAATATATGAGTTTTTCTCACATAGAGACACTTTTAAGTTATAAAATTCTCCGAATTAAATCCGTATATTTCAAGAAAATGAACTCCATCCTTCATAACTCAACCTTCATTATTCTATTGAATTTCCTTTAAATGAGCGAAGAAGAAGTCTTAGTTCACTTTTGGAAAATAAGATTTATATCCCATCTCTTCAAAAAACAATAATTGGTTCGTCTATAAGTGCGAGCAAATTAGGTATGTTTTCTTGTAAAACACCCCAGGGAGTAAAAACTCTTTTCCACCCTCTGGATTAATAGTGTAATCTACATGCATAATATATATATATATATAAATTATATACATAGTGTAAATGTACATAACAAAGAGTATACATATCATCATCATCATCTCACCCATAGGACATCCACTGCTGGACATATGCCTCCTCCATTGATTTCCACAACGACCAGTTGGAAGCGGCCCGCATCCAGCCCTTGCCTGCGATCTTAGTCAGGTCGTCTGTCCACCTGGTCAGAGTACACACAAATGGCGCGAAAATAAAAACAAACTAAAAACGCGCGAATAAGTTGTAAGCGGTATTAAGTAATCTGAAACGAAAAATTTAAATTGAAAAGTAAAAAATAACAAATTTTCGTAACGTACAGGCGTAAAACCTTGTTGCTGACAAGCGTTTGATTGCAACAGAGATAGATAATCGTCTTGCTGTTCAAGGCAGCGAAGTAAAAGTTGCCCAAATGTTTCAAATATTAATACAATTTTTAGTTAATAATTTTCTCGCCATAAAAATATTATTTTGCTGTTTTGTGGTACAATCTACTTTTACAATTGCATTAATGTATATTTGTAAGTAAAATGTTCATTATTATTTAGGCTTCTACAACGAGGGTACGTCTTAAAGGTATATTTCAGAATTCAAAAAAACCCTTTCCGTAAACACGCTTCAAAAATAAGCTCATATAATAAATAAAAGAACAAAGATATCGTAAGTACAGCGTAAGTACAATCGCAGTAAAAAGCTTTCAGTAAAGTGTAAAAAGTCAATTAAATGAACAAGTACAATCGAGACAAAAAGCGAAAACTATCTGATTTCACATTTAATGAATGTCCTCAGTTGTGCTGTATCGGGAACATGCACTTTGATGTTTTATTCTTGAGGAATTATACAGAGCTGTTTTACAAGCATATAGGCCCCTTACATCAACCCTGGTTAGTCAAAAAGTAGTTGACTAAACCACTTATCTAATACGTTTAGGCCACGGTTGACGAAAGCATTCATTTTATTGGCGATGTTCTCTTAACTAAAATACTATGATGATGAATTCGTCATCGTAATTTAGTTCTATCACTTTTCACGCCATTAAACAATTCTTAGAAAAGTCGGAAATCCGAATCACGTGCAAATAAATAAATAAATAAATAAAATTCATTTATTTCAGGTTACTATGACCCATACACATAACCAATTGAATAAAATTAAATTAAATTAGTATTAAATTAAATTACAATAAAGCTAAGTTAAATTAAATACAATTAAAATTAAAATTAATTATTCAAGAAAATTCAATTCAATACATATTCAACTCAATTCAATTCAATAAAAGATTGATTGATTGCGCAAAGGTTGCGCATGGGAATCACCGAGTTAACGAATCTGTCATAAGAAACAATTTCACAAGTTGATACATACCTTGGTAGTATATCTACTGATTTAAACAAGTATATAAATGTCCATTACGTTTCAATTATTCAGTTTGTGTATATACCAAAAAAATAAATAGACCTCATCGAGTTACAAAAACTATATAAATAAAAAATATAATAAATTAAATATAACAGCATAACCCATCATTTCTAATAAAGAAGTAACGACCATCAAATCACTTCTTTATGAATTCAATTAATTTTCCAACTTGCATTCTCCGATATCTAATGAATCAAAAATTAATCTACTTTTTGTCTGCCATCATAATTCTTAATCAGAATCAACACATCCATCTCAATTTGCTGGCATCGAACTACTTTTAATTAAGACCGCCTTTCATGTTACTCTTTCATTAGTTAATTAAATTTTAGAACTTATAAACAATTGTTTTTGTAAGAATTTGTATCATATTAATTTATATTTTGCTGCCATAAGAAATAGAAAAAAATAAGAAAGTAGCAAATCATGTTTTCATGGAATTCACAACGTTGCGAAACATAAATTAGTTAAGGAAATAATTTAAAAATTGCCACATCTAGTAACAATATTCAATAAATTTCAGTGTAACGTGTTTCCAGAAATGAATCACATGATACAACATAAAACTTGGGTTTTTCGACTTTGGCGCTGAAACCGTACTGCAAAAAGGCGTTGCTGCTAGCGTTCTGCCTTCATACTTAACATGAGGGGAGGTGGGCAAACGCTTGCCTGTTACGCATAAAAAAAGTCTGCAAATGTATCGCATTTAGTTTACAAAAATGTCTGGCGACAAGTATTTTAATAAATTTCAATATTTCGCATGAATGTCGATAACCACGTATAGATTTTTTGTATTTTTTGTTGGCAGTGGTTAAATTACATTTTTTATATTGGTCCAACTTTACGATCTTCCTACACAAAATTTGTAGGAATTCCATCAAAGTTTATTGATGTCGAACCTTAATCATATAAAACCTTGTCCAATATAGAATTAGCTAGATTTATATGTATGCTTTGTTAGCGGGAAAGCAATAAAGATAAATTGTACAATTAGTCGGTAAACGTTAAAATAGTAATGGGACAGTCCGGTAATCGTATTTATAACTATCGATTTAAAATCGATACAGTCTCCGAAGAGTTTGAAGTTGCCGCCCGCTTTTCATCTGATTACAAATAAAACAATAATTATTTAATTTGACTTTTGATTAATATGGAAATATGGCTTAATTAGTGCAGTAAATCATAATTGAAAACACGCGAAATGATTTCTTTTTAGTGGTTTAACGAAGATGATTGAGCAATTAGTTCGTATTTTGTTTATATTGGACCCACAGGTTTAATGGTGTTTACTGTAATAAAGAAAGAAAGAAATACATTTATTGTAATATTTATTATATTAAAGGGTTCTTATTAATTTGAAAAAGAACGAACATTACTATTGGGACATTTACCATATATCTTTTGTATTATTTGCTCGTTATTTCACCACAGTTGAATTGTGCCATCATACTCAGAGACATAATCAAATAGAAAAAAAAAACAATAAATGGAACTGATTTCAACACTCAAAAGAGTGAAATAACTTGTTGAAGTTGAGAGTGCAAGCGAGCGTCTTGTGGTTTAATCCAATTATTTTGTTCTGTTGCTGTGTTATACCCAGAACTACCTTTTCTTTTCCATTTATTGTAATCCCCCCTATATGGGGGAGGAATATGTCCAGCTGTGGACGCACATGGCTGAGAGAGAGAGAGAGGAGTCAGAGGCCCCGTGGGGGGGGGGGGGGGGGGGGTCGATAACTCTGACGTTGAGCTGGCCACAAAACTGTGCGACAATCTGTGTCCAACATTGCGGTGTAGATACAATTTTTCCTGGAGTTCATTCTATAAAATTATATCTATTAATTGTCTAAAAAAAATTAAGTATTATTACTTATATTATTAGTATTAGTAGTAGTTATTAGTCTAAATTATTTTTCTGGTATGTTCGTTATTTTGTTATTTTTATATTCAGTTTCGTTAAGTAAGGGTTAAAATAATTTACCAAATATTTAAGACAAACATTGACGTCATTTTAGGTGAAGTCATACTTATATTTTAGAAGTCTTTTTGTTTGTAACGAACAAAACGATGCGGGCGAACGATTACGATTCCTTAATCATTCCGGGGTGTTGCTCTAGTTCATGCCGACATTCTTTCGTCTATGAATGTCCATCTCCATAGTACCTTGCGTCGGATAGCTTAGGAAGTTACTATAAAATGTATCGCAAGAAAGTGATTGTCATTGAGAAAGAATTAAAAATGTTTATGTGGTATGTACTGTTATACTGTACTGTTTATACGGGTATAACGTAGCACTTACGCGTACTCGATATCCCGATCGTCAATTGTTTCGGCTTCTTCCGGGAGCCTTCATCAGAAGCTTGAGTACGGAAGAAGTCGACACAATTGTCGATCGTGATATCGTTTACGCGTAAGTGCCACGTTATACCCGTAGTAATAGTAAGTACAAAGTAATCATGAGTGTGAGTTTTAATGATATTATAGAGTTTATGTGTTTAAGAACTTGTACACATTCGAAAACTGACAAAAAATATGGCACGCGCGTTGATATCTTTTGCAAGAACAAAGAAGAGACGGTTAAGGGTATATTCACCTAAATTTAAACGTCCGATTACCAATTAACCATCAGTTAACTTTAAGGTAAAAACTGGCTGACCAAGCAGCAGCCTTAGGTTTTTTTTTTATATTGGTTTATCTTGCGTTTGACCACTGTCTCACCTGATGTTAAGCGACGACGCGGTGGAGCACACAAACTTAGAAGGAACCTATTCACTCGCGATTTGAAGACTCCGGGGATGTACCTATCGGGAAACACAGACTCAGGCAGTGAGTTCCACTCTCTGGCATTACGCATTATAAAAGTGGAAGCAAAACGCGAAGGTGTGGATGAGGTCTTTTTTAAAATTGATTCGAAGAAGTTTAATCACTTTCTCACCTGATTAAGTGATGATCACGACGGTCATTAAAGATTAAAATAAGAAATTGTGTAACATTATTGTTTTGATACATGCGAATTATATATTTATTAGTTTGGTTTTTCACCTTTTGATTGAATAATTTCAGAAGCAATACCCAGTATTGCACAACAATCACACCTATTTATTGCTATTCATATTCCTTATTAGGAGTTTTTTTTATACTGTATAGATCTAGATCTGTTTGACCACTATCTCACTTGACTTTCAGTGACAATGTGGTCGAAGATGTTATCACGCTAGACCTAGAATGCTCACTGGCTCTCAAGGACTGCTGCCTGAATACTATGTGTTTGGTGACAGTTTTTCAAACTTGAGGGTGGTGGAGGGTGGTAGCTAGCCAGGCGGGTATTCGAAAGTAACCTACCACCATGCTGGGAATTTGATAACGGTGTTACCTTCACCGGAAGCTCAAGCTGTTGTTGGGGATCGAACCAGTGTCCGTCGGTTTGACAGGCGACGCTCCCCCCACTGAGCTATCATCGCTTCGAGCGTAGACGGTACTGGTTAACAGTATGTAATTTTATTTTTAAATCTTCATCATCATCTCAGCCATAGGACGTCCACAGCTGAACATAGGCCACCCTCATTGATGCCACAAATACCAGTTGGAAGCGAACCGAGTCCTTAAGAAATAATAATTTTATAATTATTTTGAAAAAACTTTGTTTTGGTGTGGGAATTGGAATGTGTGCATAGCATAATATTTATTATTAGATCTAATAGATGTAGGGACAGAAAAAAACAAAAAAAAATGAAAGTATGAATAATTTCTGTAAATAATATGATTATAATGATATGACAGATATATAGATATTTATGCACTCTGCGCAGAGTGCACAAAATTTGTGCACTCTGTAACTGTACTGTAACTGTAATATATGTATTATATGTATAAATTGCTCGTTTAAATATATATGAGATGTACAGATATAATTAATGCCTACATTTATGACTAATAGTTTTCATACCAGTAATGGTGAAATATAGAGGACATAAGTAACGTTATTAACACTACCAACTGTTATCTTACACCTATATTTGCAAATAAACTTATTTGATTTGATTTGTAACTGTATTATTAAATAATGCGTGTTGTGAACTGCCCTCATCTAGCGAAATCTACGTTAAGAAAATGCAACATGTTTTTACTAATTGGATTGCGTATAATCTTAACGCTAAAACAGTTTATTTTTTCAAATCTCGTTTTATTGTTATGCTTGAATGAAATACAACTGTATTACATATTTGGTATCATTCCTAATTAGTCGTTTAAATTTTGGGCGTGTATCAAAATTAGATTCTGACTCATGTTCATTCCAAATACATCAAATTATCTATTTTACTATCAATCAATACAGCACTTAATAACTTTGTATTAGCATTTAAATATACTATATTAAAACGATATTAAAAAGTTACAGTTCTGAGAAACAGTGTGACCAATCTGAGATTGATATGTTATTTTTCTGAGGCATTAAAACGATTGACGCGCTGGTGATTTAGAAAATTGTAGCGGATGATCAAAGATTTAAGTTATTAAATATTTACATTATGTAAGTTATGATTGTATTTTTTTATCTTTTTTGATTGATGCCATTAAGCATTTAAAAGGGTCGAACAATAATTGATGATAAAGAAGAATCATATTATTGATCCAAAATATAGTATCTTATTTTACCCTTGCGGTGTCAATGAAATTTGAATACCTATTATTTCAAATAGTCAATAACCAATTGGGAAACAATTGAAATAATGTTAACAAGTTTTTAAATATAACCATCATAATATTTAAATGATTTCCAAAAAAGAGGTAATTCGTTTCTATGTATTTTGCACGTCACCTGAAAGGTTTGTCATTTATATTAGCGTCATCACTTTACATCAGATGAGACAGTTATCAAACGCAAACTTATAATGAGTAAAACAATAATTGAATAATATGATACGTTTTTAATTTTATTTTATCGGGCAAGTATGGCAATCATCCCAAAATTTGAAATTTGCTAAACCGTACAAATTTTTGGGAAATTGTTTAGAATGTTCAATTATATTCGATAAATATAATAGCAAATGGAATGTAGATAATAAATACATGCATAAAACGTTTAATTGGACACACATGACCAGAAACAGGCCTTATGTTTTTTGCGCGATTTTCGGTAAAAGTTTTAGTCACTACAAGAATGTTGTCGAATAGTCTTCTTTTTTTGTGAATTTTGGGCTCTATTTGATATATTCCAAGATATTATTTTGCATAAAATACATAATATCATCTAATGTTACATTGCTAAGAAAGCTCTCTATTAGCTTAACAGTAAGTGCATCTCCCCGAGTGGTTCCTGTTTGTATCACTTAGAAGCTAAGTAAAATTACTTTGTTATCATAGAAAAGCCAAACTAAAACGAGATCCGAATCTTTGCTAATACCTTTCTTTAAATCAATATAACTAATATCTATGGATATGGTCATAGAAACAAGGGTGGCTGTTACTGTATCAAAGAAATACCTAATGAAAAATTATACATTAAAGAAAGCAATGGTAAAAATCTAAGGAATAAAGCTTCAAGTTTCATAATAAATAAATATTAGTATGACTTGATAGTAGTAGTAAGCATGTTGTTTATTACTATTGCATATCTCTATTTTGTTTTTAAAATACACATTATTGTTATTTCGAATATATAAAGGAGTTAACTACTTTTTTCTTCTATGGTAGTCGGCTAATCATACTCAATATGTATATATTACAAATTTCTCAGTGGTAGTAACTTACACTTAAGAGATTATACCTTTGCTTCAAGAGCAAGATAAATTAAGTCTTGTACCATTCGTTTCAACCTGGAGCCAAATTTTTGCCATTGTCACCGTGTTATTGAGCACGTCCTTACAAAGTAGTATATCTGGTGGAGAGTCTTTATAACGGCGTTTCTAAGTGGTCAAGGTGTAAACACATACTCGTATGTCTGTTTGTTGGTTCAGCCGTCTGTTTGTACAACTAATGACTGTACTGATGTCGAGTGCTTGTAATGACTCGGTCGAGTTACCGGGTCTTGGATCTTGGCGGATCTTCTTTATCCTGGGTTTTTTTTATCGCAATTTTTTTCTCCTTGTGTTATCAAATGGATTATGTATAAGAAAGTGTTTTAGAAGTCAACCTTATGAGTATTAAAATATTTCCTTATTTCCTCACGACCTGTCCCCCCATGGGGTCAAATGGTAATACGGTAATAAAAATTAGCATCTGTCCCCATGCGAGAGACGGGGGGTAGTGTAAAAATTATGTTATTATGCCTACAAACACACGTAAATCAAAACGTAAAATATAACCAAATCTTAACTGCGTTAGAAATTTATTATAATGTCAATATTATCCTTCGTTGTTTTGTGATTTTGATAAATTTCTCCAAGGCACTGATGCGATTGGCAAAAATAAAATTTATTTAAATCCTCGAAATAAACTAAGGGTCATTGCCATTTGTAGGTCCACCCAGTTAGTCAAATCTCAACACATGTAAGTATCATTTTAGTAAATCATCATCATTATCATCATCTCTGCCATAGGACGTCCTTTGCTGGACATAGAGGCCTCCCCTAGTGATTTCCACAAGGACCAGATGGAAGTGGCCCGCATCCAGCCCATAGCTGCGATCTTAGTCAGGTCATTTTTGTACATGAAATTGTATCAATATTGTAATGATTAACAGCTCAGAAAGAAAGTTCCAAAAGATACTAGAAATATAGACCGTAAACCTAGTTAATAACACAATCCACACGTCATCCCATATTGTGTGTGTTATCAAAATTTTCTTACCGTTACATCGAAAATAATATAACTAACCGAATCGGTACTGTCGGCTCCCACGACCTTAGAACTGGCTACATTTCGCTGTGCTCTATCCAATCTTACTTCCTAGTACACACGAAAACAAATCTTATGCACTTACAAATAAAGATTATAACTACATCAGCAATGCACGACCCATTCAAAAGCTTCTTCAACTCACACAACACCTTACCCATGCGAGTGCGCGTGTGGCTTATATCGATGTAACTGTGTATTCCGATTTGAATTTTATACGATACAGTTAAGGTACGGTTTTGTTTATAAATGTGAGCTAGTGTGGGTGTGTTGACCAATATTAATAATGTAAAGTCTGGATAGGAGGTCGCAATCTAGTCGACAGGTGACGCCGAGATGCTCCGTCGATGCTTAGTATGTCTGTGTGTGTGTGTGGAATGTCAAAGTTGACTCGTTAGTCCGCGGTCACAACAATCTTTTATTGTATTTTAATTACTTAATTGTTTTGTTTCTATTGGATTCAAGTACGCATCAAAGATTGGGTCTGTAGGAAAAGTTGGTAAGGTCGACTCAAAGATATTAATTAAATTTTATTATAGTTTATTATTTGTAATAATTTTATTAGCATCCGCTTCTAACACGTGCTTGTGAGGTTTGATGTGTTATTTATCGAAAATGTTGCACTTAAATTGTGAGTTTACATACTTAGTTATAATAAATGTGTTACATTGTAGGGCGAGCTTCTGAACTCGAGTTTAGCAGCTTGCACCACATTTAACTTGTCCAATTTGATTGGTCTAAGAGCTTCACTTTTATCACAAATCCTAACTTTTGACAAAACTCGTATATCAAAACGAACATATTACTGTAACCTCTAAGGCTTTCACGGCCGGCGTTGCATGTTGTATGTATTGCTTCCGGGCTGTTTGGCCGTGGTCCAAGTGAAACTTGTGTTCTAGACGTTTCGTCAGAGAAGACGTTTCGTCAGTATCAGAGAAGACGCCGCGAAGGAGAGTTCTACGCTCTTGTCGCCGCTCGGACCTGAACCACTGAAGATGTCGACCGCAGTGATCGACAAAACGTCTGGAACACAAGTTTCACTTTGACCACGGCCAAACAGCCCGGAAGCAAGACATACAACAAACGTATTACTGTTTAATAATATATATACTATTTTTATTATAATACATACTTATAATTAATAACAATTATATCATCGACAGTAGATGACGTTACATTCCTACAGATAAGCACTTGTTATGGATATGGATTGTATTTTTTTTTATGTATATATTTTACCTGTTCGCTGTCAGTTCTAGGAACAGTTCCATTTGGAACTGTCATCGCTCTTTAAATCAACCTTTAGACTCCACCGACAAATAACTACTAGAAATGCTAATACATTTCCTACAAGTCTTTTATAGTTCTCACGAGTGTCAATCGTCAATAAGTTTGTTTCATTATTTTTAACTGCCGAACTAAAAAGCTTACACAATCATTATGTGAGTAGTAAAATCATAATTCACCCAGTATATCACGAACGTTGTTGTGACAGTGCGCACGAGTGCTGCAGGTGAACCTATCTATGTGTGAGTGAGGTCAAACTCATCTTCACAGTGTTTGTTTGTGTGCGCACAGCCTTCCAAGCTATTTGCACACCAAGAGGCTATCTAGGCGATAAGGTGACCGCTATAAAACTGTAACACTTGCTTTTAAACAAGATAAATATTATGTTATTAATCTTGTTGAAAAGCTATGTTACAATTTATATAGCTATGTTACATGTGTTACTCATTATGCTTTTAGTTATCCATAGCATACTAGCTGTGGTCCATGGACTTTCTCACCTCACAATTCACGTCATTTCTTTAGTTATATATTTTCGTATTTTAGTTATATATAATATATATATATTTTCAGGTCCTGGATAACCAACTGGTTTAAATCGCGATATAATTATTTTTCTATTCCTTAGATAACACATTTTTAATGAAATAAATCCTGTTGCTGCTCTACTTTTTTTGCTTGTGTTGTTGAGTTAACTAGCATAGCATTGAGATTATATTATAAGTTTTACCACTGAGGGAGTGCCATAATCCAAAATCATGCGCGGGCGTAAGGTTAATGGCTAATAAAAATATTAAGTATTATGATATAAAAAACCTATTGTCATCCAAAATAAATTACTAATCCGAATAATATTGATCAATAAATTCAGAAAAATAACAATTTTAGAACTTTTATAGTACCAACAGGTACTTAAAGAAGACTTTTAATATATAATCTGTGTTTTTATATGCATTAAATGTATTTAATGCATATATAAATGCAGATTATGTGTATATTTTAAAAACACCATAACAAATTAAGAAATAAACAGTGACCGGAGAACCGTAAAACTCTCTGACCTCTGACCTGTATCATATTACATGAACTTGCGCAAACGCTGCTCAAGAGGTGAGATTGTTTACTAAAGAGAAAAAAAATAAACATCTCCGATGTTTTCAACCATAACTATAGATATCGTCGAGGTATGCGCAGCACTTTTCAGTTATTGGAGCATAACTCAAAAACCAGTTGACCGATTTTGATGATTTTTTTTTTTTTAACATTCACACAAGGTCATTAGATCCCAAACTAGGCAGAGCCTGTACTATGGTAACCTGAAGACTGATATATACTTATATACATACTTATATATATACTTACATACATAATTATACACACCCAGACACAGATTAAACAGACATGGTCATACACACAAATGTTTGACCTGTCCGGGAATCGAACCCGTGACCAGCGGCTCAGAAGGCAGAGTGCTACCAACTGCGCCAACCGACCAGTCGACATGGGACCACCTCGAAAGTATACTCTACCAAACAAAAAAAAACATCAATATCGGTTTATAAACAGCGAAGTTATCCGCGAACACACATAATAAAAATACAGTCGCACTGGGTTACCTCTTTTTTTGAAGTCGGTTAAAAAACACTCAACGCTTTCAACCGTTCCTTATGATCAGGAGTAGATATCCCACAGGCTACTATTACCACAGATTACTACTAAACTAATAGAGATGACGATACCACAAAGTTTAGGATACACGCTTACGGATTACTTGTATGTATATCACCAGTTCACTTTCACCCGTTCTCACGCTCACATCTTGAACTTTGCTTTCTGTTGATTAATGGTAAATAATGGCAACATTGGTAACACTTCCATTTATAATTTATTGCTGCTGACCACACCGCACGTGGGTTATTCGTTGATAATTGCGTCATTGACGGAATTTTTTTGTTTTGCGCAATTTCGATACACATTTTTTGCTGCCTTGAGTTTAATACGTATATTTATGTCAGTATATATCTTTTGTTGATCTGCGAAACAATAGTCTTAATTGTAGCTGAGGCTTATTTTGAAATTAATAATTTTCTTTCAGAAGGTTTCTCAGAAAACTGTTATCTGTAAAACATAGTTTCCATTGGTACAGATATAAACCGCTGAATGAAATTATAAACTTCCCAAACGCCAATTATGCCACCGTCATAAAACTCCCCACACTGAGCTCTACTTTTGCATCCAAATAACTGTGATCCAAAACGCCGATAAAGACTTTTCTCCTATATAATTGTCGGGCCTCTAATTCACCGTAATTACACCATACACGTTCATTAATGTGTTACTTTATAATTTACTTTAATACATTACTAATTGAGCCGTCTTTAAACTGATCGACATGAGAACTTGAAGCTATTCTTGAGAGGTACGCTCTCGGTTAATTAAATAGATACCAACGTATAAGTCATTTTCACCAGTATGGGTATTATCGCACCGCTAATAGTTCCCACTTTGTGAACGTCCACGGACGACCTGAATTAGGTATTTTACAGGTGAAGGCAGGATACGGACCGCTTCCATGCGATCCTTGTGGAAATCAATGGGGGAGGCCTATGTTTTGGGTTTTGTAGAAACATTTTGGATTTTTATGTTCTAATTTATGCAATTGAATCAAAAAAGCATATTATAATATTTTTATTCTATGTAAATTGTGTTGGAGAATAAATATAAATCTTAATTTTGTACGTCTAGTGCTTATCTCTTTTGGTAGCCGAAAACCAATCTTGACAATTGGAACGTTTTATCACCTTCAAAGATTGATCTGTTACTGTCAAAGAAATATTTGGTCTGTTATTGTCACAGAGTCATTAGTTCGGTCAAAGAGACACCTTTAACCAAATCAGTATTCTGTAACAAAAAGAAAAACATGGCTATCTAACAATTACGTAATGCATTTTCGTCCCTGAAATATATGTTATAGATGATTTTTTAAATGATTACAGTGAGCTATATTTTTATTATTGAAATATTTATGCCCATATTTATTGTTCTTCTCATACTGTCTTTTGTGTATATATAGTTTTAAAAGCTCATCGTGCAAGGTTTTTCTTCCTTGTCGGTAAAGAGTTTTGATCTTTGAAGCTAGCGCCGTGATTTCTGTAACACTATCGTTTCACAGAGATCAATTTAATTACATATTCTAATTATTTATAATAATTACATATAAAGAACGGGTCTCAAAGGGGTGGCACATCGGTTAGATACCGATACTGACTTTTGCGATAACTTTTCGTTATATGAAGTGACAAATAAATATTTATATTACTGAGACGGTCGCCGTGGCTCAGTGGTCAGTGACTTGATTTCTGTGTTCTCGGCACCCTAAATTCGAATCCCGGCAGGGGCACAACATATTTTGTGCGATAAGTGTCGGTGTTTGTCCCGAGTCTTGGATGTTTGTGTGCTGTGTTTGTATGTGTTCAAGTCTCCCGCGACACAGGGAATCCTATTGCGGGGGTTAGAGAGTGATAAATAAAAAAATATTTCTGAGCTTAATTTTTACGAATGCTGTAGAAATTTTAGGAAAATATATTATCAATTAACGGATGCGACGTTTTTTCGGCAATAATAATATACAATACAATAATTGACCTTGTTTTCTCTTCGAAATAAATAAATAACTTTTACAAAGCCCAAAACGTTCCCACCGCTGGGACTACTCCACGCTTGCCTATGCGGGTTGGCGGTTAGGCTTGTTTCTAGCCCAATGTCGCATTTAAGCTGCACGAGGGCCTGCGACATGGCATAACGACTGTCATTCAAGAACCGCGACCGACGGGTTAACATGCTCTCCGAAGCACGGAACCACTCAGTTGAAAATGGCACTGGCGGTCACCCATCCAATCCATGACCGAGGAATACGATCCTTTATGCCGGTGATGGGTTAGGATTGCAAACGTAAACTCTGCTGCGAGTGCTGCTATCTGAATAATGTAAGTATATATTGGTATCAAAAAGAGATTTTTTCAGATATTCGTATCGCCTGACTTGTATCAATCCTGATTAAAATTTCTCAAACATTTAATAACTTTTTAATACATCATAAAAAATGATAAACACCCAGACAATCATTATCATTTTTAAATGAGGTAGCTGTCATTCACAAATGGTCCAAGTCATATCGAAGTTCAAAAGTAGCGATGTACGATTTATCAATATCTCATATCATACAATGTGATTATCTTTTAACTGGTATTAAGATGGATCGGCTACTGAAATTATAGTTAGCGCCTGAAGCGATTGTTATTATGAACTTTCTTTTCCTTTTGTTGAAACTTTGTTTCGAGTATCTTTTCAATTGAAATGCTGTATAGATATGTAAGCGGCATCCCTTAAAACGGGCTTTAATTAGGACGAAAATTTATGTCTTAAACATTTGTAACTCTTTGAAAAAAATATTGGAAGAAATATTCGGCTATCGTGTGACTTGAACCACGACCACCAAAACCGTTTTGTCGCTTTGCCAACTCAGCTAGCACTCAACCAAAGGTAAAGTAAATGACAATTTACTCATTTCTTATAAATTAATTTAAATTGTTTAAATTTTTATTTTTATTTTCTACAAAATTTCCATAATATTCTACGGAAAAGAAGTCGACTTTAATTTTTTTTTTTAAATTAGGTTTTTTATTTATCTTTGGTTGAACACTGAAATTCTGGAAACTATGAAATATTTGATTAATTTCTGATTACATAAATGCGAAGTTTAGTGAAAAACACAGATCTGACAAAACTCTACCTAAACGTCGATGTGCAAATATAAGTCACATTAGTGATATATTTATAATAAAATATGTGAATATTAAAATAATTGATACTTTATAAGGTTCTAATAATGTAGAAAATAAAATGCAACTGAATACTATAATAACCTTATAACAAAACTGAAGAAAAGTCATTGTTACAAATAAAACCTTTAATTAAATGGGAATGTCATTTATTCCATTAAAATACTTTGACATATCATACTGCCAAAATATTAATTGATGGTTACAAATTTAAAAAAAAAAGCACTAAATCCTACGTCAACACGGATCCAGTAGTCAAAAGAAATCCAATCATTAAAAAAAAACAATTAACTCCTACTGATTACCAATGAGTTATAACTCGATTCGGCAGCCGGTAACTCGATAATGTCGAGATATAATGATCCCCAATTACTGATAAGACACGCTCGGATTTCAATAGACGGACTGACAAGCCGAAAAATTATAATAAATGTTCTGTATTTTAGATAGGATGGAAACAATTACTAGCGAGTGACAACGTGTAAGTCACAAGAGGAAGCGATCATCCATCCGCAGTCGTGCACAAAAGATTTTTTGGAAATCTTTTACTTCGGCAAAATTGTAAATCACCAATATAAGGACGATTTATAACATCTAATTTAAGTTACTTTGTAAACATTTATAGTAATTTATTAATATAAAAGTAAAATGATGACTCATAAACTGCACACGCATCGCTGATGTCACCGTTTTATATGTAGTAAATTTGACCATAGAGACATATATCTGATGGAGTGGATTTACACTCAAGAATTTTCTTGCTTTTTTCATTTGGGGATAGAAAGTCATCTATCGTTTACTTTGAGAAGCTGAATTCAACAGAAATAAGTTTTTTAACATCGATATTTCCATTGCTTGTCTCTTTACATATATTTGTTTAAAATAACAAATTTTTACTCAAAATCTTTATTCAATCAGATGTCAACTAAAGCAAGTAGTTTATTTGCTATAATACGTGTTTGGATATGTTAATAATACAAGAAAGTCCAGTGGATTCAGTATGGAAATGTCAGTTTAAATTAAAAGTATACAAAGTTTTTTAACTTTGTTTAATATTAATTTAAACTATCGTTACATCAAAAAGGATTCGTGAAATAAAATTACATTTTCTCAAACTCTCGACACTTAGACCACTACAATAAACACGAAGTGTATCATTTGGTAGCTATTCTGAGTTTGGTGATTGATATTGAATTCGTAACGAATCGAAAACAGATTTTTGACAGGTAATATTTTATCGATGAAAGGGCAATGTTACAATTTCATTTTTAGTAATGACACGGCAGGAATTCCAATCGCAAGTGAATACGAGTTCTTTCTTTCAAGTACAAGTACTTGAAGTTGAATAGCACGGGCTTGTTTTCTTGTCAAACTTTCTTTATGTTGGGATGAGTGAAAATCTTTACGATTTTTTTTATTCGGCTCCACTCATGCGAATGTGGGATTGTTATTCCTTTCGCAGTTGTACATTCTAATCATTTGATATTTTGACCACCATTTGCCAAATACACGTAAAGAACATTTTGAGTTTTTAATTCCAATAAAATCTAAAACTTGTATGCTCTCTGTGGGCCAAACGTAAATAAATAAAAGATATAACTTATAATTACTTCCAAATGCTTATTCAATTTGTACCGAGTCTTCCATCTTACTTCTAACCCAAGCAGGTATGTAATGCTTTATTAAAAAAAAAGACATATTTCTTTAAACGTTCAAGCTAACTCCGACGGTTTTTATAATTTGGATGAATATTTTTTCATGTCTTTTATACGATAGACTTTTTAAGCAATTAAGTGTTCTCGCTATGTTTATTTATTACACTCAAAGAGTGCTATATTTAAAGAGACTTATTAATAATTCTCAATAAATATATATACTCGATGCCCGGAGCTGTGTTTCCCGATATGTACAATCCTGGAGTCTTCAAGTTGCATGTGAATAGGTACCTTCTAGGTTTGCGTGCTAAATCCTAGACAACGTCATCACTTAACATCGGGTGAGACAGTTGTCAAACGCAAACTTATAATATGAAAAAAAAATTTAAAAAAACATATTTTAATTTAAATATCATATGTTTGATATATTTCTATTGAAACCAAACTGACGAGCAGAGCTCGATATGTACATCCTGTGACTAACAAACAAAGATTCTCCAACTAAAGAAGCGTTAATCTAATTAAAAATCTAAGCTTAGGGAAAGTCGATAGTTACCTGTTGCCACTATCTCGGCTTGAGTATCTGCCATTAGAGACAGTGCTGCGGTCAGAGGTAACGCGGTATTGTGATGAGCTCAGCGATAATCGTATGTTCACCGGCTTACATAAGAGGATCTGCTGTTGGATATCCTTTTTATAATCTTGATAACGAAAATGCGAGAGTCATAATATTTATGTAATTAATTTGATTTTAATGTCGTTACAAAATGTACGGGTTTATACACGTGTATACAGGAACACATGTATAAGGGGCTCTATTCAGCGACGAAAAATTATTGATTGTTTTGCTACTGGTGTGGGGTTCAACGAACCTCGTTTTCAAGTTAAGAATTATTGTTAACATCCCTCCTACTTGATTCGTATTTCTCATGTCTGAGAGTCATGACTACATCCCATCCATAATATTTTCTCGCCATCTGAAGCGAATTTACGCAATCTTCCCCTGTTTTCTTCCCCTTTTTTAATCATTCATTCATCTCAGCCATAGGACGTCCACTGCAGGACATATGCCTTCTCTATATAGGAGGGATTTGCCAATACTCTTCACGCTTGGCAGGTGGGTTGGCGAGCGCAGTATGATTTCCGATCCTCAGAAGGCGCTGCTGCCCACCTTCTGGTACGTAGTCCCTTAGCCGACTCTTACGGCACCCACGGGAGAGATGGGGGAGTACTATTCTAGACCGGTATAACCACGGCCCTTTCTTTATTGCTATGCTAAAAATATTGTAAAATATTGTTTTAAAGACATAACCTATACAGTAGGTACTTAAAAAATAAAAGCATGATACAAATTACAGCACATAACTTACATTACATTACGATTACTTCCATACTTAATTCACTCATGGTTACATATTCCAATGACGATCGCAAACGTAGCTAGATAATGGTCTTACCTTGTTGTATCAGAAATTTTGAGTTGCAAACATTTCACATCACCATTTACATAGTTGCCGATAAAATCGCTCGCTCATGTAACATGCCATCGCCCGCACCTCGCCCGACCTTTACTTGCATTAAGATAGCACGTTACTTATGGCTCTCTTATGCCGATCACAGATCTCACCCGTGCGTTTTATGGAACAGTGTTTTTTTTTAAAGTTAATTATGACTTTAAAAATAAGTAATTGTTATTTCTCTATCTTAGAAGAAATAGAAGAAATATTTGGCGCAGTTGGTAGCACTCTGCCTTCTGAGCAGCTGGTCCCGGGTCCGATTTCCGGACAGGTCAAATATTTGTGTGTATGAACATGTCTGTTTGACCTGTTTCTGGGTGTGTAAATAAGTATATATATATATATATATATATATATATATATATATATATATATATATAATACAAGATCTTATGTGAGTGTTAATAAATAAAAAAATTAACAAACTTAGCGCGGAAGTATTCAATATGACACTATTGACATAAACCTGATTCATTTAAAATTTTAATATTACTGGATTGATGATATTCAAACAATAAAGATTTTTAAAATATTTATCACTTTATATCTCCGCTGTCGCGAAAAAAAAACTTCATACAAACCTTTTATCTACTATGTATCACTGGCAATATTAGCAGTCGCTAAATTCATAATCCTTGGATGCTTCTGCGATAATTCATGCCTGCAATCTTAGATAATAGACTTCCTTCAAATATATCTTGTTAAATTATATGCGAATTGAAACATTTATGGGCTTAGAACGAAAAAAAACTTACGAATATCTTGTCCATATTAACTATTTAATCATTTTCTTTTTTTAATCAATACAATTAATTAATAACTACAATAATTGTTCTGAACGTGTTCTTATTGCAAAAACGGTTGTTAGGTTTTTGATAATATGGATTAAATGTTACCCACACAGATAGTTCAAGCCATGGTTGGTGATCCCTGGCGTTCAATATGTCAAGGCGATCAAAGCCAAGATTAAATTTTTGAAAACAAAGGAATGTTAATTCATATCAGTTAATCAACATTATACTAGTACCTACTTACTAGCAGGCGCTAGTAAGTAGGTGCATACAACGATCCTTATCAACAGTTTTAAACAAAACTGTATCAAAATAAACCGTTTATACCGATATTCTCTTTTCAAAGTTTATTAGGTAAAAGGTCATCGACCTTACATAACGCTAGTGGCATACCGACAAATTCCATTACCACGTGATAAGGTTTAATAAATTTATCACCACCATACCGGCACTAAATCTGTACAATCTATAAACCACAATAAGATGTGTACGATGACCCTAACAATAAAAAATGGCCACCTTAAGTGCCGCTTACGAAACTAAGTTGCTACGTCTAAGATATGAGAGATACGCGTGAAAACAACGATTGGTTTGTCTGTAAGTGCGAGCAAAGGAGGTCTTTTCTGTTAGAGTTTTAAAGCGAGCGTAAAAGTATTATTACCTTCGCTCCGCTCTGTAAATAGCGCCCTCGCCGTCAAAATATGATTTTGCACACTTGTGATACAATCTACTATTTACACTACACTAGCTGTCAATCGCTAGTTTTATTCATCGATAAACTTACCAACTAATCTTGATTTTTTAAATATGTCTTGGTACAAAAGCACTAAGGTTGTTAAGTTGTTGCATAGTTGGAAGCGCTTGGAAGTAATAATACATACAGATACAGATATTTATTGGTAAAATAATAATTTACAAGTCACTTATTCTAGATAAAATAACATTCTATATAATAATAATAATTGGCATTAATATTATCATTTATGTCTCTGTAACTAAAAAATCATACCGATTGTAAAAAGAACAATATTAAGGGCATAACTTAACACTTATTCTTTAACTTAGTTACCAAGGTTTAAGTAAAATTCATATTTTATTTGGTCAAAGTATTTTGTAGTTATTATTTTACGGAGAAGTGCCATTTTAAAATCTAGGTATTGAGGAAGCTATAATATAAATATAAATATAAATATAAATAGCCTAAAGCTTTAATTTATTTTTCTCGTCCCCAATCTTCCATAAAATATTATATTTATGAAAAAATACTATACATGAATTCACAAACACGCATAGAAATAAAAATAAAATCGAAAATAAAACAAACACTAAAAATAAACAAATGCCTTAAAAACATGAATCTTAAGTGAAGTAGGTTTTATCTCAAACTTGCTACCGCCTACATCTTGTACCACAATGCGACAGGCATTTTATCGACTCGTGCGCAGCCCAGATAAAATGAATATAAATATAAAAGTATAATAAAGGAATTGAATTAATTAATAAAATTTTGATCTTTACCGCATATTCATGTCGCTAGCATACGACAAATTCTTGTGTTTATTTGCATGGTGTTTTACCACAGAGAGTCATTAATTTGAATGGTTAATGGATGGCGTTCGACAGAATGTCGTTAAGAAATGTAAATAAAACATCTTTATTACGGCGAGATTTATACGTTGAAAGACATTTGAGATATATATCGATGATAGAGTTTTAGATTGTTGCCTCTATTCTGGGCAATCAAAAAGTCACTACTTAAATTTGAACCCATCAGTTAAAACTTCACATGCTGTTTCTATTAAATATAATTAACAATGTACATTTGTAAAAATATCTCAAGTAAAATGGTCACGATGAAATCAACCGAAATAAGTAAAACTTGATTTAATAATATGGACTGATGCTGACGCAATATGGCGTGATAAATTATTGTTATCATAATGGTACCTATATTTTTATTAAAATAAAACACTAATAACTAATTACAATACTGCGGCTACTACAATAACATTTGAGCAATCCACTAGCTATTGGTAGCCTATAGATAACTCAAATGTTCTAACCCGCTACCGGCTGGCAGCGTGCCCAGAATGCTAGCAGCATTGCCTAGTTGAATTGCAATGCTGATTCGTTGAGCCAAACATGTGCCAGCATCATGGTCACGCGTCGCATCGATCAAACGCTCTGATAATTTTTGGAAAATCCGATGAGCTCCAAGTCCCCACGGGCCCAATGTCTCAACCCCAAACGGTTCAAATATGTAACCACTACCTAGGTTAGCATATTATCGCCGTTTCAATTGGTACTTATTATTAGATCACAATGTTGCAAAGTCTTATAAGACGATTCATAAATTTAACTACATTTCCTAGGTAATGTCATTTTTCATCTCCAGCCGCTATGCTGTCCGATACACAATGGCTACTAGACCATACTGCCAAAATTTCTCGACCAAACCAGGTAGGTACTTTTATCATAGCCAAAAAACGGTTATTTAAGTTTTCGCAGTTTTTAGGAATTTTTTGAGCATAACTAAGTGGGTACTTTAATGAAAACAAACATGTATATGTAAATGTATATTATATCTTCAAAAAATTAGGGATACTTACAACTTTTTAATTTTTAACCCGTGTGAAGCCGGGACGAACCCCTAGTTATATATATGTATATATATTGCTTAACCCAGATCGATTATGATAGTTTAGGTTAACGAAGCTACAAACGCTTCATATTTTTTCTAGCTACCGATACCACGATCTCATTAAAGTAGAGTCTAATATGACGAAACCGCGCAGTGAGTAAATATGGTTTTCACAGAAATGATACTTGGTTCATGACGCGCCGTGATATCACCATTCACGGAATGTTGTTGAGGAAATCCTTTAATAGTTGTCGATTCTGATCTGGTTGTATAAACACATATATACTGGTCTGTCTGTCAGTTTACTTACCTACATCTGAAAACATGATTTTTGAGGTTTTGAGGTTAATTAATTATTATTAAAAATAGATGGATGGATGCGGGCCGCTTCCAACAGGTCCTTGTGGAAATCAATGGGGGAGGCATATGTCCAGGAGTGGACGTCCTATGGCTGAGATGATGATGATGATGATGATTAAAAATAAGGAATCGCCTCAAATTGCCACTTTCGTGGACGTTGCGTTTTTCCCGCTTTATTTATTTCCACGTGTTCTTTCACCAAAAATAACTAAAATTATCTTTATCCCGAAAGCTCTTAGAAAATAAGTACATATTTAGTTTCTTTGGCGTATCACCGTTTGGTACGATGTTTAAATATCTATGCCTAGAACTCTGCTCACAACGGACAGAAATTACAAGCGTAAAAGAATAGTCACCGTAAATGTCGTGTTTTATACGTAACATATGAGGTCGTATAGTTTGTACTAATCTATATCTAGATCAGACGTCAAAATATGAGTAACATTCTGTAGAATTACTCTGTAAGAGGAAAAATAACCCGTTTTTAATCGACTACCAAAAACTATCAAATCAGTTTTGTTTTTGTACGTTCGGACAGGATAACACCAATAGTTATTTTTTTTTAAATCGTTTAGATATACTGCTGGCTTGATCTTAAACCAATTTCATCAAAATCGATTAAGTATTTTATACTTAATTTCTACGGTTATAACGTGGGACTTACGCGTAGTCGATATCACGATCGACGATTGGTTCGGCTTCTTCCGGAAACCTTCATCAGGATCTTGAGTGCGGTGCGTAGCACCGTCCCGTCTCCCTCGCACTCGCACTTGGTGTGACGATAGCACCGCACTGAAGATAAAACCATTATCGATCGTGATATCGACTGCGCATAAGTGTTACGTGAAACCCGTAGAAACAGTATGAAGTAATGATGCGCGCGAGTTTAATTAAGTACAAGAATATTTTGAAAATCGTATAATGATATGTAGTATTGAAAGTCAGTTTTTATAGCTTGTAATCTATTCATCTTGTTACGGATAAATAAATAACTATTTATTGTACCACACATTTACTTATTATTACTTTACTTGAAAACTAAAAATTAAATTAAACACTTAAACCATAAAAAAATTTAATTTGATATATTGCATCAAATTACTGTACTAGTACTAGTGTGGAAAAAAAAACCTATCAACTATGATACGTTTTTTTATTTCACACAAGGTCTTCAGGTCCCAAACTAGGCAGAGCCTGTACTATGGTAACCTGATGACTGATATATATACAAATACACACCGCACTACTGTATATTATATACTATATTATACATTATTACTATATATTATACACTATGTTTGACATAGGTCAAACAGACATGTTCATGTTTGACCTGTCCGGGAATCGAACCCGGGACCAGCGGCTCAGAAGTCAGAGTGCTACCAACTGCACTAACTGGCCAGTCGTTTTATTCAACAGTTAATAAGTTACAGAGAAAACACTTGACGCGCTGTGATTTATCATAGATTTCTCTACAATATTACGCACTACCAAAAGTAAGCGTCCATATTTTTTAGAATTACCATTTCTCATCCGCGCTCAAGTGCTACGGATAAACTGGTTCTAAAGTGAGTCACTTTTTGCGATCACTAAGTCTGAGTAATTTCCATAAAACCTACGCATTCGAGAGCCTAAATTTAAAGCGTTCAATCTTTTTTGTTTTAGGATTCTACAAGCTTACAATAAAATGAAAATTTCGTTTAAAAAAACTCGTAGAGAGTGAAAAAGTGTCTGTGGAATCGAGTTTTAATTTAAATTATTAATTAATTAAATATATTAAATTTCAGTAGCTGCGCCTCGCGGTTTTATCCGTCTCGACTACGTTTTTTCTCGTTACCGTATTTTTTCCTATAAAAAAAACCTAGTGTTACTATCAAGTATAATCTATATCTGTGCAAAATTACATTCAGATGCGTTAAGCCAAACATATAACATCCAAACACAAAAACTTTCATATTTTTAATAATGTTAGGATAATTAGACGTTTATAATAAAATAATAGGTAATTAAAAAAGGTAAATTAAAATAATTAACAGGCTGGATGCGGGCTGCTTCCAACAGGTCCTTGAGAAAAATCAATGGGGGAGGTCTATGTCCAGCAGTGGACGCCCTATGGCTGAGATGATGATGATGAATTAAAAAAGTTGAATAACTGACTTTCACTAATATAAGATTCACCCGCTAACAAAGGAATTAATATAATGATTAGTTTTTATTTTTTTTATTTACAACATCCAACATGTACTATTGTAACCTGATGACTGATCTATTATAGACTGATATATATTATTGTACTGATTTATATACACCCAGACACAGGTCAAACAGACATCTTCATGCACACAAATGTTTGACCTGTCCGGAAATCGAACCCTGGAAAAATCGTTGCCAGATCGATGCCAGTCACAGTTGCATTTGCCATTTAAAGAAACATGCTATTTTTGGATTTTCTTATTACTCAAATATGTTTACCACGTAGACATGTAAATAAACCATAGTGCATAACCCTTCCAATTTTAATAAATATCACTCGTGTCATTTTTTTTTCTATTGCTCCCGCTGACCTGCGCCTACGCAAATGACCTCGTCTATGCAAATTATACCAATATGGTGTAATATGGATTTTATAGCCATTTCTAGAAGATGGATGTTTATGGTGGCACTTTTATTGTGGGGCAATAATTATTATTATTATATTATTGGCAACCGATGATCGTTCTTCTCCACGCCTTTGCTGTTTGTTACAAATAATTGTAATAAATATAAAATTATTTCATAACCTATATATTTATTTTGTTCAATGAATGTATTATTATAAATAGACATTATTCAAATTAATTCGTAATTTTTTTATTTTTTTTATTGTTATACTGTGACAAAAAACATTAAAGTTCAACTATATTAGGCACGTAGAAGTATTCTCAAGCTAATTTGCCTAGAAGTACATTTTTTAAAGATAAAATTAGCTAATCAAGCTCAGTTTACAGTAACACACCTGAGACATTTCAATCCTAATTAGGCTCAACATCTGAGTGGATGCTAAAAGCAACGGGAGCGGAATTATGTAGTCGTGAGTTTTTCTTTCTATTTTTTTTTCAAATAAATAGGTTTAGTATTTGGACCTGTGCGGTTTTGTAAGCGATTGATCTTTGTTTGATAGAAATATTACGCATTAGCGTGTTATAAACAAGCGCGAAACATATAAATAATAATAAAAATACCCTTTTAAATTATTTTAATATACTTTGGCTCAAACGCCTTCTCTCGGGAGCCGAAGTTTAATATACCAAACTGTACCCCGCGATGTCACCGCGTTAAAATTAAGAAGATAAGAATTTTCAAAACACTTGGTTCTTAGCGGATGCCCATATCAATAAAACAGTAAAATTTATCATCCAACTCTGTTCAGTTGTTTGTGCTCAGTCAGTCACGGTTTTATTTATATAGATTCATTACACGCTTAAGGTACCTTATCGTCTTCACACGACACCCTGTAATCAAAGCATCTCAAACAATAGAGCACCATCGATAATGGCGCAGTGGCAAGAGCCATGGTCACTCTGTTCTCACGGCGATGATGCGTGAGGTCGTGTCGTTGTGAAAGGCGGAGCGATAAGCGGATAAGATTAAAAAAAAACAACTTTTACACATAACATTAATATAAAGTCTAAACTTAAAAAAAATTTCGAGACAAGTCCGAAAGCATATCGTAGCTGAAATATTTTGCTATGTATGTAAATATAAATCAACTGCGATATCTTGTAAATATTAGCATTGAATTATCCAATATCAAAAAGCCAAAAAGACAGCATAATAAACTAGGTTTTTATGTTTAAGAATATGAGGTTTACAGTGAATAAAACTATTGTAGCCTTTTACGCTTAGGCAAACTAAAGGGTTAAAAGAAAACTAATATCAAAATGCTCCCCTCACTTTTGTTTTCTGCTAATTTTAAATTGAATTATTTTTTTTACATGAGCAGGTTTAAAAACAGAAGAACTCTTGTTCAAATATTTGAAGGGAAAAAATCGGCCCTAATGGTATGGGCTGCTATAGCTTAGTTGGACAAAGCGACAGAACGGTATTCTGTAGTCGTAGGTTCAAGTCCCACTAGCAGCCGAATTTCTTCCTTCAAATATTTGAACATCAGTTCTACCTAGCATGTTGTTAATGCGATACACAATAAAAACTCTTAGAAGAACTCTTGTTTTTAAAACTGCTCTTTTGTCAATAAACAAATAAAACGCAATGTTCTTATAAAAATACTGCGCCCTGCGGTTTTACTAGTAGTATTTTTACTAGGATACAACTTCTAAAATTAAATGTTATCGCCTCCCTTATCATCATGCTACCTCCATAATGTAAGTGACCTACGCCCGCTGGGCCCTGCGTGTAGCAGGTAGCAACCAGGCTAACATCGATACTGATAATAATCGTTTTAACATTTGATAATTCCATTTTTTAAATATGACTTTTAAAAACGGTACCCTTTTTTATACTGTATAGTACTACCGTTTGACCTCTATCTCACTTGGTGGTCAGTGACGATGTAGTCGCAGATGTTATCACACAAGACATAGAATGTTTTACTGGCTTTCAAAGACTGCTGCCTGAACAGCCAGCCGGATACTCGAAAGTACTCTTCCACCATGCTGGGAATTTGATAACGGTGTTACCTTCACCCGAAGATCAAGCGACAGCTTGTTGGGGATCGAACCAGTGTCCGTCACGTGAGGTTTAACAGCCGACGCTCTCCCCGCTGAGCTATCATCGCTTCAAAACGGTTCAGTCTTGCACCTCGTTATAGTGAGCATGTTCCGCGAGGAAGTCTATCGATTCCCATAATTTCGAGACCTTGAGCCTAAGGTCTGACTCGCGCTTGTGGTCATCAACGCGTTCATGACAAATACTTATGAGACATTCTATGAATTCTAGTAACAATTTGTGTGTATGGACATATCTGTTTGACCTGTGTCTGGGTGTGTATATGTATATAAGTATATATAACAGTCATCGGGTTACCATAGTCTGTACAGGCTCTGCCTAGTTTGGGACCTGAACACTTTGTGTGAATGTTAATAAATAATAATAAAAAAAATATTTTGATGTAGGTGTAGAAGCTGATTATATACTAAAATTTGAGCTTCTATAAAGATAATTACTGGTATAGGTTTTGTGGCACCCAGTCTACTGGATACAACCGTATAAATCCTTAGCTATTGTTAATAACGTTATCGATTTCCAATCGATTTACGATTATTATATTTGAATTGTTGTGTTTCATTTTCCAGTTAGTCAATAACACGCAATTTATTATTATGTTTTTTAAATCGACCATTCTGTCAATAAATCTTTCTTAGTCGTAATAAAATACGTCACCAGATATTAACAAAATCTATTGTCATAATATAAAAAAAATAGTTATTCATATTCACAGGCCGTGGGAACCCTCTAAAATATGAACGCAGCTCTTAAAACTAAGGTATTAAAAAACCTTATCATAATAAAATAAAAGAATGTACCTTCATAACTTAAGAACAAACACACGATATTCTTACAGAGACAAGATACTACGTTTAAGTTGGCTCTAAAATGTTATTTTACGCCCACACTTTGTCTTGAATTCTTCAAACATTTGTCACTTTGTTTACGGCTAGAATTTGATGTGAGCTATGGGCCTGATTCTGACATAATCTGACGTAAATTTAAAATACAAAGTAAGTGAAATTTAAAATACGATCTAAGTGGGATCTAAAAAAAAATGAAGCTAGCTTTTCTGAATATAGTATTCTGCACATTTTTTTAAGGATAACATATGTAATAAAGTTAATACCAAGCTGATAATTATATATTTTTTAAACATAAAGGTGTTTATAACCGACTTCAAAAAAGGAGGAGGTTCTCAATTCGACTGTAGCTTTTTTTCTTTTTGTTACTTCAGAACTTTCGATGAACCCATAAACCGATTTTGATGATTTTTTTATTTGAAACCTGGTGCTTTAATAGCTGGTGTAAGTTTAGTTTTAAAGTTACTCAAGAGACCTGGCACTATGCTATTTTTAAATCATTTTTAATTAAAATTCATCAACAATGTTTCTGTGCGTTATTTTTCTTAAAATGGGTCATCAATGCATTACTACCATGTTCATAATATGCCACATTAATACCTCACTGGATCAATGGACACTACTTGTTAAGTTAAGCCTGAAACAGATTTAAATAAAATTAAAATTGACGAAACAGAATTAGCCCCATAATTCAATATGAAATAGCTTCCAGAACATAAGCGACTTTGATTGACTTAAGACTAAGTTATATTACTTCCACGAAACTTGTTTAACGCCCGTTCTAAATGAATACGTTTTGTTAAATTAACGGCGGAAATGCATTTGAATTTTAATTTGACGATGCGATCAGTTTTGTTGCACATGATTGACATTTTATTCATATAATTTACATATATTTACATAAATTAGTTGAAAGTGTGAACTCTGTTGTATAGAATTACCTACCTACCTTCGTTATAGTTTGTTAAAAGAAAAATAAGTAAAATAACACAAAATGTAACGTAAGTTTTGTATAAAATATGTTTTGATTGAAATGTTTACAAATATATGGTATTTCGTGCTACTTAAGGTTCGTTTCCATACAAAAGCAATCGTGATAATTATACAGTTCGAACAAAAAGTAAAAATGACGAAATGTCATTTAACTAAATCTTTCGGGGTTTCTATTTACGCAACATTAATAAAAAAATATAAGAATTTCTATCGGGAAAAATAATATAAAATATTATTTTATTTTATTTTACGTAGTATGTCATTGGTAGTGATTCGCTTATTCAACTGAACTAAACTAAAATGTTTTAAAACTAATCCGGTTCTTATAAGGTTACGATAAAGTCTAAATTAGTATGAGACTTATCAATAACATCACTAAAATTAAATGTATTTATTAAATTTGCGGGTAGTTTTAGCGAAATTAAGTCGCCACTTATTTGGTGCCTACTAAAACTACCCGCGATTGGCCAGCAATGGAATAAAACTCGTCTAATATTAGTGAGAGCGCTGTATGGAATTATGCGAATTTGAATTTTAGCGAAAATAGAATACGAGCTACTTCAATTTGAAGAATTTTAGTGAATTTGAGCTAGTTCGTGTGATTAACAGAATTAGGGCCACTGTGTGTATAAAGAAACCTCAAAATATAGAGAATTATACATTTGGGCACTTTTACTGTTTGGTGGTTACATTTAATATTTTACTTACGCTAAAAATGGGGGATGTTATATGTTTGGTTGCATGTTCTTAACCTTAAAACTTCATAGTTTACAAACCTATTCAAAGACCATGTTTGGCCAGTGCAACATAGGATAGTCACTGCTTAGTTAACATACCTGATAAAGAATGCATATCCTAAGGGGTGAGCTTTGTGCAGGCCGCTACCATCTGCTCATATTTAACGTTGATGGACGATGCGAAATTAGGCTATACACTTCATACTGCGTGATTAATATGGATTACAAAGTAATAGCCATAAATACTGTTTTATGAAATACAATGTAGCTCTCATAAAATTATTATTAAATGAAAAGTCAGTGTCGACATTAAAGATAGATTAATCAATTTCATTGCTGAAGCATTCTACGCTTCATTCTTTATAATTATTATTAGCACGATAAAAATATACCCATTGCGGATTGCGACGGTGTCATATAAACCACATTTCCCATAACATATTTCAAAAAGTGCAATCGATTTGTTATAACTAGGCATTGCAGCTATAATAGACACCTCATTCATTATGCCAAGTACGGGATAAAACCCGTCCAATAAATACGACACAATATAAAATAAATGAGTAAGGAGTAAAACTGCATTTGAAATCTTGTTTGTAATTTATTTTAGTTTTTACTTTTCCACCTTACCTTTCCACTGCTCCTAACAAAAAATGGATAAAATCTTAAATAAAATGTAACACAAATAACTTATTTCTAAATGAAATGACAAATATATTTTAATCACAATCTTCATTTCACTGGGACCTACAAGAAATACATTGAAAAATCTATATGACATGTATATTTTAATGTCGCAAGCCTCTGACTAAAATCCATTCTTATTAGAATAATAAAAGAAATATTTACTTTTATACTTTTCTAGTTAACATAAATTATATCACGCGTTAGTAAAGGCTTAAATATTTTATAATCCTATTTTAAAAACCAGATATGAATGAAATACTGATTAAACTACTTAATTTCTAGATTTCAAAGCCAAATGAGCCCTTCTCTGGAAACAGAGAACCTAGGTCTGCGTGTATTAGTTCTAATGATACAACTTTTTTATTATTATTATTTATTATTACATGTCCCTTACTGTTTGTATAGTAGTGTAACTGCGCATCCAATTGAGTCCCTTATGATATTTAATCTCCGTCATTGAGAAGACCTTATTAGAAAATGTCTTTAATTAGTAATGTTTATGTGTAGCATTACAAGTTTTAGTTAATATTGAAATAGTTTAGTAATAAATAAAATTAGTTCATACCTTGAAGTGTAGGCAAATCGTTTCCAATTATTGTAGTAACATTGTGTCTAACTTACTTATAAATAATCCGAGTTAGTATATTAGGTACTTATAGTAGGTACTCGACTAGTTTTACGTATTTCCGCTACCGTTTCCGTTTCAGTTCCCGCTCTTTTTCTAGAGAGCTCGTACTCTAGCGATGCGCTGTGTAAATGGGTATAAAATCAGATACAGTGAGTTTGAAAAATCCAATGGAATGGAAGAAGAAATTAAATTTTACTGTCATTACATACAGAATTGTATACGATCGTATTATCGTACATTATCAAATATATAATTTGCATGTTAAGTTACAAAACACAGATAAATGGATAATATTGCTTTTTCCGATTGCAACATTTATTTTAGCAGTTTTAGCAGTAGTTATATAATTTTGGACATCCCAAATATTTTTCATTTTATATTAACAGCCACAGATTTCATATTGGCAGCCAATGATGTTTTACTAAAGATGGCGTATATTCATACTGCGCGGTGCTCAGATTTTGTTCTTTTACGACATAAACATACTTAAACATGCTTACTGCGACAGATAATACGGTACAAATAATATAGAAAAGGATAGCTATATGTTTAGACTTGCGCTTGAAATACACGTCGTAATTACAATTACTACAATTGACTTAATTTTGCCGCCTCAGTTTCCACGCGCTTGAGCGGCATCTACCTCATATAAACATATAATATCATTGTTGGCAGCGACAGATTTTACATTGACAGTCGCAGATTTTATTTTGGTTTCACTTACCTTTGTGAAACTTCAGCAAATGAGTATTCACTCAATTGCAAAAACTGACATTTGATGTTTTATGTCTAGACATAAAACATCAAATGTCAGTTTTTGCATTTTGCTTTCGCCCACATCTTTACTGACTATGTAAGATAGTATAACAACGGTAGACCTATCACTTTTCATACTAATATTTTTAGTTTCTATGTGTTTCTCCTTCACGCTGATAAGCCATTCACCCGTTTGCATTGAATTCACAATGAAAATAGCTTACATTCCGGAATAACAAAGTACACAAAAAGTATAGTTCCCGTGGGATAATTGAGGTATTGGAAAAACCGTAGTCAAAAAGGATGAAACTGGCGCGAATGAACCAGCTTCATAAAAAGTGATAACATATATACTATTATAAATACATAATTATTATTATCTTTCCATTTTCAAACTTCCGAGCATCTCGCCGCACGACGTAAACATACGTTGAAATAAAAACACCGCACCGCGATCCCACATAAATCTTCGCATTACCCAATTCGGACATACTTATTTACATACTACGACATTCGCCCAGTAACTATAGATTAATCTATGGTGGTGCCGTCTGTGGGGTCTATGCGTTTTGTCATAAACATCGCTGTGATACATAACATTATACGGAGACATTTATTTTTATCAGTTTTACTTAAATTTAGTTCCATACTACAGCTGTTAATAAGTTATGTCTATTAAAAATGCATTATTTAATGGAAAATCAATGATTTTATTAAAATAAAATACCCATTAATAACTAATTACTGTTGTTGTTGACCGAGACGTAAGGAACAGGATAAACGCAGGTTGGATGAAATGGAGACAGGTCTCAGGGACCATATGCGATCCGCGAATGCCCTTTAAACTCAAGGGCAAAATTTATAAGACCATAGTTAGACCTGTCGTAAAGTACTGATCTGAATTTTAGGCAGCAAAAAAGGTGGATGAAAGAAAAGTGCATGTGGTAGAGATGCGAATGTTGAGATGGATGTGTGGTGTGACTAGGATGGATAAAATAAAGAATGAGTATATCAGAGGAAGCGTGAAAGTAGCACCAGTGAATGATAAGTTGAAAGCGAATAGATTGGCTTGGTATGGGCATGTCATGAGGAGGGATGAAAAAGATATATAAAAAAAAGAGTACTTAACATGAATGTGGATGGATATAGAGGTAGAGGAAGGCCGAAGAAGGTATGGATAGACTGTGTGAGGAATAATATGTTTATAAAAGGTGTGAGCACTGAGACGACCAATGACAGAAGAGAATGGAAGAAAAAAACATGTTGTGCTGACCCCACCTAGTGTGGGATAAGGACAAGAAGAAGAAGACCCACTAATAACTAATTACAATACTACAGTTACTATACTAACACTTGAGCAATATAGATAGTTCTAATGCTCTAGCCCGCTACCAGTGGGCATCTAGCTCGGAATGCTACTAATTGTTATTCTAACACTTATAAAATCAATTAAAATTGAAATGTTTGCATTTATTAACCAACTTCAAAAAATTAACATTCACCGAATATTTTTATTTCTTCTGATCCTCCAATAATAATCCCACTAATATTATAAATGTGAAAGTTACGATGGTTGGATGGATGTTTGTTACTCAATCACGCCAGAACGGCTGAACGAATCTTGATGAAATTTAATAAAATAAATAATAATAAAATATAATTATCGTCTACTGTTTCAAAACAATAATAATACCTACATTTTAGTGTTTTATTTTGTAAATTTCATGCTTTTAATATGATACCAAGACGTCTGAATTGCACCTACATACCAAATCTAATTAAAATCAAATCATATCAAATATTTATTTAACCAGAACTAAAAACAATACAATAAATAGTGCAGAATCGATGACATCTGCAGTAGTGTATGGATATAGCTTATGCCCTGGATTAACACATAGGCTTATTTTCATCATCACCATCATCACCGTTTTTCATCACTACGCGGGTAAAACTGCGGGCGCAGCTAGTTTATTATATAAGTGAAGTATATATCTCGAGCGTTTAATAAAGAAATTAAATCAAGTCACGTATTCTCGTACCGTCCATACGCTCAATTAGCGATATCTGTAACGCGCGATCCGCGCCCATAAGGAAGCCCCACTCTATCAACAATTTCTAATCTCTGACTCAGACTCCGCTAAATTACCTCCATTTTTTGGATTCCGCAACCGAACCTTGCAAATGGAACACAATGATGACATATCTTTGTCTGCTTTAACATAAATTAAAGTTTTTTTTTTATCGACAGGTGCTTTTAATATGTATTATTTCGTACATAACAATTAAACTGTATTTTACAATTCTTAAAACTACCTTCTTATATTAGTCTGCTGTGTGCACAGTTTTTGATGTCTTGAAAGTTCATAACTTTGTGTAATAATGAATATGATTTTTTTGATACAAGTATCGCGTTTGGCCTCTGTATTACCCGATGGTCAAGCTCTCAAAGACACCTGAAGAAACTTTGTATGGTTAGTGACTGCTTTTCCAACACGGGGTGTGGTAGTCAGGCGGGCATTGGGAATTACACTACCTGTATGTATACTAAAAATTACTTAGTAGACCAAGAAACCTTTGTGCAGCTAAAAAAATTTAGAGGCTGCCATATAGAATATGCGAGAGGTTCGAATGCCGAGCGACTTGGACTGATATAGTAAAGTTAAAAGTAAAATCATTTATTGGCCTTATAACTGGGAATGTTACATTGGGCATGTCAAGTTACAATGTGTACATCTTAAATAATTTAATCTTATTATCATTTACCTTAGTCATAATCTAATTAATAGTATATAATGTCAAGTTAAAAAATATATATATAAAATAAAATCAATTAAATTAAATTAATATAAAATAAAGACCATAGTACCACTAGATGAGCGCCCAGTCCTACTGCAATCAGGGGTGGTTTTTTTATTCACTGATATCTCGTAAATGTAACGGCCTAATATAATTTGTGCATCTATTATAGAAGAAATTGTGATACGAACGTTTTAAATAGATCTGTAGGAAGTCCTTAATTCGGGAATTATCCATAACCAAATCGAATCTGTTAGTTATAGAAGAGTTCTGAATCAGGAAACCGACTGAAAGTCTTGAAAATAAAAAGAAACATTTATATAAGAAGAATAAGAGAACAGATTTCTAATACAAATACCAAACAATTTCTTACAATTTCTAATTCATAAGTAACTAAATTCGGTAGTAACATACAATATGTAAAAAACATCAACCGAATTGATAACCTCCCTTTATGTTAATCGATTAAAAATTACAAGAGTTGTAGTCGTAATCTGATTGACGGGTAATTTCACATCTCCTAGGTTATTGCCATGTAATATGCCTCTTCTTGATCTTTATTACCCGACTGCGAAAGAAGGAGGGTTATGTTTTAATCTTTGTAATTGGTATGGCCGTGGTAGTACCGGCCTAGAATAGTACTCCCCCATCTCTTCCCGCGGGTGCCGTAAGAGTCGGCTAAGGGACCACGTACCAGGAGGTGGGCAGCAGCACCTTCTGAGGATTGGAAATCATACTGCGCTCGCCAACCCGCCTGCCAAGCGTGGCGAGTATTGGCAAATCCCCCCTATATGGGGGAGGCTTCTGTCCAGCCATGTGCGTCCAACATGGCTGAGAGAGAATTGGTATGCTCGTATTTACTTTAACAGTTGTTACTGCTTTTAATCGACTACAGGAGAAAAAAAAGATACCAAAAAATGGAACCGACTTCAACACTCAAAAGTATGAAATAACTTGTTGAAGTCGGTACTATGATAGTTCAAAAGTAACTGATATCAAAATATTGTGCTCATGGTACCGACTTCGACAAATTATTTCATACTTTTGAGTGTTAAAGGCGGTTCAATTTTTTCTAAAAAAAATTTTTTCTTCTCTTTTTAGTGACCTTTGTTACTCATGGGATCAATTGTCATTGTGGTGTAGGTATGTTCACCGATGTCTTCACCCGCTACTATGATATCGAGTAGGTATAAGCACGCATTTTTCAGTTATTGACTTGTAACACAAAAAGTGCTCGTCCGATTTTGATGAAATTTATATGGGACCACATGGGTGCAACCAAAAAAAGAACGATTAAAATCGGTTCACCCCGTCGGAAGTTATGCGGTAACAAACACCAATTTAAAAAAAAATTTACGTGTCTAATTGAGAGCCTCCACCTTTTTTTAAGTCGGTTAAAAAGGAGGAGATTCGATTTTTTAAAGTAGTTTTACCAATTTCTTCCATACTTTTGGACCGAATGTCAAAATTCTTCTTTTTAAATACAGAACCCATTTTGCTGATTCGCATGCTCAGATTATATTCCATGCTAAAGCCAGAAAGGGCAAGGTGGGTGGACTCTTTGCTATTTTTTATGGATCTGAGTGAGCCATCTTTGCTGTAAATGTTGTAAATGCTATCTGTAGGTCAAGTGTCTTGTTACAATTTATTGTTTATAATACATTTTATTTTTGTTTATGAATGTAATAAAGAAAGATGTTGACATGTAGCGATTATTTGGACACGTAACCAGGTGTTGTTTTTTGTTGTTGTAATTTACAAATTACTATGTAAATCGAATACTGACTAAGCCATGTTATTCAAAGACCCATTTTGGGAAATAGGGTTTAAAATTATTACTTGTTTTTTTTATTATTATATTAATAGTTAGATTAATAGTTTCGTGATAATACAATCTTTGATAGTCATTGAGATGTGTTCGATGAATACAATAAATATGGAATACTGACACTTGTAAAATTGTTGAAATAAACTTGGATTTTGTTGGTCTTCGTTAAAACTTATAAACAGTTGATTAACGTACTTACAATGCACGTACAAACTATCAATGATAATGTATGTTGACATGCGAGAAGCAGAAATAATTGTCTTTATACTCTACCATATTTAATCGAATGTGTTTTAAGCTTCCTAATAGTGAAAATATTACAATAACAACACCTGCTCCGAATCAAGCTATATACTTTTTAAAATATCTGAATCATTGAACTATAAAAAGAGGTTATATTTCCGTTTACCAGGATTAAGTTTTATATTGCATCAAATATAGCATCTAAAAATTAAAACTTTGAAGTTGTGCCATAAATAATTGCCTAAATGTATTTAATTATTATAATCGAAATGTAAATCGTTATGAAAATGCATGCAATATGCGCAGCTTGTAATAAATGCAAATTGCATTCCAAAATATTGTTGTAATCGGAAATAACGAGACACATCTTTATTTACGGCTGAAAGCGGCGAGTCCGACCACACGGCGTTGAGTGAAACTGTACTATATTCACGTATTTTATGCCTTTGTCCGAGTTTAATTGAGTAAGAAGAGACGCGAGTCCGCTCCCAGCGGGGTAACTTCCAAATTTATTTAAAAAATCGCGAAAGACCCCCATTACTTACGTCGAAAGACGCAACAGGATCCGGCCCGAGCCCACTTCTGTTATATTAAGTGTGAGATACGACCTTATTCACGTTGACCCAGATGTTAATATTCCAAGCTCTGCTCTTTATGATGACTTTTTTGAAAAATGTAATTTTTAATTCCAACCCAGGCGATCCGAAATCGAATTCGCTCACGGATGATTCTCTTAACTGTAACGCATATAAACTCCCATTTCTTATGTGATACTGAGTCAGTCGATATTTTACACTAAATTAATGCAGGCGTATTCGCCCAAATTGGTGCTGTCACTTACTTGCGAAAATCGAATACCCTTTTAAGATTTTCATTCATTACATATATCATATCTTCCATGTAACCCTCGGAGACCGTAAAAAATGTATCATTTACATTATTAAAATGTTTTTTTCTCTTTGTTTCAGTCGTTCTTCGGGCGAACGTACAACAATCTCTCTTCGATATCAGAATGCAAGAACAACGGAGAATGCGTCATCAACAAGAAAAATAGGACAGCGTGTAAAGCTTGTAGGCTACGGAAGTGTCTACTCGTTGGTATGTCAAAATCTGGATCACGATATGGAAGAAGATCAAACTGGTTCAAAATTCACTGCCTCCTGCAAGAGCAACAACAGCACCAGATGCATCAGCTGCAAACGAGCAAGTCACCCCCAAGTTTCACAACTTCGATAAGTCCGTCCTTTTTGCCAACAAATCTACTGCCTGCTGCAGCATTAGCAGAGTACTACAAGAACTCTGACAAGAATCCGTTTACAGAAGATATGACAAGGCAAAGCGTATCACCCTCCGATTCCGGTGCGTCGTCAGCAGATCCAGAAGACGATAATAGTTCTAGAAGCACTAGTGGTCTGAGCATCTTTCGACCTGCTTCATCCCCTAGCAGTGAAAAGGATGTCCGATTACAAGCTATCAGAAATCAAACTAAGGACGTAAGAAAACGGAAGCCAGCATTGCCGCCATCACCATTCACAGTATCTCCGTCACCGAGTTTCAGAAACGGCCCGTACATGCCGACTCCCATGCTTACTATGAGATCAGTTCCTACTGGCATTGCCAACTGGCAAATTCGAAACGGAGGCGATTTGATTCAACACTCACCAGCCGTGGCAGGAATAGCAATAGACCAAGACAAACCAATAGACTTGTCAATCAAATCCACAGCAGTTCTGTTTAGAAGCCCTAAAAACGAAGAAATCAGTGATTCGGAACCTGAACTCAGTATTGATTTGAGCGAAGATAGTTCAAAAGATCTTATGAAGAACCCCCTAGACCTATCACTGGTTCCGAAACGGACTGAAGAAGTGCCAATGACTGGATGAAAAGTATTGCCATATCGTCCGGCCATGTTTCTATTTATCTGTACATATTTTGGTTTAGTAAGTTACACTCTTAGCTATTTCTGAATACTCTGCCATACAGTATTTAAGTAATATTATAAAAACTTACGCTCATTGTTACGTTACACTGTTTGTACGCACCACACTTAAGACCATGATGGAGGCTTCTGAATGAACCCGAAACAATTGTCGATTGTGGTATCGACTACGCGTAGTGTCACATTATACCCGCAGAAACAGTATAAACTAATATTATATACTACGCGTAGTGTCACGTTATACCCGCAGAAACAGTAGAAACTAATATTATATACTACGCGTAGTGTCACATTATACCCGCAGAAACAGTATAAACTAATATTATATACTACGCGTAGTGTCACGTTATACCCGCAGAAACAGTATAAACTAATATTATATACTACGCGTAGTGTCACGTTATACCCGCAGAAACAGTATAAACTAATATTATATACTACGCGTAGTGTCACGTTATACCCGCAGAAACAGTATAAACTAATATTATATACTACGCGTAGTGTCACGTTATACCCGCAGAAACAGTATAAACTAATATTATATACTACGCGTAGTGTCACGTTATACCCGCAGAAACAGTATAAACTAATATTATATACTACGCGTAGTGTCACGTTATACCCGCAGAAACAGTATAAACTAATATTATATACTACGCGTAGTGTCACATTATACCCGCAGAAACAGTATAAACTAATATTATATACTACGCGTAGTGTCACGTTATACCCGCAGAAACAGTAGAAACTAATATTATATATGTAAGTTTAAACATTCCTTCTCTTGATTACCTGATTTTACCATTTAAAATAAAGTTATTTTTCATATTTGGTAAAATAATTAGGTTAGATATTTACTTATAAATAAGGAGTCACTGTACTATTAGGTAGAAAATTGTATAAATAACTATTATATGCATTTTGCAATATACCTTTTGAAAAGGTATAAAATGCCGTGTGTGTGCCAGTTTTACCAATTTTAATATTAACTTTAGTTTTTCTAATGGGATTCGTAGGCCAGTGAAAATGAAGCTCAAAATTGATGTACAAATATTTGAGTCTTGTATTATATTTAGGTGATTTGTTTAAAACGTTTTATTTATTTATTTTACTATGTAGGCCAGTTTTATTGAGTCAATTTAGCATGTACTTAATAACTTTAAGAGTGTTTTATATCTAAGCTTTTGGTTTAAGCGAAACGTGTGTTTTTGTTATTTGTTTCTTTTTGTTAGATTTTTATACTTTTATTACATTCCACTTATGAGATCGCACATTAAGAATATAACTATAGTTCAACCACCAATAGAATGCGTTTGTTAGTCTATAGTCGTTATGGCTTTTAAAGCGTAACAATATTCAAGGGCCTAAAAAGTAAATAATAAAGATACTTGTATGTGACATTTCGTAATTAGATAGTTGACATTAAAATGAATTTTGGAAAATTGATAAGATAAATAGTCTAGCGCATTCTGTTAGCGGGTGCACTATAATAGGTAATAATTTAATTTTATAGGACAAGTTTTGCCAGTAAATTATATTGTTTATTCAACCTATAATTGATTCAACATCAAAAGATGTATTCATTAATAGTATTCAATAAAGTGCCTTTCAGTAAATATTACTAGTTATATAGGTATACATACATAACTTTGATATTACAAAAAGAAATACAAGGATTCCATTGTTATTATTGTGATACGATCAATTGACTATGATTGTGTTTGTACTTTTTTACGTTTATAAATAAATATTAATATATTTTGAGAGAAAGAAATAAAACGAGTGCCTTTTATGTTTGGAAGTTTTATTTCTTCCACTTTATCATTTTAAATCAATTTAGCAGTTAAGAAATGGTTGGTAATCACCAGTGAAATTAAATAAAAAATGATATCAACGATAGGCACAATGATAGGCACATCTGAACTTGTTTTCGCTGAAGTTAGGCCCAGCAGACGTTTATACATGCAGCGGCAGAGTAAGAGAGATAGAAAGGTAAGACAAATATCATCGAATGAGCGAGGCAGATATACAATAGTTAATCTATCCTTAGCGACGCAAAACTAGCTACTGCGCAACTACATACAGGCAACTTCAGAGACAGATACATTGTGCTTACTCTTAATGAAATAAGTTTAAAGAATATATGTAAAATATGTACCAATCTATCACAATATTTGTAATAAAACAAACATTTGTGCCCCATAAAGCCAAAAAACATTAGCCGTGGCTATCAGCCTAGAATTGAAACCCCCCTCTCTCCTCCCTCTATCCGTGGGTGCCGTAAGAGTCGCCTAAGATCACGTTCCAGAAGATAGGCAGCAGCATCTTCTGTGACTAAAATCAAAACACTGCACTCACCAACTCGCCTGCCAAGCATAACAGGTCATAGTCTCATATCTCAGTCAAGACTTCATATCTTTTTTAATGGGGGTTTGCCAGTACCCCCCTTAAAAAAGATATGAAGGAAGCATATGTCCAGCAGTGGATGGTTTATGTCTAAGATAATGACGATGGTGAATCCATAAATAACATAGTTATAATACTGTGAAAATAACAGCAAGTATCTGCAAAACTGCAGCATACAAAATATACATGTCATGTCCACTGTCACCGTCATTAAATGAAGATTGTGAGTCTAATACTATTGAAATATTTTCTAACGAAACTTAGCGTCAAGCAGGCGACTGAAACAATTAATTCTATAAAATATATAGTAACTATTCGTTATCCTTGCAACCCAAACAAAGATTTTTAACATCATAGTTTTAGAAATGCCTCACATTATGTGTGAACAGAACAAAATATTATTATGCTCTTCATTAGTATATGAGTTACGGATGGTGTCAAAATGAAAGATATGTAACGTTCTAACACCGCATGATCCTGTTCAAGTGAGTCCGGTGATCTCACTTTCACTCAGTCGTGCGCGGAGCGTGGTCTTGAGCGCTTGTTGATGAAACACCTTATTATTTACATTTTGGTAATGATACGCATCATACTGTCCTGTCGTGCGTTTTACAAATGTTTTAACCACTCAAGGAAGGAAACGAGTCACACGAGATTTCTTATCAAATTAAAAAAAATAAAATTTAAACCTTTTATTTACCAAATTTAAAACTCAAATGCCCAATAATGACAATGCCGGCCGATGTTTATTACTGTCTCACTTGCACAAATGGCTGGGCACGTCTCTTCATCCTTGTCTAATGGGTAAGTAATAATAATAATGGGAATGGTAATAATGGGATGTCAGAGCATCACTTATCTTCTCCTCTTATCACTATCAATGATATGACTATTATAATATGAGTGAGTATAAGATATGAGAAAATAATTATAAGTAAAATTGCGTAAATTTAACTTTATTTAATTTCTGTAATAAATAACCTCTAATGTTTTTTTTTTAAGTTTTGGCTTTTGCGAGTCTTGTAATTAAGATAAATTAATATGACGAATAAAACACCTTATCTAAAATATTCTATACTTTACAAATTACTTCATAAATATGCATCTTTGTTAAATGTAAGATGAGCGTTACTCAAGACGCCGAATTAATGAGTTTGGGCCAATGATTACGTATTTTACATACTATACAAACTGACAACTATTACTTATCAGTAGAAAAAATCAACTATTTCTATCAGTCAATTAAAAAGGGGCTATATATATATCAGTGCGAGACGGGACGTTACGACTAACGCACCGCACTCAAGATCCTGATGAAGGCTTCCGGAAGAAGCTGAAACAATTGTCGATCGTGATATCGACTACGCGTAAGTACCACGATATACCCGTAAAAAACAGTGTAATATTTAAATATACATATATATATACATATTTATCTAATCGCATACAGAAATATAAAGATTAAAAAATCAAAAACAGAACTTGATTAACAGTCTTTATAGAGAATATATTCGATATAAACTTTACAAACAAATGCAAACATTATGCTGTGATTTTACGTAAATTGTACTATTTGTATTTGTTACTTTATCTAATCTCAATAAATAGAAAATTATTTTTTGAGATTAGATAAAGTAACAAACATAGCACACTACTTATATGTATTGACTGATACGGCCCTTGCTTGCTCGCCATTAAACGCAACAAACGTGAAAGAAAGAGGGTAGACAGATTTGTCTGCTCATAAAGAACACCTACCCGCAGAAACTTCAGTTTACTCGTGAACATGGCGCATGAAACTGTGACGAAATATCGAGCAAAGAAAACAAATTAATTACATGGTATATATTCCGATAATACTATAAATTTTCATTGCTTTCCGAACCCAATACAAGATAACAAAAACAAACAAAAAAAACTATACAAGATAGCAAAAATATAGGATTCGTTCACATTACTTCAGTTCCTAGTAGTCCAGTTCCTAGTAGCCCACTCGTGCCATAAAACTAGAATAATATTTACAGATTGCATTTTAAACAGTTTATAGAAAACAGAACTCAGCGCTCAATACCATACTACATCAGGTATAACCGTCATAATACTAAATTAAGCATATTTCATACATTTAACAATATTTTTATATCTAAAATATTATAATATTAAGTGGTCTTATCATAATGGCCATAAATTTCAACATAATTCAATTTTAATGTAGAAATGAAGACTTCACAAGTGTTTTGGAAACAATTTAGGATTTCATATTAAACGGTATTTGCATTAATTACTAACTTATGTAAAAATATCTTAAATCTTTGTTTTTAGAGATTGATTTTGTGATTCATCAACAACTTAATAAGTAAACTAAAGTACTTTGTTTTCACCGCGTAGACTACGGCTTTCCTGCTGCCTCAGTTATTCCACAGAAAGCACACTTTTCCAGGACAAAAATAATCTATCGAATCTCTATACCGAAAGTTATTAAAATTGGTTCGCAGTTTAGGTTTACGCTATACATTTATAATATTGATTAGGTTTTTATTATAATCTAGAGGAACTATCCATTTTTCGGGATAAATATAGCCTATGTCGTAATGCAGGTTATATGGTACCAACAATTTTTTTTTTTTTAAAAACCATCGTTTGCCTGATGCTTTAGGTCCTGAACGTTGGTTTAGTTTACTTGTGTTCGACATGCAAGTGACACAGGGAATCCTAGTGCGGAAGGGTGAGAGTAAAAGTTTTTTTTTTAAATTTAAATACACATTATTTACATTTTTTAATACACTTAATAGTTTTGTGGGTAACTGCATTCACATTATGATAGGATATATTTATTTAGTAAAAAATTCGGCATTCATTTGTCTTATATTTTTCGGCAGTAGGACGGTTCGCTGAAGTTTCAGTTTGAATACCATGAGTATCAATTCTTTCCGCAAAATTATGTTAATTTTTTAAAATGTACATGCTAAAGTCTATGTTTGTTTAATTCAAAAACTCAAAATTATTTATTTTCAGGCAAATTACACCCATTTTGTTCACATAACAAACAATGAAATACAATAAAATGTCAGTTCAAAATTAATGCACTACTTATGTCAAATTCAAAATAGTCAAAGATAAAATAAAAATTAAAAACAATGAAATACAATAAAATGATGTTTAATGATATTTTGATATGGTGTAGACTAACCCCCTTACTTATAAACGTTGAATAACCTCTGAATAGTTATTCAGTGTTTTGTCTTTGTCGCTTATATGACAGTTTGACGTTGAAAGAACGGAACAAAACACTGAATAACTATTCAGAGGTTATTCAACGTTTATAAGTAAGGGGGTAAATAGATATACATAATATATTTATATATGAAGACACAACAAACATTCAACTATAAGCTCAAACATGACAGGGGCAGACAAATATTCAACTTGTTTTGAATATTCATGAATGTAAACTTTACGACGTTTTCTTGAAATTTTGTAACCATAAATTGTAAACAGAATTATGCATGAATCTAGACGAATCATGAAGATTTGTGTTGCTATAAAACAGTATGTCAAAGTCTTATTGATGCAATTAGGAATCGCATTTTGCTGCAATCATTATTCCTAAAAGTCTTAATCTGAAACTTGTTAATAATATTTTATTTATTTCGGAAAGATCTGTCTTTTCATCGCTATCTGCCTACGTATATATCTGTAATGATAATTAGGATCAAGGACAGCTGCCTGAAAACACTGTGCATTTGGTGACAGTTTTTCAAACATGGGATCAGCCACTGGTCAGCCAAATGGGTACTGGAAAGTATTCTAAACCATGCTGTAGACTTGTAGAGATGTTGCCTGTACTGGATGCTCAAGTCGTTGGTGAAGATTGAACCAGCGTCTGCCAGGCTGACAGCCTACGCTCTCACCACTACACTATAATAGATAATAATTACTAAGTTCATACTAGCAATTAAGTTACTTTTTAGAGACAAAGCTCCTCCCATAATAATCAAAGACCCAGTCTAAAAAGGCGGAACTACAATGTTGTCTGTGAGGTAACCATACGTTTTCTTCAACCATATTATTGCTAAATAGTCGAGGTGACATTCCAACTGGGATACATCCTATCCTAATAATATTATAAATACGAAAGTTTGTGTGTCTATGTGTCTGTTTGTTACTCCTTCACGCTCAAACGGCTACACCGATTTAGATGAAATTTGGTATGGAGATAGTTTAAGCCCGATAGTTTTTATGTACATTCTGCCGAGTCTGATGAGTAAGTCTTAAGAGAAGAATCTTTGTATGCAATAGTTAGCAAACAAGCTGACCGGCCGCCTGATCGTCGATCTCCGTCGCCTATGGATATCTGTAACACTGGGGGAATTACGATACGTTGCCAATTCTTTCAAGACTCTAGTAACTCCCCTTTTGGAGAATCCCAAACTGTAAACAGTCGGAAACACTAGGGGGGGGGGGGGGGAAATTTGTCCCACATTGTGCAGGGCTATGGCAAAAATAATGGGTAGAATCGCACGGTATGTGACTCCCATGAGTCAATAATTTGTGGATGAGCATTCAAACGGTGCCTGCTAGTGTGGTGGTAAAACTGTGATGCCGTAATAACGTTAAAGAGGTCTACGCATACTGAGAGGCTCTAGGTCTTCGATGAGCTTGAGGTCTTTGACAATTCTGATGGATCTACAATGTAATACATTGAGAGGCTCAAGCTGATACTTATACATTTATAAAGTGAGTGGTTTGATATGAATACTATTCATATTTATATCAAACCATGCACTGAACATAGAAGATGGCCTAGACGAACGTACCTAAATCAGATTGGCAAAGTTCAACGAAAGGGCCCTGGCCCTATCGTTGAACAATATCAATAAAAAAAATTTATACACCGCCATTGACCGAATCATCATCATCATCATCATCATCATCATCATCATCATCTCAGTCATAGGACGTCCACTGCTGGACATAGGCCTCCCCCATTGATTTCCACAAGGACCTGTTGGAAGCGGCCCGCATCCAGCCCCTGCATGCAATCTTAGTCAGGTCGTCTGTCCACCTGGTCGGTGGCCGTCCTATGCTGCGCTTGCCAGTCCGTGGTCTCCATTCTAGAACTTTTCGGCTGAATGGTTACTACCAATTACTGACTGGAACACTTAGGTTTTTAAAGCATCGTGGTATAAAAGGAGTCATAGAGGAACCCCCCGGTGAAGCTCCCTTCGGTAAAGCTGTAAATGTAGTAGAGGCAAATAGCATTAGTCCGTTAGAAAAAAAAACAGCTTTGTAGTTTCAATTTGAATTGGTGACGAGGTAAATATCTCGGAACACAAACTAATGCCTTAGTTTGTGTTCCGAGATATTTACCTCGTGAGTTGAGTTTTACCAGTTCAAATGCACGAGTCCATAGAGTAGGAGATGCCTAAATAAATAATAAATTATTCAATCGATTTCATTAACCAGAATAATTCAGTGTTGCTAGTGTGAACTACCGTTTCTAATGATTTTCAGTTCAATGAACAAATATTTGAAGATGTATTGGATTTGTTGGCTGATTCATTTACATTAATAGGCAGCGGGTTGTGTTGTGGACCTACGTCGAACTGTTTTAATATTTTTCTTTAACAAACGCGAACTATCCTCTGGATTCTCTATGAAATCGGCCACGACGGCCACCGACTAGGTGGACAGACGACCTGACTAAGAGCGCAGGCAAGGGCTGGATGCGGGCTGCTTCCAATTCGTCCTTGTGGAAATCAATGGGGGAGGCCTTGTTCAGCAGTGAACCTCCTATGGCTGAGATGATGATAATGCCAGGACAGCCAGGAACTGTTTTCACGCGCAGAAACCCCATGGATGTGGCATACGCCCTAAGCGAGGCTATATAAATAAAAATAAAAAAAATAAAACAGGGGAAGGGTCGCGCCTACTAACAGTGCAAGAGGCTCAGGGACTGACGCACGACATGTCATCGTCGTTCAGACAAGAGGCAAGATGACCGGATTGCGAGAGAGCGTGTCACATGCAGCGGTAGCAGTCTCACGACACACCACCACTTGCACTTACTATACAGACGACAGCTCCGACGCCATTTAATACTTCTCCCGGCGAATAGCCCAGACCATCGGGAAACAAATATGGGAATATAATGTCAAGATGGCAATAAAAGATAGAAATAATGAAGTCATCGGGGAACTGTTAAGTTTAGACAAACCCTAACAATTAAATATCTGTGTCAAGTAGTAGCGTAGTATTATAATAAGCAAATATAATATAATATAGTCATAACACAATGTAATAGCGTAGGCAGAATTAAATATGATAATATTGTTATGGTATCATATAGTGTAAACTCACTTAGTTTGTAACTTCACTTAGTTGTTATTTAGTTCATCTAGATCAATTTCACACCAGCTGTTGTGTAGTACGCATAATAGTAACAAATCAAATGTAATAAAAAAAAAATGTACGTAGCGTTGAGCCCGCAGTCTGTAGTTTTTTCAATAAAAAAAAAAAAAGATGATGATGATGTTGATATCAACTGTCCCTTGTGGAGATCATTTCAATTCAATACAATTCATTTATTTGGAACACAAAACTGTGTCGCAGATGTCAACGCCCTCTTTCGAAAGGTACATATTAAGTTCCACAATGAATAAGTAAAAAGAATAAAGGTTACATCTTTAAAGCATATTTTCATGGCTAACACTATGCTGATATGTATACAATCATACCTACATAGATAAACACGATCGGTTGAATTGCATCATATATGTTTCCTGTTAATAAATCAAACGTCAAAGTCCATAGCACCACAGCAAAGTTGAATATCTGGTCGCTGGTCCCGGGTTCGATTCCCGGACAGATCAAACATTTGTGTGCATGAACATGTCTGTTTGACCTGTGTCTGGGTGTGTAAGTGTATATAAGTAAATATACAAGTATGTATATAAGTATATATCAGTCATCAGGTTACCATAGTACAGGCTCTGCCTAGTTTGGGACCTGAAGACCTTGTGTGAATGTTGTAAATAAAAAAAAATATTATCGGATAACAATCGGTGAGTTAAGTCTAGAGCTAGATGATTATGATTCCTCTATTATCTTTTTCATCGTTGTTTCATTTTCATCTTTCGTTGAGATTCCATCTTCGTGCATTTAGAGTTTTCATTCACATTTAATAAATGCACGGTTATGCGGTGACATTCTTTGAGTTTATGTATTTCCCCATACATAAAATCTGGGTATCTAAGAATAAAAAAAAATAGATTTTGTTAGGACATCCGTGTTATTATTCATAATCAGTTAAGATGGCTGTTAATTTTATTATTTTTTATACTGTATAGATCCATCGTTTGACCACTATCTAACTTGATGGTAAGTGACGATGTGGTCGAAGATGTTATCACGCTATATCTAGAATGCTTACTGGCTTTCAAGGACTGCTGCCTGAACACACTATGTGTATGGTGACAGTTTTTCAAACTTGAGGGTGGTAGCTAGCCAAGCGGATACTCGAAAGTACCCTACCACCATACACTCCGCCTTTCTAGAATACGTCGCTAGCCTATCAATATAAATGGGCGCTTTACGGACTAGAAATTCATTCATATCGTCATATAGAAACATCTTAGTATTGTTTTTAAAGTAACCCCATGTTTAAACACGATATTATCCAGAGTCCTGATAGGTTCGATTCAGTGAGTGTTGGTTATTACACAATCGCACACAATCGATTTCGATCTCGAGCTTGAGCGTCCATTGTAAATTGTCATTATAAAGTTCACAGAGTGGTGGTTTCTGAATGAATGAATTCTAGAATGTAGACCACATTCTAGAATTTTATCAAATTTGAATACCCCGCTAATCTAAAAAATATCTTTAATTGGGAAATATGCTGTGCAATTCTACCGATCATTTTTGCCATCCACCTACAAAGTGTGGAACAAGCTGCCTCCCTAGGTTTTTCCCGCTAGCTACAATATTGGATTCTTCAAAAGGAGAGTTTAACAAAGTGTTAAAAAGGATTGATAACGTATTGTAATGCCCCCAGTATTACAGATATCCATAGACGACGGTGATCGCTTACCATCAGGCGGTCCGTCTGCTTATTTACCACATACTACATAAAAATACTTTGTAGTCAGTTTGTCTATTTTGAGGATTTTTTTCTTGTAATACCTTTATATGCTAGCCGATGCCAACCCTACGTAACAGTAAATCCTAAAAAAAGTCTTACAATAAAACATTAACAGATATAATTGATATTATTAACCATTCCGTTCCAATTCTGACACTATTAATTCAATTAAGTATAATGAAATGAACTTTAAATTCTGACAGGTAGAGTCGTCAATCGACTTGTGCGCGACATGATTTTTGTCACTCAATTTCATCGAAGTCATGCCAAAATGTCGCGTAGTGTAGTAACAAATCATCACTTTTTCGCAATGTCCGATTGTCGGTCATTTCCCGATGTGGCTGAATGTTTGCGCGAGAAGAAATGTCGCTCGTTAGTGCGGGTATTGGGAGCGGTGCGATTGTCCAGTGGACAGTCGTATGGACAAGTTTTTATGAAGTAATAAATAAGAATCCTATGGCTGAGGTGATGTTAATGATGATGAAAAATGCTATACTTGCTATGTTTATCTCAAAAATATACACTAGTTTCCATATGGTACACCTTTCCCTAATATCACCCTATTTTTAACAAGTAGGTTTTTACATGATAGATAGAAAAAGGAGAATATTTATTGATTTAAAAAATATGTTAACTATATAATTAAACTATTTAAAACATTTTTCAACAATGTTTATTGTTCAATTCACACCACGATACTTTTCAGGACCACCATAATGTCAAATAAAAAAAATACACAATGTGTCCAACCGGCAGCAGTTCTTAAGAGCAAGTCAACATTCTAGGACTAGCGTGATTACATTTTCTACCACAGCGTCATGACCATCAAGTGAGATAGTGGTCAAACGCTAGATATGATAATATAATATAATGAAACTACTTTAGCACCAATCTGTACCGTCAAAACTCTCTCCAGTCCGTGGGCCAATTTTAACGAGGAACCTCAGTGCTAATTGTGATTGCAGCACAGAGCAAGCAGTACCGAAACGCTCCGAAAATCATGTCATTACATCCTTACAAGGCGTTGATTTATTAAGACGTCTCAGGAATAGACAGCTCGAAACCAGAGCACTCGAAAGCACTTTTTTCTGTGACTGTACGCGTGGTATTTCATTTAATCTCTTTTTCGGTCTTTTTTCGGTTTCGCTTTAAAAGTGGAATTTCGATTTTGTCGTATTTCCCACTGGTGTTTTTATTTTTATTCATGATTCATTGTATTGTATATATATATATATATTATTATTATTACCTTTTTTCTTAGGTTTAGTTTTTTACAGTATAAATATCAAAAACAAAAATTAATAAAGATATTATAAAAAACCTAAACCTAGATTTCCGCCAGCAGCGAAGCAGGACCCAAGCTACCGGTGGTTAGGGCTGCGGAGTATTATTATTTTATGTATTAATACAATGTACTGACTATTTGCTCAACAAAAGTGATTATTTTTAATAATAGTTTTATACATTTAATTTCTTAACGAGAGAGAGAAAAGGGCTTAAATATTTTTCTTTCAGCAGTTCATAGAAATAAATTAAAAGTTAATATTATCAATATTTTTCACAGTTTCAGATAACGTAAGCCGTTCCATTCCTATTATAGCAGTAGAATACAATAAAAGTGGTTTGTATAAGAAAATATTAATAGATACTGAATGAGTATTGTATTCTGTCGGCGGCTTGTACAATGTAATATTGTGTTACAAATATAAATTAAGAAATAAATATTATGATGTTTGAAAATTATATTTTATATTATAATTATTATTATTATTCTCATAGCTTTTAGGCTAGATTGTAATATATTTATAGGATGCATTTGTATGCGTATTATACTAAAAAAAATAAAAAATATTCTCATAGCTGACAAATATTTCTATAAATTCGGTGATACTCAGAAGTGTCAGTCGGCAAACTTGCAGAATAGCACTGTTGGGACCCGGGCCATTCTCTCAAAGAGTAGTGTTGTCCAGAAAGGTGAATGCAGGTTAGTGGCTATCGTAGTAGTAAGACAAATCAGCCAGTGGTATTCTAGCCCAGTGATGAGTCAATTGTATAGTAAGCAGAGGGTTCTTGGATTGAAAAACCCTGAATGTGGTATAGGTTCCACGTTTCAACACGAAACGTTAAACACCTTTTGACATTGAGAAATTGGACATGACGTGGCTGGAAGGTCAAAACTCTTTACCAGAGAATAAACAAATATGTCTATGGGCACTTTTGCAATTTGCCGACCAAAACATTACTTATTGTCATAAGGCTGAAGAAAATAGTCTACAGGTACAACAGTGGCTCGAATTTTTTTTTGGGTCCTTTGAAATACGGTTGGCGAAAGACTAATTACGAACTTGAACCAATTTCGTAATTAGTCCGGATCCACCTGGACTTTGGAAACTTTCCTACAGGAAATGTAAAGAAAGCGTGAGGCTGCTCGTGCTTCCAGTTGTACATTCGAACTTACAGTGCCTTACAGTGGGCAAACACTCAATATTTGTAAATATCAAGTCACTAACTTTTATCTTTCTTCTATTAGCTAAAATATCTTTATCGTACTGAATTCCATGTTATTTGTGTACAATATTTATCTTATTTATTTGTCTGAATATGTGTGTATATAAATTTCTATGTATTTATATATATATATATTAGGTATGTCTAAATATTGTTATTTTTTATGTTAAATTCTATTTAATTTTTTATATGACACACCACCCTCCGAGATTATCTATTATCAATTATTCTCCATCCAAAGGTTGTCTGGAAGAGATTAAGGCGCTCTTATCGATAAGACCGCCAATTGAACATTTCTTATTGTAAATATTGTTTTTTTTAATATCTCTTTTTTTTGTCAATAAAGTGTATTTGTATTGTATTGTATTGTACTGACGTCGCCAGAATCGACATTATAGTCAATGTGAATAATGATGATGACGTTTCGACCATCAAAGCAACAGTCTTCACGAATCGAAGAGTCTACCGGGAGGGCCGTTCTTCTAACGTTACTTCTTCAGCCATTCCATAATCAGCCCAGCATACGCAACAATGTTCACACTAGCACTACCTAGAGAGGGACACAAGGCGCGTGGCGCCGCCCGGCGGGAAGTATTCTTTCACAGGCTTCATTTCAAGAGAACTCCGCTTCTAAAAAGTAAAACTAGCGATTGACAGCTAGTTTTGACTACTCTGAGTAAATTATCTATCGATGAGATCATTTCAACATTTTATTGGAAATAAAAACTTTGTATTTTAATGAAGTTTCTATCTTATCTCAATAATAATATTCCTTGTGTGAAATGTGTCGCTTCAAATTAAAAAAATACTGTAAGAGTTTTCATTTAACAAACGTATAAAAAGCTATCCAGTGACTTCGAGAAATTAAAGGAAGTACTCAACTGACTTTTTCCTCCTTGAATAAACCGACGCCTGTTTTTAAAAAACATGATGTTATACTAAGCAATCATCAACAAAAAAATATCAATATCAATATAACACATAACCGACGCACCGGCACGATATGATATTAAAATGATAATCTTACACGGCATGTTTTGCGGTTATATTACAATAATATAAATTTTCATTTTTGTGCACCACAAATTATCAATTTTGACAGTTGCCCTCGAAGGCGATAAAACGTACGAATCTGTGCTTTTGTATTTTAAAATTGACATGTTACACGGTTACCCAACGCAAGTTATTTTGGGATTTTTTACTTGAAACACAACAATTACATAAGTATTTTGAAGACTATATCCAGTAACTTTCACTACTCTTAAACAGGCCCACCTCTTTTTACATTTTCTGTTTTTTTTTTTCTATGAGATTAGGTGACAGTACGAGCAAAAGGCCCACAGAATATTAAGTGGTAACCTCTGCCTATGGTCAGATACAATTCCTAAAGAATTGCCGTGCACTGCGCCCGTCACCCTGAGACAAAAAGTTGGTAAGTCACATGTGCCTGTAATTTCAGCGGAAATCATACCCTTCAAACCGTAATGCAAACACTGAGTAAGCCTGAGTAATCTGTGACGATTTTTAAATTGTTGTAAACATTACACAAAAATTGGATATTTAATGTGTCTGTTATGTATAATAAGTTTTGTTGATATTATCATAATGGTATACATTTACTTTGAATTCTTTGGATTGGGATCACATTTGACCGATATGAGCTCGGTGACACATAAGAGTGCCCGTTGTACATGAAATATCATAATTTATTATATATTACATTATAAATATGTAAGATAGAAATCTGTCATTCCTTATATTTGACACTCACAGAATTAAACTTTGTAATATAATTTAGTTTAGGTGTCAGTCATCGTTCGATTTCTATTGAGAGCAGCTGTGTCGCTCGCTTACCGCGTACGTGCAGTGTAAAGTGCTAACGCATCATTCCTAACAAGGCCGCGTGGAAACGGCTGACCCGGCGCGATGACCTAGTTATAATATTATTAAGGCGACGTTAGTCATCTTTTTATAGTATTGCTATAGCGAGGCTAACTTAATGATGGCTTCAAAATCAAAGCAATCACCAAGTAAAGATACTATCCAACTTACTACAGAAACTGAGCATTTCCTGTATAAATCTTACTTGGAACAACGTGCTCAGCGAGATGAACTGCAAAGCCTTGTCCATAGCTTGAAGAACCAAATTGAAATTCTTCAGCAACAATTAAAGTGCGTGGCGGTAAACAACTCGGAGAAACCAGCACCTACAATGGATATTTCTGCCCCCCCGGCTGAATATAACACGGATGAAGAAGAACTTGCTAGAGAAACTGGGTGGATTAGAACCAAGACGAGAAAGAAACGAAAACTGAACACCTCACCCACTCAAGCTGAAACTAGTGACATAGAAGAGAAAAAAAATAAAGAAAAAACAAAGAATAATCTTTTGCCACCACCTATTATAGTAGATGGTATTAAGGATTACCAAAGCTTCTTTGACTTTCTGTCAAAAGATCAGCAACCTGATGCATTTAGCATTAAAATGATGCACGGTGATACCGTTAAAGTAAATGCTACTAATAACGAGTCGTATCAAAAAATAACTAATACTCTCACTAAAAACAATTGCCACTGGCATTCATATGAAAATAAACAAGAGAGGCCAATAAGAGTCATGGCTAAAAAATTGCACTCTACGTGCAAACCAGAGAGAATTGTAGTAGACTTAGAAAATAAAGGATTTAAAATTATAGAAGCCGTAAACAAATTAAGTTGGAAAACAAAAGAGCCACTAAACATGTTTATGCTTACATTTGAAAATAATGAGGATATAAATAAAATACACCATATAAAAACTATATTGGGATGTAAAGTCGAGATCGAGACAATAAAAACTAATAAACTTATTCCTCAGTGCAAAAGGTGTCAGGCCTATGGACATACACAAAAATATTGCGCCAAAGAGCCTCGGTGCGTAAAATGCACTGGTAAACACCATACCAAGGATTGTAAAAAGCCCAAAGAAGAGAAACCAAAATGCGTCCACTGTGGATTACCACATCCAGCTAACTACAGAGGATGTATGGTAGCCAAAGAAATCCAAGCTATCCGTAGCAGAAGTATGAAAAAGCCTGGTGTTATACGTCAACACCTGGCATCTGAAAAACTTGACGATGGTCAGAGTCAGAATAAAAGAGGCTTGTCAACCACCAGTACAAGAAATAAGAACATTTCCTACGCCCAAGCTGCCGCAAAAGGTTCAACAAAGCACAGCCAGGCTCCCTCTGCTCATGCAGCTGTTAATACCGACAAAAAATTAGATGATATATTAAAGCTCATAACCTCATTTAATGAAAGATTGAGCAAACTAGAAAATAGTACAACAGGTACCTCTAAGATACAACAATGAATACCACACTTAAGATTATGGCGTGGAACTCAAATGGATTGCAAAGTCATCAAAATGAACTGCAGGTAATCCTAGAGTTAGAAAATGTAGATGTTTGTTTAATCTCTGAAACTCATTTTACAAAACAATCGTTTATAACTTTTAGAGGATATAAAGTGTATCATGCACTACATCCAAGTAATACTGCCAGAGGGGGCAGTGCCGTTATTATTAAAGAAAATATCCAACACCATGAAATTGTTAAATACGAAGAAAAAGAAATTCAAGCAGTGGCGATATGTGTGAATACTAAGAACTATCCTATCAATGTATCGTCAGTTTATTATCCACCTCGACACAAAATTAAAAAAGAGCAGTATATCAGCTGCCTACAGAGGCTTGGCCATAGATTTATTTTAGGAGGTGATTTCAATGCCAAAAACACATTTTGGGGCTCCAGATTAACAACTACAAAAGGTAGGGAGTTGTTAAAGGCTATCAAAGACACGAAATGCACTCCGTTATCCACGGGAACGCCCACTTTTTGGCCAACAGATCCAAAAAAAATACCTGACCTGATAGACTTCTTTATAGTCAAGAATATATCACCAAGTTATTTGCGAATATATAAGAGTTACGATATGAGTTCGGACCACTCTCCTATATACCTAGAAGTAAGTGAGACAATTTTACTTAAGAAAAAACCTTTAGCTCTAGTTAATAAGCTAACAGATTGGGAGAGCTTTAAGACAGATTTAAATAGTTATATAAACCTCATGGTCCCACTCAAGACGCCAGAACACTTGGACCTAGAAGTTAAAATGTTTATTGAACAAATACAACAAGCAGCTTGGAAGAATACACCTGATGGAATAAAACACACCAAAGGGCACATATATCCAGAAACAATAAAACATCTTATAGCCGAAAAAAGGCGGCAGAGAAAAAAGTGGCACGTGTCTAGGAACCCCGCAGATAAAAGTAAGTTAAATAATCTTACTAAAAAGCTTACGAAACTCATACAAGAGTTCAATGATGAAAACACAAAAATGCATCTGCAAGGAATAACAAGTGATAGCAGCACTGATTATTCTTTGTGGAAAGTAACAAAAAGCCTTAAAAGACCTATAAACCATGTTCCATCTCTTAAATGTGAACATGGAAAATGGGCTGTAAGTAACGAGCAAAAAGCTAACAAATTTGCAGAACATTTAGAAACTATATTTACACCCAATGAATCCACAACAAATGAATCGTTTATTTATGATGAGATAGAGCTTTATCACAAAGAAGATGAAGAAATTGACCTAGTCACACCAAAAGAGCTTGTTCGAGAAATAAAACACAATATAAGTCCACGAAAAGCACCAGGTTATGATCTGATTTCAGGTGTAGTACTTCGCAACCTCCCGAAAAAAGGTGTCGTTAAGCTAACAACTCTTATTAATGCATCATTTAGACTAAAATATGTACCAGACCTATGGAAAGTTGCAGAAGTAATTATGATAGCAAAACCGGGGAAACCACCTTACGAAACATCTTCATATAGGCCAATATCCCTGTTACCAGTAATGTCGAAGCTTTTCGAAAAGCTTTTACTCAAACGACTGAAACCAGTTCTAAACTATAACAAACTCATTCCTGACCACCAATTTGGTTTTCGAGAAAAACACTCAACTGTGGAGCAAGTGCATAGAATTACAAATATAATAGAAAAATCTCTTGAAGATAAAAAAGTATGTACAACTGTTTTCCTTGATGTAGCACAAGCTTTCGATAAAGTGTGGCATGAAGGACTTATACACAAACTTAGAATAAAATTACCGAAACAGTTTTCGGATATATTAAAATCGTATATCTCAAATAGAGCATTCCGTGTAAGGCAAGAAGATGCTTACACAGGAATCAAGGAAATAAAAGCTGGAGTACCACAAGGGAGTGTACTAGGTCCGGTCCTGTACCTATTATATACCTGCGATATTCCAAATTTAGAAAATAACATTATTGCTACTTTTGCTGATGATACTGCTATAATGGCAACAGGCAATACCCACAACGAGGCTGTGGACAAGGTACAAATAGCAGTGAATAAGTTCTACGGATGGACTAAGAAATGGCGAATTAAACTAAATGAAACAAAATCTATTCATGTAGATTTCAGTAATAAAAGTCACAGTTATTGTCCTGTGTACATTAATAATAAGAAGATTCCCTACGAAAACTCGGCTAAATATCTCGGGATGACGCTTGATGCAAAACTTAGATGGAAAGTTCACGTCAAGAAAAAAAGACAAGAATTGAATCTGCGATATAAAAAAATGCAATGGCTACTTGGAAGACATTCCGCGCTGTCAACTCATAACAAACTATTACTGTACAGACAAGTATTAATGCCAATATGGACTTACGGCATTCAGCTGTGGGGATGCACCAAACCGAGCAATATCCTAATTATACAAAGATTTCAAAATAAAGTATTAAGGGAAATAGTAAACGCACCCTGGTACATAAGAAACAACGACCTCCACCGGGACCTTAAAATAGAGTTCGTTGACAAAGTGATAAAAAACTATGCAGAAGCTCACCAACAAAGACTTCATCATCATGTTAATGTTGAGGCAGTTATGCTCCTTGACCAGACCGATTTAGTGAGAAGACTCAAAAGAACAAAACCGTTCGAATTAGTGTAGTGTTCAGTGACAGTATGCTAGTGTAATGTGGTTAAAATACTGCTCATAGAGAACACATGAATCAAGTGTCTCCCCCTTAAATAGAGACAATAAGAAAAGTGTTGATGGACACATTCTTAGTACAGTAAATTTAGCAAGTTAAGTTAGATTTAAATTACTTATTAGCTTTTTTTAGGCTAGATTGTAATATATTTATAGGACGCATTTGTATGCGTTCTATACTAGGAAAAAAAAAAAAAAAAAAAAAATGTGTCTGTTATGTATAATAAGTTTTGTTGATATTATCATAATGGTATACATTTACTTTGAATTCTTTGGATTGGGATCACATTTGACCGATATGAGCTCGGTGACACATAAGAGTGCCCGTTGTACATGAAATATCATAATTTATTATATATTACATTATAAATATGTAAGATAGAAATCTGTCATTCCTTATATTTGACACTCACAGAATTAAACTTTGTAATATAATTTAGTTTAGGTGAAATGTTACTTTTGCAAGTTCTTATTAGATTTGTTGGTGCAGGTTTCTGCAATTGGGCAGACATCCCACTTGGGGTGTTTTGTGCATTCTCCCGTACTACAAACCATTTGTTTTTCTCAAAAATGACAAATTTCAAACTATAGGCATTCTAATTAACGCAACCCTATTAATTAAATATGGTTTTATTAAAAAGTACTAAGCTTTCGCAAATCATTTTTTTTAAACTATGATTTGAACATAAACGTAAAAAAAATACATGCATCTACTCGTAAACGCACGAGACTATGGAACACGTGCTACTTTCTGTAAGGCCATAGAATGACTCTTCATCATATCCGGAACATCATGGTACATAGCGCTGGAGCAGCTATGCCAGCGACCCAGGGCCATGCTCAGTTATATTAAGGAGTTAGGATGGGGGTAGTGGCTGGCGGGAGAATGCACAAAACACCCCAAGTGGGATGTCTGCCCAATTGCAGAAACCTGCACCAACAAATCTAATAAGAACTTGCAAAAGTAACATTTCACCTAAACTAAATTATATTACAAAGTTTAATTCTGTGAGTGTCAAATATAAGGAATGACAGATTTCTATCTTACATATTTATAATGTAATATATAATAAATTATGATATTTCATGTACAACGGGCACTCTTATGTGTCACCGAGCTCATATCGGTCAAATGTGATCCCAATCCAAAGAATTCTAAGTAAATGTATACCATTATGATAATATCAACAAAACTTATTATACATAACAGACACATTAAATATCCAATTTAATGGTTTTTTCGACACATAAGTACACGTGTTTATTGGATTATTATGTATTGAATCATTTTTGACTAATTTAATCTTTTCTGATATGGAATAATATTGCTAGTAGGAGCATTTTTACAAAGTTCAATTGGATCATTTAATTTGACAACATCAATTATATTTAGCATAATTTTGTTATAATTTAACCTTAATGTCATGATATTATAACTTAGTTTTCTATTTTTACATTTTGTAGATGGCCAAATTCATATAATTGAGCATAAAATCAGTTAAATCAACAAAAGTGATTATGACCTCATTTTAGGGCTGCGATTTTAGAATTTCTTGATATTGACAGACAATAATCGTTCCGTTAACTTGCTTAATTAATTAATTTGCTTCAAAAGCTCTTACTATATTTATACTCATTTATAGTCAGTCTTCTCGTGACCACGACCAATGCAACGTGGTCGAAACGTCGAGGTAAATAAATTACTAAATGTTTTTCTCGCAATTAAGCCCCGTTTGATTTAATAACAATGTGTTCGAATCGCGAAAGTCTAAAAATTACAACTATATTTATACTGTAATTCAATTATTCATTATAACTCTTTACAACGCTACAAATATTAGAAGATTTTAATTCAATTGCGGGTAATTGTACTCGACACCACATGAACAGACTTATATTACGTAAAAGTACCGGCATTTTTGTTAAAAAAAACTGATTTTACAGATTGTACAGATCTAGTATTTGACCACTATTTCACTTGATGGTCAGTGACGTTGTGGTTGAAGTAACATCTTCACTGGCTTTCAAAGGCTGCTGCCTGAACACACTATGTGTTTGGTGAAAGTTTTTAAACTTGAGGGTGATAGCTAGCCAGGCATGTGCTCGATAGTACCTTATACCACCATGCTGGGAATTTGATAACGGTGTTACCTTCACCGAAAGCTCAAGTTGTTGTTGGGGATTGAACCAGTGTTCGTCAGTTTGACAGCCGATGCTCCCCCCGCTGAACTATCATTTGCTATCAACTGAACGGGTTTGCATGAAATTTGGAATTAAAGGTTCTTGAATGGACATCACACACTGGCCAGCTGACCATAGGTCCACTAACAAAGTGGATGCTGTGACCTGACAAAATTATACAATATTAAATTAAAAATCGAAGAAAGTATTACCTGTTCTTAAAAATATATTTTTAAGGAGGCCTATATCCAGCAATGAACAGTCTTATGACTGTTAATATTATTGATGAGATATGGTTAACAGAAACCATTTGTTTAGCTGTATTTCGGTTTTTTTATATTTTACAAATATGAATTCCTTTATAGAAGTTCTACCGGTTTTACATCTGCTATAAGTTTAGCCCCAGGAACTAAATATTGCTCGCCTTATTTTGTTAAATTTGACATACAATCTGAAACCTGCATTTTTAACCGCATAGTTTGTAAAATGTAAGGAGATAGAAAAGACGAAGGTATATTAGAAAAAATAAAAAACTCCACTGCGGCTCTCGCCGAATTGGAATTAGCTTTAGATTGTTGATTTATTTCATTGTTGTATATAAATATTGTGCTAGTACACATAGACTTTTTGATAGCTAATTAAAAGGATTTAAATTAACTGTGCATAATAATATGTTGTTAATTAATTGTGGTTTATTTAATTTATCTTAAAGTATAGCATTATAGCAAATACATAGTGTGCAGGCAGCAGTCCTTGGGAGCCAGAGAGCATTCTAGATCTAGTTCGTGATAACATCTTCGACCACATCGTCAGTGACCATCAAGTGAGATAGTGGTCAAACGCTATGTTTGTATACAGTATAAAAAGAAGAAAAATATGTTTCTGCTGTCAGATGCCATAATATTTTTATTGAAACTTATAGCATTTGGCATATTAGCATGGCCGTTGGGGCCGAAAGGTATTCGGATGGAGACCACGGACTGTCAAGCGCGGCGTAAAACGGCCGCCGGCCAGGTGGACAGACGACCTGAGTAAGGGCTGGATGCGGGCCGCTTCTAGGCTAGATTATAACCAATATTTCTTGTTCCAAGAAGGCTACATGGTAAATGTTTAGTTTCAAAATGTACCCTCTGTCTTCCAATCGCTCGTCGGGGAACAGATGGTAATTTTATTACCGTTAGTCCTCATGAGATGGAAGATTAGGGGGACACACGGGAGTATTCCCTGTATCCCAAGAATGAGAAAGTTGTAGGCCGATTCCGCTAGGCAAAACCCATTTTATAACAAAAAATCTAGCATTGATGTTCCGTAAACAACATACAAAGACACTTTCCTAATAAATTTGAATACTATAATTTAAAAATAAATTTACAAAAATAATATTATTTATTTACATAAAGTTATCAATAGTTTTAAAAAATGACAGTTACAGTTTAAACAATGCCGCGGTCGTAAAATCATACATTTTGTTGTAATAAAATATAAATTATGGCGGTATTTAATTTTGTTATGTTTAAGTATCTTTTTGACCTTTTGATAGTCTATTAAGATATAACTCGTTAGCTCCGTATTGTCTTAATTTTGATTATAAAAAAGTAACTTTCTGGTTAGACCCGTATTGTAAAAATAATTTTATATATGACGTGTAGATATATGACTTTCTACGGCCGATGCATTTTTAAAAATAAAATACTAATTACAATTCTACAGCTACTACAATCACATTTGACTAATCTACTAACCGTTGCCGGCCTAGAGGTAAGTCGCTACCAGTAGGCAACGTGCCCTGAATGCTAGCAACATTACAACGTTGAATTACAATGCTAATCGTGAAGCTTTAATTTTTTTTAAATCCGATATGCGGTCCCTACGGGGCCAGTTTCTCGACCCCAAACGTTTCAAATATATAACCAATAAGGCCCGGCGCCGCCGCCAATTCGGCGGAGCAATTAAATATTAATATTAACGGCGATATTATCCTATCATATTAAGACTAACTGTGGTGTGTAAATGTGGTGTAAACTATCTTTTTGGGAATAAATATCATAAACTTTATCTTAACTTGGATGAGTGACCTCTCATTATTATACATATTTTTCAATATAAATAAGCAATGCTAGTACATAAAATGTTGATCTGTCGTATGCCTGTAACAAGGTATGATTATAAATCTATTGATCAGATACATTTATTGCCAGCAATTGACGTTTTTGTGCAATCTACATGCTTACACCTTTTTACAAATACGTACTAACACTCTCCCATTGGAGATCTGATAAGCGGATCGGGCGTACGCATCAGTTCTTGCACTTTAGGGCAACCATATAGTTGTTAAGGAATGTAGGATAGTAACCAATCTTGATAAAATAAGGCAAAAGAATTGCGTTCAAATTTGCTTAGCACTGAATTTTTAAGTTAATTTTACACAGAGATTTAAAAAAATTGGTAATTACGCAAAGAAGCTTAAACTTTATCTAAATCATAAGGTTCTTAATCTATATAGGTTACAAATAAAATTCGAAAAACTCCTTACAAAGCTATCTCTGGTATCATACGAATTTTATTTAATTGATGTCACGATCGATTCAATCGAATTGACAAAGATTTAATTTTGGTGTTGTTAATCAATAATCATGAGTGTCACTCCAATTTGGACTTTATCGACACAATGTAGGAACTATCTTCCAGTTAAGATGGTTTTCTTGAGCAACAGAATCACTACCACTATACGAGTTTACTATTGCTTAAAATTAAATAATAATGTTTTCGAAGAGCCTTGGGGAAAACCTTCGATATTATGCGATAACTTACCCGGCGGCAACGTGAATTATATATTTTGATAAACTAGCTGTGCCCCGCGGTTTCACCCGCGTGGTTTACGGTTTTGCTGCTACCTCGATTTTCCCACGGGAACCAAATTTTCTTAGGGGAAATCTCAAAACCCTTTCTTAGCGGATGCCTACGTCATAACATCTATCTGCATGCCAAATTTCAGTCGATCCGTCCAGTGGTTTGGGCTGTGCGTTGATAGATCACTATGTCAGTCAGTCCGTCACCTTGGAGTTATATATATTTAGAGAAAGAAGAGATGCGTATAGAATACGCGTCGGCATATAATAAATGATACAAATTAAATGACTTTTTATGTGCAAGCAGCAGGATTTGATGGGTTGTTAAAGCAACGCTATTTTATCATTTAAATAAAAAATATTTATTTTCGAAACATAACGGGCACAATACAATATGTCAACAGAATGCTTAAGCCGAATTGACATGAAAAATAAAAGGTTTAAACATTCTTAGAATTATTAGCAATATGCAGGCAAAATACAATTAAATATCCTTATCTTTTAAAAAGTCATGAATATATTATTATTATGTCTTGCCTATTACAAATTTCTGTATAAGTATATTATTTAAAAATATAACGAATGTTAATAATTCTTAGATTGAGTTGTTAACTCCTAGATTAAATAAGAGAATAAATTAACACTTATTATTTAAGTAAGTGTTAATGTATTCTAAATTAACACTTATTTTCTACGATTACATATTTGAACTAATGTATATGTTACGAATTCTCAAAAGGGTCTTGTTTTTAATTTAGTAGGTATTTAATATGTTTCCTAAATGATAATGAATATGAAATGTTTTAGTTTTTAGGTAAAATGGTGAGTCTATCATCTATCATTATAACAGTTAGGTATTTTAAAAACTACATCGCCGACTTTAATCGCTTTTTCATATCCATGAAAAAAATTGCAAATAAGGAGCAATACATACTAAATCAGTGTAATTTAATTCTTGAAAAACTGTAAGAGAAATATAAGTATGCAATGATTTTTTCCCTAAATCATTTCATAATTGATGAAGCTCTGACGTATCAACCAAACAAAAATACCGCCGTTTTGGAAGTCCTTCGATTTTTGAAGTCTACTAGAAGTATCAAGAAAAATACGATATTTTAGGAATTCTGATCTCATGGTGTCTCTCGCCATCCTAAACAAGGATATCTCGATCGAGCGCCACCTAGCGGCCGTTACATATCAGGTTGATTTATTCGGCGCACACGACTCGGATGTTTTGTCGCAGCTAATTCTGGACTTGGCTTCTCTCGCATTCATGTAATGTACGATTGGAGATACAAAAGGCGATGGACTTGTATTTTATGATGAAATGTGAGTTGAAGTAGTTTTATTTAGTTTTGGATATATCGCAATGGATAGAATTCGTTTTTGTCAAGAATAAGAATAGTTTCAATCTAGTATTACTTTAGGTTTCTTTATGATAAGTGTATTGGGTAAAAATGCAGTTAAAAAATATCTAACTAGATATTATGAGGTTGGGTACTAGAGGTCAACGCTTGAACACAACGATCATAGTTTGTGATATAAAAAGAGCAAGTTTAAAAAATACGTTATTTACAAGATTGGATTTGGTTGCCCAGGTATCTATTAAAAGTCTTTTGAGAAATTATTAAAGGATTATGAAATACTCACCTTACCCGGTCACTTATATAAGTGACCGGGACTATTTAAAAACATATATATTTACTACGGGTTTAGCATTCGATGCGACGCCTGACCAAAATGCTGGCACATATTTGACTCAACGAATCAGCATTGCGGTTCAACGTGGCAATGCTGCTAGCATTTTGGGCATGCTGCCAGCCGGTAGCGGGTAAGAACATTTGAGTTATCTATAGGCTATACCTAATAGCTAGTGGATTGGTAGTAGTACAGTTGGTAGTACTCTGCCTTCTGAGCCGCTGGTCCCGGGTTCGATTCCCGGACAGTTCAAACATTTGTGTGTATGAACATGTCTGTTTGATCTGTGTCTGGGTGTGTATATGTATATAAGTATATATATCAGTCATCAGGTTACCATAGCACAGGCTCTGCCTAGTTTGGGACCTGAAGACCTTGTGTGAAAGTTAATAAATAAATAAATAAAAAATAAAATTGCTCAAATGTTATTGAACTAGCTGCAGTATTGTAATTAGTTATTAGTGTTTTATTATAATAAAGGCATTTACTTAGTATATATCTCCATAAAAAAAGTTTAACATGATGTAAACTCACAAATGCATACCCTATGTAAACTTACGAAAGAACAAAAGCGCAGCGCTCTAATATATAAATTGTAAACTATCGGATAAAGATCAGATAATATCAAATATGGCAGGTTCGTGACCCCCCAGTGGGGCACCACAGAGCGTATTCACTTTGTAGTAACAGATATTGTGTATTTATTACATTAATAGTGTGTATTATCACAACTGAGCATGATAATATGATGCATCGTATATTTCATACCAGTTGTTTGTCAATCTAGTCAATCCTAGAACAGCGACCATCCTCGGTATCTTAAGGTATTCCAGATTATCTTTCATCACAAATGTTTTGTTATTATATTACTTAGGATTACTTATATTTGTATTGATTCCGGTGTAAATAAAATATCATATCATATAAAATATATATATGATATAAAATATATCATATAATTAAAATATCATTAATCCATTTAAAAAAGGGGATGATTGATTGATTAGTTGTTAATATATAACTTTAAAAATACTGGACAAAATTTTGGGATATTTTAACATAATGTTTCAAACAAAGTACCTGGGAATATCAATTTATATCTTAATGCTCCACATAAATTACATTAAATTTGATGAACAAAAGCCAATTAAATGGAACTCCTTCATGCAATTAAATCAAATTAACTATTTCCGTCATCTCGTACTGGAATATGAATCGGTTTTCAAAAACAACATAAAAACCACAATTTCAAATATTGTACAAGACCATAGCGAGGTTTATCCCTCAGCCACTGCTTCCATTTGTCTTTGAACATCGTGACGGTTATTGCATCCCTAATAATCATCTGGTAATTTACAATTTGGCCATAAATGCATATTTTATTATGTGGGCAGGGCACAAAGCTTGAAGAACCGATGACCGTTGGCGTCGAATAGAGACCACGGACTGGCAAGCGCAGCATAGGACAGGCACCGACCAGGTGGACAGACGACCTGATTAAGATCGCAGGCAAGGGCTGGATGCAGGCCGCTTCCAACCGGTCCTTGTGAAAGTCAATGGGGGAGCCTTATGTCCAGCAGTGGACGTTTTATGGCTGAGATGATGATGATTTTATAATTTGATGGTTTTTGATAATGTGCCAAAAATACTAGCTATTTAATCTCGCTGGAGAGCGAGACTGATTCTAAATCATTATAGTAATCCGTAAAACATTATAATAATCCGGATATGATTTACAATTAGATCGATCGATTCTCCGATCGATATCTACAAATGTGAAGGACGTAGGTATGTACAATGGGACTCTTTTGTCGAACGCTAATAAAGCTTTGCATTTGAAATTATTCTCTCTGTTTACAATAAGAGACAATTTTTTATATTGCACAAGACTTGATAGAGTTATGAAGTACTCAAATCACTCAAATCACTTTTTATCTCATGCTATTTGCAGATTTTGAACATCACAAGCATTATAATCCACTATTATTAGTACACGCTCCCGACAACGCGTTCAGTTTGAAATAGAACAATCTGTAAATCTTCTCCTGCAAAATTTGTCAAATTTACCTCATTCCAAACTTTCTTATTCTTTTCATGGTAAAAATCACTCATAAAAATTCTATTCCTAATATAAAATAGTTTCATTTATGACTAATAACACCCCGCGGTTTCACCCGCGTAGATTACTGTTTTCCCGCTACCTTAATTATCCTATGGGAACTATACTTTTTCCGGGATAAAAGTAGCCGATGTACTCGATGTATGGTTTAACCTATTTCCTATCTCCTCAAAATTTCTTCAAAATTGGTATACCTAACCTAAGCGCGAAGGAGTAAAAGAGGTTTTTGAATTATTTGCTTAGCCGTATAATTTTAGTGTAGTCTAAAGTATACTGCCGTCATGCTGCCAGTTCAAGTGGTAACAAGTGAAGTAAACTCTTTTCTTTTGTAATGTATCCATAAAATATAACAATTGATTATCTGTGTGTCATCAGTTGTTGTTTAATGACTACTTGATAGGACTATACAACAGAATGTATAACAATTATAATTGCATAACTGGTTGACTCACTCGTGGCTTTGCTCGTGCAACCTACGTAATGGATATAATTCATACAGGTAGAGTGCGCGCCTGGCCTATAATATAATATTATTATTAAAAACAATTAAATATACTCATGATTTCATAGTGCATGCTTACATTATATATTAGTGATTCTATTGGATAATATTAACTTGGATAATGATATAGAATAATTTAAGTATTATATTTTGATCATATATAAATGAATTTAATGTTTATGCCCGCGCCGCCAAATGAATGCTTAAGTTGGTTTGTATAATAAAGCTATCTACTGGTGATATAATTTTCAAAATCGGTATTCAGTTCCAGAAGAAAATTCCTACAAACATTTAGATATTATTTGTAGTAGGTACTAACGATTTTGATCTGATATAAATTACAATGAATGAATGACTGACTGAATATATTGCAACGAAATGGTAATGGCTTCAGTTATAAAAGTTGGCATCATACATTTACAAAGTCGTGACGTGAAAACTACAGTAGTCAAACAACTCAGGTGCTAAAACAATAAATAACAAGTAAAAACATAGGTTATTTGCGAGAGTTGGTCGTGCTTGCTTCGTGCCCTTTGTCGGTCGCAACCGTGCTTCGAGACAGGGGTTCACAACAGTTACCGTTTCATTATCTAAATATATTTAATTAGGTCTAATGTATTAGTGTTGATCTTGTAGGTATATAAGGTTCATTTAATTAAAGGTAGATGGCGCTAAGAAAAATATCGTCTCGGATGTAACTAAAATGAAGCAATACAGTTGGATGGCTAGTGGAGTGCTATTAGAGCGTAGACGGTAAAGCGGCAGGGCAGTATTCAGTAGTCCTAGGTTCAAGTCCCAATCCCCCCCTAAGAATACCTGTCTGTTTATACTGTATGTTTGGTAATTTATTTTTTTTTAAATATTGGCTCTATCGAAGGAAGCGTTTGCTGAAAATAACTCACCACCACACTGTGCATTTGCATTCAAAGATGCTACTTACACTAGCTGGTTGAGAGCTAACTAGCGGCCTACGGGTTGATAATCAACGTTCACATTGCAAAGCTATCGTTGGTTAAATGATTACAGGTTTAGGGTTCCGCAGCCTTAAAATTATACTTTAATGTTTTATTTTCGTCTGTCTGTATGTATAAAATAACTATATTCATCTATAAGTTTTAGTTTCTAATATCTTTTCTATAATCTCCTTTGAAACTATTCATCAATATATGATTTAAAATTTTTAGTGTTATTTCAGAAAAGTCTAAAGATGTATTAGGTGGCTACTTTAAAATACCAATACAAAATGTAACGTATTAAGAAACCGTTATGTTTTTTATGCGCTTTAGAAAGAGCTATGACGGTATAAATAAACGCACGCCCTGGTAAGACTATGTAGACCTCATACTCCCAGAGAGGGATAAAAAGTGCAATTAAAAAAAATTGAGGTCTTCATCTACATAAATAAAACTGTTGAGCACTCCTGAACCGCCAGCAAAACGGCAGTCGTGGTTACCGACTTAATTCCCGCGCAGATCTAGCGCTCGATCGATATTACGGGAGCAGCACGCAACGTAACTGTGGAAGCTTAACTCGAATTTACAAACACTTAATCTGTCAGAAGTGAGTTTATTGAACACTTTAAATTTCAAAGACTGTATAGTGGAGTTTCATTGCAATATTATTAGAAAACTAGGCGAGAATAAGTACGTGTACCTTTGTGGGTTTATCAGTTTTAATTGGTTATGTTTGCCTAATAAGGCCAAGTACCAGCTACCATCATGGAAAACGTCTTTTGTGGCCTTCTGGGGGATTTTTTTTCCGGGGGCACATATCCCAATGTAACAAGCTTCTTGCTTAGCGTTGGGATCTGGGCGTAATATTGTATAGAGTCATGATTCTTAAATGTTCAATGTATTGTTGTGCTTAATAAATGAGAATCTTAGTTAATGAACAAGCTTATTTATTGGTTATATATTGGCATAAATAAATTTGTTTATATACAGTTCTGTGAACGTTCGCGCATATGCCGAAAGTTTGCCAGTTTGACATTGAACAGAGTAAGCGAGATAGATATATGCGACAAGCGTAATGAATGAGCGAGCCAGCTATATAGTAATTAAACTACATGTAGACGACTTCAGAGACAAAAACTTAGATTATGGCTAATGTGCATTAAAATTCCGCAGTTTTATGGGTTTAAAAGGTGCCGATGTCATTATAGAGGCTCTGAGAGAGAGGGTGTTGATTTAAAATATTAAAAAAGCACTATATAGATGACTTAAGGGCTCAATAAAATGTCATCACCTTTTTAATTTTACTTTAGTCTTTTGAATTAACCTGCTAATTCTATTTCTGGTGTAAGACACAGTTTCAAGTGCATAGTTTTTCTTTACCACGAGAATTTTTCATAAAGAAAAATTTGGTTGTCGTATTGTTTTATTTAAATTAATTTTCAAATAAATAAAATTAATAAATCAATGAGGATAAATGTCATAATATGTAATTCTCATAAGTGGTTTTTATTTAAGTCAACCTCACAGGGCTTTATATTTATCTAGTAGGATGCTTTGTGAAAGACCGCAAGGTGATTTATTCACAATTTACAGACAAATCTTACTCTAAAGTACATCTTTAAGATCCAACAAGATTAATATTGCCTATATGTAAAATTGCTGTAGCTCATTTCATACTGACAGTAATAGTCTTTAATAAAATACCTAAGACATTAGAAAGCCACCATCTAGGCAATTTAGAAAAAAACTTTTCCAGTGGGTAGCCGAGAAATGTTTTTGTGACATAAACAATTTTTTGAGAGACAAGAAACAATGATTATATTAATAATGTATTATTGCAGTTCTGAATCGAGTCATCAATAAAAACAAGAATTTGTAATTTGAAAATACAACAAAAAATATGCATTTATATTGAGGTTTTATAGTTTGTCCGTGACTGACGGACAAACTATAAAACCTCAAGCCTGAGGCTTTTTTGCGATCTTTACCCACATAGTTTTTAAAATTAAGATTATTTCATTTCATAAAGGACTTTTAACAAAGTAAGCTGAAAGGACTCGACATTTTCTATTTAGCAAATGGTAACGCCTTAACGGATGATGATGATGATGATCGCCTTAAAAGAGTTTATCTGAGTAACATACGTACCAAAGATTTATAACTATATATAGTCGCTTTAATCTTTAATTTATTTCTTGTTTAGTGACGATGGTTACAGTGTACATGAATTGGTGTTTATCAAGTCTTTGTGAAGATATTTTATCAGTGAATCTTTCTCTACCTTGTCCGAAATATCATTGTCAAAAAATTCAGTAATGTCATCATCATAATCGTTCATCTTTGCATAAGATACAGTATGATTTAATTGTACCTATGACGATTTGAAAAAACTTGTGAAAATGGCATTTTTTTATATTCATTATTTTAAGACAATAATAAAACAATACTCTAGAACAGGAAAGGTGTCAGAATTCTTCTTTTCCTTGCTCACCGTGACAATGTCATTTTGTGGAATATTTTTATTTTGAATGTATCATGAACCAAAGGAAGTTGAATTTATGAATGCAGTTTTATGAGTTTTAAGTGTAATAGAAGTGCAATTTAATTCAGTTAATGTTTTCAAAAAAAAGCTTTTTGATTGTGTTTATATTGAAATGCGTTCGAATCGTCATTATAGTTTAATTAGTATTGCCGTCAGTGATGTCAGCGAAACGGCTTCAACGGCAGACCAGCGCTGATCGTACGATCAGCACAACGCTGAGTTTAGGCCGGTTTGCCACTCTTACACACGAATTAGTATATAAAATGGTTGGTATTAAAATCACATGCGTTGTAATTATTATTCTTAGGTATGTTGTATGTATTGCTTCCGGGCTGTTTGGCCGTGGTCTAAGTGAAACTTGTGTTCCAGACGTTTCGTCGATCCAAGCGGCGACAAGACCGTAGAACTCTCCTTCGCGGCGTGAGAGTTCTACGCTCTTGTCGCCGCTCGGACCTGAACCACTAAAGATGTCGACCACAGTGATCGACGAAACGTCTGGAACACAAGTTTCACTTAGACCACGGCCAAACAGCCCGGAAGCAAAACATACGACATGCAACGCCGGCCGTGAAAGCCTTAGAGTTTACATTCTTAGGTATGTTCACTACTATTACCATGTTTTTTTAAGAACATTTGTGGCAGATAAACAATCATTCATTCATTCATTCATTCGTGAAAGAAATTTCGAAATGTCCATATTTGCGTACAGTATAGGGTGTTGAAATCAATGAATAATATTTCACTTTATTAATTATGCATCCAATCATGCCCTTGGTAAAAAATTTGCAACAATATGGTATCTGCAACAAACAAACCATACCCTGTATAACGCAAGTGTATTCACCCATATCATTTTTTCCCGCAAATCATAAGCGGAATTGATGACCCGCCGTCATCTGATACCGCTAACAAGCGGTAGCAGATCGGAACGTGCGATACCGAGGGTGACGTGATCACGTGGTCGAGGAACTTAGCAAGGCGCAGCCTGATCTAAATAAGGATCGTAAAAAGCGCCTTATTAGTATGCAAAAGCATGCTGATTTAGATTGTCAACATTTTGAAGAAAATGCTAAGGTTTTGTGTCTTACTAAGAAGGTAGTGATTGAAATAGAACTATAGAAATATTCTCAGCATAAAACTCTTAAACTAGTCTACAAACATTAATATTTCTAGCATCTTTAAACCAATGTATGGGCTTTTTACATCGGTGATTGAAAGCGTTAATGATAATAAAAACTTCATGTTTATATTGTATTATCAAAAACTTTTGCTTGTATTTCAAGGCCAAAGAGAACTGGTATAATTTGTATCTAAAATATACAAACTTTACCAAATTAGATTAAAAAACTGGTAGTCCACGGGAGCGCAATAAGAAGCCATCATTTTTTCAATATAGTTTAACTCTCATTCTATACCAAAATATGTCATGTCTATATTACAGCTGAACGGTGACAAGAAAGCATCACTAGCCACAGAATAAAATTGTCATCAGAAATGCCTGAATCACCAAATACGCTTAACGACAATCATAACTGTAATAAGACCAAAATGTCCTGTTTCCGAAAAAAAACCCGGCTGCAATGCCAGGTCCAACCACAATTAATTAAACAATTAATCAGGTAATTTCAAGATGATTTGTTTTTTGCCAAGTTTCCGCGCCGCTTTTAAGACAATTTGTTCACGAATTCATGGAGAGCACTGGGCCGGTTTCCTTATAAGATTAATGTGCGCGGTACGTGGCTATGCGATTCGAGGTTTTTTGATGGCCTGGACATAATGCGAGCGTTAAAACTATGGGATTTTTTAAGCCTTACGCTACCGCAAACACGCACTTAATCATTGAACATTACTTTTGCGTTAGTCTTCTTCGATCTTCGTACGAAGATCAACCCTAAAACAGTTAATAGTCAAATATACTTAATATGCCATTTAGGTGTATCTATTAAAAATAAAAACAGAATCTATCAAAACAGTTCAATAAATTCGCAAAAACCAGCGAAGATTTCTCCGCGTGAAACCATGGGCTATAGCTAGTTACTAGTGAATCTGTAATGTATGTGTTAAAGGCTAAAATATGTTTTAATTATATATTATAATATGTATATGAAAGAGGTATTTACAACCAATTGTTCCCCTATGCTACTTTTACACAAAAGTATTTAAAACGTTAGTTACGGTTTTAGAATATTTATTAATCTAAAAATAATACAAAACTATACTTATTAAAATTACTCCAACAAACTTAAAATAGAACAAAATTATACTAAATATAGAATAATATTTAGTGTTAACTCCGCCTGATCAATTATTCCAATATTACAGAACCAGAAACCTTTTCGACACGTGCTTCGCCTCTTCAGGACTCGGCGAGCGTCGGGCCGAAAGACACTAAATATTTATGATATAGATTATCATAGATTATCCCCTGCAGGACATATGCTTCCCCATATCTTTTTTTAGAGGGGAGTTATGCTAGTATTCGCCAAGCTTGGCAGGCGGGTTGGCTAGCGCAATGCGTTGATAATAATATCCGCAGAAGCCGCTACTGCCCACCTTCTGGTACGTGATCTCTTAGCCGACGCTTACGGCACTCGCGGGTAGCGATGGGGGTGGAGGGTCCAATTCTAAGCCAGTACCCCATTATTGTGTATTTATTATCATTTTGATATAGATTTAATATGGATTAAAAAATAAAATGAGCACCTAATTGCCGCAGCTGGTAAAATATAAAATACCGGAATTACTTCCGTAATATGACAGACGGTTCCGACTATAGTTTTGACCACATGCGGGTCTTTTTCAGTACAAGATGAACTTTGAATAAAACTAACGAATGTGATCGAAACTATAGTTGGAACCCTCTGAATTCTTACGTCAGTAGTTCCCGTATTTTATATATTCATTATTATGTCAAAACCACGTCAGTTTTAAGAACAAAAATGATAAAATTTACTACAAAATGGACACAGCTCAGCATAAATGCACTACCTAAGAAAGGAAATGGGTTGATCTTCAGCTAAACCCGTGTTTTTGTTTTGAGAAATCAATCCCTCATCAATTAGCTGTATCGTATTACTGGCTAGTAACAACTGTACGTATTCGTTTTTAACTGAAAATAGGCGTAAATATTTCACCACCAACAAAACCAGAACTAACCGGTATATTTATTGGTTCTTGGTGCTAATAAATACCAGATTTACACGTTTAATATTGCCAACGTTTCACCTCTAGGATAATGTCCTATAAATCTATTTATTACTATAAATTTACTGTATCAGAATACTATAAGTAGTAGCTGGCAGTTCGGGCGTTAGGTTCGATAGACATATCGTAAAGATCCTATTCAGATTTGTAAAGGATGAAGCTAAGATGACCAGCATACATTTGACCAGCACAACCAAAATGATTGTCAAACATAAAATGAGGCTACGAACAAAAACCGGTTGCACTCCGGGAGTGCCGGCAGAAGTGAAAACTTGAATATTAACGTTGTGCATTTTTGAATACTTTGGAATGGTTAGGGAATAATTTCGCACGAATTGCTGTATCTATTATTATCAGTATAAAAGTACTACCATTTATGTGGTAAAATACAATATTCATTTATTGCGCTATAATACACAAACATGATAATAGGTATTTAAGTTTATTGATTTTATGAACCTACACATAGAATTAAGATGACTTTTTTTAAAAATCTCAATTGTATCAATGAAATCTTTCCTCTTTATAATATCGGCGTTTTGATAACCGAACTCAATTATACTTTTAACTAAACGACTTTATCAAATAAAACTACCACAAACGATAATGTTCCTTATTAGTAACGAATATAAGGTTAAATTTCAAACGGCGAACGTCCTCCCTCCGTCTTACGAATTCGATGACGTGACGTCCTGACGTTCTGACGCGAGGTGTTCTGAGCCGAGTTTAACATTTTTTCTCCATAAAAAAGTACACAACGCCGTTACAGAAGTTTTCATTTCAAGAAGTAGGAGATTCTAATACTTATTGCACACGTCGTAAAGGACAACTAGTAGTTGAGAGCCACTCGCTGTCTAAATCTGACAAACTGACTCACGTGATGGGGCCAACGGTGTAACAACCGTTTGCCACTAGAGGCTATACATGCGTCCACTGCTGGACATAGGCATGTTGATTTCCACAAGGACCTGTCGGAAGAGGCCCGCATCTAGCTCTTGCCTGCGAACTTAGTCAGGTCGTCTGTCCTCCTGGTGTGATTATACCGGAATGTAGATATAGGTCATCAGGAATGTATAAAACACGGGAATTACCACGTAATAAGTCAGAGGGTTCCGACTATAGTTTCAACCACATTCGGTGGCCTTTTTAAGAAGAATACGGGGCGCCCGCGGTTGCGCTTGCGATTCGCCTAGTCACGGTAGTATGGCCTAGTACACATAAATGTGTCAAAACCACGTCAGTTTTAATAACAAAATATATGTTAGTGTAAATATGTAGGTGAGTGTGTTGTAGTTTATTGTTTCAGGACGTGTAGGTGCTAAGTGCAGGTAAATATGCTTTCGCGTATTTATATATTTGCTAATATCCTAATGATCTGTCTTAATTAATAAAATTAAATTATTATTTTAAAATAAAAGATATCTGAAACGTAATTATAATTATTTTTAAGAATAATAAATTTTAAAATGACAACGTTGGCGGCATAACACAGAGTCCTCCGTTTTGGAGGACTCTGTGTTATGACCAAAATCGCCGTAAGTCTTTCCAATCGAGAATAATTGAGAATCGTCAGAGTTTCAAAACTCATATATTAATTGTCTCTTGACGATTGTTGCATCGTATTAAATTTAATTTGATTTAATTCAATTGTTTTTTGCAATCTGAATTAAAACAATAAGATATAGAATAAAGCACTCAAATTTAATGCTATCCGTTTAAATATAAAAAGTATACTATGTTTCTCGTAGTAATAAAAATACCTAAATAATGTATCATAAAGAGACAACTGGTAAAAAATCATATCAATTTTCCATTCAGAACACACTTGGCTCGAAAATCATCCCAGTGTTTGTAAAATTTAATTAAAAATATATAAAGTAACTCTTTGCCTATAGAAAATAAATTCGTGGAAAAGTGTTATGTAGGCTTACATATGTTTAGGGACTCATATGCTAATAGGCTATTTTAAGAACTATTTTAAAATTTTGTATTATCATGTGATTACTTACTATCATCCGATTCTAAGACTTGTTTTACCTGGTTAGCTAGGTGAAATTCTTCTACGTTCAACTGTGAACATCTCTTCAGATTACTTTATCATTTTGTGTATATAGCCATTTGGTTTTCTGACTGTTGTAAAGCAAGCCTTGACACTATCTTACATTTAAATTTTTGAAGGGAAAAATGATCGCGGCTTCTAGCCCCACACAGAGTTTTTTTTCAAATATTCGAACATAATTTCCGGACAGCATGCTGCATGGTACATGATATTGATGCAATATGTAATATAAAACTCAACCTACATATCGATCGATTTCACTTCATGTTAAAGATTCCTAAATTGTGTGCACCCTGTATTAATGTTTCTATCCCGTATTTCCTACGAGCAATAATAACATCCTCTGCACAGCGGTTTTAAAACAGCACATACCCATCATAACTTAGCGCAATCAGCAGCCCTTGCATGCATTGACTGACAGGCGCCGTAAAACTTTACGAGGATCGAACGCACAGTGGGACCGACGACCGATCCGCGGACAAAAAATTAGAGCATGCTTGATTCGCCCGAGACTCATGAAAATTAATAAGCGTTCCTCAGAAACGCTCGGATGCAGCGGTTTCGCAAATTTTTTACCGATGACAATTTGTCCGGTTCCAAATTGAATTTTTCGGCGTTTTAATTACGGAGTAAGGTGGAATTATTTTTATGGGAGGCTTAATATACACACATTAAATCATCAGTGTCTGCCGGAAGATGTCTGGTAAGATATAGAATAATGTGGTTCATTTAAAAACAGTTCATCGGAATCAGGTTATAAGGTTGGATGTAAGAATCTTTCTTCTCAGAGAGTCTGTGGTTTAGCTCTAATCAAAAATTATAAAAAAATTTCGGCAAATTCAATAAAACAACGCATTGAGGGCGCAATTCTTCAGCACCTTAACTATTTTTATGGCGGCTTGTACTGACTCTTTAGAAGCTATTTGGCGCCAAAAGACATTTATTGCTGATAAGAGTTCGCTCAAGCAGTAACAGCATTCTAAAGGCGATAATCAAGAAACTTGTTGTCCTCCGGAAACTAATTGTGAGAACTACATCACTTTTGACTGTGAAATGTTGACATAGTTAATATTCAGTTGTATTGCTAATATATATTGCTTTGTGAATATGAATGAAGTTGACTGAATGAATATTATTATCATCATTTCAGCTATGACGTCACTTGCATGCAGGGCTATGGTAACAACTTTCGGTTTGCAACGTACGTAGGAAGATGAAACGCCAACCGCATGTGCGTTTTTATTTTACCTACACGAAATGCATTGCTCAATGTGCAATATATAATTTATCTTTTTATTTCTGAGATTGACTTGTAACATAGGTGTTATTAATAAATTATTTGTAAATACAAATAATTTATTAATAACACCTATGTTGAAAAAATACAAATGTATTTTTTCATTTTCTGGTTTGATCTCATTTTTTATTATTAATTAAACTCTGAGGCATATCCCTCACCTTTATCGAGGTTTATTTTGCAAATGTAGCTAAGTTGTAGACATCGTGTCGTTCCTATATCGTATTAGCTATTAGCATAGCATTATTATTAATTTATTTATCGTGATAACATCTTCGTCACTGACCGTCTAGTGAGATAGTGGTCAAACGCTAGATCTATACAGCATAAAAAAAATAAAAAATAGCCAGTTTATAGCTAAAGACCGAGTTTCGGTTAAGTATTTATGACTGGCCGGTTGGCGCAGTTAGTAGCACTCTGCCTTCTAAGCCGCTGTTCCCGGGTTCGATTCCCGGACAGGTCAAACATTTGTGTGTATGAACATGTCTGTTTGACCTGTGTCTGGGTGTGTATATGTATATAAGTATATATCAGTCATCAGGTTACCATAGTACAGGCTCTGCCTAGTTTGGGACTTGAAGACCTTGTGTAAATGTTAAAAAAAAAAAAAAACACACACACATTGATAAAAGGGGTTACGATAGTGACGTATCGTAATGCCCCAAGTGTTAAAAATATCTCTAAGCGACGGAATCTTACCATCAGGCGCCTGACAGATGACACCTATCTGACATATCGTTTTATGTCAAAAATAATAAAAAAATGGCTCATTAATGGAGTTCTGTGTGCGATAATATAGTCATACAAAACAATCAAATCAATATAAACTACTTATGTAGAAGTCACAAAGATTCATTTTTGTAATTATTAACAGCACATCAATATGCTATATGCTTGATATTAGGTATTGTTACAATTATTGATAACGCAACGAGAAAAAAGGTTCGTTATATACCTATCTATGCAAATAATATGTCGGAATTCATAATTTTACAAAAGACGAGTAATATGACTTGATAGATTATAAAACAACTCCCATCTAAACATAATTGGTTATTAATCAAAACGAGTTTCAAACGCGTGAAATGATTTCTCGCAAATCTTCTGCTGGTCATAGCTGAAGGGTAACATTAATTAATACAACAGACACTGAGTATTCTTTTAAAACGAACGGAAGGAGTGTAATTACAAAGTAAGCGATAAATAAAGCACCGTTACTCGAAGACGAGTCCCACGGCTTGTTCGATCGAAAAACGCTGTCAAATTCAATTCTCATCGAGACGAAAACATGCAAAAACCACGCCATTTTCCCGAAATTAAGGTGAAACACCCGAAAACCCGCTGTGTGTGCACGCACAAGCACATACTCGCCGAGTATGTGCGTATACACTATACGAATCCGTATTCGGCCGCCGATCGGGCGGTCGGCATAAATGATTCCGAAATTGTTTCCGTGAGTGCGCGACGGCCGCAAAAAACACGTGTCGGAGCAATAAATCATTCGATGCATTCGATGCGATTCGAGTTTACTCGGTTAAACTCCGAATCGATTCTCGATGCGGCGATTACACGACTGTGTTTATAGAGAGAGTTGTAAGAAAGAATGTCACTGTTGCTTTTTTGTTTTGGCGGTATTCAAAGTTCGCCTTTATTTTAAATGTCACTTTTTGTGTGCTGTTGCGTCGTTTAAACGGTTTTGACAGTATTAATTTTTATTTATCATCTATGGTAACTAGATTTTGTCAACATTCATGAATATTATGTTATAAACTGACGAGAGAATTATTGTAGTAGTACATCTACCATTTGCTAAATTCCAATTGTTAATTTAGGGAAAAAATATGTTGCGATAAAAATAAATACGATACTGAAACGTACGTTCCTTAAGCAACGCTTTGAAATAAAATAAAAACCTGTTCTATTTAAAAAAAAGTTTTTACATACCTGATATCAAATAAACCATTTAAATAATTATCATCCATATCATACTTGTAATTGTTTATCTTTAAAGTCATCTAAAATACACGCCTCTATTTGACGGCTATCCCTTTATATGGAAAACAAAAATAAAAAAACTGCTATAAAATTTTTTTTACCAATAAATGTAACCGACTTCAACAACAACCATGATAGTTCAAAAGTAACTTAGTACCGACATCGGAAAGTTATTTCACACTTTTGAGTGATGAAGTCGGTTCGATTTTTTATTAGTTAAATTTTTTTTTTTACTTTTATCACCTTTGCTACTCACGGGATAAATTTTATTTTACTGGTGTATGTTCACAGATTTCATTACCCGCAATCAGGAAGTCGTCCAAGTAGACGTAACTTTTCAGTTAATGCAGTGTAACTCAAAAACCACTCGTCCAATTTTGATAAAATTTAAATAAGACTACTTTAGAGATAATTTATATATAAAAGAAATATTTTGAGAATCGGACCATAAATGGGGAAGATGTACCGATGATGTTCCTCTTTTGAAGATTTTCCCCATGTATTATATATATATATTTATGTTTAATAATAATATAATGTATAATGTAATAATAAGAAAAGCAGAATATTGTGAATTAACGTTAATTAATTTTTCTCACTATGTAATCACAATTAATATTATTGAAAGCAGTTTTATATCTTGCGTGCCTTAATAGGCTAAGACACGGTGAGCCTTTAATTTTAAAACAGACTACCTTCAAATGTACCCATGTTTTGCATAATAAACGATTTGATTTGTATTTTTTATATTTTTTTGCCATATGTTCACCGGAAGATATGCCGAAAAAGTACATACAGTCGAACATATAACCTTCTCCTTTTAAATCGGGTAAAAATCTAAAAGTATAATAGGTAACGTTTATAGAACTAGAAAAAAAACTATCAGGTCACCAAGAACAGGAAACTTTGCAGTTATATATATGTTTGCCACAGAAACTTAATACACTTTTTAAGAACATTTTCTTCACCGCGGCTTTTTAAGTGCCACCTTTGTTGCGGCCTCAGATAAATCACATAAATTTTACCCAATTACCATAATTACTATTAGATATTTTATGTTAACGATAACGAATGGTAGTTATATATTGCCCTGTGTTGACAGCAACCGATATTCAAACTAATGCTTTCTAATGAAAATATAGTGCTTAAGATAAGTCGACACAAGTTTTTTTTGTGAGTTATGACATACTCTCATTCGTTCTAAATAAGAGTAAATCGGACTGGCAAGCGCAGCATAGGACGGCCACCGACCAGGTGGACAGACGACAGACTAAGATCGCAGGCAAGGGCTGGATGCGGGCCGCTTCCAACAGGTCCTTGTGGAAATCAATAGGGAAGGCCTATGTCCAGCAGTGGATGTCCTGTGGCTGAGATGATGATGAAGAGTAAATCTAGATATAATTAATAGGTTCATGTGAGATTCAGAAGTTGTATATTTTAGAAAATTAAATTTATTTAATCCTTTTTTCCTGGCAGCTGAAAGGCTTTTCTGCGTTAAAATGTCTGAAGAGAAATTTAGACCGTACCTTTCGATATTAAAAGGGAAGAAAGGCGAACGGGCTCCGTTTATGTATGCTACAATATTATTGTCACCACACTAGCTGTCAATCGCTAGTTTTATTCCTCGATTTCGGTGAGTAAAATGCTATTTTATTCACAAGTGAAGCCGGGGCGGACCGCTACTTCTACATAAAATATGATTTATTCTATACTAGTAGCACCCCGCGGCTTCACCCGCATGGATTACACTTTCCTGGCTGCATCAATCTCACGCGAACTGTATTTTTTCTGCTATGGAAGTAGATTACGTATTATTCCAAGGTCTAACCTATCTCCATAGAAATCGGTACAGCCGTTTGAGCGTGTAATAGAAGTTTTTGAACTATTTGCTTACCCCACGGGAACAGCAATTATTTTCGGAATGAAAAGTAGCGTATGTATTAAGCGTAAGTACCTAGGATTTAAACTATCTCTATACCGAATTTTATGGAATTCGGTGCAGTCGGTTGGAGTTGGCCGTGAGTAGTGGGAAGTGGGATTGTATATCTTCTATTCTTCTACGGATCTCCTAATTTCTGATTCGATCACGTAGAGAAACTCCGAGCATAGCCTTCATAGCTCGTTGTGCGACTCTGAGCCTGCTCAGAAGGCCCATAGTCAGGTTACCATATAATACCATGACTTTTTTGTATTATCTTACTTTGGTACCAGGCACAGTGACAATGGCTTAGAGAAGAAAAAACAAAAGTTCTATCTTCTCTGTCAAAGTCTCCCGCCAACATTTGAGCTACTTCAATCGTTTCAGTACACCCCAACTTTTTAAACTTAAAAGAGTATTGGCACAAGGAGATCCATTTAATGTATTCGATGGCAACGGTATCAACAACTCATGATTAATTCACACGTATAAATAAAACAAGTGACATCTTCAGCCAAAAATGTTGCCCCCAATTCATCATAACAATAAAAAAAACAACCAGAAGATATCACGTTGGCGATCGATTATAACGTCGGTGCCATTCCACCGAACATGGTGACAGCCCAAAAAGAATCCATTGGGAGGCAAGCACTTACTGGGGCCGATTTTGTTGTTCTAGTTTAAAGTTAGTAAGAAAATGGGTGTCAACAACTATCAATCCGATGTTCGCGGAAAGAAGCCCACTCTAAACTCGAGTTTAATACCGCACAATCGCGTTAGCCTTACATAATATAACCATTTATTTATATATTCACCATTTTTGACCGAATTAAGAAGTTGTCAGTTCTGTTTTTAATATTATATCCTTAGAACTCCATTCTTTGAAAAACACGTTAGGTGGTTTCACTTGCTTGGACTACGGTTTGTCCATTACAATACAATGAAATAAAAATAAATTTAGAAAATTAATTATTTTCGTAACTTTTACGAGATTGCTGAACATATTTCACCGTTTAGTTATACTAGGTTTTTTCTAGTTCTTAAACTACGTTATTCTTTGTATATTATACCAGCTTTTTGTGTACTTTGACGGTCAAACAACCTGAAAGTAAATTATCCGAGTAATTTGTTCAACCACCGAATATCACGGCCGCATCCCGCACGGTACCCGATTATTTTCGTTTCATTTGGGTATTCGCATACATTCCAGTGTCAACACTGAGATTAGGAAAAAAAATATGTTTGTCTATGGAATATTTATTACGTTGGTCTAACTGATGGATATTGCAATTTCTTTTTCTCAATGTCTATCGGTGGTGGATATTTGAAAGTCAATGGGAATAAACGGTGAAAATCTTCACAATGGAGATATCGGATGCAGTGCGTACCCGCTCGTAAATAACAAATGCACACGCCAAGATTCACCGGTTGCTCAGCAAAAAAAAAACTTCGAATGTAATTAAAGCTGCAGGCTCTACCATGTCCATACCTAAAATGTTTTCTGAACGCAAAGCCCCGAAATTCGTCGCATTGTCCGGTGCGCAAAATTGAGCCATAAAATATTCTACGCGTAATTTTCGGGAAGCTTAAATTTTGTCCACAAGTTTTGCATATTGAAACCTGTGGGCTGCTGCCATTTTGTTTTATGGGTATACCTTTGGAAAATCTTACCGGTGATGGAATTAATTTCAATAGTTGATGAGCTTAATATGCGTGTAAGGTGTTCGGCATTTTAACTTTTTATGGGCAAAAGCGGTTTGTGAGCCGCCAAAAAAATCAAAATTTGAATATAAATTGATAGTGTATAAATAATTAAAGGCGGCGTATTCTTGAATGATTGCATTTCTGAAGGAGTGTTTCATTTTATATGTATGACTGCAACATGACATACTCATAGTCTTGGGTAACTTTTATTCGTGAAAAAGTGTAAGATCACTTATTATTGTTATGGAATGTGACGGCACAGCAATTCCTCTCTTTTCTTCTTCTCTTTGGGTGAATCGCTTGATGAGTTAAAGTTACTTAATTTATTTTGATTGATCTCCTTCTAAACTGACTTTTAAAAAGGTGGAGATTTCGGCTTACGGTGGACAGCCATCATTGTATAATTCACTGTTTTTTTTCCCATATGTTAGGTAAGTTGATGATGATGAAAGATCTGAAGGTGTCAGATTAGTCTCGAGGTAATTTTATTGTCAGTGTAATATTTATCTTCTTTTTGAAGTAATTATAGCTCAGCGGTGGGAGCGTCGGCTGTCAAATTGACGGACGCTATAGTTTGATCCCCACCAATGGTTCGAGGTTCCGGTGAAGGTAACAAATTCCCAACATGGTGGTAAAGTTTGAAAAACTACTGTCACCAAACACATAGTGTGTTCAGAAAGCAGGCCTTAGGAACGAGTAAGCGTTCTAGGTCTAGGTGCGACAAGATCTTCGACCACATCGTCACTGGCCATCAAGAGAAATGGCCAGGGTCAAACGTACAGAATACAAAATAAATACACATTTTTCTGAATATCTAGATCCACCCTTTATTAGTTGATCGTTTTTGAGGTTCACTAGTAGCGCGCCGTGGTTTCACTCGCGTGGATTACGGTTTTCTCGTTACCTCAATTATGCCACGGGAACTGTACTTTTTCCAGGATAAAAGTAGCCTATGTGTGAATCCAGGGCTTAAACTATCTCCATACCAAATTTCATCGAAACCGGTGTAGCCGTTTGAGCGTGAAGAAGTAACAAACATACACACATACACACAAACTTTCGCATATATAACATTACATGGATAAAGTAATCATTATTGTAACTTATGTTATACACCATTTACATTATACAGAGAATGCGTATGTACCTATCTATTAGTATTCCATGATATCTACTGCTTGCGAAATGGTTAAAATACGTTGAATTGATTGAACTCCTTTTTAAATAACCGCTTTTTAGGTCTTCACCACATTTAATTACTCTAATCAGTGGTAATTATTAAACGGATTGGTAGCGAATCTCGAACGCAGATTATTAGAATCGACATGAAATATCTATGAAATATCTCAATCGGGCATCAATTACAAATAAAGATACAGAAAACTACTAGAACAGGCCACAATGTGCTAACTTCCTTGAATACGTCCAGCTTGGTCACCGTTGACCATCAAGTCAGGTAGTGGTCAAACGAAAGAATTGTAAATTATAGTATCTGATGATCTTAACTTCCTAGGCAGGTACCTAAATGACTATAGCTAAATCTCGTAGATAAACTTGTTTGGCATATTTATGATCATATTAAAACTAAAATTTTAATTATTAAAAAACTAAAAAAATATATTTAAAAGTTGAACTTTTAATTGTATGTACAAGCGGTCTGACAGAAATTAATGCAATGTTAATTGAGAAACTTTGATAAGCAACGTTGTTGCGTTCACAATTTGGATGGGTGACCGTAGCGCGTTGTGATGAGCGCGTACGTGCTCCGTGTGGTACAAAATCTCAAAAAGCAATTATAATTGCATACTACAAAATTACCGCAAATGCTTCACTTTGTTCCTTTTTCAAAATTATTCTTAGAAAACATTTAAACCATCTCCGAGAAGTTATTCGCTTTTACCACACTTATAATGATTATTATTTAACAACACGCGAAATTGATTCCAAATTTAAATATTTGCTTCGAGTTCTGTGTTTTTAGAGCTCCGCAATATTTATATAGGATATTTTTTATGATTCTCTGGCCACACGTCTGTTAGCTCATATTACTTCTTTCTTTTTATGTCGGTCAAAAATTTCGAAATTAGCTTCTTTTGCTTCGCTAGACTCGCACTGTGGAGCCGCCTTTACTTGTATTTCTAAAGTCCAGCCCTCGTTTTAGAATCAAAAATACTATAATTTTTGTGTAAAATATAATAAATAAATGGCGGTCTTCGTGATTTAGTGATCATTAATACTGATTTAAGAAACGCGACCTCAGGTTCGATTCCCGGCTGGAGCAAACATTTCTGTGATAACTTGATGAGCATAGATATCGTATGTTCTTCCCTCGAAGTTTGTGTAATGAGATTGAGTGTGAGCCTTCCGTGACACAAGCTATCCTAGTGCGGGGGTGTGAGTTTGAATGCATCCTTAAATTACGCAAGCCTTAGAACACACTGTGTTCGGACAGTTTCTGGAAAGTACCTTACCACCATGTTGTGGATTTGATAATTGTGATACCTACATTGTCCACCGACAAGGGGGACAGACGACCTGACTAAGATCAGTAAGAGGCTGGATGCGTGCCGCTTCAAACCGGTGCTTGTGGAGATCAATGCGGGAGACCTATGTCCAGCAGTAGACGTCTTATAGCTGACATGGTGATGAAGATGATACTTATATCTGAAGCTCAAGCCAAAGGTCCCAAACCAATGACTGTCATTTGACAGCTGACATTGATTTGTCATTGATTACGGCCTATTTAGCCTAGCGGTGCTTACACCGCTAGGCTACATAGGCCGTAATTTCTTCTTATTGTTATGCCGACTCTATGAGATCTATTTGGTCTATGGCAGCAGGCGTGAGCAGAGTAAGCCCGGGGGCAGACTTCGTGACTACTGTTCCAATGTTTAATAACGTCCCGCGTGGGAATGGACTTGACTAGTGCTAGGTAAAAGTGGCCGATTGTGATTTACGTCTGATGCCCCGATTAAGAAGAGAAATCAGGTCACTTATGATAAAATATGGAAAATTATATAAAAACTTTGTATGAAACTCTTGTGAAATCTGCTCATTACACACTCGGCTTATTGACGCCCTCGCCTGTGACTCCTACTGCAACCCGCATCCTCATTATGTAATGTTATCATCGTGTGTAATGAGCAACTTAGATCACTTGCAACATAATACACTCTTTACCTACCCGTATTGACATCTAGTATTACAATTACTTAGTTTGTTCGTATTCTGCCCATTACGGTCCCACTGCTGGGACATAGTTCTTTCTCTCAGAGAAATCAATAGGTATGAAATATTTGTTTATTGTAATTTTTAGACTTTCGCGATTCGAACACATTGTTAAATCTAACGGGGCTTAATCGCGAGAAAAACATTTAGTAATTTATTTACCTCGACGTTTTTTTGTTTATTATTTATTGCAATTAAAAAGTGCGAGTATATAAAAATCTTGTAAAATAAACTTGAATTTACCGAAACTAATTCAACACAATGTCCCAAGCAAATTAATTGAACTATAACACGGCAATACCGGCTGTATTCCTGGACACACCTGAGCGACAATGCTATTTGCTTGGAAACAACGAAATAAGCTTTCGGTATGATTGAATAAATATTTATATTTAATTACTTTAACTGAATAGACATTAAATATGTTTTTGAAAAAAAGGTTAGTACTCGCACCTTCATTCAAAATATTGCTCATGTGGGTCGTTAATACTTAGCAACACGTATTTGTTATTCACTGGAAATATTTTAAGTAGTATTAATGGGTTTGAATTTATACTGGACGGAAGGTGTGCCAAGTAAGATAATATCATATACCTACGACTTAATTTATAACTCCTTATTCTTCTTCTGAATCGTTTTTCTCTTGACAGAGCAGTCGTCGTCATCTTAACAATATTTGTTACAGCCAATTTACCATATTTAAATTGGCTGTAACTAATTAAAAGTTATTGTAATGTAAACATATTACATTTTTCAATTAGTGTAATTCAATGCTCGAAAACTTGTTTCGTTATTGTGTGAAAAAACATGAGTCAATAATTACTTATCACGAGAGATAAGGTTAAAAGAAATATATTTATTTTTGAACTCAAGATGAATATGTTCTCACAACAATAATAAAATATAGTATTTCTAGTCGTGTCGTCTTACTCGTCGCGTAGGTATATCTAGCGCCACAATCCTGAGTGAAAGTAGCGGTATGCGCAGCTCAGTTCCCACATTTATTCAGTTAGGTGTTACCCGGTATTTATGCTAGTTTCCAATTGCCTCTGAACACGCAAACTAGATGGTTCAATTTTGTGTTTGCTTAGATTTAAGCCAGAATTTAGTTTGAGAGCGATGTAAAGTTATGATTATAGTGGATCGGTGTGGATAAGTTATGTAAGAGATTTAAGATTATGATGTTAAGTAGTACGTTTGGATGAATTATGGAAAAAGATAATTAATCATGTAATATTATTATTTATAATCTTAGACAACCGCTACCGAGAAATTTTAAGAAAATATTTACAGTATTTTTTTGTAAATCGATGAATTAAATAGTTATATCGTTTTATGAATTAAAGACTGCTATACCTAGTTAATGTTTTTATTAATAATACGAAAACATAGACAATTTTATGGATTGAGTAACAAAAAATTTTACTATAATCTGGAACCGATCTCAACTCTTAAAAGTGTGAAATAACTTGTTGAAGTCGGTACCATGATAGTTCAAAGGTAACTATTATCAAAAGATCGTGCGCATGGTACCAACTTCGACAAGTTATTTTACACTTTTAAGTGTTGAAGTCGTTTCCAATTTTTTTTTTCACCATTTTCAGCAAAGGTCACCTTTTGCTGCTCACGGGATCAATTTTGTCATTCACCTACTTCTTCACCTTCAATTAGGCCGTCTTCCACCCTCGTCCAAGTAGACGTAACACTCTTCAGTTTTTGTAGAGTAACTCAAAAACTCGTTTGACCCATTTTGATGAAAATTAAATGGGACCACATAACCAATCAGCAGCTTTCAAATAAAAATGAATCTCCAAAATCGGCTCACCCAGTTAAAAGGTGACCTGAATTAAGAAACATAAGTAAGTTAAATAAAATTTGTCGTATTGAGAACCTCCTCCTTTTTTTGAAGTTGGTTAAAATTACTAGTGATACATTATATTTGTCAACTGTCATCCGCCAATAAAATGTTGGTGAAAGAGTATGAGTCACTTTAAAAATCAGTACAATTTTTGGCAGGCAAACTTTTTTCGATTGCGCTGCGAAGCGAAATTCACTTACACTGCTGTCACCATTTAATGACGATACGAAAACGGCAATTGCTATTCAATACGTGCACTATATTCAGACCAAAGTTTTGCATGCTATAGGAAACAATATTAATAATCTCAACGGAATAATTTAATCCTTCAGCCGGTATTGCTTCATGGCAACAAAACCCATAAAAATGGATTAATTTTGTCTTCATTTTCAACCAGCGGGGGATAAAACCTTACATTTTCAAATATTTAAAAAATAATTAGTTTTTGATCGAAAAACATTTCCGATAACATTATCCCGTAAATGTTCAGTTAACATGGTTTTTTATTTCGCCGCATTGACAGAAATCATCTTCGGTTCGCAGGAAAGCTCTCGAAATTAAAGTGTACTGATTATGGCAAAAGGACGGACACTTATTAAAATATGACAAGGTTAATTTGTTCGAGATTTTTATTAATAAAATTAACTTCTTCTGGTTAAAGTTCCTAAATAAAACGTCGTTTCGATTGAGTCGTTTGTGTCATAGGCTCCCGATGTTTATATCGCTGTCAGGGTTAAATGTCAGCTGCGCTAATTCTTGCTTGTTTGTTTTTCTGATTATATTAATAATATTTTTTAAAATGACATTCCAATACCAAAAATGGCCTCTCCAATAAAGGTCTGCAAAGGTGACGATAAAACTGTGCTTTCCGCTCGTATATGCACATATATAATTTTACTACTATTTGATAATGTACGTTTAAAACCAGACGTTGCCTACTGCTTTATAAATATTCTTTACTACCTGCGCTTTGTGGTTTTACCCGCGTGGGCAACGTTTTCTTGCTACCTTATTTTTAGGACATGTTTTTGAAGGATAAAAGTAACCTGTGCCCTTCTCTAAAGGACCATCTTACACTCTATCAAATTCATCAAAATTGGTTTAGACGTGAAAGATAACATATCACTTTATTTGAGAGATCCCAAAACAATTAATGAGTGTTAATTTATCTTTATGTTAAGTTAATGCCGAGTTTTTTTAAATTTTTCTATAGCTTACGTTTGACCGCTGCCTCACCCTAACAGTTAACACGTATAATGAGGACTTTTTAACCGACTTCAAAAAAAGGAGAAGGTTCCCGTATGTTTTTTTTTTTTGTTTTTTTTTTATGTTTGTTATTACCAATTTTGATCGTTCTTTTTTATTTGAAAGCTGGTGCTTCCCGTGTGGTCCCATTTAAATTTCATATAAACAGACAAGCGGTTTTTGAGTTACACTCCAATAACTAAAAAGTGCGTGCTTATACCTCTTCACGATATTATAGTAGCGGTTGAAGACATTGGTGAAAATACCTACACTACAATGACAATTGATCCCATCAGTAACAAAGGTCACAAAAATGAGAGAAACAAAAATCTTATAAAAAATATGGAACCGACTTCAACACTCAAAAGTGTGAAATAACTTGTCGAAGTCGGTACCATGGGAACAATATTTTGATATCAGTTACTTCTGAACTATCGACTTCGGTTCCATTTTTTGGTCTAATTTTTTTTTCCTATTTATTTTTTATTATCTTCGGTAATTAAAAAAAATGAGTACGACTTTGGAAGTACATTAATGAGGTAGGAAGATGGTATAAATGAACTACGCGACTAATTATATGACCATACGAGTTATATACTAGGTACTCAATGACGTATTGACAAACATACAGACGGTTGTCTTGGCTCAGTCATCAATCCCGGCTGGGGTAAATATTTTTGTGATAAACATAGATGCTTGCTCTTAGGTTTGTGTGTGCGGCTAGAGATGGCGCTAATAACAACATCCCCTCAAATGTTAAAAAGGAAGGAAGTAATTCGGCCCTAGTGGTATGGGCTGCTATAGCTAAGTTGGACAAAGCGACAGGACGGTATTCTGTAGTAGTGGGTTCAAGTCCCACTAGCAGCTGAATGTATACCTTCAAATATTTGAACGTAAGTTCCGCCTAGCATGTTGTCAATGCTATAAATCATTAAAAACTATTGAAATAAGTGTCATGTCGTCAATTTTTTTTCCATAGTCACGCATTAGACCATTCGGTTCAAGAATGAATACTATGACCCAATGACTTTACATGCCTAATTTTACGATCACTGTAACGCGTACAAATTTTAATAGTTGTTTAATAAGCAAATTGCTGGCTTCTGGGAACTGGCAAATCTTCCTTAAATCATCTCACATTGTGCATTGAATGAGGCATTACCGGGTACCGCTATTTTGTCAAAGGTCATCTCAAGAAGTTAATTTTGATGGCCGCCATAAACGCAGGCAAATTAAGTGATTAACATCGGCGCAGTCACTGAAAACCATAACTTCCAGTCGTCAAAGTTATGACGATTGTTAAGGTGAAGTACGCTTTAATAAATCATAAGGCTCTATGGATACGCTGAACATTTATTCCAAAAAGAAGTGGGGGAGGCCAGAAACTCTTATTATCATAAAGATGCCGAAATATAAGGAGCCTTAAAAATATACGGTAAATACTCAACACACATAGTCTGTTCAGGCAGCAGTCATTAAGCTGAGCCAGTAATCATTCTAGTTAACGTGATAACAGGTTCGACCACATCGTCATTGACCATCATACTGGGTAGATCACTTGATCTACCCAGTATAAAAAATCTAAATGTTGGCTATCATCACTCTCCCATGGGTGTATTGATTGAGAAGTAAATTTGTGTATGTAGTAAGAAAATAATTTTCTTTGAAAAACACTCCTGCTGTTGCAACCACAGTAAGACTATTTATTTTTTACTAGTATCCTCAATCCTCAATTGATAACAAGGATGGATTTTTATCAATAATAATCGATGATTATTGCAACAACATTAATAGATGTAAGTAATGGTGGATTTTTTACGGTTTCCTTTCCTTTGAATGATCGTAAATTTGCAAAATCGTGGTAAAAGGAATAGTAAAACTTCGCTCAACTATTTTTTATCCAAAGTTTATTAGTAGGCCAAACATTTGGAGTAAAATATATTTTAGACATATAGTTGATGCCCACATACTTGCGTCTACTAAACTTTAAAGTCATTTCATTTGAGACAGGATAAGTAACAAACCCTGTGTAGCCAAAATAAAAAAATATATCCATACCATTTTCATATCTCCAACAGTACTGAAACCAGACTTGTGCAAATGACAAATAAAACTGTAATTTAAAAACTGCACCTTAATAAAAACTGCCCTTCACGGCACAATATACATCATAAACTTTTAGTTTAGTACATGTCCTTTACAAAATTATCTTTATTAACACTCAAAACGTCATGAAACGACCCATCTTTTCACGGGTTTTATTAAGACTTTTGTCGCATCAGTACCTGACCACACCTGTCAATGCTCCTTGAGCTCTGAAATGTTTAAATTTTTCGGCACAGGTTTATGTTTTTATTACTTGTTATTAAAGTATCATACAGCACACCACAGGTTTATGTTTTTATTACTTGTTATTAAAGTATCATACAGCACATGTTTATTACATTAGTAAATCGGGGATGCTAGTGGCAGCACACTGTTATTATGCAAGTATGCGTAAAGCGGTGCGTCCCTGGTGCGTACGGTGCGGGCCAGTCCCGATGCTGATGATGATTGCGGAGCGAGTGAATTGCGTCTTTTGGTTTTTTTTTAAAAAAAAATTATTAGCATTCACACAAGGTCTTCAGGTCCCAAACTAGGCAGAGCCTGTACTATAAAATATACTTATATACACACCCAGACACAGATCAAACAGATATGTTCATACACACAAATGTTTGACTTGTCCGGGAATCGAACCCGAGACCAGCGGCTCAGAAGGCAGATTGCTACAAGCTGCGCCAATCGGCCAGTCAATCGGGTTTATATAACACGTCAAAGGTTTATGTTAAGGGTCCCATTGTTACCTTGAAATCAGAATGAAATACATTTATTTGACATCCAAAGATTTAATTCTTCCTATAATATAGTAAATGCCAAAATATGCGAACAAATTTAAAGTAGAACATTTTATTTTATTAAATTAGATATAAAAAAAATCTGATTTAATTACTTTACACTTTTAAATACTAATGAATGTTATATTGAAATTAGCATTTTGCTCTAATGTATATATATACGCAAAGTCAATATACTCACGCTGAGAAGGAATCCTAGTGGATCAGTTTTTTTTTTTTTACCTTGTATCAAGTGCATATACAATAATAAGGTTACTTTGCTATGCATCTGTTTATAAGTAAATAAAATGTACACACATCAGAAAGTTACAGATACGGGCATTAATTTGCTGAAATCTATATATATATTATACTATATTTAGTGTGATTAACTTCTTTTAGGTTAGAAATCTTGAAACGATCATTTCAACATTCTTGAGGAATCATCAGTCAACAACTCCTGAGGATGCCTCGAGGCAAAATACATTTGAAAGAGGAACTGTTCTTTTCCCCTGTAAAAAAATGGGAGGTGCACACTCCATGTACCTAGCAACCTACCGCGTCTATTCTTAGGTCGCATCTACCAACAACTTGCTGCCCGGATATTTTTCCCTACGCTTGCCAGTCCGTGGTCTCCACTGAAGAACTTTTTAACTGTATAGGGGATCAGCTCTATGTGATAAGTTTCATATTCTATTTTTATTTAAGCAATAGCATAACATGGGCATTCTAGATCTAGCGTGATAACATCTTCGACCACATCGTCACTGACCATCAAGTGAGATAGTGGTCAAACGATAGATGTATACAGCATAAAAAAAAAATCAAGCGGAGACTTTCATCTTTTGTTTTCTTGATTTGATACTACGAGGACAGCTATTTTCCGCAAGTTAAATTAAAAAATTAAAAACAGCAACTTAATGACATTGCTTGACATTGATTTAATTTACTTACTAATAAGTAAGTAAATTAAATCAATGTTTCCCCTTAAATAAAGACCTTATAGTTTTTTGCCTTTCATGTGTCTAGTGTTATTTACATTTCATAGCTGTGTCTACGTGTTTATGTTAGGTCTTTCTTGCTCCATATTTCTCCACCAATGATATTATGTGCTCGGGTATATTCCTAATAGGGCCCATTGATTTATAGCTCGCGAGTGATCTACATGCGTGGAATAGATATGCGGCGAACTACTTTGGTTTGATCCGCATGGCTCCCACCACCACTTGATGATTTATTCAATTTCAACCCTTTTTTCCTTATGATTCTTAAATATGATGTTTAACAATTTCTTGGTGTCAGTATATTATGAGCTCTTTTTATAGAATATATTAAAACGTTTGTTTTTCAAAGCCGTTGTGATAGATTATGTACATTCCTTGTTTATTAAACATTTTCTGGTGATATGATTTGAAAATGATTCATTGTATTTGTTTTATGAGATAATGTGACGGAATAAACAAAAGGCCCTCAGGATGTTAAGTGCTAACCTCGGCTTACAGACAGATACTTCAAACCGGAACACTGTAAAGCGAACACTACTAGCTGGCGGTAGAAATAAATATGGCGGCAGTACTTTCCCTGGCGAACTGTCACATAGAGTGCTACTGCTCTTCGATGTTAATACATTATATATAACATTTTCAGGTTACTAATGTCATTGATTCAATGATTATTTAATTACGTTACGATGCTTATAATCATAGCCTAAATATTATAATACAAATTAATATTATTTTATTTTATTTTTTATTAGTCGGAATTCTTCATGTTCGTCACCCAATCATGTCGACGAAACGATATCACATTTTTAGTATTAAATACGAAAATAATGATACACCTTACATTTTGTTATATATTGTATTGTATATTTTGGTTCTGTTTTATTATATATGTTAAATGTGTAATAAATGTGAACACTGACATGACTAGTGATATAACGGAGTTTAAGAAGGAAATATCTTGTGCTGACCAACAAACTACTTTCAAATCATTTATTTGCACAATCGATAGCACCAAAGTGTCATAAAATGTTTTTTACTTTTTCATTGCGAATAGGCAAACATTTGACTACTGTATCAATTGATGTGGCATGCCAGCGATTAAAAAACGATAGACATAACTTTAAAAAAAATGTATACCACTAAAATTTCACATATGGGAAATTTAACTTTGTTACACAATAAAAAATGTACAGCATCCGTTTCCTCCAAGTCTGCCAGCATAAGACATTCTTGTATGGAATAAAAGCTACCTACATGTCATAAATTATGAAACAAAATGAAGGTAGGTACAATATATTTGTCACTCATAAAGCATAAAGTAAATTACAAAAGGCAGATTTCATTTCGTATTCGACATTCTGGTTTAAAATGGCGGTGATACTTTAGCGTCGTGACCTTATTTTTAATTGTCTGAACAAAATGTCAATCGATATTTCAATATCGGTTATATCTGGATTAAAATTAACACGTATTCTTCTATAATGGGCAATATTGGTGGTTACTATAACTTAAAATGACCTCTTCTATGATTTTCTGCGAGATTCGGTAATCCGATTTGGAGGAGCGTAAATCGTAGCGTGCTCTAACAAAAATATTTTATCAAGTAAAAATAGATAATTTTTTTTTATATTTTTTTTTATTCTCATAAGGTCTTCAGGTCCCAAACTAGGCAAAGCCTGTACTATGGTAACCTGATGACTGATATATATACTTAAATACATACTGATATATATACTTATATACATATACACACCCAGACACAGGTCAAACAGACATGTTCATACACACAAATGTTTGACCTGTCCGGGAATCGAACCCGGGACCAGCGGCTCAGAAGGCAGAGTGCTATCAACTGCGCCAACCGGCCAGTCCCAATTACTTATTTACTAATGACAAAATATGCAAAAGTGGTATAATGTACTCTGGGGTACAAATGGGTTCAAATCCCGGCAGCGGCAAACATTAATGCGATGAGTGTAGATACTTGTCCAGGGTCTTAGATGTTTGTGTGCTATGATTGTGTGTGTCTATGCCTAGTGCGGGGGTCTAAGTGTGAAAAAAAAATGCGTATTAAAAATAATTTATAAATAAGAAAATTCTTTATTCGTTTCTACAAGTTTTACAAAAGTAACTTAAAAGATTTATTATGTAAACACAAAATAATTACACATAGTATTACATTTACAAAGACGAATAAAATATTCCTGTGATTTTTTTTCCGTTTTACAAGACGCGCCAAGTGTAACACGCCTATCCTTAGTTTAGTTTTTTTAACATCTCGGCTAATATGTTACCCTGTTAAGGCGGAATCGTTTGCATTTATATCATACTATGACCATATGTTTTGCGTGCAATTGAATCATGTATCTGGAGTTACCAGTCTTGAGCTCGGTTTATCGAAAACGACAAAAGTTTACAAGTGACATTATTTTCCATTCGATATTAAATTGTGTTACTTAACAATAAAAATATGCTATAGTCAATTAAAGTTACATCCCTTGAATCCTGGAACTGTCACAAATTGCCATATTCATTCAGACGATTATTTTCGAAAATCCTTACTTAAAATAAGATAATATATAATATAAATAAATAACACAAGACGAAGTAGGCTATACCCTCCTTCCCACAGAAAATAGTAAACATAACCACAAGAAGTGTACAGAACATAATTCTTTTTAATCATTTGTATGGGTACCTAATCCATGCAATTGACAAAAAAAAATGTGAACCTTTCAGGAATATTTTCCAAATAAACAGTATCTCAAAAAGTCGCTATTAGATGGGAAACGTGTCAATTAAGTTTGTAGAGAGTTGTATCTGTTAACACTATTACTCTTGCGGTTTTACTTATGAACACAATATTGTTATTTTTACCAAAATACATAAATACAAAACGTTAATTATTCTGGAAGTATTATAGGTTCACCTATGATACCATTAAAACTTGTAGATTCTCAAAACTAGCCCCTAGTTACAGGTGTGGTTAAACATTTGACATCAATTTGTCGGTTATTGGCCCAGATATTATTGGTATTTATTTCCTAGGACATTACGCCTGACGTGGTGAAATTACATTGAACTTGTTTTTGTTCTACATTATCTATGGCATATCTTACTCAAATGTACAAGAGTTATTTCGTTTTTTGTCTTAGTTACACTTATATTAACTTTATGTCGGTGTGACATTTGCGGGTAGAGACAAAATAAAATATATCTTAATTTTTTAGTCCAAACGTTTGGTACCAAAACCAAAGTACATTTCAAACAAACAAACAAATATATTTATTCAACACACAATACACCTTAAGATTAATAATATACAAATGATTTTTTAATTTAATTTGTGCAAAATTGGTGAAAAAGTATTCTTGGATTTTAAAGATTCCTAACTTCCACGGTAGGATTCCCTGTGTCTATGGGAGCTAGTAGGCTTTCAGGGTGAGTCGGTGTGAGAAGTGCAGTTCGGTGATGTAATTGAGTGTGTGTAGTGAGTCTAGTAGCTTAGTAGCTTTTGAAAGAAAGAAAAATATGTAAGTAAGAGGAACAATTTAGTTTGTGTTTGTTACGTAAGTCGTGAGGTATTGGTATTACCACATACGCAACGAGTTCATCCTTTACCATCTCTGACATTTCGTGCGCACGAGAACTCGAGTTAAACACACAACTCGTATAAATAATAATTATTATTGATGTTAAGATATTAATTGCTGGCTTTTAACGGTAATGAAAAATGGCCCTTTAAATTTTGTAACAGCTATTTTCATGCAATAAACAATGCAACTCCATATTTAAAATGAATACGTACTATAAAAGGTGTATGGCTAGGGTAGTTGGCGATGGCTAGGATAGTAGGGCAATACACCCAAACCAATAGATAACTTCGGCGAAACGTCAGGGGTAATGGTTATTTGTTATACATGTGGGTAAAGTTCATTTTTGGCGTGAGTGTTTGAATTGAAACCTTAGCAAGCAAAAGGTTCTACAGTTGAACCACGAGCTAAGCGTGTGATTCAAAGAGAAACCGTGAGCGTAGCAAAGGTTCTTCTTTTGAACAACTCACTTTGCTCGTGGTTCAATCCTAGAGTTCTGAACGTATAGCGAAGGTACTAGGTAGTGTGTGCCTGGACACTAACTTGCAGAGGCTCTTTCACAGGATTCTTACAAGTACACTCTTCTTTGATTGGTCACCGAGTTGACATTAGCGTTGTCAGGGCCTTTCTAAAAATTTGAAATGTATTTAAATACTTGTGAATAAAATAGAATTTTCCTGTCAAAAAATAATGAATAAGGTGGTGAAAATGTATCGTTTTCTTCTACTGACTGTTGAAAAAAAAGAAAGTTTTTTTAGACCGACTTCAAAATAGGAGGTACACAATTCGACCGTATATTTTTTTTTTATGTGTGTTCGCGGATAGCTTCGTCGTTTATGAACCGATTTTGATGATTATTTTTATGTTAGACAGAATGTACTTCCGTGGTGATCCTATTCAAATTTCATCAAATTCGGACGAGCGGTTTTTGAGTTATACTCCAATAACTGAAAAGTGCTACGCGTATCTTGATGATATTATTGTCGCGGTGAAAGACATCGGAGAACACACACAATTACAATAATTGATCCCGTGAGTAGCAAAGGTCACTGAAAAGAGTGGAAAAAAAAATGTTTAACAAAAAATGGAACCGACCTCAACACTCAAAAGTATGAAATAACTTGTCGAAGTCGGTACCATGAGCACAATATTGTGATGATAGTTACTTTTGTGAATTATCATTAGTCGGTTCCATTTTTTGTTAAATGTTTTTGTTTTTTTTAAATATTATAAGCTTGCGTTTGACCACTGTCTCACCTGATGTTAAGCGACGACGCGGTCTAAGGTGGAGCACGCAAACTTAGAAGGAACCTATCCACTCGCGACTTGAAGACTCCGGGGTTGTATCTATCGGGAAACACAGACTCAGACAGTGAGTCCACTCCCTGGTGTACGCGTTATAAAAGTGGAATCAAAGCGCAGTATTTACATGAACATGATATCTTAATGCATCTAATCCATTCCAATCAATACATTTAATTTCCAGTCAATATAATATATTTATAATTACTTTCTACGGATATGTTTTTTCATTACAAACTTCTACACTAAGATCACTTCCTATTTCTTAGACGCTCTGTATTTGACGGCCTATTCTTATATATCCAAAGTATATTAGTAAAAGTATTTTGCAATATATCGTACAAACGGGAGTTCACATAAAGCCATTGTCGGTGAGTTGGCGCACATCGCGGTGCTGTCGTATGTATGATTTGTAATGCTCCCGGCGTGGTACGTGACTGCATGATAAGGTTACAACTTGGTGACAGCGGTTAGCGATTAAGCATACACGAACACTAACATCGCTACAACCTGACCGTTAATGTACAGTTTTTTTTTGCTGCTAACACTAATCACACACATTAAGCTCAGTTGAAACCATAAGCCATGCAACAGTTAATAACCATTCGGGAAATGTATATCTAAATCTAAAATAAACTTGCACACATAATAAAAAACCTGTTTATAATATAGCGATATAATGTAAGGATCTTTTGGAATCTCAATACAAATAAAATCGGTCTTCTTTCGAGCCTTTGTGATGTTAATATTCTTTTTGTTTGGTTTACTCACTTAAACATTTTTAAGACCAAAGTTTCAACTAAAATAATACAATAATAGCTAATTACAATACTTAACTCTGGCCTAATGTCTGGAGTCCAAATGGTTCACATGTGTTTGACTACCTAAGTGCAAATTTTGTCTTTTCAATTACTCCACAGAATCAGCCACAGCGCAGGCTTACATTGTGTCTCGGGATAATGGCGTGAAAAGCTTTTACATTGAAATCGCTCAGCTTATGTCGCCACTTATCGCTGCGCTCATCACCCAGTTTCACCCACGTCAGCACATGTTCTATGGGTCGCGTACGTGCAGCCTGCACTGCCACAGCTTCGATTTCGTACACAGGTGTGGCACTGGCTTTTACCAGCTTGTCGGATCACGCTATCTGATTAGAGGATTTTCTAAGAATTTGATGACAGGAGTAAGTAGGCGAGGTGTGACAGCTGTACCTACTTAAATATCAAAATTATTATATTATTTATTTATTATGTTTTTTATTTTTATTTAAATATCATTTATATAAATTTTTTTATACCAAACTGTTTTATATTGTATTCCAGAGCTTATGAAATACGATTTTTCAGCCCAACCATTTGACAACTTGCTACGATACTCAACTGAAAAATGCCATTTATTTTATACTAGCTGCGCCCGCGTGGTGATAAAAAACGGTGATGATGATGATGACTAAAATAAGCCTATGTGTTAATCCAGGGTAGAAGCTATCTCCATACCAAATTTCATCGAAATCGATGTAGCCGTTTGAACGTAAAGAGGAAACAAACATACACACAAACTTTCTTATTTATAATATTAGAAGGATTAACTCTTAACGAATTACAATAAATATGTGGCTGATAGATAAACCCAAATTAAAACTATGTTATCGTTATATCCAGTTCGGAAACTTAGACGGTCGGAGATAATTAAACAAGTGTATATGAAAAACGTTGCACCTTAATATATAAATATATATGTGCCTCTGAAGTTACCTTTAACTATATAATATTTACTGCGCAGTAGTCATTTTTAGGCTGGTTAACACTCGTTTTCGCTTTTCTTAGCTTTCTCTCTGCTCGATGACAAACCGCTAAACTAACTTCAGAGCCAGAAAAAGCACCTGCGCGTAGTGTAGGTACCAATAACCAAAAAACTTTTAATTTATTATAATTTTTTTGTTTTGTTCCAGTGGATGTTGGGCTTTTATAACTTTTAACTACATAATTATTTGGAAATCGATTAAAGATGATATCACTTGTGTCCCAGAGAACTTACATGACCTACTTGTAACAATACAACGGCTACCAGATCATAAATAAAACGTCTGCACTCATAACTCGTGCACTGTTCTCGGTCCGAGCACGCATGCTGATCTTGTTTTTGGGAAGTATTATGGACGTCATTTCACTTTCAGAAGTATAATATATTAATATCGATTGAATAAATTGATAAAATAATAACAAAATATATATTGAGTCCTGGTCATATGTGGTCATTGGATTGAGCTTACACGTACATAGATTTTTGGTAAACATTGCATCATTATTACACATAATGGTAGTAGGGGCACCTACTACACAAAAACCTTAAACAGCCTCAATGTATAATGTCACAAAGTACACAGTGTGTTTGGGCAGCTATTTCTTCCATCTTAAATCTTATTACTACACAGCCAATTAGGAGGTGGTCAAATGCTAGAAATTAACGAAAGAGGCTAGTTGTGTTTATTTTTTCTGCAAATGCATGACATGTATTTTTGCCAAAATAATAATGAAGCTAAAAATATGAAAACAGACTAGGTACATTTCTGGGATGGGAAACTTTTACTTTTGAATGAACTAAAATTACATTCCACGCCACAGGCCATCAATACTCTGAGATATAAGTATGCTCTGCCCACTGCCCCTTTAACTTGATAGTTCTCTGGACTATGTTGGTGAATATGTTTGCCCGAACGAATTACCATTACAATTCAAAGCAACAATACTGCTAGCATTCTGAGTACGCTGCCATTTTATAGCAACTTTGAGCATTTAGTGCGAGTTTCAGCATTTAGTAACGATTTTCAGAAATTAAGCTGGTCGTATCTATGACCTGGCAACAGTTATTAGGTCGCTTAAATATTATCGTAGTATAGTAATTAAGTTATATTATTATTATTTTATTTATATGAATTATAAGTGCCCGTTGTTAAATATTTTCATCACTATGTAACGGGGCATAGTTTTCTCTCCTGTACTTTTAACCTTTGTGTCCGAGATGTCAACATAGTGGTAGTAGACACAGGTCTTAACCTCTTCCAGCTAATCGACACTCGTCGTGTGTGGTCGTCACAAAAACATCGTAAACATGTCGCTATGTCAACATAAATTACATTCCGACAACATAGACTAGGGGCTGCGGAATAATCGATTTAACCTAACGAACTATGTAATAATTTTTTTTTATGAAATAGCAAACAAGCAGACGGGCCGCCTGATGGTAAGCGATTACCGTTGCCTATGAATATGCGTAATACTTGGGGCATTAGGATACGTAGCCAATCCTTTAAAGACTCTGTTAACTCTCATTTTGAGGAGGAAGCTCGTTTCACTTTTTATAGGTGTTCGGCCAAAACAATCGTTTCAATCGCACAGTGTGTGAGTTCCATGAGTCAATTATATGTGAATGAGCTTTTAAGCGATTTCGGCTAGTGCGGTGGTAAAATCTTGATGCTGAATAAGGTTTAAGAGTTCTTCAGAACACTCCCCGTTGTATATATGGTAGAAAGTATATAGAGAGCCAATGTTTCTGCGGATAGGTACTGAGTGACTCTAGAAATTTGGTGAGTTTCTGGTCATTGAGATATCTGATAACTCTTCGCTGCAATGCATCCTGATACTCGGGTGCACCGTTCCAAAGGTGAAAGCAGTACTCCATGTGAGGCTGAAATTTAGCTTTGTATAGTAATCTTTGCCTTGGTGTGAAGTATCGCTTTGCTATGATAGGTACACCAAGTTTCTTGGATGCGAGCTTGGCTTTGGATGATATCTCTCGGAACTGCACGTTAGCAGAAATCTCAACACCCAGAATGCTTAGATTTTTCGAGACTTTGAGAGGACTGTCCAAAAATTAAGTTACTACAGAGAATGGGTTTTTTTCGCGGTAAACGCACAAACTTGTGTCATAACGGGGTTGAATTTAACCGCGCTATCTCGTTTTTTTACTACTATTACGCTTTCTCCACTCAGGAACCTGGACGAGGGAAGTATCGATTTCAGACACAAGTTTATCCCTACTCTACTCAAACTAAGAAAAAAACAACAAATAAATATTATTAAAATCATAGGACCTTTGGCAATCAGTTTTTATTGTCAAAAAATGTCAAATTATGTCTTACAGTAGACGTGTTATAGCTGACATAGTGATGATAATTATATACAATATTATGTCAAATTTTTTTTATCATATGGTAGAAGTTAGAATATCATAATGTTAAATATTATATCTTTGAGTAACTTTTTCATCCATGACCTTCCAACCTATGATGTTTGTATAATATTTTAGGACATAGCACCCGAACTACTTAAGTAGCCGTGTGTGTTTGATAGGATTACCGAAGTCTGTTTGAGGGAATCGTTAGTGAGAGACCACGCATTAATTCTGTTTGGACTTTAAGGCGTTTTGATTGTTTTGAAGTGGTGTGTTCATTCATTACCATAATTGGTAGTTGTTGGGATTGTAGATGTAGAATTTTGGATGCTTCCGTGATATGAAGATTAGAAACAGGTACGTCATTGCGTTGTTGAAACAGTGACATGTCATTTGGTTTACATCTGGAATTAAAAACAATATACGCTCTAAATCAACAGTGCCAGAGCTTACGATCACTTGGGCAGTGTGCTTGTTTGCCTGTCATGAAATGTAATATGCATTGGAGTTACACATTATACTTAATTCCAACGTAATCTATGTACAAACTTTAATCCAATTCAGTAGAACTATTTCCGTGATCTCTCGGAAATATATTATTATAATACAAGAATGACTCGTTCAATCTTTACCCAATGGATTTTTTCTGGGGTTATATCTCAAGTATAGTATACGATAAAACCCTTGCTCAATTATTGCTCTAAAATAAAATATAGTAAAAATGTAACAGAAATGGCGAACGTTACAGAATCGACTTGCCATGCAGTGATTGATTGTTACTTTAGACGCGGTGCTTATAAGTGTCGGGGCTATTATGAATTACATTTAGATGAAGTGATTTTCAAAAAATAATTTGTATAAATGTAGAATAATTTGAAATAAAAATAATATTGCCATATAGATAACAATTCTTCTATATTCTCTAAGGAAAAGTAATATTTTATATCAACACAAAAACCAAAAAAGATTATAGAATGTACTGGAAATCGCGCCGTTAGCCATAATAATCAGCAAATAAAATAGCAATATTAAATATCAGCAATAAAATTCATTTGACGGTCGCCGTAGTGCAGTGGTTACTGTCAGTGACTTGACTTCTGTGTCTCCGGGACCCTGATGTTTGTCCCCGGTCTTGGTTGTTTGTGTGTTGTGATTGCGTGTGTCCATGCCTCCCGCGATACAAGGAATCCTAGTGCGGGATATGAGTGTGACAAAAAAAAAAAATTAAGCAAATAATAAATAATTATAATAATTAAACAATCAGCAACGCTTAAAAACACAGTAGGTAATATAAAGAAAGTACCCGTCTTAGGTAAGTCTAATGAGGGTTACACTTAAGCTTCTAATGTAAGCTTTGACTTTACATTTATATAGTTTTGATATGTAAACAATTTTCAGCAAATAAATAACTATGAAATATGAACTAGGCACTGTTTATTGTACTAGTTTTATTTTTATTTTTTTATATGGTACTGATATAGCGTTTAATCACTATCTCACTTGATGGTCAGTGAAGATGTGGTCGAAGATCTTATCACGCTAGACCTAGAATGCTCAAGAACTGCTGCCTGAACACACTATGTGCTTAATTACAGTCAAAACTAGTGTCATGTTTTTGTGTTTATTGCGCTTTCGATGCTCATAAAGATATTTGTAACTTAATTTCAAACGAGATTTATTTTATTTCTTTATTTTTTAATTACAATAAGTACAGTCGTAACCACTTCTTACACTTATCGTTAATTTTAAAGTATCTACATATTACAATAATTATCAATATATTAGACACAAATGTCAAAACAAAATCAAATCAAATGACAATACACATTAATCAAACGTCAAAAAGTTATATTATCAAATTTTTTCACAGAATGTCAGAAGTTGTTGCAATATATATTGCCATCTATCACAAAATAAGTCAGATTCAGTGTTGGCGTCCAGAAATGCGTTGATAGTATTCAGCCAGCGACACCAGGGGGAGTTGGCTCGCACCACGGTGTGACTCCTGGGAGGGGCGAATAGCCTGTGTCTCCGATTTGGCCTGTGCCTAACGTACTTGTCAGGGGCATACAGTGCACACAAAACATTATGGAGGGTAGGACAGTCAATGTTGCCTCTTAAAATTTTGCAACATGTCGACAGCTGAGCAATCGACCTCCTAACTTCTAAAGAGTTGAAATTAAGCTGCCCTAAAAGAAACTTTGAAGGGTACAGGTATGGGTAATAAGCATATATACGTTTATATAAGTACCGCAAATTGTATCATAAAATCAAATATGTTGAAAGTTCCGTATCGGCGGTGGAATATTATAAAATGTTGACTTCACCATCATCATAATCTCAGTCATAGGACGTCCACTGCTGGACAAAGGCTCCCCGTCTCCATCTCCACAGGGACCGATTGAAAGTGTCCCGCATCCTGCCTCTTCCTGCGATCTTGGTCAGGACGTCTGTCGTATGTTTACTTACATAATGTTTAAAAAAAACATATTCGAGACCGTGTTTATTATTGTCTTGACACATGCCAGTGCCATTTTCTTTATCACTATTAAATAAAAATAGCAACCACGTAATTATATCTAATTGCCCGAGAAAAGGTCCACCGCATACTTGCGACTTTTTCTAGAGATCGCTTGTATTGACAATTCTAGAAAATGTAGGACTGACAGATCCCTAATTAATGAGGTAGCAAACGAAACCGACCGATGAAAGGGACGAAAAAGTTGTGTATTAGCGGTACAAGCTTATTGATCTTTATCAAAAGAGTATTTAAACATATATTTTCTTATATTATCTTAGTACTATTTTACATTCGAAGGCTTGAACAGAAGAATATTTGTTAGGTATGTACCTATTGAATCACGTGACAAATGGATTTGAATGAAATTAGACACAGAGATGGATTACAGTTAGGATATAGGACTACGGAGGTTCCGGGAAAACTCGGAAAATGTAGTTTCTGTGGGATTACTGACATTCCAGAAAAACCGTATTCCATGCGGGTTACAGTTACTGTAATACAAAGCTTTAGTATACACGAAAAATATGTCATTTTGAATCAATGTTTGTATGTCAACTGCACTGGATTTAATTATATCCTAAACATAATACTTTACACAGTTCTTCAAAATGAAATAGTCGTATTGTATTTACGATAAAATTCAAATTTGTGTAAATACGTGCAACGCGTTCTCTAATAATTATAAGACGAGTTATAATAGATTTATAACTCGTCTTATAATTATTAGAGATCGCGTGGCCAATACCACAGATTATTTAGAGAAACGTAGCCAATACTGCCTACTGGCCAATCGCGGGTAGTTTTAATCGGGACCAATTAAGTTGTGTCTTATTTTATTTAAAACAGCACTCAATTTCAATAAAACATCACAACACAAGTTAGTGTTGTTTATCAAAGGATAGCAATATGCATATCTAAACTAATATTATAAAGAGAAAAGATTTGTTTGTTTGTTTACATTGAATAGGGTCCTAAACTACTGAACCGATATGAAAAATTTTTTCACTGTTGGGAAGCTACACTATCCACAGGTGACATAGGTTTATCTTATATTTTCAAAATAAAGGCATCCTTATAATTTTGAACTTTTTTACTTGCGCGAAGTCAGAGTGGACCGCTAGTATTTTATATAAGGTTCATTTTGTCATATTTTACCACTGATTTATAATTCTAATTTCTTGTAGTGTTATGTTAAATTGTTAACATAGAAAAAAAATATTAATTTGTAGGTACTTATATATTTTTTACTTTTCCCTAAGCATTCCTAGCCCCCTGTTTCGTAATGAGTTGCTTTCTAATTTAGTCGACAGTTTATTAATGGTTTTAGGACACCTCATAAAATCAGGTAATTGAGTCAGTTGTGTGCATATGAATAATGAAATATATTTTATGACTGAAATTATTAAAAATATTTGAAAAATAATGTTTTTATTTGCTAGCTATACCAAGCATCACAGAACATCAATGCGGCAAATAGTGGACAAATTAAACGTCCGTACAAAAAGGACTAGTGACTCATTCTGTGCACGATCCGACCAACTTTATGTCGTCCGCTCGCTGACAAGACACGGTTCAATTCTACTGATTTGTTTACTTAATAGCAAAATTTTATATATCTTAACCATAGTTTTACATATATGTAATTAAATTTTGAGAGACTATCGCGCTAATCATTAATTCAAATTAAACAGTTTTAATTTCTTCTAATTTATTTATGTCATTAATTTATACTTATGCTTCCGGCGTTTAAAAACACTTTTCAGTGATATATATTTATTTGTTTAATTGACATTATTGTGCATGGACTTAGTAGCATAGCTGTCACCCAACTCACCTGCACAATATGAATGTATAAAACACGGGAGTTACTCACGTAATAAGTCAGAGGGTTCCGACTATAGTTTCAACCACATTCGATGGTCTTTTTCACCTTCACCTGCACAAGGTTATTCCATAGTACAAACACAACTTAGCATAAGATAAAAAAAGTTAAGAGCGAGTGTATTTTACAATAATTATCGTTCTATCCAAATAGCAGAATCGTCCCCATCGGTTGCTTGTCGGTTGTCGTTTCATCACATTTGCGCGGTAGCCTTTAAACTTTTTTGCTCAGTACATCTGTAACACATGTTGAATTTACAAGAAGGATCTAGAATAGGGCATTTGATGAAAAAAAAAAACATATTAGTTTTAGTTGACTTCAGACATTTGTGACATGGTAACATTGTACGTTTTTACATGGTCTCGAATACAAGAATTAACGATATTACCTATCGGGTTAGTGTACGTGTTTTCGTATATTTTGGCATAGTTGCACGCGCACTGTTCACTAGAAAACTGAAATTTTTGCAGGTGCCTAAACAATAGACAATAGACAATATTTTTATTACTAGAAAAATTATACTTAGCTTTTTTTTATTGTGAATAGGCAAGTGTTTGACCACTATCTCACCTGATGTTAAGTGATGATGCGGTCTACGGTGGAGCACGCCTGCCTAGAAGATACCTATTCACTAGTGACTTGAAGATACCCAGGTTGTATGTTTGCGGAAACACAGATTTAGGCAATAAATTCCATTCGTTAGCTGTACGCACTATGAATGTGGAAGCAAAACGCTTTGTGCGACAAGTTGGAACGTCTACCATGTGTTTAGCTATAACATATTAACGGTTCTACACTCTTTCTTTCTCGTTTTTTGCATGACACATGTTTGACCGCATAGGTGTGGAAATTTTTCACCACATTCATATTGCGAATACCCACTGAGTTTTAGACATTAATCTTCTAAATAAATAGTTTGGGCGACTTTAAGTCATAAGTGAGTCGGGTATAATGATCCACCATAGTTACTGGTAACCCTAGAGCGAAACATTATTTTGAAGTAATAACAATATTGTATCACCAATCTTTTACCGATCAAGTTATTACCACAAACGACTCATACAGGGAAGCAGCTGTACATGCACCATAAATAAAGAATTACCAATCTTGTAAAACTGATGAACAATATTTCAACAACAAGATTTATAAATTATGCCATTGTTTTTTACGACATCGCATTGAACAGGTAAAAGACAATGTAAAAATCAGGAGCCGGTATTAATTTTGTAGGCAGAATATAAAATATACTTTTTTATTGCTGGCTTCTTTCTGCGACTTTGTCAGCGTTAATTATGAAGTCAGATCTGATAAAAATATACATAAGAAATAACATACAGCATTTTAGAAGCGATGTTAGCCTAGAGTTAGAAGTGTTGGTGTCAACCTGACGGACGCAGGTTGAGGTACCGCTATCAACTTCATAACATGGGGTTAGCGTGCTTTCCACCACCTGCCTGGCTAGCTATTAGCATCAAATTTGTACAACTATCACTTAACAACACTCAGTGTGTACAGGCAACAGCTCTTGAGACTCAGTAAACATTTAAGGTCTAGCGTGAATACACCTTTAACCACATCGTCATTGAACACCAAGTGCGATACTGGTCAATAGCTAAACCTATAAGGTATAAAATATATATAATAACATAAATTGTAGGAAGGGATCTTTCCGTCATGCTGTAACTTCATCGGGCCCTTTCTATACAAAAAACTCAACAAACTACTAAATATTATTAACGACTCCAGGACATTATGTAGCAGGAAAATCAGAGCGTACCTCCTACTGCTAGACTACACTGACACAGAAAAGCTCCTACAAATACAAGTTTAGTACTTAATAACTCAACAGCACACACCCATGGTATAGTATGGTGCACACGCTATGCTTCACTAGACTAATGAAACAGATTTCAGATATTAGCAATCCTGGAACATTACTAGCTCTTGCAGACTCAGGGTATCCTACCGCGAGAGCTAGAGTGCCAATCGTGAAATCTTTGTGATTATCTAAATCTAGATGGATTTGTAACATTGTAGCTCTAAATTTAATTAACCTGCATGCTTAACTTTTTGCCAATTTTTATTATAATGTAATTAAAATTAAAATGTATTTTTTTTATCATTTGTTATTAAATCTAATTTTACTGTATCTATGTATTAACTTCTGTTCATTATTATGTGTAGAAATTACAAAGAGTGTTTCTGTTTCGAAATAAATAAATAAATGTCTAAAATGTCTAAACGTCGTGTAGCCCGAGATACGCCAGACGACTACTCAACCTTAAACGGTACAAATTACAACAATCGTCGGAAATACTACGGTCATTACCACCTAAGCAAACACCGGTTTAAACTATATGTTGCAGACAGCCCCTTGTGCAGAGGATGTATGGAGGCGGAAAAAACGGCCGTGCACGGGTTCATTGAGTAAAGCAGCGTGGCGGCACAAAAGGCAGATTACCTCCGCGTGCCGAACACAGTCCAGGAGGCCTGCAACAGCAACAGCGAGTTGCTGGGTTTCCAGGGCGAAAATCAGGTGGCTGGCTGATTAGCACCCCCGACATATTTTTACTGTTTATGTAGCCCGGAAAAATTGCTTGAGTAAAAAATTGTCACACACCCAATAAATATTTTTTACTAGCTGCATCCCGCGGTTTCATCCGCGTGGACTTTACGGTGGCGCGGTTTTCCCGCTACCTCAATAATCACACGGGAACTATAGTTTTTCCGGGATAAAAAGCAGCCATTGTGTTAATCTAGGTTCGAAACTATCACTATACCAAATTTTATGGAAATCAGTGCAGACGTTTGACGGTGAAGGATTAACATAGCAGACACACAAATTTTCGCCTTTATAATATTAGTGGGAGGTCTAAAATATCTCCATACCAAATTTCATCAAATTGGTGCGGCGGTTTGCGCGTGAAAAAGTAACAAACATACACACATACAAACAAACTTTCGCCTTTATAATATGAGTGGGAGGTCTATACTGTCTCCATACCAAATTTCATTATATTTATACATCAAAGCAGGCGTTTGAGCGTGAAAGAGTAAAAAAACATACACACTTACACGCTAACTTTTACCTTTATAACATAATAATAATAGTAATAAATCATTTATTCAGGTAAAAGCATTTACAAAGCATGTGAAAGGAATCACCTGGTTCCCAAACTAGACTCGTGAAAGCCCGTGATATGAGTTCCAGGACTCTTCCGTCGATGACAGGTGGTTAAAAAAATGAAATGCCCTAGTGCGTTATAATTTACAATCTACTGTTTACAATTTATTATACATAGGTAGAATTAGGATTTGCTCCTAGATCAGCAATATTATTTAGTGTGTGACAGTAAGTTTTTTAGCCATGTTGATCATGTTTATAAGAACCGCCACTAGCGCTTTTTGACTCAGCTTGAGCGCTTCACAGATATGCCATATGCCAATACGCCGTTGATATGATCTGATGCTTCGAGAGATTCGTAAAAACGATACGTATTTTTCAATTTAATGCCAAGTTAACAAGCAGTTACCTCTCACAATAGTAATTACTCATCAACATGAAGAGTGCTGAGGACATCCGATCTCTATCTGTCTTATTGTTCATATAAACGCCAGTAACTTTATTATAGCGGCAAATCGTTAAAGATTTAAAAGCGCTCCCGGATCTTTCGTAATCAAGATATGTGTCATGTTTTTACCTGTTTGGGAAATTAAATGGAATAAAAAACAAAAGAACATCACAAGATAATATACATAGACTAGTTGCACACCGCGGTTTCACTCGCGTGGTATTGTCCTTACCTCATTTATGCGTTGTAGCATGATTTTATATAGCCTAACGCCTCAAATGTTCTATACGCCATTTTTTTAATTCCAACCGTTCCTGAGATTAGCACGTTCAACCAAACATGCAAACACGCTCTTCGGCATTATAACTTCAGTAAAGATTTTCTACAATCTGCTGATTTTAAGAGCTAGGATAGCCATGATGCCATATTAATAGTCGATATACGTTTTAAATATTAAATAATTACATAGATTTTGAACGATTCAAATAGACTAGGTACGTATCCGTGAAACATTTGAATTATTGAAAAAAAATACGTGACCAATATTGATTACCTTCAATGGTACGAATTCACAATACTGGACGGTTGGCGCAGTTGGTAGCACTCTGCTTTCTGAGCCGCTGGTCCCGGGTTTGATTCCCGGACAGGTCAAACACTTGTGTGTATGAACATGTCTGTTTGACCTGTGTCTGGGTGTGTATATGTATATAAGTATGTATATCAATCATCAGGTTACCATAGTACAGGCTCTGCCTAATTTGGGACCTGAAGACCTCATGTCAATATTGATAAATAAAAACATAAAAATATAATAAAAATCAGTTAGTTCATCTTATGAATGAATATTTTTTTTGTATTCTTTATTTTCTGGAAATTAAACAGAAATACTGAATTTAATTTATTTTAATTTTTATGGGAAAAATCCAAGAGTAATTAATTATATCGAATGAAAAAATATTATTTCTAATCAGTACTCAAATGAAGGATAAAAGTAAGATTATGAAATGTTATAGCGTATTTATTATAATAAGCAAACTCATGGACACTATAGCGATTCACCGATTTATCTTACGTAATTATTTCTAGGTTATTTAATTTTACTACTATCTCACTTGTTCAGTATGATGCGGTCGAAGCTAGCATCACGCTAGACCTAGAATGTTGCCATGTTCTCAATAACTAAAAAAACTACTAGAACACTATGTATGTTTATGTTTGGCCTCATGTATTTTCAGATTTGCGGGTAGCACTGGAAATAATCCATCTGGTACCGACAATGAAATCTCAAGTCCATGGTGGGGATCAAACCGGCAACCGTGAGATTGATGAGCCACACTTACAACCCCAAAGCTATCATTAGCTTTAAAACTCCAAAAGGTAATGTCGTGTCCGCGTCAATGTTCATCGGTAACGATGACATAAACTAAAGGCCTCAAACCCTCATTTTCAATCAAACCGACACGATCAATTTTAACCAGACCATGTTGTCAATATGGTCAACTTGTCAAAAAGATGACGTTTCGCGTAAAAACACGGATGAAAAAGGCAAGAAGATGAATGGTCTCTCTCGTGAAAGTTTCCTTTGGGCTAATTGATTTTGTTCAGCCTACTTTGTGCCATGTCGTGAAGCGAAGCGTTATTGGTGAACGAACGCGATTACGTGGAGTTGATATCGGTTTCCAATACTTCGGTAATGTTCCGAACTAATTAAATTATTACTATGACTATACATGGTGAACTTTAGATGTTTCTTAATTTTTTCTAAAAATTGAAGAGAAATACTGAACGGATTTTAATAAAATATGTATGGGACCAATCCACAAGATTCTATCGAATGATTAAAGAGTTTTTCAAATCGATTAAGAAATGATCGAATGATGCTCGAACATACGAAGAGAAACATACAGAAAATTATATAAACAACCGTTTGATATTATCCTCCTTTTTGGCAGGTGGTTAAAAAATCCAAACGTTAGGATATCGTCGTCTCAGAAATGTATTAATGTCTAAATTAGTTGTCACTTGCGCTTAACGATAAATGGATGCGTGTAGTATGAACATTTCAAAACCATAAATCAGTATACATAAAGTGTTTCGTTACGAAAAGCTAATTAAAATTAACATATTTAATTGTTACACATAATTAATTTTAGAGATTTATATTTCATTCCCAGTATGTGGTTATTTTTTAATGTGATTATTTGTCATCAAAATGTTATCCGATATTTGAACGGTTTTATTTATAAGTTACCAGTTTAAGTAAATAGCAATATTATGTTACATCATCACTATGTATAGCATTATACAATTAATATTTGTTTTATGAGCCGATGCTTTTATTAAAATAAAATACTAGTAACTAATTACAATACTACATACAGCTACTACAAAAACATTTGAGCAATCCACTAGCTACTGCTATTGCCAGCCTATAGATAACTCAAATGCTCTAACCCACTACTAGTTGTCAGCGTGCCCAGAATGCTAACAGCATTGCCACGTAAATTGCAATGCTGATCCGTTGAGCCAAATATCAGCATTTTGGTCACGTATCGCATCTTATAAACGCTCTGTTCAAATATTTTTTAGGTTTGGACACACACATTCACAGCACACAAACATCCAAGACCCGGGAGAAACACCTACACTCATCGCACAAATGTTTGCCCCTGCCGGGATTCGAACCCGGGGTCCCGGAAACACAGTAGTCATGTCAATGACACTAATCACTGCGCCACGGCGACCGTCCGGTATGGCACCACTACCTACCTAGGTAGTGGTTCCATATTTGTTAGTACATTTAATTGGTGTCAGTGTCCGTGACATGGTGTGATTGTCAAACTAGCTGCACCCCGCCCGCGGTTTCACCCGCGTGGACAATTATTTTCCCGCCACCTTGAGTATCCCACGGGAACTATACTTTTCCGGGACAAAAAGTAGCCTATATGTTAAACCAGAGTATAAGCTATCTCCATTCCAAATTTCATGGAAACCTTTTCAGCAATTCTAGCGCGATAGAGTAGCAAAAATTAGAAACTGTATTTGAAGGAATATAATATATACACAGTTGCCGTGGTGGTACCGGCCTAGAATAGTACTCCCCCATCTCTTCCCGCGGGTGCCGTAAGAGTCGGCTAAGGGATCACGTACCAGGAGGTGGGCAGCAGCGCCTTCTGAGGATCGGAAATCATACTGCGCTCGCCAACCCGCATGCCAAGCGTGGCGAGTATTGGCAAATCCCCCCTATATGGGGGAGGCATATGTCCAGCAGTGGACGCACATGGCTGAGAGAAGAAGAAGAAGTGATATACACAGAAACTATCTCACTATCCTACTTCCTACTATTATTATAAGTGCAAAAGTTTGTGTGTAAGTGTGTATGTGTGTATGTTTGTTACCTCTTCACGCTCAAACGGCTACACCGATTTTGATGAAATTTGGTATCGAGATAGTTTATACTCTGGCTCATCACATACATTGTTTGCTCAACCGGATTCGAACCCAGGGCCTAGAAGTCATGCAACTGACGACTGAAGCTTAGAAGGTACCTATTCACTCACGTACTTATCAAGACTCCGGCGTTGGAGGTACTCATGGGGAAGCACAGACTCGGGCAGTGAGTTCCATTCCCCGGCTTCCACCTAGACTGATTGGTGTTCATTTCTTTTCTTTGTTTATTGAAGGATGTATTATAATTGTCTGCAGGTTCCTCGTATTGTTTCATTAACCAAAATATCGGCATTTTTAACCTTTTTACATAAAAATTTAACTTTTAAATTTATTACGCGTTTTATAATTTATACTCATCAAAAATGCGCATATGTATCTTATTCTGTAGTTGTTTAAGGCGTATTCAATTAAATCGTATCCTTGATGCTAAAGTTAATTTTAGTTAAATTGTGCGGTAGGTGTTGCAGGAATTATTCACTGTTGACGATAAGTGTTGATTTCGGAAGGTAACGGACTGTATGATTGATTATTAAACGATTAATATCGATAATACCATTATCGTAATCGCAAAATAGGGATGTGCATTTTACTATTTAGGATATTTCTGTTGTTTTAACTTTTATTCGTAAAATTACAAGGTCTTAGTTATAATGTATTTAATGTTATAAATGATCTAGATTTAGGTACCGAAATATAAGACATTAATTAAACATGCTCGTTTGCTTGGAAATTGATATTATAATGACAAACAGAATAACAAAAAAGTAGATACATTTTAAAACAACATTTAATAATAAACAAACAAGTATATTTTTTTTTTAATTATAAGCTTGCGTTTGACCACTGTCTCACCTGATGTTAAGCGACGACGCGGTCTAAGGTAGAGCACGCAAACTTAGAAGGAACCTATTCACTCGCGACTTGAAGACTCCGGGGTTGTACATATTTTAAATTCGACTTAAAAGAGGTGGGTTCGGCATAGTTGTAATCAAACTAGTTATCCTACTATATAGTTGTAATAATTTGCTCTTAGCTCTATGTTTTTGCTGAGTTGAAAGTCGTTGACAGTTTTCATCATACTATAGTGGAATCTATAATGAATAGAAACTAATTCACAGAGATACAGATCTCTGTATATCTTCCAGCGGGGAGTGTTCTGAAGAACTCCTCAACTTCATTCCAGCATTATGATTTTAGCATTGCAAATAGATAGAAAGTTAATCCAAATATAATTGATAAATGAAAGTCACATACTGGGCGATTCTCAGGTGGTTTTTAGAATATACCAGCAGAAAGATACACCAGCTTCCTCCGAGAGAGTTAAAAGGGTCTTAATAACATTGGCAAGTTAACAAACTGCCCCCAATGTTAATAGACAACAGACGACGGTGATCGTTTACCATCATGCAATCCGTCTGCTTTTTTGCCATCTATTACATACAAATCAAACAGGCAGCATTTTTCGGTGACAGTGACGCAAGTTCCATGATTTGTGTTCACCCAAAAACGTGCTCAATGCGCCTAAAAAATTTTCACTTCAAAATTTGCTGTAAACTCCATGCATGGCAGGGGTCTTCGCAATCGCCAATCGGCAAGTAGGTATGCTAAGCTACTTTATTGGCATAGAAACACCATACATATGGAACACCGCTGCACAGTCTGTTGTTTATTTTTTGTTGCATTTCATTTTGGTTATATACGATAACTCGATTACGATATTTACATCAGCTCAAGCACAAGCTAGTTTTGCGTTAGTAAATTGCAATACTTTATGTAGGCCATATTATATATCCAGGCAAGGGCTGGATGCGGGCCGCTTCCAACCGGTCCTTGTGGAAATCAATGGGGGAGGCCTATGTCCAGCAGTGGACGTCCTATGGCTGAGATGATGATGATGATGATGTAGGCCATCATTTTGACGCCGTGTCGCGACGATGACGTCACACACATAATGTATTTAGTATACGAACATAATTTTTTCATTCACACCTAAAAGCATTTTGAGTGTCTTGTTCTCGATCCAAAAACGACATCTTAAATAAAGGTTAAAACAACCCAACCAAATACAAAATCTAAAAATGTAAAATTTAAATTGCAATACCGCTAAAGTATCGACGCACGGAATCGACAAAGGGGACCACGATTCTGACCCCAACATCTTGCACTTATAAACTGTCACAGAATAAATGTTTCCATACAAAAAATTGTACACGAAACCCAGTTTACGTAATATATGGTCCAATTTATTTTTGTATTTGGTCACATTGTACTGAGGAATGACAAACCTTTGGTCATATCTTTTGAATTCGGTAAGGATTGCGTACATATTTATTTAACGGGTTTTCTCTACAGATTTAAAAGGTTGGATGTTTTTTTGGCAGAAATGCCTCATTGTTTTTATATTTAAGTTGTTTGAGTGTACTTAATCTATCAGCGGGACGATTCAAGTTAATAAACTGGTTACGTTGTCAACAAATCACTAAGTTATTGAAACGTGGGCTAAAAATTTACTAAATGTCCTGCTTTGATTTTAGCAGCTTAAATGTAAGTATTTATATATTAAACTATTAAATGATAATTATTTTTTTTGTACGGATTCGGCCTTTTCCATGTGCAGTGATATAAGCAATTGCTCCATAACAATTTTCAATTTGGTTTGAAGTGCTTCTTTTAGTGATTAACCATGCGATTTCAACGTATAGGGTAGGCAGCTTACTCCTCGGTCTTACTTTGGACGGGTCACCGCTAGTGCCATTTTCAATAAAGCGATTTCGGGCTCAACCTAGTGGGTTCCTCCAATGAAGTTATTTGATTATTGTTAGGCGTCTTTTATTTAAAACTTTAATTAGGTTAATTTATTTCACTTTTTAACTTCGAATTTCGAAGCGATGATAGCTCATCGTTGGGAGCTTTGGCTGTCAAAATGACGGACGCTGGTTCAATCCCCACCAACGACTTGAGTTTCCGGTAAAGGTAACACGTTTATCGAATTTCCAGCATGGTAGTCGTATACCTTCGATTATCCGCCTGGCTACCACCCTCTACTTTGAAAAAGAGTGACAAAATACCGCAAAAGTAGTGTTTTAAAGGCAGCAGTCCTTGGGAGCCACCTGGTATTCTCGGTCTAGCGTGATAGCATCATCGACCACATCGTCACTGACCATCAACTGAATGTATAAAAAAATTAGAAAGCAAACAAAAGTTGCGTATCTTGGAGGGGACGTATGGGATGGAGGAAATTATCCAGGCTGATGATGGAGAGGCACTTGAAGATGAACGAAATAAGCTAAATAATTTTGTAATTTGTTGAATAGAAGCCCTTATTAATCAAATAACAAAGTTCAATAGTAACTAGGGGCTGTGAGATTTATTAGTCAATGAAAATAAAAAGTAAGGCTCTTAAGATATCTATCTATATATAACTACTAGCGGATAGTTATATATAGATAGATATCTTAGACGGACGCTGTCCTGCATGCAGCGATAGGTGTTTATTTCTTTTTTGTGAATCTAAACCATCCAGGGCGCTACTCAAACGCATACAAAAAAAATCTTTCAAATCGGTCCAGCCGTTTAAGAGTAGTTCAGTGACATACATATGTACAGTAGAATTAAATATAAAAATATGTAGATAAACACGCAAATGTCTAAATTAAAACACGATAAACCGTGGTTGTAAATTTGTCCCGTAGCGTATAATTAATTGATATAAATAAAAATAAATAAAAAAACACTCCCATTCACACATCCTCATGTTATTTTTATCGGTTATGTCGCCTGTTGTTAATTAGTACCACACATTTCGGCAAAGAGGCACTAAATTGCGGGCGTTCGCGTTAACGCCGTTAGCGGACGTAAACGGCCGTTATCTTAATGTTAACACTTTGTTTGAGAACTCGTAAACTTTGCGCCATAAAGTGCAGTCAAGATATAATTTGCATTGACTTAAGGGGAAGTGAAACGTGAGATTTATATTTGTTCTAAATTAACTTAAAATGCGTTCGATTAAACATAATCATGCCACGTCAAACACACAAAGTAATTAGCTAGTGTGTGTCTTTTTTAAACGTTATAATATTACGTGTAAGCTCTAAGGCTTTCACGGCTGGCGTTGCATGTTGTATGTATTGCTTCCGGGCTGTTTGGCCGTGGTCTATGTGAAACCTTTGTTCCAGACGTTCACTGCGCCAGTGATCGACGAAACGTCGAAGGATTAACCAAAGCGGCGTGTATTGAAAAAAAAGTACAATTGCAACTTCGCCTTAACACAAAGTCCTAAAACGGTCCGAAATGTTGCAGAAATGATACGGAACGGTCGTAAAAGTGGCCTTTGTCGCTTTAACTCTGCGATTCGGAGTAGTGCCCGTGGTATATTTATGATAAAAAATCCACGAAATCGTATCTTTGCGGTAAGGGAGAGGTTAAGATATCACCTGCATCGTTACAAGTAATGCAGTAAACTGTATCATAAAGTAAAAGGTTCTGTTTCAATAAGAAACATTATCGTGATAAGTACCTTTATAAGGTTTTGTTTAAAAAATACTACTCAGGTATAATTTGCATTTTCGTATATTATTTGGCAATTTGCAGGTGTAAATTGCCACACTTAGACAATAAAACTCCTGTAAAGTTGTAAAAGAGGATTTCTGAGTAGTTTTTTTTTTACAATTCGTCTGTTTTATTCTTATTTTCAATTGATGTGTAGGCTTAGCGTTTGACCACCTAGATGGCCGGAGAGGATGGAACTGTTGGTTAAACTAGAGCTTGAATATTGACTGGACCTATCACGCTACTTGAATACGTTGTGCGTCTCTCTTAATAAAACTCAAAAACAGTCACGAAATGTGAAGAATTTCGTACATTGACCCGTTATTCTCTGTCTCTGTTGCTTCCGCGTGTATTATTCTGTCAAACTCACACAGAGGCAATGAACGAAACGGCAGTACGCTCTGAAGTATTTTATTTACTTACCCAAGACCGGCAATAATAGGATAATGTACGACATTATTCATACTTCGCGACTGATCTTATGTTAATTAGCTAACAGGCAAGTTAGGTACAGGACAGGTAACTTTGTTTAACTTTGCATGGTGGTAGGATACTTTCGAGTACCCGTCTGGCTAGCTACCACCCTCAAGTTTGAAAAACTGTCACCAAACACATAGTGTGTTCACGCAGCAGTCCTTGAGAGCCAGTGAGCTTTCTAGGTCTAGCGTGATAACATCTTCGACCACATCGTCACTGACCATCAAGTGAGTGAACTGTTCGCGGTCAGGAGTAGCGGGGAAGCGAAATAACAACACACGCGTTAGTAAGCACGGCTCGTTTATTACCGCCGCATGACAGTTCGGCACTCGTCGTCTATGTAACTATAGCTACGTGTGTACATGGGCACGGCGCATACACCTCATTCCTTCGCCTTTATTTGCAAACATCTGGTAACAAACTAAAACATACTTTTTTACTACTAAGTTACAATACATGTATTTAAGGCTTAAATCTATCAACTTTAGTTCTAGTCCTAAGGCTGTAGCGACGACGCGGTGGGTCATCTGCCTGCTTTGAAGTATCCGGCACCTCAGCATCAGAGGCTAGATGGGGAGACACTTCGCTCTCCGGCTCCGTCGCCGTTACTACAACTTGTTTTGTAAGCGTCGCAGCGCTTGCGTCCTTATCATGGATCGACTCACACTCTGATGCAGTCTCGTTCGGTATATCCTTATCATTACATGCATCCAAGCTATCTCCCTCCTGCCCACTATTGAAACACGCAGGTAAAGTGTGTGTCGACCCCTGACACTGACTATACATAGGGTTATTGATATTGCCAGAATATCTTATCAATTGATCTACGTGCCTTCTGAATGATCCCTCGTTATCGACTGATACATTAAACATTCTTTTTCCTAACTTACTGATAACGTGGCCTAGTTTCCATACAGGTTTCTGAGCAATAAAACATTTTATCCACACTTTCTGGCCTATGTGAAAGCATCTACTATTAGACAGGTCCAATGTCTTCTTGGTGGTGCCCTCTGTGAGTTTTGGCGGTAAAATAAGATCTAGCCTACTGCGCAGCTCTCTATTAAACATTAATTTAGAGGGTGTTTCACCAGTAGCACAGTGAGCGCTGTTCCTATATTCAAACAAAGACATCGATAATTTTTCCAATACATGGGCACAGCTCATACGATCACTACCTTGTAATATACCCAGTATTATCTTTTTGCATGAACGAACTGAGTTTTCGGCTTGGCCATTGCTACATGGATGATAAATCGGTGAGGTTATGTGGGTAATGCCAGCGTTTTTACAAAATCTTCGAAATTCCTCGTTACTTATTTTCGGGTCATTATCGGATACTATTACTTTCGGTAGGCCGAATGTACAAAATAAACCTTTTAATTTATCTATTAGTGCTCTTGTAGATAGCCCACCTTGCATATGCAGACATTCTAACCATTTGCTATAAGCGTCTACCACGACCAGAAATACCCTTTGACTTACTTGCATATAGTCGATGTGGATACGTTCCCAGGGGGCAGAGGGGCGCGGCCAGGGAGAGGGCGGCGCGCGCGGTGGCGCAGCACGTGTCATGGCGCACACGCTGCATGATCCGATCATGCGTTCTGTTATAATGGATAAGTGGATTGGGTTTTTAAAAAAAAGAATTTATTTATTTGGAGACAACCGTCTTGGTTGGGATATATTTCGAGACTCACTTAAGTAGGTAGGGAGTCTGGGAAGGAAATAAATGCTGATATGGCGAAAGGGAAGTGGGTCTAGCAAGGGTAAGCAAAAAGGTAAAGAAGATAAGATATAACACCTCCCCCAACAAGAGTAAACTTACGGTTACAAGGAAGTTTACTTAGAAGTAGAAGAAGGAGGATGTCAAACGAGGAAACCAATAGGGCTGATTACAAGGATAGGAAGGATGCGCCTTCTATAACTAAGAAAGTTATACAAAACTAATACTTATGCTATTCTTAATCTAGGAAGTGGAACATCTTCTACAGGTGAACCGTCGTCTGTGTTTGACGGTGGGTTTGTACACATTAATGGAATGTTAAAAATCTTAGCTTTGTAATAAATGTAACTAAGAAGTAAAATAAAGGAAATAACTAATAAAATGGTAAGAATAGGGAAACTTATATGGTGAGATATTATGTTACTATCATCGTTTACAAAATTATTCAATTCTCTGTTTACTAAATCTGCTTGAGTTTTTAAATGCTTGAGATCGTCTAAGTTAATATTGGACAAGATTACAGCAGATGTATTTACTTTAAACTTGTTGAATGCATGAAAAGTACAGCATTTATCATCAATAAGGCTAAAATCTGTATGAATATGTGGTATGTTTATTTCTAGGTCAAGCATTGTTAACAGTTTTACATTTCGGCAAAATGCCACACATCGAGGTTTTAAGGATAATATACCTGTTCCATTTATATTTATTTCTCTGACATCAGAGTTACATTCTACGGAAAGTCTTGTAGATCGGGATTGTACAAATATCCAGCTATTATGACCAATGTTTTGCCATATGTCTACATTGCCATAAATAAATTTCGTTTCACACTGTGAGGGTAAATTTTTTACAACTCTCGTCATTAATTCAATTTCACAAATAGGATTTGTATTAACTGAAAGAATATTTGAAACATCGCAAGCGATATCCTTTTTAGATATAATTTTGCAAGATTGAAGGTCTGTTAAGGTGCAATATGTCGATTTATCTTTACTAAGGCCTACGAAGTTTGATGTAGGAATTATCATAGCATATGAATTAGATAACTTTACGTCATGTGGTACTGGGATAGGAATTATTTTGTATAAGTCATACTGAATATGATAAACTAGCGGGATCCTTAGTATAAATATAACATTGTTAGGGCTATAATAAGCATCAAGTTCCGAAACTTTTAATATTACATTGATATTACTTAAATCTATACTTACAGGTAATTCCTTATATTTAGGTATATGCTTAAGGTTACTTTCTATGTCAGCATATAACTGTGTCGGAGTGACGACAGAAGGATGCAGCGTATTGCTGTTTGCAAACATTACAGAATTAACAATATCCTCTAATTTATACGATAAAGTAAGTAGACTGGCTTCGAGGGTATTAATTACTTCAGCTAACTTATTTCTAAATAGTATTTCATTAGTAATAATAGATACATTTTTTAGTAGAGTACTAGTAACTTCATTCAAACGGGCTTCGTTATTTAATATCGTATCTATAGTTTTATTGAAATTCAAGATTGCCGATTCGGAAATAAAAATATTTTGTTTAATTAAAGAAGCTATCTTCTTTTCATTTAAATGCAGCGTTTGAATGGCGTTATTGTACTTATTTAAGTCATCTTCATCCATAGTACCGAACAAGTTTTTCATTAATGTACCAACACCAGCAAACCAAGCAGATCGTTTAGGTCTATTCGATATTAAGTGAGATATTGAATTATAATCTCTATATATGTCGTCGTAAAGCGACGTTAGTGGATTTAGCATATTATAACATCGGAAATCGTCAACTGCCTTGTTTTGCTCGCAGAGGAATTTATACGTATCGAATACATTTTTGATATTTGTGAGATGTGGTTTAATAAATTTGAGATCCACTGGTATGACAAAATGAATATGATCGTTTACGAGTTTCAAAGTGCCGATAGGGTCGAAGTAAATGCCAGGACTTTTATTCAGTGGTTGAACGAGTTCATGAGCCAAAGATGTCGTAATAGGAAATAGGAGTAGTACGAGTCTGAAAGTCAAATATTAAATAATAATATTAATGATTATACTAAGTTGGGACTTGCCAGTTTTATTTCGTCAAAATGATGTCGCACATGTCTCCTGTCAATTAGTAGAGTCACAGTATTGTTGTTATGGACTTGTAGGATTTTGTAAGGACCTTTCCATATAGGGGATAGTGCTTTCCTTAGTCTAAGGTGATTTTTGAGATAGACGAGATCTCCGACATGGTATTCAGGAATTCTTGTATGTGTGTCATAGTATTTTTTCGAGTTCTCTTTCGATTGATTGATGTGTTCGATTGCTTTTTCTCTGGAGTATTTGAGCCTGTGGTTTAGCATTTTAAGATACTCAGGATACGTGAGGTCCGGTGCAGAGCCATAGATTGAGTCAGGTATGTAAGGTTTGTGTCCAAATAAAAGTTCATAAGGTGTATAGTTCGTGGTGCAATGAGTGTTGGTGTTGTAAGTCATGATAGCAGTGTAAACGTAACGAGGCCAGTTATCCTGATTATCATTGACGAATGATTTAAGATATTCTTTTAGAGTCGAGTGACTGCGCTCAAGGGCGCCTTGAGTTTGTGGGTGGTATGGGCTTGACCATAATTGCTTGATTTTTAGGAATTCACAAGTCTTTTTGAAAAGATCTGCTGTGAAATTTGTGCCTTGATCTGTTAATATGGTTTTAGGAATACCGAATAGGGAAATGAAATGTAACAAGCACTCGCTAGTTTCCTCAGCTGTTGTTGATCGAATTGGGTAAGCTAGTGAGTATTTGGTCAGATCATCTTGCAAGGTTAGGATATATTTCAATTTGGCTGTCCCTGCTTCGGGTAATGGACCAACTATGTCCAATGCAATGCGTTGAAAGGGGGATGTTGATGTAGTAGTGATTTGCATAGGAGCGCGGTTAACCTTTCGGAGAGCTTTATTCTCTTGACAGAGTTTACATGACTTCACATAGTTTTCTATATCGCTACGCATACCCTTCCAGTGATATTTCTCTTGAATTCGTTTAAGCATTCTTGCGCTTCCTAAGTGACCTGCGATAGGTATATCGTGATTTTCGCGTAATATCGTTTTTATTTCTCCCAATGATGGGAATATTATGGTATTGCGATAGATAGTGACGAGTATATTTGTATTATTAAAAAGGAATAGTATCATACTGTACAATTTTGTATATGAATGTGAATCAAACGGATTTTTAAAATCTGTGATGCTGATTTGATTGATAGATTTTAGAATTAAGTTATTGCGGAGATTTTTCAGGCTGTTGTATAATTCTTCATAAGAAGTCTTATCGAAGTGATTGACTTTGGTGAACAATAGATAAACGTTTCGATTTTTTAGATCAAAGTTTATGAATGAATATAATGTTCTTTCTCTATTAATAACTTCATCTTTATTTTCCAGTTCATTAAGGGTATCTTCTACGTAAGGGTTGCTTTCATCGAGATCAATAGATGTTGGTATTACAATGATTGCTTTGATATCGCTTTTAAGAATACTTGAATTTGATTCTAGAATTTTTGCATTGGATGTAAATGTTCTGTTGGCTGTCATAGTTTTCAGAAATCGGGAGTAATCATCGTTTGATATAACGAGTTGTTCTTCACTTATAGGGTTCTGAGGATTTTGGTCACTTCCAGTTTCGGGTAGGTCTACAGCTGGGTCGCTGTATGAATCGAGTCGTGATGTCGAAGGTAAGTTCATATTGTTCTCAGGATTGAGAGAAGGAGTGAGAGGTAAGTTTGTGTTCCTTTCAGGTTCTTCATTAGCGGCTGTTTCGTTAACGCCGGGTGCGAGATATTCTAATACTTCATTTTCGATTTCAGGATTAATGATATCTGCGTCTAGACTAGATGGTGGAGACACTAAAAGGCTTTGGAAATCGTCAGTTTCTTCATTAAGTGTGCCTGATGGGTGTGATGTTTGTAGTGGAACTTCGTCGGTTGCGACATTTGGGTTAAGATTTGACTTATTTTGTGGGTAGATTGGATTGACAGGATATCTAGAGAGCGCGTCTGCGGCAGAGTTGAGTTTACCTTTGCGGTACTCGATGTCGTAGTCAAACTCCTCGAGTTTCAGTCTCCAGCGTTGGAGTTTGCTGCTGGGATCCCTATGATTAAATAACCATCTCAAGGGTCTGTGGTCAGTGATGATCACAAATTTACGACCATAAAGGTAAGGACGGAATGTTTTACAACCGTATAGTATCGCCAATAATTCCTTCTCGGTGGTGCTATAATTGATTTCGCATTTGTTGAGGGTTCGCGAGGCGAATGCTATAGGTTGGTCCGTTCCTACTGATCCTTGTGAAAGGACAGCCCCGATGGCGTGATTTGAGGCATCACAGGTAAGTATGAAAGGCTTCGAAAAGTCTGGGTATATGAGGAGTGGCGCAGTTGTCAGGCGGTTCTTTAGTGTATCGAATGCTAGCTGTTCTTCGTTACCCCATTTGAATGGAACATCTTTCTTCAAAAGGTTTGTAAGGGCCTTAGCTGTTTTGGAGAAATCGGGTATAAACCTTCGGTAATAAGAGACAAGTCCTAGAAAGGATTTTATGTCCTTCGGCGTCTTCGGTGCCGGAAATGCAGTGACAGATTTGACCTTCTCGGGGTTAGGCTTGACGCCTTGCTCGGTGATGATGTGTCCAAGGTAACAAACTTCTCGCCGTAGGAACTCGCATTTGTCGGGTTGTAGTTTCAGATTGAATTCACGCACTCTTTCAAAGATGTCGTTCAAATTGGATATGTGACTCTGAAGGTCATATGAGTAGATTACGATGTCATCCAGATAGACGAAGCATTTAATGCCCTGGAGACCCGTGAGAGCTGAATTCATAAGGCGCTGAAAGGTTGAGGGCGCATTTTTTAAGCCAAAGGGCATTCGAGTAAATTCAAAGTGCCCTTGCGGTACGGAGAATGCGGTTTTGGCTGCATCATCAGCGGACATCTTTATCTGATGAAAACCAGACGCTAAATCTAACGTAGTGAAGTATTTGCTGGCTCCTAGCTGATCAAGTATCTCAGAGATATTGGGTATAGGATAGGAGTCGCCTATTGTGACGTCATTTAGTTTTCGGTAATCGATCACTACCCGCCATTTTCTTTCACCGGACGCGTCAATCTTTTTGGGTACTATCCAGATGGGTGAAGACCATGGAGAATAAGAAGGCTTAATTATATCTTGTTCTAGCATCTTATTCACTTGCTTCTGAACTTCTTGTTTATGACATTCAGGGAAACGGTAAGTTTTCGTGTTGATAGGAGCAGAGGACGTAGTTTTAATTTCATGCTCGATGGCATTGGTAAAGGATAGTTTGTCCCCTGGTAAGTAAAACACATCGGAAAATTTGGAACAAACTTCGTGCAGTGCTTGGGTTTCCTCTGTATTCAGATGTGAAACACGGAGCTGCTCAATTACTTTACCTGTTCGAATATAATTGTCATGGTTTTCGCATTGTGACGTATGATTGATTGAATGAGGAGTCATCTCCTTTTTGTCTAAGTGTGTAATTGTTAGTTTGAGAGACGAGTCAATTGTCATAGGGTCTTCGGATATGTTTACAACAGAGATGTTAATTCTATTGTTGTCCTTGACGCGTACTAGACAGTTTGCGATCAAAAGGGTGTCGGATAATTTTTGGTCAAGGATTAGTCCTTCTCTCACGTCAGGGTTGGTCACAGCACATTCGATCACAGTCTCAGTCCGTGCCGGGATAATGAAGGCCGGTTCGTGAAAGTGTAGTTTTATCGCTGTCCGTCTGAGATAGAGTTTGTCGTCAGTATAGTTGATACTGCAACCATGGGCATTGAGCATGTCGGATCCGATGATTCCATCATATGGAAGGTGGATCCAGTCCACAACATGGAATTTGTGGCTGATATTACATGATTTGGAAAGTGCCATACGTAGATTGAAATGACCTCTGGTGGAGATAGGATCTTCATCAGAGTCAATGCCCTTTAATTGGATGGTCTCTTTAGTGAGCTGAGGGCGCTTTTGGATACATGAGCTTTTTAATAAGCTGACAGTCGATCCCGAGTCTACCAAGAGAGACAAGGGGATGTCGGATATTGAAGATTCCACTAGAACGTGTGGAAGTAAGGTTTTTGTAGGATCACTCGTGATTTCATAGAGTTGGCTGGGTTTTGATTCCTCATTTTTGAGGTTATGGTTTCCATGTGGCGGAACCATCTCGAGTGTAGAAGGCTTGGATGATGAGGAGCGAGCATGTAGCGCTGCTCCTGAGGGCTGATTGTCTACTGAGCGGCGTCCATGTCGCGGAGCCGGAGTAGATTCAGGAATTGGATTAGAATTGATGCCGATTTTAAAATCACGAGTTCTCGCTCGGCATCGAGACGAGACAGCTATTAGTTTTTTGGAAGGGTGTCGTCAGTTTCATCGAATCCCCGTTCAGGGGGTGAGTACTCGTCGGATTCTCGGTTGTCATCAGTCGTGAAGTTAACACGCTGGAACTGTCGCGGACTCTGGTCAAAGTTGTTTTTAAAGCGGTTGTTGTTGTATTCCCTCTTTCTGCACTGTTCAAGGACGTGTCCTTGAGTTTTGCAGTATCTACAGAATAAATTTGATCTGTTTGCACTGGGCCCTGTTTGAGCGTTGTACGCTCTGTCAGGCTGCTGTGGTCTTTGTGTTAGGAATTGTGGTCTCTGTGTTTGGAATTGTGGTCTCTGTGTTTGGAATTGTGGTCTCTGTCTGTCATTTTGGGTAGATCGTTTATAAAGGCTCTGCTGTATCCGTTCTTCTGATATTGCTAAATTTATGGCTTCGTTTAGTGTTTTGGGTGCCCTACACCTAACCATATTAGATAACCTCGGGTGGAGACCGATGAGGAAGTGATGGAGGGCTAAGTCCTCCATCGCTGCCGTTCGGCCTGCGATTTCTTTACTTTTTGTATTTGACAAACTAATTTCGGTAATAAGTTGGGCCAAGCAGGCCTCTACTTTTAGGGAAAATTGGCTAACAGTTTCCTGGGCGCCTTGCTTACTTTCCTGTAGGTCTGTAAGTAGGTGGGAGTAGTGTTTACGTTCACAAAATTGTTTTTTCAGGAATTCCTTGAGCTGTTCCCATTCTGAAAATTCCTTTATGGAACATGCTACTTCGGCTTTGCCGTTTAATTGGCTAAGGATATATTTGAACAGGATGGGCTTTTGCCCATCTGATGCGAGTTCAATGGCATTATTGCAGTTAATTAAAAATGGATTTAACGTCTCCCTATTCCCGTCATAGGGCTTGATAAATTTGAATAGGGTGTTAAGGTCGATTTCGGACATTTTTGACGTTGACCTTGTTTTGGGTGCGGAAATTAGTGGAGAGCTATAGGGTGTGCTTGCGGTCTGTTCGTCTTCTTGTGAAATATCTAGATCTATGCAATGAATGTCTTTTTCGGGCTTTAGTTCCCTGGGCATAATTTATTTGAGGCTCTAAAGATAATTATTTTCTCTTTAGAACAAATAGCAAGCAAACAACAACAACAACATAACAATACACAATAAAATTTCAAGATAATAATAATACAATGAATATAAAATTAATGGCTGAAATAAACATAGAATATTGTAAAACTTTGGATACGACACGGAGAGAACACAACACACAGTAAAATAAAATAAAGTTCGATTTAGAAATGGCAAGAGTTCACTTACTGGCTATACGCGTAGAATATTATAATTAAAAACATTGTCCGAGATAAGCCGCGGAGCGTCGGATTACGTCGACCAGCAGGTAGATAGTACCGGCCACGGTATAACCGTGACAGTGGGCAACCACCTCGCCACTCAAGGCGAAGACCGGCTGTAGCACAGAGCAGAGTGCCCAGCAGTGGGCCTTACAGGGGTGGACGTGGACACTTTCACGCACTTCACAGAACCTTTGCCCAATAGTGGGCTTCACACTTTTAGGTCCTTTACCCTATAGTGGGCTTTGCACAGTAGAACACTTTCGAGATTTTTGCGCGGAGCCGTCGCCCAGCAATGGGCTTTCACCTAACACTTTGTATTTTATTTCACGGATTCGGAGGGTTAACCGGGGATTTTCTAATTTAAATCCCTTTACGCTGCCACCATTTGTTATAATGGATAAGTGGATTGGGTTTTTAAAAAAAAGAATTTATTTATTTGGAGACAACCGTCTTGGTTGGGATATATTTCGAGACTCACTTAAGTAGGTAGGGAGTCTGGGAAGGAAATAAATGCTGATATGGCGAAAGGGAAGTGGGTCTAGCAAGGGTAAGCAAAAAGGTAAAGAAGATAAGATATAACAGTTCGATATCCGCATCGATTCCTGGCCACCACATTTTACCTCGAGCATTGTTTTTGGTCTTCACGATTCCAAAATGGCCTCTGTGGAGTTCTTGTAACATTTTGTCCCTAAGACTCGCGGGAATAATCATCCTATGACCTCGCATTACGCATCCGTCCGCTATCTCTAAGTCTGTTTTGCAATTAAAATACGGTTTTATATTCTGACACGATATTTTACGCGGCCAGCCATTTTCTAAATAATTAATTACAGTTCGTAGAATCCTATCTCTGGCCGTCGCTTGCTTAATCATCTCAAATGAAACTGGTAATTGACTCTCATCAATAAAATTTAGGTGAGTCACACTATCGTTTATATGGAGCTCCCGTGACCCATCCGTGCTATTAATAGGCGCGCGCGAAAAAAAATCTGCTACCACGTTATTATCGCTTGAAATAAAACTAATTTCGTAGTTATATGCAGACAAGTAGATGGCATATCTCTGCAGACGAGACGCGGTCATTACAGAGATCCCGTGCTTTTTCCCGAATATGGCAATTAAAGGTCTATGATCTGTTTTCAATATAAATGGTTCTTCCCTTCCATATAAATACTGGTGGAAATGCTTAACACCAAATACAATGGCCGCGGCCTCCTTGTGCACCTGGCTATAATTCCTCTCACTCGCTGAAAGCGACCTCGATGCGAAAGCGAGCGGCCGCTCCCGACCCTCTTCGCCCTGCGCCAGCACAGCGCCGAGGCCGGCCGGCCCTGCGTCGACGCTTAGCACAAGCCTTGCCCCGTGTTCAAAGTGCGTCAGCACGCGTTCCGAACACAACTCCTCTTTGACTGCGAGAAAGGAGTCTTGCTGCCGCTTACCCCAATACCACGTAACACCTTTTCTTAATAACTCGTGTAAGGGATCTAAAACGGTCGACGCACGCGGAACAAAATTCCTATAATAATTTATAATACCTAGAAATCTTTTTAATTCCTGCAAATTGGTGGGGCGCGGTGCATCTAATATCGCTTGCACCTTTTTAGGGCACGATCTCAGCCCATTTTTATCGATAACAAAACCAAGATACGTTACGCTTTCTTTGAAAAAATCACATTTCTCTTTTTGTAATTTAAGTCCTGCATCCCTGATTCTATCTAACACCTGGCACAGCCTAGCTATGTGTGTATTTTTTGAGGGGGCACTGATACATACGTCATCTAACCAGCAGCTTACCCCTTCGATCCCCGACAGTAAAGTCTCCATAGCCCTTTGAAATATTGCGGGCCCGTTTGCCAATCCATAGACTAGCCTTGTATACCTATATAAGCCACGATGTGTGTTGATTGTAGTGAGTAATTGTGAGTCATCATCTAGCAAAAATTGATTATAGGCATTACTCAAATCAATTTTCGTATATACCTCACCACCCCCCAGCCTAGCAAAGACCTCTTCTATACGCGGCATCGGATACTTATCTATATATAGATCTTTGTTTAAAGTCAACGAGAAGTCACCTGCTATTTTAACCTGCCCATTATTTTTTAAAACGGGCACAATCGGAGTGGCGTAGTCGGAGTGATTAACAGGAATTAAAATACCTAAAGACGTCAATCTGTCAATCTCCGCATCGACTTTAGATTTAAGTGCAAAGGGTACTGGTCTGGCTTTGAAAAATTTTGGCTTTGCATTTTCTTTCAGCGTCAACGTTATTTTAAATTTTTTAAACCTCCCCAAGCCATCACTCCATAGGTCACTATAATTATCTATTATTTGACACATGTCCTTGCTATAGCTATCTATCTCAATGTGTTTGGTAGACATCGGCGTAATGTTTAAATTGAATTTGAACATAAAGTCCCTTCCCAAGAGGGGGCTACCACCGTTTTTTATTACAAAGAACCTTATCTCTCTACTAGTGTTTAAATATGTGACTTGAGCATTTATATATCCTAATGGCATAATTTTATGGCCGTTGTAAAAACACATTCTAGCCTCACACTTCATTAAGGGGACATTTGCAAAACTCTGTTTGTATAAAGATTCTGATATAGCTGAAATTCCAGCCCCAGAATCCACTTCCATACACATTTTTTTACAATTAATTAATACGTCTACCGTGAAAGGTTTTATGCTATCGTACCTTAAGTTATAAAGATTACATTCCTGACAGTCATCTTCGCGTTCTTGGTTGTCCGCACTAATAGCGTTTAGCTGCAATCTACACACTTTTCTTAAATGTCCTTTTTGCCCACAGTTTTGACACCGATAACTTTTAAAACGACAATTTTCGGCGCTGTGGTTTTTCATGCCACACACTTTGCAACGATTTTCACCACCGCCACTGAGTACGCCCGCGCCGCTGCCGCCGCTTCGCGCCCCTTGTTCCCGCCATTTCGCGGCCGCGCGGCCGCCACTGGCACCGGCGGCAACGCTTGGCCTTCCACCTTCTTGTGGACTGGATTTAGGCTCCCAAATCTTGAAAAACGGCTCTTCTTTAATGAAGGTATCACTTACGCTCGGTCCTTGCACTGACAGTTTTGCTTGTCGAGCGCTAGCCACTTGTTCGGCAATCTCTAACGCTTTTGTAAAAGATAGACTATCCGCGTTATGTTCAAACAATTTGTCCCGCTCGGGTCCTGAGGCCAAACCGAGCACAAAACGGTCTCTAAGGACCGTTTCCAAGACGGCACCGAAGTCGCAATAGCTTGCCAACCCGCGTAATCGCGCCGCCCAGTCTGCTAACGATTCACCTGGATTCCTTATTGCACCATAGAAATTCGCTCTGTCCGCAAACGAACAGCGCTTCTGCTTGAAATGCCCACTCAGGGCTTCGGCTATTTCACTGAACGAAAGTTTGTCCAACTCCCGGGGATAAACAATATTTCGCACCAAACGGTATGATTCATCCGAAAGATGTGTAATCAGAATGGCACCTTTGTTTGCATCCTCCACCTCGTTCACTTTGAAAAACTGGATCAAGCGACCGTAAAATATTGACCAGTCACTAGATCTGTGGTCAAATGTTGTTATCGTTCCTATATAAGGCATTTTGTTCGAAAACACACCTCGTCGCCAATGAACTGTTCGCGGTCAGGAGTAGCGGGGAAGCGAAATAACAACACACGCGTTAGTAAGCACGGCTCGTTTATTACCGCCGCATGACAGTTCGGCACTCGTCGTCTATGTAACTATAGCTACGTGTGTACATGGGCACGGCGCATACACCTCAGTGAGGTAGTGGTAAAACGCTAGATCTATACAATATTAAAAACAAACTAGGAGTAAGTACTTAAATTGAGTATGAAAGTTCGATATTTAAATTTTATCACCCATTTGTTATAGTCTTGTGATTTTAACAGTAAGATCCAAATCAAATTAAATATGCTCCTTTTGCATTGCTAAGCGGTTACAAACATAGCTAAATTAATTTGTTCAATAGATGTTATCAACAATAGACGATGCGGCTCTATCCGGAATCCATATTAACTGTAACATATTCTATGTCATGGTGGCCATATAGAGCATCCAATTTAACTGGTAGCCGCCGCCGGTAGATGGTAGAGCACGCGATAGTAATGAAGTGTTCACAATAAAGGTTTGGGTCGCTGCGATTTTGAAATATTTTTTTCCATGAATAGGAGGCTTTAGGGAAGCTGTAGCCTCTGCCTACCCCTGCGGTATTGATATATATTGAAGTTGATTTGCAATATGCATAGACATAAAGAAAACTAATGTAAAATAAAGAAATATCCATAGATTAATTAAAATAATAATGTTACAAAGAAAATAAAAAATGTCGAATTGAACAGTAAATATACCTAACTTCAAACTAGCATCAATTTCTGTTTAGAGGGCATATGCCTTTTTTAAAATAAAATACTAACAAAACTACAAAAACCAAGCCACTGCAAAAATATTTGAGGAAAATGAATTTCAATTTACGGTGGTGTTATACATAAATTTATGTGAGTATACATGTCATATAAACACAAATATATTTTCTTCAGGGACGATGCCTTTATTTAAATAAAATACTAATAACTAATTACAATACTGCAGCCACTACAATAACATTTGAGCAATCCACTAGCTATTGTCAGCCTTAAGATAACTCAAATGCTGTAACCCGCTACCAGTTGGCAGCGTGCCCAGAATTCTAGCAGTATCGCCACGTTGAATTACAATGCTGATCCGATGAGCCAAATATGTGCCAGCATTTTGGTCACGTTGCATCCACCAGAATGAAAAAAAACCAACTAAGAAGAATTCAAAGAGTCAACATGCGAACAAAATAACGACTTTTGCAAACTACTTAAGTTGTAAGCGTTTTGCTAACGTGATGACTACAGCCTTACTAACTAACTAAAGCGCAGCTTCCTAACTAGGCTATCAGAGTATCAGCGCGCCTGCACCCCATTAATTACAATGTCGGCTAACGTACTATAAATTAGTTTAGTTTAATGAGCGCTCCTGTAACACCCTTTGTGTTTAATTTAATGAATTGGTCGTTCGTTATGAGCTTTAATATATGGGCTCTGATTTAACTCAGGTAATAAGTAAATAATTTATTTGAGTACAGAAAAACCTAAATCTAGGATACATCGAGTTTAAGCGAAACTAACCTATATTGATGCCATTGTTATTTTAGCGGAATACCAAGGGAATTATGATTACATTTGAATTACTATTGCATTGTTTATTAATTGCTTGTCTAAATAAGATAATTGATGTGCTGTAACATGGCACCCAGTGATGTCCATTCCATTACATTTTTTTTATTTCGAATGCATTCTCTGATACTAAGACTTTACATTCTAAGAAATTAATTAACTATGTGTGATTGTCGACACGTGCGTGAGTAACTGAACTAATCACGTTTACGTAGATTAAGTTAAGACAGTCATAATTTCAATACTCATATTATAATGTTCCTATTCGAAGTATTAAAAGCGATTAAAAAAAGAACTCTGCATCTCACCCTACCACCATGCTGGGAATTTAAAGATGGTGTTATCTTCACTGGAAGCTCCAGCCCTTGGTGGGGATCGAACCAGCATCCGTCAGCTTGACAGTCGACGCTCCCAGTGATGAGCTATCATCGCTTCAAATAGTAGTTTAATATAAACGTTTGACCCCATTCCATAAGCAACAATTCAACAAAATAATATTATGCATGATTCTGACAACATATTTGGTAAACGCGGTAATGTATAATTATAAATTAAACCGCACCCACGCACGAGTCCGAATTCTTCGTTTTTGTTAAACAAATATTTATTTTGAAAGTGAGAGAGTCAGTTATGTTTTGGCACATTATTTGTTTAGGCCAAGTATGTGGATATCGTGGACATTTTGTTTAATAATTTAGTATGCAAGTGCAGTGATCTTTATTTCACTTTTCGCATTTTGAAAAGCAAATAATTCTTTCTTAAGCTTTCTATTGTTTTTATATACCTATGCAGTGATTCTGATAAAACTATTTAAACACGTTTTATCAAAGAAAGTAGAAGTAAACATATTTATTATTGGCGAAATACAACACGAATTGAGGCCGAATTATATATTGTTTAGAATTCGGCTGCATTCGGGAGCGTCTTCTTGTTAAAAATGCCACGATGCTTAAAAACGAAGGTCTGGTCATCAGTTAGTAGTGGAGAGGGCTATGCTCGGGGTTTCTCTACGCGTCGAGTTAGAAATGAGGAGATCTGTAGAAGAACGAAAGTTACCGATATAGCCTAGTGGATTAGCAAGTTGAAGTGGCAGTGCATGAGCAGGGCACATAGCTCGAAGAACCGAGCCTGGCTGTTGGGACTGAAAGATTCTCGAATAGAGACGATGGACTGGCAAGCGCAGCATAGGACGGCCACCGACCAGGTCGACAGACGACCTGACTAAGTTAACCGGCAAGGGCTGGATGAGGACTACTATATAATAATAAATAATTAAGTTGAAATACATAATATGTAAGTACAAAACAATGTAGTAGCTTAGTTACTCAGTTATGACATCTGTTAATCTGACAGTCAACTGATCGAATCTCACATCTAGGTTTAGTTTTCAGTGAACATCATTGTGATGACAAAGAATAGTGGCAATGAAAAACGAAAAATCTATAAATCTCTGTTTTTGACCAACTTTCATATTTTCAGGTAAAGGCCTGGCCTTAGGCAATATATTTATATTCAAAACTAGTACTAACGCGTAATTATATGCTTCGTAAGAAAAATAAAAACATCTGAGATATTAAAATGATATCATATTAATAAAAAAGTTTCTAAAACATTTAAAAAAGGTTTCCGTAAATAACCACGCATTAGACGCCAGCGAAAAATTAGGAATTACTAATTTTACTGGCAAAATCGTCATGCAAGATGATAAATTTAAAAAATACTTTTGAACAAGCAGAAGTTTATAGTAAATAAAAAATAAAATACCACAAGCTCATTACAATACTACCTACTAGTACGAAGTTCTTCGTTAACATTTAATCAATCTACTAGTTGTTGCTACCTCAATTTACAAACCCGCTGTCGGTGCTAACAGTTGGCAGCGTATACCCAGAATTCGAACAGGAATTCAACGGCTGGTTCGTTCTGCCAAATATTATGTGCCAGCATTTTAGTCATCTGCTGGATTGACCTAGCACTCGTATAAGTTTTTGAAAATCTAATGAACTACACTCTCCACGAGCCTAATATCTCGACCCCAAACGATCCAAATATGTTACCACTGCCTACATTAGAATATACTTGAAATAACTTGAACTATGACATCATTTACAAACAACTACGCAATAAACAAAACAATGTCGACATACGATCGACATACAAGCACTCAATGAGCGCTCATAAAATGCTCAATAATTGCTCATAAAACAATATAAATGCTCATCGATCGCAATTACTGTGTCTCATGTCACAGAAAGACACCGAAAAAGCGCAATTACTATTTTTGTCAGTTACAGCAAGTTGTGTCAAAAAGTACGTATGTTATGGAGAGACCCCGCCATTAGTTCTTTTATAAAATTTCCAGGAAGAAACAGAATACAAATATGGTAAATAATAGTAAAGTGAGCTATAGGTAAGCAAAATATTTTTTATAAGAATCATAAATTAATTATACGTGTAGATTAATTTTGGCAATTTTATTTATTTCATTTTATTTCTTGCTTACTAACTTACAGTAGCATTAAGAATTGGTGTCCAGGCAGGTGGCAGACTTCATCCACGATCTTTATCAAAATTCAGATGACTGTTGATCTCTATAATTACTGTGATTGCTTACAATCAGGCGGTGCAACACACACTGCGATGGTGTGTGTTTCGACCGCCTAAGCGACACACACATACTCTGAAACACATACATTAACCGGTCGGCGTGATAGTTTGTAAAAATGGGAATAAAATCTAGATACTTAGGTAGTTAATACACCAATTAGTGACACAAATACTTTGTTCCTGCCTTTTCTATGGATATATGTATAAAATATAACACTGGGGGTATGACAATGTGTTGCCAACCCTTTTTAAGACTGTTAAGTCTCCATTTGAAGAATCCCGCATTGTAGCTACTCAAGAAACCGAAGGAAAAGCTCGTTCTACATTTTGTAGGTATATGACAAGTACAGCCAGTAAAATCGCACTGTATGTGATTCCTAGGTATCAATTATGTGAGGGTGAGATTTCAAGCGAGACAAACAAACATCCGAACTCATTTCCACATTTTATAAGTAATATTAGAAAGAAGGAGGCTATAATATGTAGGGTATGGTCGGGAGATAATAAGGGTAAATTAACATTAATTATCAGGTGCAGAACGAGTGTTTTAAGGCAGAGGGGGCGGGACTAATCCCGATGAGTGTTAATTTTAAATATTACAAAATATGTAATTTACAGATAGGCCTAAAAAAATTACTAATCACAATTTTAGACTTTTTGATTTCCTTTCTTCTGGTTTTAGATACAGTCCAGGCGCATATGACGTCACTGCGAGAAAAATAAATCCATGTCATTGCCTCCCGCGACACAGGGAATCCTAGTGCTCCCCGCATTCTGAGTCTGATAAAAAAAACAGATAATTAAATAAAATGTTGTGCATTCAAAATTACCTTCATGAACTGTTTGTATTAAGTGGCAATTTTTAAGTTTATTAGAAACGTATTACCTTTATTAACATGAGGTTAAAAATACTTATAATTATCTATTTAGCAAATGGTCAAAGCTTTTGTAGAAAATATTACAGATACGGGAAAATGCACTAAATTACAGTTTGACATACGGCTTTGACATATTATGTCACAAAATATGTGTCTAAATTAAACTCAACGATTTGCACAAATGTTACCTGAATCACAAGTTTTTCATAGAAAGCTTTGTATGGTTTTGTCTATACTGACTAAGTGCTGTTAGTTTTTCCAATTCAAACAGAATGATTCTCGATCAAGATTGAAGGAAGAGGTTGGATGCAGACCGCTGCAAACGGGTCTTTGTCGATCTTAATGAAGGAGGCATAAGTATAGTGAGATATAGTGAGCCAATGAACGTCATATGGCCCGGATCAAGATAATGATGATGGTTGTATACGCAAAAGTCCTAAAGTTTTTCTGACACGTTTTGTCGTTTTTTTCGCATGATAAAGCTCTCCACCGAATTCCGCAACTACCTGCAGCATGAACAGTGCAGCAAAGAGGCCACTTTCTTCAACATTACACCATCAAGGGCCAAAGCGACCGCGCCCAAAATTGATTTATAAGCATCCGGTGGCGAGCGCACACGGGTTTGTGTTCTTGAAATATGTCGTGAGATAACATTTTGGAAGATAAATGAAATATACAATTTGTTTATTTTTATAAATAGAATACTAATTTTTATATGCACGTCACTTAAAAACTTAGTACGACTGACCTATTTGGGTACGATTACATCACTAATACCTACTTTAATTGTAGTTTTTTTATCCTGCGTAGTGTAAGATTTAACTACCTTGCTTACAATGAAGGATATGACTGTGTTTAATTATTTATAACAATAAAATTTGACTCTCTGACAGAAAATTACAATTAGAAGATAATAGAAAATATTTATTCAAATCAATATTTATGTCTAAAGAGTACAATATCGAACACAAAACACTACTTTAATTTACAAAATATATGTAGCATAACAATATGTGATTTAATTTTATGTTACCAGGAATGATGATGATGATGCGCCCTCCTCTCTTCTAAAGTCGCTGTGCCCGACAGGGCCTCTAATGAACTGTATTTTATTGTAATACCACGACACTTGTACTATTAGATTGCAATAAAGTTTTGAATTTGAATTTGAAGTTGGAAGTCCCAAACCAGGCGAGAGCCTGTGTCTTGAGACTTAGAGTGCGATTATACAAAAGTGAAAAATTTTCCCTGGAAAGTGTAAATTTTAATGGACTCTAGATCATTAAGTCTTCCTGAAATTTAGATATTAAGTATCTATAGTTGTATGTAATCAAAAGTTATTTAACCATTTAGTTATAAGAGTTATATAATATTAATTTGTGATGGTTATACAATATATTAGTGTCAATTTAGAAGTACAATTGTGTGTAGTGTAGATGTGTGAATGAGAAGTATGAGTAGAAAATGTTTTGCGGTATATGATTGTTAGGTTCATGTTTATTGACAAATTAACTGAAGCCACTTTCATATTGTTATCTGTATTTAGTATTATCTAATAAAATCGGGTGTCAAAATAAAGAAATCTGTGGTGACATGTAAAAACGATGAGAGGAAGAAGAAGAAGAAGAAGGCGGGGTACGCCGGGGTTATGGAAAAAGACAGTAGGGGATTTGAATATGAAAAAAGGCACAAGAACTTGGAAATATACGATCAAGAGGTAAAATGTACATCTTTCATTCTTTATTATCCTGGCTAGTGACCTAGAATGTTTACTATTCTAAGTGTAGCTAGATAGATATAACATAACGGTTATATTATGAAGTAGCATATGCTCTGGCATTATCCGAATATTATTTGACCACCGTCGATGTAGGAACCTAAGCAATTAAGTTATATGTTGGACATTAATTAGTACGGTCGGCAGCAGCGCGTAGTACTTCATGGACATTGTTGTCCAGAGTAGAGCGGATTCGAGCGGAATTGAGCTACGGCTTCTAGACCGCTTGACCTCAACCTTCCCAGTAACTATTAGTCGGTAATGACTATGTACATGAATTAAAAGCAATTTAAAAGACAAAATAAATTAATTATCTTTATAAATATCATTACGTTTCTATAGCATACTCACCATATGCAGATAATCTATGCATTTTTCACTACACGGACTAAATATTACATATTATATTGGGAAAGAATGAAAGAAATAAAACTGAAGAGTACATAGGTATTATAACGCATTATAGAAATGTCAAAAAGAGAGAGAGATTTACACTTTCCAGGGAAATTTTTTCACTTTTGTATAATCGCACTCTAAGTCTCAAGACACAGGCTCTCGCCTGGTTTGGGACTTCCAAATTCAAATTCAAATTCAAAACTTTATTGCAATCTCTAATAGTACAAGTGTCGTGGTATTACAATAAAATACAGTTCATTAGAGACCCTGTCGGGCAGCAACTTTAGAAGAGACATCCAAGACATCCGGCCTCGAGCTTAGGAACGATCTAGGGCTTAAGATAAATAATTGTAAAAATGTTAAGACGAGTACATGTTATTAATTTAGTTATTAATAAGTTATTAGTTAAAATAATAAGGCATTCATGTACCATTTCAATTGTTAAATAAATGAATTATACAGTAATAAGTCTAGGGTTCAATTTATTAAAGAAATACAAACCTAAGCACAGATAATGTCATCATAGTTAGTTGCGAACTTTTCTTTTTATTTATTATAAGTTTGCATTACATTTAGTTTAATTATTATATTTAATTTACCTTCGTATTTTATATCTCACTTACTAAATCTCATGTGCACCTGTCCATCCAAATATGGTCCGGGAAGATGGACCTCGGTGTTGGTATGCAATGGAAAGTACTAATTGATGCACAAACCGGGCCGTCTTATGACTTGAATTTTAAAAAATCACAAATTCAGACGAAATTTGTCTTGCTCTTAGGAACCTAATATGAATACTATATTAAATTTAGGTACATGTATTTGAGTTTATCTGAGAATCTCTTTGTAATTGATTTTGTAATGTAGGATATGGTTTGGACACATTCCGAAATGAAACTCACTCTCTAAAATTTTTTTACAAAAAATGGAACCGACTTCAACACTCAAAAGTGTGAAATAACTTGATTAAATAACTAGAAAAAAGTGTATGGTTAACTGCTTTTGAAAATAATCCTTGCACTTAACTAACAATTTATTATATATGTATAAATATATATATTATTATTAAGGTATTGAAAATGTATTTACTGAAGCATACTATTAACAGCATTTTTTGATGAAATCGTCCAAAAAGGGGAAATATGCATGCTATATAAAAGCACCATTTTCGCCTTTAATCTGAGCACCAATTGGCATTTCGTTGAACCTATAAGAAACCCAAAAAAGTATGATGGCCCGTATAAAAGCCACTCACGTATGTTCTTTTTGAAGGAAAACCTATTAAATTTTATGAGTCTTTTCCATACTCGCTCTGCTCCAATTTTTTTGCGCAGCCGTTATCAATGGAGCTAGAAATTCTGGAAGAGACATTTTTGCATTAACGTTAAAATTTTTAATGAATTACGTGGAAATGTTTCACAAGATGAAATGTTTCATCTTTGCTTCCACTTAATGCACACAGCATTTAAGAGGTCTTTCTTCAGCTCAAAAGATGAGTTTACCTTTGAACTGTTATAAATAAAGTTTCATGTGTCTCATTTAGATTTATGACTTGTATTAACAATTAATTCATCTTAATAAATAATGCAAAGTAAATAAGCCGATCCGATGATAATTATAATTACACCACAAAAAAGATTACCTATCTGTTTTTTTTTTAACTTTTTACAAGGTCTTCAGGTCCCAAACTAGGCAGAGCTTGTACTATTGTAACCTGATGACTGATTCATATATATATATATATATATATATATACACTTATATACATATACACACCAAGACACAGGTCAAACAGACTTGTTCATACACACAAATGTTTAACCTGTCCGGGAATCGAACCCGGGACCAGCGGGTCAGAAGGCAGAGTGCTACCAACTGCGCCAACCGGCCAGTCGAGTTTTGTGATCACACTTTGCTTGGCCCAAATAATTTCGGGTTCGGCTTCTTCCGGAAGCTTTCATCAGGATGTTGAGTGCGGTGTGTTCGTTAAAACGTCCCGTCGCGCACTACGGGCGCGCCGCCCACTTTGAACCTGAAACCGCCATGTTATCTTGGCGCTAAACCAATTTATATAAATTTCTATGCTTTATTATTAAAAAAGTAAATAGGTCATTGTTTAAAATAATTCAAATTGTGCAAAATAATAAAGTTCTTACACAGTTACGTTAAAACCTAAATTTTTTCAACACTCATGAATGACAATATTAAAATTAGAACTTAGATACACGTAATACGAATTTAGATTTTAAAGTACTTAGCAAATTTTAGAGAACGACATATCTACCACAAATTAGATATTTGAAACATAAGAACAATTTTAACTGCCACATCTAGAGCACGGCTGAAAGAAGATACATCCGTGTTCACGTCGGGGCGGTTCGAACCACTGTGCAGCGATCTTGATTCTCATAAAATTTTATGTCCCTCAGACAAAGAGAATTTTGTTAATTAACCACACGGCCCAGACCAATGTGCACTCTCTTACCATGGTGATAGATAATGCGCCCTTTTTGTATCACAAGTGCGATCTTAACGACCTCTGTGCGCCAAATGGCTGAGATTGTACAAATTTTTGGGTAAAATGGATTTACATGTACATTTTTTATGTATAACTCAGCTGTACACTCACTCTAATAGTAAAAATCTGTTCAATTTCGTGTTGTTTTTTGGGATAGTTGAAATTGAATCAATACTTGGGTCGATTGATAAATCATTTGTAACTTGGCTTCTGATACTCCAGTTTTGCGACTATTTGAAGTGAATGTTTATAGTAACGGTGTTTCAAGTATGTGACAAACATTAGCAACAGTCCAAAAATCTGTTATCAAAGCACGATGTGTCGTTGCAAGTGAAAACCCAAGAAGAGATTCAATCCGCAAATTACTTGATTGATGACCTACGGATTATTTATTTATTATGCACTAGTAGCGCCCCGCAGTTTCACCCGCGTGGATTACGGTTTTCCCGCTACCTCAATTATCCCACGGGAACTATACTTTTTACGATAAAAGTAGTCTATGTGTTAATCCACGGCTAAAACTATCTTCATACCAAATTTCATCCAAATCTGTAAAGCCGTTTGAGCGTGAAGAAGTAACAAACACATACACACATGAACACAAACTTTCGCCTTTTTAATATTAGTTCGATAATAAAAACAATAACAATTTCTAATATTACACTTTTATTGTACCAAGTACAACTAAATTGGTTAATTTGAGTTTTGATATTAAGCATTTTTTGAGATGACAAAACTATGACTTAATATTTGTAGTACTATGTATATAATATATATATATATATATGACCTATATATAGTATAATTTATAAATATATAAACTTTATTTCGTTTCACTAACTATTTTTAAAACAGTCCACGTATATTAAAATGAATCCCTATTACCTTTGGTCACTGCATCACGAGTGAACGGCTGGACTTACTTCGCCCATTATATATTTGTTGTATATTAATTATCAGGACCTGCTCCTGATTCTAAGAAAAGAAAAAAAATGTGCTTTTGACAATATAAACGTTTTAATGTAAGGTATGGTGTTTGACATATCTGTCTGACAGTTGGCGCGATTGACAGAATGTGTTTATTATTTTTAATTATAAATTAATTCGATCAATTCGAATTCAATATTAAAAAATCATAGTTTAAACGGGAAATCGTTTGTCGGGGTACCTTGTTTTTAATTTAATTACAAGAAAATGTACTGTTTTTAGAACAGCTATCTGTTGATAAATTGTATATCTATAGCAGGGGAAAGCATAGGTAGATTATCCTCTTTTCATAAATCAAACTCCTAATTAAAATAAGCCGCAGGAAGGAAATTATAAAAAAGCAAAGAAAAGGTCTGATTTGATAATTCATGTATCGGATAAGAACCCAACTTTCTTAAAAAAATAGCCAAACCTAACGAAACAGACGCAATATCTATTCTAGTTATATGAAAATACGTACATTTGAATAGTTACAATTGATTCTAGAAAAAAAATATTATTAATAAAAAAAATAACATCATCATTTGTTGACTGCTGGCCCCGGGTTCGATTCCCGGACAGGTCAAACATTTGTGTGTATGAACATGTCTGTTTGACCTGTGTTTGGGTGTATATATATATAAGTATGTATATCAGTCATCAGGTTACCATAGTACAGGCACTGCCTAGTTTGGGACCTGAAGACCTTGTGTGAATGTTGTCCCATATAAATAAATAAATAAAAAAGTTATTATTTTTTTATTCATATTATTTTTGAAGCCTCGGAAAAAAGGCTAAAACGAATCATATTTTTCTAAACACAACTACCGCTTCTCGATCATCTTTTAATTATGTCATAAATAGTGGCATCAGTAAAATAACTCATGAATTTAAAAAAATAATTTACATATTCACCCGTTTCCTGCTAACATATACGCCGGAGCACATTTATTGGTCTCAAAGAATTTATATTGTACTATTCCGTAACTATAAGATTATTGAAATCACACATTTACAAGACAATAATTCAAGCATTATATTTGACACCACATCTTTAGTATAACGCAATAAAGTTCACAATCGTAAGCGTATTATTGCACATCGATTTATTGAATTGCAATTGATATTTACTATCTACTTAGATCTTATTTCAAGCAAATTACAGTTTGGAGTTACACAAATTAGCAGTAAAACAAAAGCTGTAACTTAAAAGTTTTACAATCAAGTGTAAAACAGTGACATAGCCTGCTAAAATTGTCTATAGTGGTTTAATTCTTTTTTTAATAGCGTAGGTACTATCTAATATAATAATTTATTATACGCATTTAATATACTATCAATATAGTAATATATGGATCGAAAACATACGTATAGTATGTCTAACCTGTTGTCAAGCTTTTTCGTCCGTTTATTATCTCATTTGATTGTTATCGAGACGTAGTCAATGGTATCAGATTGAACTATGCCCACACACGTGAGGCTTAAAACGATTAGTGTGACCAGGAATTAGAAAATGCTCTGTTAGCATTCCAATATTAAGACCAATATTATTTATTTTTTATTTATACATTGGGCATTTGCATTGGACTATTTATTTATATATCTATCCTACGTTCACCAAAGTTACTTCTTAAAGCAAAAATAATAGAACTGGTCCGTCAAACTGCAAGAGCTTAGGTACTGCATACAATGCAACTGTTTCTCAGTGAAAGTAGGCTCATCTCCTGACCGCGGATAACCTTTGGCCATAACCTGTCGTTGCGGTGTTATTGTAAAAGATACACCCATTAGTGATCGCCATAAGATTGTATATCGATACTATCGATAGTGGTGGATAGCGGAATCGATAAGATCGATTTCTCGCGATGGGAATAGATGGTTTATGGGAGATATTGGAGTTTTATTTGGATTTATACACTACTGGGTGTTCTTTCGTTTGGATGAAATTTGGTAGGTATGTAGATAGTTTAGACTCTAGATTAACACATAGGCTACTTTTCATCCTGAAAATAATTGCCGTTGCTGGTGAAAACGCGGGGCGCTACTAGTATTTAATAAAAACAAACAGTTACTGCCGCATTCAGCGCTGCATCCTTGGCAGCAAGGTCCGCAAGTACCCCTACTAACACCGTACATAATTATTGTTTTAAGAAATTTCAACAGTTACAAATTCTAAATAACATCGTTGTTTAAAACCGCGAAAAACCGCCATCCACTATTTATGGGCGGAACATTGTTAACAATTTCTTGAAAACTAATCAGATAATCAATTATTAAGGTCAGGCTTACACGTCAAAAATATAATTAGGTACTGCAAGTACGTGCATAATCAAATACACAAAAATACCTATTGTAAATATTAACTAATAATGAAATTAATAGAAATCAGTAATCATTAGATTAAGCGAAAATAAAATAAATTAGAATAAACTTGAACAGAATATTAATAATGTCATAACTTAATACGCAAATACATATCATTATGTCAACTTTGCACAAACAAATTCGTCATACCTATGAATAGAAAGCTCGTTCGATAAGCCAGCTTTTCGACTTCAGTTTAAATACGGCGTGGCTCATTGCGGCTGTGATAGAAGCAGGTAGCCGATTATAAACGGCAGGTCCCATGATATTAATTAAATTAGAAGGTTTGTTTAATCTTCCCGACATGGTTGCCAATTTGTTGACGCGGCGGGTATTGTAAGAGTGCGTATCGAGAAGTTTTCTAAACGATTTTAAATTTAATCGTACGTGTATTGCTACCTACTGTATTAGAATAGAAGGAAACGTGAGTATACTAAACTGATTTCGATAAAGTTTTCATGAAGTCCAAGACCACTGTGAAGAGTCGCCCAAAAGCTTGGTGTCATTTTATTTGGAATGGGTTTTTAAATGTGTTCATTCCATAGCGTGAATGAATTACAAGTAGGTGATATCACGATAGACAATAATTGTTTCGGCTTCGTCTGGAAACCATTAATAGGATATTCAGTGTAAGATGGGACGATATGAAAAACCCACTGCTCGAGACAGAATTTTATTCTCAGTGCAAAAGGGGATGTAACGACAAACCCACCACACTCAGGACCTTAAAAGGCCGGGTTTCAAACAAAGCTAAAAAGTTGTCGAACGTGATCTATCTACCACGCGTATATAGATTTCATGGAAATCCGTAGAAAAGTTATAAAATGATATTAAGGGTGCTCAGAGTTTCTAATCGAGACCAAATCAGAAATGAGATATCAGTAAAAGAACTTAAGTCACCTACATAGCCCAGCGGATCACCAAATTAGAGTAGCAGTGGGCAGGGCACATATCTCGGAGAACCGATGATTGTTGGGCTCGAACGGTTTTCGAGTGAAGACTACGGACTGGCAAGCAATTGGAATTCCACGGAAGTCCTGACCAAGATCGCATGAACGGGCTGCGAGGGTGCAACTTCCAATCAGTCCTTGTGGAGATCAATACAGGAGGTTATGTCCAGCAGTGGACGTCATATCGCTGCCAATCATGTCACACTTTTGAGTGCTGAAGCCGGTTCCATGTTTATGAAATCCATTTTTTTTCCCATTTTGTTACCTTTTGTACCATTTTTGTTTTCACCTTTGTTAATCACGGGATAGATTATCATTCACCGTCAATAAGGAAGTCATCAAGATAGGCGTAACCGTTTTCAGATATTGGAGTGTTACTCAAAAACTACTTGACCGATTTTGATGAAATTTAAATGGGACTACTTCGGAAGTATATCAAACAAAAAAATAATATTTAGAATCGGTTTACAACTGGGGGAGAATTCTGTGAACATACATAAAAAAAATACACATAGTCAAATAAAGAATCGCCTCCTTTTTTAAAGTCAGTTAAAAACTGACTTACCTTTCCTTTAGTTAGAGATGTCATGATTTTTAGAATTTTTAAAACGTCTTTATTTGAAACTACTGAACTGTCATCAGGTCCTTGGTCTTTTCAATATAATAGCATCTAACAGCTGGCTTGCATACGTGTGTTTGAACTAAAACATGCACAAACTACATATTTATAACCCTATCAAGTCATTATTGCAACCATTTTCGAATAACTCAAATACCGTAACGCACTGTATATATCAACATCAGTGTTACAGTTTTCTTTCAAATTGCTCTAAGAAGATACCATTGACCTATTTAAAAACTACTCTAACAGCTCATTAATAGAGTTGAAAATTGTGGGTGGTTGAATTCCAGCATAAATCAGCTAAGTGTCCTGACAGTGACATTTCGCAATTTAACTGTCACCGTGATCTAGTCTCATTATGGGGGTAGGTGCAAAAACCTTTAGAGAAGCGGTTGGGAATAAATGGAATACCTATTAACCATTATAGGAAAAAATATGTTGACGTAAATGAGAGAGTTAGATGAAGAACTTGTTAAAGGTAGCTTTCGTATTTCGTTCGTTCGTTTGTTTGTTTAATAGGACCGTAGGACATCCGTTGTCCACTGATGGCCGTAGTTCTTCCCCATTGATCTTCTTATGGACCTTTTGGAAGCCGCTCGGCTCAGCAGTGAAGTCAGTTCGGTTATTCCAATCTATTTTCGTTATGTAGGCTAGACGAATATTTTCTAATATAAATAATAAGTAAATAATATAATATAAATAATATAATAGCATTTTTACATAGTTTACTACTAGCCAGTGCTTGTAATTCGAAAAACACGCTTCCATAACTTTTTACTGTTGTATATGATAAATTGAAAGCATTTATTGCAAGTACAATCTATGATTTTTCGCTCTAGCAAATATTACACAAAGTAGTCGTTAACAAATGACAATTGGTACGAAGCTCAATTGTTTTACGCTTAGACACGTCAATGCTACTATTTTTTTATACTAATAATAAATAATAATAATAATATGGGACAACATTCACACAAGGTCTTAAGGTCCCAAACTAGGCAGAGCCTGTACTATGGTAACCTGATGACTGATATATACTTATATATTTACTTATATGCATATACACACCCAGACACAGGTCAAACAGACATGTTCATACACACAAATGTTTGACCTGACCGGGAATCGAACCCGGGACCAGCGGCTCAGAAGGCAGAGTGCTGACAACTGAGCCATCGGCCAGACGAATACTGTACAGATCTAGTGTATTGACCACTTGATGGTCATCGGCGATGTGGTCAAAGATGTCACGCTAGATCTAGAATGCTTAGCAGCTCTCAAGGACTGCTGCGTGAACACACTATAGATGTGGTGACAGTTTTCCAAACTTGAGGGTGGTAGCTAGTCAGGCGGGTAGTACACACGAAAGTACCCTACCACCATGCTGGGAATTTAAAAACAGTCCTTCACTGAAAGCTCAAGCCGTTGTTTAGGGTCAAACCAGTGTCCATCAGTTTATGAACCGACACTCCCTCCGCTGAGCTATCATCGCTACTACATAATATTATATGATATGAATAGAGATGCACGCTCAGCGCCAGAACCATGAATAAATTGCGTTATAGTCATCGTATCGTAATCGTATAAACGAATAACGCACGTTCCATCCGTACAAACGATTAGTCATGTTTCACAGTTCTACCAGATTTGCTGAACGCAATTGTTTTACGCTACGATACGAATACGCAACGACTGCGATAGTGATTCATGCTTCAGACACAGCCTCACATGTATCGCAAAGTAAAACAATAATGAACTGATGTTTGTTATATTGTATATCTGGTATGTGTATTAAACATACTTGTACAACATAATGTGTTTCACATTTAATTTTCGCATTTATATATTTGTTTTAATGTTAGCTGGCAGTTGTATCTATAATTAATTCCTCCCTGGCAACAATTAAGACCGGGACATTAAATAACGTCTCATCTTGTCCTTTAGCCAAGTTTGTAAACTGCCTGAACTCTGAATCTATATATATAAAAATGAAACCCGTTTTCCGTTGTCACGACATAACATGAAAACGGCTTGACCGATTTAGATAAAATTTGGTATGGCGATAGTTTAAATCCTGGACTAACACATACGCTACTTTTATGGGGGACTTTACTTTTAGGCCGGAAAAAAGTATAGTTTGCATTGGATAATTGAGGTAGCGGTAAAAACCGTAAATCATGCGGGTGAAACCGCGGGGCGCTACTAGTAATATCCATAAAAAAGTGCGAGATAAAAAGTTTTTTTTTTTCCCACGCTAATATTACTTTGCCTTGCCACAAGTTAAAAGTAATAATAATACGTTTGCTATACCACAACTTTAGTGGAAATGCTTCACATTAAAATATTTATAGAAACACAGACCGTTAAAAGGCAGAGGCAATAAAGTACACAATACCAAAGGCGTCCAAACGAATCCCAATCAATCTACTCAGAATGGAGCCAAGCAATTAATGCCATAGCAGTCGGCCACACACGCGGCGGCGCGGCGACGCGGCGACCAACGAACTTAGATTAATACTTATTGCAGAACATTGGAATTGAATTGACTATTTCGCACTCGAACTCACGAGCAAAACGCACGAGCTGTGCTGCGTACCTGACATAGAGCAAAGCCAGTAGAGTAACTTTGGGGGAAAGTTACATTACACAGTTATATTTTTATTAATGACTAAAAATTCTAAATTGACACGATTAAGGAACTAATTTTGAATGTGAATAAATAAAGTTAAACCATGAATTTCCTGTTGCGATGTAAGCTAAGCCAAGTCAAAATTGGGGTATTGGTCAAAATGTTATGCTACATTATCCAAACACTTAAAATTTGTGTATCACTTTCTGTTTTTGAAAATTGCTTTTCAAGAACTTTCTCACTTGTTCTTGGGAAGGTGGTTTGTCGCTTTAAAAGTGTACCAAACTGAAACATTTTTTACGAAATTTAATTATACAAGGGATATTGTGGCTTTATATTTCTTTTGTTGTGATATATAAAGCGTTTTGAAATAATTTAACAAGCTGCTATTCGCCATACGTATTTTTTCTATTAAATGATTATATTAGACATATTCTCACAAATCAACAAAATCATAATGTCGTAGACTAAAATGGCGAAGTTAATCCTAAAATACCAAAATCCCATTCCGTCTACTTTTGTATATTTTTACACCGTTGTTTTTTTGAATTAGATCTTGATAAATACATAAATGGGTTGATATGATATACACAATATTTTGTGTTCATTCCGCCAGTTACTCATTTCAGGCCATCATGAAGATGCCTCAAGCAGAGGCGAAACACGTGTCGAAGAGGTAACGGTTACGTAAAATTGCATGTGTATATCGTACTGCATATTTCATGCATGCAACTTATGCGGAAGGGACGGCGGTCCACACTGCATGATACTGTGGCTGGAATGATTAAACTCACGGAATCAAAATTAAAAATTGTGTATTTTATATGATATCGATTTCCGCAATGTAATGCCTGAATCTATAAACTTATATATGCAATTGCTATGACTTCTATATATAACTAATAAAAAATACACATTTTAGTTACCACACTGTTTTATTTTTACACTGTGACGTGTTTGTTCTCATTTAGCAAGCTGGACACAGAAAAGCTAAAAATAAATTATAAGAAAAAATACTACCTACCTTATTTTAATACCTTTTAAGGAATACTTGCATTAAATTACTTAAAAAGTATTCACATAAAATATATGAATATATTTTCAATGAAATGATTTGACTAAGCGCTTGTAATTTCACATATATATATATTCCTTTTTACAATTAGCCCAATCAAATTTCGTCTTGATCTGTGACCGCAATGTGAAAATCAGTTATCATAGTCAAACATCTTCAAAATCCAGTCACCATCCGCCGAATACTAGTGTTCTACCACCTTTGACTGCACCGTCACAGACCACCAGTTTAGTTAACGCCTAACGTGACCATATTTATATTAGCTCTCTATGTTCTAAGCAGGTTTCCAGAGTGGTAAGTTCATGTTTCGTTGCCACAAGTAGGAGGCGCTGAGATACCTAGTCAAAAACTTGCTTTTTACATGCGCTAATGGAGCAAGAGCCTACAATGGCCAGATCTACGTTATTTTATAAGACCCCTAACACAGGTAAGAACGATCAGTGAATATAGAGTTGGGATTTTGGTTACTTTCGAAGTTATCAGGTAGTAAATGTGTATAAATTAGTACCTATAATTCGCTAAAGTATAAGGCTTAATATTTTTTATATTTCCTTCGGAATAACATTAGACATTATGACGTCATCCATTGCCGGACACTAAGCACGGTTGTAACTCCCTGCCAGACACCATGAAATATTAATGAATTATGATAATACTTTCGTCATAGTATAAAAGTTGATTTTACATATTTTATTTTTATTTTTTTTAATTACACTCACACCCCCGCACTAGGATTCCCTGTGTCGCGGGAGGCATGGACACACACAATCACAACACACAAACAACCAAGACCCGGGACAAACACCTATACTCATCGCACAAATGTTTGCCCCTGCCGGGATTCGAACCCAGGGTCCCGGAGACACAGAAGTCAAGTCACTGACACTGACCACTGAGCCACGGCGACCGTCCGCGTCACGCTACCGATATGTTACTTGGGGATTTTTACTAGGGGGCTTAGATACACAAATCAGCCCGGCAGATGGCGCTGCAGTTGGCATGCACGACTACGGCTGACGGGTCCGCTAGTATAGTATAGAACTGGAGCATACATTTTAGCACCTTCAAAGGGGAAAACATGCTAAATGTAAATACAACCGTATCAAGTAGTAAACTCTTTATTACTATTTATACAAACATTTTAGCACTCATAAATTATATAATTCAATATTACAACAGCTTATCGTAAGTTTTATTGTAATTTACGAGCTTTTACCGACTGATCTTGATTTGAATGGTCGATGCACGAAATTAAAAAGGTTTGGTCAATGCGTGCTCGATTTTATTGTATGTGGGTTCTGAATGATTGTAAAGTATAATATACTGTAAGCTTTCAGATTATTACTAGAGCAACCAAATTGAGTAGCCATATAAGTAAATTATACTGTACTGTAAATAATAATGTTATAATCGAAATCGCTAAAGCTAAAGTATCCTTTCAAGTTATACCTTCCCGCTTATGCACATCGGATTTTTCATAGATCTTATTGTAATTATTTTTTTATGGGATAAGATGACGGATTAAGCAATAACCCTCCCAATGTTTTAAGAAGTATGTATGTATATGTATGTTTGTCGTTTATAAAGTTACCTGTAATATTGTTTGGAGTTGTATATATTATATATATTGTATACATTTTGGCTTAATCATCCAAAAAGTAGGTACCTAGATACTAAAATATGTAATACTGAACCCTAATAAAACGGTAAATTAATAATACCAACACTGATTTGTATTCGTTCTAATCCCTCAGCTCAATAAAATAATTGAAAAGTAATCCGTAACGGAATTCAAAAATATGTATTTACTATGGCCATAATTTATTCCAAAATACGAAACAGATCGATTGCTGTAAATCAACTTTAATCGAATATCTATTTCTTTGCCCCTAAAATGTTCAAAGCATACGTTTGTATAATAATACAATAATATAATACAACACTGCATGTTTCCCGATACGCACAATACTGGAGTCTTCAAGTCGCGAGTGAATAGGTACCTTCTAGGTTTGCGTGCTTATAGACAACGTCATCGCTTAACATCAGGTGAGTCAGTTGTCAAACGCAAGCTTATAATAATTAAAAAGACATTAATAGTCTTTAAGGGCACTCTGAAAGGGACCTTTTATGGACACACAAATCTTCCTAAAGTTTACCTAACTTACTTTATTCTGAGGCCTTGGTTTTTTTTCACTAATTTCACCTGAAAATATTTTTTACAATCAGTGAAACATATTTTCGCGCGCCATATTTTTCCCTTACCTAAAATTCTCGCAGTAACGACAAATGCGCTTGAACTGTGTCTTACTACAATACATTATACAAACTAATGAATTTAGTTTTTTTTTTTCGTTCATCATTTAATACAGACAAATAATGTTTTTGGATCTTTCGAAACTTTCAGTTCAAAGGGTGACAGACCAAAAATATTAAACAGATTATTATGTTCTATATTGAAAATACGCAGTAAAAAAGCTGTCAAATGCATTCCCTCAGTGGCCATACTTTATCTTTAATCTTTAAGATTGCTTCAACTGGCGAAATAACCTTATCAGATTTAAGTAACGTAATCTGAAACCACCTCTTGAAAGATACTGAAACTGTTCCATAATGAAACAGACCTGGTGGCTCAACCAACGAACTGAATATTTGCTTGTAGTTCACAACTAATATAAATAATTGTTACTATATTAATCCTATTCAGTTGTCATTTCCATAGTAACATAAACAATTCCGCATTAATAATTCACCGCTATGTTTCCTAGCTGAGAGCTTACGAGTTTATCATGGGATCTTAATGACCGGCAACTAAGGCTTCCCACATACTCGCAGCATAAACGTAACACTATTTAATTGCAAAAACATACTATGGCGGAAGACAATATTTAAATGACATAAGGTGACATGATATAAGGTAATATAAATATTATTATCATCATCATCATCATCATCTCAGCTATAGGACGTCTACGACTGAACATAGGCCTCTTTAATTGATTTCCACAAGGACCGGTTGGTGGCGCCCCGCCCGCTGGCTCGAAGACGCACAATGAGCTATGGAGAGGGCTATGCTCGGGGTTTCTCTGCGCGATCGAATGCAGAAATGCGGTGATCCGTAGAAGAACGAAAATCAGCGACAAAAACCAGCGGATTAACAAGTAGAAGTGGCAGGGGACAAGGAGCATAGCTCGAAGAACTGTGGCCGTTGGGTTCGTTAGGTTCTCGAATGGAGACCACGGACTGGCAAGCGCAGCAGGAGGGCCACCAACAAGGTGGACAGACGGCCTGACTAAGATCGCAGGTAAGGGCTGGATGTGGGCCGCTTTCCTCCAGTCCCCGCATAAATCAATGGGGGAGGCCCGTAAGGCCGAAGGCCAGGCGTGGCCCAGTGCGAGGCCATAGGCCGGGACACAGGGAGTCACTAACGAGGCCGCAGGCTGAGTTCCGAATGGGGTGATACGCACTGCTGTAGCTTAAGGGAGTACTTGGCACATCTCGAGCTGGTCTCCAAGGCCCACGTTATCTATTACAATCTTGGTCCATTTTTACCGCGACCAAATTTTTATCAAAACTTTGAACTTCCATTATGGTAACGCCGCTTTGGTTGCCTACTGCCTAACTAACTTTGTACTAAACTTAGTTGATTTTCATAAGAATGATATTTCTATTTTATACAACTGCATACAACTTTTGCTACAAAATTACTTTAATTAGTTAACTTAGATTGAATTATTCAAAATTTTTGAAAAGTTATAAGATCACTATTTTGATTTTATTGACAATCACGCTTGTTATGACTAATTGAATAAATTATAAAGTCATAATAAGCGTGACTTTTAATAATATCAAAAAAGTGATCTGATAACGTTTCAAACATTTTCAATAATTCAATCTAAATTGTCTAAGAAACCAATGTTATTTGTCAAATATATTTTTTTTAATGGCGTCATTATGACACGATGCAAATGACAGAATATCAACGGTGAACTACCACAAGGCTAGTTTGAATAGTGGTCGGTAGATAGGTATCTCCAATGGGCGATGTCTCGTGCAAAGGTACGCGCTGTCCCAATGGTGGATCGAGTCAATAGAGGTGGGGGGGCTACTCAGTGAAAGTCAAAAGTATTATTAACTTTCCATTTCGAACGTATGTTAAATAAAAGCATTGAAATAATGTTATCCTAATAATAACAATATATATTTCTTAAAATATCCCTTATAAGAAAAATAGATGACATTCATTTAGGTTGTGATTGACGTGGGATTGATAAAAACTATTAGCAAAATATTATAGATCAAATGTGGGTTTTGCGAAAAAACAATGCAAACTCTTTGAGGCTACTCCAGTCTTGTCGTGATCAATGTAACATGATGTAAGTCGAGGGTAAAAAAAAACAATATTTAGTGTTTATACCGCGACTTTAAATTATTCCTTATAAATATTGTTTAATATCTTTTTGGTATGGATATCCGCAAAGTAACGCCTATATATGAATCTATAAACTTTATAGTGGAGGGTAGTCAAAAATATATGTTTTATATAATTATTTATTTTTTCACGAAAACTACGTCCCACTCCAAAAATATGATTAAATAATCTATGCGTAGCTTGATTGGAAAAATGCTCACAATAATTTCCTCGCAAAATTATAGTAGCCTCCACTTGTGCCACTCGTAGCAGGATAGTGGATGACGAGTGACTTATTTATATCCCGAAAGGGTAGTGAATAAAGGCGCGTGTTTCAAAATTATCACGAAATCGCATCATGAGTGAGGAGATCCATAGAGGAACAAAAGTCACCGACATAGTCCATCGGATTTGATACTTCATATAGTAGGGAGCAAGGTCTCTTAGAACTCATGACTAATCGTGTTCGTTCTCGAACAGAAGCCGTGGACAAGCAAGCGCGGCGTAGGACAATCACCGACCAGGCGGACAGAGGGTCTGACCAGGATTGCTGGAAGAGGATGGAGGCGACCCGCTACCCACCGGCCCTTGTAGATATCAACGAGGGAGGTTTATAATCAATGATATTATATGTTTATATGAGGTAGATGTCGCACAAGCGCGCGGAAACTGAGGCGGCAAAATTAAGTCAATTGTAGTAATTTTCATTACGACGCGTATTTCACGCGCAAGTCTAAACATATAACTATCCTTTTCTATATTATTTGTACCGTATTATCTGTCGCAGTAAACATGTTTATGTCGTAAAGGAACGAAATCTGAGCACCGCGCAGTATGAATATAAACAGCTATTGTATTACTATATTATTTCGATTGGCATAAATTTTTTTTATTATTTTTTTTACACTCAAACCCCCGCACTAGGATTCCCTGTGTCGCGGGAGGCAAGGACATACACAATCATATCACACAAACATCCAAGACCCGGAACAAACACCTACACTCATCGCACAAACGTTGCCCCTGCCGGGATTCGAACCCAGGATCCCCGAGGCACAGAAGTCATGGTCACTGACCACTGAGCCACGGCGACCGTCGCATATTCAATCACAAAATCTCAAAGTTACCTTAACACACCACAAATAAGTGATTCAATTTTTATTATTATAAAATTGCGCCATAAATATTCAATTGTAACCATTTCCAATAAACACTTGTCAAAAGTTACAGCCTCCATAACAATAACGGAGCCACTGTTTACAAAACGAAATCGCACTTTATATAAACCATAATAATATAAAAGTGATGATTTTACTGTATGGTAAAATCGTAAATGTTCACTTTGTGCTTGTAAAATTTTTAGTGCGTGCAAAAAAAGATTCGCCACCTCGCATAAGGACCTCACAGATTAAATACTTTTTGCCTTAATAATTCTTGATTCATTTCCTTGTAGGATCCGCCTGGAAACCACCAGGCCTAGTTTACTAAAGGCCACATCACGAGTTATGGGATAGGCCCTGGGGTTGTATCTTGACGAGCAGGGTATCAATTCTACTAGCACATTGCTCATGGATGGTTAATAACTACACCGATTTTATTCCTACCGCAATACAATTACCTACAATGCAATCGAGATGAAACTGTTATTTTAGCGGAATACCAAGCTTTATTACGATAAAATTTGAATCGCTATTGCATTGTTTAAGGATTGCTTGTCTTCAAAAATAAGATATTGGATATTAATTGGCACACAAATTGAACTCACCAATATAGCTCAGCAGAGAAGCAAGTGCAATTACTCGTAGCAGTAGGTCGGGTATTACACTTAGAACTGCTTACTGAGGTTGAAATAGTTTTGAGTGAAGATCAAGGACTGGTGAGCTCAGCCTCAGCCGACAACTCAGAGAAATGATTCGATAAAGATCACAAAAAGTAGCTGAAACCAGGACGCTTACAACTATTATGTGTGTGTTTATGACCAGCAGTAGAAGCTGACTGCTGAAATTATAATGGCAAATGACATATATTTCTTAAAATTATGTGTGTAATGATGTCTACCACCAAAGTGGGCATAACCAAGAAAAAATCACTTAAACCAATGATGTTTTACTAAAGATGACGTATATTCATACTGCGCGGTGCTCAGAGTTGGTTCCTTTACGACATAAACATGCTTACTGCGACAGATAATACGGTACAAATAATATAGAAAAGGATAGCTATATGTTTAGACTTGCGCTTGAAATACGTGTCGCAATGAAAATTACTACAATCGACTCAATTTTCCCGCCTCAGTTTCCGCGCGCTTGTGCGACATCTACCTCATATAAACATAGTATACAATATCATTGGTTGTGGATATTTATCTGAAATGCCTACATATTGAAGTAAGTACGCAACCTTCATACGCCAAACAGTGCACCTGTGCGCTTCTGGGCGTGTGCAGTTCACGTGCAGAAGTAGTTTTCCAACACAAAGAAAACACTAAGTTTATTCCAAACAAAATTTATTATCAACATCCAAACCTTGATATTTGCAAAATCTCTCCGCAGTAAACCGCAATTAGTACTGCGTCAATCGAATCGACACTAAAGTCGCGTTTAAACGATTCCAATTTGCATTATCTCAACGTTTTAATTGTGTTAATCAGGAGCCAGGAACTTGTCATGTCGGCGGCGTCGATGCAGTGTTATTTTTCAATTTACGATGTACGACTTTTATACTACGAATTATAGAGTATTATGCAAAGCGGACTTTTTTATCGCAAAGTATATTCTAGGTATGCCCACGGATACACACGAGGATAGCCAAATTAGTTTGATACTATTACTACATCACAACCATACCAACATGACTGGCCGGTTGGCGCAGTTGGTAGCACTCTGCCTTCGGAGCCGCTGGTCTCGGGTTCGATTCCCGGACAGGTCAAGCATTTGTGTGTATGAATATGTAATCTGTTTGACGTGTGTCTGGGTGTGTATATGTATATAAGTATATATATCAGTCATCAGGTTACCATAGTACAGGCTCTGCCTAGTTTGGGACCTGAAGACCTTGTGTGAAAAAAATATAATAATGTTATGCTCCTTGACAAGATCGATCTAGTGGAGACTGAAAAGACCAAAATCGTTCGAATTAGTGTAGTATTCAGTGATAGTGTGCTAGTGTAATGTGGTTAAAATACTGCTTATAGAGAACACATGAACAAAGTGTCTTCCCCTTTAATAGAAACAAAGACAAACGACAAAGTTGTTTGAGCTTAAAGAAGTAACAAACATACACACAAACTTTAGCCTTAATAATATAAAGAGGATTTCCGTGTAATTTTGTCATAAAAGAATATAAGACACCATTATAAATTATATAAAATCCAAATATATAACGAAATTTCGTATAACAAAATTAGGTAATTTAAAAAATCAGTTCGTATTAACTAACTTTGTTTGTAATATTAATAAAATATTAATAAAAAAAAAAAAAAAAAAAAATAAGTTTACAATTATTTTGTTTTCATTGTTTTCTAATAAGAACACCCCTCACGCCTCCCAAGTTGCTATAGAGTATTCGGAATGGCAAACGGAAATAACCATCACAGTGTGATATCTTCATGGATAATACAAAAACTGGTCTACTGATAGCTTTTCTCAGGATATAATACTGAACAAGAGATATAAGGCCAGGTACAGAATACATGACTCCTGAGTTTCAGCATTATTAACCGACTTCAAAAAAAGGAATTTACTCAATTCGACCGTATATATGTTCTGTTTCTTTTTTTTTGTGTTCGCGGATAACTTCGTCTTTCATGAACCGATTTTGATGATTCTTGTATTTATACTTCCGTGGTGGTCCTATTCGAATTTCATCAAAATCGGACAAGTGGTTTTTTAGTTATACTCCCATCACTGAAAAGTGGTACGCGTATCTTGATGATATTATTGTCGCGGTTGAAGACATCGCAGAACACACAATGACAATTATTTGATCCCGTGAGTAGCAAAGGTCACTGAAAAGGGTAAAAAAAAATTTTTTTTCGTCAAGTTATTTCACACTTGACGTAAGTAAGTATGTTATTTTTTATAATATGATATACAATACCTGATATACAAATATACTAAAATTGTATAATAATTTGTTAAATTTATAACTGTATCTATAATTTAAGCATTTATCTGTATCTACTTGTGTCTGTTGTTGTGTAGTATATATCTATACTTATTAGTATTAAACAATACACGAAATTACACTTATATAAGGATATGATTAAGGCACCATTAAAATCTTCAAAAGTGTAGGACTAAAATAATTCGTTATATTTGCACCAAATTGCAAGTAAAAAGGAAATTCCATTAAAACTATACCATTTTAATCATAAACCTATTTTATAAAACAGGAAAACATCGTTATATATTTTTTGTCTTCGTCGTGGCCTCAATGAAACTAATTCAAAGTTCAGTCTTCTCGTGACCACGATCAATGCAACTTGGTCGAAACGTCGAGGTAAATAAATTACTTTTGAAAGTTTTTCTCGCGATTAAGCCCCGTTTGATTTAATAACATTGTGTTCGAATCGCGAAAGTCTAAAAATTATAATTCAAAGAATTCCGTTTCACGGCATTATCATCTTCATCATCTCAGCCATAGGACGTCCAATGCTGGACATAGGCCACCCCAATTGATTTCCACAAGAACCTGTTAATAATATTAAAACTCACGTTCATAATTACTTTACACTGTTAGCAACATTACATTTCCATTGAGATAATATTTTTTTAGCCGTCTTCCTAAAAATGAGGAGAATAAAGTATCGGATATTTTGTATGTTCGGGCATAGCTCCCTCGTTTGTTAAGCGAGTCGAAAACATTTTTTCTTCCTTTTGACAGGATACATTTTCGGTTTGGTCACATACAAATTTCGTCAAAATTGATTGAGTATTTCTTTAATTTCAAGAAACTTTTGTATGGTAAAGTAATTGAGTCAGTTTACTATCGTTTTATTAACTAAATAATCTTGATGGTAGTTCAATTACATTTTCTTTTGTTTTAGTATCTGTGACTGTCGCCCCTCGCCCTAACATTCACGGATAGGTGAGCGACTAGGCACATCCATATGCCCGTAGCGTGGCGGTATGTGGCATCACTTTGTTCCGAGGAAACGGTATTATCGACACTTCGACGTACTAATCTCTGATATTGCTTTCGTTGCGCGTGGTTTAAGTTATAAGCGATAGCAACATAAAATAGTAAATATTTTTTAAAACTATGATGTTCATTTTATCATTTTTGATAAGTGAACAATACGTTGATATTGGTTGTTCTGTCGTTTCATCAAGTTACTAAAATAATGTTAAAAATATCTTATACGATGACGATGTAGTCCAAAATAGTATGGCATTTATGTATGACGATACTAAAGTTAGATCAGGTGCCCCTCTACTTGCTTGCTACCTATAGCATAAGGAAAGATATTTTCATCAAAATGTGGGTAGTTTAAGGTAAACTTATTCGTCAAGTTTTTTGTGCCGACTATAACACCCGCAGTTGAAAAAATCTCATCTAACATTTTACACTGTTTCTACGGATATAACGTGGTACTTACGCGTAGTCAATATCAAGATCGATCATTGTTTCGGCTTCTTGCGGAAGCCTTCATCAGGATCTTGAGAGCGGTGTGTTCGCCGTAACCTGACCTGTTATACCCGTAGAAACAGTGTAAAGTAATTATGAACGTGAGTTTTAATAAAATATTGTAATGATAATAATTTTAATGAATTAAATATTATTATCTGATACCAATACTATGTACGAATGGGAAGAGAAAATAGTCATACCGAGACGGGGAATCTTAGTGGTGTGGCTATTTGTACCTGTTAACAATTTCATTATAGTAAATATTTTTAGCACCAATAAATTTATTTATTTATTTAATATTTGATAAAAATTTGTAAGAAGTTATACGAAATTTGAATTTTAGCGCGAAAACGTTGCTTTTAATTTTAAAGTATTTTAGATTATATTTGTAATTAACATAATTGGGGCCATAATCACTACCAGAGTGCGAAATAGCAATCCCGATTATGCACTCAAATATTACAATAAATCGTCTACTAGATAGACCTATCTATCACTTTACAGTCTCATTCTCAGTGACGATGTGTGAACGAAGATGAAATCGCGCTAGACTTTAAATAGATATTTATTAGCCGGTTCACAGAGACTGCTGCCTCAACAGACTATGTGTTCGGTGACAGGTTTTTAAATTTATGGGTGATTGCTAGTAAAGCCAGCAGGTACTGAAAAGTACCCTACTACCATGTTGTAAATTTGGTAACAATAGAACCTTCACCAAAATCTCAAGCTGAGATTGAGGTTAAGTGAGCTTGATCAAACCAGTGCCAGTCATATTGACAGCAGCAGCAGTCGCTCACAGCTTTAGGGTACCATATCTTTAAAAGTATGGAAATATTCAAAAGCTAGTAACTTACGCCACTCGTTATCTTGCAAAGATGAATAGCATACATTTAAGAATGCGTTTTTCTCACATACTCGCTCTCAGAGTTATGTGTTCAAGCAAAAAAAGCCTTCCAATTAAGAAGATATACTGTCCCATTACTCGATCGGGGGCCTATCTCCGATCATTTAATTCATATCTCACGTAGTTTTAACTGCGCTGTTTATTACAGCTTTTTCAGATCTATCTCTCTCTGTTTCCTTGAGTATGAAAGAGATAGAGGATGAGATTTGTTACGTGCTAATTCTTTGTTGTTCTAGATGACGTTGCATAGTGTTTTTAATTAGTATCTGTCTATTATGATAAAGATGGAATAAACGTTCATCCAAGACATCAAGTGTTTCAGTATCCTGTTTTATTTGTGGTAGTAATGAATGGTTGCTTTCGTTGGTATGTTTTGTTTAATAACCATGTAAAAATAATAAGGATTTCAGGAATTATATTTTTAATAGATGTGATTGGATGTAGACTTGTACAATATAGATCATAACTATGTTGGAGAACGGGCATGGTTTTACTTTGATTCTTAATTTATTTACTATATAATTATATATAGTTTTTCATTAAATTAAATAATAACTGGTCTGGGTAACTATAAAGATTTTAGCAGTTTATGAAACACTTACCTAGTTATCTAAACAATTACCATTTTTATAATTTGACTAATTTTCGTTTTGACAATTTGCATGCAATTCATGTTCTGCTGGAAACTTTGGTTTCAATACTCGACGCTAAAAGGGGTTTGAAATATGTGTATATGTATCTATCCGTCTTATTCTTATTCGAATTGGTGGCGCTGAGTCTGCCACTGACTTCCCGTATGGGGTGTTTTATGTATTTCTCCCGCCAGCCCCTACCCAAGCTATCTTAAAATATGGCCCTGGTTTGCTGGTATAGCTGTTCCATCCGTGTATCTGTGTGTTAATTTGTGGAATCCTAGTTCTTGCTTGGATAAACCGATTTTTATTAGGTTTTTTTTGTTCGATTTGTGTCTTAATAAGGACTGTACTTAGCATGTTTTTTTGTACTGGGGTTCCCTTTAATATATAACATGTTTTAACATTTCCTGTCATTTATGTCAGTTAAAGATTTAAAAAAACTAAAAATGAATATAGTATTCTTTGAGATTTTCTTCTTAAGCATGCTACATACACAAATGGCATTATGCAAGAAAAACGATAATTTCTAATAATCCGACATACGGCTTTCAAATATCGTTAAAGCTTTTATATTTTTCCGGACGGTCATATATTTGTTGATAGTCCGATACAGCATGGTCCGATAAATAACACACATAGCTCTGTAGCACGCAACATGGTAATAAATAACGCGACCAGAATAAATGATAAGTATCTATTTTTACGATTATTTAATTGATGTCATTAATGTCTATAGTATTGATTACAATTTATTACTTGTTACTTTTTTCGGATAAGATTTAGAGCTTATTAGAAGGCCTGGGGCAATTCGGGGAGCAACTTTCGCGAATCTAGATAAGAGAGGCTATTAAGATGAACTTCTTAATGTGCGAAATCTGGCGGGTTTTGAGCAGAATCCGTGTTCAAGATAGTAGTCAGATGAATATATCAAATTTAGTTTGAATGTCGTTCGGTTGACAGCTCTGAGACTACGAATATATAAATTATACAAAATAAATTTTATTAATCGAATTCCGTTATTGTAAATTATTAATGTTATTTTTTTGCCCTTTTTTATGCCACCGTTGTCAAACGGGTCTACTAATGGTAACCGGTAACCATCACATATGGATATCAGTAACGAATCAGTAAGTGGAGTTTACCAAAATTTAAATCATCTGATTATCAATTTAACCGTCGGTCAAACTGTTTTTAACTGTAAACTGTAGTAACTGTAACTGCGGGGACTACGATATGCGCTCTCAATCCCTTTAAATTTTGGTAGCACTCGGAAATATCTACTGACCGACTGTGTCTACATTATGCAGATTATATCTGAAACTAATTTTTTAAATTTGTTTTTATTATTTCAATTGCACGTCATGTGACTCGCATTATATCAATCATATGTGAGTTTTTTCAAACACAACCGTGATGTTGGAATAAGTTGTTTGCAAGAGTTCTTCAGAACAATTTCTATTCATTTGAAAACTAGCGGTCCACCCCGGCTTCGCACGGAAAAACAATTTCAAAATTATAAATTATAAGGATCCCTAAATTTTTTGAAAAAGTAATATATCGTCACCCGGGGATAGTGTAGCTTCCCAAAAGTGAAAGAATTTTTCAAATCGGGTCAGTAGTTTCGGAACCTATTCAAGTCAAACAAACAAACAATGAAATCTTTCCTCTTTATAATATTATTATAGATTAGAGAAATAAAGAAAGTCAAGAAGTAATAAGGTGCACATTATTAGATCTATGATATCGTCAGGCCAAGAACTGCGACAGAGGCTGTGGTAAATACCAAGCGGTCTCACCTGATGTTAAGTGATGACGTTGTCTAGGATTTAGCACGCAAACCTTGAAGGTACCTATTCACTCGCGACTTGAAGACTCTAGGATTGTACATATCGGGAAACACAGTTGCTTGAACGGAATCCATCAGACGGTCTCTTGTACACTACACTACTTATTAACTGTAAATTTGAAATCAACCTTATTAATAAGTACTTTTAGTTGCATATCAAATATACCGATATATAAGAAATTTTATTGTGCATAGTATTATCAATTTTATAGATTCAATATTAAGGCATATTCTTGTTTGTTAAGTATTCAATATGCTGCTACAATTATTTAGAAGCACATCGAGATAACTAACGAGGTATCAGTACACTCTGCGCGGATCCTTGGAAGTGTCTATTCCATTACTCCTTAAGGTTTTGCAGACAAATTGTTCCCATTCAATGGGGATACGCAGTCAGCAATTATTGAAACTAGAGATGAGACTTGTAGGATGTTGCCGGTAGTCAAACACTTTTATCCGGACAATCTTACAAGTTATCGATATTAATTTTATTTATACCTAAGAGAAAATATTTATCACAATTGTTTTATCTAGCTAATCATGTTAATATGTACCCACATTTCAACACGATAAGTTAAATAAATAAATAATTTTCTGTGAAGACAATATTTACCTCTCTAATTATAAAAGCAGATGAGCATTATGAAAAAATGTCCATGCCTCCAGCGACACAGGGAATCCTAATGCGGGGGTCTGAGTGTGAAAAATAAAATAAAAAAAGTCTGCCATTTAAAATAATCTATATACATACAAACTATCTATATGAAAAGGGAGTCATTGGCAGTTGTCAAGGTTTTTATTACAAGAAGCTTCAAAAGTTTCTAAAAACTTCAGTTACCAGTTTAAAATATCAAAGAATGTTGCTTACTATAACCATAACTTAAAACCATGTTGGGGCTCACCAGACATAACAGTAACCTAAAAAAAATGAAAAAGGTCGCTGTTGCCGAAACCGAAAGACTAATATTATGAATATATTGCATTACTCAGAGTGTTTTTATTATATTTATAAAGATATATCCATTTATTATGCCCTAAATTTTCTTGATTCTTTTTTGTAACCTTTTGAACTTTTGGTCGATAAAATGTATGAACACAATTTTATAAATTACTTTATTATGATTTCCAAGATTGAGTTGATAATATTACCTTACATATCTTTTTTAATAGCTATTTTAAGATTACTTCGGAGACCTAAGAAAATAATACATACATAATTACTACGTACTAACCTTCTATTGAGTACCCACCTGGGTAGCTGCCACCCTCAAATTTGAAAAACTATCACCAAACCCATAGTGTGTACAGGCAGCATTCCTGGAGGGCCAGTAAACATTCTAGATCTAGCGTGCTTACACCTTCGACAACATCGTTACTCAAGTGAGACAGTGGTCGAACGGTAATCGTTAAAATATTTTTAAAATACACTACATTTGATAGCTACAAGTTATCTTTAGTATCAATTTGTCATTGAATGACGAATCTGGTATATTCAGTGCCTTGAAGCTATGATACTTTATACGTTAAATGGGTACTATATTATAATGTATTATATCTGTCTTAATTTCATGTAACATGCTTTTTTTTTCTATTTAAAACAAAATAAATAATAATAATAATAATATTGGACAACATTCACACAAGGTCTTCAGGTCCCAAACTAGGCAGAGCCTGTACTATGGTAACCTGATGACTGATATATATACTTAAATACATACTTATATACATACTTTTTTTAAATACATATACACACCCAGACACAGGTCAAACAGACATGATATGTCATACACACAAATGTTTGACCTGTCCGGGAATCGAACCCGGGACCAGCGGCTCAGAAGGCAGAGTGCTACCAACTGCGCCAACCGGCCATTCAAATAAATAAATATAATGCATTCATAAATAAAATAGTATTGGTTATAACTATAAAAATATTGGACTAAGACAACAAAAATTTGTAGTGACATGTTTTTCTGAATTCACACCATTTTGTGTGCAATCCGGCAGATAAAGCCCATAGCGAGATACTATATAGCCAGTTTTAAAGTGTCCGGATAGGCCGGAAACTGCACAGAATGTAGGTATTTCCTGCAACTCTAATTAGAACTTCTTTGGTATTCCTCTAATGAACATTGTTTTCTAGTTCTGGAAGCGGTTGAATGGTCTTAGATTATTCAAAGACAATGATTCGTTCGTCGTGATTCACTTGATTTTATAATGAGCTAGCTTTGTCGGCTTTTTAGGTAAGAAAGTCACATAGATATATTGAAATTTATTATATATTTGATCCATACGTTATGTACTCATGTCGGAGTATTATATACCTCATCCATTTACATCATGAAAACAGGCAGAAAATGATTACCGGATTACATTGCATCACCTAATTCAATGATTTGTCAACGATTTTCACTAATGACTATATTTCGTAAATTTAGCTTGTGACCAAACACTAAATATTGTTATGAACTTAAGAGTTTGTAACAAAATTAAACATATTTTAAAAAATCCATCATAGTGGCAAAAATGCATAATATGGTCCAAAGTACAATATTCGGCGGAATTGATTATAATAATATCTATAGACGAACAAAACGTAACTTAATCTAAATTGCCAAAGCCTAACAAATGAGATTCAGAACAACTGAAATTCAGAACATGAATTGCGAATTAAATTATCTCAGAAACGAATTTTTATAATAAGAAATTTCACCACCTGTTAGCTCCGCTCAACACTCAACTAAATCCAATATAACATAACAGCTTTCAGTACTAATGACAGAAATCATTTAACGCATCCCTTGCATACATCAGTTGAACATAACTTTTCTCGAACATAACTCGATAGAACATAACATGCGCGAGCATAAATTGAAACGCGATATTGACATAAATAAGTGCTGGTCCATACGTGACGACATGCGATGTCGTACGATGTTATCGCACAGTCGCACTGTGAGGATGAGCCCTTATTTATCGGTCTGATATTAATTGCTAATTCGTTGAGATGTAAATGCAGTACTAGGAGGGACGTACTCAGTTGTTGCCAAGGGGCAAAGATGTAACTGTCAGTAAAAAATATGATCATCTCGTAGAACCATCTTCGATTGTATTGCCTAATCGTATGCATTATGCGGTATAAATGGTTGTCCATGAATATCAGTTTGATAAAACTTTTAAACGAGTCAGAGCACAAGATGCGTATATTGTGTCTACTAACTTTACTATAAGACTAATCATGCAAATATCTTAAATGTTAGTCTTGAAGCGCTATTTAAATTAAATTAAAGAAATTTAAAATCAATATCAAACCGTTATTACTTATTTACTTATTTTTTTAATGTCACAGTATATAAACCAATGAAATAAAATCTACTTGTTAGTTGATCACCGTAAATAGTCTAAAAATCTATAATAACATTTTATTTTGTACTAGTTAGTATCTTAAATTTTATTAACGTCTATTCCTTATTGAAGTCAATTCGGAACATAACACTAGCAAATTGCTATGACAACATTGATGTGATTTATGAGTTTTGCCTTAAACAACAATAGAGTTAGAATATTTGATATCATTAATACTGTAAAAGGCTACTTAAAAATAAAAAACGCCTAATGTAGTAAACTTTTTTACTGTGGGGCAAGCAGCTGTTATGTCAAGACCAAAATAAAAAGCCAAAGTATAAGTATTGAATTAATTAAATTAAATAAATATAAAGCTGGTAAAAGTAGTAAACTATATTGAATGGGTCCCCCCGCTTTTCCCATCCTTGATCCGTTCATGCTGCAATATGTAGCAAGATATGGTTTCCGAGTAGAAGTTTATTCGATGCATCTGCGACCGTTGAAAGACACTATGAAATACATTTTATTGATAACGGTATTTTTATGAATAGTTTATTAGGTTTTAATATAAGTAGTTTTCATAATTAAGAAGATTACAAATAAAAAGCATGTATCATAAAAATTTAACAGAGATACAGTTGGCCCGAAAATTTTTTACCTTATTTGTTAACAATAAATAATGATTTATTTTATGAATTACCGTTTTTTTCAACTTTGTGTAGGTAGATGGGCTACATTTTTAAACTGTTTACTATATGTATGATACTATATTGATAGCTGCCAACATAAACTAGAAGTAGTGGAGTGACACAGTCTCTTCTCAGTATATAGTTACTTATCTATGGTCTCTATAAAAGCCAGTGCGGGCCGGACCAGTGACGCATATTTCCTTCGGCCTCGGCTGCGTGCGGGGGCTCTGCTGGTTTGTTGTTCGGTGCGAACAGTGAGTGACATACGTATTTCTAATTGTTTTATATGGTTCATCTGTGTCAGACTCATTATTTGTTATTTTGTGATCAACTTCATGTGCCTTTCTATTTCAATTGTGATTTAATGGTCAATTAATAAACCAAAGATGTTTTGAGGTTGGGGAGAACGCGTGTTGTATATTTTTTTTTTAATATTTCTACTTCTGATCCTAACAATATTTATATAAGAACTTAGGAAAAGCTCAGCAAGTAGCTTGATTTATCTCACGAGATGCCATGTGGGATGTTGACTCGACGATCATTGTCCCGATAGTTTCGGCGAACAGCGAAGAGCCTTGATCAACATCTGAGGCTGTCATTAGACGATTGGATCAAGAGTCAGATGCAGAAGGTGATATTTCTTGTAACGGCGTATATATTGTCCAGAGGTTCCTCACTCTGCAGCCTTAACCTCCGGTAGGTTTAGCCCAGCCCCGCTGCCGGCGCTAATCTAGGCTTAGGTTTTTTATAATATCTTTATTAATTTTTGTTTGTGATAATATCACAAACAAAAATTAATAAAGATATTTACAAGATTTATAGATTTTTACAATACACATATTATGTGTATTGTAAAAATCTAGGCCTAAGAAAGGTAGAATATAAACAGACATAATAATAAAATTTAACCTTGAAGTTTGGATCAATTTACAATGAAAGTGGTCACAAGCAGGCTGGAGTAGCGTGTGTCTTCATCTTAAAAGTGGTAGTTTTTCCACAAATTATCCACATTTGATTTTTAAAGGTTCCCAAATTACATAACATAATATCTTATATTGATAATATACATAAGCATAAACTTAGCAACGTAAAAAAACAATAGCTTTAATGTTGAGCTACTAGAAGGTAGCCTAGGTTTTAATATTCAAAGTGGGAATTAGCAAAACATGACGTGATATTTTCCCTGTTATTAATATTAATCTTATGCACTTGTTGATAACTTGATGGTAGGATACTATCGAGTGCCTGGCTAGCTACCACCCTGTAGTTTGAAAACTGTCACCAAACACATAGTGTGTTCAGGCAGCAGTCCTCGAAGTCCCGTGGTAACATCTTCGACCACATCGTCACTGACCATCAAATGGTCAAACGCTACAAAGGAATATAAAACTTGCTTGTTTAAGCTATTATTGCGTGGTTTATTAATTTATATTAATTCGTGCGTGACGTCACTTGCCGTTCCCATAGGAAGACCTGCGATGGTTGCTACTAGCATTATGCTGAGTTGGGGTTAGTTTTGTGTCAAAAGCAAAATATGTTATATACCTATGTTAATTTAGAATAGATTGTTCTTGTTTATATTGATTTTTGACACAAAATAAAGTCTATGTCTATGTCGATGTATTTTTTATTTTAAATTTTTATTCAGGCCTAGCTCCGTAGACTAATTTTGTTTTTCAATAAATATATTATGCTTCCAGATTGATCCCACATAAACTTCATCAGAATCAGATCAGTCTTTGATGTCAAAAAAGTTAATAAATCCGTAAAACGGATAAGTAGTGGAACTCGGTTTTGTTATTTTTAAATAGGTCTTGTCAATTTTACTTTCCCCCCTCTACTGCCGCCTGTAAAATATTTCGTTAAAATCTTCTTTATATATCTATCTACCTTGTACTTTTTTGCGTCTAGCTGAAACAAAACCCTTTGTAGCAGTAGCAAGCCGTATGCTTTTGAGACAAAACGGAACGGAAATTCCAGGAATAAAATTTATACTCCAAGATGGTTGCGCATTTCTGATACTTGCATGAGATATTCTTAGGATTAATAATTTAATGATGAAAAAGTTTACAATTTTACAATATAAGTACATCATCAAAGAGAAATTGATTTCACACAAATGACATCCGTCAAAAAAACCTTGCGTAATTTTTCCAAAATTCCCAATTCCCAACAGTGTTTTAATCAAAATATTTCTCTCTCGCGGTGCCATATCTGGATAATTATAGTCAAATTGCCACCAATGGCAACTTAACAAGGTAGTCTTGGAGACGTTTTTTATAGGGTGCTCCTTAACGCCCGCCTATGACACCGTCGCGTAATGGAGCGAGAACGGTCGCCCCTAATATGGCAGTCTCTAGTTACAGTTACATGTTCGCTGTGAAAGGTCGCGGGTTGATGCTAATCGCTAGTTGATTCCGGTGTTATAAAATACTACGTAGTTGGCAATGTCGATAAATGACTGCTATTAACATTTGCTGGGATACTTTGTCGGCCTTGTGGTTTGGGAAAGGTATGGCGATATTATGTCTCAAACTACTATTTATAAAAGTCACAAGCGGGAAAATTACCATTGTTATTTAATTTTAAAGGACCTTCTCTAATGCTTACATGATTTATGCTAAACTAAACCGAAATTACATTAAGTCATGTTAGAAATTAAACTACATTTATTTTATACTTATGTTATTAAGTAAATATACGACCTCGATACTTATGGCACCACATTATTTTATAAATTCCACAAATAAAGTTGAAAGTTTTTATGTGTGTTAGTGTGTATGTTTGTTACTTCTTCACGCTCAAACAGCTACACCGATTTCGATGAAATGTGGAATGGAGATAAGTTAGACACCGGAATAACACAAAAGCTACTTTTATCCCGGAAAAAGTAAAGTTCCCGTAGGATAATTAAGGTAGCGGGAAAATCATATTCCATGCGGGTGAAACGGCGATTGAAACATTCGTCAGAATGTTCGTAACAACGTGTGAACGTGATTAGGCGATCCATGACAGATTACTTCTATGACATATGATTATCATATTAATTAATAAGCATATCTCCTGTGGTGAACAACTTGTATCACCTTTCCCATTTTCCTTCTTCCTCCTCTCAGCCATGTGTGTCCACTGATGGACATATGCCTCCCCCAAATAGGGGCGATTAGCCAATACTCACCACGCTTGGCAGGCGCCCACCTTCTGATACGTGGTCCCTTAGCCAACTCTTACGGCACCCGCGGAAAGAGATGGGGGAATACTATCTAGGCCGGTATCACCACGCTCATCTTAGTAATAAGTGATCAATATTTTCGGTAGGTTCCTTACGGTGTGATTATTTTTAACGTTTATTTCAAACCTTCACATATTTATAGGTGTTAAAATGCGCAAAATATGCTGATTCTCATTATTGTATCATAAAGTGTACTTATTATCTTATTTAAAAATAATTATTTATATGAGAAACAAGATGTTTGCTTACACAAATATGGGCTTTCTCAAAATAAATAAGCTTTCGAATTGCTTAATTAAGTCGCGCTAGTTATGATGAAGTGTTACTCGTTAAATTTCCAATTAATAAAATGCCTTTTAAGTGAAAACTTATTAAAATATCAATTGTAATGCTTACTCAAAGCTATTTTTAAGTACGTATGTCTTATTATAATCTGCGTTCTAATTCTAAGTACCTATCTATGTATGTGTTGCTATTTATTTATCGCATCAGCTAGAAAATGTAATAATATACTACTAACTTATATTTTTGTTGTGTATTTAAATATATATGCAATTATATATTTTAGAATACATTTTGCTTTGATGTGTACGATGTAGGTACGTACCTTGTTTCAATATAGACAAGACAATTTAAAGAGCATTCTGAGAGAAGCATCGTAATTATAAGTCATAACATAGTTTGCTCTAGGTTACACAGGCCACGCCTAGCCTGGCATACAACATGACCTCAAGTTACATCATTAATACACTATTTTATACCTAATATTTTGTTTATTCAAATTAATAGGTATTATAAATTGTCGATTTAGTCGTTAATTTGCGGAAATCTATACCAAATAATATTCAAATTACACAATATGTAGTGTTAATATTGCAAGATATAATTGTTTCAGGCATGTGATTCTTTAAATTGATTATATATCGTGGAATTAACAGTAGAATATTGTGTACTTTTATTTATGGTGGTATATTTCATATCATTTAACTCAGACATCATGAATGCCTGACACAAAAATGTGTGGTTTGTGTTTAAAATTAATATAAAATACTTTTTTAGAGTTTTAATTATAATAAAATTAAAACTAAAACATGACGAGTAAAATCACAAAGTAATTAAAGTTAATCATAGTGAGTCACTAGAACCTATGGTGCATTATTAATACATAAGATTTCCAACAAATGTTTCGTAGTTATTACACATTATTTGTTTTTAACTACAATTATTTAACTAAGGATTCCCTACCAGTTTCGTGACATTTCGAGTCACTTTTACATAGAGATTACGCACTTTCGTCTGCGTCCGCGCATGCATACTGTTGGGATTCCCACACGGAATATAATATAGATAAGTTACATTAAATCGTAGTGAAATCAAATAATTAATTATCAACAAGAAAACTACCTGTTTTGAAAATGCCACAAGTTTGTAAAGGTTTCGAGAATTGTAACTCGTAAAAGACCTAAAACAGGGTTAGCTTTAGGCACCCGCCGATACCCTACTTTTAACCATGTAAATATCACATGCCCCTCAATTTGCGGCCATAAAACTGCGTAATTCATGTAATAAAGTAGCTCACGTCGAAATTGTAAGACGAAATAATAAATTTCTCGAAAAATCGTACCGCGGTACGATTACGACACTTAATTGAAAAATTCGCTTATCGAGATCATTATAAGTGCGTTCGTAGAAGAAGTGCACCTGTGTAGGGTTGACCGGCTGCATGTTGCCTCCAATTCACTACCATGGCAGCATGTACAGAGCGACAGGGCTGGAAGCTGACTGCTTCCAGGTCTTAGTGAATATAATAATAATAATAATAATATGGGACAACATTCACACAAGGTCTTCAGGTCCCAAACTAGGCAGAGCCTGTACCATGGTAACCTGATGACTGATATATATACTTAAATACATACTTATATATATACTTACACACCCAGACACAGGTCAAACAGACATGTTCATACACACAAATGTTGTACCTATCCGGGAATCGAACCCGGGACCAGCGGCTCAGAAGGCAGAGTGCTACCAACTGCGCCAACCGGCCAGTCAATATAGCGTTTGACCACTATCTCACTTGATGATTAATGATGATGTCGACGAAAATGTAACCATGCTGGAACTAGAATTAAGTATACATACTGCGTTTTAAGAACTGCCGCAAAAGATTTGCCACTGCAAACGAGTGTGTTCAGGCACACTATATGTGTATTTTGTGACTGTTTTTAAGGATGGTAGCCAGTCAGGCAGGTACTTGAAAATACCTTCATTATGCTGGTAATTTTGTAACGACGTTAACTTCATTGGAAACTCAAGCTGTTGGTAACGATTGAAACAGCATTCCTCAGTCACATCTCATTTCAACGCTCCCACCGCTGAGCTATCATCCCTTCACTTATCCATGGTGATTGTTAAAAACTATGTTTATATATGTTCATCATCATCATCACCTCAGCCATAGGATGTCCACTGCTGGACATAGGTCTCCCCCATTGATTTCCACAAGGACCGGTTGGAAGCGGATCGCATCCAGCCCTTGCCTGCGATCTTAGTCAGGTCGTCTGTCCACCTTGTGGGTGGCCGTCCTATGCTGCGCTTGCCAGTTCCTATTCCGCCAATCATTTATTAATACAAATTAATTATTACATTACTCAGATTTTATTCAAAAATAAGAATATTATAATATGTAACACTTTCATTTATTGAATTCATCCTTATCTAAGCTCTGGATTGAAAATAGCGCCCTAGCCGTAAATTGTTATTTTGCGGTACAATCTACTATAATTGTTACGCACAGCGAACTTTACTTATGAAGACAATACGCATACACTATACTATAAACATGACATAATAAAATACATGTTCTTATTTCTATATCCCGAAGGGTGCTAATAGAATAAGCTGCATTCCCTCATTGATTAGTCAAAACGCAATATTTGGGCAACGAAAAAACTAGCCTTCTTATCGCCTTATCACGAGAATTACCGATTAACCGACTTTAAAACGTAGGGGGATCTACATGTATATATTTTATTCCACGGTGTAGATATTATACCTGTACATGCCATATATATTTATTTTTATTCTGTTATATACTTCTTTATCTATGTTCATCAATTTCGCCGCCAACTATTGACCGAAACTGTTTTTTAGTTTTTATAAGTACGCTTCCGAGGTGACCTCATTTAAATTTTATAAATCTCGAAATGATTTCGAAGAAAAGCTAAATAATCTGGTGGGAAAGTGGGTTGTACTCATTTTTGTATAATTATACTATATATAGTAATGTAATAATTTAATATATTGTAATAAAATAATTATTTAAGTAATATAAGAGATATTTTATTTAGATAATATATATTATTGGCAACCCTGTCAAAAATCACCTAAGTAATGGGATCTCCACACACTACGGTCAATGTAAACACGAAAATTGATTTTGAAAGAATAAGTTACGATTTACAAAATTACCCGTCTGCCACTTCAGAGAAACATTTGTATCGGTCCGTGGTCAGTATTATTTTGTTAAGCGCACTGATTCAATACAGTGAAAATATAGCCATTTCAATATTGATCCGGAATGAATTTATTTACTGTAGATCATCATCATCATCTCAGCCATAGGACGTCCACTGCTGGACTGCTGGTCTTCATTCGAGAACTTTTCGGCCCCAACGGCCATCAGTTCGTCGAGCTATGTGCCCTGCCCACTGCCACTTCAACTTGCTAATCCGCTGGGCTATATCGGTGACTTGCGTTTTTCTACGGATCTCCTCATTTCTGATTCGATCACGTAGAGAAACCCCGAGCATAGCCCTCTTCATAGCCTTCTGATTCTGCTCAGAAGGCCCATAGTCAGAGACCACGTTTCAGTTCCGTAAGTCATCACTGGTAACACACACTGTTCGAAGACCTTCGTTTTCAGGCATTGCTGTATTTTGGACGAGAAGACGTCTCGTAGCTTCCCGAACTGTAGATATATTCTTAATACTTAGCATGTAATATAAATATCGCTGAATGCATGTTTGCATATATTTTTATATACTTTATTAATTACTAGTAGCGCCCCGCGGTTTCACCCGCGTGGATTACGGTTCTCCCGCTATACTTTTTCCAGGATAAGAGTAGCCTATGTGTCAATCCAGGGCTGCAACTGTCTTCATACCATATTTCATCAAAATTGGCGTAGCCGTTTGAGTGTGAAGAAGTAACAAACATACACACATAAACACAAACTTTCGCATTTATAATATTAGTAGGATTAGTATACTATTAGAGTAGGATGACTAGAATAGCTACAAGTGGCGTAAACTTCCCCAGTGACGGATCTTCAGGGTGAGATGGTTGTTGGAGTAGACAGCTGAGGTGAATCTCTACCGTACACAGGGTGGCTCGATCCTTGATCTGACGTTTGGCATCCCAGAACCCTCGCCTTGAAACGTTTAGCGCACATAAATGTACCGCGTCGATACTGTTAAGCCCGTATCTCACTAATGGGGAGTGACGTCAGACCTGGAATATTGGGGGAGGCAGCTCGATCCAAACCTTGCAGGTATATGCAAAAAAGATCGGTAAGCTATATAATTTTTTTAACGAATACCAACTCTCCAATATTCGAGCATATACTTCTGAGCATCTCAGCCAAAGGATGTCACACTTAAAGTTCATTTAGCCAGCATCAATTATCTTCAAGCTTTGTTGTCAAGTGGTACACTTAGCCAAGTATATTTTGAGAACAAAATGAATTTTATGATTTTGAAGATTTGACATTTAGGTCCTTTTGTTCCACTTCCCCACAATAAACTGTTGTTGTACACCTTCACGGATACTTAACGATTAATAATACACGTTTATAGCAAAATCACTCTTTTATATAAACTCGTAATATAAGAAATTTATATTAAATGTAATTCTTCCTTAAAATGTTCCCCCACTGTGTTCATAAAACCTTTTTCATCTCAATTCATTTTCAAAATTAAAAACAAAACACCACACAGATACATATTTTAAAATAGCGGCCAGTAATTGCTTGCCATCTAACCAATTATTCATTCGAAATTTGAAAAATTCTTTTTTATAGCCACAGAGGTGGTCTTGGCGCGAATATGGGGCGTGGCAGCGGTCGATATCGATCGACGGGGTCAAAATGGCGTGATTTTAGTCACGATTAAGCGATTTTTTAAATATTCGGACAGTACTTTGATGTTGTTCTTCGAAAATTGTAGATTAAGTTATTGCAATATTATTACTGATAGTTACAGATTTAAGATAACAGATAATGACTGCAGCGGAAAGTAGACCTAATTATTACTTGATGATGCAAGCTAAAGTAACAAATAGCCTGGCGTGATTGGCTCAACATTTATTTCACGATCGTGCCCGTATAATAGTATATTTATTCATTTCTTTGTACTCTTATTCTTCATCATACCAAGCTGGTTTGTTCTAAAATAAACAACGCAGCGTTCACACATGCAAGTGTGAACGCTGCACATGCTGAGCATAGCCCTACTGCCTAGAAACTATATTAATATGATTTTGACGCTGTTGCGTATACCTACATAATATATTATATAGCAATAAAGTGTTTGTTTTTATCTATATCTTTAAGACAAGGGTTTTGAATGACATTTTTGTGCAACATTAAAAAAGGTAGAATATTTTTGTGATACTTTTAGTAATTTTTGTTTGTTAAAATTTAACTTATATATAGAAAGTAATCGACGCAACATAAGCAATTTAAACTATTTCCTATCAACCAAAGCTCGATGCTAGACTGTCCCTTCATCTAGGTCATATTATGTCTTTGAAATTATATAATTTTAATAAAAACCCATTATCTATATGTGTTCCATGCCATACGATTAGCTGGAAAGGGGACATCTACGTATTATATCTCCAATTAAAACATAAATAATTCATTTTTCTGTGCTTGCTATTTCTCACTCTTGGATCACCATACATTTTAAAATCTTTTATGAAAAAGATGTCGCTCATTCACATAAACTTTTGTTATGATATAACACAAAACACTGAGGAAATATATCCTGTATATGAAACAAGTGTAGTTCTAAAAGCGCTGTGTGTGCTTTTATTTCAATTGTCCGTATAATTGAAAACGCACTTAGCGCTTTTACTGTCGTATTTGTAGTATACGATGACTGTGACACAAATCATTCCTGCTCCAGGCACTGCAATTCATTCGAACTGGCAGCAAGACGGCTTTAAAAACAACTTAGAAAAACAAACTGAAGATCCAGTACAAAAAAATAAGAATTTGTGAACCGTGAATATATCGCTGTCAAAGACTAATATCCTCAGTCTATTCTCATTAATAAAGCCTATTATATAAGGTTAGGTTTTGTTCTTGGCTCAGCAATACACTCTATCTATTTATATAAACAATACATAATGATGACAAAATGTTACCACCTATGTTACCTTATAATGTATTAATTTTAAAAATCAAATACCGAATTACATTAAACGCTGTTAATACTAGTTTCATAAAAAAACAGTTAACAAAATACTCTATCATTTTTTAAAAACATTCAACACCATATTTTTATTTAAAACTTCATCGTCATTAAAAACTTTCCAATACGCACACAATTACTATAGTTAAATCCAAAACAAAAACAATGAATTTTCAAATGCAAGCCGTTAATTTACGTCTCATTAAGCTTAATAACCGTCATCCCATCTCAATAAACAAAATCAAAACGTTATCAATCACCGGGAACAATCGGATTGAACCCGATTGATTACAGAAGTGGCACTCATTAAAAAATACCTTCGCAAATCAACCCGCGGTCTCCTTAACTCAGCCAGAGTTATGAGTTGGCGCGACCAATTATAATGAAGACAATCATATCGTTAAGTGTGGACGAGGCATTATTTTGTTCATCGTTGGATATGGATGTGGTATTTGCAATATTTTAAATTCTAATCATAGAGTACTCAGTCTTATACTAGGCTTGTAGCCTAGTATAACTAATAAGACTGTTTCGTGTTATGCGTGTCGTATATACTTGTATTTACTTGTCCTAGATATTGCTTTATTTATTTAAAAGATCACAAACACAGAGTAATAAAATTTAAAACAAAAATCTAAGTGAACAAGCATTGAAAGAAATTCAAGTGTCACAGCAATTAAAGGTACAAACAGCGCAACAGATAAAATCACAAAATATCATCATGAGCAGGTAACAAATTAAACATATTGATGCTCGCTTTATACGAAAATCGATACTTTTTAATTTTATATTAAAAAGTTATGCATATTAAAAACTTAAGAAACTTAAATTAATGTAACTACATATTAGTAAGCTTAACCTAAAATAATTTCCATATTCCAACTTACTATCATTCAAATGATAAGAATTAAGGTTAAGCAAGTAAAATTAACCTTTAACTCGCCAACCCGCATGCCAAGCGTGACGAGTATTGGCAAATCCCCCTCTATATGGGGGAAGCGTATGTCCAGCAGTGGACGCATATGGCTGACAGAAAAAGAAGAAGAAGTAAAATAATGGTGATAATATGATAATATTTACAGTACCTGTACTTTTGAAGCGATGATAGCTCAGCGGGGGGAGCGTCGGCTGTCAAACTGAAGGGCACTATTTGGATTCCCAGCAACAGCTTGAATTTCCAGTGAAGGTAATACCGTTATCAAATTTCCAGCATGGTGGTAGTATACTTTCGAGTACCAGCCTGGCAAGCTACCACCCTGAAGTTTGAAAAACTGTTACCAAATACATAGTCTGTTCAGGCAGCAGTCCTTGAGAGCCAGCAAGCATTCTAGCTGTAGCGTGATAACATCTACGACCACATCGGCGCTGACCATCAAGTGAGATAGTGGTTTGACCACTATATGTATGCTACACGATAGTGGTCAAACCACTATCTCTACACTAACAGCATAAAAAAACGGTGTTCAATCTTTTAGTAGCTCTATGTATCTCTAATGGACAATTATGCATTGTGTGTTTAGAAGCGGTAAGCGGCGGACTGATTCAGACTGATAGCCTCTCGTTACGTTCCTGACTTATGGCCGCCGGGCACGCATGCAAACTACGCTTGCCGATCACACTTGGCATCGATATTGCGACTCATTACAAAATTCTAAACGCATATAAATATTTGTTTCATTCATTCAATTGTACCAGTGGACATTAAAACACATAAAATATGTTTTACCTAACAGTATCAATTATGAAGATTATAGATCCATTTGTTATTTTTTCTTTACATATTTTACTTTCAGTTTTTCCGAAAGTAAATAATAATATGAAATAATTTATCGAACGATGACGAGCTGTAACCTCATTCAAAGCCCAGGATTAGTAATAATTGTTTTTGCAAAAATATGTATTGCTACAATCGTACTAATAGTTTCACTATGAACATCAAAGGTAGCTTTCGCTTTTGATGACGCTTGTAAATAAATACCCTGTAGCAGTCCACAGCCAGACTTAGGCCTATGTAATAATAGTACGCCACTCTGCATAGAATACAAGAAACTAAGTATTTCTTGCATTTAGCTATTTCTAACCATTTGCGCGGAAGACGGCCAGAGGGGTGGGGTTTAGGAATCCTACTTTATGGAGTATTAAGAGAAGCATATTCTAGGCTTATTTTCTTCTTAAGTACACATATAAAGTAACTATGTAATTTATTTCTAATTGATACAAACATAATATAAAAATAATTTAGAATAACAATAAAATAATCTTACTTAACTTAAAATAAAAACCTTAAACATTTAATAAAAACTAAATTAAATCTAAAACGGGCCCCTGCGGCATTGTACCCAAGATGCTGGCAGCGTTTCCTCTTTGTATTGCTAGGCTAATACGTTGAGCGAGGAAGCTGCCAGCTCTTCGGTCTCCTGAGACGTCAACCAGTCTCTTGGAGATTTCCTTGTAGAAGTTGAGCGCGCTAGGACCCCACGGACCAAGGGTCTCGACACCGAAAGGAACAAAATTGTATTCCGCGCCGAGACCGCTGTATTTAACTACTTTTGCCTTTTCGGCCGATTCTGCCGCCGTTCCTGGCCTCGTGGAGGTTTTGTGGACATGTGAAGGGGCTAGTGTGTCTACACAAGTCGCATCCCATACCATTATCCGACCCATGGCCCACGGTATGAGAGACATACCGTCCGGTCTCTTGCCGTCGTTTCTGAAAACGCCACTTGGCTCCAGAAGGGCTGGCACGTTTACGGATGCAAGAGACCGGCGGAGGATGTCGTTGAGGGCGGCATGTCTCGAGAAGCGGCCTGCACTTCTCTGGCAGGAGAGTCCGTGGTGTCCTAGCGGGTCGACGTCATTTCCGCAGGGGCATCTATGTGGGGCGCATACCGGGACCCCGAGGCGGAGACAAACTGCAAGACGGAGAGTATTCGGATCTAAGAATGTACCAGTGCTTGTGGAAGGATGGGCTTGGAGCCAGTAGCCGGCTTCTCGTGTACCCACAGCCAGCAGTCTGGCTAGCTCCGCACTGCAGCACTGGTTCAGGAGGGAGTTAGCTGTCAGCTTGCATATAGCGTCGTCCCAGCACCTTTGCGATTTGTGGTTTTCTGGGAAATTATGATCGGGGCAAGCAATCTGCCAAGCCTTCTTGGCGTCTTCCAAGCCTGCAGTCTCATAGTTTGAAGGGAGTAGGATTTTACCTATAAGACTAGCAGAGCTATGGATAGACGACAAAAAGGCAGGTAATGCGATACTAGAAATTTTTCTAACTCCCAGCCCACCATGTCGGATAGGGAGGGAGCCTTGAGTCCAAGATTTTTCGCTTAGCTGGATGTTAAGAATGGATTGTAGATTATTTTTGATTAAGTCATCTAAAGGCAGCAGAAGATTTTGATATTTCCAAAAGGGGCAGCAACGGAGCACGTATGTTAGTTTTGGAACGAAAAGACAGAATTTGATGATTAGTAGCGCGTAGTGTGGACTAATCTCAAGAAGCCGCGTTGAATGATTTTGAAATTTAGAAATACAGTTTTGAATGTAACCTGGAAAACTTTCTTCAAAAATCGGGGACCCTAGGAGATGAAGGGAACTTTTGTCAACAATTTTGATGTTGGGAGCAAGGTTATTAAATTGTTGAATTGTGTTATTGACGTCTTTGCAGGAACTATGAATAAATAGCTCGCATTTATTAAAATTTAGCTCTAAACCGATGCTTTCGAAACTGTTTTTGATTGATGAAAGATCATTGAGTACAGTAGCTGCATTACCTCCTAGGGTTCCGTCATCCAGGTACCAAACATTAAATTTTGACGTCAATTTTTTTATGATTGGATTTATTGCCAAACTAAAGATTGCTGGCCCCATATAAATACTTTGTTATATACATATAATACTTTTGCACAAACAGGTAAAATGGACTTGTCCATAGTCTAAAAATATTTTTTTTTAAATAACTTAAAATAAGAAAGTCAGGACCTATTACCTCATAATACTTGTTTGAACAGGTGAGGTAAATAAGACGTGCTCCGAGCAGAACAGCAATATTCCTGAATACTATGCACATTCTTACAATTTCAGGGTCCTTGAAAAAGTAGTTTCCTCAGATATTGGGCTGCATACTCAAAGCTGGTTTCGTCTGGCAACGCAACCTGCAAGCGTTCTTTTGGATCATCTTGTTTCCGATTATACTAGCAGTGCAGTGTTCCAGATCCGAGAACAAACATTTATGCTCAGGCGGGATTCGAGCTGAGGTCACATTTTCTGCCCGCGGGGTACAGGGAGGCGGGGGCATGATGACAACTGAGAGCGAGTAAAGTGCAGGCAACAGTCGTATTTTTGTCACGCTCCGCGCGCCCTTCGCCCGCACCTCTCTCGATCCCCGTTGCCATCATACCCTCGCGCCCCTGTACCCCGCGGGCGAGTACTCATTAAAGCGGTTTACCACAGCGATGCTATTACAGATCAAGATTTTGTCTCTTATCTCTAAATAAACGAAAGCTGCCTTCGCAAAACCGCCCCAGAGAACGTTACAATGTAGCATTGTATCACTTCTGTCCAAGTACCCTCTAACTACGGAATTCTATTGACTAGAAGACCAAAGGATAAGATCTTAGATCAGCACCTAACCCCTGATAGTAACGCGCAGAGATTGACATGAAATGGGGCGGAACTGGGCACATGGCACTACGTGATTGACACACAAGGTGTTAATGGTGTACCAGAATTGTTCCAAAAGGTCTGTTTATCCTTATTAGATGGGGTAAAATATGGTCAGGCAAGTGGTCTTGTTTTGTGATAGTGAATATTTATATGGATAGCGTTTTGGCCAGAAGACCTATTAAGGGAGCTGTAACAGTTGACTTAGAAGGAAACTGTTTAGAGGAGATGTATTTCTGATTATAAGAACAGCCGTATCTAGATTATATTATTGTATTGTCGAACCGTTTGAGAATTATCATTACCACGGCAGCCACGTGCTGAAATAATGTCATCATGAGATAAGATTACCCTACTGTTTCCAGTAGTAATACTAATCAGTCAGGATTCAGCGTGAATTCCCTTTTGTGATTCTTTCAAATTTGTCTGGTTGTTTAGTAGAAGGGCGTCATAAACTGCTCTTGTATGTACAATAAATTTTGTATGTGTTTCCCGATATGTACAACCCTGGAGTCTTCAAATCGCGAGTTAATAGGTACCTTCTAGGTTTGCGTGCTAACTCCTAGACAACGTCATCACTTAACATCAGGTGAGACAGTGGTCAAAAACAAACGTTATAAAAAAACTTGTCATATAAGATGAGTCGTTTTATTTGAAAACTTAAAGCCTTGTTAGCAATTAATTTAACTAGAGATAAGAGCCAACTTATGTTTTTTAACCTTTCGTACTAGATTTTAGTCCCCATCGTCACTTGACGTTAGATGAGATAGTGCTCACACGCAAGCTAGTGCTCAATGTCTGCAATAATTCGTAATAATGGTTCTTTCTTTTTTTTTTCTCAGCCATGTGCGTCCACTGCTGGACGTATGCCTCCCCCATATAGGGGGGATTTGCCAATACTCGCCACGCTTGGCACGCGGGTTGGCGAGCGCAGTATGATTTCCGATCCTCAGAAGGCGCTGCTGCCCACCTCCTGGTACGTTATCCCTTAGCCGACTCTTACGGCACCCACGGGAAGAGATGGTGGAGTAGGTACTATTCTAGGCCGGTACCACCACGGCCGAATGAAATAACGAAAATGAAATAATGGTTGCTGATTCCCAATTATCTAATTTCATTTCGGCACGATATTAATTTTGCATTTTCATATAATTACCTACCTAAGTATTACAGAACATAAGTATCCTAAATGTTGCCAGAAACTAAAGTTTGTTTGGCTGAATAGGATAACTAAATCTAAACTTTATTACTCTATCTCTCTCTTTAACATTATGTACCCGGTAAAGAAATCAAAAATAATATAAGAAAACCCACCGAACGTTTAAAATTACCTCGAGTTTTATTTAATCAAGAAAAAGAAGTTTATTTAAATAACGATATGGTCAAACAGTTTTGTAAGTAATTTGCCCTCTGATTTATTATATTCCTTGCAGATTTTTTGCTACATTTTTTTTCTAAAGCTGTTTGTTCACTTGTAAAACTCAATCATGCACAGTTTACAATTATTTTAACGGAATGTAATAACTTTAAAAAGAACAAAAGCCAACTCTTGAATATATTGATAGATGGAACATAATTTACTTTTTCAAGTAATTTAGTTTAATTCAAGTAATTTATCGTTTCGTTTAACGTGTTTTCTAAAGTATCGTTGAGTTTAAAGATATAATAATTTAATATTATTAAAATAATGGACAGGTTTATTATTTAATGATATACTGAAAAGAAGCATGAACATAACTATGATATACTGACTTTCCAGTGCACTATTAGGCAAGCAAATCTTTGCAGAGAGTAGGTACGCATACCAGCATCATAAATAATTTGTATTTTGTATATAAGGTGAAACGACTTGCATGCGCAGCCGCTGCTCTGATATTTTTGTACACCTTTATAGGTAAAACATGTAGATCTCGACTCTGTTAACCACCGACAACCACCGACAACGGATTTTATGTATATTACTCATGTTTTCACAAATAAAAATTTATCTTATCTTATCTTATTTTATCTTACCAGTTATTGGGGTACCTTCGTACCCAGTGACTGGTATTTTTCCATTGGCATGGTTGCACTAGTGCTCAGAAAATCAAAGTACCTACCTAAAATGGTTACAATACTAGTCTATGCCTTACTAAGGCCCACTTGTAATTGCCAAGTTATCAGAAATTTTCGCTTGGTCCCGCTCGTAATAGCGGACTACCAAAGCTGTCATATTCACCAATTGAGAGCCGATCATATTGCCATATTGAATAAACTAGATGTTAATAGAGTTCGTCAACAACTCAGAACTCATAATTAAGCAAATTTAACCCCAGATAGTAGTGGAAATCTTAAATGAAAAGTATTTTTTATTATCTCTAGGCACGAAACATTACTCAATTATTACTAAATACATTATAGAAGATTTCAATTTAAGACCAATTGATTTTTGTGTATTAATTTATATTCATATTTTATTTGATAATTGTATTAGTTTTGTTATTTTCTGTGACAATTTTCATATGCCAGCAAGGCGAAGCATGGCTGTACTAAAATATCTTACTTGTGACCAATGATAACCCATGTTTATGAAATAAATGAATATTGAATATTGAATATTAAAATCCGATTTTTAAAAAAATGTTTTATTGCTAATTATGCACCTGCCCTATGATCCAAGAAGTGCCCAGCCCATACATCAGGCATGGCCTGACCAAGCTCAGACCAAACTAATTGTTCCTAACGCCATTATTTCCTTTCCCGCCGTTAATGTTTGCAATAATGTCTCCGCTCGTTCACATATGGCGATTGGTATTTAGATGGGCCACTTTGGCACCTAAAGGCATTCGTGATTGGTGGAACTAGATGGAAACGGAACGATAAATGTGTATGCAAGATAGTTTATGTAGTTAGTGCAGTTTCATTTGCTGATAATATTATCTGAGTTTCGTCAGCTGTCGTTAATAATTACTAGCATTTAAATTTTTTTTACCAAAAAATGGAACCGACTTTAACACTCAAAAGTGTGAAATCACTTGTTCAAGTCGTTACCACGATAGTTCAAAAGTGACTATTATCAAAATACCGTGATCATGGTACCGACTTCAACAAGTCATTTCACACTTTTGAGTTTTAAAGTCGGCTCCATTTTTTGGTGAAATTTTTTGTCACCCTTTTTAGTGACCTTTGCTACTCACGGGATCCATTGTCATTGTGTTCACCGATTTCTCCACCCGCAACAATAATATCATCGACGTATGCGTAGCACTTTTCAGTTATTGGAGCGTAACTTAAAAACCGCGTGACTAATTTTATTGAAATTTAAATGGAAAGCACCAACTTTCAAATTAAATATGAATCATCCAAATCGGTTCACCCAATCGAAAGTTCTGAAGTAACAAACATAAAAGAAAACTTACGGGTTGAATTGAGAACCTCCTCCTTTTTTGAAGTCAGTTAAAAATCAATTCGAGTATTGAAACTTTTAACTTGTAAATTGTCTTTGTAATAAGATATTGTTTTGTTTCTGAAGCCGTGGGCACTTTATTTATACGACTTGATTGTTAATCTGAACATAAAAGGCTATTTCTCAGAGGCTCGCTCACACGACAAAATTGTAAAAATATCACCACCGTGCCTTAATTCGCTTTAAAAGCCGAACAATCGATTGCGTCCTTAAAATCGAGATCTCGATTCACAAAATAAATTCGGAAAACGTAACGGATCGGTGTACTTACAAACCATATTTTACTACGTTTAACAAAGAAACGATGTCGACTACTTTTTTGACCGTACCAACATTTACCGCCAACTCGATTAACCCTTATATCGATTCGAATAGAGTCGAGAAATTATTCGATTAATCGTAAACAAAGTTTGTGTTAATCGGTATTTATAGTCTTTTGTGACCGTATAGAGTGCCCGATAATACTCATTGGAGTGTAAGTTATTTTGTTTCGGGCGGAAAAAACCACATCATATGAATAATGCTTTTGTCTCATTAAGCCTAAAAGGTGATTGGTTGATTTAATATCCCATCAGGATGCGCGCGCGCAGCCGTTTATGGCTTAAAGCGCGAAAGATCCGTGGCTAATTCATTAAAAACCTTGAGCATTGTTAAAAGTCAAAGTATTTTTGGTAGAAAAACATTTTTGTCGTTAATTAACGACGCTGCCTTATATTTCGAGCTATCGATTTTTTGTCTATATTTTACAAAAGATGATTCCAATTTTAATAATGTTCGATTACGATCCAATTTATATCGATGGCAAATCTTAATTGATGTTTTCCATATTAACTCGCTGACATACTGAACTTTTGCCGGATTTTCAATAAAGAATAATTTCTCCACTCTTCCTTTTGGTAAGTTGACGTCGTAAATATGTCGAGTTATGGCGCGGAAATCAGATGATATCATCTGAATATTCCCATTTAAATATTAATTAATAAGGTTAAATCGATATTTTGAAAAGACGCAAATTAAACATTTTATTTCACAACTCGAGTTCTAGTAATAAAATCTTACTGTAACATACTGGAAGGTTGTTTTGTTATGATCAAGCTTAGTATGTTGCGTAAAACCTTTTTTTACTACTATTTCATATGAAGAATATTTCATTCTTACAGACGTTCTTACTTCAAAGGTGAAATGACTCTAAATGTTTACTGTGAACTGTGTGAACTTTCAAATGTAGCTATCTTATTATATTTTTATTTTAATACATCCTTCTATAAAACCTTTGGTAGAGTAGACATATTACATTTTTTTTTTTTTTTAATATTAGACATTTTTTCGCTTTATACTTTAAGATCATTGTTATTTCATCTACAGTACACAGTCCCTTACATGAAAATAAGAAAAGATCACTTTTATTATGAGATTTGCGTGAAAAATATGTTTGGAAACAAGGGTAAGTAAATAAAAATGGGTATTATGCAAACGCTGTTTAGGCATATTTTAAATGTTAACATTATTTAGTGCATATTTTTTTACTTGCTTATCTTTTAATAAATATGAATACTTTTAATATGTATTGTATGCAATTAACTAGGACTTAGAATAGTAAACATTCTAGGTCACTAGCCAGGATAATAAAGAATGAAAGATGTACATTTTACCTCTTGATCGTATATTTCCAAGTTCTTGTGTCTTTTTTCATAATCATATCCCCTACTGTCTTTTTCCATAACCCCGGCGTACCCCGCCTTCTTCTTCTTCTTCTTCCTCTCATCGTTTTTACATGTCACCACAGATTTCTTTATTTTGACACCCGATTTTATTAGATAATACTAAATACAGATAACGATATGAAAGTGGCTTCAGTTAATTTATCAATAAACAAGAACCTAACAATAGGTAATATGAATTATAAAATTGAATTTCACTATCCCCATTATTTCATCGGACAATCAGACGAACAGCAATGCGCTATTTCTGTATGGAAGAGGTGCCTTTCAATACATAGCATTTTGTTTCCACTTGCTTAATGCGTACTGTCAAGGAATGGACTCGGTTTTTAAATAGGTAATATGATTCTTCTTCCCTGATCCTTCAAGTAACGAGTTACGTAGGTACTTGCGTGCCACATCTGAGTGAGACAGTTGTCAAACGAAAGCACATAATTAATGCTTTAAAAAACTCACATAGAGTAACAGCTAAGTATAGAAGCATGTTCACGTTTGTTTAACAGAGCAGAACCATTTTAACTAAAACATTCTATTTTTTTTACTTCAACTGAAGGCGTTGAACTAGCACCGAACTAGTTAAGCGTCAAAAGGAAATCCATGTTGAGTTCACTGGCATAATTTAGCTGAGTCATTAGTCTCGGTGACATGAAAAAGTGTTTAGCCTCTACACTACTGCATATGAAATATTCTGTGGAAATCCACTATTTACCCATAACATTTATAAAAAGGCGATGATTGTGATAAGCTAGACTAAAAACAACCGGATTTCAATTTTTATACAAAATAATATTTTTTATCTAGAACTCTGACTTAGGCCTTGTGAGCAGGCTAAAAGTCGCACAACGAGCTATGGAGAGCTCGGAGTTTCTCTACGCGATCGAATCAGAAATGAGGAGATCCGTAGAAGAACGAAAGTCACCGACACTGCCCACGCTTATGCTCAGACATAAATTAGTCCATACACATCGCTTCTTTCTCCAGTTAAGTTAAGGGTTCAGTTTGGTCCAGCAGAAGTTTGATTTTAAAGCAATAGTGGCACATTTATTATGTGCCTTGGCATTTATAATTAGTGAAGACTATTATTCTTATTGTTCCCAGCAGCTGAGCGGGGCACTTCTCAGCAACCGTGAAGATCATAGGTAGCGACTCTTTGGTCGAACATAGGCTTCAGAGCCTTAAACACCGGCGTACAGTTGCTTGCCTATCGGTTACATTTCGGCGAATGTGCACCGGAATTACACAACTTAATTCCACCATCTCCATTCTATCATCGGTCAACCAGACGTACGGCTGTGTGCCATCACTACATGCGGTAGATATACCACCGTAACGCACGAAGCATTTTGCTTCCACGTTTATTATGCGTACTGCCAGGGAGAGGAAGTCACTGCGCGATCTGTGTTTCCCGATAGGTACAGCCCCGGAGTTTTGAAATTAATGATCAATGATTTGATGAATGTCCTCTATTATCCTTTCTAATTAACATTTTGGTTTTATTCCAGTTTGGCAACTTCATAAAGCCTTTTTATCAAATTATTTTAATAAAACTTCGAAATTTAAGCAACATTAAATCGAATCAGAAAAACATATCCTAACGGTGAAATACCCCAATTTCATCTCAGAATCATTACGTAACGATCATTATTAGGCGCCAATTTCGAATTCCGAACGCTCGTAAATTCCGCGGTGGTTTTGACAGCTGTCATTATGACAGGCCACCATTACGTGCGTCCGATCGCGCGAGAGATTTCACTTAACTCTTTATAATTTTGAATGCGATTTTTGTACGTGCCTTCGACACCTACCGGCACAGTTTTCAAGAAATAGCGTGTACAGGTTGATGTCATATTTAATCCTTATACAGAGGTTTACTTGTCGTGACATGCTCAGAATACAAAAATGCTGAAATTACATGTAACTATTTCATCTATAAATTTTAGTCCCATTTACCCTATTTGTTTATATCGATATAATAGACGAATGTGGGTAATATTTCATAAATAATCGCCTATAACATTGACTCTTTAAAGACATTTCAAGAGGGTACTCTTGAAATGTCTTTAAAGAGTCAATGTTAAGCAAATAGTAAATAAAGTATTCGATTGGTAAATCGAATACTTTATTTACTATTTGCATCTACATATTTTAAAAAGATATATATCACTCGATCGTTTGTGAATGTTGCTAACGTAAAAATAGTCTATAAAAATCATAAATCATCCTATAGATCAATTTTGCACACATATAAAACGGCCACCTAATTGAAACTAAAGAGGTACACATACCCCGCAATAATGTAATGGAGGCCAGCTCAATTCAAAATCGATAAAATAACACTTCGATAATTCGCGCTCGAATTATAATCGATACAGATTTTCTACTGTGTCGAATATGATAATTTGGTTCCTTTCACTTGGTTCTTTAGTAGTTTTATTTTATTTTTTCTAACGTTCGCACAAGCTTTTCAGGTCCCAAGCTAGGCAGAGCCTGTACTATGGTAACCTGATGACTGATATATATATATATATATTTATATAAAATATATATAACCCAGACACAGGTCAAAGAAACATGTTCATACACACAAATGTTTGACCTGTCCGGGAATCGAACCCGGGACCAGTTAATTAAAATCATTGTAAAAAATTCATTGGCCGTGGTAGTACCGGCCTAGAATAGTACTCCCCCATCTCTTCCCGCGGGTGCCGTAAGAGTCGGCTAAGGGACCACGTACCAGGAGGTGGGCAGCAGCACCTTCTGAGGATTGAAATCATACTGCGCTCGCCAACCCGCCTGCCAAGCGTGGCGAGTATTGGCAAATCCCCCCTATATGGGGGAGGCTTCTGTCCAGCAGTGGACGCACATGGCTGAGAGAGAATTGTAAAAAAAAAGGCGATTGGAAATTTATAAACAGACATACTGTAAATTATTTAAGCACTGTGATTGACCCTTAAGTAAGCATAGTTTTTAATAAAACGGCTACAATATAGCAACGAAGTAATTCAATTAATCAATTATAGCTTTTTCGTAAGTAAATTATATCTAGATTTAATGTTTGACAACGTTTAATCTCACTTAATGGTCAGTGACGATGTGGTCGAAGATTGAATCACGCTAAACCTAAGATACTGTGTTTGGTGACAGTTTCTCAAATTTAATCGTGATAGCTAGCCAGACTCGATAGTAACCTAGCACCTAGCTGGGGAACATTTGAGTTATCTATAGGCTACCAATAGCTAGTGGATTGCTCAAATGTTATTGTAGTAGCTGCAGTATTGTAATTAGTTATTAGTGTTTTATTTTAATAAAGGCCCTACCTGGGAACTTCACAACGGTGATGCCTTCAACGTAAGCTCAAGTCGTTGCCGCGTTGGTGGGGATCGAACAAGCGTAAAACAGTTTGACAGCCGACGCTCCCACTGCTAGGTTATTGTCAAACCACAGTTTTAATCTACTTACTAGTTTCATTAACTTTGTGTACATTTGAAAGGACACATATTTTGATAGACACATTCTATAACTCATAAAAGTAACGATTTTATAATTTTCAATGCGTTAATTCAAAGTCAGCTACAAATACAGCTTACAAAATCTCTGAGCTTGGTTGATACCATATTCTATCTTAAGATGAAAATGAGGGCCAAGTGAAACACACCCAATCGATCACTGAACTGTAGAACGGTCATCAAGGCTCATTAAGGTTTTCATCAAACCTCAACCTAAAATCGATTTAAATGTATCGATGAAAGCTTCGATACTTACTCGATTAATAATATACTGCACGTGAAGAAAAATTTGCTGAAGGGTTTAAAAAATGATTTATATTATAATCGTGACTCGATGTTTGTAGCATTGTAGCTTATATTATCGGTGTAAACATATTCAATGGCCATGAGCACAACAGATCTGGATTTCTATGATTAAACAAATGTGTACCTTCATGATAAGATTGTGTCGGTAGTTTCAGGTATTACTATTAGTTATTATTCTTAAAATTACATAATTATGTGTCTTTAAAAAATCAGACAACATAATAAAACAAAACGGTGTGAAATACAAGCTTATTTTTCAGGTAGGGTCACCATCAAAATATTCTAAGTATAAACATGCATCTAAAAACTATATTATTTTGTATAGGTATTGGTTGTTTAAATTCTATATTTATATAGAAAAATCTAGATATTATAGATAATAAAATCTTATTTATTTGATGATGGGAAAGTGTTACAATAAAGATATTTACAATATTTTAATGGTATCATTTGTTGTGAATATAGATCACTAGCTGTGCCCCGCGGTTTCACCCGCGTGGATTACGGTTTTGCCGCTACCTCAATTATCCCACGGGAACCAAACTTTCTTAGGGGAAATCCCAAAATCCTTTCTTAGGGGATGCCTACGTCATAGTAGCTTTATGCATGCAAAGTCTTAGCCCGACCGGTTTAAAACTGACAAAGTTTCATACAATCATTTCCTATTTTATCCCCTTGCGGGTAGAATTATTCAAAATCCTTTCTTAGCGGATGCCTACGTCATAACATCTACCCGCATGCCAAATTTCAGCCGTTGAGTCCAGTGGTTTGGGCTGTGCGTTGATAGATCACTATGTCAGTCAGTCAGTCACCTTTGAATTATATATATTTAGATTATTTCACTCAAAATAAGTATTTACGACCTCATATACATAATCCTACAAATTAGACATGATTTTCACTAAATGACGAAAATTTAATTTATGAAGTAACATTTTATGTTGTAAATGCCATTAAAAGTGTAGTTTACGATAATATTCTACATATAATGATTTCCAAGGTTAATTTGTTGACAACATTTTTAATTAGGTAAATCTCTGATTAGTAGAAAAGAAGATCAAAGTTTTTGATAAGCTCATTTTATATGTGTGTTTCTAGAGCTCAAGCATAAAGAACGATTATGGAGAAATCGTTTTTGTTTTTGTACAAGTTATGATGTAGATCAAAATTTCATACCATATTGATGTTTTGTTTGAAGCCAGATACAGTAGCTTAATAATAATATATCATCATCATCATCATCTCAGCCATAGGACGTCCACTGCTGGACAAAGGCCTCCCCCATTGATTTCCACAAGGACCGGTTGGAAGCGGCCCGCATCCAGCCCTTGCCTGCGATCTTAGTCAGGTCGTCTGTCCACCTAGTCGGTGGCCGTCCTATGCTGCGCTTGCCAGTCCGTGGTCTCCATTCGAGAACCTTTCGGCCCCAACGGCCATCGGTTCTTCGAACTATATGCCCTGCCCACTGCCACTTCAACTTGCTAATCCGCTGGGCTATGTCGGTGACTTTCGTTCTTCTACGGATCTCCTCATTTCTGATTCGATCACGTAGAGAAACCCCGAGCATAGCCCTCTCCATAGCTCGTTGTGCGACTCTGAGCCTGTTCAGAAGGCCTATAGTCAGAGACCACGTTTCAGTTCCGTAAGTCATCACTGGTAACACACATTGTTCGAAGACCCTCGTTTTCAGGCATTGCGGTATTTTGGACGAGAAGACGTCTCGGAGCTTTCCGAACGCTGCCCAGCCGAGTTGGATTCGACGATTGGCCTCTTTCTCAAAGTTGGACTTACCTAATTGGACTGTATGTCCTAGGTAGATGTAATGGTCAACAACTTTGAGAGTCGAGTTCCCAATTGATATGGGGGCGGGCGCAACATGGGCATTTGACATAATTTTCGTCTTGTCCATGTTCATTTTAAGGCCCACCCTTAGGGAAACTCTGTTGAGGCCTTCGAGCATCGTGCTGAGGTCTTCCATGGATTCTGCCATGACCACAATATCGTCGGCAAACCGAAGGTGAGTGATGTACTCGCCGTTGATGTTGATGCCGAATCCTTGCCATTCCAAGAGCTTGAAGGCGTCTTCCAATGCGGCAGTGAACAGTTTCGGAGAAATAACGTCTCCCTGTCTCACGCCTCGTTGCAATGGAATCGCCCTCGAAATTTGCTCTTGTACTCGGACCGACATGGTGGCGTTATTGTACAAACACTTCAGCACTTCGATATACCGATGGTCAATACGGCACCGCTGGAGAGACTCAAGCACCGCCCACGTCTCGATCGAATCAAAGGCTTTCTCATAGTCCACAAACGCTAAACATAAGGGCAAGTTATACTCTTCGGTCTTCTGTATAACTTGCCGCAGCGTATGGATGTGGTCTATGGTGCTGTAGCCTTTTCGGAAACCGGCTTATTCGGGAGGTTGGAAGTCATCAAGCCTACGTTCGAGACGATTCGCGATGACTCTTGAAAACAGCTTGTAAACATGGCTCAGAAGCGAAATGGGTCTGTAGTTCTTAAGCAATGTGTTGTCACCCTTCTTAAAGAACAACACCGCTACGCTTCTGTTCCATGCTTCCGGCGTTGACCCTTCAAGGACAACGGAATTAAAGAGCTTCTGAAGGACTTTGAGTATCGGTGAGCCACCCGCTTTCAGAAGCTCTGATGTGATTCCGTCGTCACCCGGTGCCTTGTTGTTCTTAAGCTGTTTCAGAGCCATCCTAATCTCGTATAGGCTGATGTCCGGGATGTCTTCGGTATAGTGCCGGGTCAGCTTGGCTCTTGGGTCTTTGGCCAAGCTGTCAACAGGCTTAGCGACCGAAGTGTATAGCTGCCCATAGAACCTCTCGATCTCTCCAAGCACCTCTGCTTTGGTCGACGCTATACTGCCATCATCTCTCTTCAGCTTAGTCATCTGGCTTTGCCCAATAGACCTGTCTCTTGCAAACACTTTGGAGCCTTTTCTCCGTTCGATCGTATCTTTAATACGATTTGTACTAAAGGTACGGATGTCGTGTCGCAAGGATTTCCATATTCGTCTATTGAGCTGCCTATATGACGCAGCATCATCGGATGATTGCAGTTGCAACGAGCGTCGTTCAGCCATGAGGTCGAGGGTATGGCTGGAGAGTTTTTGAGGTCTATTTGTACGGCGGGGCTTAAAGAACTTAGACCCCACTTCGTGGACAGTTTCTACAAACCTGTTGTTGGTCTCGTCCACCGACGCAAAGTTCTCAAGGCAAGCAAAGCGATTGGATAACTCAAGTTGAAAGCTCTCGGGGTTTTGGGTATGGACATTTTGAGGTCGGAGCGTGGATTTCATCAAACGGGACCTCTCAAGTTTAACATTAATATTCAATGTGCCTCTTACCATGCGGTGATCACTACCGGTTTTGACCATGTTGATCACAGAGACATCATTGAATATTTGTTTCTTGGTGGTCATGATGAAATCGATCTCATTTCTTGTGGAACCGTTGGGGCTCAACCAGGTCCATTTCCTTTGAGGCGGCTTCTGAAAGAAAGAGTTCATCATAAAGAGTCCCTCTTTCTCCATGAAGTCGGCCAGCCTCTGTCCCCTAGGGTTCCGTTGTCCATAACCAAATTGCCCCACTCTCAACTCTCCATCACTTCTTTCGCCCAACTTTGCGTTAAAGTCTCCCATAACAACATTGTAATGGGTCTTGGAGGTATGTATGGCCCTACTAATGTCCTCATACATAGCCTCTACCTCCTCATCGGTTCCGAGTTTCGAGGTCGGTGCATATACCTGAATGACCTTCAACGAATATCTGCTTGATATTCTGAGTATTAGGTATGTCACCCTGCTCGAAACGCTGTCGATGGTGATGATGTTGTTAGCGAGGGACTTGCGAACGAGAAATCCGACACCACCTTGGGACTTTTGGTCGCCTTCCCGGTAGTAGAGCAAGTTACCGGATTTGAGAGTTATGGTGTCCTCACCCTCTCTACGGACTTCACATAACCCTAAGATATCCCAGTGTAACTTACTCATTTCTTCTTCCAGTTCGACGATCTTCTCGTCTGCCAACAAAGATCTTATATTGTGTGTTACCAGGGCCAGAGGTCGTTTTTTCAGGGAGTGGTAGCCGGGAATCTGCCGGAGATTCTTAGCACCCCCTGCTCCACCGTTACACTGGCCGCTACCGGAGCCAGCATTAGCGGAGCTGCCGGGGACTGGGGGCCTGGTTTTATTTTGTACTGTCATAGGGGGGGGGGGGTTTGCCAATACTCGCCACGCTTGGCATGCGGGTTGGCGAGCGCAGTATATAAAATATGACCCTCAGAAGGCGCTGCTGCCCATCCTTCTGGTACGTGATCCCTTAGTCGACTCTTACGACACCCACGGGAAGACATGGGGGGGTACTATTCTAAGCCGGTACCCCACGGACGATATAATAATATATATTAATAGCTTATCCCAGAATTAGCTCTAAGTTTTTAATATTTATGTTATTATAGTCAACACTATGGCCGTGGTGGTACCGGCCTAGAATAGTACTCCCCCATCTCTTCCCGCGGGTGCCCTAAGAGTCGGCTAATGGACCACGTACCAGAAGGTGGGCAGCAGCGCCTTCTGACGATTGGAAATCAAAATGCGCTCGCCAACCCGCCTGCCAAGCGTGGCGAGTATTAGCAAATCCCCCTATATAGGGGAGGCATATGTCCAGCAGTGGACACAGGACGCACATGGCTGAGAGAAGAAGGAGAAGTCAACACTACTGAAGCTTTACTAAGGCTTATATAAATACAGAAGTGACTAGACCGTTAATATAAATCAGTATTCTGCATGCTTTTTGCGCTTATCATTAGTATTACTGAAGACCGCTTATCGGACGCATCTAGTTTATTAGATCTAGGTTCTGACGACTCATGTTACGTAATGTTATTAAATTAAACTATTTTACTTGTGTGTAAAACTTTATAATGTTAATAATTTAATTTATTGATTTCAACCTAAAATAAATTGTTGTCTTTCTGTTTAAATAACATATTACACCCTAATTATATATTACCATTTATTTCTACAGATTATTTGTAATCTATGGTACGGTCGTAATCATCGTTATGTGTGGCACATAACTATGGGGGCGGTACCCGTACATGAAGTTCAATATTATTGATGAAATTTAAATTTAACAATACGAAACTTCATGGACGGTCAAAAAAACATTAATAAAATGGACAAAGTATAGGATTTTGCTTTAGTCTTATGATGAGTCGGGATCCATATTCTTGACTTAAACAACATCACTGTTAGTTTTCTTACTGTCATCTTTTAGTGTGTGTGTAACTAGTTATGCATCCGCCCGAACCATCTATTTTAGATTAATAAGCATTGTTTTCGGTATTCCTCTGCTGACTTTACATCGTCAGCGGTTTATGCTGACACTTTCTCGGAACGGCCACACACGATGGTGTGCCTTCCTGTAGGTTAAGTTTTATATTATGGACACATTAAATCGAGCCTCCAAATCGGCTGGACGTAATTGTCGTTTTAATTAATTAATTTAGTTTTTAAAAAGCCTTTCACGAAGGAAGTTTAACTATCTCTTGTGTAATGTGTTACTATTTTGTTTTCCTATTGTCATCTTTTTGTGTGTGTGTCTCTTGTGTGATGTGTTGCTGTGAGAGTATTTAATAAATGTCTTCTGATATAGATAAAAGGTCAGAGGCGAGCATAGCTATTCTGAAAAGATTCGAGACATTCTGAAAAAATGGATGTACTTGGGACAAATTGGCGTGCATAAAGTATCTAATGAGTGGGAAAGATAAAAAAAAAAAGTGCGTGGAGTCCTTCCGCGCGGAAGAAGTGAAACTTCGTAATGTGGAAATAAAAATAAAAGCGTTGAACGTTTAACGCAACAGTGCTTTCATACCCCCTCCATGGTAGCGTTAAACGTTTAACGCAACCTTGTTGGAAGTCGCATTAGAAGTTTGACTTCAAAAACTTTCAGGCTTTCAGAAAGAATCTATAATGTATTTTTAACCTTCCAGCGTAATGTTATGATTAAATGCATGTTATGTAAGTTTTATTGCACGTGTTCAGTCATACTTCACCAATTATATCATTACAAGTCTTGTAACGAAGCGTTTATTACTAATTACCACAAACCACGCTTAATTGTAATCGCTTGTTATTCTTGACGCTAATCCTAAATTAAGTTGTAATTTGCAATTATGTTAAACGAACAGTTTGCCTTTTTGTGCTTACAGTCGTTGTGTTGTAGTGAAGTTGATTATAAAAAACGGCAGCTGACTAGCTTAAACTAGTTTGAACAGCTTTGCTTGGTTTAACTTTTATGTGTACATAAAAAACCAACATTGAGATGATATTTTTATAATGTTTGCGACCTACTATATGATCATGGCTATTTGCTGTTAGATAATCATAGGTCTCATTTATAGGCACTTTTTTGGTTATATTAAAATAATTAATGTAGAAAAATGTTGTCGAGGTTTTCCATGATCATCAATATCATCATATTGTAGGCCTATGTGGATGTACAAATAGATGTTAGATATATGCCTCTCATTGTTCTTTCTAAAATCTAGCTGAAATAGCCGCCTTCCAGTCCGCAAAAAATTTTACCAGGATTGAACGCAAAAGAAATATGCTTGGGTTTTACTAAAGCTCTATTTCTGGCATTATTTTTAGCACAAAATGTAGCTTACACATTACCTTGGCTTAAAAAATTACTTATAACATTTTAGGGGGAAAATTATAAATAAAAAAAAATACGGTCATTTGGCTTAGAAATATTTTTTCACTAATAAATATTTTATTCAAAAAAAAAACTCAAATTTATTCCAATCAAAATTGACTTGCATGAACTGTTCTCATATGTTGTTCTCAATTAGCTGTATATATTCAATTAAGGCCTTAAATGTTTAACCCTAAGAATAATTTCGATGCATATATTATGTACCTACATGCAGTAAATTAATCAGGAACTGACATTGAGACAAGGTTAATCAATGTTGTGCAGTGAAGCGTATCAAAGAAGTGATTTTAGATTTAATTACGTTTTATTATTTTGGTGTCTTACTAACAGTATGGACAGTAAAAAAAATGTTTTAGCATCAACTTATGTAGCGACTCATGATTAAGGGTTTATTTTAGTATTCATTACATAAAAGCCACAAAATGTAGGCGTAAAATGGTAATTTCAATTTAATTTGGTTTATTTTAGTATTCATTACATAAAAGCCACAAAATGTAGGCGTAAAATGGTAATTTCTTTTAAATGTAATCATGACTATAATAATATATCAACCAAATGTTGCTCAACTTTTAGGAGATAACGATATATATGTATATAAAACATTTGAAATAAATAAAAACAGTATATGATTAGTACAAGGTTGCATTTGAGGGGTGAAAGCTACATAGATATACTGGAAAGACAAAACGTTAGTATTTTTTTTAAACGGGATGATTTACAAAAAATACATATCCTTTTTTGTTTCAATGGATATGTATACACGTAGTTTAAATTCATTAATTTATTTCATTAATTACGTAATGTGCTTCTGCCCCGAAGCTGGCTCTAGCATTGCTTTCCCGTTGGACACTCGTGGACTCAATTTATCCTGAATCGCCGAGTAGGTTTTGCACTCTAATCGACACTGGTCCTAAGATTAGCCGCAACTAAAGATAAAAACGTAAAATATCATACTGCTTCTTTATGACTTATTTTCAACTGCTACGGTGGTTTCATACGGTTGGAGAACGTTTACTGTCATTGTTTATATGGTAACTCTGTGATAGATTACACACGAGGCGTGCGAGCTTCCGTAATGCTCTACTTAATGATTAATGACTGATTAGTTGTAATACAAGAATCATTATTTACAAACCAACAGGTGAATCTTTTCTATAATAAGTAGGAAGAAAATCAATATTATTCTTATAACTCACGTTTTTTATGACTTTATAATATTAGCACTATTTTAAATAACCAAGTTTGTCTAATAAATAAAACCTTAATAATAATAAGTTTATATTATATTAATCATATACCATCCGCAGCGGAGACCCCTCCTCTGGGTTAAGCCCAAGTGTTCGCCTACCCGTAGTGGAATTTTTAACTAATTACTTACGTGTTGTCATGGATCGGTCGACCGGTCGATTTGTCGATCGGTCGGTTGCTTTATCGGCTTTTCGCCTGCCCACATCGAATTTCTTCTAAAAGCTGGGATGGGATTTACATAAATCGGGTAGAGGTCCCAGACCGGAAGCAAAGCATGAAAACACTTATTAAATAGAAAAGCAAAAGATGTATGTTAAGAGTGAAGACCGTAAGAACGCAGCAACTTACTTCGTAACATGGAAATATATATTATCCTCTGCTTACACTAATAGGAAAGAGGCATGATTGTAAAGTGTAAGTCACGTGTTGTGAAAACGCCATACTTGTCGGCTTCCCAAAATATGTGTAAACATTATTAAAAATATTTTTTACCTATGTTTTATAAAATTGAAATGATAAATGACTTTACAGTCACGATTGTTTTAAATTAGCTCACGTTTAATACCGATTGATTAACAAAAAGTAGCTATTATGACCTTGAGTGGTATATTCTATATTTTTATTCTCATTATTAAATATATTGGTATTTCCTAAAGCACACATAATTCTAATCTGCGTATATTATAATGTTATAACCAAGTGTAATAATACATACTCAATTAATTGAGTATACTAAAAGGAATCAAAAAATAAGTTACACATGAGCAAATTAAAACGAAAAAAAAGACTATGATAGACGGCTTGTTGTATATTTCATTAGGAATCACTTCATCAAATATACACTAGATATAAGCAAAACTGTATTTTATAAAGACAATTTGTAATTGAAAAAAATATATATATTGCTCCGAGAAAAAAGTATATAATTGCAAATAAAAAGTTCCACACTACAGAACAGAACCAGAAGTCTTTCTGTTGTACTTTAAAACTTGACAATTTTTGCATACCTACTGTATACATTTTTAATAATGTTAATATCATAATGACTAGTTAGAACTTGCTATACCCAGAAAGTTAATGCAGTACCGCCCACATATATGCTTAAATTATGAAGTTCCTAGTTTCATAATGTCTACTTTTTACAGCCTTACCAGTAAGTATTCAGTTCAAATGAGACTTGTTTACGATAATTAACAACATTTTCTACATAAAATCTATAAATAAAGCATTTCAAGACGATGTAAACATTCAGAATCATCCAGTTTTTGCTATCCAGCTGTGCCAACTTGGAAACATTTCTTGTGAAATCCACAACTCATTAAGGTTAAATTCATTGAGCTATTCATGGTAAATTCACACAGGTATGCATGTTGATAATTGAAAAAAAAACCCTTTTTATATACTTAAGGAACTGTCCTGTTTTGTGCCATGTTTTGTTCTCCAATGGACACCACTGACAAGCGCAGCATAGGACGGCCTCCGACGGGGTGGACGGACGACCTGACTAAGATGGCAAGTATGGGCTGGATGCGGGCCGCTTTCAATCGGTCCTTGTAGAGATCAATGTTGCTGGTGTATGTTCAGCAATGAGCGTCAATGACGCCTTATTTAAAATACATATATATGCTAAGATATAACACTTTCTACAGATTACAGACCTAGTTACATACATTACTACACATACATTACACACACAAATACACACATTCATAAAACTTCCAGAAACACAACACACACACACACACTAAACAAGTAGTTTTTATAGCTATTTATATTATAAATTATGTGTTTACTTGACGTAAGCTAAGTCTTTTCTGGGAGAGGCCATTGGCTCCTGAAACACAGTCCCACTAGTTCAGGAGTCTTTGGGTTCACTATTTGTTTGTACACGAACTATGTTAAGTAGTGAGTACTAGTAAGTATTTTTGTATTTTGTATTTTTTGTTATAACATATTATAACTTTGCTGCTATTTTCTTATAATTTTATAATGTAGCAGGGACAGGACAGTTTAAACCTACCGTCCCTAATGAAACAGCAATACAAATATACAGGATAAGTCCTGTTTCAAAACTAATCTTTAGATTAGTATTTTTCTAATGCTTGGGAGTTTTTTTACGAAAACTAGTTAACGTGTCGTTTGGTGCTGACTAAAATTGTATATATGAAATTCTTAGTTGACTGACTGAATTTGTTACTCGTCAAAGGAGTTTAAATTCTTCTGTGAACTGAATAAAGAGTTTTCATTTTGATTGGAAATTCTTGTGAGTTTGACACATTATATAAAGCATTATTCGGCTTAACCGACCTACTAGGTAAAAACTTTGACTATAAATGTGAGTAAAACCGGATCATACATATATATACATATGTAAAAACTTTAATAATTCAGTGACTTTTCCATATTTTGAGTGAAAAACCGAATTGTCTTACTTACTTACCCCACTGGCACAGCGACTCACAGTGAGACTTGGCCTCAGATACAAGAGAACGCCATTGTTGGCAGTTCCGCGCCTTTTCCTGCCAGTTGGCAGCTTCCAGCGCGTGCAGGTCTTACTACGGCGTCATTCCAGCTGCGACCGCCAACTTATTGGCAGATCCAGGTACATGCCAATAGATCGATGGCACCTTGAGACTCCCAGATACGCCTTCTCCACATTACGATCCGTCCTCATCGTCTGTACGTGGCCCATTACGTATTCAATCTTTTGATTATTCTGCACCATACAGCTGCAATTTTTCCTTTGAACAGGACCGTATTACCACTACTTATACTACACTACAAATCAAATACACTCAAAAGATGACTTAAACTGAGTCATGACAATTTCAAAACGTTTAATGAGTCACAAAAATTGAATTATATCGGTGTGAGGTCAAGTCCATTCGCACCATTGTTCCTTGACAGCGAAACAGAGTGAACCGATATCGTGCAACCCTGGCACGAGCGTCGTCATCAAGCTGCATAAATCAACCGATCTGTTCGGATCAGATCGGCATATTGCCTAAACTGGACATGTCAATTCACGACCCGGGAACTTCTCACGGAGTTTACTTGTCAGGTTACTTAGGGAGGTAACTATGTACTTTAAAAAGTATACAAACCGACTTCTACTTATAATTTAAAAGGTATAGCTAGCAAAATCAGCCCAATATTTTCCTACAGCTGGGAATGGAAATGGGGGAATTTTAAGTGTTTTCATTTGTTCCATTTTTTGGTAATAATTTTTTTTTCACATTTTTCATTAATTTTTGCTTCTCACGGGATCAAATGTCATTCGCGATCGATTTAGAGCGAGCAAACGAGTGTAACTCAAAAAGCAGTGGACCAATTTTAATGAAATTTAATTTGGATCACCTCGGCAGTATACTCTATCATTCAAAAAATAATCATCAAAATGGGTTAATAAATTGACAAAGTTATCCGCGAATGCACATTAATAATACATACAGTGGGATTGAGTAACCTGCTCCTCTTTTGAGGTCGGTTTAAAATACAAATACTTTTACGTTTTATATAATTTATTTGGGAACAATTAGACGTCTTCTCTTTTTGAATAAAAAAAACATTTCCAATACAAAAGCTTGTCAATCGCTAGTTTTACATATCGATTTCTCGGGAAAAGGATTTATAATTCGAGCGCTTCCAAAAAGAAAATACACCCAAAAATCACGTTCTGAAACCTGATTTGATTTCATTCGGACATCCGTTTGTTTACTTTATTTTTATCCTTGATACTATTAAATTTATAATAATACTGTATTCTAAGCTTTGTTAATAAATATTTAAATTGATAAAATTGTATAATTACAGTAAAATATAATGTAATTAAAATGTTTTATTAAAATGTAAGAATCATAAACATGTGTAGCATATGTGAAGAACACACCTGATAAGGCTAATGTCAACTTGATGATAAATCAGGAGGGGAGTGCACTTGAAAGAAGCTTGTAAGAAAATCCTTCCCGCCACACACTTTGCAAGTTCTTCACTAGATCTTGCTCAGGTTTCAAACCAAGCACTCACACCAAAAATCAACTTTCCCCACATTTAAAACAAATAACTATTGTCTAATTCGTTTAAAATTGACTAAGATGAACTATTCATCTGTGGAAAATGTTTAACATATTCTTAAAATTTAAGACATACTAATTTTTTTTTAATTGATTTATTTTGGAATGATGGAGAGTTTTGGTGACTTAGCAATTATTTTGCTCATCCTTTTCCAACATAATATCCTTTTATCTCTCTTAGAAATAGGATTGTTTTAAAATACGCTTGCTTCCGATAAACTTTTTATTATATTTTAAAAACGCAAAGCTATAAGCGATAATATTGGACATAACCAGTTCTCAGAAACTACATTGAGAGCAGCCCGAATCAGTCTAATTTGTTTGTGTAATTTCACAACACTCAAAAGTGAACATTTCGGTCTCAAAGTGATGCTTTACTCAGCTTCGAATATTCGTAATAATATGATAATGTTGAAATTAAGCTATAACACTTATACTGAAGCATTCGATACGATCTCGATGCTACACATAAAATTTTATATTTTGGTCGGCGTTTGGTACAAGTCATAAACGTATCGACAAAACGTGCAATGTCAAATTTATTTCAATTTATATCTTTCTTTTTTTGTTTCTAAATAATGCGTCTAAATCATATGTAATGGCTTTATGTACATGTCGTTATAAAGCCACCATAATCTTATTTTTAATACACAAATTTTAGTCAATCATCGTATTTTCTACCATGAAGAACGATATATTATAAAAATTTTGAAACAGAATTGACAATTATTGTTTGGAAAAATGCATTTATGTTAAGTGGTATAATTTTAATATGTAACAATAAACATAAGAAACAACCATAGGTTACTTTTTGAAGATTAAAACATACATAAGTGCACACATAATTTTGTAATAAAAATATGCTTATACTCAATGTAAAATACATTAGTTAAAATAATAAAAATTAAAAGACATAAACCACGTAACAAGAATATGAACTTGTTTATATGTTTCCGGGTGATATAATGATGATAAATATAAAAATAGGTTGCTTTTCCCGCTTACGCTCACAACTTTGCACCATACTACTTCACCCTAAAAGCGCGTCGTTACACGGTTTAATTAAAGCTACCGATGTTCCTTGTATTATCCGGACAAATTAACTGTCATAACCGTTAACACGACTCGTAACGTTTAACATGTACGTTAAGGTCTTAAATAATCACACATCTTCATTTTGGTGCCTAATTGTGTACGTACACTCGTGGGAGAGCATTATTGAGAAAGTTTAGGCTTATTCGATGTACACACGCCAATCGTGATTGTTGTAAAAAGAGTGCGAGCCTCTGATACAAAAATATTTTGATGCCAAAACAATATAAATTGGTAGCTGTAATAAATATTGTAAGGAATCGTATCTAAAACCAATGAACCCGAATTTCCAGCCCGTTTTTCTCGACTTGATTTACTTTGGAACGGGTGGTTAGAAAGAATGCAGAATTGCAGAAATGCAGAAAACAAAACAAAGAATGAAAAAGACTATTTTTATTTAAGTAAATAAAAAACTTTTTTAGATAAAATGCAGCTGTACAAATTTGTACAGAATGCTCGGGGGGCGGTACGAAAGTTCACTCAGTGACTGTCACTCTGCTCAGTGTCTAAGCAGATTTATTTTTGTTCCAATTTCCTTTTCGCTCGAGGTTTTATTTGAATCTTTATTTAGCACATTTTCATTGAGCAACAAGTTGTATGTAGAGATTAAACGTCTAGATAAATATATATTATAAAAAATATTGCAAGACCTTCTGATATTGTAAGTACTTTTACTGGCTTGCTATATAAAAAGTAGTTTTAAATAACATTCTTACAATCAATGTTAATTTTGTTTATAATTCAATTAAAAAGTTGACAGTTTGATTTTCTTATAAGGTTGATTGTCGACTTGTCAACAAACGACAGCTGATGGTGTCCATGTCTAGGGTGACAATGTATAACACACGAAACGTGAACAAGCTAGTCATTGTTACATACCTGTTTTTGACACACATTATCAAAATCGGATCAAACCATCCATGTTATTGGACCATAAAACTCAAAAGAAAAAAACCTAAAAAGTTACCAGTTAGGTTATCAATTCTATCAAACACATTGGCCATAGATTGGTAATGAATCGTTATTTTTGCCAGTTTTTCTATTCCACTTGAAGTAAAATTGTAATGGCTTCAGAGATCTAATTTCTACCGCAATGCGATAGAAATGCAATCGTTATTTTTGCGGTATACCAAGTTTATTTATTATTTTATCTAAATGACTTAATTTGTTTATCAAATGCTCGTCTTAATAAATAAGAGATTAGCACCCTGATATTATGATTACTACTAGTGTTTAATGGACATATCTACAGTTTTCGTTGAAGATATTTGTATTGGTAGTAAAAATTATGGAAATGATTTGTCAAGTCTTACAAAATCTTATCATATTGATGGTAATCCTAGTCTAGATGGTTATAATGGTAAGCTAGTCGGACATCTGTTAAGAGGACTATCCTAGATCCTATCATACAGTCGCACATACATTACAATACGTAATGCCTTGTGTTCGTCCAGAAGCCGCTGACGTGTGCCCGACTGATTGACCGGTATAATTCTTATCGTTTTTGTGCAATGGCTACACTACGCCTCGGCCTGGATGTGGTGTCGCCAATTTTGATCCAGGTTGCTGACAAGTTGTGACACATGTCAGTACGTCAGTTAGAGATCTAAGCGAGATTTCTATATAATTTAGTTTATCTACAGAAGTTGAATAGAGTATCGAGAACGTGAGAATTTAAAATATGAGACCCTATTTTTAATGCATTCACCTTCAGACTTTGAGTATCTGGATTTGGTTTTTGTTTGTCTTGGAATTTACTGGTGATTATTCTGAAACAAAAGGTTTTAGGGGAACGATAAGATTTGTAATGTGGACATAGCTCGGGTGACGGCCGCTGGGGTCGAAAGGTTTTTGAATGGAGACGACGGACTGCAAGCGCAGCGTAGGTTATCCACCGAAAACGTTGGCAGATGTCCTGACTAAATTTGCAGAAAAAGGCTGGATACGGACCGCTTCCGAACGAATTTTTTTGAAAATATTATATCGCCTATGTCATTCGGGGATAATGTAGCTTCCCAACAGTGAAAGAATTTTTAAAATCGGTTCAGTAGTTTCGGAACCTATTCAATGCAAAAAAACAAACAAATCTTTCTTTCTTAAGATTTTTATCAATACCATTTTTTCACCAAAAAACGAGTGAATTATAACATACGGCCTAGTGAGAATATGATATAAGGTTGACCAAGTTTTAAAATAACGTTGATGATTATTTTTCTCAAATTGAATTACTGTAAAAACCTCTACGTTTAGTATTATATTAAAAACATAAACAAAAATTTTAGTAATGCACGCCTTTATTTAGAACACTTGGACAAGATTTACGCTAAAGTTCGTTGCTCTACCTATTTCTTTAACTGGTGTAAGTTTTTAAACGTAGAATTACAAAAGTTAATCTGATTAAATCCATGACACTGTATATTTCAATAACTGTACCGAAAAATACCAAGAAGCGTCAGAACATGTACTTTTTCACAATAACACTTTATACAAAAACCACAGCTACTCAACCTTTAAAAAAAAGTTTTTGAATATGACAAAGTTACATAAAGTTCTCTTTCCATACTGAATAACAACAATTGGTAGCCCAAGAATTCTCACCGTTACCTGTCAAACTTAATGTTGTTTATGCGAACGCAGATTCGATTCCTCCATTCGAGTAACTCGATTGTGGCTCCCATTCGAGACATCTTTGTATCGAGTAAATAGTTCGAGGTTACAGGTAACATAAAATTATGGATTGGTAGAATAATCTTTAAAATATCAGCCGTGGGAGTTTGCTATGCTGCTTCTCTGTTGAAGAATTGAGAAAATTCATGCAAAGCCTAATAATTGCAATAAATGTATTTATATAGAAATAAATATATATATATATATATATTTATATATATATATTTATCTGTTAAACATTTAACAAAGACTAGCTGCGACCCGCAGTAACAGTCGTGTGGACTACGGCTTCGGAAATTTACGTGTGATTGACTAAACATGCTTGCGCAAACTCTAAGTTTTAGTACAAAAATGGCCAAAATTTAGGCTATAGGCGGAAATGCAATTTGTAGTTGAGTCTTCAAACCTCAACGACGTCTAGCAGTTAAGGATATTGCTGTTCGTGATTTGTCAAGTAAGATCTTACGACAATAATAGTCAATATTTTATATATATTAATATAATAAGCTTTGCTCCCCGCAGCGAGAAAATAAAATTAGTGGCGCTACAGAAACGTTTTCACTAAGAATACACGCGCCGTTTTTGATGACTTTTGCTCGTACTTCATACTCAATTCTTTAGATTCATTTTTGAATGACCAAATGTTCACATAATGAACAGAGCTAAGTTCCGTGTTACACTCGCGCACCCTGCAGAAGCATAACAAGGCTAAGGCTCTTATAGCGAGCATTAACAACGATTAAGCAAATCAATAAATGCGCGGAAGCATTGACGTGAAGATTTATTTATAAACAACGTATGTAGGTACATATTCCCGTCGGGCGGGTATGGTGCATTTAATGGGTGATTTCATTACAGCGAACAATCCTTGTATTGTAAATCTTCTAATAGATGTTTTTTTTTTAAATAGAGAACTTTGACAGCGACTAGCGACCATCGGTAAAGCGATTGCTGTCAAATTTAGTATCATTACATTTTGATCATGAAGTTTGACTATGAACACGCTTCAACAACGCGTAGAAATTGTTGAAATGTATAATCAAAATCAATGTTCATGGCCCTCCTGCAGCGTTCACAATTTATCGTTTAATGAAAAAAAATTGAGATAACCGGATCTATGATCGATGTTGCAGTTCTTGTACGCCAAACCTTCACAAACACATACACAATATAGTTTATTAAGAAATGTATGATATATTAATTAAGGTACCTATCATATTTTTTACACTCATTTTGTATGAAGTGGCCGTGGAGGGACGCTGTGACGCGGCTTATCAGGCTCATAGAGACCTAGTGTAGGAAACAGAGACCACGAAGGCCCTTTAGGATGGAATAAAATAAATATGGGTAATTTAAACCTTTGTAAATTGTACCAATATATTGTTATATATCATGATCATGATATGATCATGCATGAATAAATCAATATATTGTACCTTCACAACTTTTTTCTTTGCGCTATATTTGACAACTTTATTAATAATATCAAAATTAACATCCACCATTTTGATAATACCTACCCTTGAAGTCGACTGATTTATATAAAAACTGGTTGCAACCCTCATTACATCATACATTTTACTGGGCTAAAAAGTTGCCTAAGTGCCATTTCGGACTATAATCTACCCCTGTGCCAAATTTTATTCAAATCCGTTCAGCCGTTCTGGCATGATTGAGTAAAAAACATCCATCCATGCAAACGTTGACATTTATAATATTCCTGGAATAGCTTTCCAGTATATATGTGAGTATATGAGTTCACTGCGAGTGATAAAAAAAATAATTGGAATCTGCATAGGTTGATATTGTTTTATTATAGAGTTTTATTGTTCTATACTAGAACAATCTTGCTATGTATAAACGCGTTTAGTAGATAATTTCCTAGCTTTTTTGGTTGCCGTCGACGTCTTGTCTAAAGTAAAAATGTTGCTCGAGTGCTCGCGCAAGTGAAACCAACCTTAAACTTTGAAGATGCAACCGAGCACCACGTTCAGTTTGAAATATGCCCTTATTTACATGCAAGCGCGAAGGTGCCAAGAGTTATGCATCTGACCCTCGACTTGCGCATACTGTGCTAGTCAAGGAGTCTTGCATTCATGACTAGAACGGTATATGTGGTCAGTATGTGAAAATGTTTTTTCAATATTGAAATGCTTAGCGTATTTTCTTGATAATCGGTGACTATTTGCGAAAGGTTACTTAGAACTACCTGAATACACTAAGTGTATGGTAAAATATTTTCACAGTATAGGGCATAAGGATGTGCCCTACCAGCGTGGGCTTAGCTATGATATGACCGTCACGAAAGACCTAATCCCAAGTGGATTCGATTCAGGAACTATGTTAATTGACAGCTAACACTCGCTACATACACAGTTGTATTTTATTATTGCCTACCTGTGCGTCTAAGCTACATATGTAAATTTGTCACAAATACTTTCCTATAGGAAAGTTGGTTGGCAGCACTGGGCTGGTAATGTGAAACGTTTTTTTAAAAATAAAAAGAACTACCTGTATTTGTTATGATACTCTCAAGGTAGGATACTCTAGAGGAGCGGAGGCTATATACTCAAAGTGATACTCCTCGTACTAGATCGATTTCGATAAAGTTTTAATGGATCACCTAGAAAGCATAATATTTTTTTTTAAATTGGTTTTAGTTATGGCGGAGAAATTGGTGAGCATATAATATATAAACAATATATATTACAGTGAAATATAAAACTTCCTTCGTTTTTGAAGTCGCTCAAAAAGACTCGAATCACATTCAAAGGCAACAATTAAGTGAAGCACTAAATATTCGTTTGAGTTTCACCGGTGATATAACAAATTATTTGCAAAAGATAAACCGCACGCACACATTGCTATATATTGTTTCCGCTGGCAGAACTTTAACTTTTAAAATGTTGTGTTAGAGATCCGCAAGGTTTTATTTTGGTATTTTTTTGCGCGAACAGTTGTTAATCGATTTTAATCTTTCAGAAGATTTTAACTCTGAGGACGGACAGACATCAACTGACATAAATTTAAGAAAGACATAGTCATGAAAAAGAAAGAAAAGAAAGCAATCGCTTGCTTTACAGGCGTGCAAACCATTCAAATAAACTCTTTAATGTCAATGTGGTTTAGGTACTATCTACCACTCAAGACTACTAATCTGTAGTAAAAAAATGTAAAATATTTTAAAACCACACTCGACCTATTTCAAATTTAACTGCTTTTATAGATATGAAAGTTTGGATAGATGGACGTTTGTTCCTCAATTACGATAAAATGGATAAATTTATCTGGAGGGAAAATATCATATAATTAGATTAAAGTCTTAAACAGAAGTTAAATAGAGCATGAAGACGACAACTTTTTTGTAGGGGAAGCTCGCCCTGGGGGGCTTTATGGCCCCCAACCCCTGCACCCACAGCAGTCAAGGTCCACTACCGACTATAGCGACCACGGTGTCCGTCCTGCCGCTATGACGGCAGGAGCGCAGGGTCGCGTTTGCATTCACCGCGTTCCCGCTACGGCTGTATCTGGACCTCTCCAGGGGGAGAACGGCCCTCTGTTCACAGCAGGACCTGACACAAGGATACGGTTACACTACCCCGGGGACCACAAAGTGCAATGAACGACAGACTTTTCATCTGAAATTCGTGGCCTCATGCGATGGGCCAGATCGATCAGCTCCATCGCCACCGCTTCGGCCGCAGAGGATAATAAGAGCAGCGCCCCTCAATACCGGCACTTCTCTTCCCTTGTGGCCCTCCGCATCCCCCATCAAACGGTGGCGGTCCCACCGGCACCGCGGAAGGTAGCCACCGAAACGCTCCCCCGCCGCGGACTCTCCTCTGCTACGGTGTTGCTGATAGCACCGCTATAGAGAGGGCTATGATCGGGGTTTCTCTAGAGGAATGAAATTTACCGGCATAGCTCAACCGAATAGCAAGATGAAAGGGTAGTGGGCAGGGCACATAACTCGAAGAACCGATGGCCGTTGGGGATGAAAGCTTCTCGAATAGAGACCATGGCCTGGTAAGCGTAGCAATGGATGGCTACCGACAAAGTGGACAGACGACTGACTAACATCGCAGGTTAGGGTTGGATACGGGCTGCTTCTAACCGACCCTAATGGAGATCGATGGGGGGGTGGCATACGTCCAGCTGTGGACATTCTTTGGCTGAGATGATGATTATCATGATTGGAATAATATTTATAAGTCATTTTAATGACTCCCAATTTTTATATTATATGTATCCTTATTACACACTAGGTGGGGTCGGCACAACATATTTTTCTCTTCGATTCGCTTCCATGTCATCTCAGTGCTCACACCTTTCACAAACATATTATTCTTCTCAGAGTCCATTTATGTATTCTTCACTTTCTTCTACCTCTATGTCTATCCACATTCATGTTAAGTATTTTCTTTTGTTATATTTTCTTCACCCCTCTTCATGACTTGCCCATACCAAGCCAATCTATTCCCTTTCAACTTATCAAGCACTGGTGCAACTTTCAAGCTTCTTCATTCCTGATTTCATCCATTCTAGTCACACCGCACATCCACTTCAACTCACGCAGAAGCCACGGAACCCTCCAGTCATTAGTTTAAATTTCTCCAGCCCCTATTATTTTTTTAATAACGATTATGGTACCGAAATCGTAACGACCTTGTTAAATATGCACTGTTTCGTGCTGCGCCGCATGATGTATGAATCCTATTAACTTTCGGAAGAAAATGGACGATTCTGAACATTCCCCATATTACAGTACAACCTCTGTTGCTCTGGTGCAATTTTGCGGAATTAAGTAAAGTGTTTGAAATTTTATGGCAAACATTTACGCTTACTCGATAATATCCTTGAATATAAAGGAAAAACAAATGTTTCCTTTTTAACTTGACTTGTTTATGACTTTTCTTTCTTTTAAAAAATAAGAAAATATAGTTAAGATAATTCGTAACTGCGGCTAACAAGCCGCAGTAGTCGTAGAAAATGTTCTACGTAATTATTATTTTAATAATTTCCATAGTTTTCCATAATTATTGAAACAATTTATGTATAATATTGAATTGTAACAATGTAACATATTATTACTTGATTGCCACATATAAGGTCTAGAATTTAGCTTCTATAGACGATGTTACATTAAATCGAATTGTAAAAATATTCAGAGCTGAAAGCACATTGACAATTAATTAATTCAATTCAATTGAATGACTGTTTGACTGGCCGGTTGGCGCAGTTGGTAGCACTCTGCCTTCTGAGCCGCTGGTCCCGGGTTCGATTCCCGGACAGGTCAAACATTTGTGTGCATGAACATGTCTGTTTGACCTGTGTCTGGGTGTGTGTATGTATATAAGTATATATATATTAGTCATCAGGTTACCATAGCACAGGCCCTGCCTAGTTTGGGACCTGAAGACCTTGTGTGAATGTTAAAAAATAAAAAAAAATGATTACACTGTAGTGAAAGCGGTTAGACGTTAGAAGTTAAATTTGATGGAAACTATCAGTGTTATGGTCCTTTGAACATGAAAGTTTAAGATGTGAACATCAGTTTTAACAGCACGGAAACGAAAATAATGTTGAATTTGGGTTAATTGTGCAAAATTTATGTTAACGACAAAAATATTAGACTCACTACAATCATAAGCTATAATATGGTCTGTAATTACGAGACAATAAAGCTGAGGCTATTACACTTACTTCATTAACCAACCATAAGAATTAGTTTTGTATATTCTCATCTACCAAATTTAAAAATCAATCCCGAGACACATGTTAGAGCTGGCGCCGCGGCTTATTCGGCGGAGCAATTGAAACGGCGAAAATGTGCTAACCTAGGTAGTGGTTACATATTTGAACCGTTTGGGGTCAAGACATTAAGCCCGTGAGGACCGGGAGCTCATCAGATTTTCCAAAACTTATCAGAGCGTTTGATTTATGCGACGCGTGACTAAAATGCTTGCTCATATTTGGCTCAACGAATCAGGATTGCAATTCCACGTGTCAATGCTGCTAGCATTCTGGGCACGCTGCCAGCCGGTAGGCGGCGGGTATGCATTTAATTTATCTATTGGCTGCTAATAATTTTGTTCAAATGTTATTGTAGTAGCTGCAGTATTGTTATTAGTATTTTATTTTAATACAGGCATCGGCCCTGAAAAAAAACAACATTTTAGCGCCCTCCTATTTTATTACATTTTACCTTTAAAACCAGAATGACAGTCTTTTAGGGTGCTGTTCACCAAAATTTAAACGTCCGGTTATCTATTAACCGTCGGTTAACTGTATGGAAAAAAATGTTTGACCGACGCGACGGTTAAATAGACAATCGGCCGTTTTAAATTTTCGTGAACTCCACACTTATTAATTTAATTGTTGTGTGCTATATTTTTTTGGTCCCTAGTTTATTATATATCGCCCTTTATATGACTTCAGCGCCCAAAAAGCGGCATCGCCTACTTTGATATAGACTGCATTTAATTGACAATCATTTATGTAGTAGTTTGATCAAACTGATACCAGCGTATGAATTCATCTGACGAGTTAAAAAAAAAATATACACAACGGCTGTCTAATTACGAGGCAATGGTTAAAATATTTTTTAAATTAGGGGGAATCTCTTGAAAATAATATTTTTTTATCTTGCATACCTTTTTATCAGTTCCTCTCTAAATAATATTCTTATTGAGATGATTATGAACGAGCAGGAAGCGATTCCTTTGTCTGTGCTTCCTCAATGAGAAGTAGGGTCTAATTGTATATACTATTAAGGGTGCGCCCACTGTCAAACTTATGCAAAATTAGTATTTTCAAATGCACACTATGATGGTAACGAACGTATGTATTACAATTATAAAAATATCGGAGGCGGGGAAAATCTTAAAGAAATACAGTAATTGAATAGAATTATGAAAAAGAAGAGTTTTTTATAAAAAAATAAACAGTTACCGCATTTAAAAAAAACGTTTCTATCATATGCTCTGAATTCTCAGCGACGAACCAACTTTATCATTTATGAATAAAATAGCTAGACTGATGTGTCAGTGCAATAATCGGCTGGAGTTTAATTTCTAGTAAATATTTTGAATAATTAATAAAAACGTGGCGCGTCCGCCTGGCCGTGTTTGCTTTCTGTACTACAGAGAGCGACAAGACGTACGAGCAAAATCTGATTTTTTCCTATCGTTGGGCGCACTCTTAATGGTATAAAACAAAAAACATTCGCACATACTTGACTTTTATCTGGGTCAATTCACCAAATGAATGCCCAGTTTGCCGAGAAATAATCCTTTTTCCATAACCAAACTGCACTCGTGACCTCTCAATACTCATTATCATTCGATTAAATACCAAAGAAAAGAACGCTTTCTTTAGTATTCAAACTCATAAATGACTTTCATGACACTTTCATCAAAAAGGCCTTTAACTAACACCTCAGTTCAATGGCGAGCCATCAGACGTTCAGTTGCTCGTTGAATGGAATTCGTTTACTCGAAGACATTGATGGGATCAGGTGAAGCATCATTTAAAAGGTACGGAGGTGTTCGTATAAACGAATTGACTATTGCTCGGAAATGCATAACTGTAATGTATAAGATGTAGTAAAGTTCAAAAGAAATCGATTTAAACTGAAAGTGTGCGAAATGCTTACATTTTACGAAAACAAACCTATAACTATAGAATTCACACACACAATTGAAGGAAAGAAACATCTTTTATTAAAACTGACGTTGTTTTGTCACATATGACTATTGTTTCAACCACTTTTAAAAAAAAATATTTAAAATAAGAATAAAAACAAATTAAGTAATGCCTCGTTAAAGGTCCCACATGGTCTACCATGGTTTACCAGTGATCAGTGACACTGGCTATGAAACCGCGACTTCGGGTTTCAATCCCAGCTAGGGCAAACATTTCTGTGATAACCATAGATCTTTGTTCTCTAATCTTACATGTTTGTGTATTATGATTGTCCATGCCTTTCGCGATAGGGTATCCTCACGTGGGGTTGGTTAGAAGTGTGAATGTGTTTGTTTTGTGTTAGATAATGTTGTTCCCTGAAATCAATTGTAATCATGAGCTGAAAGATTGAAATGAAGGCCAGAACATTAACCATATTAAAAGTATTCTGTATAATTATTTGTACCAGTAGGTACAAAAGTGTGGGTGGTATTTTTATTTTGCAAATTGATTTATATTCGGCATTGATGCGTTCTGATTCGATTTACGATATTGATTCGAACAATAAATATCAATGCGTAACCAAATTTTTGATTTAAAATCGCATGTGATTTTATTGTATTGCTTTTAATTTAAATTTAATTGAATATGTAAGAACATATTTTTAAAATATTTATGATGAGGATATTTCTTATTGTGTTGTATACGATCCATTCATATTAAAAATATATTCATTCTTTTAGGAAAATACTATTATGACCTGTAGTATTTTATTACCCTTTTGACCGGCACGAACAAAGTAATTTTATGAAAACCATTGTTTAAGAGTGTTGGTAGACCTGCTTGTGGGTATATTTTATTGGAATACTTATATTATATTATTATGTAGGTATATATCCTAATTTAGTTTTTTTTTAAAGGGGCAAATGTCTTTAATTAAAACAAAACACTAATAACTAATTACAATACTGCAGCTACTACAATAACATTTGAGCAATCCACTAGCTTGCTCAAATCGCTACAGGCTGGCAGCGTGCCTAGAATACTAGCAGCATTGCCACGTTGAATTGCAATGCTGAATCGTTGAGCCAAATATGTGCCAGCATATTGGTCACGCGTCGCATCGATCAAACGAAAAAAAATATATCTTAATATTTCGTGTAAAATGTAATTTACACCGTTCCTCTTCGTAGCCAAATCGCCAGTTTTAAATAAGTTCGATTGTAAAAATAGGAAGCATATTACAGTCATAAGGGAGTTTCTCAATGCGTTTTTAGTTATCAGTGTTTATATCCTAGACTGGTGACTACTAGTTGCATCGCAAATGACACGCGTTTCGATGCATACGTTTTCACAATTCATTATGTCATGACAATTTTTTATCTAAAGTAAACGAAACGCTTTAGAAAGTTCCCTGCTCGCTATATATGTAATAAAACGTATGTCTTCTCAGATTTCTGTTTTCCTCATGACAAATGCCTTCTTCAAAATATGAGTCAACGTCAGATGCGTGAACTAGTTTTGAGTTTATTTTATTATTCGGCGAATTTTTGTGTTGGCATGTCACGTAGGTTGGTATTTACTGTTCACTTCATAAGGTAAAACAAAAGTTTATAGCATACGAGTAAAAACCACGCTGACTTAATATTTCGTTTGACACAAAGCGGCCGCTGAGAAAATAATTTCACACATGAATAGTCATCACCAACATAATTTAGCATATTATGTTCTGTGTGAAGATATTTTTATTCATTCAAATAATAAGGAACCTAAAGAATAGAAATGATTAATGAACCTGATTTTATACCTACTCATATTTTGTAGGCACCTGCACTTAGCATAGTTTATTCTTACAATCCTAAAATTACCTTATTTTTGTGTAAGCTGTATATGCCAGTAATAGATGTACTATATCAGAATGTAATACATATGACTTCCGTCATAACCTTAGAATTAATGATATATTGATATATATAATATTATGTACACTGATGGCGTATCATAATAAATAAATAAATAATAAATTTCGACAATTTTATACGTTTTATGTAAACTCTAAGGCTTTCTGACGACTTCTCTGATACTCAGTATCAGAGAAGTCTGATACTGAGTATCAGAGAAGACGCCGCGAAGGAGAGTTCTACGCTCTTGACGCCGCTCGGACCTGAACCACTGAAGATGTCGACCGCAGTGATCGACGAAACGTCTGGAACACAAGTTTCACTTAGACCACGGCCAAACAGCCCGGAAGCAATACATATACACGTACACATTTATACGTTTTGTTTTTCTAGTTTATAGTAACACATATTATAGTCTATATACGTCAATTGACGATTGGAATATACCAACGTGATCTTTTGTTCATTACAGTTTATGTGATCATCATAAAATTTGTTACGAATCCCAACAAGTATGCGAGGCGACCCGTTAGTTCGGCGATATACGTGCAAACAGACATATTAGGATAATAGTTGTCAAAACCTGCAAGACTTCAAAACCTTACAGCAGATACATTTCAATATCGTCACGATGTTTAAATATCAAATTGAGTCTCTAATACACTGCGGCAGTAAGTGTTCTATCAATCTAGCGATTGAATGATCAAATCCTTTATACAATAACTTTCAAAATGATCATCATTAGTTAGCATAAGTCAGTTTGCTTGCTGATATAGTTTAATAGTTTTAATAGTTTATTTCTTTCCTGACTTAATAACATTCGAGTAATACATTTCCATGTGCTCTGAATTCCACACTAGGATAAATCCCGTGTTGTGGGACTCAGTCTCATCCGTTCCTCACAATACATCATGTAGAATGGCCGCAATAATATGTATATTATAAATGAAAAAAGAAAGAAGTTATAAAAGAAAATAAATAAATAAATCATATCGAGTAGGTATGCTTACAATACAGACGATACATGAGTTTACGTTTTCTTGACATCATAATAATTTTAATGTATTTTAAAGTATTCAAAGTATAGGTGGAGACAGGCATATAATGTAGATTTGAGTACCTAACCGTGTAGTCTCCTTGTTACGACAAAGACTAAGACATTATATGCGAGTACAGATGTTACAATAAAAGACAAAAACAATATCCTAACTGATACCGGTAATTGCCTTCACTAAATATAATATACAGAGCTAATAAAAACAGCGAAAATAATAATACGAATGTAGGGTACTCTAGTGATACAATGTATGCAGTTTCACTACATGTATTTCATTGGGGCCTGGATCCTCAAACACACGACGAGTGCATATAGGACTCATTTAATGCAAATACATTTTAGTGTTCGCTTTTAATAACAATAACAACGGTTACCATGACAACATAACTATAAAAACTTCAATCGGTATAAATTATTTATTGTGGCGGGAACTTAAATTTTGTTTCATTATTCATAATAAGAATTTCATCGGGTATAAATGTGTAATGGTAGGTTATTTCACTCAAATATTAGTAGTAGTTTTAGTAGTGTATTTAATTAGTGGTATTTTATTTTAGTAAAGGCATCTGCCCATTAAGAACATCGTAATAATATGTTTTAATAACGGAACAAAATTCCATGACACAGCCTCCGTTTATCGGAATTAGAAAATCGTTTTCTAACGAAGCGAATACTTGCCAATTTCAAACATTGCAAGCCCAATTACCTTTATTAAAAGAGAATCACTTCGTACATGCACTGAATATAAATCTACATCTGTATATAAAACCTTTAATCAAGTCGGAAGTGGTCATTTGTTTGTCCAAAGCTTTATTAATATTAAAGAATTCAGTGACTCGCACTGTCGATCAACATCACATAAAACAATTTATTCAAAAAAGAGATTTACTTTAGCAGGCGCTAACAAATATTTTTAAAATTTAAATGCATTGTGTTTCATACGACTACTATATTTTTTATATATTACTAGCTGCAAACGGGGGCTTTAGTTGCGTGGTGATGATTGATGATGACGATGCTGATGAAAAGTAGCCTCAGTATTATTCCGGGACCTGAAGGATCTCCATACCAAATTTCATCCAAATCCATCCAGCAGTTTAGGCACGAAAAAGTAACAAACATACATCCACACATCCATATATCAAGCAAGTAAAGCCACGGGTACAGGGCTAGTTAATTCATAAATTGCCCTAGATCAACTGAAAGTTATTAGATAAAGTATATGGTTATTTCAATACCTCATTAGTTGGACCCTCACGTATTGATTCATGGAGTAAAATAATAAATTGGTTTAGAACCTTGTCACAACAAAAATCATACTCAAGACGGGCTTGATGACGCTATTTTATTACGACATAGTTCTAAAGCGATCACGTATTATTATAGATGTCAACAGCAAAAGAGTAATCGTGAAGGTATGCATGCAATACCAGAGTAAAGCTCAGTATACTCTCCTGTATGGTGGTTTTAAAAAAAAATACACATGTATGATATCTAACATAAATAAAATTTATGTAAACTTCTTCTTCTTCACAGCAATTGGTCATCCACTGCTGGACATATGCCTCCTCCATATAGGGGGGATTTGCCAATACTCGCCACGCTTGGCAGGCGGGTTGGCGAGCGCAGTATCATTTTCTATCCTCATAAGGCGCTGCTGCTCACCTTCTGGTACGTGATCCCTTAGCCGACTCTTACGGCACCCGCGGGCAGAGATGGGGGAGTACTATTCTAGGCCGGTACCACCACGGCTACCGTATGTAACGTAAACTATTGGTAGTGATTCCATAGTTCAATCAAGCCAACTAATATCGGGTTGTTTTTTAGTAATGGATAGTTTTAGCATGGCTACGATTAAGTTCAAATTAATATATAACGTAACATTTGTATTTAACTGCGGGTAGATTTAGATAAAATAATACGTCAAGTTATTTGAACCCGACTAAAAGTACCCGCCGTTCTACAAAAGTCTTCTAAAAACAGATACAGTAAAGGAGTTGTACGAATTTGAATTTAAGCCTAAATAGAATACGAGACCAAAGACAATTTTAGTTAGTGTGAATAAATAATAGAATTACGACTATTATCTATAGTTAACTCTTCTATACATGTTGATTTTAAAAAACGCCACGTTATTTGCATAAAAATGTATTTGTATAGTAATGGAACTACGTAAATAATTACATTTTAAAAAAAACACTGGCATTTGTGATCTACATTAAATCACATAAAAAGCGGAATCACGAACGATCACGAGATAAAATGGTAACATTACCCGCAGCTGATTTACCGAACCGATTCGAGTTAACGATCGACAAGCAATTAGCGATCATAACATAAACCTTAGTCTGCTAATCGCAGCTAATTCCGATACCATTTCTTTCTGTTGTACAGGAATACTTTTAGCATTTCTAAAATGCTATTCACTTTTTTCCTTTTGTATCAAATTCAACTTCCTAGACAAACAACAATTACAACAATTAAATATATGAACAACCTAGATAATATCTGGGATATTACCTAGGTAATTTATATATTTTCATACAATTTTTTTGTAAATAATACTCAGATAAACTTATATTTATATTCACTTTTGAGTACTAAAAGTAATTTGACTTTTAGTACAATATATAAAATAATTACATTTATGACATAAATAAATTTATCAAATATATAATGTGTGAAATTCATGAAAATTTCAAATCAAAAATTCGGAGACAAAATAATTTAGAAACTTAAGCATGATCAATCTTAAATATACTCTCAGCCATTTGACTTAGTCTTATATCCGAATCGGATTTTAGCACATTCGTAGAAGGATGAATGTCACTATTTTTTAAACAAGTCGTGTGCGTCGGCTCTCAACCTGACAGTCCCTGGTTCTATCCCCGCTCGGTACGCTCGGTCACGATATAACCGTAAGGTTCTTTTGAGCGGATACCCAAAGCTAGCAGCTAGCCAGGCTAGCTGCCACCAGTTTCCGCGTATTAGCAAGTTGAAACGCTGGAGCATAATTATGTATAACGCAAAAATGATTCCTTGCCTTCCGCGACACTGGGCATCCATTTGCAGAGGTCTAAGTGTGATAAATTAAAATATTTTTAAATATATATAACCTTGTAAACCAATAACCGATAAAATAAACAATAAATAGTGGGTATATGGTATGGTGGTACCAAAATGCTCCAATTATTACGTACAGCAACATCGATAAGTAAACTCAGTGCGCGGGCGCATAAGTCGTAAATATAACCGTGATATGTAGCCTTATGCCGAAAGCCCGAACAGGACCCTGTATTTTTGGGATGGTTGCTGTTGGAGAGTAGTAAATCTTTGGATAAGGAATATAATTTTCCAACTGATGAAACGCAGTAAAGGTACAAAAATATTATATTATGATAATCGTTAACCTTTCTACTGCCACAAACATACTACATTAATGTTTTATTAGTCTAGTCTAATCTAGTTATGACTAGGATATCATCTAGATATCATAAGGTCGATCTGAGACGCTGAGAATTAGGAATCTATGAAATGATTTATTATCCGGCTTTACTCACGTTTATAGTTGAAGTTTCGACTTATATAGATGTCGGGTGGAATTAATACTAGTAACATGTGTTTACAGATCTGTTCAGAAGATGTATAATTTTGAAAAGCTGAGTAATACAAATGTATGTATAAAATATGAAAAACAACATCCAAAAATAACATCCCCGCAAGATGTTAATAAGGAAGGAAGTAATTCGGCCCTAGTGGTATGGGCTGCTATAGCTTAGTTGGACAAAGCGACAGGACGGTATTCTGTAGTCGTGGGTTCAAGTCCCACTAGCAGCCGAATTTTTTCCTTTCAAATAATTGAACTGAAAATATGAAAAATTAAACATTAAAAAAGTAGGCTCTTTAAAATTATGAGACCACCCGTATTTTTTTAAAAAAAAGTAAGCGTGTTGCTTATTATGCAGCTGCAAAGCTGTAAACAGTAAACCCTGTTCATCACACACAACATAAATATGTCCCTGTTGTAATGTATATAAAAATGTATCCTGTTGATGTAAGTTCTCATCCAGTCGTTGACGAAATGCTGGTCGATACAGTTGCCAAACTTGAACCAATATATTAAAACAGAAGGAAAACGAAAGAAGTTTTGTTTATTACTGAATGAATCAATAAATTTCTTTTAAGAGGCTGGAAACAGTTCGCTTTCAAGCAAGTTAAAAAGTTTCTTACACAAGTTTAACTCGTGACCTGCGGCTTCAACGTCCATCTTTACCCATAGCTTAATTTCACTTCACTTCCGATCCCAGAATATAGAAGAATTTCTTTTAATAAAATTCTAATTAGTTCAGACTATGAAGAAATATATGGAAAGATATTTGGATGCCCAGGGTGTTTCCTTACCTTTTTTAACCCCGGACTCTTCAAGTCCCGAGTGAATGTCAAATCCTTCTAAGTTTGCGTGTTACGCCTTAGACCGCGTCGTCACTTAACATCGGGTGAGACGGTCAAACGTAAGCTTATTACCGTTAAAAAAAATGTTCAGATTCAGAACGATGCGAGGTCGAGTCCAATAAGAAAACGTTAACAATTAGTTGTCCGTTAAGTTCATAGCGCGGTTTGAATCTATATTGAATATAGCCTATACCGGTTTAGTAGATGAAAATTGACGCGCTGTCTCATTCAATCTAGCATAGAATCAACATTGATTTAATAAATTCGGACTTTGTGAGCCGAGCTCATTGCCATATTGAATCGTAGACTTAGGCTCCAAGAGTGGCAATTACCAGCCAAATCACTGCATGGTGGCAAGACTCAGTCTTTCTTCATTACAATTTTTATATTCTCATAGTAATCCTATATCCAACTCCTACTAATATAATAAATGCGAAAGTTTGTGTGTATATGTGTATGTGTGTATGTTTGTTACCTCTTTACGCTCAAACGGCTACACCAATTTCGATGTAATTTGGTATGGAGATAGTTTAGACCTTGGATTAACACATAGGCTACTTTTCATCATCATCATTATCAATCATCATCACGCGGGTAAAACCGCGGGACACACCTAGTTGATAATATAATTGAAAAAATCTTTCTTTTTTAAAAATATTAAATCATCGGGCTGCCACCCTGTGGGCACTATTACATATGCTTTATCTATAACTAGCAGAAAGCGGACTACTTAGTTACTAAATAAATTGTTTTATGATTATCATCATCATAAGTAAGTTCTCAAATGCGGTATGAAAAATGGATCATTTAATTAAGTCGGTTAGTTTTATCCTTAGTTACCATCACATCTAATTTTTTTTCAGGTGATCGGGTACACACGTGACTTTTAGCTTCGCACATAAAAAGTCAAGATATTTTGTACGAAACATTTTATTATATGTATCTTATATAAATTGCAGCTCTCAGATTCGTAACAAGACTGGCTTTATAACCAAGCAAGTAACGTATTAAAGAAATGTCGAAGGTTCCGTATATTTTTATTACGTATTTAACACATTGTATTTTTTTTATGAACGTATTATATTTAAACATTGATAAAAAAAAACAGAAATTAGCTGATAAATTATGGAAATACTGTCCCGCTGTTTTATATTAATATTAATTTTAATAAAATACATATCTGCATAAATATTCCTTGCAGTCTAGTTTTTGGTGTGAGTATTACGATATAATGTAATTCATGTATGCCATGAAAGCAATTTTAATTACCCAGTTCGTGTATTTTTTTATAGACCACCACGTCTCACCCGATATCGCGTCTTGGTGGTACCGGCCTAGAATAGTACTCCCCAATCTCATCCCGCGGGTGCCATAAGAGTCGGCTATGGGATCACGTACCAAAAGGTGGGCAGCAGCGCCTTCTGATGATCGGAAATCATACTGCGCTCGCTAACCCGCCAAGCGTAGCGAGACAGAAAACCTCAAAAAACAATTTTAAAAGGGGGAGGGGGGGCATATTATGTCGTGTGGACGCCCTATAGCTGAAATGTTGATGATGATGATGACTTTCATAGTATTAGTTCGGATGCATTTGGTCCAATGGTTTCCAAACACTCATTTCTCGAAAGGTACCCTATTCCAAACAGCTACTAATTCACACGAATCGATATAAAACATCTCTCTCGATATAATACCTGGATCGGTAATTTTAACTCGTTATTTGTAGTTATTTACGAGTTAAAACACATATCAAAGTGTTAATTTGTAATAATTGCATAGTAATAACTAACAAATTTGTAAATGATACTATAAAGACTTCGGAGTTCAAAGAGTTTTTACTCAGTTTTCTTAAACATATTATTAGTTGTGTTTTCTGTCTGCTGTGCTAACAGGAAATATACTGGCGTTTTCCAAGTTAACTACCTCGTTAACCATAACGTTATTTATATACAAAGCATTGATCCAAATCCATTTTTACTCTAGAATATCAAGGGTTCCCGTGGAATTACTTAGGTAACCGGAGCGTCGTAGTCCATGCGAGCGAAACTGCAGAGCTACTATGAGGATATAAGGACATAGTTTTAAAACTAAGAAGTGACTTCGAATGCTTCAATTTTTTGTCAGTTTCTTGAAAGATATTTCATGTTCGATTTTGATATCGGTTTTGATTAATATAATTGAGCTGTCCCTGTTGACTATTTTTATTAATTTGTCTTTTTATTAATTAATTAATTTTATTAATTGTCATTGTTGTTAGTCGTAACCAGTTTTGTTGTAAAGTATTTTTTGTAACTAACAATATTTATTGTAATTAACCATTCGGTGATTCGTAAGCGTTTTGATTAAGAAACCTTATAAAGATATTGGTGGAAATATTTTCTCGTGGTGTTATGATGGTATATATGAAGTATGTATTTCATGATAGGTTATTGATAATTAATGCTGATTTTTCGGGCAGTCAAATTTTCTAGCAGTTTATATTATTTTTTGTCTTTTGTCTACAGTTTTATAAGTTAGTCCATACACGTATGACTTTATCTCACCTTTCCACCCAAGACCCCTTAAATCTCGCTGAACGCAGATTACCCAGAATAAGTCATTACATCAGGAGATTGTATGATGAATGGACAAGATTTGAGATTTGAGAACATTTCATTCGACGCGCAAATTATGAAGGTAACTGAAAAATATCCAGATACTTTTCTAAAGGTAACTTGACTGATAAGCTAAATTTTTATAGTACTGTTTTTGAAGCGTCTCAGTAACCTAGCAGTGGCAGCTGCCAAAGTAACGGAGGCTGGTTTGACCCCCAGCAACAGCTTTCTGTGAAGGTAACATCGTTATCACATACATATCATGGTGATAGTGTACCTTTCAATTCCCGCCATTGTCACCGAACAGCGTATCCTTGAGAACCAGTTAAACTGTAAGTAAAACACGATTCCATTTTAGATTTTTTTCTTTATGCTGTGATGTCCACATCTTAACCAATCATCAAATAAAGTGGTAGTCAACTCTAAATCACTTGAGGTTTTTTAATTACGAGGCTATAAATATTAAACAATTTACCACTCTCAAGATATTTTTTGTAAATATTATTTATTTTCAAGTTTTCGATATTTGCGCCACTACGAGATCATGGCACTTACAATATTACTAAATTCTATGATACATACTTCATAGCGCTCGTAGTGGGGTTTACCCGTCCAGTCCTAGCTTATCACCCTCAGTCATACCTTCAATGGGTCACAGCTAGTTGCATTTCCAATATAGCGCTTCAGTACTCCAGATAGCACACTAAGCCGTCATGTCGGTCCTGGTTGTTGTCTGAGGATAAAAGTCGTAAGGTCATGTGTCCTGAAAACTCTGACGTTGAGCTGGCCAAAAACCTATCCGCCAACCCGCATTGGCCAGAGGAGTTGGATCATCTATATTCACATGCGTGCTACTCTTTTTTCTGGTACTTCTGCTGCGATGCTACAAACCCACACAAGCATACAGCAAGGTATTTAATAGTCGATATTAATAATTAAATATGAACTGAAAGCTACACATTTCTACGAAACTCGAGTTCCATAGCGATCGAATAAAGATGCGACGCAGAAACGCTCGGAGCATTTCTAGTGAGCGAGCAATTTTAGAGATGTTACTTTACAATTTTGCCGGATAGCTATTAGAAACCGGCTACTATATTATACTATATCATATATATATAACCTATAAAACCTTTAAGTTATCTTAAACATAATTCAGGACATTTTGAATTTAGGACTGAGGTTCCTCTTAGGAGACAGGATGACAGCCATAATGCCCTACACAGTGTATTAAGCGTGATTACAGCTTCACTAACTATCAAATAAAATAGTAGTCGATCGGCCACGTCTATAAAGTACATAATATATATATATAATAATGACTATAAACGTGAGTAAAGCCGGATTCTACATATATATAACAATGTGTCAAACTCACGAAAATTTTCAATCAAAAATTACATAATGATATATTAAGTAATGTTTGAGGTAATCAACGAAAGACGTGTCATGCCATTCTCATATATTAGAAAAAACCCCTCATAATTTTTATTTGGATTACACTCAAAATGTACCTTTATTTATTTTTCACAAACCCAAACAAAATATTTAAGTACATGAATACAGCCGGAATGGTCGGGTATCCAAAACGGAGCTTGGAGCTACAACTCTATTTAAAAGCAATAAAAATACTTTATTAATAACATACCTACTACCAGCATTAATCGTACTTACTCCCATTAAGGGCCAAAAATTGGCCACTGTCAGCCATTAATCATCCAAACGACTGGACGTAAGCAGATAAGGGGTTCAAGCCCCTTTGCTAAATGGGTAGCGTATTCAATATCTTCTAGAAGTTACTGCATATTGTATTCGTATGTATCAACATTCAACATAAGCTGGTACTTGTGTATTTTCCAAATATATGATAATATAATGCCTTAAGATAAGTATGGGAACGAGAGTGTGATAATAATCAAATATCTAGTCATTTTATGATTTGTAATAATTGCATAAGGCAATTGTAAAAGGCATTATTTGTGTAAGAATATATATTATTTTACATATTACTTTTAAAAAAATATGTGACCATCATTGTTTCTACGTATAAATAATTTAAACTATTGTTTTTTCCCCAGCTTAGCTGAAATATTTCTCTATCATGCATTTTTTCATAAATATATATTATATATATATACTACATTTATAATTATTTTATTTTTGTATTACACTCAGGCCCCCGCACTAGGATTCCTTATATCGCGGGAGGCATGGACACACACAATCACAGCACACAAACATCCAAGACATGGAACAAACATCTACACTCATCGCACAAATGTTTGCCCCTGCCGGGATTCGAACCCAGGGTCCCGGAGACGCAGAAATCATGTCAATGACCAGTGCGCCACGGCGATCGTCATATTACAACTACTATAACTAATCTTGGATGATCCAATAAAATGTAAAACGTAGAGTAATAATCAACATACTGTAACAGTCACATAGAACATATATATCTCGAATTGCTCCACTTTACAGGAATCTCAGTTTCTTGCATCCAGATGCTATCAGCTATTTTGAGAAGATCGTCGCACCAACTGGCTTGAAAGCGTCCTATATTAATTGGCTTTGCCAATTCGTAGTCTCCATTCAGAAATTGACTGAACTCGCAACAAAAGCAAATGGGAAAAAATCTGGTATCATTTTTAAGTATTATTCTTTCAAACCCCGTAAAACAAACTTCTTAATACGTCCTATAAATGAACCATTTAAGGAGCAAAAAATTGGTTCAAGCAATAAAATTTAAGCGAGTGATCTGGTTTAAACACTTCCCTGAAACGATTGGGAGCCAATGGAACCTGCATTAAGTGCAGTTAATATTTTTGCGCAATCCATTCGAATCAATTTGGCAAGGTTAAAGATGATATTTAATGATGTTCTGCATGAAGCTACGTTTTATTGTGTTAATTATGTTTTGTTTATCTTGTGGATACGAATAATTCAAATTTAATATATATTTTGTTTACGCGTTTCATACGTCATGTATTATGGCACATTACCTATGTATCCTTCCAAACATGTAAAAAACTGTTTATTTTTTGTTTGGCTAGGATTTTCCTTAAACCTTTTGAGATGATATAGTTACCAAACGCTTGTATACATTCAAAGAAGAAGATGTTCGTTTTTCTGTTGAAAATGTTTTATTAAACAGAAATGATATGTGTAATATTATGCTTATAATATTATTATTGTATTTATGTGCATATGAAACGCTCACCTATTTCAATCAGAATTCACCCATGCAATCTTGGTCGATTGGTTTAAGCAACGCACGGTGCGGTCATAGCTTGGTCAAAGACTGTTGTGCCATTTTCAACTGAGCGCTTTCGTGTTGGCACGTTGAGCGTCGATCTTAGCGTCAGTCGCATGGCCACATTGGACATCCTTGGTCGGTCTGGAAACTCCAACATTGGGCTGGGTATTAGTCGATTTGCCAACCCTCATTGGCTAGCGTGGTGGATTATTTTTGCCACTTTTGCTAATACTCTTCGAGGAACCTCCCTCGAGGTGTCACAGCTGTGAAAAGCTTTTAGCTTTTTTCTTTATTTTTGTTACAGTTCTTGTGTATTATTTTATGTGACCAATAAAGAAATGTCATTTATAATTCTTAAAAGATGGAACAAATAGAGGTTCCCATTGCACTGGGGTTGGGCTTTATGAATCGCGCATTTTTTGCACGTCACTACTTTAACGTCTTTGAGTTTTACTTATATTTTCGACCATCAATCAGATAACAAGGTAGTTTCGTGTCGTGACAAGTTTATGGGCTTTTTAATAAGCATCTCGAAATCGTGATAAGTTCAGGGCTGCGCTACGCCGAATCGTTTTCTTTGACATGTTTACGAGACATCCTTTTCACGCCTATTTTAAGTACAATTAATTATAATTGTACTTAAAATAGGCGTGTAAATGTGTAAATTATTAAATTTACCTCGCCAACCCGCCTGCCAAGCGTGGCGAGTATTGACTAATCCCCCCTATAAGGGGGAGGCATATGTCCAGCAGTGGACGTTCTATGGCTGAGATGATGATGATAATAATTTACTACAAGACTGGTGCATTGTCATTATTAATATTGAAGTAGAAAACACATGAAAATGATAAGGTAATAGAGGAGAAAAAACTTATTCCATTTTCAGATATTGTGTTTGAGTTGGACCACGAATCCATTTGTTATTGAGAAATAATACACTTACCTGTTAGAGGTAACAGGTAAGTGTATTATTTCTCAAAAATTTCAAAATTTATTACAATCATGTACTTTTTTGCGATAGGTGGTAAACAAGCAGACGATTCACCTGATGATTAGCGTTCATCGTTGCCAGTAAATAACCTGTAAAACTAGGGGTATCTTATTCTTATACTGATTCCAATTGGGGTCCTGCTCTGACGTCCCATTTGGGGCCTGTTTTTATGCACACTGGGGGTATGACGATGATTGCGAATCTGCAAAATGGTGGAAGTAGATTTGAAAACTACATATTTAACCTGTGTGTATGATCATTTTGGTATTATTTTCATAAACAAGTTGTGAACGATTAAGCCTCAACTTTTACCAATCGACCTATGCTCGGTAAGTAATAAAGTCGAAGAGAATTATCACGTTCATAATGTCAAATTACTGCATGTGATGTGCAATTTTGAAACCGATTTCCGAAAAACCTACTACAGAATTCTGGTGCGATCGTAAATTCAATTTGCGGCTTTCTGGGAACATCCTTTCTGGGCAATATCTCACTCGTCCACTTTCACGAAAATAATATTTTTGATACTGCATTGACTTGACTTAACCTTCATATTTTAAAAAATTATTTATCTAGTTCAACCATATTGTTTATAAATTGAATTATGTTTATACTAATACTAATAAAAAACAAGTAAAAGTGATTCATAATTAACTCTGATCTCTACACTAGGATTCCCTGTGTTGTGGTAATCAGATTACAACACGGATTGTAGTACATATATTATAAACGTTACAAGCAAAGCGTGACAAGGAGTAACTTAATGTGGAACTTACTATAACTATGTATATTTTATATCAAACTTTTTTTTTAACATATTTTAAGTTTGCGTTTGACAACTGTCTCACCTGATGTTAAGTGATGACGTTGTCTAGGATTTAGCACGCAAACCTAGAAGGTACCTATTCACTCGCGACTTGAAGACTCCAGGATTGTACATATCGGGAAACACAGACTCTGGCAAAGAGGTCCATTATAGCTACTAAAGCTTAAACATTGAGAAACCGTTATCTACTATAAATGTTATACATCAATTTGTATGAGCTGTTCATTTTCTTCATAACTCTTTGATAATAGCCTTCCTTAGGATTTTTAAACATTTGTGACGTGTAAGAGTCTCAATATTAATCTAACGGTTAATTTTTGTGTATAAGTAGGAAGCTAACCATGTATAAAACCGATATAAAACCGGCAAATAATTGCCGATGTTTGGGCTTTATCCATAATCCTATACAAAAAAGCCGGTTGTTTGTGTAACGCTATCTTGTGTCTGTTTCGTATCTGTATAGAAAAGGCTCAAGTTAGACAAAACCTTTTCCTGAATCTATTTCTCCTGATGTTATCGGTTTCAGCTCAGATACTGCAATGTTCTTTACATACAGCTTTGTCAAACTTGCGAACAGTAAAATAATCAGAAAGGTATTTTAAATTTGTGAATGTACACAAACAGATCGTCAATACAAGTTTTTTTTGGCATAATTATGTTATATGTAGTAAAAAAATAACCGTTTAAATAAATTACCTTATATGTTTTATTTTATTTACCTAAAATTAAGATACGATTACTATCGAAGAAACAGACGCGCTAATTCTTAGCATATGCACTAAGCAGTATAGAAATATATTCATATATAACATATATATAACAGTCGCCTGGAAAAAAGTGACACAAAAAAATTTATGTAAAGTTTGTGAGTTTTACATTTTTTTATAGTTTGAATCATTACATTTTAAGAATTGAATCAAATTGTATGTGCTTATATATAATTAAAAAATATGTTGAAGATATAGAGCATTATTTTAAATATTGAATATACAGATAAAAGATGGATAAATAACATAATATAACTTGTTTTAATGTCTATGATTAATTGTTGATAAATATAATCCTTTTAGAGATGCCCAACTGGCCCTATTCTTCAATTTAAGGTAAATTTTTAGCGATTTCTGTTTACAAAAGGCCTTATCCTAATTTATTATTTTATAATCCAATTAGCTTCACCAAACAGCTCACAGGCAGGTAGCTGGTAGTTATAAAGTTCGCTATAAAATAGCTACCGGTGTTCGCCGGTAGCCCGGGCGTCGCTCATTAATCAGGGATTACCGACACAAGCGCGGGCGCGGGCGAGGGCGCGCGCTAGATGCACTATCGCACAACCTGGACTCACAAGTGGATGCCCACTGAATATACTAATAGCTAGAAGAGCGAGGGGAACCTTTTCGCCTACGAGCGACCGTGCTCACAGAGGGCAAACGTAGAGTATTTCATCCTTAATTATGCACAAATACGCAATTTGATTTATATAACCGTGGCTTAATATAATTCAATGCTATCTTTTTGCGAAGCAATTTAAATAATAGTTATTATAATAGTTGGCATCTATAAAAAAATATTACGTATGCGTATTTTATAACTTGCTATTTTACTTACGACTAAAGTGACCTTATATACCTTACCATATGTCCAGCAGTGGATGTTTAAATGCTGAGAAGAAGAAGAAGAAGAAGAAAGTGACCTTTGCTACTCCGGGATCAATTGTCATTGTATATGTTCACCGATTTCTTAACCCTCAATCAGGAAGTCGTCCAAGTAGACGTAACACTTTTCAGTTATTAGAGTGTAACACAAAAACTGCTTAACCAGTTTTGATAAAATTTAAATGGGACTACACGGAAAGCACCAACATACAACTAATAAGAAAATCATCAAAATCGGATCTTCCAGTCAAAGTTCTGAGGTGACAAACATAAAAAAATATTTAAAAAACATACGGGTCGAATCGAGATCCCACTCCTTTTTTTGAATTCGTTTAAAAAATATCTACATATTAACCATTATTAAAGATATTAAATACGAATAGACATAAATACGTAAGCAGTTAAAAAAAATAGTTGGAATTTGTGAAAAGTTTATTTACAGTTTTTCAAAATATTCCCCGCATGCATTCAGGTGAACCAGCTTTCAAAACATTTGAAAAATCTTGTTTAGATCGAAAAATAATTCTTTGTTGGCCTTCTCGCAGTGTTCAATTTTCGTTCACGAAGCATTTGTCTTAGAGAATAGAATTAGTCTTAATAGAACATAGGGTGGCTAATAATAATATTACCACAAAAAATGTTCGCATCTTCCAATGTAGAGAAACACTATACTCTTTGCCCATTAAAACGCTAAATTATATGAGGCGATTCATCAACGGAGTTAGTGGCGCGTAATATTTTAGCCTAGGATCGCATTGTTGACCACGTGGCTTCCGTTCAGAACGAACACCAGTGGCCATTCTATGCTTATATTATCTGTGAGAGATGAGATATGGGGCTTGTAATCTGTTGTGATCGTGGACTCGCCGTGGGAAAGGGTTTGCGAATAATTGTATTTGTGTATTTGGAATGCGATCCACCGCCGTATGACATGGATAGTATAATTACAAGATAGTGGTGGTGGTCTAGAGGTCTATCAAGTTATATATAATTTTTTAACTAAAGTATTTAACCAAATTTTTTAAAGTAGGAGGCTCTCAATTCGACCCGTATGTTGCAAGCCGTGGCGTGGGTAGCAAATGTCACTGACAAGGGTGAAAAAAATACCAAAAAGGGAACCGACTTCAACGCTTAAAAGCTCATCCACATATAATCGACACATGGGATTCACACACTGTGCGATTCAACCGATCGTTTTTACCATACACCTGCATAATGTGGAACGAGCTTCCTCCCTCTGTATTCTCGAGCTATGGGATTCTTCAAAAGGAGAGTTAGAAAAGTCTTGAAAGGATTGGCAACGTATCGTAATTCCCCCAGTATTACAGATATCCATAGGCGACGGTGATGGCCTTCCATCAGGCGGCCCGTCTGCTTGCTTGCCACTTATTTCGTTTAAAAAAACACCCATATTTTTTTCTTGATATCTCTTACGTTTTGTCCGCTATCACATTTGAGGCTCAGTAATGTTGTGATCAGAAGTGACAATAGGCTGGACCCATGTTGACTGACTCTCAAGAACCTTGTGTAAATGTTGATAAATAAAATAAATAAATAAAACCTGCCCGTAATATAATATGATAAGATAATATTTTGAACATTTTATAAAAATTACGTATTTAAAAAACTGTAAAAGCTGACTTACACTTTTTTTAAAGGTTACGTTTGACCGCTGTCTTACCTGATGTTAAGTGACGACCCGGTTTGACGACTTCCCATCCATTGAAAATACTCAACGTATTTTTGAAAACATAAGGACATCATTAATATGATCAAAGTCAATTAAATGCGCATTATTGATGGTAACTCAAATCTAAGGTCAGATTTTGATCAAATTCAAATGCAAATAAATATTAAACACATACCTAGCATTACGGTCGAATTAAGAGTATCCTCTTTTATGGAGTCGGTTAATAATTTTGAGTGTTTGAGGACAGACTTTCCAACTTACATAACTTACAGAAAGTACATACAACCACAGCTAAAACAAAAAAACGCATTCACGCTCACACTATCGCACTAGAATACCCTGTATCGCGGGAGGTATTGGCATACACTAACTTCCAATACCTGAGAGCAAACATCTACGCTCATCACAGAAATGTTTGCGCCAGCCGGGATTCGAAACCGGGGTCGCGGTTCCAATGTTAGTGTCACTGTTCACTGCGCCATGACGACCGTCAAACAACGTGAGGTAAGGACACAGATGGGATTCAATCCAGCAACAATCTGATCAACAGCTGCCAATGACTACCCCAGCTGGTAGCTGTAATAAGCCTCGGGGCTGGTACATTCAAATCTATTTTTTACCCCTAAATCGTGTATGATCTCTCCCATGCATTAAATTATTAATTATACATTCTAATTAACAACTTCAGAGATCTATGATTAAAATCAATACGAATATTCCCGCGTTAAATATCTAATTGTTATAATTAATCTACTTTCTGACAGAAGGAATATCGTGATCTATTTTCGTTATAGTATATACGACTTGTTGAGGTGTGACGACACTCGTAGGAAATACATTTCATCAACCGAATACTTTAGTCAAATTGTCATTAATTTCGGCTGACTGTGGTGTTTTCTAACTAATAACATATAACTTTATTGATTTTGCGTTTATATAAACTTAATTAGAACTTTGTTAATTCACATCACACAGAGACTTCATCCTTTCCATAATTATGTACATAAGGGTATAGTATTTAATGTTAAAAGCATTTATCGAATCAATAATAATAATAATATAATCAATTTGCATATTTTAAATCTAGAGTATCATAACTATTTATTTTAATCTTTTAGCATAGTTTCTGTATTGCTTTAATTATGTTTTTACTCCTTGTAGTGTTATAAGTGAAAATAAAATAGGTACCTAGGCTAGTGTTAATTTCTAATCTTAGGGGGGGGGGGGGGGGGGCGCTGTATGTTGAAACACAGGCGATGAGCCTAGTTCGGTTACAGATTCCCAACATAGTAGGTATATGTGCGAAACTCTAGCGATGTATACCTGTAAGTTCAAAATTTTTTGTTTAATAAACTAATCATTACTATATTTTATTTGATAGTTACAGGTCGAAAACTCAATAGATAGCTCAAGAACAATAAAACAGTTTAGTGTGAAAAACGTTGCTGCAGCAAGCTGTAAGCTGTACCTAAGCTCTGCTTAGAAACATTCTAAACTATGTTATATTACTATTTCACATATTTTTATAGTTAATAAATAAGTATATTGTCTAACTAATTAACCGGGTCTGAATTTTATTTTCACCAGTAGTTTGCCTACTTTTTTATTTGAGATAAGGTAGTTTAACGTGAAATTCATTGTCTGATTAACGAGTGAAACAGCAGGTCACAGCTCAAATTGAATAAAATGATATGAATACCCTCTGGCCTCCTTATATTTCTGTGCGAGGAATACAATCATAGATAAGTAACTATTAAACACTGGTAAAATACAGAGTCGTGTATTGATGTATAAATTGTAATTGTCTAGTTTAAAGTACCATTTCTTACAAATATCGAAATCTCTTCTAAGCTCCTGCGCGTTCGTGACACAAACGACTGCGCGATGTAGGAATTGTTCATGCGATACTGGCGCCATCTAGTAAACACCGTGTTGAACTATTTACAATAACACAAGCCTTGCGGTGTCACAAAGACAATCCTTCTACAATGTCTACTCTACATTGGGTCTGTGGCAAAGGTCGTGCGCACTTGCACACAATTACTAATTATGTGCAGCGCCTTCACAATTTTCTATAGCAACATTTTTATAGATGTTGCCATTAGAAAAGTGCAGTTTTATATCGGTAATGAAATATGATGCTATGTTCCAGGATAGAGGATCTTTCCTATACTAGATGTTTTTCTTTTAAATTGTTTATGTATAATAGGCCACATAAAATTAATTGTAATGGTGAAACCAAATTGCATACGGCGGAGTTTGGTCCCAGGTGGTAACAATACCACTCTTATTACAAGGTAATGCATCATATTTTACAGAAAATGATAAAAAAAAATCTAGCCTAAAATATAAAAACAAAACACAAATAATAGTACGCTGTTTAAAAAACTAATTTATCTATATACCTATAACTAATAAATAAACCACGTTTCACTGCTAAATGGCGGCACATTTTCAACTTATCATGATATTATGACTTATCATGATAATTAAAAGAAGTACTAAACCCACTTCAGGTTTGTTTATGGAATCGAAAATGAAACCTTTTAAACCAATCTTTTATATTTTTAAGGAATCTTGGAAGTGACAAACATACAAAATACATGTTTCGTGATAAATCCATCCCCTTCTTAGGTTTTTGGTTAATAAATAAAAGAAACAATAGACAGATAAAATGAGCCCCACCGTATAACATTGTATGGACAGTACAAGAGAGCAAGAACGCTTATTCCGGGGCGGCGCCGACCACATAAATCAAACCGCGTAGGTGGGCCATAACCAACAATTATCAATTACCGAGCTGTGCTGTATGGAGACCAGCTAAGGATCATGTGAAATCGATAAATATTTTCGGCTTGTAGGTTTTTATTTTTATAAAATATTTTTATATTATTATTTATATTATTATATATTTTTATTTTTTTAAAAGTCTTGGATATATTGTAAAATCATTATCTACATTTTTTTTTAATTATGTGCATTAGTAACAAACTAGTCGACGGGCCGCCTGATGGTAAGTCCTCGCCGTCGCCTGAGGTTTCTTGTAGCACAGGAGCACCATTACTATGCGTTAAAAATACACTGTCAACTCTCTTTTTAAGAATCCGTATTGTAAATACTGGGCAATACCAAGGGTATTTGGAATACCAAATACCATGCACCTGAAAGGAACTGTGGAACACATTTTCATCGATTTTTTAACCACGATATATAATAAGATAATATTTTGATCATATTTACTTTTAAACTATCATGGTACCGACTTCAACAAGTTATTTCACACTTTTGGAAGTCGGTTACATTTATTGGTAAAATAATTTTTTTCACCCGTTTCAGTGACGTATCACGGGATCCATTGTCATGTGTATGTTCACCGATTTCTTCACCCGCAATTATAATGTCGTCCACGTAGCCGTAATACCACTTTTCGGACATTGGATTGTAACTCAAAAACCGCTTGACCGATTTTGATGAAATTTTAAAGGGAGCATCAACTTTGCAATAAAGAAAGAATCATCAAAATCGGTTCACCCAGTCGAAGACTCTGAGGTAACAAACAAAAAAACAAAGGGCGTATTGAGAAACGCTTCCTATTTTGAAATCGGTTAAAAAAGGGCAGACGCTTGTCAATCTATGGTATTAGTAAGTCCTCCAAACGCGAAAGAAACAACACAGTTTTATTTTTGACTGGCCGGTTGGAGCAGTTGGTAGCACTCTGCCTTCTGAGCCGCTGGTCCCGGGTTCGATTCCCGGATAGATCACACATATTTTTTGTGTATTAACATGACTGTTTGACTTGACCTGTGTCTGGGTGTGTATATGTATATAAGTATATATATATATCAGTCATCAGGTTACCATAGTACAGGCTTTGCCTAGTTTGGGACCTGAAGACCGTGTGTGAATGTTATTAAAAAAAAGTATTTTGAAATATTGTTTTATTAATTATAGTGTTTCGACGTTATGTGAAATAAAAATGGTTTATTCACATATTATTATATCATTTGAAAGTCAGTGATGAGGCGATTGTAAGTGGGTGATAGCTTGAGTGATGGTCACAGGCGTTTTGGAATGTTGGCCATCGTCAGACGCCGGCTGGACAAATCTCGACTTTAAACTTACTTTGGTGGTAGGGTCCCTAACTAGCTGCTATCAAATTTGATAATCCGTCATCAAACACACAGTGGGCCCATGCATCTGTCCTTAAGAGCCACATGACCCACATATAGGCATACGCGATTTCATCTAAAAGTTAAATAAAGTGAGGAATTAAATCTTGAAATACTAGTACTTTTAATATCTAGCCAAAAGATAAAAGTATTAAGAGATTTAATTTTCAAACAACGAACCTTCCATTCAATCGCATTTTATTACGTTTGAAAATGTAAGTATCACTTAATATATTACCAGAAAATATATTAACAATTATTTTAGTCTACCCTCTTACTACTCTTAGGCCAAAAATACTATTAAGGAAAGGTATTCATAGATATTGAAAAATATTATAGTACACAGATATTTTTTAAGGATATAATCTTATCAAATAAGTATAAGATGATTCATTATTCATAAAGCTTGCCACAAATATATTCTACAAAAAATATCATGCAAACGTGTCCATTGACACACGTGCAAGTCACCTTCCTAAATAAAATCATTATTTGGATTTTACATTATTAACAATTTAATGACACAGATATGAACTTCAATAAAGGTAAAGTATTCAAACTCTAACGCCACTAATTTGTTTGTAGTACCTCTTTAGGTATATTTTTGCTTTTTATTTGCTATTTTATATAGGCAGGCGTATTCTATCGCAGACCGCCTCATTCTACTCATTTGTTTCATATATTGTGGAAACAAAAATGTGACTGCGCTGCAGATTAAAACTATTTCATTATAAGTAAATCTTAATTCCATATTCATATAGGTGTAAGGAAGACATATAAAGATGATACACAATTGAACAAATGACTAAAACAGCTAAATATCACTTGCACAAGATTTCGATCTATAGTATGTACAAACTTATAGAGTAAGGTTTCTAGCTTTTAAACAATATTTTATAGTAAAATCATGTCTTATAGCAACTTTTCAAATTAAGAACAAAAATACAACTCAAAGGCTCTATATTTACTGATAGAAATTGTTATAGGCATCGAATCGCTTTTAAAAAATCGATTTAATAATATACAAATAAAAATAAATGGTCGAAATGTATTTGCGTTCACAACTTTAGAAGGACTGCACCACATGGGATAATTTTTCTTTTTGTTGTGTTTGTAATTATCATCAATTCAACAAAGAATGTTACATTAGCTGTTCTTCTTCTTCGTCTTCTTGTCCTTATCCCACTGTAGATGGTCGACACAACATGTTTTTCTCTTTTTTTATTAGTCATCTCAGCTCACACCCTTCATAAACATATCATTCTTCACACAGTCCATCCTTGCCTTGTAATGAGCCTGAATGAGTAGGTTCCGGATTTGAAAAACGTCAGGGTGGGCAGTTAGTCAATCATAAAATGGGCTTAACTTTATATTTATATTTATTAACATTCACACAAGTTCTTCACTTTGATCTGTCTTGTTGATCAAAAGGTAGGTTTTGTGTTTGTCGTGCTAATTTTTTTTGACAGCCGTCATTAAACTTCATGTCAAACAAATTTATTATATCATGGAATACGGGAATTGTCATTTGCTTTGGATAATTTAAAAAAAAATGTTTAACAAAAAATGCAACCGACTTCAACACTCAAAGGTGTAAAATAACATGTTGAAGTCTTTTTGTTTGTTAAAAAATTTTTTTTTCACCCATTTTCAGTGACCTGTGCTACTCACGGGATGTCGATGTCTTCAACCGCGACAATAATATCATCAAAATACGCGTAGCACTTTTCAGTTATTGGAATATAACTCAAAAACCGCTTGTCCGATTTTGATGAAAGTTAAATGGGACTACAACGGAAGTATACTCTATCTAACAAAAAAAGAATCATCAAAATCAGTTCATAAATGACGAAGTTATCCGCGAACACACATAAAAAAAAAAAACATATATACGGTCGAATTGAGTAACCTCCTTCTTTTTTGAAGTCGTTTAAAAAAGGTAATAGCTGATTTATATTACATGCATCTTTATATTATAATCGGGGCTCGACTTGTTATATTAAATAGTAGCTCATATTTTTTTACACCAAAACAATTTGGTGCGATCCTAATCTTGACACTTTTAGCACCATAACCAGGGTGTAAAATGAAAAAATATTACATTCAATGCATAATATTTAAAACTACTCTTTAAAACTCTCAAATAATACATTTAATGTCATGTTTTAAAGTGTTTCTTAAAAACTAACATCTACGCAATATTTACATTTTTAATCTAAAATTAATAAAATCCCTCAGAAATTCTGCTATTTTGTAGGTATCTTCCCAACTTAACATTTATTATTGGAATCAGTTGTAAAATAAAACACTAATAAGTAATTACAATACACATAATTAGTTATTGGTGTTTTATTTTAATAAAGGTTGTAAAATTGTGTACAGAACATATGTATTATATTTAATACTTATCACTCAAAGAAGACGTACTTAGTTTAAAACAGTGACTGTTTTAAGTCTCAAATAGTAGGTATCAAAAATAACTACCATTTTCTACAACAAGAAACACGAATTTCGGAAAGAGGTGAATTGATTCCGAAAAAAATTTAAATAAATAGTTCATACAATTACAGGTAGATGACGCTACGAAAAGCATCCCCTCAGGTTTTATGTAAATAATGAAAGAGTATTTATACATTTTTATATTTCTAATAAATACCTATATTTCTACATTGTTTAATACTCTTTTGAGTATAAATCGGATGTCTAATAGAGTGCTACTATAGCTTAAATGGCAAAGCGACAGAACGGTAGTTTGCAGTCGCGGGTTCAAATCCCACTATTGGCCAACATTTTTCCTCTTAAAAATAATTGTTGTAAGCATTTCTAGAATGTATTCTATTAACCATACTTAGGGCTATTGAGGTAAGGTACGCTACCTCGTACTTGCATTTAAAAGATTAACCTATGAATGTAATTACAATTAAAGACAAGTATCACTATAGTATTCTTAAACTTTATAAAGTTTCAAAACAATTTCAAAAGTGATAATATCGATTTAAAATTAGAATTTTCTATCATATTAAGTGACTAAACATATATTAAATGTATTAATCAGTTCTTACTTTATAATCATTACTATAAAAACACATGTATAACATTTACAAGTATCATCTATTATATTTTTTTACTAATTACAAAAATGTCACTGATTTTACGTCAACGCACTAGCTCTACCAAATTAAACTAATATTTCAACAGTTTAGAATCGTAGGACAGACCTGGATCAGTATTTAGAATACATTTATCTGGCACTGCATATATGCCTCTTCCATTAATTTCCACAAAACTAGTTAAGTGGACTTTGTAAACAGTATTTTTCTCAATGATGTTTTACTAAAGATGACGTATATTCATACTGCGCGGTGCTCAGATTTTGTCCTTTTACGACATAAACATGCTTACTGCGACAGATAATACGGTACAAATAATATAGAAAAGGATAGCTATATGTTTAGACTTGCGCTTGAAATACGCGTCGCAATGAAAATTACTACAATTGACTAAATTTTGCCGCCTCAGTTTCCGCGCGCTTGTGCGACATCTACCTCATATAAACATATGATATCATTGATTTTTCTAGCAATCTTTAAGTCACCTGTCTACTGTCAGACGTTCGCTGAAACTTATTCCTTTAATATAGATACTATTCCGCTGGTCTGGTAGTAGTAAGTGATTTTCGTTCTTTTACTGTCATTACTGATTAGATATTGTAGACAAGCCTCAAGCATAATTATAGGGATATATATATATATATCTTTATATTATCGTTATATCCAATATAGATATATTGGACTCTATAGGGACGTTAAGTTTGATGATGATGTTCATAGTGAAGGACCACATTCTAGTTCTGTACGTTATCACGGGCAGCACATCTTCGGCCTCTCTTGGTAACGCATCTTCGGCAGCTTCGGATCTTCAGCCACTTAAATAACTGCAGAAGCTAATTAGGACTTGTGAGAACAAAGTACCATAGAGCTCCTTTCTGAAGAATACTTTTCAATGGCATAATTATCATTGATTGACTCTCAGAAAATCGACTTTCAATAAGTATGTATTTACAGTCCAATTAAAGTCCACCGCCAATGCTAGGCGTTTTCACGAAGTAGGTGACGAGCGTGCCTTTTCCTTTGACGTATGTAGGACCCCGGCATTCGCAAGTGTACCCTGCCTTCATGAGGATTCTGAAAAAAAAACTCACATTAAAAAGCGTGGTTCGTTATAGACATCACCCATAATTAGTGGTTACCATCAATGGTTAGTAGGGATAACAACCTATAATAAGTAAATACAATTTACGCGCCCAACTAAAGATCAGCTAAGCTCAATGGAATGAGAATACTTATTAAACGAGATTAATTCATTATGTTATTATTATAATGGAGTTTATCTAAGTGAGTCACTCCTAATGAAATTTTGAAGCGATGATAGCTTAGTGGTTCTATAAAGATGCATCGCTTCATAGCTATTCTCTTTCTCTAACCGCCATAAGTAATGTTCACATACGCATTTTCCATGTATTCTCTCAGCGTTAACGCTTGTATATTGTTACTTTGTCTGTGGACTACAGGGGTGCAAGCGTAGGCTTTTTGTTATGTAAAGATTGAAAGCCCTCTTTGATTGAAACCTGAGCAAGCGAAGTGTTCGCGGATGGAACCACGAGCGAACAGTTCTCACCATACTGGCACTTACTAGCGAGGAACTTGCAATATGTGCAGCGGGAGGAAGACTACATTTACAGCCTTCTTTCAAGTGCTCTCTGATTGGTGAGCGGGTTGACATAGCTTTGTCACGGGCGTTCTCGAATAAAATAGCATTCTCCTGTCCGATATCGATGAGTTAATGAGTATTTTGAATTTATTTGGACATGAACGCCTGATCAAAAAGTTATAGCATTATACTTATGAACATAAATTATTATGAACTCAAGTGCGAAGCAACAATGCTCCTTTAATCCTGACCTCCTAAATCTTATTATTCCTAGAACTGAGTAATGCACTGACGTCCCGTTTGGGGTGTTTTGTGTATTCCAACCGCCAAGCTCCTACCCAAGCCATCCTATTTCCTAAATATAACAGAGCATGGCCTGGCTGGATGACTGGCTGGTTGGTCCAGTGGCACATGTGGTTGTTCCAAAGACAATAAATTGTAATTTTTAGACTTTCGCGATTCGAACACATTGTTATTAAATCAAACGGGGCTTCAGTCTTCTCGTGACCACGACCAATGCTACTTGGTCGAAACGTCTAGGTAAATAAATTACTAAATGTTTTTCTCGCGATCAAGCCCCATTTGATTTAATAAAGACAATAAAGACTGAGCCTAGCGTAGTTCGGTTGTGATTCTTGCACTTTCTGTAGCATGTGCAGTAGCAGTAGCAGTGAGCATTCTAGGTCTAGCGTCATAACATTCGAAGATGTTATGACGCTAGACCTAGAATGCTCACTGCTCATCAAGTGTAGTAATCAAACGCTTGATCTATACAGTATAAAAAAAATGCCTCACAGTGTAATGTTTACACAGTCTTCTTATACTGCATTCCCGACATAGGGAACTATCTATACCTCCAGTCTTGGGTAGAGAGAAGTCGAGGTCGCAGTGACCAGTAACTAGCCTATACCTGAACTTGTCAAACTGAAATATGTCAAGGAGATATACTGTTTCCTAAGTAAGCACACGGGCTACTTTTTAACTTCAATTTCCGAGGTTTAACGCTACCATCCATATCTGAATTGGATCACTTGGATTATATATTAATATATTACCTATACTAGAAAAAAAATCAGTCTGTTATCATGATCATCATCATTTCAGCCATAAGATATCCATTGATGGACATAATTTTTTATCTCATTATATCTACAGGAAGACATGTAACAATTATACACAACCAATCTCTGAAGTACCATTCTATGGTCAGAATTTGGGTATGTGCTGTGCCGTGTTCTTACTTAGCAGTGTCTTCGGTGACGTGAATCTTCCCCATGACGCCGGTGGAATCCATCCTGGATGCAACATTGACCGTGTTCCCCCAGATATCATACTGAGGTTTCTGCGCCCCCACGACACCCGCTATCACAGGACCATGACTTAAACCTGTAAAAAAGCACAAAAATTATTTGATTACGAGGTAAGTTTAAAATAATTTGACTGAAAGAATAGATTACATAGGGTACATTTGGTAGCGACCTGTTGGAAATAATTAAGTTCAAGGTACCGACTCGATCTGTGCGCAAACAAATATTATTCAGCATACCTACCTCTAACAACAACGTTTCAAAATAATCCGGTATACAGAATGTGCCATACCTACAACACCACCGATTTTCTCAAAGACATATTTGCATGTGATTTCCCATCCTTCAAATCTAATGTTCATGCCGTAGTCAAATAAATATCAAAATAATTATCTTTTGTAATTAATATTATTTATTTGTAAATTGAAATTAGTGTCTACAATACATGGAAAGGTTGTGTGTAGTTGTAATTGGACTCCAGGTTTAATATTATGTATAATAATTGTTCTTAAAATGTCATATTTGTAGCCTGCTAACTGTAACTATATTTATTATAAATAAATTATGAAAAAATTTAAAAAACATCCTATATCCTAAACTGCGTACGTAAAACAAACGACAGTCATATAATCAACCGGCAGAATAGGCACTCGTGTAGAAATGCGAGTAGATATAAGTCGACATAGGTAAAGGTTATGAAGCATATAGGTAGTCAAACTGGGAAATGCCGTGGTAATGTTTTTAAAAAATACTAATTTAATTAAAGTTGAATTAAATGTAATATATTACGAGTGATCTAGTTGAAGACAGGTTACAGACTGACTTATTATCTAGCTTAAAGGTATTAGAACACGGATGCAACATCATCAAATTGTTCACCGTCTGGCGCGTGGGCGCGTGATATGCATTCGTGGGAATACAGACAAAATGCTAAGTATGATAAAAAGACGGGACGATTGGATGGTGTTGGTGATATAACTAGGTATTACAAATTTGTACACGGCAAATCCAATAAGAAAATATTTTTCAATAAACAAGTTAGTATTGTATTTATAACATGTTACAAGACCAAAGGTTCGATATCTTGGTCATCAGTTACTACTTAATATGATATTATTATTATTTTAATGACATTGGCATTAATCCTTAATTTATTCCCGCATTTTTAATGTATGCGGACTGCGGGCTCTCCTAAAACATAAATAAATATTTAAAAGTAATTTACTGCAGATATCAGACCAAGAGTACTTTTTACGAAAAACCTTAACACTGTAAAGAGGTGGTAAAATAAAATACATATATGTGTCATTTTCTGTTCGCGAAAATGGAAGTCCAACGCTCAAACACAGGACTACGAGTATTGTCAGAGACAGCCACTAGTATCCTGTTTTTAGAACGAGTCACACGCTGCCAGAACGACGCAACCAACGACATGATGTGACTCGGGTGATAAGATATATCACCGTGGATTACAGTTTTACCGCAACCTCAACTATCTACGGGAACTATACATTTTCCTTGTTAGAAGTATCATTATCATCATCATCTCAGCCATAGGACGTCCACTGCTGGACAAAGGCCTCCCCCATTGATTTCCACAAGGACCGGTTGGAAGCGGCCCGCATCCAGCCCTTGCCTGCGATCTTAGTCAGGTCGTCTGTCCACCTAGTCGGTGGCCGTCCTATGCTGCGCTTGCCAGTCCGTGGTCTCCATTCGAGAACCTTTCGGCCCCAACGGCCAACGGTTCTTCGAACTATATGCCCTGCCCTCTGCCACTTCAACTTGCTAATCCGCTGGGCTATGTCGGTGACTTTCGTTCTTCTACGGATCTCCTCATTTCTGATTCGATCACGTAGAGAAACCATGAGCATAGCCCTCTCCATAGCTCCTTGTGCGACTCTAAGCCTGTTCAGAAGGCCTATAGTCAGAGACCACGTTTCAGTTCCGTAAGTCATCACTGGTAACACACATTGTTCGAAGACCCTTGTTTTCAGGCATTGCGGTATTTTGGACGAGAAGACGTCTCGGAGCTTTCCGAACGCTGTTAGAAGTAGCCTATGTGTTAATCCAGAGTTTAAACTATCTCCATACCAAATTTCATTCACATCGGTGAAACCGTTTGAGTTGTAGCGTGAAGAAGTAACAAACATACATAGAAATACACACATACACAAACATACACACAAATACACAAACTTTCGCATTTATAATATTAGTAGGATAACTGAAGAAGCGTATACATGTAATACTATATATTACTTACCTATCCTTAATTTGAACCTCTGGAATGACTCCCTGTTTATCTGGTCGAGTATCGTCATCAGCGCTATCGCAAACTCCACCAAGATCCCAACTGTGTGTTGCTCTTTACTTGATGCATCCTGAAAACAATATCAATGTTTGGATTAACATATATTTATTTATAATAGGTATAGTTACAGACAGCAGGCTACAAATATGACATTTTAAGAACAATTATTATTATTAAACCTGAAGTCCAATTACAACTACACACAACCTTTCCATGTATTGTAGACACTAATTTCAATTTACAAATAAATTATATTAATTACAAAAGATAATTATATTGATATTTATTTGACTATGGCATGAACATTAGATTTGAAGGATGGGAGACTACATCCGAATATGTCTTTGAGAAAATCGGTGGTGTTGTAGGTATGGCACATTCTGTATACCGGATTATCTTGAAACGTTGTTGTTAGAGGTAGGTATGCTGAATAATATTTGTTTGGTATTTAAGTGGTATTTTACCAACAAACTTCGCAGTCAATAATTATGTTGTCGCAACCTAATGATGTTACAGTATCGGATGATTATCAAGGATAGGAAGGTATGAAATTTAAGTTAATTTTATGTTTTATATCACATTCGCATTCGCGCACTAGATGTCACTGTGTCGCGGTGTACTCATTGTCATAATCTATTGATCACATAATACAAACATCCAAAAACCGATTCCATCATCTATGCTGGATTCGAACCCAGCGCCCCGGGGCAAGAAGTCATGTCACTGACCATGTATCGTCTTTATGGGGGTAAATCTGATTTTAAAATGTTTTACATTAAATTAATTATCACAAATGTAAGTTATTCGAAAACAAAAAAATACAGGCTTAGTGCTCTGACTAAGTGTAATGTACTACACATTAGTTTTAACTAGTTGTACCCTATCACCATAGATACCATAGATACTGATGATCATCAGTATTAGACCTGAACCACTGAAGATGTCGACCGCAGCGATCGACGAAACGTCTGCAACAAGTTTCACATAGACCACGGCCAAACAGCCCGGAAGCAATACATACAACATGCAACGCCGGCCGTGAAAGCCTTAGAGCTTACATATTATAATACTGTTTATATTATTATTCTGTATTATAATAATACTGAATTTAATTGTTTATCTAGTATTCAATGATGTGCGTATTTTGTTATAACAGACGTGTATAGATTATTATGAAGATCTCATATGTATCATATATCACATATTTAGTGCTGATAATGTATATAAAATAATAATAAAACGTTTATTCAGGAAGAATTGCGCACTTAGGTACATCATCAATGGCTAGAGTATTGCACATATTAAATTTTGGGTATCTGTCGCCGAACTAGGCTCACTGCCCGTGTTTCAACTTACAGCGCTTAGAATAGAAATTTAAACTAGCCGTCTTTACCTATTTTCTTCACATACAAAGCTATAACTAGTAATGTTTTTACTAGTTATAGCTTCATATGTGAAGAAAATAATTGAACCAAAACTGAAACTTATTCTATAGAAACAATATGATACTTAAACTTAAATATGTACATCATAATGGGAAGTAAAAAAAAAGATGTACAAATATAAGACATTGCACTTCATGTGTTGAACGCTTATCCTACTCTATATAGATGTTTGGTTTATTTACCTATGTATATTGTTTGTATATTATTATAAAGTTAATCTGGCGATGCGGATGGATAAAGTTCTTATCGCGCACATTAAGCATTTTCTAAAATGTAGACTACTTATCCCAGTGTAAGGATTAAATCAAAATGTAATATTTACTTACAATCTTCTTTTCTTCTTCTTTCCCCGGCCGCAGCCCGGAAGCGATCATGTAGGTGCTCCCTATCGTCTTTATCTTCTCTATGCAGCTGAATTTTGGCTTCAGTAATAGCTGAAAAAAATAATTAAATAATAGAAGTACTTATTGTTGGTAAATCATCAATTTTTTTAGGTTACCTTTTGTCTTGAAATATCAGAATAAAAATAACTCGACCAGCTCGAAGTCGACTATCTTCATAGCACAAACTGTGGTCTACACCAGTCTATACAGAGTTTAATGATTCATTGCATTAACGTCGTGCAGGGAGGCGGCGTTTCAATTTTTGAAGAAAAAAAAGTGAATTTTTGCCCTCAGATTATCTGTCATCATCTCAGCCATAGGACATCCACTGCTGGACATAGGCCCTTACCATAAATTTCCACAAGGACCTGAGAAGATGGAAGCGGCCCACATCCATCCTTTTCCTGCGATATCAGTCGGGTCGTCTGTCCACCTTGTTGGTAGCCATCCTATGCTGCGCTTACCAGTCCGTGGTCTCCATTGGAAAACCTTTCGACTCCAACAGCCATAAGTTCTTCTAGCCATGTCCCCCTGCCTACTGCTACTTCAACTTGCTAATCTGCTGGGCTATGCCGGTGACTTTCGTTTTTCTACGGATCACCTCATGTCTGATTATATCGCGTCGAGAAACCCTGAGCATATTTTCTTACAAGCCCATAGTTAGATGTATCTGTAGTGAAGGCATTCTACCTGCTGGTGAAGTGTTTCTAAAGCTTAGCCGCGATAACTTGTGATAATATGCTAATTATATAGCATAATAGTGTAGTCAATTATATTCTATGTGCAACACTTAAATTCTTCAGGTATACCTTATCAAAATCGCAAATGATTTCGTTCAACAACCGCAAGCACTCGAGCCCTTGTTTGTTCACGTCAGTTTCGTCGTAAAACTCTTTGTAGTTAGGTATAGATGCGAACATCACCGCTATGCTTGAATACCGCTCGTGGTAGAGGTCTTCCTGGAATTAAAACATCATACTGATATAGGCTCTTGAATACCACAAATTGAATAAAATCCAATTTAGTCGTTACACTAGCACGATTAGTTCGAGTTGCACTATCTCGCTCTAAGCGTTTCCTTCCTCGCTTATTATATCTCATTATGTATCATATTATAATCAACATAATATTCAAAAATTTCGTTTTTACTATCATGGGCACTATAGCGTAGTTGACAAAGCGACAGTACGATTTTCTATAGTCGTGAGTTCAAACATGTCCGCTGCTCATATTTCAACTGTCAGGTAAGACGTGATATCAATCTTAGTTTAATCCATTATAGGTACTTACTTTAAACGATTTTATTTTCATTATTAAACAATTCACAATTGTTGTTCAATTGTGTTCAAATATATTTTATGCGAAACAATTGGAAAAAAAGTGCAATCGATGAAGCCCGATGTTATGAATTAAACTGTGATTAATAAATTGTGATTGATAAATTAAAAAATATCAACTTTTGATCAATTCAATCTGAATTAACCTTCATGAATTTTTTGTTTGTTTAATACACATGACGTATAACTTTCGACAAAGTAAGATAAAAATAATTAAAACTGTATCTTGAGCATGATTTAATAAGCCTTAAGTAATCTTACCTCTGACGCGACAGATGTCAAGAAATGTTCCGCCACGTGCGCTGGTAAGATATTCTCCAACAAAATCTGAAATAGATATAAATTAAACGAATAGTACTTTCTATGATATTTTTATGCTGAATTGTGACGAGATGACGGGTGACGCTCTAAAAGTCATGCGCATGAGAGTTTGTGTGCGGAGGTCTGAGCATAAATCACTATAGAAAACCTATTGTGAGTGTATCACAGCGTAAAACATTTGCATTTGCAAAATTGATTTAAAACCAAACGCATTTGATCAAAAATGTACATATATCCCAGTGGTTTAGTAAATTACAAGCGCCGGACAAATTTTTCGTAGAACTGACGCCCGATAGGGTCGAAGCTCTCGAGTGGGGACCATAAACTGACAATCGCAGCTTAGGATATACAGATGACCTGACTAAGACCGCAGGAAAAGGCTGAATGCGGCCCGCTTCCAGCTGGTCCTTGAGGTCAATGGGAGAAGTATATGTCCAGCAGTACATGTCTTATGGAATACAGGACAGGATAATGATAATGAAATGCATTAACTCATCATGATCATCATCATCTCAGCCATAGAACATCCACTGCTGGACATAGGTCTGCCCCATTGATTTCCACAAGGACCGGTCGAAAGCGGCCCGCATCCAGTCCTCACCTGCGATCTTAGTCAGGTTGTTGTGCATTAACTCTCTAGTAAAAATTCCCCTATATTATTGTTGCTTTAGGTTACACACATTTTAATTGGAGTTTTGTATATGTGTCACCATTATGTCTTGTGAACCTGTATATTTTTATACTTCTCGTCTATAACCTAGGTTTTGCGGGATCGCCACAACATGTTTTCCAAATAAATAAAATAACAATTAAATAAGTTAAAGTACTACATACCTTATTTATGCCCCTCATAGTTTCCACTTCTTCCTGCTCAAACTTCAACTTATCCTTCCACAGGAAGTCAGTTCTGGAGGTGAACTCGATCTGCCGATCCAGGATGTGAAGCAAAGCAGCAAGGAACACGATGATCACCCCGGCTTTCGCAGCGTACGGGATTGTCGTAAAACTGGAACGATCATCATATCTTTTATTAAATAATCCCAACATTCTTTTTTTTAAGTTGATTGACTAGCGCTGAAAGCGTTGGCTGTCAAACTGATCAGTGCTTGCTCGATCTCCACCAATAGCTTGAGTTTTTGGTGAAGATAATACCGTTGTATCAAATACCCAGCATGGCGGTACGGTAATTTTGAGTGCCTGCCTAGCTACCTACCATTTCTTTCTCTAAGCGCTAGCTTTGTATTCGTTTCGTTGATCACGTTATCGTTGTCAACGCTATATCGCTTTGAAGTGTCAATCTCATACAACTTTTATTCTTTTTCTCTCGGGGCGTTAACGCTTAAATGCTTACTTTTTAACCGACTTCAAAAAAGGAGGAGGTTCTCAACCGACCTCGACCCGACATTTTTTTTTCTTTTTCTTTTACATTAGTCATAGCCTGGCCTAACTTCAAGGCTACACATGTACTCGCAGGTTGCGCTGACTATACTCACTCTTTATCTAATTTTCTGTTGTCATATAACACGAAGAGTTCCGCGGAAGCATACAGCGTGATGTGCAGAACCAGGGTGAGGCACATGACGGAGAACTTGAGGACGAACCCGACTCGAAGGAAGACCGATATCGATGCCAAGGTCAAAACTGTGCTGTAGAGGTAACTCTGTAAGTGAAAACCGTTTCATCTAAATAACCGTCCTCTAAGCAATCAAAAGTTATTGCTAACACAGGCATTGCAAAGTACAACATAAATCTGCTGTGAGATTTTAAGCATAAAATGCACATTACACATTACAGATATATGTGAAAGGAGGATGGCAGACTCCCATACATTTGCAGCCTAGAAGAAAGAAACCGCGTTCATGAATGAAACTTATACGTATCGATAGAGCAATAAATACATTGTTTATTGTATATATAATCATTTTCCTAGAAGTTGGGAGTAAAAAGATATCATGGAAAATCATCTGTATGCTAACTACACGTCCATATGCGAACCATTCAATGGATCGCCATCCATGTATAGCATCGTAGACAGAGAAAGCAATATTGCATGGATCGCGCTACAGATACAGATCACATATTATATTCTGGAATAAACTAGGCATGGGTGTGTTTATGAACGCAGTCCGGGTCTACAGAGCAGCTGACTACAGATTATAGAGTAACAATAACATTTAATTTCAGAGCGTAAGTATTCGAACGCAACAAACATAATGAGAAGTATAGGGTGCGTTCGAAAACTACAAACACCACATAAATAAATAAAATAAAAGTACTTCTGATTCCCAACTTTATAAATAACGCAAATTATTCACGGAATCCACAAAAATATAATATAAATTTTCATATATAAAGAATACATGAACGGGTTGTCATTTCGTTTTTCGGGAGCAAGGCTGGCTCTGCCATCCTCCTTTGTGTTATTGTCAAAAATCTCGAGTTATGTGGTAGGTAGGTATAACTTGTTTGCAAAAAGAGTGGTAGTAATTCTGGTGCTTAATCTACTAAAGTGGTACAAAATAAGATACTTTTTAGATGGTTACGATAAAATCCAAATTAGTACTCAACTTTATGAATGCCAAGATCGTGAATAATAGGAATCTATTATTCAGCGACGGCTTAGACTAGCCGCATTTGAATTAAACTTTTCTAATATTAGAAAATCCATTGTTAGCAGTTACATTTTAAAAACAAATGCATGATCCAGCATCGAGTATCTCGTTATTGATACACATTGAAATGGTATACCTATATAAAATATAAAAGTAAAATTTGTTAAATGCCGGTATGTAACTGAATAATCTTACACATTTAGTTACATTACAGATACGTATGACTTTAGTCCAACACATACCGGCACTGAATCCACTTCATTGTACGTAAAACTCTCCATCGGTTCAAATATGTAAGCCTGAGAGTCGTTTGAATTGGAATAGTTTATGTACGGCGAAGTCACATTTATTCTTTCCACGGCAAAATCTTCCATTACTTGACTCTGGAACTAATCAGAAAAATAATAACAAACTCATAGTGCTAATGATGAACGGGCCTTTATGTAATACTCCTAGAAATAAATATTACCCTGTTCATTGGATTAGTGATTACATTTCCTTAGATCTAGTAAAAAAATATATATTTTTTTTTACGCTGAGAAAATGTGGTTTTCCATACTTCCTTAGCATCTCATTTTTCGATAAAATGTCATATTTATTGTATGATTATAAAACATGACCGGGCAAATGTGGTGCTGAATAAATTATCGAAATGTGAAAGTGACACGACACGACTTAAATTACTTCACGTCATAGATCGACGGTTGAATTGTTTGGATATTTGATAATTAAAAAATACTAAAATCGCATTAAAAATTTTGAGACCTATGGTAGGAGGGTGCGAATACTTCACGACCTATTCTCAGATAATCTTTAATAAATATACATAAAAAAACATAAAAATCAGGCCTGCTGTTTCGGAGGAGTTCAATAACAAACACTATGGCAAGAGGTTTTATATATTAGAAAATTTTGATGTTAAGTGTATTAGTGATTCTCATATACAACCACACTAAAATAAAATAAGAGCCTTTTGACTTTAACGAATTTTATAACTTGTTTTTTGATGAAAAACAGCTACCAACCACTAATATTGATCATAGGATAGTGCGCACAAAGTTCGTTTTATGAATCCAAATGTTCCATTTTTTGTTACATAAAAACAAAAAATCGTTTAAATACATACTAAGAAGTTAAGTAATGCTCAGAACCTATAAAATATATTTTAAAAATGTATACCAGGAAAATACGCATAATATACCGACTTCATTTCCCAAATGACTTACCAGGTTTATAACTGCGCACGCGCAAATGAGCAACACTGACACCATGAACATCGTCAGTCTTATGAATCGGTTGTTGGCCACCACCTGAAAATTTTCAAAGAAATATGAACCTTATAATTATGTTGTCCGGCTTTTTTTCGAGATAATGCCTTTATTAAAATTAAATAGTAATTGCAATATTACAGATACTATACTCGTATTAATATTTGATCAGTTAACTAGTTGTTACCAGCCTAAAGATATATAATGCTCTGGCCCCTCGCTCACGCCGACTCTTTGTAGCGATACGCGATGTCGCGCGTTTTGTAAACGCGCTTATGCATCGCTACTATCGCGCGTTAGTCGCGTTTTCAACGTGCGACTGTATCGATGCAACCGCGCGACTGTTCTGACGACACTGGGGGAACGAAAGGTGGAGAACGGAGGGAAGGGTGCTGGAGAACGCGCGACAGCATCACAACAGTAGCGATACAGAATCTGTTACACAGCCAGCGACAGTAGCGATACAGAATCTGGTACACAGCCAGTGACAGTAGCGATACAGAATCTAGTACACAGCTAGCGACAGCATCGCTACTGCAGCAGCGCTACAAAAAGTCGCCGCAGGCGAGAAGCCTAACTCGATACCAGTTAGTCAAGCTACAAGCATAGCTAGCCTAGCAGCATTGCCTCGTTGAATTCCAAAGCTGATTCGTTGAGCCTAATGCTGCCGCTCAAAATGCTGGCACATGTATCTTGAGCATGTGATAAATTATTGGATATCGGATTCAAATATGATAAGATAGTTCTACAATAATTCCACATAGATACATATCTGTTAAATTAAAATGACGTCTTACCTGTCCAGGTTTAGTACAGTCATCAGCGTAATCATCTCTCGGGGTATCTGACAGAGGATGCAGCCCTCTCGTCAGCATTTTGCCATCGTACCAAGAGAGGTATACGAAGACCAGTAAAGTTAAAAGTGTAGGCCCAAACGATGCGTAGAGAACAAGACCTCTGAAAATACAAGATAATTATGTTCACCACGTTCAGGGCGTTTTACATCTATACCCTTAATATTGGATTTCATATTTTGACAAGTCTTGATTGTATGGTTACAGAAATATTTTTTCGTGTGAAATGTTTACCAAGAAATAGAATAGCCTTCAACACTATATCACACTAATTTTATAAATGCGAAAGTGTGTGGGTTAGAGGCTTGACAGATTTATATGAAATTCGCACATCGGTCATTTATCATCCCAATAAAATTAAGATTTCTCTGGGATACAGCAAAAACGTTTTTTTTTATACCTTAAAGATCTAGGTTGCGTTTTTGTAAATTAACTCTGTTGCGTTTTTAACACAAGCCGCTGAAGCCATTTCCTAAATTTTGGTAAAAAGATAGATGTGACCTTGGAGATGGACATAGGCTACTTTTCATCTTGGAAAAACTAAAATAGCGGGCAGACCGTAAGACATGCGGGTGAATCTGCGAAGCACAGCTAGTTGGTTATATAAAGACAGCTTTGAGTGTGCAAGAACAATCATCACACTAAATAATATAGTCCAAACAATACATATGTTTTTCAGTATCCATAATAATTTCAAAGTTACCGTTAAGGTGTTTGTACGCAAATACGCCATAATATTACTTACACGGGAACTGTTAGTAGGTGTATGAACGTGACTAAGAGAAACAGTAGCGCAGCACATGCCACATTGTATTTGAACTGCTTATCGGGTTGGTTACGGTATTGGTGCTCCAGGTTACTTCTCTTAAACCAAAGGGTCAGCCGATTCATCCCTTCAGTGTTATTGCTGAAATAAAATAATAATTATATTATTATGATACAGTGGCAACCGTTTTTTTTTCGGAAAATATAATTGTGTTTTTGAAAACTAAGGTGTCTTCTATAATTGTAATCTACGAGCCGAGTAGGACCCACGATCAGATACTGGAAAATTACTCTTCCACCAGTTCCGGACTTATTTGCCGTTCTTCTGGGAGTTATGATCGTGCCAGGAGGCGGGCGCGAGCCTCAGCGCGTAACTGAACGGCAAATAAGTTCCAAACTGTACGAGTAATTTGCCAGTATTTACCATGTGAGTCGCGTTCGTTTCGTAGATTACAAATATGTGTTTTTGTTAATATATGTGTGTATTTTTCTTATTAAATACATAAAAATAAGGTTATTAAGCTGCTACAAACCTGCAATCACAGCATGTTGTCCTTTGAGGTAAAAGATTTTGTTCAATCATTGCTAAACTCTGTAAACAAAGAAAATTTTTAGTAAAGAGCCTGCAGTTAATTGAAATTACTTTAATTTACATTTTTTTACATTTATTTTACTTTGTGAACAATTACTACTGTGGCGTTATATAATCAATAGTTACTCCATTATATTAAAGGATGATTATTAGACAATATTTATCAATATCATTTGTTTTTCTGAGTACTTCATATGTAGATCAAGCGTTTGACCACTACCTCAATTAGTCGTCAGTAACTGTAGCGATGAGAGAGTGTGAATGTATAATCACGACCCAGTATGTTTAATGGCTCTAAAACTATTGCTGCGTGAACCTACGGCGTGTTTCGTGACAATGTTTCAAACTTGTGGCTGTTAGCTACCACCACGCAATGAATTGGATAACTGTGGTTCCTGCACCGGGACCTGAAGGCGGTGGTGTGAATCGAAGCGGCGTTCGTCAGGCTGACAGCCGACTCGCCCCTAGGGTATCACTTCAATAAAGTTAGAAAAAAAAACACTTTATTGCCATAGTATAAAATACATAACACACAGTCTGAGTACAAATTTATATAAATATAATTTGTAGGCAATAGAATTATGCTCAGCATGTGCAGCGTTCGCATTGACATGTGCACGCTGCGCTGTTGTTCAGAATAACCCCGCTCGGTTAGATGGTATCCGAGAATAAGTATACAAAAAAAGAAAGGAAAAAAGTGGATTACACAACTAATTGTTCTAAAAATTGACGTAACAGAAACAAGTAACAAGTTCATCCTCTTGACAGATAAAAAACTGTTCATAATAAATATCATTATTGTTTCCACAAGATATTATGTGAAATATTTTGCAAACATCAATTACTTTAAGTTGTAGACAATATGGAAAAGAGAAGTGGAGTGGAGTGGTAGTATCTACGCGTGTGTGCTCAGGATTAGTATTTGTGTGTGGGTGTGTGTGTGTTTGCGTGTATGTTTGTGTTGGGGTGAGTGTGTGTGTTTGCGTGTGTTAAGAAATACTTACAGAGATTCCTATATTTTTGGCAAGAGTAGAGTCGGTGATATTGGCAAATGGTTTGTCTGCGCCCCAGCACTCCACATACTTTGTCATCTTGCTGGATGGTCGAGACCTGGACGGTACACCAGGAGTCGCTGAAATTTTGAGTAATAAATTATTTTTGTCATCTTGCTGGATGGACGAGACCTGGACGGTACACCAGGAGTCGCTGAAATTATGAGTCATAAATTATTTTTTTAATTATTAAAGCTACCATTCAGATTTTGTGAAACAATTCGTCTTCACATTAAAAAAGGAGAAAAACAAAAATAAAATGGTTATATAACATGGTTTAATCTTATAAAATCAACATTTAATGGTTTTTGATCTAAATTTCAGCCAAATTGAACGGAGACCATCTCAAACTGTTAACTATATTGTATCTTAGTTATGAATAAAAAAAGAAGACTTTGATTCCCATAGAATATATTGTTCCCGAATTGTGAAGATAATGGCTTTATACAGAGGTATCAAATCCACATTATGATAATGGATTGTATCGGAAAACTGTTGAATATGAATGAATACGTGGCATCGGTGAAACTACTGAGCTAATTTATAATAAAACTTTTATAGATACAAAGAGAGTAGGAGTTGTTAAGACACCGGGGAATGGCACACACGGTTTTATATAACTAACTTAGCGATTCCACAGATATAGTACTGAGCATCCTAAAGAACAGAGTCTGCGTTTCAGATTGTGGCGTCGGTGAGATGCTCTCGGATATTTCCGATACATCCGAAAATTCCTCTGCGGAAAAGAGTAAAACGTATTTGTAATATTCAAATTATGAATATCAAGGACTGAGATAAAATTACAACTAGGCAGAGCTTGTGCTATGGTAACCTGATGACAGCAGGTTACCATAGCACAAGCTCCGCCTAGTTTGGGACCTGAAGACAATGTGTGAAGGTAAAAAAAAAAAAAAATATCTGTCCATGGCGCCAGGATAGCAGAGAGTTATTGCAATTGAAAGTTACACATATAGTTTGTAATTTTATATATGTATATATACTAATATACATATACAGACCCAGACACAGATCAAACAGACATGTTCATACACACAAATGTTTGACCTGTCCGGGAATCGAACCCGGGACCAGCGGCTGAGAAGGCAGAGTGCTACCAACTGCGCCAACCGGCCGGTCCATATATATACATGATATATATACATGTAAGGAATTTTTCATTTTGCAAAATGTTTGGTAAGCCGAAATCTAACGCAAGCAATCGAACCAAGTAAAATTATTGTTGACGAACTAAAAACATATCGCACTAAAAAAACATACCAAAAAACTATTTGATCCGCGATTTGTTTAAAAAAAAAACGCAATCATGTAACTAAACTCAAAGCTTTATATTCTTACTAGTACCGCCCCGCGGTTTCACCCGCATGGATTACGGTTTTCTCGCTACATCAATTTCTCCACGGGAATCATACATTTTACCGGGATTAAAAGTAGCCCATGTGCTATTCCAGACGATATACTATCTCTGTGCCAATTTTCATTCAGATCCGTTCATCCGTTCTGGCGTGATTGAGCAACAAACATCCATCCATTCAAACTTTCACATTTATAAGTGGGATTGAATGTCTATAATGATGTTTCCACGATTATAGTGTTTTTATTAAGACTATTAAAAATTGCACTCAGTAGTAATCAAGTCGATTCAAATTGAGATTTTATTCTAAATAATTAAAGTAATGACGGCTTACCTGTTCCCATAATCGGACTGATGGCTCCTATAATAGATCCACTGCGACTCTTAGGCTTGGTATGTATTCCTGTCCCGTTTGTGAGTCCTTCGCCAGGACTCGTAGGAGGGTTACCTTCAAACGCTACCACCTTGACAGATGCTCGACGGCTGAGGTCTGTAAAGACGATGGAAGCTAATGATCCTAATGAAGAGCTGTTAATCGCAGCCACGCGACAGTTAATTTAATTAATAGAAAACAACAAGGAGATAGCAATGATACCTAGCGCGGTTGCTTGAAATAAGATCTTTAAATGTCATAAATAGCATCGTAGCTCCAAAACTAAAGAACTGACTGAACGGTTTTTGTTTGTTTGAAAGCTGGATTAATCGAAATGGTACTTAGCTACAAATAATAAAGATCTGTTCATGTCTTTCAATGTCGTGCGCAGTTTTTGTTAGCTGCGGCAGCGATCTTAGACGCATAATACAAATACAAATATATTTATTTGTATTAATATTTATAATGAGTATTTATTCCACTTTCAAACATATCTGTGATCTAACATCTGAACCATTAATGTATGCTGGTACCACTGAACTACTCTGATGATGGAGTTAAAAGATAGAAATGAAATACAGGATTACCTATTAGTAAGCTCATCAAGTTTGAACTCATTTCAATCTCTTTACCGACTAGTTTTGTTTATTTCTTGTTTTTTTTTTGGATTTTTGTATAATAATAAATATATATAATAATTTTATTTTTTTATTTGAGGGTAACTTACAATAAAATTTTTAATTCTCTTTTATCATTATGTAAAGTGTGTAGTATAAGCATATGTATGAGACGTATCTGCAACTAAAATATTCTGAACGTGCTAAACGATATTAAACTACAAAGCAAACAAAATATTTCTAATCCTACAACGGAGTTCGATACAGTTCTCAACAGTAGTTAATTATTTTTTTTAACCTACTTTATATGATTATTATAAAAATATTCAATTATGAATAATACAAGGCTGGTTAAAAAAATATTCAACTACTGGTGAGAACTGAATCAAAATCCGTTACGTGATTAATAGGATTTAAATGTATAAACGGACAGACGTGCAGGTCGACTTCATTGTACACGTATAGATTCCATCCTGTGTAATCTTAATAAAAGGAAAGGAAGGAAGTTACATAAAAATAATGAATGTTTGAAAAATTCACGTCCGTATTACACAATAGAATAAGAAAACTGGCTACACAGAGTTCGAGATTTGAATTCCAAGAGGGGAAACTTCTGAAAGACGTCTCACATCGTCCGAAACATCGTCAGGTCGATACGATAAAAAAACAGGAGCCTGGCCGATTTTCTTATGATAAAAAAGTAAAAGCATTTAGTATACCAACCAAAGAAGCTGTTAAACCCAAAAGCGACAAAGATAAACTGAATCACGAAACTTACCTCCTGGAGAGGCAGTTCTGACCGACTCAGACCTCAATATTTCATTGGTTCTGATGGAATCAGACCTTAGCAGATCAGTTCTCATTGACTCCGACCTGTTAACCTCGTTTGTTCTGATCGATTCAGATCTAAACACCTGAAAGTAAAAACGAAAAACGTAGAAAAAATCAATAATCAAAATTATACAAGTTATACGTAAGGTGCAAAAGTCCAAGTGATGTCCACGCATGTTTCTCTCAATAATATAAACATGGGGATATTTCCTATTTATTTATTTATTAAACAAAATCCACAGCTCTTAATTTAATTTTTTTTAGATAATTAATCTAAACTTACAGACAATAAAGCGATTTACATTCTATAGTAAAAAGTAAAGTGTATTGTATTTAGCTTCATACAATAAATGGGCATTTGAATAAAACAGACATATTTCTAATTAAAATCCAGGATAGTCATAATTCATACTGACGTTTTAGCTGTCAGCTTCTATTACAATTACTATAATACCTGCATTATGAACATTGCTCATAGCTACTGTAACCGATCTTCACGATATAGTGTTGTGATCAGAGTTTCACTAAGTATCGCAATGTTTTAGCTATACGTGTAGTATGATACTTTTGTTTGTTCAATTTATTTGAATTTTTAAGTCTAGAATTGAAGTGTTTTCTAATGTCAATTTTCATTCAATTAAGTCATAAATTATTTTGTTTGCCTTCGTAATGTTATTATACAATAACAGTACTGCTCAAAACTGCATGTCACGAATCTGTTTATTACCGGATACATTTCGGGGATGACCCTTGGAACTATATAATTATATAGCTCTCTCCTATAGATCCCTCCTTCTCTAACTGTTCTACCGACAAACGATCAGGCGGCCGACAATGCGCTAAGTGTGATACACGTATATGTATGTTTCGGCATAGTTACAATCTGTTTGTATTCGAGTTACGAGGGAACGGGTACCATCTCGGGAGGTGTGATATATCGTAGAAGTATATATATAGAAGATATATCATAAGTACCCTGATTCAGAAGTCTTCGATAACTAACTGGATCGATTCGGTTATAGCTAAATCTTATATTACAGACTTCGGCATGTTTTTGAATATAAGTGATGAACAAACACTTCATCATCATGTGAACGCCGAGGCTATCCAGCTCCTCGACAACACGGACATAGTGAGAAGACTCAATAGGAAAAAACCTTGAGTTATTGTAATGTTAAAACATTGTAAAATAGTGTTATATGTGCAGTGTTACGTGCATGCAAGCGCCATCTAACAAGAACACGTGAACAATGTGTCTACCCCTTTATAGAGACGATAAGATCAGGTGTTGTTCGACACATACTTAATATCTGTAATTAGCAGTTTAAGCTAAAATCGATTTACTTATTAGCCAGAAGGCTAAATTGTAATTTTAATGTGATGACCAAAAATGGAAGCACCTTTTCTTTTTTAAATATTACGTTAGACGTTATCAATAGCACTATTTTAAATATTCGTTACACAATTTCGTTAATGATACAAGTATAGGTTGGAATACTCCATTACACTTGTGAAATACGTGTGAATTAAATAAGTTCATAATATAAAATGTGTGAATGAAATCGAATCGAATCGTTTCGATTAGTTAACAATCGTTCTGAATCGGGGGCCAGGTGCGAGAGTAGTCAAATGTAAAAAAAAATGTTACGATTTTTAAAAACTATGAAAACTGACTTCGGATCCGTGAATTATTTTCAATATTTTGAAAATAAATATATGATAATAATTAATTTTCTGTTGGATAAATCTGAAATACATATTATTTTGAATGAAAAATACATTAGTACGTAAATTAGTTAGCTCAAGACGGATTTCTGTGGGGCAACTATTTATCAAACTGAATTGGAAACATTTTCATTTTTCCATTCTTTTACTCCATTCCTGGAGTTACTCCATTCCACTTCCATTTCTGGATGTCGCTCGCTTGAAAACCAAAGTATATTTACCTTAGATCCCGTAAATCCCTCATCAACGAAACTGTGTTGAGAAGGAGCTGGGCTGATATTGCCCCGAGCTTTGGTCGGGGAAATGTCCTGGTAGAGTGAAGAAACTATGCTGGCCTTCCTATCTACCGTACAGACTGAGAGACGACCGTTTTCTGATATGCCTGGACCTTTCTGAAACAGAGACAGCACTAGTCTGTATAAATATTACACCGGATACCACGCGTTATTTCATAATAAATCTAGTGGAATTTAACCAATTATCGAAAGATTGTGAACAGATAATATTTTCGTATGTTAATAAACTTGCTGTATGTAGGGCTGTCAACTTGACAGTCGTCGTTCGATCCTCACCTCCGCTTAAGCTTTCTTGTTAAAGTTTGAATAAGTATCACCAAACTCACAGTGTGTTCAAGCATGTGTCTTTGGGAGGTATCCAATATCCTAAGTCTATCGTTATACCATCTCAGATCATATTATTAATGACCATTAACGTATACTCTGACTATGTTATAATGACTAATTATATATTTTTGTTATTGAAACTGACGTGGTTTTGACGCAACATGAATGTATAAAAAACGAGAATTACTCATATAATAAGTCAGAGTGTTCCGACTGTAGTTTCAACCATATTCGATGATCTTTTTAAACAACTTCAAAAAAAGGCGGTTACTCAATTCGACCGTATATATGTTTTTTTTTATGTGTGTTCGCGGATAACTTCCTCGTTTGTGAACCGATTTTGATGATTATTTTATTGTTAGATAGAGTATACTTCCGTGGTTGTCCCATTTAATTTTTTTTACCAAATCACCAATCATTTTACCAAAATCGGGCGAGCGGTTTTTGAGTTATACTCTAACAACTGAAAAGTGCTACGCGTATCTTGATGATGTTATTGTCGCGGTTGAAGACATCGGAGAACACACAATGACAATTGATCCCGTGAGTAGCAAAGGTCACTGAAAAGGGTGAAAAAAAATTTTATTAACAAAAAATGCAAGTTGTTGAAGTCGGTACCATGATAGTTCACACAAAAGTAACTATCATCACAATATTGTGCTCATGGTACCGACTTTGACAAGTTATTTCACACTTTTGAGTGTTGAAGTCGGTTGCATTCTTTGTTAGAAAAAATTTTTTTCAAGGTATATACGAAGCGCTCGCGGCCGCTTCCGCGGCTTGCCTAGTACTACCACCGAATGTGGTTGAAACTATAGTCAGAACACTCTGACTTATTACGTGAGTAACTTCCGTGTTTTATACATTTATAAAACCTTATTATATGACATGAAAAAAAAAACAATATTTGTGTTCAAATGATAAACATTTTCGAAAGGTTCAATTTTATTTATCTTCTTTGCTTCATTTGCAAAATGATAATGAATTATTTTCCTGATAATAAACTTAATAACACATACACCCACCCGCTTTTCTCCCCATGAAATCATAAATACAAACAATACTCCAAATACTTTTAAAATATTACCCACTCAAAACAAAACAACGCTTGCAGAAAATTCATGGCCAAAGTTATAGAACGACGTAACTTTAGCAGTTCCAAGACATCATTTCATATGGCAGGATAAAAGGGTTCATCCATTCTCTCGTCCGAAATGCATTAAACTTTGCTTCTCGCAAAGGTCAAGAGAGTCATAATTAAGGTCAGGTTTAATCAAGAAGCTAAATTCGTCATAAAGCACTTTATGTATTCAAAATGAGGGTGATAGCAACGTGTTTGAAATACTGACCCGGCGCGGCGCCCTTTACTTTATTGTTGATAGTATTGAATGGTTATACTTTAGCTACATCTTCTCGTAACATGTGGGGTAGACAAACATCATACTTTCAGCTGTCCAATGCTGGACATATGCCTCCCTCATAGCATTAAACATAGCTATGAAAATGAAGATTATCATATTCTGCATGCATCACATTTGACGTAATCTTAGTATTAATAGACTATTATCACACAATATACATATTATACGAGTGTATATAATTGTATCAGAAAGCTCAGTTTGCTGATCTATTTTGAATCTTTCGGTCTTTATAATTAATCATTCATCATTTATCAGTTTCATCATTCGTTAGTTTTTAACGCATCATAATGATGCCGTTGTTCTGTCAATCTAAATATATTTTTTAAAATAGGTCACCATAGTTTGCACAACTACTGCTGCGGCTGCGGCTTATTGGAGAAATTTTAACGAGTTTTGACAGCTTTCAGATTGGTCTTAAACAATCAAAATTCTGCCAATGAATAAGATTTTATGGTGTACTAGCCGACCTGGAAATGTTGTCTTGCATTATAAATTATCGATATGTCAAAGTGACACGACACTTCATTTGAACTACTTCACCTCAAAGATCGACGGTTAAATTCCTTGGGTAATTGTTCATACAAAAATACTAAAAACGCAACCAAAAATTTTGGTGTATGAGGGTAGGAGACTAAAAATACTTTACGAGCTCAGACCTACCAAATTATACCCAAAAAAATTATAAAATCGGTAACACTGTGACACTAAGTAACTGTGACACGAGATTTTTATATATTTAAAGGTTTATGAATATATTTTATCATGAAAATATTTTTTTAAACTTGGTGGAAGGAGTGGTGATGAAAGAGTTCTGAGCTAACTTTTTGAAAGTTGGCTAAATGCTTGTTTTATTGAAAAATAATAAATTGTACTATAAATAAATAACCATTGAACCCGGTCTTAATTTACTGTTTGCTTATTTACCTGTTGCCTACTGTTGTAAAACTTTGTTTGCCAATATCACTACTAAGTAAATTATAAGGGTCAAGTTTGCCTCCTAAATCATTTCCCTTCGTCAAATGAGAGTAACTTAAATTTATAGGACCCCAGGCGGCTCTCGATTTGCTGCAAATTTCAGTAGTTTGTCTGGTTTGGCTATCCATCGAGTAACTTACTAGAAATAGTCATAGTCACAGTTGGAGGGAATTTGCTTTAGAATTGACTCTATGACTCAAAGTGTTTTATGATTAATTGCATTTACGTCATGAAATTCTCATCTAAGCAGAAATTACAATAAAATTTCTGAAGGAGATAAAATCGGCTACTATTGGTCTTGAACCTACGACTACAGTTTAAAGTCCATGTTACTTTGCCAATTAAGCTAACGTAGCAATCCGTTTGCAGTCCGAAATTGTTCCTTCACTACAGACACACCTGAGACGATGTTTCTCTTAGCGCCATCTACCTTTAATGTTATGAACTATTATGATGTATTCTATGACTCAACTCGAATCACTTTCATAAGACGTGTTGAATGAAAGCAATCAAGCCTGTTAAAAACGTCTTCAACCGTAAGCGATAAGAAATAGCTAAAGCCTTGCCTTGCTCTTGGCGGTACATCCGATTCTATAATTCCCTACCTTTCTCTCTCTGACGCCACCTATGACTACATACATGGCATTTATTTTATTTTTCATTAACTTGCAATTCAATGGAGCAATGCCGCTAACATTCTGGGCACACTGTCAACTGGTAGCGCGTTAGAGCATTTGAATTATCTATAGTCTGGAAACGGCTAGAGGACTGCTCAAATATTATTGTAGTAGCTATAGTACTGTAATTAGTCATTAGTATTTATCATAGTTGGCCTTCCTCTTCTTCTTTTCTTACTACGTTTTCTATGAAGTCTTAATGTCGTAAAGGACTGTTTCTAACATGTTTAATCTCATATATTCCATTGTTTTTTTTTAGACTCTTTAAAATCTATTTTATTTGATACCTTTCATCATCATCTCAGCCATAGGACGTCCACTGCTGGACATAGGCCTCCCCCATTGATTTCGACAAGGACCTGTTGGAAACGGCCCGCATCCAGCCCTTGCCTGCGATCTTAGTCAGGTCGTCTGTCCATACCTTTTATATACAGCTAATTATATAAGTTATGTTTGTTTTAAATGCTGCGGCGCTATTTCTATTTCCGTTTTGATATCTGGTGTTATCTGATATCTACCATACAGTAGTCCCTACAAGGCATTGTGCTAAGTCGAGCGACTAGCAAGTTTATACATTATTTTTTTCGGTGTGAGAAAATATATGTAACACTATTTGCGCCCCGCGGTTTCACCCGCGTGGCCTACGGGATTCCCACTACCTCAGTTATCCCACGATAATTATAGTTTTATTACGGAATAAAAAGTAGTCTATGTTTTATTTTTAGGCTATAAGCTACCTTCATTCACTAATCCGTTTCAGCCTGAATGAGTAACAGTCATGCCTAAAGACAAAAAGACAAACGAACACTCGCCAGTATATTATTAGTGAGAGTGCCATAATTATGTCGATAACTTTTGAGCGTTCACTTTAATTTTATTTGTATAACGGTATCAGATGCTGAGACATCGGAAGCAGACTTTAAAAAAATAATTAAATAAAAATTCTAAAACTGGGCGAAAAAAATAGACGTTATAAACAACCCCTGCAATATGATCAACAGTAAAGATACAAACATACTACATACATACGAGTATGTCTCGATCACAGAACCCAATTTACTCTATTCACGTGACACGCAGTGGGCTGAAATCGAATAGGCACTCGAATTGTAACTCGATTTAAATCGATGTGTCGGATATTGGCACTTCGTTAAATTTAGTTTAGGGGCTAATTTTACTTTTGATAACTGATGGTATGTTTCCATGCATAGAGCTTAAAAAATAGCTCGCGTACAGAACCTGTTAGCCAATGTAAACCAAATAGTAGCTGCGAAAAATCATTGTATAACCTAATATCATTAATACAAATACAAAATATTTTATTGACATAAATATTACATTCAGTTTCTTGAGTTCAGGAGCCTAAGGACTCAAGAAACCGAATGTAATATTTATGTCAATAAAATATTTTGTATTTGTATTAATGATATTAGGTTATACAATGATTTTTCGCAGCTACTATTTGGTAGGGTGACCCCTACCTTTTTTTTATAGCATGTAAGAGCGAGGCTGGCTTCTATCGTGATGATCTTTTTTGCGGACTAAAAATGCTGCCAGCTTACGGCTGAATTTGGTATGTTAAAAAAACGTTATTAATCTTTAAAGATTTTAATGCAATGAATGTTTTGTTTCTGTTAAATGATTTATAGAACGTAGTGGTAGTTTTAATTGTGCGAGCTAATATATTCGTCACTGCCAACCTTTGTGCTTTTAAAATTTCACGTAATTCGTGTTTTTATTGATTTTTATGGCCACCAAAATAGTACACCGACAACTCACCTTGCTTTGTATAAAAATACACATTCGAAGCAAAAACTTTTTTAAACCTTTTTTTGATAGATTTGAATCTATCAAAAAAAGGTTTAAAAAGCTGTTAGCAATATTTATTAGTTGCAGTAAGTGTTGCTTGGTAGGTAATATGTGTATTACAGGATTAGTTTTGTCTTGTGCTTTTCAACTCGTAATTGAACTTTACATTGTCTTCCGAACTAAATGTAGGTTGGTCAAACAATCTGCCATAATAAACCATTGATTCGCTTTTAGTACAACATTTCCACGCTTCTACTTTTGAACTGATCATTTTTACTCAGACTGGTAATTCGATTGAATATCATTTCAATTCTGCAGCCTTAATAAGGATAAGGGTCACAAGTCTTATTCTATTTATTCACGTACTATAATATTTTATCAGGATGATTTAATTTATTTATCATAGAATGTAAATTGATTCTTTGAACGAAGACTTTTTAGATAGCACTCATAGTACAACGTTTTTAATAGTATAAGACTTAGAAGATTATTCATATATCTTCAGAGGCATGGTTATAATAAGTTCATTAATTGATCTCAAGCTAAATAAAGGATATTATAGGATATAATATAGCATATATATTGCATGAAATGTATTAATTTACGATTATACCTACTACGGCGCGCGTGAGAATATGAGGTGCCGCTATAAACACTAACTATTGTGCAATCTGTGTCCGCGCTACCTTTCAAACCACACCGACTCCCAAAACAGCTGATGATTTTGAGAAGAGCAATTGTATTGTTTCTTGTTATTATGAAACATCCCACGTTGTAATGCAGTATAGTATATACATATAATATATGTATGACACTTATTCCCTGGAAGTTAGGGCGGCCTTTAGTGTGGGACGCTACATGCGTTGACACTTTGGCGCCGTCACATCTTCCTGAGACACATGTTAGGGCTGGCGCCGCGGCTTATTCGGCGGAGCAATTGATACGGCGAAAATATGCTAACCTAGGTAGTGGTTACATATTTGAACCGTTTGGGGTTGAGACATTGGGCCCGTGGGGACCTGGAGCTCATCGGGTTTTCCAAAATTTATCAGAGCGTTTGATCGATGCGACGCGTGACCAAAATGCTGGCACATATTTGGCTCAACGAATCAGCCTTGCAATTCAACGTGGCAATGCTGCTAGCATTCTGGGCACGCTGCCAGACGGTAGCGGGTTAGAATATTTGAGTTATCTATAGGCTACCAATAGCTAATGGATTGCTCAAATGTTATTGTAGTAGCTGCAGTATTGTAATTAGTTATTAGTGTTTTATAAAAAATATGTATGTATTATGGATTTTATCCGTTTTGATCAAATGAAAAAAAATCATTACAAAAAGGTAGCTTACTATTTTTACCTTTTTTTAAATTCTTGTTACAGATACCTACCACGCCTGTCACGTGTCGTCGACTAATTGATTAACAATAGTATTGTATAGCAACAAGTTAAAAAAATTATGACTAGTCTCCTTAATGAATTATCTCAACGCTCAATTTAATATTTAAAGGTTTTTATTTTATCATAAAATAGAGGTATGGATGACATTTTATGTACTTAAATAAAATAACTAATATTATAACTTAGAGACTGCAGATACTTTAATTTAACATAGACACCTTAAAATATTTACTTTTTTTATATAATAAGTGGTAAATAAGCAGACGGGTCAATTGATGGTAGGCGATCACCGATCTGCAATACTAGGGCATTACCATTATGTTGCAAATCATTTTTCAGACTGTAAACTCGGCCTTCGAAAGATCTTGAAATTAAATAAGGAATTACTTATATTGTTCAATAAAAATGTCTTCATTTTCATATAAAATAAAGTTAATTTAATAAATAAGTCTAGAGATTCAGTAAAGATTTCACATAGTCCCAAAGAAAGTAATAATCCCACTAATATTATAAATGCGAAAGCTTGTGAGTATGGATGTATGTTTGTTACTCTTTCACGCAAAAACTACAGGCCGAATTGGATGAAATTTGGTATGCAGATACTTCAGGTCCCGCAATAACTCATAGGCTGCTTTTCATCATCATCATCAATCATTACCACGCGGGTGAAACCGCGGGGCGCAGCTAGTAATAAATAAGATATTTACTGTCCATAGATAAGTGGCATTCGTTATAAAAAATAAACGTGTTTCAAGTTACCTTTGGCGGCACAATGAGGTAAGTCTCCACTTTGTGATCAGCGAGGTACCCCTCCCTCGACGGTCCATCCCCCGGCTCCACCTCGAACCTGCCGCCGAGCTGCAGCAGCGTCGACTTCGTTATGTGGACTCGTCTGTAACACAATGAGTCTGTAAATAATGAATCTGTAAATAATGAGTCTGTAAATAATGAGTCTGTAACACATTCGAAACGATGCTAGCTCAGCAATTTAGGTCTAGCGTGATCACATCTTCCATCAAATCGTCAATGACCATTAAGTGGCCAACGCTAGAATCAGAATCAGAATCAGAATCAGAATAATTTATTGACAACTGATAAAAATATTACACATTTTTTGCACGATGGTATTGCAAGAGAGTGATATCAGCTTACCCGTATCGGGCATTCAATGTTGCATATTATAACTAATTATTACAATATTAATATGTCAAGATAATCTTCTTTAAAAAGTAATTGATCTATAACGCTGCTAGATCTGTAAAGTATAAAAAGTTGTAAGTACTGTAAAGTACTAGAGTAGTCCCAACGTAAGTTTGTTTGAATAGCATTAAAATAACATTTTCCTCAACGAAATCGATTATTAAAACTAGTGATTGACAGCTACTAAGGTGAAAATACATAATATTCAATATCGGCGATACTTCCCATTTATGACTTTATAAGATTCTTGATTTTTTTTATAAGTAACTGCTGAAGTTGAAAGTTAGTAACTCAGGTAGTTCCGCGGTAGGGTCGCCGTTTCAGTAACTGTTCGCTAATGCTGTAAGCTGACTTGAAACTATTTTCAGTTTCAAATCGACATAATAGATATAAAAGAATGTCATTTCACACTTTTGAGTATTAAAGTCAGTTACAGTTTTTGGTAATATTTTTTTTCACTCTTTTTAGTGACCTTTGCTACTCACGGGATCAATTGTCATTGTGTATGTCCACCGATTTCTTCATCCCCATTAGGAAGTCATCCTAGTATACGTAACACTTTTCAGTTATTGGAGTGTAACTCAAAATCCACTTGACCAGTTTTGATGAAATTTAAATGACACTACCTCAAAGGTACAGTCTAACAAACAAAAAAGAATTTTGATAATGAGTCTGTAAATGGGGAAGAAATCGGTGAACAAACATAAAAACTCATACATACAATTTGAACATATAATCACCTCCTTTTTTGAAGTCGGTCGAAAACGAAACGAAGGCAAGCAAGAAAACGCAAACATAAAAGTTATTTTAAACAAATAATTAACACAGTTGAACTTTTCTCATCCTACCCAGCAATCCCACCGGACTCCATGTGATTGGCGAGGGTGACGTCATCAGACCAGACGTCGAACTGCCACTTCCGGAGCCCCAGCACACCGCACAACACGTTACCGGTGTGGATGCCAATACGCATGTCCACATTGAACCCGGTCGCTTCCCGGACAAATCTGCAAAACAAAAAAAATTTTACCAAAAAATGGAACCGACTTCAACACTCAAAAGTATGAAATAACTTTTGTTAAAATTTTTTTTCACTCTTTTTAGTGACCTTTGTTACTCGTGGGATCAATTGTCACTGTGGTGTAGGTATGTTCACCGATGTCTTCACCCGCTACTATAATATCGTGTAGTATAAGCACGCATTTTTCAGTTTTTGACTTGTAACTCAAAAAGTGCTCGTCTGATTTTGATGAAATTTAAATGGGACCACAGGGAAAGCACCAGCTCTTAAATAAAAAAAGAACGATCAAAATCGGTTTATCCAGTCGGAAGTTATGCGGTAACAAACACAAATAAAATAAAAAAACATACGGGTCGAATTAAGAACCTCCTCCTTTTTTGAAGTCGGTTAAAAATAATGGCATAGGATCAATTCAGACTCCGGCGTTTTTCTTTTTGAACAGATATGTGCAACGATTCTTAATATCGTGAGTAAAAATATGGTGTTCGTGAACATCAGTACAGGCATCGGACATGCTCGAAACCTAGGTCGAAACTTCGACGATAAACGTGAGTAAAGCTTGATAATCATCATCATCATCTTCTCAGCCATAGGACGTCTACTGCTGGACATATGCCATCCCATTGATTTCCACAAGGACCGGTTGGATGCGGCTTGCATCCAGCCCTTGCCTGCTAGGCAATTCATTATAACCAGCTGATAAAAGGTTGAAAATAGTCTGATTGGTATTATTAAGCTGGCTTTATTCATTTTCGACCATGTAAAAGCAAATGTACATGTTCCAACTTCTCGCACGATCCATTTTGATTCCACATTCATATTCATAATGCGTGCAGCTAACGAGTTCATGGCTTGAATCCGTGCTACATATCGTGCAATCTTGTTCAGTGATGATGGCGATGATTAAAATAAGCCCATGTGTTAATCCAGTGTATAAGCTATCTCCATACCAAATTTCATCGAAATCGGTGCAACCGTTTGAGCGCGAAGAAGTAACAAACATACACACAAACTTTCGCATTTATAATATCTGTAGGATTAGTGGGAGTGTGATTACACTGCTTTCAGTGACAACTAGACCTAGTATAGGGCTAATCACTAGAAGGTACGGAAATATACCTGATAGCGTCAATCATCTGGAGCCCCATATTGACACAGTTGTAAGCGTGGTTAGGTCTTGACACTGGCAAGCCCGACACGCAGTAGTAACAATCACCAAGAATCTTGATTCTCATGCATTGATTCTCCTGTCAACAAACAACAACAAACGTTGTATTAAATACATTGTAAGCTCACGCTCAGTATCACTTCATATACACACTAGAAACTGTATCATAATAAGAGCAAATTATTTGCAGTTTCATATACTACTTTAACGAATCTCATAAAATAGATAATAAATTTAAATCAGTGTGTAATCTGAAAATACTTTATTCACTCTTTGTTAGTGTTTTTTTGCCTTTACTTAATTCGTGTGCTAACGAGTACTATACTTAATTTAAAATCTAGAAAATGTAATCTTAAAACATAATTATCAACGATCTCCCTGATTGATTCTCTGTTTACAATTGGCTATAAATCATACCAAGTCACTCCTTTGAAAACTTTGACAGAATAGTTAAGATACTTGCTTTTAGAAGTTGATCTTTCAAAAGGTAATTTCTCACTATCTACATTTCCAAATGGATAAGTTGAGAACTTGATGATAGAGAGCATCGATCAAAAAATGTCAATAAGGGTGCTTTACGCGATTCCAGTGGACTAAACACCGAAGCTTGACGTTCCAGTTATAACCCTGAAATGGTTTTATGCACGGCGAAACTTTACACAACACAAGACGATGCAATTTTATTCGTAACGAAAATGAACGTAACGTAACTGAAAAAAAGGTGGTGATCCAATTCTTGCATACTGCGGGCAAATAATTTAGCAGGATCCATTTATCTCAAAAGTAAACTAAAAGTTATTCTGTAAGTTAACGTTATTTAAATAACTGGAATACTGAAGTATTTAAATAACGATAACGCTCGCCTTGAAAATGCCTGTTCCCGGAAACTTTGTGATTAACCTTTTACCATTTTAATCCGTTAACACTAGTCAGAGGAGAGAGGCCTAGGGCGCCACGACTGATCATGCACCTTCAAGCTTCAATCACGGAATTTTGGAAAATGATCATATGCAATTTTTAAATTCGTTTTTAACTAGGTACCTACGTGTTGTGTGTGCGTGGACTGACGATTTGCCGCAACCTACTCACTACCGCTAGCGACCTCACATTTTTCCAGATAAAAGTAGTCTATGTGCTACTGCAGATTATAATCTATTTAAACCTATTCAACCTCACTAAATTTAAGATCCATTGTCATTTGTAATGTTTTAATTCATGTTTTATAATTACATATATTGTATACAATAGTGACATCACCCATGCCCTGTCCTTGTTATGTGTGTGTTGAATAAATGATTATTCTATTCTATTCTATTTATGTGCCAAAGTTAATTCTCCTCAGAGTATCCGTTCTGGCAGGATTGAGCAACAAACATACAAACATATTATAAGCTTTTACATTTATATCATTCTGGCTGCCAATCAGAAAACCCAGTTACTAACTACAGCAACTAGATCAAATACAACGGATAAATTAATATACCTACAGCCCCGTGCAGTTTTTGTCGCTTGGATAATATCAATGAGCAAATAATATTACGAAAGTGAGCACTTGAAAGAAGCCTGCGAAAGAATCCTTCCCGCCTCGCCTCGAGCAAGTTCGTCGCTAGTTAGTGAGGGTGCGATGAAAATCGTTATGCGCTCATGGCTATAGTTTTTAAGCGTTTCGTGTTTATAAATCTTCGCTTCCTCAGATTTCAATCCAAGCACTAACGCCAAAAACAACTTTAGCCACGTGTAAAATAAATAACTATTTTTACGCATATTTTTAAAAAAATGTAAGTACCCAGGCCGTGCTCTGCCCGTGCACTGACCAAAATCGATATCGTCACACACAATGTAAAGGGCGCCTAGTGCTTTTTAATAGCTATATCATTTCGTATAATGCTAATATATTTTAATTGTTTTGGAAACCCATATTAATGTTATGAAATCCCACGGGTGCTGATCAATATTCTTTATAGACTTATAATGATTGTGACTATCACTGGTGATTCTGTTTTTCAGTCATAGTATCTACACTACTACAATGACAGTTCTTATTTGGTTACGATGAGGTCTAAATTAGAATGACACACGGATACAGATTCAGATTTATTTATTGTTGGCTTAGCTTAGTTGTTACATCCAGTTCTTAAATTAATGACTATACTAAAACTAATCTTAGGCGAATGTGCACTGGAATTACACAATTTAATTTCACCATCTCTTTTCTATCATCGGTCAACCAGACGTACGACTATGCACCACCGATACATGATAGATATACCACCGTTACGCACGAAGCGTTTTGCTTCCACTTTTATAACGCGTACTACCAGGGAGTGGAACTCACTGCAAGAGTCTGTGTGATATCCGATAGGTACAACCCCGGAGTCTTCAAGTCGCGAGTGAATAGGTTCCTTCTAAGTTTGCGTGCTCCGCCTTAGACCGCGTCGTCGCTTAGCATCAGGTGAGACAGTGGTCAAACGAAAGCTTATAATCTTTAAAAAAAAGTGAAAAAAATCTTTTTATTAGAGGGTTCATAAGATTAAGAGGTGCCGATGGCATTACAGAGACTTGCTGGTTTTTACAGGCAGAGAGGGCACCCTGTTGCGTGTTGATTTAAAATATTACAAAAATGTACTATACAGACAACACTCGAGCTCAAATAAAATAACTTAGGATATTATAAGGCAAGTAAATAAATTACTAAATGTTTTTCTCGCGATTAGGCCCCGTTTGATTTAATAACAATATGTTCGAATCGCGAAAGTCTAAAAATGACAATACATAAGGATGTTTTTATACTTTCTTATTGGCTGGTATATTTCTTGGTGAATTTTCTTCCTTCTGGTGTGAGACAGTTTAAGGGAATTTGTCATTACCGCGAGAATTTCAGATAAAGAAAAAATGTTGCTTGTAAGTTTTCTAGCACTAATAAATTCTTCTTCTTCTTGTCCTTATCCCATCCTAGTTGGGATCGGCACAACATGTTTTCTTCTTTTATTCTCTTCTGTCAATGGTCGTCTCAGTGCTCACACCTTTCATAAACATATCATTCTTCACATAGTCCATCCATTATTTCTTCGGCCTTCCTCTACCTCTATATATCTATATCCTAATAAACAAATTATATCAACTTTTGTTCCATCAGGAGTGTCATTTTTTTCACATGTAAAACTTTCAACAAAATAAACGAAATATAATGTTATTGTAACAATGATAGTATTTAAGCAGGAAGATTATAATCTCCCATACCACGTAATTAAAATCTGGATTACATATAACTGTTAAGCGCACGCCCTGTTGCTAGTTTAACGTAAGCTATTTCTGCATTTTGTCAATTCACAGAAAGGTATTATTTCTGTGAGATCTTTATAATATATTGAACAACTTCTAGACCAATTGCGATTAAAGAAAATCAGGGACTTAATTGATGCGGTTCACCCTCAAGGAACTAGTATCCAGTCTCCTTTTCTTATTTATTAATTAATATTAGCGGTCCGCCCCGGCTTCGCATGGGTAAAAATTTTTTACCGACTGCAGCGCCATCTGATTTGTGAATCTAAACCATCCAGTGCGCCACCCATACGCATACAAAAAAAAACATTCATCAATAATTTCGGCAGCGCATGCGACGAAAGACGTTTTAGGGCACTCTTTTTACACCTTGGGTTACGTTACTTAAGTTTTAGTAAGGATTTCTAATCTTCTCTATCAATAAATATAGCTGATGTTACTAAGAGTAAATTTAACTTTTCAATAGAGAAAGAATTTTTGAAATCGGCACAGTAGTTTTTGAGTTTATTCATTACAAACATACACACAACTATTCCATATTATATACAAATTATTCCTCTTTAAAATATAATTAATTTAGATGTAGATAAACAAAGCAATATTGTTAAATGAGATAAAGAAGGAATATCTGAAGGGAAATTCTACATAATGGTGGCAGCATAGCCTTGTTGAGTGATGTTTTTTTTTAAAAAAAATAATTGCCATCTATCTGTACTCAGGCCACACACACTACAAATCGTTTGGTCAGGTCTCTTTCTTTAAGTAAAATAACAATTGCGGTCACAAAAGAGTCTAACTAACGTCCGGAAATAACCCTGCGTTACCCATAGTTAATCAAAATACAACCCCGTTTGCAAGCGATGTTAATTGCAATATAAAAATTTATAAATGGAACAATACTCTCTTTTTATTGTATTTTAATTGTATTGTAACCGAATAAACTCAAAATTGTTTTGAAAAACTTTACACGATGTTTCATCCAACCGTCAAAAACTGGGAGGAAACAATACGCAGTTCGGTTCCCATGTGCAGGTTGGAAACAAAACAACAATTGTTTTCAATATACCTGTTAATTTTCAGTTCAATATAACTTTTGCAAGCAAAACGGATTGGTTTATTAATATCGGTATGTTTATGAGTATTTGGAGCCCGTGGTTTCTCGCAAAGTCTACGATGTTTGCATTGGTGTTGAATTGTCAAAAATCTATTTTTATCGGATGCCTATGTCGTAATAATAAAAATAAATGAAACGTTTATTTTGGATTTCCAGGAAGATCAATATAAAAAAAATTATATTTAAATCACTTATTAATACAGAAAAACGGGAAAAGTGAGTATTGGTGTTGTGTGCAGTTCAGAAAAATACTTAGTTCAGCATTAAGTACTCGTAAAATTGCACAAAGAGAATTCTTTGCAATTTTTTATTGATTGGCACTGTAGCCAAACTCAGCACTTCATTAGGAAATAAAGTTATTTTCTTCTCTAAGTCTTTGTATTTTACATATTTTAAATCACTATAAGTATGCTGGCTCTCACCAAACAAAAATATGAAAATACTTTGAAGCACATTTTGTGTCGACAGCACAATTTGAAAACAACGGAGGAAATAATAAAAGCAAATGTAAGCAAATTTATCGAAAACTCTCTCATCGATCGCGATGAAGACCCATCCCAGAGATCCCAGGGCTGTCCTGGGCACTCCAGGACAGGTCCCTGCAGGAGTGGGGCCCTCAGACACCAGCCCGCTTAGTTAGCCAATAGCCACTGAATTCTTTTCAGATTAAAAATTCACAAGTTTTATTTAGGTATAATACATAATAATATAGTCTCTACCGTGAATTCTTTACTCAATACCTACCAATGATATCATTCCTTAAAGGAACATCGGTAAGCTCTAATATCTTCAATGATCTTCTGTGTATTCATTAAGTCATGTCATGGTCATTTACCATAACGCTGGAATAGGTACAGCTCAAGACAACTGAACACCCAGATTTAGTTTTACACGTGCCATTTGTGCATTTTTTGAAAACACAGGAACGCACCATTTCTACTTAATTATAAATTATATATACATTGAGTAACGTAAGTGCTACAAAACTGCCAGTCCGATTGTGATTAAAGCAAATTATGTGCATGAACCTAATTTAAGCTATCCACGCCTGATAAACTAGTGCCGCATCTCTCTTTTTTAATATAATTGCTCAATACTTATTATTAAAAATCACTCATACTCCAGTGCATTTCAAAAGCATATTATCAAGGTATGTTTTGATTTAATTAATTCGGTGGAATAGCTCTGAAAGTAATATTTTCTTTTCAATGATTCCAAGGTTAATAGAATGGAAATAAATGAAAGTTCACTAGAGGCTCAAGAGAATCTATTAGTGGTCAATGACGTGGAAATTAAATCATTTAGCTCATGAGTACCAACTGAATTCTAAATAACACTTCACAGTTTGCTAGGCCGTGGTAATTGGGTCGGTGACAACACCAACATCAATTTATTTATTTGGGACAAAAAACGGTAACATAATACATCTTAAGTAACACAATTTGTTCTTATTAATACTAACTATGCTACCCACAACATTATCCACTAATTACTTATAACAAAATAAATCATAATCTATGCTGGGCTACGTGACTTAAAAGATTACGCTAATTAACAATAACGAGATGAAAAAGATGATTTACATTAATGACATTACAATACTATAAATAAACTAAATAATGATCTAAAATACATGTAGGCCAAGTATTTAGGCAGATTACCTATCTACAAGAGAGAAGGAACAGAAATTTTGTAATTTTGAAACATTTAACTTCACAGTGGTAAAAAAATAGTAATTACGTCATAGATTACTCAGTGATTCAATGACAGCTTTTTTATACCTAGGGCCCGACAGGGCAAAAATATCAACGCTTTCAAATTTGGTGTTATAACATTCAACAAGTTGGTATAGAGGAGACCTTACGCCAGCATTTGTTTTTGCAGAACTGTTACTAATACTTAATAAGTGCCTGGAACGAACTTGTCTGCGAATTACGGTTCTGGGGCAGATGTAACAGAGTTGATTTGTAATATCTGAACAATCAAATTTACCATGAATAATTCCATGTAAAAACATAGCACCAAGCAGCTTACGTCTAGAGCAGAGGGAGTGTAACCTGTATTTACCAAGTAGATTATTGTAACTAAGGTGTCCATGGGAGCACCTGTAATGCACAGAGCGTAAAAATTTTTTTTGTACTTTTTCTATCATGTCTATATACTTAGAATAAATCGGGTTCCATATTTGAGTGGCATACTCCAGGCGTGGCCTAACAAGAGATGTGTATAAAGAAATATACGTCGAAGGTTGGATAAAATCCTTAGCAGTCCTCATAACAAAACCGTACATTTGAAGTGCTGAATTAATAATTTTATCTACGTGTATATCAAAATGAAGCTTCGAGTCTATAGTGACGCCCAAATCACGGATATAGGGTACCTTTACCAACGTAGTGTTACATAACGAGTATGAATAATTAAATACTCTTTTATTTTTTGTAAAACTGATGCTGTGACATTTCGATAAATTAAGATGTAACTTATTTATTGCACAATATCTTGTGAGCTGATCTAAATCTAATTGAACTAATAGGCAGTCATCTATATTTTTAATATGTCTATAGATTTTTAGGTCATCAGCGTACAATAAAAATGCTGAGTGAGTGAATATAGTGTGGATATCATTAATAAATAAGACAAACAGCAAAGGCCCTAAAATTGAGCCCTGGGGCACTCCCGAAGTAACTGTTATGTAGTTCGACTGGTTTCCACCTATTACTACTTTCTGTGAACGATTTGTAATATAAGAGACAAACCAGCGAAGCAAATTTCCACGTATTCCATTAAATGCAATTTTGTTTAGCAGGAGTTCATGATCTACCTTGTCAAAGGCTTTTCTGAAATCCGTATATATAACGTCTGTTTGTAGTCTATTGTCCATGTTTTGAAATAGTTGATCAGTAAATATAGTGAGGTTGGTAGTCGTTGACCTTGTTTTGACAAAACCATGTTCTTGTTTAAGTATTATGTTATGCAAAATGGGATAAATTTCATTGTGAACTAAACTTTCGAAAAGCTTTGATAGTGCAGAAAGAATTGAGATAGGTCGATAGTTCTTAACATCATGCTGAGAACCACTTTTGAACACAGGTATGATGTTGGCTTGCTTCCATACATCAGGGAATACACCTTCGCTTAAACACTTATTGAATATTATAGTTATAGCAACGTGTATATAAACAGCTGTACGTTTAAGAAAAATAGCAGGTATACAATCAGGACCGGCACCTTTAGTTTGGTCGAGAGACACTAGTTGTTTAAGAACTTTTTGAGGGCTGATGTAAACGTTACTTATTATGTTGCACTCACTATTGTAATTTTTAGGAGGTTCCCATGTGTTAATGTTTAAGTTAGAGGTCTCATACACAGATTCGAAGTAGCTTTGAAATAGGTTACACGCATCTCCGGGATTATTACAAAAAATATTTTTAAAATGTACGCTAGGCGGAACGCGTGGTCTGTTTTTTTTGTTAGCAATATAGCTCCAGAAGAGTTTAATATTGTTTTTAATATTATCTTCAATGGATTTCCGATATTTTGCAAAGCCCTTATCACATTCTCTATTGAAAACTGATCGAATATTTGAATATTTTTCGTAATCTGACACATTTTTATAAGTTTTCCACTTGATCCACGCATTAGTTTTACTTTTGAATAAACAAATCAATTTGGGGGTGAACCAAACTGGAAAATTATTCGATCTAATTTTAGTAAGAGGCACATGGTTTTTGATGATAGCATACAAGTTATCGTAAAATATTTCAACAGCACTTAGCGCTGGTAAATGATTTAATAAACCTAACCAGTCATAAGCAGCTAAATCTGAGTTTACTAAATTATAATCAGCTTTATGAAAGTTATGTTTGACCAAGCACCGTTGACTTTTCAGAGATAAGCCCATGTTAGGGGAGGTTAAAACACAAAAAGGAGGGTGATATTTGTCTATATTTAAAAGTGTATTACTAGGTCTGTACAATGTACAGTCCGTGTTAGAAATCAACAAATCTAATACTTTGCCCTTTATATTTAATAACTTGTGGAATTGGGTTGCATTTATTTCTGAAATTATATTAATAAGATTTCTGTGGCATTGAATTCTATCATTCGGGCCATGATCAATAACGTAATTTCCATCAAAGGTCCAATCAATGTGAGGCAAATTAAAATCACCAAAAATATAAAAACTGTGGTAATTTGACTCGTTTATCATAGAACTTAGGTAATTAAAGTACAACGTATACGTCGATTCCGTAGCACGTGGAGGGATGTATACAACCCCAATTAAATGAGGTCGAATATGATCAGTGCTTGGCAATTGAATAAATAGTTGTTCAACAAACTTGTTTAAAGGGGTACTGCTAGTATTTACAGAGATGTTGGTAGAATTAAGTGAGTGTGAGACCGCAATTAGAACACCTCCTCCATCTTGTTTTCCTGTGGCCTCGCGGTCACGGTCGCACCGGAAAACAATGTAGCGCGGATCTATAAACTCACTGTCAGCTACCTCAGGAATAAGCCAAGTCTCTGATAAAATGATTAAATCATATGAGTTTGCCATAATTGACATATATAATGTTTGGAGTTTGCCACGAATACTTCTACAATTTTGATAATAAATAGAAAGACTATCCATAAATATTACGAGGTAAAAATAGTATGATTGAATATTTATAAATTGGCAGAAGTATATATATAGCAGATGCCGACATAGTCTCCGCCAGCTGCCGAAGTGCAATGTTATTTATTTTCAAATATGTGGTTATTTGCGTTGATCTTGTTCGTATGTAGTTCAGACCTAAAATATTTAAGAGACACACACTAGTTTTGTGCAGCTGGCACACGCTCTGTACCAGCAGATAGCTTTTGAAGATCACTCGGAAAACGAACAGCAATAACAGCTGACGTATCGGTTTTACGAACAAGTATAGTAGAATGTTTAACCCAAACGTACTTATAGTTGTTTTTCTGCGCCTCAATACGGCATTCCCGAAATAACAATTTTTTTTTAAGAGTAAGATGTTCGTTTATGTAGATCGTATGAGGAGTACCTGCAATACCTAGTTGGTCAGACTTCAATCCCTTAGCCCTACGGTAAGCACTAATTACATTATCGCAGAAGGGCACAGAAGAAAACCTAACTATAATGTTTTTGGGTCTATCATTATTGGCCATATGCGGAACCCTGTGTATGCCAATAATATCTCTCTGGGATATTGCGAATTTAATTTTGGAACCAATTGTCTCAACTAATGTGATAAGGTTCTCCCCCCGTCTCTCCGGCAGATTGCTTATTTCTATGTTGCACGCTCGGGCCTGCTGCTCCAAAACGTCGATTCTAGACTGTAGTGAGATGACGGAGTCTTCGATCTCCGAAGAAGAAACAACCTTGCGCTGCAAATCAGTAAGCTGGGCTTTGAGATCTCCATGTTGTTCGGAATTGAATCTGATAGCGTCTTTTATAACCTCCATCTCCTGAGAAAATGCAACCTGCTTGGTTTCCACTTGTAATATTTTTGTCTCAAAGGCTGCCTGAGCCGACCGCAGCGCGCTTATATCATTTTTTATTTCAGTGGAATGTTGAGTTAATTTCGTTATATCCAGTTTCATTTCAGCGAGGGTGCTATTTATCGTGGTTAAACTCTTTGCAAAAGAGCTCAAAGACTCCGACAGTTCACTGTCCGGTTGCTTTCGTTTCCTGGCTATATTATGAACGCTCGAGGAACTAGAATCCGAGTCCCCAGTGCCCCTTAAATCCAAGTTCGAACCACGCTTGCCTGGTGATCGCATCATTCTCCTTGTCAAAATATATATCTCACTCTATGAGTCTAAAGAATGTAAATATAATGAAATAACGTGTCTTGCTTTTGACAGTAATCGTAAGTTTGATTAATTACACGTACATATCTTGCTCACCTCAATACAGGGCAGAGTAGGCGCTGCTGAGAAGCGGCATTATTATGTTCAACCTACTTGGAAATGTAATAAGACAGGAATTTAAATGCCGTTTTTTATTTACCTCCCGTTTTTGTACAGATTTATTTTTGCGGACGGTTTATTTGAATTAATTTGAATAAAATTAAAATTTATTACATAGGTACCTACATATTTAATATTCGAAAACTTGGTTAGTTTCAAGCTTCAGTTTCCATCCACATACAGTGTTCAGGCAACTGCCCTGAGAACCACAATCCTACTAATATTATAAAGGCGAAGGTTTGTGTGTATTTTTGTTACATCTTCAAGCTCAAACAGCTACACCGATTTCGATGAATTTGGTATGAAGATAGTTTAGACCTTGGATTAACACATAGGTTACTTTTCATCATCATCCATCATCACCAGGCGGGTAAAATCGCGGGGCGCAGCCAGTATTACATATATAGTACTATACATATATACACTCAGATGTATATTTAGCTTAGACTGATTATATCATCGCCGTAATCTATTCGAAGCTAGGCAATCCAGAAGCTACTATATAAATGTTTCTTGACGTCGTTTCTGTACTTCGTTATTGAGATCAACTTCTAGGAGCATAAGTTTAAGTTTTTTGGGAATTAAAATTGAATTAAAGTAAAAGTTTTTCCTACCGCCATTATAGATTGTGCTGCCAAATCATCCATCTGGATATATCCGACTATATGTACACATTTTAGAGTATTATAACGTTACATTAATTATAACATTACATTAATTATACCATTGCATTAATTATAACATTACATTAATTATAACATTACATTAATTATATCATTACATTAATTATATCATTACATTATAAAATTACATTAATTAGACCCGGTCAAGTTACTTCGATACCAATTTTGTAAATGGGTCGATGTAAATAACTGTAATAATAATTACCCAAAGATTGCTCTTTGAATATCAAACGAAATATTGAATTTCAAAGATTCAAGTTATGATTCACGTTAAATAACGCTTGAAGTTTTCCAATCTGGGTTAAATTGCTGGAAGGGAATATTGACATTCAAAAGAATAAATGCAATTTCCAATACATTCGAATTCCAATTTATTTTCACACAGAATTAAGGTTTGGACCGCGATAAGCTAAATATACTTGTTAACTATCAAGATTTTAATAAAATTCAGAATGTACGTAATAACTTTTTAGGCAGAAAAATATTTTGGTTCCTCTGGGATTCAACAAAAAAACGAATCTCACTAATAATATAAAGGCTAAGTGTATATGTGTAAGTGTGCGAGTGTGTATGTATGTCATCTTTGTTACCCCTTCACGCTCAAACGGCTGCACCAATTTCAATGAAACTTAGTATGGAGATAGGTTAGGCCTTGAGTGAATGTTATCCCATATTGTCCCATATATATCTCACTTTTTTTTTTAAAAAGCTTAAATTATAAACGAGTCTTCCGATATAATGTTTACAGTACCAGTGGTAGGCCTGAGCAAATAGATTTTGAACGTTTTATTTTACTTTCAGACGAAATACTTACAATCTAATTATGCGGAATTTATGAAGTTTTGGCAACCGATTCAGTACATACCTGAGCAATCTGATCAAACCGCCCAAACAGCTCGTTCAAAGTCTTGACAAGATCAGAAGCGCTTAGTCTCTCCGATAATGGGGTGAAGTTGACGATGTCAGCGTAGAGTATGCTGACGTTGTTGTGTCTTTGGACGTGCATCTCATGGAAGCGAGTCTGTTTTGAGCTATCAGCGCAAGCGTCAGCCATTTTCAACATTATGGAACGTTTGACCTACAACAAAGAAATAAAAGCTGGTGAGATGAATGTTTTAACAGACAACACCAAATTAAATAGTCAATACCCCAATGAAAATGTTAATTCTTGTTATAAAACAGTTCTTATACCATAAATCTATATATATAAAAATGAAACCCGTTTTCCGTTGTCACGACATAACATGAAAACGGCTTGACCGATTTAGATAAAATTTGGTATAAAGATACATGGGACTTTGGAGAAGGACATAGGCCTTTTTGTCCTGAAAGAAGTATGGTTCCCGTGGGATAACTGAGTCAGCGGGAAAAACGTAGTGCACGCGGGTGAAACCGCGGGGCGCAGCTAGTACAATATAAAAAAGGGAGAATGAAATCATTGGGCTTAAACATATTTAAATCCAAATATATAAACCTTCCTTCCCATATTTTAGCAAATATTATTTACTGCCTTACTTCCCCTTTTCAACAACATGTGATCTCTCATCATCATCATCATTTCAGCCATAGGACGTCCACGGCTGGATATAAGCCTCTCCCCATTTGATCTTTACTTCATTATATTTTCTTAAAAAATGTTTGTTAGACCTGTATAAAAAAGTATTTCGGGCTCATAGTTATGCAAAATAAATATAAATACAACAACTGACATCAAAAACATGTCATCATGTCACATGACGATCAAAATTTTTATTTATGTTTGATGGTCTTGCGGATCGCCATTTCATAGCGAGGATTTTCAATTTACTTTTATGCTTTGGGAATTTCACACAAAAAAGATGGTTGAAAAATAATCTCATCCTCACAATAATCGATTGTGAGGATGAAGATCGATTTGTGATTTAACAGTCTCTGCACATATAGTAAGATCGTTTTAATGTAGTTATAGTAAAAAAATCACAGAAACAATCAAGCAACACTTACAAAAAGTAATTACACAACTTGTTTTGTGACTTTGTTTAACGAGCACTTGGTGTTTAACTGTTTCACAAGTTGACAGACGATACTAAAAAGTCTCAAAGTCTTAAAACCGAGATCTTAAAATCCAATTAAGCGATTATCGTCGAGTTTTCATCCCCCTGAGCTACGCTTAGATTAGGGGTCTGTTTCACAATCAACAAATAAGTTAAGTCTATCTCGGATTAAGTTGGTCTGGCATTACATCCTAAATCATCATAATATTACCTCTATGATGCCCACGGCGGAGCTCACATGCCATTGTAACTGACCCGAGGTTAAGCAACGCACTGCTGTTATTTCAAGATATGATATGATATAATGATGGGTGATCGATAGAATTTTCAACAGAGCGCTTCCCTGTGCTTCGGATGGCACGTTAGACCATCGGTCTTTATTATTGTATCGGGTATTAATCTTGGCCATATCGGTAGCACTCGTAAAGTCAAAGTAGTGGATAATCACGACTTTGGCCTGCAAAGTAAAGTTTACGTTACTATGCGTATAAATAATGTAAGTAGTCCTTAATATTAAACTAATATCAAAGAACAGTAAAAACATTTTATCATGGTTGGGTTATAGCTCAAAACGTCATGTCGATTTGACGTGACATTTCTAAGGAAAGTGTAAGATTTGTCTCTGAAATTAAAAAAGTTGAAATTATACTTCGGTTATTCAAAGCTTACTTTGCGAAGAGGCCTTTGCTGGAAAGTCGCGACTCTAAATCTGGCCATTAGGCTCCCTGGTCTTTTACTATCGTCATGCATCTACATTTGCTTGGTTCGTTCAGTTAGTTTATAAATTGTAAAATAGATCTTTAAATTGGATCGAGTTTCATTGAACTTTTTATTTAACATTTCAATCTTGATTGTGCAAATATGTATATTGTCTCAACCATCTTTGATAAATATTAATAGGGAATCTGTTTAAAGCTTTTCATGACAGTGGCGTTTAAACAAGACAGGCAATACTTTATTGTTTATCGAAAATACTGGTGCAAAGTAGGCCCATAATATCAATCATGGCTTAACTCACAGTTTAACTAAACCCCTTCAAAGCAGTTCAAACCGTAATTCGAAAATCAACCATCATTGATATTACGAAATAATCGACCAAAGAGGTTTAAAACTAGAATCATAATTTAAGCTTCTATTGATATCACGGGCCTTCGATAGTTAAATGGTTGAATTAGTTTCAAGAAGTTCGGTTTGCTAGCACGCGTCTAACAGAGAGAAGACGTTCTGGAAAAAGTGCACGTCACGAATATGAGAAGGCGTTTATGAAAAATCTGATTAAACGCAGCAAGATCCAGCCAGGGTTCCAGTAAGCAGAATTATAAATTTTTTTAGGATGATACCTCCGGTGGAATGGAGATGACGCATTCTTTTTCTTTAAAAATAAAACACTAAAATACAATTTACAGCTACTACAAAAACATTTGAGAAATCCACTAGCTATATAGATAACTTAAATGCTTCGTTTGCCATGGCATGCTCCAGCCCGCTACCAGTAGGCAGCGTGCCCTGAATGCTAGCAGCATTGCCACGTTGAATTGCAATGCCGATCCGTTGATCCAAATGTGTGCCAGCATTTCGGTCACGTGTCGCATGATCAAACTCTCTGATATGTTTTGGAAAATTCAATAAGCTCCCGGTTCCCACGGGCCCAATGTCTCGACCCCAAACGGTCCAAATATGTAACCACTACTAGGGTAGCATATTTTCGCCGCTTCAATTGCTCCGCCGAATAAGCATCGGCGCCAGCAATAATATGTTTCTCATACCGTCATGTCTTTTACCATCGTCACGCATAAGACCATTCGTTTCAAGAATGGCTGCAACATTAGCGCTGGTTAAAGCCCGACGAATGATGTAAGGCGATACGTTTCTAAGACTACTTTTGACGGTCTGTAATCGTGGCTCTGTAATCAATGATAATGACTAATTTTAGAGTCTAGTTTTTCAAACTTGAGGGTGGTAGCTAGCCCGGCGAGTACTCGGAAGTAGCTTACCACCATGCTGGAAATTTGATAACAGTGTTACCTTCTCCGGAAGCTCAAGCCGTTGTTGGGGATCGAACCAGTGTCCGTCAGTTTGACAGCCAACGCTGAGCTATCATCCTTCATGACTTTGGAAGGGTGACTTTGGCTTCGAACCACGACTAGGGTAAACATTTTGTGATGATTTCTGTGATGTTTGCTCTCGGGTCTTGGATGTTTGTGTATTGTGATTGGGTGTGTCCATGCTTTCCGCAACTTGAGGTTTTAGTGCAGGGTTGTGAAAATTACTAACCGTAGTACAGAATTAAAGCTCAGTCCAAAGTCTAGTGCCTACGTGACAACCGCCATGAAACCTTAAGGTTTGTTTTTATGCAAAATACTTATGGATAAGACACTCAATACTACATTAGTAGGACAGTGACGTAATATATCGCCGATATATAATTATCATAAACTATTATACAAGCAATCCTTGTACATATATATGTATCTCCACGATATGTTTTAATTATAAAATCGGGTCTCTTCGCGCACATTTAAATTTCAAAATATTAATTTGAATAGTCTGACATTTTTTTATTGTGTGGACTCAATCACAGCTTCGACACTCAATACCGATAGTATCGGCGCAAGCGCCTAATGATAATAAACTGCGACGTTACGATCAAAACTTTTAAAATTTTGATAATATACAACTTCGCCTTCGTCCGACCTTGCGAACCATCTGATTTTTGTGTCGACAATACAAGATGGCGCCACTAGTATATTTAGAGAAATATTGTTTATCTAATTACTTAATGTTAAATTTAATACAAATCAATTAGCTATAATAAACAAATATAGCTAATTGTAAATATATAGTTTGAAAATAAATTAATTGTACCTAACAGTTACCTAACTTGTAATAATATTTTAGTGTGGTTTTCTCTTAATTAAGATAGGACGTCAATATTATATAATTCTAGTATATAAGATTATTATATAATAGGCCTTATAAGCAAGCTCAAGGTAGCACAAAGAGCCATAGAGAGGGCAATGCTCGGGGTTTCCCTAAGCGATCGAATCAGAAATGATTAGTAGAAGAACGAAAGCCAATGCCATATCCCAGCGGATTATCAAGCTGACATGACAGTAGGGAAGGCACATAATCGGGCAGAACTAGTAACCGATGGGTTCGAAAGGTTTTTTGAGTGGAGAACTTGAACTGGCAAGAGCACTTAGGACGTCCACCGAAAAGATGGACAAATGACCTTTTACGAGTCACAGAGGCCAGAGTTGGAGGCTTGCCGGATGGATATGAATAATTTGAATAAATAATTAATAATGAATCTACTTAAGCTTTATCTAACATTTGATTCATAAAATAACCTCTTGTTATTTAGGGGCCTTCGAATGTTGAAACTAGAATATCAAATGTCCTTTTTGGGTGATCTCAATTCTATACTTACAAAAATAAAGTAGTTATCACCTTGTCTAGTGTACTTTCTCTATTGTAAACAATTTGAGATGTTTCTTGGAAAATGTGTTAATTACTGATACGGTTATAAAAAGTAGGTCACCTGTCAGCTCGTGAGTTGGTAAACATCGCAAGCTATGTATGTGTTTAGTGCCAGGTATGTGTTGCTATTTCTTTAAAATCAAAATATGACATCAATAGGCCACCGACAAGGTGGGCAGATGACCTGACTAAGATCGCAGGCATGGGCAGGATGTGGGCCGCTTCCTATATCTAACCTATGTGTAATAGTAGGTACCTTTTAAAATTATTATTATTCATTGTTTTCTTAATTCAGCGAATCGCAATAGTGCCAACGATACATTTTTGATTTAATATGAAGTCTTTTTTTCGGCGAAGCCGACATCTTAATATTCAGAACACGTGATTCAATTCTACGTCACAATTTAGAAATTGGATGGACGGATATAATTGATGACGTCAAACATTAATCATCAAACCGGACATCCATTATTTCACTTATTAACCTGATTATGTTTCTGGGGCGAAATTGCTATTCATTATAGATGTCGATGAATGTAATAGTTTGAATTAAGTAATTCAAGTTGTATTTTTTTTTATTTTATGGATTTCAGAATTATTTCCTTTATTCCATTATTATAACGATATAACAAATCACCAATAATGATTACACAAGAAAAAGTGATTATTGTTATAGCATTATTACCTAAATGCGCCCATGGTTATATACCTACATAATATTTTCAATATCATGAAAACTCCATTTTTGGCGGCAGCTAAATGTTTCATGTCTGATCCATATTTACTGGTTTCCAAGTGACGAAATTTATGTATCTATGTCCAGCAGTGGACGTCCTATGGCTGAGATGATGATGATGATGATGAAGTGACGAAATGGTCAACTTCGATGGTCCAGACCATTATCATATCAACCATAATTAGGACGTCCACAGCTGGACATATGCCTCCCCCATTAATCGCCGCAGGGACCAGCTGGAAGCGGCCCGCATCGAGCCCCTACCTGCGAACTTGGTCAGTCGTCTGTCTACCATGTCCGTGGGTATCCAATGATGACAATAGACTAGATATACTAATTTTAAAAATCGACTTGTATTGTTTCACACGTAGCAGTGTGTAAGAATATAGTGTAATTTATCAACTGTGTCGTAATAGTTTAAACGTATGATTATCTTTTTATTATGTAACCAGCTGCGCCCCCCGGTTTCACCCGTGTGGTGATGATGATGTTGATGAAAAGTTAACTATGACACTCACAAATAACGTGGCTATCTGGTAAAGTATTTCAGAATCGGTAGATCCAGAGATTACCCTAAAACGTCACAAACTTTACTCTTTATCATATTAGTATAGTTAAAAAGTTGCATAATATTTCATCACCTCATTAGCACGTCTATATTACTCAGAGAATTGCGATCAAAAAGGGCCAGCGCCCTTCGAGGATACAGTCGTGAGTATCGTTTCTCTTCAGGCAACGTCCTCACATGACTGAGGGCAACGAGTCAAGGACCCTGGACAAAGACGCGTGTCGTAACAAAGATCTAGACTTACATAATATTTTTTATTGGCGGCAGGTTTATTAACCTGCTAGCCTTGCATCAAACTACCTACTGAAGAAACGAATACTTAAATATTTTTTTATACTTATATAATATTTTTTTTAAATTAACAAAAAATTCAAACGACTTCAACACTCAAAAGTGTGAAATAACTTGTTGAAGTCGGTACCATGATAGTTCACACAAAAGTAACTATCATCACAATATAATCGGTTGCATTTTTTGTTAAAAAATATTTTTTTCACCATTTTCAGTGACTTTTGCTACTCACGGGATCAATTAATTGACAATGACAATTAATTGATCCCGTGTTATTCTCCAATAACTGAAAAGTGCTACGCGTATCTTGATGATATTATTGTCGCGGTTGAAGACATCGCAGAACACTTAACAGTGTGAAATAACTTGTTGAAGTCGGGACCATGATAGTTCACACAAAAGTAACTATCATCACAATATTGTGCTCATGGTACCGACTTCGACAAGTTATTTCACACTGTTGAGTGTTCTGCGATGTCTTCAACCGCAACTCAAAAAACGTTTGTCCGATTTTAATGAAATTTGAATGGAATCACCACGGAAGTATACTCTATCTAACAAAAAAAGAATCATCAAAATCGGTTCAAAAACGACGAAGTTATCCGCGAACACACAAAAAAAAAATTAAATAATCATAATATACGGTCGAATTGAGTAACCTCCTTTTTTGAAGTCGGTTAAAAATATGTACACCTATTATGTTTATATATGTATATATACATAATATATAAACCATTTCGATATTTAACTCTTAAACTGTATAACGAGAGTGGAATTCCAAGCGTGAGACAACTACATCTCTTACTGTTCGCAAAGATGTGCTCATCTCTGACGATTATGAATCTATTTTAGCAAGGAGGGTAGTTCATTTACCTACTCCAATAGTCAAAACTTCTTTGGCGTATCGTTTTGGGCCTTGTGTGAGACCACATTTATACAATACTGTACTTAAATACTGTGACATAAAGGCCAAATCAAGTAGGGAAGCAAGGCGTATAGTACAGTAATGGTTGCTGTCGCTAGGCTACGATAATACGGACGATGTATTTAAGGTTAAGTCTTAGTACTTCGTAATTTATAAGTTCTTTCATATTTTTCGCAAATCACCAAGTCTGAATAATTATTGATATGTCAAAATAAAATTACTTTTAAATATGTGTTAATTTTACTAATAATCTGGCCGCCTTTGTAAAATCTATTATTTGATATTCTAGCTTTATATTCCTGCTCATCAATAACACGGATGGTTTCAGAGTTTCAGGTGAAATTTTACCTGAAATTTTATCTTTTCGAATTACCTTCGCATGAACAAAGAATTTTAAAAAAAACCGGTTATACTACACGATTACACGTTTTTATCGTATCGGGTTAAGGTCAACGACGTTGCGGACGTTCTAAACATCCTTTTAAATACGCGAAAAAACTAGATTTCTGGATATTTCAAAAGCACAATTACTCGTAGTTTTTGCCACTTTTTCTCACTTATTATCGAGAATTGCGAAGAGCTTAATTATTTACTTTGTTTTCTTATAAAGTCGTCCAATGAACACCTAATAAGTAACACGTCATATATACATATAAGTTTAATAATATATTTGTGATTATTTCTCTAATATCTCTGATGTGAAGTGCGATCAGACCTAGATCACACTTCACAAAAAATACGTCACTGCCACAGATTACATATCAGTTACATCATGACGAATATCCACAGACATCGAAGGCGTACGTGACGGTAAGCTTGTTCGTAGGATGGCAACACGCCACGGCCAACGGCGCTTGTAAGGCAAACCTGCTTCACCGCAACGTGCCTTAATATTGTGCAAAAGAGACGTTTGTCTGACTGGAAACCTACTTTAGTTTTTGTTCATCAAACAGTTCATGAGAAATCATCCTTAGAGTTCTGCGACTATTATCGAGAACATTGTATTATTCTATGCCCGTAATGGTGAATATGGCGGACTTTTAATTGTAACACCTAAGCATATCCCATGTTCAGAATAAATGAGTTTTGATTTGATTTGACCTTTTACTTTCGTGCTATCAAATGAGCAATTATTGGATAACAGCTGCGCCCCGCGATTTCACCCACGGGGACTACGGTTTTCTCACTATCTCAGTTATCTCACGGGAATCATACTTTTTCCAGCACAAAAGGTAGCCTGTTTCTTTCTCCAAGGTCCCATTCACCTGTATTCACCAAAATTGGTTCCGTGGTTTAGGCGTCAAAACATTTTAAAGTTACTTTCACATTTATAATATTATTAGGTTTTTGTTGTACCCTAGAGGAGTTATTAGTTTATTCTGTTTAAAATGTATCGTATGTTCAGGTTATGAGGTACTTCAAATTCTATTCAAATCTATCAATTCGTGATGGCGTGAAGGGGTAACCAACACACATATAGACACACTCTCACTCACACACACACACACACACACACACACACACACACACAAACCGCACACACACACATACACACAAACTTTCGCATTTATAATATTATTCTGAACTTCTGATCATTTATCCATTTATATTGTGTACATGTTGTTACTTTCCAGCAAAAGAATGGTATTAGTCGGTAAACTGAATCGTGGTTAGTTTTCCTTTCATTATGCGCATGCGCACTTTGTTTTATACTAGCGGTCTGTCCCGGCTTCGCACGGTTACTTGATAGAAGCTTAAGTAAGGACATCTATTTTTTTTCTTGCTAAAAAAATAATAAAAAGGTATATAATTATATTACTCAGGGATAATGCATTATTCTAATTATGAATGAATATTTGAAACCTGGATGTGGTTTTTGAGTTTATCCGTTACAAACATGCAAATCTTTTCTCATTATAAGTAATATTATTAGTGTAGATATTTACTATAATTATTATTATTTTGCTTGCAGCAGTTAAAGTTTAGTATATTAATTAGCCCGAACTTGTATGCCAAAATTGTTGAGTCACCTTGTTGTCGTTTTTCAAGAACAACATGAGAACCTGTTATTTGACTAGACACGCTAGGTCACGCTATTTTGTAACGTTGTCAGACCAGCTACATGTTAAAAAGAATTTAAGTATGGAGAGTTATATGTATGCATGTAGGCTTAATTTATGCGCAATATATATTTCAATATTCGTTTTTCGTTAGCGGTCAAATATAAATTTGAAACTAATAAACAGGACATCGTTATTTGTATACACATTTTGGTGGGAACAGTGCATTACATTAGAGTGTATATTTTATCCATTATTCATTTATTCATTGCAATCACACAATTATTCTAAGTTAAAACAATTCTACATCAAAAATATCATTAAGTACAATGACAACAGTTTCTACGTTTCCTAACACTCTCAATAGATGCCGTTAACAGTCCCATAATGATATAGCTGGAATTCAATCCCCGTTGATTAGCTAGCATCAGCCTATGATGTCAATAATAAAAAAAATGGAACCAACTTCATCACTCAAAAGTGTGAAACAAAATGTCGAAGTCGGTACCGTGAAAGTTATTATTATAAAATTGTTATTTCCCTCTTTTCAGTGAACTTTGCAACCGCGTGATTTTGATTGTGGTAGAATCTTATGGTCTAAATTAAATAATCAGTACAATTATCTCGTTGTATTTGGTCCTACTCATCTCATGTACTGTTTATTTCTTATTCTTTTTTTGGGTGAGAGGGAAATCTTTAACAAGATACTTCCCTACCTTGAGGGTGCAGCGAAGTTATGTGAGGTTCTATTCTAGTGGCTCACTAAAAAACGCCCCCGGTGGCCAGCCTCTATGCTTGACAAAGGGCCCCGGGATCTCCAGAGCAACGCACCGGTGACATTTTTGCATGTCGCTTGTAGCAATATCCCAGGGGCAGTCGGGCTACCCCCAAATTTGCTCAATCTCTATTACTACACACGCCACTGTGACTAGTAAATACTATATTACAGGACACGTACAGAACCTTCCCTCTATGCGGTGTACTATTTAATGATTTATTAATAGACCACGTAATTCAAAGTGGAAATGGTGAAACTATTTCTTTTTTTCTAATGGATTTCAGTTTTTTGTCAAAATATATATTGCGCATTATAGCAAAAAACTAATTTCCATACTAGCATGAGGTAAATGGCGCGTCTGTTTTGTGAGTGTTTCATCCTAAGTGATTCATTGTCTTTTGAATCGTTCGAAAATCACAGATAAAAACCGATTCTACGTTTTTTTTTTCTTTTTTTTTTTACATATTATAAGTTTGCGTTTGACAACTGTCTCACCTGATGTTAAGTGATGACGTTGTCTAGGATTTAGCACGCAAACCTAGAAGGTACCTATTCACTCGCGACTTGAAGACTCCAGGATTATAATTAATAATTAATAATTCGACATGATTCGGCAACCGCCTAATTGATAGCAGAGAATAATGACAATAATGATTACAATATAGGTCTGGTATAATAATATCATACCTATATTGTATCATTATATATTACCTTAAGTTTCTGGAGGCTTAAAATCTAAGATAAAGTCGTAGAGGATATTTTTTCCGAGTTATACGTTACCTAGACTGCTAACATAGCTATTCAATATCATTTTATTTTTCGTCAGAGCGTGTTTATAAATAGAACTTAGGTATCCAACCTTTTACTTGTTTACTTGACTATTACATTTTATTAATGTATTTTATTCCGTCTAACAAATCACTGAGTTGGTCACACTGATAAAGCTGACATAGACGTCAACATTTCGCAAAAAATTCTATGCTCCTTAGCGAATATTCCCGTCGAAAACACACAAGGATGACGTTCAAACAGCGTGGTTGTATCACTAAGTACGTACAACATTTTAGAATTCACACGAAATGTTTATTGTTCGCTGTAGCTGAAACGTTGCAATTTCAAAGGAAGGTAAATGGCCCTAATTCTGTTAATCACATAAACTAGCTAAAATTCACTAAAATTCTTCAAATTGAAATAGCTTGTATTCTATTTACGCTAAAATTCAAATTCGTATAACTCCATACAACGCTCTCACTAATAGTAGACGAGTTTTATTCAACTGTTGGCCAATTGCGGGTAGTTTTAGTAGGCACTAAATAAATGGCAACTTAATTTCGCTAAAACTACCCCCAAATTGAATAAATATATTTTAATTTTAGTGATGTTATTGATAAGTCTCATACTAATTTAGACTTTATCGTAACCGTATAAGAACTAATTTAGTGTTCCAAAATTTTAGTTTAGTTCAGTTGAATAAGCGAATCACTACCACTGTCATCTTTTTAGTCACTACTAAGCCTTTTGAAACCTACATTTAATAAAATAAGGTTATATATTCGAGCACTGTTATGTGGAATTTAAGAACAGTGTTCCCAAAAAAGGTTGAATCGTCTTCTATGTCTCTAATCGTCTAAGTCAGCCGCATACAATGACGCACTTATAATCTGCGTTAGGATTTTAGACTCACACCGCCGATCTGTCACTTAGAATGCTCGTCGTCTTTTAAACCGAATCCTAGCTGGTAGAAAAAAACCGGCCAAGTGCGAGTTGGACTCGCGCACGAAGAGTCTATAAAAACAGCAAAAATAATCACATTTGCTGTTTGAGAGCCCCTCTTAAATATTTATTTTAATTTAATAGGTCTTGGATGTTTGTGTGCTGTGATTGTGTGTGTCCATGCCTCCTGCGATACAGGGAATCCTAATGCGGGGGTCTGAGTGGAAGAAAAAAAAAGAAAAAAATGTTTGTTGTTCACAGGAATATATACTTAACTAAATATTCTGGGCATATTTCAAGCGTCTACCCGCCATTGTCAATATCGAACAAAAAAGAGCAAAAAAATCACGATTGTAGTATGGGAGCCCCCCCTATTTATTTTATTTTGTTTTTTGTTATTGCGACTACAGAAATAAATCATTTGTAAAAATTTCAACTCTCTATCACGGTCTTCTGATATGGTCATCTGATACAGCCTGGTGACAGACGGACAGAGGGACAGCGGAGTCTTAGTAAAAAGGTCGCGTTTTCCTCTTTAGGTACGAATTTTTAAAAACTAGAAGATGGGATCTGGTGTTCTCTACCTCGACTTGTTTATGACCAGTAGGTGCTTCTCCAGTGGAGCTTGGCAGTCAGCTCGAAGCAGAACTTTGCTCTATCTCAAAAACCAAGCGAAAAAGGTCTTAATTGTTATCACATTTAAAGTGCCCATAGTTTCATTATTCTTCTTTTGATTAGGGTCAGTAATTCTTACACTGAGGTCTCGCTTGGAGTGTACCTATTGTATATTTCTACCGCTTCTCCAGCCATCCTCTTTCACTTAGTAAAGGTTTTCTTCGCTGGCACCTTCTATTTTTGGGGAAGTATATAAACTGATTGCTCATTATTAGGTATGTGTAGTAATTACTACAGCTAAAAATTACAAGAATTATACTTAACTATATTAATATAGTTAATATTAACTATGTAACTATTATTAACGAAGTTAATAAAGATAGATAATTAGATGATTAACGGATTAACTCTTTATTGCAAGTCATAAAATGTACATTAAAAGTGTATTTATACTAATTGTAGATTATATAATCGGCGGTCTTATCGCTAAAGCAATCTCTTACAGACAACCTTTGGATGGACAGGGTAGATTGAACATTGTGGATGTGATGTGCAACAAGATCTTAAATTTATATAATAAACGTATACATATGCTGGATATTATACAATTAAATAAATATGACATTAATAATAACTAAAATACTATACAATATATAAATATTATATTTATATAAATAAATATGGTAGGTATACTTAAAATTACACTTAATTATACTTATTTCATTAATAATTTGATTGACTTTGGGCCTTCTGAACAGGCTCAGAGTCGCACAACGAGCTATGGAGAGGGCTATGCTCGGGGTTTCTCTACGGGATCGAATCAGAAATGAGGAGATCCGTAGAAGAACAAAAGTCACCGACATAGCCCAGCGGATTAGCAAATTGAAGTGGCAATGGGCAGGGCACATAGCTCGAAGAACTGATGGGCGTTGGGGTCGAAAAGTTCTAGAATGGAGACCACGGACTAGCAAGTGCAGCATGGGATGGCCACCGACAAGGGAGACAGACGACCTGACTAAGATCGCAGGCAAGGGCTGGATGCGGGCCGCTTCCAACCGGTCCTTGTGGAAATCAATGGGGTAGGCCTATGACCAGCAGTGGACGTCCTATGGCTGAAATAATGATGATGGCTTAATTAATTTACCATAATATGTATTTAGCTTTCGTATCTAGATGTTTAAGCACAAGCTGCATGCGTCAAGTTCACGTATTTATTGCAACTGTACCGAAATATGGAACAATGATAATAAATAAAATACGAGGTAAATATCGCGATAAAAATGTTAATTCTTGAATGATGTTAATGAACCATGCTATTTTGAAAGCTGAACTTATATAAACCTTATAAATTTTCGCATTTATACGGGCTATTCAAATATAAAGTCTCAATGATAGAGGTACACATGAACCAAAATCTTTAAAATCTAATCTCAGACGGAAAGGTTTGAAAATGGCCAGCCAAGAAGCGAATTTCAATTCAAAGTGCCGAGACCTCACTTTAATTATCAATAACAGAGATTTCTCACATATTCAGGTCCCTTTTGACGTGATAATGTTTTATAAATTGATGAATACCAGCAACACTCATGAAAAATAGTAACGTTCCGCGTAACGTTCCACCTGAGTTTTGTATTACATAAAATAATCAAAGTCAAAGTCAAAGTCGAAGTCGAAGTCGAAGTCAAAGTCATAAATGATTATGACGTTATCACGTAAATCTATCGTCCGTAAACCGACTTTACAGACAACCAATTTTTTTTTATACAGGTTTCACTGTAGTGGACGCAAAGTAGTCGAAAAAATGTATAATAATTTCGGTAAGCGCAAACTTTTCATGACGTGAATAATTTTCTGGTTAGCCATAAAGTAAATAACGTCGGTTGATAGTTGTCTGACGTACGATGACGAAATTGCGATTAGTCATAGACCCAGGGTGGGTGAGTGATGGTAACCTAATAACAGGAATAATATACGTAAGCGAAGGTTTGTGTAAACTAGGTCATAACATGACATAGCAGTGTGGTGAACTACGAATAAAATGTACCTACATGACAAATTTAAGCTATAAAATAAGACCTTATTTGTTGTATGTATTGCGTCCGGGCTGTTTGGCCGTGGTCTAAGTGAAACTTGTGTTCCAGACGTTTCAGTAACAGAGAAGACGCCGCGAAGGAGAGTTCTACGCTCTTGTCGCCGATCGGACCTGAACCACTGAAGATGTCGACCGCAGTGATCGTCGAAACGTCTGGAACACAAGTTTCATCTACACCACGGCCAAACAGCCCGGAAGCTATACATTCAACATGCAACGCCGGCCGTGAAAGCCTTAGAGTTTACAAGACCTTATTTTATTACTTATTTAAATCTAAATAACACTACTTGCGCCCCGCGGTTGTACCCACGTAGTGTTTATTGATGATGATGATGATGAAAAGTAGCCTATGTGTTATTCCACGTAGTAGAAGTATCTATACATACCTAATTTCATCGAAATCCGTCCAGCCGTTCAGGCGTGATTGAGTAACCATCATCGATCCATCCATCACGCGGGATAGTGACAGCTAGGTGTATTATCGTTTAGAGTGGTTTCTTCTTAACCACAGAAAAAAAAAATGCTGGCCAAAGGACCCATATTATAGGGCACATTATTATTATGACATTACCGTAAAATTTGAGGACGTAAAGTACAATCACTGTACCTAATGCTTAATGATATAGCTAATACAGTGCGCACGTACGATATTCTTTCACGTTTGCAAACTCCGATTTAAAAACTTTAGCTGTTAACTTTCCGAATTAATATCGACTGGCGGGTTGGCTCAGTTGGTAGCACTCTGCCTTCTGAGCCGCTGGTCCCGGGTTCGATTCCCGGACAGGTCAAACATTAGTGTGTATGAACATGTTTGTTTGACCTGTGTCTGGGTGTGTATATGTATATAAGTATATATATCAGTCATCAGATTACCATAGTACAGGCTCTGCCTAGTTTGGGACCTGAAGACCTTGTGTGAATGTTGTCCCATTAATATATAATTAGTTTTATAATTAGTCCACTTATCTATGACTAGTAGCGCCCCGCGGTTCACCCGCGTGGATTACAGTTTTCCCGCTACATCATTTATTCCACAGAAATCATACATTTTGCCGGGATAAAAAGTAGTATATGTACTATTCCAGTCTATAATCTGACTCTGTGAAAAATTTCATCCAGATCCGTTCAGCCGTTCTGGCGTGATGGAGTAACAAACATCCATCCATCCATTCAAACTTTGACATTTATAATACTATAGTTGGATGTGATTTACTCTACCAAAGCTGTGAGTCAATATAACACCAGAATTCCCAACAAATGAGTGTTACCACCGTGGTGCCGTGGTGGTACCGGCCTAGAATAGTACTCGCCTATCTCTTCCCGTGGGTGCCGTAAGAGTCGGCTAAGGGGTCATATACCAGGAGGTGGGCAGCAGCGACTTCTGAGGATAGGAAACCATACTGCGCTCGCCAACGCGCCTGCGTTGCAAGCGAGGCGAGTATTGGTAAGTCCCCCCTATATAGGAAGGCATAATAATATGTCCAGCTGTGGACGTCCTATGGCTGCGATGAATGAATGAGTGTTATCACCAATAAAGACTGAACTATGTACCTGTAATAGTTTTATATTTATATGTCAAAAGTAACTTAAAATAATTTCCCATCAATCAGTTTAAGAAAGACTACAAAACAGGCTTATTGGAAAAGTTTGTATGTATTCTATTCTATTCTATTCATACTTGTAAAATTGATAAGCATCGTCCTCAACGCAAGCCTTATCATTGCTTCAAGAGTTTATAATTAAAGGTACTTATGTAAAACATTCTATTTTTAATGTAATTGTCTCTTATCTTAACGATCACAATAATGACTAAACTGGGACGACCGCATTACTAGTATGGATCAAAAATTTAGCACATCCATGATAGCATTATCAGATAAAAATGTAATATAATATATCAGGCAGATTGAGATAATACTAATATCGATGACCGGGTCACTAAACATTGTATAGATCAACAATATCTACTTCAGTCAATATTTTTCAATTGCTTTTGTCTATTCGGAGACAACAATGGTCAAGGTTTACCGATATGCTATAAAATAAAGGTTTTAGAGGAAAAACGGGCACCTGCCCGTTATTGTTGGCAGCTGGACATAGCCTCCCCCATTTCCACATGGACCGCTTAGAAGCGGCCCGCTTCCAGTTTTTTCCTGCGATCAGGGGCCTTACTATCAGCTTTATAAAATCCATTCAAGTTCCGAGCAGTTCTAAAACCTGGCTTACACCGCTTAGTGTAAAGTCATACCATCATCACGGCATCACGCTCCTTTCGGTGAATGGTTTGAACATTGATATCCTCAAAGGTGATCGGTTATTGTTGTCTCTGGCATGTTTAAGCCAGGTTTTAGAACTGCTCGGAACTTGAATGGATTTTACAAAGCTGATAGTAAGGCCCCAGGTCGTCTGTCCACCTTGTCGGTGGCCGCCTTATGCTGCGCTTACGAGTTCTTCGTCTCCTTTCGAGTACCCGCCTACTATTGTTTGGTGACAGTTTTTCAAACTTGAGGGTACTTTGAACTACCCTACCACCATGCTGTAACTTCTTTGCCATCATCGCTTAGGCTATAGAAATTAATCGCAATAATCGTCAATACATTTTGTTTTCACATTCCCAATGGAAGTAGTACAAATGTATAGAACGTTACAGCTACCTTTTATGTATACTGGATATTGATTAGCGAAATTTCTTTCGACGTTTGCAATGACCCGGATAAAACAGGTCGCTTGACAAAGTCATTCGCCTTAACATAGTCAACTTGACGTTCGACCGTCTAGGGGTGATTTTTTTTTCTAAATTGTGTATCTGTTTCATAAAATACATTTTTTTTAATTTGCCATTTTTTTACTAAGCATAAACGAATAATATTTTTTATTTTATTTTTATATATACTTAAATAAGTAACGGTATGTAGTATAAGTATGGTGGACAGACAACCTGACCAATAACCCAGGAAGGGACTCAATGCGGGCCGCTTCTATCGTACCTTGTCGAGATCAATCCAGCAGTGAACGTTTTATGGCTGATATAATGATATAGTGAAATTTCAATTAAACTTATTTTTCTATTTTTATAGCGATTCTCTTACTTGGAGCAACACAACTTGGCGAAGTCGAAAATGTCTTGACAATATACCGTAACGGCGCTAATGTTAGCTACATTTTTTTATACTGTATAGATCTAGCGTTTGACCACTATCTCTCTTGATGGTCAGTGACGATGTGGTCGACGATGTTATCACGCTAGACTTGCTCTAAAAACCCAAAACCCAATAGTAGCCGAATTTTTCCCTCAATAAACTTGATTGTAATAAGTTGAACTCACTCATGTTTTTAAACATAACTCCCAAGCTCAGCCAACGCACTTATCATTTAACTAAAACCCGTTTTAGCACGCATGGTAAGGTAAAAAAAAACATTTCATGGCCATGCATATTATATCTGTTTATACGTGACAAACTGTCAATTTGACAAACAGATATGAGGTTATATCAATTCGGTTGTACCTACCTACTTTTTATATGTTAGTACTTCCGAATTTCAACTTACATTTTCATCGAAATCAGTTCAGCCCTTCTGTTTATTTATAAATTAAAAAACGCTACATATCGTTGAGCCCTAAGTGGAAGTCTGATTTAATGGTTCTAATAACGTATTTAGATCAAAGTATTAGGGAAAATGGTTCATCAAAATGTGAAATTCCACACATACACACGTTTAGTAACAATTAGTACGTATGATTGACTGTAAAGTAAAAATATGTTTAATGTAAACCTGGAATCCCAAGTAGGTACTCGTGTTTTGCAGAATAATCTGTTTTTTTATAATCTATTAGTCATAATATAATTGTTGTTCATATGTAATAATGCAAACAATTAGACATTACTGTAACTGTTTCGCAAACAGTGATGTGTTTGAAATTCTTGTCGTATCTTTGTTACCTTTACAATTAGCTGTCAAATGCTTACCTTACAAATGTAGAGCTCTATTTTAGTTATCTATATGGCTCTATTGGACTGAATTGTATATATATGATAGGTACCGATTTTAATGATTCTGGGCTTTTCATACAGTTCCATATAAATTTGATCAAAACCAGAGGAATAGTGTCAGAGTTATGCTTAATAACGTGCATTTCATTGATGTTCAGTAAAATTATATTAAATACACAATATTTAATGTTAATCCCACCAGATAAATTATTCCAGACTATCCTATAATATAATATGCAGTGTATAAATATAATTCAGTATAATAATCTGAAGTGCTCGTAACTAACGTTTTCAAACGTTCAGTATAATTTTTGAAATAAATTCTGTTGTTGGTTAGGCTTTATCAATAAAACATACGAACGTCCTCCTTTTTATGAATAAATATAGTGGAATTGAAAACCATCTTCTTTGTTAAAGTCAGTTAAAAAAATTAACATGCCGAAAGTCATTCATTTAGAATGCGTATATAGGAAAAATTACAGAAAATCAGGTGACGTATCCATAAACTTTTACATATTAAACATTTTATAATACATTTACAGCGCTCTAGATCTAGATAAGGTAAAATAAGCGATAAGTGGCAGGTAAACAAAGATATAGTCGAGTCAGTCGGCCAAACCCCCCTACTCCCACTTTACGTGACTCACGAAGTAATATCGACCAACACTTGGGGCAGCCCTAGCGTGCAGTGCGTTGCAGACGTATCAGAAGCGTTTGACGCATCGACTCTCGCGCACGTATAATCTTGCTCCAATATTCGCGCCTTGCGGAACCCCGTACCACGTTTCCCTTTAATGACTCTGTGCAACTAGTCTGTGTTTCGTGTGGGTGTGTAAATGATAACATTGATAACAGTTCATTGTGCTGTATATTGCTCAACTATACACTATATTGTTTTATAAAGTGAAACATTTATTTGTGGATTGGTGGTCTTGGAAATAACAAAAATGTTTCCGAGGATTCAAGGACTGGTATGTATCGAAAATTATTTATTTCGTCCTAATTAAATAGCTTGTTAAACAGAGAACATGCGTATGATTAGATATAAGCCAATTAAAGCAATAGTAACGAAAAATGTAAATATTATTTAAGCTGTCCAGTTAAAAGTTGCTAGTTGCTTATATTAGCATTATAAATAAATAAACATCTTGACATTTAAAAATATTGAAATGTTTAATCGCTCATATGACCTAATTTTGTAATTCAAATCGAATCATACTTAGTATTAGAAGCACGTATGTATGTTCTGTTCTCGATTTCACCTCTCGATCCGTGATCGAAATAACATTTTGAACACGTATTACTAACGATCCCTAAGGACCGAATTCTATCAGAAATCATTAGAGACCTTTTGTATTAAATGACAATGAGTTAATGTGAATCAAATGCCAATTATGTGGATAGAATTTCTAATGTGATATTACCACATTAATTGTTACTGCAATCAAACAACAAGTATTTCTTGAAAGTACCTATAATAATATGATGAGAAATTAAACGCGTGATTGGATACACGTAGAGTGTACATGTTGTATTGATTAATATAGATATTTATTTGGCACGTGTTGTTTTTCGGATGACCGATTTCATTAGGGAAAAGACAACATTGTGATTCAATAAACAGATAAATTATTTACTTAGTAGTACACGTATTTAATAATAATAAAATGCCTATCTTTGCCCCTAATAAATACAGCGTTGGAAATAATTCATGAAAATGTAATCATGAGTTTGGAATCTCGTGTTAATTCTGCGCTATGGCTGCAAAATAGAGCGTCTGGTGCGTTTACCACACTAATATTGTAAAGGCGAAAGTTTGTGTGTATATTTTTTACGTTGTTCTTCACGCACAAAGGGCTACACGGATTTCGATGAAATTTGATTTGGAGATATTTTAGACCCTGGATTAACACATAGGCTTATTTTCATCATCATCATCACCACAGTTTTTTATTACCACGCGGATGAAATCGCAGGGCGCAGCTAGCACATTAATAAAATACCACGAAATCTTATATACTAGCGGAAATAGCGAGTTTATTAAAATAAAATATAGCTTTGTCAGACTAATTAACTCATTGTACAGGATGTGGGATGACTCAAAACATTACTCAATAAATTCATAGAGGAAAATATTATACTCGAAAAAGTTCAAGGTTTTATTACGATAAGCGAAAAGGCTTATTTTAACAAGAGTTTCTAAAACAATTAAATACGTAGTAAAAACTTGTTCCTAGAGATAAAATAATAAAAATAAACTAAATTGATTTAGTAATATAATAATTATTATAGGACATAATAAAATTATTAAAATTGAATAATATATACAATTGAAATGAAATTGAATAATAATTATTTAAGATATCAAACATTTGCTTTGTTAACGGTATTATTATCATAATAATATTTTTAGCCATATTTAAAGTAGAATAATTCAAAATTCAAATTGTATCGATGGAGAAATCCCCGGGAAACCAGTCTAGTCTATAACAAACCGCTCTGCGCTACTTGTTGTTGCAATTTCATTATGCAGAATTACCACTTAGATACTGCGGTCTGACGAATTGAGAGAACAAAAGATACGCTTTGTATGTTTATGGTAAGTAGGAAGTATTATGAAACAAAGAATGATTCTCTACCTGTTTATAATACGGTGCAAATGGTTTGTTGTAAAATAATGTTATGCATGATCCGTGAGAAGTTTGATGATGAAAATAAAAATACTTACTCCTAACTCCGGAGATTTGTTCATTAGGTTATATTCGATGAACCATTTCCTTAAAATGTTACCTATAGTAAATCATGTGGTTCAGTAACATTGAAATATAAAGGTATTATATAGGTATAATTTGAATGAACCTATTTTAGATTTCCAAGATCATTGCTATTTTTTACAAGATTAAAACGTTTTTAAAATTTGCTTGTCCTTTATTTATGTAGGCGTGTTTAACCAAAACCGCGCTTGATAGTTATTATGTACATTGTATATGGTATAAAACCAGACGTTGACTGATCAAATGACGATTGAAAAAAAAAACAATTGATCAAAAAACTCGTTGCCCGAGTCTGTGTTTCCCGATATGTACAATCCTGGAGTCTTCAAGTCGCGAGTGAATAGGTACCTTCTAGGTTGGCGTGCTAAATTCTAGACAACGTCATCACTCGTAACATCAGGTGAGACAGTTATTTAACGCAAACTTATAATAGTAAAGAAAAAAAAAATTACGAACAGCTGGTAACTGGCCTGGTGGACAGGTAGGTACTTAAAAGGGGCTTAGTGCGTGGTCCCCAAATTTCTAAGTTGCTATAGCCTATATAATGAAACAATGACAAGCTTAGGACTAACAAAAAACATACAAATGTCTTGTTCGTCACGTTTGTGTTTGACATTTAACCTGTTTAAATTAAATCTGTGAATGGGCTGGTTCTATTTAAAATAGTTGTTCATAAACGAATCCCAAACAGTAATTAAAATATTGAAACTAGTAATTTCAATGATAATTAGTAATATATATAACTACATACCTTGATATCTGTCCCATAAACATTAGGATTGATAGGCTTATCAAGTGGCATTATCATAATCATGTTCTGAACAAACGCTGTTTTTTAAAATATGTAATTTAGTATTAAAATCCGAAAGCTTTACATACATTTTCCATCTATTTAGAAAGTAAATACATTGTTATAAGCTTCACTCAATACCTGACTCTTTTACCCCTTCTTACTTATAGTCTTGAACTGTTAATATGGACCCCCTCGGCGTGGACCGAAACTTTGTGTGGCTTTCTTCAACCGTACTTCTGGATCGATTCCATCCATATTGTTCCAACAAGTTATACCGTAATAAATTTATCAAATATCGACATCCCAATTCCTCGCTATTGAAACATATGCACAAAGAACTTTCTAACGAGGTTCATTCCTCACTTGAATAAGTTCTGCTTTATTTGTGATACGAAATTGTATCAAACTCTAGTTATAAAACTTGAAATAAAAGTGAATATATTTAAAGCTTCATCATATCTAATTCTCTTTGGAGAAATAATTCTGGACTATTACGTCTGTTAACTGTTAATTCTTGGGTAGCGCCTCAAAAAAAAAACTAGTTTATCGTTATTTAATGGAAAAAGCAGGGTTACAAAGGGTTACTATAAAATGTATTGTCCCCAGCGGCGTGAGGCAAATATAAACGTATTATATTTTATCCTACTAATATTATAAATGAGAAAGTTTATGCGTGTGTGTGAATGTTTGTTACGTCTTCACTATCAAACGGCTACACCGATTTCGATGAACTTTGGTATGGAGATAGTTTAAACCCTGGATTAACATATAGGCTACTTTTATCCTGGAAAAAGTATAGTTCCCGTGGCATAATTGAGGTAGCGGGAAAACCGTAATCCACACGGGTCCCGACTAGTGTTATTATAACGCAGAGTATAGAGCAATTACTATGAACAGGGTATATGACCTGTGGTGTAGAGTTATCTTGTTTAAATAATATTGCGTAAGTAACTCGTAAGTTTATCTAAAATGAATATTATCTGAAGCCAATGCTGTCAAGAGACTATGATAATATGTGTACGTGATACTTTTCCGTTTCAATTAATACGTATTTATTATTTTACTATTTAAAATGTTCGGTGTGTGTGATCCGATTACATAAAGGTTACGAAACGTCGTCTTTAACTGTAGGCCTCGTGAACAAGGTCAATGTCACAAAGAAGGGTCACAAGTATAACTGGTGAAGCGATGATAGCTCAGCGGAGGGAGCGCCGGCTGTCAAACTGGCGGACACTGGTTCGATTCCCAAAAACAGCTTGAACTTCCTACCACCCTCAAGTTTGAAAACTGTCACCAACTAGGCAGCAGTTGTTGACATTCAAGATCTAGCGTGATTACATCTTCGACCACATCGTCACTGACTATCAACTAACATATTGGTCAAACTTCTCAATCTATAAGGTGTAAAAAAAACATTAACCTTTGCCAAGTCACTATGTTAATTTATAAAATGTTAATTGTATGTTAAACCTATTGGAAAAGAATGATTCCGAGTTTCTATACTCAAAATGAAACCAGGCGTTAGAAGTTTTGAATATAAATTGTATTAATAACGTTCATAGGTACGTCCGCGATACTTAAAATGAATAAATATTTTTATCCTTCTCTATTATATTAAAAGAGTCTGTGGAATACAAACTAACGGTGTGTTCCACTCGCAATCATTTTCAAAAGTTTGGATTTTGCTCACAATATATAACAAACTAAAACACCAAACTTTTTAAAATGATTGCGAATGGAACACTGGAACCGTGTCAGTTTCATACTTTCTGGACGGAAAATTTGTGTATAATTAACGATTTCAAAAAAAATTCCAGGGTATTTTTAGATCGAAATTTTACGTGAAATAACGAGGTTAGAACAATTTTTCTGCGTTTTAGAAACCCTATCCGCAGATGGTCTGTTCGCTCGTGATGATGGCAACTAAAATCGAGCACTGAAAACATATAACTATAGAATGGAAAAGATAAACTCTGTCTTAAGTACTAGTACTAAGTACTAAACTGGGATAGGGGTAGACGAAGTAGTAACTTGTTTCATCCAGTTATTATAGTTAACCTTGTTTTCATGTAGGTAGATTAATCAATTATAACCGGTTTTAAATTTATTCCAACTTTTATTAACCGACTTCAAAAAATGGAGGTTACTCAATTCGACCGTATATATTCATGAAGCATATCGTGTATCAATATACATGTTCCTTTATTGTACCTAGGTTCTTTGTTACAAACCGGACTAACTAGTTAATTCAAGAACAGCGTCGTCGGATCATTGGTAATTACATTGTTTACAACTAACTGTAGATTAGTTAAAACGTGCGAAATACCTGTTTAAGTACAAGTACAAAAATTAAAATCACCGGTAAGTATGTCGCCGTAATTGCTGTTTATAGAATGATATTATTAAAAAGATGGGGCACTAGCTTCTCGAGCGTGGATCTCATCAATAAGAGTTTCGTGGTTCATGGCATTAACGACATGCTAGGCGGATCTTACGTTCAAATTATTTGAAGGAAAATTTCGGTTCTTGCTGCTATAGCTTAGTTAGACAAAGCGACAGGACGGTATTTTGTAGTCGTGGGTTCAAGTCCCACTTTAAAGCATACTATGAGATGATGGCTTGAAACTAAACCGTGATGTCTAACTATTGGCCTCACAACCAAGCGCAGAGAAGCACAAACAACCTTTTAGTTAAATAACTCTTTTATTTGAAGGCGAGTGTTTTAATACAGTAACAATTAATAAATGTGTACTTAATTCTTAAGTGTCATTCTATTTTGCACTTTGTAGTACTATGAATAAAAAAATATGCATTTACAAATGGTCAAGTTGAGTGAACAAAACTCTTGATACCAGTAAAAAAAAGTCAACACCACAGGATGTTGCTTTACTTCTTATGTACAGGCATGAAAAATAAAGCCGTGTGTCCAGAGTCCAGATCGAACCAGACAAAACGTGTTTTGGTACCAAAATAGATTCCCATAATACCATACCTTCGGTACTTGCAATAACTTGTGACAACAACTTATCCCACCTGCAGTGCCACAGGATGCACCTAATCATCGCGTCCGCTCCACACATGGTAGGTCTTTGACTTTTTCATCTCGAATAGCACTGAGAAACCTACCAATAATGACTCGTATGCTTTAGACTTAAGATTTATCAGAAACAAGCATTCCCAATAAAGCACCTACATATGTAGCATTTCATTATAAACTATTAAAAAATACTCTATACCTCTATAAATAAGCTTCATTATAAAATTGTTATTGCATTTTAGTCGATTGATTTAAAAACTGTTTGTTACTCGAAAATAGTTCTTAAATATGACGTGACAAGATGCGTATTTCTATCGATCTGTGAGTATAGATGCTTAATGAAGTGGAATGATATTATCATTTCTATGGCTTTGTCTAATGAGCAGGTGTTGTACTAAGACACAGGTGTCATTGTGAATACAGAATAGAGTTATCTTATGTAATCTGTATCTTATGTAGTGGTTATCATATGTACAGAATAGGGTTTATCTTATGCATGTAAGTGTCTTAAGTACCTACTGAGTTGATTCACTCTGAGCTTTATGTTCAGGGTCTTAGCAACACTTAATAAAACATTATAGAAACGAGTTCACTTAACAAATTACTAATGCCTATCCCATATCTTTAATAGGCTTAAATAATAAAAAAAAAGTTTTATATGTAAAATTGAAATATTTTAGTTGGACTATTTGCACTTTGTTTGATTTACACAATAAGACATCTTATATATACATTTATTATTACATTACATATATAGTTAAATCTTATCGTTGCATTAAGGTTTTATACCCCTTGGCTTAAAATTCACTTCACATGATTGAAGTGAATTTTACGCCAAGGGGTATTAAAATCTTATCTCCTTTATTGTCTATAGACATGCTTTATTGACTACATTAAAAAATAATTAGTGTTATCACTTTTGCATAATAGTAATTACCAACAAACAATAGATGAGCATACATTGAACTAGCTTTTGCCCGCGACTTATTACTGCGAGTATTTTTCTTGGATATGGAATCTTTTTATTTTTCTTGATCTTATCCCACGGTAGGTGGGGTCGGTGCAACATGTTTTTATCTTCCACTAAGCGCTATCAATAGTAATCTCCGTGCTCACACTTTTCATCATACAAATGACTCCGCAGTTCATGCATGACTAGCATATAGTAAGTATATTAATCATACAATTACACAATCTGTACATATACAATCTGTAAATAAATGCGAAAGTTTGTATGGATGTATATTTGTTGCTCTTTCACGTTCAAACGGCTGCACGGATCTGGATGAAATTTTGTATGTAGATACTTCAGGTCCCGGAATAACGCAGGCTACTTTTCATCATCATCATCAATCATCACCACGCGGGTAAAACCACGGGGCGCAGTTGGTAGACAATATAACACCAAAAGCAGACCCCCTTCCGTTCAAAAACTCACGTAAGCACCTTAGCGTCAGATAGATCAAACGATTCCCTTCCCACTCCCCACCTCCCAACCAGAATCCTGGAATCCGCCCCTGTCTCGAGCAAGATCCAACAGATTGAGCTGTGTGTTGCACTTGAATAGTCAGTTTAGCAATTTGTATACACAGACACATTATGCTGACGAGATGGTCGGTGATATGTTGTGTCGTGTCGACACAACACCGAGAATGGCGACTGACATTCGAGGCCATCGGAATCTACCAAGTTGTCGGTGAACTGTAAATATGATGTACAATAATACAATAATTATTTAAACTTCGTCATGTGTTGCCACCGATAAAAATGTTTTGCTTAATTTTTTGGTCCACAGACCTGTATATTAACTAACTATTAATTAATATAACTCATACTACAAAACGGTATGTAACGGTAACAAGCGGGCCGCTTCCAACAGGTCCTTGTGGAAATCAATGGAGGAGGCCTATGTCCAGCAGTGGACGCCCTATGGCTGAGATGATGATGGTGATACTACAAAACCGCAGTAATTAAACTTACAATTAATGAACCAGAAATATTATACCTATTATGATACATGCTAAGTTGCTCATTGCAATACACAGTTGCAGTTCATTTGACTTTGTAGGTATAATTATATTATATAAAAATAATAATTATATTGCGCACTAGTGTGTAATGTTATTAATTACGCACGTGTGTGGCTCGTTTTAATGGTCCTAAAAGCGATGCAATGAGGCTCACTTTGTGGGTTCAAAAAACTGTACAAATAATATGAAAAATAGCGATAAACAGTGAGTCGCCAGTTGACTAATTCAGATATTATACACTTAGATGGAGACTTGTAAAATCATAAACATACACTATTATAATAAAACCACTTTTATATTAAACTTCTTTAAAAGTGACATCCGTGTCGTTACCGAGGCTTGCCTCTACGCGCTGTTGCTGAATAGGTATACAACACAAGCCATAGCAAATAATATAAAACCTCCATCATATTTGCTTTTTTCTTGTTCAAGTGGAACTACGGAAACACAAACAAGTATAGCCTTGAATGAGTGCAAAGACACAGTGGAAAGCAAACCACATTCCTATTTTTTTCAGTCGAATTTATTTTTTAAGACATCAATTATTGATGTCTTCTAAAATAAATTAGATAAATTAAAGAAAATTAACGCTTGCTTAAGTTGACATGTAAGATTTTAAAATACTTGTTTTGTTGGATAAATGTAAAATTATAAACATTTTTTTTACAACATTCACACAAGGTCTCCAGGTCCCAAACTAGGCAGAACCTGTACTATAGTACCTAACCTGATGACTGATATATGTACTTAAATACATACATATATATATATATATATATATATATATATATATATATATATATACTTATATACATATACACACCCAGACACAGGTCAAACAGACATGTTCATACACACAAATGTTTGACCTGTCCGGGAATCGAACCCGGGACCAACGGCTCAGAAGGCAGAGTGCTATCAACTGCGCCAACCGGCCAGTCGATTTATTTATATGCTTGTCATACTAGCAACGCTAGGCACACAACAAGTACCACTATAGATAATTTAGGAATAAGCCCAAAATATTATATAAATTAAATAAATATACAATATATACAAATATATTAATTCATTAATAAGTTAGAAGTATTCACAGAGAGTTCAACAATATCAAAATTATGGTTCGCCCGTAGTGTAGTATTTATTAGTAATCTAAAAATACTATTTTTTACATTGATTGTAAACAATACATAATAAACCGGAATTATAAAGTTTGATCACAGCATTAGGGTAGGGTGCATACCAGAACCTAAGACCGATGCGACTCGAAAGCTTTCATGTAGAAACCATAGACTACAAAATGAGAAAACAGAAAAACGGGCTTGTTTTGTATCGAGAAACTAAGAAATTCAAATAGGCTTTGTTGCGACCTGCACTCAGACGTCTCCAGAAATCTTACCTGCAGGCCTAAAAAGGCCACATTGAGCAATTCCTCTAAAATGAACTCATTTCCTGACTTGCTAGCAGATCCTAAGCAATTCCATAAATATTCGTAATATTGTCACATTTTCAGGTGAATCATATTCAATTCAATTCCTGAGCAGATTCATATTTGCTGTTACAATTGCCATGCGAAATAATATGAATCGTAAAATTACCGGTTATTGCTTGTATTGATATTAGATGTAACAAAAATAGATTTTCTTTAATAATTATGCTCTAAATGTTTTATATGTAAGCAATATTATATACTTAAACGATTTCACAAATTGTAATACTTGTAAATGTTATGATTCTTCTTAGCCAACATATTTTTTTAGACAGGCAATAAATTACATGTCAGTGGATGTCATATATTTGTGTCACCCAAAATATAAAAACAAACAAACGAATAAATCAAGTGTTTTAGTGGTTTTGGCTACGCCTATCAATCTATATATTCTCCAATTAAGAACCCTTCGGTTCCAAAGAAAGTTTTGGTAGAACACGACAATTATAATGTATCTACGGGTACTATTATGCATTGCTTTTATGCAGTGAAGTAAAAGGAAATTATGTAAAAATTATCATGTTCACTCAATATTCTACTGTTGAATAAAATGCATTATGATCGCTAATCGATTCAGCGAATCGAAACATCGATTACTTGCGAATAAATGATATTTAAATTAGATAACCCTCGCCTTCACCGTGAACTTACGACTTATCACGGTCAACAATAGCGGATTTGACCGGAAGTCATAATTAAAATCTTCCGGACGAAATAAATGTATTAACGACGGTGAAATTGAGTAAATTCTCGTTGATTCCAAAACTCTTCGGTGACATTTTATTCTCTCTACTCCCACAGACTATACACATCCTTTTGAGTACAAAACGAGTGCAACAAAATCGCAAATATCCCATCCGGGAGTATTATAGCGCCAGACGCACAAACAGACTGACTGATATTTCGGGAACAACTCTGACTCACGGGTAGATGTGTCATCGAATGGCACGTCTGGACTCTGCACAGATAGTTCTCTAATTAGTCTTCCTAATTTGTTTATTGTTTATGTCTGTGTCTCCTTTCCGGAGTTTAACGATTACTGTACATTCAAATGAAACTTATAATTCGACAAAAATACTTTATTAATAATCTGCATTTAGTAAGCGGGAGGCATAGACACACACGATTCCATTACAGCCATTTTTTTCTTCATTAGACTGTATAGATCTACCGTTTGATCACTATCTTACTTGAAGATAAGTGACGATGTGGTAGAAGATGTTATCACGCTAGACCTAGAATGCTTACTGGCTCTCAAGGACTGCTACCTGAACAAACTCTGTGTTTGGTGACTGTTTTTCAAACTTGAGGGTGGTAGCTAGCCAGACCGGTACTCGAAAGTACCCTACCACCATGATGGGAATTTGATAACGGTGTTACCTTTACTGGAAGCTCAAGCTTTTGGAGGCGATCGAATCAGCGCGTCGTCAGTTTGACAGCCGTCGCTCCCGCCGCTGTGCTATCATCGCTTCAAAAGTTATAAATCCAAGACCGTTCGAGACAAACACCCATTCTTATCACATAAACGTTTAGACGCGATTCTAATGTCAGTGACACTGAACACTGAGAGAACACTGTTATTTGTTTGACAATTTAATTTAACTAAAAAAATATGATTGGTCGCGGTCACGAGAAGACTGGAGAAATGCGGGTAACGGATGACCGGTGAGAGCGCGTAGTTTCTCCAACTACCCACTTTTGATCTTGTTATGTCAGCCCTAAATCAAGATAATTCCAACTATGTGTAAATCTTTTAACATACATACATAATGCTCAAGCATCCATTCGTGAGTACCTGATGTCAATATCCTAACTCTACTTTCTGAATCCACTCTCAACAATATCGTCACTGACTATCAAGTGAGATAGCGGTCAAACGCTATATCTATAAATATAACACAATTGTTATCATACAGATAAGTTTTACATAAACAAAACATTTGACTGTTATCTACAAAACGATAGATGATTATACTGCTTAGTGTTCCAATAACAATATAATTACATACCTAGTGGTGTAAGGTCTGTCATACATTATTTCATTCTACCGCATACTTGGTACGATAAGTACCTAAACATTAATTATTGACAGATACAATACAATACATTTAAAAAAAAATTAATTAGCAATATAGAAAGTGTATCAAACTCTCACACTGACTTACAGGATCATAAATATAATCAGTCATATATTTTTATGTGTCGTGGTGGTACTGCCTAGACCCACGGGAAGAGATGAACATTCTAGGTCTAGCGTGATAACATCTTCGACCACATCTTCACTGACCATCAAGTGAGATAGTGGTCAAACGCTAGATGTATACAGCAAAAAAAAAAATATGGGGGAGTACATAGTACTCCCTCATCTCTTGCCGTGAGAGTCGGCTAAGGGATCACGTGCCAGAAAGTTGGCAGCAGCACTTTCTGAGGATCGGAAATCATGACAAATCCCTCTTATATGGGGAAGGCATATGTCCAGCAGTGGATGTTCTATGGCTGAGATAATGATGATTTGTTTTATTTTAGGTTATAATTTTAATGTTAAACAGCATACTATATGCGAAGTTGTTTATTACAAATACTAGGTTAGACTTCTTAAGGGTTTTCACTGATATGAGTAATTCAATTACCAGCTTTTGACTGTTATTTCAGACAAATGTTCTTTGAAAACATTACTTTTCAGACTCAAACATTACTTTTGACTGGTCAAGAGTTTTAACTTAACATAATTAAGTACTACAGTGATAGAGTGTGATTGGAGAGATGAGAAGACTAGAGAGGACATCTACGATGTGCTGGGAGTGAATCAAAAACGAACAATAAAATCATGAAATCAATATAATATACTTACCACCACCATCATCATCACGTCAGCTGTAAAACATCCATGGCTGGACATAGACATCCTCTTCTATCTGTGTACTTAAAAAGATAAAAGATAAAAACGTATTTATTGCCAATAAAAACACAATTCATAAACATATAACACAAAAAAGTGGAATCAATACATAGTAGGTACGAACACATTGTTTTTTTTGGCAATAACGCTCAGCACTAATCTGGGTAACCTTGAAGATTACACAGGGCTGGTTTTCAGCGTACTCCTTTGCTCGAATCCGGTGTTAGTCGAGAGTTTTGTTGTAGCGGGTAGTGAAAATAGTACAAATGAAAACAGAAGTCCTTATGAAAAAAACTAATCAGTATGATTAAATATTTTAAAAAAAGAATGTTTAAATTATTATTATTTATAAGCAGTGCATTTGTATGCATGACCTTACCTGCCGGCCCCAAAGAAAGACCAACTCTGGGTAAGACCCAGTACATTGGTCAGTTCACAAATGTCTAATTTTGTTATCGCTCTGATATCAGCTATATATTATATACTAATATAGTTATTTCTATGGGTCCATATATATTTCGTGTATTAAATTCTCATACAGTGAACACAAGGCCGGTCAGACTGCCAGTCTGGTATTGACGCAAATTCTACGTCAATGCCTGATAACACCATAAATGTACACCGCAGGCCAATATAATTACTAATTGTGAGGAAATATATAGCGTTTTGGAACAGTCGTTGTAATAAAACAGTGTGTGTGACGACAGTGCTGATAACTGCCTGTGCCTAGTAATTAATGAGTTACTATTTTTCTCATAGCATTGTTTTTCTACCGGTTATATACATGTTTAAGCAAAATTGTGTCCTGATCGAAGCAGATACAGATACAGATAGATAGATAGATTAACTCGTTAGTGCAACACCTTTACATAGAACTTCTTACTAGACACAAAACAAGACACACAACAACTTATTTGAATTAACTATTTGTTTAATAGTATATAAACTAATTGATAAATGCACACTGCAGCCTGTGACAATGCAACGGAAATAATAATTAAAACAACTCTCGCCATTATATAATTGCGAGCTTAAATGGCTTAGGGGAGGGTGCAGACCGATCAAGCATAGGTGCGACGTGGACAGTGGTCACGGCCACAATGACCGGGTGGGGGACCGGGAAGGGCGCGGCGGCGGCGCGACTCGCCAGCTGAGGTCACGTGATACTAGGTAGTAGAGGAATTTAACAAAAACAAATCGTATCCAAGTAACAATAATGAATATTGTTATATTGATGTTTCTTGAGTATGATAATACCAACCCAATATACAAAGTGTTGTATCAATAATCTTATTATTTTTGAAGATATTAATTGTTTTTAATTTGTTGCAAGCATGTTTTTGACGGTATAAAACTATCGAGAGGATAATACCTAATCCATGTATCGATTGCACATGATTTTGAAATATTTTTAAAAAGTTGCGATTTGTCTAAGTCCACTGTACATCGCTATAGAATGAACAAAGCGTGACATGAAACAGCAGATTTGTAGACGCTCTCACCAGAATCATTGCTGCTCTATTGCTGCTATCGCTGCTGTTAGCAGCAATGATTTTGGGCATTAGAACACGGAAGGTGATCAGCTGAGGAAAATAAAGGAAAAGCTAATAACAGTTACCGTGGATATTGCTTACGTCACAGATACGTTGACTGATGCACTTGTATTTTTCAGTATTATTTTTAAGCTTAATTTTATTTTATTTTTTTTGTTTTACAATTGAAGATAAGGATAAAACGTATTTTTATTTCTGACTAGTAGCGCCCCGTGGTTTCACCCGCGTGGATTACAGTTTTCCTGTTACCTCAATTATCCCACGGGTACTATACTTTTTCCGGAATAAAAGTAGTCCATGTGGTAATCCGGGGTTTAAAACATCTCCAAATTTCATCAAAATCGGCCGAACCGTTTGAGGGTGAAGAAGTAACAAACATATACACAAACTTTCGCATTTATGATATTAGTAGGATATCATAACTCAAATAAACCGCTTTTAGGAAACTTTTTGTGCATACTATTTGTGCAAAACAGGCGTTGGACTATTATTTCACATGATGTTAAGTGATGATGCGGTCATACCATAGGATACCATATATTATGGTTCTCAAAGCATAATTGATCATCAGTATCATTAGCATCATCTCAGCCATAGAACATATTACGCTTTCTCCATTGATTTCCACAAGGGCTGGATGGAAGCGGCCCGCATCCAGAAGAATCCAAAAATATTAAAACACATATTTTTACAAATCTTTTAACATATAATTAAAATCATGCAATACCCTGAGTTTTCTTTCCTGTATAGATAAAGGAACTGCGCATTTCTTTCCCACGATAAGAATTCATCTGTACTGTAAGTCGACATACAATATTTGTTTACGCTATCATTTTCCATATCTGATGCTCGACATTATCTAATAAACACTCCGGCTAGACAAACGTAAATAAAACCTGAGTCTCCGTTTCATGGTATTAGTTAGAAGTCTATGTAAGTTGCCCGATTGCCTGTGGTGGGAGAAGAATTTCTTACGACCGAGAGAAGCGTCTATTTCCAGCTTTAAGTTTCTATCATCATCATAGCCATAGGATGTCCAAAGCTAAACATAAGTCTCCTATTGATGTCCATAGCTATAGTCGGCCCACATACAGCCTCTTCCTCTGATCATGGTCAAGTCGCCTGTCCTCTCGTCTGTGAATGATCTACGCTGCGCTTTCCAGACTGTGGTATCCGATAACCAACGGAGGTTCTAGAGTGGTGACCTGAGAACCTTTCAAATCCTTCAGCCATCAGCTCTCCGAGATACACGCCCTATCTGCTTGCGTTTCAACTTACTAATCGACCAGGGTATATCGGTGACCTTCATTCTTCTACGGATCTCTTCAATTATGATTTGATCAGTTAACGAAACGCCGAGCATATATCTCTGAGTAGCTTTTGAAATTTTATTGTATTTTATAGTAAAAATGCTTCTAAGTAAATTATTATTAAATTATATTAATCGCTATTCATGAGAATTTTAAGGTAAAAAGAAAACTGTCAGGCACTAAGTGGACTCGCAAACGCACGGTTCCGTAGCATCGTTTAAAAAATAAAATAAAATGAGTACCTAATTTTTAAATTTGTTAGAAATTTATCGAACAACAAACTTAAAAAACACGTCTCCTATAATATGTTTAACCCCTTTAATTTTATGTTTTTAAAGGTATTAATTTTTTGTTATATCAGAAATAGTAGATCTGTCAAAACGTCAACTGTTTAACACGTTAAACGCCGCCTTGATTTTTGAGTTTTTCCGACGGCTCAAACGAAACGCTTAAAGTCGCCTCTAGCTCGCGGTCACATGGTGTCCCCCGCGGCTCTAACGGAACAATCGCATGTCGACTACATGGTGTCCCCCATGGCCCAATCAGCTTTAACTCAAAAATCAAGGCGGCGTTTAACGTGTTAACCATAGCAGATTTTGACATACCAGATCAAAGCCGAGCAGATAGAGGAGTCAGTTCTTTTCGAAATTTTTCGGATGTAACCTTAAAAAAAAATTTATCCACTTTGTTTCAGCTAATGAGGGATCCGAAAGCTAGGTATGCGATAAAACCCAAGCGGCCACCATTGAATTTGTGACGGCTGAGAGAGCTTGCTTATTAATTAAATTACAATCGTATAGACATGCTTGATAGATGCGCGTTTTTATGACACAATAACCAGTCTATACCAGTCCATTGCTAAACATACGCCTCTCTCAGAGCGCGCCTCTGAGCTCGACTCTCAGCTCTGGTCGTCCAATGTCTGCTACCTTGCGAAAACCGTTGCTCCATCAAGCCGGAGGGCGTCTAGCCTATGACATAAATCTAGATAATATAATTATTATAAATGCAATATGATAAACGCGTTATCAACAAAGTTCACACGTGCCGATAACCTATAAAATGTGTTATCAACAATCTCACATGCTCTGTTAACACGAATATGTTTTATAACTATTGATTATACCTTATCTGGTTAATGATATTTTTTTTAAATTAATGGATAAGTATGATCTTTGTAAGGAAATAAAAAAGTATATATTTAATTATTTGATAGTATATTGTTAGTATATAAAAATAACATTTCTTTATTTCTAATCTACTAGCTGCGCCCTGTGGTTTTGCCCGCGTGGTGATGATTGATGATGATTATGAAAAGTAGTCTATATGCTAATCCAGGACTTGAAATATCTACATACAAAATTTCCACGAAATCGGTGTAGCTGTTTGAGCATGAAGAGGTAACAAACATACACATATACAGACAAACTTTCGCATTTATAATATTAATTAGTAGGAAGGATAGGATTGATGCGAGATGGCGGCGTTCAAAACCAAAAAGACTTTTTCGTAGCATTGTCTATTGAACAATCACATACACCACTGGAGCAGGTAAGCCAGCGACCCAGGGCTTCAGTTATATTAAAGAGTTAGGGTGGCTCGGGTAGAGCCTGATGCCGTGGTGGTACCGGCCTAGAACAGTACCCCCCCATTTCTTCCCGCGGGTGCCGTAAAAGTCGGGTAAAGGATCACGTACCAGAAGGTGGGCAGCAGCGCCTTCTGAGGATCGGAAATCATACTCCAACCAACCCGCCTATTAAGCGTGGCAAGAATTGGCAAATCCCACCTATATGGGGGAAACATATGTCCAGCAGTGGACGCTCCATGGCTGAGAGAGAGGGTAGTGACTGGCGGGGGGAATGCACAAAACACCTTAAGCAGGACGTCAATGTAGAACTCTGCACCATCAAATCTAATTTAAAAAGACCTTTTCTAAAGAATATACATATGTTATTCTACATTGTTATGCATTGTATACATCTGATTAATATTGTGATAAATATTGACTTAACGAAATGATTTCACCATGATATTAATACCGGTTTGAAACTGGTTTCATTATTTGGATAGATCAATATTTTTGTAGTAAAGACAATAATATGTTTTTTCATTCGAAATACACGTTATTATATTTTTTCAATAAACTTAAATATGTAATTACATTTTCAAAATACGTTATAGGAATTTTATTCAATAAAAAAATTATTACATTTTAAGTACAACGTCGCTTTAAACCGTTTATTCGGAGCTATCCATAAGACTCCAACTCTTTCAACGGCTCCAAACAACGAAATGACCAATGGTGATAGCTAATACACACTTTTAGGTGATTGATCAAATTGAAGCGCTTTGATCGGAATTTACGTCATCAATAATGGCATTTTCAATTGAGCGCTCTCATACTTCTGAGAGCATTTTAAGCCGTCCGTCCTGTTTTAGGATTGTTTGTTGACCAACAGATCGGTCAATATCGAAGGCGCTTAATCGATGGAAAACCCTTATATTGGACTATTTTATAACCTGTTTGCCAAGCCGCATTGGCCGGCAGGGTAAGCTATCGCCAACACTATATATTTGAGTTATTAGTTCCAGCAGTATTGTATTGTCCCAGATTTATTTACGCCTTTTTAAATGAAATGGATTCGGTTTCATAAAGTAAGCTATAAAGGACAGTACACCGAGGAAGTATTGCTACATATACGACAGTACCAACTGGCAACATAAGCCGGCCGTTGACAAAATAAACTCAAACACCTCGTTGCGGCAACTAAACATCAGCATTGTGTTGGTATCACAATGACTTTCCCACTTCGAAGTTAAGAAACCAACTTTTTTAACCATTAGACAGGCAGTAGTGATTCGCCAAGGTCTTAGATCGGTCGTTGACAAGACCAATACTGAAATAGATTTATAATTATCTAATATCTCTTTGACTAGAAAAGTTTTGACGTTATTGAGGCTTACATTTGTTTTGATTGAAAAATTGAGTTTTTAAGTGGTTTTAAGGTCTAGAGTGAAGTGATAGCGAAATGTGGAAATATAGCTCTTATTTCTCATATTCTGATGATGAAGATGATGAATATCCTCGTTCCTACATAGACTACAGAACAGTGCGAAGAGAATCCAAAATGGAGGTCCTCAGACGTTCGGTGAGTGTGTTAACACGCTTGATTTGAGACTTATTACTCACGCACTCGAGAACATTTGCTTAAAAAGATTAGAAATCTTTTTTCGAGTTAAATAGTTGAGAAGTGAACAGGTAATAACTTAGGTTGTATGACGTGGTATGTCCGGCCAGTGCTACTGAAAAGAAGAAAGTAATTGCTTATTGTCTCGATATAAAAAAATTCAAAATGAATAAAGTAGAAAACCTTTACGGTATTACCAATGACATATGGAACTGGAAGGTAGGCTCTAACTATAAGCCTGATAAGCACGCTCAAAGTCACCTAAAGCGCTAGAGGTTTCTCTAAAACATCGAATCAGAAGCGAAGAGACCCTTAAAAGCAAGAAAGTCTCCTGAGTAGCGCATTAACATTAGCAAGCCCATTAGGTAAGATAAATCAACGACCTCAGTCTTTACTGAGGTCGTTTAGATAAATATCCCGTAGTCGAAGGTCAATGGAGTCTTCAAGTTGTGGAGTGGAGACCACGGACTGCCGATGCAGCTTAGGACGACCACAAACAAGGCAGACAGACGACCTAAAAACGGTCGCGGAAGGAGGCTGCACGCGGCTGCTACCCGGGACCTTTGGAGAGCAACGGGAAGACTAAATAATGAAATCTGAATGTATTAACTAAATATATATCATGAGACTAAATTGGCAGACCTACACAGCTCAGGGTCATACGATCCGAAATGAGAATGTTGTTATCAATACTTAACGACCTTGCGCCTTCCATTTTATTTAGTTACGAAAACACTATGACGCAAATCAGTCTTTAATGTATTACGGAAACTTATACAAAGTTATCCCCAAAATGAATTCCATCAATTCCTTATGTATAACTAATGTTAATATTTCATTTTATGTATTTTTAACCGACTTCAAAAAAGGAGGAGGTTCTCAATTCGACCCGTGTTTTTTTTTAAAAAAAAATATGTTTGTTTTTGCATAACATCCAACTGGGTGAACCGATTTTGATCGTTCTTTTTTTATTTGGAAGCTGGTGCTCCCCGTGTGGTCCAATTTCATCAAAATCGGACAAGCTGTTTTTGAGTTACACTCCAATAACTGAAAAGTGCGGGCTTATACCTAGACGATATTTAAGTAGCGGGTGAAGACATCGGTGAACCTACCTACACCACAATGAAAATTGATCCCATGGGTAACAAAGCTCACTAAAATGTGTGAAAACTAAATTTTTTCCAAAAAATAGAACCGACTTTAACACTCAAAAGTGTGAAACGACTTATCGAAGTCGGTACCATGATTATATATATGTATGTATACAGATATTAATAAAAAATCTCATTAAAAAATGCGTTCTACGCTACAACCAGTTTCATTAATTTGTTAAGGCGCATTAAACGTTGATCAATACTACTTTAATAAGTTTTTTTTCATAAATAATGCATACGTAATATACATTAATATGTTAATATTGGCCGTTTAATCATTTGTGATTTTGCATATATAACGCATTTTGTTAACCGCTTCGAGAACAATATTGCAAAATCCTATTCTATATGTGTGCCCGCAAGCGGAGTATACAGTACTACAATACTTACAGTATGGTTTACAGTTATAAGTTAACGTTCACGTTCACTTCTCACATAGATACAAGTGTAAATCAGCTCAGTTCTAACACGCAGATCACAAGGGGTTGAGCTGCCAACCTGCGGGTCAAATTCAGATAGCATGACTTGCGAATTGTGACTACCCAAATTTCACTCTGCGACCGGCAAATGGTCCATAGTATGATTTGACAGCATCTTCCAACTGCAGTAAACGCTGATTATAACTTGAACTTAATATGAGAATTCATATTAGCTAGATCGGACTTAGAACTGATAATTGTGTAAATCTCATAACTTCTTGCAACGAGTAAAAGATTTCACTTTTTTATCCTATTATATAAACAAATATTTGTAACAATATTGTTAAGTAGGATAATACAAGACCACAAAAAAACTAGAATGCTCTTTAAGAAATCAACCTTAATTATACTTTTATTTAAATTGTGTTACAGATTTGTAAAGGGTCTTTCAAATAGAGCGGGTCGATGTTCTTAATCTGTGGCGGCCAGCTCGAAAGTCGGACTCGAATACTTGAACCGTGATCTGCCCCCCGATTCAGAACCCTTCTATAACTAAACGAATCGATTCGGTTCGATATCGTTCTCGTATCGAACGCCAAATTTTGAGCTATTCAGAACGATCGATAAGAGCGTTCGATTCGGCTTCGATTTCGGTATCGTTATCGTTTTCATTACAAGACGCGTTCTGAGGTATAGTTCTGTAAATGTCAATCTTATTGTCAACGTTATGTAAAGAGGTGCATTTTTAAAGTATGATTATGTATCTTATTGTCATTCAAATTTTGAAGGAGTAAAAGTGTGACCAAGTTTTACAAAACTCTACTAAATACGTAGCATTTAGTAGAGCTTTATTAGTTGTGAGTAGGGGACATTTTTAAACTGTATAGATCTAGCGTTTGACTATTATCTCACTAGGTGGTCAGTGACGATGTGGTCGGAGATGACCCAGAAAGCATACTGGCTCTCAAGTTTATCAAACTTGAGGGTAGCTAGCCAGGCGGGTACTTGACAGTACCCTGCCACCATACTGGGAATTTGGTAACTTTAATAGATTATATATCTCTACGTGGTAGTTTTTGACGACTTAAATATATATCTGTTATTATTAAGTATTTCCAAATAATCGATCGAGTAGTTAGCTTTCAGTAATATAATAAAGCAGAAAAGTAATAAATAAAATTAACCACCATAAAGTTAGTTTCGTTTTACATGACAAAACTTAGATGACATATAAATTTTACGTGTGTCCGTGGATAACTTCGTCGTTTATGAACCGATTTTGATGATTCTTTTTGTTGGATAGAGTTATACTTCCGAGGTGGTCCCATTTAAATTTCACCAAATCGGTCAAGCGGTTTTTGAGTTGCACTCCAATAAAAAGTGCTACGCATACGTGGATGACAATATAGTTGCGGGTGAAATAGGTGAAAAAGCAACCGATTGCACTCCGGGAGTGCCGGCAGAAGTGATAACTTGAACATGATTGATAATGACAATGAAAAGTAGCTTATGTGTTATTCTGGATATCACATTTCATCCAAATCCGTTCAGCCGTTCTCTTAATATTAGTGGGACACATAGACTTATTATGATGACGTTTTTTTTGAAACAATGAAATCTTTCTTCTTTATATTGTCGGCGTTTTGATAACCGAACTCAATAATACTTTTATCAAAACGAATTTATCAAATAAAAAAAAAAATTAACAAAAAATGCAACCGACTACAACACTCAAAAGTGTGAAATAACTTGTTGAAGTCGGTACTATGATAGTTCACACAAAAGTAACTATCATCACAATATTATGCTCATGGTACGGACTTCGACAAGTTATTTGACACTTTTGAGTGTTGAAGTCGGTTGCATTTTTTTTTCACCCTTTTCAGTAACCTTTGCTACTCACGGGATCAATTAATTGTCATTGTGTTCTGCGATGTCTTCAACCGCGACAATAATATCATCAAGATACACGTAGCACTTTTCATTTATTGGAGTATAATTCAAAAACCGCCTGTCCGATTTTGATGAAATTTCAAATTCAAATTCAAATTCAAAACTTTATTGCAATCTCTAATAGTACAAGTGTCGTGGTATTACAATAAAATACAGTTCATTAGAGACCCTGTCGGGCAGCAACTTTACAAGAGAGGAGGGCGCGTCAGTTTTACCGAATACATATTACATACACTAGAGTAAATTGAATCAATATTGGAATAATAATTAATCAATGAGATAATGGAAATCAAATATTTTATATATTATAATATTTGAATGGGACCACCACAGAAGTATACTCTATTTAACAAAAAATCTTACGAATTCGATGACGTCACGTCCTGACGCCAGACGTTCTGACTATCTGACGCGAGTTTAACATTTTTCCCCATACAAAAGTACACAACGCCGCTCAAGAAGTTTTCACTTCAATATACACAATGACAATTGATCTCGTGAGTAGCGGAGGTCACTGAAAAGGGTCAAAAAATTTATTACCATAAAATGGAACCCACTTCAACACTCAAAATTGTGAAATAACTTGTCGAAGTCGGTACCATGCGCACAATATTGTGATGATAGTTACTTTTGTGAAGATGAATTTGTGCTATGTCGCGTCGCAATGCTATGACCTACTAGTCGGCCAAAAATGGATACAGAGTGCGAGGTTGACAATCTTAAAGTACTTCTCTCGCTTACTCTACGCGACGATCCGTATATTTGTAATATTATTAAAGAACTTATTTATATTATTATTTTAAAACAACCAGCATCATTTTGTCCCGCTCATTCTGCGCGTAATCAACCGCGTAAAACCTCTGTAATATCATATGCACGTGTTAACCCCTTAAAGTGGATTTCTGGTAGATTTGATGGATGTTGCTAGGAGTTTAAGAAAGTAAAAGTTGGTAACACTAGTTGTTTGTTTACAAGCAAAACGTCAATAGAAAAACTTAAATAGAAGATATAAATAAGAAGATATAAAAGGATTCAGCATTCGTGCCTTCAGTGAGGATTTCTTCGGAATCTTGAACCACAACTAGGAAATCTGGCTCAAAGTCTTCAGACAGTACTTCTGCCTGGGACACATCAGGCAATTCATTATACTCGGGGCTTCTAGTGGATCTTCTAAACAACTCATCCTCTAATAAGTACTTATCCTCCAAATAGCCAGCAAATCATTTCCTAGATTAGAGAGTTCTCCGATAAGACACGCGCCCTGTGCCTCGAGCATGCCGAGCATGCATTATTTGTATTGTTATTGTGACAAACGATTTATAATTAACATTCCGATTTAGGTATAACTCTATAAGTGTGTACTATTTATAAGCTCTATAACAAACATAAGATACTGTTTTACTTGTAATAAGATAAGTAGGTACCTACAGTATTGTTTATTGTCTAAGTGATAAAATGTTATCAAATAAGAATATATAGTCTCAAATAAAAATATCAATAGAAATATGCATCATTTTTTTATTATTATTAAGTGTAGATAGACTATAAGCAATAATCTATCTCTCCCTCATCTTACTAACAAGAAATAGAGCAACTTTCGAAACAGCCTCACGCATGGCAATTATTATGATAGCTGTTCTGTAATGCGACGTATAACATTGCTGCGGACTTGAAATGCTGCTCCTATAGCTGCCAAAGCTACATGTGCTGTGTCACCATCGATAATATTGTTGGTTTCAAGGCCACTTCATCTAGCAATGGTAAACGCGCTAGTGTGCACATGTTGTTATGTAGAACACAGCAGGAATTTGTAAGTTTTCCTGCTTTTCTGGGCTATATTCTAAATGCCCAAATGCATTTGATGCATCCCACAAAGAACGTAAAATTCGCCTGTGGTGTAATGCTTTTTCATCGTGATTGGACTGTTCACGTCCTCAATCACTTTGCATCATTGTTATAAAACCAAATAATAAAACATATTAATATTGTATGTTGCCTAGAAAGTAAAATAGACACTCAAACTAGATATCGACTGCCTTCTAGCTATCGATAATTTACCGAACATAATAATCGAAAGTTCGATATATGAGATTCGATATGAGCATTCTGAATAGCGTTACAAGTCGAATATCGAATGCTATGACGTCACTTTCGATTCGAGATCGAATTCGATAAATTCGGCGTGGGTTCGACTATTGTGAATTGCAAATGATTGTTATCGAATCGAATCGATCGACAACTGAGTAATCGAACGGTTCTGAATCGGGGGGATCGTAACTCACACTTCTTTCTTGAGTTATCCATGTCTAAATATTTGATTATATTATTGTTACCATATTAGTTAAGTGCACGTCGTGTTAGCGTGTAACCTTACATGTACATACATCGTGCCCAAGCTATTACCGTATTGTAAGGACCAAATCATGCAGCCATGGCGTGCTATCGAGATGTAAAAGTGGAAATATCTAGTAATAACTCAATAAATCATCGATAACATTAACTAATGATAATTTGAATGTTAAAGTTGGTTATTAACACGTATATTATATGTGAATTAGCGGTTCTACGTTATGTCCTTGATATTATACAAAATTGTGTAAAAAAAGATAAAAAATTGAAGACATCTATTTTCTGTTTTAATTTTCCGTATCTTAAAAGGTCTTTATGACCTTTTAAGATACGGAAAATTAAAACACACAAACCATAAAAACGCTAGCATAAAAAAAACCACAACCTACCCGACATGTTACTTTTAAGTAACATGTCGGGTAGGTTGTGGTTTTTTTTTTTTTGTTTTTTTTTGTTCTCATTGCCTAAGTCTGTGTTTCCACATGAATACAATCTGGGCATCTTCAAGTCACGAGTGAACAGGTATCTTCTAGGCAGGCGTGAATCATCGTAGACCGCACCATCACTTAACATCAGGTGAGATAGTGGTCAAACGCCTGCCTATTGTGAATAAAAAAAAAAAAAAAAAGGTTTCATTTAGAGTGAATGCAATTGTATAAAACTTTGTTTATTAAAATTTGGTTACGTGATGCTGATGACACTTGAACAGGGACGTATCTAGTATTTTGATGATTTCTGTATGGGTACATTACTAAAGCGTGCTTGTGTCATATTTCCTCGTAATAAGTATGTAATTTAAGTAATTTATTCTAATTAAAACATGTGCTCGGTTTGCGAAACTTTAAATTATTTTTAGCTGTATAGTTTGGAAAAACTAGATTAAATTTGGTAAAATCTGGCGTATGATTCAGGCCACGGTCCGTATCACGCTAATATTATTTTGTAAACGCTTAAACCGACTTCGATTAGTGTGAGCCCGCTATGGCTGACAATAGAACGTCATAGATGACGCTTTTGTAGGCGTCGTATAAGAGTCCAGTGACTTAGCTTCTACAATAATATGTTTGTAGGTAAGCGATGTTACACATTAGATAGAAATCACTACCTACTTTGTCTATACTTAACGTGTGATTGCTTCAAACTATTTTTTCTGAATGTTTCAAAATTTAGCAGTATTTTTGATGGATGCTGCATATATGGTGGTAAAATTTAAACTGATTTTATACAAATCTAACTGTCACAAAAAATATACATAAAAGATTTTTTCCTTTTTAAGTTGCGTAGCTATAACATTCGGTCCGATTTTAACATAGTGCTGAGAGCGCTGTGAGCCTCAGTTCTAATTTCTACCTAACCTAACCCTAATTTCTGGGGTGATTGTTGTGAGTACTGACAGACAAATGGGCGGGTACCCGTAAAACATACATACATATTATTTATCACGCCGCTTTTCCGTAGGGGTAGGCAGACATAAAACATGTAATGGCATACTATATAATTATTTATTTTAAAATATGGTTCTATATTGGTGCTATATGTATTACTAATTACTATGATTTTCCAAATGTATATGTGCAAAAAAAAAGTAAATAGTTTGGAGGAAAAATCACAATAATACCTGCAGATTTTTTAATCACGTACATTTTGTGTCTTTGTTTATTTATTTCAATTGTGTTAAAGTTCTTAAAAGACAAGTGATATTAAGTTAAATGTAATTGAGAGCACCCACAAGTAAGTCACGGTCGACTACTCTCGACACAGAGACGCGAAAGACTACGTTGAGAAACTTCGCATAAGTTGGATCGAATATGTTAAAATTCGGTCATGAACTCTAGCCATTACAAAAGCCTTTAACTGATATTCTGAAGTCGGTTAAAAACTTATTTTTTTGTGTAGGTTACCTACTACTTAGTTCTTTGTGGCGACAAGCTTTACATAATCAAGAAACGGTCGGGATTTTTATTGCATTATATACGAGTACGAATATATTTTGTAAAATTCCTACTCACGCTTCCTAGCCCGCGCCGCTCTCCACCCGCTCATTCTGACCGTGACCACTGTCAACGGTGGACCTATGCTTTTGCTCTTCACTTTCCTATTCGTTTTCTATCTTACTATCTACTTACTATCTTATTTTATACAGATAAGTTCGAGCGCTATTTGCCTGAACTTTCGGGAAAGTAGAAACCAGTACTTCACGTCTTGACTATGGTCATCTTAATTAATGTAGAAAAGTAAAAAGCTGATTGCAATACTTCAAAAATACAATAATGCATGCAACGCTACGTTTAAAAACTGGTAGGTATTAAGCGAGAGTCGTAACAATCTTTGCAAGAGGTCAATGCTCCGGGATCAGGGTCAGTAACATTGAAGGACCACTTCACAACTCTAGCTTAATGATTCTGTTCCGCCTTCAATTTACTGTGTCCTTTTTGGATGTCAAGATCGATTCAGGTTGGAAGATAGCTCTATTCATTATCCGAATTTAATACCTTAACTTTAAATACCTTATGGCCTTAAAAGATGCCGTGACATTACAAAGGCTCGCGTGTGGTTTTACGTATACACAGCTTGACAAATAATTTAAATAGTTTTGTTACAATAATCATAATTGTTATGATGTCCGATCTGAGAACGTTTTGCTTTTGTAGTTTACATACACACGTTTATATACAAACGTCATAAGAGTCTTACTTGAAAAAAGCACCCAATTTTGTTCTTATAAATGTATTTTTCTTGGCCATCTTGTAGCAAAGCGCAAAACTCAACTAAGGTCTAAAGACAATAATGACGGGGCTTACGATGAAAGCTTATGTCTTTTCTTTTTTGTTAGTGTAAAGTTAAATTATATCCCCTTAAAACCACCTCCGTGTGAACGAAACTCCAGGAAACCATAGTTACCGCCGGTCCCTGGCGGATGTAATCGGTTTTCAATACCGGTTTGTACCGGTTTACATTACAGACCTTCGCCACTAATGCCGGCATACAAGCCGACAATTTTTTTAGGGATCTGTTACTCAGTTCGCTGCAGTGATTGTGTTTTTTATGCTTAAAGAGCCTTGGTTGAGGTCAATTTGATATTGATTTTTAATATTTTTATTTCCATTATTCCATGAGAAAACTTGGATGATTGTGTTGTATTGTAGACGCTAATGCGTTGCGTTTATATTACCAGTTTGCAATAAAGCTTATGTAAAAAAAATAGGTATACATTTTAAATATTACACGCGTTTTTTTTTTGTTTTTTTTTTAATCACACTCAGACCCCCGCACTAGGATTCCCTGTGTCGCGGGAGGCATGGACACACACAATAACAACACACAAACAACCAAGACCCGGGACAAACACCTATACTCATCGCACAAATGTTTGCCCCTGCCGGGATTCGAACCCAGGGTCCCGGAGACACAGAAGTCATGTCACTGACACTGACCACTGCGCCACGGCGACCGTCAAACATTTCTTTCACATTATTCAAGGCTAGCACAGCGCAGGCGCCCACCATCGAAATGAAGTAACGAAAACGACCGCATAGAGATCAGAATACATAAGAGTATCAATTCTAGTAAAATGCTAATAGATGGTAAAAGAAATCCTTTTCGAAACATTTGTCAACTTGGAGTATAATTGTAATGATTACACAGATCTAATTTACCATGCGATCGAGATGCAATTGTTATTTTAGCGGAATATCATGTTGGTCTATGGATTACATTTGAATTACTATTGCATTGTTTATGAATTGCTTGTGTTAATAAATAGGAGAAATGGCACCCTGGTACGCTAGATTGCCACAACGGATTAGCAAAGCCTACTGATTTCCACTTCATCTTACACCAGACTACTTCCATAAATTTTTATTCATTCTCACCTCCTTCGCTCCTCAACTATATCTAACTAGAGAAGTGGTTACTTAATTTAATGTAAGTTAAATTAAATTAGATAAGATCTTTATATCATAAGAAATCACAAATAATATTATTAGGAATAAGACGTGTCACTGTGTTTTGTGAATAAATAAATTTATCATTATCATTTATCATAACTAGCGATCCACCCCGGCTTCGCAGGTTTTTAAATTTCAAAATTAAAAATTATAAGAATCCCTAATTTTATTATAAATATAACATAGCCTATGTCACCCGGGGATAGTGCAGCTTCCCAACAGTAAAGAATTTTTGAAATCGGTTCAGTAGTTTTTTAAACTATTCAATGCAAACAAACGATCAAATCTTTCCTCCTTATAATATTAGTATAGATTACTCCAATACGTTGGTTCTGATTATATAACTCGCCACACTATTCTAGTAATTTTAGATGTAATTCTGTACTTAGCGAAAAGTTTTCTTAATTCCATTATCAGCCATTCGGCCATGTATCTTCGTTACCGGCAAGGACAAAACGGGCTAATTAAAAATAAATTCTAGTCAAATCCAATAAACTGCGGAACACACAGGCCACAAGGATCATTTTTGATGAGGCAATGGATGTTTTGTACTAAAAATTACGTAACTTAGAGGTAAAATTAATATGCTGTAGCTACACATTTGAGTTTATATTAATTAAGTGTTAATGTATATTTATTTTACCGTGTGTCGCTATAATTTATTATAAGAGAATAAACTATGCAATAGTATATGAAAGTCACCACTTATCTGTTCTTGTACTTTATTTGTTACAATAGCTGTTGAATTAATTTAATAATTTATAATTGTTATACAAATCAACGCAGTATTGAGAAAAACATTTTATTTTTTTGTTTTTGTTTGCCAACAGTTTCATTCGGTGACAGAGAAGAGAACCCACACCAATGATTGTGGAGAGAACAGCGTCACAATCGTCACAGAGAAGAAGATAGAAGACGACTCTTCAGATTCTTCCAGCAGTGACAATGTGGAAATTGAAGGTATTTATGTACATACAATTAAATATCTAAATACCTTTTAAGCTTATCGACATACTTATGTAATCGACTCATGCGAGTCACATACAGTGCGGTTCTACCGATCAGATTCGAAATCGGTATTACCGAATAGGTACATTATGGGCTTCTTCAAATCCATCCATCCAATAACGAAAAAACTAATTTTTTTTTGTCTTGTATATGGTAGATATACCACCTATACGTACCAAGCGTTTTGCTTCCACTTTCTTAATGCGTACTGCCAAGGAATGGAACTCGTGGCCCGAGTCTGTGTTTCCCGATATGTACAATCCTGGAGTCTTCAAGTCGCGAGTGAATAGGTACCTTCTAGGTTTGCGTGCTAAATCCTAGACAACGTCATCACTTAACATCAGGTGAGACAGTTGTCAAATGCAAACTGTATATGTAAATGTAATATGTAAAAAAAAAAAAAGTCTTTTAAAAAATGGTGTCTTTACGAATAAAAAAAATGAGTAGTTAAGGTGGTGTAAACCCTAAGGCCTTTCAGGGACACGACCTTCAGTAATGAAGTATACGACTAAGAAGAAGAAACTATATACAAATGTCACCATGCAAGATCACAGGATCATCAGACAATCAGGATAGGAATAGTAAGGATTCGCTAAACAATGCTAATACAAAGGACATTGTTGTATGTATTGCTTCCGGGCTGTTTGGCCGTGGTCTATGTGAAACTTGTGTTCCAGACGTTTCGTCGATCACTGCGGTCGACATCTTCAGTGGTTCAGGTCCGATCGGCGACAAGAGCGTAGAACTCTCCTCCGCGGCGTCTTCTCTGATACTGAGTACTCACAGAGTTTCACATAGACCACGGCCAAACAGCCCGGAAGCAATACATACAACATGCAACGCCGGCCGTGAAAGCCTTAGAGTTTACACAAAGGACATTCATTGACAAAACCTAACCTAACCTAAGTGAAGCCGCGGGCATTTATAACCTTATTATTTATATATTACATCATTAGTCAGTGGTGTGTGCGTTAGCACCTGTGTGCCGTAAGGCCACGCAATTGAGGACGTTTCGAGGAAAAAATACAATGAAACATATTTCACAAAGGTCAAACTTTGGTACTTACTAGTATTAAGGTAACAATTGTCCATGAATTTAACAGAAAAGCTTAAGAGGCACGCTTCAGAGAATAGAAATATAAAAAAAACTATTTCGAGGAGTTTCAGGTAAAGAAAACGTAGAGAGAACACAGGGCATTTTGTCCCCATGGGGGGACAGACGGGAATATTCCATTAAAATGATGATTAATGTAAAAATACATTATTTATTTATTTCTTGAAATTGCAGAAAGACTGGGTCAATTTTGTTATTAAAACTGACGTGGTTTTGACACATGAATGTATAAAACACGGCAATTACTCACGTAATAAGTCAGAGGGTTCCGAGTTTAGTTTCAACCATATTCGGTGGTCTTTTTCAAGGAGAATACGGGGCTCTCGCGGACGCGGACGCGATCGCGATTCGCCCAGTACTGAGACTGATTCAATATACCCGCAACTGGTTCAATATCATCTTATAGATTAGCCGCATATAAAATGACAATATATGTTTCATATATGTAATAACATTCTAATTAAATAGTAAATCTATCTATAAAATACATCTGAAAAATATAGAGTTTAGACTTCATCTGGGAAATAATATGTTACATAGTATAATAGGTAAGAAATAATAATCAATTACTGAAATTCAATTATATAGATTGCTAATGGCTGTCTTTATTTCAGTGTGGTCCTTTACTATACGTGTTTATTTCAGTGTGGTCCTTTACTATACGTGTTTATTTCAGTGTGGTGCTTTACTATACGTGTTTATTTCAAAGTGGTCCTTTACTATACGTATTTATTTCAGTGTGGTCCTTTACTATACGTGTTTATTTCAATGTGGTCCTTTACTATACGTGTGGTGTGTTGGGCTACCTTGGGACACAGTTAATTATATTTTTATAAAAGACGACATGGCAGTTTTGTCATTGACGATACCGACACTTTCTCGTAAACTATTTGTATGACGAGCATGGTGGAAACCTTCAGGTCACACATAAAATGGAACTGACCTGCTTCATTTTCCGATATGGAAGACCTTCATAGTTTTGCCTGAACTTCAGCTCTATTTAATTTCTATTAAAACCCTTTGTTTTAAAATAAGAAGGCATGTTTGTATTGAGAAAGCCTCTCTGATTCAACTTCTCGCATTGCATTGTAGTTCCCAGAAGGCAAGATTACTCGATTGCTCATTTTGTGTGTCATTAGTCATTAGTCAGCAACGTTGTGCAAGTTGTTTACCATAGAACAATTTATTAGTATGCAAAGAGGATCAAATTTTTTGCAGAAGAGATCTTAAAACCAAAGTGTATCAGCAGTCCAACTTTATCTCCTTCATTGTATTTGCATTGGCTGATTCAATTTCTAAATAGGACATACAATGCCGAATAAATGGCTAGAAACGTAACTTATCAAAATTTACAACAACTACAAGACACTTGAACTACTTGTGGGATGCTACCATATATATGTACTATATGCTAAGCTTACTTGGCAAAACGCCAAAGTTGTATAGTAAATTTGCGGGTTCTAAATCTACTAATTACTTACCTCATCCAGGAATTTGAATTATAAAATTGTTTTTACCCGACTGCGTCAAGGATGGTTACGTTTTCTTGGCATTGTTTGTAGCGTAAAAAAATTAGTGAACTTTAGCTTGAGAGATAAAAGTATTAAATAAATATAACGCTGTATGGTTTAAGGATTTTTCAATAATTTACTTGTAAGATTCTTCATAGTCATTAACTTAATTAATATTTATCACCATCCCATGCATTCATAATTAATCTGTCATACAACTAATCAGAAAACTAATTGATAAAAACTATACATTTCTAATTCCACTTGATGTTTCTAATGCTTTAATATACACTGATAATGACAATGGTTCATCTTGAAACAATAGCTATTGTCTTGATAATATTGATAAAGACTACATACTACATAGAAACAAAGAAGCTCTTCATAAACATACTCTTGCACCTTGGTAACAAGATTATAATAAAACAAGTATAAAAAAAGAGAGTATTATTCTTTTCTATTTTGCCGCTAATGATGATTTTTTGTCAACCAAGTGATTTCGCAAGAAGTTACTCCACTCGAGAACCTTTCGACCCCAATGGCCTTCGGTTCTCAAAGTGCAATAGTTTTATTCAAAATATAGTCAAATTCTTAGAAGTGATTCTTACAAATAATTTATCTAATTATTGAAAAATCGTAATATACTGTAAAGAGTATAAACATATTTTTTTGAAAATGATTATGAATAATTATTTAAAGTCGACAATTTATTGGAAAATGAAACAAAGAACAAACGACGCTGACACCATTTATGGTAAATATTCGATAAATGAAAGGGCAAAATATGATTCATTGCAAAAATACCCATGGTCAAAGTGTGACGGAAATGCATAATTGTTTTCCATTAATGACTAGATTTGACGTAATGAACGCGACAAGTATAATTTGCAATTCTCTGTAGAAAAAAACGTTCTAGTATTTCGGGAAATACCCATACACGAGGATATCATGAAAATTATATACAAGCCTTTGATTTAGAGTGCCTGAAGCAGGAATAACTTGCCTCACAATAATCGTATCGCAGTCGTATACACAATTGAATAACGCACGTACCCCACGTACAAACTATCATATCACAGTTGTACTAGATACATGACAGTCAGTGCTGAGTTCAATTGTTTTACGCTGCGATATACGGTTCATTGACTTTACCTACTGTCTGAAATGCCTAAATAAAAGTCGTCCTTATGAATATTTATTTTTATACAAAAAAACTAAGCAGTAATGAATTTTGAAGATAACACAGATTTTCTAATAATAAACTCGAAAACCTCTTATAACCATGGACCGTTTCGCATATTAAAATGTAGAGTTCATGTGTCATAATAAAGCAAAAACCCTCGTTACATATTTTAATAACTACTTATACGATCACTATAGATTTAAATTCTCTTTATTTTTTTAACCATTTTTCTATTATCAAAATTGGCAATTCCACCGCGTAAAACGAAAACATACAAATACCAAACATGCACAATTGAAATTCTGAAACTTGAAATAAACTTGCATCGATCAGTATCCCAGCTTCTCCAGAACCAGGTGAAGCTAATATACTGTTACAATTGCCTACGTTGCATCGAGGCAGGGCTCGCCGTAGTACTTCATACCGCGCACATGTCCATAACACACGGTGCACATCTTCTGCCGTCCCACAAGAACAGCAAAGAGGTGATTTAATTTTCCTCATCTACTTAAAAATACTTGAACTACAGTTCTCTCGTGGCCAAGATTCCAGGAAATTCCAAACTAAAAATCTCACTAAATAAATAAGGTTTAATGACAAGATGATGAAAACCTGTCCAAATGTTTACGTTACCCTGAGTAACAGTTTTTAAGCCCAGTGATACGAGTATCCTAATCACATATCTGTGACGTCACCAGATAACTCATCATATCGTCATGTGGGCACGTCTATGACTCAAAGTTTCGAGAACTTTTACTTCCGTTATCTTAGCGAGTGCGTCAGTACATGAATGATTATAAAATGTATGAGTTTATATGAATTGTTATCTCTTGTATTGAACAATTCATGCAATATTATCAGACTTATTTAATTTTGTTAAATTCATTCTGAGTAAAAAATCGATAATTGTACTTCTGGTATTATTCATATACACGCATAGAACGCGTATGTGAATAATGAACCTACATCACATAATCGAAGTATTCAAATAGCTGCATTCCTGGTCCTTTCTCCAATTCTGTCTATATAAAAGTTGCATAGAGCAATTTCTACAAGCGATAAGTCCGTTCATTGTAGCATAATTATCAAATCTAGTTTTCATACTGACATAAAGTTTTGTATTGCATATAACATCAATCTAGGCATCTTCAAGTCACGAGTGAAAAGGTATCTTCTAGGCAGGCGTGCTCCATCATAGAACGCATCTTCACTTACCATCAGGTGAGACAGTGGTCAAATGCTGGCATAACCTCAATAAAAGTAGTCTGTGATAGCATAGGATCACTCATGTCATAATATTCACGTGAGTAATTGTGACTCAAGATTTTAGATAGATTAGATCTCCGTTAGATTATTAAAAAAAACATGCAGTTAATATGAGTTCTTAGATTCACTCGCAAGTAAATGGACACATCATTTATACATAATGATATTTACTCATAATTAAGTTTGTTATGATTCTGTTTATGATGGCTTGGAGTTTCATTATGCCATCAGAAATTACGTCTTATAGTTATGATTATTACTAGCACAAGTCACGTAGTTCCCTTGCAACTCCTTTATGTGGATACCACTCCACACAATACGAGCTTGCTTTTGACTACAATTCTTGCATGTAGTCAATTATTGCAATATTCCTATACTTAACTTCTGTTCTCTCATTTCTAATAACTACCTTTGAATAGCCAGATAACTCTATAAAAGTCTGTATAATCACGATGATTACAGCTTTTTAACAGTCTCCGCTCTCCGTATTTCGAGTTCAATGCTGTACTAACATCGCCTTGGCAATGGTGACTCAAGATTTTAGATAAATTTGCAATCTACGGGTAAGTCACTACCCAGTGAGCTCATCTTCAACGAACCTCAGATATGATGTTTAACATTAAAATTTGTTTGTTTTGACGTGATAACGTTTTATAAATTGATGAATGCCAAAATGAAAAATAGTAACGTTCCGCGTAACGGTAAATGGTCAATGGTCAATGGTCAATGGTCAATGGTCAATGGTCAATGGTCAATGGTCAATGGTCAATGGTCAATGGTCAATGGTCAATGGTCAATGGTCAATGGTCAATGGTCAATGGTCAATGGTCAATGGTCAATGGTCAATGGTCAATGGTCAATGGTCAATGGTCAATGGTCAATGGTCAATGGTCAATGGTCGATGTCAATTTCAATGTCAATGTCAATGTCAATGTCAAAGTCAAAGTCAAAGTCAAAGTCATACATGATTATGTCGTTATCACGTAAATCTATCGTCCGTAAACCGACTTTACAGACAACCAATTTTTTTTTTACACTGTATTGATCTAGCGTTCGACCACTATCTCACTTGATGGTCAATGACGATGTGGTCGAAGATGTTATCACCTAGAGTGCTCACTGGCTCTCAGGCTGCTGCCTGAACACACTGTGTGTTTGGTGACAGTTTTTCAAACTTGAGGGTGGTAGCTAGCCAGGCGGGTATTCGAAAGTACCCTACCACCATGCTGGGAATTTGATAACGGTGTTACCTTCACCGGAAGCTGTTATTGGGGATCGAACCAGTGTCCATCAGTTTGACAGGCCACGCTCACCCCGCTGATCTATCATCGCTTCAAGGATAGGTATGATGATGAAAATGTTGTACATAATTTTCCTGTCTCACATGAATTGTGACGCATAGTAATGTGTTATGATACGTCATATTTATAATCAATTACTATTCTTTGTATTATCTGTGTAAACGGATTTAGTTCTAATAGTCAAGTAATGCACAATTCACACTTTTGAGTGTTGAAGTCGGTTGCATTTTTTTTTTTTTTAAATTTTTTCACCCTTTTCAGTGACCTTTGCTACTCACGGGATCAATTAATTGTCATTGTGTGTTCTGCGATGTCTTCAACCGCGATAATAATATCGTCAAGATACGCGTAGCACTTTCCAGTTATTGGAGTATAACTCAAGAACCGCTAGTCTGATTTTGATGAAATTTGAATGGGACCACCACGAGAAGATGCCCGAAGATGCTCTATCTAACAAAAAAATAATCATCAAAATCGGTTTATAAACGACGAAGTTATCCGCGAACACACATAAAAAAATCAAATATATACGGTAGAATTGATTAACAGAGTTTTAAAAAGGATTGAAAATGTATCAGTATGACGTATTGTACGTAGCCCTCAGTATTGCAGATAGATATCCGTAGGCGATGGTGATCGCTTACCATCAAGCTAAGGCTACCATGAGAACTCGAAGGTGTTAGCTAGTTAGGTGGGTACTTAATATATCACACTACTCGTCTGGCCTCGTGTCTTTGACAAGTATCACAAGTTAAAATTTATAGAAGCGAATGATATAGGGCGTTAAATACAGCTCTAAGCTACTGAGATTGAATTTTTGTACACTACATGTATATTAATTTTAATTATTTTTGTATTACGCAATGTTGTCATTGACTTAGTGATGAGGAAATGGATGAGGAAGACGGTGTTTTACAATAATGTTAAGTAATTGTGTCGGTTCTATTGCTTCAATTCGATTAATAAATGCAATTTCAGTCAATTGAAATTATTATAAAGAGTTTATATGGTCTTCCTTGGATGTGAGTGCTAAGTTTGTAGAAGAAATAAATAAATCTATGGAAGAAATAAATAAATAATACACTTATTTGTAAACGAATATAACATATTATAGTTTAAGTGATTACAGTTTTTTTTTTATTATCACACTTAAACCCCGCACTAGGATTCCCTGTATCGCGGGAGTCTTCTACACACACATTCACAGCACACAAACATCCAATACCCGGGACAAACATCTACATTCATCGCACAAATGTTTGCCCCTGCCGGGATTCGAACCCAGAGTCCCGGAGACACATTAGTCATGTCACTGACACTAACCACTGCGCCACGGCGACCGTCAATTCTTTAAACAATTCATCACTTAGGATAAGTTTGGAGCTGACTAAAGAGTCAGTTGTTTACAAACCAACTATAGTTTATACAACATAATGAAGTTGTGTACAAAAGGGACAGCGCATCATAAATGCAGTACCCAAATAGTGTACTGTGCTGATTGTCAGCTGAGCTTTTGTTGTATTTTGTTATTAAAACTGACGTGGTTTTGAGACATTATCAATGTATAAAACACGGGAGTTACTCACGTAATAAGTCAGAGGGTTCCGACTATAGTTTCAACCACATTCGGTGGTCTTTTTCAAGGAGAATACGGGGCGCTCGCGGACGCGGTCGCGATTCGCCTAGTACTCCACCGAATGTGGTTGAAACTATAGTCGGAACCCTCTGACTTATTACGTGAGTGACTCCCGTGTTTTATATATTTTGTTGTATTCTTTGTCAAGTAGCTGCAGTGTTTCAATTGGAATGGCGAAACGGCCCGCATACAGCCCTTTCCAGCTATGTTTATAATGACGTCAGTGAATGTCCAACGATGCGTTCTCCAGTCCATGGTCTCCACTCGGGAAATCATTGCCGAAGGCCGTAAGGGTCAGAATGCCCTTGCGGCCTTCTGCAATGATTTCTGCACGATCTGCCTCCTGCCATTCCAATTTTTAGAATGACTTGTGTGGTATTTTAATTAAATTTCATTTGTGCTATTCATATTTTCTAATTTTTGTGCGTTACAATATTTTACTTGCTTCCATTTTAATAATTTAAACACAACGTATTTGCTAGCTTTTTTGCGGACGCTGCCAACATGTTTCAGATTGGAACATTTGGGCGATCTATGGCTAGCAACTGTCAGTAGGTAGCTTGTTGGTCAACTGCTATTGTACTATTAGTTATATTGAAAAGTATACTTTAGGCACCGCAAATTTTAGGGACAGCGTTCAGGACGTTTATTTTTATTATTGTCCCTTTTGAAGAAAAACAAATATGTATTACTTTTCAATACACTTGCCAGTTCACTTCAATCACAGTTAGGTCTGGAACAGAATATGTGCATAAAAATAATTAATTCTTTAATAAATATTACGAATGGAACGCACCCTAAACAAAAGTATCTCTTTTTTTAAATTTATGACAGCGTGGTGTATTATTTCCTATGACATTGGTTACTGAGAAGGCCTAAATGATGTGTTCATACAATATTACGTTCCATTTTACCTTGACACCGATGACGGAGATTTTTTCATAATAATATGGAATTACATACGGTAAACGTCTCGCATACTGAACAAGAAGTGTGGTATTACATATTTTAACGTCTAGCCAGTTACATTCTATGTTAGGTATGTACCTATTTTTGCCAACCGTGATTTTTTTTATGCAATAGGTAGCAATGAACATGTGGGCTGCCTGTTGGTGAGCGATGACCGTCGCCTATGGGTATCTGTAACACTGGAGGCAATACAATGATAACGATCCTTTTAAGACTTTATTAACTCTCCTTTAGAAGAATCCCATATGGTAGGTACTCAGAAATACCGAGGGAGGAAGCTCGTTTCACATTTTGGAGGTGTGTGGCAAAAAGATTGGTTGAGTCTAAAGAGAATAACGAAGTTCTTTGATAAATATGTAATTATTTTTTCGAAGATGTTCTGACTGCGCCCCTTTAGCGAAGTTGGCGAAAGACAGAATAATATTTTCAAAAAGTAGCTTCAAATACCACTAGCAGACACAATGTTTATTCTGCTATGCCTAATATTCCGTATTATATACTCCAGACATTTTATCGGTTTCCGTGGCTCAGTGGTCAGAGCCTTGACTTCTGACCCCTGGTTTAAAATCCCGACAGGACCAAACATTTAAGTGATGCAAATAGACTTTTGTCCCATTCTGATTGCGTGTGGCCATGCCTCTAATAAATTTAAATTTAACCCTCAAACAACTGCCAGCAATACATTTTCGAAAACTATTAGATCGATAATCGACAGTATATATATATAGTATAAATATAGTACGTATTAAATACGTCTTCCTAACCTGTAACATTTGACTGCTGATCACATTATCGCTTTCCATCGGGTAAAATAACGGTCAAGCACAAGCGTTTAAACATTAATAACACATTTTCGTTAAATAGTCTCTTTTAGTTTTTGTAGTCTTTTAGTCTAGTTGTTGGAGTTGGGTAAAAAATATGGTTTTACCCAACTTTGGGAACTGTTCCAGTACAATCACGGTGTATGTTTGCTCACGTAGTTTACTTCTACACCATCGGTATTCCCTTTCTCTTTTGCTGACACAGTTTCTGTAATGCAATCGTCGGATCTATTACGTTATAAATCTTCGCACTTTGATTTTTACAACGTTGAGAAATAGGTGACTTAACTACCAGTGTTTTATATTGTACATACATACATAGGTACAAATAGTCACGCCTTTTTTCCGTTAGGGTAAACAGAATTCAGGCGGAAGTAAAACTATATTTACTGTTACTACTGGAAGTTAAGTAACTAACACATTTTACCCAATTGGTCAAAATTCAAATAAACTAACACATTTTACCCAATTGGTCCAAATTCAAATAAACCAACACATATTCACATCTACATTAATATTAATTACATATAAAGATAAAACTTCATTTATTGCCTTAAATATTAGCACAAATTACATAAATAGTTACATCGTTTGTTACTTTGTTTGTAATGGATAATCCCAAAAAATACTGGACGTAATTAAAAAAAAGTATGCTATTATACCAATATAATTAAATATTTAATAAAAAATAATAAAACGCAGTTATCTAACACAAGGTATTGAAATTTACGCCTTGATACATATTATTTAAGATTTAAGTTGATTTTTAAATACATTCTTATTAAAATATTATATTATTAGTACCTAGAAGCATTAATGTATTGACGTGCATTATAAAAACAATATTTCTACGACAATAGAAGCACAACAATAGTAGAACATATTATATTGTAAATAATCCCTAAGCTAAGTAACAAGTATCTATGTACAAACATATTTGTAATGGGTATATTTTTTACTAGTTACTATAGTTTTAGCGATAACCTCAAAAATGCCATTATAAAACAATTACGGCAAAGGGCGATAAGAGGTCATTAGCCTAATTGCACATTTCAATTCGTAAATAAGCAGTAATTAAAACATATTAGTAGGTAATTTAGATTTATAGCCTACATAACTAATACATTAATGTGATTTAAATAACTATTTAACATTTATTTGAAGTTTCCGCAAAATCAAATAATGGTTAATTTTCGCTAAATTGAATAACACAAAAGTAATTAAATAAAATTCAAAAGTGATATTCTACATCTAGTAGTTTTATATGTTTCTTACTTAGTCTCTTTTCATTGTATTCCAGATAAATCCCTGGCCCTCGTGCAGCCACCAGCACTGGAGGCTCCAGATGAGGGCCATGCAGCTCAATGCAGCTGTCCCAATTGTGACGAACTCCTGTCCAGGTTCTCAGAGTGCAGCATCTGCTTAGAACCATTGCAGGTGAGAATTATTTTTAGACTTACATCTGAAGTCTCAATTTAGTTAAGTACTTTTCAGTACCTATTCATCGCAGTCTGTTTTCTGGATTCATGTCTTCATTTTGATTCAGTTTCATTTATTTGAAAGTAAGTATAAGTGCGTTCGAAATAATGAAAATTCACTATACTATATTTTATATAATTTTGAATTGGTATGTTAATTTAGTTAAACGTAATCTTTTGTTGGTTTTAATTGTTTTAATCGTAATGGCCGTGGTGGTACCGGCCTAGAATAGTACTCCCCCATCTCTTCCCGCGGGTGCCGTAAGAGTCGGCTAAGGGATAACGTACCAGGAGGTGGGCAGCAGTGCCTTCCGAGGATCGGAAATCATACTGCGCTCGCCAACCCGCCTGCCAAGCGTGGCGAGTATTGGCAAATCCCCCCTATATGGGGAGGCATACGTCCAGCAGTGGACGCACATGGCCAAGAAAAGAATTATATCTTTTCTTATTTAATTAATAGTGTTTGAAATAGGCCTTGAAAATTTCTTGTTTGATAATCAATTCTTTTCTTCGCATGAATTTGTTAAAGCTCTCAAATCGTTTTCATTATTAAGACCACTCAGATATATGAAAATATTTTCGCAAAAACTGATAACTAGATCTGCGAACTGAAGATTTGTGTTCACAATAACGATTTCGTTATTCATGGAAATTCTCAGATTTTTTTTTTTAAACAATGATGTGTTAGTTTTGTTTATACAATTGGATAGTAGGAGAACTAGCACAATCTTTAAAAGCTTCATCAAAGTATTGTAATATCTACTCAGTTACAGATATCCATAGGGATGATGATCGCTTACCATGAGACGACCCGTCATCTTGTTTACCACCCAAAACGATATGACTTTACGAAAGGCTGCTCTTCTGCTTCTTCATCCTCCTAAGCTTGTTACGATGTGTCACGTTTATCAGTTTCAAATAATCATGTCAGTGTCAAGTCAAGTTCTGTGAACTTTCAAATTGTGACATTGACGAATTTGGGAGAATTGTATGATCTTCTCTAAAATCATCATTATAAGTTATTGAACTTTTGAAAACACGACCTTTAACCTTTATTTTCGGTGGAATGGGGATTGTAAATAGTTTTTTTTTAATATATTAATGGATATAATGGATACCGGAACAAATTTATAGCCCACTCGAATCAATCTGTGGGCCACAGCTACTTTTATACACAGTCAAGTTACATTCGGTCAAGTGTGAGAGTTTAAAGGACCGCGATCTTTTTTCAATTTTAAGAGTTTACGCGCTAAGTAAATGGCATATAGGTGAAAAACGACTCTCTGAATATTGTCGTGTCCACATCAAAGCATCGAGAATATAGGACCTTGCAAAAAAAGTAACAAGTAGGTGGATTCTCATATACAATCTGAATTCCATTACGCGATTTCCCACACTCAAACACGTTCAAGCTTTTCAGTAGTATATTTAATTCAGAAATGACGTAGAGCGAACTTGTTTTCGCCGTTGATAACAGTATAGTGGTAACATTGCATACTCGTACGTCGTAAGAACCGAGTTCTCTGACATTTTAGAAAGCAAAAACAGATCAGATGCTATTCATGAATAATTGCTAATTTAAGTGTAATTGAACAATGTGTTATACATAAATGGCAACTTCTGGTGTCTTTATATGCTCCACAGTCGCTTATAAACATAGAGATAAGGCACAAAATGTTCTAAAGTCCCCGGCTCTTTTGTAGAGGGTTCTGTTTCTAATATGTAAGGGCTTTGACTAAAAATGACGGGACAATCGTGATCTCTCTTACCTAATTCTCACTTACTAAGTATCGATTGTATTACTTCACATAAGTCTTAAACTTTACCATGTAATACCTAATTACCATGTGTTTTATTTATTTTCGATTTGTCGTAAACATGCCGAAACATCATGGAAGAAAAACAAACAAAATACGTGGTAAATATCCCGATATTAATGGTAATTCATAGCATAATAAGTATAATGTGTTGCAATTAGGGACTTGAAAAAATATGAGCGCCTCTCCCCCTAGGCAGAGATGACATTTGTTTTTATACTGTATAGATCTATCGTTTGACCACTACCTAACTTGATGGTCAGTGACGATGTGGTCGAAGATGTTATCACGCTAGATCTAAAATTCTCACTGGCTCTGAAGGACTGCTACCTGAACACATGATGTGTTTGGTGACAGTTTTTCAAACTTGTCGAACCTTAGTATCACATTTTTCCACTAACTGCAATCTTATCATATTATTTTCGCGTCTCTTACTTGTATACGTAAGTTTCCTACCATTAGATAAATATATTACAAACAACTATTAAGGACTCAAGTCGAAATAAAACACACGTAGGACATTGAAAACAATATCGAAGAGTTCTAAATTCAATTGGACGTTTATTGAAAGAGGATTTAAATCCAATATTAAAGTAGTTTCTAATGGAATGGAGTTTTAAATGTCTCTAAAGCAATATCATTGGAAAACAGTTTGTAAAATGAAAGGATACTTGATATTGTTCACCTGGAAATAAAGAAAAATCTAAGCGTCTTACCTGGATATTCTTGTAGTGAGTAGTCGTACGATAAACGTTGCTTATTTCATTTTTTTCATTTTTTTATTTTTTGCAACTCCATTGACATATTCATTATTACCTACATGTATGGTACATTTTTATACCTTAGGATTTAGAAATAAATGCATTCTCTATTAAGATAAGTACAACGTGCAAGTTTGTTTAGAAGCCAAAAAGAAAAGTACATAAATAAAATTGAACTTTATACAAAAAAAACGCAATAATTTAAAAAAGGAAGCTAGAGAAATGGACGCTTTATTGACTCGCCGCCAATTCTTGTCGAATCGTGTCCTAACTTAGAGCATTTGGTAAAGATAATATCGTGAATAAGCTCATTGCACGGGTGTGTGGGGAGTGCCCTACCCATGGGGGTAGGCTAGCTGCCATATATAAAGCATAACATATGCTTTATATATGTATGCTTAATATGATATAAGCATAGCATATGAAGGATTATTTTATGGACCTCTGTAAATCAACTAATTAATAGGTGAAGAATTATTAGATTGAAACACGGAGATGAATAATACACGCGACCTTCATGAATAGTCACACATGCAATATGTTAATAAGAATTATATTTGGTTAATGCTTACGTATTCATTGTTATATATATCAAGTCGATAAATGAATTACTAGCTGTGCTTTGCGGTTTCACGTGTATTTTGCGTTTTATCTCCATATGCAGTAATCATTATTTATTTTATTATTTCGAACTAGCTGCTTTTGTTATGTTATGCTAGGATCTAAGGTATATTTATACAAAAGTTCATGTAAATCTGTTCAGTGGTAATATTCTAAAATACTCACAAACTTTTTCATATAATTAGGATAATAGAAATAACATCTGTCAAGTACTCTTTACAAAATTTAGCGTGTTGCTACAATGAATGAATAAAATATATAATTGATATCTACTCATAGCATATTGTTATTTATAATAACTTATATCTAAAGTAGTAGTCAGGTTTAGACGATTTAGTTCGCTCGTTTATTTAATAAATTGTAATTGAACTGAGGCATAATTAATATACAATAACAAGCTTTACGGGCTCGCTGCGCCGAACATAGCAATGGAAAAATAATAAAAAAAATGCAGATAATAGATAAAAATGTTTATAAAAATATATCAGTCATATTATATGGATGTATTCTCCGTATCCGCACTATAAACGTGAGTAAATACTCACGTTTATAGTTAAAGTTTCGACCTGATTTTGGGCATGTACGATGTCCATCCTCAGGTGGGTTTACGCTGCCAGATCGCTGACCACTGTAATCTGGCAGCGTAAACTCACCTGAGGATGGACATCGTACATGCCCAAAATCTAGGTCGAAACTTCGACTATAAACCGGCAAGTAAAACGGAATAATACATCTATATAATATGTGACAAACTCACGAGAATTTCTAATCAAAAATATTAGTCATAACTCAACTTTTTCTTAACAATGGCTGCAAGCCTCGTTATTAGTAAATAAACAAGAGCCATCCACAATCACCCAATTACTATAACGAATGGAAGAGGAAAACATGTTGTGCCGACCCCACCTATTGTGAGATAAGGACAAGAAGAAGAAGATGGTTAATTTTGACGTCAATTTGATTTTTAATAATACTCATTACAAAGTCTACAACAATCTACATTCAATGTAAATAAAAAGTTAAAGTAGATCTATTCAATGCAACATTTTAAAAAAGTAAAACATTTTTTTAAACATCTGATTCTAAATTGTAAATATTATAACAAATTCATGTTAAAAGTAGATCTATTTCCAAAACTACCAAGATTATTTTATAGGCAGATATTAATTATACATGTTGTCTTAATAGCGCACTAATATATTTGAAACTGCACTACTTATGTCCTTTAAATATTTATTATTTATTTGAATACAACTCCTTCAATATTTTCACTGTCGAGATCAGTCACTCTTTAGTTGTTTTCATCTAAAACTCTTGACACCGACCGCTTTAATTAAAGCATTGGAACCTATGTTCCATCCTTTATTCTTATGGGCATCCATCGTTTGTAAGACTTTTTTACAGGTATATTTGTTCAATTTAATTTGGCCTTAATACCTCATGTTGCAAAAAGGTTGGGAAATTAATTGCCCGTAGGTATTACATTTCGTTAAGCATAGTAACTTTCATTTCATGAAATAATAAGTACCTAAAAAGTGACACTAGGTGTCACTTTTTTAAATTCATTATATTGATTTTCTCACCTGCTACCGAACGAAACGAATTCGTCACATAGAAGCCGCACTTCGCGTTGATGCAAGACTTGCATCTTGCGAGCAAATGCCTTATTACGTCACAAGCTGCCGTCGTAGCTAACTATGGAACTATTCCGTAATAGTTCCTTATAGTTATAGTAACTATGTCGGTAATTCTGATGACGTTGTGTGTAATGTGCATTTGTGAAATGACTTGCGTGCCAGCAAAATGGTATTGTAGTTTGCAAGTTGTTTAGCTTTTCAATTTGTTACAGACAGCTAACCTTCTGACAAGAACGTACAACGTACGGACGTTTTTAAGGAGAATAAATATCTAAATGTCGATCAACATGTGCGCAATTCGCATCATTAATTTACATTGTGGCTGTAGACAAAGAGATTGTATGCAAAATATTAATAACTGCGTCTAGCAAAACACACTTCAACAGGAACGAAAAAAATCGCTCGTATCTGACAATTGAATATTACTACAAATCAAAAAGTGACACTGACCCGCGATACCGCGATCCTTGGTTCAAATCCCACTCGGGTCATACATTATTTGATCATAGTAATATGTTTATTTATCCGATCCGAGGAATCAAAGTGCGGAGGTGCGAGTGTGAATGTGTTTGTTTGGTTTTGTTATAAACCGTTCAACTTGATCAATCAACAATTGTTTCAGTTACAACTTAGATGGGTTACCGCCAGTAGTATTTTAAACTGAGTGCTGCGCTTCAGTGAGCGCTTCTTTGGTTAGACAATGAGCATATTATGAAGCTTTAATGTTTCTAATTTAATTCGTATAGGATCATCTCCCTATCCTTATCCCAGCTATATGGAGTCGGTGATTTTAGTGACCTTGAAACGAAATTGTTAAAGGTTAGGATTTAGACATAATAACCATTCTTGGAAATGATACTAATATATTATTTTTTTTAATCACATTCAGACCCCGCATTAGGATTCCCTGTGTCACGGGAGGCATGGACACACAACAATCACAACACACAAACACCCAAGACCCGGGACAAACAACTATACTCATCGCACAAATGTTTACCCCTGCCGGGATTCAAACCCAGAGTCCCGAAGACACAGAAGTCACGTCACTGACACTGACCACTGCGCCAAGGCGACCGTCATACTGTTTATATAAAGCATTATGTAAAGGTTTTTAAGTGACAGCAAAACAAAAGATGGCAGACTTTTCCCAATAATACAGAAATCTCCGCCCAGACGGACTCTAATTCGTATCTCCGAAACTGATGGGTTTCAATATCTCTCAGGGTTGTAACCTATTTAAGTTATCAGACCTATCTATGCTCAATAAAGATGGGAACTTGTAATAACAAATAATTTTAACATTTTTATTGTTTTAATTTTCAGTGTTGTGGCCCGTGCGTATGCCCTTGGTGTGGAGGCGTGTGGTGCGCCAGATGTTCCAGAAGGATGTCCAGGTGTGCATGGTGCAGAGGCTCCCTTAGAGCACCTGCTGCTCCTTGCTTGGCTCTCCAACGCCTAGTGAATGATCTTATGCTGCCATGCAGGAATTATAGGTAAATTTCTCTCCTAATCCAAATGCTCAGCTGAGCTTGGCTATGCTAATCAAATCGATCAACTGCGTTCAGCAACGTTCTTTGGGATCACTATCTGTCCTGGTGATAAAAAATCACAATCAGCATATGTGAATAATATTATCAGTGATAAAATGAAGCGCTAGCAGCAGAATTCACGTCCGATCTTAATCGATCTAAATCATGTTTAACAGCGTACTACGTGGTCATACCTTGGATGGGTTACCGCTAGTGACAATTTGAACTGAGCATCATAATGTTTGGGAAGGCACGCTAAGCCTCGGTTGATGTTTTAAGAATATCGTTGTACCAAGTTGGGTCATAGATGGCTGAAAACTCTGACAGGCCAGTCGGTAGCCTAACCGCCAACCCGCATTGGCTAGCATGGTGGATTATAGCCAATACTTCTCTCCCTGAAGTTAATGGTATCAATTTGGAGGTCCCGTCCATCAAAAACATATAATATGTAAACCCATAACATACTGAAGTTCTCTGCGATGGTTTTCTATTGAAAATAATAAATACGGGCAATGAGGAGATAGTTACGCTGCCATCCGGCTACCAGATAACAATCATTACCAGCCTTAACTACAAAACTGCTTAATGATATAGGTACTTATCACCACAGCGTCTCGGGAGAACAAGGGAAACTCTGGAGACAATGCATGGGCAACGACTGTTGTTTGGAATAGATCGAGCGTCTCATTCTATACAGTTTTTTTTAAATGTTATAAGCAGTTGACGTTTTCATTTCACCTGATGTCAAGTTATTACGTGACCTATGATGTAGCACGCAAGCCTAGAACGTACCTATTCTCTCGTGACTTGAAGAGCCCAGGATTGTACGTATCGGGAAACAGACTCAGGCAACAAGTTCCATTCCTTGACAGTAGGCATTAAGAATGTGGAGGCATAACGCTTCGTATGTATAGGTGTTATATCTACCATACAGCGATGGCGCATTGCCGTACGTTTGGCCGACCGATGATTGATTAAACAGTGTTAATTCAAATTAGTGTTTTTAAAAGGTATTCAGCGCTCTTTTACACTTAACTAGGTACTAGGCAGTACGCTTTGAGTGTGAAGGTGTTTGTTAACGTTCTTCTAATACACTTTCGCTTAGATTTATGGATTTAAAACTTATAGGCAAATAACTAACAATGCAGACTGTGCAAAACCGAAAGACTTACAGCACCAATATTTATTTGAACATGCCGCATCAAGTATCAAAGTTTGCAATAACTTTAATCAAAACGATTTCTTACAATGGCCACTAAAATCTAAACTTCAAATCAAACAACAACCAGTAAAAGCCTCCATCCGATTCAACAATAGGCCATTAAACACAACCTATTACTCGAAATGCTGAAACTTTTAACGTCAATTGTCGTAAAAGCGACGTAACATTTCAGGTGACGCACAATAGAAAACTTCCATTCGACTCAAATGTTTATTACTTAAGTAACAGAGAAACCATGTTTATATTAAAATAAAACACTAATAACTAATTACAATACTGCAGCTACTACAATAACATTTTAATTTTAACCATGTTTATTGATGTAATGAGTACCAAAGTAAATTATTTTATTAATCTTCTCTCGTTCATTTCACGCTTACACGAGCCATGTCCCCAGTCGCGCATAGGGATTCGGACTCTTCAAAAATGAGCATAAACCAAAACCATCCTAGGATAACCAATGTTTTTGGTCATTGGTCTTCCCGATCCAATTTTTTCAAATCTATATATATAAAAATGAAACCCGTTTTCCGTTGTCACGACATAACATGAAAACGGCTTGACCGATTTAGATAAAATTTGGTATAAAGATACATGGGACTTTGGAGAAGGACATAGGCTACTTTTTGTCCTGGAAGAAGTATGGTTCCCGTGGGATAACTGAGTCAGCGGGAAAAACGTAGTGCACGCGGGTGAAACCGCGGGGCGCAGCTAGTAGGTAATAAAAGCAGTAAGGACTCTGGAACTACAGTAATATGAAATGTAAAATGTATAGAAGTCTTCGGGGCCGAAGCCGCGACCGGGCTCAATATACTTTACAATAATCAGAAAAAGTATCAAAATTAAACATTTGTTTACATTGAGGTGAGTTTAGTTTGATTGTGTGCGGTACGGCCACTGAGTTACTAAACTGGGCGTTTGAGCATGCTCTCCATCAGATGGTAAATAGTACCTACAGTTTAAAAAATACTTTATATTTAAAACCCCTTTCTTATATTTTATTTATAAATTTATAAAGCAAAACATCGTAAAAATAAGCAATATTTTATCGTAATCGGCGTAACATCTTCTGAGATTGCAGTATAGGTAGGTACCTATAGGGAAACGATAAAGAGTTGCTTGTGCTGCAAGATTTCGCCATAGTTGCTAAAAATGCCGCGTTCCAATGATATTATTTCACAATAGCATTTGTCCCGCATTATACATGCTGTTTATAATTATCGAAACGTATTAATAATGTTAATACACTAAATACCATTCAAAATTACTTTGATATAATAATGAATGTAACGAAATAAACGAAGTTTTAATTAACAATGACTTCATCAGCTAAAAACTTACGTGAGTTCTCGATTAGTTATTGTATAAATTGAAACGACACGACAGTCACAAGTATTTGCATTCTAATACACTATTTATGATAGCATATATATAGCATATCAAACCATTACGTCCCAACCGATGGAACACGGGCGTTGTTTAGTTAGAGAGAGAGAGCAGTGCTCAAGTAGGCGTGCGTTCAGCAGCTCCATCGGCCAAGCCATATCTTGCTCTGACAGCGGATGTGCGGCGTTCACGAACTCAACTAGAGCTTTATTTGCTCCACCCAATATTTGATCATGACCGTTCACGTCAACCTGTCAGAGCAAATTATGCTCGACGAGACCATAATCTTTCTACCTCTAGAATCGATCAAATCTTGGTCGGCTGTCAAAAGTGGCATAAGCAGTAGTAACTATGATCCATGTACAATGTAAATGATAATAACATGGATAACATGTGATCCATGAACAATGTAAATGATTCTTCTCCTTCTTCTGTAACATTCTATGAAGTAGCCGTTCGTGAGACATCGATCAAATATTGGTCGATCAATATTTGGCCGACGAAGCTCCTGAACGCAGCCCAGGAATAACTTGCGTCTCAACGCATCGTATCCCAACTGTATAACTATAAACAATTGAATAACGTGCCTTCCGTACATACTGTCATTTCTCTGTGTCACAGATGTACTAAATCAATTATACTTTGTACTGAGTTGTTTCCGGTGCTACGATTGCGATATGGCATAATTTACGTACAAAAATGCGACCGGGTAGTGCTAAACCTAAGCGTGGCAATTCTCAGATCGCATGATATCATTCCACATAATCTAACAATCGTGGTCCTGAAAAATCATCTGGGATTGACGCCTTAACTTTTCGAAGCATGAAAACGCGAAAAAAAGAGAACATTGCTTAACCCAATTTATCATTGAAAATCGCATAGGCAAGCTTCACTACGCACGCTCTTTATTTCTGGTGTGTGTTCTTGTGCGAAACATTATTAAACCAGGCTATATTTGCGTCACGCGTGCAGATAATAACACGCATAATAATCAGTGTGTATGTTAATTTAATAACTTACTGTACTGAAAATAAATCCAAACTAGGTTAGGTACTAATTATGTTAATGTCCATACTAGTATTAAGAAATAACAATAAGTTTCTCATTGCAAATACGTCATGATTTTTATGGAACAAAAACCAGTTTCTGCACGACAGCTATGCTCCGAAATTACCAGATGGCGCTAAGTAAAGTTCAGAAATATATTTGTTTTTTGTAATATTTAGAGAAATCATTCATTCTCAAGCTGTCTCAATATGGAGATCTGTAGATTCTAGTTTAATAGTATGAGATACGTTATTTCCGATTATTGCTATATTAATATCTCCTGTTTATAGCGTGTTACGGTTAGCAAAGACAATACGTGTATGCTTCACCTTGGACATGCGGTTTTCAAGCACACTAAACCCTCATTTTCTCTGCCCAAAGTTGAACCAACCTCTACTAGGAAAAAATAAGTTTAACAGGCAAAAAAGTGTTGATACAGTTAAATCTTTTGGGCTGTCAAAGATATCAGATAGTATACTATCTATCAGGTTTTCCATTATTGCTTTGATAAAAGGTCTTTAGTGCAATATTGATCAACTCTTGGTAATTCAATGTTTGGCTTCTGGATCCCCCGAACGCACTTCTACGTTCTTGACAAGTTGTTACAATATTTAATTGTATGTCTAAAATAACGAGATTACTTATTGATTAGTTATTAGTGAGCTCTTTAGAATAAATGATTTTCGTCAGGTTTCTTTTTTCAGACAGGTTACACTAATGAAGTGTAACCTGTTCTTGACATATGCAATGCAGTATGCATTACATACGCACCGATAATAATAAAATTTTGCAACCTCTCATTACTGTTTTTTACTTTTGGCTCGAATCCATACAGTACATCAAGAACTGGGTACACAAATTAAAATATGTTAAAAAAAGAACAGCTTACTAAAACAGAATCTGAACTTCTTTTAATTTACGTTCCGTCAACGGAGAAATTCTTTTTAAAAACGGATCAAATCATAAAAACACATTCGGCGTTTCCGTATCCAATTCAGCGTTTCCGTATCCAATTCAGCATTTTTGTATCCAATTCAGCAGTGTCTTATATACTTAACTCCATTAAAAACTACCAGTACTTATAATAGTAGATATATAAGTGTGTATGTACGAGTAAATATTGAACTTTACTTAAAATAGTATTTTTGCCCACAGACGCGGCTGCACAGACCTGTTAACAGCAGTCACCAGAGCCAAACACGAAGAAGAATGCAAATTCGACACCATGACGTGTCCAATCACAGCCAACTGCTGCTCCGTTCCCTTCGAAGAACTCTCCTCCCATTTACAAGCGAACCACAACATTATTGCCGTCTACTCACAGAAGATCAAGATCCTCATAGAAAACTTCCAGACGAAGCTGAAGAAGACGGCCTGTTGCCGGACTAAATACAAGATCATATTGTTACATCAAAAAAGCGCTTTTATAATCAAAGTGTGCATATACAACTATCACGTGAGAGTGGAAGTAATGAGACGGAAACTCGGATACATTGCTGATCTCAAAGCTGAGACGAAGAAAAGTGAATACTGCGCTCTAATAGAATTTCAAAGCAAAGCCTTGTGTACCAAATCAGCAATAGTGATAGAGAATGAAGCATATGGTAAGAAAGCAGAGGTACAGTGGAATGACGTCATTATGAAGTCCGATATTGACGAGGCTATCACCATTCACGTAAATATAGGAAAAACAGATTCCGATCTCATAAGAAAAGATTCTATTGAATCGTGATTGTCATTTTAGATTATAGACTTTGTAAATAATATTGTAAGGTCTCATTCCGCGTAGTAGTGCATTTAGGGTGTATGATTCATATAATGATTACTGATGTATTTTGTAATTAAATTGAAGGCTGATGTTTCGGCCGAAATGTGACTGATGTAGATGTAATTTTAGCTTAATTAGTTTATACGAGTAGTAATGAAAATAATAAACAGAAAATTAAATGCTAATATACAACGACGTTCTTGTTTTATTTATAATCGTAATTAATTTGGCCCAAATGGGTACTGGAGTACCACACTGTACTCATTCCATAAACAATGTGGTATATGGATGATAGGTTAGGTTGCGTGCTAAATCCTAGACAACGTCATCACTTAACATCAGGTGAGACAGTTGTCAAACGCAAACTTATAATAGTAAAAAAAAAATATTTAAAAAAAATGTCATATATACAAATTATTGACTCTAGCAATTCGAATTTACGTATCAGGTCGTTAGTGTTTTGTGTCGTGATAGCCTTTACTTTGTAACAATACCTTTTTTTAACAATGCCCTTTCTTTTCGAGATCAAGAGCGGGTAGTTACAATAGAAACTGCGCGTTCTACCTGATTTTGTCACTCGCATTCTCTAGCCTTCCCGTGACCATGACCTATGATACTTAGATTTACGTTGGGGTAATTGTAAATCTCATTGTTAATGTTTTAAATTGGATATATGTATATTGATAAACTATAGTTGGAACCCTCTGACTTACTACGTGAGTAATTGTAAATGACACATTATGAATGTATAATACACGGGTGTATTATTATACATTCATAAACCTTGCGACCTATTCTCAGACCCAGCAAATATATCTACACACATTTTAAAAAAGACTTTGATAATACTTCGACCACATCATCACTGACCATCAACAGATATAGTGGTCAAACGCTAGATCTATACAGTATAATTAAAAAACAAAAAAACTTTTATTCGGGTCGGGAACTGAACCCGTAATATTGAATAAAAAGCATTTCTATTTCGTTAACGAACGTGAACGTGAAGGTTACATGTAATTATTAAACATGGTAGCTATAATGTGTTTTATGAGTTTATCTTATAATAAAGTGTAAATACAGCATAACATGGTTACTAAAATGAATAGCATTTATTTTATATAAAGAGCCAACATATTTTTGGAAGTGAAGATTGGATGAGTACATTTATAAAATAAAATCACTAGATAAAAAGGCTTTAACTACAAAACAAATCTCATACAATACAAATATTGACCGACCCTCACCACAATACAAATAATAATCTCAGATTTGTCCTTTAAGAATAACAATAGCAAGGCACAAATAAACAGACAATACAGTTTATTGTAGAAGGAGCCAAGTAAAGATCGTCTCCTAAGAACATTTGGTTCTATAATACAATCAATTACTCGAATGCCACCATAAATTAATTTGTGTGAAAACTCTTACTTAAGGAATGTTCGAGATGGACAATTGGCGTTTAATTGGCAGTTTCCAACTAAACAAACGTTCGATTTGGGTATGTGGCATTATTGGCAAATACGACGACGATTACTTTGACTATTATATATTTGCCTCTAATAAAATATTTCAACACTTGTAATATTAGCTAAAAACTTAAAGAGAAATAGATTTTCGTAATAAAAGTAGGAAAGGTTCTTAAAACACTGATGTTTTTTTAACAAAAATCCATTTGCTGATCGCGCATGCGTGTTGCGCGGCGTCCACAGATTATAAATAGAAAAACTGCATAACAACCTCCTGAGTCCAGCTGAAGTTGTATCTTATTGCTAAAGAGTTCCATTATGATACAGTTGTCTATAGAAAATCTGTGTCATAATGTAACTTTTTGAATTTATATCGATATATTGTCCATAAAGACTGCCACTAAAGTTCTATTTTTGTATTTTTTATTATTATATTTCAGTATGAGATTAGATAAATATTATTTTTGAATATTTGTTGATTTACTCACATTTGTTGCAGCTGTCAATAAAAAAAAAACATAAAGTGCAAAGATATCAGAATTAGGAGTGCACTTTGGCGTTTTTAACAGTTTTCTCTTGTATCTCGAACGGCAACTAAACTATCATCGTAATGCAAGTTTCTAAGATAATTTGACTCGTTTATAAATTTAGGTACAAGTTTATACTTGGAAGCAAGAATAATTAATAGGTAGTATGTTACAGTTTTTTTTTTTCTAGTTCAAGTTTGAAAAACTGTCACCAAACACATAGTGTGTTCAGGCATCAGATCTATCGTTATAACATCTTCGACCACATTGTCACTGACCGTCAAGTGAGATAGTGGTTAAACGATCTACACAGTACCTATTAAAAAAAGTTAACATTAGAAAATACATTTATATATAATAAATAAAATGATTAAAATACAAGTATTACTATCGGGATATTCAAAATGTGTTTTATTTGTTTTTGTTTCTTGATATTTCGTTTGTAAAGTGAAAATGTGAATATAAAGTAATGCATCTGTGCCGAAATATCAAGGAAGGAAAACAAATAAAATATATTATGGTAGAAATCCCCCCAATTTACTTTATTTGTTACTAAAAGTACAGGATTTCGTTGAGAGAAATATAGTATCTTTTTTTCACGTATTCTTTTCTTATATTGTATTTTGTGTATAAGCCCATACAGGAAAGTCTTTTGTTAGTTAACTTCCCTAAATTCCTACAAAAAGCTTATATAAAATTTTTGATTGTTGTCTTTCAGTTGTTTTTGGTACGGACCTAATTGTCTTGAAAAAATGATTAAATAAAAATTTCGTGGTAGGGACCACCATGCTGGGAATTTGATAACGGTGTTACCTTCACCGGTCTCTTTAAATTATAATTTTAGAAGTATTTTCACAATTTGTTAATGTTAATAAAATAAATACATTTTTTACACAAAATTACAAGCTTTATAAAATATCCATTACAGATTCTAAGTCGGGTTCAATCTCATTTTTTTCGAAATGGATTTGTTGTCTCCGAGAAACGCCAAAGTTCGATTAGCAGCCGTGAAGTATTTAAGATATTGGAAATCGTTACATCTCCATTAAATAAGTAATCCTCTGAGGTTTTGTCATTTTTAATATTTAGCACTGAATTGGATGATATTACTTTCTACCTTGGCCGTGGAAAGATATTTGGGTTTGATTCAGAAATCTTGGATGAATTTGTATAGTACTACGTTTAAGTGTTATTACTTAACTACCTATGGAGAGACCTATGTCCAGCAATGGATGTCCCATGGTTGAGGTGATGATGATGACTTATCTATCTGCGCACCGCGGTTTCAGCTACGTGGACTACAGTTTCCCTGCTATCTCACCACATGCTTATTAATGAGTGGCTTTAGACAAGGGATAAAGCTCCTACAGTCGATGATTTCCTAGACTAGAGATATATTAAAATATAAACACAGTGTTTGAACTGTGCCCTGCACCAGAAGAAACAAAACTGAAACGCCAAAAAATGTGAATAGTAGGTATTTGTTTTAGGCATGTATTTGTTATGTAAAGTAATATATTAAATGAACACGCATCAGGATTTTGCCTTTTCTGCCTGTAAGCACCCGAGAGCCTCTGTTAAATAACCATACTTACCATTTCAGCTCCATATCACGGATATCATGGTAGACTGTAAGAATTTAACTATTTTAAAATATGATACTACTCCACGTTATTCGAATCACTATTACTCGTTATTCGAATCACTATTACTCGTTACTCGTCACGATAACTCGTTACTAGTCACGATAACTCGTTACTAGTCACGATAACTCGTTACTAGTCACGATAACTCGTTACTAGTCACGATAACTCGTTACTCGTCACGATAACGTTAGTCGTACTGTTATAAGATGAGACGATGAGACAAAATATCCAGGAAACGGAGATGATACGTTAATATCTGAAAAGATCCCAAACATTCTCATCTAAAAGTTATAGATAAAGTTCACTCCTTATACTTATTACAAATAAATCAAATGAACACGTCTCAATATTTTCAGGACAGACAACACCAAAAATGCTTAGTTATTAAATTATTTGGAGTTCAAAGTTGGAATAATATATTATTTTTACTTTTACGAACAAATAAGCAAGGTTTGTTTCCATTGTTATACACGACACGATACAAGTGATATACAGTTGTTTCCTGTTAATTATATCAAATCCAAAGTTTCCGAATGTACACTATTTTATATAGGTAATATGGCCAGTATTATAACTGTACCCGACATTGGTTAGAATTTAAAAAAAGTCAAGGGATGTAAAAGTTGCTTGTATGATTGTAAACACACTTGACGACACCGGTTATGAGTGAAGAGTTACATCTACCCAAGCGTGATTCACCATTGATCGCATTATAAAAGCAAGTGAGATAGTTGTTAAGCACTTGCCTTGATTTAATATAAAATAAATGATTTTCTATAACTATATTCACTTCACGTAAACTTCAAACAACGTAAATGGGCGCTAGTCGTGTTCAAAATCTCAAATTCCTGTTGTTTCGGCCCTTTTCCACGTACTCGTCCGTAATAAAGCTTTCTTTCTATAGCGCTAAAAGTTTGTCATGTTTTGTCCTATTTTTATCACTTCTATAATTATATACCTACGAACATATTTTAGTACACAAATATTATGGCTGATATTTTAATTAACAAATAGTTATATATTTTAATGTGTATACACTTGTCAATCAAACGATGGCTGAGTCAAAAAAATTATTTTATTTTTTTATTTATCAACATAACATCAACAAGGTCGATCCTAAACTAGGCAGAGCCTTTACTATGGTAACCTAATGACTGATATACATACTTATATACATATTCACACTCAGACACACAACACAAACAGAAGAACCTAAATAGAGAATAAGAAGCGACAGAAAAACAAACTGAGGTTTATGGCGTTTATAGCAGCCTTTTCAATACATTTTCAATCGGTTCAAAACTGGCGTATTTTCGAAAACAGTCTTCACATTTATTTTGCATTAGCCACAGGGCATCTATTAGTCATTCACATTGTGAATAATGTTTCTAATCTCACTTTTCATTTATCGCATCACCATCATTCTTATCTTCTTATCATTCGTATCATCATCATTGTGGACTACGAACAACGATAACGAACATTCAACAGTTAGAGATAGATAATCGCTATGAAGCCCTCCATTTTACCTTTAAGTGTGACATCAGTAAACTTGTAATTTGTATTGTTACGGTATAAAAGTTGTGAGTTAGAAACCTATACACGGCATTTTGTACAGGTTACAAACATCAAATTGGGTGTCAAACAAAAAAACTTGTAAAAAATTGAGTACCGTTTTTAACATGTGTTTTCCTAATAAAAGCATCCACCCATTATTAAACCCAAGGTTCATAACCTAAGGGCAAAGTTTTAGGTATCGAAAATCGATTTGATGGCGTTTCCACGTAGATGAACATGAATGGGAATCCCTCATCTTCACTGAATTTCAGTGTGGAATGTCGCAATTGAGAACATACTTAGAAGTATGAAGGCGTTAATATAGTTATAACATTATGTGAGCCGGAGCGTCAAGAAGCTTGACTTTTCCATCTTCGTAGGGGCCGACGGTCCGTAATCGTCACGGGTCCAGCAAGGCCAACGACGATGCGTTAGAAAATGAAATGAAACACACAATTTTCACGATTTCAGATAAAGATATGTACGACAGGATTTATCTTTATAATTATCACGTAAAAAAATAGAAAAGATTTTCAATTCCAATACATTTTTTATGATTGTTACCTCAATGAACTAATGTGCAAAAATAATTTTCACATATTGAACACATATATACCTACTTCCCTTTTCATTTGTCAAATAGAAGTTTTAGAACATTTAGTATTTTTCTATCAAATAACACTTTTTAGTAGTACAGTAATCGATTTATTTAGTTTTTAAATTACCTAGGTAATTACTACATCTTAAATGATGTTCATTTGCGAATATAAAATTTAATAATAGCGCACAAAGCGCTTGGGCCTGGTGACCTCTAGACGCATTTACACAAAGCGCGTCCTCTGATTGCGTCGGTCCCGATTGTTGTCATACGATAACATTTTTTTTTATACTTTATAGTATCATTTGATGGTCAGTGACAATGTGGTCGAAGATGTAATCACGCTAAACCTAGATGTTTACTGGCTCTTAAGGACTGCTGCCTGAACACACTAAGTGTTTGGTGACAGTTTTTCAAACTTGAGGAACTGGACCTAGGGGGTACTCAAAAGTATGCTAGCAGCATGCTGAAAATTGCAAATTGGTGTTACTTTCCCCGGAAGCTCAAGCCGTTGGTGGAGATCGAACCAGTGTCCATCAGTTTGACAGCCGATGCACCCACCGCTGAAACATTTGTTAGGCCATGTCGGAGGCCCTTGAGCGGTCTGGGAACTCCGACAATAGATTGGCCACTGCGTTGTGAATAATTCCAAAACTCTCATAATATCTTTCTTTATTTCATTCTCTTTTTTTTAATAGGGCAAATGCCTTTATTAAAATAAAACACTAATAACCAATTACAATACTGCAACTACTACAATAACATTTGAGCAATACACTAGCTATTAGTAGCCTATAGATAACTCAAATGTTCTAACCCGCTACCGGCTGGCAGCGTGCCCAGAATGCTAGCAGCACTGCCACGTTGAATTGCAATGCTGATTCGTCGAGCCAAATATGTGCCAGCATTTTGGTCACGCGTCGCATCGATCAAACGCATTATTCTCTTTTATATATTAGAACGCACTAGGGCATCTCATTTATTAACCACCTGTCATCGACGGAAGAGTCCTGGAACTCATATCACGGGCTTCCACGAGCCTAGTTTGGGAACCAACTATGGCTAACTAACTAACCAACATGTTAATGGAATCAACATGTTTTGTAAATGCCTTGACCTGAATAAATTATTTATTTATTCTTTTATATCGGTGTCTGAACTGGTAAGTGTGGTACAGGCCTATGGGTAATGACCGCAGTGCAAGAATCGAAATTAAAATTAGACTTAATCTAAGGCCTTGCTGGACTGACTATATAACATGTATAAGAAATTTTGAAAGTATATGATCGGCTAGGTCCTCGCAGTCGTTTTGCCGCCGCTACACGACCGATGCCGATGGCACTTTTTCAGGAACGGTTTCACCCGCAAATCAGTCACGCCTGGCTGGTTTTGAACAGCTTAAAAGTAAATTGAATCTTTTTGCGGCATGTTGCGTGTCTATGTACCTAACATAAACCAAACGGTAAGGTTAAAGCTAATTCGGATAAGTTACAATATTACTTTACACTGGTTTTTACGGGTATAACGTGGTACTTACGCGTAGTCGATATCACGATCGACAATTGTTTCGGCTTCTTCCTGAAGAAGCCGAAACAATTGTCGATCGTGATCGACTACGCGAAAGTACCACGTTATACCCGTAAAAAACAGTGTAAAGTAATTATGAACGTGAGTTTTAATATTATTAAGTTACAATATTTTCATCCCTAACGGATCGATGACAGATGCTAGAATAATAATAATATTTTTTTAAGCTTCCAAAAATGTTTTGCTGTACTCTTCTTAAATTCTTTGTGGTTTCAACGAGAACATTTTAGTTATCTAGTTTTAAACCATTTTCAATCTGAATAAAAGGAGCAATATTATTCAAATCAATTTACCTGGTCGATTACTAAGCTTGAAGATCTTAAATAATGCGCGACTCTTTATTATTTTAGAAACGCTCACAAATTTATCGACAATCATAACCTCTTATTTTTAAACCTATACAGAAAGATTCAATACCGCCTTAATTATTGAAACATAAACTAAACTCCTATATTATCCTGTTTTAGTCATTCTTTATTAATATCCATTACAAGTGCATCATCATCATCATCATCATCTCAGCCATAGGACATCCACTGCTGGATATAGCCTCCCCATTGATTTCCACAAGGACCTGTGGAAACATTACAAGTGAACATTACATTACATTGACCATTACAAGTGCGTTTGCCACTAAATCATTGGGTGCGAAGTTATGAAAACGATCTACGATAGATCACCACGCCAGTAGTTTATTCACTCGTAACTTGAAGTAACTCAGATTATTGCCACGTAGAAACAAAGACTCAGCCAATCAATTATGCTCCTTATCTGTACTCAAGAAAAATTAAGAAATTAAACGCTTGGAGGTGGAATCTTAACCGATGGTTTGCTATGGAGAATGCCACAGATCTGACAGTCAGATCTGTGAACTAACGTGGTCCTATCCATTCCCGACGCGGAAAAATAAGACAGAGTGCCCATACTGTAAAAAATATGCTGTAGCCTTGACTGTAGTTTCACTAACAGTTAAAGAACACGCATGAGTTAGGAATAGAAACATTGCCAAGCCTTATGATATTAAAATTATACAAGCCAAGAAAACTTTACATTTCAATGTTGCATTCACATTATTCAATATGTACAGAAATCAATGTCGTTAATGTGTATGTAATGTCAAAAGTTAATAAGAAGGTGTGACAGTTTTTTAACATATACATATTATACATATCATATGAAAATGATAATGAAATTTGTATAATAAATAAAATAGTAAATGATAATAATTTGATATATCAACTAAGCATTACTGTATACTACTATGTATTACGGCTATCGGTCGCATGACCTGTTCATGTTATTATTTCCTAGAAAAGTAATAACAATTTTAAATAGGCCACGTCGGCGTCGGGTTTAATTTACGCCAGACTTTGTTTATAACACCTTTACGCCATTTTTCATAAATACTCATAAACTTTGGTATCAAAATCTCTTACGGACCGCTGTGAAAAGAATATCTTTGGCGCCTAAGTATCTTATAAAAACTTTATGAGTTCAGTGAGTATGTTTGAAGATTAAACGGTATTTACAGAGTATGGTACAGAGTCTGTGGTTGTCTTTATTATCTTATTAACCCTGATTTACGGTTTGTATAGAAAATATATATTTTATTTGAGAAACACAATAAAAAAGTTATTCCGATAACGGCACTGCTTTGCTTTTATTGTGTTTAGAAACACCCTCGAAAATAGTACATATATAGTGGTAGTGATTCGCTTATTCAACTGAACTAAACTCAAATTTTGGAAAACTAAATCAATTCTTATACGGTTACGATAAAGTCTAAATTAGTATGAGACTTATCAATAACATCACTAAAATTAAAATATATTTATTAAATTTGCGGGTAGTTTTAGCGAATTTAAGTTGCCATTTATTTGGTGCCTACTAAGCTACCCGCAATTGGCCAACAGTTGAATAAAAATCGTCTAATATTAGTGAGAGCGTTGTATGGAGTTATACGAATTTGAATTTTAGCTTGAATAGAATACGAGCTATTTCAATTTGAAGAATTTCAGTGAATTATAGCTAGTTTATGTGATTAACAGAATTAGGTCCTATTAGTAGATATACTTTAGCAATCACAAATTATTTTGTGTGTATTTATCATTTCAATAGCTTTTATTTCTAGTTAAAAATATGTTTTCGTTAGTTCAAATTTCCGTTTCGCAGGCATATCGATCTCTTTTGATGGATTATGTGCTGGAAATGTTAAGTTTCCTCTTTCATTTTAGTTATGCAGTCGAATAGTTATTCCCCCCTTCCCAGATGTTAGGTACCTTTAAAGGCTTCTGCAACTTTATGGAATAATAAACGGACTTTAATATCCAGTCAGTGATACCAGTTTGGTAAAAAATAATAAGAAATTAAATGATCATTTTATGCTTTCTGAACTCACGCTAACTACGGGCCAATTCCTTTTTTAATACATCTATATGCTGGGCGGTCTATGTAGTGATATTTCTTTTTCCTAGAAATTGTTTCTCGTGGTACGATCGATCGATATGTTCGAAGTTATACAATAAACTTATAATTTCCAGAAAATGAAGCTCCAGCTACCATTTTCGTGTTGGAAATGGCCCGAAACTTTCCGCGTAACCTTCTTTTTACCATTAGTGTCGAAGAGAGAAAGAACCTTTGATCATGCCGCAATTCGTCGGCTATCATAGGTGGCAGATAGAATTATTTTAGAGAGTCTGTGAATAAAATATGACAGCTTTGAGAATCGCAATATTTGAAACAAAACAAAACATTTTAAGAGATTAGCAGGTGCCAATGAAATTACAGAGACTCGTGGTAGTCTACAGGCAAAGAGGATGAGAAAAATCCTTATGCGTGTTGATTTAAAATATTACAAATGAGTACTTTGCAAAGGAAATAGGGGCTCACACGAAAATATTTGATCAAATTGCTTAAGCAAGTGAAATCAAATATTTTTTAATATTTTGTAATATATTTATTTACTAATATATATATTTGTAAATAAATATTTTCCAGCGACTATATTTATCCTTTATCCAAAATTTTCGCGGTAACGCTTGGACTGGGTCTAACACCAGAAGAAAGGAAATTAAAAAGTCTAACAATTTGAAATCAAATCTTTTTTAATATATATTTTTTTTTTTACAATACCCTATTTTTAAAGTTTATTAGATAACTTGGACTTTTAACACAATAAGCTGAAAGACACAAAATTGTCTATTTAGCAAATAATAAAAATTATCATTGGTAAATAAAAAAATATGAAAAACAGAATAAATAAATAAATCCGAATCGCAGCAAAAAATTACCGATTTGAATTAATTATATTGAAACAGTCCTTCGAGACGTGTTTAAATATTTATATTCTCTCAATCTACGACTCGTCGTGTCAACAAGTGGGATGGGACGCCTCGTGTACACGAGAAATAGATCCGAGTACGTGTCGAAGCTTGACGCGTACCTTCTTGGGCAAAGCCGATCTTAACCTGTTTGTGTATACATATTAAAATATCAGGACGGTACTGTTTATTTTTAGAACATATGAGAAAAAATAACACATATCAATCTAGCTGAAAAATATCTGAACATTTGATTCGACTCTTAGATCACCACTCACTAAAGATTTCTAGACAATGATAATTTTAAAAGGGGAAGATATGTGATATTCAAACATCGCTTGTTCCAACTCAAGTGAGTCCTGTGATCTTAGTCCCGCGCAGAACGTAGTCTTGTACGCTTGTCGATAGGTACTGCTTATTACTGCAACCTGATTATTTACATTTTTGCAAATAATACAATATATTTGCAAAAAATTAAATAATATACATACATTTGCATTATTAAATATGTCCTCTTTTGGTTTTTACGAGTATTTTAATAATTCAAGAAAGAAAGAAACAGACTCCCGGGATTAATTTCCAGTTGTTAATTAGGTGAATATTGTTGAGTCGCCATTTTTGTGAGAGCGAGACACAGGCCAATGTCCAATATTGTCTCACTCGCACAAATGGTTCGGCACGTCTTTTCACCTTTGTCATAATTGATCTATTTGATTTATACTAATATTATCGAGAGGAAAGATTTGATTGTTTGTTTGCATTGAATAGGCTCCGAAACTACAGAACCGATTCAAATAATTATTTCACTGTTATGCAGCCACACTATCCCCGGGAGACATAGGCTATATCTATAATATTTTCAAAAAACTAGGGATCCTTATTATTTTTTATTGTGAAATTGTTTACCCGTGCGAAGCCGGGTCGGACCGCTAGTTAGTTTGTTTTTAAAAGATTATAAGCTTACGTTTGACCACTGTCTCAATACAGATGTAGTTATTGCACTGTTTATAGATACGTGAGTTTCCGCGCATGTAATTGCGCGTCGAGCCCATGTTCAGCGTATAATGGGACGTTAGAGCGTCAGTTATCTTCCCTTTAAACATTATCAATGCGTCTAGCTATTTTTTATACTGCATAGATGTAGCGTTTGAACACAATCTCACTTGTCACTCACGATGTGGTCGAAGATGTTATCACGCTAGACCTAGAATGCTCACTGGCTCTCAAGGACTGCTGCCTGAACACACTATGTGTTTGATGACAGTTTGTCAGACTGGTAGCTAACCAGGCGGATACTTGAAAGTACCTTACCGCTATGCTGGGCATTTGATAACGGTTTTACCTTCACCGGAAGCCCAAGCTGTTGCTGGGGATCGAACCAGTACCGACGCCCCTCCCGCTGAACTATCATCACTAGTTGATATAGATATAATTTTATGATGTGGGACTGGTCACGCTTGCGAACTGCCCCTTTAATTTTTATTGACTTCACAAGATATGTGTTGCGATTAATATTATGTACCTATGCATATTGATACCTTGCTAATTGACTTTCGCCATGTTGACAATGAAGAAAATAATGTTAAGTACGATTTGGTACCTATAATATACGTTTACATTCTACATATTAAATATTATTTTTGTTTTTCATATCACTGAAAACTAAAGACTAAAAAAAAAAACATATCGAGGAAATCATAATAATAATTAATGACTTTAGTCATTAATTATTATAATATTATTTGTTATTATTATATTTTTTTATATTATATTATATTATTTATCATCATCATATATATGTAAAAAACAATGCATTACCAATTAGCAATATTATCAGATGGGGTCACTATTTATAGGTATAAATATACGAGTGGTGCCTATTCGATTTATATGCCTAAAGTGAAATTTTATTTAAATTTTTAGAAGTTAGTCCAAGATACTTCGTGAAATGTAACATAAGCTCATATAAAATGTTCCTACAGATCCTTAAGATTGGGTAATAGCCGTGTCATGTCGATGCATAACTTGTTTCAATATCAATTTCAATCATTTATTGCATCATATATGTAATTAGAATCTTAAAATATTATAACAGTTCACATATGACCCTGGAAGGGTATGGCAATATGGGTGAGAACGGACCAATATATTATGTTAGTGAGTCCATAATTATATTATTATCTAAGCTAGTTGTCATAATGTAAACTCTAAGGCTTTCACGGCCGGCGTTGTATGTTGTATGTATTGCTTCCGGGCTGTTTGGCCGTGGTCTATGTGAAACTTTTGTTCCAGACGTTTCGTCGATCACTGCGGTCGACATCTTCAGTGGTTCAGGTCCGAGCGGCGACAAGAGCGTAGAACTCTCCTCCGCGGCGTCTTCTCTGATACTGATGTGGAGTCTTTTTTTTTTTTTTTTTTTTTTTTTTCTTTTTTCTAACGGACTAATGCTGTTTGCCTCTACCGGCATTTACAGCTTCACCGGAGGGGGATGTGGAGTCTTGAGTCGCTTGTGTATTTATAGGACGCAGTGATCGACGAAACGTCTGGAACAAAAGTTTCACATAGACCACGGCCAAACAGCCCGGAAGCAATACATACAACACTAGTTGTCATAGTTATCTTTAAAGATTCGTCGATATCATTTTTTTTTTAAGAATGATTTTAATTTATTTTCATTGTCTGTCATTCTCTTCTGCCTTCAAGCTGCCTGAAAGTTTTATATGACTACAAGAAAAAAGAAAGTTGGATCATTACTAACAATCTAGCCAAGCCTTAAAAAACATACCCAACTAGTCATCACGCGCGTATGCACGCATTTATGTACAAAACCCTGCCCATAACAAATTGTCAACAAACACTTACCAGAGCACGATTAAAAAATGCTCCAAACGACCCAATAATTACGGGCGTACACGGAGGCTTAGTCAGTTTTACATATTTACGTGATAAGTGTATGTACAGTCGTGGTCAACTAATTAGGGACAATCTCTAGTTAAGCCAAATTGTGAATTATTTTTTTATTTTCCAACGAGTCTTAACAATATTCCATATCTTTTACATGTAAGTGTAATTAGTCATTTATGTGCGCGATTATACAAACAATAACAACTTCTTAAATATTAAACCTCTTTACAGTATAGCTGATAAATTATCATAGTGCTATTTGTTCAAAGAATGCTGGCTGGCCATTTAATTAGGGACACTGAGGTATTGCGTTCTAATTTCAAAATTGGAATTTTAATATTTTTTTGTTTCTTTTCTTATTGTTTCGTGGACGTTTTGGCGGCAATCCAGATTTTTTATTTTAAGTTTTGATAATTATTTTGAAGAAAAATGGGCAAAAATAAAAGTTGCGATCCAACACTACGAAAAATTATCATGAAGTTTGTCGAGCGTGGTTGGTCATACCGAAGGATAGCACAACATTTAAATTGTTCAAAAACTATGGTATGCAATGCAGTGCAACATTTCAAGCGCTATAACACAGCTTTAAATGTGTCCAGAACAAAAAGATCGAGAAAAACGACTCCGCAAGAAGATAGAATGATAACCAGGTTAGCTAAGAAAGATCCGTTTCTAGGCTCTATTTTAATGAAACACGAAGTGTTTGGGGCAAACGAAAGAGCCGGTGTATCTGCGAGGACCGTTCGACGACGTTTGGTAGAAGCAGGGTTGTTCGGAAGAGTGGCTCGCAAAGTACCGTTGTTGAAGAAAGAACATAGAAATGCTCGTTTGGCGTGTGCACGTAAATATGGACATTGGACCTACGCCCAATGGCAACATGTACTTTTCTCTGATGAGACCAAGGTTAATTTGATTTCTTCAGATGGAAGGCAATATGTACGGCGTCCTGTAAAAGCGGAAATGAATCCAAGATTCACAAAAAAACAGGTGAAACATGGCGGTGTAAACATTAAAATGTGGGGTTCATTTTCTGGACGTGGAGTGGGACCTGTGAGGAAAGTTCAGGGTAACTTAGACCAACATCAATACAAGGCAATATTGGAAGAAACTATGGTTCCCTATGCTGAGGAGCATCTCCCTATTATATGGACGTTTCAGCAGGATAACGACCCGAAACATACCGCCCATTCAGTCAAGTCGTTTCTTACCAGTCAGTCTGTATCGGTGCTAGATTGGCCAGCAAATAGCCCGGACCTCAACCCAATTGAGCACCTTTGGCACGAAATCAAGAAAAAAGTTGCCACTTATCGTAATACAAATTTGGATGAACTTCATGAAGCTTTTTGTGAGGCATGGGTAAACATTCCTGTCAAAACATGTCAGAAACTGATAATGTCTATGCCACATCGGTGTCAAGCGGTAATTACTAACAAAGGTTTTGCTACTGGGTACTGATTTTACACGTAATAAAATAGAGCTGTTAAAGATATTATAACACTGCAGATTATAAGTTTTGTTTAACTGTATTTTTCATTATACTTTACTGTCCTTAATTAAATGTCCACTAAAGAATTGTACCTTAATATTTAATACATGTTTAATCTTTGATATCAAATACTTTTTCTATTTATTTAATCTTTTATTTACAGCCATTTATAGCATAATAATCGGACCACATTATGCAAATAATAGGTGCTGAGAAATCAATAGGGTTTTATATTTATATGTACATAACCGGTTATAGCCCTTCACTATCTTGAATGTCCCTAATTAGTTGACCACGACTGTATATGGCTGGCCGGTTGGCGCAGTTCGATAGGTCAAACATTTGTGTGTATGAACATGTCTGTTTGACCTGTGTTTGGGTGTGTATATGTATATAAGTATATATATATCAGTCATCAGGTTACCATAGTACAGGCACTGCCTAGTTTGGGACCTGAAGACTTTGTGTGAATGTTGTCCCATATTATTATTATATTATTTATTATTATTATTTATCATTATTTCATATCATAATTTTAGATTTATCTTCTTCCACTAACCTCAGCAGCAATATAAGCGGGAATGACCGAGAGCAGGAGTCTCTCCTGCTGCTCCCTCTCACACTCCAGCTTCACTCTCTGCTCCAGACAGGTCCTGGTGCCGGCGAAGGTGTTCCGATGAGCTCGTTCTGTCATCGCGCGGTAGTACAGTCCGATACCGCTAGCGGAGAACAGGAGGGACAGCTCACAGATCAGCTGGGGACAAGATATGTCATTTAAAAAAAAAAACGGAGTTGATTTAAGGATTGCTGGTCGTTGACGTACGAGTGACAGCCTGTTAGCAATAACTCTGTTTTAATTTTCTATTTATTATTTCATGTATTTTCAAGTCATCATACATATGCCAAGTCAGCCCAAAACCAATGTCTCCTTCCTTTCTCCTTCCGTATACGTAAGGACGTAAGACCTGACCTTAAAGGTAAGGTTTGCATTTAATTCAGCTACTCTCGCCTCAAACTCAACTGTACTTTTTCCGGGATAAAAGTAGCCTATATGTTAATCCAGGGCTTAAACTATCTCCATACCAAATTTCATCTGTGTAGCCGTTTGAGCGTGAAGAAGTAACAAACATACACACATGCACACATAGACACAAACTTTCGCATTAATAATATTATGAGGATTATTATATTATTCGCCGAAGACATAAATTATAAATTTGAGATGGTCTCTGAATGCGGTCCTGTAGCCGAAGCAGGAATTACTGTGGCAGTCGTTGGCAGTCGCACCGCAGTGTAAAACAATTGAACTCAGTACTAACTGTCACTTATCTAGTACAACTGCGACATAGAGAAAATATAGTTTAATAGTTTGTACAGACGGTAGGTGCGCTGTTCAATTGTTTACGGTATTGCGGAGCAATGACTGTAATGTCCTGTTCAGTCCTGTTTCAGGACTGAATTATTCCTGTTTCAGGAGCAGGAATAATTGCAAATTGATACGGCCATGAGGTTATAAAAGTACGCTAGTAGGTTGAGTTTTCTCCAGCAAATCCAATATCTATCATCGTGATTGTAGGCGACCTCCACCGCCACAATATTTTTTAGTTAGTACATATTTAAAATATTGTTTTTTATAGGAAATGGAATATGTCGAGTTTAGCAGTTGCTACAAAATAAAAGACTGAATAACACGCATTTTGGAATTTTACTGTATCTTTTTTAGTAGTTTTTGTATACAGCATAAAACAAAACAGAAGCAGAAGCTATTAGTTAACAATAACACTTACAGGTTGGACTCTGGAAGCATAATGGTCTATAATGTGGACTATTCAGGACTAACGGTTTCTTATGTATAGGAGAAAGTTATAATATGCCTGAATAATCTCGGTAATAGGTATAAAAGGTTTGGACTACAGCAAGGGTACAGCTAGGACTAAGCGCTCACATTTATAAACCACACTGACTTTCAGTCTGCGGTCGCTGTATTCCAAAATAACAACCGGCATTGTTATTGCGTGTGTTTATTTCTGTCAGATAATAACTTACATGTAGTAACAGTTAGCTTTGTCAAGGTTGTTTTAAGCGAAAACAAATAAATTCTGAATATTTTTACCGACTTTCGTCACGGAACGCGGTGTTTGCGGCTAATTAATAGAGATGGGTCAAGTACCCGGTCAAAGTCTTCAAATTCTATCCGGCATATTTCTTCACTTTTATGAAACTTATTTATGATAATATTGCTTTTTATTATATATACCTACACATTTATTAGTAACTATTTTTGACATAAGTGGTATATATCCAATAATAAAAGTCTAATAGTTTCCTATCCCGATATCGACACTGGAAATATTCAGCTTATGTAATTGCTTTACGGTTAAATAACTTCAAATTTTAATGTTTGTAAATCTTGGATTCTTAACGAAAAACATTTTATACTTTATATTAAAAGTTACACCAAAGGCGGCACAGCTATAGGTCGCGTCATGTAAAAAGAACGCTGGCGGTCAAGGTGCGCATTAGGCGATTTATAGGTCTATTTGGTGGTGTGAGGTGAGGCGCGGGGCGAGCGGGTCACGCGCCGCTTGCTTGCCGGTGCGCTATTGGTTCGTCAGTCGACCTTTGCTTTCCGCGCTGTATCCACGTTACATTCGTTCCCAAAATACCATCGCGCACAAAAGTTTTTAATTTCAAAATGGTTTTACATAGAAAAGTGAGAAAAATGATTTATGACGTATATTGTTTTATGAAGAGAGAAGCTGATAATAATGCAGTTGATAATTTGAAACAATGCATGAAACGGACCGCCGAGGCAACAAAATGTTCCGAGTCTACAGTGAGACGAATTGTTAAGGGTTCAAAATGTTCCGAATTTCTTACTGTCTTCCGTACTCCTGGCAAAAATAAAAGAATAAAACAAAAACCAATAACAGATATTGACAGCTTTGATCAGGGTGTTATAAAAAGAATTATCCACAATTTCCACGTCACTGACTTTTTTTTACACTTAATTACACTTTGTACACTTAATTAAACTTGTTTTTATTTCTATATAATGATGTTCTTTCTAAAATATTTTTTAATTACCTACCAATAACCATTATACGAAGGCGCGACCGAAAGTCTAGTTCAAAAATAAAACAATAGGCATAGTGGTTTAGTGCGCGAGTGTACACATGCGCAAACACACCCCCTCCACTTTCTTCCAGCGTTCTTTTTACGTGACGCGTACTATACAAGTGTGTGATGCCACTTTCGTAAATATTGTAGCTTCGTCTCAACTGTCAGTAGCGACAATCAAATGGCATTTGCGCTGCAAAACTGGTAACCTCAAACGGCATAAATACGTAAACCTTAATTATTATTTATTTATTTATTATATCAATGTACGAACCGTTCACTTAAAGGAGCGTAATGCCGTGGTGATGGTATGACTTTACACTAAGCGGTTTAAGCCAGGCTTTAGATATACTCGGAACTTGAATGGATTTTACAAAGCTGAAAGTAAGGCCCCAGTTGAAGTCTTTTCAATTTTTTGGTAAAAAATTTTTTTTCACTCTTTTTAGTGCCCTTTGTTACTCATGGGATCAATTGTCATTGTGGTGTAGGTATGTTCACAGTGTTGAAGTCGTTTCCATTTTTAGGTAAAAAAAATTTTTATCCGGAAAAAGCTTTTGTTTTCTCTGGGATAGAACCAAACCTAGATATAAAGATGTCCCAGAGATTTATAAATATGTTATGATGTGAAAACAACTCGACAGCCTTTTACTTTTGCACGCCTAATCCGCCGGACCAATTTTGATACATTTTGGCAGAGATTTATTTATTTAGATAGATGAGACCTTTGAAAATTACATACCTACGTATCTTCTTATCCTGTAAAAAGTAATGTGGAATAAGGTGATATACCTGAGGTTGCGGGAAATCCGTTATAGTCTACGCGGGTGAAACCGTGGGATGCATCTTTATAACTATTTCAGGCTTAGATAGGATAGAACAATGAAAGCTGCAAAAATACGTATAGTATAGATGACAGCAATACTTTTTCTGATATATCATAATCACGAGCTGCAATAAATACTGGGGTTTGTTACTTCTGAGAATATTATTTACGAGCGCGGAGCAATGTCGGGATTTCCTCCATCTTCAAGCACACACACTTGTTAAGATTTATACTTCTAGCTAGGTAATGTATCTGTGTGATATATAACCTACTAATACTACCTTCTCAGTGAGCACGATGAGCTCATTTTGATAAATGAAGCTTCTGTATAAGGCTTACTAGCTGTGCCCCGCGGCGCCATCCGCTTGGAATAATTAGTAGGTACATATCTATTTCCAAGATCCCATAACATCTGTCTGTGCCAAATTTATTTAAATAAATACTTACAAATTGCTATTTTTTACCATAGTGTTGATTTGGATACACTTATTTTGCCTACCCTGAGAATCACGCGGCTACAATCGTGGCGGTATAAATCTATGTCCCTGTATTTTTAAGAACTCAATTCTGCAGCTTAATGGACGCTTATCTTCCAGGACTGTAGGTAAATTAAGTCTAAATATTTGAGGAAAGATTTATCATAGTATCAGGCAAAGAAGGCATTTCGAAACTTACGTAACGTATCTAGTCGATATCATAGCAAATGGTGTCTATAGCATAGGAGCCTTATTATTTTCTGTGTCAACAAATGAGCGTAAAACGTGGTCTTTTGGAGACAGCTCAGAGTTGCACAACTGACTACACAAATATCTATGCGAGATAGAATTGTACATGCGGAGCTTCTTAGACAAAGAAAGTCGCCCACACAGCCCAGGAGTTTTATTTACGCTTTAGCTAATCACACATCACACTAAAATAATAAAGGTCAAAGTTTGTGTGTATTTGTGTATTTTTGTTACTTCTTCGGCTACACCGATTTCGATGAAATAGATTAGACCCTGGATTAACACATAGGCTACTTTTCATCCCAAAAATAATTGGTGTTCCCGTGGAATAAGCAAAAAATTCAAAAACCTCTGTTATTTCTTCACGCACGGATTTTCATAAAATGTAGAGTGAAGATAGCTTATACCCTGGCAAAACACACAAGCTAAGCTTTTTATCCCGGTAAAAGTACAGCTCCCGTAGGATAATTGAGGTAGTGGGAAAACCGTTGTTCACGGATGAAACCGCGGGGCGCAGTTGGTGGTCAATAAGAAAATTAAAATTATTATATTTACCATGTATTTTATCTATTTTATTTGCTCGATTATTCGGCACAGTTGCAGGCGCCATCTTTACGACAAAATATTTCGGTAATAATGTTAATTCTTGTAATTAATAACCGTGTCAGTTCAAAACTTATAATTTAATTACATCGATAGGTATGTTTCCCTTTTATCGTAACTGTGTTCGAAACTAGTCAAAGTACCGACAATATTTATAACAACTTGATGCTATGATTTTGTGTGCTTTCTTTTAACATAATATTTCATTAATTAGTAAGAATTGCTGTTCGCGAATTGCTTAATTACTATTCTCTTGCTATACCATAATGTAACTTATGTTTCAACCCTTAGTTTGCTGTTATTAGTATATAGTATATAGGTATTTTATATCAAGTAAGTATATTTTTTAAATAAGATATTTTATGTTTAAATTTATAGCCAAAACTGAGTACGAGTACAATAAAAATGTATAAATAGATATCTGTCATGTGTACGTTCGTAATGTCAGAAATGAGTTTCGACTGAAAATCAGTGCTCAGGGGCAACCCTAGCGAATGCTGAGTCGAGCCTCATTCCTGACATCTCGCAACATTACAGTACTATTGTGTGTGTCTTCTAATGTGTCGTATGTAAATGTATCGTAATTGTTGTTGTAATGTTGCGTCATGTTTTGAATAAATGTATTTTCTTTCTTTCTTTCTTTCTTTCTTTCTTTCTTTCTTGTTAGCGTAAAAATAATTAAAAGAAAATGAATGTTTTCCTAATACGTCGTCAGAAGTTCGCCTTTCTTCCACCACAATACAATTACGTAATCCTAATTGCAATTATATTCAGCTACCATTCAACGCCTGCAGTGACGAAAGAGCAATTGCAATTAGTTCGTGGCTTATCGCAAAGTGGCAGGCACTTTGCTGCCACTCCAATAAAATCACAAAGCGAAGTACAGAACAATAGCGCAAAGCTTAGAATTCAATAACACAATGGGAGATAGTATAATGCGGGGATATTCGGCCGATTGAAAAAGCTTTAACGTGGGTGTTTATTTTAAAATACATGAGCTTGTGATAAACGACACCTACCTAAGTAGAACATCATTTTGTTTATTAAAAGCACTAAGTAATGCAGTTTGTCTCTTTCGTGATCAACAGCGTCAATAGCGGCGAGAGCTTTATCGTGGTGCGTATAAGAGCTATTGTGATTTGAACCACGCATTTTTGTCTTTCTGATAGCATCAATGAAGAGCCGGCGAAAAATAGCAAAAGCATGCTTACATATAAAAAAAAAAATAATATGCCGTGGTGGTACCGGCATAGAATAGTACTTTCCCATCTCTTCCCGTGGGTGCCGTAAGAGTCGGCTAAGGGGTCACGTACCAGAAGGCAGCAGCGCCTTCTGTGGATAGGAATTAATACTGCGCTCGCCAACCCGCCTGCCAAGCGTGGCGAGTATTGGCAAATCCCCCCTATATGGGGAGGCATATTTCCCGCAGTGGACGTCATATGGCTACGATGTATGTGATATAAAAAAGAAGATTTCTGTTTGTTCCCTAAGATCTGATTTGTTTGAGTTTTTTTTAATAATTTAAACCTTTTATTGTTTAAATTTAAAGCTTTTGTTTCTTATCACACTCTTACCCCTGCACTACGGTTCTCTATCGCGGGAAGCATGAACACACATAATTACATTTCAACACACATTTAAAACTCCGGCCAAACATCCATGTTCATCACACAAATGTATGCCCCTTCTGGGATTCGAACGCAGGACCTCGGGGACCAGAAGTCATGCGACTGAGGACTGAGCCGCGGCAAATTATATAAATAATTAATTCACGCTAATATTAACACTCTGAAGTTAGAACACACAAAACCTGAGGCTTGGCGGAGAAAGTTACACAGCACTGAAAGTGTGAGTGAGGTACCTTCTAGGCTTACGTATTCCATCTTAGACCGCCTCCGCTTAACATCGGGTGAGACAATGGTAAACGCAAGCATGTAATCCTGCCTTGAGTTTTCGGTGATGGCATGCCATTATGCGGCATGGAGGTAGGGTGTGTACTGTCTAGTACCTACTCGCCTGGCTAGCTACTACCCTCAAGCTTGAAAAACTGTTACCAAACACATAGTGTGTTCCAGTCCTTGAGATCTCGTAAGCATTGTAATTCTAGTGTGATAACATATTCGACCACATCGTCACTGCCCATCAAGTAGGATAAAAAATATTTAAATATCAAATCAACCTATACAGTTTAAAAAAAATATAACACCCTACATATATGGCTTATTTCTTTTTTCAGCATAACGTAACTGATATTAAGTGAGAACCATAAAATCTATAAATAACCTACACCTGTACTTATGAAATACACATAATTGTGAACCAGCCTATACGATACTTGTACCATACACTGTGTAATGTACATAAGTAACGTTCTCTGCGATTAAAATTATGTATCTCGGATGAGTGACCTGACCGCGTTTAATTGAAAAAGCCTGTAGATCTGTCTACAGGCTTTTTTGATTGAACGTCTTTCCAAGGGCGTTTAGCCGTCGATTGTCCGAAAATTCTGTAAGCTCTGATAGGCTCACTCTGAAAGGACACCATCACTGACCATCATGTGAACCAAGCCTGTGTGGTAAACTGCTGTGATAGTGGACTTATATACAAAGTGTGACCATGGAAGGGCCAGGTGTGCAGCATCACACTGGAACTGTAAGTCAAATCATATATAAAATAAATAACATTCATTACTTGTAGCCTTTTTGAAAAAACTCCTACTCAAATACCTTACCTGCTGGTAAAACTGGCTCTCTCCGCCACCAGAGTGGAGCCCCAAAGCCAGCGCCGTATAAGCCAGAGTCAGTACTACAGACATTGCGAGAGCTATGGACCGCGCAATTGGCATCATCGTGTGAACCATCTGTAGACAAAAAATACATGCAATTATTATACAATCCAATTTATTTTTATATTCAGTAGTACGTTACGAAAGACAATCCAAAAGGATCCTTTAACACAGGTGTGAATGAGCTAGCCTCTATCGCTTTTCTGTTGATTTAGTTTCCGCGGTTATGTATCGGAGTTCTATATTTTTTATAATTATATAATCTACTTTCTTATCTTTGATCACGTTTATCCAGTTATTGTTTACTGACATTTGGTATAATGGTAGGTAAATCTCCGATTACGAGAAGTAGTCATCATAGTTTGATTAATAGTTGTTGAGTTACTTTTATGCTATCTAGTTATTATATCATTATATAACTAGATGGTATTGAAGTATCTTATCAACTTTCAAAATAAGGACCACATAATGAAGTAGTAATGTTTTACTAAGCTTAGTTACAGACTATTCTAGAACTTTATTTGGGTGTAGTTTTGAGTGTGTCATCAACAAACTAAAGTCCCAGATGGCTGTAAGTCTCAAGTAAACAGAGGGAAACTCCTCACACCTTGTGTCAACTTCAAAACTTCAATAATAAACTTTCACGAAACAGAATACGTTCCCTATTGTTTGGAGTAGATTGCTCAAGTTGAAATTCAAATTTGTATTAATTTTAATAGTAAATTTACTGGTTTACTGGTCGAAGATGATGTATTAAAAAAAATATTTGGATAGCAAAGGCAAAGCCAAATACTAAAAATTTATACAATTTAGGCATGTATATCATACTTATGAACGTTAATAAAACAATTACTATAAGACTGTAATACCACGTCCACCGTTTACCGAACTAATACTACTTAGTACTTCTAGTAGTAGTAAATCGATCAAGTATAATATATCAAAAGAAAGAAAGACAAACTGTGCAAGGAATGAAGAACAATCAGAAGAATGAAGTAGAACTCCAATTACATCTATATACCATCTAGCGATCTAGCGTTTTACTGCTATCTCAATTGATAGGCAGTGATGATGTGGTCGAAGATGTTATTATCACTATAGACCTAGACCTTGTTTTTTTTCTCTCTTGTTTTTTATTTTTATTTTACTTTTTATATTAAGGGAAAAAATTAAAAAATGTTGTAGGAAACGTTCTTGTTAGAGGCAGGTATGCCAGTTCGATTTCTATCTCGAGTTTTATGTTGAAGGTAACACGAGGCGGAATATCTACATCACTTATTTATTAATTATTTAATTTAATTATTGAAATGGTGTGCTACAATATATGTTAAAGCAATATTAATAGACATCACTTTTTATTGCACGCTCGGCTAGCTAGCAACCTAAAGAACGACTTGCATCATAATATGTTTAACTCACTTTGTTAGGCTTTATGTAATTATGTATGTTATTAATCTGTGGTCTTCGCTGTTGGTACATCAACTACCTGTACTTATATTTTTCGCATTAAATTGTAAATTTTTGTTATGTACTGTCTGAAGATCCTTAAATAAATTTTAAAAAAAATATTTAAAGAAAAAAACTCACGGGTAACCTGTAAAAGTCCGTGATCTACAATGATGATTGCCCGTGAAATATCGTTACAGACCATCAACTGGTCAACCACTCTTACTCATCTCTAAACAACTAGCCCAGGGTACAAGCTATCTCCATATCAAATTTCATCCAAATCCATCCAGCCATTTCCAGGCGTTAAAGAGTATAACTAGCATACATCCATGCTCACAAATTTTCGCATTTATAACATTCAGTAGGATAAAAAAATATAACTCATAATATTTTCTTAATACATTTATAGTACATATATATTTTCCAAAACTTATTAGAGCGTTTCATCGATACGACGCGTGACCAAAATGCTAACATATATTATTTGACACGATGAATTAGCATTGAAATTCAACGTGCTGCTAGCATTCTGGGCACGCTGCCAACTGGTATATAGCGGTTTGGAGCATTGGAGTTACCTAAAAGCTGACAACAATTCTACTTACGTACTTATTAGTATTTTATTTTAATAAAGGTAACGGTCTGCTGATTAAAAAACTAAAGCAATATATCATGCGAAATCTATATAGTATGCACACACATGTAATTTAATTTATAAATGGCCGGCATTCCGAATGCGCCATAAGCCACGATGGCTGTAATAACGGAAATGGAATTCTCATGCCGCTGCATTCCTCATTCATCATTATACTAACGATATCTGAGAAATGTAGTTATTTCACAAGTATCGTGGCAAGGGGTAAATAGTTATAGGTGGATACAGATACTTAGTTATCACGCTAATATAAAAATAGCGAAAGTTAGTTTGTCGCATATTCGTTACTGCTTCTCGCTGAAACGACTAAACGGATTTGCATGAAAGCTGGAATGAACATAGGTAGCTTATATCCAGATTAAATATTGTCCACAAATAAGCTGATAAGAGTCATAATTGTCAATTTAGCAAATGATCAAGCCTTAAATAAACGCCCAAAGAAACACTAATTTAGGATAACAAAACCAAATGTAGATCTCAGTCAAGATTTCGCGCCACGTCCTCACACATTTCCTCTTTGTATGAAAATAAATTATGGCCGCTCCACACGTTCCAACTCACCACTCGACTCGTCCAATCGTCCGATGCAATTTCTCTAACAACGGCGCGACAAGAAAAAAAACACTCGTCCGAAATCCAATTTCCTATGTAGGGCTCTCGCCCTGTCTCGTTCTATGTCTACTATCCGCCGATTAGGTTAGCTGTGTAAATATTTTTATCAGTTCGAATCTCGTATTTACGATAAAGAGAATATGCTCGAATGCATCGCTTGTGATTTTGAGAGATTTTTAATCGAATACGAGTACTAAAAACATGTATTCATTTTAACCTGTTGCCAAAGATCATAAAACCGGTCAAGCACGAGTTATCACCCTTACCATACCATCGCATAATTACTGCTATGTACTTTTAATAATTATGAGAAAGCATTTTATTATTTATTATATGGAACTTTCATAGCATTGTATCAGGACTACATTTCTTGTTTATAATATAATTGAAGCGATGATAGCTCAGGGGGGGGAGCGTCGCCTGTCAAACTGACGGACACAGGTTCGATCCCCAACTACAGCTTGAGCTTCCGATGAAGGTAACTCCGTTACCAAATTCCCAACATGGTGGGAAGGTACTTTCAAGTACCCGCCTGGCTAGCTACCACCCTCAAGTTTGAAAAATTGACACCAAACACATAGTGTGTTCAGGCAGCAGTCCTTGAGAGCCAGTGAGTATTCTAGGTCTAGCGTGATAACATCTTCGACCACATCGTCACTGACCATCAAGTGAGATTGTGTTCAAACGCTACATCTATTCAGTATAAAAAAAGCATAGTGTGAAGTTACAGTAGACCTATTCCGTTTGCTAATTCTTACTAAATTATATATGGGTGTATTATTTTTATACTATATAGGTGTAGCGTTTGACCACTATCTCACAGTGTATGAATACCATGAATGCAGAAATACATAAAGTAATAATAGTGAAGTCGGAAGAGATTTTTAATTTATAACTAAGAACAAGGTTTAAGTTCGATTTATGAAATTTCATAACTTTACAAATTCGATAAGTCTTCTTATTACTTATTTAAATGTGCTCCCTTAAATGTAGGGGGTTCTACTTTAAGTTAATAAGTGTGGAAACCAGGAGACCCCAATTTCATTAAAGTCTTCAAAGTTTTACAGCTACAACACCTTCCTTTCCTTTTCTAAGGTCAAATTGCACTATGACTTGCAGATAATCACTAGAACCTATTATTCTTGGGTAGGTTAGAGATAGTGGTCAAACGCTTCATCTATACAGTATAAAAAAAAAAATTCTGACCGCTAATAAAGCGCTCTATAGCTTAGGTGGCAAAGCGACTGAGCGGTATTCAGTATATAGTCGCGTGTGCCAATTCCGTATTCAATTCCCACCGGTAGCCGAATATTTCCTTCAAAATGTTGAACCTAGTTTATTTTTGTCGTAGTACTGTTGATTAAGTTATTTGTATTATTTTCATTTAAAATAAGACGGTCGCGGAGATTACATCAACTTTTTCAGGCAGTATTACTACAGTTTTAAGTGTGGTGTTTTTCGACCCTTAAAAGTACCGGACGCGGTGTAAAATGCAAATTTTATATAATTATGCAAAGTCAGGCACAACCCTGGAGCACAGAGTGCATAATAGTTAGTGGGTACATAATCTGTGAACTGTAAGCACCCGCGGTAACCACGTAGCACAATGGGATTATTTTAATTAAGATTAAGATAAAATTACATTCTGAGTTGTTCTTTGATTAAAAATTTGCTGTTGCCGGCGATTTCTTTCGCAATGAAATATCGTATTTTTTTCATTTAAAACTTTACCGCTAAATGTTAACTTAAGACTGATTATCGATTAAAACCGAATGGAACGTATTTGCAATAGAGGTATTAGACCAGGGTAGAAGCATTTAAAAATAATAAAAAGTAAAAGAAAATAATAGTAGGATGAAACCCCCCCCCCCCCCAAAAGGAGGAGAATATTATAAAAATGACAGGAAAAATAATTTACGGGCGATCTGAGGTCGGGAAGGGGATGGGGGTGAGTTTTTAAGGGTAAAAAAACGGTTTTTCTCGATTTCCGGCAAAACTAAAAGGCCTATGGAAAAAAATTACATGGCAAAGTTGTAGGTAATAAAAAGAACTAAAACTTTTGTATATACACTTTTTTCACATAACCTCAAAATTTATGTGAAAAATTCAAAAAACCAAGTTTTTAGTTTTTATTTTTATCTTTATTAAAAATATTTTTTTTTTCACGAAATTTGGTGAAAATTTACCTTTTTATGTCCCAAATGCGCTGTAATTTATTTGATTAAAAATATTTATATGGAATTACAGCGACATTATCTGTGCCATTCTTGACCAATTTGAAATATATATGTAGAAAAAATATTTTATGTAAAACTGGCTACTAGGCATATAAAATATTGAAATAACAAAGTGATACGACATCTAATTTAAATTACTTCACGTCAGTGATCGACAGTTGGATTATTTGCATATTTGTTCATACAAATATACTAAAATGGTGATAAAAAGATATATTTCAAAATGTGGGAAGTGAGGGCAGGAGGGTGAAAAATATTTTACGAACTCTTTTTAGACCTACCCAATATACATAAAAATGTTGTAAAAATCAGACGCCGTTTCGGAGGAGTTCTAAAAACAACCATGACACGAGATTTGTACATATTAGATTACGACTTTTGATTCGGCACATATTTTTATCAAACATTATTTTCTTATTTTGCAAGTTCTTCGTTTTGTACATTTGTGTGAATATTCGTGCAATATCGATAGCAGGCTGTAGTAGAAACACACACGCACACTGGCGAGCGCCCTACGCTCGCTTAATAATAAACGAAACAGCAGGAGCAGGCATACATTTTCGCCGCGCGGTGGGCTACTCTCCCTACGTCTACGTCTTACGAATTTTCGATCTGGTCACGTGTCCTGACGCGAATATAAAAATATCCCAAAAGTACATAAAGCGGCTAAGGAAGACGAAACCCCGCGAGTTATATCAAAACTTAGGTCGAAGTCCTCCGGAGATTATTATTAAATGCACTTAATAGCGTTAACTTCTATGAGTTCATCCACGGATGACCGGCTCCACGTGAGCTGTTTACGTACCGCGTGTTGTTTCAGTACCAACACCTGGTTCTTCACTTTTGTTCTATAATAAGACTGATTACATTCACGTCTGCAAAGCTATCAATTGTAATTTTATGACCATTATACAATACACCCTAACGATTGAGATACAATCTCTTATTTGTTCCTCGGAATAGTACAAGAAGCCGCTGTAAACCAACGTTTATAGAATATTTTTTTGTATTTATTGTATAATACACACATACGTTTTTTATACTAATATTGTAAAGAGGAAAGATTTGATTTTTTATTTCTAAATTTACCTAGTGAAAACTTCTTTTTTTCCTTTTTTTTTCTTTAGCGGCTTTGTGCACTTTTTTATGGGGACAAAATGTTAAACTTGCGTCAGATCGTAATATCGTCAGATCGTCTGGACCGCCGTTGAAATTTAAGCTTAAATCTGTTACGAATAAGGAACATTTTCGTTTGTTGGTATTTTTATTTGATAAAGTCGTTTTGTTAAGAGTAATATTAGGTTCGGTTATCAAAACGCCGATATTATAAAGAGAAAATATTTCATATTTTTTTCAAAAAAACGTCCTCATGTTAATTGTATGTGTATACACTAATATTATAAATCTGAAAGTTTGGATGGATGTTTGTTACTCAGTCACTGGCTGAATGGATTCGGATGAAATTTGGTATGTCGATACTTCAGATCCCGGAATAACATGTAGGCTACTTTTCATCATCATCATCATCATCATCAATCATGTTCAAGTTTTCACTTCTTCCTGCACAGTGGAAAGTAGCGCCACCGTTTGTTTTTTTACCCGTGCGAAGTGGGGGCGGACCGCTAGTTTTATGTAAAGTTTTAGTGCCTATATGTCTGTATAGACATAGGCCTCCCCCAATTATTACCAGAGGGCCGATTGGAGACGGCAACCGGAGACAAATAATACAGCATAACATTTTTTTTTTTAGCGTTACATTTTTATTTATAATTAGAGCTGTTCAATAAGCGTCATGTTAGTTATCATAAAACTCCATCAGCAGCCGAAACAACCGTCTCTCATTATTATTAATTATCTCAAAGTTGCTCTCAAATAACAAACTACAAAAACTTTAAACATTACACCTACCTAAAAGCCAAAGTTTTACCAATTAATTTCTCTGATAAGTAAGAGTCTGTGAAATCAAACGTTGAAGTAAAATCTGATCAAAAGTTTTATGAAGACAATAAGGTTGTAGCTGAGAGCCGCAGGTTCAATTTGCCAATAATATTATAATATTATCTTACTTTAGTAACGTTAATCGATATTCGTTTGTGCTTCCTTGAGCTAGCTTCCCAAAGAAATCCAGCACATATGTATTGTAAACCTATACAACCGATATACCTACACAATCTTCGATTTCATCGTAACCAAACATTGTAGTGTAAAGTTGTCATTAAATCCTATTCTGGATACTTTAATTCCCAAATAAACCAAAAACTGCTTATGTTAACTTATACAAACGAATTCCGAAGTTAAATCTAGCGATGTACGCTAACCTTGCTTGCATGACAAAGCGCCCGTCTGCAAGCGTTGTTGGCTGAAAATTATAATATATTATAATTACAAAATATGCTTATTAAGTAAAAACACGCCTACTTTAAACATTGTAAGTAGCTTTAAGTTTTAAGTATTAAAGCGTATGAAAGCTTCTTATAAACATCGGCTCCGAGAAACATATGCGAGAACTTTGTATACATTTTTAACAAAAAGAAGCTTGTTTTACGCCCACTTTCTCTCGTTCTGTTTGATATATTATTTCGCAGTTCGTTTTGTCATTGAGTAGGAGTAACATAAAAGAGCTCTAAATTGTCTTTAAAATAGGTGCTCATCAGTAATGAAACTATACTATATTAAAACCTATTTTAAAGAAAATCATTACATATGCGTTAAAAACAAATTAAATTAGATACATTTTTGAAATCAGCATAAATGTAAATTCTTCAACTCATTTGACCAACTTATCGGAAACATTACGTATACATACACTCAGATCAAATGAAACGCATTCACATTCACACCCCCGCACTAGGATACCCTGTGTCGCGGGAGGTATGGGAACATGTAATCACAATACACAAACATCCAAGACCTGAGAACAAACATCTATGCTCATCACAGAAATATTTGCCCCGGCCGGGATTTAAACCGGGGGTCGCGGTTATAAAGTCACACGTTTGCGAGATCAGAATATTATGGCAAGTCATACGCATGTTAATCGGTGCAGTTAGCTTAAATATTTCCAAATGAACAGAGGTATATTGTTAAGGAAACTAGTCAGTGTCCTCTTATGATATTGTACGTGCCATAAGGAGCTTCCTCACTCTATTTTTCAATGAAATCTTTATTTAAGGGATCCTCGGCAGAAGTCGTTGTACTTTTATGTTTTTTTATGTGGGTTTATGACGAAATGCTTTCAGCATCATCAGCGCTCAGCTATGTTTTATGACTTTAAGGTATGTATATATGGTTTATAAAGTGTAAAGTAGAATGAGAAGCATTTTAATAATATAGCAGCTTTGATCCAGTTGTCAACAAAGTGGTACTAGCTGTGTCCCGTGATTTTACTTACGTGGATAATGGTGTACCGGATTTTCTAACAAAATATGCCAAAACGCCAGTCACGGTTAAATGAAAATAAAAACAAATACTATAATTATCAACAACCAAAATATTTTATAATCAATGAATTCATATCAATGAATGATGTGTGACACAAGACGGTACTGTTTTAAAATTGTTTCACAATACTAATTAAGTACGATATCATAGCATATTAGAAAAGCATTAAGTAGATAGCTCAACTGTCAATTATTTCACTTTATCGTTTATTTATATATATTTATATTTGAGCAGAACGCAAGCTGTAGCCGGCCTATAGATTCTACTAATATTATAAATGCGAAAGTTAGTGAATATGATGTATGTTTGTGACTCTTTCACGTTCAAACGGCTTGACGGATTTAGTTGAAATTTGTTATATAAATACTTCAGATTCCGCAATAGCACATTATACTACTTTTAATCATCATCAATCATCCATCAAAAAACGACCAGACGGACTGCAATGCGACATCCATACATGGTAGACGTTCCACCTTGTCGCACCAAGCGTTTTTCTTCCACATTTATAGTGCGTACAGCTAACGAGTGGAACTCATTGCCTAAGTCTGTGTTTCCACATGAATACAATCTGGGCATCTTCAAGTCACGAGTGAACAGGTATCTTCTAGGCAGGCGTGAATCATCGTAGACCGCATCATCACTTAACATCAGGTGAGATAGTGGTCAAACGCCTGCCTATTGTGAATTAAAAAGAAAAAAAAAACACGCGGGTAAAGCCGCGGGGCGCAGCTAGTTTCTCATATGTTTCAGCCGGCTACCAATAATTTTCATCGTATCTAGAAAAATAGTAGCATTGCCCCGTTGATATGTAATGCTGAAACAATGAGTCAAACGTGCACCAGAATTTTTATTTTATTTTTCATTTATTTATTAACATTCACACAGGGTCTTCAGGTGCTAAACTAGGCAGAGCCTGTACTATGGTAACCTGACGACTGAGATATATATACTTATATACATATACACACCCAGACACAGGTCAAACAGACATGTTCATACACACAAATGTTTGACCTGTCCGTGAATCGAACCCGGAGTATTGGAATATTGGTGTAGAATGTAGCCATGTAATAATTTCATACTCCCTTGGATTTGATTGTGAGGATTTGAGAGAAAGATGTCTGCCACCGACACGAATAAATGGTTTATACAAATTGGACCGTACATAACCTAATATTTTTGGGTGAGTGTGGGCTTCGTGAAATACGGAGATAATATATGAGCGTCAATCAAAAACAATGCGGAATGTAATTTGATAAATGGCGGTAGAGATGACGTAAATTGATGTTGTTTCAATTTTGTGCTTATTTTATGTTTATTTTTGGTCAATGGTCAATGGTCAATGTCAATGTCAATGTCAATGTCAATGTCAATGTCAATGTCAATGTCAATGTCAATGTCAATGTCAATGTCAATGTCAATGTCAATGTCAATGTCAATGTCAATGTCAATGTCAATGTCAAAGTCAGTCAATGTCAATGTCAATGTCAATGTCAAAGTCAAAGTCAAAGTCAAAGTCATACATGATTATGTCGTTATCACGTAAATCTATCGTCCGTAAACCGACTTTACAGACAACCAATTTTTTTTTTTTTTTTGATATCTGTTTGTAGGGGTTTGTAGGTTTAATTCTCTTTGTATGTGTATTGTAGTGTTGCCTTTTGTCAAAAATAAATATGTTTTCTTTCTCTTTCTTTCTTAATGAGGTCGGCTAATAAACCTCAGTCTTACGACAGTTTAGTATTAGGATATTTTCCTATTTCACTGCCTCAGTATTTTACAGTTTACACTACAAATTGACTTTCGTCATTTTGTATCCATGAAACAAAATCTTTATTAAATGTGATTTTCGCCTCTTCAATCTATATGAAAAGTGATTTTCGCCTCTTCAATCTTTAGGAAATGTGATTTTCGCCTCTTTAATCTTTATGAAATGTGATTTTCGCCTCTTCAATCTTTAGGAAATGTGATTTCCGCCTCTTCAATCTTTATGAAATGTGATTTTCGTCTCTTCAATCTTTAGGAAATGTGATTTCCGCCTCTGCAATCTTTAGGAAATGTGATTTCCGCCTCTTCAATCTTTATGAAATGTGATTTCCGCCTCTTCAATCTTTATGAAATGTGATTTCCGCCTCTTCAATCTTTATGAACTGTGATTTCCGCCTCTTCAATCTTTATGAAATGTGATTTCCGCCTCTTCAATCTTTATGAAATGTGATTTTCGCCTCTTCCACACATAGGATTTATTTGCAAGGACCGAAGACAATGCAATAATTAAAATCTCTCTAAGTCTCATTATCCATATCAGAATCTCCAGGATTAGCGTTTCTAATTTTTAAATCGTCTGTCTACAGAAGAGTGCTTATTAAATTATTATTCTATTTGTGGTAAAAAAGTAAAAGTGTTTTTCAAGAATCTCTGTATTAATTTTAACATTGCTTGCGATTGACCGCTGTCTCACGATGTTGAAGTAACGACGCGGTCTGAAGTATAGCACGCAACTTAGAAGGTACACAACTTGAAGATTCCGGATGTGTATCTATCAGGAAACACAGACTCGGGCAGTGAGTTTCACTTTACGGTAGTACGCATTATAAAAGTGGAAGCAAAACGCTTCGTGCGTAAGGGTGGTATATCCATGTAGCGGTGGCGCATAGCCGTACATCTGGTTGACCGATGATAGAATGGAGATGGTTGATTTAAATTTTGTGATTCCAGTGCATCACTGACACAGACAAACCTAACTTTGGTTTTTGGGCAGTGTCTGCCAATGTTTTGTATTAAGAATAAATAAATAAAAAAATCCGCCGAAATGTAACCCATAGAAAACCGATAGGCAAGCAACTCTACGCCGGGGTTCAAGGCTCTGAAGCCTATTTTTGATTGAAAATTCTCGTGAGTTTGACACATTATTATATAGACATAGGCCTCCCCAATTGATTTCCACAAGGACTGGTTGGAAGCGGCCAGACGGTTGACCAGAGAGTCGCTACCAATGATTGTAGCCTTTCGATAGAATCTTGTTTCTTCGTCTTTATACAGTATGATACCATTATAATTTTTAGTTGCATCAAGCGAATGCAACTAAAAATTGTATTATTTGATATCTAGTTCCACTTTTCTATCCTCATGCATTATCATCATTTAACACAATGGACTGCCACGGCTGGACTTAGACCCCACTTGTTGATCTACACAAAAAATATTTACCCTTGCCGGGATTTAAACCTAGGTTTACGGTTCTATAGTCAGTGTCTATGATCCCTGAGTCAAGACGACCGTCATTTTCGGAGTGTTTCATGACATTCCAAACTCACGCCATAATCCAACAAAATAATTATCATGTACTTACCAGTATGAGCGCAAACAGTGGCAAGGGTGCGTGGTTTTCAGCCATGAGCATACTGGCTCCTAAACTAAGAGTAACTAGCAGACTGCCTGTCAGCGCTAGCGCCTCCCATTCCGCCGCAACTGGCAACAGCGCTAGCGCTAGCACTATTGACAGCACCAATGTAATTACTGACAGCGAGGCAATGGACTTCACTTGAGTTGATAGTTCCTGTAACAAAGAAAACATTTATTTTACTTATTTATTTATTAAGTGGTATCCGCAGAAAATATTGCTATTATAGTCATATATTATATACATACATATTATATAGTCGTACAATAGTTGGGCATAAATGGCGTCACGTAGTTTTTTTCTAGATATTGTTATCTTCTTCAATATTGTATGTTGTCAATTTCTTAATGTCGTGTGATAATTATGTACTCACTTGACGTGCCAATGTTATGCAATGTAACGAAATGGTTAATAAATCATCTGAATCTGAATCTGTAGAATTGCTTATTGAAGTTGAACTTGAAGTTTAGTATAAAATTTCAATTTGGTAATAAATATGGCCTATGCTACTTAAGGATAAAGCAGCATTCTAATGGTAAAAGAATTTCATTTATTTCTTTAATCGGTCCAGAGATTTTTGAGTTTATTCGTTACAAACATACAAAAATACAAAATAATATTAATGTAGATAAATGTAGAAGTATAGACGCACAAGGAGCATTCAGCGGTTTCACCTGTGTAGACAAATTGTATGTGTAATGTTGTATGTGAATTGCGCACAGCCGATGTTCGCGTCCCTTCCATCAGAGTAAGCGAGATAAAAAAACGCGTGAAATTGCGAGTGAGCGAGACAGCTATTAAGTAATTAATTCAATCTCTAATGATAGAAAAATAGCTACTGCGGAGCTACATGAAGGCAACTTCAGAGAAACAAACTTACATTTTGTGCATTGTACCTTACTATAATGTTGTTTATTTCGTCACTATTCATGGAAATAGGATTCCCATCTGTCTAGATTTATCCGGAATAGTCCGATTATGATAAAATTTGTTCGAACTTTGATAATAATAATAATAATAATATGGGACAACATTCGCACGAGGTCTTCAGGTCGCAAACTAGGCAGAGCCTGTACTATGGTAACCTGATGACTGATATATACTTATATACATATACACACCCAGACATGATGCCCTATAATAAGACTGAACTTTTTAATATACATCTTTAAGACTCGAGCACTACAATAATTATTATATTTTTAATATATCAGTGTGACAATAGTAACTTTATAAAATGGTTACCTATTTAATTTGCAAAACTATCCGGCATTATTTTATTTTTGATAATAAATTGAAGATTGTCTTTCTCATAGAACGGCGTTATATTAGTAACAACTAATATAAAATCTTGGATAAAGGTGTGACGAGCTTTATTTGATACGTTCGGCTTTTGTCATGACTTTTACATAGTTGAAATGAGATTTACACGGAGATGTCATGTCTTAGATGGTAGTAGATTCTGCGATCATCGCGACTGATATAAGCTATGATAACTCAGCCGCTGTAGTAACTAGGGCATTCCTTTGACTAGTATATTTTTTACACTAGATCTATCTTCAAACATTTTTTTTCAATACTTTTTTTTTTTATCTTACTCATACCCCCGCACTAGGATTCCCTGTATCGCGGGAGGCTTGGACACACAATCACAGCACACAAGCATCCAAGACCCGGGACAAACACCTACACTCATCGCACAAATGTTTGCCCCTGCCGGGATTCGAACCCAGGGTCCCGGAGACACAGAAGTCCCTGACACCATTGCGCCACGGCGACCGTCGAGTTGATCTTGATGTTCAGTGACGATGTGGTCGAAGATGTGATGAAGATGAAAATTACTGGGTTAGTATATTGATAATGGTCGCAATGACAATACCCCGTGCGAGCGCTTTGTTGGATTTAGGTAAGTACTCCCTTTCCCTAATGGCAAGTCCTAAACCCGAACCTAAGGTTTATTGGCTGTGAACGATGTCGGTAATGAAACTGACTGAACTAATTAAATGTGCTTGATCTGTCATGGACTAATTAACAGTTTAACGTTTTACCACTCAAACAATGAGATCACCAATTGGTTAAATCTTAGTGTTACTGTGGTTATTCCCACGCGTGTCCATGTACATAAATATATAGATAATTAATTTTAAAGTATCGATAATGCATAGAAAAGGGTTGTTATATCTATATTTTATTGTGACTTATGTAGCGCGACTTTCTCAACGCAACCATCTCAACCTGGCACATAGAAACCCAAAATGAAAACTTATGAAAATAATTTCATTTATAATTAAAGATTGTAATAGACTATGAAGGGAAATAATAATTACCCTAACATATGATCAATGGTCGCTGCGATGAGGCAGCTTAAACTTACTTGATGGGCATCGGACATCCCCGAAACCTATGTCGAATTATTCGATTTTATTAATTATTGTTGATCGGATTGATGGTCAGTGATGAAGTGGTCAAAGATCAGTACTAGGCGAATCGCGACCGCGTCCGCGAACGCCCCGTATTCTCCTTGAAAAAGACCACCGAATGTGGTTGAAACCATAGTCGGAACCCTCTGACTTATTACGTGAGTAACTCCCGTGTTTTATACATTGATAGTGGTCAAAGATGTTATCACTCTAGAACGCTTACTGGCTCTCAATGACTGCTGCCTGAACACACTATGTGTTTGATGACAGGTTTTCAAACTTGAGGGTGGTAGCTAGCTCGAGGGTACTCGAAAGTTCCCAACCATTATGCTGGGATAGAGATAACAGTGCTAACTTCATCGGATGCTGAAGACGTTGGAGGGGATTGAGCTAGCATCTAGTTAGTTTCACAGTTGACGCCCTCACTGCTGAGCTATCATCGTTTCAAATTAATATAACGCTTCAAATATTTATGTATAAATAGTTATTATAACGATCACTCACAACGCTCTAAGCCCGTGCTCGTGGAGGCACAGTTAAATCGAATTACAATCTTAACGTATACATTATTATGTAGATGTGTTGTATGTTGTTATAATTTAACGTAAGAAAAGGTATTCAGAGAGGACCATGTGTCGATGTTTCTCGAGTGGACAGCTCCCGATGACTGAGTGAGTTCCATGCATAGTCCAAGTCACTGACATGCATTCTAATATTTTCATAGATTTTTAACTTTTTTTTTTCATAGGGCTTATTAAAATAAAACACTAATAACTAATCACAATTCTGCAGCTACTACAATAACATTTGAGCAATCCACTAGCTATTGGTAGCCTATAGATAACTCAAATGTTCTAACCCTCTACTGGCCGGCAGCGTGCCCAGAATGCTAACAGCATTGCCACGCTGAATTGCAAAGCTGATTCGTTTATTTTTATTATTTTTAACTGATTTAATTTACGATTCAAAGTCGAGTAGCACGAACAGTTTGCTGACATGCATATAATGATAATAGCACAAGCTGCTCCCCATTTTTTTTCTGGCGTGATGATGAAAAACAGTGGTGATGATGATAATGATGACATAAAAACCGTGGGTCACTTTTGGTAAAAGAATTTTAATAGAAGTGAAAATCGGTTTTCTTGATCCAGAGATTACCTCTTACAGCCTCACAAACTCACAAACGTTACCTGTTTATAATATTATTTAGACTAGCGGTCCTATGCAGGGATAAAATAATTCAAAATTATAATAATCCCTATTTTTTTTGAAAATAATTATAATGTAGCCTATGTCCCCCGGGGAGTGTAGTTTCCAACAGTGAATTTTTCTTCTTTTTTCTTTTTTTTAACAATAATAACGTAATGTGCTGTTGCTTATTATAATAAAGCAGTTGACACATACTGCATTTTATATGCCAAATCGCAGTAGAAAGCAGTTCATGTGCGTAGATTACAGCGCGCGTACAACCGCTAATCACCGGCTGGTTAATTCTGGTGTAATCCGGCACAATCCAGCTAGCAATTCATCTGAGTGCTTGTTGATTAATGTTGCGGGTGTGATGGTAATTAGTATTTGTGAGTAGTGTTTAACTTGATATGGGTTAGTGGAATTGAATACGAGATTAATAACGATTGTAGTACATTGCTTAAGAAATAGTTTTATAAATTATTAAGTAACTGGACGTGATAAAGTGCATATGAGTGTAAAAAAAGTAGTGGAAAATATACTAGGATTATTTACCTACTTTACTAACCTTGGTCATTGATAAAACTGGTTATTAATGCCATAACACGTGGGTCACACTAAAAGTTTATTACTTTTTTAAACTTTCAGTGTGACCCCAGTAATAGGATAATAAGTCAGGACAACATTGAGAGGCCAAATAATAATCTAATATGATCCCAATCCCAATTGGTATTGACGCCAGCAAATAAGTGGACCAATATCTGGAAATCTGATCGTATCATATCCCGAAGGACTTCGTCAATATCGCATAAGCTCACGAGGCAAAATTCGGCGCTAGATAAGTACACAAATAAGAGTTACTAATATTATTCAAGGAATACGACGGTAAAAACTTCATTCCAACTCGCTGCGTCACGTACATTTATTTATCACTATTTATTAATTAATAAATAGTGCCGTCCAGGTGGACAGACGACCTGACTAAGATCGCAGGCAAGGGCTGGATGCGGGCCGCTTCCAACAGGTCCTTGTGGAAATCAATGGGGGAGGCCTATGTCCACCAGTGGACGTCCTATGGCTGAGATGATGATGATGATGATGATTTATTAATTATTATAACTAAATGCACACCCGCGGTAAAATGTTATTTGACGATTTTTGTGTCCAGAATCCAGGTTCTAATCTATCTCCAAACCAGAGTTCATCGAAATCTGGTACAGCCATTTTAGGACGAAGGAGTAACAGAAGTTTTTTAACTATATGCTTATCTTACGGGAACAGCAATTATTTTCGGGATGAAAAGTAGTCTATGTGTGAATCAAGAATCTAAACTATCTCCATGCCAGATTTTATCGATATCGGTGCAGATCGATTAGTGATATTGTATTGCATAACTAGTCTAACTAGGCACCATTTATATTGGTAGATATAAAAATGTCACCAACATAGCCAAGCTGCGCGCTCATACGCAGAGCGACACATAATGTATGTCTAGGGGGATGGTTGGTACATCCGAGTTGTTGCTAATTAAAAATATTGAAATATTCCCCTGAGTTCCTCAGAGATAAAAGACTAGGATTTGAAGTTATTCGGGCCAAATAAAAGTTATATATTTACACAATAATAGTCTCAATAACTTTTGCCCTAAAGTGCATAATTATCGAGATATCTTCACAAACTTTTTTCAAGGTGGCGCTTGAAGCTCCACCTGGATCTGTCAGCATTTTATGATTTTATGATCAGTAAGAGACCCTAAACCTTGTAAAAAAAGAAAATTGGATCGGAAATTTAGTGCGAGGTTAACCAAAAAAAACAGCTATTTTGTACTGGCCTAAAAATAGAAGCCCAAGCGTCACTAAGGTACTTCCTTTTTTGTTTCAAAATAAACAGATGTAGTGTACATTAACCAAGGTAGGTACCGTTTGTGAGTGGATTAGCATACATATTAGCTATCGGATACTCCATGCGGCAGGAACTGAGCGTGAGCTCGCCTGGTTAATGAATTTACTGCAGGCCTAGGCATGCCTAGTGCCACCATGACAAACTTGACGGACTAAGGTCTTAATTAAAATAAAATACGTATAATTAATTATGATATCAGGGCTCCTACCATTGCATTTGAGCAATCTATTATTCGTCTTCTTCTTCTCTCAGCTATGTGCGTCCACTGCTGGACATATGCCTCTCCCATATAGGGGGGATTTGCCAATACTCGCCACGTTTGGCATGCGGGTTGGCGAGCGCAGTATGATCTCAGAAGGCGCTGCTGCCCACCTTCTGGTACGTGGTCCCTTAGCCGACTCTTACGGCACCCACGAGAAGAGATGGGGAAGTACTATTCTAGGCCGGTACCACCACGGCACGTCGTTAATTATTCGTCACCAGCCTATAAATAGCCCAAATTGCATGCCCAGAATTCTACCAGCATTAAGTTGTATTTTTCAAGTTAAACTTGCCAATGAATAAGTACAAGTTAATAAACTTGAAATATACTTATGATAACCATTTCATCCGGTCAATTCTGATTTAACAAAAAGTGATATCATGTGCTGATCTATGAATGATTTCTTAAATATATTTCCTTCATCTAAATTTGTCGCAGTAACGACAAATGCACTTGAACTGTCTCTTACACCAGAAATAAGAAATTGAAATGTCAGAAAAAATTGACTAGTATTTTTTTGAGGCCGTATTATTTTGGAGAGGACCTTTAAAGTATATTTTGTAGTATTTGAATTTATCGCGCATCAGAATGCCCTGCACCTTCTGTCTGTAAACCCCCGGGAGCCTCCGCAAGCTCATTAGCGCGGCACCTCTTAAAACTATGAAGCAAATTTTGATGAAAGGAGTCTTGGTCTGTCACCATGTGTCAATTTCTGATTGAGTCATCTATATATGTAAACCATAAATGAATGTATCTAATCGTGTGGCCACTCCTCCAAGCACACTAGCTTGCTTACCCATTACGTGCAGCGAGCGTGTAGAAGCTAATAGCAATCTGTGCCTAGACTGCCGCCCAGTGACCTTCACTCCGGAATCATATTATGCAGCCTCTTGCAGGCAACCGAATTACCCTCAAGGGATTAATTAAGGCCTGGAGAGCTGGTCTCGCTGTGAGGCTTGGAGTACCAGGGGATTTAATTATGAAGTTCGTGTATACATGTGGATTATGAACTAAATTTGGATTGCGTTGGTTCGTATATAGCCGCTATTTAAGCTGCTTTGACAAACTGTTTTTAAAAACTGTGAGACGTATTCTCTGAGGGATCGGACTATAAACAGCTTTGAAGTTACTAGATATTTTAGGGTATAAGTACGAAGCTGGCTAGAAACTTTAAAAATGACAATATATCGTTGCAATTTTATAAAAAAATAAAGTTGTTTTTTAATTTGACGATCGTATCAGCGCCGATAACACCATTATCGAATTCCCAGCATGAGTATAGGGTACTTTCCAGTACCCGCTTGGCTAGCTACCACCCTCAAGTTTGAAGTGGGTCTAAGTGTGATAAAAAAATTTAAAAAAATAAAAAATCGTCACTGACAATCAGGTGAAATTGTGATCTAACGCTAGATCTATACAGTATGAGCATATCTTATTAATATTAAGTATATTCAATATTTTTAAGTAAAATATACCACCTTGACAATTTAGCAAGTTGTGTGTACAATTTCCAGCCGGCTCTCCCGTTTGTTGGCTATGAATCTGCCAATATAATGTTCTGAGGCATTTGAAGGGGCTTTCAACACCGCGCTGTGCACCCAACGCTCACAATGTTCGCTGGGGGCTGTCAGGTAACAGTTAGTGCTTCTGACGTTTTAACATGAGTCGATAATTTTACACCAAAGTGTTTGAAAATAAGTGGTGAAAATGTGCTATGTTGTTTTCTTGTACATGCCCGAATCGTAACGTTTATAATAAAATATTAAAAATCACGTGCTAGCGACTGACCTTTCATTTTTTCAGTTTGAGTATTTTTGGTTCAGTATAAAGAAGTGTTCAGGAGTTAAAATAGGATCGGGTGTACTCCCCTTGATAGTTTTATATTTAAAGTACTTTCAGTACTTTCAGAAACATGATTGCAATAAATTTTAAAACGTGTTACTCACAAAATAATCAGAATATTCACGAAAACATAAAATATTCGTGGCATGTCATATTTTTCATCAAGATTTTTATTGCATTATTCATTATTGTTGATTAGATACGAATTTACCAAAATATACTATGCAATAATGTCACCGAATTTGTATTTAATTAATAAGGTTATCAAAATGGCGCCTGTCTTGAATTCATTCAGTCTATATTGTCTAATGTAAATATTGTTTTAAAACGACATTTTTGATATTTCATCGTTAATATATTTTCAACTACTAAGCAAACCAGCGAATTTTAATTAAAACACAAAGAATTCACAATTATAAACTTGAGCAGCAGTTGGGACTAAATTATGCGTCCAATGTCAGTTATACGTTACTAGAACAAGCTCGACTATGTAAATGACATATAATGTTTTCTACCACAATGCGACATACAGAAATTAATGTAGCCGAAGCGGCGAAATTAATTTCCATTTTGATCTCTGTCAAGCTCTTGTAACTTCGTAAGTGACGCAGCATTTCTCATTACTTACAATGTAAACGTTTGATTTAGAGAACAACGCTTTATTTGAGAACGTGTGTTCACATTTGACTAAGTTACTACATATAACACAATGACATTCAATTTGTTTTCGTACGAAAGCAATTTGATAAAAATCTATTTGTGTAAATTATATATCAATCGAATTGTGCCAGGTATAAATAAAACTAAAATAAAAACATCATTTTTAAAACACTGGTAGATAGGTGGGATAGCGCATTGTTCGCTCATCGGATGCGACTACACTGTGGGTAGTCGCGTCCACTTGCATTATTATCTATGGATTGTGTATTTGTATTGTATTTTAAAAGTATTTAATTAATTTTAAAGTATTTGAAGTTATGGGTCTATGACCTGATATAAATAAATAATAATAATAATAAATACATTAACCCTGCCGCTGCCGTAAATAAAAGACGTGAAAATAATTTGTCAAGGGCATTTATCTAAAAAGCCGTTTTAAGAACTATTGGAGTGGTGTTTCTACTAAAAAGGGCTCAAATAATACGAGAATCGATAATGTTAGATGTTTTTCATTGGAAGAGATGATAGCTCAGCGGTGAAAGTGACGGACGCTGGTTCGATCCCCTCCAACTACGAAAGCTTCCCGTAAAAGCAACACTGCCATCAAATTCCCAGCATTGTGAGTTTCGACCTGCCTGGCCTGGTGTGTTCGTGAGTCATAATATAGTTTGCTAGCTCTGTCCATCGTTTTTTCTGCTAACTTAAAAAATATGCAGTTCCACAAATCGCTGTTAATGATTTGTGGAACTGCATATTTTTTTAAGTTCAATAACCACCTTTCAGGTCTGTCATTTGCTAAAGCGTACATAGTTTTATATACCATCATGGTATATAAAACTATGTACGCTTTTATCGTTATATTTCACAGTAAGCAAGATAACAATTTCCATTATATAAGTTTTATATAAGCTTCACAGTTTGTATAACGTAAGTAAGTATAAGTTTTGAAATTTCTAGGATTTAAACGAATACTATAAATGTAAAATATAATTTGTTATTTTGAATAAAGGTATTTTGAAATTGAAATTGAATAAATGGTGTTTTCAGGCAGCAGTCTTTGAGAGCTTGTTAATATCTAGGTATAGCGTGATAATATCTTCGACCACATCGTCACTGACGTCAAGTGAGATAGCGGTCAAACTCTAGAACTAGAGAGTATAAAAAAAAAGAAAAAAAAATTGATTGAACAGTACCATTTTGAAACGTAGCGGGTCGTAGTCATGCAGAGGTGTAGAGCTTAGCGTAGCAAAGCACGTAGCACTTTTTGACTTGGAAATCAAGTGGCATGCATTCAAGCTGAAGTTTGCAACTATTATCAAAATTAGATAAACAAACAAAAAATCTAAAACATCCGTTCGGGAAATGACATGCTGAAAAACAGCATAGTTTGCATTCATCAGGAGAATGAGAGGTCAATAATGAGTTAATGACTATCTTATTAGTTTTCATAATGACATGGGCCCCCATACAAGAATTATCATTATTATCGGGATATTTACCATTTATTTCATTTTGCTCGATATTTCGGCATTACGGGTAGTTTTAGTTGCCACCAAATAAATGAAGAATTATTTTACCTGTAAACTATCCGCAATTTCAATAAATTGATCTAGTTTTAATCAAGTGTCATACTAATGTGGGCATTATCGTAACCGTATACAAGGCCTATTTTATTTTCCGCAGTTTTAGTTTAGTTTGATTGAACAAGAGAATTACTAATAATATGATGCATAAAAACAATTAAACTTAAATGTTAGATAAGGCCACCCATTGTAGTAATTGGTTTGGTAATACAACGGGTGGCCTTTTCGCTTGACATGATTTCTTCCAGGCAACCTTTGGATGGACAGAAATGAAGACAGGAGCACATAGTCGGTATACTCGTAATGCTTCATTTGAGTATTAATTAGAAGGATAAGGTAAAAAAAAAAAAAAAACGTTGACATTCGAAAGAAGACAAAAGTATTAATTAGATCTAGTGCGAATTACCACAGTGTATTACCAAGATCCGTTTGAGCTGACAGCTCGTATTTATTAATCTTATATAGTAAACCGCCGCCAGTGATGATTGGCAACTCATTATGGGGTTACACGGCCGGTAAATCAAGTTATATTCAAAAATACGTCAAGTGAGATAGCGGTCAAACTCTAGAACTAGAGAGTATAAAAAAAAAGAAAAAAAAATTGATTGAACAGTACCATTTTGAAACGTAGCGGGTCGTAGTCATGCAGAGGTGTAGAGCTTAGCGTAGCAAAGCACGTAGCACTTTTTGACTTGGAAATCAAGTGGCATGCATTCAAGCTGAAGTTTGCAACTATTATCAAAATTAGATAAACAAACAAAAAATCTAAAACATCCGTTCGGGAAATGACATGCTGAAAAACAGCATAGTTTGCATTCATCAGGAGAATGAGAGGTCAATAATGAGTTAATGACTATCTTATTAGTTTTCATAATGACATGGGCCCCCATACAAGAATTATCATTATTATCGGGATATTTACCATTTATTTCATTTTGCTCGATATTTCGGCATTACGGGTAGTTTTAGTTGCCACCAAATAAATGAAGAATTATTTTACCTGTAAACTATCCGCAATTTCAATAAATTGATCTAGTTTTAATCAAGTGTCATACTAATGTGGGCATTATCGTAACCGTATACAAGGCCTATTTTATTTTCCGCAGTTTTAGTTTAGTTTGATTGAACAAGAGAATTACTAATAATATGATGCATAAAAACAATTAAACTTAAATGTTAGATAAGGCCACCCATTGTAGTAATTGGTTTGGTAATACAACGGGTGGCCTTTTCGCTTGACATGATTTCTTCCAGGCAACCTTTGGATGGACAGAAATGAAGACAGGAGCACATAGTCGGTATACTCGTAATGCTTCATTTGAGTATTAATTAGAAGGATAAGGTAAAAAAAAAAAAAAAACGTTGACATTCGAAAGAAGACAAAAGTATTAATTAGATCTAGTGCGAATTACCACAGTGTATTACCAAGATCCGTTTGAGCTGACAGCTCGTATTTATTAATCTTATATAGTAAACCGCCGCCAGTGATGATTGGCAACTCATTATGGGGTTACACGGCCGGTAAATCAAGTTATATTCAAAAATAATGTCGCATAAATCAACGGTCCTGTTGCGATGATTTGAAAAAGCCTACACCTTCACTTTGTTAGCAATCTACAGCCTTAATTTTACAAATTGATGTATTTTCATCTGAAACAGGAATACATAATGTCCTGCGCGTGTCCTCACTTTGTAAATAACAAGCAAACATGTTTATCCATAAAAATACATTAGAGTGTCAGATTGAAATGGCAAAGAAAACAATTGTTTTATGTTTTTATTTCGGGCCGATACCTTTATTAAAATAATATACTTACTAATCAATTATTACAATCCACTAGCTGTTGCCAGTTTCATTGCGTCATATATACATATGGGGGAGGCTTATGTCCAGCAGTGGATGTCCTATGGCTGAGATGATGATGATGATGATATATACATAATAGACACATTATGTAGATAGTTCTTATCAGTCTATATATTAATATTATAATGAGGAAAGATTTGATTCTTTGTTTATTAGTTTGCGAATAGACACCAAAACTACTAAATCAATTTCAAACAAATTTTGTCACTATTGGGAAACTACACTATCCCGGGGTGTATGTAGTTTGGTGCTATTTTATATATTCAAAAAAATTAGAAGGCCTTATAGTTTTTAATCTTGAAACTATTTACTCGAGTGAAGCCGGGGCGGACCGCTAGTACTTAATATATTTACTTTTGTACTATCATAGCAAGGTTGCCAATACTGACCTCGATTGACGGGGGTTTGGCGAGCGCAGTGGGGTTATGGGATCAGAAGGCGCTGCTGCCTACCTTCTGGTACGTGTCCCTTAGTCGACTCATACGGCACCCACGGGTAGAAATGGGGGTACATTTCGACACCGTTACGTCACCGCTAAATAAGTATATGTTTAAACCTTATCCCAGGGGTAGGCAGAGAACTCAGCTTTCCACTTGTTTTGATCGCTGACACATTTCAAATAAACTTAGAAATAATATTAAAAACCACACTCCTTATTACTTTACACTGTTTCTACGGGTATAACGTGGTACTTACGCGTAGTCGATATCACGATCGACAATTGTTTCGGCTTCTTCCGGAAGCCTTCATCAGGATCTTGAGTGCGGTGCGTTAGTCGTAACGTCCCGTATAATACAATTATACGATATAATACAATTATACGGGACGTATACAATTATAGACAAAAGTAAAGTATTGCAACCTCGCTCTATCAATAGTATTAAACCACCTCTTGAAATTGAAAGGTAGAACTAACTAGATGGACCCCACAGTGTAATCCGCATGGACTACGGTTTTCCCGCTACCTCAGTTATCCCACGAGAACTATTCTTTTCCGGGATAAAAGTAGCCTATGTATGTTGCAGGGTCTAACCTATCTTCAAACCAAATTTCATCAAAATCGTTACAACCGTAGCTGAAGCTTGAAGTAGTACTAAGTTAAAGCCGTTTTAGCTTGAAAGAGTAACACAAGTTTTTAATTATTTGCTTTTCCACTGAACAGCAATTATTTTTGGGTTAAAAGTGTTGATTGGAACCGATTTGAGATTTCGTGTCCGTGAGAGGTGTCTATGTGTGTGTTGCTCGAGCGCACTTGTTGCACTATGTTGATTGGCTCCTGTACCTATCTGTTTCTGCGTTCAGACATCAAAACATTTGTGTTCAAATATGGAATGTCGACCATGTTCGCCAACACATTGCAGTCGATCGTACGTACGTACATGAAACGGGGATGAAGGCATTTAAATTACGTAATTCCAGAGCTCCTCGCATAATCACGAACATAGTTCAAAGTTGGCGCGAGTTAAGGCGCGTATTAATATAGCCCTGTTGTGAGCCTGTAAACAGTTTCTCGACATTTGTGCAAATCATTTAATAACATTCATTTTAAGTGGAAATTCTAAAGTAGAATCTGGTAAAGAGGCATCTAAGCCGACGCTTTTTTATGAAAGATCTCACGAACGTGTTTTTTTAATCTAATAGGTCGCAAACAAGCAGACAGGCCACCTGATGGTAAGCGATCACCGTCCCCTATAAATATCTGTAGCACTAGGGCTGATAGTAACTAGTATTATGTACCCGTTGTTTTGTATGTAATATTGTTGATAATTTTTTAAATGTATATTTGACCTTTATTATTGATACCAATAAATAACTATTACTATTACTAATGACGATGAAAAACGGTCAATAAATGTAAAATGACGTCTGTCTCCAATATGTACTAGGCGCTTTGAAATATTTAAAAATAGAATGTTTTTATAATACTTGTCATATTCACTAGGCGCTTTGAAATATTTAAAAATAGAATGTGTTTGTTTAATACTTACATGTGAATGTGTGATGCAAACGGCACAGAGTAGTATGAGACTGCACAGAAGCGTCACACACAGCGCGGACACAAAAAGCGCGTGTTTTAGGCGCACGCAGTATCTTCTATAGAGAGCTTCGAGTTCCAACTCCGTCCCTTCCTCCTCTGTAGACAAAAAAAGATTTTTTTATTTACTTTGGAAATCCCGGCACAGGCAACAAATTTGTGCGATGAGTGTAGATGGTTGTCCTCTTGGCTGTTTGTGTGCTGTGATTGTGTTTGTCCGTCCCTCCCGCGATAGAAGGAGTCCTAGTGCGGAGGTCTGAGTGTGATAAAAAAATCTCACTTGATGGTCAGTGACGACGTGGTCGAAGATGTAATAACGCTATTACTGGCTCTCAAGGACTGTTCCCTTAACACACTACGTGTTTGGTGACAGTTTTTTTATATAACGGTGTTACCTTCACCGAAATCTCAAGCCGTTCGCGTTGGTGAGAATAGAACCAGCGCGTGCGTCAGTTTGACAGGCGACGCTCTCACCGCTGAGCTATCATCGCTTCAAACTATGGGTTTATTTACTTATATTCATCGAGTAGGTATCTCTATGAGCTGTAACATGCGGCCGATAGATACGTGCTCTGTATAAAAAAGTGACTCTGTAAGTAAGTGTAAGTCACCAACATGTTGAAGTCGCTACTCGACCAATATATGTAAGTGAAACTGTAAGCTAAGTATAAAAAAATCTGCCAAACTACAAGTCTGTACGAAGTAAGAAATGTGGTGTCCACCACATTGTGTTAAATAAGCCCTTAGATTAATCCAAGAAGTTGTTTGATGTTAAAATTACATTTTCGATAAAAAGTAACCTAAATATCAGCTGAATCGCGTCTCTTGGGACGAAACTCGTCCACTTCTCTAACAAACATTTGTAAGTTCGTAGCAAACATTCGGTAAACCTGTCAAGAGGAAAACGTCCCATCTAATATGAAAAGAAGTCCACAGCGGACAGCGGCGGCTGTCAGTCGGCTGTCAAATAATTGCCTTGATAACGAATAAGGGGCAATAGAATACATTCTGTTGAGGTCACAATACAGCTCATCACATTGTCTGGGCCAGTCCATGTACACGCGATGTAGTATGTACCATATATATAATACTAGCGGCCCGCCCCGGCTTCGCATAAAATATATGGCCTATGTCATTAATGGATGTTATTGTACATATAAACCTTCCTCTTCAATCACTCTATCTGTTAAAAAAAAACGCATTAAATACCGTTGCGTAGTTTTAAAGATTTAAACATACATAGGGATATAGGGACAGAGAAAGCGACTTTGTTTTATACTATGTAGTGATATATACCTTCTACACATCAGAGTTATAATATTAACATTTTAACATTTGAGTTATCTATAGGCTACCAATAGCTAGTGGATTGTTCAAATGTTATTGTAGTAGCTGCAGTATTGTAATTAGTTATTAGTGTTTTATTTTTCTAAACATAGATAAACATATTGGCAGTCAAACATGGTAGTAGCCAGAGATGTTTTTTTATTTATTTATTTATAATACTTAGACCCCCGCACTTAGGATTATATGTCGCGGGAGGCATAGACACACACATTCACAGAACACAAAAATCCAAGGCCCGGGACAAACACCTACATTCATCGCACAAATGTTTGCCCTTGAAGGGATTCGAACCCAGGTTCCCGGATACACAGAAGTCATGTCACTAACCACTGAGCCACAGCGACAGTCATTTGTTTGGAGAATATATGCTGTCTTGCTGCTACGCAGTAATTTACTAATGTAACAGGCACTTGAACTACTGTACAGTAAGAATCAATAACAGTATAGAAATTATCCAGATTTCTATATTTTTGGACATAAAATGCGTTTTTGTATTTGTATATAAATTCAAACAGGATGCTGAAATTATCCCTTTGATAAGCAGAATTAATTAATTCTTTTTAGAACTTAGCATCATTTTAATAAAGTATAAATTGTTAAAAGAGAAGCCATTGTCTCCCGAAACACAGTGCAAACTAATTCGGGGTGAGTTGGTCCACAAGGTCACACATTTCATTTGTACTTAAAATGTATGTCAAAGAGGTTGGTTGTATTTGTCCAGACGGCCCTCTGTAAAGAAGGTTCACAGTAGCGGAACAAACAGTTAAACACATACATGAGAGCTCACACACGAGAGTCATGATATACTTACATAGACCATCCAGGACGCGCCTGTACGATCAGGGAGCAGCTCGTTGTGTTCGGCAAAATGATCGTCATCTTCTTCTAAATATATATAACTCAAAGGTGACTGACTGACTGAGATAGTGATCTATCAACGTACAGCCCAAACCACTGGACGGATCGGGCTGAAATTTGGCATGCAGGTAGATGTTATGACGTAGGCATCCGTTAAGAAAGGATTTTGATTAATTCTACCCACAAGGGGATAAAATAGGGGCTGAAAGTTTGTATGAAACTTTGTCAATTTAAAACCGGTCGGACTGAGACTTTGCATGCATAAAGCTATTATGACGTAAGCATCCCCTAAGAAAGGGTTTTGAGATTTCCCCTAAGAAAGTTTGGTTCCCTTGGGATAATTGAGGTAGCGGAAAACCGTAATCCACGCGGGTGGAACCGCGGGGCACAGCTAGTATCACACATAATACACAGAAACTGCATAGATAGATTAACCCTTTATTGCAACACCTACATAAAAACTTACAGTTTTAAATACAATGTGAAACAATGGGTGGTCTTATGTATTTATCGCTCATAGAGATCTCTTCCAAACAACCCTTTTCGCATAGGAGAATAGTAAAATCTGGCGATGTTTAATCTCATTTAAAAATATTACAATATAGGAATATAATTTACAAGCAATGAAATTGAAATGATTAAATCAAATACCTACAAGTATATATCCCAACACATTCTTATATATATATATTACATATATATACACTATATTCTATATTAATGTACCTACACATTATATGACATTATTGTGATTACAACAATAAACATATTGAACATAATAAACTTAGCTAACTTACTTGCATAGTGCAAGTGGAGGCTTTCAGGCTACCATCTTTACTTTTAATGAAATGTCAGTGCTCTCATCAAAGAGATCGCAATTTCTTTTTGCTTCCACATTCATAGTGCGTACATCTAACGAGTGGAACTCATTGCCTAAGTCTTGTTTCCACATGGATACAATCTGAGCATCTTCAAGTCACGAGTGAAGGTATCTTCTAGGCAGGCGTGCTCCATCGTAGACTACATCATCACTTAACATCAGGTGAGATAGTGGTCAAATGCATATGACTAGTGCTGCGCCGATCGACGCCGTGAATTGAAAAAATACCAATCGGTGTTTGAGCCAATTGAATGAAATTCATGGCTATTCACCATTCATTCAAATGGTGAATAGCGGTTAAACTCCCCCTACTCATTCCCGCTACTCTACTCTAAATAATTTTACCTGACGACAACTATACTACTTCAATTTTTTTTATGGAAAAATTTCGGCTGCTAGAGGACGAGTTAACCAAAAATAATGAAGGAATAAATTCGGCTGCTAGTAGAATGCTACAATAGCTTACATGGCAAAGCGACACGGACGGTATTCTGTCGTCGTGAGTACAAATTCCACTAGTAGCCGAATTGATATATGTACTCACTACGTAATTATAAGACTTTGTATACTTAGAGTAGGTTAATTTGTGCGCAGTCTCGTATTCACAATGAAATGAGAGTTCGTACGCATTGTATTATATACAAACGTAATAAAATGTAAACATTATAACCTTTCGCTTATGTACCTTTGACGTCACAAACTTTTGATCTCTTGTCAAAGAGCGAGCTTACAGATATGCTTTGAGAAGACATCACCCGAGGCTCGACGACATACAAGCTGCTGTACCAATAGACTCTGAGCTTACTGAGATCAAAGGAGTTCAGAGCTGAAGATGTGAATGTGGACGAAGCCAAGGGCTTAAATCCCAATCGATGAAAAAAATGTTTACAAAAAAATGTAACCGACTTCAACACTCAAAAGTGAGAAATAACTTGTTGAAGTGGGTACCATGACAGCTTACAAAAGTTACTATCATCACAATATTGTGCTCATGGTACCAACTTCGACAAGTTATTTCTCACTTTTGAGTGTTGAAGTCGGTTACATTTTTTGGTAAAAATTTTTTTTTACCCTTTTCAGTAACCTTTGCTACTTACGGGATCAATTTGTCATTGTGTATGTGCATCGATGTCTTCAATCGCGACAATAATATCGTCCAGGTAAGTGAAGCACTTTTCAGATATTGGAGTGTAACTCAAAAACCACTTGTCCGATTTTGATGAAACGGAAATGGGATCACCACGGAAGTATACACTGTCAAGCAAAAAAAGAATCATCAAAATCGGTTCATATTTAAAGAAGTTATCCGCGAACACACATAAATAAAAAACATATATACGGTCGAATTGAGTAACCTCCTTTTTTGAAGTCGGTTAAAAATAACTCTTACACCGAAATTATAGATGACAAACAAGTTCTAATGAACCAAGATGTCAACAGTTATGATCACGATAAATACTTACTATTTATAGACTTTCAAAAGCTCTTTCAAGTCTGAGTGACGTCTGGAAAAAGGTATCTCGAGCATAGGTTACCACACAAAAAATTGCCAATTATTTTTGTTATTAACAAATAAGAATATAAAAAGATGAGATACTCCGTTTTTCGTTAATTACTCATAATATATATTAATAGTATTTAAGAATGATTTTCAATAAATACAGCTCTCACTTCTTTTTAATTTGACCAATTTGACTGAGACTAAATTAGTCTAAACCCTATAATTAGTCTACAAAATTAGGTATATGAAACACTGAAAATTATTCATTTACAAACACCATTAATACCAATATCTGCTTCCAAATGTATATGAAAATGGTTTGTGGAAGCTATTAGTTATATTAAACACGTGCTTCTTAGCGAGCTTTAATTTGAGCTTGTTTATTATTCATATACGCTGGTACGGAGTTCAAACGAATGTCTTTCGTTTTCTTCAAAGTATAATTTGATATTTGAAGCAATGATAGCTCAGCGAGGGGAGCGTCGCCTGTCAAACTGACGGACACTGGTTCGATCCCCAACAACAGCTTGAGCTTCCGGTGAAGGTAACACCGTTATCAATTTCCCAGCATGGTGGTAGGGTACTTTTGAATACCCGCCTGGCTAGCTACCACTCTCAAGTTTGAAAAACTGTCAACAAGCACATAATGCATTCAGGCAGCAATCCTTGAGAGCCAGTGTGCATTCTAGGTCTGGCGTGATAACATCTTCGACCAGATCGTCACTGATCATCAAGTGAGATAGTGGTCAAACGCTAAATCTATACAGTATAAAAAAAAATCTCTATAATTTCAAATGTAGTTTTTATTTAACACATATGTATCAAAAATTGTCCATAAGTTTCATGTTTGTTTTTATCGATATGCTTTTTCTAATACTGTCCGTGGTACATTTTAGATATTGTATAATTGCGTTCTATATCAAAAATGTTCATGACGTTTACGTAAATTCTTTAGTTCAAGGCAGAGAAAAGGTTAAGTTGTTAAGTGCAGAATAATTTTATGGGCCTCCATCAACATTGAACCTCAAGGGTTCAATGTTGTTCAGGCTAATTATAGTAGGCACTTATGATATATAGCAAAGGTTTGGGTGTGTTTGTTACTCAGCCACGCCAGATTATATCTAAAGACTATATATATAAACAAAAAAATAATTTAATCTCGAATAATCTGACGATTTTCCACGAACGGAAAAATCGCAGTACATCAGGTGAAAGTGCAGGGCGCAGTGAAACATCTTCGGGTGTGTCCACTTGCTTTCAGTAAATATAGTAGCAAGTAATTATTGAGATCAGAGACAAGTGTCAAATTCTCTAGTGGTCCTCAAAAACGAATCTGCTAACAGCTCAGGTATAAAACATACCACATGACAATAATTACGAAAGTAAAACATATTTTATATTACAGAACAGATTTGGGGCACTAATTGGATAAAATACTGTAATTATTATTTATATGTGGTATCCGGCTTTACTCACGTTTATAGTCGAAGTTTCGACCTAGGTTTCGAGCATCGGACATGCTTTTTTTTGTAATCGTTAGGATGTTTTCATTCGTAACAATACAGGATACGATATCTTGTCTATAATGCTTCAAGCTTTGTGCTTCATAAGCAGGAATGATTGTCATCTATGACTTTACCATCTGCTAAATGGAAAATTGTTACTATTTTCTGCTAATTGCCACATGTCATAAATTAAAACTACCACTAATAAGAACAGTTCAAGGAGATTAGTATTAATTGATTAATGATTACATATGATTTAATTTGATAATGTAATACTTAGTTATAAAATATTTTCGACCGACCATATTTTTCATTTTTGAAACATCTCTCGTTGTGATAGGAAATCAACGTCTAAAAATGTGATTTGGAATAATTTTTTTTGTTTTTTTTTTGTTTATATTAACATTCACACAAGGTCTTCAGGTCCCAAACTAGGCAGAGCCTGTGCTATGGTAACCTGATGACTGATATATATATACTTATATACATATACACACCCAGACACAGGTCAAACAGAAATGTTCATGCACACAAACGTTTGACCTGTCCGGGAATCGAACCCGGGACCAGCGGCTCAGAAGGCAGAGTGCTACCAACTGCGCCAACCGGCCAGTCATGTACAGAGTCTCATCATGTTTACCCTGTAGGTCGTTTGTAATATAGGTACATATTATTTGTAATACTTTAACTCTCTGTCTGTAAACCCCCGCGAGCTTCTGTAATGTCACCGGCACCTGTAAAGCCCTGCAGCTGTTTTTATCACCGTTGAATTTAAACAATTGACTAGCGCACGTAAGAATGAAACATGAATTATCTGTGTTGAGTTTTATTCGTTATATCATAGTTTGTACTAAATTGTTTTACACTATAAGATTTAGAAAAGTATTGGTAAGCTAGTTTGATCATGTACAGAGAATAAATGCAAGGAGATTAACTAAGCATCCGGTATTCATGGGTGAAGTTAATGGTAGTGTTGGAAAAGGATAGCCGAGGCAAAAATTCCAAAATCAGATTCAGGCATGTTGTATGTATTGCTTCCGGGCTGTTTGGCCGTGGTCTATGTGAAACTTGTGTTCCAGACGTTTCGTCGATCACTGCGGTCGACATCTTCAGTGGTTCAGGTCCGAGCGGCGACAAGAGCGTAGGACTCTCCTTCGCGGAGTCTTCTCTGATACTGATGTTAGCTTCATAGTTTTTAATTATTTTGCTGTTTAAAATATGTCAGGAACTTATTTTAAATTCTTAATTTTTGTTAGTATACTGTTTAAACTGTTTTGTGTATGTTATTTAACCGGGTTTAACCGGTATGAGGCCTTGTGATGAGGCTTCATGATTTGTAGCATGTAGCTTGAAGATTGTAGCATTTAGAAGGCGATGCTCTCTGCTTACCCCTACGAGAAAGAGGCGTGACTATATGTATGTACGTTTCAAGCTACCACATACATTCGCTACTCTTTTAAGAGTGATTCACGCGCTCTGGGCTCATTATGCAATATGTTCGACGATTTAATTAAAGCATTTTAATAGCCCAAAAGCGTCGTGTATAAAATATAACAACCATTAATTGCACCAACGACTTTTCTGCCCTAAATTCTTTATTGTGTTTGAGTAGCCACCCCCGCGGACAATTCACCGCGAGGGAATAAACTCTGGACAAGATATTATCATGAACAAGTGGGTATGAAATTATTTTCCAACCACCGAGAGAACGCGTTTGGCAGTTAATGTTCGCACTGTACTTTTGAAATTGAATAAAACATACAATTAAATAGTTTCACAATTTGAAATGTCCTACTGACACAATATTTTAAAATCAAAATCATTTGTTTCTAACTCGATTCAATTCATTTATTTCTACGGATTAAATTGGATAATGGTTACGACTATATATTTACCAGCTGCGCCCCGCGGTTTCACGTGCATGGACTACGGTTTCCCACTACCCCAGTTACCCCACGGGGACCTATGCCCTACTTCAAGGTCCCACCTATTTCTATATGATTAGGTTTTCGTTGCATAGCAGAGAAAACACTTTTTTTTTCGGGGGAAAAGTAGCACATCCATTTGATAAGGTAACTATATTCCGAAATTCATTCGAATCTATCAAACCGTTAAGGCGTGAAAAACTTACAAACACACATACACACAAATACATAAACTTTCGCATTGTATATGTCGGTATAACTGTAATTATTGTAACTACATAAATATTTAACTGTAATATTCGGGCGCAAGGTGTAAGAGTGACCATATTTTTGGTTAATGCAAAATTTGTCGTGGTATCGACAAATGCGCTAAAAATGAATCTCACACCAGAAAAGAAAATAGTGATTATTATTTTTAGCTCGTAGGTCACCTGGATATCTGCAACACTGGCATTACCAATCTTTTTTAGGACTCTGTTGACTCTCCTTTTGAGAAATCCTATGTTGGAACACCGGGGAGAAAGCTCGTTCCACATTTTACAGGCGTATGGCAAAAATTCGATTCGCGCAATGTGTGACTCCCATGAGTCAATTATGTGTGGATGTGCTTTCGAACGGTGTTAGCTAATGTGGTGGAAAAACCATGATACCGGACTAATGTAATATTTGAAAGCAACATGTGTCAGGATTGGTCTCGCCCCTACTGCCTGTAAACACCCGCAAGCCTCTGCAAGGCCATCGCCACCTCTTAAAACCTTAATTAGCAATGTGAACCTAACAAGCAAGGTCGCCATCACGTATATACGACGTGTACACGTTCGTAGATTCAACTGTTTTTCATTACCAATACATTAAACGTAGAGAAAACTTTCTCACTTTATTTATCTGCAGACATTATTGTTCTAAGTTTTCTCATCAAACGAAAATAAAGTAACCTAATATATAAGGAGATAAAACTTTAGGAATTAGATTTAAGTAGATCTGAGGCACGCAGTGATTACGAGGTGTACGTAAAGTTATTTGAATCGAAATCAAGATGAAAGCGGCCGAGCTACGGCGTCGCACGATTAATCAAACAACATTAAATTATATTTTACATATTATTTCATTTTATTTATGACTAGCTGCGCTCTGGATGCGGGCCGCTTCCAACCGGTCCTTATGGAAATCATTATTATTATTCTGTTCTGTATGGTTTTTGTATGTATCTCTTGTGTAATGTGTGTTGTGAGTGTCTTGAATAAATGTGGTTTCTTTCTTTCTTTCTTTCTAAATCAATGAGGGAGGCATATGTCCAGCAGTGGACGTCCTATGGCTGAGATGATGATGATGAGCTGCGCTCTATGGTTTCACCCACAGATCTACAAATGTGTGGTTTCACCCGCGTAAGTTTTCTAACTACGTAAATATCCCACGGGAACCAAACTGAACTCTCTTTTAACATAAATTGAAAAATACGTTGAATAGATCCAATGGTCCCAATCGAACCACCTAATGCATTTTATTAAACGAGAAACATTAACTCGGGCAATCCCTGCACTATACTCACTCAGAACCCGCATAATGAAAGTGAATGCAAAATACTTAAAGGTATTATTATAAGAGCTAGGTACCTATCTAAAAGGTGTGAATTGCTTCTATTAGGTGAAACGCTTTTTATGATAGCTGTAAATTTTAAATAAATTAATAAAGGTCTACTAAGTAGTCACACTGTCTGCTGGCATTTAATTATGGAATACATTGGTTTTCCATAATTGCTTACTTGCTTTATGTAACTAATAAATTATGGAAGACAAGTTTCTGTATCCAGGTGTTTACAGCTCTGCATCCAAGACTATCTCGACATACTTTGTCTTACTGATTATTTATATATAACAATTTAACTATATACAAATCTTTTAAGAGTTTTTATTGTGTATCGCATTAACCATATGCTAGGAAGAACTCAAATATTTGAAGGAAAAAATTCGGCTGCTAGTGGGACTTGAACCCACGACCACAGAATACCTATATATAACCTCTGTCCAACTAAGCTATAGCTTAGTTGGACAGAGCGACAGGACGGTATTCTGTGGTCGTGGGTTCAAGTCCCACTAGCAGCCGAATTTTTTCCTTCAAATATTTGAACACAAATCTTTTAACTTACAAAGGTTAATTTGATATGTTTATAATCTTTATTTGATGTTTATTTTTAATTGAATTACTATGCGTTATTGCAATTATAATTATATTCTATTTTATGTAGTAAGTCTATTGTAAACACGTGGCCACGATATATTTGGACTTCGAAAGTTACTACTTACATTCTGGGTGAATATATATCACAGTTTCACTGGAAACTGTGATATATATATATATTCACCCAGAATGTAGGTATTTGCCAGAAAACTGCCTGATAACAGCAGTTGAAATAATCTCTAATTTTCTGGATGAAAAGGGCCACTCCGTCGACCCTTCTAAATGTTGACATTTTTCAGATGTCACTGTTGATAAGGGCGATTTATAAAGTCCCGGGAACATGTTAAAAATAAACGTGTTATTAGGGTTTGTCTACTTGTATTATGTTCTTGCCTGTGGTGAATCACGTACATTACCACATTATTTCTATGTTCCGTAAGAAACATGGTAGCACAATTAAACCCTTTATTAAGGATGTAGGGTAAATACGCAAATATTCAAAAATCATCTTCGTGTCAAGTCATCAGTATACTGACGTGCTCTGATCCCGTCCTGGTATCACAAATAAAATGATCTAAAGTAGGTAGCTTAAATTATTCAACGCAGTAGTTATTTATATGCTATAGATGGCATGAAAACCGCTGCAAATCTTCTCAAAACACATCAATTCTCTTATTGAAATATCGTATGTTGAATCTGTTCATAAATACGAAGGAAGGAAGCTCTTTCACATTTTGCAGGTGTATGGCGAAACAGATCTGGTAAATCGTCCAGACCCAGGGAATAAGATAAATATGTCACTGATTCAAAAAATGGAAAAAGAGCTTTTTAACTCATTAAGAGTTTCCTACCATCGCCTATCCGATTTTTATAACAATATAAGCCAGCGGCTCAGAAGGCAGAGTGCTACCAACTGCGCTAACCGGCCAGTCCCCGATGAAGGCTTCCGGAAGAAGCCGAAACAATTGTCGGTTGTGATATCGACTACGCGTTAAAGTGTCACATTGAACTCTTTGAAACAGTATAGAGATAAAAATTGCAAACGATAAATAAGTCATTTATAAAAATACAAAAATATACGAAATAATACAAAAATAATGAAATTTACATTCTCAAAAATCTTTTTTTACCCTGGAATGAACTCTAAAGGAGTTGATTGACTTTAATCTCCGTGATTAGCCATTTTTATGATTGGTTGTCACGAACCGAGGAAAGATTAGAATTTTTCATTAGTCTTGTATAAATTAAAAGGGATTTATTTTTAAGTCAATGACAGCGATCCATTACTTAAGATTAGAGTTCTACGGACAACGTTATATTTTAAAAGTGTGTTTGTCATTGGAGCGGATTAAGCGTATTTAAAGTACTATTTAAATCATAAATCAATAATTAGTATTATATATTACACACTAAAACTATTACATACACAGACATTATATATATATATATATATATATATATATATATATATATATATATATATATATATATATATATATATATTAGAGTTCTACGGACAACGTTATATTTTAAAAGTGTGTTTGTCATTGGAGCGGATTAAGCGTATTTAAAGTACTATTTAAATCATAAATCAATAATTAGTATTATATATTACACACTAAAACTATTACATACACAGACATTATATATATATATATATATATATATTTATTTATATTTATTTATTTATTTATTTTTTTATTGGGCATAGGCAAGCGTTTGACCACTATCTCACCTGATGTTAAGTGATGATGCGGTCTACGGTGGAGCACGCCTGCCTAGAAGATATATTATATATATATATAATATAATATATATATATATATATATATATATATATATATATATATATATATATATATATATATATATATATATATATATATATATATGACAATAAACTAAATTTTCACAAAATCTCACATAAAATATGTATTGCAATTTTGTCATTGTGAAAAGATAATATAATGGAAAGTATTGTGATTGCATGTATTTATTTCAATAACTATTAAATTCATCACAGCTGTAGAACGTCTGCCGTAGTCAAAGCCCTCGGTTTTAAATGTGTTTTAAGCTGGTTTTATTAGAGAACAGAAACGTGTTGTGGCGAAAAACAATTGAACTCGGTACAATTTGTTTTTTATTAAAAACAACTCGGACACAGATAACTGGTAGTTTGTATGTACAAAAGATTTGATATTCAATTGTTTATACGATAGTACGTACACCTTGACGGTAGCCGTGGCGCAGTGGTCATTGACATGACTTCTGTCTCTCCGGGAGCCTGGGTTAGAACCCCGGCAGGGGCAAACATGTGTGCGCTGAGTGAAGCTCATTGATGTTTACCCCGGGTCTTAGATGTTTCTGTGCTGTGATTGTGTGTGTGTGTCCATGCCTCCCGCGACACAGGGAATCCTAGTACAGGGGTGTGAGTATGATAAAAAAAGAACAAGTTATTTGTTCTACCTTCACAGCGGTCTATCAGTAAACTCATAATGAATAAACACAAGCTTACTCTTAGATTATAATATGTCGCGTTTCATTATATAAATATGCGTTGTAACACATTTTAAACTGTTCTTATACTAGGATCGACATTAATACATTGCGATACAAAATGTTAAAAAATATTCATAAGACATTATGATATAGATAATGTGCGACCACTGTCTCACCTGATGTTAAGTGACGACGTGGTCTAAGCTGTAGCACGCAAGCCTAAAAGGTTCCTATTCACTAGTGGCTCAGGCGACAAGACGATAGGATTGTACTAAGTATTGCCAGTATCGTACTAAGTACAGTATTGCCAACAGTGTATAGAATAAAAACATCATTGTCCAAATCACGACACATTAAACATAATGAGATCATAAGTAGGCGTTGCCTGTGTCGTTTTATTTACTGGGACGAATTCCTGCTACGCATCATTTAAAACTTTTAGCTTTAATTATAGTTGCCGCATTTCAGAATTATGCAGAGACAAGCAAACGCTTCCTCACTGACACCCGCTAGGGTTCTCTTTGTCACGGGAGAGCTTGCACTTATCGGGGTTCGATTCGTGAATCAGAAGTCAGGTCACTGACCACTGAGGTTAAACCACCGTCCTGATCACATATAAAAAAAAAATGTTAAAGGTGTATTTAAGTTTAATTTTATACATAATAACCTTTTAAATGAACCGATACACGCAAAATTAATATTGAATTGCCATTGTGACATTGTGTCGCTTTGCCAACTAAGGTACTTCAGTATGATTCTATTCAAAAAGTTATTATAGCGCAGTAGCCTGGGTATTGTCCAGTGGTTACCGCCTAGGTACCTGTCACCTATATGTTTGTAAAAGTCAAACACAGACCGTGTTCAGGTGGTTGTCCTTGACAAGCAGTCAATATTATAGTTCTAGCGTGTAACCACCTATGACCACATCGTCACTAACTATAAAGAAAGATGTTTATCATACGGTAACTAACTTATAACAGGATTAAATAAAAAAAAATTACAGTGCTCCCATTTTCTTAATGTCCCTTTGTAATCATTTACTTTGGTACCTTCATAAAGAATTAGATTAAAAATAAATAAAAAAGGAATATTTTAGCAAATCCCAATACTTTCAAGTCCATAGAGAGAGTCAGTCCTTTACTAAGAGCAAAGAGCAAGTGACAGAAAACCTACGACAGCCATGATACTAAGTATGCTGAGAACCATGAAAGCAAGGTTTGTGTGAGTACATTTATATGTCGGAGTCAGACAACTCGCAAAAATATGAAAGAAAGAAAGAAACATATTTATTATGCACAAACTCCTATAAAATAACAATTACAAGTATAAAAAGACATAATTGCAAATTGCGATGCTTAGCATAAAAGGAGCGAGTTCAGCATTATGCTACGGGTAGGTATCTAGTACTAGGCACCTTCCACACAGCGCTGATTTTCAACCCACTCTCCTTACTCACTTAGAAAAAATACATTTAACTTAAGGGTAGGTAAAATAACTTAAAATTTACCAGTTAACTTGGTTTTAATATGCAAACATTGTCCACCACTTTGACGTGATAACGTTTTATAAATTGATGAATGCCAAAATGAAAAATAGTAACGTTCCGCGTAACGGTGAATGGTCAATGGTCAATGGTCAATGGTCAATGGTCAATGGTCAATGGTCAATGGTCAATGGTCAATGGTCAATGGTCAATGGTCAATGGTCAATGGTCAATGGTCAATGGTCAATGGTCAATGGTCAATGGTCAATGGTCAATGGTCAATGGTCAATGGTCAATGGTCAATGGTCAATGGTCAATGGTCAATGGTCAATGGTCAATGGTCAATGGTCAATGGTCAATGGTCAATGGTCAATGGTCAATGGTCAATGTCAATTTCAATGTCAATGTCAATGTCAAAGTCAAAGTCAAAGTCATACATGATTATGTCGTTATCACGTAAATCTATCGTCCGTAAACCGACTTTACAGACAACCAATTTTTTTTTTTTAACACAACTGTGGTTTGCCTTAATTATGAATCAAAAAACTGGACTCACAATATAATAGCGCTTCCAAATAAAACTGTGTAGTTATAAAATTACAATTAAATTCGTCATTTCGTACGTTAATAACGGTAAGTGGATAAAATAACAAAGTGGTTTCCTAGGTAACCGAGAAAGAAAATATACGAATTCGTGCATGTGGCGGGCAATTACCTTTACTTTCCCAAATAACTGTTTCTTTAGGATATATTGAATTGAATGTAGAAATGGTGGATTTTATTAACAGGTATGTGGACCATAGGTATAGTACAAAATGGCAAAGTTTCACAAGATATTTATTTCTCTTCACAACAATGCAAACTATCTGATTATAGGCCTTGTGACCAGGCTCAAAGTCACACAACGAGCTGTGGATATAGCTCGAGGTTTCTCTACGCGATCGAATTAGAAATGAGGAGATCCGTAGAAGAACGAAAGTATTCATAGCTCAGCTGATTAGCAAGTTGAAGTGGCAGTGGGAGGACACATATCTCGATGGCAGTTGGGGTCGAAAGGTACACGAATAGAGATTACTAGCAATGGGACTGGCAAGCGTAGCATAGGACGGTCACCGACAAGGTGGACAGATGACCTGACTAAGATCGCAGGCAAGGGCTGGACACGGACTGCTTCCAACCGGTGTTTGTGGATTCAATGGCGGAAGCATATGTCTGAGACGTCATATGGCTGAGATGATGATGATGATTCAAGTCCAACCAACAAGCAGTCCTGTAGTATTCTTTTAATTAATGCGCATCCTACTATATTCCAGTCACGTTCAAGTTATCTGGACTAAGGTGCGCCACACAATGGAACACTACCATTTGTTTTGTCTTTTCCACTCCGTATATGGAGTCAGTATAGCACTGAATGGTAAAGAATGAAGAGCTCTAACGTACCTGACCTGCACTGAGAGATTTTATTTGATCGACTTAGCTGAACAATTCTGAACTTATCTGTACTCACTCCGAGAACATCTACATTTATGTATATTTGAATTATGCCTTTTCTTTATTTTGACGTGCTGGTATTCATCAATTTATAAAACGTTAGTTTTATAAATTGATGAATACCAGCAACACTCATGAAAAATAGTAACGTTCCGCGTAACGTTCCACCTGAGTTTTGTATTACATAAAATAATCAAAGTCAAAGTCAAAGTCATTGACGTGATAACGTTTTATAAATTGATGAATACCAGCAACACTCATGAAAAATAGTAACGTTCCGCGTAACGTTCCACCTGAGTTTTGTATTACATAAAATAATCAAAGTCAAAGTCAAAGTCGAAGTCAAAGTCATAAATGATTATGACGTTATCACGTAAATCTATCGTCCGTAAACCGACTTTACAGACAACCAATTATTTTTTTTTTTAGATATTCGACTTGAATTTTTTAGGGCCTACATGAGCCGGAATTCGTGTCAAATTTATCAGTTACAGGAATAATAATAACACACCTATTCTGTGTATCCGACTTCATGAAAAGATGAGGTTCTCTATTCAACTCCGTATGTATTTTGTATGTATGCTACGCGATCATTCCGCCATTTTTTTATGAATCAAGTTAGGTGAATATTTGTTTATTTGGTAGACCACACTGCAGAGGTATAGGTATCGTAATCGGTTAAGTAGGTTTTTATGATATCGAATAAACTCTCTAGAGAAAATAAGGTAAATGAAGTTGGTTGTTCCAATTTTAGTCGAAAAATAACCTATAAATGTATATAAAATTTAATTAAAACTTAGAATAAAGATTAAAACTTCAACTGCGATCAACTTTTAAAGGCTCCATCGATTTATAATTTATTAACAGTTCCTGAGCTAAGAGAAATTACAGGTCATATTTATTGTCTGTCCTAACGGACAGTAATTATCCTATTAAATATAAATATATTTAAGTAATCATAAAGCGTCGTAACCGACGCTTTATGATTACTTAACTGCTCGTAATTATTATTTTTTAGTTAATCGGTACATACCATTTGAAAGACCAGATTCAGCCAAAATAAACTGTCTGAATTTCCATAAATCCTGTAATGCCTGGTTTACATTATGCCAGTCCAGCAATCGAATTCAGCGCAAGATTGCTTACTGAAAAAATGTAAACAAGCACTGGAATGCACTGCATCCAGTTAGCGTTCCAGTCCAGTAACTGGTTGGCGGTCTACTTTTGAATCCAGTGCGACCAATCCAGTGCAACTGGAATAATGTAGACGACCAATCCAGACCCATTCAAAACTGATCTCTTCTTGAAATCATTGTTACTGTAGTGTTCTTACTTAAACGGCTTCTAAATAATTGGAATAATTTAGACGTTACAGATCCAGTCCAGCACTGGACTGGATTCTCGCTGGATCACTGGACTGGAATAATGTGAACCAGGCATAACTGTAGACCTCAGTACCGTAAGTCTACTCAGCCTGTCTATTGTCAGATAAAACTCATATTTAGTTGTCTGCTACAATTAAATTACTAATTACGTTACGCAAAATGTTTTTTCTATACTATTTCGCTTTATCGCATAGCAGAATGTATGTACCGACTTCCAAAAAAAAGATGAATTCGTATTATATTTATGTTATGTTACTCAGGCGTTCGTCATATTATATTAACAAGTTTGGAAATTTACTTTTTTGTTGGAAATCATATTTAGTTATAGTTAGTGCTGTAGGTATGTTTTTTAAGAAATTTTGTTTACGTTTGACTAAGTTTTCTACCTCACGAGACCGCCATTTATGAATAGATTAGAAAAAATCTTTCTTTATTTAACAGGTCGCTTTCAGAGTGATCACAATTTCATGAAAATCGGTCGAATACTTCTCTTTTCAACTGGAAACTTATATAGGCATGTTGATAACTTTTGCGATGAGTTAAAAACACTAACTCGTGTCAATTATTGTTTTAAACTTTCATGGCTTTTCATAATATTGGGAAATCAATCAAAAACAAAATCATGGTGCGTATCCCGTGTTAAACAATATTTTTACTAACTCGTGTGTCCTTATATTTGGTTCTTTTATGGGAAAAGGTACAGTAATCACATGACCCTTGCGTTGGTTAAAAATGTAGAACTCAAACTGAAAGTTATTGGTTTAATTTAGGCATCCATGACGCACTTATAAACGCCAAAAAATGTGCTAATATTCAAAAAGACCACCTCGTTGCCCTTTAAAGCCACTACAGAGAAAATGGGCAAGAAACTCTGAGGGGCAACATTTTCAAATATGTTTAAAAATCGTTTTTAACTTTCATGGCTTTTCATAATATACATATTGTTTAACACGGGATACCACCATGATTTCGGGAACTCAATTAAAATCATGGTGAGTATGCCGTGTTTGTGTGTAATAATAGGTGGCAAATAAACAGACTGCAGACGGGCCGCCTGATGGTAAGTGATCACCGTCATCTAGATATCTGTTATAGGATTGGTGTCAATCCTTTTTTTTTTTTAATACGCACTAAGTCTGACGGTCTGATATGAAAAAAAATGTGTCGGCCCGTAGGACATCCAATATCAGTGATCCTCATAGATAAGATGCGTTCCATAGCCGGAGGTTAATTGTTGCCCGACATGATCTAGATACGGATTATCTTCGCGATTGTTTGATTAATGACTTCATATAGATCTGTGGAAAGGTCTGTGGCGCGACAACATAAGCTTGGTTATCGTACTACCGTATCAATATTAAAAATGTGAACACGTGTTTACAGAATGAATTTTGATGAGCTGGTAATGATATCTTGGGGGGCATATACTTGGATACTTGGATTACCGACATATTCTTTTTTGAAATGGTTTTATTACTTTATGATAAAGCAATCCTACTAATATTATAAATGCGAAAGTTTGTGTGTATCTGTGTATGTTTGTTACCTCTTCACGCAATTTCGCTCAAATTTGGTATAGAGATAGTTTAGACCCTGGATTAACACATAGGCTACTTTTCATCATCCTCAATCATCACCACGCTGGTAAAACCACGGGGTGCTACTAGTATTTACTATGGCTTGGTTCGAGAACAAATTTAGGGAGTTAATACCTTAACATTTCCACCACTGAAATACACACACACCCTATCTATTTATTTTTCTTTTACACCGCTCTGTTTAACTATTTTACTCCAATTTAGTGAAAACTAGCTGCGCCCCGCGGTTTTACCCGTGAGGTGATGATGATAAAAGGTAGCTTATGTGTTATTCCGGGACCTGAAGTATCGACATACCAAATTTCACCGAAATGTAGGCTACACCGATTTAAGCGTGAAGAAGTAACAAACATACACACAAACTTTCGCCTTTATAATATAAGTAGGATAAGTAGGAAGTAGGATATACTTTGCGTTTTTCTATTGTCGCTTCCTAATTTACCTAAGGTCAACTACAATTGAACAGCCAGAGCCATCTCAGTAGTAAGATTTGGTGGCTCTGGCCGGTGGCTTCGATTTCCTCCTAGCCGGAAATTCTTAGCTAAACGCGTGAAGGTCTGCCTTTTTTCATTTTAGCTCGTAAACAATTGTTGCACAGTAGTGAGCCAATCTGCACACTGTGGTTTTATGTATTGTTTTTTTTTAAAATTTATTTATTCACACAAGGTCTTCAGGTCCCAAACTAGGCAGAGCCTCTACTATGGTAACCTGATGACTGATATACATACTTATATAAATATACACATCCAGGTCAAACAGACATGTTCATACACACAAATGTTTGTGACCTGTCCGGGAATCGAACCTGGAGCCAGCGGCTCAGAAGGCAGAGTGCTACCTAGTGCGCCAACCGGCCAGTCATGGACATGGGACATCACACAGGCTGCACTTCTACAGCGTATCTTTGTAGGTACGCTGGCTGGTGATGATCGTTGATAATGATGATGAAAAGTACCCTATGTGTTATTCCGGGACCTCAAGTACCCGTTTGAGCCGTGTAGCCGTTTGAGCATGAAAAAGTAACAAACATACACATAAACTTTCACCCTTATAATATTAGTTGGCAGGATAATAGGCAGCATGCAACATACACTTGTATGCAAGAGGCGACTTCTACTTGACATATGTCTTAATTTCTCTTCTCGCCGACTGCCTTTGGTATACTGATAAAACTATTTGGGTATTTTTTGAAAACATTAATATTTTCCTTAGGCTGTGTCCAGACCTGACGATTCGCCGTACGCGCGCGGACGGCGCATTCGTCCTGGACACTCCCTTATAAAATTAATCCAATTTATAAATAATTTAATCTATTTGTGGAAATGTTATCACAAAATTATTTCAACTCTGTATAACTATTTATCTAATCGTGTAATAAACAAGATATGCTCTATAATATGTAAGCTGGACATGTCCAGTGTAACAGACTCAGGTATAAGGCCAATTAATCACTCTTATCTATTCTATACTAGCTGCGCCCCGCGGTTTCACCCGCGTGCACTACGTTTTTCCCGCTGACTCAGTTATCCCACGGGAACCATACTTCTTCCAGGACAAAAAGTAGCCTATGTCCTTCTCCAAAGTCCCATGTATCTTTATACCAAATTTTATCTAAATCGGTCAAGCCGTTTTCATGTTATGTCGTGACAACGGAAAACGGGTTTCATTTTTATATATATAGATATACCGAGGCCATAGTTAAAATTCCCAAGTACCTACTAATAATGTTCTCTACAAAATTATATTTGTTTAAGACCTATCATTACTAATTTTTCGCGTTTTGTGTGCCCTATAATCAAAGATATACTTAGTTACTAAAGTAAGTCTATCTTTCCTTGAAAATCAATTCCATTGTTAAATAATGAAAGTTCTTTTGTCCATGTTTTTTTTTAAATATCCTTTCGTCCTTGTCTCCTGTGTAAACCAATTTCGTCATGTTTTATCAATACACAGTAGTGTAATCTAACTTGTAGGACAGGTTTTTACAGATCTCTCCTTTATCTGGACAACCAGATATTATTTGAACTCGAAACGATAAGATTAATTTATGATTCAGAGATTGTGGCGCAGATTTCACTTATAAAGATTTAAATTTGGTTTCGTTTTCAAAATTAGTCTTTCATTGAATACAAATTAATTGATATTGTTTTTTCGTTCATTGTAATTATATTTATTTATTATATAATTAAACGAACAAAGAAAATACGGCAATGACAATTAGTTTCAAACAAGTTATTTCATGTTTCAGGTAAACCAACTCGCATAGAATGTTGAACTATAAAGATTTTATTTATTTGTACTGTCATAGGTAAATGGAAAGATGAAAGAAAAAGAGGAATAGGCAGGTCAAGAACAAAGTGGTACTTTTTTAAAGAACATACGTAGCACACATGTTTTCTTGGGTTTAACCAATGTTGAACCTGTACCAGAATGTTCCTATTCACTCGTGATCGTAAGATTAAGATTCCAGTGTTGTATCTATCGGGAAACATAGACTCGGACAATGAGTTCCACCCCTTGCCAGTACATGCAATAAAAATGGAAGCAAAATGCTTCATACGTAACATTTCACTTGAGCAAAATAAGAAAAGTTTACGTCATGTCGGATAACGATGTTCAAAATTATTCAAAACCATGGTAACGTACATTCGTGACAGAAAGTCACATAAAGTTTCATGAAAATGAGAGCAAGAAGTATATGAGTTAATTACAATGACATAAAGTTCATTTATTCTGTTACATTGTCATTGTATGTAGACATAATACTTACTGTAGTTATATGCATTGACACCGGCGCCGTCATATCTTCTTAAGACACATATAAGGACTAGCGCCGCGCAGCAACTAATTCAGCGGATAAAAAATATGCTAACCTTGGTAGTGGTTGAATATTTGACCCTCTTAGAGTCGAGACAGTGGGCTAGTAGAAAGTGGCAGTTTATCGGATTTTCCGAAACTTATTAGAGCGTTAGATCAATGCGACGCGTGATCAAAATGCTGTCACATATCGGGCTTAACAAAAGCATTGCAATTTAAAAGGAAAAAGCATTACCTCCTAAAATTTTGGGTCCGCTGGCAATGGTAGCGGGTTTTGAGCTGTCTATAGGCTGACAACGGCTAGCGGATTGCTCAAATGTTATTGTAGTAGCTGTATAGTATTGAAATTAGTTATTATTAGTGTTTTATAAAGGCATCGGCTGATTTGAATATGCAGATATAGAATATTGAATAGGTACACATTTGTTCAGGGAAGACACTGCCGTGTGAAACACAATAATTTACCAATATAATTAGTACCTAAATAGTAGACATGAAGATGTATGTATTTTTCAAAAAGAAACAAATATTTTGTATATTCATAGCAACAGACAATATGTGGCCTTATCGGTAAAAGCTCCTACGCACCAAATCTATCGGACAACCTCCGTAAGTCCGTACAGATTGGATTTTTGAACGAATAAGCAAGGGATGTTGAGTTAAATCAGAGAACAATAAAAACCAAATTACCAAACTGCTAGCCAATAATCAGATAAATAGGATGAACTATAAAAAATACAGTGAGTTAATACTTGTGCAATAATGTTACTTATTCATTCATTTAGTCGTGCAAGTTAATTGTTATTGGAGTAAATAGATAGAAATGCTTATATTTCTTTTTATCACACAAACTAAAATTATTCAAAAACAAAAAGACTTTTTTTCTATTTACGCTAAAATTCAAATTCTTATAGCTCTTTACCACGCTTATCGCTAATATTAGACGAGTTTTCTTCAATTATTTACTCCATTTCATTGCGGGTTTTTTTTAGTCGTAGAGTTTTTAGTCACCATCAAATAAATGACTTATTTAACCTAAAACTACCAGCGATTTCATTAAAAGGATCTAATAATAGTATTGTTATGAAAAAGTGTCATACAAATTTGAACTCTATCGTAACCATGGAAGAACTATCTTCTATTCCACAGTTTTAGTTTATTTTGATTAAACAATAGAATCGCTACCAATAGTTCTTACGCCACTTTGTATCTAAATGTATATCTTTTCAAGGATAAAATCAAATTGAAGATTCTCCGAATTAGAAATAATTACTCATCTAAATCTCTCTAGATAATATCCTACGTATATGATATTAACATCTGCTTGCTCACTATATAATGTGTGATTTATGCTCTTTATAAATGGAAGCCATAAATCTCATGAGTGTAGTCATTCAGTGATGGAAGAATTATCTAAACTCCTATATAATGTGCTAGCTGACCAGCTTGAGACGTAGACTGCTGAGTGAGATTGCTTTTTGACATCGCGAGTATTCAGGTTTATGACCACTATCTTACCTGTAGTCCAAACCTGTGGACAAAGTAATATTCTACAAGCGTTAACGCTGAGATAAAACATAAAAACGTTGGATATTGACACTTACACAAACGAGATATAGTAAGTGATCAACGAATAGAAAATTGATAGAAAATGGACCGTCCCTAGTGCAACTCTGTCACTTGCGGGGTACTTAAGTTTCACTTGAATTACTTCCACCCCATCCAACATAGTGATGAGGAACGAGCCGATGGATGCATGGCATGACGGTGGCTAAATATGTCATGTCGCTAGCATCACCTCAGGGTACCGGGCACACCCTGTAGAACAAGAGCTTTACCCTTCTATCGGACCTCTGGGAGGGTCGACGTTTTAATTGTCCATTACTCGTGGGAACAACAATGAGAAATGAAACTACAACACTAACACCATAAAGTCGATTATTCGTTGATTACTAGTAAAATAACAAAGACAAATGACAGTTCAAATAAAACACGCTTTTGTAGATAACCAAACTGAAATGTAGAAAATAAATAATCGTTTTAAAAAAACTGCAATACACGCGCACTGTACACCAGTGTGCAAGTGAAGGCACGTGGTGTAGCGCACCTGGGATGCTTGTGGACGCCCACATAGATGGTTCTTCGGCGATCGTGCGCAAACGAGGCACGTCTCTGTGGGAGATCTCCAGCAGATACCTGCGCAGCTGTTCGCCTAGAGGATGGATATGGACGGCCCAATAATGCAGCACTGGACCAGGCTACATGTTGAGCACTCTGGATCCAAACGTAGTTTTAGGCTAAGATAACATTTTTATTTTATTTTTTGATGATAGAATGGAGATGGTGCAATTAAATTGTGTAATTCCAATGTTTATTTGCCGAAATGTAACCGATAGAAACCGATAGATAATCAGAGAGTCGCTACTGGACGATCCTTTGGCTCGCCTTTCCATAGAGCTAAAGCTTCAAGTTTATTTGGAACCTTCGACCACGTCGTCATTGACCATCAAAAAAGATAGTGGTAAAACGCTAAGCGATAAAAAATCCGTACTACTAAAAAAATTCAAAGGTTTCATGGTAGAGTTCAAGCTACACAATTTAAAAAATAACCAATTTGATTCCGCTTCGCCACGCCAAATTAAATCCCATGTCAAAGAGAGGAAGCACATCTGAAAAACGTTCAAATGTGAACTTTATGATTGATACAATAAGATCGGCAGTGACGTCCAGAGGTGGTGAGCAATTTGGTCCAATGCCAAAGTCACGTCAAGGCCAATGACCGCGGATCTCTAGCATCAACTAGAATCACCTTGGGGACAAATTACTGAGATGGGAAACGTTGCATTATACGAAGCCAATATAATATAGCGCTTGACATGGTGTAACAAAGCTGCCGCTAAACAATAGCTTTTCTCAGTTAGTTTCATCAATAATTTTCGGCATCTCAAAGTAATATAGACATTCATCATCATCATCATCATCTCAGCCATAGGACGTCCACTGCTGGACAAAGGCCTCCCCCATTGATTTCCACTAGGACCGGTTGGAAGCGGCCCGCATCCAGCCCTTGCCTGCGATCTTAGTCAGGTCGTCTGTCCACCTAGTCGGTGGCCGTCCTATGCTGCGCTTGCCAGTCCGTGGTCTCCATTCGAGAACCTTTCGGCCCCAACGGCCATCGGTTCTTCGAACTATATGCCCTGCCCACTGCCACTTCAACTTGCTAATCCGCTGGGCTATGTCAGTGACTTTCGTTCTTCTACGGATCTCCTCATTTCTGATTCGATCACGTAGAGAAACCCCGAGCATAGCCCTCTCCATAGCTCGTTGTGCGACTCTGAGCCTGTTCAGAAGGCCCATAGACCATACTATATAGACCATATCTATATATAGACCATAATATAGACATTACAATTATGTAATGTTGTGTCAGTCATTTTAATGTCTAAAATATTTCAAGGTATATTTCAAACAATTAAGGGTATAACAGGTACCGATGAAATTTGTTACACGAGTATCTTAAAATTGGTGTATACTTTAGCAAATTCAGTTGATTTCACGAAAGAGTAACTGTGTCCAAGTCCTTTTGTAAACAGAATAATAAGAATATATATAAAAAATATATAAATATAAGAATAATAAGATGTTGTATGTATTGCTTCCGGGCTGTCTGACCGTGGTCTATGTGAAACTTGTGTTCCAGACGTTTATATCTATTATATTTGTTCGATAGAGTATACTTCCGTGGTGGTTCCATTTAAATTTCATCTAAATCGGACAAGCAGTTTTTGAGTTACACTGCAATAACTGAAAAGTGCTACGCATACCTCGACGATATTATAGTTGCGGTTGACGACATTGGAGAACATCCACAATGACAATTGATCCCGTAAGTAGCAAAGGTCACTGGAAAGGGTGAAAAAAAAATTTTTCACCAAAAAAATGGAACCGACTTCAACACTCAAGTGTGAAATAACTTGTCGAAGTCGGTACCATGAGCACAATATTGTGATCATAGTTACTTTTGTGAACTATCCATGGTACCTTTGAGTGTTGAAGTCGGTACCATTTTTTTTTTTTGTTTTTATAATATCACTGAGGGACGCGTGCATATAACCAATATGGCTGAGACAATGATGTACATCAATGTAATAGAATCAACAATGTACAATATAACAAATACAAAATAAGATTTTTTCTATTTAATTGCAGGTACGTGAATTATTATGTACTCATGTAATTATCTGCTAACTGTACTTATATGTTAAACAGTTCTAGTAGAACGTTTGACAGAACAACAAATGAACTAGCATTGTATATATATATATATATAAAACACGAATTTAGATAAAAATCGTCATACATATAGTTTTGATGCGTAGGCATTCGCTAATAACATAATTTTGAAGATTCAACCCATAGAATAGTACAACGAGGTTCCATATGTTTACAAATGAAGCTATACTGACAGTTCCCAAAATATTATTGAAAAATCATAGTCCAAGTGGGAGACAGAAGCGTTCAAAGATGTAATTTCTAGACACCTATAACTTTTTTTTCTGTATTTATTATAAGAAATTTGATCGATCATAATCCTGCCACTCCCATAGTATACAAATACACTAACTATTATCTACATCTTATACTTATGTTAACAAGTTTGTATAGCTTCTTCTGATATACGAATGCTTTTATATACTATATAACTTACTAAACATATATATTATGGGCCATCAGCGGTTTTCTTCTCTCGGCTTAACCATATATTTTACAGAAAGAATACGTATGAATTATACACTACTTTACTTTCACGAGACAACAAAATCTATAATATTTATCAAAATAAACGATCCCGTTCTGCTGTGGCCGAATCGAGAAGGTCAAACCGCTTATTTTTACATTGTAACTCCGCTACGACAAATGATAAACTTGCTTCTCTCCGCGACCGACCTAAAAACAGATTTATTGTAAATCTATGAAACATAATGTTATACGACGGTCTAAGACGGTTTAAGACGGTCGCCGTGGCTCAGTGGTCAGTGTCAGTGACTTGACTTCTGTGTCTCCGGGACGCTGGGTTCGAATCCCGGCAGGGGCAAACATTTGTGCGATGAGTATAGGTGTTTGTCCCGGGTCTTGGTTGTTTGTGTGTTGTGATTGTGTGTGTCCATGCCTCCCGCGACACAGGGAATCCTAGTGCGGGGGTCTGAGTGTGATTAAAAAAAAAAAAAAATCAGTAACTAAGACTTATCTATGGTATGGTATGGTATTTTACACATATATACATATATATTTACCTATACAATTATTATATCATGGATATTAGTATTATTTTTTGTATGTGAATGTATTCTATTAGTATTAATGTACACCCCATACCTTGTATCACTTTGTGTGACTCCTTACTAAGGTTGACTGGAAGAGATCGCTTTCAGCGATAAGTCCGCCCGTTGTACTGTAGTAGATTTAAGATGTATTTTTGTATTGTTTTTCCTTGTGTGTACAATAAAGTGTTTTCATACATTAAATGCTATGCCATGTAATTACAGATGTATGATATATATTGGCATGTTTTTTTACAATAGAGATTATTATTATTATTTATTATTATTTTATTTATATTCACACACGGTCTTCAGGTCCCAAACTAGGCAGAGCCTGTGCTATGGTAACCTGATGACTGATATATATACTTATATACATATACACACCCAGACACAGGTCAAACAGACATGTTCATGCACACAAATGTTTGACATGTCCGGGAATCGAACCCGGGACCAGCGGCTCAGAAGGCGGAGTGCTACCAACTGCGCCAACCGGCCAGTCAAAGATATTAGGCAGCTTCAGTATCTCTGGATGCATTGCAGTATTTGCAGTGTAGAGCTATCAGAATTGTCAACGCGTCTAAACTCACTGAATAAATATCCCCTCACTATGCGCAGAGACCTTGGGTCTCTGTATATTTCCTATACTGTATATACAACGGAAAGTGTTCTGAAGAACTCAACCTTAGTCCGGCATCACGGTTTTAACACCGCACTAGCCGACACCGGTTGAAAGCATATCCTCATATTATTTGACTCAAGGGAGTCGCGTACTGTGCGATTCTACCAATTGTTTCTGCTATATACCTGCAGATGTAGAATGAGCTTCCTCCCTCAGTGTTCAGGAGTAGCTACAATATGGGACTCTGCAAAAGGAGAGTTAACAGAGTCTTTAAAAGGATTGGCAACCTCTTAATGCTCCCAGTATTACAGATATCAGATTCAGATTCAAATTCAGACTCTTTATTTAGCCTTATAACTATGACCGCTATGTTAGGCAAGTCAATATACAATGCTCAATATAGTATATAATAACTACTACTAATCGTTAATCATTTTTAGCAAAATTAAACAAGTACACATCAAAATCAACTACATATTACTAAAACATAATCTCTATTAATTATTTATAAAATTCCAAAATCTCAATGTTAAATTTACAGTACCTCTGTCATATCAATGTCAAAACTTAAATAATTTTATTAGATACATAAAAATACCACGAACATATACAAGTATACAAAACAATTAAAAATTTATTTATTTTATTTTATTGATTTATTTATTAACATTCACACAAGGACTTCAGGTCCCAAACTAGGCAGAGCCTGTACTATGGTAACCTGATGACTGATATATATACTTATATAGATATACACACCCAGACACAGGTCAAACAAACATGTTCATACACACAAATGTTTGACCTGTCCGGGAATCGAACCCGGGACCAGCGGCTCAGAAGGCAGAGTGCTACCAACTGCGCCAACTGACCAGTCAAATACATAATCGTCAATTATAGTTATCCAAATTATTCTCAAATAAATGTCAGTTTCAAATTATAAAATCAGTATCATTTCATTACTCATTTAAACTATATATTGGTTTACTTTCAAAAAAGGTCGTTAACCTTTTCTTAAATTCCAGTAATGGCTAGTTTGATACAGCTATGGGCAGCTTATTAAACATTTTTATTTTATTATATACTCCTTGTTTTTGGACCTTATCAAGTCTTACACTGGGCTTATACAGCTTTTCTTTATTTCTTAAATTATAATTATGCCTAGGCATCCATATGCGATGGTGATAGCTTACCATCAGGTTGCCCGTCTGTTTGTTTGCCCCTATTACACATAAAGCAATGTCTCTTTGCTAGTGTGATGGAAACTTTAATACTTTAGCTAAATAGCGCTTATCTGGGCTAACGAATAAGTTTGGATATTCACCGAGGTAATGTTGTCAGCCTTTGGGAACTTTAATTGCACACAATAAATTAATTGATCATTTTTATTTATGGTTCTTTTTTGTTCATAATATAGTTATTTATTTTATACACAATGTATGTTAGTTATTAATTAATTATTAATATGTATGCTATATACATTTTTTTAATAACTAAAAGTCAATCTTATTTCAAATATTCAAGATGTCACAAACAAAATCACTAATACATTTTAAGCCAAATTAAAAAATTAGAAATACATATAAATCTGTAAGTAAACTAAATATAAAAACTAGTCAAATAACCCGTCTCTTAAAGTTCCTGGTGCAAAAGTTTTTTGTTCGTATGATTTTAAAGTATTTTCATATATGTATATCTTGTATGCGTGTAGTCACTGAACTCCTAGTAGAACCTAGATCACGGTGCCTATTGTTTTTAAGTATAGTAGTCAATTGGGTGCATGATGACAGCCGCCTGAACACTGACTATGAAACTGATATTGTGTTTGTTGACAATATATCAAACTTGAGGGTGGTAGCTAGGAAGGGTACAAAATAGTACTCTAATAAAGATTTTAATAAATAAAAATAAAGAATAAGAATAAATTTATTGATGCTAAAAATTATATATAAATAAATTGATGCTGATGGCCGTTGGGGTCGAAAGGTTCTCGCCTTGACTCATGTCGCTATTTAGGGCTGGGTGCGCGCCGCTTCCATCCGGTCCTTGTGGAAATCAATGGGGGAGTTTATGTATAGCTGTGGACGTGCTATGACTCAAACAGTGATGATGATGAAGAATATGTTATCTTCAATTACCTCTGAAGTGTATTTCCTCTAGAATGCGGGCACAAGCTACGCGTGAAACCAAAATTTCCTCCCCATTTTTGCCTCGTCACATTACTTGGAGGCTTTGGCGCGAAGATCATTAAGATTTGATATCTCGTTCCACCTTCGTACACTCGTGCTCATATTCACGGTTGCTTACAGGTTAATTACACCATTACTACACGTTAACAACTAAGGAAAAACATGTTTAACGATCCACAATTTTCCGATCTTTACGTCTAGAAGTTCATTGAATTTCATGTTATTTGTACGACCCTATCTAATTAAAAAAACTATTCATCATCATCATCATCATCATCTCAGTCCTAAGATGTCCACGCTGGACATAGGCCCCCTAATTGATTTCCACAGGACCGGTTGGAAGCGGCCGTCAGTGAATATTTGATCATACAAAAATTCTAAGTCACAAAATCGAAGGATAACTATATTATGAATGAATAAATGGTAACTCAAGTATGTATTTTTTGATTGGAAAATCTCGTGAGTTTGACACATTATTATATATATATGTGGTATCCGACTTTACTCATGTTTATAGTCAGTGGTCGCCGCGATCTGGCACCGTAAACTCACCTGAGGATGAGCCTCGGACATGATAGAAACCTAGGTCGAAACTTCGACTATAAATGTGAGTAAAGCCGGATACCAGATATATATAATCCAGTAGGTTACTTAGTACGTTGAAGAATAGTACGTGCCGTGTTCAGTTTTACGTTTAACGACTTTATAGTTCGACGATGAAAAGTTTATCTTAGGTATAAGATAATTTGGTATTAATCAAGGGTTCAAATCCTTCCCAGATCATTTTTTTTTCAAGTATGCTACTTAAGGGTGAAACAGTTTCTTCGAAAAACTACCGAGTTGTTGAGTGAAAATTTTATAAGTAAATGAAATAATAAAACAATATTTTGTTTTTATTGTCTTCATTTTTTTTAGATAATTGTTAATGAAGGGTTCATCTTAACTTGGATTGGATTACCTACTACAAAATAAAATATTGTTGGAAAACTACTACTTTAACGTGTGCAACAGGACAGATTTAGCGATCGATTTCGCATCGTAGCGATTATTGTTTTTTTTTTTAAACAAGGAATTTTATTTTATTTACAAAATGAATAATTAAATTCTCATTAAATCTTATGGTAACAATGTATTTGCAGACTTAACTATAACTATAGATATATATATAACTCTTCTACCACCGCTAAGAAAGGTTTATCTAGAGATATTAAAATATTTCGATACCGCTGGATTAATACAATTATTGTGAGTAGAATAAAACATACAGTATACATAAATTCAATTATCTGGAGTAGGTAAGTATCTTAATTTTATAACGTAAAAAAATAACTATTTATGCTCACTCAAAATGAAAAAAGAGTGTTTTTACAATTAATTAACTAACTACTAATTAAAGTAATAACAACCCCCAAAAACAAACATACCTTCAATGTTTTCAGTGTCCATGTCTGTCATTTTCATTTTAATCACAATTAAAACTCACTCATAATAACACGCACTAATAACCGGTCACAGAAGGCCACCGAAAAAATTACTACACACAAAACTTCAACTGTTTCCGAGACGTAAAGTTTACTTATGGAGAGTACGCGAACGCGACCGCTCTTCACGGCGGTTGCCCGCAGACTGATATGTAGAATGTAGAGTAGAAAAAAAGATGGGTGCGAGAAAAGTTGTGGAAAACATTTCTTTTACCCTAGCGCGGGCGGGGCTTCGTAGCCTATTCGTAGCAAAAGAATGCTATTGCAGGTAGAGACTTGGAAACAGGAATTGCATATGGCTAATAAAATATAATATTATTCACAATTATTCAAGGTTTGGCAATCAAATTTGTACACAAAATCATGAAACTCTGTGCGCTTGAGTATGAAATAAATAACACAAAGGGTGGGTACTGACTAGTATTTAATCTCGGCTATCGATACAGGATAAAACATGCATAAATGTTTATGTTATTTTGTATTCTTCTCTCTTCAGCTAGCGCATGTAATGACCGTATTAATATCGTATCAAATGACTTCGAAAGTCCATTTGCGGGCAGTAGGCTGCATAAAGTGCAATGCCCTCCTCTCTTCTAAAGTTGCTGTGCCCGACAGGGTCTCTAATAAACTGTATTTTATTGTAATACCACCGACACTTGTACTATTAGAGATTGCAATAAAGATTTGAATTGAATTGAATTAAAGTTTTTTCCTCGTACAGAACTCGAACCCTTTGATTAATTTCGAATTGCACGTTACAGACATATTTTAGTTTCAATTTTTCGATAGTCTACAATAGCATCGTTAGGACTGGCGCTCTTTTATGAAGTTTGATGAGGGTGGATGAAATAAAAGAAGTATGTCAGGATCTTGCTGAGAAAACTGTGGTCTCTACTTATCCTTATAGGCGAAGGCCGAAGAAAACATGGTTGGACTGTGTGAAGAATGATATATTTATGAAAGGTGTGAGCACTAAGACAACTAATGATAGAATAGAAAGGAAGGGGAAAACATGTTGTGCCGACCCCACCCAGTTTGGGATAAGGACAAGAAAAAGAAGAGATATACACTTATGTAACTTTATATTATTAATATTACATTGCAATAAATTTGCTCATTGGCAATCCAATAATTTATACATTTTTAACTTTTGCTTTGGGATCTTCATGCTTATCAGACAGGAAGATAGAGAGACGAAGAGAAAAGTCATTATATGAGGGTTTGTTTGCCACGTTTAGAACCCTAAAAATAGATAGGGCTCGTCTTTCGGTCGGCTTTTGATTAATGCTTATTTCGTCGATATACACATATACGGAACAGCGAGAGGGATACGAGCGTTCCAATTCTGCATTTATTTTGGCTTAATTATCATCGACCCATTTGAATGAAAATGTTATATTGCACATTGTTACATTACAAACATTATGCACATGTTTTGTTTTGTTTATGTGCAGTGAGCGGTTTATAATAAGATCAAATAAGTCGGATAGAGTCAACGCTTATCATATATGTATTACAGATTTGTACGAAAGATTCAAAATATTTATTGGCCATATTATAAGGAACTTTACACTTGGAAAGTCATTTTAAATCATAGTTAATATACATTATAAGTAGGTATTGTCGCATAATTAAAATTATTGAATGATCATAATAAAATTGAATGATGTAATAATAAAAAGTATCAATAATCAAAAATTAAAAAATGGTTATGTTAAATTACAAAACTAAAATAAAATTATTCAGTCATTTGTACAAATATTATTCACAGAAAAAAACACATCAGAGTTATGTCAGGTAGTTCATTATTAAGTCATACTTATAATCATTTTATTAAGTTAGTTATTAATTACTTTTATTGAATAATAAGGATGAGTCATCGGGTTGCCATAAATTCATTTATATTATAAGGCGGAGTGATTTGAAAATGATGTTGGATGTTATTTTTAAGTACTTCAATTTTTATCTATACTATCTATCTTATCCACTGATGTAGATAGTAACTCGTAAAGCCCGAAAAAGTCTTCTTAGAAGCAATGAAACCAATTAGAAATGTTTGTAACTATAAAAATGATAAATGCGTTCTGTACGGTCGGTTTATTTTGTGAGATCAAACGTGCACGTATTATACGCGTCCGCTTCCTACGATGGTGTTTATTTTCTTTCTCTTTTGTTTAAACTTGAGAAGTGCTTGACTATACGATCAGAAATGCATTTTGATAAGGCAAAGTAACTTTTTGAATATAGCCATGAAACGCCCGTAGCGCACACTATATTATGTGAGGGTATAGAGCCCAAATGTATTTAAGAAAGGACCAATTTGGCTTGATTTTATAAAAATTGAGTGGTTTGATTCACGGACAAGACAAAACTACTAATACGGGTAGTATTAGTAGCTTTGTCTATGAGCGGACACTCTTGAGCGAAAAGTGCAGGGCAGTTTTATTTTATTTTCTTAGGTTAAGCTGTAAGCCACAGCTATGGCTACAAAATAAAAAATAAAATGTTATTTAATCAAACGGGGCTTAATCGCGAGAAAAAAAACATTTAGTAATTTATTTACCTCGACGTTGGTCTTGGTCGTAACGTCGAGGTAAATAAATTACTAAATGTTTTTTTCTCGCGATTAAGCCCCGTTTGATTTAATAACAATGTGTTCGAATCGCGAAAGTCTAAAAATTACAAAAAAAATAAAATGGTTGGAAAACGGTTTTTACAAGCCTCCACAGTTAAAAGCAACGCATAATCATTAGTCCTAAAGTTAAAAAAGATGCAATATTCGTTGCATACATTAGAATTAGACGGTATTCTATTGACGGTCGCCATGGCTCAGTGCGTTCGAATCCCGGCAGGGGCAAACATTTATGGGATGAGTGTAGGTGTTTGTCCCGGGCCTTGGAATTTGTGTGTGTCCGAGCCTCTCGTGACATAGGAAATCCTAGTGCGCGGGTTTGAGTGTAAAAAAACAAGAAAAGATTAATGTCATAACGTGCGTTGTTTTATGGTTTATGTTGTGGTTTCGGTGTTAGCGTTTTTATTTTGTTTTAATGTAACGTAAAAACAGAACATTGAGAATAAAATGTCAGGGAGCAAGGTCTAAGGGGGTCGAGATAACACGTATTCTGTTATCGTAAGAGTGTTCGACTTTAAATCGTTAGTGAAATCGTTTAAAAATCTTTAAAATGTGTAATACTTGTGCTACTTTCAATAACGAAAATACCGTAAGATATTTGGGTGAGTAGTGCAAAATAATGAAAGACCTGTCAGACCGTATGTAACGTTAAAATTTTTTTTTTTTTTTTTTTTAGACTTTCGAGTCTTTTTTTAGACTTTTTAGACGTATGTAACGTTGTCGGCTAAAACTAAACTTCATGATGATAGTTCCGTTAAGTTCTTATCCTTAATGAAGGCGTAGCCTACCGGATACATATCGTGGGTCCGTGAATATTAAGTTGAGCGGGAAAAGTATAGTTCCCGTTGGATAGATGACGCTGCGAGAAAACCGTAGACCACGCGTGAGAAACCGCGGGGCACAGCTAGTATCATTATAAAGGTGAAAGTGTGTTTCCTTTGTCATTTATGTTTGTTACTCTTACAAGCTGAAACACTCCCAATATGTTCATTACCTATTTTATCCGAGTCCGTGCAGCCGGACTCGGATAAAATTGGTAATGAACATAGCCCTGGACTAACAAATGGACTTCTTTTATCCCGGAAAAAGTATAGTTTCTGTGGAATAATTGAGGTAGTGTGAAAATCATAGTGAAAGCAAGTAAAGCCACGGGGTGCAGCTAATACAGTTGTGCTTTGCTGAGCATATCACAAGCAAGGTGTTTACGCGTATTGTTCTGGCAAATTTTACGGTACTATTAAACATACCCGTATTGGAGTTTAAAATTACGTTTGTTTGAAAACTGTGTCATCTGATGAGGTGAACACATCAATATTCCACAATCCTTAATTATAGGATTTTACATATAAGTTATGTATACATAATTATGTCAAACAAAAGAAATAAATTTTAAAAAACAGTTGCCTATAGGATTAACTTCTTTTCCGTTTGTTGTGAGATTTTATTAAACAAGACTCATAAAACTGCCGACGTGATGATCAGTATGAAGTCTCCCTGGTTCACCGACGATTAAGCTGCCATGACATGTCTAATCAGATACACTGACATGTAGTTAGGCACGGATCCAGGAGTTAAAATAATTTTGAATGTAGAACACGAAAATCGTGTCAATAATGTCATTTAGCTTTGGCACTAATTTTGAACAATAATCGTAAGGAGTTATTAAAAAGTATGGGTAACAAATATGTAATTATACATATTATAAAGAGGAATAATTTGATTTGCATTGAATAGGCTCCGAAACTACTGAACCGATTGAAAAAATATTTCACTGTTGGAAAGCTACACTATCCTCGGGTGACATAGGCTATATTAAATTTTCAAAAAATAGAGTAACTTACAACTGTTAATTTTGAAATTTAAACCCGTGCGATGCTAGTATTGAATAAAATAAATAACTACACCATTTTAACCCCAGGAAGTCTTTTGTTACATCTGATGACCAAAATAATCTGTTGGAAGGGGCATCTAGGTCTTGCGGATTTTAATAAAGAAAAAAATAAATAAAGTAAAGCTGAACATAGCTCGTTGTGCTACTTTACCAAGTACAAAGTCGAACATAGCTCGCTGTGCGACTTCACCAAGTGTAAAGCCGAACATAGCTCGTGTGCGACTTCACCAAGTGTAAAGCCGAACATAACTCGTGTGCGACTTCACCAAGTGTAAAGCCGAACATAACTCGTGTGCGACTTCACCAAGTGTAAAGCCGAACATAACTCGTGTGCGACTTCACCAAGTGTAAAGCCGAACATAACTCGTGTGCGACTTCACCAAGTGTAAAGCCGAACATAACTCGTGTGCGACTTCACCAAGTGTAAAGCCGAACATAGCTCGCTGTGCGACTTCACCAAGTGTAAAGCCGAACATAGCTCGCTGTGCGACTTCACCAAGTGTAAAGCCGAACATAACTCGTGTGCGACTTCACCAAGTGTAAAGCCGAACATAACTCGTGTGCGACTTCACCAAGTGTAAAGCCGAACATAGCTCGCTGTGCGACTTCACCAAGTGTAAAGCCGAACATAGCTCGCTGTGCGACTTCACCAAGTGTAAAGCCGAACATAACTCGTGTGCGACTTCACCAAGTGTAAAGCCGAACATAACTCGTGTGCGACTTCACCAAGTGTAAAGCCGAACATAGCTCGCTGTGCGACTTCACCAAGTGTAAAGCCGAACATAGCTCGCTGTGCGACTTCACCAAGTGTAAAGCCGAACATAGCTCGCTGTGCGACTTCACCAAGTGTAAAGCCGAACATAACTCGTGTGCGACTTCACCAAGTGTAAAGCCGAACATAGCTCGCTGTGCGACTTCACCAAGTGTAAAGCCGAACATAACTCGTGTGCGACTTCACCAAGTGTAAAGCCGAACATAACTCGTGTGCGACTTCACCAAGTGTAAAGCCGAACATAACTCGTGTGCGACTTCACCAAGTGTAAAGCCGAACATAGCTCGTGTGCGACTTCACCAAGTGTAAAGCCGAACATAGCTCGTGTGCGACTTCACCAAGTGTAAAGCCGAACATAGCTCGTGTGCGACTTCACCAAGTGTAAAGCCGAACATAGCTCGTTGTACGACTTCATCTGCCAATAAAATTCAATTTTTAAGTAAAAATGAATCGCTAAATTTGTTGCTAATCACAAAAGTAGAGAATGATTTTCTCGATTATTTTTTTTGCAAATATTTTGTATCATATTTTCGTTAACACACACAAGGCAGGAGGCGAAGCTGGCTAGTTTGTTAGGTTTATTAGGCCATTAGCTGTATTGGATAGGGTACTTTTCATAAGAAAGAATAACATAGTTTTATAAAAAGTTAAGCGACTCAAAGTCAATCCAAAGTACATGGGGCGTCCTGGATGATTCCAACAGCGTCATAACTTCTCATTTTAAATGATTTTATCATGTGCGCTTTTTACGTCCTTTCTTTCTTACCTCAAGTCTTTGTTCGTAGTTTTCATATTTGATTTCGACCATCTCGGTTGTGTATTTATTTATCAGGTAAACTTGGCCTAACGTGACCCAGTATCGGGTTAGCGAACCGGGGCCGCCGCCGTAACCTTGCTCCTTATAATATTTGTTAAACATTCCCTACCTTACATAAATATACCGAAGTATACATAAATATACTAAATGAAAGAACATTTACGTAATATATCTGCCCCTAAGGAAAGATTGCGCATGATCAGTTTGAAAACAATTTTTTTTTGTTTTCATATTAGGTTAGGATAGATGTTGTATTATGAACGTAATACTTTGTTCTTGCCATTAAACACATTTTTAAACGAAAAAATTCGGCAACCATTGATATTTGAACCCATAATACCGTCCAGTCACTTGGCCATAAAAGTCATAGTAGCACTCTGCTCTTTTTTCCTCCAACTTCTCTTTCTTCCACGCAACTGCATCAGCTGTCAACGTTTCAGTGACCTCTTATAGCGTTCAATCATAGAGTTCAAGTTTGTATATGGTTCAATGTAATTATAAATGCGAAAGTGTGCCTTAACGCATCTCAATGACATTTGGTATGCAGTATTCTTAGACTCTGAAATAACATATAGAATACTTTTTATCTCAAATAACTAAACGGTTCCTATGGGATTACTAGGCTTTCAGGAAAGGTTACTAGATATTTACGGGACATCTAATTATAATATAAGCTGTTACGACGTATAATATATTATTCGTTATTCCAAAGACTTGAGACATATTACAACAATACAAATGTTTTCACTGCGTTATTTTACGTAATACTGATAAAAGTTACATATAATAAATGAGTTGTCACACATCTGAGAGAAAAATAAAATATCCGATTTTATTTATACGTTTACGAGCCGACTAATCGATTTTACAATCTGCAAAAATAACATAGAGGGTAACCACCTGCTCTCCATAAATCTGATTTAACGGCTGGCAACATTCATCAATTGGATACCTACTTGAGAAGATGAGAATATACGTGATCTGTGTAAATGATTAGCACTAAAATAGTGATCAATTGTCAGGCTTCAGAAGGTCAAGAATAAAGGGTGTCAATATCGATTTTATTATTAGCGAAAGGTGAAAAAAAGGACGAATCGTTCGTAAACATTATAATGAAACCTATAGATAAAATATTTAAACATCAATATTAGATCTACCTATGTACATATAAGCACACTAATATTATATAGATGAAGGATTCGAGTTTGTAATTAATAAACCGTATTGCAAGTCACTTTAGTGACACTAAATATAAAATGTCGTCCAAATTCTAGATGTTTTTTTACAATGTTTTATAGATCTAGCGTTTAACCACTATCTCACTTGACAGTCTGTGACGATGTGGTCGAAGATGTTTTCACGCTAGGCCTAGAATGTTTACTGGCTCTCGAGGGCTGGCGCCTTATCACACTATGTGTTTGGTGACAGTTCTCATTCTTGAGGGTGGTAGCTAGCGAGGCGGGTACTCGGAAGAACCTTATTACCACTATACTGGGAATTCAATAACGCTGTTACTTTCACCGGAAGCTCAAGCCGTTACTGAGGATCGAACCACTGCGGCGTCCATCAGTTTGACAGCTGGCGCTCCCACCGCTGAGCTGTCATCGCTTTTTTGTGAAATAAACACCACGTACTTTATAGTTAGTGTGTATATGTATATAAGTATATATATATCAGTCATCAGGTTACCATAGTACAGGCTCTGTCTAGTTTGGGACCTTGTATGAATGTTAATAATTAAATAAAAATAAATTAAAAAATAAGTTATCCAATACCTAATTGACACTATATAGTTTATTTAGATGTTAAAGGTGCTATATTGATATGGAGGAAATGGTGAGGGCTTAATTACCCTAAGAGGCGGCCTATCATGGCGCAGGCGTCGAGACGAGACTTGATATGTATAAAGAGAAACTTCAGGTTGAGTAGGTACTATCACTGTATCATTGCTGTTCATAGAATGAAATAAATTTAACGAATAAGAAAATATGCATTTATCTATTTAGCAAATGGCGTGTATTCATTACTAGACATGGAGGGGTGAAAAATGTCGCTCTAAGGTCAAATATTTTTTTTTTAAATATACCTAAAATGGTAATGATTCCACTGTGCACCCAGCTACACAGTTCAATAACCGTAAACAAACGGAGCTCAGACGCGACAGTACGTTGCCATTATTCAAGCAATTTGCTGTTGACATGCCACTGATATTCAGTGCAGCGGAATGAATTATGCTATACTAGCTGCGCCCCGCGGTTTTGCCGGCGTGGTGATGATTGATGACGATGATGATGATGAAAAGTAGCCTATGTATTATTCTGGGACCTGAAATATCTACATGCCAAATTTCATCCAATCTATCCAGCCGTTTTGGCGTGAAAGCGTAAAAAACATACATCCAAACAGCCATACTCACAAACTTACGCAGTTATCATATATAAAAATAATATTTGTAATATTATTACGCAATACTAAGCCAATGAGTGTTTGGTTTGAGGTAAGACCAAGAAAACCATTTACTATATGAAAAGACCAGGTAGACAGCCAACCCGGCTAAGATCGCCGGCAAGGGCTGGATGCGGGCCGCTTCCAACCGATCCTTGTGGAAATCAATAGGGGAGGCATATGTCCAGCTGTGGACGTCTTATGGCTGAGATGATGATGATGATTGTTATTGAAAAATCGAGCAAATCTCGGTCATCCAGGTACCTGTAATATGTCCTTTTAGTGACGCTATGATCATCAACAAGGGTACCGACTTCAACAAGTTATTTCTAAATTTTGAGTGTTGAAGTCAGTTCCATTTTTTGATAAAAAATTTTTTTTCACCCTTTTCAGTGACCTTTGCTACTCACGGGATCAATTTGTCATTGTGTATGTGCATCGATGTCTTCAACCGCGACAATAATATCGTCGAGGTAAGGGAAGCACTTTTCAGAGATTGGAGTGTAACTCAAAAACCACCTGTCCGATTTTGATGAAATTTAAATGCGACCACCACGGAAGTATACACTATCAAGCAAAAAATATAATCATCAAAATCGGTTCATAAACGAAAAAGTTATCCGCGAACACACATAATATATATATATATATTACGGTCGTTTTGAGTACAAACAAACAAACAAAACAAACAAACAAAATAGGTTTATTTGAAAGAATATTGTCTTATAGTAGGTGTTTTATGAAATACAAGTATCAAATATTCTACCTAGACAGGTGTACAAATATTTCTATGGACATATATTATAGTTAAACTTTTAAAATTATATATTTATTTCATTAAGCTTCAAAAATTCATTTACCTCGTAATAACATTTGTCAATAAGAAATTTGAATAACTTATATTTAAAACTATTAAAATTTAATTCTTTAAAACAATCTGGCAATTTATTGTAGATGGTGATAGCCATACAGTATACATTATTACTATATGCACATACTCTTTGCTCAGGAATGATTAATTTATATTTACGCCGTTTCTGTCGTTCTCTTCCAGGTAAATCACGTATTAATGGGAATAGGGAGCGATGACTTTGAACAAATAGACAAATTTCATACACATACAGCGATGGCAAAGGCAGAACATTTATTTGTTTAAACAAAGGTCTACAGGGCGCTAAAAAGTGTGCGCAACACAATGCCCTGATACACTTTTTCTGTACCTTAAATGCCCTTTCCCAGTGCACTGAGTTTCCCCATATAATTAAACCATAACGTAACAAAGATGACACATAGCCATGGTAAGCAACGAGTGCAGCTTGTGGCGTGGCTACACGTTGGATTCGGCTCAATACATACACATAACGATCAAGTTTAGAACATAGTTTATCTATATGGTCTTTCCAATTACAGTATTTGTCAATTACTAAACCTAAGAATGTTGTTGATTCTACCTCTTCCAAAACATGTCCGCTATTATAGATGTTTAATTGCAAGGGAACACTATTATATGTTTGAAAACTTATGAATTTAGTTTTGTTAAGATTAATAAATAAATCATTATGTTTGAGCCAAGTTGTGATTGAATTTAGAGCTGTATTTGTGTCGTTTTCTAGTTGACTTATGTTGTTTTTGCTACCTTCTACTAGTAAGGTTATGTCATCTGCATATAATACACACTTGTGTTGTGTCATGTCAGGGAGATCATTAATGTAGCATATGAAACTTAGAGGACCTATAATGCTTCCTTGGGGAACCCCTCGCTTATTTGTTTTATATTGGGATCTGTACATAATTTTATTCCGTCCCGAGAAGGTTGTTAATTCGACACATTGTCTTCGATCACTTAGGTAACTCTCCATCCAATCCAGAGCCTTTCCTCTAATACCATATTTCTCAAGCTTATACAGTAACAGGTTATGTTTAACACAGTCAAATGCTTTTGACATGTCGAGAAATATTGAGACTATTGGGATTTTTTTGTCTAGACAGTTGGTGATTATCTCCATAAGTGAAAAACAGGCCAGTGTAGTAGACATGGCTTTCCTAAATCCAAATTGTTCTGGTTTCAGTATATTATGTTTTAATAGAAAATTAGAGATTCTATTATACATAGCTCTTTCAAATATTTTCGAAATAACGGGAATAAGTGTTATGGGACGGTAGTTATCCATTTTATCTTTAGCATCTTTTTTGTGCAGAGGCTTGACAACTGAAAGCTTCAAACGGTCTGGAAAAAGGCCCTGTGAAAAGGACAAGTTAATAATGTGACTCAGTGGACCTACTATGGCTTTTGAACATAATTTAATCATTTTTGTGTTTATGCCATCATATCCAGTGGCATTAGTATTATTAAGAGTCATAATAATCTTATAAATGTCATAGGGATCTACCGAGGTCAAATATATAGTATTAGGGTTACTAGGAATGTCATAAGGATAATCATTATATATAGCGCTTAAAACATTGTCATTTATATTGGTCAAATCAATGAAAAACTTATTAGATAATTGAGCTATTTCTTCAGGTTTATTATAAACTGTATTATTAAACTTTATAGATTCTACACTTGGAAATTCGGAATTGTTGCTCATATTGCTTTTTATTATTTTCCAGGCAGCTTTACAGCGGTTTTTAGCAGTAATAATATATTTAGAGTTTTTTATTTTTTGAGCAGTCGCTATACATCTTTTGTAGATGTTATTATATCTATTGTATGCTTTTTTACTTTGCTGCTTATTCGAACCTAAGTGATGATATTGTAGATAAAGACGTCTCTTTATAACAGAAGATTTTCTCAGACCTTTTGTTATCCATTTGTTTTTTAAAGGTTTATTTATCATTTTCACGGTAAGTATTGGAAAGCATAAGTCATAGAAAAGAGTTAAAATGTCATGGAATTCATTAAATGCTACGTTTACTTCTTCCGTTTCATAAATATCAGTAAAATTCAGCGATGATAAACTCGATTTAAACTTAAGAACATTTTCGTTGCTATAGTCCCTTCTTTTTTCAAACCAGGTGGAGTATTGCAGTCTTTGTTTAGATTTGTCCAATTCAAGTGGGAACGTTATGGTTTGACCAGTTTCATGGTCTGATAAGGCAAGAATGTGTACATTAGCAACAACGTCATCCAAGTTGCTCGCTATTAAATCAAGACACGATTGTTTCCGCGTGGGCTTTGTGATATGATTTGTTAAGTTATGGTTGCTTAACACAGACGTTATCGCTTGAATGATTGGTTTCAGTAAGCATGTTAATATTCCAATCACCACACAATATAATTCTTTTGTTACCTTTCCTTAATAGTTTCGCAAGTAGAAGAGCTAATTTTTCTAGAAACGTGGAAATATTAGATCTTTTGGGAATTCTATAAATACAAATTATATAAAGTCTTAAAACAGGGATTTCAGCACCACAGCCCTCGAAATCATACAATGACGGATCAATTATCTGTATTGGCTTGCTTTCAAATATATTCTTTACTAAAATACAGGTTCCTCCTCGTTTTTCATTTGGTCTAGAAAATGAAGCCACTAGTTTGTAATTTCTTATATTAATGTTTGATTCAGTACCTCTCTTAACATTTGTTTCACAAAAGCATATGAAATCAATATTCATATTGTTGTTTTCTAGTTCTTCAAGGGCAATTTCTATTCTGTGTTGCTTATTTATAAGGCCAGCAATATTCTGGTTAAGTAAAGTAAAACGCTCTTTAGGGACGAAAAAACAAATCCTTTTTTTGTTCTTTAAAGCATTTGTTTTTTATAATATTTAATCTGGTAAAATAATAGGGAATAGTTCCTTTTTTAGGAGTTACTGAATCATTTTTCTTCTTCATGCTGTAGTCATGTTGTTTATTAAAATAAAAAGGAATAGTTCCCTTTTCCAAATTTATTGTCTTATTTGTTGGTGATTTTTGTTTTTTGTCGCTGTATAAGAGAGTAACCTCCTCTTTTTGAAGTCGGTTAAAAATATGCCTGTACCTTACTAATATCTATTTATCTATCTCGGCTATCTATTTCGTACTAGACAAGGAGGGGAGAAAAATGTCGTTTCAAGATCCGAGCGATCAGACCGGCAATTTTATCGTTTGCGACCGTTGCTACAATTTGCTGCCAGCAATCAGCATTCGGAGACGTTCAAACTCAGTGAGGAAGTGACACAGATTACACATTAGTCACGACACGGCAATCTACGCCACGGTATTTGTACTAGTTATGGATTACCGAGCCGGTGAGTAAGAATGGTACGAGCAACGTCATATTGAATCGTACGAATTTTCATATTTTATAGTAATAGTCAAAGCAATGATATTACTTGTTTATATGAGGTAGATGTCACACAAGCGCGCGGAAACTGAGGCGGCAAAATTAAGTCAATTGTTGTAATTTTCATTATGACGCGTATTTCAAGCGCAAGTCTAAACATATCTATCCTTGAGTCTGAAAACTATCGCGAGTTTCTTCCATAATTGTAATGTAACAAACCGACTAGAACTCACGTGATAAACACTGGAAAATTTACGTGCTGAGGCTCGCGCTCGCCGCCTGGGACGATCATAACTCCCAGATGAAGAACTGCAAATAAGTTCGAAACTGGTCGGAGAGTAAGTTTCCAGTGTTTACCACGTGAGTCCTAGTCGGTTTGTTATATCTATCCTTTTCTATATTATTTGTACCGTATTATCTATCGCAGTAAGCACGTTTATGTCGTAAAGGAACAAAATCTGAGCACCGCGCAGTATGAATATACGTCATCTTTAGTAAAACATAATTGAGTCAAAGCAATATTTTTAGGCGGATGAGTCCCTTGTCCAGTGGCCGAATCGCTATCAAGTACATGTAAAATACAAATATGAGAGCCTCTTCTTTTGGAAGTAAGTTAAAAATCGAGTGCAGATTATGATTTGGGAACCACAAACCTTAACCCATATCATGATATGTGACTGGAACTATGAATATTGCAATCAACTATGAAAGTATGAACGACATAATAAAATACACATAATGACGTAATTAAAGACAACTTACACGGAGAATAGAATTTGATCTCTGAAACTTGTTGACCGGTTTACGGTCAGCTGAACTAACCTTAAGTTCGAAGTACACTTTGCATAATCGCTCCAGGCCCAAGGCTCAGATTATATATCGAAGGTCTTTAAACTGTTACGACCTAAAGGCGCCTTATGTTTGAAGTAAAACAAAGTTGAAGGGAAAGTTTGCCTATTACGTAATAGACTTTACATCACCGATATCCTGATACATTATTCTATAGTTATATAGTCGACCAGGTGGACAGACGACCTGACTAAGATCGCAGGGAAGGGCTGGATGCGGGCCGTTTCCAACCGGTCCTTGTGGAAATCAATCAGGGAGGCCTATGTCCAGCAGTGGACGTCCTATGGCTGAGATGATGATGATGATTCTATAGTTTTGTATTGTCATTGTGCCATTTATTCTTTCATTCGATCAAATCACCAAGTTAAGCAAGTATGGCAAAAAAGTAGGAAAATATCATCATAGTAAAAATCCAGATGACCGTCTGTTTTTACCCGAATCTCTTTCACCATCGATAATATAAAAACCTGTAATCGAGAGCAGAGCAGAGCTGGCCATCTGCCAAGTGTCACCGGTTTGAACTTGACGTTGTTATTCTAGTAACACGCACGGGAGAGATGTCATCCGGATTTTAAAAATCTCGTTAAATATTTAGGAGCTTCACTACTAAATGGTCTTAACGGCTATGGCAGTGACGAATTTCAGATTTTCATTAGCTTCATTCATCGTTATACGAAACCAGCTCGCTGTTGACGTAGCTCAACCTAGCCAGATTTGTTTCCTTCCAATAAATATTTCTTACCTGATGATACCTTGATATGTATAATTCCATTTAAACAAAAATGTCATCAAGTAATCATTTTCCAATATTTTACTGAGTGCCTGGTCGATATTGGTGTGTAAGAGATGGACAAGTGACGTTATGGACAGTTTCGTCGTTTCGAGACCATGTTAGTTAAAAATGTATTTTTTCATATTTTACATGAAACTATGAAAAAATATCCAGGTTGGTGCTCAATAGAAGGAGAAAGAAGGACAGCACGTAATTACTTATTATCCTTATTTCAAGCCATGTCACAATTATTCCACATTTATTGACTTTGTACGCGAAACGTCTCCGTTACTTTATGACAACAAAATATTTAAAAATATGGTCATAAAATCGTACCAATACCGTGTTCATAACCGAAATAGATGTTTATTTCCCGATACCATCCGGCCGGCGGCCATTTCAGTTTGCTTATTGCATCATCATCATTAATTAGTGTTATTTCTCATCTTGCATGGATACGTAAACCTATAACAGGAATGAGAGGCAGTTTATTCATGTTTTCCATTCATCGCAGCCATAGGACGTCCACTGCTGGACATATGCCTCCACATATAGGTGGGATTTACCTCGCCACGCTTGTCAGGCGGGTTGGCGAGCGCAGTATGGTTTCATATCCTCAGAAGGCACTGCAGCCCACCTCCTGGTACGTGATCCCTTAGCCGACTCTAACGGCACCCATGGGAAGAGATGGGGGAGTACTATTCTAGGCCGGTACCACCACGGCACGCACTCACAGCACAAGAGGCAGTACGCCGGCAGAACTTAAAATGTGTGTAAAAATTATCCAACTATATAGGTGGTTACATATAACTTGGACCCCACATACAGCTGTTATTAAAAAATAACCGATCAAGTTCACTTTTTTGCAACGGCGACAGCGACCTGTAATTTGTATAGAGACAAATCTCATACCCTATTACAGAAATGCACATTCGTTTACCACTCCCCGTCATAAAAATAAACTCAGGGTTGAACCTTGCTCATTAAAGCTTCAAGAGGTGCCGACGACCTTGCAGAGCCCAGCGGGTGTTTACAGGCAGAAGGGGAAGGACACATTTTTATTTCTTTATTTATTAACATTCACACAAGGTCTTCAGGTCCCAAACTAGGCACAGCCCGTACTATGACGTGTACGATGACTGATATATATATACTTATATACATATACACACCCACACACAGGTCAAACAGACGTGTTCATACATACAAATGTTTGACCTGTCCGGGAATCGAACCCGGGACCAGCGGCTCAGAAGGCTGAGTGCTACCAACTGCGCCAACCGACCAGTCAATCAAATCCTGAAGCGTGTTGATTTTCGCTTTAGGTCAATTTCAAATATTAAAAAAATGAACTTTACACATGTAAAGTTCATTTTGTACTCGTAATATAAATTGACCTACAGACAAAAGAAATATTACTAATCACATTTTTCTTGTTAAAACTGACGTGGTTTTGACACATTATGAATGTTTAAAACACGGGAATTACTCACGTAAAAAGTCAGAGGGGCGCTCGCGTTTGTGGTCGCGATTCGCCTAGTACTGGCTTAAATATAGTTGGAACCCTCTGACTTATTACGTGAGTTATTCCCGTGTTTTATATAACAAAGCGAATGACTATCTGCATCTCTGTAGGAAGTTCCATCTTCTCCCCTTATCCAAACGACGGGAAGTTGCTGACCTGACATTTCTTCTCAACATTGTGTCCGGGTCTGTTGATTGTCCCGAACTCTTAAGTAAAATTCAGTTAAATACACCGACCAGACTTACTAGATTTAATCCACTTATCAACGTTCCGTCACATACGACAAACTACAGACAAAATTCATATATTTTAAGAGCAACCAGTAACTTAAATCAACTTAGTGGGAGTGTTGACATAGATCTGTTCTGTACGAGCATCGGGTCGGCTAGACGGTTGTTAGCTAATTTGTTTTTTAATAACAACGGTATGTAACATATATACTTATATTTATACTTTTTAAATTGTTTATATAATATAATAGGTTTATTAGGTGAATACAACTATCCCTAAGCTAAGTATATATACAAACTCTAAGGCTTTCACGGCCGGTGTTGCATGTTGTATGTATTGCTTCCGGGCTGTTTGGCCGTGGTCTATGTGTGAAACTTGTGTTCCAGACGTTTCGTCGATCACTGCGGTCGACATCTTCAGTGGTTCAGGTCCGAGCGGCGACAAGAGCGTACAACTCTCCTTCGCGGCGTCTTCTCTGATACTGAGACTCAGACTCAGACTATTTGAGTTTTTTTGCAAAAATTTTAAGTGTTTTGTTGAATACGTATTATATTATTTTAAATAGTTTTGACGTGTAATATATATTACTAATGAATTATTTAAGATTTATATATTACTTATATATCTACACTACTAATAATGCTACACTATCTACACTAATATTATAAAGAAGAAATATTTTTACGTTTGTAAAGGATAAACTCAATAAGTAATGGAACGATTTCAAAAAATATTTCAATTTAAAATTTTATATAATCCCTGAAAAACATAGGCAGCAAAAGCATAGCGTAGTAACGAAAGGAAAAATAGCGATACCTACTAATACCTCAATCAAGTAACCGTGCGAAGCCGGAACGAAGCACTAGTGTTTTATCGCCCTTAAGAAATACAGTAGAATCTCACTAATCCGGTACTGTTCAAAACTAGGGGTTCCGGTAAATTGAAAACAAGAGATAACAGATATGTACCTATGTGTTATTGTGACAATGTTTGAGGTTATACTGATACCGGTATGCGACCGTGGAAAGAAAGTAAGAAGCGGAGGGTAGTCGGATTATTGGGGGTAGGTACCGAATTACTCAAGTGCCGGTTTAGTGAGACTCTACTGTACTAATATAGATTCGGTACATTTATTCGGTAGCCCATAATCATGAGCATTATCAAAATACACATACGTATGATTTAGTATGATAGGCGTATCTCCTAATAGCCTCACACCCACTCTAATTAATTTTAAACATCATATTAATGGGCCAAGGAGGGCATTTTGCACGGTTAAAGTTCTTATGCCCTTGGTATAAAGTTTACAACTAGAGTAATAAATGGTTTTAGTTGAATCGACTCCCTTTTGGCAGTTAGCCCATTGTCACTGAAGAATATGATAATGTTTTGGTATATATTTAGAGAGAGTGTTATAGCACCGGAAACACAAAACACAAACATTTCGGAATGGCTCCTATAAAAATATAGCTGTATACCTTATGTTCTTAGGCGTAGGATTGGAAATGCCGGTTGCCGTTGCCTATGAACATCTGCAATAGCATTGGTACTTTCGAAAGGAATTCGATCAGTCCTGCCGAACCTTAGACCAATACGCTCCCGATGCGGATTCTTATAGCGGAACGTCAAAACAAATTTAATTGTGTATTTCTTTTTTGGTATTCTATATCTGTACCGTTTCTTTTCTGGTATTTCGTTTTCTTATTCTGGTTTTAAAACTGTATAAAAATATTAAATTGCACACGATAATGTTATAATTATCTAAATTATATCTTAGTTATTTATATATTTTTCGACTAACTACGTTCATTCTTATAAAGTTGTACGATTTAAAGTAGATTGTATTGATTTCGTGTGATCGGTCGAGACTTTGACGGCTTGCTTGTGATTTGTTCAAGAGGACTTGACCAATCACAAGCAACTAAGAGTATAACAGTGGGGGTAAGCGAACAGGCAACGCATTTTGGAAGTATGCCGCCATTCGTTTTCCGACATTTGTCTGAGTAACTTGTATCGTGCCGCTGTAGGCTTTGTTAAGTAAGATTGTACCTCTAAATATACATATATAGCAATAGCAACTAAAGCAATAAAGCTGATTTTCATGTTCACAAACAGTGTTTTTGATTCAAAGTCCTTGCTTCTGAGTGTTAAACCAGTACGGTTAATAATAAGTATTATTAACCAAGATTTTATAACTGAACTAGCTGTACACGTGGTATTACCTGCATGGCGATGATTCTGATGACAAAAATAAGCCTGTGTGTTAACCAGAGTATTAGCTATCTTAATACATAATTTAATCCAAATCCATCTAGAGATTTATCCGTTTAAGCGTGAAAGAGACAAACATCCATACTTACAAACTTTCGCGTTTATAATATTCGTACAGTTTATATAATAACATAGTAAAAATAGAAAAGTAACCATCTTTCATCACTAATCTGTGGAACATATATAATGTTTTCTTAAAAAAACGAGAGCGTCATCAGATTGTGGACAAAACAGATCAGAATTCACAAATTATACTCGTACTACGTCATCCTTCCTACCATTTACCCTCAGATAAATGAACCAACCTCAAAGCATTCACCAGATCATGCTTTATCTTTTATCGTGTACTGAACAATTTCTTGCATAGTACAAACTTGTACCAGGATACCACGAATAGATAAGCGCAGAGTAGGGAGTTTACCGACAAGGTGGAAGAGGAGGTGAAGAGGCTGGCTGCTTCCAATCGGTTCCTGGGGAGAATAAGATGAAGGACTCGGGGAGGCTTATGTCTATCAAGTATACAGTGGACGTTCTATCGTTTACATGATGCTGATGAAACTCTGTACAAATCACATATCAGTCTATTATAAGATACAAATTTTCCAAGAATTTTATTGTTAGGAGTGGCGTAAAGGGTGTATATTTCTCGCTAACTAATGAAATAGGAATCGATTGGTCAGTATCGTAAAGACGTATCTACGAACGAATAAACTTGTAGCTAAGCATCTCCTGTAGAAGCACCACTCTTTGATCTCAGGAGTTGTGTTTACGAACTACTACTTGTAACTTCAAAGATTTTGGGAAACTGAATTATCGTTTAGTTTGGGAAAGATTTCAAATCGAGTTTGTTCCCAAATTGGCAAACATTCCTGTAGTGTAGACAGACTGTTTATAGAATAACGTATAAATAGAAGAATATATACTGGAAGGACACGGCGATAGGGAAGTACTTTTCACATTATGACATCGCCGATAGATCTAGAAAGAGACAAAAAAACGAAAAGCGGCTTGCCCCTATCCGTTCAGGCATAATCATATTCATGTTAAGGGATTAGTGATTTAGTAATCAGCGTAATAAGACGCCTTTTTAAACGAATAGGTAACTAGACAAGCATAAATGTTACGGAGTACACACTTTGATTAAATTCACGGCTGTAGCTCGAATGGTATATATAACGATTTTACCAACACCAATGCATACATATTTTATTTTGAATTCTATGAATGCATTATGAACGATGATAATAATATGCTTCCTAAGATCAGATATGTCTTATTGTTTCAGAGCTTCCCATACTGACCCATCGAAATGCCCCTCCCGGTGTAATAAACAATTTTGTTATTAAATCAAACGGGGCTTGATCGCAAGAAAAACATTTAGTGAATATATATATAATAAACAATTGTTTTATTTTAAGAGTAAAAGTAGTAGCAGTAAATTCTAAGAGTAGTAGCACGCTGTATGAGAGTTCGCCCGAGGAATGACTGCCGCCATAACTATTTCTATCGCTAGACAGTAGTTTTCACATTACCGATGTCCGGTAAAATTACAGGCACATGAGACTTACCAACTTTATGTCTCAGGGTGACAGTCTCAGGGGCGCAGTGCTGGCCGTTCTTTACGAATTGTATCTGTCTATAGGCATTTACACTACGGGCTTTTTGCTTGTTTCTCAACTTACCCCATAAAATAAGCAAACAGCTGTATTGTATAGTCAATTAATTATTTCTGCTTTAACAGATGTAGTGATATGTGTGGTGAAGAAAATTCGTTTCTTGCGTAAAATCATGGTTTCGCAGAGAACACACCTAGTTTAATATATAGAAACAGTTGTAAAATGGAATGTTATCGTTGTACACATTATTATCCAAATCGTTAGTCATTACCGGGATAGCGATAAGATGTGTTATGTCCCAATACTTCCTATAGCAGAGGTATTAGTTTCGGATATCTGACGTCTGCTGGTTCGATTCCCATCACCGCGCGCCGGCTATTATATCCGCTTAGTGTTACGGTATTACAGCACTCGCATTGTTAGCTGCTTACCTCCCATCGAGTTAGAAAGACTATCACCACACACAAGTGACCTACGGTTCTTACAAAATATCGGTAAAAGATCTATTTTGGTTTCCGGAAATGTGTAGATATATGATTGATAACGGAAAACTATCGACTAACGTTCGCTCGGCGAGCGCATTCCTTTAGAATATCTTCACAGGAGTGCCAAGAATGCACAACCTGGTGATAGATTTAGTAGCTTTTATCGACAACTCTATTTACACAGGTGCTTCCTTCTAAACATCTCTCGGAAGGGTAGTCAGAGATGATCCACGTGCACTTGCTATAGCCTAGCGGTGGGTGCATCAATCATATACTAACTATTATATCCCAGCGGACGCTGGTTCGATTCTCAGATATTTCCATGAAGACAACATCTTTGTTAAATTGCACGGCATCGTGCTAGGGTACTTTTCAGTTTCTACCGGACTAGCTAATACTAAATTGTTTGAAAAACACGCAGTGTGTGTGTTCTAGCAGTAACCCTTGAGATTTCGTTTACAACACTATCTAGGTGTAGCGTAATTCCACTTTCGACCACATCGTCTCTGTCTATCAAGTGACACAAAGGTCTGAAGCTAGATAAAGATTTTTAGTAGATATAGCTTTCATTTGATAGCTATAATACTTGTAGGTATTATTACAGAATATACCTGCCTGTCTATAGGGTAAAACGTATATACTATACTGACACACCGTGTATATTTCTGAATTTGGGGCGAACCCCAATCCATGTCAGGGATTTCTTTTTCTCTTAATCCGATTCGAATAAATATTTTCGAAATAGACTTGTCTTTTCACCTTGGATTTTCAATGTATTCCTAATCGCTCAAAGCCGTCTCGCAGTCAGCTCAAAAAGTAAAAGGTGAAATGCGAGAACTACTTCATTTTTCTCGTTTGCTACAAGAGAAAACGGGAGGGAAATCGGAGTGAGCTTAGCTTAGCCTATTCTTACATCTTGATAAGGAGGAAAGTTATAGGTAGGTAGGCTCTAATCATCAACTACAACGAAGTAGATTATCGTAGCTACCGACTACCGTGAACTTCAATTAAGGAAAATGTAATATACCTAATAGTCAATACGCTTATACATCGCGTCAGCTCCATGATTCGCACGTGAAAGTCTTTTGGTGGTCAAGTGTTAAATTTGTCTACTCATAGCGATATAAATTATTCAACCGACAAGTCTTCGGAATGCTCTTTCTCTTCAGCAGAAGACTGCTGAGGACGTAGTTTCAAATGTTAAGAAAATAATTTTACTTTCATAAAATTTGAAACTAACGTAAGTATATTTACTTTTATAAGGCCTGAAACTATCTTACTTAGTATGTGGTAATTTGCACACGCTTTTCACACAAAATACAGCATCTAAAAATATTTGTTCGCAGTGTTCCAAAGGTTAAATCGAAGAAACATTGAGAACTTCGAACTATTCTTTATTATTTGCAGTATATCTGTCTAGACTTTTCGAGAGAATCGAGAATTATCAAGATAGCTTTAGTGTAGGTATTTAGTTTTATTTACCATCTACTAATTGTAGACATTAGATAAGTAAAGTATCGTGGAATCTATGGATTGAAGTTAAACAAAATTTTGAATTGGATATACCTTCAAATTATGTTAATTTGTGGATATATTTGTGGAGAAATTACAAAAAAAGAGTCTTGGTCTAGCCAAAATTAGATTTGCAGTAATCCCTTATCATAGGGAACTTCATAGGCGACCCTGTTAAGTATCCCTTCTCCTAATTTACTAGTTATGAGCGCCTAAGGCAGGCATGATCCCATGCTTTGCAATATTCAAGAGATTTCGGAGTGTATTCGTTGAGATTAGGCCTTGGATGGAATAAGCATTAAATATGTACCTACCTACTCACAAGCTGAGAATCGTACCGAGGAGGGATTTACACGGTAGCTTGCGTGGTTAAATCGATAAACTACCGCTGCCTACGATTTTGTTAGTACAACATTGTTGAATTTGTTATCGCTTTATATTTCTTGTTTATTTTTAACAAGAACACATTCTGAATTGAGAACAAAAAAAAGTAACACCAAAAAAAAACTAGATACTGAATTGAGAACTATGCCTATTTAGTAATTGGTTGATAAATGTTAGAATGAATGTGTTTTGTTTACATTTATCAACCAATTTCCAAATAGGCATAGTTCTCATTTCAGTAGTTTTTTTTTGTTGTTACTTTGGAACTCCATCATGTATGAACTGAATAAAAAAACATTTTTTTACGATATGAAGAAACTGAGGTAGTGCCATAAAATTTTCATTATTTCTGGACGTAGCGAAGGTTTCAAACCACGAAACGCTAAAAAGCTTTACCCATGAGAGAAACACAACAATTTTAACCACACTAGCACTAACAGGGAGCCTTCGACTAAAGGCAAAATTTTCGATTCATGTGTAAGTGCACTCTTCTCTGATTGGTCTATGAGTTCACATTAGCTTTGTTATGTGCGCTCTCGAATTTCAAAATCATTTTACTCACTTGTGAATAAAATAGAGTTTTCCAGTCAGAAATCAATAAGTAAAAATAGCGATTGACAAGTAGGTAGTCTTGTAAAAATATCTATTGTTTTACCTATATTAAACCGAGACACCTACTTGGTAACTATAGCTATGAATTATCATTAACGTACTCTCGGTGCGTACCAATATAAAAATAGATAAATATCTGTCGATCATGCTCGTATAGGTCCTATACCTAATATGAAAAACCATTTTTAAATGCCAACCGGAAATGATCACTGAATGGAATTGTAAAGATGGACATAGGCTCCAAAGAGTGCGGTTCCCGTGGGTTAACCGAGTAACGGGAAAAGTAGTTAATTAGGGTGAAACCACGGCGCGCAGCTAGTAAGTATATACATTTTGAAACTATCATTGTCATTAACACTTGAGAACAAAATTCTAACAGCAAGATATTAATCTATTATGTAAAAGATTTCTTTCGAGTTTCTGATATTTCTACATTGTGGCATTCAAGGTATGTTTATCTAACACACAAAACTGTGCCACTCCTGGTACACGAACACATAGGTATAGTCAACGTGATGTGCCACTACAAAAACGAAAAATGGAAATGTGAACAATGGTAGAGATGCACCGTGTGGGTACAACCAACAAAAAAATATTGAAAAGGTTTGACTAATTTGTCTTTTCGGGTACATTTAAACACCCACAATTCTTCATTATAAAGCGCTTGCAACAGCACCGAAATAGCGGAAAATTAGAATAAAGCTTCTACTTACATAGTAATATCCCAATAATATATTATTATACCTAACATGCATTTATCAAATACCAATTCATCAAAATATACCGTGCGCTGTAATTTACAGGTTAATAATCCACTATTACCTGCCATTTCATACAATAGAATCAAAACTAAATGAATTTGTATTTAAGACATAAATGCACAGGTCATCTGGATCCAGAATGATAAAAGTGAAATAAATGTCAATTTCTATCAATGGCATGATCACATGGCGATAGTAATGACAGCGTTGCCAACTCTGCGTTTTTTACGTAGACTTACTGTTTAGTACACCTATTATGGGTGTATTTGAATGGATTGGATAAAAACACTGTAATTTTATTATTTGAGTTTAATCGACACGTTACTTGTATGATGGTTCAGATGAGAGAGAGAAAGCGATGTAGTGCAGTGTTGCCAAATCAAAGTTATGTTTTATACATATCTGAGGGGGCCAAAAATAACAATTACACGGTTTTAGCCTTTTACTTTGGCTGTTATATGAATTCTAAATAAATATAAGATAGAAGTTGAGTAGCACTGCACTGTAAGGTAAGTAAATACATTATTAGATTCTTAAGTAGCAATTATAAAGATAATTTGATTTAAGCTTATATTAAATAATTAATAGGTATATAAATGTTGGTTAATATAAAAGAAACTAATCTAAACAATTGCTGTTTTACCTTTTTACACCACATTCTCCTTAAATGTAACTTTAACGTTATGAACTTACTAGTTTCTTACACATTTGCTTAACAATAAGCTTTGCATTGCTTTCAATGTAATGTTTATATTATACATAGGTTTTAGTTGAGCTGATACTAAAGTTGAAAAATGATTAAATTAATTCAATTAAATGATTATTCTACTGGTAGAACTACAATTTTTGATACAGCTCGAGTGTGCAATTTACCATTTGCTGTTTGGATTTCCACAACTCTCACATTGTTGTCATTGCCACAAAACACTTTTGTGACCCTGCCCAAAGGCCAATGAAGGGGTGGAGTGTTGGTTTCTATTAATAAAACGACTGTACCTTCCTTAAGATTAGGTAATACCTTCCTCCATTTCGTTCTCTCATTAAGTGTGGATAGGTAGTCTTTCGACCACACCTTCCAGAAATGTTGCCTGACCTGTTCACAGCATTTCCAAAACCGAAGCCTGTTCGATAGTACATCAGTTATATCAGGCTGAGGGATGGCTGTTAAGGGACAACCAATAATGAAATGGCCTGGTGTCAAACATGAGAAATCTGATGGATCTTGTGATGTTTTTGCTATCAATGGCCGTGAATTTAATATACTCTCTATTTCAGCCATTATTGTATTGAATTGTTCATATGTAAATATTTTGAAACTTGAAATTCTTTTTAAATGGAATTTTATTGATTTAATTGAAGCCTCCCAGAGGCCTCCATGGTTTGGACTGTATGCTGGGATAAAATGAAACTGTATTCCCTTTTGAAGTGCATAATTATGAACCCTTTCTTGAAATTCTGGGCTATTATGTAATTTGTATAGCTCTATTAACTGTGTGTTTGCAGATTTAAAAGTACCTGCATTATCACAAAAAACGTCTGTGGGGGCACCCCGCCTAGCCACAAACCTTTTAAAAGCAGCCAAGAATGTATCCGCTGACATATCAGAAATAACTTCTAGGTGAACTGCCTTTGAGACAAAACAAACAATTGATGCAACATAACCCTTGGTAACAATGCTATTGCGTTTCGATGACTGTTTTATGTCAAAGGCACCACAATAATCTATGCCCACGCGTTGGAACACCCGGGCAGGATTCACACGGTGTTTAGGCAATGAACCCATCAGCTGTTTAGCTGCTTCTGCCTTATGTCTACAGCATGTAATACATTTGTGAATCACACCTTTAATTTCCCTAACAGAGTTAATTATATAGTATCTCTGAGACAGGCTACTTAATACATGTTTTAAACCAGCATGCATTAAAGACAAATGCTCCTGTCTAATTATTAGTTTTGTAATATGACAATGTTTGGGCAATATTATAGGAAATTTCTTTGAATAATCTATGTCAGCATTATGTAGCCTACCTCCGACACGCAGTATGCCATTAATATCTAGAAATGCATGCAAAGACTTCAAAGAGGTATCAATGGGTTTACTTTTAGAGATGCATTTCAGCTCTTCACAAAAGTAATGATTCTGAACTATCTTTATGACCATTATTAAAGCCTTTCTCAATTCCTGTACAGATATTACTGATGAATTTACTTTGAGTTTTCTACACTTATTTATAAAACGCAAGACATAGGCCATGATACATATAGTCTTATGTAAGCTTGAATATTTTTCAATTATAATTGGTAAACAATTTTTGTTTTCTGGTACTATATGACAAACAACTTCGTGCTTACAAATGCTTAACTGCTGGAATGGCTCTTCAATGTTAGATAAATAGAAGATATAATCATTACTGTCCTGCAAATAATCAGGACCATGCTTCCATAGTGTATTGTCAATAATATCCTTAGGATCCGCACCTCGGGATAGAATATCAGCTGGATTTAATATTCCTGGTGTGAAATGCCAATTGGAATTGCTGGTAAGTTTGGTAATTTCTCTAACCCGGTTACCTATGTAAGCAGGGACCTTCACAGGGGATGAATTCAACCAGCTAAGGACAATCTTTGAATCACAAAACAGATGAACAGTATCAATTTTTAAAAGCTTTGCTATATGGGAAACTGTTCTTGCCAATAATAACGAACCATTCAATTCCAATTTTGGAATAGTTAACTTAGAATTTACACTATTGAGCCGAGACCGAGAGCAAAGCAAGTGAGTGCTATATTTATTACCATTTTTAACCTTTATGTAGCAACAACATCCATAACCGCCTGCTGAAGCATCACAATAGCCAATGAGTGAAACTTCACTGCCACTTGTAGTTTGTAAATATCGTGGAATGATTATGGCTGGCATATCTACCAAATTCGCATAAAAACTATTCCAAAGGTTTTTCAACTCGCAAGGTAGCGGTGTATCCCACTCTAAATTATTATGCCACAATTCCTGCAAAAATAGCTTCGCCTTCATTGTAACTGGTCCAGCAAAACCCATTGGATCAAATAAACGACTGACAGAGCTGAGGACACTCCTTTTCGTTGCCACAGTAGTGGGAGTTATGTTTCGACCACTCAACCGAAATACATCACTCTCCGAATCATACACCATGCCTAAAATCTTAACTACAGACATGTCCTGATCAAGATCCTTGCATAAGGTACCGGTAGCAATTTGTGGTATGTCATTAAGTAAATCTGGGCTGTTGGCAACCCATTTGTGTAATTTAAAACCTGCGCAACCAAGTAGAGATATGAGCTCATTTTTAAGTTGCATGGCACCTTTCAGTGTGTCACTTCCTGCTTGTATATCATCAACATAGGAGTTGTTATAAATGGCAGAACTAGCTAATGGGTACTGAGCTTCATACCGTTTGGCCAACTCAATAAGACATCTAGTTGCTAAATAGGCAGAGCTAGTCATGCCATAGGTTAAAGTTTGCAATTGCAGGACATTAAGAATACCATTCTCCCTCCATAAAATATTTTGTAGGCACCTATGATCTGGATGTACTTGTATCATTCTATACATGTGACGAATGTCGCATTGTATTGTATATTTATAAGTTCTAAACAATAGTAATATGTCAAACAGCGAGCGCTGGACAACATTTCCATTGCACATGAAATCGTTGAGACATAAGCCACCTCTATTCTTAGCACTGCCATCAAATACTACCCTTAACTTGTTGGTAGGTTTATCAAGTCGAAGGACCCCATGATGAGGTAAGAAATATAATGGTTCATCTTTAGGATCACAATTTTTCAAATCAATTGACCTTGCATGACCTAAAGTGATATACTCATTTATAAATCCTTTGTATAAATTAAAATAATCTGGATCTTTTAGAAATCTTTTCTCTAAATTGTATAATCTTTGCAAAGCGATTGCAAATGAATTGGATGGGTCAATGTCCTGCAATTCAACCTTGAGCGGATATTTGACCTCAAATGTATTATTTTGTAAAGAGACTGAATTATTAAATACCATTTCGCTATACTCATGCTCTGGTAGAGACTCGTGATAAAAATCCGGTACCTTTTCTGCCTCCCAAAATTGACGCACACAATGATCAAGATCAGGAGTTGTGACTGTATGCATGGCGATGGCTGCATTGGATGTGGAAGATCCATTCGAGGAGATGATGTATCCCAGCCGAGTGTTCAATAAAATAGGATCTGCTGGGTCACCCTCTATCTTTCCATCTGTAATGATTTTGAAGAATACATCACAACCTAGTAATAATGATATTTCACTTGGAATGTGAAATTCTTTGTCAGCTAAATTGACATGCCTTGGAAATGTGAATCTACTTATATCAATTTGCTTCTGTGGGATACTTGACGTGATTTTGGCTATTACTGAACAAGTAACATTAAATTTGAACTGATTAATAAGTGATTCACACTGTACTGTGATGCCCTTGTTAGTGGTCTTACTGCAAATATTACCTAAAGTGGAGACATTTTTATGCAAATCAAAAAGAGGTAATCCTAACTGATTAGCCAAAGCTGTGGTGCAGAATGAGGTCTGGCTACCACTATCCAATAGAGCTCTAACAGTGAATTGTTTGTTGTTGGCTCCGGTCACTAAAACTTTGGCAGTTGGAAGTATAACACTGTCAGTCAGGGGCTGAGAAACATGTAAGCTTACCGGTGATGTAGATGTGTTTATACCCTCATTTTCCTTTGCTTCCGGTCTATCTTCAAAGTGCTGTTGATGTAACAATGTGTTATGCAAATTAGATTTACAAACAGAGCATTTGAACTTATATCGACACTGTTGTGTATGAGATGCAAGACAGATGCGACATAACTTATGTTTAGATGCAAATTCACTTCTTTTTTGTGGTGTTAGATCACAGAATATAGAGCATTTGAACAGTTTATGGTTTTGAGAGCACATAGCACATTTAGACACTACACCTTTATTTACCACAGATAGATTAACTGTAGATTTTCCTTGGGTTTTCTCAGCAGCAGTGGGGCTGGCCTCTAGCGAGGAAGCTCTTTTCTCCAAATATTGCAGTAATTCATCGATGCTTACCACCTCAGTCGTGTCCCTCTCGGAGTGAAACAGACGCACGGTCAATGAGTCTAGCTTGCGCAACAAAATGCATGATAGTATGGCATTCCACTGGATCACTGGTTGCTCAAGATTCTTTAATGCTGTGATATGCTGTCTAACGTTGGCAACAAAGTCTCGCAGCTGCGGAGCAGTACCACGCTTTATGTGGGAAATATCAAGCAAAGTGGACACATGACTGTTTATCAATAAGGCAGGGTTATCATATCTCTTATTTAAAAATTCTAAAGCATCATCATATGACTTACCAATGATTGGCAGATTATCTATAAGTTGTAATGGCTCTCCCTTTAAATACTTCTTCAAAAAGCATATTTTTTGAACCCTGGAAATTCTTGTGTCATTGTGTACTACAGCTTGGAACATCTCTATGAAGGGCTTGTAGCAAGCTATGTCCTTGCCATCGAATGTTGGTATATCCAGGCTGGGAAGTTTCGCTTGTGAGCACTGTGTATCATTTTGGTTATTCGACTGATGTAAGTTGTTAATGTGACGTTCCAATGAGGCTAATAACGATAGGTATATGTTCTCAGCCCTGTCATCTTCATTTCTGTCGGCTTCATTTGCTAATTCGAGGCCTAAGGAGATTTCTTGGAACTTGCTGTATGTTTCCTTTAGATTTTGTTTGCGCACCAATAAATCCTCGGTCGTAAACTGCGTATTCTCCGCTAGATATTTCTCTAGCCGGGTGAAAGAAGCCTTGCAATGCCCACGCGCCGCAATGAGTTTGCGTATTTCTTCAGTCATTTTCGGCTTTATCGGCGACTCCTCCGTGCACGAATCGTACTCCGAATCCACTGCAATACGACCGATGAATTCTTTGTATAAATTAACCTTGTTCGAATGAAAAATCACTGCAGATAGCCCCTTGTAATAACCTCACAATGTCGCACAAACTTAGTAATGTGATTATAATCAGTGCGTTCTCATTGAGTACACGCTCGAGTATTCACTGCTACTTCCTTCGTAGTCCAACCAGCGCGCGGGGTTTCGTCTCGTAGTGCATTTGTTTTCGGAGATGCGTGATCATGCAGCGTAATGAGAACAGACTTGCTCGTGTGCGACCGGCCCGCCGCAAAATGGCCACCACGTGTATGTATAATCCGGCAAGTACGTGAACACACTTTGCGATTTATGTAAGCGAAATAACACTTTTTATTGAGAGATTAATTAGACTAAAGTTTTCGGCACCATGTTTAGTACACCTATTATGGGTGTATTTGAATGGATTGGATAAAAACACTGTAATTTTATTATTTGAGTTTAATCGACACGTTACTTGTATGATGGTTCAGATGAGAGAGAGAAAGCGATGTAGTGCAGTGTTGCCAAATCAAAGTTATGTTTTATACACTTACAAATTTTAGGCCTTTCCTGCCAACGTATGAACTTCAGTCCCAGAATCTGTGTATTATTCATAAAAAATTACAAAGTACACCGACCAAATCCACACTAGCTTGAACCTGAGTACTATTTTAAAAAGGCTTACATTGTTTTAAATACATTTTAACTAAATAAAAATAATCACATGAATATTATATTTTGTTACAAGCCACATTTACAAAACAAATGCACTTTTATTATTTACGTTATGCAGACCAGTTTACGTTTTTCTTGGAGCAAACGGGTTTCATTTTATCATAAATTACTATCGACATGCCGCCATGGTGGGCCTCATAAGCAACATTTTCTCTTGGTGATTACACCATGGTGTACTCAAGACAAACTGTCGGACATTTTGTTTAAGGCAGAAGTATGTAAGCACACTGTAGAGTCTACAGTGTCCTTCAAAACTAAAGATCTAAGGTCTAAAGGTCACCCTCTACACTGTAGAGGGTGACCTTATTGAGATAATGAGACTTAAGAACTAGCGTCTCGGAATGACGATTTGTTCGGCTTGTCACTGCATCCTATAAAAATAAATAATTTATTTATTACGTACGATAGATATGGGTCCCAAAGTCCTAGTACCATTAGGCTATCAAATATCACTTAAATATAAAAATCTACTTTTGGTCAAAAATCAACAGTACCATGTGTTCCCCTCATAGTACGCCAGACATTCTCACATTATTAGCTCCCATTCATTGGCATACATATTAGGTAAATACTAAACCTAGATATTTTGTTTTTAAAACAGATTTTTCTTAATATAATATATTTATTTAATATTTTGGCAGATGTTATGTATTTCTAAATATTTTTTTTATTTTACAAATTTTGCCTTGTACCTAGATAAATATCGATTTTTAAAATTACTCACGTGACTGAGTAAAACAAAACGTCTCGTTACGCCGTAAATTAGTAATAAGTGGTATATTGACGGAAAAAATGCATTTTCTTTTATTTTCTTATTAGAATGTGCCTTTGGGTCTTAATGTGTGCCTAACAGTTTTAGATTATTTACCGTTAAGTGAAAGCATAGAAGTGTAGGAAACTAGCACAAAATGGCCTAAATCGCAAATCTTCACTTCTTTATTTCTATTCGCAATCTATAAATACAGTTGCAACAAAGTGCCAAGTATTTCACTAAACTGGCAACGGGCAGCTACTTACGAACTAACCTTTCTGCTTTAGGTTTCACTCAAATAAAAAGTGCGTAGATCTACGAACTTTCAAAATCCGAGCTGGCCGCACTGAGTACTGCTGTCATTCATGACTTCATGTGTGTTGCATGTGTCATTTATGTTTTCATCACAAACTTGTGTTTCGTTGATAAAGTTTTACAAATAATTAAATTACTTAAAAGGAAAGATTGTAAAAATAACTAAAACTACACGAATTAATTGTGACAAATGTGTTTCTGTTTTTTAAAGTACACGACGTTCGTTTGATATGTCTGAGGGAGATGAAAACTTGCATCGGTTAGAGGGAAGTTCTGGTGATGCCCCCGGAGGCTTAATCATAAAAAAGAAAGACAAACCAGAAGAATTTCAGTTTGCCAAGCCTTCCTTACTGGGTCTTGATAAGCTAGCTGCAGCCAAACGTAAGCAAAATCGGCTTATTTCTTTCCAAGACGATACCAATGATGATGCCGAATCACCGTCCTCCGGAGATTCTTCTGCTTCAAAAGAACGTAAATACAGAAGGCACAATGAAGAGACGCCTACATACACTGGAGGGATATCGGAGCAAGCGAGGGAAAGGATGATGGAGCGATTACAAAAGTAAGAAAACTTTTAAACATCCTAGAAAATGTGATCTACCCTAATGTATTCATATTGCACATTTATTTCAAATGCACTTTGCTATTTATATAAAAGTAAGTTAATATATAAAAATAATAAATCAACAAATATGAAAATGATAAGGATAATAAATTTGCTTCTACTTTATAATAAGTGAGATTAAGTTTTAGTCTCTCCGTGATCATGGTGTGTATCTTGTGTTAAAAAATATCGGTTTTGGCATCAGATTTGCACAAACTCAGTGGCCAAAATCAAATTCACATTACACAATTGGACATAAGTTTACTGGGTATGAAGGCTAGACAATGTTTCGTATACAATGAGAAATGTAAACTATTTGGTTTCATTTGAAAACTTAAAATAAACTTTTCAATAAGTGTATCAAATAGGTTCAGTTGTAATAATAATAATAATATGGGACAACATCCATACAAGGTCTTCAGGTCCCAAACTAGGCAGAGCCTGAACTATGGTAACCTGATGACTGATATATACTTATATATGTATACTCATTTTGCCAATGTTGCTCCAAGCTGTGTCTATAATGGTGTACAATGGCTTAAAGAATGCTGCACACACACAAACTTACTGAACACCATTGAAGAATTTGCAAAATTAGCTGCTCTACATCTGTGAGCCTTTAAAGATATGTCTAAATACCTTCAGTTTGTATGCTTGTTGGACTTGAGTTTGTTACATTCAGTTTGACCATATTATATTGATTATTATATGACTAAAAATTTAATAACTAGCCCTAAAGACCATAAATATGCAGAAAACAGATTTTGAGTTACTAACCGAAGATTAAATCAATGACTGATGAAATAGTACAATTTTAATAAATTTAGGCACAAGGTTATAAGAACGATTATATATTTTATATTAAAAAAAAATTACAACATCAATTTTTTTTCACAATAATTAGTAGAGGTTATGCACTATGCTGGTGCTCTTGAAATATATTTTACCTATTTTATTACTCATCCAATTATGTAAGTAATATATAATGTCTATGCCTTTAAATCTCTTTAAAGTTGTTAAATTTGAATTGAAATCCATTCTGAAATCAACTTTAGTAAAATTATGTTTGTAAATTGGATTAACAAGTTTTATTGAAACAAGAATACTCTTCATCATGTAGCCTAAACATGAGTAACAACAATATCAAAATCGTTTGAGTTCTTTGGGAGCCGCATTGCCACAAACATACACAACACTTATACAAATATATATTATATATCATTTATAACATGCTATTGCTTGTATCTGTGCTTTTAAAAACCTGTCAGTGGTCAGGGACAATGTCATAGATGAATGTTTAATGGCTCTCAAGGATTGCTGCCTGAATACACCATGTGTTTGGTGACAGGATTTTTTAACTTGGTAGCAGCTAGCAAGGCAACTGGGAATTTGACTTGACAAGCTCAAGCCGTTGTTGGGGATAGGACCAGCGTCTGTCAGTTTATCAGCTTCCATGGCTTTAACAGCCTATTGCTAGTTGTCAATTTTATGTATTGGGTATAGATACTTAGTGCACAATATGTTACTAGACACACAACATATATAGTTTTGAAAATATTCTGTTATGTAATATTACTCCCTTTAATGTTGCTAATATGGTTAAATTGTACTTGTCAAAAAAAACTTCTTGATCTTATGGCCCTTGACATGTTTATGATGAATTTCAGCTTGATACCACCACACATTCCTGAGAAAAAGGGTCTTGACAGACAGACAGACGGACAACAAAGTTATCCTATAAGAGTTCCGTTTTTTTTCTTTTAAGATATGGAACCCTGTAAATACCCTATCCTGTGAAAATTACAAATTGTGCTCATAACACACATAAATATGATGTAGTCTAGTTTTATCTCATATGTTTTGGAGTTTTGAAATCTCATTTCTTTTTTTTTCCATTTGCAGGAAGGAAAAAGAAACTAAAGAGAAAGGAGTCCATCATTCAACAAAAGAAGAACGTAAGAACAGGTCTAAAGATGATGAAGACGATATATTTTATCGCAGATATGACAAATATGCCAGAGATAAGGACAGAAGATATGATGACTATAGAAGGGACAAAAACAGAGATAGAGACAGAAGAGATAGAGGATCTGATAGGAGAGATAGTGATAGAAGAGATAGGGATAGCGAAAGAAGTAATAGAGACAGTTCTAGGAGAAGTTACTATGAGCCAAGGTTCAAAGATGAACCTAGAACGCCAAGGTATGTTTACTTATTTTTATGTTTATGGTAAGTTTCCTTTATTTATATTGTTCATAGGACTAGTGTTTTACCACTACCTTTTTTTGTTATTCAGTTCTGGTCAAATTTGGAGACTAGACTTGAACACACTGTATGTGGTGGCAGATTTAAAACTTGTGTGTGGCTTGTCATTTACTCACTAAAAACAACCTTACCATCGAGCTGTGGATTAGTAAAATAAATGTTAACAACTTTAAAAGTTTGCACTTGTTGTGGTGATCTATCCATTAATCGTCTTATTCACGGCCAAAACTCGTTATTCTAAGGCCATCTACTGCATTTAAATTAAGAAAGTAGATTTAGTTCAGGCTTGGAAAACACACTGACACAACTTGACCAGACACAGTGTTACTTCACAGATCTTCAATGGATGTGTCTTTTTATCCACAGCTTTAAAGTTCTAAAACCTACGGATAAGACAGCCTGGGATGACGATGATGACGACCCTCGTTCGACAGTACGTAAGTCTAGCTGGGACTTCCCCACACCTCTGCCGAAGGATGCCGATAGGCCAAGGACTGAACGAAGCGAGAAAAGTGGGAGACCTTTGAAAGATTATAAGGGACGCCCCTATGAATTCACACCTAGAGCTACACCTCTAAAGTGAGTACCCACTTTTTATTGAGTTTTGAATATCAAATTATTCAATATAGTGTGATAAGGGAATTATTATTAAAATTATAAAAAAAGGATTTTTAAATTATTATTAATCTACTTCAATAAATTTTAATAGCTATTTTTAATTACATATAGTCGCTATGAAAATAGCTATTTATATTAACTCTCTGTCCTGCACACATTACAATTAACTTAAAGCTACCGAACCCAGTTAAAATACACTATTTATTCATAATGTATTTATTTTTTAAAATGTCCACTGCTAGTTTTATTATGTTTTTTATTTATATTCGTTACATTTCCTTGATTGCTATTTATGTTTTTTTCATATCTTAAATTCAGTCAAGACCCCATGTCAAATAAGTTACATAGTTAACCTATATAATGAGGGCGCCATCCAACTCTAGTTTAAATAATATTTTATGCAACTATGTTTTTAAATACGTTGAAAGATATAAACTTTTTGATGTTGCCCAGGAGTCTTCTGCTATATATTGAGGATAATACAAATCTTTCTTATTGTTTATGGCAACATGATTTGATATAACTAATACTAGCTTCCATTTATTTTTTCAGGTTTGCCAATTCTCGCCGTGGTGTTGACATGGATGATCCGGACTGGGAAGAAGCCGAGAGGAAACTGGAAAGAGAGTGGTACAACATGGGTGAAGGTACATTAAAATTGTTAGTCTTTGTATAAATATCAATGTAGGTACTAAATTGGGCATGCATTCATTGTGCAGTGCAGGATAGACAATGTTGCAAAAGTTTTGGAAATCAATGAGTGTTGAAAATTTCTATTATATTTCTGAGATTTGGTTCGGTATATGACTACAATAGGTGTAGTCATGGCACCCAAGATCCAGTGGAAGTGGAGGAACAGAAGTGGGACTCTGCTACAGTGTCTATTTCCTGATAGCTACACTCCTGGAAGTCATGAGCTCACAATCCTAAATTCTTAAGTAAGTTTGCGAGCCCCCTTTAGATATGAGTCGTGATTCATATTTCGTATCACTACATACAAAGCTACCTCTAATATTTATAAGATGAGTTTTGTCAATTTTCGCGTAGTTTTTGTTGACGAAATAACGTGACAACTTTGTTACCTAAGACTACCCGGATTTTTATAAAAATATATAATTTTTGTATTATATTTATAAGTGATACTAATTTACTATTTATCGTAACCATATGAAATCTGTCTCACGCAACTTTAGTTAGTTAATTTGAAAATTAGATACACTACCATAATCAGAGATGATTATGATGATGATGATAGCTCTCAGCCGCAATCTAATTAAACAAAAAAAAGCGGTAACTAGATGTTCTGTACTATGATTTTTTAATCAGGTAACACCTGTCTGGATTCCCAAACTTTGCGTCGGATTTGTAGACCAATGTACAGAAAAGATATAAAAAAAATTGCTATCTATGTACTTTGCAGGTGAAGCAGACGAGTCGGATCCATTCGCCGGCGCGAGCCAAGAGTATGTTGCACGAAAAGAGGAACAAATAGAAAAGAAACGCAATCGCAAAGTGTCCGCGCAAAGGCAGCAGATAGACAAGGACAACGAGCTATGGGAGCGAAACAGAATGCTTACCAGCGGTGTCGTCCACTCTATTAATGTTAACAACGATTTGGATGAGGTAACGTTCAAACAATGACATTTATATACGACGGCAAAACTGTAGGATCCGCTAGTATAAAAAAATGACCTTTACTAAACGGTGCGGTGATAGCAAAACGAAGTGAAGGATTTCGTGCGGCTTAGAATAAAATGCACAAAAAATTTAATGTGGTTTAAAATACCTAAATCATTGTCGTGATTGCATTAATAAAACCAACCAATCGGATGTGCATTCGGGATTGTAGTGAATTTCCCCTTGTCGGCATTGATGTTGAGTTTCTTAAGTGACATTAGACACAAAATTAATTTGAGTGATGCAGTGTAACCGTCTGAGTGCCAGTTACGTGGTAATTCTTGAAAAGTCCGCCCGCCACGATCATAACTCCATAATGAAGGACTGTAAATCAGTTTGAAACTGGTAAAATCCAGCTAACACCACCTGAGTTCTAGCCGGTTTTAGATAATAATAATGGGGAGTACTTTGTAGTTCGTGCATGGCTAGCTCCACCCTCAGGTTTGAAAATGTGTGACAAAACTCATAGTGATTTCGGGCAGCTGCTGTTGGGACCCAGTCAATATTCTAGGTTTATTATTCTACGTAATTTATACCTTAGGTCATTTGACACTGACCATAATATGTGTAGTTTATATCTATTGCAAGCTGTCAACTGTCATACTATATCTGCTATCATCAATGATGTTTTACTAAAGATGACGTATATTCATACTGCGCGGTGCTCAGATTTTGTTCCTTTACGACATAAACATGCTAACTGCGACAGATAATACGTAAAAAAATTATACAGAAGGATAGCTATATGTTTAGACTTGCACTTGAAATACGCGTCGCAATGAAAATTACTACAATTGACTTAATTTTACCGCCTCAGTTTCCGCGCGCTTGTGCGACATCTACCTCATATAAACATATAATATCATTGAATATCATATAATAACTATGCGCCTCAATATCATATTTTATACCTGAGTACTTATTTTAAAATGCTATTTCATATGAAACCAAGTTTACTTTAGGTCTATTTTAAGTAATTTTACCTACCTGTAAGCGAGAAAAGGAAGTGGATTGAAAAACAGCGCTGCAGGGTAGCTACCTACTAATAGATAACTACCCGTAGCATAATTGCTGAACTTACTCATTTAATGCACGAACATGTGATTATTTGTCATGTATTTTTGTCATGTATTTTTATACTTGTAACGTGTTACTTTACTAAGAGTTTGTGCATAAATATTTATCTCCTTCTTCTTCTTGGTGATGAAACTAATAAACTTCATAGTAAAACAAAATCTATTTTTTACATTATAAATATCTGTTTCGTTTGCAGGAGAGCTTAGATCGGGTCCATCTTCTGGTGCACAACATTGTTCCTCCTTTCTTAGACGGCAGGATTGTGTTCACTAAGCAACCGGAACCTGTCATACCGGTAAGTTCACACTCGAGCTGGGCTTGAGAAAGATATGTTCATTCAAAACATACAAACAATACTTTATCCATCTATATAAATAAAAATGTTTCGCCATAATTGTTGCTAAGCTCAAAACTCGTGAAAATGGGGAGGAAAATATAAAAAACCTGGTCAAGTGTGAGTCGAACTCGTGCACAGAGGGTTCCGTACAAAAGAAGAAAACAATAAGGAAAATACAAAACATGCGAGTAATTTTGCAAGCATTCGTGAGTAATGTTTCGGTACTAGGTACTAGAAGCATAGGCGTATATATAGAGATGTTAGGCTACCGATTGGAATTCTCTGCGCCATCGCATCAGCCACGGCATGTTAGGGGCCAGGCCTCGCCTGAAAAACAACGCTAGATACGCCAATGACTAGAAGACATACTCGTTACTCAGTAGCGCTTACATACGGTTTGCTACAGCTTTAATATCTGTGCGCGTATATACCCGATACACTAATTAAAACATAAAGTTATAGACAAGGAATGAAACTCGTTACCCGAGTATGTTTCCGTGCTACATACCTTTCATCGGGTGAGAAAGTGGTCCAACGGTTACAATAGTTATTAAAATTATAAATGTATAAAACACGGGAGTTACTCACGTAATAAGTCAGAGGGTTCCGACTATAGTTTCAACCACATTCGGTGGTCTTTTTCAAGGAGAATACGGGGCGCTCGCGGACGCAGTCGCGATTCGCCTAGTGACTAGCCTAGCCACTAGGCGAATCGCGACCGCGTCCGCGAGCGCCCGGTATTCTTGAAAAATACCACCGAATGTGGTTGAAACTATAGTCGGAACCCTCTGACTTATTACGTGAGTAACTCCCGTGTTTTATACAGTTATTAAAATGCCTTTTAACTAGAATTATTTTAATCGATTTAAATTTTCATTGCGTGTTATGTAATTTGAGATTTTTCTATCATTCTATCTATCGACCACCGTTAACTGTGGCGATAAGCTTTCAAGGTGATATAAAACAAGATACCACTCACTACTTATGTGAATTATTTACATTTTCTTAAGATCAGAGAGAACCGATTTTGATCAAATTTGTATGGAGCTCAACTCTGAAAGTATATAATGTGGAATGATAATAAAAATTCAGATTGGTCAACAAATTACTAAGTTATGCCCGAAGTAACAATAATATAAGGTTCCACTTCCTTTTTAGGAACTGGAACCATCAGGCACATTATTTCAATTTTAATAAATCTCACCATTAAAACGCTTATAGTCACGTTATTTCACCACAGATGCGAGTAATTTTGGAAACTATAATTTTTTTATGAGTTGAATAACAGGACATAAAAAGTTTAAACATATTGGATTTGCAGGTGAAAGACCCTACATCAGACATGGCAATCAATTCCCGGAAAGGCTCCGCGCTGGTGAAGGCGTTCAGGGAACAGAAGGAACGTAGGAAAGCGCAGAAGAAACATTGGAAGTTGGAGGGAACTAAGATTGGTAAAGAAATCTCTTATTGTAAACTCTAAGGCTTTCACGGCCGGCGTTGCATGTTGTATGTATTGCTTCCGGGCTGTTTGGCCGTGGTCTAAGTGAAACTTGTGTTCCAGACGTTTCCTCGATCACTGCGGTCGACATCTTCAGTGGTTCAGGTCCGAGCGGCGACAAGAGCGTAGAACTCTCCTTCGCGGCGTCTTCTCTGTTACTGTGCCGAGAAGAGAAGAAGCCGCGAAGGAGAGTTCTACGCTCTCGTCGCCGCTAATCTAACTTTGGCGCCACAAACGTTCGGTGCTCGTGACATATGTGTTAAGAGCTGCTCGCCAAAAGAATATTGTAATGATTTTGCCACGCTGTCATTAAAAACTAGTTCAACCTTGTCAATTCAAAAATGCTTGCACAATGTTTTCAGGTAACATCATGGGTATACAGAAGGAGACCGAAGAATTGGAAGACGGACCAACTAAAGCTGCATACAAGTATGCTGAACATATGGAAAAAGGTTGGTTACATACCTTCATTATCGTATCAGCATGAGATGTTAATTTGTGGACATACGCTTCCGCTATTGATTTTTGACTGTAGTACATCCTCTTAGTTCTAAAAAGGTCAAAATAGTTCACTTTGTGATTCTAGCACCAACTTTAATTATTTATGATAGAAAGGTGATAAAGTCTGGAATATCTGTGATACGTAGTGTTTATCTAAAGTTAGTACTTTTTGAATACTACTCTACGGATTAGATTAATTCTATTTCGTTTTATAATTTACAGAAGAAGAACCCGAATCGAAGTCGGACTTTGTGAAGAAAATGACAATATTCGAGCAACGTCGATACCTCCCTGTGTTCGCTGTGAGGGAAGAACTCATGCAGGTCATTAGAGAGAACAGTGTGGTCATTATTGTCGGTGAGGAAAATATTACATTGAACGCATGTCCCTAATCTTGTCCAGCAATCTTAGACCGAACAGGTAGCGCTGTCGCTATTTTAAAAAAAATGCGCAGATTGACGCACACGTTTTGATGTCAAGCAATAAAAAAAAAATTAAAAGCAACACTGAAAGAGTCCATTATGCAGTGACAGCACAAAACTTCCCTAATATTAGTTCGTTTGGTAGAAACTGATCCTAAAGAAGCATTCGCTAAGCCACAATTGCACGGCTATCTGCCTAATAGCCTATTCAATACCCAGATTCTCTGACATAGTGGGTTATGGCTGCTACTTTACTATTTTTTTATTTCTTCATAGTGTTCAATCACTATCTCACTTCACATCCACTCGCGGTCGAAAGTGGAATGACACTAGTACCTAGATGTTAAATAGCTTTCAAGGACAGCTACCTCTACAGTTTGGTGACCGTTTTTTAAACTTGATGGTGGTAGCTAGCACGGCGGGTACTGAAAAATACCACCATGCGAATGGTGGTAGGTACTCAGAAATCCCTCTCCTAGAGAGATACGGGCCTTCCAGTAACGTTCTACAGTTCAGTATCTGTTGTACGACTAACTTGCATCAAATAGTTCATTGTATTGTCATATCATAACAAGCTAGCTGCGCCCCGCGGCCTGTCTTTGACTCGATTATCAACGTATTCTATGTTACTCAATTAGAGATTTTTTTGATCGCTGCATTTGTTTTTAGTTTATTAATTACAAAAAGAATACAAACTCTCAAATATCTATTCTTTTGGTCACAGTAGTACTAGATAAATTATATGTAACGCTGTTTACAAATTACGTCTGCTCTTTAAAATTATGATAATCATTCTTGCTCAGAAACAAAAAAAAGTTTTTTTTATTTCGGGCTCAGAAAGAAAAAAAAAGGTTTTTTTTTGTTTCGGTCTGTGTAGCGTTTGTTTATCAAATTACTCTTCAAAAAAAAGATTTTCAATTCCGTTGTATTTTTACAATGTATGTCACCTCGGACCTTTTTCTAGTTGAATCAATTTATGTTTTTTTTTTCATTTGAATCCTAGTGGTTCTTATGTGGTCCCATTTGAATTATAAAGATCTGATTAGTAGTTTATGAAGTCCATAAAAAGGTTTTCGTTTTTTAATTTCGCCAACAAAATAGTGCTCTCGTTTAAAAAAGGGTTGATAATGTTCCAAGGATGGGTAGTGAAAGTAGGTTTGTATAGTTTTTTATCTGTGTGTAATTATTTTTCGTTGAAAGTTGAAGGCACTCACGAACAGTGTCCTGAACACTCACACAGTGCTTGGTGATAGATTCTCAATGTATTTTATAACGGTTCCAGGCGAGACCGGCAGCGGTAAGACTACCCAGCTGACTCAATATTTACACGAAGAAGGGTTCAGCAAGCTGGGTATGATCGGGTGCACACAGCCGAGACGTGTGGCCGCCATGTCGGTGGCCAAGCGCGTGTCTGACGAAATGGGCGTTAAACTTGGTGAGTATATATGTATAACTGGCATTAATAATTCGCCCATAGCTAGAGTAAGCAATGGGCCAATCATTATTTAATCAAGATTTTATCAACTTTAATTTTCTATAACTAGTGACGATGTGGTCCTATCAAATTCTGGTTAGAGCAGAAGTCTAATGTAGTGCTAAAAATCCATGATTAAAATACCATTTTTGGGTCGATAAGACATCATTATTAACATGCGTTATGCTTGCCCATTGGTTTTCTATCAAATACATTTAGGAGTATGTGCATTGGAATTACATAATTTAACTTCGAACTACTTTTCCGATTCTGTGTTTCTGGATAGGCACAATCCTGCAGTATTTCTATCGTGATTGTATCTAGTGATTAAGCTTACGTACTACGTCTTACATCACTTAACATAGGTGACTCTGTAGTCAAACGCAACTTTAAAAAACAATCGGGTATTTTAGAAAATAAAACTTTTCTTCATATCATGTCCAAATATTTTCTTTTACATCCATATATTATCTTCTTAATAGTGCACTTATAATTAGCACGCACGAATGCAATATTGTAATATATATTAATGAATATCATAACTGACCACCTAGGTGAACATTTCAGGCGAGGAAGTTGGTTACGCCATCCGTTTCGAAGACTGTACGTCTCCCAACACCGTGATCAAATACATGACGGACGGGATCCTGCTGCGTGAGGGACTCCGGGAGCCAGACCTGGAACAGTACTGCGCAATAATCATGGACGAAGCCCATGAGCGTTCACTCTCCACTGATATGCTCTTCGGTCTCCTGAGAGAGGTAAGTCTTAAGGTTATCTTGAAAATGGGTTTTTTTTCACCGTGCCGCATGCTTTAGGAAGTGTTACATTTTATGTACGTATACGGGTTACGTTCTCATTTTCCTAGTCACTTTATTCAAATACAAGATATGTAATGGCGTCCTTACTATACTGAATACGATATACTCAAAGTTAGATGATAATCTACAACAAGCAAGTCTTCAGCCATTATAAAAAAGTCTTTGTTTCTTCACCATAACGTAGCATTCTGTTCGTGGAAGAAAATTAAAAGTTACTCCAGTAGTTTTGGAGTATATTTTATTATATTGAGCAAATACGCAATTATTTTGTCCTTATTATTATTTGTGTGGTGTAATTATATGTTAATGCAATATAATGTCAATTATAGTAAATTAATGTAATTCGGCGACCGTGTGCATTTTAGATGATGTAGACGATAATATATATTTATTATTTCCGGCAGGTGATGCTTACACATAATAAAAAAATGTTTTAGTGTGTTAAATGTGTTTTGTGCCATTATTATGAGTGAGATTTCCAAATAGCCGCTATCTCCTGATATTAAGATAAATTAGATAGATACAAGCACTATTTGTATTCGTGCTTTTAAAAGTGCTTAGAAGGTAAGTCAAGAAAGAAGTGTTTTTGTTTCATTTGTTATTTATCAATACAACAAAAATCGATTAATATTCAGTTCACAAATCGAGTTTAGTCGATATCGATTATTTATATCATTCATTAGCAAATGTTTAAAGCAAAAGTACAAAGAGTTAATCAGTAACTACTGTCTATTGAAAACAAAACTTCGAAGTATACAGCACCGACTTAAAGTCGTCAGTTTATCCGTTTTTCATTGGTTCATTTCAGGAAGCGTGCCCGGAGCTACATAATTTGATTCCTCTCCTCTCATTCCATCTACACGAAAAACCAAGCCGACAGCAATGCGACACTTATACTTTGTCGATGTTTTACCTTATCGCCGAATAGATTTGCTCGAGTGCAATGTAGAATCGATCGCAGTGGCTACATATTCAAATATGAACCCACTAGGAGGCAATGCTGTCTAGGTGTGCTGCCACCTGGTAGAGGGTCGAGCCAAAAAAATCATCTGCAGTAACTCTTTGGTGGAACGTAAGGTCCAGAGGCTTGAACACCGGCGTAGAGTAGCAAGCTTATCGGTTTTTTGTCGGATACATTTCGGAGAATATGCGCTGGAATTACATAATCTAATTCCTCCATCTCCTTTCTATCATCGGTCGACTCGACGTACAGCAATTCGCCATCGCTATATGGTAGATATACCTCCTATACGTACGAAGCGTTTTGCTTCCACTTTCTTAATGCGTATCTGCCAAGGAATGGAACTCGTCGCCCGAGTCTGTGTTTCCCGATGCGTACAATCCTGGAGTATTCAAGTCGCGAGTAATAGTGTAGTGAATCTGAAACTGTGAAGTGCACCTTGTAGGTTTGCGAGCTACATCCTAGACATCGTCATAACTCAACATCAGGTGAGACAGTTGTCAAACGCAAGCTTATAATAAGTAAAAAAAAGATTATCAGAGTTGGAAGCAATATTTACATAGGCCTGTGTTGTAGACTATGGCTACCACCCGGCAGTGGAAACATACTGCCCTGATTGTGGTGACCTCAAAGTCACAGTCAAGATACCAATTGCTAATAATACGACACAAAAATACATATAATTACTTGTATATTTTCGTAACCTTACACGATAAATTATTTATAAAATAATTGCCCTTTGACACTATCCATGGCTGTTCCGACTCCAATACATGTCCAATATATACGCTTCCAATAATAAATAAATCTGTTCAATATTTTATTGTTTAATAATTGTGTAAATCTCTGTTCAGGGGTTTAAGTTCAAAATCTGTTATTACATTTTTGATGTATGAAAGTCGGCACTAGTATTTCGAAGACTAACGAATTGAGCTCTCTTTTTTAATTATTGTATGCAATGCACCAAGGGCTATAATTTATATAGCCCATGCTACGAGTATAAGCCATACAATAATAACCTTATTTAGCTGATATATCACATTACGAAATCTGCATTATTGTTCAGGACATGGCAGAAGTAGAGCATCACAAGAAAGTTTGGCTTCAAAATAATGTCATCATGGTATGGCTTGTAGCTAACTGGCTGCGCACCGCGGTATCACCCGCGTGGACTACGGTTTACCCCTTACCTCAGCTATGCGTCGTAGCGTGATGTTATATAGCCTAGCCTTCCTCGATAAATGGACTATCCAACACAAAAATATTTTTTTCCAATATTTTTACCATTACTTCTTGATATTAACGCGTTCAACCAAACAAACACTGCCTGAGGCTTTAAATATTATATAGTATAGTACATATTGAGCTTTTGACTCAATGTGCCTCCCGAAGCTCAGCGTGGACGTCGGTGTAAACCAAGAAGCGCCAGGTGGTCGATAATCGGTACGGATACATCACGAACCGAAACGAATCTAATATACTATTGGATTTCACTCCGTTCAGCAGCGGTTCACCAGAGTAGCATAGACCATGTACCAAAACAACTTTCGATTAAAGAATATAAATCGACAACTTATTAAAACTAGTAGGTATTCGTTCTGTGACTACATTTTCCAAACCTGTAACGCCATCTAGATTTAGCCTGAAATTATGAGCTTTTTCCGACATACGTTTTTCTTTAGGCGATTTCACTCCGTTCAGCAGCGCTTCACCCGAGTAGCGTAGACTATGGACCAAATCAACTTTCGATTAAAGAATATAAATCGACAACTTAGTAAAACTAGTAGGAGGTATTCGTTCTGTGACTACATTTTTCAAACCTGTAACGCCATCTAGATTTAGCCTGATATTATGAGGTTTTTCCGACATACGTTTTTCTTTAGCTACTTATCTATGATTGTCATTTGTTGTCAATTTCTTATAACTGAATTTTGATGCATGGAATCGATATTTTATAATTGTATTTCTTATTTCTATTTATTTTTGTATTCACTACTACTAATTACAATTTATATTCTCATTTTAAATGTTATTTTAAGTTTTATATGGGAATAAAGGCTATACTATACTCTCTATGATTGTCAGTCTTCTTGTAGTATATTGGCCCATGCATCGACTCAGATGGAGACTGCTTTCAGTGTCAAGTTCAATTGGTCAATCATGGACTCTGAGTATGACTTGTACTTTACAAGAATGGACCCGACTTAAATGTGTTTAATTAAATTTTCTACTGATCAAGATTTATATTAATATTTTTTCCCCTTTTCGCTACGTAAATTCTCAGAACCGAGCGACCGAGTTAAACATTTTTGGCGTCTTGTATTTTCGACCTGGCGTTTCCCTTATATACAATACTATATACTGCGCCCCGCGCTTTTACCCGCGTGGTGATGAAAAAGAGTAACAAACATACATCCATACTAGCAAACTTTCGCATTTATAATATTGGTTGGATTGATAAGTAAACCGTTGTCATAACAAAAAATAATTGTACCATTTTCAGGTAAAGGAAGCGTAGGTACATTACACAACATTGCTGAATGTTATCACTCGTATATAATCATATAACAATAATTAGAAGCCCTTTGATTAACATTATCTCATCGGGTTATTAATGCTTTTGATAGTGTGCGGTTCCAATACTTGATGAGCCTGAGAACATTTCGACCCCCGTCCATCAGTTATGACAAAGCCCTCAAATAAGCGACCAGGTTTCGGTGCCTGTCATTACCTATAAGCTTACTCATCAGTATCTGAGCCATAGGTGGTAAATGTAGGCCTCCCCATTGATCACTGGAGGGTCTGGTTAGTAATGGCCGGGGCATGTATTACTGAAGAGTTACTTACGTTCTAAATAAATGGTACTAAAAAATCTCCATCTATCAACTCATCTGTTTATTTATTAAAAATGCTTCATTATAAATAGAACATTAACTTAACACCTAACATTATTTCACAACAGTCGTCGTACTCAGATTGTCACAATTGTAATCATAATAGGTCGGTCGTAACGCACATAAGTTAAAATACTATAAACTTTCGACACTTCCAAACGCTCCACAGACTTCATGCTAAGTATCTTCATTAGCGTATACTTATGGATTATGTTTCATACACCCAAAATGTTACTATTTTTCTAGAGTTGTTAAAAAATAAATAAGTAATTCAAATTACAATAAAGTCATTAAATATATGACTGCCGATGGCTAAAGAATGAACTTTTAAGTCGCCAATATTTGGTCCCAAAGTTTTGAGTCTGTAGAGCGCTTCACACAGTCAAAATAACGTCAATACTTTGAAGTATTGACTTCGACTACGAAAAAGTCACAAAATTGAGAGCCAATATATAGAAATTGGCTTTAAATATTTGATTACTTTTCATCATGTTAAAATTGTTTCGTAGTCTCAAAATAATTTTCATAGAAAATCAGAAAACAGTCTTATAAAATCAGAACAAATAGAAATACTTGCAAGACTAGGGTTTCACTCAGAATATCAATACAAGATTTCGTCACAAGTCGTCTTAATTACTGCAATATCATTAATTACTATAGAATATGATTATAGAAAAAACGTTTAAAATATATGAGCCCTGGGGCGTCTTTTATATATTTATAGGAATGTTAACGATTTTTTAGATTTAAAATTTCACATTTAAAGCTTTCAAATAAGAACTTCTTTCAACAAAACGATAGTAAAACATTACAATGCCGATCGTTATTCTATAAACAAAAGAAGCTCAAAACCAAATAAATTCCAAATTAAGTCCAAGAATCCAGTATCAAAAAAAAATGGCAGGATAAACAATATATCTCAAGTGAAATTTAAAAAAAGAGGAACCATGAAAGAGTTTCTATTCCGGCGTGATGAAGTCGATCCGTAACTCGAAACTCGATTAAACGTGGTCGATTTTGGACGATCTTCTCCAAAAAAAGGGGTAGCATGAGTGACCAGCGGAACGGGAGCCGCTGGTACCCGACCATCACACTGACTTGGCCTTTTCGCGGACGTGGTTCTGGTTGACGAGCACTACGCCCATGGTCATGCCGATGTTACCCCATTTCAAAGACTCACTAATCTGTAACAAAATAAATTGATAACATCACCTATGTGTTTCATTATTTAGTATAATTTTGTCCTGTTTTGCGGGAAACCGTAATTAGGAATAATACTCCTGCATGTAAGAGTAAAAGACCTGCAAAATGTGGAAGTGGAGTTTTCTACCTCGTTGTTCCCAAATAGCTACAATATGGCAAAATGGGAGTGAACAGAGTCTTAAAAAGGATTAGCAACGTGTCGTAATGCCCCCAGTATTATGGATAGCCATAAACGACGATGATCGCTTACCAACAGGCGGCCTGTCTAATTGTTTGCCAGCTATTACATTTTAAAAAAAGGAGTGGACGATTAACAGTGCAGTAGTAAAATCCATTGATATAGTAATTGTAATTAAACTTTTATACAATATAAATTAAACAGCGTTGTCAATTATACGGGTGTTAGCTCACCCTACCAGCTAATTTAAATGAAATAAATTGAAAATCGAAATTAATTGGACGGTAAAATTAATATGCAAAGGTGAAAGTGGTCGCTGCAGCAAACTGGTTTGATAAACAAATTTTGATAGAAATTGGGTGTAGAACGTAAAAGTACATAGTTTAGCCATTTTGTAATTATGAAAGGTCTATATTTGATAGAAGGTGGTAAACAATATATCCTACTACTAAAGTTATGCATTCTTAATTTCCTTATAAACTGTCTTATTTGGTTTTCTTATATGTTAAAGGAATTGTGAATCATCATCATCATCATCTCAGCCATAGGACGTCCACTGCTGGACATAGGCCTCCCCCATTGATTTCCACAAGGACCTGCTGGAAGCGGAATTTGTGAATAGTAGCTACTAATTGTTATTGGGTTATGATAATGTAATTATCGCTTTTGGACCGTGGAAGGTGATTAAGACTGTCATTGTGATTTTGATTGGTATTGCTATAAGTAATATTATACAGTGACCTACATTAAAGTTCTAGAAATAGTTATTTAAGTTTTATTACACACAATATGAACTGAATAAATATTTAAGTTATGTAATTAACATAAATAGATTAGATGACAACACCGCAGCAACGTAAGTCTTTATTGATTAATTTTTATTGCAGTATCTTTTATTATTGTTATTTATTTATTATATTGCTCTGCCTAGTTTGGGACCTGAAGACCTTGTGTGAATGTTAATAAATAAATAAATAAAAAAAATATTACATATAGTAATAAAGAGTCAACAATCTTAAAATGATCCATTGAAATCTGACGTGAAAATTATAGTTTGTTTTAATTATTACATCATAGCCCATGTTATGATGTTATAATCAAAACAAACTGCACAAAATTTTGTAATCTTGTAATTCTTTATATAATTTTCACGTCAGGTTTCAATAGTTATTTTTTAATTGTTGACAGGCATGGGTCACCTGCCATTAATTAAGGTAATTTTTCACACACTAACTGATATCATGTAAGTTCTAGAAAATTATTAGATTTAATTCGAAATGATATAAAAAAATATAGTGAAAGTGAATAAAATAAAAAAACAACCGTTCTCACGGTATGTTATGTATAAAATCATATATGTAAAAAATATACAATAAATGGGAAAATATTCAGTGTATATTTGGTTAATATGAAGAACCCTCTGTAACTCGGATAAAATATATCATAGATAGGGAATCTAAATGGTTTAAGATATTTTCTTGGGATAATTTAAAGAAAAGCGAAAAGCTGTATGTAATGACAGCGGACGGGCTCTTGTAATTAGTTAACAACAATTGAGCGATGGGACTGTTCAAAAATGTTGCAAAGTAGCTTACTTTTCTTACTCTCTTTTTTATATCTTTTTGAGAGCTCGGAGTTTTGTTATGAGATCGAATCACAAATGAGAAGATACGAAAGTCACCGGCATAGCCTATCATAGATTATCAAGGTAAAATGGTAGTAGATCACATATCTTGTAGAATTGATGGCTGAAGGGGTCGAAAACATTTCGAGATGACCAATCATTCATACGTATTGCGTAGGGCGGGTAGTGACAGGGATAGCAGGAAGACACTGCCTTGTGGAAATTAATGGGAGAGGCATATTTCTGGAAGTGTACCTGAACTGGTATATAGCTGAAATGGTAATGATGTTCATGTATTTTATTTTGTTACGAGCCAAATCTTCAATTTATCAATTTCAATTTCTTTCATGAGGCTAATTGTTTGAGTAATGCTCATTATTCTAATATTGACCATTGAAATGTTACTCAGAATAGCTAATCCTACTAATATTATAAATGCGATGGTTTGTGTGTATGTTTGTTACCTCTTCACAATCAAACAACAAAAACGGCTACAACAATTTCAATAAAATTTGGTATGGTTTGTTGGTATGTTATGGTTTAGACCCTATGTAGGCTACATAGGGGGGCTACATACATACTTTTCATCATCATCATCATGAATCATTACCACGCGGGTAAAAGCGCGGGGCACACCTAGTTTTATCATAATTGAGGTGTAGTCGCGTGGCATTAGTTTGAGACTCATCTATTTTCTGCTCCACCTATCTCGATCATAAAGGATTATTATGATAACAATATTGAACTTCGTTTTCACGGCACGGCCTGTGTGTAATACGTGGTATTAAAATGATGTACAGAGATCGCGTGTTTATCACGTTTTCCGTTGATATACACGAATGTAAGATAACGTTTCAAAGTGCACTTTCGTTTCGTATATTATTTTTTGTACGTGTGTGATAGCAATACATATCAGTTACTCAAAAAGGTTAGACCAAACCAAACCTATCCAAATTGAACCGTGGTTTTTGCGGGCGCGTGGGCGTATTCTAATTGGCGATCTTAAGACCTAGTTCCGAGAGGCGCGACTTGTTGCCTGCGTTTTAAAATAATACGGCGAAGATAATTTTCCCGACCGTTGCGGCTTTACTTAATTATACAGCGTATGTACACTATTCAGATCACGCAGTTTCTGATGTAGACAATGCTGACAATGCGAAGCAATCTCTTTGCTTTTAACTATTTAAATATATTGCCATACAAAAAGTATAACCCCTACTAGCCTGAAAATTGTCTATGAACTATAACGTAAAACTGAGGACGCGAACCGCATCGTACCTCGCATTTACTTGCTATAATGTAAATGTGTTCTGGGTGGATAGGTATGGATGTGCCCGAATCTGTTGGTAAAATGCGTACTGCCAAGGAATGGAACTCAATGCTTGAGTCTATCTTATAATGCTTAAAATAACATAAAATGGTCTCGCCCTTTTTAAGTCTACTGTTAATAAACTTCACGGGTCTTCCCCCAAATAAACGCCATTTTGAGTACCTATCCTACACTAAGATTATCAAGTTCGACTTATCGGTTCCATTCATCATGCGATTATTATTTCTAGATAATTTGTTTGTTGGAGGTAATCTCTGAATATTCGATAAAATAATCTTTCACTGATGGATAAGATAGAGATCTTTTTTCAAACAAGTGGGGGGCATATAGAAAGTCATGGGATGAACGGGAGAAAGTAATAAGGGTTATTATACTGTACATCGGCATAATATACAAATTGCATGCTTATTTCAATTCTAGTATTGGGTAACTCGAGCAGCTAAATCACATTGTAAGTATAAAACTCTCTAAAATTCAAATTGATATGACTAAGCGTCGTAAAAAATAAGTGTTTTTCTAGGATTCTCACTCTTCATCATCATCATCATCATCATCTCAGCCATAGGACGTCAACTGCTGGACATAGGCCTCCCCCATTGATTTCCACAAGGACCTGTTGGAAGCGGCCCGCATCCAGCCCTTGCCTGCGATCTTAGTCAGGTCGTCTGTCCACCTGGTCGGTGGCCGTCCTATGCTGCGCTTGCCAGTCCGTGGTCTCCATTTGGATTCTCACTCTTAAGACTTAATAATAACATTAATATCCAAGCGCTACCATTGCAATTAAATAAATAGAATATGTTGTTATTTGTACAATATATGTATATTTAAAATCAAGTAATGAAACAAATATTTATAAAGCACGTAATTTTGTAAGTGGCCCATTCTTAAATCGTGGTCATCATAAACTAATAAGATAACCTCAATACCTAAATAGTATGTTTAAAAATATGTATGTTAGGTCGATGTTAGAAATATAAATAATTATATCATTATGCATTACTTTCAGAACATTAAAACACTTTCAGATTGTGTATAACAAAGAAATCTAGACCACCTCGGCTCGATTAATCGCTATTCGCTTATTTCCGCTATAAACCGGTTTGGACTGGCTCTAACCGAGCGACGACGCACAGTTATGAAATAGTAAACAAAGGTCGCAATTTATCCAATCGACAGTCTCGATCTTTCTTAGTATTCATAAATCGATAAAAGCTATTTCTAGCGCGCAATTGACCTGAGATAACGCTGCATTCTTATTTTTCAAGAATACATTTTATAATATTAGATTATTCGCAGTTTATTTTAGCTTCGAAACGTTTTATATGATTGAATTCGTGTGTGCTATTATTAAATAATGTCAATGTTTTACATCTTAAGGTGAATTTTTAAGGTTAATTGACACTGATGCAGTTTTATGTTTAAATGTTCTTGTGTGATCTTAATATATTTTTGTTAGACTATCTCAGAAACTATTACATGAGAATGTGTACGCTCTTGGACGTTCACAAAACCTCTTTGAAAAATAAAAACGTAACTTTATGACTCAATGCTAAGCACGGTCCTCTAGGTACTTATTGCAATTAATCATTTTCTCCTCAACTGTACCATGTGCCTTCAGTAACGTATTCACCTTTTCCTCCATATGCGCCATTGACGTAAATAATATAGAATTCATTCGGTTAACGGTACAGGAGTTACTATTGAATTATTCATTATTGTCCTACATTCGTTCTGACATAGATTAATTGGCAGATACGATTCATTAATATTGAACGTATCGGTAGGTCACGCGCGTCATGTCACCAAAATGTAGTCGCTTTCGACGGGCGGGGTCGTCGCTACGTGAAAGCTTAGGCAAATTAGTTCATCCAATTATTTCCAAAAAAAATTTATTCAGCGAACTGTATACAGAATAGTGTCCATGATAATTTCTAGATAGAGATTTTTCACGAAACCTTTTGTTCGCGTAATAAAATTACATATAAATTTTGTATCATTTTTTTTTCTTTAATAAATATCAGTACTTATTTTAAAAATGTGCACTAGATCTATTAATCAAATAGATGGCACTACACCGACCGTCTGATCCTTCATCCGTTTCTGTAGATCCAAATGCAGCCTAGAAGAAATCTCTACAAGCGATAAGGCTGACCATTGTCATTTAATTTCTATTTTTTGGTACTAATAATAAAGAGTTTTAGTATTGTTTTTTAATGAATATACATATTAAATAATATTAAGCGATGATCCGCGATGTTAAGTAACTATTCAAGGCTTGTATTGTACCTAAGGAGAAACGCTGACTGGTAGTTTTTCAGTTTTCAAATACTATGTACGATTCTACTCCTACCTTGCATAAAAAAAATAAGTATATATTACAACACGATATCAAATACACGTGAAGTCGTCATGTCTGTGAACGTGTTAACGGAGCTTCAGTGTACGAGCTATGAGGCACGTTTGGGCGTCTGTTAACTTTATGGGTCAAAGTCATGTCGTGATTCGATTCTCAAAGCATTCAGTTTTATTAAGTTATCAAATTGTTTCATTAGTTATTACTGAAATATTATATCTAATTCATCGTACAGGCTGATTATATTCATTGTATATTGTTTTAGTAAATTATGTGAGGTTATTTATTTTCTATGGACAAACTGATCGACTTATTTTTGATGCAAGAATAGAACTGGTAACATCTACCTATATTACCTATTCGAATTAATTTTGTATTATACCTACTTGAATAAATTGACGCCGATAAGGCCGCTGATTTTTACTATTTTGGAAGTTTTAACTGACAGTTAACTATTTTACTCTGATTGCTCACTTCGCAGGATCAAATTAGGGCTATAAAGTTAGCCATCTATGTACCTATGTATGTCATTGTCAAATCGATCGGAATCGCTGTTAAAGTTATGTGATAGACACTAGTTTACATTATCAGTAAATAACTATACTCAATTATCGCTGTGAAGTACTAATAATTACACGCACGCTTACAAAATGTATTGCAATTCGTTTTGCCCAATTAGGCACGTTCTTCTATTTAAACCAATCGACTAGTGTTTTCAGTTTTATTTATAAATGCTGCTCATCGTGTGTTAACTGTACGTTCAACTTTCTAAAACGTGTAGGTACATGTCTATGGGAGCGATACATATAATACACAAATAGCATTAGTATATATGTACAACAAGTTAGAAAGAACACATAAAGGGGGCACATTGAATTCCGGTACATCATTACCAATCGGTTAAAATCTCAAAACCTCACCGGTACTAATGTTGCCAGCTGTAAGTGTCCAAAGCGCCTCACTGATTACCATCAAAAGATGATAATCATGGGTGTTTTCGACGTCGTTAAGCTGATCTGTAACAAAATGGCTTCGTTGTGCGATCTCTTTTTTTTAATCTTCCCATTGATGCCCCATGCATTACACCTCGATGGATGATGACCAGGTTCTCGTGTGCCCAAATGTAGACTCCATCCCACTCGGAGATCGAATTGAAATCAAAGTTCTCAGTACTTACAGTGAAAAGTAAACTTGCACATAATGCAGACAAACACACAAAGCCGGATGTAGTAATGCATTTACAGTTTTGAACCTTATGATGATAATATAATGAACGAAAATTGCCTTTACAAAATCTGTAGATACTATATTAATCCTGAGTAAGTTTGAACCATGTTTGTAAGGACAGCTTTGTATAAATCGTTGGCACGCGCATGCATATTTGAATAAACAAAAGATAATCAAACAATTCTAGAACCAAAAATAATTACTAAAAGAATACATATATGAATGAATTTTGAAGTGAACCTTTTTTTAATAAGAGTTTATATTTGTAATACCAGTGCAATGTTAATCTTGAACATCCGTTGCGTGGCGCACCGTTATTGATGGTTCTAGAATTTTCTCGTAAAACTGTTCATAATAACATAGTACGTATTTACCTGTCTCATGCGAGCTTCTTGTGGGGTTTCTCCGTAACGGCACCAATGGACGAAATGCAACGTGTTATGCCAATTCCTCTCGAATCTTGACTTCGTAGCCATGTCCAGCTGCAATCAGTAGAAGCTCCTTAGTAGCTGATCCACTGTGCATGTGCCCACAGTTTCCAACAACGAAAGCCCCGAGGCAATCGCTATCTGAAACGAGAGGTTTCCAATTCTGACGCAAGCCTACGGTTATGAAGAAAGAACTTTGAAGTTCGATATTGGGAACTGATTCGACCTTTCAAGGTTGGAATTGCCATGCATTTATCTATATTGGAATGCTACAATGAGTAAATCCGATAGCATTATGATTGATTGGATTGTAAAATTGAATATCTATAATCGCATTTATTGAGTCGTCGAAATTAAACAGAGGCCAAATTGTCGCACATATTGAAAAGGTAGGAGCTATTCTCATAGTTTGAGTTTTTATCAAGGTTATCAACGGGTATGTTAAATCAAGTGTGTACCAGTAACCAGTACTCCACTAAGAATATATTATGAGCAGATTTAGTTCGTGACTATTCTATTATGAGCAGATTTAGTTCGTGACTATTGTAATTCAGTTAACTATATTGTCTTGGCAATGTTACGCTACTTGCATTAGCATTTATTAGCTTCTACCTCGTGACTAATTTCAATTTTTATAGCTCATCGAAGGTTGTATTCGCGTACGTCACAAAACATGCTTGCTTTATAATAGGTATCTTCGTATTACTTTTTTATGCAGTAACTTTTTTGTAATTTTTAGTTAAATAAAGATGATTTGTTTACCTACTTGATGTTGGTTAGAAGAATTTTGGAAGTTTTGGGAAAGTTTAGTTATTGGAAACGTGGACTCGAAAAATGTTGTTCTGGATATTAATTAATGTTACCTTAGCCCGTATGTCTTTTTCAACGTTTGGTGTCTCCTGTTTGTCGTCCACGTTCTGTATGCGTATGACGGAGTCTTTCTTCCAGAAGGCACCCAGAGTTGTCTTGATTACACGTTTCCTAACACCTTTCTGTTGGACCGTGTATATCTCTATCTGTTCGGGGTTCTTTGTTTTTTCTGTTGAGAACGAAAAAATGGTTCAGCAAAAGCTTGCAACATGTCTTTAAATATAACGATAATTATTCACAAAAACTGGTTTTTAAGAAGTAAGTGCTGCTGTTAATCAAGGACTTTAGCCCTTTCAAATCGACATTCTTAACCGGCGCTTAAATAGACTCGTTAATTTGTTATTCATCTGCATCGAAGCGGCTGCAGACGCGGGCTTTACACGTGAATTATTTACAAAATGCTATTGTGAATCAGTTGCGGACGTGAGGCCGCTTCAACTGTATTTAGTCTCAGTTAGAGGCTCCCGACGCGCGCACGTTATCGCTTGCCCTCAATACTCTCTAGCTAGACGACGCGACGAGCGATTTTACAAGGTTGTAACGTGTATGAAACCTATGATAAAATTGATATCTTACACACCTTTACCCTTCTTCCACATGGCGATGGCATACATGTGGTAGTCTGGAGATAAAGACGAGTCCGGTGGAAGTGGATCTTCAGCTCGCACTTCGAGAATGAATCCAGACTCGAGAACTGAACATAGTATGTTCTGTTCTTCATGTTTGAACCACTTGCTCTCGCGTAGCTTATGGATTGCGACCGACGATCCAAACCTCGGTTTTTTGGGCGCGAACAGAGCCTGGGCCTGACTCCCGAAACGGGACAGGAGCCCCTTTACCGTCGGTGGCGGCGCGAGGCTCTTCTCAGGCGGCTTGATCTGCTGAGCACTCCGGCAAGTCACGAACCTCGCTTCCATTGAACCCCACTCCTGTGAAGTATTCACGAAACAATTCTCCCACCGACACTTAAATAATATTGATTGCGAAGGCTGTTGTCGTGCCGATGGACCGGCAGTGAACTCTCACTCGTACAATCACGTTTTATTAAAAACACTTTCACAAAATGATAAGTCGCGTGGATTTTGACTTACGAAAGAACCGAGCTTTACGGTAGCGCAGTAACGTTAGACGCGGCGCGCGTGTTGGGGCGACAGTTTATACTGACGAGGGGACAGGTGGCGGGCCGAGAGGAGCGAGGCCCCGCGCGCGCCTCTCCGGGCCGGTTACGTCTGACCTCACTAGTGTTGTACAGTGATAAAATAACTTCATATTTACTTAGTCGAATAGCGGCGTTGTATTGAAGGACTTTAAGAACATTTTGAAGATGAAATTAGATTATATATTTAATTTTGTAGATTAAATTTTAGTGTCTTTTGTAATCGGAGTTTGTGATGTTGATTTGATACGGAGATACTTAGGTACGAAAATAAATACACGTGAGTCGAGGAGGGTCTTATTTTCAATGATTAGCTCGCAAGTAGATCGCCACATTTAGAAAAAGAAAACTTGAAAATGTCTTGTTCGCGGAGGATTAAATGATAAAATATTGTTATATTTTATCGTCCAAATGTAAGTTTATATTTTATATCACATGATTAAATAACATTGAAACTTAATATAATAATTACCTATATTATCTACTCGCTACACTATGTTATTTATGTATTGTGCTCCAAATGTTGGAGCACCCAAGCCCCTCTCTCCCCCCGCGGAGACCTTTAGTGTTTGAGATATTGAAGTGTTTTTTGGGGTTAATTTGTGAAAAATATACAATTTTGGCGCAGGAAAGGGGGAGAGGGGGTTTTGATGAATGGGGGAATGGGGTTATCCCTCAGTACCACATACCTGAGAAGCTACAGAATCGCAGTCCCAATATACTCCTGAATGCGTTATTGTAAAAAACTTCAATTAAATTGAATTGATAAATTTTACGTGTAAAAATTGTATGATTTGAACAAGCATAATAGAAAATTCAAAGTATATAGTATATTCGTATTCGATTTCAGTTTTTCTATCTTGAGGGCTTACCAGGCGGGCTTACCTTCACCGCAAGCTCAAGCCATTTCCTGTAATCACTAGGTAAACACGAGCATCAAGATATATACAATGATACAACGAGCATCAAGACAAAACTTATTAAAGATATTAAAACATCATAATACTATAGATTGCTACTTGCTCATAAAAGCATCGATTTATGGGCCAACAAATTGCTAATAAATAAATTGGTGCCGGTCACATTTCCCCTCCCTACGGTTCCGATGCACCGCGCTGACCTCCCTCCGAGTTCCCCCTCCCCACATCATACCCCGCGTCCCCTTCCCGTTCACCTCCCCGCAAGCCTCCCGCTCCCTTCCCGCGACATGCCGGCGCCGCGCCGACCGGCAGGTTTATTTATTAATTTTAACTTTTTATCAGCAACGGTAATAGCCATTTAACTGTTCCAAGTATTTAACACGATGTATATAATGTAATAATTATTTTGTACAATGTACTAGTACGTTTGGGTTTTTCATAATTAATTAACATTTGTTACTTTGTACGTAGGCGAAAGTGTAGGTATGTTTGATTCCAAATTGTGTATGAAATGAAACTCAACACATGAAAATATATCAAAATGACATAATGATTGACATGCTAATCTATAACTGTAATGAGAACAGTAACTTATCTGATATTCGATATATTCACTATAAATGTGATTTTTATCGTTTTAAGTATATATAAGTATACTAGCTGACCCGGCCACGCGTTGCTGTGGCCATGTGGCGCCATCTATTGATTACTTACTCAACCCAGTCGAAAGGTATCGACATCTGTTAGAATCATTTGGAGTTAACAGATAATTGTGACTGTCAAATAATAACAGACAAATAATTAGCAATAAATTAAAATTGCGACTATAATTTGAGATTTAAACTATCCTATCTCTCAAGTTGGATCGAACTGCACATGGTATGCGAATTTTATTATAATCGGTTAAGTGGTTTAGGAGTCCATTGAGGACAAACATTGTGACACGAGATTTATATATATTAGATATATATCTATATTTCAGTGTCTTCTTCCTTTTCACTATGACACGCAGGTGGGGTCGGTACCACATGTTTCCCTCTTCCAATCTGTTCTAACATCACTTGTCGTTTCAGTTCTCACACTTTTCATTAACATGTCATTCTTCATGACGTCCATCCGCATCTGTTTCGACCTTTATAATATGGTCGAGCTCGCTCATCATTTCTTTATAATATGGTCGAGTTCGCTCGTCATTTCTTTATAATATGGTCGAGCTCGCTCATCATTGCTCTATAATATGGTCGAGCTCGCTCATCATTTCTTTACAATATTATGGTTGCTACAAATACAAAGCTAATCGATTGACTTTCAACCTTTCATTCACACGTGCAACTTTCAAGTTTCCTCTGATATTGACTGAAATATTTATAACTTCAATCTATAAACAATATAAAAACATATTATACATACTAACCGGGAACCTAACCTAACCGAAATACCCAATTGTAGCGATAAATCAATTACTTCGTGTAATATCACGTAATATGGACTAAAGGCCGGTTTTTTATTCATAGTTTAAGGCTTCGATGAAATATTTCACAAATGGTTATAAGAAGTGCCTAAGAGTATGAAATTTCTGATAAATACGTTTTTTATCATACAAAGTAATTTGTTATTCAAAGCAATTTTTTTTTAATCGGTCTCACGTTATTGGTGGTATAGCAGAGTAATTATAGCGTGACACGGCGATACCACAATCGACAGGATCTTGTTTACTGTGGGGAAGGGAAGTCACGACGAACGCAGCGGATCCATCTAAGAAAGCATCCTAGACAACGTCATCACTTAACATCGGGTGAGACAGTTGTCAAACGCTAGCTCATAATAAGTAAAAAAATGGAGTGTAGATCCGGATGATGGCTTCCAAGACTTCGTCTTCTTCAAGACGAAACAATTGTCGAACGTGACATCGACTACGCGTGTCACGCTATAAACTAAAAGAAGCAATTTTTCACAATTTACACCCACAAATTAAAATTAGTTTCTTACACAGTTATTTTTAAATATCTCATTGGCGCCAAACCAAGTTCCACAATTGTTTTTTTATATGTTTTTGTTATTGGATCAGTTTAAATCTTTTCCGGGTACGCTTAGGCGTCGGAAGTAAAGTGGATGGCCTCGATACCAGAATTCATTGTTTAACCTTCCGAGTATACCAGGTACCTGGACCTGTACTCGCATAGCAGACGAACACGTTTCTCATCCATCGCAGTACCCACTATGATTTTACTTGCTTAGCTACTTACAGCTCTACCATATCACGTGGGTGGACACTAGGCAGGAGGCTATTCTGTTATTTATTCATTATCCCACTAATATTATAAATGTGAAAGTTTGGATGGATGGATGGATGTTTGTTACTTAATCACGCCAGAACGGCTGGACGGATTTGGATGAAATTCGGTATGTAAATACTACACGTTCCGGAATTACACATAGGCTGCTTTTCATCATGCATCATCAATCATCACCACGCGGGTTGCTAGGCGGCGCAGCTAGTTTGTCTATAAACCAGCCGCTTAGAGAATGTCCGTCAGTTCTTGTTTGTATCTGTGAGCAAAGTTGTCTATGTATTGTCGCTGTGGCTTTTAAATTGATTACTTACTGCATTTGATATGCAATAACAATCCTAATAGCAACACGGAAAAGCTTTCGTGTGTGTCTGTATGTCAGTATGGTTGTTACGCCACCCAGCGCGGCTGATCAGATTTGCATTTAATTTTGTACGAAGATTTCTAAGACTGAAAAACAAATAGAATACCGATGATGACAGAATAGGACATTATTAAAAAGATGGACAGTTCCTAGGACGTTAACTGCGTTAAGTTCATGTTAGGTTCAATTAGGTTCATGCAACAAATTTGCTGTAGTGGCAATCGGGCCGGCGTCGGCAGTTGGGAAGAGCAGAATGGACTTGTTGCCCGAGTCTGTGTTTCCCGATAGTTACAGTTCTGGAATCTTCAAGTCACCAGTGAGTAGGTACCTTCTAGGCTTGCCTCCTACATGTTAGACTACGCCATCACTTAACATCAGCTGAGGCAACGACCAAACGCAAGCTTAAAATATATATAAAGGCAAATATGCGTAATTAACCATGTTAATATAAGGAATTTATTTTTTGTTGAGCGCGCCTTAGCTCTGTTTTTCTTTAGGTACCCATTTACATAAGCGGAAGAGTATATAAATGACCGTCCTTGTCTGTGTGGAGCCCTCTAGTAGGTATTCTTCAAGATTATATCACTCTAACGTTTGTCTTTAAATATCATTAGCTCATTACACAATATTATGAACTACTTGTTTTTGATGAGATTTTATTTATTTATTTATTTATTCAGATGGAAGTTCGTAAAGATGAATAGATGCGTTTGCTTCCCAATTAACTATTTTAATAGAGATTTGATTATATTTGGTATGAATTTATTTGAGAACCTGGAATGAAAGAGTTTTTGGACTGGAAGTAGGTAGAAAGGAATACAAAAGTATTCCAATTCAAGACTCATTGATATGTTCCAATGTATAATATATTATATTATATAATAAATATGTAATTATAATCGTCTTAAGATTTATGTATTTCGCTAATAATACTTTTTACTGTATATTGTAATTTAAGGTTTGACTTATAATCTACATTTATATAATTTTGATTGACATGTAAACAAATTTTACCAAATAAATAACTATGAACTAAACTTCTCATCACATCCACTTTTCACCTCCATCCATTTTCACAAATTTCAAATACCTGGTGTCTTTGTAAATTAGTACCTAATTAATATGTAATTAGGCAATTTGCTTTGTATAGTGTACCTAAGGCTTAGGCTAAAGGTTCATTTTGTATAATATATTTTCTTAAAATCTTTCTCTACTAGCACCGGCGCGGCGTGGCTAAGTAACTCGATCGATTGCTACGATTGTATTTTTTTTTAGTTTCAGACTGAAATAGGTTTTAAATCTAGTGGGTCTTGAACCCGCGGCCACAGAATACCGTCCCTGTCGCTTTGCCAACTATGTTATAGTAAGTGTAGCGTAAATATAGTGTATCGTAGCACTCACAGAGGCAGCACTCCACCAGCAGTCTGAATTTAGTCTTTTATTATAGCTAAGTACATCTGACGGGATGTTTATTTATTCGCATGTTTTAAAGTTGGAGAACTAATTATAAATTAAATTTCAACGTATGTATGTAATTTTCATTGTATATTTTTATATTACCGGGACCGCAAATGTGTGTCATTGGGTCATGTTATTATAATGAACATAATTTGTAATTACGTGTCCAGTTTTTTCAAGAGGAAACTCAGTGATATATTATTTGCCAAACACGTTACTAAAACCGGATTCAACGATTGATTACAATCGTCAATGCTTTAATGCGATCCAGTTTAAATGATTGAATCCATAATGAGTAATGATTCACACTGGTTTACTCTTCAGTGCTGTGTTAGTAAATTATATATACACAACTAAAATAGGTACCATTCATAGTTTTTTGGTGTCTGACCTTGCAAACGTCAGTTTGGGCAAAAAATTGTTTTGTACACGCGCGCCGCCGCCGCGTGTGTGTCAGCTCCGCAGGCGCAAGCGCAGGTAGGTACAGACACAGCTTATATAGAACAGCCAGCTCGCTCTGCGAGCGCAACTGTGTGAGTTGTTGAGAGTTAAGAGTTGTGAAACAGGCCACATGTGGGGCAGCCATTCCTCTCTTTGGATCAGTTACTCGTTATGCCATTCCAGCACCTAATTCGAAAAGTGGTCAGTCTTAAAACTCAGAAATGTATTACTTGCCTAAACGCTACGCACCCGCTAGGGTTGGCTCGGTTTCAGCGCGCGGCACATCACAGATATGGGTGATTTCTTTTTCAGTCATTATTGTACAATAGAATATAATAATAATAATAATCTTTATTAGCACAAAATTATCAATTATTGGACATGTTTAGTTTACAAATATATTACAATTATAGTTTCCACAATAAATTAGAACATCAGATACCTACGCTAGGCGCTAGCCTGTGTTATAGCCATCTGCGCTTGCCCGTAATAAAGGACTCAGTTTAACAAACAGTTAGAGAGAAAATAATATAACATTGACTTATTTAACTGACTTTTATAACATAATAATACTATTTCATTAAATTAAATAAGCATATTGAAATAAAAAAACATAATAATAATATATAGGTATGTGTGTGTAAATGAATATGTAAGGGTCATTTAAGACGTTGTGTTATCTTAAAGGTGTGAGTGTATGTGTGTTCATTGGGGTGTGAGTGTGTGTGTTTGTAGAGGTGTGAGGTTGTGTGTTTGTGAGACGGAGTGTGGGGAGAGGGGAGATATTGAACATACGATTCTCAACTACCTTAAGTCAATCTCAACGCAATACTGTCAAAAGGCTTTCTGTTTGATCATAGTTTAACAGTTTAGTTTAATATTGTAACTATTCTTGTTCTGTAGACTGATGTGTTTTGATAATTTATTATAGAGATGACCGCCAAGAAAACAAGGGAATCTAGAAATAAAAATGGTTCTATACTTGTTAGTACAAAATACTCTGTCCTTGCGACGTTTATGTTTAAGGGTATTTATACTCACAGGTGAGCACAGCATTTTATGTTGCCTCATAATGACTCTCAGTATGAAAAGTTGCCGGACAGTTAAAACATTACATTTTTTGTATAGAATTTCAGTTGGGTACCTGTATGGTAAAAAGTTCATCACTTTGAGCACAGCACGCTGAGCTCTTTCAAGACGGAGTAAATGAGTTTTTCCACAACCACCCCAGCTGTCTATACAATACAATAACAGTGATTGGCAAAGAGCATAATATACCGATTTAATTATTGTTTCACCAGCCGTATCCCGGATGTTCTTAAAAACTGCAATCAGCTTGCGTATTCTACCTGTAAGTATTTTTATGTAAGGTTCAAAATTTAGGGTATTGTCTAACGTTACACCAAGATATTTAACTGAATTTGTATTTTCAAGCTTGATACAATTACACGTTTCTGTAGAACAACTATATTTAAGATTAGTGTCACCTTTGTGGGCTATAATACAAATATATAAAAGCATAGAAAAACTCTTTATTATCAGTACCAAATAACATATCATACTTAAAGCTAAACTTAAATTGTAATGCTTGATACGATAATGGGCGGCCTTATCGCTTGTAGCGATTTCTTCCAGGCAACCTTTGGATGGACAGAAACGGAGAAAGGAGCAGACGTTGTACTTACATAGCAAGCGTAATGTTTTAGCCTATTCACTTTGTTGATTACTTTAGTGCTTAAACTAATGATGTACGGTCAGTTCTAAAATTAATAACCAATGTCCCCAAGTTACAGATTACGGGATAGTCACCTGCTTCATACCTTTAAAACGATAAAGCTTATTATGAAAAAACTTAATAGTATACGAGCAAATAATCAAAATGAGCCAATTGCAAGTCTAACTTAACTAGCCATACGAATTTGGAACAGATACAACTTTTTGATGAACATGAACAATGTAAGTGACTTCTTCTCCTTCTTCTGCAACATGCTATGAAGTAGCCGTTCGTGAGATATCGATCAATATTTGGCCGACGAAGCTCCTGAACGCAGCCCAGTACAAGTGTGTAGCAGAGAACGGTCAGTACGTACAAAGGGGTACGACAATGTTCAATTGTATACGCGAGCATATTATAAAGGGACGTGAAATGGTAATTGGTGCAGCCCAAAATGTTACCTAAGTCTCGCCTTTTGTGATTCAAAGTCCAATTATTGCAAACTACAGTATGAACACAATTTATTGTTGCAATGTATACTCGTATATATCGGAGATATCAATAAGGCCTTATATCGTGAATTGATGTCTGAATCAACCCGGACATTTCCTCTTATAAGCATGACAAAGTTCAGTGACCTACGCGCCAAATGTGACGAGGAAGTAATAAAACAAAAGAACATAAATTATTGATCAGTGCTGAACGTGCTACCGAAAATGTATTCATTTTTAGTTAGGGTTACAATTTATTTTTTCGCGGGTAAGTTAAAAGAAGTGTGTTGTAATGTCCGCTTGCTTCAATGATGTTTTACTAAAGATGACGTGTATTCATACTGCGCGATGCTCAGATTTTGTTCCTTTACGACATAAACATGCTTACTGCGACAGATAATACGGTACAAATAATATAGAAAAGGATAGCTATATGTTTAGACTTGCGCTCGAAATACGCGTCGTAATGAAAATTACTACAATTGACTTAATTTTGCTGCCTCAGTTTCCGCGCACTTGTGCGACATCTACCTCATATAAACATATAATATCATTGGCTTGCTTACTGTTTTTATGAATGCAGTTAAGAGAATGTGACTTTGTTAATTTGTTCTGTGAGTGAATGTTATGTGTAATCATAACAGTCAGCGTAGCCAATGTACTCCAGCCCATGGTCTATCACACTAATAATAGAATAACGGAGGGTAATTTCATGTAGCCGTCCAAAGGGTAGCATTCCTACATTTTCTCGTAGGTAAAAAGTCTTGCCTAAATTCATCTGACTCTCCGATCCTCTCATTAATTTTGGCAACTAACAACCGCCAGGCGCATGCACGAGTCTGCTAATATGATAGAAAAACAGCATTGAAACCCGGTTTCTATAGCCAAATGATATTCATATTTAATTCTGTTCATATGACTGCATAATTGTATGATAATATGTCGTCGCCCGAAAACTCAATCAACGAGCGCTCTAAGTTTACCGATATGAGCTAGCTCACTGCAGTTTGTTTATCGGACACTGCCATAATTATGTATTACTCGTTCAAACAAAAGTGTAATTCTTTTGACGTAGCTCACCGCATCGCTCCACAATCTACTAAACAGTCGTGCACTCACGTACTGTGCACGTCATTATTTGTTAGCTTAGTGAGATCAACACGTGTACGCCAGTTGCGTCAGTCGATGTGCATACATTGGTACTGATCTGTTACATAGTTGAGCCACCGTACACATACGAATTCGGTCTAAAAACTCCTTGAAAGAAGAAAAACCTTTATTTCGTAAATAGACAACACTACAAGAATCTGCGAACCGACTGGAACTCACGTGAGTCCTAGTCGGTTCGTAGATTACTATTATGGAAGAAACTCGCGGTAGTTGTCAGACTCAAACACTACAATACACACAGAGAGATAGAAATATAGTAGAAAATGATAATAAAATAAAGACAGAACGTAAACAATATTATACTGTGTTGCGCGATGCTAGGAATGAGTGTACTCAGGATATGCGTTTTGACAACCTTGATAACCTTCGCGCTGTTTTTCAGTGGTTTTTCATATTATGACCTCAGAAGAGGCTGCTCGTGCCCGCTTGTTCTAAGTTTTCTGCCCAGACACTTTAATTGCTACTGTCATTTTGTCGAGATTTAAGGGGGGAGATAGAGTGATGCGAAAGAAAATGGGTAGATAGGTATTTTTGTTCGCCTATAACTTTTTATCTACGTGCAAATACTAGTTTACTCGTGATTGTGACACGTACAACGTTGACGAAATATCTAAAGCTGATCATCGTCAAAATACACGGTAAATATCCCCAGTACTAGGCGAATCGCGACCGCGTCCGCGAGCGCCCCCTATTCTCCTTGAAAAAGACCACCGAATGTGGTTGAAACTATAGTCGGAACCCTCTGACTTATTGCGTGAGTAACTCCCGTGTTTTATACATTGATAATATCCCGTATTTTTAGTTAATATCCAATTACTCCGTCTAACACATATAGTTTTGTCTGTTAATTGTCCTTGTCGTTGTGGATCCGTCATTTTTCATTGATATGACGAAATATTACAATTTAATAGAAATTAAGAAGATTACATATAGAATTAAACCTTCTTTAACGAATTCCCCATAATACGCCCATTATCTTACCAATACAATCTTCACTGATATGATTTATGACGCATTATACCTAATATTACGTGTTACATTGGTATCTATGAAGAAGCTACACCACGCAATGTCACGTGACAACAATATAGTTTGATGAGAACACGCTGTTACATTATATTAAGATGTCGAAAAAACAATATTATGCTAAGAAACTGGAATAGAACAGCCACGATTATAGAATTGAAACATTTACAATGCAACCTGTCTCTGCTGATGCCAGAAAAGTGTATGCATTGTACCACGCAGTCGTGAAGACTGGGGCTAGTTAATTGTTGTAGCTTAATTTCATTATTAATAAGGGGTGTCATATTCTCTAAGAAAAAACCCTGTATAAAAAATAAAGATTAAAAAAAAAAAAACATTTACAATAAAGGCTGATTATAAATAGTGAAGGGGAATGGAGCGATTTCTCTTAGAACAGTTTCTTTTTCAGCAGGTCTCTAGATAGGCAAGCTTGGCTGTGCATACAGGAGTGTTGGTTCCAACTCTAATGTATGGTAGTGAAAGGGTGTGGTGAGGCAGAAGAAGCATGAAAGCAGATTAAAGGCTGTAGAAATGAGAGCTCCGAGAAGAATGATTGGAGTGACACTGAGTGACAGGGTAATTAATAGTCGGATAAGGAAATGTTGTGGTGTAAACGAAATTGTAGTGACTAAGATTAAGAGTATGCAGCGATGGTTTGGTCATGTAGAGAGAATGAACTTAGGAGATTGCCTAAGCAGGTATACATGGGTGAAGTGAAGAGTATTGTTGGAAGAGGAACCTGGACGCGCGTTCCGAAATCAGATTGAAGAAGTTATAAGTAAAAGCCAGGTCTTTCATCATCTCATCTCAGCCATAGAACGCCCACTGCTGGACATATGCCCCCCCCCCCCCCATATAAGGGGGATTTGCCAATACTCGCCATGCTGCTGGCAGGTGGGTTGGCGAGCGCTGTATGATTTCCGATCCACAGAAGGCGCTGCTGCCCACCTCCTGGTACGTGATCCCATAGCCGACTCTTACGGTACCCGCGGGAAGTGATGGGAGAGTACTATTCTAGGCCGGCACCACCGCGTCACAACCGCTAGACCAAAGCCAGGTCAAGAGTACTCTAAACCGTCGCTCTTGTATGAAAGGTCTGATGAGCGTGGATGAACGAAAGAAGTGTGTCGGGATCGTAGCAATTCGAAGTATGTGGTCTCTACCTACGGGAAATAGGCGTGTATTTATGTATGTATATATAAATAGGAAGGGCCGTGGTGGTACCGGCCTAGAATAGTACTCCCCCATCTCTTCCCGCGGGTGCCGTAAGAGTCGGTTAAGGGATAACGTACCAGGAGGTGGGCAGCAGCGCCTTCTGAGGATCGGAAATCATACTGCGCTCGCCAACCCGCCTGCCAAGCGTGGCGAGTATTGGCAAATCCCCCCTAAATGGGGGAGGCATACGTCCAGCAGTGGACGCACATGGCTGAGAAAGAAGATATAAATAGGAAAATGAATAAGCAAAACCGGGCGGATAAGAAACTGATAAGTGATAACACTTGTATGTTATTAATACTTTTCACGTGATTACGTTGCGTAGTAAAGGATAATATATAATTATGTCGTGTTTTATAAGGATAAACAGATTTTATCGATATTCTGGAAGCATAGTTTTCTTTTGATAACCTACATGGTATCTTTAAAATCCAACATATGTATATAAAAATAGCAAATGTGATCAAAATCAGTTTTATATTTATTTATTTTTCAGAAAAATACAGAAACAGATATGACAATGATTTAGTTTACTAGCTGACCTGGCAAAGGAGGATGGCAGACTCCCATACATTTGCAGCCTAGAAGAAAAACACCGCGTTCATGAATTAAACTTATACGTATCGATAGAGCAATGAATACATTGTATATTCAATCATTTTCCTAGAAGTTGGGAGTAAAAAGTTATCATGGAAAATCATCTGTATCAGTATGCTAACTACACGTGCATATTATGTGAACCATTCAATGGATCGCTATCCATGAATAGTATCGTAGACAGAGAAAGCAATATTGCATGGATCGCGCTACAGATACAGATCACATATTATATTCTGGAATAAACTAGGCATGGGTGTGTTTATGAACGCAGTCCGGGTCTACAGAACAGCTGACTACAGATTATAGAGTAACAATAACAATTAATGTCAGAGCGTAAGTATTCGAACGCAACAAACATAATGAGAAGTATAGGGTGCGTTCGAAAACTACAAACACCATATAAATAAATAAAATAAAAGTACTTCTGATTCCCAACTTTATAAATAATGCAAATTATTCACGGAATCCACAAAAATATAATATAAATATTCATATATAAAGAATACATGAACGGATTGTCCTTTCGTTTTTCGGGAGCGAGGCTGGTTCTGCCATCCTTCTTTGTCCTGCCATATAAATTATCGAAATGTCAAAGTAACACGACACTTCAATGATCGACGGTGATACACATTTCTAATATTTGTTGATTCATACAAAAATACTAAAATAGGGACAAAATATTGGGGGTGGAGAGGAGGGTGCAAAATACTTTACCGACCTATTCATTCTTTCTTCCTATCAGACCTACCAAATGTACATAAAAAAATTCATAAAAATCGGTCAAGCCGTTTCGTAGGAATTAGGTTACAAACACTGTGATACGAAATTTTTATGTTAGAATTATAAATAAAATGCTAATTTTTGCAAAATGTTGTGGGTCAATTTTAAAGATTTGCAACTTTTAGACAAACAGACAAACATATGTTGTATGTATTGCTTCCGGGCTGTTTGGCCGTGGTCTATGTGAAACCTTTGTTCCAGAAGTTTCGTCGTCTCTGATACTGAGAAGTATCAGAGAAGACGCCGCGGAGGAGAGTCCTACGCTCTTGTCGCCGCTCGGACCTGAACCACTGAAGATGTCGACCGCAGTGATCGACGAAACGTCTGGAACAAAGGTTTCACATAGACCACGGCCAAACAGCCCGGAAGCAATACATACAACATGCAACGCCGGCCGTGAAAGCCTTAGAGTTTACAGACAAACATATATTCAGTTCACAGGCAATAATTATGTTCGGCTCCATATCATCGTACAGTTTCGTGTCCAGAAATTGTTGCACCATTCATCACACCGCCACTAATTTACATTTTTTGTGCTTTTTGTAAATAATACATCAATATTTTGTATCATGACCAGTCAAGTTTTTTTCCACCGATATTGGTTATCAAGTCCTCATTTCTTTGAACAATCGCGAAGATTCTATCTACAAATCTTCCAAGTATTTTCCAACATTCAAGGATACCAATGACGCCTTCCATGAGACAACAGCAACTGGCAGGTTTATCTGAGTTGATTGATTGATAAGATCTTTGGCAGTTCAGTAACTTTCCTACAACTGTAATGTTTTCTAGCATTACATGTTGTTTATATGTTTCAGAATTAGGAGTAATCTTGCACAAGCACTTCAGAAGAAATAAGTAGTTTGGTAAAGAATCCCTTTGATTAAGTGTTGAATTAAAATTTATCTTAAATGTCAGTATCACTTCAATGATAAGAAAAGATTTGGGTACTAATTTCATATCAATCATGTCATATCTTGGTATTTGACATTTTAATATCCAAAGTCATTGTTGCCTGATAAGCAGGGACTTACCAACGATCTATGCCCCGTGGATTCACTCGCTTGTACTACAGTTTTCCCGCCACGTTATTTATCCCACGGGAACCATTCTTGTTTCCGGAATAAAAGTAGCCCATGCCCTACTTCAAGATTTCATCTATCCCTATACCGAAACTCGTCAACATTAGAATTGTAAACATTTAGACAAACAAGGTTATTTTCACATATATAATATTATTATATATGTGTGGTATCCGGCTTTACTCACGTTTATAGTCGAAGTTTCGACCTAGGTTTCGAGCATGTCCGATGCTCATCCTCAGGAGAGTTTACGCTGCCAGATCACGGTGACCACGCGGTCGCCGCGATCTGGCCACCACATATATATAATAATGTGTCAAACTCACGAGAATTTCCTATATAATATTACTTTGTATTCAGAAGTGTTGCCCCAGCTCTAAATATAAACCTCGTAACTTGAATTTTAAGGTTCAGAAATGCAAATACAAATTGTTTTATTCAAATATAAAACTTTTGTTTAAAAGACTCAACGGAATCCCTGTTTGCTACTCTAGTACGTACTTATACACTGTGTTTCACCAGACAGTGTCTTCCCGGAAAATAGACACAATTCATGATTCAAGTTGAATAATGTCGAATTATTATTATACATACATAGTGCGAAGTGATGATAGCTCAGCGGTGGGAGGGTCGGCTGTCAAACTGACGCACGCTGGTTCGTTCCCTACTAACGGCTTGAAAGTCCGTTGTTAAGTTAACACTGTTATAAAGTTCCCAGCATGGTGGTAGGGTAATTTCGAGTACCCCCCCGGCTAGCTACCGCCCTCAAGTTTGATAAACTGTAACCAAAGACATATTATGTGCAGAGAGCAGTCCTTGAACGCCACAGAGATCTTCGACCACATCGTCACTGACCAGCGAGTGAGATAGTGGACAAACGAGATCTATACAGTATTAAATAAATATACATACCGAGATAAACGAAGCCAAACAAGTTGACAAACATTCACTTCTGAGACATATGTATATTTTAAATCTGTTGCCCACATTCGGCTTGTAGTAAGTGGTTGTCTGTTTATTTAAATTATTTCTTTTGTTAAACACATATTTTATCTCAATAGGTGTAGGTCCTTCCCGCTAGATAAATCTTTTTAGGTCTAAATTAAATAGATGGCTGGCGGGGAAAAAAAATTATAGTGTGAAAGAATATTTAACCCATTCATGACAGTTATATGTAAATTCTAATTATTAATTTCTTGACATTTTTGTAATGATTGTAAATGATCTTGATATTGACATTCATTTAAGATTGTATTATATGTAGACACTTTTAATTCTTACTTGACATTATATTTTATGTAGACAATTTTATTTGTTACGATATCTTTATATAATATTTGCACGCCTGCTTGCAGGCTGAATACATACTCCTAACCAATATACTTTTAAGACCTTATACAATACGATGTATTCTTGCGAATAAAACTTTTTGATTTGATTTGATTTGATTTGATTAGTATTAATCTTCTATCAGTTTTTTTTCTATTGCCTACATAGTAACTTCGCATTGTATCATTCAATTACACAATAAATGTTTTATTGACTCAGATTGTCTTTGCAGTCCCATAGATTACAATTGCATTCGCGTTAAGTTTTATCAAGTCGTTATCATCTGATAATATATTTATGTTTCAACATTTGATATCTTTATGATAATCTCAAAACGTTTCTTGTTTACTAAGTCTCGTGAGTCACGGATTAGATCATTGTGTAAATAATATTGATTTCTCGAGAGGCTTGAGACTGCACAATTATTATTAACAGGCCGTTCGTCATTTGTCATTAGTAATGTAGAATGCGTTTGTTTCTAAGAATTGACATAACAATATAACAAAATGGAACAGGTAATAATTTCGTTTTAATATTACCAACGAGATGTCGAAACAGATATTCATATAAATTTTTTTTAAAGTGTTAATTTGAAGTCGTAAACGATATAGATATTGTAATACATAAGAAAAGATTACAAATGTATAATAATCAACTTTAGAATAACTATAATAATAAATAAAAACGTATTTATTGCCAAGAAAAACACAATTCGTAAACATATAACACAAAAAAAGGTAAATTAATACATAGTGCGTACACATTGCTTTTTTTGACATTAGGGGTCCGCTCAGCACTAATCTGGGTAACCTTGAGGACTACACAGGGCTGGTTTTCAGCGTACTCCTTTGCTCGAATCCGGTGTTAGTCGAGTTTTGTTGTAGCGGGTAGTAAAAATAGTACAAATATATATTGATATATTGACTAAACTTCCGATCGCCTCGTGCGTTGCGTTCGTCACCATTTTTTAAAGCTTGCGTTTGACCACTATCTCACTTGATGTTATACGTCTACATCTAAGATGTAGCACATAAGCTTAGGAGGTTCCGATTCACTCGTGACTTGAGAACTCCAGAACCATGCTGGAGTTTTCAAGTCGGTGGATGGAAACACAGACTCAGGCAAGCAGTTCCATTTGCTGCCATAGGTAATGGCATATGGTTTATGGTTAATTCACATAGTCGTACCATCAACTATGAATCACGACCTAACGAATGTTTCCCTATAAAGAGACTGCCAATCTTCCGAATACAGTTCTTATGTATTAAGAGTGCAGTTCTGAAGTTTAAGTACAGTCGTGAAGAAAATTGACATGTTGTCAGAATCTGAAAATAATTTGATTCATTAATCAGGTTGCTTAAGTTTTAATGTGCAGAATATTAACATTTATTTTATTAGTCGTCACTTTACCTGTACCTACCACACGCACCTACAGTATTAGTATATTACTAATAGCGCCCCGCGGTATCACCCGCGTGGATTACAGTTTTCCCGCTACCTCAATTATCCCACGGGAACTCAACTAACGAATACTTTTTTTCGAGATAAACGTAGCCTATGTATATTCTAAACCTATCTCAATACCTAATTTCATCGGAATCGGTACTACCGTTTGAGTGTTAATAAATAACAGAGGTTTTTAAATATTTGCTTATCCCACGGGAACAGCAACTATTTTCGGGATAAAAAGTATCTTATGTGTAATGCCAGAGTCAATGCTATCTCCATACCAAATTTCAATCAAATCCTTTTAGTCATCATCATCATCATCTCAGCCATAGGACGTCCACTGCTGGACATAGGCCTCCCCCATTGATTTCCACAAGGGCCTGTTGGAAGCGGCCCGCATCCAGCCCTTGCCTGCGATCTTAGTCAGGTCGTCTGTCCACCTTGTCGGTGGCCGTCCTATGCTGCGCTTGCCAGTCCGTGGTCTCCATTCTAGAACTTTTCGGCCCCAACGGCCATCAGTTCTTCGAGTTATGTGCCCTGCCCACTGCCACTTCAACTTGCTAATCCGCTGGGCTATGTCGGTGACTTGCGTTCTTCTACGGATCTCCTCATTTCTGATTCGATCACGTAGAGAAACCCCGAGCATAGCCCTCTCCATAGCTCGTTGTGCGACTCTGAGCCTGCTCAGAAGGCCCATAGTCAGTTTAATAGTTTTTGCGTAAAAGAGTAACAAACCATTTGTCCAAACTTTCACATTTATAATATTAGTGGGATTTTGTCTCTAAAATGTCTAACTATTACCTATTATAGAAGACAAATTGAATATGCTTGGAATGCTCCACCACTGCCATGTTATCATATTTTCTGTAATGAAAACACATTTGAAAAGAATACCCCCGAGTATGTCGCCAGTTCTTCTCCTATTTATTTTAGAACGCGGCGTTGGACTCGTTTTTTTTTTATGAAATCCCGATAAGTTCTTCATTAGTGCCTCAATTTAATCAATCATTTGGTTTTTGGCGTTTGGATCCATGCGATGGATGTGTAGGCACATAAAAAAAAATGTATTTTTTTTTATGTATACGTATGTATGCCTACATACAAAAATTACACAAAAAAATACCGTGGCATGTACGGGTTTTCAGTTAACATTGAAGCCTTTTTAAAAAAAATTCGTACTCTGGTCTTACGCGTCACCGCTTAGGAAATAAAAGCAGGAATTGTTTCTTATTTATATGTATGAGCTGTTTGTCCTTGTAAAAACCTCTACAATCTAGTTTTAAGTCAATTAACATTCCTTTTTGATAAGATAATAATTATCAAAAAGAAATAAACCACATTATGTATGATTACTGATATCAACAATACCTTTCTGTTCTTTTCATAATCACAAAAGTACAAAGTGTTCAATGTCCAACAAATATGATTTTATTTAAAAAATAATAATGAACACATTATAAATGTATAAAACACGGGAGTTACTCACGTAATAAGTCAGAGGGTTCCGACTATAGTTTCAACTACATTCGGTGGTCTTTTTCAAGGAGGATACGGGGCGCTCGCGGACGCGGTCCCGATTCCCCTAGTACGCGACCGCGTCCGCGAGCGCCCCGTATTCTCCTTAAAAAAGACCACCGAATATAGTTGATACTATAGTCGGAACCCTCTGACTTATTACGTGAGTAACTCCCGTGTTTTATACATTCATAATGTGTCAAAACCACGTCAGTTGTAATAACAAAATAATGAAGACGTGTCGTAAATCTGTGGGCTTATTTTTTTTTATGATAAAGCTTTGATGCGTTGGAAAATCACTCATACATATTATTTTGAATCCTAATTTATGGTCTAAGTCGACTGCAGTCGAATTATTGGTATTTAGTTCAATTAAAATGTTCTTCTATGGCTTTTTGAGTTGCGGGCTATTGTGTCGTATTTCTGTTTTATTTTTTATTAATTTTCTGGTATGAAGTTAGCATGCATAAAGAAAGAAAGAAAGAAAGAAAGAAACCCCTCATAAAGGCATAGTGACGCACGGGAGTTGTGGATCCCACACATCAAATGTATAAGTTTTGTTGATGTTAAATTTGCCCGGGAATTTGTAAATAGAAGCAGTGCTAACAGGTTTTTGCATAAACATTAATAAATTTTTTCTTATGGTTTGTGTTCATGTTATACATATTCATCTCAGCAATGGGATGTCCACTGCTGGACATATACCTCCCACATATAGAGGGGATTTGCCAATATTCGCCACGGTTGGCAAGCGGGTTGGCGAGCGCAGTATGGTTTCCGATCCTCAGATGGCGTTGCTGCCCACCTTCTGGTACGTGATCCCTTAACCGAGTCTTACGACACCCGCAGCAAGAGATGGGGGAGTACTATTCTAGTGGCCGGTACCACCACGGCACTATTATACATATATATATATAGCTTTGAAGAATAACGCTGTTTAACATAACACAATCGGTAAAAACAATCTCATTATTTTCTAATGGCGAATGCGTGCTATGCGTACAACTGGTGGAAATGGTTAATCATCTAATGTATTTAGTATAATTTCACCTAAAGTTGGTCTAACGCAGAAGCTTACTGATATATTGGATGTACTGTATTAAAGTTCGTAGTACAGGGCCACTTCCGCTGTTCTTCTTTAAACTATTACTCAGTGACATAGGCTGAGACACCAGCCAGAGCCAGAGTATTTTTACATTTAGGTTGTATACATGCCTTAATGCCCGTAGTCATTAATCACTTTTTGTTTACTAGTCCAGCCTTCTAAGGTCAGTCCACGAGTACACCTGACATCAACACCATTACCCAACCTTCCTTACTGCCAAATCTTACAATTTAGGCTATTACGTAGACAAACCGTGCTGCCGGTCACGTAAGCAAAAGCTCGATGTATGTTGTAAACCCTTCAAATTCTGTCTTCTAATTTTATATCTATCTTCTTTGTTATAGAGCTGAAATTCCTTTTGCTTGAGATGAGTAACTGGTTACTTTGTAACACAAATTAATATTCGGCTTTAAATATATATGGTAAGGTTTGCTTTACATTGAAGTGGTTTACATGACTGTACTCTACTAAGCCCTTTCAACAATATAATTTCAATCTTAAATAGTCTCTATATTTCATTTTGTTAAGTTCATTATTCATCGTTGCTCATTTTATTGACAAGGTGGAGTCGCTGTCAGAGAATAGATATACGGTAATATACCCTAGTGAGACATAAGATAAATCCGGATGAAATTCTTTACTTATGCAGTTTAAAGGTAACACGTGGGTGGTGATATGTACGTTCCACTGAGCATATTTTGTATCAATCCAGTTATTTACATTTCAGTAGTAATATTTACGTCTACGGAGGCTCTCCTATTCACTTATATAAGTTACCTGCTAACTTACATAGATACAGAAAAATTGATTAAAGCATTTAGTTAGTCATTTACTCAGGCATTTTTCCCCCGCTACATTCACACACACACACACACACACACACACACACACACACACACACACACACACACTGATGCGCGACAATGATTTATGTATAATATACTAGCTTAAAAACTTCAATAGTTTGATATTCCTAATGCTATTTAGATTAATTATAAAATATTATTATGTACCTACATAGGTCATTAATCCTTTCGGAGGGCGCTGGTGTCTGTAATACAGTTTATAACTACCACAGACATCAACGGTCTATATGTATATACTATCCTTGTGTGCATATCTAGTTTAAGACTACTAATATGTAAATGTAAACCTTTGCTAAAAATCATATAAGTTCTGGTAATCATTTTAGCAGGAAAAGCTCGTTGCCAGTAGTTCATATGTTATTTATCGTTTGAAAGGTATGAAATATGAAATTTATGTTATTGGATTATCGGAAAATTATATAAATATTTTAAAAGTTCACAGGCATGAGATACTCATTGGTAGGTAATAAAAATGAGGAAAAATATGATTGTTTGTTTGCATTGAATAGCCTCCGAAACTACTGAATTGTTTTGAAAAATTCTTTCCTAGTTGGGAAGATACACCATCCCCGGGTGACAGGCTATATAATAATTTCCAAAAAATTAGAGATCCTTATAATTGTTAATTTTTTTTCCGTGCGAAGCCAGGGTGGACTGCTAGTACATGATATGATAGTATGACAGTCCTTATTATGTTTGTTGTGCTTCATAACATCAGTCGAGTAAATGAACGTTTATTTGAGCATAGATATCTATTTGAACTTTTTTTAAATTCTTTCGGTTTAACGAAGTGTTACTAAAACAGCATGACTATGCTTAATGTAATTAAGCCATGGTTTGTATGATAGTTGAGTAAGTACATAGTCATTACGTATAGCTGCACAAAACCTGCACTAAGAAATAAGTTTCTTGTATTGTAATTTCTGTGTGCCCTCCGGATAAAAATATTTTTTGTATAATTTTTTGTCCTATAACGGGGTAAATAACTCGTGAGGTTTAACACACAAAAATATTTGTCGTATAAGAATCCCCTCTAAGAGTTTTAATTGGGGTTGTAGTTGTCTAGGCCATTCGTCATTTTTCAAAAATAATTCCGGCTTTTGCGTCAATGGACGTAGATATTCGCCGATTTTCAAAATCTTTGTTTTTTGCCTGGAACGAAAAATATCGTTACCCGTTTTTATAAACACATATCTGTGTTCCAGCAGAGGCCCGAACGAACTAGTCAGCTCATGAAGCTGACATACATTATTTGAATCGCACAAGCACATAAACACGTCCTCAATATGTTTACGTTATGGTTAGGTTATTAGTAATAAATTACTCTAATAATAATAAATATAGCTCGTTACCTATAACGTGTTGTTATTTTTTATAATTTATTAAATCATCATAACTGTCTGTATCTAATAATATAATTATAGCTTGAATATTTATATCACTTGTTATTATATTGATAATAATTATTGTTCACGAATGTTTGCTGCCTAATCTGTTTGTTATTCCGTCACCAAAGCAAATGCAGTCTATAATTAGCACACTACACCGTTTTGTATAAACTGTGGAAAATTTCATTTTATTTCATTTAATTCACAATTTGTTATTCAGTTCCATCAAAGAAACAGGATATTGCGTTTTCCCATATGGGCAATTATTTATTCAAATATATGTTAGAGACTAATTTTCAGCCATAAGTGCTGCTACTAAAAAAAAACTGTCACTAAACACATGTGTGTTCAGGCAGCAGTTTCAGACAAGACCCAGTAAACATTCTAGATCTAGCATGGTAACATCTTCGACCACATCGTCACTGACCTTTAAGTGAGATAGTGGTGAAACGCTTGCTTGATCTATAAAGTAAAAAAAAAACTCGTTATATAAACTAATATAATTAATTTTAATTTTGAAATTAGGAATGTATAAGACATGGGAATTACCCACGTAATAAGTCAGAGGGGTCCGACTATAGTTTCTACCACGTTCGGTGGTCTTTTTCAAGGAGAATACGGGGCGCTCGCGGTCGCGGTCGCTGTTCGCCCAGTATTCGAACAGAATTGGGCAAATCGCGACCGCGCCGCGTCCGCGTTCTAGCGTCTAAGTTACATGTTGCATTTTACAAAAGAGGTTTTTTTTAGGCATTATTGTGTTTTTGCAAATACCAGTGATCTGCTGTAATTGAATATTGCGGGAGTAATAAGAAGAATCTATAACCGTTGCTTTGATTATCAGGTTTTCAAACGTACACAGCCGACGCGAAAGTTTTCAAACTTCTAAATGGGGCTGCAATGTGAGCCGTTGTTTCATTATCAATTCCCATCAACGGCCGTGTATCTATTTAACACATATGGCATCTAAATTTGCAATCTAACACCACGTGCGTCACTAACAGTGTCGTGCGAGCTTAGAGCACTCGGCAACAGATATTTTTAGATTAGAATAATTCTAATAAGTATATCGTTTTATTATTAACTAGTAGCGCCCCGCTGTTTCACCCGCGTAGATAACGTTTTCTCGCTACCTCAATTTTCCCACGGGAACTATACTTTTTCCGGAATAAAAGTAGCCTATGTGTTAATCCAGGGCTTAAACTATCTCCATACCAAATTTCATTGAAATCGGTGCAGCCGTTTGAACGTGAAGAAGTAACAAACATACGCATACACTCATTCTCGCAAACTTTCGCATTTATAATATTAGTAGGATGAATATGTTTTGCATTTATTTTCTATTCAAAATCTTAAGTTACTAAATTTAAATGTATACATATTTTTGTATAAACGATCTCTGAAACCCCTGGGCTACTTTGTGGTGTGGAATTTAGTCTCTTCCACGGTAATATTAAATAGGAGACCCGTAAAACACATAATATGCTAAGTATATAATAAATCTCAATAACTATTATAACTATAAGTATAATAGATGACCAGCTAAATCATGCCACAAAAACCATTCAAAAACAAATCAAAATTGTCAATACCTAACACATTTTTTTTGTTATATAATTACTCTCCCATTCCGTAGAGGGTAATAAGTGAGTTGTTTCATGAGGATAGTTCCACAAACAGTCCTGGTATATTTTTAACACAAGCGGCAGCCACACTGAAATATAACACCGCGTGCATTACAAACAGGGCTGTCCAAAATTATTTTTTGGCGATTATTGAAAGGAATGCCTTTTAATTAGAGAAATGCTGAAAACATCTCTCTTTTTCCGTAGTGGGGTAAAAAGTTACCTGTTAATACATAACTATACTGTCACCTAATTATAGGCGAGTATAATATTGCGTGTTAATCCTAAATCAAACAATACGTATGTCTTAATAGGGTTGTCCAAATTTAATTACTGTCGCTACGGCTAATTGGATTCAAACTTATAATCATCTATCAAAAAGGAGTTCAAAAGTGAGATATTTTAACATAACAAAATCTCGTGAGCGGTCGTATGTCTTTCTACCATAATATACTACCATATAAGGTGCAAATTCTAACTGCACACACAGCTAGTGCCTGCCATCCGTATGCACCCTTGTTCTCGGAACGAAGCAATGTCAATCTTTTTTGCTATGTCTATTATTATTTGCGGTCTTTATTCATTCCTTCGTATGTTTTGGTGGTCTAACGGAAAAATATTTTTGAATTATCTTTTCTGATTTAACGCCGTCATCATACGAATGTTGCTTTCCTCGAAACAGTTCAAATACAGCCGCTTTGGTCAATGCCCAAAGAAAAAAAACAATTATTATCCGACAACTTTGCCAGCCCTATTTGGTTGATCTGAACATTTCAAAACATGTCGTTCTGTCTTTAACCTTGGTATGTGATATTGGTTACGTTGCACTACATGCCCACTCAGTTATTTATGTAAATGATTTTTTTAATCATGGGCAACTATCGAATCTCGATCCAAAAAAAATTAAATTAATCGATTTGTAAAAAAGATAACAAGAATTTATTTTTGCTGATCCGCAGGGTTTTATATTCGGTTTTTTCCGTAATTATGTTTGTTTTTTGCATACATTTGAAATTCAAGATATTTCTCTTAGTCGAACTGACGGCTCAGGTTTTTAATATAGCAGGCACACGTGTTACAGTCGCTGACATGCGTCAAAACGTTGTGACATTCGTTGACACACAAGCTGCGTCATTATGTCTAAGCACATCAATTAGGTACCTTGTTTTATAGTCGTAATAGCAGAGCAGCCGCTATTGAGTTGAAGCTATGATAGCTCAGCGGTGGGAGCGACGGCTGTCAAACTGACGGACGCCGGTTCGATCCCCGCCAACGGCTTGAGGTTTCGGTGAAGGTTATCAAATTACCAGCATGGTGGAAGAGTACTTTCGAGTACCCAACTGGCTAGCTACCACCCTAAAGTTTTGAAACTGTGGCCAAACATATACCTATAGCGTGTTCAGGCAGAGGTCCTAGAGAGCCAGTAACATCGCCACTGATCAACAAGTGTAACCAATCTATACAGTATAAATAAAATATTGGAATAAATTTTGAGTAATATATTGAGTAAAATGTCTAAAACCATACAAAGATTTGACTTGAAGCAACGCCCCATGAATAAAAATATGCTCAGTGAATATTTTTCCGTTATATTATGCCATACTTAGTTTATGCTACATAAGTTCTATCTAAGGATTACCATAAAGGAATACAGGAAGATTTACATTTAATCGTATAAATAATAATAACCTCGAACTAGCCGAAATTCACTTAAATTATTCAAAACGTGTTTGCTCGTATTGTATTTACATTAAAACTCAAATTCGTAGAACTACACAAATCTCTAATATTAGGCAATTTTTATTCAATTATGTATCAATAAATATGTAAATAATATTCCTACACTATAAATGTACATACAGAAACATGTTGCAAATTTATTTTTTTTAGTTATGAATAAAAGGCTTTTTTATTTTTTATTTTTAATGTCTAATCACTAATAGTTTTAGTCAGCACCAAATAAGTGGTGACTTATTTTACCTAAAACTACGCGCAATTTTGATAAACACATAATGTAAGTGTTGTTATTGATACGTGTCATACTGATTTGGACTTATATTAATTACCATATAAGAACTTCTATTGTGTTATTTTCCAGAATTTTATTTTTGTTTTGTTTAACAAGAGAATCACTACCAATGATAGTGATTCTGAATAACTGTAAATCGGGTCGCGATCCTGTTTACGATGCGTGCTGCCTATCGCAGCAAATTGTGTGATACAAACTGCACATTTTTAACCGACTTCAATAAAAGAGGGAGGCTCTTAATTCGTCCTGCATTTTTTTTGTTTGTTACCGCATAACGGTGAACCGATTTTGAACGTTCTTTTTTTATTTGAAATCTGGAGCTTCCCGTGTCCCCCGGAACCCATTTAAATTTCATCAAAATCGGACAAGCGGTTTTTGAGTTACACTGCAATAACTGAAAAGTGCTACGCATACCTCGACGATGTTATAGTTGCGGTTGAAGACATCGGAGAACATCCACAATGACAATTGATCCCTTGTCGAAGTCGGTGCCATGAGCACAATATTTTGATCATCGTTACTTTTGAACTATCATGGTACTTCAGCTTCAACAAGTTATTTCATACTTTTGAGTCCTGGAGTCGGTTCCATTTTTTGGATATTTTTTTTCTAATACATATCTATCATTCCGTATTTACAGCCTAATCTTATTCTAACCCAGAAAACAGATGTTCCGAAATAACTTGCAATTTGCCGTCTCATAAAAAAAGTCGTTTGCCCCTTCCGAGCAATATCGCAAACAAGCTCGACGCTATCAAAGTGGGGCAACAGCGCCTCTGGCTTTTACTTTATCTAGGATTTACGTGACCTAAATCCTAGATAAAGTAAAAGTCAGAGGAAAACGAAAATAACCGAAATAAACGAAAATGTAATTATTCGCGTTTTATGAAGAATTTTGTAAACTAATATTATAATGAGACATTTTTTAGCCTTAGCTGCCGATACATTTTTGCGAAAATATAATATTTTTATGTAGAAACTTTTTCGCCGTTACAGTTTTATTACATTTACATTTATTCATTATACATTTTACTCCTCTTCAGTAGTTGGCCTAGCAGGACTATATCATGGCACGTGCAAACCTACTATATGTACGTACTTCAGTATATCAAAGCAGACATCTAGTTTACAATCTTAATCCATTCCAATAGATTTAAAGTTGACTTTATCTTCGGATTTGATAAGTTACATAGCAGCCCGCTTTCGATACATATTTGCACTCTAATCATGATCTAATCGTAAATCTATAGGTAGGTACTAATATTATAAAGAGGTTAAGTTTGTGAAGTTGGAGAGGATAATCTCCGGATCCACGGAACCAATTTAGAAAACCGTTCTTTTGCCAATAGAAAGCCACGTTATTTGCAAGTGTCATAGGGTCATCATCGTCATCACCGTTGTTCTTAATCACGGGGTGAAACCGCGCAGCTATTCGTATGTATTATTATACTCCTATCCGTATTCATAAAGGCGACAAAAACCTTGTCAAGCAATGATGTTTTACTAAAGATGACATATATTCATACTGCGCGGTGCTCAGATTTTGTTCCTTTACGACATAAATATGCTTACAGCGACAGATAGTACGGTACAAATAATATAGAAAAGGATAGCTATATGTTTAGACTTGCGCTTGAAATACGCTTCTTAATGAAAATTACTACAATTGACTTAATTTTTCCGCCTCAGTTTCCGCGCGCTTGTGCGACATCTACCTCATATAAACATATAATATCATTGTTGTCAAGTGCATGTCATAGCAAGGGTTCTGTTACTGTAATATGTAAAAATAATTTATTAAGAATTATTTTTAACCAGAACTCAGGTCGTCCAGGTATCCGGTGGGTGAGAGGTGAAAGAAAAGAATGGATATTTTTCTGTCTAATTATTAAAATATTTAGCGTGAAGCATGTGTGCTGTCGAACTGCTAGTCCGATTGCGACTGAAACAAATTAGGTGCATGAACCTAATGCTATCCACGCCCGAGAAACTAAAACCCAAAGAATCTGTTTCGAGGAAGTCACGTCCAGGTCTTATTGGCATGAAACCTGACTAAACGTGTATACGTAGAGGTTACCGCCAGCTTCTTGGTATTGAAAAAACTGTAAGCAAATACGAGGAAACGAGGTCGTCGGTCTTATGATAAATATCACGTACCAACACTTTTTGTAAATACATCAACAAACAATTTTATGAAATAACAAGTAATACAAAATAAGATTATCACTTGGTTGAAGGTTAGGAAGTATTCGACATTGTTTAAACTACGATTTAACTTACGTATATTAGGGTGGAGTTCACCAAAATTTAAACCTCCACCTTTAGTCGAGTATACCTACTCGATCGGCCGGTCGGGATACCTCCCCACCGGTTTCGTGATCGAGTCACATTTTCCTAGAGCACGTGCGCGCGGCAGTATTCACTGAGGGCATGCGCGGACGCGGCCAAGAAAAAAGTGACTAATATACGTAAGTCAGAGAGTGGAACTCACTGCCTGAGTCTGTGTTTCCCGATATGTACAACCCCGGAGTCTTCAAGTCGCGAGTGAATAGGTTCCTTCTAAGTTTGCGTGCTCCACCTTCGACCGCGTCGTCGCTTAACATCAGGTGAGACAGTGGTCAAACGCAACCTTATAATCTTTAAAAAAAAAAAAAAAAAAAGTCATGCAAAATACTCATATAGAATTACATATACGCAACACATACATACATATATTCACGTGGGGTAGGCAGAGATAATAGCCTTCCAATTGATCCTACAATCCCGACACACTTCTTTCGCTTCATCCACGCTTATCATACAAAGCCGTTCATACAAGATTTTTTATTTAAATTACGATTGAAGTATTTTTAGAACTTTCGCAATCTGATTTCGAAACGTCCACCTATTCCATCGTCTTCCGACACTACCATTGACTTCATCCATGTATACCCGCTTAGTATTTCGTTCAATCTCTCTACATGACCAAACCATATTAAAATACTTTACTCAATTTTACTCACTACGTCTTCGTGTACACCACAACATTCCAGTATAACACTCCTTTACCCTATCACTCAGTTTCACTCTCGCATTTATTCTGCTTTCATGTTTTGTCTACCACACCGAACTTTCACTACCATATATTAGTGTTGGGAACAACACTCCTCTATGCACAGCCAAGCGTGCCTTTCTGGACACCTGCTGGCTGTTCATAATGGAACGCTCGATTCACTATATTACACGCAATATAATGACATTAATAGCAAATGGATTATAAAATATTTTGATCATAAATATATTTCTACATTCGCCCGCAAAAATAAAGGGTAGTTAGTAGTTAAATAACTCCAAATAACACTGAAACTACACAAGCCAACTTTTTAAATTAAAACGCATCTGAAAGAAAGTTTATTAACGCATAAAATTAATTACACTATGATTCTAAATAACTATTTAGAAAATGAAAAGAAAACGTAAATTGACAAACATCGTCAAATCAGTTTCGTATGAAAAGAAGTGGCCACCTCATACTTTAGTACTGTGTGTTGCCTCCATCGGTTCTTCTCAAGGTTTGTATGCTTTCATACTGAAGACTGAGTTACTCAAATGGTGTTGAGGTAAATTCACCCATTCTTCAATAAGGGTCTGTTTTAAGGCAGGAAGTGTTCAAGCTCACTCCAAGCTATCTCATGCATGCTCGTTGGGGTTCATGTCAGAGGCCGTACCATCAACTTTTACAAAACCATCATGTTTCAAGAACGTCATACTTCAAGCTTAAAGTAATAATGCTCAGATTCGTACCATGAACGTCTTAAAACATTATTGTTTTATTATCGCTCAGTGACGTGTAGAATGAACGAAGAAACATTCCTGCTGTAAGGGCAAGCGAGACAACATTATATTTTCATATAGCGTTGTCTCTTTCGTTGGCGCTGGCTCATGGTACGCTTTGAGTGAACGAAATAGAGGTTTACGTCACAAAACTGCTTAGTCTAAACAACATTAAAGTAACATTGCTTATGTGGCCTTGTGGTACGAAAATTCAAAGTAAGATTACAATAATACTGCTATAAGAGTTGGTGGTAGGCCCCCAGGACTCCTCGCTAGCCAGACCATGAGATCGATACTGACTTCTTCATTATATCGTCACCAAGATATTGCATTGTGAGGGCGAGCATTATTGCGCATAAATATTTCATTATCACCCATGTTTAATAGAAAGGACCTGGATGTTCATTAAGGATTTCCATTATATACCATTCCGCATTCAGGTTCTCATTTTTAATGAAAACCCGGTCTGTTCATCCTTTTGAAGGAATTCCGACCCATACGTGGAGGGACCCGCCGCCATAAGACACCGTTTCATTAAAACATACCTGAGAAAAACGTTCTCTAGTTCGTCGATACACCCTGTCCCTTATATAGTTGACATATAGTGCAAATTTGTCTCGTCCGTAAACAATACACGCGTCAAATCTTCTTCACCCCAAACAGCGTGTTCTGTCGCAGTCTTGAAATTCTATGATGACGTTCGAGTTTTGGGCCCTCGACTGGTCTGTATGGTCTTGGATCGCAACTGCTGATAAATGTCGATTCCGAAGTGAAGTCGTGACGATAAAGCGATTTTCTCTGGCTGTTATATATCTTGGACGGCCGTTGCCTGGTCTTCTCGAATGTTGTCCAGTTTCTTAATATCGTTTCAGCACTCATTGGACCACGCAAAGCGTCACACCTCTATTTTTGGCAACTCTGCGCTGGCTAAACCCAAACTCTAACATGGTAAAAATTCTGGTGCATTATTCCAAAGTCAAAGACATGATTTTGCATAAATCACCAATTTCAATTTATGTAGCTTTCCTTAAGAGCTATAGTTTCTAGATCAAGCGTGATTCCACCTTCGACCACTTAGTCACTGAAGCTCATTGAAGAATTACGATGACAAATCTGTAAAGAATTCTTACAAACAATAGGGATGTGAGTATAACCTATAAAAATATATACACGAGTGATTCCCATTCATGCAATGGTCCTACACATAATACTCATAAACATGGTAAAGTCATTCAAGAATATGACTAACTATTATTAAAAGCACATAATATAGTTAAGTACTTATATTTGACTCATTGTAGGAATTCCAGCATTCACTCGATCTCAACACAAACATCAAAACAATTGTGGTTATTATCTACCATTGTTTTTATTTGACCCGTTAACATTTAATTCGAAATTGATACAACACTTGTGTAACAATAGAATTTGTTTTTTTAATTGCACGTGTTGTAGTCACCCTAACTGTACGTGAAGATTAATCTGCTTAAAAAGACCCTCTATTTAATAGAAAACGAATTGAGGAATATTTACCCTTAGCTGTTATAGAAGCTTAGATTTTTGATTTAACAAAATCACTAAATTCTCTCTATAACAGACTTGACCAATTACAACATTCTAAAACGCTGTGGACAGGCGACCTGACTAAGATCTCAGGTAAGGGCTGTATGCGAGCCGCTTCCACCCGGCCTTGTGGAATTCATTGAGGAGGCATAATATGTCTAGCATTGGAAGCCCTATGGCCGAGATGATGATGATGATGATGAACATACCGAAATGTGTACTTGTTTCTCGCGTGCAAATATATCATTATTTTCATAACTGTTAGTCAATTTGAAGGTCGCCGTGGCGCGAAGGTTAGTGTCAGTGACATGACTACTGTGTCTCCAGGACCCTGGGTTCGAATCCCAGCAGGGGCAAACATTTGTGCGATGAGTGTAGGTTTTTGTCCCGGGTCTTGGATGCTTGTGTGCTGTGAATGTGTGTGTCCAAGCCTCCCGTGATGCAGGAAATCCTAGTGCGGGGGTTTAAGTGTGATAAAAAGAAAGAAAAAAAATTTCTTTGTCAACTGTACATGTTCAAAGTCTGGTCGAATATCATGAATCAGGTTCACACACAAACGTATTCTATCAATTATTCGTTTTATTTAATATGATTGTTGTGGCCGAGTTATGGATATACATTATCTTCTTTATATATTTAATTCTACTGTACGTGTGTATGTCACTGAACTCCTCCTAAACAGCTTGAGCTTCCGGTGAAGGTAACACCGTTATAAAATTCCCAGCATAGTGGTACTTTCGAGTACCCGCTTGGCTAGCTACCACCCTCAAGTTTGAATAACTGTCACCAAACACATAGTGTGTTCAGGCAGCAGTCCTTGAGCGCCAGTGAGTATTCTAGGTCTAACAGGTCCCGTGATAACATCTTCGACCACAACGTCACCGACCATCAAGTGAGATAGAGGTCAAACGGTAGGTCTATACAATATTAAAAAAAAATAGGATTATATACTTGCGTAAGCAACTTACACAACGTTACGCTTGTTGACTTTATTAATAGATGTGACATATTGTAAATAAATACAACAATATTTTACCGAACATATAATATAGGTAGGTATTTAATCAATATTTCCAAAAACTATGACTTTACACACACTTAGCATGACTAGTACGATCCATCAGGCCAGCTTTTGGTCAAAACAATTGAAATTAAACGTAAGAACTTATCGAAATCACCCGAGACTTGTTGTTATTGTCTTTCGACTGGCCGGTTGGCGCAGTTGGTAGCACTCTGCCTTCTGAGCCACTGGTCCCGGGTTCGATCCCCGAGCAGGTCAAACATTTGTGTGTATGAACATGTCTGTTTGACCTGTATCTGGGTGTGCATATGTATATAAGTATATATATCAGTCATCAGGTTACCATAGTACAGGCTCTGCTTAGTTCGGGACCTGAAGACCTTGTGTGAATGTTGTCCCATATTATTATTATTATTATTATTATATTGTAAGTTTCCGTATCTTAATTGGAGCGAACCAACGTTGATTTAGTATCGATATAATGCGCGTTGGTTCTCGAAACATTCTAATTAATATGTTTATCTATTTGTATTTGGCTCTCGTATAATTGTTGCAAGAGACCTGATTGATGTTAGTTGACACCAATTATGGATAACACTGCTTACTTAGAGAAACGAAATAAAATCTAATATCTATTATTCTTGTAGCGCTGACGTCTGCTATAATTATCATCATTCAAGCCGCAGAAGGTCCACTTTTGGACATATGAATTCCCCATTAATATCCACAAGACCCCACATGGTAATAATGGACAGCAGAAGTGTGTACTAAAAAGCCCGTATTTAGCAATGAGCGTAAGCATGGTGCCCCCCTCCGATGAAGCAGTAAATGCGGTTGAAGCAAAAAGCATTAGTCTGTTAAAAAAATAAAAAATAGCATCGTGCATCAGGTAGATATAGCTACCAGTAGATATACTACCAGTAGGTATAATCGCAAGTAGGGGAAGATGAGAATGTGTATAACATATATATTTCAATCTTTAACTAGCAATCGTCCCTACGGTAGGTACATTTTAGATAAAAGATTTCGATGAAATGGCACTAGTATATATTTAGCGCCTGTCAAAATTTCTGTGTGTCCGCACGACAAAAACAATATATTGCTTGAATATATGAGCCGAAGTAGTCAAGGTGCCCTATTACGATGAGTCAGAATAAGTTAATACAAACATTGATAACAAAATTAAATTATGTCTAAATAGTATAACACGAACTCCGTCAGGCCTCATTTAATCACCTAGGAACGATACTGTTCAAAACTACTCGGTATTAAAACGTTTCACCAATCGTAAATGCGGAAATCGTAATCAAAATTTTCTAAATAGAGGAAGAAGCTCTGGCACCAACATGGGGCAGCAATCTTGCGCATCTGCGCATTCGAACTATTCGAGTTTGTGTACTTCCTTAAATGCAATTCAAATGTGTTTATATAAAAATAGGTTTGTCAGTTCGACGCTTGAATAATGACGCTTCCTTATTTATTTTGAACTAGCATAACCAGTTCTGGTTTTTCTGGCCTACAATATAACCTGAAGAAGATATTGATTTATAACAAATGTGTTTATACATCCATAGGTAAGTGCAAATAAGAAATCTAAAATCAGTTTCTACCTTTGTTAGCTGTTTACTATAAAACGTTGTCCCCATCAATGATATTATATGTTTATATGAGGTAGATGTCGCACAAGCGCGCGGAAACTGAGGCGGCAAAATTAAGTCAATTGTAGTAATTATCATTGCGACGCGTATTTCAAGCGCAAGTCTAAACATATAGCTATCCTTTTCTATATTATTTGTGCCGTATTATCTGTCGCAGTAAGCATGTTTATGTCGTAAAGGAACAAAATCTGAGCACCGCGCAGTATGAATATACCTCATCTTTAGTAAAACATCATTGGTCCCCATACTATAATAGCGAATCGGTTGATAACAATTTTGTCGAAATCAAATGAGTAGTTTACGGAATAAGATAGATAGTACTGCGAAAATGGACAATGCCATAATTGAGTAAAAAAAGATACGCGCGTATTCGATTGCAACGCGCTGCATCAAAGCCTTCCGACCAATCGGTGAAGTGTATACAGAGATTTTGAACGTTATCACTGTTCATTAAGTTTATTAGTGGTCATGTAATTCTTCTTCATCTTATCCTGGTTCTAATTCGTAAGGGGTGAGCAGAGTATGACGTTTTATTCCATTCTCCTCCATCAGACCATATCGTTCAGCCAAACGTCGTCGTCTAATTAATTTATCATTCTAAACCTTATTCGCAAAAAAGTATTGTTACCTACTTTATTAAAAATTATACATTTGTATTCATCAGTATGTCATCAGCCTTGAGAACCAACAATCTATGTATATCAAGCGTGAGTTCACCTTCGTCCAAACCACCAAGTGCACCCACCAAGATAAAGTGCTCAAACGCTGTACTGAACAAAAAAAAAAAACAACTACATGTTGACGTACAAAATAATAAATGTGTAACGTATTGTTTAGCTTTTCTAATAGAAAGTACATCTGTTCTATAATATATCATCTAAGCCAATTATACTCAAAGCTTTCTAAAATTATCCATTCGCATGTAGTTGAAAACATTGGCAAGATGTCTGACTCATGTTCGTCCTTGAATGCTTCGATAGATGATTCACCCGCCCCGCCCCGCCCCGCCCCGAGCCGCGTCGCGTCGCGTCGATACCATGTTGGGTATAATGATTATATGTTTAATATGCGCCAATGCCTCCGCCTCGTTAATCCTACACGTGGGAAACCCTATAGCATTATGGAAATTGTGAAAATGAAGCCACAGAGCTAAGCCGTTAAACACTGTAGATAAGATACATAAAAAAAAAAAATTGGTTGTCTGTAAAGTCGGTTTACGGACGATAGATTTACGTGATAACGACATAATCATGTATGACATTGACATTGACATTTGACATTTGACTTTTGACTTTTGAAGTTTGACTTTGACTTTTACTTTGACCTTGACCTTGACTTTGACCTTGACTTTGACTTTGATTATATTATCTAGATCTAGATAAAACTTAGGTGGAACGTTACTGGAATGTTACCGTTACTATTTTTCATTTTGGCATCCATCAATTTATAAAACGTTATCACGTCAAAAAAAGATTATTTGCTCTTATACCAATGATATTATTGAAAAGGAAGATACTGTATGGTAAGATTATTTAACTAAATACTGGACTAGATACAACTATAGTGAAACGCACTGTACGGCACAGGATGGCATTATTTCTACCTAATTTTAAAAATATTGCTGCAAACGCATGCATGTTATGCCGGCTTGATTGTGATTAAAGAAAATTGGGTAAATTACTAATATACATATGTATATTAGTACCTTTTTCCCTTCCCTTTTTTTCTTTTAATTTCGAGCCTGGGCCATATATATGGCTGCTTGAAAAGTTAGTACTCCATCTCTATTTAATGATATTATTGGTTTTTCTACACGTGGTCGCTAATGGATTTTTCGAAAGAGTTTTGGTGAGGATCTCTCCTTTTCTTTACGTACCGTAGGATGTAACGTAGCAACGCTGTCAGTAAACATAAGCCAAAAATCTTATTTCCTTAGACAAATCATTTATCTAAGCTTATTTCTACATATTAAGCGGTTTGTCCCTAAAATTACGTAAGTTTTGACTCTGCGAATTGTCTAAAACACGATCTAGATTGTTGGTTATATGATGTACATACTGAAGGTAGTTTTTTTTAGATAACAGACGCTTCAGAGTCAAGGGGTGCCAATGACCTGGGGACTCGCGGGTGTACAGACAGAAAGGGCAGGACAAGGTTGTTACATTTGTAGGACCTTACAAAAAACACAAATTCGTCTATTTAGCAATTGTAAAGCCAACTTTGTCGCAGTGTAAACCATCGCTACAATGTGTGGTTATCTGGAATGTAACACTTGGCAACATCACACAGGTATTTATGGAGTGATAATGCAACACTTTATTTGCCATTCTGAGGAATATTTACAATATTATGTATATACAATGAAATCAAAGACAGCATTGTTATGGAATACAATATTCGTCCGTTACGCAGTTGGCTTAGCATTGTTGTGTTGTCCTGTGAAGATCCCAATAAATCAAATAAATTGCTTTGCCGTTTACTATCTCGAATAGCTCAAGATGTTGTGATCGTCACCGTATCGAATCTGTTATATCATTTATTAGGCTGTATTCAGAGTTGTTTAATTTTCAAAGAAAAACAAGTGTTTTTACAGCGAGGTAGTTGTAACTCTAATGGTCACCTCCTGTTGTATTTCAGAGAAAGCATGTTGTGTTGATCCTGTATGCAATGGCGGTCTGAGGGGGGTTCATAGTGGTCATTACATCATACGTCATTTTGACGTATTTCGAATGGGGCAAGAAGTAATTTATAAATAGATCGACCTGTCACTTTGACAGCTGTCACTATCCACAACTTTGTCATTTGAGAAATGAAATGTGAGTGTGACATTATGCAAGTGTAAAATAAAGCTAATGTGACATTGTGCGACTATGAAATTGAGCAAAAGTGACATTCTAGAGAGAAATAATATAATATAATAATATAACTACGATGTCTACACTATACGCTGGGAGGAAATCAAACTAACCTTACACTAATTGTAATGTAACAAACCGACTAGGACTCACGTGGTAAACACTGGAAAATTACTCTTAATTAACCTTACACTATTTCTTTTCCGTCTTAAGTCTCTAAAAATGAATTTAATTCTGTTTTGATAACCAGTTACGAACAGAAACAAATCGACAAAGGAGGATGGCAGAACCAGCCTTGCTCCCGAAAAACGAAATGACAACCCGTTCATGTATTCTTTATATATGAAAATTTATATTGTATTTTTGTGTATTCCGAGAATAATTTGCATTATTTATAAAGTTGGGAATCAGAAGTACTTTTATATTATTTCTTTATGTGGTGTTTGTAGTTTTCGAACGCACCCTATACTTCTCATTATGTTTGTTGCGTTCGAATACTTACGCTCTGACATTAATTGTTATAGTTACTCTATAATCTGTAGTCAACTGTTCTGTAGACACTGACTGCGTTCATAAACACAGCCATGCCTAGTTTATTCCAGGATATAATAAGTAATCTGTATCTGTAGCGCGATCCATGCAATATTGCTTTCTTTGTCAACGATGCTATACATGGATATGGATCCTTTGAATGGTTCACATATGGACGTGTAGTTAGCATACTGATACAGATGATTTTCCGTTATAACTTTTTACTCCCAACTTCTAGGAAAATGATTGAATATACAATGTATTTATTGCTCTATCGATACGTATAAGTTTCATTCATGAATGCGGTTTTTTTCCTCTAGGCTGCAAATGTTTGGGATTCTGCCATCGCCTTTGAACCTGGTTACAAAAATGATGATTTAATTCTGTTTTCGTATCTAGTTAGCAAACAAGGAACAAAATTCCATGTTCGTAGCTGGTTGGAACAGTTCAGTTACGAACACGGATGAAAGATGCGATGCGTCTACGTTACGATTTCGATTTGTGCTCGAACCATATGTCGCAAAAATAATTTCGTCTGTGAAATGTAAACCGCGGTTTGACTCCGATTAATGCTATTGTAAGTACTACAAAGATGCATATAAACAGACTGGTATGTTTATTTCCTCGTAGATAAATCCTACGTTTATCAGTTCTATTTATAAACATTTAATAAATATTCATTGTATATATATATACGTTCTCAATAAAGTTATTATGTTACACAATAACGTTTGTTTGAAAACAAATTGCGTGTAATTCCACGTGAACACTATAGGCTTGTTGTACGTTATCGTTATCACTTAGCTTGTAATTTCTATATATATATCGACCATTTATAGCAGTGTGGTTACAGAATGCTATAATTAAAAACTAGCTGCTTTTAAAGTTATCCCATAATTGTACGCACTAGGATTAATTGTGTCGCGACAGGCATGAACACAAATTCACGTTACACAAACATACAAGTCCCTAAAACAAAACATCTATGCCTAACAGAAATGTTTGCCCCAACCGAGACTCGAACCTGGGGTCGCGGTTCTAAAGTCAGTCACCCACTACGATCGTCAAATATAAGTATATTACAAAAGTGAAATATGGTACCTACCTAGTAAAAGTACCGTCAAAAAACAGTATCTATCTGTTTTGTGTCTACCTTTTGTGTGTCTTCCTTTCCAAAAGGACGAAAAATATTCTGGTGAAACCGTGGCGCGCATTATATACTATCGTATATAATGTTATCAACATACAAGGAATAATGGAACACGTTATATTACATATTTAAATTTTATGTCATTCTTAAAATAGACACAACTCGTTAAGTTGGTAAACAACCTGGTCATGCATTTAAATGTGTATGTTGGTAGGTGCATTATCATAATGAAAGTGTTTTATAGAACTGAAAGTTAATATATACCCGCAGGGATAATATGTTTGGTAGTGTTTTATAGGCTCACATTTCAATAGTAGCCTTTTTCGATATTATTAAAAATAAGAATGAGATATGGAGTATGTTGGACAATCGAACGGTTTCTATTTAGTATGTATAGTTTATTTATTTATACCGCGTATTCACTGAACATCACATGAGACAGCGGTCAAATGTAAGCTTATTACCATTAAGAAAACAGTTTTTATTGGTTCTAATAAACTTCATAATCGTATGAAGCGTATTAATGATAGCACTAAAATTTGGTAATTTTCATCATAATGTGGGTAGTTTTAGGTGAAATAATGTTATTCAACTAACACTATACCCGCATATATATGTGCCGTGGTGGTACGGGCCTTACTGGCCTAGAATTGTACTCCCCCATCTCTTCCCGTAAGTGTCAGCTAAGGGATCACGTACCAGGAGGTGGGCAGCAGCGCCTTCTGAGGATAGGTAACCATACAGCGCTCGCCAACCCGTCTGCCAAGCGTGGCGAGTATTGTCAAATCCCCCCTATGTGGCGAGGCATATGTCCAGCAGTGGACGTTATATGGCTGCGATGAATGAATGAATACTACCCGCAATGGAATAAACCCCGTCTAATATTGGAGATAGCTTTGTAAGGAGTTATATTATACGAATTTGAATTTCAGCTTAAATAATATAAGAGCTGTTTCACTTTAAATAATATAAAAATCCTCAGGTAATACTTATATCGTTTCTAAAGTCAACTCTTACATAGTAGGTATATGTAATAAACGTGATGTCATCAATTGGATCGGAGTTTGTTGATTAAGTGATCCAGTTTGAGGTGTACTGGTCTGGCTATCTAGACCATGTCCGTTAGTCATCAATAAAAGAATGAGAGCATTCTTATAAATAATTAGTTGACTTTCAATGACACTTTGTGACGTATGATAAGTACTACAATGAATTAATTGAGGGAGTTGCACGAGTGCCTAATAGGCTCATATATAGATAGCTAGATTAACTCTTTATTGTAAATCATAAAATGTACATTAAAAGTGTATTTTATACTAATCGTAGCTAATGGTTATACAATCGGCGGGCTTATCGCTAAAGCAATCTCTTACAGACCATCTTTGGATGGACAGGATAGATTGAACATTGTGGATGTGATGTGCAACAAGAACTTAAATTTATATAATAAACGTATACATATGCTCAATATTATACAATGAAATGAATATAACATTAATAATAACTAAAATACTATACAATATAGAAATATTATATTATAAATAAATAATAACGTAATGGAAAGAAAACTAGTGGTTTCAGTGAGTACATACATATGTAGTGAGTATATACATATATTGTTTCCTCAAAGTTTGTGGATTACGGTTTGCCCGCTATCTCAATTATCCCACGGGAACTATACTTTTTCCGGGATAAAAGCCTATGTGTTAATCCAGGGTTTAAACTATCCCTATAACAAATTTCATCGAAATCGGTGTAGCCGTTTGAGCGTGAAGACGTAACTAACATACATACATACAGACAAACTTCCGCATTTATAATATTAGTAGGATTTATTAGCGACGGCTTGTAACATTTCTAATACATTTTTAAGTTGCTATATCATACATTGATGTTACATTTATGTGTATACTTTAGTTTCTTGTTGCACACCGCCGTGTATCTATCTTTTTATATCCATCCCAAGGTTGTCTGTAAGAGATTGCATTAGCGATAAGACCGCCCATTGTTATACTATTTTAGTGTAATATTTTATATTCCTGTTTCTTTTACATGGTATGCAATAAAGAGTATTTGTATTGTATTGTATCATACGGGCCTTCATATGCACGATCAACGTCGCACAAGTTCGGACAACTTGCTATAAAGAGAGCAGTGCACGGAGGTTATCTACGAAATTGAATCAGAAGTGAGAAGATGCGTAAACAACGAATAACGTAAAATGCTCTGACTGCTGAAGACTGCTGTTCTTCAGAGAAAAAAAAAGAGAACCAAAGCAACAGTGTGGGTGGTCAAGCAGATTCTTATTTTTGGGTAATACACATTTTCTTTTGTAATTACCTACCCTACCCCACCATGTTGTTGGATTGACAACTACGTTACCTATTCCCAAACCAGAGGTTTGGTCCAATCCGGCGATCATCTGATGTATCCAACACTCATTGGGCCGTTTCCAACCGGTCGAGGTCCTTGTGGATATCTATGAGAAAGGCCTATTTCCAGCAGTGGACGTCCTATAGCTAAGATGATGATGATGATGACTCCGTACCCCGAGGTTATTCTCTAAAATTCTTAGTAATAAATTCATCAGACATAAATGTACGAACATGCTGCTCTCATACATGGCGTAAATATTTAATATTATTTATTTTCCCATCGCGTTAATCACAACTGCCATTTCCTCCGGTCTAGACACGATCTTTATACCGTCTAGATATCCATAAACGTAGCATTCGTGTTTCTAGAATAATCTATTACTACTGAAGAATAAATGGCATCGAGTAGGCCTTTGCCATTTATAGTATCATAGCACTGTGCTGTATTAGGATATTCTTACTTTGTGCGTTCTGTTTCCTCGCGTTTAATCTTAATAACATGCTCTTGAAGCGTAGCCGTGAGGGCCTATGATATTTTAACTGAACACTTCTGTTTAACCACGGTCTTTGCGACCAATACTACATCGGTAAAAGCGCAGAGTTGCATTCACTGTTGCGCGTCAATTCTTTCGCCATCACAAATTCCAAAAAAATATATATATAATATTCATCATCATCTCGGCAATAGCACATCTACTGCTGGGCATATTATGCCTCCACCATTGATTTCCACAAGGACCGGTAAAACATCATCAATGTAGCGGCTGCGGTCCGCGGTATCACCCGTGTGGACCGCAGTTTTCATTAATTTTATTTTTTAAATGATAAAAGATATATGTAATTTAGTTATTCGTTATTGTGAAATATTAATTATTTACGAAACTGCAACATTTTGCATGGCTAATAGGCCTAATACCATTAGTTATTTTACATTATATATGTACTCATTGTTGTACCCATTTGTATAAAAATAATTAATTTGAGTTTTGTTTGAGTTAATTGGACACCGTTCATATGTGTTCATAACCATGGTAATTAATCAATTATATTTTTAAAAAGATACCTAGATAAGGCTCTTATTCCGCCTGGATCGCTCGAATTAGGTTTTTTATAATCTTCTATCTCCCGTTTAATAATATCGTTGGTGTTGGCAGTAACACCTTATATAATTTTTAACAGTAGTTCTTGCGACAATAAAATTAAAGTTCAATTAGTTATATCTGTCTATCCACAATAAAAACAAGTTGTCGTCATAATCCGATAATAATAACCATGGTAGGTATTGTCAGTTCAATACACTTGTTGTGTATCGTACAGCCTTCGTAGGTATATGCACAGGTACCTATACGGTTGCCGGAAGTGTTATTTATAGATACCGACTAATTGTGTAAATGACCATGTGTCTCGTGATAAATGTGCCGTGTTATAACGTGAATTAATGGTATGTATGTTGTCCTAGTCCTGAATTGTATACCTATACCTATGTGAGTATGTCTGGGCGTTGGTTTATCTACCTACTGGCTTTTGCAAGAGACTACGCTCGTGTTTTTTTAGATTTTAAAAAAGATTCTCATTCCTAAAGGTGCATAATTCATGCTTTATTTTTGCAATACACACACAAATATATATATATATATATTTGCGAACGTGAGAAAGTGCGAAAGATATATATATATATTTAAATAAATCGTTTCAGCTTGACAGCATTACAAATAACCTAACTCACTTTCGCACGTGTAAAATATTAAGGAAGGATACAAAAAAATGTACATATGCGAAACAAACTTGGAACATACCTATTCGTTCTAAGTTTGTCTCACATGTGAATCACTATCTATGTCATAGGTCAATAAATTGTTAATCTGCTGAACTGTATGAAAGGCCAACTTTTTTTTATTATATCCTTATCAAGGCGCCTATTAGTTCTTGAAAACAAACGTGATGTTTAGGGAAATTATCTTTAGTATCAATATTTGTGATGTTTGTCACGTACTACATAAATAAATCGAAAATTGGTCCTTTAATGATTTTCGATTATCCATACATACTCAGTTTAGTTTCGTTAGGTGTATGCTAAGTAAATCTCCAAATACTGAAAGAACATGTTATTATTTGATCAATGTTTGTTAAGTTACTTCTCTTCGCCCTATTTATATAAATCATTCTCATTGATAAATCAGTGAGCAATAAAAACTGTAAAATCACAGCAGCAGAATGCATCGTAGTACTAAGCTTGGCAGGCGTAACGAAAACACTAGTTTTAATGACTTGGATATCATTTTAGCCAGACATCATTCGACAACTTGTAGTACTGCCCATGGTTAATTTTATTTAATATTTTACCGAGAAATCTTCTGTATCCAGCGGCGGAGGGGTTAATTGTCATAGATTGCGAAGCGCCGCGCTGCCGCGCCATGTCGTTGGGTGGCGCACTGCCAGGATATGCATACTTCTTGTGCTCTCAGCTTATACATCGAAATGTGTTCCAATATTTGAATAATGTTTAGACATCTACCTCCTTTTTCCATGGGTGGATTGCAATCAAAATGTTCGTGACTCATTCGGTGACAATATCTACCAATTTATGGATACCACGGAATGACAGGCTCAGCATAAGACGCAACCGACCAAGTAGTCAGACGACTCGATAAAGATCATCAGAGGAAGAAAGAAAGAAAGAAAGAAAGAAAGAAAATACATTTATTCAAAACATGACGCAACATTACAAAAAACAACAATTACGATACATTGGAAGCTGGTCGCTTCCAACTGGTCGTTGGGGGAGGCATATTCACAGCAGTAGTCTAAACATGGCTGAAATCATGATGGTACATCTTGAAAAACTAATAAGTTTTCAAAGGTCGCATCGCGTCGTCGGTTGTTAAATTATGACAATAAATCATCTCAAGGTCGCCATGACCCACACGTGATTGTCGTGCACATCGACAGACCCCTTAAAGCTTCACTGACCCTCGTTAAGTTCATTGTGTCGATCCCCTCTGCTCTTTTAATTTATTCAACCATCTTAAGTTGTTGTGAACGATCACTAAAGACGATGCACTCATTTCAATAAGTCTGCGGTGAATAAAATTTCTTACAATATAAAATAGCTTCTTATTTCAATTGTAAATAGGTGCTAACCTATTTACAATTGAAATAAGAAGCTACAAGAAGTTACACTCGTCCCGTCTTGTTTTTAAAAACATATTTTTGTATCGCTATTGGATGCGAAGAACATTCTAGAATACACATGTAAACAAGAAGGAGGAGCTCATGTATTGTTTATTCCCTATGTTGTTATTTAAGTGCATGAAATTCCAAAATAAAACCCTTTTATTATATTTCCGCATGTCACACTATAATATAAGAAAGGCGAAAGATTGTCGTTTATATGTTTGTTATTCTTTCACGCTTAAACGTCGGGTATGCATCAAATTTGAGATGAAAATAGGTTAAACCATGGAATAACACATTGGTAGTGATTCGCTTATTCAACTGAACTAAACTAAAATGTTTTAAAACTAATCCAGTTCTTATAAGGTTACGATAAAGTCTAAATTAGTATGTGACTTATCAATAACATCACTAAAATTAAATTTATTTATTAAATTTGCGGGTAGTTTTAGCGAAATTAAGTCGCAACTTATTTGGTGCCTACTAAAACTACCCGCAATTGGCCAGAAATGGAATAAAACTCGTCTAATATTAGTGAGAGCGCTGTATGGAGCTATGCGAATTTGAATTTTAGCGATAATAGAATACGAGCTACTTCAATTTGAAGAATTTTAGTGAATTTTAGCTAGTTCGTGTGATTAACAGAATAGGGCCATTTTTAAATCATATAATTTGAAAAAAGAACCTTTATCAGACCATAGAAGTTACATACATATATATATATATATATATATATATTTGGCAACTTTTCATCCCGGTAAAGTATAGTTGCCGTGGGATAATTGAGCGAGAGAACCATAGTCGACGCGGGTGAAGCCGCGAGGCGTAGCTAGTAATTAAATAAACCTTTGCGCAAAGTTTCATGCTCGCAGACGCAGTAGTTTCGGCTGTGCATTGTTCCGTCGGAAGTGCATTCAGTTTCTTATATTTATATACTAGAATATCAGAAATAGTTATTTAAGCGCATCACATGTCAATGGCTACTGGCTATTTATATTATCTTATCTATTGTGCCGGCTCGATGCAGTTTCGTTGGAGTTGCGCCAGATATTGCGTACGCAATTCGAAACACGTACGCACTGCGTAGGCTTGTACGTACCCTGTTACAGGGTAAACGAGCTCGAAAATATAGTCACGTGTTCGGGGCCATTTTTATCTTGTTAAACATTCTTGCCTCCGACCTTTATCATAGTATTTTCGGATATTTTTTTCTTGGAAAGCGTGTTGTCGACGATGTTGCTTGCAGTTGTGGCGAGACTTATATTGGTCAGGCGAAGCCTAAAATGGCACGTTATTGTCCAATCAAAGAGTAATGATAACGACGTACGAACATCAGCCATAGCACAACACCTAAAAGCTGGATTAAACCAGTAGATCTTATTTTAGTCGGGCACATTTATACCTCGTGATTGTGAAGCTGTATGTGCATGGAAGATCGTCAATGTCTTCAGTCTTCTCAAGGGAGTTTATTGACCTGGCAATGCTCCTCCATTTGTGTCGGAAACTACTGGATAGAGCAACTACTTTTAGGTACTCTCGTTAGAACGCAATACCGAGATTGGCAAGAGAAGATCGTTCGAGTCTCGGTCCAGATTACAAAATATCGGAAGAAGAATATGTTGAGAGCCCTCCTGGTGAAAATGTTTAAAAGCCCCTGGCTTCCATAAAAATGTTTGAAAACGAATACGGTACCATCGTATGTCAATAACCTTACAATTGAATGTGGTGTAGTCGTTGTTCGTTATAAACGCGAAATAGGGTAGATCGATTTGTCTGGTCTTAATATCTAATCGTTATGTACCGGCATATACGTCATACTTGAAGTCTACTCGTGATCACGGTTATCAACAAAGAAAATACATACTAAATATCCCGTTTCTAAAGGTCTTATTTTTCTAAGTGGAGGGGTGTGGCCTGAGTGTCTTGTACCATAGCGAAACTAGTACGCAAGCTTAGAAAGTACCTATTCACTCGTGACCTGCATACTCCAGATTACACTCCTTTACATAATGAAAGTGGAAGCAGAACCTTCGTTTGAGAAGGATACATCTGAATCATCATAACATTTCACACATCAGGTTTTGTGTGGATTAAAACAACATTTAGATATTTTGTGGAAAACTACTTTCAAGATGGAGGCACCCGGTTATTCTAGTCTTCTCGTGACCATGAATAATGGAAATTGGTGGAAACGTCCAGGTCCAAATTATATTTTGATATTTAAATGTTCGCGAAAAACCGATACTCGTAATTAAAACTTGTATTCGATTCGCAAATCTTTAAAACATTATAGGATACATCTACCTACCCTGCCGTATACCGTCCATCTGATCGGTGATGTAAAAAGAATTTAAATATATTTATAAGATCAACGAATTTTAACTGTTACACGCAACAATCATTAACTTTTATATTTAGTAGATATGCTATGCAGGTTATACCTACCTTTAACATTTTTGAAGGAAAAAATGGAATACCGTCCTGTTCTGCCTAATTTGAGCAACCTATATTTTATCGTTTATTAGGCTAAATATTATATCGCACATTGATTATGTTTTTAAAAAAAAAAAAAATATTACGGTGCTATAATTGAACGTTCGCCAAAATGTATCTAAAACAAAACATAAGCAAAACTGCGTGGGGACGCAAAATCAACCATTATTGATTTATAGGTTGATGACACACAGAAGGGCCACATTCTCTGTGCACAAGTCTCCTCACTGCGTTATCATTATCACTCTGGTTTATACTGACCTTGCTCCGACTGTACCCTCGTCCTACCATGAACGCAATGATATTATCATTGGATTGACTCTATTTCATAAGGCGAGGAATCGTTTTGCACTAACGACTAAATATCATTAACGAGAGGTTTTTGCGACAGTTTTGATAAATAGTGCGCGAACTTTTCTGTTTAAAATAAGTTAGGAATGTATGGGAGAGAACTGAGCGATCAAGAAATAGGTCCGGCGTTGACGGTGGTCACGGTCAGAATGAGCGGGTAGAGGCGGCGCGGACTAGCCAGCTTATGTCACGTGATACTGGGAGGCAGTAGGAAATTCGCATCAAAATCAACAATTATGGATATTGCAATAAAAAAATTTATTTAGCAAAAAATGCAACAGACTTCAACACTCAAAAGTGTGAAATAACTTGTTGAAGTCGGTACTATCATAGTTCACACAAAAGTAACTATCATCACAATATTGTGCTCATGGTACCGGCTTCGACAAGTTATTTCACACTTTTGAGTGTTGAAGTCGGTTGCATTTTTTGTTAAAAAAATTTTTTTTCACCCTTTTCAGTGACCTTTGCTACTCACGGGATCAATTAATTGTCATTGTGATCTGCGACAAAAAAAGAATCATCAAAATTGGTTTATAAACGACGAAGTTATCCGCGAACACACATAAAAAAAACATACGGTCGAATTGAGTAACCTCCTTTTTTTTAAGTTGGTTAAAAATCCCGACTGTTTCTTGGCTATGCTTGTACCTATGCATACGACAAGTTAAGTTATTTATAAATAATGTTATTCTTTTTGAAGATAGTATACGTTTTTTAATTTATTAAAAACATGTCTTATGAGTATACAAACATCAAGAGGATTTGCGTTTCATAAGCTTAATATGCCGTGCCGTGGTGGTACCGGCCTAGAATAGTACTCCCCCATCTCTTCCCGCGGGTGCCGTAAGAGTCGGCTAAGGGACCACGTACCAGAAGGTGGGCAGCAGCGCCTTCTGAGGATAGAAAACCATACTACCATTCCATATAGAAAAACATACACTGCTGCATATGTCCAGCTGTGGACATGCTATGGCTGTGATGAATGAAAAAAAAGCTTAATATTATTAATTCGTCCGTGGTTGGTCCGTGTTGCGTTTAAGCGGTAAATATATATTGTTTCCGCTTTTATAGATACGACAAGTTACGAGTGCATATGCCCTTATATATATATATATATATACATATATAAGGGCAATAATTTCACTTCCTACGCGTTTCCGCCTAGCTGATCTATTGTGCCGTACGTGTGAATATAAATATATATTGTAATGAATGGCAAAGAATCCGATTGTCACGAAGGTATGTATGTAGGAGTGAACCTATTCATGAGTAGACAATGCGGAACCACCTACATGTTTGACATCTATAACTATGGCCCTGTTCCATTTTAAGGGACAATTATAATCAAACAAAGGTCTAATTTCTTCGATTTTACGTAAAGGACAATAAAAAAATAAAAAAATCATTTATTTCAGGTTACTATAACCCATACACATAAGTTAATCAATTGAATAAAATAAAATTAAATAAGTATGAAATTAAATTAAAATTAATCTAAATTAAGTAAATAGAATTAAAATTAATGCGTCACGAAAATTCAATACAATTCAATTCAATTATGAGATAAGACGTGGCAGATGAGGAATTAATTGTATGAGGCAGAAGGTACACGAGGAGACCGTTAAATCGATCGACTCGAATTAATTCCAACATACGTAATTTGAATCGAATATTTCCAGTCCAAACAATGGGTACATGTGGGAGGAATTATAAACTTTTCAATTATCTAGAATTAACTACGATATATCGTGTTGTATGTATTGCTTCCGGGCTGTTTGGCCGTGGTCTATGTGAAACTTGAGTTCCAGACATTTTGTCGATCACTGCGGTCGACATCTTCAGTGGTTCAGTATCAGAGAAGACGCCGCGGAGGAGAGTTCTACGCTCTTGTCGCCGCTCGGATCTGAACCACTGAAGATGTCCATTTATCGGAGAAGACGCCGCGGAGGAGAGTTGTACGCTCTTGTCGCCGCTCGGACCTGAACCACTGAAGATGTCGACCGCAGTGATCGACGAAACGTCTGGAACACAAGTTTCACATAGACCACGGCCAAACAGCCCGGAAGCAATACATACAACATGCAACGCCGGCCGTGAAAGCCTTAGAGTTTACATACGATATATCGCTTGAATAATTTATAGGAGTACGAATATAGATTAAGTAAACCACGTCAACAAGTTTATTTGTAACCCGGTTTCAGAAAATCTTGAATGGAATTATACATAGTCGTATATAGCAGTACTGTTAGTACTCACACTTCTAATTAAACATCTTCGTGCAATAAATAAAGAAAAATAAAATATGGTCGCAATAAAAGACATATTAATGCTAAAGTTATATATAATACAGACAATTTAATTTTACTCGAATTAAAGGCAGCTAACTGTAAATGTGTTGCTAGTGTTTGCTTTCAATGAAAACAGATGGCGTTGCTAAATGAGTTCGTTTCGGCTGAATCGCGGTGACAAGATTCTCCGCAAACACATTAGGCCTCGCGCGTTGGTTAATTTCGGCATCGCTTCTCGGCCTTTTGGCTAAGATCAAAGTGTAGTATCTGTTCTTTTCAGCTTAATATCTGAAAGTTCCCTCATTGAGGGACCAGTATATTAAACTGATTTTTTTAAATCGACGGGAAGCTCGGAGCTCGCTCCACTCCCGTCACGGGTCGGCCCGGCATTGCAGTGCCGCCGGGATCGGCCCACATATAATACATAATAGACTAAACCAGCTTAAATCCATCCTAAAAAGCAGTTCATAAATACAGGGTAACGTTTAACTCTTAAATTTAGAGATGAGTCTTATCTTTATTACTTATCATATCAATAAAAACTATAAATTTAGATCTTTCAATCAATTTGCGGAAAGTTTTAGGTAAAATAAGGCGCCACTTATTTATTGCCGATTAAAACAACTCAATGGGCCAGCAATTAAATAAAACTCGTCTAATATTAGAAAAAGCGTTGTATGGAGTTAAACGAATATGAATTTTCGATTGAATGTAATTAAAGCTATATCATATTGAAGAATTTTAGATTGTTCAAGTTATTTACAGAATAAGGACAATTATTTATTTGAAATTAATGTTTCTAAAGATGTTGGAATACACTAGTATTTAAATTGCCAATTTAGAGTATAGAACTAAATATAAACATACCAGCTTTTGTCATATATTTATAAAAAAAATATGAATGTAATAGTTGTAGTGTAATAATATTCTTTTTGATATATTTATATTGTTGTTAGTGCTAATGCTAAGCGAATATCAAGTTTATATCGATGTGGATTGTATTGAATTAAATAAATAAATAAAATAAAATATATAAGGAAAAATATAAAATTGATTTAAAACCTTATATTTTTAATCAATTGTAGCTATACAGTATGTTATATCGTATTGGCAACTTATTTTTTAAAAGGATTTCGACCAAACATCTTAAGTATGTTGACAAGTAAAATATCTTCACATGAAATATGTATTCTAATTTTGTCGATAGGCACGCATGCGAATCACGTACCTAATTATTATGACAAGTAGTACAATAATGTACTGGAATGCCATGTGATACCGGGAAAATGTCTTGTCAAACTGAATAAGGTATTAATAGTTAAATTCTTATATGAACACCTTAAAGTTCGCATGTTGGGGTGGGGGTGGTCATTGACGACGTGAACGAAGACGAAAAACTAAGTTTTATTGAATCTCAGAAAACAAGCAGAATCTATAAATTGACAAAAATGTATTCTTCATTAAAATGCTTCGAGCATTGTTATGAATAAGTTGTGAATAAGCCCGCCTCTTGTTCTACCGACATTATTATATTGATGTTTGTGTTGTAATTTAGTCGTGTGCAATAAAGTGATTTTGATTAATGAATATAGAAAGTTAAACAGATTGAACCGACAGCAATACCACGAAATAACTTATTAATATTTAAATTACCAACAACAATAATACTAGCTTATTCTACTTAGTATTTTTTGAAATTTAATTTTATTTTTGCACATAAAAGCACAGAGAAACACTATTCGTTAATAAAAAAAAATCTCAAAGTTAAAATGAGATTTTATCTAATAATTTAGGGGAGGAGGATTCAGAAAGGTCAGAAAACCAACTGTGACAAGTGGTGAAAAAGTCATGAAATTCGTGTGATCTAAATTATGAGCGGCCTCTAACGGATAAAAATGATAGTCCACGTGGGTAAAACCGCCGGCGCAGCTAATATACTCATTTTGCTCTCTCCGTATGTACTGAGAAAGCATATGTAAGGTTATGTATGTACGTAGCCCTGCAAGGTACGCGCGACCTTGCTAAAGCTTCCAATTCAGCGACAAACCAAACAAGGTCATTCATTCGACCTCACGCTGCTATACTGATAACGGAATCTTATCAGGAAAGTGGTTTAACGTTTTATTGCACTGCTGATAGTAAATACCCTTTTACGAGCCCGTATTGTGTTCGCTATGTTGTATCCTGTATGTTGTTTTGTCGCTTATTATTTTTTCAGCTTTTATTGTCAACATCATATATTGATGAATTTATGTTATTTGAATTCAGTCCAAAACGGTGGGTAATATTCTGGCATTGCCCTTGACATTCAATTATGTGTATAAATCAGAATCAAATAATCGTTTTATCTTTTACTAGCTGCGCCCTGCGGTTTTGAAGACCCGCGTGATGATGATGATTAAAAAAATGTATACAAATAATGAAATTTTCACACTTTTGAGTATTCGAGTCGGTTCGACTTGAACACTCAAAAGTGTTGTCAACAAAAGTTGTCTTTTTTAAAAAAAGTTATTCTTCCACGGACTTTTTACGGACCAGCAGTTCTTCTCTTTGGCTTAGTTGCTCAACGGTTTGACCAGTCTCTTATCTTCGCAGCACCTATGCTTCTATTGTATATTATATCAACTCGTGATTTGACACTTCACAACTACTGTGTCAGTTTGGGCTTCAGGATTGTGCCTTCGGGGAAAGAACTATATATTTATTGCTAGGGGTTTCGGCAGCTCAGTTGAAAAAGTTTGTAAGACGTTTGCTTTAAAAGTACGAGACGAAAATAATGTTCTTTTTGTTATTATTTACGAGATGTCCTCCTATGGTATTCATTTTATTTTATTTTATTCACTGACACATATTCAGCGAACCGGTGGCATAATAGTGTGTAATGGTACATTTAGGAAAATATCGTACAGATCCCCGGCAGCTGAGGGCTTACTGTTAGGAAATTTACCATGTGATTTCTTTTCATTGCCCTATATTTCGGTTCAATTACATTTTTTGTTTGTAAAGGTACATCGAGTAGTAACGCTTGTTTCACACTCTACCCTCTTTTTTCACGTTAACCACCATTAAACGTATCGGTGTATCAAAACTAGTTACATGTACGTGGCCTATCAAACATCAACGCATGTTTATGGAAAGAAAGAAAGAAATTTATTTGTAACATTTAAAGCATACGAAAATAACAAAATGTACAATTACAAATGTTACAAATCGGCCCCAACTCAGCAATGCTGATTATAAACCAGCGCTGGTCTTCCGTTGGGACCGGTTCGTGACGTCACGGTTCTTCTGTTTGCAACAGTACATCCTATACTAAAGGCAACTGGTACCATTCATTAAAAGCGGCAGAGATAAGATATTCCAGTGTCTTGTTCGACCTCCAAACTTCATTAACAAATAAATCGCTTGGCGTGAGGCCGTCAGATCCGCACAGTCGTCACACAATATATATATCTTCATTCCTCCGCTGAGTGCACCTAATTGGATTCCAAGATTGAACCAGAGAGAATTGCTTCAATTTATTGAGTCTTATTCACAATGTAATTTGAATCTGCCGCGAATGTTTCGCTTAAGTGGCTGTGAAATGGAATAGCTCCTCTGCCTGACCTTGGAATGGCAAGCGTGAGGGGGATAGCTGTATATAAAAGCACGTGCTTTCTTGTAGATAAATATCCCCCCGACGTCGTCCTAGGCATGTATTGGATGACCTGGAAGACCCCGTCACTGTCGCCTTGTCGCTAGCTTTAGCGTCGTCTCACGGTCATCCCGGTAGAATACAAAAGAGTCCCTGATATACACAGTCAGACACCGAGCTCGAGGCAAAATCAACCTGGTTAGATTCTCTCCAAATAGTCAAAGAGCAAACATTCGTAGGGCCCACTTACGGACCACTTTGGTACCGGGACAATTCGATCAGATATCTCCCTGTTCTGGCGAAAACTCAAGCCGAGGTCCGAACCTCAGTGATGCCCTTGAGCTAGTTGCCTCGTCCTCTCCTAGTGGCACAGCGCCGTCAGCGCTAGCCTCACTGCAGCCTTCTGCTCACACACAAATACCGGGCTAAGAACCATCAGTGTTCGCCCCCCCTCCGGTGAAGCTGTAAATGTCGGTAGAGGCAAACAGCATTAGTCCGTTAGATCAAAAACAAAAGAAATAAAAGTAGATAAATCAGGGCTTTACCACTTGCAGACAATTTTGAGCTTATTTTGTTGAATGCCCTAAATGTCTAAAAAAGTTTTTAAAATATACCACTTGCGAGAACAGTTCATGAATAAGAAGCTTGAATCATAGGGAAGATCTAACATCATCCGCATCAAATATAACGTCGGTGATGATGAAGCCTGACTCATTAGTATGTTGGTTACATGTTGGTTGAAGGCTGTCTAGTGTCGAGATGGCTGTTGACTGTCTCCAGTATCGGGTAACGTCGCGCAACGAAGCAGTAACGGCGCCGGCTACGAGGCGCCCACGCATGCCTCCACGTGCCTTATGTAAATAATAATATTACTACTTACGGACGCGGCAATAATACTTTTCAAATGGCATCACGAGTTGGAACCAACGTTGTAGTATAGCATAAACAGATTTACTAATTACCATCCACAAGTCATCTCTTTGGATGAGTAATGTATGCTTTGTACGAAAAAAACATAAATAAATAAATAGTAGTAAAATAATAAATAATAATTAAATTATCACTAACTCTCTTATTTATAATCGAAAACCACATAATACAGCTATAATTAACCGCGCCCTCGCCGGAGCATTCAATTTTATGGAATCTTTTTTCTGGCATGGGACAATGGGCGCTAAAATGTTGCCATATTCATTAATAAAATATTTGTCCTACAAAATTCACATCAGTTTAAGTATCAAAACTGATATCATACAAGACATGGCAAAGTCTATGACACATTGTAGCGAAATCAGAACACAACCTTGGCATACATACCTACATAGGGAATATTATAGCATAGCGTCTATAATATATATCGATGTACTATAGACAAAAGATTACGAAGCGATTATATTGTCACTGACCTGGATAAGTGAAATGCATATGCTATTATTGAGAGTATGACATGCTTCGTTTCTGCCATTGTGGTGAGTGAAAATTTACTAAAAGGTTCGGGCCATGATTTGGTGTCTCAAAATAGTGATTTACATGTTAGATTAAGAATATCTCGGTATGTTTGGTTTGCAGCAGGTATACAGGATGTTAAGCCATTTAAATGGGTTAGTATGGGCAAGTCTGAAATGACATGATATACAAAGATCTGTTCCTAGAAAGCGTGTCATCTGTTTTATTGATAGGAAAAACCGCATTCATAAATTTAAAAATAACCTTGTACTCAGTTCAGGATTTGAACCCGGTCGCATTGAAGAACGAACTAACATTAATTTTTTATTTCGATTGTGTATAGATCATAAGCAGTAAATGTGACTATTGGTTCTTCTTCTCTCAGCCATGTACGTCCATTGCTGGACATATGCCTCCCCCATATAGGGGGGATTTGCCAATACTCACCACGCTTGGCAGGCGGGTTGGCGAGCGCAGTATGATTTCCAATCCTCAGAAGGCGCTGCTGCCCACCTACTGGTACGTGATCCCTTAGCCGACTCCTACGGCACTCGCGGGAAGAGATGGGGGAGTACTATTCTAGGCCGGTACCACCACGGCCGACTATTGGTTATGATATCTAAAATATGTAAAATGCCATTCATATTTCTCCATACCGACCCCTCCGAACGTGTGTGTGGATCCGACTGATGTTTGTTTCCCGAACCTTTTCTTGCCTGCTACAGGGTACAGTCAATTGTTTGTGAAGATTTGGACTGGTTACTGTGAACGCTCGGGAAATGTCGACAATTTATCGTTATGTAAATAGATTGCAATCGGGAAGCAATTTTATCGATTTGACCGAGGCGGTTGTTATGCTTTGATGCAATTCGTTACGTGGCTGCATTGGAACGTTCGGAGATGTCTGCATTACCGTGATTGGTGTTGGCGAACTTGGTACTTGTGAGAAACTTTATAGAATTTATTGTTGATCCAAGTAATATATACATACAGTTTTGTATGTATGAATAAAAAACAGCTAGCATGTAAGATTGTTAAAATAAATTTAGATCGTATAGGAATTATTTAAGGAACAATTATTATAATATCTAAGAGGCTGTATCGGAAACAGCTCTTACGAATAGGGTGACAGTTTAAACATGGATAACTGTATGCTTATGAAGTTATTTTATATAGATGTCTTGCCTGAGAAAAGCCGAGTAATCGAATATTATCTAAAAATATACAAGCTATTTAAATTTTATTTATGCATGGAATAAAAACATTTTACGAAAATCATTAAAGTTACAAACTAGGTATATTGTTATTAGCAACCAATAGTTCGATGAATAATTCGAAGCTTTATTATGTACGAATAAAAATAATTTTAAAATACATATCCTTGAGTTAAAATAAAATATGTAATAGGTATCGTAATGCTGCCTTTATGTAGTACTTACTACGGTTATTTCACCCAAGGACAAAATATATACAACATATATAAAATTAATTAAAAATAAAATTACTTTTGCGTTTATAAAATCTAATATTAGTTTTTCCAACATAACAAATTCCATAGTAATTTTTAATAATAAATATCGGATTGCGTTGTTGATTGTTACTAAGTTGCTAATTTTGCAATGTGTAGGTAAATTTCAGTAAGCCTTAAGTAAAACAATGTTAAAGTAATACAATAACAATTCAATGACGGTCGTAAACGATATGTGGTGACATCGAGCACATTGATGCTTGCAGCAGTCTCCTCAGGGTACTAATTCAATCTGAATATAGATATGGTGTCATCCATAGTTCTAGAGATCTAGCGTAAATGCTAGATCTAGCGTAAACGCTAGATCTCTCCTCTATCTCACTTGATGGTCAGTGACGCGGTGGTCGACGATATAATCATGCTAGACCTAGAGTGTTTACTGGCTCTCAAGGAATGCTGCCTGAACACACTATGTGTTTGGTGACAGTTTTACAACACGTAAATGTTGTTAAAGTTTTGACACCGACTATGAATTTTGTATATACAACATTAAGCTTATTTTCCGAGTCCTTTTTATTTCGAAAGGTAAAAAGTAATTGCAATTTTAAAAGTGTGATACCTAGTTTTGCAGGCCAGTGTAGATAGATAGATAGAAAACTCTTTGTTTGCACACTATTTCAAAACTACACACATAAAGAAAACAAACAAACAAATATACATACAGTGATACAAAGGGCGGCCTTATCGCTTAAGGCGATTTCTTCCAGGCAACCAAAATTGTATATCAAAAGCGAAAAATACGAATCTCCTAGCGTATCGGAAAATAATGATTCAGTAATCATCGTCATCGTCAATCGGACGATGCAGTCATCGTCCGATACCGAAATGCTATTATCTCCAACATCATAATGGAATAGTATTCTCTCTCATCTAAGATATCTAATACGAGTAATCTCTCTAAGATTAAACAAACGACTGTCTAACATTGTTTTTAGTGAAATATACCATCTTCGAGGAATTTAAAGTATGAGATTAGATAGATTTTCTATGTATACATACAGACTCGGCAGGACAGTATGTTTTCCTAGTGGGTGGTCGGGATCCCCGATGCCATTTGGTTGTGGAACTTAACCAGGCAATACTCAACCTGAAGTACATGTATTATTCTAAGCGCGCGGGGCTAAATTGGCGGACAACCAATTAGTTTTACTTATGGAACTGTTCTATGTGTGGCGATCACTGCTTTCTAAGTACCTACTCCCAAACAGGACAGCGGAAATCCTTTGACGCAAGCCAATGTATTGTTTACTACGGGTAGATGATTGAATAATGAATAAATATGAATGGGTAGTGAAAAGTTAAAAGAATTGAACCTGAACGGTTGAGTATCGTCTTGTGTCTCTTTATTTTATCTCAATTTTTTTTCTTTACCCAATAAACCGCTGAATAAAGCTAAGCTAAGCTAAGCTGGTACGTTCATTTATTTGAATGGTATATCATTTTTAATTATCTACGGTGTATTTTGTTCGAATAAGGAATGAGGATCTCCCCATTCCTTATTTGTATGAACGAAATTCACCGTCATATCCCAGCAGATTGCCAGTAAGAGGGGCACATACCACGTAGAACTGATGTCCGATGACGTTGTAAGGTTCTCGAGTCACGGTCTTGAAAGGGGGATAATTGTAGGATGCGGCAAGGTAGAAAGACGACCTGACCAAGATTGCGAGAGAAATCTGGACGCGGGCCGCTTCCAACCGGTTCGTGTGGAGATCAGAGGGCGAGACAGATGTTCAGCAGCGGACATTCTTCCGTTTTCGGGATACGCTTGGCAGGCGGGGGGTACATTTCTAGGACGGCACCCGACGGTGCTCGTTTAATGGTATTAGATGGATGCAGTATGCAGGCGACACTAAAGTTTCAAAATTATAGCCAGCAACAACAACAACAACAAACAACGCTACGCTCTTCAACCCTATCAGGTATTTATGTATTTATAGTGTCTAAGGTATTTCGCACTTTGGCCACTTGTGATGCCAAACAATTTACTCTGCCGCATGCCCGTGTGGGTATGGGTGTGTCTGGTATCTGATAAACGTTGGTCGCTTTACGTACAGTGCTATAGAGGTGGTTTTAATAAATTAAATAACTATAAGATACAGAATCAAGCTATTTCTCTTTTACGAGTACGGTAAGGAAATTTTTAATACCAATAGAATCTAGTTTTCTCACTGTAGCAAAATGCTGGTATATACATGGTAACATGCATCAATAGTTATGTCTCGTGGTAATTCTTTTACTGTCTCTGTGGATTAAGACAATTTAGTAAAGTTAATCTTTTTTCTGTATTTCACTTGGTTCAGGTTCTGGTAGTTTTAGTCAGTACCTAATTACGTGAAAAATAAGACCTAAATTATCACAAAAATCGAATTTAGTATTGTCGTTCATAATGTTTTAGACGAATTTTGTCCTTATTATAATTATATAAGATCTGTTAGTTTAGAAAATAAAAATGTAAATAAAAGTATCATTAACAGATTTACGTCCGTCTGTAAATAGTTTGAATTGGCATCATCATGTCAATATTGTTTTCAGTTGCCCAACATAGGCGACATAGAGACATTACAAACTCGGCATTTTGCCAAGTTCTCTCTTCATAGATTAGTTACACCATAATGTTACGGTTATTGACATTACACCGTCAACAATATTACGGTATGATTAGCTGAATCCGACAAGTTAAGTCTTTTCAGATCTATTCTAATAATCTTCAAAAAATACCACTACTGAAGACAATTCATGAAGGTTAATTCTGATTTAACGACATTTGATTTCATTTACTAATATATTAGTGAAAAAATATTATCGAGCGACCATATTTTACCTTTAAGCAATGATATTATATGTTTATATGAGGTATAGATGTCGCACTAGCGCGCGGAAACGGAGGCGGCAAAATTAAGTCAATTGTAGTAATTTTCATTACGACGCGTATTTCAAGCGCAAGTCTAAACCTATAGCTATCCTTTTCTATATTATTTGTTCCGTATTATCTGTCGCACTAAGCATGTTTATGTCGTAAAGGAACAAAATCTGAGCACCGCGCAGTATGAATATACGTCATCATCGTCATCATGTCAGTAAAACATCATTCATTGCCTTTAAATATAAAAATGTCTCGCGTGAAACCAAATGCGCTTGATCCGTGTCTTACACCAGAAGAAACGTAATAAAGAAACCTAAAAATGTGATTAGTCATTATATTTGAGCCCGTAGGGCATCCGTAAAGCACATATCTACATCTATACTAATATTATAAAGAGGAAAGATTTGTATGTAAGCATGTTTGTAACGAATTGGCTCAAAAAGTAGTGGATCGATTTTAAAAATTATTTCACCATTCGAAAGCTATATTCACCCTGAATAACATAGGCTATATATATATAATATATTTGCGAAAAAAATAGGGATCCTTATAATATTTAAATTTAAAGTTTTTTACCCGTGTGAAGCCGGGGCGGACCGCTAGTTTGTAATATTTTAATTCAACACTCATGAGGATTTGTCGCGCTTGTATGCGCCTGTATGCACCCGCCTCTGTTATATCATCGGTACCTGTTATGCCCTTAATAGGCAGGTAAATGTGTAGTCACTGATTTTATATTTACGAGTAGGTACCTTCACCTGTAACATAGATAGATAGATAACACTTTATTGTACAAGTACATCAACTTAAAATAACATTTATAAAATAACACATTAACAAATACAAAATACGTTGCACAATTGGCGGTCTTATCGCTAAGAAGCGATCTCTCCCAGACAACCATTGTAAGGAGAGGAATTATATTTTTGAGAAGCGGTGGTGTACTAAGTTTAAACAGGATAAATAAATCTTAAAAAAAAAAATAATAATAATATAAAAAAATAAAATAGTATTAACCAAGATAAATGCATATTATACGGTCAATAGAATATATAAACAGTATATATATACACAATGCGTACCTTTAATATGATACATATAATATCAGTCGAAGTCACAACATACGCAGTCGCCCAAATATCATCCGTCCACCATCATAAGGTTGAAGCTTCGAACATGTTCGAAGGGCTGAAGATTACTTGACACCATGAACCAGCAAGGTCGATTGTCCCGTACAATAAATATTGTTTGTTTTTATACTTATCGGTATTGTGGTTGCACATCAACTTTTGTCTAAATTGGTCCATTATTTTCTTTGACGACTGTACCTTCTGTCTTAGTTTTTTCGAGAGATAAGTGTCATATAGTGTTACGTAGGTAATTATTGGACACGTAAACTCTAAGGCTTTCACGGCCGGCGTTGCATGTTGTATGTATTACTTCCGGGCTGTTTGGCCGTTGTCTAAGTGAAACTTCAGTAACAGAGAAGACGCCGCGATGGAGAGTTCTACGCTCTTGTCGCCGCTCGGACCTGAACCACTGAAGATGTCGACCGCAGTGTTCGACGAAACGTCTGGAACACAAGTTTCACTTAGACCACGGCCAAACAGCCCGGAAGCAATACATACAACATTACTTACACGATTTTACTTTTCTTTTTATCACACTCAGAACCCCGCACTAGGATTCCCTGTATCGCGGGAGGCATGGACACATACAATCACAGCACACAAACACCCAAGACCCGGGACAAACATCTACACTAATCGCACAAATGTTTGCCCCTGCCGGGTTTCGACACAGAAGTCATGTCAATGACACTAACCAATGCGCCATGGCGACGGTCAACTTAACCTACTATATACATAGGTACCTAAGCATATAAGCTGATATGATCACTAACAACATGTACGAATTAACATTAGTATCGGTTTATTAGTCATGGTTTTTATTTATTTTAATTATTCTATATTTCGGCATAGTTATATGCACCATGTTCACGAGAGAACCGAAATTGGCTGATATTTGTTCAGCTTATATACGTCGTACGATTGAGTCTCATTGCGAGTACATAAAATATTATGGTATATGTCTGTCAGCTCCTAGTGGAATCCGTATTTATATAATATATCGTAGCCCATACAATTATAAACATATGTTTGTGAATGTGAGCATTGAGATGACTAATAAAATTAGTAATGATAGAAGAGAATGGAAGAGATAAACTTCTTGTGCCGACCCCATCTAGTGTGGCATAAAGACAAGAAGAAGGAGAAGCTCTTAGTGGAATTCCTAATTATCTTCGTCGATATAATCGTTGAAATTATTGATTATCTTCGCTCCAATTTCACTAAGTGAACGTAATAAGAACCCAATTGCCGTAATTTGTTTTGTTCTGGTTCGCAAACATCGCCGGATCCAATCGAATTGTATGAGATTTATGATGCTTTCGTTCTAGTTCATCGTTGTGTTGGCTATTGTATTTATTGCTAAAGAAAGAAATAGAGCTCAGAGCGCAGTAAACAAAAGCATTATTGGAAACCTACGGAGAATAATTATTCACTATGGTTATACTTAACGTGACCATTTATTTTTTTTGCCAGTACGGAACATTTGCAGAATTATATATGTTAAAAAAAAGTGATTAGTGTTTTACAAGATTTTTATTATAAAAGACAGAATAACACAAATTAATCAAAGCACTAAACACAAAATACCTGGTTAAATAAGCACAACTTTCTAAACCCCATTAGTGGCGTGAATTTATTTCCCCCTAAGTTGCAGTTCGTGTTATCTCTTCGAGCGGGAAAAATACATTTTAAATAATCTTTTCAATTGTATGCAAAAGCGGGACTATGTCGCCCTCGCTGGGGACACCGGGACAGTCTGCCTGAAAGCGGGACTGTCCCGCTCAAAGCGGGACGTATGGTCACGTTAGTTATACTATAACTATGGCTAAAACTTTTCGATATTTGTAACTAATGCGTGTGTCTGTCACCCATTCCTGACACTAAATTAACGCAGACAGAACAAAAGCAAATTTTTCTCGTCATGACACTGACATGAAAAGATTGAGCTAGGTATGTGGATATTTTTTACATTTTGGCTCCGTATTGTCGTTACGTTTAGCCATTGTACCTATAGAAGTTTTTTCTTTGCCAAAACAGAAGCGTTTGTTCTAAAACTCTCCACAGTTTTACTATCATTGTAGTAAATATTATATTATTACGTAATAAATGACCACTGAAAAAATAATATTTAGGTTTTCCGTTTTATTTTTAGTTAAAACAATATGAGTGGCCATAATCTGGAAACGTAGGGGGTCCGACCATAAATTACCGCAAACGCAACTATAATATCGTAGAAGTATGCGTAGCACTTTTCAGTTATTGGAGTGTAACTCAAAAACCACTTGTCCGATTTTGATGAATGATTTGATATGATTTTAATGGGACCACCACGGAAGTATACTCAATCCAACAAAAAAAGAATTATCAAAATCGGTTTATAAACGACGAAGTAATCCGCGAAAACACACAAAAAAACCGTCGAATTGAGTAACCTCCTGTTTTTGAAGTCGGTTAAAAAATGATTATTCACAAATCAAACTCCCGCCATTGTATCCGCTGATAAGATATCATATTTATTTTACCTCCTTTTTAAAAATAGAAATTGCTTCACTAATGGTGCAAAGCTAACATTCAAATTGGGCCAATGACAACGATTCGTTTGATTTTTGGGGGCTCGGCTCGGGGCTATTTCAGTTCTACTCTATATATAACTGCGGCCAGCGAAAACTATAACTAAAAGTTGTATCAATTTTTATACAGCTTGTGGCTAATGAGTCCTATCGACAATGACATTGAAGAAAAATAATTGACTCTTATAATTTGCAACAATTTAAGTACCTTTCACATTGTTTAAACAACCGACGATTTTGTTGTGACTGTAGAATTCGCATTCTCAGACGAGTTTATTTTTGATACTTTATGTAACGTATTTTTTGTTGTTATTCTTAAAACGATGTAGCGGCGGTGGTGGTTATATATATTAGGGGCATTAATTTTACAAATGTTGTCATTACTTTTTAAATATTGTTTATGTATGTGCCCAGTTTCCTCCAGGAAACTTTTAGTGTGATCTATGTATATATTATTCCGGAAATCAACACTTACAACCAATATTCGATCCATATATGAAAGTCCTTGCCAACATTGAATACAAATAAGTAAATGTGAAATTACTGACATATCCGTTGCTCGCGGAAGCTTTCACAAACCTTCATAGTCTTAAGTAGTTCCAAAAAGAACTAAAACGTATATGGCAGTCCCTAATCGAGTCGTGACTGGACAACAGCGCCTGAAGCGGTTTAACTTGTGTCCAAAAAATTAAGAAAAAAAAGGTATACATCATTTATTGGCCTCAAAACTGGGAATGTTACATTGGGCTTGTGCCTTGTTTGTGGGCTTGTCAAGTTACATTGCGTACATCTTAAATACTTTAAATCTTATAATCATCGAATCGCAAACGTATAACAATCGAATAACGCACGTCCCGCACGCACAACTATCGTTTTTCTGTGTCACAGTTGTACTAGATAAATGACAGTTAGTGCTGACTTCAATTGTTTCACGCTCCGATACGACTGCGGTACCGGCCACTGTTTCTTTTGACATAATCTTGGTTTTACCCGAAAGGCAAACCTGGTAGAAGAATGGAAGGGTTCTTTTTAATTGTGTACGTGTGTACCTTTGTTTTTTTACACGGCAGGATGTAAAACAACCGTTTAATTCCAATTAAAGGGGTGTCAATCGATTGAATTTATTATTTATTGATCTTACTCGATTAGGCTATAGGTTAAATAATTATTGTGTATTAGGGTTCACTTTTCAAAACTATTTTCCTATGTGTAAAGTATTGTAATCAAACATTATTAAGCGGATTCATTCGGTTATATTTAATTAAAATACTATCATATTGATATAATCTCTGTCTGTATGCTTAGCATTTTGTATAGGTTTTTAAATCTGAGAATCTCAAGCCCATGAATGCGGTTAATGTATATAGTATAGGCACACGCAAATGCTACAAAAATATGTAACTTTATTGTGTGATACCAGTATTGAATTAATAACAATGACAGGACTGCATAGCAAACTCGACATAAGGTTCGTAGTGGCCGCATGGCGCGATCGTAACTCTGCATATAATTTGAAATTGTTCGAAGAGGGATATCCCGGGAATATCACATGAGTCGATGTGTCTACGGCTCTGGGTTAAAAATAATAACAATGGGGCCAACCAAATTGCTGCTGAAAGTGGCTACGCTGATGGAATGCAATCAAATTATACTGTTTTTCTGGTTCAGTACATTACAATTCACAAGGAACCTTTATAGGATAACTTTGTTGTCCGTCCATCCGGCCGGTCCGTCCGTTGACTTAGAACTATGAAATTCGACAAGTAATACCGTCTTATACTACAAGTACCTATATGGAATAATCTGAAAACTATACATGTCTATGTAATTAAATCGAAATAAACAAGGTCTTGATGCAAGAAACGGCGGTCCAAGTTTTGAATTGAGTTAACCGTCTTATGTGGGGTATCGTATGAAAGGACTTCATTGTCACAAGCTTAAACAGATTTCTAATTATTTTCATGTATTATAGTTTTCGATCTTTGACGATAAATAAGAAAAATATTTTATTTAATATGTAAGTAATATAAGACTATTTTAGATAATATGTACCTACAAATTGTTTATATTATTTACATATATATTATATTTGTACTGAACCCTTGGTGGCGGAATCTGACACGCACTTGTCTGATATTTTTTGTCATTGAACTACATTGTACGGTACGGAAGAGAAGAGACCAGAACAGATGCGTGACAGGCTGCGCTCCATCTGCAATAATTTTAAAACGTACTTTGCAGCCATATTCCATGTCCTTTTCATTGTTCTAGACGGAATAAGTGTGCAAAATTATCGAAATTATTGCAACCAACTGGAACCTGCCCTTAGTGTTGACAAGGTGGTTCACAATATAAATCTTTGAGACGATAATATTTATTTATTTATTCATAACAATAAGTAATATAACGGTTGGTTTACCAAAGCGTTACAAATTGGTACTAATTTATAACATAAAAATCTGATAACATTATTTCTATTTGACAATTATATATATATATATATATTATATATATATAATGATGATGATGACGACAATTCTGATGTCTACTCCCGGTCGTATATCTCTTCCATTGATCTAAGCAAATGTCCATGTACAGACATGTTTAATGAAAAAATGCAAAGACCCTGCAATGATTTGAATTTCTTTATGTTTTTTCTTTTATTTGTCTAACAAAGACGAATAAAATAAAAGCATGAAGAATTTCATTTCGCTTCGAAATTGAATCTCGAATTCATAATACTTCTAGTCTAGTCTCCAATTTACAGTTGGGTTTCATATGAGTATGTCTTCTATACGATTGGGGATCTATATCTCAGTTATGTCACTTTGCAATCTTGGGGATTTAGATAGTATTGTCACGTCTAGACGGACAGCAATAAACTTTGTCAGTACTAGTATTATCTATTCTATTATATTAAGTTACATTTTTTTTTGTGTGTGAATTCGTTTATCCGCTGTAACTCGTTGTAAACCGCGTAATGTATTTCGAAACGGTATTTACGTCTTGCAGATATTTTATCCAGGTTTTTATGCATAATAACTCTACCCCACGGTTTCATTTGCACAGCTATTCCTCCAGAAATCACATTCTGCTTTTATTTAAAAATAGAACCTTTTTTTATTTTACTAAAATTATTATTATTATTTTATTTATCAACATTCACACAGTCTTCAGGTCCCAAACTAGGCAAAACTGTACTATGATAACCTAATGACTGATATACCTACTTATATACATATACACACCCAGACACAGGTCAAACAGTCATGTTCATACACACAAATGTTTGACCTGTCCGGGAATCGAACCCGGGACCAGCGGCTCAGAAGGCAGAGTGCAGAATGCACGTCTTAAGTGGTAAAATAAGTGGTATTTTTTTAAAAGTAATTTCTTAGATGTTTCTGTGTCATCATAATCATCTGTGCTAAATTCTAGTTTAATCCGTTCAGTTCTGTATTGATAGATAATTCAGTCAGGTTTGCCTTTTTTGTATACACAGATTATATATTTATAAATATTTCGTATCAAATCTAAATTGTGTTGTGGGAAGCTAAGCCTGGTTACTAGTATATTCATAAGTATAAAATATATATCATGCACTTCAATACAATACAATACAATACAAATACATTATTGACACAAACAAAACAGAAATTAAAAAAAACAATTATTACAATGTTTACAATTACAATGTTTACAACACTTCGAACATTATGTTCGAAGATCATGCACTTATGTCTATATATATGCTAGATACGTAAGCATAACATAAAAAAGCAATGTTCAAGGTGAGCGTTTCATATTGTTTTTATATTCCATAACGCGACGTCGTCGAAAGCTATATCGGTCGATGCAATTTCTTCTATTTGCTCTGGTGAAATTCTAATGACGTCATAGCATCTCTTGCGTGCATCTTTTAATCAATTTAGCTTTCGATGTTGTTTAGAAAAGTATTATTATCTACTAGCTGCGCCCCGCTGTTTACCCTCGTGGTGATGAAAAAAGGTGATGATAAAATTAAGCCTATGTCTTAATCCAAGGTATAAGCTATCTCCATACCAAACTCATCCAATCTAGCCGTTTAAGCGTGAAAGACTAATAAACATCCATTCATCCAAACTTTCACATATATTATATATTATGAGTGGAATAACGGTTCTTAACCTTCACTGCAAAAAACACTTCAAGACAAGAAAGAAAAACTTTTTTTTAATCCTACCTGCGCGCCCTCACGGCGCGGCGGTGCGGGGACGCGGTTCTTCAACGTTGTAAGGCACGACTCACTTATTGTGTCAGTCTTGAGACATAAGGAAGAATGGAGTAAGGTCACGAAAAAAAAAATTTATTTGACTGTGTTGGCCGACACTAATACAGACAGCAAGACTCTGAATGTAATGCTACTGTTGATGCCGCCAACAGTTGACGCCATCTGTTGACCGAATTTGGAAATTCATTATTGTTTGAAAGAGTACGCTTCCTAGGTGGTCTTTAAATTAACTTAAACTTCGGAAGTTTTCATGATATCGAGGAAAATTGTAAGAAAATTCATGGAAATGTAGTTGGTTGTTACAATTTTGATCGGCATTAAAAAAAATGGAACCGACTTCAACACTCAATAGTGTGAAATAACTTGTCGAAGTCGGTACACACACGGTTTCGACAAGTTGTTTCACACTTTTGAGTGTTGAAGTTGGCTCCACTTGTTGGTAAAATATTTGTTTGTCAAAAAATAACTTGTTAAATTTTTAATTCACCATAATACTGGTCAGAAATTTTATAGCCAACACACTTGCGATCTGTTTTCTAATACACTAGATAAAAATAAATGTTCATCGACTAAACATACGGGTGAAGGTCGTCGTTACTTCGGATCTTATACTAGCTTAGACACACTTCACAGTCACAACATACCTAGTACACGTAAACAAGAAATAGTTCAGGAGCTACGTCATAGTATCGTCCCACTGCGTGACGCTATCGAGAGCTATATCCGTCCACCCTCGTGCTATTTGGTACGGCGAAATTCGAATGACGTCATTCGGACACGCGACTTTGCTCCGTCTAGCTAGATATTATGACGTAGCCGCTTTTATTGTTGCCGGAAAAAGCTACATTTTCTTTAGAGTGAGTTTTTAAACCCTCTCTTAAGGGATCAACAGGTGTCGATGACATCACAGAGGTTGGCGGGTGTTTACAGGCAGAGAGGGCGGGACAAATCCTGATGCGTGTTGATTACAAAAAATAGTACAAAATAGCGGGCCGCTCCTGTTTCGTGCGGATAAAAAGTTTCAATATTAAAAATTATGGATCCCTAATTTTTTTGCAAATATAATATAGCTTCCCAACATTGAATGAACTTTTCAAATCGTTTCAGTAGTTTCGGAGCCTATTCAATGCAAACAACAAACAATCAAATCTTTCCTCTTTACAATATATTACAAATATGTGCTTTAACAGTGGTCAGGCTGAAACATTTTTCCTTTGAGGAAAGGAAAAATATAGTCGCTCTAAAATATTTTCTTACTAATAAATGAAAATAATCAATATTATTTTGTTATATATTATTTTCTTCATCCCCCTCATGACATGCACATTTCAAGCTAATCTGTTCCCTTTCAACTTATTACTTATCAGTCACTGGTGCTACTTTCAAGCTTCCTCTGATATTCGTATTCCTTATTTTATCCATCCTAGTCACAGCGCATATCACCACACAATAATACTTATTGTGACAAAGACTATAAAACGTTCGAAGGTTCAAAACTACCAGGCGACAATGAACTCTTACATGTTATAAATAGCAAAACCTTAACGATAGAAGCAACAGATGAATAACATTGTTCTGTAATAATCAATCGCTTACAATGTTTTCACTTGTCCATAACTGATAATGCTATAACTGTTATTTGTACCTATCTACCGTGGTATATAGTAGGTGTAGGTTAAGTAACGTATGAGAGCTCAGGCAACCTCCTTTCATTCATATTCTCCACATGACAAAGTTTTCTTTTTATTCCCAATACAGTGTTCATGGATTCTTCCACGGGAGAGAGAGGTCTCCGTGGATTCCTCCACGGGAGAGAGAGGTCTCCGTGGATTCCTCCACGGGAGAGAGAGGTCTCCGTGGATTCCTCCACGGGAGAGAGAGGTCTCCGTGGATTCCTCCACGGGAGAGAGAGGTCTCCGTGGATTCCTCCACGGGAGAGAGAGGTCTCCGTGGATTCCTCCACGGGAGAGAGAGGTCTCCGTGGATTCCTCCACGGGAGAGAGAGGTCTCCGTGGATTCCTCCCACTGTGTACAATACTCAGATATTGATCGAACAAGTGCACATCGTGTAGTGTAGACATGTCATTGTTTGCATGGACTGTATCACCGAGGTCATTTTATTGATATACTGATACTGAACTACTAATATTGCATTTTGTACCGTTATCATTGGTTCTTGTAAAGATATATAAGTAGTATAATAAACGCCATAATAAATTACCAATGTTTTTAGATGACATCCGAAAAATGGAAACGCTATCAATTCCGTTTTTACGTTTGTTACCTCACATAACTCCCATTAAAGGTCTGTTTAAAAAAAAATCTCTGAAAGGGTATATTCAGACTGGTTTCATAAAAAATTATACGAAATAGCTTTATCACTTCGTTCAATGTTTCCAAAAAAATGTGGTAATTTTTATACCAAGTGAAAGTCAGTTTTAGTAATTTTTAACGCGTCTTGATAAACACACTGATATAAAGAATTTATCGTATAAGGAATGCTTACCGTTGTCAGTTTTCTGTACAAAAAGCAATCATTATATGTACAGATCAACCAAACATTGAAATGCCACAAGTGTAAAATTGGCAAAATTAATGAAAAACAACAATTCCTAAATTGACTATAATCTTTGGATTACTTATATGAAATTAGATGCATGTGTGTAATTATATGTTGGTGCATTTTTTATTAATTTTGTGTAAATAGAAACTTCTAAAAAAGTTAAGAAGTCATAAGGCCTAGCGACGTACGGAAGCGCTCAGTTGAACATGTCAGCGCTTACCCCTACATATCCTATAGCCATGGAGAGTGTGTTCCACTCTTTGACAGTGAAATCAGGTTTGTGAAGGCTGCACGCTTACTGAGTCAAATTAATACTATTTAGTATAGTATTAGTATTACATATGTCGCATTGGCGTACGTCTGATCGAATAATATGAGCTTAATATTACGATTTCTTCTTCTATATTAAGATGTGATTCAATTTGTTGTTAAATAAAAGGAAACCAGGCTCAGCGTATACGGAAACGAGCATACTGTCTATTATTTATCGAAGTGATCCAGCCATATTTTACTGCGCCTATAAATATCAAAATAAGAAGCCTATAGAGAAAGCCTCGACTAGCGCCATCACAATTCTAACCTTATTGTCTACTTGATAAAATTGTTATTGTATAGGCGAACAGTTTGTGTAATTTATATTTGCGTGGGAGACTTGATAGCAGATTTGTACTGCGGTTTCTCTTGAACCCAGTTGATGTCGGCTCGGCTGAATTTATGAATAACTATAGTTCATGTCTTGAAGGTTTATAATTTATAATTCTGCTAGGAGAAACTTCATACTTCCTACACTGCATATGTATTCGGAGATGTTGAATCAATTTTATTTGGCAAATCTAAATTGTGTGTCATCAATCATTTTCCAAATTTTCGTTGATACTCACATATATTCTGTTACCGTTTTATCGTTCTCGATAAAATCGGCGTTCTTCCGAAACGCGCTTCGTTAGATAAAGTTCTATAACTTCTTATTTATTAATTCTTTAGTCACTGTTATTCTATTAATCACCACTCGAACTAGCTTATATTCCATAAAATGAAGAAGTTCGTGTTTTATGCGCTTAAATTAAATTAGTTGTAACTGCTTACAACGCTATCTCTAATAATCATCATCATTATCACCAACGCATCAAATATTAGATGAGTTTTAATTAAATGCTTAGTCGGCACCACATTAAATGCACAGTCTACCCGCATTCTAATAAATAATATCTAATTTCAGACCTGGCATTCTTACGTGTCAGACGAATTTGGACTTTAACGTAAATTTATAAAAAATGTACCTTGCTTAACACCATTTCAGATATATTCATTAAATCATAGAATCAATGCCAATATCGATGTCCTCAATACTTCAACAAAAGAGTAATAGAATTAGAACGTATCCGGAAATCGTGCTTTTGGTGATCTGAATCGGAAATCTACATATTTCTGAAAGGAGATGGCCAGGTAGTAAGGTTTGAATGCGTTGAATGACTGCCGGTCTCTTCAATCAATCAAACAAGTTCATTTGCAATATATATGCAAGTTGCTATTATATTACCTACAGTTGGTAGTGTTAGCTACCTTGCTTACGTTATCTATGTACATATACTTCACCATTACTGCTATGCAAAATTTTAATAATTAATCCAGTTGTAACTGTGCTTGACACATATAATTTACATTATTAGTCCACGATACTAGAAACCGATACATTACATTACAGATACAGTTAATTTTCAAAATTAATACAATTGTATCATGATAAAATAGAAAAATATCCTAGTCTTATGTTTGATACATAAGACTAGGATATTTTTCTATTTTATCATGATACAATTGTATTAATTTTGTAAATAAATGTCAAGTAATGACATGTTTTGAACCTTCAAGAAGGGATCATTCATGTACTGAATAGTAAGATTTTTTTGAGACAAGTGAAAAGGCTTCTCTTAAATAAGACAAGGTATTCGCATTCTAATGTAGATTTTGGTAAACGATGTATACCAATTATTGCGATTCCGTGGAGAGGCATGCGGACTTTTTTCTGTGCCATTCACTTCTGGGAATAGTAAATAAGTTTGGCTTCTTTTTATAAACCTTTTTTATACTTAAGGGGTAACCTAACATTAGTTTGCATTTTTTAAATGTAACCGTTTATTCGCTATTATTCGTGAGATCTACAGTAGCTACAACATGGGTACTACCCGAGTAGCTACAATTTGGGATTCTATAAACGGAGAGTTAACAGAGTCTTAAAAAGGATTGGCAACGTAACGTATTCCCCCAGTATTTCATAATATATCCATAGGCGACGGTGATCGCTTACCATCAGGTGGTCCGTCTGCTTGTTTGCACCTATTACATATTGTAGTGATAACAATAGAGATACATTTTTAGTAACTGAATTAATAATTTCAACTTCTTTGAGAATTTCTTGTCATGTTTAAATTCGTTTGCGACAATTCCCAGTTTTTGCGGATTCATTGTACCTAATGTATACCAATAGAGCGTGGTTCAGTGGACCGGGAAATCGATAAAAGTTTGAGTATAATACATTTTTTCTATTGTTGAGTTCAAAAGAGTAAATGTAATGTAGGCTATACTTATGTACAAAATTACCTATAAACTGTATTCAACAAAGAAAACCTGTTTTAAAGCTATTGATTTCCATGACATAAAAACTTCCACGGAATAAATTCTTTAAAAAAAAGTATTGTTTTTCACAAAGAGCATACACATAAACCCTTTCACACTCACAACCCGCATTATAGGATTCTTTGTGTCGCGTAATGCATGGACACACATAATAACATACGCAAACACTTATGTATGTTGTCGACAACATATGTATAATTTGAACCCAGAGCCCCAGGATCAGAGGCCGTTAAGCCTTAGGCCACGACGACAAATTTATTGTAAGAATAAAAGGATTTTGTAAGTTACTGTCTATAAATATTTAATATTAAAAAAACATTTAATATATAGTGTACGTGAGTATTACAAAAAAATATTACAGATACTACACCACCATTGCACCTGTCAAATCAATGTATGTTCATTCGTTCCTTCCTTCGGCATCGGTATCACTTTGAATTACGTTGTTTGTTTGTTTGCTTGTTTGCCAGGTATATTTTTTTTTTTAAGTTGCATCGTTCTTAGGCGGTACGGTAAAAGCAATAATTTTAGGCGCACAAGCCCCAGGTAAGCTACTTACGAAGAAAATATTGCTGTGAGACAGATTTCCTATTGTATGCATTGATGTTGGTAGGTTATTATATTTGTTATTTATATATTATTTTATTTGTTATAGGTAGTCGCCCGTCGTTCTGACCTGAAGCTAATCGTCACCTCGGCCACCATGGACTCCAGCAAGTTCTCGTCGTTCTTCGGCAACGTGCCCACATTCACCATCCCTGGACGCACCTTCCCCGTGGAAACGTTCTTCGCGAAGAACTCCTGCGAGGATTATGTCGATGGTGCTGTTAAACAGGTCAGTGATCACAGAGACTTATCTACGTATGTTTCCTACACATCGCACCCTTAGTTTCCTGGTTAAGTATCTAAGATCACGATCTTTTGTGTTGAATATCTACAAGGAAATGTGAATGTATGCTGCCACAAAACGGGTCAGTGCCCGCATAGAACTATGCTCCTTACTAAAGTTTAATAAACAGCTAACCCACGGGTTATTCTTTAAAGTAGTGCTTAAGTTTCCGATTTTTTAACGGACCCTAAACAATTAGGACATAGTATAAGTTAATTTTGCGTAATTTTTTATTGTATTTAAGTGTTATATAATGTAATATAGTTAGCTAAAATTATTTAATACTGTTTACATTTGTTTCTACTGATTCTACATCATATGTTCCGCGAAACTAATGATTAGAGTCTGAGGTTGAAGGTTGAAAATTACACAAATAACTTGAGTTATAAATAAAAAAATATGACTTGATAAATGCTGCGTTGGGTTATTATTCCGAATGATTAGACTAGGTATTAAATAGAATCAAAATACTTATGTGTGTTCAGACTCTTCATTTTCATACAGTCCGAGTATCCCTGACTATATTATTATTATTTGTTACATAGTTGAAAGCTTCGTATAAGCTGGAAAATTTCAATAATTTCTGACAAATCTGCAACAACATAACCGTCCGTCTGTCTTGGCTTAGCTCCCGAGCCATAGTCACTGCGACCTATTTGGCTCAACGGTCGGGCGCCTTGTTTTCCGCGCAATAAGTTCAAGGTTTCATTACTGTCTCCAATAAACTTGGAGCTTTATTGCATGCCTCAGATAACTGTTATCTGTGTTGCGTGCAGACACGAGTAATTTAGCTTTTTGAAAAGTAGCGCGTTTTATTTTTTATTTCGTGCATTTCCGTGCATGCATTGAGTTAGTGCGACCAAATTAGTTGATCACCGGTTTGTTCGTACGAGTACATTGTGCATACTATAAAAGAGGAAGTGTTTTAGGTACACAGTACAGATAGTTCTACTTATCACCAGGGGATAATAAGTAAAACGCTCTTTATTATGCAGTACCACTTAGTAAGGATGTATTACTGTTGTACACTCTAAACTAAGACATATTAACAAAAAAATACGTTACTTATTTTTCAGGCTCTGTCAACATAATACAATCTTTGAAACGAAGTTAAAACGGTTCTAAAGTGTTTAAGTAAAGATTTATCATAAAATGCTAGTTTATAATATAGTTAATGAGCTTTTTTTCGTAAATGTCTCACAATGAAAATTCAGCCCATGTTTTAGACATTTATTTATTTATGAATAATTACATACACCATTACAGTATTCATCAATGCGATGCAGTAAAATCATAATGATAATATATTATTTTCTAACAAGTTAATAATAATAATAGACATAATAATATACACCCTCAATACCATCATTACCCACGGATACGACCATAGATACATACGAATTCCCCCCGATTGCACATGTCGATTTAAAATCTCGATTAAAAACATCTGAGAGCATTTGCATTTTTCTAATTCTTCCATACAAACACATGAAGGTAAGTCGTTTGAAGCAATGATGGTCTAGTGCGTGATTCTACCATCCGCCACATCGTCACTGATCCAGTGAGTTAGTGATCAAACGACAGTTACATAACACCTCAAGCTATGGTATAAATAGCATCAACAACGTTAGAAACTTTCAACTGACATTCCCAGGCAGAAGGCGAGAGGCTAGACCACCGAGGCTCTACAAATAGATCTAGACCTGACCTAGCCATAGCTAGCTCAAGATGGCTATGGTACAGGCTAGACACGGGCCGTTCACCCGCGACTATACCCATGCGTCCCCAACTGACTTGCTAGTCCGATCTGTTACACTTGTAAACCACATTCTCTGCCCGGTACACAATGATATTATATGTTTATATGAGGTAGATGTCGCACAAGCGCGCGGAAACTGAGGCGGCAAAATTAAGTCAATTGTAGTAATTTTCATTACGACGCGTATTTCAAGCGCAAGTCTAAACATATAGCTATCCTTTACTATATTATTAGTACCGTATTATCTGTCGCAGTAAGCATGTTTATGTCGTAAAGGAACAAAATCTGAGCACCGCGCAGTATGAATATACGTCATCTTTAGTAAAACATCATTGCCGGTACATGAATTTACCTATGTAGTATAAAGTGTATGAACGCCGCCCGCGTAGGTCTGTGTGTTTATCTGCTTACTCCTTTAGAAATACGTAGCGGATTGTGGAACGGCTTACAGCAGCACGCATTTATTTATTTATACCTTAGAACTTGAGTACATGGAGCTTAGTAGCATTTTCTACTAATCATACAAAGTGAAAGTAAAAAGGTAGGGGTGACACAGTAAATTAAAATAAATGTTATAATAGTGATAAAAAATGTTGTTTATATAAAGTACCTATTACGAGTCAACATACTTGCTCGTACTGATAGCGCCCTTCGTTCCTTCTCCATACCAGCTTGATTCCTGAGACCAGTGGTAACTATATGCCCTAAATATTTAAAATGATGTACTCTATTCCTTTAATAATTCCATAAATTTAGTAAAAAATAATTTTGGAATAATATAGTTGCAAACCAACCTTTTTATGTCTAACTAGCCAGATAAAAATAAATGGTATTTCAAAAATTGCGTCCACTGAAAATGATTTCAGAATTATTTATCTTGGAACAAGCACTAATTTAAAAAAGAAATAGTCAAATAACACTGCTTAATATTAAAGTTAATAAAAGTTTGTTAAACAGTATAGTTACGGGTTTTCGGTAGGCAACCCATTGTATTCCCCGTTCATTGTATCAATCTACATAATTATTATTATTAATCGGTGTCATAAGTAAATAAGACCGCAAAAATATTAACTGTGATTCTCGCTAGTCAAATAGGCCTGTAGTTTGTTTTATCACAGACATTGTGACTGACTAATGCCAATATTTATTATTTGCATGACCACTTTGACTGTTATTGGCGATATTATCGAAGGTATCGCACTAAACGAGGGCTGCTGACTGACAAGGACAGCTATCGGATCAGGCAAGATGATTGGAGCAATTTTCACACTTGAGAATAATAAAAATAAAATTAAAACACTACACTACTACGTAAGCGAACAATAGGAACTCCCCTACTAACATGTTAATATTTATATCATGATATGAAGTCAAATGAGATTATGTTCATATGTGTATAGTTAGATGTTAATGAGCATGTCACCCATACTTTGTTATCGTTCCACCTTATCGTACTTAGCGTTTCACTTCCACATTCCAATGCACAGATAACGACAACAATTCATTGCCCGATTCTGTGCCATATAGATATAATTTAGATGTCACGTGGGTTTCTTCTAGGCAGGCGTGATTGCATAATCACTTAACATCAAGGGAGATAGTTGTCATCCGCGTGCCTATTCAAGTAATGAACCAACGTAGATGGGCGAAGCTAGAAGCTCACTAGCGCTTAGTTAGAATGCAATTAGCGAATTACATTCTAACTAAGCCCTAGTGAGCTTCAGAGCTTGATTGCTGAGATTTGGCTTCCCATGTTTACAAAATCTAAATCAAATCAAATGAGTTTATTTGCAAATATAGGTATTAGATATCAGTTGGTAGTTGGTTTAAAAAATCCTTGTTTATACCATGTAAGGTAACGTTGTTTATGTTCTCTATATTTCACCATCACTGGTATCCAACTCCAACATCATAAAGAAATAAGGGATATAAAAATATTAAAATTTAAAAAAGCGTCAAGTAAAATAATTATCTTAATGTGCCAATAGACACTAATGTACACCGTCGCATTCAAAATCATAAAAATCACAATATTTTTTATGTGTTCAAACTTGGTTGTTCACAAAACACGCAAAAATGAGTAATAATGTCATTAGGTGATTGCATGTGTGTGTGAGTACCACTCGTGACCTTCATGTAACTGCGTATCGGGCGTTTATTAAGGGCCTATGTGAACACGAAGTCAACGACCTAAGCACTCGGACCGCTTTGCTAGGGCTATTTACACTCGATGCGAGAATTTGTGGATATTTATGTTTGCCTCTGTCACCACCACCAAAACCCAATGGGGCAAATATTAACTAGAAATGTGCTATTATTTTTTAGTACATTTTTAGTTAATAGTTAATGGGTCAACCCATTGTGTTTTGGTGATGCAGACCGTGTTAGGTTATTATATTGCGGTAAATACCTGTAATAGGTAAAAGTCAAAACCTACTAATATTATAAATGCGAAAGTTTGTGTGTATGTTTGATACTTCTTCAGCCTCAGCGGTCAGTGACATAACTTCCGTGTCTCCGGGACCCTGGGTTCGAATCCCGGCATTGCGCGATGAGTGTAGGCGTTTGTTTTGGGTCTTGGATATTTGATGCCTCCCGCGACACAGGGAATCTTTTTGCTAAGTACAGTTCTGTGCACTCGTACCCCACCCGCAAAAGAGACAGACTGATGGAAGTTTCTAGATCTTTAGCGAAATCCGATAAGTTGACTCATGTGATGGGTCCGAGTGTGTATAATAGGCTGCCTAATAGTGTTACATAAGCTCCCAGTTTTCAATTTTATAAATTTAAACTTAAACGTTAAGCCAACGTTTAAGCTTAAATTTATAACATTTGACATGTTGTTGAGCAATGTTTTTACACTTTTGACGAATTTTTTAAAGTTAACATAGATGAAAGAAGTTAAATACTGACAAAAGATCTGGCATATGTGCTATTTTTATAGTTTTTATTAATTCGAAATTTATATGAATTTTTTACTGCTTAACATATTTTTCGAATTTTAGTACCTACTCGTGTATAAGTTATTATATTTAAATGACGTGTAAATAAAGTTGCCAATTGTGTTGAGTATCCTAGTGCGAGGGTTCGAGAGTGATAATAAAATAATATTAAAAAAACACGTTGGCTTATTTTAGTCATCACCACCCTCACCGTTTTTCGTCAACGCGCGGGTAAAACCGCGGGGCGCAGCTAGTATTTAATCATTTGTTCTGCATTTAGAAGCATCAGCCTTTATCTTGTGCTATAACGTCCATCAGAGATGTGGCTTGTGTGGGACCGTTCTACATGCTACGTTCAACAGCGCACCAGTATTCACCGCAATATGTTAAAACCAAACCAGACGCACGTCAGATTTGAATTTCGTCTTGCTGAGAAATCAATTCCTATTTTACAATGTGTGATAATTTAATAAATATTTATTAATATGTATCTTCTCAAGAGTATTATCAGAAGTTGTAAAGCAACAAACATGATATCCAATCCGTTGATTTACCAATTTGACGTCAATTTTGCAGTAATTGTCTCGAATCAATCATTTTTATCATTCACTTGCGTCATATTGTGAGAGAGCCGATGTTATTCTGATCAATGTACGCAAAAACAACGGAATCTCGGTTTCTGATCTCACGGTGTGCAGATTTCTCTTATCGAGCTTCAATAATGTCATATTTAGCTTATCCATAAGATATCTAGGAGTCATTGTTGATGAAAATATGGATTGGTGCGCTCATATTGAGATAGTTAGTAAACGTATCCGTAAACTTATGTGCGTATTCAAGAACGGTAGCAGATGAGAAGCTTCTCTTACAAACTTATAAAGCTATAGCATAATGCGCAATCGGCTACTGTATTTCTTCCTGGGGAGGCGCTGCAAAGACACTAATGATAAAAGTCGAAAGGGCACAAAGAGCGTTATTGAAAGTCATGCTTGGTCTGCCTTTTAAATTTTCTACCACTGATCTTTTTCTTAAGTGTCAAGTATTTACTATCAGAGAGATTTTTGTGTTCAAATGTATGCAGAGGTACCATAGAGAAACTGTTCTAAATATGACTACCAGTAGTAAAAAAAGTCGACAAGTGCACTGTACCAAGTTGTAGAAGGTTGGTTGGTTGCAGACAATACTGGCACATGGCACCGCTGTTCTATTATAAAATAAACGCATATAAAATACTTAAACAATTTGTATGTATAAACTGAAGACATAAATTACTCAATGGTTATTAGATTATGACGGAGTTGAAAAACTCTTATTAGAGATCAGTTAACCATTCATTCTCTAAAAACTCAAGTTAGTCATACACGTTTCTACTCTTACACACTTCCTTACACACACACCATATAAGTAGTAATTTTAATATATAATGAGTCTAGTGCAAATTATTATTGTTTTTATATACCCTACCTAAAGTAGCGTCTTCACATATTGTAAAACTGTGCGCAACAAGGAAGAGCCTGCCTTTTGTACCACAGTTTTTTTTTTTCACAGTTGTTTTCACCAGTCTCAAATTTAATGCAATTTACCTCCTCCATTTTTTCACAGCTCGTTGGCTCGCACCGAAAGGCGTGCCTATTTAATATCAGAGGCCGGGGCTATCTATCTCTTTGCTAATTAAATTCTACGCTCTACGAAAGATAGATAGATATATCAATTGTTTACAGATTATTTTCTTAAAATGAACTTCATTTATGTGGGGTTGATCCTAATAGTCCTGTTTTTATCCGTAATTTATTTATCTTATTATATATTTTGTATTATTCTAATTATATATTTAATATCCAAAATCCTCGAGATAATTTTGTAATGATTAGTAAGATACTAATGCTATAAATTTGGAAGTTTGATTGTCTGAATGTTTGTTGCTCAGTCACGCCATAACGGCTAAACGGAAATCAATGAAATTTGACACAGAGAAAGATGTGTCTGGATTAGTACGTAGCCTAACTTTTACTCGGAAAAAATGTACAGGTTAAGCGACAACCGTTACGTAGTCCACGCGTGTAAACGCGCGGAGCGCAGTTAAATACATACATTTTAGTTAAATATATAGTAAACTTAAGTATTTTCGTTTTGGTTTCTCGTCTTCGCCATAATGTGAAAGAAAGCTTGGAATAAGTTGTCTAAGTACATTAGTAAACGCATGATATATGTATGATACGCACGCATGTCAATCGAATCGCTTACAAAACAAAAATTACAGAAACTTTTGTTGCTGGTGATCTAAAGCAATAAGCTTAATCGTACAAATCTAACGGATCACTTACTGCACATTTTCTCACATTTGAATTTGTATCTATATATATATATATATATTGTATACAAATAGGAATATGTATCTGGCCATCGATGATATTATATTTGATTGAAGACTGGCAGCTTTTTTCAAAGCAATTATAATCTGGCAATGTTATTACACTATTAACGCTAACACAATCTGTGTTAGCGCCTGCAGCCTCCAGCTTGGTATTTAAGTTGCAAAAGCGCCTTTCGAATCGTCATGTGCAATAGATGAAGATAAACAGACAGACAGGTTGCAAAACAATTACAGACAATACATCTAGGCATCGCATTTATCTAATGCAATGAGCAAACAACTTTTTTTAAGTTTAGCACTTGATTACTATCGCACATCGTTGGTCAGTGATGATATGGTTGAAGGTGAACAGGACGGTATACAAGATATACTTATTTATACAGACAATCGGTTACGTAATTTGGGACTACCTATTATTATATATAAAGTGTTCTCATATTAGGATGTACTTTGCTAAGTGTCATACGAATTTGATCTTTAGGTTTAACAGAATAGGAACTTACAGACGTATGTTAAACAATTTATCTGATAAGCAAACAGCTTGATCAATGATTATAACTTTGGTACAAAACAGAACACTCGTTTATACTCAACTTTATTTATGACAAATGTAAACTGAAAGTGAAGAAAGATTTTTTAGAACTTCGAGAAGCACACTCCGATCAGACATGCATATGTATGCTAAGTATGATCCTCCGATCAGACATGCATCTGATCGGAGTGTGCTTCTCGAAGTTATTTTACTGACGTGATGTGTCATCGACACTAGCTAGCTAATACAAAATAGATAAGACTCGTTGTACTCTGTGCGTGTACACAACTGTGATCAGTAAGAAACCATTAAATTGTTTGAACCCTTCGACAAATTTTCCTTTATTCGATGCCTAAGCGCTCAAAAATTGTAACAGATCTCATCTGATCATCAACCCTATTTATATATTTAGAACCTACGTCTGAATTTTCAATCCTGTTTCTAATCCAAAAGATGTATGTCTATAGCTGTAAGGAAGATATCTTCATAAGAAGCAACACACTATAATATCGCAAGAGTTTGAAGATGCCTGAAACCCACATAAGTTCTGTATTGTGGATGGATAATTTTGTAATTTAGAAACTTTATTAACGCTATTAGAGCTCGCTTCCGAAGCCATTGTACAAATAGCACTATGCTCAGAAAGCATAACTTGTTCGATGAAGCTTAATAGCCGCGGTGGCCAAGTGATCGAAGCGTCTGACACAGTGTGTCGTCGAGACACGGGTTTGAGTCTAACCCTTTGAACCATTTTTATAATTACCTAAATTGTAAATCGAATATTTTCATAAAATACATTTGTTGTTTTAGAACACACGACCTGAAAACCATTCGATTAATCAACGGAGTTATTTAATTTATACGCAATTTGTATGCTCACAGTCTTGAGGTTGCCGTTTCGCTTTATTTGTTCATGTGATTTTATAAAAGCATTTGACAAAAAGAATGTTTCTGTGTGCTCACTTATTCATTCTTCGCAGTGAGCTCTTGACCTTGCTCAAGCTAAACAAACACCTCTACGTGAATTAACGAGGTATAATTAAACTTAGTCAGAAGCTTGAGTACTTGAAGGTTGTCGCAAGGGCGCGTTGTGTGACCCCTACTTTGTGTATATATAATGGATTAATTGCATTAAATTACTCGTTGGAGATGTTTTTACACAGAGGTTTTTTTTTATTAATACTCGGGTAGTAAGTAATTCGGGAATAAAGCAGTGATAACAGGGAAGTGCATGTAGCTGAGCTTCGGATGCCGATGAACAACTTCCAATTGAAACAAAGATTTATTAGATAACGTGTCCCCAAAATTCAACTACAAGCGGGTGCTAGATGACTTCGAGAGTTTTATGGTTTATGTAACAAGGCGTAACTTGGACAAAAAATGTTGATTGTAAAGTTTTTTTGTATTGACCACATAAATAGCACCGTAATCAACCACAACTCTATAAAAATCCCAGAATATCTGTAGTTTTATCTCAAAAAACAATCAAAAACGTAGTTTTACCTAAAATTATGACTGATTTTAATTTCAGACACTCTCACTTATCATCCTGTAAAAAAACAGTATGGACGCAAGTAGTAATATATGGCAATAGTATGGCAAGTTTAGATAATTGATACAGTCAACCAAGATTTCAAAGTGGCATAGTATTATAGGAAAACTCGCCATACAAATATGCGTAAAATTTCTAAAGAAGAACCAATTTTCATAAGTTTTTAATAGTAATCTCTATGTGTCCAAAACAGATTTTTTGATGTTGAGAAATCTTTAATAATTCAAATCAGCACAAACATTTATTCATTTATAGTATTATTAAAATTAATAGAAATGTTCAAATTGTTTGCCACCGATATTAATATCAGCATGCCTGCCATGTAGAGAGATCGTTTTATTCGTCATACATTTGTTTTCTTGTAGTATTGTATTTTTCCACAGCCGGGATCATCTTTGGCGAAGCTCGTTCAACGTTGGTTTTTGAATAGACGCTCTGTTTGAGACAATCCCAATAGAGAGAGAGAGAGAGAGAGAGAGAGAGATATAGAGGTCTGGTCTTATTGTGGATCACGCCTTCCTATATAAGATAATTCGTTAATATAGTACTTACCTCTGCGATTTCACCGTGGACCACGGTCTTCCTGTTACTTCAGAAATATTTTTGGATAGAGAGTAACCATGGGCTGTTTCTGACTATAATCTATCTGTGTCCCAAATTTCAGTCAGATCCGTTCAACTGTTCTGCCGTGAATGATCTGTAGATTTACCTTTATTTTTGTATCTTTAGATAATTGTTGGGTTTATACTCGGAAAATTAATAGGATTATCTTAGTCGTATAGTGTAGGAATTAACATCATTATACTGACACTGGTTACCGATTGAAGTAGTTAGCAACACAAAATGTGATTTGTGATGTATCATATCTCGGTTGAGGTTGACGTCAATGGTTTGACCAAAACCAGCAGATTAGATAGAAGTAATAACTGATGCAAATGCGAGTTCGAAGACCTGTGTGCTTCAGATAAACAGTTGAGTCATTAAGTCATAAGCTTAGGTGACATACGACAGGTATTAACTAAAACAGTTTTAGAATTGACGGTCGTCGTGGCTCAGGCGTCAGTGACTTCTGTTACTCTAATCCCGGGCGCCCTGAGTTTGAATCCCGGCTGTAGCAAACATTTTGGATTAGTATAGATGTTTGTCTCGGATCTTTGTGTTATGGCATTGCATGTATCTCTACTTCCCGCGACACGGAATCCTACTGCGGGGGTGTGAGTTATCAAATAAGAAAAGGAATCGAAGGTCTTACTCTCGTCGAAAACTCTACCGCGATCCTGTTCAATTATACGAGTAATTGATGTATGTAACAAATTCTAGACTCGGGTTTTCTTGGCCTGAGAATGTAACATAGGTTTAAAAAGTTTTATTATTCCTTCCATAATTGTCATGCTATGCGAAACTTAAGTTCCAATATTTGAAGGAAAAAAATTAGCTAACTAATGGGACTTGTACCGACAATGACAGAATACCGTCTTTATCGCTTTATCGACTAAAATTTGCCATTTTTTTGTTTAATTTCAGGCTCTCCAGATACATCTTCAACCAGACGAGGGCGACATCCTAATCTTCATGCCTGGCCAGGAGGACATCGAAGTCACCTGTGAGGTAAATACCCGTGTTTGTGTAAGGTGTTGGGTACAGCATATAAATTATATATTATACTCGTTGCTTTTCGTAAAATCAAGCAAGCTTTTCGAGCAGCAACGAATGGACAGCATAGATATGTGATTAATTAAGCACACAGTACTTGAATTTACCATAGTAGCTCGTAAACGTTACCGCGGTACCTAATATAATAAAGGTACATCTAAAAAACTACCTCGCAGAATAGGTACATCCAAAAAGATTGTTCATATTCAATTTCAATATATTATAAGGAATTATTCCTACTATTTAGCCCCTCTAATAAGTGGAACTCGAAGCCACGGCTACAGAATACTGTGCTATGTTTAAGCTAGCGTCATATATGTATAATAATTCATATAGGGTCTTTGTGCTAAGAAAAGTAACATCGCAAGATAATATAATACGAGTTTAATCCAGCGACAGCCTAATCAGTGTCTCTCTGAGCCGTCATCGTTTCCAAAATGTATTTGTTTATGATTTTTTGCTTCTAGGTGCTAACAGAAAGATTGGGGGACCTGGACAGCGCGCCGCCGTTAACAGTTCTGCCCATCTACTCCCAGCTGCCCGCCGATTTGCAAGCGAAGATATTCCAGCGCGCGCCTCCCGGACAGAGGAAATGCATCGTCGCTACTAACATTGCAGGTTACAATCAAATTCTAGTCTGTAATATTGGAGCGATGTGTAAGAAAATGCCTTGAATGTAGTGAGTGAATAAAATTTATTTTGTTGGTTTGCAAATAAATACACGTAATCCAGACGTCGAATTCCACAAAAACACAAACTCTGACAAAAAGCTTTAAAAAAAAATTTCGTGCGACCTATATTATTTCCTTTATCAAAAACTCTCGCACTAACGACAAATAAGCTTGAACCGTGTCTTACACCAGAAGAAAGGCAATTAATACGTCTAAAAATGAAATTTTTGCGTACGTATTAAAGTACTTTTTATAATATTTTAAATCAGCATGCATCTGGATATGTCCCATTTATTTATCTATGTGCAATTTTTTTCTATGTCCGATTGTTAAAAAAAATATTTGTTATGTTTTCAGAGACATCGCTGACCGTCGACGGAATTATGTACGTGATTGACAGCGGATATTGCAAACTGAAGGTTTACAACCCGAGGATCGGTATGGACGCGCTGCAGGTACATATTTGAATAATTCTTTAATAATATGAATAAGTATTCATTTCGTAACAAATAACAACGTGCTATGGATTGAGGCGCAGCCAAATAAAAGCTTATGTTTAGTACTACGAAGGATCAAAAAAAATTGAATAGCGGTTGCGCTAGTAGTTTCATCCGAGTTGACTACGAGTTTCCAATTACAACTCATGAAAATCTATATCCCGTGTTAAACAATATTTATATCATGAAAATCTATTTGTCCTACAGGGACTTCTTAATTTTTGGAATAGAAAAATTTGCTTTTTAACACATTTGCTCAAAAATTGAATTATGAAACATTGTTCGAAAGTTAAAATTTACTCAATAGGGCAGTAAAGTACCCTTATCTAAGTACCGCGTAGCATAGTTTTTTTTTTAATTTCGTAAAAATATGTTATAATTCCACCAGATTTTCACATTATGAGAATAACTAAGTTGAATGATCCTTGGCCTTTTGCTAAATACATTTGTCTCACTTTAACACTAAAGAGAAAACGAGACTAAAGATATATGCAAACCGCCACAACTCAGGAGAGGAGAGCTCTCCTGAGTTGTGGCGGTTTGCATATATACTAATGACTATATTAATGCATCGCCAATTTATTTGACATGTAACAACAGGTGTTATAAATAAATATTTGTATTTGTATTTTCATAATGAGAATTTCATCTGGTGTATGACACAGCGCATGCGTAGACGCCGCCAGAATTTTTGATAAAAAAAAAATAGTGTCGCACTTAAATATTGTTTCACTTATAAATTAGCAAATGAAATCATATTTCGTTCAGTCTCATCCGACCTGCATGAACCGTTCTCGTAAATAGTATTTTTTAAAAGTTTATTACAAATGTACGACTTCAAAACAAGCTGAAGACTCAAAATGGTTTATTTCCTTAAAAACGGTCATTTTTGTATTAAATAGATTTTTATTCAGTATTTATAACGTTAATATTTATTATATATAAAATTATAAAATAAAATTATATTAAATTAAAATTATATTATATAATAAAATTTATATTTATTTATATAGACAAGAGTAATTTAAAATTAAAATAAATTATGAATTATATGATGCGATGTTTGCTTATTCACAGCTTCATATAATTCTTATTCTAATTTTAGTGAGCTTGAATCACCATCTTTGCTCACCATCGTATCTATAATTGATACTACAATTGGGTCTAGTTATCAGCTAATACCCCACGGTGAAAGCAAGAGTAGAATGTAGAGTAAACACGTGTGCCGCGTGCAGATCTACCCGGTGAGCCAGGCGAACGCGCGGCAGCGGGCCGGGCGCGCGGGCCGCACGGGCCCGGGCAAGGCGTTCTGTCTGTACACGCAGCGCGCGTACTCGCACGAGCTGCTGGCCGCCACCGTGCCCGAGATCCAGCGCACCAACCTCGCCAACACCGTGCTGCTGCTCAAGTCGCTCGGGGTCGACGACCTGCTCGCCTTCCACTTCATGGACCCGCCGCCGCAGGTCTCTCTATCGATCCTTTTGCCACACATTACAAAACACATCGCAGACACGTCGCGGTGTAATGCTATAATAGTTTCATTCGGATTACACTGACTATAGACCTAGTAGTATACCATCCACTCGGTATAGGCAGATACGCTGGAGTTCTCTGTATCTTTACCGTGTATATATAACGAACAGTATTTCGAAACCGCATTCAAGGCCTGAAAGTTCATACACATATAATTGAATTTTGGGAGTTGTGCAAAATAGGACTGGTGATAAAATATCGATATATCGATATTATTATTTCGATATATCGAAATATCGATATTTATTACTAATGTTTTTTTGGACGATATATCGATATCGGTGGTCGAATTTTTTTTAAAATAATTTTTAATTTCCAATTTTTTGGAACTCAAACATTTTTAATTTTTTGAATTTAAAAAAATATTACTAGGAACTATAACCTAACACTTATATATGTACATTCATAATTTAATAAATATACTTGACTCTAAACTGTGTTATCATTTTTAAGCTGACTTCACGAGTGTTTTTTTTAATAAAGCCGATATATCGTTATGTCGATGATTTTTTTTCGATATATCAAACTCCGACATTTTAATAAATATCAACAGCCCTAGTGCAAAATGTGCAATGACCTGCAGCCCTTCATGAGAGTTAACGAAGTCTTAAACGGGACGGTTACGTATTTTAATGCCCTTAGTATTACAGAAATCCGTATGTAACGATATTCGCTTACCATCATGCGGCGCATTTTATTTTTTTCCATGTACTAGTTTTGATCATAAAAAAAACAGTTATTGTTTATTTTGTTAGTATTCATCAATGAATGTTTGAGCGTATGGTTTCCAGGACACGATCCTGAACTCAATGTACCAGCTGTGGATCCTCGGAGCCCTGGACGGCACCGGAGCCCTGACCCCGCTGGGGCGGCAGATGGCCGAGTTCCCGCTCGACCCCCCGCAGTGCCACATGCTCATCGTCTCGCCGGAAATGGGCTGCAGTGCTGAAGTACTCATCATCGGTGAGATACGTTTCCACTGTGTTCAACGGTCATGCATCAAAACATACCGTCTATACAGATAAACGTGGGTCAAGCGAAATATGGATATTTTAGAAATAATTCCGAAATAATGATGCATTAAAAAATTAAATAGCTGAAGAGTGCTGAGAGCTGAGAGCGTGACCTTCCGGTTTTTCCGAAAAAAATGTACAGTCATAGAAAACCATATTCCACGCGGGTGAAACAATACGTCTAATACTGTGGATAGAGAAGCATTATTGTAAATTAGTTAATAGATGAATAGTATTAGTTAATCAATAAAATGTACTAAATTAAACTTATTTTCTAGTTAGCTACCTCCTAATTTTTATTGTCTATTCAATTAATAAACAAACGCATCCACACACACACCCGCACCAGGATACCCTGTGTCGCGGGAGGCATGGACACATACTCACATATACACACATATACACATACACACATACTCACTCATAAAAACCAAACATCCAAGACCCGAGAACAAACATATATTCTTATCACAGAAATTTTTGCCTCAGCCGGGATTTGAATCCGGGGTCGCGGTTCTTAAGTCAGTGTTGATCACTGAGCCATGACATCCATCGTTTTATTAAATATAATTATATACAAATAGAAGTTAGAAATTCACACGGACGAAGTCGCGGGCAACAGCTAGTGTTAGAAAATGTATAATGTAGAGCAAGGACCCCCCGGTTCCAGTGTCGATGCTGTCCGTGCCGTCCGTGTTCTACCGGCCGCAGGGGCGCGAGGAGGAGGCGGACTCCGTCAAGGAGAAGTTCCAGGTGCCGGAGTCCGACCATCTCACGCTGCTGCATCTCTACAACCAGTGGAAGGCTAATAAGTGAGTCTGCTATTTTATCAAACGCAAACAACTTCACTCCATACCATAGTATACAGAGGACTATTATGCTCCTCATGCTCTTGTCTAAGTTTCTATATATAAACGTGATTATCATAACTTGTGGACAGGCCACCTGGTAAGGGAAGACGCTGGAGGCGCGTGGCTTCCGAAAGTTCCGAACGGTCCTTGTTGAGATCGATGGGGAGGCTATGTCCAGCGATAGACCGACTACGGCTCTGTGCTAGTGGTAAACGCTGATCATAGCGATAATGCTTCTTTATTGAAATTGAAACTCAATGATTTTAGACTGAAAATGTATTCCTCTCTCGAGCCTTACAAGTCCCTCGGGTGGAACTTGGATGTTCGTTTACTGACTCACAGTTTCGTGTTAGGTCCTGGGAACTTTGCCATTAAGGCTTCTTTCGAGCACTCTGTGGATTTTTTTACTGTCATTTATATATGATCTATAAAAAAGTTTGCTACGGATATACTTGCTAGTTACGTAGGGTTATTAGAATAAATAATTAGCTAGTAAATAGATAACCAAAGTTATAATCTTGATCTTGACTACTACCTTGACCCGCCGCGTACGTCACCCACGACTGGAGAAGGGGGGTACAATACCCCACGTGGTAGCGTTGGTATGAGCCAGGTGTCACCCGCACCCGTGTGGTCCTCTGCAGCTACTCGAGCCAGTGGTGCACGGAGCACTTCGTGCACGGGAAGGCGATGCGCAAGGTGCGCGAGGTTCGCCAGCAGCTGCGCGACATCATGCAGCAGCAGCGCCTGCCGCTCGTCTCCTGCGGGACGCACTGGGACACCGTCAGGAAGTGCATCTGCTCAGGTCGGTCCACCCTCATCATTATAGTAAAGGCCTCGCAGCCACCTGCACTTGATACCGCGCAGCTTTTTTATCGCACTCCTTCGAAACCCTCATGATAGAGCTGTCGACCATATTAAAGGGGATTTAGATTGCATTGTTAAATAACTTTAAGTTTTCAGGACTGATATTGTTTAATTATTAAATTATGCAGACACAGTTGTGTGTGTAAATAAAATAAATAAATAAAAATAAACCACAGCATCGACACTGGAACCGGCGGGTCCTTGCTCTACATTATACATTTTCTAACACAGAGTGGAACTCACTGCCTGAGTCTGTGTTTCCCGATATGTACAACCCCGGAGTCTTCAAGTAGCGAGTGAATAGGTTCCTTCTAGGTTTGCGTGTTCCACCTTAGACCGCGTCGTCGCTTAACATCAGGTGAGACAGTGGTCAAACGCAAGCTTATAATCTTTTTTTTTTTTTAAAAAAAAAAATAGGAATATACAAATTTCCGTCATGACTGCGTGTAACTGTATTTACTCTTTTGACCGAGAATTGATGGAGGACACAAAAATTGTATCATTTTGATAATAGGTGGCATTAATATCGATATTAAGACCAATAATTCGGACTCCAATAGTAGTTTTTAGCCGAAAAAGATTGTACAACATTACTTCCTGGACACATCTACACGTCTAGCAAATTGGTTCGATCATGATATTATTAATAAAGCTGATTTTGAGACATTAAAGGTTTACAGGTACACAGGTAAACCTTCGTTGTTGAAACCGCACTCACGACCACTATCCCGTGCTTGTATGGCTTTAAAATACCACTCGCTACTTTCAGGGTTGGTTTCGCTCGAGTTCTATTCTCTATTAAATCCTCATTAAAAAATATGATTATGCCAGTTCTGTCTAAAATGTAATTTATGGAGTGCCTGAGGGCAGCATCATCCTTAAACTGCAAAAAAAATAGTCTCGCTATTGTTTTTTATCAAATCATATAGGTAACCAAACTGAAGACTTTATAGGAATTCCTGCCCACATGTATTTCGGTTATAATATTCCAAGTCTCGTAACTTACACATTTACACACACCATTCCCGCACACTTTATCACACTGGAACTTATATACATTTTACTCAACGCCTACCTTTGTGTTGTGTTTTTTTTATTATTTCGCAATAAAATTCGAATTAAGTTGTACAGTTATAAATCCGTATAATTGTTCATAGAAGGGTAATCCTAATTTGGATGTCAACATTTAGCAACAATTATGTATTAACCATGGCTTCATGGCATTTACCGATTAAGCTAACAGTTTTTTTTTAATTTATTTATTAACATTCACACAAGGTCTTCAGGTCCCAAACTACGCAGAGCCTGTGCTATGGTAACCTGATGACTGATATATATACTATACATATGTAAAACGACACAACAACAAAATGTAACCATTTTGTTGTTGTCTGTAAAGTATGAATACATTTCATATAATATTTATCATTTAACATGTTCTACTAGTCTCTTGCGAAGTTATCTGAAGTCGCTAGTCTATCATTTTTTGTCGGTTACATTTTGGGGAGTATGTTCTGGAGCTATATCAAAGAAAGAAAGAAAGAAACCAAATTTATTTACTTTTTATCATCAATTCCCTGCTTTTGATCTCTGATCTGAGAAGTACCAAAAAGTCGGCTATGTGGCATCCATACTTAGAAATGGTTATAACTTGTCGGACGAAGCATATTCCGTCGTACACAAATAGCGTACAGTTTTCGATTGGAATTTATATATATATATATATATAATATATATATATATATATTATATATATATATTATATATATATATATATATATAGGTCAACATTCACACAAGGTCTTCAGGTCCCAAACTAGGCAGAGCCTGTACTATGGTAACCTGATGACTGATATATACATACTTATATACATACTTATATACATACTTATATATATACTTATATACATATACACACCCAAACACAGGTCAAACAGACATGTTCATACACACAAATGTTTGACCTGTCCGGGAATCGAACCCGGGACCAGCGGCTCAGAAGGCAGAGTGCTACCAACTGCGCCAACCGGCCAGTCAAGGCCGGCAGGCAATCATTGGCTGAGTCAGTCCGCATAGAAACAATCCTAGTGTTTCCCAATCACTAGTGGTCGTGTATGGAACACGACTATCTAGACGACTGCTAACACTAACTGTTACCACGTCATCACTTTCCTCGATAATCTTTTGTGTCATAAGCATAAATGTATACATGAAGTGGACATTTCCCCCACACAGCGTACTTCCAACAAGCGGCCCGGCTGAAGGGCATCGGCGAGTACGTGAACTGCCGCACCGGCATGCCGTGCCACCTCCATCCGACCTCCGCGCTCTTCGGCCTCGGGACTTCCCCCGACTACGTGGTCTACCACGAGCTCATGATGACCACCAAGGAGTACATGCACTGTGTCACCGCCGTCGACGGGAGGTGGCTGGCTGAACTGGGACCTATGTTCTTCTCCGTTAAAGAGACTGGCAAGTGAGTATACCACTCTATAAATGCGGAAAATTGTCTGTTACTCCGTCACGCTGAGACGGCTGTTCGGATTTGCATAAAATTGCGGAACACAATTGGTTATGTATTTAATTGATTAATTGGTGTTCCCAGTGTCAACAACTGCACAAGCTCGGGACAGTCCACGTTGGCAGTCGCTTTGCTATATATTAAATTCGATAATAGAAAAAGTAGCGTTTTCACCCCTTAGCGTTCTAATCATGCCAATTTTGTTTACACTTTATAGATCTAGCGTTTGATCACCATTTCACATTAATTGGCGATGTGGTCGAAGATGGTATCACCTAAGATTCTTACTGGCTCTCAAGAAATGTTGCCTGAACACACGATGTGTTTTGATGACTGTTTTTCAAACTAGAGCGCAGTAGCTAGTCTGGCGGGTACTCAAAAATACTCTACCACTATACTTGGAATTCGATAACGGTGTTACCTTCACCGGAAGCTCACGTCGTTGGTGGGAATCGAGTCATTGTAAGGTTGCATATTTCAATATTAATGAGAAGATGCACTACTGTACACTATTACTCTTACTACATTATTTGAACCGCTCATCATGCGCATCTTTAATAGATAAATACTGATTTAAATAAGATTTGTGTTCCACTTGTTTGAATACAAAATATTCAAATAAGTTTGTTTAGATTGGTTATGATAAATTTTAGTTTTGAGGTGACATACACAAAAAATACCACCAAATCGAGGACAGAGGTTTCCACTGTTTCTGGAAGTCCGTCTCTTCATTAACGATATCATTATATCAAACTTACCATTACAATTCAATATTTCCAGATCGAACCGCGACAAGCGTAAAGAAGCGGCCGTGCACGTGCAACGCATGGAAGACGAGATGAAAGAAGCAGAGAAGAAGATGGCGGAAGAACGTAAAAGAAGAGACGAAGATGTACCGGTCAAGCAAGAGATCGCCACGCCTGGACTTAACACGCCGAGACGGACTCCGCAGAGATTAGGGCTGTGATATTGAGTCGGATAAACAATAGTTTTTACAAAGTTGCTAATCGATTCTATTACTTTCTTCGATATATTCGACCACAACATCATTTGATGTTATGTGACGATGCTGTCGGCTCTGTATCTGCGTGATACTCGTCACTACTCGTAACTACCTTTCAACATCTCAATTAAAATCATCGGATAAAATCTTACAGGTGGTACCAGGCTGTACTGTATGTAATCTTTATTATTGTACTGTTATTGTTTCGTGTAAATACACTTTGTATTCAATAAATAAAATCAACAATTTTTTAAATAGCCTTTTATTTTACTAACTGCGCCCCGCGGTTTTATCTCAATTTTTTTACAGAACACTGCATGTCAAAAAAAGGTAATTACATTAATTTTATCTTTTCTTTATACTCTCACTACTAATCTTTTGTTATACTCTATAGATCTAATTGTTTCTACTAGTTTGACCACTATCTCACTTGATGGTCAGTGACGATGTGGTCAAAGATGGTCACGCTAGATCTAGAATGGTCACTCTCAAGGTCTGCTGCATGTTACTTAGGATTTAATTAGCTAGCAACCCGCACTGCCCCTAACTGACTACTGTACTAGGTTTAAAGAGCGGTGGGATAGTGTGTCTTTTGCTTCAACTTTCTTAGTGCCCAAGGAATGCCTCGACTCGTCTGAGTCTGTGTTTCCCGACAGGTGCAATCCTGAGGTCTTCAAGTCGTAGGTGGTAGGTACCTTCTAGGCTCGCGTGCTCCATCCCGCTTCAACACTTAACATCAAGCAAGACATATTTTTTTTTTTATTTCATTCTAGGTTTGCGTGCTAAATCCTAGACAATGTCATCACTTAACATCAGGTGAGACAGCTGTCAAACGAAAACTTATATGTAAAAAAAAAACATTAGTCAAACGCAATATTTTGAAAATAAATAAATAACAGCAATAAAATCACTATAAATTTGTTTGTGGCAAGTACGCAAAAGTAAATTAGCTAAAGGATATCTCATTGTAGGATAGGAATAGTTTTAGTTAATAAACACATTAAAATTAAATAGTTTAATATTCTCCAAGATGTTTCTTTCTCTAAAATAGGATTAAAATTAAATTACAAAATATAATTTGCGTTATGTACATAGTTTTAGCGCTATCGAATATTCTAACAACGTGTCTGGTGTTTTGTATAACATTAAATGTAAACATAATTTTAGTATGTTATCAAGTGATCGTACCGAACTACTCTATTCTGTATCTTATATAAATAATGTTTATTCACTTCCCGACTCGACGTCCCACCACTGTGTCTGCTAGGCTTGTTGAAAAAATATCGATATATCGATATTATTTTTTCAATATATCGATATTTTTGAGCGATATTTAATAGTTCGATATATCTATGTATCGATGTAAAATTCTAAGTATCGAAAAGATATAAAAATCGATATTTTTTTCAGACCAATAAACATTTATAAGTTTTAAGATTAAAATAACCCAAAGAGAAAATTGATTTTGTTGTTTGATTTATTAAAAATTATGTTTATTAATTAGTATTTATCTAGAAATGTAAGATGATTGAATTAGATTAGACCAAATTAATTAATTTTTAGAGCACGAATATTCTCTGTGAAATCATATCGATATATCGATATTTTTTAATAAAATTATAGAAATCGATATTGATATTTTCAAAAAACATCGATACGATATATATCGATACTTTATTGCATTTCCGACATCCCTAGTGTCTGCCCCTCTATTAGCCGTCAGTAGATATACCAGTCTTATAAAATACCTATCGGCTTGGTTTGACTTTAGATTATAAAACATCGAGTTGGCGGTCCATTTCTTGTTTATGAGTAATTCATAATAAGGTAAGCCTCCACGAAAAATATTAACTTGCGTAAACAAATACTTTTCTAGAAATAATTGAAATTCGTAAATAATTGCGAACTGTTTACCAAATTCTTCCGTGGAACGTTCCGTTTCACTTAGTATTACCCTAGCACTCAAATATTTTTTTGGCTTCTCACCTTTATGTATTTAGGCACTGTGAAGTTTCTTTGACTTCAATGAAGGTAGCTCAGACGAAATCACACAAAGCCGATTGATCATTATCAGGGGTTTCGTCCGTTATTGTAATCTAAGGCCGCCAATTGTACTTTGGTTAGGTATATGTTTTATTTTCATTATTGTTTTTTGTGACCGGTGTGCAATAGTGTTTTGTATTGTATGTATCGTTGAGAGTGGAACCAAAGGCAATTGACACTTTAGTGATACCACAACCCCAATAGGACACAATTGATGGGATTACGAGAAGGTAACCGATTTTTAAAATTCCGAGTGGTTTTTTTTTGGAAGGAATCATAACATATCAAATCCTTTATGAAGTATCATACCAAACTAAACAATTTAAATAAATCTTATCATACATGAGTTCTATATAACATTATACTAGTTTCTAGTATGAATTAACATTTCTATGTCAAATCAGAATATAGGCACTAATATACATCACTAGGGAAGCTTGTTGTTTCGTCTACGATTGAGAAGCAATTAATTCATTAAAAACAAAATATATTAAGAAACTGATAATCATTCAAATCTGCTATACCCTCAAACTAACTAAAACTTTGTAAAATACGAATGCTTGTTGTTTACGATAATACTTAAATAAGGAGATATTATACACCCAATGTTTGTATATTACTGAGTAGCATTTGGAAGGCTGTGATCTTTGCCTACCCCTACGGGAAAGAGGCATGGATATATGTATGTATTATTTGTATGAGAATTACTATGAAAAGTGACTAAGAAAGTCACGAAAAAAAATGTATTATCAAATGTACTAGTTTATAAGTTTGTAACTAAGGAGGTAGAAATTCAAGCCTTCGAATCGCGATAGTGCCAGTTGGCGACACTGCTACCTACATTACGTAATTCAAAGAAAAGGGAGCGGAAGTCAAGTCTTAAGCATACTGTTCGGAAATCGGACGGATAGTACAAGCTCAACTTCTGAAACCGCTGTAACAATACAAATAAAGGAATATGGGCACCAGTATGACTCATCGAATGGAATATAACCCAATAATAATTAGTGGTTTGTATTAGGTGATACAGAACACTAATTATTATTATTGGATTCCCTAAGACTAGGAGGAACCCGCCTGGTAACGACGCATCGACAAATCATGATAATCCTAATTTTACTATCAGGTACAGAGATACATTTATAAAATTAAATTCGAAACTTTGAATATATTGATGTTTCTTTCGAAATTAGGACAGAATATCTAAACTGATCTGGATAAAATGTGGCTCTGGAATAGCCTAATAATTCCTTTATATACTTAAATAGCACTTTTTATCCCGGACAAAGATGGTTCCCCTGGAATAACTGTGGCCACGGTAAAACCGCACTGCGTATAAAACCGCCGGGAGTAGCTAGTTTTTTTAAACAAAAATTTGATATTGTTTGACCGATTTGTAAACGCTTACATTCAACCAAAGACGAAACAACAAGTGCATTAACATTACAGAATCTATTTCGTTGCCTATTTTATAACAACTCTTCTCTGTTCTATTCACTACAACGAAACCTTGACAGGGAAAAAGTGTGCTGTACAGATTCCAATTCTACTTTTTCGGCCGTTTATATTATATATTAACTATTAGACCGCCGTTGGCGGTGTAGAAGTAATTCTGTAAGTATATATGACGATTAGTATGCGAATCGCCGACGTAAAACGGTACAAAATAACTGAATTTGGTCGTTGTCTCATATAGGGAAAGTCGCGTATCCTGCAGTACAGTATTTGCTAGTACAGAGCAAGAGCTCCACACCGAGATTATATTATTGATAAGAAAGAAAACATATTTATTACTGATCATTTATTTTAGTTCATAAGCTTCCGTTATGTAAGAAACCTTTATAACAACCCAATGCTTTTTAATGACCAAAAAATATTGTCTTTGTTGTATTTTTGATAGTCTACTATATGTTTTTGTATTTTTACTGACACGGGTACGAGAGACTTTCTCAAGCGAACACAACTTGAACCTCTCAATTTAGTACTGACATTTGACAAAATACTATATGAGCCACTGTGCAGCAGAGGACATGGAACAGGGTGAAATAAAGCTACTTCCTAATCTTACAATCCAAGATAAACCAGAATAAACTGGTGTTTAGTGGCAGGCTTCCAAACATGAAGGCTAGCCACCAGGGAATTTGTAAATACATACCCATCTGCCGCCTTATAGTTTCTAAAGGACATACAGATTTCAATAACTTTGATCATAAAGGTAGAGGCCTGCTTTTATCACCACATTTTTTATTACAATCTGAGGCCGGTGTTCAACCATAGTTCGCAAGCAATGATTAAAAAAGGCAACTCATTGTCAAATTTTTAGTCAATGTTTGTCCAGCCTGTTAAAAAAATTGAACTAATGGTTCCATATTTAGACCACTATTGTGTACCACGAGTAAAGATACATATTTGTCAGAACCAGTTGTGAAAGCATGACACCATTGGTCAGCATGTTGAACCATGGCTGAAACAAGATCAGAAAATAAACCACCTTCCTAAATCATAAAAAACCCGGCCCTAAAGTATATATCTATTTGCTGTTTTCAATACTGATTGAATCAATCTATCTCTGCAGAAAATGGGCAAACGGCACGAATCAGACCCCTGACTCGTAGCTTCAGCAGGAATCGCTATCGATGTAGTCGGCGAGCCGTATCGCACCGTGAAAGAATTGAACTCACCAATGCCATTTATTTAGTACAATTGTGACACAGAGAAATGATAGTATGTACGGACAGCCGTATAAACAATTGAATAACGCATAACTATGCGTTATTCAATTGTTTATACGGCTGCTATGCGATGTTAGTGACGCAAGTTATTCGTGCTTCACAAACTGTTCATATTTACCCCTATCATCATTTCAATGTTATTGCTATAATTACAAATATCATGTTATTAAACACAATTTTCAATATCAAGGTATCGTTCAAATATATATCAAATGTATAGCCCTTATATTAATGTAGTTATGTCGCGATTTAGTTTGAAAAGTGATTCACTTCGAAGAAATTACGCTTTTACAATACTGGGTATTAAAATATGACCATAGTGAAAAACCTACACCTTCACAGCCCAGACCCTTTCACTAAAAAAAAGACTTATTTTATTCGTCGGTCTGAAACATACGATTTAAAACTTGTTGACACTACACTGATGTGAAGTCCTACTGGGACCAGTACAGGACTGGACGATATTTTTAAGATTTCTTTTTTCGAAATATGTCATCTATTGAGATAATTGACTCGTTAAAATAATTTACTAAATCATGCTGCCTAATTCACTCACAACAATTCCTCTATCATATGACATTAAAGCATGGTGACATTCATTCGGCGATTCGCAGGGGTGTTGAATGACAGATTGAAATTGATTGCCGAATCAATGATACCCTGACAGTGTGAACGTCGGTTATCAACCGGGCTTACCCAATGAGTAATTGCTCATAGGGTAACACTGTGTTACCCTATGAGCAATTACATTTAGCATTGTATAGATCTAGCATTTGGCTAGTCGACTTAATCGAAGATGTGATCACGTTAGACCTAGACCCGCTCTCAAGGTCTGCTGCGTGAAACACTGGTGACAGTGTTTCAAACTAGAGGGTGGTAGCTTTCCAGGCGGGTACTTGAATGTACCCCACCAACATGCTGGGAATTCGATTACGGCGTTACTTTCACCGGGGGTTCAAGCCGATGATGGGGATCGAACCAGCGTCCGTCAGTTTGACAGCGGACGCTCGCACCGCTGAGCTATCACTGCTTCATGGATGATATTTTTGGATTAAATTGTAACAATGTAAGTTTTTGAGAAACCCACGATTAGACCGGCATAGTATGTATGAAAGGTCGGGCGCCTCAGCATAAATATAATAAGTATAATAACCTCAAACTTTCTATAATTAATTATTTCATGAAATATATACTTTTGCAATAGTTTGGGTGGTACATAAATATTAAACGAAAAGATTTTTGTGGCTGTGAAAGTAAATAATTTGTAATTGCAAAACAAATAGTAACAGTAATTAGTAGACATTTTAATATTTGCCATACCTAGCGTTTGACCACTATCTCACTACATGGTCAGTGATGGTGTGGTCGAAGATACTAACGCACTAGAATATGAATGTCGACTGACACTCAAGTACAGGTGTCTTTAACTCACTAAACATTTTCTTAAAGCTGTAAATTGATTGCAAAACAGACATATATCTTTCTAAATATGTATGAATAAAGTAATTTTTACCCTGAACCTAAGCAACGCTTTAACCACTATGCAACTTGACGATCAGTGATAATATAGTCTATCACGCCTGCCTTGATGACACTAAGTTATTATATACTTCATCATCATCTCAGCCATAGGACGTCCACAGCTGGACAAAGGCCTCCCCCATTGATTTCCACAAGGACCGGTTGGAAACGGCCCGCATCCAGCCCTTGCCTGCGATCTTAGCCAGGTCGTCTGTCCACCTGGTCGGAGGCCGTCCTATGCTGCGCTTGCCAGTCCGTGGTGTCCATTCGAGAACCTTTCGGCCCCAACGGCCATCAGTTCTTCTAACTATATGCCAATACTATATAACTATATACTTATTATACATTAATTTTAATCCATCAACGGATCAATTTTTATAGGTAAATACATATATTACGCGCATGGATATAAACAGCACCAGGCAGAAGTGAATAATAGTTGAGCAATTATTTAAGAACGCGTCCCTACTTAGCCAAAACGTATCGTGATCGCTAACCATCAGACGGCCCGTATGCTTGTTTGTCACCTATTGCAGAAAAAGAAATATAAACTCAAGGAACCAATACGGAAAAGCTAACACAGCACATTATCATGTGATTAACGCCTCCAACGGATTATTATTATTATTATATCCTTTCCTTTTAAATAATACATTTATATTTCGACATTCAGAAAGATTGTAATTTGAATCAAAGTTCAACTTGAAAATGTCTTATATTCTGAAAATGTGAGTACAAGCTACTTACCTACCTTTACAAAGTCCGGTCTTTGTAAAACTAATGGGCGATATTAAATTTTCCTTTTTGTTAGTCTTCACTTCTTTGCTTACAAACGTAATTCACGTTTAGGACTATCGGGTCTAATCGCGCACATTAATTATATATCTAATACTTGCTGGCCTGGCAGACGTTCTTCTATCACATAAATTTTTAAAACTTTTACTATCTACATATATTTTAGAATTGTTTAATTATTATTTAGTAATTTATGAATCTGTATCTGTTTTTCTTCTTTATTTTTGTTGTTTGTGTTTTCCAAAATAAATGATTTTTCTTCTTCTTCTTAAATTATGGATATGTCAAAGTGACACGACACCAACTAAACTACTTCCCGTCAATGATCTACGGTTCTATTATTTGGGCATGGTTTGATACAACAATACTAAAATCGCGATAAAACCACGGGTCTGGGGGTAAGTGGGTCAGAAATACTTTACGACCTATGCTCGGACCTTAAAAACGTACACAAAAAAAACAAAAAAATGGGGCAAGCCATTTCGGAGGGGTTCGATAGCAAACACTGTGATACGGGATTTTTATATGCTTAGTAGCATCATTTTAAAAGTGTAAAATGATGATAAATAAGAGTTTTCATACCGTTACATGCAATAAAGTTCTAGTTAGTACGACTGTAATGAATGACCAAACTAAAATGACGTCTGATTAGGTCGGAGTCATACTGTAGTATATGTTAAACAACAGCACTGAGACTCACTAACCCACAGAAGAAAGCGCATATCATCCAGCCAACAAATATCGTCATCGTACGACTTGGAATATCAATGAAAAAGCAATTTATTTACACAACCACAAAAATCCATCCAATTTCAACATTTCAAAATTCCTATACAATCCCTCGAATCACATTAAAAATAGCTCAGGCGCTGTTAACACGCCGGTACGTGCAAGTTGTGTTTCTCGATGTATCTCTGTCTCGCTTCGGCGATCATCTGCGCTTTTCTCTCTTGAAAACTGAGTTGTCTCTCCTTTGCTGTTTTGGAAAACACGCCAGTCGGCGCTGGGGTCACGTATCTGGAATCAACACGATTGTACGATAAACTCCCATATAAGTTACCGCGGAGCGAGCATTGTTATGTACGAATGGGAATACAAAACAGCCACACTGAAACAGGGAATCCTATTGGATCGTCGTGGCTATCGTCATCATCATCGTCATGTCTGCCATAAGATGTCTACTGCTGGACAGTCAGATGCGGCAGCCTGTTCCTGTGATCCATAGTCTGGTCCTCTCTCCACCTGGTCGGTAGCCGTCCTATCCTGCGCTTGCCGGTCTGTAGTCGAGACTGATTCCAGAACCTTTCGATCCTAACGGCCATGAGTTCTTCAAGCTATGTGCCCTGCCCACTGCTACTTCAACCTGCTGATCCGGTGGGCTATATCGGTCACTTTTGTTCTTCTACGGATCTCCTCATTTCTGATTGGATCGCGTAGAGAAACCCTGAGCATGACTCTCTCCATAGCTCGTTGTGTGACTTTGAGCCTCTCACAAGACCCATACTCAGAGACCGCGTTACAGTTCCGTAAGTCATCACTGGTGACACACACTGTTCGAAGACCTTCGTTTTTAAGCATTGTGGAATTTTGGACGAGAAGACGTCGCGGAGTTTCCCGAAAGCAGCCCATCCAAATTAGGTACATATATAATTATATGTTAATTGAACTTACATATGTATGCATAACTTAATTATATAATGCTCGTATTTACTTGTGACCCTGGAAGAGAAAGCAACAATTGTACAGAAATAATATCTACATGCCACATCAATTGTCAGATAAACACCGTATATTAATGTTATTGTTGATATGTTTAGTTTTTGTGCGGTATTATCTTATGTTTTTGTTGTCATACCTGGGCCCTGAAGATGATTGTGAGGGTCCGGCCTGCGGCTGTGCGAGGGGGAGGGATGGGGGCTGCGGCGCGGGCTCGGGGGTGTAGCGGGTGGCGCCCTCCAGGAAGTTAGTGATCGTCACGTCCACGCTGCCAGTCGCAGCTGCATCCAATAAAATACCGTTTTAATAATATTGCTCACGTTATCAGGGCGTTTTGCAACCATTCATAATGGCCTGTTACAATTTTGGGATATGAGTTTCAGCAATCAAACTCGTTTGATGAAGAATCCGTTTCGTACATGTTAGTGAAAAAAAAACGTTACTTCATTCCCGGAAATTTCGATCTAATGGTTTATGATGAATAAAAAATACTTTTATAACCTCTGACGGTCGCGTGACGCAGTGGTTAGTGTCAGTGACATTACTTCTGCGTCACCAGGACCCAGGGTTCGAATCCCAGCAGGGGCAAACATTTGTGCGATGAGCGTAGATGTTTGTTCCGAGTCTTGGGTGTTTGTGGGCTGTGATTGTGTGTGTCTCCCGCGACACAGGGAATCTTAGTGCGGGGGTCTGAGTGGAATATAAAAAAAATCCCAAGTGCATATTCTTTTCTATTATTTCTAGTTACGAAAAAATGTTTTTTTTTATCTAATTAACACACTTTTGCTAAAAAGTTAGTTTCTTTTGCTAGTTTTTGGATGAATATGATTATTATTGATTAGTGCCAGATCCGGATAAGACTGAGAACTTCACTGAGAAGATTACATTACTATCGAGCAAAGGTAAAACCACATCAAATGTTAATGACGGTACCATATATTTAAAAAAACTTTACTCGGTAGGACTAATTTTAGGTGCAATGATAAATGTATGTTAGGCCCCTTTAAAAGTTTGAATAAAGATTCGGACGACCATTAGTCGGACGAATTTAAGGCTGGGTGTTGATACATAAAATTTGACGAATTTATTTTTTATAAGTGAATATGAGCTTTAAACTTTAAACTAATAAATATACCCAGTTTTATGATTCATGTTTTTTCCATTCATGTAAAATAGAATGAAAATAATTTCAAAATAAGAATTAATTAGAAACTAAATTATTTACAAGGTAGGTATAAATTGAAAGCCATCTTTCTCTCTTCATTTTTTAAAAATAAAAATCCGTAACTCATCTACGACAATGGAATGTCTAAGTAATTCTGTTTTCAACTTTAAGAAGTAGTGGAATATAGAGAAACACCCATACCTAAGTCCCTGACGATATCATCGATTGGCACGGTGGGAAGCACTTCTTTCACTTGCGCCGCGAGACGGGTGACAGCCGCGCGGGACCCCGCGGGGCCGCGGGAGGGGGACAGGACCGCGCGCCGCGAGGGGGAGGGGGGAGCACGGTTCACCTGCTCCCAACTGAACTCTGTCATTTCGACCTGAAATTTACATTGTAGTTTTATAATAACCAATAATGGCACGACCAAATATTGCCTCTTAAGGAATCCATTCACTTAAACGTATGGTACATAGCATATTTTAATAATTGCTGTGGTGGTACCGGCATAGAATTGTACTCCCATCTCTTCCCGTGGATGCCGTAAGGGGCAGGTAAGGGAAAACCACCAGAACGAGGGCCAGCAGCTCCTAGTGTGTAAAACATCATCCAACTGCGCTCGCCAACCCACCTGTCAAGCGTGGCGCTTATTGGTAAAGAGTATTGCTAACAATCTCCGGCAGACTCCAGGCTACCACTCCCTAAACAAACGACCTCTGGCCCTGGTGACACACAATATAAAGACTTTGTTGGCAGACGAGAGGATCGTCGAACTGGAAGAGGAAATGAGCTAGTTACACTGCTGGGATATCTTGGGGTTACGTGAAGTCCGTAGAGAGGGTGAGGACACATTAACCCTGAAATCTGGCAACTTGCTCTACTACCGGGAGGGCGACCAAAAGTCGGTGGAAAAAAAAGTGGTGTGGAGGTGTGGTGTCGGATTTCTCGTTCACAAGTCCCTCACTAACATCATTACCATCGACAGCGGTTCGGGCAGGGTGGCATACCTAATATCCAGAATATCAAGGAATTTATTAAAGTTAATTCAGGTATATTCAGGTAACCTCGAACCTCGGAACCGATGAGGAGGTATGTATGCGTATAAGTATATATAGTTGTTTATTATTTTACTATGTTTACGGTCATATGCTCTTGTTCTTTTACCAATGTGAGTTTATTTTGTGTATCTTGCTTAAATTGTTTGCAGCTATGTTGTAATATATATGGTAATATGTAATATGTATGGTAATGTATATGGGCGGCGCGGCGTCGACAGGTCGACAGGTGGGGAGGAAGGGTGACTGACCCCGAGCGCGTGTGCGATGGCGGCCCGGATGCGCTGCGCGAACTGCGCGTCCGAGTCGTCGTGCCGCTCGACGGCGGGCAGCGCCGCCACCTCGCACAGCGTCACCGGCGTCCACAGGAACCACAGCGCGTCGCTCCACGGGAACGCGCTGCGCACGTCGCCCGCGCCGTGCACCGTCACGCGCGTGAACGGCCGGGACACCTCTGCGACATCACACCCTCTAATCATTATATCCTATACACGATACCATTCTATACTACATCGGACGATATGATGATGATGATGATGATGACTGAAGCTTTAAGAGTATAGAGATTTTAAAACTACCTTCAATATGCAATTGCAAAAAAAAAATTATGGATACTTTATTCAGACGGAAAACTGGTAGCTTAAAAGCCGATAAAAAATTGGTTGTCTGTAAATTCGGTTTACGGACGATAGATTTACGTGATAACGTCATAATCATTTATGACTTTGACTTTGACTGACTTTGACTTTGATTATTTTATGTAATACAAAACTCAGGTGGAACGTTACGCGGAACGTTACTATTTTTCATGAGTGTTGCTGGTATTCATCAATTTATAAAACGTTATCACGTCAAAAACAAGACAGAAAATTTCATACGAAACAGCGCCCCTGTAGGGCAAGTTAGAAACTAAGCTCGTTTTTTTTTTTGTGACAAATCTTCATACATGTTGTGAAATTCATATTATTACACTAACAATAATTAACAGTAACCTATGTTTCTGCAATATAAATAAGTTGAACTTTAATATGGATACGAAAAACAAACTAAGATTTTGTAAAGTTACAAAATGCTCAGTGTGATACACAGTCGCGCTCGCTCGAGACGGGCGAGCACGTGTAGCCCTGTGTGGGATCCAGGTGCGGGAGTGTGTAAATGTAGGACGTGTGCATTACAGTGTAAACCTTTTCAAACCACGTGATTCTATGGAGATTGGCCCACCTGTTTAATAACTGAAACAGTTGTACGAAGAGTCTAAAGCGATAGATACATAGACAACACTTTATTGCACTAAAATTTTAATATGTGTAAAATTTTAGTGCAATAAAGTGTTCTAAAATGTTCTTAATCTATAATATAACAATATTAAAATTTAAATACAAACAGCGGCCTATCGCTAAGCAGCGATTTCTTCCAGACAGGTAGGCTCTAGGTAGGATACCTCGAAACATAAAAAGGAAGATTTGGAGACACTTTTTTTTTCACACTCATACCCCGCACCGTGATAACTCTGGGTCGCGTGAGGCATGGACACACAATAACAGATATCCATGACATGATAACAAACATCTTTGCTCATAACAGAAATGTTTGCCCCAGCCGGGATTCGAACCCGGGGACGTGGTTCTAAAGTCAGTGTCGATGATCACTGAGTCACGACAACCGCCAACTGGATGAATAGTGTCATTAAGATAATAAATAAAAGTCACTTACTTATAGCGACCGGTTGCACCCTGTTGCCCATTTGAAAGGGCCAGTCGGTGAATTTGAGCAATCCCTCCCCGTTAGTGGGGCCCCCCTCGGGTTGTAACAGGACTGGCATGTTCGGACATTCCGCAAAATGCTGTCTGCAATATCAACCATTTTAATTAGAGATCAAACAGATATTCGATAACCATCCGGGATCCGGCCTAAATTTAAACTAGCTGGATACCGGATATTAAAGTAGTGTCGAGCCTGATAGCTTTTTCCCCTATCAATTTGGATGGATATAGAAGTAGAGGAAGGCCGAAGGCATGGATGGACTGTGTGAAGTCGCCAGTACTCTCCACGCTTGGCAGTTTTTCAGTATTTAGGATATATTTTAGGTATTATTATTTCTACAAAACGAAGATTGAATTTGTGTTATTATAATGACTGCACCTCCGAAGGTCTCTTCGGGCCAACACAGGTCTATCCACCGACAACACAGACAAAACAACAAAAAATACTGCAAAATAAATCCTGACCGTTTCTTGACAATGCAAAAAATAAAAGCTCATGCAGATGAATATTTAATTATTTTTTAAAAGTATCGTTTTCGTATATACAGCGCCTTAAAACAGCTCGTTTTACCAATACATCAACCACCTCGTTACCCTTGACACCTTGTGCAATAACGATATTGAAACTATGATTTCATTACATACTTTCTGACGAATTGCGCGGCGTTCCTTATGCCCAATGTCGATGCAAAAAACGGCGGCACCTTCCACTTTCTTAGCTGTAACAAAAATAACAATCGGGTAAACAAACTAAAATAGTTATGACTATATCTAAAATAATGTGGCGTACATCAAATAACTATGAGCATGTTGGGTTGGTGGTGATTGGTTGGTGATGAAAAATGATGGTGATTATGAAAAGTAGCCTATGTGTTATTCCAGGGGGTCAGTTACGTCTGTACCAAATAGCATGAAAATTGGTCCAGCAGTTACTACGTTACAGCGAAGCCAACAAACTCACATTATTTATAAAATTAATAAGCATAAGGAACCAAACATAGTATACTAGAAAAGTGGAACTCTAATGTATGTTTTCTTGTAATATCTTTAATCTATGACATTTTTAATTTTGAAATTTTATTATGTATATGTGTGTAGTATGTCGAAAACGTGCAATAGTTTTTCTTTGGATTTTAATTTTGCATAAAAAATTAAAACAGCTTATCATCCTTTTACTATGCAACAAATGTTAAAAAATATAGAAATGCCAAGCAAGAGAACACCTATGCATTGGCAGGATGCATTTAGGAAACGGCAAGTGCTATTAGTTACTCTACTATTCTTTTTCCCTTATCCCATGCTAGGAGGAATCACACATGATTTTACCCAACCAATTTAAAAAAAAAAATTATACCCTAATTCTATCGCTAGTCATCTCAGTGCTCAAACCTTTCTTAAACATGGCATTTGGGCGCAGTCCATCCATACCTTTAGTCCATCCATACCTTTAGTTCAGTCAAACTATGGCTCCATTTTGGGGGTTTTGGCGTTTGACTCAAAAATGGTGTACTTTTTGATATTTTGTATAATACGTTTAAATTATTTGAAGGAAAAAATTCGGCTGTTCGTGGGACTTGAACCCACGACTACAGGACAGTATTCTGTAGGCGTGGGTTCAAGTCCCATTAGTAGTCGAATCTATTCCTTCAAATAATTTGAACGCTAGCATTAAGTTCCGCCTAGCATGTTGTTAATGCAATAAACCATAAAATTCTTAGAATAAGGGTAGGACACCTTCGTTTGATACGATATCAACTGTAATGTTGGTATATCACTCCTATTAATTAATTGTTCATACAATTAAAGGTAGATGGTGCTGAGAACAACATCCCCTCAGATGTTAAAGGAAGGGAGAAATTCGGACGCTAGTGGTTAGTGGCTACTATACCTTAGATGGACCTTTGTCCACAGGACGGTATTCTGTGGTGTACGGTTCAACTCCTTCTAGCAGTCGAATGTTTCCCTTCAAATAATTTGAACGTAGGTTCCGCCTAGCATGTTGTTAATGCAGCTGTCAAGCTGACGGACGCAGCGTCCGTCAGTTTGCGGGGATCGGATCGATCCCCACAAATAACAATCTGCGTATCCAACCAATCGACCTATCAGATGGAACGTGTTCTTAATGCAGTATAGTTTATAATACTCTCGAACATTGTTTATACTCAAGATAACATTATTACATTGTAGTTTATTTGTAATGGCTACTTACAATGTGTTTCTCGATAAGTCAGACAGTTAATGACTACTGTTGTTTTTGAACCGGCCAATAAACTGTCCATGTTGTAAACACGCTTTCGTTAGGCAGGTATAGAATCAAAGAAAACAAAGTCTTTATTATTTACTAGTGGTGCCCCGCGTTGAAATTGTATGTGATATTGGCAATTTTGTGTGTTCCTGTGATCGTACGGGAACAGTCAATATTTTCGTGATAAAAAGTAGCCTACCTATGTTTTATTCCAGAGTATATGCTATCTTCATTCTATAGTTTCATGTAAAATTCAGCGGTTTCAACTTGAAGGAGTAACAAACAGACAAACAACAAACTTTCGCCTTTATAATATTAGTGTGATTTCAGTTTGTTTCAAGCCTCACGCGTATTATGCGAGATAGTATCTTGTATAGTTTAGACCTTTTTTTAGTTGAGCTTAGTTTAATTAGTAATAAGGCCCAGGCATTCAAACTTCCAACCGGTCCTTGTGGAAATCAATGGGGGAGGAATTTGTCCAGCAGTGGACTTCCTATGGCTGAGATGATGATGATGATTCAAAGTGAGGATGTAATGGAGGATGTTAGCTTAGTTGATTATATTAAAATATTCATCGGGGTGGCGCGGCCGCGCCCTGGTGTCAGGCGCGATCACGAGGGGAAGGTCATACTCCCCCTGGAGGGGTCCGAAGGCGGACGGCCGTGCTGGGGGCGCGGTGATTGCTATCGCGACCCCGCGCTCATTCCGTTATAGCGGCAGGACGGACACCGTGGCTTTCAGTCGGTAGTGGACCCTGGCTGCTGTGGGTGTAGTCAGGGTTGAGGGCCAAGAGGCTCCCCAGGGAGTGCGCGGTAATTAATATGCGATGCTCGAGCGAGCCCGACATACCCCGCCTACTTTCCACGTTAGGCGGAAGTGCGTAAATACATTTTTCCGCACGCTATAAAAGCCTTCGTATCGCAAGTACACGCCAACGCCCTAAACCCCAAACTAAAATATATTTTATATAATTATAACTTATTAGTATTACATACTTGGAATGTTGAATATTTATTACTAAACTATATTATAGATCTCTATGTTGAACTTCAATATAACTCAAGATGGAAAAAAATACCAAACCTCTTCACATCGCATACGCACGCTGGGAAAATTATCGATGATAAGTGATGAAAAACTAATGTTCAATATCTAGAAAACACTCCGTGACACCATTTTTGTCCAACTATTGTTATTACGTCATTATAAATACTTTACTGTCTTAAAGTTACTTCGGCCCGCAAAGTTTGCCTAATGGCAAATTGATATTTTAGAAATTTGAATTTCAAAAATGGGTAATAGTATTTGCCAGGACAAGAGTTTAAAAGGAGTATAAAAAAGAACTTACACTGATTGTGCCTAAGACGTGGCTAGCAGCTAGCGAGTCCAGACATGATACGTAGTTGGCCACCAGGACGCTGCATCGAGGGTCTCTGGTGCCTTTCACTTTTACATACACACCTGGAAATATGAAATATTACAATACAAAACTTACATAATACAGGAAATGGAACATATTTGTTTTTCCTGAATGCTTCGTAACATCTTGTCAAATATTGACGAAATACACTCTCATAGTCAGTCTCTGAGTAGTGTCGGCTTTGAATCAGATGTCTTGCTTGAGGTTTGTGGTAAACATTGTTTAAAAAAGGTAACATTGTTATCAAATCTACAGCATGATCGATGCCTTCTAGGGACGGCCAGGATCTTTGTTAATACATTTCAAAATACAAAGTGTGTTAAAGCAGCTTTCAATTTAACGGCGTTTTGCAGTACAATGAATTTACCAATAGTACCAACCTCTGTAAGACAGTGGTCAAACGTAAGCTTATAAAAAAAATGTAACACTAAGTAACTCAAAAAGTTGTAATAGTTGTTATATGGTTATTATGATGACAACAACTTTTACAACTTTTTGAATAGTTATATCTCAGAAACAGTGGCTCGTAGGAAAAAAATTATTAATACATTTTTAATAGATCATTTTACCAACCAGCCAACTTACCAAAAGTCCAACAAGCAAAGGTAGACAGCATCGGTCTGATAGCCCATTTGTTTGGCAGCAATATGGATGCAATCCACAGCAGCAGTGCCATTATAGTCCTGACCATCAAGAGGATAATGCCGAAAGGTAAGTATAGGAGGAATTGTAGGACATTGTCTCCACTAAACCTGAAACAAAAAATAGTGCTTATAATAACTATGCTAATATCAGGTGTTTCACATTTTAGTTGCAACCACACTATTTTTGATTGGAAATTCTCGTGAGTTTGACACATTATTATATATATGTGGTATCTGGCTTTACTCACGTTTATAGTCGAAGTTTCGACCTAGGTTGTTTCGACCAGGTGAGTTTACGCTGCCAGATCGCGGCGACCACGATCTGGCAGCGTAAACTCACCTGGTCGAAACAACCTAGGTCGAAACTTCGACTATAAACGTGAGTAAAGCCGGATACCACATATATATAACCACACTATTAATGGCGAAACTTAATCAGAAATAAAGGAAGAATGTTTTAATGAGCAAATCACTTTTGCTTGTCTTATTTTATGTATATATTGGTTAGGTATATTGTTCCAGAGAATCAGAACATAGGAATATCAACTTTAAAGCCCAACTATTACAATGCAATTTAGCTAGGAAGTAAAAGCAAATGCTTTTTTTGTTGGTTTTAATCATTTCTAAATTTGCTTTAAAATGATTAAAACCAATTGTATCCCAGATTGTATCCCAAAAGGTGCCCTACCTAAAATATGGAAAATGTATTTTGAATTTTAGAACTTCACAGAAAAATTATTTTTTAAATGTTCTAAAGTATTATTAGCATTACTAATACTAATACAAGACTGAGCCTCGTAGTCCGTTATGGATACCTTTTGTCTGTCAGAATATGACTGCTTCGGTTCTCTTCGGCCGCTAAATCTGTCAAAGACCCAAGCTAACACGACAATATAACAAAGACTGTTTGAGATCAGTCTAACTGCTTCACTTGAGATTTGCTGATGACATTGTTTTGTTTGAGGTGGATCCAAACAAACTACAAAAAATGATAGAAGAACTACACAATGAAAGCAGCAAAATCAGACTATCCATGAACACAAACAAGACAAAACTACTAACAAACTCCGACATCACAGAAATCAAACTAAACAACCTTTCTCTCAAATATGTCAATGACACATACCTAGGACAATCATCTCTCACAAAGACCAAATCACCAAAAAAACAAAAACATGATGATGAAATCAACTGTACTCAGAAGTTATAAAGAGTGAAAGTGTTCAACACCTGCATCCTACCTTGCCTTACTTATGGATGTGAGTTTTGGTCTCTCTCAAAAAACCACAGAGATAATATGCTTGAATACTGCCGAAGAGCCATGGAAAGACAGAATAAAAAACACAGTTATAAGATCTTAGACTAAAGTAACCAATGTACTTACAAAATTAGACCAACCCAAATGGAGATGGATCAAGCATACAAAGAGCTGAGAAAATTGGAGTAAAATTGTCACTGACTGGTACTTCAGAGATGGAAAAAAAATCAAAGGAAGACAAACAAAACGATGGGAGGACAAACTTAAATTATCAGCAGGGCTCAAATGGAGAAAGATTGCCAAAGCCAGAAGACAGTGGACGCTGATAGAAGAGGCCTTTGCCAACAGGCACACTAAACTAAAGGACATTCTATGAAGTAACAACACCACAAAACGAAAACAGTTCAGGATAAAGAGATTATTTGAAATTGAAATTTGATTGTAGTCCAGTGATGTAGAATAATACTCAGCAGTTGTAACAGGATATCATAATACAGTTATACTGACAATGTATTTAATGATAATTTTTAATTTTTTCACAACCTCATGTAACTGGTAAAGTAGGATATGATGATATATATATATATATATATATATATATATATATATATATATATATATATATATATATATATATATATATATATATATATATATATATATAGATATCCTATCATCTTATGACTTGATTAAAAATTATTGTATTATTGGAAATGAATGATATTTTAAATTCATTGAGTAATTACATTGTTACCACATAGTAGAAATCAGAAAGATAGAATATGTTCTTATCACTAGTCACTGTCCCGAATGTATGGAACACAGTGGTTCCATACATTCCAACGACTGTATATTTGATATAAATAAAACATACGGAAGTTCATGTTTCGAGGCAACATACAAAATAACAACTTCCTTATTTAGTTAACCTGAGCCTAGTTAACACAGGTAATTTGGTGTATATATACACTCAATAGTGTTTACTAGGCCCAGGCTTGGACGTCACACAGTGCAAAATAATTAATGCAAAACATTATTAGCATCAAGCAATACAAACTTTCCCATAAAACTTGCATATATATTGTTAATCATTCAAATACCTGTCATCATTCATCAATTTATCCACGGTCAGAGCCATCCCTCATACGGTAATGAAAATAACGATTAATGCAATTTCACGTAATTTTTACAAAGAAAACAAAATTCACAACTTTTCCAAATACCGTGATGTGTTCAACGATTTCTGATTACCATATATGTGACAGTGACAAATTTACAGCTGTGACATTATATTAAAGGATAAATATCAACTTACGATGCGTTCCATTCATTTTTATTATTTTTGTATACTTATAAGTATCTCGCCAAGGGATGAAAATTATATGATGAAGACTGCCTGGCGTACCAAGGCAGCAATATTATGTGTATATATATATATATATATATATATATATATATATATATATATATATATATATATATATTTGACCTGTGTCTGGGTGTGTATATGTATATAAGTATATATATCAGTCATCAGGTTACCATAGCACAGGCTCTGCCTAGTTTGGGACCTGAAGACCTTGTGTGAATGTTAATAAATAAGAATATAGCAGGTCTGCCAGACCTAATATTCGAGGAACACAAAAAAACATTTACCTTTTTTTGTATCAAATTACTAAGAAACGCTCTAAATTCTCCCAGCTTCACAGCTCATAAACATCTAGGCACCTGTAATGTTAGAGTACATTGTTACAATTCACCAACCTTTTAAAAAAAAAAACATGGTGCTATATTTTAAGTTTTTTTTGTATTTAATAATGCATAGGTAAGTACATCAAATTAACGCGTATTGAAGTTAAATATATAAATTATGATCCCTGAGATAAACATTTTTTTAACTTTGTTATGGTAAGTAGGGAGTAGGTACCTATATAATTATGTAATAATTATGTTTCGTAAGCCTTTAAATAAACTCAAAAGAAACTGTATAACTACATATCACATATGCCCCAAACTTGCTGTATAAGTTTGCACAATAATACCTACTTAATATGTCACATGTATGTTTTTAGATGTGTGATGAATACTAGTACGAATGATTTTATTAATGCGTTAGCATGCTAAATAGTTGTGTTTGAATACTTGGAAAGAGAACAACACATGGAAAAAAGAAATACACCACTTCAAATGAGACTAACTAATGATCCCTTTGAAAGGGACGTTGAAAAATGTATTAAGGAATATAGATCGGTTTAATATCACTTAAATTTTTGGTGAATGAGGATTAATAAAGTTCTAGAAGTATAGATAGAACTACTATCCAATTGGTTATTCTTTATGATAATATAAGAATGATATATCTTTTTGAGTAATCCAAATCGGACCATTACATACGAAGATAATTAAGTAATAAACGTTATGCCGTTTTTGCCGGTAAAATCATGTCCTTCACACATAGGGGCTGGTGACAGTTTTTCAAACTTGAGGGTGGTAGCTAGCCAGGCGGGTACTCGAAAGTACCGTACCACCATGCTGGGAATTTGATAACGGTGTTACCTTCACTGGAAGCTCAAGGAGTTATTATTAAAAAAAAATATTGGGGAACGAATCAGTGTCTGTCAGTTTGACAACCATGGCTCCCCTCGCTGAGCTATCATCGCTTCAAATAAAGTTTTTCAATTTCATGGGCCTATTGACCTTGAGGCATGGCAGATATTTTGATAGTACCGTGTATAATATTTTGTTCCTTATATAGTTTTGTTCCGTTTTATTTGTTAAATTTCGCCCGCTGGTCTTGGACAACTACCAGAGAATAGGTAGGTACACTGACAATACAGGTAATAGTAGGTACCAACTTACTTTCATATCAACTAAATAATAGGTATAGTTATGTAGGTAAGTACATCAAAATGATCTTCACAGCAATGTTTTGTAGTCAGGGCAGAGGGTGGGCTTTTATCATCTCTTTTTGGAACGTAAAATCATATATTAGGAAGTTTTGGGTCCTTCGGTAGGTACGTTGAAAAAAATATTTTCTCTGGCGTTTAATATATTATAAATATTTGTATATTTCGGCACTATACAATATTTATACATAGTTATTAAGGTGAATTAGATACAAATTGGACACTTAATTTGCTTCAAAGTCGCAAAAATATCGCGCTCCGTATCACTGCCAACGGCTAAGTGGCGCATACTGACACCGTCACGTCACGGCTCCCGCGGCGGCTACTCAGAGAATTTCGATAGTAATTTGGTCATAACTTCGTCAAGTTTTGTCGTAGAACAAAAAATTTTTGCACTATATGTTAAAGATTTCTTAGGAATTTGCATTCTCAGCTAAAAACGTTACGGATCCTCAGATACACTCGGCATGAAATAATATTGTGTTATATATTTTTTATTCTAACTAGTCCTGTACGTAGGGTTCAAATTCTGTGCGGATAGCTAGAGCCAATAATGTATGATAGTAATAATGTGGTACGTATAAGTACTAATTAATTTTGCTGTTACGCAATAGCCCAATATAAATTACAGACGTTTTTTACTGTCGTTTGTCGTGTGATATTGGTCTTATTTGAGGCAAATCACATTTCATTGAAGAAAATAGTGGTATAGTAGCAAAAATAGCACCGAATTTTCAATGTACGATAAGTTTGATCCTTATTAATGTATAGACGATAACTGTACGGCCTCATTCGATAGCTGCCGGGCTTCAGGTTGTGAACACTAGCTGGGTCTAGAGTTCGTCTACCCTGCCTACAATCTAAATCTGAAGTTTTTTACTAATACTATTACTAATCCTGTACTTTTTAGGTGATATGTAAACAAAATAACAAAAATAATTTTATAGACGTTTCGTCTACAAAGTGCTGTCTAACTAACTTAACTTATATATTCAATATTAATCAACATTTGCGTTCCTTTACAGCGAATTTGGTTCCTTTTTAGACAATTGGACATCTTCGCGGTATAAATCTCCAATGGCCAATCAGTCCAATCACTACTGGAAACACTGAATTGTTTGTTCGTTCGTGACTTTGTCACAAAGAGAACTAAATTCGCTTTCTGATCAGTGGGTTTGTGACGTTTGTGTTTGTGATTTACGATTTACCTCAGAAATCTACATTTTTCAATACAATACACAATTTCAATTCAACTAGCACTATTTAAAATGAATCAAAGTGATTATTGAAATCAAGAGCAATTATTACAAATAAAATATACTTATGTATTATTAAAAAAAACAAACGAGACAATCCTTTATTATTGCGAGAAAACCTTTTATTATTGCGGAAAGTTTTGCGATGGAGGGTATAATAACATCTCCAGAGGAGACAACGTGTTCTGAAGGCGAGGAAGAACTGAAAGCAACAAGAAGCCACACATTTAATGAAGACGACCCACAAGGTTTTTCTGCGCAGCAACCCAACTTGCACGGCTTGAATCAAATGGAAGAAAAAATGCGACGTAAACTACAATTCTTCTTCATGAACCCGATAGAAAAATGGCGTGCCAAACGCAAGTTTCCCTACAAATTCGTTGTGCAAGTGATCAAAATTGTATTAGTCACTTTTCAGCTTTGTTTATTCGCTCACAACAGATATAATCACGTGAACTATACCTGGGACAATCGCATCAGCTTCTCGCACCTTTTTCTGCAAGGCTGGGACTCAACCCGTGAGATAAATGCATACCCACCTGGCTCAGGACCTCTGGCAGTTTATAAGATGAATGAATTCTACAATTCTCTGGACTATGCTATTGTTGGGTACTCAAATCTGTCTAATGCAATTGGCCCTTACTCATACAACAATGAAGATAACAATAGAACAAATCCAGTATTCTGCCAGTACAACTACAAAGAGGGAATCATTAATGGCTTTAATGAAAGCTATGAGTTCAACTCTGAGATTGTTGAATCATGCATCAATTTTACTCTAAATGATAATCAAGTTTTCAGCTCTGAAGCTTTTTTAAAGGAATCAGGCTTGAATGTACATTTTGCATCATTAGTCCGAGCCAAACTGATGTTTTTTATAAAAACCATCAATTTTAGAGCAGCAGGTCCTATAACCCCTCCAGACTGCTACAGATTTGATGTTGAAATTATCTTTGACAATGAAGATCATGACGGTCAGATGTCTTTGAGTCTTGAAGCAGAACCATACAAATTGGTATGCAAAGGGGATAAGAACTACATAACTGACAATAAAATTGACCAAGTTCTCAGAAGCATTCTTAACATACTTGTGATTCTAATCTGTGCTGTATCTTTCTTGTTATGTAGTAGAGCTATCTATAGGGCACAACTGCTCAAAGAACTCACAGTACAATTCTTCAGGCGTGCCTACAATAAAGAGCTAAGTTTAGATGGCCGATTGGAGTTCCTAAACATCTGGTACATCATGATCATTGTCAATGACTTGCTTATAATCATGGGATCTGCTATAAAGGAACAAATTGAACGTAATCAATTCGCTAATGACCAGTGGAATGTCTGCTCTCTTTTTCTAGGAACTGGAAATCTACTAGTTTGGTTTGGAGTATTACGTTACTTGGGATTTTTCAAGACATACAATGTTGTCATACTCACATTGAAGAAAGCAGCTCCTAAGATATTCAGATTCTCAATCTGTGCGCTATTACTGTATGCTGGGTTTATGTTTTGTGGATGGTTGATACTCGGGCCATACCACATGAAGTTCCGTTCCTTAGCTACCACATCTGAATGTCTATTTTCTTTGATCAATGGAGATGACATGTTTGCTACATTTTCAATAATGTCTAAGAAATCGCCAATGCTTTGGTGGTTCAGTAGGGTCTATCTATATTCATTTATAAGTTTATACATTTATGTTGTACTTAGTTTATTTATTTCTGTTATAATGGATGCTTATGATACCATAAAGCAGTACTATAAGGATGGTTTTCCGAAGAGTGATTTGCGACAGTTTATAGGAGACTCTAGCTTCGAAGAGGTGTCTTCGGGGTTATATCGCACAAATAGTTCTACATCGCTCAATGCGATGATGAATTCCCTTTGTTGCTGTGGTTTTTATCGAAGTGCATACTCAAAAATAGGAGGTGGTTCCTCAATGAATTTAATGTAAGCTCTGTAATATTTAAACAGTAAATATTATGTGGAAGCTGTATGTATACATGTTATCAGTGTTATTTGTTTTTCAGATTTTATCTGGAGTTATTTGTATAAAGGTAACTGAACTCTAGCTGCAGACCCTGCTAGGGCTTATTTATATTTTATTTTACATAGTGTCTTATTTTTAAGTGTACTTAAACTCAATTAAACATGGAAAGCTGATGCTTTTCTTTTTCTTCTTCTTGTCATTATCCCACACTAGGTGGGAGGGACTCTTGTATTAAATTATTTATGGTATTCAAAATTTGTATTATGCATGCAAGTATTTATGTGATTTGTAATAATGTTGTTAAGTCAAGTTACCAAAGACAATTTGTTAATTCACACAATTAGTTAATTTACACATGCAACCTTTAAATCAATGATAATGGCATGTGTTTATTTCTAGTAAAACTTATTAAATAATACAATTGATGTATCGGTGGATTACATATTATGTATACATTATTATAAAATTCTTTTGATTTATGAGACAGGGGTAACAACCAGACGGGCTCATATAATTTTTTATATTGGTAAATGCCCAAACTTAGATATGTATTCAAGAACATTACTCTTTAACAATCAAATACTTACTATGGTATCTTATTTATATTGTTTAAATTGAATATTATGCACCTAAATGTGTTGTTTTGATCATATTTCACCACAATCAGAGCAGTGTTGGAGGCGTTGACGTATCTTGTGTAATTTTATATCCCGTATGAGGTCAATGTATAGCTGGTAGGATAAACTACAGTTAGTTAATACTCCTGAGCCCTAACACGATATCTGGCCCATATTGATAAATGTTAAGTAATGTATTCATGGGCCAAAGTTTTATTGCTATGTGCTCTTATCTATTGAATATCACTTTCATGGTCATTATACCATAACCATTTTCTCAGTTATATCGCACAGCTATAAAATTTAAGCAGCAGATTGTTGGCAACCTCTATCTACTGGCAAGAATTATAATATAATATTTAATGATTTCTCCTGGGAGTAGATCCCAGGAGAAATTATACTATATATATTACTAATTTGAAAAAGGTAGGTGTCAAATCTCATAAGGCTGAAATGCGTTTGCACACTTCACGCCGCACTGCCGACATTTCCTTCAAATGACTCAGTCTCTACATTTATACTTTTTACTAAACTATATTGGTACTGATAGTCTCAATTTATAAATAACTAGCAGCGCCCCGCGGTTTCACCCGCGTGGGTTACGGTTTTCCCGCTACCTCAATTATCCCACGGGAACTATACTTTTTCCGGGATAAAAGTAGCCTATGTGTTAATCCAGAGTTTAAACTATCTCCATACCAAATTTCATCGAAATGGGTGTAGCCGTTTGAGCGTGAAGAAGTAACAAACATACACACAAACTTTCGCATTTATAGTATTAGTAGGATTTCTGCATTTTTTTAAATAAAATATGTAAAGTTCAGTTATTAAAACTTATTGCGATTCAGTAAAAATGAAGAAGTAGTTTTAACTACATTTTAGTGTTTCGGTTACAAAGAGGTAAAGCATCACTATGAGTCAAGCAAACATGGTTAAAGGACATTACTGGCCATGTACCTTCTAAAACTGCTTTATTTATATAGGTACCTATATTATGTATGGTATGTATCAATTACGTGTGGAATGTATGTCTATGTATGTATTAAGATTTTTTATATATTTTATTGCGCTATTGTAGATATTTATACGAATATTAGTAGTTTACGTTAATTTGTGTTATATTTTTGTATATAATTCTAATTATATGGGGGCGATAAGTCCTGCACCGCGCTCTCCGCTTGGAGTGTATTGTGCATTTCCGCCACCATCTACCCCAGCCATCCAAGCTCCTTTATATATCGGAGTAAAAAAGATAAAGCAAAATATGGGTGAGGTTGTTGAGGTCTTGTGACTGCTAAGTGATAGACTTGTGTGCGGCTCGCGCCACCATTAAGATGCGCAAAACGTGTTCTAAGAACGTTTAGATGCTGCTTTCGGTTAGGTGCGCCGCCGCCCCCGGGCCCGCGCCGCGTCTCTTTAACGCAACTCGGACAGACGGTCTCGCGTGGGGTGTTGGAAAACACGTCACCTACTGCCACAGGTAATATAATATGTGTAATGCAAAAATCTTATCCCACAATTCGCTTATTCGTAAACCCTGGATCTAAATTTCATATGGTTTTTTTTTATAATGAAACATCAATTCTCCACAGACTCCGGTCCGTGCCATTTTTTAGGAATTTGTTACTTTGAAAAAGAGAACATTAATAAGTGGACAACTTGTACTTAATTAGGGACAAAGAATTATCTTAGAAATACTCTATGGATTAGCAACGTACGAAGCACGCATGAGAATTCGGAGCAGACTAGCGTCCGCGAGCAGCACCCGTTCACGAGTTGACGTGAGCACCAGCCATCGCCTTCCTCAACACTAATTGGGGGAAGATGATATATTTTCTTATGGTTTAATCAGGATCACAAGGTATTTTTATCAATGTTTGCAGTGACGTTTCTTGCAAAAAGTTCCGACCCATAACCCCCTCCCTCTATCCAGATCTGCGTTTATTTTGCAAAGTAGGTGGCGCGTAGCACACGCTTACCAGAAAGTTCTTTGTACAACATGGGAAAGATAAAAATGAATGTTATCTACTGACCTTCACACAGCTGGGAAATCTTAGAGATGAATCGCGTGATAGAATGGTAACTCAATCTATGTAAAGAAAATGCACACATTACTGCGAAACACTCGACAAAATAAATAAAACTATTTAGTTAGTTCATAACATTTATTATTAATTCATTTCTTCAAATACACATACAACCTTATTCTTATCCATTTTAAATTTATTTATGATGCTATATTTTATAACAATAGCAACACCCATTTTATGTTTGAATCCGTAACTTCGAATTTACTGGTAAATATTTCATATTTTTTATCCCTCAATCGAAATTTACATCAACTCATGTGCGTACTATGTATAAAAATAATTGCACACATTACTGCGAAACACTCGACAAAATAAATAAAACTATTTAGTTAGTTCATAACATTTATTATTAATTCATTTCTTCAAATACACATACAACCTTATTCTTATCCATTTTAAATTTATTTATGATGCTATATTTTATAACAATAGCAACACACATTTTGTGTTTGAATCCGTAACTTCGAATTTACTGGTAAATATTTCATATTTTTTATCCCTCAATCGAAATTTACATCAACTCATTTACTCATGTGCGTACTATGTATAAAAATAGGAACGAAAATATGTTTATATAAATATATGTACTTACAAAAATATAGCAGATAACATTAATTATATTGGTACCTAATAAGATTAATTTTGTGATTTAAGTATATTTATGGCAAACACTAGACCGGCAATCACTTATTAAAATATTTAATAGATTGATTATAACGTCAAATCCAACTATTTATAGAAATAAAACACCCATATGATGATAAATTGAGCAAAAATAATAAATGTATTAAAGAATTATTATTATTTAAATAAATTCATTTATATACAAAAACAGACAATATTAAAACCATAATATCATCAAGTTAAAAAAATAATAAATTATTTTATAAACCACTCAATAATAACTATTCATAACATATAAGTATTTATGGCATTTCATATAAATAAAATAATGCTTGAGTTGATTAGAAACCTGGCAATCTTGAAAATAACTCAAAATAAAATAAACATTTTTTTCCTTACACTAAAACAAATGGCCAAATAGCTTAAGTGTACATTTTATACAAACGGTTGCAACCAATATATAATGTATAAACTAGATTATCTGTATTAAACGAGAATAGACAGAATTTCATTTCATGTTTTATCTGTCCTTAACTAACTATATTTGGCTAATTAATTGTCGTTTTTGATATTACACACAGATCTAATTTTTACCGCAATGCAATTGTGTACTTACTTTTAATTGAGATGCAATTGTTATTTAAGGGGATACCTAGTTTTTTTATAATTACATTTAAATTACTATTGCATTGTTTATGAATTGCTTGTCTTAATAAATAAGCGAATTGGCACCCTGCAAGTTAACCGTGTATCTTTACCCATAATTACCTATATAATCTCTTTTGTAATTACATCCATCGAAAAGAATACTATAAAGGCATAGTAAAGATTCAAACTAATATTTATTATTATAAAAAGTAGACAATATATAATAATAAATAACGTATGTAGTTCAATGTACTCTAAATTGAAATACATGCGTAATTTATTACGCATCGACATTCATCAAATCTCAACGACATCCCAGAATATCTTGGCGCAGAAGCACAAGGAGACCCACTTCCAAATATAATGGGTATATAGATAAGAGGTAAAGTTAGACGGTAAGTTTGAAGATATTTATTGTGTATGACAAACCTTCAAGCTTTATTGCCAGACATAAACTTACTTATTTTTTTATTTTCATAAAACATTTCAGGTTGAGTGACATATATGATCACATAGGTGTTATATTGTTGCAAAATATATATCCTTCACGGAGCTGAGCCGGTTTCAACAGTTATAAAATGGGGATATCGTTTTAAAAGCGGTCGCGATCGGTTTTAAAGTTAGAGTATCCCTCCCATTTCCCAATAATTCGTCTATCATGTAGAAGCATCACTTACCAACTCAAGCATACTAGTTCTACATATTAGCTGCCAGTAAGTAAATAAATCTTAGTAACATTTGTATAAATATATTTAACTTAGAGAAGCTTAAGTCTAAATCTAACTAAGCCATCAACTTAAACGTAGAGGAATGTAACAGCTCTTTGGTTTTTAATTATTGCTAAGCGAACAAAAGCGGAGACACCAAAGAAATGCTGAGGGAATATATTTAATTTCCATGCCTACCCTTCCAACATAAATATAATCTGCTAGATATGAACATCCGCGATTCAATTGTGACCATAGACTGTAGGCATACAGTGGAACAGAACTCACCCTCGATATAAACGCTAAGTCTTTTGAAATACTTTGTGACTCAGTCTTTTGTTAATCTATTTCTTTTCCTCCACGTTCGTTTGAGGCGGTCTCGCTCCGAGCACAATCTGAATCTCCTCGACACTCTTGCCCTTAGTTTCAGGCACAACGAAGAATATGAACACGAAACCTATGAGCATGATGCCAGCAAACAGCCAGAACACTTGCCCCGAACCGATGGACTGGTTGAGAGAGTTGAACGTGCTCGTCACAGTGAAGGCCAGAAGCCAATTGAAGGTACCAGCGGTCGACCCGACGAAGGCTTTGATATCGATCATGCACAGCTCTCCGGCCATCATCCACGGGATGGGACCGAAGCCGAGGGAGAAAGCAATTATAAACACAGATAGAGCTACGAGAGGCAGCCAGGTTATCGCCTGAACGATATCTGAATTTTGTCCGTGAGTGTCTTGTAAGAAGAAGTAAACTCCCAAAGCTGTTGAACACACGCACATGACTAACGCCGATAGAAGAAGCAAGATACGTCTTCCCAACTTGTCCACTACTAGAGAAGACACGAAGGTGGCTATCACTTGGATCACACCGATTATGATAGTAGCAATGGCGGCGGGGATGGAGGCTCCTGCGGCGCCGAAGATGTTCGAGGTGTTGAAGATGACAGCATTGATACCGGACAGTTGTTGGAACACCATGAGAGCGTAGCAGATTATCAGCGCTTTAACCGCGCTCCTTTTCGTTATCGCGTTTAAGAAAGACACGGGATTGTTTCTCGCTTCTTCGGCTTTCTGTTTAAGGCTATTCAGTTCCGTATCGACGTCGTAACTCTGTCCTCGTAACCTGACGAGCGCCTCTCTAGCTTCGTCGTTCTTTTCCTTAACGACCAAAAATTTGGGACTTTCGGGCATGAAAAAGAATACGATACCGAAGATGATCGGGATGCAAGTACAGAGGATGTTGAATACGAAGACGGAAGTGTAACTACCGACTGCGTACGCGAATAGGATACCGACGGTCACCATCAATTGGAAGTAGCTTCCCAATGTGCCTCTGATAGAATCTTGGGCGATTTCGCTGGTGTATGCTGGAGCGGTGACGCAGAAAGCCCCGCCTGCCACTCCTGTTATTAGCCTCCCGGCAATGACCATACCGACGCTGGATGCAAAACTAATCAAGAGCCATCCTAACGTGAAAGGAACGACTAAGAACAACATTGTCTTCTTGCGGCCTATGATGTCCATGATAAGTCCTATCGGGAAGCAAATTGCTGCGGCTCCGAGGTTGGGGACGGAAGCGATCCAGTCGTTTTGGCTGCTGCTGATGGGGAAATCGTATGCTGTGTTGTTGCCCTGGGTTATCTTGTAGCCCACGGGGGATGACCAGCCGAGCATGGTACCGGCTGCCAGAGCGCCGAGGGTAGCTGGAATGTAGACAACAAATCGGATCAGACAAAATTAATAATGTGTCGTATATTGTATTAAGTTGGATATTAAATTTTTGAGAGCAATAATTTGAGTAAGCCGATCGGTTCACTAAATATATTACACTAATTACGATAGATAGCCCCAAAATTAATTCCCCTAAGATTAAATAAAGCTAAAATAAGAGAAAAAAATAAAATGAATTGCTATTAAAGGTAAGTTGACAAAGTGACTTGGTGGTATTCGGCAGTCGAGTAACTAAGTGCAAACATAATGCTGTATATAATTTTACGCAAATGTTATTGTCTATTTTATGAGATTAGATAAAGTAGTGTATGAAACTACACATAATTTGAATCGTGTTTTAAGTACCCTTATTACGATACAGTATTATAAACTACTACTAACTGATAGTAATTCTAGGATACTGATCCTAGAAATATATTCGATTATTAAATAATATATGAAAGAAAACCCATAATAGCTGTAGTGTCCCCCAGATACTGCAATTTATTATCGTATAGTATAGTCACGCGCATGCGCACCTGCGAGAGCGGCGATGTACTGCGGTAGCTTGCGACCGCCCTCCCCACGCCCCTCCACGAGCTCAGCCGATGATACTCCGAGGTCTGCCATCCTGCCGTTTGTGCCCACTGGCCGCTGCAAATAAAAGAAAATCTTGCAAATAACGTGGACTCTTTAATTCACACCACCTATAACTTATTTATAACCCAAAAGGATTTCATACGGCAATGCGCATTGCGCCTTCGCTACATGGTACCTATGCGAACGAAGTGTTTTGCTCCCACTTTCTTAACGCGTACTGTCAAGAAATGTAACCTGTTGCCCGAGTCTGTGTTTCCTTATACATACACTAATCCTGGAGTCTTCAAGTCACGAGTCAACGGTAAGTACTTTCTAGGCTTGCGTTCTACATGTTAGACCACTTCTTCACCTAATATATCCCCTTGAAAACCGGCGTGTTGCCGAGTTGCTTCCTTATCGATTTTCCATCGGTTACATTTTGGCGAATGCGCATTGGAATCACGTAATTTTATTCTGTCGATACGGTAATACGTCATATTATTATGCTGTACCACCTTGCTAACTTTACGCACGAATCGTTTTCTTTGCTTTCAGAATGTTAGCAAGGCCGAATAAATCCTTCCTAGGAAACCGCGTTCGTATTTTCATTAAAAACCCATGACAAGGGCTTACAGAAAGAAAATTTAAATTGCCTGTAAACCGAGAAATTTAGAACTTTTGTTAGATTCTTGCGTTTTATAAATCTAAAAGTTGATCGCGTCACCTTTTCATCAAGTGCACAATTTAAAGGTTTTTAAAAGGATTTTTAATATCGCATCGTTTATAAATTATGTGGGAATAGTAGAATTAGAAAAAAATGTTTAGAAATCTCCGTCAGAAAACGCAAATCTTCTAACATATGAATAAATAAGGCATTCGAATTGGTTTCCGCAAAAAATCAGGTTTTGATTATACATACACAAGTTTATTAGTTCGATGTCAAAAAAGGAACTGATACTACTGGAAAATTTTGGTGGATTTGGTCGAGACGTTACTTTAGTACTACCTACTACCTACTTTACCACTTTGAATAAATATATTTTTTATTACAATATAATATCAATATGTGCAAGAACTCTGGTGAGAATTTACATACAAGTTTGTTAATAAATAAATGTTTATATCGGAATATATCCATAGTTGCCTTATATATCATACCATGTATTTACATACTAATTATATATTTATAATAATAAGCACTAAGACAGTGATTATGATTTAGTGGTCTGAACAGTCACACAGTACTGTTTTAAATCGATTGGACAGGAGGTAACATGAATACAGTAAACCAAGACCCTCTACTATCTTATGTGATATTCACATAATAACTGAGTCACTCGTAATTAGCATAATTCGTGGGAATATATTAGTATAATTCATTCCCACTGCTGGAATTTCAGGGACAATGTTGGTTTGCGGGTAGAATGGTGGCCTAATTTAGGAGCTTGACCATGGACTAGCTCTCTAGTACCTTTTTTCAACTGAGCATGACTCACATACTTCAACACTTTTCTACCCAGAGTATGAGGGAGGACTTTGTTGCTTAAGCCAGTTGTTTAGTTACAACTGCATGAATGGGTTAGCTCCGCTGCAAGCGCTTCTCACTCTGAATCGTTAGTAGTTAATATGCCTTTTGAGGTATTGAAACGTCCATACAGCTAATATTGAAAGTGGAATCTATGGCAGTATTATCTTTTCACTATCTAGTGGACAATTTGGGTCAATTTAATTGCTATTGTAATTAATTTTTCACTAACATTATCAGATCATTCACAGATTATTTAAAAGGATAAAGCAGACAAAATATTACAGAGGCTCGCAGGAGTTTACAGGCAGAAGAGGTGGGGCAAATCCTGATGCTTATTGATTTTAAATATTATACAAATATACCTTACAGATGACTTGTGGGCTCGAAAAGAATTACTAATCACATGATTAGACATTTTAATTTCCTTTTTGCTGGTGTAAGACAAATTCAAGCGGATTTGTCAGTCACCGGCAGGGGCAAACACTTGTGCAATGAGTGTAGGTGTTTGTCCTGGGTTTTGGATGTTTGTGTGTTTCCATGCCTCCCGCTACACAGGGAATCCTAGTGCGGGGGTTTCAATGTGATAAATAAATAAAAAATTATAATACAATAAATTGTAGTTACTGCTAGAATTTTTACTCTCCCTAGACGCCCTGGAAACTAGGACGACTAGAATGGCAAGCCTAGTTGTGTAGGACTTTCAACAAAATAATCTAAAATATTCAAAGGCGTCTATTTAGCAAGTCAGTCAAGTCAAAAATAAGCAACTGTATCTATTTAAATAAATGTCCACTGTTATCAAACAATAACAACTGGTACATAATAGGAACCGTAAGCTAATGTTAGACATATTTCATGTCATGCCCCTAGAGAGGCCACTACAGGAAACTGAATAATAAAACAAGTATGTAAACAACTCATAACCAAGGTTTCGTGATTGGCAAACTGTTGTTTTAATGGAAATATACTTATGCTGGTACGCAATCTAGAAATACTATTTTCCATTGTTTCAACCTTTGTTTGTTGAGGCAGAAAAAATTATACTGACAGACATTATGCCATTTTTATTGTTGATACAATATTTATTTATTCTTGTACAATAAAATAATTTAATATTTATTAGTCAAAGAGTTAGTTACATTCCAATTCAATTTTATACAAGTAGGTACAGAAGATTTTTCTTTCAATATCGAGCCATAGTACTAACCATTCATATGCTTTAGAAACATGTTCCTTATATAAATCAGACATCAGAAACATATTAAATAGCAGGATTGTGTTCTCAAAACTGAAGTATCACTTCGCTGTAAAACTCATGGTACGGAGCCTTTGCTAAAGAAAGGGTACCTGCAATGGTGTGGACAGGTGGGCAGTACCTATGCTATAAAGACAATTTAAAACGGAATTTAATTGCATGTAGTTTACCCTCTGAACAGTGGGAGGGAACAACGCAAAAAAAAACTGAATGGAGTGAAAAGGTTCAAAATGGGATGGGAACTTTGAAAGTAATTATTTTTAGCATACTGGTATATAATTGTGTCCCTCTAGAGACATGCCACAAACATAAATCATATTGCAACAGGAAAAAGCACTTACTTTAGTGATTAATAATGATACTTTTGTCTTATTAGAGTGCATAATTAGCATAAATAATGAGTGCAATCACATGGAAACTGCTAGCACTTTTGAAGGCTGCAATTACAAACATAATTTGAGAGAATGACTCTTATATCCCAGAAATAGTGATTACATCTTTTTTGCTTGATATGAGACTCAATACCAACTCATAATTATGTTCAAGCGATTTCAGCTATTGTTAAAAACAAATTTTAAACTTGGTTGATTACCGCTTTTCTTAAAACTTTTAGCTAAACTAGCTGAGGCCCACAGTTTTATTTGGGTGAGCTATGATTTTTCTGGTAACTCAGTTATCTTTCAGGATCTGTAATTTTACCAGTAGCTCAAATATCGGTTGTTGTATGCTCCATTACTTCCATCTTCTCTAAAGTTTTGTGTGTATAGGTATGGGATTGAACATGTAACTTATTTCACCTTACTTCCTATGCAAAGTAAAATGCTTCGGGAAACAATATTTGAGATTGCAAAAATATTTATGCAAATGTTGTATTCAATAAATTCAAACTAAAAATGACATGAGATGCATATATACATAGAATAAGGCAAGATTAGTTTACATCTTTATTTGACACAAGATTTATGAAAACTTTTGACTGTGGCGGCAGAAACAGTGCTTGACATGAACCGAGCCCGTCATGACTGAGAGATGACTAAAATATGAAACAGACAGTATTCTAAACTGAATGGAAATATTAGAAAAATAGCACAGAAAAATTGTGCAACACAGTAACCTTGCTTTTTGTTATTCCAGCTAAAAATTAACATTTTCAAACAATGATCACTTTCAAAGATGTCTCGACATACGAAGTAACTGGCAGAATTAAGAAATAGACTAAGAATTGTTAGCTTAAGCAATTACCAACGGATATAACACTAGAGTAAAATTAATTCAGCTTGACTTAAAACATTGGTAAAAAGTTTTAGAAAGTAAATATGTACCTAGGTCAAACATAGTTAATTGTACAAAATAATACAACAATAAAAAGATACCTCATCATCTCTAAAGGTTCTACTCGGTCCAGCTGGAAGCAAAGGTTCTGTTTCACCAGCTTCACTGTCTCTACGTCTGAATAAGGAAGATCTCATTGTGGACGGATGCTGTTTTAGCACCACTGTTTAGCACTAGACTAGACACGTCTACTACAGCCGCTACAGCGTTGGTTTTCCGAACAAAAACTCTACGACAAAAGAAACTGTCGTAGCAAAAACAGCAATGTTTACGTAAAAATTAGCAAAACATCAACACCACAAGCTTGACTTGACAGTTGACATTGACTTATAATCTAGTGCGGCCAACTCAAACCTATAGATAAGTGCTTGCTAGTTAGAATTAGCGCTTTTACAAAAATTAATTTATAGATTACTATTAATATGACAGCACTATGATTTTGTCACAATATAAAAAGTACGAAAATATAATTGCTTTTAATACGGATCTTTGAAATGCCTAATTAATCCTAAAAAATCTGTGCCTAATTTTTCACACTACCTACTCTGCTTATGCAATGGTTCCTGTTCCTGTTTGTATTACTCGTACTAGCTTCTTTTATTTGAATTTAATACGTCCGATCCATTTAAAATATTTATCTTGGGAAGTGTTGCAGATGTATTAGCTAAATCGTTCAATTATAGCTGCAAGTAACTGCGTAAAGTTTTATTTTAAATAACTCAAATCTAATTAACAAGAAGACATTTAACCATGTGTGATTTCTACATAATCCTTCATTTGGTGCCATCTTGGCTTGGAAATATAAGTTTAAAAGTAAATGTATATAAAACAAAAGGTTAAAATTAAAAAAATACAAACAATGCATATTCATATTCAAAACACTGGTAGTAAAGTTAATATGGTTAACAGAATAAACTTTTTAGGAGTAACAATTGATACAAATTTAAACTAGAAATCCCGTATAAATAAATTAAACAGTAAGCTGTCTCAATACTTTTTCACTTTATCGGTACTCAAATATGCTACATCTCAACAAATTGATGCAAACGCTTACTATGGCTATATTTAGCCTTTATTAAGTTACAGAGTAATATTCTGGTAAAATTCAGTAAATGTAGAGTCTACTGTTATTGTTCAAAAGTAAGGCTTTTAATTAATATTTATTTTGTGTAGAACTGATACTGTTCATATTATATTTATAAAAAATGGATTTTTAACATTAACATGTATATATATTTATGAAATATGTTTATTTATAAAAAAACAACAGCTATAGCTAACAAAGTTACTTTTTAAATACTTATTCCAGTCATGCAGATACTTTACGTTGCAAGAATAAGTGTAATATATGCGTACCACTAGTCAACAATGCTACTTATCATAAAGGTACTTATTCCACGGCCATTAAAGATTATAACCATTAATTACCCCTAGAACTGAATGATTAAAAACAGTAACTTTATATATAAAATCAAGTGCTGGCTTACATCTAAAGCATTGTATAATTTGGCAGAATATTTTGATGTAAAATAAGTCCTTAAAGTGGTTTTTAGAAATAAATGTATTAAACACTGCATTATGTATGAGATAAAAATTTGTGTTAACGTACAATTATAATTGTACGTCCAAAATGGGCAAACTGTTGAACATTATATATAATGTTGACCATCTTATGTACACAGTTATAAGCAATAAATATATTCTAATATTATATAATAGCAAGCAGGATACCTTAAAATGAAACCAAATGGAGCACAAAAGGTGCTAAAGTGGCAGCATTGTCAGCGTAATGGCACAATATATCGTAAACATAACAAAGCAATGACAGTTGCCTTTTTTTCTCCTGGCCCATGACGCAGTCAGTTTAGCATAGTGTACAGGTGCGTTATTTTACCAATAATTTCGTTAATTTTGTAAATATGTTCCGTCCAGAAACTATGAAACGAGCACGGAATGTGCGTGAAAAAATTACAAAGTTTATAAAAATTATTGCGAATAGAAATACCCTATACCTATAGGTTTTTACAAGCATTCTTGAATAGCTTCTAAAGTACATACACGAGCTTACTTTTGAATAATATGTAGAATAAAATACTGAAACTAATAACAACTACGACTCCTTCAATAACATTTGAGCAATCCACTAGCTGTTGCCAGCTTATATTATGATTACCTATATGCTGAACATAAAGCTATTGATTAATACATAACTAATTATGTTTATGTTATTTTATTTATAAGTCTACGTTGTGTTGATATATAAATCCATGTAGTTTATATACTTCGTGTTCGTGCGTATGCGATACATAATATTCTATGGCAAAAAACTGTTCGTTTCCTTTCTTATTTTGTTTTGCCCGCGCTGTGATTTGCGCCTGAGAAAAACATAACATCAATTTTGATATTACAAATTTGTAAGTCGTAATAAGAAAAGAGAATAATAAGAGTCGTTTAAAAGAAGTACACACATAGGTCTTAATTTTACTTTTATACCAATTGACGCTAGTTCGCTATAATGTAATCATAACAACAATATTTGCTCTATGCCCACACATATAAAATTTCTTACCATGCAACGTTACAAATATTCATGAACTAGTAGCAACCTATTGGAAATGAAAGCCCTGGAGACATGAGTAGGGTACAATACTATAGTATAATAAGGACCACAACAGATTACTATTTTGTTCTAATAGACAAAAAAATACTTTAAGCATGATTTACACTTATTTTCCAGTCACATTATATGGAAAGGATGATATTAATCTGCCAACCTACATAAAGCGTCTTCACACGAGCAAACACATATATATCTAAATGAAATGAGGTGTGTTGTTAGTGTTTGTTGTTTGTTTTATTATCATAGGAATAGGCATAGGTAAACCAGCTTAACTTCTTGTGCCTTCATACACAATTATAGTTTATCTACTATCAAGCAATAAAGTTTTACAGCTGATTGTAAACTTAAAATGGAAAAGCAATAAAGTGTGTATATGAAAGAATTATTTTACAGAGAAATCTCAATCTGAAGTGCTAATTGAAGTCTAGGATAAACCGCATCTAAATATAATGTTATCTAAATAATGTATGCAAAATCTACCGACTAGGGGCTAGGTGTATTGGAAAGTTAGTGAAGAATGCTGTTACGGTTTGCTTGTTTGAATTTCGAGTTTATAATTTTTAAAAAATATGCAAGTTTACATAATCAAAGATAAATAAATTTCTTCAATGGCAAAATGGATTTTGGCGAGAAAATTAGATGGAGACAATATAGACCTAAGAGTTGTATGGTTTGTTGAATACATCCTGCTAGGCGGAACTTGTGTGTTTTTGAAAGAAAAGAAACTGCTACTGGTGGGATATAAACCCACAAGTATAGAATAATGTCCTGAGAATTTATTATATTTTTATAATGAGTGTTTCTTAGAGGAAAGCTTTCCTAAGCAATAAATGTAAGAAGGTAATAATAGATAGGTACATACTTAATGGTTATTAATCGTTAAGTGTTCGGGAAAGTGCACAAATGTAGAAGGAAGTGGAAAAATAGAAATGATTTTTCAGTAAACTGGCCACTAGGATATTTTTCTGAATTACAGGGCCTTTCATTCTGAAAAGTTATAAGTAGAGGGAAGGCAGATTCAGGCTAAATTTTAACCTACGCCTACAACTTGATGCAATGAAACTTAAGTAATACATTACATACAACTACTTAGATGCACATGCCGTGCGGAGCCAATATGAATAATGATAATAATAATAAGTAGGTACTTATAAACTATACTACCAAGAATTATATTTGAAGAAACACAAGGTGAGAAAATGCTTTTACCAAATTTAAAGCCATAGTTCAAAGCATTGCATTTTTATGGTTGGTAGGTACCACTGCTGTTTAATACCTTATATGAAAAGAAAACTTTTTTTTTGTATAATGACACGGAAGGTAGGTATATCAAATATTATTTGTCTCAAACTCTTCTACAATATTTTTAATGTTTTTGCCGGTGGGGAAAGGGGTCTGGGTGAGCCCACATACCTACTAAGATATAATATTGCAACAATGTCCCCAGTTATTGCTGTCGTGTATCAAACTATGAGATACATCGTTCCTTAGTAATATATAATTATGTCTGTATGTAAACAATAAATATTCACCATCATTGTCCTATGCGACGTGCAAGACATCATGTTCCCAGCTACCATACCGGCGATGAGGGTCGGCCCAAACACCGGCACACTCAATACGGCCAGCGTGCTCGTGCCCATACCCCCCGAATACCCCATCCCAAACATCGTACAAGGAAAAATGTACTCGCTGTTCGTACTAATAACTTTTACATAATTATTACGCTACGTTGTTGGTTAAAAGTTTATTTTTTATACGAATGAAATTATATGTAACTACGTTAATATTTCATTTCACACTAATCTAGATACATTTTCTTGAGTAGGTCTTAATGCTGAAACAATACTATCTGTAGAAGCAAATTTGTGATAACAATGCTAACGGATATCTTGATAAAATTGACAGCTTCAGAGATGTTTTGCTTCTGGGACACCTGCAAAGGTTGGTACCTATTTTTGATAACATAGATACATCTGATAAAGTACTTATTGTACTTTATCAGATGTGTCTATGTGATACAAGTAAATATAATGTTAGCACGGAAACTTATCTCCACCTCAATATATTTCTACATTTACACCTCATTTCAGATTTTCTGTATCAATAACGAAGGACCACTTAGGTAGGTAGCCAAATTTCATCTCCGGCATGTTTCAGACAGTTTTAGACATAAATCTAGTGACTAGGTAGCTGAAGCGGTTCTCAATTGTAGACTTTCTTTATGATTAGCCAGTTAGCTTCCAGATATGTGGATATTGGTTTTTATGAAATCAGTATTTATTTCGTTTTTTGTCATTTATCAGACGAACCCAAATTCCTGTACAAACTGTTGGATTGGGTTAGATTTAACTAAGAAACTTCTTCTTAGTAGGGGCAGCTAGGTACAGGGCAGATAGGTACAGAGCAGATAGGTACAGGGCAGATTGGTACAGGGCAGCTAGGTACAGGGCAGATAGGTACAGAGCAGATAGGTACAGGGCAGATAGGTACAGGGCAGATAGGTACAGGGCAGCTAGGTACCGGGCAGATAGGTACAGAGCAGATAGGTACAGGGCAGATAGGTACAGGGCAGATAGGTACAGGGCAGATAGGTACAGGGCAGATAGGTACAGGGCAGATAGGTACAGGGCAGATAGGTACAGGAAATCATTCAATCATTTTTATTATACAGATACAGATTATCAACCGCGTTTTATATATAATACATACATCCAGAGAAACATGCAGTTGAGAAATTAATTCGATGATTCTATATACCGAAAAAGGCTACTTAGGTGTGTTTGTTTCGGTGTTACCTTTTTTTATTATAAGATATGTAGCAATGTTATAGATTCCGCTGATTGAAACAACAGGTTTATTCATAAATCATTACCTTAAATATGTCAACAGGCACTGATACAAATCGGCAAATTAATATAAGTTTACCCTAGGGCACAGTGATCCGGAAAGTGTGTTCCGCGTCACGCTGATGTACGCGGTGCCAGCTGGTGCGCTAGTCGCTACGGAAATGGCAAGTTTTGTCAAGAAGAATCTATATATCTTTGTATGCATTTAAATATATATGTATAATAAATCTATTAGCAGGCCTACAAAAAAGATAAATTGTTCCAAGTAGTCTGAAGTAGTTATATAGTTACATTATATAGCCAGGGAAGCACTGATCTCTGTTGTCGAATGGAATGTCCACAAAACTGATATGGTACGTAAGTAAACAGTTATATATAAAGATTAGTTTACATTTATTATGCATAGCATGTCGATAACACATAATACTTCAGTGGGCGTATCCCCGATAATGTTTAAAACTGTCGCTACGGAATTCTAAGATGAAGGATTTGAATGGTTTCCGACGAAGGATAGATGAGTGAACCATATACCACAGATCATTAGCAATGGTGGATACAGAGGTAGGGGAAGTTCCGTGATGGTATGGATAGACTAGCTGTGTGAACATACAATGATATCTATACTAATATTATAAAGAGGAAAGATTTGATTATTTGTTTGTTTGCATTGAATAGGCTCTGAAACTACTGAATCGATTTGAAAAAATCTCTGACTACTGGGAAGCTACACTGTCCCTGGGTGACATACGCTATATTATATACCTATCCAGAAAGGTTAGGGGTACTTTTATATATTTCTTTTTTTTATACTGTATAGATCTAGCGTTTGACCACTATCTGTAAATGTTTTAACCGTGCGAAGCCGGGGCGCAGCTGGTGTTTAATAAAGATTTAATCACTAAGACGACTATAGTGATAGAACAGAGTGGCAGAGCTAAAGTTATTGTGCCAAACGCATGTAGAATAACAATGAGACTGATTCTTAAACATGAATTAGTACATTGAAAATAAATGTAGGATTTTTGAGTCTACGAATACACAAAAGAAACTAATATTTCAATTTCATAGAACTCATACAGTTGTATAAAAATGTAATTTTATTTTTACTCTAGCTTTATAACTTTAATTTTGGTGGAACGGTAAAGTAGTTACGTGGATATATTTAATCCCTTATGGCCATTGAAATTGTTCAAAAGTATTGTTAGAAATGTAAATATATGGGGCCGACCGCTATTTCGTTAAATAGAGACTTGGCCAAGCGTTTGGTGGAGGCGTCTGATCTTCAGAGAACTGCCATTTATTTTGCACAGAAGTTGAGCTTAGCCATTCGACGTGGCAATGCAGCCCTGATGCCTCGCTGCCTGTGTATAACTAGGATAAGGTTTTTTTTATAGTTTAATAGATTGTTATAAAAAAAAACCTAAGAATGTAAATAAATAAATTAAAAGTAGGCATTATAATAATCATCTCAGCCATAGGACATTCACTGCTGGACATAGCCTGCTCCATTGATTTCCACAAGGACCAGATGGAAGCGACCCGCATCCAGCCCTTATATGGACTGGCCGGTTGGCGCAGTTGGTAGCACCCTGCCTTCTGAGCCTCTGGTCCTGGGTTCGATTCCCAGACAGGTCAAACATTTGTGTGTATGAACATGTCTGTTTGACCTGTGTCTGGGTGTGTATATGTATATAAGTATATATATCAGTCATCAAGTTACCATAATACAAGCTCTGCCTAGTTTGGGACCTGAAGACCTTGTGTAAATGTTAAAAAGAAATTAAAAAACAAATATATATATATATATACCTGCCTGCGATCTTAGTCAGCTCGTCTGTCCGCCTCGAATAAAGTTAATACTTTATTGATGAATCCACCAGCTACATGCTAACTTAATAATATAACAAATAATTGTAATATGATGCTAATATATTTATCAGTGAACATTATCGATGTTTACTTCAATAGTTTTATATTGTTCTCATTTATAATTTTATTAGAGAATATTGCCGCTCACATAAAATCATGATACCTATATAGATGCCTGGGTATTAATACAATGATGAAAAATTTATTATCTTGCCTATGTGACCAGAAGCGAAATATGTTTCAGTACCTGAACTCAAGTACATTATGGGCGGTATGTATACTTATATATACACCAAACAGTGACTTTTTCGGAGTGTAGAGGCACAGTGATGAGTCTCCCGTGACTCCAAATCCGCCAATTTTTTTAAACTGAAATAAGCACATCACTGAAAATATTTTTTCACCAAACGCAGGATCAGCTGCCAAATGCTCTAAAGTCCATTCAGTGTATACTATGAGTGAATACACGGTGCTGCCTGTGGTCGTTGGGTTTAAGGTCTTGAGTCTTGTTTATTTAACTTTATTATATGGATGAAAACCCAAGTCTCGGCGCAAAATCGCCATGTTGACGTAGAAAGACCCAGTTCTTGCGCACGAAGCGAAATGGAATGGCTGGGGTTATCGGAAACGTTTTAGGGAAATAATGTTCAGTAATAGCAAAGATGGCTCAGCATTAATTCCCGTTTATAGTATTTTGTTATGCGACGAGAACTACGTACATATTTTATTCAATTTATCTACTGCCGCATGCGCAAGATTTTACAGAAAACTACGTAGTGGAATCGCCGATTCAACCAAAAAATACACTATATCATATTCATCAATTCGATGAAAATCCTATTGTGCATTTGACCAGATTTGATCAATAGTTGAATATATAATGTCAATGGAATGTCAACTATCTCAAATGAGTTCCGATAAAGATCATGTTATCGGTAAGCATAAGCTGATTCTATATCCAAGATTGAGCGCAGAGCGAAAGAACAGATTTACAGATAGATGCGCATAGAACATTATGTCTATAATTACAGTTTCTTTACTCCAACAAAACAATGAAGTACAATTGTTATAATAGGATTTGTAAGCTCAAGATGATTAGTACATATTTATACATAGTACCTATATACTATATCTGATGTGTCGTCCTTGTCTTACAAGTCGTCATGAATGGATATTATAATAAAATGGTAATGAATATAATTTGTCAAACAATCTGTAATAATCAATCTGTAATATACCTATTAAGTTTAAGAAGAGGGAGACATGGGTCCAAATTAGCTGTGTAATGTTCTGTCGATGATATTGAATTCTTTTATGATATTATCATGTTATATATTCATATCATCAATATCAATATCTGATCTATGATTAGTTGATTACTGATTACGTATGTACAATCTCTTATCATTTTACCTTTCATTTGTACCAACGATAAAGGTAGGTACGCAGGTATTCAAATTACAGAGTAAAACTAAGAGGATCTACATATACCTACGTATCTATACCTACACGATACACCACACTAAAATATTTGCAGAACTGAACAAATGCTTCCTCCATAATTAATATGACCAATCAAGGAACCACCACAATACACGGTTGCTTATTATTGTTTACCATAATCTCTCATGGCATGATTACTTAAAGCCATGTTAATTGAAAATCTAGTAATAACGGTTAGAAATAAAATAATATAGAATATTAGAAATTAGAAAGTTCACAAAGTCAAATTTGTATAATGCAGATAAGCTAAGGATATTACCGCGGTCTAAGTCATCTAATCGTAACTACTTAGCATATAGATACTTATGATTGATATACGGTTTTATGCCATGGGGAGTGACCAGTAGACATCGTTGTGCGTATCCTTGTCTTACGATCACAGATGTTAGTGTGCGACTAACGTCGTCGCTTAACATCAGGTGAGACAGTGGTCAAACGCAAGCTTATTATCTTTTTTTTTTTAAAAAAAAGACTAACCGAGTACTGTACCTCCATTATTAGGTATGGTATCCACTTACCATAATGTCAACTATCTCAAATGAGTTCCGATAAAGATCATGTTATCGGTAAGCATAAGCTGATTCTATATCCAAGATTGAGCGCAGAGCGAAAGAACAGATTGCGTATAAGTCATTATGGCCATAATTACAGTTTCTTTACTCATACAAGACAATGAAGTACAATTGTTATGATAGGATTTGTAAGCACGTCGCGTATGTCTTTCACATAGCTCTAACAATCGAGCTTAGGTACCTTTAACAGAAAAATATATTTGAATCTGATTAAATTTATTATGGAACAATCTGAAAGTATATCGTATAGAAAAATAAAAAAGAATTTTTATTTTTTTTTTAATCATACTCAGACCCCCGCACTAGGATTCCCTGTATCGCGGGAGGTGCGGGAGTGGACACACACAATAACAGCACACAAACATCCAAGATCCGGGACAAACATCTACACTCATCGCACAAATGTTTGCCCCTGCCGGGATTCGAACCCAGGGTTGCGTTGACACAGAAGTCATGTCGATGACACAAACCACTGCGCCACGGGACCGTCAAAATCTGAAATCAGATCAGAAGATACGTTCTGTAGAATCCTAAAGTTCTGAAGAAACAAAATACAACTGAATTCTATGTTACGTTATGATTTATATTAAATTCATTATCGGCTGATTAGAATCTATTAAGGGAAGATATAAGAGGAAGAATGCACTTATGCAAATCGTTCAAGTTATAAACGATGTTTCGTACCTAATAATTGATTTCCGTTTCCTCATTTTATATTTACAGCCATCTCCGTGCTTCCTCTGTTTCTTTCCTCAATATGTTACAAGCTTACTACTCACCCAGGTTCTTTCTCGTGTTTTATTACGTGAGTTTGCCTTCATTAGCATACTAATTTCGCAATTTTGTCTGAAGTACGGAAGCATACCATATACGGCGTCATAACAATCACTATGAAGACAGTCTTGTCTTGGCCCTAGGTACAGTCACGTTCGTAAGCTCAGTAGCCATATCAGAGACGAATAACGCTTCGTTTTACTTACTAATAGATTATATAGGTACCTCGTATTTCTTTTTATACTAGTCAATGTATATGCAGAATATTTAACAATTTATCAGCATTAGCTTTTACAAGTAGTCGATTGTTTTATAACAATAATTTACCTAATATATTGCACACATCGTGTAGTAAGTACATATATGAGCGTCAAGTTGTACAAGACGACCTTTCCCTAGTTCCGCAAGGAAGTTTGAAGAATTTACATCCGCATTTATTGAGAACTCATTTCAGATCGCCCTATCTATAGGTGGTTATATCTCTCTCATATCTCTATTTACATAAATATGTCGTGGCTGTAATATAACTTACACTTTGCACTGACACATAGGTATACTCATATTCTTTATTTTTTTTGTTTGGACACGGTCTTTGCATTCATTCAGTGTTGAGGAAAACAGTTTGCATCATGTCACATGCATGACACAGATATAATTAATGTCACTTACGCGTTACTCTTTTGATTAATTAATGAAATATTTGTAAATTTAAAAACGACTTGCAAAAGGCCCATGGTATGCTGAATTTTCCTTAATAATTTACAACAAACATGTCAAAGTACCTAATTCATTTGTCGTTTATTTCATTTTTTTTAATAGGTAAAAGTAACCCTCTAAATTAGAGTAAAGTCCAATTTAACTAAGAAAAATGTATATATGCGTGAAAAGGTAAAGGCAAAAATTGGTATAAATAGGTATATATAACATATACGACATACACGACTTGTCATCGGCAATACTTTCGAAAAAGATTCGTTTTACAGTTGCTTAATTATTTATAGGAAAATGTATATGGAACCTCTATTCTGCCACAGTTTTTTTCCCAAAAATTTCACTAGTAGTATCGTGTTTTAGTAACGCTTGACCAAAATGCTGGTACATATTTAAGCTGTAGTATTAGTAATTAATTAATGGTAATTAATTATTTTGGGAACTTTAAGCCGTTGATCAAATATTGGGTGGAGCAAATAATGCTCTAATTGAGCTCGTGAACGCCGCATATCCGCTGTCAGAGCAAGATATGGCTTGGCCGAAGCCGCTCCTGAACGCAGCCCTGAGTTCATTTGTTTCACTTTGCGATACCGCTGCGCTGCGTAGGTACGGCACGGAATTAATAATTCCTGTTTCGGCTGATGTAAATTACTAAATAAATCATTGTAACAAACTGAACTACGCAGCACAGATCTATCTTTTAACAGACGTTAGCTTACGTTTTGTTAACTGCCGGATAAAATAATGTGCAATAGCGCCACGTGTTCGTAACATTATTATTAGAAGGGAATTATCGGCAGATCATATATTCAATGATAGCACTCCATGACCGGGGTACAGGTATTGATAATATTTCAAGTTCAACTGTCACAAACTAGATGTGTGTGAAAGATTGATTGAAATTTACTGATTATCGTCATATTATTGAAAAATGGAAAGGTATATCATGATAATTACTCATAGGTAGCCCGTGTTTTCAATGTACGAATGTACAATTTTCATTATTGATTTGGTATTTAACATATCTTAAAAGTTTAGTAAAATAAAAATTAATACTTAACATCTATCAAACTTAGATTTTGGTGACAAGAACGGTATGAAGCGTTACAATAACACAGAAACCTAAATTTAATTGAGGCAAAAAGTCTGTTCCCATTTTATTTAAATCACGCAACTCGTGTTAATATAATTATTGTGAAGCCAATCTAAGAACCGTGTTAAGTACGCTGTTTCTTCTAGACTGAGACATGAAGTCATAAACAATAACCAAACAGATGTAAGAATGAATACCACGGACTGGCAAGCGCAGGACGCTTGGACGGTCAACAACAAGGTGGACAGACGACCTGACTAAGATACCAGGTAAGGGCTGGAGGCCAGCCGCTTCCAATCGGTCTTTATGAAGATCTGTGGGCTATGTCGAGCAGTGGACATCCTATGACTGAGATGATGAGGATGATGAAGCAGATGTGTCAAATGAATCGGCAGAACCGTGGAGAAAGTTTCTGAAGCAGTAGAAGAGTAAATAAGCTGACAAAAGCATATCCTACACAACACATTCGACCAACTAGAAGCGTACTCGGTGATCTCAACTTTAAGGGATGACCACAAGTGATATTTTCAACTGAGCGCTTCTGTACTGCTGCCACGGTTGTTGTCTTACGACAGCAATTGTTACACCACGTCGGAGATCTTAGCAGCTCAAAAGTTCGGTCATTAGAGTGGGTATAACCTACCCTTGTATATTTGATTGAAGCCTACCCTCAAATCCGTATTACCGAGCTCAATAAATGATGGCATAGATTATACCTAATATACGGACGGCCTGCAGTTGGTAAAAGCGTTTGACCACTATCTCACCTGATGTGAAATGTTGATGCGGTAATAATAATAATCATAGTAAGTATAGTAACTGTGATAAAAATACTGAAGATAAAATACCAGTAAGAAGATAAAGTTAATCCACACGTCATTTCGGTGGAACAAAATCTTGAGTTGCTTGATTAGGTACTTATTTCCGAATTATTATCCGAATTACCGAATTCAGGTAATAAATATATATATGTAACTACTATACCTAAATACCTAGAGCTCGGTAACATATAAAAAAATAGTTCTTAAAAATGAATGCTAATAAATGACTTTGAATTTGAATTTGAATTTGAATAAAACTGAAAAGCTTGTGGTCTTTTTTTGTTAATTTTTAGTAGAAATACGTTCCGTACGACTGTTTCTGAGGTGTGATAGGCACCTCTTGGCTGTCCTTCATACACACATTGAAAAAATAAAATATTTTATTCAAAATGTGAAATACTTCCACAAGGATTCCTTACAAATTTTATAAAAATCAGTAGGTTTCTCCTTATTTTCATGATAATGCAAATTTTCCACGAATAAGCTGTGGGAGTCGGTTTTTAAAAAAAAGTTTTTAAACTACGTATGTAAGTAATTATCATAGACTTCTTTTGTTCCAGTTCAATAATTAGATGCCATTTCACAAACGATACAGATAATAAATTGAATGTTTCTAACTTTCTAACACAGCTCTCTTGATAACACTTCGAAATGTGCGCAATCTACGAAATACTTTCCAAATAATACATAGATTACTTTCAAGTTTTATTACTAAAGGACATTTCACATGTCTTATTACTAACGAGTTTAGTCACCACATCAGTTATCGTTCGTTTACATTATATACCGACGCTCAATGTGCTTGAAACAATTCAATTTCAAAAGGAATTCAAGTGCTGTAACTTCAATCGAATGCATTCACAGAGGTAAGTGTTATGTAATCTGTGATTTTCTGTGAAATGTGAGGTAGGTCTAGATAACGTATTCTACCTACATTCTAATAAAATAAATCATCCAGGCAGCCAGGGTCTGAATTGTAATGAGAGCAGCTAAGCTGTTGATGTTGAATTACATCATGAAAAGCTGTAGCTTTATTAAAACTGTCTTGATGCGACGTTTTTAATTATTAGAACAACATACCCATGCCACATAGGTAATAACTAACAGGGCACAATACACACATCTCTGTCTTCATTAGTATGTTATATCTCAACAGTTACCTGAATGATTTCCTTTTTAGCTAAAAGACCGCACATTATATTGCTATTTTTTCCTTATTATATATAAGTACGTTTTACTTATGTATTTCTCCATACTAACTCATTAATATCTGTGAGTTACCTATGTTATATGCAAATAGCATAGTTGTACGTGAAATGTATTATGATTTAAATGGGTGCATGGTATAGGTAAATCACCTGCATATTTGACATATTTCGTATCCAGAATGATTTATAAATAAATTATTTACAAAAACAATCTCACTTACCTAGTTAACGACGATGAAGAAAAATATGTGTCGACGAATCTGATAGCCGGAATTATTTCACGAACACTAGGTAGATTTATTACAGAATAGTATATTATTTTGCCTTTGCCAACTCCCGCGCGAAAATTGTTCAGTTTGAAAATCGAACTATTTTGAAATACTTTCGTTTTCTTTTTCACGCTCGCGTAGGCAAAGAGCAGTGCGGCCTATTTTCCTGACTATCGACACAACACTGACGGCTAGTGTGGGGACACCTAGCTCGTCGACTCGTTACTGCCGGCATACGGCGAATAAAGTTGCAATTACAGGAAATGTGACATGCGATTTAATGATAATGACGCATGCGCGCATGTTCTATAAGACCAAGTAATTCATCGCCGGTTCTACACGAAATGTTATTTGTTTACAAACTGAAATCTAAGCATAGCGTGTCATGTCGTATTGAAAATTTCACGTACAGTAATTATACTGTAATGTTTTAGACATTATCATATTATGCATATGCTAATGTCTTCAGATTTGTTTGTTGTAATAGTTGCAGTAATTCGATTTAATAAGGAGTTAACAATTTATCTCACTACTCCGATACGGCATATTAGAGGTTTTTTTAGAGATGACATTTTAGAGAGATTCTTCTCAGAGGTAGGATAATGTATTGGCCAGCATCATCAGACCTACGGGTTGGCGGGTATAGGCTAACGGCCAGCTAAAGTATCGCAGTGTTCAGATTACCTGAGGGATTTCGACGAGATTGCTGTTGTGTTGTGACGAGTTACGGGGATCAACAGCTTAACAGACGGTACTGAGAAGCACGGGAGCGCGGTGTCATCAAGCATCCAAGATATGATGAGATAGTATGTATTTCAGTGGGATAGTATGCGGCAGGTAAGTTGGGTGATGTGCCAGGTCGGAAAGAGTTGATCGTATAAGAATGGTGGAACCGCTCTTATGAACATTCACCGTAAAAACGGTAGAATACGATTACAAAATATACTGCTATAGTTTTAGCCTGGCTATAACTTGCAACCCAGCGATTGCCAAATGTTCGCATCGCCGTTTTCGTACATCCTTAGAAATCTGAAGACCCTGTCAGTCAGTCCATTTAGTTGTGACAGCCCTGTTATTTACAAGGCTGTGACATCCCTATATGCTTTCGAGATCAAGACATGAGTGCGTTGTCCGATTTTGATGAAATTTAAATGGGCCCATACGATATCAATTCATATGATTTTATACATGCTTCCTGTGAAATTTGCCATGCCTAGTCCCTGTAGTGCCCTGTAGTGCCCACCTGGAGGGCACGCTATCAAAGCCACGCAGCGCTGTGCGCACGTCACTCAGCACCAATAATAATATAATATCAGTAGCACGTGGCTAAGGTCGTCTCGGTTCTGGCAGCTAGTATATTTCCTTCACCACACGAGTTTTATCGATTTTATAGTGATTGTAAAATTGATTATTTAATTGGATCAATAAGATAAGACATGCCCGCAAAAGTAATATGCCGTTATAAGCCGTATAAATAAATAATTGGGCATATTTGAATTGTATAGATGTAAAGCTTAAAAATAATAAACAACTGCAACATACCGGCAATCACACATTAGAATTAAGTATTTTCTAACAGTGTTTTGTTTGCGGCGGCTGACGTGCTAATCTGATGATTAGCAGGAATCTCGATCGACGCAGTTAGATATAACAATATCACCAGAGTTGAAGGTAAATACAAATTCAATCGTTTTGGGTTCCGTATTCATTTCTATTATACAAAAAAGAAAGTTTATAATTATTTCAAACAATAGTTTTAATGTGGCAAAACTTCCTAATCATATATTTTTTTATTCTAATCATAAATGATAGGTCAACAAAAGACCAGGCGCACGGTCCCTGGGGCTCCGCTATTACTGGACATTGGAGCGATCATGGTGACGGCGAAGCAGGGTGCTAATAATGTATTTGTAGCTGTGGGCTGTTGACCTCTTGGACCCTTAATGACGATGCTGATTTTGTGAGATTTCTTTCTTCAACTTTTACTATTGCATTTCTTATTTATTTTTTCACAATGACAGGTATTATTCATTGAAATTAGATATTAACATATCTATACGTACAGTTTAGATGATATGTCTTTAGAGTCAGCTCATTTAAATAATATGAAATTGTATGCTCGATAAAGGCTAAATGTTGAGGTAATGTAATATTGTTTACAAGACCATTGTTTAGTAAGTAAGCGCCTACAAAACTTGACGAGCAACGTTATGTCAATTTTATATTATGAAAGCCAATATTATATATTTTTATAATATATACGCTTCTACCTTCATGCTGGTTGAGTAAACATATTATGTACTAGCTGCAACCCCGCGGTTTTACCCACGTGGTCATGATTGATGATGATGATGATGAAAAGTAGACCTGAAGTATTTACATACCAAATTTCATCCTAATTCGTCAAGCCGTTTGAGCGTGATTGAGTAACAAACATCCATCCATCTATACTTTCACATCTATAATATTAGTGGGAAATGGGATATATACCCTATCAGCGTGAAAAAAGAGTAGCTATGTCAAGATAATTAGAAATTAGAAACAAAAATAGAAAAAAAAAAAAAAAATTTCAATTAGAAATTAGTTAGCACCTCACTTTTGTTCGTATTTCATAGGATTACAAGGATGATTTTATTCCTATACAACCATTCTGAACAATGTATGCAATAAATTACTTCTGATTCTGGTTCTAATTATCTTGCATTTTTTAACTTTAATTTAATGAAATTCCATTGGGAATCCCGCACACACACAATATCAAAACATGTTATGTTTATTCACACGTGTCTATGGCAAAATAAGGAAATTCAGCCTTGTACACGGATGATGTGAATATGAGGATAAATTGTTGTTTTGAACAGAAAAGTCTTTCCTCAGACTCTAAAAGTGCTTTAAAATCATGACCGTGAATATTTAACTTCTTGGGTCTGAGCTTAATGTTCCAACAAAGGGTCTTTTAAAAAGGGTATCAACAGAATTATAGAACAACATGAACCAAGTAATTTTTTAAAGTTACGTTTTTCAAGATTTAGTTAGTTTAATTTTATTGCTCCTTATACGAAGAATTAGTGGGTCTGTGCGCGGTTTGCTCTTTCAAGGGTATCGGGTCCTATAAGCGCCGGGTTGGCCATACACAGAAAGTGCCAATGGCATGGCATTGCAGTAATCCGTTCCATAGGTGACGAAGGCATGACCGCTCTATAAAACGGGCCGAATACTTGCTTGCCGCGCATTACATGAAACACCTTTTTTTCGTTACATTGAGGGTTCACTCTTGTTTCCGAAAAGTTTATCTTAATCTTGGCAAAATATTTAAGAATGTGTTGCTTTCATTGCGTACAAAACAAAATGTCAAGAGTTATCTTTATTAACTCGAGTGGAATGATAACACGAATCCGTGTAAGTGCAATAATAAAACGAGATAAACGTCACTTATCATCCCAAATGAATGTGTGGGTGGCCTTATTTATATCTACTTCTAGAGCTGCGGTAACATGATCGTGAATTACGTAATATCCTAAGTATTTGCAAATAAATACATTATTATTTAGATATAGCTTTATCACGAAAAACCGGCCCCAACTCAGCATAAAATGTGAGTACGAGAGTACTCACATCTTATTCTGATTTGGGGTTGGGAGGGAGGGACCATGGCGCGTCGAGCTTTTTTTTTAAATTATTTTAAATTTTAATGACGATCACAACTATGCTAAAATTAATAAATAATCATGCAAGTCAAACAATTCAATAATTATAAAATATGAATTTATCAAAAGTATTATTTAAGTATTACAAAAATTATTTATGTAAAAGTTTGAGTTTTGGTTATTCAATCACGTCCGGACGTCTGAACGGATCTAGACTAAATTTGGCACACAGAGAAACATTATAATTTTAAAATAGCATATAGTTACTTTTTATCCCGGAATGTACCGTTCCCGTGGGATAGCTGAGATAACGAAAAACCCGTAGTGAGTGAAACCTGGGAAATCAACCAGCAATAATACGAGTATTATAATTTAACATGGTGGTCGATGCTTGTGAAACAAATTTACCCATTCAGACTACGCAATAGCGAAATGCGTATTGGAAATACCCAAATAAATTAACGCTTTAGTGTTTTTTTTACAAAAGAATAATATGAGTATATCAGAATATTATATTCAGTGTATATGTATCACTTTTAAAGTGTAGTAAAATATATTTTAAATGTTAATGTTTGTAAATATTGATAGTAAATTGTAGCAGAAAATCTAAGCAATCGTGAATGTGCCAATACAAAACACGCCTAGTTTGGGGCCCATTGTTTTTATTTTTAATTAGCTATTATTATTTGGATATTGTAATATTTTTTATCATGATATCTATGAAATCAATTATCTTTTACAATGTATGAAAGTGACATTACAAGCACTTATATCATAGAAGAGTACTACTCATTTGTGTAAGAGTGTTTGAACGGATTCGATAATAATATATAAATTAATAAGAGATTCAAAATGATATTATTTGTAGTTTTTATCAAAACTCTGAAGTTGTGCAACTTGCACGGACACATCATGTCTACTTTTGTCCGTTTTACTGTTATGCCATACATCATTTCTGACACACATCATTATCATATTTCTTTTTATCACTGCCAGTGTTCCCATGTTCACTGTGGGAAGGCCGCGTCAAGACGAAACACTCACGGTATTCCTAGTGTACACACTTAATAAAAGTATCATAAAGTGTTCAAAAGTAGTTTATGTGTTATTGGAAAATCTAAACTATTTCCATACGAAAGTTCATCGAAATCGGTGTAGCCGTTTGAGCGTGAACGAGTAACAAATATACACGCATACACACAAACTTTCGCCTTTATAATATTAGTGCGATTGATGCATGATGAAAAGGAGGAAAAATGCATTAAGTTGTAGGATAATAAAAAAATAACACCGAATTTATAATTAATTGAAGAAAATTCGATGTTAATTTTTCTATTTTCTTCAAAGAAATGTGATTTGCCGCAAATAAAGACCAATATGAAAATCAAACATGGTTTAACTAGTGTGAAACATACTCTCTTTTCACATAAATAGAAAAATAAGTTTGTATGGAAATCGAACCACCTTAAAGTACCTTATATGACAACAGTAATAAGGAGTAGTAATTCCTTATTACTATTAATACATTTCCTACCTAGTACCTAGATACTTACGTACACTACAGGCCAAGTCATCTAAGATAACGTAACTCACGTTATAGGGCCGACTGTACTTCGCAATATTGCCCTACTCAACATTACAAATGCTCCAAACTTGTCATGTTTTAAGTCTCGCCTAAAACACTGGCTGGTCGATCAGTCGTTTTACACCTTTGATGAATTTGGAATGGAAACCGTGTATGATAATCAATCAATAAAATGAATTATTATTTTCCAATACGTTAATAACTTTCTATTACAATTTAACTTTCTATTTTGATTTAATTAATGTAAAATTATTTTAACTTGTAAACTGGTTTTATCAAATAAATGGACTGTTCATAGTTCATTTATTTGATAAAACCACAGATATTCGTTGTAAATAAATTTGTTCAGTGTGTTTATCTGTACCTATATTTGCTGTGCATAGCAAAGAGATTCACATTGAAATGTATGATAACGTTCGAATTTGGATTTGAGCGTCTAGATGAAACATATTATTGCTATGATTAATTTTATGGCATTTTTGGCGAGGCGAGTCGTGTCCGCCATTTTGCAGGTCGTAGTAAATGAGAACCTTATAACAACAGTTATCTAATATTTATAAATGTCGTGTCACAATGTTTGTCCTCAATGGACTCCTAAACCACTTAACCGATTATAATAAAATTCGCACACCATGTGCAGTTCGATCCAACTTGAGAGATAGGATAGTTTAAATCTCAAATTATAGTCGCAATTTTAATTTATTACTAATTATTTGTCTGTTATTATTTGACAGTCACAATTATCTGTTAACTCCAAATGATTCTAATCTGTTAACTCCAAATGATTCTAACAGATGTCGATACCTTTCGACTGGGTTGAGTAAGGAATCAATAGATGGCGCTGCTATGGTAAGTTGTCTGTTATTATTTGACAGTCACAATTATCTGTTAACTCCAAATGATTCTAACAGATGTCTATACCTTTCGACTGGGTTGAGTAAGTAATCAATAGATGGCGCCACATGGCCACAGCAACGCGTGGCCGGGTCAGCTAGTAAGTTGTATAATTTCTAACACACTACTAGTATTTTATTAATTGCAAATAATCCACCAGCAAACTTCGCTATATGCGAATATATTATGCCAGAGTATTATTATACATATGTTATTGGTACTTACCGTTTATTTTTCTTGGATCTCCTGATTTATAATTCCAGATCATAGAGAAGAAACAGAAACACACAACTGAAAAGAAGCTCTGAGAGTTGACATACCTCTCTCCACAGTTCATGGTGCGACATGCGTTTGCGCATTGCTTAAGTTCGCGTATCAGTTCTAATATGTACTCACTTGTAGCACTCTTTGAGACTCTAGTCTTTCTGAGGAAAAGCATCGGGATAATCAGCCCAATACGTTACCATTGCCAGGACACAAGCCTTCCTCTTAGACGGAGGAAGAAACAGAGTGTTCGCAATATTCCACGCTGGCCAATGCGGGTTAGCGGATAGGCTAGTGGCCAACCCAATACCACAGTTTCTACGCCTCCGAAGCACCAAAGCGCTGATGAAAATGCCACAAGCGGTCATCCATACAATAGAATAGAATAGAAAGTTCTTTATTTATGGTATAAAATATACAAATCTTACCTTAAAATTAAGCCACATAATAACAAATTGGTTACAAAATATTAATATTACTTAATTTTGCATTCCCGCCACAAATCGGTCCTAACTCATGCTGAGTTGGGACCGATTCGGTGAAGGTATGACTGACTGGGTAGTGAGTTACGTTTAGCAGTGACGCAGAAGTGTACGTTTAGAGTGCTACAATAGCTTAGATGGACAAAGCGACAGGACGGTATTCTGTGGTCAAGTGTGGGTTCAAGTTCTACTAGTAGCCAAATTTTTCCCTTCAAATAATTTGAACGTAAGTTCCGCCTAGCATGTTGTTGATGCAATAAACCATAAAACTCATATGAAGACACATACCTCACTTATGCTCCAATATTTTCCAAATACTTCAATTTCATCATCTTGCGTCATTTTGATCACTTTATTCTCTGTGCACAAGGACACACGCAAAGATCCCAAAATCAAGCAATGAGTTCACTTCAAGGTCAATTTCGATATAAAATAAAAACTAAAAGTTCAATACTTTCATTAAGTATACCGAAATATAAAGACAGATATATACAAAATATAAGGTAAGCTTCCTCAAGCGGACCATACCATACTGTGTGCCTACGTCGGTCGCTTTACTTTATATATGTATTCCTAATATTTTCCTTATAAACCTGGCATTCCCATGCCAAGCTTGGGCCAGCAAGCAGCCAACACGCAAACAAGTTATATAGTCCAATAGATGTTTCACTCCTTTTGGTGAATCATTTACATAAAATCTAAATTGAAAACAGGTTAATAGTTGGAGATGACGATTTTGCAAAAAAATACCCAATGGTGTTCAAAGCTAACTACGACAAAAGAACGATTATTATTAAGTACGATTAGAGTTTTTTTTATCATCAGAATTTATCACCAAATTATATATACATTAATTTGGAATTTATTCTGACTACTCACCAGTAATGTTGACTTTAGAGGAAACTATTATAATAAAAAGCGACAACAGTCCCAAATTGGTGAATTAGATCACGGACTGTGTGAGCTTTCAACACGACTTAGATGTATAGGATAATTTATTACGACATACAAACCTGTGCTTGGTAAAATATACCTGAATATAAAAGAAGAAAATGTATCTACTTTCCCATAGAAATACGAAAATTTATTGCTAAAAAGACAAAAAAAATATAACTTTGGCAACTCACTTGATACCCTCTATAAGTCTACACAAAAACAGTTAAACAACTTTAGAAAACAGCTGTAAAGAAAAATTAAGGACTTCAATGATGATTTCATGAGAAAGTTTCATAATGAAGTAACAAACGCTTGTTCAACTGAATATTCGATATGAGAATAATATGGAAAACTATGAAACATTTAAAGAATGGCGCGTATAAACATAAACTGCCTTACGAAGAGAACATTGGATATTACAATAAATGAAACGATACAATGTGATGAACTAGAAATATGGCTTGTAACACCTAGAGAAATACACAAAGAGATTAAAAATCTCAGTCAAAGTGGAACCTCCTGGATACGAATTAATTACTGTAGAAGTTCTTCACAACCTAACTCTCAATGCATTAAAGTCATGAAGCAAAGTCATACCTAACCTAGGATTAAAAATAAACCTAGGTCGAAACTTCGACTATAAACGTGAGTAAAGCCGGATACCACATATATATAACAAAGTCATACAGACCACAACGCTTATTGCATTAAAATGTCGAAATTGCGTGAAAAAACTACTAAGCCGGATAAAACCTATAACTAAAACACGAAATTTAATTCCGCCTTATCAGTTTGGTTCAAGGGAAAACATTCAACTATAGACCAGTTACACAGAATTACTAATATAATTGTAAAATCGTTAGAAGGTTTGTAGTACGATTTTCCGTGATGTGGCCCAAGCGTTCGAAAGTGGGGCACAAAGGTCTAATATTATACAAACTTAGACATAAGATACCAAAACTTTTTACAGATTTTACGTTCAAATTATTCGAGGAAAAAAATCATCTACCAGTGGGATGGCCAGTGGGCTTTTTCCTTCAAATAATTTGAACGTAAGTTCCGCCTAGCATGTTTTTAATGCAATAAACCATAAAACTTGCTTTATTCACAGATTATCATAGATTCGTATCTTAAGAATAGTGGGTTCCGAGTTAGAAGTTCCACATAAAAGAAAGCTGGGGTAACAACACAGAGGAGCGTCTTAGGTCCGGTCTTGTATCTTAGTACACCTGCAATATCGCAGAGAAAGAAGAACACACCATTGCAACCCTTGCCGATGCCGGCCATCATTACAACTGATTTTTCTCATAAGGAATCAGTAGGAAAAGTTAATGAAAGCTACCGATACAGTCTCAAAGTGGACGAATGAAAGGCGCATAAAGCTTAATGAATCTAAATCAGTACTCAGGATTATTATCAGTACTACAGTTTTACAGTACTACTTTCCAATTGACATATATAGGAAGATATTCTCGTATTTAAAAAAATATAAAGCCCCAACAACACTGTGAAAATAATGGGTATTCCCTGACTACCCGACCAAACACACTTATATGAGTATAAAAAGGTACAATTAATTTACTTTATCATTTCCTCAACTTACACAACAAGTAGGTAAGTAAGAAGATAATAACAGTGCGCAATCTTACAGGTCCATTATATAAAATAACATTGTTATTAAATCAGACGGGGCTTAATCGCGAGAAAAACATTTAGCAATATATTTACCCGACGTTTCGACCAAGTTGCATTGGTCGTGGTCACGAGAAGACTGTCCGGCTAGCATAATTAATTCATCATTTACATCTAGGAATATCTTAATTATCACTGTAAGAATATATGGAAAAGTGAGTTTGTTTGTTACGTTTTAACGCATAAATTGCCTAATTACCTCAACGATTTTGATACAGTTTTGTACAGAAACAGACAGGCTTTGATCACGTCGATACTCGACATGCAAGAACAGCCAGGTGCCAGCACAAATCGACACGTGCGCCACAGTTAAATAATAATAATAATAATGTTAATTCTTTCGCCGCCGTATTCTGTTTTGTTATTAAAACTGACGTGGTCTTGTTTTTTATATTCTTAATGTGTCAAGACTCTTGAAACATGAATATATAAAACACGGGAATTACTCATGTAGTAAGTCAAAGGGTTCCGACTACAGTTTAGACCACTTCGGTGGTCTTTTTCAAAGAGAGTACGAAGCTTTGTACAACATATTTATAAATTCAAAACGTAAGTATTCTATTTTATTTATTAATCTTTCATTCTGCATGTCTTTTTTTCTTTTCTTTTCTCAGCCATGTGCGTCCACTGCTGGACGTATGCTTCCCCAATATAGGGGGGATTTGCCAATACTCGCCACGCTTGGCAGGCGGGTTGGCGAGCGCAGTATGATTTCCGATCCTCAGAAGGCACTGCTGCCCACCTCCTGGTACGTTATCCCTTAGCCGATTCTTACGGCACCCGCGGGAAGAGATGGGGGAGTACTATTCTAGGCCGGTACCACCACGGCCAATTCTGCATGTATATGTTTTTAATTTGTTTTTATTCGCAATAAATATGTTTTTCTTTTATGTCCATGTCGTCGTTTCAGCTTGATTGCAATAGAAATAAAGCATTGCATAGAATGTAGGCAGATTAAAGGCAGGCCTATCTGAAACATTTAAGCACATCTTGATGTGATCTATAGATAGTGCTATAAGTAAAACTATCGAAGCACAACTATTCCACTGACAAAATTGCTAAACTTAAGGGAGTGAAAATGTCCGAATTATGGTCCTAAATTAAATTCCTAAATAGGTAATTAAAGTCGTGTGACTTTAATTACCTATTTATGAATTTAATTTAGGTTAGGTTTAATTTAATTTCATATTATTATGTTCCTTAACTACTCATTTATCATACAATCATGGAAAGTGAGTACGTGTCATAGTAGTAGCATTTTACACCTTCATTAATTTAATTTTTCAACCGACCTCCGAAAAGTGGACGAGGTTCTCCATTTTTTCTGGGCATAACCTCAAAATTGTTTTGTGAGGTGAACCGATTTTGAATATTTTTTTTAAAGCTGCTGCTGGTGTTCGCTTTTAAATTTGATCATGATTTTACAATATTTTTTTAGTTCTCCTTAATAATGCGTATTTACATAATTAACCTCGGCTACATGAATGATGTGCTCGTTTATTTCCAGAAAACGTTGGAAATTTAACACGGAAGTCGGCTGTGTATAATTTTATATCATCGTAATTATCTTTGTATTGTTTACGTAACAGATTCGGATTTGCACCACTAGGTTTTGTTTTTACTTATTATAAGTTTGCGTTTGACAACTGTCTCACCTGATGTTAAGTGATGACGTTGTCTAGGATTTAGCACGCAAACCTAGAAGGTACCTATTCACTCGCGACTTGAAGACTCCAGGATTGTACATATCGGGAAACACAGACTCGGGCAACGAGTTCCATTCCTTGGTGGAGCCTTCTTCGTTCACGTTCTCTTATGCATACATAATATTCATAAACAATGCAACAGTAATTCAAATGTACACTTTGTATATAGAAAAATGAATCCTCATTTCTCTTCGTCACAGCATCATGCGTGAACGGCTGAATCGTTTTTGATAATTCTTTTTTTGTTAGGTTATTTATTGTCAGTAGAAGGTTCTTTTGATATTTAAGCGGAACATTACAAATACATTAAATTTAATATAATACAATACATTAAATTTAAGAAAACTTTCTTAGTACCTTTGACAATATATACTTTTCTATATAGCGTTTGACATAACTGTCACTTGTTTTACGGTTGGTTAAGACAGAACCACGTCTGTCGGGTAAGCTAGTCACATATAAACTTAGTATTCGGATAAAATAACCATTGCATCCCGATCTCATTGTAGATAATTGTATTGCGGTAGAAATAACATCTACTGTTACCATTACAATCATACTGACTCTACGAGAATAGCCTGGATAATATGACAATACATCAACCATATCAACAAAATCTATGAGCAACGTGTTTAGTAGAATTAATGCCCTGATTGTTTTATACATTCTTCAAATAGTAATAATAAAAAAATGTGTAGACGGATGTGACAACTGTAGCAGGTACGTGCCTTATGTCATGTCGTAGTACATTCAATGACCGAATACTGACTAACCGCGAAACGTGGTGAAACTGTCAAGTGCTTACTTACGTTATTTTCCTTATGGTGAACTACGCATTATTTAAGTATGAACAACACTACACTGTCATGCAATTATTTGTATCCGGATGACCTCCGTTTCTTAGAAACCTTTGGTCAAAGGTTGTCGATCGTTATGTGTAAGATTTGACTCTTTCTTTTTAATATTAATTATAAGGTACAATGCTGCTGTAGTCGAAGGTGGCGAATCATGCTAAGCCTGTGGCCTAAATCCTATTCAATATGGCAATATGTTCGACTCAAAAAAGTCGATTTAGACATTTTAACTCATCCATGACTCATCCACATTGGCTCAACCTTGATTTAATCTTAGAACTCTCTTAGACCCCTCTTATAGAATTGCCGCGCCCTATAAGTTCTCTTGAATACATTCAACGCCACAGCCCTTTATTTTCGCTGTCTGTTACTTAACCTGCATAGATTCAACACATATCCATACCGCAGAATTAGGCAAAATACGAAGTTGTCATAAGTAGACTAGCAGACATGACACCCTAGAGCATTCACTTTTCGGTGACAGTTTTTCACTCGGTGATAGCTAACCAGGTGTGCACTGGGAAGTAGCATACCATCCCGTTGTGAATTCCCATTTCCCGGTTCCCCCCCCCCCCCCCCCCCCCCATTCCCGGTTATTCACATCGAAAGCTTCAAGCCAGAGATGGGGTTCGATATAAAGCGTCTATCGTAACAGTCTGATTGATGCTATCGATACCAGAAGAAAAACATGTATCGCACTCATCATATCATAACACCATAAACAGCAGAATAACGACGTACCACCCATAATACAAACTATCATTCCTCTGTGTCACAGGTGTAGTTTCTAGAATATATGACAGTTAGTGCTTAATACACCCCTAGTGGGACGCCAGTATGAGACTTCTTGCCCCCACATAGAATAAGAATAAGACAGCTAGTGCAGAGTTCAACTGTGTCACGATGTGATACAGCTCCTCCAGGACCTCTTCTAGTTAGGAGGGAGGATGCTTGAGGCAGAGGGAGACGAAAAACTCGTCTTGCCATCAAATCGTCATAATCAGCTCGACTTAAAAGACTTTGATGGGCCTTTAGTGTAGCACTCAAAATATATAATTGACGCACCCGCAGCACTTTAAATTCCTCGTAAATACTATCGGTGGAATACTGAAATGGTTTTTTTAGTGTAACTTTAATAAGGGCCCTCTGTGCTCTTTCAATAGAAATAAAAGTGCTGTGGCTTCGATAGTAATGCCTGATTTGGACTGGAGCAACAATAGCTTGTGTCACAGTCATCTCATATACAACTAGCGGCTCGCCCCGGCTTCACACGGGTGAAAAATTTCAAAATTGAAAATTATAACGATCTATAATTTTCTTGAAAATATCATATAGTCTATGTCACCCGGGATAGTGTAGCTTCTCAACAGTGAAATAATTTTTCAAATCGGTTCAGTACTTTTAGGGGCTATTCAATGTAAACAAACATACGACTAATCTAATCAAAAATCGACAATAAATTCCGCTAAAGTAATTCCGTGACAAAGCATTGGTTAAGTGGGACAAGGAAACGTATTAATTATTTCTCAACTGCTCACAATAAATCATTAACTGCAATTTTTTTACAATAATATTGCATTTATATTATAATTTCACAAAAGACACGAAACAATTATAAGTATTACAATCTTATTCTTCTGTATGTACATAAAGAAAACGTGACAGAGCGATGAAAAAACAATACCAAGGTATATATTCATCTCCGTCCAAGAGAATAGAATTACTTTCGTGGACAATCCACTCAATGAATTGTGCTCGAATTTGGCATATTGTATATAGTTGCCGTGGTGGTACCGGCCTAGAATAGTACTCCCCCATCTCTTCCCGCGGGTGCCCTAAGAGTCGGCTAAGGGATCACGTACCAGAAGGTGGGCAGCGGCGCCTTCTGAGGATTGTAAATCATACTGCGCTCGCCAACCCGCATGCCAAGCGTGGCGAGTATTGGCAAATCCCCCCTATATGGGGGAGGAATATGTCCAGCAGTGGACGCACATGGCTGAGAGAAGAAGATATAGTTATAATGACATTATGACAAAGATATCCGCCAAATGAATTAGAAACGCCTTAACTGACCAGGAAAGGAAACAAATGAAGAAGATGTGAAAAAATTGATAATACTCACACATATATACAACACGCTTACACTATTTATAAACTAACTTTCAAAAACGTAGGAGCTTCAGTTCGTTGTTAATTTTTATTTACGTTATCTCAGAATTCCATGTTGTAATAAACGATTAAAACCAACTGCGAAACATTTTTTTTCACAGTAAAGGATTATACTGCATAGATCTAGCGTTTGACCACTATCTCACTTGATGTTCAGTGACGATGTGATCGAAGGTGTAATCACGCTAAATCTAGATGTTTACTGGCTCTCAAGGATTGTTGAACATACTGTGTGTTTGATGACAGTTTTTCAAACTTGAGGGTGGTAGTTAGCCAGGTGGGTACTCGATAGTACTTTACCACCATGCTGGGAATTCGATAATGATGTTACCTTCACCGGAAGCTAAAGCCGTTGGTGGGAATCGAACCAATGGCGCGTCCGCCAGTTTGACCGCTGAGCTATCATCGATTCAGAACAATAAATACTTTCTGTAAAGTAAGGTTAAGTACTTCTTTCCTTATGCTAATAAGAAAATGTTGAGTGGTCGAGTTTTATAATCTACTAGCGTGGAAATCCCGCGTGGTGATGTCAAACGGTGGTGATGATGATGATGATTCTCGCAAATAAAGTGGCTTCTATTGGTAAAATAATTTTCAAAATCGGTTCAGTAGTTCCGGAGATTACCCACTACAACCTCACAAACTTTACCTCTTTATTATATGTATTAGTAAAGTATACATAAAGTACGTATTTAATTAATCAATTCATTACACGTCGATCCACCTATTACAACCCCGCTTGCCTATAGATCATCACAAGTTATATATAGCGGATGCAATTTCCTTACACATTGCAAGTAATTAAAATCAATTTATAGCTAATTGCAAATAATTACTTGATGTTATTTAGATACTATACAGTCAGGAAGACTTGACTCTTTCCATTCTGAAACAACCATTATGAAACAGGTGATTAGCTTAACATATGATGCAAAGTCCTCAGTTTAAAAACAAGCTGAAATCTGTACTAATTAATAAAGTCCGAGTAATTATGAATTTATAAAGTGTTATATAATTTAAGGCGCTTATAAGACCTGATAACCTTGAAGAGCATTACCGCGCAAGGACCCGCTAATTCATGGCAATTAAACCATTTTTATTTTTGTTGCTTAAATAAATAATAAATAAATAAATTGCCTTATTATAAACATACCTACTAAATGAGTAGCACGTGTGGTACTGCCAGCCCGATTACGACTAAAGAAAGTTAGGTACATGTACCTAATTTATGCAGTCCACGTCTGAGAAGCTAATACCCCATCTCCCTTAATAATATCATTGTTAATCTGAGTACATTTGAATTGTTAGTATGCAACATCCAAGTATAGATTTTGTGACAAATGACACAATATCTTGGGCGCGGCAATCGCACTTGACCGCGTTTTTTTATGAAAATAATGTCAAATAAAAATTGCAGCGCCTTGGTACATTTCGTTAGTCAATAGATCGTATGAAAGGTAATGTTTTTACCACAATGAAATTCAAGGCATTGTAAAGCAACTCGATGATATGTTTTGCTTTCTAAGCTTGGATCAGAATTCTGAGCTGTCTGCGCGGCGTGTTGGTTGAGTAGGCATTGGTGACGGTAGATAATCGCAATAAGTAAAATATATAATTTTATAAGTTTGCGTTTTATAAGTGTTTTATAATTTTGTTACGTATTGTGTTATATTTTCTCTATTTTTGTCTATGGCGCTATGAAGTAGACATTAAGATCACCTGGAGGAGGACGCTGCGGATTCCATGGACAACATTTCGGACCAACGCATCGATTTTAACTCAGATAATTAACTCAGATAAAAATTACTAAAAGACGCTCTACCTTAAGCGCATCCTTAATAACTTCGGACGCATTGCCAGAAAAGACGGAGACAACCTGGAAAAGCTAGTAGTCACTAGTAAAGTGGAAGTCAAGTGATCGCGTGGCCGGAGCCCGATGCGTTGGTCTGATCAAGTCCGGACCACGATACACACTTCCATCTTCCATACTATCCATGTAACCAAAAACAGAGTTCGATGGAGTAACATCATACCAGAGAAGAGGATGGATGGAGGTAGTCACGCGCCTCAGACTTGAAGAACTTTCGTAATATTTATGTACTTTCCACTTTGTTTCTTTGATAAATATGTGGAGATAGATTTGTCTAAAACAGGTTGGAGATTAAGAATAGTCACTTCGTACTGTTGCAATATGAAATCTGCTACCAAATATATAAAGCAGTATCAACTTTATATGTTTTTTAAAATACTTCATAGATCTAGCGTTTGATTACTATCTCACTTGATGGTCAGTGACGATGTGGTCGATCACGCTAGACCTAGAATAATTACTGGCTTTCAAGGAATGCCTGAATACACTATGTATTTGGTGACAGTTCTTCAAACTAGAGGGTGGGTAGCTGGCTAGGCGGATACTTGGATAATCAAAGTAACCTACCACCATGCTGGGAATTTGATAACGGCGGTACAAGTAAAGTGAAATTCTTATGTGTTTCGTGTAAAACTTAAGTACCTATACAAGTCTATGTAACAAGTAGCTTGTATAAACAACTCGATAGTATCTTAAAGAACTAGGTATTCGGTGGTGCAACATAAATGGATAACGACTATAGATCGACTAACTGCTATACAATACTTATCAGGGATAAAAAGTAGTCTTTTCTTTTCAATCTTTGTTCCAAATTTCATGCAAATCCGTTCAGCCGTTTCAGCGTGACGCAGTGACAAACATACAAACCACGGACAAAACTTTTGCCTTTATGAATTTAGTTTTTACACAGGTTCTAGATTACATTTAACCTACGCATTTGACGTTACGTTTCTGTAAAACTATCTTGCTTAACATTTTCGAACTTCATTTCGCTTTATGCGGTTCGTCGGTGCACGAAGTAGCGTTATTTTGTAAAATATATGCATTTCACAGTTCATGCTCGTGTTGTCGGTGTGGTTATAAAATGGAATAACCAAAAAACGTGTGGCACTCGGGGACTGCCGCGGTAAAGCTATTGCATAGCATTTTTAATCAACTTATTTATTTTATTACTTATTTTCGTTACGGAATTTCTGGATTCGGTCTCCACGCTCAAGGCCCGCCATAGAAGCTATGCAATAGCTTAAAAGTAAAGATTTTTTAAATAATAAGTAGATACATATAGAGTAAAACATTTCTTAGAAACAATATTGTTTAATCTGGATAAAACAAAATTGAGATTTCGGTTCGTGACACACAATCTGTCCGCAGCCTATTTTAAGGCGCATGGTAGCGGAGCGCCATCAAACGCATTACTTGAAAAGTTTTACAGGAAAAAGAGTTTACTCTGATAAACGCTAGATGGCGCCATCCATATATTTTATTGATTTTCAAAGAGCTAACACCCTTAGAGAAGTGATAAATGCTCGAAGCTAAAGTCCGATAAAAAAATACACCTCTAAGATAATTATTTTTGAGATATTGTCTGAGATTGCATAAGTATGTAATTTTAAAGGCATAATAATTAATTTATTAATATTTTTTCGTATTAACAAGGTGATTCGCACGCGCGTGGATCAGCACACAACATTGCCAGGAAGTGGGCGTCAATTTTTTTTTCAAACGCCCGCTGATTATCTGTCAGATATCAGTCTATATACACGGGCATCAGAGACCATGAATAATGTGTAACGAAGTTATCACTTCAGAAATCGCATCTTTTTCATTGTGTCCAACACTATCTAAGTGTATTCGACTACACAGACACACACAAGTGAGATACCAAGTTAGTCTCGCAATGTCTATGTCAAGGTCCCCGGCCGACACCCAACACGGGGTGGATCGTACAATACAAGCTGTATAATGGGGAATAAAGTTACGTCACAATAGACATTGTCGCGGTTACGTTACGCTACCGTGATTGGGAACAGAGATTGACGATTAAAGTCTATATCAAACGGAAAGTAGTTTTGAAGTTTTTCAATGAAGTTCAGTAGTCTTAAACGGTGAACGGGAAATTTCGCATTTACATTATCATTTTAACTCTGTATTTCCGAAAAAATACGACCTGGGTATCTTCAAGTCACGAGTGAATAGGTATCTTCTAGGCAGGCGTGCTCCACCGTAGACCGCATCATCACTTAACATCAGGTGAGATAGTGGTCAAACGCTTGCCTATTACCAATAAAAAAAATAAAAAAATTTTAACCGAATCAACATTAACATTTACAATGTGAATAGAGTTTTTTGTAAGATTCGTTAAATGTTATTAAAACTGAGGTGTTTTGACACTTATGAATCAATAAATCAAGGGAATTTCTCACGTAGTAGGTAAGTCAAAGGGTTCCGACTATATACCGTTTCGACAACAATGTGGTCTTTTTCAAGGAGAGTATGGGTCTCAGTTCGCCCCGTATTCTCCTTGTTAAGACCGGCGTCGAAACTAAAGTCGGAGCCCTCCGACTTACCACTTGATTCCCGTGTTTTATACATTCAGTAATATATTTAATGTTGGGCTAAATTTGGAGTGTATTTTTATTAATTTTTGTCTTATGTTCGAAGGTACTGAGATGATAAATAATTTGATAGTGTTGAAATAGTAAACGAACATTATCTGAAATATGTAAGTTTGCGGTGTAAGGATCAAACAAGATAATTCCAAATACGGACAAACGTTATTCCGCACGTGTGCTGTGGCAAAACCAGTATGACTCATCAAATTATGTCCGGTTGGTAGAACATTACATACAACTACAATGATTTACATTCCAAACGATAATTTGACACACAAATTATCGTTCGTCGCATGAGAAAACCGACAACAAAAAGTGCTTTTGATTACTTTACTGCCATTATAATATTGTTTAAAAAATAACTTGAAAGTATCACATCACAAAGTTAACAATGTTTTTTTTGTCAATGTAATGTCGCAAACTTCAGTAAAATTTAGACAGTATATAGATATGATAAAATACATAATGCGACGCGACCAAATTGCAATGCTGCTAGCATTCTGGGCACGCTGCCAACCGGTAGTGTGTTAGAGCATTTGAGTTATCTATAGGCTACCAATAGCTAGTGGATTGCTCAAATGTTATTGTAGTAGCTGCAGTATTGTAATAAGTTATCAGTGTTTTATTTTGATAAAGGCATCTGCCATTTAAAAAAAATGAATACATACATATACATAGCCAAGTGTATTTCCAAGAAGAAGGTAGAGGCCACTGCCTTCCACTTGCTACGATACCGAGTCACTTTCTTCGCTTCGTCCTCATCATCAGATTTTTCTAACCCGAGTGTCGGCTTAAATTATTCTTGAGCTGGGCCTTTCAGAACTACTTCCATATGATTTTCGGACGCTCGCCTCTTCCTCCTCCAAGACCATTAATTCACTTCACTCATGTAACTTATGGGTCAATCACCTTTTAACTAAATTTAATTAAAAGTACCAGTATTTTTAGTTAGTATACGTAATATAGATAATATGTAAAGACGCAAAAGAAACTAATAACACATTGGATTAATTTTGATCACATGTGTACTTTTATAAATATTGTACTATAATTATACCCCCTCGTCGTGTACGTACTCAGTACGTATATTTGGGACTACATTCCGTTATTTTCCATGATCATTACTAGATTTACGAAACAACAAAGATTTAACACAATTTTCCAAGTAGGTACTTTTTGCTCTCACGTTCCGCATTAGCAAGACACTTAGAAAATATTTGCTGTATAGTTTAACACCGCGTTGCTAACGTATATCTTGTAGCCAATCGTGCTAATTGACTCTGTTCACTTACAAGGAGGAGCTATACGATTCATGATATATATATAGCGATAGTTAATGTTAACCAACCGATGATGCGCTCAATCATTCAACCGTCAGGCCACCGAAGACTTCAAAGGAAACCAGTCAAGAGATACGAATGTTTCTCTTAGATTTCATCGTGTAATGTTATGAGATTGTATACTGTTATGCTCGCAATAAAAGATAACCTTCTGTATTTTACTTACAATAAATGAGAGGTTTCGCTCAATGTCTGCCTATTGTACAACGGAAGGAACCAATTCTAATATAGGTAGGTAGCGTGATAATAACATATATTCTAAAAAATGGTATGAATTGTTTTTTTAACCTCTTGCCGCCGCGAACAATTGATTTTATAGCATTTCGTTCCATAAAATGTCCCGGAGTCACTATTACTAATCGTTAAATCCGACCCAAATAAGATACGGTTTCCTATTCATAAATATGTTTATTGTAATTTAGTAGACAAACCGTCAATTTAACACCTGTTATAGAACGAACGGAGGTCTTTTGTCTGTCTGTCTCGACGGAATAATCTGCATAATATATGAAAATTGAAACCAGATTTTGAATTCGATGACACATACGCCTACGATAAATCTGTTGCTTGTGGTAGCTGTGGACATGTCTTGAGGAAAGATGAAAACGTGACCATGAGTGTAGACGGATAAAGAGGCAGAGAAAGAAGAAGGCATTATGTAGTGTATGAAGAATGATAATAATATAATAATGTAATGTGTGAGTACTAAGACGACTAGCGATAGAGCGGAGTAGAGAAAATTATTGAAACTAAACAACCTTAGTTTCTAAGGGATCACGTACCAGAAGGTGGGCAGCAGCACCATCTGATTGGAAATCATACAGCGCTCGCCAACCAGCCTGCCAAGCGTGGCGAGTATTGCCAAACCCACCCAATAATGGGAGAGGCTTATGTCGAGCAGTAGACGTCCTATGGCTAAGACGATGAAGATGATGATGAAAACAAGTTTAAACGAATTAAATTAGGTAGATTTCATTTATATTGATTTGTATTGTATATTATTATGATAAGTAATTGTGCCGGTCGGGAACTAAATAAATAAAATCTATATCTCATTATTCTACCTATCATTAGAGGAAGACATGTGGTGCCGATCCCACTTGGGACGGGAAGTAAAGAAGAAGCGGAGCCTTGGAAAAGAAAAAGACAGACAGATAGTGTCAGGCAGGTAGTTCAGGCAGCAGTCCTTGAGAGACAGTCAACAGTCAAGGTCTAGCGTGATTAGGCTTATCTCCGATCTCATAGTCTCTGAACATCAATTGAGATAGAGGTTGAACGCTCCGTTTTTTCTGCTCTGAAAAACACCTACCCGCAGAAACTTTAAATACTCCGATAATAGCGTTAGTTTGTGTATATGTGACGTGATCGAGTCACCGGCACAAACCGAAATCGTAAAAATAGGCGAGGCCTGACTTGATCGTAACTAAGTAAATTTATAGCTTGATCAATAAAACCCCTGCCAATCTTGTCTAAAGGAAAGATATAGTAAGTTTATGGAAAATTCCAAGAACGTATTTTGTTCTAAATTATTCCGCAGTAGTTTTATTATTAGTTGATATTTTCTAAGATCTATAATATTATCTAAATAAGCAAGTACACAAACCGGTATAGTTCATATCAGTTGTTAGGTAGGGTTCCGTAGTGTATACTATAATAAACGTTACAAGTTAATTCGTTGCATAAAAATATGAAAATACATTAGAAATCAGTTTATTTAAACAACTATTATTTAAAGTCGAGAAAATACTTAATAATTCAGTTTTTTTTACTGTTATGCTTTTAGAAGTTTGTAAAATTTATTATCACTATAGAAAAACATACTTATGATCAATGATGTTTTACTAAAGATGACCTATATTCATACTGCGCGGTGCTCAGATTTTGTTCCTTTACGACATAAACATGCTTACTGTGACAGATAATACGGTAAAAATAATATAGAAAAGGTTAGCTATATGTTTAGACTTACGCTTGAAATATGCGTCGTAATCAATGCATCAAAATTACTACAATTGACTTAATTTTGCCGCCTCAGTTTCTGCGCGCTTGTGCGACATCTACCATAAACATATTAGTGTTTTATTTTAATAAAAGGCATTTGCCCTATGAAAAAAATAAAAAAATATAAACATATAATATCATTGCTTGTGATATGCATTTCGTATGAAACCAGTCTCCCATAATATGAAGAAACAAAATTATTATTGCTATTAGTTTTTAATTATTGCGTGTGTAAATTGTTGGAAGAAGATGAAGATTCGACTACGTGAACTTTTTTGATTAGCAAGTTCATGGGCCTATCGATAGTTTATTGCTGTCATTTAATATGACATGTAATACGCTAACTATTCAATAACATTTCCTTAGAATTCCTCCATTTTTACACAGAGATTAAATTTGAATTAGAAATAATTTGCATAGTCGACGGCTTTCCATAAAGGGTTTATTCCTCCTAATTCTTGTTTGTTTAGCTGTTACCAGATGCTTTAATTTTTTATCTAAGTCGACGATGTTGCTGTTCAGAAACGATATGCGCGACTACATGCCGAAAACAGGCATACCGACGATATTAAAAAACTAAATTAAATTAAATTACTCATAGTAGTAGTTTTATAATCGATGTGGCCAAATTGCAAGCGTTCCTAATCGCTGTGGAACCCTAAAAAACTGCCAACCAAGCTAACAAGGTAATGACCGCGGTAGTGGTCAAGCGACAACTCAGCGGTCAAGATCATCATTAATATTCATGTATATATTCACGTATAACCTGTTATTTCACTTCTAAAAACGTCGACAAAGAATCAACGATCAGCGTGTTCCATTTCATTTGGTTTTTATAACAGTTTGATAGAAAACGATGTACTGCGCATTAGGAGCAGGCGGCTAGGCGTAGTGCGGGGAGAACGCAGTCTTCGTAACTTTGATTTACTCATATAATATAAAATATATATAAGTATATAATAAAATAAATAAAAATAGCTCAGTGTAAGTATTGATATAGACTAACGTAGCCGGATTTGTGTGCACAATTTTCCTCGGAATGTCGTCCCACCCCCTCTCTGACCTTCAAAAAGTGTGTGTTTGATATAATTAAAAAGTTACATAAATTAAAAATGAAGTGAATGCAGTAAAAATTATACAAATTACAATATAATATAATATTAATGTTGACATTGTGCAAAAGCCATAAACTGTCGTATACTGGCTGGTCATGTGGAAGCCAAAGACGCCACCGCCCGCGCCTGAGCGAGAAATAACTGGTAATTTCCATCGTTGCGTCGGGGGCCTTTGATACAACAAAACTTCCTCCATATTGGGGGATATTGTTGGCATACCCTGGCTCGGGTTGACTATTTCTATTCCATTTTATGTTACTACGAGTAGCGCCACGCGGTTTCACTCGAGTGGATTACGGTTTTCCCGTTACCTCAAGAACTATACTTTTCCGGGATAAAAGTAGCATATATGTTAATCTAGGTTTTAAACTATCTCAATACAAAATTTCATCGATATCGGTGATGCCATTTGAGCGTGTAGAAGTAACAATAATACACACAAACTATATTAGTAGGATTAAACTAGGTTCTACAATTTAATATATATATATGTACGTACAATATTATCTGAAAACTACTTTTGTAATGACGGAGACTTTTATCCATTACATCTACTAATGAAATCCCACAGTTGAAACAATGCTATGTAAACATCCTGCAAAATAACATCAATACATTTTTAATAACAGTTATAATTTTTCTTTTCTGCCTCTTGCGATGACTGTTTTTGCAGCATAACACATCACGGGCAAGTTAACCTAATAAGTATAAATAACCTAAATTCCACGTTCCTAAGTTCCGAGTTCTACTCAACTCTGCGGGCAATCTATTTGTTATTGTAACACCGATTAAAATAAAATATTGATAAACATTAAACGTGAGCCAATTAGCTGTATAATTAACGAATTGTAAAAGAGCTGTAGAGGTTGCCAGAAAAAGAGCTCTCCTGCTTTTCTGCCGATTCATCTGTAGAAAGAGAACTGAGCATCTGGTCTGCCTCTGATGACCAATATTTGTTTTCCTGCAGCGTATCCCAATCAGTTTACTATATTTGATCACTCAGCGCATCTAAATCAGCAACAATTCTAACCGAGACTACAGGAAAATATAGAGTTAGTCAATTAGTTAAACAACATGTAAACCTCGATTGCTCAAAAAAACGAGGGGAAAGTCTAAAAGACGATCTGACACCTGTCGTGTGTTGGATAATGAACGAGGATTTCATGAAGCATGAAATTCGAAAGGTAAGATGATATTATGTATTGTTACTCACAAATATTAGACAATATTCGTATTAAAGTATACGTCAAAAGAAGCTTTAGAATAACAATCACAGCTCAGCGTGTAGAGAATAAAAATAATGCTCATAATATTTACCTGAAAATAACGAGTACCCAGGAATTTAATAGTTAATTAAGTATAATTTTAATATAGTGTTGTATGTATAGTGTGTAATGTTATATTAACATTATAAAATATAATTAACTATAATAAATTATAACAAACTATAACTAATAAAATAATAACAAAGTCTCATAGTTTTTCTTTTCACCTTAGTTAAAACATCGTTTTAACTAAATTGTTAATAGTTCAAAGTTTAAATGAATTTATGTTTATTGTCTCCGTCACAATTGTTGGCAAAAATGTGTGTGGATATTCTTGATTATATATTATGGGAGGAAATAGTGATTTTTAGACTTTCGAACACATTGTTAATACACTAGTGCATTTTAGGCTATTATTCAACGTGGCAATGCCGCCAGCATTCAGGGGATCGCTCCTTCCACGGTTGGACTTTTAGTCTCCTACATTATAAGGGGTTAGTTTTAGTGTTTACTTTAATATATAGTGCTTACTGTTTTTTAAGTTAACTAAAATAAAATATACTTTTAAGTTATCAAAAAATAGAAGGTTCTAGAATGTGTACGTAACCATTTCACGGAGAATATTTGCTTGTTTTAATTTATGAAACGTGATTTTTCAGTAGTCGAGTTTGAATCCACTTTTTATTGAATATAATAATTATAAAGAGATCATCTATCAGCAGTTCAATTCCCGGTTCCTAGAATATTAGGAATATCACAAATATGTATAATAACGTATGTCAATGTAAACTTACCTCTTTTTCGCGAGTAACGTATTAGAAATTGATACCATAATGTTCAAGCCGTTTTACTTATCCGTGATTCGCAAGTACCCATTACTTGACTAATAATTAACACTTTTCGTTACGCATCAAGACGCTCAGAAATGGCAAGGTCGCTACCCAGTGGATATAATTATTAAAACAATCCTTGTTTATTACAAATAAGTACAACAGTTTCTTTTAAATATACACAGTCTCTCAATACAATTCCTCAATACACATTTTGAAAATATGTTCTCACCTTTTTCGTTGATACATTTTTCTCAGTCATAACGAATCCAGAGTTGTCGTAGCAACACTTTTCCTTGTCATAGATCACAGTTCCGATTATATTCGACATTTTATCTATGCTGTTTACTAACAACAAACAATGTCAAGTTAACTTTGTATCGTTAATATTCTATTATCACTCACACACGTGTGGATCACGCCTCGTAATGCCTTGAATGCACAGCATATAAGAAAACAATTGAAACGTGAACTATCAATATCTAAGTGACGAGAGTAGCCACTTTGCAATAAAAAAATAAAATTAAAAAGTTGACTCGATTCCCGCCGAAAAATTTGTCAAGACGACAACTTTGCGCGGGGAACCCGTTCGGTTGCAAGTCAGGCACGAATTGAACTGAGTCAGAGGCGGCTTCAAGATCGAATAAGTATGCTGAAAAAAGTGGTCAAATAAACGAGCCTTCAAGTGCAAGGGTAAGAACGTCAGATCAGTTTGTATAACATTTGTAATTTGTATTTTGTGCCTAACGTAACCAAAGAGGAGAATATGCTCTAAATACCATTCTCTCTAACAATATGTATACATATTATATACACATATCAGATTAAGAACTTTATTGAGGACTGAAAGGGTCAGCATTTTAGTTTACTAATTAATAAACTAAATAATTTAAAACGTCCGATTATCAATTTAACCGTCGGTCAAACTGTTTTTACCATACAGATAACCGACGGTTAATTAAAAAACGGACGTTTAAATTTTGGTGAACTCCACCGTAAGAAGAAAATCGAACAGCAGCTGTACAAATTGCATTATTCAAGTGGGTAATGCAAATTACCCGGTAGAAACAATGGGAAAGGAAATAATTAGTAGGTATGTCGTAGAAACGTGTTTTCTTTTAATTTGCAAGTAGTAAATAAATATAAATTATTTATTTTACCCCAGATGATCTGTGGCCTACATGCCACAGGATATAACACTAATTATTTTACTAAGTTAAATGGTCACTTCCGATCTACAATCTGGCAACATCAGCTAACGAACAGTGAATATCGATGTCAGTCACGGTCGCCGTGGCGCATTGGTTAGTGTCAGTGAGATGACTTCTGCGTCTCCGGGACCCTGGGTTCGAATACCGGCAGGAGCAACCATTTGTGCGATGAGTGTAGATGTTTGTACCGGGTCTTGGATGTTTGTGTGCTGTGAATGTGTGTGTCCGTGCCTCCCGCAATACAGGGAATAAAGAAAAAATAAAAACAAATATCAACATACATTTTAAATGGTATAGGTACTGATCTACGTACCGTTATACGAATTTAGTATTGAAATTAGACATATTTTTTTTATTTTAAAATTTTGTAGTGGTCAATAAAAATAAATCTAACACTTAATAAGTACTTACTTATTGAAGAGTTCAATTTCAATTCAAGTGTAAAATTACAGTTAGGGAGACAGCGCCGGGTTCTGGGGGCATTGTTTTTTTCACAAAGGCTCATTAAGTGTAAATCAGCACTAACTAACAAGAGGTTTTTGGCATTCATTTTCCTTAAGTTTTCTTGAAGTTTTTTAAGTCAAGGTCTTTTAATTCAGTTATAATCTAACGAAGGGTTCAATTTTTTAATATTTTTTTTATATTGTCTTGGTGTTAGTGTGAGAAACAGTTATTAAAATATAGTCGCATGATTAATTATATTTTTTATATAGTCATAGAAACATTTACAGCAAGTTCTGCTGTAAATTTTCAAAAAGACGACGGGCCTCACTGGTTAGTTATTTTATTAATAAGTAATTAGTTACAGAGCATTCATTCGTTTGAGCATTAGCAACAATCGTTTTCTAACTGAACAGTAAAGGCTCTTTTAAAATTATAAAAATAATAGATTAGATCTTAATGGCTCTGGCGGTTAAATCGAGAGCCAGATACAGAAATAAGTGCTCATTGACACCCCACGTATTGCCAGGAGGTTTCTCGATCTGCAACCCTGATCATCGGATGTTTGGGCCTTGCCTCGCTGCTGACGGGAAACTAGGATAGGGTTTATTTATAATATTTATTTGGACTATTTTAGCAAATCATAAAAAAGTGACCCCAAGCATGTAAATAGATAAAGAGATAAATATTTGTATTGTAAAATGAATAAGTGAAATATTTGATAACAAAATACATATGTACAAGTAATAATAGAATATACTTACTATAGTTACAGATATACTTTAAAGCCTTTATTATTTTATTAGGATTATAATGAAATAGAAAAAATGTGTTTAACACTAGCCCCTACAGTTGTGGGTGGACTAATTCTCTTCCTGTTTGACAGATTGATGTTATATTTTATGACGGGACCTACATAAGATTGTTTTACAAAGAAAACAAAAAATATATATTTTTATTACCTTATTTAGTAGCTATAATACTACGACATACATAGTGTTACTTTGTAGTGAGAATGGTAGCTAAGCATGTAATGTCAAATAAAACTTGAAAAGAAGTAATTATAAGTTTTAAATCGTGAATATATATTTTTAATGGGCAGTTGGCCTCTGTTTCTCGGTATTTCTCAACTGTGAATTAGAGATAAGGAAATCTTTAAAAAGTAAATAACAATATGTATAAATTTAAAAATAAGGAATTTGAACAATCTAGAAGATTTGTGATTTAAAAATGAGATAGCAGCTGCTATTCAATATTTCATTTGTGGAGAATTGTTAATTTTCAACTTTATTTGGTTAATTATTTTTTTATACCTTTTCTAAGCGTGTTTCATTATTATCATAAGATAATTGCAATAAATAAAGCTAAGTAAATTTTCCGTTTAAAATTTGCATTTTCCGTTTTTTCAAGAATCCATAGATATTTGGTTTACCATGGTGTTGATAACAATCTTTTAATAAATATCGAAATATCGGGAACTCAATCAAAAACAAAATCATGGTGCGTATCCCGTGTTAAACAATACTTTTATTAATCTTCTAATAATCAATACGAACAGATTTTTAAACAGATTTCAACAGAAGGTCCATTCTAGACAGAGGTGGACCAAGGACAGAGAAAGTTGGGCAACTAGTAAATGATTCAACTCGGTATTCCCAAAACAAAAACAGTTAAAACCTCATTACCTAACATTACAAATTGAGTTGAGCAACTAGATAAGTAGGTACCGATCATCGTCAGGTGCCGAGCCTTTGCTACTGTAATATACTAATATATCTTTCACGAACAATGCATGTCTAGTTGTTTATTATATATTATATATTATCTATGAAACGGCTGCTTTGATTGTTTGAATCAAAACTCGATGGTGTTTTATTTACCAATTTGAGCAATATTTAAAATCATACTAATATTATGAATGCGTAAGTTTGTGTGTATGTATTTTAGTTACCTCTTCAGGTCATAAAGGCGCAGCGTGATAGATTAGTATGAAGTTTGGTTATAATGTAGGTACATTATAACCTGGATTAACACATAATATATATTTTTCGTACAGAAAACACAGATAAACCTATTGCCACTAATATTAAAAAGGCGAAAGTTTGTATGTATATCATTATGTGTATGTCTTCACAAACAGCCATCCGGTTTCGATGATATTTAGTATGGAGATAGTTTAGACCCTATATTAACACATAGGCTACTATTCATCCTAAAAATAATTTATGTTCCCGTGGGATTAGCAAATGATTCAAAAACCTCTGTAACTCTTTCACGCTCAAACGGCTTTACTGATTTCGGTGAAATGTATTAGGTTTGTATTAGGAGGTAGGTTACGCCCTAGAATAACACATAGGCTACTAATATCCCGGAAAATGTAAATCTTCCCGTGGGATAATTGAGGTAGCGTGAAAACCCTAATAAACGCGGGTGAAACCGCGGGGCGGTACTAGTAATATTTTAAATGTAAATGTAACTCTGTCTGCATGTTAAGTTTTCACGCGTAAACAGCCAAACCAATTTTGATGAATTTTGTCGTAGAAGGGAAAACCGTAGTCCACGCGGGTGACACCACGACCACATAACTGACTATGACATCTAGAACGGCTAAAAAAATCTATAAACTAAATTGGACCTACAAATTTCCCGGGATTGGAATTGGAGATTTGTTTATATTCTGGTATAGCACGTGGCTACTTTTATGCGGAAAAAAGGAACGTTAACGATAGTCTAAATATAAATTTTAATGACAGACAATGTATAGAATACGTGTTAATCCTCCATGATTATAAACATAAGAGACGCGAAATAGCTGACATAATCATATTGCTTAAAATAGTGCAATCTCAAATTGATAGCCCATATCTCCTATCTCAAATTGGTATAAACGCACCGTCTAGACCCGTACGACATCCCTCATATGTGCACATCCCGCAGAGCTGTAGCAACTATAGACAAAACTCTTTTTTTATAAGATCTGCATATATAGTAAACAGACTGGACAACTTGGCGGAGTTTGATCTGTTCAATTCTTCTCCGAATGCAGTTAGAAAGAGATTGACCCAAAACTGGTTTGGTGCTGTTCCCTAACTGTCTTGTTTCCTAAATTTGATATTATGCTGTACAATATCTGTTTTTTGTACATGTTAGACTCGTGATACGTTGTCAAGCAAACAAGCTTACTATATGTTTTTTATGCGAAAACAATTTAATGGTGCATAGAATCTTATATTTTATCACATTAGTTATACTACACTGTTTGTTTTCCGAAGAAAACAAAATAAAATAAAATAAATAAAACATTTAACATTAAGAAAAATATTTTCTAAGTCCAAGTCCAAATGAAGTGTGACTAATTCTTTGAAATTCCAACTATATAATAGCGTGTGAGTGTGGCGAAAGGCGTCATTCACACAACGTATGCGTTTGTTTTTTAATTCTATCTGAACCAGTTTCTACATACCAGACAAATAATAATTACGTGTACGATCACGCTAATGTTCGTTAATAATATACAGCAAGTGCAAGTAGGGCGGCTTGAGTTTGAGAGAAAAATAATTAAAAATTGGTTGTCTGTAAAGTCGGTTTACGGACGATAGATTTACGTGATAACGTCATAATCATTTATGACTTTGACTTTGACTTTGATTATTTTATGTAATACAAAACTCAGGTGGAACGTTACGCGGAACGTTACTATTTTTCATGAGTGTTGCTGGTATTCATCAATTTATAAAACGTTATCACGACAAAAATATATTTTGAGTTTTCTTTCAAATTCTTAGTGAAATTTAAAAGGAAATATTTCCTATTCTTGAAAATGGTTCGTTACCCATCATTTATTCTGTGACCTTGATAAATCTCTTCTCTGTCTCAAATTAAGGTGTCATATCATGTCCGGGTTGAAGTTGTTTTTATTTTTTACACCAAAATGTTGCGTTTGGCGACTACATCCGCTGCTTAATCCAACATATCAGTTATTATCTAGATCAATGAAGTTTAAAAAATATATCGTTGCTAAATATAAATCGTAAAAATGACTCAAAAAGAACATTAAAAATGAGAAGTTTTAACAAGAGTATGCTCAAACTATGCTCTTTGTAAATTAATTGGCTTACGAAAGTTATTATAAGGTAAGTATGTAATTTTCTCGATACGATTACTATAATATTTATGGTCGGTTCGGTCAGTGCTCCAATGTCGCAGATTAATGTAATAGTTACGAGCTTAATTGTTGGTACAGGGTCGGATGAATGAAGGGCAGTGAAAGTTGGGTGGGCTGTCTGTACAATAATTATGTATGTGGTAAACCAATTTAACCCTTGCATTCTTTAAATATTTCAGTACTGTACTTGCATGACCAAGCATGCTTGAAGCCTTAATTCTTCCTTCAAATATTAAGAGATGGCGCTGTAAGCAACGTTCATAAAAAATATTGTATCAGAAAAAAAATCTCATTTATTCTAGGTAAATGTAGCAAAACGTCGTACTTATAAACAAAAAAAATTGTATGCCAATTTTCGTAACAACGTTTAAATTAATGTTAATAACTAGTTGCACCCCGCGGTTTCACCCGCGTGGATTACGGTTTTCCCATGATACATTAATTATTCCACGGGAATCATACATTTTATCAGGAAAAAATAGCCTATGTGCTATTCCAGACTATAATCTATCTCTGTACCAAATTTCATCCAGATCCGTACAGCCGTTCTGGCGTGATTGAGTAACAAACATCCATCCATCCATCCAAACTTTCACATTTATAATATTAGTGGGATGTAAATTTAAAATATAAGATAATATAACATAAAAACACCTATATCATATTTTTAAATAACTGTTAGTCTATTAAATATCTATATTTTTGGATTAACATTGTTTCATTAAGACCTACACGGACTCTTGACGAATCATAATTAACTTTTCCGGACTGTTCTACTACAGTATGCTGAACTCCATGCCATTATTGTGACAGAAACGGGTACTGTACAATATTATAAATATATTTAAATCAATTTAAATGACACGCCCCTCATCATTTTTGTCTTATTACGCCTTGATGCTATCAGCACTTCCAAGAGCCGCAGATTAAACAACAATTACAGACTGATAAAATGCGTGTGATGGTAGGGTTATGAAGGCGTGCGCGCCGAGCCCCCGCACTGAACCAATCCAACCGGTTCACCATTGCACCTGCGCGCCTGCGCAAAAACGATCATTAGCTGTAATTTCTACTTGGAAATCGTTGTAGACGTGTTGTTTCAACATGCGATGCATCGGCCGATATCATGTAACAAGACCTACTTGTGAAATATTTGTCTCTTCAGCTTACCTTCAAATAGTGGGCCATCTAAGTTATATTAATATTAAGTAGGTACTAACTATTAATAACTAGAGTATTCTAAATTAACACATAATTATCATCTGTTTATGACCAAATATTGTGTCATATTTTTGTATATACAATTATACATAGTATTACTTGCTGCACACCGCCCGTATATATCATTAATTAATTTTATATCCATCCCAAGGTTGTCTGTAAGAGATGGCATTAGCGATAATACTGCCGATTGCTATACTATATAATGTTTTAATTTCTATTCCTGTTTCTTTCACATAGTATGCAATAAAGAATATTTATTGTTCTATTTCTTGCACCTATTAATTTTGTCGGTTTATTATTGTGTAATTGATCATCACCCATAGGAATATTATTAATTTAACACTAACATGCACGCTGCTAAAGACAGATGGCGTAGCATCGTCCTAAGAAATGTGATCCATGGAATAGTTGTATTCTTGATCGAAGATGGAATAAGTCACGACACGACCCTCAGCATTGAGGAGGGAGGACGACGCGAGGAGGAGGAGGGTGATATTAACATTATTACACAATAATAATAATAGCATTTAGTTTAGATAAGTTCTATTAGTTATTGCAATTGGTTGTAACACTTTTCCATTGAGTTTCATGGGCAAAGTTTCGCGTCTACAACATCCAAATTTTTTTTATTTTATTTTGTTTAATACTGAATTGATCTAGCGTTTGACCACTATCTCACTTGATGGTCAGTGACGATGTGGTCGAAGATGTTATCACGCTAGAACTAGAATGCTCACTGGCTCTCAAGGACTGCTGCCTGAACACACTATGTGCTTGGTGACAGTTTTTCAAACTTGAGGGTGGTAGCTAGCCAGGCGGGTATTTGAAAGTACCCTACCAATATGCTGGGAATGATTGATTGATAACGGTGTTACCTTCACTGGAAACTCAAGCTGTTGGTGGGGATCGATCCAGTATTTTAAATATAAAGAATGCTAAAATATCGATTTAATACATTTAATTAAATTTCTCGTTTGCCTTTTGTGATACTAGTAATTAGTACATTTTCTACGTTTCTAAATCTCGTTCACTTCAGATCAAAAAGCTAATTGCAATACTTAGACAATAACTATTTGAGTAGTTACAAAGATTCAGAAGGCCTTGTAGATAAACGGTTTTGACAGAAATAAATTACCTTGCACAGTGAGTGAATTGCAATTTTATGCTATTATTTAAATTAATACAAAGATAGTTTTTCAATTTCTACGTGACCTTAAATGGTTGCATTATTTATTATTTATTTATTATTTTATTTATTTATTACATAAATAATTACATACACCATACCGTGGATAGCTCTTGATCACATCAGCTTTATATTATTTTCTTATCATTATTTATTATTAGAGGCTCGACTAATAACTCACTTTATTAGAACTGGAATGGTGACTAGAACTAGAATAGTTGATTATTGGGTTATTGGCGTAGAAAGAAGCGATCCTTCTTCTATAGTTATAGTTGAGATTTTAAACTTAAGCGTACTGTACGGGCCGAGATACCCGACGAAATATCCCATTACCACCATACATGGTGGTAATGGGATTGGATTTGATTTACAAATCCAAGCACAATGATTTAATGCATTAGTATTTCAATTTGATACACTGAGAATACTAGGAACTAAAAAAATAGCGTCCTTTAAATGTGGAATGAGATTGCAAATTTAACTTACGATTTTCTATAAGAAATTTTGGTTTTCATGCTAATTTTAACCCAAATTAACGCATATGATACATTCCCCCTACAGCGTCGTTCACAAAAATGTAATGTACAGTCGACACAGTTAATGTTCCACCAGTTATGACAAAAGTGTCTGTAATCACCATAGCGATAAGGTCGAACCGTGAACCTATAGTGTAACTGTCAGAATATAAAACCAACTTTGTTGTTTAATGATGTCAACATATGATCTTCAACCGTAGATATAGATAAACACAAAGATAGAAGATATATGTAATATGTTTGGCCCACTCTCTACTTTGTACCGAGTACCTACTACATACTTACGCCACATCATGGACGAGAACAAAACATTTCAAACTGCTGTATGCTATGTATTTCTATTCTATTCTGAAACGTGAGTTTTAATATTATGCAGAGTATCAATTGTACTAAATACTTTCCTCATAGATTGTTGATAAATTGTCGATTTTGCTACGTTTGCTAATTTACTTTGTACTTGATTGTGTTGATTGTATTAGCTACTAGCAATTTAATCGATATGAAATTGTTATTTTAGTAGAGTATCAAGTTAATTTATGAATACATTTGTTTTTCTGTTTTCTGTTTCTGTTAATTCTGTTAATCACACGAACTAGGAAAAATTCACTAAAATTCTACAAAATAAAATAGCTCGTATTCTATTTACGCTAAAATTCAAATTCGTAAAACTCCATACAACGCTCTTACTAGTATTACACGAGTTTTATTCCATTGCTAGCCAATTGCAGGTAGTTTTAGTAGGCTCCAAATAAATGGCGACTTAATTTAGATACAACTACCGCAAATTGAATATATACATTTAATTTTAGTGATGTTATTGATAAGTCTCATAATAATTTAAACTTTATCGGAACCGTACAAGAACTTATTTAGTTTTCCAAAGTTTTAGTTTAGTTCAGTTGAATAAGCGAATCACTACCATTGTTTATGAATTGCTTGTCTTAATAAATAATAAAATTGGCACCTGGCTCTATGTAATATTATTTAAACTACTTGTAACTGCGACAAAACACACTGATTATGTTGTTTTAGGAGTAGAATCTCATTCAAGCACCTACACCGGCCGGATCCATCTAGTTGAGACATTATTATTCCATTGTGTTTCCATGTCTAAATATAGACTCGGCTTCGCTTGTTATTGTTCACAATAGCTGAACAGGACGATGAGACAAATTGTCCGGAAGAGTCACAGTGTTCATATAGTTTCAATTATTGTTCTTGGAACTTGAAACGAAGCCGTTTTTGGATCACCGCTGGACTTAGACATGTTTGTTAACGTCAGTACCAAATGCGAATTTGTAAGAAACAAATCAAATATAACTTTGATTACCTATATAATTAAAACAGACAATCTAGTTTTTCTGACAATCAATATGTTTCAGTACCTTGAGGAAGTAAATCGTTTTAAATAAAGGTCCACACTGTGTTTTACGACACCTCTTTTTCAATACAGGCGGTCCGTCTCTGGAATGCACTACCCGTCACAATTAGACAAGCACAATCACTATAATATATAATATATTCTTGACGATCAGAAGTGTATTCAATTTTTAAACGGAAAATACAAAGCGAACTATCAACATTTTTCATAGAAATTAAACAACAAAACGCGATATCACCAAACACGACAACAATTCACGTAGACTCCTAAGCCACGTCTGATGTCTCCGAGTACCCAGGTAGAAGTGTCCAACTGTGGACTAAATAAGGCACGTCCGCTCAGTACGATGTCCCGAAGTAGAATGACTCGTCCAAGCCAGCCGCGCCGGTGACGTAACGTCGGTCGCCCCTTCCACTTGCTACGTCATTGCGTCGACGACCGATGCCGGCGAGCGCCCGAGTAAAAGTGTGCGCGCTTCGGTTCTGTCTGGCTTATATAGCCAGTCTGCCGCTCGCCCCACCACTACCACTAGGGGCGTGTAAGACGGCCTCTCCTGACACCCTGACGTCCCCGTCAGGTTGTTCAGGTTTTTTTCGTCAACACAATACACATGTGCAGAGAATCGTTCTGTCTGACACAAACTTGGCTTACTGACATACTTATCCACACGCTGGCCCAGCAAATCACTAGGCATATAGCCAATAATGCAGATGTTCATGTGGCGTGGCTCACAACTCGCGAAGAAGGCCGAACGAAGCACCCGGCAAAGTCCATTCGTCGCAGTAGCAGCAGCAGCTGCCAGAGCTCGTGTGCCACGAGACCCCGCCTTCAGCAAACGAGCAAAGAGCAAACACCCAGCGCACATTCGCCGCGCCAAAACAGCATGTGTAGTTTTCTATTCTTTTATTCATCACACACAGCGTACTGCATCAGACACTTTTCAGACCGATTCTAATATGCATTACGAAATGCTGTCAAACCCTACATAGCCACAATGTCGGGGCTGCGAGTACCACAATGTCGGGGCACGAAATAGCCACAATGTCGGGGCTGCGAGTACCACAATGTCGGGGCACGAAATAGCCACAATGTCGGGGCTGCGAGTACCACAATGTCGGGGCACGAAATAGCCACAATGCCGGGGCTGCGAGTACCATAATGTCGAGGTACGAAAGAGTCACAATGCCGAGGTACGAAATAGTCACAAAGTCGGTGCTGCGGGTACCACAATGTCGAGGTACGAAATAGTCACAAAGTCGGTACTGCGGGTACCACAATGTCGAGGTACGAAATAGTGACAATGTCGGTGCCCACACCCAATAGGAATGCATCTCCTAAGCCGGAGCTCGCACAACAGGCATTCGTCTGCCAGGCCAGAACCCACACGTATCGAGGATGCGCCAGCCAAGCCAGAGCCCACACGTATCGGGAATTCGTCTGCCAGGCCGAAATTCTGCGAATTATTTCAAAAAAATAAACACAAATTGGTCTTTACATCAGTATTGGTAAAACGTCCGCCTTCCTAGGACTCGGCCTACCTGACCTTTACTTATAAGCCTTCCGAATTAGCAACTTTGATCGCTTGGAATGAAATTTAGATTTGTGGGTAAACACAAAAAAAAACGTTAAAAAATGACTGAGTAAATAATAGTACTCGCTCAATAGAATGTCGTACAATTGTCTGCTCTAATGCCGCATCGGCAGATCTATGCTTTCCAGCTTCAAATGTCAGTAGCCCACAGGACAAACGCACTTATTAAAAATGGCACAAACATATACACCTACTAAACATTTTGAAAAACAATCACAGTTCTAACACTACAAGAGCGTTCTACTTCCTTAGTATCAATCTCACATACTAGGCGCTATGTGTAATTTTCACGGGAGCTTAAACCAACTTCATTTAACGGCGGTATAAAACTGTGAGTACTTTGAGAATTTATAAACGGTCAGAAATTGTCCAAATTAATTACGCTGTTATTTCACATAACAATCGCATTTAGACAGACTACGCACTGGCTTCACCTGTAATCACAGGAAGCAATGGAGTGCGACAATAGCGTACTTGACGCGATAGTTCGGCATGCAAAACAATTTAGCAAACAAAAATGAATAATCGACTCGTAGTAATTTTCAAAATTTAAATACACACAAACCGTGATATTTCCACTGTAAAACACACAAACAACAGAAAAAAGAAAGTAATTAGCACGTTGTGGTTTGTAATGCGAACAAATGTTATTCGCAGCTAGAGAGATGGCACACGATCAAGGTCGCGTGTTTTTAAGCGAATCCCACTTCTGATCTTGACGATCAGAAGTGTATTCAATTTTTAAACGGAAAATACAAAGCGAACTATCAACATTTTTCATAGAAATTAAACAACAAAACGCGATATCACCAAACACGACAACAATTCACGTAGACTCCTAAGCCACGTCTGATGTCTCCGAGTACCCAGGTAGAAGTGTCCAACTGTGGACTAAATAAGGCACGTCCGCTCAGTACGATGTCCCGAAGTAGAATGACTCGTCCAAGCCAGCCGCGCCGGTGACGTAACGTCGGTCGCCCCTTCCACTTGCTACGTCATTGCGTCGACGACCGATGCCGGCGAGCGCCCGAGTAAAAGTGTGCGCGCTTCGGTTCTGTCTGGCTTATATAGCCAGTCTGCCGCTCGCCCCACCACTACCACTAGGGGCGTGTAAGAATATAATAATATAATATAATATAATAAATAATATTTTACTATAAAGAACAGGTACTTTCGATTATAATATGTATTAACTGTGGTGAAACGATTTTATTATAAATAAATAAAATTATTATATCTTTCAAAAGTAGTTTCACAGTGAACATATGAAATGAATAACGTGTACGCCTCTAAATTATAAAATTAAAGCCCTAAATGGGATGCTTTATTTTTTTAAAAACCTTTAAAATAAGTTACGATAATCGGATAAATATCTTCATGTCATCTACATTCTATGTTGGAAATCATGCTCCATCGTAGACCGCTGAGAATAGGTGATAAAAATATATAATAAAATAGGTCAAACCCTTGCCTAATAAATAAAAAAATGTCTGTTTATAGACCAGGTAGCTACGTGATTATAGCTGAGTTAAGGGAAAGGGCTACTAAGTTGTAGATCACCTGCTTTGCATATATAATCTCGCCAGTGGTCGCATAGTTATTTATAAAGAACATTTCCTGCTTTTTGAGTAATTTTGATCGAACTCTAGTGTCATCTTTATCACTGTCGGAATCCATAATAAAGCTAGATATCTAATCTATCAAGTTATTTGATTTGAACGGGAGCATTTCTACATATGTTAATTATCTTAAAATAATAATTTAAGAAAATATTCATCTGAAAGTAATTTTTTTTTTTTTTTTTTTTAATTTCAAAATTAAGGTTAAAACAATCATCAATGTTACTGAAAAATGATTTTGTTAAAGATAAACTTATCTATCTACAAATTGAAAGTGCCTTATCAGAAACTCTACAAAATAAGATATCTACTACTTACGTACATACAGAACTATTTTCGTCAATGTTAACAAAACGGGTTAAGACCCTACGAGGTCTAAAATCTGGTTATATAAACACGAACTTTGTTCCATAATAATTCAGATAATAACCATCCAATATAACGGGTAATAGCCACAAAGTACAAATACAGCTATCTGCGTTATCGGCTAACCTTTAGATACCGATAACCTTTAGTGCCAAATACAACTATTCAATGAGAAATATAATTACATGTTTTCCCTCATATGAGTTAGCCTAGTTATATTTCTCATCCACTTTATCTAGTCTTAGTATGTTTACAATGTTTCGCCTTTATGGCTTAACTAGGAGCGCCCCGCGGTTTCACCGGCGATTACAGTTTTCCCGCTACATTAATTATTCCACGGCAATCATACATTTAACGCGATAAAAACTAGCCTATGTGCTATTCCAGACTATAATCTATCGCTGTGCCATTACTTCCAGATCTATTCTTCCGTTTTGGCGTGATTGAGTAACAAACATCTATCGATCCATCCAAACTTTGACTTTTATGATATTATGGTGAGATTACGTAATAATTGTTTATTGTGAGTTACAGAACTGCAATTACCTACTATTCAAGTTTTCTGATATAATTATAATAAAATATGTGTTGTACGACGAGAATCCCAGAGAAAACTCGCTCAATAAGAGTTACACCTACGCAAATGTATTCTAGAGATACTCTATAGATACACCCCCACACGCACGCTCCTTCGTGGAATAGGTATGATGCCATCGGGCGCCTTGCCATCAGCCCATATCAGCCCATTGGGTTCTAGGATGGATGGAAATCCAGGACTGACGAAACCGCCGTGGCAGAATTGATTTGCGAGATCACCGCACCAGCAATTATGAGAGAAAATTGGTAATTTCATGATTTTGAATCACTCATATGATGAAGTTTTGATCAGTGGTCATTAATTTGCACCTTTTAATTTTTATTTTTATTTAATAACATTCACACAAGGTCTTCTGGTCCCACATTAGGCAGAGCCTTTACTATGGTAACCTGATGACTGATATATTATATACTTATATACATATTGCATACACCCAGACCCAGGTCAAACAGACATGTTCATACACACAAATGTTTGACCTGTCCGGGGATCGAACCCGGGACCAGCGCCTCAGAAGGCAGAGTGCTACCAACTGCACCAACCGGCCAATCTAACTAGTCTTTACTCTACAATGGCAGGCCTTTACATTGTATAATTTGGTAGTATTATTTTTTCCTCTTTGAAACAGTGTGTATAAATGATATCAATTCATGCCGTGTAAAAGTTTTTTTATAGTATCCGTGAGTAATGAAAACATCAGCACAATGGATATACCTGTACATCAAATTGCTTTTTGCTCGATGTCGATTCCGATAAGTATGAAACTTGTATCATGTTCTAATGCTATTACTTTAAAATCCAGTTTTTGGATTCATCACAAATACCAAATCTCACGGATTTATATTACCAATCATGCCTCCGTTTCTCAGAAATGTAGTATCTAAGTGTATCGATCAACACTCGTTCGAGCCGTAAAATTTAAAACGGCATGTTGAATACGCCCTAATTCCTATGTACGTCTAACATGACTGACCAACCTGTATGTATGAAACTAAAATAATGATGGCCAGGCTGCCGTGGTCTGAACTTGCTCAAAAGTCATAAGCAATAAAATAAAATACTGCAAGCGTGTTCTGAAAATCCCATTTTTAAAGGGCAATTTGGCGATTCACTCTTTGGTCCAAACCGCTCATGATACGGGAGTTGACTAGTTGTCATCGATGAAACCTCCCACTTTTATGTCCTACCCCACATGAACTACTTAAGCTATTTTTATTTAAAATAATTCCTTTCCGAGTTCCCAGCACCGAATGGGTTAATATACTAAATATGATGCAGCTTCGTGGACCGTTCTCATTGAAGTGACTCATCATCAGTGACCTCTGTCGAGCGTCTAATTGACAATTACTGAGAATTTACGAACCTTTACGTCAATGTATGACATTTGTAAAACTTTACTAACTACTGCCATTCCTGAGCCACAAGACTTACCAGCCTTACCTGCATCGTCAAAGTACCAGCATTAAATTCGGCGATTCTGTTTAAATATCTATATTTGAATAACAATACCATTTATTCGAATGTGTTTATTGAAAGTGAGTTAGTTAGCTGCGTCCCGCGGTTTCAGCCGCGAGTGGCTATGGTTTATCTCTGCAGTTATACGTCGTAGCGTGCTGTCAAGTAGCCTTCCTTGATAAAAGGAGTATTTTTTCAATTCCAACCAGTAGTTCCTGAGATCAGTTCAAACAAACAAACTGTTCAGCTTTGTAATATTTACGTAGAAATATTTACCTAGTTTACCTACATATTAAGAGGAGCATTCCGAGCAGCTTTGTCTCTTTAATAATGACTTACACTATTATTATGTTTTTACTAAATTTTTTACAGCCAAATCGATTTTTCCTTATGTTGTGACTTTTAGCCGTTTCAGCGTGATGGTGTAACAAACGACAAACAAATTTGCGCCTTTTTAATATTAGTGTCACAGCTACTAGCATTAAACGCAATTTGTCATTTATAAATTAATTTATTAAAGAAGAAGATAACTATTTTACTTCTAGATAATAATTAAAGATGCTTGTAGAACTAATTTTATGGGTAACTATAATTGATTATAGTTAATAATGGATTAGAGTAATATATATTTTTACAAAACAAATGCTGAGTGTATTCCTTTTGTCCTCAATTATTGTATTGTTTTTTTGTGTTTTTTTCTGTGTTTTTGTGTATTTATTTATGTGGCAATAGTGTAGTTGTGAGACAATAAATATAGTGATTTGATTTGTTAACGGATTTCGTATCAAAGAACAGTTTACCATGGAAAATGCCGTTGCCTGACCAACGCAAGTGTTAATGACTTCTCAAATACCCACACTACGCAATAGGTATCTTTCAATGATATACCTACGCAGGAAATAAAAACAAGTAGGTAGGTATACAGGTATATGCTAACATAAGCTAAAGTTGGCGTATCCGGATAGTGCATAAGATACTAATTATATCAACATCAATACCTACTTATTTAGCATATAACGAGTTTAATACTAACAATTAACTGGATTACAAAAAACAAAACAAAAAAAAATAATAGTAATATGAACCTTAATGCTATCTAATAAGTCACAAACCCCCTAAAACTCCTACGACCTTTGCATGACATTACATCACCTACGAAAGTCTTACATCAAATCACTTACCTTTTTATCAAGCAGTCCTATTGTTTCACTAGGTTCAGTTGCTTTCTTCTCTTCTGCCATTTCTGATATAAATAGGTTTAATCACTTTTCAAAATTCGAATCGGAATTTAGTGTTTACTCGCGCCCGCGTGGTTATTTTATACTTCCAGTCACCCCACTGGAGTTGACGCATGCGCGTTGGCTTCCACACAACTGAGTCCCGGGATTCTGACCGCCACGTCGGGCATTGTCGTGCACTCACTATTGAAATAGGGTCCCGTATATTATTTCTATATGAAAACTTTTATACCCTCAGAACTAGGTTACGGGTGGCCCATTGTTGGTCAGCGGAAGTATTGATTCAATGAGATTGAACCATGAATGAATAATGTCGTTCATTCATGAAGCTAAAGCATGCCCCAGTCCACATAGACATTACCTAGTTACGGTAAAATAGGATGTTTAATGTAAACAGTTACATCCGGAATCGAAACGTGATTGTTCTCAGACAGTATTAATACAATTATATGAGCCATTTATACATCGCTGGGTATCTCGGAGCCGACTCTATCGACCAAATGAAATCGCGTCGCCAGGTCAAGGTCTCATCAGGTGAGATAGTGGTCAAACGCAAGCTTATAATAATTAAAACAGAGTGAATTTACAAAAAAAAGGAGTCAGATGAAAGTTTGACCATTCAGATAATTATAATTATTTAGAAGGAAATCACTGGGTACACTTGTAATAAAATAGTTTTTTATTGTACCTAGTTAATTAACTTTAGCATTTATGGCAATAATTATGATCATGTAAATGCGGGTATAGTAACTGTAAGTACATAGATGCTACCTTACCTATATCATAAATACGTTTATACTGAATGTTTATTCATGATTTTTCCCAACGACGTTTTCTTTTTTCAATGTATGTCGTATTCCGCATGGATTTCTAATAGAGCTTGCTGAACGCCGCTGCCTTCATCTACATCAGCGCGGCCGAGGACTGGAAACATGGATGGATATTCTATATCCATAACATTGTTCTTCCGTGCTCAATGATACGAGGAGACTGCATTCTCCTGGAGATAATCATTACATATTTTATTTGTAATGTTGAAACCTTCACGAGGCAGAGCCAGGTCTTTTAAAATTTATTACTTACCTACTTAGATTTTTACACATAATAATAAAAATAAATACTTGCGAAGTCTTGTTCCAAATTCAATAACTATTTAGACTTAATTGCATACTCTCTTAAAATCATATTTATACAATTGAAGATCTTAAACTTGCGGAACCCTAACTAAAATCAGTAGTCTTTCATTCACAGAATGAGATAACCCCCAGTTATCGTTAATGTCGGCACACTACGGATGAGGCTCTTGAAACACGCCTTTAAACTCGTTGTATATCTTAATAACAATTTATGTGATTGAAGATAAACAATGTCGAAAGTGTATCGCGCAAGGTTAGTTCAGTGGGTAGGTGGTACGTGTTGTAGGTATGACGTCAGAGGGAGTAGCAATGACGTATTTACGAATCTGTGAAGAGGTCGGCATTTTGCATTTGCGATTTTGATATCTAGTGAATATCGTATAGGACCTTTTTATAAGCATATTACACTATTCAATTTAAGCGTGTTTATTACGACACTCAAAGAGCCAGTTTCCGAAAAGGCTACAGTACCATCTAAGACAAAATCCACACGCTAGGGCAAGCTAAGAAAAGACCGACCTCTCCAGTGATGCCTTTTTGAGCATCGGTATATCAAAATCCTTGTACAATAATCCCCATATTGATCAATCCGAATAAAAAAGCAAATATTGAACGCGATTCCATTGCAGATGCGTTCGCACGCCTCCGCGGTTTCGGCAGCGACCACCAGTGATCGCAGCGATCTGATAGCGTAAACTCACCCGATGGTGGGCATCGGACATGCCCGAAACCTAGGTCGCAATACTCAACAATAAACGTGAGTGGAGCTGGATAATGTACATAACGTATTTATATGTAAATACACAAACAATGTATATACATAATTTAAAAAGTATTATCTAAGTAGATACTTACATATAGGTACGCTTCTTACGCCTATAAAAATATCCCGGAAATATTACCTATATACTAAGTATTACAATATTCTTTTCACCCCCAGGCACCACAAAAAGGGGGCTGTTATAAGTTTGACGTGACGTGACGTGACTGTAGTGTCAGGACATCAATCCATTTGCCACGACAGGGCGCCAGGAGCTAAGTGGGTACTTACGAAATGTAGGCAACAAAATGATTTTGCATTTACGGGGTGAACTACTAAACTATCAAAATAAACTCGAGATGCTTATAAATTCAAATGTTTATTTCAATAATAAGTGATCTTCATGATTTGGGGCATTCATTCGCTTAAATCGACTTAACTATATTTACACATTATTAAAAGTAAAATAATTATTATTTGAGATGGCATTCATTATTAATAATTATAATATCAGTCGCACATTAACATGACAAAACATATAACTAGTGTGTTGCATATCCAGAATCAACAAGTCATTGTTTTAAATAGTACATAATTAGTTATGTACCATAATTGTTATTGGTTTACTATTAATAATTAATTTAATTTAATTTAACTCTAATCAATTGATTACAAAACCTTTATTATTTAGCCAATATATATATAAAACGAGGTTTTCTATTTATTGGTTAATTCGTGTTAAGTTATAAAATTCATTTTGTGAAGCTTTCTGTGATTTTTATACACACATTTTATATTTTTAATTTTGGGCATATACCACATATATTACTGCCGCGTGCAACATTGGCATAACGAGTACGTGAATTATTTGAATAGATAAATCTTCAGTATTTATTTCTGACAAATTTGGTGATAACATAAAAAGTGCTCTATAGAACATTCATAACATTAACATAAATATAATATAAATAAAAAACTAATCACCAAAACTGTGGCAAGACCTTATAATAGGTATTCATTAAAGCTGTTATTCACTAAGACAATATAATAATTTCCTTAAAGCTATTTCTATTTATACAACTAATTGAAGTTAAATTTTCAACAATCATCCATTCAATATTAACATTTATATAGAAGAAAAGTATTTCATATACAGTTTCCTATATTTTATTACGCTTAAATTTATATCTTATTACCACTGTCAGAAGTGTGAAACCTTCTGTTACCTACATTAAGAGTGATTACATTACTATTTAAACACCTGGAAACTTTGTAGGCTTATAAACATGAACAAAAAAGAAATATAAATGAACCAACTCACCGCGTCAGACGCCTGAGCCACTCGGCGAACGATGCTTGCCATCAAACATGTCAGCTAGGTATCTAGTATGTTAGCGGTGAGTTATAAACTTGTGAGTACAGTTGGAACAGACATACTTACGCCAGTATTTCCCGTTTTTAGGGTTCCGTATCCAAAGGCGAAAAGAAAGCCTTCGTGCGCGGGTCCATTCCCACTTGGCCAGTATTTTTATATTAAAATAGAATTGTAAAACATTTTTTCTGTAACCCAGTATTGCCAGTTGCACACCTTTTAAATATGCTAAGGATTAATGATAACAAATAATCATGGACCATAAATTCATAATTTGTTTTAAATAGTATAAACATCGTTTTTCAAACAGATTGAACCAATATTTGATATCGCGTAATACGCTGCTGTTTCGTATGCGTTATTGTAAATTGTTCTGTTGTGTGAAGAGAGGCGTGTGCCATACAATCCGATAGAGTACTAAAGCGTCAAAGTAATAGAAAAGGCATTGGACTAAGCGGAGCGGGGTTTGGCACCTTGACGTAAATGTGAATGTTCGTTCGTATGCTTGGCCCGCAAAAACTATCAACTTTCCGCCTTCTATGGATAAAAACTATATCAAAACGATATTTCGGAAATCTGATTTCACGGCATGTCTTAGCATCTGTGTCATAGCTAGTAGCTACTTCATATAAGACACGCGTGATCGGTAATACAAGAATTACTTCCACGAACTAATCAAAGAATTGACTCTTGGTCTACGTGACACAAAATTGTAACTAAAGTAAGTGAACACTACAAAAATAGCAATGTGACATAGATTTTTAGCTGTACCTTACAATATGTTACTATAGAGTAATAATACACAGTACACGATCATAGATTATATACATTAACAGTTTAGTTAACAACTAGTTCGAAAGTACATTTCGACATTTCATTAAATATTAGGCCGGTTCACTACTCGTTGATAAGTTTCATTATAGATAACATTTAGGAAAATACACAGAGAGGGAGATACAATTTCTCAGGTTAATATATTCAGCTAAAAATTATAGAAAAATGTATTATCATTTTATTAGATGGATACATACATTTTCCTATAATTTTCTTATCTTTAAATAACCATCCTATCTTACTAATATTATAAATGCGAAAGTTTGTGTGTATATGTGTTACTTCTTCACGCTCAAACGGCTACACCGATTTCGATGAAATTTGTTATGGAGATAGATTAAACGCTGAATTAACACATAGGCTAATTTAAAAAAAAAATGTATTGGGAATAGGCAGGCGTTTGACCACTATCTCACCTGATGTTAAGCGATGATGCGGTCTACGCTGGAACACGCCTGCCTAGAAGATACCTATTCACTCGTGACTTGAAGATACCCAAGTTGTATTTTTGCGGAAATACAGATTTAGGCAATGAGTTCCATTCGTTTGCTGTATACACTATGAATGTGGAAGCAAAACGCTTCGTGCGACAAGTTGGAACGTCTACGACGTATGGATGTCGCATTGCCGAAATTTTTATTTAAAAACTTTTATCCCGGAAAAAGTATTTTTCCCGTGAGATAATTGAGGTAACGGGAAAACCGTATTCCACGAGGATGAAAGCGCGCGGCGCTACTAGTAATATATAAGTGAGGAAGTTTTAAGTACGTCAGCGGGTACATTATTAGACCTATATTTATTTATTTACTTACACCAGAATCAATACATATATAACTAATGCTAAGTAATGTATTAACAAGACATTTGTGATAAGAGATATAGATCACATTAATATTATAAACGCTAAATTTTGTTTGTCGTTTGTTACTCCTTCACGATTCACATAGAATTTGTAATGGAAATACACCCTGGAATAACACGTAGGCTTTTAGGCTTTAACCCGGAAAATGTGTAGTTCCCGAGGGATCATTAAGGTAGCGGAAAAACGTTACAAACGCACGTCCGATCGCGGGGCACAGCTAGTATTCTCCTAAAATAATACATATGTATGTGCGATGCTTAATAACTGTGTCTACCACTGAAAGCAATGATATCTCTCTCTCCGTCTATGACATTATAGTTAATTTACACTATATTGATACAGTATAAAATATATTTATTAATATATACAGAATTTTACTTAACTATCAAATATGTTGGTTTTAATTCTATTCCAAAGTTCAAATTAATGGAATAATATTAGGGTATCGAGAAATCGTTTGAGTATCTCTATTTTATTACTTTACAAAATATGATAATATCGTAAATAACCGTTCACTTTTAATTAGAAGTAAAAATTTCGATTATAAGTTGGATTTGACCCCACGACTACAGAATACCGTCCTGTCGCTTTGCCATCTAAGCCATCGTAGCACTCCACTAGCATATAATTTATTCCATTATTTCAGATACATCTGAGGGGAAGTTTATCATAAATATCATTATTACTATTTTACTGAATATACTAGTATACCAATTTTCTGATTATTATTCTACATAATTTTACATACACATAGAATATTTTATTTAAATTTATTTACATTAGTTTTCATTATAGTTATTACACAACTATCTATCTACAAAAAACAGGTACCAATAATGAAAAGTAAATTTAATCTTCACGTTCTTCTTGTCCTGATCCCACACTAGGTGGGGTCGGCACAATAATTGAATAATTTATAATATTTAATCTAATATTATATTTAATTAATATGATATGTTCACACAGTCACAAAGACATTAACATAAACATAATTAAAATAAACAAATTCACTGATATAACGCTTTTGATTTATACCAACATTGGCAATTGGCATGATTATATTTTATCGATCAAGACTAAAGATTTCCAGGAAACAGAGGTTTATGTAACTTCACTTCACAGATTTCGTTACCGGAGGGTAATAGCTTAAATAAAGGGATACTGGCAATTCGAGCATGATAACAGCATAAGAAACCTAGGTTTTATTTTATGAAAATGCACTAAAAGCAGATACCCAAAATTACAATATTTTCTCAGACGTTGTGCCTTACGTAAACTTATTTCAAAATGATATGATTATGTTCATTGATTGGAAATGTAGGTAATTTGTTTTAAATAAAAGATATGTGTACCCTCCGATAAAAGGCGCGGGAAGATGCGGTGTGTTTCCAGCCTGTCCTTGTGGTGATCGTGGGGAAGGCTTATCTCCAGCAGTGGACGTCTGACGGCTGACACAAACGAACGCAGAATTGCAGAAATGTGGTCAACAAACGCGTCATATCATTAAAAATGCAATTTTAATAGTTTTTTTATAGGGATTCACAAAAAGTATTATTATTATCAATACCTACTATATTTAAATAAACATCACAGTACAATGTAACATCCGAGTAGATGTTAAAAAAAAATTCGTATTTGTACGCACTCTCCAACGCTAGATTTTATAATCATTCAGTTGAGATAACTTAAATAAATTATTTACACTTTATTTCTACATCGAAATTATATTTATCATTATCATCAATCATAATTATTAATTATATTATACATAAGCGTCGTGCGTATATAGACGCAAGAGCGACATGCAGTATCCGGTTCACGTACGAAATTGTTGCTCTCTGCGACTGTACTTAAGCAAGCATTAATAATATTGTAGAGTAAAATTTTACACAATTTTCGCTCAGACCGAGTTCGCCAAAGTAATATTTTGTTACAAGATTGCCAACATCACTACCGTCTTTCGCCGTAGCGGACGAACATCCCGTTATAGACGTGCACTACCTAGATTTAATCCGGTCAGATATTATTGGATTACAATCTAATCCAATAATATCTGCAAGGACCGGTAGGAGGCCGGCTGCTCCGTTCATTTATACGTAACGTTCCTTTATATAAAATAATTTAAAAACAATATAAAATATTCAAATTATTAACTAATAATTCATTAACTGTAGAAGTTCATAATTCAAAGTCTTTCTGGGCACAGCACAGGCCATTTCAAAAACAACTATTTAGAATTTACTGTACACTACACAACACTATGACACTTTAATGTATGGAGGGAAATACCATGCGAATATCTGACCAGAAAAAAACGTTAAAAAACTTGACAATAAGAAATGAAATTGCCACATATGCATATACCAGATGAAAAAAAAATATACGGGCGAATTGAGAACCTTCTACTTTTTATGAAGTCGGTTAAAATACCTTTTTAAAATCTACATAAACATATATAAAATATAAATATAGACAAAACAAGAGTTTAAACAAGATAATATAATATTTGAGGGCATTTAGCTAATACTATAGCCACAAAAAGTTTTTATTATAATATACATATACATATATAGAACTAGGAATTTCCTTTTACGTGTAACAACCATTTCACACCACGACATTCACCTTCATCAACTATAGTTCTAGTCACAATCCATCACACCATTAACCCATTGAGCATCCAAACCAATGCACTGAAACCGTTATTAGACTTCTCTGCTGTCAATGGGTAGACCAATTACTATCTCTTAACCCTGAAAGCTAGTGCATCCACCAGGTCACAAAAGCTCCATCTGTATCATAACCTGATGTCGTCATCCAGGGAAGTCTCCCCGTCACAAGAGGAGGCCAGCTCCTCAAACGACATTCCGTCCAGGGTCATAGAGACGGCGGAAATGCTCTTGAATAGAGCTTCAGGATCCAAATCTTCGGGGAGTTTTGTGAGGAATTGAGCGGCTGATATGAAATCCATGTCCTTTAGTTCTTCTTGGTAGAGATGAAGTATGCCTGCAAGGAGAATGAAATATATGTATTATGACGCAAAACAAGCCGTAACAAGTTTTTCGCCACGAATGTGCCGTCTCGCGCCCCGCCATGTACCACGAAACTCACGAAACATAATAGACGCGTAAACGACAGGGCAGCGATACATTTATAAATGTATAGAAAGTTATACTATCGCTTCTTTGGCGCTAACATAATACCGTGAGGCAATGTATGAATTCTCAAGGGAATTGAAACAGATTATAGTAAACATTTGTTGGTAAATATGTCTTAAAATAATTATGTAAATATATATACGTGCAGTTTATCAAAAAAAAGCCAGGTCAAGCCAGGCAAATTTTCTTGGATATCGATTATTCATGCACTGGTTTTTAATACAATTTGTTAGTGTCCGACCGAAACAGGTTTTTCATCCGAAACCGAAGCCAAACTTTCGGCCAGACTCTCAGATTCAGCCGAAACCGCAGTAAAGTATTGGGCACGTTACTGGAACTTTAATTTAAAATTGGACGAGAAATTAAAAAGTGAAAATTTGCCTTCAGCCATTTTAATCCAGTTCCCTTAACTCGTGTATTTTCACTAAAACTAAAAGATGAATAATTCACATCTGAAGAAACATTCGTTTGTAAAAATAAAACGTACACCTTTTCTGTCAATATTTCCCCCCTCAATCGTCCCTTCTTCTGAACTATTATGGAACGATATGTTAACAATTTAGAGGTACGTGTGTATATGGTGAGTTACCTAATGCAGTGTTGAAGAGGAAAGTGTCGCCATCTCTTAGGAAGACGTCCCAAACCCTGCACGCGGCGTCGAGCGGCATCGCCTTGGCGAACGCCGTGTACAGCCACTCCAGCAGGTACAGCTCCGGCGCCACCGCGTCCGCCAGCTGCGGCAGGTTGTGGCGCAGGAGGCTCGTGTACGCTCGCCATAATCGCTACGATTACAATCACCAAATATAACAAAACTCCCACTCTTTTGGAACAATGATAGCCTAGTAGCAACAACGGCGGCTAGTTCGATCCCCACCGACAGCTTGAGTTCGGTGAAGGCAACACCGTTATCGATTCCACAACATCGTATTTAGGTGTTTTCCAGTATTTACAACAGCCAAGTATGTAAAACTGTCGCCGAGCGTACAGCGTGTTCATTGCAAGTCTAGCGTGAATACACCTGCGACCACATTGTCACTAAGCATCCAGTGAAATAGTGGTCATTTCAGTTCAAATATTTGAAGGAAAAAATTCGGCTGCTAGTGGGACTTGAACCCACGACTACAGAATACCGTCCTGTCGCTTTGTCCAACTAAGCTATACCACTAGGGCCGAATTACTTCCTTCCTTTATTAACATCTTGCGGGGATGTTATTAGCGCCATCTACCTTTAATTGTATGAACAATTAATGAATAGAACTGATAGACCAACATTACAGTTGATATCGTATCAAACGAAGGCACCCTACCCTTATTTTAAGAGATTTTATTGTGTATCGCATTAACGCTATGCTAGGCAGAACTTCAGTTCAAATATTCTTCCTTCAAATATTTGAACTGAAGTTCTGCCTAGCATAGCGTTAATGCGATACACAATAAAATCTCTTATAATAGTGGTCAAACGCTAAAACTATAAAGTGTAAAAAAGTCATAATAATTTTAAAACATTTATACGGGTTTTGTTTGAAACTTTTATGTAGTCGATATTACAAGTGACCATCGCCATATGTACACGGTAAACGTATTTAAACATTGTACATTATAAAATCGATAATCAGTGAAGAAACTAAATCAAATATTTACAAAAATATAGTCGTATCTATTGATAAATATGAATCGCACATAAATATGTTGTTTCTCTATGCCGGACACCTTCTGCATCACAACGAGTGTGGAGTCACATTTCTACCCTCGATACGCGTACATCCCGTTTTATTAACCGACTTCAAAAAAGGAGGTTAATCAATTCGATATATCGTATACATATATACGGATCAACCGTATATATGTATTTTTTTTATGTGTGCTCGCGGATAACTTCGTCGTTTATGAACCGATTTTGATGATTCTTTCTTGTTAGATAGAGTATAGAGTATTCGTGGTGGTCCCATTCAAATTTCATCAAAATCAGACAAGCGGTTTTTGAGTTATACTCCAATAACTGAAAAGTGCTACGCGTATCTTGATGATATTATTGTCGCGGTTGAAGACATCGCAGTACACACTGACGATCAATTGATCCCTTGAGTAGCATAGGTCACTAAAAAGGGTGAGAAAAATTTTTTTTAATAAAAAATGCAACCGACTTCAACACTTAAAAGTGTGAAATAACTTGTCGAAGTCGGACAACAAAAAACAAACAAAAAATTTGTTGAATTTTTTTTTATTTTCAACAGCTTTCGTTAACTCAGCCTGTATCTATAATCTTCGAAAGTGACTTTGTCACTAATAATTTAATATTAATTTGACTTATGTCAAATTAATATTAAACTTTGCACGCATATCAAGATCCGACGTCAATGCAATCATTGAAATAGTTTGTACCATTATCTGTACCAGAATCTCTTGGATTAGCTATATTTTGTCGAAGAGCGTGATTTTTAATTTTTTCTAATATTATTATTCACTTACAAAACCCATAGCTCTTGTGACTTTCGTTTTTATACGGATCTCCTCACTTCTGAGTCGATCACGTAGAGAAACCCCGGGCATAGCCCTCTACATAGCTCGTGCGTCATCGCTGGTAACACACACTGTTCGAACACCTTCATTTTCAGGCTTTATTTCATATTTTAGACGAAAAGACGTCTCGGATCTTCTCTCTATCTGCTTAAATAGTCAACAATTTCACCGCGGCCACATCATCACAATTTTTAGACTTGCGCGATTCGAACACATTGCTAATAAATCAATCGGGGCTTGGGCGACAAATGCAACTTGGTCGAAACGTCAAGGTAAATAAATGACTGAATTTTTTTCTTGCGATCAAGCCCTGATTGATTTATTAACGAAGATGGTGTTGTAGGCGTGTTATACTGCACAGTGACAGTCCGCGCGAGCGTACCTGCATGGCGGCCCCGTCCCGGGTGAAGGCGGCGCGCAGCACGGGCCCGTCGAGCAGGTTCGCGAAGCAGACGAACGCCTGCGCAGCCTCCATGTTCAGGATCAGCACAGCCGCTATGAACGACATGCCCTGTACAATGCAAACAATCATTACTGGTGAGAGAGACCTTTACATGGAGAAGATTTTTTTTTCCAAAGTGCGTGTCCTTCGGGTGCTAATGTATATTAATGGTGGATTATAGTTAACGGTACACATTTACTGACATTTAATGAACGTGAAAGTTTGTAGGAAAATGGAACAGAATTGCCTAAATGGCAAATATTCACTTCTTTATTTCTCTTCGCAATTTCCACATGTAAGGTTCCAGTAAAGTGCCCCATTCTTCTTATTCTTATTCGATTTGGGGGTGCTGAGTCCTGCACCTGCAGTGCCCCATACTTTAGTTAATGCTAGGGGAAACGCTCGGGCGAACCTTTCAGCCTATGCCCGAAACTTTAACAATATTAAACTTGATACAGGCTAAACGTACCTACATGAAATACGGAACCAAACTGCAAAACAAAAAAATACAAACGATCTACTGTTACTAGTATGATTACTATTAAGGCTTGATCAATTGCTTAAAAGCAATTATGAGTCTTTGCAGCCGTCTGCTGTACCATTTATGAGAACTTCTCATGATGGTTCATTCAGATTGAACCCAATTTGATTGCATTTACTAGTTTCATAGTAAAAAAATATTCACGAGCGACCATACTTTTCCTACATCGAAAATATCTCAAAACACTAAGACGTGATCTTTAAATAATAATTGATGTCTCTATGGCGTCATGACGTGAACGAAAAGAGATCTTCCAGGATGGCAGCAAGTGGAAGTCCGTGATCTTTATCCATCTCTCCGGAAAATAGTCGCAACTTCTATGTATATGTATGACGCTAGGTTTCTTGTGAAAATCTATGGAGGAGGCATATGTCCAGCATTGGACGTCCTATGGCTGAGATGATGACGACGTTGGTTAATTATCTCACCTGAATATATCCAATATCCGGCCTGTAGCAAACATATGCAGCGAGCATTTCGTGCAGCACATCGAAGTACGGCCCTCCCGGCTGGAATATACACAAATGTGGAAACGTCCGCGCGATATCCAACTGTATCAACTCCATTGAACATTCATCACTGTAATCCAACAGGTTAGGGTCCGATTTTGAACAGCACTTATCCGGCGCTTCCGACGTTTGCGACTTCAGATTCTGCTCGCTGTAATTCCTGGGTATGCTGAGTCGGTTCTTGTCCTCTTTGGCCGGCGTTTCGTCGGCGGTGGGCAGATTTTCGTTGCTTTTGTTTTGACACCCGCATGTTTGCTGCTTGTTGACTTTTAATCGTTTTCTCCTCAACTGAGCCTCGTGCAGTTTCTGTTTAGCTTTGGCGACGAATGCGAGATACATTTCGTGGGTGATTTTGAGTTTGTTTTCGATGGCTAGTTGCCAGACCTTACCGCGAACGGCCGGCGGCAGGCCACTCCACCACAGTTCGAGGGTGCGTTTCGCGTTTTTCCTGTAACATAATAAAACATTACATAGCATAATCGGCCCGTTGCATTTTAACTACCTTCCTCTCATGGCTAATGCGGTTCGACGTGGCAGGGTCAATGCTTTCAGACCGCCGACATATTCTAACGACTGACCTATGGTAACAACCCGGACGGACGGAAATTGTCCTCAGTACGAAGGAAGAGCCCAGTTTAAAATGTAATATGACAAGCCCCATGTAACATTCCCAATTATGAGGCCAATGCATGATTTTAATTGGACTTGAATAGTGTAAATGATATTAAGCGACTTCTAATTATGTTAAATATACGAGGTGTTCAGCAGAACGCGCAAGGCCAAGAGGAGGTAGATTGTAAGTAGGACCACCTGCGATATCATGGTGATCTTTGTTACCTTCAACAGTCTTACAGCTAGCCATTTACGAGATATTTTTTCATATTTATTGATGATTTTCCAAAATTATAATTCAAGTAAAAGACACCTTTAATATAGGAAAAACCGATTGTCCCGAAGGACAGCTGCGAGACAAGTCTGCGAGGAGAGACAGCTGGGAGCGTCTTGTCTACTACTATGTAAATATTGTGTATATATATATATATATATATACACATCGACTATAACGCACGACCTCCACTCGTGGTTAAGGCCAGGGTCAATCGGCACAAATTGACTATATATATAACAGACCAATAATTATGGAACATTGAATAAGATATGTGACCTTAGTGCCAACATATAGGGAAAACCTGTCCCAAGTACACCATTAGAGGTTAATTGAAACTATATAGCTTGATAATGAAGTAGCACTTTTGCTCACACACATTTTTTTTTGTAATGCGAAACGTATTTATTAACTTCCCGCAGATTCACCTGGGGGGACTACGGTTTTCCCGTTAGTGTAATTCTTTGCAATTAACCTATGTGGTAGTTCAGACTATAATCTGGATCTGTGGATTTCGAAGCGATGATAGTTTAGCGGTGTGACGGACAGACGGCTGTCAAACTGGCGGCCGCTGGTTCGATTCCCACCAACGGCTTGAACTTGTCACTAAGCACATAGTGTGTTCAGGCAGCAGTCCTTACAAGCCAGTAAATATCCTAGGTCTAGAGTGATAACATCTTCGATCACATTGTCACTGACTATCATGTGAGATAGTGGTCAAACGCTAGATCTATACCACAACCATTGATTAGGGCACGTCCAGAAACCTGCTCTAATGTTCTACTCTGCGTACGTGTTGGCATAACTTGTCGAGGGAACACATTTCACTATAGTAATACAGTACTTTTTTTCTAAGAGTTTTATGGTTTATTATAACAACATGCTAGGCGGAACTTACGTTCAAATTATTTGAAAATTCGACTACCAGTGGGACTTGAACCCACGACTACAGAATACCATCCTGTCGCTTTGTCCAACAAAGCTATGGTACCACTCCACTGGCGATCTGAATGTATCCCTTCCTTTTAACATCTGAGGGGATGTTGTTCTTAGCGTCTACCTTTAATTATATGAATTATTAATAGGACTGACATATAAACATTACAATTGATACTGTATCAAACGAAGGCACCATACCTTTATTATAAGAGTTTTATGGTTTATTGCATTGACGACATGCTAGGCGCAACTTAGGTTCAAATAAAAAGAATAATAAGTTCGAAATTTAAACTATCAGGCTTAACATTTTCATAATTATTGTTTCCTCTAAGTAAGGCGTTAACTTAGTAGTTTTATGTATTTAGAAGTGGCATGTAATAAAACACGTTATGCGGTTCCCACAATACAGTTATACGCGGTAGAACAACAAAGAGTGTTGCATTGTTGAGAACAGAGCAGCTCACTTGTGTTGTATTGTAATCACAATAGTATGAGCTGTTTTCTAAAAGCATACGATACATTTGTCGTTGATAACGGTATAAGAAAACATACATAATAAAGTTATGAATATTTAAAATAAAGGCGACTTGTTTTTGTGAAAGGTCTTAGATCCTGTTTCGCTTGAAGACGGTCTATAGGAAAATTCCATGAATTTGGCGACACGTATCAGTGCTCATTGTACATTTTTGTTTTTTGTCTCTGGCAGCGGGCGGGTGTACTTCGTTTTTATAAAATCTAGATGCGCGGCATTATAAGTCGCTTAGACGCTTTGGTTGAGTTTTAAGCGGCATATCTCACTAAAAGTAATTAAAAATAATAAAAAAATTAGAGAGCTCTCAAGGACAGTATATTATGACACCACCATAGAACGCATCGTTACTGACCATTCTGCTACCGATCCACGAAAACAAAACATTATCTAACAGTGCCTAAGGACAAGCGCCTCAAACAAAGTGATGCGACACGCAAAAATATTAAATATGCATATTTAATAATATGCCATTTTAGGTGGTTCCTTTATTCCTTTGCTGGAAAACTTATGGGAGCGAGAATCAATATAACCTTTAAAGGCGGTTTTTACAGCCTCATCGAAATGGAATTGTTTTCCTTGCAAGAAGTTGTCTAAATTCCGGAAAAGGTGATAATCTGTTAGGGCATGGTCCGGGGAACAATGTGGGTGTCGGAGACATTCCGATCGCAACTCCTTTAATTTAGCGAACGTCTGTTGTTATTGTCCTGAAGCAGCAGTGGGCTGGAGCAATTGACCAATCTCGGTCGCTTAACAGCTAGCTTTCCTATCATGGCTTGCAATTATTGACAATACAGATCTGCTGTGATCGTCTGGCCAGATCTAAGGAATCTGTAGTGGACGACACCAGCACTGGACCATCAGACCAGACAGACAGTAGCTTTTCCAGGGCCAACTTTCGCTTGGGCAAGATTTGGCCGGTTCTGGTTTCAATCATTGTGATGGTCAATTCCGATTAGCGAACAAGATCTATTTTTTTTTTATACGATTCAAAATCCCCTCGTTATTGTGTCGGTTGAGTAATGTAACGCATCACTCGACTCACGGGTTTGCTCCACTTAATTCATGCGGTACCCATTTTTCGAGCTTTTTCACTTTTCTAATTTGACTCAAGTGAATTAAAATTGTTTCATCACTCACACCGAAGTCTGCCGCTAACTCTGACGTGGTTTGCTATGGATCGGCTTCCACGATCACTTTTAATTATTCATTGTGAACTAGGGTCTCCGACCGCCCACGGGGTTTGTTCTGTAGGTTAAAAACTCCAGAAAGAAAACGTTGGAACCAAAAACGTACCGAGTTTCCTTTCAGAGTAGCTTTCTCATACGCATCATTAATCCTTCGAGCTGTTTCTGCGGTTCTGGTGTCACGGTGGAACTCGTATTAGTTAATAACCCGATATTTTAAGTTTTCCACATTGTGAACCCAACGACGTCAAATAAAACTTAAATGGCGGGAAAACAAATGAATTACTAAATTGGAAACACAAATACATAAGCCCTTTGAAATAAATTTAAATTTGGTATTCCTAACGTAACCAAACGCCAGATATTTGAGAAAGTGGCCAGTTGGACAAAAAGCCAATTTCTTATATAAAGACCTAATACAAGCAGTAGGTCTTTTCAATAGGTAATAAAAAACTGGCTTCAAGTGCACTCAAAACAAAGAGATTTAAAGACACACTTACTGGTTCTGCCAATCAGGTAATATTTGCTGTGTCCACTCTCGTGCGTGCTTGGCGAGTCTCTCCTCGAGCCGCAGCGACTGCTGCACCCTCGCGACCCTGGCCGCCGCCTCCCTCTCGACCCTCCTTCGCGCCGCTTCCACCATACGAGCGTGCTCCGCCTTGTGACGCAGGGCTTCCTCTGTGCATTTCGCGGGCAAATTCGAAGGTCTGAAAAATGACAAACGAAATTCTTAGCTTAAAAATACATTACTAAAATAAAAGTAAGGTGCAGAAGGATTAAGGTTGATTATCTGAAAGGCCGGTTCATTTGCCAAGTAAAAATTTAGTTCTAGGGTTAATTCCTGAATTTCTGTTTCATTATGTTTGGAGACACATTCCCGCGTTCAATTCATCGTGAGATGATATTGGTCATATGATTTACTTACTAATTCTTTGCTAGACCAAAAATATGTTTATACATGTTTAAAATTAACTAATTGTGAAATGTATCTGATGATGCAACTCTGAACTAATATTACTAAAACACCTGTTACAACTAGAACAAGACTTTTGTAACCTCACAACAGTTTAAACATTACAGACATATCCACAAATGGTGTTTTGCAAACTAGTTTAAACAGCGGCGTGCAATGAGTTTCATACGTGTTCGCTTTCTTAACAAAATAACTATTAATCATCTTGCGAAAGCACAAGTTCTTAGCTAGAGATAATCCAGTTATCAAGGTGGTCATCCTAAGTTGCACTGCATTTCTAACTGTAATGCTATGATAATGGGATCCTTTAATATAAAACTTTCGGCTCACTTTACTTTCGGTGACTGAAATATATTAATTCCTGTTATTCTAATTGTTTCAAATCTAGATAATTTTCATGGGTTTATACGCTATAGATCTAAAAAATGTAAAAAAATTCAAGTTCGGTTTGTAGTTCGAGTTTATTTCTTACAAACTCACAAACTTTACCTCCTTATAATAGTAGATTACGAAGATTTAGAATTCTTTGTCAGGAGGAACAACTCAGTAATACTTTGCGTGTCAACTGTCTGTGGGCATCTGTCGTTGAGTGCCAGTCAACGTCCTAGGGGCAACAGGACCAGTGTGAAAGGGGATGGCCCTTTTCACACTGGTCTACTATCAAGTCACTCTCGATTGATATTATTTGAACACATGTTGGTACCATCCAACAATGTACACAATTTCTATCAGTATATTTTGCAGTCAACAAACTTAATCACAAAGTTGCACATGCAAAATAAATCAATGAATTATTTAAATGAGGTACATAATGTTAGATCACTCAATATTTAAATATATTCATATATATGAAGCACGCGAGCCCTGAATAGTACAATTGTAATGCATAATGCAATTCCACTGGGTTATAACACGCTATATTTAACGGGGCGAAGGCTTCGGTTATTTTCTCAGAGATCTTCAGTTTATTAGCACGAGATATACCTACATACCTGTAGTAATTAATACCTCTAGTAATTAAGTAAGATCGATGTGCAAATGCAGCATCAATAAATGAAAATATATTTAGTTTCTTTGTCTAAATAATTTATTCTTCTAAGTATAAGTTAATTGGTTATGTATTTACGAATCCGTTGCAAATTTAGTTAGTTAATATAGTGGGGCAGCAAATCAATGTTTTATCATAGAACGACATACCAAGTCGTACGTGCTGAATTATATAGAATTACACAATCATTTATTTATTTACACTCCGGCCAGTTTCGATCCGATGGAGAACTGCAAGTCCTTCATCAACTACTCAGGAGACTAATTTTCCAACCAGTATCTCGCGAGTCCTAGCCGGTTCTTAGATAATAATGATGTACGTGAACTTGAGTAGATATGTATATAAAAATGATAACCTCTTATATTAACGATCCTAGTGTGCGAAACGTTTCAATATATATATATATATATATATATATATTAAAAAATGAAAAAACAGGCCCAGGCCAGGCACTTAAATTTGTTAGTTTCAAATATATAGTTTCAACCACATCTGTGGTCTTTTTTAAGGAGCACAGGTCCCTCGCGTGCGTGTATCGCTTCGCACTGAACACTTATAAATAGAAATAATCAACTTATTAACGTAATACATTCCCGTATGTCATATTTTTAAACTTGCTTTGTTCACGTTAACTTAACATTAAGAAAGTAGGGAGCTTTAATTATAGGATACACATAAATACGGTGACTTAGTAGGATCTGTTAAAAATGTAATGTCACAAGTCACAAGTGAATAGGTCTCACTTCTTCTCACTCAATCTTCGAGGCAGACGTGCACTATAGACCGCATCATCACTTAACATCATGTGAGATAGAAGTCACACGCTGGCCTATTACCAATAAAAAAAAACATAAATATAATTAAATACCATAGATGTAGCACTAATAGATTCTTATCGGACACGTAATCAGCTCTGTATCTCTAATATTGGCTCTGTTACTGCTGCTGTTTTACAGATTTAATGCATAAAACTGTGATGATGACTGATAGTGTTATCAACTTATCACTTATTCTGGTACACAGGTGATGCTCAATTCAAGAAAACGTATCTTTAAATTGAATTGAAAAGTGAACACTTCAATCTAGAGCGTAAAATCATTGTTTTGTATATTTATTTGAGCAATTTTTACCAAAAAATGTTGAAAACCGTGATCTCTGCCTACTCCTCCGGGAAATGGGCGTAGCATGAGTGTAGATCTGGAAGTGTTTATTTATATTTGTATGTATCATGTCAGCCGTTACACGTTTCCCGCTGAATATTAATTTGTGATCCAGATCGCCAATCGCCAATCGCCGTATCGCACTTGGATACGAACTTTATGCGATCCTCAGACATCTCATATGATATAATTATATCTTATATATTTTGTTATATTTTTATTTTTTAATGTCTTCTTTCTTTCTTTTTTTACATCCGTCGTTGCCATGGCCTCTACGCGAGAATTTTTAGATCCCATCGAATTGCCTTCCACCTAATTGCTGTTCGTTGATGTACTGAGATGTTTCAGTGACACCGTTTGATAGCTAGTCTACGGACCTTCTAACATTTCTGTATCGTTTTCCCTACGTTTTCCTTCCGAATTCCAAAGCCACGCTAAACCTTCACCATAGCTCCGCGTGCGACTTCAGAGCTTATTTATCAAAACCACTTTTTGGATTAACGAAATGTATACTCAGCATTGGTACTCAGACTTCACACTATTCAATTTATTTTTGTATACATGAACCGCTTGATCACCTTCACTTCCTTATTCATGCTACATTGGCATACAATTATAGTGAGAAATGATAAGGGCGTCATTAAAACAGAAGTTCCAGATCTGATTAAGGCTTCGCCACGCTCTGCCGGAGTAAGAGTACAGTTGAGAGCCCTCCGGCCTACAGCGCCGGCGGTCACGAACACGCAAATTGCGGGCGGAGAGCTGTCATTACCATTACAGAGGCATTTCCGGTTCGGACGAACGCGGGGTATTTTTATCTCTATTTGTTAAACTAGAAACTATGTCGGTGGATGTATTTACAATAGATGACAAGAGCGAACAGAAGCTATGAAATCCACAAGTGGTTTTTAACTGACTGGCCGGTTGGGGCAGTTGGTAGCACTATGCCTTCTGAGCCGCTGGTCCCGGGTTCAATTCTCGGACAGGTCAAACATTTGTGTGTATGAACATGTCTGTTTGACCTGTGTCTGGGCGTGTATATGTATATAAGTATATATACAAGTATATGTCATCAGGTTTCATAGTACAGGCTCTGCCTAGTTTGGGACCTGAAGACCTTGTGTGAATGTTGTCCCATATATTAAAGGCAATTTGTTAGCTACAGTTCTCGTTCAAACTAAGAAAGCTCGTGTTATCTATGACGTTTTATTTTTTTATATTTTAGATAGGGATTTAGATTAAATATAGAATATGTCATGCATGACGTATAATGATTTCAGGATTTTTATTTACATCAGAGTTTTCAGTCACGAGCTAACACATATTTGCGTCACGTGCTTCACATAAGGACAGGTCATCACATAAACAATAAATGTAAGGTATTATTACAAAGAAAAGTGATTAAAAAAAGATCATTACCCTAAGGTTGTATAAACTTTATTTAAAAACAATACTAGTAGTTCTAAGAGTCCTATTACATAAGAATAATTGTAAATTAAGCGTAATATTTAATTTGAATAAAACTATAGCTTGTAATAAGAATACCTAAAGATCTTGATATTATTCACCATATGATATAGTTTCCAAGATAGTTATATACGGAGGACAGTTTTCTAACCAACAAACAGGTTCTGTTTCAATAACAATCGAGCGAATTGTCCACAAAACAGCACATAGCGTGGTGAATACTAATTAGCCAATCCCATTAAGATTCCGTATACATTCGCTGTAATTAGCAGTTTTTGCGCTAAATTCCCAGAATAGCACCCGACAAATCTATTAAGAGACTCGTCATTTTGTTTTGTTGAATTCGATACTAGCCGGTCGACTGAAGACATGGATAGTTTATTCGTATATAAATGTAAGAGTTTAAGAGGTGCCGATGACAGTACAGGGGCCCGCGGGTATGTACAGGTAGAAGGTGCGGAAGAAATCCTGATGCGTTTAAAATATTACAAAAATTTACTTTACAGATGACCGGACTCAAAAAATATTATTATTAACATTTTTTTTCCTTTTCTGGTGTAAGTTTGAGCGCATTTGTCGTGACCGCGAGAATTTGTGATCGAGGAACAATATGATCGCTATAAAACATTTTTTACTAATATTGCCTTAATCTATATAGGTACTAATATTATAAAGAGGAAATATTTGATTGTTTGTTTGCATTGAAGAGGCACCTAAACTACTAAACCGATTTGAAAAATTCTTTCAGCTACACTATCCCCGGGTGACAAAGGTGAATAATATTATATTTGTCAAAAAATTCTGATCAATATAATTTTTAATTTTGTAATTTTTTACTCGTGCGAATCCGGGATGTACCGCTAGTTATCAAACAAACCAAATGTTGTTCAATCGCTGAAAAGACTCAAAATTGTCTATTCTATCTTCAGAAGCTTCAATAATATTTTTTAACCCAATCTATCGCTTCAATTAATTTTTTATTCCATATTATTCTAAAATTAATTTTATTTTCAAATTTTGAAATTAATAATATTACTTCATTAATAATCAATTCATCAATATTAACAAAATATGGTAAATCGGCTTAATCAAGATTGATAGATAAATTAACGGTCACGATGTTTATATGAGGTAGATGTCGCACAAGCGCGCGGAAACTGAGGCGGCAAAATTAAGACAATTGTAGTAATTTTCATTACGACGCGTATTTCAACCGCAAGTCTAAACATATAGCTATCCTTTTCTATATTATTTGTGCCTTATTATCTGTCGCAGTAAGCATGTTTATGTCGTACTTAAAGGAACTAAATGTGAGCACCGCGCAGTATGAATATACCTCATCATTAGTAAAACAATGTTGTATGGTTAATAAATCAATCGGTGCTTGATCGCGAGAAAAACATTTAGTAATTAGGGTTGATTTATTAACCATGTGTCCGAATCGCGAAAGTCTAAAAAGTACAATTATGTTCCAATTATCTATATGCACTTGACATGCCCAACAGTGTGACAGTCTCCGTATTAGGGCCCACAACTCATTCGATTCTACATTGAGACCGTTCAATAATAGGGTGCTCTGTAAATTATACGAGGTAGAATACAAACATTCTGAGGATACATGACGTAGATAAATAAAATTGACGAGGTAAAATAATTTTACCAAAAACGCGAACCGATTTCAACACTCAAAAGTATGAAATAACTTGTTGAAGTCCTGTGGTTCAAAAGATAATAATGGTTTGACTTTTCGCAAATCCATGAATGCAGCTATAGTCTCATTTAATTGTATATTGCAACACACATATTTATACTGTGATGTATGTATAGCTATATAGCTTAACATGAATCAGTAAATTACTACAATGAGAATTGATATTGTCATTTTAATTATTACTGTATAAATAAGTACATCTATCTCTCGATTTAGATTATATATGTTTAAGTAACTAACAAATTGTGTGTGAGTTTTTGCAAATCAGTTAAGTTCTATTTGTGGGGATTTGTTAATGACTCATTTTATATACTTACAATACTATGTATCTAAGACAAGTTATATGTCAATAGTCTTCCTAATAAAAAATAAACATAAAAAATATATTTTCTTCCCTGCCCTTTCTATAGGAAGCAGTTGTGAATGTTAGCTACTTACTAAGCTGAGTGCTCAACTTATTTCATATTCTGACTGGCCGGTTGGCGCAGTTGGTAGCACTCTGCCTTCTGAGCCGCTGGTCCCGGGTTCGATCCCCGGACAGGTCAAGCATTTGTGTGTATGAACATGTCTGTTTGACCTGTGTCTGGGTGTGTATATGTATATAAGTATATACATCAGTCAACAAGTTACCATAGTACAGGCTCTGCCTAGTTTGGGACCTGAATACCTTGTGTGAATGTTAAAAAAAAAAACTAATTTATGTAGAAAAAGTACTAAGTATATCATATAGCATATATAGGTTACGTCAGCAATGGTTGACGTCATCAGCACAACGCTTGAACAGGTGTGTTAGCTAATTAGCACAATCGATTTACAAAACAAAAAATTTCTTCGGAAATGTGATGTAAAACAATACCTTATGAAAGTGAGGAAATTGTAAACATGGATGATTGCACTGGAAGCAGGGGCTTAGATAAATCGGAGTCGGCAGTCCATACGATGCAGGTTAAAGAGTTAAGTTATTTAATAATAATATTTATTTATTACAAGAAAGTGTACAATATATATATACAAAGTAAAATAACTTAAATAAATATATTCGTATTCGTTGAATTATCTTTTAGTTTCTCTTCACAGACGCTACACTAAGAAATCAGTTTCTTGTGTTGTAGCTTCTGGTTATCCTCCAAGTGTGCCATAAAAGAAATATATTATACATATTAATTAAGAACTGGCTACGTGTGTATTTTGAACTCTTATTTTTCAAAAAAGTTATTTTCTTGCCACAGGGTGATGAGTAGACGAAAGCTAGCAACTATGTGGTCCTGGGGTACGGGTAATTGTATCAGGCATTAAAATATCGAAGTCAGGCCACTCAAGGACACACGGTACGGAGGAGATAGCCGGGACAGACGGCTTAACGTGCGCCGAAGCACGGAATAGCGCAGTTAAAAATGCCAGTATCAATCTCCAAGTTGTCGTGAAGGGAATGAAACGTTGCTTCAACTAATATTTCGATTCAGATCGTATAGGTTAGCGCCGAAGATGGCATTATTTAGAACAACTCGTGCTTTTAGTCGAAGTTACGAGCTGATTACACCGATGTTGAAGTTACACTTATGTTTCACTTTTACTGTACACTGTGCTTTAATAACAGGAAACTAATAAAATACAGCCACAGTGTAAGTCGTGATGCTAGAATGTGATTCGAGCAATCGAGTCGCTTCGCAGAGATCCACGCCAGTCACGATCTCATACGAAACAACATTAATTAAAAGTACAAAACGATAATTTAGACTTGTATAGCTTGCGCACAATGAAATTATAGCAAAGTCGTGATGATAAAACAATTAAAGCTTGAAACTTCGCAACTTCCTGAACTTCAAATATTAAATCGTGAACACAGTAGTTGGTACGGCTCTAATGGAATTTATGTTGTGTGTGAAACCGGTTACCATTCCTCCATAAACCACTTCTGGCTCTAGTAACGCACGATATGAGAACATTGTTGGCAGATGAAAAAATCGTCGAGCTGGAAGAGGATATGAGTAAGTTGTACTTGGATATCTTAGGGTTATGTACGTTGCGCGAAGACACGACAATCCAGTAACTCGCATGAGATTATATTATTATTTTTTTTTTTTTAAATTTTAGATAAATTAACAGCTAGCCGATAAAACGTGATAAATAAACATTCACTGAGGGCCAATTATAAATTTCCACAAATAGCCAAATTAGTTAACAAAACAAAAGATAATGGACGACATCTAGATGTGTCGAGTAAATATATATAATTATAAATACAAATTAAGATAAGTTATCTATACATAGAGGCATATTTAGCTTTCAAAAAACTTACAACTAAGTGCATGTTTCAATTATGCAGAAATAGTGTGAAACATATCAATATCGAGTTCATTGGATATATCGTTAAAGCATTTGCACGCCCGAATGAAGAACGAATTCTGCCTGTAGTTAGTCTTTGCAAACGGTACGTCGAGTAGGTTTGCACTCCTATAGATTCTATCAGTAGTGTGGAGTCTGAGGTGACTAAGTAGATCCGAGCAGTCAACTAAACCATTCGCTATTCCCAAGATATACGTGAGATCAGCTATGCTTCTCCTCTCACGAAGTGGTAGTAAATGAAATTCGCGACATCTCGCGTTATAATCCGGTAAAAAGAATTTTGAATACCTTCTATGCGAGATATATATATATCGCATGAGGGATTCCATACCTGCGAAGAAAATTCCAGGTGGCTGCGCACATAGGCACAGTACAAGATTTTAAATGTTTTGATACTGCTTAAATGTATTATGTATTACTAAACATACCCCAGACCAGCTATTCTTACAAAAACCAGATAAATTTAGCATAATGTATCTACGTTTCAATTTAAAGCCGTGTGGAGGACAAATCGACATTATTGATAAAAATAACAAAGTCATGTGTTAAAAAAACATAGAGCTTCGATATTTTCACATTTAGTAACTTTGTTCAGTATAAATACACGTTTAGGATTCAAAATACGATTAGGTATGACTCTCTTGATAGCTTTATTCGATCAAGAAAGTTTAAAAAAAATAAAAAACGTTATAATAAGAATATTCAAACAAAACTATTGGGTGACTGACTATTGGGTAGGTAATGGCATAGTCTAGAAACGTTTAGGATTTTTATTGGTATATTCATGATTTTGTTTATATACGCATAGTTTCCATCCTAGTGCCGCGCAGTATCACGTGACCTCCGCTGCCCAGTCCGCTGCGCAACCCCTCTCCACTCGCTCAGTCTGACCACGACCACTGCCAACGTCCGACCTATGCTTGATCGCTCTGCACATTCCTACCTTATTTTAAACAGATAAGTTCGCGCGCTATATACCTAATCTGTCGGGAAAACCTCACCTTAATCACAAAAAATACACATTCCAAACAACACGTTCAATACTCACGTGTCAACATGCTAATAAGATTTATCGAAGTCCCACGTTAGGCGCAACGTGGTCGGTCGGTTGTCGCGTGGTGACATGTATCGACATTCCTCGTACAACATACGACGATGTTCAGATTGCCATAATCTTGTTAAAGCCATGTCGACTTACATACTACAGTATAGTTGAAGGACTTAATGTGATTGAACATAATAGTTGGGGTGTTCAAACTTCCACTGGATTTGACAGGCTATGTCATTCAAAGCAATTTAGACGCTTTTGTGGTTTCTTCAAGCAAAGGTTCTACTATCAATTTCGGGCACCAAATTGAGTTAAGATCTACTTTATGACTTCTAAATGTGCTTTCCGTAGAAGTCAAACGTCGTCGTGTTGTCATAGTGAAGTTGTAACTGTACATTTGATCAATTGCTTAATTTTTTAATGCTTTATGGTACCTTACTTGATGATATATGACAGTGATGAGTAAAAGGTGTACCTAGAATGTAAACCGGCTCTCAAGGACTGCTGCCTGAAAGACTGTATGTTTTGTGACAGTTTTTTTTTACTTGAGGGTGGTAGCTAGCCAGGCAAGTACTGGAAAGTAGCCTACCACCATGCTGTAAATTTGATAACGATGTTGCCTTCACCGTAAACTCAACCCGGTGAGCATAGAATCGTCCGTCAGGTTGACATCCCACGCTCCCATCACTAGGCTATCGACGATTTAGATACAAGAACAAGCAGATCTGCTTGTCCGCCCGCCACCCACGAGCTAATTTTAAACTTATTACATATGCATATGGCAAACAGACGCTAACTTTGTTGAGACAACAGTTTCTGCAGGCAACGCTAAATATGTCACTCTCACCTCGGTACTCAAGCCAGACTCACGAGGTTTTGCACCTTTTGAATATCTAGAACTTTAGTAGTATCAATATAATGATGTTAATTCAATGTGTATCAGTTTCAGGCGGCTCATCGATATGCCTACCATCGCTTTCCTCGCCATTCTATCGGCTGTGATGCCAATCAGCCACAGCACCCCCAGAGCGTGCCGACAGAAACGTTTCATTAGGACACACGAATGTCGGTCAGACACGCCTATGTAAGTGTTCCAGCAACACGGAGCTCGTGAGCCACCAACTGTATGTTAATGTAATAACTGTGTAGTAACACGCGACAAAGAAAATTATCTACCGGTTTTGACAAGGGTTCAGCACTAGAAACTGTCAGGATATAATGGCACTGGGAAATCAACCTTGTTGTTTTGTGATATCGCTATAGGATATTGAACAGCCCAATGAGTATCAGACTGAGATAGCCAGAGACTTCGACTTGGCCTAAAGACGGTTTTTCTAAAACAACTATACAACGATAGACGGGATACTGAAGCTGATAAATGCCCCATGTTGATCACATTGGCAAACTCCCGCTATAAGTGTTTACTATACCAAGATCAAACTCTTTGATAGTCAAGCATGCAAAAATAATTAAATTCTGGGAATTTTCGGCTAATTTTTACTATTCGACATTAATTATTTTTCCTCATTTAGAAAACTGGTTATTCTACTAAAAGGTTACAGCACTCGGGCCAAAATATAAGGCGTTTATGGACATTAACAATTCAATGTGACCTATAAAATTGAGGGCGCAGGTGAAACCTGTCATTACGTCTTGAACTTTGGTACACAGCCTAAGCCGACCAAGTTATTGACCAAAAACAAATACAAAGTCGTTCCATGTTCCAGTTACAGTTTAACCCCCTTTATATTATCGTGAAATACTCGTACATGACATTTACTAACAGGAGCACGTCCTGATGTCAGGCCGAGCTAATTAGCTAATGGGAGAGCAATTACGATGCCCTTGAAGTAGGTCTGCTTTCAAACTGACATCATAATATTGCTGTTTTATTTTTATGATTAAGACCATCTTAATTACCATCAACCTTGAGTATGGTCAAAGGCGGTATTGCACTACAACTTGAAACGGGACACAGTGGAAGTTTAACTGAAGAAATTTCATGATCAATGATCACGTAACTGAATATCAATTAGGATAATTATAGTGAAACATTAAACCTTAATATACATATTTTTAATTTCTAATAATAGGCCAGCCATTCTATTGAAAGTGTCCACAACCACTACAGAAATGCCGAATAGAACTACTTTATAATTATTTTTATCTAATAAATAATGAATTAATTTCCTAAAGTTCCTAGAGCCGCGCAGTATCACGTGACCTCAGCTGGCGTGTCCGCGCTGCTCTCACTTCTCAGTCTGACCGTGACCACTGTCAACGTCGGACCTATGCTTGATCGCTCTGCTCTGTCATACATTTCTAGCTAATTTTAAACAAATAAGTTCCCGCGCTATTTTCGGGCCTCATTCCATTTTTCGATTACGTAATAATTGACAAGGTTTACTTAAAGTAATGGATTAAACTGCCATGGATATTTCGGACGTAAAAAAAAATTACACTATACATTGATGAGATACTCACCTAATTTTATTATTTTTAAAAATTCCTAACATAGTGGCCACAGATTTCTTGGCAAATATGTATTGTGCCTCCACTGCATCATTCTCAAGTGTCGGCAACCACGATGATGGATTGCTAAGTTGTTCATCCAATTCATTATATTTCGAACGTAACGGGTACAATATTTAATTAACTTGGTTTAAATCAGATTTAACTCTAAATCTGGATTAAACTGCGAATTATATTACGGACATAAAGTAAAATGAAAAATGAAGCGTGATACTAAATTATCAGATGACGCTCACATTTCTGAGTTGAATGCCCGAACCCACGCAGTCCCTGTATTCTCCCGAGAAGTTATTAGACGGCGTGTTAGGCAGTAAATTAATTCTATTTTCGGGGAAACGCTTCAATAAGTAGAGGGGCAATATCCATAAATTACCATGTCGGTAGTGGTAATAGCTATTTATGCTTATGAATTTCCTCGGGAATTTATACATTTGGTCATAGCATTTTTAAGTCACGGATTTGCATGTAATTCGAAATGAAGTTAGCTTATACCGTGGAATAACTTAGGCTTCTTTTCTCCCGAATATAATTGACTGTTCCCGTGGGATGACAATAAGACAAAAATCATCAACACCGCACGTACCATTTCACTGCGGGACGCAAGCCAGTATTTTTTTAAAGTTATAAGCTTACGTTTGACCGTTGTCTTTATTTATATGAAATTTTATTTAGATTGTTTTCAAATACTAATTTATAATAATTGAGTTAATAAAATATTGTAATTTATGAAAATAAAATATTTAACGTCGTCATAATGTAAATAAAACTAATCAGATACATCAAATATGTGAAAAGCGGAAGCGCAGATGTCTATATTACAGGTTTTACTAAGCCTAGCTTAGGCAGCTGAGATTCTATGTATATTCAGCAACAATGTAATTAGTATCAGTTATGGTTTATAGCGCAACAGAGACAATTATTGTAAAATTTAAATCGTCACAATGAAATAATTTGATTAGATTCATTTATATAATTTATTTATACAATGTATAAATAGCTCGATTGCCTGTAGTTGTATATAGTCCAATTATTATTATTAGTTCTGTAATTTCAGCGCGTACCATATATACCTTTTCAAAAAATAAATAATTAGATAACATCTGCTTTACCTGTACGAGTATTCCACAAATACGAACGTTTGTATTTACAACTTGCTGATAAATAATTATTAAAGGGTTTAAGAAAAAATATGTAATTTATGAAATCAAGAATTTTTAACAACATAATTCAACACAATTCATATTTCAACATCATTCACTCTCCGCGATCAATTGATTTTAGGGAACCCTGTGCTCTGAAATGTCCTATGAGCACTAATATTTATATATTTTAAATAGATATTTATTTAATACTAATATTTTACAAGTACTTCTTCTGATTGTTTCTTTTGTATGTTTATTAGTTTAAAATGATTTAAAATGAAAAAAAATAAGTGACCTACGCTTTATCTGAACGATAACTATAGTATAATAATAGTTATGATATTAAATTAATTTTACGGCGAATCGTAGGTAATGGGCGTGACGTTTTATATTTAAATTAATTAACAAAAAGAGAAATTATGCATTTTTAATTTACCTTATTGTTATGTCTAATATATTTTCTCTATTACATATATCTTAATATTAACTCTAAGTAATTTAATTAGACTTACTCAAGATATAATGTGCCAAGTTACATAATACTCGTCGGATAGGTTGACTTTTTCAGTCTGAACCTTGGCCTGATCATTTACTGATATTAGACAACAAATATTTAGCCCCAGGCGATCTGTAACCGGTGTTGTCTTAAATGCCGGACCAGATCATGTGTCATAAAAAATTTTCTAGCGGTGTGAGCATCGGCTGTCACCCTGACAGTCAGTGGTTCAATCCTCATTCTTTCTTGAGCTTCCCGTGTTGGTAACAGCATGGTGGTAGCGTATTTTACGGTATTGAACCCGCCTAGCTAACTACCACCCTCAAGTTTTAAAAACGGTCACCCAACACACACCGTGCGTTGACAGTTGTTCTTGAGAGCCATTTAGGCCCAGGCCTAGAATGCTCAATGGCTGAAAGCGGAGAAGTTGAATAGCGGCAGGTGAAACCACACTAGCGTTGTTTCACTCGACCACACCGTCAGTGACAATAATTTGAGATAGTGTTCAAACTCTATCTATAAAGCATATAAAACATCTATGTAATCAGTCTCTTTCAAACTTACCTGTCATGTTGAATGAGGGCTATAGAACTGGCTACAAGATCTTCAAACTGCTTCTCACTGGCTGAACTTCCTTGTCTTTTGTGATGATGTGGAGTATTGGCCACTGAGGAGGCCGGAGACAGGTTCTTCTGGGTTTCCGAGTTGAGCGTTTTTGATGCGAGATTTCCTTGAGACTTGCTGCCGAATAGCCGCCAGGATACGGTGGGAGATGGCGAATCGTGGTTTTTGGAGGAACTGTTGCTTTTCCATGGGAACACGCCTCTGTAACAAGGGAAATAGACGGTTACAATAAAACTACAAAGGGCGATAAAATGGTCATTTTACATTTTATAATATATTTCTTGTGAATAGTATTTTATTTTTTTTAAAATAAAATATTATTCACAAGTTTATTAACTATTATTAAATTAGTAATTTATTATTAACAATTTATACATTCATTTTAAATAATATGTAAATGATATGTGACGATGTTTCCTAAAACAAAACATATTATTTCAATTTAAATATTAACTAAACTAATTTATTGTGAAAATATTTTTCATTACAATATTTTAATGCAGATTTTAAAACTTCTCAGAAAATAAAAATATCTTGTAACTTATTCATAGTCTAAATGCTTTATTTAACTACTGCCACTGGTAAACTACACATAAACGAAAGAATTAAACCACACTCTTAAAATAAAATAACTATAAAACCCGTACCAATATTTTGTACGTTGTGTACGTGTGTGAGATTCAACAATTATTATTAATGAGTGGTGGGATAGAATTAAGAACTGGTTTTCAGATTATATAATCGCCACTGTCGCTCAAAGTACTTTCTTAAGAGTAGCAGCCGTGCACGACGACATATTAAAAGTAATTAAAGTAACAGTGAAGGGTAACCGTATCATTCGTTGAACATGTCATATGTGTATTTTATGAAAACAAACTCCACGTCAATTCGGTTAAGGAAGCTTAATCCATAACGGAGGTCACGAAGGCCAAACATTTAAAGTTTACATTAAAACGCCGAACCGAGCTCAGGGTAATTTATGAGTTCAAACTGTCCAAAGAATTCACACAACTTGTATTTTTGAGAATATATATACACAATAGGCGAGCACGACAGACTTGTTACATAAAATAAGTTAAAAGAATTTTGACGGCCAGTTCATTGTACATTAAAGTGTATTCTGACTACACACAATAAATGTTTGTCTGTAGAATTTACGAGACAAAAACTATAGCCCGAATAATAAAGATTCAAATGTCAGTCCGACTTCCGAACAAACATCCATCAAAGCTAATGACTTTTAAAGCATAAATACTATGTCATGTCAACTAAAGGAGGCATACATACTGATAAACTGACATTACATATTGTGTAACGTCGTTCATTAGTAGTGTCAAAGTAATGTGCCGTGTGCAGTGGCCACGTAATTAATTACGCCAGTCTTACTCAAACTCTGCTCCACTGACTCTTGAGGCATCGGCTAGTAGCAAAGTTCACTGAAAAAGGTAAAAAAAAACTGCCAAAAAAATGGAACCGACTACAACCCTCAAGTGTGAAATAATTTGTCGGTACCATGAGCACAATATTTTGATAATACTCACTTTTACACTATCATGGTACCGATTTCAACAAGTCATTTCACACTTTTGAGTGTGAAGGTTCCATGTTTTGGTAATATTTTTTTCATTCCTCTCGACGCAAACGCATAATAATAAAAGTAATAGGTTCAATAGGTTCCAAAGGTGAGAGCAGTACTCCACGTGAGGCCGGACTTGTGCTGTGTATAGTAACAGTCTTTGTCTTGGTGTGAAGTACCGCGTCGCCCTGTTAAGCACACCAAGTTTCTTGGATGCAAACTTGGCTTTGGATGATATATGCTCGCGGAACTGCACGTTAGCAGAAATGTCAACCCCCAGATTACTTAAACTCTCCGAAAGACCTTTAAAGGAGTATCCTGAAATCGAGGTGCTACAGAAAATGGTTTTTTTTTTGCGTTGAACGCGCAAATTTTATAATAATAAATGGTACTCACATAAAAATAATAGGTAAGTTACAACGGTTAAATAACATACAATGACTAAATGCATATGTCGCAAACGAACTTTACGTACATTACTCCAATTATAAACCACTCGTAGTCGACTCAGGAAATACATAACTTGAACTAAAACACTATATACTACTATATATATACACAGGTGCTAAGTACACAGACAATGACAAATGTAGATAGAAGAACAAAAACATAGATGCTGAATACATAATAGTAATGAATCAGGAGCTGTTGTTATGGAAGTACATATACTATAGAAACCTTGGGGCGCAGTTGAACATTAATCACTTTCTGACAATAGCACGCGAGTTTGATTTTACTGATTACTGATGCACCTGTAGTAATTAGAACGAGTAGAATGCTCAGGGCAAAATTTATAAGACCATAATGAGACCTGTCGTAATGTATGGATCTGAATGTTGGGCAGCAAAAGAAATCTAATGAAGTAAAAGTGCATGTGGCTGAGATGCATTAACATTTGTGTGCATGAACATGTCTGTTTGACCTGTGTCTGGGTGTGTATATGTATAAAAGTATATATATAAGTATGAATATTAGTATATATCAGTCATCAGGTTACCATAGTACAGGCCCTGCCTAGTTTGGGACCTGAAGACCTTGTGTGAATGTTGTCCCATATTATTATTATCTCTTTATTTTCTTTTTTTCTTAGGTTTAGTTTTTTTACAGTATAAATATCAAAAACAAAAATTAATAAAGATATTATAAAAAACCTAAACCTAGAGTTCCGCCAGCAGCGGGGCAGGGCCCAAGCTACCGGTGGTTAGGGCCGCAGAGTGAGGAACCTCCGGACAATACGCGCCGTTTCAAGGAGTACCGCCTTCTGCATCTGACCCTTGATCCAACCGTCTAGCGAGAGCCTCTTAAGATGTTGATCGAGGCTCTTCGCTATTAAGCCGTTCGTCGAAACGACTATCGGGACAATGATCGTCGAGTCAACATCCCACATGGCGGTTACCTCGTGAGCTAAGTCAAGGTACTTGCTGAGTTTGTCCTTCTCAGCCTTTACGAGGTTCTCGTCATGCGGGATGGTGATGTCGACGAGGACTGCCCGGCGTTGAGACCGGTCGACCAAAACAATATCAGGCGTATTGGCAACAATAGTCCTGTCCGTGATGATAGAGCGGTCCCAGTAGAGCAACGCACGACCATTATTATTATTATTATTATGCGAGATGAGAATGTTGAGATGGATGTACGATGTGAGAAGAGAATCGAACAGAAAAACATGTGTGCCGAGCGCACCTATATAATGTGGAATAAGAAGAAGGAGAATGCTTACTTTTACTTGAGTCATTCTATGTCGGTTCAGGGATGGTTCTTACAAACTTTTTAAAACGGGAGTAGTTCGCAATTCAATTATATTTTTTTTAGTTTGTTATCTCAGATACCCCTCATTTTTCAAATAAAAAATAACATGTTTGATCCTTAAAAAAATAATTTCAGAGAAATGTTTATCCTTATATTCTAGAAATTGTAATGATGGTTACGCGGTCGGAAATACTTTTTCGTAGTTTTTAAACTAAATTAGTACATATGCTGTGGGAGCCGCAGGCGCGGGCCTAATTCAGCCGAGTGTATGGTGCAGAGCTCACGAGATTTACACGACGTTTTTCAACACATTTGCGAGAAAAAAGCAAACAACTATTGCTTATATCGTTTAATTATTAATTTGAGAATGCTTTGTTTACTCGCATGTAACGTGAGGCAAGGTATTTAACTTTCTAGGGATAAATCCTTTTGGAATTAGTGTGTAGGTTACAATATATATTACGATGTGAATATGTATGTGTGCTATAGCCTTATAGTTAATAGCTCGTTTTATGGTCCTAAATCTGTGTGATAAGACTCACTTTACGAGCAAGTGTGTTGAAATAAATAATTATTTGGTGATAGATAAGGGCAGAAACGGAGTAGCATATTTTAAAACTTTAATTAACAACGTATATTGATCCATATACAGACAAGTAGTGATTAAAATAATGCAGTCATTAGTCAAAAGGTTTAACCAATACTCAAGAAAAAATGTCGGTACTTGACAGTAGTTTAACAACTAATTACTTCTTTTAACCATTGGTGTGTTAACTATGAATCAAAAACCGGTCCACAATTATCCTTATTACGCGGGAAGTTTCAACATAGATTACATTTCTGATGAGGGGGAAACTTATTGTAAGAGAAAATACACTTCTGAAGTTTTTTTTATGCCAGCGTCCCACTCGCCTTTTAATTTTAAAAGTGGTGGTACGTTTCAAAGGACGTATCCATCCATGGGCGAAGAACTTGACATAAATAGGAATTAAATAGTTTTCCCTCCAGCTTCTAAAAACTGCATCAAGTTAGTATGGTTATTCAGCTCAAATAGGTATTGCAAGACTTGATGATTAATAAACACTCAGTACCTATTTTGCTAAAGCATATACTTTAAAGCATAGATTAATTATAATGCTCGTTCAACTGTTTCTTGTTTAACGTTGTTCCAAATTGTACCCAAAATATATTTGTTGAATTGATAAAGATGCAACATTTGAAGAAATAATATTATAAGAAATATTTAGAAATAAACATCAAAATCACACGATTTCAGTTTCACGAAATGATTGAAATCAATTAATTGATATAAATAGAAAGTGAGAAACGAGACACAGTACATAGCATAGTACGCAAATGTAACTTGTAATATTACTAGCCGTGCTGACAAGCGTTGTGCTGCCAAATAAATTATTAAAACGTCAAAGTGACACGGTACTTCAATTATTAAAAATTATTTGGATATTTGTTTATATAAAAATACTGAAATTCCGATAGAAAAGGTAGGAGGGTGAAAAATACTGCACGACCTATTCTCAGACCTACAAAATATACACAGATAATTTCAAAAATATCAGACAAGGCGTTTCAGAGGAGTTCTGTAACAAACACTGTGACACGAAATTTTTGTTTATAACAAATTTATTTCTTTGCAAAAAAGCAAGATTTGTTTCACTTCAAAATAAAATAAAACGATTTCCTTCCGATTATCAAACATAAAAGAAACGCTACTGGGTATACTACAGAACAACGTATGTTCAGACGATTTATGAATCTAGTTCTTGGTTAACTAACTTTTCTACACTGTGGTTGTACATGTGGACAATATTACATTTCTCAGTATTTACAGTTAGTTATATATAAATAGGTGTAGGAGACGAAACTCCGAGCGTCCGGAATGCCATTGTGTGATAATTCGCGCCCGGCCCGCGGGGTGCGTGGGACGTAATGGAGCATGATAATGTGCTACAGATCGGCATGTTTTGTACATGAGAGACTGCTTGTAACAGCACATTTTTTATAGCGGATTCTAAATGACAAATTTCATATTGTTTAGATAAAACGAATCGCCAAACTGAACAAATCAAAGATCTTTACTTGTGTATCTTAGGAATGTAGAAAATTATCCCTCTAATTACATACAAAATATTATAATGACTGCTGGTTACTTTGATAAGTTATATATATATAACTTTAAGAGCATCCTGTCTCAAGGACTGTGAAACATACAGGTAAACCCGCGTAATACGAATGTAAGAATCCACGACTATATATACACATAGGTACATAAGTAAGTGGTTCCACTTACGTGGGATCCACACGCGCAAGCAATGAGGACAATGGTACATGAATACAAAAACAATCATGATGCCATACTCTGTACCAAAGTAGACGCTGCATTATACCGCCATTTTGTTTTTCATATGGTTACCATTAGTTTAAATTTATATAAACAGAATACAAGGATAAACAGTATAGTAAATAATGCTAAATCTCTTAATCTGGCAACTCCTATATAACAGTGCCTACGGAACATTTACAGGAAATTAATTGTTGGTAAGCAAGCGGTTAAGTTAATTAAAGCAAAATATCTATCAAAAAGCTCATCCATGTATAATTGAGACAGGGGATTCACACACTGTGCGATTCAACCGATATTTATTGCCATACACCTGCAAAATGTGGAACGAGCTTCCTTTATCGGTATTCCCTTGTAGCTACCATATGGGATTATCTCAAAAGGAGAGTCAGTAGAGTTTTAAAGAGGATTGACAAAACGTCCAAGCGAAGGTGATCGCTTACCATCAGGCGACCAGCCAGCTTGTTTACCACCTATCCTATATTAAAAATAATCTTTATTATTTAAATCAATGCAATGTTTGCAACGAAAAGCCATTTATTTACCAACAACACGTTACGTGATTGTAGCGCCAACATTTCGAATTCATTAAGTTCATTAATCCCGAGATTAGTATACGTGCTGATCGGATAAATGAGACGATTGGAAATACCAAAGCATCCCGCCAATCCTATACCCTTTTATAATCTACAATCAACACATCAAAGTCAGAAAACTCGGGTGCCTACTGGTCAGAACCTGGAGATGCCAAATAAAGCGACGCAGAACAAAAGAGCGACCTTCCTATACTTCAGAAACCCACGTCGTTTGAGTATGAACTTTCAATATCAACAGTATCTGCCAATGTCAACGCACTCGCAATGCCCCGGCGCGGCGCGGCGGTAAACAAGTGTATTTGCAAACATCGAAGGTCTCCACTTCACGTACGTGGGTATTACCTCCATTTGATTGCTAAAAGCAGTTAAACATGAGACATGATACAACGAAATAAGTTATTTGATCACATAGTAAGATAACACATAAATACCCTAACAAAACAATATCGATATCGATACGATTCAAACTAATATATAAAAGCGAAAGTATCAACCTTTGTTACTTTCTTATAGGTAACTAAACGGCTGAACGGATCTCTGAGAAGGCAATATAAAAAGAAAAAGGCTGTATCCTGATTGAGACTTTATCCTGGTCTGAAATGCAGGTCCCGAGAGATGGCGGAAATAATATTGACAAAAAAAAATTGCGACAGTCGTTGTACAATTGAATTACGTGCCGGTTGAAAATAATATAAAAAGGATTTATGTAGTACATACTGAATTCAATTGTTTTACTGGCTACGGATTTCGAAACACAATTCACATCGTAGCGTATGCGCAGCCGTACGCGTGAGACAATTAAACTCTGTATAAACAGTCATTTATCTATCACAATACTGACAAAGATAAATTGAGAGCTTCTAAATGCAATAAGTGCTTTATCCATATGCGAGTTATTCGAGTTGATTCGTGTTTCGGTGACTGAATTTAGTAGTTAAGAAATCAACGGTATATATTACGCTTCAAAACAATATTTTCATAAGCTCATAAAAAGAATCAGTTCGACTACAAAAATTAATTACATATTTACTCATTCATAATTGGAAATACAACTCCAAAAAAACGACTGGTACACCCATTACAATGGCAAGCCATAAAACGAGGGAGCTTGCGTAAGGCAAAATGCATGTTTCCTACAATTGTTTGAAGCTAATCTGTTACAAGTTGAATGTAAAAACGCTTGGGAATCGTGCGCGCGCGCCGCCGCCCGGTGCCGGCCGCCGCTTGGTACGCGGTGGTACGGCATTATGTGACCTGTTGACTTTATGTCTACCTCGAGGAGATTTCGAATGTAGGACAGATTGTAGATTTAATTACTATTATGAAGATTATAGCTGTATATATTCCTTATACTCCTTCCTTATATACCTTACTTTCCTACATAGAAATTGGAGTAACAATAATTATGTATTTCATAATGATGTACATAACGATACGCAAAAGTACCTATTTACACTTGTCCAGAGGTTTGTACCGAAGAAACTGTAAACGCTCTTCGAGCAACTAACCCAAAGAGAGTAATTGCTGGTCAGTCAGATTCCTTAACTACTTTGTGAAATCACAAAACCAAATTCTAGAAGTGATCTACGAGCGTTGGTCTTGGCCGCGCCCTAATATGCTGTAGGCAATGATATTATATCTTTATATGAGGTAGATGTCGCACAAGCGCGCGGAAATTGAGGCGGCAAAATTAAGTCAATTGTAGTAATTTTCATTATGACGCGTATTTCAAGCGCAAGTCTAAACATATAGCTATCCTTTTCTATATTATTTGTACCGTATTAGTTGTCGCAGTAGTCAAGTTTATGTCGTAAAGGAACAAAATCTGAGCACCGCGCAGTGTGAATATACGTCATCTTTAGTAAAACATCATTGGCTGTCGGTGTCATACCGGGAGAAAATACGTAAAGGTGGCTTACTACACGTATAAATATAGCTCAAATGTTCTAATATGAATTAAATAAAAGTTACTAGAGCTGCGTTCTCACCGCGCCGCGGCCGCGCGGTGCCACGCTGGAGCCCTTCGACTAAAGGAAAATTCGAAGCTGGAGCTCACAAGACCTGGTGCAGCAGTTTAAGTGATATAATATGTAACTTGAGATCTGAATTCAATCCAATATGACATAATTATGTTGTTTATTTTAACTACACGTAGATTTAGTAACATTTGCATATAATGAATAGTGCTTCCGCGTGTCAAGATAATAATGTGTACAGCTCAAGGGTTTACCTAATGATTTGCATACGTTTCCTGCATTTATTTTTCCGATCTGAGTTAAATTCAATTCAAGCGGCTACGCATTCAAAAATAAATAATTTAATATGGATATATAGTAAATATATATCCATACATATCCTTCCCGCACTAACTCCGCTGGAACCCTGCGGGTTAATGCGGCAACGCATTATAATTACTGAAATTCTTCAAAATGTAATAGCTAGTATTATATTTACGCTAAAATTCAAATTCACATGACTCCATACAATGCTATCTCTAATATAAGACGAGTTCTATACAATTGCTGGTAGTTTTAGTCAACACTAAACTAGTGGCGACTTATTTTACCTTAATCTGCCCGCAATTTTAATAAAAAGCTTTAATTTTAGTGTTGTTATTGATAACTGTCATACTAATTTGGACTATATGGTAACTAAACAATTTAACTTATCTTATATACCTAATTTTTAAGAATTTTTTGGGCTAAGACGGCGCTACTATGTAAAGGTTGGTAAAATATATACTTTTTTCTCGTAGTTGCATCTAGTGAGACCCAAAATGAAAATGCCATTATTTCCCCAAATCGAAAGCTATTTCGGAGATACAAATTTTTTATGTACATTACAACTTCTGATCGCCAAATAACTTACTCTAACAAACTGATTACTAATTTTACATGTTCAGTAAAGCAGTGAGAACTAACAAAACTTTCCTACAGACTGATTGGCGGCGACGTGACGCAATCATTTCGCAGACAAACTAAGCATAAGCACTGATTTAACTATTTATGAAAACGACCTTCGGTAGTAAAAATATATATCAAAATATTGCAAAAACTACAAAACTAAAGTGCCTACGTCGCGACCGTGCGTTTTCCCTGACGAGACACAGGCAGAGACAAACTTGCAAATAATAAAGTTATCCATGTACAAATTTTCATCCATATAGAAACGTTTCCGGTAGCCATGCATTTATTTATTCATTTCATTATACAATGACAGAATTCAAATCTTTGAGCATTTTATGTCTACACATATGAAACCATTGGTAATAAATTAAAGTCAATTAATATTGGTCAATAAAAAAACGGAATAACAATGCATATTATTATACTAGCTGCACTCGCTATTTCACCCGGCGGACTATGCTTTGTTGTTTATGTAATAATATAATATTATATTTGTAGTGTTGATGCAGTAAGGTTGCTTATAAATATCGTCGGAGAGCAGGGGCGGCAAAACTAAAAAATCCTCCAACTGCATCGAGGTACCTGAGTTTATAAACTCAGCTACTTCGACGCAGTTGGAGGATTTTTATAGTGTATAATTTTTAGAAAAAACAAATATGTGGACCATTACTTCGTAGCTTTATTGAACGTTATTATTAACAATCATTATTAATCCTAATATATGTCGTGGTAAAAGGTTGTGGTATGCATTTTACCACTCAGCGATAAAATGGCTATACGAGTTTTGAAAAAAATAGAAGTCCACCAAATAAACCTATTAGTGTTTATATAGATACCGTCCAAAATAGCATAATATCAAAAGGAAATGTTGAAACAGTGGATATAGAAATGTCTATCGGATAGAACTGCATATGGCAATGAAAGAACTTGATTTATAAACAACATTATAAAATAGGCAATCATCGTGGGAACTGGTTTCCACCGCGCACGGCGGCACTACTCAAGAAGCTGTTATGTAATAATCTATGGACTAGTATTTATCAATCATTAGAATCTTTGAACGGCAACGTAGATAATTAAATAAAATAATGATGTTTATATTGGGTTCATCTCGCTCTTGGAAACATTAAAAACTCCAATGAAGATATCAATTTAAAATTGGCGGTAACATAAATGTTCCTGTCTGAAAAGAAATTAACTCTGAACATTGGAAGAATAAGCAACAACATAGACTTAGGACGGGACATCGAAACACTGCTACGAATTGTAATATACAACCTACTTCTGAGGACTATTAATGGTACGTCACATTAATTGGAATTCCAAATACGCATACGTACAACTGTGTAACAAAAGATATCGTTGACACACAGATATGACATAGAATTCAGTACAGAACATTGCAACCTCGCAACGGTTTTAGCCTTCAACACCATTCCACCGTTCCCGTGGCCTACCAAGAAATGTGTTGACCTCCATTGTGAATCCCGTAGTTGCTGTTTGAGGCAATTATGTGGGGTATGTGGGGTGATGGGGTCACGAAGACGAAGTCGCGTGACAACTTGGTCCGTCGTAAAGGTGTGAAATTGTGTATGGCGTGACACGGATGGAAAGGTTCGGAGAAGTACAAGATGATTAGTTAAGTGGTTTAAACAGCGATGATATGAACGAAGAAAGAAAGTTTTGTTTTTTAAAATAATGCCATTAAAAAACTATGCAAACGAGGATGTGTAACAAAATAATATATACAATTGAATTGATAACATCCTCCTTTTTAGAAGTCGGTAAAAACATTTGTAGGTACTACCAGAAACCGTAGAACACTAATGTACTGGCAAGCTTATTTTTTTAATATATAAATACTGGGTACTCCCAGAACTAACTATTATATTAAGAACTATTATATTAGGAAATCCCATCATATCTTAGAATTCTGAAATAATCACCGACATATTTGCTTCTATTATTTAAAGCTGTTAAAATATGAACAATGCACATAGCTTTCACATAGGTATTTCAATCTTTAATGAGAGATTAGGCAAAGGATCTTCCTTTAAATTTTGATCTAATCAACTTCAAGCATAAGTACGCGACCAGATTCAATTTCTCGGATCAACTCTCTCCGTAGTAAAAGCATAGTCCAAACAATTATAAACATAAAAACAATGATCGTAACGACTTTTTGAAGCACACCATTCTGATTAAAACCGATCGATTAACAAAAAATGTAGATACTTCAACACTCAAAAGTGTGAAATAACTTGTTGAAGTCGGTACCATGATAGTTCACACAAAAGTAACTATCATCACAATATTGTGCTCATGGTACCTACCGACTTCGAGAAGTTATTTCACACTTTTGAGTTTTGAAGTAGGTTGCATTTATTGTTAAAAAAAATGTTTTCATCCTTTTCAGTGACCTTTGCTACTCACGTGATTAATTAATTGTCATTGTGCGTTCTGCGATGTCTTCAACCGCGACAATAATATCATCAAGATAAGCGTAGCACTTTTCAGTTATTGGAGTATAACTCAAAAACCGCAAAAACCGATTTTGATGAAATTTGAAAGAGACCACCACGGGAGTATATCTAACAAAAAAGAATCATCAAAATCGGTTCATAAACGGCGAAGTTATCCGCGAACACACATAAAAAAATTATAAAAATATACGTTCGAATTGAGTCCTCCTTTTTTAGAAGTCGGTTAAAAACATACATGGTATGGAATGTAAACAAAGCGTTTGAATTTCGCATCGAACATTCGGCGGTATAGTCAGAGTATCAGAATAGAATATATGATTGAGTATCGACCGCGTATCAAAAATCAAATGTATTCATAGCACGCCCGATGGGTACCCATTGTTGCGTTGAGCACATTCCATTGTGAACGCGACCTTCAGTGCGAGCCGAGTATTTCGTCGGATTAATGGCATATACTATACCATTCCATGTCTATAGAGTGGGACGATCCCCAGCCTCTGTTATGTTTTTGTGTGAATTGTTCAAGTTAATCTATCTGAATTCACCATTTGTATGCGGTAGTTTTTTTAAATATTATTAGAGTTAGCGTTTGCCTACTACCTCAATTGATGATCTACGATGAATTAATCGTCGTAGACCATCAATTGATCAATTATCGGTCGAAAGTTTAATCACTTAGACCTAGAATGTTATCTCAAGAACAGTTACCGGAACACACTATGTGTGTTGGTGATAGTTTTTCAAACTTGAGGGTGGTAATTATTAAGGTAAAGCGTCTGAGGATAGAACCAGCGTCCATCCGGTTGACAGCCGTCGCTCCCACCCACCGCTGGGCTCATTAGTATTATAAACGCGAAAAAATATGGATGTACGGATTACTTCTTAGCTTTACTCAGCTTTATTTAGCGTCTCTTTCACGCTTAAACGGCTGGACGGATTTGGATGAAATTTGATGTGTAGATACTTCAGGTCCAATAATACATAGACTTTTACTGCAATACTTTTCATAATCATCGGTATCAATCATCACCACGCGGGTAAAACCGCGGGACGCAGCTAGTCACTTATAAAAACAAGTATAAACGGATTGACATAACCATTATTATTTTGAATAGTGAGATCATTGTCTATGTATTGGTCTATTATACTTGATCATTTTATCTAAAGTCTAGAGTTGTTACTTTTTGTACTATTTTTCACACTTCTCAGGCAATACCTAGATTATTACTAAACTTTTACTATAGAAAGTAAATCCCTTATTGACTGTAAGATTACAATAATTATTCACCAAATTTTAAGTTAAGAGCTGTGGATTTTTGTAAATAAATAAATAAGTAAACGTTTAAATAATCCAATGTTTCTCGATAAATCAAATTTCTTAAACATTCGTTTCTCCTTGAGATCATTTCTGCACCATTCGGAAACCCGATCATGCTAATCCAAACGGTAACGCTTCGATTATTTAGAGAATTCGACACGACGACGACGCGACGTTTCGACAAGTTCGCTTCCTACTTTCAAACCTATACCACCAACCTAGTGTTCAATATTATATTACACACAAATAAGTTGCGTTTTTTTATTTATATACCTACATACTACTAGTCAAATACTGCGATTTCACGCCGTTTCTGATTTTCCAGAGCTCACGCTATTGCTATAGTTGATGCTTTGCTTGTACCCAGATAGGCGTCATAATTTTCCTGCAAATCGTTCAATTGCGGAGACCTTTAGGTTTAATCAATATTTGCATATAGTACTGCCCCCGAGAGAATGCGTACGATAGTTTGTGTTCGTATTATTAATATTAATATTTTTACATATTATATGTGTAATTGAATATTATTATATACTTTAAGATTATGCCTATCCAATGGTTGCCTAGAAAAAATAGCTACAAGCGATAAGGATGAAGAAGAACCTAATTATGTAATAATTTGTAAGTATGTACATATAACCTCACTAAATTTAAGATCCTTTGTCGTTTATAATGTTATAATTGTGTTCTATAATTACATATATTGTATAGGTACAATAGTGACATCACCCATGTCCTGTCCTTGTTATGTGTGTGTTGAATAAATGATTAATTCTATTCTAGAATAAAATAGAAATAGAAGATATATGATATACTGCAATAAAGAATTATTGTATTATAAAGAAATATATAAGTATATATTACAAATAATGTCTGTATATCTACCGCGTTCTCTCAGCGTCCCCACCATAAGGGACAGAATAATTAGGTAATATTAAAACTACATGTTTGTTATTTTTGCGTAGCTTATGTTTAAAATGAAGCAACCTAAAATAAGCAACAAACAAAATCACGGTGCGCTTACAAACTAAGAATAGACTTCAGGGTATCAATTCTACTATCACATTGCTCATAGCTTGTCAATGAATCGTCGTTTTTTCTAGTCTCGCTATTCTACTTGGAGTATAATTGTAATGGCTACACAGATCTAATTTCTACCACAATTCAATTGTCTACAATGCAATCGAATGCAATTGTTATTTTAGCGGAATATCAAGTTTATTTATGATAACATTTGAACGACTATTGCATTGTTATGAATGGATTGTCTTAATAAATAGAGAGAATTCGCACCCAGATTGATAGTCTAAAACGGGTAAGTATAATTTTAGAATTGCCGATTACAAAGGTTGAAGTCGTGATACAAAAGATGAGGTTTCCGATATCTCCAGCGAAGCGCGAAGCCATTTATTGTCTAAAGGTGGAAATGAAACGTTAAATTCGTTTTGTTTCGCTGCCGATAGCCAATCTGAACCACCTGGCTCTGATTACGAACGGAAATGTTGATAGGGTAGGTACTATTGATGCAAGCGAAGTATGTATATAACCCACAATTAGTAAATATATCGCTAGATAGTTAATATATTTTATTAAATATCTAGGGATCTTACGAAATAGCTCACTTCTTCTTGTCTTGGTTGGCAGGTTGACAGACAGACCAACAACTAACACAAACATAGCAAACAAACGCATTCACATGTAAGCCCCTCATTAGGGTTCACCTTGTTGCGAGATGCATGTATACACACATTACATAAATGCTCATCACGAAAATGTTTGCTCCGGCTGGGTTTCGTACCCAGAGCCGTGGGTTTAGAAGTCAGGGTCACTGACCACTGAGCTACGGCGATCGACTAACATCAATTTCCTATTATGTACCTTGTACGGCAATTGACGGTAGCAATTGGCAATTTCCCTTTGGCGGTCTGATGTATGTTTAAGTAGGATAAACGACATCATTTTAGTTTCGCAACTTTTAAATTGTGCAACCTCCGGCTTCTGTCTTGAGAGGACACATCCAGATCGACCGTGTGAACTCTACGTCTTAACGTTACTGGTTAATGTGGCCGCGCTTTTTGCTTCAACTAAAGATCTTAACGCAAGGACAAAGATACTAAAATGCTTCATTTTTAAACTAGACAAACTTTGTGGCACGTCAATTTTTATAGAGCGGCCTAGCTCCGTGGTTGAGAGTTTTAGAATTTTATAGAAATGTAAGTCCTATGGGAACTGTTCCGTTCTCTTTTTAAGAAACTATTCTACGTGTCATACCAGGAAACCGTCTTACCAATATCATATAAATCTACGTTTCAGCGCTGAGTTGTATTGTAACAGACAAACACAGAAACTTCGCATTAATAATATGACTAGCTGTTCAGCCCAGCTCCGTGCGGCCACAGTTTAGACTTTATGCGAATGTTTATTTAAAATTTAAATAGATATATGAACAATTCTAATGTGTTTGATGACAGTTTTTCAAACTTGAAGATGGTACTCGAAAGTAACACAACAACTTCCTTTTATTCTATGTACAGATTTAAAAAGGGATAACTCCTTTCAAAAAACACTACAAAATTACGAACACAATAACTGTGAGACAGTTGTCAAACGCAAACTTATAATATGTAAAAAAAATAAAACTCAACACGACAAAAAGGCGCGGATTAAAAACTGTCATGACCACAGCAAACTGTCATCAGCATATCATTGAAACGGTAGAAAAAAAGCAAATAAGAAAAACATTAACTCAACATTACACGCTATAATTGCTCGAGTATAAATATTGAAATACCACTTAAACCATCAATGATCACAATATCCGACACGACGATGGTGATCAGACAGATGCTACCTTGAAATTAAAAAAAACAATTAGGAACAAACGAGCGGACAGCAGCTGATGTGTATCTGATGTGTATGTGTATGGCTATCAGAACATCATAATTGAACGTTACGTGTATGAATTGCACGTTTACTAGCAATAGACACGAACATAATAATAGACACGTTGTGATCTATCATTTATGTTACTTATTTATTTTGGTGTATGAGGACATTTTTGTTATCTTTTCTACACTGTAATTATAAATATTAAATTTACACATATCATAAATGTGAATGTGTTAAGAACAAACACTGCCACAATACACAAACCAATAAAAATAATTAAATATGTATACCCTTTTTAAAATACTGTAACAAACACCAAAGTTCCCCCTCCCCCCGCAACAGGGTCTGCACCTTCGTCCAAAACCTGGTCCATACCGTGATGCGAATCCTTGTTTCGACCATGCTCAAGTTTATTTTTTATATAGATATTGTAACAGATAGCACTGACTGGCTGACCTCTCGATCAATGCACCAGCCGACCGCTTGATCTATCTCAATTTTGGTACTTCATCCCCTAAATGGTTCCAAGGGACATAAATCAGTGTATGAAACTTTGAAATATTAAACATTATATAGAATAGCCCATATAGTCCCTTGTATATCTCTCGTGACTGACGATCATCACATGGCCCAAACCACCGAACGAATTGGACTGAACTTTGGACACAGATTATTATAATTACGGAGGCATCCATTGAATAAAATTGGAATCTTTGACCGGTGCTCAAAGAGAACACGGGTGACAGTGACAGCGCAGAGAGCAAGTTATTGGAAATAATATTACAAAAATAAACCTTGCAGTGGTCGAGAACATTTCAAGCAGTGCTCCAGAATTATATTCGTAATTAAACCTCAGACGTGAAACAAATTTAGCAGCGACAACTTTCCCCAGAGAAATACTCTCTTCATGATGCACTTCGACCGCACCGCAGTCATTAAAACATTTCAAAGCGGGAACGTCAATAACACGAAAAGCCGCAAGTTTACTTCACAGAAATTAGTAAATGCCGGTTTATTCGTGGACATGTCGATCGTAAAACGTTTGTGGACTTCATTGGGAGTATTTACATGTTTTTATTACGAAATCAAATGTCAAGGTTTTCATTAAAACAATTGAAAGCAGTTTTGGCATAAAATCAACTTTGCAATGTTTTCAGGATATGGGCGTTGAGTAATTGAATTAATTTGAAATTATTTAAAAAATGTAAACATTGGACCTTTACATGTGACATACAGTGTGTTATGTAGCAGAAATCCTCATCGTCGTGGGTCAGTGACATGGCTGCTGGTTCCCGGGGGGCCTAAGCTTGAATCCCGGCGGATGCAAACATTTATGTAATGAGTGTGTATGGTGTGAACGGGGGCAAACATACATATGTTTGTCCCCGTTCTTGGATTTGTTTGTGATGTGATTGTGTATGTGCATGCTTTCTTCGACACTGGGAATCGTAGTGCTCAGATATGTGAAAAAAATAGTAACGATAAGTCCGAAATGATGATAGTAGGATTCAAGAATCATGATTTATGATTGTTTAACAACAATCATAAATCATGATTCTTGACCTCACCATCTTCCTAGTAGGATTCAAGAATCATGATTTATGATTGTTGTTAAACAATCATAAATCATGATTCTTGAATCCTACTAATATTATAAATGAAAAAGTTTGTGTGTATGTTTGTTACCTCTTCGCGCTCAAACGGCTACACCAATTTCGATGAAATTTGGTATGGAGATAGTTTAGACCCTGGATTAACATATAGGCTACTTTTCATCATCATCAATCATCACCACGTGGATGAAACCGCGGGGCGCTACTAGTTTTAATATAAATAATAAAATCATATTAGGCTGCAGATATAGACACATAAAATATATTAATTACTTATAATAGACCTCCATTGTAGAGTTCAATATCATTGTTAAGAGTTATACAATTTTAAACTAGGTATAGTGTAAACAGAGTAAGATTAGACATTTTAGATAGTTATAGTTGGTTTGAGTGAATAACAGAATAACAAACACTGACAGATGAACTCGACGAAGCATTCTGAGTTCGATTGTACCATTTGCTAAATATACAATTTCGAATCTTTTCAGCTTATTTTATATAAAGTCCTACATGTAAAATAATCTTAAAAAAATACCATTTATGGGAAACAATAATTGATTTCTTTTTTGCTAATTTATTAGTGATAAAATATTTACAAGACCATATTTTTCCTTAATCAAAAATTCTCGCAGTAACGACAAATACACTGTGTCACACCAAAAAAATCTAAAAATGGACTTGTGATTATTTTGAGCTTTAGAGCGGTCATCTGTAAAGTACATTTTTGTAATATTTGACATCAACACGCATCAGGATTTATCTCGCTCCTTCTGCCTGTACTCTGCTCGCGTGGGTTTAAGAGGTGCCGATGACATTACAGAGGTAATGTCATCGGCACCTCTTAATAAACCCTTCACAATAATCCAAAAATCATACAATACAATACAAAACACTTTATTGTACACACAGGGACAAGACAATACAAAAATACATCTTAAATCTAACAATACAGTACAGAGGGCGAACTTATCGCTGAAAGCGATCTCTTCCAGTCAACCTCAGCAAGGAGTCAAACAAAGTGATACAAGGAATAGGGTGTACATTAATATTAATGGAATACATTCAAATATTATATATAGGTATAGGTAAAATATATGTAATATATATATAAAATAATATATAATGATTTCGATTGGGTAAAGGTCAATTGTCACTGCAAGTTGACGCGTGCACACAATCTGCGGTGGTAAGTTGCGGTTAAAACATTAATTTCCCATCATAATTTATATCAAAAGTAGCCCTTAATCTCATCTCCCGAATCACATTGCCATCAGCGTCGCCGGCAACATATTATTATGTAGTACAACTGAGAGAACACGGTATCTCGACTTAAATGGGCCCGACTAATCTATCTTTAATAATAAGTGTCAAGTCAAAACATGTATTCCCATGCTTTACACAGTAGCGTGACGCTGCTCTAGTCTATTGATTTATTGAAGTGCGGCATTGATACCTAAATTGAATGAATAACTTGTACTTAAAATTAATTCTTCATTACAAAAATAAAAGTAAAGAAAATAAAATTATCTTTACTCGTTTTGGTTAAAAATTGTATCTTGTTCATCTTAAATTAACTTTATTGATGGACATAAGACATCTTTGTTCTTATTTATACCGTTCCGATGCTACACGCCTAACGACAGCAGCTGTTGTCCTACGGCAACAACTGGGGCGGCCGACGACGACGACGACGCGACTACGCGACGCGGACGGCTCGACGACGCGACGTGTCGTTCATGGTACGAAAGCGCTCAGTTGTAATCGATTCTAGTGATAAAACATCTCATTTGTGGATACAGAGTCCGTTGTTTAACCCAGCTAATGAGTTAAGATCGCAAAGGTTAACTCTGCTTCGTGCGCTTCCGCTTGATATGTTTTAAGCATTAGGCAGTGTCTAGCTCTGACGAATGCGCAGCTCACGCGCCGCTCGCGAGCTGCGCATTCGTCAGGACAGATCTGAACACAGCCTTTTATTGTATGCCTTATGTGTGCGTATTGATTGCGTCTCAGTTGTACAACAATGAAGTGAGTTACAGTCCGTACCTATATCATCGGGAATGTGCAGTCGTAACTTTGGATAGCGGCCGAGACCTATTTACGCATTTGGCCGACCCCCGCACTTTGCTCGGGCTCGGCGAAAATGGAACGCAAATATTAGCTTTCACGTGAAAGGGGAACGGATTGAGTAAACTTTAACCTTTATACGCCAACAAAGGGATATAAATAAAGCTTAGAAAGGGATTCGGAAATCCCGGAATATACGGAAAATATAGTATAATAAATAAAAAACATCAGGAGCTATTGCATGCTGTACATATCTTAATACCCAGATAATAATAAAAACCCATTTAGTTGTAGATGCTAAGGTATAATGTAGCATACAAGTGTAACTGTTAATGATAACTCTATAAAGAAATATGTTGTATTTTTTTCTCTCTTCTTCTGGCTCTATATGTTTGTCACTTTCACTCCGTTCTATTCCTTGTCATCTATATGCTGACACATTTCATTAACATATCATTCTTCATATAGTCCATCCATACTATGTTCGGCCTTCCTCTATCTCTATATCCATCCAGGTTCATACTCAGTACTCTTTTTGTTATATGGTTATATGTTTATCATCCCTCCTCGTGCTATGCCCATACCGAACTAGTCTATGCCTTTCAATTTGTCATTCACTGGTGCCAACTTCAAGCTTTCTCTGTACTCACTTTTGTACATACGCAATCTTTATCTGGTGCTACAGTCACCCCACACAATGTACCTAATAGTTATCATACATTATATAGTTATAATAATTATACCTGATACATTAAAATAGATGTAAGACAAAGCGAAATGACTTGTTGAGAATTGTTTTTTAATTATTATAGACACTCTATATGTTTGGTTTCATTCAGACACAATATTTTTTGTACACACAATATAATTGACGGTCGCCGTGGCGCAGTGGTTAGTGTCAGTGACATGACTACTGTGTCTCCGGGACCCTGGGTTCGAATCCCGGCAGGGGCAAACATTTGTGCAATGAGTACGGGGGTTTAAGTGAGATTAAAAAACAAAAAAAAAAGAATTATAATTTATAAATTATAATTAGAACTAATTGATTAAAAGGAAAATATTTTCAATTAGAATATCATTATGTGTCACAAATACACGTTTGTTAAGATAGGTTTTGACTTAACTTTATCTGTATACATACAAAACCGTGACTGACTGATCTGTCAACACTTAGCTTAAACCACTGAGCAAATTAGGCTAAAATTATCCACATAGATAGTTATTTGCTCAGAAAATATTTCAAAAATAAACCTTAGGTACATATGGTGAAACGGGAAGACCGTATAACTCGCGCGAGGTTAAAGATTATAAATAAAATAGCTATCAGTGTTTTTTGTACATAAAATAAAAGGAGCATATGAGCATAAGAACATCAATGATATTATATGTTTATATGAGGTAGATGTCGCACAAGCGCGCGGAAACTGAAGCGGCAAAATTAAGTCAATTGTAGTAATTTTCATTGCGACGCGTATTTCAAGCGCAAGTCTAAACATATAGCTATCCTTTTCTATATTATTTGTACCGTATTATCTGTCGCAGTAAGCATGTTTATGTCGTAAAGGAACAAAATCTGAGCACCGCGCAATATGAATATACCTCATCTTTAGTAAAACATCATTGAAGAACATGAATAACAGATGAACACCAGAAGTAAGCACTCACACAGATTTCGCGGTCATGTTATCATCGTGCCAACGGCGCGGTGGCCTTGGTACGTGTTAAAGAGACAAATATTATAAATAAATACGGCAACACCGACGGAACACACTGAACACACACAATACTACGATGTGACTGAAAACAGACATCGAGATATCAGCGTTTTAAAACGTTAATAACCCACATATTAGATATATTATGAACCCTCGCGACCTTTGCTTACATCCAAACATGTCGACCAAGTCAGCAGCATGTGAATATGCTTCTTGAATAACTGTAGAAATTTAAAAAAAAAAAAATTATATACAGTTATAAGCTTACGTTTGACCACTGTCTCACCTGATTTTATAGGACGACGCGGTGTAAGATGTACCTTTTTTTGTTTTTTCTTTTTCGTGGAAGAAATGCCTTTACGCACTTCCGCCAACCCTGGGGGGAAGGTTGGCGGGGTGTGTCGGACTCTGCTCGAGGGCGGCTTGAAAAGGCCCCCAACCCTGACTACACCCACAGCAGCCAGGGTCCCCTACCGACTAAAACCTACCACGGTGTTCTTCCAGGCGCTTTAGTACCAGGACTACATGCACACTTTCGCACTCTACCGCGGTATGTGTAAGATGTACCTGAATCAAGTAAGTTTCAAGTAAAATTCTATTTCCGTAGGTACCGCATCCACGAAACCCAGTTATCAAATTAATTTAGCGACTCGTAATAGTGCCAACGTTCCTTTTAAACCGACTTCAAAAAGGAGGAGATTCTATGTTTCACTGTGTATATAAGTGTTTTATTTTACTTTACTTTACTTTTATTTTTATTTTATTGTATGCTAAGTATGTGTTTGTATTAGTACTATAGAAATAAGCTTTTGTGCAGGTGAATGGGCGACTGTTATGCCTACACAAGAATGTCAATTAAATAAATAAGTAAATATTTTTTTATCTGTTGATCGATTTTGAATATTTCTTTTTTTATTTCAAAAGAGTACACTTCTGAGGTGGTCCTATTTAATTATTTTTTTTAATCAGTTTATTAGTTTTTATGATAGGAAAATCTTAAAACAAATACAGGTGAATGAAGTCGGGTGTTGCAATTTTTAACAAAATATTGTTTGTGTATATTCGGATCCCTGGATACTGTGATAGATTGCCGTATGCATAGAGAACGATTTCCATCTCTGAGGCACTAGATTAAAACATTTCTTTTAACAAATTTGAGTAAAATTATTATAAAGCGCAGCCGAGACCATGAACACTAAAAAGTTTTTAGATCGTCGCGTCGTGTTCAAAATGAATTAAATATATCAGATTAAATCTATGTATTCCATCCTGCTCGCATCATGTTTCAACTACTCACACATCATACTCCTCTAGCTGCCGGTAACATGCACGTCCTATGACATCTTGTCTTGTCTTAAAGTTGTTTAATAATAATAATATTAGGCCTTTAAAAAAACATACAGCATGAAAAGAAATAGATACGTACAACCGACGCGACGCACAAATAACTACACGTCAGCATAAAGTTTCTTATTGTTTAATATAATCAAGATCGGCGCGAGGTCAAGCTGAGTTCTAGCTTCTAGCGATGATATTTCTGTCTAGGAAATTTCTACCCACTCATTCGACTGATATAATCTTTGATTCGGCGACGCGTACGAGTGACCATGGTACAATTTAGATAATGTCTGCGAGAAATAATTTTTCCCGAACAAGTTGACTTAGAAAAGCTATCACAAAATTACAAAGATACTAAAAGTTGTTAAATAAACAACCCGATTATTCACAGTATCTGAATAATATCACACATATATTACACAGTGCCCGCAAATACAAGTATTTTGCAAAATTCAACAGTTTATATTAATTTGACTGTAGCCGTAGTTCAATGGTCAGTGACATTATTTCTGGGTCTCCGGAACCTGGGTTCGAATCCCGGCAGGGGCAAACGTTTATGCGATGTGTGTAAGTGTTTGCGTTGCATTTTATGTGTCCATGCCTCCTGCGACACAAGGGGGATTATTGCGGGGATTTGAGTGAGAGAAAAATATTTTTAGGCATTTTGTATTTCATGTGTTTTTTATGGTGCTGCAATTTTTTAAAAGAAGTATAGATGAGATGTTATGTTATTGTCGTATTCCTATCACGTTTATAACACTGTTTTGTAATCCGACGCCGGTAAAATAAAACGAGTCACCACCTAACTTTTCTCTAAATAACAAACATCGTATGTAACTTGTTATTTTAATAAAGTATTTTCTGTTATTTAATATTGGATCGAAATATAAATGACGATGCACGCGCGGTATCCAAGTAGGTAGTTTATTTATTCCACGACGATGGCAAATAAGAAATGTCGTAATAGAATGAAAGTTGAGAAAGAATTCGCAAAGAGATTTACATAACGCACCACGTACTTGGAACTCAACGGACAATGGCCATGGTTTGTGAACATGAAGATTGCGTGAAATATGCATGGTTTGGCCCAACACGTTTATTGTTGCTGACATTCAAAAGTAAGTACCGAGAATTCATTCTGTGTGTCTAATATTCTTGTGGTTAATATTATTATGAAATGCCCAGTTACTGGAAAGGGATAACATTAGAAAAGGCTGTCGTTTCGCAATGTGAAACAACTGAACTCAGTTAGTACTGAGTTCAATTATTGTAATCTAGCACAATAATTGTGACATAGAATTGATAGTTTGTACGTGTAATAGGTAAGTTATTCAATTCTTTATGCGAAGACGACTTTTTGCTGTTTGTTATTTATAGGAGGAATAATTTTTGGTAGTAATTTGTGCTATACAGTATAGGCACAGTGTTCGTAGCAAGAACAACTTGAAAAAATTTATTTTGTTTTTATTTTTGGTGCCGCGTTTCACGTTCGCTAGTGGTGTGGTATTGTGGACATAAACTAATTTTATCCACAATTTTGGGCTTAGCATTTATGCCTCTCTGATTATGATCGATAATCTTATGTGAATAAATGATATTACTCCCATTTATTCAATTGTAACAATCACAGTCCAAGCATGCATGGATTGCATAGCTCATATCCCGTCATAGACGAGATTTCATGGTAAAATATTCAAGTTTCAAAAGAACTAAGGTCGATCACATCCAATGACATCATCTTTATTGAGAAATGTTCATCTGACGCAGCAAGAGCACGATTCACAGATGGAATTAATTCGATAGCTTTTGATGATCGAGATATTATTCGTAGCAAGATGATCTTGGATGTATTCAACGAGCTGAGACGATGTATTGTATTCACGACGAGTTCCGAGTATTGTTATGAGAGAACATCTAAGACCGACAACCTAACATCGATTATGAAGCACCGGAAGCGCTCCGTAAAAATAAATGTCACCAGCGGTGACCCACCAAATGTGTGGCAACATTGCTTAACGTATAAAATATTAATTGAAAACTTGAAATGTCTGAACAGGTCTTCATAAATCAATCATATTAAAAAAAAAATCTTTTACAAATCACTATTCCCAATAAAAAAATGATCAAGTCAGCTTTCAAATAAAAAAGAACCGCATCAACATAGATCTATTCATTTAGGAGCTACGATGCCACAGACAGACATACCAAACTAAAACCCCCGACGTGAAAAGAGGGGTGATAATCCCTCTTTTCACGTCGGGGTTAAAAATACGCTACGGCACAGGACCAGGAACTGTCTGGAAACTAGCCACTTGCCTGTCCGATAATCCGCAATGGGCAGCATGGTGGATTATGGCCCACTCCTCTCTCTCTCTCTCTCTCTCTCACACACACACACACACAAACACACACACACTCACACACACAGGAAGACTCGTCTCATAGCAGTAAGAACTCATTGGGGTGATATTTTCCAGAGCATTCCAGGAAATGTTTCGCTTAATTTTATTGCATCAATAAATAAAACATTTTAAGCGACTATTGTAGATGACGCATTTCCCTCAGACAGTGCGTTGTTAGGTTTTTATATGTATATCAGCTGACGTTGCTATGACGTAGGCGGCTATTAATAATTATAAGAAATAATTTGAAGTTTAGAAACAGAATATTATCTACATATTGAAAACGACTTGAAAAAGACCACTGAATGTGGATGAAATTATAGTCGGAACCGTGTGACTTATTCAAGAATAGAGTATTATCACTAAGATTTAATCATTTTCTCTCAATTCGTTTAGTTGCACAATATTCTATAAGCACATTTAGATTACATCAAAGAACGTATTTGTTTTCTGCATTGAGCGCGTTAATACTTCAGAAAAGGGGGCTATTTCGAGATACGTTGAATTAACTGATAAGATAACCAGAAACAGATACAACTCCTAAGGTCAGCCAACATTCTAAATACGCCTAGCGTGATCAAACCGATCTATGTAATTTAACTGCCACGCTCATAATACCCCTTTTATCCCCTGAGCGGCCTTAGCTTGTCTTACGTTAACATTTATTAGAGTAAATATCAGAGGCATTTATGTGGTATGAAATATCGGCCATTGAGCTGGCTACTAGCCTATCCGCCAACCCTCATTAGCCAGTGTAATTAATTATGGCCACCATCAACATCATCTCTGTGACGAAGACCCATGTCTCGGTGGAGATGTATTTAGCTGATAATGCATTAAGAATAACACGAAATAGAATAAAATATTTATTCATAGCAAAAACTTTACAAACTAAAAACAAATTAGATGAATAAACTAAAAAGGCTGCTAAAATTTTAAAAAATAACAGTGTTGTGTTTATTTGCTATTGAGTCGCGATCATCTCTATGTCTACTAGCAAATGGCATTGACATTAAATTGTCGTTCATATTAATATCAAGATAAAGAGAACGATTCATTATATCACAAGTAATTGTTTCATTTACACAAATTGTAACATGAATTGACTTCAATTGACACCAATATTTCGTGATATTGGTACCAAGTCAGACTTATTTAATGGGTATCGATATATTTCTATTAAAACTGTTAATACAGTTTTAGCATTGAGGTCGGTTCATATCACTCTGAGAATGAGATTGGTTAACAAAGCATGTTTCAAATAAAATTGTACGTAAATACCATGCCTAAGTAAGTATATAAGATAATATAATAATTATCACTTCTCATGCTATAAAGTTCTTCTCCATGCACAGTTTAAAATGACTCTTAGTGTTAATGCATTACAGACTGCATTCTATGCAATACACTAGAATGCACTATGCATAGAAAGTATGATTTTAACAATTGTTCCAAAGAGGTTTGTAATTTATTTATGTTTAAGTCTTGCCTAGGTCTTTAATAATACCTTATGCATCAGGGTATTGTTTAAGACCCATACACAAATATGTCAGGCAAACGTCAGGTAAAGGTTGTACAATTTACTATAGGTATATGCAAGCGTTTGTAAACTAAGCAATGTTTTAATTTATTTAGTGTGTTCAATTAAATACTGTGAAGTGGGCTGAACCGGAGGGTGCGCAGGACACCAGTTGTCGATTCATTGGATGATATACCTGCTCGTAAGTACTAGCTATATACTTTTAAAACTTATGTTTTTTTTAATAATCAATAATATTTCCATTCGAATTCATTCATCATGCCCTAGATTATTCAAAACACGATTCTTCACTATTTCGCCTACGAACTAAGGCACGTATCGTTAAGAGAAACATTCATACATAATATAAATTTCACTTCGTAAGATGGATGTGCTTTTTATTCATCTAAATCATATGCACAGCAAAAGATTGAACTAAATTTCTTAAGTTTATTTCCCGATGGTAAAATCTCGATAACTTTAAGCCACGAGATAATAGGTATCTTTGTCAAGCGTGATCCCTATATCACCTCATCACTTAACATCAGATGACATCGATATCATAAGCCTGACTTTCTACTTATAAAGAAAAAATATTGCCTAGATTATTTGTACGTTTTTAATGAACATACTCCAAATTACAGCACTCATTAAAAATGGTTATCCTACACCATTAGAATGATATGTTATCACCATTAGAATAATATCAATTATCAGTGTTTTACATAAACTTTAATGGCCCTATGAGAGCTCCTATAATAGATACCAAGTTGTAATTGAAAATAAAAGTTTCCTATGACTTCTGGAGAAATAACAAGAAAACAATAGTCATCGCGGAATAAACCGCGGGGTAGGGCAGCTAGATAAAATTAAACAAAAAACGGTACAAATAAATCTCACGACATCAATGGCACATGTCATAGATGTAAGAAATATTCTGCCGGTTCTTTTAAATCACCAATATGAGAATTTAAAAGAAAACTGAAATACACTAGGAAACCATAAAACCTTCAGTTGAAAGTAATCAACTCAAGCTAGAGAATGAGGTCGACGATATGGCGGCTTTATCGTCGAGCCGGGGCGGCGGCTGTTAGATTTAACGATCGGTTCAATGGCTCGATGTTTTAAAGCGATTACACATGGTTTAGTGATTGGTATAGTGCATACATAGAAAAAATAACAAGAAGAGACATAGTAAATGTACAAAAATCTTATCCATCTGCGATTACTAAAATTGTTCTGCCATTTCCAGCTACTGTAATACAACCGCACCGACCAGAGTATCAATTGTATGAAATACAATGTTCATAGATTCTTAATGAATTGTCATTTTTGCTATTCTACTTGGAGTATAATTCTTATTATTGAATATTATAGTTGTTTATAATAAGAGTATTGGCACCCAGATGGTCACTGAATAGTGGGTATAACTGGAACCCATTAATAAAAATATTATTTTTATAGTCCTTGGTGTGTCAATCACTAGTTCACAATTCTAGGCTGCGGGATTCAAAACGATGTCCCCTGGCAAAGGATAATCGTTACTTTGACCCGTTTCAAAACCCAACGTTCAAAATTCACGTTGACAGTTGTGAGGTTTTGGAACCGGCACAATTACATCTGACAGTTGAATTCTATTACCGTGGAATAATCAGGGATAATTATTACCGTTATCAATGTATAAAACACGGGAGTTACTCACGTAATAAGTCAGAGGGTTCCGACTATAGTTTCAACCACATTTGGTGGTCTTTTTCAAGGAGAGGAAGTACTAGGCGAATCGCGACCGCGTCCGCGAGCGCCCCGTATTCTCCTTGAAAAAGACCACCGAATGTGGTTGAAACTATAGTCGGAAACCTTTGACTTATTACGTGAGTAACTCCCGTGTTTTATACATTGATAATGTCTCAAAACCACGTCAGTTTTAATAACAAAACGATTACCCTACGTGACATCGACAGGTGACCGTTCCAAAACTCGTCATGAATTGCTCGATCCAGATTTTTTTGCCGGACAGTTTGAAACGCAAAGTTACTTGATAGCCACGAAAGAGGTTTTATTCTTAGGAAGTAAAAATCAATACGTCTTTATCTTTATAATTTTTTATTTTTTAAACACAAGGTCTTCAGGTCCCAAACTAGGCAGAGCCTGTACTATGGTAACCTGATGACTAATATATACTTATATACATACATATACACACCCAGACACAGGTCAAACAGACATGTTCATACACACAAATGTTTGACCTGTCCGGGAATCGAACCCGGGACCAGCGGCTCAGAAGGCAGAGTGCTACCAACTGCGCCAACCGACCAGTCGTTTGGCGCATTTGAAAACGTGTTTAACGTGACACTTAGGCGTAGTCGATATCACGATCGACAATTATTTCAGCTTCTTCCGGAAGCCTTCACCAGGATCTTGAGTGCGGTGCATTTGTCGAAACGTCTCGCACTGATCGAATGTCGATCGTGATATCGGGAACGCGTAAGCTTCACCCTGTTTTTAACAAAATCAATACGTAACTTATGGCCAATTTCAAAGTACCTCGTTAATGTTTAACCAATGCTACCTGCGCCTTGCCGTAGAAAGTTAACTTCCTCGCTCGGATTAAGTAACAAATTGGTGCCTTTGGAGCGGTTACTTTCACCGGTCGAAATTAAACGCATTGATTGATTAACCATACCCTTATCTATCTATATTATCTTTAAACTTAGCCGTCGATTATTTTAATTGTAGGAATAATTTATCAATTCGCGTGACGTTCAAAAAAAAAAAAAAAATTCAGTTGTCAAAAAAAGTCTCTAAAATGAATCAAAAGAAAGACTAAAATAAGCATCAGGGCGTCTTTTACCAGCCAAGGGTAATATTTCTTAAGTAGCCAGAGCATCATAGCGAACCATACTTCTTTTCCACCTGTCCCGTTAGCATAATTCTGAAAGTCAACCAATTTTAGGAAGAACAAGAACAGAAATGGCGATACCTTTTTCATTGACATTTTTTTTTATTCACAATAAGCAGGCCTTTGACCACTATCTCATCTGATGTTAAGTGATGATGCCTCCAGTGTCTACGATGATTCACGCCTGCCTAGAAGATACCTGTTCACTCGTGACTTGAAGATGCCTAGATTGTATTCATGTGGAAACACAGACTTAGGCAATGAGTTCCACTCGTTAGCTGTACGCACTATGAATGTGGAAGCAAAACGCTTAGTGCGACAGGGTGGAACGTCTACCATATATGGATGTCGCATTGCAGTCATATGCTATCAAAAGAAAATTAAAACTTATAGCCTAAATGCTGCATCAATCTGACCTGATAAGAGATCTGTTCAGTGGTTTTGGAGAATAGCATAACACATGGACAAACCAAATTGGAAAAAAAATATGAACTCCAAAGACTCCCGAAGGAACTTATTATAGAAAATAAAAATGCAATCCGAAATCTTAAATTACCGCCATATAGATCCTATGTGTAATACCCGACTGGCTTATAGTCAATACACAAACATAGAGTGACTCTATATAACCTGTAGCTTTACGCTCGAAACCTGTTTTTATATTTGTCCTATAATATAGATGACGAGCGCATCTGCACTCGCGTTGATGCGATGCAGGAAAAAAAAAGGTACTCAATCAAATATTTAATGTATAGTTACTGTTGTTGATTGTTGCTTGAAAGCGAAGTCTTTACATTTAGGTTTGAGTGAATTTTAATTTCAAGACAGCAACTTCTTTACACTCACTCGATTTTATCAAGATAAATTTTCAGCTACCAGTTATAATAAATCTAAATCCGGGAAAACTCGGCGAGAAAGTTAATTATATTTTAATAATGCCCCTAGGTCAGCAATATTCATAGTGTAACAGTTCGTTTGTTTGTTTATTCTGTATTAGTGATTCAGATGGGAGTCAGTCGCATTAGAGCGGTTCTTATCAGTGCTTTCGTAACTTTACTACCCGAGATACCGTTTCAAAGTTCGACTATGATGAATCCCCCAAGACGAATTGTATCGTTAGCACGATAGCATTTCTCACGCGATACAGATTCTTTGGCATTCGCGCGAAAACGATTCCGTAACAATCATAAAACTTTATCACTGTATCTTATGCAATGGTTAAAGATAATAAACTTACGTCAAAGGTTGTGATATCTTTTGTTCGTATAATTCCGAGGATACAGTCACGGAAACTTTGATTATTATAATTTATACCGCTCGACTACATATAAGTGCAGACGTCACCGCCTGCCCACTTTGCCGGTATATTACCTCAGGTTGTTACGTATTTTTTGCATACATTCTAAAGGCGAAGATCTTTAATCAGTTCGTGATGACCATTGATGACAAATGGAACCGAAACGTGGTTTCTAATTATGATGGGCCTTATAAGCAAGCTCAAGGTCGCACAACGAGCTATGGAGAGAGCAATGCTCAGCGTTTCGAATCAGAAATTACGAGATTTGTAGACGAAAGTCACCGACATTACTAGCTCAGCGGATTGCAAAGAAATGGTAGTGGGCTGGGCACAAATATCTGGTAGAGCTGATGGCCGATGGGGTTGAAATGTTCTCGAGCGGAGAGCACGGACTGGCAAGCGCAGAGTAGTAAGTGCACCGACAACGGAAATTATAATAGTATATAGGTTTGTCATAAATGTTATTATATATATATATATACATACATACAAGTATTGTATGGACTTAATGGATCTGGATGAAATTTGGCGCAGAGATATCAATATTTATTTGAAGTAGCACATAGAAACCATTAGTTCACGGGGTGAATCCGCGGTCCTCGGCTCGTATACACAATAACAAGTTACGCGATTTTACCCGCGTATAGACCGTCAACTACGGTCTACCGCTACTCCAGTTATCCCACAGAAACTATAATTTCTACCGGGGGATAAAAAGCAGCCTATATGCTCAAGACCACAACCAATGTTAGTGCTAAACTTCATTCAGATTTTTACCGAGGGATAAAAAGTAGCCTATATGCTCAATACCACAATCTATTTTAATGCTCAACCTCATTCAGATTTTTCAGACTTTCAGACGTGATTTAGTAACACAAATCTGTAGGGACATTTATCCTCAAAAACGTTCGAATTATAACATACAAAAAGGACAAAATACAGAAATAATATTTTCACGAGTATAATATGTATTGTTATATATATTGTGTATTGTGTTATTGAGTATATATGATACCAGAATATGTATTTAATTTAAAGCAATAATTATTACCAATCTCAGCAACTGAACTTAGTAGCAAAGGTTGTTAAAACACCTTTGTTACGGGCACAGATCTGATAAACAAGGTTACGGATATGACATATATAGTCACAACAAAGCGACGAGTGTGACTTAAATTCGGTGACTCACACGTTACTCACGGAATGTGTATAATTACAAGAACACTGAGATTTAATGGCCTAAGCAAGACGTGGTTCAGCTGTTATATATATGCCAATAAACTATAGTTGCATAACAAGAAGCATTACATAAGTAGACGTTTTCAATTCATAATTAGGTAGAAGGAGCATTCAATAAACTTTAAAGATGCCGATAAGCACTAGATAGGCTCATTTCAAGGAAAAAACAAAACAAACATGCAGACTAAACTTTTTTAAGACATTTCTGATCTTTTCGAAATTATTTATGTCTTATGTATCCTTTTCAAATAGTTAATATTGTGTCAATCGGACAATCGCCGATACAAAATTGAAATTGACAAATGCGATGACATTCTCAAATGTAGACATCATAAACAGTAGCTTTCTCTGTCTACGGGAGACATCTAGTCGTATTTTTAGTCATTCGCGATTCTAACACGTTGTTTATAAGATTGAATGGGACTTCAACATTAGACCTGACTTGAAAACTATATATTTACTGGTTCGATGTTCGTTTTTTATGGTTGTGATGTAGCATCATTGCTGCGGTAGCAACATATTTGTATTGAGCATTTTATCGTAGAAACATCAAAACATTTCAAAAATACAAAGTTTGCTGGAACGACTGTAACCTGTTCTCGAAAGTTTAATACATATATGCATTGTTCTCTCAGTGCTCTCATCGTTACAGCAACCACTTCGATTTACTACTTTAATTGTACATAATATATAAAAGTCTGAAGCTAATTTTAAAAAAAAAATACCAAAAAATGGAACCGACTTCAACACTTAAAAGTATGAAATAACTTGTTGAAGTCGGTACCATGATAGTTCAAAAGTAACTGATATCAAAATATTGTGCTCATGGTACCGACTTCGACAAGTTATTTCATACTTTTGAGTGTTGAAGTCGGTTCCATTTTTTCACCTTTGCTACTCACGGGATCAATTAATTGTCATTGTGTGTTCTGCGATGTCTTCAACCGCGACAATAATACCATCAAAATACGCGTATCATTTTATGTTGTATCAAGTTGTATTGTTGTATCAAGAATCATCAAAATCGGTTCATAAACGACGAAATTATCCGCGAACACACATAAAAAAAACATATATACGGTCGAATTGAGTAACTCCGCGAACACACATAAAAAAAACATATATACGGTCGAATTGAGTAACCTCCTTTTTTTGAAGTCGGTTAAAAATGCAAAGCTACGAGGACTACGATAATACAGAGCTAGGATACGACTACTATACGTACAATTCATCATGACAAGACAAGACATCATGTCATCTTGAAATGACAAGACATAATTTCAAGATGAACCTGCTAAGGATGTGTGAAGGAAATACTTTGGCCATCGTCAGTATTTGGTTAAAAACTCTATGGAAATTCAAATAAAGATATGTTCAAGTTATGTATATATTCATGAGAATGTCACATTAAATCAGTGAGAAAGCTAATGAGTTTGCGACGCAACCTTGTTCATATTCAGAGATCAGCGATATGACTTAGTTTACTTTTGAGTCCAGAGACCGTGCTACATTAATTCTAGAAGCAAGTTCGTAAATACAACTTCTTTCTTTTTACGTGTTCTCTTGTAAACAGGAAATTGAATCATCGCTAAATTGTCAATTTGATTGGCTAGAGATGTTATTGAACTTGTACTTCGCTCCTAAGACCTAGCAACCAGCAGCCATCTGAAGTATTCCATACAAATACGATTTAGGAATCTTCCAGAAAAGGCCAAATTCCTATCCAGAAGGCTGATATTGCAAAAAATCCTCACTATATAGACCTAAAAGTATAATAACTATGAGGCCTAAAATAAAAACAAAACATTCTTTAATTTAAGCCCTTTTATGATTTACTTTAACTTCATAAGTTTCAAACAACGTGAACAGTATTTTATTCTAACATAGCGTTATATAGCACATAGCATAGCACAACACATAGCACATATCATAGCACAACTATGTTATTCTAACATAGTTGTGCTATGTATTGCCTTTTCACAGGAAGGGTAATATGGCTCCTACAAATTACCCTTCCTGTGAAATTGAACAAATTCCAAACTGCCAACCACTAAGGCTTTGGCTTTACTTGGTTTAATATAAAAGAACAAAACTACATGACAAATAGCATATTATTATGCGAATCGATTGCGGTGGAATGCGTATACAATAGACATTTGACGTCAGCTACATCTTCCTCGCAGTTATCAGTGAAGTACAATTACACTAATTATCTTCTGCACTGCATGGGTTCTTTGGTTATTAGTGAGTCATAAGTAGCTTCCAGCCAGTAGGACAATGATAAATGGTGATATTTATGTCGATGTAAACACTGGTGACTTAATATATACGGAATTGAATCACCGCTCGCATTGAACGACAGAACATTCTGACATCCAACAATGAGCGTAGGCAAATATGTATTACTTTACTGATCACTAGCAGTGTCGACAGACGGTGCGGTGTCCTACTGGGTCTTTTGAGTCCGGGTAAGTGACAGATTTAAATCTTCTGGAATATAGAATTCAAATTTCAAATATTATCGTGCCTTGCGTTGCGTTTAGTCATTGATGTGCACGTAACTAATTTAATCTATAACTGGCAAGCTTAGATTGGTAATTTTAGGTTAGCTTGGAAATCTTTGCTTAGCTTGATTGTCTTTGGCTTCGGCATAGTTTATATTTGGCGCCTTTTTTTACCTTATAAAGATCTAGCGTTTCTCACTACCTCACTTAATGGTCAGTGACATGTGTCATGTGGTCAAAGATGTTCTCACGCTAGACCTAGAATGCTTAATGGCTCTCAAGGACTGCTGCCTGAACCCACTATGTGTTTGGTGACAGTTTTTTAAACTTGAGGGTGGTAGCTAGCCAGGCGGGGCCTCAACGGTACCTTACCACCATGCTGGGAATTTCATAACGTGCATCTAAAGCTCAAGCCGTAGGTTGGGGATCGAACCAGTGTCCGTTAGTTTGACAGCTGATGCTTCCACCGCTGAGATATCATCGCTTTTGGTCTGCAACCGGCATGACGCCAACCACAAAGGAAATAAAAACCGAGACGGTATAGAATGAAGTCAAGTTGGTTCTAATTTGTAAGGTGACCGCTATAATATGGGCTGTCAGCGGCACATCCTGCACAGTGGGGGGGCAAGAAAAGTTCTGCAGGAGCCAGGAGCAAAAATGTTCAATCCCTCATCAATTTATCTATTTACCTCAAACAACCTCCAACAAACAACCTCTCCAACCCACGAGACGAATAATAACTGTGGTCTTTTATACATTGTTGTGTAATGTAAGCCGTTTTAAAACACTGAGACTACAAACGACAATATTATAAATAGATTTGTATAAAACCGATCGATGTTAGTACGACGATTATGTCGTATAAAAATGCTTTTGTATACACCCATTTATTATAACGGTATTAGAACTATAATGGACAAAGAATGGCCGCTGCATGCATGCATATCATAAAAATAATTAACATCTATGTATATTCTGTTAACAAACTGGGGATAGCTAATATTATATATAACTATTTAAATGCAAATATAACCCTACTAACTTCTCCCCGCGGGTTCACCCGTGTAGACATCAGTTTTCGTGCTACCTCAGTAATCCTACGGGAAATATTCTTTTTCCGGGATAAAAGTCCCTGTGTGTCATTCATGTTCTATAAGCTATCTTCATTCAAACTACATGCAAATCCATTCAGCCGTTTCAGCGTCAAGGACAAACAAACATACAGGTAATCGAACGATACACTTTCGCTTTTATAATTATGAAAAATGAAACTAGTGTGAAGTGTGATTCAATTATATGCACAAGCAGTCAAAGTGTAATTTCCAATTAAAATTTATGCCCAATGTTAAACCAGGAACTAAACTGCGTCTATTTTTGAATTAATTCTTTTTTTATGCAAATTGTGATTATAATTGTCAATGTTATAATTTTACTAATTTCATTTTTATTTTATTACTATTATTAATTTAGTCGCAGGCCAACTTATGACGGAAATTTCATTTATTTCGTCAAGACACACGTCATTACTAGGCAGATCTTTAATATAAATGAGAATGACGTCATCAAGATTCAAAAGAAACAAGTCATGAATGAAAGGAAACCTTGCTCCTTTACAGCTGATGGCGGACGTGGTGACATTGCTGATTCAACGTCAAGGAGAAACAAGTTTAGAGCTTAATGTATCTCTAATTTTAGCCATTTCTCTGAATATTTTGCCAATTGTTATTAAATCAAACGGGGCTTGATCGCGAGAAAAACATTTAGTAGTTTATTTACCTCGACGTTTCGACCAAGTTGCATTGGTCGTGGTAAATAAATTACTAAATGTTTTTCTCGCGATAAAGCCCCGTTTGATTTAATAACAATGTGTTCGAATCGCGAAAGTCTAAAAATTACATATTTTGCCAATATTTATGAAAAGCTTGACTAGTTTGGAAGATTTGTATATTTTAGTTGAGGATAAAGCCTATGGGCATTTAAATGTAAAGAGGAACATCGAATACTTCACGGTAAAAACGTTACCTTGGAAGTTCATAAGACGGCATCCGAGAACCTGATAGGGTTTCTTTTTTATTCGTTCACTTTGCACATCCTTTTAGATCAGGTGTCACGCCGCGCCGTCTCCGCGTCATGTGTTTACCATGTGTAACACATTTATGGAGTCTTTGAGACCACCTGCATGAGTTGCGCTTTCATTATTCAGTATTTTGTACAACGATATAAAATACCTACCATCGACTCGAGTCCAAAGTGCAAATGCACCTTCATGTAGTACATATATACACTGGAACGCGATTCGTGAAAGGCTTAATTTTCGAAACGATCACGACAAACGCTTTCCATTACCGCCATCGAATACAAATTGAACGATTCTGCGAATGCAAGCCAGCAATGGTTCTAAAGTCGAGCCAAAGTCGCCACGGTTAATAAATCATGGTTAGAGCTTCTGTAGGGTCGCAGTGCCTTTGAGAACTGGTTTCCCGACCAAGCAACGAGTGCAAGGTATTGGCTATAGTGAATATTACGCATGCATTTCTGTGGCTTTGTGTTGCATTGTTTCTTTGACTGGTTACTGTTCTTTATTTATATTCATACGCCTGTTTGTGGTAAGCGGTTTACACTCGGATCACCCTTTTGAAGGAAAGTAATGCTGACCACAAGGTTTACTTTCTACATGTGTTTCGAATTTTAAAAAGTAGGAAGCAGCGAAATAAATAACTTTTCCTTCAAATAATTCGAACGTAAGCGAAATAAATGTTTGGTAACACATATTATTGAAACCTTGAAACTTTACACAATTTTATAATATTCTCGAAATGCTGCTATTTATATATGTCAATCGACATACGTGCGAATCACCAAACTAAATCCTTCCACTGCATAAATTACGTCACACACATTTAATGGCAGAAATTCCTTTTCGATGTTCCGATTGGATTGAACAATGTTTACAAAACTCGTTTTCAAGGATTTCTAAACAGTGGCAGCCGTCTCAACGCCAGTTACGTGCTGAGGCTCGCGCTCGCCGCCTGGCACGATCATAACTCCCAGATGAAGAACTGCAAATAAGTTCGAAACTGGTCGGAGAGTAATTTTCCAGTGTTTACCACGTGAGTCCTAGTCGGTTTGTTACATTACGATTTCTAAACACTTCGCCTTGTTGAAAGTTAATATCGGGCTACGATTGCAACAAGTGTATCAATTACGCTATTAATATGACTATCGATAAGATAGCAAAATCATCTTGATATAACAAATACCTAACCAAAATTATAGGTAAACGCATTGGCGTATTATAGTTACAGTCACGTATATGCATATAATTATAGGTAATAAGTATGTATGCAGTTTCTGTTTTGTTTGAGCGATTTCAAAATTTACTACTTACTTGAAGTTTTTCATTTAGTCTTTTTTTAACTGTTCGAACTAGATTTTTAACAGATTTACTTTAGATTTCACATGAAATTTAATTAATATCTTAATAAATATTATAATAAGTACTATCCATATAAAACATCCGGATTAAAATGTCTATAAATATTATGAAAACCGTTTCTAAATCCTTCGCGTGGATAAGAAGTTAGAGACGATAGACAGATAAATGCGGAATGGGCGTATACTTTATACCTACTATGTATCCGTATGGATAGATTACCATTTCAAAAACTGTATTATCTTCAATAATGCAATAGGTTTTTTCGCTCTACCTTACAATAATTGTATTACTTCAAGAAATGGTACACCTAAATAATACAATTTTAAGAGTATATAAGATAATCACAGCGGGTGTTAGAATCTGTGACTTCAAAGTTCATTTTTGCTGTCGTCTGCGGTTTTAAATACCTTTAGGAAATACGTCAGCTTTTTCTACTTGCCTGTTTATTATCTGAGCAGTGATAGCAGCCGGTTTCGCTGCGCATTCTAACGCTATTTGTTTAGTAATGACGTCACCTATCCCAGTGACCAAGTGGTAAGAGCCACAACAGATGCATTCCACAGAGTGCGTGTGTACTGTTACGTCACCGATGCTACGCACCAACGGGCGCTACTTCATCACTAACGCTACCGCGCTACCTACCACTCGCTAGTTCAAAGACCCTTCATTAATCACAACTAACTAGGGGAACTCGTCTGTACCGCTACGAAGAGCATCGATAAAAACTATTTCTGAGCAGAGATTTACTAAACAACTGTAATCTAATCTGTGTAGAAAGATATAATCTGTGTATAAAGTAGGTACTATGTTTATCGTCCTTTTCTCTTTTAGATGTAGGATAAGGACGGGTGCTTCGAATTCCGGTTTGGTTGGCCGAGGCTCGAGGGGATCGTGATTTAAACAAGGGTCAGTTGTAAAGCGTGTGTCAATGTCAAATGTTTTGTCGAAGTGCTGTGGATCTGTTGTTGAATTTCATTATCGCGATGTTTGTGTTATAATCTTAGAAGTGTAGTTTTTTCTTTCATTGATATATTTATCTAATCGGTAAGATCGTAAAGAATTTCAATATAATCCGGTTACACCGTTACCCAAATGAGCTGTTTCGGACAAGAATTTGAAATAAACCGCATGAACCAGTTGGGTTGGGAGTGACCCGCTAATGCCGTAATTAGAAATCAAGCGGGCGATTCTGGCGTGCGCAGTGTAGTTACGGGCACTGGCTACGAGTGTGATAAATACCTACACGTAATGCGCATGCGTCACCGCAAGCTGCGATACTGCGATCCAAGTCGCAAACAAACAGAGGGCAGAATGTCCTGTTCAATTAACAGATGGTTTATTTCACATCACTCAAAAAACAATCAATTCTTTGAGTTGACATTTACTTATTCGTTAGCAAGCGTCAGTTGACGAAGATACCCGCAAATATAGGAAACTATTACTAATATCGCCTAACCAAATAGGAACCGACTTGCTATTGCATCATCGTTTTCAGTCTGTCAGTTGGACTCAAGGTTACGAACTGATAACACGTAACATCCGTTTTTTACAGAATTCATGTGAAATTTTAATCAAAGAACTTAAATCAGTATAATTACATAATAACATAGATAGTACCTATAGTATCATAACAAAGAACTTACATTTAATTCCAGATCTGAGGGCGGCGCAGGCGCGAGTAATCAATATTGGTGCGTCACAATATTCTACTCAAGGACTAACGGTAAACGATAGCGCAAACATCATTGAGAGAAAGCGCTGTGAAGTTTTCCAACGTAGTGAAAGCAAGCGGCAGTGTAGCCGCCGCGCCGCGCCAGACGGACGATATTGCAATCACCATGTCGGTGGCTGTAGCAACTGGAATCGTTCTCACAACTGCAGCAGTAATTTACTGGTACATGAACAGGCATAAACCATTGAAGTACATCCTGAGCGAATTGAAACATACGATAGACATGCAGGGCGCCGGCGTTGGAGGTCTGATCGATGACTTGGTGAATATTCGCAGAAACAAGATGGTGTTGCCAGACGCGAAGCAAAAAGTTGCCGTTATAACAGGCGGAGCGCGAGGCATCGGCACGGAAGTCATTAGGGGTCTGCTCAAGGCTAACATGAGAGTCGTGATGGGAATAAGGGAACCGGAACAAGCAAAAAAATTATCAGAATCTATGGAAAATGGTGAGAATCTTCAAGCTTTCAAACTAGACTTGAAATCTTTGAAATCTGTGAAGGAATTTGCGGGAAAAATTGCAGAACATTATCCACGAGTCAACTTGTTGGTAAATAATGCTGGGATCATGTTTGGAGATTATGCACTCACTGAGGATGGAGTGGAGTCTCAGTTGGCTGTCAACCATTTGGGACATTTCTATTTGACACATTTACTGTTGCCAGTGTTGAAAAGAGGTGGAGTTATTGACGGGCATTCAAGAATTGTTAATGTGACATCGTGTGCCCACTATCCTGGAAAGATCTACTTCGATGACATTAATATGAAGGAGCATTATGACACAACAGCAGCTTATTCTCAATCCAAATTAGCTCAGGTACTTATGAGAAATAATTATTTTATAAATATTACATTGGCCTTATGACCTATAAAGATATGAAGCAGGCAGGATAAAATAAAATTAAAGTTTCTGTTTTTGAAACTAGTTTGTTGTTTTTCTGTTAGGTATTTCTTCATAATAAATGGACTACTAAGAAATGTGTTTTGTTTTATTACAGCTCATGTCAGCGAGATACATAAACAAGTTGTTAGAAGAAGATGGCTGTCCAGTGCATGCATATGGTGTTCACCCTGGGATTGTCGACACAGACCTTTTTGAAAAGACTTTGTTCAAACGAGCATTCCCTTGGGCAATGAAATTATTCTTCAAAACACCTGCTAAAGGAGCTGTCTCTATCCTTTTTACTTGTTTTGATAAAGACTTAGATAAGAATGGAGGCTTGTATATTAGTAACTGTATAGAAGGTATCAGCAGCAAATTCTCCAAGAGCATCGAAAACCAGAAAAGACTGTTTGAAATTTCTTGCCAGCTTGTCGGCATTGACGTAAACAAATTTGGTCAAGAAGTATAATATTTTAGAGTGAATTTATTCAGAAATTGTAAGATATTTGTATTAAGATTAAAAATTTAAGTCTGCTAGAGAACATTTTAGTTTATATTTTATAAATAATTATAAGTCTGAATAAGATTTATATTGAATCATAAAAATAAACTGGTATCATTTATGGGTTTGTTTTATTTTAACTTGTATGTAACTGGTTATATAAATTTCAATTTAATTATGGAATAGATATGGAATATATGGAAATAGAAATTATTTATTGGCATAAAAATTTATATATATATGATAACACTGAATCAGTAAAATTATTTTGATAATAAACTCATCACTGCACTATGTAGACATACACTATGTAGGCTGATTTTCAGTATACACCTAATCTCAATGTAAGGTGAATGTTGTGTGTATAAAAGTATTGCGAACTAAGTACATTTTTTGTTTTTAGTAACTGCTTAGTTTTTAATGTAAAGAACAGATGTGAAACACAATAGTGCAATATTATTATGCAATATTGATGTGTTCTTTTATCTGCAAAATTATCACATATGATCTGCTATTGTGCTTGAACTGCTAAAGAAGTGACATAATTTGAGATAGCTACAACTTTATACCTTTACTATAGTTCACAGCATTGTGGCAGGGTACTTCCTAAAGCTCGCCTGGCCAGTTCCACTAGAGTTCAAAAAAGATGTCAACAAAGACACAGTACTGTCAGACAGCAGCTGTCTTTGAAAGCTAGTCAACATCCTAGGATTAGCATCATTTCACAAATGAGATAGCATTCAAACACAGGAAGTATAAACTATAAAACACCTTTTATTCTGTTCCAATACATTTCACAACTAAAAAAAACAGCAATAAGATGAAAATAAATTGTTTCCTTTCTTTCATTGGCAAGTAATTTTTCAGCCAGACAATCACAAACACAAAGCAACAATGGGACATAAATTAACAACAAGCTAACCCACCAACATTTGTTTTTATATGAGTGGTTTTGTTCAGTAGCATTATGTCTAAGTACGTAGATGTTGAATAAAGTTAATAATTTGAGTTATGATGTTATGCAGCTTTGGTCATTTCACCAATATAGTTTTAGACAAAGCAAATTTAAATAGTCAACTAAAATATGGAGATCGTAGGGAATTTTTTTCTTTAATTGTAAAGAAACTATAAACAGAACAACTTAAGAAGAAAAATGTTATTTATGATTATATGTACGAATTTTCAATCAAGTTTTTAGTGCCGTTCCAGTGATACCCGTAGATATATTCTAGTGATAAATTAGCCCATTTTTCTCAATCTGGGGATTGAGAATTTTAAATGAATATAATAATGTGTGTAAACACTTGAATAAATGTAAGTTAAATTACGAATATGACAGTTTTAAACTAGTAATATGGATAAAATAACTATGTACCTAGTTTTGTATTAGCAAAGACAAATAAGTTCCCCTCACAGAGAAAATTGATAGTTTTTATAATAAAATCCCTAATGTTACCACAGAGATCACAACAAGACAATTTAAATTGGCTATAAAAGCATTCTAATTAAAAAAGAATACTATGATGAAAGATATTGTTTAGAAGACAAACAGAGTCTTGGAAAACAACTTCTGCCAAGTCACAATAATAATATATTGTATATTTAGGTAAGTGAATATGTAAAAAACATGTTGTTAAACATATTTGAAAAGAAATAATTATTATTAATAATTAATTATTATTATTATTAATCAATGTAATTCAGCTGCATACTGCTTGCACCAGGCTTCCTAGTGTTATGTGACACATTACATAATGTCAATTATGGTAATACATGTTACCCAATTACTGTGACAAGAATCCTGACCACTGTAAGCTGGTTGGTACACAAACAAGTTTAGTACATAATAATAAGAACATAAGATGTTGACTCTTCTGCTATGGTAAACAACTTCTCTGAGAAACCCAATCTAGACTTGTCTTGAGTACTCGTGCAGCTCAAAGAATTAATAATTTAACTTTATATTGAGAAAGATTATTATGCTTAGTGATTTAGCTACACATTTCTCTATATTCTTTCACAATTCTCTATTTTTTTAGCATGATAACAATGATATCATTATCAGCCTTATCATACAAATAATAAGGATTAAGTACTATATTTCAATTGTTTTCAAAATAAATTAATGTCTTACTTACACTGCACTTTCTTAACATGATTAGAGCTCACAATAATACTAGAACACATTAGGATGAATGTTGCACGGCAGCCAATTTTTTGCAGATGTGGAAGGTCAATACAATCTTTGGGTTAATATTTTTAACAAGAGCCAATAGCAACAATGAATCAATATACCTAGTATTTTTGTGATTGAACACTGTGGAAGTAGCTTGTGCTTGATATTGATTGGTTTATATACAACCTAATAAGGGTGAAAAAAGCATTTTTTTAAATTTAGCACTGGGATTCACACGTTTCATCCAACTCAGAAAATTGATGAATGCATATTTCACCTCATGTTTTTTGTAAGAAATACCTTGCTGAAAATACCAATGTTTCAAAATTAACGAAGCCAAATTAAAATAAATTTTTGTTGGTAATAATATATATACCACTCACCTGCTAAATAATCCGGAAAGCCCTTTCTTCTTTATTTTACTGCAATCGGGATCTGTAGGCACTGCATCTAACACCTCCCCATCCTTGGATGCTGCGGAACCCAGAGAGCACTCAGACAAACTTGATACTGTGCTCGAAAATGAGCCCCCATCTTTTCCACGAACATGACCAGTCACACTTCCACCCCACTGCAGTGTACTTTTAGGAGAATCACTAGTATCACTTTTCTCGCATGTAGAAATTGAAAAGTTACCTTCATCACTGAAACTACTCTTCTTAGATAACTTGTCGATATCGTCCGCTATTTCTTCACGAGACTTATCTACTTTCGGACTTACGAAATGCAGTTGTTTCGTTATTGGATTATAAGCTAGTTGCATGTTATCTAAAGCTTCACTGAGACGCATTCCGCCTTTTTGGCACGGCGACGACATCGCGCATCGAACATCCGAGCGCTACTACGCTACTACTCTCACAAATCACACATGATGCCCACGGTATTTATTCACGAAAGCCATTGTATGTGTTTGTTTATTCAGCACCAGATAAGATGTATCGACTTATTTCGTGGGAAGTAATGTTTACTGGATTGAGTTTGCACATCACATAAACAAAATTTACTAATGATTAGACTTCGACTAATGTTTTTGTTGAAAACAAGCATTGAAATGACCAAAACAGTGTTTAATGAATACAAACGACCTTACATAATTTTGTTTGGATTGTTTCTGATTAATCAACAAGGATTTATTTGAATATATATGGAAAGACCTAATTGATATAACGCTAACTAAAGTTAATCTAAATTACGAATTAGAATTACAGAAGCAACAAACACAAAGCTACACACCCACACCCACTACTTTTCTTTCACCGTCTGTAAATTTTGACATTTGTTTTGACGGCATTTCGTTGACGTATATGGAGCTGCCAACTGTAATATTCAATTTAACCTAATGCTTCAATCGTAAGTTCGTATTCTTCTTTGTTTAAAAAGATATAAATCTATTTATTTAGTATAAATTTAGTTTAAATAAATATATATCTATTTATGTAGTTTAAATATTTAGACATCTATTTATTTATTTTAGTCTAGTTTATAAACCAATATGTTTAACTATAGCGGTATATGTTGCCGTAACTGATTACATTTGATCTTAAGAAATAAAAGGAGACTAAAATCTTACTTTAAAAATTCCCGCAATAAATCTGATTATAATGAACCTCCAATGAAACATGAAACACAAAAGTGCGTGAGCGTGCAGAGAACACAAATGGATCCAAATATTACTAATAAATACATCTAAAATTGGAGCGTAAGTAATTTATATTACATTAGTTTTTATTCCACTTCAATATATACAGTATTTCTGAAGTTATAACGACGAGAAGTTTAAGCCCTTATTTGAATTTTCCGAGATTACGCGCGCTCATACAATTACGTCACGCCCCGCGACCGCGACATGGTGCACTATAGAAAATATGGGTCTGTTTCGGATCAAAAATCGATAACTCTTTTACTTTTATAGACATATATTTTCAAACTTTGCACATATATTAAGTAATATATGAGGCTTCAAATGTATTATTATTTTAATTGGAATTATCTTTTGAAATAATATTTTAAAATAAAAAGATAAATCAAAGGCATATTTGGTGGGTCAAGTTTCATTCTTCAGTGTTGGTCTTATCTGTGGACCTGTCTAACTTAAGCTGACACGTACGCGGGCATGGCAGGCTTTTAGGTTCAAATCAAAACTATTGATCCTAACAGTATGTGAGCACTTTAATTCTTCTTCTAATATCTTCTCTCTCTTCTTCTTCTAAATAAGTTAGTATCTCGTCAGGGTTATTCACATAGATACTAGGTGGTAGGCAAAATACCTACTTAAACAAGAAAAAATAGACAAGTAGGTACGTTAAGTAGGTCAAATGTGGCAAGGGTAAGTAGAAGGATCAACTTATTAATAACAAATACTGACATCGAAATGGTCTTTACAGCAGTGCCGCTTTAGTTTTAGGGCCTATTGAATCAACTCTTTTTATGACTATCATCCACTTTTTCCTCAGTTTTGGGTCCCCGGGCACATAAAAAAAACAGTGTATTAGGTGTTTTTACTGTTGAATTTTGTTTGAATTGCCGTGGGGTACCGGCATAGAATAGTACCCCCCCATGTCTTCCCGTGGGTGTCGTAAGAGTCGACTAAGGGATCACACACCAGAAGGATGGGCAGCAGCGCCTTCTGAGACTCACATTTGTACTGCGCTCGCCAACCCGCCTGCCAAGCGTGGCGAGTATTGGCAAACCCCCCCCTATGAGAGTACAAAATACGACCAGGCCCCCAGTCCCCGGCAGCTCCGCTAAAGCTGGCTCCGGTAGCGGCCAGTGTAACGGTGGAGCAGGGGGTGCTAAGAATCTCCGGCAGATTCCCGGCTACCACTCCCTGAAAAAACGACCTCTGGCCCTGGTAACACACAATATAAGATCTTTGTTGGCAGACGAAAAGATCGTCGAGCTGGAAGAAGAAATGAGTAAGTTACACTGGGATATCCTAGGGTTATGTGAAGTCCGTAGAGAGGGCGAGGACACCATAACCCTCAAATCCGGTAACTTGCTCTACTACCGGGAAGGCGACCAAAAGTCCCAAGGTGGTGTCGGATTTCTCGTTCGCAAGTCCCTCACTAACAACATTATTACCATCGATAGCGTTTCGAGCAGGGTGGCATACCTAATACTCAGAATATCAAGTAGGTATTCGTTGAAGGTCATTCAGGTATATGCACCGACCTCGAAACTCGGAACCGATGAGGAGGTAGAGGCTATGTATGAGGACATTAGTAGGGCCATGCATACCTCCAAGACCCATTATACTGTTGTTATGGGGGACTTTAACGCAAAGTTGGGCAAAAGAAGTGATGGAGAGTTGAGAGTGGGGCAATTTGGTTATGGACAACGGAACCCCAGGGGACAGAGGCTGGCCGACTTCATGGAGAAAGAGGGACTCTTTATGATGAACTCTTTCTTTCAGAAGCCGCCTCACAGGAAATGGACCTGGTTGAGTCCTAACGGTTCCACGAGAAATGAGATCGATTTCATCATGACCACCAAGAAACAAATATTCAATGATGTCTCTGTGATCAACATGGTGAAAACCGGTAGTGATCACCGCATAGTAAGAGGCATATTGAATATTAATGTTAAACTTGAGAGGTCCCGTTTGATGAAATCCACGCTCCGACCTCAAAATGTCCATATTCAAAACCCCGAGAGCTTTCAACTTGAGCTATCCAATCGCTTTGCTTGCCTTGAGAACTGTGCGTCGGTGGACGAGACCAACAACAGGTTTGTAGAAACTGTCCACGCAGTGGGGTCTAAGTTCTTCAAACCCCGCCGCACAAATGGACCTCAAAAACTCTCCAGCCATACCCTTGACCTCATGGCTGAACGACGCTCGTTGCAACTGCAATCATCTGATGACGCTGCGTCATATAGGCAGCTCAACAGACGAATATGGAGATCCTTGCGACACGACATCCGTACCTTTAATACAAATCGTATTAAAGATACGATCGAACGGAGAAAAGGCTCCAAAGTGTTTGCAAGAGACCGGTCTATTGGGCAAAGCCAGATGACTAAGCTGAAGAGAGATGATGGCAGTATAGCGTCGACCAAAGCAGAGGTGCTTGGAGAGATTGAGAGGTTCTATGGGCAGCTATACACTTCGGTCGCTAAACCTGTTGATAGCTTGGCCAAAGACCCAAGAGCCAAGCTAACCCGACACTATACCGAAGACATCCCGGACATCAGCCTGTACGAGATTAGGATGGCTCTGAAGCAGCTTAAGAACAACAAGGCGCCGGGTGACGACGGAATCACAGCAGAGCTTCTGAAAGCGGGTGGCTCACCGATACTGAAAGTCCTTCAGAAGCTCTTTAATTCCGTTGTCCTCGAAGGTTCAACGCCGGAAGCATGGAACAGAAGCGTAGCGGTGTTGTTCTTTAAGAAGGGTGACAACACATTGCTTAAGAACTACAGACCCATTTCGCTTCTGAGCCATGTGTACAAGCTGTTTTCAAGAGTCATCGCGAATCGTCTCGAACGCAGGTTTGATGACTTCCAGCCTCCCGAACAAGCCGGTTTCCGAAAAGGCTACAGCACCATAGATCACATCCATACGCTGCGGCAAGTTATACAGAAGACCGAAGAGTATAACTTGCCCTTATGTCTAGCGTTTGTGGACTATGAGAAAGCCTTTGATTCGATCGAGACGTGGGCGGTGCTTGAGTCTCTCCAGCGGTGCCGTATTGACCATCGGTATATCGAAGTGTTGAAGTGTTTGTACAATAACGCCACCATGTCGGTCCGAGTACAAGAGCAAATTTCGAAGGCGATTCCATTGCAACGCGGCGTGAGACAGGGAGACGTTATCTCTCCGAAACTGTTCACTGCCGCATTGGAAGACGCCTTCAAGCTCTTGGAATGGCAAGGATTCGGCATCAACATCAACGGCGAGTACATCACTCACCTTCGGTTTGCCGACGATATTGTGGTCATGGCAAAATCGATGGAAGATCTCAGCACGATGCTCGAAGGCCTCAGCAGAGTTTCCCGAAGGGTGGGCCTTAAAATGAACATGGACAAGACGAAAATTATGTCGAATGCCCATGTTGCGCCCGCCCCCATATCAATTGGGAACTCGATTCTCAAAGTTGTTGACCATTACATCTACCTAGGACATACAGTCCAATTAGGTAAGTCCAACTTTGAGAAAGAGGCCAATCGTCAAATCCAACTCGGCTGGGCAGCGTTCGGGAAGCTACGAGACGTCTTCTCGTCCAAAATACCACAATGCCTGAAAACGAGGGTCTTCGAACAGTGTGTGTTACCAGTGATGACTTACGGATCTGAAACGTGGTCCCTGACTATGGGCCTTCTGAACAGGCTCAGAGTCGCACAACGAGCTATGGAAAGGGCTATGCTCGGAGTTTCTCTACGCGATCGAATCAGAAATGAGGAGATCCGTAGAAGAACAAAAGTCACCGACATAGCCCAGCGGATTAGCAAGTTGAAGTGGCAGTGGGCAGGGCACATAGCTCGACGAACTGATGACCGTTGGGGTCGAAAGGTTCTCGAGTGGAGACCACGGACTGGCAAGCGCAGCATAGGACGGCCACCGACCAGGTGGACAGACGACCTGACTAAGATCGCAGGCAAGGGCTGGATGCGGGCCGCTTCCAGCAGGTCCTTGTGGAAATCAATGGGGGAGGCCTATGTCCAGCAGTGGACGTCCTATGGCTGAGATGATGATGATGATGATGAATGTTGAATTGAAGCACTGAGGCGCAATACAATATATTTTTTTCATTTTTACCACAGAGAATTTTATAATTCTGATTTTTACTGCAAAGCGGCGTGCGCACGGTAGTGCGACTGTCGAATGACCACGGGCGTGACGTAATCAGCTAGTAAGCGTTTTTAAAAACCTTCGGCCGGAACTATGCACTTTGATCGTAAATATCTCAGCCATTTTTTAATATATGAACAAAGTAAAACATAGGTTTTCTTGTAATTTTTTGTAGATTTATTTTGCATGTAAAGTAAAAATGGTTTGTCAGACCCATTCTCACAACAGTTCCACTCCATACTATTCATGAAAAACCGGAAATACTCCTCCGTCCGTCCATCCGTCCTCTCAATTGTCCCACGCTCGCCCTACGCCACCACGCACACCTTTCTAATTTGTCCGAAAAGGTACGAAGTAGCTTCTTGCGCACTATCATTGTTGCAATAACACATAGTATTTTACGTGCTGAGGCTTGCGCTCGCCGCCTGGCACGATCATAACTCCCACATGAAGAACTGCAAATAAGTTCGATACTGGTCGGAGAGTAATTTTCCACGTGAGTCCTAGTCAGTTTGTTACATTACAACATAGTATTTTTGTTTGTAGCAAGTATTGTGTCCATGATATGCAGGATTACTCGATTTACTCGTAAAAGTTATCATGTTCAATTCTTGCTGTTATCGGATTAAAGAGATGGGAGGGGAATACTACTTCTTTTTTATGGCACCATTTAACTGTCGTTAGTGTCAAACCCAAACGTCATTGTGCGCTAGCCATGACTGAAAGATGTCAAACGAAGTTTACAGAAAAATTTGAGAATCATAATTTTATTATTTATTTAGGAATTCTTTGTACTTCTGCTGCTGTGCTATATTTTTACAGGTGTGTGATGCTATTAATTATTTTTGTACATTTCCCCTCTCGATGAAATTGAGTATGGTGTTCTATTCTAGTTTCGCTTCATTCCAGATTTCACTTCACAACAATAGCTGTAAGCTATGGGTTGGGATGTTTGGCTTGTTATTACGGCCTTAATTCGAGTATTTTCCACGATTACGTAGATCAATTCAAGTGCCATTTTGTCGGTGAGACTACAGATAAGAAATTAGAGGATGACCCAAAAAAGGTGAGTTGTCATTGACATGTTTGCAAAAATAATTTATTTCAACAAGTAAGTAGGCACACATTGCCCTTACATACAAACACTTACGCTGCCTAACTTGCCATTGAAATTAAGTAGATATAGTTTAATCTACATTGAACTCTGATAGCTGAACAATTGACTTACTTTTACAGAAATGTAGTGCTTGTGGGTCCAAGGAGTGTGATAGACACAATGTTGGAGTCTCCACAGAGCCCTGGGTTGGGCTTCAAGTACATAAACAGTTGGATCAAGCTATAGAAGAGGTGAGTACAGCCTATAATTAAAACATACAAGTTATGACGACGATGCGTGATAGATTGATTGACATACATAAAATAATAAACTTATATGTTATGGTAAATGTTAAGAACTGCTACTAAGTATCACAATTAAGTATAACCTTTTACTTTATTTAATGTTGTGTTAGAAATAGTATGCTATTTACACATTGTAAACTATCTTCATTATTAAATAGCATACCTCTTTACCCACACATTGTTTACCTATTGTAAGGAACTGACGGAAAATGACTACACACACTTTAATAGGATGAAAATCAGTTTTATTTTAATTTAACCCAAATGCCTTAGTCAACAAATTAACATGAGTGAAAAAAGAAGTCTTAATATGCTATTTTACCCATACAAAACTGGGGTGGTTTGCTAGTGACACATATACTATATATAGCAAAAGAAACGTTTCTTAATATTAAATTAACTTATCTAAATCTCAGTATGGGCCATAAAAAAGAGAAACAGAATACAAAATCAAAGAAATTTTTGAAAATCCTTTCACCCTTAGAATGCTACACCATCCCTGAGTAATACAAGCTATATTTACTACTTAAATGTATTATGGACCTCTAGTAAATGTTCATTAATGGAACTCATGTGGAGTGTGGTGAAAACGGTCATTCCTTCTTTATATATATCATTTATATCATTCAGTTTAGAAATGATATCAAATAGAAAAATAAATGCTGCCCTGGTGCGCAATTATGTCCCGTAAATTGCACTCATGTGGTTGGTTTCCTACATGTAATTTATATTGTTTTGTTTAAAAGCTGCCTTGATAGAGAGTTCTAAGCATGGAATGTTTTCTAAGTGTGTGTATGCTCATCATTTTCTAAATATTTATTAAATACCAATATTAATGCGTATGAGGACCGGGTGGGCCTCTAGTATGATATATGATCATGCCTCTTGAAGTCACAGAGACAAAGTCCTCCCATTTGTCCTTCCTGAAATACTACATACACTTTCATACACATTTGCTGTAGATATCCTGACTTGGGCTCTCTTTAAAACCAGACCTGTATGATCTGCTTGTGATATGTTTGAGACTAAGTCTACTGACTAGCCCATTTACCGTCGCCTCATTGTAAATATATTGTATACTAGCTGCGCCCCGCGGTTGTACCCGCGTGGTGATGAAAAACCGTGATGATGGTGATGATGAAAATAAGCCTATGTGTTAATCCAGTGTATAAGCTATTTCCATACCAAATTTCATCAAAATCGGTGTAGCCGTTTGAGCGTGAAGAGATAACAAACATACACACAAACTTTCGTATTTATAATATTAGTAGGTGCGCACCGCGGTTTCACCCGCATGTTGATGAAATACCCTGAAGATGAAAATAAGCCTATGTGTTAATCCAGAGTGTAAGCTATATCCATACAAAATTTCATCGAAATCGGTGTAGCCGCTTGAGCGTGACGAAGTAACAAACATACACACATTCACACAAACTTTCGCATTTATAATATTAGTAGGATTCTGTATGTATTCTAAACTGTAACACCAATATAATTCATGAAATCTAAGACATATTTATAAGACAGCATCTTAATACTTTGAATTCAAGTCAAAGAGTGTACAGGCTTGTGCTCTTGTCATTCGCATGTAACAATATGACTGGAGACTTTGCTGGTAAATGTGAATAATGTAATCAAACATGTAGCTGGTGCAGTGCATTACATGTAGACAAATTGCGTCGCTAACGCAAACTTACGTTGTGACTACTGTACCTATATAAAAGTATTTTTATATACAGTAACATTATTACATCATTATTATTATTATTATTATTAATATGGATATTTATAAGGCTTGTGGTGTGAGTCATTCTGACCATCTGCGAACTTTGTGACAATAATAGTTAGTACGCAATAAGCATATTTATGTATGACTTATCTATTTCACTTTGCCGTGGCTTGACATAGATACATTAACCTTTCCATTGCCATAAATTCATGGAACTGCTTTATCAAAAATGTACCATGGTCACTATTGATATATGATTGATATGAGTCGCTGGAATAAAATGATCAGATTAATTCAAATTATCTATTGTTATGCAGATAGAATAAAAAAAACATGTGGGCTTATTCTAAGCGTTTGGTATGATCGATACAATGTCACAGCTTAGAAGTTATTACCAGCCTATTTGCCTGTCGGGAAAGCATTCGCAAATAAAAGATTCAATACAGAGGTGAATTACACTATTGTATGTCCAACTTAAAAATTAATTCGTTCAGAGATACGCACCCATGTAAATTGATACATATAGATGGTTGTTTCCGGTGGCCTTTATGTCAATTAGTCTTATCTTTCTTCTAAAATATGTAGAGGTCAATGTATTAAAATCATATAATTGTGTCTACATTCAGAAAACGGCGTTTCTGGTCATCAGATAGTGTAGTAATATCTACACTTTAAGGTTATCGCACTAATTGACCGGCACATAATCGTCTTAATCTCGGTTATTAAGAAACCTCTACACTTCTTGTTGTTCTTTACATATTGTTATTATATTAGATATATATATATATATATATATATACTTTAGATATATATTATATTAGATAGAGATAATTTAATGTCCTATCCTACTAATCCTACTTCCTACTAATATAATAAATGCGAAAGTTTGTGTGTATATTTTTTACCTCTTCACGCTTAAACGGCTACACCAATTTCGACGGTACACAAATTTGGTATGGAGGTAGTTTAGATCCTGGATTAATACATAGGCTTATTTTCAATATCACCATCATCGCCGTTTTTCATCACCACTCGGGTATAACCGCGGGGCGCAGCTAGTAGGATAACAAACTCGGAAAAACAATTGTCCTACAAAATTGAATGTTTGACTGGAACATCCTTCACACCGAATATGTCGAAATAACGAGGTCTTAAAAATGAATAATAACCAGCTATTTTTCTAAGCAGCTAATTACATGTTTTGTTTAATTGAACGGCCACAGAGCCCTACAAATTTAGTGGTACGTTTTACCAGTTCTACGCTTGGTTGTTGTCAATTCCACGGTAACAATTTTTTATATTGCTTTTTGATCGGATTTAGAGGGGACTGTATCGTACACCAAGAAAAACATTTTTTTCTTTGAGCCCGTAGGTCATCTTTAAAGTACATTTTCGTAATGTTTTAAATCAGCATGCATCAGGAATTGTCGAATCTCTGTAATGTCATCAGCACCTGTTGACCCCTTAACACAATTAGCATATTTGTTAGTCTTGTAGGGCAGTAAAACACCATTTAGAGACGATACTTTAGTATATTACCAATTAAACAAGTAAAACATTTATATGCTAAACCGCAATCACATGGTGATATGGGAAGGGGCAGAGGAGAGGAAGGGGCAATCGTTTTTGACACTTGACTTGTCAGTGACATGCACAAAGGATGACCATAGAGAATATAACAATATCTTCCTTTGTTACAGTTCTACAACACAATACTCGAGCAGTTCATTAACTCATGGTACTGCAAGATAACACTGCAGCCGTTCTTTGTTGACGAGCTACGACATCAACTCAGACACGCCTCAGCTTGTTTACTGCAGCGAGCTTTAAAGGTTTGTATAGTAAAACGAATCAAGAGTCAAGATTACCTAATGATTTATCATTGTCGCAGTGTTCAGTGAGATACCGCTTAACTATGACAGTTAATGTGCCGTAGTTAATGTACTAATATAACATTTTTTGTACCATGGTATTGGAATAGTATACATTCACTGTCATATACACATAATGCCAAAACTGTTACCCGGAAATGTATCAGCAAGTGAATGTCTGATCATTGATTGTCAGTTGCTATGACCCTGCTACAATTCTCTTGTTTCCTTCAGTCTCATATGAGATTCTTTTAGGTTCAAAGGTGAAACGGGAGGGGTCATGGGCTAACCTTTTTCCCACAACTTGATGCAACAAAACAGAACAGTGAATATAATAATATATACTTGAAACTAGCCAGATGCACATTAAGGGTGCGTTTGATTCGCAAGCTGATGGCCGTTGGGGTCGAAAGGTTCTCGAATGGTGACCACGGACTGGCAAGCGCAGGATAGGACGGCTACCGACAAGGTGGACAGAAGACCTGACTAAGACCGCAGGCAAGGGCTGGTTGTGGGCCGCTACCAACCTGTCCTTGTGGAAATCATTAGGAGAGGCATGTGTCCAGTAGTGGAAGTCCTATGGCTGAGAAGATGATCATGATGAATGCACCCGCAATGCGGTGTCAATACGAATAACAAAAGTGAGACTATGCCACTCCTTATATAACATCGGCTATAAGTAGTACATAATGTACAACTCTCGCTTTCTAATGTTCAGTGTACAATAGTTGGTATATATTAGACTGGCTGCGCCCCGCGGTTTTACCCGCGTCGTGATGAAAAACGGTGATAATGGTGATGATGAAAATAAGCCTATGAGTTAATCCAGAGTATAAGCTATCTCCATACCAAATTTCATTTAGATCCGTTTAGCCGTTCTGGCGTGATTGAGTAACAAACATCCATCCATCCAACCATCCATCGATCGTAACTTTCACATTTATAATAGTAGTGGGATTACATTATCTTTGTTTCCTGTAACTTTTTTTATCACACTCATACCCTGAACTAGGTTTCCCTGACGCACACAATCACAGCAGACAAACATACAAGACCCGGGATAAACACCTACGCTCATCGCGCACGTGTTTGCACCTGCGGTGATTCGAACCCAAGAATCCGGAGATACAGAATTAATGTCAAGGCTTACGTAGACCGGGACGGCATGGCAAGGGATAACATTTTTACCAATGGACATGCAAACGTATCGTTCTAGAAATATGACAGATATTGCTATGCTTGAATATGATGCTGTGGCATCGAAAGAGATTTCATTGCACATCAAAAGACGGGCTCCCGTGGCGGTATTGAGCGGTATGCCGTGGCGTACTGCCGTAAGCAACGGTATGCCGAGGACGCTGCCGGCGCTCGGCATCTCGCTCTATCCCTATTAACAGCATGTGCACCTTCTTTGTCTGCAATAATCGATATTAACACCAAATCCCAATCTACTATTTTAAAACTAAGGCACAACATTCGATCAAACGCAACTGAAGTCTAAATGTGTATCGGGCAGAAGAAGCTGCCGAGGCGAGCTTAGTCGTGCCCCGGCACGCCGCGACATGTCGCGAATGCCGTGGAATCTAAACGGCTAGTGGGCGCGGGCTGACGGCAAAATCCTTTGCCATCCCGTCCCGGTCTGCGTAGGCAGACTTCACTGACCACTGGGCTGCGGCGACCGTCACCGAAATGTAAACGGTTACTTGATTGTAGTTGCTTAACTCTTTTATGGTTTAGATTATGTATAACCATTATTGCCCTTATTTGGAGTAAGGTTATCGTGTAATTTATCAATGGTATATTTCTCGCAGATAAACTATGCAGAATTTATAACATCACGCCTAGTGCCATGCGCTCTGCGCCATTACAGCGTATACAAAGATGGCGGCCATACCAGCACGTTACAATTACACGTCGCAGCGCGGTCGAGAAAGAATGAGTTGAACTACCTGCGGTCTGTCGCTACCGAGCTCATGCCGAGGGTGTTGAGAGATAGTGAGCTAAGGAATCCGTAAGTCTCAGTTTTAATACAACACATTGATGTCTAATTGTCTATATTGTAAAAGAAAATGGCATGTATAGCTCGGGTCTAAAAAAATTAAGTTTGCTATACAAGGCAAGCGGCACTATGCATCTTATCGAAGGCTTTTCTTTACAAAGCTCGAGTCCGGCATCATGTGGAGTACTGCTCTCATATACATCGTACACAAAGGTAAAAAATGATGAACCCTCGTAGTATGACAAGATAGATACAATGGCTAACTCCGGTCTGTCGCAACAGAGCTCATACTAAAGCTCTTACGAGAAAGAATGAACAAGACGTAAGTTGTAGGATAAAAATACTCGTTACAATGTACACAAAAGCTATTAGAAAACAGAAGTTAAAAAGAATGATACCTCTATGCTTGACAGTTTGTAGATTCATAGCATAACAACAGTTTTAGATACATCTTGATTTACAATTAGCTCATAAGTTTGGCCGATCTGAAGTTTCAAATCAATCAATCAATATTCTTAGTTAGAAGTTTATTGTTACAGAACTCAGCCAAGATTTCTGAGAAATTCTGGAATACAGTGAGGCATCCGTAAAGATTACAGATATCCTCTCAAAAAGGTCTTGATTGTTACAGTGAATTTTTTTTAAAATATTGGCATACCCTATACTCAAAAATATATTCGCTTGCAACATAAATACTAGGTTTTTTAGCAAGGAAGCCCTAGGAAGTACTAGCTCATTACCCATTGTGTTTTTTCATCAAACTTACTTCATTGCCATCTCATTAGCTCTGAATGGGATATATGTTTCAAAAAGTGCCTACGTTTTACGGAATACACTTCGACGAGAGGGTTACAGTGTAGAAAACCAGTATTTCAGTTATATAATATTTATAATCTTCACGATTTGAATATTTAATACCGCCTTATTAATTTTCTAGGGTGTTCACCGTGCTTATAAGGGAGATATTCTCCGGGTGGGTGCTGTTGTCGATAACCGACGTGCTCGCGGACCCCTACATACTGAACACTCTCATCATATTGGCTACGGGGGACGAGAAAATGGCGCAGTTGCCGACCACACCTAATTATAAGGTTACTCTCATACAATACATTTTTCCACATATTCATGTAGTGTTTGTTTTCGACTTTAAGTAAAGTATGTGGCTATAAAGTGGCGATAGCCTTGCTAGTAAGTCAAATGCCGGTTATAATCGGCCGAATATGACCAAATCGACGCGTAGATGATATTTCATAGGTAAATGAAATTGACCCTTATACATTTTTTATATTTGCTTTAAACTTTTGTCACTCATATGTACATTATATCAGCCATAAGATTTCCACAGCTGGACTGGACGTAGGCTTTATTGATCTCCAGAAGGACCGCTTCGATGCGGCCCGCACCTAGCCCCCGAGTCACGTCGCCTGTTAGGTCCACCTTATTCGTGGACGTCCTATATTGCGCTTGCTTGTCCGTGGTCTCCATTCGAGAACCTTTCGAAACCATGGGCCATTCGTTCTACTAGGTATGTGCCCTGACCACTGCCATTTTTACTTATAATCAGCTGGGCTACATCGGTGACATTCATTCTTCTATTAATCTCCTCAGTTCTGATTCGATCTTGTAGGGGAGACCCGAGCACAGCGCTCTTCATAGCTCACTGTTTGACTTTGCACTTGCTTTTAGAAGGCTTATAATATATGGTTAGATACCACATTTCGTTTAGTAATGTCAAGAGATGAGAATAGTGCTAATATTGCGCCAAAGTAAATTTATCATAAGTGTCTGATGGAGTGGGTATTTTATCGGTGAGTATAAACTCACTTTTAAGTATTGCTCACATTTAAAAATATCCCTTATTATATATATACAGCAAAGGGATATTTTAAAGTTATCGTTTTTTTTTTCATTTTTGCTAATGGTCTACCGATATCTCACTTGAGAGTAACAACATAGGAAAATGTCATTGATCAAATCAATCTAACATTAATGGATCTTAAATTTTGATCGATACTTTACAAGACAAGGCAGTAGTCTGAACATACTGGAATTTAGGTGATAAAATTGAGTTCGACGCTACTATCAAATTATTGTCTCCAGGTGGAATTCCTAGAAACGTTCGCACGTCAGACGGACTCGGTGTACATGCAGCGCTGCAAACTCCTCAAGATAGACCTGGACCTGGTGATGAGCGACCAGGAGTACTTCTACGCTTTCATGCAGTACCTGAAACCTACCTCCTATATTTATTTGTTGCAGTTTTATAAGGACATCAGTAAGTGTTCTTTATTGCATAGTGTATAATATGAAATAGCATGTCAATATTATCTATATTGGTATGTTACAAAAACAATGTTATTCATTTACTTTAGAATATTTTTATATCATCGACAAATAATATTCCGCAAAAATTAAAAAATGTCTTAAAAGAAACTTAAATAACATTGAACCTAATTTGTTTCAAAAATAACAAGGGTTCATCACCATCATCATCAACAAGGGTTAGCTCACAATTAAATACATACATATAGACCTCTTTCTCGAGTGGTACGGCAGAGATCACAGCCTTCCAATTCTACGATCCCGGCACACTCCCTTCGCTTTATTGAAGCTCATCTGACCTTTCATACATACGCGTCCGAATCGGCTTATAGTACTTTTGTACTGTGGCGTGTAGTAATGGGGCATTGCTATAGTAGATTTTTATGTGTTTCCATACTATTTCTAAACAATATTTCATAAAACTGATGCAAGACAGGCTGATGAAGTCTTCATCTGATTTTCTGGCCATGATAGGAGTAGGGCATTTATTTGCTCTAAGTAATTAAGTTGATCACAAAATATTTAGACGATTCTTATACTGTCCATCAGAAGGAACTATTAAACTTTTTACAGAATCATTCCAAACCAAGCTCCTCAATCCGGAGCTCAGCGAAGAAGAGAAACAGTTTCTGTATAGAGAAGCTTGCGATATATACTCCACATATCTGGCTGATGATAGCGCTAGTAGAGTCCCGATGCAGCAAGGAATTGCCGAAGAATTGTTAGATATACTGGAGAGTCAGGATACAATCAAACGGTGAGGATAAGGTCATATGCATATATGAGTAATGTAGGTGTTCATTTATGTAATAAGATTTAATTGTCTAATCTGAAGTCTCTCTTTTCTTTCCATTGGGTTGCGGGGTTGATTACAATGTGCTACAAAATTATTACAATACAACACCTACTACAATAGTATTTGACCAAGCCACTAGATGTTGCCAGATTAGTGGTGGATCCATGATTCTGGTTTTGTTTTACTCAGATGAGGGTAGGATTCTTGACATAAATTTTGTGAACTGGGGAGAGGGAGGGGCTCTAATCACGTGTTTGAATGATTAACTCACAGCTTAAATAGCTAAAAATTAAATCTTTATCTTTTGAATGAAAGAAGTTGCTTTTGAAGGTTCGAATGTTCAAATCCGTTGCATACCCGGAACGCTAGCAGCATTGCTCTGTTGAATTGCAGTGTCGTTTCATTGAGCTAATTACGTAACAATATTTATCGTTTTGAAAAACGTGAGTCTTCGAATCCAACGTGTCCAGTTTTTCGAAATCTATCAGTCCAAATATGTAACAACTAATTAGGTTTGCATATTTCCTCTATAGGATCCAGCCGAATCAGAGAGGTGGTAACACATATTTCTAATTCGTACAAGTTTTTGTGTTCATGTTAAATAAAAAAAAGGCAAACGATTCGTCAGATGTTTTAGTGCTTTAGGTAGACAATTTATATTATATAAATAATGGTAGGCCTAGTATGCTGCCTTGTGGTACTCCATATATAGCGCTCATTAGATGTTCAATAATGTACACCATGACGATTAACACATATTAAAGCAAGTTTTTCGTTGTACAGACGCTGAGCATTTGTTAAAGTTATGATGGAACGTTTAACAGTGGGTGTATGTTTGCAGGCTACAGACGAGCCGGGCCGTGTATCAGGCGGCGCGACTAACGCATGCAGTTTTAGATAAAATTATGTTGCCAAAGTTCTTGCATAGTGAAGAGGTAATTAAACGTGTAAAATAATCTCATAAAATTGTCGTGCAAATAGTAAATATTTTGATTTATTATTATATTAGGAGGTATTCAACTCATATTTGTTTATGTATGATTGAACACCCATGAGTTTGTGACGTGAAATCATCATGGATATTATTTTATCTGATAATATATATAATGGGAAAGGGACAGTTTTTTATTTTTTTATTATTATAAGTTTGCGTTTGACAACTGTCTCACCTGATGTTAAGTGATGACGTTGTCTAGGATTTAGCACGCAAAACTAGAAGGTACCTATTCACTCGCGGATTGAAGACTCCAGTTTCAAAGGCAATAGTTTTAAGTTATACTCAATAATAAGTATTGTTGAAAGGTGGTCGGTATATTTATAGCCGTTAATTTTGATAATATAATATTCTAATTTGAGCTACTAATATGTACATACGTTAACATCTCTTTCTTACGATATAACTTGAAAAATGTCGATAATGATTGTTTTGTTTTATAAAAACTAAAACATTGACAACTTTTATATTTCAGTTTTACAAATTTATCATTGGAAGCAGGATACCAACGGGATATCAAAAGCATATGACCAAAAAGTGAGTTCAATAAAATGTTATTGTTTACTTACACTGTGTTATTTTGTGCATATTATGTCGACTAGGAAACTTATAATATGAAATGGTAGGGTTTGTCTTCGCCTAATCAGGAATAGACCTATGTAAAGACAAATATATCCCTAGCTACCGTTGAAGATCATATGACATCATAAAAAACAAGGTTGATTTGTAATTTATAATATTTTAAGATGAGTACAACCATATCGCTATTGTAATAGTTACTACACGATTACACAGCAACTTTCGCGTCCTCGCGTACAAACCTTGCTTCCCTTTTACGATCACAACACAGACCCGCGCCAAAAGAAATAAATATTTTCGGCTAAAGTTACATTGTTATAACATCCGCGTCATACGTTTATTTTAAATATTATATGCATGCTCTTGACTACTGTCTCATCTTATATTGACGATCGCCGTGGCTCAACGGTCAGTGACTTGACTTCTGTTCGAATCCCGGCAGGGGCAAACATTTATGCTATGAATGTAGGCGTTTGCGCCGAGTCTTGGATATTTGTGTGCTGTGATTGTATGTGTCTTATGCCTCCCGCCACACAGGAAATCCTAGTGCAGGGGTTTCAGTGTGATAAAAAAAGAATATTAATTGACAACGTGGTCTAAGATGTGGTACGCAATAAGGTACCTATTCGTTCGTGAGTGAAGACTCCAACATTGTACCTATCTGGAAACACAGACTCGAACAGTGAGTTTCACTCCTTGGGCGTACGCATTTTTAAAGTGGAAGCAAAACGCTGTGTACGTTTCGGTGATATATCTACGATGCAGCTGTGGTGTATTGTCGTGCGTCAGACAACTCCACGTCGGTGTTCAAGGCTTTCACGCCTGCGTGCTACCAGATAGTCACTGCTGATTATCTCTTGGGCTCGCCTCTCGATTGACTTAAGATTCAATTTGGGTGCTCTAGCTCCCATCTGGCAACCTACTGCCCTCGAGTTCTGGATGTCTGTCCAAACACTTAGTGTTCAGGAAATTGTTCTTAAGACCATGTCGACAGTCTATATCTAAAAAAAAAATACTTTCAGACCACACGAACGCCTCCTGGCGTCCGCTTTAAAACTGGGCACTCGACTGAAATCCGCTCTAAAAGCCCAGGTAGATGGACAAGTGCTAGAATTAGTAACCAATCTGGATGACCCCGACGTTGAAGGGATGGAGAATATGGACATTCTGAAGTATTTGGATACGATGGCCTCCGACCAGACCTTGGGAGATCAAGACCTGAGCGCGTACAAAGTCGTGCTGACCGACGTGGAAGTACGATTGGTGAGTCACTTTTTCCAACTGTAACAAAAGTGGTGTTTTTCTTAAGGTGGTTCGATTTCCATACAAACTTATTTTTCCATTAATGTGCAAAATGAGTTTATTTTTACACTGTTTAAACTGTGGTTGGGCTTGATATTGGTATTTATTTGCTCCAAATCACATTTCATTGTTGTAAATTCGGTAATTCGGTTATGTATTTGTCTGACAAATGCGTACGTAATTAAGTATAATAATAAATGGCAGTCAATTTATTTCACTTTCTTATTATTACTTATCAAGTCTATTGACCGTATAATTACCTACTATATCTACTGTTTGTACATAATGCTATTACTGTTCACATTAAGAGGCTAATAGCACAAATATAATATGTTTATTTACTTCATTGTTGGTTCATTTGGAAAAACATTACAAAGTAATATCCTTGTAATGGTCAGTTTCAGTTATAATTACTAAGTACCTCTGCTATCAGATAGCTATAATGTTATGTTTACTTATGTGCATCGTTTTATCATCGTTTTCTTATTTATATTTTACTTATATGAATCAAGTTCAAGTAGTCAGTTTATGCAAGGAGAACGGATGGCCGCTGGGGTCGAAAGGTTCTCGAGTGGATACCACGGACCGACAAGGCGGTCAGATGACCTGGATAAGATCGCAGGCAGAGGCCGGATGCGGGCCGCTTCTGACCGCTCCTCGTGGAGATCATCGGGACTCGCAATGTGTGTAATGTTAGTGTATGTCGTACAGCAAGCCCCGCCGCGGCGCGGCACGGTGCGCGCGTTCACGCTGGCGGTGCACCGCGCGGGAGGGGAGGGCGGCGCAGCGCGGCTGTGGTCGGTGCAGCGCAGCGAGCACGATTTCCACCTGCTGCGCAGCAAGCTGCACGAGTTCCACGGGGAGCGGCTGCTGGCCGACCTGCCGCTGCCTTCCAGGAGGTAACATCTCCGCCTGATACCTGTCCGAGTGTCCATATCCTAGTTTCTACAAATAATATGTATTTATTCATTTCTGTATTTATTAGACCAATTTTTGTTAGTATTTTAGCGATGAATTCTTATAATGAGAGCATTATTTACCACCGTTTCAGAGATAACAGCCCTTTAGAAACCCTCCGATACAAATACGAAGATTTCCTCCAACGTCTCCTGCAAAAACGCCTTTTACAAACAAGCGAATTACTCAGAATATTCTTGACTGAAGATGGTGATTTCTCGATCGTAGTCCAAGCGTCCACACTTAATGTGAACAGTACCGATCTAGTGAACATATACCAGAATGTCACCCATAAATTGAGGAAGGAAAAGGGACAGCATCTGGAGAGCTTCTTGAGAAATTTGCTGATATCATCAGATATGGACCGATATCAAGCTTTGTGAGTATGTTTTTTTATTAATCCCTGTAAATCTATATAAAATCCATAGCAGTAACAGATATTCAGTGTCAGAGATAATGATCTCTTGCTTGTGGCAGTTCTGATTGTGCTTGACGAGCTAATATGCGTTTGATGTTCTTAAGTGGTGACCACTGATTGGCAAGCTCGGCCTAGGATTTCTACTGACAAGGTAGTAGAAGAATTTTGGTTGCATGTCGCTCCCAATCCCTATGAAAATGTGTGTGGGAGGCATATATCATGGCACATGGTAAAAATCATTTTACCATGTGTCCTCGCGATATGTTTTTAGAAATCACTCTCCAATACAACATTGTATTATGATATTATTATAGAAAACACGGCACAGCCCGCGACGTAGAAGAAGCTTTAGAAGTGAGCGAAGACACAAGTGAAGAACCGACGATAACAAGGAAACGTGTCAAACGCGACATCCGCGGCGGCGTGTTCGGGAACAACTGGGACGTGGAAGACACCAGCGTGCCCGTCATGGATCGACAGCATCAGAACTCCGTGCGAGGGTTCACTCAGTGCCTCATGTATTTATGTAAGTGCTTTTCTTAAAGAAGTTTTATACAAAAACCTCGCCAAGTTATAGCAAAACAAATTATTAATCAAAGAAGCGTCTGCCTGAATTAAATTTTTGAAAATAAAACTGTATACTGGTGGAAATTTAAACACGACTATAGAACACTGGTTGTCGTTTTGATTAACTAAGCTATATTAGAACTACATTAGCAGTCCTGCACATGTTATGTTATGTGGTGATTTTGCATAATTGATCATAACCGTGGTGCTAGACTACTGACTCTGATTCTATAACTCGCAGCACAACAAACACACACACACATACTCATCACACTGTTTTCATCGCGTCCACCGCTCACCGCCACCGCCGCTACACACACGTAAATGTACACTTAACCACTCACACAATTAATGTCAACCTGTAATAATGCACATTTAACTTTTATGACATTTGTAAGGTTTCACTACATTTATTACTTATCCGCGGGAGGTAGCCTGGCGACCTGTCACAGGTTTTTATAACCTATTTCAGGCACCAGTCCCTCACAAAGTTAGGTTTATATTTGTATCCACTAAAGTGTATATTTTAGCTTAAGAAACCTTTTGTGAGGAGAAAAATAAACAAAAAAAATAAACAATATTTGAGTCCTAAGAAATAAATCCTTGTAAGATAACCTACTTCCTACTAATATTATAAACGCGAGAGTTTTATGTGTATGTTTGTTACTTCTTCACGCTCAAATGTCTACACCAATTTCGATGAAATTTAGTATGGAGATAGTTTAAACCCTGGATTAACACATAGGCTACTTTTATCCCGGAAAAAGTATAGTTTTTTGGGATAATTGAAGTAACGGGAAAACCGCATTCCACGTGGGTGAAATCGCGGGGCGCTACTAGTTTTCAATAAAGGAATACATTCTGACTGCTAATGGAGTGATCTGTGTTTTGTAGTTGGGCCCGGGATTTAGCCAGGCCATCCGTGGGTAATTTATCTATCTACATAATATATTATCTAATATAACATTCTCATGATCAAATAACAGAAGGAGAATATTTTTTTATAGAATATTGATACTATTATGTAATGTGCATTTAGTCGGTTCGAGTTAGATAAACTCCTCAATTTATTGCATCAAGTAAGCAGGACATAAACTAGAAGCTCAGCCCAGAATTCCTTCCCCGTTGCCTATGATTAATTAAAGAAGAGGGGAGATTGTCATCGAGCAGAGTAAGAGAGATAGAATGATGTGAAAAATGTAAGCGAGTTAAAAATACAGTCGTACTATAAGGTGCCCAGTCCCTAGCGACTCAAATAATATATAGATATATGCACAGATACAGTTGTCAAAAGCAAATTTATAATAATAATAAAAAACGAAAAAAAAAAAGAAAGATACATGCAGACAACTTCAGACACAAACTCACGTTGTGACTTACGCACTTATGTATGTGTTTAATCTCTCTTGCGTACATTCCAGTAAAGCACGTAATCAAAGCTCGCGGATTCGTGACGAGCATGTTGGGCTCGGCGCTCGGGTTGGCGCGTGAGGGCGTGGACGCGGCGGCCAACGTGTTCCTCAACAAGTTGCTGGCGGACTTACTCTCCGAGCGGACGTTGGCGCATCTTATACGATTGGGACATAGTGAGTGTGATCGAAACTGCAACGCGCATTTTTTTATATCCACCTAATCAATTAATTAAACGATGATAGCTCAGCGACACTGGTTCGATCCCCACAAACAGCTTGAGCTTCCGGTGAAGGTAAAGTTACCAATTCCAATTAAATTAAAAATTAAATGAGACATTTGCATGGTGGTAGGGTACTTTCGAAGACCCGCCTGACTAGCTACCACCCCCAAGTTTGAAAAACTGTCACCAAACACATAGTGTGTTCAGGCAGCAGTTCTTGAGAGCCAGTGAGCATTCTAGGTTTAGCGTGATAACATCTTCGACCACCTCGTCACTGACCATCAAGTGAGATAGTGGTGAATCGCTTGATCTTATACAGTTTAAAAAAGCACTGACTGAGCAGACAATGTTTGGATTCTGTAGATCACGCAAACTGGCTTAAATCATTTAAAATAAATGTGTTCTTATTCTATTCTCTGTGTTCGTAGTGTTCTTATTCTAAAATTCAGTTCGTATCGTCATTACAAAGCTGTCTCTAACATTAAATTAGATTTATACAATGCGGCACGAATTAACATGAGGTCTTATTATGCCTAAAACTACCCTCATTTTGATAAAAGGTTTAATTTTAGCGTTGTCATTCATAAGCGTCTTTGTGTAACACTATTTTGAGCACTACCGTATTATATTTTCCGCAATTTAATAAAAACAAAATGTACGTATGGTTCACAATAATTAAATTTACATAGTATAGTTGATAAATAAAATTAATGTCGTTATATAATTCAGTGTAATACTTGTTTGTAATTAACTTTGTTATTTATTTCAGATCAAATATTCGGCAAACGATGTTCGAGCCCTCGCGGCGAGCCCGCACAGCACCGCGAGCGCGCGCGCACGCAACTGCTAGAGTCCGTCCCCGCGCCCGCCGCCGCGGCGCTGGGCGCGGGCCTGCCGCGCGCGCTCCACCAGGCGTTCGACCTGCTCCAGCGGCCGGAGTTGAACAAACAAGTATGTATCAACACTTCCAAGTTTGGTCCATCATCCATTATGGCGTCACATGTCGCATATCCAAATAGCCTACAGTACGTTCTCCGCTAACAAACCCATTTCGTATTGTTACGTTTCCTTTTACCAATCAAATTTTAGTTCTTGGCTTCGCATATCCTATCAGTCATCCAAATAGATTTTTTTTGAATATTTAAACTACAGTTGTAATCCTTCACTGCTTAACCTACATTTATCATTTTCATATCATCATCATCTCAGCCATTAGACGTTTACTGCTGTACATACATTTTGTACTGTACATACAATACATACATTGTTCTCAAACGCAAAAATATAATAATAAAAAAAAAATATTACTCTGACTCCCCGTTGATTTCCATAAGGACCGCTTGCAAGTATTTTGAAATAACTGGGTTTAATTTTTTTTTAAAAACGTAAAGAACGATGAAATATTAACTGCTAAGTTTCAGAACATCCAGGTCTAGCATGATGTCACACCTTCGACCACGTCGTCAAGTTTGATAATGATCAAAATCTAAAAATAAAAGTGCATCTAATATAAGTGTACCTTCTAGGCTCGCGTGCTATCTCTTAGACGACATAATAACTTGATCTTTAACCTACTATCAAGACTTATTACTTAATAAATCAGAAGTCATTTATTGCATGTCATGTGCAATACACAAGCAAAAAACATTACAATGCTGTCTTAGTTAGAATAACGAATGAAATGATGTCAATCTAAATATATATAACTCAAAGGTGACTGACTGACTGACTGAGATAGTGATCTATCAACGCACAGCCCAAACCACTGGGCTGGACGGCTGAAATTTGGCATGCAGGTAGATGTTATGACGTAGGCATCCGTTAAGAAAGGATTTTGATTAATTCTACCCCCAAGGGGATAAAATAGGGGATGAAAGTTTGTATGAAATTTTGTCAATTTTAAACCGATCGGGCTGAGACTGCATGCATAAAGCTACTATGACGTAGGCATCCCCTAAGAAAGGATTTTGAGATTTCCCCTAAGAAAGTTTGGTTCCCGTGGGATAATTGAGGTAGCGGCAAAACCGTAATCCACGCGGGTGAAACCGCTATATAAATAGTATATAAACTACTAGTATATAAATATTATAATTTCATGTGCACATTTGTCATTTCTTCATAATGTTAACTCTGGCTAGATGAGCGAGTCTTCACGATACGGGCAAAGCCTAGTGTGAGGACCACAGGTATTCAAGTGGCATCGGACAGATATATCTGTCTGGACATCAGACAAATACATATATCTGTCTGATGTCAGCGAACACCTTTGTATATACCGTTTTTTATTTTGTATTTGTGTTTGTGCTTACTACTGGATTTCATTTTCATTTCATATGAATAAAAAGTAATTTTGAGATATTTACATTTATTTTGTTTTATTTCAGCTAATCTACTGTCTTCTGGACCTGTGCATAGTAGAGCTATTCCCAGAACTGAACGACAGTCCCAACAGTGGCAACAGTTGAAGTTGACAGTCTGAACATGCAGTGACTTTTGAATCACATCATGTGTAATCCGATTTGTAAACGGAAAACATGGAAGCGTTAGAAAATTACCCAAAGTAAGACTTAATGTTAAGTGATAAGGTTGAATAACATACAATTTCAGGATTACATTTGGGCTTGGCATTTGTTATTTGAAAGGTTATGGTAAATTATACTCGAATTATTCACATTATATACTCAAATTGAGCCATAATAGGCTTGTAATTTGAGTTACTTTGGTGGTAAAGAGTACTCAAACTATATATTTTGATTAAGCTTTAATTAGCTCGCCGAATTGTAATGCTATAGATCCCGATGGATTGATCATGTGATGTTCAGTTTTTATATTTTACTAAAGCGGTGAAGGGCAATTAGACACTAACGGAGTTTTACAGGTAATATCCGTTGAAACAACTTTGATCAATTGATTATTTAATTTTCAAAATAATGTATATTTTACTATCAATTCAATTTTTCAACACATTGTAGACTGACTACTCTTTTAGAGGGAGCTTTGAGATGCATTCGTTATCCCCAACTAAGACATTGCAATTTAGCAACGGTAGAAGCAATTGCGTTTGTCATACTTTTTTTTTACGGTTTTATAAACTGAACCAGTTGTATCAAAACAATAAATTTTGTCTCTGCCGTTCCCTCCTTAAGCTAGTGAATCTTATTATAAAAGTGCTGCTTGTTTTATAAATATGCTAGTAAAATCCAAATATGGTGGGGTGGGAGAACTATTAAAGTATTTCAAGTTTTTCGATTATATTGAGCCGGAGTTTTAGGTTGCGTTCCGAAATGGGTAATTATCACCCGGCAAAGGGTAATCATTACTCTATTTCGTTCCAAAATCCAACGTTGAAAATTCACATTGACAGTTGTGAGGTTTCGGAACCGACACAACACCACATAAATCAATTAAATAAAAGTACTTCTGATTCCCAACTTTATAAATAATGCAAATTATTCATGGAATCCACAAAAATATAATCTAAATTTTCATATACAAAGAATACATGAACGGGTTGTCATTTCGTTTTTCGTGAGCAAGGCTGGTTCTGCCATCCTCCTTTACAACTATAATTTAGGCAATGTTCTTAAAGACACGCTTTCATGTTGTTTCCGTTCATTGTCTGTAACACAGCTCCTATTTAACCGTACAGTCCAGGGGGGGCGATTCTGCAGACACAGTTATAACGTTTTTAAATGATCCGGTCGTATTTTAGATTGTTTTAAATTTAAAAGTATGTTATTCGCTTTGTCTTTATACAATTAATGTTGAACTTACGTACAATTGATTTATGCTCCTCCACTTTAAAAGTGACCGATGGGAAGCATGTGTGATTCGAACCAAATAAAAAATTGTTTGTCCATGCCGCCCACTGTTGGACTACACAGCCGAGAGCTAAATTATGCTAAAAAACTTACTACTGTTCGGATATTGAACATATGTATTGTTTTATTTGTGTCTGTTGCATTTTAGTTGGTAAATATTCCGCTAATCATGTTAATGTTTCTATCAGTAACTATGTCAGTTTAAAATGCTAGATCGGTCGCAGAGACAGGACTTAAAGTTAAGTTATTAATTGTCTCTATACGTCAAACATTAGCAAGTTTTAGTGCTACCCGAGCGAAGCCGGGGCGTGTTGCTAGTATATAATCTGATATTTTAATTGTGTGCAGTCTATTTACTAATGCGCTTAAAGTTTACTCCCGGAGTACGGTATTTATTACTAAGTAATGTTATTGTGATTTTAGTGCGTTCGTCTTAAACGTATTAAAAAAAACGACGCGCAGCCTATCTTTGTGGTTCTGATGTTAGGCTCTGCGCAGGCATTTGCGCATGTGTCAGTAACAACAGTTTGCCAAAGAAAAGTGTAAGAGAAGTAGGAAGATGCGTAATATATAAGCGTGTGAGAGAGACAGTTATACAATAAAGCCCAGTCCCTAAAGACTCAATAATAGATACTGCGCAGACAACTTCAGATACACAGACTTACGTTGTGACTATTGTAATTGTATTAGATGTGTGTTAAAGAAATTGAAGATGAATATTTGTAACTTATGAAGTGAAAATAATCAATTCGTGATATTATAAATATAATATAATTTAAACAATGTTATGCACGACCTTTTGACCTTTACGCATTTAATTTATATTCAGCTGGCCGTTGTTCATGACGGTTCCAATGTCTGTGGACATTGCAAAATTTATTCGCGCAATCACTGATATTAAATAAAATTTGTTTGATGTTGAACCCTGCTAAGATTTTTGTACTATATGCGCCGTAAATGTTTATTATTTGTCATTGTAAAGTATAGCAGCTATACTATAGGTTGGTAAATTTGACATTTAACCCCTATTTCACTAGATGTTAAATGATGATGCGGCCTATGTTTTTTTTATACTGTATTAATTTAGCGTATGACCACTATCGTACATGATGGTCAGTAACAATGTGGTCGAAGGTGTTATCACGCTAGACTTAAAATGTTTACTGGCTCTCAAGGACTGTTACTTGAATACGCTACGTATTTGGTGACAGTTTTACAAAGTTGAGGGTACTCGAAAGTATCCGACTACCATGCAAATGTCTCACGCTTGCCTAGAATGAACCTATTCACTTATGACTTGAAGACACCCAGATTATGTCTATGAGAGAACACAGGCTCAAGAAATGAAATCTACTCCTTAGCTGTACCTATTATAAATCTGGAAGTCAAGCGTTCCGTGTGACATGGTAGTGATGGCAGCTATAGACGTGATGGTATGGGCTTAAGCCTCCACACATATTTGGTTTGTGTTTGGTTGGTTTTAAGAAAGCTGTTTTTAAATAACTCTTCTTGCATATGTTGTACAAGCTTTTGTTTAAAAATATGAAAATATATAGTGTATCTAAGTTATGTCTGTTTAGGACTCACTTAACATGAAGGGACATGTTTTTTTTTGATAAGGTGATGGATCAAGCAAATGGGCCACAGGGTGTTAAGTGGTAACCTCTGCCTGTAGACAGATACAATTCGTATAGAACTGCACTGAGCCCGTCACCCTGAGACATAAAGTTGGCGAGTCTCATGTGCCTGTAATTTCACCGGAAACCATACCCTTCAAACCGGAACACAGTATGCGAACACTACTGTCTGGCGGTAGAAATAGATATGGTGGCAGTTTGTACTCGTACAGTTTGACATAACTCATATATCATGTCGACATACTCGTACAGTTTGACATTACTCATATATCATGTCGACATACTCGTACAGTTTGACATAACTCATATATCATGTCGACATACTCGTACAGTTTGACATTACTCATATATCATGTCGACATACTCGTACAGTTTGACATAACTCATATATCATGTCGACATACTCGTACAGTTTGACATAACTCATATATCATGTCGACATACTCGTACAGTTTGACATAACTCATATATCATGTCGACATACTCGTACAGTTTGACATTACTCATATATCATGTCGCCATACTCGTACAGTTTGACATTACTCATATATCATGTCGACATACTCGTACAGTTTGACATTACTCATATATCATGTCGCCATACTCGTACAGTTTGACATAACTCATATATCATGTCGACATACTCGTACAGTTTGACATTACTCATATATCATGTCGACATACTCGTACAGTTTGACATAACTCATATATCATGTCGACATACTCGTACAGTTTGACATTACTCATATATCATGTCGACATACTCGTACAGTTTGACATAACACATTGGTCCTGCAGGCACTGGTCTTTCAAAAGAGGGTTTCGAGAAATGGAGTTTATTTTTAAATTAGTACATCGGATTCACTCGTGCTCATATAATCCAGATTAGTCGAAATTGTATTATGATGTTTAATCATGACTTGTAAAGTGCTAAAATACAGTAACTCGGAGGGTTAATAATTTAATGTAAATATATACTATGATATATATACCAAAACTCAACATATTGTTATTCTATTAGAAATTAGATCTCACGTACTTATGTATACGTATGGGAACATAAATACCTATTTATTTTTCAGTATTAATTTACATTATTCTTAATTTAAATAATTTATGGAAATAACTCGCACAATATTTGCAGACACCTACATATTATTTAATATGTGTGTATAATGTCTTGAAGTAAGGAAGTTTTCTATGGTGTTCAATTTTAAACACGTTAGGCATTTATAGATATCCATATTTTTAAACCTAGTATACACATCAAACAGAGTAACATCCTGCCGCTATTCTTATTAAATAATGTATAGTACAGTAAAGTCTCACTGATCCGGCAATATTGCCTAATCCAAGGGGGGCGGAAAAAAACGTAGTAGAGTCACATGTTGCCATTTTCTTGCCAGTTTGGCTAACTATTTTAACTTGAAAACAATAACAGATCATTCCCGGACTGTCCGGACTCTCTAAGAGGCTCCAAAAGGTGCCTCCAGTCGGGTCCGGACATTCGTATGAGCAGCTTAAGAGATGGGTCATTAAGGTTTGTTACACTGGCCTTTTTTTACATATTATAAGTTTGCGTTTGACCACTGTCTCACCTGATGTTAAGTGATGACGTTGTCTAGGATTTAGCACTCCAACCTATTCACTCGCCTTCTTCACCATTTCCAATATACTAATTTCCCAAGAGTCTTCCGTCCATAAAAGGTTGTCAGACAGAATTAGAAAATTGGTCAAGTCATAGCAAATAATCGGGTTGCAGTCACCTACCATAGCCTGTCGTATTCCGGATCCTACAATATTTTTTTTTACTTTTCATCCATCTGACATGGGTATCAGAGACTTTTTCCAGCGAACACACTTTGAGCATCTCAATCTGTTATTTATTGAATAAATAAATAATTATTAATATTTTATTGACATTTCACTGACATCACACATTGAAATACTCTATTAAAGGGGTTTGGAGCGGAACAGAACATGGGACCGGGTTAAATAAACTGCAACATGTAACTGTTGATCGTATACTCCTACGTACTCCGGAATAGGAGGTTGTCCAGTTAAGGTGGGCCTTATTCCAGATAGATCGAATTCACTTTGGATTATAATATTAATATTTTTGTGACAATGTTTGAGGTTATACTGATGCCGGTGTGCGACCGTGGGACGAGAGTAAGAAGCGGAGGGTAATCGGGTTATTGGGCGTACCGAATTACTCAAGTGCCGGTTTAGGGAGACTCTACTGTATATCCATGATCTAGTCAAAAGTATCTAAAATGTACCGTTTTCTTTTTTTCATGAAAGAAAAATAAATCTTAAAATTAATTAATAAAGAACATGGTTATCGGTTGTTTTTCAACATGGCGCATGCAACTGTGCCGAAATATCGAGCAAAGAAAAACAGGCAAAATGGCCCTAATTCTATTATTCACACGAACTAGGTGAAATACACTTAAATTCTTCAACATGAAATAGCTCATATTTTATTTACGCTAAAATTTGAATTCGTATAAATCCACACAAAGATGTATCTAACACGAGCTTTATTCAATTGCTGGCTGCTAATAGTTCTAGTTGAAACCAAATAAGTGGCGACTTATTTTACCTAAACGACGCCATCCATAAATTACATCGCACCTCGAGGGGAAGGGAGGGAGTCAGTGAAGTGTGACAAGGGATGGGGGAATCTTAAGCTTTGTGATGTCATTTTTTTGTATTGACATTTGAATTCCCCATTTCGCGCCAGTCGGTAAGTGACGATGTGATCGAAGATGAAAAACTCATACTACATACACGCCCCCATGGTGTGACAAAAAGTCATGAAATTCGTGTGACGCTATTTATGGATGGCCCGAAACATCTTATTTTATTGTTGTTATTGATAAGCGTCGTACAAATTTGGACTTTATTTTAGTTGAACAAGAGAATCACTACGAACACATAGTACATATGGATGTCATACTTACCTAATATTAATTTAACAAAACAAGAAAAAATTATATATTTAATAAGTAAGTTATGCGAAAATGTTTTCTTTCTTCCATAGAAATTCTTGCCATTCATTCCCAACATTATTTTTCAGTGTCATAACTATCTAATATAATTTTAAAATACTTGAATACTAAAAGCTTGAAATGTGACATAATAAATTAGGCCAATTATATTTACATACCTTATAATTTTATTTATCACAAAACAAAGTCTCATGAACTCAATGATTGTTAACTTAGTAGGAAGCAATATACTATAATGTATAATAATTGTAAATACATTAGTGGATTGCATATATTTTTTATAATAATTTAGTTAGCAATACACATTCATGGCCATGGCCCACGGTTGAAAGAAATATAAAAAAGCGGGAATAAATAAATTATTTTGATAATTGTATAATTTTATTCATTGAATTCCTTAAATTGGTCGCAGTGATTAGTGTCAGTGACATGACTTCTGTGTCTCCGGGACCCTGGGTTCGAATCCCGGCACGGGCAAACATTTGCGATGAGTGTAGGTGTTTGTCCCGAGTCTTGGATGTTTGTGTGCTGTGATTGTGTGTGTCCATCCCTCCCACGATACATGGAATCCTAGTGCGGGGGGTATGAGTAAATATAAATTTAAAAAAATATAAAAAATAAAGGTGTCTATCCTTGCTGCAGGCAAGGACCACGTGACTCCTTTAGGTGAGCGGTTTGAACATAGATATCCTCAAAGGTGAACGGTTATTGTTGTCTCTGGCATGGAACTGCTCGGAATTTGCATGGATTTTATAAAGATAGTAAGGCCCCAAGAAGCTAAAAGATGTTGTTCATGTTTCAGCTTCATGATCGCAACATTTTGGAATAAAAAAAGATGAGAGTGGTATTTTTTTTTAATGGAGCAACATATCAATCGCCCTCACTGTATATGATGTTCGTCTGGACCGCACCCTCATGTAATAGTGATATTTCGAATCCTAGACCAACAACTAAGAAAAGCAGTGGCTTCTACTAATGTATTTTCTTTGAAATCTTTCGTCGTGGCTTCTGTTGTCCTAGATGTCCATACATAATATACCTATCACTTACACTCCAGTGTATTAGATTACTCTATGATTCGTTCATTCGTTTAATGCTTGGATGGAAGTAGTGTTGCGAAGGTAAATGAAAATGATTTTGTAAGAGTAGCCTCATTTTAGTACTAAGCCAGTACAATGTCCCACCCCAACTCTAATGAGCTGAGGCCAATGAGGCTTGGAATTTAGACGAGGCGTACTAACGACGTTTAAAATGAGTAAAAATGGTTTTGGGGGTATTTTTTTCCAAAAAGCTGATTTTCGGGGGGATTTTGAAAAAGGTTGGGGGGAAATTCACACGGTCACCTGGCAACACTGTCAAAATAACACCATCTCCATTTCAAAGCTAACCTAACCTATAAGTTTATGAACAAGATGAGAGATTTTGGCGACAAAATGATTATTGGAATGAAATGATAATTATAAATTAACGCTACGAATTTTTTGTGTGGTAAAAGGGATAGTCCGGTTATATTGAAAGTGCAGTTGCGACTTATTGCATTTGCAGTAGTAAGTTTTGCAATATCTTAGTAACAGTAGTCACCTACTTCGTTATACTTTAGCTGAAATTCAGAGCTCAGAGCCATAAAGAATTTCTACATGAAATATTTGCTAAGTGGACGTGCGATGTGATGATGAAATAATGATATGTAAAAAGTACGGTGGAGCGCCATTCAATGGGAGTACAGTTCATTAATTGTATTTTCCCAATTTATAGTAAAAGACTTAAAATGTTATAGTGACTATTTTACTTTACACAACAGACACTAGATGGTCTAAAAATTAAATATATTTTGCTGTACTTAATGTGAAACTTAAAGATGTGATTGTTAGTTGTTTTGGAATAGACAGGAGATAAGAACAAATTGCTCTTTCAATTATATAACAGAATCTGAAATTTGATGACACAAACTAAATAAAATAAAACAATTTAATTTCAATTAAAGCAATTCCTAGTAATATTTTTAGCTGTGGTCTAACATTTACTTTGTTTTGTGGCTAGAAATATTGTTTAAACTCTGTCATTATCTTAAGAACAGTCTTTATACTTTATTATCTCAATGTAAATGTACCAATATAGTCTGCCAGCACAATGGTAAATTGAACTTTATTGTCAATAAGATAAGCAGAGTTCATGCATTATCTCTGAACCCTATCATTAATGTCTTATTTGTTCTATTTGTTAGTGTGACAGTATCATTATTTGCTTGATGTTCCATATTACAAACAATGTAGCCACCATTATATGTACTATTGAAGTTTTGGGACATTGCAGCATCAGTTGAAATTTATAAATATTTGGTGTTCAATTCTCAGGTTTCTAGTCATGTAATAGGACATTCTTATATTTATTATTTGCTCATTTCTTTACTGTGATAATGGTATGTATTGTTATTCTTTTATTTCAGATTAAAAAATGGCACTGCAAAGGTACGTTTCTCATGTAGCAAAGCAGTATATATCAAGACACTGTCTTTTACGGTCAAATATCCAGCAATCATACTGTGAACTCCATCACAAATATAGCTCTGAAGTACCTAAAAAGTTTACTGACCGTCATGAATGGGTTGTACTCAATAAAGACATAGGAACAGTTGGAATTAGTAAATATGCTCAAGAATCTCTGGGAGATGTCGTCTTCGCCCAACTACCTGATCCAGGTACAAAATTAGAAGCTGGAGATGAATGTGGTGCTTTAGAAAGTGTGAAAGCAGCTAGTGAAATTTATTCACCTGTAACAGGGGTAGTGACAGAGAAAAATCAAGAAGTAGAAAAGAAACCTGCCTTGATAAACACATCATGTTATGAAAAAGGTTGGTTATTCAAATTAAAGTTGACAAAACTTGAAGAACTAGATGAACTTATGAATGAAGAAAAGTATGACATATTCTTGAAAACAGATGTGGAAAAGCATGATACGTAATATAAGCCTACATTTTAGGTAAAAACATAGTCTTTATCACACTTCTGTTGTATAGCTGTGGTCTTTGAGCAATTGAGCCACAAATCAAAATAAATCAATAAATCTGCTGGTTAAAAAACTTGAAATGACAATTATATTAACTGGTGACTATAATTCGGTCCGATAATGCAAGACTGTGCGTAAAACCTTAAAACTTGTTTTTGTTATGTTCAAAATATTTTACCTAAGCTTGTTACCAATATAGAAATTATCAAATGTACAGTTGTATGTCAATGTTGTTATTTTAATCACCTTTAAAAGATAATTGACTGACTATTCTATTGTACTTCGTTTTTGTTAGGCTCACAAGTCACAACTCAGACAATTATTAACTGATTTGGGAATATTTTTCTTTTATTTGAAAGGAAATACTTTGATATTAATCCCATAGAAATATCCACAATTCAATAAATAGCACATAGTATTTTCAAAAGCATGTGCCATCCCTAATATATAAATAAAAGTTTATTAAATATGAGTACCTTTATCATAATTATGAAAAACCAGCTGTGCCCCGCGGTTTTACTCTCATGGTGATGATTGATGATGATGAAAAGTAGCCTATGAGTTATTCCAGAACCTGAAGTATCTTCATACCAAATTTCATCAAAAGACGTTCTGGTGTGATTGAGTAACAAAAATCCATTCATCCATTCAAACTTTCAGTTTTATAATATTATATAGTGGGTCCCCCCACTAATACTAAATAATGTCAAATACTAATAATAAATATTAATATATAAATAAATATAGTCTAGTCAACAAGTACAAAATCTTGAAAAAAAGAGGTCCTAAAAGTATAGCGATACTGCAGATTTGGAATCACTTCTAGTAAAATATTTTTGAAGGGTTTTGGTGCAGGTAAAAAATTGCAATCGTTATTAACAAAATAAGAAGAATCACATTATTTTTTGTTTTTCGTAAATAACTCGAAAAATATTAATATTTAAGCAATTTTCACAAAAGCTCGTCAAACAGGTTGCACGCGCCGCCGCTAAAGAGAGTTCATCAGATAAAATATTGTTTCTTAGAATAAGAAGTCATTTTATAAATTGACTAGACTAATAGGTTTTAAACTATATAATTATTAGGCGAGTATATTCTGATTGCTGTAGTAAATAAAAGAAAACAAATGTGCAATATAACATTTATTGATGTGCTTTCTTACTTGGTTAACATAATAATGATTTTACTTTGGCATCCTTCCATATCCAAACTTCCATCCTGTATCACATTGTCTTAAAATAGAAATAATATCTTATAAGAAAATCTCACCATGTCAAAAATTAGGCAAACAACCTGACATGTTTTCAAAATCTATAAGACATTCTTAAACATAATTGGTATTGTTATCTATGAACAGACATATGCATATTATTATTTTATTTTTCTGACCAGTTTCAAACTGACTTCTACTAGTTTCCTGGAGTAAAAACTGTGAATCAGTTAGAAACTGGTTGAAATTGGACAAATTCCTGGTAAGTGGCAGTGGCATACATGTTCCTTAGCCAGTTTTTAGATAAATCACATAATTTGAATGTCAATATCAAAGCTTAGACAAGACCAGTGTAATTCTTTTAAAGATGTACATGTGTAGTATGGTTTCTAAAGATACTATAAATCACTATGATCTCATATTTGTGCTTATACAAAAAAATATACATTCTAAAAAAGGTATAGACCTAACAATAAAAAAGCATGATACATAATAGTCCATCCATCCAAACCATAAAAATACACATGCATTTACCATTTCAGGTTAGCACAGAGATGTGTGCAAAACATTAGTTATAATAAGTGTGTTGCGAGATTCATTACTGTCATATGTACTTTCTCGAGTTCACTACCACATACATTCTAAAATACAAGCATATCTATAATTGAGTTCGTAATTTTAAATGCTTATGACTAGACATATAAATTCAGAGTAAATATATGGTGATAACAACAGGAAGAAATATATTAATTGGCAACCATTCGCACTTACTCCCTGTTATATTTCAATACCTACTTATAATTAAAAAAATGCTAGTACCTCTTCAAAAGCATAATATCGTAATATTAATAACGTAAATACTATGCATATATGTAAATACTTTTTTAAAGTAATATAACTTTTGTATTATACTCTTAAAGCAAATATTTTATAAAAATGGCAGTTCATCAACATAAAAAAATCTAGTAAATACTTTTTAAAAATTGTAGAAATTACTTAACTTACAGGATAACATTATTTGTAAATAAACCATGATATATTAATTAGACACCATCCATTATGAAAAAACATTAATTCTTAAAGGACTTTTGTATATTAATATATCTAATTAACTTTAGGACGGTGATACATAATAATGTATGGTTTTTTTATATATGAAATATTTACATATATATATTTATACTTATTCGAAATTATTATGCCCATTATTTAATACCCAGCACTGTGCCTCTGTAATACAATAAAATAAAATGCATGTAAATTAATTCATTTTACAGTATTCATAGCTTCTGAAATAGACCAAAAATTCCCCGACCTGCAAATTTATTCAAGATTTTTTATATTTTTGTTTGCCCATTGGATCCTGCGCGACTCAACCGGATTAATAGAATATTAGTACACTCTTAGTTATGATTCAGACAATTTAATCTGTAAACCATGAGCCAGGCTTGAAGTCTATTATTATTTCATCTCCTTCTTGTCCTTATCGCAATTACTTTAAAATAATTTTAAACTGTTATAATAGCCTATACTTTGTTTAATGTGTCCCCTTCGTTTAAACCTAATTAAATCACCATCACTTAAGTGTCATCAAGATGTCACCTGTAGATCACAATAGGAACAAAATAAATAAATTATATGCTACTACATCTTTTTAGTTTTTTATTGTTATCGTGATAAGTTACGAAAAGGGAAAAATTTTGCTGCTGACGAAACAATGATAAATATAATGTACAAATTTGTTTAGGTAAAATTAAATGGACTTCGCATTTATAAACAAGTAAATATATTATACAAGTCAAATAATAAATTTAATCATGCATGACCAATTGTAAATATATATCAAACTATAAAGCCACAAAATCGCGAAGCACAGTGTATTCAATACAAAAGTAAATTTTCTCCCTAAAAATGTATCCCATTCACTTATTCTGCAAAGTAGCAGTACTACACAGTACACGTATAACTGTTTTACCTACTGTCGAAAGTAATTATTTTGTTAATTTACCATTTTATAATAAATACCAAAGATTAACTTTTATAGCGGTAAGTGTTTACATGGATATCTGCGGAACGGATAGATTTGCAGGGAACATCACGCCCGTACATAGGTCATGGCTCAAAATGACTTTCTCGCCCCTCGCTTATGGCGCATGTAGAGTAAGTGGAGCAAATATTAATAGCCGTCTCCCTATCAACGACAAAACGTTGATCATCTTCCCTTTAAATTCTTGCATTAAAATAACATTTAGGGCTTCATTACAACATAATAAATAACTCATCCATATCCTGGCAATACAGCGCCTGTTTTAAACGTGATCTTCGGTTTATAAATCCAAGTCAGGGCAAACGGTTTATCGAGGGATGTATTGATGATTACTTGTAACGTTCTCTTATTTGTGCTGTAGATGTATTCGCAAGGATTTTTGCACGGTTGATTGTTGAAGTTGACATTCTTGATTGGTGGTTGGTTGAAAAACGTGATTTTTTCAAGGGACGGCACTCCATAACCCCACCAGCGAACGGCGCTCCGGAATTCAGTATAGTTGTGATAGAACTCGATGTGACTGTATTTCTTTTCTTGGTAACTGTCTGTAATTGAGAAATATGACAATTTAGGAAATATCAAAGTGTCACATTTAATTATTAAATTTAATTTAATTTACGCGGGCACTATCGCGACTCCTTTTAATGCCAATGGTGCATTCAATTGTGATTCAATGTTTTGTTTTCTATTTAGAAGGTAATCCATTTTTTGTAACTATAGTTATTGAAGTGATAATGTATTTATTGTGATGATAAGGAGTTTTGTTTTAGATTAGGTGACCTTGTCTAAAGCAGACTTTTTACACTTTAAATTTTATTGTTGTATTTTTTAAGCATTGGGTAAATATTATTAAGATGATTTGATACACGTAACAAATTTGTTTCAGGTGTTTGAGTATTTTAAGCATAAGTTTATCTATGTAAAAAGTTGAATAAATGACGGTAATAAGTAGGCGCTGAATCAACAAGATTTGGAAAGAACAACGGAATTCATTTTCATATTAAAATACATATATATTATATATAATGACTAACATATTACATCCTTGTGATATGTTTAGATTTTTGTTTAGACGAGACTACTCGTTCAATTTTGACGGACCTTTCACTCAAAGGTCGCTAGTTTCTCTGCCGCTACTACTTAAAAAACCGCTTTATATTAATTAAGAATTAAAAGGTTCACAAATTTCGAATATATCAAAATTGAGAACCATTGAAGGGCATCGCAATTTCTGTTGCTTGTGCAACGATACCTTTCCATTAGTCTATTACTGTGGGAGCAATACTCTGTGTGGGAATGGACAATGTGGACATGTGTTTTATATAATAGGAACCGTCGTTAGCGGAATAATATATACATGATATATTCATACCTATTTCCCGTAGGGGTAGGCAGAGACCACACCTATAATAACTCGACGTAAGAAGATATTTAATTATGGATGAATATTATATATGATTATTATTAGCTTGCTAGGACATGAGTTAATTATCGTAATGATATCAAATGCAATAGTTGAATATCTACTGTAGGTGCATTATCATCCAGGCGCTTTCTTCAGAGCACATTGTCATTGGTTAAGTTGATTGGAGAGTTGCAATATTACCGTTACAAGAAGCGCTCTGATACTCACGCATGCTGTCACCGTCGTCCCAGTATATTTCCCCGCGAGCGTTATACTCCGTGTCGGGAACTACTAGGAGCTGTAGGGGGGAGCTTCTCGTCTTCGTGGTGATGACCGGCCCCTGAGATGGAGGCTCTTGCGTTGGGATTATTGCTCCTCCCTGTACAATACATGAATAATAATAATAAATCATTTATTGCCACAAAAAATGAAATATTTATACAGGACATGTTTAATTAGTTAAATATCTATGGCAAAAGGGATAGGCTCAGCATGTGTCATGTTCCCACGATGTAGAGACCATAACGGTGTTTTACAGACTACCCCTAAGCTCGGACTATGGTATGAGATGGTATAGTATGGGACTTGGCCGAGATATAAAAAAGAAAAGAAAAAATAAACGAACACCCACAGACAGCAGCTTAACAATTCTAGGAAGCTAAATAAATATTGCACAAACAAAACATCCTCAATATTGTTCGAGAATGGGCGCGGTGTGTGTGTTTTCGTGTGTTTGTGTGTGATTATGTGATGTCATGTTGGTGGATGTGGTGTGTGTATTAAGGTTGCATTTAACTACTATAATTATTATCATTTAACAGATAACAGTTTTAAATCGGATTTTTTTATGAAATTTAGCTTTCTCTTTCGCTCTAGGAACTCTTAACAATTTTTTGTATCTTTGTTTATTCTATAGATCAAGCGTATGACCACTATTTTACTTGAAGAGTCAGGTGAATCACACTGGACCTAGATATTTACTAGCTCTCAAAAATTGCTGCCTGAACACACTATGTTTGGTGACAGTTTTTCAAACCTGTGGGTGGGAGCCAGGAACTTGAATGTACCTGTGGTGTTATACACGGTAACCATGGAGGGATTTTGATTAATGTGTTACTCTATTTGTCTAGGTTTGTTCAACAGTTAATAAATATGGTATAAACCAATAAACATCATCTTGAAAACAGTCTTGGATAGATATATCACAATTAATTTAGGAATAAATTATGAAAAGTTGTCCTACTGAAAAGCTATGGATGTTTTTGAGAAAGCAAAATTTGCTTTCTCAAAAACACATTTATAATATTAGTGGGATTTATTGTGTTTATTTTAATTAATTTTTCATTATTATCTTACCCTAATAGAGACAGTGCTATGTTCATCCACATCGACCCACTGTCCGTTTCCAAGCCTTTCCCCGGACAGTTTGTACCAAGTCTCAGGTAACGGGAAGAATGCCTTCGTCGTAGTCGCGCCTTGGTTCAGAATGGGTGTGATCATCAGATAAGGGCCTATTAAGAATTGGTCATCGATATCATGAAGGTTGATTTGTCCTGGCCATCTGAAATGAATAAAAATATATATTCTGGGATGCAAACAAAATTGAGAGAATAGACTTTTTGTGTATGGCATTATTATTGTTAGCGATCAACTGCATTCGAGATTCGAAGTTTTATGGTTTATTGCATTAACAACATGCTAAGCGGAACTTACATCAGAACAACATCCTCTCAGATGTTAAAAGGAAGATATAAATTCGGACCACCAGTGAAGTGCTACCATAGCTTAGTTGGACAAAGCGACGGGACGGTATTCTGTACTCGTGGTAAATTCCACTGGTTGCCTAAATTTTACCTCTATACTAGTATAGAATACAATACAATATTTTTATTTCAGCTACTTGAACCCACGCCTACAGAATACCGTCTCCGTCGCTTTGCCAACTAAGCTTTAGTAGCACTGCACTGGCGGTTCAAAATTATTCCTTCCCCTAAGATAAGTATAATGATGTTGTTATGTGGGATGTTTTTAGGTGGAGAGCTGATATCATTGTTACAGATGATTCTTCAGCTCTCCACCTACTTAATTTGCTTATCACTGGCACCACACCGTAACTGGACATTTGGAAGTAAACGTCTTCATTTAAATTAGAAATCCTTCTCTCACTGCATTTATTCATAATTTTCTTCATTACTTTTCTGGATTATTTTAGGAGATGGTATTCTCTGGTGGTCGCCTACATCCTTCCACTGCCGGTGTGGATTGATGAGATGCTTGGGAACTCATTAAGTTAAATAAATTCAAATACAGTTAACGAGAAAGATTTCCGCCACAAAAAATATACAATGGCTGCCATGGATTACCAAGTAATTAAGCCAAAAATTGATTGCACAATAAGTAATATTTAACACTTTTCACGATATAAATGACGAATGATCATGAATGATTCATGATGAAATAAACTTACTCGAAGAACAGCGGTCTAGCCACGGTCTCGCCCGTGGTGTGCGCTTTCCAAAACAATGCATAATAGTAGGGCAGAAGCAAATATCGAGTTCGAAGGGCTTCACGGCTAGCTGCAACCACGTCGGGGCCAAGACTCACCGGATCTTGGGGCTGGAATGATTATAACAGCATATTGTTACTTTTTAAAATCTGTTATTAACATGCACACAAAAAATATTGATCTAAATATTATGTATAAAGAAAAAGGTATTTAACATGAACAAAATGATAGTTTCGATTGTAGATTTTAAAATGTTTGTTATTGTGTGTCCTTGTGTTAGTGCCAGTGGTAACGACCATTAAACACAATTCACGTGAAAAAGGAGGGTAGACAAATATTCATTAAAAGAATGTACCTAGAAAAACGGGTTATGACTTCGGTTTGAATGTAAACATGGCGCAGGCAATTGTGCCGAAATATCCAGCTATAATAACAACTAAGACAGTAAACAACGCGCTAATAAATCTAATAATGATAGTTTTTCATTGTGATGTCAAAGTTGTACATACACACGTCGCGACGCCTGGTAGCCGGAGGGGAAATTCATGTTACGCCTTTCCTACCTAACCTCGCCAGAGCTTGTCTATTGCACTAACAAATGAAGAGCTTGCAAGGGGCGCGGAGGGAAGGATTCTTTCACACTTTCCATGCGAATCTTTCAAGCACACTGTTTTCTACCATTATAACTTTCAAACGCTTCTGATTGGTTGGCGGGTTGGCAATAGCTTTGTCAGATGCGTTATCGAGTATTAAAATCTTTTTAATCACTTATGAATAAATAAAATGTACCTGTCGGAAATTGATGAGTAAAACTAGAGATTGACAGCTAGTGTGTTGAAAAATACCTTTGCCATGTGAAATGTGTATTAACCGTTAAGTGTTCGTGAAAGTGTAGACTTTATAGACAAAAAAAATTGAACATGATTTATGAATTATTTCTCCACTTGTGGAAGGAACAGGCCTCAATGCCAAATCCTCACCGTGATTATCTCCACAATCTCGAAGTAAACGGTCTGTCATTACTGAATCATTACCCACAATATGATTTAACTGAACTTGAATAATAATAAACTTGACCCTGGATAAATGTAAATAGAATGCAAGCGCAAAACAAAGAACAAAAACCCTATCTCAACTAACTTCACTACATCTTCATTCATGAACACCATTCTCTTGCCGAAGTTTCAAACATGTAGTAATGCACTCACAATAGAGGTGTCGGAGTTATGATTCCTGCTGAACGGATAGAAAGCCCCGAGCTGCATCCATCGCTTGCACAGTTCCGGCGTCGTGTTCCCCGAGAAACCACAGATATCGGCTCCCATCATGGGGATGCCGAACAGACTGAAGCTCAGTAGTTCTGTTTCAAAACAAAAACAATAATATGTGAATATTATTGGAATGTCTGTTTGTTTGGAATAACAGAGTTATAAGAAATGCACAAAAAATGTTTTATCTATGAGTATCTATTTTTTTATTTTCATACAAGTAAAAAGGTTGTTTCTCATTGTCTTTTCTTCGTTACTGCAGTTGATTTAACTCTGCAATTATCGTAGTCCAAGTTTTTTGCGTGAGTGTATGTTTGATGATGTAAGTAGGTAACAATGTTGTTAACGTATTTCTTTTTCCACAAACTCTGTATGTCTACTGAATTGGTATTTTTGAACAACATATTTACCTTTATTTATTTATATATGTACCTTTGGTTCCTATCACACATATTCTTTTTCCAAGTAATCTATTTGTTCATTCCAGTGAAACTAGGACAGACTTTTACAAGTCTTACTTATTAATAAGTATTATTTTATAAGAAATGAAATCACGTCACCATCATATCGACTTGAAGACGTCAACTAATTGAAATGGGCCTTGATTGGGCCCTGCAATCCTGGTTAGGTTGTCTATTCACCTAATCAATGGACATTCTATGCATTGGTGGAGTGTAAACCCAAAAAAGGTTCAAAACCATTGGCCATTGGCAGTTCTACGTGAGATCTGGCTTGCACTGCGATTCCAACCTGTTTATCCTGATAGGTTATAGTGGTGATTTCGGTTATTTTGCAGTACTATTAATTTCCGATTCAATTATATAGATTTATCCCGAGCAAAGCCCTCTCCATAGCTCGTTGTGCGCCCTTAAGCTTGCTTACAAGTTCCGTAGTTAGAACATTTCAGTTCAGTCATTACTGATAGACTGAAGAAGTGAATTACTTTTAGTTTAGACTAAGCTTTGGACCACCATGTCCCCTGATGTTAAGTCACGATCCGGTCTATGATGAAGCACCAGTATTGATGGACGTTTATTCCACGTAGGGTGCGCGAGCTAGGCCACGAGCGCTACCTCACTCGATAGCCTGATGATAACTTGGTCGAAGGCGAAATTGCGCTAGACCTAGAAGCTTTCAAGAACAGCCATCTAAACTCGCTAGGGGCTTGTTAACAACTTTTTAAACTTAGGTAGTCAGGCGGCCAAGTTGACGGTAGTAAGAACTGTACCAGCATTTCATGAACTATATGTTGATGTATACTGACCGGGTAGAGTCATCCTCATGTCGTGCCACTCGCTCCGGATGTCGCCGCTCCAGTGGCCCGCGTACCGCCCGAGCCCCACGAACGACGCGCGGGATATGATGAATGGCCTCTTACCGCGGATCTCTGATAGAGCGCTGGGAAACGTACCATTTTATATACCACAAAACGATAAGTACATATTTATTTATTATACATAGTATCATAGCTTATGAATAGTGTTCTTAAGAAGCTAATGAATCGTTAGACCGCACATGGGCCAGGTAGAAACTTCACAGACTCAACCATATGTTGTACCTACTGAAGTCGCGACTGATCTATTATAGCTCTGAAGTTTAGATCTGCAAACCAATGCGCATGTACCGATAGTCTGCCGGTAAAATAGTCATCGAGCAGAGTAAGCGACATAAGAAGATGCGACAAATACTACTGCCGCGGAAATTATGCAATCAAATCAATGGTTTAAACTTAAGACCAAGAAGTCTTAATAAGAAATAGCTTAGTCATAACCAATTAGTCTATTTTTTCAAACGCCTGCCTATTACAATAGGCAGGCGTTTGGCCACTATCTCACCTGATGCGGTCTACGATGATTCACGCCTGCCTAGAATATACCTGATGATATTTGGGACTTTATATATTGTTCTATGTAGAATTTGTTCACGTGTGTCCATGTCTTCCACATCACAGGGAATCTTAGTACGGTAAACCGAGTGAAAAAGCGTTTGTTAATAAAAACTAAGTCGAGTACATACAAGTTGGTAGCGACAGCTTCGGTGATGGAGTACAGATTGTGCCAATCGTAATGCAGCCCGGCGTAGTGTCGCGCCTCCATACAGAGAGTGTGGATGCAGAGCGCGGTGTCCTGGGTGCTGGGCTTGTACGGAAGCTCTTCTGGCTCGCATTGCCCGTATACTGAACCGTCTTGGAAGTTTGAGGGCTCGTTCATGTCCTGGAATATTGTTTCCCAGTTATAACTTGTTATGTCGAATAATATATCGGATTGAAGTGTTTTTCTGGAGTATGTCACAGTGCCCGGCAGATGAGGGGAAAAATTTGATAGCTACCATGTTATAATTATAAAATGTTGTATGTATTGCTTCCGGGCTGTTTGGCCGTGGTCTAAGTGAAACTTGTGTTCCAGACGTTTCGTCGATCACTGCGGTCGACATCTTCAGTGGTTCAGGTCCGAGCGGCGACAAGAGCGTAGAAGTGCGCAGACCGCAACATGCAACGCCGGCCGTGAAAGCCTCAGAGTTTACAATTATAAAATTATTTTTAAAAAATACCAGCCCAACATGTTAAAAAGTAATTTCCCTGTTGAGTCGATACAATGATTTGTCTCATGGGCACCTGGCAGCTTAGTAAATGGCAAAGCTTTATAATTACTTATTAAGTTTTAGTGAATTCCAATGTAAAATTTATACTATTCCTATATAATATATTGAGATATAATCAAGACATATTAAAGTTGATAACATACTCTGCATGCAAACCTTTTTGACGTGATAACGTTTTATAAATTGATGAATGCCAAAATGAAAAATAGTAACGTTCCGTGTAGCGTTCCGTGTAGCGTTCCGCGTAACGTTCCGCGTAACGTTCCACCTGAGTTTTGTATTACATAAAATAATCAAAGTCAATGTCAAAGTCAAAGTCAGTCAAATTCAAAGTCAAAGTCATACATGATTATGTCGTTATCACGTAAATCTATCGTCCGTAAACCGACTTTACAGACAACCAATTTTTTTTTTTTTTCAAATGTGTATTATCTAAACTTAGAACACTAGTTGCTGGGTGTTTATTGGTACACCTATTATTGCCACTTCATGGGGAGTTACAATGAAAAGAGGTCATATAAAAAGAGTTATTTAATATTTTCTTTCTGTAGGGGTTTTAGATAGTTGGTTGCAAATTGAACCATCAAATGAGATAAAAGTCAAATACCAAACTTATAAAAAAAAAAGTCCTTCAAACCTGTGTTTTAAAATTATATGTTACTTACAATCCATGCTCCGTCAAATGGTATTTTCTTGTGGAAGTTTGACATCATCTCTACCCAGTAAGGAGTAGAGTTTGGATGTGTGAAGTCGGGGAAGACGGTGAGACCGGTGTTCCACACCTACAAAAGAAAAATCAATTTATATATTTTACACATTACACATCACGGTTATACCACCGCACTATCCGACACCGCTTGAAAGCTTATCTACATATTATTGGCTCATGGGATTCGCATACTGTGCGATTCTACGGATCGTTTTTGCCACATACCTGCAGAATGTGGAACGAGATTCCTCATCGTGTCAGTGTAGCTAAAATATGGGATTCATAAAATGGAGGGTAAACAGATTCTTAAAAAGGTTTGGCAACGTGTCACAATGCCCAGTATTGAGCGGCCCCACTGGGTTGTTTGCCGCCTATTACATTAAAAAAAATATATTTTAGAACAACTAACAAGCCACTGGATTGAGTGTCTCGACCTCCAGACAATGTTGATAAAATGCTACTCTAATATTGGTAAGTACCAAGGTAAAGTACCAAATATAGAGAAATAATATAGAGAATGGTCCACCAACAGCCCAGAACTTACAACCCAGTCGTCATATATCCAATAACCATATCCCTATTTTTGTTGAAATAATTGTACAGCCTTATAAGGCTTCTTGTGCTATTGTATACATTCTTTGACAATAAATAATTTCTCTTCTTCTTGTCTTGACGACAAGGCGGGGTCGGAACTACATTCTATTCTATTTCCACTCCATTCTACCCGTATTCATTTCAGTGCTCACACCTTTCATATACATATAATTCTTCACACAGTCCATCCACACCTTCTTTTGCCTTCTTCTACCTCTATATCCATCCACATTCACGCTCAGTAGGTACTCTTTTTGTAACGTTCATCATCTCTTCTCATGACATGTGTGACCAATGCCCATACCAAGCCAGTTCATTGCCTATCAAATTCTCATTCAGTTTGGAGCACAATAAATGGTTACTATTGTACTCTAATTTATATAATTTCACGAGTGGTGATAGCGACGAGGGTTACAAGCGAAGATTTTTGAGTAACTTTAGTAAATAGCAGATGTGAATATCCTTACTTTTCCAACGAAAGGTTGATTCGTCGAGTTCTTGATAAAGATATCCATTTCGATGCCTCGGTCGTACGGCGGGTACGTGCCAGGCTTTTCCGACGCTCCAACACCGGGATCTTAAATTAAAATATTTTAATCTATAATAATAATAATTAATTTAAGAATTAATTAATTTATAATTAAATAATAATTTATAATTACATAATTAAATAATAAATGTATCATTATATCTTCTATGTTTTTGAGATGTTTTCCCATAATTTGTAGAAGTCCGTTACTGGAATGGTCTGGTACCGTTTGACCAATATCTGTCTCTGATGGTAGGCGACGGTCTGTCGGTGACAATTAGGACGCTGCAGCTTATGTTATGTACCTTACCAGCTAAAATCTTATATTTTCACTTCATTCCGTCTTCACGAGATCTGTACATCAGTTAAAGAACTAACAACAAACAGCTAATTCAAGTAGATTATATTTTGATAAATTACAAAATATTTAGTGTTAGTAGATGCATGGATTTCTTCTTCTTCAATTTGTTTGCTTACAATTGCGTAAAAGCCTTTGTAGTCAAGCCATACTTAACTTTTAATGTTGTAAGTAAGCACATTGTCATAAAGTGGTTTTTTGTATTTTGCTGATTTATAATATGGACCCAGTTATCTTGAAAAAAATATTAAAATAAATAAAAAATTAAATAGAACTTAGCCACCGTTATATATTCCACTGTGACCCTTGACGACCCAGTGGCCCCCGTGGTTCGTCACTAGATATGTGCACTCACCAATAATGATGACGTAGTGCATGCCCTCGGTGTGCAACAGTTTGACGAACTCGGGCAGTCCCGCGTATTTGTCCGTGTCGTATGTGAAGTCGTTATGGTTGTGCATGTAGTCTATATCGTTCCATTGGACGTCCTGAAAATATACACATAACACTTTATATTTTACAATTAGACTATTGAATATGCAATATGTATATATTTTTTTATTTCTTTAATTCACGTTTTACTTCATGGTCGTTTAAAGTAATTTTCGCCATCCTATCCCCATAAACTTTAAGACTGTTGTTTTTTTATTATTAGATCTATGAAATATACACAACATAAGTCAGTGTCTCTGAAGTTCGCTGCACGTACCTGCGCAGGAGTCGCTACGGACTTGGTTTAGCTAAGTTCACTCGCTTCTGTATCCATCTCGCTCACTCCGCATGATACCAAAGTACTGGCAGTCTTTCGGCACATAATTTAGACACACTGTATATTTTACCTGAAGATGGGATGTGAAATACTGGTATTTATGAGGTCAATAATTAAAAAGTCACTTTGTAGTTTTAAACACGAAGTCCCAAAAAGGAGTTTGTCAATCAGTTGAATTTTTTAAACGTTTGTAAACAAATTAAGAATATATCTTTTTTTTAATGAGGTGCCTTCATATGAGTTCTATAAAAAAATAACGAAATCGTTTTAATATGCAATTAATTATATTGTAGGGTTTGATCGTATTAAGTATTTAATTATTGTTAGATAAAATACTTACAAAAGGAATGCCAGCATCTCTATTCGCCTGCCAAACGCTTTTCGTAACATTCACGCTCCCATAGTTAAATCTAAAAATAAAATACATATTAGGAAATAACATAAACCAACATAACAGTCGTGGTGGTACCGGCCTAGAATAGTACTCCCCCCTCTCTTCCCGTGGGTGCCGTAAGAGTCGGCTAAGGGATCACGTACCAGGAGATGGACAGCAGCGCCTTCTGAGGATCGGAAATCATACTGCGCTCGCCAACCCGCCTGCCAAGCGTGGCGAGTATTAGCAAATCCCCCCCTATATGGGGGAGGCATACGTCCAGCAGTGGATGCACATGGCTGAGAAAAAAAAAAAAAAAAAACATAACACCGATAAATTGGTCCTCCGTAACATGAGCATTATAATTTAGAATGTATTTTAACAGATGGGGTCCAACATAGTACACAGTACTCTGTACAAGTACAGAGGCATAATTTATACATCCCTTGGGGCCGTACACAGATCTATCAATTGTTTTTCGCAATAAAAAATATATTAATCAATAAATGTAATTGAAATAAGTGCCCATTATAATAGGAATATCTTAAACAACAAAGTAGTTGTACTATTTGCGCCCAGCATAAGCAGGCCTTCCTCTTAAAGGGAAGAAGGATACTCTTTATCCATTATGCTGGCTATTGGATTGTTGCAGGGATCGCCAACCAGCGGCTCTTTCAGTGTTAAGTTAGGCTCTCTGTACCTACCCAAAAAACATTTACTAATTATTGAACACAAGAATCGTGCTATCGACCATATAAATTCCACTGTCACTCAACTTATGTAGTAGAACTATATACATAAATACTATAAAATAGAAAATATTTTTTGGTCGCTATCCACCAACGCAGGAGTCGGCAACTTCTCGACAACACAGGGCCAAATTCCTGATATTTATAGAGCCTAAGTCGGAGCTCAGAGACAGCCCACGGCCCTCCGACGTGGCCTAACGACTATTATTGTAAGGTGAGTATCGGGTAGATACGACTGTTTCGAATCACGAAAGCACTCAATTCATAATGCCAATTATGAAAACAAAGTCTCACATCCAAGTCTTGGTCACGGAGAATGTTTTTAAACCCCATCGATTATAGCTGAACTCCACAACGGGAAAAAGCAGGAAATGAAAATAATAATGATACCCTAGTAAAAAGGCTAATAGACTTACTTGCAGAGATGGAAGCCCAACGCCCAATAGGGCGGCATAGCCGGCCGTCCGATCAGCTCCGTATATAGAGCGACTACTTCTTTAGGAGTAGGCGCCATGAATATGTAGAAGTCCAGCACTCCGCCGATACTGCGGTACGTTATAGCCGGAGTCGGCTGCAGAACTATGTCTGTGGAGACCAGTTAAGACCTTCTAACTGTCTATGTGATACTGGGTGAAATGAATGGTAGTGTCGGAAGAGGAAGGCGTAGACGAACATCCCAAAGTCAAGTATTGTTTTAAACTTTCATGGCTTTTCATATATTACGGGATACGCACCATGATTTTGATTGAGTTCCCGATATTTCGGTTCCACGCACCATGATCACGGAGAGACTGAAGAAAGCGGTAGATGTAAAAATATATTGAAATGTTAAGGACAGACATATTTGTCTACCCTCTTTTTTAGTCTTTTGGTACCCGTAGCAAAAGACTGAGGGAGAGAACCCCAAAATCAGATTGAGGAAGTTCTAAGGGCCAGGTCAGACGCTCTTGTATGAATGGGCTGATGAGAGCGTGTATGGAGCGAAAGAAGATCGTATCATATTATATTTTTTAATTCGTCTTTTTTTTTTAAAAAAAAACCACTATTTACTTATCTGTAAGGCATTTTCAACATTTGCTTGAAAACAACATGTTTTAAAAAAATATAAATGTGCTTTCATTTTTGGTCGTCACATAGAAACGTCATTGAGCAATATTGACCAATTTTGATGAAATGTGTTTGGGATAAATTTAAGGATAATACTCCCTCGAATGATAAATATTTTTTTCAAATCAGTCCACAAATGTACAGAATGTTTACCACGTGGGTCCTAGTCGGCTTGTTACTTTAAAATTCTGGAAGAAACTCGCGATAGTTTTCAAACTCAAATTACAGAGTTATGGCCGACATAGAAACATGAAAATTGCTTTGAGTGCTCTATATTTTATTATGAATCTCTAATTAGTCGGTTCTAGCATTTGTTAGTGCAAAATCTGTCCTTCTCTTAGGGTTAATCGAAGGTCTAATATTATTGAACAAGTCAGTGGTTAATCCAGAATTCTGTTTTTAGGGCGGCCTCTAATAGTGTGCTATTGTCTGATTGAATGATTAACGCTAAAATAAACGCTAAATAGCTTGAAATTGAATCTTTATCTTTTTGATTGGACTAACATGCATTTTGTGATTGATCCCATTAGCCCTGCCCTAAATCCGCCATTAGCATTACCAATAATATACAGTTCAATAATGACTGATAATGGAAAATAATGAGGCCACAACTACACTGAAGATGATACAGAGAGAAAGAGAAGGATTGGTAAGAGAAAATGATGGTGGGTGAAACATGAGAGTATAGAATAGCGTGCGTACCCATAGCATTAGCATTGAGGAGCAGGGTCCCGTGCGATTTGCCGTCGTGCTCCACGCCTAGGTAGAAGGGCTGCGATCCGTATAGGTTTATCTATAAACAAAGTATATACAGTTGCTCAAACAACAAAACAGTATCTAGGCGAACGAGCTTCGCTAGCATATATTATGTACAAAAATTACCCTTTTCCACAGAAGACGAAAATTAATTTGTGTAAATCGCATCCAAATCCTTATAGCCATTCCAAAGATACCAATAGATATTATTATAAATACAAGAATCGTTTCATAGTACACATAAGGTATGTACATATAAATGTACAGTGATGTCTCACATGCTAACGAAATCTCATAAACTTTGGAGTCTATCAAAATTATTTATAGTGGTTGACCATTGGACAATTATAAATGAACTGTGATAGATAATATATGGTCGAATGTAGAATCACGCTAGACCTAATAATTGACTGGTTCTCCAGACCTCCAGAATGGTCCTTTTATTTGAATAACATTATAATATAACAGGGACCGTGCCATTTTTTACATATACCTTATTTTGTTATAATTGAATTTATATAAAAACAAAATATATTCTTACATACATAGAGAAACATATACACTTTTTTAATTTAAGTTGAATTAGATGATGATTAGCTCATGTCTGCAAATCTCTAGTAAGGTATTTGTATTGATCCATTTAATCCCATGATAAGGATTTTAGAACTTTTATTAACATACTGGTATAAAAGATGTCTTTTGAAAATGGTAAAAAGAAACTTGGCACTTGGCAGCACCGAATAGTGATGCTTAATGATAAGGAAATAATTATGATCCCAATAGCTAGGATTGGTAGAAAAGTTAGTCAGTGGTGACTCACCCCTTCATAAGGCTGCCGATCCCTGTTGAATATGGCGAACGTCTGCCAGTTCATGTCATGCATGAACCTCGCCCTCTTCTCTCCCAGACCGTAGATATGATCCGTCGGCAATAAGGCCGATACTTGTAAGAATTTATCAGAAAGAATTAGACCGCCTACGTCTTGGGTGTTGAAACTGAAATTTAAAATGAATTTTGATGATTGTGGAGTTTATTCCTAACTTTTTTCCCCCATTGATCTCCACAAAGACAGGTTGGAAGCGGCCCGCATCCAGCCTTTACCTGCAATCTTAGTCAGGTTGTCAGTCTACCTTGTCGGTGGCCATCCTATGCTGGGCTTGCCAGTCTGTGGTTTCCATTGCAGAAGTTTCAACCTCAACGGCTATGTGAGCTATGTGCCCTGCCCCCTGCCACTTCAACTTGCCAATCCGTTGGGTACTTGGTTTGTTTTGTTCATCTATGGATCTCCTCATTTCTGGTTTGATTGTGTAGAGAACCCGAGCATAGAACTCTCCATAGCTTATTGTGCGACTTCCAGCCTGCTCACAAGGCCCATAAGAGATGATATTTAAAACCAAGTCATAAAGATAGTAAGTGTCATGAAGTATAGAGGTCAAAGGGATGGTTGTCAAAAAGAAAAAGACGAACAAAGGAGCATCGATCGATGAACTGACAAGAGCAATGGTCTTGAATAAGAAGAGAGAATATATTATGCAGTTAAGGCATAATTATCTAGTTAAGCTTTTATTGATAGGTATCAATAAAAGCTTAACTAGATTACTATTACATACATAGCTTAACTAGATTACTATTACACTACATAATATAGTGATAGTATATCACTACTACGTATGTACTAGTATAGTATGTACCTTAGGCTATTGTACATAATGTAATATAGGAGCAACAATAGTACTTACATGGTGACATTATCAGCGTTCCTAATGACTTTGAATCCGGTAAGAGGCCCCTCCACCATGACACGATATTTGGGTTGAGTTAAAGTTTTCCCCACCATGGGTATCTCTGGGTATGGGGGCTCGAAACGTTTGTGCTCTGCGTCGTAAATCTGAAATGATAGTATAATCAATCTTTAATAAGTTATATTAGCTCCTATGGCGGTTCCTCTGGAGCGGAAGAGAAAAAGAAACCTTTTCTCTCTCTCCTGGACCTCCTTCTGTAAAATGATGGTTTCACAAAAGGAGGTGACCACCGGCCATGACCCCCCGTTGACGACCATCCCGAGTCAGCGCATATTGCACAATGTTTAACTTGAACAACTTATTAGGTACATTGTAATGTGCATAATTTGTACAGCATTAAAACTAATTTTTACTAGAAAAAAATCTTGTCACACCTAAAAATTGTTATCCATGTTTTGGACATAATTATAAAAATTATTCATTGCTAAGTCTTGGTTATAAAAACAGGTGTTAATAATGAACACATGGTCAATATACTAGGGACTTTCCTCTCGACCATATTCTCATATTAATAGAAAGAAAGAAGAAAGAAAGAAAGAAACCACATTTATTCAAGACACTCGCAACACACATTACATACATTTATCAATCAATCTCAATCATTGTGATTCTGTCTCTCACCTTAACTTGCAATGCATCGTCAGAGAGATACTTGAAGTCCATCCGCACCAGTTTGAAGTCCCCAGGATAGCCTGAGGGCCGAGTCAGCTCATAATAGACAATAAGAGAGTGTTTGTCCTCTGTCATGTTCACAAACGTGTATGTGTTGTACTGTGGAGGGTAGAAGCAATACGGAGCGCCCGCGGTCTTCGCGGGTGACCAGCAACAACCTGGAAGTCAGAAACCATCAAAACATAGAAGTATGGATCAGTGTTGTATCTTATCGTCCCGGCTTATATCAATACATGCATGTATGTATATATGCATGTATAGATTATAAATAGTGATTTGTTTTGTTTTTGATTGTTCCACTTATACGAAGCACTTGTAGGATAGTTTACGTAAGCAACATACTCCTCAGTTATACCCGAATGGGTGAATAGCATTTACAACGAGACTCTTCCGTGCTTCTAAGGGCACGATAAGTTGTCACTCCCGTTTGTAGTTTCAGGGTAATAGTCGACTTATACGCCTGAAAATTCCAACATTGGGCAGGCCACGAGCCTATCCGCCAACACTTATTGGCGAGCATGTTGGATTATGGCTAACCCTCCTCTGTGTTCTTAACACGGCCCGTGACTCAGCAGTGGAAACGTATTGTTTTTTAATTAAATATTATTTATTTATTCAGACAACTGAGCCCATATTAACAAAACAATATAATTTAACAAGATAATTAAATACTAACAGTAGTATTTGATTGAGATTTCTACTAAGTTTTTGAACTGGACAAGAATGGACTTAGTTCTTAATCCGGTTTTTCCAACCGCAAAATTAATAATATAAAAAGTTATAAGTTAGGCAAAGTGATTCTCTTGTTCAACTAAACTAAACTCATGGAATATAACATAGTTCTAAATAGGTTACGATAAAGTCCCAAATTAGTGGTAACCCTTACAATGACAATACTAATACTAAATGTTTTTATTAAAATTTCGGTTACTTTTTGTACCCACTAAGAACCTGGGTTGTTTCACCGTCGTCGACTAGTGACGGGGCGCATTCCTCGCAGCCTGTCAACGCCGGTGCCGCCGGCCCACCTCGGCGAGGGTGCCATCGTCCTCTCTCACCCCTCGTGCAGAATACCCTCGGGAACACAATCAGGGCATCGCCACATCGGAGGGGGAATAGGAAGGCCTAGGCGAACGCTCTGACATCAGATTGAGGAAGTTCTCAGAAATCTCAAGTCACGAGTATTGTAAATCGACGCTCTTGTATGAAAGGTCTGATGAGAGTGAATGAAGCACAGGAAGTGTGTCGGATCGCAGCAACTGAAAGGCTGTGGTTGAAAGAAGCGTAAATATATGTATTTATTTATCTCAATTTCTATCAGCAGCATCAATCCAAATGTCATGAAGAGATGGAAAGGTATAACAGTGAAATCTTTACCTCGTTTGCCACATTCCACTTCACTAGCGCCCCCTTGGGGATAACAGTCGAACCGCATATTCTCCTCTACTCTGCTACAGGCTTCCTTCAACTCTTCAGGACCTCGTTCCATGTAGCTCTTTTTATTATAGGTAGTTTTTTTTAAGTCCGAAGCATTGCGGTTCTTTGTACTCAGGTTGTTGTGGTCATGATAACGATATTCAGTAACCGGCTGAGGAAATACAAAATGTTTTATAAACTTATGCTTGACTACAAATTCACTTGTGGGTGAGTGATGATGTGGTAGAAGGTGGAATGTTGAAAATCTGTAATGTTGACTGAATAGTGGTGGTGGGTGCCGTAAGAGTCGGCTTAGGGATCACGTGGTGGGTGCCGTAAGAGTCGGCTTAGGGATCACGTACCAGAAGGTGGGCAGCAGCAACTTCTGAAGATAGGCAGACGAGACTGAGCTCGCCAACCCGCCTGCCAAGCGTGGCAAAGAAGTATTAGAAGTAGTAGAATTATTAGTAAGTAGATCCCCCCTATATGGGGAGGCATATGTCCAGCATTGGACGTCCTATGGCTGCAATGAATGAATGAATGAATGAATGTTAAAATAATAATTTATTAACATTATTATCGGTATATCTATTTCTTGATATTTCGGCACAGGAGCATGCCCCATGTTCACGAATACACTATCTCCCAAAATATCAAGAAACGAAAACAAAATACGATATATAGACGTATGGAACAGAATAAATGGAGATTGGATGAAATGGCGACAGGTCTCAGGGACCGTATGCATATCACGAATGCTCTTCACTCTCAAGGGCAAAATTTATAAGACCATAGTGAGACCAGTCGGAATGTATGGATCTGAATGTAGGGCAGCAAGAGTTTGATGAAAGACAAATACATGTGGCAGAGATGCAAATATTGAGATGGATGTGGGGTCTGACTAGAATGGACAAAATAAGGAATGAGTATATCAGAGGAAGCTTGAATTGGCTTGGAATGGGTGTATCATGATGAGGGATGAAAATCATATAACAAAAAGAGTACTTAACATGAATGTGGATGGATATAGAGGTAGAAAAAGGCCGAAGAAGGCATGGACGAACTGTGTGAAGAATGATATGTTTGTGAAAGATGTGAGCACCGAGATGAGTAAGGATAGAAGAGAATGGAAGAGAAAAACCACCTAAAGATGTGGAAACAAGAAGATGGTAGGTATATGTAACACTAAATATTGTGTATTTATTTAATATCATTTTAATATGGATTTCAGCAAATTAACGCCGAAATGTATAAAAAAGTTTAGTTTAGTTTTAGTTTTACCTTTTCCAACTGTAGTGGAGATATTGGTGCTTTGACAGTTTCTGGATGTGCGCGCTGCCATAGTTTTCTAAAACAGAAAAAGAAAAGATCACCATCTGTTATGTGGGTATTGATTGTCCACTGAATACACAAGATTGACATGCAAGACGCATGAGCTGCGGACCATGCTCCAGTACAGGCATTAGAGTCAGCACGGCGCGAGCGACCGGCTCGATTTTTACAGCTAGTTGAAATGTAAAGTTGCATCTAAACAGGCTATGTCGGACGGACTGAGAACTCCAATATTGGTTTGGCCCCTAGCCTGTCCGCCAACCCATATTGACCAGCTTGGTAGATTATGGCCAATACTCTTCTGTGAGGAAGTCTTGTCCCAGTAGTGGGAACGTATTAGTCTGACTATGCATGTGTCATTTATGAACTTCAAATTCAACTTTTAATTTGATTAAGCTATGAGTTTCATTTGAAAGCGCTATTTCCATATAGGTATATTAGTTCCATATAGATTTCATTAAAATCCACCCTTTTTTTTATATAGTGCTTATTTCACATTCCTGAACAGTTTATACAGTATGGATTTATCACTGAATTTAATACTGTTAATTGTAAGTTTGAAAATCCTACAGAAAATCAACTTAATTGTTATCCAACTTTACAACAATGCTGAAAAGCGAATCATTCTCGCGATGCCAACACTACATACATATTGCAGTGTTCTAGTATGTACCAGTAGTTCGATATACTTATTTGTTTCCTATTTTTTTGTGTAATTTTTCTTGCTTATGTCAAGAATAAACGTGTTTTCTTCTACTTATCTTCATTTAAAAAAAATGTTGAGTGTTCCACCTCTCTAAGAAGTTTGAAGGCATACATAACATCAGGTGAGATAGTGGACAAACACAATCTTATAAAAGTTTATAAAAAGTCAGTTTTTATAGTTTTAAAATTACATAATATTTTATGTATTGTCTTGAATGAGTTCGTATTCATGTCATCAACTGATACAATTTAACAGATCTGCAGATGTATAATGAACTAATTTGGTAAGATAATGTTTTAAGACATCTGAACATTGATGAGAGTATAAACAGTTTAAACAATCATAAACAGTAAAAAATAAATAGGGCATTTTGGATATAATACAATGATTACATTTACAAAAATGGACAATGAATATTTTAAAATTAAGAATAGAATAGAATTATATTTATTCGTAACAAAAAAAAATACAAAGTTATTACATAAAATATTACTACGATAATAAAACAGCTAAAAGTTTTGCAGTTCTTTGCTCCGAATCCGCCCAAACTCAGCAGTTGCTGGTTGTGAACAACCAGCGTGGTTTTCCGTTTGGGCTGGTAGGTGACGTCATGCAGTCACTTATGCGGTCAGTAACAGAGAAGACGCCGCGAAGGAGAGTGCTATGCTCTTGTCACTGCTCAGACCTGAACCACTGAAGATGTCGACAACAGTGATCGACGAAATGTCTGGAACACAAGTTTTTTAGACCACGGCCAAACAGCCCAGAAGCAATACATACAACATGCAACACCGGCCGTCAAAGCCTTAGAGTTTACATACTTAATAATTATATATTAATAGAAATAAAGGTTTACTGTAAGTTCTATATATAAAGGACAGCATATCATATGTTGTACACACCGATATTGTTCATCTGCCCAGGCACCTCCGACAGCCCCACTGACTGCCCACCATACAGCAATACAAACAACAAAAAGGAGAGCTATCCCCATCATTCCTGATCCTAGTCCGCTCATTTTGTCCCATGCACGTTGGAACATATTTCGGCGAGTAGAGAACCTTTGGTATCTGAAAAGGGAAAAAGTATATATTTTAAACCAATTAATTACTTAAGCAACATACTCTGTATTAACAATATGGATTTAAAACATGGTTACAGTAATTACAGTGTCGGTTTGAGTCTCTTATGTTGTCTACATGTAGCTGCCCAGTACCTATTTTTGAGTCATCAGGGAATGCACATAATTGTTGTATAGCTCTCTCACTCATTCTCTTACATTTTGTTTATCTTCCTATCCCAGTAACTCTGTTTGATTGAAAAATTCTAACATCAGAATCACTAAGATTGCAATAAGCTTGCAGCCTTTAGTGATTCTGAAGTTAGGCATGCTATACACAAAATATTAAAGATGCAAAAGCAAACAAAATAAATATTTTGCAATATAGTGTCACCTGTACTTGACATTTTCAAATATATTCTTACCTATGTTCTCTGGAAGTATCAATGGGCTCTCCATCTTCTCTGGATTTTGGTGTAACACCACTGAAAAGCGGAGATCTGCCTCCTTTTCCAGTATATTTTCCAAAAGGCGCGAAAGAATTCGACAGTCTTCTTTTAAAACTCACACTCTTGGTTCCGCTTAGAGACGTCTCGGACTGATGATCAGGTCCTAAATCTCTTGAAGAGGACGCTTCACCGCTACCGTCAGCGTATTTGACCTTGTCTTCGAAACAAAGGCGATAGTTTATGTTATCATTTAAAGTCAGTAAATCAGTTTTGGACCCTGGAGACTTGTCACAAAAGTCCTCGAAAGACACAATCTCATAATCGTCATCGTTTCCAGCCGATTTCTCCGGTTTGTATGGTATTTTCGGCATTATAAAGAGTCGTCAGAGCCGTCAGGAACGTCGTAAAATAATTTAAAATGTATTCCTTTGGATTGTCATATCACATTGCAGTAAATTCTCAGAAGAAATGTAATCTAATGAATTTCGCTTTCTGATCAGTGCTAACGAATCTAGGCTTTGTGCATTATTCTTTTGTAGTAAATTAATAAAATTAGAATTTTAGAATAGAAATACCACTGTCCTAGAGAATGTTATACTACCGTGTACCACTGTTATCAATGGATAACAATACGCCACAGAGTACATTTACAAATTTTACAATACACATTGTACCACTTGCGTTCGAGTTGAGCTAGGGAACAGTTAAAAACGACCAAAACGCTCTCGTTCCGCGTTCGTTTTTGCATTGGTGGCTTTTTTAACTCTTTTCGTTCACTGTTCGAGATGCATGAAAAGTGTTAAAAACGCTACTGTGAACTGCCACTGTTGACCCACCTCCAAGGCTGGGTGTTTTCTTTGGGATTTGAGTAGATAAACAAATTTTAATTAATGCGCCAATGTAATGTTTTTTTTCTATTTCCATTACGAAAATGTGATTCTCGTTATGATTGAAGCTAATAGTCTTGAAACATTTTTATGTCATGATTATTCAAATGAATCGTCGAGCTCTCGTGTAAATGACATGTATGCGTCGTTCGAGTTGGGCAAGATCGTTGTTGCCACAAATGCCATAGGTCCATCTCGAACACGCCTACACCATCATTACACATATTTATATTCATAAAAGCATTACACACAAATACGCATTGGCATTTTTTTTTCTAACGGACTAATTAATGAGTATGTATTCACTCCGTTTTAGGACTATTGCTCAGTTTGCCTCTACCGGCAGTTGTTGTCGATTCGACAACAACCAACAAGTTTTCTTCTTATTCATATGGGAGTCAGTGCATCTGTGCGCACGTCAAAACGGAGTGTTTTATGTTAATGGTCAAGCGATCTATCATCATCCTCCACCCATCTTTGAGTATGTTGGTTCATATAACTGAGATACCCATGGATTTGTACATAGATCAGATAGAATACATACTAGTAGGATTTGTACATTAAAGGTTTATGCATATACTTATGTTTATAAATCTATATCACAAACAGATTTTATACTATGGGTGCGTTTCTTTTTGCGCTCACAGTGCATAACTTCGTACGTAATGATTTAGCTGTTCCGAGATGAATTTAGTACTGACAGAGCTGACGCTTGTAAGCTAATCGAAACGGATTGTGTGTCTTTGAAAGCGCGCAAATGCTATAAATATTAGTTCCTATTAAATCATTCACTTCCGTACTCACGGGCACTATATGTGTATTTTTTTTCTTAAATAGTAAATTGCGTTTTTAATCTTTTGTGGAGGGATTACCAATTTTTCGACAGATTCTCTAAATGACAGTCAGATGTTTGACAGCGCTCATACTGCTAACCACTGCAATGGTGCCTGTAAGTGGTTCGTCTAACGTGGTCTCTGACTAAGAGCCTTCTGAGCAGGCTTAAAGTCGCACGAGTTAAGGAGCTGCCGAACGCACGCCGGATAATCGCTATGCGGATTCCACTCCGATTAGCCATGCGCGGCTCTCGGATAACGCGCTGTTCTGTGGGCTACGCCAGTTAATAGAAATATTCTTCAGCTTTACTAGATGCTAATTACTACCTACAGTTTTTCTGTGATGAAATTAACGACATCCAAAATAAAAAAACTTAACCATTGAAACGTACACCAATACTATGAATTTAACACCTTCATACCCACCTTCGGTATTTAAAAATATATTATAAAATGAGGGTAGTTGAAAATAGCAAGGAGAACAGAATATGATTCTTAACAAGTGCGTGGACGTCATGGTGGTCGATTGATAACAAATATTAGGTATATAGTTGGTGGCATTGTATGCGTATTTTTTACAAAATGGATTGGAAAAGTGCAAAGTTTTTATTGGCATCAACAGCTACATTTGTTGTCGCAGCACAAGTAGCGAAAAAAGTATATAAGTATATCTTCAATCCTAAAACGACCCCTTCATCGGAAAAGATTACAGACAATTCAGGTTGTGAGCTAATAAATATGAAAAGCCGGGAAATTAATGATGTTATATTGTTCTCTGATGATATTATTCGGCATACAATTAGATTGCCATCTATTAAAGATATTACAATATGTGAAAGTAGAGAACTCAGTTGTTTCAAACTTATCAAATATATAAAATCTGCACGTGAGACACTGGATGTGTGCATGTATTTAATTACAAGTAATGAAATTTCAGAACATATAATCAGATTAGGACAAAAACACGTTTTAGTAAGAATAGTAGTTGACAGCGATATGGTAAATACACCACAGTCGCAAATAAAGAAATTAAAGGAGTACAGTAAGTATTTGTTGTTACTAACAGTGCACGATACAATACTTATGACTATGTTATCTAATATATGTATAACTATCAACGGATACAGCATAAATATTTTCCTTAGATCTGTTTTATTAAAGCTATGAAGACGTTATATGTCTATACATCTATATCGTTATATATATAGCCGAATGTTGTTTGATCTAGTAACTGTTATTTAATAACCATTATTTATGTATTTACAGGTTTCATTCAAGTACAAACAAATAATAAAAGAATTCTAATGCATCACAAGTTTTGCATTATTGACGGGCCAAGAGCCATAAAACGAAAAAATATATTGAAAGCCTACGCTGAGAAGTTGAATATACATGCGCAATTCACAAAAACAATTGCGAAGAATCCTTTGAAGCCAAAACAAGTAAAAGGTTTTGTGATGTCTGGGTCGTTGAACTGGTCAACCCAAGCAATGGTGTCGAATCATGAAAGTGTTATTGTAACATCTCACCCAAATATTGTCAATAAATTTGAGAAAGAATTTGAAGGTCTTTGGGTGGAAACTGAAACAGTAAGGGCAATGTTATGTCTTATCTTTCTTTTGAGTATAAATTCCATGAAGCATTGCTACAAGCTATATTTTTTTCTAGGCAGTCCTGTCGGCGTTATGAACGACAAGATATTGACTTATAATTTTGAATCAAGAAAAGCATTTCTCTGCACGACAAAATGTAAGTACCTGATACATAAAAAGTATTGATAAATTAGTAATAATAAAATTTTCAATATATATCGTAATTTTTTCCTTCAAATATTTGAAAATAAAAAAATTAGCACCTTCTGTGCTAATTTTGTTCTATTTTTCACTTAGTACTAAGAAGTGTAGTAACAGTGACGTGGTAACTGTATTATTTTAATCTATCTGATGCCAGTTCATAGGAAATCCACATCGAAATATAGGGAGTGCTATGAAATGCACGCACAAGTCCTGCAAAAGTCACTGGCACTATTAGTTTTCCGATCAGGAACACCGAAAAAACAATATAAAATATGTATATCACTACAGCCATAGATTACAATACAATGAACAACTCTGAGTATTAACTTAGTGATTCAGGAGTTACCTTGCAGAATTCCGTATGAAAATGATAGTGTACCTCCATTTCATGCGATAGGGAGGGTGGTAATTTGTAAATCTACACTGTGCCACGAACATGTCGGGCATTAACAATGGTTTATTATTGTTTGTACACTCCTTTCCACACGACCTTATGACTTCTCTATTAGAAATTCAAATGGGTTTATTCTGTTAAAATCACCTTCCACAGATTTAATCTACTAGGTACTGAAAAACATAAAATGTTTGATTTCGTTAACTTTATTTACCTCAACAGTCAGTATTTTAAAAAATATGCTAATTTAGTCGTGGTAAATGGTAGTTTAATATATTTGACGACAAGAACATTCATGTACTTGTTTAAAGTCGTAAACTGCTCAAGATACAATAGACATCGTTTTGTACTATTGACTTTAACGTAATATCCTTTCTATGTATTGTTATGATAAACAAAAGCATTATTGCTAAAATATATTTTATTGTACTGGTAGGACTGTATACTTACATTCGAATCATTTTTGCAGGCGTTATTTCCCATTTTATACGATTTTGTTTTCTCGAACTCTAAAATGTTTCTCCCTACGTGTGTGCAATTGTGCTTCGTTCAAGCGATTGTTATTTGGTGTGACTGTATTAGCCACACAATGAAAGTGGAAGCCAAAATGTGCTAACTCTACAATATAATTGATTATAAATTATTAGCAATAGATTTATCATACATGTCAACAAATCGGGCTTGGAATCAGACAGATAATTAGAATAGCCAGAATAATTTATAAGGTAATTGGTTAATTCCTGAAAGTTAAGTATTATAATATATTTTATCTTGCTAAGACTGGCTTATAACACTAAGGCTGTCTTGCACCAGCAAAATTATCACGATTTTTACCTGCAAATTTGTGGTTGTGTTTTCATAGATCTAGTAAAATACCACGGTGGCTTTGGACGGACATCGATCAAATACGATGGCTAACTTGAACGCTTGCTAGCCCCAATTGTCATTTTTACGTAGGCAGTCATGCACTAACAATAGTGTCCGAGATTTTCGCATCTTCAAATTTACTCCTAAATTTGCAGTTAAAAATTGTAATTTTATCTGAGGTAAAATCCGGGATAATTTAGTTGGTGCAAGACGGCCTTACAACTAAGCAGCAAACTAGGAATAATTTTGACTTTAGCAGGCTTTCAGCATCTCAGTCGGCCAAGTCATATGTTGCTCTGACAGCGGATATGCGGCGTTAACGATCTCTATTCGAGCATTATTTGCTCCACTTAATATTTGATCATGACGTTCGCGTCAAAATATGCGATTATGATGAGATCAAAATCTTTCTACCTCTCGATTCGATCAAATCTTGGTCGGCTATCAAAAGTGACATAAGTAGTAGTAACTATCACGTGATCCAATAACGAAGTGGATTCTTCTTCTTTTTCTTCTGTAATAAACTATGGAGTAACTGTTCGTGAGATATCGGTTAAATATTGGTCGATCAATCTTTGGTTGACGAAGCTCTTAAATGCAGCCCTACATCAATTCGAACAGCCTTGGCTACAGTCTGTGACCATTATTATTTTTGACAAATAACTGGCAGCTGTCAACCATAGAGTATTCAAAATCAAATCCATGTGCACTTCATTTACGATCGATCATATGTTTTCTTTGTGTAGTTTTTTCAGCCGCTGTAATTCGAATTGGTTATAAAGTTCACGTGTTATACACCCTGTAAAGTAAAGCTAATATAATCTTACAGCGAATCGGATGGTCACGGTTATTATTACGGATTGATAAAGTGATTTAAGCAAATATTTGCGAGGTGCATGTAAGTGCAATACGATGTGCACGTGCTTGCATTTTTCAGGCTATTTCTTCGATATCGCTCAGTAATTAATCTTCTAAGGTGTGTATAAAACAGAGGATACTATTAGGAAGTAGTTCCTTTCTGGTTCTGATCATATATAGGAGGTTTCGAAGCGAAACGTGGTTTTTAAAGTGGAGCGCAAGTTTCAACTTAGGTTGGAATCAAGATATTTTAAATCCACCTGTTAATAATATGATATATCCTGTATTCTGGATGGATGTTTTTTCGGGTGAAGTGTTTGTGGTACGTATTTCACTGATATACCCTGCTAGTTTAGTAAATTCCTAAAAAAACAGAGTGCAAGTGCAGCAGTGAGGGCACGTATATTTTGTTGGATATCACTTTAAATACAAATTCAATTTAAATGAACAAGTGAACCTAATTCTTATTACTACAGAATACATCATAATTATTTATATAATAGGCTTATTGTTAAACAATTCCAATCAAAAAATTATTTCATTGGCTGTTTTGATTTCTTTACCCCCTAAAAAATTGAAAACTTGAAAAAAAGTGTTTAGGTAATCATATTTCATATTACACTGAAATTATTTATAATATACATCGGTATTTTTTAAACATTAATGTGTATAATATGAAAAAACCCTAATATAAACAAAATTCATTAAATTACCATGAACTATTAAGCACTGATCAAGGCTCAAACAATAGTGAATTATATTAAATCATATTATTATATTACATATTATATGTGTAATGAAATCAAAATTTAGTTTGCTATATGTATATATAATCAGCTATAAATATGTAACTGTAATGTAAGCAAAGTGAAACCTATGAAATTAATATTAATTTAAAATAAGGTACCATATCTGGCTGCATAGAATATTATATCTCTCTGGATCTGCAAGTAATTAATTTTCAGAACTCATTTATCTGAAATGTACAATTGGTGGTATTGTGAGTTGCAAAATTAATTTAAATTACAGAACATGAAGCAAGGACCAAAGCCACTTTAAAATTACACACACTTCTGTATTGTTGTTATCGCAATAATAACATCGCAGGCAGATGAACTTGGTCTTAAAAATCTGTTCATAAACAGAGAGTGTATCCAGGAAACTGTCCTAGAGTTCCAGTCAAAGCTCTAGGTCTTGCATGATCTCACCTTCCACCAATTAACACACACATAGAAGTAATATACTGGTGAAATCCTAAATCATTTGTTTTATCATCCATTTATTTTATTTATCTTGTTATAATAATATATATTGGACATTGTTCTGCGCCTTACATTGATTTAACATATTAATTTTATTTGTTTCAGGTTAAACCACCTAAGATGAAATACCACATGTGCAAGTGCAATAAGTGTTTCAGAAATTGTTATATAGTGCCAAAATACCAAATAAAGAATACCAAACAAAATCCAGTGTGTGATATTAAAAATTATATGAATTTGTGAGTGTCAAAAGTTTCAGTGTAATGAAAAGTTGTGAAAATTGGATGCAGTGTTCTTCGATAGATGGCGATACTGAATTGTTTTCTGCAAATGTAGTTTTGGTTCTGCTACTTACCGCTAGATGGCACCGGTAAGTCATTTTAGTGTTTCATTCAACTAATAGGTGTCCTTACAATAAACTATCTAAAAGCGACATCTAGTGACGAGTGGGCATGGTATATTACTTCCTTGTGTGTTTGTAAGATGTCCCTACGAGTTCTTTAGGAAGGAGTCTAGAAAAATGTTTTTAGTTCATATTTCCATAAATAAGAAGGCCTACGTATTATTACCACAGGTATTGATCATTATGTATTACGAGTTCTCGAATTTATACATACACATTTAAAGTACGAAAATATTTGCAGGAATTACATTTATTTAAAATGTGTTTCATGATAATATTCTTGCAGGGAAATTTGTTCAATTTTTCACAGAATCGCAAATAGTTATGTAACCATTATTTAGTCAAAGATGGTAATTTAAATCGGTTACAAAATGTAAAACAAAGAAAGAGAAAATAATACTCATATCTGGATCTGGCAAGTTGTAGTCTGCAGTACTGCCGTCTGTCTTTCGCGTAAGGGTAAGCAGACAGCATGGTTTTGAACTTTCATGATTTTACAAGCCTAAATAGATTACATGTAATATATGTATCCCTCTTGCTTCTTTCACTTTAATCAGAGTCTTCGCCTGCGTCCGTGCCTGTTCTGTATTTGAAGCGTTGTTTAAACTCTCAAAAGGTACCTAGTCATAATTTACACATATTGTGGATGTTCAGAAGATGTAAAAATCTTTAATTCATAAATTTGAAAATAAATCTCAAAAAGAGTACCTAAGCTTATAAGTACATTATGGATATAATTCCCACCAAGTACTCACTACACCTATATAAACATAATAATTCAAGTACTTCATTACATACTAGTATTTAAATTATGATTGCTTATTAGAAGATTAGAAGAGAAGATAAATTTCGAAGCGATGATAGCTCAGCGGGGAGAGCGTCGCCTGTCAAACTTACGGACACTGGTTCGATCCCCAACAATAGCTTGAGCTTCCGGTGAAGGTAACACCGTTATTAAAATTCCCAACATGGTGGTAGAGTACCTACTTTCGAATACCCGCCTGGCTAGCTACCACCCTCAAGTTTGAAAAACTCTTACCAAAACCATAGTGTGTTCAGGCAGCAGTCCTTGAGAGCCAGTTAGCATTCTAGGTCTAGCGTGAAAGTATATTCGACCTCATCGTCACTGACCATCAAGTGAGATAGTGATCACACGCTAGATCTAAATAATATTTTTAAAAAAAGATTGTAAGGTCTATTTGTCTTTTTTTTTTTTTTTCTTCACAATAGGCAGGCGTTTGACCACTATCTCACCTGATGTTAAGTGATGATGCGGTCTACGATGATTCACGCCTGCCTAGAAGATACCTGTTCACTCGTGACTTGAAGATGCCCAGATTGTATTCATGTGGAAACACAGACTTAGGCAATGAGTTCCACTCGTTAGCTGTACGCACTATGAATGTGGAAGCAAAACGCTTGGTGCGACAGGGTGGAACGTTAATGTTCTAATTAACTTAGTATTACATAGTTTCGGCTTTAGAAAGGTTAGCTCTTCACCAGCGCTAACAAAAGAGTTTGTGTAAAGCCTTTATCTATTTTTGATTAATAATTTTCTATTTCACATGTAGGTATAAGATTGACACATAAATTACAAATATCCATAGAACATTAAAGTATTGTAAAATGTGTTTTAAGTTCTATTAGCTTCTCCCCTCTAGAATTCTAGAATATCTTTTTATTCGATTTCGTTTTTGTACCTATTTATAAATATTCAATGAACCTTTTTCTGTGTACATATTTTGTAGATGGCATATTTTATAAATAATTGTTAACTCTGCAGGCAACATATAATCAATTATGCAATCTATTGTAATATAATAATGTGTAATAAATTGAACCATAGGCATTAACTTGATTGCGCAAATTAATACCACCACTAACTTAATGCATACAAATGCGATACATAAGTAAAAGAATAAAATTGGGTGATATGAAAACATTCATGTAAAAAAATCAATACTATTTACTCCTTCTATACATATATCGACCAGGTAATAAAATCTTATTCGATAATGATTTCATTCACTACGATCATAGCAAGTTAACACTGGCTATGCAGTATATATATATATATATATGTATATCTACCAAGATTGCAGATGAACCTGCTAGACCAGTGAGTGAGTTAACTTGCCGTGGGACCAGTCTCTGTCTACGGAAAGCGCGTGAATTCTCGTAAATTTAACAAGTTGTTATGCAATTTGAATAATATATTTCCATATGGCAACCTTGAACCGTGGTCATTACAAGTTTGGCTTCACGCGGGCATTGGCGGAGAGCTGTTGGGAGTAGGATGGGCAAACTTTGGGCCTCTTTGGAATGTGTTTAATGAATAATTTCGTTACATTTCACACATAGGATAGGCCTAAATGGAAAAATTACAATTTATACGAAGTTCGCTAAACGAAAGTGATGACGATGATGACGAAAGTACCTAGGTAGGTATAGTACTGAGGAAATTATAATTACTTATGCCTCATTTTAGTCAATCATATTCAATTTTTGTATCATTAGAGTTCGCTAAAATTTAACCGTTTCAGTGATACCCAGCGCTTTTTATGAGTTTAGACATTATTCAAAACACACAGATGCTTACAGGTAATGCTCCACACTTGCCAAGTCACCACATCAGAGTAATTAAGCAAATGAATATGGTTATATTTAATACTAGGAACTATACTTTTTCCGGGATAAAAGTAGCCTATGTGTTAATCGTGCTTGTGGCTTACTATCTCCATAACCAATTTCGTTGAAATCGGCGAAGCCGTTTGAGCATGAAGAAGTAAGAAACATACACACAAACTTTCACTTTTGTAATATTAAGTAGGAAGGATAGGATGTTTAACACATTGTTACACATATATTTTAAAAGAATATCCCTGAGATTCTTGCCGCTTCTTGTCGGTAGTGGGTCTATACATTTGGGAACGTGGTGTTGGTCGATTGCACGAACTTTTTCAAGTAAAACTATTCACACACAGTGCGGGTAGCACTAGGAGACCATGTATCGCGGAATGTAAAAACTCAAACGTCCATGACCCGAGAACAACATCTAAGTATGGTCATAACAGAAATGACGCGGTTCTAAAGTCAGTGTGACTGAGCCACGACGACCGTCAAGTTTTGAATATTAGTAATTTTTTTGACATTCGTGAGTGCGTCCTGTAATTCTAAATTTAATAAATCGTTTTGACTTGTAGGAGTGCTAAATAACTTTAGATCAACGAAAATTCGCTAACAAAACACCATTTATCCCTGCAGATAGGTACTCGATTCTGTTCTAACTAGAATTTAGAAATAGCGTGAAGTGCCGCGTAGCTGCGCACCAGACAAACGCGAGCTATTAATCAGTGAAACAGATGCAAAACTAAGATAAACGAATTGAATGTTTATCTTAGTTATCACACCTTAAGAAATAAATATTGATATGCTTAAAGTATCACAATATCTATCATAAAATATTATTAACTCATCTTCTCTAATGGTTGTAAAGTAAAGACGCAAAGAATGACTTGAATAAATATAGAATAAAAAAATATGCAACATCACTCGCTACTTGCGGATCCAAAAGTCACCGTCATTCGCAAAAAATGGGATTTGATCTTTTATTCATATGGGCTGTCACCGGTAAATATGGGGATTCCCCAATAGACCCCGGGAGAGCGTCTCCCTCCCGAGGGTAGCGTATCTTACTCCTCAATAGAGCTCATGGTTGTAAAAATCGGGGTGATAAGGAAATCTTTTCTCGAACACCAAACAAAACATTCAGTTTTATTAAATCAAAATCAAATAGAAATCAGAATCAAAAATCAAATAGAAAATAAAAAGTAGCTAGGTAATTCTCGATTTCATAATGTTTAAAAGCTCAAACAAATATTTTAAAAAATAACTTAAAATTGTAATTTATTGTTCTGTGGTTCATAGTGTGTAGACGTAGGTTTCTGTGAAATGTATGTAAAATATATTTGAATATGTATAATATACTACATACGTAGGTATACCTTATCCTTATGTAGCTAACCTATGATTATGAAATAGGTTTGCGAAACAGAAGCAAGGGTAAAATCAATTTTACTTAATTATTGAGAATGTCAAGATCGTACCAAGTGGAGGTGCGTGATTCTGCTTACCCCTCCGGGAAATAGGCTTCATTGTACTATTTTTTTTTCTATATTGTAACTACAAAAAATGGCAGTTAATTTTCGGGTTACAATTATTGAACCGATACTATGCTAAGCAAGGGCCAAAACGCTCTTAGCAGACCTTATGGTCTACATCTACAGAAACTAAAATACTGACGGAACGGAGGAGATACTTTAACAAGTCTACATACCTATAATAAGATAGATATGAGGCTATATTCTGTTAGATTTTCAAAGTATTTGCAAAGAATGAAATCACATTCATATACAATATTGAAACTGAATTAGCCCCTCTCACCCAATCCACTTGGAATTCGTTTTTCGGTAAACTAATTTGAATACGTCCATCGCACTCTTTCTTGTTAAAAAAACTAAGCTATGTTTACAAAACCCATTCAAGATACAGAAACAGCTACAGAAGTTAGTTATGAAATTTCTCGAATGATAGCAAAGCGGAGTCGCCCCTTCAATGATGGGGATTTTGTAAAAGAATGCATAGAAATTGCCGCTAAGAAAATGTGTCCAGAAGCAGCAAAAAAGTTTGAGAAAATTCAACTGAATCGTATGACCATCCAAAGACGAATTATGTCTTTGTCAGATAATATTGCGGAACAATTAAATGAAAAAACTAAGATAATTGATTTTTTTTCATTAGCACTCGACGAATCCACTGATATTAGTTCCACAGCTCAACTTCTTATATTCATACGAGGTGTTACTCAAGATTTTGAAGTCTTCGAAGAGTTATTAGGAATGTGTTCATTGAAAGGTCAAACCAGAGGAGTTGATATACTCAATGTACTTTTGGACGAGTGTTCAAAAACTGATTTGGACTTATCGAAATTATCGGGAGTTTCGACTGACGGTGCTCCTTCGATGATTGGTGTCAATTCTGGGCTAGTTACTTTGTTGAAAAAGCATTTGCAAGAAAAAAACTTAAACGCTGAAGATCTCATGCAGTTTCACTGCATTATACACCAAGAAGCCCTCTGTTCTAAAAAAATTGAATTTGAAAATGTCATGAAAGTGGTAGTTTCGACTGTGAATTTCATAAAATCACGAGGACTCAATCACAGGCAATTCAAACAATTCCTTGATGACATTGAATGCGAACATGGAGATTTACTGTATTATACAGAAGTAAGGTGGCTAAGTCGTGGATTGACACTGGAACGATTTTTAAATTTAATAGAAGAAATTGATATTTTTCTGGCGGAAAAGCAAAGGGACGTCCCGGAACTTAAAAGTCCTGATTGGTTGTGTGATTTGGCTTTTTTAGTTGACATTACAAATCATTTGAATGTCTTGAACACACGGCTTCAAGGCAAAAATCAACTGATATCCCAGCTCTACGCACATGTATCATCCTTTCAATGCAAGCTGACACTTTTCAGATCGCAATTGAATTCTGGAAATTACAATCATTTTCCGAATTATAAGAAAATGGCTGAAAAATTCAAAAAAACTGCTATTAATTTCAGTTATGTAAAAAAGCTAGATATTTTGATTCAATCTTTTCAAGACAGATTTTCGGAGTTTAAAACAGTGAAACCTCTGTTGGACATATTTAGCAATCCTTTCACGATTTCAGTTGAAAATGCGCCAGAGTTAATGCAGTTAGAAATTATCGACATTCAGAACGACCAAGATTTACGCAACAAATTCAACGAAGGAGACTTGCTGAACGTTTACCGCTGCATTGATAAAAATACGTACAAAGAGTTGCGCATAAACGCTCTGAAATGTGCAAGCTTATTTGGTTCTACCTATATATGTGAACAAACCTTTTCAATCCTAAATAATAATAAAACAAAAAATCGAAACCGCCTTGCAAATGAAAGTTTGGAAGCAGTTTTACGTGTTGCTACAAGTAAATTTGAGCCAAATATAAAAAAGATTGTAAGCACTATGCAGTGCCACGCTTCAAATTAATAAATTCTTTTTCAATTTGAATACATTATTATCAATTTTTCATTGTCTTTAATTACCTATACTTCTGGTGGCCCACCATCAGTTCATAATTTGCCCGAGTGGCCCCTAGTCTTAATAAGTCTGTGCATCCATGGTCTAGACAGAAGTTGATTAATTAGGTACCTAGATAGTTTTCAAACTATCGAAAATAATATTTTAAATTACCCAAAATACACGCTTTCTAGTTAGACGAACTAAAAACTCGCTAATCCTGCAGATCCCGGCAAAGATACTGGAGCAAGCTATTTCAATTATTGCATCGGTCCTTGATAAGTGTCAATGTCAAATTAAGTGACGTTTTGCGGGGGGTGAAAATTACGTTCAAGGATTCCGTTACACTGATATAGGTGAAGCTAATGAAATAAAAACTTGCCTGAACATCTAACCATACACATAATACATTTGATTAAATAAATAGTAATGATTGTAGGGATCTTAATAAGGCAATCACTTATTCAGTTCGATAACGTCTTTTAGACACTTGACCAGCGACGCCCGACCTGTCTATAGAATATTAAATTGTGTACATCGGGACCACAAACCCTCGTCGTCCGCTGCACCTTTAACCCCGTGACTCACGTATTTAACATTTTATTTATAAACAAAGCGTAGGCCGGATGCGGTCTAGAACCCATGGGTGGCCACAGATTTCATTGTAGTTTCTGAGACTATGTGTCGAATCACTCCAGTAACTAGTGCTTATGTAGTGATGCCATGCACGGCTTAAAGGAAATGGATAGTTAAGGATTGAATGGAAATATCGACATCGACGGCATACATATGACAATGAGGGTTGCTGACTCCTTAATTGAGTGTGTCGAACTTGTTGATAAACAAATAGGGAGGTGTCACGCTTGACAGTCGTAACACCCTCGGTCTGTGATCTAAGCTAATCTCTGGTTTATGATCTAGGCTCAAACATACACACATACTCACAAACTTTCGCATTTATAATATTAGTACGATAATGTACATGTAACTTCTATAATTTTTATTTCCGGAAAAGTTACCAAACCGAAAATTTTATTAACCATTTTATCATTCGCAAGATTTCAAATGATCTCGCGTCAAATATTATTCGATTTTCCAATTACATCGTGCGTCAGGAAGTGGACGATAAAATCTATTTTAGTGCCGCACAATACTCCCGGTGACATTTACGATGCGTTTACCATCTGACACTTCTATGTGTGACACGGGTCTTTTTTGTATGTCTCTATGCGACCTACCTCACTTATTGGTCGTAAAATCGCTTAAAACTTAATTCTAAAGTTATAAAACTCATTGTATTAGTTTAACTGCGCATTAAGGTTTTTGATGGCATACCTTTATCCATACCGGGTACGGTTTTCTAAGCTTTTAGTGAATGTGGCAGTAAAAGTTGTGTAATGTGATTCAAACTTTCAGGGAGTGCCGGTGTGAAAGTTAGTGACCAACAATATTAGTTAGATTAATACTACTAAGTATACCAAAACACTGAACATGACTGTTGCTGAGCTTTTCGAACGTAGTTATGACACACGTTATTTTCGTCAACACTAAGTAGTCTTTCACACAGTCTTTCAACACTCTCAAACTTAATCCAAACATCGACCTATTTGCGAGTAGTTCGGCGTCAATACACACGGCACTAACCAACACTCTGGTTGTACCTTACGACATTAGTAAGTTTTTTTGTATTGTAAATTGTATCTATTTTTTCTCGACTTTATGTACTATTACTGTATCTCCATTATCTGTGGAGGCTTGTGAATGGCTCTTCCTTATAATATTTGTTGTGCTAATTTGTAACTTTAGCTGTAAGCCACCCTAAGAAAATAAAATAAAAGAAGTAATTGGTGCGGTTCTGAAAATGACTACTGCCACTATTATGTACTATCTCTAATGTGTAATATTTTATCAGGTACTTAGATATGTTTTTTCAAGTAATCAAATCTGTAGTTTATCTGGAAAGTATTACGCAGATTATTCCTTGAAAATGTCTGTAGTGGGCCTAAGCACTTGCGCCAACCAAATTATCCGAGATTTTCGCCGAAAACTCGGATAAAACACAAAATTACAGACAAAAGTTGCGATATCATTCGGGAATCTTGGATAATTTGGTTCGCGCAAAACGGCCTTTATTGCTATTGAACAGTCCGATGTCACTAACATACCTAAACCTAAAACTGCCCATAGTTACTAATGTGGCTCGCCGAATTCATCTACCAGTGCATACCTACTCGATTCTCCTCAGCCCTCCGGGCCGGTCTCTAGTCTATTCATCTTATTTATTACCAACTTTGAAAGTAACTAGATATGATAATAGATCATTATGTAGTTCCTTCAATGGACGTCCAGTTATTATTCCGGGAATATACGAGCAATTTGCAAAAGTGCTCGTTTTATGGCACCTCCTAAAATAAAGACCGCAAGGGTGCGCGCACATTGAGAGGATCGCTTCTTAGTATTTCTTGAAGGGATGTAAAATAACCGTTCACTTTGCTATTATGCGAGAAAATAAACCAATGTACATGAGTTATTACTAATACTTGATTTATTGGTATCTTTTCTCTCAAACAATTTTATTGTAATACACTTAGCTCACTTTCTGCATTGAAATGAATTATGAAATGAAATAATATTCATTGTCTTAACTAGGTATGTGGGTGTGGGTAAAGATCTTAAAAATTCACAGTCTTGAGGTTTAATTTATTGTCCTTGATAGACATGGAATTTTTTAATAACACATTCCCATCTTCATTGAAAGAAAGAAAGAAAATACGTTTATTTATGACATAACACACAGGTAAAGAAAACAATAAAAAGAATGATAAAGTGTATGTCATAAATTGGTCCCCAACTCAGCATATGCTAGGTTTTTAACCAGCCCTGGTCTTCCGTTGGGTCCCACTTAAATGAAGTCACGGCTCGATTCAACAACAATTAATATTATTTGATGACTAGATTCAATCTTAGGATAAGTACTCAAGCAGTTACTTATTGTAGTTTGCTCACCAGTAATAATTCGAATCTAAAATCACGTTGTGCTTGAATTGTCTGCTGAAATCTGCAAAATAGCTGAGCACTTATCAGTGATATGACTAGCTACCGCCTATCAGTTCAAAACCTGTCAGCAATGTGTGCGGGCAGCTGTTCTCAAGTTAAATTTAGCGTAATACCATGTTCGTTCATGTCGTCTCTGAGCATCAAGTGAAAAGTGGACAAAAGCTAGATCTAACGATACTACTATACTATTTAGTTGGTAACATTTTTTTACCTACATTTATATTGTGCAGTCCGATTGAAATTGTTAACAAATAACCGTGTAAATACATATATATATATATATATACATACTTGTATTTGAATCAAAACCTGTGCGCTTATAAAATGTACACTATTTGTTTGTTACTTCTGCGTCAAGAAACTTTATAGACCACTTACATAGTTAGATTAGTAAAGTTTAAAGTTTTCTTTTTGCTTATTATAGTGTGTAACCCCCCTAACGATCATTTCTTATTTAATGCGCATTACAAACTTTCAAAAGCTTTGCCATTAAAAGTTTTGAAGCGATTTTCAGTCGCCCAAGGCGTTTCTACCCCGCGATAGTAGATAGACTGAACCTTAAGGCGACTCTGCTCTTATATGATACGACCCTATCATTCATTTTCTTTCACATGGCAACTTAGAAACGCTCCAGTATTGTCAATGGTTGAATAATTGAATCTTACAATTTCTATACCGTACGCCATCACCTGCATTTGCTCAGAGAGAAAAAAAACGGATCCCTATTTTGTCTCGTTACTCAATGTCTCGCCTTTGTGCCTTCAAGACTGCATTGTCTGTCGCGGATTTAGTTCAACTCGCGCTACCCCATATTAAGAAATTAGGCTCTTATTTATAGCGGGCAAATATTGATTTACGATCCGCCCATTGCGAAGAGTTCCGACCTTTTAAAAGTGCAGTTTCAGCACCGTCTCGGCCAGGTGTGACCGGGATTTTTTCCTTCGCGAACCGTTTCCTCTAGCACAATGGATGCAAGATTTGCACAAAAACGTGTTATTCAAAAGGGGGGTCCTAAAAAAACTAGTGCATGGCTACAGACATTGTAGTTCATTGGACCGGAGTCGCGTGCCGTTTCCTCTGGATTTTAATACGGTTTTTTATACGTCGGCGCGCGCTTTGCTTAATCGCGTAAGCTACGTGATATTGTTTAAGAATACGCCTCATTGATTTTATAATCGATTTTGAATTCTAAACCTTGTTTAAATATTCATATCGAACATCTTTTTGTATCTTGTAGCGTTTGATATATTACCTAACAATATCCGCTCGCCTGTTACCGTTTTTACTTTATTTTTTAAATAAAGAACTCGTAGCTAAGGCCCTGACGGTGCTAAGCACTTGATTAAAGTCATAATAATCCCCTCTACGGTTACACACCACACACTTCCTCGCATACATTCCCACACACACCCTCACACACTCATACTCCAGCCTTCCGTACTTACAAGTCTAATTTAGCAGCCACATCGTGCAAGCGTTTTACGACGGTACCTGTAATAATTCTTTTTAATGTATTAAATCACAAATCTTAAACATTTTTTTAATTATATAATATTTAATAATACTAATTAGTTGTTTTCATAAGGACTTCTCCTTTTATTTGTACTATTTTTTACTACCCGCTACAACAAAACTCGACTAACACCAGATTCGAGCAAAGGAGTACGCTGAAAACCAGCCCTGTGTAATCCTCAAGGTTACCCAGATTAGTGCTGAGCGTACCCCTATTGCCAAAAAAAGCAATGTGTACGTACTATGTATTAATTTACCTTTTTTTGTGTTATATGTTTACGAATTGTGTTTTTATTGGCAATAAATACGATTTTATCTTTATAATTCTCAATCCGGATTACACTCGTAATAATATATTCGTCACGGTTTTCATCGAAAATCGGCTCCTTTCCTTAAATTCTATTTCCGAAAAGAAAATAAACGGATTCATACTGTTTCTCTAATAATATACGCATATCTAGAACTATTAATTCAACTTCCTCGAACTTCTTTGATAACGTCTTCATTTTTTTTTATATCTATCGAATTTAGGCGGGAAAATGTTAAGTCATCACACGACTCTGCCTTTGCTAAGCAATCAGGTGGACTCATGTCATGACTGACATCGTCGAAGTACGTAAGTTACTGTTAAGTAAAAACGGCACGGCTTTGACTGAGATAAGGAAAGGACTCTTTATTTGGGCCTAAGACTTCTTACCGTGCTGTTCGAAACACGCTTATAGTGCTTACGAAGCAATCTTGCGAATGTGAAACTATATGACACGAATAAATGCTACGATTGTTGTTTTTCATCGCGTTTTTAGCGTTTTTTAGTGTGTTTCGGATTGCAACTTTCCGCAATTCGCCCTTAGTTGCAAAGCACTCAACTGTGATAATCCACATTATAAATATCTCAGAACATGTTTAAGTTTCGCGGTTTGACTTTGTAAGTTATGCTGTTTATATAGGAAGCTATACAATTTGAGAAACTTGTCGGTCTGGTGCGCTTGTAAAAGCAATTAAAATGTTTATCATCATACTCTTTGATATTTATTTTGTGCTTGTATGAAAAAAGAAAACAATAACTACTTGATTGGGCTAACGTTGTTTCCATTAAAAAAAATTAAAACGTCTACACCAACTTATTTACGTCCAACGTAAATAATAACTTATTTACGTCTAACGTAAATAAGTTGGTTATGGGTGCCAAACGAGAGCAACATGCGCCGCGCTCCCTGGAATTGACTAACACGTGGTATTCATAATCTGACGTGAATCCGTAATGTCATAAAGTGACAACGTCAATCTGTCAATCACAATAGTTCCCGCGCTTTTCACTGAACTAATAAAGGAGCTATTATGACAAGCTGCGGGAGCTCGACAACTTGACATGTGTGTGTACGTACAACTAAATTAAATATCCATGAATATGTAAGAAGCGAGCTGGCTGAGACTTGCCTTTTGCCCCAACATGACGTTTCAACTTGTCAAGAATGTACAACATTATTGTATGCAATATTATGTGGCAAACCAGCAGACATGCCGTCTGATATTTGTAACACTGGGACATTACGACACGATGCCAATTCTTTTAAGTATCTGTTAACTCTCCTTTTTGAAGAATCCCATATTGTAGCTACAACACAAGTATTGATTTAATTTATTAATTTATTACCATATATTTACATAACTAATAAAATTAACTAAATTATAAAATTATTACTAATTTAATTAACTTTAACGACTCAACCACTAACTTAGCTCCTATTATGTCAAATACATATTGTTTTCAGGCAGCAGTCCTTGAGAGCCAGTGAGCATTCTAGGTCTAGCGTGATAACATCTTAGGCCACATCGTCACTGACCGTCAAGTGAGATAGTGGTCAAACGCTAGATCTATATATATATATAGTATATTTTTTTTATAGAAATTGCTCTCCTCTCGTTCCTCTCTTTATTTTTAATGAACGACCATTGTATGGAAAATGTGCTCTGAGTAGACTTTAGAAGTTGCCCAGAACTGAAATACCGCAAGAAATGCGATGTACGTTTTCTGACGCAATCCCTGTAACACAGTCAATACTAGTACAGGGTTCAGGGCTATCCGATAGTGAGAAGTATAGTCATTCTATGAACCTTTTATTGTTAGATTTAAGAATTTGTATATATATATGTGAATGATTGTAAACTGTATTTAGTTGAAATAAATTATCTTATCTTTATCTACACTCAATACAACAATATTACTACTATTAATATTAATTATAAAATATATGATTATTAATATTAATATTACGCCCTCATTGTGATCCATTTAATGCCCGATCGGCGGCCCGCAATAGTCTCTGAACTTGATTCAGTTACATAATCACAAACTGTGTAAATTGCAGGTATTTTTAAAATTACTGTAGATGATCTCACGAATCAACAAGCTTCGGACTATGTGTTTTTATTATTTCATCAATATTCAGCTCTGAGCAGCGGATTAGTTTTTCACTACGTGTCGGCGTTCTTTTATGTGCGGATATTAGAAGTCTTTATACTTACAACTAGGGTCTGAACTTACCGTGTCTTATTGTGGAATAAATAAATCCTTGTAAACTCTAAGGCTTTCACGGCCGGCGTTGCATGTTGTATGTATTGCATCCGGGCTGTTTGGCCGTGGTCTATGTGAAATGTAAAATGTTTCGTCGATCACTGCGGTCGACATCTTCAGTGGTTCAGGTCCTCCTTCGCGGCGTCTTCTCTGATACTGACCAGAACTTCAGTATCAAAGAAGACGCCGCGAAGGAGAGTTCTACGCTCTTGTCGCCGCTCGGACCTGAACCACTGAAGATGTCCACCGCAGTGATCGACGAAACGTCTGGAACAAAAGTTTCACATAGACCACGGCCAAACAGCCCGGAAGCAATACATACAACAAATAAATCCTTGTCAGTGGGCATACATTTACTTTTTGCAAATATTTAACTCCTTGAAAGTCAGTAAACATTCTAGGTATACGTGATAACATCTTCGACCATATAGTCACTGACCATAAAGTGAGATAGTGGTCAAACTCTATACTGTATATTTATATATTGTATAGATCTAGTGTTGGTCTCTAGATCTAGTTTCGGTACTAATTTCTACCTTGTAAAAGTTAGCCTTGACTAATTGACTGACTGATATATCAGCGCAATGAAATCTTAAATCTCTGAACAGATAGGACTAAAATTTAATTCAAAGTTAGAAATAGGTTTACCTACTATTTTTAGTTTCTGTAATTTTTTTTTAATTTAAAATAATATTTAAAATATAATTTTTTATTTCTTCAATTTTGTGTCAATAAAGTGTATTTGTATTGTAATATCTATTTTTAGGGGTAACGGATAAATCATTGTCTGGGCGGTCAAAACCGTGGAGTGCAGGGTTTGTTCATATTTTTAATTTATCTTTGTCTCAGTGAGTTTGCACCCTGCTTTTATCTAGAATTAAGCTGCACGATTACATCCACTGCTTAATAAATGCAAGTATTGCGGCAATGCCATAGATATTCGACGATGGAATATTTAAAAAATGATGAGTTGCGTGCGCGAGCGCATAGCTTTTGAAATACCGATTTATGTTACGGGAAATATGCGGCTATAAGATTCTATAACATAATAAACTAGTATTAAAGTTCATTTACCTTACATTTTACATTTCAATTCAAGGTTAATTCAAGATGCAAATGCATCTTGAATTAAAATAGTGTCCTCCTTGACGTGGTCATCATCTAGAATCGTCTTGCAACCGTTATAAGGTCGACAGTTGTCTTCCCGGATTCCCGATCAGTAGTCTTACGTGTGAACGTTTGAGCTTCATCAGCTCCCAGTAGTGTCACGTCAGAAATAAACTACTCTCAATAATGGCCGAGTAAACGCTGACTAAGGGACAACAAAACACCTCAGGCGGGACATCAGTACGGGATTGATCACCCCCAACTCGTATAAGAATAACATATGACAAAACGTTCCTCTATATTAGTAATGTTCCGGATATCGGTATCCGTATCCGCGAATATCCGACGGAGAAGAAAGATCCGTATCCGTGTCCGTTATTTTTCTCGCGGATCTTTAATCGTATTAATTTTCAATTGTTAGGATGAAATGTCATTTACATATGTGATTGAGTAGAATTAAAAAAGTATTGATTTCCATTCGGAGTATTTTTTCTTTTTTAAAATCAAATATTTGGCACCAGTATAATTGCAAACATTTATCGTTGTCTGTCGTTACAGTGGTAGTGACGACTGTCGTTTCAAGGTCTCGCGCGCCTACACCAATTGAGTAAGAAAATAAACATCCGTATCCGCGGATATGTGTACGTTTTTAACGATCCAGCACCTCACTACTCCATAGTGGTAATGAGAAACGTACACAATACGTAGAATATATTATTTATATGTAACTTCTGTACTGTCTGAAGACATATATATATTCATTGAAACGGTAGCATATACAAACATTCAAGCCAGCATTCTGGGTAGTTACACCGACCTGCTCAATATGTCCTACGTTACTAGATCAGCATCTGCACCTAACCGGTATTTCACCCACCTGTCGCCGTTCCCCACCCTTGTAACTGTCAAGATGGTTTACCAAAGATCGCACCTAAATCTCCGCCGAAACCGGATTGAACTCCGCAAAATTTAAACCGGTTCATACGAAAACCGGAAACTCTCACAGAACGTCAGTTAATCGGGAAATGGCTAGAGACATTTGTACAATAGAATGTTAAGCCAAGAACCTTGTCGCCTTAAGGTCATGAACTGTTTTATACGGTTTTTTAGCGTTGAGTGTCGAACTGACCACAATAATTTATTACCACACAGTTCTCAACTGTCGACAAATTTACAATAAAGCTTCCCATTTGGGCAATAAAAACTTTACTGCATGCTTCCCGTCTAGACATGGGGTTTAAGATACACATTAGTATTATTAAACTTATCTTAGATATGTAAACAGTGTATTTTACTCAACTGTACACAGTTGTGCTCCTAACATCTATCATATTTCATTCCATCCGTATCCGATGAGCATACTTTAAGATTACTATGAAAAAGATAGCTCGGTATTAATGTCAGGTTATCTTGGGTTCTTCATTTCGACTAGTACCGACTAGACCTTACATTATGTTACTTTTATCTTTTTGCTTCATCTTTTAGCTCTTTTCACATTGACAAATGTATCACGGGCTTAGTCCATTTTAATCAGCTCATCTAATTCAGAGTGTGACGTCGATGTGCCTTTATTTTGACTCAATGTTTGTGTGAGTTGACTTTACAAATGTACCGAATTTTTTATGGGTATTTTTAGATCACGAGTAAACTCGTGCTAATTGTGATTGCAGCAGTCGAAGTATGGAGAGCCAAATAACATCAAAATTACACGGTAAAAATCCAGTTTCTAAATTCAACTCTCATGCGGTTAAAAATCATTTGTGTCTTTTTTGTTCCTAAAATTGGTAGTTCCATAACAAGATGGTCGTTATAAATAATGCTGTTACATTAAAACTGAATCGTGTTTCAATTCGAGATTTGTAACCATGTTTAATTAAAATGATTCAAACAGTTTTCTAGATAGCTTTTTGAACAAACCTTTCACGATCCAAAAAACTTGTGCAGTTTCAAATTTGGGCTTTGATCACATAGGTATGGTTAGTTCCATGGTGTAGCTCTCACTAATCACGATGGTTAAGGATCATCATCATGCATCAAAATTGAAGCTGAATACAGTGACTAGGACATTTTTATATGTTCTTTGATGAAAGAATAATCACGTATGCAGCGTTTAAGCGTGTCAGTTCTTAAGTTTACTTATGTATGTTGTCGAATGGGTGAAAAACTGTAATGACTCTAAACTTAAATCAATACATGTAGAAAAATATTTAATATCTCATAAATAGGTGTATTTCAACCGGTGTTGTCTGCCGGCATCTATTGTTAAGAGTAATGATAACTAATTCATAACATAAGCTCATTAATGACTCAGGATAAATGTTTAAAGTTCGGGGTCCAATTTGAAGTTCATGTTTCCCGTTTTCAAGTGTCCTGGGTGTCTTATAAACGCGGTTGCAGCCATCATCCAAACTCTTGTCGATGTTTTCCTAGAGTTGCTCATTATTTTTAGATATTATATGTATCAGTCCATAATCGGCCCTCTTATTAATGTGTACCGTCAGAGACTGGGAGGCCAATTCTGCGTTTCCCGATATGCACAACCCCGGATTCTACATTTCACGAGTGAATAGAGAGATGTTTTCTAAGCTTGCGTACTACACTTAGTACACGTATAATCTTAAAAAGCCTTCGAAAGCGTAAAGCTTGCTGTTCTTTTAAACTTAGATTGGAATGATTAGAAAAATAGTTGAACGCGAATGAATATTTGAGAAAAGTGTTGAAATATTTTTCTCACATATACTTAATCTAGCAGTTCTTGTCGTTACTACAACACATAATATATATATATTGGCCGTGGTGGCACCGGCCTAGAATAGTACTTCCCCATCCCTTCCCGCGGGTGCCGTAAGAGTCGGCTAAGGGATCACGTACCAGAAGGCAGCAGCGCCTTCTGATTATCGAAAATCATACTGCGCTCGCCAATCCGCCTGCCAAGCGTGGCGAGAATTGGCAAATCCCCCATATCCACTGCTGAACATATGTTCAGCAGTGGATGTCCCATTGCTGAGAAGAAGAATATATTTATTACGTTACGCCATACGTCTTCCCTGTCATATTTAATACATTGATGCATAATCCAGTCATAGCACGTAAAGTGTGCATTATTCTATTAAATTCTTGTTTATACGTAATTGATTATAAAAAAATGGCGAAGGTGTCCGATCAACACGCGAAGTTAATGCACTGAAACTAATATTTTAGTTAGTTTTATTAGAGAACCGTGGAGGCAAGGCAGTGTGACGACATAAAAAGGTTTTTTGTTTTGCCTTTATGACTTTATATTATGTTAAGTTATGAAACTATACACCGTGACGGGCGAAGAGCAGTTAATTTGAAAGGTTTCAAATGTCCGTTGGTTTAATAAGGACGTATTCGCCTTATTATCTTAAATCTAGATATATATGTTTATGTCATGAGGTCCCAGGTGTGTCCATGTCTCCCGCGACACAGGGAACCCTAGTAAGGAAGTATGAGAGTGATAAAAAATAACGTTGAAGAATATATGAAACCATAAGGGAGCAAGGACATATTGGAATATATATAACTCCTTCCAGGGCGCAAGATCATAGCCCTATCAAATTCTCGGAACATACAATACCTATAGGTAGATACATGAAACTTTATTGAGAACTACATTAAGTTACGCAAAGGAGGATGGCAGAACCAGCCTCACTCCCGAAAAACGAAATGGGAATCCGTTCATGTATCCTTTATATGTATGAAAATTTAGATTATATTTTTGTGGATTCTGTGAATAATTTGCATTATTTATAGAGTTGGGAATCAGAAGTACTTTTATTTTATTTATTTATGTGGTGTTTGTATTTTTCGGACGAACCCTATAGTTCTCGATATGTTGGTTGCGTTCGAATATTTACGCTCTGAAATTAATTGTTATTGTTACTCAATAATCTTTTGTCAGCTGTTCTGTAGACCCGAACTGCGTTCATAAACATAGCCACGCCTAGTTTATTCCAGAATATAATATGTGATCTGTATCGCGATCCATGCTATATTGCTTTCTCTGCCTACGATGCTATACATGGATGGCGATACATAGAATGGGTCGCATATGGACGTGTAGTTAGCATACTGATACAGATAATTTTCCGTGATAACTTTTTACTCCCAACTTCTAGGAAAATGATACAATATACAATGTATTTATTGCTCTATCGATACGTATAAGATTCATTCATGAACGCGGCTTCTTTCTTCTAGGCTGCAAATGTATGGGAGTCTGCCCTTCTTCGTCTTCCCCTTTAAATAGTCGTTCAACTCTAACTTTTAAAAGCTTGCACTCAGGTAGGTATCTCAAAGTGATTCATGCAACAAAAACCATATTTTATATATCTATCTATATATATCACAGCTAACAAGTGTAACCGCATTTTCGTTCCCAATTACGATATTCGCAGCGTGCGTGGGGTCCGGCCTCCGGACCGCGCTGATTCCGGATTTACGTACGCGTTAATGTGCTTGCGGTCTGGCAGGCTGTCAGTGTTTATGTAGCCGGCTGGTGTGCAATCTGTGGACATGTAGTGATGGGTTGTTTTCCATTGCTAAACATTTTTCTTGATCTGTCCTTTTTCGTGGTATGTGCTTCGTTTAGGTAATATGCGAATTTGTACAGCGATTTCAAAGTAATTTACCTTGTTCATTTAGCTTCTGGTCCAAAGGATGCCTTTGTCTGGAGCCCTAACCTCTCGGCCAGAGCTTGCTTTTGACAATCAACACAAAATCCTCGCTATTAGTGCGCGCTTTGTAATTTTAAAACAATCATTGATATTAATAATAGATCATTTAGCTGTTTTTTCTTACAAGTACAAATACTACGTATTAATTTGCTCTTAACAAAAAAAAAGATAATAAAGTACAGTCCTAGTTTAAACGATATCGGTGTCGCTGTTATCCATAGTTCATTCGATACCTGATCTCATTACCTTAAACGATTAATGGCACATCCCTACTCTAGTATGTATACAGACAGCTTCGCGCTTAAATTTGAAATGGGAACGCGTGAGAAACCGCTCGCGGCATCTTCGTGTTACCGACCGGCGAGAATGTGAATGAATGATCACTAAATATTAAACGTAAATAAAAAAATCGTGATGAGCACCAATGTCAATGTCAATTTGAAAATTGAGTTTCAGTTCAAAGTATTGCCACCACAAAGATAAATGCATATATTTTTAAAAATATTAGGCATAAGCTTGTGTGTGACCGCTGATCATTAACAAAAATATATTTCATGATATCCTACTAATATTATAAATGCGAAAGTTTTTGTGTATGTTAGTTACTTCTTCACGCTCAAACAGCTACACCGATTTCGATGAAATTTGGTGTGGAGATAGTTTTAAACCCTGGATTATCACATAGGCTACTTTTTTATCCTGGAAAAAGTATAGTTCCCGTAGGATAATTGAGATAGCAGGAAAACCGTAATCCATGCTAGTATGTCATATATATATATATATATATGACTTTTAGATATATATATATATATATATATCTAAAAAAAGAGTAACAACAACTAACTCCGTTGTTGCTGTTAAGCGACATTGTGATTAACTGTTTGACTCCTAGTTTACTTATGACGAACAAACATAAAAGTATAAGTAAATGGTTTCTGTTAATTAAGTAAATATGCTAATTACTGAACTAATAAAAATACCTTAATTTTTTAATAACATAAACGCGTTGTGTAAATTGCCGAAAGTCAATGGACGTCAGCACAGATCGTAATTAGTTTTCCATTGAAAAGTCTTTGAATTCTGAACCTGGTAACCCAAACCCCGAATCAGGTTACACTTTTTTGCTTGTTAATTCAAACTCTCCGTACAAGGAAAAATTGTGTGCAATTTTCGTGTTTGGTTTTTTTCTGTGTAATCAATTAATCTATATTGAGTCATTGGTGATGTCAAGAACCTTGTAAGTAGACCGGAGCGACGACGGCGCGTCTATTTGGCAAGATGTCTGCGGTACTCGTGTGTCGACGAACTTAGGGCTAAAACCACTAGTAGTACGTTTTATAGCATTTAATTAAAGAACACATACATACATACAATAGACGCAGGCTAAGTTTATGTCTCTGAAGTAGCCTGCATATACCTAGTAGCTACGGATTTACCATTTGCTAAATGAACAATATTTAGTTTCTTCAACTTTTTTGTTGAGTCTTTCATGTCTTATAAATTTAAAATACCACTTGCGAACAGTTCATGAAGGTTGATTCTGATTGAACCAAGTTTGATTTAATTTTCAAATGTATTACCTACTTATAAAAAATATGTTTTCGAGCGACCCTATTATTTTTCGTTTATCAAAACTTCGTAACTTCGCGGTAACGACAAATGCGCGTGAACTGTGTCTTACATTAGACGAAAGGAAATTTGAAAGTCTACAAAATGTGATAAGAATTTTTTTTTGAGCTCGTAGGTCATCTGTACATACTAGGTACATATATCTGTAATAATTTCAATTAAAACGCATCAAGATGTTCCAGCCCCTTCTGCCTGTAAACACCCGCGCGACTCGGCACCTCTTAAACTCTTAATGTATCACTGCCTCGCTCACTCGCTTAAGTTTGTCATATCGTCCTATCTCATTTTATCTGAAGTTACAAAATGTTTTACCGGTACACTTTCGGTACATGCGCAAACGAAGTAAGCCACAATTTCGAAGTAACATCTGGACAGCTTCAAACACACCCTTTTTATCTCGGCGTATCGTATTGTTTTCGATGGTCATACAACCTTACATTCACGCGGACTGATGGCCTCTCAATTTAGATCCGGCGGAAAAAAAACCTAAAGCCGCTAAGATTAGAAGTGTTTGATCGAGTCATAGTTTGTAAAGCTTCAATTTGGCTCAGAAGGGAATTAATTATATTTCATTAAGAATATTAATTAAGTTCAACATCATATATACATATAAGTTTAAATTTTCAAATAAGTAAGAGTGTTATGGTATGTTTGGTGTTTTATGATTATCATTATCGATGCGCCCGACGTCTGAGTTGTCAGACTGACTAAGTGTGATGTGATTCCCATGACCTACCTAGGACAAACAGTCCAATTAGACAAGTCCAATTTCGAGAAAGAGCCCAATCGTCGGATCCAACTCGGCTGGGCAGCGTGCGGGAAACTCCGCGACGTTTTCTCGTCTAAAATACCGCAATGCTTGATCATGAAGGTCTTCGATCGGTGAAGAAATTTTTCTCGAGAAATAAGAAAAAAAGTTTCGCCCCGTGTTGAGGGTTGAACGGGTACCTTGATAGGGGGCGAAACTACAACTTTAGGTAAGAGGGGCGAACGGGTGCGAGACCGCGGAAACGTAGTCTGTGACTATGGGCCTCGTGAGCAGCCTCAAAGTCGCACAGCGAGCTATGGATGGCTATGGCTATTCTCAGGGTTTCTCTAAGCGATCGAATCAGAAATGAGGAGATCCGTAGAAGAACAAAAGTCACCGACATAGCCCAGCGGATTAGCAAGTTGAAGTGGCAGTGGGCAGGGCACATAGCTCGAAGAACCGATGGCCGTTGGGGTCGAAGGGTTCTCTAATGGAGAGCACGGACTGGCAAGCGCAGCATAGGACGGCCACCGACCAGTTAGACAGACGACCTGACTATGATCTTAGGCAAGGGCTGGATGAGGGCCGTTTCCAACCTGTCCTTGTGGAAATCAATGGGGGAGGCATTAGTCCAGTTGTGGACGTCCTATGGTTGGGACGATGATCATAAATGCGTGCATTTAATGTTATTTAAATAGTACATTTATGTATAATCAGAGCTCAGTAAGTCCTATTAATTTATAAATTAAAAAAAACAATGTTTAATCTTTTAAGATAAATCCTTGCATGGGTTGCAAGGATTTATCTTAAAAGATTAAACATTGTTTTTGTCTACTCGCATAAATCGCCGAGTGATCAATTAACGATGCAAGTAGGTAGGCGTTCCTCACCTATTATATATATCTATGTTGAATAAGAGTAAATTTAGGAATAAAACCATTAAACCTTCAAGTCCTTGCAACAAAAAGATTACAGGAAACTATTATCTTCTTGAGTACCTATGTTGTGCTCCGTGCGAAATTACGAATCAACTAAATAAAAGTTGACTTGCCTCTCTAAAGGTGGACGGACCCATTTAAAACGAAATCAAAGAAATATGCACAAAAGAAACGGGTTAATTGTTCTCCATTACAGCTGAAAAGCTGAACCGTTTAAGAAATATTTATCCAGCTTTTAACGTTGCAACCGCGGGAAAAATACTCTACAAATGTGAGTTGATTTCCAGAAAATATTTTGTGTACTTTTTGATAAAAGTAAAGCGTGAGTAAGAAAATATTATCCTCTTTTAAATCAATATGTTTGGAAAAAAATTTTAAACAGCAAATCTTACATCATTTTGAGAGACAGGCATCATAGATCCAGCGTGATTGGAATCACACTCACCTTTGGTGTTTTCGCTACTGATCATCAGGTGATGCAGTGTTCAACGATCTATTAAGTATGAAAAACAATCTCGTGGCCCGTACCTTGTTAGACACCATAAAATACATAATTTTCGATTAATCTGTTCTATTTGCACCGCCAACTCGTTGATTGCCAAATAAAATAATTTTGGTTGATTAACATGGGCGCTGTGCCCATGTTAGATTTTGACAAAAGATTTTAACGAAATCGGTTGCTCGCTGCAGCGAGGGGTTACATTATGCTAAGCCAAAAGTTATTACCCAAACTTCTCATCATACCTCCATAATCTCTATATTTATACCTTTTAATAAACTATTGCACAAAACATAATCCTTACGGCTATAAAGGGTGCACTTTTTTATAGCTCTACACGTGCTGTCTTCAAGAAATTACGAATACAGGGTGGTTCGGTTTAGTTTAGACGACGTGATCTGTATCGGGTGTAGTACCTTTGTATGGTGACAAAGTTTGACGGACTATAATTGTAAGACAGTTTCAAAAAATAGGGACCCCAAATAAATATAGGTTGAAAATAAAATTAACTTATTACGAAATATACGAGTACATGATTATTAATAATTCAGTACTTGACTGCCTTCCCCGCACCACAAATAAAAAGCGAGCTAATGATCAATGGTAGTGATTCTGTTGTTCACTTAAACTAACTGAAATTGTGTAAAATAAGATAAAATGTATACGGTTACGATAAAGTCCAAAATAGTATAATGTTTATGAATATCAATGCATAATGGTTTTATTTTTTTAATCAGTAGAACTAGTAGGTTGTATTTTTTTTTACGCTAAAATTCAAATTCGTATAAATCCACACAACACTACCTCTAATACTAGACGAGTTTACGTTCAAATTATTTGAAGGAAAAAATACGGCAACTAGTGGGACCTGAACCCACAATCACAGAATACCGTCCTGTCGCTTTGTTCATCTAAGCTATAGTAGGACACTCCACTAGCGTCCGAATTTCTTCCTTCCTTTATCATCTGAGGGGATGTTGTTCTTATCGCCATCATAATTTATAAATAATAGTTTATTTAGGTTTAATTGTATGAACTATTATTTTTAAATTATTATATTATTAATAATTTGAATGCCAGTTCCACCTAGCATGTTGTTAATGCAATAAACCATAAATCTCTCAGTCGAGTTTTATTCAATTGGTCCCCTATCGCGGGTAGTTCTAGTCGACACCGCGCTCTGCATTCACAGTACACCAATAATTGCAAGTATAGTGTGTGTGTTCGCGTGAGTGTCAAAATTATAATCATTACTAACATCCCATGTAATGGATATGAAAAATAAATCTTTATCCCTAATATATATCTAGATAATTGTCTTAAACGACGATGGCTTTTACGACCCATGAGCTTACGGCGCTATATACCACCCATAACCAACCTCGATTCCCGATCGATACCCATTTTACGATCACTGTTCGTTTATCTACTCCACAAATTTATGAGCATTCTGATATAACAATAAAAAAATTGATTAAAATTTTTAACGACAAAGGCCGCGGAATGAAATTAGCGTTCTTAGTCCCATACAAAGAGACCGTGTGGTCACATTAAACTAGGGACAGGCTGCATGTGGCAGATGTTGTCTTAAACTGCTATTACTTATTCTGTGGCGCCATCCTAGACGTTCCCTTTTCAATTGCCCATCTCCCGGCATCCAGCTTTTTTGTCTACCCTCCAATTTTTTTTAACAGATTGTGATCAGCGCCATTGTACCTCTCATTGTATGCGACCGGCATTGTTACCGGTGAAATTCTAAGATGCTCAGTTTCTAAGGCAAACTGCAATTTTCTGTTTCTGCGAATTTGTAGCTCAGCTGTGGGAACTTAATTTTGGATTAGGATTGCGAGGGTAGAGGCATTGTATGGCGCGGATAAGCGCGGATTTGTAAAGATTGACGTTGATTAGATCATCGATACTGCTATTACAAGACTCTTTTAAAGAAATAATTATAAGCTTGCTTGCTAGCGACGCGGTCTAAGACGGAGCTCGGAGGTCTAGAAGGTTCACCACGCCTATTCACTCGTGATTTTAAGACTCCAGGATTGTACCTAACGGGAAACACAAACTATTTAATTACATTTTTTATTTTATCCTGTATAAATCTAGCGTTTGACCACTATCTCACTTGATGGTCAGTGACGATGTGGTCGAAGATGTTATCACGCTAGACCTAGAATGCTCACTGGTTCTCAAGGACTGCTGCCTGAACAGACGATGTGTTAGGTGACAGTGTTAAAGACGCGGTGACACGGTACCCTTACATGGAGTTGATCTTGTTGGTGAACTGGATGATTCATACGCAATGCAAGGGCAGGTTCAGCTTTGAAGTCTGGGAGGGGACCTTAAAATCTAGGTAGCAAGGACATGCGTCGGTAAAGGAGTTCAACGAAATCTTTGTTTCGTGGACGTCACACGGATTTCATAACTTTTTGACCCCTCCCCCCTTCTTGTCACAGGTGGTCGGTCACATCTGTGACCAGCCCTACTCCCAGATGTGACGTCACATACTTAGCGATGTATCATCTCGAAATAATTGGATAAAAATTTTGATATTTTCGGATCTAACTTTGACGAAGAAGTAATTTTGTTAAATTGAAGATTCTCCATGTATTCTGAGGATTATTAATTGTAAATTTGAATTTTCCGCCCTCGATTTTAGCTTACAGCGGGCGCTAAATGCGGAATGCGGAACAATTTGACATGTTACGTCACAGAGCTTATGACTCCCCCCACCCCTTGTCACAATGTCACTTTTCGCCCCCTCCCTCCCCCTAAAAGGTGTGACGTAATTTATGGATGGCTCCAAAGAATAAGTATGTAACGGGCAGTAAACGTTGTACCACGATGTATATATATTTCAAGAAGTGCGTTGATGTTACATTTATTTTTAAAGGTATTTTAATAAAACATATGCTTATATTTAAAAAAAATTACATATCATTATTATTTGATAGAAATCTAGTAAAGTTACTGTTAAAGTTACTGAGTACGCCTTGCAGTCAATCGTAAAAGAACACAGTTACATCACAGAACTACTTGGCTCCTAAAACGCCACTAAACATTCAGTATCATAACTGCCACCGTTGATGTAGCGAGATGCACAAAGCGCCGCGCCGCCACCCCCCCTTCGAGAGCCACTCGAGCCACTCGCGCTGAGTGTCCTCTCACGCGTCGAGTAACGCGGGTAGGAGGCTCGTCGGCAGCCTGTGATACGAGCATCACGGTATCACTTTTGAAATAAGCCCGTGTGGCAGTTTTAAAGCACCACCGGTGGCGGTGGCGTGACTGGCGTTGTTAAGGAGCTTCGAGTGGCCGTTAGTCTTTTCGACTTGAGGGCAATTAAAAAACGGAGATGATGTGTGTTTAATGGCGTAGGAAAACACTTTGTTTCATATTTGCTTGTCACGATAAGGCGTTTGAATGGTTTTAGAGAAAAAAAACTATCACATGCTGTTTATTGGCGAGTATTACCGCTATGTAGTGCTAGTGACGTCGGCATTTGCAACAGTATCTTAGCTTCACCTGGTTCTGGATAAGCTAGGATACTGATACAAATTTATTCAAAGTTTACGCAAACGCATGCGTGCTTGGCAACAACGTGACAGAACACTATTCTGGCGTTTGAATCCCTATATTCTGTTCGCGGTGTAAATTATCTAACTTATATAATACATTCTCAGCGAAAAAAGTATAGTCACAGTGTTTACAGACCATGTTGTTGTTGCAGTGAAATACCCTTATACTCGTATTAACACATTATACATCACAATGTATTCGATTTCATGTGCATATCTAACGTTATACTCGAGAACATATTTGACAGAACTAAAATTGATTAAAGATGTTCTTTAAACTGGTTTTTTTCATATTTTTTATACCTTTCACACTTAAACAACCGTACTAGGATTTCCTATGTCGCGGGAGGCATGGACACACACAATCACAACACACACCCAAGATCCGGAACAAACCTCTACACTAATCGCACAAATGTTTGCCCCTGCCGGGATTCGAACCCAGGGTCCCGGAGACACAGAAGTCACGTCACTGACACTAACCATTGTGCCACGGCGACCATCTAAATTTCTCTCGAAAGTTAACAGATTATTGTCTAATAATCCACATACCAAAAAAAAGATAGAGTAATCTTAAATGGAGTATGTATATTATGATTCCTTTAGATTCCATCCCCTAAATAAGTTGAAAATAACGGTCCTATGAAACGATATGTTTTATGTATGTTCGACAATTTTGTTTCATCGGCCACCGTAGTCACGTAGCGGTGATAACATCCAGTTCTTAACATTTGTGACCTTCCAATAGCTCCGATACCCTTCATTGGCTCGATAGAGTTGGATCGACCTAATATTCCTTACGAGATTTCCTCCCGTTCTTGTTCTGGATCAAGTTTAGTCGATAATAAGATAACTAGTCGATTCGTTAAGTATAAGGAACGTGACTGTTGTGATGTCGTCTGAAGTTGACATCAGTTTTCTTTTCATGATTTTTGTCGCCAATAGAGTAAAGTAAATATTTATATAATAAATGTTTCGTCTAGGTTTATAAAAACAAATTCCATGCAAGTGCATGGAATTTGTATTGATGACCAAACTCATGCAAAGAAGAACTGATAGCAACTTCAGACGACATCACAACAGTCACGTTTTAGTTTAAAGTTGTTAAAATTTATGATCATTGTAATTTTAGTTGAAGTAATTCAAGTTTAAAGTAAACTCTTAATATCATTTTAACCGGCGTCCAGAGTCACATTTTCGCATTGGTTACCTGACTGACAATTGTGCTCTTATATTATCGACAACGCATATGTTCAACTCTAAAAAGCCTAGAAATATTTCCATAGAAATAGTGTCGATGGATCTCAGACCAAGTAGCAGATTTCCACAACGTGCTTAATCCAAATGTTGTTTAAACATCGAAACGCGCGCGAAATTGCAAAAATCACGTTAATTATTTTAAATCGTCGTTAGAGTTACCTTGCCGTGCCGGGAATTATTACGTGGAAACCCTTTATCTTAAATGTTCCATAGTCATTATTACCAATAATTTCTAAATTAAATCAATTTACAATGCCTTCGGAGTTCGGACTAATATTCTTATGTACATCAAGCTATCATTATCATACTAAAGAGGAAAAACATATGAAATTTCCTAAAATGGCCATTATGAGATAGCCAATAACAGTAATGAAACTGCCAAAATATTCAATAATGACCGCAACGGCCACCGCGTGCCATTCTATGATCTAATCACCAACGAAATTGAACTATAAATCTTGCAGAACGTCTTCATTTTAAATTCGCCATCTGTCCATCTCCTGACAAAATTAGCGGGTACTTTTCAGTATCGCCCCAAGGATTCTGGTCACGTACGAACAGTTAGAGCATGAGCATCTAGCTGCAGGGTCCTTTAATCTTAAAGGAATGTTGGATGTTCGTAACGACGCCAGTTCTGAGTTATGGACCAATAAACGAGGAGGATTTGAATACAACGCGACAAGACGGCGGCAACCCCATCTTTAGTAGATAAGCAGTAAAGCTGGATGGCTTTTCCTGAGGGCTGTCGACGCGAAATACGGAAGCTTATGTCGCTGAGTCCGAAACATCTTGTACTGTATACTGTTTGATGTTCCCGTGAAATGTTCTGTGAAACTCAAGCTGGTGATTTTGAAGGTTATTCCGAGGTAAAAGCCCTTTGTAAAATTTGCATATTGTCAACTATAGATACAAATGTCTCAAGATTGCCAATGTATAGCAATTTAGTATGGAAGCGATTGTCATATTGCAAGTAGCGGCATAAGTAAGGTAAAACTTGGAATCCTTTGCAACTCGTAACAGCAGACACACCTACAACACGCATAACACAAAAAATCTTGGCGAAAAACATCGAAAGCTAACGAAGTCATCTAAACTTACTCACGTCTTGGGTCCGACTTTTTAGAAAAAGCTATCTAAAAATAACAGGAGCTCCCAGCCTATTGAACTTTAAATACCGTTTCCAACGCTGGCTTGTCGACCATTATGTCTACAGCTATGAGGAATAATCGTTAAAATGAAATAAGCTAGTAAAATAATTATTAAAAATAATTTTGATTATTGATATAATTGTTGTTAAATTAATTGAAAATAAAATTAGAATTTCTTATAATCATTCATCCTGCTTATACAGACGTGTACATGCATCTTTATCATAGTTTTTTGTTGACAATAGTATATTTAGGTACCACAAGACATTATAAGATTATAACCTAACCTATATATTATTAGTTATAACATATAAATTGCCTTTATGAATAAATTAATTATGTCTCCAGCAGACTGCTAGGTGCACAATTATTTTCTGCGCAATTTCCTGTATTTTTCTTTCCGTGATAACTTTCTATAGACCCGGGACAAACACCTTTACTCATCGCACAAATGTTTGCCCCTGCCGGGATTCGAACCCAGGGTCCCGGAGACACAGAAGTCAAGTCACTGGCACTGACCACTGCGCCACGGCGACCGTCAAAATTTGAACGTCTTCATGATTTTTTAGGGATACTATTGGGTACGCTTATCGAATAGTCTGCGGTATCTAGTTATAACTTATAACGTACAACGATCTGTTAGCTCAACTTTGTACAACTTGGTATACGGTTTAACTACCCGAAAAATATAGCGACCCTTCTTAGCTCGTAAAACATTGAGTAAGTAGTTAATAGGTTTTTCTTGTAAGTGGCAGACAACCGTCCTGCCGAGACCTAAACTGCTTACTTTTGTCATCTGTTAGTCTGGCTTTTCGTACGTCCCAATCCAGAACCGAGCTCCCCTAGTTTTTATTGCATTAAGTGCTATTAATATGGAGATAAATCTACATGCTATGTTATGTTTACGTACCACCTTTTCCCCTCTTCCAAGGACTCTCAGGACCACTGTAAATCTTTCTCTATTAGCGTGCCATAAACAATTATGTCTAGACGATGGATTAATATATCATAGATTAGGTGTGGGGGATTCAAGTTTAATAGCGTTGTTTGTACATATTTTTGTTTTATTCCCTATTTACCATGTTTCTGATATTAGTTCAATGTTGTGTGATGCGCAAAAATTGATAAATAGACAGCCATTTGGATATTTACCGTTAAATATTATGCTTTATAAAGGCGTTCGTGTATAATTTTCTAATAAAATAAATGAATGTGTTGTCTGGCAGGAAGAGCTTCTTAACTGGTAATGAGCCACGTTTTATCACAATGTTTTTACCGTGTTAGCAGTTCCGATTATATTTTATCTTCTGTTTAATTGTCAGCATGCTGTTTGTCGAACGGGTAGAAGCATAGTAGCAACTTAGCTCTCTCATTGATGTTGCTAAGACACTTGGGAAAGCAGATTCTATGACACTTTGGGTGGAATTAAAAGATTCCTAAGAGATTATCGTGTAACTTCGTGTAGTCGCTATCATGTCAGGGTTTAACGTTAACCCCAAATAACGTTTCAAACTTATAATGAGCGTAAGTTTTGATGTAAGTTTGCCCCGTTTAATCTTTTGTTTTTTTGTTCGGGTGTTTTAGCCATTCATTTAAGTTGTTAATTCTTTCCGCCCTCAATAATATAATGTACATAGGAATGCAATGTGCAAACGACGTAACGAAAAGTGGTGTACAATCTAACTAACAAAATTGTTTAAAATAAAGTTCATGATATAATCCAAATTTTACACATAAATATTGGTTGCAATTTTTAAATCTGTTTTTTCTTGAAGATTGTGGGTTGCCCTTCTAAAGCCTATATAAGTGAGAAAAATGAAACCTGTATTAGTGGCAATCATTTTTTATGCGTGAACCTCTAAGTGAAATTGCTACTTGCCTAAAGCGACAGTTTACTTTTTCGTTATTATGACTCATTCTAATATATATATATATCAAGTTACTCGAATGACTAAATGTGCTGTTATTGTTTTCTATAGTTCTAGGAGCTTCCGTTGTATTCGAAAGACCGAGTAAATCTTTATTATTTTATTGTTGTTTGTGGAGCTCATTGTATTCAGAAGGCCAAATGTGCACACTGACTTGTTTGTCAAGCTTATTACAGTCAGTTCACAAAAGGTTTGAAGCTTTTTTGGCTGGCCGGTTGGCGCAGTCGGTAGCATTCTCTCTGAGCCGCTGGTCCTGGGTTCGATTCCCGGACAGGTCAAACATTGTGTGTATGAACATATCTGTTTGACCTGTCTCTGGGTGTTTATATGTATATGTATATATATCAGTCATCAGGTTACCATAACACAGGCTCTGCCTGGTTTGGGACCTAGAGACCTTGTGTATGTGATAAATAAATATATGTAATGATAAAAAAAAAGCATCGGAGACGCTTCACGAGTTTTATGAAAATGCGGCGGTTGATTATTTCATAAAATGTACGAAATTGAAAACATACAGAAAAGCAATGATGTTTCACTAAAGATGACGTATATTCATACTGCGCGGTGCTCCGATTTTGTTCCTTTACGACTTAAACATGCTTACTGCGACAGATAATACGGTACAAATAATATAGAAAAGGATAGCTATATGTTTAGACTTGCGCTTGAAATACTCGTCGTAATCAAAATTACTACAATTGACTTAATTTTGCCGCCTCAGTTTCCGCGTGCTTGCGACATCTACCTCATATAAACATATAATATCATTGCAGAAAATATAAAAACAGAATCGCAAAAGAAAGTAATAAATTTTTTTCAACTAAATGTTATCAGATTATGTAGATTAAATATTTATGTGCATCTATTATTTCAATTAATATATATATAAAAACCATACATACATGTATTTTGTTTCTATTTTCGTACATATTTATGAAAATGACTACCAACCAGCCTTGTTTAATAATTAGTTGGGTAAATTGTATTAGTAATATGTACGAGCCTTGACTAGTTGGAGAGGCATCCCAAAAGAAGAAAATGTTAGAAAATTAACATAAAAAATAATAATTCACAGCACATTGGGCCTACTCTTGATTTCGATCGTAAATTGTGATTTATACGATAATTGACTTCGCGCAGATTTATACGTTCTCTAGAACGCTAGCGCACGATTGGAATCGAGTTCGATGGAATTTGACATAAATACAAAATGACGTTGAATGAGATTGGAACTGAGTTCAAGAGCAAGCCAGCAGGTCTACAATTTTTGGAATAAGTAGGTACAATTAAATCAATATTGTATTTTAAAATAATGGTCAAAACAAAGTTCCGGTTGAATATCTACTGAAGGTATCTACTTAATTATATATGCAGAAATGAAATTAGATTGCAAGAATAATAACATTATCAGTAATAACCAATAATATAAATACGAACCCATTTGTTTAAAGTCCTTCGATCAACAACTAAATATTTCAAGATATTAATGATTTCAACAATCCTTCTCCAATCCCCAAATACCATGAATGGTTGCCAAAGCTATTGATTCCGAACTAGCCGTCGCGTCGATCCGTCGGGTCTATCTAATGCCCATGGCTAATCAAATATTGGTCGACGGTCGAGGCGATTCTTGGAATAGTTGCTGTCAAATGGTATCCAGAGCAGGACCTATTGAGTTTAACTGGTTCGAAGTAGATACGGAACTATAGAATATCTAAATAGTATTCAGCGTTGATACTAAACAAGCTGCGTCCTGCGGCTTCACTGGCGCGGACGGCTCTCCAGTTATCCCTTCAGAACTCAAATAAAAAAAATAGCCATGTTATTCCGATGACTACGCTTTTCCGGTGAAAGAAATTTCCGATCGAGTAGTCTTTGAGTTAATTAGTTACCTACGAACAAACATAGGGACAACAAATTGAACCCTCATTATAATATAATAATAATCTTCGTTATAATACTGGTACAAGAAATAATATATTACACAGACATGTAATGAGCTAAATTAAAAAAAAAAAAGTTTTAGTAATATCAAATCGGGCAATATGTTGTTATTAAAGAGGGTTCCGACTATAGTTTCGACCACATTCGGTGGTCTTTTTCGAAGAGAGTACGGAGGGCTTGCGGACGCGGACGCAAATACATCTCTTGTAGCGGCTGTAGCTGTAGTGTAATGCTCGGTTCCGCACTTCCAGTCGCGTGTTCAGACACACGAGACCGAAATATATTTAAAAAATAACACAAACTATCTTATTCAGGAAGATGAGGTTCTGATGGACAATTAGTGAAACAATTAGAAATTGTCGAGTTTATTGTCCATATATATAAATGTAGTTGTTATCTAGAAATCGCCAAGGCGGCCTGTTTTTTATGCTAATAATACAATTAATTACAAATAAACGGTGAATTATTTTGCATGCATTTCTAGCTACATATCAAAGGGAATTATAAAATTTGTAAACTGATTTTTTCCCTCAAAACGGAAATTTACAGCAATTAATCATTAAAGTGGATTTTCAATGTGTAAATTAGTTTTTAATTGTATTCTCATCTTTCCACCTGCAGCTGATTATTTAAATGTGTAGGGTATTTTTCCTACACATTGGTATATTTTTCTTCCGTTTCGGTCCTATTTGATATACCACATATTATTTTAAATAAAATCTACATTGACTGGAGTATAGGTTATATATATATGCTCAAAAGTATATGTCTAATATATCGTCTAATAAATCTCGTGTCACAGTGTTTGTGTATAACTATAATATGCGAACCCATCCGAAACATATTGCGTGATTTGTAAGAAATTTTTTGTGTATATTTGGTAGGTCTGAGAATAGGTCGTAGAGTATTTTTCACACCTACCCCCACTTTTTTGTATAAACAAATATCCAAAAAAAAAACCTAAACCGTCGATCATTGACGTGAAGTAGTTAAATGAATAATTAAAACTTATCAGAGCATCGATGCGTCACGTGACCAAAATGCTGGCACATATTTGACTCAACGAGCATTGCAATTCAACATAGCAATGCTGCTAGCATTCTAGGCACGCTGCCCAGGTAATGCGCAGGCCCATTGGTAGCAGGTTAAAGTATTTGAGTTATCTATAGGCTGCCAATAGCTACTGGATTGCTCAGTTTGTATTTAAGTAGCTGCAGTTATTACTATTTTATTTTAATAAATTGAAGCCCATTGAAATGTTCGTGTCACTTTGATATTTCGATAATTTTCTATGGCAGAAATGTTTGCCAGGGCAATTAGTAATAGCTTACCCCATTATGAGTTTGATCTAGCTATCATCGTCTTTGTTCGTAATCTTGTCATAGTTTACTTACATAGTTAAAAATAATGTACATAGTTTATTTTTATATTATTCAGTATTTCTATTTCCCCAGGTTTTCTTGACTTTGGCACATACCCGCCGGCAATTGCGTCGGTATTGAGTTTACTGATTGACATTGAACTTTGTAAGGTCGCGTCTAAACTCAAAGGTGCCTTTAAACGACGCAAAAAGTTGTCAAAGCAACCGTGATTTACGACTTAAATTATTTAAATTGGCAGACAATGAATCAAAGGACTAAAAATAAGCTAACGTTGATGAATTGTCTAAATTTTCCGAGAATATATTTGTTTGGTTTTGATTTCTTGGGAGAATCTTTTTTATTCAGAACCATGCTTTAGAAAGAGTGACTACTAGATATGAAACGGATAGATGTTTTGCCGGTTAACAGATCCCGAATATCCGGCCAACCTTGAAGTCGGATATTTGCCTTAGTGCAGTTCCAGTTCAATTTTTTCGTTCTGTATTGTATATTATTATTTAATTAAAATCCTTACAAGTATAATTCCTTGTTTATTTTAAATCTAGATTATTTAGACGGGTGTTAATTTTGCTATGCAAGTAGTATATTTATATATACTACTATCGAAAAATAGAACATTAATATAGTATCACAGCATACAAATTAGTTTTGAACTATTTTTATATCTAGTACAACTGTTACTAGATTCACTAGTAGTTTGTACGTGCGATATTCAATAATCCCATCCCACTATCCCACCAATATTATAAATGTCAAAGTTTGGATGGATGGATGTTTGTTACTCAATCACGCCAGAACGGCTGAACAGATCTGGATGATATTTGGCGCAGAGATAAATTATAGTCTGGAATAGCACATAGACTACTTTTTATCTCGGTAAAATGTATGATTCCCGTGGAATAATTGATGTAGTGGGAAAACCGTAATCCACGCGGGTGAAACCGCGGGGCGCTACTAGTGGTTAATATCATGATCAGACTTGGACGGAATAATTATGACGATATATTTTGACGTAAGTTGAGGTCGCTACGGGTGATGACGTGTTTATTGTCGTCAGTATATATATATATGTTAAAACTTATTCGCCTGCTCCGCTGGTGTGGATGGTAGTTTGATATAGAGATAATAATTTGTTTACAGTTTGTTATTATTGATCGTATCAAATTATATAGAGAATATTATGTCATGTCATGTCTATGGGCACCGACTGAAAATCAGTGACTGAGGCTTTTGCCTTAGTTTTATGCTGAGTCGGGGCCCATATTCATGACACTCACAACATCATTATTACTCTGTTCTTTATTGTTTTTGTATGTATCTCTTGTGTAATGTGTGTTGTGAGTGTCTTGAATAAATGTGGTTTCTTTCTTTCTTTCTATATTTTGTATTTGGAGATATAGAAATTACAAAGTCCAATAGCAATGACAAGTTCTCAGTATAACATTACCTATTACCGCTACGAACGCCTTATACTTATTACACATTTATTGTTGGATAATAATTGCTTACTTATCGGATAACTGTCAGTGAAGCATAATTATCTTCATAATTTCCAACTGTGATTGTTGGAAGGAAACTATCTAGATAATTGTTGGTGCTACAAGCGTCAAATGTTGTTTACGCTCGAAATGACCAACAATTGTATTTTTTCACCCGAGGCGCTTAGCCAGTAATATATCCAAATGTTATTCGCGGCGATATTCGAAAGCAAATGTTATTCCTCGGTCCATCAGTGACCGGATGTGTTGTTTGCATTGACAATAGCGTGTATTCGTCCGATAACATTGCTGTACAAAATGGCTACCTGCCTCCTTATACCTGCCCGGGTTCTCTATGCAGTTTGTTTTTTTTTTTTTAAAAAAAATATCAATTTACCTTTCCTTTGCCGTGAACTAAATATTTCGTGGAATTTCTTTATCTTAAGTGTACTATGGACACTATTACTAGTCACCGAGTTACATTTATGATATCTTAAATTTGGAATATTCTATAACTGTAAATGTCTGTTTCTGTTAATTTTTTTTAAAGATTATAAGCTTATGTTTGACCACTGTCTCACCTGATGTTAAGCAACGACGCAGTCTAAGGTGGAGCATGCAAACCTAGAAGGTACCTATTCACTCGCACCTTGAAGACTCCGGGGTTGTACTTATCGGAAAACACAGATTCAATCGTATGTTATGTAAATGTTAAATGATTAATTCAATGTTACCTACATACTTAATCTAAATTTAGGTTTAGGTTCCAGATCCGTGTCATGTAATACTCATAAACAGTTTATAGATATGCGTTTGACCACTATCTCGCTTGATCGTCAGTGACGATGTGATCGAAGATGTATTCACGTTAGACCTCGATATTTTACTAGCTCTCAAGAACTGCTGCCGAAACGAACACATTGAACTGTAGTTGGTGACAGTTTTTCAAACTGAGAGGGTAGTAAAGTAAAGTAAAGCTCAAAAGTACCCGGCCATGCTGGGCATTCGACAACGGTGTTGCCTTCACCGGAAGCTCAAGCCGTTAGTGGGGATCGAACCAGCGTCCGTAAGTCTGACAGCCGACGCTCCCAACGCTGAGATATGAGCGCTTCAAACTATATTATATAGGTATAGTTAGCTTATAAACTCAATTAAAATGGAATTTACATTTAAATGGGGCCCTGCCGTACCACCATAACGCTAGGTGAAGAAGGGCTGACTTTAATCGAATTTCATTGATTCTTACGCAACTGAAACATGTTTATGAATGAACCATTGTTATTGTGAATGTTAGATTGTACCTACTTTGAATATAAACTACGTAGTATCAACTGCATGAATGGAAATGCTTCACAATAATAAACAAGTGCAACGAATCGTCAGTCGAAATAATAAAACGCTTCATTCTATTCCGTTTCAGTGCATACGTCACTAGATTCAATACAAACAGTAAAGCGAACAATGATCGGAACAGACGACTCTTTTTTTTATACTCTACAGATAGCGTTTGACCACTATCTCACTTGATGGTCAGTGACGATGTGGTCGAAGATGTTATCACGCTAGATGTAGAATGGTCACTGGCTCTCAAGGACTGCTGCCTGAACACACTATGTGTTTGGTGACAGTTTTTCAAACTTGAGGGTGGTAGCTAGCCAGGCGGGTGTTCGAAAGTACCCTACTACCATGCTGGGAATTTGATTACGATGTTACCTTCACTGGAAGCTCAAGCTGTTGTTGGGGATCGAACCAGTGTCCGTCAGTTTGACAGGCGACGCTTCCCCGCTGAGCTATCATCGCTTCAAACTCGACTTAGAAACTGAACATTCCTTGGGCTGCACTGGATCTTTGGCTCATCGTCATGATGGTCATGGCTCTCTGGCTCACTTTTAGCAGATATACACATAGTGAGTAAGATACTAGCTAGTATCGAGTTTTACGAACTGTCATCAATAACTATTTGTATTGATGCATTTGTCCTTGAGAACCGGTCATGAAGGATTCCACATTCGCACAGATCGTCTCTGGCCATCAAGTGAGGTAGTAGTCGGACTCTAGATCTATAAAGTATAAAAAAGACGTTGAAAACTTGATTGAAACCCAATAATAGGAAACTCCATGAGTTGAGAAATTATCTGGGCTGAAACCCAACTCGGCTGTAGATAACGTTGCAAATGTTTAAGCTGGACACTCAACGTTGGAATCATATATATATATATATATATATATATAAGTTTACAAAACATCTGGATCTGAAACAAATTCTCTTGACTTTGGAAAAACTTTGCAATTAACGCCAATCTTAAGCAATAGATGACTTTGAGAGTTATTTTGGTTCAAATCCAACTCGGGAACCGTAGATCTCGTTGAAAATCCTCTGGTATGGAAAACAATCTTAGGTAGGCAGGATGACTTAAAACATAGATTGTGGAGTAATTAATCCTAATGACCTAATTATAAATTTTAAGCAACCCACACACAAATAAAGAAAACATATTCGGCCACAACTTTAATTAAGAAAACATAATTACAAAACATAAATATGCTTTAGACTTTTTAACCGTTAGCAAACAAGTTCTAATGAATTGTAATTCTGAGAACAGGCTTTTAGATTCTTTACTGTTATTAGGTAAAGAAGCTACATTATATGTAAACAACTCCACAGATACATACGTACAACATGAACATTAATTTATTTATAGTTTACGAGCACTGGGTGCAATGCAATAACTATGTAGCGTTCCGACTTCAAACTGAGCACGCGATGCAATCCATCCATTGATTTGATAACTGCAGAAACCCCGGTGGATGTTAGGCCGGCGGCACACCCAGCCGAGTGAGCTGTCATACTCGTATTGTACGTTGTCATGTTGTGGGAGTGAGTTGTCATATCATAATAGATTATTTTAAGGTGTGTAATAAATGTATTTGTGGATAAACTATTTATAACCAGCACAGGCTAATAATTATGATTTATTATTCAGACAACTTAGTCCATATTCTCAAAACAATAAAATACAATATTTGTCAGTCAGTGATGTCACAGTCCTCACAGTGAGCTTCCATACCGGAAGACAATCGAATTTCTCGGCTATCGCCTTTTCAATTCTGTTACTGCTTGAGCGAAGTCTGATCAATAATGAAGCGGTCTTTTTGCGCCAAATAGCGTCTAAAGAGTCGGTACGAGTTTCTGTGAACATAGTAGAGGCCATTTCAGAATCGTGGAAAGCGTAATTGTAGAATTGTAAGCATTACTTGTTGAAATGATATGCAAATGTAAGGGCTCGCAAAGTTGACCTGACTGTTTGTCACATCCATCTAATAAAAAACTTAAAATTTCATTTCTTTCACACCGGTATTTCTTGACCCCAGAAAATAATTCCCATCGAAAATCGCGTAAGATCCGTTAAATTTATTTTGATATTTTCATGACACAGCCAATATTTAGTGGGACCTACTTTGAAAAATGAAGGTGTATTATGTACTAGTTATTAGTACATTTCATTTTAGATGTTTATATGTTATACTTTACATTATACTCCGAATAGCCGGTTTAGATGCTTTGGTTTGGTATAGCCACGCAATTCAAAGAATACTCGTTCGGGATCCATCTGAGGCTGAATTTTTCTTTCTATTATGAGTAAGGTTATGACTTAGTAGATTTTGGTGGAAAACATTCCATTTTTAATGTGTAATTTTTAATTGACATCTGGCTTATTTGCTAATTATGTAGCGGATTTTCATAACCTTTAAAAAGTTTTCTATGAGAAACCTACTTCGTTTACCTCTGTTTACAATTAGGCATCAACTGTGCAGGTCGTCATAATTCATTTCACTACTCACTGCCAGACATGCCTCCCTTATTTATATATTATTGGAAGCTGCTCGCTCCAGGTTTCTCTTACGATGTTTGTCATGTCGATCACCTAACGATGTTAGTTACCAAGAAACTCTAAATTCAAGTATACAACATGCCTTATTTCAACACTACCCCTCAGCCTCACCCAAAGCTGTATGATCGTAAAACCAACCCCTAATACAAATGTTATTGACCGAATCGTTTGTTTTTATTGTTGCATATTAAATTCGACATGAATTCTCCGTTTTACAGTGTACGTACAACTAACAAAACCGTTGCGTAGGATCGTCTTAGAACCATATCATACTCAGATGTTTTGCTTGGTGTTAGCACTCTTTTGCATCAATGCGTTTTCATGGACACCGCCGGGTACCGAACATACTGCGCCTCAAATCAATAGTGTACCAAGAGTGCTAAGCATCGACTATGTTGAAGTTTGAAGATACACGAAAATAGTCTGTCGAATAGTATTACACATATGTCAATCGCCTGTCGCAACACGATGGAATTATGTACTTTAATTTTAACAATAATAGTGTGACCCTGAAAATTTAAATAGAAGAAATCTTATTACGATTATGAAATGCAAAAGTTTGGCTAGATGTTTTTTACTACATCACAACAGGACGGCTGAACGGCTCTAGATGATACTTGGCACAGATATAGATTATATAGCCTGGAAAAAGAAAAAACCTAGTTTTAATGTCGGAAAATGTAAGATTCCTGTGGGATAACCGAGGTAATGGGAAAACCGTATTCTACGCGGACGAAACCCTGAGGTCCAGCTAGTATGTTAAAGTAGTTGGTATTTAAAGCACTAACAATCTTGTTATACCGAAGATTATGTTGAATATTAAATAAAAGTGTTTCGGCTGTGACAAGGTCCCAAGTCATTGTCGTTTGAGTCGACTGTCATAAAGCGCGACGACATATTCGCAAGTGCATCAAAATTTTACAACTTTGCGTTGATAACGACTATTCGTCTAATGGAAACGGAACCCCCCCCCCCGTACGTTTGAAGTGTTTCACTGCGGGCCACAGTTTAATTGAGTTGAGTGATATTTTATGTGCAGTTTAGTTTGCAACTAGCAATTAAATAATGCTTTTCTACAATGATTCCGTTCAAATGGTTTTATGTCTTGGGATATATATATGAAATGAAATGAAATTTATTTAGACCAAGGCATACATGGATCTTAATACTATATATACAGCTAGTTCCCAATCGATGTAATTGTTCGCTGGTCTCCACACTAGGATTCCCTGTGTTGTGGGGGCCAGTATCATACATGGTCAGTTGTTGAATAGTACCACTACTGTGTCTTGGTATCTATAATATTTACATGTACGGCTATTAACTTTAGCAATGCGCAATTAGAAATGACTGATGAATCACAAAAATAAATTTAGCAGAAGGATTTTATAATACAGGAGACTATAAAACATTGTACGTATATTGTATTGTTTTTAATTGATAAGGATAGTGTAAGTTATATAGATAGGTAGTATGTTTATATATATATCTCATATACATGTATAACATTACTTATTATGAAATCTTGTTTTGTGTTAATTGAATTGTTCGTTTGTAATGCTGTCCTTTGATAAGAACAAACTTATTTTTTTCTTATAATTAAATCGGACCCGGCTTAGCTCCGCACTACAATAACGAGTCCATTATATTCTTAGCTTGGCACTGTGCAATTTAGATTTCATTCGGAATTCTAATTAGGATATATTTAATCTTCGGTCTTTGCTCAAATATATGACATGACATCCTTTTAAACGGAAATCAACACAGTCGTTAAGAGTCAGCCTCGCATCCAAAGTACCAACGATATTGCAGATGTCAGAATGCTTTTTTGCCGCTCATCACATAAAATAGAAATGATGTGTTATCATTTCAAAATGAACGTGTTCCATGGATAATTAATACAATTGACGCCACGGAAGAGCGTCATGTTTATAAGTTGTAAACTAAGAAAGCAATGTCATGTGTCATGTGTTTTTTGGTTGAATGCCCTAATCTCAGAAACTGCTATTGGTTGGAATTAAAAAACAGTATTTAAATATAGTATATTTATCCAGGAAGGCTTCAAGCTAGACATCACGCTTTGACCTATAACTGAGGTAAGGGGAAACCGTAGTCCACCCGGGTGAAACCCCGGGGTGCAGCTATTATTATATTTAGTTAATCTAAAAAAATGTAAGACTATCCAAACGTACGTATAGGCTACAACTAACTTCATAATGAACTGTATGTTATGTGGCAATAAAGACCGGTTTAAATGAACGGCATCTGACGTCAAATTCTGTACTACAATGTAAAGGTGACCACTCTCCTTAACAGTTACCACCCTTTTTATTGACCTGCCAAAAACAAAACACTACCGCTTAGCTGAACCCATATCTTAGTTAACCCCTTGTTACTGATATTATTATAGAATCAACTTGTGTGTTATATCATCTGTAAATAAGCAAGTTACGATACGCCGGGTGGTCGATGACATTTCGCCTTTTCATACTTTTACCCATTTGAGTACTTCGTGCAACTTATTTTTTTCTTATAATTAAATCGGACCCATCGGACTTATAATTAAATCAGTTGTTGAAACTTGGCTCCCGAGCTCATAGACCGCATCCATAATGTTTTATAAATAAATAGTTAAAATAAAAAGATCGTCAGATACATTTAAATTAAATTAATTAACTTTTAAGTTTTACTGTTTATATATATAATATTTACAGTTTAATAGCTGAAGGGTAGGTAGCCAAATGGACATATCTAAGAGACGTATTCTTTTATAGTTTTTGCTCTGTTTGAAAAATGACAAGACTTTTTTTTACCACTATCTCAAACTTAGTGGTGGTTGAAGTCTCCAAGATTTTACCTATCGGGAAACACAGAATCAAGCAACGTTCCACTCGCTGGCCGTAGGGACGTATTATGAAAGTGGAAGCGAGTTTGAAGCAAAACGCTTTGTACTCAGACGTGGTACATCTGCCATGTAGCGATGGCGCATTGCCGTTTGTATCTGAGATCGACTTATGTTAGAATGGGGTGTGTGGAATTAGATTATGTATTCCACGCAGTCTCTACGCTGGTGTTCAAGTCTGTGTTTTAGCAAAGGATCATTGACAGTGATCTGTTTGGCTTGCCTTGTGATAAACTCTAAACCACCAAGTTTGTAATTGTCTATCCTATAGATATAGAATATCATGTACTACATACGATAGTATGAAATACTTACCTTGCGACCTGCAGGCTTACTCTTGACACTCGATTCCGATCGTAAATTTTGATTTCGACACATTGATACCTACTATTGAACGCAACACTACCGCACGATTGGAATCGAGTTAGATGGAATCCCACTAATATTATAAATGTGAAAGTTACGATGGATGGATGGATGTTTGTTTCTCAATCACGCCTGAACGGATCTTGATTAAATTTGGTATGGAGATAGCTTATGCTCTGGATTAACACATAGGCTTACATTCATCATCACCATCATCACCGTTTTTCATCACCACGCGGGAAAAACCGCGGGGCGCAGCTAGTTTGACATAAATAGAAAATAACGTTGAATGAGATTGGAACTGATTCGGATTAGAATTAGATTGACAATGAAACTGAGTTATAGAGTAGCCAGCTGACCGGTTTTTAATTTTACAACGCTATTAACCTGAACTTTATTATAATCTATGTTTACCTAACTGTCGGAATGCTGATTTGCATCAATGCCGAGCGGAACTCTCGTTCAACCAATCAGCGGTCAGCCCGTCTGTAATTAGCTTTATTTTTACTAGCTATTTAACCTCATTTAATTGCTTAAAGTATTGCAAGTTAAAAATATATAATTATCAGCGGAATATTACTTTAAAAAACTGCATTTAAATAATAGTAGCCCATATTTAAAAATAATTATAAAACGACCGCTTGAGTAGTATAAATAATATAGCTTGAAAATGAATCCTTCAATACTTACAATATATATTTTCCAGACTATTTTATATTTAAGAATTTTATAGTTTATTGCATTAACAACATGCTAGGCGGAAATTACGGTCAAAATATTTGAAGGAAAAGATCGACTGGTAAGATATGCTATACAGGACGATATTCTGTAGTCGTGGGTTCAGATCCCACTAACAGCCGAATTTTTTCCTTCCATTAACTTATAGTTGTTATGAACTGATTTTGAAAGTATGGAATAATATACCCATTCCAAGTTTTTTTTTTTTTTTTTTCAATTTCAAAGTTTCTTTATTAAATCATAATAAAATACAGTTTAGCTTATATCTAGTGTACATTAGATTCCTAGAGTAAACAAATCATCAGATATTGATGACCCATTCCAAGTAATGGGACACGGGCATCCCTCTCAGAGTGAGAGAGAGAGGCTTTAACCCACCTCGATGGCCGATGTGTGTCAGGTACTGGGTTGGCCGGCCCAATATAAGCATATAAACCGCTTTCGACGTAGCCTAGGTAACGCTCAGATGAAAATAACACAACCTGTCACCCATTTTAGTTGTGATGGCATTGTAAAAATAACACACACGGAATAAAAGTTGAGATGATAAATCGTCCACTGCTGGACATTGTATCCTCCATCCTTCCCCATATAGGGGGGATTTGCCAATACCCGCCACGCTTGGCAGGCGGGTTGGCGAGCGCAGCATGATTTCCGATCTTCAGAAGGCGCTGCTGCCCACCTTCTGGTACGTGATCCCTTAGCAGACTCTTACGGCACCCGCGGGAATATATGGGGGAGTACTATTCTAGGCGAACTAATCGAAACATCAATAAAATTATAACTTTGCATAAATACTAAACGGCATGAGCTTCCGGTGAAGGTAATACCGTTTCTAAATTCCCAGCATGGTGGTAGGGTACTTTCGAGTATTTTTTTTTTTTAACATTTACACAAGGTCTTCAGGTCCCAAACTAGGCAGAACCTGTACGATGGTAACCTGTTGACTGATATATATATATACTTATATACATATACAAACCCAGACACAGGTCAAACAGACATGTCCATACACACAAATGTTTGACCTATCCGGGAATCGAACCCGGGACCAGCGGCTCAGAAGGCAGAGTGCTACCAACTGCGCCAACCGGCCAGTCAAGTTATCACGTTCAAGTTTGAAAATCTGTCACCAAACACATAGTGTGTTCCGACAGCAGTCCTAGCCAGTAAGCATTCTAGATCTAGCGTGATAATATCAACAAACGATATATCTACACAGAATAAAAATAGTCGAAGTATTTCGACTTAGGTTTCGGACAAGTCCGATGGGTACCTATCATCAGGTGAGTTTCTAATCAAAAACACAAGTTAACACCCTATAAGATTACAAGGTTTCTTATGTTACTTTGTTTTAATACTTCTATTCTATCGTTATGAGATAATAATGTATAATTTACCTATTCAATCGCCTTTTGTTCCACCCTTGATCTATTGAAGTAGTGGTTAATCACCAAGACTACCTTTCGCAAACAATGTTCGCTTCTGCGAACGAAGAAAACAATATTGTAGATCCGAAGCGAGATAAGGTTTAACATTCAAAAGCTCATTGTGCAGTTTGCGTCAGACGTGGACCGTGAACGCTTGCATTTTGCAATTGTTGTTTGAACATATTAGTTAAATAGGTTTACAGTGGGTAGTTAGGGATGGAATTCGTTTGGCTATATTTGAATGTGCGGGTCGTAATTTATTCCATTACAGCCATACATTACATGTATACAGGAGTTTCCTCTGGAGCTTGATTCCCCCATCCCCATTCCATGAAAGAACGACAAGGCGACATTCATACTTGCTACATGTTCCAACTCATCGCACAAAGCATTATGTTTCCACATTCATAGTGCATACAGCTGACGAGTGGGATTCATTGCCTGAGTCAGTGTTTCCTCATGCATACAATCTGGATGTCTTCAACTCACGAGTGTATAGGTTAAACTTCTGTTTATGTGAAATGTGATCAATCGTAAACTGCATCATCACTCAACACCAGATGTAATTGTGGTCAAATGGCTGCATATCTAAAATAGAATATAAATAATTTCATAGTCTCATTCACTAAAGCAATTAGTAACATTAAATCATGTTCAACGTCCCAGATAATTGAACTTAAAATATGTGAAACCGTGAAATGACTAATTTAAAATTATCGTTGTTCACTCCGCTATTACAAAAAAATGCAAAAGATGCAACGGAAACTTTGCCGTTGATAATAAACCATCCGAAATGGCAACTAACTATCACGCGAAATAAATAGCGTAACGCCATCCGCCCCATGCTCAATGCGCCAAGAAATTTATTATGGCGTACCCGAACGATAAACTTAAAAGTAAATTGTGTGTAGTTATAGTGGCTCACCTTTCTGAAGTGCCTGGGCTGGTGGGCTCGCCGGGAAGTTATAGTGGCTCACCTTTCTGAAGTGCCTGGGCTGGTGGGCTCGCCGGGAAGAAGGTGATTTCTTTCCCGATTTATTGTCCGCGCGCCCGTTTTCGCGTCGTATTCAAAAGAGTTATTGGTTATCTTCAAAAGGCAGTGCATTGTTCGTCTCCGCTTGGGGTGCGCAGTTTCCGAATGTTATCTATTTCGAATGGTCATAAATTTTAAATGAATATCCCGTGTGATTGCGATCGTTGAAGTGCTTATCGTTTTTAAAGCGATCCTTTTGTCAGCTGCAGCCGCCGCCGCCGTTTCGATGCACTTTTATTGTGCGGCCGTGTTTATTGCACCGGTTGATTAACAAACTGACCTTTTACATGTGTTAATTAAATAATTTTATGTTCTCATTTCGTTGATTATATCGGCCGTAATTCCTAGTGGTCCTATTTTCAAACCCGCATGCTATCCACCAGTCCTTTACCCTCGAATCGCATCGTAACTCAATTCTTAGACGTTGTTCCCGTTCAATAATTGAAGAGTTCTATTGTGAAGCTCAAACTGAACTCATAATTTGAATACTTTTGAGTTTGGTTTACATTTTTATGACAATAGCGCCGGAAATGCGTGATCAACCGCAATAAAAGGAAGCAGAAAAATATATGCACAAGTTAGTGATTTTATAGCTGTAGGAGTATAATACGATCGATGTATACATACAACTGTAAATATAATATATATATAGAGGGTGAACTGGTGTAACCAATTGTGTGGAGGGTGCGTCCTGTAAATATTGAATAAGATTGGGCTTCACGGGCCTTGATCAATACGCTGAGATTAATAAATAACTAATAACCAAGCGAGCACGGGATACGTTAATTTTGTTACGTGTAAACTCACCCTTTATTTTCTTTATACGCCTGTTTACACAGTGAAATACGATGCAACAAGTGCTGTCCAATTTTGAATATTTATTATCGAACGCTTAACAAAAAAGACTTAAATATGGAATAAGTACATGAGTTTTAATAGATTTAAGTGGAATTTGTTCCTTTTAAATAACTCAATCTTATAAGATTATTTTGTTCATCGATCCTATAATAGGCGTCGCGTTTGCTGGTAAATCGTAAACTTACAACTCTTCGTTTTGGCGCTGTTTTAAAAGAAAAGGCTTCTTCTATACCTATTGTTATTAGTAGAATTCTGATGGACAGACGACCTCACTAATATCGCAGGAAAGGGCTGGATACGGGCCGCTTCCAACCGGTCCTTGTGGGAATCAATGAGGGAGGCTTTATCCAGCCGTGGACGTCCTATTGCTGAGATGATGATGATACTTCAGGTCATTTTTTAACAAGTTTTGATATCGAGTGCCTAATTCAAACCTGCCCCGCGATTCAGAACTCTTCGAATCTATTCGGCGACGTATAAATCCTTTATTACATACAATCTTTCCAACTATTCAAATTCATTTATGAGAATATTTCGTTATCGATATAAAAAAATGTAAACTCTAAGGCTTTCACGGCCGGCGTTGCATGTTGTATGTATTGCTTCCGGGCTGTTTGATGTCGACCGCAGTGATCGACAAAACGTCTGGAACAAAAGTTTCACATAGACCACGGCCAAACAGCCCGGAAGCAATACATACAACATAAATAAAAAAATGTTTAATAGATCAATAATAATATTAATTCTTGTATTCACAAGATTATGACTAGGTAAAATAAATATATCAATCTACCGAGAAGAACCGGCAAAGTCTAGACACAGTAATTATTGTAATCACATTTGCAGATGTCGGTTTTCATCATAAAATAATGTTATGTTAACGATCGCCTAACCACTGTACAGAACCTATGATGAATAATTAAGCTGGTAACTCTCAATCATCTGACAATCCTACTTAATATTATAAATGCGAAAGTTTGTGTGTATGTTTGTTACTTCTTCACGCTCAAACGGCTACACCGATTCCGATGAAATTGGGTATGGAGATAGTTTAAACCCTGGATTAACACATAGGCTACTATTATCCCGGAAAAAGTATAGTTCCCGTGGGATAATTGTGGTAGCGGGATAACCGTAATCCAAGCGGGTGAAACCGCGGGGCGTTAAATTGTGAAACTATACTTTTTCCGGGATAAAAGTAGTCTATGTGTTAATCCAGAGTTGAAACTATCTCCATACCAAATTTCATCAAAATCGGTGTAGCTGTTTGAGCGTGAAGAAGTAACAAACATACACACAAACTTTCGCCTTTATAATATTAGTAGGATAATCAGGCAATATTGATTTCCCGTTTCTTTCGCTGTTTGCGGTATAAACTATTACAGTGCCTAGTCTCACAATAACTTATCCTGTTAAAATATAATACTCACGCTATGATTACTTTCATACATTCCAATAATCCGGCACCCCGTAGTTCCTATTAGTGCCGCCGGTTTAGTGAGTCTCTACTGTACACTTACTATCAGAATAATATGGTCAAAGTATCGAAATCTAGCATACAACTATTTGAATATATATTCTTGCTTCTAAGAAATGTAAGAAGCAAATTTCGTATACAAAATACTACATGTACAATAGATTGCCCGGGCGTGATTTACAGCCTATTCAGAACATAGCAACACTGTTGCTAGGCGAATTTCCTCCACTGAGAAATTATATTCCGCATTCTTGGTGATATCATTTCATATAACAGTAAGGATCCTTCACAGAAACATAATGTATTGTCTCTCATAGTTGTCAGTGTCAACTGGTGAATGATTGTGACAAAGATGTAGAAGAAGGAATGTGGCGGGAAACGGTGACACAGTGTGTAATAATGGTGGGTTATTAACCTTTTAATATTAGTGTAAATGACTGTTTTTTATTAGTTATCTACGCAATCTCGCAAGTTTCAATAAAGTGCCTATTAGTTTATGCCTGCAACTTGATTCTACAAAACGTGAATATTAAAATTCTTGACATCGGCAAAATTATGCGTGAAATGCGGGGCCAACGAACAAAAAAGTATCTAAGAGCATTTGTGACTGTCCAATGTGTTACTTTTCATTTCGACATAGCTTAAATTAATTTTTTTTTTTTTTTTTTTTTAAATTATTAAATTCAGAAAAAAATGATGACATAATCTTGTCAAACTTTGGTTTCTTTGTTATTTGTATACAAAACGTGTAAAAACTGTTTTATGTTGATTATTAGTTTAGTCGAACTGATATGAGCAATAGCTACGTTTTAGTGATAGTGTGGGCCTAGCATCGCGAAGCATCTTGTTTGACCCACATTCATAGCGACTCTCTTTCTCTAACCGCTAGGAGCTTCATCTGAAGCGCTTGGAGATTGGTAGGCAACGGCACGCGGTCACGGCGATCGCTCATTCTCTTCGCTCGAGAGATAAATGCGGTCGGGAGAATAGAATCGCAAGAGATTAGTTTTGCGAAATGTCCTTTGTCTAACAATTTTCTATTCGTTTTCGTTGATCACGTTATATAGCGCTTTGAAGTGTCAATCTCATAATTTTTTATGTTTTCTCTCAGCGTTAATGCTTGTAGAATGTTATTTTGTCTAATGCTACTGGTCTGATTCCGAGTCTGCGGTTCGCGAGTTGCCCATACTGGATGTCTCTTTCCTGTCGTGATATGCTCTATAAAGATCCAGTTAATAGTCTGCAATGCGTCCCACGTGTTTTAATGTTAAGGCCAAGACTTGATGTATTCGGGAATTTTTATTAGCCATTTTGTCGTCAATTAGACTAAACTACCAAAATTATATGCAGTGTGTTGTAATTTGGCAAAATATTTATGGTTCAAGTAGTTTGCTGGTCTGGTGAAAAATATGCAATGTGCAATAAACACTGTTTCAAGAACAATTAAAAGAACCATCATTTCATTAAACAGTTTAATCACGTTAGTTTTGTTTTTATAAATTGTACTTTTCAGTCGTCATGAGATCGTTGACGTAAGCACGTGATGATTGAGTTGGTGGTTTTAATGTTACCATAATTTAAATAAAGATATTATTTTTATTTATTGTTTTTTTTATAATGACATAAAACATGCAAAAACATATATCTAATATAAAATGTAAAATACGTCCATAATACTGTATGAAAATATAGGAATAAATTAGAAATCTCCTCACAAACGTGATCTATTCGATTTAGCTATCCGACTGGTACCGGAGACACGTCTCCTTAACCAGAGCTACGTATAAATGGGCCAGGATGTCAGGAATAACCGGCTGAGTCATAATGTACGTACTCCCGGCTCGTGACGACGCCCACTGCCGGCTTTCGATTTCTGTGAGATGCCCAGCTGATCAAGACACTTCCCTTTGTAACTTAGTTTGGTGCTTTTTATCCCAAAATAATTGATGGTTCCTCTGGGATACAACAAACACTTCATCATATTATAAATGTGAAAGTAACTTGCTTGTTTGGTACGTTTTCACGACTGAACTGCTGAACCAATTTTGATTAACTTTGGTGTACAGATATATAGGATCATGGAGAAGGACATCGGCTACTTTTTGTCCAGGAAAAACTATGGTTTCCGTGGGATAACAGAGGCAGCGAACCCCCAGGCGGTTGACACCGCGGCGTGCAGCTATTTAAAACTGAAACTGAGTGACTAGAGAGAAAAAATTATATAAAAAATTTTGATAATTGTCCCATCTTGACGTTAGGTCTGAGCTGGTTCGCATGGAACTGAAATACTGTCTTGTAGACACATTTAGATACACTTCTTACAGATACACAATTTAAGTGGCCTGCTGGAATTTACGGTTTAACCTTTTTCACTAACCTCTTCTCTGAGAGGAGACTAAAAAAAACATACACAAAAAAAAATGTTTCAAAGTAGTAATTTCTATATTTTTTGTTCTACACACTAGACTAAAAATACCTTCATAAAAAAGTTGGAAATGCATTCTAGTATGTTTTCAAGAACATATTGGTATCACAAAATAACAATAAACAATTCGACAGTCAGGAATAGAAGTCCAACGTTTAAATTAATAGCAAGTAGGTGCATTGACCTTTCTGATTGTTTGCCAATTTTATGATCCCAGGGGAAGATCAGATATAACAGGAAGTCTCTAATAGATATAACTCGTCCGCTTGACCTTTCTTAATCGAATAAGAATACAAATTACTAGACCACCCAGCTCTGCATAAAAAGACAGGAACCGATTAGTTGCGAAGTAGGTACTTACATTTTGTGACAATAGAACCAGAAATAGGCGAGTTCAGCGCAGCCGGGGCTGATGTAATGATGGTCAATTCTTTTTGATTGCTTTCATGCTTGTATGGGACCGGAAGTACCATTTCTAACCGACTTCAAAAAAAGGAAGAGGTTCTCAATTCGACCCGTATTTTTTAAAAAATTTTATTTTTTATTATTTGGGGTTGTTACCGCATAACTTCCGACTGGTTGAACCGATTTTAATCGTTCTTTATTTTATTTAAAAGCTGGTGCTTCCCGTGTAAATCATCATCCCATTTATCCCATTTAAATTTCATCAAAATCGGACGAGCACTTTTTGAGTTACAAGTCAAAAACTGAAAAATGCGTGCTTATACTACACGATATTATAGTAGCGGGTGAAGACATCGGTGAACCTACCTACACCACAATGATTTGATCCCATGAGTAACAAAGGTCACTAAAAAGAATGAAAAATTTTACCAAGGAACCGACTTCAACACTCAAAAGTATGAAATAACTTGTCGAAGTCGGTACCATGAGCACAATATTTTGATATCAGTTACTTTTGAACTATCATGGTACCGACTTCAACAAGTTATTTCATACTTTTGAGTGTTGAAGTCGGTTCCATTTTTTGGTAAAAAATTTTGTAGTATGTGTAAGCCAGCCAATGTTGATTGCTGAAACAGAGAATGGATATTTTATTGGCTAGGATTATCGTCTGTCCATCTGGTCGATGGCTGTCCTATGCTGCGCTTGCCAGTCCGTGATCTTTTGACTGGTTCCGTTGACTGGCCGGTTGGCGCAGTTGGTAGCACTCTGCCTTCTGAGCCGCTGGTCCCGGGTTCGATTCCCGGACAGGTCAAACATTTGTGTGTATGAACATGTCTGTTTGATCTGTGTCTGGGTGTATGTATATATATATAAGTATATATATATCAGTCATCAGGTTACCAGCGTACAGGCTCTGCCTAGTTTGGGACCTGAAGACCTTGTGTGAATGTTGTCCCATATTATATTATTATTATTATCTCCATTAGAGAACTTTTCGGCCCCAACGGCCATCAGTTCTTCGAGCTATGTGCCCTGCCTTTGTGTGGTGACTTTTGTTCCTCTATGGATCTCCTCATTTCTGATTCAAACGCGGAGAGAAACCCCGAGCACAGCCGTCTCCATAGCTCGTTGTGCGACTCTGAGCCTGCTCAGAAGGCCCATAGAGACCACGTTTCAGTTCCGTTTGCAATACAAGTCAGGTAGAATTTGTACCGTAGAAAGAGGGTAGTAAGAAGATAAGTAAAGCTACTATAGAAATAACCAAGTGATCAATCTCAGAATATAATCAGGAAATTTTCCGCAACGTCGCGTCGCCGCCACATGTAAAATACAACCCAGACGACGACATCACACATTTTTTCATACCAATTTTTTCTGGTCTATAAAAATGAATGGGATTCACAAATTATTATTCTCAATGTCGCGGCGCGAATTTAGATAATACGTGCCAATTTCTTGAGAGAATTGGGCGTTCAAGGTTTGCAGATAAGTAGGTGAGTATATAGGTTAGTGGGCCCGGAAGATAGCCTGCTGATGGAGTGGGTGTAGATGTCGCCATTTTATTGACTCGTCCAGTGGCTCCCAAACTTTCAGTTCGTTACGCACTGGTCTGCCAGTCTGAGTTCCTACTGAAAATCAGCGCGACGGTGATCCAACCTTAGCATAATGTTGAGTGGGAACTCATTCCTGGCATCGCGCAACACTACAACAAAGATTTAATTAAAGCTATATGTTATATGCTATATGTTTTTATTTGTATGTGTTTATATGTTCTTAGTATTGCTGTGTGTTTTTATATTGTCTACTGTTGTGGTGTTGCTTATGTCACGAATAAACGTATTTCTTTCTTTCTTAATGAAGAAAGTATGCGTAATGTTTGTTACTTCTTCACGCTAAAACGGCTGCACCGATTTCGATGCAATTTGTTATAGAGATATATTAGACCCTAGATTAACACATAGACCACTTTTCATCCCGAAAATAATAGCTGTTCCCGTGGGAAGAAAATAATTTAAAAACCTCTGTTACTCCTTCACGCTCAAATGGCTGTACCGATTTCGATGAAATTTGGAATGGAGATAGGTTAAACCCTGGTATCCACTCCGTAATCCAAGCGGGTGAACGGCGGGGCGTTAGTAGATAGATAGATAGATTAACTCTTTATTGCAAGTCATAAAATGTTAATATATACTGTGTACACATGTATACTGTGCACAGCACCTTGGTTTTATGCGTTCATTTTGCGCCTGCAAATACCTAAGTTTGAGATTTCGTTTCCGGAAAATGGTAAAGAAGAGCACGGCACTCTACTCTCTAGGGCGCACCAGGGCGCCGCCGTGCACACTTTGGGAACCCCTGGTCTAGTCTATCTCGAGACAGTTGCGTTATCCATTACCAAATTAGGCATTATTTCACTTAAGTCGCAATATCAACAGCTGTTATTGATTTGTGACTCGATATCATTGTGACTTATGTAGTACAACCTTGTAAATGAAAACACGCCATAACCGTGTGGTTTGTGTGTGGTTTTCGATAAGTCAAACACAGTTTCTATGTTATAATACGAGTATATGTAAATGCATATATTATGTAGGTACAGATATAAAAATGTATGTTGTTAATGCTACTATAAACATTATTAAAATACACTTTAATGATACATTAGTTAAGTGTAATAATATTTTTAAACATACTAGTTCCGTACGATCTATTCATTTTTTTATGTTTTTTTTTTGGAGTTACATACTCATTATTTTATATTTAATTCATAAGTTATAATTCATTAAAATTGTAACAGATTACTTAAATCCCTCCGCATTCGGATCATAATGAAACAATTAAAACTGTTTTCAACTATTGAATATTAATTTGAAGTATTTGAGATACACACCACACACACACTCGTAATATTATGTATATAATATATTATATATAATTTTCTTATTTCATCATTCTGAATATTACATTTGAAAGTTTATTTATTATAAAACAGAGGAATGAAGCGCTTGTGGGAGGAATTGACTCATGCTATTTCAACCTTTAACAGCTATATGTATATGTAGCGTGATTACACCTTCGACCACATTGTCACTGACAGAGTTAGATAGCGGTAATATTATAAATCTAGAAAGAGTAGCGAAGTAACAATATTCTCGTCAGTTTGGTAAAAAACCTTCAACCTTTTAAAATGATCGCATTTCATTCGCGAACTCACAAATTGCGCATAATTCGAATGAATTTAAAAATACCGCGACCTTTCTCACTGAACTTGAAATATAATTTTAGGCGCAGCCATGTATGAATGCTTTGCTGAAACGTACATATTTTACGAATACATTGAAGTCTGTATTTTGGGCCATAATTAGTTAGGCCTTTATTTATTCCAAAAATTTTTCATAAATTACGTGGAATAAGACGACCACCACCAAACTTTCGAAGATGGTGTCTTCGAAAGTTTTCGTCTTTTGTTGAACTGTTTGTTTCTTTGTTATAGTTCCAATAATTAATTTACTTACTTATCTAACAGATATACCAATCATATGTAGTAGTATGTATTGCTTCCGGGCTGCTTGGCCGTGGTCTAAGTGAAACTTGTGTTCCAGACGTTTCGTCGATCACTGCGGTCGACATCTTCAGTGGTTCAGGTCCGAGTATCAGAGAAGACGCCGCGGAGGAGAGTTCTACGCTCTTGTCGCCGCTCGGACCTGAACCACTGAAGATGTCGACCGCAGTGATCGACGAAACGTCTGGAACAAAAGTTTCACATAGACCACGGCCAAACAGCCCGGAAGCAATACATACAACATGCAACGCCGGCCGTGAAAGCCTTAGAGTTTACATATGTAGTAGGTTCGTTAAACTTTCTACTTTCAGAGAGCATCAACACGATGTTTTCCGTTATTTTTTATCAGAGTACAAAGCTCTGCAACGAGCTTACTAGTATACTTCCGGTGACTGTAGAGCGAAAGTTCTAAGGACCGAAAAGGTTTATAAAAATATATTATAACATTATCTTAGCGCGGTAGTCGTATAAAGTTTTCCACGTGTAATAGTTTGAACTCGTTTATTTTATATGTTTAATCGCATTCATCGTGAAAATGGAACAAAATCTCCCAAAAAGTACAGTTTCAGCAAATTGTCCACTACTTTACTAAATCAAAGGAGACTTGTGGGCAACTGTCCTTTTTCACTTTTATCGTAATTATGTGAAGACAATAATTGCAACTCTTGTAGAAATATTTCACTCGTTTGGTGTAACGGAAGACTCCACTCACACAGTCCCGACGCGAGCGCGTGAAAATTTGCCAAGAGAATCCGCTATGCGCTCCTAAAAATACCGCATTGATTCATTTAACACAATTATTGTGCAACGTGTCTCATTTGCTCCGACCGTGTTCTTGTACTTTTCCTGTAATCTATGTCGCGCTGCGTTTTTGTTTTTAAACACGATGGCTCATCGACATGTGCTCGAGACGTGATCAGAACATGGGAGAGTGGATTGTTATCATTTATGTTATTACTTAAATTTATTCAATATGTATGATTCTGTGAACAGGTCAAGATGGTTGATCTCAGATGTTATTGGACCATGTGAAGTATATTTAATTTAAGGATTTCAATGATTCGGTCTTAATCCAAAATATCAATGGTTTACGCATGTTACCGTCAATCACAAACCAATCAGGTAAAATGATTAATGAAAACGACACGGCGAATCACAGTGCGTGTGAGTGATTGGAAAATAGTGGATAACATCGAAAACTAAGTATTTCTCGGGAGTCTTTTTTATAAGGTATTAGAAAAATCTATATATAAATACTCATATATTTAGCTAAGTCTCGCGTGATAATCTTAACTGGACTCTTTTTTACAGATTTGCAGCTTTTTATCTTGGAGTTATGATCGTGCCAAGAGGCAGGTGCGAGTCTCGGCAAGTAACTGACTAACTATAGATAATAAATGTACAGATAGTACCAAAATTATGAAATTAAGGACAATTAAAATGTCCAGATGTTGCAGCGCATTGGTTATTGTATCAGATTGCACCTTTTGAATCAATCGCGATAAAATATTGATTTGAAATTTTGAAGACCCAGGTTATGTTGTGTGTTAATCAGTGTCGGCTACCAATGAGGCAGCTCCTAGACTCAGTCCCACTTAGGTTTTGAGCTTTGGATGAAAGTAACATCGCGATGAAATGTTCGGTGTAGTCAAATGGTCACACACACCTATCGGCGAGTGTCTGGCACATAGTATAGAAGCTACTCGGCCGAATAGTTGTATGTAGCGAAGCGTTAGTCGATTCCGGTTCATGTGCCAATGGTATAATTGTTTTGATAAAAACGTTCCATGCAATGGATTGTACACGGCAGTGTGGAAGCCATTTGATATATATATATATACTCCCAAAAACGATACTCATAATAAAAACGGCGTATGTGTTGTACCCATATCGATGTAATATGGTCGCAAAAACTAGTTTTAGCCTACTTTGGCCATATGACATTAAAACCTTCCTCGAAACCGCATACAGTTTTCCTCTTTGTGGAAAACCCAGAGTTTAGTTTCGCGAAACCAATCGTGCGTTTATTTGCATTTATCACGTCATACCATCGCACAGAGACTACATATCTAACGACAGGAGAATACGAAGTTCTCACTCTTATCATCTTGAGGTTGTTGCGAGTTGTGAGATAAATCAAATCAATTATCAATTTGGGATTATCGGTTGTAAAAACTAGCCGGCTCCTCTTAGGATATGGCAACATGAACAAGATATGTTGGCTGTGGTTTGCCTGACAATAATTTTATGTGTTGCTATGTCATTATATGCTACTGTCATTTCCTTTTTTTTTCTGTAACAGTTAATATACCTAATATAATATGAGTTACGTGCTGAGGCTCGCGCTCGCCGCCTGGCACGATCATAACTCCCAGATGAAGAACTGCAAATAAGTTCGAAACTGGTCGGAGAGTAATTTTCCAGTATTTACCACGTGAGTCCTAGTCGGTTTGTTACATTACAGTTAATATACCCTCGAGTAAAAAGATAGTCCTTGAATTACTCACGGGGGGCAGACATGACAAACTTTAATGTAACGAATTAAAACGAGATTTAAATGATTTATTCTGTCAACTCTGCATCTCTTAATTACATCTGGTTCCTTTCTCACTACTACATATACAATAACATTATTACAATGTACATTATGTCCATACACATAACTATTTATTTAAGCAGAAAAGATTGATAGGGAACTCTCACTTTTCGCATGGCACGTTCATCTTATGGGTAATAGCAGTGGAGAGAGTAGACTTCTATAACTTAGTCGATTCTTACAACCCTTTAAACACCCTGAACAATCTTTCTGCAATGTGTTGCTAACATACCATTAATAAGCTTTAAACTGTGTGACATAAGACGAAAATAGTTAAAAATGACATGACACGATGCATAAAAAACAGATAACATCCAAATTTAAACTAAATTCGACAAGAAATATAGAAAATGATGTATGTACAGTCAGATTGATCAGTTACTTGAAATTTAACACACTAATAGGATTATAGAATCAGAAGGAACCGACACCAGACGGCCCATAAAGAGACAAGGCCGATGTTTCGCGAACGTACGTGGAAACTCCCACGCGATTCGGGTATTTTGGAGCACGTGTTTATGGCAACACACCGTTTGGTTTGTTAACCCGTTGGGTCCCTGGCTAGCTAAACAAACATTAGGGACCAACTGTTGATGGAACTTAACCTTAAAAACCACTTCGTTACGGTTTAATTTACTCTTCCATAATTAAATGTATTAGTTGTTACGAGCGTATAGCCCCCAAAAAAATGTCTTATGACGACATTTTTATACAGACTATCGACGATCGGCTATAAGCGAAGGAAGATCTCAATATCTGCCCGGATTATGGAAAATATATAAGATGAATGCCTAAAGAATAAAACTACATAAATTATGATGCATATCGTTTTTAAATATTATTTTGACATGATAAAATTATTTCAATTATTATAAAATTTAATTCCTCTTGTAATGTTATGTATGGTATTGTAGAATTGTAAACTAGTATGTAAATTGTATATATATGCGATGTACAGATATAATTAATGACCGCATCATCACTTAACATCAGGTGAGATAGTGGTCAAACGCCTGCCTATTCCTAATAAAATAAAAAAAAAAAACATTTATGACTAATAGTGTGCATACCAGTAATGGTGAAATATAGAGGACATAAGTAACGTTATTAACACTACCAACTGTTATCTAACACCTATATTTGCAAATAAACTTATTTGATTTGATTTATCAATGTATTATATTCGTGGCAATATTGACATAATTTATTTACACTTTGGCACTTTGTAAACACAAGGAGAACTTAACGCAATAATACATTTGGACATAGAACACATATATATATATACTACATATCCCACCGCCGGCGCTCTGTTATACTGGAACACGTGAAAATTATACATTTAATTTATGTTTCACATAAACTTTATAACAACTTCAGTGAAGACTAATATTGTTATACAGACATTTAAGAGAATATTTAATTACTAAATGTTTTTCTCGCGATCAAGCCCCGTTTGATTTAATAACAATGTGTTCGAATCGCGATAGTCTAAAAATTACAATATAAGAGAATTAAAAATTACAAAAAAGAGAAGAGTTAGTAACCGAAGCTTTTTAATCCTTACTTATATATTTATAATATTTTTTACTTCTGAACACATGGGCAGGGCACATAGCTCGAAGAACCGATGGCCGTTGGGGTCGAAAGGTTCTCGAGTGGAGACCACGGCCTGGCAAGCGCAGCATAGGACGGCCACCGACCAGGTGGACAGACGACCTGACTAAGATCGCAGGCAAGGGCTGGATGCGGGCCGCTTCCAACAGGTCCTTTTGGAAATCAATGGGGGAGGCCTATGTCCAGCAGTGGACGTCCTATGGCTGAGATGATGATGATGATGATGACTTCTGAACAATTCCATCAAAATGGTATGAGAACTGATGTTGAAAACTACTGAAATGTAATAATATTCCACGTACTTAGTCCTATAATTAATCACGCGATGTCTTCGTACCTTCATTAGCAATCAGTGCTCATCAACATGCATGGCGCGGCCAAACTGACAATTGTCAATTAGGCCGTATTCGGCCGCAATTAACCGATGTCCTGTCGGAGCTGCGCGTGACGTTATGATGCAGCTGTCATCTGAATATGCAAGAATGAACAGACGGACAGTCTATAATCTAGACCTACTAGATATAACATAGTATTTATAGTTCCAGAAAGTTATTTTTCATAAATGCATAATAAATCACCCGAATCGTAATGGAAAATCGTGAATTTGGTATCAGTGTGATTAATGATGCCTCTACATCCGCTTGGTCAAGTTAAATACTATAAAATGTATGCATTTCATAAATTAATGAAATGAACAAATTAAGTAAATTAACAAATACGATTCATACATTGGCTTACTTGGATATTTTTTAAACATATTTAAATGAACATCTTGCACTAAATGTTATATTTGCGGCATCCAAAACCTCGTATCCAAAAAAAGTGTTTATAGCTATAATGGTTGTACCCGTATATATATTCATCTATTGAACTACCGCTAACAAAAGAACTGGAGGAAAATTATAGTGTGTAAACTAAATGTGACGATTACATCGTTGAAGTCAAGAAATACCTACACGTCAGTTTCAGAAAAAAATCTTTGGAACCCAGTCAAAAGTAAAATTCTTTCGCCAATACCTAACTAAGTAGTTCCTTGTCTTGTATGTCTAATTTCATATATTTTTACAAAACACTTCCCAAGACACCTAAAATATGTTCATGTCTGTCTGTAGAATAGCTAAACATTTATTTGGTTTTCAAGTTTTGCGCAGTTGGCGTAGTAAGAGACTTTGTACAAGGCACTCGCTGTTCTTTTAAAAGACCGTTCGCTCTCGTCACGTTCCTCTACTTGTTTACCCAAAACGTTTTGCAAATATTTGCGAGACTGATTTGGAGTAAATTGAGATATTCCTCGGCGAATCGGTTCGTATCGACCCGACAACCGTTTATGTACGCTTGATGGCGCCCTAGACGGTTGCGTCACACCACACGAGATCGTAGGCAAGCGCCCACCAACGCGTTTAGGGCTGCCACTAATCTGGAGTTCAATATCGGCTTAGTGACACTGACTTTGGAATGGGCAAACATTTCTGTGATGAGCATAGACACCCCCTACAGCTTGTTAAACACTAGGACAGGGTAGAATGCCCCTAAGTGCGTCACTGGAACACAATACATAGGTACGCAGTCTGCTTTTGCCAACGAAAAATTGAATGTGGATTGGATTGTATAGGTCTAATATTATTTTATGCAATATTTTTAATACCTACTTAATAACATTTGCATTGTGTCAATTAATTTTATTAGTGTTCTATAATATTTTTGGGATATTTATTTGACTTGTAAAATATGCATAGAATTGAATTATATTATTATTAATTATTATTGATAGTAATGTAACAAACCGACTGGGACTTGCGTGGTAAACACTGGAAAATTACTCCCCGACCTGTTTCGAACTTATCCCAGACGAAGAACTGGAAATAAGTTCGAAACTGGTCGGAGAGTAATTTTCCAGTGTTTACCACGTGAGTCGTAGTCGGTTTGTTACATTACAATTATTGATTGATTGATAGATGTTGGTTCGCAGGCGTAGGGTGTTTGTGTTATATAATTGGGTGTGTCCGTATATCCCACGACACGGGGTATCCTAGTGCGAGGGTGTAAGTGTGAATTCATTTGTTTGTTGGTTAATGCAATATACTGTTATAATAATATAAAATAATATTACATATTAAAGACCGACTTCACGATCTTTACTTACTAGATAATTTGTGGTGTGCAGCACTAGCGTCTGAAATACCCTCAATCTCTATATATTTGAGTGAGTTATTTTATGTCCTCTGTATAAGTCGGAACTGTTTTGAAATGTAAAAGTGCACTTGAAGATATAGCGTTATTTTTGTAGTATTTATTAATAGACGCCCTGTTTGTTGACTATACGATTATTTTATAGTAACAATATTTACTACTAGAATTGATAGAAGCAGGAAACGGATGAGTGTTGTCTATTTTTTATAATTGACGAATCCCAGACGAACCATCCATTGATATGTTGATTCAGGTTAAAAGATATCAACGTTCCGAATTTCAATTCAAATCTATCAAGCCGTTAAGGTGTCAAGAGGTAACCAACACACATACACACACACTTTCGCATTTATAATATTAGTGTTACGTGACAATAGCCGGCTGTTCGTTTTTTCTTAAAACCACATATAAAGATAAACTTGTAGACAGCCCTATAGATATCGGTCAGTATGCCACTGGTGGCGGCGCGCGCGCGCAAGACACGCGGCGCCCGCGACGCCGCGCCGGGAGCGTAGAAACACCCGCGCACTAATCTCTGAACTATTTACGCTTCAGCCAAGAGTGCAATGGCAGAACTGGGAGTTTCCAAGAATCCTAGGAACCGTCTACCTACAGTATTTGCAACGATTTTTCTACATAAATATATATAAGGCGTAGCACGATGTACGTTGTATCAAACAACTTTAGTATTTCTACCGGGAATACTTCACAGGTTGTCGTGGAATCCAAACCACAGATCCTAGAAATTCTAAACCAATCCTCCTAGAAATAAAACATTGGTTTAGTATTTCTAGGATCTGTTTTTCGGATTTTACGACAATCTGTGAAGTATTTCCGGTTGTTTTCAAGTAAATATTAAAAATGGCGCACAAATGGAATTTTGGTGAACACACACTAGTGCACAGAAGAAGTCGATTTAGTATTTCTAAACATTGGCATAGTATATCTAGTATCTGTGGTTTGGATGCATTCACCTTTTCGATGAAAAATAATGAATCAGTTCACTTAACTAAAGGAGGGGAAAAAGATTTTTTGATCCTAAAGAGAAACACCAAGACCTATTTTGATGAAATTTGTATTGAACAAAAATTGCATAACAATACAAGTACCTACCTACTTAGTACCTGCTTACTGGCTCCGAAGGACTGCTTCATGAACCCGCTATGTGTTTATTAACAGTTTTTCAAACTTGAAAGTTAGCCAGTTACTCGAAGGTACCCTACCACTGAAAATTTGGTATCGGCATTGCCTTCACCGTAACCTTAAGCCGTTGATGTGGATTGAACCCGCGTCCGTCAATTTAACAACTGACGCTGTTTTTCGAGCGGTCCAACGCGTAAAATCATTCCGCGAAAGATTCTAGAAAGATAAAGAAAGGACAAAAGTAATGTGTTCGATATGTCGAGTAGATATCGTAACTTTCTAGTAGACCAATTTGTGTATTTTCGGAGCTACTAAACATCTGGAAAATATTACAGCTCTACCTTAACATTTCTCCTCTAGACTGCACTAAATCTTGATTACTTCAGGAAAGTTTCACGTAATGTCATGAAATAAAGGTTTCTTATTTCGTTTCGGCCATATTTTATTGCGCTAAATCGATTCGACGATTTGCATTCGAGACAATTTATTTTCAGTTGAATCACTTCTGTGAATTTAAAAAAGAATTCGTTAGTTACAAACTATAAAATGTATAAGTACCTATATGTACAAGTGTTACTAGCCTAAAGTGCGGCAGATTTTTTTTTGTCATTTTTGTGGATTTAAGGCAAAAAGTATAGTTGTAGTTCTGATATAATTATACATTTTTTGATTTCTAGTCTGACAATTAGTGTTCGAGTGTGTAACGACAAATGCGCTTGAACTGTGTCTTACACCAGAAGAAAGTAGGTTAAAAAGTCTAAAAATGTAATCAGTATTTTTTTAGGCCTGTAGGTCATTTGTATAATATATTTTTGTAATATATTAAATCAAGACTCATCAGAATTTGTCCCGCCCTCCCTGCCTGTAAACACCCGCGCCCCGGTGTAAGGTCATCGGCACCCGTTACACCCGTTCAAGTTTCGAGTGTTATTGACAGATCGCTGCTTTGCTCTCTCTGATCTCCGAATCCCAAATGAATCCAATTTCTTAATTCATGTAAAGTTGTATCGATTGTATATTATATTTCAAAGGGAGAGGTAATAGGGCGTAAAAGGATTGTCAGCGTATCGTAATGCCCCCAGTGCTACAAATATTCATAGGCGACGGTGATAGCTTTCCATCAGACAACCCGTCTGCTTGTTTGCCACCTATTTCATAAAAAAAAGAACAAAGTTTAAAATATATTCCGATACTCTTGCAATTTGCTACAGAAATCGCGGAAGTGATAAACTTTCCTCGACATTATTCAAAGCGCAATCGCGTTGGACGGCGGCCAACACAATTGTTTCTCACGTTGGGAATATAAAACATGGGCGTTATGTTTTAAAATATTTTATTCATCTGAATTTCGTGGTCTGCAGATATCTGCGCCGCGTGAATTTTATATTATAAACTCCGTTTCTTACAAATCTAATTGTATCGGTTGACACTTGTGCGATTCGCCGAACTGGTGCTAGATTGATTGTGGACGGATGTAGGTCAACAAAATCTTAAGTATCGAATATGATTTTATTTTGAAAACATCGCGCGAGTTGGTTTTCAAATTACTATGAAAGTACCTAATACATTTCATACAATTATGTCCAATTACATAATTATCAGAGAGATAATAAACTATTTTTATCTCTCATTATGTACTGAACACATTTCACACCGTACATCCACTGAAAAGGTGGACAGACGACCTGACTAAGATCGCTGGATGGCAGGATGCGGACCGTTTCTGACCGGTCCATGTGGAGATCCCAAGCGTGGATGTCATCCCATCATCTAGAAGTCTAGCCGCCGTCTAAGACAGTTGAAAATGCAAGAACTCTCACGTGGACTTGTGCCAAGGAGAGCACACAGAATTAGAAGTCAATACATTAGGAATAAGACAAAACTCGCTCTAAATTACGCTCTAACACTGAAGTGGCGATGGGCAGGGCACCTAGCAAGATACAGAGACAAAAGATGGACCCTAGTAATAAATAAGCACGAGTAATAGCCATTTATATTATCATACATGTTTTTTCCTCTATTTTGGTCACACTTAGCATGACAATTTGCCTACTGGGGCTAGCCTAGGTACTTAAACGTATATATATATATATATATATATATATGACTACGAATCATTATATGTGTTCAATATTCCATTCAAACAGGCTTCGTATTTTCCTGTATCAGTATGTAATATCTTATTACTAAATAAATTTTCCGGTACAAATCCATAAATAGATAATATGTGATGAAATTTTTTATAACAGTTGAAATGGATAAGGATATGGGGTGTGAATGAGAGAGTGAAAGAAAATATTATTAATTATCATGAATCATAGTTAGTCATGGTTAGTCGATTTCATCATCACCACAATCGCGTAAATAATAATCATCATCATCGCAGCCATATGGCATCAACAGCTGGAGATTGCCTTAGGCATTGAACTCCACAAGGACCGAGCCCTTGCCTGAGATCTTAGTCAGGTTGTCTGTTCACGGTGTAGTCGGATTACATTTTCTATGTGTCAGCATAATTATTACTATTAAATATGTTTTCATTTTTACACGTAAATAGAAATAATATATAATATAGTACGAAAAACGTTTTAAAATATAACATATTAAAAACACAAGTTAAATCAATATTTAAAAAGGAGCACTCCTTTTTACTCTACTTATCTCCACTGTATTGGGTAATTTTGAAGAGCTTAACCCCTTTAAACCAACCCTTTCTCGCCCCATACGTACACAAATGTCTTTATGCGACCTCGAGACAATTAATTTGAAATGAGCGTCCCGTCTAGACTATCACCGTACTTGACTACGAGTGGACTTGGATGCGCAGTTGTTGTCCCTTGCTGTACCTACTATGCCTAAATGCCGTGGGGGTACCGGCTTAGAATAGTACCCCCCCATGTCTTCCCGTGGGTGTCGTAAGAGTCGATTAAGAGATCACATACCAGAAGGATGGGCAGCAGCGCCTTCCGAGGGTCATATCTTAATATTAATACTGCGCTCGCCAACCCGCCTGCCAAGCGTGGCGAGTATTGCCAAACCTTCCAATGGGGGAGGCTATGTCCAGCCGTGGACGTTCTATGGCTGAGATGATGATGATGACTGTACCTACGGGACTGTATGTTTCTGGTGCGTATTCTCTTATTTTTGTCTCTGCTGATGTGTTGCAAAATTTTAGATTTCTTAACCTTAACCCTTAACCGCAAACGAAAGCCTTGAAAAAACTATAATGTTAGCATGCTCATGGCTACAATTGGTCGAATTCATAATACGACTTATACATTCACGGTTGTCTGGAAGAGATCGCTATTTGATCGATAAGGCCGCCCATTGTGTCACAGACTATACAGTGTTTGTGTTGTTACAGATGTAATGTTTTTATACTATAGTGTTACAATATACTGTTTTTAAAGTAAGTACCTTAAAAGTGTATAGGCTAATGAGGCTTACACGCTTATTAATTGTTGGGTTGTTGTGATTCGTTCCTTCGTAATAACGTTCTATATTCCTCAACAGAGTCGCAAATACCTTATGTTCTGATGACGAAATCATAATACCCTCGGGGTTATGAGTGTCGGCGCGTAATAAGACGGACGCCGGATCGAGTCGCACCTTCTACGCGAGCTCCAAATGAGGGTATTATTTTATTGTAATTTCACACCAGGGAATTGGACAATTGGTATGGAAACAGAATTTAAAAGGATCGTAGCTGGTTAGCTAACTGCATTTTTTAAAAACATCTGTATTCATACTAGTGTGTCAGTCAGCCGTCAGCCGGTCGACACGGCCGACTTTTCTACGAACCAACGACCATCAAATGAATTATAAAAATATAAACTTATCATACAATGTTTATTCTAAATGAAAAGCCTTCCAGCTCCTATCATTTTATTCGCCCAAAGAGAAGACCTAGCAATAATAAAAAATAATAATAGTAGGTACCTACTAAATCACGTTTATACCCCCATATGAAGACAACACAATTATCGGAACGACATAAGGCAATATGTCAACCACAAACCATTAGCCAAAGGGTATTATGGATGTCACAAGGCAATTTGCCGAGGGTCTATCGGCCGATGGTATCTGGGGCCTGATAGCGACAGGGCGGCGATGTCGATGTCGACGAACGATTGCTGATCTAAATCTTAGGTTACTGTGAAATGTGGACGATATTTTTGTATGAATCTCGTCTTCATCTCGTCGTTGTTCACAACAATATTGTTCATCAGAACAACGATCTGCTAACAAAGTTGTTGTACGGATCATAAGCGCTTCGGAATCCTATTTCCGAGTCCTGATAAATAGGATTCCGACCCCCTAATTAAAAACTTAACATACATTTACAAACATTCACGTCAACCTTTTTTCTCATCAATGTATTCTGCCATTCTGAACTTCTTTCGCATCATCTACACAGACAACAGGTTATTTCGTGTATTTTAAGGTTATGTGCTAAGTTTATAGACAATAAAAACTTGTTAGGACATACTCGTAGCAACAGAAAAGTATATTTCTCAGAAAACATTTTAAATCAAAATTTCAATCCCATTTTGCAATACCTTAATCTGGAGTTGGACTCTCAACCACATGTTACTCAAATCCCCGCAGACTAGGGTAAGTCACAAACAAATCTGACGAAAAAGGAAAAAAACGGCCAAAGCTCATTATCTAATAAGCGCGGGATCTGCGGCCCCCGATGGATCTAGGGGACGTCATAAAGAGCTCCAAACCCCATATGAATCCGTCAGTAAACCAGCGGAGGCGCGTAACGCCGCGGTCAAGATATTAGATCTGCAAATTGGTCGTGTTATCTTCCGCCTTATGGATATGATGACCATGGGTGGGAAATATGAAAACAATATTACTAATAAGAGTCAGACGCCATGATTACCGGATGAAGGTGGATGTAAACCGCTTACAACTGGTTTTTGTGAAGATTATTGAGGGACGCGTCGCGATTTGAGTAGTGGATGCTGTGTATGTCCTACAGCTGATGTGATCATGGTCAACAACAGCATAACATCAGATGAGCCAATAATTAAAATTGTCAATAATGAAAAAAAAATTGAATTAAATATTATTCTGCTCGAAGGTGAAAATAGTTTTACACTTGCTTTAAAAAACGTTTTATTGATATATAAATGCATTTTTAACAATCATTATTTCGCCGACTCCATGTCCATAGTACATTTCGGACTACTACTTTTCTGAAAAACCTTTAGTTTCTGGAAGCAGGAAGAATGAATATTCGAAGAAGTGTGTGCGGTGACATGACGGGACATACTTAGTACAAACTTAGTTAAATTTGGGAAAGTATAATTCTTTTCTATTTTATTTTCCACATATTTAATGTGACTGTTTTTTGTGTGTAGATCACTATATTTACTATTATACTACTATTATCCTGTTCTATTCGAACTCCTAGTCACAGTAGCTGTCACCCCAGTCCGAGTCCGGCGGTAATAGCTTACATCACACCATCTAATAGCTTTATTGACCCTCGTACCGACGAAATGCACCGCCCATAACCAACCACATTAGAGACGTGTATGATTTCATTTCGGCTGGGATTGTTCGTACCATGTGAAGGGAGACGTATGTCTGTTACCTTATGGTGATATCATTGAGGTACGTATGCACTACTGTCACCTCGAGAGTTCCTACATCAGTTCGTACTTCAGTAAGTCTTGCCTCCGTCACACATACTCAAATAGTTGTTTGGTATGTATTTTTAACCGACTTCAAAAAAGGAGGTTACTCAATTCGACCGCATATAATTTTTTTTTGTGTCTTCGCGGATAACTTCGTCGTTTATGAACCGATTTAAATGATTCTTTTTTTGTTTGATAGAGATCACCACTTCCGTGGTGGATCCCATTTAAATTTAATCAAACTCGGACAAGCGATTTTTGAGTTACACTCCCATAAATGAGAGGGATACGCATACCACGACGGTATTATAGTTGCGGTTGAATACATCGCAGAACATACACAATGACAATTGATCCCGTGAGTAGCAAAGGTGAAAAGACTGAAAAGGGTGAAAAAAAATGTGTCCAACCGACTTTAACACTCAAAAGTGTGAAATAACTTGTCGAAATCTAAATAATAATAATAGGTATGTCCTATGTTGCGCTTGCGGCGACACCGACCAGGTGGACAGAGGATTTGTCTAAGATGGCAGGCAAGGGCTGGATGCGGGCCGCTTCCAACCGGTCCTTGTGGAAATCAATGGGCCTCCTCCCGTATGTCCAGCAGTGCCTGAGATGATGCTAGGTACAAAGAGGTTAAGGCTAAAGTAGTAATAGCTCTGTATATTGCAACCTTTGATGGTGTGCAAATAACCCGTGTTATTTATCATATCGACTATAAGCTACCAATACGTTCTAAATAATATTTATAACCAAACGTGGAAAAATTATAACATACATACACATATAACATACATACATTTATTTGATGTAATAATATATATACCTTATGTAAATTGTACCTACAATTTTGTCACATCATAGGTAATCGTAATCTTTATAAAAAGAAATAAGAAATACTTAAAATATAATACCAAATATATTACTTAAATATATTTGGGCACCAATATCTCCATACGAAAAGTCCTAGAATGGAGACCACGGACTGGCAAGCGCAGCATAGGACTGCCACCGACCAGGTGGACAGAGGACCTGACTAAGATCGCATGCAAGGGCTGGATGCGGGCCGCTTATAACAGGTCCTTGTGGAAATCAATGGGGGAGGCCTATATCCAGCAGTGGACGTCCTATGGCTGAGATGATGATGATCTCCATAGAGTACTGTTAATGTTAAAAAAAATTTGGCTTATTGGAAACTATATTAGAGCCTTAAAAAAGCATGATTAACTTATTACATCAGTACGTCATATAATTTAAGGAATTGAAATGATTTCCTACATGCAACAAACGATACGAATATATCACATAGATACTTTCAAATTATAATTGCAAAACATATGACTGGCCGGCTGGCGCAGTTGGTAAGCACTCTGCCTTCTGAGCCGCTGGTCCCGGGTTCGATTCCCGGACAGGTCAAACATTTGTGTGCATCAACATGTCTGTTTGACCTGTGTCTGGGTGTGTATATGTATATAAGTATATATATCAGTCATCAGGTTACCATAGCACAGGCTCTGCCTAATTTGGGACCTGAAGACCTTGTGTGTATGTTAATAAATAATAAATAAATAAAATAAAAATAAAAAATATGCTTGAAAAAATGGTTTAAGCGCATGGTAAAATAACGAAAGAGGTTTAATAATTCAAATGTGTGCACTGTTATGTGCAATACATCTTTGGCATAAATAATGAATTTGCATTGAAAAAAAAAAACATATTTGATGAGTACATCGGTCGTTCTGAGCTCTCCTCTACAAATGTATTAATGTTCAGGCCTTGACATGCAACCGTTCGTGAAACACAACGTTCCGCGTGCAACTGTGATAACGTTTCATAGTTTAGATTTAAGGTTCCTTTTCCTGTGTCTAGCTTATTAAGGAAACGTGGTGGCATCAGTAATAACAGAAGTTTTGTAAACCAAGTACAAATCATTCATGAAATGTGCTGCGGTGTTGAATTTACAACCGTTTCTTCGTTATGGCGGTATATTGCATTCCAAGCTATTAGCCGGCTAGGGCTGTCTAAATTTTAGACATGGGTAACTCACTAAAGAATCACGATCCGTATCTCAGATCAAAGCTCAAGCGTCTGAGACGGATCTTTGAGTCGGTTCACAGATCAGATCAATTTGTATTTCTTTTATACGGAGTTTATTGTGACTCTGTGACTCAAAACGAGTCCTTAGCTAGAATTGCATAATATTTGACTAAATGTTTAATTGAAATGAAAATACTTTGTCATAAAAATATCAACACCTTAAAATGTTGCTTATATTGTACGTATACGAATAATAATAATTAAAAAAAATATTAGAACAAGGATATGAAATGATTACAATTTTTTTTTTATTTTACTTTGCAATCACTTGATTGATTTTAAGAAATACAATGTCATGTTGGTCATAGATAATACGACTGCGAATTCCAGAACTAAAATAAATACGGCCTTACATAGCTCGCATATGAATTAGCGGACCCACAGATAAACAGTTCAAAATGAACTGACTACAGCTCTGGAACATCACAGCTCGTGTGACATCACAGCTCGTGTGACTCACGACTGATCCGTGAGTCATGCATTTTACAATTGAGTTACGGATCACGAGCTCAATTCTATTTGATTCAGATCTATGAACCGACTCAGAGCTGAGTTACACATCTCTACTAAATGTGTAATATATATATGATTCGAAAGTAACGACAAATGTAAGATCAGAACGAACACTTTATTTCCAATGACCTCAACAAATGGCTCCAACGGAAGACCAGCGCTGGCAGCCGGCATCATGCTGAGCTGGGGCTACTTTGTGATAGTTAATTTTTTAATTTATTTTAATGAATATATATATATATTGTTTAATGACGTTACAATCCTACATTATTTATATTATTTGATCTTGGGATTAGATTGGAAATACTTTTGTAATGAATATTTTTTAAAAAATGGACTAGAATGGATATGAGGATTGTGATGTAAATGTAAAATGTTTAGGATAATGCAGTTGATAATAAAATTAAGGAAAAAGAAATTAGCTATGTTTCATAAATCTTGTCAATTTTGTGATTCGCCAAAATCCCTGGAATTAAAAAAACATATTTCTATAGAATATCAGGTATTTAGTGACTGACAGAATTAAGTTCAACAAACTGATGAAGTTTCTCAGATGAAGCCGTCGATGTCGCAGCGTGCCACTTCCATGCTAATCTTCACCTTTAGGCTACCGCATAATAAATATTTCTGTAAGCGGGCTGCGTACTAATCCACGTATTACTTTATTTTAATATTGTCATGGGTGTGACTGTTTAATAACATGGTGATTGAAGTTTTAATTCAGCGCGTTTTTGCCACATGGCAACCCTGCTTGTACTAGAATATGTGGGCAAACAGAGTAAACATAATCGTGTGATTTGTTTCTTAAATCAAAGAGATCCGGCATTAGTTAGTAAACAAACCAAATAATTATCTGGAACGGGTTATCCGCCACGTCGCGTATTACCGCGAATTGCGGAGTTTCGTAATAGAGGATGATCGCATGATAAACTTCTTTCAAACGTATGTAGGTCTATGTTATCTTTGATCTAATATCTGGTGTAATAAGAATACGAGGGTAAATTTGTGCAAAATGAATTTTTGTAGGATTTATTTTCAATATACTGGCGAGAACCCTCAAGTCGGTGAAGATGTTTAGCTGCTAATAATTCCTCAATGGGACGCTACTGGCAGTCGCGCTGGCGTTTTTAATATGAAATAAACTTATGTAGTTGGAAAAGGTTCTAGTTACTTCACTCTTCTACTACCTTCTTAAAGGTTCAACTCTCACTCGCGTGAAGAACTCGGTTCGGAACAAAGAAAAGATGCAAGCCCTCGCCGCTTAGTTTGGTGCCCGCTAATAATCTGAGTGTAAACTGTAAATAAATGCTGTGTTACTCATATTTATGTAAATTTTTCTAATTAGTAAATAAATAAATGTATCTTTCTATCTGTCAAATAGAAGTGAGTGCCTATTGATATCGTGTCGTCTAATGCTTCAGTATTTCGGAAGGAGATAATTGGCCCGCCTTTGTTTGTAACTTGTTAATTGATTGGGTACAACCGATATATTATACATCAGTTTTGTGCTATTAGCTTGTTTTTCATCAGTGATCCGAACACGACCGCAAAATGGCTGTATTTTTTTTTTTTGTGTAATACAATCATCCTACACCGATTCGAATACGAAACCTTAAGCCCATGACTAAGGTTCTTTGATAACGCCTTAAAGCAACCTTTTATTTTATATAGGTACGTTATTAACCTGATATTTTCATCATCTTATGCTAAATGGCTTTTATTTATGATGATCCTGTCAATGACACACCATTTGTTTCTAGCCGCTCCTCTTGCGGTTTCGCTCGAGTGGTCTACAGGCAACTTTATCTCCTATTTCATCTTAAATTATGACTGCCATTCTTATAACAACAGCTATCTGACAGTGAAAATCTTGTCAAAATCGGTCTAGTAGGAGATTAGTCGGAACAAAAAAAAAAACACACTGTCGGACATCGGACTCATTCATATATTACTTACTTATATTGCAAACAGACGCTTTATTACTACTTTCTTTGCATATATTATTATTTTGTTTCATAAAACAAAGTTATCCAATGTAAGTGAAATGTGTTATTATTGTGTTATTTAGTTGTCATAAAATAGACTTTGCCAGATTCAACCGTCGCGAGTCGTCAAAAAAAGACTTGAAAATCATTATCTAATCACGCAAGCGAATCACTGAATTAAAATCCACTAAGCACTCTGATGAAACAAAAAAATAAGTCGTCCTTCACCGTACTTAATTTAATATCTTTACGAATTTTGTTCTTGTATAATTTGAGACTGATTATTCAGTGTTAATTTATAATATTATTTATGGTCGGATCATAATTAATTCTATAAAGAATGAAAAGATGAATTTAAAAAAATTGACTCCATTTAGTGATTTGCAATGGTCCGATAAGTATCATAAAACTGAATAAATATCTTAATTATGGGATTTCTGCTCCGTTATAATTATTCCAGTATTAACCGGTTAATTGTATTATGTAGCAGATTGGAAGCATTACCATTAGAGGCATGATAAATTTAGATAAGATGTTTGATGATTTAATAAGATAGCCAGATTCACAACAAATTTAATATTTGTCGAAAATTTTATTACGGGTTTCGTTGATTTGTTTGATTGCCCATTACGCCCATTTATTTGGTCAGAACATTTTATATACGGCAGCTTGAAGGTTTAAGCAAAAGGCTATAAGCAGTTGATAAGTGGAACGTTTAAGCTATGATCGCCCAAGCATAGTGAGTTTGGAGCCGACAGTGGTCCCACACAAGATGCATCGCTTCTCTTTCTCTAACCGCTAACGATGAATATTTCGTTCTCGTTGATCACGTGATATATCGCTTGTAAGTGTCAATCTCATACATTTTTTATGTTTTCTCTCAGCGTTAACGCTTGTAGAATGTTACTTTGTCTATGGCTACAGGTCGCCGCTGATCGAATCCCGGATTCGACTCGATTTTTGTTAAAACTACCTACTTCATTAATCATCTCTTGGAAAAAATTTAGAGCCACAAAGCTCAGTTTTGTTTTGAAACTGAATGTTTCTAAAAATGTTGAATACACTTACAATACAAAATTTTAACTACCTAAAAATAATCTTTATATTATATAACTTTGAATGAACAATCATTTTTATTTGTATCCTCTGCAATTAAAAAAAACAATAAACAAATTATACCTAGGTTTGTTACTGAAATGCTAAAACCGTAGGTTTTTTTAGAAATCGAGATATTAGAGAAGTTATTAAAAATGCATAATTTCCTAGCTATCTATCAATTGTTTTCATTTGCCTACTGATTTTGTTTTTATGTTTTCTTGTCACGAATTCTCGTATTCCCCACACAACGTTACAGTTAATGTTTATTTATCATTCAATTTTAAATACTGTCAATTATTCACAATACTACAACCAATAAATAACAATAGGGCAATAGGCGTGGTTCACACGAATGCGCGCGCGTCGAACGCCAGACCTATTAATCATTGCGAACGGTGCGTAAGCGATCTAATGGTTGTGTACCGGTGCTAATATATTCTATGTTATATAGTTATGTGTAGGTACTAATGATCGTAGTCTGTGGTGGTCCAATATTCATTGCCTCTGGCCTGGCTATTTAACGAGAGTGATATTTTCTTAATAAAGCCAGTGCTTTGACGGGCTCTTGTTTATCATTCTTAAGACTAGTCAAGAGAGTGTCAGTGCTAGTAAAGGTGCTTTTTCACTGGCGAATTGAGAAGTGACGAAGTATCGTCACTTCTCAATTCGCCAGTTTCCAATATTTTGAAAATAGTGAAAAAAGTAATATTTCCATGCAATTAACACACTCGAGAAACATTATTCCACAAGTGTGATCATTGTGTTACTAAATCATATAATAATGGTTTCGATTAGCGAAGATGTGCGACAATAGTATCGTTGGTTTAACTACGAATATATTTCTGCACTCATTATGATGAGGATCTTAGCTTGTATTGCGTTTGAACAACATATGACAGGAATCGTTTTAAAACACCGCCTATAAATATGCAAATAAAACATCATAATTCCTCTCCTCTGCGAAGGAATAGTACCTATTATCCTTCTAAAATCATATTAAATATAAATTAAGCGAGGCATTGCACTACGCCATTCATCCCAATACTAAAGAATCTGAAGATTAGGCTTAGTTGACAGGCCGGTTGGCGCAGTTGGTAGCACTCTGCCTTCTGAGCCGCTGGTCCCGGGTTTGATTCCCGGACAGTTCAAACATTTGTGTGTATGAATATGTTTGTTTGACCTGTGTCTGGATGTGTATATATGGGCGATTCTACGATAAGAGGTCATTAGTGCGGCAATGCATTTAAAATGGTTTTTTTATTCTATATGTTGCTATTTTTTACAATGAATCACATCATCTTAATATACTTTATTAATTAACAACATGATTGAATGCCTAATTCAAATATATTTTTCTGAAATTCCTTTCAAAGTCTAAAAAAGTCTCTACCCTGGCCTGTCCCCTCACTGGTTTTAATTTAATTTTCAAACAATACAAATATTTTTTGTATCAGACGTTTAACTAAACCATGTTTTATCGGAATTTAAGTAAGTATACTTATATAATATTAACCAAAAAATTAAATAATCATGTTGAGTTCACAAAATTTTTAAAATTAAAATTTGTCCCGCTGTTTTTGTGTATCTACCCTGGCAAATTTCGTTCCGCTGATACCAACATAAATTCGAAGACGGCCTTATTAGAAGTAGCACTCAAGGACATCTATCGGCGTAAAGTTAGCAATACTAAACCCGCAAGCCGGTCAAGGGCCGCCATTTTCTAGTTGTTGCGAAGTGTCGGTGCGGTGTGCAGGTTTCGTATAGTCACTGTGTCTCTCCTCTGGTAAGTCATAATAATTACAATAATAACTTAATTCAGTCGCATTTACTTCTCTAATTAAACAATACGGTGATAATTAAAGTTGGATGTACAATTTACCTATAAAATGATTCAGTCAGTTAAAACAATTGAATTTGTCATGAAAACGTCTCTCCCCTGCCGTATTTCCCCTGTCAAGGCAACTGCCAGGGGAGAGAGTCACTGACCAGGGGAGATAATATTCAACATAAGACGTATATACAAACGTTAGTTTTTAATGACAAATAGTTATTTCAAATGAAGGACATGGCAAGGGGGGGCTCTGATGGTGTCGTTAATGTTTGCAAGAGAACAGCTGACCGATTGGGGACGAGTGGCAAGGGACATGTCTGAGCGATTTGTCAGATGCTGTTCAGAAAAACTGTCCCAGTTGTTCATGTTCAATGTTTTCGTTATTGACGACAGTAATATCCTGGAAAAAGAAGCTTTACTTGCTAATGCTAAACAACATATAAAGACTTTTTCCGGTATTTTGCGTGTTCATCAGGTGTCATGGAACATTGTAGATCAAAAAAATCTGAAAATGAAGTCTTTAAGCTGTTTTTGCAATGAAATTATAAATTGTGATCATTTCAAAATTGGTGTCATGTCATACTCGTTTAATAGAAAATCATCCTCTGGGTCGAAGATGTTTACGGAAAAGACTCAAGGGAGGAGGCGTATCTCCAGCAGTGGATGACCAATTGCTGAGAAGTGCAGCTTTTGATGAAGTTAATTGCCGCACATAATTATGTGACAATTTTGGGAACAAATGTTACACAAAACAAGCAAATGCTAGAAACAACAAACAAAATAGTCTAGAGTCTAGGTACTATGCTGTGCTATGCTCTGTGGGACTTTTCCACCTTGGAAAAGCCGGAAACAAGAGTCCGAGAACGAGAATTCATCTGACAGTGAACAAATTGTTACACCAAATGGTGGCAAACACCAGACAGATGATGAAGAAGAACCATTGAGATCAGAAAAAGCATTCAGAAAAGGCGACTTTATTCTAGTCAAACTATCATCGAAAACGACAGAGTACCGTTACGTAGCTACGTGTACGAGTTTGGAAGAGGATGGCGAGATATACAGGTAGTTTTCTGTAAAATCGTCGATAAAACCGGATAATTATTTAAAGTGAACAAGATATTTCATTCATTTCAGAAGATCAGGTTGTCCAGACGCTACCTATTCCGAATCCTATTTTGAAAGGAGAGAGGATATTTTACTCCTTTAAAAAGTCGGTGAATGTGTTTGAGAAAGCTTAAGCATTTTAATTTTATTTTCTGTTCATGTAGAGAAGCAGGTGCATTTAATTTTTTATGTTAGTACTTTGATTTTATTTTTTGTTAATGTAGTCAAGAGAGTGCCTTTAATAATTGTTTTTTTGTTCATGTAGGCAAGAGAGGGGCTTTAATTTTTTTTCTAGTAGGCTAGAGGGCATTTAATTTTATTTTCTGTTATTTTAGGCAAGAGAATGCCTTTAATTATTGTTTTTTTTGTTTATGTAGGCAAGAGAGTGCCTATTATTTATGTTACTTTTCATTTTCGAATGTGATTAAAACAAGTTCATTAAATGAAATTTGTGCATAGCTGTAGTATGAAAATTATCCTGACAAAAGGCTTTAATATGATAGTCTGATTAATGATTAATATAATAGTCTAATTATTACAAAATATGTTAAGAACAATGTTTAATAAAAGTTGATTTTATTGATTTTATTGAGTATTTTATTCTGTCAAATTCTTTCCCCTGGTTAAATAAGTATCTACCCTGACCCTGATGTCTCTCCCCTGCCCGATGTATTTACCCTGGTCGTCGAAAAAGTAACAAAAAAAGTATAATGTGAGTTGCCCTTACGTGAAAAGGTAAATAAATGGGACAGAAATCATAATATAAAGGTTTCATGAAAAAACTCGAAATTTTCTCCTTGGCCGCATCCTCTAATACTTTAAAACCTCTTATCGTAGAATCACCCATATATATAAGTATATATATATCAGTCGTCAGGTTACCATAGCTCTGTCTAATTTGGGAACTGAAGACCTTGTGTGATTAGAAAATATAAATAAATATGAATAAAAAATAAATAAATAAAATAATTATAATTATAGTTAAAATTACCCAATATGTAGAAAAAAATACACTCCTAAAATACCCATGTATTGGATACCAATCGACGCCTTTGCTTCTTATATCGTAACAATTTTTCTATTTTTCAATTGTGCACATTATTGTTTATTAATGCTTAGTTAATTAAGTATAATATATAAGAAATTCTATTCAAAATGCGGTTGATATTGTATTGATATGTTATAAAATACATGTACGCGCTAAAAATAAAAAAATAATAAAAAAACATTTAAGCTCGTCAGTTAAAACCAGTGAATGGCCTTCTATTGCCGCTCTTGTACTTCACACTGCTCTGATTCATTGCCTATTCTACAAACGTCCCTTAAAAACTAAACTTGACAAATGATCTACGATATTGGAAAACAACCCCAAGTTTCGTTGCTCGGGCTCTAACCGAAAAGCGGTATTTTGTCCCCCTTTGAGTCAAGTAACGGACAACTTTTTTTTTACGAATGTAAATCTCATTAAGCCCCTGTATATCCACACTAGCTAATAGACACTGTTGTATCTTCTGTAATATTCGGTCAGTGTGGTACTTTACAGGCCGCGGATACAAATGGAACCGACTTCAACACTCAAAAGTGTAAAATATCTTGTTGAAGTCAATCAAAACGAAATTCGAATACAAATATGTCAACTAAAACTTTAAAATACAAATTAAATTAACTTCTCTTACTTTCGTCTCGCAGTACATCAAACATTTCGACAATATCTTTTTTTTTACATATTATAAGTTTGCGTTTGACAACTGTGTCACCTGATGTTAAGTGATGACGTTGTCCAGGATTTAGCACGCAAACCTAGAAGGTACCTATTCACTCGCGACTATATCACCCTCCATTATGGTTGCATTTGACCGCTATCTCACCTGATGTTAACTGACGACATGGTTTAACTGTAGCAAGAGAGTCTAGAAGGTAACTATTTACTTGAGACTTGAACCTCTCGTATTCTTCTGCTTTAATAATCAATGTACATTGAATGTGACGTCACTAACGAATGAACGTACTCGAACTCACATTGTGGCCATTTGCAACATCCACACATTTTATAAAATTGTTGTAATTCACAAATGAAGCGACTATTGAAATATTACGTGGTGGTAGGGTACTTTCGAATACCCGCCTGGCTAGTTACCACCCTCAAGTTTGAAAAACTGTCACCAAACACATAGTGTGTTAAGGCAGCAGTCCTTGAGAGCCAGAGAGCATTCTAGGTCTAGCGTGATAACATCTTCGACCACATCATCACTGACCATCAAGTGAGATAGTGCTCAAACGCTAGACCTATACAGTATAAAAAAATCACGCTTTCGGTTATATTTTATATTTAACATTGTATTAGTGAATTATACATTTTTATGTGTTTAGCTAGTGTGCTTATATACTTGTAAATTTAAGTCTAATTTGTTATTTTCTATTGTTACAGGTAAGTTACACTGGGATCCGTTATATATTAAATTGGTAAGCTTACGTCTTTCGGATAAAATGGGCTACAAAATCTAAACTTATCGTGTGACGCCTCTCCTAAGTCCTGTTTTATATCTATACTTATATGTATTATAAAGCAAAGCTGAAGAGTTTGTTTGTTTGTTTGAGCGCCCTAATAACAGGTACTGACATACGACAAACTGAGGTAAGGGGAGAACCGCAGTCCAAGCGAGTGAAAACGCGGGGCGCAACTAATGTATTTATATGAGTATATTAATCCGTTGTTTCATATACGAGCTATAAACCCCACAGTCAATAATAATTCACCATTATTTGTATGTTATCGCACCGTTTTATCATATCACCCCCATACATCCCCATCCCCACCGTAATGATATGTTAGCGAATTATAAACTGCCCACATATGGCGTGTAGTATTGCCAATTTTTTGACAATGGAGAATGGGTATTGTTGGGAACAGTAGCTAAGATTACACGAACCCCTTATTAAAATACAGTCATGAGAACCAACCAATATGAAAACATTTTAACGATAAAATAAATGTCCGTAATAACCTTGATAATCTATATATTTATAAGCAGGTAGCTCATTTTAAAAGTTTTAATAGCGACAATCAACAATTCTCTCTCTCTTAACACACACACTCTCTGTGTGTGTGTTAAGAGAGAGAGAATTGTTGAAAGATATGTCCTGCTTTGGTATATTGAATCTTTTTCAGTATATACTAGTAGCAATTATCTATTACATTTACAACTTACTAGGTACAGCCTCTAGTGCAGTCTGTTGTCTCACATAGCATAGCCCACACTGCTCGCATATCTCAAATATAAGCAGCACACCTAGTCTTTTACTTAATACTACTACTAAATCAACTTTTGAAGCGATGATAGCCCGGGGGGGGAGCGTCGCCTGTCAAACTGACGGACACTAGTTCGATCCGCAACAACCGCTTGGGCTTCTGAAGGGAACACCGTTATCAAAATCCCAGCATGGTGGTAGGGTACTTTCGAATACCCGCCTGGCTAGCTACCACCCTCAAGTTTGGAAACCTGTCACCAAACACATAGTGTGTTCAGGCAGCAGTCTTTGAGAGCCAGTGAGCATTCTAGATCTAGCGTGATAACATCTTCGACCACATCGTCTTCGATTTTTAAACAAAACACATTTTTATCTATACAGTATAAAAAAAAAAATACTAGAAATGTTTGTAAGTTAATCTACTGATTTACACTGCCATGAACGCCTGACTCACATCTAATTGTGTTTGCGGTAAAATGATTTTAATGATGTAGAAATTGAGTACGGGCGATAAGACCGCCATTTAAGATCGTATCGCTCCGGCCCCGGGTCCGTACATACACGAAACGCGAATTTTGACTGTCTGACATTTGGATGGCCATTAAGTGGATTGTCGGTAAATTGACGAGAATTTTATAAAAAGTTATTTCACCAGTTTACTGGTAATTCATGTATGTACAGTACATTGTGTGGCATAAAGCGCAGCATTGGATCGATATATCCACGGGCTACTCGTTCTATAATTAAGTAAGTATATGGTGTCATATGGCGATGACGTATGTGGTGTCATCAGATTAACAATCCGCGAACTGGATAAGTACTTAACGGAAAGATGGTCATGACGTTTGATGAAGCTGACGTACGTTTAGATACGGTCGTACATTGATTTAGACTGGCTGCGCCCGCGGTTTCACCCGCGTTGTAAAGGAAAACGGTGGTGATGATGATGATCCTGATGAAGGCATCCGGAAGAAGCCGAAACAATTGTCGATCGTGATATCGACTACGCGTAAGTGCCACGTTATACCCGTAGGAATAGTGTAAACTGATGATGAGCCTATGATACTCACAAATACCGGGCTGGCCGGTTGGCGCAGTTGGTAGCACTCTGCCTTCTGGGCCGGTGGTCCCGGGTTCGATTCCCGGACAGGTCAAACATTTGTGTGTATGAACATGTCTGTTTGACCTGTGTCTGGGTGTGTATATGTATATAAGTATATACAGTCATCAGGTTACCATAGTACAGGCTCTGCCTAGTTTGGGACCTGAAGACTTTGTGTGAATGTTGTAAAAAAAAAAATAACGTGGCTTATATTGGTAAAGAATTGTAGCGACAGAATCGCTACAGAATTTTCAAAATCGGTTCAGTAGATGCAGAGATTGACCCCTACAACCTCACTAAGTTTACCTCTTTATAATATTATCTAGTATAGATGGCCCAATATTTTTACCGTAGCTACATACGGATTATAGATAACTTGCACGATTACACAAATACCTGTTTTTTTTTCACCACACTACCTGACAGTCGCTAGTTTAATTCATTGGGAAAAGGTATATTTTATTCACTACAGCAAGAGGCAATATCAATATAATGCTTTTTGTGAAAATATAATAATCATAAATATGTGTAGATCTTAGACAGGTACTCTTTCTACGGTCTGGATAGAGTATGTGAAGAATGCGCCTGACAAAGATAATGTGAACTAACTACGTAGACGTGAACTCTTTGATCAATCAGAGAAGAGAGTACCTACTTTTAAAAAAATAACTCTGCTAGTTTCTTGGTTTTTTTTTGTATGTCGAATGATAATTATATGCTTCTTCTGTTCGTACATTTTTATTTTGTATCAGTTCTTCGAGCTATGTGCCCGGCCCACTGCTACTTCAACTTGCTAATCCGCTGGGCTATATCGGTGATAGCGTTCTTCTACGGATCTCCTCATTTCTGATTCGATCGCGTAGAGAAACCCCGAGCATAGTCCTCTCCATAGCTCGCTGTACAACTCTGAGCCAGGTCAGAAGGCCCATAGTCAGAGACCACCAGAAACTTTCACATATATATAATGTTAGTAGGATACAGATTTTGTTCACGAAGTTTTCTAAATATTTTAATAATATTTTTTAGTGTTCGCGGTCTATGAAAAAGTTGTAAAAAAAATATTTTTTCTCTGCCGTTACATTAATATGGTTTAATTTAATTCTGAAACTACTTTTCGCCACACTATCAGTTCATATTATGATTTACGAGTCACCAGTTGAGGGTACGTTCTGAATTGTCCAATTTACACATACCTAAGTATTAATTGACCGTATTTCCACTTATGCGGGTTTCACACACGCGTACAATACACAAAACAATCTTGTGCACTATACAAAAAAAAGGCGTAATCCATACGCACCCCCTAAACTCTAATTTAAACCAACAACTGACGAGAGAATATAATTCCACATGAAATGACTGGTCAAATTATTATTAAGTCATTATGGTTCAGAAGAGATGGGAGAGTTACTGCACTATTACCGGATATTTACGGATTAAAATAAACGCAAAACGGTAACAGCGAGACTGATTATGGCGTACACTAGAATCATTGGAGAGTAATGGCTGGTTAAATGCTGTCATTATTATTTAAAAAATATGTCTATGTTTTAACTACTATCTCACTTAACAGACGATGACGATTACGTCGAAGGTAGACCTAGAATGTTGACTAAACCTCAACGACAGCTGCACACTATGTGTTAGGTCAAATATTTTCCAAGTTGACGGTTATAACTAGACAGGCATGCAGTAGAACAGTACCACAATGAGCTTGATTTAATGACGATGATAGCTTCACCAAAATCAAAAGACCGAGGTAGGGATAGCTTTGTGTAAGCACTATCTCGAGGCTAGCTTTGTACGCAAGGAACAATCTCTTTTAGAAGCCGAAGATAATCGATGTCTGGCAAAACATTTTCTGAAATGATCTTAGAATGCGTTGCATAGTAGGCACAATGTTAGTTTGCGTGCGTGAAGTTGACTAGACAGTTATGCGCGGAAACTATAAATGAGTAAGGCAAGTACATTACATGCCTTAACGAACTTGTTGTCTCGCTTGTGTTAGTCGCATCTCGCTTGCTGTGCTATGTTCTACGAGTATTCTTTCTGTCTATGTCATGTTCAAACGTACGCAGCACTTCACAGTAACAAAGACAAGTTGTGCCTTACTATACTATATACGTTTTTAAACTGGCATGGTCAATAATACAATAACTAATATTATTATCGGGATATTATTTATCATGTATTTTATTGGTTTTATTTGCTCGATATCTCTCTATCTTTTGTGACAGTGACAGTGGTAACACCATTGAACGCAACAACAGTGAAAGACAGAGGGTAGACAGATTTGTCTGCTCATAAAGAACACCTACCCGCAGAAACTTCAGTAAACATGGCGCCTGAAACTGTGCCGAAATATCGAGCAAATAAAACCAATAAAATACTTTGTAAATATCCTGATATAATACAAGAACTAATATTATCATATTAGTTCTTGTATTATATCGTATTATATTAAGTATAAAATATAATATAAAATATAATATTGTATTATATTAAGAAAATATAATACAAGAACTAGTCCGTAATTATCCGTAGCTCTGAACTCCGGACGTAATTCCATGGCTTCCATAACTCAAATACTGACGCATGTCGGTAAATGGCACCCGCATGATGGTCACGCGCCTCTAACGAACAGCTTGTATCGCATTGGACCCCATATTTTTTTCAACATTCAAAAGCTTTATTTGACTGTGTGTGGGCACGCTCCGGCTGATGACAACCTTTACAGAAATGTTATGGAGATCGCGTTTTCATTTTTGCGCGCTTATGCATAAAGTGTATTATAGAACAACGTGTACTTTGTGATATTACTTTCTATATAAATTGAATACCGTTTCCAAATTGACATAGTAATTTTTAAACTCGTACGGATAAAGTTTGCTGTTTAAGTCGACGTAATTTAAAAGTTTTACTCATTATCGTAAAATATATGCTGTCATTCTTCAAAAAGAGTACATGGCATTGCAGTATTTATAGTCGTGTATAGAGGTGTTGTTCGAAAAAAAGAATGTATACGTCCCTTGGGAGGTATACATTTATCCCGTCGGCACAGTCGTGCCAAAACGTCCACATGCCTGTGTAAACAAACCCGGATTATAAAAAAAAACCATCCGGAAACGAACGGTGCTAGTGTCAACACGATCCTTCTGCGAAAGTGCAATTAGCGGCGCGCACACCGTCCAAATTGTCCGTCAAGTTCTCGGGACAAAAAGTGGCGAGAACAAATTTGACGGTCGCCGTAGCGCAGTGGTCAGTGTCAGTGACATGACTTCTGTGTCTCCGGGACCCTGGGTTCGAATCCCGGCAGGGGCAAACATTTGTGCGATGAGTATAGGTGTGTGTCCATGCCTCCCGCGACACAGGGAATCCTAGTGCGGGGGTCTGAGTGTGTTTCTAAAAAAAAAAAATAAAAAAATTCTGAGCTCGTACTCGGTGTAATTTCGGAATCGAAAGTGACATTCGGGGCATATACAATCAAACCTGTAGGCCTAGACAAAGTGACATTCTACGAGCCCCAACGCCGAAAAAAACATAAAACATGTGTGAGATTGACACTTCAATGCGATATATCATGTGATTAACGAGAACGAATATTCATCGTTAGCGGTTTTAGAAAGCGGATCGCTAGGAAGCGATGCATGGTGTCTAGGCCCTCTGGTAATCTCCACTATGTTTGATTGTTATAAATAAACTAAAAAACTAACGTCTTGTAACACTTTTGTTATTAAAACTGACGTGGTTTTGATACATTATGAATGTATAAAACACGGGAATTACTTACGTAATAAGTCAGAGGAAGTACTGAAGTAGCACATATACAAAAATGCATTCGAATTGAGAACCTCCTTTTTTGGAAGCCGGTTAAATTAAGGTTAAGGTAAGGTAAGGTAAGCATCGTATGAGTGTCGAGCGGCACAATTATGCGGAATTTCATATAAATAGTACTTGTCGGCCGTGTAGCTTTTCTACTGGACACTGTATAAGGTACATTTCATTATCATAACTAACAATATAAAAGTATGTGGTGAGAATGCAGTAAAACAAGTTTTTATTGCATATTCAACATTACAAAAATGTACATAAGTAATGATAATAATTTACGGTTTTACAATCGGCGCCCTTATGTCTCATGAAATTTCTAACAGATAAACTTTAACAGTAACTTCAAACTTTAAAAATATCCGTCTTAAAATTTTCAATACTTTATATCAGAATGTGAGTTTGTTTATTTGTTTGTTACTCTCATATCTTAACTGCTTAACCAATCGTCATAACATTTCGCATTCACGTTAAGGATACCGAAAAGAACAAAGAATACCTTTCAATCGAAAAAAGTAACTTTTCCATAAAGCATGGATTGATATAATCTTCAATAACGCAAACGAAACCGCGAGTAATAGCTAGTCATATACTATATCAAAATGTAACCGTCCCACCAACCCACCATCGACAGTCTTCGAAATGACCTCCCATGGACATTATCAGCGGCGATAACTCACTGATAACAGACTCACTTAGATAAAAAAAACCTCTTCGGTGACGATATGAGCCCCCGTGATTGGTTACTCCAGACGTTTCCTTCGATATTTCATGCATTTTATTATGTTGATGATATCAGTTAATTAGTGCATTATGTCTACATTTAACCACCCCGCTGTCAGTTCTCGGAATTACGTGCCAACTGGAACTGTTGCGGATGGACGAATTAAATTACTGTCGGTACTTTGATCCGTATTTAAGACACACATTGGTTAAAAAGGACAATACATTTTTTTTTCATAAATAATTTTTTTCGACAATCGTGCCTTGACCTATGGTTTTGACCACTGGTTTTGACTATGAACGAAATCTACGTAAACTTTTTAGATGTTAGATGTTAAACATATTCGCGATATCTAGCCAGTAAGATAATTACAAACTGGTTACTGGTTTCTGATCTCATTTTGGCCATCATTTTAAGAAAATTTAAATTGGATGTCATACTAACGTTTTGCTTCGATTGTCTTCTTAGCTTGTATTGCTTGTTTATGGAGAAAAGCTTAACTTTTTTAATTTTAATTGATTTTTATCATCTCGCGTTAATCATGCCACCAGTACGAAGGCACATGGATACAATTAATGCAACCAGAGCCATTTCAATGATTCAAGAAGGGCGTTCATAGCGATATGTGAGTTTGCAGTTGGGGTTTTCTCACAGAGCTATGATCAAAATGCATGTAATCGCTTCCAAGAGACCGACAGTGTTGCTAGAACACCTGGTCCAGGTAGAGTTCGTATAACAACGGCGCACGAGGATCTGTACGTCCAATTAAGTGCTCTTCGGAATCGGCCGAAGAGGACTCGAACCGACTAGGACTCGCGTGGTAATTACTGGAAAATTTCTCTCCGACCATTTTTCCAGTAATTTTCCAGTATTTACCACGTGAGTCCTAGTAGGTTCGTAGATTACAACAATGTATCCATTCTAGGTTCATAATATAGGGTTCAGAATTCCTACAAACATAAAATAGTGGATCATTTTGCAGAGTAGGGGTTCGTGACCTTTGTTGTTCGTCACTTTCTATCGTCCTTGGGATAAATGGTTCGTCCCGAACGTAGACCTCGCTACACGTACCGATTTTTAAACGATATATTTTTTTATTTTTTGGTTTAAAGTAAGACTCTAAAATGTTTATTTTATACAATACTTTGTCCGTTGTCTATGTTATTCATTCAGATATCGTCATATACAGAAATTAGGAACTTATTTAATTTAATTAATATTAGTGTCCCGAAAAAATAAGGATTACTTTATTCAGCAGTTTAATTTGATGCACCGCTCGGGATAATAAAAATCTCAACATATGCCCCGTCTCATCGGGCAGCTTTTTAGTGCCATTCAAATTCCTGTGTTCTAGTGTGTTTACACTTTCGACGATCAAGCGATATAGTGAATAAACTATAACCAAAATCGAGTACCAATAATTATAAATTTGTTGGATTGACCTTGAAGAGTGAAATATCATCATCTCAGCCATAGGACGTCCACTGCTAGACATACGCTTCCCCCATTGATTTCCACAAGGACCGGTTGAAATATACAAGGCCCAAAATAGAGAAGAATGGCTAAACACGGCAAGTACACTTGCCCACTGTTCCGAAGCTGGGATTAGTTATGCGATTATCATTTTCAACAATTTAATTTTTTCTCTTATGTTTAAGTAACTTTTTCGTTTTATTTTATAAAAGGCCTGACGCAAAAGTGGGATATTATATAAACTTCATGTTTCTGTCTATGGCAACGTAGCTCGTAAACGAATGGACCAATTTTGATGCGGATTTAATAAATAAATCATTGATTCACGTAAAGGCATATCCAAAGAAAAAAAAAATGTTTGAAAGCTGACATGATCGAGATGATTCAAATTATGGAAATTTGATAGAATTGAAAGAATATTTATGAAAAATAATACAATACGCAAACTGAGCAATAATCGTTTAATAAGTATATCCAAAAAGAATGTAGTAGGCAGTACAGACAATATAACATATCTCTATGGCACAAACACATAGTTCCTTAGATAAGAGATAGGTGGCGCATACAGTTCAGTTTTGCAATTAATTAATTTCAACAAAATTTGTTCAGCCGTTTCAAGGTTATCCGTTCCTTTTGGCTCTTAGACGCTCCTTTGTGTCGGGGGTTACTTGTGGTTACGAACCATATCCTGTTATACTAAATCACAAGATTTGTTTAAAGGGATCCTACTTATATTGACGGTCGCCGTGGCGCAGTGGTCAGTGACATTGACTTCTGTGTCGTCGGGACCCTGGGTTCGAATCCCGGCAGGGGCAAACATTTGTGCGATGATTGTAGATGTTTGTCCCGGGTCTTGGATGTTTGTGTGCTGTGATTGTGTGTGTCCATGCCTCCCGCGATACAGGGAATCCTAGTGCGGGGGTCTGAGTGTGATATAAAAATAAAAAAATAAAAAATAAAAAAATAAAAAAAAATATTACCTATAATTGCGAAAGTTTGTGTTTGTTTGTTACCTCTTCACGTTCAAACGACTTCACCGATTTCGATAAAAATTTGTATGGAGATAGTTTAAGCCCTGGATTAACACATAGCCTACTTTTATCCCGGAAAAGTATAGTTCCCGTGGGATAATCGAGGTAACGAGAAAACTGAAATCCACGCGAGTAAACCCGCGGGGCGCTACTAGTATGTACATAAAGGGCCTCGGGGCTTTAGTAAAGTAGGCATTAGGGGAACTCGTTCTGTTCGCAAAGTGGTTGTTACTTATACAAATTGGATCAAACTTAATGTTTTAGCTAATTTATAAAGAAAATAATCTAGAATCTACATTATAAACCTCTGTACATAAGTATCTAATATAATTTATACTCTAGACAAGTTAGATATTCCAAGTTTGAATAGGAGCTAATCTCAATTTTCAAGAGAATTCGTCAAATAAATCATAATAGCAGATATTTTCACTTTTAATATAGAAGTATTTATTCTGGTATTTGAGTAGTAGTTTGCTTGGGCGGATTCGATCTTGTATCGATAGTTAATATTGAAGTTTTATCGTATGATTGTTTGTAGAACCGATAATTTATTTGAATATTAATCCGATAATATTTGAAGTAACAAAAATATGGCAATTTTATAACTGTATTGTATATTAATAACGGTTCAGTTGGAGTTCGTGGTTTCGATGACAAATAAACATATTATATATACATAAATATTATATAAGGGTATACAGAATGAGGAAAGGGAGCACAGTACTGTTAGCATTTTTTTGAAGTTATAAAGAGAGAAAACTAATTGTAAAATATTACATAAAAAACTGTATACTTAGTAGAAATAAGTAAGTACCAAAAAATTGGTTATTTGGCGACTGATTATTAACTAATAATAATATTAAATTATTCTAGTCATGTTTTATTATTTTTTACGAAAATGTGTTTTTGAAACTAAGTTATAACGGCAAACATTTTTATGACAAATAAATAAATAAAATAGTCGTGAACTAAAAGCTGGCACATATTATCTGGCTCTCAATCAGCATTGCAATTCAATGTGGCAATGCTGCTAGCATTCTACGCACAATGCCAAGTGGTAGGGGGTTAGAGCATTTGAGTTATCTATAGGCTGACATCAGCTTGTGAATTGCTCAAATGATATTGTAGTACTTAGCTGTAGTATTATAATTAGTTTTTGGTAAGTCTTTTATTTTAATTATAGCATCGACCCGAGAACAAAATGTGTTTTTATAATAAGTTAAATCGTGTATGTTATTCATTGTAATGTAATATATACTTATATTAACTCATTTAATATCCTATACTTATCTAGGTTAATACATAAAAATCAGTAATTATCTATGTACACTCTAAGGCTTTCACGGCCGGCGTTGCATGTTGTATGTATTGCTTCCAGGCTGTTTGGCCGTGGTCTAAGTGAAACTTGTGTTCCAGACGTTTCGTCGATCACTGCGGTCGACATCTTCAGTGGATCAGGTCTTAGCGGCGACAAGAGCGTAGAATTCTCCTTCGCGGCGTTTTCTCTGTTACTGATTGTAGTTCCGGGCTGTTTGCCCGGAAGCAATACATACAAGAATTAATTGTGTACTTCTGGAAACTACTCAGGCTCGCACAGTACATTCTTAATCTTTATCTTACCTTTATCTTTTACTGAAAGCACATACGAATTATTGTACATATTGTAAGACGTAATGTAAGAGATGTTAATTATAGATCTAAGATAACTCAAACAATGTGAACAGAAATGAGTTCCTTTTTAATATCATGTACTCTCCATATCTTTTGATTATTCGCTGGTTTACTTTTATTATATCGTTATTTTAAAGAGGACGTGTTATATTTTACATTTTTGTAATTTAAAATTCCATTACAATCGTGTAGAAAATTTTCTGATGAAATGGTATTTAAGATAGAAACTTATTATGAAGAAAGCTATGATTACCTACGTTTTTTTATCAAGAGCCGTTAAATGGTGAGAGCATTGAACAGAACACAAGCGATGAAAAGATTTCTTCCAGGTTAGAATCCCAATAATAAAACTCCGCTTCATTTAGGCACGCGTATAATATGTCAATTCGTCAAAGCTTATTACAACACGAGTAATTTATATAGAAACTTAATTAGATATAAGCCGTCACAATCGTTCGCTGCACGACTCGTCACGATAAAACCTTATTAGGATGGTTATTTAGATTTTGTCCGGAGTGACAAGAAGGCCGATGAACCCGCGGTGTGACTCGATGTAACTATTGTTAAATCTGTGACGCGCCTTAAGTCAGCGAGCCCATCAATGGGACTTTAATAGGCTGTTAAGGCGCGTGATTTATCCCGGCCGAATTCTAAATCCACATATAATAGTGAGACAGTGAAAAAGGTCGTTACGGCTGTCGTCTCGGGCTTACCTCACACACATTAACATAAGTTTAGGTGCGCGCTGTTGCGTGACAGTACTCATATGTAGCGATGGATTAAGGATTTTAATCAGCGGAAAATTTAGGGTATAATTAAATCAGCGCTTGAACGGAAGTCTTTAATATGTAATCGTCACGCCAGCTAACTGTCATTACATTGCGACCGAGAGTTTTAACCTCTAAAAGTATTCGAATCATTGCATTGATCTTGTTAGAGACTTAGTTTTTGCCGGTCTTGTAATTTTTACTAATTTACTGTAGTTTGTTTTTTAAGAATCAGGTAGGACTAGTGTGAAATTAACGATATTTTTTTATCCAAACAAATACGAATACGCTTATCGTTCCTTAATTTGGTATAAATAAATAAAGACAGATAAAAACATTGGTACAACAAAAAATTATCAAATTGCACACTAGTCCTCACGTTAGAATACCCTGTGCTGTGGGTGCACTGGTCTCTTACATAATTTACTTAGTTAAGAGGGTAAGTATACAAAAGAAAAAAAAAAAGGGCAGAACGTTACATACCTATTTAACAAATAGACATCACATTCCATTTTTCTGTTTGACACAAACGTAGTTCAAAATAATAGGTACATATATTTTTAAATTTTAACGAAATCGTATGAAAGCGGCAGCCATTTGCTTGTTATAAAATAAAGAGCAGCAATCACAACTTTTTTCTATCCACTTTCTAACAGATTTGTAGTTCTTAAACTGGCAGTACGTTGTGCCAAGCGGTGGCGCCGCTTAAAACCTTACACAGTAATGCTTAAATGACTGTTTTGAGGTAGAATTTCTGAAACTACGGTGGTACTTGCAGAAGATAGGCATTTGCAACGATCATGTCTCGCTTTGTCTACTACACTAACGGCCTTAACTGCTAGATGCTGGATGTGTGGTGATTTTTTTTTGAAGCACAAAAGGGTGAGGATTTTTACGGCCTTAATACCTTTCGAGAAATATCAGTTGTATAAAAAAATGGAAGTGTGTGCCAGCTTACCTTTCAATGCACAAAGACGTCGAGGAATGTTTTCTTCGTATGCTTCATTTAATAAACTAATGTGTACTGCCACTGATTAAGCCATCAACACACAGCTCAGACTAAGGAACGCATAGACCTACCATTTGGAATACAGATATTACATAAATATTCATTAACGGATATTTGAAAAATTCAACCCCTGGGTGGGTAAAATGGGGAATTCATAGTTATCCAGTAATTAATCAACAGCCTGGCTTATGTAATATTTTATTAGGTGTCATGTCCAAATGGGGAATTTCTAATTTAGATGTCAAATCAGCATGGCAGGAGTCGGAACTCGGCACTTCTCTAAAAGCACAGGCTTCGGTACTGACTTGCTCAATATATTACAATAAACCGTTCTCACTGGGACGGTGATCACGATAAACAAGCAGATTTACATGAAATCGCTGTTTAGATAACGCGCGTGTTTCGTTTGAGCATCAGCAGTTTCAGTACCGGAGTGCTTATGTGCCCTCAACCCGCTAGGGGTCTCATCAACTTGAGTAGGTACATACTTGCGGGCTCTAGGCACTTTATTTTATATTTGCGTTTTAAAAGTTATGGCCACAACTGAATATTGTGATATTAGCTCAGAATACAAGAATTTTTTTATTTTTTACGCCACTGTATTATATAGAAATTATTATGTATACTTATTATTGTTTACTTTTGGTTTTTTTTCTGTGGTTTTGTGTATTTATTTATGTGTTAGTACTGTAATTGTGAGACAATTAATATAATTTGATTTAGAAATTCTTGGAAGACTAAAGAAATACGTATTTATTCACGCGGAATTTTCGGTGTTTTTAACGGATTTGATTGCCATTAATGTGAGCATTCTCGGAAGGGGCACTCGCACTCGGATTTCACTCATACGATCTTAACTATCAATTGCGTTACGTAAACGTACTTCTTGGTCATACCTCGGATGGGTGACCGCGGATGGGATTAGAATCATGTCAAATATGGAATTAACGCTCTTCGACGCTAGCTCCACGTCTTCATCAGGCATATGCATAATCAGGTCAACATCAAAACGTGTCACACAGTGGTCAAGGCCCGTTGGTGAAGGCCGTTAAAGATTAGAAGAGATTGTGGAGTAACTGGTCTTCCGGATCCATGCTGATTATAAAGAAGATAGTGAAACGTTACGTTTTCACGCCTGAACAGCTGAACCAATTTTGATGATTTTTGGTAGAGACAGATGGGACTTTGGAGAAGGACATGGGTTACTGTTTGTACTGGAAAATGTATTTCCGCGGGATAACTGAGGAAGCGAGAAACAGTAGGACACGCGGGTGAATTAGCGGGGCGCAGCTAGCAATAAAACATACATGTATAGTTATGTGTCACGTTTGATATTCAAGAGAAAATTCTCGTTTCACGCACCAAAATACACGAAATACGTTTAATACTCTTCATTCTTTTTCATGTATTTTCGCCGCCTTGCCTCACCTGATTTAGCCTGAGATTACACGTAAGCTAGTACAGTTGTACTCTGAAAGGCGTCCTTCGCAAAGGTGAGACGATAATTCTGTAACAGGTTTTCGGAATAGATTTAAGCTCTGTACAATGGTACTGTAGGTAGATTATTCTTTAGTGGAGCGTAGCATGATGCCCTTCAGGCGTTATTCTTAATGCTATATTTGTGAGTCGTAAATCTTGCCTAAAAGCTAAGTAAGTAATCATGTTTTAATTTATTAACACGCTGACATAGAGCTGTATTTTTAAACATCGGTCACGCTTAGGTTCTTTCGAACATGATTATGGTGTATACGAGTGTATACGAATACAACATAAATGGCACTTGGGATTGATTTTAAGTTTTATTTGTAGACGAGAATGATAATACTCGTTGAGTCGTCAAATTGTTTGAACATCCTTATGACTTTGAAAATCAAATCAATATCGCGAGTTTCGACTATCATTATTATCTAAGAAGCGGTTAGGGCTAGAAGAATAGTTTTCCAACAAATATTATTTTTTACTTAGTTTGGAGTGTGAAGTATTTCTGCGGCGGTTGGTTACAGATCCTGTATGCTGTATCGTGTATACTGGATATGCTGGAATCCAAAAGTTAATTGTTTGTCTACCTTTAACTAAGTTTTTGTATGTACCGCGTATTTTTGTAAACTTTTTAAATAAACAATGTATTAATATGTATTTTTTTTAATCATGTGAATCTTAGCTGGTTCTTAGATTCTTAAACGGTATCAAAGAATATGGTATTAATTTGTTTTGAATTTAACACAAACTTTATCATAAATTCACGATAAATTTACCAATTGATTTATTTTCTATGTCCATATTTCACAAGCATATGAATGCTACTTAAAATAATTTAAATTTAATTTATATTTAAATAATCACAACAACTGACAAAAGTCAGTCAATAATTACATTCACACCATGGACATTTAGAATGAAGATAGCTCGTACCCTGGAATAATACATAAGCTACTTTTTGTCTCCGAAAATATTAACTGTGCCCATGGGATGACGGGAAGATACAAAAATCTTCAAGACCACGTACCATTTCATCGCGGGTAACACCGCGGGACATAGTCAAGCTAAATTCATGTCGTATAAAATTTCAAACGTCACATCGACCTGCATGTATGAAAAGTCTTATTTAACGTTGAATAAGCGTAAGAAATACGTTAGGATCGAGGCAAATGAAAAGATGAAAACTCTCCCTACCTAAAAGGAATAGAGGCTTTATTGTATGTAGGTATATATATATATATATATATATATAATGAAACATTGGTACATATGAAATGGAGAGCCGGCTTACATTATTGTTTATTATGTCTAGTAGTTTATGAAATAGGCTCCTGGCGATATCGTTCACACCGTTTTGTTATGTTAAACATTTGTTTAAACCACCATTCTTACCACGATATTTGTAATGTTCGCACGCACGGACCTTAGAAATTCTGTCGGTGCGTCCTCAGCACTCCCTCGACACCACGGCGTTACCCCAACGAGGGCCTCGGGTCGCGTCCAAGGGCGTCAGACTGACAGACAATGTCACTTCTATTCGCCTTTGGTGCGAGGTAAACAGCCAGCAATGTAGAAGCTTGTGTAGATATCTCTGTCTATCTATAGTGCCGGAGCTACGTGAAATGGCTCGTTAATTAAAATGTAGGTTAGTATGTTATATATAGGGTCGGATTAGAGTAATTTGTATGTCGGATAAATTGGGATTGCTGTGGACTCGTACCTTTAGGGTATAAATAAAGTTGCTTTTCTTGATCATTTTATTACAAAAGTGTGTTTTTTATACATGTTAACGTAAACATAAAATCACACTCACACCCTCGCACTACGTGCCCTGAAGATAGCGTATACCCTGGAATGAATTTTTTGTACATATTTGCGAATTTTTTATAATTGAGAATAGGTATCTACTAAGGGGGGGGGGGGGGGGGGGTTTAATACTCGCCACGCTTGACAGGCGGGTTGGCGAGCGAATGTGTGAACCTCAGAAGGCGCTGCTGCCCACTTTCTGGTACGTGATCCTTTCTTCCGCCAATTCTTACGGCACCCACGGGTAGAGATGGGATGGGTACCATTCTTTTTTATTTATAATTGGTTAATTTATAAATACTTACTTTTTAAAGCTTTCTTAGGTTCGAAATCAAAGGAAAAAAGTCGAAAGTTATAGCAATAGTCAAAGCAATATTTTTAGGCGGATGACCCGCTGGCCCTTTTACAAAACGAATTTTGAGATCGCTTATCGCGTCTTGTCCATTACGTACCACATTCGCTGTGTTTGTCCGGATGTCACCTCGGGACTTATCCCAGCTGAACGTTTATAAGCACCTTATTAGGGATACATACGCATACGTCACGGGTTCTGTTGAAAATAACGAGTACCTATAACAATGATATTATATGAGGTATACGTCGCACAAGCGCGCGGAAACTGAGGCGGCAAAATTAAGTCAATTGTAGTAATTTTCATTGCGACGCGTATTTCAAGCGCAATTCTAAACATATAACTATCCTTTTCTATATTATTTGTATATTTATTCTATCCTTACTATAGTATCTGTCGCAGGAAGCATGTTTATGTCGTAAAGGAACAAAATCTGAGCACCGCGCAGTATGAATATACGTCATCTTTAGTAAAACATCATTAACCTATAACAATCATTCGTTTTAAGGATGTACACTTTGGAGTACATTAAAAGTTATACCGTTTTTAATATTTTAATTGAAGTACTTAAACAATAATGGCTCTTATTTTATTAATTATTCTTGTCTGTGTGTGGCCCTCACGTAATATACCTATTGCGTTTACAATCTCCTTTTGAACATGATCGAGATGAAAAATGATAAGTTATTTTACATTTAGTGAGTTTATATTATATCATTTAATAAGCAAAAAAACAAACGAGTGCGTTGATAGTGAGTTTTTCACACCTTATGATTTTGCGTTTGACCACTGTCTCACCTAATGTTAAGTGTTGACTAGGTCTAAGATAGATCATGCGAGCCTATAGGTAAAAATTATTTCATTCATTCATCGCAGCCATAGGACATCCACTTCTGAACATATGCCTCCTGATAGAGGGGGATTTGCCAATACTCGCCACGCTTGGCAGGCGTGTTTGCGAGTGTAATATGGCTATGCTCAGAAGGCGCCGCTGCCCACCTCCTGGTACATGATCCCTTAGCCGACTCTTACGGCACCCACGGGAAGAGATGGGGGAGTACAATTCTAGGCCGGTACCACCACGGCATTAATGGCAGTTAAAAATTATAATACATATAAATTACATAAAAAGGTGGGTATCTATTTGGTGTTTTATAAATACATATATATATTCAAGCCTCTTTCCAGGGGTAGGCAGGGAGAGGTAGGGTACCACAGCCTTCCAATTGCTACGATCCCGACACACTTTATTCGCTTCATCCACGCTCATCAGACCTTTCATACAAGAGATAGGTTTGGAGTTCATGTTTGTTAATTAGTTTATGTTTGTTTATTATATGTTTGTTATTTACTAGGTGCGCCCTGCAGTTTTACACACGTGGTGATGATGATAAAACTTTTCCTATGTTCCGGACCTGAAGTATCTACATACTATTAACCGTACTGGTTTAACACTCAGAAGCAAGGACTTTGAATCAAAAACACTCTTTGTGAACTTGAAAATCAGCTTTATTGCTTTAGTTGCTATTGCTATATATATTTAGAGGTACAATCTTACTTAACAAAGCCTACAGCGGCACGATACAAGTTACTCAGACAAATGTCGGAAAACGAATGGCGGCATACTTCCAAAATGCGTTGCCTGTTCGCTTACCCCCACTGTTATACTCTTAGTTGCTTGTGATTGGTCAAGTCCTTGAACAAATCACAAGCAAGCCGTCGAAGTCTCGACCGATCACACGAAATCAATACAATCTACTTTAAATCGTACAACTTTATAAAAATGAACGTAATTAGTCGAAAAATATATATTAATAACTAAGATATAATTTAGATAATTATAACAATACCAAATTGCGTCAAAATCGGTGTGCCCGTTTGAGCGCGAAGAAGTATCAAACAAACAAACTCTTGCCTTTATTATTTTAGTATGAGAAACCAAATCTAAATCTAAGTTATTTTTTTCGTAAGAAAGGATTCCACATTAGTCCCATACAAAATTTCATGTGGGTGGAATGGGTTTAGTTTTTTTGTCATTATTAGAAAATTATTGTTTTTTAACCGCTCTCACACCCCGCGATACGATTCTCTGTGTCCCGATAGGCATAGTCGTCACACACACAGTGACATTATGCTAACATCAAAGTTCCGGGACAAGTATCTAGGTACAGCTACAGTACGCTACCAGGGCTAGGCGAACCGCGTCCGCGAGCGCCCCGTATTCTCCTTGAAAAAGACCACCGAATGTGGTTGACTATAGTCGGAACCCTCTGACTTATTACGTGAGTGATTCCCGTGTTTTATACATTCATTATGTAAGTACATGCTCATCATAATATTCGCCCCGGATTGGCTCTGAACCTCAGGTCCGGGTCCCGGGAACACAAGTCATTCTTCTACAAGTAGGTCACTCATTAATTACTGACCACGATTTGCGATTATTTATATTTAGCAACTTGAGAGTAATCCGATCTTTTACCTACTAAACTACTTATTAGTCGGTTTCCCTCGCCCCATGGCTACACAGCCAAGAAAAATATCTAAATACAAATACAAATATACAAAATACAAATATATATTTATTGCCACAAAACACTTTCAATACATGATTGCTAGCTATAGCATGTGATTAACGATGTATACATAATTATGTATGTGTTGCAATATAAAAGGCCTTTAGCAGCCGTGCGAGGGTCACCTGTGTTACGGCTGCTAAGCTACTTCCTATCATCAAGCAATACATCATAATATGCAACGAGCATCTTGACTATCACATACCTAACTTAATAAATATATTATTAAAACAACATAGAACAGATACAATGAAAAGCCAGGATATTATGTTAATTAACTAAAACTTACATAAACTAATGCGCGGTATAAATAAATGAGGGAGTAAGTACATTTTATAATTTAATATCACTTAACAATCAACCTATTTTTTTAACAAATTTTCAATGCAAATAATTTTTATCAGAAAATGTACACATCAGAACAGCTACTACAAGCTATCGATGCCGCTTCTAAACAAAAACACAATAGGTTTAATACCTATTGATAATAAATAACCTGTAACAGTCAAGTGACAAAACAAACTAAAATCCCGGTAAACTATTTCCAATACTGTAGCCGTGTATGAGGCCGAGGCTTGTATCAAAATTTAAAAGTCAATTATCAAAGGAAACTGACACAAATAACATTAGCATTAAGATGTGTGTATCAATAACCGGAAACTGTTGACCTCGAACTTGACATTGGCATCGCTAATCCGAGGCGCTGATGACGCATTCACACAAGGAATACACTGTTCTGGGCACTTGGGGCTATTTACTTTATACGGGGGCCTTCTTTATCAGAAGTAAATGAAACAAGCGATAATGAATCAGCGGTGTGAGTGTCGCTGGGTTGATCCCCAGGTGGTAGGGTACTTTCGAGTACTTGCTTGCCACCAGCCTCAAGTTTGAAAAACTGTTATCAAATGCAGTGTCCTTGTGCAGTAGTCCTTGAGAGGTAATAAATATTCTAGGATTACTGTTATTACATCTTCGACCACGTCGTCTCTGACCGTCAATTTTATTGCAATCTTAATGCTAAGTGCTCAGCACCTGATCAACTAGGTTAAGCAACATACGCTGTGGCCACACCCTGGATAGGTGGTGGCACTTTCAACTGAGTGGTTTCGTGCTTCAGAAGGCATGATAAGCCGTCTTTCTTGGCTGTTGTACTATAGAATAACATCCGTTCGAGAGGGTCGGGTGGTCTAAAAACTGTGACACTAGACTGGACACTAGCCGATCTGCCAAATGCATTGGTCAGCGTGGTGCTATATGCCCAATATCTAGAAGTATTGAGCACTTTGGCCACCCTTCAGAGGAAAAAAACCCGTTGCCCAGCTGTGGGTAAGTAAAGGACTCATTATGCTAACGTCCATGCATTTTGTTATTGCATCGTCGGTGGAAGGGCTGTGGATTAGATACGATTAATTCCCAAAAAAAAAGTGTATCTGCATGCTTTACTTATGTAAAATAACGCTTATGGCGTACGACGTCTGGTGGCGTGGCTGACGGCGGCGGCGGCGGCGGCGTCAGTTCCCAGGCCCCGCATATCATTGACCTTAGTGCACACTCGAATTGAACACGCAAATGGAATCACAAATTGACGCCTCATAAATTATTAGACTCGGTTACACGCCACTTTTTGGCGGTTGACAGTTTTATTCCTTCGTATAAAAACAAGACGCGTTTTTTTATCAAACCGAAACATTTGCTTCATATTTACACTGCAGACGAAAAAGATAAATTACAATATAAATAAGTTATTAAATCGACTTAATCTAATTTACGTTCAATTCGCTCTGGACCCTATTTGAAGTATGGAAATACCTGGAGGCCGCTCTTCCGAGTGGGTTAGATATTGATTAATTCTAGTATGTAAAGACAAGATCAAGATTGGACTAACTTATACTAATTAAAGAAAGACGAAAAAGTATAATAAAATGTTGGTTAAATGAACATATTACACTGCAGAATTGCACCCTGCTTGCGTATATACCATGTATAAGATTTATATACCGGTATTGTGTGTGAATTCACAACTCACTTTATTCTCGGCAAATACCACAATTCTATCGATTCGTATCGGAATTAAATGATATTTTCATGCCTTCTATTCGTAAAACAATAGGTTCGTCTAAAAGTGCGAGCAAAGTAGGTATTTTCTGTTGGGAGAGTTTTAAAGGCGCGTAAATGTATTTTTACGCCCGCTCCATACGTTACTTTATATATAGAGTAACAACAGTACACCATAGAGTACTATCACTTTATGCTACTCTATGATCACGGGCTGTAACCAAATAGGTAAATCTAGCAAAAGTATCGTATTGGACGGTTATAAAAGTGGCGCGAAAATAAAAACAAATGAAAAACGCGCGAATGAGAACTGTTCAAGGCAGCAAAGTAAAAGTTCAAGTGCAGAAATGTTTCAAATCTATAATATTATTAACGTGAAAGTTTGTATGTATTTTTTGTTTGTATTTTACTCTTTTACGTCTGAATGGCTAGATGGATTTGGACTTATACCCTGTATATATATCGGTATAATCACCATTTTTCATTACCATGAGGCACGGGTTGTATTAATATATTATTTCAGTGATTACTTTATGTATAGGTATTATATGTACTTATCATTTGATGCGTTCCACTTCCAACGCCTCCTTGTGGGGATCAATGGGGGAGACATGTAAGTGTGTTAAGTGTTTTATAATTATTTGTTTGATGTCAATTAAATGTATTTCATTTCACCTGTGTCCTGCAGTGGACGTCTCAATCGCTTCTAGTAATATTAGAAACGCGAAAGTTTGTATACAATCTTTCGCGTTTATAATATTACTAGACGCTCCCCGCGGTTTTACCCGCGTGGATTACGATTTTCCCGCTAGCTCAATTATTCCATGGGAACTATACTTTTTCCGAGATAAAAGTAGCCTAAGTGTTATTCCAGCGTATAAGCTATCTTAATTCCAAATTCCATTCAAACCCGTTCAGCTGTTTTAGGGTGAAGGAGTAACAAACGACACACAATCTCTTGCCTTTATAATATTAGTGTGAGATTGCATAAAAAAATCAATACATACATAAGTCTTTTAAATAAATTAAACTTGGTATACAAGAGGTCTATTATCTAGTTCTCTAGAATATAATAATATATAGTTTTAAAAAAATACCAACAATAGAACCATCTTCAACACTCAAAAGTATGAAATAACTTGTTGAAGTCGGTACCATGATAGTTCAAAAGTAACTATTATCACAATATTGTGAGCATGGTACCGACTTCGACAAGTTATTTCATACTTTTGAGTGTTGAAGTCTGTTCCATTTTTTGGTAAAAATGTTTTATTCATTCTTTTCAGTAATCTAATGCTACTTACGAGATCAATTGTCATTGTGTATGTTCACCGATTTCTCCACCCTCAATTATAATATCATCGACCTATGCGTAGCACTTTTCAGTTATTGGAGTGTAACTCAAAAACCGCTTGACCGATTTTAACTAAATTTAAATGAACCACACGGGAAGCACCAGCTTTCAAATAAACGATAAAGAACGATTAAAATAGGTTCACCCAGTCGAAAGTTATGAGGTAACAAACATACGGGTTGATTTGAGAACCTCCTCATTATTTTGAAGTCGGTTAAAAATAAGAATGTGTTTGATCACCATAGTTTGGTGATAAATGCAGATAATTCAACAATTTATTCATCAATTCGTACTGGCCAATCGTGTGGCATAACTTGGTCATAATGTTTGTGTATTTTGTGTTTCAGAAATTGTTTTCCTTATCATTTGAAATTGTTATTTGTGTCTCAAAATCAACTCCACGTATCCAGCTTGAAAACAGTTTCAAATGTTTTGTATGACAACATTTTTGTCAGAATTTGAATATAACACGGGCGGTCACCGGTCACCAATCCGAGGTGTGACCCAGAATAAAGCTTCTTGCGTAACCAGTTAATTCCGGTCATTGCAATGTCTAAAAATACTTCTATTGTCTGATAAATAACATATTTAACTCGACTTAACGATATTGCGGACACTATTCAAATGCATTCTCTCAGAGACCATTCTATAAGTAACTTTGGGGCCGCTATAAACTGACCTCTGTTTATGGGGGCCCTATCTAACGCTTTGCTTATGTTAGAGAGGCCTTCATAGAACTAGAATAATTAATTATTAAAATGAACGCATTCATATTTATGTGGTTCGTTTTAAACTTTACGAGTGTTATTCTGAAACGCTATTCGGTTATATTTTAGTCGAGATTTTATTATGAAATATTCGTAACGGCATTTGTCCTAATGAAGGTTAAATTTAAACTTATGGTTTAGATTTGTGAGAGGTTTTAATTTGTTTAGATTTATATACATAAATATGCTTTTATGAAACACGCTTTGAATATAACATAAATGTTCGGCAACTGATCATAGTGCCCATTGAACGTTTAAGATAAAGGATTAGGTATACAAACAATCCATGGCGGTAGCAGACGGGTTAATCAGGTCTTGGATGTTTTTTTAAAAATTATGTCATCTCGAACGACGACGCTCTAACCGCCGCGCTGTGAGAATGCGTATGACGGTAATACAATTAGTATTAACCGACTTCAAAAAAAAAGTTGTTATTTGTTACCTCAGAATTCCGTCATTTATGTTATGATTTGGAAATTTCATTACATGGAGTCCTTAACAAGAGGAACCAATAAAAACTCCTTAAAAGGATGCTTCGTATCGAAAGCGACCGCATCATCACTTAACATCAGGTGAGATAGTGGTCAAACGCCTGCCTATTGTGAATAAAAAAAAAAAAAAAGTTTATTTTACGTCCCTCATATTAAAAAAAAAACGTGCCACTGTATTATCACTTCAAAACGTCAAACTACACAAAGAAACTTCATGACAGAAGACCGTGGCGAACCAATTATTACGGCCAATTTTCATTACTTTTTCTACTGCTCACTATTAGCGGCTATTTTCCCATGCTAATTCTAGACACGCGAGTTTGCCAAAACTGTTTTTGTCTAGTTTTCTAGGAACTGGCTTCACCGCACTCACCTTTAACGCCCTCTGCGTAAAATGGATTTTTCTATACGAGTGAAAAAACTATATAAGCCATAGTTCACTAGTTCAACGCACTACGTTCTAATCTAAAGAGTTCCTTGGTGACGTATACAATTTAGAAATTAATATATAGGTATTACATTATTTGATTCGCCGTGATTCTGCGCATAATTCCTACAATACATGGTACTTACTACTTTCTGTAGTCAGTTTTTATATTTTTTTTTTTTTCGGTTAGCTACTATGTTTGCCTAACTGTGAATGTTGTTGTTATGGCTATAAAGGGTTTACATATCTGAGTTATTCTATGACACCTATCATAACCATTAGAAAGCATAGTTTTTTTGGCAAATCAAAAATGTTAGTAGTATCAAAACTGTCAAAATCGGCATTTGTGAGCTGAGTATATTACCCCAGTATTGAATAGTAAGTAGACTCTCTCACTCCCACTCAGTGGGAAGGCTCACACGACCATGCGTGGTGTTCCAACGGCCCAGTCCCCATCAATATAGTGCTAGGGCCAATTTAAATGTATTTGTCAGAAACTTTTAAAACCGGGCCTTAGTACCTATAACTGTTAAAATTAATGCATTTTTAATACAAATTATCCAGCGCTCTCCTCAGGCTAAATCGCTTGAGCGATGTTGCTTTGCCCTGCTATTATAGTTTGCATGCTACATTATTATACCTTAGACGAAACTTTTTCATGAAATCCTTATTTTATGTGTCTGCGAATTTAATTATTTTGGGAGTTCAAAGAACGGAATAAACTTTGTAAAAGTACAAAGATAATAAAGGTCCTCGCTTACAAAAAGTTTAATCAGTTGCCTTTATACTAACTTATATTTGTTAACTGTCTGAATACGACTCGTCTTTACCTTACTCTTTGAGTCATTACCTTATATAAAGAAATCTTGGTGGGTTTGATCTTTCAAAAATCTTTTAGCGTCGACTAACTCGTTCAAATAACGACGTAACGAAACGAGCGCAAACAGCGAATCCGCAAAAACTCACTACGGCTACGGCCGCGGCGGACACAGCAAGCGGACCGCATTGCACCAAAGTGGGCGTCTACGATACGCTACGGCTATTGCTACGAATACGAATTTAGGATATCTACCTAAACAAAATATACACATAAAAAAAAAGAATTTGGTGAACTTTTCGATTTCGTAGGTCATCGGTCGGATCCGTACGATACAATTCAATATAAGCAATTTAATCTAGCTGCGCCCACTGTTTCACTCGCGTCGACTACTATTTTCCGTTATTTTTGTTTTGTTTTACGTGACTATTTCTTTTTTGTCATAAAACGTGTGATTTGCACCGAATTGTATGCAACTCTCCAATCAAGTTCTCTTCCTCTATCTTAAGTTAAGAAGAATTAAATAAATAAAAAAATCTGAATAATGTTTTTAAGAATATAAAATAATGTAAGTAGTAACATTATAGTGTGTCCGGACGGTACGTGGGTTGTTCAATTTTCTTTAGTATTGTAATAAGGCTTTGACGTAAGTTATTCCTGCTTTAGCCACAGTTTAAATTGATTGAATTGTACACGGTATCCAGTTAACGCAGACGAAAACTGTTACAGCCAAAGAACATACTCGTATAGAAGAAAAGAACGAATTATCTCGACCTAAAATTTGTATTAATAAATGTTTCAATTCATTACTAATTTTAAAAAACTGTCATTTTTACCAGTAAATATGATTGTTGATTTTATGTTGTGTGTTGTATATACAATATATACATACATATATACTACATATATATGTATATTGTGTACAATAAAGAGTTACCCATCTATATATCCGTTCTATTTTGAAGAACGAACTTTGTCCTTTAAGTGTCGCTGATCTTGGGTGTTATTATCATAATTCAGCCCATAATTATGTACTTTATACACTGTAAACGTAATGTCATCATTTTTTCTTATTTACAGTCGCCTGTATCGCCTAATCAGTATGTACCCTATGCCTAAAACTTATGTAGAATTTGACGCAATATGACTGATGGATTTGGGCGCGTCTATAACTCACCTCGTCCGCGCCGGTCATTGCACCTTCGATACAAGATAAGCTTGGCAACAATTTTTCTTTATTTAAATATCACGTTTTGTTTTCGTGGTAGGGTTAGTTTTAGAGCTATAGAGTTCCGTTCTATCACAAGGGCGTTGTATCTGCCTGTTCTGTTTACTTACCTACTTTTTTCTTCTTATTGTAGAGACTTGATCTGTCGCCCTATGTACCGTATGTTACTTTTTCAACTTTCTCTCTCTGATGCCATCTCTTTATATATTCTATGCGACACGAAATCGACTATCTTATTTTATTTGTATTTTTTAATTATTCTTATTTATGAAACAGAGGAGGAAGCTTTTCTTTTTCCATTATGTCTTTTTTTCGTCCTTTACAGGCTAATCCGCTTCCATCTGGTCCTTGTGAAATCAATGGGCCAATGGGACGTCCTATGGCTGAGATGATAATGATTACAGGCTAATGATTGTGATATCCTTGAATAGGCCTAAACATTTAGATCCTGCACGTCATTTTTATCAAGCTGAAGTGTTTTAACTCAGCGCCTCTAAATAATGCCCAAGACACGTTTTACGTAAAGGATTTAGAAGAAATTTATTGTTCGCGAAATTAACAAAATGAAAACGTATCAACCCATTTTGTTTATATATAAACTATACGGTGTATAAATTTAGTGTCTCCATATATTGATGTAAGTCGGATTGAGCTGACATTTGGCACATATACAATTATTATGACGAAGTTATACGCTAAAGACGGGTTTTAATATTAACCCTAAGTAAGGAGTGTAATGGAAAAATCGTGCGGGCGGCCCCCCGGGGTGCAGCTAATATTAGTATAAATATAAAGATCTAACTATCTAACGTATAATTAGAAAGTAGAATAAGGTATGTATATAGAACCCTACACCGACCCCATTTGACTTCGAGAAGTTTGGACATTAATTACCATAGTTTTAATTTAATATTTAGAATATACAAATTTTCAGCCGAAGTTTATATCAACTCGTCAAAAGCCTCGCGGCAGCCCAACCCGTCGCATCAGGGCGCCGGCGCCGCACCGCGTCACTAATATAAAGTGTAGAAATCTAAATAAATAAAAGCTTCAAACTATAATTTGCCTTTTTGTTTGTGATAAATTGCTCCAATGCATTTTTTTGTTCATTAATTTTATAAGCATCGTTCCAACGAATTGGAACGTTGCTTAGTTTAGAATAATGAATTACTGGAAACCCGTGGACGGGTACATGCACATAATTAGGTACTGCTGTCGTGGGACTAGTGAATGTATGCGGACGGGCTCGGGTTTGTAATACCAACATTAGTGACGCTAGATTGTTCAAGCATATTTGAAATATCGTTATGGTATTTATTTTTAATTAGGCACAAATAACGTCTAATTAAAATGCTATCGCGTTACATGGGACTAAAACCAACAGTCAAGGGGAATAGAAATTACTGTTTTGTTATCGGCAACGTCTTATAGACATTTGTTAACTTTAAACTGTAATTGCTATTAAAGCAACTATGTATTCTGCCATCTATTCGAATGGCTCAACATGTTCTATGTTTTCCTTGCATAGTTTGTTTATCGTATCTGAAGCTTGTGAATGTCAGTGTCATTACCTTGCTTTTTACTCCACTGGCTCAGCGTGGGTACTTAGTCATCTCGTCCCCAGGTGTTCCAACCGGTTGATTCCCACCGATGTCTTGATGTTGAAGAACAGGTGGAAAATCTGAGAAAGTCATCGGATAATAAAGAAACTCGAGCTAGAAAACAGGGAATGTAATGACAATTTGGTGATTAGTGTGAGTAAATATATCATTGAGGTGACGTTGTACGTCTATCTAAGCTCATTATATAGCCTGTGTCATAACGTGTTATGTTATGATGTGTTAGTGACCATATCAGTTTCATAACTTGAGTTAATTAAATTTAATAAAAGTTAATCATTTCTATACTTAATGTACAAGATACCGTAACCTTTTGCGTGTTATTTTTGTCACCTCCGAAATATATCAGCTATTATCGATTTGTAATATTCCATAACTTTTTTTTCAGATTCGTCGGGTTCACCACACGATAACTTCAAATGATGATAAACGTGAGTACGTACTTAGTATTTTTTTGCTTTTACGATTTGGCCGTTGTTGCTAGGCGCTTCCGACAGTATACGCTTTGCTGATACGAGTTATCAGTTTTTGTAGGTAGCCCAGTTACGTGATAAGATTTACTCATTATAATGTAGGTACTTGGAACCTATTATAAATACTTACTTACCTTTTTATATGTGCGTTAAAATGATCTCACACGATTTTCGTGAAATCTAAGATCATTGCAGTCAGCGATACTGGTACAATCTCATCTTTAGAGTCTTGAACACCGGTGTACAGTTGCTTGCCTATCGGTTTTCTATCGGACACATTGTCGGTGGATGTGCATTGGAATAAAATAATTTTGTTCACCAATCCCTTTTCATCATAATTCGTCCAGGGTGCCAAATCTCTTATTTACTGGGACAAAAATTCATTTACCATGCATTAGAAATTCAAATGTAATCATAAATAAACCTGGTATTCCGCTTAGAATAATAATTGCATCTTGATTGCATTGTAGGTAATTGCATGGCGGTACAAAATAGATTTGTGTAATTAAGCATTAGACTCCAAGTGGAAAAAGAAAACTAGCAAAAACTACAATTAATTAACAATCTCTGAGCAAGGTGTTTAGTAGAATACAATACTACAATTGTTTTCTCTGTACTTTAATATGGGGCCAATGAGTGCTATCGTTACCCGAGTATATGTTTCCCTGGTCAAACGCAAGCTTGTATTGTATAAAAAGGGTTTTCTCTATTTATACATAACAAAAATAAAAGAGCTACATATGGAAAGTAAACATTTTTAATTAGTCATTATTCATATTAATTGATTGAATATGCATATTTTTATATAAAAACATTTATAGGTTCAGCGATAGACTGACACTGATTTTTAATTTTTTTAAAAATATATTTATTTAATCACAAAAGACTTAGGCTAAGCATACAGGACACAGCATTATTAAGGAAAAGATACATATGTTATGCTTGGTGCTGATCCACTCCACACTAGCGACATCTGTGTTGTGGAATTCACGCTATTCCCAAAACTTAATAAAAAATGTGTACAGAATACAGATCTGACAAACAGTACAGAAGTAGAGATGTGTGTTATACTATAACGATATAGGTTACGATTAATATATTACAAAGGATGGTTTTCTTTTATTATAACTAGAAATGAATATGTTTCTTGTCCATTTTTTCCCCTGTATAATAGTTTTAAAAACTGATTCGAACTGGCGACACTGAGTATCTTAGTGCTGGGGCGAGTGTGTGATTACGTTTGTTTGTTATATTATTTACTGTTTCTCGGCAATACACGGCTATAATTCAAATCTTTTAAAAAAATTGTTTATAATAATATTGGTCACACAAATAATTTGCTTCATATCTGAAAGCGTGTGATAATAATAGTAAATTATCATTTTTCTACCGTAGTAAAAATAACTTATATTATCATATTAACAACAACATATTTCCCACAATGTAGGTATTGATAGCTACAAAACAATTTTTTTAATTAACTTTAAGACCTACATTGATACGGCCCGTTTATCGTTAGCGTCACGTGTCTCTGAAATAAGTCAGTAGGTATACGGTTAAATAACAAGTTTACAATTGGTTGATTTTAAAACTGTTATATTTTAACCGTACATAATATATGATACATGAATGGTGCGAGATTCTAAACTAGCTAAATATTTGTTCATGTGGCCACAGTGCCTACTACTGCAAGTTATAAGCTTCGGCGGTTGTATTTTTTTTAAACGTCTTATGTTATATTAATTAAATTATTTTTTTGATTAAGTATTTTAGTCGTGTAAGAACCGGTTTCGTGTCATTCACATTCACTTTAACTCTTTTAAATTTGTAGTTATAAACAAATCATACTACTTATCTACATTTAAGAAAATTAGTGGTCGCTAAAAAAAGTAATAACATCAATCATGAAAAGCTGAAATTTAAACTTGTAGTTTCAGTCCAATTAAGTATGAATCTCTAATTAGCACCATTATCATCATCACTTCAGCCATAAGCCATAATTGAATATCCTATTTAAATTTAACAATTTACTGACACCTTAGTCTAGCTTAACTAACTACTCATAAGTAACGAAATTGAGTATTTCAAAAATATATTTATTCAAAAGGTGAATTATAATTTGCATAAACAAAAATGATAGTGTATATATGGCGGGTAGGTACATACAGATTCATATAATTGCTCGTGGTCTTCTCGTGACCACGACCAATGCCACTTGGTAGCAAGGGTAGGCGTTTATATGTTTATTATTTATTTTATCCGCTATCTTCCATAAGTTGAGAAGGGCACGGAGAGACGTGATCCCATCCCATATTCGGGCTATTACCAGATTACCGTGAGTGCAGCGACTGTCGACCGGGACGTGTCCCCGACGGGCGCCGTCAGATCTGCCCGCGATACCGACCACATGGACACCTAAGTAAATGTTGCCGGGGCTTTATACAGGATTTGGGAGGTCGATTTCTATACGATTTATAAATATACAAAATTGAAGGTGGAATAAATATTTTATATGAAGTAGTATCTAAAGCTCCTGCCTTAACACACTGAAGTAAGTCGTCGGTGTAAAATCTTATTTATTATTAAGATTGTAGCGATTCTATCGGCAATACAAAGTCTGGTTAAAATGATGTCTTTGGTACACTAAAACTCGTGCCAATCATTCGTTAGCACATCACAGTAAATTAAATTCGTATAAATACTGTCCTAGATATTAAATATCTGGAAATATACACTTTATACACACACAGTATAAGAAGTAGAATATCGTGCAGTGTTATCCTAGAATATCAGATTATTTTGCGAACACTACTTGATCACCGTTGGAGTGCAATAAGTATCCGTTTATGGCCATTTTATATGGAAAATTGTCACGGTGTTATGATAGCATATCAATACCATCCCCGCGGAGGTACTCTGCCAACTCATCTAGGTAGAACGATATCTCCAGAATGTGTCTCTAACGGACGCGTCTCCATAAAATGTGTTTTGGACTGATCAGACTAGTTTTTCATATCTCCTTATTACAGATGCTGAATAACGTTATTAAAGCCGTATCAAATCGCATTAAAAAGTGAAAAAGTAATTACATTGTTTACTAACAACTGCATACTCTGTCCGGAATCAATCAATATTTATGTGAACGAACCTTATTGGTCCGAAGCGGCCGGGCGCCCTGTTCCACGAAAGTCACGCACCATTGGTCACTTGTGTTTGCAACGTTACTTGTTCCCGTTGATTGAACAACTGATTTATAAGTAAATTAACTGTTTTATTACACCTGTCTGCTGATTGATACGATACGAAAATAGATGTAGCGTTGTATTACAATGTATGAGGCTCATAAGCAAGCTAAAAATCGCACAACAATCTAAAGGGCTTGGGTTTCTTTACGAAGTCCAGTAAAGAAGGAAAAGGTTGGTATAAGAACGATATAGGCCAGTGAACATGTGAAGCAGGAATGATGGTCCATAGCCTCGACTGAAAATCACTGCGTAGGATGTCCAAGCGGCAAAGTGGGCCATCCCATCTGATAAAGACCGTCACTGGCACCTGACTCCAACGGTCTATCTAAAAATCAATGGAAAGGCAATGGAAGCAATGAGTCCACCAGTGGACTTTGAATAGTGTAAGCTGTTGTGATGGTATGGTAATAATTCCATTCCATTTAATGTTCAGTTCTTAATTGTTGCACCGTCACATCTTACGGTATTATGTATTGTTTATAAATAAATCAATTAATTATTTGTTATGAATGTATAAACCACGGGAGCTACTCACGTAATAAGCAGAGGGTTCCGACTATAGTTTCAACTACATTCGGTGGTCTTTTTCAAGGAGAATACGGGGCGTTTGCGGACGCGGTCGCGGTTCGCCTAGTACTGAGTACTAATTATTTGTTTAATTTTTTTTTCAAGTAGCTATCCAAGACCCCGGAATCATAATAGACTCGCAAGTCAACCTCCACCTTCTCACTGTCTCAATTGACAGCCTCCAAAATATTCAAGTACCTATCATACCCGTTTATTGCAAATTCGATTCTCAATTTACTTGAAGTGCACATATAATTTCCCCCCTCTCCCCTCAGAGTCTCGCGTGTGAATGGAAATGCGATCTCGCACGTAGGGGTGAATAAATTCCATACATCTCTGGCCAACGTACTTTTAACGGTTTCCATAGCCATTATTGCTGGTTTATTGTTATGAAAATCAGCTATTGTCAGTTCCGCGTTTAGTTTCGGAGGCGCGTGTGATACAGAAGTGCTTCGACATTTGGTGTGTATCTAAACATCTTTTAAGCTTATTTTAAAATTACCTCGGAATAGTATTGTAATTATCTTTTGTTTCATTAGCACTGTATGGAGTGAATGACGTACATGCAGATTTCTTGTATTGTTTATCTGCCAAGCGCCGCCGGCCGGTGTTGGCGAGATGGATGCGATATTGACATGGCCACATAATTTACTATGACACAACATTTCATTGTACTTTTACTTGTCCGTGGAATACAAGTGCCTGGTAGATCATAATAACATGCCAAAATCATGTGTCGGTTTATCTCATTCTAAATATTTATTGATTCAAGTTTAATGATTGTTTTTAATATTAAAATTTTACTCTGTACAGACTTCATGGTGCGTACCATTTTTTAAAATAAAACTTTATTTAAAAACTAAATAGAAAAAATATTAATTTACACATTTATACAACTATATTTAACCATATATATTATAAAAACAAACAAAGTTTTTTCCATACAAAGGCGAACATATATACAATATTATTAAAGACCCTTTAACAATTTTTTAAGTAAATATATAATTGTATGATAAGCTTTTAGACTCTAAAATTGGATTGGATTGGACCAATTGTCCCGGGTTACCTCTAAAATTTAGAGGTAACCCGGGACAATTGGTCCAATCCTCATCTTAAATGCTACATGGGTACTATTACTAGTCCCTGGATTAATTAGCCCTTTATGTTCCAACAGTTAAGAGAAATAAGTATTGGCCATAACTTGCAAAAAATCTATCCAAAATAATAGCGGGTTCGCGGATTGAGTGACCAGAATGACCTTTTAATGAGTTGATTGATTGACTAATTGAGTGACCACCACAATAACTGAGACAATTACGCTGTATGGTAGCAGCCTGTTTAATGTAGAACTTTTCAGAATGCCCAAGGCGTCCAGCCTTACGACAGTTGTTATAAGACAACAACACCTGTGGCATATAGAGCATTTATTAAATCATATAAGCTTTCAGTTGACAGTGGCTATGCATCCAAGTTAGGATTACAGAGCGCGTTGTGTGGTCAGTGGTCAGTCCCGGTCGTTTGTGATTTATAATTATTAAAATTATATACATATGTAGGTTGGTTAGGTACCTATACTGCTATATCCGCTATTCTCTCTCTCATCTCTCTCACAGGAAGGCCCATTTATAACAACGGACACGCAATGGGCTGATTATGCTCTTTATATAGATCGGGGATTGAGAGGGATTTTATCTTTTTCTAGGCGAGTCGTTGGCATCCATTTGATTATTCTAATAAATAAAAAAGGTAGGTACAACATAGTATGACATAGGTATTCTTATTACATATTATCTGATATATGTAATTATATTATGCTTTCCGTCATCATGATTCATGATAATTGAAAAAACAACATCATGGTTACGCCGGCGAGCTGCACCTCCAACAAACACAATCTTGGGTTTTTCTCCTAGGTTGACGTCCGATAGCGTGCACTTATCGTTATGCAAATGACACAATCACAAATATGTCGTCTGGTGTCCGATTATACGCCGGTGTTGCCCAACTCGGGCATTGACAGGTGTTCCACAGAATATCATACTCCACGAAACTATTTGTGATGCATTCATTTAGTTTTTGTGAAAGTTTAAAATTGGTGATGCCAGTTGGACATTGGCATCTGGCTTTGTTGATGTTTAAATGCGAGTGGCTTAGTTTTTTTTTTTAATTTGATGTAATAGAGTAGTCAATATCTTTGGATTATTCGAACCATTTATTGAATGCTATGGGAACTCGGATGACTTACTTATTTTGTGGCACTGCCAGCGGATATGTATGGAAAACTTTATTGACCTACTGAACAAATAACTCCTCATAAAAAAACTAGTACTATCGGTTTCCTGAAAAGTATAGCGGACGACTTTTTTGTCAAGCATTTTGTAATAGTAATGCTGAGATGGTAGTAACCTTAAGCTGTCCTTGTGTAGTCGAGTAATAACTTGGTCCAAGTGTATAATGTAATAAAAGTGTAAATAGATAATAAGCTGATATTAGTAGGATTATTTTCATTGAATTGAAATTCGCTTATATAGCCATCATTAGTGGATCATTCGAAATAAGTAAGTTTTTATCGGCACGTACGATTCAAACAAAGACGAAGAGATACGGCTTAGATCCAACATTTTATTAGTTGTACTACATAGTTGTATGTTCGTTGTTACCTTCTTCTGATACAAAGTAAGTTCAGGTTAAGAGTTCGGTTTGGTATATACCAGAGTTCGAACTAATTTTACAATTTACAAGTGCATCGATCGACACGTCGATTGATATCTCGGAAAGACTTAGAAAGTCAAAGTCAGTCATTACTGACGCAGGTATGGACGTAACGTAGAGCGACACACAAAAACTATGGCATAACGTCACGCATTAGAATACACAAGCTTTATCCCATCACCAAATGTCACCTTGAAACCATCTTAACATTTTCCTCGTTTAACAAATTAAGATTTTCGCCCATAAACCCAATGCACACAAACATTCTCTATTTCCTAGTCGTCGCAAGAACAGCGATATTTACTTATTTACACGTAACGTTGTAAAAAGATCGTAAACAATGTTGCGTGTCCATTGTACCTGGAATAGCTCTGTCTGTGTTTTTATGCGTTTAGAAAAGTACAATCGGGTGGAACAATGAGAAGTGTATGAAGAAATTATGGCTAGGTGTAAGTTGTAACTAATGCCGAAAATGTTCCAATGGATCCCTGCTGATACTTATGGCAACATCGACCATCCGGCTTGGGTCGTTTTAATTTAAAATTGATCACGAAAATTGGATTATACTATCCTCAGGATTGTTGGTAGGTTAAGTGTCGGCCCGTAGGATTCGTCGATCCACGTTAACGGCCGCCACAGGCTAGTAGCTAGGCAGGCTAGTAGCCGCCTTTTTTTTTTTTTTTTTTTTTTTTTTTTTTTTTAACGAGGTTAATCCCTTTACGGACTTCCGCCTGTCATATGGGAGACAGACGGCTTCTGTCGGAGTCTGTTTAATGGTCTCACACCAACCCGACTATAGAATATAGCCGGGCCCCTACCGACTAAACCACCCCGGCGAGCAGACGCAGCCTGTCGGGGAGAGATGGGGAAGTACTTTCCATCCCGCCCCGGCTTAAGGTCCGGTGCCATCAACCGGACCAACGGCAGACGGAGCGGCTTAGCTCAGACCTTCAGCCGCTCCCCGGCACGTAGGGCCATTGAGTCGGTTGGGGCCCATAAACCCAACCGATGACCCTACTACACGGGTGGGGCGAGGAGGCGATCTGCAAATCGCCTTCTCCTCCCTCCCGTGCGCCGACGTCGGAGAGGATCAGCGAGGGCGTCGACCTCTCTGATCCTCTCCGCGGCCTCCTTCTGCGAAATCACGATTTCGCAGAAAGAGGCCACCGCCTGCCAGGATCTGTCGCTCTCGAGCATGGCCCGTACCACGCTCGGCAACGAGAGATCCTGGCCCACTACCGCTGAAAGCGTGCACCGCTGTGGGACCCACGCGGTGCACGCTTCCAGCGTGTGAAGCGCCGTATCCTCCGGCGCTCCACACTCGTGGCAAGCCGGGGTCGCTTCCCTCCTTGCGATTCGATGCAGGTACCTTCCGAAGCATCCGTGTCCGGAAAGCACCTGCACCAATCTGAAGGAAAGCGACCCGTGTCGCCGCCCTACCCACCTCCCGAGGACCGGGCGGATGGCGTCCACCGTCCCCTGGCCGGGGACGGGTGGTGCCAGGTCCTCCGACCACCGCCTCAACAGGGCGGCCTGCGCCTGCCGTCGCATGCGCGCCACCTCCTCCCACCCTGGGGGCTCCCCGCGCGACTTCCTCGCCGCTACAAAATTGTAGATCTCGGCGAGGATTTCGGCTTGGAGCTCCCAGGGCGGGTCTCCGGCCAGCACGCATGCGGCTGTCCAGGACACCGTCCGGTAACCGCGTATCGCCCTCGTCGCGATGACCCGCTGCGGACGTCGCAGCAGGGCCTTATTGTCGCGACCGAGGGCGTCCGCCCAGACAGGTGCCCCGTACAGGGCCATACTCCGGATTACTCCGGAGTACAGCCGACGGCAAGTTGCGCTAGGGCCGCCCACGTTCGGCAGTAGTCGCCCCAGGGCGGCTGCGGCTCCCACGACTTTCGGGGCCAGACTGGCGAAGTGGGCCCCGAAACCCCACCTCCCGTCCAGGACGAGACCCAGATATTTCATCTGGGTCCCGACCCGGACAACGACCCCCTCCAGGACCACATGTGTTCCTGGCGGGGGTCGCCCCCGAGGCCCGTGGAACAACAGGGCCTCGGTCTTGGGGAGAGCGACGCGTAACCCCAGGGCACGGATGCGGTCGACCACGAGGGATGTTCCCACCGTGGCCAAGCGCACCGTCTCCCTGAGGTCCCTCCCCTTGGCCACGACCAGGGTATCGTCCGCGTAGCACGCCACCCGCACACTGGCGGGAAGCGTGCCACGCAACACCCAGTCGTAGCCAATGTTCCACAGGATTAGTCCTAAGACGGACCCCTGTGGAACCCCGCAGGAGACGCGACGATGCCTCACTCCGTCGCGTCCTACCACCAGGACCTCGCGGTCCCGGAGGTAGTCGGCCAACAGCCTCCGCAAATACAGGGGCACTCCGTGATAGCGGAGTGCCTCCTGTATGGTCCCATGCGGGAGGCTGTTAAAGGCGTTGGCAATGTCGAGAGACACTGCCAACGCCCTGTTCCCCTCTGCGACCGCCTCCTGCGTCCACCCCTTGAGCCAGAGCAGGGCGTCCACCGTTGAACGCCCCGCTCTGAACCCGTACTGGGCCTCCGACAAGTCGGGCCCAGTCCCCCTCAGGTGCCGGATGACACGGGAAGCGACCACCCTCTCCAACAGCTTTCCCGTGTCATCCAGCAGCACAATCGGCCTGTATGCGGAAGGAGAGTCTGCATCTCGACCCTCCTTCCGCAACAGGCACACCCGTCCCACTTTCCAAGGCTTCGGGAACCGTCCGGACGTGAGGCACGCGTCGAACAGTTCCCGAAGCCTTCCACCCAAAGCGACGCAGCTAATGGCCAAGACCCGGCCCGGTATTCCGTCCGGGCCGGGAGCCGTCCTCTTGCGAAGACGGCTCACCGCTACCTCCATCTCCGCCTCTGTGACAGGCGGGATGGAGGCTGGCGCCAGCTCCTCGACAACTGCTGGCGCCATCGTCGGAGGCGCGTGCTGGGGGTCCGCGTCGGGAAATAGACCCGCCAGCACGCGATCGAGCACCTCCGGCTCCAGGGACTCGGCCACGGGGGGCGTCGGGCCGCCGAGCTTTTTGCGCGCAGCCCGGTACGGACGCCCCCACGGGTCCCTGTCGAGGCCCGCCAGGACCTCTGCCCGCGCCTCTTCCTTGGCACGGCCTATCGCCAGCTCCAACGCCTCCGTCGCTACACGGTAGGCGTCATAGAGCTGGCGCTCAGCTGCCAACCATTCCGGTGGCAGCTGGTCATCCGTTCGGCCGTGCCGCCGCCTCCTACTGCGCAGGTAGGGCCGCCGCGCGCGTGTGCACTGCACCCGGAGCTCCGCGATCTCGGAGCTCCACCAGTACACGGCGCGGCGAGCGGTGCGGCAGCGGGCCCGCGGCATGGCCGTGTCACACACGGCCGTTAACGCATCCCGGAAGTGACTCGCTGCGACGTCAACTTCCGGGGGCGCGGGCCCTGCGAGCCACGCTTGGACTATCGCCGCCTCCTCCGCTAATTGCGGGTCGAGGCGGCTGAGCGCCCAGCGTGGCAAGTCGGCGCGTGCGACGCGCCGACGCCCTCCATCCAACCCGTCGGAGTTGGACACCTCGAACCGTATATATTTGTGGTCCGAGAGTGTCTCCACCTCCGACTCCACCCTCCAGGCCCGGACACGTGCTGCGACAAACGGTGTGGCGAACGAGAGGTCCACCACGGACCCTCCGTTATGCCGCACGCACGTGTGGACCGACCCTATGTTGAGCAGGGTCAGTCCGCTGGCGACAGCCCACTCCCTGACTAACTCACCACGAGCGTCAGTTCGTGGGTTGCCCCAGTCTCGGGCCTTAGCATTGAGGTCCCCCATGAGGAGGACCTGCCGAGGCGCTTGACGACCAACCGCTGCGGCGAGGAGGTCCAGGTATGCCTCCAGGGCCGCAACGGTCTTGTTTGGGGAGAAGTACGCGCCGACGATCGCGTACTCTCCCCACTTCACGACAACGTAGCCCGCCCCCCTCTCCTCAACTGTGAGGGGGGCACCACCCACCTTCGCTATGACAGCGACGGAGTCGTCTAGGTCCCCAGCCCAATATGGATGGGAGGGGACATAGTACGGCTCCGCTGCGACCGCCACATCTATCTGCCACTGCGCCAGGGTCTGCATGAGCAGATCCTGGGCCCTGGCGCAGTGGTTCAGATTCGTCTGTAGGAGGTTGTGTTGTCCGACTTGATCCATTTATTCGGACATCACAACCTCCTGTATCACCTCCGCTGGGCGAATCACGGCAGGGGCGGCGGCACTAGGTGCCGCGGCCGGGGAGCTATTGGTCCTGAAGCTCCCCTTCGTCTTAGGGGGGGTGCAGCTGCGTCCCCCCATTACGTGCGCTGACGGCCGCCCCGACTCTGCGCATATGGCGCAGCGCGGAATATTTTTCGCGCACGCGGCCGCCTTGTGACCTGTGCCTCCACAGCGGAAGCACAGGTCGCCCCTGTCTGCGGACGCCGGGCACTGAGGACGTGTGTGCCCGAGCCCGAGGCACTTGAAGCAGCGCAACGGGCGCGCTTCAAGTGCCTTCACTCGCACCGAACTCCAACCTATAAGGAGCCTGCCCTTCTGCAGCACCGCCTTCGCGGCTGCTACCGGGCAGGACACCAGAGAGGCGCCGACGCCGCCAGGGCCGCGACGTATGTCGCCGGCCTTAACTTGGCCGACGTCGCAGCCTCCCGCCTTTGCGATCGCCGCCGCCACCTTCTCCTTCGTGGCCGCGTCATCCAGGCCCGTGACGTCTAAGTCGGCGGACTTGTGGGGCCTGGACACGGTCGCCACCTCCGACAGGGCCTCGCGGAGCTTCTCCGCGAGCCTGTCGGCCTTCTCGGCGCTGCCGGAGCCAGGAATCTCAAGCTTCCTGGCTCCTGTGGCCGTCTGCCTAAAGCGGAGCTGGTCGATACCCAACTCGTGGATATCGACCTTCTCCTGAGCCGCCTCAATGACGGCGCTGAAAGTCACTCCCCTGCCCACCGCCTCAGGCTGCAGGGAGAGGACGACCACCGCCGATTTGGGTGTCGTCAGCGCCGAGCTCGTCTTCTTCTTTTGCGGCGGCGCGGCGGCAGGGGAACGAGCCGACGCCGCAGTCGCCGTTGCACTCGTAGGAGCGGGCTTGGCGGAAGTCTTTCCCATGCCTTTCCCTTTGCCCTTCCGCACTACCGTCGCCCAGGTATCGGCCTGGGGGGCAGGAGCGGAAGAGGCAGACGTCGTAGGTACCGACGGTGGCGGTGCAGTCGACGTCGTCGCGGCCGCGCGCGGCTGTGTGGAAGCCGGCGCACGCACCGTCTTTGCTGCCGCCTTAGGTGCCGCCTTAGGTGCAGCTTTGCTGGCTTTGCCAGCCACCGGCTTTGTCTGCGCAGGCGTTGGTGCGGGCGTAGCCAACGCAGCTCTCTTTGCGTCGGCTCTTAGAGACGGCCGAACATTTGGTGCAGGCAGGAGACGCTCCTCGATGCCCGCAAATCGAGCGTTTATAATTTCGCCGATGGTGGTAATTACCGACCGCTTCAGCTCCTCCACAATTTCCGCACCCTCCATGACAGTGGGGGGCGCAGAACCGGCAGCGGCAGTGGCAGTGGCGGTGGCGGCGGCTGCCTCAGACTTCGCCTCGCTGAATCCACGCCTCAGCGCTTTAACTTCAGCCCTCGCCGCTGCGATATCCAGCCGAAGGCGTGAATTGTCCGCCCTCAAGCGCCGCGTCTCCTCCGCCTCGCTTCTCCCAGCCAAAGTGTCAACCACTTCCCTAAGGAGGGACGCCGACCTCTTCAGGCGAGCCACAAATTCGCCTTTGAGGTTGCCAGACTTTTTGGCAACCTCCAAAATGCAGGCGAGTTGACCGCCCGCCTGCGCCCTCAGTTCCTGCGCGTTGAGCGCGCTAATGTCGTCCGCTCGGACACCGACCTCGGAATCGCTTCCAGTGTCGGTGACAGAGACGGACGACCCCTTCTTCAGCAGTCTCTGCCTTAAAACCTCCTCAAGCTCACTGTCTGAACAGGCAGGCTTCAAGAATTCCTCTCTCGAGGCGCCCGCTTTTGGGGGCCTTCCACGTCCTCTTCGGGCCGTGCTAACTTTCGCGGCAATCGTTGACTCGGTCTCCGTGTCCGAGTCTAAATGCCCGGGCACGAAGAACGAGGTCAACGGCCGCTTACGCTGCGTCACCTTGGCCGCAGTCCTAGTTTCGGACTCTGCGTCCGAACAGACAACTTTTTCGACTTCCGTCGAAATGTCGGGAGAGGCCTCCGGGCAGTGGCCCTTAGGGAGGAACTTCCCCGAAGCGTCCCTCAACTGTTTCGACATCACACAACAACAACAAAGAACAATAACAACAACAATGAACGAAACAACCACGAAAAAACAAACTCAAACAAACGACTCATACAAATAAAACAAAACAAACATTTCCAACTCCCCCGCGGGGGGACCCTTGGGGCAACCCTCTCCAAAACCGTGCCACCTTACAGGTGCACACTCCCTACACACTCCGACACAAAAACAACCACAAAAAGACAATTAAAATTTTTAAGAATTTTTGCGTGGAGACACCTACAGACACGTCCGCTCCCGTCGAGTGGCGAAAGCAGACTCCCAGGCTAGTAGCCGCCTGGCTCAGCTGGTCAAATTTATTAAACTGTCATGGGCGAACAAAGAGCGTGAAACTCGCTTCATCGTCACCGCACGCTTCCATGTTAGCTTGAACCATGATGACTAAAACCCGCATGTTTTTTTTAATTTTGCGATAGCAGTGTTATTTTGTGCTATAAATAGTGCTACACATAGAAGTGTTTGTGTTTGCGCAAATAGTTAAGAACACAACATGTCCTGATTTGTCTCTGACGAGAAAGAAAACGCTATCACGCAAATCACAAAAGAAGATTTTGTGGATATGATAAACATGTCTTAGCATTATAGTATTATTACTGGCAAAAGAATGGCTTAATGGAGCGTGTTGCCGACTCATTTACTATTGAAGTACTTGAGGAGATTGACGATAGTACATCAAATTCTTCAAGTACCTACTGATTATTCTGACTGCCTCAGTGATTAATGATACAAGTACATAACACCCTCGTAGAATTATTTCATAACTTTCTCGTGAGAAGGCTTGGTTTGTGTTAGTATCGATAGCGCAATACCGACTAACACACAACATTCCTTATGATTCCTATGAGCTCGCGCGCGAAGTTCTAATGTTAAAAAAATTCTAACAAATGTAAATAGTGTAGTGTAGTGTAATAGTGTGAATCGTTTGTTGTTTCTATTGTTGCCTGTACCTGTGCCCCGGAGAAGTCTCAGGGTCGGAGCACAGACAACTTATTGCATTTACTGTCCGTCACGTTATTTTATTGGTTTGGTGTACCTACGCAAGATGTATCATATTTTCACAACTATTTATTTTCGACGTTGTATCTTGTTGCTGGATGTAAATTTTTAAAATATATTTATATAATATATTATTATACAGATAATGCATATGGAAAACAATATATAGTCATTATCATCATCATCATCATCATCTCAGCCATAGGACGTCCACTGCTGGACAAACGCCTCCCCCATTGATTTCCACAAGGACCGGTTGGAAGCGGCCCGCATCCAGCCCTTGCCTGCGATCTTAGTCAGGTCGTCTGTCCACCTAGTCGGTGGCCGTCCTATGCTGCGCTTGCCAGTCCGTGGTCTCCATTCGAGAACCTTTCGGCCCCAACGGCCATCGGTTCTTCGAACTATATGCCCTGCCCACTGCCACTTCAAATTGCTAATCCGCTGGACTATGTCGGTGACTTTCGTTCTTCTACGGATCTCTTCATTTCTGATTCGATCACGTAGAGAAACCCCGAGCATAGCCCTCTCCATAGCTCGTTGTGCGACTCTGAGCCTGAATATAGTCATTAACTGGAAGCGAACTAAGTCTCACAATCACAAACACACATACTTTGAGATAAATCTCAGTAATATTATAAATGTGAAAGTTTGACCGTCTCTGCCATTTCGTCCTTCGTAGTCCAGCGCACGCGGGAGACATACAGATGGGTCGTTGATATTATGGGACGCAGCAAATGGTTCGGTTCCGTCGGTGGCAATGCCGCAATTATTCGGAGCAATTGGCTGGCTGTTCTTCCTTTCAACTAATGGGAAGACGTGTTAAAAATAGTGTAAATAAACAGGATATATATATTCATATAGATCATGCCGTGGTGGTACCGGCCTAGAATAGTACTCCCCCATCTCTTCCCGCGGGTGCCGTAAGAGTCGGCTAAGGGATCACGTACCAGAAGGTGGGCAGCAGCGCCTTCTGAGGATGAGAAACCATACTGCGCTCGCCAACCCGCCTGCCAAGCGTGGCGAGTATTGGCAAATCCCCCCTATATGGGGGAGGCATATCTCCAGCAGTGGACTTCCTATGGCTGAGAAGAAGAAGAAGATATATTCATACAGCCTTCACCGTGAGAACTGCCACAATAAACACAAAGCACATGTCACTAGTGTCACGAGCATGACCCGATCACCTCTGTTACCATATCTACAGTATCACTAATAGATACAAATCGGCCTCGAACCATTGTTCACTAAAGCAGTCCCGACACCGACGACACGCCGCCGCGCCCGCGCCACCGCACCGCCTTCAAACTTAACATACAATTTACTGGCTCTGTCCCGCGGTTTTACCCGCGTGGTGATGATTGATGATGATGAAGATGATGAAAAGTAGCCCATGTGTTATTCCGAGACCTGAAGTACATACCAAATTGTATCCAAATCCGTCCAGCCGTGATTGAGTAGCAAACATCCATCCATCCAAACTTTCACATTTATAATATTTGTGTGATTTTTTGTTCATTTATCGTGCGTGTGTAAATAGTCTTCTTCTTCTCATTGAAGAGCCTCGCTCTTGTCGGTATAGCTAATAACTTTTTTTAAATTTCTCTTTATGGCTCCGTCTCTTTAACGTTGCTTTACATGACTTGAGCGGGTGAAGACATCGGTGAACATACTTACACCACGATGACAATTGATCCCATGAGTAACAAAGGTCACTAAAAAGAGTGAAAAAAAAATATTTTTACTAAAAAATGGAACCGACTTCAACACTCAAAAGTATGAAATAACTTGTCGAAGTCGGTACTATGAGCACAATGTTTTGATATCAGTTACTTTTGAACTATCTATATGGTACCGACTTCACCAAGTTATTTCATACTTTTGAGGGTTGAAGTCGGTTCCATTTTATGGTATTTTTTTTTTAATCAAACAAACAAAGGAAAGGTGGCTAGCTGGCTGGTAAGAGCTAAATTCGCGAGGGCGACGATTATTATGTGTTAAATAAGGTACATTTAGGCAGACAGAGCGCTTAGACTGTGTCCAGCAGTGTAGGCACTACACAGCGGTAATCATACATTTTAAAAATGATGTTTTTATTATAAACTGTGCATGTGTCATTTGATTGTGTGTCCATGCCTCCCGCGACCCAGGGAATCCTAGTGCGAGGGCCTAATGTGATTTAAAAAAAAAACAAACAATCGTAAATTAGCAGGATATTCTATTCCTAATCAATGATGAGTTTAGTAACTGCTAGACCTCTAAACGTCATCTGTGTTATATTAACGCCGTAACGTGCGCAAGCGATGAATGAATGAGTACTTCTTCGGTGGCGTATATAACAATAGAGGGGTCAGGGCGGCCTGTGGTCGGAGAGATCCCAAGGTCTCACAGCACTGCATAAACACTAGTGTAATTCCTGATGTCGTAATCATTATTAATAAGAAAAAAACAAAGGAACTACACAATTGCACCACAAGTAGGTACGCGGGCGGGCGCCGCGCTACTCGACGTAGAATCGTAAGGAAATATGATTCATACTTAATAAACACATCTATTTAACTTTCTATACACGACCTTAGTTAGTTATCTCACGGGAACCGCACCTTTTTCTGGGATAAAAAGAAACCTATAGTCTGTTAGGATACATAAACTGTAGTCTAATAGGCTATAGTTCAACGCTCTGGCCAGGTCAGGTTGGCGCATAGTCTATTTATTTCCACATCATATTTACAGACGTGGTTTTACGATTGCTCTTCTGAACAACAGAAGTGTAAAGTATGCCTTCTGAAGAATTACAGATATGAAAAAACCCACACTCGTTACACTCGTTCTAACTTTATAAGTTTATGTTTGTATAAAAATTAGGCCTTATCTATCCAATTTTTTTCTATATTTTGTAAATAAGTAGGATAAGTTTTTCGTAGGACTGTAAGGAAGAGCCTGTATTCCACGACACAGGTTCAACCTAGTGTGGAGCACAGTGCCCCTCGAGTGTAGAATAAGTTAGCTTCGCCTAAACTCGATGTACCTAGATTTAAGTTTTTCTGTGCCCAAATAAATTATTATTATTATTACTTAATATTTGCAATATGGAATATGAAACATAATCCAGTTGAAATGGAATGGATATTGATCTGTATTTTTTTTTATTCATTTACATAAATTACTTTTATATTTAAACTATCTAGCTGTGCCTGGCCACCTATATGATTAGTTTTTTAATACCTACTTCGTTTCACCAATGAATACGTGATTGGATGTGATGATGGTATTCAATTGTATACATTGAAAAGCGATGATAGCACAGCGGTGGGGGCGTTGGCTGTCCAACAAAAAGACACTGATTCGATCTCAATAAACGGCCTCAGGTGAAGGTAACACCGATTTACAAATTCCCAGCATGATGGTAGGGAAACATCGAGTACCAGTGTGACTGGCTACCACCCTTAAGTTTGAAAAACTCACCAAACAAGGAGTGTATTCAGGCATCAGTCCTTGAAAGGCAGTAATCATTATAGGTCTAGCGTGACCTCTTCGACCTCATCATCACTGACCATCAATTGAGTGGTCAAATGCTAGATCTATAGAGAATTAAAAAAAGTGAGGGATTTGGTCAATACCTCCAAGAACAGCTTCCGCTAACACACCCGTGAAACTCTTTTGAACAGTAAATATATTTTGTTTTCATACTGACCAGAAATATTTGTCTTTTTTAGACTTTTCGTAGAGCCTTTTATAATTCAATAGCATCTCCCCAGAAAACATGAGTAGATGTAACCCGACGCCAGAACAAAGGGTGGTGGCCAAATTGACATAATTGAATGTTATTGTACTTTAAGTGTTGTAATTACAAGTCTCGTTTGTAATTAAACGCGTTATATTCCCTTAAAAATAACACGAGCATCGAATTACACAAAATTACTAGTTGCCTTTTACGGGTTATCATTACACATACCGGGAAGACCTGGACCATTGATATCTTAACGAATCCTTCTAAAATAAACGTTAATGTCATGTGAATACAGTCTATCGTGATATTTAAAATATCTAAGAATTAATTTTGGACACAAAATACCGTTGTTTTCCCCTTCAGCTCGTATTAAGGTGAATTAAATCTTCGTACAATGACATACGATTTAATTTGGTTCGTGATTGTGTAATTGTTCGAAAATTGTATTCAATTTTCTTGGGCACGTGCACTCTTTAAACATTATTTGAATTGATGTATTAAATAAGTGTATTATTATTCCATTGTGTTATTATTTAGTATCACTCTACTATTATTTCGTAATAATCAGTTGGGGAAGAAATTAAGTTCATAATAATTGGAACTACCGGGCGGGCGTTCTTTTATTGTTTCTTTTTGTAATGTTAATCATAAAATAGAAAATTAATTTGTTACTAACATCCATGGAAGTGGCACTTGAGAAGTCACAGCGTCATCTTTAATTTTTAGTGATGTATTTTTAATTACTTTTTGATTACAACGATTATTAGAAAGCGTTTTTGTCAGGGAAGCTACATAGCTCAAGTCTTGGGTGGAAATCCTTATCATCTCATGAGGTCAAAGCTCGATATTTTCTCTTACAAGCATGCCGTTTTACGTGAGAATAGTGACTTTTTTGCACAAATACTTTACTTGTGAAAATATTAAAACTGGTAAAAGTAGCATTTGGAAAACCTGTCAGGTTGACGAAGTTTAGACTAATTAAGGCACGCGCCGTGTTGACTGACACATTTAGGTAAAGCTAAATCCAAGTACAAACTTCTGTCATAAATCGCTTAACCGATTCCGGACTCTATACAGAAAAGAAGGGTTTGACCAGTTTCCATCTGAAGCTAAGTAATGTTGCGATCTGCGATGGGATACGCGTGCCTAATCAACACCCATGTATGTATTTATTTATTTACATAATCCAACAACGTCACATTAAACATGCATGTAGTAAATCTAAGCTTAAGTATGGCCAAAATAGGATTACACATATTACAAAAAATATATGACAAACGTTGTGTTTACAGTGCTCGTAAGTATAAAAAAATAACCGTGTATGTTTTTATGTCAGGTGTGGCTGGTGGTGGAGTGGAGGGTTGTGTGTGTGGGGATGTGAGAGAGGGTGATTGTGTGTGTTCGTGTAAAAAATGTATAAGTGTATAAATATAAATGTATAGTAATACAGGTCATGATGTTTATGACGGAACCAAATACGAGTTTATATATACATATAAACCGTTTGTTTGTTAACCTAGATAACTAAATACATATATAGGCCAATTCTATACCTATATATAGCTATACCTATATAACCAATTCTATATATAGCTGCTCCAACTTTCATGAGCGCTTTGATAAATGCTCTGCTGGAAAAGTGACTTTATTATATTATTTAAACTATAATCATAAAGCGAGCTCAATAAGTTCTAAAGATTTGTAAACTATCAGAAACACCTGCACATTCACAGGATACTAATTTAAAATCCAAGAAAGAAACTGTTCCCAATTTAATAAGGGTTAAAACAAAACATTTCAACTGAGCCTTTAAACACGCGATCATGTATCGGCAGGTGACGGATACTGTGACACCTGCTATGGAAATGTCAGTTTTGGGTGTACGCCGTTAATCACAATGTGTAAACTAATGACCGATATTAACTCAGTGGGAGGACCACAATTCACTATAGAAATCGTAGCTTTGATACTTTGTATGATTGTGTCTTTGAAAGCTATTTTATTGTTTTAACTCAATACTATATTTCATTTATTTAAGACAACTCTAACACAGAAATTTGATGATGAACGTTTTGTTGCTGCGAGTATATTTCTAATATAGGGGTAAACCCCCAACCAATTTTTTTTTTCACACTTATTTGAGTTAATTGAACGAGAGTAGTAGTATATATGTAGTAGTATATAGTAGTGCCCTGTGGAGAGCATATTATGGCAATACCAACCGGGGCCAATACCGTCGTAGCCAAAAATTAACTTAACTTTTTGTGTAGTATGAAATTGCTCTTAGAGCGCTATTGATAACAATTCGATAACAACAGTTTTAACGCCTGCCTATTGTGAATAAAAAAACCCAGTACCCAAATTTCTTCCTTTTTGTGTATTTTTTTTACAATTAATGTTTTTGTGTGTATATGATAAATATGCAACTTAATATGTGCACCTAACAGGTCGTTCAAAGATTGTTTTATATAATAATTGTCAATACTCTGACAATACTAACATGTTAACGCAATCTCATTGTGCTACGGGCACTGTTCATTGTATCGGGAACACTTAATTCTCCTTTACTGTATTCACTTTTAGGGTGACATATTTAAGAAGTTAAAGCTTCGCCCGTTCCAGTATTAAGCGTCTAGTCTAGATGGATTCTCGACCATACTTCGATAAATGTTATTCCATGTGTATTGGTTTTCGTATCATATTTTGGCATTGTACTTTTAGCCGTGCTCTCACAAGTTGTTGCCCGCGGGAGTTCACCAATGCTCTGATAGAATCTCATATCAGTTGTGATTTTATTGCGGATGGATGGAAATATTCACTAAGGGTATGTAAAAAGTTCAGTGAATGTTGTACATATGTGATTATGATTAAATAATGAACAAAAATAACTTTAATTTATCTTATCATAATTTAAAATAATATAAGTTTAAGATTTGACATTTTTATTGTGTTATTACTACTTAGCGTTAAATTCTGATTAATTATAGTAACTGGTTATACCGTCTAATTAATTAATTAAATATAAAATAAAAAATGGCATTTAAACTGTCACTTACTCGCTAATAGAAAAATTTTCGTTGTTATCTCTGCTCGATATTTCTGCATAGTTGCGTGCGCCATGTCTTCGCATAGTTCGTTGTGAACATGGCGCATTAGTTATAGCATTAGTAACAAAAACTATCTAATCGGCCTCCAATCTCAAGACGAATTGCCTCCACGGATTCAAAAACCTCATTAAAACATAATTTATATCGTGTCACGAACGTCCCGGAACTTGCATTCCATTAGGCCTAAAGAAAAAAGCTCAGTAAAAACCTAGAGCGAGTATTAAAAAGCGATCTCGAGCGAATTAACAAATGTTTAGGGGCTCATTACCGGCGGGGCGGGGCGGGGCCGAGGAGTATTTACGATTACGATCAAGCGACGTCACCTGACGTTGTCACCTGTCGCAATCGGGTCGCGTTTGTGACTAGTATTCTTATCTTTATTTTATAGGTCAACAATGGTCGAGCTGACGAAAATCTATAGAGCACATTTCGTGTTTCAATCGTATTTATTGGTCCAAAATTATGCTTTTATATTACTCTATATATACAATGGTATGAGCCAAAAAGTATTTTGGTTCATAGCATAATTTAGTGGGTATAGACATTTGTTTTTATTGCTTACAACTAGCTCCCTAAGGCTCTGACTGATATCCTGTAGACCCAGTTCTCATTGTGGATCTAGTGCGCTTAGATAGTACTTATATCTAATAAATAATTGGAAATGTGGTCAAATGTTAATGCATCATTTTGCAGAGTTCATGATATATTCGTATCTTACTTCAATTTAAAGACATATCACTCAACTGCAATCGAAATTCGAATGCTCAGTTATAAAGTCAATGATGAAAACAAAGTTGAATCAGGCAAAACGTTCAAAACAAATGAGCACGCAAAGAAATATGGAAACTCGAGGGCAGGTGATACCAATTACAAAGTCATACAGTTGGCGTCAAATCTTCGGCTTACGAGCGGGGCAGCTGCCTTCATTAGAGCCAAGTGTCATAAACGACACTTAGGTTATTGTCTGTCTGACAATAGACAATAGATTCCTAAATATTATTACAAATACAGATAGAACAAAGCGTGGCGACACAGTGAAGTAAACTGATCAGTAGCTTATGTTCACAATTTTGTTTAATGTCGAGGAACTATCGAGAAAATCTTAGCAGTAAGCGGCACTTCCTAGTCATAGAGTTATGGAACTCTATTACCATATCATCTAATAATCATTAGCACATGCCTAATAGATGATATGGTAATCTAGCTGATGTTACTCTAGATCTTTTTTATAACACCTAATTTTTTTACAATGATAAACATATAATGACAATAAATGATACAAATATAACATTTTACTTGACGGAATGGTAATCTAGTCGTTAATAGCATAGTTGTGTTTACTCACACCGTATACATACTAGGGTACTAGAAACCTTAGGCTAGTTCATGTTCCTGCAGAACTTATATTTGGATATACATCACTTTAGCTAAGTCTCATGAATGCAGGGTTTTAACATTTTTGATACAGTTCGGTGATACAGCAATGATAACTACCGTATCATCACTGACGTAGATGCGTAGATTATCGGTAATATCTGATTTTCGGTGATATCATGCTGCAATAAAGTGCTTATATTGTAAACTATGGTTAAGCATTAACTCCTTAAATTGTTTCTAATATGTTTGGAGTTTGTAACCAAATTTGCGAAGCTAGGTGTCTGTGTTCCAGCGTCATAGCCTCAGATAAATAGTCATAGCAAAGCAACCACCCTCGGGCCGGCGGTGGTGAACGCTAGTGTCCGCGTCACATAAAAGGTGCGTGCACAATGCCGTCCGTTCGCCTTTTGTGTACGAGGGCGGAATGGGGAAGCGATGGACTCTCTACAGTTTTTGTTGTTTCTGATAAATATTTTTAGGGTTCGGTCGCAGATTGAGGAAATGAGTTGGCCGATTTGGAACATGTTTGTTATGCTGAACAGTTTCGGCCAAACAATGTTTCTTGATAATGGTTTTTCTCATAGTTTTGTATCGTTTGCTGGAATTTAGGTACAATATTGACAAATTAATAAAGATTTAAAAAAAATTGTCGGGGGACAAGAAAATGTTTTGGAGCAAGGTTTTTACGTAATGCATGCGCATTTTGATCTAGCTAGGATATACGTATATTGCTACCGTAAGAATGTGAGGTAATCCATAATAATGTAAAACCGTATCTAAACGAAGAAGCAATGATAGCGCAGCAGGCGGAGCGGCTGTCAAAGTGGAAGACTGGTTCCGATCCTCACCAACCGGCTTAACCTTCCGATGAAGATAACACCGAAATGTTTATTTTATACCATTAAAATACTTATCAGTAAAATATTCCTAAGCAGTTATTAGCATCATACATACGTTTGTAAATCAATCATATTGAATCGAGGCTAATTTATTATTTGTACCATTTTATACAGAACACACAATTTAAGCAGTCAACTGTACTTACCTGCTTGGTATTCAATAACGCATTGTCGTTGTTTATAACAACGAGAAAGGAAAAGATGATACAGTGAAGTGAACAAGTATTGTTTCGCGGAATAGTTATTGAGGATACTGAAACATTATTATTAGTCACCAAATCTTGAAACTATTGGTTGGATGCTTTAGATCAGGGATGCACAGACTACGGCCCGCGGGCCGCATGCGGCCCGCCGGTCGAATACTGGTGGCCCGCCGACAGCAAAAATAATACTCTCGTACATTCGAAAATATTGAGTTCTATTCCAGAATAAAACCAATAACAAATGTTCGAAAAGTAATTTGAATCTCGCGCGCGCGCTCTATCAATCTTATCGGTGCGCCGTGCATGCGTCGGTAACAGCGGTCGGTAATGTTCGTGCTGATCTCGGTTAAATTCGAGCGAGCGAGATAGCAATAGTCCCAAATTCCCGATAGCTCGCGTAGGTAGATACACGAAGCTTCCAGAGTCGGTTTCGAGATTTCTCCAGACAGTTTTCGACTCTATGCGCGTGGTATAAAAGCCACGCTAACCGCAGCGACCGACAGTTCGGTTTTAATTTGAGTAAAGTGTCGTTAGTTCTAGTGTAGATTTTAACTCGACTAGCCGGTGTCATAATTATAATATATTTTGATCCACATTCAACGTAGATTTCCCGTCAAGTGCCGTGTATAATTGTGTTGTGAAATCGTAAGTAAAACTGTTATTAATTTTATCTACATATTTTATCAATTATTTTTGGTAATTAATTAGGAACTGTAATTGGTAGACATGGGCGTTTTCGTTATATCACCAAAACCGTTACACCGCTCTTTAGTAAGAAAGAGAAGAAACGAATATCAATCCATTCAGTTGTGTGCACGGTTTTGCGTTTTGGTTATATCGTTTGCAGTTTTCATAACGTAGGTATTCTCGCGCGTGTTTTGATATCGTCTCGATAATATAGATATCATAGTTTTTGTAATATCGGTTATGTGCAACCGTCATATCGATATGATACGATATGAAACTCATATCGGTTATTAGTTACGTTTTGATATATCGAACTCATGCCTAGTAATTGGTTTTAGGTGCTGTGGTAATCCTAGTCAGGATTAAAACGCAACATGGACATGCCAGGAACTAGTAAAAAACGTAAGGTTAAAGATGAAAATCGGCAGTTTCAAGAAATTTGGACTGAGAAATACTTTTTTGTATGGTCGCATAACAAAGTCGTTTGTTTAATTTGCAAGAATTCTGTTGCGATTGCAAAGGAATATAATGTAAAAAGGCACTATGAAACGCAGCATCCTACTTTTACGAAGTTTACAGGCGAATTAAGAAAGCAAAAAGTTTTGTCTTTAAAACGGGAGCTTATTGGTCAACAAGCTATGTTTACAAAACCCATTCAAGATACAGAAACAGCTACAGAAGTTAGTTATGAAATTTCTCGAATGATAGCAAAGCGGAGTCGCCCCTTCAATGATGGGGATTTTGTAAAAGAATGCATAGAAGTAAGGTGGCTAAGTCGTGGATTGACACTGGAACGATTTTTAAATTTAATAGAAGAAATTGATATTTTTCTGGCGGAAAAGCAAAGGGACGTCCCGGAACTTAAAAGTCCTGATTGGTTGTGTGATTTGGCTTTTTTAGTTGACATTACAAATCATTTGAATGTCTTGAACACACGGCTTCAAGGCAAAAATCAACTGATATCCCAGCTCTACGCACATGTATCATCCTTTCAATGCAAGCTGACACTTTTCAGATCGCAATTGAATTCTGGAAATTACAATCATTTTCCGAATTATATCAAAAATGGCTGAAAAATTCAAAAAAACTGCTATTAATTTCAGTTATGTAAAAAAGCTAGATATTTTGATTCAATCTTTTCAAGACAGATTTTCGGAGTTTAAAACAGTGAAACCTCTGTTGGACATATTTAGCAATCCTTTCACGATTTCAGTTGAAAATGCGCCAGAGTTAATGCAGTTAGAAATTATCGACATTCAGAACGACCAAGATTTACGCAACAAATTCAACGAAGGAGACTTGCTGAACTTTTACCGCTGCATTGATAAAAATACGTACAAAGAGTTGCGCATAAACGCTCTGAAATGTGCAAGCTTATTTGGTTCTACCTATATATGTGAACAAACCTTTTCAATCCTAAATAATAATAAAACAAAAAATCGAAACCGCCTTGCAAATGAAAGTTTGGAAGCAGTTTTACGTGTTGCTACAAGTAAATTTGAGCCAAATATAAAAAAGATTGTAAGCACTATGCAGTGCCACGCTTCAAATTAATAAATTCTTTTTCAATTTGAATACATTATTATCAATTTTTCATTGTCTTTAATTACCTATACTTCTGGTGGCCCACCATCAGTTCATAATTTGCCCGAGTGGCCCCTAGTCTTAATAAGTCTGTGCATCCATGCTTTAGATTTATGGTACAATGAATGAAAGTTATTTGTCTCACAAAAGATAAGCAAATAGAATCGACATCTTTAGAAACGGGTCAAGAATCTGTTTGCTTGATCACCCAGCGCCTCGGCACTTGAAGGCTTTAGTTTTCTATAGTTTTGATGATGGTGCCGTGGTGGTACCGGCCTAGAATAGTACTCCCCCATCTCTTCCCGTGAGTGCCGTAAGAGTCTGCTAAGGGATCACGTACCAGAAGGTGGGCAGCAGCGCCTTCTGAGGATTGGAAATCATACTGCGCTCGCCAACCCGCACGCCAAGCGTGGCGAGTATTGGCAAATCCCCCCTATATGGGGGAGGCATATGTCCAGCAGTGGACGCACATGGCTGAGAGAAGAAGAAGAAGTTTCGATGATAGACTATGGGTAGGTGATGTCGGACCAATCGAGCGGGCGCTGGACCTACAATCATTAGTCAGTTGGTATCATTCTTGGTAATTTGTGTTTCGATTTTCCAGTAACCATCGATTAAAAGTAATTATTTTTGTATTGTTGTATTTTTGTAAGGGATTGCTCTTTCGGTAATTATATTTAGAATATTAATAATAAAAATAAGATTTGAGACGGTTGAATATAAAAAGCAAAACGTGATGTTAATAAACATAAATTGAAGCAAATATCTCGCTCAATTAGAATTTCAAAACATTAATGACTCGGCAACTCAAGAAAAAAACAGTTCAACCAAATAAACCCTAATTCCCGTACACAAAATTCGCGCCATCTTTTTTCTTCGCTCGAAGATGAAGGTGCGTTTTTTCGGCGCCAAAGCCGCAGCCTTTCTCGGAACCGGCATGAATGAAAAAAGCAATAAACCGAAGTGTAGCCTAACCGACAAACGGTTTCACGTGCCGATGCATCGAAATTGTAGGCTCAGCAATATAACCAAGGCAAAAAATGACGCTTTTTGTGCGCACCGCCTTATCTCTGTTTGCCTTGGTCGATCGGTTACGTTTACAATATTTCGATTTTGTATCTTTTTGCTTATTTTCGGTACATTCCAGTGTTTCTGCTTTATTTATTACATGTTTATGTTGAGATTTTGATCGGATCATTACGAACTTCGTCAATTACCTGTCTGGCGAATATCGTTGCATTATAATTGCGTATACGTGTAGTAGGTTTTGCGAGGTTGCGTTGTAAATATAATTCATATTTTTATTGGGCAAATAAGACTTACGGCTAGATAATCGAATCCATAGGCTCTCGAACTAACTTGTAAACTGTGTTTTGAGTGCCAATGACTTCTCCCATCAGAGGCTTTTGTTACACACAGAACCTGGGTAAATGTAGCACTGGTTTTTACTATTTTATTACTATATTACCTATAAAATAAAATTTGTAATAAAAGTGTTTAAAAAAACTCATATCGGGGTTAGAAATATCTAAAGTGTGATAATTAAGCCCATTGGGGTAATTAATTACGGGTTTTACTGGTGCATTTGAAGGTTATTTTATTCAAAAAAACTCATGGAAAGTGTAAATAGGAGAGTAATCCAATCTGTTAGAATTGATAATACTAACTTCACTAATATGTTTCCTTGAAATTAAAGGTTTAAGAACTCGACAAAATTTTATTACTTAAGGAGTTACTTTTAAGAGATCGGTAATTCTTTGAAGTGTACTATAAAATTTCACGTAATATCGTTATTAGTTTTCTTAGAAAGTCTTTGTTTCGACAGAGAAGGGATTATGTCAGGGACCAAATTACATACCTACCTGCTTAGGGATATATGATACGACAATACCATGGACAATTTTCGGGCTCTCTAACGTTACCTACTAAATTACTGATCTCTTCTGAATGAACATGTTCCTAACTGATTAATATCAAATATTTGTCAAGTACTGATGTACCAACATGTACAGTGTACATCCAGCTCACTAATTGCCAAATCAGTTCTCATCTCGATAAATCATTCCCGTAACTCGGCTCAGACACGAACCTGATCGAAAATTCGCGAATTTTGACGGAGAAGTAATTGGCGGACACAACAAAGTTACAAGAAACAAGTCAAAAACTACACGAAATGTAAAAATCAAAGGACTGACGTCCGCCACCTATGCTCCGGGTGCGTCATTTGTATACGTCATGCGTGCAGGACTCGGCCTGTCATTGCAGTAATGTCATTATTACAGTACGATGGAAGTCTGACAGGCCAGTGTTGGGCTTGCTACGGCGATTCATCGATCAACGCGATCGCCAAAACTGCATCGTTCGATTATAAAGGAAGAGTTTTGACATAGTAATAGTAGTACATACTTGTCAATTCTTAGTACGTATATATATATGCCCATTCATTTATTGCACGTTTTGCAATATTTATAATGGCATTGTAAAGTCTCGTTTCGTTACTGTCACCTTTACTCTCACTCGGCCAATAATAGCAGATATTGGAACAGTTGTGTATTTCTTTATCCTCTGATGCCGCAATCAGAAGATAATCATCGGATGAATCTAACATGGGTACTTATTGAATCCGAACTGAACTGAGTTTAAGTGAATAAGTAATTTGTTGACTTTTGCGATTCGTTCAATACTTCGTTAATGAAATCTAACGGGACTTCGCTTGAAAAACCAAGAATATTTCAAAATACACGTGACATTGTTGGCGTAAGCGCGTAGTTCATTCATTCATTCATAGCAGCCATAGGACGTTCAACGCTGGACATATGCCTCCCCACATGGATTTGCTATGGATTTGCCAATACTAGCCACGCTTGTCAGGCGGGTTGGCGAGCGCTGTATTTTGAGAGTTTCCTATCCTCAGAAGGCGCTGCTGGCCACCTCCTGATACGTGATCCCTTAGCCGATTCTTACGGCACCCGAGGGAAGAGATGGGGGAGTACTATTCTAGGCTGGTACCACCACGGCTTGAGCGTAGTTACTTCAACCAAAAGCTTGTGGTCTTGACAACGCACAACAGTACGTTAGATTGTATAAAGTACAATGTTCTCCATACGATAGCAACATTGAGATGCGAACGGCGAATCGAAGCTACAAAGGTACATCACTGTGACAAGCAGACATGCCCCAAGTTGAACCAATAATTATGTGTGAGAATCAGGTTTTATTTCGTGCCGAATTTCGAACGCTTCAAAACCGATTACAAGCGAATTGGGATTCGTATCAATGTTGGTTCATTTTGGATATTGTAGCTTTAATAAGTAAATAATTAGGTGCACGCAATATGTAGGAGTTAAAACAGATGAATCATAATTATTAAATTACAAGTCAAGGAAACTGGTAAATTCAAAATACAAATTATACACCTATTTTACAAAAAAACAATTGGCAACATAGTAAATAAAGTAAGACGATGTATAATGTATATATATATATATACTATCAATCAAGTAACTCAGTTGGTAGGGGGACATAATCTGACCCTTACAGGAGGTATAATCTCGATATTTAGATTTTTCTTAAATAATGGCCTGAAATGTAAAATGAGAGAGAAAGAGTGTGGTATGATATGAAACGTGACTCAAGAAACACAAATAGGGTTTCCCGAAATGAAGCGAAAAAGATTAGGTATATTTAATTATTTTAAAAATGATTTCTGATGTCCGCTGGCAAGGAGATAGAGGCACTATTAATTAGAGTTGTCTAATGAGTTGCTATATTATTTGAAATCCAAATATCAAAATCAGTATTTTTTGAGTAATGACATTTTGCCGTTTGACAGGTTACAAGTAATTTATTGACGTGCCATAACCCCTTCTCAGGTACTCAACATGCGTTTTAACGTAATATAACATATATAGATGTATATATTAGGAGTATAGATAAGGATTAAAAGTAGAATGATCAAAGTCCCGGTAATAATAAAAATATATGAAACAAAAAAATAGTGAAATTTGCAAATTGGTAAAGCCCTTTCTTTCCATTCGATACCCCATTTGATATATTTGTTTCCATATTTTTTTGGTTGTTGGTTTGTTTGTTCCATAAAAAACCCAATTTGTATAACCGGATGCCCACTTTACTGTTGGTAAGTTTCCGTCGAGAATATTGGTTCTGACGCCAAATCGCCCAAGTTTCCTCTGAAACCTCCGTTCGCTTAGTAAATTTGATACGCATTGTAGTGTAGTGTAAGAGTACCAAAACAGCGTAAATGGAAATTATTGTTTAACAAAATTCCAGAGTTGTTTTTTTGAAGCGATGATAGCTTAGCGGTGGGAGCGTCGGCTATCAAACTGACGCTGGACGAACGCTCCTTGAGCTCCCGGTGAAGGTAACACCGTTATAAAATTTCCAGAACGGTGGTAGTGGCTAATTAAGTAGCTCCCATCCTCAAGTTTGAAACGCTGTCATCAAACACATAGTGTGGTCAGGCAGCCGTCCTTGAGCCAGTAAACATTTCACAGATAATGGTCAAACGCTAGACCTATGAAGTATATTTAAAAAAAGTCACCGAATCGAACACCAGCACTCTGTAGTGTGGGTACAGATACATTTACAAAGTTTGTACTTAACGCGTTAAAAGAAAAATTACCACAGCAGCTGTTCCAGGTGTAGACAATATGCACAATTAATTTATATATGTAAGCGGGTAACATATAAAAAATAAAAAGAATACTTCTTTTTTGGTATGCAACATTGTATGTTTATTACATAATTAATTTAAAAAGAATATATTTATGAATAAATAGATTTAATGTAGGATTCGATCACATTCAGCATTATGACGGAAAAAATGTAGAATCACGCTGTGTGCCTGAATTCTTTCAAATGCACAATAATTTGACGATTCTCACTAGAGCAAATCGGCATACCATAATTGATATATCTTCGCACGTATCCTGGAAAAGACTACTGTCGTCTGAGCATTCATTAAATCAAATTGACGAACGCAAAACTTAGTGTTTCAATTGAATAAATTATTTTGACTTTGGGACTTTGGGGGCTTTAAAACTGCAGCCAACAACCGATGACATTTGCTTTAAATAGGTACATCCACAACATATATATATATGTGGATGTACCTATTTATTATTATATACCTAATAGGAACCAATATCTGTGTCATCAATTTTTTTTTGCATTTTCCTATATTTAAATATTAAAAGCCTGCGATTGCCTGCCACTGTCTCACCTGGTATTAAGTGAAGACGTGTTCTAAGGTGAAGCACGCAAGGCTACAGGGAACCTGTTTACGCACTGGTGTTTTTTAACCTGTATATCATCAAGATCATCAAGTGAGAGGTCAAACGCTAGATCTATAGATCTAGCGTTTGACCGCTCTCTTGATGATCTGTGACGATGTGGTCGGAGATGTTATCTTGCTAGGCCTGGAATGCATACTGGTTCTCAAGGACATTACCTCTCAAGCCCTGAACACACTAAGTATGTGTTTGGTGATACTTATTCAAAGTTGAGGGTAGTAGCTATTGTAGCGGGTACTGAAAGTACTCTACCACCATGCTGAATGATAACGGTGTGGCCGGAAGCTGAAACCGATGGTGGGGATCGAACCAGCGCAGTATAACAGCCGACACTTCCGCCGCTAAGCTATCATCGCTTCCAAAAAGAATAACTTCACGCTAAATGTTAATTGTATAAGAAGTTTCACCGTAAGCTTACCTACCCGTTCTGCGCTACGCTGGCTGTAGTGCCCTCGGCAACAAAGCGATTAACCTACTGCTACATCAGCGCTTATCTGTGACGGTTCTAATTAAGTTTTATTAAAATGATGCATTACCATGATAATATTATATTTAATGATTTCCACGAATATATTCACTTATCTTTAGGACAGATTAAGAACATTTTTATCACGTGTTGCGTATTTATATTAATACGCAATGATTGCTCTTTATTCAAGATGGTAATGTTCAAGCGGGTGTACCCATCTGAAGAAGGTCATCATATGGGACCAAAACCTCGGCTTTAAACCAATATAATGTGTACATACGGTTTTGTTATACGACAACGATCCGCTGTTTCATTCGCGTGGACTACGTGACGTTACTTTAGTTATCACACGTGAACCAACATTATTCTGGATCAAAAGTACCCTGTGGGTCATTCCAAACTATAATCTATCAGTGTGCCAAATTTCATCTAGATCCGTTCAGCCGTTCTGGCTTGATTCTCTAACTAACATCCAAACTTTCGCGTTTACAATACTAATAACCTGTGTATTCAATGTATATTGCAAGGGTAGTTTGTAAGCTACTTATTATTACCTGCGTACTTTATGGATGAACTCAACGAACACAAAATGATATGTTATTTCTGCATGGCATATGTAAAGGCCACATTGACTCACCTGAACTGTCAGCTAAAATATTAAGATTTCGCTGTCCGTATCTCAGAACTAGACACACCCAATTATTTGCTGTTAATCGGTCCTATACCAACTATGCCTCGAACGCGCCTGTTCACCGTCTCCAAAATACGTACAATAAACTGCCACCATCGATAGACATATTTCGATACAATAAAAACTCATTCAAGAAAGAGTTATTGAGTGTAATAAATGAACCGGCAAAGGTAAAATAACACGAAACATCTTATACAAAACATTGTTTTTCTCATACTGGATCTTCTAAAATCATTTCTAATTCACACACACACACACACACACACACACACACACACACACACACACACACACACACACACGCATATGCAGATTTTCACACACCACGACGAGCCAACAATCTAATATTTATAAATAAGGTTATATCTGACGTGCCAATATAGCGGCACAGACTGTCTGTTACATTAATGTTATACCTATATAATGGAAATCCGTTTTTGGCTGTAGGTAACAATAACATACATCAAACTCTGTTAATTAAGAGCTGTGGATTTTGTAAATTAATAAAATAATAAGAATTTATTTGGAATATGTCACGGCGTGACCAACCAAGCATATTCAACGTTGATTTCTCATCGCGTATACATTATCTGTTGTTCAGAACACCTCCCAGTTTAAATGGGAAAGTTCTCCGCCCCGTAGCGTAAGCTGATACGTACTATTGGTAAGAGGCCAAAGTTTTCCCGTCGCGCGGCAAACTTCTATCATCAACGGGTTTTATGTATGAGTGCAGACTGTGCGAGGTAGTCTGCGTGCTTCGCTTCTGAGTTCTGTGGAATATTCATTAACTCGTCTTCAGTTAAGATTGACGTAACGATGACTTGGAACTTTAAGTAGCGCGTGTGTGAGTTTATTTATTAACCGACTTCAAAAAAAGGAGGTTACCTACTCAATTCGACCGTATATGTTTTTTTTTATGTGTGTTCGTGGATAACTTCGTCGTTTATGAACCGATTTTGATGTTTTTTTTGTTAGAGTATACTTCCCTGGTGGTCCCATTCAAATTTCATCAAAATCGGACAAGCGGTTTTTGAGTTATACTCCAATAACTGAAAAGTGCTACGCGTATCTTGATGATATTATTGTCGCGGTTGAAGACATCGAGATCCCGTGAGTAGCAAAGGTCACTAAAAAGCGTGAAAAAATTTTTTTTAACAAAAAATGCAACCGACTTCAACACTCAAAAGTGTGAAATAACTTGTCGAAGTCGGTACCATGAGCACAATATTGTGATGATAGTTACTTTTGTGTGAACTACCATGGTACCGACTTCAACAAGTTATTTCACACTTTTGAGTGTTGAAGTCGGTTGCATTTTTTGTTAAAAAAATTATTTGTAGGCTAAGATCAGCGAGTGTCCACTGTCCATTGTTGTACAGTCATGTAATGTACATGTGTACATTACATGACTGTGTGTGTGACGTGTGTTAAATGAGTGTTAAGTAGATTTCTGTTCAAAGCAAATTCATGTTAGTTTGATGGGCGATGGTCATCAACTTCACCAGAGAAATGATGTCAAATACCTACACTACGAAATTATAATATGGATGTGCCATGTTTTGACTTTGATGGACAGACATTGAGTTTTTGGACCAAACCAAACCATACAAATGCTTTTTATTTACCCTTTTATATGTGTGAAAGAAATGTTTTAATCATTACCATATTTTGAAAAGCCTGACATTGGACAATTACTTACAAGATTGATCACTGGAATCCATGACATGCATTGCTTACACTCCATCCCGGTAAGCAGATTACACGCGTTTGTTAAAAAGGTTTAAAGGTCTGTATCCCCCCTAGTAGTATTCAATCTTTCATCAGCATCATCGACTCAGCCATATGATGTTTACTGCTGGACATAATATGTCTCCCCCATAGATGTATACGAGGCGTGGCCAGGTCACGTGTAATTGACCTTTACTGAGATATTGCTTAGTTCGTCTGTCTACCATGTCGTTGGACGTCCTAGGTTGCACTTACTAGGCCGTGGTCTTTATTTGAGGACCCTTCGACCCCATCGGCCATCGGGCATAGTTCTCTCCATTGCAATGCAACTAACTATCGACAAGTCTCAACATACACTCTATCGCTTTACGCCGTTATCTATCTATCTATATTCTCATTTATCATAATACAATTCAAACAGTATGCAAAGCGCAGCCGGCGCATCCTCAATGTCTTCTAGGTAGTAGAGCGGCCGCGGGGTTTGTAAAGCGACCCGCCGTTATTTCATTGTCAATGCAGAGGTCGGTCGTTCACCGTCTGCATTCTTGTTTAGATGTCAAGGTAACCACCGGCTGCATTCGTTTACTAACAACGCGCTCGCCGCGGCTGCGCTCGCGAATATTTTACCATAGATGTTTCCGCCTCCTGTGAAGTCAAATCAAATTCAAATCAAATCTAATTTATTTATTAACACAATACAATGTTAGTTACAAAAAAAAACTTAAAATTAAGACATACAAAATTAAATAGCAACTTAAGATTAAGCTTGTATTTGAATCACTAGCTCCCACACTAGGATACCTTGTGTCGTGGGAGTCTAGTCTATTCTTAAGGAACTAAAATAATAATGTATTAATAAAAAAGTGCGTGATTTCTTCCCGATCCGGGAAGTGGTATCACGCTATGTGTATACATATACTACTGCTTCAATAGAAGCAAGCATTGGGTAGTAGCGTTAATGAGGGAGTTTATATTTGAAAGGCGTTGTTCTATCTGTCTGTTATGTACGTTGGTGACAATAGGACGCAGTAAAATAGAATTACACAATGTGATGATCAGGGGGTCATCTGCCTAAAAATATTGCTTTAATTATTGCTAAAGCTTTCGACTTTCTTTCTTCGTCTTTTCGAACCTAAGAAAGCTGCAACAATCGGTTAATTGATAATAAGTCAATTTTATAATTAGTTTATTAATAAATAATTAATTGTTGAAGCTTTCATTGGTTCGAATAGAAGAAAAAAAAGTCGAAAGCTATAGTTCTGCCTAAAAATATTGCTTGAACTATTAAGTCAAAGCAATATTTTTAGGCGGATGAGCCCAGGTCGGTTACGTCTGTAGCTTGTTGGCAAAGCATCTGGACCTGAAATCAAAAAGTAAACGAGGTCGGGTTCCGTCTGATTTCGATTTTTTCCGTCTAATTTGAAGAAGTTTTATTGTCGCTTATCAGAAGTAATTGCTGCAACATGTAATATAATTATTATAACTGTGAAATAAATTTAAATATGGTATGAATTCAATTTACTGCAACTTAATTGCAAATTTTGTTGTAATTTTCAACTTTTAGATTTTCGAATACAGGTTGCTTATTTTTGTATTTTTAATGCATGCGTAATGGGCAATGCATTGTTAAATGAATAAAAAATTGTAACCTAGGATAGTTCCTGGGATTATATAATAGATGGAAAATATCAGAGATGACAAGAGAGCTATATTTTTTTATCTCGAAATACTCCTGTTACTGTCTGCCACTCAAAATTAACTTTTCACTCGTCGCCTTGCCGAGTATAAAAAATGTGAAGATCCATCCGCTTGCTGATTATCTTCAGCAGTAGCCATAGACTTTAAAAACCAGTCAGCAATTCTTCTACCTATACATGTACTAAAGAATGGAATATCTGTGAAACTTTTGCATGACAGACAAACTTAAAAACACCTTAATTCATATTTCGCAGACATTCTCAGACGTCTGATTAGGACATGTCCTTATGTATTTGCTAAGGTCAACGTTTTTTTTAATTGACAAAGCCGCGCCGAAATCGTTTGAATTGCGTCTGATAATAATTTGGGTGGTCCCGTCTAATTTAATCTTATGCCAAATAACAAGGGTCAATATAAGAAATAACGAATACATTAGAGCAGATAATGAGAATACAAAACATCGAACCTGTTTCAAACGAATTCAATTCATTTTTATGACGCAATTCAATTCATATCATTGAATGAATCAACTTGCTGAATCGATTCGTCATTTAAGAAGTACAAATAATGATATTAAATACAGAATATTTAGTGTTTATTCCGCCTGATAAATTATTCCAGGCTATCGTGCAGTGTGCACCGCCCTCCTTCCCGCATATATTGCATGTATGAACTATACAGAACGATAATTATATTCACATATTTATTATGATACAGATTTAAAAAAAGGACAAATATTTTATTGATAACGATTTTGTGTTATTTTTAAGCTATTGCGTAGCTGCTATCGCGGGCCTTCAGCGTGGAGACCGAATCCAGAAATTCCGTAACGAAAATAACCTAACACCCCCCACTCCGACCGACACAGTGGTGATACTTTTTAGTTTTGTCATCTATCGATGAATAGCAGAACTTTTAATGACTTTTTTGAAATATCACGCTTGTCTGTTTAGTTCAGCAACTCGCCTGTAGGTGGCATTGGTTGTATCGGCGTTACTGCATAAGTTATTAATGTATTAATTGCATAAGTTGATAAAAAATGCTATGCAATAGCTTTACCGCGGCAGTCCCCGTCTTTTTTTTATTGAGAATAGTTAATTGACAAATACAGTATAATATCACTAATCCGGCACTTCAATAATAGACCGATACGTCCAATAATCCGGCACCCCCCGCGCGCTCCTCCCTCGCCTTTACTCCTATGAGCGCCGTCGTCCCCGCGTTGTCGTGGTCTAGCAGTCCAACCTCATGAGATATGCTACAGTTACAATAAAACCTGTCGAACAAGAACACAACGATGTGCACACATACATACATTATTGTCTCTTTATCAAATACTTTATTTTATTTATTATGTTTTTTTTCTTTATAATTCTGTAATCCGAACATTCCAATAATCCGGCACCCTCTGGTTTTTAATAGCGCCGGATTAGTGAGATTATACATGTGCCTACTAAGAGGAAAATTAAATTATTGCATCTTTAAAGGTTGACAACGCGTCATAAGTTATAATCATTGCTGATTCCATAAACGACGGTAACTGTTTATCACCAGGCGTTTCGTATGACCGTTTGCCGTTTGCAAATTAAATCCGAAGGCACCACAAAAGCAAAATAGTCTTGGTTCAGTGAGTTTTAGCCGTTAATCAAGACATATTTGCCATGGTGTAAGGGCACTTCCTAATTACTGCTTAGTTAACTTCCACTCTAGCTTTCTAAGTTTGTAAACCAGCGGTTAATCACTGGTGTGGTGTCGGTGTCGGTGGGCTCTGGGACTGGTCATTGAGTGCGAGTCAGACAGGTCCAGTGTGAAACCACGTGCGAGCACATCATCACTGTTTATCGAGATTTAAAAATAAAAAAAATTTTTTTTTACATATTATAAGTTTGCGTTTGACAACTGTCTCACCTGATGTTAAGTGATGACGTTGTCTAGGATTTAGCACGCAAACCTTCACATTCACCATTCACTCGCGACTTGAAGACTCCAGGATTGTACATATCGGTAAACAAAAATAAATTGATAAATTGAAAAATCCATTTCAATTGCTACCAATCGGCAAGATTCCACTATATTCAATTCAATCATGCCCACCCTCACGAGTCACAAGTTTAGTAACATACGATACGTGTTTCCGGCTCGTGTTACTTAATTGAAGAGAATTAAATTACTTAATTGAAGAACTAAAAGCGAAAGCAATTTGATAGGCTTTATAGTGGTCGCTTCTCCTCGTATCATCTACATTTATAGATTAATTCTCATCAATTATTATATAAGAAAAACAGATGATAATGGATTCCGTGACACAGTATCTGTGAGTACATGATTTATGGCTGTACTTCATATTGGTTTTATAGTGTTTAATTTACATATTATATGATAGGTAGACTCTCAATCGTGTGATTATAATTTAAAGAGCTAATGTTTTAAATAATAGTAATATGCATTTAATGATACAGCGGCAGATATCTTTCCACTTGCTGAGGACTCACTTCTTTTGTTTCTTCTATCATTACGACTGTTTTCATATTTGCTCGTCGGTTGGTTCTACTCTTGAACTCTTGTTGGTTCTCTCGTCTGTGTCATAATGGTAATAGATCTGGATAGAGGATCATGGAATCGTTAATCTTAATTAATTCACTCTTAAGATACGTGTCCGAAACATCTGACTCTCTCTTTTTGTATCTTTGCCACTTCTCCTGCTTCACCACAGCGACAATGATTGTAGACCGCACCATTCCGTTTAGGTACGTTTTCTAGCTATTTGTACCCTTTTCTAGATCAGTAGTATACGGTTAGTCATACAAAATTCGGCACGTGTACTATAGCAATGTGTAGTTAAAAACGACAAAGCCACTTCACTAAAGTTACTTTTTGTTGCGTATCATCACAACTCCCTGTTGTAATTTCCAGTTGACGAAACAACTGTTATGACGAAGTGTCCCATTTCATGATAAGGAGAAAAAAACTATTTTATACTTACTGATAAATATCGACAGAGTTTGTAAAACACTGCGCTTTACTGTCACCATCAAAGGGACTCCGTACAATGACAGTAGAAATACTAAAAATAAATAGTATATTTATGGAAATAGGATCGTAAACGGCAAACTTCACCAGTTCTAGGCGGAAACTCGTCGATGGATGATTTAGCGGTTCGTGACGTCGATCACAGTTTCGAGTTACATTCCGGTGACGTAACTTTCCCCACCATATAAGTCAAGTGTCGAGATAGTCGCGGGAGGGACTTTGTAGGTGTCTATTACGGACCGAGTGTAGGGTGTCGCGCGGACAGAAATATCTAACTGTTTAACGGATGCGTTTACACGGTGGCGTAACGTGCCCGTCGTAATATTACATGAACATGTACGTCCATACGTGGACAACATAAATGAATGTTCGTAATTGTATTATTACTTATTTGTACTTCATGCAATTTAACTTAAAACACATGTATAGAGAACACAATTAAAACTTTAAGTGGGTGAACATCAAAGCTAAAACTTACAAATAATCCAACTTCCCACTAATATTATGAATGTGAATGTATGTGTGTATGTCTGTTACCTCTTCACGCTCAAACGGCTCGCCGATTTGGATGAAATTTCGTATGGAGATAGCTTATACACTGAGTTAACAGATAGCCTTATGTTAAACTATATATATGTATGCTTTAGGTAGCAAATAAGAACACTATGATGATCCAAAACGGAAGAGGCTGAGTGATTTTCGAAACCGGTATTTGTAGGAAAATAATTTGTGACAGCGCTTTGTGAATTTGATTGGAGCTTACCCCTACCTCAGCAATATTCATTGTGTAATAGTACGCTCCAAACCATTGAAGCGCTCAGTTGAAAATGCCACTAGCGTCCACCTATCTGCAGTGTGACCGCAGTATACGTTGGTTAACTCAGTTGATAAGATCGCATTGCAAATCATCGCTACAAGTGTACAAAAATAATAGCTGGCTGGACATAAATGACTTCTACCTTCTTTTACTCCATATGGATTATTAAGAAAATTTACAGATGCAATACAAAAACTCGTTGTCAGTACCAAAACTAGCTATATAAAATATGATATTAAATGCTTAACTTGAATGCAATGCTAACACCTAAATCTACTAAAGATTTAGGTAAGAGTTGAGATGGTAGTTTTTTAACTACGTAACTAATTGTCATAAAAGTTAGATAGGTATCAGTTCGGTGTAAGAGGCGGCGCAATAAGTCGTTAAGGCGCGCCCGTTCCTTATATACTTTTTGTCCGGGCCATATCTAAATCGGGCCGGGTCGTAGCCGGGCTAATTCTGTGCAGTGTTAGGACTTCCTATTGTGTAACTGTGAGACAATCGATACAGCTACCGCACCTACACTTTCTAGCTACAAGCAGTAGTGCGCAAGAACATCTGAGTTTACGTCGATTTGGGTATATGTTCACTTTGGATGTGGTATATAGACAGATATGGTAATTGAAGGTTATGTTCATTGAAGCGATCGTAGATTCGGGATAGTCAATGTTGGCTGTCAATCAGGCGATCGCAGGATCAAGCAGCAACTTCAGTTTTGGACAAATTCCTTCCTACGAAAAATTAATACACTCCCCGTCCTGTTCTCAAGTAGGTATTTAACTTATTAATGGATTTTTCTGAGTATGTCAAAATGTATGTGATAAAATACGTTATCATTTTCCGAATAATCGATAACTCACTTTAATTAAATGCAATCGTGATGTAATATTATCACATTACGTCGGTCACGATAATATTTGGCTGCGGTCCGTTTTATGCTAAAATAACTCCTTCAAGCGATCAGTTGATCACTTCATTACCCGCCATTTTGGTCTCACAGTGGCTTTTCTCTTTTCGCTTGTTTTTTAAGTTTATGCCATGATGTTCAATGTTATTATGATGTTAAATTTTTAACACAACAAAACAAACCATCGAATTAAAATCATATATATATTAAATTAAATTGTTGAATGTCGTGAAAAGTTATCTTCTTGTGATGTTAAGTTAGGAAACAATACCTGCAGACGGTCTTTTTTAATATAGCGCTGACAGCACTGTGACTTCGACCACATCGTCAACCTAAACCTTAAAAAATATAAAAAGAAATATAATATACGATATGTTTATATATCGCGAGTTTGTATACTGCGTGGCTGTAATAGGTTCTTACTACAAGGTATATAGGCGTGCGCACGCGCCGCTGATTGCCTGCTGATTAATGCGGACCCTTGCTTGGATCTTCATTAGCGAGCAGACGCGTTTTTGTCATGAGTGCGCACGCGCATTCAGCGGAACTTCTTCTCAGAGACAATCGCGTATAAACGAATGTAATGTATGAGACGTTACATTCGTTTATTATTATAATAGGTATATATATACTAAATAATAATTTGCAAACTTGTCTCTAAGTCTATTCACATCTCAGTATTTTCAAATTTAAAAAGATATAAACACATTTTGATTTGATTTAAATGCTAGTAGGTGTCTACTAGCATTTAAATCAAATCAAAATGTGTTTATTCAGGCAAAATATCCAGTACAGTATATAAATATGGGTTACGTTCATATGTTTTGAAGTGGTTTAGTATTTGAGTATAATCAGGCCAATATCTACGTTCTTCGACGACGGTAGAACGAATCAAGTGTCGGAGTCCCTTCCTGGCCTGAACCAATAAATGATTGAATGACTGGGGATGAACGATTGGCACAGGACTAGGGTGTTGCAAGTTGCCCAAGCATATTACCTTTAACTAATGATGAAATGAATGTGTGTGAATGTGCCGCGGTGGTACCGGCCTAGAATAGTACTCCCCCATCTCTTCCCGCGCGCCGTAAGAGTCGGCTAAGGGACCACGTACCAGAAGGTGGGCAGCAGCGCCTTCTGAGGATCGGAAACCATACTGCGCTCGCCAACCCGCCCGTCAAGCGTGGCGAGTATCGATAAATCACCCCCATATGGGCAGGAATATGTCCAGCAGTGGATGTCCAATGGCTGCGATGCATGAATGATGAACTAACTACTAACTAAGTACTGAGGTATTGCATTTCTTCTACTTTCTCATTAATATCGTAGAGTTTAATGTGCTCCAACTTCTTATGTTCTTTATTATGATGTAATACGCATTCTCCGCCGTTGTTATAATATTAATATTTATGGTTTCCGCTTTGCCCTCAGTTTTATTATTTAAATCTTTATCGCACATTTTATTGTCGTGTTAAAGTGTTTGAGGCGGTTGCCTAATACTTTTTTATATTTTCTAGATCTAGAACAGATAATTGTAGGTGTCTTCTATATTAATTGTTCCGGTTGTAAAAGTTGATTGATGTTAGTTTGCAGGTTTTATCAAATATTTTTACCTAACAATTGGTCGGAAGTGTCGGACCTACTTTTGATGGGTGTCGAAAATGGGCTAAATTTATTTTGATTATATTATAAATCACGGTGTATGTGAAGTCATGTTACGTGCTGAGGCTCACGCTCGCCGCCTGGCACGATCATAACTCCCAGATGAAGAACTGCAAATAAGTTCGAAACTGGTCGGAGAGTAATTTTCCAGTGTTTACCACGTGAGTCCTAGTCGGTTTGTTACATTACAAGTATGTGAAGTGGATATGAGTATACTAATCTGAGTGAGACATACTTCTGCATGCCAGTATATTTACTGTATGTAGCAGAGCTCGTAGGTGAATTTGCGTATATGATCTGGAGGTGGTTCGATTTCCATACAAACCAGATAGATTCCATTTAGATTCCATTCGATTTTAGATTCCATTTATGTGAAAAGAGAGTATAATTTTACACTGGTTAAACTGTGGTTGGTTTTTATATTGGTATTAATTTGAAATACCGAATTTTCAATTCATTATTATAAATTTCGGTATAATTTTTCATATTATTTTACTATTTTTTGCCGCAAATAAATACCAATGTGATACTAACCACAGTTTAAACAGTGTAAAATTATACTCTATTTTTACTTAAATGGAAACTACGTTTGTATAGAAATCGAACCACTTTAAGGCGCTGGTTTTCCGATTGTCTGTTTAAAAAAAGCTAGGAATGAATGGTCCACAGGAGAGCGATAAGTACGTTGACAGTGGTCACGGTCAGAATGAGCGGGTGGAGAGCGGCCCAGACAGGTCACGTGATACTGCGAGGCTGTAGAAATTCAACGAAATTGATTCGTATATAATCGATAACCATGGATATAACAATAAAAATCCGAAACGTTTCTAGACTATGCCATTATCTTGGAACGGAGCTTGGCATTCTGAAACACAGTTTAAATACTAGTTCAGGTGCCAACAGCTCCAGAAATGTATTATTGCCATTCGGTACATAATTATAATCACATAAACTCTTATGTACATTTCTAAATAATATTGTAATTGTAATAATAGACAATATCTTAAAAAAAATATCTGCCCAACAATTACAAGTTTTGTGTGAATATTCTTATTACTTAGGAAGATAAGGTACGCATTTTAATTTTTACAAAACATGTTTTGAAATATGAAACGATCGATATAATTAACCCTGACCTTGTCTTGAATCCTAAACAATACTGAATACTGAACCAAAGTTATTAATTGTAAAAAAAATCAAAACTCTATTTACAAACGACACCTATAATGATTTTTTTTCAAAAATTGCGATTGTTTCTGGCAACTGGCCTTAATGGTTCACTAAGTTCATCTCAGCCATAGCACGTCCACTGCTGGACATATGCCTCCCCCATTGATTTCCACAAGGACCGCGTGGCAATGGAAGCGGCCCGCATCCAGCCCTTGCCTGTGATCTTTGTCAGGTCGGTGGCCGTCCTATGCTGCGCTGCCCAGTCCGTGGTCTCCATTCGAGAACCTTTCGGCCCCAACGGCCATCGGTTCTTCGAGCTATATGCGCTGCCCACTGCCACTTCAACTTGCTAATCCTCTGGGCTATAACGGTGACTTGCGTTCTTCTACGGATCTCCTCATTTCTGGGTCGATCCCATAGAGAAACCCCCATAGCCCTCTCCTTAGCTCGTTGTGCGACTCTGAGCCTGCTCAGAAGGCCTATAGTCAGAGACCACGTTTCGGTTCCGTAAGTCATCACTGGTAACACACACTGTTCGAAGACTTTCGTTTTCAAGCATTGCGGTATTTGGACGAGAAGAAGTCTCGTAGCTTCCCGAACGCTGCCCAGCCGAGTTGGATTCGACGAAGTTCACTAAGTTAAGCAACGTTATCTGCAAAGCAACGTTATCTGCAGTCCTTACAGTGGTATTTTGAACTGAGCGCTTTTACCGGCCATCGGGCCAGATCTCAAGTGTTTAATGTAATAACGAACGCTGATTTCAATGGCTTACGAAATATGTTTTACTGAACGCACTGGAATACCAAAAACGAGACGCGGCGCAAGAACTCTATTCAACCTGTCAAAAATACTCGAAGCACAAAAAAACTTGCAGCCACGTGTAAATTCGTCTATCATTGACCTTCACCGATCGATTTTACAGATATCGAAGTACGATTTGTGATGCAGGGTTGTCACTGCCATGTCTCTTCTCTCTATAGCCGGAGCAGCGCGTTCTAAGGCTCAGTTTTGTTACCTTTAGAAATAATATAATTTTGAATATTAATTTACATACTTAAATGTATATCGCAAGTGCCAAAAAGTCTATAATACTTTTTATCAAAACTGTGTTTGCACGGATAGCCAACCAAACAAGAATATAAACGTTATACATTTCTCTCTGTATGTTTGTTGGTATGTGCCTTATATTATTACTTATGAACTTTAAAAAATGAATTGCACTAGCCTCACTAGGCGATGCGCCTTCTGCGCCCGCACAACTACCGGGCTGAGCACCGTCAGTGCTCGCCCCGCCTCCGGTGAAGCTGTAAATGCCGGTAGAGGCAAACAGCATTAGTCAAAAAAAAAAATGCCAGTTGTCCTTTCTGTAATGTTGTCACATCTTAGGTGTGGGCGTCGCGTTATTACGGGAAACTTGTTTCTGGAATACGTTGTTCTGGATAACGGAATTTTGTTCTATTACTTTTCTTTAAAAACAAAAGATCGCCACTCAATTGTTTTAGACGAAAAGTCATCGGGTTACGTCGGAGGTCTCGAGCGATCTGAAATAAATAAAATGAAATGTATTTGCCAAATCTAAATTTTCCAGCCCCGACGCCTAAAATACGGCTAAAGAAAAATACTTTAAAATTAAAACGATTACTAATTAGGTACAATTTCTGATAAAAATAGTTTTACCCGCTTGCGAAATACCAAAAGAATGACGATTAATATTGATATACCCAAAACATATACGACAACGATTTGTTGTTTGGATACAATAATTAAATATCTATGTAATGTTCCCTTTTAATGTGTTGGCATTCTTCTTTTTAACACACTTCAAAAAGGTGGAGGTTCTCAATTCTACTGTATTTTTTTATCTGTACATTTTTCTAGTGGAGCCTATTTTGATGATTCTTTTTTGTTTGAAAGCTGGTGCTCCTCATGTCTTCCCATGTAAATTTGGTATGCAATAACAAGGTATGATCAGCAGTTTTTGAGTTATTCTTAACGAGTAGCGCCCCGCGGTTTCACCCGCATAGATTACGGTTTTTCCGTTACCTCAATTATCCCATGGGAACTATACTTTTTCCGGGATAAAAGTAAACTATGTGTTAATCCAGGTTTTAAACTATCTCCATACCAAATTTCATCTAAATCGGTGTAGCCGTTTGAGCGTGGAGAAGTAACAAACATACATACATATATACACAAACTTTCCTATTTATAATATTAGTAGAATAATGCGTTTTTAAATGACTTCGCCTATATTGATAATGTTCTCAATTCTTCAAAAAAACGTTCAAAATGTTTCACGGATCAGTAGTGAAGGTCGGTTTGTATAGTATTGTTTTAAATACATAATCATTATATCTTGAAACGGCTGTATAGATATTAATTACATAATTTATTTGGACTACCAAACTTATGTAACTAGATAATTGTATGTTTATTGAAATTCTCCAATTTATACACCTGAATTTTTCTTTATTACAATTAATTTATACCTTCAATATACTCGTACATCAAAGCAATAATACAAATTAAACATATTACATAATCAATTCACTATAACATGTTTTTTTATATAGATTTGCGGAGCAGATACGTAAATAATTAAATAATGCGTCTGATTTTGACGTTAATTTATTGATATTTATTCCATAATACACTGTTACCACATAAAGGTTGAAACACACATAGCACCTCGGCGTCTGATTATTATCGCCTAATTCTCTATCGTGGACAATTCTTGATATTAAATTCCATGTTACAACACACATCAGTAACACAGTACATAGAAATGACAAGAAACTGATTCTGAGCAATTCGTAAACGCGCACAGACGCACATCGCCGCGCCGGCCGCGACGCCCGCGGACCACAGACCACGGACGCTTTCGTGTGGTCCGTTCCGTATGCATTATACTGTCAATATCGTATAGTTGGTTCCGATGTAGCTGTATTTCACATAATGTATACCATGCTACAACACACATCAGTAACACAGTACATAGACATGACAAGAAACGGATTCTGAGCAACTCGTAAACGCGTACAGACGCACATCGCCGCGCCGGCCGCGACGCCCGCCGCCCACAGACCACGGACGCTTTCGTGTGGTCCGTTCCGTAGGCATTATACTGTCAATATCGTATAGTTGGTTCCGATGTAGCTGTATTTCACATAATGTATACCATGCTACAACACACATCAGTAACACAGTACAATGACAAGAAACTGATTCTGAGCAACTCGTAAACGCGCACAGACGCACATCGCCGCGCCGGCCGCGACGCCCGCGGACCACAGACCACGGACGCTTTCGTGTGGTCCGCTCCGTAGGCATTATACTGTCAATATCGTATAGTTGGTTCCGATGCAGCTGTATTTCACATAATGTATACCATAAATAGCACTACTGATATAGAACCACGGCAGTACTTGCTGTCGATCTCGCTAGATTAATGCCACACCTACATTTTTATATCGCTAGCTTCTATTACATGGGTATTTAATGTGCTTGCAGAGCCAACCAAGCGATAGTCGTAAGCGCGGTTATCCTTAGCTACCTCTGGAGCTCGAAAGTGCTAAGCAGCTAAGGTTATATTCCAGTGTTCATTGACGATATGTTGATGGCGCGGTGGCCCTGCTGCAGACACCACGGGTCGCGTCATTGTTCCAGTACTAAGTTTATATGTGAGTTTACTCAGGGGTATTTCTTCAAGGTTACTGGACCATGATTAAGTTAACTTTCTGTATTATTGATGACTGCCGGGAGTAAATATGAAATTTACCATGGGCACTATTGCGAGTTTCCGAAAAAAAAAACATTGATCTGGTGCCACCCAATTGTGCCTTTTACATATAATTTGGTTTTGTAAACTTTGTAAATTAGTTTACCGCATGCAATAGGTCTATCAAATAATTCTTTAAAATAATAATAATCTGTTGCAAGCCAAAGTCCATTAATTATAATCTAGACCATATTATAGACTAGATGTCAACTACACGTCAGGATTAAGGATCCATTCACCATTTCTGAGAAACGTTCAGTGACATTTGGAAATCTGGTTATTAACTCACGGAGCTTTGTCTTCGAAAGCGATCAGATGATGTAATTCATAGAGCATTAGGTGCTGTTAGCTAGGGTTTCTGTACGCTTTATTTATTTGTTTTCATCACAACTAGGTATTTTATTTATCTTAACCTCCGTATTAGGATACCCTGTATCGCGCGGTATAGACACACAAAATCACAGCACATAAACATCCGTAACCCGGGATAAACACCCTACACTCATCGCATAAATGTTTGCCCCTGCCGGGATTCGAACTCTGAGCCCCGGAGCCCTAGGAGACATCTCGCTGACCACTGAGCCACGGCGGGCGTCAATTGAACTGTAATAGTGTATTAGCTTAAAGTGACGACGAAATTAAAATAATATATCTATGATAACATTTGACGGCGAAGACAAATTAATAAATAATTATTTTTGAGGTCTTAAATAATTCTTGCTAAATTTATTGTACCTTCTGCTTTGTAGATACTATCCGTTTGCAAACTTCATTTCAGAAATATATAGTCCGTAGAATAATTGTGGTGGCAACCCTAATGTTCACAGATAACGGGTATAGTGAAAAATCGTACCGGGGGGTCGGATCGTGACGTGGGCTTGTCTACATCCGGTTTGCATTTTTGAACACGGCTTGAGGAAAATACGCAGTTACTAGGTAATCTTATATGGGTAGTACCACGCTGTTAATATCCCTTATCCAATTATATTTTATTAATTTATGCAAGTATTTTTCCTGGTGGCTCACTTCTGGGTAAGACAAGAATGCGACCAGTTTCAAGCTTCCAAATGTTTCTCTCGCTGTCCCCTTATTAAAGCATCTTAGGTAATTTGCCTATCAATTTAATATGAAACTCTTACTCTTCAGCGCCTTACATATACGCACTAGATACTTCTTAAAAGCAGATTACCTAGGATAGCCGTGGAGCTCAACAAGATCCCTGTAAAGGGAGTGCCCGCTCCTAAATGTTTAATTCCGATAGAAAAACGTCATAAATGCGATAATATACAATACAATACAAAACAAAAACTCTTTATTATCAGTACCAAAATATTAAGTAAAATATATTACTCAAAACTTGACAAATCTACACCAAAGTTATCGCCTACGTCACGTGGTATGCCGCCTATATTTATGCGTAGTTCACAATCTAAAGATTTGTAAAAGTTATCGAGAGTGCCAAAATAATAAATCTGTCGGAGCAGTTAAAACTTTTGAACTTAGTTACCGCTTATTATTGATATATAGTTAATAATTAATAAACATTTTCAATGTATACAAAATTTACTTCCCCTTCTTTTTTTATTTTCGCAAATAAGTATATGCCAGGACCCCCCTCCCTCATAAGTATAAATTATTATATAAAGTATAATTATTATTATTATTATTAAAATCGTTTTTTAAAGGCAAATAGAAAAAAAATATTTGAGCATATACTTATAATTATAAGTGGTTAAAAAGTTACGGGGCTGTGAGTGTGAATACGTTTGTTGTCTTTTATTTTATAGCTCAAAAAAAGCACGACATTTCCCTCGCCGTTTTTGACTACGTGACGAGAACCTAAACCCTCCCCCCACCTTTGTGACCACGTGTGGTATACCTCCCTCCCCCCTCTAAACGAGTCACGTAGTATGGGTACGTTCCCTAAGGTAACATGTAACGTCTTCAGGGTATCATGTAACTGATACTGTGCCAAAATTCATCGAAATCAGTTTAGCGATCAAGCAAACAAAGCTCCTTTCGCATTTTTTAAAATCAGACGTGAGCTAGTATTATACATTCTATACAATGTTTATAAAATATTACCTTGATTTTGATCGCTCTTTAGCTCCTCGGTGAAGGTAAAAATAGCTATTTAATCCACAGCACGGTTACATGGGACGTACTAATGTCCTCCAGACTAAGCTACCGCCCAGCTGAAAACATTTATCATCAGCTTGACCTATGAATAATAGAAATATATCTCGTATATATATATATATAAATATATAATTTAAGATCGCTTACAACATAACTTCGATCGAGTGTAGCTAAAAAGGCTATAGTTATAGACCACCAACTTTTCCTCTAATTTCATCTCCAAGCAAGACTGCGCTAATCTTGTTCATATGAAGCTTCTGAAATATTGAATTATTTAACCATTCTCCATACTGAAATATAAAAAGATAGATCCATTCATATATTTTTTACAACGTCGAAAACACTACCACGTAGCTACAACCTGCGTCAAACGAAACAATATCGTAAGCACACATTTCGATCGTGTCGCTATCCTTATATGTGAGTGGTATCAACGAGACTGTACGTGAATAGGTTACTGGGAGCTAAATATTAGTCAACTTCCGAAGTTCCTATATATCGAGCACTTCACCATTATGTAAGGGAAGTTAGCTTCCGTCCGGGTTCCTACGCACTCCAGTGCATTTCAACCTGTGAGTCGTGGCCCCTCCGGGGATGTTGCAGTCTTACACGAGCGCTCGCGGTTAATAGAAAAGGGTAATAGTGTTTGCGCCTCTATTGTATTTACGTAGAAGAAGGCTGTGCCTGTTCCTATATTATTTAATTCCAATTCCAATCTGATTCTATCATAGGTCGAGTCGACGTACGGCAATTCGCCATCGCTATATATGGTAGAAGAAGAAGCGTTTTGCTTCCACTTTCATAATGCGTACTGCCAAAGAATGGAACTCGTTGCCCGAGTCTGTGTTTCCCGATATGTACAATCCTGGAGTCTTCAAGTCGCGAGTGAATAGGTACCTTCTAGGTTTGTTGCGTGCTATATCCTAGACAACGTCATCACTTAACATCAGGTGAGACAGTTGTCAAACGCACTAACACAAACATAACACATAACTATGTACTATATATATGTAAAAAAATAAAAATAAAATATTCTAGAAACTTAGTTCTATTTTTGAGATGCAAAATAGAAAGCAATTTTTATTTCTTGTCTCTTTCGTTTCAAGTTTTTATATCCCTCATGGAAGAGAATAAGAATCACAATGATAAAAGTGTACTTGCACTTTGTAGTTTGTACAGACCTACCTTTTAGTTTCCAATTAATAACTTCTTTTTTGGTAATTTTAAATTAAAATGTAATTTTAAAATTACTGGCACAAGTTTATATACTTACGTGGCATTGTTGAAAGCTGTAAAAGTTTTTTTTATATTTTTTTTCAATAAAGTAAAAAGGTCACGTAGTCATAAAGGTTGAAAACCACTGCTCTAGCCTAATGCCCTAAGTTCAGAGCTCGTTATCGATTACAAAAATAGACATCGTCAATTTCGACAGACCCATTGGTGATGGCTATTGAAACGACAAATTTTATTCGATTCGCGTCGAACAGTTAATAATGTACGCACAAATGGCATTCGCTGAGATTCAATATAAAATTGTCGTGTATTATGTACGCAGTTTCGCAGTTTATGGCGTGTGTTAAAACGTGGGCAGGTTATTTTGACAGTGGTCAAGGACAAGTGCTCGGTCGTTCTGCGAAGGTCACCAGTCCAACCTGACCTTGCTCGGAGTACCGAGAATTCGGTATGTTCTGGACGCCCTCTGATGTGAGATACTCAACTCTAAAGGGTAAACGTGCTATATTTTGACAGTTACATTTAGTTGTGAAATATGGAATCGAAATGTACGTTTAGAGCATCCATTTTGTTGAACAAGCTCTAAAGTCGTTTTATGGCTGAGATGAGATGAGTGAGATGACTAATACTCATTTCATGTAGTGAAGTCGGTCGCCGTAGCTCAGTGGTCAGTGTCAGTGACATGACTTCTGTGTCTCCGGAACCCTGGGTTAGAATTCCGGCAGGGGCAAACATTTGTGCGATGAGTGTAGATGGTTGTCCCGGATGTTGAGGGTCTGTGTGCTGTGATTGTGTGTGTCCATGCCTCCCGCGACACAGGGAATCATAGTGCGGGGGTCTGTGATAAATAACAAATAAAAAAATAATAAGAAACTACCATATAATTGTTACCTCAAGCTGATGTAGGATTCGATCCTTTGCCCGCCTGATCAGCGATTTACCCTAACTACAACAGATTTAATATCGCTTCAATCAAAGCTTTAGAAGTTCCGCAATGCATGAGCTTTCATTCTCGCTATGGTAATAATAATGAAAACTTTTGCTATCGCACATACCGATCCAAGCCTGGAATTACGATGGGAGCGGTGTGTCATTACAAGTACAAAGGTATATATTATAATTTGACGTTACACGACGATGGAAATAGCAACATTGTCGCTACAATCTCGATACCTATCTGTGTACCGTGATGATACCATTAATGGTTTATTAGAACTGGATGATTTTATCGGAGCGGCCATGGTGCTTCGTGGGTTCAGCGTCATTTGCTTGCATGGTGCATATTGGTCTATTTTTTTAAAAAAAATGTTGCAAACAAGCAGATGGACCGCCTGATGGTAAGCGATCGCCGTCGTCTATGGATATCTGTAATACTGAGGGAATATCATACGTTGCCGATCCTTTTTAAGACTCTGTTAAGTTTCCTATTGAAGATTCCCATATTGTTATTCTGTAGCTATTCGGTAACACAGAGGGAGGAAACAGGTTTAATTAGGTTGGGATTTTTTTACCTGAGATCAAAGAATTTGAACTGTTTTGAGTAAATATTTTTCTTTTCTATGGAACAAAAATCAACACCTCGGATGTGTTTCTAACGCATGGACACATTTGGACTACTTGTGGTGTATTACTATAGCTTAGTTGGCAAAGTGAGGATAGTATTCTGTAGGTTCGTGGGTTCAAGTCCCACTAGTAGCCGAACATTTTCGTTCAAAAATTTGGACGTACGTTTGATCTTGTTATTTATTTTAAGCAGCACTCCACTAGCAGTCCGTATTTGTTCCTCCTAGCATGACGTCAATGTGAAAATAAACCATAAAACTCCAATATTAAACGATTTTTTTTACATATTATAAGTTTGCGTTTGACACTATAATAAATTACAGAATTATTGTGTAGACAGTTATCGTCACACAGTCCAATACACAGTCCTGTGTATTGGACTGTGTCATTCACCCTGATGCGGAGTTCAGCCAAAAATCAAACTATTCTTTGGGTTATTGGAATTCTCTTCCATTGTACTTGCCAATAAAACCCCATCAATCTATTTTCTCCGCGGCCTTGTTCATGAGACAGGAGCTTGCCTGTGTTCTCAATTATCGGTATTAGTGTGTACTGTTTTCTATAATTATGGAAACGTATCGATTTTAGGTAACCCACGTAACGGTTAGTAGTGGTGGAAAGCATTTGCATTAATTATTGAAAGAAATCGAGCGATTTTTCTATATTTGAAGCTCTGCTGACAATTTTTTTTTAATTAGTGTTTCTCTACTGTTCACTACTACAGGCTTATTAGTAAGGTTTAACTTAATCGATAACATGCAAATAAGTGCACGGGTGGTAAGGGTACTTTCCAGTACCCGCCTACCTAGCTGTCACCCTCAAGTTTGAAAAACTGTCACCAAACACATGGTTTGCTCAGGCAGCAGTCCTTAAGAGCCAGTAAGTAATCATTCATTATTATTTTATTTTTTTTATACTTTTTTTATTTTATTATTATAACACTCAGACCCCCGCGCTAGGGTTCCCTGTGTCGCGGGAGACATGGACACACACAATCACAACACACAAACACCCAAGACCCGGGACAAACACCTATACTCATCGCACAAATGTTTGCCCCTGCCGGGATTCGAACTCATAATTATAACCACTATCTCACCTCAGGTTATTAATTAGCTAGTTATCTATAATACATACTGTCCACTCGCATTCTTCATCTGCGTTTAGGCGATTCATTATAATTGCTGATATGTTATAATGAAAGGAAACGTAATATTTGCAGTCCGGCTCACATGGTACGATTAATATTATATTTGTTTATTATACAACACTTACATACCGGATTTTATACACGTCATACCTTTTTGGCGCACAATTACCTCTTATTAGTAATTTATTCAATCAACATCCACAGAGATCTTATAATCATTTCAATATTTATTTATTTATTACATAAATAATTACATACACCATTACAGTATTCACCAATGCGATGCAGTAAAATCATAATGATAATATATTATTTTCTAACAAGTTTTGCACAACTTCTGTGAATTTCGCCATGCTACAATGAAAAATGTCAATATGGGAAGATATCTGATTGACTAGACATATGGCTCTTGTCAAGGAGGCACACTGAAGAAGATTAGTCTTCGCTTTCGGGACACTAAAAATCGCGGGACGGCGTCGTAACATCACATATCGCACCGGTGCGCGCAGCTGAAACTCATATGGTTGCCTATGAAACGATATCAATACATATAACGCATAGATAATAATTAAATATGCTAATATTATAAACGCGAAAGTTTGTTACTCTTTCATACTCAAACGGCTGGACGGATTTAGATGAAATGTAGTATAGATGTAGTATAGTTTAGATGTAGTATTTAGATACTTCAGGTCCCGCAATAACACATATGCTACTTTTCATCTTCATCAATCATATCCACGCGAGTATAACCGCGGGGCGCAGCTAGTAGTAAATACGTTGTTAGCTTGTTACGTATAGTATCGATCGACAGGTTCAAGGATGGCCATATCTTGAAGGCCCTCGTGGCCGTCAGTGTGACGGCTGCCAGCTTTGTGAGCGAATCCGTCGGACAGACAAGACTTACTCTAAGAGGCTTTGGAACATGATACCTTGGAAAATGGCGGTACACTTTTGTGATTGGTCCGCAGCGAGTAAGTGAGAATCTAGTTCTATTTCTTACTGGTATTTTATAGTAAAACTCCTAATGAAAATGAGGTTATATTATTTAAACCTAATCAGCGGTTATAATCAAACCAAATCATGTGTGTAATAAACTTTATTTAAATATGGTAGATTTAGTTTAGAATTATGGTACACTTGGCTAGATTTAAATTAACACATAGTGTGTTCAGGCAGGAGACCTTGAGAGCCAGCAAGCGTTCTAGGTCTAACGTGATAACATCTTCCTTCGACCACATCGTCGGAGACCGTCAAGGTTATTTAAGTTACATTAAATTAATTTGGGGCCTACTTGTGTTAAGGGATCCCGGTTAAAACGGATTCGATCGACATTTGTAGATAATATATTCACTACAAATTTTTAATTTCTGGCGACTTGAAGTCATTTTAAAATATTATATTAAATGTTTCGTACAAGGAGATTCAGATCATTTATTTACGTAAAATAAAGTTTGAAATATGTCATCTATTATGTAAAATAATAACATAAAATTATAATAATGATTTAGTCCGTCATCACTTAACATCAGGTGAGACAGGTGTCAAACGCAAACTTTTAATATGTAAAGCACAAATAAAAAATCTAGACAACGTTATCTAACTAACTAAAGTTAATGTAATATATTGTTCATGTTGTATTTAGGTCTATGTGCGTATGTATATATGTATGTGTATGATTGTATTTATATATGTACGTTTATAAGTATTTATATATATGTATTATATATCAGACATTCTTTGCAACCAATTTTATATACTTGTTCACATCCACTATATACATATAATATTACAATTCCTGTCCATTCAAAGATTGCCTGTAAGAACTTGCTTAAAGCGATAAGGCCGCCAATTGTTCTACCAATGTTTTATGTAATTTATATTCTATTTTTTTACGGCGTTCAATAAAGTGTTTTTGATTGATTGATTGATTAATTGACAACATATGAGAATGAAGGTGTCGAATGTCTAGATTGACCGAACTAGATGGAGATATGGGATCATAGCGATAAAGGTCTACCTCTCTAATTACACCTCATGTGACGAGGTGCCGTCGAGTCTAGCGACTTGTGAACTCCGCCGGGATGGCGCCACCACTGCCGTATCAGCGTTCAGCGTATGTGTCACATTTGCTTAGCAACTCGATAGTCTCGAGTGCTGGACCCGCCGTAACTATCCACCTAATTATTTGAAGTTTTCGTTGCCAATTTGATCTTAATATACCACTTATATTAAGGTCGATTTTTTGTACAAATGGTTGAGGAAATATTTATTAACTTTCTAGTAATAAAATTTAAATTGACAACGCTTAAATTTTTGCTTTAAACCCGTTTTAAATATCAAATACAACCATTACTTTATATGTTTAATCACAAGTTATTAAAATGATAGGTATTAAAAAGAAATGTACATATTAATTGGCCTTTAATTATGGACCAAGAAAGAACCTAAACGACGCGGTGACGTATCTGTGATCAATACATCAAATAAAACCGCTTATATACTGTTCCATATGAGGCACGTTGAGCGTAGTCTCAATTTCGAAAATAGCAATAAGTATAGGGTTGTATATTACATACAATAATAATAAGTACTTAGAACCATGAAAGAAATGGTAGACAATCATTCTGGCTTGTAAAACATACTAATATATTTATTTACTTTTCTTGTATCCTTACATTGGAAATGTGCAATATTGTAATAATATGTATGTATAATGTGTGTTGTGATTGTGTGCTGTGGTTGTGTGTGTTCATGCCTTCCGCGACACAGGGAATTCTAGTGCGGGTGTACTTAGTGTGATAAATAAAAAAAGAAAAAAACGATATCTTTAAAATGAAACTGAAAACTCGAGCAAGTATTAAGCTATATAAGGTAGAAATGGAATACGTATGTATGCCAAAGCAGTATCGGCACGTGTACAGACGTGTCACCCGAAAATGGAACCGCGCACACTCCATCCTGTCTTGAATGACTAAAACAAATCGCAGTACGGAAATTCTAACCACAAACGAAATATATAATATATTTTCAGTTTCCCGACCCCGAGTGGTCGGGTTCACTGCCAAAAATAACATTACACCTCGGGCCAGGGAAGAGTTCAGCGACATTTACACGCGACGTAGACTTCCTCAGCTCAGGAGGTGACAGCTCCGAGATTGTATCTGATGACGGGGGAGACGGGAACTGATGCTCTGTCAACTGAATACTAATATCCATTCACATATATTATTATACTATAATTAGGTAGGCATATTGTTGTCTATACTAATATTATAAAGAGGTAACGTTTGTAAGGTATCTATCTAAAGATCGATTGAACCGATTTTGATTTTTTTTACCAATAGAAAGCCACGTTATGAGTGAGTGTCATAGGCTACTTTTCATATTCATCACCACCACGCGGGTGAAACGACGGGGCGCAGCTAGTAAAAGATTAAGAAATAGTTTATTAAGTAACTGCAGCAATAGTGAAAATAACGTCGAATAGTTTGATTGTTATGCTATTGGTATGTTTGAGGTGTATGATCTCACTTCATGGTCAGTGATGACGTACTCGGCGTATCGTAATAGACCTAGTTTATCGACTGGCACTCTAGTCTAGGACAGGAGCCTTGACGCACTCGACTCTTGGGCATTCGGTGACAGATTTGCAAACTTGAGGGTAGACAAACGAAAAAATCTGAGTTAGGTACTTTCACTGTAATCTCTGGCGCTAGTTTGTATACGATTCAGTGACCACTAGGCAGCAACTCACGCCCCTTTCTTATACAAATTAAACCCACTCTTACTTCTGATTTGATTTACTAACTTGGCATTGGTATGTCATTTTCTGATCAGACATTCCTAAAAATATGTTCCAGATTCTTTAAAAAAAGCGGCTTAAACATGGTAAGTAATCGAAAACATATTAAACCAAAATGATAACTGCTGAAACCCCCTACCAACCCAGCTCCACGCGTAGTTTCGTTCCATTGTTCGCTGAAGACCTTTCCTTTAAGCCTTCCTTTGTATACGTACGCTGATATATTGCCATCATCCTCCAACCAGGTTCAAGGCCGGTCGCGGAGCGTCATAGAAAACTCGCAAATTATTCTCTAACAGCTGATACAAATATTTATAGAATCGTTTGACGGATAGCTCGCCTGTTCCATGGTTACAGTGCGCAATAAAAATGACTGCCAAATTACACAAGTGCTATCTTTGGATCTACAGCTTCCTAGAACATGGATAATTGTAGACATCGGCTTGCAGGATGGTGCTGTCATTAACTTCATTATAGCGTATTGACGTCTTTTGTTTTATGTTCAGATATTTTATCGTGGGAGGAGATGGTATCGTCACCGGTTGTGAAATCTCTGTTCGCCACTTTCGCTTCATACCTTCGTCATTGGATCTCGAAGTATTACGTGAATAATGTATGCTTTAATTTGCTTTGATGCCGCTGGACGGCTACTTAACGCTAATAATTCTACTGCTTAGGAATTGTGTCAAACATTTCTAAGACATTCATCATCGCCATTTTTATCGCGACGTCCAAGGCGGAGTCACGTTGAATGTTTATTGGATCTCAAGGACATCTTCCTGAACACACTTTGTGGTGACAGTTGTTAAAACTTGAGGGTGGTAGCTAACTAGGCGAGTATCGGAAAGTAACAACTCAACTACCCTGCTGTGGATTCGATAACGATGTTACCCTCACTGGAAGCTCAAGCCGATGGCGGGGACTGAACCAGCGTCCGTCAATTAAACAAGGATTTCATAGCTTCAAATTCCATTGCCTTTTTTTCCATTGCTGCTGGTCCTAACCAAATTCGGCAGCTCGGACACGTAACGCACATTTATAGCGTTTCCTCATGTAGGTACGTAGGAGTATTCTGAATGCTAATAATGTCGTCATGTCCGTCTGTCCGCGGAGGCACGTGTGCCTCAAGTTCAAGGGCATTCAGCGCGGTCGTTAAACTTCGCGTTTTGCACGGCTTGCGCAACTCCCAGACTGGCATAGAGTAACCTATACCTTCATATGTTACAGATACGGCGCTGTCGACACTTCCCAGGAAGTTATTATTAGACTTACATACCTGCTATTGAATTTTATTATTTGTTATGTCTAGAACGGGAATATCAGAAGCGATTCTCATTATTTTGATTATCGAACAGATTTCCGCTTTGTTACCAATTGCGTTGGACTATATGCGTAGATCGTCTCACCGCAAAATAGTATATGCAGGAAAAGCTTTATCCATAGTCTATGGATGGATATCGTACGAATTACCGAAGAAGGAACGGAGCCAATTCTTTTATTAGAAACAGGCTGCACCCCGCGGTTTCACCCGCGTGGACTACGGTCTTCGCACTACCTCAATTATTTATAGAGGAACTATACTTTTTCGGGGATACAAGTAGCCTATGTAATATTCCAGGATGTAAGCCATCTTCGTTCCAAATTTACTGCAAATCTATTCTGCCGTTTCAGCTTGAAGGAGTAACAAACATACAAACGACAGACAAACATTCGCCTTTGTCATGATCATCGGTGGTAGAACGTGATGCAAGAATAATAAGGTTGAAGAGCTCTTCAAACTACCCTATATGTATATATATCTACCGACAAGTATAAAAGACCTATATTTTCTAAGGGTTATAAAAAAAATATGGTTATTAAATGTTATATGTTATGATACTGATGACAAAACAATTTTCGGATCTCTCATATGAAACCCTCATCCATAGCTATGTGACAGTGAGTTACCACGCGGCAACCGCGGGTGGGCTGCGTGTCCGATTGTTGTATAAAATAAATAAGCAATTTGTTTGTATGTCTGTTTGTTCACACCTCGCGGTCTCGGCGTCGACGACGACACCCCCTGTCGTGATATTGGGACAACGTTTATTCGTTTTTATATCGACCCCGGGACTTCTGTGTCCAATCGACTCAAAACCCTTTCTCGGTGCTCTAAAGCGTACTGTGTCAGTGTTAATCTCGACTCGTCATGCAACATTGAATCTTATGTAACGTGAGTAAGGTTGATATAGCTAAAAAGCAATTGATAGACGACACACTGTATCGAATTCTCGACAATGGTACTCCACCAGAAGGATATCTCTCGCGTTGAAAAGATGAATTTCAAGGTTAGACGTGTTCTAATTTTAAAAGTAACTCATTATTCGATCCTTCACACCTTTTTTGGGCGATTCTCATGAATCCCGGTGAAACAGTTTCTCCCCTTGATTAGGATCTAAAAGGTACTTCCGTGAAAGTGTTCCTTCGGAACAGGTTTCGGAATCGAAATGGGGGAGGTGTCGCGTATAATGTGTGTAATCTGTGAATGGAATCGCTAATCGCGGACGTTTCGCTCTTCACTTGAATACGAATGGTCCATTAGCACTAACAATAACAATGCTCACGTGTTTGTGGACGACGAATATAATAATATGTGTAAGGAGAGGAGTAGATGTGAACCACACTACGGCGGCTGTTATCAACATATCCTTTATTCAACGACGCGTCATAACATGTGGTGTAATATAGACAAATGATATTTTTTTATTGGGAATAGGCAGGCGTTTGACCACTATCTCACCTGATGTTAAGTGATGATGCGGTCTATGATGGAGCACGCCTGCCTAGCAGATACCTATTCCTACCTGTGTGCAGTGAAAGCATGTATATGCTTTCATTGATGATAGTATTTAATATTTAATAAATTTGTAGACTGACGGTACCTACGCGTCGTGTCGCTTATCGCCGATTAAATGAAGCGTTTAAGCGTGTGAAGTTAGAATTAATTTGAACTGTTGGAAAGTAATAATCCTATTATTGATCCGTTCTTCCATCTGAAAATGATATCCTATAGCAAAATGTTTCCAATAAATTATTAGTCTATGAGTGTTGATCGGTATGGATCAGAAAGGCTGCACTCGTATAAGTATTAGTAATTAATTACTTACCCACTGCAGTGTCTCGGTCCTTACTGTCACAGAGACGAGTACTACTCGTACTGAGGAGGTAACAATAATATAGTTATATATGTACATACTAGTAGCGCCCGAGGTTTCACCCGGGTGCATTACGGTTTTCCCGCCACCTCAATTATCCCACGGAAACTCTATCCTTTTCTATCCTCTTCTATCCGGGATAAACGTAGCCTATGTGTTATTCCAGGGTCTATTAACCTATCTCCATACCAAATTTCATCTAAATCCGTTCAGTATTTTTTACGTGTAATAATCTAGTGAGTAATCCATCATACATCGATACATGCAAACTTTCACATTTATAATATAAGTGGGATAAGAGATTTAAAGTAATCTGATCCACATTGTCAGCCTAGGTACTCTGGGCACCCAAGATACTGGCATAGTCTACTTTGGGGCCCCTCGTCAATCTTACTGACTGTTGTGACAGGAAATAAAATTACTTTTGTAATTACAGATATCTGACTAGGTCAGAGAGCCCCAGTCTTTTCGTCAGGTTTAGACTTATGTTAATTAAGTTAGTGTTAAAATACATATGGGTGGCTGCAAATAATTAAATAAAACATTGTCTTACACGTCAAATCCTCGGGATTAAAGAGAGGCATTTGTACATTAATTTCTTAATGTCAATGTCATGTTAATAAGCATAGCTCATATGATCAGCAAGTTACAAATTATAGCGGACAGTGCACATACATACAACTGATACATAGTTGATGAGGTCAATGAGGCCGAAAAGGTCCCGAGTGAAGAGCGCGGGCGCATGGTTCGTCGAGGAGACGCAGCGTTGGACGTCCACTCACACTGTGGATAGACGAGCTGCTAAACGTCGCAGAAGAATGTTGGATCTAGGGCATTTCGAACCGGCCCTTGCCAAAATAAATTGGTATGCCTATGAAAGGCCGGCTGTGAACGTCGTATGGCTACAATAATTACGCTGATGAAATCACCTATACTATTTTTTTAAAATATTACAATGTCTTTTTCAAACTATTATAATTGTTTTATTTCATTTTATTCAGTTAGTGACACATAAATTAAAGCTGTTGCTTTTATAACGATCTCCACATTTTTGTTTGCTTTGTACGTATGATGGCACTAAACGTTTTAACGTTAATTTGCATCATCATTTGACCTTCACACGGGACTAAAGTCCCCATGACCGGTTCTGCACAAGTGACAATTTCAACAATGTGCCACTTGTAGGCGGGTGAGTCAATAGTCCTATACCAAGGTCGCCTCTCGTGGTGGCGCCATTCAAATGTTATGGGGCGCTCGGGCAATTCGCTATATATATATAGGTGACGGCTCACGACCAACCTTATTTGGCGTTTTCCTGCTATGTGGGTATGTAAGTAGACGGATGATTGACTGAGCAGCTTATGCTTAGTTCTGTCCTAATTTGTTGTGGGCATTAGTTATACGGCGGTCCAGCTCCTTAGTATGTTCATCGTATATCTACCTCATATAATACATAGTCGGTGCTCTCAAAAATGTATATAATAATTGTTTTTTTTTAATCTCACTCAGACCCACTAGGATTCCCTGTGTCGCGGGAGGCATGGTCACACACAATCACAGCACACCAACGCCCAAGACCCGGGACAAACATCTACACTCATTGCACAAATTTGCTCCTCTGTCGGGATTGGAACCCAGGGTCCCGGAGACACAGAAGTCATGTTAATGGCATTAACCACTGCGCCACGGCGACCGTCGAATATTGCAGCGAATCGTCAAGTTTCACGTTTATGTATTATTTATTGTTATCATGTTTGGTTATGCGACGTGAGCTTCATGCTAAGATTGCCTTCGAAATGTTGTATGGGAAATCTCCCGTAGAATGAACTAAAAGCTACCTCAAATTATCCTTAAGCCATCATCATCTCAGCCATAGAACGTCCACTGCTGGATATAAGCCTCTCCCTTGTCTTTTCTAGGGGGGGCTTTGCCAGTACTCTCCACGATTAGAAGGCGGGTTAGCGAGCGCAGTATGTTGAGTTTATCCGCAGATGGCGCTGCTGCCTGTCTTCTGGTATGTGATCCCGTAGACGACTCTTACGGCCCCCACCCCACGGCAAATCAGACATAATCCAATCGTATGTACACTGCAATGTTTCCAATGCCACAAGCGACTAAATCTCTTTTTCAATTACTTTAAAATTGAATCACCCTTACTGTTCCATTGACACCTGTGCTAATCGCCTAATAAAACAGTAGACAAGTTGTAAAAGTAGCGTATTTCGCATGTGTCTCTACTGGGCCAGCGATCGTGTGTATCTAGAAATACTAAACCGATTCCTATAAATCTTTACAGAATTCGTCACTTTTATAACTGCAGAGTATTTATTAGTTTAATCACCCAACCATATATTAGGATCAAGCATGATTAACGAATGCAGAACAGCTAGAGCAGGTACGTGAGTCAGACCTCAGGCTACGCGGTGACTATTATGTAATCTGTGCTCGTGGTGCCAGCCATTTACTGACAACGTGGAGTATATAGGTATGGCATGTGTCTACATCCTTTCTCAGAATGCCGAACCGCCTTCCGTCGGCGGCGCTCCGCTTTGTATCGGATTGAGTCAGGGATCATAGTTCACTGTATGATAATGAGCCAAATTTGAATGGGTCGACTAGCTCGGCTCATGAATGATGCTTTTGTTTGCAGTTTTTGGGTATGCTCTCAGAACGGTTGCTTATCTATAGAAGAACGATTCAGACGAAAGCAGCAGTAGAATATCGATGCCATGATTTTGACGCGACGAGCGATCATAATTATATTAGAACTAGCAGCGTCCCACGGTTCCAACCGCGTGGACTACGGTTTTCCCGCTACCTCATTCCACGAGAATCATACTTTTTCAAGGACAAAACGCATATGTCCTTCTCCTGAATCACATCTGCGTCTATACCAAATTTCATCGAAATCGGTACAGCCGTTTAAGCGTGAAGAAGTAACAAACATACACATTTATATTCATACAAACTTTCGCCTTTATAATATTAGTGGGATTATTTATTAGGGTTTTGCTGTACCTATCCCAGAGAAACTAACAATATTTCGGAACAAAAGTAACCTATATAATTATGTATGTTAATCCAGTTTCTAAATTACCTACATTCCAAATTTCATTCAAATCTATCAAGTCGTTAAGGCGTGAAGAGGTAAAAAATGCACAGAAACAGACATAGTATGTATATACACAAACTTTCGCATTTGTAATGTTACTGTGGTTAGAATAGACTAATAATTTGTTTGCTTTTATCTGCAAAAAATGTTTTTACATATCAAATAGTAATATTTTAAGCCAGACCTTACTCATGTTGCCAATTTAAGAGTTGTAGGAGTACTATTTGAGCAAGCCCTTTGTTAAAAAACCGAAGCTTTCCTCTCCTTTACCTTTTCGGATGAGAAATATGTCCCAAATCAAACGCTCAATATAAAAATTGGTAACTCTCTAGAGTTAAAGTAAAGAGTCATCAATTAACACGACACGCTTTGCCGCTGCGGAAGCGCAGGTCACAAGGTCTTATTCCCCCAGAAAATGTAGGTTGAATGAACTAACCGAAATGGTCAAAATTAAATTGGAAGGCGTCGTCTTGTCAGCATGTAATATCACGATATATGAAACTAAAACTACGTCGCCTACGAGCGGTAATGTTTCTATTGGTACATTATAATCGAATTATTTACTGCTACCGTAGATTACATGACAGTTATTGAACTAGGCCGTGCATTGGCTGAAGCCCCATGGGCGCGACACTGGACTAGTGGTATGTTTGCTTTCAAGTAATTGTTATTTAATCTGTGTGTACTGTTCCGTGTTGATTACTATTTGTGTTTTGGACAAGTAACAATCATGACAGATGCTCAATTTGTAGTGGACTGTTGTATAGTTTTGTTGTGTTTTGGTCTAATTATGTGTTAGTGTTGATGATTACATTGTCATTACAGGGTTATACCGTTGATTAGCACGTCAAACTATATATTATATAACTAAGAGGTAACATTAAACAATATTTATCTTATTTATTTGTCTGAATATGTATGTGTATAAATTTATATGTATTTATTTATTTATTTATATACAGGCTGTCCCAGAACTCAACGTAAAGCCGAAACGGGGTGACAGGATTGATCGTATCCATCATGAGAAAAATCAGAAAAAAAATCTATCTCATGCAGTTTGAAAATTATGGGCATTTTAAGAAAAACCTAGAAATTTGGTCAAGCTGTAACCATTTGTCGGTTATTGTGGTTAATTTTTATTATTTGTGTTCATTTAATATTTGGAAACATAACCCTAACGAACATATCTGAATGACAGTCAAAACTAATGACATAATAGCCCCAAGTTTCCTAGAATTAAGACTAATTTGTTAAACTATGAATTTAAAATGTTCAAAACTTGTCGACTCTGAAATGCTCTCTTTTAAAAATAGTGTACTAGAGTGCCTTGGCAAGTGCCATTAATAGTTGGCACATATAATCAGAAATTTAAAATGATACAATACTTGTAAGTTTCATACTAAAAAAAACGAGTAAAAAAATAAAAACCTCAAATTACCCGATTTTTGGTAACCCATTTTATTGTAATTTTTTTTTTTCTATTTCTGTAATTTTGTGTCAATGAAGTGTATTAAACATATTTAGTGTGTAGGTATATTTGCCTTGCTTTAAGCTCGCAACATTTCGGCGCTCTAGCGAGCGTGCTACTTTTCCGCATTAAGTCAAATTTAAAGCAGTGTTAGTATAAAATTCTTATGTATAAAAAACTCGTTTTGGAATCTACATTAAAGAACAGTAAATAATTTTTCACTTTTACAAACGCAAACGCATTCACACTCAAGCCCCCGCACTAGGATATGTATCGCGGTAGGTACACAATCATACTACACCAACATTCTAGACCTGAAAAGAAACATTTATTCTCACCACAAAAATGTTTGCTCCAGCCAGGATTCGAACTTGGGGAATTTGGGGGCGGTACTAAAGTAGCGTCACTGATGTTCACTGTTCACCACTCGTATGTTAATTCTAATATGAATGAACGTGACAGTCTAAAACTGACTATCCATTACTATATATTCTAAAACGTCTTTAAAACCAAAACTTTATTAGTTATAAATGCGGTTTATCTTTTTTATTTTTCTTCTGCAACTCTTGTAAATTATCTACTTTAAACTCATCAACACTGTATAAAATAATGAATAGAAACTTAATAGCAATTCAACGCGCTAACGCCGCCAGCGTTTTGGGACCTTTAACGCCACTTCATGTCATTTATTTAAAGGTTGAGTTGTAAAATGTATTTGAATTTTTTCATCCCGTTGAAATTCTTCCAAAACCCAACTTTTAATGTGGCACCTTCGAGGCGTATATATATAAGAACATTGTATATACATACATGACCATCATCATTATCATAATCATGTCGGCCATGACTCTCGTCGATGGAGGCGCCTCACCTCCTACTGTCCCGCAGTGTAGCAGTTCCATGCCAGAAGTCTGGCATGGAACTGCCCTGGTCCACCCCATACCCAAGAAAGGTGATCGGTCTGATCCGACTAACTACAGGCCTATAGCTATCACCTCTCTGCTTCGCAAGGTGATGGAGCGAATAATTAACACCCTGATCCTTGGTTATCTAGAAGAGCATCAGATCATCAGCGATGGTCATGATGGACATGACCTCCCTGTTATACATACAATTAATCAAAGTTATATATAATTGAAATTGTATGTATCATGGTAGGTAGGTATTGTATATAATATATATAGATATATTAGGTTAGGTATATTAAATACAAGCATAAGGATTCTGTAAATATCCTCTCAATATGAATGGTTTTCCGCGAAGCAATATTATTATGTGTCTGTTTCGGTGAATCATTGGTGAACAATTCATTGTTTCGGCTGGTACCGGTTGTCATGTGAGTCAAACGTACATATGTACAGTACATAGGTATCTAAGCGTCTCATACTCATAAATAATAAATATTGCTAAATTACAAGATTAAACAAGATACTCATCTTGTTCAACTGAACTAAACTGAAATTCTGGAAAATAAGATTAGTTCTTATGCGGTTGCGATACAGTCGAAATTAGTAATGATATTTATTAATAACAATAATAAAGCTGTTCTTTAAAACTGCGGGTAGTTTTAGTTACGCTACTTTTTATTTGGTGTCGATTAAAACTACCCGCAATGGGCCAGAAATTGAATAAAACTCATATTAGAATACGAATTTAAAAATAAATTTGATACGAGCTCGACGTCATATGGCCACCCCACACATGTCAAATTTTGGTAGGCCAGTTTTTAGTGCTCGTCTGTTTCAGTTTTCGTCCATTCAACGAATCTGCGAGTGTAAAGAACACTACGAATAGATTCTTAAGAAACAAATGACGATGCGAAAGACCCGAGCGCTGAACACAACCCTTGTATCTTTCATTTTTCCTGCAATATCTTCTAATGCAATGGACTAAAACATGTTCTCTGTGTTTCCTCTTGTCTTTGTCCTCTCTGTCCTGTCAAGTATAATGTTATATGTGCCAAAATAGAGATTAGCAATGCCAGAATGGCACAGAGCAATGATCGCGCGCAGTTTTTGTTGTTCTTTTTGCGCCGGACCAGTTTATCGACACCGACACATAAAAGGATCGGTTTATACCGTGCAATCATTTTTATTGTGCACTAGAACTCGCCTGCGGCTTCGCATGCCTTCAGCTGCTCGAGCAAATGCGCTATTGATGGCTGGAATCCGCGTTCGTGTTAGTATAGAAGACGATAAAACTTTAATTGGCGCTGGAGTCGTATTAAGAGATTTATGAATAATATAGGATGGTAGGAATCTTATTGACGGCCAGCCTTTCTCTTCTAGACGTAGGTAGGTTATAAATTGCACCTAAAATGAAATCGTACTACTTCGTATTACATAATAATATTATACTATTATTTCGGAAGTTATCGTCAAGCTGAGTCTTTCTATGTGTAGACATCGGTAAGGGGCCCCCATATCTCTGCAATTTATATACTATCATAAAAGACTGAGCGACTGAGTTCGCGAAAGCAACCCAGTACCCCCTGACATATAAACTGATGCCAACCTATGTTGTAAATATACTAGTTCAGTTGTTTATGGTGCCTTGCTTGCTTGTATAGGTACCTAGCTACTATTACTGCTTGGTTATCTAAAGTCTATATGTAGTGTGCTCTACTGCTTATCTTTTTTTTTAAATAAAATTAATTACACAATATTTAGTGGTCATTCCGCGGGGTCACCGCCCCCCTTCCCCCGTCCCTCCAAAATTTCTCTATTTTTTTTTCTTTTAAAGCCTTTGGAAGTGTCGATAGAAAAAAGCCGTTGCGCTTGCTCAAAGGCATGAAAATAAATAAATACTCAGTAAAATTTGAACAAAATATTTCAACGAGACTTGTGTTCAGGTAGATAAGTCAGATTAATGTTGGCACTTTATCTAAGAAATTAATACAATTATCTATGCAAGCCTTGTACATCTTCAAAATATAATTTACGTGCGTAAAATACTTGATTGAGTCACAATAATTATAACACTAGAAGTAAGAATATATTATTTGCATTAGGTTAAAAAAAGGAAAGACAATAATTCCTTCCTAGGGAACTTCGTTTTACAGTATACTCGTAATCATAACTAACGGAAGAAAAATATATATGATGTAATAGAAAAAATTGGCTATTATAATGTGTAGACACTAAATTATTAGATATTATTTAGGAGACAACGATGCTTGCAATTCTCAATCTGTGTCAACTTACCATTATAACGCGTCATCAATTCCCTTGAACTTGTACATATTATAAATACACCTTCTTCTTCTCTCAGCCATGTGCGTCCACTGCTGGACATATGCCTCCCCCATATAGGGGGGATTTGCCAATACTCGCCACGCTTGGCATGCGGGTTGGCGAGCGCAGTATGATTTACAATCCTCAGAAGGCGCTGCTGCCCACCTTCTGGTACGTGATCCCTTAGCACTCTTACGGCACCCACGAGAAGAGATGGGGTGGTACTATTCTAGGCCGGTACCACCACGGCACCATTATGTATTATAATACATAATAAACATTATTTGAAGAGAATGACCCCTGAGTTTCTTGCCGCTTCTTTTCGGTAGTCGGGCTGTGTATTATGGTACCTGCGTGGCGTAAATGTTAGTCTTCAAATATTAATATTTTTATCGACGTACAAAAGTATTTATTATTGTCTAACTTGAACAAATTGTATTAAATTTGAATTTAACCTTGTTAGGTACTTCCTAGGGTGAGAAAAGTTAAGAGTAAATTACTTGAATCACTTTGTCAACTGTATATAAGAAAAAAGATTATTCTACTGATATCTGATTCTGTCTTCAATTAGAATGTTCAGGCATCGATACAAAGAATACTGACATCAACAGACCGTGTTTATAAGTGCTATTATTGTCTGTTACAGATTAATACCATCAGCGGGAGCCCAAAACCGAAGTAAGTAAATTGGAAGTATTTAATTAAATTCTTTGTATTTTCCTGTTTGACAGCACGTCGTTTCCGAGAAATTCGAGACTTGACAAAATCTATATGTTTTTATAACAGAATTGATCGCGACGCGAGACGGCGCGGGCGCGGCCGCGGCAGGCAGGTCTATTTGCGTATTGAATGAAGTAACGGCCTCTTGAATCATTCAGCTTTTTACCACTTTTGACTTTGAGAATAACATTACTTTAGAACTCTATTGTGTATTTGTATTCAGCTTTTTTCGTCTTGGTACCTAGAAGAAGGCGCTTCACGCCTTTTGTATATTTTACTTACCTCCATGGTCGTTTGGTATTCTTTTGTGAGTATCTTCTTGCTTGGCTATTGTTTACACCACTTTTTTTAGGATTGAGTGAGCAGGTAAAGCGCAATTCAATTTATGTGTAATTCTGAAGTTTTTGTTTACTTGGTTCTGTCTCGGTTGATCATTATACAGTTTTATTTCTATGCAATATTAATCAATATAACTATCGCAAAATCTCTGAAACTATGAAATATGTAATAAAAGGGTTCTGATATAACAATGGCTAATAATTTATAAAAACATCGAATTTAACCAAACGGAACCATTACCACGGTTACACCTGTTGTAAGACGTAGGCCCCCAATAATTTACATAAGAACTGGTTGCAATTAGCCCGTAATCAGCCTTCTAGTGCGTTCAGGTCGTCTGTCCGCAGTCCGCTTTATAGTGCTACGCCTACGCTGAGCCGCCCAGAATATCTTCACTCGAGAAACTTCGACCCCATCGGCCATCAGCTCTCCGAGATATTTGCCCTGTCCACTGCCATTTTAACTTACTTATCCGCTGGGCTATCCACAACAATTTTTGGTTCTCATCATCGCTTCATAGCGATTCTCCTTCCTTCGCCGTTGAATGTTCGTTCTCGTTGTTGATGTGATATATCCAATGACTATGAAACCTGTTGACTAATTGTACACCTTCCCCTACGGCGAAAATGATTAGCGCAAATCGAGCACGATGTCTTTTGTCCCATCCTGTTTTGGTATCCGTAGTTTTATATCGCTCTATCTCGTTTCCTCACCCTATTTTATCGCTCGCTTCGCAATGAGAACGAACACTCAACGGCTAGAGACAGAGAATCACTATGCAGCGATGCATTTTGTCTATGGGCCCTGACTCTTGGATTAGGAGTCGGTCATCTTGTACTTAGTCGATTCGAAGGTTCAATACAATTCCAATACTGCCAGATATTACAAGAATTCTTTTTTTTTTTTTTTTTTTTTTCTTTTTTTTAAAATTATTATTCACACACGGTCTTCAGGTCCCAAACTAGGCAGAACCTGTGCTATGGTAACCTGATGACTGATATATATACTTATATACATATACACACCCAGACACAGGTCAAACAGACATGTTCATGCACACAAATGTTTGACCTGTCCGGGAATCGAACCCGGGACCAGCGGCTCAGAAGGCAGAGTGCTACCAACTGCGCAAACCGGCCAGTTATTTTTTTAATTGCGCTACAACTACTTACATATCTGTCTGTACCAGATTTGTGAAAGGCAGACATAACTTCGCCAACATTATATTGGCTCATTATCATTAACGACATTCTCCGGTTTTATAGCTTTGATTTGATTTCGTTTCGTTTACGACCGTTCTTGTTTCTGTCTAAATTTAGATGCAATATGTCATTTTATTAAGACGAATGAGCGCCGCGTTATTTCATTATTCTTTTGCGAATATTGTACAAGATTTTTTTGTAGTAATAGCATTTTTAAGGCCCCTAAGGCATCCCCTACACGAAGATAATATTTTTTATATAATACTATATAGATGTAGCGTTTATAAATGTGGTTATGGTAAAGGTAAAAACTAAATATTCGGAAAGATACATTTCAATTAGGAAGAACGTCTCTTCAATTATATTTTATATATATTTATCTTCTAACGTACTTTTTGTAGTTTGAACAAAACGTTATCGATTCCTTTGCTCAACCCTCCGTTATCGATACGTTGACGTACAGTTAGGATATCGATATCGATAACCCTCAACTTCCGCGAAGGCGACCCGAGATAGGGCCGATTGTAATGTAAATAGATATTTTTATTTTGTGAATGAATATAATCGGTTCTTCCGGTTAAGTACAACTATATATTTTTAGAATACTTTTTACGCTTCGGTTACAGCTCACTGACAAAAAATATTATTTCAAGATTAATTATATACGCCCGTAGTGAGGGCAACTGTTCATTGATTGTACGGGCATTTATTTACAATATATTAAGAAGAAGTTCTTCATTCGATAAGAATACGAATCTAAAGCAGCATTCATCGTAGAATCTTCCCGAGTTTGCGTAGGCAGCAGTTGGAACTTAAAAAGTAAAGGTTTTAGAAATATTTCCACACAACACGATAACCTACAGCCTCCTCGCTTTATATGTATACTAAGCTGCGCCCCGCGGTTTTACCCGCGTGGCGATGAAAAACGGTGATTATGATGATGATGAAAATAAGGCTTTAAGCTATCTCCATACGAAATTTCATAAAAATCGGTGTAGGCGATGAAGTAACCTACATACACACGAACTTTCGCATTTATAATATAAGTAGGATTTCATGTTTCTTTTATTCAATAACAGACTTTTTTAAGGTCAAACGAACGCTTGAATGATCGCGAGTTTCTCGATCATTACTATTTAAGAATCGCCTAATACTCACGCGATAATTACTGTAAAATTACATATTAAATTTACGTATTTAGTTACACACACGCTCGTTCGTTGGCCAATACGAAAGTCGAAGAAACTACTCGAATAATGTTTAATAAATATTATCTGATGGCTTATCTCAATTAACTCTTTGTTGTGTAGCCGTCCACTGCTGGACATATATATATATATTTTAAAGTACTTAGTATTATCAACGTCTGCGTCAGCGTCTCCTTGTTGCGCGGTTTGTGTCTAACGCGAAACTAGTTCTAGTTTAAACTTACTTTTACGACAACCTACCCTTTACCCTGGACTAACCTGAATTAGGTTTAAGGAACTAATGTACTTAATTATTATGTTATGTATTTATAAATAAGTAAAATAAATAAATATAAAAAATAAATAGAATTATGAACTAAATTAGCTCTTATAATAAAAAATATTATATTATTATAATTGCGACATTATATTATTTTAACCGCCATTGTGACCGCTGTAAAAGCAAAAAAAGTTATCCATATTCGTCATATATTTTCCTCTTAAAGTCTGTTCTATCATTAGTCTTATCATTATCATTCTTCACGCAGTCCATCCATACCGGCCTTTTTCGGCTTTCCTCTACCTCAATATCCATCCATCATCATGCTCAGTTCTGTTTTCTCATGAAACGCCCAAACTAAGCCAATCTATTATTCGTTTTCAACTTATCATTCACTGTTGCTACTATCAAGCTTCCTCTGATAAACTAATTCCGAGAACCTACTCGCTACTATGCATACATATTTTAGCAAACCCCCCTTGCACGAACCAAATTATCGGAGATATTGCGCTGATCTCTCTTTTTTTTTATTTGCGTCTAAAATCTCAGATAATTTGTTTGGTACAACTGGGCCTGAGAGTATAAAGCTCTGTCATTATAATTATTCAAAATTAATACTTTCACTACGTCTCATTTCAACTTAAAGTTAACATAAAAATAGTAATTTTGACGGGACTTGTCTATTTATATATTGTTATTATTATTCACATAAAGGCAAAACATAGCTTGACAAGCCTTTTTTTCTGGCAAACCCGTCCCTCCCTTTATCTCCGAAAACCGTTACTCTGTTTTTTTGTGTCCGTTTCGTCATTAGAGCCGGCATGGCAACAGATCCCAAATAAATTAAAAAATCATCACAGAACATTGATTTTTGTTTCTTTTTTCGGTTATCAACAACGTTGCGTTTCTACAATGTAATGATGTGACGATGCTACGTGTTCTGGTGATGGTACTACGTTTTTATCACAAATAAATACATTGTAAGCAGTTTATAAGGTGAAGTGTGTGTCCCAAAGGGTTAGTTTATACGTAGGTACGCAAATTTTTTTTTTTGTAGGTAGTGTTTTGGTGCCTTTACTTAATTGTAGGAATGTCTTCTTTTTTACAGGCCATTTAATAAACAACTCGCCAAATACTTAGATTGGATTTTTAGGTCCAAGGACTGAATTTTTGATGTGTTGCTAAACCTGTCTTCGAACATTAGATTTCGTGGAAATTCCTCATCTAATTAAACAAATCTATATGTAATTATACAATGGACACTATTGAGACCGCTTATTTTAAACAGGCGGCATTCTGTGTTTAAAAAGGTATTTCACATTTGTATAGGATTTTTTTTTTGTTTGAAGCGTTGATAGCTCTGCGGTGGGAACGTCGGCTGACAAACTGACAGACGCTTTTGGTTCGATCTCTACCAACGCCTTAAGCTTCCGGTGAAGGTAACATGGTTAAGGAATTCCAAGCATAGTGATTCGGTACTTTCGAGTGGCGCCTGGCTAGCTACCACCCTCAAGTTACAAAACTGTTACCAAACACATAGTGTGTTCAGGCAGCAGTCCTTGAGAGCTAGATACATTCTAGGTGTAGCGTGATAACATTTTCGACCACATCGTAATCAACCATCAAGTGAGATAGTGATCAAACGCTAGAACTATGTTATTATGTAACGACAATTTTCAATAGTGTGATCATTCCCCTTGTTCCAACTGTATCAGTACCTACTGAACTATGAGATGTAGAACTACTACTTATGTAAAGTTCTCAACTTAAAAGTCTTAAGTACGTAAGCTTTAAAGACTTACGTGTGTCATCTCGTGACCACTGGGAATGCAATTTTGCCGAAACGTCGAAGTAATGGATATAGAGGTAGAGGAAGGCCGAAGAAGTGTAGATGAACTGCGTCAAGAATGATAGTTTTAGGAAACATTTTAGCACCGAGATGACTAATGATAGAAAAGAATGGAAGAGAAAAATGCGTTGTGCCAACCCACCTAGTTTAGGATAAGGACAAGAAGAAGAAGTATTAGTAAATCAGGGATAAACGAAATTTTTTCACGCGATTAAGCCCCGTTAAATTTTATAAACTATGTGTTGGAAATGCGAAGCCCTAAATATTAATGCGTCTATGATAACTCTGCGGAACCTCACAACTACCCGACTGTTTAACTGCACTTATACCGCCCGGTGAAGCTGTGAAACGAACAGAATTTACACAGTTAGAAAAAATATAATAGTCACTGTATGCGTCGCAGTTCCAGCAATGACTAACCAGCTTCTCCTGAACGAAGCACGGTGCCGATACGACTTAGGAACGTTTAAGAAGAAAAACATAATCCCTCCTCAAAGCCCGGTAACCGGTAACGCATCTTCGAGATGGCTCGCCAGTGTTGCGTATGCGACGGTCGTCACTTACCATTAGGTGATGCTATAGCTCCTTCATCCTCATGTGCCAAGAAACAAGTATACAGAAACTATGAGTCGCCGTGATCCAATAACTAACATTATGCACCTATTTTATATGCTCCTTTGCATGTAATCATAGAGTGGCTAATTGATTGAGTCAATTACTATTAATAATTTCTACTGAATCATTTATTTCAACTGTGTTTGTTATTGTTTACATTATGTATTCATCCAGGGAAAACCTACCGACAGTTCAATATACAAACGGCCCTATATATGAGTCATCACAACAGCCAAAGTCTATACCTACCGACACCGTGATAAGGCGATATCACTGGTATTTCGGAAACGGCAGCGGCGCTTAGCCGTATATATTTGAGGGGTATTAGTCATACACTCTATTTATCCACTCTTACTGAAAATCTGGTGACTAATCCAATTTGTTCTGTGAATCTTTGGGACTCATAAAGCATACTTAAGTGCTACAACAAATGAAGAACAGCTTAAGACGTAAAGTTTGATTCTATTTATTTTGTTTAAGTGTATCTCTATAGCAAGAAGATGACTGAATGCCGTAGTTAAAAAAATTGCGGGCTACTTCGCTTATAATAATTTCATTGTCATCATTGCAGTCATGAGAGATCAATTGCTGCAAATGACATTTATCTACAAAAGGTAGGTCCTGTTGGTAAGCACCATTTCGGTCGACTCCGTACCCCACGATGTCGGTCTGTAGACAACGGACGCCACTACGCTGCGTGCGGCGCGGCGCGGGCGGCCCGGTCTATAGAGTAGATAGAGTTCCACGACGACTGCCATTTCTAGCTTTATCTATACACGGTATTGTTTTTAGATTGGCGGTGACGACTAAGTCCGAAAATACGAACTTATGTGATATTTAAAGTGATTTTTATAACTGACTTGCCCATCTGACCATTGACCATTGGCCATCGGATCACCGCCTCTTAAAATACTTACCTGTAGTATATCTAAAACAACTTTTAATATTTCAAAAGCTTCTAATAACATGAAATTACACATACGAACTCAGTATTAATAGCTTTCTGTAATATTTTTCCATAAAATACCACATAAATCTCTCTCAATAACTTATTCCAATTTATTGAAACTCTATTGAGTTCCATGGAGCTCGGTGTTTAATACTCAACATGAAGAGGCCCAGCGGGGCGCTCTTTATGAACGAGCCACACATTATGTGAAATGTAAACGCCCTTAAAAGTTGAGTTTATACGAGAATCCCTTCACAAAGAGCACCCAATTATATTCAATTTGATTTAGATATTATGATTTTTACTGGATAAATATAAGGGCCCGTAGCTTGTTGCTAAATAATATGGGAGTAGTCGACACAATTGAGTTATATTTTTATGGACCTCTGTGTAGTCTCTTTCAAACACGTGTGGTCTCATTGAATTGATTCAGTGTTCATGATAAAATAAACAAAATTAAAATGTCTTTATGTCTGCTATCTTAATTATTTTATTATTTATATATTATTTATTAACTTAATTTATTTAGAAAACCGCCGTCTCCTCAATGGCCTCAAATCTTGTCCACTAAGTTGTTTCTTTTTCTGCTCGAGTCCATATTGGATCAGACATTTACAGAATATCATAAAACCTACCGCGTTTATTTCAATAGCTTGGTTTAAAATCTAAAGGCGTCAGCTTTGAGAATCACTTTTATTCAAATAGAATGGTTTCATCATCAGTATGGAGTTTATATAAAAAAGGTGATAATTTGTGTCGAGTATCGATAGACGTACGATTTGTAAAATAAATTCATTCTTTTTAAAGGATTTACTTCCAGATAAGGTCCATATTTAAAAAAAAAATCGGTTCTCTGACCTCTGCTGTTTATTCTTAAAAATAAATTTTAGAAAAAAGAAAGAAAGACAAAAATACGTTTCTTCATGACATAGGCATATACAACATTACAAAATTATAAAAAATGATAGTAATTGTAATTATTAGATGTTGCGTGAAAGAATAACACCATGAATCCATACATCTATACATCCATACTCACAAAGTACCGCATTTATAATATTAAGATAAAGGACGTGATAGTTTGTGTGTATGTGTGTGTGTGTGTGAGAGAGAGAGAGAGAGAGAGAGAGAGAGAGAGCTACGTAATATTTTTTATTTAATTTTGCGAACCTCTAAATTAATAATGAGGTGCGCATATTTTTTTTCTTGTTTTTTTTTACATATTGCTTGTAATGTACTGAAAGTTTACTCGTAGTGAGAAATTGTAAAATAATTTGTCTTATGTCTCTTGAGTTTATTACACTACTTTGTATTTCGTAGTAAAGAAATAGAGGGAGCGTTTTTGGAATTAACGATCTGTACAGTTTTCTAATATTCTGAATTTTATTATTGTGCAGCGATGATAGCTCAGCGGTGGGAGCGTCGGCTGTCAAACCGACGGACGTTGGTTCGATCCCCACCAACGGCTTATATAAGCTTCCGATGAAGGTAACACCGTTATCAAATTTCCAGCATGGTGGTAGGGTACTTTCGTGTTGGTACCCGCCTGGCCAACCACCCTCAAGTTTGAAAAACTGTCACCAAACGCATGGTGTGTTCAACAGTCCTTGAGAGCCAGTGAGCATGCTAGGTCTAGCGTGATAACATCAAGTGAGATAATGGTGAAACGCTAGATCTATCAGAGTAAAAGAAGTGTACAATGATCTCAGTGTACTTCACTTTTTTCGCCCTCTAGACACAATGATGACGTTCATTGACCGTGAGCTAGCGCTGACTTTCGAGCGTCCTGGCCCGATATGAATGATCCATGAATCTCACGCGGATTTATCATTCAATCGTTTTTTTATGTAATGAATAAATTGGGTCTCGTTTTGCGCACACGTGCAACTCATTGAATAGCAAACGTTTTCTTTTTTTAATGATTTACATTGTTTTATTTAACACCTGACTGCGATCCGCAGTGCGATTCGCGAGGATACGTGTGTATTTGACTACCACAGCACATTACCTTTACGCCTGTCAAAGGAATTCCGCTGTGGTTTAATGGAATGTCTGAAAAAAAAAAGATCGTCGCCATACAACTCCCAAGTGTACTTAAAGAATATTATACATACTAAAATGCGCGACTACGAATATCTACCGATAGTATGGACCGTACTTACAGTATTAATCAATTAATGAAGATATTCAATGTTCGCTTAAAAATGAGCACATTAAAAGGCACATCAATTAAATACACATTATTAAGTATAACTCAAAAACGGTTAAGTTAGAAATTGATCAAATCAACTGGAACCACATGAGAAGCGTCTCTTAAATAGAGACAATAAGAAAAGTGTTAATGGACACATTCTTAGTACAGTAAATTTAGCAAGTTAAGTTAGACTTAAATTACTTATCAGCTTTTTTAGGCTAGATTGTAATATATTTATAGGACGCATTTGTATGCGTACTATACTAGGAAAAAAAACATAAAAAAATGAGAAGCTTTCAATTAAAAAAAGAATCATCGGTTCACCTATAAAAAGGTTCAGTCGAGAACTGAGAATCGAGAAATTCTGGGCAAGCGGCGAGGTTCGATCTGGTGACCAATTGAGCGTTTCACACCGCAACCTTCAGAATAAACCCACCGCGTTCTTTATGCCGCACCAGAAACCGCACAGGACCATAACGCCATTACTGCAGATTACGCTGCGGTCTGACATTCGCCTGTACATTTCACTTTTGCCAATTATAGTAATGCTTTATGGCGTTGTGTTGCACGGGACGATCTTGACAGTAATCCAGCTTGCGCTTCGAATAAAGTATACCTATTCATGACGGACGTGGACAAAACAACAAAAAAAAACCCAGCGTTGAACAGTTACTAACTCACGAGATATCAAGACACGGATCGTCACTCTAGTAAACTTCACGATTTTACCGTTACCCTAATTATCCTACAGGAACAGAATCATTTTGGGATAAAATCCCACTAATATTATAAATGTCAAAGTTTGGATGGATGGATGTTTGTTACTCGATGACGCCAGAATGGCTGAACGGATCTGGATAAAAATTGGCAGAGAGATAGATTATGGTCTGGAATAGTACATAGGCTACTAATGTATGATTCCCGTGAAATAATTGATGTAGCGGGAAAACCGTAATCCACGCGGGTAAAACCGCGGGGTGCTACTAGTATATTATATGTGTCATACTAGGGTCTAAGGGATCTTCATACCAAATATAATGTTAACTCACCGTTTTAGCACTGAGGATTAAGAAATATTACAACATTCCATCAAGTGAGATAGTGGTCAAACGCTAGATCTGTACAGTACCTATAAAAAAAATTATACGCACGCACACAAATGCGCGCGAGCCATCAACAAATGTATATATAACTTTTCTAAGCATTCTCTTGCGGTGATCAAAAAGTTTAAATAATAATTAAGCATGTAATAATTATCGTCATAATTTTCACATGGTGGTAAGGCAAATTAGTCTCTAGTGGAATTTACATATACCTTAGCCAGTACAGGTAAAGTATTGTATCTTAGGACTGATGTGCTATTAATAATTCATACAATCAAAGTTAGATGGCGCTAATAAAAACATCACCTCAGATGGTAACATTTGAGGTGATGTTTTTATTAGCGCTCTAATTAAGGAACAAATTCAGACTGCTGGTGGAGTGAAGTGAACTAATATAGCTTTGTTGGCAAAACGAAAGGGATGACTTCATTCCAATGAACAAACTCCTTGTACATTCGATGCTTGCGGCGTCTTAGGCGGCTTCATTACTACATATCATTGGGAATGCGTGTGGTGGTGAAATGCAATTATTAAGACTGTCCGCTGTTCCGCAGTTCCGGAATTAACGGAACTGTAGTACTGTTTTGCACGAAAGTTGCCGCATTACGGCTGTGACTGCAGACGCAAACCATTCTCACAGCACTCTTGCTGTTATTATCCTTCCACATTTTATTACAACAAAAGTGAAAAAAAATTATGTTTTATCTGCCCTATGAAAAGGTCGGCAGATAAGCGTTCGCGACGCTGGTGGCCTGTTTGTATAATTATTGTGGGTAACCAGTATATTTTGCCATGCGACTCCGCCTGCGAATTTCCTATGAAAGTAATATTACCATATATGCTCCCAATAGTGTCATTATATTAAGTAGCTGGGCCACAAAGGCATATTCGGCATTTTTAGCCTAACACCTATACAGAGAAATTGGGGAGTCACGCCGTTACCTGCACACGTACAAAATTTCATCCAAATCGTTAGAGCCATCTCCGAGGCTACTTCAAGGACGGCTCTAACTTGAAGTTATATGAAAGAATGCTTCGTTAAACATTACATATAATTAAAAGATGTGGGTCTGCTAATCAAGAGTTAAAGATTTTTTTAAATCCACTTAATAAAAGAGATCAAAAAGTTAGAATAATACATAAATAATCTAATCTAAAATTGTAATTTGCTAATGATTCAAAACATAAGTTCAATGTATCTCGATTTAAAAAAACATACTTTAAGAGGGAAAAATTGGCGATGGATTTATAATCTTATCTAAAATTGTAATGTGCTAATGATTTAAAGCAAAAGTTCAATGTATCACTATTTAAAAAAAAAACATTCTTTAACAGGGAAATATTGGCGATGGATTTATAATGTAATCGAAAATTGTAATGTGCTAATGGTTCAAAACAAAAAAAAAAATTCTTTAATAGGGAAAAATAAGGAATGGAATAACTAATTATTATTAGTAATAATAATTTACTAATAATTGTTGTACTAAATAGCTATTGTAAACGAAATTATATTAGTTGTTGTTTAATAGTCGAGGTGTCATTTAACTGGTACCTAGCGGAAGACCTGGTTTAAAACTTAGCACACGCTGAGTTGGTGACCAATTTATGACATGCACTTGTAACTATTGTGTTGTTTTCTTTTTATTCTGTTTCCTTTACCTATTTATTGATAACATGATAAATGAACGTATTTTTCTTCCTTCCTATGAAACTCCGTCATGAGTAATAGATATTAAATATAATAGAAGAAAATAGAAGTTTTATTTTTTACGGAATAAAAATTCAAAAGTTTGCTCAGATAATTTGAAGATACGAGTGAAATGGACGGTAACAGGAAAACCGTATTACATGCGGGAGAAACCGCGGGGCGCAGCTTGTCGTATAATGTAGCCAGTCGCTTATAATTAAAGCCATCCAAGGCGCACTCTACATGAGCATTGATCACTTGTAAGTTAAATACTAATTCTTTAAGTGGTCGGGTGGCGTGCCTCGGCCGGCCAAGGTCGCGGCAGCATCTGCTAGACCGGCCCGACCGGACGTCTAGCGGAGGGCTGACCACCTGGGCCTCTTGGATTCTTCACTATCACCGAGTCTCGTACTGTGCTCGTATAGGTTTAACAGAAAAAAACTTGAGAGGTGTCAAGGGACACACGGATGAAGTTCTTAATAATGAATAATAAAATAATTAAATAAACACAACACTGTTCAATGCGAAATAGAAATGAAAATATCTGGCTTGCTTTCTATAAGAGAAAGAGAGAGAGAGAGAGAGAGACATGGGCACGCCGCACAGCTTACAATAGCTTACTATAGCAAAAAGTGTCGTGACAACTTTTCGTAAGATTTTTTTCCGTCTAGCCCCCTTTCACAACGCGCGATAAGGATCTTCATTCCAAAAATTCAAGAAACAACTGATTTAAAATACGTCTCTGAAAAAAAAAACCTATTTTTATGTCGAATTCTGTCTTATGGTCATGGTCAACTCTTCAAATGTTAAGTTGTAGACGGAGGCCGCCCTTCTTTCGCCGGTGACAATACCAATACTGCTTGCGGAGTTGTACCATTGCTAATGCTTCTGTTATCGACGGATTGAAAATAACTTCCGTTCATAACATGAAAATATTGTTTTTGTTAGAGTAACAGTAGATAAAGATCAGTCGAATAGATGACCATTCAAAGTACCGGGTTTGATGTAGTTGTCCGGGTTGTCATATATTTGTGGACCGGATTTCAAAGTGAGATACACGGGTACATATTTTAAAGGCATTATTAACTTTAGAAACTCTTTACGATCAACAGTTTTAACTTCTATATTATGTGTACTATATTTATGTGTATTTTACTAGTTTAATGTCCGGTAAAAAAAAATCTAATTATTTAGGGGATATTATTTTGGTTCTAGTTTGGTTTATTCTATTAGGTCACGGTCTCGGTGGACTATTTTTTAGCTCCTTCACTCTCGTCAGATTTATATACCGGTTAATAGTATGATTATCTATGGTCTATTCATCAGATATAGACTTACCTTAATATACAGGTAAGGTAGTATATATCCAAGCCCGTCTCCTTATAATTCTACTACCTACTTGTCCATACGTTTATAGAACTGAGTATGCTCACGGACACGGGTCTCCATGCGAACCGGGTCAGTAAGGGCTTCGCGTGACTGGGAGTTAGTCATACAAGGATAATCAGAACTGCTAAATTTAGTTTTGCGTTCTATTCGCACCCATTGAATATATTGTAGGTGTTCTCAGTTCAAATGCAAAATTGTGTATATTATTATGTATTAGTATATATATTATTATGTACATCTAATATAATTTAATAATACATACATGGCGAGTACGCAAAAACAAATTATATTTAATTTATAGTTCGGCGAATCGCAATCGTATCTATCGACACATTGCAGTAGATAAAAATGCTTTTCTAGTAACTAGCAAAAAAATCAGGTGCACCGAATCAACGTCATTTGTGCAAAATTTTGGGAAACACTCATCAATGGCGGATTCTCGAAACTTGTTCTATTCACACAAGTACAAATATATTCATAAATGGAGATTCTTTAGAGCGTTGAATAGAATGAAATCGCTGCATTATGCGGAGACAAATCTCGCGTGCTCGCAGTCGGATGGACGCATTGATCTAGTTCGCTTTTGTGACGGTAGAAAGGCGCGATTTTCTCCGGTGCGCTGTATCGCAAACGCGTTTACATTCGACTCCATAAATCAGAAGTTTACCTTTCATTGTCGCCGCAGGTGTCCGCGCGGTGTCATCTCGCCGAGACTGTATTGTCCCGCGCGATTGTTACATTCATTCACCTGCCATTTGTCCGACCCTTATTAGCCCGTCTATCGGGAGCGGTTCGTCTCCGACCCGCGTCCTGTAGACGCCGCGTCATCTCTCTCGGCGACTATACTAAAATGTAGCATACTGCTATGTTATAAGGTCGGGTATCAGAACCGCGCCCCGCCGCCGTTCGACCGGATGGGAAGCCGAGATGCTGTAATTTGGCGGCACAATACCGCGCAATAATAATCGCAGCCATAATTGCGACGACATCCGTCGCGCAAGATGTACCGCATATACTCGTACTCTTACATGTGTCCGTGTGAAAGTTCGAAAGGGCCACCACACCAGTCGCGCGCGCCGGGCGGACCCGCGCTATCCGAACTCGTTCCACGCATTTTAGATACATCGGCTTTCTTCCACGCACCGATACATGAGATAACTCGAGCGTCGGGAATTTTATTGCTTTTAAATTGACAAGACTGTCTTTGTATGTTCATGTCAGCCGTCCGAAAAAGGGATTAGAAGTCGTTTCACACCTAATACGGTTTGTTGACGGAAAACTAGATAGTGGACTAACAATTGAGTCCTACCGCAACTTACGACCGCTTTGGACATATTAACGCTTTTGTTGGGTCCGTTTTTTGGACGGCGGAAGTGGCATTGTGGGAGCCGTGGGTGACCGCACTGATTAGTGTTCGTGTTTTGACAGCCGATGTTAGATAAATGTACTCTTCCACTTGATTTACAACCGCGTCCTGCTCACAGTACTCACGATCCGTATTCTACTAATTTAATGTTAACTGAGAATACCACCAAAGGCTGGTAAATTGCGCTAACTCAGGTAGTCGAACGTTTCTTATAAAAACTTCAATTGTATAAATCCGATAAAACGTCGTTTCCGATCGGAACCGCCTTTTAGAGATAAAAGTTTGACGCCCTGTTTAACTTTGTTATATTATTTATCAATTGTAAAAAAATATTTGTTGTCGAGGGCGTGGGATCCGAGGTTCGATTCATAAAACGGATATCCTTTAGTGGGTTTTTTATCAATCTGTTACTTGAATGACAATAATACCATACGCGCATCAAAAACCCTTTTTAATAAATTCAAGCCCAAACTGGTTAGTACTTGTCTGTTTTAGAATTTCGTGATGTTTTTTGTCATAAGAGTGAGATGTATTCTTACAAGTTTGTAAATCAGATCGACGCTTTCACACTGCGCAGATATTGGATTTCTCACCAACTGTTACCGTATATTACGGGAAATGTTCTGAGGAACTATTAATTTTCATAGATGCAGCTGAGTTTCACCATCACGACAGTGCGTGATGTTACACGAAAGTCCACAACCGCGCGACCTTTACGGCACCTGCCTCACATTGCCGCTATGTGGCAGACTGCAGTAGTAGCATTAGTTCCTGAAAAAAGTCTTTCGTCGGGAACGCATCCGTGAGACCTGGGTTGTTGTACATTTCGGCGATCACTTACCACCGGGAAAGCCGCTACCACGATTGTCCTCCTATAACATTAAATTTTGAAAAAAAATCAAACCTTATCAATAAAATCGTAGCAAGCAGCTATTTACAACCGCCGTTGATTAAACTAATATATCGCAGACGTGTTACTAACTAAACCCTAATACAGACACGTGAGGCACACTTACATAATAAACATTGACGACTGCTATTTTTTGCCTCATAATAAATTATCTCATCTGAATTATGACAAAACAAAACACCTAATCTTCTCCTTCCATTAAGAGACAGTAGTACCGCCAGTGTATGGTTTTCAACAAATCATTATTATATCCACAACGAGCATCAAGTTAACACTTAAAAAAGCCAAAACAGCGAGGCTCCCCCCGCAATCGATCTCTCATCGCGCAATGAACACATAAAAAACTAATAAGCGATCATAAAACCATAAAAAAAAACTATTAAGTAAGTATACATCTATCACTATATCTGGCGAAGTGACGGACCAAGACGTGGGTGTAGTCAGGAATTGATTTAACGGGGGCGTCGATTATCTGAAGCTTGTCACAAAACATGACTTTTGTGATAATTTTAGTCGTTATGTAGGTGGAAAGCAAAACGAAACCGCCTGATATCAAACGCTGTTTAAAAATAAAAAAATAAGATTTGGTGTTCATTATCTAGATGTCGACGGCTCTGTAACGTCATTCTGGTAAAGAAGTGCTTGACAGTCGTAAGTGCCATAATTCTCAATAGCTCAACTTTAATATTTGAAGCTTATGTACAATATGTTTCAAAATCAAAATTAGAATCATATGATCACGTGCGTCATACGACGTTAGACAATTGTTTTGTCTTCATCCGAAAGTCGTTATCAATGAGCTTGAGCTTAAGCGTGAGCAATAATGGACATGGGCAGCACAGGTAAACGCTGGATACGAGCCCCTTCCATCCGGTCTTGTGGAAATCAATGGGGGAGGAATATGTCCAGCCGTAGACGTCCTAGGCTGAGATGATGATGAATAATTAACGTGTTCGCTGCCTCTTCTTGGAGTGACATGATCTAGTAGCTCCAACTGGTGCTGTCATAGCTCGACGAATAAAGCAATATGCATTACCTTTAAAACTTACAGAATCGTGAAATTAGCCCTGTAAATGAGTCCTGAATACGTTCACGTCCGAAGATGAAAGATTCAATCACAGACGGTCGCTTCCGAGAATACGCTCTCTGGAGGGTTTTTTCGCTAAAGTTCAATAGTTTTGGGGGCCAGTGGAACGTGACGCCGAACTTTTCTAATTGACTTGTTATTTTCGTCATGTGCAGTGTGTGTGATATTATGTGCTTTTATTACAAGATCTTTTTAGAAGAACTGTATTTAACAATCAGCTATAAGTGTAGATAAAATTACATTTATTTATTCAAACAGGGGGGCAAACACGCGTATCTTGGTAGTTAGTAACGTATATAATAAACTAGTAGCGCCCCGCGGTTTCCCCGCTACCTCAATTATCCCACAGGAACTTAACTTTTTCCGGGATAAAAGTAGCTTATGGCTTATTTCAGGGTCAAACCTACATAGGTTAGACCTAACAGCTGTACCGATTTCGATTAAATTTGGTATGGATCATCAGTAGAGAAAAATTGGATGATCCACCTTTTTTGGATGATAATGGTAGTGATTCGCTTATTCAACTGAACTAAACTAAAATTTTGGAAAACTAAATCAATTCTTATACGGTTACGATAAAGTCTAAATTAGTATGATGACTTATCAATAACATCACTAAAATTAAAATATATTTGTTAAATTTGAGGGTAGTTTTAGCGAAATTAAGTTGCCATTTATTTAGTGCCTACTAAAACTACCCGCAATTGGCCAACAGTTGAATAAAACTATCTAGTCTAATATTAGTGAGAGCGTTGTATGGAGTTATACGAATTTGAATTTTAGCATAAATAGAATACGAGCTATTTCAATTTGAAGAATTTTAGTGAATTTAGCTAGTTCATGTGATTAACAGAATTAGGGCCATTGTCATTCATAAATGTCATACTAATAAGAAACTTATAACTAAACTTTACCCATATAAAAAAATCTTGTGTAAAACCATTGTCACTGAACATGAAATGTATGAAATTGCGCGGATATTAATTATATGTACGGAATTTCACCAAGGCCCCGGTGGCGCACTTGCCACATTTTTTCCCCCGCACCAATCACTCGGGAGTCGTGAGATACGTTTTTTCCTCAGCCCATTATTGACCTGCACCTTACGAACGTCCACGACTACGGAGTACAAAAAACAATGAGTCATCAACATTTACAGTCCCGTCTCGGATGCCACTTCGGTAATTCATTTAGAAGCGGCAATGGATTGCGTTGTTTGATATATCATTGCTTAGATGGATCTCTATGTGTACGATTGAACTATTACTAAGTGGTGTACATTTTTTCTTTTCATCATAGAGATTAAGAGCTTAAGAGCTTCAATGACGTATACGTGTGCACGAAGTTCATTTAGGGACGTATAATCACGACAGGTCTTCTAGGAATCATTAAAAGATTAACCTTGATTAATTCTATTCATTTATTCAATTAATAAAATATGACTTACCGACTATATTATTATACAGAATGAAAGTTTATCAGCTCATGTGAGAGTGTGGTGAAAAAATGTATTCTAACTTTTTTTTTCAACTCATCCCCGCACTATTAATACCCTGTATCGGGAGAGGTATGGACTCACACAATCACATTTCACAAACATCCATGCACATCACAGAAGTGGTTGCCTCAGCCGGAATTCGAACCTCAGGTCACGGTTCTACACTCGGTCTCACTCAACTCACATTGCGAACAGTTATTTTTCTATTGTATACTAGTAGCGCCCCGCGGTTTCACCCGCGTGGATTACGGTTTTCCCGCTACCTCAACTATCTCACGGAAACTATACTTTTCTGAAATAAAAGTAGCCTATGTTGTAATCCAAAGTTTAAACTATCTCCATACAAAAATTCATCGAAATCGGTGTAGCAGTTTGAGCGTGAAGAAGTAACAAACATACACGCAAACTTTCGCATTTATAATATTAATAGGATTTATTATCTGGCTTCATATTTTTATCCAAGAACGACTAAAAATGGTACAAATTTGGTAGTTTTGTACGCAGACCACCTCGGAGGCCCGTACTGATCGAAGCTAGAGGTCCGCGCCGCGTCGCGTCGCGTCGCGTCGCGTCGTTCATGACATGTGTTGTCGATGCAACTCTGGGATTTGGCGGCGCCGTGGGAAAATAGTATATTATGAAGAGTTTTAGTGAGATGGAGACGATAAAATATGTCTTTTACTATTGGTAAAAGTAATTTCCCATTGACAGGTGATGGATGTCTATGCGATTAATTGTTACTTGTTGATGACTTTCTAGTGGTGTCATTCATCTATGCTCGTACGTATAATAGGTTTAGTGTGTAGACAGCGTATCGAATGATTCAAGTATTGTACAGTAAATCTGGGAAATAGCTTATCATTACTTCAATTTGCGTCGTAACTTCTGAGTCGTATATCGAAAGGTGCTTATAAGATATAAAGAGATTTTCCTTAAGGCTTGACTGTTTGCTAAATATACAATTATAAGTCTTTGCAACTAATTTTGATAAAAGTTCTAGATGTCTAATAAACTAATACCACTTATGGGAACAATTCATGAAGGTTAATTCTGATTTAAGCAAATTTAATTTAATTTGCTAATATATACGTGAAAATTATTTTCTAGTGATCATACTATTCCATTATCTCAAAATTTGTGCGGTGACGAGAAATGCGCTTGAACTGAAGAAATGAAATGAAAAGTCTAAAAATGTTATAAGTATTTTTTTTGAGCCCATAGTTCATCTGTGAAGTTAATGTCATGAATATGTCATTAATTTAATAGCTGAAGGTTCTTATTAACTGACTTCAAAAAAAGAGGTTACTCAATTCGACTGTATATTTATATTTTCTTGTATGTGTATTCGCGGATAACTTCGTCGTGTATGAACCGAATTTTGGTTATTCTTATTTATTTGATAACTCTATATCGATAAATTTACACTTCTAAAGTGGTCCCATTTAAATTTCATGAAAATCGATCAAGCGGTTTTTGAGTTACACTCCAATAACTGAAAAGTGCTACTCACACCTCGACGACATTATAGTTGCGGGTGAAGACATCGGTGATCATACACAATGACAATTGATCTCGTGAGTCACTGAAAAGGGAAAAAAAATTTTTAGCAATATATGGAACCGACTTGAACACTCAAAAGTGTGAAATAACTTGTCGAAGTATGGACTTCGACAAGAAGAAGCGCAGAATATTTTGATAAAGTTACTTTTGAACTAAGTCGTTCCATTTTATGCACAATTTTTGTTTTTACTAAATTATAGGCTATAAAAATAACTGTATTTGTATCTAAAAAGTACCATTTGAGAATAGTTGGTTTGAGAAAAAGTTATCCTGTTCTTGAAGTTTATATGACGGATTTTTTAAAAATATTTTTTAAAATTTTTGTTAATAACTCAACTTTTGTTGATAACTCAATATACAATCAATAATTTTCTGATATTCCATTAAGAACAAATAATGTAGATGGCATGCCATTTCGCGTTTTATTCAGTCCCAACATTAAAAATACTTGACTTGAAATCACTCAGTCGTTACTATAAATTACCTTTTTTACCATGAACAACTTTCGTTTCAACTTGTTTACACCTTTTCACGTAATATATTATATTTGCAATAAAATCGGAGGACTTTTACAATATAACAGTTTTCGTCTTCATTGCAGCGGCTTTATGACACATTGCATAATAATTTAAACACATTTTTTTATTTTGAACCATAAAATGAGATGGAACATAATTTTGACACGAAATTTTCATAAATTTAAAAAGCTGTTCAAACGTTAATCGAACAAAAAGTAAATCCGGACATAGCAGTTTTGGAATTTTTAAACACAAAAAAAAATATTACCAAAAAAATGGTACCGACTTCGACAAGATATTTTACACTTTTGAGTGTTAAAGTCGGTTCCATTTTTTGGTAAATTTTTTTTTTTTTTCTTTTCAGTGACCTTTGATACTCACGGAATCAATTTTCATTTGCACAATATTATGATAATAGTTACTTTTGAACTATCATGGTACCGACTTCACAAGTTATTTCACACTTGTGAGTGTTGAAGTCGGTTTCGTTTTTTTTTTAATTCACACCAAATACATGTGGGTGCATAATAATTGTTTGTTGCTATCGCTGGTGTATCAGTTGTACAACCTATCAGTTGAAGAGATATCGTATGGATGAGTAGAGAAAACTAGTCGACTCATACATCAAGTTTGCGAACAGAATAACAGGAAAAACTTAACTTCAATATGTCGACGTCAGTATTTACAAAGCTATGTCTACTGTTATCCAAGTCAAGTGGAGATGTCATATACCTACTTAATTGGTCTTCTTTTCCTTATATTATTTAAGAATTGTTGAATGAATTTAGCTATAACGAGGCAATTCTGGTATGTTTTTAGTAGGTTCGTACAGCGTCTGATATTAAGGCTTTGATCAGAGGGCACAATCGAGCTTTAATTTTAAACGGGGATTACTTGGCCATCGCAAATAACCTTAAAAGCACGCTTGGCCATCTAGCGGGCTTTTAAGTTTATTTGCTAGTGCTCGCCTCGCTGGCTACCGGGAGGTACCGGGATGCGTACTGGTGGCATCGATCAACGGCTGACAATGCAAATTGGGGATTATCAAGTCGAATTCGCATTGAGCGGGGCATATATTACTCAAAACTTTTGGAGATGTGGTCGAAAGGTTCTTCGGTCGAGACCGTAGACTGGCAAAGGATGCGTAGAGTGTTCTCCGGCAAGGTGGAAAAAAGAAAAACTCTACAAACGACTTGAAAAATTATGACGGTCGTCGTGGCTCAGTGATCAGTGACGCTGACTTCGGAACCGCGACCCCGGGTTCGAATCCTGGCTGGGGCAAACATTTCTGTGACGAACGTATATATGTTTATTCTCGGATCTTGGATATTTGTGTATTGTGATTGTGTGTTTCCATGCCTCCCACGACACAGGGTAGGGACCGACACAGGGACCTAGTGCGAGGCCGTGAATGCGTTTGTTTGTTAAAATAACAGGAGGATGGTATATCGCATCACGAGATCAATGAGTTTGTCGTATGCTTGAGCTATGGCTAAAACGGTTATAATCTACGACACGATACATATATTTCTTATCTTTCATTATTTATTAGTTACAGTAAAATACTAGGCTAGAGAGTAATAATGGTGTATTATCTCAGTAACGACAGCGTGACGACACACGCGGTGAGTGAGCACGCTACCAGTCGACTATTGGTTGTTACATCTGGGCTAGTTAACGTAGAATTTAACCTCGCACTCAATTTCCGATCCAATTTTCTTTTTTTATAAGGTTTAGAGTCACTCAGAATAAAATCACAAAATGCTGACAGAGCCAGTAAGAGCTTCAAGCGCTATAAAAAAAAAAGTTTATGGTCGATATCTCGGAACCTATGCACTTACTATTGTAGAGAATAAAATTTCACATATTTTGTTTCCTGTAAAGTTTTTTGTAAACTTACCTTTTTTCAATATTGTAATAGTTATAGGCTGAGATAGAAAAACCGATTCATTAAATGGGCCATTATTTGTTAACGGTAAGTTTTACAAAAAAGTTTGTAGGAAATTAAATTGAAATCATTCTATCACAATATTTTTTTTTTTTTAATCAGATGACTGATATGTATACTTATATACATATACACATCCAGACACAGGTCAAACAGACATGTTCATACACACAAATGTTTGACCTGTCCGGATATCGAACCCGGGACCAGCGGCTCAGAACAGAGTGCTACCAACTGCACCAACCGGCCAGTCCAATGAGCCTACACTTTTTATTTAAAAGAAAGGTAAAAAGTAAATTCAATATTTTGTAAAATATCAAGTCCTAGCCGAATCCTAATTTTAAAAAAAAATCTGTATAAATATTACAATAATGATTTGCTACACAATGTCTAAAAACCTATGTACATTTGGGTTTGTCTAGACACTAATTTCCCGACGCAAATATAGATTAAACTAGTAATAGTATAGTAGTAGATGTTATTTTTTCATGCATGTCGCAATAGTGTTTCAGTAGGTAAACTAAAGTGGGCACTTTTGTATGTAAAACTTTATAACAGCCATGTGAAGGGCCCACAATTGGCGTGTGAGCGCGAACCCACAAGAATACGACATTAAGTGACCATAACTCATATTACATGTAATGAGTAGCCGGGCGGTGTTGTTAGATCTAAAGGGCCAGGAAACACCGCACGAGTGCGTCCGCCACGTTTTTTAATTATAGGTCGTTATGGGCTGACAATTTTATTGTTTGCCTACGGGTTCAATTAGACCTCGAACATTTCAGCGCCAGGCGCTGATGACATTATCGAGAATAGGTTAGTATAGGCTGTGAGTATATGGAAATTAGTGTAACCACGCTGTGTGTAACAAGCAGGAACGTCGCTCACCTCTAATTATGTTGTCGAAGTTTTACGGATAGTAATATTTTTGACGTGATAACGTTTTATAAATTGATGAATACCGGCAACACTCATGAAAAATAGTAACGTTCCGCGTAACGTTCCACCTGAGTTTTGTATTACATAAAATAATCAGTCAGTAAGTCAAAGTCAGTCAAAGTCAAAGTCAGTCAAAGTCAAAGTCAGTCAAAGTCAAAGTCATAAATGATTATGACGTTATCACGTAAATCTATCGTCCGTAAACCGACTTTACAGACAACCAATTTTTTTTTAGAAAAAATGGGGACGATGTATTAATCCGATTTCAATAAAATGTAAGTAATTATATGGCATGACACACCAAACAAAAAGAAACATCAAAATCCATTCATGATTGGCGAGAAAGATCGCATACCTTACATAAAAAACATACAGTCTAATTGAGAACCTCGTCCTTTTTTAGGTTGGTTAAAAATGACTTTTTTTTCAAGTTTTACTAGCAAATTCATCTAGGTGCATTTTTAGACAAACTTTGAATATAATAAAATTATGTTTTTCTATACGTAGCATAATAAAATTGTGCTGTTGTAGGTCAATAAATTTGAGCTAAAATCTGGTTGTTGGGACGCTTTTTGGTACCTACTCACCAGAAGGTGTCCCACCATCCTGACCTAGCTCTAGCTTCAGGGTTTTATTTTATTGAGAATTGACAGGATATGCTTTTATTTTCACTTTGCCTTTAACTTTTATTTTATCATGTTTATTTTATAGCTTTGTCGTCCGTCGTTTTGGAACGGAGAAGGAAAAATTAAGAGATGTATCTCCAGAGCGCACTACCCGAACTGTATCCGGTAAAAATCGATAGTCTAGCTCGTGGTTTTTCGCCGAGCAAAACAAGGTTGAAAATATGTCATAAAACACCTAATCATACCTACGTCCCAACGGCTGTCCTCGCTCGTTGGAAATATAATATATTGTGTCTAAATACTTGTATATTTATAACTGGAATTACTTATTTGTGATAACTGATGCTAAACGCTTAAGGAAAAATCAATAGTTTAACATTATAATAGCATTATGTATACCCGGAAGTTATAATTAATGTGAAGTTAATATATTAAATAAAATAAAGTATACATTAAATAAATAATAAGAGTTATAATAATATTTTTTTTTTTTTATAATATGGGACAACATTCACACAAGGTCTTCAGGTCCCAAACTAGGCAGAGCCTGTACTATGGTAACCTGATGACTGATATATATACTTAAATACATATACACACCCAGACATAGGTTAAACAGACATGTTCATACACACAAATGTTTGACCTGTCCGGATATCGAACCCGGGACCAGCGGCTCAGAAGGCAGAGTGCTACCAAGTGCGCCAACCGACCAGTGAAATGCCTAGACTATATTATAATATGATGCTAATGTTGTTGTCATTATTATTATTCTCTTTAGGTAATAATAATAAGATGGCTATCAATATTTTAAAAGGCTCTCGCTTGACGGTTGGATCATGGGTCCAGATGCAGAAGGCGGTACCTACTCCTTGACACGGCGCGTATTGTTCGGAAGTTCCTTACTCTGCAGCTATAACCACCGGTAGCTTGGGCCCTGCCGAATCTGAGCTCTAGGTTTAGATATTTTAATAATATCTTTATTATTTTAATTTTTTATATCTGTATTGCAAAAAACTAGACCTAAAAAAGGGAACAAATAAAGATATATAAGATGGCTATATTTTTTGTACGTAAATGAGTTAATAACTGGCAAGTATTAAATGATTAAAAATATAATGATGTATTAAAACTTCATGCTCAAAGTAATGCTCAAGTTATGTCTTAAAATAATGTGTCATTAACGATAAAGTTTTTTCTTCAGTTTTAGTTTCAATAAAAGAATACGTTTTTACTAGGTGGTTAGTTACAGCGAGTGACCAAAAAGATCACAGTATGAAAACGTTATATATATATCGTTTTTTTTTCAATGACTGTGACTCATGTAAGATGACAAAATTAAATAAGGGTCGATGTATGAATAGAAGAATTATTATTTTACTCTGTCGATTATTTCGTAATATGAATGATGTTTTATCTTCGAATGACCGTTTAAGCTACAGCTCGCTTGAAACGGTCTAAAATCAAAATGGCCTCTCTATGACCAGCTGTTTGCACGTCATATCTCATTAATTTTATTCCAAACAAGTACATTAATAATCCTAACTGTAAAGTGACTTTCGAATTCTTCCGATTCAGACTGTAAGTAATTTGAAAAAAATCAGGGGCATGCGATTTTATTGCATGTTTTAAAATGTGGTATCAATAATTACCTTACAACATATACAACACCAACACACAAACACGACACAAACCATAGAAAAGTAACTATATAAACACAAACATACAACTCTCTTATATCACTAGTTATCTCAGTGCTCTCACCTTTTACAAGCACATCCTTCTTCACTCAGCAGTCCATCTATACCTATATATATCCCTTGTGCTTATATAAAAATAAAAAACTAAACCTAACCTTTAATACATATTGTAATTTACTTTTTTGGAAATAATTATTTATTATTACTTTTTTCGGCCATACTAGTCTACCTACCTTTAATAACTTTGCACTGAAGAGGAGAAAATACTACCAAATTATGGAAGTAGACAGAGATGATAATGTTAAAACTATTGATAAAACTATTATTAGTATTTCTAGTAAGTCTTTTTTCCTTAGCGTCCCGTAAAGTACACACTGACCGTTATTATTGTTCATGTTTTATTACCAGCAAAAGTCACGTGCCTCCCGGAATCATTACCAATGATAAACTGCAAAGTCTCACGGCCTTCATAAAACACGTGTTTTAAAATTATCAGCGGCGATATCACAATGGCATTAAAATGAATACTGTGACCGCATTATACTTCCGGCATTTTATAATCAGTGTTTTTGCAATAGCTTATGTTTTTGTTTTATACAGTAACCTTGAGGCTTTCACAAAATGCTCTAAAAGTGCTAAGCTCTGCGTCATTCTGCTCAAACTCATAGTCACTGGAAAGCTGGAACGAAACAAGATCATCTGGACGCAACACATAAAGTTTAATCTAGTTTCCTAATGGCTAAACACAAGGTTACCCGTAAGATGACAGATTCAATGTCAACATGTCAGCTTTCCTTTTGTGAAAAAAAATCTATAGTGCCTTACCGTTTTAAATCAACCTTTTCATCATTACCATGCGAGACAGCACCGCTGCCCCCCTCAGTTGCAGCGCCTTGCAGCACCGCAACCTACCGTCAATTGGACCGCTCCTCGTCGGCTTAGCGAACTGAGCCTGTTGGGAGCAGTCCTGGATATAATAAACATACATAAATATATTGATATAAATAAACATACATATCTATATATGAGACACGCGGCGCCTGACGATGTCGTGTTGCGTCTATTTCAGAAGGAATTAGACTAATAACAGGCAGCACCGCGAGAAGGTAATCGCCAGACTTGCCTTGGGGACCATCACGACCTCGTGATGGTCCCCAAGGCGCTACCGCAAGACCGTAGCCCATCACGGGATGAGTAAGGAAGGCCTGGGCTTAACCAAAACAAGCAGCGCGAACGCTGAAAGCATAGGCATAGCAACCAAGTAATGGATAAACCCAGACCCGCCCTTCATATCTCGAATGAGTAATTACCCATAATGTAAGTGACGGAAAGACCCTGTTTGTATTATCGTGTTATCACACAAGTGTTATATACTTTATGGTCGGATTAAAATCGGTTCCATTTATCTTTCATTATATGACCTCTTGATACCTGGCCGACGACGATCGGAAAAGACCAGAGGCGTATATCATAAAGATACAGGTGTTACTTCTTCAGGAAACCATAATGGGATTTACATGTAGGTACACGTTTACAATTTAAGAATAACTTTAGGAACGGAATATTTACTATGTATTATATATTTTATGTTATTAACCGTAGATATTTCGGCACTGTTGCAAGCGCCATGTTCGCAAGGAAACGTTTACTCTTGATCACGGCGCTATCAACAGTGACCATCAAAACTGAAAAACTGGCATTTTGCTGTAGCCAAAGATAAAGATATAATTTAAAGTATTCCTTCCGTGCCGTGGTGGTACCGGCCTAGAATAGTACTCCCCCATCTCTTCCCGTGGGTGCCGTAAAAGTCGGCTAAAGGATCACATACCAGATGTTGGGCAGCAGCGCCTTCTGAGGATAGGAAATAAAACTGCGCTCGCCAACCCGCCTGCCAAGCGTGGTGAGTATTGGCAAATACCCCCTATATGGGGAGGCATATGTCCAGCAGTGGACGTCATATGGCTGCGATATGTATTCCTTCCATTTATTAGTGCATATAAATATTTTTTAAATAAAATTAAGTAAACATAACATGTTTCTCTTAGACAAAAGGGTTATGCTCAGGGTATGCAGACCTTATAGATTCACCAGGAAGCTATTTCATTAAACTACAAATAGTTGTAGAGAATAACACAAATTTATACAAATTGTCATTTTTTTAATCTCTCCTACTGCACGTTGTGACAGGGCCTCCACCACCACGCCATCTCGACTTCTAATGGCCATTTTGATGTTGTAGTCCCGGATGGTTCTTTCAGGTCTAAGAACCATCGTCCTCACAAGGCGACCGATGGCACCATTTTCGTTGTCGTTAACTACGATTTGTTGTTGTAATTTTTAGACTTTCGCGATTCGAACACATTGTTATTAAATCAAACGGGGCTTGATCGCGAGAAATACATTTAGTAACAGTGACCATGTCTTCTCGTGACAATGCAACTTGGTCGAAACGTCGAGGTAAATAAATTACTAAATGTTTTTCTAGCGATCAAGCCCCGGTTGATTTAATAACTCCGATTTGTTGGTTTATTAAATAGGCCCCAGGTGAAACTACACTGCGCTGTTGAAATGCACTGTGATCTGGTAAAAAAGCACTGCTGGTTTCAGTTCTCTTTTACCAGATCTTCAACATGAGACTGTACCAGGAATAGTATTTTTTTTATTAATGGTGTATTTTACGATAAGATATCTGTGTATCATCGATATGTATCTTAGTCACGTTGGAATGTATGATAATTATTATGAATTAATTACGATTGCATAAACCGTGTCCTTTACACATTGCAACTCACAGACGTGTTCATCTTGTAGTTACTACTCCTATTCGAGAGATAAAAAATCTGTGTGACATATTTAAGTCGGTAGGTAGGCGTTACACAATTACGTGCAACGCTAACACATAACAGAGATAATGCTGATAACGGTATCATTGTATCATGCGCCGGCGCCTCTCCACAGATTATCTAGCAGTTATTACGTTATCCGACCCTATGCCTAGTGACAGTGTGCATTTACTTAGTTTTCTAATTCACTAGTGAGTTGAAGACATTTTGATTATTTCGATAAATAAACTGTATGGTGTAACTACGAATTACTCGGGTAATATAAATTCGGAAGTTTGGTTCAATTTATTTTAATGCCAAAATGCTACCTCGCTGTACGATTTGCGGCTGTCAAACTGAAAGTCCCTGGTTCGATACCCACATCCGGCTTCAGCTTCCGGTGTTGTAGGTTACAGCGTCATCCAATCCACAGCACGGTGGCGCGGGCGGGGTACTTTTCATGTACCCGTCTGGCTAGCTACTACACTTCAATTTGATAAACTGTCACCAAACATAAATAATTGTCGCAGCTGTCCTTGAGAGCTTCTCAATACTCTGGTTCTAGCGTAATTCCACAATCGACCATTAACTATCAAGTGAGATAGTGGTCAAACACTATACCTTTAAATAGTAAAAAAATCACGCAACAATGCGCATGTGGAATAGTCAATAACTTCGCGGGCAGAGTCTAATTACGTAGCATGTACTATCAGTATACAATTTTCAACCTCTGATAATGGTTGAAAATAATAATCCATAAAGGTTGTAAAGCTTTAAAACAAAACTCTTCTATAAAATGAAAGAAGCATTAAAGCGCATCGAGATAAACGGCCGCAGAATGCGTACTCGTACGTAAAGCACTAGAAGGGTAGAAGGTAACCTACCCACGAGAACACAAGAATACATAGAAACGATTGAACCCCGCAACTGTCTCCGTTGCACAACCATTAACTGCAGAGTGCTAAACTTAATCGCGAACCCCGTATCTCTATAAATAGACATGTCTGACTTCGCAGACATCTCGCTGCAGCGACTGCACTACATAAACATCCTAAACCATGCCAAACTCATCCATCAAACTCGACTCAATGCAACGCTCGTAAAGTTGCATATCGAACTGCGATGAATTTATAGAGCTCAGTCTGCGGTGTTAGACGTTTGATTCACGAGCTTGAGTTGTAGCTACTAGTTTATAAGGTTGGATCTGTATTGTTCGTCGAGGTCAGTGCACTGTTATAGGCACGAGATAGGTCGGGAAAATGAAGCGCCGTTTATAGTACTCGTTATAGTACTATCGTAGTACTCGCGTGTGTGTGAGTGGCGACGCTGCCGTTTGCGTGTGTGCCACTGCAGTTGACTGCAGTTTGCGCATGTGTGCAATGCAGTGTAGATCGTATACAACGTATACTTTGTGAATGGCGATTGTATTTATGTTTTTTTCTCGTCTGAGGTCGGAGTGCGGTTTTATCGATTTTTTTTTCATAGCATTCCTTTTTAGCAGCTGCATGTTGGACGTATTGGCGGGAAATAGTGCCGATTGCAGTTTTAAAGTTGTTCTCTTTTCTCAACCCGGACATGAAGCTTATTCTGCATTATTGGTCTGCGCACCCAGCTTGTTTTGGCGATGCTTTTACTAGGAGTAACTTGTAAATCTTTTTTTTATATTTGACCCTACAAGACAATTGTAAATATGTATTCCGATATATGAGTTTTTTCTTCAAAACGTCTCAGTTTCAGTTGACATAAAAAATCTCTTTATAATGCCACCTCAAAATATTTCTATATCGTTATCTCTATCAATAAATATTGGAAGAATGTTGTTAATTTAATCCGCGACCTTGAATTTTTTTATCGCCGTATTTATATACGTATTCTCTTGATTACAGGTACTCTACCAGCGATAACAGCGCTATGTTCACCACTTGCGGCAACAGTAAGTATATTATGTACTTAATATCACTTATCATAATTAAGAAATTATTAATTGTATATTAATTCATGATCCCAGGTGTTGAGAGCGATCGTATAAAATGATAAAACGATTATGAAATCCAAATCGCTCCTGCTACATTTTTTATAATATGTAGGTATCTATAGATCAATCAAATTATTGGCTGTAAAATGGAAAAAAATGTGTGTGAAAAGTTGTTTTTTTTTTAACACAACTCAATACGGCCGCATCTTGCTTTAGCAAATAACATATAATTTTGATCTCATCTCAAACTCCCGCTACAAGTCATAGTCATAATTGATATTATGTTAAGGCATTATAGAAGACCGCTTTCTTGACACAAACCTGCCTTGGAAATAATATACCCTAAACACACACACACACACACACACACATATGATAGTTCAAACAATCTGAGATATGTCTCCAATTCAATTTAAAACTGTATTGCAATCTCTAATAGTACAAGTGTAGGTGGTATTACAATAAAATAGAGTTTATTAGAGATCCTGTCGGGCACAGCAACTTTAGATGAGATGAGGGCGCGTCAGAGTTTACTAGATTCACTTCTCCTTATCCCACACCAGGTGGGTCGCCACAACATGTTTTCCTCTTTCACTTTGTTCTATCACTAGCCATTTCAGTGCTCACACTTTCATATAAATTATTCACGAAGTCCATCCACACCTTCTTCGGCCTTCATCTACCTCCACATTCATGTCCAACAGGTACTGGTTATATGTTCGTCATCTATCATATATACATATATTAAATGCAGTCTGTCTGTCTGTCTGTAAACATAGACAAGATACTATTACTCTTTATTTATATTATATACTTGGCTACCTATAATATAAAGATAAATGGGGCCGTATGGTAGCGTAGCCTTTCAATACGGCTCAAATTATGACACAATTTATTGTTTTACTATCTACTTAAAAAGATAATTTGAGTTACTGTTATATTCACGATTCTACCTATCGTGTATGACTTAAGACAACTTCTTTTTTTTGTACCATGGGTTTTATAGGTCTTTTAAATGCGCCGGAACATCGCGCAAACTTAGGTACTGTGAAATCCATGCTTCATTAATATTGTCTGGATATCTTCAAGTAACGAGTGAATCTTCTAGACTAGGAGAACATTGACACGGTACTATTTGACACCGGGGGGTATTGCCAGTAAAGCACGATATAATACTACTATGAAAATTCGTAAACACAAACAATATTAAATAAAGATCTGCCACATTCCTCTTATCTATCAACACAATAAGACAAAAACTCAATGCAATACGGTTTTGTATATTTTATTTTTCATTTATACATTCTCAAATTGTTATTACGCGATGGAGTAAACATAGAAAAACGAAACAAAAACAAAGCGCAAAACTCCATACACGAGCGGCGCTACCGACAGTTTGTTTCCAACAAAACTTTTGTAATATGTGAGTTCGTTCAACATATGAATTGTTTCACCTATAGAGGTACGTTTGTTGCACAACATGCAAGATCTTTTACATATACAGTAGGCATGTAGCTCAACAGATGAATTGTTTATGGTTTTTATAGCGTTCATTGCTCAACATTTAAAATACTGCTCTTATCATAATATTGGTAATAATTACGTCAAATATAGTACATAGCTGCATTAGAAAATCTGCCGAAAGATGAGTTTCGTTTACTGAAACAAATGTAATATCTGTGTCTACAATGTACATGAGAATTAATGGGTAATCATATGTTTAAACGTGACGTAATTGTACTTATAACAAACCTTTGGTAATAATAATAATATTATAATAATAAATATCAGTTTTAAAAAAACGCCAAAATGAGCGGGATAACAAGGTATAACAGTATCATTATCATCATTGATTCAATCCTAGATTCAACGACGTAAAATCGTAGACTGTGTTGCATCTCACTTGTCAATCGTCTAAATATAGTCTATGTACACACACTCAAGTTGCCATGACAATCGTAGTAATTTTGACATTGTCATACCGACATCGACTCGGCCTTATATCTGATTTTATCTAAACATGAAATTAGTAGATTTGACACTCTCGTCCTATAGCTATATACTAACAAGCATGATGTAAAATATTAAATATATGTGTTGCCAGCTTAGCACAGTGATAAAAGGCTATTAATATACAACATATTAAAACTAAAGCTGATTACAATAAGGACACAGCAGGAAAGATGTGAAATAAATACATACACAACAAAAATACATTTACCTAAAAGTATTAAATATATGTGCTGCCAGCTTAGCACAGTGATAAAATGCTATAAATATATCATTATGTATATTAAAATGAAAGATGATTACAATAAGGACACAGCAGGAAAGATGTGAAATAAATACATACACGATAAAAATACACTTACCTAAAACCAAACATGTTAAATTGCCTCGTCCATAATATAAACAACTTCGAGTCGGTCGGTGAGTGCATTCGTTAACGTATGAAATGCACGCAGTGTTTCTAATACCCACAGTAATATGTAACATAATATTTATTGGTTTAAAATGGGTCGAATTCGATAAATCCGTGTATGAGTGAGCGAGGCATGGTGTTTAATTGCCTCGGTAACGACGGCAGAGGAATGCGCGATATGGTTCGCTCGCGCGGGGCCATGGACCTCTGGTATTTTATTACTTGGGAAATAAATTGGTAGCTTGGCAGCTTTTAAACAACACTCCGATCGGCAATATTAACCTGTTGACCACCACAAATAAAACACTGTAATGTTGGTCTATTATTCCTATTAATTAATTGTTCATACAATTAAAGGTAGATGGCGCTAATAACATCCCCCGCAGATGTTAATAAGGAAGGAAGTAATTCGGCCCTAGTGGTATGGGCTGCTATAGCTTAGTTGGACAGAGCGACAGGACGGTATTCGTGGGTAGTAGTCGTGGGTTCAAGTCCCACTAGCAGCCGAATTTTTTCCTTCAAATATTTGAACATAAGTTCTTCCTAGCATATGGTTAATGCGATACACAATAAAAACTCTTAACATAAAACACTGCTTTGATATGCATTATCTCAATACAATATGGTCATCGGCTCGCCTGCGAATATCCGAATCAAACTCTTGTACTTGATTATGATAACATTTATTAACAACATATACTTCACATATATTTTCCAGAGGGGTAGAGACAGACCACAGCATTACACATGCTGCAGCCCTGATTCCCTTGATTCGCTTCATACACGCCTGTCCTTTTATACATAAGCGCCTGTTTAGTGTAATTAATTACACTAAACAGTATAAAACAAAAAACACTACATAATATAAAACAAAGTGCAGCCCTGATTCTCTTTATTCGCTTCATACACGTCTGTCCTTTTATACATAAGCGCCTGTTTAGTATGCATGTGTAATGCTGTGACTACAGTGTAATTAATTACACTAAACAGTATAAAACAAAAAACACTACATTGTATAAAACAAAGTCGCTTTCTCTGTCCCTTATATCTCTATGTATGCTTACATCTTTAAAACTACGCAACGGATATAAATGCGTTTTTTTAAATAGATAGAGTGATTGAAGAGGAAGGTTTATATGTATAATAACATCCATTAATGACATAGGCTATATATTTTATACCCGTGCGAAGCCGGAGCGGGCCGCTAGTTAATTAATAAATTGATTTAGCCATTCATAATCCTTTTGAAAGACTTAGATTGATTCCATAAAATGTGTAGAGAATTAGTTATGTTTAAGTAGTAACGCTTTATATAGTTTTTGTTTTGTGTAATAATTATGAAACCCGTAAAGTGTTTCAATATGTACAAGATCCGAGGACGCCTGAAGACAACCGTAAGCTGCAAAATGAACTCAGGGTGCCTCAAAACAAACACGTGTTCACTCATAATGTAAGAATGATTTGCGTCACAAACACACAAGTTTTTTTCCACGACTACCTATGCATACAATAAGTTAAATAAAACTTGTATACACACATGTACGGAGCATTGTTACCGATTTGTTCAGGTGTGCAGTTGCCATGGCTCCCTGAAGCACCGACAGACAATGGGAGCTGGGCCTTAGCGACATGTGTGTCATTGGGTCAGTGTTGGTTCATTAAGGTTTTGATTGTCTATAGTCGAAGCTATGAGGTAATAGGTACCTTGGTGCACGTGTCTTATTCAGTGTGGATTGCGGTCAGGTGAAAAAAATATCGTCATTATTGCAGTTAACGTTCGCTCAGTCGTATGAACCTGACTAATTTCACAGGTGTCTAGTTTTATGCACTTTTATTGCACACAATATCAATATAAATGCAATTACTAATGTGTTCTAAAACTGCGAATCTAAATTAATATAATCTGCTGAAGAGTTTGTTTTATTGTTTGGTTAATCGCGCTAATCTCAGGAACTACTGATGGATTTGAAAAAATCTTTTTTTTTGTTGGATAGACAAGATCATGCTACGACGTATAACTGAGGTAAGGGGCAAACCGTAGTCCACGCGAGTGAAACCGCGAGGTATAGCTAGGGAACTATAAGTATATGGCTGTGTTTACTGTTTGTTTTGTCAACAAGAATGAGACAGTACAATTGCCATATCGAAACGGCGTCATAAAGAGCAATTAGCGATTACAAAATGAAATTGTTGGCATGGCAACAATGTAACACTAGATAGGTTGCTATGCCATGTAATATGCTTTTGGTAGTGATTCTCTTGTTCTTCATCATCAAGCAAGGGCTGGATGCGGGCCGCTTCCAATCGGTCCTTGTGGAAAATCAATAGGGGAGGCATGAGATAATGATGAATTTTAGCCTATATAGAATACGACCTATTTCATTTCGAAGAATTTTAACGAATTCGAGTGATTAACAGAATTAAGGCCATTGTCAATAGGGAGTTACTTAAAGGGAATAGATGCTCATAATCTACCCCCTGGGGACAGTTAATAATAACTTCACCAACTGAATACTCTACACATGGTAACCACACGAAGTGGTCTCAGGCAAAGGTCTTGGTTTATTAATTTGTGGTACCGTAATTTATAGTCATTACTGCCTACCAGTAGTTGTACCGAAAAAACTACCCAATGTGTTGGAAAAGGTTCAATATTCACCTTTTCTATTTTTAATTATACTAATTATTCATTTCCTTACAATTAACATGTAAAAACCTACCGGATGGGGCTTGGTGATTATGAAATTCTCGGGAACTAGGCCCGATTCCCTGAAACATCGGCCTTTTCACACTGTAATTATTTAATTGACGACATTATTTTACTTCCATCGTTTAATTATGCTAAACGTTCGCATGAACGCAATCAGTGTAAAGGGATGAATGTTTTTCCTAACATTTCAACCAGTTCCGAAAACCTTTACCCATTTTGTACCCTACTACGTTCTTGATAGAGCGGTCATAATAGCTAAACGCAAAGAGCCCTGATTTTCTGAAGATTCGAAGTTCGGGGGAGGTCTCGTTAGTTTGGAGACTATGTAGGATTAAGAAATAGGGTAAATATTCGAGATTACGACAGGGCGTGGGCAGAATCGAGGGCATGACGAAACTGATTGATGATACGGTGACGTTTCGTGAATGATAACTGTCGACGGCCGTTGTTGCTAGGCGCCGACTATCGTGGCCTCACTCACTTTCATTGTTTTACCTTTGTGACGCAATGGAACTATGTTGTCTTTTGTCTCGATAATTCAAAACATAGATTCGATAGGTAGATAGATATAACATTGTTACTAACCTGAAATGTTATTGACCTCTGTTCGATGATCGCAAATGATTTTTCATGATCACTCACGACGCTTTTTAGGAAAACTTGCTCTACTGATTCAGGTAACATATTGTAAGACCTAAGCCAATATTTTTTTTGTACTGTAGTGCAGATATAGTGTTTCACCACTATCTCACTTTCTTACTTTAAAGTTATTGACGATGTGGTCAAAGATGTTATCACGCTAGACCTAGGATGTTAACTGGTTCTCAAGGACTGCTGCCTGAACACACTATGTGTTGGTGACAGTTTTTGAAACTTGAGGGTGGTAGCCGAAAATAAATTACCACTATGTTGGGAATAATTGGGAAAATATGTTTTCATAAATAAATTAGCAACTGAAATAAAATTTTCTTAAATCATAATTAACTGTTCTCGTAAGTGGCATTTTTTAAGTTTATTAGACATTAACGACTGTCAACAAATAGCATGAAAAGACTCTAAATTGTTTATTCAGAAAATGGTCAAGCCTTAAACCGAAATAGTCACCAGCTGTCACTGATGGCCGTTTTTAAAGTAGTCATTAACCATCATATTCCATCCGTATGCTTCATCACAATAATATCTATGCCTAATGCCTATTCACTCCATCATTGATTTGTAAGTTCTGCCGCGAACGCTGACTCATTCGGCGCATATTCATCTTTCCACCCCTTTTTGCGGATTTATTACCGCATTCGTCACAGTGTATGATAACCAATTTTAGAATAGCCGCGACGCAAAATGTATTATTATCAAGTTCATGAATGGTACTTAAACTTACACTGCTTTTAATAGCATTTATCGCTACGTCATTATTGCTGAGAATGCGAAATGTGTCGGGGACTCCTTCCCGTGATATTTTTGTATGACTTGACATTTCTTCGCGCACGTTTGGATTTTAATTGAGCTCTGCGATGTCAAGGGATCAGTTTTTATAACGTTGCACGAACATGGTTTGTTAAGTTTGTGTAGATGCTTCTATCTGTATGATATTTCTATAAATCATGTTTCCCTATTTGGTTACCAATGATATTTTATTTGATTGGTATGGTACTCTTTTAGATCACGTAACTATCAACTGGTGTTGGTACAACTGCAGTCAACCGCACACCCATACAGTTGTATCCATTGTCTTCCTTCATGTGCATCAACAAGAAACACAGAGATGCATACACAGACTAGAGCGCGAACGAGATACTAAAAATCATCATTGCCATGTTACGTTACGTACGTTCCCAAAAAACGGCGTTTGCTTTTACGAATTGCATATATTTTGCCAATGACGATTTAAAAATAACACCGTTCAATGGAATTTTTCAAATAAATTAGGTTTATTCAGTACTTACGACTCCAAAGTGACTCCATGGAACTAGTCGGGAAATATTTCCCGAAAGCCACATGACTTGCTGCACAACTGACGGCTGATTGCCACTAAAGCAAAATGTGTGCATGAACCTAATTTATGGGGTCCAGGACAATAGCGCCCATTTGTTTAATAATATTATCATTGCATGTAACTTATATTGCTGTCGTTTTTAACGAATTTTCTTTTGTTACAGATTCATTTCGTCCCGTCCTATGCAGCGCTTATCCATGAATACGTCTCCAATCGCCATTGGCCACCATGTGTGATTAGACTCTTTGTGTTACATTTATTTCATACGTATCTTTGGTCCTAATAACACCTAAATTGTAACGAAACGTGCATTTAATGATTATCACCTGTTCTTCTAACTTATTCCGACTATTGCAACGTGATAGTTGTAACTGCACTTTCGATTGTTTGTTTGATGAATAGTTTTGTAACGCGTAGTAGTCCAATTATACTTGTAAATCTTTACCATCGATTATGGTAAGATCAGGAAGGGAATCGCAGAAATGATCTATTTTATAATTGTATGACTTTGAAACAACATAAGCTCTCACGTTTTTCCGTTTTCCTTCTCGATTCTAAACCAACACGTTCGTGCATTTATTTTAGTTTTAAGTATGTGTATTGTGTTCGTAGGATTTTCAATTATATTGACTAACAAATACTAAAAATATTGTAACGCATGACATTTTTATATTATTTTTATCGATATCAACTCGCGAGTGTGCATGACATAACAAATATTATTAATTTTTATTCAGTTATTTCAGTTAGCTTTAATTACATGTTCAGACATTTAGTTATTTTGACATGTTTTGGTTTTATAATAATTGATTATTTAGTTGTGATTATGATAGCGTTTACTTCAACAATATGCAAATATTAACATTAACATATCAATGAATTCGATAATTGTCGCTACGCCCTGCTCAATGAAACTTGATTTTAGGTTTTTATATGAATTCCAACTTAATTTCGAGTTTTGGTTAATGCATGGCAATACCCGTGATTGCATTCCTAGTTTTTTAAGATGAAAATTTTGATTATGCAATCTCTGTTTTTTTATAATTTTTCAAATTTTACAATGTGATTTAATACATATAATATCAATAAAGGATTAGGCATGATTGTTGCGTTTTACTTTGCTCTCGGCGCCGGGTTCTTTCCCACATCAGTATTGCAGTGTTACGGTTTGGAGGTCGGACATTAAGTCATTTTTCAATTAGTCCAATGTCATCAGGACGTCGCGATCTCTGCTCCGGCGGCGGCCATCTTCTGACCTGACGTTATACGCAATAATACTTCTTATTACTACACCATTAACATTTATTGTCGTTATCAATGGTGAGGAGACGTTGGTGTAGACTGAACATATTTATACAGTTGGGGTATTATTGAGAACGGTTCCTGTAACAAAGATGAATAATAAGCCAGGTTAAAGAGAGGTCGAGGGTCACGTGTGTCTCCAAGTGGTACGATGAACCTCTAGTTTAGTAAGCAATCATAACAAAAATTATGATAAGCGTTATGATAAAACTCGTTTGATCCAGTCGAAATCAGACCTATTATTCCTACTATTGCGCTTTAAAAAGAACTATGTAATAAAATTATATGTTTATTACATAGTTCTTTTTAAAGCGCAGGCCATACGTGCCCTGCTATCGAGCGAAGGAAACTAAGGTAAGCTTACAATGTGGGTTCACAACGTCAGACGCACCGAGTTGTTGGACGAGCCGAGCGAGCATGGTTCACATCTTTTCATACTTCGAACAACAAGGGCTAAGCTACGCTATCAAGGAGAATGAATAGAATCTCTGACATCACGCAGACATCGTCGGATATTTCGCTCGCAGTGTCAATGACGTAGCTTGTCTCTGTAGTTCGCAGTATGAACCGACGTGAAACGAGACTCGCCGGCTCGCTCGCTCGCTAGCTGTCAGTGTGGCATGTGCTTTATAATCCTTCTTATTCTTCTTCTCAGCAGTGCTTTATAATGTATTTTTTTTATTCACGCAGACCCCCGCACTAGGATACCCTGTATTGCGGGAGGCATGGTCACACAATCACAACACACAAACACCCAAGATTCGGGACAAACATCTACACTCATCGCACAAATCTTTGCCGCTGTCGGGATTCGAACCCAGGGTCCCAGAGACACAGAAGTCATGTCACTGACCATTGAGCGCGGCCGCGCGCGTTTATCAAATTAAATACAGAAATATACATTTTTAACCGACTTCAAAAAAGGAGGAGGTTAATGTTTGAATGCATGTATTTTTTTTATAAATGTTTACCGATATCTTCCCCATCTGTGGACCGATTCTCAAAATTATCTTATTGTTTGACAGAGTACGTGTACTACGGTGGTCCCATTTAAATATTAAAATTGGTCAAGCTGTTTTTGAGGTACCTACACTTCAATAACTGAAAAGTGTTACGTCTATTTGGATGACTTCATTGAGGGTAAATGATAATTGATCAATGGTGAATGACAAGGGTGAAAAAAAATCTTTTGCCATGAAATGGAGCCAATTTCAACGCTCATACGTGTGAAATAACTTGTCGAAGTCGGTACCATGCGCACAATATTTTGATGAAAGTTACTTTTGAACTAACTTGACCTTCAACAAGTTACTTCACACTTTTAGTTGTTGTCGGTTCCATTTTTGATATAAAATGTTATACTGTTATGACACTTATAACATCTATTCGGGCTGGCGTGAAGTATCGGAGGTAACGATTCACGAACTGCACTCAAAACCCTGATGAAGACTTCGCCGAGAGCCGAGTCAACTGTCGACAACTACGGGTGAGTCATCACGCCAAGCTCCAATAAATCCAGTCCGAGTGTGATTTTTTTTTTTTTTTTATTCGGTATAGGCAAGCGTTTGACCACTATCTCACCTGATGTTAAGTGATGATGCGGTCTACGGTGGAGCACGCCTGCCTAGAAGATACCTATTCACTCGTGACTTGAAGATACCCAGGTTGTATGTTTGCGGAAACACAGATTTAGGCAATAAATTCCATTCGTTAGCTGTACGCACTAGGAATGTGGTAGCAAAACGCTTCGTGCGACAAGTTGGAACTTCCACCATGTATGGATGTCGCATTGCCGTCCGTCTGGTCGTCCTAAGATGGAATGGGGATGGTGGAATCAAATTATGCAACTCCAGAGCACACTCCCCGAAATGTATGTGATATCATTTAGTTATCGAATGACGTGGATTTGCATTGCCATCTAGGCCTCTGCAAATGTTAAAACATATGATGATTAAGTCAGTATCATAAATGGCAAATATTAGGCTAGGTCGTGTCTTAATAATGAGTTTTGTTTTTACATACCTAATAGTAACGAATCCTACTCGGATGGGCAGCGATCGGGAAGCTCCGCGACGTCTTCTCGTCCACGCTTGGCAGGCGGGTTGGCACAGGATTAGTTATCGTGAAACATACCAGAATTATACATCCAGAATGTCACTGCAAATGCACAGCCAAGGCATCAATGTAAATGTTTAGTATATTTCACCTGCGTTTCATACATTTCGGCGGCTGTTAGTTATTTAATAATCCGAGAATTCCAATCACCAATTACATAAAGGTAAAGTGGCGGTCAGTTCAACGGCCTTCATCGGCTTTTTTCGAAGAAATCAAGCGATACGTGTGCATATTTATCGGAACGAACAAATACAGTGTGACATTTTAATAAACATACAGTGTGACCATGCTAAGCACATTTGAATTTTTAGTTTGGATGATGATAATAATGTACACCAACTTTTCAATAGTTATTTGCCATTATACCGATACCACACTAGTTGCAGAATTATAGATGAGAAAAAAAAATCTATTTAGGCATCCAGGATTTAGGAACAAAAAAATACTAACACCTGAAAAGTCTACCACCGCTTTCCAAAATTAATAAAGCCGCTACCGTAAAGAATCGGCTAATAAGCGGTTATAAATAATTCTTTATTAGAAACTGTCATACTACGAGTATATATTTGTACTGACTGTTTCGATGACAGCACTACAAGCTTATTAAAATAATAGAATAACTGTTAAGGTACTGCAGCTGTTGCTAGCCTATGCATAGTTCGAATAACCCAATAAAGGCTAACAGTACCTATGTTGTATTATTAGGATCATATTCTACGCCAAGCCTACATTTTTTTTATCTGTCTGTTTGCTAATCTCCGAAACTACTGATGGATTGAATTGTCGTATTCACGAGTAAGCACAATTTTTTTAAATTAAAATCGGAGGACAGAAGCAGTAGTTTGTCATCTAAATTGACACACGCAAAGGAAATTCAGGGCACTAGCTTGTAAATAACTAAATATCTAATTATTATTGGAGTCATTAGCTTAATATTGATAATAATGGTTTTTTTCATCACTCTCGCTCTTGATTTAATAATGTTATTTCTGTAATGTACCCATAGAGTAAATAGATCACAATTATTTAAAAAATATATTAAATACAAAATATGTAGTGTTAATTTGACTGTATTTAATATCTTATTGATATGGATTTCTGTTAAGTAACGCCTGAATCTATAAACTTTCATAATAATATAATAAGTTCCAATAACATGTTAACGTGGTCAATCTATACTGCGGACTGCGTCCGCGCAGAACTGCCGAAAGTTAGTGCCGATAAATAAAAGTTGTATCGCAAGTGACTTTCATGCGCGCGCTGACGAAACTTGCTGACTTAATTGGGGCGCTGTCGCCTGAGGAACGTAAAGATTGTTTTATACGACGAGAGGAGATATAAGTCATAGTCATATAATAAGTGATATAAGATAAAGAAGGCACTGCTACTTGATATGGCAAATATCGAAGAGAAGTTTCTCACTCTGCAGCTCTGACCACTGCTGACAGGTTGAGCCATACCTCGCCACCGATTAAGTAATAGTTGTTCGCTACCTGCACCTAACTGGGATTGCGTTTTGTTAATATATACATAATATAAAACGCTTATATTATATTATCTTATTATAAATAATTATGTAAAGAAATACATATATTAAGTATATGAAGTGATTTGTTGGAATAACATAATCCATGAACGCAGCCCAGTACAGACTACTACTACTTGTCTCTGCGCCTTTGTCTATTCCTACTCTGTTCGAACACCGGTTATAATGTTTTGTACTAGTTTGAGGTAATACATTATAATGTAAAATATATAGAAATAAAACCGCATCAGATCCAGTTACAGAGTTTATTCATTCCAACATGATTATCTAAAAAAATAATTACATAGTACAGTGTATGGATATTGTACAACAATTTATTGTTGTTATTATATTTATTGTTTGTAAGCTTGTAATGAAAAACCAATACATTGGAATGTTAGGGTAGATGATTATATAAAACTAAAATATACTCATTTCCACCCTCTTTATTTATTAGTATAGAAAGGTATACGACATTGTTAAAACAGTTGGTAATACCTACATAAATAAATATAATAAAATAGTCCAAATATCCCCAACTGACAGAAGAATAGAAAATTTATAATATCTTTATATATAATAATAATAATATGGGACAACATTTACACCAGGTCTTCAGGTCCCAAATTAGGCAGAGCCTGTATGTACTATGGTAACCTGATGAGTGATATATACTTAAATACATATACACACCCAGACACAGGTCAAACAGACATGTTAATACACACAAATGTTTGACCTGTCCGGGAATCGAACCCGGGACCAGCGGCTCAAAAGGCAGAGTGCTACCAACTGCGCCAACCGGCCAGTCAGAACTATTAAGTTCCAATATCACATTAACATTGTCAAACGGACTGCGTCCGCGCAGACCCGCCGAAAGTCAGGCCCTTCGCCCACGGCGACTTTGAAGCGCTCTAGTAGCGATGCAGTCGCGCGTGTGTATCGCTACTGTCGCAATGCTGTCGCGCGTCAGTCTCGATTCAAACGCGCGCGGCACATTACCCAGCACCCCTCCTCCGTTCTCCATCCTTCGTTCCCCTTATGCAGTCCGAACGGTCGCGCGTTTGCATCGATACCGTCGCGATGCAGCCGCGCGCTTGCATCGCTTCTGTCGCACGTTGTAAACGCGACTAACGCGCGATAGTAGCAATGCAGAAGCGCGTTTACAAAACGCTCGACAGCATCGCTACAAAAAGTCGCCGTGGGCGAGGGGCCTTAGTGCCGATAAATTAAAGTTGTATCGCAACTGACTTACATGCACGTGCCGTCGTAACTTACTGACTAATTGTTACTATAAAGTTGTCCTAGTATTAAAACGTAGTAGTAAATCTTATAGTGGACTACAATACTCGACGCCTGTTTAATGCGGATTTTGATACGTCACATACCGTTTTTGCTTAAGATAAATGCTCTTAACTACGAGTTCAATATAATAACAGCTCGTTTTATCGAGCTTCTTGAAGTCTCGTTCTTTATGTCATGAGTTCAAAACGGAGACACGACAAAAAGTGTGTACTCATTAAAAATTGGACAGTTGGCTTCGATTACCTTAAACGTATGGCCATACGTTAAATTATGAAAAAGACGTAGTTAAGTAATAAATGAAAGTTATAATTTATGTTTACATATAAATGGAAGTCAGCTGTTGTCTGTCTGATTACCCGCCGACTCCTAAACTACGCAACGATTTTCAGTATTGCGTATTTTTTTCTGTAATGTTTATTTAGTGTTTTCAGCACGGTGATACGGAACAATCTATTCTGATGCTAGCTAGCTCTCCTACCAAACGGAAACTTGGCGATATTCTAAGTCTGGTCATCACCATCGACCAAATCGTTATTGACCATTAAATAAAACTGTGCGTAAGCTAAATGTTTCATTTCCGAAGAGTGGCTGTACTGTAGGATTTGAAATAGAATAGGATTTTTATACTTCTAGCTATTCTATATCTAAGAAACCTGCAGTTTGTTACAATTTATGATTTTATTTAACTAAATCTCTTTCGCTTATATCTTAGACTATTTCACTGAGTGTCAAGATGGCACATCGTTTGACTAGTACAGAATGATAGTGCCTCTAGCACGAATTACTATCGTAATCGTATCGCAGTGTAAATCAATTGAAATCAGTACCGGCATTTATATTGAATAGAATAAAATAGAATTTTATTTGCATAAAATGTTGGTACATAAAGGTGGCTTAATTATTGTTCAATACGGATCTACAACATTTTACTGGACACCAGCGTGCAAATATTTATTGTAATGTATTGCTTTAAACTTTCATGGCTTTTCGCAATTTTATAACGTATATAACGGTGTTACCTTCACTGGTAGCGCTAGCCGTTGGCGGGGATAGAACCAGCGTCCGTTAGTTTGACAGCCGTCGCTCCCACCGCTGAGCTATCGCTATATCGCTTATATATATATCGCCTTAAATTGTGTCTTGGCAAGCTTTGCCACGTCCAGCTTCCTTCAATCTTCTACGCAACGTTCCTATTTTCTACCTAGTACCTAATGCTCCACTTATGCAAAGCCGCTCCGCTTAGTAAGCACATTTCTAAAACAAGCATGTCTTAATCTCAATATAATAATGGCTTAGTTTTGACCACAATTTTGTCTATGTTTTTCATATTTTATGTTATACGTAATTTAATTACACAGCAACGTCGCAATTATATGTAATTATAATATTAAGACTGTATTAACGAGAGGTGCTTAAGTTTTTGTATTAATTATTAATATTTTGCATACCTCTATACGTGACCTTACTCTAGACAGTCTGTGTAAACCTAGACGTTGCAGGTACGTCATTTGATGTATTGTTCTTTTTTGTACGGTTTTAAACTGAAATATGGCATTAGCATACCTACGGACGAAAACGTGATATCTGGATTACTCAGAGCCGCTGATATCATTGGTCTGTCAAAGCAAACAACATAAACTAACCTAGGTAGTGGTTACATATTTGAACCGTTTGGGGTCGAGACATTGGGCCCGTGGGGATCTGGAGCTCATCGGATTTCCCAAAACTTATCAGAGCGTTTGATCGATGCGACGCGTGACCAAAATACTGGCACATATTTGGCTCAACGAATCAGCATTGCAATTCAACGTGGCAATGCTGCTAGCATTCTGGGCACGCTGCCAGCCGGTAGCGGGTTACAACATTTGAGTTATCTATAGGCTACCTATAGCTAGTGGATTGCTCAAATGTTATTGTAGTAGCTGCAGTAATTTAATTAGTTATTATAGTGTTTTATTTTGCCAACTCGCCAACCCGCCTGCCAAGCGTGGCGAGAATTGGCAAATCTCCTCTATATGAGGGAGGCATATGTCCAGCAGTGGATGTTCAAGTGCTGAGAAGAAGAAGTGTTTTATTTTAATAAATGCGTCTGCCCATGAAAAGTTACAACATTGAATATACTATCTATACACTTGTTTATACTCATAAACCCTACTAATATTATAAATGCGAAAGTTTGTGAGTATGGATGTATGTTTTGTACTCTCACGCAAAAACTACTGAACGGATTGGAATGAAATTTGGTATGTAGATACTTCAGGTCCTGGAATAACACATAGGCTTTTTATCATCAACCATCATCACCACACCCACGCGGGTAAAACCGCGGGGCGTAGCTAGTAATATTATAAAAATAAATGTTGACCAATTTAAGCCACTTTTATTTCCGCGATAGTGCGTCGATCGACATACTAGTATTTGAAGTATAGTTTTCTAAAAATGCTTTTGTATGCGGTGACTCAAAAGTAGATTCTATGCGTGGAATATAAGAGTGGTGTTATAATTTAAGAATGGTGGCCCCGACTTATAGAAATACATGTACGTATGGCAATTTGTTATTACTGAGCCGAATTCAGAATCTGTGTCAAAAGCCATCACAAAACGCCTCGAACGCAACTCCCATGGCTGCTAGCTTTTATAAAGTTTTCTCGAATGCTCACGTTGGGTCCACCTTTCTATGAGAAGGGAACTTTTGACTGGTTGACTTGTTGACTGGTCGGTTGGCGCAGTTGGTAGCACTCTGCCTTCTGAGCCGCTGGTCCCGGGTTCGATTCCCGGACAGGTCAAACATTTGTGTGTATGAACATGTTTGTTTGACCTGTGTCTGGGTGTGTATATCTATATAAGTATATATATCAGTCATCAGGTTACCATAGCACAGGCTCTGCCTAGTTTGGGACCTGAAGACCTTGTGTGAATATTAATAAATAAATAATAAAATAATAATAATAAATAACTCCAACATTGAATTTAATCCCTCGAAGTTGATGCCATCAGCCTAAGATAAACAGTCCTACTCGGTAACTCCAGCTCGAATTAGTAGTAGTACACTGCGCCTGTCAGTTCATGTGTACGTGTTTTTTTTATATTTTATAGATAAACAGATCGTATGACCACTATCTCACTTGACGGTCAGTGACGATGTGCTCCAAGATATTATCACGCTAGACTTCGAACGCTTACTGGCTCTCAAGGACTGGTGTCTGAACACATTATGTGTTTGGTGACAGTTTTCCAAAGTTAAGGGTGGTATCTAGCCAGGCAGGTACTCGAAAGTACCCTCCCACCATCTTGAAAATTTTGATAATGCCGTTACCTTCACCGAGAGTTCCAGCCGTGGGTGAGGATCAAACCAGAGACCGTAAGTTTGACAACCGACGCCCCGACCAATTTTTACTAAAGAACATTTCCACTTGGATTACCTATATACTTAGTACAGAATCAGGTTTCACGTAGAAACTGGTAGCCGATGGTGTCCAGAGGTCTTTGTGCTGAGATCTTCCGTGGTCTTATCGGTATGACTTGCCCAACCTCAGTAAAATGTTCATTGACTCAACGTCTCGCACATTCACGTCGCGTGTATGTAATACCAGCCCGCCCCAGAACAGACAAACGATGCACAATAATTTGAGACCAGTTATGCGCATGAGACAGTATTAATTAGTGTCAGAAGCTGAAATCAGTGATAATAACGTGTTTAAGATATTCGGTTAAGTTGGCTCTTGTGCAGAATTAAAGTAATTGTGGCTGACCTGTGAAATTATGTCTTGGAAATCGGAGCTTACGGTACATAGTGGTATTACAAGAAAATTGAGGTTTCCAAACTGTTTAAATAAAACGTATATTATGCACGGTAACTACTACAGGCTGGTATGGTTAGCTTAATCTTTTCTTTTTTTTTTTTTTTTCTCAGCCATGTGCGTCCACTGCTGGACGTATGCCTCCCCCATATAGTGGGGATTTGCCAATACTCGCCACGCTTGGCAGGCGGGTTGGCGAGCGCAGTATGATTTCTGATCCTTAGAAGGCGCTGCTGCCCACCTCCTGGTACGTGATCCCTTAGCCGACTCTTACGGCACCCACGGGATGAGATGGGGGAGTACTATTCTGGGCCGGTACCACCACGGCCGGTGCTTACGGTTAGCTTAATAGTGATTGGTAAAAGAAAATAATACGAAATAAGAAAAGCTTGGTTGACATCCTATGCGTCCTGCGCTTGTGTACCTGCCGGTATAAAACTATTTTTTAACAAAAAATGCAACCGACTTCAACACTCAAAAGTGTGAAATAACTTGTTGAAGTCGGTACCATGACAGTTCCCACAAAAGTAACTATCATCACAATATTGTGCTCATGGTACCGACTTCGACAAGTTATTTCACACTTTTGAGTGTTGAAGTTGGTTGCATTTTTTGTTAAAAAATTGTTTTTTCACCCTTTTCAGTGACCTTTGCTACTCACGGGATCAATTAATTGTCATTGTGTGTTCTGCGATGTCTTCAACCGCGACAATAATATCATCAAGATACGCGTGGCACTTTCCAGTTATTGGAGTATAACTCAAAAACCGCTTGTCCGATTTTGATGAAATTTGAATGGGACCACCACGGAAGTATACTCTATCTAACAAAAAATCGTCAAAATCGGTTTATAAACGACGAATTTATCCGCGAACACACATAAAAGAAACATATATACGATCGAATTGAGTAACCTCCTTTTTTTGAAGTCGGTTAAAAAACTGAAACCTATCATGTGGGCTGGTCTGCAAAATGATGAACTGCCTGTAAATATCAGTCTTCTGAATACGGCACCATTCCCTTCTTCCGCTGTCGGTCTCTCTTCGCTATAAAGCCTTTTTAGTTTTTACACCGAAAGTATAATTATTGTCGAATCCAAATTTAAATCTGTAATTGTCAAGGTCTTAAACGTCATATATTTTGCATTTAAGTACATAAAATCGAACAATGTGTGTTACCAGTGATGACTTACGGAACTGAAACGTGGTCTCTGACTATGGGCCTTCTGAACAGACTCAGAGTCGCACAACGAGCTATGGAGAGGGCTATGCTCGGGGTTTCTCTACGTGATCGAATCAGAAATGAGGAGATCCGTAGAAGAACGAAAGTCACCGATATAGCCCAGCGGATTAGCAAGTTGAAGTGGCAGTGGGCAGGGCATATAGTTCGAAGAACCGATGGCCGTTGGGGCCGAAAGGTTCTCGAATGGAGACCACGGACTGGCAAGTGCAGCATAGGACGGCCACTGACTAGGTGGACAGACGACCTGACTAAGATCGCAGGCAAGGGCTGGATGCGGGCCGCTTCCAACCGGTCCTTATCAATGGGGGAGGCCTTTGTCCAGCAGTGGACGTCCTATGGCTGAGATGATGATGACATAAAATCTTATTATTAAAAAAAACAACAATATTAAATTGTTTCTTTGCAAATGAAAATGGACCTTTTACAGTATTCATTAATAACCGTATCTAACCATAGCCATAGAGGGCTCACCGTGTAAAATAACTATAGCCATTATGTACAAAGTAATAACGTCCTATTTCATCATACATTTCCGAATAAGTATTGTCATATTTATGTAAACATACGCTTCATTAAAATAGTTTAAGTATTGCCTTGAAAATTATATAAGCGAGCAACACACGCACGCTCTCATGTTAGTGAACCGGCAACTACAAATCTTTGTTAATTATGTACATCTAAATTAAAACTAATACACTAAATACTCAACAAATCAAATATTATGGCGGAAGTTGTATATGTAAAGATCGAACTTCTGTTTTATTCCTTGGGGCAAATGCCTTTATTAAAATAAAACACATAACTAATTACAATACTGCAGCTACTACAATAACATTAGAGCAATCCACTAGCTATTGGTAGCCTATAGATAACTCAAATGTTCTAACCCGCTACCGGCTGGCAGCGTGCCCAGAATGCTAGCAGCATTGCCACGTTGAATTGCAATGCTGATTCGTTGAGCCAAATATGTGCCAGTATTTTGGTCACGCGTCGCATCGATCAAACGCTCTGATAAATTTTGGAAAATCCGATGAGCTCCAGGTCCCCACGGGCCCATTGTCTCGACCCCAAAAGGTTCAAATATGTAACCACTACCTAGGTTAGCATATTTTCGCCATTTCAATTGCTCCGCCGAATAAGCCGCGGTGCCAGCCCTAGCATGTGTCTCAGAAAGATGTGACGGCGTGTTGTGTTTTATTCCTTAGATGTTATAATGTGTGAAAATGTTGGATTGTTAACGTTTAGGCTTTCATAGATTTACTATTCTTTTTCTACAGAATATTGAAAGAAAATTTCAGTAATGTGCCCAATAGTTAATTGATTGAAAGGGAAAACGGTGAGCGGTTCTGGGTTAAATTCATAGCTTGTGCCCGCTTACTTAATGCAATAAAACCAAAATCTTGACACATTAATAATGTAATAATTAGTATGCCACATATGCAACATTGAATGCTTGATACGGGTAGGCTGATTATCACACTCCTGCAATTTCTCAATATTTTTTTCTGATTCTGATTCTAATTCAGACCTCAGAAAAAAATATGGGGAACTGATGAAAACATTACACCCTCCTGCAATACCATCTTGCAAAATGTAATGTTTTCATCAGTTCTCAATATTTTTTCAGATTCTGATTCTAATTCAGCCAAAAAAATCAAAAGCAAAAAAAAAGTAAAGTATAAAGGCATACATCCATATATCCATACTCATAAACTTTCGCATTTATAAATATTAGTAGAATGCCAAATACAACGGTGCGGTGGGAACCCGGTAAGCTTAGAATAAGCCTTATTCTAAGCCGGTAAGTTGCCCGGTAAGCTTAGAATAAGCCTTATTCTAAGCCGGTAAGTTGGTTAGACCACCACAATGCACTAGTCGAGCGAGTGAAGAAGTTATTTATTACATACATCATTTTATATACAATTCAGTTTTCATAACATCATGTAAATAAACATAATTATCTGTATCGACTTTTACATAATATGTAACTGTGTAATACTTTGGAAGCGATGAAAGCTCATCGCTGCAAGCGTCGGCTGTCAACTGACGTATGCTGGTTCGATCCCCACAAACGGCTTGAGCTTCCAGTGAAGGCAATACCGTTATTAAATTCCCAGATTGGTGATAAGGTACACATGCCCATACCTGCGTGGCTAGCTACCATCCTCAAGTTTGGAAACCTGTCACCAAACACATAGTGTGTTCAGGCAGCAGTCCTTGAGAGCTAGGAAATATTCTAGGTCTAGCGTGATTACATCTTCGACCACATCATCACTGACCATCAAGTGGGATAGTGGTCAAAAGGTTATTCTATAAAGTACCTATTAAAAAAACATCAATCTCAGCAAGAAGGTTGGAACTATTGGAACAAGTGTTGTTGGACAAACTGGAGTTTTTTTTTTTTAATTTAATTAAAGGGCTTTTTCGCTGAGCGACCACACCGCCCTAAAAGAACATACCACAGAGTTGTATTCATAATAAATACTTAAACCAACGCTTATCTAAAGCTAAATCCAACAATTTATACAACACTGTGGCTTCCACTGACAAAGGATACACTAAAATACTATTACAAAAACCAACATCCATAACCCCCGAAGCAATAAAATGTATAAATTTTTAAAATTAATTAATTAATTATCTTAAAACTAATTAATTAATTTATAAATCTTAAATCTAAACGTCGCGTTGTGAACACATTCGCACAGTATATGCTGGGCGTCTTCTATCACTCATCACAGTTAGGAGATGATGCTTTCTTCATCAATAATGTTAATTTCTTTGGCAGACAACCTGGAGATGTTGGAGGTGATTGGTCGAGAAGTTGACCGAAATAACTTGAACAGTTGACAGTGACCGCACGAACAGAGTGGTATGTGGAAACGATCCATCTGTGGCTAGCCTTTCAGTATATTTAAATTTACAGTTTCGGGACCAAACTGGAATTTGGAACTAATTAAAAATGATGAATTGTTCGTTTGTTTAGTTGTATAATTCTTCATTTCATTATCTTATTTATAATCTTTCCTGCTAATATTATAAATGCGAAAGTTTGTGTGTAAGTGTGTATGTTTGTTACTTTTTCACGCTCAAACGGTTACACCGATATCGATGAAATTTGGTATAGAGATAGATTATATCCTGGATTAACACATAGGCTTATTTTCATCAATACCATCATAGCCGTTTTTCATCACGCGGGCACAACCGCGGGGCGCAGCTAGTACTGTATATCCTTAAAATTAGTCTTAAGCTTGCGCTTGATCATTAGAAGCGATGATGTAAATAAATATGTAGAACGGAAACTTAATAGTCTAACCATTAATGAGTTCAAATCTCTAGGATATTCTGTAAGTACTTACTTATAAAGAAAATACCCATTCGGGAAATGTGTTGCACTTTTAGGCAATGCGGAGAGGAGTGGAGAAAAGCCCCGGTATTTAGGCTTCAGGCTGGAAGATAGTACATCTAATATTAGCTATGTCTTAACTTTTCTATTCTTTAAAAGGCGCATCTAATGATTTACTCGGAAACGAAATAAGAACGGACTTGCTTAGAAATAGACGGTTCAAGGGTGTTTTAAAGTCAACACGTTTAGTTTCTTAGAAGAATCTCCCCAAATTGTCGTTTTATAATTTTGTAAAAAGGGCCTGGCCTTGACCGCTTTAGGTATTTAAGCAGTTATAAGTATGTAATTTGTTTATGCTATGAATATTGATATAGGAAGTATTTTGTATTCATAATTGTTAAGTTAATCTTTAATCACTAATCACATACAAATCAACATGGACTTAAAAGCGCTGTAGAGAATGAATTTTAATATTATTTCCTAAAATTATTTGTTTCCTCGGCTCTTCCTTTATAGTGAGGAAAATTACCAATATTCGGTGCATTATTAATTAATACCATGATTTTCAGGGATTTTCGTGTCCGGCGACGTGACATAGCGGTTAAAAATCTTAAGAGTACCAGCTTTCTATGTACCACTATATCTGTTTCTACCGTCAGGCAGTAGTGTCGGAATTACTGTTACGGTTTGAAGGGTATAACGTCCGGTGAAATTGCACAGGCACATGAGACTTACCCAGTTAATGTCTTAGATGGACTGACGGGCGCAGTGCAGTTCTTTACGAGTTATATCTGTCTATAGGCAGAGGTTACCACCTAACATCATGTGACCCTTTTGTTAATTCTCTCCGTATTCCTCCTCTCTTTTACCCGCTACGTCAAAAGAGAGAGAAGGAATACGGCGGATAGACCAGCCCAATGTCAAACCTTCCAGACGACGCAAGAACTCCGAAGCGGGCTAATGATTGTTATCATGAGACCACAAATAGGTATTGATGGCTTAATGTGACTCTCGAAGTACACAAACTTAGTTTAGTCGAAAATTCCACAAGTGGTCACCCATTCAAGGTGAGACCGCGCCATACGTTGCTAAGCCCAATTGATCGCATGGGTATACTCCGCTATACAACGCTTCATGCCAATATGGTAATTTGAAACCCGTGCTCAGTATTTAACTAATCAATGAAGCTATTCCAACCCTGAGTAGCGACAGGTACGTATGAAATGACATACATTTTGTTTCATTGTTTTAGGCGTCTTCTTTTGTTTTGGCGAAGTGCTGCCCCGACTGGGTCGCTCTAATGCTCTGTACTACAACTTATTTTTATACTATTAGAGATTGCAATCAATTATTTTCATTGCATTGAAACTAGGGAAAAGTCAAAACAAAAAAAAACATTAGAGTACAATTTCACAAAATAACTATATAATATTACATAAATTCAAGAAATCAATTAGCGGCAGGTGGTTAAAGGAAAGTTTTAAAATGTATGTACTCATTGTTGGTTAGTGCTTACACTGTTAGTTTATAATAATATTGCCAATATTTCATCTCATCTGCAACATGGCTGTACCTACATTGTACACACAGATTTAATCAACGTTATTACCTAAACTGCCGTTCGGGAATCGGGAATGACGTCGTAAACTCTGACCGATGTTTGTGGACATTATAGTTAAAAGTTATTGTAGCGTCTTCGAATAGCTCTTCCCTTTTGGATATAATAATCAACCTTGTAACCAACACTTAAGGTCGGATATGGCTAGTTCGAATTCTTGCTGACCATACGCACGCTATACTGTTAGACAGTGATTTAAATTCTGATATATCTAATGACCGGATATGAAAGTCACAGTGTTATATTTTACCATACATTATTTTCTTTTAATAAGAGGATTACCCATGTATCAGCTCGAAACCTGGTAATAGAACGAGTAGGAGGCAAAAAGGGAAAATGGTACTAAGTATTCAATGCTATTTTTCTTTTACTATTTTCCAGGCAAGGATGTCAAAACGCTGTTAAGGTCTGAAATGTGGAGCAATCCACTAAATCTAAATAAAAAGTATGATCTTATTCAGCCTGTCGACACTACATTTTGCTGAATGTAAAATATTTACATCTTAGTCACACTAAGATACTATTTCACCTGATAAATATACATACAAACACACTTACAATAATGCAAAATCTCTTCGGCTGAAGTGACTCGATAAATGTTTTGTTAATTAAATAGGTACTTAACCATTTATTACTCTTTACCTCATAGCACCGAGTAAGAATCCTATAAATTATCTGATTTGTTTAGAGATAAATCATAAAAGTATAAGGTACGTGAAACTAAAGTGCAATTGATTTATGTTTAATTAAGTTTGATGCTAGTTATTCATACTTTGTTGTAACCTAACATACTGACTACGCAAACTGTGTGTCTATACGGTAAACATATGGTAATCAATCTGGTCAAGGAATGTGTGGTGCATCGGTGTCATTGACCCCTCATGCAAGTGTGTGTGTCACAATTTTATACTGTTTACTAATACTTACATCCTACTTTATTCTAGAACTTAGTTGCAAGATTTAATTATATTACACTAAGTTATTTGATACTCGGCCAAAGGTCGGTCAATTTCCCGGTATTTAGTGCTATAAGAAGCGGTATTGTACGCGAAAAAATGTTATTTTCGTATTTAAAGCGTTGTTTATGTATTTCATAATTGTAATAAGTATTTCTATCTTCATGAAGTTTTTGTTTTATGGAATAATTTTGTTTAACGCAATGCTTGAAAACGAAGATCTTCGAACAGTGTGTGTTATCTATCAGTGATAACGAAGTAAAAGTTCGTTGGTCAGTGATGACATGACTTTCGGATCTTAAACATGGTCTCTGACTATGGGCCTTGTGAGAAGGCTGAAATTCCCATAACGAGCTATAGAGAGCTATGGAGTGGGGCTATGCTCGGGGTACTGTTATGTACGCGATCGAATCAGAAATGATGAGATTCTTAGAAGAACGAAAGTCACCGACACAGCCTAGCAAGTTGAAGTGGCAGTGGGCAAGGCGCATAGTTCGTAGAACTGATGACCATTCGAAAGGTCGAAAGATTCTCGAATGGAGACCACGGACTGGCAAGCGCAGGATAGGATAGCTACCGACAAGGTGGACTGAAGACCTGACTAAGATCGCAGGTAAGAGCTGAATGCGGGCTGCTTCCAATCGGTCCTTGTGGAGATGGAGATGCTGAAATGGCTTGAAATTAAATCTGTTCTTTTTTAAAATGAATAATTGGTGAATATGCAGAAATTGACCGAAATGCTGGTTTGGGAAAACTTAAATCCGTTAGGCACCATTCTTGTACCGCTAATAGAAATGTACAACCTTAAATTCTTATTTATACAACAACGCACATACATAATATTAACCAAACAATCTACGTCCCACAATAGTTGATACATTCGTTAAATCGCGCTTGTCAGTCTAATTGGGCAGATCGATGCGGACTCGAAACAATGAAGACCGATCTGTCGGCCGATATATCACTATTATTGGCTCTCCCGAGAGCTGAGTACGTCCACATATACGGAACATTATTAAACATTATAGATCATAGAAAGGCTGCCAAGTTAATATAACCACAAACATGGGTAAGTCCGTGTGGTGTTCAGCGACCAGTGTGCATTGAAAACTCAAATATTACTGTGAACTTTAAGTAGATAACTTTTTAGTAACGGCGTTATCTAATTGACTGGCCGGCTGGCGCAGTTGGTAGCACTCTGCCTTCTGAGGCGCTGGTCCCGGGTTCGATTCCCGGACAGGTCAAATATTTGTGTGCATGAACATGTCTGTTTGACCTGTGTTTGGGCGTGTATATATGTATATAAGTATTGCAGCACATTTTAATTTTTTTTAAAATGAAATTTTATATTTGAACCGAATTTGATGAAGTTTTGTATTTTCCCATTGAATGAACGATGAATCAATTTTTTCAAATCGATTAGCAAATGATGAAGCTATGCCCGAACATACATATGTACAAATTAAAACATCCGAAGTAGTAACTTTTCCGTTGTGAAGGTCAATTAAATTTACCCCATCCTTCATTTGAAGTGTGTTAAAAAAACAAAGAAACTTCGTATAAGTACACGGCACAAACGTCGTCATTTCAGTTTTATTTCAAAGATCCACTAGTAATTAGCATAAAAAGCATGTTAAATCATGCTTCTGATTTTGCAAGTATTGCAAAAATATTTGATGCAAAATATGAAAATAACACTTGGGAATGTTGTATCATTAAATATTACACTAATTAGGCTCGATACCCAGGTAGAACAGCTACATTCCTTACTCAGCTATATTTTCTATTGTAAAAATATCATGTAACAGCATAAAACTCGTTCCTTTATTTAAAGTAATTGAAAAGGTTGACAAAATCGAATATATCACCCATCGTTTACTTGTACTCGTTAGCATGGATTTGTTTTCATCATCATCATCATCTCAGCCATAGGCCTCTCTCATTGATTTCCACAAGGACCGGTTGTAAGCGGCCCGCATCCAGCCCTTGCCTGCGATCTTAGTCAGGTCGTCTGTCCACCTGGTCGGTGGCCGTCCTATGTTGCGCTTGCCGGTCCGTGGTCTTCATTCGAGAACTTTTCGACCCCAACGGCCATCAGTGCTTCGAGCTATGTGCCCTGCCCACTGCCGCTTCAAGGATTTGTTTAACGGTGTATGAATCTTAGAAGCTTCTTAGAGCTTCTCCACAAGCCGAAACAAAAGGACAAGAAAGAAAGAATGCCCCCTATCACGACTAGCTCAATTGTTTCATGTCGTGGCTTCAAAAAGATTTCATGAAAATCCGACGTTAAAAGAGGTCACAACAGTTTTAGATAAACTGAAATGTTTTGATCACTTCAACGTCGGGCCTATGCTTGATCGCCCCGCACTCTCCCATACATTCCTATCTTATTTTATACAAATAAGTTCAAGCGCTTGTCTAAACCGTCGGTAAAGCCTCGCCTTAATACAATACGCAATGAACACGAAACAAAGCAGAACGACGATTCAATGAAGTTGGTTCAGACAAAACCTGTTTCTTTTGTATAAAAACTATTCAGTTCTGCAGACAGGTAGGTATTGTTTTAGACTGAATGTGGACCTCCTGTGGAAAGGATATATTCCAGAACGAAGCGGCCTTGAGTTTGTCACAGTGGGGAAATTTAGCGCCGCAATAGAAAGTACAATGACCGTTTTGGAATTTGATATTTATATATAATTATTACTTAGTTTAAAACTATAAAAGATCGAATTCTGCTACTTTCTGCGGAACATTTTTAAAGAAAAAAACGAGAAATACTTTACCGTTTCAACATTTTATTGAAATTTCTATGGAACCAATCCGAAATGATCAATATTATTATATGCTTCTCATATAAAATGATTTTTCAAATCGTTTTATATGATTGACGGGATCCTTGAAAAATATTAAAACAACTATTTTAGAAGTTGTTTGATAATTTATACGTATCTCGTTTGTTGGTCAATGACGATATGGTCGTAGGTTTTTAAACTATATTTTATTTAACCACCATTGCTCTTTATATTTATTGACAAAGGTAGACACTAAATCTTTAAATTTTGACTAGCTCTGATAAATGCCACAAAAGAGGTACTCAAGCTGTGGAAATCAACACGATGTTATGGCAACCTTGACAAAAGCTAAGCAGCTAAGCTGATGTGATCTTCAATCTACCTGCTGTTTCTCACACGTCTATGCTAATCCAGTCAATAAACAAGGAAATATCAAAAAATATTCATGCCTCATGGTTCGAAAACTGCGTGAACTTTCGATATCTGTCATTTCCCTGCCTACACTACCAATGTACCAAATATAGAACAGTGTGAGAGTCGCCCACAGAGCATTGTGGTGCTCGGAATACATCACTTTCCATGCCAACCGGTCAGAAAGGCAGGGACACACTGAGAACACAGAATATTTTATTTTAATTTTTTTACCTATTATAAGTTTGCGTTTGACAACTGTCTCACCTGATGTTAAGTGATGACGTTGTCTAGGATTTAGCACGCAAACCTAGAAGGTACCTATTCACTCGCGACTTGAAGACTCCAGGATTGTACATATCGGGAAACACAGACTCGGGCAACGAGTTCCATTCCTTGGCAGTACGCATCAAGAAAGTGGAAGCAAAACGCTTCGTACGAATAGGTGGTAATCTACCATATAGCGATGGCAAATTGCCGTACGTCGAGTCGACCATATATTACGAAGCTTCCAGCAGTGTGTTCATGCTTCTTGCTTCCTTGGGCTTTTATCATCAAATGTACCAATTACAACATTTCAAAACACTTTGAAATACTTTCAAATTGAAGCCCTTACTCTTGTGCATAAATGGACAAATCATAGTAAACGGACCTATCTCGCTTCCTGAGGAGGAATATTTGATTTACGATTTATTACAATACAGACTTGTATATACTGCGTTTTACGTTTTGTGAAATTGGTCTCTCTTCATGTATCGCTAAGTTTTAAATTTCCGTGTTGGTAAATACAACTGTAAGTATGTACATAAAAAACAGCAGTAATCAAGGACTATACTAACTACTATAACTATGTTTATATCTAACACCTAAAGCTAGACGACATTCTAGATCTAGCGTGATTCCTTTGATCACATCGTCGTCGACCTTCAAGTGTGATCGTCAAACACTACAACAATAAAACCAAGAGAGAATATAATATAATTTAATTTCCGCTCAGTGTGCGCCAAACTTTAAGCGTAGGTGCACCAGCGCCCGCACACCCACAGAGAAGTTTGAACGTATCTTGCGCTGAAGTTTTTAATGTGCTTCTGAACAGTGGGCGAGGGTCTTTATACTATCGTTGATTGACGTACAAATTAACTATGCATTATTCTGTTCGTTAAACTATGTATCAATCTCTACAGCTGCACTAACTGTGCCCTAACTGTGGTACTGTATTGGATACTATCTACCGTTCGTTGACTTTGTATTGGCAGATATTCATAGACGTGATTCACATTACACTTGATCTATTTTGTAAAACGCGAAAAAAGTAAAGTACCTGTTGCGGTATTTGTAGTATAAAGTTTCGTATTAAGCTGTCTGTGCAAGGTTTCTAATTCTAATAAGTACTTTATGTATTTTTTTTACTTATATCAGGTCCTGGACTGGGGCAACCTGAAAACTGGAATGGCTTTCAAGGTGAGTTATGGCCAATAGTAGTCTGAAAGAAAGGCCCAGATCTGTATATATTACAGTACTGTTACAGTTTGACTGAATTCGAAAAGGAAGATTTGTTTATTCTATTTATTATAAAACATAGTAATAACTAGACTAAATAGAACTTACATAAATATTAAAACTAAAATTTAGGAATAATTAACATTAAAACTTAATCCATAAGACCAACCGTAGAAAAAGAGGTCCAGAGTGCTGGCGGCATTGCCACGTTGAATAGTTAGGCTTAACTTTTGTGCAGAATAAATGCCAGCAGTCTGGACACCAGGGTGAGGCGGGGTTATTGTATCTAAGCAAGTGGCATCGCACACCAATGGCTGTCCGACCTGCATACCATAGAATAAGTGTCATGCCGTCAGGCCTTATGCCGTCATCCGACATCGGGTCCATTGGCCTCTAGGACGGATGGAAAGCCGGCACTGATGAAAGCCTGACGAATAACATTGTTTAAATCGGTTTAAATTAAATGAGTAAATATCGTACATTAGTCGAGTTGATCTAATCTTGTTTCGTGACTGTGTAGGTCACTTTTTCATAGATGCACCACATTATGGAACATGGTGAGGGCGTGAGTGCTCTTAACAGATGGGCATTTACAAAGAAATTAATGAATGAATACAAGCAAGGCGATTACTGGATTGCAAGTACAAATACGTAGCTTTTCCCTACCCCTGCGGGACGCAGACGTGACGTTACATGTCGGTGTGTGAGTGTGTGCGTGCGTGTGTATGTGTGTCTGTGTGTATGCGTGAATAAGTATGTGGCCATCGATACAGTTATCTACTGATAGACAGTTCTAAGGCAAATGGCGGGCGTTTTGTGTGATCTATAACTAGCGTACAAAAAGCTTGTTCTAAGAAGATTAAAGGGCGCTTTTTGCTCTTAGATGAATGAAAGAATAGGCACCGCTGTTCTACACAGGGATAGGGTCATCGATGTTCATTTATTTGAGTGACTTATAAAATGTTCCTACATTATAACACTGCCTTAAATACAATCAATAAACATCAAGAAAATGTTATTGTTCAAATAAAAATGAAACAATTCACAGGCTTAAATTTGATAATCTAAAACTAACCTTACATATCTATCAATTACATAAGCAATTACATAATGTCATCATAATTAGATGGGGCAACTACATGCAGTTGTAACATTTATCCAAAATTTTGGTCTGACTTTCCCAATTATTTACTGGGATTTTATTTTTTATTGGAATTGGATAGACTTAGTTTATTTCTACTTGCAATCTTATTACGAATAGCTAGTCCTAGGGTCGGACATTACAAAACATTCAAACGTTTTAATTTTTCGCATTTAGTTTCGGGATCATTTGCTCCATAATACATAGGTGGTGTCATCCTTGGTGTCGGTTAGATAGTTTTAGTATTTGTATTTCTAAACAGTATTGAAAGAAAAGGAAATAGTCTAGCAAAATTGATAATAATGAAGCATTATGTCGTTGGGAATATTGATGTATGATAAATATTTACGAGCGCAGTCTTGGTAAACCTACCGGCCGCGCTTCAGAGAGATCAGAGAGACATCTATGTATTTATTGTCTTTGAATTTATAAAATGCAAGCAAAAAATTTGTTGTATACGACTTTATCCACAGATAAAATCATCATTTCAGTATATTTGTAACTTATTGACCGAAAATAGTCTGGCGCTACGGGACTATTTAGTGTCAATATGAATTGCCAATCGAAACAGAACTATTAGGCATATCCTTGCAAACTTATAAATTATATCTAAAAACCATGTGAAGTAGTTTTTGTATCATGAATGAATGATTTCGACATTCACATCACGATTTTCTAAAGTGATTCATTGAGACAGTTGAAATAAGGTTATATTGATTCGTCATACTGAGAAAAGCGAAACAGATAAGTACTCGATTTTTTCCTTGGTTGCGTTCGTTAGGGGTTCCTTAAGCAATCTTCCTACTATTATAGTGCTAAAGTTTGAATGGATGGATTTATGTTTCTCAATACCGCCAAGTGCCGTGGTGGTACCGGCCTAGAATAGTACTCCCCCATCTCTTCCCTTGGGTGCCGTAAGAGTCGGCTAAGGGACCACGTACCAGAAGGAGGGCAGCAGCGCCTTCTGAGGATTAGAAATCATACTGCAGTCGCCAACCCGCCTGCCAAGCGTGGCGAGTATTGGCAAATCCACCCTTTATGGGGGAGGCATATGTCCAGCAATGGACGCACATGGCTGAGAAAAAAAAATACCGCCAAACCGGCTTGACGGATGGAGAAGAAACTTGGCTAGACTGAAATAGCAAATAGTATGCTTTTTTAATGCACATGAGAATGGGATAGCTGCGGTGACAAAAAACCCTTGACCTACGTGATTGAAACCGCGCGGCGGAACTAGTAATTATAATAAATGCGATTGTTTGTGGATGTATCTTGGCTAGCGCTAAAACTACTGAACGGATTTACATATATGAAATTTGGTACAAGATGTATAAAATTTCTGTGACCTTGGAATAACACGTAGATAGGATTCCGTTTATGAAAACCAAAACTAAACAGTTCTTCTAGAATGACTAGGTTTTCACGACAGATTACGTGAAACTAGTAGTCCACGCGGTGAAAGTCGCGGGTCGCAGCTAGTTAATAATAAAGTATTCGTATGATAATTGAATATATGAGCGAAACTACCTTCTGAAATTGTTATCTACACTACTATTATAAAGAGGTTTTTATTTTAAATTTTCAAAACTTCTTTCACCATTGGAAGGACATTTATTTACATTGAGTAGCATAAGCTAAATTTATTGCTAGAAAATATTAGGGATCCTTACTAAAACTTAAGTAACGTAATCCAAGGTGTAAAAAAGTGCCCTAAAACGTCTTTCGTCTCATGACGATAGAACAATAGTATGTAATATTAAAGAACATATCAATATCTAAAAAAACTTCGCGATATACAAAAAAATATAAATAAAACGTAAAACTATAAAAAAACATCTCATGTCCACCCGTGCGAAGCCGGGACGGGCCGCGAGTTAGATAATATAAATAAATAATCCTGCGCGTCGATGGAACAATGCTCAAATATTTTTTCTTGTAAATGTGTTGTTTGCGGTAGTTTAAAGGTTAAAATTGAACAGATCCTAAAGCCTATCTTAAACCGACCCAGTAGTTATTGTGAGCAGGGGATGTCACGGACAAACATCTGATACGGATTCTAATTACCGAGCGCTGAGATAGCACAAATATCTTTTAATATAACGTCTTTCAAACGTAAACATGAATGAGGCAGGAAAAATCTTGATAGGGCTGTCTGTTTGTAGCCTTATTAGATGTGCCGACACAACAAATGATTTTAGGCAAAGGACATTAACTCCGATCCATAGCATAGTCAGCCTGGGACACCAGCCTTCCTCTCGGAGATCAGAGTTGGCCATAATTTACCAGGCTGGCCAACAGACTAGCCTGTTGATCTACGACAACAATGTGACTTCCAGCGAACACCCTTCCTTGGTATGCCTGAGGAATACGTTTCTTAATCCACTTGATCGTCTAAGATTCGCATAGATACTACACTAAATTATGAGCATCCAGCATAGCGATTATCTTTCTCTAACCGCTAACGATGAATATTCGATCACGTGGATATCGCTTTGTAGTGGCAATCTCATATATTTTCATTTTTTCTCTGAGCGTTAACGCTTGAGAACGTGACTTTGTCTACGGCTAAAAAATGCAATAGTTGTACGATAAGACAGCATTTATTACCGAGTTCAATTGTTTTACGCTCTTATATTACGCTACGATTTCGAAATGTACACAGAGTACGTAATTAAATAGTGACTTGTATCAGCCCACAGCATTATACACAAATTAAACATCGAACGTTACGATTATGGCGGGAGATTTAGGATGTGGAGTGCGAATCTTTATAAAGAACTTAGATATTTATTGGATGCCGACAATAACTAACGTCAATACTAGAAGTCGAGAAGATATATTTTTAAATAAACGATTCATCATTAACAAGAAATGTAAGCAAAAAATTGTATAGTGTAAGTTGACGAATTGTAGTGGGCGTATTAGTTCTTTGAACCAAACATACTATTGATGTATAATAAAATATACATTACAATACAGGCGTTGTTGCAAACGTTTAAAGTTTAAATTGTTATGGCAAATAGCGGAGAAAATGGGACATGTTTTACATTTTATTCAGCAAAACTAGATTTTCCGATGTTGTTTTGTTTCATAACCTGATTACGAGTAGGTACCTAGTTAGGTACAGTAGTTATGAAAATGTATACACTTTTTTAATGTAATTTTTAAATCTAGATATTATTCACAAAAAACGATAGTAAAATGAATGCATAATAGTAGCAAAACCGAACATTTCTTCCGCGATTTTTTCCAAGGCTAAATAAGCAATGAGTACAGAGTCATTGCTTATTTAGCCTTGGAAAAAATCGCATCAAAAATCCAATTTTACTTCATCCACAGAGAAAACCTTCTATGTTTGCATGCTACACCTTAGACTGCGTCGTTGCTTAACATCAAGTGAAACAGCGGTCAAATGCAAGTTTAAAAAAAATCACTTAAAACAATGGAATTTTGAACAATGCTGACAAGGTATATACCTAAATCTTCGCTTAGTTTTGTGTCGCTTCAATGGTTTTTTAGACGGCTGAAACTTGCAATTGAATCTTGAATCACTTACCATCAGACGAATTACAGGGCGGAATATATTATCATTAAGTTACTAGTATTCTACAAGGTCCCAGTTTTGAGGTTTGATGGTGAAATTAAGGGTTAATAAAACATAATTATCTGAGTAACGTGTTGATCGGATTCGGATGCTTTATTGCCGCTACTTTTAATATTTATAATAGGATCGTCTTTCGTTACAGTACTTACGTTACTTTTGATTTAGCATTTCTTTTATTAAACCTACTCTGAATTCGCATGGAACGTACCAACCGTATCTAATAGGGATGTTTTATAGAAATTAACTTTGAATAATATATCAGTAACGCCGCCGCGAGTAATAGGTACACATTTTGAAGAGAATTTCTAAAAACTAAAAACAAATACGGCGTGTTTTTTTCAAAACTCATAATCAAGGGTATTGATATTCATTCCGTGTCGAAGTATATAAACATAAACATGATAATTATAAGAAGCATCCAAAGCCAAACATAAGCGCGGCCTCCTTTTGCATGCGCAATTTATTCAATTAATTAATGTCCCTATTTTCGACTGCTCAATGTTGAGTTTACCATACCACTTTCAGTTCACCTTCACGCTGGTTCAATTATGCGACAAATAAGGTCTGCAGCCTGAAGAAAAAATGCGATCGCCAATCAGTATCGGAGATCGCGGGCGCGGCAGAATGTGGCCAGTGTTTCATCAATATTAGCACCCACAGCGCAGAATATATAATAGTGACACAGTGAAATGAAAGTACCGAGAACTGTCCGCGAGTTTGATGTTGCGTAGTTTATACGCGCAAGTGGGGTGCTTCTTGTTTACATTCCACACTAGCTGCGTCCGGTGGATTCACCCGCGTAAACTCTGGTTTATTACTTCTTATACCCAATGGGTTACTATGATCTAAGGAATCTTTATCCCAAATTTCATCCAAACTCCTCCCGCAGGAACAGTCTTCTAGGATTTTTTTTTAAATTTTTTTTTTAATACACATTCACACAAGGTCTTCAGGTCCCAAACTAGGCAGAGCCTTTACTATGGTAACCTGATGACTGATATACATACTTATATACACATACACACCCAGACACAGGTCAAACAGACATGTTCATACACACAAATGTTTGACCTGTCCGGGAATCGAACCCGGGACCAGCGGCTCAGAAGGCAGAGTGCTACCAACTGTGCCAACCGGCCAGCCAAGAGTATGATAGAAGTCAGTTTTTATACTTGTACACTACATAATTGTTTTACATCTATTTATGAAGTATTTATTTAGAAATCAAGCCAGTAGTCAGGTAGAGTCAAAGTATTTCTGCATCCAGGAATTAACATGCATACCCTCATCTGCCGACTCTTTGCTAATTCGATAAAACTACTATCTAGTAACTAATGCATGCTGCAAATCACTAAAAAAGTTATAGGGGCTTCCGGAGATCAATACAAAACGAATATTTGCCATAGCTCCACTTTCCTTCACTATTAATATTACACATTTGTGTATCCTAAGGCCCACTTGCGGCAACCAATTTATCTGAGATAATCTCAGATTAATTCAGAAATTTACAGGCAAAAATTGTGATATATTAGTTGGCGCAAAAGCTTTATAGTAATGAATACTATAAGGCTTTTGCGCCAACCAATATATCACAATTTTAACCGATATCTTACACGATAAACCAAATTCTCAAACTAGAATTTCAAACACCCGCCTGTCGTCCTACTTTGTGTTATAGTCTAAATATATAGTCTAAATAAGTCTAAAACAAAGTAATATTTTAAGCTTGTCATTTGCATTTTGACTTCGGCCTTCTTCGTCAGCTACTATACCAACAATACTCCAACTCTTAGAATGTAGGAATCGAGGTCTCCAGGAAATTGATTCTTTCTTGAAGAAGTAGGAGACGTGTTCTTGAACGGAAGTGTTTGCATTTCACAGAAATTTTAACTTGCTGAAATGACATGTCTGAGTCCTGTTGGAAACTGTACTTTTCTTTAAGATATGTTTTTAAATAATGTTTTTCTTACACGGAGTCTCTCGAAAGGCGAAAACCTATCAAATCATCATCATGTCAGCCATAGGACTGGATATACACCTCCCACATTGATTTCCGGTTGGAAGCGGCCCGCATCCAGCTCTTGCCTGCGATCTTAGTCAGGTCGTTTGTCCACTCAGTAATGTTTAGTCTTTAAGTAATAATTACAACAAAAAAAATATAAGATATGGTCTAAAATACAAAAATGCTTAGAATGTTCCACTTTTATCAGTTCACCATATTTATGTATTTAATTTAATTGATTTTTATCATGAAATACTAATAATTCATTAAAACACTACAGCTACTAATTAATTATAGGATTTTACATGTAAGAAATGTATCTACATAATTATGTACTTCAAAGAAATAAACAGATTTTTTATTTTTTTTATTAAAATATCATTTGAGTAATCCACCAGCTGTCTCCACCCTATAAATAAAATAAAATAGGGTTTTATTGCGCTTAACACTATGCAACATTAGTTTCATAAAGATATTTACATATACTGATTGGCGTGCGTAAGTGCGTCCTTGATTAATTAAATATATTTGACACTTAAATAGAAGCACAATCGACGATGATTCTGATCTATTCGAATTGAACATTCATTCACGTTCAAACCAGTTATAAAATCCAGCTATAAGTCCAACAGTTTCAACACCAAACTATGTGTCAATCAAGCTATTTTCATCCATTCACGTTAAAAAAACGTAACCGAAAACCTGGCGGCACGTGGAACGGAAACAGCGTATCAAATGAAAATCGCACATTCAACTAGCGTACATGTCATACGAGACAAGACGCCCGCGCACACCGCTCCGCAACCCACACAATGTACGTTCATATAGACACATTGTCCAAATACACGGCCTGGTTATTGACCCTCCAGCCATGGGACCGAAAACTGGTACCTGCTTAAAAAAGGTATCAAGGTTTTGCGAATGTCTCAGTAACGACGTCAGGTGCTTTTATGGTTTCGTTAATTGCGCACCACGATACTATTCCATTCTGGAGAAAAAAATCCACCAGGTTTTTGACCTAATTTTAAATTTTGGAAACTGGATGACGTTGGTTTGTGATTTGGCATTCCAAATTACATACCATCGTCATCCAGTTGATGATAGTACATCGTACGTGTGACGTAGGATGTAAGATGATAGAGCAAATGGTCTCTCAGCAGCAGCCTCGCAGCAGCTGGTGCAGGAACATAAATGGTCCTTAAACTGGATTACAAAGCGAATGATATGTATGAAGTTATCGGTTCAAGAAGGGGCCTTTACGATTTGTTCGGTTTGCGAACCAGAAAGTTCTATTACGGAAAAAATACCATCGGGGTCCGAATTTTTGATGTTGGAAACTAGAATATACTGGTTTGGGCTGGTTTGATTTAGCATTTCCGGCACTCTAGAGACAACAAACGAAAAGCTAGGCGTTTAATGAAATGGAAATGTTTCACGTAGGTGATTTAAAAATGTGATTAATTTATTTACAGCATGAAAAGCAACAGCTTCATTTTAATAGAACATTACAATTAAAATATGAAGTAATAAATTCAAAACATGAAAAACAAACAACAAATTAATTCTGTTGTTTACAAGACGCTAGGTTGCACTGTGAAACAAATTTTGGTTTCATTCATTCATTCATCGCAGCCATAAGACGTCCACTGCTGGACATATGCCTCCCCATATAGGGGGATTTGCCAAAAGTCGCCACGCTTGGCAGGCGGGTTGGCGAGCGCAATATGATTTCCTGTCCTCAAAAGGCGCTGCAGCCCACCTTCTGGTACTTGATCCCTCAGCCGACTCTTACGGCACCCACAGGAAGAGATGGGGGAGTACTATTCTAGGCCGGTACCACCACGGCACTTTTGCCCTATTGATTTTATACCTTGTCCAAATTATGGCTGGGTCATTTTGTATTTCGTACTCTTCTTCTCCTCCACCGTTCTCTCATGGCAGAGCAACGTGACTGCTTTGATACTTCTCATATCCTCTTTAGTTAGTTATGTCCCAAGGGTTCATTAACTATAGCCGTGTTATCTATGCATACGCTATACGAATGCATGTAATATGTGGTGCACATCTTTCAAAAATATTTAATTAATTTTCTTTTTAAAAGTTCTTTCAAATGTTGCAACAAACTCGTAGCGCAAGTTTTGCGTCCCCCCCCCCCCCCCATATGAAGTTGTGTGTAAAAGTTTAAAATTGAAGCGCCGATACCGCCACTGTGGTGGACAACAGATTTTAAGTACACGTATACTATATTTATATATATATATATATGACAGTTTCTGGGCTATTCGCTCAATATTCCATATGTATTTTCGTAGTCGATACCACCTAACGAGATGAGTATCCTCGAAATAGCGCAATATTGTACAATAGATTGTAAATACGGGTACATACGTACATACATAATACTGCATGCAATTATTGGCATATGTATTCTTGCCTATATACTCAACGAAACGCACGGCTTAAAACTACTTTATTCAGATAATTATTTTTTTATTAAATCAAACGGGGCTTGATCGCGAAAAACATTTAGTAATTTATTTACCTCGACGTTTCGATCAAGTTGCATTGGTCGTGGTCACGAGAAGACAGCCCCGTTTGGTTTAATAACAATGTGTTCGAATCGCAAAAGTCTAAAAATTACAATTATTTTTTTAGACTGTTTCCACTATCTCACTTGATGGTCGGTGACGATGTGGTCGAGACGTTATCTCACTAGACCTCTCAAGGACTGCTGCCGTCAAGTAGCACTATGTATGTTCCTGGGTAGCTACCGGAAATACCGACGGAGGAAGCTCGTCTCGCAGGCGCATAGCAAAAACCATCGGGAAATCGCGTAGGTACTATTCAAGTCACATGCATTATATATTAAATGCATTATTATTATTATTCAAGGGGAGAATATCTTACTAATATTATATATGTGATTGAGTGTATGTGTGTTTATTTGTTACCTCTTCATGCTCAAATACCTACACCGATTTCGATGCAATTTGGTATGAAGATAGCTGGACCCTGGATTAACACATAGGCTTATTTTCATCATCACCATCATCACCGTTTTTCATCACCACGCGGGTACAACCGCGGGGCGCAGCTAGTTACATAAACTGTGAAGCAGTAATAAAGTTGCAACTTCTTTAGCAATACGTATATTATATTATTAACTTTCAGGCTTGCAATGTACTCCAGTTGGTTACTTGCATTAGTTTAATTGTATTTTGGATACTTGACTTTCACGAAATCTTTTATTGCGGCAGCAAACTGGTTAATGCGACTATTATCTCTTTAGCACTTTTGAATTTGTTGACAGGCTGTTGTTTCTTTGAATATTAATAATTATTTTTGTTTTGTTGATGCAGATACGAAGAATTCGGAGGTGTTAATAGACGATATAAATAATATGGTTGGTGATATATGAGCGGAGCGTACAGACGAAGACCGTCGGCTTCCTGTCTTCAGCCGCACCTCGTTAGAGGATTAGGACTTAAGCTGTGTAGAAAGTATAGCTTACGTCAGAGTTTCTACGCAACTACGGCACGTACAGACTATCAATTATCTATATCACACTTGTGCTAGATCAATAACAGTTTGTACAGAGTTCAATTGTTTCACGCAATCTTTTTATTATATGCAACAAACTTCAATATACTTTGATTCTTGTACCCGTTTGGCTATACGTGTATACGAGTAACATCGTGTTTCTAGGTTGTGTACTTGTGTAGTTAGTACGTAAAAGTATAATAAGGACACAAAGTCGCATTCGTATTGCAATTACATACAATTAAGAAATTAATTTTCACACCAATATTATAAATGCGAGAGTTCGTGGGTTGTATCTTTGTTACCTCTTTACGCCTAGATTTGAATGCTGCTTTTTATTCTGAAAAAATGATGGTAAATTCCTCTGGGCTGCAACGTAACGTAATAACCTGAAAAATTTCTGTTCGTTTTCATGCTTAAATTTTTTTTAATATCATAGTCAGACCTCCGCACTAGGATTCCCTGTATCCCGGGAGGCATGGACATACACAATCACAGCACACAAACACCCAAGACCCGGGACAAACATCTACACTCATCGCACAAATGTTTGCCTATGCCGGGATTCGAACCCAGGGTCCCGACGACACAAAAGTCAATGTCACTGACCACTGCGCCACGGCGACCGTCAAAAACAATATATAATATAATGAATCGATGTAATATTAACCATTTTAAATTAATTTTGGTATCGAGATAGATGGGACCTATGAAAAGGACATAGGTTACTTTGGTCCTGGAGAAGTATAGTTCCTGTGGGATTCCTGGGGAAGCGGGAAAACGTACTTCACGCGGGTGAATCCGCAGGACGCAGCTAATAAACAGCTTCACTTATGTTCTAGTACAGTAGATATTTTTTATAATTTTAAAGTATAGTAGCATTCTGTGCGTTACCCGGGGAAGTACTGCCACCTGATCTATTTCTACCGCCAAGCAGTAGTGCGAACACTAGTTATATCGTTATGGTTTCCGATAAATTACAGGCACATGAGACTTACCAACTTCATGTCTCAAGGTGACGGGCGCAGTGCAGCTCTTAATAAATTGTTTATAGTTACCACTTAACATTCCGTAGGCCTTTTGCTTGTCATTTATGTATTTTTCTTTTGCCGTCACCTTACTCAGAATAAAAAGAAGCATAGAAAACTATTACTTTATTTGTGTAATAAAAACAAATTTATAAGATTTTATATATTTTATTATTTTATATATATTATATATGCCAGCGAAACAAAAGCGGAGAAATAGTGTTTATATAATGTGTTTATACATATAAACAACCATACAAACGCGTTTTTCCATTTCTGTTAAAACAATTACATTAAACTGTGGTTGGTTTTGATATTGGTCTTTATTTCCCCTAAGTCACGTTTTATTGGAGAAAAGAGTAGAATAATAGAAAAATAACACCTAATTTTCAATTAATTGTCGAAAATTCGGTGTTTAAAAGAACAACTCTTTTTAGATAAATGGATAAATACGTTTGTACGGAAATCGAACCACCTTAAGTTCCAGCCAACTTTTTATATAGGAAAATGCTTCTTTACGCCTTAACCGTTGAATTTTGACTATGAGTTGTATTATTATGGCCAAATGATGATGTTGACAGCCCGGACTAGTCCACTGCTGTACATATGCCTCTCCCAGTACGAGCTACTGAGATCAATTTTCAGCTCTGCTCATGCAGCGACTGCCAAGCTACCTTGCGCAGATCGTCACTCCGTCGAAAATGAATTGATTGATACAATTTAGAAGAAAGGTCACGACTTCAACAGTTCTCATCGGACTGAACCGTCGAATGATCGTGACCACCCAAATCAAGACATAAACATACCTCGATCAGAAAAAAAACTTTTCAATCCGAGTCCGATTAAACAGACCATTTAAATCATCTCGGCTAATAGTAATTAATGCATAGCAATCAGCAAAAAGTGCGGTCAACGGTATTCAAATATCACGCCAATCACGATTCAGAAACACTGACCAGAGACCTGTGATTACTACTTCTGTCCCTCATCAATGTCAAAAGTGTGAAAGAGACGGAACACTCCGATTCGAGAGCTTTTTGCTCAAAACTTATCTCGTTGGAAGGCAAAGGAATGCAATATTGAGAATAAAAAATAAAGTGCCCGATTGAGTTGATCGTATCGTCGCGAGCTTGGTCGATTATTTGGACCACGGTTGCCATGGGAACACGGCTTCTTAACAACCATTTTAATATGCGGGTTAGCATATTTGCCAGCAGGACCTTACAAAGTAGCAAAAAGCTCTTCCACAAAACATTGATATCGTATGTATGAATACGTTTCCTTCTTTGGCTAAAAACCGAGTGAAATAACCGTGTTAGTCTATGCTAACGTGTCGGTCATTTTTAAAAAAAAAAATTGAATATTCATGAAACAAAACCAACAAGCCTTAGCTATATTTTAGCCACGCTAGATTAGTTTATTTCGCATACTAATCTGCTTCTTAGCATTTCAGCAAGCTTCTTGAGCGAATTATATTTTTTTATGAGTGATGCTATGTTATGTAAGCAAGGGTGGATCCATGGGGGGGGGGGGGGTAAAGAGGTGGTGATGATCGATAAAATGCTACGTACGTGAAGTCGTGAAGTAATAAATGTTATTCATTCATTATTCTTTTTTTTACTGAGTAAATAACTAAAGTATATTACTTTTGTGATATAGTTATTTACTTTTTATGTCTTCGTTAGTGTTGGGCCGTGGATAATCAAAAGAGTTATGGACAGTTTAACTGTTTAATTTAGGGTACACAAAGAGCACAATAAAATTGGAACCTAACTCAACGACGCCATTACCGGCAAGGCAGTCCGTCAGCTGTCACAGATAATAAATATAACACACAGGTAGGCACGCAGCTCACGAGCTTCGTTCTATCTACAACAGTTAGCTTTATCATCAATTTTTAAAGATGTTGCCAGCAGTAATAAAAAATTAGTTACATGGCAAGAACTTTTTGGCAAGCTATGCTTACGCCTCTATGATATAGCTAGTACTTTTACAAACATTTCATCATGTGATAATTAGCCCGCCATTGCATAAATTGGTCATAATTAGAATTGTAGAGTATCATATTTGTTTTAAATTGAGTATTTGAGAGAAACATAATCGCTGCCAATTCCTAACATAATATTTAAGCTTAACAAATAGTATGCTTGGGAACGGAAACCAAACTTAATTACAAATCCTTAAAAAAAAGACGAAGTATTACGTACACTAAATTATTTCTTTCTATTGCTTTTTATAGTATTTTGGAACCAATGTTTATCGTCATTTTCAAAGTGTCCTCGGGCATATCGCTATTACTACGTCTGTATGTATATATACGCCTTAAAATAACTTTTTTTCAATTGATGCACCGCAGTGAAAGCGTAGCTAGTGTAAAAGGTATTAAAAAGCTCAGAACCAAGTACAGACAGACAAAAAATCACAAAAAATATATTCATTACGGCGCAGTCTGTGAGACATGCCGCATGCCGTCGGGCTGTGTAAGTACGATTCGCAGATAAACTGTATATAATGTAATTAGTTTTGTTGGTGAGCTATCTATGTTACTAGGCTTCTTAGATTAGATTAGTTCTCTAGTAGAAGACTCTAGTAATAAAATTCCATTAGCAAAAATAATACTGAGAGATCACTGTATACTGTGAAATCCCTGTGTACTATATTACTGTGAATTCTATTGGATTCAAGACGCTTTCTTTGGGATCGTCTTTAATTTAATTATCTGAGTATTAGTAGAGAAATGTTCAGCAAATCTGCGTTGAAAAAATGGGAAATTACGGTATTGGATTATCTAATAAGTATTGATTATCTATTATTTATGATTAAATATTAATTAGGTGAAAAAGTGATCAAACACTAGCCAGTGAATATTAAAATTATATTTTATCTTCCATCGGTACCACCTGAGTGGTGGTCACCGAAGCACGGCCGACGTCGAAATCCTCATAAAGGAAGTCAATATTGCCGCTCAAGCCATTATGTAATGATTTTTAATTACATACTACTTATAACGCTTAATTTTTCCCAGTTTTTAGGGGACTTTGTGCGGCAAGAAAGAACAATTTGCTTCGTGGACCAGGCTTATTTACGGGGTGTTGACCGCTAATAATATTTGGTGGGAAATTATACGCCGCAAACGGTGGTTTGTTTATGTTTAAAAGTTATCTCTCATATTTATATTAGAATAATATTATATGGAAAGTTTGAAGATTGAAAGAAAGAAAGAAAATATGTTTTTTGTACACAAGAACATACTTATAGATTACAAATTTTGAATTACCTTAACAAAGTAGGTATATATTAAGGATATAAAAATAAACATAAAATGCACATACAAAATAAGGTGTGTACAAAACGAGCAAGTTTAGCATAATGCTGTAGCAAACTGTTTCATGCGTACTGCATGCAATTTATGCGGGTACACACTGCATGACTGTTGTGTGTTATGGAGCCGGTTTTTTTCTTTTCTTTTTTTGAATGCCTACATTGATTCCATGTTGTTGATTATCTATGCTTGTCTATTATCATCTGCTGGCTAACATCCTTCTTCTACTTTTTCTTTGCCTTGTCCCATTATCTGGGGTCGACTCGCCCCGTTTTCGTGCGCCAGGACAATCTATCCTGGGTTGTCTGAAAATTCCATTGGGCGTGTTCCAGGGCCATGAGGCCCCCCAGGGAGCGGTGATGCTCGAGCGAGCCCGACACACCCCGCCTACTTTCCCGGTAGGCGGAAGTGCGTAAATGCATTTTCCCCACGTAAAAAAAAAAAAAAAAAAAAAAAAAGGACGAGCGTACGTCCGTTAGACAGCTGAAGCTGCCTGCGCTGAGGCAGCATCGTTTTATAAAAACTTAGGAGTCTGGGGTATCTCCATGGTGATTGGCTGTAGATCGAATGAGCTCTTTCACAACCGAAATACTAGATATTCTGCTAGCAAAAAGTGAAAGCACAACCTTACATTTTTACATATAATTTATACCTTCAGTTGTAACTTTTATTGCAATAAACAATTTGTTATGATTTCATTTCGTTATTTTATGCGATTATCATATTAAGATAATGCTTTATTTGTTGTCGGCAAAGGGTAAATTGAGCAAATAAAAAACGGCTCCCGTATTAAAAAAACTATCATTTAGCAAACCGATGGACATTACAAACAGACATGTAAATTTTACTTATTGTTATAGATAGTAAAATTGGTGCTGCGATGGTATCTAAGCTACACATGTTTTTTGTGAGTAAAAAATATCAACTCGTTATGACCAATGTACAGTGTACAATGTTAGTAGGTAGGTACAGATGACATACAGACATGACATACGGTATAACGCGTGCTCACGATAAAATCTTTGATTAATTATATGACGCCTAGTATATTCATCCAAATGGAATTTCCGTTCGGTAAACTGGTATGGTTTGGTAACTGGTATGGAAGCGCTACTGACGAACTTCACCTATTTGATGATAACCGATTAGCTAGTTTAAGCTCTAACTCAAAACTATTTGGTTTTTATACTGTAATAATCTAGCGTTTGATCACTATCTCACTAGATGGTCAGTGACGATGTGGTCGAAAATATTTTCAGGCTAAACTTAGTGTGTGTTTGGTGACAGTTTTTCAAACTTAAGGGTGGTAGCTAGCCAGGCGCGTACTCGTAAGTCCATCACCATGCTGAGAATTTGATAATGGTGTTACCTTCACCGGGTAGCTCTAGCTGTCGGTGGGGATCGAACCAGCGCAGCAGCTGAGCACTTCTAAACGTCAAAGAAATATTGACATATCTTCAAAATTCAAAAAGAGCGACATACAGATATTAATTTAGTTCAATATCTTAGCTCAATTATTCGAATAATTATTTTCTAAAAAAACAATTTTCTGAACTGTTCCAAAGATATGTATATAATAGATACGTGTCATAAAAAAAAAAAATCGAAAAATCCCACAGCAGGTATGAGGAATGAAACGACGAAATAAATCAGACTATTAATAAATTATTTAAAAATAAAAATAATACATTTATTCAACTCGTTCGAATTAATTTTATTTAAAAAGTATGTTACTATTACTACCTTTTTCAATTTGTCACTTAACACTTTTATGTGAATCCTGATCATTTCATTATTGTTAAAAGTGTGTTAAAATAATAGAAAATGATATTTAAAGGGTCACGCACATTTTGTAATAAACGCTTTGTCACGAATGTCGTGAATTCCAAAACTGAAAAGTAACCTAAAAATGATACGCTTACTTTTACTATACACGAAACCAATGATATTATATGTTTATATGAGGTAGATGTCGCACAAGCGCGCGGAAACTGAGGCGGTAAAATGAGGTCAATTGTAGTAATTTTCATAGCGACGCGTATTTCAAGCAGTCTAAACATATAGCTATCCTTTTCTATATTATTTGCACCGTATTATCGGTCGCAGTAAGCATTATGTCGTAAAGGAACAAAATCTGAGCACCGCGCTGTATGAATATACGTCATCTTTAGTAAAACATCATACGTTCGTGTACCAAAGTTTTTGTTTATTTTTCGATCTCCATTTAGTCGGTGTCAAGTTTAGTTAAATCAACTTGTTTCTGAAAGTCCTATGTTATGTTATCTCTGATTGGTTATATAAATGAGGATTAATATATAAAATAATATGTATTTCGTTCAAAATACATATTATTTTATATATTAATCAGTGACCATTTTACTGGAACAAAATACATATTGTAATGTAACAAACCGACTAGGACTCACGTGGTATATTATATATATTTGTTAAAAATACATATTTTTTTTATATATTAATCCTTATTTATATAACCAATATTATAAATGTGAGCAGCTAGTCAATATATATGAAAATAATATATATGATAAAATTTACAAAAATATATAAACGTAATTATGATAATTATCAAACGTATCAGGTAGATAGACATATTTTATACTTACATTAATAAAAAGGTACCTCTACCTTTTTATACTGTGTATATTATATACTTTTGTAGAGTAGCTTATAAAATCTTTAAGTCAACCTTTAGCGGTAAATGAAATAATAGCGTCTAATCCTCGTGTCTGCTGACTTTGTAATTAATATGCAAATTATTTTGATGATAAGGTTTGTCTGCATCTCGCTACAACCGCTTGTGTTTCGGTGTAAGCTCTATCACCGGAAATTATCTGTTTATCCTCGCCATAAACGTAATTATATGTAAACTGTGATTGCAATTTAGAAAAAAGTCATAGATTTCCAACTATTACAGAAGCGCACATCACATGCCAAAAGGGATGGAAGTTTGCTCACTGATAGATTTTTTATTTTATGCTTTTGTTTTATTTTTAGATAATTGTTATTATGATGCTGTCTTGATGATGGTTGCGGAGTGAGTGGATTGCCCTTTTATTCGGCATTGTCTATTATAGTGCCATGTAAATTAGACTCGAATAAAGTATTTAATTACCAATTAATGATAAAAACAAACATTTATTCGGGACAATAAGGGGTATTTAACATTATAAATTAATGGAGCACCTGTTCCTTAAACTAGCCTTAAACCTTTTTCGTCGAATATATAACTAAATAAGAACTGTATGGGCTAGGCCATCTCATATTTTTTTATGAGATGACACTTATTAAATAAATAAAAACTTTAACAACAAATTGTCAGCGAAGTCTAACCAGCAGCCCTACACAAAGTAACATTCTACAAGGGTTAACGCTGACAGTAACATAAAAATGTATGAGATTGACACTTCAAAGCGATATATCACGTGATCAACGAGAACAAATATTCATCGTTAGCGGTTAGAGAAAGAGAATCGCTATGAAGCGATGCATCTTGCCCGGGCCCATTCAGTACGAGCATGGGTTCGATTCGAGTCGATTGGATAAACTTACCGTGTCGATAAAAATGTTTATATGTCGAACTTTATTATAGCCGCTAGCATAAACATGAGCTCGACAACATACATATTATATCGATAGATGACGCTGTTGTCGGAATTATAGAAAATAAATGGCTATACAAAAGATATATCATACAAATTGCACTTATACTACGAGTCTATTATCATATAAAAACATAACAAAGATAGGCTGAACTGGTCATGATGTTAACAGATGGAATTTTATTCGGAAGTCGATAAAAATTCCAATTTAATTTATGAAAATGTCGACGATCCGTTCTCGCACTGCTTGTAGGATATACAATGTGACAAATAGCCACAGAAGCAATAAATTAAGAAGTACTTGAAACGATTCAAACGATAATCAAGAATTGTTCGTGCAAATTAAGATTTATAGACCGAATATTTAGTTCAAATGATTTCAAGGAAAAGTTCCGCCTAGCATCTTTTCAATGCAATAAACAATAAAACTCTCAGAATATATAGTACATATTTACGTACTTCTACTTACTCCAGCGTTTCATCGACGATCAGATTTTAAAGCAACGATAGCGTAATGGTGTGAGCATCAGCTGTCGATAAATCTTCGTCACTTTGGCTGCCCACTAGCTTATCCGCCAACCCACATCGGCTAGCAATCGGTGTCCCAGCAGTGGGAACGAATAGCGCTGATTTTATTAAGATCATCACTTTCCGTGCCAACAGCCGTATCAACGCATTTGGTAACAATTTAAAAGTTCACTTGAGTCCGTTATTCACCTCACTTCCGGGTCTGACTGGATTCCAAAAACTAGTTCCCAGAAACACTAACGGTCTATCTAGATTTCCTATTGATTGATATTTGATCAACCTTTCACGAGACATCGACCACACCGAAAATGAACCCTAATACTGGCGCATAGAGTATAGAGTTGTAATTGTGTACATTTTTATTAAATGTTAAGAATGATTTATAAAGGCGAAAGCGGTGTGTTCAAAGTCTAATTTATTTATTACGGTTGGTAAGTGTTTCGCTTAGTGACCACTTTCAATTGGTCAAATACGCTTAAATTAGCTATGGAATAATTATGACCGAATGATATTGACGATAATGATGATCATGATGATATTTATGTTTTGAGACAAGAACACCTCTTTTGGAAGTGACAGGGTTAGATTTAAAAAAAACATCACCAAACACCAACAAAAAAACATACTATGTGAACATGTTTCTATTAATTCTAATAGTTGAGGTAATTAGTCATTAATCAGTAACGATGCACTTGCTGAAGATCGCCGGAGGCTCAATGCGGACCGCTTTCAACTGGTTCCTGTGGACGTCAATGGGGGAAGCCCATAGGCCAGCTGTGGACAGTTGGACACCCTATGATTGAGATGTTCATCATTAATTTTGTTACCTACTTCCTATTTAACTTTGACTGCTCATTGTTCAGTTCTGTAAAATTAAAGTTCCAAAAGACCAACTTCAAGAATCTCAACCCTTTAAATAAATATATATTCTTTACGCAATTACTTCGTTCATGAGAACTGCTCCAATTGTGCTGCACTGAGCAAAAAAAGCGTAAAAAGCGTAGGAAGCAGAGCGCTCATTAAGCTAATATGAAAGGAGCGAATGCTGAGCCCCTTCCTGGAAACTCAGGACTGATGGCGTAGGGTAAAGTAAGTCAGAAGGAAATGTTGAACGGTTTTAGAATATCATCACAAATGTCGTATACACAATGACTAATGGCGCATGATCTCTGACTAATAGTTACGACTCATTACAACTACGCTCAAGGCATCATTAGGAGTAGACTTCTTGTGACTAAAACGATGATGATTCTTTTGAAGCTATGATATCGATGGGGTCATAACATAGAGGCGTATATGGAAGGAAGAAAAAACTGCGTAAGTTCAAGAAGTACTAAAACTTTTGAGGAAATTTTTTGAAGAGTAGTTTAATATTAAACTAGGTTCTTAATACATCATGACAAAATATTTCTTCCAAAAATTGTGGTTGCACCCTTCTATTTTGTCCAAATTAGCACGTCAACGTTCCCATAATAAGAGTGGGCTTAAAGGCAGCGTTCGACAAAATTTATGCAATTAAAGCATATGTGTCTTAAAAACGGTGACAATCATACTTTGACGCAAAAACGAATATCGGCCATTTTGGCGAATACGCTCCTACGTTGTGATGCCCTCGATATGAGATTCCAAATCTGGCAGAAATTTCGGTGAAGGTAAAAGTTTGTGAAAATGGTGTTACAAAACTACTTAGTACTCAATTTTGCATCAAAAAGCCAACGCAACGTTCATAATTATATAAAAAAATGTTTACTTTTACAATGCAATAATTGTTTAATGACATTCCTTATTATACCTTAGTAACAGAAACGTGTGGATTACTAACACCATCAATTTGCAAACGCTGCTTGCCTACGGAATCTATGAGTACCTGACGCCAAGGTATGTGCTGACAACGACCGACCTTGTTATGTTGTACCTTCTACAATAATGTTGTAAAAGCAGCATTTGTTACCAACGTCCATTTTTCTCAGAAATTTCATTGCGAAAACAATATTTTATTTTTACTTATTTCGTTTGTATTATAATTCAGATAGATTTTTATACTTTATAGATTTAGCGTAGAGCGTAATTAGTATAGCATCGAAGGTAATGACACTAAATCCAGATTTAGTGTCATTACCTTCGATGCTATACTCCGTAAACAACCAGATGTTTACTGGCTCTCAAGGACTGAACACACTATAAATGTTTGGTGACAGTTTCTGAAACTTGAAGCTTGAAGCTAAGCAGGTCCTCGATAACAGTCATTTGACAGTCGACGTTCCCAGTGCAAGGCTATCATTGCTTCAAAAATTACTTGATTAATCATACTGACATAGGTATGATAGAACATAATGATCAATGGTAACTCAACGATGTACATAAATTCAACATTATAATAAATATTCTTACTGCATTTGTACACTGTGGCATCACCAAAATTTATAACCCGGCAAAATGATATCAACGTTATATTGTAATATAACGTATGTATTGGTTGGTCCAGCATTTCAGCGCTTTGCTATTGACAAGTGTATCCAGGTAAATTGTGGAGGACACTGGCAGTACAGCCGCTTGATGCATTACAGGAGATGTTTGATTTATGCGGATAGGGTGACATTTTGGAGATCCACGGAGGAATTTGGAGCAGTTTGTGGGCATATCAATTTGTTTGACAAAGTTGCTTAAAACTAAAATAGTATGTAAGAAAGTTCTTGAAATATCATCAATCAAATTATAAGTCATCATCGTCATCACCTCAGCCATAGGATGACCACAGCTGGACGTATGCCTCCCTTACTGAATTCCATAAGGACCGATTGGAAGCGGCACACATCAAGCCTCGTCCTGCGATCTTAGTCAGGTTATCTGTCCACCTTTTCGGTGGCCGTCCTTTGCTACGCTTGCCAGTCCGTGCTCTCCATTCGAGAACCTTTGAATCCGACGGCCATCAGGTTTTCGATCTATGTGTCAGTCGCAACATTAACTTGCTAATCACCTGGGCTATATCCATAACTTTCGTTCTTCTAAGGATCTCCTCATAGAACTCCTATAGCGTAGAGAAATTCTGAGCATAGCCCTCTCCGCAGCTCGTTGTGAGACTCTGAGGTGTGCAAGGCCCAAAGTTATCGACCACGTTTCAGTTCTGTAAGTCATCACTGGTAAGAACACACTGGTAACACAGTTATAGGTAATGGAACACAACTAAGGTGACCAGCTTGTTGCCATACGCGTTCTTGGAAAGAAAACAATGCACCACTACATTCTCTTCTGTGTCAAGAATGAGCAGATTTATCACAAGAATGTAAATACAGGTCCTCTGCCTGTGTAAGTAATGCAAATCAATATCATAAACTCTATGTTCGAAGGTCATAAGGTATAAATCATTTTGAATTTTAAAACATTACGTGTTATTTGTTCTCGCCATAGATCACAAGTACCGCTTTCTCTATACGCAGGTGAACAAGGGACATCGGAATTACGGCATACTGATTTATAGCTATGGATGTTTGATTTATTTGGGTTAGAAAGATTCCGGCATACCACTGGGGTGTGGAATGGCATGAAAATGTAATATTTCATTTATGACCGACTTTTTAAAATCAGAAATAAAAAATAAACATTGAGCTGATATTATATTCTAGGTACCTACGATTGGCCTAATAATACAACTTATAATGTGTGAAAAATTATATATGTCAAAGTAAAGAAATTTTCGCTAATTGTGTATAAAATAGATATTTTCAATGTTATGCGTAGGACTTTCAAACTATTTAAATGAATATTTTCATGTTCATTGAATATCGTATATGATAATGTTTATATTGCGCAGTAAGTATTTTATTTAGTTTGTGTTGTACCAATTGTCCTGTTTCTACTATAAATATGTCAAAAAACAAAACGTCGAAACTGTCGTGTAGTTCCGGTGTGAGCATATTAGACAACAAAGTTCTTCAAAATCAAAGGAAACAAAATTAACAGCTTCTGTCCTACATACATACATTATATAGTATACGGAACACCTTCGAAAGGTTTCGGGCTTGACCACACCTTAACGATCGGCATCTCTGGACAAGGCGGTGCTCCAATTAATAATAATAATCCAGCAGCGGGCAAAAACAACGCAACGATGTGCGATTTTGGGCTCGAATTGGGCGAAATGCCGTCGCCTCAGGCCGACCCGAGTTCAACGCACTCAGCCCCAGAACTGGTCCAAATTATTTGCCCAAAAAAGCCCTTGGAAGCCCAAGACGAAGTGGACGGCGGGGGCTAGCGCGCGGCGAGATTTTTCTGCGCTCCTTTACATTTTGGCGATAAATTGCACTTGCTATTTAAATTCCTTCGGAGATGCCAACATTTCACCAGCAATTCGCAGTGCCTATATACGTCTCCAGAGGTTTACCTGATGAGTGGTATGACCAAAAATATTAAACGTTCGTCAAAACGATGAAGTTGTGAGACGCAAGTGGTAATATTGCTCTTGTTTTTATACAAATAGGTGACCTGCTACTACGAGTACATCATTGTGATTTAAAAAAAAAATAGCGTCATGTTTAACCACTATCTTCCAATCAATTATATGGTCACAAGTGAAATGTCCCTAGGCTGAATTTTAATTGGATCTCAAGGACAGCCTAAGGGGTCTCATGGATCTAAACACATTGTGTTTTTGGTGACAGTTTTAAAAAAAATGAGGTCAGGAGCTATCTAGGCACGTACTGGAACGTTTCACTATGCTGTAGGCATGGCAATGATTACTATATTTAATTCATTTTCATTTGGTGAAATCAACTAGATATTTCCAATAATAGAGTTATAAGAATTTCACCAGCGATTTTTTACAAGCAATTACTTGTCATTGTTGACCTAAATGTCCCACTTAAAACTTTAAAAAATACTGCTTATGAAAACAGTTCAAAGTGAATTCTGTTCGAACAAAATTTAATTCCATTTGCTAATTTTTAATAAGAAAATATTTTTAATCGACCATTTTATTACCTTTAACAAAGATTCTCGCGGTAGTGACAACGAATTGTGTCTTAAACCAGAAGAAAGAAAATTTTAAATTCTAAAAAGGTGATTAGCAATTATGTTTTTGAGGCTGAGGTCATCTGTGAAGTACATATCTATAATATTTACGGTCGTCGTGACTCAGTGATTAGAGACACTGACTTTGGAACCCGATCCCGGGTTCGAATCCCGGTCGAGGCAAACATTTCAAAGATGTTTGTTCTCGGGTCTTGGATGTTTGTGTATTGTGATTGTGTGTGTGTCTATGCCTCTCGCGACATAGGATATCCTAGTGCGGGGGTGTAAGTGTGTGGGGAAAAAAAAAAAATCAACGCGCATCAGGATTGGCCTTTAAACAAACGCGAGCCTCTGTAATGTGATCAGCGCCAGTTAGCCCTTAATGAAATAAAGTGAATCAGGTACGCTACTAAATATAATCAAATCAAAGTATATTTAATATAAATAATAAAATTCTATATTGAGTATGAACGCGAATACGTGCCGTGAAGTGTAACCTATTTACGATCATTGAACTTTCCCTGGCTACGTTAAATGTAATAAATAACTAGCCACATAAAAAATCACAGACAAATAATTGACGATGAAGCCCGAACGATTCAGAAGTCTGATTATGATTTTATGAACTGTGAAAAGAAGCAGCTTATACGGTGAAAAGTAGCAGCAGCAGGTGTGACGTGTGACATTTAATTCTATACGTCACAGTCACGGTTCTACGGAAGACCAGCGCTAGTTTATAACTAGCATTATTGAGTTGGGACCGCTTTGTAACATTTACTCTTTTTTTAATTATTATTATTTCACACATAGACACACACAATCACAATAAAAAAAAAACATTTTTCCTCATCACAGAAATGTTTACCCCGCCGGGATTCGATCCCGGGGTCGCGGTTCCAAATTCAGTGTCGCTGATCACCGAGCCACAACGACCGTCGCAATTTCTCATATTTAAATAAATATATTTAAAGTTCAGACAAACGGTATCGACGAGAAGTCACCAACATTTGTTATTCCTTCTTTATCTAAAAACAAAACACTTGCACAGTGAGAAGTTGCATAGTTGAACCGACCGACATGCTTTCGAATAGCAGAATGGGATTCAAAATCATAATAAATATATTTACGATTTTGTATTGCTGTTTTATTCATAATAAGACTTCCATAAGTACGAATATTTCGGCATCAATTTGGCATATGCCAAATAATCGTTATTTGGCAAAGTGACCAACTTGGCTCATTTACGGTTACCACCCAACTCGATTATACTAATTATATGATTTCAATCAACCTCCATTTTAAATTGTGGCTTAATTGTGACTCGGTCGTAAAACATCGTGGGCAGCGTGTTTGACATGACGTCACGGTTTTTTTATATGTTTTTCTTACGGGGTAAAGACCTGGGACATATTATTCCTTCTTTTTAGCTCCGCACGGCATATGCCATTTGACAGCTGTCACAGTTGATGGACAGGGACGGTGCGGTCGAATCAAACTCGATCTGTAATGTCGCCTGTGCCTCAGAGAAAGCTGCTCGAACGCACTGTATATAATACATGTTTTGTGAGAGTTTTTCAAGTAAGAGGGTGGTAGCTATTCAGGTGGGAACTTGGAAGCATCGATATTACCTACAGCAATAGCTCAAGCCAATAGTGAGAATCGAACCAGAACGATTAGATTTTCGGTTGACACTGGTTAACAAAAAACCTCGGAGAAACCTTCCATTCTTGGAAGACAATCTTGAAGCTTCGACTGAAGCTAAAAGCGGTGTGTAAACGCCCGACACTTGCACTTGTATTGGATTTAATCCACTTGGTCAATGGGGGTTGGTGAATAGGCTAGCGGCCAGGCTAAGTTTAAATTTTTATCACAATAATATTTTCATAATGAATGGAATGTTTGTGGATTGTATGTTTGTTGCTCCTTTGCCGCTTTGTTGAATACCACTTAGGGGGGAATGGTCACACATCCAAGTTGTAATGGCAAGAAGGTTCTTAATCTAGTATAGGCCAAGATTGGTGTTTTGTAATACTCTCTAATTTAATGCACGTATGACCAAATGCTGGAACTTTATTTGGCTCATTGAATCCACATTACAATTTGACGCGGCATTGCTGCTAGAATCCTGACTCTCACTCGACGTTGCCAACTGGTAGCGGGTTAGAAGATTTGAGTCATCTTTAAGCGGACAACAGCGGGTTGGTTTCCCAAAATTAATACAAGAATCAGCATTATTATCGGGATTTTTACCGTGTATGTTATGTTTTTGAGCTCGATATTTTGGCACAATTGTATGCGCGATGTTCACGAGTAAACTGAAGGTTCTGCGGGTAGGTGTTAAGAGCCGACAAATCTATCTACCCCCTTTCTTTCAAGTTTGTTGCTTTTAATGGTGTTACCACTGTCACTATCATAAAAGTCATTCAAAACTCGATCTCATACAGAACTCACGATATTATTATCTGCACGCTTATTCATTTGAAAACCTTTACGTTTTTTTCAATAATTGAACTACAATACCACCAATCTCCAATAACATTAATTCTTGTATCAGTGGCCATGTCTGTTTAAATACATATATTATTACTATAATAAGTATCATTTAGTAATTGGTTTGTATCTTTTTATTTATATAAACACAATTTCCAGATGTTTAGTTATCTCCCGCGAGACAGGAACCTAGTAGGGGGTATGAATGTGATAATTAAAAGAAAACAAAAACAAATTATAATAAAGAAAAGGTAAATAAATATTGCTATATTATAAGTTCATTATTCATTCATCATAATCGAATGTCACTGTCATGTTGATATAATCAAAAAGTCTGCACAAGGTCATGAACGAAGACTGCATCACCATATGAATGTCGAGGCTCCCTGACAACACAGACATCGTGAGAAGGCTTAAAAGGAAAAATCCCTTTGAGTTAGTGTAGTGAAGTGTCAGTAGTTAAGGTAGTGCTGCCCTAAAGAACAAAACAACAAGGTGTCTTCCCCTTAATTGAGAAAAGAAAATAAGTTTTAATGGACACATTCTAAATTTTCAAATCAAGTCAAAACAGTAGTTTTGACTTGATTTGCATTAGCCTAAGGCTAGATGGTACATGAATGAGGTAAAGAATAAAAAATACGGTCATTGTTACCACAAAATATACATTTAATATCGTTGTATAAGATTAGTAACAATCAGTCAGTTGTAGTAGACATTCGTCAGGATGCCGCTAACCGCAGTGTGCGTGGGAAATCCGGTATTGCGCGAGATCTCGGCAATACTAACTATTGATAAATCTACCGTTTCTGCTCGGCCAGACCAGTGCTATCGCTTCGCTTCCTAACCTACTCGACCGGCTGCAGGGAAGTTTCCATGTTGAAGGATATCTCAATGTTATTGATATCACGAATACTATGTACTGACATAGTTCTATTTGCAGTTATATAATAGGTATGTGTTAAAGAACACTACAAACTGCAGCCGTTGAAAGCTTTTGTATATACGAGTATCCTAGCTGCGCCACACCGTTTCACCCGCGTGAACTATCGTTTTGCAACTATACTTTTCCAGGACAAAAGTAGCCTCTAAAGTCCTATCCATCTCGATACCAACCTTTATCAAAATTGGCTACGCGATTTTGATAAAGGCGTGAAAACGATGTTTGTCTGTGAACAGACAAACACATTACTTGCTACTACACACAACACGTTACTTTTACATTTATAATATATATCGTATTTTATTGTATTCCAGAGGAACTATCAATTTGTCCGGGATACCAAAACTATGTATTAATTCAGGTTGTAAGTTGTACATTCCGAATATATATATTACATTATTATTCATACATTTCATCAGGTTACCATAGCACAGGCTCTGCCTAGTTTGGGACCTGAAGACCTCGTGTGAATGTTAATAAATAAACAAAAAAAAAAAATTACATTGAAATTTATCAAGCCGTTATGGCGTGAAGAGTTAACAAACACAAACACATATAGATACATACACAGAAACATTCGCATTTTAATATTAGCGTGACTAGCGATCAGACCCGACTTGGCCCGGATCAAGGGCGGAGGAGTGCGGGAGGGGGTGGTTGCATCAAGCGAGTCGTGTCGTCGCGTCGCTAAAGTTATTTTCTCATACGTAGTATTTAACTTATGTTACCTCCTACTTGGATATTTATTTGTATGGTCTAAAAGGCTATCATAATAAAATGAATGAAAATGAAAAATATACTTATTACTGCAAAAGATATAAAAGCTATAACTTATATAGAACATAAATTACATACATAATTATGACACTATTATATAATGTTTATGATATGTGTAAGGTAATTAGCTATATATAGGTAAGCTGGTGGATTGCTCAAATATTATTGCAGAAGCTGTAGTATTGTAATTAGTATCTAATTTTAATTAATACTGTAGCCGCATAAATTATTTTATCAAATATTATATTATATCTAATAATTTTGTTAGAAGCTGGAATGGGTACAATAAATTTGGATAATATATTGTTTATAAATGCGCATCCGCGTTGACAAATGTCATCCGCGTTGACATATGTCAACGCGGATGTTTTTTGTGGATCTGTAAAAGAGATTTATTTTTTATAAGTACTGTATAGATCTAGCGTTTGACCACTATCTCACTTGATGGTTAGAAGAACGAAAGACGATGTAGTCGAAGATATTATAACAATCCAACCATAAATTGTTTTGTCATATCTCAAACATGTTAGGCAGATTTTTGATTAAAGCTCTCGAATGGCTTGTTTTTATCGCCACATTCATCATAATCCTACTAATATTATAAATGCGAAAGTTTGTATGTATGTGTGTAAATGTGTATGTTTGTTTCCTCTTCACGCTAAACGGCTTCACCGATTTCGATGTAATTTGGTATGGAGATAGCTTATATCCTAGATTAGACACATAGGCTACACTATAGTTCCCGTGGGATAGTTGAGGTAGCGAAAAAACCGTAATCCATGCGGGTAAAACCACGTGGCGCTACTAGTTAAAAAAAATCACAAAACCTTACCGATTTAAAGACTTTATATACCTTCCTCAGGGGGTCTCAAGTCTGTTGATAGAGCAGAGGAATTTTCATAATATGTACAACAGATAAGGGTCATATATTCAGATATATTTAAAATGCTTTTCTTGGAAATTAAAGTATAAAGTTCGAGTGATTTATGGGATCCAATTCAATTTTGGAGCATTCCTTTCCATTCTTAGAAAAACGTAATAAGAAAAACATCCCCTAAAATGTATCTGTAATGAAGAATTCAAACAGTAGCTGGATTGTTTCCTTCAAAAATAGGGACATTATTTAAGTGTTTATATCGTCGTTGCATATCGCTTACAAACTTGCACTGTTATAAAGCGTTATTATAAAATCTCAAGTGCAGAACATGCGCTGAGGCTGTACCTTGAAAATAATACTTAATTTGCACAGAACAACGTCTCAGGAATGGATAAAAACAGGAAACTGGTCCTCCCATACTCTGATTTGGGCAAGATGCCTGCGGGAGCTCATTTGAACTGGAGCGCGTCGACGACTTTTTGTGATTTTGGAGTTTTGGCAGTCCCTTACAGTGGGGTCTCAAAGCTGTAGAACAGATGGAAATGGCTTATATCAGAAACATACGTTTTAAAACATACATGTGTAGCTAAACTGACGGCATTCACTATTGGCAAGTGCAGAATAGTTAGACAAGTAAACTATTGTACACATTCAATTATCTTTTAAAACTTACGCTCATTACAATTTTAAAACATTTTATTATTTTATTTTAGGGTGAATACTTTTTTCTTTGTTTTCACACTTACACAGCCGTATTACTATGCCCTGTGGCGCAGAAGGCATGGACACACTCAATCACAGCGCACTAACATCCAGAACCGGGGTAATATCATAAATAGTTATTCTCATAAATGTTTGCCCTCGCTGGGAATCGAACCCATAGTCCTGGGGACTAGAAGTCATGTCACTATCCACTGAGCCACGGCCACTGTCAAAATCTGAGATCCTGATGCAGGCTTCCGGACGTAGCCGAAACAATTAGAACGTGATATTGTCTAAGCTAAAGCTTTCACGCTAACCCGGCACAGATTTGGTTGAGGAGCAGTTTTTGATTGCATCTTTGGCGTCTTCTAGTATTTCTTGTAACCCTCGAAACCATAATTTCAGCAGTTGAGTACGGCGTATAGTGATCAAGTGCTGGACGGACCTATGCCACCTCCATAATCAGATATGACCAACATATTTTGTTACCCACAGTGTGTAATAAATTTCAAACATCGATCGGTCAGCTTTTGTTTAACGTGAAATTTGATCAATCTAAAGTTATAAGGTATTTTTCAAATGCGCGCCTGAAAATACAAAATCTGTAACACTCCCAGCATGTGCAAGCAGCTGGACAGCAAGACCTAGAATGACTTTAAAAATTCTAGCTCCACTACCATCACGCGACATAGACGCTACCCTAATTAGCTGATAAAACGGTTGGATGCGGGCCGCTTCCGAACGGTCCTTGCGAAAATCAATGGCGGAGGCATATGTCCAGCAGTAAGTGTCCTATATATGGCTGAGATGATGATGAAATGATAAAATAAAGACGATGTAAAGTGACATGGACATTCTTTCGGAGATTTTGCAGATCCAATCCAACTTTAGAGGATTTGGAGGTTATGCCGCTTCCATATTATCTGTACCACCTCCGTGCCTTCAGGCCCACATTATACACTTCGCAATTTTGTGCGCCGGTAATTGCATAGCGTTTTCGGCTCACATATTTAACTTAAGCATTTAAGGGTTTCTTAAAATAAAGAGTACGTGCACTTGATTGCCTGAAAACGATTTTAATCGTAGATTTCGTGCCTTTGTGTTCGTGTACATATCTGCCGATTGTTGAAGCTATAATGACATAATTTTAGGTTAATGCAGATATATACTGCAATAATTTAATACTAATTGTGGTATTGGACTGCTTGCAGAACATGTTTGATTGTTAGGCCAGTTTAACGAAGGCGCTTGCCGAAGGCGGTGTTGGGACTGCTTGGTCAGCGCCGTTTTCGGCCAGCATCAATTGACGTTAGTTTTGAAGTGATGAGCGAATCGGCCGTCAAACTGACGGACTCGGGTTCGATCCCTACATCCCCATGAATGGCTTAAGCTTCCGGTAAAGGAAAAGAAACGGGCTTTCAAGGACTGCTGCCTGAACACGCTATGTGTGGTGACAGTTTTTCAAACTCGAGGATGGAAGTTTGGCGAGTACTCGTCAGTACCCTACCACCATGCTGTGAATTTGATAACGGTGTTACTTTCACTGAAAGCTCAAGACATTGGTGTGGATCGAATCAGCACCCGTGAGTTTGACAGGCGACGCTCCCACCGCTGAGCTAACATGGATCAAATATTTTTTATCGCCTTCGGGTTTATTTACTTCTACTTTATACTTCTCTTAAGTCACTTCTTTTTTAAAAAGAGCATGCAGGTACATTTTCCGCGTAGGATGAGACAAAACTGCAGAAAACCATAGACAAAGGGTATAATTTTATTTATTAATGTCTTAATGGTAATAAGGTGTGAAAAGTACTCAGAGATGAAAACTGCGGTTGCGTATAATCAAAGAACTCACTTAGGCTTCATTGATATTTTACGAACAACCAAAATTAGCATAAAGTAAAAAAGAAAATAAATCCTAACCACGCAATTCCCGAAAGTATTTCATTGGAACCCCGGCTTCCCTTATCGCAGCGTTGTGATTTTTTGTTTACTGTTGCCAAGTTACTATCAAGATACAGGATTATTCGGGCTTGCCGCTCTGTGTCCACGATATTACTAATTTGATTTACGTCTTTAATTTTCATTCATTATGCATCATCATCTCAGGCGTCTGCTGGACCTGGTGGACGTAGGTCTCCCCCATTGATTTCCACAAGGACCGGTTGGAAGCGGCCCGCATTCGCTTGCCAGTCCGTGGTCTCCATTCGAGAACCTTTCGATGCCAAAGTCATAATGTATATTTGTTAACTATTACTGCAAATAGTTTACTACTACATTTTTATATGACCGTAGCCTTATGCTGTATACCTTCAAATTGAAAATTAAAAAGGTTGTGTTAATACACAACCTTTTTAATTATAAATTTGAAGCAATGATATTGTTCCCGCGTGACCACTGACTGTCAAACTGACATTGGCTTGTTCGAACATAGATATTTTTACTGTGGTACACTGATCGAAAAGCGAACTATTTTATTAACTTTAGGTCTGTTTTTGCTGTTTAATAGATTTACCTTAAATTTGACATGAATTTTGAAACCTAAGACGTGTGAATTAGAAACCTTTTCCAAGAATGAACGTATGTTTACACACAATAACAGATGTAGAAGACTAATTCGGAAGGGTTAAAAGTTATTTGCTACTCAATTTGTGTAAGTTGCTACTTATCTGATTTTGGTGTTTCCATAGCGGTCGAACTCCTTTCAAGAACAAGTTATAAACCCTTTTGCGTGTCCAAAAACACCCACGTCCAGTGGAATAAAATATAAACAAAAAAATATACAAATTAAATAAATTAAGCGTTAACATCACGCCGGATAAACGGATATACTCATTTTAAAAATACCGTGGCGGCACACGTCATACTTAAGTATTACATTTCGTGTGAGTTTTCTTTGTAGCAACACACCGCGATTTCGGCCGATAAAAATTCGCGGAAGTATTTATAAAGTGAATGAGTAAGAAAACATGTATTTGCAACGGTATAAAGTAAGTTTGATTAATGTCCGATGTGAAACTGGACAGACACGGTGTTAGAGTCAATCAAAAAGATTCCTAGAACTAATACTTATATTATAAAGAGCAAAGATTTGATTCTTTGTTTGGTTGCTTGAATTGAATAGGCTCCGAAACTAATGAACCGATTTGAAAAGTTCTTTCACTCTTGGGAAGCTACACTATCTCCGGGTGACATATCTATATTATAGTTTCAAAAACATTAGCGTGCATTATAATTTTTAATTTTGAAACTGTTCCCCTAGCGATACCGGGGCGGACTGCTAGTTCAGCTATGAACAATGTTATATAGATTATATAGAGTTTACGCTGCCAGATCGCGGCGACCACTGCCGCTGTGACTGACACCAAAAAGTTATAAACAAGTTCAAAAGAGCCACAAAGTTTCCTTAATGATGTAATCATTTCGGTATTTCAAGCAAAATCACTTTTAGTAATATATTTTTATATTTTATATCATACTAGTAGCGCCCCGCGGTTATACCCGCGTGGGTTATGATTTTCTCGCTACCTTAACTATCCCACGGGAACTATACTTTTTCCGGGATATAAGTAGCCTATGTGTTAATCCAGGGTATAAGCTATTTCCATACCAAATTTCATGGAAATCGTGTAACTAGTGTACCTGTTTGAGCGTGAAGAGGTAACAAACATACACACAAATTTTCGTATATATAATATTAGTAGGATAGGATTTTTTCGAGCTATCATCGCTTCAAAAATCGTCATGTTCGTCTTCCAATGACGTGTTATGATTATATTACATTACATTGTTGTAGCTCAGTTAATTTGAGATTTCGTTTATAATGATTTCAAATTTCAATTTCAATTTCAAACCGCTTCCAACAGATCCTTGTGGAAATAAATGGGGGAGGCCTATGTCCAGCAGTGGACGTCCTATGGCTGAGATGATGATGATGATGATTTCAATGTTTATATTATATTATTATGTTTCCAAATAAAATTCTATATTACCTCGTATCCTGGATGGTGACAGGATCAACGCTTCATAGATTGAGACCAGACATGAAAGTTCACTAAACGGTTCACAAGATCCATTCTCGCCAACCCAATCCGACGGGACACCAGACTTGCGATGGGCATGTTATCACTTACTATCTACATCCGAGCTAATTTGAACTATCATCCTTTTAATTACGTTTTAATTTAGAGCGCTTTTTGCGCTGGACACTAACAATCCAAATTATATCGTCTTTAATACAATCGATATTAACCCTTATTTCATTGACGGTACGGATGTGGTTTGAATTTATCAAAATGATATCGTGTTTAGCCTTAGGCATTGTTCGACGTCAATCTGTCATAGTCTCAAACAAGTATAGAAATGTATCACTAACAAAAAAATAAATGACGCGTATGTTATCAAATCACCGCACAAAAAGCTCCGCACAGTAACTGTTATTAATCTAGACCATGTTCCAATTGTACTTTTCAATAGCTATAGACAAAAAAAACAAGTATTGAAATAAGATCTCTCTTCTTGTATTCTTTATCCCACGCTAGGTTGCTTCGGGCAACATGTTTTCAGCTTCCACTTGGTTCTATCACTAGGCGTCTCACACTATGTGTTTGATGACAGCTGTTAGCATAAAAGCTCAATCCGTTGGTGAGGATCCGTCCAGCGTCCGTCAGGTTGACAGGCGACGCGACGATACCTTTTTTTTACTGAAAAATGCATTTACGCACTTCCGCCTCCCGGGACCCACGGTGTCCGTCCTGCCGCTATAACGGATGGAGTGGGGTGGCGGTAGAAATAACGCGCCCCCACCACGGCCGTCTGTTTCGTCCCCTGCGATGGGCCAGATGGAGCAGTCCCATCGCCAGCCGCTTTGGCCGCCATCTTCCGATGGCGCGGCCCCATCAGCGCCACAGCAGGTGACTAACTGAATCACTCCCGCCGCAGTGCCTCCTCAGCTGCAGCGCCGTCCAACACAGCACCGATGCCCGCCTCAGTTGCGGTACCTTGCAGCACCGCAACCTACCGTCAGATGGACCGCTCCTCGTCGGCCTGGCGAGCAGAGCTTGTCAGGAGCAGTGCCGGCCTAGATACAATAAACATACATAAATAAATAAACCTACATATACATATATAAGACACACGAGGCGCCGGACGATGTCTAGTTACGTCTATTTCAGAGGGAATTAGACCAAGAACAGGCAGCACCGCGAAAAGGTAATCGCCAGACTTGCCTTGAGGAGCATCAAGACCTGCGCTTCCCCCCAGACCGTAGCCTCCCCCCAGACCGTAGCCTCCCTACCCATCACGGGATGAGTAATGAAGGCCTAGGCTTAACCAAAACAGGCAGCGCGAACGCTGCAAGCATAGGCATAGCAACTATTTAATGGATAAACCCAGACCAGCCCGACACGACGCGACGATACCTTTTCTTTTTTTTTTTTTTTTTTTTATTTTTTTTTTTTTTTACGTGGGGAAAATGCATTTACGCACTTCCGCCTACCGGGAAAGTAGGCGGGGTGTTTCGGGCTCGCTCGAGCATCACCGCTCCCTGGGGGGCCTCATGGCCCCCAACCCTAACTGCACCCACAGCAGCCAGGGTCCACTACCGACTAAAACCCACGGTGTCCATCCTGCCGCTAGAACGGAGGGAGCGCGGGGTACATTTGCGTACCGCGCCCCCACCACGGCCGTCCGTTTCCGGACCCCTCCAGGGGGGGAGGATGACCCTCCCCCTCGCGACCGTGCCGGGACCAAGAGCACGGCCGCACCACCCCGGGGACCACACAGTGCAAGGAACGCCAGACTTCCCACATCCGACGCTCGTGGTCCCCTGCGATGGGCCAGATGGAGCAGCCCCATCGCCAGCCGCTTCGGCCGCCACCCTCCGACGGCGGCCATATCGGCGCCACAGCAGGAGACGAACTGAATCACTCCCGCCGCAGCGCCTCCTCAGCTGCAGCACCGTCCAACACGGCGCCGCTGCCCCCCTCAGTTGCAGTGCCTTGCAGCAGCACCGCAACCTACCGTCAAGTGGACCGCTCCTCGTCGGCTTGGCGAGCAAAGCCTATCGGGAGCAGTCCCGGCCTGAATATAATAAACATACATAAATAAATGGATATAAATAAACTTACATAGATATGAGACACGCGAGGCGCCGGACGATGTCTAGTTACGTCTAATTCAGAGGAATTAGACCAAGAACAGGCAGCACCGCGAGAAGGTAATCGCCAGACTTGCCTTGAGGATCATCACGACCTGGGCTTCCCCCAAGACCGTAACCTCCCTACCCATCACGGGATGAGTAAAGAAGGCCTGGACTTAACCAAAACAAGCAGCGTGAACGCTGCAAGCATAGGCATAGCAACTATTTAATGGATAAACCCAGACCCGCCCGACGCGACGATACCTACCGCAAGGCTATCTTATCAAGGCCATAACATTACCGTGACACCGCCTTGTTAGTAGGTACTAATTTGCTCGTGACTGATTTAACCCTCAGCAACGCATGCGCCGCAAGAGACACACGCAGCCTAAAGGCATATATCGTGATAAATGATCTAATCAGACGCGTCTAGTACAATTATCATCGCTTTCCATCACCGCTGATGTATCGGAAACTTTGTGAATCTGATAGGTACAAATAGGGCGGCGTTTTTACAGTTTTTTCTGAGTATTTTTTGCTGCTTTGCGTCGTAGGTATTTTATGATTTTTTTTTTTTTTTTTTTTGAAGGAATTTCGATTACTTACATCTCATTGTAGGCTTGAACGAGCCATGAAAGGCTAAGCTCAGTGTTTCCCTTATTGAATAATTTTAAATATTAAAGCAAAATTTACGAGATCCGTTAAACGTAGAAAGTCACAGACAATCGCAAGCTCATATGGCAGCGTATATATCTCTTAGAGCAGTGTCCGAAAAAGAAAGAGCTTGTTTCACAATCATCGCATAGCAGTCGTCAGTCCGTACAGACTATCATTTCTCTGTGTCACAATCGTACTAGATAAATGACAGTTAGTACTGAGTTCATTTGTTTCACGCTGCGATACGGCTGCGATACGACTGCGATTATTAGGCTACTGAAGACCAATCTTGAACACAACAAAACACAGGGCAGTCACTTCAAATAACACTGGCATTTGACACATATAAAGAAAGTATATTCATAAAATAATAATTATTAATGAATTTATTATTTTATTATATCTGAAAAAATATTTTTTGATTCGGTTCATGAACAGCCGACTGAGTTGTGAAGTGACAACGTACTTTTCCTTGTAAAATTTTCAACATTTTCTTGAAATTATAGAGAAATACTGAACCTGTTTCAATGAAATTTCTATGGGACTAGTCTGATTTTCCTATCGATAAAAAACGTTTTTTTATCAAATCAGTTCACAAGGTATGGCTGGGCATACATAAAAAAAAACATTTATACGTATAAACTTGCTCAACTGATAAAACCTTTTTTTATGGATGTCGGTGAATATTGCTAAAACTTCTTTTTAATCTTAATTGGCTTTTAAAACCAAGCCAATATCGTAATAAAATGGCTTGCAGATTCTAATAGGTCAGTATTCAACGGTCCACACCCGACCTATGACTCTTGGGTCATAAAACCGTGAGTTCATCGCGTTATGACTTAAATATTAATTAGTTGGGAACAGTAACCTTATTAGAACTGTTTAGCACGTACGTTCGTCTGCAGCAATTTTTGAATGTCATGCTGATGAATAGGACTCGATTATTTGTATTAGGCAATGGAGAGGTCCACTGGCTAAAATAATTTTCGTGAATATATTTTTTCTATGATGTACCATAGCCACTATTATTTTTTTTTATTATTATTTTTTTATTTATTTATTATTTATTTATTAACATTATGAGATGAGCAACCAAATTAATACCAAAATCGTATCTAGAAACGATAATCTTTTGTCTTCTTACTTATCTTATGTTTTCACAAGCTGTGTACTGCGGTTTTTTTTAAATTTTTTTTACATATTATAAGTTTGCGTTTGACAACTGTCTCACCTGATGTTAAGTGATGACGTTGTCTAGGATTTAGCACGTTTCAGGTTAGTAATTTCAGGTTTCACCCGCCTGGATTACGGCGTTCCCTGTATCATGGATATCCCTCGGGAACCATTTTTTTGAAGGTGAAAATTAGTGTGTACCGTAGTTAGACTATAATTCATCTCTGTGTCACATTTCTTCAGATTCGTTCAGTCGTTTTTGATGAATAACATACTTTCGCATATATCTACAGTTGTTATTAATATTAAGCAAGGCGGTGTCAATTAAATGTCTAATAATAATTTTATTGTTCATTTAAACCTTTTAAAAGCCACAATGGCAAAGCTTCTGATCGAAACAACTCTTTTGACTGCTGACAAACGAATTCTCTCAACGGACCTACTTTAAATAGAACACTGAAAATATCAAAAACTATGAAGAAGATACAAGCAAATTGTCTTAAGACTTATAATATTTATCACGTATCAGTCCGTGATTGTCTACCAGCTGTTGATAAGTAACGATTTGATCAAAGACGACATACAAAAAACAGCTTTTGAGGAGAGTCTTCAATATAATTAGTTGTATGTTTTGGGGATCAAAAGGGGTGTGGAATCCCCGAAGGCCACGCGAGCTAAACTCAGGTCCACCCATGCCCACTTAACAATAAAAGAGAAGCTTAGAATTGTCCGTTGTACAGTAAAAAAATACCACTTGATTAAGCCGTTATTATAGAATGGCGTCGTTGAACAGAGAGAAAAGGTCATCGCGCAATAGAGCGAATCTTGTCTTGCACGAAACCTAACCACTCAGAGCGAGACGTTGCGCCAGGGCACAGTTACTCAAACTTTATAAATCCACGACCCATAACAGATTTCTACGGCAGATTTCAATGGCACCTAAAGATAAATACAAAAAGATTTATTTTATTTATTTATTCATCGAAATGAACCCCAACAAGCGCAACGCGGCTGTATACCTGTGTATACTAGTGTATTCTTCGAACTGGTTATTCTTGCTACTTTCGAAGCGATGATAGCTCAGCGGGGGGAGCGTCGCCTGTCAAACTGACGGACTCTGGTCCGATCCCCAACAACAGCTTGAGCTCACGGTAAAGGTGTTGTTATCAAATTTCCAGCATGGTGGTAGGGTACTTTCGAATGCCCGCCTGGCTAGCTACCACCCTCAAATTTGAAAAACTGTCCCCAAACACATAGTGTGTTCAGGCAGCAGTCCTTGGGGGCCAGTGAGCATTCTAAATCTAACGTGATAACATCTTCGACCAGATCGTCACTGACCATCAAGTGAGATAGTGGTCAAAGGCTAGATAAATCAATATACAGTATAAAAAAAATATTGTAACGTTGTGCCTCACACACTTATAGAGGAATGGCACAGCAGTTACAGGTGTTAGACAACATGCATAATTAACAGATCAAAGAAGATATTTTGTAAAGGTATTAAGTTGAGGTATTTGAGTTATTATGTGATTAATTATGTGAAACCCGAATTGATTTAATAAAATATCTTTTTACTTTTTATTTTAACCTATTAATTGTTTAAATTTTGTTATCTTACTTTAAAACAAAATATATTATTATGGTAATTTTGTAAACAATTTTCGCATAATATTGTTTTTTTTTTTTTTTTACATATTATAAGTTTGCGTTTTGACAACTGTCTCACCTGATGTTAAGTGATGACGTTGTCTAGGATTTAGCACGCAAACCTAGAAGGTACCTATTCACTCGCGACTTGAAGACTCCAGGATTGTACATATCGGAAACACAGACTCGGGCAACGAGTTCCATTCCTTGGCAGTACGCATTAAGAAAGTGGAAGCATAACGCTTCGTGCGTATAGGTGGTATATCTACCATATAGCGATGGCGAATTGCCGTACGTCGAGTCGACCGATGATAGAAAGGGGATGGTGGAATCAGATTGTGTAATTCTTTAATTAATTCTTTTTATTAATTAATTAATATAACTTTCTATTGAGGAAACCTGTGACTGACTTTCCTTTATTATATGTAACGTACCAATTAAAAACGGTAAACAGTTTGTCATGGAGCAGAGTAAGCGGGATAGAAAGATGCGAAGAACATAAGCGATTGAGCGAGGCGGTTATATGATATAATATTTAGCTACTAAAGAGCATGCAACTTAAGAAACGCAACCTAGTAGGGGCTTTATCTCCACTTTGAGAAACTGTGCACAGAGGTACTAAGTGGCACATAGAGTTATAGTGGAGGATGTGGAATGACTTATGCCGTCATGATACCGGTAACTTAAACTGTCTGGTTATCTATTATTTTATTTTTTGGCCGGATAAGTGGCTAGACACCGATGTAGACAGTGTCGATTTTTTGTTGAGACAGTGTGTTTATAACGCAGCTTGTTTGCTGTTATTGATAATTTTTTCTATTTTGACTTTCACTCGAGTTTTCAGGTTTACCGAGTTAACGGATTAGTCTAATTATGAAATAAAATGAAATCATTTATATCCTTAATATTCCGCTATACAGAGTACCTACAGATCATGGTAAATTTAAGTAAATTAAAAACAGTTCCATGTTTCACTATTGTTGACATACAACATATTTAGAGGCAGTTCTCTGATGCTTTTGGGAATTATGTATAAAAACATCACCGACCAACAAAACGATATCGTCGTGCAGAGTCCCCGGAAGCCGCGCTTACCATCCAATTCTATTTCTACTTTATCCAATTCTACGGTTTGTTAAATAATACTAATAATACCATGAACAACACATGATAAACATACGTCATCATTTATTAAAATAAAATACTAATAACTAATTACAATACTACAGCTACTACAAAAACATTTCAGCAATCCACTAGCTATTGTTCCTGGCAGTGTGCCCAGAATGCTAGCAGCATTGCCACGTTGAATTGCAATGCTGATCCGCTGAGCCAAATATGTGCCAGCATTTTGGTCAAGCGTCGTATCGATCAAACGCTCTGATAAGTTTTGGAAAATCCGATGAGCTCTCGTTTCCTACAGGTCCAATGTCTCGAGCCCAAACGGTTCAAATATATAACCACATCTAGATTAGTTCACATTAGTTCACATCTAGTTTATCTAGATTAATTTCACACCTGTTGAGTAGTACGCATAATTGTAAAAAATCAAATGTAATTAAAAAAAGGTACGGAACGTTGAGTCTGTAGTGTGTAGCTTTCTCAATAAAAAAAAAAATATAACCACTACATCATTTTGTAAGTATTCTCTGATGATTCTCTTTTCTGATACTGATGATTCAGTATCAGAGAACACGCCGCGAAGGAGAGTTCTACGCTCTTGTCGCCGCTCGGACCTGAACCACTGAAGATATCGACCGCAGTGATCGACGAAACGTCTGGAACACAAGTTTCACATAGACCACGGCCAAACAGCCCGGAAGCAATACATACAACATGCAACGCCGGCCGTGAAAGCCTTAGAGTTTACACTACATCATTGTTGTAAATATGCATCCGTCACAACAACGACGATTACATCATACAACAAAGTTCAGCAACCCAAGGAGACAAGTCAAAAGGACAAATCGCAAAGTCGAGTTTGCGCGGGGCCCCTAATTCGCATTTGATCAGTTTTATTCGCTTCGCACGGGCCCCCGGGGAAATCACTTAGGTACGCTACCTACCTATAAAGAAAACGACATTCAGCATACTAAAGTATTTGGATGGCTTTACGTAGATTTTTGTAGTTTATTTTATCATTTCAGTAAAGTTTCTTAAAGTGAAGACAGCGTTGCTCGATGGCACTTTTTAAAAATTGATAATATGTTGTTTTACCAGATACATTGTTTTTTTTTCTTAATTAATAAGTTGTGTTTATTTTTGGAATTGTCTCTATTAAACATCCCGTGCTTAGAGGATTAACAATCCAATCCGCACAAAGTTGCCTGGTAGAAATCGCTTTTAGCGCAAAAGCCGCCCATTGTAACAGTATGTTTTTGTAAATACCTATAATTGTCTTTTGTGTAACAGTAAAAAAATATATATCTATTTATCTACGTATTGGTACACTTTGATGACGATTTTTTGAAGAATGTTATGATAATAGCCTAGAGCTAGGAGTTTCGTCAACCTGAAGGATGCTGGTTCGATTCCCATCAACGGCTTAAACTTCCGGTGAAGGTTTTTTTTTCAATACTGTATTGATCTAGCGTTTGACCACTATATCACTTGATGGTCAGTGACGATGTGATCAAAGATTTTATCACGCTAGATCTAGAATGCTCACTGGCTCTCAAGGGCTGCGGCCTGAACACACTACGTGTTTGGTGACAGTTTTTTTAAAACTTGAGGGTGGTAGCTAGCCAGGCGGGTATTCGAAAGTACCCTACCACCACGGTGGGAATTTGATAACGGTGTTACCTTCACCGGAAGCTCAAGCTGTTGTTGGGGATAGAACCAGTGTCCGTCAGTTTGCCAGGCGACGCTCCCACCGCTGAGCTATCATCGCTTCGACAGTAGCAAGAATAACCAGTTCGGAAAATACTAGTATACACAGGTATACAGCCGCGTTGCGCTTGTTGGGGTTCATTTCGATGAATACGCTTCAGGTTCAATACGCTTCAGGTAACACCGTTGTAACCTTGTACAGTGGTACTTTCCTGTACCCACCTGGTCTTTTACTGTAGAGTCTGAAAAATGTCACCAAACAATCAGTGTGCTCAGGCAGCGATTCTAAAGAGCCAGCATATATTCTAGGTCTAAATTACAGTTTTGACCACATCGTCACTGACCATACACTATACAGTGAGATAATGATCAAACGATCAAAAGATCTAAGAGGTATAAAAAATAGATATTTCAACAATATATACTATAAAACGGACTGTTCTTGACTTCAACATTCTGCAGCTCTCTCCGAAACTTTAACGAATTGTATGTAATTTTGTACATGAATAATATTTTGATTAACAAGTTTGTTTATAATCCTAGTGTGCGTGGGTTTGTCTGTAAAAATATATAGGAATCTTGCATAGGAAAACGGCCAAGTACCTATTATATTTTATTATGGCCCTAATTCTGTCAATCACTCGAATTAAAATTCTTCACAATGAAGCTCGTATTATATTTACGCTAAAATTAAAATTCTTTCAACTCGATACAACGTTATCTCTTAAGTTAGACGAATCTTATTTAAGTGCTGGCCAATTGCGGGTAGTTTTAGGCAGTTCTCGGCACCAAATAAATGGCGACTTATTTCACCTAAAGCTACCCGCAATTTTAACTCAAACATCTAATTTTAGTGTTGTTATTGATAAGTGTCATACTGATGTGGACTTTACGTAACTATTTTAGAGCTTATCTTACTTATTCTCAAGAATTTTAGTTTAGTTCAGTTGAGCAAAAGAACTCCCTAGATACAATAAAAGTAGCAATCATAAGATTATAATATTTACACGCGTCGCCGTGCACAAATAGAGTTCTAAGTCCACATTCTCGCTGTTACTACGGTAGCAGAGTAGGTCAAAGTGAAGTTATGGTTTCGTAACGCTGACATGACGATACGAATGCCGCTGGCTCAGTGGACGTAAGTGGGGTGCTACATATTATGTACTGGGGTTTGATAACTATTTTAATCATAGCTCCGTCCCTGACCCATATATGTCTTTTCCATTCTGACAAGACGAAACGTAGATAGGATATACGAAGTACCTAAAAAATCACCGCTATTTTTTTTTTAAACTAAATGTGCTAATTATGTCTCTCAAGTTGAAGATCTCTGTTATTTCTTGTTTAAATTATTTTGTGTCAAATGGTTGGTTTGCGTTTTTTTCTTTTTTTTTTTATAACGGAATAATGCTGTTTGCCTCTACCGGCATTTACAGCTTCACCGGAGGGGAGGCGAGCACAGATGGTGCTCAGCCCGGTATTTGTGCGGGCGCAGAAGGCGCACCGCCTAGTGAGGCTAGCGCTGACGGCGCTGTGCCACTAGGAGAGGACGAGGCGACTAGCTCAAGGGCACCACTGAGGTTCGTACCTCGGCTTGAGCTGTCGCCAGGACAGGGAGTTATCGGATCGACTTGCCCCGGTACCAAAGTGGTCCGTAAGTGGGCCCTAAGGATGTTTGCTCTTTGACTATTTGGAGAGGATCTAACCAGGATGTTTTTGCCTCCGTATTAAAATCAACCACTAAACTCAAAATCAGCCACTAAACTAAAAATCAGCAACTAATTATTATGGAATTTATCGCGACGCAAGTAAAAGAATCGACACAAAACTTTACAATGAAGTATGTAGGTATGATTGTACCGTAGAATATATATGCGAAGAATGAGCAACTTTCGAATTTTTGTCACATAAGCCCCTAAGATGGTCTAGCGTTACCGAAATATTGTCTAGAAGCTGTTGATCAGACGGTTCTTGGATCGAAACCTCAGATCTAGATTTTTACCTCTATCTCACTTGATGATCAGCGACGATGTGGTCGAAAGTGTAATCACGCTAGACGTAGTAGACTCTCAAGAACTGCTGCCTGAACACACTGTGTTTGGAAACAGTTTTGCAAAATGAGTGTGGTAGCTAACCAGGCAGGTATAAGTATCCTACCATCATGCAAATATTATAATGTGATCGTGATTTGAATGTCCCGAGAAAGGTCCATTAGCAATGATAATCCCTTATGTAATGACAGATTTACCTTGTTACTACTGACTGTTCTAGAAAGCTATGTGAAACTTGGCTGAGGACTGCATTACGTATGATTAAATGTGGATAGAATTTGAATCGATGAGGAAAAATAGCACTATATCTACTTGTTTTTACCCACATAAGAAATGGCCGTTTTGTCAAACTGGCCACTTTGATCTACGCGTTGGGTTAGGAATTCCAATTTCAAATTTAGGCTTGTTTATTTGTTTTTCCTATTTAGTGATTAATTTGTTTTCGCGCCATTTGATTTTTGTATATGACATCGCTCTTGTTACAATATGGAAAACATAAAAAAGTGGTGAAGTCGGTTGCATTTTTTGTTAATTTTAACAAAAAATGCAACCGACTTCAACTCTCAAAAGTGTTAAATAACTGGTTGAAGTCGGTACCATGATAGTTCACACAAGAGTAACTATCATCACAATATTGTGCTCATGGTACCGACGTCGACAAGTTATTTCACACTTTTGAGTGTTGAAGTCGGTTGCATTATTTGATAAAAAAAAAAATTTTAACCCTTTTCAGTGACCTCTGCTACTCACGCGATCAATTAATTGTCATTTTGTGTTCTGCGATGTCTTCAACCGCGACAATATTATCATCAAGATACGCGTAGCACTTTTCAGTTATTGGAGTTATGGTGTTAAGGGCGTTTTGCAAATAAAAGAAACGGCTTTCTTATCCGCAAAGTTATCCGCAAGCACACATAAAAAAATTAAAGAAACATATATACGGTCGAATTTAGTAACCTCCTTTTTTTGAAGTCGGTTAAAAACACCTTTATTTCATGGCAATCAAATTAAAAATTACGATAAGACGAGACTACGGGACTTTAGTTGTTTTTAAATAATCGGTGACAATTTCCACACATACTTAACAAAAAAATAAAGAGAATCGGGAAGATAGCCCACTGCTATATGTACTGTAAAGCCGCATAGGTAACAGCGGCCGTTCAAGAAACCGCGTGTGTCTGTCGTGAAATTCCCATTTACATACATAGGACCGTTCAGGACCGGGTCACGGGTTTGATTCCCGGTTCAATTCATTTGAATGATTCCATAATACGTGTATGCACGCATGAATAAACCCACATTTTTATTGTATAGTGGGGTTATAAAAAAGGGATCGTTGCATATAAGAAGATTAATTCTGCAGTTTGGATAGTTTTACAAATAGCATATTTGTGGTGGCTATAAGCTATTTAGCTACGTTCTAGATATCTTTTTTTGTTTTTTTTCTCAGCCATGTGTGTCCACTGCTGGACGTATGCCTCCCCCATATAGGGGGGATTTGCCAATACTCGCCACGCTTGGCAGGCGGGTTGGCGAGCGCAGTATGATTTCCGATCCTCAGAAGGCGCTGCTGCCCACCTCCTGGTACGTTATCCCTTAGCCGACTCTTACGGCACCCACGGGAAGAGATGGGGGAGTACTATTCTAGGCCGGTACCACCACGGCCTCTAGGCCGGTACCACCACGGCCTAGATCTAGATATCTAATTGCTTCTAATTATTTAAGCTTATCTATAGGGACCCACAGCTGGCAAAAGATTTTCGTTTTATGTGCTACTCACCACTTTCGGTTATTCAGACGGATATTGTTATTGTAGAGGGAAGGTATAGTAAGTAGTAAGAGAAGGTAAAGTAAGAAGGGATAAAAAAATACACCCAGTATTTTTTTATTTACGATGATGTTATGAAAAAAGGGACACGGGGACTATTTAAGTATTATTATAATTAGTTTTTTTTTTTTAATCACAGTCAGAATTATGCCTTCCTGTTCTCTCACAAAATACACAAATAACTCGTGCAAAACTAATAACGTAACTAATGGGACGTTCGCGTATAGGGTATCTAATGTCAGTAATAATAAAAAAGTCAGTCTTTGGTCTTAAATAGTAACACAGCGTCCTTTTTTAAATAAACTATCATTAAATCTTTCTTAATAAATTTCATGTTTACTGAGCTACAATTATTTATGGTTTTCATTATCAATGTATAAAACACGGGAGTTACTCACGTAATAAGTCAGAGGGTTCCGACTATAGTTTCAACCACATTCGGTGGTCTTTTTCAAGGAGAATACGGGGCGCTCGCGGACGCGGTTCGCCTAGCCCTGGTACCGTACTGTAGCTGTACCTAGATACTTGTCCCGGAACTTTGATGTTAGCATAATGTGACTGTGTGTGTTCGCCTAGTACTGCAGTAGTACAGCAGTACTAGGCGAACCGCGACCGCGTCCGCGAGCGCCCTGTATTCTCCTTGAATAAGACCACCGAATGTGGTTGAAACTATAGTCGGAACCCTCTGACTTATTACGTGAGTAACTCCCGTGTTTTATACATTGATAATGTCTCAAAACCACGTCAGTTTTAATAACAAAATATGGTTTTCATATTGAATGGTACCTATATGATATGGAACTGTATCGCCGATCTGAACTACCACTCAAATTTCCAATGACAGCGAGCGCCATTGACAAATAATAATGGTCATAACTGCAGAATCGGGACGAGGATATCCGGAGTTTACCAAAAAGTGAAATATGTAAAACTCTTTGCAAATGTCATACACTTTGGACGACGAGACATCATTCTTCTCTTTGTTATTTTTACCTGATATACAAGTGAACAAAAATTATTACACACAGGGCTGTCCCCATGAGAAGGTGACGACACAATGGATCCGAGAATCTCGTAGGTGGTGTAATAACTTAATAAGTTTTTTTACATTTCGTTCGATGTTTTCATCAATTTTTAACGACTATAGTACGAACGGTGAGAGAAATAATTTCACAGACCGTTTCATTAACATTTTTAATAGTTCCATGTAATCAATAACGGTCGGATTTAATTATATTGTAAATGGGATGTTAACATGTCTCAATTTTTTTATTGCAGATCTAATTAAAAGCCACAATCATAACTAGAACCATCATCAGAATATTAATATCATCATCATAATAATTATACGTGAAGCAAAAACTTTTTACGAAAATTGCGCGGACGGAGGAGTATGGAATTTCCCACACTTATAGTTTAGATAGAGAAGGAGTGAAGATGCATTTTTTTAAAATTACTTATGAGAAATACCTTAAAGCAATAAAATAAAGACATTACACACACTACCATGTATTTGACCACAGACTTTACAATAAACAAAAGAATATTTATGCGAGTGTTAATAATTATGCTCGAATTTCAAAAAATGGCCGATCAGTAGTATGACCCGAAAAACGTATTCTTTTGGGGTCTTGACTAGTGTAAATTTAATACCAAGGCATTCTTAGCTGCGATATAAACTAACTAACTCTAGTAAAAAGCCTTGCTCATGTCTGAAGCATAAATGTCAATGTAAAACTTACATGTGGCAGAGGAGTATAGACTGCTGTCTTCTCTTGTGCTGCCTGCAGGTGTAGTGGGTTCCGCAGTTATAGTGGGTTTTCTATTAAAGAGGCGGTCCCTTAAAAGCTTGTATCATGTTAATTTACACAAGGTATAGATAAACACGCGGGACGAAGAAGTATTAGTTTTAGTACTTCCGTTATATTATAACTTGTCTACATAATAACAGTGACTCAGCATTGCAAATTCAATTGCAATTCTCGTTGAACTAAAAACCTAACGAACCTTTGTCAATTTAAACAATGATCAATTTATTTGGACTAGTCAACCAAGACCCCTTTTCCCTTTCGAAATCACCGTGTTCGGAGAAAAGGGAAATCAGTTTGTTTATTGTCTGATTTGTTTTTCTGTAGCACAAGGCTTCGTCGATGAGTCTCATACTTTTAACTATTTATAACTGACGTGGTTTTGAGACATTATCAATGTATAAAACACGGGAGTTACTCACGTAATAAGTCAGAGGGTTCCGACTATAGTTTCAACCACATTCGGTGGTCTTTTTCAAGGAGAATACGGGGCGCTCGCGACCGCGTCCGCGAGCGCCCCGTATTCTCCTTGAAAAAGACCACCGAATGTGGTTGAAACTATAGTCGGAACCCTCTGACTTATTACGTGAGTAACTCCCGTGTTTTATACATTGATAATAACTATTTATAAGTATTATTATCATATCTTAGTATAAAGCTATCGTATCCCATAATACTGCCTGTTAACCAGAGTTTGCTATTGCTACGTAATTTACCCGCCACAGCGCAAGTGATTGAAAGTGATCCATTGTTTGCATTTGTTTTTCTCTGGCACCGCACTTCATGTGCATTTCATATAATTATGAATCTTCATATTTTGTTACCAAAAGGTAAGCTAGAAGCTTCGCCGGAAACCCCTTCCCCGTTTTCCCTTTGATTTAAGTAAAGAAGTAAGCACTTTAAAGTTTACTTGGAGAATGTTGGGAAGAAAAAAGAAGCAACGATTTGACATTGATACTCCATAATTAACACCCGAAGATGTATTCAAACAATGCACAAATGTGTCCCGACTCAATTCTGTCTCCCGTTTTCGCGTCCTACGACATTCACGATATAAGTAATGCCTCTATTTGTGATACAAGTACACGGTAATAGGCCTGACGGCTTGACTCTTGTTCAATGGAAGATGGGACGGCCATTGGTGTGGGAAGGCCATTGGTGTGGGACGGACATTGGTGTGGGACGTTCATTGGTGTGGGACGGCCATTGGTGTGGGACGGCCATTGGTCTGGGACGGCCATTGGTGTGGGACGGCCATTGGTGTGGGACGGCCATTGGTGTGGGACGGCTATTGGTGTGGGACGGCCATTGGTTTGGGACGGCCATTGGTGTGGGACGGCTATTGGTGTGGGACGGCCATTGGTGTGGGACGGCTATTGGTGTGGGATGGCCATTGGTGTGGGACGGCCACTTGTGTGGGATGCCATTTACGAAGTTACATTAGCTCCGTCTCACCTATCACTAACTTCTGTCAAAGGTGGCGCTGCCGATGCCAAAGGTGAAAAACTCAAACGGCATAAATATGTAAATCTTGAACCGGTCTACATGCAGTGTATGCATTTGGCAGTAGAGACTTTGGGTCCGTGGGGGCAGACTGCTCTCACTTTGTATAGAGACTTGGCCAATCGTCTGGTGGAGACAGAAATTGAGTAGAAATTCAACCTGGCAATGCTGCTAGCATTCTGGGGACTTCCACGGTTGGTCTTCTAGATTAAGTTTTAGTATAAAATATTTTTAAGTTTGAATATTTATTTAATATTGTAATTATAGTGACTACTATTTTTTTTAAGTTAACAAAATATGTACTTCCCTCGTGCGTACTAAACAACTCACGGATGGTGTATAATAGTTCTTGTATGTGAATAAACTAATAGCGCTTGTATACGCGGCGACTACATAAACATTTCTGTACACATCCAGAAGTATTAGAATACTCAATATCTCCATTATTAATCATGTAAATTCTTGTTGTGATGCCGCATAGATGAAATTATAATTGTCATCATAATGAAAATAAATTAGGAACTTAAATAATGGAAGTAATCGAACTCAATAGATCTCGATTCATATAATCTCTCTATGATGATTCTACATATGATGAAGTCTTGATAATTGAACTATAACAGTGATTCTGTAATTAACTCGGCGAGCTGTTCAAGAGCTACGGATAGTACTATTATTACACCATATTTATTGCAAGTTTTGGGGATTCTCTCTTTTCATTTTCGTTTATCAAGATATCTAACACGTATTTTTATCCCATTACAACAGTTGTATCTATTTACAATAGGTTACCTATATACAATAGGTTACCTATAGTCAAATTATTACATAATTAATTGCATTGCAATCTTATGCATTCAAACCTCTAGCTAAATTAAAAAAGCGCACCATTGACCATTACCGGTGCAAAGGTGCCCATCACCCTCGCCGCGTTTCTACGTTGAATAGCAATGGCCAAAGACAGTAAATATTGGAATTTGTCAACGTGTGTAAAATTTGTTTTTGGCAAAACAAAATATTCACTTGTATGAATGTTGAAGCTCACAGCTATAGGACAAGTTTGCAGCTTGTTATTATATGCATTTAATCTACATAATTAAAAACGACACAAACGAAATCTAAATAAACAACGGACGCTACTTTAAAAAAATACAAGATAACAACTAAGAAAATGTAACTCGTGTGTTTCTATTCAGAAAACTGTCTTTCGACGCGGTTTAAATCGAGCGAAGCCACTGACTTTTCTATTCTCCCACTTGGGGTCAACGAACGGAAAATGAAAAAAAAAACTTTTGGCATCCGTTTGATGGTTGCTACGTGACATCCCTTTTATGTTTTTTTTTAACGTGCATATAACACGAACATTAGGATAGAATAACTGACGTAGAATGACTGCGACATACGATAATGCTGCTTCCTAATTGATGTAAATAGAAATGAGCCATGTAACAACTATTTTTATGTAATCATCATCATCATCATCTCAGCCATAGGACGTCAACTGCTGGACATAGGCCTCCCCCATTGATTTCCACATGGTCGCCTTCCCGGTAGTAGAGCAAGTTACCGGATTTTAGAGTTATGGTGTCCTCACCCTCTCTACCGACTTCACATAACCCTTTTTTTTTTTTTTTTTTTACGTGGGGAAAATGCATTTACGCACTTCCGCCTACCGGGAAAGTAGGCGGGGTGTGTCGGGCTCGCTCGAGCATCACCGCTCCCTGGGGGGCCTCATGGCCCCCAACCCTAACTGCACCCACAGCAGCCAGGGTCCACTACCGACTAAAACCCACGGTGTCCATCCTGCCGCTAGAACAGAAGGAGCGCGGGGTACATTTGCATACCGCACCCCCACCACGGCCGTCCGTTTCCGGACCCCTCCAGGGGGGGAGGATGACCCTCCCCCTCGCGACCGTGCCGGGACCAAGAGCACGGCCGCACCAACCCGGGGACCACACAGTGCAAGGAACGCCAGACTTCCCACATCCGACGCTCGTAGTCCCCTGCGATGGGCCAGATGGAGCAGCCCCACCGCCAGCCGCTTCGGCCGCCACCCTCCGACGGCGGCCATATCGGCGCCACAGCAGGAGACGAACTGAATCACTCCCGCCGCAGCGCCTCCTCAGCTGCAGCACCGTCCAACACGGCGCCGCTGCCCCCCTCAGTTGCAGTGCCTTGCAGCAGCACCGCAACCTACCGTCAAGTGGACCGCTCCTCGTCGGCTTGGCGAGCAAAGCCTATCGGGAGCAGTCCCGGCCTGAATATAATAAACATACATAAATAAATGGATATAAATAAACTTACATAGATATGAGACACGCGAGGCGCCGGACGATGTCTAGTTACGTCTAATTCAGAGGAATTAGACCAAGAACAGGCAGCACCGCGAGAAGGTAATCGCCAGACTTGCCTTGAGGATCATCACGACCTGGGCTTCCCCCAAGACCGTAACCTCCCTACCCATCACGGGATGAGTAAAGAAGGCCTGGACTTAACCAAAACAAGCAGCGTGAACGCTGCAAGCATAGGCATAGCAACTATTTAATGGATAAACCCAGACCCGCCCTCTTCACATAACCCTAGGATATCCCAGTGTAACTTACTCATTTCTTCTTCCATGTTTTTATGTAATATCAAATTCAAATGTCAATTCATTTATTGCTAATTACAGAAGTTCAATGCAGGTGAAGAACAATTGGCTAAATTGTTCGTTATAACCTTTATTGGGTGTACAAAATACAAATGATTAAATGATTGAATAGGTAATTATAGAATTTATTTCATACAAATATGTATATCTATTGTAATAAATAATAAATGTAACGCTACAATAATACAACTTTGAAACTATTTAATAATAAAATAGCATAACAATCTAATAAAAATATATAGGCTGCGTAGTATAAGAAATTATTTCGTATAAATAGATTGATTTATATACTTTTATCATCTAGATATTCATTGATGGTATAATATGCTTTTCAATCTGGATATGTTTTAACTTCCTTTTAAAAATAAACAAAGATCTGGTTTCTCTAATCGTCAGAGGTACCTGGTAAACATTTTAGATTCTCATTTTGAAAATGCTTCCACTGTGAAGTTCTGTCCTAGATTGCTGTACACATAACTTACACTGTTGTCCAGCACTTCTAAGTCTCTTACACTTACTGATATCAGACCTTACTAAGAGAGACGCCTTGTAGATATACAGTGAAGCTAGGGTTAAAACTGAAAGTAGGGCTACGATTTAATATTTTTTATATATTCGGGCATCGTTCATACGACACTTGTATGATAACAATAAGGCGACTAACATAGGCGAATACTTTTTGTTTATTTCTGGTACGCTTGGTGAAAGAGGCTTTTCCCAGCAGTAGGATGAAAAAATAATTAAAAAGGACATAAAAGCTTAAGAAATACACAATGCTTAATTTGCATGCACGATGACTTTCACAAAATTTATATTTTTACATTTTAAAATAAGAAAGTCTAACCGTAAAGTGTGGAATGGCAACACTACTGCTTACAGCATATGAGTGGCCATTCATTATACAAAGTGTAAAGTTTTATTTTTCAGTTTTATTTGTAGTCCTTACTCGCTGAGAAATGAAATAACATCCTGTTAAGGGAGCGTTAGCAAAATCAACAAGGAGTTAAGTTATTTTTAGATATTATTTAGAAATGAAACCCCGGATTATAAATAAATAAATAAATCTAATGCCAATAGGTGTTTTTATTATCGTACCATTTCGTCGCGAGTAAGACCGCGGGGTGCAGCTCGAACAAAAGTCTTACACTGTCCAGTGTTTTGTTTATAATATTAGTATAAGGAGACTAATACTACTACAGACTCTCCGGTCGAGAGGAGACTCCAAAGCCTGCAGCACAGACGCAAAGTCGCTAGTTTATCGGTTTTTTATCGGATAAGTAAGTAAGAGTGCGCTCTGGAGTTGCATAATTTGATTCCACCATCCCAATTCCATCTTAGGACGACCAGACGGACGGCAACGCGACATCCATGCATCGTAGACGTTCCAACTTGTCGCACGAAGCGTTTTGCTTCCACATTCATAGTGCGTACAGCTAACGAATGGAACTCATTGCCTAAATCTGTATTTCCGCAAAAATACAACCTGGGTATCTAGGTAAGTCACGTGTGAATAGGTATCTTCTAGGCAGGCGTGTTCCAGCGTAGACCGCATCATCGCTTAACATCAGGTAAGATAGTGGTTAAACGCCTGCCTATTCCCAATAATAAAAAAAACATGAGTGTTCGTGTGTATTGTTTGTTACCTCTTCACGCCTCAACAGCTACATAGATTTTAATAAAATTTGGAATGTAGATATCTTATAACCTGAACTGACATATGGGCTGTTTTACATCCTGAAAAAATGTGTGGTTACTGTGAAAATAGCTTTGTCAGTGTGCTACGTTTTCACGATTAAACTTCAGAACCAATGATGATATTTGGTATAGAGATAGATGAGACCTTAAAAGAAGGACATAGGCTACGGTTTGTCCTGGCAAAAACCATCTTTCCTGTGGGATAAATAGGGTATTCCCACTACCTAACCGTAGTCCATGCGAGTGAAACTGTGTGGCGCAGCTAGTACATAGTAAAAATATATTTAGCATAAAATATTGACATACAATGTTCTTATTAAGTTATTCGTGTCGTTTGTATATGTTATTCAAAAAATATGCAACTCGTTTATTTCTATGATAAACATAGAAGTCAACGACCTAAAAAAATAAAAAATAATGCTTATAGACAACTTGTGATTTCAACACACATTCCTTTAAATTATGACTGCGGACTCATTCAAAATAGCTTAAGTAAATAAAAATACATCGATATCAGCAATAGAATAAAACAAGAGTAACATTAAAAGATTAATAAAAACTAATTTAGTACACGCTATTGCGTGCACAATCAGCGCGATTAAATGCTAAGGGATTAAAATAAGAACACAATCTGTGACATTAATAACACTCAAATATGTGGAGATTATAAAAAGTATATGAATGCTGTTGTTAGATAACAAAATATAATGATAATAGCACCTTCCTATTTATATATATTATCCGACCACTAGTGGTCGCCGCGATCTGGCAGCGTAAACACCACTAGTGGTCGCCGCGATCTGGCAGCGTAAACACCACTAGTGGTCGCCGCGATCTGGCAGCGTAAACACCACTAGTGTTCACCGCGATCTGGCAGCGTAAACACCACTAGTGGTCGCCGCGATCTGGCAGCGTAAACACCACTAGTGGTCGCCGCGATCTGGCAGCGTAAACACCACTAGTGGTCGCCACGATCTGGCAGCGTAAACACGCCTAATGATGAGCGTCAGACTTACCAAACCTAGGCTATAAACATGAGTAAAGCCCAATAATTTATATAAATAATAATGTGTAAGCCTCACATAAATTTCCCATAAAAATTAAGCTTATGCAATAAATGCAAAATTAAGTAAGAATCTTCTCAAAATATTAAAGTTTCAGCTGCAACACTATATAATATAAGAGGAAACTTTTGTATTTTTGTATGTTTGTGAGGAATCAACTCAAAAACTACTGGACCGACTTCGAAAATTCTTTCACCATTAGAATTCTATATTAACCCTGAGTAACATAGCTTGAGAAGCATATATTTATTACTAGAAAACATATGGGGTCCCTACTAAAACTTCATTAATGTAACCGTGAGAAGCCAGAACGGGTTGTTAGTAATAATATGTCTATAGAATAAGAATAATGTATTCACTAAAATAAATGGTTATAAAATAAACATAATGTTTCCGTTGCAATGTTTAGACTTTCGCGATTCGAACACATTGTTAATAAACTGAACGGGGCTTGATCGCGTGAAAAACATTTAGTTATTTAATTTATTTACTTTGACGTTTCGACCAAGTGGTAATCAATAATTATATCAAAATTAAAGAGTAGATTCATTTGAACAGTTATCTCGTTGGGTCTGTACACCGGCATTGAAGTTAAAAATTTATTAACTATAAACATTATATTTTTCTAAATTTACTTGTTTTTACTAATCACTTTTTTGCTATCTCTACCCCCATATTTTGTGTGGGAAACGTAGCAGGCGTCATCGCTAATTTAGTGCAAACATGCATATGCGGGAGTCATTGTCTTATTTGCCCTAAGGCCTCTAGCACACTGACGCAGAGAAACGCCGTTTGCCCTGCTTATTAAACATAATTATTACGTATATTATGCACAGAGCAATGCAATAAAAAAAGTTGCAATACTTCAAAAATCGGCCAGTTGATCCACACAAGATTGCAAGACTACACCCACCAGCATTTACATTATACTTCGTCGAGTCGTCAGCATCAACACCCTCCTCCATCCCACGGTGTAACAGCACGCGGGGTACCTACCTTGATTGTGTGTAAAGTGTTTTTTTTACAATTCATGTTATAGGGAATGTGCCGTTAGGCGACATTATTTGATTCATCCTCTCCCATTTCATCTATGATTGACTAGACAGACAGCAATGTAACTAACATATAACAAATAGTATAGAAATACACATATAGAAATATAGAGAATTCTTCGTTCTTCATTATCTCGTGTTTGCGTTTTTCTATAGATATAATATGGGAACTTAAAAGTCGCGAGTGACTAGAAATCCTCTAGGCAAGATCTATCGCTTACAGTATCATAATCTAACGTAACTCAGTTTGAACTATCAACCATATATCATACCATAAAAATCCGCTTTTCTAATCGGTTAACAAATAATAATAATAATAATAATAATAGCACTTTATTTCAGACACAAGATCCATATTGTATATATAACTAAAATAATAATAAATAAAAATAAATAAAATTAGCACATAATTAATCATTTATACTTAGTCCTAAGTGACAATCTCCACCCATCGTCTGTAGGTCGCAGAAGAAATGATGGAGCTATGTATTCCAGACCATACATAAAATATTGTATATTTAAACATACGAATTGATATAACCTCTTCAATTTTTAGAAGTCGGTAAAAAAATAGAAAAAGTCTTGAGTGCTCAGTGTGGTGGAAGCTTTATGCCATTCTGAATGCATGCCATGCGTGCGTGCGTTATGCAACGCATCCGGTGTCGGTGGCGAGGCGTCGGCGATGCTTAGTGCCTACTTAGTCTCGTTCTACTGTGTTGACCCCGCCCTTTTTATAATAATATGTAAAAAAATTAGCTGTACCTCGAAGTCGCCCGCGTGGACTACGATTTCCTGCTGACTCAGTTATTTTTACATAAAAAAAAAAGTTACCTTTCGCGCGAAAGGTTATCTTGGTTTTGCCTAAACAACTTAAAAATTGCCGAATTAGTTGGAGCCGTTCTCTAGTTTTGCGCTGTTTGCGCTGAGTTCTATAACTGCACCATTTGATGATCACTAACTGTCTAAAGTGGTATGACACTGCGCTTAAAATATCGAATGACAGCCAGGAACGCTGGTGACTGAATTGTAACCCTGAGTGTGGCAGCTAGCCAGCCGGACAATGGAAAGTGCCCTACTATGTTATAAATGAACATAGCCATAAACTCAACTTCGCGGTAGAATTAAAAAAAAAAAAACAACAACAGATACTTACTTGAACTGAATTATGATCTGTCAAAATAATTCAAAACGATAGCCCTATTTAAGCGTTCTAAACTTAAAATTTTCTGAAATAAATGAAATTTGTAAAAACGTAGCCATGTGAGCCATGTCTATTAATTTGTAAAAACGTAGCCATGTGAGCCATGTCTATTAATTTGTAAAAACGTAGCCATGTGAGCCATGTCTATTAATTTGTAAAAACGTAGCCATGTGAGCCATGTCTATAAATTGTTCTCAAGGATCATTACAAACCGTCTCGCGCGAAGACTTGATGAATTTCAGCCACCTGCACAGGTCGGATTTCGAAGAGCATACGGCACCATAGACCACATACACACAGTGCGCCAGATTATACAGAAGTCTGAAGAGTACCATCGGCCACTTTGCCCAGCTTTCGTGGACTACAAAAAAAGCATTTGACGTTTCCTATAAAAGTCCTATAAATATTTATGACTCGGGCACGCGTGTCAATCGACATATAAACCTAGATGAAGGGTTTTCGAAAATTTTGTTTGCGGTTGTATAAAGTGGTGCAAGTGCACACCGGCTCAAACGCAGACCAAAAGCAAAGCAAGAAAATATAATGTGGTATATTTTCACTAAATGCCGTTCTTTCATTCATTACTTACCGAACAAGCGATAAACAATGCGTTCATATTCATTAGCACAGATGCTTTCTCCCAAACGCACGGAATGGTACTTCATGAAGTGGTAATAGGTGAGGGGGCCAAGGCCGCGTTGTAAATCATCTTCCATTAAACGGAAGTAGCACTCGATAGTTGAGATCTTTCAATGATACATAATTACTTTAATACTGTATAGAAGACCTAGCGTTTGACTACTATCGCAGTTGATGGTCAGTGACGATGTGGTCGAAGATGCATCACGCAGACCTAGAATGCTTGCTGGCTATCAAGGACTGCTGCCTGACCACAATATGTGTTTGGATCGCATTGCAGTCCGTCTGGTCGTTCTTTGATGGAATGAGGAAGGAGGAACCAAGTTATGTACCTCCAGAGCATACTCTCCGAAATGTATCCGGTAAAAAACCGATAAACTAGTGACTCTACATCGGTGCTGTAGGCTTTGAACTTTGCTCAACTGTTGTTGAAGTAGCTGTAGTTATTACTTTGTAGTGTTTCTCAAAGGATCCTTTTTTTAGAAAATGAGAAGGAATTAAAGTACATTTTTAATTTTCTATGTTTCGCAAGTAATTTTCGGATAGAGTTTGTATTTTTTATATATTGTTGTAGTTATGTAAAAGATGGCCGTGGTGGTACCGACGTAGAATAGTACTCCCCCATCTCTTCCCGCAGGGGCCGTAAGGGACCGTGTACCAGAAGGTGGTGAGTAACCGAAATCTGCGCTCGTCAACCCGCTTGCCAAGCGTGGCGAGTATTGGACAATTCCTCCTATATGGGGGAGGCATATGTCCAGCAGAAGATATCCTATGGCTGAGATGATTATGATGACGTAAAATATTTAAGTCGTTCTCATCGTATAAATCTCTTAACAAACTCACCAAGACCCTCAGTACAGAGATATTGGACCTCTAGTTATTTTCTACCGTATACACAACGGGGAGTGTTTTGAAGAACTCTTCAACCTTATTCCGGCATCACGGTTTTACTACCGCACTAGGCGGCACCGCTTGAAAGTTAATCCACATATTATTGAGTCATGGGAGTCACACACTGTGCGATTCTACCGATCGCTTTTGCCATACACCTGACCTGCAAAATGTGGAACGAGCTCCGTCAGCGTTTCCGATTAACTACAATATGGGATTCTTCAGAGTCTTAAAATCAAGTCAATCTTCAATTTGTCACATTTGAGTACTTTTTTAAATCCCTTCATAACCAATGATGTTTTACTAAAGATGAAGTATATTCATACTACACGGTGCTCAGATTTTGTTCCTTTACGACTTAAATATGCTTACTGTGACAGGTAATAAGGTACAAATAATAAAGAAAAGGATAGCTATATGTTCATACTTGCGCTTGAAATACGCGTCATAGTGAAAATTACTACAATTGACTTAATTTTGTCGCCTCAGTTTCCGCGCACTAGTGCCACATCTACCTCATATAAACATATTATATCATTGTTCATAACTTATTGTTATTGATTGCACTTATTGTTGTGATGATTATTTGTACAAAATTGTGTATGTATGTCACAAATGAACTATTTCTTTCTTTCTTTCTAAGGATTGACAGCGCATCGTAATGCCCTCAGTATGATAGATATATGGATATCTGTCACACTGGGGAGGCGACGCTAATAGCTTACCATTAGGCGGCCCGTCTGCTTGTTTGCAATTTATTACATGAAAAAATGTGTTGTTGCAATCTACGAGTACAATAACTAATCTCGATAATTACCAAACCCCAGTCATAGCACAGAAACTTCGTTAGGTACAGACAGTGTTTAAATCCATTTGAAGCGTTCATTAACTAAGTAACATAATTATCTGTTTGTTGGGAACAACGTAGCTCTATTGTTATAAACTAGACGTTTCATTTGATTCCGAACGCGTCGGAAACATAAAGCGCGCTGTCTATGATGCTTATTCCATTGTGAAAGCGGGAATGGCAACATTACAGGATGTGGCAGTAGAGAGGTATTCTGACATGAGTAGGACATGTGGAGAGGAAGATAGAAAGACGATTAAAAAAAAACTACACAAACCCAATTAAAATACTTTTGAAGCGATGATGGGTCAGCGGTGGGAGCGTCGGCTGTCAAACTGACGGACGCTGATTCAATTTCCCCACTGACGGCTTGAGCTTCTGGTACAGGTAACACCGTTATCAAATTCTCATCATAATGGTAGGGTACTTTCGAGTACCCGCCTGACTAGCTACCACCTTCAAGTCTGCAAAACTGTCGCCAAAGTCCAAACATATAGTGTGTTCAGGCAGCAGTCCTTGAGAGCTAGTAAACATTCTAAGTCTAGCGTGATAACTGTCTTCGATCACTTCGTTACTGACCATCAAGTGGTCAGGTGTTTTGATTTTAATTTTGTAATAATTATGCTATGAGCAACCAATATTATAAAGCCGAAAGTTTTTTTGACGTTTGTACGTTCTTATTCCTTCACGCTGATACAGCTGACCAGATTTGCATGAATTTTGAAATGAAGATAGCTGGAATAACACATAGGCTACTTTTTATCTCCAAACTATTGACTGATCCTATGGTATAACGACAATACCACGTACCATTTCACCGCGAGTATAATACCGCGAGGCACAGCTTGGAGTCTACATTTATTTGATGTCATAATAAGTGCCATGAATAAGTTTTATGAAATAAATGACTATGAACTATCCGTGAATGTTTTCAACGTTATCTTGGCCGAAAAACAACCATGATATCATAGATGCCTCTAAATTGTATTCGAATGCAGTCAGAGGAAGAAAAGTTCTGGTCTTTCCTACACCTCGTTATATCGACAATATTAATAACTTTCAATTAAATTTTATTACGTAACTCCTGTTTGATCTTGCAGGTCTTGTTTGAGCTTACTCCTTACTAAATGATTTCTATTTAAGTTTCTAGTTATTGCTAACATAGTTACGTACGTGTACTAGAAATCAATCAATTAATGCGTTGTTCAATTAAACTATGTAAAATACTACTGTTCTTATCCTTTTTAAACTAATATTCAAATTGGAAAAAACGATTGACAAGGTTACTGCTAAAATTACAATCAATTTAATTTGTTTTTCAATCGCATGCAATCTTATTCTGCTGTATACTTCCTGCATGCAATTTATGCGGGAGAGAGGGCGGTGCACATCTGCTGCATACTACCTGCATGCAATTTATGCGGGTGGGGGGCGGTGTACATTTGATGTATTCTTCTTGCATGCAATTTATGCGGGAGAGAGGGCGGTGCACATCTGCTGTATATTTCCTGCATGCAATCTATGCGGATGAGAGGGCGGTGCACACTGCATGATAGCCTGGAATAATTTATCTTACGGAAGTACCATTAATACTCCGTATAATTGTGATATGGATTTTGGCAAAGTAACGCCTGAATCTATAAACTAACCTAGTAAAACTAAGTAAACACTTTTTTATATATATAGCCTTTTATCTATAGGCCAGTCACCCGACAAATTTGAGGTCGACGTAATCACAGCTCCTCGATATGATATCGGACCCCATAATCTGAAATGTCCTCATTTCGGTTAATGTATTTCTTTATTCTTAAAACCGTCGATGCTCTGGAAACCTGAATCAAATGCGGCCACAAAATTCGCGTATTAAAGATAAGATACGTATTCGTACATATGTACATACAGTATACCTCAACTCACGATACATGACTGACCTACATCAACTAAGTCGGTATTCTAGCCCAAAAACGTTTATCTAAATCCAAGAATAAAATAAGAAACAAGTTCTAGTTTTATATTCATCGCAACAGGAAACACGTTTGGACAATGAGCATGATGTGTATGTACCCAGTGGATTTGTGTAAATCGTTTTAATATGTCTGCTTATTTTAGGAGGTCGTACCTCTATGTTCAATAACATATATATATATATATTTATTTTTTATTTTAGGATCTTCAAACAATACATAACAAAAAATTACAATTAAATGCGAAAAATATAAGTATAGGTAGTTGATGTACCAACTGCGTAGACCACAGATTAATAACATAAATAATTACATAAAATCTAACAGAACAAACCAAAATTTTTGTACGCTTTAGTTTACCTATGTATATGTATGTTAATTACTGTACAATATGTCCTTAAAGTAGGTTACAAAGGAAGATTAATCACTTTTACTACTAATGTTAATACATTTTATCAAAGGCAGCGAATAGGTACTACATGAAAATAATTAAATTGCTGCTCAAGAGACATTGGACGGTGATGAAGCAAGCATTATATTATATATTGTGTGTTAAGAAAGAAATACTAAAACATATAGGATCATTATACATGTATTGTAAAACTATTGACCAATAAGGTCGAATAGTTCTCAAATGAAGACCACGGACAGCATAGGACACACCGACAAGGTGGACAGAAGACCAAGATCGCTGGAAGAGGCTGGAGGCGTGCCGCTTTGAACCGGTTCTTGTCAATGAAACGGGAACAACGGGAAAGGACTATGTCCAACAGTAAACAGTACACAGTAGATGTCTAATGGTTGACATGATGAAGATAGGAACAGTGTGTAGTCTGTCTGTCTGTATGTTTGTTTTGTTTATTTTCGTTTTATCTTTGCAATGTGTAGAGGTACGAAATTTGAAATTGATAAAAGGTCTGAAATTTTTTGGAGCTATGCAATTTTCTAATGCAATTAAACCTTATCGTAAAATACCACCGACCGGGTCCGCGAGACCCGTATTATCCTTGAAAAAGACCACCGAATGTGGTGGAAACTATAGTCGGAACCTTCTGACGTACTATATGAGTAATTCCCGTTTGTTATATATTCGTAAAATTTACAATTTATTAGTTTCAGTACCTATTACTAATATAGTCCAGAGCGTGATAAAATCATAAAGATCGTAGCAAGAATTAAGCCGCTTCGAACTAGCCTTTGAGCTATATGGGGGAGGCGTTTGTCCGGCTGTAGACTATTACTGTAATTATAATGTTGAATAAAAAATAATATAAAATACTAGGTGATCTGGCAAACCTTGTTCTGCTACATAAGTTCGAGTTATAAAATGGGGAAGTGGGTAGGAGGTTAAAAAACACTTTATAAAATAATACTGAATAGTTTTTATTTAAATATTGGAGAAGCTCACAGTTTTCAACTTCTCTAACACATAGTTATGGGCGGCAAGGAATCCTACTGGTCTCGTGGGGATCTCTTGTTACAAAGTTAGATCTTTAAAATGTCTTTAAATAGTTTCACTTGAATAGTTTATCCCGTAACTTTGATCTTTCAACCCTTCGCAGTGAGCCAAGGGATACAAGGGTTCTACCCGGGAAGGACTTGTATCTTCAATTCAGCCCCTTTACGAGTCTTTGAAATAAACAAGGCAACAATGGTTAGTATTGGCGGTTCGAAACTTGTAAGAAGTCGCAAATTATATATATGTATCTGTTTTATTTATAATTAATAATAATATTCTACAGAATCTGGGATCCGTGCCATTTTTAACATAAAACCTTTATCTAAACAACAATCTTACACATTTCAAAACAGAAGAAAATTGTACATACGTAAAACAACAAACAATATTATTGCATTATTCTTTTTATTTATCAAAAAATAATGCAATAAGTCTTATATATACCTTGAAGTATCGAAAATTAATGAATACTTTTCATATTTAAAAAAAAACAGTATCTCTCGCGATAATTTGTATAGATCTAAAGATACCTCATACAGCAGATATAAACCCTGAATAAAACCTGCCAAGTGCGAGTCGGACTCGCGCACCGACGGTTCCGTACAAACATGTAGATTGTAGGTGTAAGATTAAAATTATTTAAAATATTTTTATTATATAATGTAACTAAAAATTGATGCTTTTCGCAATTTTTCCTTTATCTGTGCTATAAGACGTTGCGTCGTACCAAAGTTAAAGATTCTGAGTTCACGGGTAGCTTTTATTAGCTAGCCCTGGAGCTTTTATTTCCCTTGCGAGTGTCGAAAATTTGCAGTATGAACGGCTCTACCTTTTGATTGCATTGGCTTAGAAATTTGTTTTTTTTTCACAGCTCCAAGGGACAGTAGACCTGAGTAATTGATATGAATTTCAGCTTGATACCTCCACGCGTTCCTAAGAAAAAGGGTATTGACAGACAAACAGACAGACAGACGGAAAACAAGGGATCCTTTAAGTGTTCAGTTTTTTTTATTTTCACGGAACCCCAAATAGATTAAACTTATTTTGTTTCCTTTATTTATATATCACACGTACGGTTATAGGTACTTTTAGAAAAATCAATTAGAAAATTACAAGTACCTTAGTGTAAACCAGAACAATCATACTTATCGTCGTATCGATTCGATATCCTACTAATATTATAAATGCGAAAGTTTGTGTGTATGTGTGTATGTTTGTTACCTCTTCACGCTCAAACCGCTACACCGATTTCGATAAAATTTGTTATGAAGATAGCTTATACCCTGGATTAACATTAATATAGGCTTATTTTCATTATCACCATTTTTCATCACCACGCGGGTACAACAGCAGTACGCAGCTGTTCATAAGTTTTATATTTATAACTTTTTGAATTCGATAAAGTGATTCCTTTTGCATTTTATGTTGGTTTACGTGTCTAGAACTGCTTGAGTGTGCGTGAGTACGGAAGTAAATATGAGGGGATAATATATCGATAAACCCTTTTTATCGATATATTTTGCACTGACATTCACACACATGTACAAAACTAAGAACTTGTGAAATCCGAACATATATCGTTGATGTAATGGAATATTCGGTTAATACTGGGCTGAGCACCATCTGTGCTTCTCCCCCCCCCCCCCACCCCCCCCCCCCCCCCCCCACGGTGAAGCTGTAAATGCCGGTAGAGGCAAACAGCATTAGTAGCAGCAACAGTAAAAAAAAAAATATTCGGTTATTAATTATCAAAGAGAACTGATTCTGAGTTTCGAAGTAAAAGGCTCACACCGACTGTGAACCACATTGATTCAATATTTATTTTAAAACGTAATTCTACAGCTGATATGGTTCATCGTCACCTTGTTGTCGAGGTCATATTTCAGGAAATTATGTTCCATTACTACGCCTAACTTATAATTATAATCATATTACATTGTTTAAACTATATGCCGGGCTGAATTATAATATTGCCTCAGAAACGTCAGCCTAGTTATTGCGTATCAGAATAGGCTTCTATGCAATCATTAGGCGATGTATTTTTTGATGATAAATTATGTGGGCGGTTTCAATTATATCTAACAGCTCTCAGCTTGCAAAAGTTCAACTAGGTAGTATGCAAGAATTCTGCACCACCATTCCACACAGGCCTATGTCCAGCAGTGGACGACCTATGGCTGAGATGATTCCACTCCGTGGCCGCGCCCTCCGAAGCGGATGAAAAAGAGGATTGGGAGTGAGAAAGGGATCCCCCTTTCTCACTCCCAACCCTCGGCTTCCCTCTGCGACACAATGGCTAACTTAACCTAATGGTCTGCGTTATGACCTATTTAATTAAAACTTCTCTTTTTTCCTTAGCATCCCGTAAAGTACTACTTAACCGCCATTTCCCAAAAACCGAATTAAAGAATAGAACCAGTCATACCTTGGGATTCTCAATTGGCTACAATTTGTATGTGATACATTTAATTACATCACAAATTATATTTTATTACATACTAAACAATTACACGGTTCTTGTTTTAAAGAGCTTAGTCCTGCCAATTTAGAAGTAAATACGGTGACGGTCGCTTTGGCGCAGTGTCAGTGACATGACTTCTGTGTCCCCGGGACCCTGGGTTCGATTCCCGACAGGGGCAAACATTTGTGCGATGAGTGTAGATGCTTGTCCCGGGTCTTGGGTTTTTGTGTGGTGTGATTGCGTGTGTCCATTCCTCTCGCTACACAGATAACCCTAGTGCGGGGGTCTAAGTGTGAGAAGAAAGAAATAAAAAATATACTTTGGATCATCAAGTAAAACATCGGAAGAAGTATCACAAGTGTCTTTTTCCTATAATATTATGTAATAGGTAATTTTCCCCTTTTTATTATACCTTATTAAATTTATAGAAGTCAATTTGAACGCTCACGTTATGTTACATAAGTTATATTTTACACATTAAGACTTTTAATTGGTTTTCCGATATGAAAATATTTTACTGTTAATTAAGTTATTGGTTATCCTGGATGATTAATGCAACTATTAATTAGTTTAAAAACGTGACTGCTATCATAATCAATGTCATTGAGATGTAAGTTATATAGGTAATAATTAAGTTTACAAGCAGTACCTCATCAGTTCAACAATAATTATATGACTTCTGTGTCTTCTGTGCCTGAATATCTGAGCCACACCCAGATCTATTGAAACTCCTCATTTTTGTATTTGTTATGTTATTTTTTCTTGAAACTTAAATTTGTTTTCAGGTATCTTTTGATATTAGGCAGAGATACAATACAGAACGCGGCAAAGAGGCAAACAGGAAGATATACATAAAGTCTGCTTTTCATTATGACATATGTAGATATTTCATTGGAAAATAAAAAAAATCAAATTTCTTTTGATACTGTGTAGATCTAGCGTTTGACCACTATCTCACTTGATGGTCAGTGACGATGTGGTCGAAGATTGTGTGATTCAAAAATGAAGCTTAATATGGTACAAGCAAATGAAACCTTGTAATCTATCGAATTATCAACTTCAAAAAAGGAGGAGGTTCTCAATTCGACCCCTGTGTTCTTTTTTAGTCGACTTAAAAAAAAGGACGGAGGTTCTCCATTCGATTCGTATGTTTTTTTTTATGTTTGTTACCTCAGAAGTTTCCATTGGGTGAACCGATTGTGATGATTATTTTTTATTTGAAAGCTGGTGCATCCGGTTTAGTCCCATTTTCATCATCAATTTGATCGAAATCGGTCGAGCGGTTCTTGAGTTACACTCCAATAACTAAAAAGTGTTACGTCTACTTGGACGACTTTCTAGTTGAGGGTCAATAAATCGGTGAACACACACAATGAAAATTGATCCCGTGAGTAGCAAAGGTCACTGAAAAGGGTGAAAAAAATTACCAAAAAATGGAACCGACTTCTACACTCAAAAGTGTGAAATAAGAGAGATTTGTTGGTGATCTCGTGTTTGTAGTGTAATGTACTGAAAAGAAAATTTGTAAAGTATATACCACCGTGAAACCAGGGTTGTTTCTGTTCCCTTTTCAATATAACTTGACGAGAAAGTATTTTTACTCTTTCATTTTGCCGTAACAAAGCGCCTTAACGCGTCCAGATGTCTTTATCAGACATTATCTTATCGCGTAGCGATTAACCCAGTTCATATAGTTTGGTGAGTCTATACAATTATATCAAACATTCTTTCACAAATGTTTGTTGTGGAATCACTCAAAAATGTGTGTCTAGCTTCAGATGGGAAAACTTTTCCTTTTTAGGTTGCATTGCACAAGGTAAAGGAATTAGTGCGATGTGTGCGATGGAGCTTATGTATAATTATGGAATAAGCCCAGCTTTGATTCAGCAATTAGATTATATCTTTGTTTTATCAATTAGACTCATCATTAACTTTCAGCTGTAGGACGTCCACTCCTAGTTTTAGCCTCCTTCATTTTGGACGTCCTATAGTTTAAGATAATTAAATGATAATAAACAATAAAATTCATTTAGAATAGAATAGAATAATCATTTATTCAACACACACACATAACAAGGACAGGGCATGGGTGATGTCACTATTGTATACAATACATGTAATTATAGAACATGAATTAAAACATTACAAATGACAATGGATCTTAAATTTAGTGAGGTTGAATAGGTCTTGGCTCAGCATTGTGCCAAATGCAGATACTAGCAATTGGCGCTGGTTTTCAGCCAAGACCCGTAGTTATTAGGAGAAAAACACTAATAATTGATATCGGCTAGGTAACTATTACGAGCAAAATAAATACACCATTACATTTATTTTATGATTTTTTTCATTACATTTATATCGGGTTTTCATTCTTCGCAGCAATAGAACGTCCGCTACTGGACATATATGCCTCGCAATATAGGGGGGATTTGCCAATATTCGCCACGCTTGCCAGACGGGTTGGCGAACGCAGTATGTATTCCGATCCTCATAAAGCGCTGCTACCCACCTTCTGGTACGTGAACCCTTAGCCGACTCTTACGGCACCCACGGGAAGTAATAGGGGGGGAAATATTCTAGGCCGGTACCACCACGGCACATATATATCGGGTTCCTATGACCCATACACAGTACAAAATAATTAAATAAAAATATGAAAAAAAATAATTTAATTTAATTAAAATTAATTTGGTTTAGCCGTCCACCTTTTTTTGTATAGTGCAGATGCACTAGTATTTATTCAAAAGCGAAAAATGTTAATAATAATTAGTTCAATAATAATAAGTTAATTAAAAATAAGTTAATGAATTATGACATAATATGTACTTAGAATAATAACGCGTTATTGTTGTAAGGTGACATATACCAGGTGCCTTGTAGGTGAAGCCTGCAAAGCACATGCCACAGAGAATTGATATTGCAAGGTGCTTGTGTAGCTTCAGCCAAGCTGAAGTTGAGCCGAAGGCCATTCTATGATCGGCCAGTTTGTTTTGATAAAATTAAAAAGTAAAACAAATCCATATTAGATATATGTTTTTTCTCTCTCGATCCAAGGTAATGTTCTCTTTTCTATCACTACACTGAAGTCTGTGAAACTTTATAATAAAAGTTATAAACCATCGTATACTTGAGGAAACATTATTTTTTATAATAATAAATCAGTTCATTACGAAGGTACCCACAGCTACGTCACGTGTACACCCTCAAACTGCTCTAGTAGACTTGATCGTTGCCAAGAATTCACCACACTGGTCTGGACAGGTTAACGGATTAGCCCAGTGTAGTACCAAGGTTTTTAGAAACCCCGACTTCCATCTTGGCCTATCCAATAGTTGTCCTGAAACGACAAGCGGGATCGACGGCTCGCAGTGCTGTCAATAGTTCGGATAGATCATAGTTATATATATTACATAAAACGTATTTACATTTCAAAATCAAATAAATATAGAGCGCCCCGCGGCGGTTACCCGCAGTATCTTCGTGTCTTCCCGTCATCCCACGGGAGCAGTAAATATTGTCGGGATACAAATTAGCCTATGTATTGTATTATATCAGGGTAAGCTATCCTCACTCCAAATTTCATGCAAATCCGTTCAGCCGTTTCAGCGTGAAGGAGTAATAAACATATAAACGACAAACTATCATCTTTAAAACATTAAGTGTAATGTTGATAAATTATTTGAATAGATATTAATTGAAAAATATAATCATATGACACCTATAGCTTATCAATAACGCTCTTGACAACCAATAATGTATGGCGCTGCAACAAATTTTCATGAATTATAAAAAGGATTAAAGCCCAGGAATTTGTTATCTGAAGGATTGCTGGCGCCTGTCATGGCGCCGTCTTTCTACCTCTTATCGTGATTTCCTAGATACGTGTACACATACGAATCCTTATCAATCTGGGCGGTTTCACAAATCTTATCGGCATTGAATAAGGTTCAAAATCAAGCGGTTTTTGTGCATGCACTACTTAAGTAACTATCGTGTCATCTGTGCCTCGGAAAGTAAGCTTAACATTCGGTATTCAATTTGAATGATTAGATTCTCACGGCCCTTTCCTTGTACATAGCAGTCTTCTGTTGAAGGTTGTCAAATTCGGAGTATTGTGGCAGAGTACTTTTCACTAGCCCACAAGTTTGCAAAACTGTCACCAAACCCACAGTGTGTACAGCCAGAGTTAGTTACTAGGTCTAACGTGATTGCACCTTCAATTACATCGTCGCTGACCATCAAGTAATCAAACGCTAAGCCTACAAATTATATATCTTACCACTGCTATGCTGCTGCTATGGACGACTCGTCCATAAGCTTCTACTATTCAACTTGAACTAACATTAAAAACAAAAAAAAGTAAAGCTATTAATTTTATTTATTACTAGTAGCGCCCCGCGGTTACACCCGCGTGGATTACGGTTTTCCCGCTATCTCAAAAATCCCACGGGAACTATACTTTTTCCTAGATAAAAATAGCCTATGTGTTAATCCAGGGTTTAAACTTTCTCCATACAGATACAGATATAACAGGCAACCGTGTTAAGCAACGTACTCCCCCAGTCATAGCTTGGATGGCTGATCGTCAATTGTTACTTTCAACTGTGCACCTATTTTTTTGGATTGGGAATAGGCAAGCGTTTGACAACTATGCACCTCCGTGCATCTTAGAATAGCAGTCGTTACACCGTGTTAGAGGCTCTTGGGCAGTCTAGAAATTCCGACATTGGGCTGGCCGCCAGCCTATCCGCCTACTCGCCATTACTAGGGTGGCGGATTATGGCCAATACTACTGGGATAAAGGCCCATGTCCCAGCTGTGGGAACGTTGTCCAGCAGTGGATTACGCTAAGTCAGTATTTAAAACGGACATTTTGACGAATCATGTTTACGATATTACTTTTTATATATACTAGCTGCCCGCCCCGTCTTCACACGGATCGATATAGGAAAAAATATCGCGGTCATTAATACATATAAAATATAGTCTATATTAAAATATATAATAAATATATATAGATTAGCCCGGACAAACGTGACTCGAGATTTTTATAGTAGTAGATATATACTACATATACGTAGGTGACATATAACCTCTCGGCTGTCAATGGAATTGAAACCATTGTAATTTGTGTCATTTCTAATTACGCTATGAGAATACAATAAAATTACTTATTCAATAATATGGCGTCAAACACCATGAATGGACTAGTATCTGTGACTATTTCTCAGAATCAATGCGTCCCCTAACGCTACAGGATATTGACCTCAATATTGTCACAGCAAACATCAATGGATTCCGTAGAATATTATCGATAAAGGCGGGGACATATCGCGTATATCAGTCAATATAGAAGAATAAAAAGAAGGAAATATATATTTTCTTATATATCACACTCAGACCCCCGCCCTAGGATTCCCTGTATCGCGGGAGGCATGGACACACACAATCACAGCACAAACATCCAAGAACCGGGACAAACATCTACACTCATCGTAAAAATGTTTGCCCCTGCCGGGATTCGAACCCGAAAATAATTTGGACAAACTCAGAGTGAGACGGGACGTTAAGTCGAACGCACCGCACTTAAGATCCTGATGAAGGCTTCCGGAAGAAGCCGAAACAATTGTCGAACGTATTATCGACTACACGTAAACATCACGTCAAACCCGTTTTAAATATTAAAAAGTCATAATGAGAGTGAGTTTTAACAATATGATAAGGATAAGACGAATCAGAAAATGCATAAAACATAATGATATTATTTAAAAAAAGAAGATACCGTGCGATCTAACTTAGACTAAAAGAAACATATTTTTCTTTCGTAGCACTCATAGATCATTAAAAAGTGGACTTGATAGAACTAAAGAACACACACATCAGTTGTCAGTTTTACACGAGCTACGAGTAATTGTGCCTTCATTATTTTTATATTTATTATACATTATTTTTAGGTGATTATAAAAATATTTGTTGCGAACCTTCGTGCATCAACGTTTGGTTCGTGAATCTAATTTATGCGGTATGCACTTAAGGAGCTAGTACACGATCTCCCTTTTTTAAATAATATCATTGATAAAATAAAAAGTTATAACAATGTTGCGTATTGTCATGAAATACTACTGTCTCAGCATACGCTATTAGTTCTCATTCGGAACTTCTTGTTGACAAAGTCTTACTGCGCAGTCTACTTCAGATCAGGTTCGAAACGGTGACAGTTCAACGGTGGGAGCGTCGGCTGTCGAACTGACGGACGCTGGTTCGATCCCAATCAATATTGATTCAATTCTAGATTCGGTGATGTAACACGATATTTTTCCTTATCTATTAGCATCCAACTTATCAATTTTGAACAAAACCAACATAGACCGAGCAAAGATTCAAGCTGCTTGGAACTTAGCAACCTACGAATTGTTGACGTTGTCTTATTGGCATCGGCTCGGCCTCGCACCGGACTGAATCTGGACATGAATTTTGTAGACTTCACACCCAGTATATGAATTACCGCTCAAATGTGTCAGTGAACCTCATTTTTCCAGCAAATAAGTACCAAAACACGATATAAGCCGATATCGTGACTCAAATGTTTTTCATCGATAAAATATTTTGAGGAAACTGCATTGAATAGGTGTGTTGCTGCAAAAATAGGTAATACCTCTTTTTATCGGTTAAAACGTATCGTAAATTGTTATTCAATATGTCCTAAGTAGAGATAGGTATGGTAGATTAGTATATTCACAATCTTACTCTATACGGTATCTACAGACACATACTACATGCAGACATTGATGATGATGATACTAGTTTACTGAGTCTGAAAACTATCGCGAGTTTCTTCCATAACTGTAATGTAACAAACCGACTAGGACTCACGTGGTAAACACTGGAAAATTACTCTCCGACCAGTTTCGAACTTATTTGCAGTTCTTCATCTGGGAGTTATGATCGTGCCAGGCGGCGAGCGCGAGCCTCAGCACGTAACTGGCGTTGAGACGGCTGCGCTGCATCAGTCAAATTGTCCCGGTGCGCACTGTCACTTGAGTCATTGTCACTGAGAGTGTCATTGTCACTGTCACTTTGGTGATGATGATGGTAGGAAGCCGGTTTACACACCGTGCTAGTCGTGTCGTCCTCATGTTTCCATAGCCCGGATGTATCGCCTATATTTAAGACTGGTATCCAGGCCGGCGGAATATGCCACCCATTATCTCGGTTGAAATTAGGGTGACGTCTAATTTCGATCGCCTCTCGAACTTTACGCGGTACATAAAACCTTTCCCGCGCTAGAACGGCCGTCTTATCGAAGCGTAAGAAGTGTCTCGCACCTGGGATTTGGGCGTGTTCTGCCACCGCCGACCTCACGGTATCCAAATTCTTGACGCTCCGTATATGTTCGGTAACCCTAGTAGACACATTTCGCCTTGTCTCGCCTATATATGACTGTCCACAATCACATGGTATTTTGTATACCCCTGGAGTGTTGAGTGTGTCCGTATCTTTAGGCGATCGCAAAAACCGACGCAGCTGCCCAGGTGGACGGAAAATCGTTCTTACGCCACACTTTCGTTTTAAATAGTGCCCGATTTTATCAGTTACCCCCTTTAGGAAAGGGAGATAAACCGGAGAACGATCCACTGTTGACGGCCGCTGACGTTTGCTTGAGCTGGCCCATTGGGTGCACTGATTCCAGTTAAAGCCATTTTTCTCAAGGACACTCCGAATCATCCGAATTTCCCTACTGAGTGCATCCAATGGACGGAGTACTGTCTCAAGAGCGGGTACTTCGTTTGGCGTGGCGAGTACTACTTACAAGTGGACGGTGTGGCCATGGGTTCACCGATAGCTCCAGTGGTGGCCAACATTTTCATGGAGTGGTTTGAATCCAACGCGTTATCCAATGCTACCCTTAAGCCAAGGTACTGGTGGCGGTACGTCGATGATATTTTCGCTATTATATCAAAAAGGGCACTTTACGATTTCACCATGTACTTAAACTCAATACACCGGAAAATTCAGTTCACGGTGGAGGAAGAACAAAATGGGAGTTTGCCTTTTCTGGATATTCGGGTGATAAGGAAGTCAAATGGCAGGCTGGCTCACACTGTTTATCGGAAGCCCACACACACGGATATATATCTACAGGCAGAATCTCACCACCACCCATCACATCTGGCGTCGGTATCGCGAACCCTTATTAACAGGGCATTACAGATTAATGGCCCTCAATATGTGGATGCTGAACTGAACCACGTACGGAGTGTCCTTGAGAAAAATGGCTTTAACTGGAATCAGTGCACCCAATGGGCCAGCTCAAGCAAACGTCAGCGGCCGTCAACAGTGGATCGTTCTCCGGTTTATCTCCCTTTCCTAAAGGGGGTAACTGATAAAATCGGGCACTATTTAAAACGAAAGTGTGGCGTAAGAACGATTTTCCGTCCACCTGGGCAGCTGCGTCGGTTTTTGCGATCGCCTAAAGATACGGACACACTCAACACTCCAGGGGTATACAAAATACCATGTGATTGTGGACAGTCATATATAGGCGAGACAAGGCGAAATGTGTCTACTAGGGTTACCGAACATATACGGAGCGTCAAGAATTTGGATACCGTGAGGTCGGCGGTGGCAGAACACGCCCAAATCCCAGGTGCGAGACACTTCTTACGCTTCGATAAGACGGCCGTTCTAGCGCGGGAAAGGTTTTATGTACCGCGTAAAGTTCGAGAGGCGATCGAAATTAGACGTCACCCTAATTTCAACCGAGATAATGGGTGGCATATTCCGCCGGCCTGGATACCAGTCTTAAATATAGGCGATACATCCGGGCTATGGAAACATGAGGACGACACGACTAGCACGGTGTGTAAACCGGCTTCCTACCATCATCATCACCAAAGTGACAGTGACAATGACACTCTCAGTGACAATGACTCAAGTGACAGTGCGCACCGGGACAATTTGACTGATGCAGCGCAGCCGTCTCAACGCCAGTTACGTGCTGAGGCTCGCGCTCGCCGCCTGGCACGATCATAACTCCCAGATGAAGAACTGCAAATAAGTTCGAAACTGGTCGGAGAGTAATTTTCCAGTGTTTACCACGTGAGTCCTAGTCGGTTTGTTACATTATAGTTTACTGAGGCAATAATTTATATTTTATATGACGATAACATTCTTCAAAAGGAGATTCAACAAAGACTTGGAAAGATTTGCAACGTATCGTAACGCCCCCAGGTTTACAGCTATCCGTAGGCGACAGTAATCGCTCACGATCAGGCTGCCTGTCTGCTTGTTTGCCACCATTAAAAAAATCATACCTAGGTACAAATTAGGCAATTACCATCTATTTCTAAATTATGTGCAATTCTAAATCAGTGCCTGCCATTGTAATGACGTTTTATGGATTCAAGATAACGCTCGGAGATCTTTGATAAATTTGATTTAATTGTCCACATTAAGGCCTGCGTGTTACGACCTCCTTGAAAGGCAAAAGATCGTTACAATAACCTTTCCGAGTCATAAATCTCTCATCAAATCTCGGTGTTGCCAGGTTTAAAAGTCCTGCTAATGATTTGTATGAATTTTTATAGTAAGTCATTAATTATTTTGAAGCAGGCAGTAGTATGCATTTGTTGATTACCATAATTTAAATCTATAGCGACTGGCCGGTTGGCGCAGTTGGTAGCACTCTGCCTTCTGAGCCGCTGGTCCCGGGTTCGATTCCCGGACAGGTCAAACATTTGTGTGTATGAACATGTCTGTTTGACCTGTGTCTGGGTGTGTGTATGTATATAAGTATATATCAGTCATCAGGTTACCATTGTACAGGCTCTGCCTAGTTTGGGACCTGAAGACCTTGCGTGAATGTAAATAATAAATATATATATATATATAAAATATATTGTTTAGTGGCTGGTTGAATTATTAATTATTTGACGCGTAAATTTAAATTACGTAACTACTCATCCGTCACTAGTGAAAAAAAATGGTGTACATTTGTACAAGCCGGTGCTGTTCTGCTACAAGCAAGCATATAGAGCTAAGCCAGTAGCCCCAGACAAAGTAATATATTCTGTTTATTTCGTTAATGCTGAGAGTAAAACAAAAAATGTGCGAGATTGACACTTCAAAGCGATATATCAAGTGATGAACGGGAACGCATATTCATCGTTAGCGGTTAGAGAAAGAGAATCGCTATGAAGTGATGCATCTTGTCTAGGCCCACAGGTTCGTATGTGGCGACAACTTCGATGGCCCTGAGGGTTCTAAGCTAAACCTTGTATGAGAATGTGACCAGCTTCCCTGCGCACATTGTGACAGGTTGTTCATATGCGACGGCAGATGTATGGTTAGAGATTTCGTGGCACCATAGGTCTTTGTGCAACACTAACTTTCTTTTAAGATAAATTGACGGTCGCCGTGGCGCAGCGGTTAGTGTCAGTGATATGACTACTATGTCTTCAGGACCCTGGGTTCGAATCCCGGCAGGGGCTAACATTTATGCGATGAGTAGTAGATGTTTCTCCCGGGTCTTGGATATTTGTGCTGTGATTGTGTGTGTCCATGCCTCCCGCGATACAGGGAATCCTAGTGCGGGGGTCTGAGTGTGATAAAAGAAAAAAAAATACCGGGTTATTTTTTTTTTTATTTTTTTTTTTAATACAAAATAATGAATAAAAAGAAATCATTCTTCGGGTAATATTGCGCGCCTCATGAATATGGAACAAAGATCATTCGATAAACAATTTTCAGCTGAAGCCATGTTTAATCACTATATTAGACATAAAGTAGCTATATGTTGAAGCTGTATAATTTCAAAACGCATAAATTCAAATTATTGCAACACTAACATCCGTTGACTTATAAAATGTTGATGGACACCCCAAAATATTTACTTAACTTTTATAGCGGCAATAAGTACTAATATGGCGGCATAAAACAAAAGTAACTACGGCCAAAGCATTGATAAACTGTTTTTGTGATCTCTATTTTTGGCCAATGTATTAATCTCTTTTAGCGCCCGTTTTATGACTATGTTTGTATACATGACGGGAATTATTATACGAGTGTGAGTATGTGTAAAATTATACGGAATGATGTATGTTTGTTAAATTATACATTGGATTTCATTATCGGAATTTCGGTTATAGCGACGTCAAACTTGAATCGACGTCCCTTGAATTTAAAGCATACTTTCGTAGGAAATTCATTCGGCAAAAGCAACTTTGGTTATCGTCGATTTTGGGTATATAGACGTGTTGTTATGAACCATTTATGTCAGATTCCTTGAAATTCTATGCGCATATTGCGACAGAGGCGGCAAAGGCACATAGACTCATTCATAAACTATTAAGCTTTCTTAATCTTTATTTACATTTATAGATGGCCAGATGTGCTTGCTTTGTTTGTAGGTGGGATCACGGTAATATTAATATTACCGTGGTAGCACGTATACATTCCAACACCAGATACGCATTAGGCGTTAGCACAACGTTAATAAATACTCTTTGTCTGGTGAAAGCAATAATCAATGTAATATTGAAAAACATATAATGAAATACACCTTACAGCGTATACAAAAAACTAAACTTAAACAATTCACTATAACAATTTTTTTCTATAACACCCGTGTATGACTCATACTATTTTTCATAAAACGACTTCCGGATACTACGACATGAAGTGATCCCTCCAACATCGTTATAACAGAAACCCACTGTATATGTATTTAAGTGGTGGTTTGGGCTTACTAGGTACATTATACGGAAAGTGTCAGTTTTCAATAACATTACTATAAATAGCCGTTGAGAGAATGGGTTTAATAGTTCGTTTTAACAATAGTTTTTCCCATTTTTAAAATGATCCAGAGAGTGGTTCATGATTTTGTATGATTGTATGTATGATTTAGTTCGTTATTTTTATGCGTTGTGAATTCATTTTATGTTTTAGGTTTAATGGTAATATAAGATCTTTTATTATTTTGCAGTACAATACTATACATATAGAACATATACATACACGTGGATACTTAAATATCTTAAAATATATTTATAAAATATATAAAAAAACCACAACGACTATGCGAGCACAATCACAAGAGGAATTATTTTGGCCTTACAAAGATCTTAACTCATGTAGGGTGTATTTTACTTATGGTTCATGAAGATTTTGAGCAAATTAGTCGAACTACGGTGATAATTGTCATTTAAATCGTGCCTTCTGAGTGTAATTTGCTAGAGAAAATCACTATGCTACTTATTGGTAACCGCGCGAAGCCAGGCTGGGATCCACTAGTATCTGATATTTTTAATCTATACTAATATCATTAAGAGGAAATTGCTGTTTGTTTCCAATGAATAGGGTCCGAAACTACTGAACCGATTTGAAAATTTATTTCACTGTTGGTAAGCTACACTGATCCCCGGGTGACATTGGCTATATTATATTTTCAAAAAAATAAGGATCGTTAAAATTTATAGTTTTGAAAATTTTACCCTTGCGAAGCCGGGGCGGGCTGCTAGTTCAAGAATAAAAGCTCGGAAATGCGAGAATGCGCGCTGGCCAGTAGCGATGCAAAGCGTGGCGTCGGTGTGCAAAAAAAGAAAAAGAAAAAAATGGCCGTTTCCGGAGTTAACAATTTCTGCAAAACGGAACGTGTTTTGAATGACAAATAATGTTGTAAAAATGAATGCTGCTGTTACCTACTGTGGTATCAGGTACAGTACGCGCAATGGTTGATGGTAACGCTGATTCTCGAACAGGTTAAAATTAAAAATATCATTCAAAGGAAAATTTGTTTAATAATATTGATATTCTGTCGATGATAAAGACGGATATAGGTCTAGGTAGAGGAAGACCTAAGAAGGCGTGAGCAATAATAAGATGTTTCTGAAATTTGTGAGCATTGAGATTAATAGTGATAGATTAATAGAAAAGAAAAACATGTTGTGTGACCTCACTTAGCGGGAGATAAGGGCAAGATGAATAAGGTAACACGAGGGTGTTATACTAAATCTTCGATCTCTTCAAATCCGTAATCGGTACTGTATTTAAATCTCAGTGTATAAAGGGCATTCTTATTTTAGTAAGCAGATTTAGTAAAAGACCACTAAAATAAATTAAATTTAAAAATAATACCGGTCAAGTGCGAGTTGGCCTCGCGCACCGAAAGTTCAATACAAGGACAAAGTTAACTTAGCCGGTAGAAAACAAAATTCACTAAGTTGATTTTGTATGGAATTAAGTGTTATAAAGAGCGCGAATCCTACAAGACTTGACACCAAGCATCTTACATACTTTAGTATAATCTATTCATTATCCACACTACTATTATAAAGAGGAAAAATTTGTATTTTTGTGAGTGTAGGTCTGTAATGAATAAACTCAAAAACTACTGTGTCAATTACAAAAAATCTTTCATCATTGGAAAGGTACATTCACCCTGAGTAACGTAGGCTATATTAATTGCTAGAAAAGATTAGGGATCCTTACTAAAACTTAAGTAACGTAACCCAAGGTGTAAAAAAGTGACCTAAAACGTCTGCACGTCTGTGGTAGCATGCGCTGCGGAAACTATTGATGATAAAACAAAAGTATGTTCTATAATATTAAAGAACATATCAATATCTACAAAAAACTTCCCGATAAACAAAAACAATATATATGAAAGGTGAAAAAAAAAAGTAATGTCCACCCATGTGAAGCCGGGACGGGCCGCTAGTAACATAATATATGCGTCTTTTTTATGAAATGAACAAACACACATTCAATATCTTACAAGATGTCTGACCTTAACCTATTAACTTGAACCAAAACAAACTGCTGAAACAAAAATATTCCCATAAAATAATTATCTAAATGCCACGAATGGTACGCAATCGAATTGCCGAATGAAGCCATTCGAAGTCAACTTGATCCAATTAATTCAGCAAAGGCGAGCCAGTACGAGTCTAAAAGAAAAAAAGTAGTGCATGGAAAATCCAATGACATCAGATAAGGACGGACAAATAAATGTCACGCAATATATTGATATACTTAGTTATATATTTCGGGAGAAGCAACAATGCTTGATCACATATTCAGGGGAGATGTGCGGATTTCCTCTCATTTATTCATTCTACGCGTGTTTAGAACGATGGACATTGTCTTCGCAGATAACCTTTTCACAGTCGACCGTTTTAGAATCGTCCGCATTCATATGGGACAGTAAGCCCATATTGATCACGACATGGTGCTAAAGAGGGAAGGCATTTGCTCAGCAGTCTGCGCAACATCTGTCTAGTGCATTGACATTGTATATTTGCATAAAGTAACGTCTTTTATAAGTGCCTATCGGTGGTTATATATGTTTGACGCAAATGATGAATCAGATAAGTCAACAAAAATATGTTTTCCTCAGAAATAAGATATTATGTTGTAATAGTAAGACGAATAAAATTAGTAGTATGAAGGCAAAATCGTGTTTGCTTTACGCCCTGCAACCGAACCTTTCTAGCGACACTTTGCGGTAACTAGCCGTCGACTTTATAATAAACTATACTCATAACTTCATATTTATTCGCGCCCTATCTATGATGTTAAAAATATCGTTAAAACATATCTCTTGCAATTAAATTACACAGATATAGAAAAATTAATAAAAGCACTTAGTCGTTTACTCAATTATTTTCGCTTCATTCATGTTGTACAAACACACACACACACACACACACACACACACACACACACACACACACACACACACACGAAACATACTCACGTCACATGCATACACCTACACCCACATACTCTCACCCACATTCAAATCACCTTAACTATTGACGCGCGATAGTGGTTTATTTATAAAGCATAACCTAATACAACTTGATATTAGTAAAGCATTTTACTTACATCAAATATGCTATTATGTACACAGGTAAGCCATCCTTTCGGAGGGCGCTGGTGTCTGTAATACAGTTTTAATCTATCACAGACATCGACGGTCTTTCTGTTTTAATCAATTATTAGGTACCTATGCATACCTAGTTTAAGACAACTTAAAATCTTTAATAATAGTCATAAAGTTTTTATTTTATTTAATCTTAGATATTAATGTAATGATAGAGAGGTGTTTATAATGTACTAGCCATGCCGAGCGGTTTCACCATAGGAAGTATTCAAGTAATGCCGTGAAATAGGCATTCATTTTGAGATATTCGAAGTAAGCGTGTATTATGTACCCGGCCTCGCGTATCTGCAATTTGATTGCTTTAATTTTAGTAACGAGAGCAAACCTTTTTTTTCTTATTTTTTAAATTTGAAGACCTCAATACTGTTAATACATTAAAACATACTTCATTTAAAGAAAGTGAATATCTCACGGTTAATGATACTTTATATAAAATGAAAATTTTCATCAATGTAATGAGGAGTGTCAAGTCTGCTTTATCTCGTCTAAATTGGTCCAGCCGCTTTAAAACGTTTTTCGCTTTTCCCTAATTAAAAAATATAATATGATGCCTTAACTACTGACAATTTAAGGTATCTATATACTGTTAATCACTGACCCACATATAGAATGTGGGTCAGTTCAATATATAACCGATGTTTCATACAATGTATAAACAAGTGCGTAAATTTTAAGGTTGTGTATTATTTTATTTGATTTTTTCATTCTTGTGTCTCAACGTTTTCGAATTACTCAAAGTGGCAAGCAAATGGTGAGGTTGCTACACCTTCAAATGAAATTCCTTAACTTGGTAGGTGATAATATTTTAAAACGACAGTAGTAATATTCAAACCAAATAAGGCAATTTTCCGTTGGATATTGTGAGGGAGTAATGTGATTTTTTTTACTTCACATGTACGCAATTGTTTGTTTGTTAATCATTTTAGTTGTTTCATAATAAATAAATAAATAAATGTTTTTTATTTATCTTTTTTTTTACATATTATAAGTTTGCGCTTGACAACTGTCTCACCTGATGTTAAGTGATGACGTTGTCTAGGGTTTAGCACGCAAAACTAGAAGGTACCTATTCACTCGCGACTTGAAGACTCCAGGATTGTACATATCGGGAAACACAGACTCGGGCAACGAGTTCCATTCCTTGGCAGTACGCGTTAAGAAATTGGAAGCAAAACTATCTCTTCTGGTTACCTCGTACTTATCCGTTTTATCAAGCTCTGATTAAGTTTCATGATATTGGTAGTGATTCTCTTGTTGAATTAAACTAAGCCAAAATTCTGGAAAATAAAATATGAAACTTTTTTAATGTTATTATTTAGTATGACGGTTGTTAATAACAACACTATAATTAGATGTCTGTATTAAAATTGCGGGTAGTTTTAGATACAATTATGTCGCTACTTATTAGGTGCCGACTAAAACTGGTACTGACAGAATATACTGAAGGCCGATGGAATCGAAAGGTTTATGAGTATAGGAGCACAGGTAAGCACAGCATAGAACTTCCACGTCCACCGACAAGGTAATCAGACGGCCAAACCACGATCAGAGCAAAGGTCTGGATACGGGCCGCTTTCAAGCGGTCCTTTTTGATAACAACGGGGGAGGCCTATGTCCAGCAGTAGACGTCAATGATTATGAGTAGCAAGCCCCACAGCTACACATACATTTGCGTATGGTTTGGTAAACATCTGGGTGTATCAAAGACAGACGCGTACTTACCAGTCCCTGAAACTCCTTGAAATGTAATCCAAAAATGGCTTAAACAGATCCCAAAGACGAGCTTGTTAATTTAATTATACATCTCAGTGAGCGCACTCAAATAGGTGTAAAATCAGCTGGGAACCTAAAACAAACCTTGAATATGCAGTATTTGCTTTCATTTTGAAATTTAAATGTGAATGCCGCAATGGCGCTGAGAGCTCTGTGCCATCTTATATACCATTTGTCTTAGTCTAGTAAAGCAGCCGAAACGTTAAGTTATTAGTTAAATTAAAGTCTCAGTTTTAGCTCGAATGCTTGCGGATGTAAGCCTCCCCATCAATTGTAAAAATGATTGATTGAAAGCCCTATAATCTATTGGTGCATACCGCTTTTGCATCCATGGCATGCAGTCGTAATGTCTTTGAGCGTAGAACTCTCCTTCGCGGCTTTCTGATACTGATCATCAGTATCAGAGAAGACGCCGCGAAGGAGAGGTGACAACACTTATTACACAGAACAATCCTAGACAACGTCATCACTTAACATCAGGTGAGACAGTTGTCAAACGCAAACATATAATATGTAAAAAAAAACTATATTGTTCAGGGGACTGAAACGATGAGGTAATATGGGGTAGTTTTAATTTTTTCTACGGTTGCAAGAAAATAAAATAATATCGAGACTTGTTTTCTGCCGCAATGAAATTCACGTGCAATGCACGCAATTGTACTAAAGAGATAGCTTCTTTTTTCCATTTGATTTCAGTCCCAATTCACTAAGATTTCCAGTCACTGATGTGTTCTACAACGTGATGTACGTTATAGAACACATTAGTCTATCTACATCTACGACACAATATGATATATATATATTTTAAACATTAAAAAATGCGCTAGTCAAACAGCAATGTCGAAATTCTTTAGAAAATCTGTACCGTTTGTTTTAAGCGCCATCATTGTTAAATCAGTTGCTTTTGAAATCGTATAAATCCTATCCAACTAATATTATAAATGCGAACGTTTGTGTGTATGAGTGTATGTTTGTCACAACTTCATGCTCAAACGGCTATACCGATTTCGATAAAATTTGGTATGGAGATAGTTTACCACGTTAATCCAAGGTTTACCTTGGATTAACACATAGGCTACTTTTATCCCGGAAAAGGTATAGTTCCCGTGGGATAATTGTGGTAGCGGGAAAACCGTAACCCACGCGGGTGAAACCGCGGGGCGCTACTAGTCTATCTGTATAATTTAATTAATGTATACATATTTATATTGTTGTGTGCAATGTTTGTATATTATAAAAATATATTATATTAATATTATTTTTACTGTAATGAATTTTGCACTAGATCTAAAAAATAAAATGATGATGAAATGCACTACACCGACCGTCGGCTACTTTTCCCGTTTCTGTCCGTCTAAAGGTTGCCTGGAAGAAATCACTACAAGCGATAAGGGCGCCCATTGTCATGCCGATTGCTAATTATTAATTATAGATATCTTATTATATCTTGATTCTATTATTAGTACTGACAGAAAAGAGGATTTGTGTTGTATTCTATTGTATCACCATTATAAAAAATATTATATCAAGTGTACCATGGGCACTAGTGCGAGTCGCCGAATAAAACTTTATTCATGCATGAAATATAAATGTTAAAAGTAGTCTTTTGTTTATATACTCGTACAAAAATGAAGCTCCACCATGACAGTGTTTCCACTGCCGTGACCAGGATTCGAACCTGGGTTACTACGGCCACAACGTAGGGTCCTAACCACTAGACGATCACGGCTATCGGAGCTGTGAGAGTTTGAGCGAAATATTTCGTCTTAAGCGAAAACTGGAGCACTTTCACTGCCGTTTTCGTAATCAGATATCGAGAGAATTTTGCTTGCGAATTAGATATATTAAATAAGATAGATAAATTAAATGTATCGTTATCACAAAGATGATTGAGATTCTACAGTGATTGCAGTAACCTACCTAATATTAAATTTAATGGTTTATTTAAATATTTTTTTAAATTACTTAACTAGTATTTTTCCTAACTTACTAACTAACTTAGTCACTAACTGAATTATTCCTCTGTAACTTATAAAAAGTCGTATATTGAAAGAAATATTTAGTATTGTATGTACAAGTCACAGATACCACTTAGAGTCGATACGACTTCATTAATACACAGATAATATAGATTACAAGATATTAATTTAAGTTATTATTATCAAAAATCAAATACAGACTATACTGTTTGAAAACCCCAAAAGCACCCGAAAAGCATAAATACGCTTAGTTCAATGGAATCTAACTGGTTGACTGGGCCGCAAATGACCCAATTAAAACCTCTAAACTAGAAACTCACCTCCTCACTTCCATGAAGACATGGGGTATGCTTGATATAACAATACGAATGTATTTTCATACAAGAGGAAACATTCAGTTCCAATGGAAATGTTTTTTTATCACACTCAGACCCCCGCGCTAGGATTACATGTGTCGTGGGAGGTATGTACACACACAATCACAACACACAAACAACCAAGACCCGGTACAAACATCTATACTCATCGCACAAGTGTTTGACCCTGCCGGGATTCGAACCCCTGTGTCCCGGGACACAAAAGTCATGTCACTGACACTGACCACTACACCACGGCGACCGTTATTAATTCGCCAATTTCAATCATTTAACAATCATGTTAAATGATTGAAATTCAGTTCAAATGGATTGAGTAGGGTTTGTACGTTTTTTTTTGCATTTTTCAGTATCCATACAATATTGGACAAACACACTTTTGGGAAACGCTGGTTTAAAAAGATATGTGCATATCACCTCTCACTTTTATCTCAATTAGGTAAAGATGGAAGTCGCAGACCATTGCATCTGGCTGTGGAGAAGCAGCAGAGCCGGACGGTGGCGTATAGGATTTTTATTTGGTGCATCCCATCCAATTCAATTGCCAGGGGTCTAGAGGCGAAATCTAAAATTCCGTTGGGGCACAGAGTAAAGCGTTCGTGGTGTTTCACGCGCTATTTTCTTTACAGGACACGGATTTGATACCCTGTCTACCGCGGAGGGACCACTAAGAAAGACCCCCCTGCGTGTTCCACTGATGAACCGAAAAGCGTACGTGAGACCCTAATTTTAGCCATTTGGACTAAAGAATATGGAGTGTTAGTCGGTGCAATCCGGCATAAGTGGTTATGTCTGGAGGCCAAGATTTTGGGGTTTATGGGTCTTCTTCCCAGGGTGACAGGTGCCTCTGTCCCGCCGTCCGTGGGAAGGGTTGAATTTTCTTCATGTTAAAGAAAGGAATGTTAAAAGGGGCGATGGTAAGTAAAATATTCAAATTGAGAAAAAAAAAAACTAATGATGTTCCGAGCCAGGCAAAGTCAATCGATAATGCTTATTGTTCAGGCTCAACACAGAATACACAACAGTTGGTACGTGTTTTAGTCGCAGTAACACCAGACAGTTTGCAGATAGACGTCAGAATCGGCCTTCGAAGTTTCAGTTAAGTACACACTACACACCCATTCGAGTGATTTTGCGTTTCAAAGTATGAGTCATCGAACAAATAACTTAATAATACATAGATTTGGGTCGAAACTGTATGTACATAGATTAAATATTAGCCACTTAGCTCAGATGATCCAAACTCCGGCAACGTCATTGGCAATGCCGCTTGCAAGAACGACTGAATTACGCGGCGATGCCGATGTAGCAACACTCATATTTTGTATCATCACCCTGACAGTTATATCGAAATCACATTGCAACTTCGACCATATTGTCAGCAACCATCAAGTGACACGGTAAGAAGACCTATCCTACTTCCTAAAATCCTAAAATCCTCCCTAAAATCTGTGTAGCCGTTTGAATCAACGGTCTCTCAGTCGATTGAACAAACTTTCGAATTTATAATATATATTATAAATTCGAAAGTTTGTGTGTATGTGTGTATGTTTGTTACTTCATCACGCTCAAACGGCTACACAAATTTTGATGAAATTTGGTATGGAGATAGTTTAAACCATGGATTAACACATAGGCTACCCCGGCTTAATCCCGGAATAAGTATCGTTCCCGTGGGTTAATTGAGGTAGCGATGAAAGAGCGGGTCTGGGTTTATCCATTAAATAGTTGCTATGCCTATGCTTGCGGCGTTCACGCTGCTTGTTTTGCTTAAGTCCAGGCCTTCTTTACTCATCCCGTGATGGGTAGGGAGGTTACGGTCTTGGGGGAAGCGCAGGTCATGATGATCCTCAAGGCAAGTCTGGCGATTACCTTCTCGCGGTGCTGCCTGTTCTTGGTCTAATTTCCTCTGAAATAGACGTAACTAGACATCGTCCGGCGCCTCGCGTGTCTCATATCTATGTAAGTTTATTTATATCCATGTATTTATGTATGTTTATAATATTTTGGCCGGGAATGCTCCCGACAGGCTTTGTTCGCTAAGCCGACGAGGAGCGGTCCACTTGACGGTAGGTTGCGGTGCTGCAAGGCACTGCAACTGAGTCGGGCAGCGGCGCTGTGGGACGGCGCTGCAGCTGAGGAGGCGCTGCGGCGGGAGTGATTCAGTTCGTCTCCTGCTGTGGCGCCGATATGGCCGCCGTCGGAGGGTGGCGGCCGAAGCGGCTGGCGATGGGGCTGCTACATCTGGCCCATCGCAGGGGACCACGAGCGTCGGATGTGGGAAGTCTGGCGTTCCTTGCACTGTGTGGTCCCCAGGGTGGTGCGGCCGTGCTCTTGGTCCCGGCACGGTCGCGAGGGGGAGGGTCATCCTCCCCCCTGGAGGGGTCCGGAAACGGACGGCCGTGGTGGGGGCGCGGTATGCAAATGTACCCCGCGCTCCCTCCGTTATAGCGGCAGGATGGACACCGAGGGTTTTAGTCGGTATGGACCCTGGCTGCTGTGGGTGCAGTTAGGGTTGGGGGCCATGAGGCCCCCCAGGGAGCGGTGATGCTCGAGCGAGCCCGACACACCCCGCCTGCTTTCCCGGTAGGCGGCAGTGCGTAAATGCATTTCGCCCACGTAAAAAAAAAAAAAAAAAAAAATGGTAGCGATGAAAACCGTAATCTACGCGGGTGAAACGGCGGGGCGCTACTAGTTTATAATAAAAGAAAATAAATTTTGGAAGCATATACTCGTAATCATATATATAATAACTATTTATCATTTTGTTTAGTTATCAAAATGAATCATTCTCGTCGTAAAATTACTAAGAAATCAGAAATCACTATTTTGGTAAATCGTAATCGTAAAAGTGTATGTAATAATTCATATGAAATGTTATTTTCATTAATACTGACATTATTTGATAAACAAAGCCACCTACATTTGAAGCTATATTTTAGATTTATAATGGTGTCTGTTTTCATAAACTTTAATGCTACGATGAAATGTTACATCTTTTTTTCTTTGGCTTCGCGTTATGCGCGAGGTCTGCTTTTCCGATTATGTGATGGCATTTGCGTCGCTCTTGCGTGTGATCTCCGTAAGGCCCATTTCACTCATATTCTTTGGATACTCACCCATCTGATTGGTGGCCTACCTGTCTTTTGTAGCTACGAAAATGTTTTTTCTCGTCATGGCCATGTTATATCCGAAGTACAAGACCGATAGGCTGGACTTTTACTACCTAAAACGAACCTCGAAGTTTCGGATTGAACCTAAATAACGACGAGCATTAATAGACTCAATTATATATTTCTACTACTATCAAATAATATAATATTAACTATTAATTTATATTAATATAAAAATAACTTGAAAATTCTTCAAATAAAAATGTGTGTTCGTTGCAATGAAATATTGTTTCATCACGGACGCCATTTAAGGCATCGGACGCCAACGAATTAAGACAAACCTACCCAGATATAAAAACGGACCTTTCCTATTGATTTTCACCAGGCCCAGTTAAAAGCGGCCAACATCCAGCCCCATAGTGTGACCTTTCCCAGGTCGTTGGTCTCTCTTGGCGGTAGAATACGATTCAACTAGGAACAAACTAATAAATGGATTAGCCATTTTTTTTTTTTAAAAAAAAAGGTTAATTCACTTGTGTCAATGTCTCAGCCAATGAATATTATGATGCTAATGTGTTCTCCGAGAATCATAATCATTTGTTGCAATTTTCTCAATTATGCTCTTATTATTCACGGCACTAATTTTAATATTACCTGTATTGTATCAAAATCGAGAATAATATATATGCAAACTACCTCCCATTTACTTAACTGCTAATCAAGAGGGTCGCTAATTTAATCAGACTCTAAATAACACTTCGATTTACTATTAACAGCACTCGTCAATGTGAATTTTTATTATTCGAAAATCATTAAAGAACTTAGCTCAATACATAAAGAAGCGCAAAAATTAAACGTTTACGCGTCCAACATTTGGATTAGCATACGCGTCTTATTAATTTTATTTAAGAGTCATAGTACCGACTGTCAACTCGTTAGAGGTAATGGGTTGAAACAGTCATAGCATAAGTCAATCACTTTTGAATGCACCAAGTTTTTTGTTCCTGAAGCAGGAATAACCAGCGTCACAATCGTCGTATCGAAGTTGTGTAAACAATAGAATAACGCACAGTACAAACTATATAATACTAGCTGCGAAGTTTTACCCGCATTCTGATGATTGATGATGAAAAGACGCCTATGTGTTATTCCGGGACCTGAATAACACCTAAGCTGCTCTCTACTGGGATCTACATACCAGTTGTCATAAATGTCCATTAGAACGTGAATATTATTTACGTTTTTTAAATTGCTTTATACACTATATTGTACAAATATTTAGTTTGTAGCAGTAGAAGGCGACAAGGATGTTAATGTTATAGTCATCGTATAAAACTAAACTTATCGAAACAAAATTATTAAATTATATATATGTGGTATCCGGCTTTACTCACATTTATAGTCGAAGTTTCGACCTAGGTTTCGAGCATGTCCGATGCTCATCCTCGAGCGGTGAGTCGCCGCGATCTGGCAGCGTAAACTCGCCTGAGGATCTACCTAGGTCGAAACTTCTACTATAAACGTGAATAAAGCCGGATACCACATATATATAATAATGTGTCAAATTCACGAGTATTTCCAATAAAAAAAATTATAAAATGTTTCAATAATTCATATATTTTTATTTTGCGTTTACGCCGTAAAAATATAGTTTTAAGTATCCGCGAACTCAAGAGCCTTAAGCAATTTATTTTTTGTTTCAACTTATCGTAAGATGACACAAGTTATGGGCGAAATTAAGTGCAGGTAGCGAAGTGACATTTGTTTTGGTCAATTTAAAATAAGATAAGGTCAGAATGGTTTTGGGATCAGCTGATCGGCTATATATTTTACTTTGATCCCATTAAACAACATTAGTTTTAATTGGGTTACTTATACAAAAAAACATCGTTTACTTCAAGGCAATGTTCCTTTTCTCACCAGATTTCGCGGAGTGAGGTCTAGGCTACACAATTTAATTATTCTATCAAATTTTCTACCAATCAAAGGGACAAACATACAAACGCATTCACACTCATACCGCACTAGGCTACTCTGTGTCGCGGGAGACATGGAACCACACAATTTTAATTCCGTTTATTTTTAAAAGGGAACAACGATTAAGTAAAAAACCGTTCTGGACGTTCTCGCTAAAGTTTGCATTCGTCTGGAGCGCACCCAAAGAGTATACCTACTTCTGACGAGAAATATCCGTAAATTTACATAATGGGATTTACTTATAAACTAAGTACATATGTGATGAAAACTAAACGGAAAAACAGTTTATTAGACAGCAAAATCAACCAACAATCTCACTGTATTTTTTTAACTGTTTGCAGTAAATTATAATTACAACAAAATGATCCTCATACTGTATAATATGGAGATAGCTTTCCCTTAGAAAGGTCTTTATCTGAATACGTAAATTTGTATGGTATATTGTAGTTTATAGGCATTTAATCTATTTTATATTTACTTGGAAATGAAAATTATATAGCTATAAAAACTGAGTCCCATTACTGATCCGTAGATCTTTTTCAATACATTTTATTTCCTTAAAAACGATTATTTATTTTAATCGAATCACAAGATTTAAGTAAAAAAAAAGAGAAAATAAAAACATACGGGTCGAATTGAGAACCTCCTTCTTTTTTTGAAGTCGGTTAAAAACACTTGCGTGCAGCTAAATGGCCTAACCCTCATTTGCATATATTCATGCCCCTTTTCCGTAGGGAAAGACAGATACCACAGTCTTCCAATTGCTACGATCCCGACATATGTGCTTCTTTCGCTTCATCCTCACTCATCAGCCCTTTCATTCAAGAGGTCGGTTTAGAGTACTCTTGACCTGGCCATTTCTCGGAACTTTCTCAATCTGGTTTCGGAAAATCCGCCTAGGCCTTCCTCTTACACCACTGCCATTCACTTTACCCATGTTATACCTGCTTCAGTCGATCTTCTTTTCTTTCATTCTCTCTACATGACTAAAACACAAAATGCACATGTTTTTTATACACAAAAATGATTTTGATAATTTTAAAGGTATATTTAAACCCGATCTTGATGCTTTCAAATTAAGCCATTATTTTTTTTAATGAAAATGAACTCTGTAGGCGCGCGATGCGCGCTTGACTTGCCATGTTTCTCAATAGAATATGGAATAAAAATTATATGAGACCTACTTTTGTTCGTGTATATAATTTTTTGCAATTTTTATGTGAGTTATATAAATATATTTACATAAAAATCTACCATGTTTCCACAAAAATATATCAACGAAATAGAGAATAATTAACATACATTACGAAAACATGGCGATTTGATAGTTTTTATAACACTACCTTTTTATAATCTCCTCTTCTTCTCTCTCTTCCTTTCCACATCCACATCTTTCCTTTTCTCAAGCCCGTTAAAACGATCAAAAGGCAATTCCTCCACAAGTAGCCACACTCCCAGTTCCCACTCACTACGAAAACACTTCTCGTACCCCCGTATTTACTTTGTGCCTTCGGCATGATTCTCCGCCTTTACTCAAGCATGTTTTTGTTTGGCAAGTTCCCTTAAACGATTGTTATTGTCGGCGATATGATAGGTATTATAGACGTGGGCAAAAACAATGGTTTTAGGCGATTCCCAGGCAGCGGCTCCCACGGCCTCATTTATGAAGGTTGGCATTAGTGACACACTGCTGTTGCCCAATTACTGTCTAATGTGCCTGATAAACGGGACTCGAACGATACTGCATGAGAGGATACATACACAAGGCAGATCAGCTGATGATTTTGGTAAGAGTTAGTATGTTTTCTTGTTTTTCATATGCGTTTTACATTCGCCTGTATGTACGTAACGGAATCTTTGAAAGTGATTTTTATCTCCTTCTAAACTAAATAAATGACCACTTAAAAAACTAAAAACACGCTTAAATATAAAAAAGTTAATAATAAATAATCGTTTTGAAAAATCAAAAAACACTCTTTAATAGTAAACCAAACTAAAATGTATCAAATCATTTTCAATAAATTTAAATTAAGAACGGTATGATTGACATAAATATATATAATATTGACAAAAAGCGTGGGTGTTTGATGTGAATTGTTATAATAAAATTAACGGCATATATTGTTAAACGTATAATAATTATCAAATACAAAAGCTTTGTAGTAGCAACTTTTTTTAGCCGAACAGCACAAGTAACAAGAAACTCATTCTTAAAAATTAAACAAAATTGCCATTTCGATATCTTAACTCTTTAACATCAAACCTTTTTCAGAGCGTTTATCGAATGTTATTTGTTATTCTACACCCCAATACATATGTATATACAAAACTTCCTCAATTCAATTCTTTTTTAGCCTCGTGGAGTAAATATTAGTAGTATAAATATTAATACCTACCTACATATATCTAGGACAATAATTACACAAGACCGGAAGGAACAAGGAAAAGTAAATGGAAGTTGTACCACAGAATAAAACAATAGTAAGTAAACTAGGATTGTACGCAGTATAATTAAGTCAATTGACAGACGTGACATAACAATTGACACGAATTATGTCATTAAATACTGCATGTTTGTCTGTCTGACTCATTTATTAATACATTCCACACTTCTGTAGAGTAGAAGCACATGTTGCGTCGCATTCCTCATAGGTGGAGATCATTACTGGAATGCTTCTTATTAAACTTTAACTCATAATATAGAAAACGCAGTTGATAAGCGATAAGCCAATCTCACTCTAGTGATGACTTGAGATTAAGCCGAAGAGATTTAAATGGTTTGAAGCGATGATAGCTTAGCGGTGGAAGCGTTGGCTGTAAACTGACAGACGCTGGTTCGATCCCTTGCAACGCGAACGACTAGAACTACCGGTTCAGACAACACCGATATTAAATTCCTTGCATGGTCATATGGTACTTTCGATTACCTGCCCACGACCTACCACCCTTAAGATTGAAAATCGGTCACCAAACTCAGCATGTTCAGGCAGTAGTTCTTGAGAGTGAGTAAATATTCTAAGCTTAGCGTGATTATGTTGTCGACCACATCGTCACTGACCATCAAGTGAAGTTAAAGTCGAAACGCTACATCTACAAGATATAAATAAAAATAAAACGATTTGAACTTATTTGGCATGTTATCATGGGGAAAATGGGAGATAAAATATTGCGCAAAATAATTTCTAGATGGCGCGTCACCGCCGTTACGCCAAACAAGATTGTCGCCGAGTTTTAATTACCGTTTACCATTTCAGGGTTACCAGTTGTAAATATTTATGAACAAGTGAATTCTGTGAAAAGGTCACAGTCAAATATGGCTGTTGCTAGGCAATTTTAACGGAACAGTGGTAGCATTTGGTAATGACTGTTGAAGTGCTAACAGTAGCTGGTGACTCTACCAATCACCATCGCGTGCTAACCAGTGAATAAACACCTCAATGGAGCGCTATGGTACGGTAACCTTCCAATACGTCCTCGGTTTGATAACGTGTTTAAATTCCACAGTCAGGTTAGCCCCAGTATCTGAGCGACCAAGTTTAGCGTCTCAATAGTCAATCACAATAATAGCTCAATCGCAAATCGAAAATTAGCACATACTACAAAGCTTTATCGATAAAATATTTACTGTTTTTTTAAAATTAAAACTTCCTTATCAGCGTTGTGCACTTTTGTATGGGGAAAAAATGCTAAACTCGCGTCAGTTCTAGTGACACTGATCGAAAATTCGTAAGACGCGTGACGTCATTGACGTCTTCGACGAAGACGGGGGGAGAGTAGTATTAATGTAATATAAATTGTCATGTTTGTTTACGAAAGCACAATAAATGAATATTGTATTTTACCACTTAAATGACAGTACTTTTTACTAATAAATGAAGCAAATCGTGCGAAACTATTTCATAACCATTCCAAAATATTCAAAAATGCACTTCTGCCGGCACTACCCGTTGTTTTTTTTTTATTTGGATACTATCACCACTAATCTGCGTAACCTTGAGGATTTCACAGTTTTCTGCGTATTTGTTCTAAACGATCTTAGACAAGGGTGGTATTAAGCAGGTAGAAAAAGTAATACAAAAAATCGTTATGAAACAGCTAACCAGTATAGATATCAGATTTGAATGAAACAAAGCCAAATGAGTCCAACTTTTCTCTACCTGTGAAAAAGAAACAATATCTATTCAATAGCGAGCAGCAGTACATATTATTATATAAATACATAGTTGGGCTAACAGGATCACAGACCCTTTTGTTCTATTATTCATTTTATGACCACGCTTATCTTTTATAATTTTCAACACTGTTTCTATTGCTTTTATGAATATATGTATATAAAACACGGGAATTACTCTCGTAGTAAGTCGGACTTCCAACTATAGTTTCGGCCACATTCGGTGGTCTTTTTAACCGACTTCAAAAAAAGGAGGAGGTTATTAGTTCGACCCGTAAGTTTTAATTTTTTATTTATTTATGTTTGTTACCGCATAACTTCCGACTGGGTGAACCGATTTTAATCGTTTGTTTGTGTTTGTTTTTGTTTTTTTTTTTAAAAGCTCGTGCTTCCCGTTTTGCCCCATTGAAATTCCATCAAAATCGGACAAGCAGTTTTTGAGTTACACTCCAATAACTGAAAAATGCGTGCTTATACCTATACGATATTATAGTAGCGGGTGAAGACATCGGTGAACACACCTACACCACAATAACAATTGATCCCATGAGTAACAAAGGTCACTAAAAAGAGTGAAAAAAAAATTTTTGCCAAAAATTGGAACCGGCTTCAACACTCAAAAGTGTGAAATAATTTGTCGAAGTCGGTACCATGAGCACAATATTTTGATATCAGTTACTCTTGATCTATCACAAATCATTTCACACTTTTGAGTGTTGAAGTCGGTTCCATTTTTTGGTAAGAGAGTACGTAGCGCTCGCGGACGCCTTTGTGTTTCGCCTAGTACCTACAGTAAACAGCGTCGGTGAGAGTTCCGTACTCTCCTTGAAAAAGACCACCGAATATGGTCAAATTATAGTCGGAACCCTATTACGTGAGTAATTTCCTATGTTTTATACATTCATAATGTGTCTATTGTTTTTCTTAAACGTGTAGACATACTTCCTACTATTATTTTGTCCGCAGCGCTCCAAGTGGCTAACTTGTAAGTAATTATATAATGTTCATTATAAAGTCATCGGTGGACAAACGTTGAGACAAAACTTTCTAGAGTTCATTCACTTGCAGCAAAACGTTTTTCAAACGTCCCGACTTCCTTTGCGTGGTCCGAATTATTAAAAAAACCATTAAACTACAAAACTACAGCCATTGTTTCAAAACTTAAGATGGGCTTGGAATTGCGATGCCCATTGAGACATCAATGGAAATATGCATCATTGTGTATTATAGCAGTCCAAGATTGCTAGGGTTGATACTGCCTGTATACTTTAGGAAGTAACTGTACCGGCATGTGCCGTTGAAACAGTTTGTCATCGGGCAGAGTGAAGGAGATAGGAAGATGCGAAAAATTTAAGCGCATGAGCGAGGCAGTTATACAAAAATGAAGACCAGTCCCTAGCCGCTCAAAAATAGGTCCTGCGCGTGGGCATGCAGACATAAACTTACTCTACGACTACTGAAACGCCCTCTAGAAGTTCTTCCCACGTCTGTATACTCTGGCTTTGCAGCTGAGTGCGAATCACTATCAAAATCGTAAGCATTTAGCAGCGTAAAACAAATGTAACTGGATTTTCTGCCTTTTATCGCGAGTACAACTCTGACACAAGGAATTGTTAGTCGGTGCAATAGGTTCATTATTGAATTGTTTATAGAGTAACGATAAGAAATACGTTAACCCTTAAGTTTTCCATAGCTCTGATACTCATTACAAACTGCTCGTAATAATCACCCTAAAATGTTCGCATGAGGACGAGCTTGAGGGCGCAGTTTGCAACTTATTGATTCTGTCTTGTAGCCATAGTTATAGGTACGGTACACTTATTACTACTATTACTACTTATTACTATTATTAGTACTATTCTATTGTTTTAGTAGGCCGCTGTAGTAGGGCCTACTCACTCACTCAGTACTTATAGTTTTGAAGCGATGATAGCCCAGCGGTGGGAGCGTTATCTGTCAACTGTACTGGAGCTGGTTCGGTCCCAACTATCGGCTTGAGCTTGTGGTGAAAGCGACAGTGTTATCAAATTCACAGTATGGTGGTACGGTACTTTCCAGTATTGGCTAGCTACCACGATAAGTTTGAAAAACTGTCACCAAACCCACTGTGTACACATGCAGACATAATAAATATATATACGTGTATATCGCGATTTCATCTTCGATCATTATTACTACTGACTGACCATCATGTGTGATCAAACTACATATTTAAGGTATTAAAAAACAGATGTTCAATATTTGGCAATATGAAAGTTTATAGATTCAGGCGTTACTTTGGGGAAATCCATAACAAAAAAGATATTGAAAATATTTTATGCTAATTCCGCAACTTTTAATTATTTCAGCAATGTTACGTAACCGGAACGAGTCAACAGCCGGGGATGCCTCGTGCAGAAGAGAAACACGTGTCGAAGAGGTGCCGGTTACGTAACATAGCTGGAATAATTAAGAGTCGCGGAATTAATGCTAATTGGGAATAAGTTACGTGCCGATGCTCGCGGTGGCGGCCTGGCACGAGCGTAACTCTGAACAGCTGAGAATTTGTTAAAAGAGGTCGAAGAGTTTTTCAACAAATACAATGTGAGTCCTAGATAATAATAATAGAGGAAACTCGCGATAGTTTCCAACTATGACTAGCGCGCTATTATAACTATGAGAGAGGCGCGTGCTTAGGCGATTTGTTTCAAAGGGACTGGACGGATTTGGATCAAATTTGGTATGTAGATACTTTTCATCATCATCATCAATCATCACCACGAGGGTAAAACCGCGGGGCGCAGCTAGTAATATATATTTATTTCGAGGTTAACACCAAGATATCGGTCACCATGTGTAGTTATATATTTGTTTATCTAACACTGATAGCTAAAAAGTAACTTCTAATACCTTTATCTTGTCTTATCTTTTCTAAGCCTACCGAGCAATTAGATAACATTTCTTTGTTTAGTTTTTGATATGGGAACTGTTTATCAAGAGATCAATCAAAATTTATGAAACGGTCAGAAATGACCTGAATTTGGCGATAAAGAAGTGCGTGCGATGTGTGAACTTAGACCATATGTAAATAATATATCGATACAAACCAGTTTTTTTTTTATTTAAACTATCCTATAGTGGGGAAAAATGACTAAGGATAATTTATATTGGCACTATTACAAATGACAATCCTTTAAGAATCGTGGATTCAATATCACGGGGAAACACAGATTATATTCAAGAGTAAGTACTGGCTGGATATATCCTCGTTGAATTACCAAACAAATCGACAAATCTTCATGCAAACATTATAAACTGTTTCTAAATTTCACATTAGAAATATTAATGTGATGTACAGAAAAATATCTCGAGAATCAGACGAGCAAGGTTTTTTAATCACACTAATATTATAAAAGCGAAAATTTGTCGTTTCTGAACAGATTTGCATTTGTATATTACAATGGAAGGAATATGATATAAACTACTCGCTATCCCGAAAATATTGACCCTTGGGAAGAAGAAAGCCAAAAAATTTTTTACCAAAAATTGGAACCAACTTCATCAACACTCAATATATATGAGTAGGCATTTAAGGGTCACTGAAAAGGGTGAAATAACTTCTCGAAGTCACAATAATACAAAGCGCACAATATTCTGCTAATATTTACTTTTGAACTATCATTGTACGAATTCGAAAAGTTTTTTCACCCTTTTCAGTGACCCTTAAATGCCTACTCACGGGGTCAATTGTCATTGTGTATGTTCACCGATTTCTTCACCCTCAATTAGGAAGTCGTCCAAGAAAACGTAGCACTTTTCAGTTATTGGAATTGAACTCAAAAACCGCTTGAATGATTTTGATGAATTTGAATGGGACCACACGGTAAGCACCAGCTTTCAAATAAAACAAGAATGATCAAAATCGGATCACCCAGTCGAAAGTTCTGAAACATTTAAAAAAAAACTCATAAGGGTCGAATTGAGACCTTCCTCCCTTTTTGAAGTCTGTTAAAATATCGTTAACACTACGTACCATTTGACCACGGGTAACACCGCGGGGCGCAGCAGTAAAGCTGCTTCGAATAATGAGTGCACACAATTATGGAAAGAAATTGTGAAATCGCCAACCCTATACAACCGGAAAGAGTGTCATATAAATGGCGCCAACGTCAGTCTCCACTGCGTCTGCGCAGGGCATATTCCGCTCACATAACCGCCTTCCGGTATACTAACTCTGTACTCATCTGTGGAAAAGTCAACAAACCTGGGATCCAGGGGATGTGGTTCCTAGATAGGAATGCCTCGGCATGTTCCTCTGACGTCATTAGTTTCATCGGAAGTCAACAAAGACAAATAGTAATAATGAATAATTCACGCAATAAAGCAACGCGCATAGCTAGAACTTCGCTAAAAAAGATTGCTACATTGGAGGAATTCTTTATTGTCAATTTGCAACAAAATACCTTTGTTGTGAACTAGGCTTTACGGAACGCGGTTTTACCCGCATGGTAATGAAAAACGGTGATGATACTGATGATGAAAATAGCCCATGTATTAATCGAGGGCATAAGCTATCTCCATACCAAATTTAATTCAAATCCATCAAGCCGTTTAGGCCTGAAAGAGTAACAAACATACATCCATACTCACAAACTTTCGCATTTATAATATTAGTAGGATACTCAGTTACAAATAAATATATGCTTTGGAAATGTAGAAATATATTGAACCGGTTTGAAAAAAACCTTCGAGCAATAAAACTATGATACCGATTCAAAAGAAATCCTTTTTGAATGAAGTTCTGAGGTAAGGAACATAAAAACAAGAATGACAATACTCCACCTTTTGGAGTCGATTAAAAATATGAGTAATGGGAAGTCCAAATTTCCTAATTCTGAATCACTTAACTTCGCGGAAGCATTTACAGCTTTTTGGGCGGAATAGCGTACATGTGTTGCTATTAAAATTAAGTTCGCTTACCATAATGACTCACGCAAATTCCTTCGTGTAGAAGTACTTCTACCATTATTTACAATACTATAGAAAAATAACGTTTATATTCGTTTTATTATTAAAGAGGACCATTTCTGAAACTTTTTGTTTTTTCCTTCGAAAACTATATCAGGGTTTGGTAAATAAAAAATCATTTTGTCAAGCTGACCACCAATGACGCACCCATGAGCGTCATTACTATATGAAAAAACTTTGAAGACATACAACCGCGTCCTGCATTCAATAGAGACATTCTTCTTCTTCTTCTCTCAGCCATGTGCGTCCACTGCTGGACATATGCCTCCCCCATAAAGGGGGATTTGCCAATACTCGCCACGCTTGGCAGGCGGGTTGGCGAGCGCAGTATGATTTCCAATCCTCAGAAGGCGCTGCTGCCCACATTCTGGTACGTGGTCCCTTAGCCGACTCTTACGGCACCCGCGGGAAGAGATGGGGGAGTACTATTCTAGGCCGGTACCACCACGGCAGATATAGATAGAGACATTATCGGTGTCTTTTACAATACGTAAATGTAATGTGTTAATTTCAGTAAATTAAATTCAATACTCTCATTCAATTAACCTAGTAAATTATTATTATAGAACAAAATGTCAGCTCATCATTTCTAGATTATTGTTTTTACAATGAAACAGGATATATAATAATTTATTGATTTATGTATTAAAACAAAATAATTCCTTAAATATTTTCCACTGCTCACACCTCAATAATAGAATATAGTATAACGTTATTAAAATAATAAATATCAAACAACAAATTTGCAAGTGCAATTTGCAACAAAAAACTGAAAAATGTTAAGAAAAGAAGGTAGGTAATGAAAGAACACAAGTGTGTTATTTCATTGCCTTCATATAGTTGACAGATGACATTTAGACGGAGTGTGTACTATTTCTTCTAAAGCAATAAATAATACAAATTTTTATTTTTACTCGCGGTTGGCCCGGCTTCACAGACGTTCAACATAAGAAAAACGTTCTCAATTCCCAATTCAGTTTTTTTTCTATATTACCTCTGACTTCAGATTTTTGTCACGAAATTATTACGGATAGTACCTTTCAACTGTATTATCTATGAACCGTTTCGAATATTTCTCATTGCATTTTAAAATGATTTAAAAGGTCATAACTTTCATAATTTTCATATTAGTTGTATATCATGGAGATCGGTCAAGTTTTTTATTTTATTTTTGAACAAATGCTGATGAATATGTTCTAGGATCAGGGCCTTACTTTTAGCTTTGTAAAAACCATTCAAGATCCGAGCAGTTCTAAAACCTGGCTTAAGCCGCTTAGTGTGAAATCATACCATCACCACGGCATTACACTCTTTTAAGTGAACGGTTCGAACATTGATATCCGCAAAGGTGAACGGTTATTGTTGTCTCTGGCATGTTTTAACCAGGTTTTACAAATGAGATTTTACAAAGCTTATAGTAAGGCCCCAGTAGAGGAAATCCGTGAGCATAGGTTTCAAGTTTTAGAAACCTGGTAAATACTCATTTTGATTGAATTTGATTCTTCTTTAATAATCTATGCATGTTTTTAACTTTAGCTTACAATTCAAATTCAATGTTTAAGTACATCTTGTCATATTTTTTTGTAACATCACCGGGTACTTCAACCTTTTTTCATTTCTGTGTAACTTTATAATAAATCTAGCTCTTAATAAATATTTAACAGCGATGTTTTGATACATATAACATATTGAAGATATTAAAAGCGAAACGACGAATTGAAGCCATAAAATATTCGTGACAAATGATCACTAAATGATGAAACAAACACGATTAGAGATTATTAATGGTTCTATAGTGAACGTACCGGTGATTTAGAATAGAGTTATGCTCGTAAATGTCACATAAAAATAATATTTATATGTAACAAGATTATCTTGAAGATCTGACCCACTAAATGTTTGAAAGCTGAAAAAAAACTATTACAATGGGAAAAAATTAACTGAACGATTACATTTATTACAGTACAATTTAGATAACTACAAAATCTTATCAAATCGTAATCTGATACTTCTTCTTCTCGTCCTTATCCCACACAAGGTTGGGTCGGCACAACATTTTTTCCTCTTCCATTCTCTTCTATCATTAGTCGTCTCAGTGATCACAACTTTCATAAACAATCTTCACACAATGTAAACTCTAAAGCTTTCACGGCCGGCGTTGCATGATGTATGTATTGCTTCCGGGCTGTTCTCATGAGAAGACGCCGCGAAGGAGAGTTCTACGCTCTTGTCGCCGCTCGGACCTGAACCACTGAAGATGTTGACCGCAGTGATCGACGAAACGTCTGAAACACAAGTTTCACTTAGACCACGGCCAAGCAGCCCGGAAGCAATACATACATTAATCTTCACACAGTTCGGCCTTCCTCTACCTCTATACCTATCCACATTCATGTTTAGTACTCTTTTTGTTACATGTTTTTCATCCCTCTTCATGACATGCCCATACCAAGCCAATCTATTTGCTTTCAACTTATCATTCACTGGTGCTACTTTCAAGCTTCTTTTAATATACTCATTCCTTATTTTATCCATTCTAGTCACACCACACATCCATCTCAACATTCGCATCTCTGCCACATGCACTTTTCTTTCATCCACCTCTTTTGCTGCCCAACATGCAGATCCATACATTACTACAGGTCTAACTATGGTCCTATAAATATAATTTAATATAAATATATCTTTATATGTTTCACTTTGTCACTAAGCTAGTAGTTATGCCACTTATTAGATTTTTTAGTCAATATGAACCACAGAAAACAAAGAGTAGGTAGGTAAGTGCGCGTCGTCAAGCTGGTCTGTGGCTAAATATTTAATACAGCTGTGTAAATTAGTTGACAGTAAATCATTATTCTTTTTGTTTCAAGCTTACTACGTTAATAATGGGATTTTTCCCAATTCTACTATTGATTAAGTAAATAGTAAGTGTAATAATCGCTTCTATTGTTCAAAATTATGGATGCGGAGTACAGCCGGTTTCTTTTGTTTTAATCAATGTCACAATTTAAGCGTGACCGCGATTCGAATAGGCTGGTACTTAAATATGGCCCGTAGAACAGAAAAACCTTATTGAATTTGTTATATTTGCATGGTGGTTATTTTCTAGTGCAGGGACTTATAGCTACCCTCAAGGTTTAGATTTCGTCACCAAGCACAAAGTATAAAGTAATAATCAATATTTTGCGTTGTTGTAATTAGTTTAATTGCCATTATTATATTGCGGCATATTTTAATTCATAAAAATAAGTTCAAAACTTATCAATGTTTGGTCAATGCGAAATGTGAATAATGGATTTGCTGCTAACAACTTGCTTGTATTTTTTTTTAATTACTAAACAATGGAACCTACTTCAACACTCAAAAGTGTGAAATAACTTGTTGAAGTCGGTACCATGATAGTGCAAAAGTAACTATTATCAAAATATTGTGCTCATGGTACCGACTTCGACAAGTTATTTATTTGTTGTTAGTTTTACTAGAGCTGTTTGTGCATTTTGTTAAAGCACAAATAACTACAAAAATACTAAGTGAAAACCATACGAAATGCACAAATGTCGGTCTGATTGAGATTAAACGAAATTAGGTTCATGAACCTAACTGATGCGGTCCACTTTTGAGAAGCTAGTGTCCCTTTTAAAGAACTTCAATGGGTTATAAATTTAACTGGCTAAATATTTCATAAAATACTGAGAATTATCCACAGCTTGATTAGGCTTATCTATACCTATATATAACCTACCTATATTGCGCCATGTTGTCAATTTGGTTCCATCTGGTTAGGTTAGTATCAGTAAAAATATATATCATTAAAAATCATTGAAAAGATACAAATCAAAGCTGAGCAGGTTGAAGATAGATATCTACTATCCTGATATGTATCTTTTCAATGAATTTCTATTTTATACAAGCATTGATCAATACAGTATCTAATCATTAGATTCAGTTTGACTAATACTGTAATTCCAGAAGCTTGACAATAGCCCTAATTATGTTAATCAATCGAACAAGTAAACTCAAACAACACAACAACAGGGATTTTTGTTGTTGAAATCTCTACTTTCAAAGCCCACTGACTTGAAACAGCAGATAATTCGAAGAAAGAATTTTCGATTGAAAATTAGGGCGCATTTTAGATGTTAAGTAAATATAAGGTGAAAATAATTATTTTTAACCGACTTCAAAAAAAGGAGGAAAGGAGATTTTTTTAATGTGTGTTCGCGGATAACTTCGTTGTTTATAAACCGATTTTGATAATTTTTTTTTTGTTCGATAATGTATTCATAAATTTCATCAAAATCGGACAAACGGTTTTTGAGTACACTCCCATAACTAAAAGGTTTTTCGCATGCCTCGACGCTATTATAGTTGCGGTTGAAGACATCGGAGAACATACACAATGGCAATTGATCCCATGAGTAGCAAAGTTCACCTAAAAGGATAAAAAAATTATTTTACTAAAAATGGTACCGACTTCGACAAGGTTATTTCACACTTTTGAGTGTTGAAGTCGGTTCCATATTTTTAAAAAAAAATTAAATGAAAAATATTATATTATATACCTAAAACTTCGCTCAATTTTGGCCCCCTACAAAAGAGGAAGCCATAATGAACATCTATAAAGGCATGGTGGGCCGTGGGCTCTGCAAGCCCACGGCAGTGACGTCAGAAACATGCTGAACCTTGATATGGAGAAATAGCATCAGAAATTGTGCGATAAGAAAATGGACTGTAGAGAGTCCAAACTTATGTTCCCAATACTAAGGAAAATTACAAAGAACTTGCTAAAGTGATCGAGACAAGATCTACATCTCATGATTAGTCTCATCACTGAGCAGCATGTACTTTTTCATTGTAGTATGTATAGTCACAGCCATAGAACGTCCACTGCTGGACATATGCCTCCCCATATAGGGGGGATTTGCCAATACTCGCCACGCTTGGCAGGCGGGTTGGCGAGCGCAGTCTCGTCTGCCTTTCCTCAGAAAGCGCTGCTGCCCACCTTCTGGTACGTGGTCCCTTAGCCGACTCTTACGGCACCCGCGGTAAGAGATGGAGGAGTACTATTCTAGGCCGGTACCACCACGGCACTATACTGTACTGTATGTATAGTGCTACAGAAGAAATAAGACGAAAAGTCATACCACACAATGATTTCGACGTCAGCTTACATTCAACAGAACTGGTTTCCAGTGACCAATAACATCTATATTAAGATTGGAGCAGCTGTGCCATCAACCGAAAGCCATACTCCGATATAATTATAAAGGAGTTAGGTTGGCTGGGGTAGTTGGCGGGGGAAATGCTCTATGGACCCCAAGCAAATAATAGTCACTGATTATGTTTATATAATCAATTCTGATTAATTCTGGTGCCGTTCTGCCGCCTAGAATAGTACTCCCCCATCTCTTCCCGTGGGTGCGCTTGCCAACCCGCCTGCTAAGCTTGGCGAGTATTGGCTATACAATGGGGAGGCATATGTTCAGCAGTAGACGTCTTATGGCTGACATGATGATGATGATGTTTCCTAGGTAGAAGTAAGCTTAACCTCAAAAAGAGCTTTTTTGTTAAAAAAAGTACCACTGTCTCTGCATATACTCCGTGCCAAGTAAAACAAATTTCATTATATTTTTTTTTAATCAAATGAGCGTAAAGAGACGTAGCACTCTACTGAAACATTAACTAATACCTAATATTAATAACTAACTAACTTAATTGATAATCCTGCGTATAAATGAAGAAACGAAACTTTAATATTTCATTTATAGGTGAAAACATAGACTCGTACACATTTGGAATAAATGTGTACGATATATATATATATATATGGTAGATATACCACCTATACGCACGAAGCGTTTTGCTTCCACTTTCTTAATGCGTACTGCCAAGGAATGGAACTCGTTGCCCGAGTCTGTGTTTCCCGATATGTACAATCCTGGAGTCTTCAAGTCGCGAGTGAATAGGTACCTTCTAGGCTTGCGTGTTAAATCCTAGACAGCGTCATCACTTAACATCAGGTGAGACAGTTGTCAAACGCAAATTTATAATAGTAAAAAAAAAAAAAAAAAAAATGTAAATTAATATGTATCGGTGTTCGCTTCTAAAAGCCCCGCTATATTATTTTTTCAACTTCCAAATGTACTTAATGCATACGAATGTGTGCATATTGATGAAAAAGTGTTGTAATTTTTGCGATGACTATAAATACATTTGTTTTAATTAATCATAATATTTTTTAAAGGTCAAAAATATATTTTTTTAAATACAAGTTTAAATATGGTTAAAATTAAAATATTATATTTAATATACATTTATTAGACAACCAAAACTACTGAAAAAACTAAAATCCTGTTTTAAGATTTAATTGAATTATAATTGAATATTTACATAATAATTATGTTAATAGGGTACTTTCAAGTTCCTGCCTGGTAGCTTCCATCATCTAGTTCTAAAATCGGCCGGCAGACACATTCTGTGTTTTGGCAGCTGTCTTCGGTAGTATGAAGTATTTTACATAAGTAAATTAGATATTAAGTTGTTATTTATGCACAGACCGAATGCACGATAATATAAAAAGTATGGATATTGGACGGCATCGTGATAATATCGCCTGCTATAATTAGTGTACTCGGTAGGAAATAGGAACAATGTTAATCTTTTTACGATATACTCCTTGCGTGCTGGCAAAAAGCATAGAAGCTAGCATAAAAAAGACTGGAAGTTAAACTAGCTTAGGTGCAACATGATTATTCATGTACATATTTCATAGTGTATCTGTGGCGTGATCTTAATGAAGGTGTAGTAGTCACGGAGAATTAATATATTTAATGCTCTTCCATGTTTCTCTTCTTAACGGTTTCTCGCCTCGTTGGTTTTTAAAGTTGGCGCCAGAAGGTAAGGGCTTATTTACGTTGATTCAATTAAGGTTACTTTGATATGATTATTTTAAATGTTTAAGTGTACGAGTTGTACTCTTAAAGTAACACGTAAAGTTGAGTTGAACTTGAGTATCTGGGATAACATAATCCTATGTAATTTACTACTATTTTGTTTGGGTAACATTTATCCGTTTATTCACGCATTCTTTTTGTTGTTGGTAACTGCGAACAGTAAAGGCAAGAGATTTTAGAAAACATATCGACAGCTCATTATATCAATCTTATCACAGGTGATGTTGGGTGATAGAACAAAAGTATCCGAGTCCTTACGAAACCTAACTCATAATTTACCAAAGCATACAACAACGAGACTTCTCCATGGAATTTCAGTTTTTCTGGCAATACACTTACATCTTAAAAGATAAATTTAAGGCAAGTAGGATGATGCTATGCATCGGAAATTTGAAGCACGATTAACGGTTTTTAACCGATTTCAATAAAAGGAGAGGTTCTCAATTCGACCCGTATGTTTTTTTTTTCATATTCTAATACATGATTCTCGTAGGATATATCGATAATTCGATAACGGTATCAGACCGCCTTCAACTTCTAGCCTCTTTAGGTATTGAGTTCAAAGCTGGAGGCAGGCCCCTTTTAAATAGTCCTTTTAGAGTCTCATCAGCGTGATCTTTCATGAACTTTGACCTACCGTGGACCTACAACTGAAATTATATTGATATATAAAATGATTATACTGATCAAAGAGGATGCTTTGTCATCTTTCCCAGGACAGGTATGTAATAGATAACTTCTCGTTTTATTATTATACAAGTTATCTTTAACATCGAAAAGGTATTTTATGAGGATTTCTGGAAAACCAGTGACCGTTATTCCCACGTCGGCTTACGGACAAACGGACATTGCATTTTATGTACGAGTAAGTCTAGAACAAAACAACTGAGCGTTCTGACAACAATGACCAATAAAGCCGGTGGTCATTTATTGTTTTTAAGCACTTAAAGAAATATGAGGTAATAAAAATCGATCCTTTGTGCCCTTTGCCGCCAAATGTAACCCTGGATCAATTAGAATCGCAGCAACTTTCTCTTTGGATCACAGAAAACTGCTTCTGCGAGATTTGGCCGCAAGTCTGTTGTTTAAATTCACAATTTGATTGTGAAACTACTTATACAAGTGTTAAGTCCAAATTGCTATAAAACTCATTACAATTAGAATGGAAAGGAAAAAGAATATTTAGTGTGAACCGTACTGCAGTGCTGCACCAACGCCGGTCAGATTGCGACGAAAGCACATTAGGTGCATTAACCTAATTAATGCGGTCTACGTCCGAGGAGCTAGTGCCCCACCTCCCTTTTTTAATAAGTGTATAGTGTAAATGAGCTTTATTTACTTGTGATCTATGCCTAAGCATTATCTTGCCCGGCGTATGCAATAACTTGCGCATGCGACGCAGACAAAACACTATACTACTACAACATATGTTTACATAACTTTACTCAACTTAGATAAAGAATAAAAACCAATAAAGACTATTCATTGCATAAAAAGCGTCTACAGCGAATTTATGGATGCTGCAGAGAAAACTCTCACAAAACTGCACGCATGGTGTTCATTACGAAACAATTAGCGGAGCCGCGCCCTATTTTCATAAACTAGGAAACGATTAACGACCGGTTGCAACATTCTTTGCAGACAAAACAATGAAAACGGCTAAATTTAGACGAGAACGGAAAAAAGGTTGGAAATTCAGAGTTGAAGCGAGTCCATTGCTGGTTACAATCACAGCTGATAAAGGGTTTCATAACTTTCCAAATGAAGGTACCATTTTTACCTTATTCTTTCAAAATAAACATTTAGGGAAATATCGGGGAAATCATTGGAATGTCTTATGTCATGAGAGCTTTGCCCTGTTTTGGTCTTTTTCTTTCTCTTATCGGGGAGCAGCTGGAACGCGTCGAGCTTTGGTCGCAGCTCTGGATGGCACCGACTTCTCCTTGCCGGTCGTTATCCAAGATGGCTGACTATGGGAGGTCCTGGGAGGCTATCACCACTTTCTGTGAATCCAACAAAAATTTCAAAAGAAGGCTGTAGTGGGAGAAAGATAGGTACCTTCCGGAGAGCACGGCATGCAGGAGTGTATATGAATCCTGTTTACTTTGGAAACTGAGCATATTGTTAGACATAATTACTTATAAGTTTACTTTAGTAACGGTATCTTCACCCACCGGTCTTCTTCTATTTTGAGCAGAAATCTTGAAATTTCGGAGTTGGTGAAAGCGATGTGATCTCGAGTAAACTTAAGGTCTAAGTATATGAGTGTGACAAGTATAATTAAAAGCGAACTGAATGATCTACCCTCTAAGACGTTACCACTGTCACACACTAATTATGTAAACGTGATCGAGGCCTAGTGATTCTCGCGCACGAGGTGATCGAGTCTATCGACTCTCGCCCCCATAACGGTACGACGGTGACTCTCTGTCGACCAGTTCTAGCGTATGATTTTGATTGAGAAGCGGTCGTCTGAAAAGTCCAGCTGTAGTCAGCCGGCAGAGGCCTGGAGATGAAGCTAGATGCCTCATCTAACCCCCAGGGATTGACACCATGTAGTTGGTAATAGCCCCATTTCTAAAGCTAACTTTAAGAATAAAGTTGATGACAGTTTAGACACATAGTTGAATCTTTCTGTAGGAGTAGTAAGTTCCAAGTACTAAAAGAAGCAATGTACGCAGCACATGTATATGAAACCAGCGCGTTTGGTAGGAAATGTAGGAGACATTGTGGCCCAGTTGGCACCAACTCGCGTCCCACGACTGTCGCCGAATCAAAGATCCGTATACCTGTCACTGTGCACATATACACTAAAATGAATATGTTGTCACGAAAATACTGCAAAAATGCAGACTTTGTTGCATAACAAGATAATGGGCGTTTTCACATTGACCGACTTCGATTTTAATTTAGATAGATGAATAGAGAGATTTATTTCGAATATGTGCCAGCAGATAGACTGGATTCGCTTGACGATTTTAGAGCCAAGCGACTTTGATGCATCATATTGGTACAGATCAGATTTTTTTTAATGGTCTAACTCACTGTAACTTTAGTGTTGCAAGTCTAGTTTCATTAGTTTATATCCAATTCTATAACGAGCATAGTGTCAAAGCTTATGCTAGTCTAGGTTTAGCTTAGGTATTTAATTTAGCCTATTTCGTGGGTTGCATTATTGTTGTAGCTGTTGTCGGTCCCATGAAAACATTGCTGCTGTAAACGAGAATATCGGCGAAACCCCGAAAACTTTATCGTCAGTATCGTTCTGAACAACTTCAAATTTCACGAAGCACTACGCAGCGAATTTCGACAAAAGACCTTCACCTTCATGCGTACAAAATTCAGCTTATTCATAAGCACAAACTAGCAGATCATGGATATCGCCGTCAATTCGTTCAATGGGTAATGGAGCCAAGCGGAGTGAATGCCGATTTATCGAAAAAGTCATCTTCTCTCGTAAAGGCAGAATGGTTTTCTTTTGAGCTATGATCATCATAATTTGTATTTTGGTCTGACTAAAAATAGACCAAATGCCAATCTTAACATCGTCACTTCGAAAAATTCTATGCTCTGTTAAATGCGTACACATTTAAAGTTACATTATTGACCCGTTTTGCTATTGTTATTTGTTTAATGCAGGAAAGTCGACAGTTTACTTTTTCTATGAATCTACTAATTTCATCTACCAAATGTGATTTGCCGCCAATATCAAGTTAAGACCAATATCAAAGCCAACCACATGTTTATCAGTGTTAAATTGTACACTCTTTTTATATAAAGGGAAAAATACATTTGTATAGACCTCACACCACCTTAAAGAAATGTTTGAACGTATATCTAAATATTTCTTGTCTTTATCCAATTTATTGAATTTGAAATGTATGAACTTATTCATCGCTTTAATCCGTTGCAGCTTCAATGATTTACAACATCTATTACTGACTGGAATCAATGCTGTCCATAGCCATTTTACTTCCCATTTGTTAAATTTTACGATGCAGTACAATCCATCCTGTATTCCCGCTTCATAGATTCGAAATACATCTAAGCTTTTGTGAGGCTCACTACTCGAGACCGAATGCCTTTTAATCTAATACATCAAGTGCTTGAACACGTTTCCTCGGTGGTAAATCAAATTGTTCGTATCACATCAAAGCACACACATTTCTAAAGAACAATTTCGCCATTGGCGCCAAAAATAAAACTAATCTACATATACATGCAATATTCGTGTAACCTTCTAATCTTTTTGTATACTCTTTAGGGCTAGTTTTCGATTGGTCACTATCTCACTTGATGGTGGTGGACGTTGTGGTCGAAGATATAATCACGCTACATCTAAAATGTTTACTGGCTTTCAAAAACTGAACACAGTATATGTTTAGCAGTTTGGTGGCGGTTTGGTGGTAACTAGCCAGGCAGGTACTTGAAAGTACCCAACCGAAAGCTCAAGCCGTTAGTGGAGATAGAACCAGCGTCCGTCAGTATGACAGCCGACGCGACATTCCCACCGCTGTGCCACCATCGCTTCTATATTGATTCGATTTAACTATTGATTTATTGAAACATTGATTTATTGGTGCAGCAATCGTCGCTGCTTTACCTAATTTAAACACTGTACCAGTTCAAATTCAATTACTAAGCTATGCAGTTTATTAAAATAAGCACCTTAAAAGTATGTATAAACTTCATACAATTTTAAAGTGAAGTTAAACTAGAATGGGTTCATTTACGTAAAATAAATGAATCCTGAATTTTTTTGCTGAGTAAAACCAGCAATCGAATAAAACTGTTCTTATATTAGGGATCGCATCGTAAAGAATTAGAATTTAGCATAAAAATAATATGAGCCTTTTTTGGCAGAACATCAGAATGGTCTCTATTTAGTAATTAAAGGCTGAATATACATATATATATATATATATATATATATATATATATATATATATATATATATATATATATATATATATTTTAGGGCCGATGCCTTAAATGCTGCAGCCCGCTACCGGCCCGGCTGGCAGCGTGATATATAATGCATGTCAATATTATCATTACGTACATTATTGCCTTAAGACTTATTCTACACTCAAAGACATCACCAATAGCATTGCTATTTTGAAAGCCCACAAGACGCGTCCATATGAGCACAACCCAGTTTTACTATGCAATGCCGCACAACTGCGTCAACAAAATACCTCTAATAAAGACATACGTGGTCTTTTATAGAACATATAGACAGGTTCCTTAAAGGTCCACATAACGATGACATTTCATTAAAAACAATTCGTTCAGAAGCGTTACTACATTTTTGATCAAAATAACCATTTCAGTCAACTTCCAAAAACAGGATAAGGTTCTGAATTCTAATTCCGTCATATAAGAGTATATTAATGGAACGAAATCGGCCTCTTTATATCCAAAAAATGTTAAGTGTTCCACGTTAGCACAGATCATTAGGTCATTGCACGATAGGTTCGAATTTCAGAGTATACAAACTATTTTTTTTAAATTAAAAAATTTCTGTAAATCAATAGTTTTCAGCCAGTATGTAAATTGTATAATGGCCCTGATTATTCTTGGATTGTTTACATCTCATATTTATTATATCTTCACGTCAATCTGCTCATCACTTCAATGATAAGGGTCATAGAATTAGGACGGCTCTATATCCCTCAATCACACCGTTTCCCTGTATAGACACGGACTTCCCAAAGGGAGTCGAATTGTCTACATCAGTGGGGGTGAGGCCGAATGGCCTCGTTTGCTTTATTAATATGCTTGATTAATCACTCGAACTAGCTAAAATTCACTAAAATTCATCAAAATGATAGCTCGTGTCCTATTTACGCTAAAAGTCAAATTCGTATAACTCTATACATCGCTATTCCTAATACAAGACGAGTTTTATTCAATTGCTGGCCATATGCGGGTAGTTTCAGTGAGCACCAAATAAGTGGCGACTTATTTACCGTAAAACTACCCGCCATTTTAATACAATGATCTAATTTTAGTGTTTTCATTACCAATCTTACTTATCTTATTTTTCAGAATTTTAGTTTAGTTTGGTTGAACTGCATGAAAATGCATTTCTCCTGTAGCAGTTATTGGGGTGATTCTCTTCACTACCAATAACAGTTATTGGATGATTCTCTTCACTACCAATAACTGCATCAAGAGAAATGTAAACTTTTTGGTGCAGTTATATGTCACTATGCGTAAATGTGACGATGCAGTGCTGTCGTCGCTGGTTCTCGTCGTCTCGACGTCTGGTCTTCGTCGAAGGTGGTCTCATACTATACTCAATACGAGATATAAGGTAAAGTGCTTTGTTACAGATTTAAAGTAGGCGAACATTGTAAGGCCCTGTAGGTGGTATTATAATTACTTAGGAAAGGAAACCCACTTGGCATCTCTTATAAAGAAAAAAAATTGAAACAAAATTTGTTTTTTTTATCGTAGTAAAAAAAAATTATGATAGTGCAAAATTATTTCAAATTACAAATTTGGATGTGAAGAAAAAAAACAAATGATACCCATTATTTAATTTTTTAATTATTATTTCAACTTGCCACAATTTATAACAAGAGTTGCTATGAGTAGTCTCACGTTTTAATTACATCTGTCATCCGTATGTGGATTCGGTTCCATCCTTGAATCAAGTGCGAATTACAGAATTAATCTTCAGGCGAATGCGTACCAAAGAGTTCCAGGAAAACTTTAATTGCAATGAACAGATCAAAACGCACGGAAATCCTCTAATACTGGTTTTACTCAGCTGATGTTTTGGTTGATGACGTAAGTGTAAGAGGTATCTAGTATCTACATAGAAACGTGTATTGAATATTTTTTCTCTAAACTTCACAAACAAGTCTAGCCAATACTTTTAAGCGCAATTTGTTCCTACTCATAAAACGGATAACAATGATAACCGCTTCTTACAGCACAATGTTTTTGTTATTGTGTTCATAGGTAATTTACATATGCATAATATTATTTCAAGTACCAAAATAATGTAAGTATAATCTCGTTATCACTCAATTCACACTTCCGAGATTGTTTTTATCACGAAGATAGCATACGGTGTTATTTTATGCGAACATTAAGGGAAAAAAAGCAAACTGAACCTAGCAAAGTTGAGCTGTGAAAAAGGCTGAGGTGTGCAAGCTGAACTTAGAATCATAAAGTGGAAAGACAAGTGCTACCAATATCCATAGGTGACAGTGATCGCTTACCATCAGCCCCGTCTTCTTGTTTGCCACATATTACGCAAAAAAATGAGCTGGTAGTCAAATGTAAGAACAATGACCGGCCCTGCTCGAAAATGTGTCCCTTCTAACCTCTTTATTTAGTCTTTTAATCTTCCAAAGTAAAGTGTACTCAAGTGGTTGGTTTCAGTACAAATAGTAAACTAATATTTGTTGTATGCAAGGGAATATTAACAGAGTGTGAACTTAAGATGTCCCATATCAAAACCGTTTCGACACACTACCCACGACGAGCTAGAACTATATAACTAATATTTGTTGTATGCAAGGGAATATTAACATAGTGTGAACTTAAGATGTCCCATAACAAAACCGTTTCGACACACTACCCACGACGAGCTAGAACTATATAACTAATATTTGTTGTATGCAAGGGAATATTAACAGAGTGTGAACTTAAGATGTCCCATATCAAAACCGTTTCGACACACTACCCACGACGAGCTAGAACTATATAACTAATATTTGTTGTATGCAAGGGAATATTAACAGAGTGTGAACTTAAGATGTCCCATATCAAAACCGTTTCGACACACTACCCACGACGAGCTAGAACTATATAACTAATATTTGTTGTATGCAAGGGAATATTAACAGAGTGTGAACTTAAGATGTCCCATATCAAAACCGTTTCGACACACTACCCACGACGAGCTAGAACTATATAACTACTATTTGTTGTATGCAATCTCTGCGTAGCCCTTCGTGAAACAGGCAGGTAATGTGCATACATGTTAATCGATGCTAAAGTGCATTTTTTTAATATGCATTACATTATCAAATTGACTATCTTGCAGAAACGTTGGCTGATATTTAGGTTACAGGTAGACGACCTGTGCGTACCTACCTACCTGTTAATGGTGGATAAACAAAGTTGTTTGATTTTGATTGATAAGGCTTTTTCGGCCCTGACTTGACAATGTTAGGTTACTGACCTGTAATTGCAGATTGCACAACCTTACGAAATCAGCAGTCACATAATATCGATGGATGGATGGAACCTGAAATATACTTTTTTTCCCAAAAACTATACGGTTGATGTGTGATAACCAGATGTTCGCGATAGATAAAAAACAAGATTACGGGAAAATTTTATACATACATGTCGAGTATTAATATTTTTCCTGTTCACCATAAAGGTTGTTTAGAGGAGATATGAAATAAAATGAAATTAAATGTTTATTTATAAGAATTTTGGGTCATTAGTTTTGCCACGATGTTATAGCTTAGTCGATATATCCATCAAAATTCTGCCTTAGCAGGCGTATAAATTCTTAATATTATTAAAAATTATTATTTTTCTTAATTACATTTTTCTATGACAATATACCTATCTTAGTCATATTTATATGACTAAGATAGGTATATGATAGTAGTATTGTGTCCAGTAGGTTAAGTTATATAAATCAATTTGTTCATAATAATTTATGTCAAGTTAATAATTATAATACAGTATTGAAACTACTTTTCATTAAGGTAATCATTTACAGAATAATAACATTAATCCAAAAGGAAGTCAAATATTCTTATTTTAAATAGATTAAAATGAAATCACTCTGAGCTTTAAAACCGCCCATGTTGATGTTGCCATTTTTTTTTACTTATTATAAGCGTACGTTTGACCACTGTCTCACCTGATGTTAAGCGATGACGCGGTCTAAGGTGGAGCACGCAAATTTAGAAGGAACCTATTCACTTGCTACTTGAAGACTCCGGGATATTGTACCTACCGGAAAACACAGACTCACGCAGTGAGTTCCATAAAGATATAAGTATATGTATATATATTAGTCATCAGGTTACCATAGGATAGGCTCTGCTTAGTTTGGGACCTGACGACCTTGTGTGAATGTTAATAAATAAATAAATATCTGTCTATCTTTTAGTGATATTCATCGACTCGTGGGTAGGATAGTAGGCTAGGATAGTATATTTTAGTTTATACGTATTTAGTCTGTTTTATCTTTATAAAATGATTGTAGGTACAAGTAGTACAAGTAGACCAAATTGATTTAAATGAAGATATCAAACTATAATACATAACAGAAAAAGAAGTAAAATCATTATGATTTATCTTAACAGACTAAACTTATTTAGCCGTGTACGTTTTATTTATTAGATCCCGATGTTTTGAACACTTCTCTGTGTCGAGTAAAGCGAATGAAATTTGTATTGGCATCGTATCTCCTAAATGAATAGACCGATTTTGATGCAGTTTTTTTTATTGCAAAAATTTTGTGATCGAGATGATTCTTAGCCGCAATTTATGAAGATCTGTTGAGACGTTTTAAGGGCATCCGTTCTTTTAGAAGACGCAATTGGTATTTACTTTACATTTACACCGACCACGGACGGTCGCCGTGGCGCAGTGGTCAGTGTCAGTGACTTGATTTCTGTGTCTCCGGGACCCTGGGTTCGAATCCCGGCAGGGGCAAACATTTGTGCGATGAGTATAGGTGTTTGTCCTGGGTCTTGGGTGTTTGTGTGTTGTGATTGTGTGTGTCCATGCCTCCCGTGACACAGGGAATCCTAGTGCGGGGGTCTGAGTGTGATAAAAAAAAACTGTATCTCCTCATATTGTACTTACTACTTACATATTTCTTATTTAAACGTATGTGTCGGGGTTTACAACCTTATTAATTTCTTACACAGATGTCATTCATACATATTCTAGAATTGCTTCTTGAATTATTTAATTGTATGAGAAAGTTTTTTTATACTATTAAATAAGCAATTTTGAATATATCACAGGGCTATTTCGGCAGCTCTAACGATTTGGATCAGAATTAGTACGTTGATAACGGAAGTATCTATGCGTGTCTTGAAAATGCTGAGAGAAGCTCTGCCATCTGGATTACAGATGCTGTTCTCTAAAAAGGACGAAATGCTTCACTTTGTTCGCACAGTGTATATTAATCGATATTCACTACCAAGCTTATAAATATATATTTTTTTATTTTTGGTTTCACTCGTCTTCGAAATTGGCTAATCTTTCTGTATGCGTTGAAATAAATTTTCATTAAAGCTCGTCATAGGATATTACCAATTTTGCCTGTCTTTATGTACGATAAATATGTTAGATTGTCGTTCAACTGTGAGAGGCTTGAAGCGGCTTCTGTGACGCATTCGAGGGAGTTTGTAGTGTTTACTTACTAAGACATTTCCGTTTATGAAGGTCCTCAGCAAGATGTCCAGAGTAACATATGGATGATTGTGCGAGTGTATCTGATGTTGTCCTCATTACACAAGTGCGAGATAAGATACGAACCCACGACCACAATATCGACAGGTAGCGCTGGCTCTCTTCTGCACGCACCATACCATCGGGAAATAAATAATAATAATGTGTTAAGTTGCGTCACCTTCGATCAAGAATACAACATTGTATTCTTGATCGAAGTGCGTCACACAACAAAATAAAGAGCTTGCTATATCATAATTCCAAAAGTGGTTCGCATACATACCTAATTATTATATAATCCGCTTAGAAATTAATCGACGCCCTATATTTATATCAATAAAACATCTGTAGGTACAGACAGCTATCGATACAGTTTTATACGGCTTCCAAATCCGCGATAAATATGACTATGAAAGCGTAATCAGCAGGCTCGTATGATATATACATATATACCGAAACAAATGTCATTTAGGCAAAAACTAAATACGGCTATAAATACCTATTAAATATAAATTACAGTGTAAGTATATCAAGAATCAAGAAATGACTATGTGATATTAAATATTGGATAATTCAGATTTATATTTCATTTATTCAGAGCTGAAAATTGAGCTCAGTGACGCGTACTGGTACTGGGAGGAGTTATGTCCTGAAGTGGACGGATAAAGGCTAATGATGATGATGATGATGAAGATTGGCTTATTCATTTCAAAAATACAATTACACTGGTTAAAATGCTTGGACCGTAGGGTCTATCTACTAGAGGCACATCGAAGTTTCATAGACCTATCGGGGCGGGTAAATGAAGGAACGCGTGACCAAAATGCTTGCGTTTATATTGCTCAAAGATCGCTATTCAAAGTGGCTTGATAATGGTTTGATAGATTATTTAATTAATATTATTTTAGTTATCGTTATGTTATTATTATTTGTAGGCATATTATTTTTGAAATGAATAACGCGAACTATATTCATTTATTAAACGCATTCACATTCACATATTAGGAGACCCTGTGTCGCACAATGTACACCTTACACAATAGAAGAACCGAGAACAATTATTGTTCTAATTTTTTTGTTCTCTCTCTTTGTTCTCGATGCTCATCACAGAAATGTTTTTCCGAGTAATTTTTTACCTATTTTTGACTTAACTTACAGGAAAAGTGAGAGATCCATGACTCTTACCAATTTATTATTATACCTTGTTGATAAATCAAACGAGGCTTTATCGCGAGAAAAACATTTAGTAATTTATTTACCTCGACGTTTCGACCAAGTTGCATTGGTCGTGGTCACGAGAAGACTGGAGAAATGCGGGTAGCAATGTAGGCGAGAGCGCGTAGTTTCTCCAACTACCCACTCTTGATCTTTTTAAACTGTAGGGCTGTCTCAACCCTGGAAAAGTAGAGGGTTGTCACGATTTTTATTATTACCTATACTATTATTATGTACTGTGCTATATTTCTTTGGCTAATAGGTTATTATTTAATAATTTAATAGTAACCCTAGTTTTGGGGCCCATTTCATTGTTAATTTATAGTGATTGCCATAATGTAATTAGCGATACTTTTATGTTATAGTTGAGTATTATTTTACTGGTAATAAATATTGTCTATTGTCAAAAAAAAGATCTGGAATGGCGGACGAGCAAGTAGCCAGTCCAATGACAGCTCCAAGCTCTATATCTACAAGTCCAAGCTCTACCGCCTAGGATGCGGTTTGTAACAAGTACGCGGTATAGAAACCTCTTAAGATCTTAAACTTTAGTTTGTAACCGGAATAAATTGGAGATTTGAGAGTTGTTTGTTATGCCAACGTGCCGATAACAAACATTGTTCATGGGTATTAATTTCTTAACTAATGAAGCTAAGTAATAAGTATGGGGCTTAAAAAACACTTTTTTAAATTAAATGAGTGCTTAAAATCTCTTTTAGAAATGAGATTACGGCATTGCTAAATCACTAACATGGAAGGTATACCATTTTTAAATACAAAGCGTTTTTCTTCCCAATTTTAATATGTTCTTACTGCCAATGGTTGGAGCTCATTGCCCGAGTCTGTGTTTCCCGATAGGTGAACAACCTCTGCGGGCCTAGACAAGATGCATCGCTTCTCTTTCTTTAACCGCTAACGATAAATATTCGTTCTAGTTGATCAGATGATGATATCGCTTTGAAGTGCCAATCTCATACATTTTTTATGTTTTCTTTTAGCGCTAACGCTTGTAGAATGTCACTTTGTCTATGGCTACTGGAGTGTCAAGTGACGAGTGAATGTACCTTTTAGACTTGGGTGTTACATTTAAGACTACGTCATCGCTAATCATCAGGTGAGATAGTGGTCTAATACAAGCTTATAATACCTATCATCATCATCTCAGCCATACGATGTCCACTGCTGGACATACGCCTCCCCATTGATTTCCACAAGGACCGGTTGGAAGCAGCCTTAGTCAAATCTTAGATATGTGTTCTGTCCACCTGGTCGGTGGCTCATTTGAGAACTTTTCGACCCCAACGGTCAATACCTATACATGTAAAAAAAAAAGTCGTAATTGTTCAAGAAACTATATTGAAATCTTTCCACTCCCAAATAGCCGAAGTCGGATTTTAAGTTTCATTCAACGTAGTGATTATTTAATCTATGGTATCCCAATTACATACTCACACTTATAAATTATGAGTAACAAGTAATTTATCAGCTTATCAAATGGATCCCGAATTGGGCCGACTTATCGCGCACGTTGAAATTTCGACGATAAAAGTAATAATTGTTAGTCAAGGAAATAATTGTGATATCATTTAGATAAGAGATAACATATAGCAATGTTTAAGGTCCGCCCGAAATTATGTTCGCTTGCTTTTGACGTGTGATTGTTGGAACTTAACTTATGTGTAGGAAATGTCAGCGTGTGAAGGTATTTCCGTACAGATGGAGGTTTTCTTATAATAAAATGACGATTTATGAGGATATTGTGTCAGTGATTTGTGTTTCAAATATGTACATAGATCGTATGTGTATATAGTATAGTAGGCCTTTCTAACTTTTATGGCTCAGAAATTAGGCTCGGCAAGCGTGTGTGCATCTACCGAAAACCATGCCTGAAACAGGAATAACTTGACTCCAAATCATCGTAATGCAATTGTACAAGCAATTGAAAAACGTGCCATCCGTACAAACTATAATTTGCCTGTGTCACTGGTGTACTAGATAGATGACAGATAGTAGTGGGTTCAATTATTTCTCGCTATGATACGGCCCTGGGCCCATAGACAAAGTAACATTCTGCAATCGTTAACGCGAGCAAAAACCGTTGAATGTTCGTTCTCGTTGCGAAGCGAGTGAAAAAGGGTGAGGAAACGAGATAGAGCGATATAAAACTACTCATACTAGAACAGGATGGGACGAAAGACGTCAACGCGCTTGATTTGCGCCAATCATTTTCGCCGTAGTAGGGGACGATGTACCATAAGTCAACAGGTTTCATAGTCAGCGTACACAACGAAAACGAGCATTCAACGGTGAGAGAAAGAGAATCGCTATGAAACGATCCATTTTGTCTCAGCTCACTGCTACGATAGGGGTTCGTGCTTCGGCCACAGTTTTATATAGAGTAGTGTGAGTGAGATAGGAAGATGCAATAAGCGAGTGAGCGAGGCAGTTATTCAATAATTAAGGCAAGTCTCTAGTGACTCAATAATAATTACATGTAGGCACCGTTAAGGACGCAAGCTTATGTTGTGCCTAGCCTACACAAGCTGAAACGCCTGTACATAGAAAACATTGAGTATAACCAATCAAACAAGAATCAAGCATTTACATATTTTATACTTGTCTCACCTGTCTGCATGTTATAAATAATCTATATTCGTAATTAAATAATTGTAAGTTATTGGTTTTAAAATTGTGATGCTTGTATTACTAAGATTCCTCAATCAATCAAGTAGGTAGTACTTGAAGACACACTAAGAATTTTGCTTAAATGGCCCACTACCTAGCAAAATAATAATAGTAATCGTTACAAAGTAGTTATCAGAACATGTGATAACTTATCGACAGTAGCTGGCTACAGCGCTGTTGATACTTGATATTACTCTATGCACAGAATATAAGAAAAAGGTGGAATGGCCTTCTGTGGTTTGTTTGATGTCACCCGCCACTTCCATTACATTGAAGTTACATTATGTCTCAACTCGTTAGTAGTACAGCCGTTCCAGTGATTAATTAGTACTCTTTTACAAACGTATATAGATGTATTTATAATCAATAACTGTTTGTAACTAAGAGAAATAGTCATGACTTTGGGATAGCATGTAGATTTTGACACTTGAGCTGCCACTTTTAGTCTTTTTATGGTCAATATTCATCTCGCTGTGAGGAAAGCCCGAGTTTGGCGCCTTAGCCGTTCTTAAAACTTAAGTGTTCTGTGGTCCAATGTGTTCTATGAAGTCCAATCCTCCGCACCTTCAGTTTCCGGTAAGGACAAATATTTGCTTAGCATGCTATCATGGCGAGGTTACCAAGTCTGAAGAAGTTTGAATGTTTGAGATTAATTTCTCAGGAAAACAAATAATAATACAGTTTTAGAGTGCGTGTTGAGACTTTTTTTGATAAGAAACCTTTTCATACAATTTGTATAAGGCGTATGCCACAATATATAAGACTCAATTATCAATATTGTTATCTGCTTAATTTAGTGACTAGTATAAGTGACCACGTTGGTATTAGTTTATATAGACTTCGTTAGACCACGAACTGGCAAGCGGAGCATAGGACGGCCACCGACCAGGTGGACAGACGACCTGACTAAGATCGCAGGCAAGGGCTGTATGCGGGCCGCTTCCAACAGGTCCTTCTGGAAATCAATGGGGGAGGCCTATGTCCAGCAGTGGACGTCCAAGGGCTGAGATGATGATGATGATGATAAGTGACCACGGTACATTTTAAATAAAGGTTTCTTGACTTTTTTTCCATCCTAAAATATAAAAGTAATAAGTGTCATACTGTATCACACTTATTATTTTATTAATGTATTACTCATACATTACTCATTATGTATGCAATGTTTGTCTCTATATATAGTTACTAGACTGTACTCTTTTTCTTATACAAAGTATAAATTAACTAATAAATTGTACAAATAAATAATTTAAAAAATGTTCAATAGCATACTTACGTACACTGTATGTGTTCGTCAAAACGTCCCGTCTCGCACTGAAAGTCCAGTGCGACACGGGACGCGGAACGCACCAGACTCAAGCTCCTGACGAAAGCATCCAGAAGTAGTCTAAACATAACTAATTAAAATTATAGATCATGTTATAGTTACTATTGCATATGTACTTTTGACAGCCGAAAAAGATTTTATTAGGCAGCAGTCTTTGAGAGCCAGTAAGCAATCACGTTCTATCGTGATAACATCATCGACCACATCGTCACTTACCATCAAGTTAGATAGTGGCCAAACGCTAGATCTATACAGCAGATATATAGAACTGGAGGTAGAAATATTTTGTGTAGAGTCCTCGAGCATAAGTCTGACAGGTTGACGTGATGACGGCCATGGTCAAATCGAGCCAATATTGCTCGAATAGTGTTCGCGAACGCCTCATACCCGCTGTCTGGCCAAGATAATGCTTGGTCGACTTAGCTGCCGTACGCGCGTCCGGATGGCTTACTCTGTTTTGTTTTATTATATTTAATTTCGATTCGAATCCGTACCAACCATAATTCATTCAATGGCCATGCAAAGCCTACTAAGCTGATAAGAGAGGCATTTGTTAGGAAATCGATTAGTTAGGGTGATATGCCCTTAGTACTTACAATCGCAACGTGATTGTAAGTACTATTACTTTATTAACTTTGACCACAGATTAAATAATATAGACATCTGTAACTAAGTGCGCCATTATTCTTTATTACAGTTTTAATAAAGTAGGTATACGTCGGCGCTTAGCCCAAAAGTAGGTACCCAACGAATCAAGACCAATTGTAAATTGGTCGCCGACGGCGTTTGACGGTCGCTCGGCGCAGTGGTTAGTGTTAGTGACATGACTTCTACGTCACCGGGACCCTGGGTTCGAATCCCGGTAGGGGTAAACATTTGTGCGATGAGTGTAGATGTTTATCCCGTGTCTTGGGTGTTTGTGTGCTGTGATTGTGTGTGTCCATGCCTCCCGTGACAGAAAGAATCCTAGTGCGGGGAGTGTGATATATGTAAAAAAAAATAATTAAGATGTACCTTATTGACAGCTTAACGTTCATTCAGAGCCTTATCGGCGATACTTCTTCTTCTCTCAGCCATGTGCGTCCACTGCTGGACATATGCCTCCCCATATAGGGGGGATTTGCCAATACTCGCCACGCTTGGCAGGCGGGTTGGCGAGCGCAGTATGATTTCCTATCCTCAGAAGGCGCTTCTGCCCACCCTCTGGTACGTAGTCCCTTAGCCGGCTCTTACGGCACCCGCGGGAAGAGATGGGGGAGTACTATTCTAGGCCGGTACCACCACGGCCATCGGCGATACATTTCGGCGTATTTGCATTGTAATTACATATGTAGGTAATTTAAATCCATCATCCCCATTTTATCATCGGCCATCCATGCCCTAATTCAAGGAAGTACGGCAACTCGCCTTTACTATACGGTATTTATGCCACCTATACGCACTAAGCGTTTCTTTTAGTGCGTACCTACTGCCAGGTGTGTTTCCCGATAGGTACAATCTTGGAGTATGATCACGAGTGAATAGAGATACCTTCTGCGCTTACGTTCTCCATCTTAGATCGCGTCATCACTTAACATCAGATGAGACAGCGGTCAAACGCAAATTCATAATATTTAAATAAAGTACGCTCAAACTCGTAAAAGTGAGCCAGCATTTAATATAATTCTTGCAAACCCTTCTCTTGGTGTGTCAATCGTCCGAGCCAAGATGACCACTGCCATAAAGTTCCAGAAAATATACTTACTTATTTTTATTATAGCCACCTGGCGATATTAATATCATTAATACAGCTATTACAATAATATTTGAGCGATCCGGATGTGCGGCGTTCACGAGCTCAATTAGAGCATTATTTGCTCCACCCAATATTGGATCATGACCGTTCACGTCAACCTGTCAGAGCAAATTATGGTCGACTAGAGCATAATCTTTCTACCTCTAGAGTCGATCAAATCTTGATCGGCTGTCAAAAGTGACATATGCAGTAGTAACTATCACGTGATCTATGATCAATGTAAGTGACTTCTTCTTCTTCTTCTGTGACATGCTATGGAGTAGCCGTTCGTGAGACATCGATCAAATATTGGTCGATCAATATTTGGACGAAGCCGCTCCTGAACGCAGCCCTAGTCCCAAACTAGGCAGAGCCTGTACTATGGTAACCTGATAACGGGCAAGGTAGTGGGAAGCCCACAGGGCCTAACACTACCTTGCCAAAAAAACTACACGGAGGCAAAAACTTCCGCAAAAAAATGAAGGAGCGAGCAAGGCGTGAAAACGAGTTGATCGACGCCTTCTATCAGCAACAGCGGGAAGGTGTGGTGAAGATGCCCGACGTTGCGACCTTTGCACCGGCCGTTGCGGTATGCTTGGCACGCATCGACCCGCGATATGAAAACGTGGCTGAGGATGAGACCGGGGATCCAGGCATAGCAGTGACCACCCCGTTTGCGACCGCACCTGGAAAGGCATGCGGGTCGCGTGAGGAGGTGAAAATCCGTGAAAGGCAAGACACCGCGCCTGCAAAGGACAGCAGGTGTCGCTTACTATCGGAGAACGCTGTGGAGCCGGACTTGGTCACTCTGGAGTCACGGTCAACCCTAAAAACGGCGGAGGCCGAAAACACTTTATACCTCTACAAGAGGAACCTAAACAAAACTGAAATGGTGACCGCCGACACTCCTGGGACTTCGCACTCTGCCCACCCTCCTATTAGACCGACACCGGGCCCTGCCAAAGGCAAGGGTGTGGGAAAGGGCCGAACGGGGAGAGATAGGGCAGACAACATAGTCTCAGGGGTCGCGGTAGCTACAGAGGTAAAGCTAGCAGAAGATGCTTCTCGGGGGGCGAAGAGGCAGCGAAGCACCGACCAGGTATCACCCTCTGGGTGCATGGCAGCCGAGAAAAAGGTCTGCTTGGAAGGTGGAACCGCTGCTCCTGTCGCCACACAGAGAGCAGTTTTTAAAAAACCGGGGGCAGACAGTACAGGTGGCTCGTCCTCGTATGCCGAGGCTGCCAAGACGAACCGCATGGTTGTCTTGACAAAATCTGGTGTACCGATGGACGGACACCGCGCTACGCTCCTACGCAAAACGCTTGAAAAGGCGCAATACGCTGTCTTCAAGAGCAACCAAGGCAAGCCAAAAGCGGAAAGAAGGATGCCGAAATGCATGCTACGACCGCAGTTGGTGCGCGGCGGTCTTAGAGTCGTTCCAGAGGATGAATTTACACTCTCGTGGCTCACTAGTACGGTTGAGCAACTGCCACACCTGTGGGAGGGATCCGGGGGGTTTAGAATCATCCCAGAGAATGAACTGCCGCGATACCATACTGGGGTCATATATGTCCCTGACTTTGGGGAAGACAGAGAGGACCGGACCCGATGGCCATACATCCTGAAGGAATATCTGTCTGACCTAAATCCAGAGGTAAACATGGACAGATGGCCCATCTTCACTCATCTAGTGAGGGAAAGAGGCGAATGCTACAACCATGTTCTTGTGATGGGTATTCCGCCACAGGACATGGAAGAGCTTAAACGCAGGCGCTATCGTCTGCATTATACGATGGCAAAAATTTTTGTCAAGGTAAAAGGAAACATAGCGGGAAACACCACGACAAATGCTCCCGGGGTTTCGGAAGCGGGAACTGCGGCAGATGCCGGGAATGGTGGGACCGCAATGAGCGTTGACGTCGATGCTCAGAACGATACGGATCCGACCGAAAATATAAATTTTACAAATGAGGAAATGGAGAAATTGTTAGACGTTGGCGAGGATGGCGGGGAGGACATTGCAGGAGAGTTTATGGCTCTGAATGTGTTCTCACCGCTAACACTTGCGGACTCGGAGCAGCTCCATTCCCCCTCTGTAGAACATCAAAATTAGTCGACGATCCTCAAGATCTCCGTACTATTTTAATATATAAAATCTTTTAGTTGTAAAAATGGATAGTACAAATAAAATAAACACACATAAAACAAATAATAGTAATAGTAACAACCGCCCAAGTAGTGGCAATACTCACCTTCCAGTTATCAGTAGGAAAATTAACATAATACAAGCCAACCTCCAACATAGCGACTCAGGCTCTGCTACTCTTCGAAGAAGCCTGGAGGAACAACCACACACAATAGCACTGGTCCAGGAGCCTTACCTTACTCATGGCAAGGTATGTTATTTCAGCTCCTTGCAGGGAAATGTCTTTGTTCCCCCCGTACAACACAAAATACGGACTTTCATATATGTACCAAAACTTTTCAGAGCATCCTTGGTGACGCATCTGTGCACGGATGACCTCACAGTAGTTAAACTAGAGACCGGCTTAGAAGGTAAGCTCGGTACTATACTTATAGCGTCGGTGTACATGGATTGTAAAGCAGAAGCACCCCCGCCAGAACTGGAAGAACTGATGAAATTCTGCACAAACAATGACATAGACTGTGTGTTAGGATGTGACTCAAACTCTCATTGTACTGTTTGGGGCTGCCCTGACACAAATGACAGAGGTGAAAATGTACTTGAATTTACACTAAGACATAACCTAAGTATTCTAAACAAAGGCTCAGAACCTACTTTTGTAACGTCATGGGCCAGGACAATAATTGATATTACATTAGCAACAAACGACATCGCTGAGATAATTAGTGATTGGCGAGTGGCTACAAATGAAGTTTCTTGCTCGGATCATAGAAGAATAAGATTCAGTGTAGAGACTGGGAAACTTGAACCAAGAACCTATAGAAATCCGAAAAAAACCGATAAGCTGTTATTTAGAGAAAACTTAGACGCATCACTAACAAAAGTAATGCAAATGAACATAGACACGGAATTAACGCCAATAAATATCGAGAACATGGTAAATTCACTAACGACCTGCCTTTTAGGCAGCTATGAAAAATCATGCCCTCTGAAAACCGAAAACAGCAAGATAATGCATAAGAAAGATAGATGGTGGACCAGACAACTCAGTAAACTGAGAAAGAAAACGAGACACCACTTCAACAGAGCTATGAATACAGACCTGGACAAAGACTGGGAAGATTACAGGAAAGCACGACACCAGCTTAAAGTAGAAGCTGAAAGAAGTAGAGATAGATCCTGGAAAAAATACAGTGACTCAATACAATCAGAAAGTGAGACAGCAAGACTACGAAAACTGCTCTCAAACGACAGTCGGGTTAAATTAGGCACCCTAAAAAAACCGGACGGCTCCTATACCTCGACGGATAAAGAACAGTGTGAACTTCTCCTTAAAACTCACTTCCCAGAATGTCAAATCGACAGTGGCAACGAGTGGGAAACACAAATCTCTGCTGCCCCAGGGAATAAGGATTGGGATTTTGCCAACTCTATAATCACAGAAGATGCCCTGTCCTGGGCAGTAAGCACCTTCGATCCTTTCAAAGCTCCAGGACAAGACGGAATTTTTCCAGGTCTCTTACAATGGAGCCTAAACAAAATTAAAACGCTACTTGCCAATATCTTCAAGGCTTGTTTAGCCTGGAAATATATACCAATGGCATGGAGGGAAGTAAAGGTGGTATTCTTACCAAAACCAGGAAAAGTTGATTATACAAATCCAAAATCATTCAGACCAATTAGCCTCACTTCGTTCTTACTCAAAACTCTTGAAAGGCTATGCGACAAGTATATACGCAGTGGACCATTAATAGACAACCCTGTGCATAAAAACCAACATGCCTACCAATCAGGCAAATCTACAGAAACTGCACTCCATCAAGTGGTTCACAAGGTTGAGTCAGCACTGGAGAACAAGCAGGCTTGCTTAGCAACCTTCATAGATATAGAAGGTGCCTTCGATAAAACCACTTTCTCTAGCATCGAAGAGGGGCTGAGAAATAGAGGGGTTGATGATAGAGTGAACCACTGGATCACAAATATGCTATCTAATAGAGCAGCAAACATAGAAACAACGAAAACAACTCGATGCATCGTCACCAGAGGTTGCCCACAGGGAGGTGTAATATCCCCGCTACTGTGGGTCATAGTGGTAAATGAGTTGCTCGAGCTTCTGAACAAGGAAGGCATATTCACTATAGGGTATGCTGATGACCTGGCCATCATGATTTCGGGTCTTTTCGAGGCGACACTCTGTGAAAAAATGCAGGTGGCGCTTCGGATGGTAGAGAAGTGGTGTGGAGATCACAGCCTCTCTGTAAATCCTCAAAAGACCGAGATGATCCTTTTCACAAGGAAGACCAAAACAGTCAACCTTAAACTTCCTACCCTTTTCGGAACCAGACTATCTCTTAGCAAGGAAGTCAAATACCTAGGCATTTGGCTAGACTGTAAATTGCTATGGGGAAAACATCTTAACCACATTATAACCAAAGCTACGAACGTACTATGGCAGTGTTCTAGGGCCGTGGGAAGGGACTGGGGCCTGAAACCAAGACTCTGTCTCTGGCTCTACACTGTCATGGTGCGCCCAGTCCTAACATATGGCTGCGTAGTATGGTGGCCGAGAACAAACTTGGTAACCACAATAAATAAGCTACAACACATCCAAAGACTGGCATGTTCACTAATCAGCGGATGTGTGAAAAGTACGCCATCTGCGGCACTCGATATAATTCTGGGTCTGATACCATTACATCTACACATACAACAGGAGGCAATGGCTTCAGCACTAAGAATCAATTCATTACGACAGTGGAAAAAGACAGGACCGATAACAAATCACTGCAAGATTCTAGATAAAGCAACAAAAATAGTTCCGGAGGCTCACCAGGGCACGGACAAAATAGCCAGCACATACCTAGACAATAAAGGGTATGAACTGGCTATGGAGAATGTCGATGAGGACCTCCCATGGGACTACAACATCTACAATATCTACACGGACGGTGCAAGAAACAAGACAGGAGCAGGCTGTGGCATCTATTCTCCAGAGTTAGGAATCACAGAATTCATAGCTTTAAACAAAACTTCAACTGTTTTGCAGACAGAAGCCGTAGGATTACTTCTAGCGGCAAAAAGAATATCAAATATGGACACAGCGAGTAGTCGAAAAGAAAAACAAAAGGGTGAACTTCTCTCCTTTGTCACAGACAGTGCGGGTGTTATAAACGCACTCAGTAAACCCACGACTAGGTCTAGGGTTATTTCAGAGTGCCATACTGCGCTGCAGAGCCTGTCAACTAAATATAAAATCATAATAAAATGGACAAAGAGTCATGGCATATGCCCTGGCAACAGAAAAGCAGACGCCCTTGCAAAAGAGGGAGCCAAGAAACACATTAGCAATGATGTGACAGAGTTCTGCAAACCAACGGCAATGGAAGCTAGAAACTTACTAGTTCACCATATGCATAAAGAACACCAAAAATTGTGGACCAAAAGAGCAGACTGCAGGCAGGCAAAGCTCATGTGTCCACTTTCGAACAAAACTACAACAAATAAGCTGATGAAGCTCACGAGACAGGACCTACGCCTTATCGTAGGCTTAATCACTGGTCACTGCAACTTAAACTACCATCTGCACAGAACGGGTGGAACAGATAGCCCTCTGTGCAGGGGCTGCATGCAGGAAAATGAAACTGTGGAACATGTTCTTTTGCAATGCACAGCCACAGAAGACATAAGACGCAGCACCATATTACATGAAGATGTAAAATATAAATCACTTTCGGAAGAAAGTGAGTCCAGGGAGGCAAAACCACCTACTCGCCCAAAACTGGAACAGTTGTGCCAACAACCTAAAGCCATGCTCCGCTATGTAAAGGAGCTGGGATGGTTAGGGTAGTTGGCGGGGGAAATGCACAATACACCCCAAGCGGGACGTCAGTGCAGGACTTATCGCCCCCAGTCCGAATAAGAATAAGAATAAGAATAAGAATGGTAACCTGATGACTGATATATACTTATATACACACCCAGACACAGGTCAAACAGACATGTTCATACACACAAATGTTTGTAAAAAAACAATAGTATATTGGATTACATATTTTGTTTTCTTGCAATCGTAGTGAACAGTAGAGTGGCATAAACACAAGGCGCTAAAACCCATTACACGAGTAACCCGGTTTTCAATAAATGGAACTCCCTCGTCTAATGGGTCATTTTAGCCCCTTGCAAAAAAATCTACTATTTTTATTGAGAGATTTCGCTACTTATTCCTAGTTGTTCGCATCATACCATAACGTATTCATACCATAACCGACATTAATTAACTCAATAAATAAACAATAGGAATTCTTTATCCTTGTATATATTTCCAGCATACGCCATTCCAAGCCCCGCCGGTAATTGAACATAACATTGCTATCAATTTGGTAATAACATTAGAATAACGTAGGTACTAATTAAAACATTGGTGGCTAAATTAAACGAAAAAACGTGACTTTTCCTTAGAAACTAGATACGAGATCGACCATTTGCTGACCAATACGTTCTAATTAAAATTTTGAATCAAATGGTTATTTTTTTATGATTTGTTAGTTTAACTCGTAATCTTTTTTTTCTAGTATAGTACGCATAACAAATGCATCCTATAAATATATTACAATCTAGCCTAAAAAAGCTAATAAGTAATTTAATCTAACTTAATTTGCTAAATTTACTGTAACTAAGAATGTGTCCATCAACACTTTTCTTATTGTCTCTATTTAAGGGGGAGACACTTTGTTGATGTGTTCTCTATGAGCAGTATTTTAACCACATTACACTAGCACACTGTCACTGAACACTACACTAGTTCGAACGGTTTTGTTCTTTTGAGTCTTCTCACTAGATCGGTCTGGTCAAGGAGCACAACTGCCTCAACATTAACGTAATCTTTGATATGAGAATTTACCTTAACTGTTAAAGCACACCAAACCTACAAAATACCGTCACAGAAAAACCTACAATCTACGACGAAAAAACTTTGGGCACCAATATCTCCATCGAGTACTTTTAATATAGAAAACTACTTTTATATTGGAAACTAGAGCATTAAAAGAGCACCATTAATATCTATATCAGTAGAAATCATATGCAAGTATTATTCATTAACAAAGTTGGATTCTTCTTCTTCTTCTTCTTCTCTCAGCCATGTGCGTCCACTGCTGGACAGAAGCCTCCCCCATATAGGGGGGATTTGCCAATACTCGCCACGCTTGGCAGGCGGGTTGGCGAGCGCAGTATGATTTCCAATCCTCAGAAGGTGCTGCTGCCCACCTCCTGGTACGTGGTCCCTTAGCCGACTCTTACGGCACCCGCGGGAAGAGATGGGGGAGTACTATTCTAGGCCGGTACTACCACGGCCAAAGTTGGATTATCATTTTTTAAATCAGCATCATCTACAATATTGTAAAAACTGTATCTAACAAACAAAGAAAACTTAATATTATGTTTCTAATGACAGATACATAGTATTTCAAACGTGGTCTCTGGGTATGGACCTAGGAAGCAGGCTCAGTTGCACAACGATCTATTGAGAGGCCTATGCTCAGGGTTCACTCACTCACTCACTTCTTTACACGATCGAATCAGAAATGAGATCCGTAGAAGAACGAAAATCACCGACATAGCCCAGTGGCAGTGGCCTGGGCACATAGCTGGAAGAACTGATGGCCGTTTGGGTTGAAAGGTTCTCGAATGGAGACCACGGACTGGCAAACACAGCATAAGACGACCAGATCGCAGGCAAGGGATGGATGCGGGCCGCTTCCAACCGGTACTTGTGGAATTCAATGGGGGAGGCGTATGTCCAGCCGTGGACGTCCTATGGCTGAGATGTTGATCATGGTTATTTCCGTTGTTCTGAACTGACTGATTATTATTATTTGGATGTTAGTATTAGTATTCGTATTGTTTATGACGTCAATAGAGAGAACATCGACCTCCGAAAATATTATTAAGAACAGAAGGAAGTAAAAAAGGAACATCAATAATCTCTGTACATAGATAGAAAAACGAACTTATCACTTAAAGCGATATCTTCCAGTCAAACATTTTTGTTTGGGACGATTTTAACTAAAAGTACCCCCTGTACCTAAGTACCAAAAAAACATAAAGCTTTCAACCTCTCAATCATTTCGTGGGAGTCTGTAAATCGCAACTGTGTACCAGGCAGGTGCGATACACCGACGAGAATGTTCAATAAGGATACCGTATCAGTAACTATTACACCCATACATTTTTTCATACACAATTTGTTCAGTCATCGTGGGAATTTAAACAAGGTGTATAACTCGTGTGTGACTTGAACAATTCACAAAGGGTTGAAGTTTTTGTAAAAGTACGGTTTTTCTACGGCTTTAGGCTCAGACACAAAAAGACACGGAGGGCCGATTTTAGTATATAAGTTTGCGAGAGACCACGGCAAGCGCGGCGTCTTCACCGCGTGGGTTGGTTGACCTTGAACCACGCGACGGAAACGCCCCGAGAGGACGACGTGATAAAGAAACTGCATCCGACTCCAAGCGAGTCTTGCGACAGACTACTATGATAGCTCTACATTTTAACAAGAGCAAGAGTGGGTAGTTGGAGAAACGACGCCGTCTCACCGATATCGTCACCCGCATTCCGTAGTCTTCTCGTGACCAAAACCAACGCATAACTTGGTCAAAAGACGAAACGTCAAAGTCTAATAAATTACAATATTTTTTTAAACGCGAAATTTACATATATACCGTTGGCTTGCAGAAAAGCATTTGATACTCGGGAAAAAAGATCTAATTTTTTATATGCGAAATTAAACGTGGGTTTAAATATCTCATGAACCGTTGGTAAATTATCATATTGAAGAAGCAAAAAAAAAAAATGTAATTTAAATACAAAAGTTTTCCCTCCATGAGAAGATTTTTAAGTCAGACGACAGAAATATGTACGACTTTGCTACTCTCATGGCGTGACGCCACGATCAGCACTGCATTTCCCATGAGTATAATAATAAATAAGTCTGCCAAGCCATCATCATCTCAGCCATTGCTGTCCACTGCTGGACATATGCCTCCCCCATATATAGGAGGGCTTTGCCAATACTCGCCACGCTTGGCAGGCGAGTTGGCGAGCGCAGTGCGACTCCCGATCCTCAGAAGGCGCTGCTGCCCACCTCCTGGAACGTGGTCCCTTAGCCGACTCTTACGGCACCCGCGAAAAAAAGAGACGGGGGAGTACTATTCTAGGCCGGTACCACCAAGCCATATCTGGCCGGAAGTCTTAAAAAAATATTTTTTAACTAGAATGAAGGATTTTCTCAAACTTCCGGCCAATTTTAGGTGCTATAATTTTCTGATCCTCGCTCAGCAACTCACAGCTCAAAAGCTCACAACTTTTCCGGCCGTGAACCATGCATTTTGTCGTGATGTCATATGTATTAGGTAATTTTGGAGCCGGCTCACTGACTACAGTTGTAGCGCCAAAGTTACGATTAGAATTGAAACTTTCATTATCAAGTGTAAAGCTTACGACCAGCACTACGACTCATGAGTACGGGTAACGCTTACTCATCACAGTCACATTTCACACCAGCATTGGCGTATCTAGGGTTATTTTTCAGGGGGGGCCTGGCCCCTGAAATGCCATATTTGAATATTTCAATATTTGTACGTAACTTCCGCCGAGCATGTTGTTAATGCAATTAACTAAAAACTCTTAAGATAAGGGTATTGTACCGTCGTTTGATACGATATCAACTGTAATGTTGGTCTATCAGTTCTATTAATTAATACCTTTAGAAATAGCTCCTATAAATAATAAATTATTGATTTGATAATTTACTATTTTCCTATTAAAGTAGGAAAAATTGTTAATTAACTAAACTAAAGCATAATTAACTTCAAAATAACGAAAAAAAAATTTGGCGGCGGCGAAAAAAAGCCAGTTATCGTTCAATCCAATAGGTGCCTATATATTTTAAATTTGATATTTAATAACTTCAAACCATATTTATCCATAACAGGTCCGACAGTGGACGTGTCTTGCGCAAGCCAGAGTTCCCGTTTTAAGACGTATTTTCAACTCTGGGAAAATTATGAGTATTGGTCCTACAGTTCCGGGAGGTGAGACTTTTTGGGAATCTTTCTCCTCTTTTTGAAACTTTTTTCAATTTTGAAAATTCTAAAATATTTTTTGAGATATTTCGAAGAAACCAAGCCCCTTATTTTTGTAGTTAAATTCTTATAACTTTTGCAATTATTGCAAGCGGCACTTGAATTTTTCAGAAATCAACTACACGCTATTACAAATCGAATGGCATCTCGATCATATTTTTTCGGAGGCGGAGTGAAAATTTGGTCTGAAAGGCACTTGTTGACCAAAATAGATATGTATGTTGCTGTTTGTGGGCTCCGTGGGTTACGCGCGGCAGTGGCAGCGCCAGCCGCAGGAGTTGCGGGTGCAAACTTTTAAATATGTAGGTATATGAAGAGCGTCTGAAGTTAGTTATCAGTACTATAGAATTTCGAATGGGTAGCCTTACATCCGGGGGTGGGCACTAGACCATCCTGGGGTGGGCACGGCCCAACCGACCCCCCCCCCCCCCCTCTATATACGCCTATGCAGTAAAACAATAGACCTATAAGCGATAAGTTGTAAATAGAAATTAACCACACAATTTTTGACGCGGTCGTCTGCGGTCCTAACACCAATTTGTCAGCCAACCCATCTAACTGTAAACCATACACTATAAAAAAACACGGCTCGAGAGAGAATTAAAAAGGATTAACGACACTTTCTAACGCATAATGATTATAATCTCACTTCCTGTTATGACAAATGCCCAGTTACCACCCCAAGCGCGTTCACAGTCGCACTGATTTGTATAAATAATTTATTAGGGATGACGTTCCGTGCCCGTATTATTCTTATTATTCTACAACGCTATTATTATTCTACGGACTTTTTATTGTGTGATTTGACTGGTCGTGCTGTCATCTGTTTTTACTACGGTGTCCTGCAAGGGTTCAAATCTACTGTTTAATATGGTGTACGTGCTCGAGCGAGCATAAAACAGTAGCTCAAGCACCGGTTGTATTAATTTAAACTTAAAAAAAAAATTACCAATAAATGGAAACAACTTCAACACTCACAAGTGTGAAATAACTTGTTGAACTCGGTTCCATTTGTAATTTTTAGACTTTCGCGATTCGAACACATTGTTATTAAATCAAACGGGGCTTGATCGCGAGAAAAACATTTTGTAATTTATTTACCTCGACGTTTCGACCAAGTCTTCTCGTGACCACGACCAATGCAACTTGGTCGAAACGTCAAGGTAAATAAATTACTAAAAGTTTTTCTCGCGATCAAGCCCCGTTTGATTTAATAACAATCGGTTCCATTTTTTTGGTAAAAATTTCTTGTTCACCATATTCTGTGTTCTTTGCTACTCACGGGATCAATCGTCATTGTGTATGTGCACTGATTTCTTCAACCACTAGTTAGGAGATGTCCAAGTAGACGTAGCATTTTTCAGTTAGAAATTTAAATGGGACCACCTCGGAGGTACAACTCTATCAAACAAAAAAATAATTTTGAGAATCGGTGCAAAAATGGGGAAGAAATCGGTGAACATATTGTTATTACATTTTTTTAAAATACATACAGTAAACATATAACCTCATTCTTTTTTTAAGTCTGTTAAATATGACAAATTTCCATACTAATTACTACTCTTTAACTCCCAAAAAGTAAGTGTTTTCAATACTCCAGTATGGTATCGTCATCATCATCTCAGCCATAGGATGTCCACTGCTGGAAATATGCCTCCTCCCAAAATGATGTACTTAGCTTTATTATTAAAGGACGTCCCGGTAAGATTAGTAATTAATTGTTTGTTTTATATAATTTTTATTTCATCTAAATTAAACAATGCCCGGATACGTCGTTGTGGGCACAGTATGTATGCCCACAACCCTCACTAAAATCTATAAGCTATATCCAAAGAAAAAAAATCTACCAAAAGTATGGTTATTGCCATGCCGTCGGTCTGTGAGTTTGAGCGCTGAAACTAAACTTATTTTCTAGTAGAAAAAAAAAAGGTGAAAATAGTCTCATTTTTCAAGTCTCATCAAGTCTAATTTTCAACTTCTCTCTTAAGAAAGTTTATAGATTCAAACGGTTCATTGCGGAAATCCATATCAAAATGATATTAAATACACAAACAACTGTGGCCTCTCGTCCCGACCTTCGCCGAGTCAACAAGAGGTCTCAAGAGGGTACCTCGACGTGCAGACGCGATATTCGTGTCGAAGAGGTTCCCGTTATGCAAGATTGCATGTGTAAATCGTACTGCATACATCCTGCATGCAATTTATGCGGACGTGAAGAGGGTGCACACTGCATGCTAGCATGAAATAATTTTATCTCGCAGAATTAATAATAATTATTGTGCCTCTCTTCCGTCACGAATACCATGTATTCGTATGTAAGTATTATTTATCGAAGGAACAAAGTATTTTTGGAGATTCAACGGAGGAGGCTGTTTTTTTAAAGGTAAATATAGCTTACGTTTGACCGCTGTCTCACCTGATGTTAAGTGATGACACAGTCTAAGGTGTTGCACGTAATCTTAGAAGGAACCTATTCACTCGCGACTTGAAGACTCCGGGGTTGTACCTATCGGGAAACACAGACTCAGGCAATGAGTTCTAGGTCATGGCGGTACGCATTACAAAAGTAGAAACTTTCCAGCGCCGACATCGTGGCTGACATAATGACGAAGAATTGAAAAAACCTTCAAGGTAAATAAAACAAGATTGCAATCTTAGATGTCCGCCATAAAGTGCGCATCTAATTAGGACAACCCCTCATTTATTCCAAATTTAAAATATTATATTGCTAATTACATTTCACGTTAATAAAGCCGTCACAATGAACCTGCCAAGCTTTGATCATGGTCGTCTTATCTGTCAAAATAATAGAGTGGCACATCGTAAAAACTTGACGGTTACCAACCCTAGCTAAGGAAAAGAGTTTCTAAACTATACAGCACGGATTATGACGAGTTTTGATGTAACCCTATATTTGTAAAATCTTTTTCCGTACAGTTATAATCTTTATTTCAAGCCAGGTAGGACATAGAATCGTATAGGTATCATTCGGGGTCGTATTTTTGCTTATCAAATATTGGAATTGTAGATAATGCTATTGTTTGACAACCCTAGTTAGTTGCGTTCGGAAGTATCTACATATTCTATACTTCCTGCTTGTCTATTTTTAAAGGGTTGAATGAATGTGAATTTAATTGAAGGGTGTTGTTGAGGAGCATTTCTTTGGGTGCCATAATCTAATTTTCAAAGGTTTTTATGTAACAATAACTAAAACGTCAAGATAACTATCGAGCAAGAAACCTGATTATACAGCATAAAAATGATTAATTTATTACATTATTCAAAGTGAGTTTTTGAGATGGGGCGGTCAATATTATCACATATAATATACTAGAAGCGCCCCGCGGTTTCACTCGCGTGGACTACGTTTATGCCACAAACTCAGTTATCCCGCGGGAACCATACTTTTTTCGGGATAAAAAGTAACCTATGCCTTTCTCTAAGGACCCATCTATCTTTATAGCAGCATTCATCAAAATAGGTTTAGCGGCTTAGGCGTGAAACCGTTACAGATAGTTATTTTCAAGAAAAGTAGCCTATGTGCCATGCCATTAATCCATGGCTCCATTAAATTAAAATTGTGTAAAATCACAATATTATTTTTAGTTTAAAATAGAACCAAATTGGTAAACTTATGAACTACTATACTAAAGGAGATTATTTTTCTGTAAAATTGTATGTACTTTCACATCTAACGCTACGTACTATGTACTTAAAAAAAATATTTACTAACTAAATTCTTATTTTTAAATCAAAAACCAAACAGTGGCAAAAAAAATAAGCTTTAAAGTTTTAGAACTTAAACATGGTAAAAATAAATAAATAAATAATTCAGCCTTCGGGTTGATAGCATTGGATCCTGGAAAAAGAATCCCACCGTATTTTTTCATACTCATAAATATTAAGTAGATGATGATGATTGTATTAATTTGATTCAAATATAATTTTAAGAAATCATGCGTTGATAGTAAAAATAATTATGTTTTTTGCTTTCCTGGGGATGCAAAGGCGCCACATTACACCCTGCTTCCATACAAATACTTTCGAATTTATATCAACGTCAAATGACAATGAAAAACCTCATTACACTTCAAACTGGAAAAAAATAATGCCACTTTGACAGCAGCGTCCTGTCGATGGCGTTATTTCCGCGCTAAAATACTAAATGTTCGGTAAAGTCATGAAGGCATACAGGTTATACAAATAAAAAGTAAGTAAATAATAATTATATTCTCATCATTAATAGAACACGTAGTACAAAGTTAGTTATTAAATTTCTATGTATATTATATATAGGTGTCTACAGATATTTAAAATACTTCATTGATTCACAGTGAAAACTTTTTAGATAGCTAGATAGGTAGCCACGAGTAGCAAAATTTTGTTGGAACTAAAATACTAAGTACATAATATTACAATGGTAGTTATATACTAGTAATTAGGGTAATAGTAGGTACTAATTATTAGGGTATGGAAGAATGTGTCAAATTTCAAATTATTGATTGATGTAAAAATGATTCAACTAATTACATTTATGTCACAAATTGATTTCTTGTTACCTACTTTAATACATTTAATTTGTGATTTTAATTAAGCGACATAATGTATTAAAATGCACATAGCAATGACAAATATTTAACTCTCTCTAAATGTAGGTAGGTACTCGTACATATTATTATGTTCGGATCAAATCAGGCAACTGCATTTTAAAGAAGTTTTTATGTCTGTTTTATATCCCTAACTGATTTAGATGATTATTTAAATTTATGTGTGTTTAAAAACTTCTGTGGGTTAATAATGTATTTCAATTGGATTATAAATGATATTATAGGCACTGTGTGAAGTATCAATTCAGTTTAAAAAACCTAGGTAGGTACTTATATAATTATCATCATTAGTATGTCATGTGTGTGTATACCAATAGTATACCAATGTGCATTAGTTCGTTTAGGTAGGTAGATGAAGTATAATTCGCGTATGAAGGTGGATGAAGCAAAAGAACTGTCTCTCTCACGAATCGTAGCAATTGTAAGGCTGTGGTCTCTGCCTACCCCTACGGGAAATAGGCGTTATGTATGTATATGTCAAAGATGCAAAAACGGCATGAAAAAATTGAAGCGGATGTTTTTTTTTCGCGAGACTAAAGGTCGGATATAATGTGAGGTCGTTGACCCCAAGCGCGGGAAAGCGATGCGTGGGGTAGCTTTCGCGGGGTGACCTACCTATTTGTTCGGAATCGCTCCCAATTTTGCAAGTTTTGTAACCCAATACTTATAAATGATGTATATAGTATTTATGTATATTATATTACATTATGTATATATGTATATTATATTACATAATGTATATATGTATATTATATTGGATGCGGGCCGGTTCCAACAGGTCCTTGTGGAAATCAATGGGGTAGGCCTATGTGCAGCAGTGGACGTCCTATGGCTGAGATGATGATGATGACTTATAAGTTATATATTATTATAAGTACCTATAACAAAACATTGCCCGCCCTCCATATTTAAACGATTTGTGAAGTTTATTTCTTATTTCTGTATCGTGTATGCTCGTGTAGATCCTATGAGGTCTTGTATCTATTTCTTAGTTGGCAATAAAATCATTATGTCACGAGTAGCGCCATCTAGCTAGCCGAACAGAGAATCAAAATTTCGATGCAGTATTATTGCAGGTAAGAATAAAATCTATATTTTATATTACACATTGCATTAAATATTATTAAAGTAGGGTAAGTACATTTTTATGTAGTTGATTATTCGTAGGCGTATTAATCGGCAATTAGAAGAATGATTTCCAGGAAGCAGTGGTCTGTGGGTAGCATGTACTGTAACTAAGAGCGCGGTTGTTTCCAGAAATCGGTTGTGTGTATGTAGGTAAGCGTGAAGGTACCTACTGAGCTTCCGCCTTTTTAAACTTTTCTCCTTTTTTAACTGACTTAAAAAATAGGAGGCTACTTACTAAATTCGACCGTATAGGTACACGTTTTTTTTTTGTGTGTTGGTGGATAACTTCATCGTTTATGAACCGATTTTGATGATTCTTTTTTTTTGTGATAGAGTATACTTCCGTGGTGGTCCAATTTAAATTTCATCAAAATCGGACTAACTATTTTTTAGTTACACTCCTATACTTAATTGAAAAGTGCTACGCATACCTCGACGGCATTATAGTTGCGGTTGAAGACATCGGAGAACATACACAATGAGAATAATTGATCCCGTGAGTACCAAAGGTACCTAATTAAAAAGTGTAAAATTTTTTTTTACCAAAAAATGGAACCGACTTCAACACTCAAAAGTGTGAAATAACTTGTCGAAGTCGGCACGGTATGAGTGTTGGAAGTAGGTTCCATTTTTTGGTAAAAAAAAAATATTTTGTAACTTTTTTTACACATTATATAGGTCGTACCTACCTATTGAGTATCAAAAATTATGGCTACTTACCTAACTAGTAGAGTGGCATGTAAGGTAATTTTATTCGTAATAATTCGGTAGTGTGTAACGTACATTTTGGATAAATTTTAACACGAAATTAATTGTTCGCAGCTGGCAAGAGGCTAACTAGGTCATCCAACTATTCATATTATTTGGAAGAACTAAAATATAAAGCTCAGTAGGCTTCAGTTAAAACATCGCTAAAATGCTTATCAATTATGTATTTGCAATGTTGAGGCTATGATATGGTGCAATTCATCAGAATCGCTCAGGTATTCTTGTTTCGCGCCATAAGCCGCCCGCCGGCTCTGGAATGTCGACGGGCAAGCTTCGATGTTATGCGGCTACGCGAAACAGAGCGACGCAACCTCCCCTTACCGCGGCTGTGAGCCGAATGCCGCGCGTCGGTTGTTGAATTGAATGATACGAAACGAAGGAAACGAAGTGAAGCCAAGCCGTGTTTCGTTTCTATGTTTTGCCGGGTTACCGGCCGGCTTCAACGCTGCATGCAATTTCATATCACCGCCGCAAGCTTACATTATAAAAACTTAATTTCTAGTACATAGGGATGCCTAGACATTATTATAGAGTTCTGGAGTTTATCCGTCCTGTCGTCGTCGGTAACAGAACATAGTCTCTGTCATAATTTACATAACTTTTACTTACCTACCAAATTTAGTATTATGCTAGGTGACGTTCGGAAATATGTAAGTATATACATTCAGATATTAAATAATTACCTATGGTATTCCATAGTGTAGGTATTTTACAGTATTTAGGAATGACAGAAAATGCCGGCTAGGTAGGTATAGGTACTGTACGTGTATGTCGCGCGGGCGGGCCGGCGCGGCGAGAGGCGACCGGGAGAGGCGCGGGGCACGACGCGACCGCAGCAGCGAGCGGCGGCGGCGGCGGCTGGCGGGCGACCGACCCGACGCAAGAAGTACCATACGAAACGAAACGATCAAGTAGTCGCTCGCAGTCGGCAGCACGCGCGCTCCGCTTCGTCAGTCGTGTCCTCAGCGCCACACGAATCGCACGCGCGGCTTTTATTAGACCGGCCGGCTCCCGAATAATGTTTCAGTGTTTGACAAACTCAATCGGAGGTCTCGGAAGAAGTATCGTATTTAGTAATTTACACTGTACAACCGTTTGCATATTCTCAGTGAGTGTTACGCAGTGTGTACGGAAAAAACTTTGTCGAAGATTTTGAAGAATTTTTGTGTAAAATTTGTGAAATACGCCGGCCGCGGCCGGATTACGTTTTGCACAAAACTTTTTGGTGAGTGTACCTATATAGTAATTATTTGAAATAACTAGGAATAGTATATACAGTTTACTATAATTCCATAGGGGACATTGGGTACGCGGCAAGATGCCGGGGCGTTGCCGGCTTACTCAAGCTACCTATGGTGGCACGGCTTTTTCTGCGAATTGGCAGCGCCCAAATTCTTAGCATTACTTCGAAGGCCTTATATCGTTATAAACAGTTATGCTGGCAATACTAAATTCAAATAAATAGTAAAATCATCCACTACATATTTTTGAAGTGAAATTTTTATACGAAGTGCCAAGTGTACATTGGGTCATAAAATCTGAACTGAAACAGTGAATTGATCAGAAGTCATCTAACTAACTTAAAAGTTTCATATTTAGTATATCTGGTTCTTTACAGTTAGATTGTATATAGGTACACAGTAATATTGAAAAGGGCCTAATATAATAATAGTAGTCCTTTGGAAAATGATTTGATTTTATTATCGAGGTAGGCAATCTTTTTATGCGATACCTACTGTACAATAAACAATTAAATGTGTACCTTTATTACACTTTTAAACATAAAGCGGCCATGTCTATATTTTTGCACCAAAAGCCACTGTTATTGCACAACTTGTATGAAATTGCTCAATACTAATTCTTACCTCATTTTACACAATATTGTATTTTTTAATGAGTCGTTAATATATATTATATATATATATATGTGTGCCTAGTATAAATAGAAATAAAAAAGATAGAATTTTATAAAAATATACCTATGTAATGCCAGACTTTGTAAAAGTTACATAATTCTGCTATTTACGAGTATTTACCAAAGTTCCACACTGACACTGTTTTTATAAGAACCATGTTTTAAGAATTGGTAAATTTGGTAAGTATTTGTCATTAGCATTTATTTATGATGATGATTGATAAATGTATTTCAGTGAAAGCGGTCGGCGTGTTAGGTATTTCACCCATTGTGTCTGTAGTCAGTCGAACGCAAAATAGCGGGAAAATGACTGGTTCCATTATTGCTTTATTAGTAAACACACATTTCGCGCCGTTCTTCGCTTGTAAACAAAAATAGTTTTACGGAAATATTACTTGTGCGAAAAAACTACCCAAATTAGGGATGTACCTTTCACGTCCAGGTAAATTATCGATTAAAATAAATGAGTGTTATTGACGCAAAAAAAACAATTGTGTACATATTTTTTTAAATATACTATTTATACATTTATTATATATCCCGAAGTTCGGACTGCCCAAGGACAAATTGACGTTGTAGGTATCTACTTACGTACTGTTTAAAACACTTCGATTTCATATCCAGACTGCAGTCTGGTTTCGGGCACCGTGTTGGACACATCCACTATTGACTTAGTGTTGTGCACTTGCACTGTTTATTTATTAAATTCAAGAGGTCATTATACTTAGTGTTCTTATTTTTTATTGTACTAAACTTATTATGACTTATTGAGCTTCTAAAGAAAGTGAATACATGTTTTTTGTAATTTTATATATTATCGGTGATCAGGATCACACAAAACTTTTTTTTGAATGTCCGGTTTTGATTATACTTTGTTGTTGGACAAACAAAAATAATTTAATATTTAGATCGTTTAAAATTTGATTACGTTGAAGTTAGTTGAAAACGGGAGCATAATTAACTCGTTGGGTTGGGAATAGTGTACCGTTGAGCGTTAAAGTGTTTCGTTTGTTTTAATTAATTATTTTATATAAGAATTAGATGACCCGGTGAACTTCGTATGCCCTACATGTTTCGGAAAAATATGGTCAAAATATACTATTTATCTGTCTCTCCCTGGTCGTCAGTGCGGTTTGCACGTGAGGTAGCTCGTCGCTCGTTTTCATAATTCATTGAGTTCGACGCCTTAAGTCAGTACAGTAAGTCAGTAACAATAACAGAAAATAAAGCGCTCGTGCACTGACAAACTGATGATAGATTTTAATGACCGTCTTATAATTTATTTCTTAATTTTCTTTTTTCGACAACCAACTGACACTTAACACTTTTTTTATTTCTAAAACAGAATTGTTTTGTATTGCAACAAAATCGACCTTGGAGATCGGACCTCATGCTACAGCTATGAAATTTCTGAACGTCCGTGTCCGTTCCGTGTCCAAAATTCAATTTTGAATTTTGGTCTCACTTCCCTGAAATTCCACAAATATTTCAATATCAAAAATAGCCAAAACGGTCCGACCATTCTCGAGTTTTACCGAGACAAACTAAGAACAATTGATATTTATATAACATGTATATAGAAGATAGATTTACTATCACTTAGTGATTTCGATAAAATATAGTCGTCATTAAAAATTACGTTAAATAAATTTTAGCAATTAATAGACGTTTAATTTTAAGTTGTCACTATTCTCATGAAGCCTTGCCTCCAATAAACTACTTTTTATTAGGAGCGAACGGCTCCCTTACTACTATTGTAATTTTCTACATCTTACTTTTATCCATTTCTGTGCTATCTTGTGCAGTTTGTGGTACAGTAAAATTAACATTTGGTTTTCTGTTGTTGCAGACGGTGTGCGTTGAACCCATCGCGCGCATCGTCCCTGTGATAAGAAGGCCCTGCCTGTGATATCGACGAGTTCGTCTTAGCTTTAAAACTAGTTATTAATATAGAAGTTAAAATGTCGCCGCCGTTCGACTTCACCCTCTGGGATAATGTCGACGAGGACTCCGTTAGGTGGACTGAGACGTCAGAGTTTTGGATACAAGTGCAGTCCGAAACCGACGGTCTGGACATAGTTTCGCCGTCGGACTTTTACGGCTCGGAAGCACTTCAGGATAGCGACGAAGACTGGAGTATAATACCCCCTGAAGAAGCACACAAAGATAGCAAAGTTCTTCACGACTGCATGTGGGCTGGATCATGCACTGACTTGACAACAATTACCAACACGTTTGTACCTTCGGATTTAATACCGGCGACTCCCGGGCAGAGTCTCTTGCGGCGGGACATATCGCCTTCAAGGCCCGATACGCCGCCATCTCTAGACGGAGATGAGCCCCCTCAGTTCCGCCATGCTGTAGATGTGGCAAGCACTGCTCGCCGTATCCTCAGAGACTCCGTTGTTGCCGTTGCTGCCGATCATTCTTATACTTTGGCCAGACAACAGCCTTTAACTGATTGCCTCGGCGTGCAAACGCCTTCTGACTCCTGCGAATCAGGTATGTGTTTATCGTTATTATTTATCATTTTTACATGTACATTGAAAGACCTTTTTGTTCTTTTATTTCACCCAAATAAGTTTTCAAGAAGTCGAAAATGATGCTTAAAATGGTCTTGTATATTAATAATAAATTACGTGTAAATTTCCCGTTTTTTCATATTATAGGTACTTCTATTTAATAATGGCATTAAACGTTTCCAGGTGTTCATATCGTATTATTTGGTTTTGATAAACTTCTCACGTGTTTCAAAATGACTAGATAACGTTGAGCGGGCGGAAAGTTGGTTTCGCAAGTAGCTCGGTAGTAGGAATTCAGGACGCAGGCGCTGTATGGTGAGCGCGGGAAATTGCGAATATCGACCGTCATTCCACGTCCCCCGCTGCGTCTAGACGCACCCGCTGTTCTGTTCTTCCGGAACCTTTGCCCATTGCGACCTTGAACGGCACAACCTTCCTTAATGTCAAATTGCGCAACGTTTGCACTCGAATACACCATTTCTCAGCGTTGATATGTACTCGTAATACATATTTATATGACATAGTGATCATGACACCGATGATGATAGTGACATGGTTTCAGTGTCAAAACATTTGAATGAAGTGCGAGTTGTTCGCTTAGAGACCATGTATTGTATAAAAATATAATATTCAAACAGTACTTATAAGCACGAATTTTTAACAAAATATACACAGACCTTAAGGTTTTATATCTGATCTAAAATCACCGTGCAGAATAAGCAGACAAAAAGTATGAACTGCTAAGTTGCTATATTTTAGCAACTATCATTTTATTCATCATCAATAGTGTGTCCGGTCATGACAGCATCCCTCCTCCTCCATCTACTCCCAAATAACAATAAAACAAAAAACACATAAAGTATAAAACATTTCCCATTCGTTGCGCATCTTAAACTTAAATGAAATTGTGTATTGTATTAAACGGATAATATAATTGGAGCATGGTTTATTTTACGGTTGGCTCGTAGTCTGCAATCTCTAGTCTAGTCCGTTACTTGTGTAAGAATGCAGTGGATTGAAATGGAATCTCATTGAAGTGAAGCTCGTTCGGCGAGCCGCTGCTGGACCGGTTTGCACCGCGGCCCTCTAGTCTGACTGGCTCGGATGACAATTTGATCGACAACGCTTTAATAATCGCCTTCTCCAATCGGTCTGTAACGACTTTCATCTGATTGTGAAGAAAATGGTTTAGTCTTATTACAAATAGATATCGCATCTATTTATTAAAGTTGCATACTAGTACTGATGCTTTATTCAATAGCCGATGGGTCTCGTTTAGTTTTGAACAGCAAATCACAGGTCTGTACACGTGTATACGTTGACAGTGTGGCAGCAGCATTCTATTAGTATGTTGCAAACTAAATAATTTGTAATTATTTTCTCTATTAGTGTCATACATACATATTATTCAATTAGTATCATACATACATATTATTCAATATTAAGGTTCGACATTAGTAACATTGCTAACAAAAGTGTCATCCATCAGTGATACAGTCTGATATTTATGAGCCTATCGACATAGTTTCGCGTAGTAGTAGTAGCGCAAGCTACATAAGTGTTGTGAAGATTTATATACGTGGCTTTGTTAGTTTCGAGCCTACCTTTGAACTAAGTTTCTGTTTACCTTGATATTTTGAGGTATTTCACTTGAATATCTAGTTAACTAGAGCACTGGTTTACCTGCAGATAGTAAGCTCCTTAAAGGGCAATTTGGGGCACACAGATCCGGTTAGTTCGGTTGGTTTAACTAAACATTTTAGTATCAATCAGCGAGCCAAGGCTGCACGCCGGTTTATCGGTGACTAAGTATCTTTTTTTTATTTTACGACCATATTTAAATGTCAGTCTTGACATATTTAATGTTAGTTAATTTTCGTATTAAATTCTAGTCGATTTGTTTAGGTAACTTAAAAATGTCCGACATAATAACGGTACCAGGCTTGAAATGTTTATTAGTAAAATGAGTGAAAATCGGTACATAAGATTGTTCTATGTTCACTGCTTGTATAAAATACTAATGTATTTTATGACCAAAAAATTCAGTTCCAGGGACTGACTTATGAAATCTATTCACACTTTGAAATGAGCAACTGTTTACTAATTTTTACAAAAAAATTATAACAAAGAAAATGGAATTTAATTAACTCTTAGTGTTACCTTAGTTAATACCTAAATTTTAGATCACCGGAAACAACTGATCTTGGAAAACTATAATATCTATACGTGAATAAGGGTTTCTTGTGTAATATTATAGGTAACAATTTTATACCGAGTTATTACTTTTAAGTGACCTAAATTTTGCGATCGACGGAGTTGTCAGTAGAAGCCTAACCTAGCCTTGCCGCCTAGTCCGTGGGCCTGGCCTGGCCTACATTCATTCTCGATCACAATTATAGGTACGTTTCGTACTTAGTGATCACTATCACCAAGTATGATTTATATTATAGGTACCTACAGCACGACTGTACCTACTTGTACATAGGTAGATATGAACCATTTAAGTAATATATTTGTGTATATCTGACCCTATTAGGTTTCAACATGGTCTCTCGTCCAGTATTATATTGTTAATAAAATCTTACCATAATCGTATTTGTATACATAATTAATATTTTAGATGAATACATCATTTAAAAATACATTTTGAAGTCAATGTGCAACTCTATTTATGTTATAAGTCCTGAAAATGTTTCACTCACTAGGTTAGTGTGTCAAAAAATTAAAATACCTAATCTAATTTTATCGACTCTCCTGATAAAATACTTTCGTATCGACTCTCGAGTACGTGTAGGTATGTAGTGAAAAAGACCTTGAGCGTTATCGCCCACGGAATATGCACTTAGATATTTAAACAATCAGTATGAATGTGTTGATATTCTTGATACTAGCTTATTGCGATTGTAGCCGAGTTGATGTACTGTATGTTCGCCATCTTGGCCTCCGTGCGGCCTTCGTGTTATCAATGCCGATAACAATAGTAATACTAGAATGTGACACCCTAACATAAATTTGTATTGTGTTATCAAAAAGAGCCTCAAACCACGCTGATATAACAACATCGCAACAAGATAAACTATTCAATCTTTAAGCGGATGGTCGATCTGTGTTTCGATAACTACACGTACCTATGGAAAATTTTCACATTGCTCCGATAGATATTGTGTAAGAATATTCATAACCGGTTTCTTGATCTGTGGTCAAGATGGGCGTGATAGCATGGTTTACGGGTGGCAACACGAATTGTTAATTCACTGACATCATAACGGCGTACTTGTATGTTATAAACTGAATTGGAAGGCCATCTCCAATTTTACATTGAAAACTAAAACGATAATGATAAATTAGTAAACTCATTTAAATATTAATAGCCTACCATTTAAATATTATTTAGTCAAACAGAGGGATGAGAATGATTAAACACAATTAAATACTAGATGTATGTTGATAGGTATTCCATACTATTTAAATTTATATTGTGGAATTATATGCTAAATGCTTCATAATTCACAATACGTGTTCAAGCTATCGATATTTGAAGCTCATCTCTACGCAAGAATGCGGGTAATAGAGCGGACGGTACTAGTGATGGGCATGCGATCATACAGTTTGCGCCATGAAGAAGTAATATGTGTTATTTTTACAAACTTCTTCGCCTATAATACTTTTCCTGTCTGCGTAAGTATACTGCTACGTTTGTGGTGTTTAATAATTACTATTACCCGTTTAATAAAATATATTGCGTCATAGTATCTCACTTTATATCACGCATAATGTGCGTCCATGAACTTCCGTGCGAACGCTGTCCAAGGTCACTCCGTATGAACGATCGATCGGTGTACACGATAGATTAACCTCGTCTATTTTAGCAGGATCTCGATCTCGAAGCACAAGTGGCCCAGAATCGGGCAGATGACCGAGTTTTCGCGGTTGCGTAACGTCACAAAAATAACCAGTGAGCCTATCAGTGCTTAGCGCCTATCGCGCCTGCCCCTGCGCAAACAGGCAACCAACATGTGCTACGCCCGATTCATTGTTGATGCCGATTTCATGCCTCCAAGCCGTTGCTAGGCTAACTAATAATGTGTTACACCGATACGCTTTATAATGTAACTTATTTAAATATAGATTCGATTAGATATGAAAACCGAAGCGTTCCGCTTAAATGAACGTTGAACATTTTAAAACTTTAGCTGAGCAGTGACATTACAATTTTATTGTGTACGCAGATTTTTAGAGACCGCCTGTTTGTAAAAATACATTGTATAAGTTTTACATACTTTTTGTAATTTTTCAAATACGTATTCTACTTGTGGTGAATGCCAAGACGTAATAAATTTATGATTAACCTTTAACCGCCAGCGGGAACGGCGGATTTCATGATTTAAAATGTTATCCGGTGCGGTGACATTTCCCAACCAATTGTTTTCGAATTGCACCTGGACTGGTGTATTTTAAATGTTACTATCATTATATTACAGAACATGCTGTATATTGTATAAGATGGCGTGCGCCGCCGTATGCGCGTCACGATAATCTTTAATTATCGCGCTCAAATGCCAGTGAACTTGGCCTCCAAGTCGTGGCCAGCCAGGCGTGAACTCAGCCCCTGCTTTACCAGGTCACACTTGACGACATCATTGTACCCATCGTATTCCATTTTGTAAATGTACTTTTTTTTCTTCTGTTTATTAAGTTGTATAATAAAAAAAAATGGAATCCTGATTCCAAGAGCTCATCCTCTGTTCGAAGTATTGACAAACTTGATATCTAAGCGTTAATCAATTTCACCCCGCACATTTACAAGATTTTAAACGACGAATTCAGTCGTAATCACATTTTGATTCGGGGTTAGGGTTGTTCCCGCTGTTCCTAATTAAACAACTTCGAATTTTCGAACTTTTTCCGCGCAGTCGCCACTGCTCCAGGCGAGCTCGAACTGTGGTGACAATAAACTTGTCACACAAAAAAGTGACTCTTCATTACTTTTAATTTTTAAAACTAAACAGTCTGATCGTGTTTCTGAAAAAGGTTCTGTTAAGGTTATTTTAGAAGAATCCAAATCCCGGTTCTTGTGAATTTCGGTGAAAGCAATTTACTAGCATTTTCGTCTAATTGACTATATTAATTAGGTACTGCTCCCAGCAGTCGAGGCCCTACTAGTTAGCTGTGTATGCTTGGAGCAACTACATAATCTTAGAGTGTATGACTCATTTTGTTTCTCACGGCAGCGAATCGTGGCCATACCTAGAAATTCTGACTAATCAAGTCTAGACTCTATCAGGTAGTTAGTCCATGAGATGCAGTCTCATTGTTTATTTTCGATAAGTTTTTATCGATGTTCTTGATCTTGCAAAAACTCCCATCTTCATAGGAGACGCAAAAGTAATAAGGTAGAGAGAGCTAGCAATTTTTTACTCTATCGGCCACGGCACTGGTTGTATAATAAAAAACGGATTACTTTCTGGTATCGTTTAAAATTGTAACGGGCGGTGTATCTAAGAATCGCGTCTCGAGTGATGGAATTATAATAGATAAGCACTAGACCGGATCCCAGCCGCCAGCGCGCGACAATACCGCCCGTATCGGTTTACACGGAGCTGAAACAAATACTCACAATGACCGTTAATCGCGGCGGCGCCACCGAGAAAATTGTCATGTGGAAATCGACTCAGACAATAGACGCCTTACATAGGGTTGCCTTTAGAAACGTTTTCATTTGCATGGCTTTTCAGATAGAGTATACTGCAATTGGCGAAATCCTTTACCTTACACTACTTACTACTACTTACAAAACGCAAGACCTTGCTTGCCACAAGCTGCTACCCTTCCCCTTTTGGTTTGCTTTAGGGCACATCGGGGTGTGTCTACCATTAAATTTGATATAGTGAAAGCAACACTGCCCACGCCTAGATTTAGACGTAAGCGAAGCGTGTTTGACGACAGGCGGTGATACTCGAATTAGATCAATGCGTATAACACCGATAAGCCAACGCGTGACTACGCGGAAATGTAGTAAAAGATCGCGTTGGTATATAAATTTATCTTTTCTTACTGCGATAAATGTCTGATGCGCATTTCTTTTCTTAAACGTGCGCAGTTTAGAAAACATTATTTCGCTTGTATTCCTGAACCGCGCGAGTTTCGTAACCGTATTGAACAGCTGCCTATGTAACTTATTTTTATTCCCAGTCATATATATATCATCCATACCATCAACTTAAACGTTGACGTTCCTCCTTGTTAGCCACGCAAATAACTGTTCTAGCGAACCGGTAACCTTTAATCACAATGAACTTCTGACATAATTATTCGTTATTGTAACCGGATAGTATGGCTGCCTGCGGTCGAGTCGATTCCACGAAACGTACACTCGGCGTAAACACGAGCACAAATTCTCGCCTATATCCGCACTGGGTTGCAGCAGTGCAACACGATAGCATGCATATGCCTACTTAACCTAATCCATTCATTGCGCTCAACAATGCACTGGCAATAGTAACGTCGCCGCTGACCCTATCGCCTCTTATCGTCGCATTGCGAAACCGACCGGAATTTGGGCCGCTTCCGCAACCCTGCTTTGCCGGCTCGTGACAGAAATCGTAGGTATAACACTCCAACCTGCTCATTTGGGAGCCCCAGCCCTATGGCTTCGGCTCTAGAAAAAGCAGGAACATTATATTAGAGAGGCGCCCGTGTTGAGGCTGTCATGCTTGACGCCATGCAACTCCGTACGCCTCTCACATTCGAGTACATGCCTACATAGATGTACTTGAACAGGATCGATAGGGCCCGTGCCGTTCCCTGATTATACCGGTCGAGCCGGTCGGAATGTCAGTTTCAAACGGTTAGCCGCCGTATCGTGCAACTCTCACGTGACAGCTAATTCCGAATCAATGCTCTGTTAAATGGTTGCGGCGGAGGCCGGAAAGCGTGTCCGCCGCTTCATAATCCGGTATCCATTGAGCGCGGAGCTGCGGACGCTGCGGCAACACGCCGCGCATGCGTTCTCTTTTTGGCGCGAATGGCGCGCCGTGACGTCAGGCGTCTGGATCGATGGCGGCAGACGCTGCGGTAGTACGCCGGGGTCGACGTCCTCCCTCCTCGCCGTACGGCGCCCACCCCCTCCCGTGCACCTGACTACTGCAGTCGCATCTCCCCAACTTGGACTAGCCCTCGTACTGTCCTATATATGCACGCTAACTACTTGCGACAACAATGCATGCAGACCTATTACATGAAGCGCGATAAACACTTAGTAATGAATGATGTGGTAACGATTGCAAGACTAAGTATCAACTTATTAAATTCTGTTATCCGTTGTTACAGAGGAGGAAATCGACGTGGTGGGTGACACTGTCCAGCAGACGTTGGTGTCCGTGGGGCAGTTGCGTACCGACAGTTTCCCACGTGTGCCCTCCATGCATCAACAGGAGCACTTGCAGCGGACTATATCTGTGAAGTCAGTCTCGCCGCGACCTATCGCGCGCAAAAAGTTGGTACCTCCACCCAACATAGGTGCTGGTTCGCGGCACGGGCGCCGTCCGCGTGGCTCTGGCCGCCGGGGACGTCGCTCTAATACCGACACTGACTCCGAGGCCGAATCCCCGGACGAGCGCCGCTCTATTCACAACGATATGGAGCGACTACGGCGTATCGGCCTCAAAAACCTCTTTGATGAGCTGAAAAAGCAGATCCCCGCCACTAGAGACAAAGAACGGGCGCCGAAGGTGGTCATATTGCGTGAAGCCGCCGTACTCTGTCGGAAACTCAACCAAGAAGATATCGAGCGTGAAAAGCTGAGAAAGAAGCAGACCCAACTGCAGGCAAAGTTAAAAAAGCTGCGTTCAATGCTCTCAGTACGTTACCGCTCGTACTGAAGGCCGCGCGAGCCTTGAGCGGTGACAGATTCGTTTCCGCAAGTGGAGATTCCAAGTCTTCGCTGCGTGACAATTTATGAACTGGTAACTTCTTGTATGAGGTGCTTCCAAATGTTGTACTGAACATTCACTTTTAAATTTACCTATGTGGACGCGAGACTGTACCCTTCTAATTTGGAAATCCGTCACTATACGGTTACGAAATCTTACATACAGGAGTGACCCTTAAAGTTGAGCCCTTGCGAAATTATTGATAATTATCGATAAAGAAGGTCGGCTTTTACGGCTTACTTTGCTTCTGTTGTGTCGCCTACGGTCTATAGTGCTGTGAAACGATTTCCGTTAGCTTGTTTTGCTCAAAGGGTTTGACAGTGCCAAAGTGAGCCATAAAACAGATAAACCCTAGGTCTTCAGTGAAACGTCTGAAATAGGAACAGACTGCTTTGTAAACTAGTAGACTGGTTTTTACCTCTGAAATAGTTTTTGAATTAATCATTTAATAATCATAGTTGAAATAGTGCTACAGATTTTTAATCGAATGTCCAGACATGTCAAATATTGCTAAGATTTAATGGACCTTCCATTATTGATTAACACTTGCTAATCGCAGTGTCTGTCTGTAGTAGGACAGCATCGCGATGTTTGTATTGAGTTTGTCAACGCTGTAAATATTGTATGTTGAGGATAGTCTGCAAACTGTTGTCAGATGTGTGGCGTGGCTATAGAAAGCTTGCGGGCAGTGAGGGAGTCGTATGGCCACAAATATGTTTTCGGCCCGAGTAATGTAGCATTTTATATTTTTAAAACCTTTAGCTCATACGAGCGAGGTAGTGATATCAATATTGTTTTAACTTTGATATTAATATGTTTAAATTACATTAGGTTAGCTCGCTTACGGTTTTTTGTAGTGTTTTCTAATTTTGTAAATTTTAACACTAAATTTTTACATATAAATGCAATTAACTCCGAGTCACTTTTATTGAGAAGTTTGGTGATATGTTTATTATAATGGTCCATAATAAACTATTCATATGCACTTTACATTCTCTTATTTAGCTAAAATACATGGAATCATTTAAAAAAAAATTTGGTTCAAATTGTAATGCTTATAGGCGTAATATAATGGTTTGTAATTGAAGTCACTACTCGAACAGCGTGCGTAGTAGCTCAATATTGAGTTTCTGTATGTCGTTTTCTCATCACTATGATAAAATTGACTGTTCGTGTTCGGGACTTAAATCATGTACTTTCTCATAATATTTCACGATTATTGATTATTGATGATTTATATTTTATATCATTAGCACATGTATTCATACACACCTATCATTATTATTTTTACAAATACGTTTCATGTGGGTCCGTTGTATTAATGTAACACATTGACAGTGAAAGTATAATCTCAGTGACATTTATTATATTTTAATAGACTGTGTATTATGATAATAACATCAAAATCTATAAAAATGGAAAAGGTCCAAACGGACTGACTATAAATAATAACCAAGACATAGTTCCTCATAGTACCTACTAATAGTAAATTTTGCATTTTCTTTATGATAATATTATTGCAGTAAGTTAGTGATGTACTCGCGATAGTTATTGAGTAATCGATAAAGTAATGACCTGTTTAGAGAAATAAAAGTTTTAAAACGTGAACATTTTCGGAAGCTTTATATTCCACTCGATAATATATTCGGTATTATTGTTATTGTTTTGTTTTTTATTAGTAATATTTTTATTTTTCTAATCAGGTTTGCAATAGAGATTGATGTTTTATCAAGCACATGGTCAGCAGTTTTGTACGTTTGAAGGCTTTAATTGTGTGCGGAATGTGCCTTGCTATATGTAAATTTGAATTGTAGAATATTAGGTTTATACTCGAATTAGTTGCAAGAAATATTTTTTGTGAGAAATATGTAGGCATATATAGCATCGTTCTAAGACGTAGGACACGAGGAGTTATAGTTATCGTGTTAAAGATTCGCAGTTTATCTTCCAATAGACGTTAAAATGTAAATAATAGATAATAGGGCTTAGTTGTATTGTACCTATGTCTCTTGTTTAAGATTTTTTTATGATATGAGTTTTTTTTTAGTAATTGTTTAGTTTCTAAACTGGAGAGTTACGAATTCTCGAATGTTGTACCTGCATTTATTTTTTTTGTTAATCTTGACATCAATATCTTTAAAGATAATGATTTTAGTTATCCAAAAATATAATTGGTTTCTTATCATGGTGATATAAAACCTACTTAAAATAGTTTTTCACATAAGAAAGTCAGTAGTTAAAATTTAATGTTAAGGAAATGACAGCTTTATACATCGGTAGACAAATCGAGATAATATAATAGTAAATCAATAAAACTGCACATTATTGTGACAAGGCACATTTCCACCACTGCCAAAATATTAAAATAGGCGAAAAAGTTTTTACATAACACATGATTATTTGTACATTTTATAAATAAGGTCGCGATTGTAAGTGATGTTTATAGATTAATTTTTATTATTTTTGTATAGTATCCGTTTTATGTAAGAGCTTTCCACCTAGTCGCCGCCGGGGAAAAGGTGTTCAGTTTATAGTTTGTTGGATTGTAATTTGATGAAGGGTCGCGTGCGCCGAGAGCGCGGCGCCCGCGAGCCGGCGGTGGCGTTCACACGCCGCTACAGAGAATGCAGGGCGCAAAATAGATTCCGCCTAATATTAAAGTTGTTCCCTGCAATCTTTGAAGCGGCGTTCTAATATCTAAGGACATGTGTACTTACCACGTCTATTTTATGGATACTATTATATAAAAAGAAGTTTTTTTGGTTTTTGTTCCTTAATTAATGTATGAAACATTAAGATAATCATTACATATAAATAAATGCTGATGTCGGATTTGGACGGGCCTAGGAACTGATTGATTGATTTTGATTTTTATAAAATTTCTTGTAAATTGGAGAAAAATCAGTGTTACTGTGATTATGTACCTGTGCGGTATAGACGAGGTTGAGAATTCCTGGGCCCCTCCGGTTCGACAAAACAAAAACAATACAAAGATTTTTAATTTGCTCAATGTATCCCGATCCCCATCTTATTTCCTTTAGAATATAAAATTCAGATAAGGAAAGTACTAATCAAATTAAGGTACTATTCATTTCACACTAGGCATAAAATTGATTGAATAACATACACCTTATTCTACCTACTACCAATAACATTTACCTAAATTTAAATAAACTTTTAATCGCAATCCAAATGTCGATACAATATTATTCTGTTAGGCAGACAAATTCTCATTATTCCTCTAAAACCAAATATCTACAAGTTACTACAAGAGTTTTTAGATTAGGATCTCATCTACTATAATCATTACATGAACACATGATAGGTATCCATAATTTAGTACCTTCACATAGTCCGGCTGTTGACAAATTTTCGATAAGTAGTAAGTGGTATTCCTAGCCCATCCCTATTTAACAAAAAGCGTTATGTTATATTATATTTCCTAAGTAGGTAATGAAATGGATCACTCCCTTACCTGGACATAGGTGAGCGAACGATCGAGCTTTTCATCGGGCAAAAATTGCTCCAATATGTGATCGATATATCTCAAACGGTCTATATAATTAACTAAAAAAAATTGCGTGCTACACATTAGAACGCGTCGTCACTTAACATCAGGTGAGACAGCGGTCAAACATAAGCTTAACAGCTGAATTAGTTTGACAGGAGCGGTTACTTACGTAGCTAAGTTTTGATTCCGTCATCTTTGAAAGTCGACTATTATTTGGGCGACTCGATAAGTAATTTGACAGGAGAACGAGCTATATCAAACTTGAGCGGAGTAAATCATGGTCTAATGGAGTTCTCGAATACAGAATACTATGTCAGAGTTATGGACTTCACTAGAAAATAGTACTTAAGCCTGACTCAGTCGTTTGTTTGCATTGAGCATACACACCCTATAACATGAGTTATACTATACCTAGTAGCTCACAGCTCTAGATGCCATGATGCCAAAGAGATTGCGAATGACGATTGAAGACCCTTAGATCATCATTATCTCAACCATAGGACTTCCACTGCTGGAAATAAACCATTGATTTCTACAAGAACTGGTTGGAAGCGGCCTGTTTGATGTAGATATGTTTCGTTAATTACGATTACAGTGTTCATCTAGTCCGTAGTTAGGTATTACAGCGAAGAATCCTTGAGTTGATTGTTAAGATATTCTCGTGCGCGGTAATCTTTTACTGATTTTTTGTAGACGGACTACCACTTTCTAGACAGATTTTTTAATATACTTTCTAGATCGCTTGGCCACTTGGTAGTCGTTGTAGTAGTTGATATTAGTGATAATGTGGTCGATGATGTTATCACGCTAGACCTATAATACTCATTGGCTCTCAAGGACTGCTACCTGAACACACTATGTGTTTGGTGACAGTTTTTCAAACTTGAGGGTGGTAGCCAGCCAGGCGGGTACTCGAAAGTACCCTACCACCATACTGGGGATCGAACCGGTGTCCTTCAGTCATCACTTCTCTTTATGAGTCAGATGTTTGACTCTCAGTATATGGTTACTTATCTATGTGTTTGACAACGCTCACAGGACGATGACGTCATAAAAGTTTTGTGTGCAGCTGTCAGTGCATTTCAAAATAAGGATGCTATCTGTGCTACAAGTGCAAGCTCGAAAAGAAACGCACCCCAGATAGGTACTACATCAGTGACTTCTAAATGAAACTGTTCATTCTAACTGAAACTTTTAGAACTTTTCTTTTTGTAATTTATTAGTTATACTAAGCGGTTATCTTATAAACGTTGTTAATTGAGTGAAATTTTTACCAAGATCAAGACAAAAACATATAAATTCGGTGAAACCGAAATACCTTACCTTTTTCACGTTACACCGGACTTACTTGCGTGGAATGGAACGCTTAACATAGAAAAATTAGGTGTCAAATATCAAAACAATAGTGAAGTTCGCGCAAACGTCCAAAACAATGGCCTTCCGTTCTGTGATATCTTCTCGGATCCCTATGGTGATAGTGGTAGGTGCTACTGGTACAGGAAAGACTAAATTAGGTGTGGAATTAGCACAGAAGTTTGCCACAGAGATCATAAGCGCAGATTCTATGCAGGTATGTAAGTATGTTCAGCGGCTCTAACCTCAAAGTTACAATACTACATTATATGCCTCATCGCTCAAATTCTTTTTAAGGTTCTATTAATTGTTAAATACGTGTTCCTTATTTATTCGTTATCAATCATGTGGTCGTATACGTAAGAATGTGTTCAATATCTATAACTACAAATACAATATTTACTACTGGTTTATAACCTACAAATAATTTGTTGTAAGTTATAAACAAGCCTGTCCACAATGACTAGAATTTTAGATTATGTCACTCCAACATCTTTTGCATTTTGCATAGATTTTTATGCAATAACTACTTATGACAAATTTAATTGGAACATTCTACCTGAATCTAAGCAGTCATATTAATTGCTTTATTGACATGACAACTGTTTCTTCTTGTAATTTTATTATCTGAAAGTGCCAACTAGCGGTATTGCGGCTTGATGTATAAAAATATCTAGAACTAAGAGCTTCAGTTATAGTAATATATTTTTTAATAATTTGTTACTTTGTAACAAAAAATGCAGGGTTATAGATTTATTACAGTTGTACATTCTACTTAAACAATGAATCTAAAGAAAATAAAAGTAAATATAAGAAAGCATTTTGTGTTTCCTATATTCACTTGTTGATTTATTAAATTAATTCAGAAATAGCAAGTGGTACTCTTTTACTTTTTTTCACATTTTTGTTGACCATTAAAATCTGCTTGCATACTTATATTACCCAAATAAAGTATGTTTCTTTCTCAAAGTTCGATCACCCATATATATTAAATATTGATATGTATACAGTCTCATTAACCTCGCACTTCAGCAATTCAGTAAGTCCAATAATCCGGCACCCTCTTCTTACTCTCATTCCACAGTCGCACAACGGCATTATTATACCCTCATACATTGTCACAATAACACATACATTTTTGTGATTTGTTTTCTTCAAGTTGAAAATAGCTACAAATGTGAAGCAAAAGGGCAGCATGGAACTCTATCTTCTTAATATTTTAACCTACGACTTTTTCTATACAAGTCAATGATCTGAACGGAATAATCCAGCACCTCCTATTTTCCAATAGTGTGGGATCAGTGAGACTACTATATATATATTAAGGTATTAATGGTTATAACATTTAATACATATAAGTCAAAAGTTTATCCTTTTAGTTGTTTGATGTAGCTACTAAGGCAAAAGTACTCTCTCCTTGATTGCCACAAGAGCTGATTAAAAATGGCAGATACTTCCTATGGACAAATCATGTCAATGAACGAGAAATGTCGCGAATATCTCTATCAGCTACCATTTTAAACTGGCTATGTCCTTCACGTTTTTCTTTAACTTCTTGTTTCAGTTCCATATGTATTTTTTTTATTTATTTATGTTATGATAGCTCTGCGGTGGGAGAGTTGGCTGTCAACCTGACGGATGCTGGATCGTTGCCCACCAACAGCATGAGTGCTCAACTGCTCACAGTGGTAGCGATAATTGGTTGTACCAATTATGCCGATGATCATAGACACCACTACACGTAGTTATTACCAACCACCACAGATCCTGTTATTCCTGAGCACTATTGGGCCGGGTTGCTTCTAGCCAACATAGATCCGGTTATACCTGAGCACTACGGGGCCGGGTAGCTTCTAGCTACCACAGATCTGGTTATTCCTGAGCACTACGGGGCAGGTTACTCCTAGCCACCACAGGGCCCGTTATTTCTAGCCGTTACTGGATTTCATAATTCCTAGACAGTGGGAGCTGGGATATTCCTAGCCACCACAAGACCAGGTCGTTCTCAGCCACAAAGGGGCCCATTGTTCCTGGCTACCATTGAACTGGGCTACTTGTGGCTTGAGTCAGAAAGCTCAACTGACACTCGATATATTAAAATAAAAAAAAATGTATGTAGTCAGTTTTATGTTTTTTTTTGTGAATCTTTATATGCTCAGTATGTCTGACTCTTGAAGAAGTCATTGAGTTATTTGAGGACATATGTTCTTGTACTTGTGGATAAGGTGGTTGCTTAACTAATTCAACAGCAGGAGGTATAATAACCTAATTAGCCCATTTATGCAGTGGCTTCTTTCTTCTGGGCTGCTTCGGGAGCTTCTTTGGCCAAATATTATATATTATCATATGAGCGATTTTTCACCAACAGCTACCAACAGGTAGAGAAGAAGAAGTCACTTAAATTGAATGGGTCACGCGTTAGTACTATTGCATATGTCACTTTTGACACCCAACCAAGATTTGATCGAATCAGAGGTAGGAAGATTATGGTCTCGTCGAGCGTAATTTGGTCTGACAGGTTGACGAGATGGGTTAAGCAAATAATTCTCGAATGGAGTTCGTTAACGCCGAACATCCGCTGTCAGAGGAAGCTAAGCCGATGGAGCTGCAGAACCGCACGCCTGGATACGAAACTCAGATGTCGGATCTTAATAAATACTTCAGATTGTTTTCAAATTTCATCACATTTGTTTTGGAGTCTTTTTAAAATTAAAGTATGTATTTCGTTTTGTAGGTCTTTTTCTTTGGGTAACTAGTCCCTCAGTTACGATTGAAATCAAGTCATTGTCCAAAATATTGTTGTATTTCTTCATAAAACATCGCATAAATATGATTGAAGTGGATGGATTCTTTTCATTGTACTTCAATTTCAGTTCTTCCTTGAAAAATAAAATAAATTTATTGGCGTGCCTTACGATTAGTGGCTGATGTTTGTCAATTTCTTTATATGGTCCCGATAAAGCACACGTTAACAATTACGCCTCGAACTAATTATTTTGAACTTACAGAATCTGCTTTTGACACTATAACAACACTGTTCTGCAACTATAGTTTTTATTCCGTAAAAATTGCCTTGGTTACGAAAAAAACACATGTGATAAAGTGAAGAAAGTGTATGCTATAAGTGGAATCTTGAGGGTATTTACAGTCTGAAATCTTAGAAAATTTATGTTGCTAGAAACTTATTGTTTCATGCTAGTCAAAATATGTATTGTATGAGTTCTAAATATAAATAAAACAATCAATAAATATTATTTTATGCACAGTTCAGGGACCGAAATGGGAAATAGCAGAATATTACTCTTATTTTATCAAAATATACGAAAGTTACGCAACTTTTGATAGATCTTTCGTTAAGGAATACCTAAATAAATGTTATCGGGACAATCATTCAAAAGCCGGGTCGAAAATCATGACATAAATGCTCGGCCCCGCTGAAGCTCCACAGAACAGAACCACCGCGCTACATCGGCCGCCGTAACTAACTGAAGGAGTTGGAATATTCCTTAAAAAAGCGGCGAGTATTGTGGTAGCGTACGATACCTGGTAATACCAGCGTATATTGATTTTCCCTGAACAATTTTGGAGTTGCTTATGAGTAACTCTCTATGATATGTATAAAGATTAGGTACATAATTACGTAAAAGTGTCTGCCTTCCATGGCCCTTTCATACATAAAATTAGACCCAAATTAGCCCTTCTTTGGTAATATTTGAGGACAATCCACTCAGTGAGACAATGTTTGTTCAAGTTATGACCATCTCTTCAAAATTTACGACTAAATACTAAATTGTCACATTAACACACGCATGCCAGTTTTGCTTGCCATAATGGAGTTTCTAATATCCCTTATAGGACTGTTCGTTTACTGGCATTGTTTTATGTTTTACTACCTATATCTCGGAAGTAACCTGTCTAAGTGAAGGTCCACAAGGACCGGTTGAAAGCGGCCCGTGTCCAACCCTTTCCTGCGATCTTATTGAGGTCGTCTGGACGACGACGGACCTGGTTGGTGGCCGTCCTATTCTGAGTAATTTTAACTACCCCTCCTTAAGGTTAAAAAACTGTCACTAAATATACAGTCTGTTACAGCGGTTTCACCCGCATGGGCTACGATTTTTTCGCTACCTCAATTATCTCATGAGAACTTTACTTTTTCGGAATAAAAAGTAGCCTATGTGTTATTCCAGGGTAACTATTTTCATTCCAAATTTCATGAAGATCCTTTCAGCCGTTTCGGCGTGAAAGAATAACAAACATACAAACGAAAGACAAACTTTCGCCTCTATAATAATAGTATCATGAACCTAGAAAATTGTTTTTTCTAGGTTCATGATTAGTATGCTGAGATGAGATATTTTCTAATGCTTATTTGGATCTGGGGCGTGTGTGGCGGTCGGTGAGAGATTCCGAGGCTCGATCGGGTGGCGGAAGGAGTCGCGCCGGCCTCGGCGCTGGCGTAGACGTTGATCTCGCTACCGAATGAAAGCACGAGCGACGCGAGCGCGGGAGCGACAGCGGTTTACAATATATATTCGTATACTAGAATAAGAAATTTCGTTCGTTAATTTTAGCCGTCTTTCCACTGGTGGAAATAGCATCTATTTCGTAATTGTAATGGAATATTCTTATCTATACTGCTATCATAAAAAATGTCTTTAATTTATTCAGTACTGAATATGGAAAAGTTTTGAATCGGGCGGCAGAATGAAGATATTAAGAAATATTTGAAGCCAAATATTAAGAAATATTTGGCTACTAGTGGGATTTGAATCCACGATTACTGAATAATCTCTTGTCGCGTTGACAACTACGCTATAGTGGCAATCTAGAAGCGTACTAGAATGGTTTCACTAGTACATGTACCGGTATGCTGTGAAGAATTGGATGAGACTTGGAAGCAAGAGAGACAAGCCAGGATTACAGTCTGAGAAAATCCGTGATCTTCCGTCCGGGAAATAGGCATGATGGTGCGCATGTATGTTTCTATTAAAATTGCTAATTAGAGGTCTTTTTTAGTCCCAGATTGTTTAATTACGTTCCGTTTGTAGAATACTCGATAGCAGCAGAATATCAACAAATCATACATAATGCAAAGCGTGTCCGAAGATATAATATTGTGATATTTGCGGGATCATGTGTTTGTATAATATTTGTCTTGCGGGTCAACATTACATGACATAACCCGTACTAGAGGTCGTCCAAATAAATAAACATTTCGCAAACGATCAAACAATGACGGCATATTAATAATATCTAAAAAAAAAAAAAAAAAAAAAAATCTCTGATCTGTGCAGGGTACTACGTATATATGTAGGAATAAAATTTATTTTAGTCTGTATCTTTCTTTATTTATCATAGGTACCTAAGCCATTAACCACCATATAAATTTTAAGTGTATTTAACCGACTTACAAAAAGGAGGAGGTTCTCAATTAGACCCGTCCTAATTGAGAATCTCGACTTCATCAAGTTACATCACACTTTTGAGTGTTGAAGCCGGTTCTATTTTTAGGTGAAATTTGTTCATGATATGGAAATCTTTTATCCAACATGTACCTACGGTGGGCACTCTATTGAGTGTGAAAAATGAGTCGCTGAATCAAATGTAGATCAAATGTGTCTATTTTTACGTTTCAAAATTTCTAGAAAGAAAAAGAATGAGCCATCAGAAAAGTCATTTTTATCTTTGAAGAATAGGAAAAGGAGAAAAAATTCAGCTGTTTTCTATTTGCTATAAGTCGTATTTTTAAATCTCGCCTTGTTTAATAGGTGGATTTCGAAAATGCGATTAAAAAAAAAAAAATTTTAACCACGCACGCTTGCTAATCATCTAGGATTAGCAAGCGTGCGTGGTTAAAAATATTTTTTTGCTTATGTCTGTATCTTTGACAGATACATACATATGGACATTTAGGAACTACTAATCATATATGTACATATAATATGAACAGATTCGTCTGAAATTTGGCATAGGCACAGAGTTTCCTATGAATTCTGAAAGTGTAACATACATATAAAAAAATATGTGCGAGTGACACCGCGGGGTACAACTAATACATCATATAAACTTTCAAGCGTTTGTGTGGGTGATTAAGTTTAATTATGTTAAGATATCTAATTGCCAGTCAGACTATCGTGCTCCATTAATTTTGGCTGTTTATTTCGTACTCAAATTACAAGTTAACTATCGGTTCTTTTGATTTGACAGCCTTGGCATTTAGGATTCTTAGTAGGACCTAACCTTTCTTAACCAGGTATACGTTAGACGTCTGGCAAATTTATATTTAGCTTGTTAATTATTATGGTTAATTTCCTCATCAAAAGTTGTTTATTCTTGAGCATAATAATTACTGTATAAATGAGTTCAACAAGATTTGTTTTCTGAAATGTTCACGATAACTAAGTTAATATATAATCTACTCTTAATGCTTTAAATGGGGTTTCAAACATGTTTTAGTTCTTGTGGTCTGAACAAATGTCAATCATTTTTATTTTATTTATTTACATTTTGTATGTGTGTGTGTGTGCGTGTGTGTGTATGTACACGTTCGTGTGTGTGTTTGTGTGTATGTACACGTTCGTGTGTGTGTGTGTGTGTGTGTGAGAGAGAGAGATAATTTGAATAATCCTACAAAGTGATATTTACGTTTGAATAAAGGAAATATTGTTCCTAAGTGACTGACATTTGTTAGATTATTACGAATAGTGGTTTTATGAAATAGGTCCCTGATAAATAAATAATTATTTATTGTAAGGTTGATTTATAGCGCCACCTCGTGTGCGCCGAGAGGATCTTCAGCTTCTACAATTTAACTATTAATTGCTGGACTTTTAAACAAAGTAAACTACCTTTACAACTTAGTTGTGTAATCACACGTCGGTTTATTTATTTAGCCTCGTGTACATCGCCCATTAAGATTTAAAACGCAGTCAACATTATTATGTATAAATAAACAATGCTTATACAATATTTACTGTAGGTACATCTGGCTGACCGATGATGGGATGGCAGAATTAAGCTCTATCATTCCGATGCACTCATACGTATTTGATATAAAACCGATAGGTACATGATATTGAAAGCTTTAAAGCTTCAAACAGTGATTCGCTGCCAATCGTCCTTATGGCTCGCTTGTCGATTAACGCTAACCCTTCTAGTTCGTGCCTACTTAGATGAGTCATCCTATCCATTTATATTTATTCGTCTGCTAAGAGCAAAGAAATTGTAAATTTTTAATGTCGCATATATTAAAATGGACTAGCAAGCGCGGCGTTGGAGGTCCAGCAGCAAGGTGGACACACGAGTTAAGACACTGGCTGCATGCGACCCGCTTTATACCGCTCCCTTTTGCAGATCAAGTTCAAGCCTCAAGCAATTTGGGGTTCCCCGAGCAGAAGAAGTCCTATGCTGAGATGATTATGATATGTATAATAATATGGGACAACGGTCACACAAGGTCTTCAGGTCCCAAACTAGGCAGAGCCTGTACTATGGTAACCTGATGACTGATATATATATATACTTATATACATATACACACCCAGACAGACAGGTCAAACAGACATGTTCATACACACAAATGTTTGACCAGTCCGGGAATCGCACCCGGGACCAGCGGCTCAGAAGGCAGAGTGCTACCAACTGCGCCAACCGGCCAGTCAAATAATGCATGTATGTAATTGCAAGTAATAGTAAGGTTTATTCATTTTTACAATATAAAACTAAACGGAAGGAAAAACACTGACTACCAAAGGGTATATCCATAGATTAAGTAAGTCATACGAATTTCATGATTTTTTTTACCCTTCCTCCCTCCTTGTCACAGGTGGTCACAATCGCGAGATCTGAATGTGACGCGAAATTATTTCATTAATATTTTTACATCCTCAAATGTATAGTTTTGACGGAGAAAAAATGTTCGTTAATCATTAATACATTATCCTTTTCTATCAGACAATAATTGTAAGTTATAGATATAGAACAAGTATAGTTCCCGTAGGATAATTGAAGTAGCGGGCAAACCGTAATCAACGCGAGTGAAACCGCGGGGCGTGACTAGTAAATGATAAATTAGAGATGACTTTTCATGCAAAACCGTAGTATCTCGGCTGCCTATGGATCGCTTTCTATTTGGTCTCGATCTCGACAGCAATTAATTGAGAAACTGATCCGAGCGTTTTACATGTCTTATCTTTTTTTTATTTATTATAAGTTTGCGTTTGACAACTGTCTCACCTGATCTTAAGTGATGACGTTGTCTAGGATTTAGCACGCAAACCTAGAAGGTACCTATTCACTCGCGACTTGAAGACTCCAGGATTGTACATATCGGGAAACACGGACTCGGACAACGAGTTCCATTCCTTGGCAGTACGCATTAAGATAGTGGAAGCAAAACGCTTCGAACGTATAGGTGGTATATCTACCATATAGCGATGGCGAATTGCCGTACGTCGAGTCGAACGACGATAGAAAGGGGATGGTGGAATCAGATTGTGTAATTCCAGTGCACATTCTCCGAAATGCACCCGATAGAAAACCGATAGGCTTGCTACTCTACGCCGGTGTTCAAGCATCTGAAGCCTATATTATATATCATATCACGTGATCAGATTGCAGTAGATGGTTACGTACCAGTATTTGTCTTGTTGGGTTCATTATATACAGCCATGGATGGTAGTCCATTGACTTCAAAAACCATGGCATTTCGGATGCTATCATTCCAGTCCATTGACGCATTGTTATACCAGTTCATATGACATCAGCGTCTATCTCACGGGCCAATCTAACTGGTCCTGTCTGGCCGTGATTCACTTGATATAGTGACAAAGTGACGAATGCAATTGGCCATTATTATAGTACTTTAAATCTGTTTTATGTTACTGCTATGTGTCAAATAGTATGTTCATCTTCTTCAGTTTTGGAAGATGAAGATAAGTTGGGTGCAGCTGGTACAGCTGTGAAGATACAGCTCTTTTTTTTCCAAATATTAATGTTCCTTTTCTTGACAGCTTAGTTTTACCATAGTTAAGATAACCAACAGTTAAAAGGTAACTAACCTAATTGTTGAATTCCTGTTCAAAATCTAGTATTTCTAATCTGGCGTGGTTAAAAATGTTCAGCATGTTTTTTTAGTCTATGATTAATGCTGACTATCGGATCAAAAAAAACTAAATTTAGCAAATATTCACTTTTTTAAACCATTTTTCAACTTCAATATGAATTAAGTAACCGGCCCATAGATATATTAACTAACTAGTTCAGTTGCTCTCTTTAAGCATTACAAAGCCTGCAGCGCCGATGGACACAGGCAATCCTAGTGCGAGGGGCACTAGGATTGCCTGTGTCGCGGGAGGCATGGACACGCACAATCACAGCATAGAAACACCCAAGACCCGTGACAAACCTCCACACTCATCGCACAAATGTTTGCCCCCGCCGGGATGCGAACCCAGGGTCCCTGGAGACACAGAAGTCATGTCACTGACTGATGATATTATTATTTTATATTATTAAAAGTTGCAATTGTTTTCATACATTTCGTCACAATGTGATAAAATGATGCGAGCCGCTTTCATCCGGTTCTTATGGAAATCATGGGTCTATCCAGCGGTGGACGTCTTATGGCTGAGATGATGATGATCACAATATGCGTCAGTCACAAGCTTTCAATGTCAATTATGATTTAACGCTTCTTGAAACGGCGGCCCGGTATCACACCATAATATTTGACGTCAGAGTTCCTCGACCTCTTTCTCTTAATGTAAATAAACAATTTTCTATATGGGTACTCGATACTTATATACGTTTTATTGTACCTATGCCAAGATTGGCTCACTCTCAGCGTTGCCAAATGTACGTACCCTCGCGAGCTTGTGGAATTCTCTTTGTTTGGTCACGGTTTGGTACTATCCCGTACAATATAGCAAATAGGTACATTGAAATAGTGTAATAGAAAGCATGCGTTTGTTGTGGATGGGGGGAGACATGAGAGGGGAGGGAGGCCACCTCTGGCACGTAACGAATCCCACATAAGCCAGAGGTAGAATTTAACTACCTATATCCGATATCAACTGTGTGGTGACTAGACTCTTAGTCCAGTTTCTTCTCCTTTCTTCTATAATTTTGTGTCATCCTAGATGCTTGCTTCGGCAGCAAAGTCTTTTCGAACAGTAGGTACTACCGGAAGACAAAAAATTACAGATGAAAAATATACCTTCATCGTGAAGTCAAAAAATTCAGAATGAAATCAGCAAATTGAAAAGTTTTGTAACTTATGACCCCAAAATGATCTAGCATTACCGAAATATCTGTGCAGTCTTACATGTAGTGGGATATTATTCAGATAGTTTGTTACAAAATTTGAGGGTAGTATCTAGCCAGGCAGGTAGCTAGATCAAGCTTGATAAACTGTCAAGAAAGTGTGTTCAGGCACCTGTGCTTGAGAGCCAGTTAGAATTTTGGTTATAGCGTGATTGCACGTTTGACCAAATTATCACTGACTATCACGTGAGATTGTGGTCGAAACCTTTTGGCCTTTACAGTGGCATAGTAGACACATCTCGTTTTATAGATCTGTATTCAGCGTAATATTATCTAAACGCTAATTACGTTTCAGATATTTTACGAAATGTAGGTATTTGATTTTTTAAACTAAATGTCGCGCTTTATTAGATTTTAAAGTTCAACACGCTCAAATTACTAAAGCATGACTTCATCTAGCTAATGTGCCGCGGTTGCTCCAGTTAGTTCTAAAATTGTAATGTCGGATCACTTCAAAGAACTGAACACGAGCGATGATTTCTGTCGAAATGAAAAAGACATTGTATATAAATAAAAATAATAATAATATAAAATTCAAGTTTCCAGTCCAACCCTTAGACTACCACAGGGTATGATTTAATATGATTTTTTTTTCAGTATCCCTATCATGATGACTCTGTCTTGATAGGTACCGCCACATTTTTTTTTCGATGAAATTTGGTATGGAAATGGTTTAAACCCTGGATTAACATATAGGCTACTTTTATCCCAAAAAAAGTATAGTTCCCGTGGGATAATTAAGGTAGGGGGAAAACCGTAATCCACGGGGTTGCAACCGCGGGGCGCTACTAGTATCTTATTTTTTTTTTTTTTTTTCTAACGGACTAATGCTGTTTGCCTCTACCGGCATTTACAGCTTCACCGGAGGGGAATCGCGGCGTAGTATCTTTATAATTCTGTATATTTGTACCTAGTTTTAGATTATCAAAGAATCTTTCTTAAGTCACGTTGTGTTCGTTGTCACAAGTTCGTCAATTTTCATTATAAATGTAGTTATTGTCATACATTTTGAGCCACAAGGCTCCGTCGTGTTCGGCATTCATCGCTTTAGTAAAAGCACGTTAAAGGCAATCTGGAACGTCAACTGCTAATAATAAAGTCACACGTAGACCTAGGTTGGCGACACAGGTCAATAACATCGAACTGTTGGCTTGCTTGGCGGACTATTGTATTTCATCTGTTTAACTCTAACAGCTATGGAGAGGGCTATGCTCGGGTTTATTTACGAGATCGAATATTAAAAAAATAGGAGGTCCGTCGGCACAGAAACACTAGACGGTCTAGTCCACTGAGTTTGAAAATTGAAATGCCGGTGGACAGGCAACATACAAGTCAGATCTTATGGCCGGTGGGGACGAAAGGTTCTTGTGCGAAGACCATGGACTAGCAATCGTAGTGCAAGACGTCTACTGACAGGTGATAGACGGCCTGATAAAACTCGCGAGAGGGAGATGCGCTTCAAGCGGGCTGCTACTCACTCGTTCTTTTTTATGCTTTATAAATCTAGCGTTTGACCCCTATATCATTGAAAAAAGAAAGAAAAACGCTTCATTTGTGACATTACACAAAAGTTCAGACACATTCATTATGATAAACACCAGCAAAGAGAAATAAAGGAAAAAAACAATAATATCACATAAGACAAAAAATGCAGTATAATGTCACAAAATGGCCCCAATTCAGCATAATGCGGGGTGTAAGCCAGCGCTGGTCTTCCGTTGGAGCCATTCGGTGATGTCACGCAATGTAGGCATATACACAGCACGTATCTAGGCTGACCAAAAACATAAAAACCAAAGGATAATAAACAGATTTATTAAGGTACATAAACACAAAACTCGAGTGTTCACTACTAATTATTAAATATAATATAATAGAATGTTGCAAGTTTAAGAGTCGCGCTATATTGCACTAGTCTCGTGTTAAAGAGTTTCCTCCAATTTTTGATGTTCAATAATATATTTTTTCAATTTGAATTTAAAGCTTTGAATACTATGCAAGTTCCTAAGCGGCGGTGGTATGTTATTCCAACATTTGCTAGCTGCGTAGCGGAAACTACCTCTGAAGGAGGCCGAACTATGGCATTGCGTGGAGAGCCGTGGTGCACCTTGGCGTGAGTTCTGGGATCTACAGTTGGACATCCATGTCAGTTTTTCATAAAGATATGAAGGCTGTTTGTATTTTAATACACCACAAAGCAGCATTGGATGGTCAGTGACGATGTTTTCGAAGATGTTATCACCCTAGAATATTTTCTGGCTTTATAGACAGACTGTTGCCTGAACACACCATGTGTTTTTTTCAAATTTGAAGGCGGTAGCCAGGCGGGTATTACATTTTTTTACCTTAGCAATGATTCTACGCTAATTAATAGGTTTACATTTCAATTAAGAAGAAGTATGGTAACATTATTGCACCTACCTGCCTATATTGTTTTCTTTTAATATGTTTCCATAATTTCAATTGTAATTAATAAGTAAAAATATAACTAGAAATTTTTTGGCCATTATGGAATGATAAAAAATATAGTTAACAGATTTTTGACGGAAATACACAACAAACTGGACGGATTTTGAACAGAAAAATCTCGTTGGTAACTGTCAGAAAGTACTTCACAAAACTCATAAAACTCTCTAGTAGAAACAATATATGGTAGTCATCTAGCTACCTATAAACTGCGCGTTGTGCCACCTCCAAGGTTTTCAAGGTAGTCCTGGGTGACCTATGGACATCACCGTCTACTCGAATTGCTCCAAGAACTCGGATGTGGCTCTTCGACTGGGCTCCTGAGACCACAACCGGTACCGGATTGAAATGAAAGATATAATAATATCTTTCATTTCAATCCGGTCTATCGGTTCTACTAATTTAATTTTTAATTTTAATTTAATATTAAAAAAAAGAAAAGATTCAAAAGTACCGTTCAGTAGTAAGTTAAGTAAAAGTAGAAAGAGAGAGAAAAAAATGAATGTATAAATTACTATAAATGTATAAATAACAAAAAAGAGAAAAAAAAATAGAAATATTATAAATGCGAAAGTTTGTGTGTATGTTTGTTACTTCTTAACGCTCAAACGGCTACACCGATTTCGATGAAATTTGCTATGGAGATAGTTTAAACCCTGGATTAACACATAGGCTACTGTTATCCCGGAGAAAGTATAATTCCCGTGGGATAATTGAGGTAGCGGGAAAACCGTACTCCGCGCGGGTGAAACCGCGGGGCACTACAAGTAAATAAATAAATTTCGCTCTTTAATGACGCATACATTGATTTTAAAACGTTATAACTAAAACAGATTAGGAAGCGTTCAGTTGAAATTGCTACTATCATTCACCCATTCATGGCGCAACTGCCTTCACCTATCCAGATCTCTTAGACAAGCTGTGCTTCCAGCGTTTCCCGGACTTATGCGGGCCAATAAATGCTGCTTAATAATTTCGGTATACTTTGTGGCGTTGACACAGTTTGGCAGTTCCTCTTCAAGATGGAAATTGAAACCAGCTTGTGTTTTATCAAGTTTGCGTTAAACATATTTTCGTGAGTTGAGTCACAGATTAGGTGGCAGTACAAGGTTGAATGGCCACACGTGGGTCTCTCATTATGGTTGTCTTCGATTTGTCTACTATTGTTGGCCGATGGCTGCGAAATCAAATAACACATGTACATTGTACTTTTAACAATTGCTTAGGCTATTTTTAAATTTGTTTAGGAATTTTAGGAATATATAAAAAAATAATTTTATTTTGCAAAATTACGCGCTTGTTCTGTTGTTTACGTTTATATATACCTGTTGTACGTATATGTATGTACATAAATACATCCTATCTTGAATGCTAAAACCAAAATATATGGTATTCTTCACGTAAAAAGAACCTCGACGTTCTTTTTATGAAAATATGACTTCCACTACGTATCAGCGGAACATTTTCTTGAAAAATTGCTTACCTGAATCGCTCAAGTGTTCCTGTAAAATTTGAAGAGTTCTCTCGATCTCTCCAGGATCCAATCATCAGATGCACCTGACGACCATAGGACAATCTCGGAAGTGTACCCTTTCTCTGTAAAGAGAGAACATTTACAAAATTAGTCCAGGTGTCTGAGTAATCGGGTAACGTACATAAAAAAGGGTTCTGGAATGGAGACCACAGACTGGCAAGCGCGGCATAGGATGGCCACCGACAAGGTGGACAAATGACCTGATAAAGATTCCAACCTTCCAACCAGTCTTTGTAGAAATCAGTGGGGGAGGCGTATGTCCAGCAGTGGACGTCCTATGGCTGAGATGATGATGACATAAAAAAACAAGATTCCGTAGAGAACCTCCTGCTTTTTTGTTGAAGTCGGTTAACAAAAGGTCTACGATACGCATATAAGAATCTCCAATGCAAAGTGCATAGTGTATAGTTCCCAAAATGGATGGACTGAATTATATGTATGTTCTTTTAAAAGCAGATCCGGTCGAGAGTATAAATATATATGGTAAGATAGAATATAGATAAATATAGTATATTACTAGGTGCGCTTTGATCGCCTACGACTACGGTTTACCCGTTACTTTCTTCAGTTATCCAGCGAGAAGTGGTACATTATACGAGATAAAAAGTACTCCATACTCTATAATGGATACATACTCTATTCCTGTTTATAATGATACTCTATCCCTGTACCAAATTTAATACAGGATTCATAAATATTTCATCCAAATCGATTCCGTATTTGTCGTTAATATCAATATCAGGTTGATATTTTTTACCTCGTAACTTAGCCATTTCATTTTATGAACTCATAATAAGAAACTAACACTATTGCTACTTTTTCTGATGATACTGCTATAATGGCAACAGGCAATACCCACAACGAGGCTGTGGACAAGGTACAAATAGCAATAAATAAGTTCTACGGATGGACCAAGAAATGGAGAATTAAGTTAAATGAAACAAAATCTATTCATGTAGATATCAGTAATAAAAGACACAGTTATTGTCCCGTGTGCATTAATAATAAGAAGATTCCCTACGAAAACTCGGCTAAGTATCTCGGGATGACGCTTGATGCAAAAATTAAATGGAAAGTTCACGTCAAGAAAAAAAGACAAGAATTAAATCTACGCTATAAAAAAATGCAATGGCTGCTTGGAAAATATTCTGCGCTGTCAACTCATAACCAACTATTATTGTACAGGCAAGTGTTAGTGCCAATATGGACTTACGGCATTCAGCTGTGGGGATGCATCAAACCATTCAAACATTTGGCCGGCCAGTCAAACATTTTGACTGGCCGGTTGGCGCAGTTGGTAGCACTCTGCCTTCTGAGCCGCTGGTCCCGGGTTCGATTCCCGGACAGGTCAAACATTTGTGTGCATGAACATGTCTGCTTGACCTGTGTCTGTGTGTGTATATGTATTTATAAGTATATATATCAGTCATCAGGTTACCATAGTACAGGCTCTGCCTAGTTTGGGGCCTGAAGACCTTGTGTTAATGTTAATAAATAAATAAAAAATAAAAAAATAAACCGAGCAATATCCTGATTATACAAAGATTCCAAAATAAAGTATTAAGGGAAATAGTAAACGCACCTTGGTACATAAGAAACAATGACCTCCACCGGGACCTTAAAATAGAGTTCGTTGACAAAGTGATTAAAAACTATGCAGAAGCTCACCAACAAAGACTTCATCATCATGTTAATGTTGAGGCAGTTATGCTCCTTGACCAGACCTATCTAGTGAGAAGACTCAAAAGAGCAAAACCGTTCGAATTAGTGTAGTGTTCAGTGACAGTGTGCTAGTGTAATGTGGTTAAAATACTGCTCATAGAGAACACATGAACAAAGTGTCTCCGCCTTAATTATAGACAATAAGAAAAGTGTTAATGGACACATTCTTAGTACAGTAAATTTAGCAAGTTAAGTTAGACTTAAATTACTTATTAGCTTTTTTAGGCTAGATTATAATATTTTTATAGGATGCATTTGTTTTCGTACTATGTTAAAGAAAAAAATAAAAAAAATCTTTTTCATAGAAATATAACGAAATCTATCAAGTGTAAATATGTTGTAGAAGTGTCTCGGATAATCTAAGTAAAGTTTGTATAGTTTCTAAACTACGTAATTATAAAAATAATTAGCATATAATAAATCTTGAGCTAATTTCACGAGCAAAGTTTAAAAACTATGCTTGTGAAATTCGCTAATGATCAGCGTCAAACTAAATGATGTGGTTGCTATCGGGTGCTATTACAAAATCGAAACATAATCGACACACGTCTTTTTATCAACGTATTTTGTAGTGACATAACGTGTTAAACGATAAGTCGTGCATGACACAATCAACGAACATGCCTCAAGGTTTTGGTATCTTGTAAATTTATCGGCCCTTGTGAATGTTCTTAGTGGCGCTTCTTCAATTTACTCGTAACAAAGCTTGCCAAGTTGTGATTGATTAGGATTACTCTTTAAAATTATTTCTCAATACTTTTTGTCAAAATTTAATGGATTATTTCAAACATTTTAACTAGCTATCATTATATTTTAATAATCGGTTATATTTTATGAACATAACTTACGTCCAGACCGTGTTTATATAAAGACTTTATCCGTTTTTGTTTAAATGAAAACATTTGAAATACATTGCAAATATTCCGATAAGAATGTGAACTCTTGTGTAATTTCCATGCCATTAAAAAAAAATAATTCTTGATTATCCAATAAAGTTACAATTATTTGTGTCTGTCGACACTCTTTCAAGTCCAAGAATCACTTGCTTTTATGCTACTATTTGAAGACCCCAACATGTTTTTAACTGAGCTCTCCCGTACTATGTGGGAGACGAATCCACGGGTCTTTGTTGTTGCCACAAGACACGTTCATTAGGCCATGTCTTTGTTGTTGCCACAAGACACGTTCATTAGGCCATGTATTTGTTGTTGCCAGAAGACACGTTCATTAGCCCATTTTTTGTTGTTGCCACAAGACACGTTCATTAGGCCATGTCTTTGTTGTTGCCACAAGACACGTTCGTTAGGCCATGTATTTGTTGTTGCCACAAGACACGTTCATTAAGCCATGTATATGTTGTTGCCACAAGACACGTTCATTAGCCCATTTTTTTTTGTTGCCACAAGACACGTTCATTAGGCCATGTCTTTGATGTTGCCACAAGACACGTTCGTTAGGCCATGTCTTTGACTGTGGCTGGCAACTGGCGCGGTTTTGTGGGTCACTAAACTCCACAGAACCTTTAATAATTTCGTAGCACCTTCAAAGTAGTGAAGCCTTGCCAAAAAAATCCCCTCCATAAAAAGGCTAGTTTGTCAGGTAAAAGTCACCCTTATTACAAATAATTCTTCTACATGGGGCTGATTTTTATCGTTTTTAATTTCCTTTCTTGTGGTATAAGAAACAGTTCAACGGCATTTATCGTAATCGCGAGAATCTCAGATAAAAGAAAAATATGGTCCGTGGAAAATATTTTTTCACTAGTAAGTCAGCAAATAAAATGAAATTTTGTTTAATCAGAATTGACCTGCGTGAACTGTTCCCATAAATGGTATTTTTTTGTCAATGAGACATGAACCTAAAAAAAAGCAGAAAATACTCAATATTGTCTATTTAGTAAATGGTGGCCTTTAAGCCCCTTACCGTGAGAGAGTAAGCCTGTTCTTTCCAATTGACGCAGGTGATTTGACCCTTGAAAAGTGGCGGAAAATGTACATTACATTCGTGTACCTAATTCATATCTTAGATAATATTATTCAGGTCGTTAACGTCGTCAAGTGTCATAGAACTTGGCGAAATGAATAATGCCGTGTGATGTCCGAACATCACACTTAAAATAGTACATGAGTGACGAAACAATTAGACTCGGTTCAGCCGATGTCGCAAATACAGAGAGATTTTTAGACGGTATGTCAATGACTTTTTAGTGTTTCAGTCACTAATGAATTTCTAGGTTGCTGTTTTTAACTGACTTAAAAAAAGGAGATAGATAGATAGATAGATATACACTTTATTGAACACAGTATAAAAAAGTAATAAATAACAAAACAATTTTAAAATGACTGTAACAACAGGCGGTCTTATCGCTGTCAGCGATCTCTTCCAGACAACCTTTGGATGGAGAGGAAAACACTGACGGATGGCGGCGTCCATAAATTTAAGTTACATCAATTACTGTGCTATAAGTATAAAATACAGTTATATATTCAAATATATATATTATAAATACATATATTCTACAAATAAATTACTAAATACTAATACAACAATATAATATATATATACTATATAATAGTATAATAAGATATATTATAAGGAGGAGGTATATAAGGAGGGTAAGGGGAGTATAGTATAAGGAGGAGGTTACTCAATTCGACCGTATATGTATATATATATATATATTTTAGGGGGTTTGCGGATAACTTTGTTGTTTATGAACCGATTTTGTTTGATAGAGTATATTTCCGAGATGGTCCCATTTAAATTTCATCCAAATCGGCCAAGCGGCTTTTGGGTTACACTCCAATAACTGAAAAGTGTTACATCTATCTGGATAACTTCCTTATTGAGGCTGAAGAAATCGGTGAATATACATAATGACAGTAATTGATCCCGTAAGTGACAAAGGTCACTGAAAATGATGAAAAAAAGCTTTTAACCAAAAATGGAACCTACGTCTATACTCAAAAGTGTGAAATGACGTGTCGAAGTCGGTGGACTTATGTTTATTCGCTCTACAATTACAGGGCTAAATGATGCCACGTATGTCTTATTGATTTTACATGACGTAAATGTAACCTAAACATTTTGACCGGAAGTGGGGGATTTTCACAGACTTCCGGACAATTTTAGGTGCTATAATTTTCCGATCCTCGCTCAGCACTACTTTCCCGACCGTGAGCCATGCAGCGTGACGTCATATGACGTAGGTAATATTGGAGCGGGCTCACGGACAAGTAGGTCATTTACATTTTTGTAATATAACAGCATTAAAATAAAGCAAATATAGCATTTGTGAAATAACATCAACACGCATGAGGATTTCTTCAGCCCCTTCTAACACCCGCGAGCCTCCCTATTGTCATCGGCACCCCTTAAAGTACGTAGTGTACGGTAGGTACACTATTTATTACCAACTAGTAGCGCCCTGCGGTTTCTCCCGCGTGGATTACGGTTTTCCCGTTACCTCAATTATCCCACGGGAACTATAATTTCTCCGGGATAAAAGTTCTCCTGTGTGTTAATCCAGGATTTAAACTATCTCCATACCAAATTTCATCGAAGTCGGTGTAGCCGTTTCGTTTGAGCGTGAAGAAGTAACAAACATACACACAAACTTTCACATTTATAATATTAGTAGCATAGGATTAATTAGTCTCTAGAATGTTTGTGAATTTGAGAGATATGTTCTATAAGTTATTGTCAATAAATATTTCATTAATTCATTCATCAAGCTGATTATGATAAAAGGCAAAGTCTATTTTAATGGTATATTGTTATGATTTCAATCGAGGCTCCAACAACTATTTGGTGAATCAATATTGCCCATCCTTGTAAAGTACCGCCCGTAGGCCTCGCTTACATTATTGGAACATACCAATGCCATTCATATTAGTGTTGACTGCTAGATCGTTCCGGTTTATATCTGTACTTCGAACGTGACTATGAAGGTATAATATTTTCTGAAATTTATGCGATTCATCATCATCATAGCCATAGAACGTCCTGCTGATTGCTGGACATATGCCTCCCCAATGATTTCCACAAAGACCGGTTGAAAGCGACCCGCATCCAGCCCTTGCGTGCGATCTTAGTCAGGTCGTCTATCGACATGGCCGGTGGCCGTCTTATGCTGCTGCCGCGATTTTTTATTATGCGATATTGCGATAATATACGATTTATGCGATTAACCTTGTTTAATTGTGATTAATACATCGCTGTAAACGGTTTAAATCGTGTATAATTTACTTACTTTGGTTTCCGAACACTTTTCAGTGATTGTGGTCTCGGGTAGGTTAGATGACATTAGTCTATGAAACAATTATTCGATAATTTTGTGCACCTGAAGGTAATTTGAGGGTACATACAGCTTTACAAATGGTACAGGTGCCGAGGAAAGTTATTTCTCTAAACAAATAGGAAAGGTAGTCAAAACGTTGAGTTTTGAAGTTGATGTTACATTATTGATAGAACGTTAATATTTTAAGAATTTTTATTGTGTATCGCATTAACCTCATGCTAGGCAGAACTTCAGTTCAAATATAACAATAACATCCCCGCAAGATGTTAATAAGGAAGGAAGTAATTCGGCCCTAGTGGTATGGGCTGCTATAGCTTAGTTGGACAAAGCGACAGGTCGGTATTCTGTAGTCGTGGGTTCACGTCCCACTAGCAGCCGAATTTGTTCCTTCAAATATTTGAACTGAAGAACGTTAATATGTTGCCACGGTCAATGAAGTGTTTGAATCAATTTAATCCCTATATAGTTGGTTAATTGTAGCACAGTACTGGTTAAAACAATGGATACTCTGAAATCGTATTCAATATATCGATGTTTCAATCTTGCGCCATCCGCCTTGAAACTTGCGGCCTCCGAGTTATGCTCGAACCTATTCGTATTATAAACTATGTAAAGTGACGGCTTGTGATAAAGTATTATGTTGACGTTAATTTCATCTAGAGACGTGTTTTGACGTCTAACTCTGACAAACAAAAGAAGGCCAATTGTTTATTTCATATACTTGGTGTAGGCTTTGACAACTATCTCACTTCGTGTCGAAGCTATAATCACGCAAGACCAATGTCGATTGGCACTTAAGGATATTTTAAATGATAGAATATATACATATTATGATATTGTATAATGCATGTACAAATGCAGACCCTTTAATACAATATAACTTATTAATATGTTTATGGAGTGTTTGCTCACCATCTGTTCTCCGGGAAAAACTTCCACCTAGAAGTTTCCGGAAACCCGTGATATTTCCGCCAAAGTTTCGTAATTCGCCAGATAGATACAGGGGCGAGGGTAATATTGTTTAAAAGGGCAGGGCGGGCCAAGAGGGGAACCAAGGAAATTGTTTTTGAAACAGATCAAATATATTACAAAATATGTTTTCCTCGTGATTTCTGATACACTTATATAAAATATTATTGTATCTTGATCTATGGAAAGTTTGACAGTAGCACCAGTGACTGACACTTTAAAAAGTATTTGATATAGATTTGTTCTTAGAATAATTATCGACCTGTGAAGACGAGCCTCGCAGCGCTGATTTTCATCCTGCTACTTTCTCACGTTAGAGTTTTTATATTGAATGTAGGTAGGTAATGCTTCTATATCATTAATCACATAATATAACGATTTATGTTTTTAAAACTGACGTGGTTTTGACACATTATGAATGTATAAAACACGGGAGCTACTCACGTAATAAGTCAGAGGGTTCCGACTATGGTTTCAACCACATTCGGTGGTCTTTTTCAAGAATACGGGGCGCTCGCGGACGCGCTCGCGGTTCGCCTAGTACTGGGTCGGAACCCTCTGACTTATTACGTGAGCAACTCCCGTGTTTTATACATTCATAATAACGATTTATATCATAACATAATAGTCGTCCCATTTTAAATGTACTTCCACGCAAATATGACAATCACCATCATTCTCGTAAATAGACACGATTTAAAATTTAAAATAATAATTAAAATATTGCTTTACCTCGTTATCCCATCGCCAATTCGAGAAGACCAATTACGATAATATCCTATCATCATCATCATCATCATCATCATCATCTCAGCCATAGGACGTACACTGCTGGACATAGGCCTCCTCCATTGATTTCCACAAGGACTATGTGACAATGTCCTATCACTCGGCATAATAATATAATGTTTGGCATACAATTTAGCAAACCATTGTTCTTCAAGATGTCACTACAATAGTATGCTAATGACACGTGTTAAGTATATATAAAGTATGCTATTTATATCTGTCAGTACATAATTAATATGTAATTAATGTAGTTGTTAAGAGACTGTATTGTGTTGCGGATTGTTTCCGTGTTCGTAATAAAGCGAGGCGCTTTTACTCAAGCGAGCTTAACTGAGCGATCATCTGACTTAGCCACGCACTTCTCAGTCGAAGTAACAAACATACATTCATACACACAAACTTTCGCATTTTTTTATTTTTTTTACATCTTATAAGTTTGCGTTTGACAACTGTCTCACCTGATGTTAAGTGATGACGTTGTCTAGGACTTAGCACGCAAACCTAGAAGGTTAGGACCTATTCACTCGCGACTTGAAGACTCTAGGATTGTACATATCGGGAAACACAGACTCGGGCAACGAGTTCCATAATAGTTATAATATTAGTAGGATAAACAATTTATGTAGTTATAAGTAGGTACAGTAGGCCAAATATATTTGTGTACCACTCTTCGGTTGAAGATCATTGTCATCATAAAACAACAAGATTGATTTATATTCTGTCAATTGCGTAGATTAAAACTTATAGCTGTTGTGATTGCACTGAAACTTTCGTCAAACAGATAGACTAATTCCTTTCTCGACTGTACGTATTACCTATACTGTTAGTTCCAAATTAATTCCGCTGTCCTCCACATTTATGTCTTTAATGAATTCATCACACCTATTATTTACAATTTATATGCCCATTTATTCAATGCCGATTATTCTTTGTTCACTAACAAAGGTTTATGTGTATGTATATGTCTATTAACTATTCCTATTGGGCCAGGAAGTAAACCGGCCCTAATATAGCCGACTCGTGCGCAATACCAGTTAGTGTTTTTATGACAGGCCACCGAAACTTGAAGCGACTGTATAATGTCAGTATGGGAACCTGCTCACTATGTATGTATGTCTAATCTGATATGAAGTGATTTAAACCTTGGACCATGATATAATTCAACGACCATAGACCCACAGAAAAATAATTAGGACAAATCTCATCTAAATTTGTAGAGAAAAATTCGTCTGAATTGTCGAATAAAATATTTATGTGTAGAAACTTTAATTGTGTTCTTAATTCTTGCCTCTTCATTATTATCATAGATACATTTCTTATTTTCTTTATTTATACTAACCCCTCTTACAAGAGTAAATATATCATACGTACCTGGGACCAATAATAGATACAAATTTTATTTTTACCTTATGGCTCATGTGAGCATTAATGTCAAGACACTCTCAGTACTTGTATCAATGTACGAAAATGGAATTGGAACTTGCTTCGATAATAATCGTTCAATGAATTAAGTAATGTACTAATACTTTAAAAATAGTTCTACAGCTGGTAAAATAAACGTGTCTTAGTATACAGATATTCATTCAAAAAATATTTACAGTACAAGGTAAAAAGTCATTCAATATAATTATTAGGATGTGTGATATACTACAAACGTTTATAGATATTTATCTTCAATACATTCTGAAAGCTTCACCAAGTTTTTTGCTATGTATTAATTGGCGGTCCCGTGGCGCAGTGGTTTGTGTCATCGACATGACTTCTATGTCACCGCGACCCTGGGTTCGAATCCCGGCAGGGGCAAACATTTGTGCGATGAGTGTAGATGTTTGTCCCGGGTCTTGGATGTTTGTGTGCTGTGATTGTGTGTGTCCATGCCTCCCGCGATTTGAGTATTGCGATTTCATTGTAAGTATTTTACTGCTTTACTCTGTAGTGTGTATCAGCGGAATTTTTCGCTCGCTTGTATTTCTTTAGTGACATCATGAGCCAGTGACCTATCGAGGCCGACTGTTCTATTACATTACAGCGTGAGATGCCGCGTCTCTCTGTCAAATCGAGTCAGCGATCTCTTTACACTCGGAGGTATCACTCAATTTTATTGCTCAAGGTTTTCATAAATAAATTGGAATTCTGACCTATCTGATAATGTAGTCACAACGCATGACAGGTGTGCTATGGAAGTTCCTTTATTTTTTAGATTATAACTAACTAGTAGCGCCCCGCGGTTTCACCCGCGTGGATTACAGTTTTTCGGCTACCTCAATAATCCCACGGGAACTATTTCTGCGATAAAAGTAGCCTATGTGTTAATCTAGGGTTTAAATCCGTATGAGCGGAAAGAAGTAACAAACATACACACAAACTTTCGCATTTATAATATTAGTAGGATAATTTAAACTATTAGACGATAACGTAAAAACGAAAACATCATATTGGTAATATTTGTAATGTAATGTAGGTATGTCATGATGATATGTCTTAAGCATATGATAAAAATCGTTACATAAACTTAATGTATGAATGTTTACACACCCAAGTAAGCGCCTACAAAGTTACCAGTGAATTATATTAAAGGCACTTAGTAGGCAGTAGGCAAAAATAGTGTTACTAACAATAATTTTACTAAAAAAAATCACAAAAATACTCATATTTTGTAGGATCTGACAATTTATAAGTTATAAAATTTATACATATAAATCTATAAATTTATATTTATAAAATGTATAGTTACTAGCTGCGCCCCGTGGTACCCGCGGTGAAATGGTACGTGAAAATGACGTTTTTTGTGTCTTCCCGTCTTTCCACGGCAAAAGTCAATATTTTCGGGATAAAAAAAAAAATTGGTTGTCTGTAAAGTCGGTTTACACGTCGTTTACGGACGATAGATTTACGTGATAACGTCATAATCATTTATGACTTTGACTTCGACTTTGACTTTGACTTTGATTATTTTATGTAATACAAAACTCAGGTGGAACGTTACGCGGAACGTTACTATTTTTCATGAGTGTTGCTGGTATTCATCAATTTATAAAACGTTATTACGTCAAAAAGCCTTACATTATAAGGTGTTTATATTGTTACTGATGAATTATTGTTTATGTATTGTGCTGAGACAATAAAGTGTTCATCTATCTATGTGTTATTGCAGGGTATAAGCTACCTTCATTCCAAATCACATGCAAATCCGTTCAGCCGTTTCACCGTGAACAACCAACAAACATACAAACGACGACAATATTATTAATATTATAAATTTATGACAGATCAAATACAAACCAAACACATTTATTACAAAAACATTAATCAACCCTATGTAGTGCCAGGAACGTAGTTTATTAGTATTATATTAGTGAGGTTATTGAAGATAATTTGCATTTTGACATTGTAGCTAACACTGTTGAGTCGTCTAACTGTAATCGAAGTAATTATCATGTTAGAGGTGGAGATGTAATCCAATCTACGAGCAGTTGAACACGAACATTGACAGTGTTCTGTCAATGTTAATGTTCAACTACTATAGGGTTGCCATCCGTCCGGGTTTCCCCGGATTTGTTCTATTTTAGAAGGCGTCCGGGGAGCGTCCGGACGGGGCTTCATTTGTAGTCCGGGGCTTAAAAATGAAAAGTCTTCGGGCCGGTGGGGACACACGCATTTTTTGATCTGAAAATAAATAAAATAGTGATGTTATGACATTTTTAGCTTTTATTTATTACACTGACTTAAAAATCCTGTTGTCATGTCCGGGTTCTGGGTTCTTAAATACGGGGTTTTCAAGCGTCTTGTCCTGTTTGCGAAATTTTAGAGATCACAACTCTAAACGGCTATCAAAGTTTTTGTGGGATTTGAAATGAGATAATGCTGTTGTTATATAGCATCGTTAAACTGAAGCTCACGAGGTCACGTAATGCACATGACTGTTGAATCGAATCAATGATCTTAATAGACGCAAAACTGTGATTCAATATGCTTAATAATGTTTTTTTTATATCCGTGTATAAAAGTAGAACTTTCTACAAAACAATAAGATAACTGAGTGATCTATCAAGTACTGCATGTTCTTGATACAACGTCAGATACTTCTGCTACATCAGGGTAATATTATCTATCGATAGATTATATTACCGTAGCTACGGTATTATCTATCGATAGAATATATTACCGTGGCTACAGTATTATCTATCGATAGATTATATTACCGTGGCTACAGTATTATCTATCGATAGATTATATTACCGTGGCTACAGTCTACGACAACTGCTGACTGTTGTAGGACCTACGATTGAAAACGTCTCTCAATATGTTATATTACTAGCTGACCTGGCGTTTACGAAGTATACAAATCCAAGTGACACGACACCTTATTTAAATTGCTCCACATCAATGATGGACGTTTAAATTAATTGTATGTATTAGTTCATAAAACATTACTAAGAACCGCGGTAAAAAACGGCAAGTGAGAATAGAAGGGTGAAAAATACTTTTCGTCTTATTCTCAGACCTTATTACCTACCAAAAGGCAAGCCGTGTCGGAGGAATTCCGGAACGAATTATGTTCAATTCTCAACACGAGCAATCCTCAACAATGTTTTTAGTTTATACCCCCCCATTTCTCGGGGAGGTTAGTCAGTACTCGCGACGCTTGGTAGGCGGGCTGGCGAGAGCAGAATGTTGATTATATTTGCAGAAAGCGCGAAGAATCTTCATTCCAAATTCAGTCCAAATCCGTTCAGCCATTTCAGCGTAAAAAAGTAACAAACATCCATGCATACCGACTTTAGCGTTTATAATACGCGATATAAAACTATATATTAGTAGCTGCACCCCGCGGTTTTACCCTCGTGGTGATGATTGATGATGATGATGAAAGGTAGCCTATAATAATAATAAATTATTTATGGTCACAAAAAAAAGCAATATTTGTACAGGACATGTTTAATTAATTAAATATCTATGGCTAATGGAATAGGCTCAGCATGTGTCATGTTCCCACAATGTAGAGACCATAACGCTGTTTTTCAGCCTACCCCTAAGCTCGGACTATGGTCTTGGCCAAGATATATAAAGAAAGGAAAAAAAAACGAACACCCACAGAACAACTCTCAGCTAAACAATTCCAGAAAGCTAAATAAACATTGCACAAACAAAACAGCCTCAATATTGTTCGAGAATGGGCTATGAGTTATTCCGGGACCTGTAGTATCTACATACCAAATTTCATCCAAATCCATCCAGCCGTTTGAGCGTGAAAGCAAACGTACATGGATGGATGGATGTTTGATACTCAATCACGCCAGAACGGATGAACTGATCTGGATGAAATTTGGCACAGGAATGGATTATAGTCTGGAATAGCACAAATGATACTTTTTATCCCAGTAAAATGTATGATTCCCGTGGAATGATTGATGTAGCGGGAAAACCGTAATCCACGCGGGTGAAACCGCGGGGCGCTACTAGTTTATAATATTAGTAAAATTCGTCTTCGTATTGAGTTGTTTCAAACCTCTGTCATTGTGATACACTTAAGTTTTTTCTCATACTATTTTCTATTCTGTACCTATCTAAGAATATATTAATTATTTAATAGCTTTTAGTTTGGTTATGGAGGCAATGATCCTTTGCTGCTGTTTTTGTGGCGGATACCGATTCTGTCATGTTGTCAGGTTATGTAGGATTTTAAGGTGATATTAAGATGGTAAAGTTTGATTTCGAACGTTGTGTTGACAGGTGGTTTTTTTTTTTGGAATTTATTTTATCTATATTATCAAGCATTACTGTTGAGATTTTGATTGGAAATTCTCGTGAGTTTTTCACATTACTATGTATATAGATATTTATAAGTACAATAGTTTAAAGTGTAAGTGATTAAAAAAAAAATACAGTTTACTTGAGCCTCTGTCGGGCACAACGAAAATCTTAAAGAACGGGGACGAAATATACTAGATGCAATAAATTAATAATTACCTACGTTTTTTTTACCTACGTTACCTACGAGTGAATAGGTATCTTCTAGGCAGGCGTGCTCCATCGTAGACCGCATCATCACTTAACATCAGGTGAGATAGTGGTCAAACGCTTGCCTACTCCCAATAAAAAAATTAAAAAAAAATTCGAAGTATTTTGACCTAGGTTTTGGGTATGTCCGTTGCCCATCTTCTGGGTAATTTACGTCGAAAGTAGGTCGAAATAAATCGATTAGAAATTTGAGTGAAGCCAGATAATGCATATAAGGAATACTACTGTTGAATGATGGATATAGACGTAGAGAGAGGCAGAAAGAATGTGTGAAGAATGATATGTTCAAAATGCTCACACAGCACTGAAATGACGTTTTTTACACTTGATAGATCTAACGCTTGACCACTATCTCACTTGATGGCTAGAAACGGTGTGGTCGCAGATGTAATCAGAGATAATAGTTTCACGGTCGCCGTGGCTCAGAGGTTAGTGACATGACTTCTGGGGCCCCGGGATCGATTCCAGGCAGAGGCAAACATTTGTGCGATGAGTGTAATAGGTAATAAGTATAAATTCCATATAAAAAGACGTGCGTTCGGTACAACTTCTTTGCCTATTTTAACAAAATAGTGCTCTGTCAAGGTCATCCACATCCTAATGTGCCCATGGGCTCATCCGCCTAAAATTATTGCTTTGGCCTAAGAAAACTACAACTTTTTTCAAATCGATACCCAGGGCCTATAACTAAAGACGGTGCTGAGAACGATTCTGTTGAATGCTAAGAAAGAGATATGTGCATGAATGAGCTAGGTATACAAGCCTGTATGATACAAGCGCAATGTAGGTATGTACAATACAATACAATACAAATACACTTTCATCATCATCATCATGATGATGAAAGTGTATTTGTATTGTATTGTAAAAAAAAAAAAAAAAAAAAAAAAAAAATACAAATACACTTTATTGACACAAAATTACAGAAATTAAAAAAATAATATTTACAATGAGAAATGTTCAATAGGCGGTCTTATCGCTAAGAGCGATCTCTTCCAGACAAAATATTAAATAGAATTTAACAAAAAATATAATAATAACAATAATGTTTATACATACCTAATATATATATAAATTATTAAATACATATAAATTTATATACATACATATTCAGACAAATAAAGAATATAAATATTGTACACAAATACCATGGAATATGTAGGTAGGTATGTATATTATGTGTAAAGTTGCTTAATTATATATAACACGAGTGGTACTACGAGACGGCTAAGTTTAGTTTTTGCGTCGGCGATAGGACAACGACATTCTGAGATCATTATTTGGGCAGCTCTGTCAATATGACGTGTTAAAGTTTTTATCTGTTTTCCATACATATACTATCTGGTCTATTTTTAGTGTTGTGTCGCTTAACATTCATGTTAATCGACCAATTATCGGTGATTAACGCATTGAGATAACGTTTTTTGGAGAATATTTTTTATGTATTTTATGTTGAAAGATGTCTCGCGACAATATTTAAATGAAAAACAAACTACATATATATGTATATATAAATACATACACATGCCTGTTTTATTTTACATATGGAAATATTAAAATGAGTACAAATAACATTATTCTTCTGTTTTAAAATTTTCTAATACTTTGTTAAAGGTTATTGAGAAAGAAACATTGAGAGAATTGCACAGAGATGTGGAAAAATTCAGATAATTTAACAACTATTTTATATTCGCGTCTATATATTCATAGGTAAGACAGGGCAACGTCTGTCGGGTCAGTTAGTCCTTAAAGTTATGGCGTGACCACGGCATATTCATTGTTCTGATATTCATTGCTATATTAATTTTGTATTTAGATTAAGTTTTAGTTTAAGTTATTTCTAGGATTTAGTTTTAATATTTATTATCCCACGGGAATTATACTTTTCCGGGATAAAAGTAGCCTTTGTTAATCGAGGGTTTAAACAAAACCGAAACAAAAACAAAAAATTAGGTATGAGGATACTCATACCGAATTTCATCGAAATCGGTGTAGCCGTTTGAGCGTGAAGTAGTAACAAACTTACATACATGCAACAAACTTTCGCCTTTATACCTAATATTAGTAGGATAGATTAAAGTAAACATTTTAAAAGTTGGCATTATACGAGAAATTTATAATTATTATATGGAATTAGTTACAAGTTATTTCACTTTTTTAAGGTGATGAAGTCGGTTCCATTTTTTGGTAAAAAATTTTTTTTCACCCTTTTCAGTAACCTTTGCTACTCACGTGATCAATTGTTATGGTGTATGTGCACCGATGTCTTCAACCGCAACTATAATATCGTCGAGGTATGTGAAGCACTTTTCAGTTATGGGAGTGTAACTCCAAAAAACCGTCTGTCCGATTTCGATGAAATGGGATGGAGGATTAAATGAGACTAAATGGGAAATGGGAATGATATTTTTACGTAGAACAAGTGTAAATTATTAATAAATTATTATTTTCACCAATAATCCGTATCTGTATATGCTTATTTTATCCGTCCTTCGTATTGGGCTTTGAGCACGTCCTAAAAATTTTGACATAAAATCGATATCTTTAATGTTTTCATTTCTTGGACACAGATATCGATTCTAAACAGGTTTGATTGCTTTGGTATGTATGGCGGCACATAATCTTTAGCCCGATTTTTTAAGGTCTGCTTTTCTTCTATATGGATACTTAAATGCTCATGGTACAATTAAGATAATGATTTTTCGAGGTATACTTTGTTGCAGGCATCGTGTTAACACATTTGTATAAAGGCGGGTTAGTTTATTTATATATATTTTTTAGAATTACGTAATCCGTGAATCTTTGGTATCTTTCACTAAATTACTTTTGGCTGGTTTGTTTCGGTACGTATTTGGATAAATGTTAAAAATAAATATTTCTAAATTAAATCAAATGAAAAATCGAAATGAATTATAATTATTTGATTTCGACTTCCTAAGAATCGTTTTTATTAAAATTTAAAAAAAAGTAATATATCATTTTTTTTAATAATTAAAATATCTTGACGCAAGCGTCTGTCCAAAAGTGGAAACGCTATTATATACGGTAAAAACGGTTGTAATTCTCGTCGGTTTTATTTGATATTTTATAATCCGTTATGATTAGGTGTTCAGCAAAAAGTATCGGATTCATTTGCTATTTATTTTTCGAAATAAAAAAGAAACAGCCTGTAGAAAGAAAACTGGCTTTAAAAGTTATACGATCAATTATGTACGAAACCGTAAATAAAGGTCCGAAAGGTTCTTTTTATTTTTTATTTATTCATTATTTCGCCGTTTGGATAATGCGTTGGACAATTACATTTATCATGAATACTTCATAAATGTCTACATTAAATTTACATTTACCAAAATTTCTGTTCGTCAAAAGTCCCCAGGTTACTCTTGACGAAAATAAATTTTCGTAAATGTAAATTTAATGTATTTAATGTAATGTATGTAAATTTGGTAATGTCAAAATATTTCTTTAATAACATAGACATTAAAAAAAATATTGATAGTGTGTGACGTCATACCACGGAGGTCAAAACATCATGAACTTCCTGTGCCGTAACTTATGAATGACCTCTGAGCGATCGGACTAAAGTGAACAATATAAATTTTGGTAAATTATAGATGTACCTCGTTTTTTCAGATGCAATAATTGTAAGTTTGATTTTGATTTTTTCGATTACTTTGTTATCATAATTTGTACATGATTTGCACAACTCAGCGCTACAATCTAAGTTACAACTATCATAAAATTATGTTCGTTTTACAGGCGAGGACCGCCTTTTAAAAAATTCCAAACAATTTGTTATTTTAATGTAAATAGTTCTCATTCAATTAAAAGGTAGAAGATAGTCAGGTGTGATATAACATAATAATTGCTTTATACGTACTACTCCGCTATGTTAACGATGTAACGATGCTATTGTAAACTTACCTTTAACACAAATGTGTTAAAGCTAAGTTTGAGTACTTCGCCTTGGATTACACCGACTCCGCGACAGATGCTAAATGCAGACTTTTAAGCGGTAAATTGAGAAATTGATATGTGACGTTACAAAGATTAAGAATGTCCCCAACTCCCCTTGTCACACTATGTCACACTTCGCTAACCTCCTTCCTAACGGTGTGACGTAAGTTATGGACGGCCCGTAATAGATCAGCAGCCAGATTCTACCATACAAAAGTTGTAATCAGCTGACCTTAAAACAATAGATCACAAAGCAACCTTCGGAAACACTTTCACCCAAAGGTTGTTCCAATCATTGTTAAATGGTAGGAAAACGGCCGTATACGGTATCGCCCACACGGACCGACGGACGCGACGAGTTTAGGTATAGGTACCATATGAAAGCGAAACCGTCTCCTCGACCCGGCATTGTGCCGGCCCGTGACACAGTGACCTTGGCCGTCGCGGGATTTGTAAACAAATGATGGTGTCATGGACTCGATGGATATGGGGTTTCGTTTTCATACCTCCAACTACGATTATTGTGTATTTTTATTTATAGTCACAGACCATCTTATGTTATGATCTGTGGCGATTAATCGAATCACGAATATAAAATGTTCACTGGCCGTAATTCTGTTAATTACAGAAACTATATTTAATTCTTTAAAATAAAAAATGTCTTGTTCTGTATTTAACAAGTTATTTCAGACTTTTGAGTGTTGAAGTCGGTTGCAGTTTTTGTTAAAAATTTTTTTTCTTTAATGCGTTTACCGGTATGCTGCGTTATTGTTTGTAAAAGATACACAGATTATTGAAATTATGTGGATAGGAATATGTATATTTTCATTCGTAAACATTTCGTTACATTTTATTTATTGACGTGATAACGTTTTATAAATTGATGAATGCCAAAATGAAAAATAGTAACGTTCCGCGTAACGTTCCACCTAAGTTTTATCTAGATCTAGATAATATAATCAAAGTCAAGGTCAAAGTCAAAGTCAAAGTCAATGGTCAATGGTCAATGGTCAATGGTCAATGGTCAATGGTCAATGGTCCATGGTCCATGGTCAATGGTCAATGGTCAATGGTCCACGGTCCACGGTCCACGGTCCACGGTCAATGACAATGACAATGATTATGTCGTTATCACGTAAATCTATCGTCCGTAAACCGACTTTACAGACAACCAATTATTTTTAGTGTCTGTGTGGTCCACGGCCAGTATTGAGTTAAATATTGGTGTTGTAGTAACTTGACCAATGTTTATTGTCTCTTCTCACTGGTCGTACGGACATTGAAAAGAGTTCGACGTAATAATAATTACTTTACTTAAAAGCTATATAAACTACCTTCCGAATTATTCGTCCAAGGAACATTTTATTTTATGAAACGATGATAGCTCAGCAGTGGGAGCGTCGGCTGTCAAACTGTCGGACGCTTTTCATTCCCACCAACGGTTCTAGCTCCCGGTGAAGGTAACACCGTTATCGAATTCCCAGCATAATGGCCTACCACCCTACCACCTGGCTAGCTACCACCCTCAAGTTTAAAAAACTGTCACCAAACAAACAGTGTGTTCAGGCAGCAGTCCTCAAAAGCCAGTAAACATTCTAGGACTAGCGTGGTAACATCTTCGACCACGTCGTCACTGACCATCAAGTGAGATAGTCGTCAAACGCTAGATAGTATGAAACAGTATAAAACAAAAATAAAAAACAACCGATTTTAATATTATATTACACCAATGTGATAGTTTATCATATATGTATATAGACATTTTTTTAGTATAAAAACATATTTTGAAATTGGTTTATAAATAACTGAGTTTTGACGTAACAGGCGTTAAAAAAATACAACCAAATTGAGAACTCCCAACTTTTTTGGAAGTAGGTTGAAAAAATAATGACAGACACAAAGGATGATCAATACTGTGAGAAGCAGGAAGCGTCACAATACAATAACAGACCTTGGCCTTATCGGTCATACGGTCACTAAGCCAACGAATGTAGGCGAACTGAATTTTATGTACTGCCTAACCCGGAGAACTGTGTGTAAAACATGGATCGCGATAATGAGGACCATTTTGTTACTTAAATTCATTGTTGTAAGGTGCTTATTACATTGCTTAGATAAGTATTTAAGTATGAGTTTTATCGCGCCTAAACGGGGTTTACGCTATGCTTTTTTAAAAATATGAGCTCCATTATTCTCAAACAGATTTATTTTACTTCCCGTTCATCATACTTGACTAAAAAAAAATCCCTAACCTTTGATAGCAAAAGCCCTAGCTCTTTCTATCTACAACTTACAAGTTTGTAAATCTGTTACAAGAGAAGAAATGGAAAATCTGTAGATGCGTTTGGAGACAACGAGCCTCTTCTTCGGACTTGCGATCAATAGATATGAAACCAAGATGATGATCGTGGACCGAGCTGAACTAAACCAACCTAAGATCTCCACGATTGGCAACTGTGAGGTTGTTCAATCCTACGTTTACCTCGGATCCACGATCACGAATACTGGCGGTTGTGAGGACGAGATTCGAAGGAGATGTGCTATTACAAGATCTGCTGTTGATAAGCTCAAAAGAGTCTGGTGCAACCGAAATATCACCAAAGCCACGAAAGTCCGCCTGATGACAAGTTTAGTGTTCTCTATATTTCTCTAGGTTCGCCTCAAAGACCGACGCAAAATCTATGATGCACTTAAAATGTGTGCTGGCGACGACTCCTGCGTATCCGTTGGACTGCATTTCGGACCAATAGGTCCATCTTGAAGGAACTGAAAACAAAGGAGAGATTATCGTCGACTGTGCAAATACGAATCCTCAAATACTTTGGACACATCGTTCGAAACGACCACTCCATGTAACGACTCGTGGTCCAGGGGCCAGTAGAAGGCAAACGGTCTCGCGGTCGATCACCCACGCGTTGGACAGACCTTATAAAAGCTGCAACACAAACCTCCATAGTCCAAAGCACCCGAGACGCTGAAGACCGCAGCAAGTGGAGACGCTTCGCCAGGGCTGCGTTGTCTATAGAAAAGGCATATTCTTCAACCACGAGTCAAGAGTGAACGGCTAAGAAGGAGGAAACCTGTTACAATCCACCTAGGCGTGCAAATACCTGCTCTGGGTGTAAGTCGACATTTTTGGTCTAATGAGATACCACCTTCATCATCCTCATAAATTGGTCAGGCGCTAAGCTTATCAGGAATAAAAAAAAACATATTGTACCTGTATGTAGTTTCCTCACTATTTTTAGACATTTATATTTACCACCATAATGTAAACATACCCGCTAAACTTTGATTGTTTTGTAGGTTTCAAATAGAATCTATGATTTAATGGCACCTAAAATATAAAATCAAATTTAGCATACATAGCTGGAACGCTAGAATAACATAGCAAGTATATTATTATGATTTGATTTTTATTTTATTACAATCAAACCCCCGCACTAGGATTCCCTGTGTCGCGAAAGGCATGGTGACACACACTATCACAGCACATAAACAACCAAGACCCGGGACAAACAGCTACACTCAGCGCACAAATGATTGTACCTGCCGGGATCCGAACCCAGGCCCCGGAGAAGTCATGTCACTGACTACTGAGCCACGGCGAACGATCATAGCGATTCTCTCTCTCTAACCGCTAACGATGAAAATTCGTCCTCATACCTTTTTTGTGTTTTCTCTCAGTGTTAACGCTTGTAGAATGTTACTTTGCCTACGGCTGCAGGTGATCAACTCCAAAATCTTTGGCTGCGTCTGGACCTGCATAGAAGCACCATCAGCTACCGTCATTTTAGTTCTTCTACATGTAACACCATCAAATCGAATGGCTTGAAATCTGGGAAAAAGCAGACTATTTTAATAGCATTTGACTAATAAATCCATTTAGAAGCTGGAACTAAAATAAAGTCAGGTCAATGATAAAATCTTAGGTGAAGTTTTTCTCGCAACGATTATCATCGGTTAGATGATAATCACTTGATATATTCGGAAATGTTTTTAAATGTCACATATAATATGGTTTAGTCTTGTCTTGCTTCAAAATCATATTTCATAGACACCCAGAGACGTGCTTGGCTGGGTTCGTAAACAGATATGTGCTTATGCACTGATAACTTTACACATTTACTTATATATAACGATGATTAGTAGTGAATCTTATTATTATGTTTATATTATGATTAAAATTAAATATAAAACATTCGCTCGACAAAAAATAAAAATTTAAAAAACCTAAATATTGTTAAAAGCGGTAATCACCACAATACGTTTTTTTTTGTTTTTTGTTTCATACACCTTAGATATTACACTCTTGCGCATTCAATGTGATGACGATTTCTGAAGAGTCCATATAATTTTCGAATAAGATTGTTTTATTACAGAATCTAATTGGATCGCTACATATTATATTCCTATATTAAAAACCAACTAAAGGTGAAAGAAAAAAAATATATTGATGTTATTTTTCGCAGATTTTCGCTCCTTGAAAGATCTAAAGTGTCAATGGCAAGTACCTAATGGTCTATACAATACGGTTGCCTTTTATAGAGCAATTCACCTGTAAGCTTTCAGTTCTTGGAGTTTAATTATGTGCCACATACTTAAATTCCAAGAAAAAAAATGATCTAGCATTACCGCGCCCGACAAATTGAATGGTTGATGTACGAGATTGTCAAAACTGTGTTTTGTGATTTAATACACTGTTTTAGATGAAAAGCCTTTGTATATTTTAGAGAAAATAATTTATTTGAGCTGCTTATTGTACAGCGTTCAAAATGGAAGAGACCATCGACCTCACCTAGTGATGTGACGGTGTAAAAGTGTTGTACTTATAATACTTGACTATTTTACATTATCGATTAATTTTTCTTATACTTAATATAGATAAATATATCAAATTATTTGTGTTCAATTATGGATTGAACACACTGACTTCTAATGTAGCCGAAAGATTGCATGTTTTTGCTAATATCTTTCCGACAAACCTATTGTTCCTGGTTGTTTTAGGGTTATATAATGACAATGGTTCATTCTCACTATCTCCTAGATTATTGTTGACAATTAAAAAAATGTTTTCATAGTACTACTCTATTCCATTGGAATCAATGTCACGTCTAACAAAATGTTATGTCAATGTACACTACGAATAAACATTATCTTTAACGACACTGTAATCATAAAAAATCATATTCTCTAAAATCACTATCTCCGTTTTTCTGATCATATATAAACGGCGATACTTGGTTGGTTCTCGCGATAATGTTTAATTACCAAAAAACTTCACGAAAGGTCATGCTGATTAGAAGGTAACGTTGCAGGTGAATATCCGTGGTCTGTATACATATAGCCTGGCAGGCTATAAACGAGAGTGATTGTATTTTTGATATTCGAAGCGATAATAGCTCAGCGGGAGGATCGTCGCCTGTCAAACTGACGGACACTGGTTCGATCCCCAACAACAGCTTGAGTTTCCGGTAAAAGTAACACCGTTATCAAATTCCCAGCATGGTGGTAGGGTACTTTCGAATACGCGCCTGGCTAGCTACCACCCTCAAGTTTGAAAACCTGCCACCAAACACATAGTGTGTTCAGTCAGAGCAGTCCTTGAGAGCCAGTCAGCATTCTAGGTCTAGTGTGATAACATCTTCGACCACAGCATCACTGACCATCAAGTGAGATAGTGGTCAAACGCTGGATGTATATAATATAAAAAAAACAGATATTAGTTTTTAAACTAACATTGGTTCTCTTATTTCTTTTCTCTTCTTTCCTATTCTCTTATTTGACCAGACTAACTAAAGATGTGGAAAATGACATAATTCTTGTATGTATACGATATTGTCCAAATTAATATGATACTCTACAATACCATTTTTAAAATTAAATCTTTTTATTAAAATTGCATGTAGTATAAGATAAAGTAAGTCGTCCTTTATTTAGTCCCGACTAAAAATACCCGCATTTGGCCTGAAATTGAACATAATATCTCGTTTAATATTAGAGATAGTGTTGTAAGAAGTTCTACGAATTTGAATTTTAGAGTATGAGCCTTTTGACTCTAAATAATTATAGTTAGTTGTTGTGACTTACAGAATTAAGAGCAGTGTCAGTAATGCAAAAAATTAACGTTATCATTAACACATTTACCATACATTTTATTTGTTTTCCTTCGTGAATATTTCGGCATAATTACACGCGCAATTATTATTGTTATGTCTGAAACTTTTCTTTCTTTCTTTCGTTCTTTCTTAGGGCCACCTTTGTAACATATAGATGTATAAAAAAATGTGTAACGTTATTATAAAACAACCTAACCTAAAGTGCCGCCGGCAGCGGGGCAGGGCCCGAGCTACCGGTGGTTAGGGCCGCATAGTGAGGAACCTCCGGACAATACGCGCTTTTCAAGGAGTCCGGCCTTCTGCATCTGATCCTTGATCCAACCGTCTAGCGAGAGCCTCTTTAGATGTTGATGGAGGCTCTTGGCTATAAGGCCGTTCGTAGAAACGACTATCAGGGCAATAATCGCCGAGTCAATATTACTATCAAGAATGTGCTATCTAAAAAAAAAAAAAACCTCCGATCAAGCACTGTTTTTAGAATCCTGTTGGGGCTGTCCCGCCACCTGCTTAATAGCGAGGCACAGCTTCTCCGGATAAGTCGTGGACTGCTGTCCTTGTTGAAGTCGGTACCATGTTAGTTCAAAAATAACTAGTATATCAAAATATTGTGCGCGTGGTACCGACTTCGAGAAGTTATTTCACACTTTTCAGATTGAAACCGGTTCTATTTTTTGGTAAACATTTTTTTTTTTACCCTTTTCAATGCCCTTTGCTGCTCAAGGGATCAATTGTCATTGTGTGTGTGCATCGATATCTTCAACCGCAACTATAATGTCGTCGAGGTATGAGTAACACTTTTCAGTTATTGGAGTGTAACTCAAAAACAGCTTGACCGATTTTGATGAAATTTAAATGAGACCACCTCGGAAGTATACTCAACACACAAAAAAAATCTCAAAAAAGAATTTTGAGAATCGGCCTAAAAATGGGGAAGAAATCGGTGAATATACATAAAAAAATACATACTGTGAAACATATAACCTCCTCCTTTTTGAAGTCGGTTTAAAAGGGGGTAATTTTTTAAGTACATATAATTTCTGAAACATTTTCCATATCTATCCATCTACATTATAGATCTACCGAAGTATTAGTCCGTCTGTTAATTACCACGCTAGCCTAGCATTACATAATTGGAGTTTTGTGGAAAGCCCTAAAATAGCGTAATCCCTCGAGAAGCCGATTCGTCAGAGTAGGAAGCCTATGTCCGGTCTACATGACCTAGGTGACTTGCGGTTTAGCTCATTTAATTAGTGACATCATACTCTCGTGGTCGGTTTCAGAGACTTTCTCCCTTTTGGTAATGATACCTTACTGCGATTATTTATTTTATAATATTAAGAACTCGTACAATTTTGAACATATTTAGTTATTTAAAAAACACAGGTACACTGTACATGTATGCTGAAGGCTAATTAGATTCAAGTTTCCATTTATTTATTTATCACATTTACAACCCCGCACTAGGATTCCCGAAGAACGAACATCCATGCTTATCACACTAACATTTGCCTCTGCCGGGATTCGAACCACAGGTCCCGGGGACCAGAAGTCGTGACTACTGCGTCCCGGCGATCCTTATAAGTTGCCATGAATAGCTTAGATAATTAAAAATAATACCTTTTTTGGAACGACGAACTGTGAAAAGATAGTTCACTTAAAATAACAATAATGAAAGATTTTAACTCGTAGAAAAATAAACAGCTCTGACATTATGAATATTTGAAAAAATAATCTTACAATTTCTCTCATAATATCGTCTAATAATTAACTCTACAAGTCTTTCACTATGACAAAGTAACTAGCTGAAATTTTGTTTATTACCTTAAATTAGGAAAAAACGAAAGTTTCAGGGAAGAGGCCACGGTACGGAAAAGTCGCTTGCATTCTAGGCACGATGCCAGATAGACCACCCATCCAGTCTATATAATCTTCAGCAATGCCTTGCCAGGTTTAACGTTTTCGGAATGGGTATTATTAAAACAAGAACTTTTCGTAATGTGGGTATACCATGACAGATGAAACTATGGATCGTTTATACCAGTCTTTCTCAAAGTTGACAATAATGCCCCGGGAGTAAGGGGCGGTTAGGGTGCCAAAAAATATAGCACACTATAATTAAATTAATAAGTGTCAAGTGTGTTTCCTTTCATTGTGTTTTAAGATGTGGTTAAATATTAAAAAAATAGGTGGCGCTGAAAAATAAATGACATGATCTTTGTCGTTGATGAATATAGATGCACCTCCTAGTTGAAAGGTGAACAAACTGTTTTATTTTTTTCGCGTGTAGGTAAAGACTACTAAATGTTAATAATAATTAAGTTGGCCCTATCCACCCCACGCGCTAATATACGAACGAATTTTTGAAGCAATGATAACTCAGCGCTGGGAGCGTCGGCTGTCAAACTGCCGGAAGCTGGTTTGGTCCCCACCAACGGCTTGAGCTTCTGGTGAAGGTAACACCGTTATCAAATTCCCAGTATGGTGGTAGGGTACTTTCGAGTACCCGCCTGGCTAGAAGTCTTGTGTCGCCATAGACTATGATTTTATTGAATTCCCAAAGGCAGAATATAAAAAGCTAAAAGTCAACCACCTTTATCAAGCCAAATAGACCGCCTCCAGTGTTATCAATCCAAACAAGCCTCCGCGACGATCCGTCAAGCAAACATGATCGATCACATATTATAATACAGCTCGCCGCCCGCTCCTAACATGGTCTATGTTAAAATTTCGGCTGGCCGTGTTGCTAGCACATATTCGCGTAATCGCCATTGACGTCAAGGCCTAGATCGTGCCAACGACCCGACAAGGCCAAGTTGGCCGTTTACGACGCAAACTACGAAGCCTGTGTCGGTTTATTTTTTAATTGCGGAAATAGGAAGGCGCGAATCTTCGACGGCCCTTGAATTTGGAATTTCGGGATGCCGCTATACCTGTTCTGCCTCGTGCGGGGCGTTGCGTTGTTATTACAATACAATTTAAATAAACGTGACAAAGCCCATGGTATGAATATTAAAATCGACTATAAATTGTTTTATTTCAAATTATGATTAGTACTTTAAAATATTATTTAGAAGACTGTTTTTAGAACGTCTGCCCATATTGACGCTGGACCTTCTATACTGCGCTTGCCGCCTTGTGGTTCTCAAGAATCTTACGAACCCTCGGCTATCTATAGTTCTTTGTGATATGTTACCTAACCACTGCCACGCACGCTGTATGTGACATTCGTTTCTCGGATACCCTCATTCCTGATACGATCTCGTAGAACAATTTCGAGTTTAGCTTCACCATAGCTTGGAGTGCTACTTCTAGGTTGCTTATTTGGCCCATAATTGGAGACTACGATTCAGCTCCGTGTCATCATCACTGGTAACACACATTGTTCTTGAATTAAATATTTCAACAACATATTATCAAAGACTTTTATTTTCCATCTACAGAATTCTATTGATTTAAAGATTATACGTATAGGTTAGTGATATTATTTTGATATTCTTTTAACCTATTTCAAAGGTGATGCCTCCAATTTGTAATTAAGATTTCTCATACAAGCAACCCCTTTCTGGGCAGGTATCTCGTTATGGGACAGAATATAATCCAATTAGTAAGGCATTCATTAACTGGGTACATTGTTACCTACCACCCGCTTCAGGCTTACACTTGCCCGCCTTTTATTTAATTTTAAGGAATATTTTCATTTTGTTGGCCTCTTTGCAACACGGAACATAATTGTTTTTACGACCTTTTTTTGCACCGTGAATTGTCTATTTTTATTTTTATGGCAACATTTATGTTTTATAGATGTACGTATTTCTGGAGAATTGGTGAATTTAGTCTTCATAAATATGCCTTTGATGTTGAGAATACTTGTCGTTATTCATATCACGCAGCCGAATTTTATTTAACTTCGTGACTGTTTCGGACGTACGAAGTAGGTATACCTACGATAACGTGTTCTTGGTTAACTTGGCCTGACTCAGACGAGACAACGATGGTTATGGTTCATGGTTGGTTATACAACAGTGATTAGTAAAACATTTTGATATCTGCTATGATAACTTATTTCTCGTATTCAATATATTTTAAGTAGCTGCGCCCTGCGGTTTTACCCGCGTGGTGATGAAAACCGCTGATGATGGTGATGATGAAAATAAGCCTGTGTTAATCCAGGGTATAATCTCCATACCAAATTTCATGTGAAGGGTCTCTTCCAATCAGCTTTGAGATGTATTCAGGAAGCATATGCTTATCAGTAGACATCCCTAGACGAAATGTATGATGATTAAGACTTAAGCTTAACCTATTAAGACACTAACAACCAGAAGAAATACATATTTAGGATTTTCAAATAAAACTCCATAGCGCATTTCAAACTCTCGCCACAACTCTAAAAAGTGGAACTTCTTGAAAGTTTCAAATGTGGCGTGACGACGACATGACTCACTATACTTCATAATTACTTTTTTAGAATCAAGTCATGTTGTGCCACTTACCGTGTTAATTAAATACAATGAACTGTCCACTCTTCGCTTTGATGTTTTAGAGCCGTCAAGAATCATTTTCACTCTAATCTTATCTAAATCGAAGTGATTTTATGCCCCACCTCTTTATATGTACATGTGTCTGATATTAGCTAAATAAACGTTAAATATTATCTCACTTCCTTTTGCGATATGAAAAAATATATTTATTTTGGTCTATGGGAGCGCAACTGTGTTGGGCGTGTTGACGAATAATAGGGTTGCCAACTAGTTAAACATGTAAATTATACTAGATTTATTTTCGAAGAGTGACATACGTATTGTATATTAATCATTTATATTTGGCCGGTTGGCGCAGTTGGTAGCACTCTGCCTTCTGAGCCGCTGGTCCCGGGTTCGATTCCCGGACAGGTAAAACATTTGTGTGTATGAACATATCTGTTTGACCTGTGTCTGGGTGTGTATATGTATATAAGTATATATATCAGTCATCAGGTTACCATAGTACAGGCTCTGCCTAGTATGGGACCTAAAGACCCTGTGTAAATGTTGTAAAAAAAATAAAAAATAATAATATATATTTATAATAAACGTATGCATGTGGTAGATATTCAAACTTGTCAGAGTCAGTATAATTACGTATCGGATTGCATATAACATTGGTGCGAAGAATTCTTAGACTATAGAATAACTAATAGGATACTTTATCTAAAAAAAATACTGTTTCTGTGGGATATCGAAGTCATCATCATCTCGGTCAAAGGACGTCCTTTTACTGTTGAACATTATGTCTCCCTCATAGATTTCCACAAGGACCGGTTGGAAACGGCCTACATCCAGCCCTTTCCAGCTATCTTAGTCAGGTTGTCTGTCTACATTGTCGGTGGCCGTCCTATGCTGTGCTTGCCAGTCCGTGGTCTCCATTCGGGAACATTTCGATCCCAACGGCCATCAGTTCTTCGAGCTATGTGCCTTGCTTACTGCCACTTCAACTTGTTAATCCGATGTGCTATGTCGGTGACTTTCGTTCTTCTAAGGATCTTCTCATTTCTGATTCGATCGCGTAGAGAGACGCCTCCATAACCTCCAAATTGTTCCTCATACTTATTTTTCTTTCTTTCAAAAAAGTGTTAAGGCTACTAGACTCACTACACACACTCAATTACATCACCGAACCGCACTTCTCACACCGACTCACCCGACACAGGGAATCCTACCGTGGGAGTTAGGGATGTTTAAAATCCAAGAATTTTACACATCGATAAAACATATCTTATAAGTACTAAGTAGTCATATATAGTTTTTAAGTGAAATGAGTATAATTAATTATTTTGCAATACCTGTAACTAACATTTTCAATGTAATATATACTAATTAAAAAAAAAAAAAACCCTATCCATGGCTGGTTGTGCGACTTTGAGCCTGCTCACAAGGCCTATGGTCTACGGTATAGATATCCAAATGTTTCACAAAATTTTTCGGCTTAAAAATTGGTTGCAATTATAAAGTAGCCAATGAGATTGCTTAAATTTGATGATCTACATAGAAACTCCATTGTGTTACCTTTTTATTAAAAATATATATTTTGCTCAGGTACATTTTTAATAAAGGTTAATAAAAGCATACAAATTGTGAGTGAAGTGTTTTGATGTACGGTATTTGACAGCCACTGCTGCATATCTGCTGCTAGCGTGGTCACATCTTCACTAACCAACAATTGAGATGGTGGTCAAACACTAGATCTGTAAAGTATAAAAAAGATAGATAGATTTTTATAACACATGGTTCTCAAACATTATTTAATTGGAAAACATCGAGTAAACTTCTTTTGACGACAGCCCTGTCCTTAACTCGTACCATTTCACTTCCGGGATCGAATCTCCCAAAGTTCCGCCATTTAACGACTTCTCTCCAATTGTCAACTTTATGGTCTTTGGAATAAAGGCATCTTTTAACATAAAAATGCTTATAACGATAATGTTCTAAAACTCCTTTATTATTTTTCCCCAATATAAAAAGTAATGAGTGTAAAGCGTTACCCTTCCGCTTAATGTAAAGCTTACCCCTTGATAATAAAGTTTAAATTTTATTATCGCCAGGGTTAAATTAGAATCGGTTATGGACGTTATGGTTAAGTGAAGGGTAGGTATGTTACCTTTTGCGAACGTTTTGGGGCTGCGTCGGTGTTGCATGTTTAATAAAGGTAAACAGAATGTTGCCAATTAACTGACTGGCGGGTTTGTCTAGCTACAGTACTGACACGATTTTCATTAATTAGAATACTTTGCGTTTTTGGGTTCTGTGCCCGTGAGGGTCTGACTGAAATTGGAGACCACAGAGGGCTTGTCAAAGGGCCCTTTTAGAGGGAACGCGTGACCAAAAAGGGCTGTATTTTTGGTGAGTTTAAAAAAAGTTCCAACCGAATTCGCGCTGTTAGAAACTGCAAGCTGTGCTAGCCTATACTATACATATATGTATTTATTTAATCTTATTCTACTACACAGATAACTTTTGTTTTTTATTTGTGGACATCAGATGCTCTGGATGATCTCTCATTCCCAAATCGAAATAAATAAATATTTAACAAATAAAGTAATAATATCGTTTATAATATGTTTCTCGATATACGTAATAATATCTTGGTTTTATATAAATGTGTTATATCACAAATTAAGTTAAATGTTGCAAAACGGACCAACGTCTGTAGAGGGTAAAATTATGAAAATAAAATAATAACTAACAATTAATGTATATTGTATATATATCGATAACGTCATGCTTATAAGTTTACCTACATATATATGTGACTAAATTAGTAGACTTGACGCCCTGTTGATGGTCACTCGTGTGTTCGTGAATTGTAGGAACCGTTTCTTTTCTCTCCAACACTTGCAATGCATGGTGCACTGCAAGTGTTGGAGAGAAAATAAACGGTTATGGACAGCTAATACGGCTATGTAATGTGTTCAATAAATTAATTGTATTCTTTTAATTAATGGAGTCCGAATTCAGTATAAGTGTGTTTTGTGTGCAAAACATATTATTAATATTTTTGTTTAGTAGAGTTTAATATGTAGCTATAATGGTTTTCAGATACGATATCTTCTTGTGAATTTTTTTGTAAAACAAGCATGGGCTAGGTGCATAGATTCCAGACCCAGGTGTTGTGATCTGTGGCTATTTGCGTGGCATAGCATTAAAGAACAGTTTAAAAATACATGTTTTTCGTCCTTTCGTCTTTGGTCTTTTATCAGTTATAAAATGGATTCGCTTAACTACAGAGGACTCGTCTGACGTGCATTTATCGGAATCGAAATACCAAAGGGGTTTTTCATGCATTAGGTAGCAAATTAAGCCGAGCCGCATGATGGTAAGCAATCACCGGCGCCTTTGCATATCTATCTTATTCTAACTAACATTTGCTACCGTTTATACAACGGGGAGTGTCCGCTCGATGCATATTAAAAACTTCCTAACTTCGCTAGTTGACAGTTTACAGCTAACTATTGTATACCTATACCTGCCTTTTGAGTTCGTGTATAAAAAAAACTTGCGCCTCTTATAGTAACTTCAAAGCAGTTGTAGATTTAAACTTAAGAAGTTTCAAACGGGACTTGTAGACGGGCCGGATGCCAAGTTGCAATTTAAAAGTTTGCGAAACGCCATCTCGGGCCTGCCAAGATTGTCAAATCTTGAATCGCTTTTGTCTTGAGTGATACAAATTAGTTATGTTGTAGTTACTAATTGTAAACTGTATGGTATTTTTAGGGCCACTTGCGATGACCAAATAATCCTAAATTTTCACTTTAATCTCAGATTAAATCACAAATTTGCGGGCAAAAATTCTGACTTGGTCCGAGAATTTCGGATAATTTCGTTGGTGCACATGGGCCTTAGGCTTCTTAGTGAAAGGCCAGGTACACTGTACCCGTGTAAACAGTCGAGCTTGGATGAAAACGTAAAAGGAGCATTCATGACCTATCTCTGAGGTAACAAACATCGAAAATAATAAAATAAAAATCACAATCAATTTCTGGAGACCGCTAAACTGTAGGTACCATTTATTTACCTTTTAGGTCTAGTGTGATTCCGCCATTAATGAAATAGTCACTCATTATCAAGTGCGATAATACATCGCCAGATACAATACAATACAATTATTCTTTATTGCACTTTACCATGAATGTACATATAAGTTATTACAAAATTACTCTTAATCTAGGTAGTACGATGGGCGGTCTTATCGCTTAAAGCGATTTTTTCCAGACAACCTTTAGATGGACAGTATCTTAAAGAATAGAAGTAATCGGTGGTGCAACGTAATTGGATAAAATTGTAATATCTTGATATAAATTCTAATAATTAAATAATATAATACTAATACATATTATTATACAAAATAAATATGAAAAAATATAGTGTGTTGGATGGTCAGAAGACAGATTTAGATATATATTTAACCATTCCATTACATTGCACTACATTAGCACCTCAAGTCAGTAAAATATTAAATAACTAGTAGAGCTTAGAAAAAAATTCCTCAGCGCCTTCTGAGGATTGAAAATCATACTGCGCTCGCCAACCCACCTGCCAAGCGTGGCGAGTATTGGCAAATCCCCCCTATATGGGGGAGACATATGTCGTAGAGCCTAGTAGAAGTAAGTAGTAGAGGTTTTACCCGCGTGGATTACGGCTTTCCCGCTACCTCAATTATCCCACGGGAACTCGATGCTACTTCCGGGATTAAAGTAGTTTCTGTTTTATTCCAGGGTCTAACCTATCTCCAAACCAAATTTCATCGAAATCAGAACAACTGTTTTAGTGTGAAAGTATTAGTAGTATTTCAAAAACCACTGTTACTCCAACAGTGGTTTTTGAAATATTTGGTTATCCCACGGGAATAGCAAATATTTTCCAGATAAAAAGTAACCTATGTGTTATCCCAGGGTCTAACATATCTCCATACCAAATTTCATCCCAATCCGTTCTGTTTTTGCTTGAAAGAGTAACAAAAGTCCATCCATTCATCAATCCATCCAAACATTTATATCTATAGTGGGAATCAAAATAAATAATGGATACTACCTGACAGTTGCCTAAGAATAAAAAGTGAAAATGAGTTTCGTATGAGATTTGATTACTATCAAAACATACGCGCAGTGAATATCCGTTCTCACAGCACCTATTTTTATCAGGACGAGCGGCGCGGCGATACAACCGATACGGACAAAGGTCGCTGCGCAAAACGCAGACACGGTTTATTACCAAAACATACGCGAAAACTTAACATCGCAATACTCTACGTGCGTCATAGTTTTGGGACGTAGATAACTGTTCATTTTAGCAGGTAAGTTATGGACATAATCAGCGTTTCTCGCCGCTGTGTCAGCCTTCCTTTCAGATGGGAGTATTGACACGATCCACCATTTTGACCAATGCCGCCATTTGGCGTAGGTACTGACGCCCGTTCCTATAATAATTATGTAATTAAAAAACTATACAAATCTACCTCTACACATACATGGAACATTTTTAACGGGTGGCTCAGGCGAAATGAGATAAATACATTGTTATGGATAACTCAAAAATCCCGGTCAGATCTTGTTCAAAATGCGACTAAATTAGAAGCGACAGCTATCAAATAAAATAAATTTAATAATCAAAACCGGATTCTAGAAAAAAGTTATAAGGTAACTATAATATAAGGGAAATAATTTGAAAATACAGTAATATTAAGTACTGCCTCCTTTTTGGAACACGGTTGAAAAGACAATAACCAGTACCGACCACTTAAAACTAGAGTAGAGCGAAATTGTTCTTTTACTATCAGTTTTCTGGTGACTCCTCCCATATGCAAATTCGACTAGTATCATTTCACCATTGTCCGTCGCAAACGATTAATTTCGTACTTATTTTATCTAATCGGTGCCATGGGCATTACTGCGAGTCGCCTAATTAATCTTGCTCCATATACAGAGAATGAATAGTTCAAGCTGGTTAGATGACGACTGGTGTCAAGGCACAAGTCACGAACGTACCGTTTACCTAGGTACTACCCACCGCAGCTACGCACTTATTCTATTCTACTTACGTGTCTGTTTTTATTATCTGATTAGTTAATTAAATGCTTAACATTATTTGCCGTATAATTAGTCATTTCCATTTTCTTTTTCACCTGGGAATTTTTTTTATGGATACTACCGGGGAGGGCTAGGTGGATATGTGGTGGTCTTAGAATTGAGAGGCCGCATAGTGGTTTGTTCCACCGTGGTGGACTAGTGCTCGCTCCTATATCGACCTCGCCGCCGTCGACTCTAAAGAGCAACAGCGGGCCACTAAGTATATATCAATGGTATATATGTATATATGACTGGCCGGTTGGCGTAGTTGGTAGCACTCTGCCTTCTGAGCCGCTGGTCCCGGGTTCGATTCCCGGACAGGTCAAACATTTGTGTGTATGAACATGTCTGTTTGACCTGTGTCTGGGTGTGTATATGTGTATATATAAGTATATATCAGTCATCAGGTTACCATAATACAGGCCCTGCCTAGTTCGGGACCTAAAGACCTTGTGTGAATGTTGTTCCATATTATTATATTATTATTATTATCAATAATAGTGTAATATAAAAAATCTATCTATGAGGTCTATGGTTTCACTCACTTGTGATTATGTAATCAAAAGTGAACGCTAGACCTTAGATGTTGACTAGCTGCGAAAAAAATCTTTTTTTGTATAGCGATCGCGTCTTGTTTCAGGTGCGGTTGCGAGGGGAGAGTTTTTCTCCCTCTGGAGGGGTCCCGTGACGGACAGCCGTTCTGGGCACGCGGTGAATGCTACGATGACCCCGCGTGCCCACCGTTACAGCGGCAGTACGGACACCGTGGTAGTTTTAATCGGTAGTGGATTATTGCTGCTGTGGGTGCAGTTGGGGTTGGCGGCCATGAGGCTTCCTGGGGAGCATCGAGCGAGCCCGACATACCTCGGGAAGGTGGAAGAAAAAAGGGAGGCCTTTTCCGACATTGGGCTAACTGCTAAGTGTTTAACCACTGCCTGCTTGGTGAACATGAGGGTGCTACACTAGCCAGGCCGTCACTATTAAGTACCCTACTTTTTATATTTGATGATGTTACTAAAACCGCAAGCTCTATTGTGAGGTAGTGCTTGATCTGCGAGTCTGGTTGACGACTTAAACTAACCATCCCGAGGCTTCATAATTTTATATGTATAGTAAACGCAGCGCTGTGGCATGTTAGATTCAGAAAGTTGCTCATCTTTTTCACATGTCAAATTTGACCCAGTTGTTCCATTAGGTAAGAGTAACAAGAAATAACTGTGCGTAATGAAGTGTAAAAACATGCGCTTACGCACGTTCATTGTGCCTATGCAAAACGGAATTATGCGTGCGGTCGCAATTTGCTAACGATACCATTCGTTGCTACGTTACCATAGGACTTATAATATATGTATTATTAGGACGTGATCAAAAGTGCATTGAAAGTGGTGAAACTATTGGCTCCAAAGTTAACAAAATTTATAATCAGTCAGGCTTCTTCTTCGGTGAAGCTTTTCTTCAAATATACGCGCGGAACTTCTAAATATGCGATCTCAACGATGAACTACAATAGGCATCGTTTTCTAGGGTATGCAATGAGTCTGATGAGTCATTGCAGGACACATCGGTCCTAGTCTCTCTCCGACAGCACCCTTCAGACTACAGGGAAGGGCTTCTGGTGCTAGGCGATTTAAAACCTTCGAATGGCTGGCTGTACTGAAGTATTCGTCACCAATCATTTCGTAGAGCTGTAGATGATAGACAATACTTTACACTACATACTACAATACTCGTATTTCCTCCTTACTAATATTATAAATGTGAATGTGAGTTTGTTTGTTGTTAGGCTTTCACGCCACCACTAATTATTGGTTGATTGAGAACTTCCAGCGGTTTTGGAAATCAGTGGAAAATGAATGCTTAATTATTTTTTTTGACCATATCCATGCGGAGTATGTCTTTGTTATCTAAAAGTATTGATTCGGAATATAGGGTTTTTTATTTGGAACAAACTTTATCTACGTAATTTTTTTGCTGCTTCATCACATTGATTCTTAAGAAAAAAAAAACGTTAACGTTTTGCTTAAGCATTACATTTATTGGGTTCCGACCTGTGTCGAGCCTTCTTTCAATATATAAACTGTAGAACTCATTCTGGTACAGGTTTTAAAATGGTCACGAGAAGACTTATGACGGACAAGGAAAGCTTCTCGTGACCAAGTATATCCCTATAGTCTAAAGTATATTATTAAAAAAAAAATTATGTGTTTGATCAGTTTCAAGCAATATCTCCGCTGAACCGCTGAACGGGTTTGCATGAAATTCTGAATGAAGATAGCTTAAACCCTGGAATAACACATAGACTTCTTTTTATCTCGGAAAAAAATGTAGTTTGCGTGGATAATTGAGGTAGCGGGAAAACCATAGTTCACAGAGGCGAGGCCGCGGGGCGCAGCTAGTAAAATATAGTTGTTTTACAGACCGATACGACTGCGCTACCATTTCGATAATGATTCGTGCTTGAGAAAGGTAGGCAGTGTTTTGTTTTTTCTATTAATAATTTAGCGTTCGTGCCCCCACTTCATTTTGTGGGTGACTTAAGTAATTGGGTGTGACTTGTTCATGAAGTTTTGGCTTGAAATAAATGTTTTTGTATATATTAATCAACCTTATTTTCCGTCAAGTTTCATAAACGAATTCATTCATGCATAATTTGTGAACTAATGCGGTACCTACAATACTTATATTTATGAATAACATCTCGGTTCTACACGCGATTATAAATAAAACCTTTTTCATTGGTCAGGGATGATTCACAATTACTTATCATTTCACGACAGTGATTCATTGCTTGATGATTATTTATAAGACAATGAATCACGTTTTTTCTCTCTAATATTTAGGGTATAGTAGCCATTTTGCATTGATTAGACTTCTGATTCGTGATTAAAGTTTTGAATCTATATATGTCAGCCTAGAGGTTCTTCATTCTTATGGTCTACTGTTCGAGTCCCATCTAGGCTTAAACTGTTGTTGAAGGTAAGGTAGTGATGAAATTCACAGTCCATGACATCGTGGTAAGACACTGTCAGTACCTTATCTATTCATAAGATTAAAAATTCACCTCGTAACATCTAGCTTGTTAGTAATCCTTATTAAGTATACGACCAACAAAAGAGTTCCAGGACATGTATTATTTGAAGAAAGAAGTGACAGTTGACGTTTTAGGTCTAACGTGATACCACTGTCGATGACATAGTCATCGAATATTTAACATGATTTCATCACGTTTTCTTCAACATAAGCTCCTAACTCTACCAAAATCAAGGATTGATACTGCGACCATTTGATTTTCGGCCCGCCCACGGCTCTGTCTTAAAGTTAAATGAAAGTCAATATAAAAAATGTACTGTATATACCTTGCGTAAAATTAATGTTTGTAAAGATTATATCATGAAAAAAACAAACAATTATTGAAATACCGTACTTACTCTGTGTCACTGCGCGCGATATATTAGCAAGTATAAAAACCATTTGCTGAAACAGAAAAATACAACCTAATATTTTTACTATAAAACAACATTTTGCATGAACAATGCCGTTACATATAATTTTAAGACAATTTGAAACGCGCGAATGTGAGAATAGAGGTGATTTTCGCTTGCGTTCGTAAGAAAATTCCTCAAGCAAAATATGTTAGGTATTTTAATAATGTTTAAACTAAGGGGAAATGTATAGGACATGTAAGAACCGTTTCGCTTAGTCGTATATTGCTTTATGTCAATTCGTCGGTTGAGTTTCATCGTTGTTGCAAATTATTCGCCGCTGTTGCGTTCTCGTTTTCATTTTATATTTATGTCTTTTTCCCGTATGGTTAGGCGGAGACCACACCCTCCCAAATGCTCCGATCCTGAAACACTTTTTGACGTGATAACGTTTTATAAATTGATGAATGCCAAAATGAAAAATAGTAACGGTAACATTCCGCGTAACGTTCCACCTGAGTTTTATCTAGATCTAGATAATATAATCAAAGTCAAAGTCAAGGTCAAGGTCAAAGTCAAGGTCAAAGTCAAGGTCAAAGTCAAATTCAACGTCAAAGTCAAAGTCAGTCAATTTCAATGGTCAATGGTCAATGGTCAATGGTCAATGGTCAATGTCAATGTCAATGACAAAGACAAAGTCATACATGATTATGTCGTTATCACGTAAATCTATCGTCCGTAAACCGACTTTACAGACAACCAATTTTTTTCGCTTCACCCATGCTCAGAGCTTTCGTACATAAGCTTCGGTTTTAGAGTACCTACTCTTGATCTGGTCCTTCCTTAGAACTTCCTCAATTTGATTTTGGAACGTTCGCCTAGGCCTACGCCTTCCAACACTACACATCTACACACCACCACAAATCTATACAAGAAGTACCAGCTTTCAAATTAAAAAGAAGTCGAAAGTTCTGAGATATAAACATAAAAAAAATTACAATAATGTTGACAGTTTCTAATGTTGAACCTTATCGCTATTGTGATTACTCATAATCTTTTGACAATACTGATAGACTGTTTTATTTATCGATTGTCCATCAATTCGCCAGTATAATTGAATATAAATTTAAAATAGCTCTGTGACGGTGGACAGACGAACTGACTAAGATCACAGGAAAGGGCTGGATGGGGGCCGCTTCCAACCGGTCCTTGTGGAGAGCGATGGGAGGCTTATGCCCAGCAGTGGACGCCTTTTGGCGGAGATGATGATGATGGTGATGGTAACTTAAATATTCCCATATTTACCAATTGGTTTTGTATCCATTTATACTCATTGTACTAGCTGTACCCGGTCACCTGTTGTTGTAACTCGGCCTGTTTTAATTACCTGCTTTCTATTAATTTCGGCCGAAGTTTGATGTATTGACTTAGTATGTATCAAGTGCCGCCGTGGTGGTACCGGCCTAGAATAGTACTCCCCCATCTCTTCCCGCGGGTGCCGTAAGAGTCGGCTAAGGGAACACATACCAGAAGGTGGGCAGCAGCGCCTTCTGAGGATTGGGAATCATACTGCGCTCCCCAACCCGCCTGCCAAGCGTGGCGAGTATTGGCAAATCCCCCCTATATGGGGGAGGCTTCTGTCCAGCAGTGGACGCACATGGCTGAGAGAAGAAGAAGAAGTATCAAGTAAAATAAACATTTAATGTTTTGATGCGTATGAAGCCAAATGTAGGGTCTTTAGAGATCCTGTGCGGAAATAAAGAAGCGCTTTGCTTTTTAGATTCTCTTTTTAAGTACAGTCGTGCACATTTACAAACGCTTAAAAAATGTCTCTTAGTACACATTAATAACAGTGAAACATATTTTTTTTAAAATAAGATAAATATAGGCCTTTTCACATCTCAATTGCACGCTACTGGTGAATACAGTACAGTATAAAAGATTTCATGCATTTCATCTTCGATTATTAAAATTGAGTGACAGAGCTAGAGTTCCTGTGACCATATCCCTCATACTATATCAGCGGGTGCCAGAGGATCGGTAGAAGGGTCTTGTATGTCAGGGGTACCATCGGAAATCCGCATAATTTGACCTCGAAATTGAATAAAAAGAATATAAATCCGCACACAATATCCTCTGAATTTCAATTGAACGTGACGTTGAACCTACGTGGTAGTTTTATGGCAATTTTATTGTCGTACCAGGTGGTAGCTGGGGACTGTACAATATTGGCTGTATTTGTAAACTTTACACAGATGACAGTAATCATGCTTATAAGTGAGGTGAAGGTATTCAGTGGAATACTTAAATAACTGCTAAAAATGTAATGGCATAATTCTTCTAATTATTCAAACTAGCTAAAATATAAAAACAATCTTATAAATATATAATAAATTCTATATTCACTGAAATTTAAATTTGTGTAAGTCCTTGCAACGCTACCTCTAATATCAACGAGTTCAATTCAAATGCGGGTAGTTTTAGGCGGGACTACCCGCAATTTATTTTAATGAAAAAAACTTTTACCAAAAAATGGAACTGACTTCAACACTCAAATGTGTGAAATAACTTATTGAAGTCGGTAACATGATATTCACAAAAGTAACTATCATCACAATATTGTGCGCCTAAATGTGCCTTTGCCTAAATTTTTTTTCACCCTTTTCAGTGACCTCTTTTTTTATATATAGGACAACATTCACACAAGGTCTTCAGGTCCCAAACTAGGCAGAGTCTGTACTATGGTAACCTGATGACTGATATATATAGTTATATACATTTGAGTACCTCTGCTACTTAGGGGATCAATTGTCATTGGTGTATGATCACCGATGTCTTAACCCGCAACAATAATGTCGTCGAGATATGAGTAGCACTTTTCAGTTAGTGGAGTACTACTCAAAAACCGCTTGACCGGTTTTGATGACATTTTAATGGGACCACTTCGGAAGTTTCTATCAAACAAAAAAAGGATTTTGAGAATCGGTTCATATATATATATATATACATATATATGGTCGAATTGACTTACAAACACACACAAAATTTAGCTTTTATAATGTAACAAGCTGTACTTCACGGTTTTACCCGCGCGTTATATCTCCAAACTTAATTATAGTAAGAAATATTTTTAATCTGATTAGACCTTGGGTCATTATCAATTTAATCACTGATTTTCGCAAGGATCTCATTTTTAAATAAAAAGGGATCCAATAAAGATAAACTGTTAATCTGCAATAACTACATTTCAGATGATGACATTTTAAAATCAGTGGCGTTCTTTGCTGTCGGCGGCCAAGATCCACTTTGGTGTCACCGCGCCATCGTAGTAAGTAAGATGATGACATTCTTCTGGCAAAATAAATTTATAATCTATGGTTGTTCTAGGGGTCACCTATCGAGGAGTACGTTGCTAAACCGTAAACCGATTAAATTCGTAAATTGAGTAATGTAACACTACACGTGTAAACAACCTTTTTTGTCAATCCTTTTGACAGTTCAGGAGTTCTGTTGTGTAGTGCCAGTCCTGGATTTCAAATAAGGCTAAAATTTTCAACTCCGTAGGATAAAAATTGAACCTAATTCAGCTTCAAAACACTGGAACTGCGGTAACTTCTACTTTAGAAGATGATATTCTACTGGTCAACTCGTGATAAATACATCTGAAGCGATGATGGCCTAGCGGTGGGAGCGTCGGCTGGCAAGCTAGTGGACGCTGGTTCCCCAAGAATGACTTGAGCAGAAGCTATTTTCAAATTCGTAGCATGGTGATAGGGTACTTTGGAGTAACTGTCTAACTAGCTACCATCCTCAAGTTTGAACAACTGCAACCAAACCACAGAAGTCAATGTACTAAACACATAGTTTGTTCAGATAGGAATTCTAGAAAGCCAGTAAACATCTGGGCTTACCGTAATTACACCTTAACAAATAAATTAATTAATTGCAAGTCAAATAAAAGTCTGTATTAAAATGTTTTGTTCCGCTTTAGGAAACACCACCTGAAGTTCATCTAGCCACCAGTAAAAACCAAGGGCCCCAATCTCAGACGAACCAAAACAAAACAAAACTGTAGCCTTGTGGCCGCAAAAATTCACATTGTGTACGTTGTTTTTTGCCGCTAGGTCGATAGCCCGTCTAACATACGTATAAGCAAGTACTAATAACTTAATAAAAAAAACCTGACCAAGCAATTGCTGGCCTTCAACTCAATTAGATCGTTCACCTGCCTATCTTGGATGGATAAGAGTTGATTGTAGCAAGCCCGGACGCGTGACGATTGCCGAATCGAGCTAGGGATTCTATGAATCGAGCGACGTTTGCCAATTGGATTTGTTATCGATCTAAGTAGGTAAGGATCGGTGGTTTTTTGATGTTCCTGTGACTCTTTTAAGGCAAGATCGTATGACTCAGAAGAAGATACTTTGTATTACAGCGAAAATTATAGGCTCACTTATAAGCAAGACCTTCGTGATTCATTGCATTAACATGATGCTGAGCGGTACTTAAGTACAAATTATTGAAGAAAAAAAATCGGCTACTTCCGTATATGGCAACGCGACAGGACGGTATTCTGTAGTTGTGGCTCCAAATCCTAGTAGTAACCGATTTTTTTACTTATAACCATTTTTTACCGTCATTTCACTCCATTATTATCATCATCACTTCATCCAGCAGAAGTCCACCGGTGAACAATAAGCAACACAATTCATTGTTAATGAATTGTCGTTTTTGCTAGTTTTGACTAATATAATTTCTACCGCAATACAGTTGACCTACAATGCAATCGAGATGCAGTTGTTATTTTAGGGAAAAACCTAGTTTATTTATGATTTAATTTGAATTACTATTGCATTGATTATGAATTGCTTGTCTTATAAATAAGACAATTGGCATCCTTGTCGTTTGCCAACCTTATCGGATAATGAATCATGACATAAGATTTTTTTTTATCGTAGCGAAGAGTATTGTTGGGGGACACCAGGGGGGGGGGAAGTAGTTGGGGACATTAGGGTTGAGCAACATACGTACTCCGCGGTCATGACTTGACTGGCTAACCGCTTGTGGAAGTTTGTACTGATCACTTCTGCGCTTCGGAGGGCATGCTAAGATATTAGTCGTGGAATATGTAAGGATGGTCCGGTAAATTCTTATAAAAAAAAAAACAGGATGTGAACACCCTGTATATTCATTTATATTAGCTTTTAATATTTCGGCACGAAATTGCCGTGGAGTATCGGTCAAGAATTGTATCCCCATCTCAACAGTGTGATGTAAGAAATGGCTAAGGGATCACGTACCAGAAGGTGAGCAGCAGCGCCTTCTACGGATAAATCAACATACTGCACTCGCCAACCCGCCAGCCGAGCGTGGCGAGTACTGGCAAACCCCCCTAGAAAGACATGGGGGAGACTAACGTCCAGCAGTGGATGGTCTACAGCTGAGATGATGCTTTCGGCATGCGCTCTCATGTTCCCGAGTATAATCATGGTAATATATTTACGTAAACTTAATTCTTATATAAGCGACCGTGACAGTTTAAATACATATATTCAATGTATATATCATGGGACAAAAAATCACCTCTAGACCATAAAACTATTGCTGAATTATTTATATTGCTTGGAAGTCTAAAATATGTTAATATTTTTTTACTCTTTAACAATTTTATGGTGGTAAATAACAAAATCTTGATAATGCTAGAACAAGTTTTATATCTTTTTGATGTGTTTATTACACCGAAACTCTCACAAAATGGCGTTTTGATGAATCATCTGCATTCTTGCATTATTTATATTCGAAATTCTTTATTTTTTAAAATTTGCAGGCTTGTTCATAAGCTAGGTAAGTAGAGCTTATTTACGTAAGATCCCTTGTCCACCTTCCAGGGTGTCAAGTCTACTAATCTAAAGTTCATATTCAGTCTGCTGCGAGGCCGAGCCGACGCCACTAAGATAACGTCAAAAATCTATGCTCGACCTATGTCGATTTAGTTGGGAATTTGACATTTAAAGTGCTAACTGACTACGGACATAACGCGCTGTGTCATTTAATCTAGGATTGAATCAAGATTGATTCAATATGGACGAATTAAAAATAGCCGACTACCAAAGCTGTCAAATTCACCAATTGTGAGCCGATCATATTTCCATATTGAATAGTAGACTTAGGCCCCTGGTCACATCATTCTGTGACTTAAGATTGGCAAGTATTTTTAATAGAGTTCATAATCAATCTGTGACTTATAAGATTGGCAAATATTTTTAATGAAGTTCTAATCAATCTGTGACTCACGATTGGCATGTATTTTTAATGGATTTCACAATCAATCTGTGACTTAAGATTGGCATGTATTTTTAATAGAGTTCATAATGAATCTGTGACTTAAGATTGGCACGTATTTTTAATAAAGTTCAGAATAAATCTGTGACTTATGATTAGCAAGTATTTTAATGAAGTTCAGGATCAATCTGTGACTTTTAAAATTGCAAGTATTTTAACTTCTATATACTTAGACTACAATATTTGTTGTTGTTGTATATATAAGTGTATAATTTTGATGAATAAATTTACTCATTCTGTTCATTTACCATAAAGTATTTAATTTCCTGACCAGGTCTTGGCTGAAAATAGGTCATAAATATTGTCTGCCGAAAGTAAGCATAACTTTTGAAGCGAAGATAGCTCAGCGGGGGGAGCGTCGCCAGTCAAACTGACGGACACTGGTTCGATCCCCAAAAACAGCTTGAGCTTCCGTTGAATGTAACACCGTTATCAAATTCCCAGCATGGTGGTAGGGTACTTTCGAATACCCGCCTGGCGCTAGCCATGAAAGTACCACCCTCGAAGTTTGAAAAACTGTCACCAAATACATTGTGTGTTCAGTCAGCAGTCCTTGGCAGCCAGTGAGCATTCTAGGTCTAGCGTGATAACATCTTCGACCACATCGTCACCGACCATCAAGTGAGATAGTGGTCAAACGCTAGATCTATACAGTATATATATAAAAAAACCAAATACACGTCTCTCCATAACTAATACCTTCTCATTTCCTGTTTCTACTTATTCTGTTTTTGCAAATGTAATGTCTATATTGTAATTCTGTCTTGAATATACTATATATTTATAAGCCAATCAACGAACGACTGAGGCCACTTCAGTTGTACATACATACTTAAGTATTATGTGAGTACCTACTATATAAAATAATAGGTGGTATAAAAAGATTTGGACGTTCGCCGTGGCGCAGTAGTTAGTGTCAGTGACATGACTACTGTGTCTCCGGGACCCTGGGTTGGAATCCCGGCAGGGGTAAACATTTGTGCGATGAGTGTAAATGTTTGTCCCGGGTCTAAGATGTCTGTGTGCTGTGATTGTGTATGTCCATGCCTCCAGCGTTACAGGGAATCATAGTGCGCGGGTGTGAGTGTGATTAAAAAAAATATTAAAAAAAGAAGAAAAAGAATATATACATAGATTCTAGGTTAAGGTTTAAAGCTAAAGAATATAGGGCGTTAAAGTGATATTGAAATTAAGCAGATTATAAGTATATTTAGAAATATTTGGCAGTCTGTATGTTGCTAATCGCTGGTCTAAGAGCTTGCTGACTAACGTTTAAAGAAAACGTGTAAAAATTACATTTGATATGATTTGCAATAAATAATTTTGATTGGATTTGATTTTCTTAAGAGGTAAACTAGTCGAAAATATTGATAATAATTTGACGTAGTTTGAGCATTACAAAAAACTAAATTTCCGTAATGAAATATTTTCTGTTTGAAGAATATTTTAATTATTTATATATGTAAATAGATGCGCTATAATATGGCTCTTTTAATTTTAATCGAAACCAAAATTATCATTATTACCATCATCATCATCTCTCAGCTATAGGACGTTCACTACTGGATTGATTTTCACAAGGACCGGTTGGGAGCGGCCCGCAGCCCTTACCTGCGATCCTAGACAAGTCCCTCGACCTTGTCGGTGGCCATCCTATGCTGCGCTTGCCAGTCCGTGGTCTCCATTCGGGAACCTTGACCCTAATGGCCACATTTCTTCGAGCTATGTGCCCTGCTCACTGCGACTTCAACTTGCTAATCCGCGGGGCTATGTCGGTGATTTTCGTTCTTCCACGGATATGCTATTAAAATGATTATATTTTATTATGCTACTTATACGATTCGATCGCGTAGAGAAACCCCGAGACCTCTCGATAGCTCGCTGTGCGACTTTGAGCCTAATTAGAAGGCCCATAGAGGGAGACCGCTTTTTAAATTTTAATAGGTAGTTTTACTTGAAAAAATATAAAAATGTTTACCATTATGATTCCTCGCCATATCGTAAAAAGATTAGTAGGATATATTTTTTATGATAATAAAATATGTTAATTATGACTAGTTTTAAAATAAGTTATTTATCGTTTATGAATTTTACGAGATAAGTATTACATATTTTATTAAACTGCAAAAAAAATTGCTGTTATAATAAAATTGAAAAGACGTCGCTCATGGACTAAAAACTCTATTATATTTCATTTTTATTATTAATGCCTACTAGTCGGCCAAAAGAGCCACCATCTGCAAGTCGTGCAGACAAAGTATCGATGGAAGTGTTTCTGAAGAAAAACAACATGCGGGTCGAATTGAGAACCTCGTCCTTTTTTCGAAGTCGGTTAATAAAGATTATTATCGCACGCACAGCTGGCTGGAAATCCAAAAGTTTAAAAACTTTACATCAACAATCTAAAAGACAATATTAGAATTTCTAAATTTAAAAATTATTATTATTTTAAAATTAAATGGTGATCACAATAAGACAACGTCAACAATTCGTAGTTTGATAAGTTCATAGCGGCTTGAATCTATGTTGAATCTATGCCGGGCCTTTGTCGATTTAGTAGGGTATTTCAGTTTAAAGATATTTATTTGTCAACAAGAAATTACATTTCACTTATGTGAGAAACTTATGCTAAGCAGGTATTTATGCTTCGACATAGTACATTACACACTTAGGGTATTAAGTACCTTTACAATCTCGGTATGTATATTATCATATAAGGAAAATAACAATTAAAATTAAACCTAGGGTATTTTACACTAAACACATTTAACATTTTATGTGTTACCAGACTATGGAAAATGACGCGCTGTGTCATTGAATCTCGTATTGAATCAAGATTGATTCAATATGGACGAATTAAAAATAGCGGACTACCAAAGCTGTCGAAATTGGCCATTGTATTGGGTGCCGAGCATATTGCCATATTGAATAGTAGACTTGGGGCCCCAGATATATATGATCATACATCATACATATGCTGGTAGCGTTGCAATAAATACCGACATGCAATAGATATGGTTACAAATAGAAAACTGCAAATAGAGCCAGTTTAATGATTTGCTATTTCGATGCACTGTCCAAAAATTAAATATAATAAATATCATCTCTAGTCGTAAATACACCTTTGTTAAATGAAGCATTTAAATATTAAATCAATTAAGTAAATATTTTATAAAAAATATTCAGAAAGTAGAAAGAGATAAATTGTTCAACAATGTAAAATTGTATTATTCACATACAGAGCCTTAATAGATCTAGCGTTCCGCCCAATAGAAAGTATCCCAATAGATGGTCAGCAATGAAGTGGTTATAAACCTCTAGGTGCAACTGTAAACCTCAAAAAATAGTTTGAAGTTTACTGTTGCACTATGCATATATAATTCTAGCTCTCAAGGACAGCTCTTAGCATTCGTTTCTTGTGAGTTTTTAAACCGAACTATTTATACATACCGCTCCATATTAAGAGGCTTCCTACAAGCGTTACGTAAAAAACCTGGTGGTATCGAACTCTGACGAATATGATCAGATCACGAATCGCTAATTGAAGGTAGGTGCGATCAGTTTTGGCAGGTTCCTTTTAAGGATGTTAAGGTGCGGTTCCAATGATGCGTTTATTTTGGTAATGTTTCCTTGTGTAGCAAATATTAACCTCAAGCCTGCTACGAACAATTCATGGAGGTGTCTGTTTATATATCAAGGTCCACCTTAACCTAACCCCTACCTTTAAAGCCCTACAAAGCTCTACATAAAGTGCACCTTAGGTGCTCAGAATTATATTTTTAATTTTTTTCTGTTAATGTGAAATCACTGAGTCACCTGAATTAAGGGATGATATAGGTATATATGGTTTATCATGAGTGCTACATCGTGAAGCAGACGTGGTAGGCATACTTAGAAGGCATATTCTTGCGAAACTAAACGGATGAAATCTGTAAAAGAGCGAAGGCAGTCCAGAAAATAACCTAATTGATATGACGCTGGGCAGGGTATGTCACGTAGAAGTGATAGTTATATTTTAACTATTACACTTAAACCCCCCGCACTAGGATTTCCTGTGTTGCGGGAGGCATGGACACACAAACAACCAAGACCCGGGACAAACATCTACACTCATCGTACAAATGGTTGCCCCTTCCGGGATTCGAACCCAGGGTCCCGAAAACACAGAAGTCATGTCACTGCCCACTGATCCACGGCGACCGTCATATTGAGATTGAAAGATATTGAGCCAGATATTGAGGTTGAAAGACTCTCTAGTGGAGATCACGAAATGGCACAAGCAGAGTAAGAGATTCGCCGACTTAGTAGAGGAGCTGATAAGAGAACATCGAGGGTGCACCGTACAGTAGGTAATTACCTCGACTAGTGTGACAGGTGGCTGGAAGTACTGACTCCTTTCTATACTCCTTTCATAAAAAAAAATAAAAAAAAATACACAGATTCGGTAAAATCTGTATATCCTTTCTGTATATATAAAAATGATTCCTTATTTGTCTCGGTCACGGCTTCATTTGTGAACGACTGGATTAATTGTGTTAATACCTTTTTTTTTACAGTCAGACAGAGAATTGAGAATGTGTATATTATTTTCTAGTCATTAATTATGTTCTTTCGAAATCATTATTCATAGTTAAGACAGGATAACGTCTGTTATAATAATTTTATGTTTGAAATAAAGTTACTTGTACCATAAAGGTTTAAACATACAAATGTGGACTATAGACACACACAACCACAGCACACAAACACCCAAGACCGGGACAAACATCTACACTCATCGTACAAAAATTTTGTTCCTGTCGGGATTCGAACCCAGGGTCTCGGAGACACAGAATCATGTCAGTGACCACTGCGCCACGGGGACCGTCTATCGAACCGAACTAGTAATTTCAAATATAATATGATTCCTTGTTTTCTTTACATCTGAATTTGTCGGAATCGAAATCTATAATAATATATATATAAATATAATAAGTTTATTAGAAATGTAATTATTTCATGGCTCGCTTTAGTATTTACAATTAAGCCCATAAATTTGAATGACTTAAAAATTTAATCAAAATAAAAATCTTTTGCACGTTGACCGGTCTACTAGCTCTCATGTTCAATGTTTTTATGTTGAATATTAAAATTTGTGTGCAAGGTAAATTTTCCATTATATTTTGTTATAAAAGTTAATGATTAAAGGCTCGACTTTTTTTCAACCAACTCAAAAAAGGAGGAGAACGTGAATTCGTCTGTGATTTTTTGTATATTTGCCTTATTTTAATGCTTTTGTTCATAGCATAAAGAAATTGTCCGTGAAAGAACGAAATCAGTACAGACACACAAAAAAAATCTTCTTAAAAAAAGGTATGTTTCTGTAATGACGTCACACCGTCTCTTATGTCAAAATAAGCTTCCTCTACTTCTATTTCGTTCTAATATTATAAATGTGAAGTTTGTGTGTATGTTTGTTACTTCTTTACGCTCAAACGGCTTCTACGATTCCGATGAAATTTGGTACGGAGATAGCTTATAACCTGGATTAACACATATGCTTACTTTAATCTTCATCATAATCGCCGTTTTTAATCACCACGCGGGTAAAACCGCGGGGCGCAGCTAGTAAAATATAATTAGTGTTAATATGCAAGTCGATTTCATCACCACTCCTCGAGCCGTAATAGTGCCAGTTGACACAGCCACGAGAAATTCCGAAAAATGACGTTGTTTAAAAAAGCTGCTAAGTATTTCAAGTTAGCATATGTTTTTGATTCTTGCTGAGAATTTGCTTTAGCGCCACGCCCAAAGTCACAAAATGGGAACCAAATTAACAGCGCACCCTACTAATAGTAGCACGTTACAGCTTTGGTGTTTGTACTGTCAACACTTTTGGTATAATATCAATGTGCGATTCGCTGACACCACTGCCAGTCACCACAACACAACGCCCGGCGTGTGGGGTCACCAGGTACTCGCGATGCAGTAGGATAGAAAATTTGACACGAAATATTTTGTGAAATATTTGAAGTGCGATTCTAATTGATCATGAATTGTCACAAAACAAAACACGGGACTTTTAGAACTTTATGTCGAATAATTTTGAAGTCTGTTACAAATACCTTCAAATAAATGTTAAATCAATAGAAATTGTTCACTAACATGTGTCACTATGGCCTTTTAACGCTGGTGCCTTTAAAAAGGTATCTCGTCAAATTTGTTTATTAAATATATTTTTTTATTGGTAATTGGCAAGCATTCGACCACTATCTCACCTGATGTTGCGCTCTACAGTGGAACACGCCTGCCTAGAAGATCTTCACTCGTGACTTAAAGATACCCAGGTTGTATTCTTGCGGAAATACAGATTATGTTAATATTATTATATTAAGCTAACAGCAAAGCCAAAGCTCTAACTAACTTAGATAATGGGATAGAAACAGAAAGTGAGCTAAGTTACTCATTACACACGAGGCTGTGAGTTACAGTGAACGCCGCAGGCGAAGGAATAATTCAGCCGAGTGTATAATGAGCAGAGCTCACGAGATTCATACGATCTATTTCAAAATAATTGCGAGTAAATTGCAATAAACTACCTACTTATTTATTTTTGTAGGAATAATACCAGTACTAATAAACGCACTTGAGTTAAAAGTTTACGCACGTTAATAACTCGGCTTATGGCCCTAAAAGCGATGTAATAGCGTTTACTATTCAAGGAAGTGTGTTAAAAAGTTAATGAATTTACTGTAAATGTAACGTCGTAACCACGGCAAATATAAGAAAAAATAGAACAGTTCGGAAGTGAGCTAGCCCTCACAGAGTCAGGGTATCCTACCGTGAGAGCTAGAGCTCAAATAAACTAGCTTAATTTAAAAACGCATGTTATTCTATATAAATATATTTATACATAGTCATAAGTTAGGATGTGATATAATTATTCTATGTACTAAATAAATAGAATAAAAAATGTACTAAACAAATCTATTGTACGCTTCACCTTCTATCTTTTATTACTGAACACCATCCTCCAAAAATGTAACGTTTAGCGACCCCACTCACATAGCTACAAGATATATAACGTAAACAAAACATTGCTGAGCCCAAATAGGATTCCCTACGCCATGGAAACCGGAAACGGTTGTAGCATTAGCATAACGCGTGCCACGGGTGCCCGCTGAAATCAAAAGTTGTTTTACCAAAAGTTGCTTTCAGACGGCACCCTTCAAAAACATAATAAAGGTGGGCGTTGTCAGGATGACTTTAGGGGCTTACAAGGAAAGTACTGTTGGCCACATAAAAAAATAAACATAAACACAAACTGCATAACATAATTTTCTTCACACGCAGTTAAGTATGTAATATGTACCTTGCCTTGCATGCTACATCTGAGCCCACATCACCTTTTAACATCAGGTGAGACCATAGTCAAACTCAAGCTTATAAACCTATTTTTTTTTACCAAATAATGGAACCGACTACAACACGCAAAAGTCTATCGGGAAGACATCAATTTTCAGCTATTGATGTGTAACTCAAAAATAGTTTGACTGATTTTGATGAAATTTAAATGGGACCATCTCGGAAGTATACTCTATTAAACAAAAAAATAATCATCAAAATCGGGTCATAAACGAAGAAGTTATCCGTGAAACTTACATCCTTGTTATTAATGCCTTTTGTTAGCGAAAGAAAGTCAAACGTTTTACCACCATTTCATATCAGTGTATGAGAGTGTAATGACCAAGTCTAGCGTGATTTATCTTTCGACCGAATCTTCACTGGGCACCTAATAGGACAGTGGTCAAACGCTTGACATATACATTATAAAACATATCTACCTACCTAATAAAAAGTTAGGTAGCGGTTAGTTTACTACTTTTATGGACTTACTTATGATATAATTCCTATTGCGCAGCGTTTTGCTTATAATTTACCAGCACAGTCAAAACGGCGACTACACGTATCAAACTACCCGGTAATATCTTGCACATAATGCATGACGTCTATTGCCAACCCCACAAGTTAAAGCCTTATTACATCTCTGTTGAAATGTTTACCTGCTGAACCGTTGTCATCGGTTACAATAAAAATTTATGATTTATAATTAAATACAGGTTTGACGTGTCGACAAAATATTGTCGTATATATAGGGTCGAGCATCTCGTTAGTGACCGTATCAGTAGGAACTGGTCGAAATATTGTGATTGGTAAATTTACAAATGATCCTTATCGACATCTGCTATAAGATTCAGTGTTTATTTTTCGATCAAAACAGTCCTGAAAATAATATTTCGCTTATTATTTTAATTTATGCGAATGCTGAGTTATATAACATTGTCCAATGAGATAAGCGAATTATATCATTATATGTAAACCCTAAGGCTTTCACGGCCGGCGTTGCATGTTGTATGTATTGCTTTCGGGCTGTTTGGCCGTGGTCTATGTGAAACTTGTGTTCAGTATCAGAGAAGACGCCGCGGAGGAGAGTTCTACGCTCTTGTCGCCGCTCGGACCTGAACCACTGAAGATGTCGACCGCAGTGATCGACGAAACGTCTGGAACACAAGTTTCATATAGACCACGGCCAAACAGCCCGGAAGCAATACATACAACATATATCATTATAGCTTACCAAGTTTTATCATATTATGTTGGATGTAGTTAGTGTAAAGAAAAACCAAGACCAATAAGTGACTGAAAGTAATGAAACTCAAAATTGAACTTCATTTATTACTTTTGTGATAGAAATAGGTATTATTATATCGCATTTCGAATTACGCAAGTGACGCAAATGTCACGTTGCATGGCATACTGTTGTGAACTTATTTAAACAATGGTTTTATGTATAACTCTTGTACTAAGCATTCTTAATTATCATCGTCGTCATCATCATCATCCTCATAGGCATACGCGGCTGGATTTGTACACGGACTGGTAGCAGCAGTGTTCGTCTGGTCCTCAACCTTGTCCGTGGATGTCCTACGCTGCGATTGCCAGTCCATGGTCTCCACTCGAGAATTCGTCGCCCTTCCTGCGGATCAGTTTTATGTGATATGCGTCAGTGCCTTACGTGACAGAAAACATATAGTCTAAGATACTGCTTAAGAAATATATACCCTCATCTGTTATTTAATTATTATTGTCATTGTTAGATAGTATGTAGATGGATAAATTGCACATGGTTGCTGTGCTAAGCTTCGGACCTATACTGTTTAATAACCCAATAATAATAAAAATCTCTCTGGGTCCTTGTCTCTCGCATGGAGTAGCGGGTGCAACGCTTCTGTGTCGTTTTCCCTACTCGCGCTTCAATTTGAACTTTTTAAAATCTAAGCAACCATAAAGCGTGACATTGTTTTAAGTAGACAACCTAATACTTTTGGATAGGCAATAAAAAAATCCAGTCAAATTACACTGTTAAATATTAGAGTTAATGTTATTGAACAGTATAGTTCCAGGAATTTGCTAGGCAACCCATATGCAATGTATCAATCTACAGATTATTTAACATATAATCGGTATATTAAATAAATAACAGATAAGGGTATATATTTCTTAAGCCGTATCTTGTACTATTACTGCAAAGACTTAATTTAAAAAAAATCACATATGTTATACTAGGTCCTTACGTATGAAATTTAGGCCTTTTCCTTTAAAAGGCATGTATTTGTGTTTGTTTTATTTTGCCTTGAAAACGACTGGGTCCTTGATCCTCGTTTAATTATTTGAAGTGCTTCCTAACAAACATAATAAAGCTGTGTGTCACCATGGATACGACATCAATTCTATTGTTTTATATCAACATGGAGATCAATCTGTGTTCTATTTACACAACTCTTTATGTAAGGACCCATGCACACGTAATCATACCTATATCATTAAAGGTATCATATCATATAATCAGATCAATCACATGATACAGGTATGGTTTGATATAGGATATACTTGCAGATTGGAGTAATAAATGTTTATCTTGTTTTTTTCCAAAATATGTTTCACGGGTAATAGCTAAATAGACATACTACCTATACGTACCAAAGGTTTTTGACGTGATAACGTTTTATAAATTGATGAATGCCAAAATGAAAAATAGTAACGTTCCGTGTAGCGTTCCGTTTCCGTTTCCGTCAAAAGTCAAAAGTCAAAAGTCAAAAGTCAAATGTCAAAAGTCAAGTCAAAAGTCAAAAGTAAAAGGTCAGAAGTCAGAAGTCAGAAGTCGAAGTCGAAGTCATAAATGATTATGACGTTATCACGTAAATCTATCGTCCGTAAACCGACTTTACAGACAACCATTTTTTTTTTTTTCTACTGTCTTAGCGCGTACTGCCAAGGAATGGAACTCGTTGTCTAAGTCTGTGTTTTCCGATAAGTACAACCCTGGGGTCTTCAAGTCACGAGTGAATAGGTTCGTTCTAAGCTTGCGTGCTCCATCTTAGACCGGGTGGTCACTTAACATCTGGTGAGACATTGGCCATGCGCAAGCTTAAATAATTTGAAGAAATGTTGGTTTATTTAGTTTTTAAACTACGTAACTGGAGCGTTATAATCTCGTTGACGGGCGGCGTGTTTAAAACATTCAATACTCCATACACGCCCGGACTTGTGCTTCATACAATATATAAACAACATTTAAACAACTGCTCCGGCGTGAAGCACTTACTGTCTCACCTTAGCTAAACTACCAATTGAGCTTTAGAATCAATGTAGAAATGTCGAAAAGTGGGGTGCTGGTGAATTTTACTCCGTTTGACAAGACAGACCAGCTCCCTCTTTAAAACAACACAAACTTCTTCTAGTTCATAGTGATTCTCCTTTTGTGGTAAACGTGTACGATGATACGGCATCCTACGTGTAATACACGCCACAAACCAAATGCAGCACACTTACAGGTTTTTGAAAATAGGTCTGACATACAACCTTAACATCAGAACTCGGAAATATTTATCGAACAACTGTGTGATATAAAGATAAAGATGGTGGGATGGTGGAAGACAAGACGGTGAAGTTTTATATTTTTATTATAAAAGTTCATAATGTTTTTATATTTTACTAATAGTGGTGAGAAATTCCTGGTAATCTGTAGTCCGCCGCTAACAAAAGAATTCTAAAAACTTAGTATCCAAGTGCGTCAACGCACGTGCCAATCGCCAAATTAGTCTATTCTACAAATTGTGACGGTAATGCATGTACATTTAATATAAATGAAATACGTCCGATTGAATTTAAAAGATTGCAAAGAAAAAAATCCAAATAGTTTCAGACTAACCGAAATCAACATATCAAACACCTATTTAGTCTAATTTTAAGCAAAGGTCACGGCCGCGAACTTATATCCATTTTCCGATATCACCGAAATCTAATGTAAAATCTACTTTATCTTGCGTCATCTTAAGACAACATATCGATTTGACTTTTATCGTTTATATCGAATCGTAGTTCGGTTTACGATTTTGTCGAACTGCCCTTTTATCGCTATCTCGTTTTTCATTCGATTTTGAGTGCTCATTTACTTGTCTATGATTGTTTTAGTGTGGTAAGATTTCGGCCTTTTACGACGTTGTTCTGTTTATAAATCGTTTCTTATGACTTCTGTCTCCGATACGGAATCAATATGAATATTTGTTTATTATTTTATAGGTGAATTCCATATAAATGGGCGTTTATTTATTATTGGGCTTCATAAAAATCTACATTAAAAAGATGTTCTGTTATCATTCATCAGGCGTTAGTGCCCAAAAAGAAGATTCTAATCAATGATGTTTTACTAAAGATGACGTCAGTTGTAGTAATTTTCATTATGACGCGTATTTCAAGCGCAAGTCTAAACATATAGCTATCCTTTTCTATATTATTTGTAATGTATTATCTGTCGCAGTAAGCATGTTTATGTCGTAAAGGAACAAAATCTGAGCAGTATGAATATACGTCATCTTTAGTAAAACATCATTGAGTGCTTGACGATTTTCGAGAACCAGAGACTAAAACTAATAAGGTGCGTGAATCTATTTTAAGTGGCCCACGCCCGAAAAGCTAGTGCCCCATATACATTTTATAATAATATGAAGATGACCATAATAATCAGATTAGTTATTACCAACGCATAACAATGATCGGCCACCACAGATGTAGATGTTCTCAGTGGAAGGACCGCGAAAGATATTAAAGTATAAAGTATTTATTTCACAGAAACACTTAGAATTACAATACAAATTTGGATCGTACATACATTTTTAGTTACATTAATTTGTCTTGCAGAGCCCACACTAAGATAAAATCTAGTGCTGTGGGAATCTGCAACCATCTTTGATATACTACCATATGCACTGCGGTTGACAAGGTAACTGGTAATATTCCTGTATGAATACTGGAGCGTTCGGCAAATTATAAGCACTACATATATCGGCGCAAACATGTGTGCAACGGGAAACTGTGCGGAAAGACCGCTGTATTTTGACGCCTGTTGTCACAAAACTCCCTAAGAATTGTAAAACATTACAATTAGATCTTAAAACAGAAAATCTCGACATACTGTTTGATACAATTTGTAACCTAAAATAAATTGTGTTAGATTGTTCTAACAGATTAAAATGTCTCTATCCCTATATTTTTTTACAATTTGTTTGTTTGTCTTTTAAATTATAATCTATTAAAATATATTCTGTATGTATAGTTACATAATTTTATCTTATTCAAGTTCATTTCACTACTTAAACGCTATAAAGTATAATTACCTTGTTGTTTAAAATATGTTATTAATTACACTATAAACAAAATGTTACATTTAATCCGTAATTTATTTTTATGATGTTTTGGCAAACTTGAATATTGCACAACAAAAAAGAATACGATTGTTGCTCGCTCATTTGTATAAATTAATTATGAATGTTGTCTTTACCTATCACAGCTGCGGCATTCACTTTTTAATGTATTAAGTATAATATAAGCTACATTTTTACCTACAAAGTGTTATTCTTCAAGTCAATAAATTAATAAAGATGAAATAAAATACCAATAACTAATAACCATACTGCAGCTACTACGATAATATTTGAGCGATCCACCAGGGTATCAATTCTACTAACACATTGCTCATAGATTGTCAATGAATCGTCGTTTTTTTTAGTTTGCTATTCTACTTGGAGTATAATTGTAATGGCTACACCTTTGAGTATACAGCCTCCGCTATTTTATCTGAGGGCTACACAGATATAATTTCTACCGCAAGTCAATTGTTTACAATGCAATGGAATGCAATTGTTATTTTAGCGGAATATCAAGTTTGCATTGCATTGTTTATGAATGAATTGTCTTAATAAATAAGAGAATTGGCACCCTGCTCGCCTCGCTTTATCCACTAGTCTACAAGTGGACAGACGAGCGTGCCTCTTCCCACCGATCTTTGCGGAGATCAATGAGGGAGGAAGATGTCCAGCAGTGGACGTCTTACGTCAGACATAGCTAATATTATGATGATGAATTGACAGTAGCTGTCGCCAGCCTATAGAAGTTCAGATGCTCTAAAACGCAACCAGTTCTCACCGTACCCAGAATGTTATCAGCATTGCTAAAATAAAGATAAAGATAAGTTCAACGTACGTTTACTCAATCCTTTAAAACGGGTGTTCTATGCAAATTATTATATTCTCTGCCAAAGTCCCAAATATTCCATTAAACAGTTGGTCATATTTGTCAGTGCAAGTGGTCATTGACCGCGAGCCTTGGCATTGAAGCTACTTACATCACCGCGACCTATCAATAATTAATGCTCTCCGATATTGAATAAATGGAAGTCGGTGCGTAGATTTGTTTATCAACTAGCTGTGCCCTACGGTTTCACCTGCATGGACTACGATTTTGCTGTTCGGTTTGGTAGGTTAGGTACGTTTTTGTACACATCTGATTGTACTACAAAAGTGTTTTCGAATGAACGATATTTTTTTAAAAAAAATTATTAATAATAGACTAGCCGGTTGGCGCAGTTGGTAGGACTCTGCCTTCTGAGCCGCTGGTCCCGGGTTCGATTCCCGGACAGGTCAAACATTTGTGTGCATGAACATGTCTGTTTGACCTGTGTCTGGGTGTGTATATGTATATAAGTATAATATATCAGTCATCAGGTGATCATAGCACAGGCTCTGCCTAGTTTGGGGCCTGAAGACACTGTGTGAATTTTGATAAATAAAAAAAATAAAAATACGAATGAAAACTTTTTGAAATCGGTTCACAAATGACGGAGTTCTTCGTAACAATATTTTTGACAGTGGGTTAAAAAAAGTATTTTTAACTCAAAAGTGTGAAATAACTTGTTGAAGTCGGTATCATGATAGGTCAAAAGTAACTATGTATTATCAAAATATTGTGCGCATAGTAACGAGCCAAGTTATTTCACACTTTTGACTGTTTAAGTCAGTTCAGTTCTTTTGGTAAACATTTTTTTAACCCTTTTCAGTGACCTTTTTGCTTCTTACGGGATCAATTGTCATTGTGCATGTTCACCGATTTCTTCACCCTTAATTAGGAAGTAATCCAAATAGACGCAACACTTCTCAGTTATTGGAGTGTAAGTCAAAAACTGCTCGACCGATTTTGATGAAATTTAAATGAGACCACGCGCTTTAAAAACACCAGCTTTCAGAAAGAATCACCAAAATCGGTTCAACCATTCGAAAGTTCTGAGTTAACAAACAAACAGAACCTCCTCCTTTTTTCTAGTCGGTTAAAAAGTATATGCGTAACGATTTGGTGAGAGAATCTATCTATACCTTAAGCTAAAATGAATGTCATTAGTGATAGTAATGGTTAAACTTTATTACTATTTAAGGTAGAGTTCACTAAAATTTAAACGTCCGATTTTCAACTAACCGTCGGTTAACTGTATGATAAAAACTGTTTGGCCGACGACGGTTAAATTGATAATCAGACGTTTCAAATGTTGGTGAACTTAGCCTTAGTTTACAGCCGTGGAACTTGGGCGCGCTGCGATTGGTCATAACTATGAAGAATTTATTGAATTTACGTATGTATATCTAAGTATTATATAAGGTATTTATATACGGTGATTATTAGACGCGTTTGCTTTTACAACTGTAATTGATGGTTGGTTTTTATACCTTCTAATAATAATGAATAGTGATTTCAAACGTTCAGAGATTATAGTATTTTTAATGTACTTAATAGTCGTGAGAAAAACTGGATGTGAATAATATTTTTTGACTTTTGTATCGGGTCTGTCTCTGCCTATGTTTATTGTATTAAAAATAGGATTATTTTAAGTTATTAAAAAAGTTAACTAATTCACGGCTCGCTTAATTTGAAAGATTAATGAGATTTTTTTCAAAATAGAACTCTGACCTGGATGATTAAAAATTGAAATATGACCGGACTTCCTCTAATGTGCAACCTCAATGTTGCAACTGTTTTTTTGTTGAATATTATATTTTCAACCTTCGCCTCAAAAAGGTGTGTCTTTCTGTCGTGCTGTAGTTCGTATCCTAATTATATTTCACTCAAATAAATTGTCTGTGTTTCCATATAGATATAATCTACGCATCTTTAAGTAACGAGTGAATAGGTATCTTCTAGGCAGGCTTGATCCATCGTAGAGCGCATCATCACTTAACATTAGGTTATATAGTGGTCAAACGCCTGCCTATGCTCAATAATTAAAAAGCTCTTTGTGATTTGAAAGCAGAATTTCTGGCGATGGTTCTTAGAAAAGGTTTTGTATATTTGTGAAAAAGGTCAATGTTTTCAAAGCACTTTGTGTGCTACAATTTTTTTATACTGATATAGATAGTGTTCGGCCACTATCTAACTTGGTGGTTAGTGACGATGTGGTCAAAGAAATGTTATAACGCTAGACCTCCAATGCTTACTGGCTCTCAAGGACTGCTGCCTGAACCCACTTTGTGTTTAGTGACTGTTTTTAAACTTGGGGGTGGTAGCTAGCCATGCGGGTATTCGAAATTACCCTACCACCATACTGGGAATTTGACAATACCTTCACCAGAAGCTCAAGAAGTTACCACGAAAATTTTTGATAAAGGGAAAATATGGTTGCTTGAAACTATTTACTCACTAAAAAATTAGCAAATTAAGTCAAATTTTGTTTCATCAGAATTAACCTTCATGAGCTGTTCTCATAAGTGGTATTTTTTAAGTTCCTAAGACACGTAAGATTTTAACAAATAGTCTAAAACGACTATTGTCTATTGAGTAAATGGTAGAGCCTTAATTTACTCGCGTCAGTAGGTCTATATACACTGACAGATGCCTTGTATTACCAACAGCTACTTATACAAGTTAAGGGTAACACTGCTATTGCCACAGGCTGACACTCTTGCTATTAACTGGTCAACATGGCCGCTTCCTGTTGTCTTATAACAAAACTAACTATTAATTTCTGTTTACAGGTAACGAATGACTACTGCCGAAAATAGTAAGCAAAAAAAAAATTAGTGATAAAAGTATTTAGTAAGTAAGTTTATACTTTTTATATGTTAACTTTCACTATTACATAAATATCAAGCCTTTTTATTTATGGAGTAGGCAGATATTACATCTCTCCACTTGTTATGATCTAATTCTGAAATAATTCTACCTATATACAGTGGACAGAGAAAATCGTTAACCAGTTTTAACAAAACTTTATGTGATTACACACAAACTTTAGACTCAAACAGGCATAATGGTTAACTGAACATCAGAATATGATTGCACTGAAAAATCAACCTTGTTGTTTTTTGATGTCAACTCGAACTAGCTAAAATTCAGTAAAATTCTTCAGAATAGAAGTTCGTTTTCTATTTAATTGTAGCGTAAATGGAAACGAGTAAGTTTTTCATTTATGCTAAAATTCACATTCCTCCATTTAAAGCTATCTGAAATATGGGTAGTTAGAGTAGGCACCAAAAAAGTGGCGATTTATTTTAACTAAAATTACCCGCAAAATTGCGGGTAGTTAGAGTAGGCACCAAAAAAGTGGCGATTTATTTTAACTAAAATTACCCGCAAAATTGCGGGTAGTTAGAGTAGGCACCAAAAAAGTGGCGATTTATTTTAACTAAAATTACCCGCAAAATTGCGGGTAGTTAGAGTAGGCACCAAAAAAGTGGCGATTTATTTTAACTAAAATTACCCGCAAAATTGCGGGTAGTTAGAGTAGGCACCAAAAAAGTGGCGATTTATTTTAACTAAAATTACCCGCAATTTTAATAAACACATTTTCATTTAGTTTTGTTATTGATAAGTGTCAAACTGATTCTCCAAGATACCTCCGATACGGTTCGCGATTTGAATGAAACTCTGTGCATGGATTATATTATTATCCATAATTACTTCTTTTATATAACCGTACTTGAAAAAAAATCACCTAACGAAGCTCGACCGCCTGGTTCTACCATATGAAAAAGGTGAGCGTTATGCTATAATATAATTATTATAAGTGGGTATACACACGAGTCCGTACTCAGTACATACGGTCAAATATCCGCCGAGCAAGTAATAAGAATTGCCTTTTCGAGTTACCTGTTAGAGGCCGCATATTTCACTTCAGATGCGGGATATTTATAGTTTGAAGCGATCATAGCTTCGCGGTGTGAGCGTTAGCTGTCAACATATTTCTCTTGGCACAATACTGAGTATAATAACAACAATGTAATAAAATTAATCTCAGATGAAAACATTTTATGAAATTCCTTACAAGGTGTCAAGTGTAGACTTAATTAAATTATAATTAAGTGTCACAACGTCAAAAATACGTAGTCTACTGAGTTCATAGCGGCCTGTGACTATATTGACTTTTATACTTTATTGACTTTATTATAGACTATACCAAATGGACAATTTAGATGCTAACAGACTAGGAAAAAAATGACGTGCTATGTCACTGAATCTAGAATTGAATAAAAAATTGGTTGCCTGTAAAGTCGGTATACGGGCGAAAGTTTTACGTGACAACGACTTTGAGTGCCTTTCACTTTTTATGTCTGTCTCTCTCGCTCTTAGGCGGGCTAACCATGCCCGAGTGGAAAGGACGCGTGCCTCTCACTCGCTCTCATTGTGAGCGCATAACGTGAGCGGAGCGTAACGCAGTTTCTTGAAGTGTCACCCGGCAAACCAATTTATAAGACGTTGTCACGTCAAAAATTGATTCATTTGGTATGGGCTAATTACGAAGTATAGACTTTCGTCCAAAGTTAAGGTATGATGCGGGAAGTGTTCGTAGTCGAACATACCTAAGATGGATATTTTGACTAACTTTAAGTTAGTCAAGATTCACAACTTTTAGTTAGTCAAGATTCAAGAAGCATTAAGTTAGATGACGTTCTCCGCGGTCACCACATGGCCGTGCGGCCACTAGTGCCATTTTTCCACGAAGCGTTTACTTGCTTCGGGGGCGTCCTTTGTATACATATATGCTTCTCTACGTTAGTGATATAAATAATTGCGTTACCATGTACTAAAGTACAAACAATAGGGTTTAGAGATGTATTTCATAGATACATACAATACTTGTATTACGTAAGTGGCGCCAATCCAGCCTCTCCTTATCTCCTTATAAATATACCTTATCTTGTTGTCTCCTTAGCTTCGTGAATCATGGCGATCGTATCAGGTATAGTGTATTGTATAATAAACAAACAACCTAAGCAAATTCTTACCTAGTTACAATACTCGCATGTAAACAGTATGAATTCTTACGAAAACGTGACGGTTTTTGCTGATTTGACATAAAAAGCAAACATGTTTGCGTAAATATATGTTAATCTGGAATTATTTGTACTTATTGTGGACATAAATGAGAAAAACTTTTGTACTATTTGCGATAAGATAAAAATTATTATTATTGATAGGTCCTCGAATTGACACCACGGACTGGCAAGCGCAGCATAGAAATTCTACTGACAGACTGGCAGATCACAGGGAAAAGCTGGATGTGTCACTTGTAATCGTTCCTAGGGCATGACAATGTCACATCCTACGTATGTACGGAGTTAAGATTCCACCCTCTCGCACGAAGCGTTTTTATTCCACGTTTATAATGTTCAGAACTAAGAGTTGAAGTACTATAAGGTTGTCTAGTAATATCATCATCATCATCTCAGCCATAGGACGTCCACTGCTGGACATAGGCCTCCCCCATTGATTTCCACAAGGACCTGTTGGAAGCGGCCCGCATCCAGTCCTTGCCTGCGATCTTAGTCAGGTCGTCTGTCCACCTGGTCGGTGGCCGTCCTATGCTGCGCTTGCCAGTCCGTGGTCTCCATTCTAGAACTTTTCGGCCCCAACGGCCATCAGTTCTTCGAGCTATGTGCCCTGCCCATTGCCACTTCAACTTGCTAATCCGCTGGGCTATATCGGTGACTTGCGTTCTTCTACGGATCTCCTCATTTCTGATTCGAATAGTATATAGTAGATAGTTAAGTAAAGGGTTGAAAATGGGTATTTTCATCCGATTTAAATAGTACTTCTCATTTCGATCGTGAGGAAATACAGAATTATATTATATATAAATTAATAATTAGTACACATAAATAAATTTAATTTAACCCATATCCAACCTCCAACATTTTCGCACTGGCCACTTGCCACGGCCGACTAGTCTGTAATCGAGATGGTCGATAGCGCCGTGCATCTCGATGGCCATGCCGAAACCTTAAAAAAAAGTGTCATGCATTTTGGCGGGTAACAGAATAGCGGAATAAATTTAACAAGGACCGGTTGGAGCGGCCCGCATTTTAAATATTGAATTACTGTAATTACAAAAAAAAGAAACGGACTTAAATAATTTTATATCAAACGATAAATCGTAATAAACAAGTCGTTTAATGTACATATAGAGCTGAGTTTTTATTTTAATAATACCTACGACGCAACTGTTGTCTCCGTAGCTAGTCTTGACAATAAAGAAAAAAACTGTCCACCATAGTGATGAAAACTGAACGTAGATTGTGGGAGCAAAATAATATTTTTCTGGCGAGTGATCGAGTTACCTAAGCATGGAAAGTAAGCTAACTGTGTTAAGTTCTTAGCTCTGCTTAGTTCATAATTTTCTCCATATTTATTAAATACCTACTTAATTCTATCCTTGCGAGGCCGGGGTGGGCTGCTAGTCCAATTCTAGTAATTTCCAGGGTTAGTTCAATATTTTCAGGAACGTTGGTCGGACAAAAGAAATTCGAAGTTTTGTACTGTGCAGTATATATTTATTACACTCAAACCACCCCCGCACTATGATTCCCTTTGCTGCAGGAGGCATGGACACACAATCAGAGCACAGAAACAACCAAGACCCGGGACAAACACCTACACTCATCGCACAAATGTTTGCCCCGGCCGGGATTCGAACCCAGGGTCGCGGACACAGAAGCCATGTCACTGCCCACTGAGCCACTGCGACCGAGTATTAAGTTTGCTGTCAAATACGGAGGGCCCCAACAAGGTCTCTCCACAGATTAAGTTGAAATTCGTAGGTCTGTGACCCACCTATCTGCTGATCTCAATCACGTGTAATAATTAATATTCGGTGGTACAGATTAAATACTTGTAACTATGCAAAAAACACGTTACACACTGCCCGCTCCGCCGTGGCGGTGGTCAATCTCTCTCTACAGTGTGAATGATAAAAAAGGTTCCGTATAATTTTTTTACGAAATCGTTCGGTGAAATGTTTCTATAGGAAAAACAAATAATCTTCCACGACAGTTTTTATCAGCTATTTCTATATAGAGACGTAGGTACCTTATTTTTACTTACCAAAAAAGTAAAATAGAATCTATATTATAAGGACCAAATAATAATAGGCGTAATGGGTTTGGTGGGTTTATCTTTAAAAACGAAAATCAAATGAACATTTTAAATCTAGTACTATCATGTACAGCCTGTTTTATAGTTACCAGATCGCTGCTTACCCATCTAGTGAGATATTGGTCAAAGCCTAAACGTATCTCTAACAATATATTCCTTTTTGGGACTCATACGCCTGTCCATAGAGACGTTTATTTTCCAGGAACTGTAATCCACCTGGCGATTGTCTCATTAAATCGTCGAATTCATGGAAATGGGTTAAGTATGTTATTGAACAAAGGTAAAATGTTCCCTGGGTAGTTACGTACTGATAGTTTTTTAACACGTTATTGTTAATTAGTGAACACTACAACTTCACTTTTTCGCATCAGTAATCAATTCAGTGCTCAATGCGTAATAATCTCTATGTCCTATCTAAAGGCTTTGTTTCGATTTAGTAGATAATAAGATTGATACAGGAATTGTTCCGCAAACGTACCGGCCAGTACCGTTCCTTCGGTTAACCTTACATGGCAGCGGTACCCTAAAAGCAACAATGTAGCGAAATTGTTGCGAACCGGACCCATTTCTCGCTGATAGTGCAGGTCAGTGTTGAATTCAGAGATTGCTTTTGTGACCTCCTATTGACTAATTCTTGTGTACGGCGTTGCTTGACCGGAAGTGATAATTATTTTTTATATTAAACTCTCCACTACCATGAACTGAATGCGTAGAGAAAGAGTAAATAAACGAAAGACGTTTCAGACAGTTGGTGTGGACGACCTGACTAAGATCGCAGGAAGAGGCAGGATGCGGTCCGCTTCCAACAGGTCCCTGTGAAGATCGATGGGGGAGGCATATGTCCAGCAGCATAGGAACGTCTCATGGCTGAATTGATGATTTAAACATTTTCAATTTTTTCGAATAAACAGACTCAAGCACACTGTTCACTATAGATTGCAAAACGTGATAGTCAATGCAGCATTATCATTTCCACGAAATAATGAGATAAAAGTTCTTTATACGTGTTAATTACACAAGTGGTTCGAATTTAGTTTGTTTTGCTATCAAGATAAGTGCGAATTTCGCACTTGTCATAAATAAATAACTGACCTAGTCTTATTCTTAATGCGATGTACAAGGATGCGCTATCAAGTTTTTTTTACGATTTGACGCATTTTTGTTACTATGTGGCAACATCGTGTGGCTGCAGCGATAATATTTGCGCTTCTATGATAACCCGGTTGGAGAATTACGACGTTTTTAAATAAATTAATTTTGTTTGCGTACATATTCTGTATTGTGCAATATTTTCCACTGTGAACACTTATTTCGATTTTTTAATTGGGCTACAATATAGAAGCTCTCGTTTCGGAGTTTATCCATGCGATAATAATCTTACGACTGGGTTAAACAACATTCTCTTTAATCACACTTTAAATGGGCGACCGTTAGTGGAATTTTCAATAATAATAATATAAAAAAATAAATAATTGTTATTAAAATTAAAATCTGTTTATTTATTCACATAATTATGTAGGTACATTACATACATTTAAAATCCTATAATTAAGGATTGTGGAGCATGCAATTTATCAGACTATAGAAATATGCGTTAACTAATAAAGATTTTATTTTTGTTTGTTTTGTAGAATAGTAGAGGACAGAGGAATAGAGGCCATCCATAAAATATAACAAGAATTTCACCACTTTTTCACCCTTCCCCCCCTCTTGTGAGACCTCTCCCCGTCACACTTGTATGACGTCACACATTATGATATCATTAGGGTAAGATCTTTTGACGTAGAAAAATTTTTAAACAAATCCTTGCTGTATGAGTTACAATAATTGAAATAAAAAATATTGAAATTCATGTTTGTTATATGACAGTAGCCGTGGCTCAGTAACATGACTTCTGTGTCTCCGGGACCCTGGGTTCAAATCCCGGCACGGGCAAACATTTGTGCGATGAGTGTAGGTGTTTGTCCTGGGTCTTGGGTGTTTGTGTAAGTTCATGCCTTCCGCGACACAGGGAATCCTAGTGCGAATGAACGAAGACCACAGACTGGTAAGCACAGCATAGGACGGCCACCGACAAGGAGGACAGACGACTTGACTTGATTGCAGGAAAGGGCTGGATGTGAGTCCTTTCAACCGGCCCCTGTGGATGAAGGAGGCATATGTCCAGCTGTGGATGTCCAGTGGCTGATATGGTAATGGTGATTAAATTTTGTTATACGTTATAGCTATACGAATGCATACATATACGATGCATATATAGTTTTAATGTCATTTGCCATTTGATTTTGGGTATCTTATAAAATTGTGTGGAGTTATTGATTTCTTTTTTGTTCATATAGTAAAAAAGTCTCTACAATGTAAACTACTCTACCTAAAGTCGGACATGACACCCCATTGCTCATTGTTCCACGGAGATATGTATCGCATTCTGATCCCCGCCGTTATTCCTTCCACGACACCGCTGCATACCTCAAAGCTGGAGGAGGGAATACGAACACATTGGAAGTAAACTTTTAATTTGAGCACCATTCATATTATTAAAACTCACGCTCATTATTTCTTTACTAGCTGCGCCCCGCGGTTGTACCCGCGCGGTGATGAAAAACGGCGATGTTGGTGATGATGAAAATAAGCATATGTTTTAATCCAGGGTATAAGCTATCTCCATGCCAAATTTCATCTAAATCGGTGAAGCCGTTTGAGCGTGAAGAGGTAACAAACATACAAGCCAACACACTTACACATATACGTGTATGTGTGTAAGTGTGTATATAAACTTTCGCATTTATAATATTTGTAAGATAGTGATCATACGGGCCTGACGTGGTACTTACGCGACGTAGTCGATATCACGATAGACAATTGTTTCGGCTTCTTCCGGAAGCCTTCATCAGGATCTAGAGTGCGGTGCATTGCCGTCTCGCACTCTGCGAATGAGAATGATGGCTTGTCTGTGAAGACTGTCATTTAAGTTTTGTTTTTTTATTTTTATATTTTAGTATGAAATTCGATCAACACATTATCACCAAAAAACCTTGCAAATAACATATATAATTTCGCATGCTAATAAAATTATATGTAATGGAAAAAAATGTATGCCCTTGCACCTGCGACGGAGTCAGTAGTGGGAGCGGTGTCATAGCAAAGGTATATAAATCGAGCTGACCCGTAAGCGCTCGAACCATCATCTGATCCGCAGCTCACACTTGTTAAGTTTACCTGGCACCTTAGTGACGAAGAGCTATAAGACCAATCTTACGTGAATATCTACTGTATTGTATATATTGTTGGTGCTGACTAAAGTGTGTAGAGTATATTTGGGACACGTTCGATTTACCAACGATATGATCTCGCCGAAGTCGGAGGTTGATTGCTTTCACGATCCGATTGTCCGCAGACACTTCCAAAGAAATACTTTGAGTAGCAGGTGACCTCAATCGACTTGAAGTAGTCAAAATAAGTTTTGGCGATAATCATCGAAATTATTTCAAACTTGTTCCCAAGACTGTATGGGTAATTATGATAATCATAAATGTTATCGCTCCACAAAATGTATCTCAATTGATGCCTCTTAAAACTTCTTGAGCACTTAAAATAAGATACGATTTATTGGGTCTTCTTGTCTCTCTGTTACTCCTGATTTTTTATTTTATGATAAAAACCATGTTAGATAATAATGTAGATTGATAAGTTCAATGATGTTTTACTAAAGATGACGTATATTCATATTGCGCGGTGCTCAGATTTTGTTCCTTTACGACATAAACATGCTTACTGCGACAGATAATACGTTACAAATAATATAGAAAAGGATAGCTATATGTTTAGACTTGCGCTTGAAATACGCGTCATAATGAAAATTTCTACAATTGACTTAATTTTGACGCCTCAGTTTCCGCGCGCTTGTGCGACATCTACCTCATAAAAACATATAATATCATTGGATAAGTTACAGCAGTGCAATTCCCCAGTTTATTGATATAGAAGCCCAGATTAAAATTAAGACTATAATAATTGGTTTATAGTCCACCTCATCCGCACAAGGATGTTGCTTCTAGATACTATGCGCATTGCAAAAGACTGGAATTCTTTGTTCGTGTCTATAGTTCCCTAGATATAGGCCCTAATTCTGTTAATTACACGAACTAGCTAAAATTCACTATAATTCTTCAAATTGAAATAGCTCGTATTCTATTAACGCTAAAATTCAAATTCGTATAACTCCATACAACGCTCTCACTAATATTGGACGAGTTTTATTCCATTGCTCGCTAATTGCGGGTAGTTTTAGTAGGGACCAAATAAGTGGTGACTTAATTTCGCTAAAACTACCCGCAAATTTAACAAATATATTTAATTTTTAGTGATGTTATTGATAAGTCTCATAAAAATGTAGACTTTATCGTAACCCTATAAGAATTGATTTAATTTTCCAACATTTTAGTTTAGTTCAGTTAATTAAGCGAATCACTACCATAATCTAGGTATCTCCAAGTCATGAAAGAAAAGGTGTCTTCTGGACAGGTGTACATCTTAGCCAGTATGGAAAGCATCAGGTGTAATGCGCGTTAAATAGCCTGCACATTTACAACAACAATAGAATAGCTGGCCTTTACGACTCGTAGGGCTGGTGTTACCTACCTTTTTTTTTTTACATATTATAAGTTTGCGCTTGACAACTGTCTCACCTGATGTTAAGTGACGACGTTGTCTAGGATTTAGCACGCAAACCTAGAAGGTACCTATTCACTCGCGACTTGAAGACTCCAGGATTGTACATATTGGGAAACACAGACTCGGGCAACGAGTTCTATTCCTTGGCAGTACGCATTAAGAAAGTGGAAGCAAAACGCTTCGTGCGTATAGGTGGTATATCTACCATATAGCGATGGCGAATTGCCGTACGTCGAGTCGACCGATGATATTTTACGTGTCGTAGCCTACCGCACGTAAAGTATGTAGAGATCCTTCAAAATTGAAACGGAATTTAATGCGGTTTTATTTTATCACTATCAGGAAGGGCGGTGATTAGTCCCCATCAGAAATGCAGAGAACACATATGGCGAGTGCGTCTGCACTAAGCGAAACAAGTGCATTTGTGTATCTCCGTAAAGCAAGTCGAGTAAAAGCTCAATTCATTCATATATACAACAAAATGATGTCATAACTGCATATTTATGACATGATAATGAGTGTGCATAAGACATTTGAATGTCACTGTAGCTGTTTTAAATATAGACGGAGCGCCGGCGTCTAGTGTGTGTCTGGGAATTCAGATATCGATGGCTGAGTATCTCCGCCTCTGAAAAATGTACACTGGTGAGTGCAACCAACACGGAGACCTTTCCACAAATCCCACCACCTGATCGGCTCCACCCAAGAACCGCCAGTGTATTGCACTGACGTCAGCGCATCCTTATTTACACACATAAGTATTACAGATCGTCCATGCTCAAACACACACACATATACATTATGCTATATAAGTTACGTAACAGTTCTTTATGTTTGTACATCACAGCTCTCCTTCACTTTTTGTTTCTTTACCAATCATGTTATTCAAGAACATATACTCTTAATTGAATTGTATTTATCAAGTTATAGGTGTGCTAAAATTGTAATTGTATATACATTTTAAAATTGTTCGTTCTTCTAAAGGTTCAATGTAACAAGGACTAGAAGACATCCACAGCAAAACGCCACAAATAGATTGGATACTCTTGAGTTGAGTACCCAAGATCACTCTCCTAGCTCAGGCCCTCCGAGGTGCCGATGCCCTCATAGTGTTCTTGAGGGCATCGCACGAAGGAGTAAGGGTTGACGATGGCTCCCTTCTCGAGATAGGCCGGCTATGAGGCGGGAAGCGACGTCAACAGGTTCTGCGGAGAATACGCGAGCGGTCCTGAGCCCCCGTCAAGAGTCAAAGACGGTGGAACAGTCCAGGTTTTGTGAGTGTATGCTGCGTAGTGTATGCCGCATCCATCTGTCTTTTCCCTTTCTGCAATAGAAATATTAATTTATTACACTTATGGTCTATTTTTAACCGACTTCAAAAAAAGAAGGAGGTTCTCAATTCGATCCGTACGTTTTTTATATTTTTTATATGTGTTTGTTACCGCATAACTTCCGACTGGGTGAACCGATTTTGGTCGTTCTTTTTTTATTTGAAAACTGGTGCTTCCCGTGTGGTCCCATTTAAATTTCATCAAAATCGGACGAGCACTTTTTGAGTAACTTGTCAAAAACTGAAAAATACATGCTCATACTACACGATATTAAAGTAGCTTGTGAAGACATCGGTGAACATACTTACAACACAATAATCACAAATTGATCCCATGAGTAACAAAGGTCACCAAAAAGAGTGAAGAACAAATTTTCACCAAAAAATGGAACCGACTTCAACACTCAAAAGTATAAATTAACTTGTCGAAGTTAGTACCATGAGCACAATATATTGATATCAGTTGCTTTTGAACTATCATGGTATCGACTTCAACAAGTTATTTTATACTTTTGAGTGTTGAAGTCGGTTCCATTTTTTGTTAAAAATTTATTTTTTCATCTTCACGTTCATTCTTCATCTTCATCTTCTGTTTGTGTCGCTGCAGTACCATAGAGATACCGAAGTGCGTCACATAATCATTACAATTTCGGCCGTAGGATTTCTACTGCTATACATGAGACTCCCAGCCTTAAAACCAGTTGGAAACAGCATTCATGAAGATGTTTATCAGGTCATTTGGCCACGTTATCGTTAGATATACAGCATACGCTACACTTTCTGGTCCGTAGTGGTTTGAAGCTTGTTTGATATGTCGGTGAGCTACTAGCTTATCCCGCTAACCCTCGTTGTTTTATAGCAACGTTTTCATTTCATAAAAGATACATTTATCAGACTTCGTTTGATGTAGTAAATATTTTTTTTTTATATACAATTTCGTTTTAATAGACAATATTATAGCTCAAACTGTTATAGAAGATAGATAGATAGATAGATAAATCGTTATAGAACTTTCAGAGGCATCGATGTAGGCACCTATAGGTTTTTATTACCTACACATGCCTAATACACATACACTTACATATACGTCATGCCTAAATCCTATCCTACTATCCTATCGTATCCTACTAATATTATAAATGCGAAGGTATGTGTGTAAATGTGTATGAGTGTATGTTTGTTACCTCTTAACGCTCAAACGACTGAACCGATTTCGATGAAATTTGGTATGGAGATAGCTTATACCCTGGATTAACACATAGGCTTATTTTCACCATCACCGTTTATCATCACCACGCGGGTATAACCGCGGGGCGCACCTAGTAATATTTATAAATGCAAAAGTTTATGTAAATGTGTATGTTTGTTACTTCTTCCCGATCAAATGACTACACTGATTACGATGAAATTTGGTATGGAGATAGATTAAAGTCTGGATTAACACAGGCTACTTTTATCCCGAAAAAAGTATAGTTCTCGTGGGATAATTGAGGTAGCGGGAAAACCGTAATCCGCGCGGGTGAAACGGCAGGGCGCTACTAGTTGGTAATATTTCGTTTCATAGTATTCTTACTAGATATACAATTTGATTTGATAGTCTGTGTCCCAGCAGTGGGAACATAAGCGTTAGTGCAGGTATAAACTGTGATTGTTATGTGAAATCAAACAGAAGTAGTGTATCAGAACAACGATTGATCTCCGATCACTTGGGAGCAGTAAAACAACTGCAAAAATATTTATCATATGACAATGTGTGTGCATAATACGTTTAAATGCGACTGAAACAGATTGAATATAGCCGGAGCGCCCGCGCCGGAACGTCGATCAACGCCGCGTCGGGGAATCCGGAAATACCTACACAATAGTTTCCCAGTTAGGGTTGCCACTTTGAGAATTTGAAATTAGAAACATGAACATACATTGTACATCGTGGGATCCCGTTCTTCTAATATCAATATTTTCTCATGCGTTAACGTAATTTATCGAATATTTTCTTTATGAATTTACAAGCGTCATCGGCTTTTCACGTACAACGCAAGTGTGGTTGGGCTTTATAATAATTTCCATAGGTTTCAAACTGTGATCCCTCTTGTGTATAGAGGGCGTGGATTCAGCTTGCAGATGAAAAATATAAACTCCGTCGTACAATTCGAACATTTATTATCTCAAGTAATAAAGCCCTAATCGTATTTAATTATGATTACAATAAATTACAGTGATTACATTAAATGGCAGAATTGCAAATATTACGTTCCACTTGACACGGTAGTGGAAAGAGAGAGAAACATAGAGTTTTTTAAAAATTAGACCACAGACAAACATTAAAACTAAATGCTGTCAATTGTGTTTCTATCCATCCAAAAAGGATATCATAAATAATTTCCATTTTCCATTTTTCCATTTTCCATCAATTCCTGTATATGATTTAGTTTTCTATATTATTAAATATATTTTTTTGTTAATGTGATCCCATTTTAAGTCTTACATTAAAATTATAATCTACCCTTTACGCCAATAAGTAATTTTTATCTTAAGCCACTAAATAAAGTAAATTAAGAATGTGACCAACATCACCCAAACCTATCGTCTTTATTAAGAGACATTTTGTTCACGTGAGCTTATTAAAGATGAGTCAAATTAAATAAATACCACATGTGTTTAATATTCATTCTTCCTGTGTCTATAAAATTGGGTTCCTAGTATTAATTTGAAATATGTGAAAAGAAATAAATGCATAAACCTTCAAACACGCTATTTGTCATTAATCATGATTCATATATTTATAAACACGCGGGAAACTCGCGATTTCAATCCATCTGGCAACCCTGTTTCTAGTTATTCGTTTAGTCATGCGCGAGCTTGTCTACAGTTAAAAGCATATAAATGAACAGTCAGGTCGTTTTGCCATCTTCAGACCATGCTCGTTTTCGATCTTCAGTTTAGGACCCTTTACTGTTGATATTTATATATCAAGCAGTAGAAGCACCATTCAGAAAAAAGAACACGAAGACGAAACAAAATATTTTTGATTGGAAATTCTCGTGAGTTTGACACATTATTATATATATGTGTTTACGCTACATTATTATATATATGTGTTTGGCAGCGTAAACTCACCTGAGGATGAGCATCGGACATGCTCGATACCTAGGTCGAAACTTCGACTATAAACGTGAGTAAAGCCGGATACCACATATATATGAAACAAAATATGATGCTTATTTGGTCAGAAGAATTTTCAATTTTATGTGAAGAAGGCGTATTTTTAAGGCACGTGCCTATGTTATTTCAATGACGTTTTAGTATACGAGTATGCAGCGCACGTGGGCATGTCTCCTCGCTCCTACCATTGAGCTCGCATCTTATGCCTTAAGGTAACCTTTGGTTTTGCTAATAACATTGAGCAAGTTCTTTATTAGGCCCGTGAAATGCTTGTGTGAGAGTTTTCCCAATCGTTCGTTTCTGGCATCACTTGTGCTCTATGGATAGATGACCGCTAGAAGTATTTGCAACTGGACGCTTCTGAGCTCCCAAGAGTATCATCAACTGAAGGTCTCCGCAGATATAGAAACGTATACTGCCGTTTACGACTCCCGCGACAGACAGCACATGTACGCGTCTCATGTCCGGATGTGACTGACAGTACCTTAAACAAAACAGTCGTCATCCGGCCATTCGGTTAGTCTTAATATCTTTATAACCAAACGGGGCCATTACCTTCATACTTTCTGCTAACGTGAACCATGTCAGCGCTTTAGATTAAAGCGGCTCCTTAAATAGAAGTCATCTGTCCCAGTGAATATGATAGTACTGTCGTTAAGTTCCTCCACTCAGCTTTCTGCTCTCTTCTCTCCAGCCTTACTCGTGTGTGAAGTCGCGGGGTATAGGTTGTTTTTTTTACAAATCTATCCGTGACTGAGCTGGTAAACGACTCTAACACAAGGAGAGGTCATTGACACTCACAAAAACATTCCGCCATGTATGTAGATCTTGTGATTAGTATGCATAAGAAATGTCCTTACGTCGAGTTTGAGACAAATATAGAATGGACCGCGGCCGAGAATCGGAGAAGCGTCCGAGAATCCGGAAGTTTCTAGGTATGAAATCACTGGAAAGACTAATTACTATTCCATTGCGTTCTTCTCAGGGTATCGATGTTTATTCCAAAAAAATATGGATCATAATTGGGCATTCATTGCTTAGACTAGTTCGATGAGTTTTTTTTTTTAAAACATTCACACAAGGTGAACTAGGTGAACTCCCAAACTAGGCAGAGCCTGTACTATGGTAACCTGATGAATGATATATACTTATATACATATACACACCCAGACAAAGGTGAAACAACCATGTTCATACACACAAATGTTTGACCTGTCCGGAAATCGAACCCGGGACCGGGAGGTTACAAGCGTTCACCGTTTAAAAATATGTTTTATATGTAGCGCTTGGAGTCGTAGTAGATCACTTGATGGTCAGTGAAGATGTGGTCACACGGGACATTTTGCTAGACTTAGAATGTCGGCTACCTCTCGAGGTCAGCTGCCTGAACATATTGTGTTTTTTCTTTTGTATTTGTTGGCTGATTTTAATAGTTTACGGTGGTAGCTAGCCAGGGCATTAGAAAGAGGCCATTGCGCTACCATTGATGTTGTGTCGCCAAGGTAGAGTTTATAAGTCATCTCCGTATAAAAAAAATTGGTTGTCTGTAAAGTCGGTTTACGGACGATAGATTTACGTGATAACGTCATAACCATTTATGACTTTGACTTTGACTGACTTTGACTTTGACTGACTTTGACTGACTTTGACTTTGACTGACTTTGACTTTGACTGACTTTGACTTTGATTATTTTATGTAATACAAAACTCAGGTAGAACGTTACTATTTTTCATGAGTGTTGCTGGTATTCATCAATTTATAAAACGTTATCACGTCAAAAAAGTTGTGACGTGTCAGATTAGTTTCCAATCAACTTATAGCTTGTAACAATTTCCTCGCAGCAACCCTATGTATTGAAAAGAGAGGTAAATAATGTTTCTAATATAAAACAAAGCTATTTGTTTCCTGTAGTTCTATATTAATTCCTTACAAAACATCCATAACAATTGTTTGTTCTGACAAGACATCAAACCCATGGGCTATGGGTAATAAAATCATCGGTTTATCCAACTCGGAATGTGTCTCGTTAACTAGCAGTTAGTGCTTTTTGAATAAACACCGGTTTATCGATGTAGGTGGGCTTGTTATAGGTACTATCGTATTTGAAGATTGCACCAGTCAGGTTCTAATTGTTATGTACATATTGATTCTCATTATAAGCCTATGCATACTTTATGGCAAAACAAAGTACAAAAGTAGTACTATATACTATATAAGTTAAACACTAATAATAGTGGATACACTAACTTTAGTTTTTGCCACGAAACCCCCAGACCCCAATTCAGCATAAAATGCTGGTCTTAACGACCGGCTCTAGTCTTCCGTTGGGACCGGCAAGTGACGTCGCGCACGAAAACATACAGCACATATGTAAATAATTACCTATATTATACGTATTAATTATGTCATGGCAACACTATTAGCATCCCTATAAACATTTGCGCGTGCCTTATTCCTTATATCGACTCTGTACTCGATAAACGTGAAGTGATGAAATATCTATAAAAAATATTGGGTATGTCTTGACACTTTGCTCTAGTTGGAAATGAATAATATGTGCCGATAACTAGCGTAGGCAGGTAGGCCAGTGTTGCTTCATTGCGCTCGTGCTGTGGTAGCGTCAGCAGAATAAATTTTAAATTTAACTTGTCTACTACCTGCAAGTGACTATCTTGACGATATTTTTGCGCTCATTGCTTATCTGCATTTGCGTATCATCTGAATGGTCAGCACCCTAACATCACCATTACGGTCAAAGAAGAATGCGATGGAGAGTTGCCATTCTTAGAATTGCAGGTATTCGAAGACGGGACTGTAGTCAGCTTATATATTCCCACTGCAAGTCTTCTCCCTCAGAGAGAGCAGAAGAATTGGCCACCCACCGCACTGGCTAGATTCTATTATTTTCAATTTATTAATAAAATGTATATCCTATTTTAATGCTTACCTAGTATATAAACACATTCACAATCACCTCCTCATTAAAATACCCTGTGTTGCGGGAGGAATGGACACATACAATAACAATACAAAAAGATGGAAACTGACTGCGATGCCTTTTACAGGCTTTTACATTCCGTACTCTTCTTGAAAAATACCACCGAATGTGATCGAAACTATATAGACGGAAACCTTACTACGTGAGTAATTCCCGTGTTTTATATATTCTTGTAAAACCACGTTTTTTTATATAACAAAACAATAGAAAAACATCCAAGAACAAACATCTTTGCTCATCACAGAAAATATGGTAGCTCTATCCGGGATTCGAACCCGAGTTCGAAAGTTAGTCTCACTGAACTCACTGATCACTAGGCCACGACGGCCGTCAAATCCGTAAGCACTTTAACACGAACAATTCTTATGACATAGGTAAGCTTTTTATAAGTACGTTTTTCACTTAATTCATTTTGCTAATTCGCTTGCTGTCTGTACATCCGGCTGTTCGCTACTATTCCAACGCAAGCAGGCATTGCACTGATTTGTCCCTAGTGACTGTTGGCTATTACGTGACTTACCGTAGAAATTATTACTTAAACTATGTATAAATATTACAAGGAAAGTTGTATTCTATTCTGTAATATCCGATATTTTATTTATTCTTTAAAAAAATCAAGACATACAAATAATTATTACAATATGTACTTATAATGATAATTATGAATATTATATTTTTCATGTGTAAATTAATTGGATTAGATACAACTACAGGTAAACGCACAACGCTATTTCTACAAGAACTATTTGTGCATTTTGTGAAAGCACAGAAAGGTATTATTTCTGCCTAATTATTAAAATATTTAATGAGAGCCATATATACGCACTGCAAACCTCTGGTCCGATTGAGACTAAAAAAATTATGTACATTTTTTTTCTTTTTTTTTTTTTTTTTTTTTTTAACATTCACACAAGGTCTTCAGATCCCAAACTAGGCAGTGAACAACATGAACCTTATTTATACAGGCCACGCCCATGGAGCTAGTACCCCATCTCATTTTTTTCATAATATCGGGTAATAAACAATTAAAAATAAACATTAAAAAATTCATGACTGTTTCATAATAAGGATTCTTAAAACATGCGTGTAAGTTAAAAAAATGAGCCATAAGCGAGCTTTTTATAGCATTACACGAGTGTTTTAAAACCAAATTATGTGCTGTTTCATATACTACTTTATCTAGTCTCATAAAATAGATATTGAAATTTACGTAAAATTACAGCATATGTTTGCATTTACTTAGTTGTAAACTTTTAGCGCCAAAATCCATTTACAGGTCGCGCTTGCGTGTTGCGCCGCATCCACAGACTATATGTAGAAAAACAGCATTGCAACCTCCTTGGTTTACCTGAAGTTCTATCTTAGTGGTAAAAAGTTACATTATGATACAGTTGTCCATAGAAGAGCTGTATCATAAGGTATTCTTTTAAATTTATTTTGATCACTTGTATGTAAAGACTGTCATTCGAGGTTTTTGATTATTTAATCTTTATATTTCACTATTAGATTAGATAAAATAATTAATGAGGTTTTCATTTCGTTCGAAGAGATTTACTGTCAGATCAAATCCAAGATATTTCATTTAATAAATGGGTTTTTTAAGAAAAAAAACATTGCCAATGTGTCACGTGTAAGTATGTCGGATATCGGTTTTAATAGTTTTTAAAGTCGGATAAAGAAGTCACAGAGCAACAGGGGCTATTAGGGCAATAACCTAGAAACCGTAATTTTTAACAAAAGCAAACATAAATAAATATGTCCAATTGCAACACAGTGCGACATCCGGTGTTGTTTCACGGGGCGATGCAATAAAGTGCACTGTTCACACATGGCCTCACTATCTGGCGTTTGATGAGTGATAAGCGTATCGATTACGGTGATAAGGATTTGGAGTATGTTATTTTGGTGTGAGTATGAAAACATATTCCTCCACTTATGAGATTGTTAGGTACATAATTGGGCTTGGCTTTAAACCCGTTTAATAAACAAACTTTGTAATAAAACTTTATTACATGTCTAGCCAGTTTAGGAAACAGCGCCATTTTTTATATTGCCTCCTGGGCCGGGAAGTTTTTAAGGAGAAATCTTCGTTTACTACTATATCTTTACCTTAATTACGATTATTAATTTTTAACCATAACCTACTAGTGCTGTTAAAGTAATTGAAAAAAAAAAATCTCAAACACTACCCTCTGATCTGCGGGGTTACTCTTGACACTCGAATCCGATCGTAAATTGTGATTTCGATCTATTTCGCGCGATCGATACTCTTGAACGCAACACTAGCGCATGATTGGAATCGAGTTCGATGGAATTCGGCATAAATACGTTAAATGAGATTGGAACTGTGAATGAGATTCGGCTTAGAATTGGATTGAGATTGAAACTGAGTTCAAGAGTAGACCAGCTGGTATCTTTTTTCTGATACTTAAACTCATGTCAAGTCAAATTTTTTCTTTGTATGTATATTTTTGTTTTTTTTCTGATTGATTAGATACTATTCAAGTTTTGAAGAGTTTTATGTTTTTTTGCATTAACAAGATGCTAGGCGGAATCTTTATAAAAACTTGGATATTTGAACATAATATCCAAGAATTGTTTAGCAAAGTAAATAATGATACAGAACACCTATTTTTACAACTTAGTTCTACTATAGAATATAAAACAAGGCTTTTGTGCATATACAAAGTTGATCCACTTTTTAATTTTTAGTTATCGACGCTTCCGCAAAATCAACTGTTAACCATAATTTTCGGATTTTAAAGTTTAAAACAAAAACGTATATCTTACTGGTCGTCTGTTTTTTCATGTTATATACATGGTGGTAAACGAACAGACAGGCAGCAAGTAGGTTTTTTTTCCGTAGTTTTTCTTACCCATTGTATCGGGGTTTTTTGTCCCACTAATAGGAAAATTATTTGCCTATCACACAAGCAAATCATATTTGCAAGTTCGCACCTAACTCACATTCCACGTCGATGACGCAATGCCACAGACAGTAAATACGCCCATATATTGACATTACATAGGTGTGTATATATGATACTGCGTCTTGGTGAATGAGCTATCTCCTAGGTCTGTGACCCTGCCCTACCCTGGTGGAGTTTTCACACTGATCTAACTAGATCGCGTCATAGATTTTCAATATAACGAATGAATGAATAAAATAAGTTTATTTGTAACAATTATATTTTAATGGCCGTGGTAGTACCGGCCTAGAATAGTACTCCCCCATCTCTTCCCGCGGGTGCCGTAAGAGTCGGCTAAGGGACCACGTACCAGGAGGTGGGCAGCAGCACCTTCTGAGGATTGGAAATCATACTGCGCTCGCCAACCCGCCTGCCAAGCGTGGCGAGTATTGGCAAATCCCCCCTATATGGGGGAGGCTTCTGTCCAGCAGTGGACGCACATGGCTGAGAGAGAGAACATACGAAAATATTAGAAATAATACAATATAGGTATACACAATGCTTAATGTTACAAATTGGTCCCAACTCAGGAATGCTAGTTTGGTCTTCCGTTTGGACTGGTTTGCGACGTCACAGTAGAACATTTTACAACAGTACCTATATTTCATACAAAAAGGAATTGTATGACGACCCTCATCACATACTCGTACATATGAAACATGATATTGATAAATAACACTTGTATCATGAATATGTAATTGACGGTAAAAATCAGCGCGACGGTGATCCAACCTTAGCATAATGCTGAATGGAAACTCATTCCTGGCATCGCGCAACACTACAACAAAGATTTAATTAAAGCTATATGTTATATGTTATTATTTGTATGTATTTATATGTTCTTAGTATTACTGTGTGTTTTTATATTGTTTACTGTTGTGGTGTTGCTTATTTCACGAATAAACGTATTTCTTTCATTCTTCTTTCTTTCTTTAATTGAATAATCATTACCATTAATTGCGCAAGGTTGTTTCATAAAATCCTCGATGGAAATTGTTTTATCAGTTTTTTCAACTTCCCGCCAGCAAGTCTAAAGCTAAAACTCTCGCCGCTTAAACATTGCATAAGATCGATGCCAACCAAGATCAATATGAATATCACTAAGATTTATGTGTATCTATTATTTGCCTAGCGTTTTACGGTCTTACATTTTTTTAAACGCTTTTCATAGCTTCACGTCTCTTCAAAACGTCGGATTAATTTGAAACTTTGCACACCCATTACAAACCTGTGACAATACCTACAATAATTTGAATAGTTACGTCCTATTATCATTACCAGGAACTTCAGGATTCGCGATTTTATACTTCTTAGTTCGGCTATCTACAAAGGCGTGTTTGTTTAGATTTTTTAACCGACTTAAAAAAAAGGAGGTTACTCAACCGACCGTATATATATGTCTTTTTATGTGTGATCGTGGATAACTTCGTCGTTTATGAACCGATTTGGATTTTTTTTTATAGAGTATACTTCCGTGGTAGTCCTATTTAAATTTCATCAAAATGGGACAAGCGGTTTTTGAGTAACACTCCAAAAGCTGAAAAGTGCTACGCATACCTCGACGATATTATAGTTGCGGTTGAAGACATCGGAGGACATACACAATGGCAATTGATCCCGTGAGTAGCAAAGGTCACTGGAAAGGGTGAACACAATTTTATACCAAAAAATGGAACTGACTTCAACACTCAAAAGTGTGACATAACTTGTCGAAGTCGGTACCATGATCACAATATTTTGATAATTGTTACCTTTGAACTATCATGGTATCAATTTCGACAAGATATTTCACACTTTGAGTGTTGAAGTCGGTTCCATATTTTGGTAAAAAAATTATGTTCACCCTTTCCAGTGACCTTTGCTACTCACGGAATCAATTGCCATTGGTAATTTTTTTAAAACTATTATTGTTGTCTATTTTCATGCCGATTATCGGACATTCTTGACAACTGGAACTTTGGAGCTTACAGTGAGTCCGAGCTTAATGGCCGCCAAACGCGTGCCTGGGGTCCATCGGAGATACGTCACATATCGGAACAGTTACCTACATCAAGGACAAGTCCGTACGCGGATGTCATCATCATCATCATCTCAGCCATAGGACGTCCACTGCTAGACATAGGCCTCCCCCATTGATTTCCTTACGTGGATGTAGTACTGTTGAACTTTAATAAAACAACTTTCCCTTTTTGTCGCTTCGCAACTTTTACAAGTTTTGCTATTACCTATATCAGTGCGCTGTCGGTGAAACTCACACAATATACGCGGAAAATTCACACGTCACAATGATAACGGCGGCAAGATAAGGAAGATTTATTGTTGTAAAGCCTACTTTTGGAATCAGTACAATGGCAGATAAGACTTCGTGACGCGAATGCTAACCGACGCGACGGGGACATTACATAGCGTAAAACTAGAGTGGTTTTTTTTTATTATTTTTGATAGGTTTTCGTTTGACCACTTTCTCAGCTGAGATGATGATAATGATAAACTTTATTCCAATAAGAAACTTATCTATTAGTTTTCTAAATTACTGGAAAAGTTTAAATATTTCAGTTACAATGATATCGAGCGAGTTTCAGACTAAGTGAAAGCGTGTGTCTCAGAACTCTGAGGTAACCGATGATCCGGTGTAAAAAGTACCCCATAGCCTTAGGACGTATTCACATACTTAGAAGTTTAATTGATCGGGAAACAAAGGGAAACTTCGTCAATGACGTCATCATCATAATCTTAGTCATAGGACGTCCACTGCTGGAGATAGGCCTCCCCTTTACAATGCCTTGCGTCTGTGCAAATTCCATAAAAACTAGATAATGTTAAAGAAGCACAGTAAAGTTCTTTCACTGTTTCGTTAACATTATCAACAGCAAATTTTAGCACATATTATCATAACCTACGTCCAATGAATTACAAAAATACAAAAAATACAAAATATTTTTATTGACATAAATATTACATTCGGCTTCTTGAGTCCAATTGACTTGTTATTGTTACCTTACAGTTAGTTTTAAAAGTCTTACATACATACATATCCTCAGGCATAGGATGTTCACTGCTGAACATAGGTCTCTCCCTATATGGCTTAGGGTTTAGGCTTAATTAGCTATAAATTGATCATAGTAGACATAGCTAGTAGACATAGTCGCGGCATAGTGTGTCTGTGTGAGGGTCTACATCAATGATAATACAGATAATACATACATATCATTGGTATACATACACCATCACAGGTACATATTTTTTTTTTTACACACGAGGTCTTCAGGTCCTACTATACTTAAATACATATACACACCAAGACACAGGTCAAACAGACATGTTCATGCACACAAATGTTTGACCTGTCCGGGAATCGAACCCGGGACCAGCGGCTCAGAAGGCAGAGTCCTACCAACTGCGCCAACCGGCCAGTCAAATATAAATATTAGTTACAATAATTATTAAGTTAGCGTGATGTGGAAATTATTCTATACGATAAAGAGGTTTTTATGAGTGGCTTAGAAAAACGTGATCACAAGATTAAAAGCAAACTGAAGTGGCAATGGTTAAATCATTGCTCTTGATTACTCGTTAACTCATCCACCGTCAATACATAGTGTATTAACGAATTGTTTTGGTAATACACTATGCTCGTTAATTTAGTATATTTGTTGATCCTACTTCCTACTAATATTATAAATGCGAAAGTTTGTATGATGTGTGTTACTCCTTCAAGCACAAACGGCGGCACCGATTTCGATGAAATTTGGTATGGAATTGGGATAGATCCTGGATTATCAGATGAGCCACTTTTCATTCCGACAAAATTGACCATTCCCGTGGGATGAAGGGAGGACAAAAAATCGTCAATACCACGTACCATTTTTCTGCGGGTAACACCGCGGGGCGCAACTAGTAATGTCATAAATGTGAAAGTAATTCTGTCTGTCTGTTACGTTTTACGACTTAACCACTGAATCAATTTTGATGAATTTTGGTATAGAGATAGATGGAAAAAAATAATGGTTTTCGTGGAATTACTAAGGTAGGGGAAAAATCGTAGTCCATGCGAGTGACACCGCTGGGTGCAGATAGCGAAAAAATAATGATAAACTATGCATAGTTTATCCTTATTTTTTCGCTATCTGCACCCAGCGTAGGTCTTACCTACACCAGATTGTTGCAACAATCTGGTGTAGGTAAGACCTACGCTATTGAAGCGGATAAATTGAAGGAAAATATTTTTATATAATAGATTTGATAACGTTACATTTATGTACACAAAACTTTTCCATACTATAAGCTTTGTTCATAGTTTACTTCACTAAAACCACTTCCTCTTAATTATATTTTTTATGGAAACCCCAACGCGAGGCATAAACGCGCGATAAAGTACACAATTAAATGAGGAAAATATTAAAATACTCCCCACGAATAGCTAACATACTGTAGCCATTGTTTCGCAAGAACTAACAACGGTTTGTATAAAATAAAAATATAAAATATCATCGTAATCATAGAACACCACTGCAGGATATGCATATATAAATGCAACACAGAGAGTTCATAGAGCGTCGTGCAATAGGTGCGATGTACGCTGGCGATACGAAGTCGTTCGTGCTGCACTGCAGCCCTCCGCTGGCGATACTAATTATTTGGCAAAATTCGTTCGTGCTACAAACACTGCAGCATACCGCTGGCGATACTAATTATTTGGCAAAATTCGTTCGTGCTACAAGCACTGCAGCATACCGCTGGCGATACTAATTATTTGGCAAAATTCGTTCGTGCTACAAGCACTGCAGCATACCGCTGGCGATACTAATTATTTGGCAAAATTCGTTTGTGATACAAGCACTGAAACCTAGATTATCAATCAATCAATCAATCAAAAACACTTTATTGAACACCTTAAAAAAATAGGATATAAATTACATAAAACATTGGTAGAACAATTGGCGGCCTTATCGCTTTAAGCAATTTCTTACAGACAACCTTTGAATGAACAGGAATTGTAATATTATATATAGTGGATGTGAACAAGTATATAAAATTGGTTACAAAGAATTTCTGATATATAATACATATATATAAATACAAACATACACATACATATATACATACGTACATAGACCTAAATACAACATGAACAATATATTACATTAACTTTAGTTAGTTAGATAATGTGTTTTGACTGACTCTTTAAAAGTGAGTACTACTGCGGTGAACATAAGTAAGTAATCATTTATTCCCAGAAACACAAAATATACAAATAACATAAACATATTCTATAAAATTAAAGTAACCTAATAAATTTAATTATTATGCAACGGGCCCCAAACTAGGCATAGCCTGTATCTTGGGCGCCCGAACCTACAGCTTTACTATAACTTGTTGCGTGACACTGTACATATTCACTAATCGCTACTCCAAATCGATACAATGACATTACATCTAAAGACATCGAAAATCGTGTATTTACAGTGACAGGTTCGATTTTAATTGAAATTCCTACCAGCTGTGGTATCTGTAGTACTTTGTATATAATTAGTGTAAATATTGTGTCATTTTTTTTTTTTTTTTTTTTTTTCAACTTTCACACAAGGTCTTCAGGTCCCAAACTAGGCAGAGCCTGTACCATGGTAACCTGATGACTGATATACATACTTATTACATATACACACCCAGACACAGGTCAAACAGACATGTTCATACACACAAATGTTTGACCTGTCCGGGAATCGAACCCGGGACCAGCGGTTCAGAAGGCAGAATGCTACCAACTGCGCCAACCGGCCAGTCTAAGTCTACACCTAAGTCTTGTGTATTTGTGCGTTGATTAGCCCAGAAACTAGTATAGGTCATAGGTATTTAAATTCAAATCATTTGGTGGAAATTTTAGGTATAATAATTACCAGGGACACAGTATTAATTTTAATTGTATAAAGAAAAGGGAATCGTGACTGACTGATCCATTAAAACACTTTTAAACTACTGACACTGATTGGGATAAAATATGACATTACATAATTATATTTGAGACACTTGTCCTTCCTACTGTTCTTTATAAACATCGACGATAGGAAAGTCTACAGTTCACAGGTACCATCTGCATCTAGGAACAGATGAATGTAAGATATACTCGGTACTGTTTTCACACCTGCATTCTTTATAATATTCCCAGGTAGGTATCTTTTACTTCAACAACGTCCGGAAGCCGAGCAAGACCTCACGAACCGCCAATTATAATAGAATGGTGTTTTAATTTTGTTGATACTATAAATAAGAAGTTTTATTTCGATTAAACATTAAAGAGCAGAGTAATGTCTGTGTAAGTGTGTGTCTGTGTGTGTGTAAGGAAAGCAACAAGGCCATTTGTTACCATCATAAGGAAACAGAATTTTGCGGGTACGCAAGCGATGCCGTGAGCTGGTCAGCTAGTTATAAAAAAATGCTTTGAAAATATCTGCCACCACGTAAAAAGGCTCTGCATCGATAAGCGTTATCGAAGTTACGTGACGATTCCTGGGCGTATTATGTGGGTAGTTCACACTCTATATCATGCGTAATCAACTTATCTCTTATCAGTAATCACTATGGAATTTGTGTGCGATTATGAATAAACGTGCATATTTGATGCTATGTGGATTTTTGTAAGGTAAGCCTTTGAGTTTACTTTCGAGTAGGTACCTGCCTGGCTAGCTACCACGCTCAAGTTTGAAAAAAAAACATCGTGTTCAGGCAGCAGTTCAGTAAACATCTTAGTTCAGCGTGACTGCACACATGTTGTACATGTACATGCCACAGTTATAGAATATCTTGCAGAAAAACCTATCACCATAAACCATACAGCAATCATCCTTCTACCCACTATTAGTTTGATGAAGCGCTTTAACAATTTATTTTGACTGACTGGCCGGTTGGTTCAGTTGGTAGCACTCTGCCTTCTGAGCCGCTGGTCCCGGGTTCGATTCCCGGACAGGTCAAACATTTGTGTGTATGGACATGTCTGTTTGACCTGTGTCTGGGTGTGTATATGTATATATATATATATATAAGTATGTATATAAGTATGTCTATAAGTATATATCAGTCATCAGGCTACCATAGTACAGGCTCTGCCTAGTTTGGGACCTGAAGACCTTGTATGAATGTTGTCCCATATTATTATTATTATTATTTTACGATTAATTAACCTTTTTTTAAAACGTTGTTTCCCTATTCGTAATAACCTGATAGTACTAATAGCTAACACACGTATGTTATTTGCTTCTTATGAAATAATGCTTATTTGATGAGATCGCGGTAAATTATCGCTGATGTACATATATAGTATGTATGTCAGTTTAGGCTATACGATCACATGCTTAGTTAGCATACACCCGCTGTTAAGCAATTGGGGAAAACCACGTTAAAAATAATCTAGGTATTTTATTCTAGGTATTCGCAATACAAATATAACAGTATGGGCTGTTCGGCGATAGCGTCGCAATGTGATAACTCCCAACGACGACGTTTCGAAACAAAAAGAACGTTAAAATAAACACAGATTCGAAACTCTGTCCAAACTCGGGTGCTTATGTCAACTATGGAGGACTTTATTTTATTTAAGATATATAAATACATCTAACTTTTCAGGAATTGTTTAAATTTGCGGTGGTGATATAAACTACTAGCTGCGCCGCGTGGTGATGATGGTGATGATGAAAATAAGCCTATGCGTCAATCCAGGCATCAGGGTATAAGCTATCTCCATAGCAAATTTCATCAAATTCCATCGAATCGGCGTAGCTGTTTGAACGCGAAAAGGTAACAAACATACACACATACATAATTACACACAAATGCACAAACTTTCGCAGTTATAACATTTGTAAGATTATGCAGTGCTGTGTAATGTCATAAGAATAAAAATTCTTATGATAATATGAATCGGTAAGAGTTAGTGAGGTCGATCGCTATCACGTTGCTATCTGGGCTAATATAACGCTTATTCATTTGATAGAAATAATCATCATCTCAGCATTATGATGTGATATATGTGCTGAACATATTGATATTCAAAAGGCGGCGGTGAAAGCGGCCCACTTGAACAAAACTTGTTACGGCAAATATTAGTTTTATTTCTCCCACTTCCTAGCAAAGAGTCTCTTATTAACCCTATTTTACGTTTGATAGGTACTTATTATTTGAACTCATTGAACACAGGCATTTTCCTTGTAAAGTCAGTAGTTATTGACATTACAATGCAATTATAATTTATCGAACTTTACTATGTATACTTTTTAAATTATTTTTTTACTTATTATAAGTTTGCATTTGACAACTGTCCCACCTGATGTTAAGTGATGACGTTGTCTATGTACAAAAGATATTACCATAACTATATCGCTAAGCGATTTCATCCAGACAACCTTTGTATGTCATGTATGTTAGTAGTACAATATAATTGGATTAACTGTAAAAATATGAATAAGAAATGTAATACATACAATTTAATTATCACACTGATCTGATGTCGATAGCGATATTGATTAACAGCCCTTACTGTCCGGCTATTGTATAATTTCGCAGTACACTTGAAGTGATTATGTTAATGTTAATAGGCTCTAAACCTATTTCAGTAAACGCCAGTAAATACAGTTTCGTGATAACTGTACGCGATTTTAGCATGCCTTTTGCATTTGGAAATTTATGCGGGCTGCATGTGGCCAAGGAATGTTAAGTGCGGACCAAAATGTGTAATTTTTTTCATTATTTTTACAGTTATTATTGTATTTAGTCATACGACTACGCGACATATTTTAACAACATAATCATGTAGTTTGAGTCTGAAACTATCGCGAGTTTCTTACATGATTGTAATATATTTTCCAATATTTACCACGTGAGTCCTAGTCTGTTCGTAGATTGCCGATGACGGTCGCCGTGGCACGGTGGTTAGTGTCACTAACATGACCTCTGTGTCACCGGGACTCTGGGTTCAAATCCCGGCAGAGGCCAACATTTCTGCGATGAGTGTAGGTGTTTGTCCCGAGTCTTGGGTGTTAATGTGTGTTCATGCCTCCCGCGACACAGGGAATCCTAATGCAGGGGAACAGGCGTGATTAAAAAAAAAAAATTAAATTGGAAATACTCTACTGACTCGCATACAACTTGTAGTAACTGATGTAATGTATAATTCTACAAAGCACCAGTGTGTAATTTTATTACGCAAGTGTCTGTAATAGCTCTGTTATGGCCCTAAAAGCATTGTAATTATTACGAGCAAGTGTGTGGAAAAAACATGTGCAAAGGAGATCTAAAATTATCAAACAAAATACTTCAATTCGAAGACAATCAGCTGTGGTATCGATAATTTCGCCGCAGTAGTGACCTTTCCACCGAAGGCTGTACTTCCGTTGCGAACGTCTCGGGCAGTCTTCCCACCGGGTCTCTGACCGGCCACGGTAACCTTTGGACCCACCTTTATACCTCATACTTATGTACCGTTTAACAATTAGGTAGGTATTGTAGATGTTTACATGGTACTCTCACCATGACGCGGGTAGTGTGCTTGTTTCCCGTTCTTAACCAATGATATTGTATGTTTATATGTGGTAGATGTCGCACAAGCGCGCGGAAATTGAGGCCGCAAAATTAAGTCAATTGTAGTAATTGTCATTACGACGCGTATTTTAAGCGCAAGTCCAAACATATGGCTATCCTTTTCTATATTATTTGTACCGTTTTATCTGTCGCAGTAAGCATGTTTATGTTTATGTTTATGTTTATGTAAAGGTCCAAATCGAGCACCGCGCAGTATGAATGTACGTCATCTTTAGTAAAACATCATTGTTCTTAACATAAAAATTATTTAAGGCTTGAGCATTAGCTAAATAGATTTTTTTTTGGTCTTTTTAGCTTATTTTTTTGAAAGCTTACGTGTCTAGTAAACTTCGAAAAAATCCCACTTATGAGAACAGTTCGTGAAGGTTATTTTTTAAAAGTTTAAAAATATTTTCGGCCCACAATATCTTTACCAAAAATTCTTGCGGTTATGCAATGTGAATGCGCTTGAACTGTGTCTTACACCAAAAGAATGGATATCAACAAGTCTAAAAATTATTTTTTTGAGCCCATAGGTCATCTGTAAAACACATACATTTGTCCTGCCCCTTCCGCCTGTAAACAAAGACATGTCGTCACTTAACATCAGGTGAGACAGTGGTCAAACGTAACGTAACGCTTATAATCAGTAAAAAAAACCCGGGAGCCTTTATAATTTTATCGGCACCTCTTAAACCCTTAATTTGAAATTACCTGTTTCAATTTCTACCCTCGTGGTTGTCATGTGTCATGCTTGGGGGTAGTAAAAAGCCTCATGGCTCTAGCGCCCTTGAAAAAAGTAACAAACATTGCTATGGTGGGGGATTACATAGATATACATTGTATTTACTAATGTAACAATGGTTTAAGTAGGTATATACGTGCAAGTCTCCAGTCAAGCGTAATATTAGTAATTTCAACTAAAAACAGAACAATATACGTGTCATCGCCTGCTGTACCAAGTAAAGGTACATCTGTATGTACTGTAACCGTGTATTTATATGTAGTAAAATGTAATTAATTGTTTTAACTTTAGTTGTGTTATGTTTAATAAGATAATATATATTAGTCACTGTAGCGTTTGTGATGTCAGAAATGAGCGGACTGAAACTCGTTCCTAACATGGCCATTATATACAGAGAGTTCTATAAAAATGTCAAACAGAAAACAACTTGTGGAAATTCTTTATTTGAAATGTTCCATAGCAGATTGCGTTTCGACGAATTCAAAAATAGTATACATATTCTAAAAATAAATATGTAAAATAAACAAAAGTTATTTGACACTTACGGTTGCTTTTACTATAGTTGTGTTCGCATGGGTACGGCGAGCGCCATTATGGACCTTCCTTCCGGTACACTTGACTTCCTTTAGGACCACACACAATGCTCTCGAGGGCCTGTCTTCAGTCCAAAATTATCGTCATCATATCTGGCTATAATACCATAGAAAAAAATCTACACGCAATAAAACTTACCATTAAATTATGTCTCACCAATTTAGGCTCTCGGGGACAGATGTCTGAACCCACTATGTGTTTAAAACTTGTTAGAGGGTTCTTCAAGCGAGTTCTTGCTTGTAGTTACCCAAGCCTGCACTAGAACGTACTCTAAACCACTGTGTTTTGGATGGATTTAGATGTAAGTTTAAGCCTGGGGTAAGTATGTCTCCACAGCTACACTGATTGGCGGCCGACGACTGACTACGCCAATGCTGTCATCGCCTCCTTGAACCACATTTGGACATTATGTTAATGGTTATGGAATATGAGAAGAATTGATCCAATCGAGACATCTAGACATATAAATAGACCAAGATCGCGGTAAGGCTGGATGCGAGCGGCTTTAAAGCGGTCGTGGTGGAGACTGAAGATCAATGGCATATGTCCATCACCCTACTATGGCTGAGATGAGCAGTACCTACTCGATTCTCTCCATTAGTGATGTGTTATCTTTCAAATTTCGAATTTACAGTGCTTGAACATCAGCGCCAACATATCCCCATGAGGAGCAAAGTCTATCAGCTCTGGCCGCCGCTATAAATATAATAATAAAATAATAAGAAATAACGGCTGTCTAAACGTGAGTGTGTGCCAGCTTACCATGAGCTATGAATCCTCGCGATAGTTTAGTAATATGTTTTACCAACACCGCAATCAAAATAATGTTAAAAGTGAGTCTTGGACATTGACACAAAGAAATAGAGAGATATCTGTAACTTTCGAAAAGTAATGTTGCTGGAAGATAAATAAGATTAGCTATGAAATAAATAAGCTTTAGAAAAAAAAGAGTTGAATGATAATGGATCATCTATTACGACATGACAGTTTTATGAAAAATCATCATAAAAGAAAAAATAGGAGAGGAAGTATGTATAAGCTAAAACAATGGGTGTCATGTCGTACGCAGAGATCAAAGTGATGGCGTCAAACAGAGAAATATGGAAAAGATGTTACCTTCATCGGAAGCTCAAGCCATTGATGGGGCTCGACCCCGCGTCCGTCTCTTTGACAGTTCCCACCGCTGAGCTATCATCGCTTCAAGATTCTTTAATAGGAAGAATGATATAAATCATTCTGTATAACAATAGCACGTTGGCCACACAGGCATAACTGCAAATGGATACAGTTCACGAATGCAATCTAAACATTCCTAAAGCATCCACGATCGCGTTCAAAATAGGAACCACTGACTCACTACACATTTTCCCGCGTAAAGTCCGCGCGAAACACGCTATTAATTTATCACCGTTGCCATTTGTCAGTTATCCTTATTGACCCTTATGTAAGGGCCAAAATCAATAATCACAAGCCTCTTGTACAACTTTACGATGGTAAACAATAATGTTGTCAATGTATATAAATAGTGCAACGGTTCGTCGAAGCGCCTTTTGATTTTCCTTGTCCGAGGAATGTCTGACGTCATCGTTCAACGGTCTCTGTGAACGAGATTGTAGAAGCGTGTGCTCATTCACAATTATGCAGTTTTCGAACGTACTTTTGTACATAAATAAGGTTTAACATCGTTTTGGCTTTGTAGAAGGTACAGTTAACAGGATTTTTAACAATATAGAATGTTGCATTATACTGCAGGCGTTGAGATAATGCGTCGCACGGTTTGGTTTATAAAAATGTTTTCCCCAGTTTAAAGTATGACAGACCGTATTAATACATATTTTTTGTATCAATCGAACAATGCCAAATATATTTTCATTGTACATTTTTTTTCATTTAGAAGCCACAAAAACAGGGTGATTTTTAAAAAATCTGTCATTGTCTTTGATTAATCATTATTCTACAAAATATTAAGCTAACTTATGTATTCAGAGATTCGTTCGAATTAATGGTTTTAATTAGACTACCCCATAGTCTAATCAAATTATAATTTTGACTAACTTCGATCAAATTGATCAAAAATCAATGTCATGTTAGTCAGAAATTATATTTTGATATCTAGGTGACAGTCGCCGTGGCGCAGTGGTTAGTGTCATTGACATGACTACTGTGGCTCCGGGACCCTGGGTTCGAATCCCGGCAGGTTCAAACATTTGTGCGATGAGTGGAGATGTTTATCCTGGGTCTTGGATGTTTGTGCTGTGATTGTGTGTGTCCGTGCCTCCCGCAATACAGGGAATCCTAGTGAGCGGGTCTGGTTGAGATAAAAAAAAAAAAGTTGAAACAAGGATTCGATTTGCGAAAGTTTTTTAAGCTTTCGCATATAGAATTCATGTTTTAATTGTAATCATACTAATATCAAAAGCACGAACGTGTGTGTGTTGTATGTTTGTTTGTTACCTCTTTTGTTACATTTGAATGACTTCGGAACGTGTTCGGGACCTTATAACCTTGATTAACACATAGGCTTATAATTTTTATCCCGGAAAATGTATATTTCCTTTGAGATACAAAAAAGCCGAATACTGTTATGCACGTGAGTAACTCTGTCTGTTACGTTTTCACGCCCGAACTGCGAACCGATTTTGATTTTTCATCTAGGAATATTTTTTTTACCAAGAAATGAACCGACTAACAACACTCAAAAGTGTGAACTAACTTGTTGCAGTCGGTACCATGATAGTTAAAACGTAACTATTATCAAAATACTGTAAGCATGGTGCCGACTTCGACAAGTTGTTTCACACTTTTGAGTGTTCAAGCTGGTTCCATTTTTTGATCAAAAATATTTATCACCCTTTTCTTTTGAACTTTGACTTTCTCTGACCTTTGCTACTCACGACTTGCATTCCTTTTTGAAGTCGGTTAAAAAGTATGATATTTGTGGGATAACCGAGCTAGCGGGAAAACCGTAGTCCACGCGTGTAAAACTGCGGAACGCAGCTAGTAATGTTATACATGGGAAGGTAACTATGTCTGTATCTAACGTTTCAAGCCCTAAACCGCTAAACCCTTTTGATGAATTTCGGTATAGACATAGGTAGGAAAATTATGGTTTCCGTGAGGTGACGGAGCAAGCGGAAAAACCGTTGTCCTGCGCGGGTAAAACTGCGGGTGAAATTGCGGGAGATATTTTTCACATAATCGGTTAGCAGGATTGGTTGAACCGACATGAGGGTAGAACGCTACAGCAGGAGCGAAACCAAGCGAAGCGAAGCGTGACTCTGACTACCGCCTTAGGTTATATAATGTTTATTCTATTTAATTACAACACTCATAGGGAAATAAGCGGCAAGCTATCAGCCAAAGGAGAAATAGCTGATGGCCAGTTAAACATTTTCACATATTTTATCCCCTCCGCTGCCGAAATTAAAAAGATTCTTAGAAAACTACTATCTAAAATGTTCAATGTTCACTCATACGAATCGGCTAATTGAGATAGTAATCAAATCCCATTGTAATAATATTATGTAGTTGAATATGATGGTTTTTTACTTATCATTTTAATTTACATAGTAATATTTTGGCAAGTGGGGTGAGCAAAGTTAATGACCGACGTCTAAATGATAGTCAAATGCAGTTAATTAAAGATTGCTATCCGTTGCTTTTTTATGGTGCCGACATAAAGGGTTTTTATAACAATCTTAAGATCTCGAAAGGACTTCAATCTTTTTTTTAAATTTGACTTTATGTTTGAATCTCTGTACTTTATAGGTCACAAGACATTATTAAACAATAATAAAATACAGTCCAGGTAGTGGATTCTCCCAGTGGCAGAACGTCGTTTGCGCCAGCCTCACTAGGCGGTGCACGTTCTGTCCTCGCACAATTACCAAGCTGAGTACCTTCTGTGCTCGCACAATTACCAAGCTGAGTACCTTCTGTGCTCGCCACACAATCCTGATCCCTGAAATATTATAATGTCAAGTAAAACCAATATATTTAATGCTGCGCCCCGCATGGATTACAGTTTTCCAATTACCTCAGTTATGCTACGGAATCTTATTTTTTTAAATTATTATCACACTTAGACCCCCGCACTAGGATTCCCTGTGTCGCGGGAGGCATGGACACACAAACAACCAAGACTACAAAGTATCGCACAGATGTTTGCCCCTGCCGGGATTCGAACCCAGGGTCCCGGAGACACAGGAGTCATGTCACTGACACTGACCGTCATTAATTTATCAGATCGATTAAAAGCAGAGTGTGTAGTACTTCGGACCCTAAGCTATCTCTGTGCCAATTTGCATCTAGATCTGTTCGTCTGTCCGTTCTAGCGAGAGTGAGTAACAAACATCCATCCTTCCAACCTCCGCATTTATAATTGCGGTAAGATGACATTTCGTACTAACTTAACCAGTGTCAGTGATTCTGTTGTAAACTTATTCAAACTAACTAAAATGGTGTTAAATTACATAGTTGTTATACGGTTAGGATGTCCAAATAGGTATAAATGACACTTGCGAATGACATACAATTTTTTTTTTTAAAATAATTTTTGTGGCCCAATTCTGTTAATCACTCGAAGTAGCTAAAGTTCACTAAAATGGTTCAAAATGACATAGATCGTATTCTATATGATATTTTGGTCTCATAAGGAAATAATGAAGGATACAGAAATGCCAATGAAAAGAAAAAAGAAAGTATATGAAAAGTGCATTATGCCATGTTTACTATCCGGCGTTTAATTACCGGCGACTGGCCGGTTCGCGCAGTTGGTAGCACTGCCTTCTGAGCCGCTGGTCCCGGGTTATAGATAATATTATCTATTTATGCTTAAATTCGAATTTGTATAACTCCATACAATGCTGTCATTAATGTAAGACTAGTTTTATTCAATTGCTAGCCAATTGCGGGTAGTTATAGTAGGCACCAAATAAGTGGCGAGTTAATTTACCTAAAACTACCCGCAAATATGATTAAAAAATCTAATTTTAGTCGGTTATTGATAAATGTCATACTAATTTAAACTTTATCGTAACCAGATAAAAGCTTATTCACTTGTTCCCAGAATTTTAGTTTAGATGAATAACGAATCACCACCAGTGTTAGTTAAACTAAATCGTCACGTTATTTGGTGCCAACTTGAACTGCCCGTAATTGAACAAAAATATTTTGAAAATTATTAAAAAAAATAAAAACAGCGTAGTTATGCGTTACACAAATTTGAGTTTGGCATATATAGAAAAAGAGATTTTTGCATAAAAAGGAATTTAAGCGACCTCAAGTTTATTTCTACTGGATTCGCAGATAACTATTATCTCTATGTCACTCCTTGTTGAGTGATAGACCAGTCTATGTATGGGATCATCACGCCTGGCTAGTAGATATCTTTGCTAGGTGCAAATCAAGTGTTTGCATCAAGTTGTCCAAATAAGCTAAAAGCTTTTTATGAATGTGCCTGAAACTCCCTGCCCGTTTCCCCCATTATTCCATAGAATAGGGAGGGTTTTACTGAAACTTTACTTGGAGATTACGGTGCGTGATAAAGGAGCGAATAGTCTTTTAAACCTTTATGTTCCACTTTTCTTTACTCGGGCACTTTATGGATAATAATCCACCATTATTACACAACAACACCCTAACAAACACTGATTTAGGATAATAGTACAAAAGTAGATACACAACAAACACAAAAAATGGGTAGATTATGATACTAACGGGATTGGACGCCACAAGAATACGGTTCTGTCGCTATGCTATCTAAGCCTTAGTGGCACTCAACTAAAGTTAAGTTCCGACTAGCAATGAATCACAAAAAACTATTTGAATCTAAATAAGTTATTTAAATTACTGCCACGATCTGATGACGATGTCACTTAAGTTCAAATTGAAATGTGAAAAAATTGGTAAAGAAAAAACCCCCGTGTGATGTGGATGAAGGAATAAATTCGGACTGCTTGCACAGTGCTTCTATACTTAGCTGAATTGGCAAAGTGACAGGAAGGTAAGAAAGACGTGGGTTCAAATACAAAAAGTAGTCAACTTCTTTCCTATAAAAAAATGTTGAGTTCCTCCTAGCATGATGTCAATACAATATATATTTTTTTTTTTTTTTTTTATAATATGGGACAACATCATATCCAATAATCCGTCTCTTCAGTAGTCCAATATATCCAATAATCCGTCACTTCAGTAGTCCAATATATCCAATAATCCGTCACTTCAGTAGTCCAATATATCGAATAATCCGTCACTTTAGTAGTCCAATATATCCAATAATCCATCACTTCAGTAGTCCAATATATCAAATAATCCGTCTCTTCAGTAGTCCAATATATCCAATAATCCGTCACTTCAGTAGTCCAATATATCCAATAATCCGTCTCTTCAGTAGTCCAATATATCCAATAATCCGTCACTTCAGTAGTCCAATATATCCAATAATCCGTCACTTCAGTAGTCCAATATATCCAATAACCCGTCACTTCAGTAGTCCAATATATCCAATAATCCGTCACTTCAGTAGTCCAATATATCCAATAATCCGTCACTTCAGTAGTCCAATATATCCAATAATCCGTCACTTCAGTAGTCCAATATATCCAATAATCCGTCACTTCAGTAGTCCAATATATCCAATAATCCGTCACTTCAGTAGTCCAATATATCCAATTATCCGTCACTTCAATAGTCCAATATATCCAATAATCCGTCACTTCAATAGTCCAATATATCCAATAATCCGTCACTTGAGTAGTCCAATATATCCAATAATCCGTCACTTGAGTAGTCCAATATATCCAATAATCCGTGACTTCAGTAGTCCAATATATCCAATAATCCGTGACTTCAGTAGTCCAATATATCCAATAATCCGTCACTTCAGTAGTCCAATATATCCAATAATCCACCACCCTCCGCTCACGCCGCCACTCGCTTCCTACTCTCGTAGGAAGCTTGCGCTTGCGCATCGGCATAGCTTAAAAAAATAACACAGTAGCACGTACCTACATATTTATCTCGTGGCTTTAAATATAAAATAGTTTAGCTAGCTAGCAAGTCAACATCAACATTTATAAAATATGAATATTTGTATAGAATCCAATAACCCGAACAGTCCAGTAATCCGGCACCTAGTTTCTACAAGTGCCGGATTAGCGAGGCTTTACTGTACACACCTTTCATACAAAATAATACACATATAAATAACCTAAAAATACTTGTATGTTACCTATTATGAAAGCTCTGGAGGATTAATTCGGACCTTCTTAGTTCTTCTTGACGATCTACTCGATAATATTGGAGAGCTATCATTTCTTTGAAGTCTAGTGTGATACCACTTTCGACCACATCATCACTGGCCATCAAGTGAGATCTGACAGGGTTAGGATTAAGACCTTTTAAATTTTAATCAACCGTTAAAGTAAATACCCACCAGACCAGTTCGGTTCGACATCAGAAGTGGATTATATTTTTAGTGTTTCGTCGCTCCACATACTACCTGTTTTATTGTTGTTAGCTAAATGTCTGGCTTTAAAGTAATATATGCGCATGCGCATGCCACACGCGGTTGGGCTAACGAGCTACAGCGGCGGGTTTTGAAGTCATCTTGCATTACATATGAATACAAAAAGGTTGTGTGCAAAAAATATAGAGTACACATTATTTTTAAGGTATATAAATTATAAAACATTAAAAGCTATGAAGAACCTGCATTGCGAACACGGATCGTCGACTCGATAAAATTCGACAGTAAGTGCTTGTTCAGACACGGCGATATCCGCCCGGTTTGGAGATCTCCATATTATAGTAATAGAACCGCGCGGGTGCCGCACGATTCGCGTGAACGCTATGTCTGAACAAGCAACATGTCTCATACTTAGTAATTACTATACAGGCTGACCCACTTACATAGATATGTTCGTAGGAACCATGTCATCGATTTCAGTGTTAATAAAAACATGCTTAGAAAACCATGTACTCAGTTCAGGATACGAACGCGATCATATTTAAAAAAAAAACATTAGATTACACTTCTGTTTTTAACAGACGACGCGACGTCTGAAAATGAGATCATTGATCTTAAATCTTATTATTTTATATTTTACTATTATATACCGTTTTAGATAAATAAGATCTATTTTTATTTGAAAGAATGTACTTTCATATCGGCCCCATATAAATTTCTTCGAAAATCCTACGTAACAATTTTTGTTGACTTTAAAAATGGCACGTGCCTTCTTAATGATCTTTAAACAGAGATGAATGGAATCGTTCGGACACGGACAATCTTTAAAACAAATACCGTTGAAGCCCATGCATATTTTAGACATGCATTCCATGAAAACAAGAAAGCGAACTGAATGACGGGCCTGCATGCTTGATAATTATTTATAAAACAATGCTACAAATGCTACAAAACACTTCCTTGTCAAGGTTTTTTATAGCTATCGCATGAAACTATAAAAACTTGTTCGATATCTTTATAAAAAAATATACGCTTACATGTATCCATCTCTATTCGTGGCAGGAATTGTAGGTATCAACAATGATATTATATGTTTATCATTGAGGTATCAATACTTTAGAGCTTAGGCGTAAGTGTGCTATAATGATCCACTGCTAAAGCAGGTAACTCCTGCTACCCAACAATAAGGTAGATAACCCCACGACTCTGGCGCGGTGCTCGCTATTTGTACCGGACCGGACCGACGACGTACGGCAAGCTCACGGCGGCGCTTGCTGTCAGCCCCGCCGCCAGTGCGCAGACAGACAGACTCAATATGCAGCTATGCACCTACGGTTCATGCAATTACATAAATTAATGGCTTGTTTGGTCATAAAACTTATCAAGATATCTTCCTTATAAAATTAATCTATTTTTAAACGACTTCAAAAAAAGGAGGTTACTCAATTCGACCGTATATATGTTTTTTTTTTATGTGTGGTCGCGGATAACTTCGTCATTTATGAACCGATTTTGATGATTCTTTTTTTGTTAGATAGAGTATACTTTCGTGGTAGTCCCATTCAACTTTCATCAAAATCGGACAAGCGGTTTTGGCGGTTTGAGTTATACTCCAATAACTGAAAAGTGCTACGCGTATCTTGATGATATTATTGTCGCGGTTGAAGACATCGACATCCCGTGAGTAGCAAAGGTCACTGAAAAGGGTGAAAAAAATTTTTTTAACAATAAATGCAACCGACTTCAACACTCAAAAGTGTGAAATAACTTGTCGAAGTCGGTACCATGAGCACAATATTTTAATGATAGTTACTTTTGTGTGAACTATCATGGTACCGACTTCAACAAGTTATTTCATACTTTTGAGTGTTGAAGTCAGTTGCATTTTTTGTTAAAAAAAATTTTTTAGACTAAATTTTATATGTAAACTATAGGATAATACGAATATGTAAACATTTTCTTGTGCGTCACTTGTTCCGCGATTTGGTGAATAACTGTTAGTGCAACAAGCATTTCATTAAAATAAATAAATAAACACATTATATCACAATATAGCTGATGTCGGTCATTTTGCCATATAAATGCGGCAGAATCCAAAGGCAAAAGTGAGGTTCGTTGTATTTTAAACAAAAATTGTAAGTCATTTTCCTTTAACGTCCCGTAAAGTACATACTGACCTGAAAGTCACTGACGTATCTAACACCATCTATCGATGTCCTCATTTCTGCATCATTCGATCTCGTAAAGAACTGCGCGAACCGCGCTCTCCATGGCTCATTGTGCGACTTTAGCTTGCTTACCGGGCCAGTTAAATGCTGCTTTCAAGCTTCCTCTAATATATCGATTTGTTTTTCTTAAAGATTTACGAGAACTTAAAATTGTCATTGACACTGTAATAACCTACGTGTAGTGCTTTCTCGGATATACAATACAGTATCTAAAATACCAATACGAGTCGCATGATTAAACAGATTATTAAAGAGTTCTGCTTTGTCATTACTTGGATCTCTTTTCAGCATCAACCTGTGCGTGAGCAGTACTATTGTCATGTATTAAGTAAATAGACATATTTATTTTTCTTCCTTTATAATGCACTCTGTGATAATGTGTACAGCATGCTCTACTTACGTTAGTAAACACTCGGTCACAGATTAAATAACACTCGCGTCTATTTTCATACCATTGTCAAAGTTAATGGTCGGAAATTCGATGTTGTGGGAAAACTCATTTTACATTGTTGTATTAAAAACACAAGTTTTGAATAGATTTATAGTAAGTTTCAGAATTAGACTAATGTCCATTTTCACAGACGTTCCCTAAACTCTAAGTAACACTTAAGTCACAGTTTACTTCCTGCATGTATTTTATGCAGGAGGGCGATGCAGACTGCTCCTTAACCGTAAGAGATTCTTGTGCGGAATCGTGAACAAAATCGATGAAAAAAAAACCGCCTGAATCGATATTATTTAGTATTAATCGGCATAAACATTACTTTTATGTGACATAAGCCCACGGCAAATCTAGTTTCGAATAACATCCAATAAAACAAAAAATTAAAGAAGGTCAACGTTACTCTGTGCGTAGACAGACTAAATATGCAGCTATGGACCTACGGTTCATGCAATTACATTAATTAATGGCTTGATTGCTCATGAAACTTATCAAGATATCTTCCATACACAATTTAATCTATTTTTAGACTAAATGTTATATGCAAACTATAGGATAATGCGAATATGTAAACATTTTCTTGTGCGTCACTTGTTGCGCGATTTCGTGAATAACTGTTAGTGCAACAAGTGTTTCATTAAAATAAATAAATAATTACACATTATAGCTGATGTCGGTCATTTTGCCATATAAATGCGGCAGAATCGACATCTACGAGGACACGGAGAGGACCGCCTGAATCGATACTATTTAGTATCAATCGGCATAAACATTACTTTTATGTTACATAAGCCCACGGCAAATCTAGTTTCGGATAACATTCAATAAAACATAACATTAAATAAGGTAAATGTTCGCATGGAATTCCAAAAATTCGGGCGGCCCCTTGCGGGTCTGCATACATATTGTTATGAATGTCCTGTACTCAGGTGTAGGTATGTTACCCAATACCTACAGTTCGTTGACACTGTCATCACGTCGTGTTTGTTATTGTCATCGTTCTGAAGTTTGTGGGAGATTATGGCGGGAATATCGATGCGAAGTTCGAAACTTTGTTTTATTTTGAATAGTTAACTTCAACCTGATTCAAATACTTATTATTTTAGTTTTGTGACGATGAAAACTTTTTTGTGTTCGTTGTCTCGATATACTGGATGAGAACATAACTACGTAGTTGAAAACTATACGAACCACGAATCCTCATTAGTGGAATTTATCCGTGGAACATGTTGTTGAAAATTAAAGAGAAATAATTGACTGTTTTGATTTGAGTTGTATGAAATTTCCATTGAACCAATCCAAAAGTATTCATATTTGAAATGAACTTTTAGGAAAAACACATATTAATATTTAAGGCATGATTCCGATTTCGCCGCACGGAACAATTCTGGCGCAGCAGTGCAGGCCGCACTGTATGGCTCATATAAATACGCTGGTTTACTTATCTGAGCCATACAAGCGATCCCTATCATTAGACGAGTTTTATTTAATTGCTGACCAATTGCCGGCAACTTTTAGTTGGTACCAGATGTGGTCTGTGATTATTAGCGGTTACTATTGAAATATGATGATAATATCGATTGTGCTGGGAGAGAGGCTAATGAAATCAGGAATCAAGAAAGAAAGAAAGAAAGAAATACATTTATTTACGATTATTATAAAATATTAGAACACAAAAGATAATATATTACAAAACATATACGGACACATTATACTTAACGTAAGAAAAGAAAATAATAAGTTGGTAATGTAATAATCGCAAATCGGCCCCAGCTCAGCATACTACTGGTTGTGAAGCCAGTGCTGGTCTTCCGCTGGAGCCGGTTTGTGTAAAACACAGAATAAATTTTATTTTCGACAGCAGTAGATGAAATATAAACTAACACAATATAATACCATTTAGATGATATTAATATGCAATATAATGTAAAAAAAAGAAGGAAAATAAGAATAGGTATATATGTATATAAGTATAAAAAAGTAAAATAACAAACATAAGCAAAAACACACCTATGTACCAACAGAGACGGCCTAGGATAGGTAAGCTGAAATACCAAGTTATGAAATCTAATATTATTTTAAGAAGGATTTCAGACTGGAATCAGACTTTATTATCCTTGTATATCCTTTTTTTTTGCACACTCAGACCCCCGCACTAGGATTCCCTGTATCGCGGGAGGCATGGAAACACACAATCACAGCACACAAACATCCAAGACCCGGGACAAACATCTACACTCATCGCACAAATGTTTGCCCCTGCCGGGATTCGAACCCAGGGTCCCGGGGACACAGAAATCATGTCAATGATACTAACCACTGCGCCACGGCGACCGTCAAAAAGGCGCACACTCAGCATTTTCCGCGCTCACATATAAAGTGTGCGCGGCGCTGGTTGTCAGTGTACTCCGCAGCTCGGGCTGATGGTCGCCGAGATAGTACGTATGATTGAATAGAAATAATTAATATCGTGCACTATATGGCCGGCCGAAGACCGGAACTTTCAAACTACCCAAAGCCTCTGATGAGAGTAAATGTGTCCACACGGTAAACCGGTACATATTCTGGAAACAGAGGGTTAAGGATAACTTAAAGACCATGTAATAGGAAAATACAAAGCAGTCACTCCTCATTTTATTTATTAAAAATAAAGTGTAAATTAATTGGTCTTATCGAAAAGTATTGCGTTGTTTTTATCCCGTCGGAAGCTTGATACCAGTTTTAACCACAGAGTTCCTGTTCACAGCACTGGTAACACTTTTGGGAAAAACCCATAAGTAGAACTGATAACGTGTGAAGAAATCATGAACTACGTGGGAGTACAACAGGGCAGCGAGTGTTCTCATCACATTTTATTTTACAACTAGTAGCGCCCCCCGGTTTAACTCGCGTGGATTACGGTTTTCCCACTACCTCAATTATTCCACGGGAACTATATTTTTTCAGGCATAAAAGTAGCCTATGTGTTAAACCAGGGATTAAACTATCTCCATACCAAATGTCATCGAAATCGGTGTAGCCGTTTGAGCGTGAACAAGTAACACACATACACACAAACTTTCACATTTATAATATTAGTAGGATAGGATTTTTTATTCAATGGGCCGATGCCTTTATTAAAATAAAATACTAATAACTAATTACAATACTACAGCTACTATAAAAACATTAGAGCAATCCACTAGCTATCAGCCTCTATATAACTCCAATGCTCTAACCTGCTACCAGTTGGCAGCGTGCCCAGAATGCTAGCAGTATTGCCACGTTGAATTGCAATGCTGATTCGTTGATCCAAATATGTGCGAGCATTTTGGTCACGCGTCGCATCGATCAAACGTTCTGATAAGTTTTGGAAAACCCGATAAGCTCCCCGGCCAAAATATGCCGGTCCCCACAGACCGGCATATTTTGCCATGTTCTAGAATTTTATTTGTACACGGCAATATTCTATTATAACGCTCATTTATTTGGGACAGTGGTTTGATTTTTACCGAAAAAAACAGAAGCCGGTTAAGTGCTCGCGAAAGACAAAGACAAATACATTTTTGTATCTCCTCTATTAGGTTTTGTAATATAGTCTAGGTCGGCCAGACCTACACTTTACTTTAGTGATTGCGAAATTGTATATGATATTACCTATATACTGTGTATAGATTTAGCGTTTGACCACTATCTCACTTTGTCAGTGACGATGACGATGTGGATCTATGACTGAGATGATGATGATGTGGTCGAAGATGTTAATCACGCTAGACCTAGAACGCTTACTGGCTCTCAAGGACTGCTGCCTGAACATTAAAACTTGAGGGTGGTAGCTAGCCAGGCGGGTACTTGATGGTACCCTATGCAACATGCAATGTAACGTACATGGTAATTTGATAACGATGTTACCTGCACCGAAAGTTCAAGCCATTGGTGGAAGTCGAACCAGCATCCGTCAGTTTGACAGCCGACGCTCCCACTGCTGAGCTATCATCGCTTCAAAATGTTGGCGATGTTAACAGCTACTTTAAAAACGCTACAAGTTGGGATAGATCATCGACGTTTAGTAGAATCGACAGGTATAAGCAGACGTGCGGGCTTGACTAGCGATATTATACTGAATATAGACATTGGAATTTTATACATAAAAGGTATATAGATAACCTAAAATATTCACAGCCCTATCAGCCTGCATAGACCTCCAAATGTCTACATGCGGAGATATTTACAATCTTTTCAAGCAAGCACTGACCAGTCCGACATTCTACAGAGCTCTCAATATACTCCACAGGTTAAACAACAGTTACTATGCACATAGCCCCGATCCAACATGGCGTCCGTCTGGAGGTCAAAAGGACTGGTCCTGCGTCTTTTGTTTCGTTTTGCCGTATCCTGACCTACCTTAGTGATTTATGGACCACAGATAGCGTAGCAGTTGTTATATGAGCGTGAGGGCCTATATAGGTTTAAAGAACTTTATTCTCATAAGAAATAAACTACTTTAGCAAACGAGCTCGCTCGACGTTTTCTCAAGCAAGCCGCACATACAGATAAACTCGTTAAATGCCAAAATTCGTTGAAATCGTTACATCTGCCTCCACGACATTCCGGTGATAAATATATAAGTACTCTGGTGCTTGGTATTTTTATGAAGATCGAAATTAATTGCTCTTTTTCAATCATCCATTTTACTGCCGTAGGTCATCATCATCTCAGCCATAGGACGTCCACTGCTGGACAAATGCCTCCCCCATTGATTTCCACAAGGACCGGTTGGAAGCGGCCCGCATCCAGCCCTTGCCTGCGATCTTAGTCAGGTCGTCAGTCCACCTAGTCGGTGGCCGTCCTATGCTGCGCTTGCCAGTCCGTGGTCTCCATTCGAGAACCTTTCGGCCCCAACGGCCATCGGTTCTTAGGCCTGCTGCCGTAGGTACAAGATTAATAAATTACACAGTTATGTGTAAATATTTTATTTAGTTGCAGATTTGATTCAGTATGAACTATTTAATTTTGTTTCTGTCACTTGTGATATTGTGGTCAAACGTTTATGAAGTATACGTGTGTTAACCTTCATCCGTATATTGGATGAGAGTTTTCGATATAGCCTGCAGATATAAACTGATAAATCAGTTATTAATATTTTTCTTAAATTATATGTTACCATCTCAAAGCCTTGAAAAACAATTACTTAGCGCCTTTAGATATACTTGGGTACGCACTCAAGAATATACAGGTCTTTCCGGAATAAAAAATACACCATGTACTTTTCTTTTCTTAAGGTCCAGGCGAAGCTCGGTCGCTTAGGTGCTAATATTATTAAAAGTCTCGTCAAACTCCGATTGAATGGTTTTCGAATGGAATTTTCCTTGTTCCTGTGTACGGTTTTTATGGTCAGGATTATCCCTATTTCGTTGCGGTTAGACTTGCCAATAGTCTGAGAGTCACTGGGATCGATTCCTTGCATTGCATTGCATTATTATATCATAAGTTCAATGTTGTATAATAAAGTCAATAAACATTTAAACATTTATCCTCTTACACATCATCACATAGATGTAAAAAAAAGTATGTTGAATGGCTTCAATCGTTATCATACGATGACACTGAAAATCTTTTAAAAGTTTTAAAATAAATGTCACTTCCTGTATGCACACACACACACACACACACAACAACGCGCACGCATACACTCACACACCCTCTTATAAGTACATACCTACTTATTCCCACCTATCTTAAGTCATCCTATTAAAATTTAAATGTATATAAAACAAATTTGTAAACTTTAAGTCTAAACGTGTAAATACCTTAGTTATTGTGGAACTTAATATGTAACTTTCGGAGGAGGGCGTTGACATCTGCGACACAGTTATATACTTCTGCAGCTGTCATCGTTTTCTCATATGTTTGTAAACAAATCATGTTTTTGTTCCAAATAAATAAATTGAATTGAATTGCTGATTGCTTGATAGCTCTGTAATAAATACCGAAAAGGCTGTTTTAAAATTAAGGAATTATATGAATTGACATTTAATATTGTTTCAAGTCCAGGGCGCCAATTTTTTTATTTAATAAGACAATCCATTCATAAACAATGCAATAGTCGTTCAAATGTTATCATAAATAAACTTGATATTCCGCTAAAATAACAATTGCATCTCGATTGCATTGTAGACAATTGAATTGCGGTATAAATTGGATCTGTGTAGCCATTACATTTATACTCCAAGTAGAATAGCAAAACTAGAAAAAACGACGATTCATTGACTATCTATGAGCAATGTGTTATTAAAATTGATACCCAGAACACATGAACAGAGTTCATCCAAATTGCATCTTGTAGGTATATGAAAATAACTGATAACGCAGTGATTCTTTTCTTCAACTAAACTAAAATTCTAGAAAATAAGATGTGTAGGACAAGTTCTTATTTGGTTTCGATATAGTTTATATCAGTATGACACTTATCAATAACAACATTAAAATATATGTTTTTATTATAATTGCGGGTAGTTTTAAGTAAAATAAGTCACCACATACTTGGTGCTCACTAAAACTAGAAGCGATTGGCCAGCAATTCAATAAAACTTGTCTGGAATTAGATAAAGTATTATGTGGATTTATACGAATTTGAGTTTTAGACTAAATAGAATACGAGCTATTTCATTTTGAAGAATATTACTGGAAGGAAGGACTAAGGACTGGTTAAGGACTGATGCCTGAACACACTATGTGTTTGGTGACAGTTTTTCAAATTTGAGGGTGGTAGCTAGCCAGGCGGGTATTTGAAAGTACCCACCATGCTGGAAATTTGATAACGGCGTTACTTTCACCGGAAGCTCATGCTATTGTCGGGAATCGAACCAGTGTCCGTTAGTTTGACAGGCGACGCTCCCCCCGCTGAGCTATCATCGCTTCAACAGCTGTTTAGAAATGAATATTGTTAGTGCTCCGCTATAAGGGTATAACGTCACAGCTCTCTCAGATTACCAAGACGAAAGGGCACTATTCTGCGAATCACTCGCACTGTGAACTTGACACATTTTGATATAGTTTCTTTGGACGGGAATCGATTTGCCTCGATCGAATCCAACCTCTGCAGTTGCTGTGTGATTGCTTGGAAAGGTTCTGCTTCGGACTGATTTATGCTCATTAATCTGAGTTCTGTTTCCCAATCTCTGTTATAAGTCCATGTCTTCCAACTTAGACAGACGAATCTGGGGACTGACGAATGATCTACCAATCCTACCTACCATATAGGCGTTACACATTTTAAAAACCTCACCACCTTGTGATGATGCGTGTGGGTTCCCTCTCCTAAAAACAGTTCTCATAGATTGTGGTTGATTTTTTCTTCTAATTTTGCTATTCTATTCTCTTCTATTTGGAGGGTTATTGCTTCTACTATTGTATGTATAATAGTGTTGAAGAGTGTTGAATAAATATTCAATATCAACAAAATCTTGTAGTAAAGTTTAAGGTAACTGTATATAACTATATATTTATTGCCTCACTAAACTGTCTGCGTTGGTTTATACAGGTTGATTTATGTAGGGGCAGGCAGAGATTGTTTTAAGACAAAAGTTTTGATTCATTTCACAATTGTTTTAAACTTTAAACAAAAAATTGGTTGTCTGTAAAGTCGGTTTACGGACGATAGATTTACGTGATAACGACATAATCATGTATGACATTTGACATTTGACATTTGACATTTGACTTTTGACTTTTGACTTGACTTTTGACTTTTGACTTTTGACTCTGACTTTGAATTTGACTTTGACTTTGACTTTGACTTTGACCTTGACTTTGACTTTGATTATATTATCTAGATCTAGATAAAACTTAGGTGGAACGTTACGCGGAATGTTACCGTTACTATTTTTCATTTTGGCATTCATCAATTTATAAAACGTTATCACGTCAAAAATTTAAATATATAACCCACAAACTATAAGTACTTAATTTTTTAAAGTAACTACTTTCCATACGACAGTTAATAATTTCTATTGCTCCTTATACTTAGAATTATCGGGTCATTGGCCCGTGCGCGGTTTTGTTCTTCTAACGTTGTCGGTTCTTATAATCGTCCTAAAAAGTATCCGGCTTTTTTTTTCTTTTTTTTTTTCTAACGGACTAATGCTGTTTGCCTCTATCGGCATTTACAGCTTCACCGGAGGGGGGCTTCACCGGAGGGGACCAGTATCCGACTGCTCGGCAAGAGCAGGAAAAGGAAAAAAAGTTGCTGTAAAAAATAGTATCTAGTAGTAAAAGGAGAGTTAACAGATTCAACGTATTGTAATGCCCCCAGTGTTATAGATATCCGTAGGGGACATTGATCGCTCACCATCAGGCGGCTCGTCTGCTTGTTTGCCACATTTTTAATTAAAAAGAACCTTAGGCGAACGTGACGATTTATCGAATTAAATAAGTTGAAACTTGCTGTATAATGAGTAAAAATCTTGATAAGACGGTTTATTATCGGACTAGGTGCTTGCCCTTACCGTGTAGTTGCAGCGTCGTAACATAAATTGTCGTTTAAGCTGCGTCCTACGTCTTTACGTGGATCATTATTATCCACTTATCACCCGCGACAATGTAGCTATCTCACAAATACAACAAACTAAAGAGTTATCGTACTATCCTACTATCCCATGTGTCTAGGGACTGAAGATCTTAGTGCCAAATTGCACGTAAATCCGTTAAGGCGTTAAAGCGCTCATCGGTAACAAACATGATTTCCAATTTACTAGCCGCGTCACGCGGTGTAACCCGCGTGGACATTTTTCCGGTTACATCAGATCTCCAGCAGTAACCGTCCAGACTACTCTATTTGCTAAATCTTATTAACATCCGCTCAGCTGTTCAATCGATGATAGCTCAACGGTAGGAGCGTCGGCTATCAAACTGACGGACGCTCTTTCGATCTCCTCCAACGGTTTGAGCTTACGGTAAAGGTAACACCGTTATCGAATTCCCAGCATAGTGGTAGGGTACTTTTCAATACCCGCCTGGCCAGCAACCACCTTCAAGTTTGAAAAACTGTCACCAAACACATAGTGTTTCTTTGTTTTTGTTTTTTTCTCACACTTAAACCCTTCCTCTGTGTCTGGATGCTTGGACACACAAAATCACAGCACAAAGACTTTCCAGGCCCGGCACATACACCTACGCACATTGCATAAATGTTTGCCCCTGCCGGAATTTGAACATCTTGGGTTCAAATCCCCGGGGACCAGAATTTAGTATAGTGTGTTCATGCACTCCTTGAGAGCCTGTGAATAGAAAACAAAATTCTTGGTGTTGTTGATGTTGTGATCATGATGTTCACTGATAAAATGGACAGACTATAGCTACGCTCTGACTAATATCGCTGTGTTCGATCGGACGGATGAAATCTTGTCGAATGTCGAAAGTTTCAGTGGGTGCAGACACCCACGCTGTCAACCGCCCACGCCGCCGCCCAGCTTACTGCGCGCCCTAATAGATGAGTGATGTCTGTGCCAGTGTGTCAGAACAGATATGCCTTTAATGCTAAATGTGCTGTAAAATACTCAAGACCTAATCGAAGGAAAATCTTGTTTACGAAAATAGATTGTTGATGTTTTAGAACTAGGTTGTTTTTCGTCTGCAAACTGTTGCGCCATGATCGAAACACAATGATAGTTACGCGGTGTGAACGTCGGCTGTCAATTTGACGATTACTGGTTCGATACTTACAGCCAACTCAAGCCAACTACTCAAGTTGTGCTTTCGTTGTAGGGAACATTTCTATTAATCCCGCAGCGAACACTTAACTAGTGTTAGAGTTAGGGTACATTCCAGAAGGTACCCGCCCAGTCATGATACCGCCTTTTCAAATTTCACTCAGTGCTTCAGTGACAAAAACTGTCACTGAAAACACACAGTGTGTGAAAGTGGACGCAAAATGAATGAATGAATGAATAATTGTTTATTTGCCACAAATGTTCTTAAAAACAACTGCATCTTGCGACAATGTAGAATCTCAACTAAGTATATGGTTCACATTGACGCTTGTGTGGTCGTTCGTGGCATGGGGATAGAGGAGTAAGTCAGTAAGTTAAAATGATATTCATCATCATCATCTCAGCCATAGGACGTCCACTGTTGGACATACGCCTCCCCCATTGATTTCCACAGGGAGCGGTTGGAAGCGGCCCGGATCCAGCCCCTGCCTGTGATGTCGTCTGTCCACTTGGTTGGTGGCCGTTTTGCTGCGTTTGCCAGTCCGTGGTCTCCATTCGAGAACCTTTCGACTCCAACGGCCATCGGTTCTTCGAGCTATGTGCCCTGCGCGAAATGTTATACACAATATTTAGTATTATTTCCGCGAGATTAAATTACTCCATGTTATCATGCAGTGTGCACTGCCTTCCCTCCGCATGAATTCCATGCAGGAAGTATACAGTACGATATCACGTATGGAAGTTACTCAACCGTAACCTCTTCGACACGTGTTCGCCTCTGCACGAGGCTTCTTCAGAAGATGTTGCTTCAGCGAACGTCGGGAGGAGACTAGTTCCGATCTCGCTGAATCAGCACTATATGTTGTGTTTTTTTTATCACTTTGATATGGATTTTCGAGTCACGCCTGAATCTGTAAACTTGGTTGAGATAGGTTAGTTTGAAGATGACCACAACATATGGGCGGAGCGTGCGTCGAAGTAATTTATCATATTATCTACTCAAATTAATACACAACATCATCTGTGTTAAAGTCCACACATCTAGAGCAACAGAATCAGAATGAACTGCAACTTGACTGAAACCCCAATTACATACTTCACCTGTAGTGACACAAATCTGACTGTAAAAACAACTTTCCTGCAAATGTACTCGTATAATCTTGAACCAACCAAAATCTACCCGTATTCACATGAAAATAAAACTGAAATTAGCATACGGTTAAATATGGGAGAATTACCTCACATGTACGACCAAAAATTAACTTAAATATTACGATATAGGGTATATTTTTGTTTGCATAATAAATGGCGGGAAACTGACATGACCCGGCACATTTATCGAAATAGACGAGGGCGCCGCGTGTAGGTGTGTCACTGTTACTGTATTCTGTGGCGGCTCATTCATGCAGGCAGGTGACGTCACAAGTACGTCAGAATGTAGGTAAGTACAGATATTGATAAACTTGATAGTAAACATTAAGGGTACATTGGCGTAGTGCGTAGGACGCCTTCGACGGTGATATCATGGCTCTAATTCGAAGCGTTTTTAGTATCTCTGCATAAGGTATTTGAATAAAAACAAAAATGAGGTTAAATTGAAGGTGCTTTGATATAATTTTTAAAATATTTCGTCATGATCTTAGTAGTATGAGATCACGGATTTCGACTTTCTGTGGTCCTGCTATATCCGTTTTGCTTTCTGTATCAGATTCCTCATCCTTTTTCTTCTTAGTCAGAATCTTCATTGATGAAAGTCATGTCTAGTCTGAAGTTCACCATTTTCTTCTACGTGCGTCTTCGGCGGTACCCACCAGAGCCGCTGCTGACGTACATAGATAATTTTAATAGCGGCGTCGAGGTAAACAATTGTTATTTTTCTCTCCCAGCGAAAAATTAACTTTTATTACTTACCTACCTTAATATTATTATTGACAAATATTTAACCATTGGTGAAAACCGCATCAAAATCCGTTGCGTTGTTTAAGGGCACTAAACGGACAATCAGACAGACACAGAGGGCGAATTCAATTTATACCATGACTATTTTGTTAAATTAGAATGCCTAAAATTATTGCCGTTCCCGTGGGATAAGTAACCTCTGTTACTAAATTTGCTATGGAGATAGGTTAGACCCTGGAATAACACGTAGGCTTCTATTATCCCGGAAAGAGTAGGTATAGTTTCCGTGGGATAATTGAGGTAGCCGGAAAACCGTAATCTACGCGGGTGGTGGTAGGTACCGCGGGACGCTAGTAGTGTTCAATAATTTTTTTAATATATTGTAAGTGAATTTTGTAACAGGAATTCGGTTAATGTCGGCTTAATTTAATTTCGTCTCTGTAATAGAATAAATACGTCTAAGACGTAAGAAACGCTTGGGAGGACGTTTATTCAGTCTAGCTCAATCCAATTAGGTCACTGCCGAAACGGCACGACCCATCCCACTAAGCTCTGAGTTGGCCGTCCTAAGTCGAACATCCTAATATAGAGCTGACTGCCAGACTAGAACTCTGTTTTAGTGTTTAATTATCGTGAGCGTTGCGTGTGGGAAGATGACGTCATCCCAAGTCGAAACATGAATGCAATGAATAGATTCTCTAACAGTCTAATGTTATAAAGACGTAAGTTTGTATCATTTGTATGTATCTTACTCTTCGCGCTGAAAGGGCTGAAAGAATTTGGAATGAAGATGCTTTATACCCTGATATATATATAGGCTCCTTTCTCTCGAAAATATTTGGGAAGATACAAAAATAATATCACCAAACACATAGTGTGTTCAGGCAGCAATCCTTGAGAGCCAGTAAGCATTCTAGGTCTAGCGTGATAACATCTTCTACCGCAACGTCACTGACTATCAAGTGAAATAGTGGTCGAACGTTTTGTATCTATTTAGGCAGCAAGCCTAAATACACTGAGTCCTTGGGAACCGCATAACATTTTAGTTTTAGAGTGAATCCCTCTCCCGACTTTATTCTTACGTCGAACACATCGTCACTAACCATGAAATAAACTAGTAATAAGTATTATTGTGTATAAAGGTAGTCCACTTGGCGCGTTTGTATTTTTTGTCCATTTCTACGCAAAACATCTGTTTAAATTAAGTTTTGACGTGATAACGTTTTTTAATTGATGAATACCAGCAACACTCATGAAAAATAGTAACGTTCCGCGTAACGTTCCACCTGAGTTTTGTATTACATAAAATAATCAAAGTCAAAGTCAAAGTCGAAGTCAAAGTCAAAGTCATAAATGATTATGACGTTATCACGTAAATCTATCGTCCGTTAACCGACTTTACAGACAACCAATTTTTTTCTATCAAAAATAATTATCTATTTTTTCGAAATAAAAAGTTCTCTCTATGTTAATCTAAGTAGTCTCTAAGTAGGTACCTACATTCCAAATTTAATTTAAATCTATCAAGCCGTTAAGGCGTGCAGAGGTAACAAACATATATAACATAGTTAATAAATCAATCGGGGCTTGATCTAGGCTTGCCAGGTGGTCGGGATTCGTCGGGATAGTCCCGACTTTTCATATGATATCCTGACTCCCGACAAAATACAAAATATCGCGACTTTTTATATACTTTTAGTTATATACTTTGTAGGTTAAAATAGTGCGAAAAAAGATGAATAACTTATGCCAGATCGATATTTCTACTATGAAGGAATTAAAGTTTTGGAAAAACATCGACAGACAAACAACCTAGCAAAATTGTGACGTCACAAAAAATATTCCTTCAAAATGTCTTAGTACTATTTATTTATAAATGGTGTCATTTGTTTTTTTTGTTTCCTGTAAGCAATGCTTACTGTGAGAAAGTCTTTAGCATTCGTAATAGCTTGAATTGGAAAAAACGACCACCGCATGGATTTCGACCTAAAATTCAAGCGGAGCTAGTAATCCGATTAAATTTTAAGTCATTTTTAGGCACACCATCAAGAACGAAATTAGTAGTCTGTGATATTAAACTCTAAGTACATGTATGTGGCAACATAGTTTCAGTCCTGAAGTAAAAAATCAATATTTTAATTAGCTTTTTATTTATCCCGATAAAAACCCCAAAATTCCGACATTTTGATACCTTATCCAGATATTTCAATTTTCTGATTTGGCAACCCTAAAACCCTTCTAGCTTGATCGCCAGAAAAACATTTAGTAATTTATTTACCTCGACGTTTCGACTAAGCTGCATTGGTCGTGGTCACGAGATGACGTCTTCTCGAGTCTTCTACTCGTCTTACTAAATGTTTTTCTCGCGATCAAGCCCCGATTGGTTTATTAACAATGTTTTCGAATCGCGAAAGTTTAAAAATTATAAATACATAACATACACACAACTTTGGCATTTATAATATTAGTGTGATAAACTATAGTTCGAAGTTATACACAGTAGATTGTATAGAACTAGTTTCTAAGTTAGCATTAAACGTTCCACCGAGACTCCGAAACCGGCAACTGAGAAATCTTCTTTACGCTCCTAGCGCACGCACCAACTATCGCCAAAATTCCTTTTTTATACGTTATACAATGGCTCTCAATGATTCTCTTAAACTAAACAACCATCGACTTATTTGCGAGTAGTTCGGCGTCAATACACACGGAACTAACCAACTTTCTCGTTGTACCATACGACATTAGCCATTAGTTGTTATGTATTGAAAATTGTACCTCATTTTTAGATTTTATGTACTGATATTGGCCCTAATTTTGTTAATCACATAAACTAGCTAAAATTCACTAAAATTCTTCAAATTGAAATAGCTCGTATTCTATTTCATTCTATTTTCACTAAAATTCAAATTTGTATAACTCCATACAACGCTCTCAGTAATATTAGACGAGTTTTATTCAACTGTTGGCCAATTGCGGGTAGTTTTAGTAAGCACCAAATAAATGACAACTTAATTTCGCTAAAACTACCCGCAATTTAATAATTATATTTTAATTTTAGTGATCTTATTGATAACTCTCATACTAATTTAGACTTTATCGTAATCGTATAAGAACTGATTTAGTTTTCCAAATTTTTAGTTAAGTTCAGTTGAATAAGCGAATCACTACCATTGTATCTCCATTACCTGTGGAGGCTTGTAAATGGCCCTTCCGTACAATATTTGTTGTGCTAATGTGTAATTTTAGGTGTAGGTCACCCAAAAAAAAACGAACATATGTGACCATAATCAGTCACAAGTCGAAGATTTAGTCACAAACTTCGATCAAGAATACAAAAACGAAGAGACCCACGAGCGCCCACATTTTGACAATGTTTATACAAGAATCGCTTTGTTTACGGCATTGTACGGATTAATCGAAGTCAGACGTCTTCGGTAAAATGTAAATGGACCTTGGAATATATTTATCTATGTTTATTAAAAGATACGCTAGAATGTAACTTCAATAATCGTTAAATATTAATACAGACTGTCTCAATGTTAGCGGAATGTCAAACGTGAGTGAGATATGCAAAGACCAATCGACCATTGTTTTATCGGGAGTTGTAGTCTACATTTATATTTGCTTGTTTAATCATTTTTAACTGACTTTTAAAAAAGGAGGAGGTTCTCAATTCGGTTGTATTTTTTTTGTTATCTCAGAGTTTTGGACTGGGTGAACCTTGCTTCGAGCTGGTGCTTCCCGTGTGGTCCCATTTAAATTTCATTAAATCGGTTAAGCTGTTTATGTGTTATCCTCCAATAACTGAAAAGTGTTACGTCTACTTGGATGACTTCCTAATTGAGAGTGAAGAAATCGGTGAACATACACAATGACAATTGATGAAGGGATCAACGGTGAAAAGGGTGAAAGAACTTGGAATAAATATGTGGAATAACACATAGGCTACTTTTTTCCAGTAAATATCAGGGAAAATACAAAAATCATAAACAATTTTACCCATAAATGGAACCGACTTCAACACTCAAAAGTGTGAAATAACTTGTTGAGGTCGGTATACCATGCGCACAATATTTTGATAAAAGTTACTTTTTGAACTAACCTGGTGCCGATTTCAACAAGTTATTTCACACTTTTGAGTGGTCACAAGGACCGGATGGAAGCTGCCTACATCCAGCCCTTACCTGCGATCTCAGTCAATCCGTCTGTCCACCTTGTCAGTGGCCGTCCTATGCTGTGCTTGCCAGTCCGTTCCGGTCTCCATTCGAGAACCTTTTAAACCCAAAGGCCATCGGTTCTTCGTGCTATGTGCCGGTGCCACTATGTCGGTGACTTTCGTTCTCCACGGATATCCTCATTTCTGACTCCATCGCGTAGAGAAACCCCGAGCACTCTCCATATCTTATGTTACTTTGACCCTGCTGACAAGTCTCACCAGAAAATAAATACATATTATTTAACTGGTTATAGTCTTAAGGTGGCTGGCAGTCTATACTAATCTATTAGTCATCAAATTTAACTTCTAAAACTGTCGGGTTGAATAGTATGTACACCCTGTTTGCTAGAAACTTTATATTTCAAATAGCTTGCGGCAGCTTGTCATAAGTTAAAGAAGACATTCCGAACATACTTATTTAAAACAGTGCTGTGGACAACACTGGCGATGTTACTTTACACACGTCACGTATAGATTACTACGTAAATAGTACTATTCATTGATACGAGTACTTTACGAAGAGTATAAACTTGTCATTAAATAGTTACAACAATATATTATTATAATGTACATAGTCGGTTAATGGGCGAGCCTTGCACGATAGCGTGGCCTTGGCTGATTTCTGTTATCTGCGAATTTTAACTCATATAGGGCGTGGTCTTATTGTCAGCGGGGTTACGTGTGACTACACCAAATCGCTTTTATGGTACATTTGCAAACCAAGAGCGGTTCGGTTCACACAACGCTTCAGCAAATTAAGCTTCGCTTGTAGCGTTATATCATACCCAGAATCACAATGGTTCGCTAAAGGCAAAAACTGCCCGTTGGGCGTATTCGTTAAACTGGAGTTTACTAGTACTGTATAACTCTAATAAGTCAAATGAAGAAAGAATATAATTGACAACTACAGATCACTAACTATATTCAATTATGGGAATCGAAAGTCGTAAAAGCTGAATATATTCTTGATGGCATAATCTTCAAGCCAAAACTGTATTGTAATAATCATACCGAATATTTGATTTTTTTACTAAAAACTTCATCAAACGATATGAATTTGTTGAAGTTAACTTTAAGCTCTAAAACTCATGGACCTATAAGATGAATAATTTGTAGATGCTGACTGAATTTGTATTGTTTAGCTTTATCAAATGTAACTGTACCTGCAGTCTAGTTAGGTGATAGGTTACATACCGACCGTGCTTTTTTTTAAATGTATAATATTTGACTATTTATTTCATCTATTTTACTTCAAATAACACAAATTACTCGTGTGTCGGCAACATTGTTGGATTTGATTATTTGTAGGGCTTAATGGCCGCTAGCGCCCTGCTTGCCTTCACTTGCTACTCGGAGGTGATAATGCAGAAGCAAGAAATAAAAAAAAAAAGTGTGTGTGCCCAACTGTGAAAGTGTTAAAGCGCATAGTGTCGGTAGTAGAGTTTAGCGAAGCCGAAGCACACCTCTAAACACTCTATAGCTACCCACACCAACGTTACCTAACTTTAGTCATCCATTTTAGCATCATACATACAGGCCGAGTATTCCAACTTTTTTTATATCACACTCAGACCCCCGCACTAGGATTCCCTGTATCGCGGGAGGCATGGACACACATAATCACAGCACACAACATCCAAGACCCGGGATAAACATCTATACTCATCGCACAAATGTTTGCCCCTGCCGGGATTCGAACCCAGGGTCCCGACGACACAGAAGTCAATGTCACTGACCACTGCGCCACGGCGACCGTCATTGGGTGGCAGTTATCAATCTTTTGTGTGAGACTATATAATATTTTGTCATAGTCTCATTTCATAGTCCATCTAACAGGACACTCATCTCAATAATCCAGTTTATACCAATATTTTAGTTTAACTCTTCAATTATTTTATATGACATTCTACACCGAGCAGGTCTCTTAAGTGTAGGCTTGGGCCTCAATCATGCCTTTGGAATAAATCAAATGAAGTCTTATATTTTTAAAGTGCAAACATTAACCGAGTAACCCAGTTGGAATAGTGCTTGTGTACCACAATTGAGACATAAGGATTCCACGAAATTAATTGTTCGCAATAGACGAGGAATTTGCGGTGATGTGAGTCCAAAGTTATAAATGTATTACACTCGCTTCCGCTTTCGTATTGGACCATTTAACGGTACCATGGCAACAAATTTTTGTGAGCGTCATATTAAATATTTACAATTGTAATTTGATAATGATATCTGTCTGCATCATTTTAAATTCGATATTTCACGATAACCGGTTCAGCAGTTGTGAGGATCGGAAGGTCATTGGTTGAGAATATTGTTTAATACAGAGATATCATATAAATATTCATAGATTTTTGTGTCTGGCTTCGGTCGTTAGCTCCCGTGAGGAAAATTTATAGATTTTATATAGTTCTCGCACTTTTGGCCTTGGTCGCGTTTTAGTGACACTACGCGTACAAGCCTATTGCTCATTTCAACCGTTTCATCTGCGTTTTAAGAAATTAATTATAATGTAAACCCTTGATAGTATCTCTGTAACGCTAGATCCTAATTTTTAAGTGTCTATCGTTTTGAAGCGGTGATAGCTCAGCGGGGGGAGCGTCGCTTGTCAAACTGACGGACAATGGTTCGATCCTCAACAACAGCTTGAGCTTCTTGGTGAGGGTAACACCGTTATCAGCATCGTGGTAGGGTACTTTCGAATACATGCCTACCACCCTAAAGTTTGAAAAACTGTCACAAACACATAGTTTGTTCAGGCAGCAGTCTTTGAGAGCCAGTGAACATTATGGGTCTAGCGTGATAACATATTCGACCACATTGTCACTGATCATCAAGTGAGATAGTGATCAAACGCTTCAGTATTTTTTAAAAAAGGTAAGTTTCGCCTCATTTGCCCCATCAAACTGTGCCAAGAAAAAGTGTGCACTATTTGAAACTATGCTGTTCCAGTGTGCGTAAGTGGAATCGGTAATTTTACTTTTACCCAACTATTTAAATTATTACGGTAGTCGCGTGGTTAGTTGGGATGTGTAGTTTCCCCGGGATGGAAAAGTGGAGTTAATTTACCATTATTAAATCCCAGGATGCGTAGGTACCTACCTATATTCACGAGGTACCTACTTAACGAATTTGCTTCACACTCAAACGGCTGTACCGATTTCGATGAAATTTGGTATGGAGATAGGTTAGACCCTAGAATAACACACACACCAGAAAAAGTATAGTTTCCATGGAGTAAGTGAGGTAGCGGGAAAACCGTAATCCACACAGGTGAAAACCTTTAATTGTGTGAACTCTTAATAGGTCAGTGGTCGTAGGTTAAAATCTCAACAGAAGCCAATTTTTCAGCTCAAATAGCAGTTTTTTCTACACGTTTATTATATATATTATATCACCACTTTGCTTGTTTATTTCTGACTATGGGCCTTCTGAACAGGCTCAGAGTCGCACAACGAGCTATGGATGGCTATGGCTATGCTCGGGGTTTCTCTAAGTGATCGAATCAGAAATGAGGAGATCCGTAGAAGAACGCAAGTCACCGATATAGCCCAGTGGATTAGCAAGTTGAAGTGGCAGTGGGCAGGGCACATAGCTCAAAGAACTGATGGCCGTTGGGGCCGAAAAGTCCTAGAATGGAGACCACGGACTGGCTAGCGCAGCATAGGACGGCCACCGACCAGGTGGACAGAAGTCCTGACTAAGATCGCAGGCAAGGGCTGGATGCGGGCCGCATCCAACAGGTCCTTGTGGAAATCAATGGGGGAGGCCTATGTCCAGCAGTGGACGTCCTATGGCTGAGATGATGATGATTGCTTGTTTAACCTTAAACACTACGGACATTTATTAATGAGAATTTTCACTTTACGCATTTAATAACGTTGTCTAGTGTAATAATGATGACATATGTATAAAATATTGGCTCTCCAAAGTAAAAACGGGTGCACACGGCACACATTTGACACATTACTGGACTCCCTGCGAAAATACCAAATCACCTGATTAAAATACCACAAGGAAAGACTGCCGCAAAGGGTTGCTTTGACCTTGTTGACCAGCTGAAACCGAATAGACAAGGCAAGCTTTTCTAAAACTGACATTTAATTTTTATACAAAAAAATACAAAAATACTTTATTGACATAGTTCGTGTACAAACAAATAGTGAACCCAAAGACTCCTGAGCTAGTGGGACTGTGTTTCAGGAGCCAATGGCCTCTCCCAGAAAAGACTTAGCTTATGTCAAGTAAATACATAATTTATAATATAAAAAGCTATAAATAACTACTTGTTTAGTGTGTGTGTATTGTGTTTCTGAAATTGGTATGAAATGTGTATTTGTAATTATTATTATTATTATTTATTATTTGTTAAACATTCACACAAGGTCTTCAGGTCCCAAACTAGGCAGAGCCTGTACTATGGTAACCTGATGACTGATATATACTTATATACATACTTATATATATATACACACCCAGACACAGGTCAAGCAGACATGTTCATACTCACAAATGTTTGACCTGGCCGGAAATCGAACCCGGGACCAGCGGCTCATAAGGCAGAGTGCTACCAACTGCGCCAACCGGCCAGTCGTGTGTAATGTATGTGTTGTAATTTATGTAACTAGGTCTTTATCATCATCGTCGGCCTGTTTGTAGTCAACTGACCACTGCTGGACATATGCCTCTCCAATTTAACGCAAGGTAGATAAACACAACGTATTAATATTCTTAAATTAGTCAATATAAAAACTTGATAAGATTTCCTCAGTGGCATTGTAATCAAAGCAGTTTAGCCATAATTTAATTACCCTTTTAATTTCATTGTTAGTACATTTTTTTGTGGTATTTATGTTATTCTTATTAAGTAGTAAGTATTTTAATATATTGGTCTAACAATAAAGTTGTTTTCTGTGGTCCTACCGCAACAGATCACAGTCACAGCAACGATGTTCATAACACAGGTTACGCAATAGTTACGACACGCTCACTGCCAACAGGTCAACTGATTGTGATTATGATAACTAGGAAGGACTACTACTTAAGCTGTGAGATTAGCTACGACGCATATCGACACAGCTCGTCCGAACATGTGAGGTCCAAAAATAACTGCGAATATTTTAAAATAAAATTAGTAATATGGAAAAAAACATATATCATTTTCATTATACTACTTTTAAATAAATTTAGTGTTAAATATAAAGGCATATTTCTAGAAGTGGTGTTGGTTTGAAACGAGCAAATGCTACTAAAATTAGATAAATCGAAATGGCCCATTCAATAATTCACTGAACTATTGTGGACGATGGACACCTCTTGTTTTTATTTTTACGATAATAAAATGCTTCATGAGCGTAAATTGGACACTGCTGCCGGGGCCGACGAAGAATTTCGGCGGTTCTTTTTGTACCGCATGATACGGTTTTCAAATGGTTTGAGAGCTGGTTCACCAGAATGCATAAGGGGTCGGCAGGTAGGACTTTGAAAAGCAGTCAGTAAAGTTTTATCATATTCAACCTATTTTTCATTTTAGTTACTGTTTTTGGAACAGCCCAGTATGTACTACGTCAGTCCTCGAAATTGTGATCATTTTACTCGAAGACAGATACAGATATTTATTGGTAAAATAATAATATTCCATTCACTTATTCTAGGTAAAAATAAAATTCCATGGGTATTTTTTTTTCTTTATTATATTTTTAACATTCACACAAGGTCTTCAGGTCCCAAACTAGGCAGAGCCTGTGCTATGGTAACCTGATGACTGATATATATACTTATATACATACACATAATAATAATAAAGCTCTCGTACCTATAATGCCAACGTTTTCAAATGCTTAGTGTTTTTTAGTTAAATTTATCTTTACGAAACTCTGCCGCTTAATAAAGCCTACCGCGGCTTTATTAATAAGTTATGCTTTTAATTGACTCTTCAAAATATTCAAGGAAGCTGCATTTCTGGTCGGACATGGATGCCATCGATGACGTCCGATGTCGATGGGTTCCATGCGAATAACGATCGAAAATAGATACGTTTTTTAATTGAAAATAGGCAAGCGTTAAACCACTATCTCACCTGATGTTAAGTGATGATACGGTTGATGGTGGAGCACGCCTGCCTAAAAGAATCACCTATTCACTCGTGTGACTTGTGACTCAAAACATCCAGATTGTACATTCGAAGTACAATAATGAAATAAAAGTATTTTACTCATATTTCAAGTATTTTTCTCATATGCTGTAAATTTGATTACGATATAACTTGTTCGACTTGTTTTTTTTGGTTCAATCCAGAGACCATCTGACTGACGACCGGCCTTCACTACGCTGTCGACTGCTATCATCGCTTCAATATGCCTGGTATATGTCATGTAGAAATTGTTATAAGCGACAAGCCCGCCCTTTGTACGTACTTTAGTTGAAAAGTATATATCTGTTACTATAATATTATAAAGAGGAAAGATTTGATTGTTTGTTTGCATTGTCATTTCAAACCGATTTGAAAAAAACATTCACCCTTCGGAAGCTACATTATCCCCGGATGACATTGTTTATATTATATTTTCAAAAAATATAAAGATCCTTATAGTTTTTAATTTTGAATTTTTTGTTTAATACCCATGCGAAGCCGGGGTGGACCGCTAGTACCTAAGTCTTATATTTAAGATTTTTATTTTATATTTATATGGTAAGGGCAATACAGAACTATTGTATCGCATGCCTTCCTCACGTGTATGTTGTCATAGGTCATGCACGTGAACGGCCATCGGTCACGCTCCATATCAATCAACTGTTTTTGTCCTATCCATACATTGTACTTATCAACAATTACGTAAAACAAAATATAATTCGACATTCGGATAACAATGTTTTATCTTCTTATGAGCAGATAGTGCTTACTTAATACGAACCATGAATTTGTGATAAGACAATTTTTTTTAACACCTATTTGTTTCTTCGATGTAACTTTGAAAGCATAAAGTTTAATAGTTCATTGCATTAACATCATGCTCGGCGGAATTTACGTTCAAATATTTGGAGGAAAAAATTCGGCTCCTCGTTGGGTTTGAACCCACGACTATAGAATACCGTATTGTCGCTCGGTATGTCTGTTACGCTTTCATGCCTTAACCGCTGAACCTCTTTGATAAAAAATCTTTTATTTGAGAAAACCTCGCTAATCTTAAGAACAAAGTACTGGTTGGAATTGGAAAAATATAATTGAGTTGGATTATCCATTTATCGAGGAAGGCTTTAGACCATACATTACGCTACGGCCGATAAGATTCTAGACACTACGCTATATTATTTGCACAATAATAATTTCAAGAATAATAAAAATGCTTCTTAGAGTGACTATTCCAGGCGGACGACGCCGCAGACAAAAGCTAGTGTGGAATAAAGGTGACTTTGGACAACACGACCGGAAGGACTGTTGTGAAACAAGTCCATCGAGTCGAACTTCATGATAACCCCAACCGGTGATAGCGTGATCTTTGCATGAGTTTCGTCGGTCCATTTATTGATGCGATGATAAAATTTGACTTTCAATTACGTCCGTGACGCAAGCGCGATGAATGGCCAGTAATAAATCTAATTCAAATTATTTGCGTTCGTATGCTGATTCAGATTAATAATTTGGTGTCTTTGGCGCTTGTTGCGGTGTATTCTTGAATGCATTTATATTAATTCATACTTGTTTTTAGATCATTTGTAAAAAAAATTTCATTCAAATGTAGCCTATTGACCAGCTCTGCTCCTACGCTCATTAATGTCTTCTTTCCGTAATTTAAAGCGATTATACCTCAGCGGTGGCACCGTCGGCTGTCAAACTGACGTACGCTGATTCTATCCCTACCAACAGCTTGAACTTCTGCTGAAGGTAACATCGTTATCGAATTACCAGCATAGTGGTAGGGTACATTCGAGTACCCGTCCTATGTTTGAAAACTGTCACCAAACACATAGTGTGTTCAGGCAGCAGTCCTTGAGAGCCAGCATGCATTCTAGGTGTAGCGTGATAACATCTTCGACCACATAGTCAGTGAGGTAGTGGTCAAACGCTAGAACTATACTGTATAAAAAAATGTCCTTGTACTCCAACTTTATACTTATCTCGTAAATAAGGTAGGTTTTATATTAGATTTAATTATTTTCGTAATAATTTTCTTGATTTAGGTTTTTATGACCGCAAAATCAATAATGTACTTAAGTTCGTTTTAATTATTGGTAAGTATGCAGGACTTCTTCAATACTTCTCCATTCTGATCTGAATCTTCTTCTTCTCATCAATTGGACATCCACTGCTGGACACAACACGGGTTGGCGAGCGCCGTATGATTTCCGATCCTCCGAAGGCGCTGCTGCTCACCTCCTGGTACGTGGTCCCTTAGCCGACTCTTACGGCACAAACGGGAAGAGATGGGGGAGTAGGTACAATTCTAGGCCGGTACCACCGCGGCACATATTTGACTGATCTGACACTGATCTGACACTGATCTGAATAAGTTCACCGAATTCTAATCTTTCCCCTTGTCAACACACACGCCTGCTCGTGCTTTGTTATTTTCGTTCATAATTTCCAAATTTCCTAACCAGTACCTTTAGAAGTGGAGCCATTTGTAATCTTGCAATATGCTTGTGTATGGGATTGCATTCGAAAGAAGCTAGGCGAACACACATTCAAATAAACACTATGTGTTTGACGACAGATTATTTAAACATCTGAGTGGTAAGTACTTGCCAGGCAGGTACTTGAATATACTCTACCATAACGCTGGAATTTGGGGACGCGGTGTTGCCTTAAACGTAAGCTCAAACCGGCGTTGATGGGGATCGACCCAGCATTCGTTGACAGCCGACGCTACCACGCCTAGGCCATCATCGCTTCAAAATTAGATATTAACATAATATATTATTGTGTTGAATAAAAACCCGCACAAACTGACCTGATTTCTTAACCTTCTTCAAACATTGAATATTCAATTCTTCAATAAGTACTGCCACAACGTATTATGGTGTAGCTTTTCAGGCAGCGTTGCCCTTCTTACATACATTTCATACCTTTTGCCTTTCATTTGCATAATCGTGACTAATTACCAAAATAATAGCGTTATACGCTCACTAAACCAGTATTAACTAGTTATCAGCCGCGTCTCAACTTGTTTGGAATATTATAAAAGTAGATATATCTCACGTGACACATACTCGTATGTAGCGGGTAAACTACTTAAAAACAGAATACAGTAGGGGATACTGAAATGTAATGAAGAATAGTGAATGAATTAATAATTAGAATGAAGAATAGAAAAGGATTCTATATTTTAATTTAAAAAAAAGTACACTTAAGTCCCCGCACTAGGATTCCATGTTGCGGAGGGCATGGACAGACTCAACATCAGCAAACATCACAGCATTCCAACATCTGGCCGTCCTATGGCGCTTGCCAGTCCGTGGTCTCCATTCGAGAACCTGTCGACCCCAACGGCCATCCGTTCTTAGAGCTATATGCCCTGCCCACTGCCACTTCAACTTGCTAATCCGCTGGGCTATATCGGTGACTTTCGTTCTTCGGCGGATCCCCTCATTTCTGACTCAATCGCGTAGAGAAACCCCGAGCATAGGCGACTCAGCCTGCTCACAAGGCCCATGGTCAGATACCACGATTCAGTTCCGTAAGTCATCACTGGTAACACAACGTACATAGGATACTTTTATTTAAAAAAATAACATTTACTGTGTGGTAACTTGGTGTTTCAACAGGTTGACGAGAAAATAGTATTCCACGCGAGAGAAACCGCTAGGCGTGGTCGGTATACATTCGTTGTAAATACCTATATGTATCAAATATCAAGGACAAATCAAAGCTGCTGACGGTCGCCGTGGCGCAGTGGTCAGTGACATTGACTTCTGTGTTGTCGGGACCCTGGCTTCGAATCCCGGCAGGGGCAAACATTTGTGCGATGAGTGTAGATGTTTGTCCCGGATCTTGGGTGTTGGTGTGCTGTGATTGTGTGTGTCCATGCCTCCCGCGATACAGGGAATCCTGGGGTCTGAGTGTGATATATATTAAAAAAAAAAGTATCAAAGAAAATTGATATCGTGTTGACTTTTAGATAAATAATTACCTTGTCTATTATTTCGTTTTATAGAACTGCTTCATAATAAACGGGTTAATCAATCAAAGCGAAAATTTTAATTGCGTTGTTTTATAAAAAAAAAATACGAATGATAGTTCGAGTCTGCCACGGCGTGTTTGTATATTTGACGATAGGTGTGTGTCAATAGGTTAAGAGGATTCTATACAGTGTACATATCTATACAGAAGAATGGAACCGACTTCAACACTCAAAAGTGTGAAATAACTTGTCGAAGTCGGTACCATGATAGTTCAAAGGTAACTATATATCAAAATATTGTGTGCAAGATACCGACTTGGACAAGTTATTTCACACTTTTGAGTGTTGAGGTCGGTTCCATTTTTTAGTAATATGTTTTTACACCCTTTACTACTTACGGGATCAATAAAATTGTCATTGTGTATGTTCACTGAGTTCTTCACCCGCAATTATAATGTCGTTGAAGTAAACGTAGCACTTTTCAGTTGGATTATAACTCAAAAACCGCTTGTCCTATTTTGATGAAATTAAAAACGGGACCAGCGCGGAGGTACTGTCAACAAAAGAATGTTAAGAATCGCTCCTCCTTTTTGAAATCGGCTATTTAAAAAAATTCCATGTTTGAATTATGTCCGATTTCGGTTATTTAAATATTCATATAATGTACACATCATTTACTAGGCTTACACGTCTTATTTCATTTTTAGCTTTTTATATTACTTTGAAGGTACAAGCATCACAACTAGTCAATTTTTCGCTGACACTGTGCTTATTTAAAGCCAATATTTTTCGAAAAACATGATCATTAAAAAAAATACTGTAATTATACAATTTAGAGGAAAAGAAGTTTGCCCCGGTCTGTAAATTCTATCAAAAAATGTACCTATAAATCTCACGAGCAGCAACTGTCTCTATCGGTGGCATAGTGGGTTGAGAGGAGGCTGAGATACAAATACGTTTGCGCAAAATCGCAAAAAAGGGTATTTGGCGATGACAATAAAGAGGCTCGCGGTGTTTACAGGCAGCGAGACCGGGACAAATCCTGATGCATTTTTATGATCTAACTACGGGCTTAAAAAAAATACTAATCACATTTTAGGCTTTTTAATTTTCTTTCTTCTGGTGTAAGACACAGCTCAAGCGCGTTTGTTGTTACCGCAAGAATTTCTGATAAAGGATTAATATGGTCGTTCAAATATATTTTTTCACTAATTCACTAGAAAATGAAAACGAATTTTGTTCAATGAGTATTAACCTTCATGAACTGTTCTCATAAGTGTTATTTTTTAAAGTTTATTGGACATGTAGGACTTTCAATAAAATAAGCCGTTAGTACAATGATTCTTAACAAAATTGTTTGAGAAGACGTCTTCGACTTCTGAACTTTGGTACTTTGTAGGTCGACCTTTGCGATTTTTGTAGGTATTTTCAACACAATACGCCTTAAATGTAAAGTTATACAAATGTTATTTCTGTACTTAGCTACTTTTCGATGGTGTTAGTAATAGCACATTAAGCTGTGGTAATAGTATTTAAGCGATAAACTTCAGGCGGCAAATTAGAAGAATATGTTTCATTTCTCAAATATTACATGAAAGGTTTTTCTAATTTAATAAAAAAATACTACTCGTTTATCCCTGTTTCTAATGTTACCCAATATAACTATTAAAGGAAATGGATGCGGACCGCTACCAACCGGTCCTTTGGATTTTGGTGGAAGTCTATGTCCAGCAGTGGACACCATGTGGCTGAAATGACGGAACCTAACTCTAAACTCCTTTAATCTTAATAAGTCTACCATTTGACAGCTCGTGATGGTCATTGATGATGTTGATGTTGAAAATAGAATCACAATAGACCAAGAAGGGTGACAGACTATCCAAACTATCTAAAGGTTTGTGTGCTTAGTGATTTGTACGCTCGAGAGTGGTTGTTAAATAGGCGGGAATCAGAAAGTAAACTACCACCATACTCCGAATCGATAGCGATACGTTGCTTTCAATGAGAATTAAAGTCAGTTTAGGTATCGATCCGGGGACCGTTTGACTGTCGGTAGACCTTCCAAAACGACGTTCTATCGTATTTCGCCTTTTGAAAGTCTGTAAAATATCTAGGAATAGTTAATTACGTTGAACTATTTGTTACAGATTTACAAAGGCCTCGATCTGGTGACGGCGAAAGCTTCGGTGGCGGAGCGGGAAATGGCTCGCCACCACCTCTTGGACATTCTGGAGCCTCATCAGATGTTCACTGTGGTAGACTTCCGGAACAGGGCGCTCAAGATTGTATCCTTTTGATGCGCTCTATTGCAACAAATTGCTCTTAACAACTCTTAAAAAAATGCAGAATCATGCGAATTTTTTTTTTGTAATAGTATCTTTAGGGATTTTATAAAGGAATGGTCAGGAGTAAAAAGCTGATTAAGTGTAATTCGTTCAGTCGTTTTATTTGTTGAAAAAACATGCATTTATTAAATTTAAATACATATATAATATATCTGCCAAAATAGTGGTACAAAACTTTTTTGGGTAGGTATTACAGCATAGTCAAGAAACGGTCAGGATTTTTATTCCAATATCCATAATAGTTTATGTTATACGAATCTATTCTGTAAAATTTCTACTGCCTCTGTTTCTACAATGGAATCGAGAACCTCCTTTTTTGGAAGTGGGTTGGAAATGTGTCCCCATTTATCATTAATTTTCACTAGTACTGTAGAAATAATTGGTTGTAAATCAGATATTTAAAATTTACTTGTATTTTCAAACCATTGCTTGCTCTTTCTTTTCATCTACAATATTTAGACCTTATAATATATAATAATAATAATATGGGACAACATTCACACAGTCTTCAGGTCCCAAACTAGGCAGAGCCTGTACTATGGTAACCTGATGACTGATATATATATACTTATATACATATACACACCCAGACACAGGTCAAACAGACATGTACATACACACAAATGTTTGACCTGTCCTGGAATCGAACCCGGGACCAGCGGCTCAGAAGGCAGAGTGCTACCAACTGCGTATATATATCAGGTTACCATAGTACAGGCTCTGCCTAGTTTGGGACTTGAAGACCTTGTGTAAATGTTGAAAAAAAAAAAAAAAAATTGGTTGTCTGTAAAGTCGATTTACGGACGATAGATTTACGTGATAACGTCATAATCATTTATGACTTTGACTTTGACTTCGACTTCGACTTCGACTTTGACTTTGACTTTGGTTATTTTATGTAATACAAAACTCAGGTGGAACGATACGCGGAACGTTACTATTTTTCATGAGTGTTGCTGGTATTCATCAATTTATAAAACGTTATCACGTCAAAAATATAATGGTACGTTGAGAGTTGTAGACAGATTTTAAAAACTCCAAGACTCATGTTTTCAAGCAACGTCCGTTTGCCTCTCGACGATTGCTTGATTTGTTGTTCAATAATTTCTCATAGCATGCTATGATATATTATATTCTCCCTGTTGGGACCCAGTGCATCCTATCCATCGATATCCTCAGTAGCATGGGATGAGTCTAGGGCTTAGGAATGGCGCGTGATCTTCATTCAATGCTTTTTTAAAGTGGCCGTATCAACTTGGAACCGTTATACCCATATATGGTACTAAGTTAGGGGATGTCCAGAATTGTAGATACATATTGTGACTTATTCTTTTCACTGCTTCTAAATTCAAAACTAAGGTCGCTTAAATTTCCCGCAGAGGTGTAATATAGATTTGTCTAAATAACACCTGTGCAAGGTATTCGTATTGCGCCTTTCCTCGCGCATCTGTTCAAACATTTGTATCTTTAACCTTAATTTTAACTTTACATTATACATAAGTACCTACTCGTTAGATAAATGATCGTGTTCGATATTGAACAATACCCTGTTAATTCTTTCCCAAAAATATATATCGAAACTCATTAAACAAACATTTAAGTTTCGAAATGTTTCATGTTAGTGAGGTTGCGATACGAGTTGATAAAATCGATTCGTAACATCGATTAATTCCATTTAACTCGAGTAAACGATCGAACCTATCACTCGTAAATTGTCTCATGTCTTCGCCGCCTGCATCAAATATTAAAATATAAATTTTAATATTTCCAGAGGAAAAGGAATAATTTAGATTTAGATTAATACTGTGACAGAGGGCGGCCATTTTCTCGCGTCATGTAGCGAATGAAATAAAATGTTAAACTACTGACGCCGGCCAACCTATTTGAAGGTAAACTGTTATCGCTTTATACAATTAATAAGTTTGCCAAATAAATATCTAAAGTAATAAAACGTGTGTTAAGGCGGAATCAAGACTAATGCTTAGTTCTAAAATAATGGCGCCACTACCGAGAAAAAGAGATACGATACTAGGTGCTACTTTTTTCAATTAGGTTTTAAAATGTTAATTAGACTACATATTCGATGTTTTAAAATTAACCAGGTTACTGCAGAAATACAGCACATTACAATTATCTTAAATCCTACATGACAATATCCTTTTTATAATATTTACAGCCGAATTATGTTATATTATTATTTATATGTATATTTCTAATTTATATGTATATTTCTGTAAATTTTAAACCATTTCATGTAAATAACTACACTGCTGTAAACCGCCTCTTATCATTCTATTATTCACTAGTCCAGTAGTACTACTCTCGAATTAAAATAAAGCACGCGAGTAAATTACCGCGATTAAAATCGAGTTATGTACACGAGTTAAAAGTCAAAGTGAATCCTGCCACTTGGATTTTAACTCGATTTGAAACTTGACTGTTACCATCTCTAAGTACCTAACTCTCGCACGTTGCTAAGTGAGTTTTCTTGTAAAAAAGTGTCTTTAACTTACTCTGCAATTGTCGTGAACTACAGTTAACTTCCACGGTATTGTTTGTGGTAGACTCGCAATCAGAAATGTGTAAATATTCTGCATTTTTAACCGACTTCAAAAAGGTCGGAGGTTATATGTTTCACTGTACCTATTTTTTATGTATGTTCTCATATCATTTATATCTTATGAGATTCATGTGAATCTCAAAGATCGGAGAACATACACAATGACAATTGATCCCGTGAGTAGCAAATCACTAAAAAGGGTGAAAAAAAAAATGTTCACCGAAAAATGGAGTGTTAATAAATAACTTGTCGAAGTCGGCACCATGCGCATAATATTTTGATAGTAGTTTTGAACTATCATAGTACAGACAAGTTCAACAAGTTATTTCACACTTTTGAGTGTTAAAGAAGGTTCCATTTTTTGGTAAAAAAAAATATCGCCATCTTAGTGAGGTCTATTGGGGTGAGCACTTAAGCTGTAACATAATTATATAATATACGTAATTTATTTATTAAAATTGATATCTCAGAAACATCTCATTATATTTGGATAAAACTTAATACGTTGCTTTTCAAGCGTGTCGTATGAAAAAGCGCGATTAAATGTATAGGTACGTGGCGCCCTCTAGTGAGTGTGATGTAAAAGTAAAATGTTCCGGTTTTTTAAATAATTACTATTTAGACAGATCGCCGAGATATATAGACGGTCGCCGTGGCGCAGTGGTCAGTGTCAGTGACTTGACTTCTGTGTCTTCGGGACCCTGGGCTCGAATCCCGGCAGGGGCAAACATTTGTGCGATGAGTATAGGTGTTTGTCCCGGGTCTTGGGTGTTTGTGTGTGTCCATGCCTCCCGCGACACAGGGAATCCTAGTGCGGGGGTCTGAGTGTGATAAAAAAAAAGATTGAAGGTATTCAATGTAGATTAGTCAAGTGTAATTTGATCAATAGCTGTCCAATTAGATATTTTATGTATCGAATTCAAGAAAACATCCAATGCATGCGAACAATTAATGAGAGTTAGTTGTCTGTAGACTCGACGTCGTATAGTGATACATTTTTAAATAGTTTATTTTTAAACGTTTTTAATCACACTCGAACCCCCGCATTAAGATTCCCTGTGTCGCGGGAGGCATAGCCACAAACAATCACAGCTCAAGTACATCTAAGACCCGAACAATTGGAAACAATCATGATGTGAATGATTGAACATTTTCAAGCGATGACAGCTCAGCGGGGAGAGCATTGCCTGTCAAACTGACAGACACTGGTTCGATCCCCAACAACCGCTTGAGCTTCCGGTGAAGGTAACACCGTTATCTAATTCCCAGCATGGTGGTAGAGTGCTTTCGAATACTCGCCTGGCTAGCTACCACCCTCAAGTTTGAAAAACTGTCACCAAACACATAGTGTGTTCAGTGAGCATTCTAGGTCTAGCGTCATAACATCTTCGACCACATCGTCACTGACCATCAAGTGAAATAGTGGTCAAACGCTGGATCTAAAAAAAAACAGACATTAGTGTAGTCTTACTGTTATGTGTATAATTTATTGTAAGGCTCGAGAAAAGACTCAAAACGAACCTTCTAATGCCAGTCACGCAAGTGCCCGTATCACCGAGCTGTCAGATCTTTACCCGCAAAAGAAGTACTTACAAAGAATATTGGGTGAAGATTTTAAGGCGTTCATAAGTGCGCCTTTGATGTTTAAATCCTTAAATAATGTTAACCTTTGAATTATTTTTTGTGTTTTGAGCCGTAATTTTTTCTGGAAAAAACCCAATATCAAATGTTCCAGTGAACGAGTAGATACAAAGCATTATATTGCTAAGCAGAAGACTGGCCGTAATGGTCGTCGGCTAGTACACCGCTTTCTGATGGGCTTCTTCTTCATTATCATCATCCTAGGGACCTTTCCCAGATTCATTCTTGGATATATACGATCCTCCACTCGTGATGGTCTAGTACCCGGTCCATCCACTCGTGATGGTCTAGTACCCGGTCCATCCACTCGTGATGGTCTAGTACCCGGTCTATCCACTCGTGATGGTCTAGTACCCCGTCCATCCACTCGTGATGGTCTAGTACCCGGTCCATCCACTCGTGATGGTCTAGTACCCGGTCCATCCACTCGTGATGGTCAAGTACCCGGTCCATCCACTCGTGATGGTCTAGTACCCGGTCCATCCACTCGTGATGGTCTAGTACCCGGTCCATCCACTCGTGATGGTCTAGTACCCGGTCCATCCACTCGTGATGGTGTAGTACCCGGTCCATCCACTCGTGATGGTCTAGTACCCGGTCCATCTAGAAAAGTAAAGAAACGAAAGGTTCAGTGATGCCTGAAGCAAATATTGACACCACCATGCTAGTCGTGTTATCTTCGTGTTACCACAAACCGGATAGAGACAAATGGGGTTCCTTTTTTCCTTTTGAAGAATAAAACCCTAAAGATTAACTTGTGGGTGGTAAAAGTGGTAAAATTCAAATCCAATTACTGAGGCTTGCAATTATTGTAACTTCCAATCACTATAACGCGGCTAATTGACAACTGACATGAGTGAAGAACTATGTCGATTAACAATGGTGTTTCATCAAAGCCGCGATATTAAGTTGTTATATAATTATTAGGTAACAAAGATTAATTACCTTGTAAAACATATCAAGATATCTTTAGTTGGATATGAAGAGTAATTAAAGACCACCCACATTTTCTTGAATCGGTTCTGTCTATAGGCCACGGTTTTCAGAGGTAAGCAAAGAATAGTATAAAGAACACATAATTGGTATACCCTATAATGTATGGGTTTATAATCCTACTAATATTATAAATGCCAAAGTTTGTTACCTCTTCACGCTCAAATGGATACACCGATTTCGATGAAATTTGGTATGGAGATAGCATATACCCTGGATTAACACATAGACTACTTTTATCCCGGAAAAGTATAGTTCCCGTGGGATAGTTGAATATACATATATATAACTATGAATTACCTAGTTTTAAAGACATAAATATAAGAATTGATTAGAATATACTAAGTTTGCTTGGTGGTTGAAAATATATTGACAATTAAAATCTCAAAAACCATCGCATTTCCGCGATGCCCACTGGGGGGCGTCTTGGCTCCCGACCCTAACTGCACCCACAGCAGCCAGGGTCCATCCACTACCGAGTAAAAACCCCATGATGTCCGTCCTGCCGCTATGACGGCGGAAACGCGTAGTCTCGTTTGTGTTCAAGGGCTTCCACCACGGCCGTCCGTCTCCGGACCCCTCCACGGGGAGGATCACCCTCCCCCCGCGACCGCGCCATAGGTATGGACACCTACCCCTACCAAAAGGTTGCGCTAAAGGTGTTGCTATAGTATAATGACATAGCTTAAAAACTATAGAATCCTATGCTACTTCTGACCTACTTATACATATAATTTTTTCCAAGCTTTCTTAAAATAAAGAAAAATACTAAACCAATTTTAATTAAACTTCTATGGTAGAAATGTGTAAATATGTGACCATGCGTGGTATTTTGTATACCCCCCTTCCCCCTCTGAACGAATAACGTAGCATGGGTACGTTCCCTTAACTAAATACAGTGCACTGATTTTGAAACAAAACAAATTGACAATCTCCACTTTTTTACTTACCGCCATAAAGTCCCAGTATGTACCGATAAAACGTATAACTTTGTTTCTTTTTACCGCAGGTTCATTCACCACATAATCCTCTTAGCGGACATGCGTACGTCAATACACTGATTTCAATTAGTATTACGGTCATTTACAAAGGTTTTCTATATCAACCGTTAGTAATTGATTAGTTATTTAATCTCTCCTATTTTACGAACAATGCGTTTCGCAGAGATTCTTTATCTAAAATGTACTATGGGCACTGGTAACAGTCGCCGAATCAATCACTGACGCGTCGTGAAACGCGTCTAAACAGCCGCAAAAAAATAAAATATCATTACTGAGAATGATTTTGAGAATACAACTTACTGGATTTGTGGGTGATTCTGAGTAGTAGTTTAAGTCTTGTCGTAATTATTATTTTTTCTGTTTCGCCTTGTTTAATCTACTACCAAAAATAAAAACTAATTCAAATAGTATTATTATCTTTATGTGCGGTATATTTTGTTTGTTGCCTATGTAATTCGTAAGTGTAAGTACTTCACGCTTAAACGGCTACACCGATTTCCAAATTAAATGAAATTGGGTATGGAGATAGCTTATATCCTGAATTAACACATAGGCTTATGTTCATCAACACCATCGTCGCCGTTTTTCATCACCACGCGGGTAGAACCACGGGGTGCAGCTAGTTTTTCATAATTAGAGTACGGAAGGTCTTTTAAATTATGCATGTGAGCGTTGGTGTGTGAGACGGTGTGTGTGCTTTAATTATTTAAGTAAAAATACGAGTAGAGTTAAATATTGAATTAAGATTATGCTATAATATATTGTTATAACCTAGTATCAATCCCAGCCTGTCAAGGTCCGCCTTCCTGCTGAGTTTCTTACACTTCACAAGAGCTTTGGCATTCTCGGTGGTCAACTTATTAGCGCCTATACCCTTAACTATGCTGGCTAAAATGAGAATGACTTATAGTTAAAATACTATTATAATACTTAATTAATATGATATATACATAAATCGTTTATATAATATGTTTTATTAACAATTATTTTGTATCATTCAGGTCGGTGACATCGTACAATTTATCATAATTTTTTTTGTTATCATTTTCAATTGTATTACTAATTAAACACTGTTTACAATTGTTGCTACGTTACCGTTATAATACTATAACTTAATAAATCAAATCAATTTTTTTTTTAAAATTTGGCTTACCTAGTACCTATGAAAGGCTAATAAAAGTTTCTCAATATAATATGCAATAAATTCATTCCAGTATATGAAACCTACCATATAACACTATAGTTAGACAAACGAATATATCCAAAGTCGATTCCTTTTAGGCTATTTAATTTTAAGTTGTCATGTCAGAATCATCCAAGATGTGTGTGCTTCTTAATAATATGTACCTACTTCATTTATGTTTTAAATCACTTACTATGTTTTAATACCTATAACATAATGTATAACGCGAATGTTAATGAGGATTTATATACTTAGGTATGTTCATTACAATTTCACGCCAGCCAGAACGCCTAAACAAATCGGGGGGAAAATAAAAACGGATATTTTTACACACTGGATAATGAATGTAATATTTAAAATAGAAGTAATATTAACATTAGGAAATATAATTAATAAAACTGAGATTTATATTATTCGATCTTAGTTAATTATTTCTAGTCATTTATATAGTTTAGGCACAGTAAAAGAAGAAGTATTTATTACTGTGGTTTAGGGCTGGATGCGGGCCGCTTCCAACAGGTCCTTGTGGAAATCAATGGGGGAGGCCTATGTCCAGCAGTGGACGTCCTATGGCTGAGATGATGATGATGATGATATAGTTTAGCTTTTAATTTAATTATGAGGCATATGTTAAGTGACAATATTTAAGGGTCGCTAGCTAGGAGGGTACTTTTAGTATGTACCCTCGCATGCTGTAAAAACGATAACGAAGCTGCCTTTATCGGAAGCTCACGCCGTTTGTAGGAGTCGAACCAGTGCCCGTCCTGTTGACAACCGATGTTATCACTGCTAGGGTATCAAACCAGAGACGCGATGCGGGATTAAGGCCTAGGAGATAGGCGCTACCATTAGCGTATTTTTTGAATCAAAACTCATCATCTACGTCTCATTAAGATACTTTTAATATGCCTTATACGAACACAAAATTCATCGCATCACCTTTAATGTTCGCTTATCTATTTTTTATTCATTTAATTTACTTCACTGCTAAACAGATTGATAACCTTATAGAGCAAGGAAAAATGCCGATAATAGTTGGAGGAACCAATTATTATATAGAATCCGTAGTTTATAATATATTGGTTGAAGATATGCATGATGATCAAGCTCTTTTATGGGAGAAATCGAGAAATAAAAGAGATTTAAATGAAAAAGAGAAAGAAACTGGCGCTGCCAAAAAAGTTGCTTTAGATACAGATGCTCGAGCAAAAGCAGAGACAACTAACCAAAACGCAGAGTGTACAAAAACAGAATCTGAAAGAAATAATACATTTGAGGAAGAAATGACTGAAGATAAAAACTCTCTTTCAGAAAATAGGCGTATACAGTCACAAAATGTAGATATTAATGACGAACAAGTTTATTTGTTGGAGAAATGTAGACAGAAAAGAGATTTAACTGACGAAGAGAAACAAACAAATGCTGGCAGCATTTGTTTGTATAAAGATACTTTAGAAACAGATGTCAAAACAGACGGAGAGTCTACTAGTGCAAACACGGAGTGTACGAAAACAGAATCTGAAAGAGACGATCAGTTAGAAAAAACTGAAGAGAAAAATCTTTTGTCAAAAAAGAATTTGATAGAGCTTATGAATAATGAGAAGAATTTCACTAATGAGGAGATACATGCAAAATTGAAAGCGGTTGATCCTGTAATGGGCGGTCGTCTTCATCCTAACAATAGAAGAAAAGTGCTCAGGTAAGTGCTTAATTATAAAATGATTATAAACTATTACTGATTTCAATTCCTGTACGATTTCAAATCTTTGTAAACATCGCAGACTTCTTCCATCCGGGAAGCATGTGTCTAGCTGTGAGGGTTTTATGCGGATAAAACTCTTATATGAATTTCAATGATTATTTTTTTAATAACGCCGTCAAAAAGTGTCATATGTTTCAAAATTCATTAATTTATTAATGTAAATTGTGTTATTAAGGCAGTGTTCCAACGAGTTTTAGTAGTTGGTAGGTTGCGAGAAAAGATGTATTTTATACATATATGTTCAATGTCTTATATCATGCATTAATCGTTGTGGTGCCTACCTATGTAAGGTAAGATTTATAATTTGTTACCTTCAATAATTAAAAAGACTAAAAGTTATTGGATATCGCGTAACATACGTCATAACTATCGGTTAAACGCACCTTTGTCTATTAATTTATGCTTAAGTGACGAAAACGGTTTGGTTTCGGATCCAAAGTTCAAGTTTTAGCGAGCGTAGGACCGTGACATAAAACAATTTGCAATTGTAATATTTGTAACTTGATACGGCCGTCGTTGCTCGTGAAATTTTCCATTAAACGGTTGAAATGAGATGATGAATTATATACAATAAGTATGTAATTTCCTTCTTATAAGGTTGAGGTTAGCGTGCACTGCAATAAGGCAGTTATGACAAGCTCATTTACGATTGGGCTAGAAAATAACAGCTCACTAATTGCATTTATATGTACCTATATTAAGTCTAGATATATCATAAAGATATAATCTACGGACATTGAATAAATTTATTTTTAAAAAACTAGTTGCCATTCTTAGGTTTGTTATCCTGAGAACACCGTAATTTGTGAACTGAATTGGAAAAAAAATTTTTTGTTTGTTTGCAATAAATAGGCTCCGAAACTACTGAACCGATTTGAAAAATTCTTACACTGTTGGGAAGCTATCCCCGGGGTGACATAGGCTTTATTATTATTATTTTTAAAACAACAATTCTTATAATTTAATTTTGGAATTTTTACCCGTGCGAAACCGGAGCAGGCCGCTAGTCATTCGATAAAATAATATATGCATTTGGGTTGGCCCCATAAAAGTTTCATTAAAATCGAAGTATATTCTCATTAGTTTCTTGAAATGTTATTTTTTATACTGTATAGATCTAGCATTTAACCACTATATCACATGATGATTAGTAACGATGTGATCGAAAATGTTATCACGCTGGACCTAGAATGCTTACTGGCTCTCAAGGACTGATGTCTGAACATACTATGTGATTGGTGACAGTTTAACAAACTTGAGGGTGGTAGCTAGCCAGGCGTACTCGAAATTACCCTACCACCATACTGGGAATTTGATAACGGTATCACCTTCACCAGAAGTTCAAGTCGTTGGTGGGGATCTAACAAGGGTCTGTTTGACAGCCGACGCTCCCACCGCTGAGCTATCATCACTTCATTCTGTTGGGAATTTGGTTGAAAATTTACGACGGATATGTACATTTTGGTACCCCACAGCTCCGTCATTTATAGACCAAATTAGACGATTGCTTTTTGCACGGAAAAATCAACCTTGCTGTCTTATGGTAAAAGTAAAGTAAAAGGTAAAAATATATTTAATGCAGTAAAAGTTTTACACATTACAATATAATGAAATATTAGAACTTATGGTGGCAATATATTTGGCCCACGAATGTGCAATGATTTTCCTATTAGCCCCAAATAACTAAAATAAAAATGTAGCCTGGGTCTACTGGGGCTAATCTGCGATACGAGTCACTCTCCCTAGAACTGCTGTATCCTTTGATCCATTGGAGAGGAATTTCACTGACTTCTTTCAATCTAACATGACTATATCCGTTTCAAAGTAAAATTAATTTTTCAAATAACTTTATAAAGAACGGAATCCTTAAGTAACAGATAATTACTAAATTAGAACCACCTCATATTTTGGTTGCTTTTTCAAACTTTTTAGTGGTAGCGTTTAACCACTATCTTACTTTATGGCCAGTAGCGAAGCGATTGAATGTAAAGTCAGGCTAGACCTATACTATTGCTTCTCAAATTATAAATAGTATTAGTAGTAACTGTGGCTTTCCTGAGTCTTCAAGGTCAAACTTGATGGTGGTAAACAGAAAGATATAAAATATAAATATAAAATTTCATTTATTGCCTTAAATATTAGCACAAATTACAACACAATTACAAAGACATGACAGAAACATTACATGTAAGGCAAAAGGTCTATGCTTAGCATGTGCAGAATTTAGATTCACTGGGTGAAAATAGACTGCGCTGTTTTTCAGCATATCCCTTCCCGGACAGATGTTTGCCGGGATACAAAGAAAAGTTGTAAAAGTACAAAGATGGTACCCTACTACCGTGAATTGATAACGATGTTACCTTCGTCGAAAGCTCAAGCCAGCCACTGTAAGAGCTCATCATCATCATTTCAGCCATAGTACATCCACTGCTGGATATATGCCACCTTCAATGATTTCCAAACCATGTTATAGTGGATTGTTCCGCAACGACATCTCATGTCGGCAATGTTTCATTCTACATTGTGAATGTATAAAACACGGGTGTTACTAACTGGGGCTGGTACAGAATAAATTCTTTTACAGCTTAATTTTGATAAGTAATAAGAGTGTCCTATTCTTCAACAAAAAAAACTGTATAAAAAAGATATCTCTACAAGGAACGATATGCGCGATATTATGCAATTAGACTGTGTATTTACATTAAGCTGAAGAACATTATCTGTTGAATTTTCGACTTTATTTGAACTATCAATTACGTAATAAGCCAAGTATATGTTCAATTCTCCGATAATAGTGCGCATTACTCAAGCGGTTTTTGTTTATAGATAATAAGCTTGCGTTTGACCTCTATCTCACCTGATGTTCCAATTATATAGTACCTATTCACTCGTGAGTTGAAGACTCCAGGAATGTAACTATAGAGAAACACAGACTCGGGCAGTGAGTTCAGCTTCACTTCCAGTTCCCTGAGTATTAAGGCAGCTGTGTACTTCAGAGCCAGCTAAAGTTCTCGTTCTAGCATTACACTAGATCCGTCACTGTGTATTCTTGATCGAAGGTCACTGACCATGAAGTGAGACAGTGGCGAAACGCTCTATAAAGCTGTTAAACGCATTATCTCACTGGTTGCTTTATAATTTACGTAAATTGGCACGTTTTATTATATCATACGTATATGCATAACTCATTCAACAACAAAACGAATGTGAAGAAAACAAATTACCCGCTTTTATGAATGAAGCGAGCTATTTGTTGTTGCTATTTGTTTTGTAATGTCAAAAGCAACTACTTAATTAAGCAGTCGTTTCAACTCTTCAATTTTCGATTTTATCACGTCGTAATACAGATTAAACTATGGAAATTATTTATTTCTTATGCTATTATCTCGAGTCAGAGGTCAATAACTACTATCGCAATTATTTGATAATATATAATTTATTAATAGCGTTCTAAGTGTTGTTAAATTAGAAGCTATTTTTATTTAGCAGTATCAAAACCTGTGCTTTGTAGTTTCTCACGTGACTTGTATCTACCTTTGTTATATTCTTTAGGTTAGAGAGAGAGGTACATCCATTCTACCATGAATAATGGGAGTAATGGCATTATTCAAGTTTAAGTTAGCGTCGAATACCAGTTCAGGTCAAATTGCATATATTTCACGGTTTATTCCTTTGTTCATTACACAATAGTCTGTTAGGTGTATATTATGTTTTTTAATTAGTCGTACTTGTACTCCATCAACTCGCCCTGGCAACAATGCGTAATTGCTAATATATGCTATAATAAATAAGGTAGTAAATATTGTTAGGTAATCAGATAATAAGCCGCCCCCAAATTTGCTTAAACTTGGACGTCGTAAGACTTTAGCAATAGAAAAAATGACAATAGCGTATCGAGTTGTGATTTTTTGAAAGAAGAAACAGGGGTCATTTTTGTTTCGGATAAAAATATAAATGACCTATTTGACTAAAGCTATTTTAGTTAAATTATAAAATTGTATTTCAACGTTTAGCGCGAACAATTTATCGGAGTAAGAGGGTAACTGACTAGCGACGACTAAAAGCGATTAAAAGACACATTTTACACAGAATAGGTTAGGTATCTTTACTCATCATAGATTACTTATTACATCTATATATGGTAGACGTTCCATCGTATCGCACGAAGCGTTTTGCTTCCACATTCATAATGCGTACAGCTAACGAGTGCAATTCATTGCCTAAGTCTGTGTTTCCACATAGATACAATCTGGGCATCTTCAAGTCACGAGTGAACAGGTATCTTCTAGGCAGGCGTGAATCATCGTAGACCGCGTCATCACTTAACATCAGGTGAGATAGTGGTTAAACGCCTGTCTATTGTGAATAAAAATATATATTAAAAAACTATTTATTCATTTATGTTTCGTCTAAACAATCGTTTCTATTATGTTTTAGTGGAGAGTTGTTATGTAATACTTATACGTCCTATAGTATGTTGGTGTATGAATGTAGACTTAAAACTATTTAATATTAGTAATTGAATATCAATTATGTAAGAATTTTATGTTGACTTGCGTAATATGACGGATTCATTACAGTTGTAAGGTTTGTTGGCCATGTATTTATCTTTTCATACAGCCACGCTGTGAAATAGCGGCGTAAAATATATTTTATAAAGTATAATACAAAAATATAAGTCTATATTTTGCTTTTCAATGCTGCATTTTATTACATAATAAATTTGCTCTGCGCAAAATGTATTCATGGCCGTTAACACAAACCTCTTATTTCTAATGAAGCTCATTGATACCAAACTATTTTATTTGACCAAATGTTGGTAGGCTGACAAACAACAAATGTAAAAGTAAATATTCGACACTTTAAAAGTTTAAATTGAATTTTAGTGTAATAAGCCTTTGGATTGTAAAGAATTGTATTTAGTTTGAATATTGTACTATGACTATTTATTTTTTATTTAATTGTCCAATTGTCACAGTAGTTATTTAATCACTATGTTGTATGTGTTTTTTTTAACTGGGAAAACTAGTTAATATGAATTGTCAACTTTTCTTATTTATTTTGTATCAGTATTCCATTTGGATGATTATTTCTTATCAAAACTTTTTTTTAGTACTTACAGATTGTGGCTCCCTATGTTTATTTTGCCTTGATATCGTTTAACCTTTACCACTTCCTGTTACTTCATCATTTACGTATTTAATATGTTTTAAGAGAGATTTTATCATTAGTCTGAATTATAGTTTGGAGTCTTGTTTAGTTTTTACTCTATGATTAGAGTTCTCTAGAGTCTAGAACAAACATTTCGTTCCATGGATTATGCCAAATACCCAAATTACAGGCACAAAATCTTACACTATCGTACTGCCTCCAAATTTTTGTTTATTTTGTGGAACAGTATTGAGCTCTGGCAAAAGTAGAGTGAACATATATGCTTTTTTTTTTTTTACATGTAAGTTTGCGTTTGACAACTGTCTCACCTGATGCTTACAGTGTATAAATCATTCCTAACCTAACTTCGAATTAGGTCTAGGTATTTTCTTCGGGAAGGGAAGGATATTTTACTTACTGTGTGTCCCTCTGATATATCAGAGACTTCTTCCAGCGAACAAACCTTGAGCAACTCATTGTATTATTGACATTTGAAAAAATACTGCTTACTGCTTGAAGAGCTTTTGAACAGGACATGAAACAGGGTAGAGATGTGTAATTCAGCTCTGTGTCGGTTCAAAGATCCGATCCAGATAGAATTGAGCTCGTGATCCGTAACTCATTGTAAAATGCATGACTCACGGATCAGTCATGACTCACACGAGCTGTGATGTTCCAGATCTGTACTCAGTTGATTTTGAACTGTTTATCTGTGGATCCGCTAAGTCTTATGCGAGCTATGTAAGGCCGTATATAGTTTAGTTCTGGAATTCCCAGTCATATTATCTATGGCCAATATGACAATGTATTTCATAAGCTCAATCAATGAGTGTAAAGAAAAATAACAAAATAATACTAATCATTTCAGTATCCTTTATCTAATATATTTTTTATTAATTAATATTCCTACACGTAAAATATAAACAACATTGTTAAGGTCTTGATATTTTTCTGGTAAAGTATTTTCATTTCAGTTAAACATTTAGTCAAATATAATGCGATTCTAGCGAGGGTCTCATTTTGAGCCACAGAGTCACAATCAACTCTGTACAAAAAAATACAAATTGATCTGATCTGTGAACCGACTCAAAGATCCCTCTCTGACACTTGAGCTTTGATCTGAGATACGAATCGTGATTCTTTAGTGAGTTACCCATGTCTAAAACAGGGTGAAATAACAACCACACAGAAACGCAACGCAACGTAAAAGAGATCGCCGCTTTTAGTGCCATTTACAAAAACGCATGCACGGAAACAAAAGGATATGGTGACGCAATATGGCGGAGTTTCAATCATAATAAATACTTTTTCGTTTATATATGTTCTTTGGTAACACACAAATAAAAAAAATACCTTATCCCCCTTGATCTAAATATGCTATTTTAATATCTACAGTACCTAGTGCCCCGCTCTGGTACGCTACAATAATGGATTTTGTAAGCAAAAGGAGTAAAAAAGTTTTTTTTTAATATGAAATGTATACTTTATGGTAATGAAGACTACGTATACGCGTAGGTAAGTACGAGTAGGTATCTAATATTTATGTACTAATTTAGTCTTACTACGCGTCAGTCAATTCTCACTTTCTGCAAATAACTACTTAACATTTTGCGCAAAAAGCTTCCCTTGGTAACAGGACTTGGGCGCGCGGTTTACATAAACGTCAAAAATGAAGGCCGTCCAACATGATGACATAAAACCCGAGAACCACGTAATCAGACCCCCCTCCCCAATCTACCCAAATAGTGACGAGTAGGAAGTATATTGATGTCGGGGGCTCAGGTTACAGTGGACAGGCAGACTTCCGCGGGCTTTGACCGCAACCAAGGATTTTACTAGTTCGTGTGCGTGTTAGGTGACCTTGGCTCTACTACCCGACGGTAGATTCGCCATAAATATGCCAGAATATTTAGGACAAAATGGCGGACGCAGTCCATGGACAACGAGAAAAGGTTACATATTAAATGAAGAATTCATACAACAGTACTGAACACATATATATAGTGGTAAAATCTTAGATAAATGATTGCGCTCGATAAATGATTGGTCTCACTGCGACTGCGAACTTGCTGTGTGACTGGATCGCGTACGCGGATTTCGGCGTCGGCGATCTAAGAGTTAAAAAGTGGGCAAACGCTAGGATGCTATCAATACAGCATAAAAAATATCGATTTATGTCAGATCCGATTTCTTCATGTCAAGCCGAGGTTCTTACCATAGAACTCTTAGCTTTGAACTAGACGCTAACTCCTTTCGTTGCGAAAAAGCGCCTTTAGCGCTTGCCTTAGGCGGTGTGCCTTGGGCGGGTCTGGGTTTATCCATTAAATAGTTGCTATGCCTATGCTTGCGGCGTTCACGCTGCTTGTTTTGGTTAAGTCCAGGCCTTCTTTACTCATCCCGTGATGGGTAGGGAGGTTACGGTCTTGGGGGAAGCGCAGGTCGTGATGATCCTCAAGGCAAGTCTGGCGATTACCTTCTCGCGGTGCTGCCTGTTCTTGGTCTAATTCCTCTGAATTAGACGTAACTAGACATCGTCCGGCGCCTCGCGTGTCTCATATCTATGTAAGTTTATTTATATCCATGTATTTATGTATGTTTATAGTATTTTGGCCGGGACTGCTCCCGATAGGCTTTGCTCGCCAAGCCGACGAGGAGCGGTCCACTTGACGGTAGGTTGCGGTGCTGCTGCAAGGCACTGCAACTGAGGGGAGCAGCGGCGCCGTGTTGGACGGTGCTGCAGCTGAGGAGGCGCTGCGGCGGGAGTGATTCAGTTCGTCTCCTGCTGTGGCGCCGATATGACCGCCGTCGGAGGGTGGCGGCCGAAGCGGCTGGCGATGGGGCTGCTCCATCTGGCCCATCGCAGGGGACCACGAGCGTCGGATGTGGGAAGGCTGGCGTTCCTTGCACTGTGTGGTCCCCGGGGTGGTGCGGCCGTGCTCTTGGTCCCGGCACGGTCGCGAGGGGGAGGGTCATCCTCCCCCCCTGGAGGGGTCCGGAAACGGACGGCCGTGGTGGGGGCGCGGTATGCAAACGTACCCCGCGCTCCCTCCGTTCTAGCGGCAGGATGGACACCGTGGGTTTTAGTCGGTAGTGGACCCTGGCTGCTGTGGGTGCAGTTAGGGTTGGGGGCCATGAGGCCCCCCAGGGAGCGGTGATGCTCGAGCGAGCCCGACAGACCCCGCCTACTTTCCCGGTAGGCGGAAGAGCGTAAATGCATTTTCCCCACGTAAAAAAAAAAAAAAAAAAAAAAAAGGCGGTGTGCCTTCCGCGCCTAAACAACTGGGCTGTGTGCTTCCGTACTCGCCCCCGGCCGGTGAAACTGTAAATGCTGGTTTAAATAAATATCCGTGCTGCGTGATCAAAGATCAAGATACTGATGGCTGCTACTAAATTAAAGAATGGGGCGGCTGTGCGTCAGCATTTGTTTTTTGAAGAGAATTTTTCCGGAACTTCCGAATTCCGGACACTCAACATTAAAAACCTACGATTAATTTTAGACAAATATTCTTCAAATTCATAAACATTACTCTTTTTATTGAAAATGAAATTCGTGGTTGGCGGATTCTACATATTTCAAATAATATGTAGGTTAGTGAAATAATCTGTGTCATAAACACAGATCATAAAAATCATCACATAAATAGAAAGTTATTTTACTTAATTTACTATACTAATCCTACCAAACTTAACTACCACGGCTTATTCGGCGGAGCAATTGAATCGCCGAAAAAAATTACATATTTGAACCGTTTATTTAAATATGGGTAGGCATCGCTCTACCAAACTTATCTAACATTTTGTAGTTTGGCCAGTTTTAAGATGATAATAGCAAGCTTATCCATGCCTGGAATATGATATGAGTTTTTGTGGTCGCCCCTCGAATCGAGTGTAGGCTTCTCGTTATTAATTATCACGGTTATGGCGTTTGTTATGTGTTTACCACTTTTTTGGGTTAAGTGGGAGTAAAATATGGATAATAATAGCTACGCGATTGTCTATCATGAATTCATGATGGCTGGTGCCTCTGGCGGCTGGTTAACTGACGTGATAAATTTGAGGCTATTAATATAAACTAAAACTATTTGCCATTTCTGTTGTGTTATTAATACTATGCTGCTTAATAAAAACTAGAATTTTGTTATAAGTTTGAATATTTCGGAATACATGAGAATAGAATGCTAACGCCTAAAATAAATTGTATTGAGTAGTAATTGTACTTTGTATTCGCTAACTGTAGGTTCAGTATGCATCACATATAATATCCTTTTGCTGCTTCTTCAAGAATTTCTCTGTTTGCTGTAGACGAAGGGTTACGCCTCTCATAATGAAGATCATATAAACATGTACACATTAAAATGGCACTCTTTTTTCGCATGGTGTCATGGCCACCCTACTTTATATCGCCAACTCGGCCCCCCGATAACCCCGAATTTATTTATCATGTGATTACTATACATTCGGCAAGCCAGACGTATTCCTAAATATTCGTATAAACTGTAGAATTATCATACAGACCATGTAGGGCCCCTTTTTCTACGTCGAAATGTGACTTGTCGGCCGGCTTGCTCGTCATTACACTGCGGAACTAGTTAGCTTATGTTATTTGATGGGTATTTTTTATAATTTCGCTTCGTTGCGCTCGCTCGTTCGAACCTGGGAAAATGTTAACTTTAAACATGTCCTATTCTAATTTTGAAATCTTCTTGAAGTACTTAACATTGTCTTCTAAGCATCTGTCTCTGTATACATATTTTTGTTGTGATTACTTGAGTAAATTAAAAAATCTGATCAATGTTTTTTTATTATTATAAGTTTGCGTTTGACAACTGTCTCACCTGATGTTAAGTGATGACGTTGTCTAGAACTTAGCACGCAAACCTAGAAGGTACCTATTCACTCGCGACTTGAAGACTCCAGGATTGTACATATCGGGAAACACAGACTCGGGCAACGAGTTCCATTCCTTGGCAGTACGCATTAATTACATTATTATAGCATTTTGCTATACAATGTATAGCAAAATCGCCTTAGTTTTGACCCTTTTAGGAGGCTTAGAAGTATTTTTACCCAAATAAGAGTACCTATATGTATAGCGTTAGAACGATATACATTTCTGGTTAACTTTACAACTATCCATTAGCACCTATGAAGTGCCATGCGTCGTTTTTGTGATTTTAATTATAAGACTCTAATCACACTAATATTATAAATGTGAAAGTTTGTGTGTCGCTTGATATATTTGAAAAAAATATGTTTCTCGTGGGATAACAAAGAGAGCTGGAAAACCTGCGTAGATGACTGCGGACACAGCTAGCTATTAAATTTCGTTTGCGGCCGATAGCTAGAGATAGCGTTGGGCAGTTCGTTTTATCAGTTGTTTTCGCCAGTTTATATTGGGCCGTTGGTTGGCCTCAAATAAAATTTATAAACTTTAACATTTTGACTTTTTACACAAATGCGAAATTTTAACGATTTTTTTAGGCGGATAGGCCAGACCGATCTTCACATCTAAAACTTGAATCTGTTCGCTGCCTGTACTTGTAATTTAATTATCTAACCGTGCTTATATAGCTACACTACATTTCCTCCAACATGTGTTAATATCTTATTACTTAATCTTCTATTCCTAGCCAAGGAGTTATGAACGTTGTGAAGCGACACCGTGTGCGTCATACGTGATTTGACTTAAAATGGCGTAAAATATGTATTTGCAAACTGTGTACACGAGGAAAATCTTGTAAAATATAGAAGTATTCGTAAGTGTTCGATCTGTCAATCTTGACATGACTAAGACCGCAGGAAAGGGTCCGATGCGGACCGCTTCCAACCGGTCCTTGTGGAAATCAATGGAGGAGGCATTTGTCTAGCAGTGTATCTCCTATGGCTGAGATGATGATCAGCCAGATCAGTAGCCGAAGCAGGAATCGATACCGCAATCGTATCGCAGCCGTATCTCAGCGTGAAACAATTGATCTCAGCATAAACTGTCATTTATCTAGTACAACTGAGACACAGAGAAATCATAGTTTATTTGATACGATGATTGTGACAAGGTATTCCTGGTTCAGGCCAAAAACAGGTCGTCCGTCCATACAGAGTAGACGCTCGGTAGGGAGGGAGAGGGGATCAAATATCTTCACCAAAAGCAAGAACTTAGGGTTGATTGGTAAATTTCGATAGATCACTCGATGACGTGATTTTACGAAACACGTAAGCCTGGAAGGTACTTAAGTAATTAGTTTTCAAAATTTTGTACAAAATTAAATTATATTTTTTTTAAATATTTTGTTATATTTTGTACAGAGAATTCTTTGTGTTTGCGTCAGACCTGCGCTTGATCAGTTTTCGTATTATTTCATGCTTACAGAACACTTATGCAAATTTCAAAATGGCACATAGTTGCGTTTACTCAACGTTATTTGTTTATAATATCAAATTGTGTGAATTAATGTGAAGTGAAGTTCATTTACTACGTGCTAGAGTTACTTAGTAGATATGATTCATTCTGTGTATTATTTAAGTCTGATATTTACTTATTTCGTTTCTATGTGGTAATTAATTAGATAAATATAGTTCATATTTACTAAATTATTTGTGACTGCACAGTTTATATAAGAATGTATATTCGTTTGAAGGGATGCGTCCATGTAAGTGATATTTTGTTTGGACTGAGGATATGCGGTATTTGAGCAATCCATTAGGTATACTCGCGGGTTTACTCTTGACACTCGATTCCGATCGTAAATTGTAATTTCGATCGAGATCGATTCGAATCGAGAATGATGGAATTTGACATAAATACAAAGTGACGTTGAATGAGCTTGGAACTGAATCAAATTAGAATTGGATTGACATTGAAACTGGGTTCAAGAGTAAGCCAGCAGAATACGTTCCGTCTTAGATTGAAGTGTGCTCGTTTACGCCAAGCTGTTATTTTACATTTTATTCGATATTCGGAACTACCTATGTTCCGAAAATTGTGCCACAGAATAAATATAAACTCTTTACTCCTGAAACTATTTAGAATTGACGGCTAATTTCAATACAATACTCCTTGGTGATAATCACCGGAAGCTCAAGCTGTTGTTGGGGATCGAACCAGGTCCGTCAGTTTGACAGGCGACGCTCCCCCCGCTGATCTATCATCGCTTCAAGCTAGTAAGGTGGTTACCGAAACCTAGTAGTACTCTACTACTATGCCGTGGGGTTAATAATGATTCCACTGACATCAAAGGCTCGCCCGAGGTGGAGTGTATGGTTGACGATGACATTCATTACCCTGAACCTATAGTTGGTTCATAACCACATAAATGTAATCACATAATATTTACTCAACATATTCTTAATTATTGCTTACTAGAGATTTAAGTTGTTCAATACGAACTTTACAGTACTTAACATTGTAACAGAACTGTGTCGGTACATTGCATTACAATAAATCAGTCAATACACTGTACATTCCTACATCGCCGCCCGCGCCGGGGTATTCAACGACAGCGTTGTCTCGAATACCCTCGAAGAAAAGTATGTTTGTTTTTTATAAGTATGGTTTATTGCAATAACGACATGCTAACCGGAACTTACGTTCAAATTATTATAATTCAATTAAAGGTAGATGGCGCTAATAACAACATCCCCTCAGATGTTAAAGGAAGGTAGAAATTCGGCGGTAGTGGTATGGGCTGCTACCACCAGGCACAGGCCCCACAGGCAGCCGAAATTTTTCCTTTTCAAATAATTTGAAAATAAGTATATTCTAATATGTTCATTCTTTAAGTTTGTTTCAAATTAAAATCCCAATAATTATGACACAGCTTGTAAGAGTATTTGCCTTCTTCCCTTCTAGAAGGGAAGAAAGCGAATACTTCATAATAGTAGATGGTTATACGAGAGGCTAAAATTAACCCATTACATACGAGGGGTAGTTTATGCAGAGGTATAATGGGTTTGAGCGGCCTGAGTTCCACTATACTTTTCACTACGATCACAGGGTAATAAAATAGCGCAATATTATATCAGGACTTGTTAGATGCAGCCGCAAAAAGCACTGTCTATTTTCAAACATGCATGCAGAAAATAATCAGGGTATCAGGTATACAAAACACATTGCTCATAGATTTTTTATGAATTGTTGTTCATTTTGCAACTTCTACTTGGAGCATAATAATTGTAATGGTTATACAGATCTATTTTGTACCGCAATACAATTATCTACAATGCAATCGAGATTTTACAATGTAACTGTTATTTTAGCTGAAAACCAAGTTTATTCATTATTACGTTACTATGGCATTCTTTAAGAATTGCTTGTCTTTATTATTAAGGTGATTGAAATTTGCGTCACCATGGCCAACCACGGTGGCTATGGTGATGCAAATTTGAAACCTAATAAAGACTTTCATTTTATAGTTTCGTGTACCCCAAAAAAAAAATACTTTAGCCCACAGAGCTAAATATGCTATTTAAGCGGGGTTATTGTAATGACGGACTTTTTAAGCAAGAGTGAAAAAAAATGTCATCCATATGTTTTCTTATTTATTTATTAAACTAGATAGTAAGCTAACAGCGTGGCCAAAGCGCTAACTACCTTAGATAATAGTAGTTTGAAGTAAGTAATTTTATGTATCCGTAGGTTGCGCGGAATGACCTGGCGCGCGTATGGACAATTGAACACACTTCCTTATTGTAATACTTGCGTCATCGACCGAGTACGAGCGTTGAGGAGTCACTTTACAATCCTACAGGACTATTCCACGTTACAGCACTTCATACTATATTCTTGAGACCGCTGAAGACGGTTCTTTTGATGTCTTTGACGTTGATCTGTATATCGCACTGTCGCATCCCTGACTACAGCAATCGCTTGAGGAGCTTCATCAGCAGTGATATCCATATAGACAAGCTGTGGTCGGAAGACTAGCGTTGGCTAGCAGCCAACATTATGCTGAGTTGGGGCCAATTTGTGACAATTGTAGTTGTACTTTTTTTAAATCTCTTCATAACTTATTGTTATTGATTCTTATTGTTGTGATGATTATTTGTACAAAATTGTGTGTGTATGTCACTAATAAACTATTTTTTTCTTTCTTTCTTTCATATTGAGAGGTTTTTCGCTTGCTTCAAATATTCACATTCTCTTCAGGAACTCCGTGGTCCTTTCCAACGATTGGAAAGCGAATGGCTCACAATTGTTTTGTTTTATACTGTATAGATCCAGCGTTTGACCACTATCTCACTTGATGGTCAGTGACGATGTGGTCGAAGATGTTATCATGCTAGACCTAGAATGCTCACTGGCTCTCAAGGACTGCTGCCTGAACACACTATGTGTTTAGTGACAGTTTTTCAAACTTGAGGGTGGTAGTTAGCCAGGCGGGTATTCGAAAGTACACACCATGCTGGGAATTCCATAACGGGGTTGCCTTCACCGGAAGATCAGGCCGTTGGTGGGGACTGAACTAACGTCCGTTAGTTTGGCAGCCGACGCTCCCACCGCTAGACTATCATCGTTTCGAGATACTGCTCCTATAATTTAAATCTTTCTTCATGTTCAAATAAATCAAACGTAATGGTATAACAATGGATATGTGTGTGGGTGCGTGAATCAGGCTCCATTCAACTTTTAGTAACTGTGATTTAATCTGTGCGTTAACTTAATAAGTATTCGATTCAAGTCGCGTGAGAATTTCGCTACAAAAATATACAATTGAAAGAATACGAACCGCAAATGTGCCATAAGTGTGTGCAAAATAATGACAGTAGCGGCAGGGCTGTTACGTTTTGTAATTTATTTTTAAAATACATGTTTTTTAGTGATGAATGGCAACAAACCATACAGCCTGTATGATTGTCTAAAAATATTTTTGTATTCGAATTTCAGACTTTTAGTCCTATTAAAATCACCATTACCGATTTTGTACTTCACTTGCATTTTCACAAAATGTTTCAAATATTCTACGGATAGGCAGGTTATTAACTAACAAATTCTTCATTTATGGCCGACTTGAAGACACATACATACTTAAATTCACGTCTCTAACCCGTAGGGGTAGGCAGAGACCACAGAGACCTTCCAACTGCGACGATCCCGACACACTTCCTTCGCTTCGTCCACGCTTATCAGACAAATTCATGATCAACATCATCATCTCAGCATAGGATGCATAGCATAGCATAGGATGTCCACTGCTGGACATATGCCTCCCCCATCTCAGACAAATTGAAGACACACAATCATTTATCATACCTATTTCCAGCAGTGGACGTCCTATGGCTGAGATGATGATGATGAATCATTTATCGTAAAAATCATTTATACAACTATCTTTAGCTATCATACTATCGTTTATCATTTACACAAATATTTATTATTTACAATCGTCACTTAACATCATGTGAGACAGCGACCAAAAGTTACCCTCATAAAAAAAAATCTACCTAGATTTGATCTAGGGTAGAACTTAGGCACAATTAATTAAACTCCTTAGCTGTTTTTAAGGGTATAAATGCGATAGCAAGGAGCTACGTACAGGATTATGCAATCTGACCTAAGTATAGGTACGTATGTCGCAATGCCGATAGATTACGTTCGTTCGGAGATGGAATGGGGGAAAAGTAAACAAATTACGAGAATGTGCTGGAGCTACATATTCGTGATTTGATTTCTTCTCCCAAAGAAACATGGGCACACATCCAAAAAAGTATCCAGTATAAAACCGATAAACTATCGAATTTGCGTCGGCGCTCTACGCTTCCAAGTGCTTATGGAACTTATCTCAAGTTATACTAGAGACTATACGGAAACAATTCTAGTTTCGATTATATTATGTATCTGATTGCAACTAAAACGAATTAGGTGCAACATGCACCTTATTTGTGTGGTCCACGCCTGAGGACCTAGTGCCTCATCTTTCTTTTCAACCCGACTTCAAAAAAAAGAGGAGGTTCTCAGTTCGACCCGTATGTTTTATTTGTTTACTTTTTATAAGCTTACGTTTGAACACTGTCTCACCTGATGTTAAGTGACGACGCGGTGTTGCACGAAAACTTAGAAGGTACCTATTCACTCGCGACATGAAGACTCCGGGGTTGTACCTATTGGGAAACACAGACTCAGGCGGTGAGTTCCACTCCCTGGCAGTACGCATTAAAACGTGGAAGCAAAACGCTTCGTGCGTAACGGTGGTATATCTACCATGTAGCGGTGGCGCATCGTACGTCTGGTTGACCGATAATACAATGGAGATGGTGGAATTGAATTCGCCGAAATGTATCCGAAGGAAACAAAAAAAAACAGTTCATTTTTTTGGTAATATTTCTTTTAAATAATATCATTGGGCCATATGAGGGTTTAATTTAAAGTGACACCACACGCTCGCTGGCAAATTAAATTCGCTATTCAAATATACACATTGCAAATAATTGTGCTGTCAGCTGTCATAAAAATAAATAGTCATAACTCACTTCGTTCACTACAGATGGCAACCTTCATGTGCTATGTACTTGTTCTGAGATGGCACTCGGCGCCATCGCGTGACGTCACATCCGCCGCTCATTCATGCCGAGACGCTCATTCATAAATTTGAAAATGTGTACATACCTAAGTACTGACATTGTTTCAACTTTATATTTTGTGTCATAAGTTCCAAAATGAATTGCAGTTAAATTAACACATACATAAGATTGATATAAAATTTTATCAACACTCTAGCTCTAAATTAATTGTGTACTTAACATGTAAAATGGTTAATATTCTCGAATTTGTACGTTAGTTTTTTCGTTCGTAAACCTGTTTTTGGTTCTTTAACATGTTGACGATAAAAGTAATGGTGTTATAAAAAACAATGACTATTCGAGAGGCGCTCCTAGCCGGAGTTCACCCATGCTATCTTAAACTATCAAGTGCGTTAAGCAACGCCCTCCTCGATCGTACCTTGGGTGGGAGACCGCTAGTGGGATTTTTAACTGAGTGCTTCCGCGCTTCGGAGGGCACTATACAATCTTTGTTTATTTGTTCATGTTAGATTCAAAAGTAATATGTTGTAATGAAAATAAACATGGGTTCTATGCGAAAATGTCGTAATGGTGTATAAATACTTATATTTAATAAAACAACTTATGTCACATTGTATTATGAATGTATAAAACACGGGAATTACTCACGTAATAAGTCAGAGGGTTCCGACTATAGTTTCAACCACATTCGGTGGTCTTTTTCAAAGAGAATACGGGGCGCTCGCGGACGCGGTTCACCTAGTACTGCAGTACTAAGGGAGTAATTCCCGTGTTTTATACATTCATAATGTGTCAAAAGCAAGTCAGTTTCAAGAACAAAGTCACATTGTATGTTTTCCAAAGAAAATAAAATAAAAAGTAGTTTCCACTATGTATGGTTAAACCACTATCTCGCTGGATGATCAATGACAATGTGTTCGAAGGTGTAATCACGCCAAAGCTGGATGTGCTCGATCGCACACTATGTGCTCGATGACGGTTTTTCAAACTTCAGGGTGGTAGCTAGTCAGGCAGGTACTTAAAAGTACCCTACCACCATGCTAAGAATTTGATAACCATGTGTCTGTTATCGTAGCAATTGGAAAGCTGTGGCCTCTGCCTACCACTACGGGAAAGGGACGGGATTGAAAATGTGTATGTATGTATTAAAATGTACAATAAATGTAGAACTTTGAGTAAAATTAAATCAAATTTGTTTATTGCATTGTCACAGAAAAAAAAAGGTCTCATAAAAAAAGCCAGCTGTGACATATAACAGGGTGTGCAATATAATTGCAATTATAATTGTTATGTTTTAAATATTTACAGTTTTACATTCATTTCTTAGAATGAATGTAACACATGGGGGAGGCCTATGTCCAGCAGTGGACGTCCTATGGATGAGATGATGATGATGATGATGATGATTCATTTCTTAAATTAGAATAATTAAATCATGAAATTGTTTAATTTAAATAAAGATATTAAAAAAATCATGCAAATGTCAATAAAATAATAACTAAATAATAAATATAAGAAATGTCATTTTAATAGTTATTAATTTTGTAGAAACATTAGTTAGCAGTCAGTAAATTAATCAATGTCCTTTTAAAAAGAGTAAAATTCATGTCCAATGTATTTTGAGATTTTGTTATAAAGAAAAAAGGTGCCATACCTAGAAAACTTTTGCGGAGCAACGCTATCGTGCCAGGATGTATGCGCAACCTTTTAAGTACCTAGGTGCCAAGTTACTACCTATAAATTATAGGGTACATGTACTTCAAGCCCTTGACGACATCAGTTGCCCTTGGGTCTGAGTACTCGACGATGGCACTGTACTGTACTAAGTATCATCTTTATGTTTCCGTTCAAGATCGTGAGACTTTTAATAGTGTGGACAAGGACTTTAGGTACAATCGTATACAGTAAGGGCAATTAACAATAACCAATAGTTTTTTATGATTTTTTATTATTATTATTATTATTAGTTTGCGTTTGACAACTGTCTCACCTGATGTTAAGTGATGACGTTGTCTAGGTACAATCGTATACAGTAAGGGCAATTAACAATAACAAATAGTTTTTTATGATTTTTTATTTTTTTTATTATTATTATCTCTTTATTTCTTTTTTTTTAGGTTTAGTTTTTTTACAGTATAAATATCAAAAACAAAAATTAATAAAGATATTATAAAAAACCTAAACCTAGAGTTCCGCCAGCAGCGGGGCAGGGCCCAAGCTACCAGTGGCTAGGGCCGCAGAGTGAGGAACCTCCGGACAATACGCGCCGTTTCAAGGAGTACCGCCTTCTGCATTTGACTCTTGATCCAACCGTCTAGCGAGAGCCTCTTAAGATATTGATCGAGGCTCTTCGCTATTAAGCCGTTCGTCGAAACGACTATCGGGACAATGATCGTCGAGTCAACATCCCACATGGCGGTTATTATTATTATAAGTTTGCGTTTGACAACTGTCTCACCTGATGTTAAGTGATGACGTTGTCTAGAATTTAGCACGCAAACCTGGAAGGTACCTATTCACTCGCGACTCGAAGACTCCAGGATTGTACATATCGGGAAACACAGACTCGGGCAACGAGTTCCATTCCTTGGCAGTACGCATTAAGAAAGTGGAAGCATAACGCTGCGTGCGTATAGGTCGTATATCTACCATATAGCGATGGCGATGCCGTACGTCGAGTCGACCGATGATAGAGACAGTTAAGTGACAGTGTACCGTGAGCTGTGTTGCTAGGTGAGAAAATATTGATCAATAGAGAAACAAGCAGGCAGCAAGTAGAATAGCCCAAAGAGATCCATTATTACTTTCGTTTTTACCGATGATTTCATTCATTCATTCATTCATAGCAGCTATAGGACGTCTACTTCTGGACATATGCCTCCCCATATATGGGAGATTTGCCAATACTCGCCACGCTTTGTAGGCGGGTCGGCGAGCGCAGTATGGTTTCCTATCTTCAGAAGGCGCTACTACTCACCTTCTGGTACGTTTTCCCTTAGCCGACTCTTAGGGCACCCGCGGGAAGAGATGGGGGAGTACTATTCTAGGCCGGTACCACCGCGGCACTCACCGATGATATTATATTTAAAAAGGAAGATATGGGGCAAGTATCAAATGGATTAGAATACAAAAACAGGCAAACGCACAACCAGCTGATACATTTATAAGCGCCGTTTGTGTATTTTGTGAATGCACAAGAAGGCATTATAAATAAACTTATTATAAAATATTTAATGCGAACCACCCGTGCTCCTAGACTGCCGGCCAGATTGCGAGTAAAGCAATTTGGTGCGTAACCTAATATATCAGGTTCACACCCGAAGAGCTGCTTCATCTCCCTTGTTAAAGGGTTTTTTTTTAATAGTATTGCGTTATTACTATACTAATATTATAAATGCGAGAGTATGTGTGTATGTTTATTATTTCTTCACGCTCAAACGGCTACACCGATTTTGATTAAATTTGGTATGGAGATAGTTTAAACCCTGCATCAACACATAGGCTACTTTTATCCCGGAAAAAATATAGTTCCTGTGGGATAATTGGGTAGCAGGATAACCCTTATCCATGCATCCATGCAGGTGTAAACGCGGGGCGCTACTAGTACCTAATAATTTTTTTTGCTCATTTCATAATAATCTAGCACACGCAGCACGTTTACCCGTCGCCTTAGTTATTTGTCCTACAATAACAGTCGTGAGGCCATTTCGGGGGCACTTGGGCGGCCTGAAAACTCTGGCATTGGGCTGACCGCAAGCTTATCCGCCAACCCCCATTGTCCAGCGTAGTGGATTAACCAACACTATTTCCTGAGATTAGAATATAATATTTATTATACTGTAACGCGCTCTGACTGGACTGAAAATTGTAACGTACTCTGATTTGTCTTACTGTTTTGGTCTTCATTTGAAACTCGGAAACCTATCCGAGGGTCAAATTAGTGCAAAATCACAGATAGATACGGCATCTGGCGCACCAGCAATGCCTTTCGTTTGGGTAATTGCTCGAAGCTAGGAGCTCTTGTAACTATGACATCGACGTTATAGTTCGTGTTCAAACGAGTTCGCTGGAGACGACGTCTTCTCAATTGATGGTGTTATGAACTGAGCTTTATGTAGTTTTTTTAATGCCTTTATCAAAACAAAATATTGAGCGTCAATTACAATACTACAGCTACTACAAAAACCTTTAAGCAATCCACCAGCAATGTCAGCTTATAGATAACTCAAATGCTCTAGCCCGCCACCAGTTGGCAGCGTGCCCAGAATGCTAGCAGCATTCCCACGTTGAATTGCAATGCTGATCCGTTGAGCCCAATAATGTGCCAGCATTTCGGTCACGTGTCGCATCGATCAAAAGCTTACAAAGTTTATTAAACATAATCGCTACAATAATAACTTGTATTAGCTACGTCCATAGTTGAACATGCAAAGTGCATTTGTTATACACATTACGTAACTAATTTTATTTGTGTTAGAAAAATAAATTATGTTGTGATTTCAAATAGTAAAAAAACATGTCAATATAATAATTATAATTACCTAATCATATTCATATAAAATGTCAGTTTTCCATTTAAAGACTGCTTGCTGAAATGGAAGCGACAATCGCTTCGAAACGCACCACAACTAAATACGCATGTTGAAAATTTTCCATACATTTACTATCATCATTCTTATCTTAGACCTTCCAAATAACATTAAAATATTCATTATGTACCCAGTAACAGATATCTAATCTGTGGTAACGTTCCCTAATTCATTATCTACAAAGACCCCCTGTCAACGCTCAAGCCGCTCGTTGACCTCATTGGGTGAATTTGCGACCTCATTATTAATCCGAACCACAGAATAAATGTCAGTAGTAGGTTCTATATCAAAGGCGACCTTCCTCATTTCCTTTCGCAGATCGTTTCGAAGGGCCACCATGTGTCGCTTTGGATTAAAAATCGCTGTTGCTAACCGCTAGTTTTGTTAGGGATGTGTTTTTGTACGGGATTTTTGTTGGATGACTAACCGGGACTGGATTTATCCCGGACTGTTTTATTATTTTTTGGCTTAGCGTTCGACTGCTTGATGGTCAGTGACGATTGATGGATGGATATGGGAAAGTGGAATCAAGCCTAAAATGGCGACTACCTTTCACCTGTTTGAGGATCGACAACAAAACACACAGTGCATAAGACAGTTGCATCTGTTTGGTAGCAATCAGAGAAATCTTGGAAGTAGTAGCTAGCCAGTCGGATACCTATAGGATGTATACCCTTATCACCATTCTAGCTGAACACAGAAATACGCCCTGTAATGCCGTTAATTAAAAAATGAGAACACGAATAATACATAATTTATTCATCTGAAAACTTATACTAAGAATAAAACAACTTGTTATATCAGGTAGTACATATTCACATAAGCACATTCTACATTCATTCTACATTTAACTAATACAATGTTATTATACACATCAAACACATAGTGTGTTCAGGTAGCAGTCCTAGAGAGCCAGGAAACATTGTAGGTCTAGATGATAACATCTTCCACCACATCGTCACACCAGCAAGTGAACAAAAATCGACAATATACATAACATTTTAGAGTTGATTTTTTTGTGTTTCAATATTTGCATTAGTATACCTATGATAAAAAAAAAGTTCAATTTATTTATACAACATGAGATAAGACGAGACCTTTATGAAAATACAATGGAATATTAGAAGTTCATTATTTTCAAAATGCCGGGAATGAAAGAAAAGAGTTCAATTTATTTATACAACATGAGATAAGACGAGACCTTTATGAAAATACCATGGAATATTAGAAGTTCATTATTTTCAAAATGCCGGGAATGAAAGAAAAGAGTTCAATTTATTTATACAACATGAGACAAGAGGAGACCTTTATGAAAATACAATGGAATATTAGAAGTTCATTATTTTCAAAATGCCGGGAATGAAAAAAAGAGTTCAATTTATGTATACAACATGAGACAAGAGGAGACCTTTATGAAAATACAATGGAATATTAGAAGTTCATTATTTTCAAAATGCCGGGAATGAAAGAAAAGATTCAATTTATTTACACAACATGAGACAAGAGGAGACCTTTATGAAAATACATTGGAATATTAGAAGTTCATTATTTTCAAAATGCCGGGAATGAAAGAAAAGATTCAATTTATTTATACAACACACATAATTAAATATTGATGACCTTTAAAAAAACAAAATGGAATTTTAAATTAACATTTATTAATATATTTTAAAAATCCTAAAAAAAATATTAAAAAAAATATAGGAATAGGAATAGTCGTGCGCACAGTCATTCTCACATGTCTAATTCGTTAATAATGCCCACGGCGACTACGTCTCGCACGAATAAACGATTCTATCAATTTAAACATGTGCTGACTCCTAATTCGGTCTGTCGGTCTGTCGGTCGGTCGGTCGGTCGCCGATAACCCGCCGTACACCGCACTATATGGGAATAACTAAACGCCGAGGATGGCGAGGCCTTGTCATGCCATTTACGGTCGTTTGATTCATTTAATTGCTCTTTGGTTTCGAAGTACGCACGAATGTGGTTTTTTGCCAAAGCTATAGAAATTCTTGTAAGTAGCCCGTATCATATAGCCCTTAAGGCGTGAAGAGGTAACAAACACACATACACATTTACACACAGATTATTATGAAGTACTAGTAGCGCCCCGCTGTTTTACCCGCATGTTTAACGGTTCTCCCGCTACCTCAATTATGAGAACCACGGGAACTTAATTTTTTCGGGATAAAAGTAGCCTAAGTATTAGTCCAAGGTCTACCCTATCTCCATACCATATCTCATTGAAATCGGTGCTGCCGTTGAGCGTCAAGGAGTAACAGAAGTTTTTGAATAATTTGCTTATCCCACGGGAACGGCAATCACTGTTGGGAAAAAACCTATCTATCTAAACTATCTCCATACCAAATTTCGTCGAAATCTGGGCAGCCGTTTGAGCGTGAAAGTTTAACAAAAATACACACATACATACAAACTTTTGTCTTTTTAATATTAGTGTGATACGCCCCGCGGTTTCAACCGCGTGGATTAAGGTTTTCCCGCTTTGTCAGTTATCCCATAGGAACTATACCTTTTCTGGGAAAAAATTAGCCTATCTGTTATTTTAACGTCTAAAGCATCTCTATACCAATTTTCATCGAAATCGGTGCAGCCGTTTGAGCGTGAAGGAGTAACAAAGGTACACACAATGTATATAAACTTTCGCCTTTATAATAGTGTGATTAATGTGATAAATAGGTACTGTATTCCGGTCATACATTCCACGATATAAAATATCCTTGTCCTTAGAGAGAAAAGGTCGACGCTTCGGTTATTAATTAGGAAATTAAAAACCTAATGACAATTCAAATTCTAAAATGGTAATTCTTATTACCCACATACGTTGTGTCTACGGCACAGATTGAGACACAGTTTGCACAAGTCTAACGCTTTGTACATACTAACGATTAGTTATAATCAGTGGCGTCATCTAGTACGCTAACGTAGCACTGTCCTGTTTGATAATTAATTCGTTTGGTTAACAATTAGCTAGTAATTCTCACGGTCGCCGGGCGAGACAAGAAACCTAAAGTGGCGTTAATTATTTGATCATTGGTGCAGGTACAGAATTCTACGGCAATTTGGTTCGATTTGGGGAAATATCGCAGATTAATAAAAAATGATCAAAAGTCTTGATCGATGTAATTTAATTTATAAAATAAAAACCTTCAAAGGAAATGATACCAAAATTCCGAAATAGAATTACCGTCTAAATTTATTTTGAACTAGATGTAATTAACATTTCTCAATTATAAATAGAAATCTTGAGACCTTTTTCTCATGAAGAAATTTTACGGTTTTGCTGAAAACGCAAAATATTTTTATATAAGTCGAATTGTATTTGTTGATGAATGCATTTCCAAGAGAACAGTACCAATGCGATTGCGATGGTTCAAAACATTTTATTAAACATTTTAGAAGCGATTACACGAGCAAAGTAAGAATCCACTTTGCTCGATGTGAAGACGTGTCAGCATTTGATCGAAAGTATGTGGTATGATAATATGAACCTACCACACTTTGAAGATTGAATTAGGAAGCGTGCATAGTAATTTTAAATGACCTTCTCCGTATGGTACTTATACTATCGTGCTGGGTAGCGCACAATGCTCGCAAGCAAGTGGAAAAGTGCCATGATACGAGTAAGTTTGAAGCAGGCTTATCTCCACAGTTTTTAGATATTGTGACAGGTGATGTATCACGGACTTATCAACACTATCCAATAACGAAGCGCCAGTCAACCGTTTGGTGATTTCAAAATGAACCAACGCTTACTTAAGCGAGATAACCCAGAAGCTTAACGCTAGAAAAATTTTGGTCACTAGTTTATTCTCGCAGTCTTTTCTTTCAGATCTTTTATAAACCAGATATGCTTAGCAGAAATATTGACTTCTGTGTGCAGCAGTAGACCGAATATAGGACCTTACAGGCTGCTGCTTCACTGGCTCATTCTTCTTTCAACCCAAGTTTTTAAATTTCAAAGTAAATAAATCAGCACATTTTAATTGTCAGAAAAGAGTCTCAGAAGTCATGTCAGTGAAACTAACCACTGCGCCACGGCGACCGTCAGTTTAGTGTGAATGATAGAGTTCTGAGATAACAGGCGTGAAAGACTACAGCCGAGATTATCCCTTTTTCCCCTTTTGGCATATTGCTTGAAAATAGTTTTGTTCGTTTCCCTTTTAGTAAATAAGGTCCCTCTTTTTTGTTACACCTTTACTGGTTAAAAGACCAGGCAAGGGCTTTGTTGGAAATCCTAGTCATATTTGGTCAAGTATACGAGTAGATCTGACGTTCTGACATTAGATTAGAAGCTTAGATGAGAAAAAACCAAAGCTCTTTGTTTAGTATTCTGGAAAGCTTATATTTGTGTTCCTCGACCTATCCTTATAATATTATATACCAGCCCAAACTAATTTTTTTTTTAAATACAACAGTTCTTATTTCGTTGACCCTAAAATTGTTCACATCGATACAAGTTTGTATAGAAAATAACAATGATCATCCCAAAATAGGCTTCATTCAAATGCTGGGTGTTTTGGTCAGCACCTTTAAATTACGATGAAAGACATGAATGTAACTACCCGCAATAACTATTATATTAATATTAATATATATTAATATTAATATAAAAAATACAAATTCAAGATAATATTGATTCATAAAAATTAAGATAAGATCAAAAAAAAGGTCTTCACAATAAAGTCCAAATTGCTATAAAACTTATTAACATTAATCTGACGGTCGCTGGATTGATCCATATTACGGGTCTGAGCTTTTGCCGAAGAAAACATCGTTACAGCCGTAACATGGTGCTTACCAGTGCCGTGTTGGTTATCTACCACTTAATGTTTAAAAATCTATCACCAAACACACAGTTTGTTCATGCAGCTGTTTTTGTTTCTGTCCTTGAGGACCACGAGGTCCTAGAGGACAGAAATAAAAACACTGGTACATTTTTGGTCGAGCTGGATTTCACCTCGGTCCAGTCAGCACGATCATTAAGTAATAATAATAATTATTTAAGAACCAGCTAGGAGTCACTTGATAATTGCTCGAAAATTACTCGACTCCGACCAGTTTCGAAACGATATGGCGTTTGAAGCTGGGGGTTATGATCGTGCCAGGCCACCGCGAGCCTCAGCACGTAAAAATAATAATCCTACTAATATTATAAATGTGAAAGTTTCGATCGATCGATGGATTCATGGATCGATGGATTCATGGATCGATGGATGGATCGATTGATGGATGGATGGATGGATGGATGGATGGATGGATGGATGGATGGATGGATGGATGGATGGATGGATGGATGGATGGATGGATGGATGTTACTCAATTACGCTCAAACAGCTGGACGGATTTGGATGAAATTTGGTATATAGATACTTCAGGTCACAGAATAACACATAGGCTACTTTTTATCATCATCATCCATCATCACCACGCGGGTAAAACCGCGGGGCGCAGCTAGTAATAAAATATTGGGTTCACTTTCCAAAACGGACGGCTTAGTCCTCTACAGCAACCTATATTGGAAGTCTTTTGACAAGAAAATGGATGTGTAAACTACCGCAAAGACCTTGAACTAATAACGAATGTATGTAAACATTCTACAATGTTTAATATCCAGTTATTTGGGTAAGTGTTGTAGGTCAGGTGTATTTTAGCACCAATGCCATGGTTCTGTATTCCAGTCCCGGATTAAATTCGTTGCTAGGAAATCAATCATGTTAGTGCTGGGGTCGTGTAACTTTTGGTACCTTTGAATTGGAAGAACCAACAGTTACAATTTAGAGTCTTCTCGTGACCACGACCAATGCAACTTGGTCGAAACGTCGAGGTAAATAAATTACTAAATGTTTTCTCGCGATTAAGCCCCGTTTGATTTAATAACAATGTGTTCGAATCGCGAAAGTCTAAAAATTACAGTTACAATTTACCTAATCATCCTTTGTCAAGGAGCTACTAAAAGTCAATGTTTTAACGTTACGGTATTTGATTAAAACATCCATTTGCTGATCGCGCATGCGTGTTGCGCCGCGTCCACAGATTATGTAGAAAAACTGCAACGCAACTTCCTTGGTCCAGCTCAAGATGTATCATAACGGTAAAAAGGTTACATTATGATTGTTGTCTATGTTCTATGTTGTCCATAGAAGAGCTGTATCATAATGTAATTTTTTATGTTTTTTTCCGATGGCTCGTCTATAAACACTGTCATTCAAGTTCTGTTTTTTTTATTTTTTCACTTTTCATATATCCGTATGAGATTAGATGAAAGTCTTAAGTACTTATGTATCGTTACTTCTCTAAAGGATTTGTTGCTTTAACGATGAATTAAAAAAACAGCTATTTCTGGAGAGATATAAAGAAGAGAAAAACTACTATTTTTTTGATTTTAATGATAGTTGCGATGATAGCTCAGCGGTGGGAGCGTCAGCTGTCGAAATGACGGATGCTGGTCGATCCCCACCAACGGCTTGAGCTTCCGGTGCAAGTAACACCGTAATATAATTCCTAGCATGGGTGTAGGGTACTTTCGAGTACCCGCCTGGCCAGCTATCACCCTCAAGTTTGAAAAACTGTCAACAAACACATAGTGTGTTCAGGCAGCAGTCCTTGAAAGCTAGTAAGCATTCTAAGTGTAGCGTGATAACATATTCGACCACATCGTCACTGGCCATCAAGTGAGATAGTTGGTCAAACGCTAGATCTATACAGAATAAAAGAAAACGTTTCACATCTCTCTACTAACTCACTGAACATCAGGTGAGTCAGTGGTCAAACGCTTGCCTATTTAAAAAAACACGTGTAAATTAACGGTTACAAAAAGCTTGGTAATCCGCTTCCACTATTAATATAAGTTTATTCATTATTCTTATTATTTATTAACTAGCTCTTTATCAACTAGGGAATCCATCAATAGTAGGAATTGTAAAAATAATCAATTATTCATATAGTAGGTAATTTAGTTTACATTTACTGTATGTGTTTTCTCAAAGTTTTCTCACATGATGACTACCATAAATATCCTACCGTAATTTATAATTTAACATTACATTAGTATTTACTAACTGTAGGTAGAAGCAAACGAAATTATTCTATCAGAACTAATATATGTATAATGTGTCGATAGATGTGTTGGAAAATATCACCTGTTTTGTTATTTCATTTGTGAATATTTTGTATATAGTTACAGTCTACACTGAAAAGAAATTTGCATCTTATTGGTAATATTCGAGTAGGTTATGCCGCAAAAAGTAAAAAATCAACTCATGTAGGCCCCGACGAGATTCGAACTCGTGATCTCCTGTTTACTAGACAGGCGCTTTAACCAACTAAGCCACGGCGCCTCACACTGAGGTTCGCGAAATTAGCAAACAGTTAATACACATTATTTTGTTCTTTGTTATTTACATTTTTATTTTTAATTATGTAATTATGTTCGTTCGCTTGATTTTATTCAATTAGTAATTTTATCTCTTTCTTTCCATTAAACCGAATAGACGTAGACAAGGATAGAACATTGTATACGTTGTTCAGCTATGTAAGTACCTACTTACTTACCACTACATAGTTTTATCTTATCTTTTTCGTTGTTTTGCCTATAGATCGGACAATATAATGGTTTAAATTGAATAGTAAGTATATATACCCTCTCCAACTTTGTTTATATTCTAAGATCCACAATTCCACACATACACACCACATTCCACACATATTTTTAGAGAGAGGCTTGCTGGTATAACTGGGTTCTAAATATAATTATGGGAGTTTGAAAGGCGTTTTTTAACATCACAGATGTTTTAGAATCCGTGTTATTTATTACTTATCGATATTTCATTGATTATCAAAGAAATTATGAGGTTTGTCGTTTGGCGACACAACAATTTCGGGAATTGTTTTATTACCGATCTAAGATTTATATTAGAAAAGAAATACTATTGATCAGACTTCTATCAAGTTTCGAATGAAAATGCTGGTAGTCTCGTTATTAGTTTTACAAGATCGGTTAAATCATTATATTTATGATTCTATCCTACTAATATTATAAATGCGAAAGTTTGTGAGTATGGATGTATGTTTGTTACTCTTTCACGCGAAAACTATCAAACGGATTTGGATGAAATTTGGAACACAAATAGTTTATACCCTGGATAAATACATTGGCTTATTTTTATCATCACCTTTTTTCATCACCACCTGGGTAAAATGGATTTGGATGAAATTAAGTATGTAGATACTGCAGGTCCACGAATCATCATCGTCGTCATCAATCGTCACCACGCGGGTAAAACCGCGGGGCGCACATAGTAGTGTATAGGGACCCAAACTCCTTACGCGTAGTCGATATCAAGATCGACAATTCTTTCCGCAATCCACATCCTGTTGAAGACTTCCGGAAAAAGCTTAAAGTGTTGGCAATCGCGATTTCGACGACGCATAAATGTCACGCTAAGCCCGTATAAATAATGGGCATGAGCTTGCATGGGCGTCTTTGGCGGATGAAACGCAAAGGTTCCAAAATTATACACAAACTGTATCTTAAAGTAGACGCTGCTGAACTAAAATAGTTTGTACAATAACAGGTACCTTACGTTCAAATATTTGAAGGAAAAAATTCGGCTGCTAGTGGGACTCGAACCCTAATTCGGCCCTAGTGGTATGGGCTGCTATAGCTTAGTTGGACAGCGACAAGACGGTATTCTGTAGTTGTGGGTTCAAGTCCCACTAGCAGCCGAATTTTTTGCTTCAAATATTTGAACGTAAGATCTGCCTAGCATGTTGTTAATGCAATAAACCATAAATCTCTTAACAGATACCTTGTTAGAATTTAAATATTGTATTCAAAATTCTGACGGTCGCCTTGGCGCAGTAGTTAGTGTCAGTGACAAGACTTCTGTGCCTCCGGGGACCCTGGATTGAATTCCGGCAGGGGTAAACATTTGTGCGATGAGTGTAGATGTTTGTCCCGGGTCTTGGATGTTTGTGTACCGTGATTGTGTGTTCATGCCTCCCGCAATACAGGGAATCCTAGTGCGGGCGTCTGAGTGTAAATAAATAATAAAAAATCATTCTCATTCTATAATGGGGGAGGCCTTTGTCCAGCAGTGGACGTCCTATGGCTGAGATGATTAATAATAATAATAATAATAAACTTTTATTTCCCAAAGAGTACAGTATTTCAAGACATTTTAAGCGTTGAGACCCAAACTAGGCGAAAGCCTGTGTCTTGGGGCTCGGATGATTATGATGATGATTTAAAATTAATGTAGGTACATAAGATTTTGTTCAACAGGGACTTTGGTTATCTTAAACATTACCACAACCATAACTATAATCGTAATCATTTAATTGGTGATTATAACAATACACATAGAATATCTACATCACGATCTAAGTATAAAAAAACGTTACATAAAACTTAGTCCTTCGAGGTGTGAAAATCAGCCGTCAGTCCAAGCAACCGTGTAGGCTCTTCAACATTCACGTTTATATTATTATACAACTTCCTTCAGATAATTACTAATTATAAAACCTGAGCTTTCGTGTTCATTAATAAACAATCTATGGTAATTATATTATTTTAGGCCTGAGCGCCCTGGGGTAATATGTACGCCACATTTTTAATATCCCTCTCGCTCAAAGCTCAGATTGCCTTAGGAGGAATGGGATGGCAGTATAAGTATCTGCGGTGGTGAAGACGCGAGTAACGAATTGTTTTCGTCTGTTAATGAGCTTAAGTATTGATACTAATCTATGATATTTTGAAGGCTTGTTTGACTTTTGTTATCGTATTTTCGATCTAAGGTGCTTGAATTGGCCGACACTGTTTTAAGTATTAAGACAAGGATTTTTGTTGAAAGATTGAAAATAGTCATCATCATTATCATCATCTCAGTCATAGGACGTCCACTTCTGGACATAAGCCAGATGACACTAAAACGGCTGAATGGATTTGCAAGAAATTTGGTTGAGGATTCTCTAGTCCCTTGAATAACAAAAGGTGTATTTCAAAAAGTATACATGTTTTATTTTTAACCTACTGAATTTTCCGGACAGATATCGGGAAAAGTGCAAGTAGTCCATGCGAGCGAATCGCGTATTCGCTCGAAGGTAGTATGAAATAAAGGTTTTTTTTTAACTCACACTCAAATCCCAGCAATAGGATTCCCTGTATCGCGGGAGGCATGGGCACACACAATCACAGCACACAAACACCCAAGACCCAGGACAAACATTACACTCATCGCACAAATGTTTGCCCCTGCCGGGATTCGAACTCGGGGTCCCGTAGACACGAAGTCATGTCGCTGACACTAACCACTGCGCATTATTTTACACTTATTTTAAGGTGTAGCGTTTCACCAGTAACCTTAGGTCATCTCGTCGAATGTGGAATCACAGTGGACCTTTTTAACCTTAACGGTATGACATCGTGATCCCTGTACGTACAAGTGCTTTCCCCCTTGGAGTGAGCCATCATAACCGGTAGCATCTAAACTTAACAATCGTGAAGGCCCTATCAACGTTCCATATGCCAAAAGGGCATCACTATTGAGATTGAACAATGAACGCTTGAGGGTAGAAAGCACATCGGTTGTGTTATTACGCGGGTAGTTAAGTTTGCCGCAGCCGCAAACCCGAGAGTTTCTCGGACAAGTGTCGAATAAGATAACTCTAATATGTATCTTCGAAAATTATACGAATTGACTTATTACGAAATGCTCACGCCCGTGGTTCAGCGTAGGCTGTTTAAATTTAATCTATGCTACTGTTATTGTCAAAGGTGCACGTAATATATTGGTTAAAAAGATTCAGTTTTAAAAATTACGTTGGGGCTTTGTGTTCACTGTATCTTTGTGTCAGCTTTAAAGCGCTTATAGCGCTTACACGTATGCGAACTGAACCGATCCGTGGGCTTAGTAAATTGTAATATTTAATATTCTCAATTTTTTTAATAAATAAATCGGGAAGGTGTGGGCTCGGGGGGGAAGGTTCGCGCACTCGCGTGAAAAACATTTAGTAATTTATTTACCTTGACGTTTCGATCAAGTTGCATTGGTCGTGAACACTAGAAGACTGGAAAAATGCGGGTGACAATATATAATATATCTCCGTGAGAGCGCATAGTTTCTCCACCTACCCACTCTTGATCTTGTTAAATTGTAGGGCTGTCACAGCCCTGCAAAAACATAGGGTTGCCACGATACACAACACTGATAGTATCTATGGTTTTCTCAGGAAAAAAACCGCCGCAACGCGATCGTTTTAAAAAGGGTAAAAAACGATTGGTTGAATTACACTGTATAAAAATCCCATGAGTCAATTATTACATGTGGATGAGTTTTCAAGGGATGTCGGCTAATAGTACGGTGGTAAAACCTTGATACTGGAGTAAGATTGAATAGTTTCTCAGAACACTCCCCGTTGTATATACGGTAGAACATACATAGCGATCCAATGTCTGTTTCTTAGACCAGTGTCAAAGTGTACCATCGGGGCTGATTTAAATCTTCAATTAAAGTGCCTGTTTCTTTCAATACAAACTACATACATCAAAATATTTTTTGTGTCATTAAAATTACATATAATTTTATGCCTCGGCGTTTACCATAAGGCAAATGACTTGCTCGTCCCATTACGTTAATCGTATATAAAGGTAGCCAAACAAAAAAACCTTGCTAAAATGTTGTAATCGGTGAACGATAAATACAATAAGCTCCATAGTGACGAGCGAAACGGTAAGTTCTGTGTATGGGGCATGGGATAGGAATAAGCGGATTGGAAATATATATAACTTGTGAGTGCTCTTTGCCATTCATTGTCTATTCTCATCTCGTCTCATCATCTAACCGTGCCGTCAACCGAGCGGTGAAGACGCTCATGAGGCTCGGCGTATTCAAGTGGACAAACTTTAGAGACGAGAAAAAAGAAATGTTTGGTTTACACTTAATTTTAAATCTATTTGAACTTCAACACTCTAATTCTTTTTTGTTATTTGCCTAATTCTATCCTCATATAGAGTTTGTTTCTTGTTATAAATGGTCAACATTGCAACAGGAAATATAATTGTTATCTACGAACCGACTGGGACTCTACGTCCAAGAAATACAATTATAAAATAACTAAATAACTCGTCCTGCATGGCACCTGGAAAAAATAACTGGCGACACTAGTGGCATCTAGTTATAAAGCCTAGTTTGGCGAAATTTGTTGAAAGTTTATGTTTTGAAGCAGTCGGTGCAGCGACATTCTTTTGCTATTTGTACAAATCATATTTTAAATTGTATACACCACAAAAACGCACATTCAGAACTCTCTTGTACTGTAAAACCGAGGGCAAAAGTTTAATGGTCCGAGACATCTCGACTAGTCTGGTGACTGGCCACCCAAACAGTAAGTATTTTAATAAGTTTTCACCATTTCATGTACGATCACATGTAAAACCTTATTAATATTTAATATTTTTTTATCGATGGTCCCGCTGTTTCGTTTTAAAAGCATATGATTCCATTACCTTATTAAGACGCGCAAAATGATCTGTCCGCTTTACACTTGTACCGTGTCATGTGTTTACGGTTATTTACAATAACGCTCGCATTGGAAGGTACTCTTAAAAGTTCCGCGCTAAGTGCTCATGGCAGACAGGTGGGGGTGTGACCATCATCACTGGTAATACATGGACATTATATAGATATATAATTACATACTATACTGCGCAACGATATCCGAGTCATAATGCTCTCAGCGATAGAACGTCCACTGCTGGACATAGGTGTCCCCGTTGATGTCTGTCACCGACATAGCCCAACGGATGAACAAATTGAAGTGGCAGTAGGCAGGGTACTACTAATTGATGACTGTGTGGGTCTTAAAAACATATTGTATTAATAATGTGCTTTAACTTTTTGTAATAGGTGTGTCACAGTTTTAATTAAAGTAAATAAATAAATAGGACGAGGTGGACAGACAACCTGATTAAGGTCACAGGTTGAGACTGGATGCGGGCCGCTTCTAACCGGTACTTGTAGACATCAAAATGGGGGTGTTTATTATGTGCATCAGTGGATTAAAAGTAGTTAAGTTAGTTGTTGAAGTAGTGCGTAAAATTTAATTTAGGATTTTTATTGTTAGTCATTTTTACTTTAATAAATTGTCACCGTCGGCCAGGAGGTCAATTCTCTTATTTATTAAGACAAGCAATTCATAAGCAATACAGTAGTAATTCATATATAATCATAAATATATTGGTAGGTATTCCGCTAAAATAACATTTGCATCTCGATTGCGGTAAAAATTAGATCTGTGTAAGCATTACTAAATTATACTCCAAGTAGAATAGCAAAAGTAAAAAAAAACATAATTCATTAATAATCTATGAGCATTCTGCTTAACAGGATTGTACCCAAGTGATAGATGCAGAAGGAATTGTTGGTTGTGTCAGCAATGAATAATCCAAGACGCCTGCCTAATGTGAAGATTTTCTGAAAGTTAGTGTTGGGTTCGGGTGTTTAAAATCAGCTTTGTTTTTTTTTGGTCCTAAATAAAATGTAGTCACCCTACCATAAGCTGGAAACACCATAAGAAGTCCGATTCATCTTTGAGGAAGTCACAAGTCTTATCAAGACCAGCAACACGTGACCTCCTTTCCCCCTCCAATCAAACCTAATCATCACAAAAATCACCTCAATCAGGGCTCCAGTCACGCTGGTTGATTCCATAAGCCCACAAAATTATAAATATTAGTTTATTATTTGTATAGTTAGAAAATATGAGTTGTGTATATTTAATTAACGTGAGAATTTAATGTGTGTTTCAATTGCTCGGCGAGTTGTTGTGGACAGGTGAATTAATATGTTTGGAGTATAATAATAATTTAAAACAATCTTCAACAAGGCAGTAATAGTTATACAGCGGGAGTCTCTCTGTCGAACATATTATGAAAGAGTTTACAATGTAAAATAACTTTGTGTTTACGTAAAAATAAGTACATATTTTTTACATTCAACTTGTTTGTTTTTATATTTCTAAAGATACAGACAATAAATACTGTTTAATTTACAATTAATATAATAATATGGGACAACATTCACACAAGGTCTTCAGGTCCCAAACTAGGCAGAGCCTGTACTATGGTAACCTGATGACTGATATATACATATATATATGATATATATATATATATATATATATATATATATATATATATATATATATATATATATATATATATATATATATATACTTATATATATATATATATATTTACATATACTTATATACATATACACACCCAGACACAGGTCAAACAGACATGTTCATATGTTCATATACACAAATGTTTGACCTGTCCGGGAATCGATCCCGGGACCAGCGGCTCAGAAGGCAGAGTGCTACCAACTGCGCCAACCGACCAGTCCAATTATTGTCCGATTTGTCCAAATATTGATATAATTATGTAATGTCAATCATGTAACATAATAATAATAAATTAAACAGTATATAATACAGTTGCAGACTGTTAACTCAGTCAAATAAACCCCACGCAATAGTCGATGACCTAAAGTGGCCATTATGCCGCGTTACCCCCTTGTATGGCGAGCTGAAGAAGGAAATGGCCAGACCGAGAGTCGAAGCTCGCACCCTTCCTCCCTCATCGCAGACGGTGACTTTGTTCGTAGACAATAAAATCATATAAATCGTGAAGTAGTATTCATTCCCGGTATTCTCGAGTAGCTACAGTATGGGTTTCTTCAGAAGGAGAGTTAACAGTCTTAAAAAGATTGGCAACGTATCATAATTCCCTCAGTATCACAGATATCCATAGGCGATGGTCATCTCTTACCATGAGGCGGCCCGTCTGCTTGTTTGCCACGTATTTCATAAAATTCCGAACGTTCCGAAAGCATATTGAGGAAGTTCTGAGAAAGGGCGAAGTCAAGAGTACTCTAAACCGACGCTTTTGATGGCGGCTGTGGTCTCTGCCTATCCCTACGGGAAAGAGGTGTAAATATATATATATATGCACGTATTTTACTTTGGTCAGGTATAATGCTTTGATTTTATTTTTGTGTTTTTGCGTAAAGGGTTTGTCTCTGTTGTCTCTTTAGCCGGGGAATTTACACCAAATCATTGTGATAGATGATAATAATATAAATTAAAATTAATGAACTACTTTTTAATTTACATAATCTTTGACCCCTATAACTCGTATCATGCGATGTTTTGTACCGTCTCGCGACTTTGGTATTCGGTATGTAAATGTTATCAAAATAATTACATACCCTAACGGATTTTCCTTAAGAGTATATATATTCAATAGTCCTTTGCAATGTGTTTGTTACGCTTTAATTATCAAGAGGAATTTCCATATCATAATCCTTTGTGAGCGTCAAAATATATGGCATAACGTTCATATCTTTGGATTGTGTTGGATGTTGGTATTGATTTATAACCGACTTCCAAAAAAGAAGCAAAGTTACCATTCAAAGGGAAAGGAAGTTTGTTCAATTCGGATGTTTATATATGTATATACCTACGCGTGTAGATATATTTTTTATTTATTTATTAACATTCACACAAGGTCTTCAGGTCCCAAACTAGGCAGAGCCTGTACTATGGTAACCTGATGACTGATATATATACTTATATACATATACACACCCAGACACAGGTCAAACGACATGTTCACACACACAAATGTTTGACCCGTCCGGGAATCAAACCCGGGACCAGTGGCGCAGAAGGCAGAGCGCTACCAACTGCGCCAACCGGCCAGTAAAGATATATTTGTATATTATGATCTTTATGCTAAGCTTTGAGCAATATTCAGTGGTAAGTATGAAGGGTTATACCTATGTATGTGTAGATGTGCATCTAGGCTATGTAATAAGTATTCCGCATATATTTAATATTTCATTTAATTTGTGTCACAACTGGCTGAGTAAATTATTTTGATTCTTATTTTATTAAACACTACATTCCGTGATTATTGGTTCTACTATAGATTTAATTCGGGGTTGCGTAATTGAAATCGCTTTCTGCGATAAGGCCGCCATTTCACTCTATTAATATTAAGTGTGTAAGTACATAATATAAGTTATATTAATGTATAATTACAAGTAACATTATATATTATTTCACTTTTACGGCTTTTCATTATATGTATATGTATTAAATTATATTGTTACGGGATACGCACCATGATTCTCATTTTTATTGAGTTCGTGGTGTGTAGTGGTGAAAGCCGGATTTTTATAGTTTTTAAACTAAAAAATAATAAAAATCAACAGTAAATAAATTAGTTATCGAACAATCTTGTTTCAAAGCTTTAGGGATCAGGGGCCGTACCATCAACTTTTACAAAACCATCATGTTTCAAGAACGTCATACTTCAAGCTTAAAGTAATAATGCTCAGATTCGTACCATGAATGTCTTAAAACATTATTGTTTTATTATCGCTCAGTGACGTGTAGAATGAACGAAGAAATATTCCTGCTGTAAGGGCAAGCGAGACAACATTATATTTTCATATAGCGTTGTCGCTTTCGTTGGCGCTGGCTCATGGTACGCTTTGAGTGAACGAAATAGAGGTTTACGTCACAAAACTGCTTAGTCTAAACAACATTAAAGTAACATTGCTTATGTGGCCTTGTGGTACGAAAATTCAAAGTAAGATTACAATAATACTGCTATAAGAGTTGGTGGTAGGCCCCCTGTAGTAAGTAGTGTAAGTATTTGGTCTTAAAAAAAGAATGGTCTTAAATATGAAAGTTGTGTGCGTTCCCGAGAATAAGGGTCTAGTCAGGTAAAGAAATTGACTGACACACACACACAGACCGATAGACAGCCGGGCAACGTGATATATTGAGGCTCTACTGGAATATGGAAAACTGATATACTCGTAATAACAGATATAACGCTATGAACGCTTAAAACGTTATATGTAAACAAATTTAAATGGTACGGAAGATTGATTTCCCGTTATAAAATATTATAAAAGGTTTTTCAATTTATTTAGGTTATTTTACTAATATAGCTCGAGGTGCGAACCATTCGAATCCGGGGCGTATCACTAGCAGTCTCAAATTCTGTAATACCAGATGTCGCATGATGTGAACCAGGCGCCGGTCGTGAAAATTTCGCGTGACCTTGAACTAGTGATGCGAACGCTTTATCAAACCGTATCGAGGTTATCGATACTCACTGGTCGGGTGAGCGATAAATCGAAAACGCCCTAAATATTTCCACATCAAACGGCACGATTGACACCATTTAATTTTATAGACAACAGACAGTAAGGACGTTTCTCAGGCTAGTTCAGCGACAGGTAACCCATAAAATTTATTTGTTCTATCCTCTATCATTTTTTAATAAATTGAAATTGAACTGAATTCAATTGTTTGTGTAGAATCTTCGAATGTACTACGTAGTGCACATTCTGTATATATTTGAAAACAAGTTACCTTAGATTTTATAGAAACGTAATTAGTTCAATTAATAAGCCCATTGGTCGAAATTTGACCATTATTATAAACAATAAACACACGCATATATACTCTTGTTTATTGTTAAAGTATGTGGTCAAATTGAGAATGTTGATTGTCTTTAATATTATTTGTCTATAGTAACTGAATGTCAAACGTAACCAAAATAAATTTGAGCGTGTGGTCAAATACATGATAGAGTGTGTGATGTTTTTTTTTATTTTAATGTATTTTATATGCATAATTTTAAAAAAATATTATCATTTTGCCCCCCTTCTCTGTATAAACTATAAGCGTAGGAAATTTCATACTCCTCCGTCTGCACAATTTTCGTAAAATGGGGTACAAAGTTTTTGCTTCACGTATTAATATTATGATGATAAGCACGTAATATTCCTTGCGGTCCTTCTACTACTGATTGCTGCCCGAGGACTTCAGCCCTTATTTATATAATATTTTAAATTATATATTTCAACGTCCGACTCTCGTGCATATGAATTTGGAACTTTTTAGGACTGCTGCCTGAGCACACCATGTGTTTGGTGACAGTTTTTCATACTTGAGGGACTACTTATATATATATATTATACTTGTTAGACGGCCGGTTTACTCTGAAGTACCCTACCATGCTGAGAATTTATTGACGATGCTACCTACACCGGAAGCTCAAGCCGTTGGTGAGGATCCAACCAGGGTCTTTCAATTTGACATGCGACGGTCCCACCTCAGAGCTATCATCGCTTCACGTTATATAGCCCCTACTGATATTACGACCACCGTACCTACACATGATAGGGCTTTATGTGTTTCGTCTACAGTCCAGAGCTATCGTGAACATTTAAACGTTCTATTTCAACAACACAACGTCTAGTCGCGTTTATGACTCGACTAATTTTGTTATATTTTAAAATAGGAACATCATAAATTAGTTTTACGCGACACCATAAAACAATGATGAAAACTATCAAGTTTCATATTTAACTAGTAACGCCTGCTTTTCTATAGCTGATGAGTGTCACCGAACTCATACCACCTCTTCAAATACATATAACAAGTAAGAGGAATCAATGTGGAAAATTTAGACGAATTAGTGAACCTAGCCGTGGTGGTACCGGCCTAGAATAGTACTCCCCGTCTCTTACCGCGGGTGCTGTAAGAGTCGGCTAAGGGATCACTCACCAGAAGGTGGGCCACAGTGCCTTCTGAGGATTGAAAATCATACTGCGCTCGCCAACCCGCATGCCAAGCGTGGCGAGTATTAGCAAATCCTCCCCCTATATGGGGGAGGCATATGTCCAGCAGTGGACGCCCCATGACTGAGAGAGAGAGAGATAGTGAACCTAAAGATCTCAAAATACCAGCGCCAAAAAAAAAAGGGGGGCGAATTGCAAACCTTCTCCTTTTTTTGAAGTCGGTTAAAAATAAAATGACAGAAGGTTAAGACATGCATGTCTTAACAGCAGTCCATTGTTTCAGTGTGTCCATTTTCCCTGAACCCTGTAACGCAGTTTTCAACTAGTACCTACTGGGGCAGGAGCTTGGTAACTTAATTTAATTTAAGTTAAATTAAATAAAATAAGATCTTTAGATTATAAGAGGTCACAAATATTATTATTAACAATAAGTGTCACTGAGTCTTGTGAATAAATAAAATTTATCATTATCATTATTTTTGTGGATAAATAGCATCTGTGCGTAACGGATATCAGAATCGGATAATAAAGCAACTCCGCGATTAGCGTTTTGAATTAAATAAAAATAGCGTAGACAAAAACGAATAATAAAATTTAACAACGTATGAATTATCATATCAGGCAAGCGGAACATTGTGTATGGAAAGTTTCGGCAGAGAGGTAGGTAGATAAAAACTCGTAGTTTTCGAGGTATCCGAATGGCTAATAAACTGCTACAATAAGATTCAGTGTGGGCAGCTATGTGTGGACGGTGATTTGCGACGCGTCTGGACATATGACAAGGCTAAGTAAATGATTATGTTGGTAGAGATTGGAAGATTTCTATTTCAATTATATATCGATGAGAATCGCGATAATCCTACTAATATTCTAAATGCGAAAGTTTGTGTGTATGTTTGGTAGTTCTTCACGCTCAAACAGCTACACCGATTTCGATTGAATTTGATATGGAGATAGTTTAAACCTTGGATTAACACATAGGCTACTTTTATAACTGAAAAAGTATAGTTCCCGTGGGATAATAGAGGTAGCGGGAAAACCGTAATCGACGCGGGTGAAATCGCGGGGCACTACTAGTATATCATAATGTGGCATAAATGGTAATTAAGTTATCGAATATGTAATATGTAGATGCACAGTTTATCGGTGACTCATTAACGGTCTAGTTTATAATTATCATCATTTACTTCTTCATTGATAAGGTTTATTTCGATTCACAACTAATGAAGATAAATATCTTTAATGTTTTTCTAATTATAATTATTTATCCCACAACATTAAATTTTCTAATGGTCGTTTTCAGGAAGTATTTTTTATCCATGAAAATTGTGTGATTGATTGATAATAAGGCAAGGGCTGGATGCGGGCCGCTTCCAACAGGTCCTTGTGGAAATCAATGGGGGAGGCCTATGTCCAGCAGTGGACGTCCTATGGCTGAGATGATGATGATGATTGATAATGGTATGCTGCTTACTCTGAGAGGACTATGTAAAAATCAAAAATATTTAAAATATTTGTTCACATAATATGGCTAAAATATTATAACAGGAAGACTTCAGACCCATTGTCTTTCACGATATAAATTATTTGAAACCGCGATAACGACATGTTTATTGCATAAAACATCCGTATAAATTCGACGGTCGCCATGGCCCAGTCACTGACTACTGAACGTTAGTTCTGATACCCCGGGACCCTGAGTTCGAATCGCGGCAGGGGCAAACATTTATGTGATTTATGTGATGAATGCTTGAAGGCATGTTTGCGTGTGTCTATGCTTTCCGCGACCTGTATGAGTGTGTTTGAAAAAATACCAGTTACATTATTATAAAAACTCAATTAAAACTTTACAGGTCATAGCTGTAAAGTTTTAATTGAATTCCACCATCGTATACTCCGATCATATTCTTGATCGAAGATCGTATACATGAGCTTACTATATAGAGTATACTTTTCATTTATTCATTCTTTGTTCAGGAAATATACTACCACTGTCTTATGGTTTAAACAAAACTGGAAGGAACGATGACCTGGTCACCGCGATCTGGCTGCGTAAACTCACCTGAGGATGAGCATCGGACATGCTCGAAACCTAGGTCGAAACTTCGACTATAAACGTGAGTAAAGCCGGATACCACATATATATAACTATGACCTAACTAATAAAATGTATAACTAGACAAAATTGGTTAGTATTGTGAATGAATCATTTGGGCGGTGGGTTCCAAACTAGGCGCAGCCTGTATTTTGTTACACTTGAGTGTAATAAGTAAATAAATACATTTTCAGGCGTGAAGTGTCGCAAAGGTTAATAAAATATACAAAACAAATTAGACTATACATTGATACATTGCCAAATTCTATCATGCTGTTGTGACTATATAAATATACTATAACAAAAATAAATAACGCTAACAGCTGACACAGCTGACTTGTTTACGTATTTGTATTCTTGTCGTGAATAGTGCTTGTCTTAACAAATTATTTCTTATCTAATATTTAATTTGAAATTTGTATGTATATATTCATTAAATTCGGACAAGGGGCAGATGAAAAAAAACTGGCAAGAACGAGTCAGAATCTACAAATAGATTGTAAATCGTAAGTACGGCCTTGAACCTCCCAGTGTCGGACGTTTTCAACTACCGGGCCAGACAGACTGATTCAATAATTTATTGATAGATTTGACATTAAACATTAATAATTTGTAGACAATGATGTTTTACTAAAGATGACGTATATTCATACTGCGCGGTGCTCAGATTTTGTTCCATTACGACATAAACATGCTTACTGCGACAGATAATACGGTGCAAATGATATAGAAAAGGATAGCTATATGTTTAGACTTGCGCTTGAAATACGCGTCATAATGAAAATTACTACAATTGACTTAATTTTGCCGCAGATTTGCAGACGAATAAACACACATACATTTAGACATGTACAAAGAGTAACATAATATGTATAACCTGCATGTTAAACTAGGGCAGATGTCTGGAAACGCTAGGTTTTGAGGTTTTGAAAATGACTACGTTTTAATTTATTGCATACTAGCTGCGCCCCGCGGTTTTACCCGCGTGGTGACAATTGATGATCATGATGATTATAAAAAGTAGCATATGTGTTAATCCAGGGCTTAAACTATCTCCGTACCAAATTTTATCGAAACCGGTTTAGCCGTTTGAGCGTGAAGAAGTAACAAATATACACGCAAACTTTCGCCTTTATAATATTAGTAGGATAGGCTTGTGTCGTCCTAGATCCTTGATTTGGCAGAAAAGTCATTATGAACAGTACCGGAAAAAAACAAAATTAGAGATTTGAGTCTGAAAACTATCGCGAGTTTCTTCCATATTTGTAATGTAACAAACCGATTAGGACTCACGTGGTAAACACTGGAAAATTACTCTCCGACCAGTTTCGAACTTATTTGCAACAGTTGTCAAAGGAGATTGAACAGAAACATGCCGTACAAACCAACCATGATGCGCAAACTGAAGAAGCGAAATATTAGGACGCCCGAATCAAAAGTTCATTGTTTAGCAGTGCGACTTAAAAAAAGTGACATATTTGAGTTTGAAAACTATCGCGAGTTTCTTCCATAATTGTAATGTAACAAACCGACTAGGACTCACGTGGTAAACACTGGAAAATTACTCTCCGACCAGTTTCGAACTTATTTGCAGTTCTTCATCTGGGAGTTATGATCGTGCCAGGCGGCGAGCGCGAGCCTCAGCACGTAACTGGCGTTGAGACGGCTGCGCTGCATCAGTCAAATTGTCCCGGTGCGCACTGTCACTTGAGTCATTGTCACTGTCACTTTGGTGATGATGATGGTAGGAGGCCGGTTTACACACCATGCTTGTCGTGTCGTCCTCATGTTTCCATAGCCCGGATGTATCGCCTATATTTAAGACTGGTATCCAGGCCGGTGGAACATGCCACCCATTATCCCGGTTGAAATTTGAGATGAAATGTTTCCTTTCTTGGTGATAATGAAGTAATTACCTATGTGCGTTTTGTGTCTATTTTTGTCCTTGAGAATACTGATATGTATCTGGTACCTTAATTGATTGAACAAAAATATCCAATTATGGTGATAAAGAGAAGTTTATATATTATGACTAGTAGTCGGGTGGTGATGTGCCACGCGGCCCGCGTGATCGATGTGCATTAGTATTGTGAGCCAACACTCAGGCTCACAGTATCACGAAGTTGAATAGGAAGTGTGATTAGGGTTACCATATGCAAGTAGATTTCTGTGATGAAATTCTGTTTGCGGTAAAATAGTACCAAGATTTTATACGAGTTTTGTTAAGGGACCCTATCTCTAAGTGTAGTGGTTAACGTGGGTAGTTGCCCCGGAGACCAGCTCGATATGTGGAAAGTACTATTTCTTCGGAACTCGGCTCACGGCCTCTTTCCTTTCATCTAAGGTCACCACTGAGAAATCGCTTCACCGTATAAATAATTCTATAGCTTTCGAAGTTTATGAATCATCAGAATACTTTATGATATTCGCTTGATGATTAACCAGTATATAACTATAATGATATGCCTAAATTGATTTGACACGCCTTTTGTGTAATCATAATGATATTTTTTACTATTTCTACAAAGAGTTAAAAAAATATCGATTACCAACAAAGCCTATTTTTCGATCATGTCAAAATTTTCCTAGTGAACTGGACAGATTTTACTTATATTCCCGACTGAAATGAGTAGGTACAATTCCTTATCATTTATTTTTAGGTAAATTTTTCACGAGTTTTCATAATGGAGCAGTTCAGTATGTCAATGCTATTTTTATTGTTCTGACTTCAAAAAAGTATGAGGTTATTATAAGTTGATATGCGTGGGTCTTATATAAGTCCTTTACATAAATATGTTCTTCGATATTATTCGACTTGCGAATTTGAAAATTATCAGTTTGAATGGTGACAGGTTCCCTGTTAAGATAGTTTATCCATCACCACGTCAGGTTCTGTTCAGTAAATCTAAGAGAAGTTGAGACAAACCTGCAAACTTTTTGATAGGATCAGGTATTAGAAGAGCTGTTTTTCTTTAAATGAAATAGTTGGCAAACAAGCTGACGGGCCGCCTGATCTTAAGCGATCTCCGTCCCTATGGATATCTGTAACACTGGGGGCATTACGATACGTTGCCAGTCCTTTTAAAACTCTGTTAACTCTCCTTTTGAAGGATCCCATATTGTAGCTACTCGGAAATACCGAGGGAGGAAGCTCGTTCCACATTTTACAGCAGTGTCGCAGAAACGATCTATGGAATCGCAATTGTTTAAAAAATATTTCTTCTATATTTATTTCTAAATATTTCTTCTATATATATTTCTAAATATTTCTTCTATATTTATTTCTTCTATATTTATTTCTAAATATTTCTTCTATATATATTTCTAAATATTTCTTCTATATTTATTTCTAAATATTTCTTCTATATTTATTTCGAAATATTTCTTCTATATTTATTTCTAAATATTTCTTCTATATTTATTTCTAAATATTTATTTTGACAGTTGCCGTGGCGCAGTGGTCTGTGTCTGTGACATGAATTCTGTGTCTCCGGGACCCTGGGTTTGATTCCCGGCAGGGGCAAACATTTGTGCGATGTAGATGTTTGTCTCCGGTCTTTGTTTGTCTTTTCCCTCGGTGTTTGTGTGTGTCCATGCCTCCCGCGACACAGGGAATCCTAGTGCGGGGGTCTAAGTGTAGTAAATAAATAAAAATAAAATAAATATCTCATTCAACTTATAGGTATAACTTGCCGAGGCAGGTGTGATGGTCTGATCGTAGCCAAGTATAGACAGACTATTCACTATAGATAATTTACTCAAAAGTGTATTCATAGCATCACAACTAATCACGTTTATACTGTAGTACGTGTCATTCCAATATACGACCACGTATACGGTACACGTGTGTACTTCCGAGCTACGTCCGAACCTCTGACGTGGTCGCACACTGCCTCTACGGGTCCATGACGCAACCTTACACCACGATAACAAATTATTATTATATTTTTGTAATTGGAAAGGCAGTTCAATATATGGAGCAAAAGAATCTTCAATTTCGAGTCGCTCATATATGTATAGTTTATACGAGCAATTATATATTTATATATTACGGATGTTAATATTAATAAAGAGTACTCAACATGAATGTGGATGGACATAGAGGTAGAGGAACGCCGAAGAAGGTATGGATGGACTGTGTGAGGAATGATATGTTTATTAAAGGTGTGAGCACTGAGACGACTAATGATAGAAGAGAATGGAAGAGGAAGACATGTTGTGCAAACCCCGCTTAGTAAGGATAAGGACAAGAAGATATGGTTGTTAATATTACTAATTATTGATTTATTTATAAGACCTCCCAACAATAGTTACATTGCAATGTTATCACATCTGGGTATAACTGAGGTTTGCTTAATGTTGCCGGTTGTCTGGGTATCCGTGTGATGAAAAACGCTAATAATAATAAGCGTATGAGCCAATTACATTAATGTTGGGACACGGGCCTTCCTTTTAAAGGGTACTCTAATAAATAAATACAAACTTTATTTCTATACTGTATGTATTGCTTCCGGGCTGTTTGGCCGTGGTCTATGTGAAACTTGTGTTCCAGACGTTTCGTCGATCACTGATCAGTATCAGAGAAGACACCGCTCGGACCTGAACCACTGAAGATGTCGACCGCAGTGATCGACGAAACGTCTGGAACACAAGTTTCACATAGACCACGGCCAAACAGCCCGGAAGCAATACATACAGTATAGAAATAAAGTTTGTATTTATTTATTAGAGTACCCTTTAAAAGGAAGGCCCGTGTCCCAACATTAATGTAATTGGCTGAAGCAATACATACAACATGCAACGCCGGCCGTGAAAGCCTTAGAGTTTACATTTATTTCTATAAGTTAACGAAAAGTTCTATAGTATTTAACCTATTAGACATTTTCTTATCACATTTTTGTTAATCAAACGGCACAGTTGGATGCTTACGGATCCATGTCACCTCGCTAGCCAATGCAGGTTGTCAGATAGGCGGTCACTAAGATAGGCTATTTAGTGACCTTCCCTATGAGAAGAACCCCGACGGCCTCCGAAGTAGCCCCGTGATTGTTGTCCTATGACAACAATTACTTGGTTAACCGCTTAAAGTGTCTTCAAAGCACGGTGGTGGTTGGTTGAAAATACCGCTGGCGGCTACCCACCCATGATATAACCGAGGAGGTTGTCCCTGCCCATGTGATCGGTTAATTATTATAGGGCATGAGGCTTCCCAGCAGACCCTTGACTCTGTATGGGCCCTAATCCATCACACTGACCTACGTGGTTTGGTTGGATAGACCAACCTAATGTCAGTGATTACAAGACGCCCAAGGGCATCTGACATAGACCCTAGAACTGTTATTTCAAGATAACATCCGAAACCCACGCGATGGATGGAAGTGCACTCCGAAGCACGGAAGCGCAATAGAAAAATGCAACTAGCGGTCTCCCACCCAAGGTACCTATGACCGAAGAGTACATTGGTCGTTGCTTAACTCAGTTGATCGGATAAGATTGCGTGGGTAAAATCCGCTACACTTGCATTTTGTAAAGCCACAGAATATATGTGTAAAAGTTTCGTAAATGTTACGAAACATTTTTCAGTCACGTGCTTGTTCTATTGTTCCTCAAAAGTGATTGTCCTTTCGAATTAGTATGCCCACCCTAGCCCCTGTAAAAAGCTATATTACCCAACTACGATTCAATGCGTCTTATCACTATAGTTTATCTATAAAGGATATATGGAAGAGTATACAAATGGGCCAGTTATAGAAATTTTATAACCTTGATAAGGTTGCGCTTCCGTGACAGAGCTACGAGAATGCTACCGCAAGCTACCAAACTACGTTTGGTTGAAAATTCAGGCGATTAAATATGTTAAAATTGTTTATGTATTTAGAATGAATTACTGAAATAGAAAGAAGGAAACAAACACATTTTTATTTGAGATTATTTTAAAATATTAATAGACAAAACATATACAGTATACAGTAATTTTTTTTTACCTCCACATTTCTCGAAAAAACTTTTTTTCACACCGTACCCAGACCGCCGATATGACGTCACGAGGTCAGGTGCACAGATATTGTGACTGGGTTGTACATATTTATTTTACATACATTTTACTTAACACAAGAAAAGAAATTACAATGTGATAATCGCAAATCGGCCCCAGCTAAGCATACTAGTGGTTGTAAAGCCAGTGCTGGTCTTAAATAAAATAAAATGAAATAGTGTGTACTTTTGATGAGTACCTCATGGCAATTTGAGTCTGAAAATAAAATTAAAATAATAATAATTAAAATTTGTTACATTACAATTACCTCATGGCGGTATTCATTCATTCATGCAGTAAATTTTGTGTAATCTGTGGTGTTGTTTACGTAATTCATTAAAAACTCGTTCATACATTTTGCTATTTTTTGATAGACAAGCGCTTCAAGCCTCATTTTGCGATTACGTTTCACAGAGCTTAGTATTATTAATTGTTAAAAGCGCTGATAATAAAATCTACTGATGGTTTTGGGAAATATAATCTCTTATTATTATTACTATTTGTTTTATATCATTTGTAGAAATCGTTTCACTACTACCTCACTTGGACAGTCAGTCAGTGACGGTGTCGTCGAAATTGGAATCATCCTTGATCTAAGCTATAAATATAGCTTGTATCATAAATTATCGCCTCTCTTAACTTGGATAGTATCTTTAGAACAATCTACGTGGCCTAGCTACAAGTTCATTCATGGTAAAGTATGAAGTTGTTATTCAGACTGTAGCGTCGTGACCTCTACCTATACATACCTACTGTGAATGTTAATATGTGTCCAATAAATATGTAAGGTTAGTTAACAAATTCAGATTTTGCAAGATTCTGTTTTCAGGGTAATAAAGTTTAATTCTTTTGTTCGACGATGTTGTTCGCTGATGATGATGATGATAATGAAAGTTTAATTTAGATTTCAAAACTTTGATTATTTATCTGTGAATAATATTTACGAAATTACTATATATGAGACGCGAGATATCACGCGAATCTGTCTGCGTTCTACCTCTTCTTTGGAAATTTGCTTATTTTGTGGCTTTTTTATTTGTAAAATCTTTAAGTTTTCTAGTCACATAGATACAATCTTATCTATATCTTTATGAATGTTTTAAACACGGGAATTACTCTCTTAGTACTGCAGTATTAGGTTTGCCTAGTACTTAGTACTGCAGTACTAGGTGAACCGCGTCCGCGAGCGCCCTGTATTCTCTTTGAAAAAGACCACCGAATGTGGTTGAAACTATAGTCGGAACCCTCTGACTTATTACGTGAGTAACTCCCATGCTTTATACATTCATAATGTGTCAAAAACACGTTTTCATAAAAAATATCTATATCTCAAATAAATCTTATCTAAATCTAATCTATAAATCACGAGTTACTTGAAGAGTGACCAAATCTATCTTAGCAGACCTGATCGCACAACCCCACGTCCAGCATCACTTAAAATCAGGTGAGTAATGATCAAATGCCTGCCCATTCTAGATAAATAAAAGTCATTCGATTCATGCTCATTGACGATGTGGTCGAAGGTGAAATTACGCTAGACCTAGAATGTTGACTGGTTTTTATGATTACTACTAATGATGACCAAGCAGGCGAGCACGGAAAAGTACCATATCCCATGCTGGGGACTTGATGACCATGCACCGACAACTCAAGCTGGAATTGTACCAGTAGCCATAGATAACGACTGACACTCACAAACATAAGGTTTTTATCGCTTCATAATTTACATATTAATTTATTTTCGTCAGAATTAGATTTAGGTTTTCTTCTTCATGTCCTTATCCCACACTAGGTGGGGTCGGCACAAAATATTTCCCTCGTCCATTCTTTTCTATCATTGGTCGTCTCAGTGCTCACACCTTTCATAAACATATCATTCTTCACACAGTCCATCCATGCCTTCTTCGGCCTTCCTCTACCTCTATATCCATTCAATTCATGTTAAGTATATTCTTTTTGTTATATGTTTTTCATCCCTCCTCATGACATGCCCACAATTAGGTTTAAGTTTTATAAAATAAATAATTAAAATAGACTACAATATACTATACTAATTTCTAAAATTTCTATAAACTATACATATCTTCTAAATTTTAATCTAACGTTCCGCTACCAGTTGTAAAGTTCGCAAAGTGCTGGCGGCATTGGCACGTTGAATTGCAATGATTATTCTTTGTGCAAGATAAAGACCAGCATTTTGGTCATGTATTGCATTTACATAGGTTTTTTGTGCTATAAGTACATAATTAAATAGATAAGGCGTTCACCTGGTGGTATAACCAATCACGTCTGCTCAAGAAATAAATATATTTACATTAAATTTTTTACGAAAGAACAATTAATTAAAGAAAATACGATGGCGTCCGCGAAATGTTTGTGAAAAACACAGGCGTCTTAATAAGTCGAGTACGTACGTTCAGTTTCTTAGGTTTTTTATACTTCACAATAAATATACAAGAGAAAAATAAAACATATATAATATTACCACAACAGTACGTTTTTTAAAATAAATAAAAATAAAAAAGTTCTGATAAAGTTATGAGTCCGAATTGCTATAACTCTTTTGAATGAGTTTTTCAAATTGCATGAAAAACTTCCCGCAAACTAATATTATGAATAGCTTTGTTAAATTTACAAAAAATCTGAATTTTAGCTTAGATAACTTTCAGATTTTCAAGAATTGCAGCCGTTTAGAGTTAAATGATAGAATTATTACCATTTATTTATTTACTATTGGCACCATTAGGAGTCGCCAAACGATATTTAAATTAAGAATTTTCGTAATGAAATCAAATATTTTTTGGTTCGTGCAGGTGCTACTGTTTTCTAACAGAAAGCATGTATGCTAGTACAAAGTCTCATGTGCAATATGTTTGTGCCACTGTTTATTTCTATATATATACTGCATGAAAATCAAGTCTTCTGCAATGCGGCAATTTCTGAAACACTAGCGACAAAAAAATATAAAGCTTTTACAAAAAAACACCCATATTTTTATATTATTATTATCATATTCGCCTATGAACATCTAAGGTTTCTCAAACCTCATGCTTCCGTCTGTGTCCCCATCCGGTTCATGTACGTGAGTATGTTTTTTAATGTTGTGTACGCTTTCGCCCGCGGCTTTGCTCCCGGGGCATCCAAGAAGGTTGTCCAAGAGATAGGTACCATGCTATGGTAAAAAAGGATTACATTTCTAAAGGGGGCTCCCAAGGTCCTATTATATTAATCTTGCGGTTATACAAACGGAATGAAAAGTTCTGGCTTTCATCCTAGTTACAAGTCATTCTTCCTTTACATTTTATCGGACTCTTATCGGACGATACAATACGATCTCCGCCGCCGGGTGCATCCTGAGAATAACGCGCAGATCGATTGGCGTGCCAAGTGTCTGAAGCTGACCGTATGGCTTAACAGGTCCGTGACTAATGAGATATTCCATTGATGAAGTACAGTTGTCTGAAACGGACACACAATTTATTTATTTTCAATCTTACTACTTACAAGTTTTACACCTAATGCTATAGTGGAGCAATTCACAAATTTGTTCAGCCTTTTACTTGCCGCAAATAATTCATTTTATTTGTACTTAATGGGCACTTAACGAACACCTCTCTGCGCAATCGCAAAGTGCATCCAATATTGTAAAAAAAATCTACGTTATAAATGACCAAACTAAGAAAAAAATATGCATAACTAATTAGTTATCTATATATGTCTAATCCTTTAATTTGTTTCTACGTAACAAACAGACAAACAAGCACATGACATTATATTGTAATGCAGAAAAATAAAAAGATACGTATTCAGCCTTGTAAGTTTGAAACGTTTCAATTCAGGAGCATCCATTGAAATAATTCTATACATTCAAGGCATTGTCGTTCGTACGTGCCTTCTTAATGTATATAAAACTGTACTGACCTTATTTTGGCAGACTTTTATAGAATATATTAATAAAAGATAGATAAAAAATACATAGCTCATCCGTCTTGAAACATGTCCGTATATAAAATAGGGTAGATATGGAGTTTGTTTGTTGAAATTCAATCGGAGACACACGCGTGCTGATCTTCTTATTTAGACAATAGATTTTACTGAAATGTTTTGTTTATGTTGATCTAAATGGTAACGAGACATAATGTGGCGAGACGGAAAGAAAAAGAAATGATTGCTCGATGAGATTATTGGTTTATATATTGCTGAATTACCGCTCGCGCCCTTTCACTTCTCTCTCTCTCTCTCTCTCTCTCTCTCACACACACACACACACACACACACACACACACACCAACACAACCACACACATACGCATACACACTTGCATGCACCCGCGCATACACACATGCGGATACATATATTCTATCAAACAAAAATCAATGGTACAGTGAAAGAGTATGCATGGAAAAGATACGCGTCGGCTTGTGATCTTTTGTTTGTTATGGCACTCAGTTGCATACTGAAATCCGGTGAAACGATTCGTTCAGGCGTTTAGTGCGCTTGACATTCGAACCATCAGATATTTTTAGAAAACGGAGGCCTTAGGGCCTTAGGCAAATCCACCGGACAAAGCTACACATAAACCGTAACACGAGGGCCGTACTAGCATGCTAATGGCAAAGCTCGTAGCAAACCAGACGTGCGCTATTCTGCTTACTAATTATAATAATGTTACATTGTAGCTAGGCAGACAGAAGGACAAAGCTATTACTGGGAAACATACTGAGCGCCAATAGGCACCTCACGCACTATACGACTTGACTGCCGACCAATGGTCGCAGTAGCGAGACAGAGTAGACATAATATCCTGAATTTGCCTTTCATCTACCGACATACGACCAATTTAATGGTATGAGGGTACTTTCTTCTGCTCTTTACCTACTAGCTACTACCACTCCAAGTTTTTTCGCCTATTTTTAAGTTATTGCATAGCTTCTATCGAGGGCCTTGAGCGTGGAGACCGAATCCATAAATTCCGTAACGAAAATAACCTAACACCCCCCACTCCGACCGGCACAGCTTTGATAGTTTTTAGTTTTGCCATCTATCGATGAATAGCAGAACTTTTAATGACTTTTTTGGACCAAAATTGCGGATTTTTGTGTCCTTTATTTCAAGAAACCAGTCTACTCGTTCTTTCGGCCTATCTGACGGTCGCCGTGGCGCAGTGATTAGTGTCATTGACATGATATCTGTGTCCCCGGGACCCTGTGTGCGAATCCCGGCAGGGGCAAACATTTGTGCGATGAGTGTAGATGTTTGTCCCGGGTCTTGGATATTTGTGTGCTGTGATTGTGTGTGTCCATGCCTCCCGCGATACAGGGAATCCTAGTGCGGGGTCTGAGTGTGAGATAAAAAAATTGTGTTAATTCAGCCGAGTGTGTAAGGAGCAGATCTCACGAGTTTCATACGACGTTTATCAACACATTAACGAAAAAATTCATGTTAATTTATAAGTGCACGTGTGGCTAGGTTTCTGGCCTTAGAGTGATGCAATAAGGCTCACATTACCAAGTTTTGTTGCAAAATATCCTATCCTATCCTACTAATATTATAATTGCGAATGTTTGTGTGTACGTTTGTTACTTCTTCACGCTCAAACGGCTACACAGATTTCGATGAAATTTGGTATGGAGATAGTGTAAGCCCTGCATTAACACATAGGCTACTTTTATCCCGGAAAAAGTATAGTTCCCGTGGGATAATTGAGGTAGCGGGAAAACCGTGATCCGCGCGGGCGAAACCGCGTGCCCTACTAGTATCATCATAAATGTCTTACGGCTAAAATAATGATGATCATGATGATTTAAATGAAGATAATGTTGTGTCTGTTTTAAATTAAAAACCTTAAATGTGTCTTCATTCGTCGTCAAATCTCGTCTTGTCTAGGTATAGTTTTAAAAAAGATCTTTTATGAATCAAAAGCGTGACCTCGCTTGCACAGCTGACAAACACTTAATCCTCACTAAAATAAAATGTATCAATAACTCAGACTGTGCGTCAAAATGACGTATAAATCATGTTAATAAAAATGCTTCCTCATAGAGCGAGCGTGGGTGTCCAGAGAACTTGTAATGGGGAACAGACACTTTTACATTTTACGCGTTTGTATTATTTCAGCGTGATCAGGTGGTGATAGGTGTGTTAGAGTTCCACGTTACAAAACTACTTACGAGTTTTTATCGTTTCTGAAGCGATAATATCTCAGCGGTGGGAGATATGAATGTCAAACTGATGGACGCTGGTTCGATCCCCACCAATTGTTTGAGCTTCCGGTGAAGGTAAACTATAATTGTTTGTTGGGTTTTCATTATATAATAGATCATTATCAAAGTCTTAGCATGGTGGTAGGGTAATTTCGCGTATCCGCCTGACCATACCACCCTCAAGTTTGAATAACTGTCACCAAACTCTTAGTGTGTTCAGGCAACAGTATTTGAGAGCCAGTAAGTATTCTAGGTCTAGCTTGATAACATATTCGACCACATCGTCACATTAGATATATACAGCATAAAAACCATTATTGGCATCTTTTTTATACTTAATGTTTACTATTTTGATTTACCTTAACCTCTTTCCATTTTCAATAGGTACTGAGATTTCTGATTAAAATGAAAACCAAAAATGAATGACTTTATCAAAAACGTATAATCAGTATGACATGTAACATCATTGTGCTTACGCTGTACATGTAATGTTAATGCTTCATGAAAAACACAAATAAGCAGTCTTATTTTTTTACCACAAAAAAACATGTGAGCTCTGAAGAAGGTCCTTTAAGAAATAAATATTTGTTGAAAATAATTTGTTTGTTTACATTGAATAGGCTCCGAAACTACTGAACCGATTTGAAAAATTCTTTCACTGTTGGAAAGCTACAGTATCACCAAGTGGCATAGGCAATATTATATTTTTTTTAAAATAGGGATCATTGTAATTTTTCATTATAAGTATAGTAATATATATAATATAATAAATAAAAACAGGTAGGACGTGACCGATAATGACATTAAAGTTCGTATAACACTCAATAGTCACATCAACACATCATCCCCTGCTTATAGGATCTACAATCCAATCCGTACAAGGTTGCCTGGTAGTAATCGCTTTCAGCGATAAGGCCGCCCATTGTTGCACTATCTTCTTGTGAATACTTATAACATGTAATTTTTTTGTGTTACAATAAAGAATTATCTATCTATCTATCTAATAGTTATAATTCCTATATTACAGCAGTTTAAATCAGGTTTCAGGTAGATTTTGGCAACACCATATCAATAATTAAACAATTGCACTTAGAGAAGTCCTTAAACAAAAACATTAGTTTTATAGGACAATGGAATTACTACTAATTACCTAGTAACTGCTACTAACTAAAGGTTGCCTCAAGAAATCGCAATGAGCGTTAAGGCCATCCATTGTACCAAGTTTGAGAATATTTTATAATATATTTTATTTGGTTGGCTGCTCGCGTTGATGAATACTGTAAGTGCTATAAGCAATTTATGTACTAAATAAATAAGTTTTGTTTTTAGATATATAATTAACATTTATGTTTGCTACTGACAGTAAAAAAAAGTATCGTATTGTACTTCCCATTCGTTTTTAATTTTATGCGGAACCCAAGTAATTAAAATGACACTTGCATATATATTATCTCGTCGAAAACCCCGAGATATGCAAATATTTTTATAGTTCAACAGTAAATGAAGCGTGCGTAGAAACAATGTTTCATTGCGTTTACACAGGAAATATATATTATAAGATTATTTCGTTGCCTACTAACAAGAATCTTTATATATGAACGTCACTCTATTTAAGTATTTTATTGGGCTAATTTGCGCCTGTGAACACTGGAAATTGATGACCTTGGCTTTGGGTTAGCACTACGCACGTGCTACTTTGTCTTGAATAAATGTGGTTTCTTTCTTTCTTATTACCAATACAAATAATGAATACAGAATAGAATAAATTAACTAAAATAAAATAAATTAATAACGTAACAATCATACAACACAGTGAAACACGATGTCGATTTTAGTACATGAAGATATATGAATATCTTTTTAAGAGCGTCCAATGGCGATGATAGCTCAGCGAAGGGAGCGTCGGCTGTCAGACTGAAGGACGGTGGTTCGATTCCCACTAACGGCTTGAGCTGCTAGTGAAGGTTACACCGTCATTTAATTCCCAGCATGGTGATAGAGTACTGACAAGTATCGACTCGACGTACGGCAATTCGCCATCGCTATATGGTAGGACGCCACCTATACATACGAAGCGTTTTGCTTCCACTTTCTGAAGTGACTGAAGAAAGTGGAAGCAAAACGCTTCGTATGTATAGGTGGCGTATGAGCCGATGCGTACTGCCAAGGAATGGAACTCGTTGCCCGAGTCTGTGTTTCCCAATATGTACAATCCTGGAGTCTTCAAGTCGCGAGTGAATAGGTACCTTCTAGGTTTGCGTGCTAAACGCAAACTTATATGTAAAAAAAAAAAGTACCAGCCTGGCTAGCTGGCGAAGAAGAAGAAGAAGAATATTCCTGACTCTCCGGAGTCAGGAATATCCTTCTTCATATCCTTTAATCTTTTAAAATTCTTTAAAATTTCCGACAGCCGTTTTTACAGACGTGACAGAGCACGGCTGTCAGGAATTTTCATTTATTAGAAAAAAGGGCAGTTTGATTGTATGTAAGTGAATTTGTTTTAAGAAAATAAACCATCGACATCTGGCAGTCTTCCTCATTAAATACCACACAAATATACTTACCATAATAATAATTTATACACGGTAAAAGAATTTCCCATTGACCTGAATGCGGACTTCATCTTTATGTGAATTTGCTGACAAACAAACGTACAAACGTATTTATTGTATGTATATAATCGTTAATAAATCGTGTAAAGGGCTATTTAAAACTGTAAACTTCCTCGTCGTTGATGGAAAGTTATTGTTGTGCTGATAGATATGGTGTCGTTAAGGTTAATTTTATTAGCTGAAACGTTTTAATAAGATCAAAGGATTTTAATATAAGCATAACGAAAATTATATAGTCTACCACTCGACTAGAGCTAAATATGTTATTATTATATTATCATCGTAATATTAATACGTGAAGCAAAAACTTTGTACCACATTTTACCAAAATTGTGCAGACGGAGGAGTATGAAATTTTCCCACACTTATAGTTTATATAGAGGAGTGCAATTTTTTTCTTTGTTTTAAATTATGCTCAAAAAAAATTGGTTGTCTGTAAAGTCGGTTTACGGACGATAGATTTACGTGATAACGTCATAATCATTTATGACTTTGACTTTGACTTCGACTTCGACTTTGACTTCGACTTTGACTTTGAATTTGACTTTTATAAAACGTTATCACGTCAATACATTAAATCAATAAAAGAAACATCACAGACCCAAAAGTGAGACCACAGACTCAAATTTATTATGGTTATCTTTCACATTCAGTATGACTATAGACAAATAATATTCAAGACCAACATAATCTATTCTTAATTTGACTACAGACTTTAACTATAGATAAACGAGTTTGTACGCGTGTGTTTATTGTAATTAATGATTATGGTCGAATTTCGACCAATGAGCGATCACTAGTATTAATAATAATATAACGTTCCGTCGACACGGCTATAGTACACTTACATAAATAACCGTTGTAATACTGAATGTCATTGAATCCACATAACAACATTTTAGGATAATCATATTCTTTGGATAAACAACCTTCCTGTTTCTAATCCTTTCAAAGTACCGTAACTAATAAATTAGTAACTAAAACCAATTAAATGTCTAGTGCTCTTAACTAGATGTCGCCATGGTCGTCCTAAACTGCGTCATTAGTTTCAAACTTTATTGTGCACGTAGTACAGACATGACAGAAATGTTTTAAGGCAACGCTCACCTTGAAAACGCTTCCTACATTTGATACTCAATAAGTTTTCACTATCTATTCTATTATTCTTGATAGAACCGTGTAAGAGGCTTGTCTGTATAATAAAGACATAAGCACACGCGTATTTATTAACTCTTTCATTATATTTCCGTGTAAGAAGTGCCGATGATATTACAGAGGCTCGCGGGTGTTTACAGGCAGAGAGGGCGGGACAAATCCTGAGGAGTGTTGATATAAAATATTGTAAAAATGTACTCTACAGACAATGATGTTTTACTAAAGATGACGTATATTCATACTGCGCGGTGCTCAGATTTTGTTCCTTTACGACATAAACATGCTCACTGCGGCAGATAATACGGTACAAATAATATAGAAAAGGATAGCTATATGTTTAGACTTGCGCTTGTAATTGCGTCATAATGAAAATTACTACAATTGACTTAATTTTGCCGCCTCAGTTTCCGCGAGCTTATGCGACATCTACCTCATATAAACATATAATATCATTGTCTACAGATGAAAATTAATAATCAGATTTTTAGACAGTTTCATAGCATTTCTTCTTCAAGTTTAATTTGTGCGAAGTCCTGCGAAAAGCGCAATTCTCGTTACCGCTAAGTTTATTAAGTACGTTTAGTTACAATATAATAGAGTGAAAAGACTAAAAAATGATTATTTAGTTAATAGTAACGCCTTAAAATGTAAAGGAACGCGAATTGTAAAGATTTCCGCTCACAGTGGGCCGAGCATTACCAGCATTATGCCTTTCATTAAATTTTTGTATGCTATCTCTTAAACAATTGAATAACGTATCTACAGCTTGTACCAACTATATATTTTTCTGTATCACATTTGCAATGAACAAATGACAGTTGGTAATGAGTTCAATTATTTTATTCTGCGTTACGACACGATTTTGATAGTCATTCGTGCTATGCATTCACTATCGCAGAGTAAAACGATTGAATTTAATACAAACTGCCATGTTGTCTTGTTCTAATGCGATACAGAGAATTAATAGTTGGTGATGTAATAAATTCGCGTGTGAATAGGTTCCTTCTAAGTTTGCGTGCTCCACCTTAGACCGCGTCGTCGCTTAACATCAGGTGAGACAGTGGTCAAACGCAAGCTTATAAACTTAAAAAAAAAAAAAAAAAAAATGCTTTATTCATTTGTTAATACGACAACGAAATTAACTCTTTATCTCAAGTCATAAAAGGCTACTAGCCCAGTCCACGACGCGTAAAAGCCATCAGAGCCTCTCCTGTCTGCCCTTTCCCTGGACAGTTGTTACATTGAAACTGAATTATATCCTTAAACTATTGAAGTCCAAAGGAATGTAATTGTATTGCGTCACTGAATAACAAAATAATTTTGGTAAAAGTAATTTAAAAATAATACATTGAATGCGTCATGTCCTCCACAATGGTAAACTACGACAACTGATAGATATTAACTGTACGATGGTCCGATCCAGGCATAAAGGTTACAGATTACCTACAATTAATTTGCTTTCGGTGGCCTGAAGATAAAGTAAAGTCTTCAAGTCAAATTGATTGATAATATTGCAATATTATGGGACTTGCGTGGAAACTCAAATAATTTACGCATCTTATTAAATAATTGAAATTCTCGTTAATTGAAGGTATATAATAAAACATTTACAAGATGAAGCGAGTGGTCAATGCTAGTTCGAGATTAAACTCTCGCTATCCCGACTTTTTATACCACCGATAAATTCACCGTGTTGCTTCCTCAATTACGTCGAACATCCCAGGGTTCAGCTGTTCGAATAGAATTACTATGTAAAATAATATAATATGTGTTTCAAGTGGATAATATTTTATATTTATTATGAATCTTTAAAGTCAAATTGTCGGAATATTTCGAGACCATAATCTTTTTGTTGAATAATTATAGCGCTGAAATATAAATAACTATCTTGTAAGCAAGCGTCAGGGACGCAAAACGACATGTGTAGAGGGAGCTGGAATCAGAGTTCAAGGGTAGAAAAATGAAATTCACTGGCATAGCCCAGCGCACTAGTATAGGGGCGGGCATAACACGTATCACGTAGAACTGTAGCAGATGGTAATGATAATGATAATATTTATTAATAATTACAAAAATTACATGTCACTCCGTATTTATTCACAATAGAAATAAAAAAAAGAGAATATAAAATAACATTTACAAAAAATTGTAAATTCTTATGTCACCGAAACAGTATAATACTAGCACAATAATAATGAAAATTAAATAAAAATAATTATTTAACTCATTAACTCATTTCATCTGAGAAACTAGTTTCTTAAAATTATAGGGAGCCATTTCCAGGAGTAATATTTTTAGTTTGTGTTTGAATAAATTCAATGGGGTCGAAAGGCAGTCAAGTGAAGACAACGGACTGGTAAGCGCAGCTCAGGCTTATAGGCTATCCACCGACAAAGTATAAAATACTAATTTCATAGAATTGCTTACTCGTAGAGATATTAAAATGACTTGCAGAGCCCAGAGCAAGATAGAATCTAAGTAGATGACACGCGGGCGGCTTTTAACCTGTTCTTGCTGTAATCATTGGGGTAGCTCTGTGTCCATCAGCAAACCGTCTATGGCTAAGAAGATGCTGATGATTGTTTGTTGGGTCTCAAGCCGCAAGCAAAGAATCGCTTAAAAATATTATCTAAATTGGGATGAGAATGGGAATCGTTTAATTAAAATGCGGTTTGACTCGAAGGGATTTTAATATGCATTGCTCCCGTTACAATGTTTTTTTATGATTTCTATAACATGCACTAGCTGTTCCTTGCGGTTTCACTCACGCTAGCATGTTTCAACGGCGTGAGTTGCTGGTGACCTCGTTATCAAATTCCCAGCATGATGGTCGGATACTTTTCCCGCCTGGTTAGCTACCACCCTCAAGTCTGAAAAACTGTCATCAAATACCACAATGTGTTTCGGCATCAAACAGCGCCATTTTAAATTAATGTCCAGCTCTAAAACTCAGGAATAAAAAGAATAGGTTAATATGAAAACATTGCACTTTAAAAAAGCCGTACTGTACTATTTTCAGATTATTCATTAGAAACAAACGTACATACATAAATTTATCACTAAAATATAACATAAAATATAATTATAGATAACAATAATTTCATCTGCTCGCGTACAAAAGTCCCCGCCAAATATTTAAGTCTATAAATCGCGTTGCTTCCTCAATTACACCGAACGTCCCAAGGATAGCTGCGTATTTAGAACCACATTCACTGTGATGTGTAGTAGGTATTTCAAGATGTTAACACGAAATAAAAGAAGCGAACATTTTCATAAATAGATTTCATAGCAATTTCATTTACATTTATTTAATTATGATACACGTATAAAAATTACATAATATTACTGTTCAACATTTATGGATATCGTTGTTTGAAATCATGTAGGTACCTATGCTGATAGGCGCTACATAAGAACATTTGGCTTTGAGATTGTATCATCATTATCTCAGTCATAGGACGTCCACTGCTGGACATACGCCTCCAATCCAATCGCCAATACTCGCCATGCTTGTCATACGAGCGCAGTATGATGTGCGACCCGTAGGAAAAGGTGGGGAAGTACTATTCTATGCCGGTACGCCACGGCTAGTAGGTCCCTACGGCTAAGATTGTATAATTTTACCATAAAATCTAGACTATAGATACCAAATGAGATCTGCTTTTTTTAAAAAAAAATTTTTAAAAAGACACTTCTTATATCTTTACATATGAATTGTTACACTTTTTTTTTAACATTCACACAAGGTCTTCAGGTCCCAAACTAGGCAGAGCCTGTACGATGGTAACCTGTTGACTGATATATATACATATATACATAAACACACCCAGACACAGGTCAAACAGACATGTTCATACACACAAATGTTTGACCTGTCCGGGAATCGAACCCGGGACCAGCGGCTCAAAAGACAGAGTGCTACCAACTGCGCCAACCGGACAGTCAAAAGCTTTTTGATAAATCAATCAATGATAATTGATTATTAAGCAATCAATGATCAAAAGCTTTTTATCATTATTATTTTTTATCATTATTATTTATCTAGAAAAGGTAAAAAAGAAGATATTTAACGTTGTAATAGTGCCTACTAAAAGTCCTGTGATCTCACTTACGCTACCCGATGCGAAATGTAGCATCGAATTACCTTTTTCCTGATTCATAGAAACTAAATAGGTTTTTTTAAATATATCACACATGTACCTCTTACTTTATCTAAAAGATCTTAATTCGCCCACTGCAACGTATATTGATCAACACAATTTCCATAGATTTCGAAGAAACGAAGGTCCAAAGGACAGACAGTAAAAGTTAGGATATCATAAATCTTTTTTAATCGATTCAGAAACTTTTACATTTAACATTATCTATGATATATTGTATGCTTCCCAATTGTTTTGTCTATGACCCCCAAATTAGGCGAAGTCTGTATTAAAAAGGCCAGAAAGGAAGGTAACGTCTAGGCGTTTGTTGTTAAAAAAAAAGTCACTGCGAATACTTAGATGCACTTTCGTAGCGGTCTGCGTAGCTCTCGACGTAGCGCGCTCTTTAAGATGCAGAATCAGACATTCACTGCTTGTTATCTATTTTCAGCGGTCGGTATTTTTCTTCATCATCATCATGGTGGTCATTATCGCGTCAGTCATAGGACGTCCTCTGCTGGACAAGGGCCGCCCTGTTGATCTTCACAAGTTGGAGGCGGCCCGCATCCACCCTCTTTCTGTTATCTTAGGTCGTCTGTCCACCTTGTTGGTGAACATCCTATGCTACATTGGCCTATCTGTGGTCTCCATTTAAGAACCTTTTGACCTCAATGGGCATTAGTTCTACGAGCCTTGCTTTGCCATTTACACTTAGTAATATACCGGGCCATTCGATTTATAGTTGAGAAAACGAATTGTTAAAAATAACATTATTTTTTAATTTCAGAACAATACAATACAAAATATTGTAAACAACAGTGAATATACAAAGAATACACCTTAAATCTAACAATACAGTATGAATGACGACTTATCGCTGAAAGCGATCTCTTCCAGATTAATATTATATTTGATCCGTGGCGATCAACATATGCAACTAGATCAGACATTAACCATGACTGAAGGAAAAATCAGTCACAAAATGTGTTTATCAGAAATTTATCAAGAATTGTAGCCATTGCGACTAGTATTAGTTTGTTTAGCTTGAAGCAATTATAGCTCAGCTTGGGAGTGTCGGCTGTCAAACAGACGGACGCTGGTTCGATCCCATCAACGGCTTGAGCTTCCGGTTAACACTAAATTCCCAGCATAGTGGTAGGGTACTTTCGAGTACTCAACTGGCTAGCTCCCACCCTCGTGTTTAAGAAACTGTCACCAAACGCATTGCGTGTTTAGGCTGCTGTCGTTGAGAGCCAGTAAGCATTCTAGGTCTAGCGTGATTTAACATCTTCGACCACATTGTCACGTAATTCCTTTAAATTACTAACTTAATCAGCCCCATACTTTTGAATAAATGAGAGAAATATAAATGCGTGCCCACTGTGAAGACACAAGACTGAAGACAGAGTCTTCAGTCGATCCCTCGCGGCGAGTTTGAGACGATGACATACACAATGTTTGAAAAATGTCCTAAGAAACTTGGCGATACCTGAAGTCGCCACCAGTAGCTCAGTATACGGCCAGCCTAAAACGGAAAACATTTGAAGTCAAAAGGAAAAAGGCCCGTTCCCCAGACGTCTTAAGTCACAAATCAAAAAATTAAGAAATATAAAAACTCGTTCCCTGTAGAGCTATATTATAATCCGTAATAAATGCGAGTTATAATGTTATTCGCGGCGTGTTCTCAAGGGCTGCCGATTTGCGGGTAGATCGATTCCGCAATGGGGTGTGGCCCGAGATCTAACTGGTAGCGAGGCGAACTGCTTGAATACGATATATAGCGTACAACTTTTAACTTTTATGAACTCGACTCATGTTTATTTGAGCATATTTAAACCCTAGGGTTGGTTAGTGTCGGGCGCTTATCGGTTGCCAGATCAAATCTTATTTTTTTTATGAAACTTTCGATGAAAATTGTATATATCGATATAAAATCCGTATTTTGGTAATCGAGTATTTTTACAGATTACTCCTTTTACTTTAAAACCTGTCACTTAAATAGAAAGTGTTCAGGTCAGTCTTTGACTGACAGCCGAAATTATAGGGTAAGTATGATACTAATTTCGACCACACCGCCACTGACCATCAAATGAGATGCGTTCTAACGTATCGATTTTAATTAATTTTCAACATGCAGGTCGGTTTTATCAGTTCCTTGTGGAGATTAATGGGGGTGGCGTATCTCTAGCTGTGGACGTTCAATGGCTGAAATGATGAATTTAAAAATGGTACATCTTTTATCATCACTAAACGACTTAGTCGTAGCGTTGGGTATGGACAACGCTTTGCCTAAACTGTTGGTTAGAAAATCATGAGATGTCGGTGACGAATTTCTTATTTAGAGATGGTGTTAATTAAATAAGGACTTGTGCAATACTGTGACCTCTATCTGCGAAGAGTGATGACGAGGAAGGAGACCGCGGCAGAGGGTCAGGGAGGATGACGTCCATGCTGAACATCTCCTACTTATCCCCTCCTATAAAAAAAAAAATAACGACTAAACGTTTCTCTGTTCCCGCTAATTGTGTGGCCGAATATTGGTATAGTCGCGAAAATATGTTCACGGGCCGCGGATTAGGGGCTCGTAGGCCGGCACGTGGGCGGTGGAAAAAACCGCGGGAGTCACACCGCATAGAGATATTGCCGCCTGGTGTGACACGAATCTTAAACAGCACTGTTTAATCGAGAATGGCCCCCTTTTTGACGGTGACGCTGTTTTTATGGTGCTGAGAAGTTGTTAAGGAGTGTTTGACAATTTTTATGATTTTACTAGCTGCGTCCCGCGGTATTACCCGCGTTGAAATCGTATTGACGGTTGTTATGTCATGAGCTAAAATTAGCACTGGTAGAAGAATGGGGGCATATACCGCAGAACCGACTTAGAAACCTGGTGTACACCATGCCAAATCGGATAACATCCTGAGATCACGTGGAGGTACACTGTACTGAAATTTGAGAAAATCATATTCCGTACCAGAAAAGTTATAAATGTAATTGTGATCATCAAGTGTATTTCGTGCATTTTTTGTTTTTTAATTGTTTTTTTTTTTTTTTTTTTTACATATTATAAGTTTGCGTTTGACAACTGTCTCACCTGATGTTAAGTGATGACGTTGTCTAGGATATAGCACGCAAATTGTTTGAGCTTTAGGACATTTGGCGGCTGATCTTGCTTTTGGAATAAAAATCATCTTTAGTACCAGAAATGAGGCTCATTTCTGGCCGAATTTGGAGCGGCGTTAATCCACGGGAGATTCGTGGACGCGACGAGAGGAATTAATGTAATTTTATTCCACCATCCCCATTTTATCGTCGGACAACTGTTTGGTGTGGATTTTGTTCTGGCGGTATTATCGGCCCTTATATCTTCGAAAATGCGAAAGGAGCGGCGCTAACGATGATAACATTTTTTTTGTGGCCACAGGATGGCGCCACTTTCCATACAGCACACGAAACATTAAATTTATTGAATGAGAAGCACGCGGGATGTCGTGACCAACTGAAATATGGCTTCATTTTTATATAAACAAATTAGTTAGTTATATTACCATAGACGATGATATTACCTTATGTATAACTTACTAGAGTTACAAATGTCCTGTCCCTGAAAATCGCATTCCAAGTAAAACTGTTATGAGGATGTGTCTATGTACCTATGAATGTTATAAACGGTTTTAAACTTTTTAAAAGTAAATAAAAGAGCACACTGAAAATTGAAATCCAATAATAATAATAATCTCATTTTGTATTTTTGTAAATTTATTTTTAATATTGTGTATAATTACTTATATGGATTTTTATCTTAAATAAACGAATAAATTAAATTAAATTAAAATTAAAATAGAGATGATTATTTATTTGTTTTCGCAATAAGATCCCGTCGTCATTGACAAATATAACGGGTTTTTATTAATAATAGCTAAAGACCGGCGCAACAGGTGAGTCGGGTGTCCTATACCACGACAATATATTTTACGACATAATCATGTAAATCATGTAAATATCGACTTCCTGTTCTATGCTCGTAAATGGCAATTCGGCGCATATTATGTGATGCTGTCACAAGTGGTTACGCCCCCACTGTTGACGTCACAAATGTTGCCTTTTGAGTAATGAATATTGGATATTTTTAGAAAAATATCTTCATCATCATCATCATCATCTCAGCCATAGGACGTCCACTACTGGACATAGGCCTCCCCCATTGATTTCTACAAGGATCGGTTGGAAGCGGCCCTCATCCAGCCCTTGCCTGCGATCTTAGGTCGTCTGTCCACCTGGTCGGTGGCCGTCCTATGCTGCGCTTGCCAGTCCGTGGTCTCCATTCGAGAACCTTTCGGCCCCAAAATATCTAACTATATATATATTACTAAATATGACATGGGTACTGCTGAGTACTAATCTTCTTTTTCTTCTCAGGGTCAAACGTACTGAAAGTTGGCAGTCAGCTTTTTTCCTTTTTTTTATACTGTATAATAAGGCGTTTGACCACTAACTCACTTGATGGTCAGTGACGATGTGGTCGAAGATGTTATCGCGCTGGACCTAGAATTCTCACTATCAGGCGGCCCGTTTGCGTGTGTGCCACCTATTACATTTAAAAAAGTACCGCCATTATCACTTCTGTTGTGGCATTACTGAATACTGGTGACAATTAAGACAACACAAATGTCAATAAAAATGTAAATTTTCACTTCCTGACGGACCCGATAAGGCGAAAAGTTAGTATTCCCGACGCCCACCGCGGTGCGTCATGCGAAACATAGATACGTTCTATAATATTGTTCCTACGTTCACTAAAACATGTGCCAGAACGATCACACGTAGGAATTGCGCGATTTCACTTTCGATGTAGTGAAATCTAATTTCGCAAATTTGGGACGTATTTAGAGATGACGTAGGGGCGGTAGATCTAATCGATTGTTACAATATACACCTAGGTTAGCAACAGACGGACTAGTCAGAGATTCGGGCCGCCAAGTATTGTTAAGGCTACATTAATAGGGATTATTATATATATGGGGTATCCAGCTTTACTCACGTTTATAGTCAAAGTTTCGACCTAGGTTTATATATAATAATGTGTCAAACTCACGAGAATTTCCAATCAAAAATTAATAGGGATGTTGACATTACAAATTAAGTACTTATGTTCTACACATTAAAGACAATTTTTTAAAGCTCGGTACCGCGTTAATTTTTAACACCACTCCGAGCGCGTTGACGTCACAGGCCGGGACACAAGCTGAGTTACCCAATGATATTATATGTTTATATGAGGTAGAAGTCGCACAAGCGCGCGAAAACTGTGGCGGCAAAATTAAGTCAATTGTAGTAATTTTCATTACGACGCGTATTTCAAGCGTAAATCTAAACATATAGCTATACTTTTCTATATTATTTGTACCGTATTATCTGTCGCAGTAAGCATGCTTATGTCGTAAACTTTACGACATAAGCATGCTTACTGCGACGTAAAGGAACAAAATCTGAGCACCGCGCAGTATGAATATACGTCATCTTTAGTAAAACATCATTGGAGTTATCTCTCATAACCAAGTTAAAAGTATTAGGTACCGATGATTATAGGTCCGTGACGTATTGTCATTGTAATCCTATCCAGTACTATGACTACGTCTCTGACCGGTATTTGCAATGTTTTAGCAGGAACTTTTTAACCCCATATATATTTACGTATTTTTTTGTTGAAATATGTCATATTTTTGCATTATTTTCGTGTTTTATCTATGTTATAAAAGCAAGATTTGACGGTCGCCGTGGCGCAGTGGTTAGTGTCAGTGACATGACTACTGTGTCTCCGGGACCCTGGGTTCGAATCCCGGCAGGGGCAAACATTTGTGCGATGAGTGTAGGTGTTTGTCCCGGGTCTTGGATGTTTGTGTGCTGTGAATGTGTGCGTCCAAGCCTCCCGCGATACAGGGAATCCTAGTGCGGGGGTTTAAGTGTGATAAAAAAAAAATCTTTAATTTAGTCTACATCTATTGTATTTTTTATCATAGCCTTACTCTCATACACCTAAGATGTCATGTAGAATGTAGCCAATAATTATTTTCGATATTATTTTACATATTAATTGGCTTGTAAAGATAGCGAGCTAAGGCAGATGTTCATTTCAATTTTTTATGGAGAAGGTATATTTCATGCTTCTAAACATGGCCAAGACCTTTCTCAGTTTGCAACAGTTCATGGTTTTTCCCGACGCGTTGGAGAACCCTGATATTATCAGCTTTCTGCGTCCAACTAACGCGAAGCATTCTGCGGTAGCACCACATCTCAAATGTGTAAATATGGTGGTCTAGAGCATTTTTTTATATTCAAATTGCTATATTCAAATTTCACTAAAATAAGTAATAGTTGCCCTTTGCAAAATTTGCATTAATATCTAATTTAATTTGCTTGGCCACTTTCTAAAGACCGCAGCCTAGCTATTGCCCTCAAAATTTAAAATACTCCACAAAGCAGCCTTGGTTGTTTCCGGCAGTTGTCCTTAAATGACAGTCTAGGAGTAGGTTTAAGGCCTAGTGTGGAAGCCGATTTGCCCATCTGCCGATAGCTGTACTGCTCTTTGTAGATCAAAAATAATTGAAAAGATACGCTATTTTGACGATTATATAACTTTCGATTAGTTTTTGTTTTCCACACAAGTGTGGAAAACAAAAATTGGTATATATCGCACTACGATTCCTTGTGTCGGGAGAAGTGAGATCCAAGACCCGAGACAAATATTCCTTTTTAATGCTCATCACACAAATTTTTACCTCTGCCGGGAATCAAACCCATCCTGAGTATGAATCCCGGCAGAGGTAAAAATTAGACACTAACCACTGAGCGACGACGACCGGCTTAGTTTAGTTAGTTCTTCAATTACATGTTAATTACATCGAATCGATAATAGCCTCGCGGTGGGACCGTCGGCTGTCAACGTTACGAACGCAGGTTCAATCCCTACCAACGGCTTGAGCTCCGATGAAGGCCACAGCATAATTAAATTTATAAAATGGTGGTGGGCTTCTTTTGAGTACCTGCCTGGCTAGCTATCACCCCAGTTTGAAATAGTCTCACCAAACACATAGTATGTCGAGGCAGCATATAATAAAAGTCTATAAATCTAAAACCAACATATAAAAATGTTTAAGATATATTGTAAATATGCACTGCTATTAAAGTTTTGGGATTTGAGGTCACGCATAATATATTAAGATCAATACCTCGTATTTACTGTATTTTATTGTTGCATTAGCCTACTTTTACGCATGGCAACACCAGCGCGATATAGCAACAATTTCTTACGTGTACCTAACTATTTTTTATCTATGCCATTTGGCACAATTTATATTCTCGTCCGACACCTTGTGCGCGAATGTTAGCCTTCGCTCAGAAACAATAGCTCATGCGGAATACAAGATGGTGCTCGCACGGTTTACTCGCGGGGCTTTCACAATTTTTTACAATAGCTGCCAAATTTAGGTACAAACCGTCAGCGAGCGGTTCCGATCCTTCTTCTTCTTGGGATATCAGCGATCATCACGGTGATTTGTCCCCTTAACACAATGGAATGTCCTAATTATCGAGAATGACTCTCTAGTGTTTCAATGAACTGAGGAACCATGCTCCATTTTCTGTTGATGGCAGGTGATAGTTATTGTCAAACAAACTTTCCAACCAATGCCAACAGCGCGCATAATTAACCCACATTTACGCATAGAAACAGAGATTCGCGATGCCCACTCAAAACAATTTATATGCCGACGTTCCCGTCTACGTGTACGTTATTTTAGCCACGTATCCACGGTGGCGAAATCCATTCAATGGGTCAGTTGGCAGGGACGTACTCAAGACAGGCTAGAGGTAGGGGCTGGTTGTCCCACTAATAGGACTTTACGTATATGTACTTTACTAGTTCTTCTCTCAGCCATGTGCGTCCACTGCTGGACATATGCCTCCCCCATATAGGAGGGATTTGCCAATACTCGCCACGCTTGGCAGGCGGATTGGCGAGCGCAGTATGATTTCCGATCGTCAGAAGGCGCTGCTGCCCACCTTCTGGTACGTGATCCCTTAGCCGCCTCTTACGGCACCCACGGGAAGAGATGGGGGAGTACAATTCTAGGCCGGTACCACCACGGCCTTTACAAGTTAATACATACTAATGACTAGTTTGCTTCATACTAGTTTACTAGTTTGATTTTAACTTCAACATTGCCGTGTACAATGGTTTTTTAGGAAATTTACTATCTCCATCGACATCAAAGTATTACCGACCAACTAGACTCGTGTAGTACTGATGTTCATTTTTTATTGTTTATTTATTTCTCACGATACTGGAAGGGTCTGTGCGTGAGAAGAGATTCTCAATATAATGTATCAATCTATAAACGTGAATCCTAAGTTTAATTTTATTTTGTACACTTCTTGTCGATTAACATCATGCCTATTGAGGATGTGCTTAAAGAGAGCGCAGCGTAAGCGTGTATGTGATCGCCTAATATAACCCTATTGCCTAGTAATTATTTTAGACTGTTTTTGTGCATGTGTTTTATGGCAAAATAAATTAAGTGTTTTTTATATTATTTTTATTACATGTAATTGTCAAGAAAACTTTACGTTAAACCAGCCTTTCACATTATATATGGTCCGTCAAGGTTATCCTAAAATATACTGTAATGATATTGTGGTCGTAACTAATTATTTTTTTATGTTCTTGGATCTCTGTCAACGAGTACTTTACTAGGTAGTATTCTTTGATCAAAATAACAGAAATTATTATTTACCCCAGGGGTAAAGTACTCGTTGACAGAAATCCAAGAACAGAAAAAAATAATTAGTAACAACCACAATATGATAACAGTAAATCCATTCCGTTAGCGAAATCTAAAGTTAAAATTATTATTTTTATTTATTTATATAAAATTAAATTAAAAATTATTAAACATGCTCGTAGGCATTATTATGAAACCTCAAATATTTTTTTTACTGGTAACATTACGGTTATTAACTAAGAATATGACATGGAGCCTCAGACAGTCTTTGTAGGGTTAGTAGTAAAATGTTTGTTTCTCTTTTAATGTCCACATTGAAATGGCCCTCATAGCCCAATGAACCAATCCTGAGTACATACAAATTGACGGAAATTCCCAAACCATTGACAAGGTACTGAAATAGACGAGGAGGCGGGGTGGACATGAATAGATATGAGCTTAGATTTTGTTACCATGGTAATATTTTTTAATAATAATGGAATAATAATGGGATTATGCATTAGCTATTCCCGATGGGTAACGCCAGCCTTGATAAACTCATAGATATACTGTAGTATATATTATAGTATACATTTATAAGTGCGTGAGCAATATTAAAAAAACTACTTACAAATACACATATATTTGTAAAGTTACATATTTATTAAATATACATTTTACCAGAAGAAAGTTCTATTGTGCGTTTTAATAATCGATTATCATTTGAGACACTAAACAAAATTATTCTGTAAAGAATAATTCGAATGTTATCAATACGTGTTGAAAAAGTCTTGAAATAGGCGTATGAAAAGACATTTAAAAAAAGGTAAATTAAATATGCATGCTGAGATTGTTACTTTTCATACTTAAATCATAAAGATTAGAAAGACGTTTATAAACTTAGGTTATAATGGCGGCGAGCAAATATTAATAGGTACCTTTTGAATACAATTATTATTATTCTTTTTTTATGTAGGTTACTTATGTATTACCCTTATTATTCTATTGAGGCGATGATGTCTCAGCTCTATCAAAGAGACGGACGCAGGGGGATCGAACGTTTGATCCAACAGCTTCAGTTTCCAGTGAAGGCAACACCGTCATCAAATTCCCAGCATTGCCCTAGGGTACTTTCGAGTACCCGCCTAGCTATCTACCACCCTCAAGTTTAAAAAGTTGTCACCAAACCAACAGTATATTCAGGCAACTATACTTGAGAGCCAGCTAACATTTAGCGTGATACCACCTTCGACTACGTAGTCACTGACCATCAAGTGACATAGTGGTCAAATGCCAGATCTATACAAATGTACAAATTTTAAAGCTTTGAATTTCAAATCAATTCAAAATTCAATTCAAATTCAAAATATTAATAATTAAAGCTTTGGGTACAATGATTTACATCTTTATGTGGTACAATCTTATGATCTAAAATATATGATCACTAAAGTTATCTCATAGTGTGAGCTCCTGTTCCCGTACTAGTCGAGACTGTGTTACAGGATACAGGACCTTCCCTAAATCAACGTAGTAGTGGTCAAAACATGAGGCTTATAAGGTACAATTAAGGGGTTTTGTATGTTGTATGTATTGCTTTCGGGCTGTTTGGCCGTGGTCAATGTGAAACTTGTGTTCCAGACGTTTCGTCGATCACTGCGGTCGACATCTTCAGTGCTCCTCCGCGGCGTCTTCTCTGATACTCTGATACTCAGTATCAGAGAAGACGTTAGAGAGTTCTACGCTCTTGTCGCTGCTCGGACCTGAACCACTAAAAGATGTTGACCGCAGTGATCGACGAAACGTCTGGAACACAAGTTTCATCTAGACCACGGCCAAACAGCCCGAAAGCAATACATACAACATGCAACGCCGGCCGTGAAAGCCTTAGAGTTTGCATAAGGGGTTTTGTTACTGGTTTCTATCTCGCCTTTATAGGCTAATACACAATTTTACTTTGACTAAGACTGCTACAAGTTTAACTAAGCACCTGTCGAAACACCTCATCTTATCGTCTCTATTAAGGGACGACAGTTTGTTCACGTGTTCTTGTTAGAAGATATTATATATCTTTTGCACAGAATAATCATTATTAATACAACTATTAGTAGGCAATTATCAAATGATATTACTTCATTAAACGTAATTAATAATCCATCAACTTAGAACGTTGAGAAATTAGGTAGATTAATGTTTAATTTATCATGAGACATGCTTATACAGAATGATTGTCGGTTATGCTCATATTTATTAGTAATAATTATAATCCTATTTAGTTTTCAATCATCTGTACTAAATGTGCAATAACTCAATGTTTCGTCACTTTTGGCGCCGCCGCGTCGTCACAGGTCAGAATCTAGACACTTACATAATGTGCCGATAAGATTACAGGGCCCCCCCGCGGGCCTCTGTTCACAGGCAGAGAGGGCAGGACAAATCCTGATGCGTGTTGATTTAAAATATGACATATATGTGGTTTACAGATGACATACGAGCTTAAAAAATGTTTCACCAAAAAATGGAACCCACTTCAACACTCAAAAGTGTGAAACAAATTGAAGTCAGTACCATGATAGTTCACAAAAGCAACTATCATGAAATGATATGATGAAGAAATCGTGATATTTATTGAAAACCAATGTGACCGACTTCGACACTCAAAAGTTTGAAATAAATTGAGAACCTCCTCCTTTTTTGAAGTTGGTTAATCAACGGAAATAAAATAAAACTACGAGGATCGAAGAATGGATGTATGTCTGTATGATTGTTGCTTTTTATGGGCGCGCGGATGTAGAATCTGTCAAATTGAGAAATACAACATGTGCCCTGAAGAATTTGAAATACCTACAAGAAGTACGAAGTTTATTTGTGTAAGTTTTAGTATGAAAGTTTATTTGTGTAAGTTTTAGTGCGAAAGTTTTTTTGTGTAAGTTTTAATATGAAAGTTTTTTGTGTAAGTTTGAGTATGAATAGTCTTCTTTCGTTTATGTAAATGTAATGTATTTCCTACGCTCGTAGATGAAGTGTATCGTGATGGTAACAATTGAAGGCAAACAAGCAGACGGGCCGCCTGATGGTAAGCGACGATCGATTCGCACAGTGTGTGAATCTTTTGTGTCAATTATATGTGAATAAGCTTTTAAGCTATTACGGCTTGTACGGCAGTAAAACTTTATCCTGGATAAGGTGAAGAGTTCTTAAGGTTGAAGGCTGAGGTATCTGCCTACCCCTTCGGAAATGAGGTGCAAAGGTGTGTATGTAAGTTTTCATATTTTCGCATAGTCTAGAAAAAGTTGAATTTTGGGTATGAGGTAATGTTGCCAGCTTTTTTGGGAACTTTATCTGCTGACAGGTAATTTAAATGCTATTTTTTATTTTTAGGATCCTTTTTAGTACATATTAAATAATGCGGGACTTCTCTTACTGTTGTGCTTTTGAAATGTACAGCCGAATCTCGCGAATCTAGTAAATTTTTATGTTGTAGGTATGTTATACGGTAGGTATATCGGCAGTAGGTCAGATGTAGGTGTAATGGACTTTTATACTGTAATAAACTTCAAACATGTTGAATTTAGTATTTAAGAAACTAAACATTTAAGAGTTTGCGTAGTCGTGTATTGCCAGCTACATTTTTATATTAATAAATGTACTGATCTGACAACATTATTGGGTCATTGACGTGTTGTGAATTGCAAGGTTTAACGTTGGTAAGTGATGATGCGGTCGAAGATAGCATTTATTTGCAGCTGCCTCCCAAAGACCGCGCAACATAATATATTGATCCTGACAACTCTGGAATGTCAACTTGTGAGGTATCAATTTTTTAATTTATTTTGTTATATAATCTAGCGTTTGACCAATATCTCATTTGATGGTCAGTGACGATGTGATTGAAGATAATCACGCTAGACCTAGAATTTAATTGGCTTGAAGGCTTGCTGCCTGAACACATTATTTGCTTGGTGTAAGTTTTGCAAACTTGAGAGTGGTAGCTAGCTGGGGAAAGTCGAAAGTACCAACTATGCTTGGAATTCAATGACTGTGTCCCTCACCGAAAGCTGTAATCGCTGTAAATTGTAATTACTGTAATATATATATTTTGTATTTCATTACTGTAATTGTAATTGCTGTAATCATCGCACTCGAGGAATGCTCGCATCCGGAGGAAGGCCTACCCTTTGGACCATTACAAGGACTGGTTAGAAGCGGCTTGCATCCAGCTTCCTCCTGTGATATTACTACGCTTGCAATCTTATTCGGTAGATGTTTTACTCTGCGCTCGCCAGTAGGTCGTCTCAAATCAAGTCGGTCGCCGTGGCGCAGTGGTCAGTGTCAGTGACATGACTACCGTGTCTCCGGGACCCTGAGTTCGAATCCCGGCAGGGGCAAACATTTGTGCGATGAGTATAGATGTTTGCCCCGGGTCTTGGGTGTTTGTATGTCCATGCCTCCCGCGATACAGGGAATCCTAGTGCGGGGGTCTAAATGTGATTTAAAAAAATCGTCAATTTTTCGAGTGGTCACACACACCGATGTAATCTGCTGAGTATAAGTTCAATTATCTGCAATTATTTGTATATGTGTCTTTATTCCTGTCTTATCTCATTCCTTATCTTTTGTGGCAGAAGTCTTCTTTGTATCGCAAATGACACTATCCGAAACCCCGTCACAATGTGTTTCAAATATCTATAAAACAAGGGATGTCGCCCTGAGTATTTGTAGTTCACAAAAACGCACAGATTTCGTCAATGTCACAGCCCCGTTTGCGTATCAATAAATGATAGCTGCGGAGTTCCGAGGGCCCGGCCCTCAGCCGCCAGCCGCGCTCGGAGGACGAAAGGGCGTCCGGGAGCGCTCGGTGCGCGTGTACCGACGAGACGGCAACAAAGATCAAGGAAGTGCGTTCAGAATGGACAACAATAGCGGGGCATTGAGGAATGTCCTTCTGCATCTGAGAACGTGCTAGCTAAAATAACCAGCGGCCATATCGCTGGTTATATGCCAGCGTTGGAGTAGTAATACGCTTTCCACGTGCGAAGCGTATCGCTGGTACGTGCCAGTTAGTACGATACGATTACCACGCTACCCGCCGGTACTTCGCGCGGTTACATTATTGAAATTTTGTAGGAGAAATAAATATACCCTACTAGTGGCGCCCCGCGGTTTCACGCTTGCCTTCACACGCGCCCGCGTGGTTTACGGTTTTCCCTCAATTATACCACGGAAACTATACATTTTCCGGGATAAAGTAGCCTAAGTATTATTCCAGGGTCTAACCTATCTACATACCAACTTTAATCGAATGAAATAGTATTATTTAATTAAAATTAATCAAAAAAAGTACGGTCCATTGAGTCTGTAGTGTATAGCTTAACAAATAAATTTTAAAAAACTTTCATCGAAATCGGTGCAGTCGTTTGAGCGTGAAGGGGTTTTTTAATTTATTTTCGTATCCTACTGGAACAAGAATTATTTTCGGGATAAAAGTAGCCTATGTGTTAATCCTGGGTATAAACTATCTCCGTACCAAATTTCATCCAACTCGGTAAAGCCGTTTGAGCGTGAGTGAGTAACATACATACACACTGACTTTCGCATTTATAAGATTAGTAGGATTGAGAAGTGAGATGTGTTGTTACCCAGGGATAATGTAGCATTCTAATGTTCGAAAAAATTTCGAAATTTGTCAAGTAGTTTTTGAGTTTATTCGTTACAAACATACAAAAATAAAAACGTAATAATATATATTATATTAGTTCACATGCATATTTGTTGTGAAACGGTGCAGGTGTACTGAAGGACGAGAATGAAGAAAGCAAAGGCGTGGTAAGTTTCTACTTGTTGTTGAAACAAGATGGTGGTTTTGTGGTTGCCACCTTGTCTGGTAGGCAGGTATGCCACACCGGATTGTACCTCTGCACAGCAGCGTCTCATTTTTTCTTTATACGTTTGGGTCTTGGAAGTCTGTGTGCTGTGATTGTGTGTGTTCATGCCTCCCGCGATACAGGGAATCCTAGTGCGGGGGTCTGAGTGTGATTAAAAATAAAAAATAAAATTTAGATAAGAATATTTAATGTATTTTTTGTTTGTTTTTATTGATTTGATGAAACGTCACATGTAGTAATGCAGCATTGTGCATTATTACACACGTTTCGTTCTATTCTTATTTTTATTCTAATTGTGGGTGCTGAGTCCTGCCCTGCCGTCCCGCTTGGGGTGTTTAGTTCTATTGTAAAAACCTCTAATATACAAAAGATTTTAACGCATTCACACTCACACCCCCGCACTAGGATACCCTGTGTGGCGGGAAGTATGGACACACACAGTCACATCACACAAACATCCAAGACCCTTGAACCAACATCTATGTTAATTACAGACATGTTTGCCCAGGCCGGGATTCGAACCCGGGGTCGCGGATCCAAAGTCAGTGTCTCTGATCACTAAGCTACGACAACCGTCTATTATTTTTATTTTTTTTAAGTTCTATTACCGATAACTGCCACGCCTGTCGCTAACTCACCTCGCCTTGTTTATAAAAAGGTATAAACAACGATTTCACAGTGAGCTTTTATTCCTGTAGGTAACATTGTATGATTAGAGTTTTAAATACGTTTATGGAGGGTGCGAATTTCAATAAAACGGCTAGAATCTTTAAACATTCTATTCGTTTGTTTTATAAACATTTTCATGCTACAAATAAAAAAATAAACAATCGAAAAAATCATTTATTGCCTCAAAGTCAAGGGTAACAAATAATGCATAAGACGTTACATAAAAATAATATTACAACTACAATCTTAAATATTATTTAAGTACATAATTGTCCCTACTTATTACATGATAATGAAGTACTTTGGAGTATACTCAGCATAATTCAGTGATCAGAGTATGACGTGTAACAACTATACGTATAATCAATCAATCAATATTCTTTATTGCGAAAAAATGATAACAATGTTGTCTCATTGATAATAATAATATTATAATATCTGTATAACGTATAACTTGTCACAGTATAACTAAGACTATACGATTTACTTTATTTTAACTTGATAAAGGGTTTCCAGTCGCCACTATCGTACTTACCAATACCACACATAGAGTCTTTCTATAACTTGAAACAATACATCAGTAATACTTCTATTAATAAAATAAATTAATAAAAATATTACTTGTTGACCACGGCCAAACAGCCCGGAAGCAATACACTTCCGGGCTGTTTGGCCGTGGTCTAAGTGAAACTTATCAACTCATCAGTAACAGAGAAGACGCCGCGAAGTAGAGTTCTACGCTCTTGTCGCCGCTCGGACCTGAACCACTGAAGATGTCGGCCGCAGTGATCGACGAAACGTCTGGAACACAAGTTTCACTTAGACCACGGCCAAACAGCCCGGAAGCAATACATACAACATGCAACGCCGGCCGTGAAAGCCTTAGAGTGTACAAAAATTTTACTGATGTATTCTTAAAGTAAACAAACAGTATACACAATATGAATTAGTAATTAACTTACACTATCAATATACACTAACGATATGTGTAAGTAACCCACAACGTAGTCCAGAAGCTACCGATTACATATTTTTATTTTATTTTTTATTACACTTAGGCCCCCGCACTAGGATTCCCTGTGTCACGAGAGGCATGGACACACAATCACAGCACATAACCACCTAAGACCCGGGACAAATATCCACACTCATCGCACAAATGTTTGGCCTCGGCCGGGAATCGAACCCAGGGTCCCCGAAGACACAGAATTCATGTCACTGACACTGACCACTGCGCCACGGCGACCGTCGTCGTCGATATTACTCAAGTCACTGGCTGATAGTAAGACAATCGTCAAAAATCACATTATATAAATTTCAAAAAAAAGTGTACCAGTAATAAGCGTTACTTAATATATATTGCCATATTAAAATACATGATATGTGCTACCTGATATGTGTATTACTTTCTCTATTTTCGCCGGAGAATCGCAATCACAGATATCGGAAAACGTCCTACGTACTCTTTACAAAAATATATTGACATAACTAAAATGATCATTGTATGATATTGACATATTGTGAATATAACACAATTGCAATTCTAACTTCGATTGACAATTTCGCGATAGAACGTATCGAGCTATTCGGAAGGCCCTTAATTTCGTTGGCCCCATTGGTTAGTTTAGATCGTTGGGCATGCGAGGTATTTGAGTGGTCTACTGATAGTGGCTATCATTCCGATTAGGCCCGTAGGTCGGTCGCAGTATAATCAAACACAGTTGGTTCAACCCATTTCTTTCCATTGAAACAATTGTCAACAAAGACATAAACCTAAAGCATGGTTATAACTGCGATTGAATTGAAATTCCGAATTTTTAGAAAAATGCTCTTAATTATAACAACCCCCAGTTTTATAGTGACAGTGCTTATTTTTACATTGATCTAGAATAAGGGCTAGCAAAATTACAGGCGAACGGCAAATGATGACTGACAAATTTTAAAAGTTATTTTTCAGAGCAAATACCTCTGTTTCTGTCACTCCATAGTGCCGTTTCAGATGTTGTTTTTAAAGGTCAACGTTTAATCTTTTCTACATCCTGGTACTAATCTATGACAAAGGGCAAAGGGCGCGAATGTTAAGGGCGCAGACAGGTCGCGGGGAGTCGTCTGGCCGTGGTACGAATCGTTTACTATTCCAATTTAATCTTATTCCGTAATGCGTCGAAGGGAACGGTGAATACAAACTTTTTTAATGTGGATCATGCTTCGAGTATCACTTGTCATTGCTTACCTAGGATGGGTAATGCCAGTGGCATTTTTTACTAAGTAATTCAAGGCTGCGGAGCGCGCGATAAGCTCGTCCGTCGTCTTTTGCGATTATTGTATGAGAATAACAGTTTAAAGGCCAGTTAGTGGTCTGAGGTGGTTTGAAAACGTTATGACTAAAATTATGCGAGTAGGCGGACTATTCTATCCGCCTACCCGCATTGGTCTACTGTAGGACCATATAGACTTAGCTTTACTTCTCTGTGAATTTCAGTAGAAACGTGATGATTGCGTTATGTATGTCACGTATATGACAAAATTAACTAAATCTATTACTTTTTAAATATTACAAAATTGTCAAGATTTTGTCGTAGACAACAAAGAGGAGGCAGCCACAGGGATGTCGACGGCATGTGGCAGGTGAGTTCGTTGACCGTCTGCAGGATAACGAATCGTTTGTAGCCTCTAATGGTTCGTGAATAACAAGTATTTCAGTATGGAGATAGGCTTTATGAAAAAAAGAAAAAAAAAACTCTAGCCCACGGCTAAGCTAGTCTGGGTGTAACAATCTTTAAAGTGTTTATATTTTATTCTTAAATACAAATTATTATACCTGTATGTAAGTTTTAGTAAACTAGATCCGTTCCCTGGAGCAGTTTGCTAAAACTTACAGAGCAGTTTACGCCAAAATATTCGCATCGTCTTGGAATAAACAAGTGAATAACGCACGTACAAACTTTAAATTATCTGTATCAAAGTAATACTAGATAGATCACTTTGTTTGAATGTGTGTACTGCTATATGTGCTATACTGATTTCAGTTGTTTTACGAAGCGATGCTGATTGTCTAGCCATACGGTGAGACGCTTCGATTTTAATAATTAAGCCGGACATCATTTTAGTTTGTACGCCGGCTGTGCGGTTGTCACAGAGCTAATTAAAAGTCGGAGAGCCCCCAAGTCGAGCTCTACCCTCACTTTGCTCGGTCCACTTTAGTATATATTAAATTCTTACCCATAATAAAAACCATGATAGACCAATCTTCTGCTGTAGAAGGTACTCGTAGTAGTAGCCCGACTTCTTTAAGTATGTATATTGAAACGCGAGTAGAACTAAAAATGACCACATCATTCAGTAGGCGACTTCCCACGTCTCAACTGATACTGAAAATTAGTCATAATATTTTCCCCTTTGTCTTTCCTCATTCATTAGTATTTTAGTCGGCAATGATGAAGGACCGCCATGATGAAATATGGGAGAACGCTGCCGCCGCCGCTGTCACGTAGTTTTTCCGTAGCTCTCCGCTGCATTTATCTAAATTTAAAACTGTGTTATACTATGTTGCAACTAGGGACTAGATAACCGAAGTGCTTATTGTCTAAAAAATAACTCTATTCCGGTACTATAATGTATAACTAATACCTAAATGCTTAATTTATTCGTATGTTATCGTCATATCACGCCCAAATATTAATACTTCATTCAACCATTGCAAAAAACTAACAAATAAACTTAACTACAAGTAAATATATCGATCTTTACGTGTGCAAAATGATGTTCACTCTAATTAGCATAGAATAGTAATTAAGTCTTGGTTTATGTTACTTTTTATTGTATTAAACATGTCTGTAATGAGTATTGTAATAATTAAGGTTTGTCGTTTGTACCTAATGTGCTGCTGCAAATGAGTTACCAAATAATATTTGATCATAGCGGTATATCTAATACCGATATGATTAATACCGGTTTTCCTTCCCACAACATTCTTTGGCTGCAACGATTTGGGTCAAATACATTTATTAACTATGTTTTAAACTGTAGTAAAATGTTACAGCTTTGTTTTCCTCCAGTCTACATCTATTTCAAATGCTTTCTTAGATCTAAATGTTTGGTGATTTTGAAATGTTTCTCTCGGCGATTTTTTATATGTATCCAATATTTATTGGTGTTTTTACATTTTCTTTCACTTTGTGTCACTCTTGGGGCCATTTTATTATACTTATCGTTATTGAGAACCGGGTATGACCCGTTTCGAACTAATTTACATCTGAGAGCCATGCTTTTATTCGAATTCTCAGCATGGTGGTAGGATAATCTCGAGTACCCGCCTGGCTAGCTACCACTATCAAGTTTGAAAATCTGTCACCAAACATATAGTGTGTTCAGACAGTAGTAGTAGTCTCGCGTGAAAACATCTTCGACCACATCGTCACTGACCATCAAGTGAGATAGTGGTCAAACGCTAGATCTATACAGTATAAATATAAATATCGTGGTACGTGGTGGGTCCGAGCATTTTAATGAAATTGAAATAATTTGAGTATTTTAGCTACACGAGCAGACTGTGTTTGTGATGGAAGATTTTCACTCAAACCTAAGGGTGGTAGCCAGCCAGGCGACCACTAGGAAAAAAACAAAACGATATTATCACCATTGTGCATGTTTAACGGAGGTTAGTTTTCCTTCCTCCATCCTCATATTAATGAATTAATCTTAACGTAGATAATACAATGCTATACCTATACCTACACTGTTATATTTAGTTGCGGTGTTTATATATTGTGTTAAATATGTTTTTATCCTTGAAGTTTGCATGACATTATCTTGTAGCCTTGCAAAATTCCAGGAAAGATTGCGAATTAATTTGACTTGAATAGAAAATTTGAGCTACGTAGTATTTACTGCACATATGGTATAGGCCAGCAGCTGCAGCTAGTGCATGTCAGCAAATGAGCTCAACCGAGTGATAGTGCAGTTGTTGGTGTTTTTTTTTTTTTATAATTTATTTGAGGAGCTTCAGACAGTACATAATAAAAATTTACAATTTAATGCGATAAATATAAGTATAGATAGTTGATGTACCAACAGCGAAGACCACAGATTAAAGAGTTTCCATTAGTCATTAGTATTTCACTTTAATAAAGGAATGATACTTAATAAGAATTATTTTCTAACCATCTCCACTATTGATATTAGGTTTTCTTATTTCAGTAACTTCGGGTCACATTATTGGTATGGAAAGGTGGTCTCTGGCAAAGATTTATCGAACCGACTTAGTAGTACTCAGTAGTAGGTCTTGTTCAATGCATGTTCATATAGCTTTGGTCGATCGAACCCATAATTAGTTTTGATTTTAATTTATTTGTGGCTTTTTTTTACACAAGGTCTTATGGTCTCAAATTAGGCAGAACCTGTACTGTAATAACCTGATGATTGATACATATACTTATATACATACACACCCAGACACAGCTCAAACAGACATGTTCATGCACACAAATGTTAGATCTATCCGGGAATCGAAGAGTGCTACCAACTGCGCCACCGGGCAGTCAGCAAAAGCCAATTGCTTGTTTATGGATTATAAAACCCGCCTTCAGTAGTTCAGTTAAACACCACGCGAGCGTGATGACAAGTTTAAAATGAAGCATAGACCAAGCTGTTCTATAATACTGTTGGTCAAATATACAGAACACAACAGACCGTTAAGAGTACACTAGACAGGTGTGAAAAATCCCGTGAGAACTGTCAAATACGAGTAAATGATACAAAACGTGTATTGTAAAACAATACTCTTAATGTTAGCCGACGGCGAAGCAGGTGGTGTTCCGTTTCTCTCTTGTCATTGGATGATTTGTTTTTAATAGATGAATTCGTTCTGGATATTGATTTCTTAACTGTTAAAAAAAGCGTGACGCTCTCGCCCAGTGTGTCGGTAACTGTATCTTGCATATAATTCGTCATTAGGCGGTCGCCATGGCTCAGTAGTAGTGCCATGACTTCTGGTTCCCGAGACCCTGAGTTTTCAAATCCCAGCAGGGGAAGAAATATGCGATGAGCGTAGTGAGTCTTGGACGTTTGTGTGTGTCCAGGCCTCCCGCGACAAAGGGAATCCTAGTGAGCGGGTGTGAGTGTGAAAAAACCTTTGATGGCAGAAACATTAGATGATAACTGCGCGTATCAAGTTACAGTAATTTTAATCAAATACGTAGTATCTTTTCTTTTTAGTAAGAAATAAGACCTTATTGTCGAGGCTCGACTGAGTTTATGTCATTGATTTGATTTAATTTAACGGCGCCATCGTTTCCAATGTATTCACATCAATGACGATGGACAGTTTGCGGCTGAGCTCACATGGCTTACAGAATACTCACTCTTATTATTTTTTTTTACTTTATATCAGGTACTATTTTATATTCTGATTTTAAACTTCTAACGTCTAGGAAGTGTTAAGAATACTTCTGTAAAATAAGTGTAAAAAGTTCAATTTCAAACGGGTCTTCGAATAAGAAGCAACGATATATTTTTCTAAATACGGATTCTACATGTATATATGTACATATAGAGGCGTTAGTTGGAAAGCCACTTCCCCGCATTAAATCAGTATAAGCGAGGAGTACTTAACTTACTACATGGGATTATGAAGCCCGTATACTGTGACATGTCATAGAAACCAATAACTTAAGACGCCGTCCGACTTCGAGCGAGGATATACGATCTATTAGGCACACGTTATTGTTTGCAGTCGATACGCTGTTGGTAAAACGGTTCGGTCCTCATGTAGAATCACTGGGTGAGTAGATTTCATGCATCATAGTCTCTGGGATAAACAAAACCAAAAATGCAACCGACTTCAACACTCAAAAGTGTGAAATAACTTGTTGAAGTCGGTACCATGATAGTTCACACAAAAGTAACTATCATCACAATATTGTGCACATATATAAGAGATAACTTTGTATTTTTTTTCCATCGAAAAAATTTCAATCTGCGATGTTTTTGAGAAGCCTGAAGCCTCGTGTATTTAATGTAATATGCATAGTATTGTTTTCTTTTGACGTGATAACGTTTTATAAATTGATGAATACCAGCAACACTCATGAAAAATAGTAACGTTCCGCGTAACGTTCCACCTGAGTTTTGTATTACATAAAATAATCAAAGTCAAAGTCAGTCAAAGCCAAAGTCAGTCAAAGTCAAATTCAGTCAAAGTCAAAGTCATAAATGATTATGACGTTATCACGTAAATCTATCGTCCGTAAACCGACTTTACAGACAACCAATTTTTTTTATTATGGTACGATTTCATTGGGTAAATTGAATTCTACGATCAGTGATTTTCCATTATGTACCATCTTAACAACCTAAAGTGTTAAGAGGTCACATAATTCCTAAAGACTTAGCTCATATGTGCCATATTAGCGGGTGTACATAGGCGTTACATATGTGAGCTTCAATGCCACTATTACATAGTTAAGATTTGTAACATTGCGCCATTGTTTTAATGCTAGACTCTTCAAGAACGAAACGTAGCTGCCCCTTTCATAGCATCCTTTGAAGAACGTAAAACTAATGCTATTTAGGGCATATTGCACCTCCCTTTACACGTGCAGCATGTGGGCCAGGTATACACAAACATCATACAGCGCCCTTCGGGTTCAATATAATAATGCGTTCAGGGCGGTGATGAGACTGCCTCGCCACTGCAGCGCTTCGGGAATGTTCGCCTACGCGCGCACTGATAGTTTTGAAGCGCTCCTAAGAAAACGAAGCGCCTCCCTAGTGCGAAGTGTGAAGGCCAGTACCAACGCCGTCCTGGCGATGATTGCGGGCAGATTTGACTGCATGTATATGAGGCACTGCTGCGACCGACACCTCGCATGCAGGGCCATTTGTACAAAATAAGGTGTATATTTAATATGTATATTTGTGAATTTCCTTCTATGAGTCTAGGTTACTTGAAATAAATGAATTTTAATTTAATTTTTTAATTTAATAGCATCCACTGCCAAGAAGAGTGAAGAGTTTTCTACGGGACTGAACCTTGTACAAATGAGAAAAACTATTACAAGTACTCTGTGGATATAAACAACAAACTTTGTCAAGTTTCCCCCATTAGGTCCCATTTCTATATCGGGCTAGATCTAGAAACTAATGTACACATAAATAACCTCGTTATCGTGTATAAATAATAAGCAATATGTAACAGTATATGGGTACAATTCTACACATTTTTGAAGTCATACGAATGAAATAGGCCATAAGCGGTACTATCTTCAGCGGTGTTCATTCTGACCGGGGTGTAACATTTAACACATACGAATATGAACTCAAATGTTACGATACGAATGGTTTGATTTGTAATTTCGTTCATATAAATCTAGTTCATGACATTATAAGTCACGAGTGAACAGGTATCTTCTAGGCACGCGTGAATCATCTTAGACCGCATCATCACTTAACATCAGGTGAGATAGTGGTCAAACGCCTGTCTATTGTGAATAAAAAAAATGTAATTTCACTTATCTGTGTCAAATTGTGTTCTGTTTGTGATCATGTGTGTGTTAATCTAAGTACGAATATATCGGTTGACATGTGACAGACGCTCAAATTTGTTTTAAGTATAAGTTTGAAGTATACGAGTACATGTATATTTGTATGTCTATCCATGGACCAAACTTTTCTGCGTACGATTTTCCTTAGGTGATTAGCGGTCTTCTAAAGTATTTGGTCCATGGTCTATCTGAGTCATTATACCTCCTGAACAACTGAACCAATTTTGATCAAGTTTTTTTGTTTTAAAGGTGTCTTAATCGAGAGTAGTTTTAGTTATAATCAAGATATTACACCGAGGGTATCTGTTTTTTATTATCACGGCGCATTAAAATGACCTATGTTGAGACGCGTAATTTATTAATAATTAATATAAAATTGACATTAAAGGATACAAATTGCAGAATGGAGTCCAGAAGTGAAAATGCATTATTTGCATGTATTCATGTTTAATTAGTGGAATATTTATGTAAATGTGTCGTGTATGGGGGTTCCACGAATTCATCGCCATAGTGATAGGGGTGGTGGCACAGTGTGACCTAACAACGCTAACATCTAACTTCTATCATATTAACAGTCGTATGCCAAATACAAATGTAATAAACCTCGGAACATCTGTCTGTCATCTGTGGGAATGATGTGTAAAAACTGCCCATAACTCGGCCCTATCACAAAATTGACGCTAGCATTAATTGTAAATAAAAGAAAATATATTATATTCATTTTCGCTTTTTGTATCCGGTTTATGTTATATATATATTCCCGTAGATATTTGTTAATAGCAGTGTCCTAAGTATATACGATTCACGAGTAATTGTATACTAGCGTGAGACCTAATTTATTGAGTCAAAATGCGTTTTTCAATTGTGTAAATACTTTATTGATCGCATTATTGACGACTGATAGATCAGCCGGGCTATGGTGCGACAACCGAGATAATTTATGTCGTGGTTTTTGCCTTTGAAAAACCACGAAATTATCTCGGGTGTCGCATCATAGGCCCGCAGAATATGATAGATGTGAACTAAAATAATAGTAAGCATTTATGTTTTCACTTCTTAATCTCTCCAAAACATTATCTAAAATTCACTGAAATTAACTGATTGAAAAATTTGGGTTTCTTTAACTAAAATCTGAGATATGCATTAAAAAAGCAATGAAACCGATTTCACTCCGAGTTCGATCAAGCCCTCACTGTGTCGCGAACTTAACTCTGTGAAATGCCTCGCATACCTCCTTGGATCGACCGCTTCATCCGTTATCGCTCTATATTTAGCATTTATGATGGCTTTCAACGGGGACCGTTCCGCTCTTATCCAATACATATATTCGGATGCAATATATATACAAAGCTGCGCCCCGCGGTTTCCCAGCTAGCTCAATTATCCTCAAAATATACCTCAATTTCATGTAAATCCGTTCAGCTGTTTCATCGTGAAAGAGTAAGCAATCAAACAAACGACAAACAGATAAACATACTTCACCAGACCAGAGAGAGATAAGGAAGGAAATTTCTTTACTTTACTCTCACTTGATTATTTGTGTATGAAAATCAACAGCTCCTAACTTGCCGAGCCGTTCATTCTGCAAATGTTTTATGGGAGTCTGACCAAAGTTCATAAACTATTTTTCACCCTCAACCCTCAATTTTTATGGCGAATTTAGTATTTTTTTATGAATGAATACGGCGATCGAAGTAATGAAAATGAAGTGTCATTGTCACTTTTACATTTCTATAATTTATCCGGCAGAATAACATGTGCTTGGTCAGCTGGTTTGTTTATAAAATCCTAAACTTGTGGAATTGTTCGCTTTGGAAAATTAACCGGAACTCTGACTATTGCCACTAGTAATGACTTTTGTGCATGACGATACTGTGGTTTCACTTTATCATTTCTTTATGGAACCCTATAACTTGTCGGGCCCATAGAATTCATAAGAACTGCTATCAGTATAAACTTCATAATGACTCGTCCAATTAAAATTACAGAAAGAAGTTTAAAAACCATTAAAATATTGTGAGTTATATTGATTTATTACATTGTATTATGAATAGGGGAACTAATTTAACTTCTGAATAAACAGTGATAATAATCCGGCGGAGCTATTACACTTAAATAATTCAATAGTTTTAGTTGTTCGCCGGCGTACACTGCGCGCCAAGCAAAAATGGACAGTTGCGATAAATGTAAACGAACTAAGTTTAGTTCGGTGGTAACTTTAATACTTTCCAGCATAGCGGTAAGTCTTTAGATTACTGTCAATACAAAAATTTAAAGATAAAGTAATTTCTAGAATTTTGTTATTGGCGGTGATCGAAAGGTTGTAGGTAGATAGTGTTCATTTAGCTAAGCAATGAGCACACTTTATATGTTTGTCGTTAGCATGCGTATGAATTGTTCAGCTACTCAGAGTTAGTTTCTATAATGTCTATGATTCCTAAAGAGCCATTATAGAAACTAATTTGAAAAAAAATGAACCCATAGGCTATAGGCTATAGGCTTATAAAAATAGGCTTGTACCCTAGTTTAGGTACACAACAGATTTCTCACATACATAATATATTCCCACACTAAAATTCCCTACGTCGCAGGAGACATGTACACACACAAATATATCACAACAGACATCCAAGTCCCAGATCAAACAGCCAAGCTTATTACATAAATATTTGCCTCCGCCGGGAATTGAACCCAAGACTCCGAGACCACAAATCATGTGACTGACTACTGAGGCACGTTGAATGTTAAGCCGATTTTATATCAACTTCCATTCTGATCAACATATCAATAAAGAAAGGCGGATAATGTAAAAATTTATTGATTAACATTATTGAATGAAGAATTTTGATATCAATCCCTCCACTTCTATCGAATTACGACAACATAATAAAAGCATCAGGTTATGTATCGTTTTTTTTTCATAATGGCATTATTTTTTAACATTTAAATGGAACATAATGCAACTCGTTACCTTAAATTACATATATTACCCCAGACATTTTCCTGGTAATACTGTAAAGATGTAAGTTGATAGTAAATCGATTTTTAAGAAGATTCGTATTGAAATGGTGGAGAGAAACATAACATTGTATTCTGAACGATTATGTTTCTCGAAACTTGAGCTTCTGGGAATCTTGGGAGATACACAAAGTCGGGATATTAACATGCAAATGATTTGTATCGTAATATCAGTAACTCGATTATTTGTATGGTAAATATCTCATAACAATGTGAATCTCTGTGATACTCACCATAAAGCCTTCAAAATATATTTATATAATTCTGGGAAATTTGTCACAAATGTGAGGTATGTTTCAAATAGTTCAACACACGCAAACGAGGTAGATGCGTTCATGAGTCCATATCAATCCGCATACATTTCCGCTGGAAAGAAGGCGGTAGCACACTTTGTATTAATCATACGATTTTTTATGCGGAATTAAATATTTCGTAGGAATATAATTTGACGGTCGCCGTGGCTGAGTCATCAGCGTCTTGACTTCTGGTCCCTGGGGACTCTGAGTTCGAATCCCGGCAGAGGCAAACATTTATGCGATGAGTGTAGGTTTGTCCCGGGTACTAAACGTTTGTGTCTGTGATTGTGTATGTCCATGTCTCCCGCAACACAGGGAATCCCAGTGCGGGGGTTTGAGTGTGAAAATAAAAAATATCATTGAAAATTCTGCAAAGTGACACCTGAATATTGCTTTCCATAAAAAACACATTTATATGTGTTTTTTTTAATAAAAATAGGATGTTGTTAATCGCAGACGCCTGTTAGTATGCGATCACCGTCGTCTATGGATAAACACTGTAACACTGAGGGCATTACAATACGTCGCCAATCCTTTTAAAGACTCTGTTAACTCTCCTTTTGAAGAAATTGGTGTTCGCTGTATGCGATTGTAATTTTTAGTCCTTCTCACATAATTTAGTTAACTATAACTTATTTAGCCTTATTAGATAAGGATTATAAAAGTTTTTATTGTGTATCGCATTAACAACATGCTAGGTAGAACTTCTTGAACTTGTAGAACACAATAAAAACTCTTAAAATAAGGGTAGGGTGCCGTCGTTTGATACGATATCAACTGTAACGTTGGTCTATCAATCCTATTAATTAATTGTTCATACAATTATAGGTAGATGGCGCTAATAACATCCCCGCAGATGTTAATAAGGAAGGAAGTAATTCGACCCTAGTGGTATGGGCTGCTATAGCTTAGTTGGACAAAGCGACAGGACGGTATTCTGTAGTCGTGGGTTCAAGTCCCACTAGCAGCCGATTTTTTCCTTCAAATATTTGATTTTAAGGATTATAAAGATAACCATTTCCTTTTTTACATAATCTCGAGGACACAAAGCAGTTTCTCAATTAGTTGACAGTTTGGTTAAAAAGAAAAAATAATACAAAGTTAGTACATATCGCATATATATGCGATACCGTTATATAACTGTAATATATGAAGTTATGTGCTTGCACACCTTAGTAAAGAAATTGATTACTTTACATACTACTATGATATCTAGAGTAGTACGACGCGATCGGACCAGAAATGAGGAGATCCGTAGCAGAACAGAAGTCACCGATGTAGCACAGCGGATTAGCAAGTTGAAGTGGCAGTGAGCAGGGGCTATAGCACGAAGAACCAATGGCCGTTGGTGTCGAACGGTTCTCGAATGGAGACCACGGACTGGCAAGCGCAGCATAGGACGGCCGCCGACCAGGTGGACCTGATTAAGATCGCAGGCAAGGGCTGGATGCGGGCCGCTTCCAACCGGTCCTTGTGGAAATCAATGGGGGAGGCCTATGTCCAGCAGTGGACGTCCTATGGCTGAGAAGATGATGATGATTATTACTATAAAAGAAAAGTGATTTCGGGTGTTCCATTTATTTTTTACTAGTAGTGCCCCGCGGTTTCATCCGCGTGGTTTACGGTTTTCCCCCACCTCAATTATTTTACGGAAACTATACTTTTTCCGGGATAAAAGTAGCCTATGTGTTATTTCAGAGCTATCTAATACTTATCTCCATACGATATCGGTGCAGCCGTTCGAGCGTGAAGGAGTAACAGAGGTTTTCGAACTATTTGCTTATTCCACGAGAACAGCAATTATTTTCGGGCCTATGTGTTAATCTAGGGTCTAAACTATCTCCACACCAAATTTCATCGAAATCGGTGCAAACGCTTGAGCGTGAAAGAGTAACCAACATTCACAGAAACTTTCGCCTTTATAATATTGGTGGGATTAAACACACTTTATTTTTAATTCTGTACTTAGATACCGGCATCAAACTTTTTAAGTTAATTTAAAACAATAAAACAATGAAAAAGGAGTGCTTTTTTTCTGCATCTAAGTGTACAGTGGGTTAACAACCTTTTGTTGTAAAGAGTGCCTTAAAGTTGAAAATTCAACTTACAATAATTAATTGTTCACCGACTCTGACATAGCAGAGATTTATAATTATATTCACACTCGGAATTAGTACTATTCTGAAGTGTTATAAATATTAAACTTTATTTCAACTGTGTTACTCCATGCGGTGAATAAATGGTTTTTGTTACTTTATTATATTGAATTAGGTGTGTGGTAATAAATAAACGGAATTGTATACTAGTTATTACGGTTTTAATCTTTATCTGAAGTTTAATTGAAACATGCATGATGACGCTTGACGAAATAAATGAGATTACGTACTCTAAAAATTGACTCGTGCGGCAATGGATAACTTTCAACATGTTTTAGAACAATTATTTTGACTACTTAGATACCTAGATTTTTTTTGATTTTTTATTTATTAACATTCACACAAGGTCTTCAGGTCCCAAACTAGGCAGAGCCTGTGCTATGGTAACCTGATGACTGATATATATACTTATATACATATACACACCCAGACACAGGTCAAACAGACATGTTCATGGACACAAATGTTTGACCTGTCCGGGAATCGAACCCGGGACCAGCGGCTCAGAAGGCAGAGTGTAAATTTAACTTCATTTAACCGACTTCAAATAGAACGGGGTCCCCATTTCGCCGGTATCTATGTTGTGTGTGTGTTCCCTCAGAACTTTCTAGATGACCTGGCAAACATTGTTCTGCCATATACATTATCGAAATGAGAAAGTGACGCGGACATTTCGTTTAAATTACTTCACGTCAGTGAACGATGGTTAAAGTATTATAGTATATATAGTAAGAGGGTAAAAAATACTTTACGACCTATTCTCAGACCTACCAAATATACTCTTTTTTAAAAAAAATCAGGCAAGCCGTTTCGTAGGAGTTGGACAACAAACACTGTGACACGAGATTTTTATATATTATAAGACACAGGTACATATCTGACCAGTAATTATTGACGTATCTTTAAGTGACTTTGACTTCAGTGATGATGATGATGATGATGATCATGATGTTTCGATTTTTGAAGAAAACGTTGAAAATATTCCGTTTTTTAATGACATAATATTTAGTTTATGTTCAAATTTATATAATACTAGCTGCGCCGTATGTGTTATTCTAGGATCTGAAGTATCTACATACCAAATTTCAACCAAATCCGTCCAGCCGTTTAAGCGTGATTGAGTAACAAACATCCATTCATCCATCCAAACCTTCACATTTATAATATTAGTGGGATTTTCAGCGCCACTACTTTACAAAATAATTAAGGTATTCGAAAACCGAATTTACCCATGTTTTTTTAGGTAGATCTTTCAATACCTATCCAATTTCGGTCGAAGATTATCTCAATGATATATGGTCGTAAATATTACAGTTCTTTTGATATTACTACAAGAAAGTATCGTAACTCTCGGTAAGTGTAATGAGATCTCAATGGTAATACAATTTATGTTGATATATGTTTATTCGTTTATATAATAGACTAATAGACCATTGGAGTAAATGGGAGTATCGGCTTCACTATTCTTTTACACACCCCTTGTCCAAATATATGTAAACATCGTTAAACGGGTTGTACGCTACATTGCTTGTTTGCCCTGAAATTCCACGGATCCTCAACAGATGGCGCTGACGGATAGATAGATCGCGCAAGCGTTTCATCCGGAAACTTTAATATGGCTTTGTGTTTTTTAGATTAAGTGAGAATAACTTGTACCATATTGGATACGCCAATAAAGTTTACTATAATCAAGTGCAGTTTTTTCTTCAAATCAATTGAGCCATAGAGTGAGACGGATTTGGACGAAATAAGTACACCCCTTTTATTACCCCTAGCGACATTGCTTGCTTCACATGGGTGCCGTTTAGATATTACATTTTCGGAAAAACACGCAATGAAGAAAATCATTTTAAAAACCATTGTGTAGTTTTGTGGGAGTTAGCAGATAAACAGGCGACTTTTGTTTAATACCATGGATAGATATGTCTTGGTACTGTTTGACCAATATCTAAATTGATTGTTCGCGACGATATGGTCGATGGTGGAATCACAATAGACCTAAAGTGTTGCCTGGTTCTTAGGCTGGACTATGCATAGAGATAGATTTTGAAATTTGAGGGTAACTTTGCGATGACTTCGAAGTAGCTTACCATTATGCTATGGATGTTCCCTACACCAAAGTCTCAACACCGAGGTGTTAATGGCCGACACTCACTTCACGAAGGCTATGATCGCTTTGATCACGCGCTAATATTGGCGTAATTAATAAGCGTTTTTTTTTTCAATAAGGGGCCTTCCCAATGTCAGCTTCCCCAGGGATAAGATTTCTGACTCAGTAGGACTATGTCTCTCGTGTCATTACTTCAGATAAGTGAATTTCGAAGTCTTTGTATGTGCCAAATACTTTTCTATTATTTAGCTGAAACGCATACTTCATGGCGATAAGAATATATAACAAATTACCTGATAGGTTCAAAGAGTTTCATTTTAATCTATTTAAAATAAGAATATTTGACTACCTTTTGGATTAATGTTATTATTCTGTAAATGATTACCTTAATGAATAGTAGTTTCAATACTGTATTATAATTATTAACTTGACATAAATTATGATGAGTAAATTGATTTATATTACACTTATTATAACTTAACCTACTGGAACTTAGACATAGTAATATTATCTTAGCCATATAAATAGGTATATTGTCATAGCAAAATGTAATTAAGAAAAATAATAATGTTTGATAATATTAAGAATTTATACGTCTGCTAAGGCAGAATTTCGACGAATTTTTACTAAGCTATAACATCTTAGCACAACTAATGACCCACAATTCTTATAAAAAAACATTTCATTTCATAGAATAAATAAATTCTTTGCTTATATGAAAAATGTGTATTCTAGTCGCTTAAAAATGTATTTAAAAGAGCCAGCGAAAAAAAAACAATTGTTAAGCGAAAAACTGACTTTAAAGTAAATCAACCTGACTCCGCGGTCGGGCCATCTGTCATATAAGACATATGGCGAGTTTTGCGGCCTTACGATTTGTTTATATCTCCACCTCCCTCACGCGTATCGTAAATTAGTATAGTTGTCCCGCTCTGGCTCAGTTTTCCTTCAAGGTGGAAGAGTAATTGAAATTGTACACTGCATGCGGGTTAAAGTGAAAGGACCTCGCCTTAGCAAAGAATATGTTGAAGAGATATGCTATCTACTTTACGATCTAAAGTGCCCAATAAAAAATCTGCTTTCATTATTTCCATCTACGAATTTTTGCCTTCATTAAAGACTGCCGTTTCGCCACACTCTCTCTGATGGTCTCATGATGGATTATGCATGCTTGATCACTTTTGGCTTAAAGTTATCTTTGTTGAGACTTTATCTACGAAATCATTTTTTTATGCAATAGGTGGCAACGAAGCAGATGGGCCACCTGATGGTAAGCGATCACCGTCGCCTATGGATATATATTTAATACAAAGTCTTAAAAGGCAGCATTTCGTAATACTCCCGGTATTACGAAAAGCTTCCTTTTAAGACTTGTAAGACCTTTTTAAGACTGTCCCTTGAACTCCTTTTGAAAAATACTGTAGAAACTCGGAAACACCGAGTGAGGAAGCTCATTCCACATTTTGCAGGTGCGTATCTATTTCAGTTAACGAGAGAAGCGATGATAGCCTAGAGGTGGGTGTGTCGGCTGTCAACCTGACGAACGCTGCTTCGATCTACAGCAAAGGGGAAAGTTTCCGGTGAAGACAACACCGTTATCGATTCCTTAGCTCGGTGGTAAGGTACTTTCCAGTACCCGACTGGTTAGCTGCCACTATACTTCTTCTTCCTAGCCTTATTAATCCCATTTCATATGGGGTCGGCTCTCCTAGTATTCCTGCGCCATGATGCACGATCTTGAATTGCATCTGTAGTCAAATTTGCTGCTTTCATATCGTTCATGATAATCGTCATCCAAGTTGTCGATGGTCGACCTCGACCTCGTTTACCCTCCTCTACGCTCAGTACTCTCTTTGTCATAAGGTTATCCTCCCGTCTCATTACATGTCCACTGTTAGGTTAGCTGCCACTCTCAAGTTGGAAAAATTGTCACCAAGCACACAGTGTGGTCAGGCACAAGAATAGCTGAAAGTCAACGTTCTAAATCTAATGTGATTCCACCTTCGACCACGTCGTCACTAACTATCAGGTAAGATAAAAAAGAAAGGCTGAAAAACAGCGTTATGGTCTCTACATCGGGGGAACATGACACATGCTGAGCCTATCCCTTTTGCCATAAATATTTAATTAATTAAACATGTCCTGTATATATATTTCTTTTTTTGTGGCCATAAATGATTTATTATTATTATTATAGTGGTCAAAATCTGGGTCTGTAAAGCATACGAAAAGATTTGAGAATTATCAAATTACAGTTCATTTGCAGAGTTTTGTTTGGGCTTTTATCGAATGAATATGCTCATGCGCAATATGGTGTTAAGTAACGTTCTAATGCCGCGGCTTGGCTAGAGTGTCTTTCCGCAGCTGACCTTGACATCATACCGCATATGACAAGGTAGGTCTGAATACCTTCGACCACATCGTCATGGCCATTCGGTGAGATGATCGTAGTAATTCTCATGTTCATTCAAACTTTCCATTATTTTGTTCACTTACAATAAATATATATTTTAATATAATAAATTGCTGTAACCAATGTTTGAAAATCCTAAAAATTATACTTTTTCTAGAAGAAATCTTTCAATTCCTCACTACATATGTTGCTAGTTTCACTTGGCACCAGAAAACTGTTAATACCACACTAAACTGATACAATTTCTTAAGTTTACACAGAATCTGCAAAAAAGGATTTTAAAAGTGGAAGTCATTCTTTTCCGATCGATTCTCGCATGAATAGTTTAAGAAAAGTGCTATTAAAGTTGAAGTCTAATAATCTGATGTTATATACTCGCCGGATCAAGTTTCTCAATATACCTACGACTTATAAAATATATAACCAACATGATTAAAACAATTTAATACCTCAGTAAACGGAAAAGAGACCGAGTGTCAACTATTTATGGAGTCATGCGACCCCAGCGCCATCTGCAATGAGATTTATTTTTTGTGGGGAACCTCTACATAAAATAAGTGGGTCGACATGCAAATTGGTGCCCGCTAAAACTACCCGAAAAGTAATAAAACTGCTTTAATATTGGAAATAGCATATTGAAATTCTTTCGGTTTATAGAGATGTTTTTGACGTTAACGACAAAATTCAAATTCGTTCAGTTTATAGAGATTTTTTGTTAGTTTGAATGAATAACAGTATTAAAGAACCTGCCTCGGCCCGGAAATAATAATAAGAAAACTTTTTTTTTAAATCGTTATATTTATCAGAGGGGTTGTGCTCATTTAGACATCACAGGATCAGTCTTCCATCTCTTATACCCACCACATCCATAGCAGCTGTGTGAACTCACACGTGCATCTCTGAGGACGCGCTCGGCTAGGCATTCCTTGTTAACTTAACACCTAATTAATCATTGTCATTTTTTCCGCAAATGCACAGAACAATGACCTGCGTGCGGCAAATGGGACATTTTTTTGCCGTTTTTGTAGCAAACCGCTGCCTGTGTGAGACTCTAAGAATTAGCATGTCGATTCGTAGTTTTGCACGTATTAAGGCAAACGTTGCGTTTACCGACATCTTTTGAAATAGTATTATAAAGTTCTATGTACTTAGTCTAGATTGGTATAGTTTATATACAGTTTTTTACACCACCGGCCGTGGTGGTACCGGCCTAGAATAGTACTCCCCCATCTCTTCCCGTGGGTGCCGTAAGAGTCTGCTAAGGGATCACGTACAAGAAGGTGGGCAGCAGCGCCTTCTGAGGATCGGAAGTCATACTGCGCTCGCCAACCCGCCTGCCAAGCGTGGCGAGTATTGGCAAATCCCCTCTATATGGGGGAGGCATACGTCCAGCAGTGGACGCACATGGCTGAGAAAAAAAAAATATATACAGTTTATCATACAAGATGCGCGGTTGGGCCCGCGTAGACTACGGTTTTCCACCTACCTCAGTTATCTCACGTGAACCATACTTTTTCAGGACAAAAAGTAGCCTACGTCGTTCCACATGGTCCCATCTATCTCTATGCCAAAATTAATAATAATTAGTCCAGTGGTTTTTGTGTGAGAACGTAACAGACACGGGTCACTCTTACATTGATAATATTATTAATTTAAGTAACTTATGTGTTAATCCAAGTTATAAGGTACCTACAATCCTAATTTCAATTAAATCTATCAAAGTTGTCGAGGCATGTAGAGGCAACAAGCACACATACACATATAAAGACACACACACACACACACACACACACACAAACTTTCGCATTTATAATATTAGTGTGATAATGGTTTGAACTTTATACTACGTATAAACATTTTCTTACTTTTAATCTACTTCTAAAAATGGAGATGCTTATCAATTACAACATTACGTCAGTTGTTAATCAACTTATATCAAAATATTTTTATTCTAAGGGATTAAAGTTTATAAAATCGGTTAAGTGTTTCTTTTTACTACAAGAGAACTAAACGTATTGTATAATATAACGATATGATAATATGCTAGAGTAAGTATTATAATACAGCAGTATTCAGCTTTCGGTAGGATTACTTCTTCAGTTCTTAACAAAAGAGGCAATTCCTAAAATATAGAAACACACACACTCACTCCGAAAACCCATGAAGAGTGTGAAGTATCGAATTATGTAATAAACACCAGAATAAGATTGTTTCCGGTTGATTTCACGGCTGTCCGCCATCATCAGTAAACACCGTGAAGTTATGGCAATGGTCTCTAGCTGTAGACGGGGAGTGCGGGACTAATTTATTACTTGAGCACAGATACACAATTCGATACACCTATGTTTACGTACTAGCATTTATGGCCACGCATACATTTAAAGAGGTCCTATTCAAACTTTATTGACGTTAACTGAAAGTTTTGAAGTAAATCTGTATAGTATGTGAGGAGACAGTTATAATAAAGTTTTTAATAATCATTTGTATAATCGCGTAATTCTATCGTGCCATTTCATAGAAACATACTATAAGATTTCTGGTACATATATTTCTGTTGATATCGAAACAATAAAGTAAAGTAGGGAAAAAATGAAATTGCACAATATTTACATATACGTTATAAACGTTTATATAAAATATAATTATACTGTATTACATTTACAGTATATGCAAGTATTTTAATTGCTGAGTTCAAAAGTTTGATTTTACTCAACTTGTGAACGACTAGGTCACAACTACATGGTGTTTATTCCGAAAAATTTAAGTATCACTTGCTATTCGTCAGAATGGTAAGCAAATTAAATGATAATACGATATATATGTCATTTATTGGTAAATAGAATACACATGTTATAAGTACATGTGTACATCATCTAGCAATCAATGTTTCGCCTGTGAGTGAGTAAATTAAATGTTTCCACTAATTCTACTTACTTAGCTATTTTTCACTTTAAAGGCGAAAATATAGGGCACTATCATTATAAGTATCCGGATATTAAATCTGTTCAGTGATCAACCAGAGCGGTGTGTGCGGACTATGTTACTTCGCACCAAGTCTCTCCATGGTTTATTTGGAAACAATGAATCGTTTCTACGTCATATTAGACCTCATGTTTCTGTACTACTAGGTACTGTACCTATGCCGTAGTGTTGCCGCCAAAGGTGCGCGTCTTGTCGTGACCATAGCCATGACCCCGAGGCGTCGGCGTAACGGATTGTCTTAATTGATATCCCAATTAGTTACATTTCAATAAGATTCTCTATTCAGTGACGAGGTAAAGAACTCGCTTGCTTCGTGTTAAGCGCAACGTTTGTATTCAACCCTGCTGATTTTTTTCTCAATGTGTGCTTCGCTAGGCTTAATCTTGAAACGACCGAGCTTCGATCACCCTCTACCAATTGGTGAGGTAGAGCAACATTTAAAATAATGGAGTTGCATGGGTTGATACGTCCTAAGTGACATTTTTGTAAAACTCTTGGCCTTCGAACGAGTGACTATTGAAACTATAGGCATTTAGAAAAATATATTTTTGTTGTGTAATATTGCATGTTATCATCCTTTTAGAGCAGTTATCTTTGTAAATAAAAATAAACAAAGGGATATTTTTAGCCAAACGATATAAGCCGTTTCTAAGAACAATGTGTGATTAATAAATAGTTTTAAATAATTAACAAAATGTGTATTATACTTTTATAATAACAAAAAATGTTCGATTGTGTTTTATTAAGCGCCATCGTCAGCGTCAAGGACAAAACGCTAATGATAACGCTTTCATTCAACTAATCAAACGCTGGATACAGTGAGTGCAACGAAAATGTCCCGACTAAAAACGGTTTTTCACATACAGTAGGTCCTCTCCCACTAAGACCGCTTTGGTAACACGAAAAAATAGTTTAATGGGCAAAAATTTCATTGAAGCCTGAATAAATAGATGTAGGTTATGCTATCCGTAGAATCTATGCAGCTAGAATGGACATTATTTCTATTCTAACTAGACCCACTGGTCGATGATAGGTTATTATGGATAAGTATGGCAGCCACCTGTGCTCTTGTCACATGCTGCGAGCCACATGTGCTTTGACGCTTCCGCTGAAATGTAGTTTGTCTCCATTGTATTGGACGACAATTTTCAATTTAGTACGACGTAGTACCGTATTAATGACTACTATGCCCTGTCCATTGCTTTTGAGCAGTTGAATATTTACTTTTATTTTTAATTCCTTATGGCCAACAATGATTAACCCCTATATCAAATCATAGTGAGTAATGAGTTGGTCGAAGTTCATGTCACAACGGGATTAAAATGTCCACTGTTGAGTGCCGGACAGCTCGCGGCAAGAACTGCTATTGGATTTTCGAACTTGAGTAAATAGATATTAAGTGTATTAGGAAGTGTCATAGTTCTATAAGCTGCATATCTCAATATGACATTACATTAACAGAAATCGCAAGCGGGCGCCGTGGCTGGATATGATCTATTCTAGCATATATGACGTGAGCCGTGGTAATGAATTTAATAAATAAATAAATAATATGGCGTTGCATAAAATTATTTCTCTATTGGATAAGTTTTGATAAAATATTTTACTTGGTTGTGACACCGTGTAATTAATTAAATTAAATATTACAGTTGTCAAACGCAGGCTTATAATATGTAAAAAAAATGTAACAGAATGAAGTATAAGTTTGATTTATAGTATATCAGCTCAGTACCTACTTTCGTGCTTCATAGCGGCTATGAAATGCAGCCATCGACTATAAAATATGATTTTTGCAGTCAAATTTAACTTATAAGCTAAGCTTTGCTATTGTGCTGCTTTATAGGCAACATTCAGAAAAGTTTAAACTAGACCAACATCTGTAAAATGTCACGTGATCATTTCATCGTCTATTTAAATAGACGATGAAATGATCACGCTCATTTCTTTCCTTGAAACTTTTTTTTAGTTTGGTGAAATGTAACTCACACTATTTGTCATTAAGAGCTTCACTTTTTATCGTATCGTTCGTGTAATGGAAACGTGCCAATATTTCGTTGACAAATCTCTTATTGGAATCTACGCGGCCACACGGACGGTGCTAATGCATAATTAATTATCATTGTGAATGTTATACTTTGAATTGGTCGCTTAATATAATAATTAATACTGTCCAAATCGAAACGGGAGTCACCAAAATAAATATAATTAACATTTCGCACTTACTGCTTGGAGATAAGGAAGGATTCGCTGTAATGTTTTTGAAGGCTGTTTACAAATATAAATTTGTTTTGAACGAAGGAGTGGCTGTTACTATGTGGTTTTTAACAGTATCCATCATTCGGATGATATTAATTCCGAGATCATTTATAACAAGTTCGATTAGTTTATTAATGTTGAGTATTATTAATTTATGACTGTCTTCTTTATTAAATGTGCAAATAACACTATTTTGAAGGTTTTATATTTTACGTTTTTTTTTTATTGGGAATAGACAGGCGTTTGACCACTATCTCACCTGATGTTAAGTGATGATGCGGTTACGTTTAAAGAATACCAGTTTTGTTATTAAAATTTATAATTTTTTAAATTATTTAATTTACGGGGCAGTCGTCTATCTGATGGTAAACGCTGAGACTACCTATGACATATGCTACCCCGAACTTTTGGAAGTATTTCTAGTAGTTGGGGGCTGTTCGTCTTAGATTGGTGAATTGGTCCAAAATTGAAAAAGTTGAGTTTCCTTGTGAAATTTGGAAAATGAGACAAAACTAATTCACACTCACACCCCCGCACCATGATACCCTATGTCGTGGGAGGTATGAACACACACAATCACATTACCCAAATTTCAGCTATACCAACATGCATGGCTAAACAAAATTGCCATAACTTATTAACTTCGATATTCGCCGCGGGAGTTTTATTGTATTTTAATGAAACTCCATCTTAATTGAGTTTTTCTGATTATGTCAACAACTAATTGATCGTTCAGCTTCATTAATCAAAAGTGAACGTTGCTTTTACGCGGCCATCTTTAAAGGTTTTTTTTTTTTACTTTCATTAATTATTATACTAACTTGGTTAACACAACACATTTTAATAATAATTGAAGTTTGCCATTAAGTTCTGGTTGAAATTCTTTATATTTGCACAAATAAATGATTTCATATTATTTCAAACTTAGAAACTTTTAAAGTGAAACGGAACACGTATTTCTATTTTTATATACATATAACAAGTATTTCTATTTTTAACGTCATATGTTTGCTTTATTGATCTTTGATCTTGATCTTTACCTCGGTAGTCGATACGATACATAGATAACGATATTTAAACTTGATATTTGCGAAGATAAACTATAATAGACCATGTATTAGCTAAGTATATATAGGACCATAGCTATATAGGATTATTATATAATATCCGGTTGCAACTTACATGATAAATACTGGAAAAATACTGTCCAACCAGTTTTGAAATGATTTCCAGCTCTTCATCTGCGGATTATTTTCCACACAGGTGCAGCGAGTAAAGTTCGGCCGTCGCCGGTAGCGGGTATACTATTAAAAACTTAAAACTATCTATATTGTAGCTATATATATTTAAAATATTTGTATTTATTTTATTTAATTATTAACATTCACACAGGGTCTTCAGATTCCAAACTAGGCAGAGCTTGTACTATGGTAACCTGATGACTGATATATTTATACTTATATACTCATACACACAAATGTTTGACCTGTCCGGGAATCGAACCCGGGACCAGCGGCTCAGAAGGCAGAGTGCTACCAACTGCGCCAACCGGCCAGCCGTAAAATATAAAAATCGAATGCTTGTTCTTAATTTAAGATTTTTTAAAAGGAGTCAATTTAGAATTGAACAGGCTGTATGAAGTTCCTGAAGTAATGTAACATTAAAAAAAACACAATTGAGACCTTTCTCCTTTTTTGGAATATACCATTATAGATGACTGCAGTAATGATATTGTTTCCCATTATTGTACGCAACTGGCTAGCTCGTAGCTACCAATACTATTATTGCGTTTGAAAACCTGTCAAAAAATTGCGTGGGTTCTGGGCAGCTGTCCTTAATTTGGCAACCCCATAGTCACATTTACGTCATGTTTTTTTGCATAAATATTTGTGGCAGCGAACGGGTTAATTCTCAGTCAATATTTAAGATCTGTTGTGATACGTCATTCGACCACATCTTAAATGATCTATCTAGTGGTCAACCGTAGACCTAACGATGGTAAAAAAAAATTCGCGCTTTGACCACTGACACTCCTCTATTTAACAAAAAATATATTAAAAAAAATAGTTACCACACAGCATTTCTGTGTACGATGATGTACTTTTTATATGTAAAATAAACATAGAGCTGTCATAACCTATTAGCTGACGACCGGAAGATTTGAGAAGCAGGATTGATCAATTGGGTAGTTATTCAGACATTACTCCGTTAAATGTTTGCAAAAAATAACAAGTCCGGGAACTAATTACCTACCACATATGATATAAATGCTAATGTGTCATAATATACTACGGCCGAGTTATTATGCCCATTCATATCATTATGTGTGTAAATGTATTCGACACAAAAGCGTAACTTTATTTGGCTTCCATCCATCTTCTTCTTCTCAGCACTGTTGGACATCCACTGTTGGACATATGCCTCCCCCATATAGGGGGGATTTGCCAATACTCGCCACGCTTGGCAGGCGGGTTGGCGAGCGCAGTATGATTTCCAATCCTCAGAAGGTGCTGCTGCCCACCTTCTGGTACGTGGTCCCTTAGCCGACTCTTACGGCACCCGCGGGAAGAGATGGGGGAGTACTATTCTAGGCCGGTACCACCACGGCAATGCCAGCATAGCTACAATGAATCCCAGTATAATTGTAAAATTATTGTAAAACTCGCAAGTAGTGTGTGAATGTATAATAATTTTCTATTTGTGGCGTGACCTTTAGCTCTACAACTCCGTTTAGGAATTCGTTTCGGAATGCAGCGGCGGAAAGGAATTCCACTCAGAATGCTGTACGCGTTGTGAATAAACTCGCCGAAAATGGCATTCAATGGTGTTTTTTACCAGCAATGACCTTACGGGGGCCGTTGAACGTATATGAGTTTTTGTCGTGTTGGCTTCAAGATCCTTATCTTGCTTAAGGATTAAAATATGCATTTTGTTGATTGCTTGATCGGTTTTTATTTTATCTTGAACACAGTCAAAGCATTTCCCTAGTCCACGAGCAATGGAGAGGGCGGTCGGGGCCTCTCGAATACATCGAATCATAAATGATGAGACACTTGTATGGAAGAATGAGTTATTTACATAACATAGTCGATCAGGAATAGTTGAAATGGCAGGGGCAGGGCAAATAACACCCAGAACTGATGAGCGATAGCTGGTTTCCAAATTCAGGTTTTCGACTGGCAATCTTAGCGTAGCATGTCCACTGATAAGATGGACAGGCGACCTGGAACGGGTACTCCTGGAGATCAATGGTGGAGGTATGTATCTTGCAGGGGAAATCCAATAGCTAAAATGATGATGAGCATTACTCAGCACACGAATTGTTATCATCGACACTCTTGGGAATCGTCAAACTGGAAAGAGTATACAAACTCACAACTTCCCTCCAATTTCATTGAACTGAACCAGTCAAAATAATGACCATTCATACAAAGATCACGCCTTTTTCCCGGACTCGATGGTAGGGATCGCGGATTTCCAAAATATTTTATATAATATATAGTAGCAAGATGGATTTTAATTACTTAGATGAGTTTTTACCATCGACAATTGGTCGTATTAATCACACACAATATGGCTTTTTTTTATTAATAAAAACATTATTTACATTTATCACTACTAGTTTGGTCACCAATAATTTTAAAACGGCGCTTTAGGCTAAATTTTTGGCGACATATATTAGAATTCCTCACACAAATAGTTTCACACATTTTTTCATCGTAAGGCCTTAATTTGGTCATTTTTTTGCACTATAAGTGTGAAAATATATACAATTAAATTATTATTTTAATAAGCTGGCAGCACTCACGTGTAAATTGATGACGGGTCAAGTCTGACCGCGGTTTCGCACGACGGCTGCCTTCTTTACATTTTACATGCGTAGAGTGTAATGAGATTTCTGAGCATAATTAATATCTTAATTAATTAATATTAATTACAATAAAATATTTATAAAATGTATTGTGATGTCAGAGCGGATCCTGGCGATCGGAATCCACATGATAATGGCCTCGCCTTTTAAAACGTCTTACATAAAATTACTATACTAACACAGATCAGGTAGGTACTTATATTAGTGTTTTATTAGAGCGTTATTCTTCCTACTAATATTATAACTGCGATAGTTTGTGTGTATGTGTGTATGTTTGTTACTTCTTCACCCTCGAACTGCTACATCAATTTCGATTTAATTTGGTATGGAGATAGCTTATACCCTGGATTAATACATAGGTTTATTTCAATCATCACCATGATCACCATTTTTCATCACCACGCGGGTACAACCGCAGGGCGCAGCTACTTTCATATATGGTGACTGTTGATGAGACATAATAATAATAATAATATATCTTTATTTAACAAAAAGGTTTACAATGTTTCCAATATGTTACATATAAGTGTTTTATCGTTTCCTTGCTGTCGAGGTTTAGCAGCGACATAATTATGCGCCCTGCTCACCGTCGCGGAAACTTCTACGAACCTTGTCATTTCTGATTCGTACTTATTGAACACCTTTGAGAAAAGCTCTTCCCGTGATATTTCACTAAAAAGTTTACTAATAATATTTAGGCACTTTTTTAAATATTGTAATGTAACAAACCGACTAGGACTCACGTGGTAAACACTGGAAAATTACTCTCCGACCAGTTTCGAACTTATTAGCAGTTCTTCATCTGGAAGTTATGATCGTGCCAGGCGGCGAGCGCGAGCCTCAGCACGTAACTGGTAACTTTTTTAAATTAGGTAGAAATACAGCCTTCCTTCCGGTGCTTTACAAAAATAAACAAAGAGCTCGTGTAGCACTAACTATTTATTGTGAGCGCGTTTGACTACAGCTGTATCTAGTCCATTTTTCAATGACACGATTTTAGAGCTTACCGTATTTTTCTTTTATTTGTTTCAATTAACACAAGCAAATCACAGACTGAGTCAAAACATTAAATGGGACAATGAAAATGAGTTAAAATATGTAATTTTAAAATTACTTATACATTTTCTTGGAATATATCGAGATCTAGATTATGAGATTTATCATTAATATTTTTAATAATGTCATTTTTTATGCTGTTTGCTTCCGGGCTGTTTGGCCGTGGTCTATGTGAAACTTGTGTTCCAGACGTTTCGTCGATCACTGCGGTCGACATCTTCAGTGGTTCAAGTCCGAGCGGCGACAAGAGCGTAGAACTCTCCTTCGCGGTGTCTTCTCTGATACTGATGACAGCCCGGAAGCAATACATACAACATGCAACGCCGGCCGTGAAAGCCTTAGAGTTTACAATAATGTCATTGTTTTAAAAAATATTTTTGTTCCCGGCCTTATTCGATTTGAATCAAACAATTTTCAATTTATGCAAATGACTTTTTTTTTTACATCCACCAAACATTCAAGTGTTGAACGAAACCACCCCAAATCATTTACCAACCGAACTCCTTTTTGATGGTTTTTTAGCCACCGCGCCTTATATGGTCTAACCCTACAGAACAGTTCCCAGAAAACGATCACACAAATAAGAGCCCGCGTAATGACAATAAAACGAAACGTAGCTATCGTCAGGCCGCTCGTCATCAGGTGGTTGACAGACTGACAGATCATCTATTATCCCCTACGTCGACTTTGACAAGCCACGTGTGACAACTCGACAATAGAAAAAGTAACTACGAGTACAACAGTTCCGTTTCACAACTCTATCACCTCGCAATAAGGTACAATATTAACTAGTTATTTTATTACACTTTTTTTCTGTAAGACGGTAGGCCATGGTGTCAATGACCGGACTCTTTTTGTTGGTTATGATTTTTTTGTTCTGTATCAGTTTTTTATAACAATCTTGATACTCGTTACATTACGTGCGATAATTATATTGTATTTTTAAATTATAAATATTTAGTGTGTATTTATGATATTTGTATACGCTGGTGCTAATTGTATTTAATCTATGATTTCATGATAAGTAATTTACATTTAATTAAGGTCTATGTGTGTAATCTAGGTAGATTTATATTTTAATTATTTTAAACGAGTGGAAATTGGTGCGGTTTTTTATGCTCACATAGAGCGTACATAGAGAATGTAAACTGATACTGAGGCTTAGGGGTTTTGGTTTTATCCTATCCAATGATATTATATGTTTATATGAGGTAGATGTCGCACAAGCGCGCGGAAACATAGGCGGCAAAATTAAGTCAATTGTAGTAATTTTCATTACGACGCGTAATTCAAGCGCAAGTCTAAACATATAGCTATCCTTTTCTATATTATTTGTACCGTATTATCTGTCGTAGTAAGCATGTTTAGTCGTAAAGGAACAAAATCTAAGCACCGCGCAGTGTGAATATACGTCATCTTTAGTAAAACATCATTGATCCTATCCTACTAATATTATAAATGCGAAAGTTTTTGTGTATATATGTATGTTTTTTACGAAGAGAGAGCACGATAATGTATACGATATGTATACAAATAATGTATACATAAAATATGTAAGCTCGCTCGTGAGCTGCGAGTGACGTGTGTGAACGAAATAAATAAATAAGACTTCGATGTTGGCAACTAAAGTTTACCGGCAGAAATACGATAAATATTTATTATGTTATGATAATCTAATCATTCTCATTTACTGACTTTTAACTGCCCTAAGGTTGCCTACTAAGCATAAAATAAAAACATATGTAATTGGCATAAACGGACCCAGCCAATAAACTTTGTAACATAACTGTGACATACTATGATACAACCTTTTCGTTGTCAATAAATTTAAATACGAATGAAGTAGTGAAGAAAGTGTGTGCGAACTTATAACGACAAGGTGTTAGAGTAAATTCCTCGACTGCAACATTGTAATCATTTCGACGTTTTAAACTGCATATGGATTCCAAAGAAGAGATAAGCATGTCCTGATGCAAATGAGTTGCAAAGGAACAGAAATTGAATTAAAAAGTAAAAGGTAGAAAGTTGCAGAGTCTTTATTGAACATTTTAATATGGATGCCGACCTCTTTTAAAGCATTGCGTACGTGACGTCATTGCTCTATCGGTTGACATCATAGATGTCAGTTGAAAGGCTCCAAAAAAGAACTGGTTGAAAGCAGTATGGGAGTGTTAAATATATTTCTGGTTGGTCCAACTCTGCACTTAAGAACCTTTCAGGGAGATGGACGTCCAGTCATCGAAACGCCTCTGCCGACTGAAGTGGAGATAATCTTCTAATATTTTATGTCGTGTCACGGTGCTCGTGGTCGCATTCCTCCGATATGACTTGACCAATTTTAAAGATTGTTTTGTATATTTGGTAGGCAACAAATGAAGTAGTAAAGTTTTAACTACCCCCGCCCGCCATTTCTTAATCAACAAATATCCAAATAATTTAATCGTCGGTCATTGACGTAAAGTATTTTAAATGAAGTTTTTTAACATATGTAATTCATATGGCAGAACAACGTTCGCCTGATCAACTGGTATTACTATACTTTTCTTAGACTATAACCTTCTTTACTGCATGCATGTATGTACATACTGGATACACATAGATGTCTTTACATAACATATTTCTTTTCAAAAAGTGAAAGTGACAAAACTACTATTCTTATACGGTATTTATTGACTAAAAAAATTCCGATCAATTCTCTGTGTCATCTGTGTCTCTGTGACGTCACGAATACTTTCTAGTAAATTAGTCACCCTACTCGTATCATCATCATCATCATCATCATGATGTACCTACTAGTATAGACGCTGTATATTGTATTGCAATAACCCAAAAGTAGGTACTTGTGTCGAAGACATCGAAGTCATATATTATCATAATTTTTGCCAATATCGGTAACTGATTTCATTATTTTAAAGGCTAATTTCGATCGATGGGTTTGTATTTAAAATAACCAAAATGTTTTCTGCAATTACGACATAATTCTCCATACAGGAAAATAACTATCTCCGGCTTACAAAAACCGCGCGAGCATACACAAAGCGTAAACAGAACCATTTCTAATTCAAGAATGTCTTGTTTCTGCCTTTAAACTCAAGGATGAGCTAGAAGTCTTATTGTGACAAGGTACTAATGTTTCAAGGAGTAAATACATGCATTCCGCATTCTCTGAATATGTCAAAACGTTTTGTTCAATGGAAATCCTTTCACTTAATACTTACGGTAGTTTAATTGACTGTTTGGATTCACACCTGACTGTTACGGCGTCTGACAGAATTTAAATACGAGTACTTATTGGTCATGTGACGTGAGACATATGGCTTTTGTTTCATTTTCGGCTTCAAAGGGTTTCATAGGAGCCTTGGAATTAAATGAAATGGAGTTATTGATAACGATCCTGGACCGACGGCTCAACTAAGATCACTGGACGGATTTGGACGCCGGCCGCTTCCAACCGGTCCACATAGGTGGAAATCAGTGGGGGAGGCGTATGTCATTTGGACGACCTATGGCTGAGATGATGACGATGAATATGACAAAAAGAAGCAACGGCAGCAACCATGTTGTGTTTATACACAATCCACACACAAATCTACGACGAGGCGCTTTGAACCTCGCTATTCCACCTTACAAGCATGCCCTAATTCACTAAACGTAGGTATAAGAGATATGAAACTGCTGCACGAATAATTGCCTTCAATCAGTTCAGTAACTGGTTGGAAAGAGAATTTCTAGTAAACATCACGAAAGTCTTACTTATCGCGTCTCTTATCGTCTTACTCTTTCTTAGACAATAGCTGTGGCCGCCTGTTAGCTGTGTTGCAGCAGTCAAGGGCGGTAATTCTGCTATTCATTCTGCAACTAACTAAAATGTAAAAAAAAACATAAAATTTTAGCCTGCCGTGTATATGGGGGAGGCATATGTCCAGCAGTGGACGTCCTATGCCTGAGATGATGATGATGATGATGTGTCGATGGACGTACCTAACAAAGGGTAGGTTAGGTACGTTGTTGATAAAATAATGTTTTTTAAGTATCATTTTCACATGATGTTCAGTGATGACGTTGTAATGACATATATGTAGCACGCAAGTTTAGAAGGTATTCATTAATACCTGTTCAAATAATCAAAAGCGTGTATACCCGAACTTTACGTAGCCGAGTGTGTATGACCGCACATATATATAATGTAAATAATTATTCAAAATAATGTCATTCTTTTCTTACATTTTATTCTAGGCCCTGTTTGCTTGTGTGAAATACCACAGAATACCTAATAGCTCTTTTGCAGCCATACCACAATGCAGACTCGGTTACTAGTGTTTAATCTACGGAAGTGGCCTGCACAGTAACTGTAATCGAAACTGTGTCGTGGCCAGTCGGCTCCCATGGCGTGTACGCGGAGGAATGCAATCTCCAGACTTTATTTGTTCCTCGGCCCTTTGTCACAGGTTACAATAATAGTTCACATGTACTCGATACGTGAGTGTTGCCTTTTTAGCAACCGACAAGTTTTGTTGCTCAGTTCACTTGCTTTATGTGGGTTACGGCTCATTAAAAGTGGAAGATTGAAAGGCTAGTCTTCGATCAACGTGCCTTACCAACGTTGAATTATGACATAGTGGGTAGGGCACTTATCACATTCAACTGATGGCTGTTGCGGTCGAAAGGTGGATCGCATCGAGTGGAGACCACAGACTGGCAAGCGCAGAGTAGGACGTCCAAGGACAAGGTAGGCAGACGACCTGACTAAGATCGCGAAAGAGGCTGAATACATGCTGCTTCCTACTGGTCCTTGATCAATGGTGGCGGCCTATATCCAGCAGTAGACATCTTATGGCTGACGTGATGATGATATCGTACAACATAGCATGGTTTATTTGCTTGAATGAATGAAAATGAAATGAAATGAGGAAGGTTTCGAACTAATCCTGAGTTATGTCCAGCTGTGGACAGCCCTTGCCTAAAATAATTATGATGAAAACGTTTGTCACCGCATTGTGCATTTAGCTAGTATTTATAGTAATATCGTCGCTTTGGGGCGTTGCATCTCAAGATAATCATATAAGTGGGCATAAACACCATAGAAGTAAAGTCTAATTGAGTAAAGCAATGCGCATAAATATACCCACTGCCGGAACTCGACAAAATGCGAATTGACAAAAGTAGTGTAAGACTAACAAACTTAGGATAGATGAAGCGACGATCTTCGCAAAATGGCTGGTTGTTTTGTAAGACTACCGTGGGACATACGAGTATAAAGCGAAGATCTTCGCAAAATGGCTGGTTGTTTTGTAAGACTACCGTAGGATATACGAGTATGAAGTGAAGATCTTCGCAAAATGGCTGGTTGTTTTGTAAGACTACCGTGGGACATACGAGTATAAAGCGAAGATCTTCGCAAAATGGCTGGTTGTTTTGTAAGACTACCGTAGGATATACGAGTATGAAGTGAAGATCTTCGCAAAATGGCTGGTTGTTTTGTAAGACTACCGTGGGATATACGAGTATAAAGCGAAGATCTTCGCAAAATGGCTGGTTGTTTTGCAAGACTACCGTAGGATATACGAGTATGAAGCGAAGATCTTCGCAAAATGGCTGGTTGTTAGCGAGAAGAGAGAAGCTGAGGATCGTGAACAGTGCAGTGAATTTGAGAGGCCTATGTGCAGGAGTGAACTGCTATTGTGTTTGATCTCTGTAACTTTTTACAATATTTGCCATGCTGGGCTTTCCATATTTCCGGACACTGCCGGTGAACTCGCATTTTACCGGGCGATACCGGATTCAACTTTAATTGGCCAGTTGCCACCTCGTATATCCACAATTTCTTTTACTTCAATAGCTCATTGCTTCAACAATGGGGGAGGATGATTTGGAACGGCTCTTATCCCCCAATCATAGCGTCTCCCTGGGTAGACACGGACTCCCAAATATACTATAATATATGCTATAGTTTGATGATAATCAGAATTTGACCTCAAGTGATGCTCAGTAACGATGTGATCAAATGTAGAAATGCGCTAAATTTAGAATATCGAACTAGGAGGAAAATTTTCGCTTGCATAACTATGTGCACAGATGATGTAATAATGGCAATTTTCATTGGTTACATAAGCCAAGATCCATGATAGGAATAAACGACTTGTTACGAGGATCGTTTATCACTCCCAGTCAGGGTATACCAAAACGCACAGTGAAATCATCGGCTGTCTTCGCGCTAACAAACGGTTTCCTGCCTTAATCAATGAATTCTACACAGAAATGTACTCAGGTTTGGGCGTGGGGGAGTTTCGACGTCCACGAAACGCACCTGTTTATAGTTTATCCACATATCGAATGTGGACAAACTATAAACGGGTGTAAAAATATAGTAGGTATAAATTATACAGAATGATCGTTACATGCATAAACTAGCAAAGGTCCGTGACGGTAGGACTGCTAAATATATTTCATTCATACTACTGAGGCTTTAAATTCACTTACTGATTGTATATATTTTGTTTTTAGGCTGTAGTCACAAATGGTGTGGGTAGAAAATTAAACATAAAACAGGGTCATCAAATACTAACAAGTTTTTCTACATAAAAGTTTGAATGAATTTGCTTTAAGTTAATTTATCACTGTAGTAGTAATAAGTGAAACTAAAGCCTAAAGCTTTAGATTATCGTTATTATTACTTAACTGGTATGCTATAATCAGATATATAAGTCACTCTATATGAAGAATTTGCACGCCTAATAACTTGATACTTAATATATAAAAAACAATGATATCTTAAAGAGACTGTACGTGAGGATACCAGCGAGGAACAAATACCGTTGTAACAAATTTAATTTATTATAACCTTTCGAAATCATAGCGTGATCCTTACAATATCAGGATATGATCGAATGAAGTAAAATTTGGCTAGCAACCTTACTTAGCCATAGAAAAGTCTATCAAACATACATGAACGAAATTTTGATGTGTATTTTTTAGGCAAGTCGTATTTCAGTAATTCATTATTTTTTGGTAGATTCGGCACCCTCACTTGCTATAAGCTGAATGTTTTTTTTGTATACATACATACAATATAATTATCCAAGTATCGTTCAGCTTATAATAAGTTGGCACTGACACTTATAATGGCCTCCACGTTACAGTGAATAATTATCATTATATTAATTAGTACATGGCTTTTCCCCTTCGTATGAGTCCTTGAGTGCGCCCCCGCTAAGGACATATGGACATCGTCAGCGATATCTCAAGAGCAAGTTAAGGGCAAAAGGGTTTACTAATTAGACGCGAATTGGAAGTGACGATAAACTCTGATTAAAATTGGGGACGGCTAATCAAATACTTTGTATTAGGTTTTTATTGCTTATTTTCATGTATCACAAAAATCTTTACAGCTAAAATGTGATCCTTTGGCAATGGTAGTGAATCTATTGTTTAATCACAGTAACTAAAATGATATTAAATTAGTTAATTTTTATATGGTTACAAAAAAGTCCAAATTGGTATTTCACTTAGGTATGAACGGTTAGGTTAGGTACTTGACTATTCTAGAATTAACTAAAAATATTTAAATGAACTTGGGATAAACTTTACAAAAATTTAACGTAATTTATTAAACCTCGCTATCGCTAATACTAGATATTAGCAATAGTGTAGTTGTGAGACAATAAATATAGTTTGATTTGATTTGATTTGATTTGATTAGCGATAGCATTCCACGAAGTTACACAAATTTGAACGTTAGCATTTCTACCATAAGAGCTTTTCATTTCAAAACTCTTAGAGAATTTTAGCTAGTATTAGGATTTAACGAAATTACGACCATTTTGTGGTTTGAATCAGGCCGGGCCACCTTAAGGAATTCACTTCTGTGTCGGCTGGGGAGAACGGAAAGCACCTTTTGGGATGCCTAACTAGGCTGGAAAATTATCTATTCAGTGGCCAGCTGAACCCCTTGGTCTGCCCATATCATTACGGTGCCTCGCTCATTGCATTGGCTAAAAATGACGGTGGCTTAAGGCCAATTGCGGTCGGTAGCGTTTGATTATTAAACAAGCTAGCCGCGCTGTTAAAAAAAATTGGCACATATTTGCAGCGAAACAAATTAGGATTTGGTACTCATCTGGGTCGCGAAGCCGCCATTTACGCAATACGAGCTTTGTGTGTATCTCGACACTATTGGGGGTAAACCGAAGGACGTCCTTCAGGACCTAGAGACCCTCATTCCTCGCCTTAGAGACCTGGGTCTGAATGTAAATACTTCAAAGTGTGTTTTTTTTTCCCCTGCAGTGCTGAGGGTCGTTCACACTTCACTAGGTTCAGTACCCTTTTACCAGGCCTTAAAGAACTCTCGTCTTCTGATCTTAACCTTGTTCAATGTATTTAAGACTGAATATTGGACCCCCTATTGTTATAATAATAAAAAATACCACCTAATCATACTGTAGAGAGATTTTCCATCTCCGTAATTAAAAAGAAATGTTACTTGTTTTATTATTAATCAACGGTGTTTCGATATATATGTTCGTTGACAGTAAAACAAGCAATTTATTAGTTGCTTCAGCAATTCACACGCGTGTCGATCAGCGTATTTAGATAATGATTGCCTCAAAGTGATGGTCTGAAGGTTGAATCGTTAAATTTACAGTTCAGTTTTATGTTTTAAAACTTAGCGTTTTCTGTTATATGGCCATTTGTTAATGTTTATTAGAAAACTCTCGAATGTATGAATGTAATGTGTAAACCATGATTTTTTTTCTATTTTATACCACAATCAGTCAATGACTGTCAAACAATTGGTTTTTTTTTTCCTCAGAGCTAGTTCCCCAGCGTGAAGGATATACAAACCTCATACCCCACTCTAGAGTTCTTCTGAAGCAATGGACGCGTTTGTCTCGTGTCTTGTATGTTTAAATAACGTGAATTATATAAACATACAAGACACGAGACGAAAAACGGCGCTCATCACATAAATGTTTGCATCAGGATTTGAACCCAGGGCCCGGGGATCAGAAGTCAAGAATACTAAGAATATTGTAAACTCTAAGGCTTTCACGGCCGGCGTTGCATGTTGTATGTATTGCTTCCGGGCTGTTTGGCCGTGGTCTATGTGAAACTTTTGTTCCAGACGTTTCGTCGATCACTGCGGTCGACATCTTCAGTGGTTCAGGTCCGAGCGGCGACAAGAGCGTAGAACGGTATCATCGGTCATCAGTATCAGAGAAGACGCCGCGGAGGAGAGTTCTACGCTCTTGTCGCCGCTCGGACCTGAACCACTGAAGATGTCGACCGCAGTGATCGACGAAACGTCTGGAACAAAAGTTTCACATAGACCACGGCCAAACAGCCCGGAAGCAATACATACAACTAAGAATATTGTCACTCAAATCCATTGATTTAACCGCGACTGCTTAAAAGCTGTCAAGAAATGAATGACTCATTATGAGGTCTTTACAGGAAATTTGAATGGATTAATTCCCCTATCGGCCTCTTTAATATAAATCAATATGGCAGACTGAGAGGAGGCTGCAGCAAAAACATACGCAGCACAGTGTCGGACCGTGATTCGTAAAAAAATGGAGTCAAGCAAGATACCGCTTGAGTTGATCCGGTTCCGGCAGTTGGCAATTTTAATCTTGACAGTACTGTTAATCAAGTGTGTGGGTAAAGAATCATTGAACGTATACGAGAAACCTTGTCAAGTACTACAATGATATAGGTACGCGTAAAGTAATACAATTGACAACTGATTCTTAAACATTCTCGTATTCAAGATCATCATCATCATCTCAGCCATAGAATGTCCACTGCTGGACATAGGTCATTCAAGATATTTTGTATGAAACCTAAATAATAATATCAATTAATCCTAATAAAATCGAATTATCAATTTTTGCATGGATTGTTTTTGGGCTGGTGAAAAGAACTGGTTATGGAGTGCTATAGCCTGGTTGGCAAAGCGACAAGACGGTATTCGGTAGTAAAGTCCTACTAGTAGCGAATTTTGGCTCCAAATATGTAAACATAAGTTCCGCCTACCATGGCGCTAATGCAATGGAACCATAAAACTCCTTGAAGGTTTAAGAGGTGCCAATGACATTACAGCGGCTTGCAGGTGTTCACAGGTTACAACGGGCGGGACATATCCTGATGTTGATTTAAAATACTACAATAATGTACTTTACAGATGGCCTACGGGTTCAAATAAATAATTATTAATCACATTTTTAGATGTTTTAATTTTACTTTTTTCCGATGTAAGACAGTTCAATCGCATTTGTCGTTACCGCAGGAATTTTCGATAAAGGAAAAATATGGTTGCTTGAAAATATTTTTTCATGAATGAATTACCAAATATCAAATTTTGTTCAACCAAAATTAAACCCAATGAACTGTTCTCATAATGTGGTATGTTTTAAAAGTTTGTTAGACATTAAGGCCCTCAACACAATAAGCTGAAAATACTCAAGATTGTGTACAGTTAATGGTAAAGCCAATATAATTTTATAACGTCTGACTTCTTTACGAACTGTAGTGTCCACTTGAGAGCATTTAAGCCATCACTGCGCAACCAGGGTGCCAATTCTCTTATTTATTAAGACAAGCAATCCTTAAACAATACAATAGCGATTCAAATGTGATCGTAATAAAGCTTGGTATTCCGCTAAAATAACAATTGCATCTCGATTGCATTGTAAGTAATTGTATTGCGGTAAGAATAAAATCTGTGTAGCCATTCTAATTTATGTTCCAAGTAGAATAGCAAAACTAGCAAAAACGACAATTCATTAACAATCTATGAACAATGTGCTAGTAGAATTGATACCCAATACTATATGCTGTGCCGTCACTGGGCTATATCATTGACATCCCTACTGAAGTCTAATGCGTAACAGATCTCAGACTCTGACTTTCGGTTTATTTTTAGGGGCATAGGTATAGATATAGGAATTAAAATAAAACTATTTTTAATTGTACCTACATAGAAATAAAAATAATATTTTAGAATTCTACGGAACCCGAAAAAACGCAAGCAACAGGTGTTAGGGCGTCGACCTCACGTGATGTAGGCAAAAACTACGTGGAAACACTCTAAGTAGTCTAAGTAATACGCTTTGATGAGTCCTCGAGCAGACAGTTTTTTATTTCATTGAGTGAGGCACGATACAGGTAAAGACTTGTTCTTACCTACGAAAAACTAGAACATTTTGAAGTCACGAATATTTTCGATAGCATTTGACTATGTTTTCATTATTATGGAGGAATATTTGACTCGTTAATTTCGTACGCAAACGCAGCGTTAATTCCTGTTGAAGCTGAGAGTTGAAAGTGAAGCGAAAATACACATTGTAGAAGTGTATATATACTTTAAAATGTACATGCACCGTACAGTTTTGCCTTCTTTAGTTTACACCGTGCAGTCAGAATCTTTTTAAAAATAGGTTCAACAACAATGAATCATGATCGTGTACTTGAAGTACTACTTTACGACTTTTAAGTACTTCCATCTCGTGCCTCCAGATGTAATGCAGCGTAGAGCTATCAGATATATCACCGACCCGAAATGTATCTATGACCCAAAGCCACGCAGCGCCATCAAAAGTATAACTTTAAGATTGCCTACAGATAAAGCACAATAAGGCACCGTATACATAGTAGTAGGAAATCTTCAAACATTGCGGCCTCCGCTTATCTACTTTAATGCTTATCTTAGAACGCTAGTAAATTAATCATTCCTTTACGATCTACTTGGTTTATTAACTATTGCCACAGGTAAAATAAACATTACTCCATGTATAGTATTACTATAATGACTGTATATGTACACGACACCCTATTCACTGGATTGGAGGATCCGTTTGAAGAAAGAATGCGGTTTCTTGACTATTCAATTTCTTACACCTTATTACTTGACGTGTTACCTCTAGGGTTCACTAACTAGCTGTTCACTGCATGCTCAAATTTCACCGCTCTTTAGACAAATTTACAAGGTCTCCTTATGTACTACCGATTATAGATCTACCTTTTTTTACATTCACACAAGGTCTTCAGGTCCCAAATTATGGAGAGCCTGTACTATGGTAACCTGATGACTGATATATATACTTATATACATATGCACACCCAGACACAGGTCAAACAGACATGTTCATACACACAAATATTTGACCTATCTGGGAATCGAATCCGGGACCAACGGCTCAGAAGGCAGAGTGCTACCAACTGCACAAACCGGCCAGTCTAAATCTTTTCAATCTGTACCCTAAAGGGAGCCCTATCTCTGTCTATTTCCAAATGAACTGACTATTGCTATGCCTTACCAACTATTGCGCTTTCGCTCTATCCTAAGGTCTAGCAGTCGCTAAAAACATCTTTATGTAGTGAAACTTAACTACGAACTTAAGCTATCACAATTGTATGTATAAGACTATCCTATGATTTACAATATTTGCTATGTTCATTGCTTATTCTAATCGGGCGTCGTTGTCCTGCACAGTATACTTCTTATAGATCGTGGCGGGAGTATGAGATGACATAATCTGAAATTCGTTCTATTTTTGCTTCGATCAAGAAACAAACTTTTGCTTCGTTTCTAAATGTGTAGGTGTACCATTAAACATAATATCTAACATAACTTAGCTTGTTTCTGTTCCTTATTGTCGTAATAAAATTTCAGTGTGTGTAAAATTTAAATGTTGCAACATAACTTTGAGGATTGTTTCACGTGATACTGAATAAAGAGCATGATGATGAGCAGACCGTGCATAGACATAATAAAAAACGAAAGCTTTTCAACTGTCAACGTTCAACGTTCTGTTCGCAATTATTTTGAAAATTTTTTTGACACTTACTCCTTTTTAGAGCAAAATGAACTGTTACACTCTCGCTTGACACTTACGATCGCATAAAAACTTGGGCATCCAATATTGACGGTCGCCGTGGCGCAGTGGTTAGTGTCATTGACATGATTTCGGTGCCCCCGCGACCCTGGGTTCGAATCCCGGCAGGGGCAAAAATTTGTGCGATGAGTGTAGATGTTTGTCCCGGGTCTTGGATGTTTGTGTGCTGTGATTGTGTGTGTCCATGCCTCCCGTGATACAGGGAATCCTAGTGCGGGGTCTGAATGTGAGAAAAAAAAATCATCATCACAACATTCTGACGTATAAAACAAAAATTATAAAATGGGTTTTCAATAGAAAACGGGTTTTATAAAAAAAACAATAACAATACAAATTATCAAAATTCTTGTTCTGAACCTTCTCGCTAGAATAAGCGTTCGTATGTACCGCACCCTTTTAAGTTATCTTTTGACAGATCTATGATTGTCCTTTTTGGTTGTGTTGTGACAGATATAAACTACTAGCTGTGATCTGCGGTTGTACCCGCGTAGTGATGAAAAACGGTGATAATGGGATGCTGAAAATTAGCCTGTGTTAATCCACGGTATAAGTTATCAAAAATAAATTCATCTAAATCGGTGTAGCCGTTTGAGCATGAAAATGTAACAAACATATACACATACATACTTACACACACACTTTCGCATTTATAATATTAACAGGATTTGTAGGATTTACATATGTCGTAATATTTTATGAATGCCAATTGTTAGCTCTAAATATTTGAAAGTTATACATTACCTACTGGTATACTCGTATGTAACAAATATAGTTTGTTACAAAAAGAGAGCGGAACTTTCCGCGTCTAAACCGCCGGCTCTAAACTGCAAAGCTCTATAGGAAGAAGTTTTTATTTGTTGTTGAAAATCGATGGGTATCGCGACGACAGAGGATTTGAGAGATTCCAACTTGATCCGTACAAAAATGTGATAACACTTGAGCACTTTGCCGTAGTAACTATCACAACTTCATTTATATTATATGTAGCATGTTTCTTTCTTCTATGACATACTTCTTAAATGGACCCAGTTTATTGTAGTTTAAGGTTTGTGGTAATGACAAACCGTTTTTATAGCTATAAACTTTGATCATTTTCAACATGATAAACCAATCCCATTTCAGATGACAAACGACTATGCTCATCACAAAAATGTTTGTCCCTGCCGGGATTCGAACCCGGGGTCGCGGTTCTAAAGTCAGTGTCCCTGATCACTGAGCCAAGACGACCGTCTAATACCATAATTGTCCGTAATACCTCCTACCTAGGAAAGTATTGTTTATTAATTTTTTTTAGGTTATGTATAGGCCAGTGTGGCCAGTTCAAGATTTGTGGTTTTCAGGCAACTAACTATTCTCATACTTTTCCTCATATAACAACCAGGACGGCAACTTAACGCGCTTTCTGATTTGGAAAAGCTCAGTTGAAAAATCCACTTTATCACTTTAGAAGTGACTGGCTGACCGCAGAGCACGTTAAATTAGAAATCTGATAGATTAGGTTAGGTTAGCTTTAAAGAACATTTTAAGTACTTGAGAATCGGTAAAGTGGTAACAGTATTTAAGAGATAAGATATAATAAATCGGCTATCGCTGAGCATTTACTTGACTCTGGACCCAATCATTGGATTGAACTACACAACCCTAAAATCCTCTCCACGGACCGAGATTATTTTCCTAGAATTGTACGCGAAGCGGTTGAAATCAGGAAACATAAAAATTCAATCGAGAGGATGGTTTTAGGTTGTCTACATCTTGGAACCCAGTGATTTATAGATGTTCGCGTCGCGGCGGTTTTCACCCTGAAAAAACTAAAGATACTGTCAGCGTTGTGTGTCGTGACAACCCTGTGCTTTTGCAGGGCTGTGACAGCCCTATAGTTTAATAATATCAAGAGTGGGTAGGTGGCGAAACTACGCGCTCTCGCCAATATTGCCACCCGCATTTCTCCAGTCTTCTCGTGACCACGACCAATGCAACTTGGTCGAAACGTCGAGGTAAATAAATTACTAAATGTTTTTCTCGCGATCAAGCCCCGTTTGATTTAATAACAAAGTATTTAAGAGGTCATTCACTATTTCTGCGGTAAATATTACCGTATTCTGACTTTCAGATGGATCCTCTGTGATGTGTACTGACGTGTGGCAAAGGATGCTTTAAGAAAAATAAACACACTCTCTTCCATTATATTCATACTTTAGTATAATTAAATTATTTAAAGGTGTTGCACCATATATATACGTGCTGTCATGTCAAAAAATAAATAGTTATACATAAGTGTATACCTCCTTTATTAAATAGCAGCATTTGCACAAGCATAAGAATAAACTTTCATTGTTGTGAAAGTCTGTAATATAAGTTTTTGTTATGTATTGTATAAATATTTAGGGGAACAAACTTAGAGAAATGATGGAAATGCGGGTTTACGGTGACTGAATCCTTTCGCTTTAATTATCGCTAGAATTGACGACGACGTAGGCGACTTGCGAAGGGCAACTCTAGTAAGGGCATGCTAGCCTGGTAAGTCATCATCATCATCATCATCTCAGCCATAGGACGTCCACGGCTGGACATGCCTTCCCCATTGATTTCCAGAAGGACCGGTTGGACGCGGCCCCTTGCCTGCGATCTTAGTCAGGTCGTCAGTCCACCTGGTCGCTGGCCGTCCTATGCTGCGCTTGCCAGTCTGTGGTCTCCATTCGAGAACTTTTTGACCCGAACGGCCATCAGTTCTTCGAGCTATGTGCCCTGCCTACTGCCACTTTAACTTGCTAATCCGCTGGGCTATGTCAGTGACTTTTGTTCTTTTACGGAACTCCTCATTTCTGACCCGATCACATAGAGAAACCCCGAGCACAGCCGTCTCCATAGCTCGTTGCGCGACTCTGAGCCTGCTCAGAAGGCCCATAGTCAGCCTGGTAGGTGTTGGTACATATTTTAAATATGTCCTGCCGAATTCGATTCGATGCTTTCTAGAAGCCTTTTTGGTATAACGTGTGTATCACCGTAATCTTCTACTAAATATATATGAAAATCTTGTGTCATCTGTTTGATATAGCATTTTTTGTGTATATATGATTAGGCTGAGAATAGGTCGTAAAGTATTTTTCATCTCTCATTTTTTAATTGTGACATATTTTTGTACGAACAAATATCCAAATAATTTAACCTTCGATGATTGAAGTGAAGTGATTTAAATGAAGTATCGTGTCACTTTGACATTTCCATAATGTATATGGTAGAACACCGTTTGCCGGGTCAGCTATACCAACGTTATAAAATGGTCTAGGGTCAGCTATACCAACGTTATAAAATGGTCTAGGGTCAGCTATACCAACGTTATAAAATGGTGTAGGGTCAGCTATACCAACGTTATAAAATGGTGTAGGGTCAGCTATACCAACGTTATAAAATGGTCTTAAATGAATAAAATTTCCCATGGTGCTTTTTAACGTCATTTTCATTGAGGTCTTATATTAATGTCATTCGCTATTTTTTTACTTACTTAATACTCGAGTCTGTGAAAAATGTGCACTCTTATCCTATTTTCTTTCTTTATTATCTTTTTATAACAGGCCCTAGTTTGCGATAAGCCTGCGTAAGTGCCGTAAAAACGGCGTCATTTCCACTGTATTTATAACGCGTTGTACTTGAGAGACAGTGGTTTTGATTCATACGAAAAAGGCTGTCGTACAATATGCCGACGAACATGTTTAGATAGTTCATCGTATATGAAGTAAGGAAAACTTTTATATTTGTAATATTTTTTATAGTGTACAGATTTGCGTTTGACCTCTATCTCACTTGATGGTCAGTGATGATGTGGTCGTATTTGTTATCACGCTAGACCTAGAATGCTTACTGGCCCTTAAGGACAGTTTCCTGAACATATGTTAAGTTTGGTGACAGTTTTTCAAACTTAAGGGTGGTAGCTAGTCAGGCAGGTCCTCAAAATTGCCTTACCACCTTGCTGGGAATTTGAAAACAGTGTTACTTTCACCGGAAGCTCACGCCGTTGATGGGGATCGAACCAGCATCCGTCGGCTCTCACCGCTGAGCTATCATCGCTTCAAATTTAAACCGTAGTCAACCTCCATGGTTAGACAAAAAATACTTTAAAAAGACGTTTAACAGAATAGTATCTCAAGCATCAGGAAGTATTTAGAGTGAAAATCATGAGCTGCATATGTTAAATCTAAACCAGGTGTCAAAACCTGGTTAAAGAATGTAATCTATATTCCTGCACTTTTAACTGAACCTATTAACTGATGCTAAACTGGCAGCAACTTGACAGGCTTTATGTCAAGTCCGCTTACCTTCAATGATGCTAGGCTTACTGCTTTTGAATATCTGAACTAATCTGAATCTAAACTAATATGCATTTCCATGCTAGACTTAACAAGTGAACGAGACAGAGCAGCTGGTTTCCCCTTACGGATATTAGGTATCTGTCTATATTTTGTAGCCTGCTTCTTGAGCCCAAAGTTCTACGCCTTATTGCAGCCATTAGCATACCATATTCTATCTTAAACCGCAAACGCAGTACATATTATCGTTTTCTTATCTCAGCTACTGTCTCACCAGACACTGCATCCCAACATGGCCGAGATCCACGTACAATCTAATAGGTTGATCTCTCTAAGATCACTGACGGTCGGCAGACTTAAGAGTTCACTTTTATGAGTTTTTAAGTGGCCGTTATAACGTTAGAAGGTCCAACTTGTGTCACAATGTTTGAGGCTTCGGCTAAGTACACGGTAATTTGTGGTGCTGCGTTTAACCAGTCGAGTAAGTATTCCATCTTATGATAAGTCAAAAATGGACTGTATATTGAGAATGTATGTATAAAGTAAAACTCAGTAAAGATAACAGTTATATTATAAAAAATCACGATTTATATAAAATAAAACTAAAAAATAGACCTTCGAGCGTGAAACTTATATATAGATCATATCATGATTGACTATATATTATGCTTCCACCGGAAGTCTTCATCAGGATCTTGAGTGCGTTGCGCAAGTCTTAACGTCCATAACATAAAACCAGCGAGAATGTAACTAAAAGATATGCAGTAGTCATTTATACTGTACTAAATAAATTCCGCTTATTTCCACAACGACAAAATGTGCTCTGACTGGTGGGTGCTAAGTAAAATATGCTTTATCTTTCCAGTACTCGTTCGAGTGGTCTTTGTTTCAACAATTTTTTTATAGATACTGAAATAAATTCAATAATTTTTAATTTATTTTTATTTTAAATTCGCATTTGTTATTGACAAAATTGTAATGTTACGTGGCACAAGCTTTTCTAAACATAATACAACCAGAAAAATTACAAATGTTGTATGTATTGCTTCCGCGCTGTTTGGCCGTGGTCTAAGTGAAACTTGTGTTCCAGACGTTTCGTCGATCACTGCGGTAGACATCTTCAGTGGTTCAGGTCCGGGCGGCGACAAGAGCGTAGAACTCTCCTCCGCGGCATCTTCGGCGAAGCCGCCCGTACCTGAAACACTGAAGTAGTCGATTGAGAATTGGTCACTTACCTCGTTTATTTCCAAAGTAATATTTTCGGATTTTGACACAATATTATGTTAATCCCCAGTCATAGTCGCAGGAATGTCGCGGAACGAATATTCTTTTTAATTTTATTCTGTTCAGTGACTGTTTTTGAAAGGTGACATTGAACTAAAACGTCATATTTACGTCAATAGTCGTGACACACAAGATGCTTTGCAACAGGTATTTAAACTTGAGGGTGGTATTAGAAAAAACATCCCCGAAATTACTGCACTGAAAACTAAAACTAGTCGGGTTCTCTACATTCACTTCGTTCTGACACTCATTCACCAGTAACGAGAACAGCTGATAATGCAGCAGAGAAAACGCAATGCCATAGATAATATTGTCTGTTCTATTTACAACAAAATACCCACTTGAACGTACGAGTAACTCTGCCACTAGTAAACGAACCACGGTCATTTGTAAACGTTGTAGTTACACGATACTATGGATTGTCAAGTCAAGAGGATTTCTTTTCTTATTTTTTCCTCTATTGTCCATTCTTATTTACTGCTAATCGTATATTAGATGTACAGCCTTATTATGTACAAAAAGTATGTTAGCAAATAACATTTGGGGTATGAGGTAATAAAATACTACCTACTAACAATCTTTGAATTGAAGAGTGTACATACTTATATGTAACATACTTCGCAATGTATATTTTAAAATAATGACTTTTTCTTTTACGATACAGATCTAGCCTTTGACCATAGATCTAGCGTTTGACCACTATCTCATTTGACGGTCAGTGACGATGCGGTCGAAGTAATCACGGTAGACCTAGAACGCTTACTGGCTCTCAAGGACCAATATATTTTACCATGTTTCAGTCAGGAAAAGTTAGTAACCCTGTTTTTTAGATATGAAAATCAATGAAAAATAATATATACTCATAAACAAGCCGCTCACCCACTGCTGTTGAGCCAGTTTACAGATGTCTCTTGTCACTAACTACTTTATACAATAAGGCTGCCAACTCGGTCTGGTAACCTGATATTTACTGTCATGAGAAGCTACTTCCATTATGATACCCGAAATATTGTATGATTGTGTTCTGAATACACGGTGGGATTTTTGTTAGAATATATAACTACAAGTTTAATACATTCATAAATTATTGGGTTAATAGATTTGTTTATTAAATGAAATCAAATCAAACTATATATATTGTCTCACAACTACAGTATTGCCACATAAATAAATACACAAAAACAGAGAATAAAACGGGGGTGCATGAGTGTAAGTGTTTGTGTGTGTGTGTTAGAGGGAGAAAAAGAAAGTGTTTGTGTTTGTGTGTGTGTAGTATGTAAGTAAGAAGCAGATATGTCAGTTTATTTATAGATATCATTTTAGTTATAGCTATGTTCTTTTTTTCGGAATAGTATTTTTTATATAAAATAAATTAATAGTACTACGAGAAGTGGTTTTCCCGAACACAGACCTTAACAGGCTACACAACCCGGGTCTTCTAAATTTATTCATCTGTGTATGTTTGTACGTATTTACATATTTTTTCTCTCTAAGAGATTGCTAAAAAAAAGTTTGGTAATAACTTTAGAATATAGGTACATGATAATTATCCGGATAATAATGTTAATTCTTACTCAATTTATTAATAACTAGCTGCGCCCCGCGCTCCGCGGTTTCGCCCGCGTGGTTTTCCCGCTACCTCAATTATCCCATAACTTACACTAAATATACGAACTTGTCCGGGATAAAAGTAGCCTTTGTGTTAATCCAGGGTTTAAACTATCTCCATACCAAATTTCATCGAAATCGGTAAGATCGTTGGAGCGTGAAGAAGTAACAAACATATACACATACAAATATACACACATACACATGTACACACATAAAAAAACTTTCGCAGTTATAATATTAGTAGGGTTAGGTGACCATTGTAAACCATATCACCGGTAGCTTCCCTAAAATAATGAATAAATAGTATTTTACATAAAATTCAAGAAGTCCTGAAATCTCCCAGTGTGAGCCGACCTCGCGCCTGGGGGTATTGTTTCATCACGCGGAGATGCCCCTGCTACAACCATATTATAATGGCACCGTCCGGAAGTGAAGGTGTCGATGATGACGATGATCATTTTAATGAAGGACTTCAAAACAATGTTGTTATTTCTGCATTATGCTCTTCAGTTTCCCAGTCAATTTGCACTTGAAAACTTTCCCCTCGTCGTCATAATATTCAGGGTTCCTTGCACCTATTACGGAGCCTTCTTCAGCTTCACAATTTGCTCATCGTAACAAGACTATCTTAATGTGCCCATAGACACGCTAGCGAAAAGCTGCATTACTGATTCCTGCAGTTGTAAACATACAATAAAATTCGAAACTAAGATAGCTTCTTTCCTCATATCCTTATTGCTTTCATCCTATAGCGACTCATACTTAATAAATGTAACTACAATAATATAATTATTACATACTTTGTCGTACTTTTTAAACTTACTATCCGAGTGCGACTTACGTGGCCTGACTGGTGTTCTTCTCTTCTCATCTTCATCTTAAGACAACAATCGGGAAAAGCTCGGCTTAACGTGGTTCACGGAAATCTCACTTGATAATGTCACTAGTGCCCACCCATCCAAGGTAACAATCGCATCAGTAGACTCCGCTATTCTTTTTTTGTAATAAGTGGCAAACAAGCGGAAGGGCCAAGAGATGTTAAGCGTTCACCATCGCCTATGGATATTTGTATAATACTGGGGGCAATGACTGAAAATCAGTGACTGAGGCTTTTGCCTTAGTTTTATGCTGAGTCGGGGCCCATATTCATGACACTCACAACATCATTATTATTCTGTTATTTCTTTATTGTTTTTGTATGTATCTCTTGTGTAATGTGAGTGTCTTGAATAAATGTGGTTCCTTTCTTTTTTTTTTTTCAATGAGTCTTAAAAAGGATTGGCAACGTATCGTACGTTGCCAATACTCTTTAAGACTCTGTTAACTCTCCTGTTGAAGAATCCCATATTGTTAAACTCGTTAACGCTACTCGGAAACACCGAGGGAGGAAGCTCGTTTCACATTTTGCTATGTAATATTATAATAGTTCACAAGTAACACTCGATATAAGGGCCATAAATCGTTGTGACATTATGTTCTTATTTGTTAACAGGTCAATAGAAGTGTGGCTGAAGACCGGACGCCGCCACAGCGAGATTCTAGCGGAACAAAAGCTGACAGAAGGTCAGCTCCGCAGACCTGGATCCACCATCATATTTTGGCTGAAATGTGAACAGGTATGTACGTCACCACACAGTCCCGGTATACATTTCAAATTACAAAGCAGCGCTCAGTTCGTAAACGGCGCCTGCATCTGTTCAATGGACTAAAGAACGTAATTGCCTTCAAACGGACATGGTCAAAAATAAAATAATAATTAGTGTTTTCTGTGTGTACCAAAGTTCTTTCTTTACATATTATCACTTTTTAATAAAATTGCTAATATCATAAAAAGAGAGATTAATAAAATGAATTTAAAATGATAACAAATAATCGTAGACTTTTAGTAGTATTTTTTAGTGTTTACTAGTGTACTCGTACGAGGATAACCCTGTGTTACACTGACAGGCCACTTTCTTGACAGTTCGAATAGTAAAACTCTCAGATGAAGCTACGAATGAGTTCGCAGATAAGGTGACATTAATTCATGGGTAAATATAGAGAGTAACCCAGTACATAGCTTTTTTGTCTTCTTGAAATTTAAGCGATTATATAGGTATTACTAGCTGCGCCTCGCGGTGTTACCCGCGTGTTGATGATTGATGATGATGATGAAAATTAGCCTATGTGTTATTCCGGGGCATGAAGTATCTACATACCAAATTTCTTCAAAACCGGTGTAGCCTTTGAGCGCGAAGAAGTAACAAACATACACACTAATTTTCCTCTTTATAATATTAGTAGGATAGGATGCAACGTTTTATTCAACCAGAATACACAAGAATTTGATATTTATTGACACAAAGCATGAAAGCAGAACAAATACAGCTGATATAAGAGTTCTGAGAAGCATGATTGGAGTGAGACTGACAGGGTAAAGAAAAGTGTGATTAGGGAATGTTGTGGTGAAACCGAAGATGTAAAGAGTAAGATCGAAAAGTAGTCATGTAGAGAGAATGAACGAAAGGAGATCGACTGAAGCAGGTATACATGGGAGAAGTGAATGGTAGTGTTGGAAGAGGAAGGCCTAGGATGACGTTCCGAAATGAGATTGAGGAAGTTCGAAAAAAGGACCACCTGTTTTTTTTTTTTTTTTTAAATTAACAGTTAATACTGTGGCTATTATACTGCCACAACATTGTCATCTTTGTATAATACTCACAGGTTTTTTTTTTTTTTATTGTTAGTACAAAGCTCAAAACATCTTAAGTCTAATCTTATGGGGTAACATTAAAACATTTACAAACAGGTAACAAACGAAAGAACATAACATGTTGTGTACATAAGTCCGTATTTTTTTTATTTTTTTTCCTTTTGTAATAAGTAGTTTACTACAAAAAAGGAAAGGACCAGGTCAAGAGTACTGCAAACCGACGGCCTTATATGAAATGTATTATATATAGCATTTGGAAGGCTTTGGTCCCTGCCCACTCCTACGGGAAAAAGGGGTCAATATATTATAATTACGCCCTTTTTATTTTAATTGTGTATATTAAATATATAATACAAAATTAAACTAAGACCAGTTACCAAGTAGAAGAAATTTCTTTACACTACATTAAAAAATAATTAATATAATTAAAGTAACTTAATCGTCTAATAAATATAATTAATTTAGCTGGTCTAGATAACTTTATTATGTTAAATGCGTCATTAAGCTTCGCTAGGCTATTTAACACATAATAATATGCACACGCACAGATCATATACTCTAGTCAACGACCACACGTGTCGGCGACTGTCTTAATGGTTGGCTAAGCAGACTATGGCAGGTTCTTGTAGCATATACTATAGAACATTATCTCACTTGATGGTCAGTGGCGATGTGGTGGAAATTGGAATAACGCTAGACCTAGAATGTTAACTGCCAGCTGCCTGAACACTGTATGTTTGGTGACAGTTTTTCAAACATGAGGGAGGTTGCTACATTGCTAGCCAATTAGTCACTGAAAAGTATGTTACCACTGTGCCACTATTCCGTTGGAGGGTATCGAACTAATGACCGTTTAGATTGACAGCCTTAACATTTCTTTAGTCAGGATGGCTAAACTCATATGTTAAGTAGTTACAAATACGTGAAGTATTCATAAACATACATTTTTATTTAATCTTATTAGATTCATTTTTTCATATTGAACACAACATTTACACAATGTCTTTAGGTTTCAATAAAAAAATATGTTTTTAAAAAGTGTTATGCTATGTTATTAGTATGCTTTTCATTGTACTCTTTTATTTGCAAGTTTCTTTTGTATCTTTACTAAACTCTTTTAGAGGTGGTTGGGAAAATAATGTGTCCTGCTGTGGACTACGGGCGCACGGCTGATATGATGATAACGATAAAATGGTTAAATAGTAACACCAATTAAAGACACGAAATTAATGTTTGCCATAAAAACTACATTGTTGCTTCAATGCATCTGCACGGGTTAAGGGCAAAAAACTCAGTACCCTTGCGTAGGGATGGGATTCGATACTTTTTAAATCGATAACAGAAAAATGTCTTAAAATTAGATAAGTAATTTTCTTCGTTTCTGTAATTATAGTTTTAGTATCATACAAGTACTAGTATATTATGTAGATTATAAAGTTATTCCATTTGTGTTACTCATAAAAACGAATAAATATTATTATTCAAATTCTATAACCTAATTCCAAAAATAAGTATTCAAATCAAATTTAAAATATATTTATGCTCTCTTCACAAAATGATTACTAAATGTTACATTTTATTGTTCCAAAATAGTCCTAATTTCACACGTGAATAAATATTTATATGCGATTCGAAAAGTTTATTTCAATTATTGATGAATATATCTATAGTGTTTTGACAACCATCTTCGAAAGATGGAGGATAATTTTAATTTAGTCGCTCTATTTTTCTGTCTGTGGATCAGAAGTCTGTCATTTATGATGACAGGAGAGACGGAGACTTGGACCAGCGAGGGCCTGATATTTTTTTGTTGGCTCTGAATGTTCGTGAGTTGAACACGATAAACGCTACTACTATACAAAAGATTCGAACGGACATTATGTACTTTCAGACGTAATGATCAAAGTCAGACGACAAGGTATCGAGAGGGCTCTGCTATACATATTACGTAAATGTAATAATGATGATTGTGGCTTATTATAAACCATAAAAATGTTTGCCATAAAAACTGTTAAAAATATGTGAAGCGAATTAAAGTTTTATCTTGACTGTCGCGTTGTTACCGAGGAATAGCACGAAAACCGAATGCGCGGTTAAAACCAACGAGTACAGCTTGAAGTACGAATACAAACTCACCGACAATATTCAATATGCTCATTATCAATAATTTAACATGATGTATCGATCAAAAATTGACATCGATACATAGACTTTCACTTCACCTCTAGAGTCAGTCCAGTACGCAGATGTCCGCATGCGCGCCACCTGCCAATCACGACTCGGCGCGCAGGTGTCGTGTTGTTTACGTTTTTTTCCTAGATGGCGGGTATTTCAAGATGCAGTGGGGTTTTGTAATGTACCGTGTCAGAAAAGTAATTGTTATAATTGAATTATTTAAAAAAACGTATGGCTGTAAAAAATTGAGAAGTATTAATTTTTAGAGATTTGTACATTCAAGTACTGGTCCGGGGTTGATTTGAGCTTTGGTTGATTGGATTTGATCCACTGATCATTTTAATGATCAATCTGTTGTTCAATCAAATTAACTGAAATTTTACACCATTAAGAAAAAGTACTTGTACAGGGACGATATAATCCAATTTGTATATAACAACTATAAAAAACAATATTAAATCAGATGTTTCTATTTAATTGCGGGTAGTCTTGTGTTAAATAAGTAGTTTGATGCTGACTAGAACTACCCGCAAACGAATAAAAATCAAATAAAGCACTAAAAAAGTTAGTTAACAAAATGTAATATTATTCACTTTATGCTTAACGCGGAACTTTCTTAATTTTCATCTCGTAAGAACCTCTTAATAATTAACAAACCCACCAAAAAATGAATTAATGAAATTGGCCCAGCTGTTCATGCTTGATACTGTGATCAAGGGAAATAGGGATTCTTTATATATATATATACGGATGTATTAGATATACAGTATAGCTACATGTTTAATGTACGTATTTAGCTTATTACGAAAAAGTAGGCACCTGCCGATAAAGTTTATTTTTCCATCGTTCCTCTCATGTGAGCGTTGTTGACAATGCGACTTAACGCTAACAGTAAGTGCACTATTTCCGTATAAAATATAGATATATTTTACAATTAAAAGAGAACTGTTTTATATTTGCATTATCGGTTACAATCAATAGGTATGTTAAATGTTGCAGCCATACTTGAACCGAATGGGCTCATGCGTGACGATGGTAAAAGACCTGACGGTATGACACTTATTCCCTGGAAGTTACGGGCGGCGGTCTTTAGAGTGGGACGCTACATGCGTTGACACGTTGGCGCTGTCACTTCTTGCCAAGACACATGCTAAGGCTGGCGCGGTTTATTCGGCGGAGCAATCAAATTGAAGCGGCGAAAATATGACAACCTAGGTAGTGGTTACATATTTGAACCGTTTGGGGTCAAGACATTGGGCCCGTGGGAACCGAGAGCTCATAGGATTTTCCAAAACTTGTCAGAGCGTATGATCGATGCGACGCGTGACCAAAATTCTGCGGGTAGGTGTTCTTTAAGAGCAGACAAATCTGTCTACCCTCTTTGTTTCACGTTTGTTGCGTTTAATGGTGTTACCACTGTCACTGTCATAAAAGTTAAAACTCGATGTTGATCTCGACACACAAAACTCACGGTATCGTGAAAATATCGAGCAAATAAAACAAATAAAATACAGGGTAAACATCCCGTTAATAATATTATTTTCTAATTATGGGTAGGTATGTTCATACAATTATAGTAGAAAAATATCCGTAAGGAAGTCTTAGATATACGCGGACGGACGGTTCTGTTTGAAGGTAGCATAAAAACGTACATAAAAACGATGAACCAGCTAGTATTCGCTTAAATTATTATGGAATAAAAACTTTATTTAACTCACCTCTTTCCAATATAATGAGAAAATAGAATAAAAAACATGTTTCAGCTTCATTCGTTCACAACACCTGACGTCATTAAGCTTAACCTATCACGCGAGGAGACTGGCCGTTTGTCATAATCTAATCTAAAATAGTATTTACTGAAAAATAATTAATTTTCTTAGATAATATACCGTCGCATGATATGATAGTTGTTTTTTACACATTATATATATATATATATTTATATATTTTACACATTATTATAGGCGAGCCTATGACCACTATTTCACGTAATGTTAAGTGACGATACGGTGTACGCTTCCGCTATTGATCTCCACAAGAATCGATTGGAAGCGGCTTGCTTCTTCTTGCTATCTGCCATGATCACGACTAAAATCATCATTATCTCACCCATAGGACGTCCACTGCTGGACCTAGACCTCCCCCATTGGTTTCCACAAGGCCTGGTTGAAAGCAGTCCGCATTCAACGAGTAAAATAGTCGTAAACAATTAACAGTGTTGAAACAAGATTCTATAGTTTAACAACTATAAAACACGAACACTTATTACTTAGCTGTCGAATATAATAACAATATTGTCTTAAATTAACGACATATTATACTGAACCCACTTTGATGAAATATGTATCTATGCGACGAATCCGAACAAATTACAAGAGTTATGCTCGAACTAACAAATATATGTAAACATCCGAAATGATTAGTTCCTCCTTTTATGGAACTCGGTTAAAAACGGCACTTTTTTAATTTACTGACATTCTACAGCTATCGCCAAGACCATCACAATGCAAATATAATGCGTGTAAACAAACATGTGACATCTCCGTATATAGTAATCAATACTTTTTACTTCTATTCTAAGCAGATGCACATTAATATACATTTCTATACTTATCCGAACACAACACATTTGAATTAGAGATGAGAAGATGTGGTAAAATCTAGAAATTACCTACTTACAGAAGTGCCGGTTGACTATAATTTTTAACAAGCGTAGAATTGGGTTGGTGTTTTATTTGTGTGTGTTAATTTGCTTTTGTTTCGTGTACGTATTGTATTAATACTCTATTAATAATGAATGTAATGCCTTTCTTGTAGAGAGAATGAAAGAAAGGCGATTGACTAAGCAGGTATACATGGGTGAAGTTAATGGTAGTGTTGGAAGAGGAAGGCCTAAGCGAACGTTTCGAAATCAGATTGATGAAGTTCTGCGGCAGGGCCAGGTGAAGAGCACTGTAAACCGACGGCCTTATATGTAAGATCTAATGGGCGTTGATGAACCGAAGGAAGAGTGTTGCAATTGGAAGGCTGTGGTCTCTGGCTACCCCTATGAGAAAGAAGCGTGAAATATATGTATGTAGCCATGTATGTATGTTAATTTCTTTTTCTTTTATGATACACGTGTTGGATTTGTTAAGGTAATGCTAGAAAATCTCATTTAAAATTAGAGCTTTTTTTTTTTTTTTTTTGTTTACATATTATAAATTCGCGTTTGACAACTGTCTCACCTCTACCGCGAGAAACAAGATGTTCGTCATGTATTTCCTTTATGTTTTACTGCTTAGTTTCTTTACCACTAAAAAACTTTTTAATAGACACTTACAAGTACTCTAATTTATTCTTCTCACCCTAATGAAAAAGATAATTTTGAAACTGACTTATTTTGTATCTAATTGCTTTAAACCCTCGTTAAATTTTGAGAATTATTAATTGAACCGACATAAATTTTAAGCGAATAAAATGTTTCACATAATGGAACATAATTTGTCCATTATCCGACAGGATGAAAAAGAGTTCCGGATAAAGCCGGCACAATATAGTGGCAGAAGATCTGTCGCATCTCTAATTTGGTTCGAACAGGTGTATTCAATGCATTCTTGCATAATCAACTCTATAAGCCAATCAAAATGATTAGTCGGCTGCAAGTGTTTTTTAATTAGTACATTATTTGTTAATAACCTACTTAGAAGGTAATAAATGACATCTCGAGCTGACTAGAAGAAAGAATGTAACTGTCAATACGTAGATATTTCACTTAGTTTATTATTTTGGAAAAAATACAATTCGATAAAAAAAATATCTTGAACCCAATAAAATTATCAATGCATGAAATAAACTGATCGGAACAGCTATTAGGTAACAAGTAGGATTTATCTTAAACTTTTAAAGAGAAAATATGTCGATAAGGTTTTGTATCAAAAAGTTTTACAATGTACCTTTTTTTTCAATTGAATATTAATATATGACCTCCCGTAGAAGTACCAGGTATTCGACCAGCAAATATTCGACTGACTTCACTAAAAGAGGAGCTTGTCCATTCATTTCAATATATCAACATCCCTGTAGAAGCAACAATTAGCAAATATTCGACTGACTTCACTAAAAGAGGAGCTTGTCAATTCATTTCAATATATCAACATCCCTGTAGAAGCAACAATTAGCAAATATTCGACTGACTTCACTAAAAGAGGAGCTTGTCAATTCATTTCAATATATCAACATCCCTGTAGAAGCAACAATTAGCAAATATTCGACTGACTTCACTAAAAGAGGAGCTTGTCAATTCATTTCAATGTATCAACATCCCTGTAGAAGCAACAATTAGCAAATATTCGTCTGACTTCACTAAAAGAGGAGCTTGTCAATTCATTTCAATATATCAACATCCCTGTAGAAGCAACAATTAGCAAATATTCGACTGATTTCACTAAAAGAGGAGCTTGTCAATTCATTTCAATATATCAACATCCCTGTAGAAGCAACAATTAGCAAATATTCGACTGACTTCAGTAAAAGAGGAGCTTCTGAATTCATTTCAATATATGACATCCTAACCTATAATATAGTTTATACTCCAAAACAAACTGTAACATAATGTGGCAGAACAATTTAATTTAAAACAAATACAAATACAAATACAAATTTTTATTTATGCAATATTTTAAGGTTACAAAATATGGTGTACCCTGCCTTTTGTTTTAATTAAAAATAATTGTGTTACAAAAGGCAGTGTCTTCCCAAAATATATCTCTATTTTACAATCTTATTATAAATATGTACAATTTATAAATATTTTTTATTATTAAGTACAAACATAGATACATTACCTACGATATATAGAGATGTGAGATAGATGTTATGTGCCGTTTCTGTCATCAGCTTACTGAACTATCTCTAGAAATGATTCCACCTTATCATAGTCTAGTTTTTCCAACCACTCGAATATTTTAGTTTTGAATTTGTACATGGTTAGGTTCTTAATTTTATTTTTTACATTTATTTTATTATAAAAGACTGGAGCTAGATAATTATAATGTTTCCGAGCAGCTAAACATGAATATCTAGGAACAGGACATTTATCAAGCCTTTTTTTTGTGACAGGTAACCTAGGAACAATTTCCCTATGATATCTGCGTAAACATTTGTAAATAAAAAGTTTTCGTACGGATAAAACATTACTTTTATGGTATAAATCTGTTGTAGGGAATCTAAAGTTGAGACCAAACATAACCTTTAATAGCACTCTTTGTGCTCTTTCAACGTCTAGCATGGTTGACTTAGCAGCACCTCCCCAAGAGCTAATGCAATAAGTTATAATGCATTCTGCTAAAGCCTTATACGTTTGTATAAGCAGTTTCTCATCCGCTACCATTTTAAGAGTTTTGAAAACATATATTAATTTTCTGATTCTTTTTGTCGTTATTTCTATGTGGGTATCCCATTTAATATTCTGATCAATAACAACTCCTAAATACTTAATTGTTTCCTCACATGCCAAAACTTTGCAGTCACAATCAAGAAATGAAGTTCCACGATTACATGGGTAAGTGTGTGCTTTTATTTGCATATTATGATGGGGCCTTCCTGCTTCAATTTTACTAAATGCGAGATATTTGGTTTTATCTGAATTAAGGGATAGCAGGTTCTCTTCCAGCCAAGCAATTACTGATGCTAGTCCTAATTCTGCATTCCTGTAAACTTCCGTCCATGAATCATCATGGAATAGAAGTACGGTATCATCAGCAAACATAACAATATCAACATTTCTCGTGTAAACCTTACATAGCTCATTCACATAGATTAAAAATAAGGTAGGACCCAGCGTTGATCCTTGTGGAACCCCGTAATTACTAACTATAGAGTCACTTACGTAGTTATCTACTTTGACATACTGATTGCGGTCTGTGAGATAGTCTTTAAACCATCTGTGGATGATACCTCTAATACCAATACCTTCCATTCGCGATAAAAGGATAGGTATCGAAACAGTATCGAATGCCTTTTGAAGGTCTAAAAATACACCAATACACTTCTGGTTATTATCCAAAAATCCGGTAATTAAAGATGATAAATGAAGTACTGCATCATCTGTAGATTTCCTTGCTCGAAAGCCATATTGATTGCTGACTAGAATCTTATTTTTCTCCAAATACGACGTGAGTCTCTTATTGGCAATTTTTTCAATGACTTTTGAAAGCGTTGATAACAGAGAAATAGGTCTATAATTAGATGGTGTTAGTTTATCTCCTGCCTTGAATATTGGGACTATAACAGCTTTCTTGAACATGTTAGGGAAAATACCGTTTGAAAAGCTCATGTTACAGAGGTGTGCTAAGGGTTCCGATAAATATTCTATACAGGTTTTTATTACAGATGTGGATATGTTATCATGACCAGTTGAACTACTATTTTTTAAACTAGTGACTATTTGACTTCTTTTGGATCAGTTAAGAACAGTGAAAGGGAGTTTATTGGTGAAGAATAGGTTAATGAGGCTGCTTTAGCTAGATCCATATCAGTCTTTTCAAGATTTTTTAAGGTATTTTTAGCTAATCTAGAGCCCACTGAAGCAAAAAAATTATTTACATGGTTAAGGGATTCTTTCGGATTGTTTGTAATATTAAGTAAATGGGTAGATGATGACTTTTGGGGCGAATAATTACAGAGATCTTTGATAATTGACCAAGTGGTCTTTATATTTCCTCGAGATGATTCCAGTTGTTTTTTATAAAAGTTTTGTTTCAGTGATTTAATGATTTGATTACATTTGTTTCTATATTTTTTAAATTTAAGTTTTTTCTCTTCTAAGTCGGGATTTTCTCTAGCTTGTTGTTGTAACATGTTTTTTGTTCTAATACACCGAACTATTCCACTAGTAATCCAAGGTTTTATTGGTTTATATTTGCATGATACTTTTTTAAGAATAGTATTTTTCTCGACCGCTGATTGAATTATAGACACAAATTTATTGGTCGCTGTGTTCACGTCATCGGTACAGTAATAATCGTCCCATGTTTGCTGCGATAGCGCCTCTCTAACTGCATCAATGTTAGTTATTCTTTTGTAGCTATTAATGTTCTTACTATTTGGTTGTGAGGTATCTATGGATAACAGAATTGGACAATGATCCGTTAATTTAGAGAGCACAAACGTCTGCCATTTCATATTTGTCTTTATCATGAAATGATCCAGGCAGGTTGAGTATCTTGTTGGAAGATTAATCCCCTGCATAAAGCCGTGCCCAGCCATCATATTTAGGTAGTTTGATGCATGTCCTGTAAGATGTGGATCGGGTAAAATGTTTATATTAACATCACCAGTAAAGATGACATTGCTTTTATTTAAATTAGTATTAGTTAGTATATCGTTTAACGATTCGAGATACTGTGTTGGGTTACTAAAACATGATGGCCTATATGTACAAATAACTGAATAGAAATTATTCAACTTGAGTACTAGACAATTTCCTTCATCCATAGCTGGTTCAAGACAATTTACAGTAAACTCGTTTTTGACGTAGGCAACAACTCCGTCATTTTGATTAAAATGCCTTTTTGTGTAAAACATATTATAATTGTAAATTGGTGGTGGGTCATATTTACGTGTCCAGCATTCACTCAACACAATAACATCAATTTCTATGTCAAAACAGCTTAAGAATACAAGCAACTCATCGAGATTTTTGTAAATGCTTCTTATGTTAAGTGACAAAATATTAATTTTTTTGTGATGGCTATTTTTCAAAAGTGTGGAACATTTCGAAGGATCATCTAGTTGTCTACAATCAATAGCTCCAGTGTTATCGATATCCTCAATCAGACCATTATTCACAGAACCAAATTTTGTTTATAGTAATTAAGAAGGAGCATGTAGCAAATGTCATAATTTTCCTGGATATGTCCATCATAGGCCCGCGTGAATGATTGGTTATTTATTGAATACGAGTTGTTCAAAAAATATTAGAATTATGACGCCAGATCTGGTCACAAATATGCCAGTTCTTCAATATCACTATTTGGTTTGGAAACATGAAGCTAGGTAGGCAGCAGTCAAACGGTTGTATTGACTCCCCAAAGAAAATGACTGGTGTAGTGCTCAATACCAATTTGAGCTTAACAGTTGGGACACAATAATCAATTAAGTCAGTCAAAAAAATTAGTATGTGCATATGTTTCTTATGTAATCCACGTGCAACATTTTTATTCAATGCTGTGTGGTGTTCAATGAATATCAGTAGACAAAGGTGCTTCACAATAGTTATTGCTAACATTAGAAAAGTAGTAATTAGACAAATAATATTTAATAAATAACTAGGTGTGACTCCACACCTAATAAAAGCGTGTTTGGATAAAAGTCATGCAGATCTAAGTTTTTCTATGTCTGATACGTCGGTTATACGGATATGCGGCGTGCCTTCTGTTTTTCTGACATAAATTTTCCCGTATGCTATCCAGCAGAAGGTAAAGCCATTTCCCTTTGCGAACTCACGCGCTAGGTAGTACAGCCTCCTGTCCTTCTGCGTTAAATTTTCAGAAATATAAACTGGCTTTTTCTGCCCGTGAATATCCAATAAGGTAGTATTAAACTTATCATTATTGCTCTTATTATAGTTTTTGAATGAGCCGATAAAGTTATCTCTCGTAGAAACTGTTGTGAACTCGGCGATTATAGGTTTGATCGTCGATTTAGTATTGATACGATAGATATCTTTTATTTCCAAGTTATGTAATGGGATATTTAAAGCTTCCGCTGTTCTTCCAATTAGCTCTTTCAGTTCCTTTTTTGTTTCCCTGGGTGCTGGCGGAACATTTCTCATTTCAATGCTAGTACACCTAGCATTTCGATTCAAAACTTCTAGCTGGTTTTGCAAGGCACAAACCTCTTTAGATAACGACTTGTTTTCTTCCTCTAGTGTTTGCATTCTCACCAACATGTCATCATATTTAATGGACATAAATTCCATTGCAGCTTTTATATCGTTATTCGATTTCAGGAGAGTGGAGTAAGAGTTTTCGTTGTCCTCCCGAAGCTTTTTGAACATATCCAAAACTTCGGCCTTACTTACGTCATCAATATCACCGCGCTTTCTCTTAGCTAGGCTAGTCTTACGTGATCGACAGCCAGCTAGTGACGCCGTGGAACTCATGTCGGCAGCGTCCTGCTCCTGCGGCTCTGAAGTGTTGGAGTCCGACGCATACTGCACAGGTGTTTTAAAAACCATTGGCGAATCACTTTTAGGTGGTGTACGTTTAAGCGGCATTTTGAGTACTTACTTGCCTTGCTATTGAACCAAGCTTGACAAAAAAACTTGAATTGCGCGCTTACAGCAAAAATATTCAGGTTAATTAGTTACAGTCACTCAGATATAGAAATACCAGGCTCCCAGAAACAGCAGGCGGCGCGGGCGCACCGACCGGTTCCTTACGGCGCACGCACACACTCACAGACAGGTACGATGCGCACCGGTGCAGTGTACCGGGGGCGCAGAATTACAGCGAAGCTGCGCAGCAACCACCTGTTGATCACGGCTGTGTGCAAGGCTTGTTAGTTGTAGTTACGTAGGTGTGTTAATGTATACTTGCGTACGGTCGCAGAGCCTTGCATGTGTTGAGCTTCACCACTTAGCGTGTAAACTTCTTTGATGTTTATGCTCTCCTATTTTATTGCGATGAATAAACTTATTGATTAAATTAACAAATAATGAAATAAAATGACAAAAATTCGTATGCACACGTCTACTCAACATCGAGGTCCGGGGGGAAGAGGAAAACAAAACATCTCATCTAATTATAACGTGCATAGTCATTTTTAGAATCAAATCAACCTCACACAATTATGCGTGTGTGCAGGTTGAGTGAGCAGGTGTGATTATAAAAATGCAGGGTGCGCTAGCGCAGGTAGTTGATGCTACGCGTGGTGCGAGATTAATAAAAACTGAATAATGACGATGTACGAACGGAACTACTAGAAAGTAACATCATCTCATCTGTTTATGTTCATACGTGTTTCTATGCTATTTACTGCCACTAAGCCAACTATTTTTCTATTTTTTGCACCAACATTGGTTAACATTCTGTTTATCAATGCTACCCACTCACTTCTCTTTTTTCTAAAATTATTCGAATATCTCAATTGTTTTTTTTTTAAATTAGATGGAGGTAGGTGCAGATATTATTTAATTTGGCATTCATCACTCGACATGACATTCAATTGAAAGTGTTTGACAGACTGTTTGTTTTTCCTCAATTGGATCCCGATTTTTGTTACACCACTTAAAGGCAGATTTTACATTTAAATATATTGTCATTTTGGTTAGTCAGCATTGTCATAAACGACTGATTCACATGTTTCTAGATTTATATCTACTATTTTTATATGAATGAATAGTTATCTATAATGTATTTGTGTCATAGTAATGTGTTGGCCTTGAAATTGTTCAAAATAACATAGGTACAATAGTGCAGGTGAAGTATACGACATTTTGTATACGCTAGATTAAGGGTTTTTTTTTTTTTTTTTTTTTTCTTTCTTTAATTGTATTTTATACTGTATTCAGTATATGTATGTTTATATATTATTGTTATAATATTTTATACTATGTCTGATGTTAACTTAAGTGCCAATGACGAAGTATATTTCTCTGCGTGCTCTGATGACTCTTGCACTAGTACTGAGAGCTTTCATAGCATACCCCCCCTATGCGACTCACTAGCCGGTTATTTTTCTGATGTGCCTAAGAATTTTAATGCTCTTCATATCAATGCTCAGAGTATTCCGGCCCATTTCAATGATATACAAGCATCTCTGTGTGTAAATAATATCCATGCAATTCTTGTCTCCGAGACTTGGCTAAAGCCTTGTCTTCCATCCGCTTTATACTCTCTTCCAGGGTTCAATATGATACGTAATGACCGCACAGGAGCTGTTGGAGGTGGTGTCGCCATATATTTGCGCTCACATATTCCCTTTTCGATTCTTAGTATGTCTACACAGCCTCCACCAGCTAATGCCGGCGAACATCTATTCATTGAAATTGAACTCTGCAGCACGAAGATACTGCTTGGAGTTTTCTACTGCCCTTCTTTACATATAAACTATTTTTCAACTTTCGAAAACCTTTTAGAAAATTTTGCTACCACGTATATTCATTCCATTATTATGGGTGACTTCAATACTTGCCTTCTCAAAAATGACTCCCGCTCCTCTCTCTTACAGTCAATTGTCAAGGCTGGCAACATGCATATACTGCCACTCAATGCCACGCATAATTTCCCTAACTGTACCCCTTCACTCCTCGATCTAATTATAATTTCTTCTACCCATCATGTTGCTAAGCATGGCCAATGCCTTGCTGATGCATTCTCCTACCATGACCTCATCTATCTCTCTTACAAAATTCGACCTCCAAAACCTAAGCCAAAAATTATTCTGCAGCGTAACTTTAGTTCCATGGACATAGATAGACTTCGTGACGATGCGCGTAACATTGATTGGGTGCAAGTTTATAATGCCGAGTCACTTGATGACAAAGTTGCAATTTTTAACTCGCTGTTAACACAACTTTACGACAAGCATGCACCTATACGGCCAGTAAAGATGAAACACCTCCCGGCTCCTTGGCTAACTAAGGAGATTAAAACGCTCATGCACAAAAAAATCGTTGCCAAGGCCAAGCTCAGGCATCGTCCTACTGACCTAAATAAAGACAAATATATACAAACTAGAAATCGCTGCAATAGGGTGTGTAGGGATGCATTCCGCCGCTATATCCACAAATCTGTAGAAGACGTAGATTCTGCAAAAGTTTGGAACTTTTTAAAATCGTTGGGAGTTGGTAAAACACGCCAAGATGCAGTTCCAAAAGATTTGGATATCGATACTTTAAACCGACATTTTTCCTCGGGTTCTTCTAACCTGGATCCGGAAGTCAAAACCAATACAATAAATTATCTTTCTTGCATCGGAACTCCTGATTACTCTCCATTTTTCTTTAGTCAGTTTGCCGCAAGTGATGTTAAAAAGAGTATACTATCAATACAATCAAATGCCATGGGTGTTGATAATATCAGCCGGAAAATGATTACTACCATTGCAGATGAACTCATTCCAATAATTTGTCACATTTTTAACCACTCCATCTCTAATGGTGATTTTCCTTCAACATGGAAAGAGTCACATATCATTCCGTTGCCTAAAAAACCTAAACCTGTTTCCTTCTCCGAGTACCGTCCTATTTCTATTTTACCATTCCTCTCCAAAGTCCTTGAGCGTCTGGTCCATAATCAAATGAGTTCTTTCCTTTCCCGAAATAGCCTCTTCAATCCTCTGCAGTCAGGTTTTCGCCCTAGTCATAGTACTGTGACTACCCTTGTCAAAATCACAGATGACGTTCGACTGGGAATGGAAAATGGCTTGCTTACTGTCCTTACTCTTCTTGACTTCAGCAACGCCTTTAATACCGTAGATTTTGACATTATTTTAGCAACGCTTAGCTCTATTAACATATCTCCTTCGGCAACTGACTGGTTTCACAGCTACATGTTTGGACGTCGGCAGCGTATCCGCATTGAGGATACTTTCTCCTCTTGGTGTAATACGTCTGCTGGCGTTCCTCAAGGCGGAGTCTTATCTCCTCTCTTGTTCGCTATATTTATTAACTCTATATCTCATTCGCTTACTTCATCCTACCACCTCTATGCAGATGATCTTCAAATTTATTCACAGGCCTCTCTTGATAATTTGAGTACAGCTATTTCTGCAATCAACGCTGACCTGTGCCGTATCATGGAATGGAGCAATAGTTATGGCTTGAAAATCAACCCAGAGAAAACCCAGGTCATTATCTTAGGAAGTTCGCGAATGACTGCCAGAATCAATTACACCTCGATTCCTAAAGTAGTCTTTGATGGGGTTGTAATTCCATTTAGCCTGGAAGTTAAAAATTTAGGCGTCATATTTGATAACTGCCTTTCATGGGGTCCTCAAATAGCATCTGTGAGTCGGAAAGTGTTTGCTTCAGGAGCTTCTCTTAAGCGATTACGTAACTTTCTTCCTACGGCAACTAAAGTTATGCTGGCACAATCTCTCCTACTCCCGATCCTTGACTATGCTGATGTGTGCTACCTAGATCTTAGGGAAGATCAATTAAATAAACTTGAGCGCCTTCAAAATTACTGCATAAGGTTTATTTTCGGCCTTCGAAAATATGACCACGTTTCTCAGTTTCGCACCAAGCTCAAGTGGCTGCCTATTCGCCTTCGCCGGAATACTCACATCCTCGCTCTTCTTTATAATACTCTATTCAACCCTTGCACTCCCAACTATTTAAAAGAGCGTTTTGAATTTATCCATTGTACCAATTTTTCTCTCAGGTCATCAGAAAACCTAATGTTAAAAACACCCAGTCATGGAACTTCCTTTTATGACCGGTCATTCACAGTTGAAGCTGTTCGTCTTTGGAATGCACTTCCAGTTGCAATTAGGAAGGCTCAGTCACTATCTGCATTTAAAAGCAAAGTGAAAGAGTTTTATCTGACGCAGTGATTTGCTTCATTAACCAGAATAGTTACTGTTGATAATTGGACATAATTAAATGTTTATTCTTATGTATGTTCTTATTTAAGTTTATATAGATATCTATATGTATTTTGTTTTTATTGTATACATGTATGTATATCATTTTATATTATATATATATATATATATATATATATATATATATATATATATATATATATATATATATATATATATATATAATTTGAATGTATTCCATTAATATTAACGTACACCCTATTCCTTTTATCACTTTGTTTGACTCCTTACCAAGGTTGACTGGAAGAGATCGCTTTCAGCGATAAGTCCGCCCTTTGTACTGTATTGTTAGATTTATGATGTATTTGTGTATTGTTTTTCCCTGTGTGTACAATAAAGTGTTTTGTATTGTATTGTATTGTATTGTACGAAAGAAGTTACTCCGCAGTTACCAGCCCTGTCAATATTGTCAGGTTGCCTTCTCTATATATTAGTGTGCGGGTACAACTTACTTTTAGATAATGTAAAAACATTAGAGGCAAAGACTTAGTTTTGTATTCCGCTCTCCTACACTTTTACGCGTCGTGGAAACTAAAGGGTTAATAATCTGCCATTATTATACTTCTTTTATTATTAAGAAAAAAACTCTTTTTGCGTTGTGTTTCAAGTTGTGTTCTGATTTCTCAATAATTTGTCATTGTGACATACGGTTTAGAAGTCATTGTTAAAGGTTAATTTCAATAGCCAAATAAAATAGCAGTCTGAGTTGAAAAGTTGTACTTTAAAATCGGTCATTTGGATTACTCCCAGGCGAACTCGTGAGCATTACTAGTATATAGTATTTATATTATTGGATCGTTTCTGTTTTGTTTTGTATAATGCTCCCAACTTACGAAGACACCTTCATTAGCGTGCCCACCTGCTACACAAAACAAGGGTCATTAAACGAGCGTTTAGGGCAGGTCTACGAAATCGGTTTTGTTGGCGGTAAGGCAGGCGCTGACGCAGGCGGCACGCGAGCCACGGCGCGGCGACGCGTGCGCAGCTCATCGCCCACCTGTTGTACATGCACCCTAATGTACTCCTTATATAGGTTGTAGTGTTTTCGTTATTTACAATAATATATATTGAAGGAAAGTGAGTAATTTGTATTACATGGTTATGAAGCAGTATCGTCTACTGAGGGACATTCAGAACAGAGAAAATTAGTTATATTTAACTGGCTTCTAAAAAAGAGCATAGTTATGTGTTTGTAGTTGTTTATGTTTATTACATGTGCATAGCGCTATTTGAAAACCAATTTGGTTAATTTTCCGATTGGTCCCATAAATTTTTTATTTCAATAATTGAGTCTAAGTAGTAGTTTGTATATTGTTTTAGTGTCCGTGTGTCGCTGTGGGTCAGTGCTGAAAACCAGCGCCGTGGGCTAACTCTTGGCATAATGCTGAGCTCTGACCTTTTCTGGCAGTACTGCATATGACACCAGTCCGTAACCATCTAGTTCGTATTTTATGTTGTTGTGTGCGGTTCTGTTTTGAATAAATGATTTTTCATTTCATTTCAGTCAGGGGTTTTTGACCGTTTCCTGTCCTGTTCCTTATCTAATGTTCCATTTCACTACCAGGAACTATTTTCGTGTAAATCTTTTTTTATTGTACTAGAAATACTATTGCGAGTCGCTTAACTAATTATAATGTTGTGCTTTATAGCATCCTGTATACAAATAAGCGCGGGCGCACCTGCCATGCTGCCGCTTTCTCGTTTCTTTTTTCTTTGTGTCTTGTCTTTTAACCCTAAGCTGGCAAGTGTAATAACCCGACATGCATTATGGTAGGTCATTTTGACATTACTATTTTAACCTTTTGCCGTTTTTTACACATCCGGAACAGTGCAGTTTGTAAATTCCACGAATTCTTCGTAAAGTCAAGGGAATTACTAAATTAAATAATGACTAAAAAACCCAACTATCTTTTTTGTTTATTATCGTGCTCAACTAGGTAAGTACTACGTAGTGTGAGCTAGTATCGTTATTATTGGTGCTGAAGAAGGCTTGCAAAGTATATTTGTGTCTGTCAGTAATTTTAAAAGACTCATAATGTTATTAATGCCAAATGGTCGATGCCTTGTAAGTGTGTCTATTTTTTATATACTTTAATTAACTAATAATTAATATCGAATCGCAATCGCAATAGCATGAAATATAAAAGTAATCAATTATCATTATTAAAATAAGTTTCGCGCAAGTTGCATGAAATTTTTATAGCTGTAAAAGCAATATGTTTAGATTTTTAATGATTGTTAATCAAAACTAATTATATTACGTTGATCTCATGTAACTGATAGCGAAATAGTATTAGTAATTGACCTGGCAAACGTGGCTGAGACTTAACCTAGCTTGGTTAAGTCTCAGCCACGTTTGCTTTTTACAATGAATCTGACTTTTAAAACAAAATCTATAAAACCCCCTTTAATATATAGCCATGCCAAATGTGCAACATTTTTTAAGAATATTAAGAGGTATATCCATCCGATTATAATGAAAATTCTATAAAACCAATTTGGAAATAGTCAACTATTTAATGGCTGAAAGGTTTATGTTAAATAGGTTCATAAATTAAGCACAGTGACATAAGAAGGGTGACAATTATATTACCTACCTATCTTTGGAACATTTGAACATACTTCTTGAAACCTATCTTTGGAACATTTGAACATACTTCTTGAAATCTGTCTTTGGAACATTTGAACATACTTCTTGAAACCTATCTTTGGAACATTTGAACATACTTCTTGAAACATATCTTTGGAACATTTGAACATACTTCTTGAAATTAAAGGAAGATACTAAACTCCTACTTTTTTCAAGTAGGTATCATTATATTATTTCTAAATCCTTCTAAGTTATTCTTAGACTAGTAGAAGTTACCGACATAGCCCAATGGATTGTTAAAAGTTGTAATAGCATTATGAATGTATAAAACACGGGAATTAGTCACGTAGTAAGTCAGAGGGTTCCGACTATAGTTTCAACCACGTTCGGTGGTCTTTTTCAACGAGAATACGGGGCTTTCGCGGACGCTGTCGCAGTTCGCCTAGTACGTCAGTACGAGGCTACGACTATAGTCGGAACCCTCTGACTTACTACGTGAGTAATTCCCGTGTTTTATACATTCATAATGTGTCAAAATCACGTCAGTTTTAATAACAAAGTTGTAATAGCAGTGGACAGAGCACATGTCATGCAGAACGACGGCAGATGGGGCTGAAAGGTTCTCTCATGGAGACCACAAACTGGCAGGCGTAAGTAGGACGTCCCCCAGTGGACAGACGACCTGACCAAGATGGCACGAAGAGGCTGTACGCATGCCGCTACCACCCAGTCTTTGTGGCGAGCATTTGGAGGAGACAGATGACCAGAAGTTGACGTCCTATGGCTTATATGATGATCATGATGATGACAGCTTAATAAATAAAGATTTCTTTTTACCCATAGCAACAATGTTTCAAACGTACATAATTATATGTACACGTACTTGTTTATACGTAGATATGGAATCTTGGTAATTGCGCACATGTCTACAATTAAGTGGTTTTTGTATCTTTAGATTGCATGAAATATATATGGAAATATATCTAAAAATACCATATCTATTCTTAGGCGGCTAAACCGTGTAATTACTTACTTTTTTAAGTTACATCAAAGAGTTTTATTTAAATATGTTGTCTGGGGTTAAACTAGCGCTGTGTTGCCAGTGTGGGGGGGGGGGGGGGGGATTAGGTTATCTATTATAAGTGAGGAGACAGGCAAAGGGCAATGTTTTCGCCTGCACATGACTTACGAAACGACCTCAATCATATTTTGAAAAAGACAAAGTAATCGTCAAATAAAAAGCGTCAATCTAGTGAGTGTTTATGTGTCAAGATTTTCCGCTATTTTTCTTTTAAGCATTTAACGGCGGGGGTTTTCTTTTGATTTTTTGAAGGGTTTTTTTAAAATGTTAATTTTACTTTTTTTAACGTAGGTCTTTGGTAATGTGCGTATTTGATATGTTTTCCTGAGCACAATGATCTGAGCAGTCCAACATGCGGGAAAAAATAAAGTGATCCTGCAACGGTATCATTTTTCATTATAGAACCCTAATAAAAATAATGGTATACAAATATAGCTTATTCACTCCTCATAAAGTTGTATAAATGAATATATTATTATTATAATTTCATAAGTTCTTATTCATTACCATGCTTGCGGGTAGTTCAGTCCAGCACCTTACATGGATGATTTAGCGTGACAGTACCCTCAATTCATTTTAAAAATTTGGTTTAATGAGTCTTGTGTGTCTTTAGGTAATGTATTTGTATAAAGCACAAATGCATGACATAAAAACACACAAGACTGATTTAGTCAGATTATAAAAATGAATTGAGGCATAATTGAATAAAACTTTATTATGTAACATTTTATTTTTAACTAAAAATATTCATTCCGGCATGTGAATAAAGGCGACCATATAAACGATCGTTTCGGTCATTGTAAAATTAACTTTTTTTGCGATTACGCAAACCCGGGCACACGCTAGCAGCCTGTTTTTGGCGCGGCAGATTTAATTATCATGCGTTTAATAAGTAAGATTGCGTGATGAATGAGTTCGGCTCGGTGTTGTGTGTAGGTTGAGATACACGATATGAAACGTCTAGGTTGGAGAACGATGAATTATTCGGAGGTTACAATGATATTATATGATTATATGAGGTAGATGTCGCACAAGCACGCGGAAACTAAGGCGGCAAAATTAAGTCAATTGTAGTAATTTTAAATTACGACGCGTATTTCAAGCGCAAGTCTAAACATATAGCTATCCTTTTCTATATTATTTGTACCGTATTATCTGTCGCAGTGAGCATGTTTATGTCGTAAAGGAACAAAATCTGAGCACCGCGCAGTATGAATATACGTCATCTTTAGTAAAACATCATTGGGAGGTTAAGAGAAAAAGTTCAATTCAATAAGTTACACCAGAATCAAGATGAAATTTGTGAACGAATAAGTGTTACTAAAATTGTGTCGTATATAGATTTACGTACACATTTTGGAAGGGAAAAATTCGCCCACTATAATTTGAACCCACGACGGAATATACCGTCTTGTCGCTTTGTCATTAAAGCTGTGGTGATGTTAACTATACAATAAGGAATAAATTCGGTGGTGATAGTGGAGTGCTATGATAAATTAGATGTCAAAGCGACAGGATGGTATTCTGTAGTCGTGGGTTCAAGGCCCACTAGCAGCCGAATTTTTTCCTTCAAATATTTGAACTAAATGATAATGCTTTGAAAGCCGATAACCTAGCGGGTTTACGTCAGTCTTCTGCTTAAGGAGAGACCATTCTTCGTACCAATTACCCGTTTAATGTTCTGTACTTAACAATCTTCCGTCGAATGTCATAATTTATGTTTTATGCATATTAGATATAGAGTCATTATGGACTATGGAAAGTTGATTATTTTACTATCCCGTGACTAAACCTTCACAGTTTAAGGAGGCATTGATAAACGTGTACTAAACAGCTAAAACTTGAAGTATGTATCTATCTATCTACATATATGTATGTGCAGATTTTTTTTTTAAATTGGTACCAACAAAAAAACATAAAATTTGAAACTGGTTTCTGTATCTCATATTATATCTGATTCATGTGTTTGTAATAAATGTCAACGCGATATCGTTTCGACTGAGAAATTTCAACTTATATTGAGCCGGCTTCGCGATTCTTTTTCTCTAAATTATAACACTAATATTGTAAAGGCCAAAGTTTGCCGTTTGTGTGTTTGACAGATTCTTCTCGCTCAACTGCTGGACCAATTTTGATGAAATTTGCTATAGAAGTAGCTGGAATAGCACTTATGCTACTTTTCGTCATCATCAACACCGTTATTTTATTATGAAACCGCGGAACACAGTTAGTTGAGTAATAATTGCCGGCAGGATAGGGTGCCGATATAGAACACCGCTGGCTGCGACACTCATACCGGTAGTGGATCTATTTAAATTATTCATGTTATATGTATTTGGGCTTATATAGTGCACTAGTTGACGCGTGCCCACTTCGTTGGGCAGTAATCATTTTTACTTGTGATGAAATTATGATATATACAGTGCCGTGGTGGTACCGGCCTAGAATAGTACTACCCCATCTCTTCCCGCGGGTGCCATAAGTCGGCTAAGGGATCACGGACCAGAAGTTGGGCAGCAGCGCCTTCTGAGGATAGGAAACCATACTGCGCTCGCCAACCCGCCTGCCAAGCGTGGCGAGTATTAGCAAATCCCCCTATATGGGGGAGGCATATGTCCAGCAGTGACATCCTATAGCTGAGATGATAATGACTACTATATATATACACTATACTCACAAATAACGTAGCTTTCTATAGGTAAAAGAATTTTCAAAATCGGTTTAGTAGATCCAGAGTAGTACCCCTACAACCCGAGCCCGTGTAGCTTATATTAATGTAATTGTATTATTCATTCTTATATTATAAAACCCGCTTGGTCTGATTTGTCGTTACCTCTTCAAACAACACGCCGGATAAGGCTCAAATTTTTTTCTGAGATGATAGTATCCTTTTTATAATTTCAGAATCTAAGGAATGTCTGTACGGCATTGCATTCAAATCTGCTTAGCATTGTTAGCGCTGTGTTGTGACAAACACACACACAAACTTTCGCATTTAATATTCATCATCATCATCATCTCAGCCATAGGACGTCATTAGGACATAGGCCTCCCCCATTGATTTCCACAAGGACCTGTTGGAAGCGACCCGCAGCTAGCTCTTGTCTGCGATCGTAGTCAGGTCGTCTGTCCACCTGGTCGGTGGCCGTCCTATGCTGCGCTTGCCAGTCCGTGGTCTCCATTCTAGGACTTTTCGGCCCCAACGGCCATCAGTTCTTCGAGCTATGTGCCCTGCCCACTGCCACTTACATTTAATATTATTAGGATGTTATCCTACTAATATTATAAATACGAAAGTTTGTGTATGTGTGTGAGTGTGTATGTTTGTTACCTCTTCACGCTCAAACGGCTACAAAGAGATGAAAGAGATTCGATTAAATTTGGTATGGAGATGTTTTATACCCTTTTTTTTTTTTTTTTTTTTTTTTACGTGGGGAAAATGCATTTACGCACTTCCGCCTACCGGGAAAGTAGGCGGGGTGTGTCGGGCTCGCTCGAGCATCACCGCTCCCTGGGGGGCCTCATGGCCCCCAACCCTAACTGCACCCACAGCAGCCAGGGTCCACTACCGACTAAAACCCACGGTGTCCATCCTGCCGCTAGAACGGAGGGAGCGCGGGGTACATTTGCGTACCGCGCCCCCACCACGGCCGTCCGTTTCCGGACCCCTCCAGGGGGGGAGGATGACCCTCCCCCTCGCGACCGTGCCGGGACCAAGAGCACGGCCGCACCACCCCGGGGACCACACAGTGCAAGGAACGCCAGACTTCCCACATCCGACGCTCGTGGTCCCCTGCGATGGGCCAGATGGAGCAGCCCCATCGCCAGCCGCTTCGGCCGCCACCCTCCGACGGCGGCCATATCGGCGCCACAGCAGGAGACGAACTGAATCACTCCCGCCGCAGCGCCTCCTCAGCTGCAGCACCGTCCAACACGGCGCCGCTGCCCCCCTCAGTTGCAGTGCCTTGCAGCAGCACCGCAACCTACCGTCAAGTGGACCGCTCCTCGTCGGCTTGGCGAGCAAAGCCTATCGGGAGCAGTCCCGGCCTGAATATAATAAACATACATAAATAAATGGATATAAATAAACTTACATAGATATGAGACACGCGAGGCGCCGGACGATGTCTAGTTACGTCTAATTCAGAGGAATTAGACCAAGAACAGGCAGCACCGCGAGAAGGTAATCGCCAGACTTGCCTTGAGGATCATCACGACCTGCGCTTCCCCCATGACCGTAACCTCCCTACCCATCACGGGATGAGTAAAGAAGGCCTGGACTTAACCAAAACAAGCAGCGTGAACGCCGCAAGCATAGGCATAGCAACTATTTAATGGATAAACCCAGACCCGCCCAGATGTTTTATACCCTGGATTAACACATAGGCTTATTTTCATCATCACCATCATCACCGTTTTTCATCACCACGCAGGTACAACCGCAGGGCGCAGCTAGTTAAATGTAGTTGTGGAATAATTAAAGAAATATTTTTTGCATACCTAGGAGCCTTAAGTGAAAGGTTTCATATTAGTAGGTACATTAATTAGCAGAATGCTACAATGTTAAGGAATTTACATTGTTTTGTATGACATTTCCAGCAATAGTTTACTGATAATTATTCTGACATTAACTTTGATGAGAAATTCTACTAGGTGCGGGTAAAATTAAATAGAAAGTATAAGTGCATACTTGAAGATTGAATGTCTAAAAACAAATTATCACTGACCAGACGAAACATTGGTCTCAACTGCTAGTCTCTTCGTTAGACAAGAAATATAATATTATTATATATATAACATACATTTAAATTTATTAAATGTGAATGCATATAAAGAGATTGAGATTGGTCGAAGAAGATATTTAAATAGATCTTTATTGGTACAAACATTTACAATTAGCGTACATAATAGGGGTTAAAGTATGAAATTGCCGTTGTATAGTAATAAATTACTTTAGATTGACGTAGAACCTTCACATTTTGAGATTTTTGAATGAAACTTTCTTGCGACCCTCAGATAAATAAAAGTAGGATGTATACTCAAAGTTGCCACCTATGACGTTCTTCATAAAAATCTGGAACATTCGACTGCTGGACATATGCCTCCCCATTTAGAGGGGATTTACCAATACTCGCCACGCTTGGCAGGCGGGTTGGCGAGAGCAGTATGGTTTTGCTATCCTCAGAAGGCGCTGCTGCCCACCTCCTGGTGGAGTGGGGGTCCCTTAGCCGACTCTTACGGCACCCGCGGGAAGAGATGGGGGAGTACTATTCTAGGCCGGTACCACTACGGCACCGGTGGCATATATAATATTGGCATATTTTATTTAGTTATTATACAAAATTTGCCTTGTAATCTTTCATTTATCAAAAAAATACTAGGGGAAAAATAAGAAAATCTTTGACTGCATCATCACTTGACATCAGGTGAGAAAGTTGTCTATTACCAATAAAAAAAAATACACAAAATATGTGCGTAGCGATAACTTATGGTATAAAATATGTGCATATAATATAATCTAACCCCCTTACTTATAAACGTTGAATAACCTCTGAATAGTTATTCAGTGTTTTGTCTTTGTCGCTTATATGACAGTTTGACGTTGAAAGAACGGAACAAAACACTGAATTACTATTCGCTTTTTTTTTTTTTCTTTTTTTTTTTTCTAACGGACTAATGCTGTTTGCCTCTACTGGCATTTACAGCTTACTATTCGCAGCTTATTCAATGTTTATAAGTAAGGGGGTAAGTGAGTAAATACGGGTACTAATCCGAGCTTTGACGGTTCCCTCGATTTCCATCAGATTCCATCATCAGATACTGCCTTGGTTACAAGGATAGTTCATCAGATGTAAATACTCTTTCAAACAATAAAAGAATTAACGAAATAACTAATTAAGTGTCTGATAACTATCCAATTGAAATTTAGCATGAGGACAAATGGATTCGCGACTTAATGAGACCAAGACTGTATCTATAGTGCTTCCATATATATATATGTATATATATACATTAAAATCGGTCTATCTTGTATAAAAATGTCAATTAACAATCATGATAACAAATATAGAACCTTCTCCTGTTTGAGGTTGGTGAAAGGATGATGTGCACTCGCCTTAACTAACAAGTTTGACACGCGTCATAATAAAATCGTCAACGTTCACTACCAGACTCGGAACACTTTTACTTTTCACGGAATTAACACCTATTCGTAGTTCATTTTGTTTTACATAATGAATGCGGTTTTGTCTTATACAATATAAGACTGGTTCTCGTAGTCTTCGATCACGCGTAACAATTTTTGTTTATTTATTTATTTAATGTGATAAAAAATATATTTATCTGTTGTTATTCAAGGCAATAGGCAAGCAGACAGGCTGCCTGAGAGTAAGCGATGAATGTCGCTTATTTGTAACCCTGTATTACGAATATTATTACGAACCGTACAGACATATTTAGTCTGTCTTCTTCCACCCTACCTACTGTTGAAGATCAGCATAAATCAACAATAAACATTAATCAACATTAATGCTAAGTATTTTGTCAAAACTGGTGGACCATTTTCTTTATCGACTATGTATTTAAATAACACTTTTCCAATATTTATTTGATTGGCGATGAGCGAAGGTTAAGACAGTAAATACCTCGTACCCCCGTATTCGCGCAGGGCAGGAGGCATGGACACTATCACACAAACATCCAGAACCCGAGACAAACAGCTCATCACTTACATTTTCGCCTCTGGCCTACAATCACTCGCATTCATTCATTTATTTTCCTAACCCTCACAGTTTTCCATAGGTCTAAGTGCGATTGTCTGGCTATCGTTACTCGCTTGCTATCATGCGAATAAGCAGTTCACTCAATCACTTAAAAACCGTGCCAAATTATTTCTAATCCGCATGGTTACGGCGCGGCCTCGAGTACGGTCGTAAAACCGGCGCGTCAGTATTTCGCAACCGTTTATTAGCACTGATATGGTATTAAAGGATACGGCCATGGCTGCATTGAAGGGATGAGTTTTATAGATATACCCTTGCAATATGGCCGACCGCTGCATTGAAATGTGTCGTCGTATAAGCTTAATGTAAGCGGAACGTGTCCCATCCCCGTTTGTGATGTTTTAAATAATGAAGGGGGTTGAAACATCAAATTTTAGGTTAGTTTTTGTGTGATGTGGTTTAACAATAAAACAATTTTTAAGTATTTTACGAGTCGATAGTGTAATAATGTGAATTTATATACTATCGCCACGCATGCAGGAACCTTGATTATTAACTCTTGCTATAGATGGATACGACCAATTACCTAATAGTGGATACATTTGATAAGAAGTGATATTGCAATGTAATAAAACTGAATAAATAACAAAAATAATTATATTTTATTTAGGAAAATACGGTACACTTATATTCAAAACTAGTGGTGTACCGGGTTCCTAAAATAGGCTCTAAAATCAAACGTATAACAAAAATGAATGTACGGTATATATACACATACTTTAAGTGTTTTAAGCGTAGGCCTGTATTTGTTGATATTTTCTATGCTCAGAATTTGAACCTGAGGAGAGAGAGGGTTGGCTAATGTGTACAACTTAAGTGCTACTAATGTACCTATTCGTACGGCGTATTTTACAATTTCAAAAACAGAATTTCGAATGAAGATAAGCGTCGTGCATAAATACATTAGTTCCAATTCACATAAATTGGAACCAATCTTTATTGCCATTTTCAAAATACTTTAGCCGAATGAAGCCATATCCTTTTTGAATATATATTTTTCTAGTACTTATTAGCATTTAACACGTAGGAACTATTATTTATTTAGCAGGAAACCAACGCTGACCGCCCTTGACTCACTGGTTGGCGACTAAATGTTGAATGGTGCTAATATCGCGAATATTGTTACAGCCTAGCTATAGATACAAGGTTTCCAAAAAATGCGCACAGTTATCGGTGCATCAACTTTGCGAATGATTTATGTTTAGTTTTATAGTTAAATATTTTAGTTTAGTTATTCTAGGCATTTGGCTAGAATAACTAAACTGTATATTAAGTCACATATAATTTAAAATAACTAAGCAATACGTGACTTTTTGTGAGATTTGGAAGATCTTGTGTTTAGTGTAAACCATTTTAATCAATGATGTATAAACATATAATATCATTGATTTTAATACATTTATAATATAATGTCATTGGTCGTCCCATCACCCTAATGAGACTTATAAGCGAGAAGTCCGAGAAAAGTCTCGGACTTCTCGCTTATCTAAATATGACACACGGCTTTGGTTTATTGCATTTTTTTTATTTATTTATATATTATTATTCATCTGTAACTTAGCACACGGCCAGCCGCTGCGATCCGAATGCTACTGTTCAAGGAGCTTTTAAGATCCGATAACCTTGGAAGGACAGAATCGCGCCCGGACCCGCTAATTCTTTGTAAAAAGAGCTATAGAAATATATTTCTTTAAAGAAAATTATTTACAGTTTGTGAGTAATCCCTTTAGGATTTTTTTCTTTTTAATATCAAGTTTAAAATCAATACAATTACTTTATTGTAAGATTTGAATCAAATGTGTATCTTAAAATCACTTCTATTTATCATTTTTTTCTCATTGGTCTTAGATATATTATTTCAAATGCTGAATATTTTAATAAATTGCTAATGTTTGTTGAGTAGAATCTTTTCAAAGATACTCGATAGGTTATATTCATTATCTCAACGCTGTTAATCAGTGAAGATTGTGCAGGTAACTCCGCTACGAGAGTTACAATAATATACAATACATATATAGTCACATTCAGAGTATTTAAGTGATACTTATTATCTCCTCATACTTTCACTTCATTCGTTTCTCCAGGATACCTGGAAGACCTAAAAACACTGGAAATACCGTGTGACATCGCCAGTTTAGTATTTATACCGATGATATTGACTGATACTCTAAAGACTCTAGTCTCAAGGTCAGACGCTACGTAGAGTATGAACTTTAGAAGCACCCATTCTGAATTTATTTCAATATTTAAGACGGTTTATAAGGCGTGACGAAGGAAATACGTTTTTCGCTAAGTATTGATAGTCTACTTATTTGTAGGGATATGTACTTCTGTGCAATAAGATGAAACTAATGGTTAATGTTGGGTTTGTTAGATTATTATTTCATTCTAATTCAATGAAACTGTGAAAACATGTTGCCTGGGTTGGATAGTGCTAACATATTTGAACTCTTTGGTGTTAAAACATTAGGCCCAAAAGAGCTTTTTTAAAACTTATATTGCCTGGTCACCATGTACTCGGCTTGACAAATTATCATTGTAATATTTTTCAATCAACGGAGCGATTCTGCTGGCACTTTGGGTCCGCTGCGAACTGGTAATGGGTTTAGCTAAAAAGCTAGCTACAGGCCCGTGACATCTAGTAGATCTGTAATCACTGTAGACAAATTGTAGGTAAAATTATAAATCGTAGATATTTTAATCAGGGAAATGCAAAACTGCCTAGTTTAACGATTCATATCAATGCCCATAACACATCGTAAATAATGGCATGTGTAGCAGAGAGGTAAATAAACTTTGCAATATAGTTTAAGAAATAAAAACTTTCTATGATATTCAAAACATGTTCCTATAGGCATATCCTGGTATTTACCTAGTGTTTAGTTAACAAAAACGTTTCAGAGACTTGAAGCGTAATGTACGCATTTCTAAGCGTTGTAACTATGTCGCTGGCCACGCCCGAAACTTGTAGCTGGACAAAACTAGTTTTGTACAAACTCCTAAAAAACTTTTCTCTTACGGACGGACGACTACCCTGAAAATGAGACAAGTGATAATCGGCCCGCCATAAATTAACTGATAGTTGCTAATGTGTGCCCGCTGCTTTTTGATATTTTTCCTTGTAATAATTACGAATTTGGTTTAAAAACTAACCGATTTCTACTTTTTATCTGAGAAGCATTTCAACATTTTCTAGCACGAAATTACGCACATTTTCAAGCACGACTTAATCTTGTACCGTTAATTCTTACTTGGGTCACCAAAACGTGGTCCCTGACTATAGGCCTTCTGAATAGGCTCAGAGTCGCACAACGAGCTATGGAGAGGTCTATGCTCGGAGTTTCTCTACGCGATCGAATCAGAAATGAGGAGATCCGTAAAAGAACGAAAGTCACCGACATAGCCCAGCGGATTAGCAAGTTGAAGTGGCAGTGGGCAGGGCATATAGCTCGAAGAACCGATGGCCGTTGGGGTCGAAAGGTTCTCGAGTGGAGACCACGGACTGCCAAGCGCAGCATAGGACGGCCACCAACCAGGTGGACAGACGACCTGACTAAGATCGCAGGCAACGGCTGGATGCGGGCCGCTTCCAACCGGTCCTTGTGGAAATCAATGGGGGAGGCCTATGTCCAGCAGTGGACGTCCTATGGCTGAGATGATGATGATGATGATGGGTCACCAAGATACAGGCTATGCCTAGTTTGGGCCCGTAGGGAATTTTACCATGTTTTACTATCTGGAATTGTTGTAACGTTATTTACATTGTAATGCTATTATTGAAATAAATTATCTAAAATTATCTAAAAACCTAAATAGGGAAGACGAGGGCATGAAGTTCTGTCGTTAACTATATTGTATTCTATGGGAATCTTACAAATTGACGGATTTGTGAGGTGACAACATACAAATAACCCCATAAAAATAACTTCATAAACAGTTTAGTATTCATCATCTTCATTTATTTCAATAAATTTAAATATTTCCACGGATAAGTAGCCCTGAAAATATTTAAATTTATTGAAATAAATTAGGGATACTGAATTTTTATGAGACCAATCTAATACCCTATAAAATAAGGACGACATATTTCATCAGTTTACAAATGACGAAGTCATAAAGTAAAAATAAACAACTGATTTGAGAACCTCCTCTTTTTTAGAAGTTGGGTAAAAACAAGTTTAAAAAGTAGTTGTAAGCGATCTCCATCGCCGATGTGTCCACGGGGCATAACGATACGTTGTCAATCCTTTTTTAAGACTCTGTTATAACTCACCTTTTCAATAATCCCATATTGTAGCTACTTGGGAACACTGAGGGAGGAAGCTCGTCCCACATTTCGCAGGTGTATGACAAAAACGGTGACAATCGGTCCGCTTACAGAGTAACTAATCGCAGGTAACAAAGCAACATACATATGTGCTACCACACTATACTCACACTCACGCTGTGTACAAATACAAATACAAATATATTTATTGGCACAAAACACTTTCAATACATGATAGCTTACTAGAACATTTGGATATCGATGTATACATAATTATGTATGTGAATACAATATAAAAGGCCTTTAGCAGCCGTGCCAGGGTCACCTGTGTTACGGCTGCTAAGCTACTTCCTATAATCAAGCAATACATCATAATATGCAACGAGCATCCTGACTATCACATACCTAACTTAATAAATATATTATTAAAACAACACAATGATACAAAGAAAAGCCAGAATATTATGTTACTTAACTAAAACTTACATAACCTAATGCGCGGTATAAAGTGTAACTGCGTGTGTGTATACGTGTGTTTGTTACGTCTTTATGCCTTAATGACATGATAGATTTGAATTAAATTCGGAATGTAGGTACCTACCATATAACTTGGATTAACACAGGCTATACTTTTACTTAACAAGGCTTTTCTCGAAGAATTGATATAGGATACAACACAAACCTAATTAAAATTATAAATGTAAAGGTAAATCTGTCTGCATGTTACGTTTTTACGCCTTAACCGCTGAACCAATTTCGATAAATTTTGGAACAGAGATAGACCTTTGGAAACGGAAATATTTTACTTTTTGTATTGGAAAACGTGGAGTAACCGAGGTAGCGGGAAACCGTATAGTGCACGCTGGTGAAACGGCGGGGCGCGGCTAGTCTATGTCTACCAAACTATCTGTCTGCCAAACTTCGTCTTAATCCGTTAAGCCATCATTGCTTAAAAGAGCAATGCACGCCATCTTTATTTAATTCACATTCATCACAAACTCTCGCGTTACTATCATAGCGTTTGTAGTGTGAGTTTTTACGTCTATAGGCGCCTTTGACACAAAAAGTATGATAGTTTGCTTGAAAATCTAAAACCTGTTTTGAAGTCTTTCAAACTGTTATCTATTTTTGTGATACGCTTACGCTTTTGTAATGTTTACGATCGTTTAATAACTCACACTAAGTACCTAAACGGATATTTATGACATTGGACAGAAGTATACTTAATTGTCACAGTACTTATAAATTAGTCCATGAACCATCTACAGGGTGGGGCAAATTTTTGGCCCCTTCAGGGTAGCTACCTTTTCTATTGTAGTTAGAAGGTTTTGTTCTTAGGAACCTTCTGTTTTATTTTGAAGAAAAATATATTGCCATTTTTAGTTTTTTGAAAATAAGTAAGTTTCGCCCAAACAATGACATTTGTCAAAAAATACAAAACTCAGGTGGAACGTTACGCGGAACGTTACGCGGAACGTTACTATTTTTCATTTTGGCATTCATCAATTTATAAAACGTTATCACGTCAAAAAAAAGTTGGTCTTAATCGACTCTATTTCCAACCAGGAACACTTTTCCCAAAGTAACATACCAAATCAAATCGTAAGTTTTGGCAATAATTTAAGAAAACCATTCCCATACATTTTCTTCCATTCCCATATTCTTCTTCTTCCATTCTCTTCTATCATTGGTAGTCTCAGTGCTCACACCTTTCATAAACATAGCATTCTTCGCACATTCCATCCATACCTTCTTCAGCCTTCCTCTACCTCTATATCCATCCACATTCATGTTAAGCACTTTGTCATATGTTTTTCATCCCTCCTCATGACATACCAAGCCAATCTATTGTCTATCTATATAATCTATATCTACATATTCAACATTTAAAATAATGCTATGTATCAAAATTATTTTTTTATTGAAATCCATGTGAAAAAAGTAATTAAAATGATGTCGCTTTTAGACATAAAATTTGATTCAAACCTTAAATTATATTGATTTTAAAATTGAAACTGTAAGCAAAAAATTCGTTAAGATGTAACTCACAAACTGTACATGTATTTTTTGAGTAACTAATTTCTGCCGACATTAAAATATTACACCTTATACTAAGAATTGGCGGGTCCATGCGCGGCTCTGCTCTTCCAAGGTCATCGGGCCTTATAAGCGCCTTAACACGTTTCATTGTAGGTATATGTTAAGTAACTAAATAAACTAAATTTCGATTTCAGTATAATGCAGATTCGATTTCGTTGGAGTAAATAGTTCTTTGCACAATGACATTCACACTTGTATAAAGAGTATTATTCACGTGTATAATAACGCCCATAATAAAACCAGTTCTTGAGTACGAACCACTCTCGTAATCGAATCGCAATCGTGACCGAGCGAGAGCCAATCGTACTTAGCACAAACTGTCATTTATCGAATGGATGGAAAAACAATAAAAAATTAGAAAATCAATTAACTTTCTCCGAGTGTTCTTCTATTAAGCTTATCTCAGTAAAAGAATTCTTTTTTACTTTACTTACATATTTATTGATATATTAATCTGCGCTTATACGAGTAAGAAAACTGAAGTACCTACACTCATATGTTAAAAAAGTTATGTCGAAAATAACTAAACAATATAGAAATCCCGATTTTCAATTTAGTAGTAAAGTAAATGTGTAAGTCTTGAGTACATAAATATCGATCCTTAAAGTTCTAATGATGAATAAAAAAATCATGTTCTAAGATGAAACAAACAAACCCCCTATAGAAGTATTATCTTGAAAATTTAGTAGAAGACAAATATGTATATAACTTATAACTACGTTGTCTAGGAACTACACATAACCAACTCTACTGTTTGTTTGTTTGTTTAAGCCTGAAACATTCTCATGGTTTATTCACTATTTTCATGACAATTTTATGAGACCAATGTAAAACTAGACTCGATAGGTAAATAGACCGAGTAACGGTCTATTTTAAGTAATTTTACTTACCCTTTTCTAATGCTGTGGTTTAAAATTCAGAGTATTTGAATTATTCACGCTACAAGTCGGTTCAAAATATGACAATCTCCGTACATGTTTGTGGTGTGACGTCATTTGTATCATTCTTATAGCGTGAATACGGTGTTCAAGAAAACGAGGTAGTGCAGCGTGTGTGCTAACGTCAAATTCAATTGACCAATCACAGTAGTATTCCATTCTCTAGTTGACCAACTGACATTCGCCATTTGATGGTGGTGTACAATTGCGTACAATTTGCGGTTTATTTTTGGTAGCGTGTATATAAAGTTATCTCTGTGAATACAATTTTAAACCGGGCGTATGCACTCTGAGCACTGTATTCAAATACTCCGAAAAATAAACCACACTATAAGTGAGTAAAGGGAGCAGGTTGAAAATAAGCGCTGCGTGGCGTGGTAGGTACCTATGGTAATAGATACCTACCCGTAGCATAATGCTGAAAATGCTCCTTTTATGCACATGCGATGCAAATCATCGCAATATTTATTTATTTATTTATTTAGGCAAACCAACAGCGTTGACAATTTTTACTTAACATTAAAATAATAAACATTTACATAAGGCCAATAACAGGTTACCCTATATTATACATGTATAAGTGTGCTCAGTTTAAGTTAAGCTAAAATAAGATCAATAGATAAACAAATAGTATATATAAGAATAAGATTGTGTGCACGTTAAGTGTATAGTAAAGTGTGGTGTGTGTGTGTGTGTGTGTGTGTGTGTGTGTGTGTGTGTGTGTGTGTGTGTGTGTGGAAGGCGTAAGGAGGGATTTGTGTTCAATACATAGAGGTATTTGCCTCTACGGTAGTATTGTTAGCATCAGATATACAACGAAGTATTTGACGTTTGTAAGATTTTTTACTATTTGCAAATGGATCAGTTTTAGAGAAATTATTATTGTTGTAAGTAGATATTATACGCGTAAGAACTGAATTTTTTCCATAGTTGGTTCGATGAATGGGGGTGCGGAAGAGGGGAGTATGACGAGTGCGATGCCTCGGTGTACAGAAATTAATAGAACTCACTAAATTTGGGCAATCAAAATTTCCGTTAATTATGTCATACAGCAACATTAAATCAGATACAGTCCGTCTTTGTTCTAAAGACAGGAGATTAAATTTGGTGCAACGTTCTTCATAAGTGCTGAGGCGAGTTTTTGTACGGTAGCACAAATATTTTAAAAATTTGTTCTGAATATTTTCTAATTGCTCATTATATATCACATATTGTGGATTCCATATACTACTTGCATACTCTAGACAGCTACGAACTAACGCTAAGTATACTACTTTTAAACATTTAATATTTCCGAATGGCTTACAAACTCTCATAAGAAAACCTAAATTTCGGTATGCCTTGTTAACTATTGTATCAATATGGCTATCAAGAAGAAATTTAGAGTCTAATAGTACACCCAGGTCCTTAACTACGTTGACTCGTGTTACCGTGGTACCATTCAAAGTGTAATTATGAATTATGGGTTTTATCTTACGAGTGAAAGATATTATTTGGCACTTGGTTACATTAACTGTAATTTTATTTTGTAAGTAGTATCGAGAGAGAGCTTGCAAATCGGCTTGTAGTTTATCGCAATCAGCGGTGCTTCGAACCGATATAAATATTTTTTTGTCATCTGCATACAGCAAATGTCTTGAATATTGGAAACATTCCTGAATATCATATATATAAGACACGTAAAAAAGAGGTCCTAAATGGGATCCTTGTGGAACTCCAGATGGGATTTTAGTGAAGTTAGAACGGAAACCACCGACTATAACAGCTTGAGATCTATTTAATAAATATGACTTCACCCACCTTAACAAATCACCACGTATACCCAGCTCATACAGCTTTCGAATTAGAATGACGTGGTCAACACGATCAAAGGCCTTTTCAAAATCAGTATATACCACATCTACCTGACCCGAAAACTCCATGTTTTTCTGTATATATGTAACTGTAATATGAAATCATGTCTTTTTATACTTTAAATGTGTTATTTTATAAGAGTTTGTGCATAATAAATATTTTTCTTTCTTTCATAAGAAAAAATATATTCTGAATCGGTTCACAAACGAGGGAGTTCTGAGGTTACACTTAAAAAAACGGTCGAATTAATAACCGCATCATTTTCCTAAATCGATTAAACAACAAGTTAGTGTAGGAAGCTACTAGGTACTTGAAGAATGATATCATGTTTACGTAAGTAATGTGCACTGAGATGAGTAGGGATAGAACTAAGTTGAAGAGAAAAACATGTAGTGCCATCCCCATCTAGCCTGGGATAAGAAGAAGATAATGTTAAAAAATAATATAAATAAAATTTCATTATAAATGAAAATAAAAACGCTATACAAAATGTGGCATGAATAACCCGCCTTATTTAAAGTTCGCGAACAATCGAATCATTACAATTTGGGAAACTAAACTTGACCTTGACTGCCAGACGCAACCACTAGTTCAAAGAACGTTTAACGGAGCCATTAAGCCAAACAGCACAATCGAAAAACGATCTAAGCGACCTGCTCTTCGCCCAAACTTGCGTTATTTTGGAATCGTGTGCGAAATTTGTTTTTGCCTGTTTAATTGTTCTATTTGTATGCTATGAGCAGTGCAGTTCAATGCACTGGAACTATAGAGTGGTGTTTCGGCGCCGCATTCCGGGCAAGTTAGTCAGACGCCCACTGCGCGCTGAGAACAAACCACGGCCAGTGACGACGAAGTAAATTGGTAGTGGATGCGGTACTTTATTTACACTGAAAATAGTACGGTTCAGACATGATCACGTTCGCGATAATGGCAGATTCCTTCCGGACAGGAGACTGATGACAGCATATCTGGTGTTATCAGGCTTTATAATAATTACTGTGATTGGGGTTTGTGCCCCGGGTTAAAGCAATGAGCTGAGAACAACCTATAACCAAACTGTGAAATAGATAATGTGTATGTGTGATGGATGCCTTCAACAGAAGCTTGATTGGGGATCGAACCATGCCAGGTTGGCAGGTAGAGTCCTATTATCCTAACGGTAAGAGTGTAGGCCTCTTCCGCTAACCATCACCGCTAAAAATCTTATTGGTTAAATAAACTAAAACAAGCCATTCTTAGAAAAGGCCGGCTAGTGGAGAATCCCTGGTAGTAGTGTAAAGGTCCAGTTAGCCTAGACAAAGTAACATTTTACGAGCGATAACCAATGATATTATATGTTTATTCATTGGCGATAGCGCTGAGAGAAAACGTAAAAAATCTATGAGTTTGACACTTCAAAGTACTCACGTAGTTCACTTATATCACGTGATCAACGAAAGCGAATAGAAAATTGGCAGACAATGTACAATCATTTCTATTCTTTCGAGCGCCGAATCCATACGAATTCATAGACAAATGCCATTTTGCCAGGTGATAACGACAGCTTTGAAGCGGAAGCGGTTAGCGAAAGAGAATCGCTATGAAGTGATGCATGCTGTCTGGGCCCACTGTTCCACCGCAGCAGAAGTTTAAGATTTAGGCCAAAGCGGTCTCCTACGGAGTCGATGATTAAATCTTCACTAATAGGTAACTGAGATACTTGAAAACCCATGTAGACAGTAAGTTTCTAAGCATTAGTATATCTTTCTAATTATCAAATAGTGTTTTATCACTATTATCACTATTAAGTATGATGCTTATCTATACGTAGATATCATAGAGATTAATGCGTGTCTTTTTAGAGTACCGCAGTACAAGATTTTTTTTTTTATCAGACTCAGACCCTCTCAGATTTAAGATCGTTGTAGTCTGTGCGTCTGTCGTTATCATTTACAGCTTCATAAACATGGATAAAATCATTATTTTTAATCCTACTAATATTATAAATGCGAAAGTTTGTGTATGTGTGTGTGTTTGTTACTTCTTCACGCTCAAACGGCTACACCGATTTCGATGAAAATTAGTATAGAGATAGTTTAAACTATGGCTTAACACAGAGGCTACTCTTATTTCGGAAAAAGTATAGTTTCCGTGGCTTAGTTGAGGTAGTGGCAAAACCGTAATCCATGCGGGTGAAACCGCGGGGTGCTACTAGTCTTATATAATACTAGCGGTTCGTCCCGGCTCCGCACGGTTACATGATTGAAGTTATACTGAGTACCCTTATATTTATCTTGCCTTGAAAAAAAACAAATACTTAGCCTATGTTATTGAGGGATAATGTAGATTGTAGAATTCTAATAGTGAAAGAATTTTCGAAATTGGTCCAGTAGTTTTTGATTTTATCCATCACAAATGTACAAATCTTTCCTCTTTATAATATTAGTGTAGATATTGCTTTTGTGTATTTTAGGAGTGAGGCTGGCGTCCATACCTTTATGTATAATATGGGTTTTTTTATTATTTTAGTCTATGTAGTATTTTCCATTAGCCTAAAATGTTTGAAGCCAGTGATGCAGCAGTTTTATGAACTTTAACCGTATACTAAATGCCAACAAATTCTTGAAATACGAGTCCCACTGGTTATTCTAAATTATAAACATATTACTATTAGACACTATATTTTTACTTTTATATTTTCCACATTTATAAGCCTGAGAAAAAAAAATTCTCGCAAATATTAAACAAATCCCTCTATTGCAAAAAAAATGCAATGAAATACATTTATTTGACATCAAACAAATAATAAAAGACACTTAAATCTACGTACATTTAGTTATTCCTATAATTATAATACATGCCAAAAAAAAGCCTCTGTCTCTCGTATATTGTATGTATGCGTACTAAAGCAATTAAATAAACGCATCTATGTCATGTGCCGTGGTGGTACCGGCCTAGAATAGTACTCCCCCATCTCTTCCCGTGGGTGCCGTAAGAGTCGGCTAAGGGAACACGAACCAGAAGGGGGGCAGCAGCGCCTTCTGAGGATTGGAAATCATACTGCGCTCGCCAACCCGCCTGCCAAGCGTGGCGAGTATTGGCAAATCCCCCCTATATGGGGGAGGCATATGTCCAGCAGTGGACGCACATGGCTGAGAAGATCTATGTCACGTAACGTACGTGAGTCTTATAATAACCATTTATGTAGGTAAAAATTTAATAAATAAGTAGAATACAGAAAAAACTTTTACTAAAGTCCCATTTCCAATATACCAGCCGCTGATTTTAACATACCGTAAAAAATTACGTATTTATGTCTACTAGACTTATTTTAACTTACATAATGTCTTCGGAACCCTTTACTCACCTAAGTATTACAAGCTCTCTGTAAGTTTAATAAATTTATTTTACAAAACAGGCCCTAACAAACATTAAGCTACAATCACATTCCAATGGAAATTCTATAACGAGGCAATTCCCGTGCTAATGTCACATTATTCCCTACGAATATCCGAATAAATAAGTAAACATTTCAATGATGTTGAAATATTTTTTTTCACTCGGATGCGGCGGGAAATTATGACTTCGGTATAGGACCAAATGGGCAATTATCGCTCGGGTCTACGGAACGAAGTACATGTCTAATTGATTTTTCATTCGTAATCGTGGATCGAAACTAGTTCTTATCGCGACGGATGAGTGAATGAGATAAGTGCAGTCGTAGTAACTCGTATGTGTCAATTTGTTTATGAGAGAACGGGAGTGATGATAAGAAATGGGATATGAACTAATTAGCTAAAGGAAACGGCTTGGCGGTTGCATGCGGTGGCTATAATATGTAGATGGCGATTCAGTCACGACAAACTCTATTTAATCCTATCTTACTAATATTATAAATGCGAAAGTTTGTGTGTATGTTTGTTACTTCTTCACGCTCAAACGGCTACACCGATTTCAAGTTCAAGATAGTTTAAACCCTGGATTATCACATAGGCTACTTTTATCCCGGAAAAAGTATAGTTCCCGTGGGATAATTGAGGTAACGGGAAAACCGTAATCCACGCAGGTGAAACCGCGGGGCGCTACTAGCTCCACAAAAATCCTTTTTGTCCTTTTTTTTTCTATATATATATATATTTATATATTTCTTCAAATTACACAAGCTTAATGCCATTACAATTAGAGGCGTTGACGTCTATATGCAGTTGCAGTAATTATTTTTCTCAAATATACTCTCGCGGGTACTTAGAGGCAGAGAGAGCGGGACAAAACATCGTGATTTTTTTTTAAATCAATAAATGGAACCGATTTCGACACTCAAAACTGTGAAATAACTTGTTGAAGTCGGTTCCATGATGTTTTAAAAGTAACTATTATCAAAATATTGTGCGAATGGTACCGACTTCGTCAAGTTATTTCAAACTTTTGAGTGTTGAAGTCGGTTCATTTTTTTGGTAATTTTATTTCTCACCTTTTTCAGTGACCTTTACTACTCGCGGTATCCATAGTCAGTATGTATGTTCACGAATTTCTTCATCTTCAATAAGGAAGACGTCCAGATAGACGTACGCCGACTTTTCGGTTATTGGAGTGTAACTCAAAAACCGCTTTTGTATTTTGACGAAAGGAGGATGGCAGACTCCCATACATTTGCAGCCTAGAAGAAAAAAACCGCGTTCATGAATGAAACTTATACGTATCGATAGAGCAATAAATACATTGTATATTGTATATTCAATCATTTTCCTAGAAGTTGGGAGTAAAAAGTTATCATGGAAAATCTTCTGTACCAGTATGCTAACTACACGTCCATATGCGAACCATTCAATTCAATGGATCGCTATCCATCTATAGCATCGTAGACAGAGAAAGCGATATTGCATGGATCGCGCTACAGATACAGATTACTTAATATATTCTGGAATAAACTAGGCATGGGTGTGTTTATGAACGCAGTCCGGGTCTACAGAGCAGCTGACTACAGATTATAGAGTAACAATAACAATTAATGTCAGAGCGTAAGTATTCGAACGCAACAAACATAACGAGAAGTATAGGGTGCGTTCGAAAACTACAAACACCACATAAATAAATAAAATAAAAGTACTTCTGATTCCCAACTTTATAAATAATGCAAATTATTCACGGAATCCACAAAAATATAATCTAAATTTTCATATATAAAGAATACATGAACGGGTTGTCATTTCGATTTTCGGGAGCAAGGCTGGTTCTGCCATCCTCTTTTAAATGGGACCACCACGGAACCACCTACCAAACAAAAGAAACACCAAGATCAGTTTATAAACGATGGAGTTATCCGCGAACATACATAAATATATAGGTATATACGGTCGAATTTATTAACCTCCCTCTGTTTTGAAGTCGGTTAACAAATACCTATGTAATTTAACAGATGAACTTCGGCTCAGCCATTTGTTTTGCTCTTTATTTATACGTGTAAAATTGAATTTGTTTACACGTATGATATTTTTACAAAGTGATCCAGTGATCACATGTCAGTAAAATCTTAGAAAAAAATTTTTTTCGCCTGTTTTTTTTTATTGATAATCTATAAAAATGTATTGAGAATAGGCAAGCGTATGACCACTATATCACCTGATGTTATATGATGATGCGATCTACGATGGAGTACGCTTGGCTATGAGATACCTATTCACGATGTCTTTAAGTATCAGATAATAAAATTAATCATTTTACAAAGTTGCATCCGCGGCGGCTTTTTATAATACAAAATAAACTTTGTATCTACTTGTAATTCGTATACTCGCGATTCGAACACATTGTTAAGAAATCAATCGGGGCTTGATCGCGAGAAAAACATTTAGTAATTTATTTACCTCGACGTTTCGATCAAGTTGCATTGGCCATGGTCAAGAGAAGACTTTGTATGTACTGATGACCACGCGAGCGCTAAACTAACGAATACATTTGTAAATAATATTATAACTATTATATTTGTGGCCGTGGCCATGGTGGTACCGGCCTAGAATAGTACTCCCCCATCTCTTCCCGCGGGTGCCGTAAGAGTCGGCTAAGGGATCACGTACCAGAAGGTGGGCAGCAGCGCCTTATGAGGATCGGGAATCGCACTGCGCTCTCCAACCCGCCTGCCAAGCGTGGCGAGTATTGGTAAATCCCCCCTATATGTGGAAGGCATATGTCCAGCTGTGGACAGCAATGGCCGAGATGATGATTATATTTGTATTTGTAACTTTCTTGCCACAACCACAAAACAGAGAGGTACTACAACTGTGATGACTTGATAAGCCTTCTAAATCACTAGACTTTACAGAATGCATATTAGAAACAGACAAATTAGAAACAAATACATCGCAACTCTGGTTCTAACTGCATCACCATACTGTGACTACAATCTCCTTTGTTACAGCCAACTTTGTTGGGTCGACTCCATTGGCTTTGCTACAGACACGGTCCATTTTCGTATCTTCGTCGCTTAGATCGCTACTGATTCAAAATAGGGCTAACTGTATGGCTCATAGCGTTAAACAACGAGCTCTTAAATCATATCGAGAAATAGACTTGAATTTATCAAAGCTTATATCTTGACTTTAAGAAAAAATGTTTGGTTTATTATATAATTTTTTGCACAAGATTGTTTTGTTTTATTGTAGCAATTTGCACGCGTGTCCACTACTTATTACATTATGATGAAATTTAGGCAAAAGGTTTGCTAGAAGTCGTGGCTTTGGTTTCGTAAGGCTGAATCATCTGTTCCAAAGGTAAAACCTTTTGCTTGAGACAAAAAAATATGCTTTAAAACGAATAAAAAACACTCGAATTTGAATCGAACAAACCAATATTAACGCTCACGGCTTAGGTAGGCACTCTTAAAAGTTTATATGTCGGTGACATTGAAGTCACTGACGTTATATGGTCCGGGACAGGTTATTTCGGACCGCGCTTGTAGGATGCACTATGTCTAATGTAGTATTATGTAGTATCGAGACACTCTAATGTAATCTGTGGCGCTAGTAACGAGTTGTACTTTACTACACAATCGGCGATTGCACTCGGCTGAGTCACGTCAATTATGTCATTCATTCAGTGGGTGCAGTGCTAGGGTTGGCACGCAACAACAAGGTATATCGTCAATCCTTTTTTTATATTTATTTAGTGAACCTTTAGGCTGGGGCTTAAATAATTTAAAAAAATATTTCATTCAAATTATTTTATGTTGTATTTATATTTAGATATGTATCTATTTATCTATCCAGATATTACGCGAGATGCATCTTATCTTTTATGCGAAGTGCTTACATTTAAGCCCACTTGGACCAACCATTTGATTAAAGTGCTATCGCCTGATCTCGTATTATATCATATATGACAGACTACATCAGGCGATAGCTATAAAATTAATTGGTTGGCGCAAACGAGCCGTAGTATTATACAGATGATGTATGGTTGTATGTGCCCAACAGAATAAGTATTTTTTTATCTCAAAACCCAACAACACAGATCAAAATTATATGCAAATGTAAAATGGTGACCGACGCGAGAATTAGCTCATATGGTTCAATGACTACATCACATAATTCATTGCAATTGCATTATTTTGATACAGTCGTTACGGGCAGTTGATGATCGCACAGCAGCCTCTTATTTTCTTCTTCTTCTTTCAAATCAAATCAAATCAAACTATATTTATTGTCTCGCAACTACAGTATTGCCACATGAATAAATACACAAAAACATAGAAAAATACTAAAGGAAACAATGATGCTGAGTGTATGCCTTTTGTCCTCAATTATTGTAATTGAGGACAAAAGGCGTACACTCAGCATTTGCCGTGATCACATACATATAAAGTTTGCGCAAACGAGTAAACTTAATCGAAAAGTATCGATAAGGCAAATAGCCAGCCCTAACCTTTGGGCGCGTTCTCAATGGGACTCGATCGTAATTCGCCTTGGCCCGTGGGTGTTGCGTGAGTCTAACTGCAGAGGTGTATCCGGAGTAACCCCAATACTTTGTATTGTTATTAGGAAGCCTGATGTAGTTTCCGGCGACAAGACATGATATTAAATAATGAAGAGATTGTTTCTTCTCATGTTGTCTTGGTGAGTGATGTTAATTGGCCTGGTTTTCGAAGAATGTTTTTTAGTTCTGCTCATGAATCAAGTGTAATTGACGCAGTCGCTGGTGAAATTTGAGTTCAGTAAAAATGGGGTAGATTTTTACAAACTGTTGGTACAGTGAATGTGGGTTAATTATATATCAGTATGCAACATAAAGGCCCGACTTGCATGCGTGCCTCTCGACACGCTGTGATAAATATTTTCCGGTGACAGATGTCACATGGCTTACACCAAATTTCCAACTGGTTCTTGTGAAAATCCATAGGGGAGACTTATATCCAGCGGTGGACTTCCTATAGCTGAGATGATGATGATTTATTATTTGTCTGAGTTTCCCATGATAAGCGATACCAACACTTAATTATTCCATGGTAGAGTGCACTCTTGAGAACAGAACGTGACGAGCTTACCGTTTGATGCATTTTAATGTGCTCGCCGACTCTTTAATATTCATCTGTTGCCTTACGAGCGTTGTCACTTCCCATGTCTTTGTAATTTCGGCCCAATCATGGTCATGTACCAATTATGACCATCGATTATATCATACAAGTCTAATTTTTTAGTATTGTCACGTTGACGAGAATTATCAGTTGTTTATTAAATGATTATTATAATTATACTAACTGCGCCTCGCGGTTTTACCTGTGTTGACTAAGGATTTCCCGCTAATTGAGTTATCGTACGGGAACCTCACTTTTACCAGGACAAAAAGCATTCTATGTCCTTCCCCAAGATTCCATCTAGATTGTTTAATGTACAAAAATTCATCAAAATTGCTTCAGCGGCTTAGGCTAGAAAACGTAGCGGATAGACACGAGTTACTTTCACATTTATAATATTATTAGTTCACATTTATAATATTATTAGGTTTTTGTCGTCCCTATCCCAGAGGAACCATCAATTTCATCGGGATAAAAAATAGCCTACACGTTGCACAAAAATATTAATTAAGGTAGCGGGAAAACCGTACTCCATGCGGGTGAAAGCACGGGGGCAGCTAGTATATTTTATTTAACTATTGTTTTTGTACTTGTAATTATGTAATTTAACCTGCCGATAAACGGCAATATATCAAAACGAGCGATCACAAACATAAAACCATGTGTGACTATTCTATTTTCGTTCTATTTCATTTTTATTTCAATATAAATAAATAAATAATAAATCATTTATTGCCACAAAAAAGATATGCAGTAATGTAAATGATTGCAGAAGAAAGGATGAGATAAGATAAGATAAGGTAAGCGTAAATGGATCAGGAGAAACGGGAATACATCGCCAGAATCAGATATTCTCTGCCAGAAGTATTCTCATAACTCATACATTCTGTTAAGTTGAAGACGTTCTGACAGCATATTTTTTATATACAATATGAAATGAATATAATATATACAATATGAAGAAATATAATTAATTGGTAAATGATTGTGAGTAGCGACACTTATCTGGGTGTAATCAGGGCGGCAGGTCATGCCCGACCGGTCACGACGTCTGAGTGGCGCATACGCACATTACCTGGTTAATAATACATGTACCACGATCCGCGATTCTGATTTGCATCGTACGTGATTGTAGGAATTCTATGCGAATCATAGTGATAAATGTGTCTGATAAAATTAGCTGAGGCGAATGGAATATGAATATATTTTTTTCTATACGTTTATGTTACCGCAAACATAGAAATTCGTGGATGACGATAATCTAAATGTGTTACGAATAGAATCTGTATTGCAAGCAATTCATAAACCCCCCGCGACCACATGGCTCAACCGAGGTTATAAAAAAAAATGTTTTACCAAAAAACGGAACCGGCTTCATCACTCAAAAGTATGAAATAACTTGTTGAAGTCGGTACCATGATAGTTCAAAAGTAACTGATACCAAAATATTGTGCTCATGGTACCGACTTCGACAAGTTATTTCATACTTTGAGTGTTGAAGTCGGTTCCATTTTTTGATAAAAATTTTTTTTTTCACTCTTTTTAGTGACCTTTGTTACTCATGGGATCGAATGTCATTGTGGTGTAGGTATGTTCACTGGTGTCTTCACCCGCTACTATAATATCGTGTAGTATAAGCACGCATTTTTCATTTTTTGACTTGTAACTCAAAAAGGGCTCGTCCGATTTTGATGAAATTTCAATGGGACCACACGACCACACGGGAAGCACCAGCTTTCAAATAAAAAAAGAACGATCAAAATCGGTTCACCCAGTCGGAAGTTATGCGGTAACAAACACAAATAAAAAAAAGCATACGGGTCGAATTGAGAACCTCCTCCTTTTTTCTAAGTCGGTTAAAAGGGCAGAAATAGCCCAGTTAGCTTAGCAGTGGCCCCGCCCGCTGTTAATTCTGGTGGAGGCAAATAGCATTAGTCCATTATAAATAAAGTCCCTTGGCAATTAATATAAAAATTTCATAGCGTAATTATATACATATAGTAGTAGCAGCCATATTTTTGTTTTTGTTAAAAAGTTCCAGCCGTGAAAAGTGATTTTTATTCAAAGCACCCACGAAGCGCTTAACTTTCAGTGCGACACGCTAAGAATCTCTGGATTTATTCTTGTGTATATATATTCTGTATATCGTATAATCTATTTCCAAGAGTAAGTTGCCATTTAACCTCTTCATCTTTAAAAATACAACTCACATTTTTAAAATGCTTACTCACACGGAAGTCGGAAATAAATTTCTAAATATACTGACACCGAGAGCTAGTGTCATACCATATGAACAGTATGGACGTTCCCAAAACTAGCTGAATTATCAATGCAAAGCATCGTGCTCAATTAATACCTAGAAGATGAGTGGTGCGTAATTATTAGAAAGAAAATGTATACGCAAGCGGAAAATTGCATAATCCGACTGAATTGTCATTTAGGATGCTTTTGAATGTACCAATGGACTTTTCTTGATATGTTTTGTATTGAACAAATCACAATTGGACATTTTTTCGCCACACAATCAATTTGTGTGGCACACATACAATTTAAATTATATACAAATTAACAATAAACATTTCTTAATCTGAATGTTTTAGATAAAACAATCATTTAGAGTATAAATGAATTAAATGACATTCTCAAATAAAGTAAGGAGATAGAAAGAACAATACCATTCACACCGAAATATAAAAGTTAGATTTGTACAGCCAAATTACACTATGTCTAGAAAATGTTGAGCCATATGTCTTGGATAATTGTGTGCTGTTATTGTGAGTGCCTATGCCTACCGCGACACAGGAAATCCTTGTGCGGAGGTTTAAATGTAAATAAATAAATATAATATAATAATATCGAAATACAGGCTTAATACTAAAGTGCTCTTACTGTTTGTAAGTCGACTTAGCCACCAGTATCTCATCTTCAGTACTACTAATATATTGTACGTTTTATGCAGTCGGTAGTATTAGTTATTCTGCGGCACAGGAGTGTTTACATTACCGCCAGTGATAAATAGGGTAAATTGCCGTTCAACGAACGGACGGCCGCCAGCTGATGAGCTGATGCCACGGTTCTGAAACGGAGCGTGTTGATGTGAAGAGATGGGAGGGTATCAGGACGTGAAATAGGCTTAACGACACTAACTTAACTGGCTAACTCGTCACTGGGACCGACTAACCGTTCTTAACACATTACCTAGGGCTAGCTATGTTCTGCGCAGTACCTGTTTGGATTGGTGACTGGATATAGCCAATAACTGACAGTGACGAAAAACGTGATGTCATGTTGTCATCGCGGCATGATCATGCATTAATGCATTTTTAACCGACTTGAAAAAAAGGATGAGGTTTTCAATTCGACCCGTATGTTTATTTAAATTTTTTTTGCTTGTTACCGCATAACTTCCGATTGGGTGAGCCGATTTGGATCGTTTTTTTTTATTTGTAAGTTGATGTTTCCCATGTGGTCCCATGTAAATTTCACTAAAATCGGACAAGCGGTTATTGAGTTACACTCCAATAACTGAAAAGTGCGTGCTTATACCTAGACGAAATTATAGTAGCGGTTGAAGACATCGGTGAATATACCTACACCACAATGATATCCCATGAGTAACAAAGGTCACTTCTATTTCTGATCGTTGGCTGTCAATCGCACCGTCTCTGATTCGATTCCTATCCTCACCTTGATCTTCTTGTGTACGCACCATTATTATCAAATCCACCGCATGGTTACTCCCGCCACTTGGTCACCACGTGGTCGACCCTTAAGTTTGAAAAATATTATCAAATACATAGGGTGTAATAGCTTCCTTAAGGTCTAGCGGGTTGACTGACACCTTCGACCACATCTTCGCCGAAAATAAAGTGAGATAGTGGTTAGATCTATAAAGTATACAAATAAATTAGTCGCAGATAAAGCCATCGCTTCTTTTCGTTGTTCTAAGCTCTATATAAACCTAAGATATATAGACACTGGACAGACGACCTGCCAGAGATTCATGGTCAGCCATGATTATGATGATATAAACAGTGCTATAGTTTTTTTTTAAATGTTGTATCATTGATAATAATGTTTATATACCGACGTTAGTCCTGAGACTTATACCACGGGTTCCGGACCTAGTTTAGGTTTCAGATGCACCATTTATTACAAAATGTCACATCTATGGACTACCAGTAGCGCCCCGCGGTTTCACTCGTGCGGATCACGGTTTTCCCGCTACCTCAATTATCCCACAGGAACTATACTTTTTCCGGGATATAAGTAGCCTCTGTGTTAATCCAGGGTATGAGCTATCCCCATAACAAATTTCATCGAAATCGGTGTAGCCATTTGAGCGTGAAGAAGTAACAAACATACACACATACACAAACTTTCGCATTTATAATGTTAGTAGGATAAAGCTTAGTTTTAGTTAAGTTTAGTTTACTTAAGTTTTTTGTTTAGGTCAAAGTTTGTAGGCGGAGGGATCGGGCTAATACTCGCTATATTCTGTCTTTTAAACTCAGGAATGAAACTGTTCCCCAAAAGTTCCCATATTCGTGTATCCTATTAATATCATAAATGAGAATTTTGTGTGTATGTGTGTATGTTTGTTACTTCTTTACGCTCAAACACCTACACAGATTTTGATGAAATTTGTTATGGGGATAGGATAGCCCTGCATTAACACATAGGCTTATTTTAATCATCACCATCATCACCTTTTTCATCACCACGCGGGTAAAACCGCGGGGCGTAGCTAGTAATACATAATTTAATACGGCAAAACCAATTACGCTAGTTAGATTAGATAGTAATGCATATTAAAATTAATGTCAAAAACATTATATTTAAGAAATAATTCATTATTTATATTTATCTAAAAATATACACATTATGTCAAGTTAATAGATTTACCTTACGTAATATAATTATTGGAGATATGATATTAAGGTTTAACCTTGATGTAGTTTCGAAAAATAATGTAATGTTTTTATACTGTATAGATCTAGCGTTTGACCACTATCTCATTTGATGGCCAGCGACGATGTGGTCGAAGATGTTATCACGCTAGACCTAGAATGCTTATATAGAGAGAACTTCACCACGAACTTAAAAAACATAGAAAAGGCACGAATAAAGTCCGAAAGAAAAGTCGTGCTTTTTATAGAGTTTCAAGCTATTGAGTGTTCTATTTCAGAGAAGATAAGCTATTAAATCTATAGCATGATTGTAAGTTACTATCTCATGCCTGCATGGCCAGCCCCACTGTCATATTTTAAAAACTGTTACCACACTCACATTGTGTTAAAACTGCTGCTCTTGAGAGCAACCTAGACGATCATTCTAGATCATGAAAAAATCGTCTCTGACCATCAAAGAAAATAGTGAATTTTATGATGAATAACGATGAATAACAAAAGATATAATCAGAAATATAGCTCCTAATAATTTTAACGGGTATTTTATATGATACTAGCTGTGCCCCGCGGTTTTACCTGCGTGGTGATGGTTGATGATGATCAAAAGTAGCCTATGCGTTATTCCGGGACATGAAGTACCCAATTACAAATTTCACCCACATCCGTTCAGCCGTTCTGGCGTGATTGAGTAACAAACATCCATCCATCAAAACTTTCACATTTATAATATTAGTGGGATATACTCGTAGTTATAACCTAGATTAATTTTATGGATGTGTTGTTCGTCGTTTGTTTTTATGTGTTCCCGTTCACCTTCGTCCTTGAAAGTCCTATTCCCAGTACACGACGTGATAGCCATCATATGGGTATTATGTCATTTGGGTCGAGCGTGCGTCTAGCTCAGACTGACCTTTACCCCGCACCATACAATCGCACGCTATAAATAAGGTGTAAGTGCTCGTATAGTGCACTGTAACTACAGTGTTTACATGTACTTACATATAACGCATCATAGAAATATACATAGATACCATTGAGTGTTAAAAGCGGGAGATATGTCACGTTCTAACATCGCCTGTTCCTACTCAAGTGAGTCCTGTGATCTCACCCACACCCAGTCGCGCGCGGAACGTGGTCTTGAACGCTTGTGGATAGTAATGAATACCGAAACGTGTCGTTAGCCCTCTTGTGCATTTTACATGTGTTTTAAACATCCAAGGCAATACAGCATTGGCTGTATTTGCAATGATGCTTTACTAAAGATGACGTATATTAATACTGCGCGGTGCTCAGATTTTGTTCGTTTACCACATAAACATCCTTACTGCACAGACAGATAATACGGTACAAATAATATAGAAAAGGATAGCTATATGTTTAGACTTGCGCTTGAAATACGCGTCACAATGAAAATTACTACAATAGACTTAATTTTGCCGCCTCAGTTTTCGCGCGCTTGTGCGACATCTACCTCATATAAACATATAATATCATTGCTGTATTTGTTATTGAATAATGGTTGGTTTGCTCATTTTTGCGAGATACATGATAACATTCGGCCGAAGCCGATGACACCGGTGGGTGGTCAATACTGTCTCACTCGCACAAATGGTTCGGCACGTCTCTTCACGCTTGTCAAATTGAGACTGATTAGTTATACACTGTTTACAGATCTATGAGTTACAGTGCCTGCAATTGCGCGCCGGACCCATGTTTAGTGTTTGGGATGTTAGGGCGTCACTTATCTCCCCCTTTTAACACTATCAATGGTGTATTTGCTCGTATAGTGTACTGTACGTACAGTGCTATATCCATGTTCGCTAATAAAATAGTATTACAATTCCTATCGCTAACAATGCCCCGCTGCATGGTTGAGCCGTGGGAGCTGAGTAAACCAGTGACCATTATCTAATCTGTGGCCGGTTGAAGACTCAAGCTTACTGATTTACCGGTCAACCGGTCATATATATGTATAATTATGTATACTCGTCATATTGTTCAGGAATGTATCTTCGAAATGGTCTCAACAATAGGGATGTTGACACATCTCATTATTGTTCATAAATATTGCCTAATACTTATGCGATGAACATGAATTTTGTCTCGAGTCTTGGATGTTTATGTGATGTGATGTATGTCCATGCCTCCCGTGCCATCTCCGTGTGCTGGGTGTAAGGGTTTAAAAAATATCGATAAGTTTGTACGGAACTTGAACTTTTTTATTTTATTTATTATCATAATAACACATTTACATAATTAATACTTAAATACTGCCTTAAAATCTAAGTTAGATTTATCCAGACAGATATGGGTTCTCGCGACCTTCTAATAATGATACACATTATGTGTCAAGCGTCGCACGCGCCCAAATTCACAGCTGAGCTGCCATTTAATCGACTTGGAAGTAACTACCGTTCCCTAATCTGTGACCCAAGTCGGTTGGTTGTCTAACTAACGGCCATGCTAGAAATTGCCATCATGACAGCGGACACATTCGTAAAATAAGTAACTAAATGCATAATATCTATCAATATAATAGCTAAGCATATCTGCTTTTTTATACATTTTAAAACAACATTTGTCTTCGAATCGAGTGAAGCTCGGTCGCCCAGTTATACAGTCCCATTATGAAAGGTTTCGATACACATAAAGTTGCATTAACATGTGCATAATTTAATATAATGTGTGGTTAATAGTGACTTGCAACGACACATTGTGCCCTGGCAAAGTATGTCACCGCTCGGGTCTGCAACAATGTTGTACCAGAGAGCCAATTCTAGGGAATTCGATATAATTGTAATGGTCTGAAACTAACGCCTCATTGAAGAAAAAACATTTAATAATCAGTTCTTTTATTTTCGTAGATCTAGGGTCTTACCTATAGCTCACTTGACGTGACGGTGAATGATTTTGTGGTCGAAGATGAAATCACGTTAGACCTAACAAGTTTACTCGCCCTCAGGGTCTGCTGCCTGAACACACTATGCATGTCATACGTAACAGTTTTTGAACTTACGGATGGTAGCTAGCCATGCAGGTACTCAAAAGTAACCTCTACCACCATGGTGTGAATTTCATAACGGTGTTGCCTTCACCGGAAGCTTAAAGCGTAGGTGGGGATCGAACCAGTGGTGATCAGGTTGACAGGCGACATCTCTAGGCTGTCATCTTTACAAAAACTGAATAGTTCTTTGCCGTTCGGCAGATGATTAGCACAAGTAGCAGGCCAATGGATGAATTGTGCAAAAAGTAATTCTTACGAGTTATATGTAGTTGTGTATATTGCACAATATAATCACAATATATTAAATTTGAATAAAAATATATTTTTTAAGACATTCCTGGTGCAAAGGATCGTGACTGCCATCTATCGTGGTAATGCTAAGGGGTAGGTTATTTGACTAGTTTATTTAGATGTATTTTAATAATGTATTTGAAATTAAGGTATAATCTATTTTACAATGTGAAATTCAATAACAAAATATGTGAGTTGTAGGTTGAAAATACACTAGGGGTGAGTTTTAGCGAAATGTTAACGTTCGACATTATCTCTAACGATAAAAGTCTAATGGGTAGAATAGGCCACTAGTTGGGACTTGCAGCCTCACCCATTTTGATCTACATTGTTTCACTTGCGGACATGGCATATGCCAATGTACATATCAACCATATCTTATGAGAATATAATATTTGCCATATATAAACAATATGTGTTTATAGAAAAAAATAAAATTAAAATGGATACTATGATGTAACTAATTAATATATTATTTAAAAGACAATGATGCTAGGAATGCTCAACCTCTACCAAATCACTACATTAACGTATCATGTAATTAAATCTACGTTACGTTATCTATATATATACAGAATAAAACAGCTAGTGTTTGACGATCATCTCACTTGATGGTCAATGACTATGTGGTCGAAGATGTAATCACGCTAGACCTAGAATGTTTACTGTCTCATAAGTACTGCTGCCTGAACACACTATGTGTTTGGTGACAAATTGAGGGTTGTACTTAGCCAGGCAGGTAAACGAAAGTACCCTACCACCATGCTGGGAATTCGATAACGGTGGAACGGTTACGAGGAATATAACAATATTCCTCGTAAGCTCAAACCGTTGGTGGGGATCGAACCAGCGTCGGGAAGTTTTATAGTTTTTGTATTTTTTAGTTTTTGTCCATCATCGCTTGAAATTAATTGAATATGAACTGTAACTTACACATTGTAAGCTCGAGCTTCATGCCGCTTCTTCTCTGTAGTGAGAGCCACTACTATTATATTGAAACGCAACGTTAATCTTATTGAATTTTGAATAATTCTAATTTTTAGTTACTCATTTGGTTATTTCTTTTTTTTTACTTCCATAAGTTTGTCCTAACTGCCTTAAAGCCAACGTCAAAACACATATTTGTTTCTGTTCAAAAGAAGAGATGGGGGAGTACTATTCTAGGCCGGTACCACCGCGGCACGATTATTCAACTCAAGTTATCATAATTATCCAGAAGCCCAGTACATACTCCCTCGCTATTACAAAGCCGCGATTATAATTTATATCATAAATGATATAATTTATATAATTAATTGCTTATTCTATGAACTTATAAGAAATTCCCCACCATGTAAATTATTTAGTGGCTGACACATAGTAATTCAAATCGTGACGATGATATCACAGTCTGTAATATCTATTTCAATCCTGGTAGTTATTATGATTTATAGCTTTCAATTCTTAATGTATGTAGTAAAACTAAATTTAGTCTGTGACAATACAAGAAGTAACATCACTATTACTTGGCCACTGGTAGGGGATTGCTAGATTAAAATGTTGATAGGTAGCTATGTGTATAGTATATTCTTCTTTATATTTAGTATGTAATAAATCATAATCTTTTAGTTAGGTTATGTTATTGTTTATTTAATTTCATTATAATTTAGCAGTTATACCAATGATGTTTTACTAAAGATGACGTATATTCATACTGCGCGGTGCTCAGATTTTGTTCCTTTACGACATAAACATGCTTACTGCGACAGATGATACGGTACAAATAATATAGAAAAGGATAGCTATATGTTTATACTTGCGCTTGAAATACGCGTCGTAATCAAAATTACTACAATTGACTTAATTTTGCCGCCTCAGTTTCCGCGCGTTTGTGCGACATCTACCTCATATAATATCATTGAGTTATACAGTTTTTTTTTTCAGGACTTTCAACAATATAAGCTGAAAAGACTTCAAATTGTCTAAGCCTTATTCTGTTCTTTCTGTACTGTGAGATCGTTACTGTAGCCTAAGCCCAAGATACAGACCCCGTGCCTTATTTGGGTCTCATTACAATTAACAATAATTAAAAAATTTCTCAGACAACGTCATCACTTAACGTCATGTGAGACATTGGTCAAACGCAAGCTTATAATAAGTAAAAAAAGACATTAATAGTGCTTAGAAATGAAACTAAAGGTCAGAAATTTCTAAGAAAGGGTAGGTACCCTAAACCGATGCCCTGATATGAAAGGTCTGATGAGCGTGGATGAAGTGAAAAAAGTGTGTCGGGATCGTGGTATTTGGATGTGGTATCTGCTTACCCCTACGGGAAAGAGGTTTGAATATGAATATACATAATTATGTATGTATGGATTTAAATGAATCTAAATGTTCCACAAGTGTACTCCAATAGGTAGGTATAATCTACCATTGTATTCATGATGTATTCATCTATGGGTATGGAAATAAATATGTTTTTATTTAAATTTATATATTTTTTGTTCGTTAATAGGGTTGGTACCTATATCTAAGAAATATACGAAATTATTGCCATTTTTTATGCTATACAAGTACGCGTTTGTCCGTCAGTTTGACAGCCTACGCCCACACAGCTGAGCTGTCATCGCTTCAAAAATCTAGCTGTATTTGTTAATTGTTACAGGCAGTCCATGACGAGCGGCTCAACTCTCGAGTGGACAAGATGCTGGGAGAAGGTCTGATAGAGGAACTCCTGGATTTCCACGCCAGGCACAACAAGCATAGGATACAGGATGGAAAGTAAGTTGTATTTCATAATATTAAATCACAACATAAGCGCCACATTTCTCTAGCATCGTTATCATTAGTTAAATACCTTACTGTTTGTGCTGAGGCTCGCGCTCGCCGCGTGGCACGATCATAACTCCCAGATGAAGAACTGCAAATAAGTTCGAAACTGGTCGGAGAGTAATTTTCCAGTGTTTACCACGTGAGTCCTAGTCGGTTTGTTACATTACACTTACCTTACTGTTGTTGAATGATATTAAGCATTATTATATACGAAATTATTGCCACTTTTTAACCGACTTCAAAAAAGAAGGAGGTTGTTATTGTGTGTTTTATCAGGCTGTCGTAAAAATCAACTTGTCACACACCTACACATACACAAACATTTATTTAGATAGAGATTTGACACCACACAAAAGGAAAGAATTCCTGCTCATCATTTTTTATTGACATCAAAACAACTTACAGATGACTTTTAAACGAGCGTTGCAAAATAATAAATGTATAAAGCCACTCTTGGTATGTACCAATAGGAATTTCTTGCCGCTTGTAGAAGACCAAGAAGAAACTCGGGATGCCATGCTTTTATGCATATGTCCTAATTATGTTAATAACTCGAACTAGCTAAAATTCACTAAAATTCTTTAAAATGAATTAGCTCGTATTCTGTTTACGCTAAGATTCAAATAAGTAAAAATCAACACAACAATATCTCCAATAATGGCGACTTATTTTACATAAAACTACCCGCAGTTTTAATAAAAAGATCTAATTTTAGTGTTTTTATTGTTAAGTGTTATAATGATTTGGACTTTATCGTTACCATGTAAGAATTTAAGAATTTTAGTCACTTTAGTTTCGTTGAACAAGAGAATCACAGCAATGTGTTATTAATTACAGTATATGTTCTATTACTTCTTCTCTCAGCCATGTGCGTCTACTGCTGGACATATGCCTCCCCCATAAAAGGGGGATTTGCCAATACTCGCCACGCTTGGCATGCGGGTTGGCGAGCGCAGTATGATTTCCAATCCTCAGATGGCCACCTTCAGGTAATCCCTTAGCCGACTCTTACGGCACCCGCGCAAGAGATGGGGGAGTACTATTCTCGGCCGGTACCACCACGGCCTTCTATTACTTATTAATGGTGGCCACGGTTCTATTACTTATTAATGGTGAGTTGGCAGCAGTACAAAATTCCAAACATATTTACCTACATCATAGTATAGTTTTGCGATGATAGCTTAGCTTGGGGAGCGTCGGCTTTCAAACTGACGGACACTGGTTCGATCTCTAACAACAGCTAGAGCTTCTGGTGAAGGTAACACCGTTATCAAATTCCCAGCATGGTGGTAGGGTACTTTCGAGTACCCGCCTGGCTAGCTATCACCCTCAAGTTTGAAAAACTGTTACCAAACACATAGTGTGGTCAGGCAGCAGTCCTTGAGAGGCAGGTATCAGTCTATCATTATAAAACATCTTCGACCATATCGTCACTGACCATCAAGTGATATAGTGGTCAAATGCTAGACCTATATAGTAAAAAATATATATTAATTAGTACGTTTATCGATATGATAATGATATAATATTTGCAGATAATATTTATATATATATATATAATCATATATCAATATATTTTTTTTATCAATATATATATATATCGTTGTGTTTATTCTTTACTCAGCGATACCAACATGATCTCACTATAATCTTTATTTATTTTTATATTTATGCGGACTAATAAACGTCAAATCAATTATTGATTTTACGATGTTATTGGCAGTGCATAAGCTTACCTACTGGTCTGTTTGGTATTTTGAATCATAAACTATAAACAGTTATAATCTTATTTTGATCAAAGCAGAACTGATGCGCTATTGTATTGTACAACAAATATTGGGTCTAGTTACCTTTGGGTAACATAGCACCGCCCTCGGATTACACGACAGCGGGTCTCTTTCTGAACCGACTTTAGTAGGTAAGCTTATGCAGCACTAAATAATACCATGTAGGTATGCCAAATACCGGCAGAAAAAACAGATTTGTAAAGTTTTAACACTTTGACGATTTCAAAGCGGTTTCTTAAAAAAAAAGGGTTAATCAGAGGAAGACTCATAAAAATAACACAATCTTTACGTGAATGAAAGAACCATTATTACCTATATGTAATAATTGCGTGGTTTGAAAAGCATACAAAGTACAAACTGATTTCCACTTCAGTGGAATTTTAATTTCGATGGTGACAAACTAGTAGTATAGTTTGAATGAAAAAATGGAACCGACTTGAACACTCAAAAGTGTGAAATAACTTGTTGAAGTCGGTACCATGATAGTTCTCAAAAGTAACTATCTTCACAATATTGTGGTCATGGTACCGACTTCGACAAGTTATTGTGTTCACGTCGGTTCTATTTTTTGGTAAAATTTTATTTTCACCCATTTCAGTGACCTTTGCTACTCGCGGGGTCAATTGTCATTGTGTATGTTCTCCGATGTCTTCAACCGCAACTATAATATCGTCGAGGTATGCGTAGTGCTTTTCAGTCTACCATCGGCTGGCCGGTTGGCGCAGTTGGTAGCACTCTGCCTTCTGAGCCGCTGGTCCCGGATTCGATTCCCGGACAGGTCAAACATTTGTGTGTATGAACATGTCTGTTTGACCTGTGTCTGGGTGTCTATATGTATATAAGTATATATATATTAGTTATGAGGTTACCATAGTGGCTCTGCCTAGTTTGGGACCTGAAGACCTTGTGTCAATGTTAATAATTAAATAAATAAAAGTTATTGGAGTGTAACTATAAACTGCTTGTCCGATTTTGAGAAGAATCAATCAGTTCATGTACGACGGAGTTAGAAATACCAACCAACGTATCCGTGGAAAATTTTTAACGTTTTCTTGATATTAAATAGAAATACTGGAGCGATTATTATGATTTATTGGAGCAATCTAAAAGTATAGTCTATCGAATCATAAATGCAAAAAACTTTGCGCTTGACACCGTCTCACCTGATGTTAAGTATCGACGCGGTCTAACATGGAGCACGCCACGTTTTTCGCGGGTCAGTTGAATTGAAATGGGGGCAGGAATTGGTCCGTAGCCGTCCTTTCTCCATCCCTGTTCTAGATGTATATACTTGAGACCCATGCGATCTCTTTCAGTCAATCAGTGTCTAGCCCACGTCACATCTCGATTTTCCTAAAAAAACAAGATGGCGTCCGATCGATACTTAATTTCGACTTAAACGAAACAAAGGGCATTCGATCTACACAAATTATCCGTGAAATTAAAACGCGTTCGCTAAACGCTTCGGTCCCAAATCCATCATGGAAATAACCGCCGGCGCTACGTCAACGTTCAATCAATTGGTTTTGAGAATTGTTCAATAGTTTTTCTAATAGTTTTAGTATGTCTTTAGATTGGTATGCCCTGGTAGAAGGTTGAATGTTATAGCTGGTGACCCAATGTTGGGTAGTGCTGTTAATGTGTGTTGTGTTAATGTATGCGCGATTAACTGTATTCTTGTATGTACTGTCTATACTGATTTCTCCTCTGACATGAGGATAGAGTCGTTCTGCAGCGGACACATCTAGAAAATTCATATTACCTTTTTACAGACAATCGATCAAAAACTATCAGAACCTACACAAACATCATTTCTTATTGTATACTCTGTACGTTTATATTTAAGTGAAATTTGTATACTTTTTACTATAGTAAATTGAATTGAATTGAACTCGTGAGAATTTTCAGAAAGCGTTTGACAACTGTCTCACCTGATGTTAAGTGATGACATTGTCTAGGATTTAGCACGCAAACCTAGAAGGTACCTATTCACTCGCGACTTGAAGACTCCAGGATTGTACATATCGGGAAACACAGACTCGGGCAACGAGTTCCATTCCTTGGCAGTACGCATTAAGAAAGTGGAAGCATAACGCTTCGTGCGTATAGGTGGTATATCTACCATATAGCGATGGCGAATTGCCGTACGTTAAGTATATATAAGTAAGTAAGTTGTTATAAGTAAGTATATTGTTAAGTAAGTTATAAGTTGTAAGATAAATTAATTTAAAATACGATAGGTGTAAGTACAATAATAAAAGTACCAAGAAAACTTATCAGAGACAAATGCGCGTAGCAAAACAAAGATAAATTATTATTGCTAAATAACTATGTACAAGAGTGGGATTGCTTTTTTTTTCATTAGGATAAATCACTTAGAGAGTCATTTGTTTTATATATATGCAACACGAACTTTGAGTTTGTTTATGATCGATTATTTACTGTCATCATGCGCCATTGATGCATTTTCGTAAATCATCTAATTCTCATGATTCTCATAATATCAACCAACATTTTCATTATTAGGAGAAATAAATAAAATACAAAGAGATTTAAAAGAGAAAAAGTGCATAAGAGCAAAATGGCGGGAACGGGCAACGTCCGACCGAGTGGCATCTGCCGTGCGGTTGTCTATGGTCTCCAGTTACACGTATCTCTGCCTACTCTAGCGGCAGCATTGTCTTTGATACTTAATCATTAATTAAGTTTTTGATTAGATTCGATGAGAATATTCGATACGCGTTTTGAGGTTAATAGAGATTTCCCGCGCTATTGCATCGCTTTTGTTTTCCGAAGATTGTTTTATTTTCAATGTTATTTTGTGTTTAATGTGTTCGTCATGGCTTTGTATCTCACTATTATTATACATTATAAGATGCTAATTGGGTATGATATCTTTTATTTCTATAGTATTAAAATGTTTGTTTGACCTGTGTCTGGGTGTGTATATGTATATAAGTATTTATATAAGTATATATCAGTCATCAGGTTACCATAGTACAGGCTCTGCCTAGCTTGGGACCTGAAGACCTTGTGTGAATGTTGTCCTATATTATTATTATTATAATATACATTTAAATACAATAAAATACTAATAACTAATTAAATTACTGCAGTTACCACAAGAACGTTTGAGCAATCCACTATAGCTATTGGAAGCCTATAGATAACTCAAATGCTCTAACTCGCTACCAGTTGGCAGCCTGGTGGCCAGAAATATAAATAAATAATATAAATATACTTACTTACATTTATATAGATTTATTTTGTGTACTTTCATTAATTGATTAACTATATTTTATGAGTTTGTTTTCAATCCAAGGGCAATTTATTTTAACCTTAAATAGTCTAGTGTCTAATTAGTGTTAATGGCTTGGCCTTTCTAAATATTTTCAATAAAAGTTAACGTTGTAAAGGATGGTATTATTACCTTGTTATAGGTATTGTTAACAAAATTGATAGAATAGTGAACTTAAGGGCATATGCAGTTGGCGGGTTCGTGGCTTTCAATATAGATAATCTAGTCAGCCAGACTAACGATTCTAAAACTTTAAAAGCTTACTTCCACTTGTAAAGAATTAAACATTGTAAACCATATTACCTGTAGTTTTCCTATAAAATAATAAAAATAAAAATTAAGTGCCTTTATATTGCAAGTTGGCTGGCCGGTTGGCGCAGTTGGTAGCACTCTGCCTTCTGAGCCGCTGGTCCTGGGTTCGATTCCCGGACAGGTCAAACATTTGTGTGTATGAACATGTCTGTTTGACCTGTGTCTGGGTGTGTATATGTATATAAGTATATATTAGTCATCAGGTTACCATAGTACAGGCTCTGCCTAGTTTGGGACCTGAAGACCTTGTGTGAATGTTGTCCCATATTATTATTATTATTATTATAAGTATCAAAACCGTTTGGCTAAAGGAAAGTGCGTAGCGCAGCACGGTAGCAATGGCGACCGCAGGGGTTACATTTACTGTGGTATCAACACGTATCATATATAGCACCACTGGATGCGACCAAAACAATAGAACTCGCCTAAAATTGACATCAAACGAACTGTTGTGTGGCCCTGCCCTATTGAGTTGTGTTCAAAAAAAAAGTTGTCACACACAAACATTTTATTTAATTTACCTACCCATATAAGTTTACACCAAACAAAGGAATACCTGCACTTCACTTGGTAACTAAAGCTAAACTGCACTGCAAAGGTACAAATAAGAACACTGTGATGATCCAAGAAAGGGGCGAGTGATTTTAGAAACTGGTAAGTAGGTATTAATAGGAAAACATATCAGGTATTGTTTTAATGTGGAAAACATATCGCTGACATTGCCTTGTGAATTTGTTTAGGGGTTGTCCATGGGTCAGCAATATTCCTTGTGTACCAGAACCTTTAGTAGCGACATGTTATGCGAATCAGTGAACTTAATTCGGCTATGTGAGAGCGATCGTAGCACCAATAGTTTCCGTCAAATTGTATCTTTGTAACAAAAAACTATTCAAAACACATAGCGTATGTATAAACTTTCAATTATCTGTGGCAGAGTTGAACTATGTAAAGGATAGTATTGAGTTCAAATGATTAATGAGTAAGCGGAGTTAACGTAAGGTACTTAATTGATCACCCGATCAACTTGAATGGTCGAGCAATAGTGACATTTCCAACTGAGCGATCCGGTACTTCGGAAAGCGCAAGAAAGAAACGCTTTCACACTCACACCCTCGCACTTCAAAACTCTTTTGATGTGAGGCATAGACACACACAATCTTCCAGAACCCGGGACACGCGTCGTTGCTCAGCACATAAATGTTTGTCCTGGCCGGGATTGAAACCCATGGTCCCGGGATCAGTAGTCAGATCACTGACCACTAAGCAACAACATCCGTAGTCATCTTCCCCGTTTGTTGTCTTGATATAACAGTGGTCTAAAAACCTCGACACTGGGCTGGCTGCGAGTCTATCCGCTAACCCGCAATAGTCAGCGTGTTGAATAATGGTTATCACCTTCGTAGTGAGGAAGATCTATGTCCCAGCAGTAGGACCATAATAGGTTCCTATGTATGATAGCTATATTTTGGTATGTCAGAATTACCACCTATACTTGCCTTCTCATTCTAGCGCGCCAAAACTCATTCACAAAAACCGAGCTCGGAGTCATCCACCGCAGTTTTTGTTGCACTTAAATCATCTTTTAACTCTTAAAATGTAGTAATATTTATTATCTGCGATATAAGGTTGATAATGCTTCGAAATTCAGTCTGAAGGAGACAGGTTGAAGATTTAACACTTTATATATGTAGTATGTAGGTAATCTGTGACTACGTTTTTGCTTTGATTGTGCCGATGACCGTGGGCGATTGTATAATATTGTGTAACATTTTTTGTGTTATCGTTTGTTTTTCACTAGCTAGCCGACTCGTGACTTTGCTCGCGTGGACAAAGATTAAACTAAATTTTACTAGTGAAAATGTTCTCGTATACAAAGGTTACGATAGTTATTTTTTTAAGAAAGCAGATTTCAAATCCCAATGTTAAATGTTTTCTTTTTAATTGTACGTATATTTCACTTCATGTCGATCAACGAACAATATTTTTTCAAAAAATGGGACTGACTTCAACACTCAAAAGTGTGTAAGTCAACTCATAATTTGTTGAAGTTGGTACCATCATAATGCAAAAGTAACTAGTATTATCAAAATGTTGTGCTCACGGTACCGACTTCGACAAGTTACTTAATGTAGGTATAGTACCTATGTCATCTTTAAGATTTTTTTGGACAAAGTTTCAAGTTTAAAATCAATATAGTTTAAGAGTTGAATAGAATTTTATGTCTTAAAACGACATAATTATAACAATATATTTACCATGTTTTTACATACATTTCATTATTTTAAATGTTGAATACATCGCACATTATACTCTATAGAAAGTGTTTTAACTACAGCGCCATCTTACAGACGTAAGCTACAAATTCGCTATGTGTGACAGTTTACTTGACTCACCACGCAATGATAATATACCGAACGAAGCTATAAATAGCTTCCTTAAAATGGCGTATATGTCACGCGTCTACTAGGCTTCTACATAAGAGTATATAAGTTTGATGGTTAAATATATGTATAGATAAAAGATTAATAAAAAAATCATTTTTCTTATATGCAATAAAAAATGTGTTTATTTGTTAATTTGTAGAATCCTTTTGAAGATGCCCAATTGGCTTTACTTTCTATAAATAAAGAATAAATGTTGAATGTTCACTCTATCATAAAAAATCTTCGGATTGCTTTGTTTGCGGTGTTCAAAAGTTTAATGTGAAAATCAAACTTTTTTTAATAGGAACATTCTGTGGAAAAGACATATCTAAAAGTTTTAATGAGCACTGTTGCAATTGGTGGAATTAGATCCGTTTACGGTCGTTTTTACTTATCTGTGGATAATCTGGGGCTTAGTTTACGCTACTACGTATGGTATGGTACAGTGTAAAAGTTAGATCGAGTTTGCAGCTAATGAGGTGAGAGCGGTAACAAAACGAGCCTTGTCGGGAAATCTTACAAACTCACATATACACTACTAGATGTGACATATACGTTGAATGCGTGATGGAGCGTTTTGTGGCGGAGCTATGAAATGAAAATAAAAGAGCCACGGTTTTTTTAATTTTGGTTTCGCACCCTTTCTGCATTTCGTTAATTTGTCAAATAAAATAATTTTTAAAAGGCAGAATTTGGTGCGAAAAGTTGTGCGTTGGTAGCATATACTCGTAGCAAGTACTTTCTTGATATCTACCAGAAAGCCAGTGAGTATTCTAGGTCTAGCGCGTCAACATCTTCGACCACATCGTCACCAACCATCAAGTGGGATAGTGGACAAACGCTAGATCTATACAGTATAAAAAAATGCCCGCTTGGGTAGCTACCAAGAATGGTAATTCTAATAGCTAATAAAATACCAATAGCTAATAAATCCAATACCAATCGTTCTAGAATGGTCTAGAGTTTGAATATCTGTCACCAAACACACAGAGTGTAAATTTAGGCAGCTGTCCTTTTCTTATTATTATTATTGGTTAATCTATACACACACTACAGACTCAGAGGTCCGTTTTTTTGATTACATTTAATTAAATAATATTATTTAAAAATATTATTCGGCAGCTGTCCTTGAAAGCTAGTCAACATTCTAACGTGATTGCACCTTCCACTTTATCGTCACAGAAGAAGTGAGACATAGTTCAAACGACCTATAAATTATATTTTAAAAAACTTATTATTTTGTGCCAGCAGGTAGTATAATATAAGAATACGTAATTAAGTACCCAGACATGTTAGGCAGGTACTTACACTAGTAAAGTCTAGACTTGACTAGCAATAAATAAACGTAAAATGCATATTCATTTAGTTTTTAGGTATTCACACAAAGGTGATCGAGAGGTGAACGTACGATGCAAGAAAATTACCAAATCGAGTCTTCGAATAATTGAGGCAACAAAAACATTTCGACGCGGTATCGTTAATACGTTTGAATAATTTAAATTAGAATCGATTCTCATTTATTTTACACCCGCTTAAATCGGTGAGTAAACGATTGGGGATTTTGGACATTATTTGTTTAGCTTTTTGGCTGTTAATGTAATTATGACTTTATACTATAATTACAATTTTCTAAACTTTGGTTTAGGTTGTCTGAAATAAATCTCATTAAGCGATAGGAGCGCCTTTTGTTTTTCTAGGATTATCCCACTGATTATAAAGGCGAAAGTTTTTATGTGTGTAAGTGTGTATGTTTGTTACTCCTTCACGTTCAAACGGCTGCACCGATTTCGATGAAATTTGGAATGAATATAGCTTAGATCTTAGATTAACACACAGGCTACTTTTCATTCCGATAAATTTCGTATGGAGAGAGGTTAGACACATATCTTACTTATATCCCGGAAAACGTATAGTTCCCGTTGGATAATAGAGGTAGCGGGAAAACCGTATTCCACGCGGGTGAAATCGCGGGGCGCTACTAGTATGCTATAAACATAACTATAACTATGTTGCACTTGAAGGAACAAATAAAACATGTTCTATCTACTTATCATCTTATGAATCGTTCTAATATAAATACTTTGATGAAATAGGCAGGGAAATAGATTGTTTTTTTGTTTATCAATCAATCGACGAGGCAGAGAAGTCGTATTTCTGACGATAAGGACGAATTGCGGTGCCATGACCACTCAGAGCTCAAGCGCCCAAAGTTAATTAAGACGCTTCCCAGTACATACGTTTCAACGATTTCCCTTCTTCGCTCTCCCCTCATGGCCTACAACAACACGTTTACGTTAAAGATAGGCCTTCAATGCTTTTCTTATGTATTAGGATATATATTAGTATTTTCAGATACGGCTATCAGACTCTTAATATATTCCGATAGATAGATCCTCCTAAACTTATTATATATATATTTTGTATCCGGCTTTATTACGTGTATAGTCGAAGTTTCGACCAAGGTTTCGAGCATGTCCGATGCTCATCCTCAGGTGAGTTTACGCTGCCAGATCGCGGCGATCACGTGGTCGAAACTTCGACTATAAACGTGAGTAAAGCCGGATACCAAATATATATAACAATGTGTAAAACTCACGAGAATTTCGAATCCTCCTAAACTTGTTATCCAATCCTACTAATATTATAAATGCGAAAGTTTGTGTGTATGTACGTTACTTCTTCACGCTCAAACGGCTACACCGATTTCGAAGAAATTTGGTACGGAGATAGTTTAAACCCTGGATTAACACATAGGCTACTTTTATCCCGGAAAAAGTATAGTTCCCGGAAGATCATTGAGGTAGCGAGAAAACCATAATCCACGCAGGTGAAGACGCGGGGCGCTACTAGTTTGAAATAATACCGAATTTGACGAAGTCCTTGTCTTGGGGCCCTCGATAAGAACACGGGAGATTTTTAAGTTATCTATATATTATGTCCCTTCCCTAATCCTATGGATAAGTCGGGTGGTTGAGGGGAGAGACGGGCGGTTGTGACCACATTTTGATAGGGTAAGTAATTGCTGTAACTTAAAACTGAAATCGATACCAGAACACTTTGGGCGTGAAAATTGGGATTGTACGTGAAGTGTTAAGTTTCATGAAAGCTGATGAATTAGACTGATGGTCATCCATCAGTTAAAGGCTTCAATTATATATTGTTACTAGAAACGATATCCGATTTAATTACATCAATCACACATAGAATCAGCCATAAATCTAAACAAATACTATAAAGCTAAAGTTTTCTCGTTTGTTTGGTTGAAAGCGCAAATCTCAGGAACTACTTGGTTGGAATTAAACATTTTATTTTTGTGAATAGTCCATTTGTCGAGGAAATTATAATATCACGCTACGACGTATAGCTGAGGTAAGGGGTAAACCGTAGTCTGTGCGGGTGACACAGCGGGGCGCAGCTAGTATTACATAAAGGTTCGAGAAGCAAATTAGGTATTATTAGATTTTTTTTTTAAATCCAAAACAACTATCAATGTAATTCTTCTGATTGTTGATCTGATTCGCTGATTAACACGCGTCTGAATATAGAACTAAAATAGTTTGAAATCTATAAATGTTTCTATAAAAGTTTTATTTATATTTTTTGTTCAGCTTTTGATTATGAAATGGTGGCGAACATAAACCCTGCCAAGGCTTTTTATGATTAGTTTATGAAAAGAAATTAAAAATTTCAACACGTTTTGTCACACACTAAAATATTTTTACATGTATAATACCTATGTATAAAAATCGAAAATCAAATGTTCTATTACAAACTTAAAATAATCTTGTTACGTTCCAGCCCGCCCGATTACACTAAAGGCGTATTCCAAACTCTCGGCTTCAAGGAATTCCACGATTACTTAATGCTGTCAGAAGAAGAGCGAGCCGAAGAAGAAGGGAAGAAGCTCCTGGCAGAAAGTATAGACAATATGAAGAGAGACACTAGGAGATACGCGAGGAGACAGAACAAAATGATTAGAGGAAGATTTTTAGAACACCCTGGAAGAGAAGTAAGTGAACGGAATAAGTTAATATGTTATATGTATTATATAACGTGTATAATTAATGATATTATATGTTTATATGAGGTAGATGTCGCACAAGCGCGCGGAAACTGAGGCGGCAAAATTAAGTCAATTGTAGTAATTTTCACTGCGACGCGTATTTCAAGCGCAAGTCTAAACATATAGCTATCCTTTTCTATATTATTTGTACCGTATTATCTGTCGCAGTAAGCATGTTTATGTCGTAAAGGAACTAAATCTGAGCACCGCGCAGTATGAATATACGTCATCTTTAGTAAAACATCATTGTGTATAATATAATTTACAGGTCTGACGTTTGACCACTATCTGCATTTTTGGTCAGTGACGATAGATAAGTTTTCATTTTTTAATGCACATATTTGATGTATTATTTTAAAATTATTTTCTGCTTAAATCGTCAATTTGGTCGACGGTCACGCTAAGTCACAGAACTTCGTAGCTACCCGAGCACACTGTCTGTTTGTTGGGGAGTTTATCCAGCGAGCGCTCGCAAGATTTTGATACTTAAGGGTGCTCGATAGATAAGCGGTAACTGTAAAGTTATCTACACAGTACACTGGAAGCCGTGGTGCTATCGGCCTAGAATAGTACTCCCCCATTTCTTCCCGTGGGTGCCGTAAGAGTCGGCTAAGGGATCACGTACCAGAAGGTGGGCAGCAGCGCCTTCTGAGGATAGGAAACCATACTGCGCTCGCCAACCCGCCTGCCAAGCGTGGCAAGTATTGGTAAATCCCCCCTATATGGGGAGGCAGAAGTCCAGCAGTGGACGTCCTATGGCTGCAATGAATGAATGAACACTGGAAGCTCAAGTCGAGGCCAAGCAAGCTTTTATCCAATGTCACAGATTAAATATCAATTAATTCGTAACCAAAGGCCGCGGGTCACCAAACAGATGGCTTAGGTAAAGGCGCTAGACTCTCTCTCTCTCGATCTCTTCTTTGAGTTGTTTTTTTTTAAGTATTATAAACCTGCGTTTGACACCTGTTTCAAAAGATGTTAAGTGACGATACGGTCCACAAACTTTAATATGATGCTATCCATATAGCATCATATTAAAGTTTGTGTTATTAAAGTTCTAACGCAATCCTAGAAAATGTTGGTTAACGACCCCTCTCTTCTGCGTTTTTTAAAAACTATTATGACATAAATAAAGTGTAATGAACAATAAACTGTCACATAACTTCCCCTGTCCCCAATACACACTCAAATTCAGTAGATTGATCAAAGCCGTATTTAAGTAATGCGTGTTATTATTTTTATTGGGTATAATTTACGTCTAGCTTGATATAATAAAAATATTTTATGATACCTACTCTATTATAAACGTTTTATACTTCCTATTACAAAATGTATCCTATGCGGAGATGAAAGCGTTTAAAGTACATAATTAATTAACACATTTTTATAAATAAATAATAATGATAAACTTAACTGGATATATTTTATTTACAAATCCATCAAATAATCATATATCAAATTTAATTACATATATCACAACGTTTATGATAGTGACATCTAGCGTCGAGAAGCAGCACTGCTATAGTCTAACAAAAGAAGCAGAAATATTGAACCACTATTTTTATTTGGTATTCGCTGCACTGCCTCTATTGGCGAGTAGCCGAAACATCGTAAAGATAAAAGAGTGTTTAAGATGGCGCTACTTGTTCAATAAAATTGTCTTAATCATTCTATTTGCATTTGCAGATTCCGCTGATATTCGAACTGGACACAACCAATGTTGAAAAATGGGATGAAAATGTAAGAAACAAAGCTATTGATATTATCAGCAGCTATATCAACGGTATATCTTGTGTATATGAACCATTAAAATCCAATTTGCCGCAGGAAAAGTATGATTCTGATGGAAATTCATATAATTATTGCGAAGTTTGCGAAAGAATAATTTTGGGTGACTCTGTTTACGCTATACATTTGAAATCTATTAGACACATGAAGGTATTGAAAAAGAAGAAACAAAAGCAGGAGCAAGAAATTAAAGTGGAACAGACACCACCTGAGTGAAATGTATATGTGTATGATGTTAAAGATCATCTGGTTTTATAAATAAAATGTTGGTTTAGAATTTTGTGTTTTAGTCAAAACCCTAAGAGTAACTTATAGAGCTACAGCAGTACACAGCCCCTTTAATAACTCTAAAAATAGTTTTCTCATTAAATGGCAATCTAAAATGTATATTGGGTATCAATATTGTAATTAGTTATTAGTGTTTTACTTTTTAACTAGTGGCCCGCTCCGGCTTCGCACGGGTATAAAATATATAGCCTGTCATTATACATATAAACCTTCCTCTTCAATCACTGTATCTATTAAAAAAAGCTCATCAAAATCTGTTGCAGTTTTAAAGATTGAAGCATACATAGGGATATAGGGACAGAGAAAGCGATTTTGTTTTATACTATGTAGTGAGTCACATGTCAGTACAAAAAAAAAAAACAATTCCCCAAATGTTAATAATTGAAGTGAATATCTGAGTATTATATTTCTACATAAAAAATTGACCTATGAGTTTTTTTTTAAATGTATTTTAAGTCCTCTTTGGAGGAACAGTACACTCTTACAGTAGAAATAATATTAATCAATATCAAAGTGCTTATACTTCCATTATGTTTATTGAAACAATGTTTTAGTCTATATTATCTTTTATTTTCAATTACTACAAATAATATCTACAAACCTAAATCATAAACAATTATCCTCATCTACATTTTTGTCAATTTTTGTTATATTTTTGTTTTTAGGTGCTCTGTAATCATAGTGTTCTATTTCTGGATATTCCTTGATAATTTCGCTGTATGCCTGACATAGTCTAGCAAACTCCATGTTGGCTATCTGGAACGGTCTTGTTACTGGGTCAACATCAGCCAATTTATACATTTTCAAAGCCATCTCTTCACACACTTCTTCAGGGAATAATGTTTCAGCTCCTCTGATTGAATACTTTCTTCTCATGGAGAATATCTGTCGTACCACTTTTTCTACCATTTTGAATGGTTGTTTATTTAATGGATGTCTTAGAGGTGTCAATGTAACAACTCCGACATCTACATCTGGTTTTGGTAGAAATGCATGTCCAGGTATATCAAATTTATAGTTGAGGTTGCACCAGGTCTGGCACATAACTGATAACCTACACCGTTGTTTATCTAAAATGCGGGCAACCATTCTCTGTGCAACTTCCTTTTGAAATGTAAGTGTCATTCTTGTCCTTCCATAAGCCCAGGGGCCTTCCTGTCTCGATATCATCTCTAGCCACCTGATAATCAAAATTGTAGAGACACTAAAAGGTAAGTTCCCAATTAAGTTTATGGGTGGTGGAGAATCCATCCAATCTGTTTTTACATCCCCTGCTATGTAATTTGTAAGGTCAGTCTTCAGTATATCACCAGTTATGATGTCTACATTCACTTTCTCTTTACATGCATCAGCTATGAGTTCTAAGGATGGTATGAATCGAGGGTCTTTCTCGATTAAGATGAGTTTTTTAGGTGCTTGTTGTATTATAGACCGTGTTATTCCTCCAGGACCAGGGCCAACTTCACAAACAACATTATTGTTAATGTTGCCAGCTGCACGCACTATTTTATCTATCAATCTGGGTTCCATTAGAAAGTTTTGTGACAATTCTTTAAGAGCACGAAGTTTGTACAATCTGATAACATCTTTTATGCTTGGTAGAGGAGGCAACCTTACGCGCAGAGCCTTCTTAGCAGCAGCCATTACTGCTGCTGCACTTTAACAGGTTCGTTGAAATCGTCGAGGAACGTCTCCTGTTTAACTGCGAATATGGAATACAAATAAACGCCAAGTACACTCGCACCGATCGTGAGACCAGTGATTCTATTTCTCTTTGCGATCAATTGCAATTTTTGAACTCTTTCTTTGTTCTTCTGCTCAATTAATTTCATGTAGGCAATTTCTGCTTGTTTTAGCACTGGATCTTGCTTATTGCCGCTGATTTTCGGCGAGAAATCTTTGTCTCCCATAACGAATATACTTTTTTTTACTATAACCTCAAAATCGAACCTTAATTCTGGACAGCTTGCCACAGAAAATATAATCAAGTTCAGATTTTGACATGTTCAGTTTCACAACAGATTACAGAAGCACACGTTCGATTAGATTTATGCTGGCAAAAATGATAACTAAAAAATTTCGTTTCCATAAGCCGTCATATATGTTTACCATATTATCCGACTTTACCGCCTATTCTCGGTTTAAAACACAAATTTGCAGGTCAAAATTATTATTAAAACCGAGATTAGGCGGTAACCCGGTTGGTACAAGACGACCTTAGTGTTAATAGTAATATATTTATTACATCTTTTACTTCCTTGAGGTTAATTTATGTATATATTTTCAGACGTATTTGTAACCATGCTGAAACAGTATGCATGTACACCCGCGAATATATAGTTTACGAAGTATGCAAATCTATGTGTACACCAAAATAATGATTTATTACAATACAATACTTGAAGTTATGACCAAAGTACGAGTTCGAGCATAGTTCACTGAGTAGCCGCCGCGGGAGCTGTGACGTCATGGTGTCGGTTTGCGCTAGTTAGCCGTAGGCAGCAATACGGAGCGCAGTGTTCTTTGTGTGACTTTGAAACAAGTGTCCAATTTGTGTCTAATTTGCCTTCCACTTCTTTACTTACTACCTAAAAAACAATTACATAAGTTCCAACCAAAATGCCTGCCACGGCTCGCTCGAAGTCAATGAGCCCATAAACTGCACAACTTCGGCCAAGGAACATATATTATGTTCCTATTATATATTCGACAAATTGTGTCAAAATATGAAAAATTAAATTTGACCTCATAGTACATATTAAATCAGCTTATTTACGTTTTATGGGAGGTCGTTTTTTTATATTCCGACTTGTGTTCCTTAAGAAAAGTTGTCTAGTTTCATGGGCCCGTTGACCTCCTTATGCCGAGGAAGATATTTTAAAACCCTCTGTTAGCGACTTCGACATTTTTTATCATGCTTACTTTTTGTGGGGTATACCCTATCTCACAAAAAAGTAAGCATGATAAAAAAATGTTTTATAAAACCTTACCTTCATTTTAAAATCCCTATTCAACGAAACCCCGCACGAGTCGGTACATAAAAAAAAATGTTTACCCTCTTTGCATGTATGGGAGCTTAAAATGGATGATCTTGATTATTCTATTCCATAAAAATTGATATCTGAGAGATTTTAAGTTATTTAGTTTTTTTAGCATACAAATGGTGGTTTTACTAAAAATAATAAGTTACTACTCCGCCCGACATTTTTGACAGCGAACAATTACTTATAAACAAAATATACAAAGATGTTAATTATGTCGCGTTTTATTTGATCTAAATGTGATACGCAAACAAGACTATGGATTTAAGAATTGAAGCAAATCAAAACGTCGGCACTTGAACGTCAGCCGATGGCTCGCTCAAACGCTTTTCTGTACTGTATTCGATCACCGAGAACGTTACCGTTCACAGTTAAAAGTTTGCAGATGTATCTAATCTATAACCAATTTTATAATATTTTCTTTTTTTGATGGATCAATGAATATTTAATTTAAAGCAATGATCCTGATATAAATCTATAAAAAAAATAAAGAGGTCACTTCACTATGTTTTTCACGTTGAACAGCTGATTCGGAATAACAAAAACAAATGCCATGCATACAGCCATCCTGTCAAAACAAGATTTTCTTTTCTCTGTTACTCTTGTGAAGTCTTGTGTTTTTGTTCCGCTAACGAGCTGGCAACGTCGCTCGCTCGCCCCTCTGTTCACCAACTAAACCAAAGCAAAAGCAAAAAAAAACCAGTCTCTTGCTCTGAATCTGTGTTCTGTGCCTCAATTCAATTCAATTTGCACTCAGAGTGGTGTGGTCGTATGTTCGTTGTTTACCCTGCGAGATATCCGCGTTAAATTTGTTGCTTTTGTTTAAAAAATGCCTTTTATCTCGAAAGATTGGCGTTCTCCCGGTGAGGAGTGGGTTAAAACTCAAGAAGGTTGGGAAAAAAAGAAGGTTTTAGAGTGCACATCGCAAAGGTGAGTTGCGTTGCAAAATAAACAGTAGTTCTTTGTTCGCACTTTATTCCTAGTGCAACGCTTCAAAATATCACGGACAGTTACTCGTTGATTACTTAATTTAAGAAACTACTAATGTTTGGACTATCTACTATTGCATGAAATGTTTTGTGATTTTGAAGTGCTATTGTATTTGTATTACAGATACCCCGCTATAACTAACTATAATAACTCTGACGAGCAACAAAAGCCCTGGTAAGTGCGTGCTCTTTCTTACGGCTATATTATGTTTACTAGAACAGCTGTTCGTGTTGTTTTATAGAAAAAAGTTTTATTGATTTTCTTGCATGTGTAAGCGGCGAGAGGCTGCTCCTCAGATAAGTAGCATCCTATCTACTACATACAGCACCTAATCACATTTGGGATCGCAGTTACCAGTATTTGGGGGTTTTTAGCAATTAGGGAGTTATGGACTCACGAATTTTCATATTAAACATATTTACTTACTTTTTTAAACTATGTACTTAAATCTGTACGATTTTTAATATAATTGAGATCTTCGACTAAAGGAAAATGTATTTTTAAATTGAATATAATAATATATTGAATTATTAGATAAGCTTCTAACGGGTGTCAGAGCCGGTATTATAGTATTAAAATATAGAATATTTACCTGCGTAGGGATATCTGTGTCTGACGGAAACATTTTATTTAAAGTCGAGCTTTGGAGCCTTTTTTAAACAAAAGTAGCCAAAAATATTAGCTGACAGTGAAAGTCCCGTCAAAATAGGTCTAGCTATATCGGAGATCATCTGGAACACACAGACTAAAAGTAGGTATATATCGTAAGTAAGTATAGGTGTATGTAGGCCTACCTATCATGTATACTTTTTAATATATTAGGTATGTAGTAAAAAGGTTATTTCGAGATTACAAACACACGCCTCACATGTTATAAATTATAAATTAATACATGACATTTACTTAGATATATAATAATCGTATATTATAATTATTATACCTACTTATAATGATTATAACAATAAGTATGTGCATAAATTTGGCAGGACATAATCTTATTCAATACATAGGTAGGTATTCACCCACCTCGGGGTGTCACTCACATTCGCGTACACCACATTATTAAGTAATAATTAGAATTTTCTTTGTCATGTGCTTACATAATGCAAAACTTGCATCACTTTTTTATCCTCCTTTGATGGCGTGTATGATACGATTATAATATAAAAAAAACAACGGATAACGTTTGATGAGAAATTTAGGTAAGTACCTACCTAAAGTACCTACCTCACCAAACGCAGATATTTTTCACAAAAACGAAAAATTTTTAGAAAATGTGTATTTAATATTTCTGTGCATTCCGATTTATTATCACGTTTATTAGACACCATAGTTGTCGAAAAGTAAACAACAAACCTATTAGGTATTCCACGTTACTCAGCTCACCGACGTACTGTCGCATAAAACTTAGATAAACTAAAAAGATAAGAATACATCTGTAACAGCGCTAAACATAATAATAACCAACTAATAATGAGATCCTTCAGTTAGAAGGTATTACAAAACTCGCCAACGCGACGTTCTATTAGAAATAAAATACCTGTCTGGTACCCGTAATTACGATCAAAACAACAGTAAAAATCGTATCAAATGATAATCAGCCGTTCTCGAGTTATTTGAGGGAAAATTTCAAATTTCACATCAAAAGAAATTATCAGTTCGAAATTATTCGAGATTCATACAGCTTCGGGTATTCTCGGCAATACCGAGGAAGGAAGCTCGTTTTTTGTGTAAACCCTTAATTGTATGTAGGTGCATATTCGTCTCACCTCCATCAGCGTTTTGGTCATTCGCTGTAGTATCTAAAGTATAAGTCTACTAGAAGTTTATAGCCATATTCCTGAGTTCCTATTTGAGGGACGAATTAAGACGGCTCAAAGCGTTGATAGCTCAGCTCTGGGAGCGTCGGCTGTCGAACTGACGGACGCTGCTTCAATCCCCACCAAACGGCTTGAACTTCCAGTGAACGTAACACCGCACCGTTATCAAATTCCCAGCATGGTGGTAGGATGCTTTCGAGTTCCCGCCTGGCTAGCTACCACCCTCAAGTTTGAAAACTGCCACTAAACACATAGTGTGCCCAGGGAGGTCTAACGTGATAACATCTTCGACCACATCGTCACTGACCATCAAGTGAGACGGTGGTCAAACGCTAGATCTATACAGTATTAAACAGCCCTCATTCACCGTTTCACTGTGTAGACGTAGGATTCTGCAAAGGAAGAGTTAACCGATTATTACCCCAGTATTACAAATATCTATAGGTGACCGTGATATCTTACCATCAGGTGGCCCGTCTGCTTGGTTGTCACCTGTTCAATTAAAAAAAAACATACGTAGAAAGGAAAGGAGATATACATTTATTAGAATTAACGACAACATTATTAAACAGAGGAATGAAAGCAAAAAGCTTCTTCTTTTGACTTTGCCGTTGTTGGGTGACGCGCGGTAATCACCGTCCCTTTCCCAAAGATGCCAAATGAGAGAAAAATATTTAAAGCTTCGATACAACAGGAAGTAGGTAGGCATACGCTTTATTTTTAAAATTTTCGATGTTAAGACTGTGAATGAGACATCCTTTGACAAGAGTCGTTAGCGTTTCTACTAAAAGTATTAACTGCTTGCCTGCCGCAAATAATTACATTTGTGAAATTCTTATCTAAAACTAGCTGCGCTCGCGGTGTCGCCCCCTGTGGAATGGTACGTGATGGCCCTAATTCTGTTAATCACTCGAACTAGCTAACATTCACTAAAATCTTTCAAAATGAAATAGCTGGTATTATATTTACGCTAAAATTCAATTTTATTTTGTATAACTTTTGTATAACCATTTAATGCTATCCTTAAATTTAGACGAGGTCTATTCAACTGCTGGCCAATCGCGGGTAGTTTTAGTGGCCACCAAATAAGTGGCGACTTATTTTACGTAAAATTACCCGCAATTTTAAGAAATATAAATCTTTATATTGTCATTGTCATGTTCATTTTTATATCCTGTCAATTCGAGTAATTGTTCATATCATGACTCCATTTCCATTTTCCCTTCGCCAGGCCGGTTATTAGAAAGTGCACATGATAATCGGCCGGCAGTCATGCCTTCAGATCATGCCTTGGTGAACTGCTATTATGCGGTTTTCTACGGCGCAGTTCTCTAGTTAATCATTAGGAACAAGAGGGATTGTTGTCTTGATTTGACTATAATGGAGGCTTTTCTTTTACTTTTTATCGACACTAATATTATAAAGAGGAAATATTTGTATTAATATGTTTGTAATCGATAAACTCAAAAACTAAGATAGATCCAATCCTAGATCCAATTTCAAAAAAATGTGTAAAAGCTCTACCAGTTTTGATTTTTTTTCACATTGGTTCAGTATAAAGGCATGTTTAGAATTCAAAACACGGTGAGGTTCTCGATAGTTTTATATTATCGAAAATATTATTTAAAAAATAAAAAGCGTAATTAAGTAACGGCATAGTTTAGAAACATTCAGAATTTTTTAGCTATATCTATGATTCTTGATTATGTAATTAATAATGATTAATTTCGTTAAATTCCTAGTGCCGCGTAATATCACGTGACCTCCGCTGGGTCAGCTCAGCTTAAATTCTTCCTCCTTCTGCTTACCGATCCAGAAAAGTGACTGCGTAGGTAAGCAAATTATATAATTCAGTTCAGTCAAGTCAAACGGCACAAGCTGAAACTCAAGATTTCTGGCAGCCACCCAAACAATGCATCATGCATAACGGTCCACTTTGAAAGATAATAACGTACGAGGTCGTTGACCCAGTTTTCTAATTCAGTTACACAGGAAATATGTACTAAGATTACATGAATGATATAACAATCGGCCAATCACAAGCGTGAATGGTAAAGGCAAAATGTACGAACCAGCTTTAAACTCATAAAGTGTAGGTATAGTAAGGACATGCCTCAGTCATAGAGCTCCACGAACGAAATCTTTTTTGTTCGCTGTGGCATACCAAAGTTTTATATTATAGGTGATATTTTTTTATAATATAAAACTTTGTACAATATTTGTTGGGCATGTTTTGTCTAAGGACGGAGTCCTACAACTAATGCACCTTACCCCCTCCCCCCCCTAGATCCGTACTTGAACATACATACATGGTAATGTTGAATAAAGAAATTATTTAATAATTCGCACATTCCAAGAATACTCCTGAAACGAAAATAAATGTATTATTAGTATATCTATACATATTATCTTCTATTTTACGATCAATTGTTTGTATGTAATTATTATGTCCGTGATATCTCAGAAAAGGCTCTATCCATTTTGAAAATAAAGTTTGTACATAAATAAAGTTATGCCTTACAAATTTATATAACTTTATAGGCATCTTGTTTGGTAAAACGCTGAGCGAAGCTCGATCATAAGATACACTTTGAAATGAAGAATTTCAATTTAATTCAATTTTGTTTTTTAACCTTAGTCTTATTTAAATTAATCGACTAATATGTCGATGATTAAATTTATCTTATTTATGAGATATCCTAGAAGTACAGTTTATATACAAAAAATCTGTGTTCAGCACGTAACTTTTTTTATAAATTAAAAGAAATTATTTATATCTCTAAAATTAAAGATTAGATTTTATTTAAGCAATTTAAAATAAAAAAAACATAATTAGCTTATATTTCTACAACCTGCGAATTTAAAAAAATTACGTTCATCTCTTAAACTCGGAAACCTACTTAACTCGGTTAACTTTGAACGGAAGAAAAAAGTCCTACAACCTTTTTAATGTAAAATTTTAAGTTCTATAAATCTTCTTCAGAACTTTTTACTCTAACTTTTACCATTTTCGAGTAATTGTGAAAAAATATTCAAAAATTTTTTTTCAATCTTTGCGGACCCAAAAATCTTTACACATTATTTTTGTATGATTAAAACTACATAATATCAAAAATGCAGCCTTTAGACTGAAATTTTGATTTAAAAGTTTATTTGACTGGACTATTAATGATGTGGTCACAGTTATTACACAATAAGTCAACTCAGATATAATTAAAATTATCTCGCTCCGCTGCCCCTGGAAAACAAAGTATCTTCAGAAAATCAATAAAAATTTTCATGGGCTGTATTATGTGTAGCTAATATGACGTAAAATCATCGATTCGCCGAAGTTCCAAACCTCGAATTGCATCACAAAAACTAACAGAGCATTAATGTTACCATTTCCTGTTTACTCGCGAGATTCACCGGATTTTTCAACCTTGTTATAATAGTCCGGAGTTGCCAGTGCCTTTGTATCGCCTCCGTGAAGGTTTTGTGGAGCTTTGCGATGAAATAGGTCAAGGCTTAGTCGGAAAATGTTAGTTTTCTCTACTGTATTTTTCATTTCTCTCGTATTTTGTGTATATTTTTAAAAGAAATGATGAACATGCCTCATTTTTAAATTTTCGTTGTCCCGCTTTAATTATAACATGCTTATACAATTTCGGTTTAGTATTAAATAAATCGTCTGTATAAAAAAAATCTATATACCTATTTTAATTAAATTGAATTCTATCTAACTATGATACCGGAAAAAAATCATTAAAATTGTTGGCAATATGCACGCGTGAACAGCGAATCCATTCTCAATATTTTTGGAACACATTGAGAAAAAAATTAAGAAACGAACACATAGATGGAAACTATTCGTGCTACAAGCACGACAAACATGCATTTTGCATGGTGGTAGGGTACTTTCGAGTACCCGCCTGGCTAGCTACCACCCTCAAGTTTGAAAAACTGTCACCAAACACACAGTGTGTTCAGGCAGCAGTCCTTGAGAGCCAGTGAGTATCCTAGGTCTAGCGTGATAACATCTTCGACCACATCGTCACTGACCATCAAGTGAGATAAAGGTAAACGCTATTATGTAATGTGTAAGAATACAGTATTAAAAAAGACTAGACAGTAAAGGTTTACGACTGTCTGTAACGATAATAGTTACTAGCAATTCTCTCTGCCCTTTCATCAAAACCCTATAATACTTTGCCCTTTACGAAAGCTTTATCGCGACAGATTAGCAAATGGCGACTGTTATTTTAGGGAAAACGGACCCTTCACCACACCCAAATGTTTTATATTTTCATCCGATAGAGTGCTAGCGCCCTTTGGAAAGGTCGCGATTGCCTTATTTTACTCTTTTTAGCATATCAGCCAAATACGTTCCCACTACTGGTATATACACGAGCCTCCTTATCAGAGAGGAGTTTTGGCTATAATCCAAAACGCTGGCCATTGAGTGGCCAACCCTTATGTAATGGTTTCCAGGGAGTAGAAGGGCGCTCGACATGCCCTAAGCCAATGCGACTAGTACACCATGTCTAAGAAAACAACCGCGACCGACGGCTTACTAAGCTCCGCAACACGGAAGTGTTCTATTGAAAATGCAACTAGCGGTCACCCATCCAAAGTACGACCGAGCAATACGCCGCTATACTCGGTTGATCGGTTAAGATCGCACGGGTTAATTCCGTTATGAGCGGTCATTGGTTCGTATTACATTTTTGTTTTTTTAATTTTTTTTTTTAGACAACATTCACACAAGGTCTTCAGGTCCCAAACTAGGCAGAGCCTGTGCTATGGTAACCTGATGACTGATATATATACTTATATACATATACACACCCAGACACAGGTCAAACAGACATGTTCATGCACACAAATGTTTGACCTGTCCGGGAATCGAACCCGGGACCAGCGGCTCAGAAGGCAGAGTGCTGCCAACTGCGCCAACCGGCCAGTCTGGTCAACTATTGCTGGTTAACATCGGACAAAAGATTGTTCTGCCAGAAAAGGTTTCATAAAAGTTAATGACATCTTTGGAACGTTAGAAAGTTGGTGGGGTAAGTCTGATGAGTATGCCTAAGAGTTGTAAATAATATCAATTTGCCATGACCGAATGTTTACACTCATTTTTAACGCATTTCTCACTCAAGAAGACCGTAAGAGATGTTTCATGAATACTTTGATAAACAGACCTTATTTTTTGAAGAGCTGTAAAACTTGGCTTCTTCTACGTCCTTCGATAATAATAACAATATAAATGTCTCCAAGGCACCCAGCACTGGTAATAGATCCATGACCAAGTTTATAACCATCGTTTCAGAAGATAGGATTCCATTTTCGGACATTTGCCTCGCACAAGAATGCCCACAAGAAACTGTTGAGGGCGGCCAGCTTTTAGGCTTCTTCCTATGAACCCTTTCAAATTGTCTGTTTACTTAGTGACGTGCTACGCCGCGCCGTTTGTCTCTCGAATACTTTTCGGAGCCATCTACCGTTAGTTCAGCGTGATGTGTATTCTGCCGTCTGCCACTTTAACGGTCTAGGAAGCTGATCTATGTCGATAATTTTCTTTCTTCTACTGCTCATGGTCAGACTTATGACTGTTTTTTTTTATACTGTATAGATCTAGCGTTTGACCACTATCTCACTTAATGGTCAGTGACGATGTGGTCGAAGATGTTATCACGCTAGATCTAGAATGCTCACTGGCTCTGGATTAAAATTTATCTCAGTAGTAGAGAACAATGCGTTGAGATATTACTATAATAGCATCGAGAGTATGCTGGATGGTTTTTTTTATGAAATAGAAAAACATTTATCACATATATTAACACATACACACACATACACATATTGCACAAGCACGCACAGAAACACGCATGCATAGTCGTATACTCGCCACATCATCATCATCATCTCAGCCATAGGACGTCCACTGCTGGACATAGGCCTCCCCCATTGATTTCCACAAGGACCGGTTGGAAGCGGCCCGCATCCAGCCCTTGCCTGCGATCTTAGTCAGGTCGTCTGTCCACCTGGTTGGTGGCCGTCCTATGCTGCGCTTGCCAGTCCGTGGTCTCCACTCGAGAACCTTTCGTCCCCAACGGCCACTCGCCACATATGCACACATATTTTTTCCCATACCCATTTTCATTATTGTTATTTTATGTATAATCTAGTTTATAATGTAATTTAATTTTATTAAATCTGTTTTTTTAGAATAATTTTGTGAATTATTTAAGGGGAGGGGCCTTCGGCTTTAAAAACACAGTGCAATTAAGTTTGGAACCAATGGGTTTATGCATTTATGTCCTATCTTTGTGTCAACTAAATATATTTGAATTTAATAAAACAATTTGTATTTGTATATATATTATAAAACGCTTCCACCGTCCGCGCGTCTTATCGGTTAATTAACTAATTTAGCTCAAAATGATATTAGTCTGTCTGCAGAATGTAGATCATGGCCGTTCGCAGGACGTATCGATTATAGCAAAAAACGGACGTTCTCTATGATATTAATCTCTAATTATGTATTTGACTGCGTGACCATGCTGGTTACGCGCGCGAAGGTGGATTAGCTCATACTCTAATCTAAAAAAATCTTCGTTCAAAGTAGCAGTAACTATCATATATCCGACAAACAGACAAACTTTCGCCCTTATAATATTAGTGTGATAACTCAAAACTCCTGGTCAGATCTCGAACAAATTTAAATGGGACCACATGAGAAGCATCAGGTTTCAAATAAAAAAAATAACATCAAAACCGCTTGAAAAAGTTCGCAAGTAAAACACTTAAAAAATAAAAAAAATACTGTCAAATTGAGAACCTCCTCCTGCTTTGGAAGTCGGGTGTATAGAAAACACTCACGTTTTTGACACCGTCGTTATTCCTCTACCTCTCCTCTACCGGATTTAGGGCAGTATAGTATAGATGCTCATCCTCATAAAGGTATATCCTCATATTGTTTTTTTTTTTAACATTCATACAAGGTCTTCAAGTCCCAAACTAGGCAGAGCCTGTACTATGGTAGCCTGATGACTGATATATACTTATACATATACACACCCAGACACAGGTCAAACAGACATGTTCATACACACAAATGTTTGACCTATCCGGGAATCGAACCCGGGACCAGCGGCTCAGAAGGCAGAGTGCTACCAACTGCGTCAACCGACCAGTCAATTAATAACATGATGAGAATTCAGCCGGCCCTGAGTTTGAATCCTGGCCGGGCCATTTTTCCCGCTGCACATGGAATAGAATCCTAGTGGGCGCGAAGGCGTGTATTTTTATATTGTATAGATCTAGCGTTTGACCACTATCTCACTTGATGGTCAGTCAAAGGTCGCGCTAAGAATCAACATCCGAGTTCTAGCGTGATTGACAGTGTGTTCAGGATCCCTTATTATTATCATTATTATTATCACACTTATTTTATGTGGGTGTATTTATCAGATTTTTACAAACACAAAAAATAGATGCCTCTAATTAAACACATTAATCTATATCTAAACTACTAAAACTATCCTAATAATAAACTTCCGTTGTTGTTAAAAATAAACACGCTCGGATGAGAAACACGACGAGGACTTTCACTCTCTAAGTGATTGATTAATCATTTTGCACTTAAACAACATCCATACAAAGTTTACTCTTGTTTGACTACCCTCTTAATAGTCCATACTTAGAAATATAGCGTGCAAAATGAGCTCGGTCACGCTTCTGGTTTATTTCCATCAGATTAGATTGTGTCGCAACTTGGTCGTATTAAATGGCTTAGGTTGGTCGGACAGAAGATAAGTTTGCAATCTATCTATCTTTTTACCGCTATCTAAAAAGATAGCGGTTAAAAGATATTCCTAATATAAATTATGTTAAAAAGTCATGAAATATTTACGAACTTTATCAAAATCTATAAAACTGACTTTTACTAGGTATTGTTCCAATGTAAATAAAAAAGCAAATTCTGTTTTCTTGAAAAAATAATTCATTAATTTTTTTTATCACACTCAGACCCCCGCACTAGGATTCCCTGTGTCGCAGGAGGCATGGACACACACAAACAACCAAGACCCGGGACAAACATTTATACTCATCGCCCAAATAATTGACCCTACCGGGATTCGAACCCAGGGCCCCGGAGGCACAGAAGTCATATCACTGACACTGACCTATCTGAACTGTCACTGTCATATACCTTCCGTACCGGTAGGTACCTCGGTACCTCTATTATTTTATATAAATAAATTTGATTTCGTTTCAATAAACTTCATTCTATTTTGTATATTTTGACCCCCAACACAAAAAGGGGTGTAATTTGAGGCAAACATTATCTGTGATGTGAGTTTTGTAAGGATAAAGGAAAACTTATACCCCGTGCTGGTAAAACCGTGTCTCCGATTTTATCTAAGGGAAGACAACATTCCTTCTGTCACATTTGCGTGCATATACCCATAGTTATTCCATCTCCCGAAGATCGGTGACATTACAGACATTTAACCGTCCAAGGAACGTAATAAAACCGTTTTAATATCTAAAACGGGATCGGTGAAGTGCTCACACTAAAACAAAGATAAGTCATAGTTAGTATTCGGAGGTGACTAAAGGTTGGTCGTCGGCCGAACATCCTTGGCCGAACGCCAGGAAACAGTTGCCTTGCTTGGCTGAATTGGGGAACTATGCTATCTACGGGTGCAATCTCTTTGGTTAGACGCTGCCCGAGACTAAATCAAGTTAAATTGGTAGTGCTGCTTCTGAGATTGATATGTTTGTATAAGCGTTTCAGGATAAAATGTTATTTATCCTGACAGGCTTTGATAAGTCACTTCCACGAACAAATTATACAGATAATCAAAGTATTCTACGCAGATCGGAATGAATTTCTTACAGAATGCGTATGGTAAGGTTCCATACTTTATTGTTTTCTTTAGCTTTAGCTACTAATTTCATATTTCTTACATAAATTAATAATGTCATTAAATAATGACATGATACGATGAAACTTATAACTGTTAATAGGTTCGGAACGAACAATTCATAGGGCAATTTACAGGTATATAATCAGTAATGTTACAACAATAGGTATATAATTGTATGAGAATTAATATTAATGACACGATCACAGACAAACTATGACACGATTGTAAACATTTTCCATCTACGGACTTATGGGCGTTGCAAACAAGTAAATACTACAATATTGTATGCATCATCAATAGCTTTCACAGCGAACGCTAAATAATTACATTTATGATTATCCCTTTTGAAAGCTTTTATTACGTTATTATTTTGTACTAATATCATAGGGATTTCAATTAAAAAATAATTTGTGAGGAACAATGTAGCTTCCAATCTTTCTATATATGAAAAAGCTTATGTAGGTTTTGAGTTTTTCTATTACTTTTAGCGTAGAGAAACCCCGAGCTTAGCACTCTCCATAGCTCGTTGTGCGGCTTTGAGCCTGCTCACAAGACCCAACGTAATACTCCTGAAATAACATTAATCTAAATGAAATCACTTGAATCGTTTAGAAATTTCAGCAAGCCGCATCTATCGCATCACGAAATGATATTGCGTCTACCCTCTTGAGTGCTCTTATGTAACTCTCTGAGGAATACGCGAATATGTGTTGAGTATTTCTTGCGACGTTCCATGGTTTCTTATATTCTATTATTTTTATCGTAAAAACACTATTGAGTTTTCTTTGAAGAATTGGATCTTATTATTACTTTCACTTTTTTGAGGACATGCCATGCAGATTTAATAACAAAATATAAATGTGAGCGTTTGTATGTTTGGGCGTTTTTTGCTCCCGAACGTCAAAACGATTTATAGGCAATAGTTATAGGTAATATGAATTAATAACTAACGATACATTTTTACTGGTTTGCCTGCATCCCTTGGTCCCATAACACATTATATGGAAATGAGTTCAGTACTTCTCTATATTTTTAACAGACTTTGAAATTGTCCATCTACAAAAGTTGTTTTTTATAGTATTTAAAATACGGAGGATTTATATTATTATTTATATATCTACCTTCTAGGATTACGTGCTACATCTTAGCCAGCGTCATCACTTAACATCACTTGAGGAAGTTGTCAAACGCAAGCTTGACGTTAATAGTACAAAACCCTTAGTTATAATCTCAAACTATATTATGATGCTAACGCATGTTATAATAGAGATTCGAATGAATACATTCCGAAAACAGACAAAAGTTTAATACAACGTTCGAAAACAATAATAACAAAAAACCTAATTTTCATTCAAGTTAGAAATTTATTTAAATTTAACAATTTAATAATAGGAAAAATTAAAGCAATTTCTACGTCAAAAATTTTAAAAAAATATTGTAATTTGGAAAAAAATGTAAGGCAAATGGGATTAGAGCAGAAGATTTTGCGTCAATTATTTTTTTGTTTTAAAACCCATTAAACATACCCAATACCCATTTTATCTTTTCTAAACAATGTTACATTACATCTGGTTGACTGATGATAGAATGGAGATGGTGGAATTAAATTGAGTAATTCCAGTGCACATTCGCCGAAATGTAACCGATAGAAAACCGATAGGCAAGCAACTCTACGTCGGTGTTCAAGGCTCTGAGCCTATGTTCGACCAGAGAGTCGCTACCAAGGATATTTTTAAATACTTAATAATTTTGGGCTGACGTGTATGTGTTATTTAAATGTAATGTAATTTTATACTCTGACTTAAAATTGTAATACATGAATTATTATTATTATTAGTAATGAACTCAGAGATAGCTAGAGATAGCAACAAATGTGGCCCTGGCCTTGCGTGTCACTTGAACGACAAACGGATAGATGCAAGTTCAGCTTTATTATTATTGATACGGCCTTGTTCTGACTCCTGTACTGTACTTTTATGTTTCTATGTAGAGGCAAGGTAGCAAAATATTAAAATAAAATCCGATGACAAGTCTGTCAAATCATACACACATGTCATAGTATTATACATATATTCACGCCTCTAATCCGTAGGGAAAGGCAGAGACCACAACCTTCAAATTGCTACGATCCTCAGATATTTATAATGCGGATAGAATCCATTTCATGTAAGGTTCATTTCATTGTATCAAAAACAAAAAACGGAGCAACAAAGTTAGTTACAGATTTTACAAATCATCTAGCAGCTATTGGAAAGGGCGATGAAACGCTAGTCGATCGATATAATTACATCATTTGTTTTTTAAATCTTCATAATTAGGTAATATTTTTCTAAGAATAGTCATTGTTTGCAAAAGGGTTAAGATGGACACGAAAATATTGGTAAACTGTACTATCAAATTCTGGTGCATTCGCCACATGCGAGTGCTATCATGTTGCGCATACGTCGACCCGGAATAGTTTCAGGAACTGGTTTAAATAATGCCAGTCTAAATTGAACTCTACGCGTGCCTTCTAAAGAAACATCCCTAGAAACACTTGCGAGTTCTATCCGTGTTGGTAGTTGAATTTAAACTGCTCCATTTCGCAGTTCTATTTTCGAATCGTGTGTTCGGAATGTTTCTTAATTCGGATTGCGGCCAGTTACTTTGTATTCGTCATTTTCATTTCATTATATTGCTTTTCTTGTTTGACAGTTTCCTAATCGTTAATTACTTTCGCGTCGCTTCATCGCTTCATTTTGCAAGTTATGTAGAACTAGGGTTACCACATCTCAGGATTTGTTCTGATATTTCCGGAATTTATCGGATGACAAAAATGTGTCCCTAGTTTTCAGTTTTTAGGAGTATATAGAATCATATACAAATACATTATAGGTATTTGTTATGAAAAAAATATTAAATATTTGCCGTATCCACTCAGTTCTATTACAGGATATATCGCAGCCATAGCGTATGTTATGAATACAATTTATCTGACTTCATAAATTGTATTCATAACATACGAATATTTAATATTTTTTTGTATGATTTGTATGAATAAATTTAAAGTTTGATAATTACCTACATGTTAGACCAAGATAATAATATAATAAAGAAAAAGAAATAAAATTAAACACCCATTATCTAACACACGTTTAGGTACTTTAAAATAATACTTTAATTACGGTAGATAGTTTTAATATTTACTAAAAGTTGGCGTGGTCTGAGCGTGAAATACAAATCCAGTACAGGAATTGTTAGTTTTATTTCGCATTGCGGATTAAATTTGTATGAAAATCTCTCACCTTATTCACAAAAATGTGATTTTTTTTCTCGGGGTTCTTTTATTTATAATCTGGTAACCCTATGTAGAACCTACATGTAGACTAAAATAGTACATCAGTGATAGTGAAATCCTTTTCACTTTACACTTCGTACTCGTAGGGTACTTAGTGAATAATTATAGTCGCTAGACGACGGAAACGCCGTCTTGGAGTCTTGAAAATGAGGAAATGGTTTCCGGTTACTTTGAAATATTTATGGTTTTTACTAGTGGTAGTTACATAAGCTTATCTTATTATGTGAGCGATGAAAACGTTATACGCAACCGTTTTCTTTCATCATTAAAAGCACGCTACTACTTGTAGATAAAGGCCTCTTGCCACTAGAATTGCTCTTCGATCAATAAAACATAACCTAGGATAGGTTAAGTTTGTCCGTTGGTGTTCTTGAGATTCTAGTACTCATCGAAACTACTATCCTTTTTACGTTTCATCTTCAGTGGCTTATCTGTAGATTCAGTCATTTCTTAACGTATAAATGTTATATTCATAAATTGTTTTGCAAGGAAATCGAATTGACATAATTTTATTACGCTTATATTATTTCTTAGGCTAAAGTTTACATTGGTAGTAATTATATAACGTAAATTAAAGGCGGTTAGGTCTTGAGACATGAAGACTGCTTCCAAACGGTCCTTTTGAAGACCAATCGCGAGTTTTTACCCAGAAGTATTATGCCTGTACGATCTTACGATCTTACTATGATTAGACTAAGAGTATGATGAATTACTTCATATTTTATTTCCCAAGACATCAACAGAAGCTAGCGTCAACGACCTTTATTATTGCAAACGATTACCGGACGACCAATATACTTTGATCTTTCTCTTTCACTTCACAACATCTCCCAGAATACGGATAAAGACTATGTTAGAATTCAAACAGGTCTTACGTTCCGGTTGACGTATTGCAAAGTGCAGGCATAGAAAATATAATAGACCTTTATGAGTTAGTTCTGTACATGACTTCTTTATTTTATTTCATTCTGCGATTTGTGACAAGTGTTTGAATATTTTTCATGCGGTAGTGGATTTGTTATACATAGGTACTTACGTATATACATGTTTTTATAAATTAATTAGAAGGTATATCGTACGTCTAATTCGCGAGATGCGAGCTAGGGGAAAACCACTAGGTATAATATATTTAAAAATGGAATAGGGAAATGCGCTCACGTTCATACCTACACCACAATAGTAATTAATAATAATAATAATAAAAACTTTATTGACTTTTAGTAAAGGTTTACATATACATATTAGTAATCTTAAACCTAGTTTGCACACATGCACACAAGGATAATATATACATATAGATCGTTGATGTCTGTGGTAGTTATAAACTGTATTACAGACACCAGCGCCCTCCGAAAGGATTAATGACCTATGTAATAAATTCGATCCGATCTAATAAATCTAAGTAGCATTAGGAATATCAAACTATTTCAGTTTTTAAGCTAGTATATTATACATAAATCACTGTCGCGCATCAGTGTGTGTGTGTGTGTGTGTATTATTAAACAATCCGCCTAAGCTCGAGAATATGTATCAATATCGTAGGTATACGAAAGCTGTTGTTGTACCTACAAACCGACATATCAAGATTCACAAAAAAATATAGACCAGCAATATTTGAAGTAATGACGTAACACAGTAGCATCATAGCGTACGTTAGTTTACACGTATAGATAATCACCTCAATGCCAATTTGTATTACGTAAAGACTTTCTAATGACTCGAGCGTCAGCGAAGGTATGATGCCGATAATTTAATTAATAAAAGAACATGATTGCTCGGCAAAAAGTTCCGCAAAAGATTGAATTGAGTCCATTGTGATGGAATATTTAATTTGATGGCTTTGTACTGTAATTCTTTGCCCACCGCAAACTAAATATTGTAATGAACAGCTTTATCAAAGTTTGTAGAACGACGAGCGTGCGATTCTCTGAATTAATGTCGCTTGAGGTTGGTACTTGGCCTTTTTGTATAGCTAATGACCGATGATATAATATAACGTCTAATCTTGCAGGTTCATCTGCATAATTCCCGTATTTACCTAATAGTGCTTAGTTTCTACTAGCGCCATTTGACCCACACAAACCATTAGAAAGTATAATGAGGTTTTATTAGTCTTTAGTCTGTCAGCTACGCTTGACTTCTGCGGACAATAATTAGCTGCAATTCAAAAATTTGTTTTTTTTTCTTTCGTGATACCAATATAAAAACTCGATTTTCTTGACTTTGTCGCAGTTCCTCCAGGGGAAGCCCTTGGGATGCGGGTTTAGAAGAGTTAATACTAAGGAGAAAGGAAAAGACACGTGAAGCGACAACATATTCATTATCTTCCTGGTATTCTTATACGGAAATGTTTTCTTAATATATAAAGTCCTACTTCGAGTCTTTTCCACTGCCCGTCCGACATTACCTTGCTCATCATACAATGTACTTATGTACGAATGGGTACTACTGCTAGACCTTATATCAGACACTGTGCTGTGACGGTAGGTACTAACCGTACTCATCAGACACCGATGAGAACAAAAGATGGAAAATCTGTTAAAATATAGCACCCGAAAATTTGGGTAGCTGTTCTTTAGCGTTCTTGTGTGGCATTACACGTCATAATAGCTGACCTTCAAGGCTATAAGCTAGCAAGAAGTTAGCTTTAAAATCTTTTACGTTTTGTAAATTGTCTTCGATGTACTGCGAGTCATCTTCGATTAAGCCATCTGCTTGATTGATTGTCCCAGTCATTCAATCGAGAGCGATTGTCTCTGCAATACCGGACAGACGAGAAACATAGTTTAGTCGGATATCTCAACTTTTAGCACTCGATTTAATATATATTTTTTTAGTTTTTTATTTATCACACTTAGACCCCCCGCACTAGGATTCCCTATGTCGTAGGAGGCATGGACACACAATCACAGAACACAAACACCCAAGACCCGGGACAAACATGTAGATGTTTGCGATGAGTGTAGACTCATCGCACAAAATGTTTGCCCGTGCCGGGATTCGAACGGAGGGTCCCGGAGACACAGAAGTTATGCCACTGACACACTGCACCACGGCGACCGTCGATATGTCTATCTATTACACGGAAGCGTTAACTCTAAGACAGCGCAGCGTGTAGCTCTCTATACCCTGGGTAAAAGTTAGAGAAGTAGAAAGAAGTATCTACATTTTACTTGGTACATCACATCACCAAGTAAAATTCAGATAGTTCTTCCTTGCTCTTGAGCAAGTCTGCATTTGTGGTTACAAACGCACTTCCAAATTATCTAACTCCAAGCAACTGTGTGCTAGTATTATTTTTGGTTTGGTTGGATGATCTTGTAAAAGTTGTTTATCATCATCCCAGCCATAGGACATCCACTGCTGGACATAGGCCTCCCCCATTGATTTCCACAAGGACCTGTTGGAAGCGGCCCGCATCCAGCCCTTGCCTGCGATCTTAGTTGTTTATAATGGTGCAATAATACGCGTAAATCATCTTTCTAGGTTCTTCTAAGAAATCTTTCATGGTTTCATTTGATGCGTTAAGGTCTCACAAAAAACTTCATTTTGATCATATATTCGTTTGTAGAACTCTTGTTATGTATGTGTTAAAGCTATTTATAAATTATTTATATGCCTAGTTACAGTGAAATATTATTTGTATATATATATCATTTTTAAGATCTCCGGGATAGTGAGGGTTTCGTTACGTCATTCGTATTTTGACGTTTCAATATTAAATATCGTTATATTTTATATAATGTTTAAAGTAATTCTAATTATATATTCGGTATGCAAGGTCACTAGTTAACTACAACTGACTCCGATATCTTTGAGACGCCTGTTTACCTCTCGCTCATCTACACTGGTTCATGTTATTTGGGTCACTCCTGGCGAATAAGTCATATTACCTATTTTGCTGGACTTTTCTTTACGGACACTATTGAGAACGTAAACGACAAATAGGGGCAATTAAACACTATAGATTGTTTGACACTTGATGGCCAGTGACGATGTGGTCGATGATCTTATCATTCTAGACCTAGAATGTTTAGTGGCTCTCAAAGACTGCTGTCTAAACACACTATGCAAAAATGTGGTGACAGTTTTTGCAACTTGCCAGTTCCAGGCAAGTACTGGAAACTATCCTACCACTGTCCTGGGAATTTGATAACCGTGTTACCTTCGCCGAAAGCTCAAGCCGTTGGTGGGGATCGAACCAGCGACCGTCAGTTTGAAAACCGCCGCTCCCATCACTGAGCTTGCATCGCTTCAAAATGTAATTTTTAACCGTCTTCCAAAAAAGGAAGAAGACAGCAATTTGGATGTTGTATCTTTTTTATGTGTGTTCGGGCCTTCATTTGTTAACGTATTTGAAAATAGTAGTTTATGGAACTGTATCATAACAAGGTTCTTATAACAGGAGTGTAAGTTAAAACAAAACTACTTTATCTAATCTCATAATAGTGGTTTATGAAACTGTATCATAATAAGGGTTCTTAAAACACGATTTCATTGTAAGTTAAAAAAAACGAGCCGTAGGCGAGTTTTTTTATAGCATTACACAAGTGTTTTAAGACCAAATTATGTGCAGTTTCATACGCTACTTTATCTAATCTCATAAATACATATACATAAAGAAATTTACTTAAATCCCAGCATATGTTTGCATTTATTTGTAAACGTTTAGCGCCAAAATCCAGTTGCGCGACCACAGAAACTGCATTGCACCTAGGTCCAGCAGAAGTTGTATCATAATGGTAAAAAAGTAACATTTCGATACAATTGTCATAGAAGAGCTGTATCGAAATGTTATGCTGTTTTCGAATTCTAAAAAGATCTAAGTGTCTATAAAGACTGTCATTCAAGGTCTGTTTTTTGATGTTTTAATCTTTATATATCAGTATGAGATTAGATAAAAGTATTTTTCATTCAATAGGATAAACAAATTTTATCAAAATAGGTTCAGTATTTCTTTTCATTTCAAGGAAATGTTGTGAATGATTTACGGATTAGTAGTAGAAGTTGGTTTTTTATACTCTTTAAACTATGCAATTTTGTTTTATTGATCAGTTTTCATTAAATTTATATAATATTCAATATGTTTGCATGTTTGTCTTCAGGTCATCAGATAGTGAAGATGCTGACAAGAATTCAAATGACCCCAGAATACCACCACACTGCCATATCACAATCAAATGCACGAGGGAAGTAAGTACAGTCCGCTCGGTTAACGTTTTTAGAACTATGCAGATAATTTTACACGGTTTTTGGACTCGTAAACATATTCAAATATCCGCTAAACTTAGATTATATCCAATCCTTGATTGATCTTAACCCATAAAATGAACCTCAATGTGAAGGCAACTGACTTATCTAACTTCGAAGCGATGATAGCTCAGCGGGAGGAGCGTCGGCTGTCAAACTGACGGACACTGGTTCGATCCCCGGCAACGGCTTGAGCTTCCGAAGGTAACACCGTTATCAAATTCCCAACATGGTGGTAGGGTACTTTCGCGTACCCGCCTGGCTAGCTACCACCCTCAAGTTTGAAAAACTGTCACCAAACACATAGTGTGTTCAGGCAGCAGTTCTTAAGAGTCAGTAAGCATTCTAGGTCTAGGTTGATAAGATCTTCGTCCACATCGACACTAACCATCAAGTGAAATAGTGGTCAAACAAACAAAAAAATTAGTTAATAAAACTTTTAACACATAATAATCTCGTATTTCGTCAGATTGCAGGGTTCAACGGCCTATCAGAAGCAGTCCGTCGATTGGACTTCTCGTCAGCTGTACGTGACGTCAGAAGGTTCAACTACATATGTGCACTATTGGAGCTACTCCTCGGTGAACAGAAGCTAACCCACTTGCCCGGTGCTGCGCAGAAACTGCTGCTGTCCATGCTGGAACAGTTGGCTGATCAAGGTTAGTTACTAGTTTATGTTATATATAAAGGTCACAAATCTCATTTAAATCAGCCAGCCTAACTCTCGCTAGCTAAACTAAAACTAGAAACTATTTAAGGAGATACTTCTTGCAGCAGTAGGTACATCAGAGTTTTGGGCGTCAGCATTTGATCAATATGAAATATGCGCGTGAAACCGAAGATCTTGCAGATGACCGAGTCTTTTCAAATTCTTACACATGACAGATTGGTTAATTATATGTACATACTTACATAATCTCCAGTGGCGTCGTCGAAACAGAACCTCAACGCGTTGCGAGCTTTGCTGGTCGCGTTGTCGGCGCTCCGCGAGGCCGAGCGCGGCGCGTGCTGGGGACGCCCTCTCGGCTCCCGCGCTCTGTGGGGCCATCACGACCACGCCATCGCCAGGATCAATAGGATCGCTAACGCTATCCGTATACAAAAGGTTAGTCGTTTGTTACTGCGTATCATTTATGTTCAAATATTTGAAGGAAAAAATTCGGCTGCTAGTGGTACTGCGTATCATCTCATAAAATAAATAAATACAAAATTGATTTTACATAAATTTACAAACATTTTATTGTATGATAACGTATACTGTAAAATGTAAAGAAAAAACCACCGGTTGCACTCCGGGAGTGCCGTCAGAAGTGAAAAATTTGAACATTAAGTTTCTGCATTTTTGAATATTTAGGAATGCTTAGGGAATAATTATAGATAATAGATGATGAGGGAATAATTTCGCACGTGCTTTATTTATCATTACACTAGTAGCGCCCCGCGGTTTCACCCGCATGAATTACGGTTTTCCCGCTACCTAAATCATCACACGGGAACGTTAATCCAGGGTTTAAACTATCTCCATACCAAATTTCATCGACATCGGTGTAGCCGTTTGAGCGTGAAGAAGTAACAAACATACACACAAACTTTTCGCATTTATAATATTAGTAGGATTATGTCTAATCTCCCTCCGCCTCTGTCGACGACGTCGATGACGTCACGCGTCTTACGAATTTTCGATCTGTCACTTGACCTGACGCGAGTTTAACATTTTTTTCCCCATACAATAGTGCACAACGCCGCTAAAGAAGTTTTCACTTCAAAAATTGTATTTAGAATGGAAAAAATTAAATCTTCGTCTGAGCTGAGTTGGTGGGTGCTATGATTGTACCTATACATTGTACAAACACAACCTAAACCTGTATTGTAATAACCATTACATAATCCGCAAGAACCACCAGTCACCACTCACTAATCGCACCGTTTATATTTACATTTTCAGCCTGGACCTGAAGTAGTGCCTAAGCTTCACGACTTGCCCGAGGAGTGCATCAGAGAAATATTGCTAAGGATATCGGACCACAGAGATTTAGATGTAAGTTTTGTATCTTTATCTATGTACCTTCTTTCGGTTAGAATTTTTTTATACAGTATTAAGCTAGCAAGTGGTTTGATAATTTTTCATTAAAATCTAAATAAAAATAGGGTACGTGTAATTACGTTCGATCTATAATAGGCTACTCTTTAGCGATTGCAATAATAGATAGTGCACTGCCGTCTGCAGCGTAAGTCACGCGCACATAGCTGGCAACATAAGAAACAAATTTATAGATCACTAACTAAATGGTGTAGGTACCTACATAGATATAGCGCAACAATAGGCAAAACATACATAAGAACCTACTAGTTTACTATATTTAACAGTTGGGGTAAATCAGATAATGAGTCTAGGTGAAGCTGACGAAAATCCTAGCGACAAACGAAGAAAATTATGATATGATTATTTACAGAAACTAAATGTATGACCGTAGAAGAACGAAAGTCACCGATATAGCCCAGCGGATTAGCAAGTTGAAGCGGCAGTGGGCAGGGCACATAGCTCGAAGAACCGATGGCCGTTGGGGTCGAAAAGTTCTCCACGGACTAGCAAGCGCAGCATAGGACGGCCACCGACAAGGTGGACAGACGACCTAAGATCACAGGCAAGGGATGCGGGCCGCTCCCAACCGATCCTTGTGGAAATCAATGGGCGAGGCGTATGTCCAGCAGTGGACGTCCTATGCCTGAGATGATGATGATGAAATGTATGACTATAGATTTAGTTTCTTTGGTTGTGGCTACTATAGCGAAGTGTATGTCCGTTAGGCCGCGGCGTCAGCGTGGAGTGTGATGTCGGCGGTGTGCAGCGAGCAGCGCACGTGGCGCGAGCTCGTGCACTGCCACTTCACTCCACAGCAGCGCGACGCCGCTGCCGCGCGCCACGACTGCAAGCCCGACGGGGAGCGCGACTGGAAGCAACTCTTCCATCAACTCAGGAAGTTCGTTCATTTGTGTTTTATTCTACCATTTGTAATAAGTGTTCGCATTATCGTTTAAGTAAAATATTCTGCTTGTGTGATGTGTGAAAAATGTTTTTATGAATTAATTAGTATATCGTACGTCTAATTCGCGAGATGCGATTGCTCGGGGCAAACCACTAGTTACCATATATATAGTTTCTTTACGTTCAAAATACTCTTTGTATCAGGGTATGGTGCCTTCGCTGGGTACGTTACCGACTGTACTATTATAGGACCAGTATATTATACAAGGCAAGTTTTTTTGTACGTTATAGATCTAGCGTTTGACCACTTTCTCACTTGATAGTCAGTGACGATGTGGTCGAAGATGTTATCACGCCAGATCTAGAATGTTCATTGGCTCTCAAGGACTGTTAAAATACTATGTGTTCCGTGACAGTTTTTCTAACTTGAGGGTGGTAGCTAGCCAGGCGGGTACGTGAAAATACCACCATGTTGGGAATTCGATAACGGTGTTACCTTCACCGGAAGCTCAAGCTGTTGTTGTGGATCGAACCAGTGTCCATCATTTTGACAACCGAAGCTCCCCCTGCTGAGCTATATATAGCATCCAGCTGTCCTGTCCACCTCATCGGTACGGTCTGTAGAAATGCTTCGCTGCGTTTACCTGCTCTGTGGTCGCAATTAGAGGTGGTCCTCAAAACAGTTCATCAGGCAAAATGTACCCTCTGCTCTTCCAAGGCTTTACCTTACCAAATGCTGGGTTATTGTTATGGTAATTTGGTCGTATTTTTCCATATTTCTCATCTAATTCATAGCCACGTCATTTATAAACCGATTTAGAAAATTGTCATTTCAGATTGAGTTATATTTCACTTTTTATTATACCTAAGTATGTTATCATTACTATATATTCCAGGATGTATGGCCTCCGGGAAGACGCCCAGTACACGGAGACGCTATCACTGTGTCGACACTGCAAGTGCCTCTTCTGGCGCTCACTCGGACACCCCTGCATAGCTGACCAAGTACGTAATGTCTACTGTCTACTAACATTTGTACGTTATCTTTGATCCACATCATCCAAATTGCAAAACCAAACTATCAAAAATAATTGTACAATTGGCGGTCTTATCGATAGCAATCGATCTCACTCAGACAACCGATGGGTGGACATAAATCATGATATGGTACAAGATCATAGTGTAGAACATATATCTATACTTAGTAGTAATATTATAAAGAGGTAAGATTTTGTTATTAAAACTGCCGTGGTTTAGACACATTATGTAGTTAAAAAACACGGGAATTACTCACGTAATAAGTCAGAGATAGTTTCAACCACATTCGGTGGTCTTTTTCAAGGAGAATACGGGTCTCACGGACCCGGTCGCGGTTAGCCTAGTACGTCACCGAATGTGGTTGAAACTATCTCTGACTTATTACATGAGTAATTCCCATGTTTTATACATTCATAAAGAGGAAAGATTTGTTTGTTTCTTTGTTTGCATTGAATAGGCTCCGAAACTACTGAACCGATTGTAAACATTCTTTCACTGTTGGATAGCTACAGTATCACCAAGTGACATTTTTTTTTTTAATGATGTATCCTTATAATTTTTAATTGTTTTGCTGGTGCGGACCGCTAGATTATACATAAAAATAATTATTTTATTAGTATAAAACGCAATTGAATGTATATCGTTGTAGCATAATTATAAAATGTAACATACAAATTGGTCACATCTGTTTCCTGGAGAAGTACAAAGAGATCATTCCCTTCCTTTTGCTATGCCCCTTGGATATCGCTGTTGTATTCTTCACTCACCAGATTCATCATAATTACATATAGGTTAGGTATTCATTATTATACATATATATTATTCCACTTAGTACAGTACAAATTGTCATATAAACCTATATAAGTTGTAGTTTCTAGTTTGTCTGAATTTATTTTAATGATGTACAAGGATAGCTTTGTTCAATATTTTAAGATACCTCAAATTAATAAACTACTTTATATGTCTGCCAACACATTAGCCTTATTAGCCGAATTTCCGCTTAAAATGTTAACCTAAGTTCCACTTAGCATGTTGTCAATTACCTATACAAGCCTCTGTATAGCGAAGTGTATAATGTAAAATAATCTAGTATTACTTTTGTTCCAGTGCCCAGAGTACCGCGAGAGGCTCCGTGAAGCGGGGGGCCCCCTCCCTCCATACCCTGTGCCGCCGGCGGCTTTCCTCAAATTCTTCTCGCTTTAACTTTACAATTGTGACGTCATTGTAATGAAGTAATTATGATGACTCATATGCACTCCCAGACAAAGCTTCTAAATCTAGGAATCTTGGGTTGCAAGTCACCCTCTGAATCAGCGGAAGTACATGGAAAATTGAATTTATCTTTTCAGATATGTGTTTTAGATGGGATTGCTAAGACACCCAAATTTACTTGATCACTAGACCGAAAGACAGTTTGTCATTCGCTAAATGAATGCATTCACACTCACACCCCCGCACTAGGATGCCCTGTGTCGCGGGAGGTATAGTATTCATCAATGCTCATCAGTCATGTTTGTCCCAGCCGAAATTCAAACCCTGGGTTGCGGTCTAAAAGTCAATGTCCCTAATCACTGAACGACAATGACGATGAATAAACTTCATAACTTGAATATTCAGGGATGATGTGGTGGATATAAGATTGGTTGGACACAGCCTGGTTCGAGTGTCTTTCTGCAATCTTTATTTGGTGTTTCATTAAAAGTAATTGGTAAAAATCAAAATTAAATTGCCTTAAAGCGAATAGTATATACATATTCGTTCTTTTAGGACAAGCTAACTAGCAGCTATCTTTATTTAGCTATTAGAAAACTTATCGTTTGACATTCATTATAATGTATTTACTGGAAGTCCTTTGTTTGTTGTAGTTGAACATTAGAATGTAGTATTTTAATTGTTATCTGAAATGAAAATATCTCCTAAGAGATATAGTAATGACTGACTTCAGAAGATCTCAGGCCTATTGTCCTAGTATGAAAATGAAAATGAAAATGAAAAAATATTTATTTCAGCCTTTAGACAATACAATAAAAGTACAAATGTAAAAATACAATTGGATTTGTACGAGTCACACTCAGAGCTGTATCAAACAAACAAAGTGGTGTATTATCTAATGCTGGGAAAGCCTTAACATTTAAACCGAATGATCTTGTGATCTTCACACTAGGCAAGCCTGTAACGTGGAGATCTAAATACGATTACCTGTTTAAATTTAACAATTTACTGACACCTTAGTCTAGCTTAACTAACTAATAAGTAACGAAATTGAGTATTTCTAAAATATGTTTATGCAAAAGGAGAATTATAATTTACTTGAACAAAAAGGACAGTGTATATTTGGTGAGTACGTACAGGTTCATATGAGTAATAGTTACATATACAACAAATACATATAACAGTATAATATTATATTATATATAAACAAATATATCATATTATATGTTCATTAAATATAATAAATAAAGATATATATATATATAATATATATTCATAGTTAATAGCCATTCATTTGAGTTTGTATTAAGATTATTATGGTATTTCTTCTTTAAGATTTGATTATAAGAATGTTTTCAGTGCTATCATAACTTAGAGACAATAGCCAGTTTTGTATTATTTTTTTCGTTTCATTTAAAGACTTACTTTTTATGTCACAGTGTTTAAGGGCAGTGTTGTAAACGTGAGATCTTACAAATTGGCCAAAGTGCTGTGCAAAGACAGTTTTGATAGGTGGGATAGGCAAACGGAAAACTCGCCTCGCTGCCAAATCTTTATAATCTTTGGAAGCAAGTACTGTTTTGTGTACAGATAGAGACATTCTCAATATAAAAAGTTGTCTCACGTTGAGAACTCTGGTTTCTTTGTATAGCTCTAGAGTGGGATATCTAAAGGGTCGTTTCATCATTACCTTTAATATGGAACGTTGTGCTCTCTCAATTTGAATGAGGAAGGTTTTAGCGGCACTACCCCAGCAGATGATGCAATATGTGATTAGAGATTGTCCCAACGCAAAATAAACACATTTAAGGGTTTCAATAGATGTTACGTGGCGTAATTTTTTCATAATGCCAACCACTCTTCTCACTCTTGCTGAGAGCGAATCAATATGCATTTTAAAGTTTAAGTTTTCATCTAATAATACGCCGAGGTATTTAGTCACGTTTGTTCTTTTCAAGGATATGCAATCACATGAGTTTCTGTCACAGGATTCTGTATGAATTTTCAATGCTGTTGGAGTATTAGGAGACGAGGCAGCTGTTTTGTGGAAGCAAATGTACACAGTCTTTTTAGTATTTAATGTCAACAGGTTATTATGCAGCCATTTAGACAAATACCTCATACCCCGTTCAGCTTCATGCAAAGCCTTTGACCAGGTAGGACCTTTAAAAACAATTGCTGTATCATCAGCATAACAAACCACTTCGGCATTTTCGATTTGCAAGTCATGTAAGTCATTAATGTACAGCATGAATAAAAGAGGACCTAGAATGCTTCCTTGTGGAACACCAAAGCTTATAGACTGAGCATTGCTGGATATTTCTCCAACTGTTACACATTGTCTACGTTCTGACAAATAACTTTTAAACCAATTTAAGGCTATACCTCTAATTCCCATATTGTATAATTTGTTTAAGAGTAAAGGAAGGGAAGGTAAGGGGAAGGGTATGAGCAGATCTATATCAAGCAGAGCTATTTTTGCCATCTGTCATTTATCTGTGTGCATCAGAAATGAATTACACTATTTTATGAAAGGAGTTCAACATATAATCTACTGTTTATTTGTACAGTTTACCAGTTTTGACCAAAAGTTTTTACAATAGCGTTAAGGTTGAAACTAGAAACTTTCATAATATAATTGCATGGGAAAATCAACCTTGTTGTTTTAAGGTGTCAAATGATCCTCCAACACAGGGTGGTAGACAAAATATTTGACCGACTGTCGTTTCTAATTACTACAGAATCAATAGTAGATGTATAAACATTGTCGCAATATTGAGTAAGGCACACACAATGATCACTTCATTATTAGCAAGTATGCAGATTGACATACTGGCTTCTACACAAGTACACAATGACTCATAACTATAGTTACAGTCACTTAAAATAATTGTCTATACACAATAGATATAAGTACACAGACAGAATAATAGTCTTCTACTACCATTGCACACTTGAACGAAACATTTTAAAAATGCAAAACCCTTGAATCAAATATACTATAGATACACAGTCTCTATGAAAATCAAACCTGAAAAATATTCCCTCGCTAGGTTTACTGATATCTCTCTAGCTAATATAAAATCAGTCCACAAGCGAATATTGTTTCGTTTTTATAATGAACCTTGGCATCCTAGCAATAGCGTTGTAAAACATTTGTAAAAATTGTTCATCTATTACTATTTGGGTTCTTACTTCAGTATCGCAACACGTCTCACGATTGTTTTGACAGTGCGTTTTCGAGCGGGCGATCGTGTGTCTACCCTATTATAGATCGCTGGCATTTATTTTTATTCTTATTTTTTTATTTACCTTAATATATATAATGGACAAAGCAATTTTTAGAGTAGATTATTCAATGGGAGGTGCTGACCAACCTAACGATAGCAATAAGCACCCTCTTAAAGCTCACTATTTACTTTCTAAGAAGATACATAACTCATGCACGATCTTGCGAGTTTGAATTTTAAAACTGGTTCAATCAATTATGTGGACTGTAATTTACATTGACAGCTACCTAGAATTTCATCAATGCTTAGATAGACCACCTTGTTACTGTAATCATTTTAGTGTATTTGTAGAAGTTTTGGTAAAGGATAACTTGCATGAAACTATATCAATAATTCAAAAATAGCTCTGTTAAGTCACTATATATTAACAAATTAAAGTCTCTATTACATATTCATAAGTGTTGTAAAATTGCAATGGTAGTATTAAGGTATATTCAAAGTACTGATATGTGCAACTTCTGCTTTTACCGCACATATTATGTTGGGTATGACTTTCAAACATACTCAAAAACTGTTACTACACTATGATGCAATAGTGTAACAAGTAAACTACTGCATCATAGTGTTGTATTACTTTATTCTATATTATACCAACATAGGGTATTTTCTTAATGGCAATATTTGTTTTGTGCAACTAAATTCTTAATCAGTGGATTGAAGCCTTCCATGTGTTTAAGTGTATAGTATTAAGTTACATTTACAATAAGGTTTGTTTTTGTCTGTATGCACTAACTATGAAAAAAATGCTTTAAAACAAAACTCACATGTGATATACCCAAACTGAAATGTTATGTATGAGTGTTGCTAATTAATGGTCTTTACTATTTATTACTTTGTTTGTTGTTTATACAATATATTATATTGTTTTAATAATCTATAGCGATTATATGGCTGCTAAGTTTATCACAAATTCTATTGATTATTTATTTTGCATTGTCAGTAAAATAAAAAATGCTGCAAAGGGACCCTAAATGACTTGATTAGTCATGTTTCTTAATTACTTGAACAACATATGCAGTGATTGCTACTACGTTATCGTGATCATGATTGATGTTAAATATCGTAAATCATCACCTTATCATTAACATAAATATCAGAGATTGTCTTCGCCTGTACTTCTTGGCCTTAGCATTTTGTTAACAAGTGATTGTTAGATTAATGATGACAACATATTATGTATGTGCTTTATGGCATACCAGTCTTCTATTATGTAAACAGTTAAATTTTAAAATCTGTAAGTAATTGTCATACAAATATAAAATATTACTAATATATGTGGACATTAATGTTGTATGTTACTTGGAAAAATTAATATTGTGTAAAATAAAAAACTGATATCTATTAAGTAAACTAAGATTTTATTATAAGCACGCTGTATTAACAAACGAAACCTGGATTCAAAATTAAGTATAGGTAACTTAGGCCTAGTATTGTTAATGAAATAAAAAATATGTCATGTAAATATATACTTGCAGATATGTTTATTTTTCCATCACAATGTAACATTATATTTTTCAATGATGAGATTAGATGAATGGTTTTGATTGTGAAGTTTAGGGACATATTTTTTTTTTTTTTTTTTTTTTTTATTCACAATAGGCAGGCGTTTGACCACTATCTCACCTGATGTTAAGTGATGATGCGGTCTACGATGATTCACGCCTGCCTAGAAGATACCTGTTCACTCGTGACTTGAAGATGCCCAGTTTGTATTCATGTGGAAACACAGACTTAGGCAATGAGTTCCACTCGTTATATATATATATAATATATATATATATATTATACACTTATTATACCCATGACATGTTAACAAAACTTAAAAAGAAATAAAAACGTAAAAAAAAAAAAAGAACTTAGAATCTGTGACTAAGAACTTCTCTTTGAATTGAAAATAATGACATAAATACTTACTTATAATTTATGGACGAAAAACATTACCAAGGTAATTTCATTCTAAAGACATGTCGTTTTCAAGTAGTGCAGCTTAATGTTATTCTATCCTGTTCTATGTATATAGTCTATATCATGCAGTACTCAATAGAAAACTCAAGCAGAAAAGTACATAAAATAATGAGAAAGGGAACATTGGTACATACTTTCAAATTATTGCCATGATTAATAAACTCTTCACCTTTACAAATGTATTTTAATGGTAGCTGTAGTTAATATTGTGATATGAGAAAAGTATTTCACTGGCCGAGATACATTGTTACTAATTTTTTTTGGCAATAGCTTTTAACAATTTGAAGCGCATCTGTTCAATGTTTATATATTATCATATATCGAAAACACACAAGTAATATAAAACACAATTATTAAATGTCACATTGTTAATTAAATTAAGATTTTACTTTTTCACTTGCAGCTGTTGGAAAACTCATAATACAGTGATAAATTAATTATTGTAAATAGATAAACAATAATGGGTCTTCTTAATACTCCTCTTACAATAAATATACATTTATTCTCGGTCATGGTCCTAAGATGCTAACATTTTATAGTGATGTAGAATATAACTTATTATTATTAAGTGATTGGTTATTCTGTGATTTTTTTTGTGTGGAGGATTTTTTCTGTATTGTGTTGTCTTTTGTGCTATATGGTATCTTGTAATGCTATTTAGAAATACACTTATTTTGAGTAGATAACCTTTTTTTATTCATTTTATCACATTATTATCACTATTACATTTTGACCCCTCCTTGTCACTTTTGGAAAACCATTGTTCCTCACAGGGAGACATATAGCCTACAACCACCATGCTGGCCAATGTTGATTTATAAATAACCAGTCAGTGTCAGGATTACCAGATTATGATTTTGGAGGTAAGGCAAAGAAAATGGCCTTATATAAAAAAAAACACTAATGTAATTTAAATTGTACACCATTATTTACTGGTATAACTAGTACTCAATCATTTATTACTAATAAAACTCATCTCAATCTCTGTAAACTTTTTGAAGCATAGTTATTATGTCTGACTTGTTTGGTGAGAGGTTTCGGTTTTACTTGTCCTTTATTTTTTGTATCATCTCAACTAACTCTTCAAACTTTGTAAAATTTAACTTGGTTTCCGATTGCTAGCTTAGCTACAAGACCTCCATTAATTGAGGAGCTTAGTTTGTTACGTTTCTTTGTATTATTATAATTAACCTCACGGAAAACATGCTCACAATCAGCGTTTTAAGTGTTCAGCCATATAGTATCATACAAATATCATATGGCTTTAAAATGGCTGTTGTAAACTGTAAATTTCATACCTAGCATGCCAAAAAGCCTTAAAATATGGATATAGCCATATCAAGAACATCACGATACATATCCATAGATTATTGTTGCTTTAAAACACTACAAGGTGCTAAATGATGCATAGATAAAATCTGCTTTAAGCTAGGTTGAAAAATGCAATAAGTCTGCTTGGACCCAGTGCACTTGGATTATTACTCTGACGCTACTTGTATCATGTGAACATGTAATCCAAGCGCACACAGATGCTGGCATCCACATTGGTCTGAGTGGACTCAGAATGTGCTCTATTTTTTTCAGTTCATTCAGATTAAATTTTTATTATAATTTTAATAAGAAAGGGGCTTCAATTATGAAAAAGTGAAATGAATGAGACACTGAGGTTTGTAGAACTATATGAAGAGGAACAAGTATTGTGGAAAGTGAGACTTAAGACTACAAAAACAAAATCAATATCTCCTTGCCCTTCTTTTTTTTTGCTTGTTATGGTTCAGCTCTTTTGTTAGCATACCTGTATAACATATCATTATGTAAAATGGGCAGCAGTGTCAGCCTGGTTGCAGAAAATAAGTACCTGCTTGCCTGTCAAGTAAGTACCGTGTAACAGCAGATTAGACTGTTCTATGTTGAATGGGTCAGTCTGTTTCATGAGTAATGTGTAAAATGAACCTTGGATATGAGTACGGGTACACTATGAAGCGTGTAAACAACTATAGGAGTACACTCATGTGAAGCTGTCTCATACAAGTGGACTCGGTCAGTGGGGAGTCCGAGCAGACTTACTGTGTCAAGTCGGCTTAAATCAGCAAATCAGTAATTTCAAAATTGTATAATAAGAGACTAGGATAACATGTACATTTATATGGTAGGTATATAGGTATTCTTACAATATATATGTATTTCAATATGGCTCACCGACATGGTGGTAAAACCCAATGTAAAAGCTATGAAATACTCGTTTTCACACTCTCACAATGCCGAACCAAATGTTTCAATTTATACACTAAATCTTGCAGCTGCAGGCTGCCACAAGTAAACCTCAAATCTTCACCGTTGTCTGTTTTTAATATTACTGTGTATAACAAGTTATCAGAAGCAGTTCCTGGGGTAGTAGTCACTACTTCTAGTTTCCATTCGACGTCGACTATTTTTGGTAAAACACCCATTTGGGTAGTGTAAGGGTCCATTTCGGAATTGATATGACGCATCCACAGATGAACTAGAAAACCATCACATTTGTTTCATTCGTAAATTTTTTAGTACACTTATCAACACAACTGTAATATTTACCAGCGGAAGCAATTAATCTAAAGCATTTGCCAAGTCAATCAAAACTTTCACGGTAGTATTACATTCTCTAGGTTTATAAATAGTTTCCAATAAAATTGTCCATAGACTTTGTTTTTATCGTAGACAGAGAAGCAAAGAGATTACGATACTACGTACGTAAGGTAAAGAAGCGAAGAGGAGGCGAGGGACGGGACAGGGCGAAATGTAATGGCGGCAGTACACTCTCGGGCGAGAGCTCTCGTCGAGAGCTCTCGGACGAGAGGCTTATCCGCGAGCTCTACAATGTACACTCTCGTCTGTTCAGTTGCGGTTGCGAACGCCGAGAGGATGGACGCGCTAGAAATTGCATCTGCTCTTGCGCTATGCGTTGTTAATTATTATATGTATGTACACACGTATCATGAAAAAAAAATTAAATATGATATTCTCACCCAGGCGTCATGCAACTTTTTTTTGTCTTTGTGGAATTTGTTATTTGGTTCCCATAAAACGGGCTCTGTTTGATATATTTCCATGAAATTTTATTCAGTTTCATTGTTCCACATTTTGCTGGTAGGTTATACGTCGTAGGTCGCCTCAAGCGGGAAGGTTACAAGCGGGAACAAATCGTAGTAACACGTGTGTTCCGCACGAGAGCTCGCTGTGCACTAAAGTGCGCGAGAGTGTACAGCAATGCTTTCGGCGTTCCTCGCGAGACATGCCGAGACCCTTTGACTCGGGCGCAAAAAACCGCCACGGGAGCGAGAGCAGGCAAGACACCCCGAGACATCACGAGGCGAGGCGAGCGGTACCATTTACACTCTCGTACGAGTGCACTCGCGCGAGAGTGTACAGCCGCCTTAAAGATATTTTATCTATGGTAAATTAATGTAAACACGTACGGAACAATTCCTTCAAGACAATTTTCTCGTATTTTGGGATATTTGTTTTGAGTTTAATAAGAGAAGCAATGGTCATAGCGATAGGTTTCGAAGGGAGCGCTAATAAGCTTGGTATTGGTATAGTAAAAGATGGTGATATACTCGCAAATTGCCGGAGAACTTACATCACTCCGCCCGGCGAAGGTTAGCTCAAAATTTCACTATACAAATAATATTTAATATGAATATTATAGCATACGACAATATTTACTACACACTAAATAATACACAAATATGTGTGACAAGCTAACTATAGCAGCTTATGGAATATGTTTGGCGTCAAATGTAGGTACCAGCCTTAGTTTTGTACTGCTTCTCAAAACTAATCAGTCAACAAACTTTCAGGCTTTCAACCACGTGAGACAGCGGAACACCACCAAAAGCATATACACGAAGTTCTTCAAGAGGCATTTGATCAATCTGGCATAAAACCAGAAGATATTGATGTTGTATGCTACACAAAAGGGCCGGGCATGGCTCCTCCCTTGATGGTGTGTGCTATTGTAGCTAGGACCTGCGCAAAGCTTTGGAACAAACCCATATTGGGAGTTAATCATTGTATAGGCCGTATCCTTTTGAAATGTGTATTTTTAAATTATTTTTTTATCACACTCACAACCCCGCACTAGGATTCCCTGTGTCGCGGGAGGCATGGACAAACACAATCACCCAAGACCCGGGTGACCCATTTTTTGTATATTTGTTACAAAACTTACATCATTTGTGAACATTGTAGTCCACAAACCGACTAGTGCTCGTGCCCGCCACCTGGCGGATCATAACTCCAAGATAATGAACTGCAAATAAGTTCGAAACTGGTCGGAGAGTAATTTTCTAGTATTTACCATGTGAGTCCTAGTTGGTTTGTAGATTACAATTATGGAAGTAACTCGTGATATGTGAACATATATGTAAAAAAATATTGTTTTAACAGTTTCAGATTGATTATATACAAATTATATAAAAATCGGTAAACTAATAAATTACAAATGGTAAACAGCGTAGTGAAAGTCAGTTAGTATAGTTGTTATGTGCTCATGTCACAAAGCCTTTGCCATTAAAGCCTTTTCTTTTTTTTATTATAAAAACATCATTGTGTCTTATTATACAAAGTATAAAAAATCATCCGTAATCATAACTGCAGATATTGAGATGGGAAGACTGATAACAAAAGCAAATAATCCAACAGTATTGTATGTGAGTGGTGGTAACACACAAATAATTGCATACTCAAGAAAGAGGTACCGGATATTTGGGGAAACTATTGATATAGCTGTCGGGAACTGTTTAGATAGGTAAGCATTGAATTAACCCATTCATATTGTGGTGTAGCTTAGAGTGATAATTATTTATGAAATTCTACAAAATAATGATGGATATATCGAAGCACAGACTTTATCTGAATTTTTAGTAATGGTGAAGTAATCGTAGCTGGCATTGTTCACTATTTCTTTTGGTTTAACCACTGATTGCAAATAATAATGAAAAAAAAACACAGAACACAAATAACTTCACTAGGTTTTATTTTCCACGATCACACAAATTTACAGGTAAAGTCAATTATAAAAACTCTTTAAATTATTACAGATTCACAGTACTCACACAGTTTCTGCACCTCTTTCTAGCTCGAAGTCAGTGGCAAAGTCTTCATCAAACTACCATTTCAGTACCGCAGTGTAAAATGGCCTTTCACAAAATGCCGGCTCTGTTCATGAGTTCTAATACTAAACTATTGATTTTGATAGTTTACGGATTAATTAAACAACGATAGACGGTGTTGGCCGACAGATATGATTTAGAATCGTGGAAATTCATGAGAAAATTAAAAGCCTAAACTTGGTGTCAGTTAATTCTATAGTATCTATAACTTGTAAGCATTCTAGGTCGAGACCCGCAAATATTTGTCCATTTTGTAGCAATATTCAATACTCATTAATATTTAAAAAACAATAATGCAAGAACTAGTCACCTGATCTTTTTAATTGAAATGTAATACAAATAAAATTATATTTACAGATTTGCCAGAGTATTAAAGTTATCAAATGCGCCAAGTCCTGGCTACAACATAGAACAAGCTGCCAAAAAAGGGACAAAATATTTACATTTACCATATGCTGTTAAAGGTTAGTACTAAGTAGATCACCTTTAATTATGTATAGATTGTAAACAGCCATAACAATTTAAGAACAACCAAAAAATAGGCACAAACTGCTGACTTGATCTCAGTTTCCTCTACTTATTTTATATATGCTAATGGTCAAACAAACGGTGCAGGAAAAGCGGTGATATATTCCACTCCACAGCAAAAACCTGAACCTAATTTTATTAAATTAGTTATTAAAAGTTCATCTGCTTTCTTTCAACATACGAGTTAGTGCTACCACAGTTACATTACCACACTTCGCTGTCTACCATATTTATTTATTTTATTTGATAATGTGGTAAATGCTTGTCGTCTTTTATCTAAGCACCAGGGACCAAGAATTATGTTTATTACACACTAATCAAGTTATTTTATAGGTTAGGCGTCATTATCTATCATGTATATTTCTACTATGTGTTATCGCGATCAATTAAAGCTCTGCACATGAACAAATCGCACTTATACAAAAATAATTTTAAATCATTTTTTCAGTTCTAGTATCTATGGTTCTGTATAAAATAATGGTCAGGATTCAAAATACGGTTAGGTATAATTACTTATAATTTTTAAAAACGCATTTGTGTAATTAAATTCTTCCAAGATAAAAATGAAAGAGGGCAAGACCCGCGGCCTGGAATCTCGCTACACAGCGGGGGAATGCTCCCAGCCTATAAGATCTAGAATGCACTAGCGGTTGGCCGCAATTCCTACGGCGCTGCGTGCCGTTGCTTGCGCCTGGCCAAACTTCGATTTTTGTATGAAACCGCATGATATCGACACACTGTCTTGCAGCCAGCCGTCAACCGCTCCGGTTGTCTTGGGACAGCGGCGGGCCGCACCGGTTAAATGATACGGCGCGCCGCAGGGTTGTCGCCGCGTCAACCTATCTTCTTGTTTAATATGTGCAATATTGCTCGCCGTGCCTTGTCACCATTTGATGGTGAACGTGTATATATTATGTACATAATTGATCAATTCACGTCACCCGTCACTTTCTCCATTTTGCAGATGTTTTCCCTTGGCAGTCAGAGACGCATCACTATATGCGGCCTAAAACCACCAACAAATAATATTTAAAAAGCTAAATGAAACCCCAGTTGCCCAAGGACACTATATAATGGATATCGGATATAAAAATTGGCTAATTCTGGATATCCTGCCTTACCGGGGAGTTCTAACCGTTATAAAATGTCACTTCTCCTCCACTGTTATAGACTTTCATCCAAATAATCGCATTAAATGAAGTTCATCTCTATTCTCATTGTTGGATCGTGTTTGAACCACCAATGAAATCGAACATGAAGTGATATTCCATAATGTGTAAAGAGAGCCGGCACGGCTGATGGAAAGGGTGATGGGATGAAAATATTTAAATTATTGCATTGTCATCGGTCTTTGCTAAGTGTGCAAAGTTTCAAGTTTATCTGAGGTTTCGAAGCGGGCGAAAATGACGTTCAAAGATTTCGTTATATACAGACGAAGCTAATAAAACTTGGTAATAGTTATTTGTTTTACATGTGGGCAAAACGAAGCAAAACCGTGCAAATAAGAACCCTGAGCCTATAGCGAATGTTTCAAAACATGAAATGCTAAAACACTGACACACGAGTGAAACCTATTTTTCACCACACTAAGATTAAGTAGCGAGAAACTTGCAAGGGAAGGATTCTTTCAAGTGCACTCTCCTTCTGATTAGTCGGCGAGTTGACATTAGCTTTGTCAGCTGCTTTCTCGGAGTAAAAATCTTTTTTACTCGTGAATTATATAGAATTTTCCTGTCAGAAATAGATGAGTAAAACTAGCGATTGAAAATAAGAAATGTACTTTAAAAAAAATTAAAAGAATAATCTAGAATCTATCTAAGACTTCTAGATTATTGTTTTAAAATTTCACAACAAACTTTGTTCTAAATATTCCAGGTATGGATGTAAGCTTCTCCGGCATACTGTCTTTCATGGAAGACAAAATAGATGACCTACTGAAGGAGTATACGCCAGAAGACCTCTGTTATTCTCTGCAGGAGACCTTATTCGCTATGTTGGTGGAAATCACTGAACGCGCCATGGCGCATTGTGGTTCTGATGAGGTTAGTAAAAAAACCTAAAACACCTCTTTGGAGCATGTTGCATGTTCACTAATAACTAAACCCGGTCTAGATGTAACTTGAAGTAAGCTTACTATGCTAATATATGCAAAATACCGCATCCTACAAAACTTGTTATTGATTTAAAAGAATATAAAATATTCCTGATGCAGGTCTAATTTAAAAAAATCTGCTTTTTAAAGACAGAATATATGCAAAGATACTTACGATCATGGGCTACAAAATTGACGGACACTGGTTCGATCCCAACTACAGATTAACCTTTCGCCTGGCTCGCTACCAACATTGAAAAACTGTCACACCAAATCAACAGCGAATTCAGGCCTCTCTCAACCTATATTGAGAGCCAGTTAGCATTTTCGGTCTAGACCGATTCTAATTCGCTGGTTTTCAAGTTATCTGGAAAAACAGTGAGCTTAACAAAATCTAAATAACCTCTTATCTATCGCATTTTAGTAAATTTATTTCGCATCTCTAAATGGTTCTCACCTAACAATAAATAGACTAAAAGTTTCAAGTTCTCTTCTGTTATCTTATGGGCCATATCTCAGAACCCAACGTTATGCTAAATGGGTTAAGCTGGACATTGATAACGATTGATGGCAGTAATCTGCCTGGGTGTTCTCGACTCGTCACTACAATGGGGGCTTCAATAAACGCCAGGCTTAACTAGATGCGAACAGTTCATGAAGGTTAATTCTGTTTCAACAAAATTTGATATAATTTGCTAATGTAAAAAAATATTGTCGAGCCAGCATATTTTTCCTTTATCAAAAATTCTCGCGGTAACGACGAATGCGCCTGAACTGTGTCTTACACCAGAAAAATGGAATATAAAAAGTATAAAAATGTGACATATTTTTTTGAGCCGACACTCGCGTGATTCTGTAGAGCATAGGTTCTAGTGGATTGATTTCCACAAGGATCGGTTGAAAGCGGCCCGCTAGCTTCCTTCCGATCTTGGTTTAATCGTTTATCCTCAAAAGTATTTAATTTTACAGGTGTTGATAGTGGGCGGTGTCGGATGCAACGAGCGCCTCCAAGAGATGATGGCGATCATGTGCAAAGAACGAGGGTCGAAGATCTTCGCGACGGATGAACGGTTCTGCATCGACAATGGCGTTATGATCGCGCACGCGGGCGCGCTTGCCTTCGCCGCCGGAACCAGGATGGAGTTCAGTGAAGCTACCATCACGCAGAGATACAGGACCGATGATGTGCTGGTCACTTGGAGGGATGATTAAATTTATTATTTTAAAATTAGATTTTTTTATATACTCCTTTGTAACTAAATGAACTACCTATCGTAATCCACGTCTTTTGAAAGCCCATTCGATTTTGGCCAGAGCAAAACAGAAAAGTACTGATGAAAAAACCGTTTCGGTAGTTAATGCCACTTATTAACAATAAAAAGGTTGTAAAATATCTGTAAAACTTACAACGCGTACACACTCGCACCTCCGCACTAGGAAACCCTTAATAAGGGAGGAAAACACCATCACCTTAAACTAACATCTATGCTCATCTGTCTCATCACAGCACAGAAATGTTTAATCGAGCCGGGATTCGAACCCGGGATAGCGATTCTAGTCACTGAGACACGACGACCGTTGTGCCTGAATATCTACTTTTTGGTTAAAATGAGAAAAAATATAAATGAATGCAAATGCGTTATACGTACTACATAGGGTTTATATTATTTTTTATATCTCCTTCGAAGTCAAGTAAGCATGTCGATAGGTAGAATCTTAACTGGTGGAGTTTTAAATTTAAACTTTTTTTACGTTTTAAATGTCGGTGAACAGTAGCCTTAGGCTGCTGTGGTTTAAATGCTATCTAGATTGTTGGGCGTCGAATAATGCGGCACGAAACTCGGTCGTAGATGGTACTGATGAGTAATAAAAAACCTTGCTCCAATCCAACCATTATATTTGTTCAAAATAAAGATATCACTGCAAACCATTCGGGCATAACACACAATAAATAACATTACAAACAAAATATTATAATTATTGCATTTTTTTTATATAAAAACATATAGTTTTGCTTTTCAACATCTTTGTATTGAAATTAAACTGTCTTAAAAAGTCTTTATTTCTGTCTGATTTTTACAGTTTCTTAGCACTAAGTATTTCCTTAAATGAACGGATACTAAGTTGTAAAAAATTTTTAATTTTCAAATTCAATTTATTTATTTCGCAGAAACATAGGTACACATAATTGTGTGTAGGTAATACAAGTATTTTGTCACTAAATTTAGATCTAGCATTTTTCATAAGCAAACTGAGTAAACGCGTTTACTTATGAACATATAAATAAAATACATGGTATTTACCATGTATTTTATTTATATTTTGTTCATTCTTTTATTAGTGACAATTTTCGTTTGAAAAACTATTAATTTACACATTATCAGTATTGATAATATGATTATTTATTTGATGAAATGAATCGTTACGGTTAGGTCTGCAAAATAAGTTTACTACCTACTAGTTAGTATTACTTAAGTAGATACTTAATTAGTATCTAGTAGCACTTAACTTCAATATCAGACTTTTGTGTATTGGCTTATGAGACAAAAATACAGTCATACATTATATCTAATGTAAATACATACCTTCAGTTTCTACAAGTCAGGTCAGACCTATAGAAAGAAATACCTAATGATGAAGTGTCTGCGGTGTTTCGTTACAATTACCTAATTATCGTGGTACCGTGAAGATATAAATCTCCATAGAGTCAATGATAAATTTGAAAGACTTCAACTCAGTCTACAGTTTAATGACATTACAAATCTCTTAGATGTAGTTTTTAAAATTCATTTTATAATTTATAATATGGAAATGCATTAAAAAAAAATTTTAACATAATTGAATTAAAGTAAAAACTTAACAAGTATGAACATTTCTTACAGATACTCATAAATCTGTTGATTCATCTATGATTAAACTCATCAATACCTGCCTATGCTGCGGCCGCACAGTTTGTATAACAATATTTTTCCCCACTTGAAAGTAACATTGACAGTGAATAGGGATAGTAGGCGAAACCTTTCTGTCAGTCTGAATTTGGGATCTGCGGTTGCGCATGTACCGAAAGTATACCGGTAAAACTGTGTCATCGAGTAGAGTAAGCGAGATAGGAAGATGCTAATATCGTAAGCGAGTGAGCGAGACAGTTATTTAATATTTATCGAATGTTTCTACCGAATTAAAAAAACTACTTGCGCATCTACACGTTCTCAACTTTAGAGATTTTTAAGATAATATATTTCAACCATGTGTAAGCATTGAAACTGTTGTTTATATTATATTATATTATATTATCATAGCTATGTTGGTCATATCAAGTCAATATCAAATTCTCGCTACGTGTTGAGTATAAAATTATTCATAGATGATTCAACTCAATAGACCCCATCAAATGCTTTCTCCTTCGATGTTCTTCATAAATTTGATTAGAAAACTTACAATAAAACATAGTAGATAATTAGTTTAATCGAACGTTACTTTGCTTACATTGAATAAAATTCAACGCAATTTCGACAAAACTGCAAACCATTATTAGGACTTATTCTTTGCCGCACCCTAGGATGCAACAGGCGTGTTGCGGGGAACAGCATAGCATCCACTCAGGCACAGAATGAAATAAGTTATGACTGCATCCTTACCGCAACACATCTCAGTAGCTAGCTTCGGACAAACTAACTTTAATTTGTGGAACTCTTGGAACTACAACCCTTTCGTTTTATCAATATTTCATCGGTAGGTACCTACTTGTATAAGTATACACAATTTTTCCATTTGTCACTTAAGTACACATTAATTTTTCTACACAGCCCCATTGATTGGACATTAATAGAAATATTTCAAGTGGTAAACCAGCAACAAAGAACATGCACATTTTTTTTGTATTTGTCATTGGAAATCTCACCTCATCAGTTCCCACTGTATCTGTAGACCCACCCATCGTTCCCTAAGGCTAGATTATGAAGTCCCAAAAGGACCAGTAAATATGGATTTTCATACAGATATCACTGAGAACATATATACATAAGAACATAAGTTTTTCCTAGCATATGGTTAATGCGATACACAATAAAAACTCATAAAATAAGGGTAGGGTGCCTTCGTTTGATACGATATCAACTGTAATGTTGGTCTATCAGTCCTATTAATTAATTGTTCATACAATTAAAGGTAGATGGCGCTAATAACATCCCCCGCAGATGTTAATAAGGAAGGAAGTAATTCGGCCCTAGTGGTATGGGCTGCTATAGCTTAGTTGGACAGAGCGACAGGACGGTATTCTGTAGTCGTGGGTTCAAGTCCCACTAGCAACCGAATTTTTTCCTTCAAATATTTGAACATAAGTTCTTCCTAGCATATGGTTAATGCGATACACAATAAAAACTCATAAAAAAAATCACTGAGAAAGTTCAATGATTATCAATCTCAGTGCTTGATGTACTTTTAAACATAATTCTTAGACATATTTGGAACTGGTACTTAAAAGTATTCACAAGGTTTCCGCATTTAGTTAAGTTCCAGGAATATCTGGTTTGCTGTGGCTCAAGGTTAATTGTAACTATAATATACCTTAATATTTGCTTTTCATAAGAACATTGCTCATTTTGTCAGGTATATATGTAATAAGAGTTTAATATAAACAAAGCTTATGAACCATTTAATTGATAACTAGGAATTAGTCAAAAGGATTTTTTTTATAGTGTTCTTCTATTGTTCCGGCCAGGCAGTGAAGAGGTTAAAATATATATAAGTAATACATATTCCAATTTACATAGAATCTTTCTTTTTCTGTAAGGATCCAACCTAACAAACATTTCACACAGGACAACCATTTCTGTACTTATCTTTAATGATATTCAAAGCACCATCTGCTAATATTACAAATTATTGTACTTGAAAGATTGAATAGTACCCATAAATTGTATTCATTTGGGAATAATGTATGAGCTAGGACAGCAAAATGCTCAGTTCCGCTAGCATTATTCTGAGTATGATACTATAGTGAGTAAAATGACTGGGCTTTTGTTCTAAATTTAAAAATATTTTTTTGTTTCAAACGTTTAGATGCTGCATTGTAGTTACATCATCCATTTATCAAAATAAAGTTAACTAACCCATTTAAAAAGAAGATGGTCAGCTTATCTTCTTTCCATATTTTGACGAGATCACTATTCTGCTATGAAAGACGTATAAGAAAAAAAACTTCCAACAATTAGGTAGAGTGCAATGTAAGTCCTCTCTGTATTATTGTATTTAGGACTCTTTTGGCAGAACATCATTTCTGCCGTCCGTTCAAATGCTCTCATAAGTCTGAGCCGTGTAATCCTGTGTATACTATGATCCATGTTACCTGCAAAAAAATATACAGATTTTTACACTTTTTCAATAGAACATGAATAATATTTTAAGTGCATCTTTGGATCTGAAACATTACTTTGTTCATCATGATCAAAATGTTCTAAAGGAAACATCAGAATCATATCAGTGATCTGGAACAGTTTACAATTTCATATGCAAATGTTCCAATCCCAATGATGTGACATTACTCCCACATCTAGTGTACATGGCTTTAGAGATGAGTTTCTGTTTAATTTGATCAGTATGGGGCCTCTCACCTCAACCCACCACTAAGACGTCTTTGCCGTATTGAATGCTTTGAATTATATTGTAAAGTAATTGAAAACCTTAAAATATTATCAACCACTCGAATTAAATCATATAGAATATAAACAAAATATAACAATATTATCATAAAATGGTATGCTGCGGAATACTTGGCTATTATGTTTAAATCAACAACTCACAATAGTACCAGTATGTAAGTTAGTATGAACTAATATTATAAAGCTATAAGTTTATTGTTTGTATGTTTGTTACTCCTTCACACTGAAACACCTGAACTTATTTGCATAAAATTTGCAATTAAGACAGCGTATACTCTGGAATAATACATAGGCTACTTTTAATCCTGAAAATATTGACTGTTCATGTGGGATGACTAGAAGACCACATACCATTTTCCACCAGGTAACACTGCAGGGTACAGCTAGTTTAAAAATATATAAAGCTTCAGAGCCGAGAGATTTCTTACTTATTAACATGTTCATCAATAATCTTACCAAGAATCCAGCAAAAGAAGTCATAAACCCTTCTTTGGTGATCTCCCATATTCCACCATATTCTTCTTCATCAATATTTTGAAAATTTAAAACGTAAAAGTAAATTAGGCCTGCATTGACAAGCACAAATCTGAAATAATTAAATAGGTATCAAATTATCTTGACTCCTTAAGAGATGGAGGATAACATTTGTTTTTTTTTTCTATAAAACCATAATTTATGTATATATTCTTACAGTAAAACACCTATGAACCCTTTGAGTGGTAGCAGACCCCAACCAAGTCCTAAAACTATGCCTAAAGCTTGCCGCATCCAGTAAATAACGTCTAAGAACTCATCCTGAAATAATAAAACGCACCATTATCACTCTGATACAAATATAGTTAAAAATGTAAGTCTCGTGATCCAAAAAATAACCTTGTCCGGCCACTCAGCGCTTGCTGTTAGTGCTTTTTTCCACACCGATTCATTTGCCTTTCCCTTAGTGGCTGTATCTACAGATTTACTTTTGGTGGACATTTTTAATAGACGACTATTTGTTTATCTAGCAATTAATTTTCTTTCATGAATACAATTATTCTATACAAGAGAACAATTTATCAATATCTCGAATCAATATTGAACTTAGTGATGCCAACTGCATGTACCCTAAACGCGCTAATTAACGATTAACTATCTATACTCCGTTAATTTTTTTTAGATATTTTACGTAAACAAACGAGATAACACTGCAAAAAATATGTTTGACCAAACGAACATTCAAATACTTTTCCGAGACGTAATCTGTTCAATTATGAAATAAAACTTGTAGTGTACTTATGATTTTAGTGTCTCTGTTCTATACTATATTATGATGAAGAAAAAATATTTATGATAGAAAATATTTTATTATACTGGTAGGACTGCATTTCATTCGTGTTTGATTTCTCGAACCTGAATGTACTTCTCTCTACATTTATGCAATTTTGAGTGATTTTTTTGTTTCACTGGCTTGTTATTACTAGTGTGTGTGGCATGGCATGTTTCATGTTTTATTCAAGGGCCTTGTCAACAACAGTAGCACGTGACTATCTGCGTGTAAAAAAAAAATATATATATATTTCTATATATATGTGTGTGTGTATGTATGTATGTATATATATATATATATATATATTAGATAACATGATCTTGTCGAACCAATGAAACAATTATTGTTATAAAAAGGTTTGAGAGATATGTCACCACAGACATTGTCTGAATGTACTAGCCGCACAATAAAAGTGGAAGATAAAAAGTGCCAACTCCACCACATAACATGATGATATCGAGAGATTTATCATAAATTTCGACATCCCGGAATCTACTTATGTCTGACAGTTTTTCAGATAAATTCTCAGAATTATTTATAAGATGTTTGGTCGATTCCTAAAAATAAACTTATGTGTTTTAAGGATGTTTTCCTTAAACTTATTTACTTTTAGAATTTTGGAATTCAAAAATCTTACTATATATCCTTCCAATATTATGTATGCAAATGTTTGTATTTTTGTTTGTTAATCAGTAACGTTGTAACTCTTAAATAGCAAAGAATAAAAGAACAAGATTGAGCACAATTAACATGAAATAAGGTACTGTTCCTTGATCTTTCTTTATTTAGGTACATAAATTATCTAAGATATTGGAACAGAGTATAAAGTGCATTTCATTCTCAATTAATTTCAAACATTTGTTATTCTCACATATTCTGTTTCAGACATCGTTTTTGTCTAGTCCATGTTGCTTTGTAAATTAAGACCCATACGATGAAAAACTCTATACTATCTTCGAGAATCATGATGAGCTATTTCATCGATTCTGTCATGACTACTTCTTCGGTTCCTTATCCAACGTTAATTTGGGTTCGTACAATGTGTTTTCTCCTCTTGCATGCAGTTCCATCACCACTTATGTCAGTGCTAACATCTCAATAAATTTAGCATTATTCACGCATTCCCATGTTTATGTACTAATACTTCAATCATGAACATTTGAACAATCACACTTCAAGTGTTTATTTTTACTAATAAAAATCCACAAACATAGAGGCTTAGTAATAAAATAGTTGTAGCTTGTTCGCACATCAAAATTCACAAAATGAAAGAGCTGTATTTGGCGTCTGACTGTTAGATTGGCAGCACTGATTAATCACAATGTACACGTCGTTCTGACAAAATGACAACACTTTGACATTTAGTTTTTTATGTTGGATTTCGTATTCATTTAGACCTACGAATAAAGAAACCGAAGAGTAGAAACTGCTTTTTAGTCGTAGATTTAGACTTAAAGGTGGCAACGGTGCACGGTGCTTCGCGGTGTTAGCACCAAAGACTACAATATGAAAGCGATGGTCACTGATGGTCAAAACCACTGCTCCAACCTCAGAAAAGCTAATGTAAATAGAAGTTAAAAAACAGCAAAATTTTCAAAACATCAAATCTACTTACAAAAACATAACAACTATTTATCAATTTTAAATTTATCTTATCGCAAATTATCTTTATGGAATTTCTGGGAATTGTGTATTACAGAACTTTTGTGACGCAGCTCATGAATCCCAGATTTTCTCTCACAATTACAAGCGGAAGAGAAATAATAGGTATTTCCATTTGCACTCTTCTTCAACCAGCCTTTGAATCTGTCGTATAATATTTAAACCTTTTTTTACCAGGAAGGGTTTTATCAGAATCTGTATCACTGCTTTTTATCCCTTTTCCGCATAAAAAGCGAAATGATACGACGAACTTTGACCGTTTGCTAACGACTTGAGAATGAATATGAGGAATGCCATAAAGGTACGGCAAGAGGCCCGCCCGAAATTGAATTAAATATATAAATAATAAATATTTTTTTGTAATACCACAACTTTTAGTAATACCAATTGTAATAAAAGGCGCGTGACCGACGCATACAATAACTATCTTTATTGGTTATTTCAGACTTGTTGGTTGTGAGCTATTGAGATTGTTTTTTTTTAAATAGTTCGAAATAATGCCAAGAAACAGTAGAAATACGAACTAAAAAAGGGATGTAATGACACAATCTGTTAAAACAGTAGTGTTGGCTTCAGTCATTTTTCAATTTTAATTAAAAAATTTTACCTAAAAATAAAATTTAAATTAAGCGATATATCCTATTCCAAGCCTTAATATTGAGAGCGGGTACCTCGACTTCCGGAGCGAACACTCGTATACCCCCCCCCCCCCCCCCCCTCGACAGGTTTGATGTAACAAACCGACTAGGACTCACGTGGTAAATTACTCTCCGACCAGTTCCAAACTTATTTGCAGTTCATCTGGAAGTTATAATCGTGCCAGGCGGCGGGCGCGAGCCTCAGAGCTTTATGTGTGGGCTTGCTACAAGAATTTTAAATCCAATATATTTTAATGATCAGAAAATTGTATTTGTATTGTATATTACAAACGTACCTATTTAATTTGCAAAAAGAATGCTGTAAAAAAAAATGGCTTTAAGAAGACAACACTTTGTAAAAAAAGGTTTATTAAAAAAGTTTCAGCTTATAGACTAGGAGCAGTTCTATTCTTCACTCGGCGCAGCCTTTCTGCCTCCATATCTTTGGTGAGATCCCAACACTCTTTGTTGAGCGAGTCATAGCCTCGGGAAAGGCTAACAAGGCGGGCCAATACAAGGAGGCGGTGAAGATCGTCGGCCGTCACTGGATTATCACTATCCGATTTACTTCGCATTTCTATGAAGTCGTCTTCAACAAACTGTAACAAAAAAATATATGTAGAGTCAGCCAAATATACCGTCTCTACCATACTGCGGTTGAAAATCAATTGACACCATGAAACAAGGTTGCTTTTCTCATGCATCTCTTTTGATGCTCAATGTACTTCATACTTTTTGTCATAACTAACTATTTTTTGTCGACTGTACATCAGTAGTGCAAGTACGGAACTCGTGTCGTTAAACTAGACGATCGTGAAATTCGACATATTTTCACGATTTGTGCGAGTACCGAATGCAGATCGCAATCTTTTGTCTATCGTATGCGGTCGACTATTTTCACGATTCATTTTTTTTCTCTTATTAGAAGTTTTAGCTTCGCACGCCCTGCGTCAAGCAAATTCTGCCTTTTTATTGAGTCTCGTGATAATAAAATCTATACTAAATTTTATAAATTCAAACGATGAAGTTTTGCGCTGCCGTGATACATTTTAGATTATTATTTCTCAAGCATGTTTTATGTCCTGCAGCCGAGTGGTAGAAATAAAATAAGAATAAAAAAACTGAACAGTTCCATAAGTTAGGCTTAGGTTCCTTCCGTACATTTAGGGCACCAAAAACAAAATATTTTTAGGAAGCATTATACCTAAGTGTATCGAGAGGCACATCTGTGAACGATTTATTTTATTTTGGTTGATGTAACAATTTGTAAAGTTTACTCCTTCACCATTGGATACAAAATATTTCCCAGAAATCCTTTATCTAATATGTACCATGAGGGTTGCTCCAATTTTCCAATTGAATAAAAACAAAAACACATTTATGTTGGAGCACCATATTAAATCACAATTATATCATTTGGTAAAAAGATAGATCACGTTTGTGGATAACATAGACAAAATATTAATTTACATTAACCTCACGTACACACTAAGTAAATCAATGGTAATAGCCGTTAATTCCACCTAGTTCATAATGATACTAACTACTTTCTACACGGTCGTATAATAGCTTAATTTTATCGACCATGTTTTCAATATCGTGAAGTCGATACGTCTAATTCGCGAAAATACACGATTCCATAGACAAATCTTGTTAGAGTTATCGCTATAATCGTTAAAATTTGTCGAATATCACGATTAGCAACAAATGGAACCGACGGCTTAACATACCTTCAGAAGCATGGGATCAGTTGGTTGAAAATGGTTTTAGCGGTTACACATCTAAGGTATGACCAAAATTTCTTAACTCAGTTGAGCTCATAACAAAACCCCAAACCAAAGAACACCAGAGAAATTTCAAGATGAACTTTTGGCATATCCCCACTTCCTAAATACAGCAACCGACTTTAAACGTTTAAAATATATTTTTCTTGGCTTGCATCTTTCATGAGTGAAGTCAGATAAATATGCATATGTTACCTGTAAATCATCGTTGATTGTGTACTTGACAAGCTTTAGATGGGTCAGGTATGTCCTTATTATATTTCTGATGTCCTCCTTCAAGTAGTATGTTGCTGCCTCGACTATGGCATCGAAAATTTGGAGAGATGACTCCTCTGGCTTCAGTGGTAAATGGTAATCACACTAGAAGAAAAAAGCATTGAAACGAATTCACTAAAGTTTCAATAAGCACCAGTTAACAGCTCAAATTAAAATCAGATTAATTATTGCCGTGGCTATATTGTAGTATTAATGAGACCTAAAATGGAATGACATTAATGAAAAATATGGAATGCTTTCATGATTAAGGCAATAAATGATTATAATTAAGATATAGTTAGAAATTTGTGAAAAATAAATGCGAGGAGTGCTCCTTGGAAAAAAACACATAATGTGGTTAAAACTATAGTTGGAACTATCTTATTTACGTGAATAATTCACGTTTGCTAAATAAGTTTTTGATTAGTCAAACTAATTTGAGTTTGGAAAGTATTGAGAAGTATTATCATATAACCACTGAACTACATAGGCAGCAAACTATTATGTAAAATGACTACTACCTACTTACAACCTTCTAGGCTTCCATGTTACATTTTGGACCACGTCATCACTTAACACAGGTGAGACAGTGGTCAAGTGGAAGCTTTTATATACTTTAAAAAATAAATATATATTACCGGCAGCAAGCTTTTCCCTTCAGACAGTATCAGCACCGATATATCAGAGTCAAACTCCATCTTGTAATACTTGAAGTCATATTCAACTTTTTGAGTCTGGATCACGTGCCCTAAGGCGGCTAGGTTGTTGATCCCGGTGGCGTCCAAACGGCCTTGTTCAAGTTTGGTCTCGTCTAATATCAGATGTGTGTGTTTGCTCAGCTGTAGAACTCCGCTTGTCAAACGGTTGCATTCATAGTCTTTTCTGAAAATATAACGATAATTGCAAATAATAATATAATTCAATATTTGATAGACAGAAGACAAGTTCTTCTTCTTACTTCTCCCATAAATAAGAACAAACATTGTTCTTATTTAGAGGGAAAAGCCACTCTTGAAACACATTCTAGTTTGAGAGCCTATAGACTCAACAAAATGACTAAGGTCAATAAACATACGTATTTTGTATTTGTAGTCGTATCATTGTTTAATGGCGCGATTTCAGATGGCGAGATTGCAATTTTGTTTTGTACCGCCATCCAAAAGAGGAGGGGATCATTCCGATGTGTTTAATGCACGTTTGGGCACAACCCCTACATTTGGGAACCAAATTGCAGTAATATTTTTGAATTCGGTAGGGTTCGTTCTGGATTGGACAATGAAATTTGTATATTTAAAGGAATCGGTTCATTATTTCTTTATGATTTAAGAAAATTCTGTACGAATAAGTACTGTAAGTTATTTTTTTTGGGTTTTTAAGTTATGTAATCTTGCTGAGTGTAATACTGTAGTACTGTGGTATTTTGAACTTGTATTTTTCCCGGATTTTTTATTGCTTGTGTTAATAATGGTTCATTTCAGCGCCTGAATATATGTATAAAAATGATAATGTTTTACTATCACACATTACAAACATAGTCTCTCGCTATAGGCTTCATGGCCAAAGTGAATGTCGCACAACGGAGCTATTTACAAATTCATACTCCGGCTCTCATTACAATATCCATACACATATAGAATAATTTTACTTTCAAAAATTAAATTACATAATATCTGAAATAGATTTAGTGTAAGAGCACAAAGCATGGATTGTTACAAAAAAAGCTTTAACGTCGTGCCTCAATTTAAGCGGTGCCTGTGTCTTGAGACTCGAATACTAAAATAGACTGCGAAATTTTCCATGTTATTAAGTTTTTGTGTAGCGTAAAAAGATGCTTAATTACTTAGCTATATGTGAACTACAATGGGCAATATGCAATAGTTTCCTTTATTATTTTTAATAAAATTACAACAATATTTTTATTTTAGGAAGAGAAGTAAATAAATATTTAAACAAATTTTTGATCTAGATAAACAGCTTATATTTCCATTTTAGTGACTGTGTGTATGTTGATGTGGGTATGAGTGTGTAAGTGTGAAGTGTGTGGAGATTAGGTACTGTTGCCTGCCTGTTACTGGTATAATTCTAGACTTCATTAAACGTTTATTATGTTCACATGAAAGCTTGAACAGGAACTCTTTGACTATCTTTTTGCATACGTACGTCGAGGGGATCCATAGAAGAATGAAGGTCACCAACATAGCCTGCCAGATTAGCAAGTTGAACTGACAATAGTTAGAGCACATATCACACAGAGCTGATAGAGTACTGCTGGACATAGGCCTCCCCCGTTGATTTCCACAAGGACCTGTTGGAAGCGGCCCGCATCCAGCCCTTGCCTGCGATCTTGGTCAGGTCCTCTGTCCACCTGGTCGGTGGCCGTCCTATGCTGCGCTTGCCAGTCCGTGGTCTCCATTCTAGGACTTTTCGGCCCCAACGGCCATCAGTTCTTCGAGCTATGTGCCCTGCCCACTGCCACTTCATCTTGCTAATCCGCTGGGCTATATCGGTGACTTGCGTTCTTCTACGTGGACGTCCTATGGCTGAGATGATGATGATGATAGAGTACACGGCGGACTGGCAAGGACAAAATGCGTGCTGAGATACACGGTGTGGTCGCGGAAAAAGGCTGGATGCGGGCTGCTCCCAACCGGGAGGTAGGATGTCCAGCAATATATATCCTGCAACTGCAATGACACATCAGGAAACTTATACATTTTGGAAACAAAATATTGATGTGTTACTTACTTGGGCAGCAATGTGAGTGTGTTCATATTATCTATGGTCAACGGCAAATAGTAGCTCTTGGTGACGAATTGCTTGATGATATCGTACAATTGTTTGGCATACTCCGGATACTTCTTGATCGGCAGGTTGGACAGGTTCAGGCAGAACTGACCCAGGCATAGCGTGTCAACACGTTGGTAACTGTAGAAAAGGGGTTGTGTTTAGTTACCCAACCTGTTGAAAGCTGTATAAATAAGTTTTTAAACTGACATTAGAATCAATATTATCATTGGGATAATTATCATGTCTTGTTATTTATTTTCGTTGCTAAATAATTCCTGATAAATAAAGTTGAACAAACATGTTTTGCCTGTCAAGGCATACAAATATAATATTTACAAAAATTATATAATATGTACTTCTACTCGTATACTAGTTATTAAAATTGTCGAATTTTCATGTCACTACATAATGTCAAATAATAGCGTAATTTAAATATATCTAATATGGTTAAATGCCAGTGGATTTCAAAATTGATCAAATAAATGTATCCGTCAAAAATTCACTTAGATGGTAATAGCACTTGTCGATTAATAATGAATGCATCCTTTTTTAAAATAAATTGGCATTTAAGTTTTTTATGGATGTAGGTACTTTGTTATATATAGTTGGTGCCATGCAGTAGACGCTTTTATTCATAAGTGCTGTATTAGAGGTATGCATGCAAAGTCCTGTGTTTTCTCTTCTGTTACGTGTAACTCTATCAGCTAAATGTTGAAATAGTTCTGGATTCTCTTTAACAAATGTTACAATTTCAAGAATATAGAGCGAAGGTAATGTTAATATTTCATATGTTTTAAAAAAGGCTTGCAACTATCTATCGGCTTTAGATTAAACATAGCTCTTATACATCTTTTCTGGGTTTTAAAAGCAATATCTTTATCTGTTGAATTACCCCAAAAAATTACTCCGTAGCGTAGGAAAGGGGCGACTAACCCATGATATGCTGTGAGCATGAATGTGAGTTAAGTATTGAAGCTAGTTCAAACATTGCATATGCTGAAGAGCTAATTTTTTTATTTAATTGTTTAATATGCCCTTTCCAATTAAGTTTCTTGTCTATAATAACACCGAGAAATTTTGTCGAGTCTATCTCTTCGAGTATTTGATGATATATTATATATTATTTTAATATTGTTTTCTTTGTCCCGTTGGCTAAAATGCATGATCCCCGTCTTATCTAAATTTATTTTAAAATAATTATTTTCTAACCACTGTATTATAGATGTCATTGCTTGGTAAATGCCATTTCTATATGTTTCCTTATTGTTACAGTAAACAAATGTCTTAAGTTTAAAAAATTAAACTGTGTATTAAAAAATAATTACGTAGTAAACCATAAAAAACACCTTTGAAATACTAAACTATGGCGCGCCGGGAAGACAGCGCCATCTCGTAGAATTTTAGAGAAAATTAAAGACGCCAAGAAAAACTAAGCCGCTGCTAAACTACAGTTTTAAACTGTGGTAAGTGAAGTGATCCTGTCCGCTTCCGGTAGTTATACTGTCAACACATACGTCAGTGAGCTCCGTGATTAAATATCGAAAACAAGTGTATAATCTCGAACGACTTTGAACATTTCGGTGGTTCGTAATCGGTGAATCAACAAAGCCTATAAAAAAGTGTCGAATTTGTGGCAGAGGCCAAAATTGATGCAAAAAAGTGCAGTGAATACACAGTGACATAACCTAAAAACTGGTGAAGAGTGAAGTTCGCCGCAAATCACTCTATCATCTATTAAGCATACCACAGAGTCAGATACACCAGTGTTGCAAGCAAAAATAATTATTTCATTGACAATTAGGGTTACCCTTACGAATTGCAAATTATCGTAGAAAAATATAGTGTTGCAAGGAAAAAATGATTGAACAAATGGAATTATTGTTTTCAAAGCTTGATGCAAAGCTAGATGAAAAACTCAATCAACAAACCCAAACATTAACAACAGCAGTTACTAAAAACGTTATGGAAGCAATTGAGGAAAAGATGAAAACATTAATGGAAGAAAACGAAAACTTAAAATCTAAAATAACAAGACTGGAACAAAAAATCACTACCTTGGAAAAAGACAAGCGAAAAAGCAACCTGATATTCTTTGGTGTTGATGAAAATGGAAAAAGAGAGGCAGAACTTGTAGACTACATAAAAGGAATCATAGAAGAAGCGGGAGTCCATCTAGACAGCCACGAAATAAACAACATCTACAGAATCGGAGCGCAAACCAGCACAAATCGCCCTGTAGTTGTTACTTTCTCTACTATGTGGAAGAAACACCTCATATTAAAATCCAAACCAAAATTACCAGCATGCATCTATGTCAAAGAGGACTTTCCCAAGGATGTCCTTGATGCTCGGAAAAAATTACAGCCAATAGTTGAGGAAGAATGGAAAAAGGGGAACATAGCTTTTATGAGAGGAGACAAACTTGTAATCAAAAAGCAGAAGGACAATCAGCGGGAAAAAAGGAAGAGAGATAAGACTGTATCTCCCAACTTACCAACTCTGAAAAAACTGAACACTCATAACGAGCCCGAAAACGAACCAAATAAAGCGAAGACTATTGGACGAAAAGAAATATTGAAACCAAATATATTACAGCACATGGGAAGAGACAGAACTACTTCTATTTCAACCTCAAAAAGTCCAAAAAACTAACAAACACACATAAACAACTTATAAAAATCACAACTAGAATCGGAAAAACAAAACAAATACAGAAAAAACATAATCTAAAACAACATCTACAAAAAACCTTCCCAACACGGTTGGTCGCCGAGGGAAGTTCAGACCACAACCCTCTAGTTAAATACAGTAGAAAAAGTAGAATGAATATCGCAACTTTAAACACAAGAACTTTAAGAACCCAAGATACCCTTGCAGAACTGAATATTGCCATTCAAGTCATAAAGTGGGACATACTCGGAATCAGCGAAATGAGAAGAGAAGGTGAAACAATATGTGAATACCAAGATTACATATTGTTTAACAAAGGTGAAAAGGGAGGCAAAAGAGGAGTAGGATTCCTCATAAAGAAGACTCTGAAGAAGCAAATACAAAATATCTTTGGTATCTGTGACAGGATAGCTGTGCTTAATATCAACATACCTAACTATATAAAGACTTGGACTATCATACAAGCATATGCACCAACCGAGCAAGCTGCAGAATCAGAGACAGAGGCATTCTATGCCGAACTGGCAAAGGTTATCAGAAATTATACCAACAACCATATTATACTGATGGGTGATTTTAATGCTCAAATCGGGGAAAAACCAAACGAGGAGGAGTATGTATTGGGCAAACATGGACATGGTAAAAGAAGCTCCAACGGTCAAAAGCTTGTGGATTTTTTGCTAGAGCACAACTTAATTCTTCTGAACAGTATATTCAAAAAAGACCCAAAGAATAAATGGACCTGGATTTCACCAGATGGTAGATATAAAAACGAAATAGACTATATAATAAGCAATTTTCCTAAGGCATTTTCAAATACAAGCGTGATTTCAAAACTCAATTTTAACACAGATCATCGTATGGTCAGAAGTACAATTCTGCCAGCACCACCAAAAAAAGCAAGGAAGCACATTTCCACTTATAGTTCAACCCAAATCACGACGGAGAGTTTCAAAGTAATTGGCCAGTCGTTAACAGACAATCTACAAGAGCTGACATATGAAAATGAAGGCGATATCATGGCAAATTATGGAAAATTGGAAAAACAATTAATTATCACTAATAATACCAACAAATGCAAAAGTAAATACGTACTCAGCGATGAGACCATCCAACTCATAAGCCGCAGAAAATCTTTACTGGCTGAAGGAAAAAACAAAGAGAACATAAAAATAATTACAGAAATAAGCAAACAAATTAATAAATACATTAAAAGAGACCGTAAAAACAAAAGACTAGAAGTGTTAGAGAGTCAAATAATGAGAACAGGCGGTGTAAGAAAAGCTCTGAACGAACTTAAGGAAACAGGAAAAGAGTGGGTACCTAAACTAAGGAAAAAAGAAGATACCATCACAAATAGGAAAGGTATACAGGAGCTAGCCACAGAATTCTACAAAGAACTATATTCAAACAAAGACACATGTAAGCACCCTCTCACACAACCATATAAGAGTAAAACAGCAGACAGCCTGCCAGAGTGGGAACCTGATATTTTGAAGAGTGAAGTGGAAAAGGCAATAAAAAGCCAAAAAATGGAGAAGGCACCCGGACCAGACAAAATTTCAAACGAGATGTTGAGGGGGACTATTGATGAATTAGTTCCAATACTTACTAAGATGTTCAACCAAATTTTGGAAAGTGGATATATTCCAACACAATGGGAAACTTCACATATAATCCTATTACACAAAAAAGGCGCAAAGGACGACATTGGGAATTACCGACCAATAAGCCTAATGTCGAATATGTACAAAATATTCGCAAAGATCATACTGGGCAGGATAAGCGGCAAATTAGACGAAAACCAACCAATAGAACAAGCTGGTTTCAGACGGAACTTTTCAACGATAGACCACATCCACACACTTAAACAGATAATTGAGAAGTATAATGAATTCAACAAACCACTGTATGTAGCTTTCATTGATTATGCAAAGGCATTCGATTGCATTAGTCATAAGGCAATATGGGAGAGTTTAGGAAGGCAAGGTATACCTACAACATATATCAACATTATCAAAAACATATATACAAACAGTAAAGCAAAAATTCAATTGGAAGCTTTGGGCAAAGAATTCCGGATCAAGCGAGGAGTTAGACAGGGAGACCCAATGTCCCCTAGGTTGTTTTCAGCAGTTTTGGAGAACGTCTTTCGCAACCTTGATTGGGAACATCTAGGCCTCAACATTGACGGAAGAAAACTAAACCACTTAAGATTTGCAGACGATCTGGTTCTACTAGAAGAAAATCCAAAGGCACTTGAGATGATGCTCCAAACTCTAAATACTGAGAGCTCTAAAGTGGGTTTAAAAATGAACATAACAAAAACGAAACTGATGACCAACTCAGAAATGGAACCCATTGAAATTGGAGGACAACAAATAGAATATGTTGATGAATATTGCTACTTGGGCCAGATCATCTCCCCTAAAGACCAAACAACCAAGGAAATAAATAAGAGGATTGCTAATGGGTGGAAAAGATACTGGTCTCTTAAGGAAATTATAAAATCTAAAGACCACAATATGGCAACCAAAAGAAAAGTATTCAACGCTTGTATACTTCCATGCAGCACCTACGGCTGCGAAACATGGTCCCTTACAAAATACCATAGAGACAAACTAGGAAAGTGCCAGAGAGGTATGGAACGAAGCATGACAGGAACAAGAAGGCAAGATAGGATTAGCAATGTGCAATTAAGAGCAAAAACTAAATTAACCGATATCCTGGAAAAAATAGACATCCAAAAATGGAGATGGACTGGCCACATGTTGAGATCCGTACAAGAAAAGTGGAGCCAAATCACAACAAATTGGTATCCAAGAGATGGCAAGAGATGTCGAGGACGACAACAAATGCGCTGGGAAGATGAGCTGAAACTTACTGCGGGCCCCAAATGGAGGAGAGTTGCCCGAGACAGGAAGCAATGGAAACTACTAGAGGAGGCCTTTGCCAAAAGGCAAACTGAGTTGAGAGACATCCTATAGGCAAACAAACCAAACAATACACTCATAATGATTAATCAGTAATCACCCAGTTTAATAGGCTAAATAAATAAAAAGTGAAGTGAATGTTAGTATTATTGTATCCTAATGATACAATTGCATGAAAAAGTTGTACTCACATACAAGCAATGAGATGGCAGATCAGATACTCAGCAGCTAGGTGGTCACCCAGCAGTAGCTCTGTGAGCGCTTTCAGAAGGTGTTCTCTTACAGAATTTGCATCTTGTAACGCTGCACCTGAACGCGATAATTACAACACTGGTTAATATTGTGAATTGTTACAAAATTGCCATTACATAACATATAATTACAGTAAGCGAAGCCTATCTATGTGGTGATCCTGTGAACATTAATAATAATACGATTATACAGCAACGTCAACTTAAGGGTTAACAGTAAGGGCTCGACAGTAATGTCACACATTACAATGTTACACAATTATATTACATCAGTTTGCCTTACAAATGTTGACTGGGATTGCTGCCATGTACATGTACAGTGCTTCAGAAAGGGTTCGCCTAACCCTCAGCATCATGCTGCAGACTACCACCACTACATACCACATTACCGTGTGAGATGGAACCAGAGCCCATAACTCTCATCATGGCTTCAAAATGACACAGTTGTGAGGTACCTAACAATCGCAGGAAGAGACTGGATGTGGGCCGTTTGTAACCGGTCCTTGTGGTGTAGAGATGTGGTGGGTGTGGGGTAGCCTATGTCCAGCAGTAGATGTCCTATGGCTGCGATGCTGATTATGATGAAACTTAGCGTAAGAAAGAAGAAATATGTACACACTGCTATAATATATACATAATAAACAAACCTTGATCAAAGTCTTTAACTAACGGGTTACAATGTTCCAATTTCCTCACATATACAGCATGCACCCTAGGCACAAGACTCGGTGGTGGGTTATGTGTGATTGTCTCTACGTCTGTCTCATCTTGGGGCTCAAGAAGAGAATTTCTTTCTTGTTGGAATTCACCTGATAAAGCTGGGTCTACTGAGAGGAAACCAACTACTTCTACCATTTCATTGAGCTTTAGATTTTCGCTTTCTTCATATATCTGAAAAATATACATTAGTCTCAGCATTAGTGCTGAAAAAGTTTATGAGTGAAGTGTTATATATTTTATGTGAGTTTTTACTCACCTTTACAATACATGACTTGCTCTGCACATCTGGTAATGGAGAGTTCAGCAAATGTTCTCTTGAAACCACATGGGGCACTGCATCAACATTTTCTGCTGTTCTTGGCTCTTTATTAACTTCACTCTCCACTACTTCCATAGCGTCGGAATCCTCATCTGCTTCATCATAACTACGTTTAAGTTTCAAAGTTGTGTTCAACCTTTTTGTTGTGTTTGGCTGTTCCTCAAGACGATTCAAATGATTATGTTTGTCTTCTAGTTCTTGTGCCCACTCACTGAGACCAGGAATTGAAACCACTACCATGGTCTGGCGCTGAGCACTTACAAGATTATCCGCATAGTTAATTTTTTCATTTTCCTGAAATGTACAATAACCTCTTTAGAGATATACAATCAATCAGGTTGAAATCTGCAGAGTATTAAGACTTTATTTAAATTGAACATAGTTAAACAAACATTAAACAAATTTAGAAGGTCAAAAAAGAAAGTACAGCCTCAGCATTCGATTATTATCATCAATGTATAAGATATGAGCAATCATAAAATGATACGTGTTGGTTTGTACTATACATAACATAATTATTTTACATTGTAAATATACACAATTTTGAACGAAGATAGCTGGTATTTGATAATATTGTTAGTTTAATATTGTTATTTAATATTGTTAGTTTAAACTAACAATATTATCAAATAATTCCAATAGTAAACAAAGTTATATGCTAATACAAATACTATTTTATTGAGTAAACATTAGCACCTCACACAAAAGCAATTCATTGTATTATATTTTCCTCTTTTCTCCATCTTCTTATACTATCCCAAATATAACTAGCACTTATTAATATAAAAAATTACCACTCCAGGTATATCTGTGTATATGTAAAACACTCAATCATATTCAGTAATATTTATGAAGATATCACATCGCTTCATGATGATTTAAAGCAAATTTCATTCATCTCAGCCATTGGGTGTCCACTGTTGGACAAATGCCTCCCCCAATTGGGGGGAATTGCCAATACTCGCCACGCTTGGCAGGCAGGTTGGCGAGCGCAGTATGATTTCCGATGCTCAGAAGGCGCTGCTGCCCACCTTCTGGTACGTAGTCCCTTAGCCGACTCTTACGGCACCTGCGGGAAGAAATGGGGAAGTACTATTCTAGGCCGGTACCACCACGGCGCAGGAATATAATATACTCTTCCTAATTGCAATGTCATAAACCTTTGATTCTAATTTTTTTGGTGAACCACACAACACCTGAAAGATGGTTGCAAATTTATTTTGCCTAATAAATACTTTTTAACATTACAGATGTATTATGTTCTGAAATCAGATTGAGGAATTGTATGTATGTAATAAGATAGTAATCCCAAATTTGCACATAATGGCGCATAAGTATGTGCTTCTTTATATATCTATAGCAAATGAGAGTACCTATATTTGCTAGAAAAAAACCACTAGTTTTAATACAAAAGCTCAATCATGTACTCTTTATCAGATACTGACCATAATATTTGCAGTATCCTTGTACTTTCCAGTTTTGTTTGTAATCTCATTGGTAGTTGTGTTGTATACTTCAAATTTATCAAAATAGAATTCTGGGTTGTGCATATCTTGGATCATCCCTTTAAATCTTACCAATGTACTATCGGGAAGATTGTGCGAGGCATTTGAATTTAGTAGTGGTATCTGAAAAGAAAAGGCTAATTTATTATTTATTTTTAAAGATTATAAGCTTACGTTTGACCACTGTTTCACCTGATGCGACGACGTGGTCAAAGGTGAAGTGGCTAATTAGTAACAGGAAAATCTTTGTATCCAATCTTGTAATTGTAGTACTTGTTTAACAAATTTAATGTTACTAGGATGTGGGCAGTTGATTTGTTTCTCATCTGGAATTGGGCTAATAAACTCTTTACAATGGAGTATGATGTTTAACAGCAGTTGCTGCAGCGGCAGCAACAATAAATAGACAAACATATTAATTCCAGGTCCAAATAGTTATGATTACTATTGAAGTACTTGGAGAACACTTACATTAATTTTGTAGAATGATTTCTAATGTGACTCAAACTAGGCACAGGGCCTGTATCTTGGGCCATGTGGGAATGATTTTAATGTACAGAAACAAAATTAACATGATATGGCTCTGTACTCTTAAAATATAAAATGTGGAAAAATAACAATATAATATTATGATTAGTAACATTGACACAAGAATGAACAGCACTATCGTACTAATATTATAAATGCGAAAGTTTGTATGTATGGATGTGTGTTTGTTACTCTTTCACACTCAAACAGCTGGACAGATTTGGATGAAATTTATTATAAAGATACCTCAGGTCTCGGAACAGCACATAGGCTACTTATCATCATCATCATCAATCATAACCATGCAAGTAAAACCGTGGGGTGCAGCTAGTTTTACGTAATTTTCAATCACATAAGAATAATGGAGCTAATAACAGACAGACTCTTGTATATAATAAAGCTGATATTTTTTTCTGAATAATCAAAAGATGGGAGTTATATATTCGTATAATACACCCTAGGGGTAAAGTAGAAAAGTACCAGGTAGAGTCGGGGTTGGCAGATTTAGTTTTAATATTGTCACAAACTAAATAGAGTACTGAATATCATATTTACCTGGATTATAATGTGTTGTTAAACATTATTCTGTATTTTGTAAACAACCATACACACGAAGTAGAAGAGAAGTTGTAATAGCATTAAGATTGAGATCTGGACATATTCCAGGCAATAATGACATCACCTGACTGCGAGAGCTGTGGATATGTTGATGATATATATACCATATATTGATGGAATGTGTCCAGAATGCCAATATTAGAAGTTCTTGTGATCTGTCTGGTATAGGTAGATGTAACAGTATTCTAGCTATTCCAATTTCAGATAAAGCTAGATGACTGTACTTGCTTGTGTCTAAATGTAATAAGTTTATATATAGTTAAGCACATTGTAATACATAGTTATAATCAGGGTGGCATACTCGCAATAGCGACAAAGCCCTTTAATTTTGAATAAAAAAAGCCATAGACAAAAGTCAGCAATTACATTGCATTTTATGAAATTGACGTATTTTCATATTTTGAACAACCAGACTAAAAAACCAAATCAATTACAGGCCCAAAAACACAACTTTGTTTGATTTCTCTGAGCAAGCTTCATTGAAATTAAAGAAACTTGACAGTGCCTAAATTCAGAGAGAAGCCAAAAAAAAAGTGCACCATAGGGTGATATTTCAAGTAGTTATTTCTAGAAAAGTATTTGTTTCCCCAAGTTAATATTTTACGTAGACACTTACCTTACTATGACCTACTCATAAACAAAAAATGGACCGCTAACTCATCTACCATCTACATCTATCTTTCATATCTGTAAAATTGATGGTGTTACAAAGTACATAACCACATATTAAGTTGATATTGTTGTTGACATACATAATTCACACACCCGAGAAAGAATGGCTGTTTGACCTGTGTCTGGGTGTGTATATGTATATAAGTATATATATCAGTCATCAGGTTATCATAGCACAGGCTCTTTATAGTTTGGAACCTGAAGACCTTGTGTGAATGTTAATAAATAAATGGCTCATGCAACCAACTGTGTCAACACGATATATTAATGACTGTCAGTATAAAAATTTATATTTCATGGAGTGGTTTTAAACATTTAAAAAAAATCTTAAAAACATATAAATTTATGAGGCTGAAATATTACTATGGATGAAAAGGAATCCACAAAACTTCGATCAGTTATTACTTATATTATTTAATTCGAAATCATGTGCTCCAAATGGAATATATCAAATGGAATAATCTTATATCTGGATATCTTCTGCAAAATCGAAGCCCTAAATAGCAAGGTTATACAAAGGTCGCGTAACTGCTTCCAGCTCATCTATGAACTACAAAGAGAGAAAGATGAAACATACCTGATACCAGTTAGGTAATTTTAACAACCTTTCTTTCCATGTCTGTTCGTTAGCGCTCCACAAATCAGGTGTAACAGTCTCAAAGTCAACCATGAGATCGTGCATTTTATTTGAAATAAATCGCACAGAACGTTCCTATAATATCTCTTTAAAAATATAACCGAAACAATCAAAACTTTGAAATTATTCTACTTTTAAAAATTAATTAATCACGCTAAATTAACGCAAATATATGGTAATTAATTTTTTTTGCCGGTCTTCCCCTGTCGAATTTTACAATTTTGATCAAGTACATTTTGATTGACAGTGACAGCGCGCGAAAAGCGATTTTTTTTTATTATTTCCGTAATCTGTGCATAAGTTTGTAATCACTAGTCTGCCATAGATATCTAATTAGTATAGTCTGCAGTAGTCTGCTTGGCGTTGCGTTGGTTATTGCCAGTTATTCCTACTTTAGTTGCATTCACAAATTATATAGATATTGGTTGCGTTGTTGTGTGGGGTGGGCTTTCTTTTTTGATCAGCGGTTAGTTGCATTTGTTAGAAATTGAATTGGAAGACATCTTTTATACATCGGACATCTAAATATAAAAATATTAAGCTCTAATCCTTGGACAGTTTAATTACTCTACCTCACAACCTTTACGTTACATATATTTTTTGCCTGCTGTGCAACCATAATGAGTAAGTACACAACGCAGATATCAATTTTCTGGTTTACTAATATTATTAACTCAAGTCACTTTTATACATTGTTAAAGTTGTACTTCATACTCCAAAAGTAATGCATTTGTTTTAGATTTGTAACCTCAAAATGTAAAGTTTGAGGTTACTATGATGCTATCTCGATCTATAAATTTCCTGTAAATATATGTGAATGGTGATTATGAATGATGCACCCTGCAACAAACCGATTTTGACATTTGTTTTTAAAAAGAGAAGTAAATGGTTTTATGAAATTAAACCCATTCTCATTTTTCTTAAATTTGTCCAAAGTACCACAATTTTTAATCAAACCAGAGGCAAAAGAGTCCTTCAGAGGAAAAAACCCGTAAGTATGAATTAATTGTTTTTAGTATATTTTTTTCAGCTATGGACATCCGCCCCAACCACACCATCTACATAAACAACTTAAATGAGAAAATTAAAAAGGAGGAGCTAAAGAAATCACTCTACGCCATCTTCTCACAATTTGGTCAAATTCTGGATATTGTTGCTATGAAAACATTGAAAATGAGAGGCCAAGCATTTGTTATATTCAAAGAAATATCTAGCGCTACTGTTGCTTTAAGAAGTATGCAAGGATTTCCTTTCTACGACAAACCTATGGTAAGTATTGCAAGCTTATCCTATCCAAAGATTCATGTTATCCTCCAGTTCAGTTAATATTTAAAGATTTAAATTGAAACCTGCATGGCATAAAAAAAAAACAACTTGCATTATAAGGAAATATAAGCTGTTATGTTTATAAACAAAGTTAAATATAACTCCATACTAAGTATACAATATCTTTTACTATGTGACCTACTGACAATTTATTTCAATAAACTGCTAGCAGTTGAAAAAATTATATGAAGCTGGGGGAATGGGTTCCTGAAATTGCACCACTTGCCACAGTTATGATAATTATAGATTATACTCAATAACAATTTATAATTACTATGTCTGTCTTCATTGTTTTGATCGGTATGGAGCTTAAGTGTTTTATAAAGCTCAGACTGTAACAGTACTGCCTTAAGGGTAACCTTGTCATTAAAGGCAACATTATTAGGAGAAGCCAACCCTGAATCTAAAATGTATTGTAATTTTAATAATCTGTTTTGTTCTTTGTTGTCATTGGCTGTTAAAAAGTATCATTCTCTTACAATTGTTTTATTAACATATAAGCTAAAAAAGTTATGTTTTGAACTAATTGATCTATCATTGTTGATTGGATCCAATGCCTAGGAGCTTACAAATAACCTCAAATAATTCAAAGATGAAGGTAGTAAATGAACTCATACAAGAAAATAATATCCTACTAATATTATAAATGTGAAAGTTTGTTTGTATGTTTGTTACTTCTTTGCACTCAAACAGCTACACCAATTTCGATGAAATTTGGTATGGAGATGGTTTAAACCCTGGATTAACACATAGGCTACTATTATCCTGGAAAAAGTATAGTTCCTGTTGGATAATTGAGGTAGCGGGAAAACCGTAATCCATGCGGATGAAACCATGGGGTGCTACTAGTCAATAATATAATCAAATATACTTCATATCAAAACAATCTGAACAAATTATGAATTTAAGATTAGATTACAATTTAACACTCAAAATAGAAAATGAATTACTAATTAACAAAGATTATTGCAACAAACAAACAGCAAATAGAAAATTTCTCATATTTGGTATGATTTCTATTTTTAAAATGCCACTAAAAAGTATTATTGGAATTGAATATATTTTATATTCTATTACAGAGAATCCAGTACTGCAAAACAGATAGTGATATCATTGCTAAATCCAAAGGCACATTCCAAGAGCGGCCCAAACGTCCCAAGCTTCCCAAAGTTTTGGAAGATGGCAAGAAAAAGAAGAACAAGGACGCAAACCGTCCGGGTGCTATGCAAGGAATGGGAGTACCTGGGCTTCTCAACAATGTTAATGTTGAGCAACCTCCTAACCAGATTCTGTTCTTGACAAATCTACCTGATGAAACCTCAGAAATGATGTTGTCTATGTTGTTCAATCAGTAAGTTTATCTGTTATTTCACCAAATTCTACTATTGTAGTAGTTTAAAATCTAGTTTTGTGCAGCAAGTCAAACTTACTGGCAACTTTTCCTTAGCTTATGGCTGGTGGCAAATGCCACCTAAAAAACTAAATGCCCAAGTAAGAGTGGCCAGTAGTTTATATTTTCCTATGAGGAAAGAAAAATCCTCTCAATAGTATCATCTTGTCTTATCACCAACCAAATGATCCAAGAATCTCTGATTGAATCACATTTTTTGCATGAAAATATGCAATTTAATCCGAGATTTCGGATTTTTTGGTTGGTGCAGGTGGGCCTTGCTGAAGCTTCACGTAAATAATTAAAACAATAAACAAAAATTAATAGTATACCAAAGTTGAATTAATAACGACACAATGCAGTTATAGTCCAGTCAATATAGACATTCACCATTGCATAAATTCCCAAGGTTTTCATAGTCATGAGAAATAAATAAAAAATGAGAAGAATTTTCCAACAAGTGAAATATATCAATATATTATATTGATACATTGTAATAAAATTGTGAAAAGTTCACATCAATCCCATACATGTATGAAAAAATGTCTGTTTGCAACAAATACTTTTTAGGAGTATTTCGCAAAAAATTAAGTGCTATGATAGAAATAGCTCAGACAAAATTTAGGTTATGCTATGCATATGCAAATACCTATATAGAAAAAATGTCTCCATGCAAGTTTTTTTTCTACGATTCACCATTTCTGAGAAAAAACTACTCAATTTCATTAAAAAATATTATGTTTTTCTCCATGATGTGCATGACCTCCACTGCCTATGTATATAATTAAATGCATAAAACGAAAAAATATATTAGTCTGTAGGACTTATATGCACACTGATCTTGAATGATAATTCTGAAGCATTTGAACTGAAAAGAAACTCATTTTATGCCACCAAGCACTGCAATACCCCAATTTTTTAGCCTAATTTGTCTTTCTATCAGCAGTAGCACATAAATTGTGCCCTGTTTAAAATTCTTATGACATAGTAGTGTGTGTTATTTTGTTAAATTCTGTTGTTTTTATTTTTATAGATTCCCAGGCTTCAAAGAGGTACGTTTAGTACCTAACAGGCACGATATCGCGTTCGTCGAATTCGCAAACGAAATGCAATCAGCAGCGGCTAAAGAAGCTCTGCAAGGATTCAAGATCACACCCACTCATGCAATGAAAATCACATTCGCCAAAAAATAGTGTTAAGATTTATTGTAATATTTAGTTTTAATAAAAAATAAGACTAAGAGGACTGGTTTAAGCATTGCACTAAGCTAAAACAGCTCTCTATCAGCTGTGATATAGTTATTACGTACTTACGATATTTTTTTTATTACTTTGAGAAAACTATGGATCAAACTTAGGTTACCCCTAAAATTAGCGTTGCCTTAAATCACATGGTTAATTAGACTCAAAATCATTTTCATTGTACAAGATAAGGAAAGCTGAGTGTCGTGAATATCGTTTAGTCATTGTCAGAATAAAATTGACATTAAAATATGAATGGATGTGAAATTGAATGGGTAATATATTGAAAGAAAATAATTTGGGAACCAATAGCGCTTGTAGCGGAGTTTATCCATGCAATCTCAACTGATCCATGGCGTTTAGCAACGTTTTAGAATGAAAGTTCATGGGAGGCCCTTAGCGGCTTGACTGACTTTGGGCTGGCCAGTATACCCCCAAAGCGCATTGGCCACGGTGGTGGTTTATGGTTAACACCTCTCTGTAAGGAAGGTCCATCAATGGGAACCTATTGAGCTGATTATGACGATGAATATGGGAACATTGACAAACTGTGGAAGCAAGTGATTTCTATAGCAAAGAGCGTCAGGCGTGTCTTGAACTTCATCACATAATGAAAACAGGATTTAAGTCTAGGTAGATCGTGTCTTAAACTCATGAAATGTACAGTAGTTTAAATGTTAGTTGAGGTACGAGATAGAGCGATAATAAACTACCGATACCAGAACGAGATGGGACGAAAGACAAACGCTCTCGATTTGCGCCAATCATTTTCGCGGTTGGGGAAGGTTTAAGTCAACAGGTTTCATAGTAAGTGGATATATCACATGAACAGCGAGAAAAAGAGAATTGTTATGAAGCGACGCATTTTGTCTTGACCCACAGGGCGTGTCCCTTTACGCCGCCTTTACTTCTCCACGGCCTTCGTAGCGAAAAGCACGCGCTTGCCCCCATAACTTTACATAAACTTAACGCAAATTACAGTCCTCTACCATCGGTCATTACCTATCATCCAAATAGGACCCTGAGACGAGTTCACCAAAATTTAAACATCCGATTATCAATTTACCGTCGGTTAACTGATAATCGAACGTTTAAATTTTGGTGGACTCCTCTTTAAACAGGCGGTTACGCAGCATTGAATGAGGCTTCAGCCATAAATTTGATTTTCCCTAATAAATGATTATCAAAGGACGGAGTTGTTAATAAACATACCTACATAAAAAAAAAATAACATTCGAATACATATCGTCCTCCTTTTTGGTAGTCGGCTAAAAAACGCGTAGCAAACTATTTTTTAACCGACTTTAAAAAGGAGGAAGCTCTGCTCGACTGCTCCCCATTTGTGTACAGGTTCTCAAAATTCTTTTTTTGTTCCATAGAGTATACTTCAGAGGTGTTCCCATTTAAATTTCATCAATATCGGTCAAACGGTTATAAGGAAGTCATCAAGATAGGCATATTGATGACTCGCTTTCTGATGTTATTGACGGTGAATGAAAATCGACCCAGTGAGTAGCAAATGTCACTACAAAGGGTGGAAAACAATAATTGATTATAAGTACATACTTCTGAACTATCATTGTATCGACTTCAACAAGTTATTTCACACTTGAGTGCTGGAAGTATCCTCTATTTTTTGCTAAAAAATATTTAATTTTTCAAAAAATAAGGCGTTAGATTAATCCATCAATAATTTTCAGAGCAATGTAAAACCACACAACACTTAATGATTTTATTCATGCAGCCGCCTGAATTCTACATGGATATTTACTCCTGTCATATATTTTGTGCTTCAGCGTTCTCAAAATACTAATTACTAAGGTTCAAGGACAGATTTAGATAGGGGGTCATGGGTTCTGGCTCCAGGTTCGAGCTCCACAAGTTGCAATGGTCAGATAAAACACGCCCAACAAAAAAAAGAAAGAATCAACCGCCACGCTCTGGACTTGATAATGACGTTTTCTATGGTGAAATCTCAAGCCAGTTGGAACCAGCGACCATCAGGATGATAGCCTTCGGTCAAGATGTATTCTTGATCAAAGATGACGGCTAACGCACACACGTTGACATAAAGAATATATAAGCCATCATAGTCTAATATGTAAATAATAATAGTAATTACAGTTCATCGTTGAATCTTGGACGAGTCGCCTAATGCACTGATAATATTTTATATTGATCTGCTCAAGTTTGCCTCGATATCACGAGCCATACGTATTTTAAATATCATCTCGCACGATATTGATATTTTTGCATGTAGCCTAAAATAATTACTAATGTACTAAGATAAGCATACCAATTTTATTGTGATAAGCTGAGTTAGTGTACTAAATTAATTCATGACTACTAGTTGATTATTTTAAATAAGTATTTAATGTTAAAATTGTTTTTAAACTCATAGCACTGTATTGGTTTTTTTACTGTAAAGGTGTTATGGAAGGTGTGAATAAATAAATAAATTTTATAGGGATGCAGTATTTTGACTGTTCAAAGGCAGCATAGGTAGGCACTTACTATTAATTGGGGATTTAGAAAAATATGTACTGCCTTTTAATTACCGTTTGACCATATCCAGTCGATAGGCAAGAAAGTGCATGCTGACGTAAAAACAAATCGTATAATGTGTGGTAGACTCAGATAAAATAGGAGGCTGTATACTCAAAGGTGGTAGAGAGATAATATTTTGGCATGTTAGAGATTTTTATTTGTACATGGCAATATTATATTATCCTCATTTATTTGGGATAGTGGTTCGATTTTTACCGAAAGAAACGGGAGCCGGTTAAATGCTCGCGAAAGACAGAGACAAGTACATTTTTGTATGCTTTGGTTAGGTTTTGTAATTTGGCCGACCTACACTTTATTTCTGGTGATTGCGAAATGTCACTTTTCTTCATGTTCTTGAAGTTGTATTTGTTAGCTTTTTGTGATATTTATCATTATTTGTAGTGTCTCCTGGGTTTTTGAAGACATTTGGAAGCGTACTTCTATTATTAAGTGTTGAAACCAACACAGTCGATCAAGCAAGGTGACGAAAGTCTGAAAACATGGAAGATATATTTCAGTGGTGCAAAGAAGGCAATGCCTTGCAAGTGAGAGTTTGGCTAGATGATACCGAACATGATATGAATCAGGGGTAAGGGAAATGTATACTTTATTAGTAACCACATCTGCATAAACATGTGTCAGGTGTTCTGTAAATGGCATTGGTAACGTCACGCCCACATAGCAGTCATGGCCTATTAAAATGCGTCAGCTATGGTCAAAACAAAATAACACTAGCACTTATGAGATCAGACTGACAACTAACAGGTCAGACTAGCAGGAACGTACATGGGCAGAATTGTGGCAGTAGCTGCAGAGGCCATTATTTAAATTATTGGGAATTAAATAGCTACAAACAATAAATGAGATCATTTATTTATCTGGAACATAAAAGTCTGCATACTATAACTTAGCACATTATTAATTAACATCAAGGAATAATCAGAAACACAATACACAATACTTCAGGTCTGGGAAAAACACATAGGTTACTTTTCATCATCATCAATCATCACCACGGCAGTGAAACGGTGGGGCGGAGCTCATTAAATATAAAAATGTTGAAGTGACTTGAAAATTCATTCAAATTACTGCACATCCAATGATAAATGGTTAAATTATTTCGATATTTGTTCATACTAAAATTGCAATAATAAATAGGCAGTGGAGGTAGATGAGTGAAAAGTACTCTATGAACTATTCTCAGACCTGCATTCACAAAAAAATAAGGCAAGCTGTTTCGGAATATTTCGATAAGAACCACTGTGACATGCTTCAAACATATACAGTATATTTCAAAGGTGACATGTGATTTTTATATATTACAAGATTATAGACATCCAGCTTTAGGAATATCATCATGGCAATCTTTAATGTATGGGTTGGGAAAGACTTGGAATTCATTGGCACACAAGATTTTAATATATAATAGATTAGTAACCCTGCAACATAAATAAAATGTGAATTCTTCCATAAGTTCTATTAATGGAACATTTAAGGAAATAGCTTGTAAAATTACATACTATCAAAAATATGTCTGCTTACCCAGTAGGTATTAGCTTACTCATATACCTACTAAGTTTTCCTGTAATATAGATATTATTCTTGCATTACTTAATACAATGATTCTTTATTGCAGAAGTTTTATTTGTAGCTTGTAAGTTTTACATCACCACTTTCAATTATTTGCAGTAATTTAATATCTAAAGATGTTAATGCATACATATAATGCATGAGTACATGTGTCATTAGTTGAATTAAACATTGGACAAGACTGTTACTACCCATTAGAAATTTAAAACAGCCTGTTCTCTTCTGATCTGATCATCACTTAAATGTATAAATAAACATATTTCTTTAAGTAATTTATGTTTGTTCATATGTTGTAATAAATTAAATCATAATTGTGTACAGACATTCCTCATATGAGAAACAAAAAACACTCAGAAAAACTCACTGAAATAGAACCTAATTTCCACAGACACGTTCATTTAAGCCATTTTTAGGCACAGTCTTTGAAATGTTATTGAATGTAGTATCATTAAATTGATATGAATCTTTATTATATTTCCAGAGATGATCATGGATTTAGCCCTCTGCACTGGTCTTGTAAAGAAGGCCACCTCAAGATAGTCGAGATGCTAATCAGGAGAGGAGCTCGGGTCAATGTCACCAACATGGGTGACGATACTCCACTGCATTTGGCTGCTGCTCATGGCCACAGGCCTATAGTGCAATTGGTTAGTATTCCTACTCGTAATGAGTCAAACATGTATAAAACTATTTTTTTAACCCAATCCTATAGGAATTACATAAAACAATACATTTTAACTATCATATTTGAATAAATAGATAAAATAAGATAGGAGCATTGAGAAGTTATTGATGATATAATAGCAGAGATAACGATATTAGGTATCAGCAAGTACTAATTTCCAATCTATATTCATCAGTATGAAATAAGTATATTTTACACAGGATACATATCTGTTAATAGTGCACAGACATATATAATAAGAGTAAGCAGACCAAACATTACAGCACTCGGTTGTTTCCGGATTTACTAAATGTACATACCAAAGGTTTTGCAATATTTTTATTATTGTTATCTAATTTTATCTCAAATAAATACAAGATAACTTTGTTTAAACTCATTATTTTAGCTTCTACAAAGTAGAGTGGACGTAAACTTCACAAATGAGCATGGCAACTCTCCACTCCACTACGCTTGTTTCTGGGGATACAGCGCTATTGCTGAGGAGCTTGTTATGGCGGGAGCACTAGTCTCACTGGCTAATAAAGATGGCGACACACCACTAGACAAGACTAGGGGCCAAATTGTACAAAGGTAATTCATATTTATAGTCAATCATGTGCTAATTTTAATTGAGAAGTATGAATTTATCTTTTCTAAAGTACTAGTTGTAGTGCATATAAGGCATAGTTAGTAATGATGTTAAAGTTCTCTAAGTCATGTCTGGTAAAAACATAATGCATAACATTAATAATAAAACAAACCATTGAATGTGCTATGTTTAGGATTTCTTTACAAGATCAAATCAGATATGGAGAGGTTCATAGAATAATAGAAGTCACCAACTTACAAATGATTCGTACGTTGAAATAGCTGTGGGAAGGCATACAGTCTAAAGTGTAGCCAAATCATAGCTATCAGAGTATGAAAATATTAAGTAGGATTTTAAGTGCTGCCGAGAAAAAAGGAGTCTTTACCTGACTAGCTACACACTGTTGTTTCATCTATTTGGATTACGGTTTTTTGTTTACAGTTGTACTCCATGAGAATCATACTTGTTTTTTTTAAGTCAAATTTGTACTCCATGAGAATCATACTTGTTTTTCTAAGCCAAATTTTCAACACTTCTGATCAGCCATTCTGGCGGGAAAGAGTAACGAACGCATTGTGTTATAGAAGAGACCTCGGCACTTACACACATAAATTACCAATATTTTACGAAAAATTGCTCATTTGTTTTTGCAGGCTCCATGAAATAGCAGTGAACCAAGGCCAAGACCTGAAGAAGATTCAGTTCAAAGACCAGTCCTGGCTGGGTATGAAGACTCGAAGTCGGGACGCCACTCTCTCCCGACATAAAGGCATCAACATCAACGAATTGGCACTACACACCAGAATTGCTGTGACGCCTTCCGGTAATTAAAAAAGGCATCTTTATTTTTTTGTGTGCTTCTAGCTCCGTGTTGTACCGCCAATGAGTCACTGACCATTTTTAAAAGTCATCTTCATATCAGCCTTAGGATGTCCACCGCTGGACATAGCCTCCCCCATTGATTTCCACAAGGACCGGTTGGAAGCAGCCCACATCCAGCCCTTGCCTGCGATAATCAGGTCCCATGTTATCCTGTTTTTAAAAGTAATTTATATGTATTGCGCTAGGCCACTTGAAGGTCAAGTAGATAATGGTCTGAAGTTGAACCGTGCTAAAACTAGAATGATGACTGTGACTATGTGTTCGTGATCGATAAGCATATGAATGGCCACAATTCTCTTTTTATTTTAATTTAGCACAGTTCGATTTTAGTGTAACCACAAATTAATCTATTTTAAACCACACATGTCAGCAGCTGACAGCTGACTATGGGCGTTGTGAGCAGGTTCAAAGTCGCATAACGAGCTATGGAGATGGCTATGCTCGGGGTTTCTCTATGCGATCGAATCAAAAATGAGGAGATCTGTAGAAGAAAGAAAGTCACTGACAGTGCAGACGCGTATCTAAACTAAACATTTCGAATGCATAATAGAAGTACAATGCTGACTGAGATAAATAATAACAATAAGTGTGACAGTTGCGCTTTGTTTCACACAACACCGTTACCGCGTGCACGCACACAACGATACTCAGGCATTTGTGTATGTCGTGTTTGTAAAGGAATTTTATTTGTTAAATAGTAACTTTTCATAACTATTTTAACATTATTTGGGTTTAATTTGTCTTTAATGTGAATAGCTTGTTAATTAGCAAAGCAGGAGATATTAATTTGCGTTCTTATTTTTTCATGTACAGTATTATATGTTGGTTGATTATAATTAATGCTCCGCTCTGCTTAAGTACTTCATTATCATCTGAGCCATAAAACTTCCAGTGCTGGACATACAAACCTCATCATTGATCAAGGCCATGTTGGAAGCAGCCTGCATTTAGCCAGTTCCTGCAATTATGGTCATGTCCTCTGTCTAGCAGTAGGAGGAATCACATCACCAGTTGGAATGATTAGTAAAAGATTGTTCTTTTCGTTTACAGGTGAAACCTGGCGAGGCCGTTGGCAGAAAAACGACATCGTTGCTAAGATTCTGGCGGTGAGGGAATGTACGCCGCGTATACAACGAGATTTCAACGAAGAGTTCCCAAAACTCAGGATATTCTCGCATCCTAATATTCTACCTGTGGTGAGTACAATTTTCTTCTCATCAAATTACTAAGCACTATACTAAAGTAAAAGTACTATACTACTATCATACAGTACATGCATCCTATCTTTATGGTTCCGACGTGAGGCTCTGTGATCATTTGCGCATGTGTCGGTAAAACAGTATGTCAGCAGAGTGAGGGAGACAGGAAGATGCGAAATGCGTAAGCGAGTAAGCGAGATAGTTATCGTTTATTGCATATTGACTATATAACATTATGCATCTCGCTTCGGCAAGTCATTCACATATTCTCATACAAATAATTTTAAACTACACACGATTCAAACTATTAAAAAAATCTGCTCCAAGAAAGAAATACAATAATGCTTATTGATAGTTATCAGTGAGAAGTCGGAAAGTAAATGTGATTAAATGGATGCGCCGTGTGGCCCGTTGGTGTCGCAGGTGGGGTGCTGCGTATCCCCGCCGTCGCTGGTGGTGATCTCGCAGTACATGTCGTGGGGCTCGCTGTTCGCGCTGCTGCACGGCGCGGGCGCGGGGGGCCGCGTGGTGGTGGACGCGGCCGCGGCGCTGCGCCTGGCGCGCGACGTCGCCGCCGGCATGGCCTACCTGCACTCGCTGCCGCGCGACAAGATCTTGCCCACCTTCCATCTCAACAGCTACCACATCATGGTCAGTGCCACTACACATCCCCTAGACGGCGCCACACGACCGATCTCTCTCTAACCGCTCATTGTATCGTAGGCGCGACCGATCTTTGTGCCTCTCGAGTTAAGCGCGGTGAACTGTTTGACGAGTCATATTGCTGACAGGGGAAAACCCCAAACATACAAAGCACTGTCTATATTGTTCTTAATGCTGTCATGCTGCTAGTTAAGTTTTAATAGCTGGTGAAGTGTACTGGAATTGTTTCCTTGTTCCGTGTATATAAATCTCTAAAAATTACATAAATATGTTGGTGGATGCGATGCAAGCGATGTTGATGAAAAAAGTGTTTTTCATTAGGGTCTCCATAAAAATGATCCAATCGAAATTTGTAGAGAATTTTATTATTAATACAAACACGATTGGGGGAAGAGAAAACGTGATATTCACAAATAACTAATTTTTGACACCTTTGACCTTGAATATCTAAAGCAACTACTAAAGAACGCTCACACGTTGGCATATGTGACTTTTGAGACAACATTTGTTATGCTATAATGTCAGACTTACGCAGTCCGATTGTGAGTCTTATACTTTCTGTGTCCTTACAGTGCAGTAGCACGTGTTCCACAGTCTCGTTGTCCTGCGTACATCCTCGACATAGGGGACTGTCTGTAGCTCCCGTCTTGTGTAGATGACGTGCGTTCGAGATGGGCTAGGGAACAGTGATAAACGCCTAAAACGCTCTTGTTCCGCGTTCGTTTTGGCACAGGTGGCATTTTGAACTGTTTTCGTTCACCGTTCGAGATGCATGAAAAGTGTTAACGCAACGCTTGTTCAGTTGTACACTGCTAAAAACGCCACTTCACCATCTCGAACACGCCTATAGTAGTTAAGGACGCAGAGATCCGTGACTAGTCCTACCAGTAGACGAAGATCCTGGCGTTATAGTTTTAGTAATAGTAATAATAATTTTGTTATTAAAACTGACGTGGTTTTGACACATTATAAATGTATAAAACACGGGAGTTACTCACGTAATAAGTCAGAGGGTGACGTGTACGTGAGTAACTCCCGTGTTTTATACATTTATAAAGTAATAATAATGACTGTACTAGATGGAAGAATGCGATGACGTGAGAGAGTGAGCGAGCCATCTATTAAATCGTAAAGAACAGTTCTTAGCGACTCAAAAATAAGTACATATTGCGCAAATAAAGAAATGGTGCCAATGCACTGTTTCTTATAAATCTTAAAATAGACTGGACAAACATTTTAAATATAATTGCACTGACCTTATATACACGCATCAGTTTAAAGCTGCTTAGTGTCTAATCTATAAAGTATATAAAAATATATGTACATATATACAAAGTGTAAGTTAGTAATTGTGTGCGCAGATCGACGAGGACCTAACGGCGCGTATCAACATGGCGGACTCGAAGTTCTCGTTCCAAGAGAAGGGGCGGGTGTACGCGCCCGCGTGGATGGCGCCCGAGGCGCTGCTGAAGCCGGCAGCCAAGCGCAACTGGGAGGCCGCGGACATGTGGAGCTTCGCCGTACTGCTCTGGGAGCTCGCTACTAGAGAAGTGAGTGCTTTGTGCCGAGTGTTCGGCTGGACCACACTACTATTGATAGTAAATGTTTCAGTTATTTTATACTAGACTAGCTGACCCCCGCTCGCGGCTTTCCTTTCGTCGCGTACATGGATATATGTCTCGTGACGAGCGCCTGGCCCACTATAAAATCAAATCAAACTATATTTACTGTCTCACAACTACAGTATTGCCACATAAATAAATGCACAAAAGGAAACAATACAGTAATTGAGGACCAAAGGAGTACTCTCAGCTTTTGCCTTCTTCTTCTTCTTCTTCCTAGCCTTATTAATCCCATTTCATATGGGGTCGGCTCTCCTAGTATTCCTGCGCCATGATGCGCGATCTTGAATTGCATCTGTAGTCAAATTTGCAGCTTTCATATCGTTCATGATAGTCGTCATCCAAGTTGTCGGTGGTCGACCTCGGCCTCGTTTACCCTCCTCTATGCTCAGTACTCTCTTTGTCATATAGCTATCCTCCCGTCTCATTACCGCGCTCACATATAAAGTGTGCGCGGCGGTGGTTATCAGTGTACTCCGCAGCTCGGGCTGATGGTCGCCGAGATAGTATGTATAAGCGGGTAATATCAAAATTATTTATACCTGTTTACACTCCAAACAACTAAATATTACTGTAATCAATGATAAATACTCAGGATTCCATAGTGTTTACATTTTTTATTAGTATCTATATTGGTATATTGAATTGTTCTCTTTTTTGATTATATTTAAATGAGTTGTATTTTCATCCATTTGTCGATATGTCGAAAAAAAAAAATTTAATCCTAATTAAATATGTCAATCAAAATAATGTAGCTTTCTACTGTTGAAAGAATTTTAAATATCTATTAAGTAGTTATAGAGATTACTTCCTACGCAAATTTTAAATTGTGGTTGTGTGCAATATTGCTCTGGTTCTTCGTTTTAGCCGTAAGTCATCCACAGCTGGACATATGACTGACCCACTGATATTCTTTATGGCTTATGTTTAACTGATCACCAAATATAGTAAAATATAGCATAAAAAATACTTTTGAGGACCAAAATTAGAACACCAATTTATTGTATATCGGCCACCAAAAATTTCACATATTGCATTTTACACAAGTTTTATGGACTAGGCTCGCGCGTTGTGCGGTCACAAGAAACCTAACACTCCTCGTCGTCGTACCAACACTACATGACTCCGCCTTAGACTACATGACTCTGCGTATTTGGTGACCACTTACTAAATTTGGTGCTCAGTTACTAAATTTGGTGCTCAGTTACTAAATTTGGTGTTCATTTTTGATGCACATTATATTTATCTGGTGATCATTATATTTGTTTTTCATATAGGTTCCCTTCGCCGATCTATCTCCTATGGAGTGCGGAATGAAGATAGCTCTGGAAGGTCTCCGCATCACGAGTCCGGCCGGCGTGTCTCCGCACATATCGAAACTCGTCAACATTTGCATGAACGAGGACCCAGGGAAGCGACCTTCGTTCGAAATGATCCTGCCTATCTTGGAGAAGATGAAACGTTGAACTGTTGACAGAGCGGGGAAAGTTTCAGAGGTGCAATAAAAACTCGTAAGGTATGCCACCGTTTTAGATAACTAACTGGATAAAATGTATTTAACTTTTTGCCTATTCGTGGCAAAGAATTCTAATATTGTAATTTGCAATTGTCTAAAATGATAACGACATAATTAAGGGGTTATACATCTCGAGAACAAAAAATATACAATTTCTTGTATATTTTTTTTTCTCGGGATGTATAACCCCTTAATTTTCAAATCTTCTTTTCCAATTTCTTTACAATAATGTTCATTCTTGCATTATTACTATTATTAGTGACCATGTCAATTCAAAATCTTGTAAGTTTCGAAACTTATCCGAGGATGATTATATCTATCGATTAAAATTTGATTGAGATGATCGTAACTTAGAATCAAATATCGATAGAGCTTTTTTTGCAACGACGCACAAAAAAATGAACGTCAACTATTAAAACATAACTTGTTTTAATAGTTGACGTTTATTTTGTTAAAACATAACTTTTTTTAATAGTTGACATTTATTTTGTTAAAACATAACTTGTTTTAATAGTTGACGTTTATTTTGTTAAAACATAACTTGTTTTAATAGTTGACGTTTATTTTGTTAAAACATAACTTTTTTTTAATAATTGACGTTTATTTTGTTAAAACATAACTTGTTTTAATAGTTGACGTTTATTTTGTTAAAACATAACTTGTTTTAATAATTGACGTTTATTTTTTTGTGTGTCGTTAACCGTTGCAAAAAAAACTCTATCGATATATGATTCTAAGTTACGATCATCTCAATCAAATTTTAATCGATAGATATAATCATCCTCGGATAAGTTTCGAAACTTACAAGATTTTGAATTGACATGGTCACTAATAATAGTAATAATGCAAGAATGAACATTATTTTCCGGAAATCATCTTTTTTTTCATGTAAATAGTAACTGTCCAGTTAGTAAATAAATCTATTTTACATATTTATTGATCACCTTGTACACGACAAATGACTTGCCATCCACAGTAATCCACATGTCATAATGCGAGCATAAAAACACTCAGTGTCAGAATTACTCGAAATCTTATTGCAACGTAAAAAAAATTGAACTCAACGCCGTTTTATGTTGTCTAGTACAACTGTGACAAAGATAATTGATAGTCAGTATGTATAAGTACGTTATCCAATTGTTTGTACGAACATTTGACGAAAATTATTGGTGCTTTGCGCACTGAATGCTTATTGATCTAGTACAACTGTGACATACAGAATTAATAATTCGTGCTTGCAATAAAATGAATATCCAATTGTTTGTTTGAAAGTGATGCGAACATTCTTGATAAAGTTATTCTCGCATTGACAGTTAGCGGTCATTTATTCATCTACACATGTGTCGCAGTTGTACTGGATGCCATAGCATTGATAGTACAATTAATGATGTGAACCTAAGCTTTATCCACAAATTACGTCTCACGAATTTCATAACTCTTTCTTTTCCAATCGCAATTGGTCACATTTGTCAAACTCCCCCCCTGGTGTGAAGTCACACACTGCAATGTGCAATTTTTTATTTTGGAATATTAATATTATACAGACTGTCAAATTAAGATTCTCTTTATTTTCTGCGATACAATGATTTTCAGTTTGAGTTTTTCATCTTCGATCACTTCGTTCCTTGCCGACGCGCTCTAAATGCGAACTTGAGACTTTAAAATAATCATAATCATAATCAATTTATTCATAAAGCCAATTTGCATGTCATAAACTATTATAATAAATAAACTATTGCCATCAAATTTCTTACAAGATGTTTGTATACGTGTAGTAAATAAGTACATACGTAAATATTCTTACAAACCTCATATTATTTTAACAAAAATAAAATCAGTAATGAAACTGTACAAAATGTACTATTTCAATTGAGAAAGAATTTGACGTGTGACTTCAAACTCACCTCGCCCCTTGTCACACTTTGACCCCTTTACCGTCCCTCCCCCTTATGGTGTGACGTAATTACCTTCCCCTAATAGGGGCTATCCATAAATTACTTAGAAGGCCCCGGTATGACAAACATTTCTTTGTCATAGTCCATTATGACGTGTGGACGTTGTTTTGCGAGTGTGATATACGCTTTTGACGGAGATTAATTATTAAAAGAAAGAATCAAGTGCCATTTTATTCACGGTAACACAATACAATAATTGCAATTAAACAATATCAATGAGATATATCCCATTTAAAATACTTAAAAGAGACAGGATTTTTTGCTTGATATTACATATTATATATATGTATGTATTATCCGGCTTTACTCACTTTGCAACCATACTCCCCCATGAGTCCAAAATCTTTGGTTTCCCGAAAGCCGCCGCCGAGCCATTGTAGTAACGTCGGCGGATTGCTAGACGACATATTTACGGTTAGAACTAGGGCGGTATCTAATCGCCTTCGAACTACTACTACTCTAACTTTCGTTCTTGATTGATGAAAACACCTTTGGCAAATGCTTTCGCTGATGTTCGTCTTGCGACGATCCAAGAATTTCACCTCTAACGTCGCAATACGAATGCCCCTAGTTATCCCTATTAATACACGTTTATAGTCGAAGTTTTGACCTAGTTTCGGGCATGTCCGATGCCCATCCTCAGGTGAGTTTACGCTGCCAGATCGAAACATCGACTATAAACGTGAGTGAAGCCGGGTAATACATGTATATGATATTACATACTTACTTTTTACTCATTACGATTAAATGTGTCGATTTTTATGTTCAAGATAATGTTGTTACTACTGCCAGTATTGTAATTGTTGTTTAGTACTTAGGTTGTGTTCTTATTAATTATTCACCTTTTAAATCACTAATTAATTTACTGTTGGTGCTAAAATAGAAACTTAATATATGTAGTTTAAAGGTAATAGAATCTCTAAATAAGTGCAATTTGTAATGATGAGACTAACCACTGACCTTTGATAAAGTAATGATACAGTTTATTTATCTAATAATATAATTATGCCGGTAAAGTGAAAGCTTTCATTGATACATGTAATATCAAATATAGCTTTCACTCATATATAATATATGTGATTTAACATTATACATATAAAAAGCAACTTTCCTCTTTATTTTGTGTGACTCATTAGAATATTAGTGTAGATAATATATTAATGAGTCACAATTGATAGTGGGATATCATTTGTGTAATACTGAGGTGCGTTTTCTTTGAATTACCCTCACACGAGGCAATATTACAAGAAAAGGCGATGTTTTGGTTTCTTCAGTGACATAATGACTCCAAATCTGACGCTGACCTAATCCAAAATCACTATCACAAATACTTTTAAATATAATAGAATACTAATAATGTATGCAAATGTAATATATCAAACTTGAAAATAATTAAATACAAACCATATTGTTCTGATAGTTCTCAAACCGACATGGTCACTAATGCGATACTAAACGTTACTCGCGGAGATTTATCATGTACAGTCAACAAAAAAAATGGTTCATGGTAAATATCCCGATTGGAAATGTATTGTTTTGTAATATAATTTACAGATGTTTTGGTATAGCCTTTTTTTTATTTAAACCCGCATCATAATTTAAATTGTTACTTATTTCACAAACATCTATATTATTTAAAGAGTAAACATAGCCTGTTAAGTGTATAGCTTTATATAAATTGAAGGTAATTTAGAAAGAATAAATCCTATTTATTAAATGCTGATGTGGAAATAGATGTGCCTTACATTTGTATGCCAATTTATATTAATAGCTTTATTGACAAAATTAATAGGATAAGGAGAATATTATTAATTTTTTATGTATATCAAATCTTGCAACTTTCATAAAGTTGTATAATATACTAACATTTTTGTAATAAATATTTTACATCTTATTTATGGTTTTTATATTTTTATTACCTTAGTTTTTGTATAAGAAGTAAGATTATTTTTATGCTTAGTTCTGTAATGAGACAGCCATATCGGGGGTATGTAATAATAATCCACGCTCGATTGATCGATCGAACATTGCGCTAATGCATACTGCAGTAGCACAGCTGCTTTTGGACTTACCATGGTGTTTGCATATTATCTGTATTTCAGATTAAATCGGTATAGTTTTATACCCACTGTGAAGTTGGTATAGTCAAAACCAGTAGTAATAAACATAGAGGAACCGAAGGAGAAATAACGTGGATATAAAAACATTTTCGATCGCTATACTAACCTCGCCCTATATATTGTATGTGCGTAAAAGCATTTATACTTCGTCTCAACACAAGGTGGTGAACTTATGGGTATGTCGTGATCGGCTTGAAGGGGCTTCACACCACCGACCCCAACTGTACTCACAGCTTACTACCGACTAAAACCGCATGGTGTCCGTCCTGCCGATATCACGGTGAGGTCCGCCACGGCCGATCGTAGCCGGAACCCCAGGATACCTTAATACTGTCTGTTCGTAGCTATGATAGTTGTACCTAGTTCAGTTGATTTTATTGAGTTACCATTATATGTTATAGCCGAGCAGTAAAGATAACAAGCATTAACATTTCCTACTCTAATGACGGTAGGTATGGACAGCCTAATTCCAGCAGTGACTTCCCACAGCTGGCATCGGCTTTATTCTATTGGAGTAAACGCGGAAGCGACACAGGCACAGGATTAAAGCTAGCTTCTACGCTGCGACAACGCTCTCCTCACTTCCATTTCGTAAGTTCCTAGTTAAAGCACAGAAGAGAGTACACAAGATTATGGGTTATCTAACTGTCACAAGGTATCACAATAGATTACTCACAAATATTCCCCTGCGCGTCCAACCCTCGCCTCTCGGTATGGTGACTAGACTCCCGTTGGATAGTAATCCTTCGCGTTTGACAAGGTACCTCTTGCACTACGAGATTGTCTGTTCGGTACGGCTTCCACGCCTAGACTGTTCGTTAGGACCGGGTCTTCATCCACTCGGTCTATTCATGAACTAACGCTTACTCGCCCAAATCGAATATCACGTGATACCTAGGTACCTCCACTTAGGGTGCGTTTTTATTGAGCTTTGAGCACAGATAGCGTGCTTAGTCATTCCGAAATGCACTGACAGCTGCACACAAAATTTATATGACATCATCCTGTGCTTAGAACGCTCACGAGTACGACGTAGAGCAGTGTGAGCGCCGTCAAACACATAGATAAATAACTATGCACTGAGAGTCAAACATCTGACTCATTAAGAGAATCTGTCGAAATATTGGTAGTCCGTCTACAAAAAATTAAAAACGTAATTTGATATATCAGAAAAAAATGACCCCTTTAGTGCCTATGAAGAACGGAAGTGAATTATTTAATAATAGCTGCGCCCCGCGGTTTCACCCGCGTGCACTACGTTTTTCCCGCTGACTCAGTTATCCCACGGGAACCATACTTCTTCCAGGACAAAAAGTAGCCTATGTCCTTCTCCAAAGTCCCATGTATCTTTATACCAAATTTTATCTAAATCGTTCAAGCCGTTTTCATGTTATGTCGTGACAACGGAAAACGGGTTTCATTTTTATATATATAGAAGATGAATTGAATGGGAACTGACATTTAAAGAATTCTCGCATTCTCACACAAAAAGCCGTTCCGATTTGCTTACGAGACACATTTTGGCACCGGAATAACTAGTAAGTTTCCATTCAAAATAGATAGCAGCATAGCAGGGATGTTTCGAAAACGAAGCGATAATCTTCACAATATAAGGTGATATACCGTCAGGGCCAACGAGCGCATAGGCTTGACACGGCAAATTGCTGAGCGAAGGTCGTAGGCGCTCAGCTGCCCAACTAGATATTCATGTACCTCCAGAGCACACTCCTCGTAATATATCCGGTAGTAATCATAATAACAGCTTTGAAGATAGACACAAGCCGTTTTCATCGGCCTTGTTGTGATCAAAGAGGGATGGATGCCTCTAACTGGCAGTGGGAAATAAAATAAAACAAAATTTCAAAATTACTAACATTATGCAATTTGCATGTATTACATATTGGAAAATATATAATACCTATAGGTATGTATGCTTGGCACTCGTCACTAGGATCGTTGTAAATCTGTTATCTGATGTTTAATCAACTTCTCAACCGACTTGAGTTTGACTCTCATCATTGACTTCATCTACAAAATCTGCGAACATATCGTCGACTGTAATCTCTTTCTCAATGGTATTTTTCTGTACTCCATTAGGGACAGGAGACGAACTAGGCAACACAGCAACACCATTCTCTACAATATGTTCAGGTGTTTTTTCCACCCCATTTTCTTTCGGCAACCCATTCATCTCAGTTTCTTTTGTTTCCTCAACTTCTTGTGAGCTTTTCACATCTTGTCCACATGTTATATGAACGTCATCGGTATCGTTAGTGCTCGGAAGATTATCTTCATCCATTTTCTCGAGAACTGATACCTTTTCCTGTCCCGTATTTGGATAATCGTAAGTTACTTCCATTGATAGGGGCGGACTTTTTTCTGTACCGTTTGTATCGTGGGACACGTGAAGAGGCATTTGCGTTTTCGCTTCGTAAATGTTATTAACGTTTTGTGAACTATTTATTTCTTGTACTGCTTCCTGTGCGCTATTATCGATTTCTTGCTCATGGTTTTGGATTTCTTGTCCGTCATTTTTTGCTTCCTGTACGTCAACACGGACTTCTTCTTCATCATTACAGACACCTTGTTTGTAGTTTTGATATTCTTGCACGTCATTTTGAGTCAAATTGATTCTTTCATCGTCGACAGCTTCAATATTTTGAACGCCATCCATTTCATCACTTCCTTCAAGATTATCATCAGGAGCTATGTAACTTTGACTGCTTTGTGCCATTTGTAAATCTTCGAAAGCTCTTTCCTTTTCATCTATTGGTTCTATTATATAGTCCGTTTCATTAGAGTCATCTTGAGCGTCTAATTCTTCCACGGAGTCATCAGTGATTACTACTGATTCTGATTCGCTGCTAAGGCTTATCTTCTCGGCGTCTTCGTCCAACCGAAGTCGCTTTGTTGTAGGCTCATCTGGTATAGATATAATTTCATCTTCTTCGGCTAGGTCTTCCGATGGCAACCTAGATAAAAATTAAAGTTAATTAATTGCTTTAACAATTGAAAAATATATTTTAAAATCAATACCGCGGTATATACACTCGATTTTAGCTAAATAAAATCAAAAGTTAAGCACTCGCGGCCTTAATGCTATTTCGTAATTGAATCAGGTAGTACAAATATATACCTACTATGTATATTAAAAAAAATACATCTGCAAAATATTTTTAAAACCGACCCATGTAAAAATTACCAGCGCCTATATTGCGGATATTATTTATGTAAAATCTTAAATCAAGCAAGCCAAAATAAGGTTAATTATATTAGTTTATTTCACAAGCTCTATTCTAATATATATCCATACATCTTTCCTTCAAATTTGATACTTAAATCTTTTATATAAAAGAGTAATATTGCTAAAATACGTGTAACTTAAAATTTACACTTCTAAACAGATACAATAATATGTTATATTGTATGTATTATGTATATGATAAATTAGGAGCAACATACACATACCTCTCTTTTCCTAGCAAGCTCTCCAACACAGCTCTGTTCCTCTCGGATACTCTCTTCCTTTTGTCTTCTTGTTTCTTGTCAGTCTGTTGTTCCACCGTGAAATGGAGAGATGGCGGCGAGCAGTGTAAATGTAACCGAATGTCCAGCAGCGCTTGGGACGAGAATTTTGAAATCTGTATACAAATAATAAAATTGCAAAGTTAAAAAACTATAACTAACTAAATAACTAACATTCCATTACTCATCCGTGGAATATTATTACATTTTCTTAATAAAATGTAAACATCAATGTAGTCAGTGAAATGCGCAGCAATGACGGTCGCCGTGGTTAGTGTCAGTGACATGACATCTGTCTCCGGGACCCTGGGTTCGAATCCCGGTAGGGGCAAACATTTGTGCGATGAGTGTAGATGTTTGTCTCGGGTCTTGGATGTTTGTGCTGTGATTGTGTGTCCATGCCTCCCGCGATACAAGGAATTCTAGTGCGGTGGTCTGAATGTGATAAATAGGATTACCTCGGACTCATGATAGTTAACGAGTGTACTGTAGAGATGCAGACAGTACTGCGTTGGAGGCGGCACTTTGGGAGAACAACTCTTCCGACAAGCTTCTAGCGCCCGAAGCAAACTGATGCTTCTCTCCGGGGAATAGTTCACTATGTTGTAGCATTCACGGACAAGGATCTCCTGGAATTGCTGAGAAGAAACAAATATTGTTAAGGGTCTTTTGTAGCATGGGGACACAGACATGACATTAGGAGAATTGTGCACTTACAAAGTATTACAGCATGAGTAGCACTCTTTTTTTAGACATAAATTTTTTAGTAGTAGTGCCCCGCGGTGTCACCCGCGTGGTTCACGGTTTTCCGACTACCTCAATTATTCCACGGGAACTATACTTATATACGTAGCCTATGTAATAATCCAGGGCTTAAACTATCGCCATACCAAATTTCATCGAAATCCCTGTAGCCGTTTGAGCGTGAAGAGGTAACAAAAATACACACAAACTTTCACATTTATAATATAAGTAGAATTTGGAACCAGAAACACTGTAAGTTATACACCGAATTATAGCTAAAGTTAATACTTACAGCAAAATTAGATTATAATATATTATTATATATTATAGATAGCATAAAGTAGACTACAGCTATAGTTTTGCTCATGTACTTTTTTTTTTTTTTTACATATTATAAGTTTGCGTTTGACAACTGTCTCACCTGATGTTAAGTGATGACGTTGTCTAGGATTTAGCACGCAAACCTAGAAGATACCTATTCACTCGCGACTCCAGGAGACTCCAGGATTGTACATATCGGGAAACACAGACTCGGGCAACGAGTTCCATTCCTTGGCAGTACGCATTAAGAAAGTGGAAGCAAAACGCTTCGTACGTATAGGTGGTATATCTACCATATAGCGATGGCGAATTGCCGTACGTCGAGTCGACCGATGATAGAAAGGGGATGGTGGAATCAGATTGTGTAATTCCAGTGCATTAATTACTGTATTGCGTATCTGTCGCCGAACTAGGCTCATTGCCCGTGTTTCAACTTAGAGTGCCCTCCCCACAGTTTTAAAACTAAAACTAGCCTCATGTTTACCAATGTTTTCACCTACAAGACTACAAGGTGTACAAATTTATTATGTTATTAATTTGAGAAATGTTTAATTAATTAGTAAATGACTTGTCAAATGGCAAAAGAGGTAGGGATCGTCAAGTCAAGAGATGAGAAGATGACTTGAACCGGCAGCGGGACCACTCTGGTTGAGAGTAGCAAGGGACAGAACCCATTGGAAGGAATTGGAGGAGGCCTATGCGAAAAGGCACACTGAACTTAGGGACCTCTTGTAACCCTATGTTCAGGAATAAAATGCTATTATTATTATACATGACTTGTCTGCATAGTTATATGCTAATGTTACCTTGTGTGTCGTAGGCTTTATAAACATTCCACACGATGTGAGGTAGGCCTCTGCACATTCTAAAGCCGCTATCGACACTTCTTCATTTGATTCTTCACTCCTGAAACAGGTATGACATACATATTATTTTATAGGCAGAACACGACAAAATCTTAGTAATTTTGATCTTGTGCTAAAATTAAGCTGTGAACTGTGAGTGATTTTCTAAATTGTGCAAATATTCAAGTTATTTGTTTGAAGGTTATGATGAATTTCACTTCAGCATGGGACTTAAAAGCTCCAAGATTTGTAGAAGACTGAAAGTCACCGATATAGCTCAGTGAATTATCATCTTGCGGATTATCAACTTGTAGTGGAGGTGGACAAATAGAATAGAAGGTGGACAAATAGAATAGAAGGGAGACCATAGACTAGTTAAAGCAGAGTAGGATGGTCACTAATAAGGTAGGTGACCAGATAGAGATCTCTGAAGAATCCTGGATACAGGCTGCTTCTGATCAATCTTTGAATATTATTGTAGGTCCATATCCAGCACTGGACAACCTGAGGTTAACAAAATGATAATACTTTTACAGCAATATAATCTAAGAATAATAAACAATTATGGGCTTACATGTGTATTTTATTCCTTTCTCCAGGCCCATGTGAAGATATGTTACTTTGCATCAGCATTGAGTTCGCCAGTTTCTTTCTGGCCTTCTTGCTGAGGTTCTTCATGGGTTGCGCATTTGCCTGTTAAGACAATATCCTTGGTTAAACAGCGCACATAGATTTTTTTTTATATACTTTTTTCTAATGGAAGTGTGCTTTAATGTTGGGCATAATATTATAATTACAACTTAGTCTTAAGGATAATAAATAATAAAGAGGTTTGAATTCGGCTTTTAAAATTAAGCAGTTATTTAAAAATGCGTCCAAAACAGCTGAATTTTATCATCTTTTTTGAAGGGAAAACATGTTCCTTTTTCAGTAACTAAAGTATATTAAAAGATTTTATTTTAGTCACGAGCGACTCGTGTTTTTGCAAAAATCTTTTTCCTGTAAGAGTGAGAAAAGTGTTCACCAATTTCTAATTATTCGTCTTTTCTCAATATCAGTTTTCGAGAAAACTGTAAATATGAAATGATCCTGTGACATAAGTCACATTTCTTACGGTGAGCTGCACAACGTGTTTTGGCGGAATGACGTCATCGGCGATGTGTGACGTCAGTTCAGTGTCCCAAGAACGAGCGCGGTTGTCGGATTCGCGATGTACCCGCAATATTGTCAGCCATCTTGTGAGACTGTTGTATGCTGTGCACCGGACTTTTCTGTAAAATATTTTGTACTAAACTAACTGCATCATCTTTGTATAAAAGTACATATGAATATTGCACCTATTGGACATACCAACTAACAATTATCTGTGTCAGACTTGTCCTAAATAAATGAGTTATTATGCAACATGTCTCAGCCGATCCTTAAACTATAATTGGAAATGCAAATATCTGTAAACAACTTGTTTTTATAATAAAATCACAAGGAAGCTATGTCGGCTTGAACAAATTGGATGCTAACAGACTTCGAAAAATCACGTACTACGTCACTGAATCTAGAATTGAACCAAGACTGACTCAATATGGACTCAATGGATCAATTCAAAATAGAGGACTACCAAAGCTGTCAAAATGGCCAATTGTGAGCCGATTATATTACGATATTGAATAGTAGACTTAGGCCCCAGGTCGCTGTGATCTTAGCAGATTATGGATTTTTGACTTTGTCTTATTGGCATCGAGTCCGCCTCGCATTGGACTGAATATGAACCATGGATGTAATAATATATTATCTTAATATAAATATAGGCTCTTTTTTCAGCTAACAGTACGCAGTCCTGTATATTATTACGTCCATGATATGAACATGAAATTAGTAGTCTTGACACCCTGCTTGATGACGAACTGTTATAGCGGTACATGCGCAAACGTTCACAGAACAGCATGAATGCCGCTCGGTACATAGCAGTGCTATATATATTACTACAATAGTGTACCTTGAGTGTTCACTAGGATGGTCAGAGCTCCATCGTAATGTCTGCATCACTACTCTGAACACTAGACCCGAGAACGGAATGAGGTTCGATGCCAAGCTGAAATAGAACACAATTTCCTATTATATAAAAAAAGAAAAACATTCGACCGCAATTCAACTACTTAGGACGTCGGACTTCCACTGCCGAACATATGCCTTCCCTATGGATTTTTACAAAGATCGGTTGGAAGCAGCCCGCATCAAGCCTCTTCTTGGGACATTTATCAGATAGTCTGTCAACCGAGGCAGAGGACAGACTTGCCAGCCTGTGGCCTCCACTCAAGAACTTTTCGACACCATCGGATCTGAGTTATGCATGATGTGCCTTGCTCAGCACCACTTCAACGCCATAATCGACTAGGCTGTCGTGCGACTTTCATTCTTTTATGAATTTCCTCACTTCTAGTTTGATTCTTAGAAGTCTGGGCCTTCCTAAAGCTCTTTGTGCTACTTTGAGCATATGACGCCCATAATTAGAAACCATGTTATAGTTCCATATATCACTGGTGACATACAATGTTAGAAGACTTCAGTCTTGTCATCTTTACTTTTTTGTAAATGTGAATTTGTGTTTGATGCATTTTTCATCAGAACAACACGTAGGCTATAATTTTCACAATATAGAACTCCCGCGAAAAAACTCTATGAAATATATTGTTTCGTGGATTGTGTGAAAGCGTTTTGTACACATTTTCAAATGTAATAAAACTTACCAAGCGACCATGGCATCAAGCGTCCTCAAAGCTTGCACTTTAACAGTGGCGACTTTAGGCGAGTCTTCATTGCCGGATGCACTCAACCCCTGCAGTATCACTTCCAATATTAACTGTGGACGGATCGGCTTGGCAACTGGGTAAATCTCTCTGTAATACAAACATTTCTTTTAATAATTATGTATCCTTTTACTGCTACTCGTGTAGACAGGGCCTCGTAGTTTATCCTACAGACTTTTCACAAACTCAGGACTGACAATTATGGCACATTTGTATTGTCAATAATAACAAACCAAAATGGAAAAACTAACCCACCGCTGATTCTGGACCCCTGTCCAGATCAGAATCTACACAACACAATATTTTGTGTTGTTTGTTCAATTAGAACGTAAAATAGTAAATAGAATGTGCAAATGTATCTAACACCTACCAAATTACACGGACCTTGCACCTGCAGATCATCATCTTATATGGCATTTGAACAAAGGAAATAAAATCAATAATCTATTAAAAACATCCACTTCAGATTGGCTTGAGCTTTTTGATCCTTTCTAACAAGCTTTTTAACGTTAACTGGTTAACGTTAGATATCACCATCATGTCAGCAATAGATGAAGTAATTTCTTTCCTTTCCACTTCAGGGTTACCTTAATGAATACTTACACCAGCATAGCCTGTATGAACACCAGCACGTTTCGTAGCCTATTGCACAGCACCTCGCCTTTGTTGGCAATGTCTTGTGGGCTCGTCACAACGGCGATATCAACTAGCGCCGCTTGTAATGGTGAAGTAGTCAACTGCGAGACTTTTTTCTGGAAAAATTATGTTTTATTTCATTAAAATTTATATTTATCTGAATACTTATATGTGGGTATCAAGAGGGAAATTCATATAACCTAAGAGTAGTTTGAAGTTTGCACCATGAACTTATTTTAAACCTTTAAACTCACACAGTTATTGCTCTGTCTGGTGGACTACTCTCTACAGATTACCAGGATGCCGAGTTTAACCACTTATTCCTAAACTAATGTACGCTACGGGTGGCGCCTATCTATATTTATACATGATTACTAACTATGAAACATAATGAATAAGACAAATCTGGGTTCAGTGTTTGAGCAATATCTCAATTGATGATTATGATCAAATCACAATAAACCCAGTATGTTGACTGATTCAAAGGATAACTGCCTCAAAACACTACCTGTTTCGTGGCTAACTTTGAAACTGTAAAGTGTGTTAGCTAGGCCAGCACTATAAAGAAGACTATCATGTCATGACGCAGCCATTGGCATTTTGTTCATTAAGTATCAATTCATTGATTAAATACATATGTAATAGGATTGTTTTTCTTTATTACTAGTACATAATACTTTCATTTTTTTCAGAAATTACACTCGCGCAGAGCCTTAAAATGTGTTCATTCGTCATGTGATGCGCATCGATTGTGTTAGTATGAATGCGTAATATCGACTAATTTACATCTCTAGCTTATTACGTTACCGTTCCTTATTTTTAATCGTTAATATTCCTTGGAGCAAACTATAGACGTCAATGCCACTCTTCACACCCCAAGAACCAAGCCTTGCTCTATATCTCTTTTGGTAATTTTTATACCTTTTCTTAATAAAATCTGATAGAGTTGTCCTTGACAGGCCAGGTTTTTTGGTAGGTTATAAAATGGAATCTCTTTTATTTCTCACTAGTTACGCCCATAGGTGTTACCCGAGCTGAAATGGTACATGGTATTGACGCTTTTTGTGACTTCCTGTCATCCTATAGCCCAGGAACAATCAATATTTTCGGGATGATGAGTGGCCGTAAAATCCGTTCAATTGTTTCAGCATGAAGGAGTAACAAACACACAAACGACAAATAAACTTTCGTCTTTATAATATTCGTCTGATCTACTATTTGTCTGTATTACATTAATGCAAACATTATCTGTTAAATAACAGTGAGTTAGTGAGATAGTGAGTTCAGTCATTTAATGTGATATATAAAAATGATCTAACTTACTGTTTTCCTATCTTTATTGTAAATGTGAGCACTTCTTGTATAGACTGCATCAATAAGAATGTGTGCAGCATCACACAGTGCAGCCATTTGGTCCCTCCAACATGTCTTGGCTGATGCTGTCTTCTCTTGCTGTGGTCGCACCTAAAAGTATAATGGTAGATACTGGAGAAATATACACGGAAGATAAATTCTGCTACTAGTGGGATTTGAACCCTCAACTACAGAATACTGTCCTGTCGCTTTGCCATCTAAGCTATAGTAGCACTTCGGTACGAGATTGGTTTGTGGCTGATGTTATTGAAGTTGATTTTATTACTCTATTGTAGCATTAAATTTTAGGTTAAATTCAATAAACCTTCCTACATACTTGCGAGACTTAGTACCATCTAGCTAACTCTCTTCTTTCTGAGAACCTGAGAATATTTTAAATATATGATACTAGGGGCCCACCTTGCCCTCGCATGGGTAGTTATAGGTATGAATTTAATTAATATTTAGAAAAACAATCTACATTAAACATAGGAAGCCTATGGGGCTGCTGCAACTTGCTTGCTTGTTATCACGCTAGATGACATAATTTTTAAATTGATAATATATGAAGGAAAATTAATTATTATATTAAAATTAATTTTGAAAGCAGTCCTATATGCCCTGAAACAGACTTGATTATGATTATACTTATTGCGATTAGGATTAATATTAAGGCATGGCATTAACATCCTGTGATTTTGGTCGGTTTCCTATCTTGTATTTTACATAAAAAAGTGTTCATAGTGACCAAACTACAATAGTTGGATATATTGACGTATTCTGTAGTCACGTCATCATCAATAGTTTTTGCAGAGTATGTGATAAAGGGAATTATTTGCCCTATTTTTTTCACCTTGAATTTTATTATATTTATATATATACTAGTACCACCCTGCGTTTCACCTGCATGGATTACGGTTTTCCCCCTATCTCAATTATCACACGGGAATTCTATACTTTTAATTATTTTTTATTTATATTTAAATATAAAAGAAGTATATGTGTTATTCCAGGGTCTAAATTATCCTCATACCAAATTTCATTGAAATACATTCAGTAGTTTTGGCGTCTAAGAGTAACAAGCATCCATCCATCCAACCAAACTTTCACATTAAATGTGCATAACATCGGCTATACAGAACTACGAATTTTACCAACTAATATTATAAATTTTATAATATTGTGAGACAGCTTATGTTACTCAGGGATAATGTAGCATTGTAATGGTTAAAGAATTTTATAAATCACTCTAGTTGTTTTTGAAGTTATTCACTACAAACATACAAAACTGTCCTCTTTGTGATATTATTGTAGAATTAGCTAGGGGTATTTAAAAGTTGGAGGTGTTGATTTTATGTATGGAAAGCAAGTGACAATTACACAATTAGTCATGCCCAGTCCCTAACCACTCAAAAGTAGCTATGGCACAGCTACATTTGCAGATGACTTCAGGGACACTACATTCCCCTATAATGTAACAGAAACAAAAGAATGGGTCTGTGTGGGATCAACAACCTACAGATAAATTATACAACTTTGTTTTAGGTACCTGTTGCACTGCATGTGCGCACTTAGCTGCTTCTATCACATTATAGTAATTATTTGTGTCTAGGAAATGACACAGGTAGTTTTCTATGGTGGCTCGGTGTTGACCACAGTACTTTGGGAACCTGAAATAAAAAGTGGAATAACTTAATATGCTATTATTGACACTAAAGAAGTCCAAGCTTCTGGATATTCTGTGATATTGTTCTACAGTTATTTTAAATAAAAGAATAACATAGCCAGTAGTATCAGATAACAAACTGAAAACAGGCAAATGCCATGTTTTTCATAGTCAAATTAATTTTTGTTTTATTTTAACAATAGATCGTGCTACATAACATATTAGCTACCGGTGGGAATTGAAAGTACTGGTAGCTAGTTGCACTTTGATCTACGTTTAGAATAGGTGGTTCTGCCTCTCCGTAATTACAATATTTTGAATGAGATTTACATTCATGTTGGTTCTTCATCTTATGTCTTTTGTGGCTCTGTTGTTGTGTTTCTTTTATGTTCCAGTTTGATTTTTCCTGCACACAACAAATACAAAAGACTATAGCTTTAAATGTAATGTTCGTAATAAGTACCATGTGATCCATTATCAATGGTGAAGTGACTTAATCTTTGCTTTCTAGCATACTTATACATTAATGGAATAGCCATTCGTGAGACATCAAATAATATTGGTAGACCAATATTTCCCCGATGTATCTGCCGAAAGCAGCCCTGTATCCTAGAACTTTCTGGTTCTTGTAGTTATACAAAACTTTCTTTTTTTCTACTTGAATTTTAATTGGCAGAGGTCAACACCAGGACCTATCTATATGAAAATTTGGATGTAGTCATAATTTTCCTAATTTAAAAACCTACAAGTTCAGCGACGACAATAGTAATTTTGGGAACCTAATAATTGAGATACCACGATACTAATTTTAGTTCAGCATAACTTTCACGATCTTGTTCGTAGCAGTGTAAAGATTTATCTATAAAATTTCGAAATTTCATAGGTTAGGTACATACCGGTTGATAACATTTTCAAGCGCTCGAAGCCAGCGATTACAATCATCTTTCTGCTTGGATAGATTATGGAAGAAGCCAGTTAGGGCTTCTTTTACGGCATCACTATCATTTGGATTTACATCACGAACTTTATTTAAAATCTGGCCTGTGAAATAAACGCATGGAATATTAACACAATAGTCTCGTCTAAGCCCCCAAACAAAAATTATAATTCATGTGCACTTACTCATTCTATATATTTATAGCTATAAATCAGATCGATTTATACCAATTCTAGCTCCAATTTATTAAAAGAAATCAAGATTCTATTCATCAATTACTATTGAAAACACACATGAAAGATTACATCCATGAATACAAACAAAATATATAGACTAAAAAACTGAAATACTATTTCTTTCGCCGAAGATTGAAAATAAAATAAGCAGCCTAGCAAGTGCTGCCATTTCTGAATTTTCCGAACAGGCAATATTTGTACTTCATAATAAAATAGAAAGTTCCTAAAAACAAAGCCTTCTAACTACAAAAGAAAAGGTAGCTACCCAGTACCCTTAAGCGGCCAAAAATGTGCCCCACCCTGTTTTATGTAAACCTATAATTAGTTTGATTTTATTGGTAAATTGATTAGGACTAAAAGTAAATTGTAACTTAAATACTCCACGGATCTGACTGAAAGGAAACTACTGAATTTGCAATGGATTCACCGTTTTGAATATTTTATCAGTGAGTACGATAACATCTCAATTCATCATGCATAAAGAATCAATCAAGATAAAATTAGTGCTAAGCGAAAATACGAGTGTGAGTAACATCCGAGTAGTAACGAAATACATGCGTAAGTAACGTTTCGGTATTTGGTACTAAATTGCGTACCCGTTACTCGATAACGAATACATACATACGGTTTGCGCACTATCAACCATGCAACGAACAATTTCTTATCGTTGTATCTTGTAATCTCTTTGATGAATGAGACACTTTTTCACTGCACAAACTAGAGTACTGCACAGTTCACTGATCAGAAACAGGAAACGAATTATGATCAATCTATATTAGCTCCCACAAACTATAGAGATTGTTAGCTCCGCACAAACTAAAAAGTAGTACTGCGCTGCGCTGCGCATCATTCCGTTAGCGGAGTTGTGTTGTGACATTCATCACTGATCAGAAAGCGAAAACATTCATAGATTCATAGCTTTACACTGGTGACACTTGTGACCAGTCTGAATGCAAATGAAAATTGAAATAAATTAAGGAATTGTTTACCAGTACCACTGTAATAATAGTTTGAAGTGTTGCCTGAAATGGCTACTCTAGATGATAAAATTTTGGGTGAAAAGCTGCACAATTACTGTAGCAGTAGTGAAGACGAGGACGGTGGATCTGAAGACGAAAGAAGCGGCGACGAAGAAGGAGGTCCAATTAGAAAAGAAGTAGCTGAAGCGGAGCCACCACCCATCAACAGTTGGAACGGATCAGCAAGCAATACAGGACCAAAAGGTGTGCTCGAAGATTGGCGTCAATATAAGCAATTAGAGGCAAAAAATCGAATTGAATTAGAAAAAGAACGGATCGCGTTAGCTAAAAAGCTCACACTAACCGTCAAACCAGACAGTGAAGTAGTAGCCGACCAAAAGGTTGAGGAAATCGAGGATGAGTTGAATGAACTTATTGATGAAGAATATCTCATGGAGTACCAGAAAAAACGCATGGCAGAATTAATGACACAGTTGCAAAAAGCTCCTAAATTTGGTGCGGTGATTCCATTAAATACAAAAGATGATTTTCTAAATGCTATTGACAAGGAGGATCCTAATGTTACGATAATGATTCATGTATACAACTATACATCCCTTGCATGTGAGACCATGAATGGTTGTTTATCGGTGTTGGCAGCAGATTATCCAGCCATCAAGTTTTGTAAAATTGCTGCTGATGTGACAGGCCTAAGTCGACATTTCCGGGTTGAAGGAGTTCCTGCTATACTTGTATATAAAGGAGGTCAAGTCATTGGTAATTTTGTGCAAATGGCTACAGAACTCGGTAATGATTTCTATGCTACAGATCTTGAGCGATTTCTTATTGAGTATGGAATGCTGCCTGAGAAGTAATTTACTGTGATAATAAGATATATTATTACAACAATTTTCCATATTTTTACCATAGTCCTATTGGTGTTTCTAATGAGTTTGTCTCCATCATAAGGCTATGTATTTAGTGATTACTGGTTGTACTTAACTAAATTGTAACATTTTAAGGAAACAAAAGAGGCAAGAAAAACTATTATCTATAGTTGTATTCTAAAATAAGACAAGAAAAACTATTTAATATTTATCAATTTCAGTTTTTTTCTAGGTTAAAGTATTCTATTGAAAGTTGGAATAATAGTTTGTTTAGTTTTGAAAATCTAGCTCTTAATTTTCAAGCCTTTATTTATTTTTATACTATATAGATCTAGTGTTATGTTGTGAGTATTGTGACCAATACCGCACATGATGTTCTGTGGTGATGCCGCCGTCAGCCTCTTGGTGAGGCTGAAGGTGTCATCACATTAAACATTTACTGGCTCTTAAGGACTGCTGTCTAAACACACTAAGTGTTTGCCAACAGTTTTGGCAGTTATTATGTGTGAAATCATTGTATTTCACTTAAAGATCTCCATTTATGAAAATAATATTGCTCTGCCCCATGTTCTGGATGGTTTGGTGTTCTGAAAGATTACTAGGGTCGAGTACCAATAGGCTTTTCCTATTGGTATGTAACAAAAGTAATGCAAGAGTAAATGTGTGTTTTGGAAAGGCACCCTTTTAAGTCAAGGGGAGTTAATATTTTGTCTGGTAGAGCTGCACTCTCATGGAGATCTCACACCTGTCTTTCATCAGTCCTCAGTGCTTTGTTATATATATTATGTCTATACACTTGCATTTTCTCCATAAGTTTAAACCTATTTGAGAAATTGGTGTTTATAGGTTTAGTTTTAGATCAGCCTTATTAGTAATATTAGCTATAGATTCATTTATTTTGGTATCTGTTAATACCTTCTATATGTAAGTAAATTTATTATTAAATATATTAGGTCCTTACATACGAAATTGGAGTTTTAGATCTTCAAGCATTTACCACTTGAAATATCAATGAAGGCCGTTGCCTCGACTGTCTATTTGGTGAGTAGGTATTGGCCATTCATCGTCATATCATGTCGCAAAGTAGAGGTCCGTGAAAATGGTGGGGTAATTTTGTGTAAAAGGTGATCAGAGACATCAAACTTACCGGAACACGGTATTTCCTATCACAAGCACCAAGGATCGGCCCTCAATCCTTACCTCTTTGTGATGATAATGGATGCATTTGCATTGAACATTCATTATGAGTTCCTAAATGTTATTTGGTAATGACATTGTGCTAGTGGCTGAGAATGGCTTCAACATCCAGAGCAGGAGTAAAAGAGGCAAAGACTGAATAGTTTTATCCGGAAAGTAAGCAGAACCTAATCCAAATGCATGTTCTGCTATTTCAGCAGTCTACAGTGCTGTGCCAAAAACTCTGTTGTGTTGTGTAATAAAATAAACACAATTTATGTTTTTATTGTATTACATTTGATGTCCTGTTTAAAATCACTAATAAGCTCCATTCTTTATAATGTACTAGTGGTCCGCCCTGGCTTTGCACGCGTAAAAAAATTATATATTAGAAATTATAGGGATCTCTAATTTTTTGTAAATATAATAGTCACCCGGGGACAGTGTAGCTTCCCAACAGTAAAAGAATTATTCAAATTGCGGATTTCGCGGAGCCTATTCAATGCAAATAAACAAACAATCAAATCTTTCCTCTTTATAATATTAGTATAGATAAACCATACTAATAAATGCTACTGGTAGACTATTAACTCAGTTTTGATCTTTTATCATGGCATGCACAATAGGTATCATAAAATTTCATGTGTCAAGTCATCCAATATATTTGGCTGGTGCATATTTTCTCAATATGTCAGAATAAGTAGGTAGGTACTTATATATTAGTAAGTAAATTATATATATGTGTGTGTGTATGTGTTTTTGTTCATGGAATAAATGTGATTTAAATTTAAATCTGGCCATTGTTGTTTTAATGTGTTCATTGTGGACACTCCGGAAATACTAACACACCATCTTTGGTGATGGTCAAGACCACCTATCCTGCATTCCCAGAAAAGGAAACAATGCTAGTGATTCGGTGTAGCATAAATAATATTTCAGCTCAATAACACCTACCTTGATATCAAAACTGGCATAGGTATTTAAGGTCTTGTCTAAAAGTAAAAGTTGAAATATACAAGAAAAGATTTTGATATCGTCGGGGTTATGAGTCGACGCCGTGAGACGATAGCTGATTTCGCTGCTACCCGGGCTTGAGATTTATTGATACTTATCAATATCTCACTTAACAGTCAGTGACGACATGGTCAAAGGTGGAATCATGATAGAATTAACGGTGACTGGCTCTAATGATGTCTCTGATTCGCCGAATTAAGTTGTGCTGAACATGTTAGTCATATTTAAAAAAAGTAATATCCTTAATTACATTTTGGTCCACTGTCCATAAATAAACAGGGCCGTCTTTAACCTATTAGGATAGTTGGCGCAGTACTCTATTTAGTTTGCGGTTGGCCTTACTGAAATTATTATTGACGAAACACTATTTCGTTACAATAGACAAACAAAGTAGTATAAAATAGTTTTTTTTAATATTTTTTTAAAGTAACATTAAATTAATAGATCTTCATCACCATCGCACGAATATGGGTATATTATAATTTAATTAACAAAATCAGCTCTGATATACTCAAAGCGCGCATGTATAAGCTTATAAGGTACCGTGGTTAGTCATGATCGTTTGTTATTTTTGTAAATATATATGCGTTTTCGTTTAGTAATCTGGAACTCCGAAACTATAGGCCCCCCTCGATCGCGGGGGCCCTGGGCACGAGGGCCCAGTAGGAAAAAGGGAGCTTGCAAATACTGATAAAATTTAGAAAATGACGTTACAGGGTTCATACATTTTTACACAAAAACTGTGCATGTGACATAATATTAAAATTACCCTCAGCCGTCCAGTACCGTCGAGCTACTTAGACGTTTGTTTTGTCTGGCCGTCGAATTTGTGCGCAAATAAATGGACATGTCTATAGAAAGGCATAGCCGACCGAAAGCTTTCCCAAAATAAGTATTAACTATATACAGAGGTAGGTAGGCAAATTACCCCCGAAAATACCTACACTACGCATTCATAGCGTACACAACAAATAATATTTCTAAGGTTGTCTTTCTTACAATAATAATAAGTGAGACAGTGGTCAAACGCAAGCTATAAGCTTTTTTTTTTGACAAAACAGGGGACAACAGAGTTTAATCGCCTCTGTTTACTTGGATGGCATGTTTTTCAGTTATTTTGATTTAAAAACTGAATTTTATAAAATTTATATGGGACCACCTGTGAGGCAAGACCTACCTACCACACAAAAAAGAAAATTCATAATTGTCGGAGTAATCAGTGAACATGCATAAAAACAAATCCGACAAGTTGAGAACCTCCTTTTTTGAAATAGGTTAAAATGACAGTGCACATATCAAGTAGAACGCTGGAGTAGATGGCTGAAGGGATCACGAAGTTCTCGAGTTGAGACCATGGACCGGAAAGCGCAGCGTAGTATATCCACTGACACGGTGGATACAGCACCTCGCAGAAAGAAGCTGGATTCCGGCCACTTTGAACCTTTGTCCAGCTATAGACATCCTATAGCTGAGATGATTTCAGAAAACTGCGAGTCATTAATAGTGGAGTCATTAGGTACTTTAAAACTTCGCATTTTAAAAGTTTTGGTTCTAGTTTTCATCAAAATCAGTCACGAATTTTCATTGGTTATGTACAAAAGATCATCGGCAACTTTCTGGTAAAGCGTAAGCTTCAGTGCCTTGAATACCGGTGTAGTTGCTATCCTACCAGATAAGTACATTTCGGCGAAAGTTTAATTAGTTAATTCCACCTATCATCGGTCGACCAGACGCAAGGCAATAGACTACACAATATATTTACGTACGTATAGGTATATATATCATATATACGAACCCAACGTTTTGCCCAAAGAAAGGATAGAAACAAACGTAGTCTTTAAATTAGAAGTGAATAGGTACTTTCTATGATATATATATAGGTACTCTCTATGATGCGGGCCGCTTCCAACCGGTCCTTGTGGAAATCAATGGGGGAGGCATACGTCCAGCGGTGGATGTCCTACGGCTGAGATGATGAGGTACTTTCTATGATCGCCTGCTACATATTAGACCACGTAATCACTTAACATCAGATGAAACAATGGCCGAACGCAAGCTGTTAATGCTAAATAAAATACATTTTAGAATACCGTTTCTGTTGCTTTACAGACTAGGCTATATTATTAGCACTCGCCACTCATATCTGATTAAAGTAATGAAAGCGGCGAAGCAAATAAATATTTATAAATCACGGAGTAGCTGTTATACTTCCAAAGAAAACAACACATGCCTTTTCCGTAGCGGTCTTTCGTTCATCCACGCCCTTTTCATACAAGAGCGTCGGTTTAGAGTACTCTTGACCTGGTCCTTTCTTAGAACTTCCTCAATCTGACTTCGGTACGTTCCCCTATAAGCGTTCCTCTTCAAGGCCTTCTTCTTGCAAATGGAAGAAAATAAAATAAAAGCCAATATTCCTTAATCATCAATATAATTTATTAGTGACGTAGCACTTAGTTACATTAGGCTTACGTAAACTATATTGTTCTTATAATTACAATTTACTTTACGAGAACAAGAATTGTATAAAATACTAAAAGACGCAATATCAGATGAAAGTATATGTATATAAAAACTGATTTGAATACGGAACTACTCAAGTCACTATTGTACTCTATTTGACCTGCATCAAGGGTATGAAATACATCAACGCTTTGTGGGTTTGTAATTTACTACAAACATAAATCCATTTTTGCAATTATAAATGACATTCCTGTTGCATAAAATAATTTTCAAAATTGACAAAATGACACAAACAATTTTTTAATTGTGAGTGGTTTTGGAATATCTCAATATGGAATCAGCTCTGAACTTTTATACAAATACAATCATGAATATGTTTGGACCACAAAGATCGATTATTAAAAGTTATTTCTTACAACACATTGATGGAAACATAACAAAACCTCATTTAAGTACTTTGTAATTATTATAAATGATATTATCCTTGAGTACCAAAATAATGTTGAAATACCTCATTATGGAATCAGCTCTGAATTTTATACAAATACAACCATGAATATATTAGGATCATAAAGATCGATTATTAAAGGTTATTTCTTGCCACACATAGATGAAAAAATCTGAGTGTTCTGGTAAGAGCTACAGATGTGTAGTTAAAAGTGACATTATAGCTAAACCAGTCTTCCATATCTGAGAATGACCGATGGCAGGGCAAACTGACACCACAGTAATTTAAATTTTTTGGAACTGATTTCTCCACTTATTCATAGTGCCGCTTACGAATAAAATGAAGAATTTATAACCATGCAAATGTGAAGTGTTTAACATTTGCAAACATATCTAATGAGTTTCTAACACATTTACAAATACTATGAAATTACTGTCTCTCACTTATCTTGCGATATTTATTGCTATCTTTGAGGTATTATAGCATTTGTGTTGTGCTCTAAGGGGGGCTTTAATAATCAATCTATATGTACATATATAAAGTCTAGCTAATCTCTACTATTTCATCTGACATTTCTGTACGCCTGCGCTTTGGAGGCCTCACTGCAGGCGCATCGTCGTCTTCTTCCACTATCTCCATGTCACTGTCACTGTCTTCTTTAGACTTGGACGGGCCAGGTTTAGGCTCGGAGCCATTCTTAGGGTCACCATTCTTGGACTCTTCTTTTGGACCGAGCGCTGGAGCGTCTGCATCTGTTATGATACGCCAAGCTTTCTCTTTGTCTTCTTGCTGGAGGCGGACTCTAACTTCGTAATTTTGAAGGAAATCGTCGACCATAAGCGCGCAGCCGTCGTTGAGACCGATTTCTTCCAGAGTTTTCTCGTTGTTGTGATCTGTTTCACCCGGCTCCGAGGATAACACGACTAGGCCTTTGCCCTCGACGGTTGCGTCGGGAGCTTGCATGTTAAGGCCTTCTTTGAAAGCTGATGTCAGATCTTTGAGGGTGAGCTGTTTCAGGTTGCAAGCCAGTGCCACTTCCGGTTTTGGTGCGCAGACATAGCATTTAGGATTTGGTGGTGTGAGCACTGTAATTAATAAACAAAAACCCATTAAATTATGTGAATGCACCCTTATCTTTAATAAATGCTTTCAGGTCTGGCAATCCTAATTGAGCTTAGGAACATGATTTCATACAAATACATACAAATTTCAAAAACATCACAAATTTATATCAAATCTACCTCTAAAGATAAAAATAACATATTATAAATTAAAATATTTACAATTGTTCAAATGTAGATATTTTAGTATCATATTTATTTTAATACTAGCTGTGCCCCGCGTTTTTACCCGCATGGGCTACGGTTTTGTAGCTACCTCAATTATCCCATGGGAACTATACCATTTCCGGGATAATAAGCCTATGTGTTATTCCAGGGTCTAACTTATCTCCTTACCAAATTTCATCGAAATCAGTATAGCCGTTTGAGCGTGAAGGAGTAATTGGAGTTTATAATTATTTGTTTATCCCACGGGAATAGCAATTATTTTCGGAATGGAAAGTAACCTATGTGTTAATTTAGGGTCTAGGCTATATCCATACCAAATCATCGGTCATCATCATAAAATCGGTGCAGCCGTTAGAGCGTGCAGGAGTAACAAACATACAGCACACATACAAACTTTTGTCTTGATAATATTAGTGAGACGGAGCAAATTGCTATTGCAAGTTCACACTTCTACTTTGGGAATGGCCTTGAATCATTATTTTTAATTGTGCTAACTATGTAGCGTGTATGTAGTATGTGTAGCTATGTACATACAACTAACAAGGGTTTGATACATGCACCTGGTAGCCATTGTTAACTACAAATTGAAACAATGCTTGAATGGTGATACTGTTGACTCAAAGGAAAGTGAAATGGCTCAACGGATTTAATGTCCTTTTTTTGTTTATGTGGCGCATTCGAAAATTAAAAGATTTAAAAAAAATTCGAAATATTTCGCCCTCGTACCCTCACCTCGGGCAAAGGTTCTGCCGGGTCAGCTATACTCAATATATCATACACAAAAAATTTCATAAAAATCAGGCTTGCCATTTTGAAGGAGTTCGATAACACTGACAAGATTTTTATATATTAGACTAGTAGCGCCCCGCGGTTTAACCCGCGTAGATTACGGTTTTCCCGCTACCTCAATTATCCCACGGGAACTATACCATTTCCGGGATAAAAGTAGCCAGGGTTTAAACTATCTCCATAGCAAATTTCGAAATCGGTGTAGCCGTTTGAGCGTTAAAAAGTAGCATACACAGAAACTTTCGCATTTATAATATTAGTAGGATATTTGTATTCATATTTTGCATTATTTTACAAGTCAGTTGTGTGTCTTGTCTGTGACTCAATACTCTAGAAGAAAACCAGAGGAACACTTCTGTCTTCTTTGTAGAGTAGCAATACTCTAGAACTCAAAATTGTACATGGAATTTTGAGTACACATCATTGAGTTACTTTATATACGCATATTCTCAACTTTGATAAGAAACAAAACAAAATACGTTTTCCCGTAATTTACTACTTACATTTCTCAGGTACAAACAGCTGACCGCGGTGGTTGACCTTAGGGCGCAGATATACGCTGGTGCAGGCTTGTATCTCTCCCCTGAGAATGCCTTGAGCTCGGAGCACGGACAGTCCGGCTACGATTGCGTTGGCTGTCGCTATTGCTGGGATTATGTTGCCCGCCATCGCTGGAAATGAAAACAAAGCTATTAACATAACAAAGATTTAGATGTACACATGGGGTGATAAATCAGCAAAATAGAGTTTGTAATCAAGGAGTGTATATTTTTAAGAGTTTTTATTGTTTATCGCATTAACCATATGCTAGGAAGAACTTATGTTCAAATATTTGAAGGAAAAAATTCGGCTGCTAGTGGGACTTGAACCCACGACTACAGAAAACCGTCCTGTCGCTCTGTCCAACTAAGCTATAGCATATATTTTTTAATAAGTGTATATTTTTGCTGTAAATTACAGTAAAATTTAAAATTAAACTATTTGAAAAACGGACGCTCATAGTGCAGTGGTGCAGATTGACACCATCAATTTATAATGGAGACTAGCTTTTTCCTGCACCTCAGTTCGCATCCTGTGTGCTTCTTTTGACAAGAGGTTTGCATTTTAATTAATGTAGGGGCGGGCGCATTGCTATGAATGAGAAAATTTTAACTTAAGTATTACTACAATGAAATGAAAACAATGTTGCTATGATATATGGGTCATTTTAGCTGACATTTATAGGAAATATAAGAATTATAATTTGAAAATTAGTAAAATTATTTTATTAAATATATCGATAGAGAAAACACATCTATGATCATCAAATAATGATTTGACCCTACGGGGAATCGAACTCAGGTCATGATTCTTCAGTCAATGCCACTGATCACTGTATTATTTTATGGAGTAGGTAAGTATTTGGCCTCCATCTCACCTTATGTTAAGTGATGATACGGTCTACCATGAATCTCGCAAGTTACCTATAATACATGTTATGTACAAATAAATTATTTCATTGATTGAGTATTAACCGAATGCTCTTTATGTTTAGTACAGATATACCTGTGCTTCAAATGTATTATTGTTATTGGTTGCACTTATTGTTGTAATGATTATTTGTACAAAATTGTGTATATATGTCACAATTAAACTATTTCTTTCTTTCTAATTGCATTGAGCTTATCATACAAAGAGGTCTACCACGTCTTAGAACTTGAGTTTTGTGAATACTGACATTTGATTTCGAAGCGCGACTTGGTGGGTATATTGAAGACTGTGGCGCGTATGTTGGCGCAGGCGGTCACGAAGTCCATCGCGTTCTTGTCGTCCTTGTCCCACACCAGGTGGTCTCCGGCGGGGCGGGACTTGTACTCGCGGGAGAGAGCCGTCACTGTCGCTGCGAATACCTGACCAGAATGACAATGTTTATATTTAATAACCAAAGTAGTAATTAATACAAATTCAAAGGAACGAAAACTTGAATGATGAGCATGGATGTATCACTGGGTTAAGCAACATACTGCTGATCATGTTTTGGATGGGTGAGAGCTAGTGGCATTTTCAACAAAGAGCTGTCGTGCTTTGAATGACAAGTCGTCAAACCTGGTTGTCTTAGGATGAATGTTGTTAGGCCATAAAGTAGCCAACCCGCATTTACATGAGCGGTGAATTATTAAACAATCCTCTATGTGAGGAAGGCTCGTGTCCCAGCAGTGGGAATGTATTGAGTTGATTATCTGTGTGAGAGGGGTATATGTTCCGTTGTTCGTGTATGAAAGAGAGGCACTGCGAGAGCGCTTAAGTGTGAAATCTTATTGTACCTGCATGCAAGCAGCATTCCAGTTTGGTTACATGTAAGCTCTCACTTTATAATACATTCTCCACATTCATAGAACCTTTAAGCATAAACATCATAAGAATACAAATTTACCTAACTGTTTGTGAAAGAATGGTCAAATGAATTAAACATATAACATGTAAGGCATTACATACTTAGAAGACCAAGATGCTTACTGCTTTATTTCCGCCATGTCACCATATTGAAGTATTCCTTATATAATTGTAGGTAATATATATTCAATTATGTAAAATCTATTTAAAAAGATGGTTCTGCTAGTTTCTTGACATTTCTTCTTGTTAGCCATTACCAAAAAGAAATGTCAAGAAACTAATAATATACATATTCCATAATTTTGGAATACTGCATGAGACTTCTCAGTATTTCTATAATTTTATCAACATTAATAAATGCATTCTAAATTAAATGATGTTAAATTTAGAATACACAAGACAATAGTTTTCCATATTTAAGGGAAATGGCTAGGCAGGCAGAATACAATTCACTATGTTTTGATGATAACGGATTCGATCAAGGGCCTCATAATCTATGGCCGTTGTCGCTTCTAACACAACCATTATGCTATCCTAATTAACTTGAGGTTTCAATAACTCACCTGTCCACACTCATGCACAGACCAAGTTCTCTGATCTGGCAACCCAGAATGCTGCACCGGTGCATCTTGCTTTCCGGGCAGATTTTCAAAGTCCAGCGGCTCTGGTCGACGTCTGCTCTTCCACAAGTTGTCCATAGTGCGGAGATAGTGGATGTCTGCCTCAAACAGTTTCTTGAAAAGCATCACAGGGTCATAGTCATTCTTGGCAGCCCAGGCGCGAGTGCTTTGCCGCGTCACATTACCTGGAAATTAGTAATTTAATGATACAATTCCTATTTTGAAATTATTCATGCACATTAGTTTGAAGTGATCATTTATAAGTATGTTGAACTACTCATAATTTAAAGTTGTCTTTATGAGTATGCATGTGGATGGATAACGGCAGATTGAGACTAAATCATGAATGGAGTGAATGAAGAGAAATGTGAATGATCGAAGTATTGAGTTGACAGGAGATAAAGCACACATGGTGTGCGGTGTGTCTATCCCATTTAACATGGGATACATTGAAGAACAGTGCCCGATTCTATTACTGCAGGTAAAAAAAAATTCTTATAAAATGAATGCAAATGACAACCATTTAGACACACAGCAATAAGAACATTTTGGAAGAAAATATCCTTAAACTTTATTAACAACCACATTATTCCTAATATATGTGTTGTGTATGTATCTAAGCATAAGATGGCGACGCAATAGTTTCTTACTCGTTCAGATACATACTGGTTTTAACCACTGTGTTATTCCAGTGTAATAAATCATTGTGCTAGATTGTATAGAAATATAAAGTTGGACACTTTACATTTCTATACAATTTAGGACAATGATTTATTACACTCTAGAATAACAACACATAGGATTCATCTCAGCAATGTGACGTCCACTGTTGGACATATGCTTCCCCTATATAGGGGGGGATTTGCCAATATTCGCCACGCTTGGCAGGCGGGTTGGAGAGCGCAGTATGATTTCCGATCCTCAGAAGGCGCTGCTGCCCACCTTCTGGTACGTGATCCCTTAGCCGACTCTTACGGCACCCACGGGAAGAGATGGGGGAGTACTATTCTAAGCCGGTACCACCACGGCAGACACATAGGATTCTTTATTAAAATATATATATATATATATATAGGTAACAAGAAAATTGTATTCCAGTCTACAGTTGGAACCTCGGGGCGCAGTGAGTAATACAAAAAACAATTATTATATTTGAAAAAAATATTTACAGTATTTGAAAAACAATCTAGTTGATGCATTTTATTTCTACGATTTATAATAATGCCGATCCTAAATAGTATATAATTGACTGTCTCTTAATGATTTGCTTCCATCAAATCATTAAATTGTAAACCTACTTGCATCAACAATATTTAATAGAAGTGGATAACTATCCAGTGATACACATAGGTCAATATTGTTATTTTTTGACATTGTTGGGATCAATTATATTTATATATAGATAGACAAAGCAAACAAAAAAAAGTTAACATGTAATGCTTTATCGTGGAAAAGAGGAGGCGAAAAGTTAAGTGTAAAAGAGAAAACAAAGTACCTGCTTCATTTTCGGTCTGGACACCGGCATCGACGCCCGCATCACCCTGAGCTTCAGGATCGGCCGTGTCAGGACTGACGTCCTGGTCGGGATCCTCCTCTCCAAACAGCTGGTTAAACAGATGCTTGGCCCAGACAATACAGTGGATAGGCTCGGATGGAGTGTTCCGGATTGTACAACCAGGGAATGTTTTCTGAGGGGCTTTTGGCTGGCATTCGTAACATTGAGTGAGGCCTTTCTTAATTAGTTCCACCTGGAATGAAATATGCACTTTAAATGCCGGTTTAAATTTACTCTAAAATTGTTTTAGAATAATGTAATAATTCTGTGTCTTGTGTACATTTATAAGTTGAATCTCGCGTGTCCGATATGCAATGTATCAGATAAATACCACCCATTGGTTATCTATTGGAGCAAGGCTAGGAAGCCTATATTTACCTAGTTAGTAAATAGTCACTCCCAATGAGACCTGGAGTGCCTGGGCTTAACCTATATATGAAGCATAGCTCTATTTGTGCAGGAGGGAGTTCTAGGTTAAGCTCAGTACCAACTAGTAATAGGTTCTGGAGTCAATTGTAACGCACATTAAAAAATAAATCGGCGGCGGCGTCCAATTTCGTCTCAACTTATCAATGATCCAGCTGTTCGCCAGTAAAATTGGCTTTTAAGGTGCAATGTTTTTTATTAATTCATGTACAGTTCAAAAACTTAGTAAAAAATTAAGTAATATAAAAAACAAACAACTCAATCGCAAAGCTACCACTGAATATCATTACTGCAAGACAAGTGTGGTACCAGCACAAAAATCTAGTATTTCAGGGTAATTTAGCATAAAAAGAATATATGTATATCTAAGTTTGGTAAGGCATGACACTTGTTTGAATATTCTCGTTAAACACAAACCCAATTAGATGTAGCAAAAAAGTTTTAGCTTATTGATTTAATGAGTGTGTGTCAATTTGAAAGTAGATGTCTAGGTAATAGAGCTAGAGTAATAACTTGGTAATAACCTAGAGCTTCTTGGTTATTACCAAGAAGCTCTAGGCTCTGTGGCACAAGTATATTATACGAGCATGCCAAGCCAAGAAAAGAGGGCAAGGGAAGAGAAGAATTTCAGGTTGGTCACAGAACTTGGCACCCATTTAGATGTCAAGTCTTGTATGTGGTGAAGTCGACAACCACACCATATAACAGTCGTCCTAGCTCAGTGATCAGGGTACACTGACTTAGGAACTGCGACCCCGGGTTTGAATCCCGGCCGGGGCAAACATTTCTGTAATGAGCAAAGATGTTTGTTCTCGGGTCTTGGATTGTGTGTGTCTATGCCTCCCGCGACACAGGGTATCCTAGTGCGGGGTGTGTGTGTGAAAAAATAAGACTCCCATTTTCACTGTAGTTACCTGGCCGGCATATCCAGCGGTGCCGGTCTCAACAAGAGGCACATTCGCTGCGAGGCACATCCTGTTGACATGGTTGCGGGCCACACGGTTGTCCAGAGCATTCATTACAATATTGAACTCCTTAAAATAGCTCACTCCATAGTCATTGCTGGAACATAATGGTTAATTTTATTGACTTTCAACATATTATCGCCTACACTATTTTCAGTAGTTGGTGCTGTTGGTGCTAAAACAGCACTGTATGTAAGATGTTATAGTGGCAAGACAGTTTTCTCTAGTCAAGTTTCTAAAGAAAATATATCGTGGCGTAGAATGGAACTAACATTATTTTTTTGTTAACTCTAAGGCTTTCACGGCCGGGCTTGCATGTTGTATGTATTGCTTCCGGGCTGTTTGGCCGTGGTCTAAGTGAAACTTGTGTTCCAGACGTTTCGTCGATCACTGCGGTCGACGAAACATCTGGAAAACGTAGTCCTGACTGTACTGTCTATCAACACAAATAAGAGGCGACATTTTAGATTCTATTCTTTAATGAACTGGCTTATAGTATAGGGCATGTTTATTTATTCTTGACTTTACTATTTCATTATTTAGTTGGTTGGTATATTCTTTTTTTTTTTTTTTTTTTGTGTGGTTTTATCATGCGATCAGTCTTACGACTATAAGCAGATGTGGTGCAGAGGTTTATGTCGTGTAGGGTGCTATTCCCAGCGGAGTCAGCCTCTTTCTTTGTTTGGCAAAATGGCTCTTAATCAAAGATGTCCCGTCGTTTCTTGAGGCGACGGATGGTTTCTGGGAAGGTGAGTTGCCCCGCCAGCTGGTTCGGGTGCTTCTGCAGTCTGGACATGTAGTTAGCATGTAGGTTGGTATATTCTAAATATTATATTTATTATATTCTTAATCAAAGTGGAGGCGATAAGTCCTGCACTGACGACCCACTTGGCGTGTATTGAGCATTTCCCCCACCAACTACCCTAGCCATCCCTACATACATAGGAAGGAATGTGCTTTAGTATAAACTAAATACTTAAAAAATGTTGTGGAATACTCTAGACTAAGATCAACTTATCTACATACCTGATAACACTATCATGATGAGCAATTATTTTCACATTTGGGTTGAAGCTCAAAGCACTTTCTTTAGCTACCTGCGCTTTAGACTTGCCTACATGCTCTTTGTGGAACAGGAACTGACGATTCAAGTTGCTCACATCAATTGTGTCCAAGTCAATCTGGAAAATAGGCCATGGTAATAGTAGGTAATAATTTATTTTCAGAAACACAATTCCCACACCATTTTATTTTATGTAGCCTAATGTATTAAGTATTCCTATGGCGGACTCCAAACTAAACATAACGTGTATCTTGGCCACCCAAATCTGTAGTTTACAGATGTGATAAAGATATATGTAGCTAAAACTAGGGACTTGTAACTGACAGGAATATGCTTATTGATATTTTAAATCCTCAGTCTCAATGTGCATCTGTTGTTAACAGTGCTAAAGTGATTTCCAAATTCATCTCATTTGGGATAATAGCTGTGTGTTTTAATACAATGAAACGCCAATGCATACAGAAGATGATGTTTGTACACTATTCACGGTATCATAATACAACATACTGCATAGTAGTATCCTAAACATATTCAATGAAATTCAATGATTTTAGTCATTTTAGTTACAGAGCAGATATTGCAAATCAAATTCCTGAACAAAAACTAGGCACCTAGTTCGGTAGATAAAAATGTACAGTTTCACATCAAATACATTCAAGCCAACAGCAAGAGATTGGAGTGCCGAATGTCCAGCAATGGCTTAGTTTAGGGCTCATTGTAAATTTGTGTAGTATTTTCTAGCAAATTAACAGGAAGATTTTTCATGCTATTTTCATGATTATCTTTGTACTTAATCAGTACTGGCACTCATCATAACTCCTAGTAATAATTGATGATTCCTTATATTTTATTTCTTTATACCATTATGGACATGGAATCAAAAGTCATTTATTGCAAGAACAAGATAATATTTGTGAAAACATTAAATAGAACTATGCTACAGAAACAATTTACTAGCAGAAGCCCTCACAGTGGAGTTCACCTATGGAATCTTAGACAATCAAGTTATTTTAGGCATATTCTATATATTTGAAACTAAGATGTGTGGCCAGTGGTTATATTTTCTTGTTGAGTGTTTATTAATGCTTCAGTGTATGTTAAGATTCCAGTTATTTTCTTAAGACAACAGCCATCAGGCTACCTTTGAGTTCATTCCTCACTCTGGCTATATGCCAGATTGGCTTATACCATACTTTACAACTTTTGTTGTTTCCTACATGTCAGAAATAGATGGCTGAGGAAAGTACATAAATGCAGCACACAGTGGAATATTTAAAATATCTGAATTTATTGATTTTTAGAGGTTTTGCCTAGGTGCAACATAAGACATTGCTTAATAATATTTATTATAAGTCACAAGGATACTGCTGTAGCAATGTTGATCACATTCCCGTGGTGCCTGCTTTATGCATTAAAAAATATAATTATATGTATTATCAGTACATTTGTGAGTGGAGTTATGGCTTTAAAACTGTCAGATAATCTCATATATACACCACAAGGAGTACTGCTGCTAGATATGACCTTTGAGGCTAATTACTAATTACCTGCTAAAAAGTTATTCTACTAAGCTTAAGAGATGCTAACAACGTGCATAGAATTCTCGATACCCATTTGCTGTTTTGGAAATGGTTCCTTAGGGCATTGTCGAACCCAGCTATATTGATTTTCTGGATTTTAAACAAGAATAGAAAACTTTCCAGGCCTGGTTGCATAGCTATATTTTGGGTTCTTCAAAAACATATTTATTGATGTGTTTTACGTTACGTGTATCGTGTTGTCACAATCTTGGCAACATTGAGCGCACGCCGAGGGCACGTAGCTATGTAAAATTAGAAGTAACATCGTGATTAAAATGATCAGTTTGGTGAGAAAAGGCAGTAATTACGTACAATTTCAATGTATGGAAAGCCGGTGAGCACGAGATTCTTCAATATCTCACAACCTATGCCACCGGCGCCGACTACCAATATCTTCGAATTGGCGATGGCCTCAGTCAGTTTCTCATCGAACACGCCGGCCACGCGCGCTACCATGTTGTAGAGAGAGTTATTCACTGCAATTTACACAAAATATTACGTTATTTTACAATATTTTTAGAAATTTCGCACCCCCAAGCTAAACGAATTCATTCAAAAAATATTTCAATTGTTGTCAACTTTCATTTCGAGCATGAAACAACTGTCAAATTCGGCGTCAGTTCCAGTGTTTCTTAATTTTGACACCGCATGAACTCTGAATTTAGTCAGTGCTACGTCAAAAGTGATTTTATTCGTAGTGATACAGTTTAAAGTTTTAAAGTATTTTGCTTATGTAGTAACTCATAGAAAAATACCCAAAGAAATTGTTTCTTTGGTAAATAAAAGATGCATCCGCTGAGACTGAGAGATCATGGCTAAAAGAAATCAAAGTTACTTTCACAATTTATCCCTGCTCGATCGTAACTTCTGGGCACCTGCATTCGACAATTACATCTTCTATATTTGTAACATTTGATCGATATAGATTTAATTCCACTCTTACTTCTACAATTCATATTAATTTACTTTCGACAGCCGACCATCATTGGAACAGTACGAGCGGAACAAAATTAAATAATATCCGAATGGAGCATAAATGAAGTACGGAACAGAGTATCTGTCGTCAGCGAAAATAATCATGGTTTGACTGATCGAGCAGTCGAGCTCAGCCCATCTGGGGTGCGTTCGAAAGTCTTAGGTGCTCTCCAATGATCTTCTATATACAAGGATATACCATGCCACGCAAGAATAAAACCGAAACATGGCACATGAACTTCACCATATGAAGCTTCAACTGCAATGTTCATACATTGCCACTCTCACTCCAGTCCTTTAAAATGCGCTCGGTCGATAAGCAGCAATCTAAAACAAATAAGCAGTCGAAGATATCCTATCCTAATATTATAAATGCGAAAGTTTGTGTGTATGTTTGTTACTTCTTCACGCTCAAACGGCTTCACCGATTTCGATGAAATTTGGTATGTAGATAGTTTATACCATGGATTAACACATAGACTACTTTTATCCCGGAAAAAGTATAGTTCCCATGGGATAATTGAGGTAACGGGAAAACCGTAATCCACGCGGGTGAGACGGCGGAGTGCTACTAGTATATCATATATCCTACTAATATGATAAAGACAAAAGTGTGTGTGTATGTTTGTTACTTCTTCACGCTCAAACGACTACACCGATTTCTATGAAATTTGGTATGTAGATACTTCAGGTCTCGGAATAACACATAAGTTATTTTTCATCATCATCATCATCACCATCAATCATCACCACGCAGGTAAAACCGTGGTGTGCAGCTAGTATAATCTATACTTATACCATATCAATTCTGCGACCCACACGCGTGTTGCGCGTCACATTAGAAAGTAGAGGTCCAAGAATCATCACCATACTTACAGCATGTTACAAAGGCTATAGACAAAAATAATGAAAAATGGCGTTTATACTCCGTTGTGAGCACTTCTATAGTAGATATGACAGCATTATATTTTACACATATAAATAACATAAACCTGTGAGTGCCACTCTATAAAGTTAAAAGCAATTTTAATGAACTCGTAGTGCGTAAGTCCACCTTTTATATTTTCACCTTGAACTCGCAGGAAGTGTCGAGGGTACTGAATTTATTTTGATATTTCATTTTAAGGGGTTACCCTGCGTAATGACTGTGGTTTACTGCCATATATACGTTCGTAATAATAATTCTATGTTCATACCAATATCAGCGTTCTTTATACTGTCACTTATACTTAATTATTGTTGTATCTTAGTCTGGATATTTTTTTAAATAAATTGTGCCCGAGACTTTGCGTGATTTTAGATACAATAGGCTCCGATTACATAAATCACAAATTAATTTTCACGAATCAATGCCTGCTGACCACGAATTGGCAAGCACAGCGTAGGGCGGCCACCGATAAGGTGGACAGACAACCTGCTACATCAATTATTTCACTGGAATCATACATTTTACCGGAGGCCTATGTGCTATTCTAGACTATATAAACTATAGAAATATATAGACATATAATCTATTTCTGTGCTATATTTCATTCAGATCCGTTCAGCCGTTCGGGCGTGATTGAGTAACAAACTTCCATCCATTCATCCAAACTTTGACATTTATAAAATTAGTGGAATATAAATTTGTTTATTAAATTGTAGTTATAATAACTGTAGGTTTCCCTAAGTAATCTGTGGTTATTATTTAGTTTATTTTAAATATTTTGTAAATTATTTTAACCATTTAATTTTGTATAGGTAGATTTTTATTTTGTATAGAATGTTGTTAATAATAAATAAAATGTCTGAAATTAGACAAAGCAATAAAAATTTGGATCATTGTCACAAAGTTCTAGTACCTAATATGTATATAGTATATTATATATATCTCGGCGGCTCAGCGACCACTGATCAGACACGGACTTTAGAACCGCTGCCCCTGGTTCGAATCCATTCAGCGACGTACTTCTCGGTCTTAACTTGGATGGTTAGCCGCTAGTGGTATTTTCAACTGAGCGCTTCTGTGTTGCGGATGAAGTGTTAACAATCGTTGCTTACATCTTAATCGATGCGACTGACGCGGAGGTCGTATCACTAAGAAACGATCTTTTCCAGATAACTTTTGTAAGGAGAATATATTATAGATCTGTGTAGTTTGCAAACAAAAATAATCCTATAGCACATATATATGATTATTCTTCCAGGGTCGAAGGAACTTAACTTTAAAAAAAAATCTTTATGTTTATGTACATGGACAATATTATGTTCTTGATATAGTTGTTGTCTGAGAACAATGCATCTTTTATATGAGAAGGGCAGTAATATAAATAGTACCAATAGTACCACTAAATAGTACAAATAGTACCAATAGTACCGATAATCCGCGTACACCCATAGACAAAGCCTCGTTTGCACGATCCAGTGTAATCAACTAATCGTAGAACACAGACTATAGACATGGTCTTCCAGAGGATTATGACATGTTCCCAAATCTCAATAACCTCAATTTAGAAAAATGTTTTGTTGTTTTAAGCATTGAGTTTATATTTTGTGACTGCTCTGGCGCTGCGGGAAGTGCAGCCCCTCCCTGAGCGCCTCCGGCTTTTTAAATACACTCTAGGGGTAGGGCAGACAAGTACCAGGTAGAGTAGGGGTTGGCAGATTTAGTTTTTTGAACATCACAAACTCGAACTGAATATCATATTTATCTGGAAGTCTGTGGCTACTGGCACAAGGCAAAGGAAGCATCGACTTGCAAGCTAGGAATTCTATCTTAGTCTATGGATGTACACGCATTATTGTCTCGTATACAAAGTAGGTACCTAGTATAACATTATCCATATTTGACTTGACTTCTAAGCTTCCAGTAGGTATGCAAAAATCATGATAATCCATTGTTTTGTAAAAAAAAACACTGATCTGACCCACCGATACCGTTCTGAGATAATAAGTAACCTAAAAAGTGTAGGAACATATTTGAATCATATTTATATTTCTTTTGTAGATAATCAGTTCAAAATTAAATTTGTATACTTTTATTTTTTTCATGTATTCGCTGTCGAAATGCAATAGCAGCACTGTACGCGGTGACCTAATTAAATGATAAAAACGCTTGCGCACGGCCGATCGATAGTAGGTACCCACACATCACCCTTTAAAACTATTCCAGACGAAAACGTCCGTGCTAAATTTGATCTAAATCTGTTTAGTTTAACTGTATGGTAAAAACTGATTTACTTAATCTTTCTGACGTGGTTGAATATTTTTTTTATTGACATTCACACAAGGTCTTCAGGTCCCAAACTAGGCAGAGCCTGTGCTATGGTAACCTGATGACTGATATATATACTTATATACATATAGACACCCAGACACAGGTCAAACAGACATGATCATACACACAAATGTTTGACCTGTCCGGGAATCGAACCCGGGACCAGCGGCTCAGAAGGCAGAGAGCTACAAACTGCGCCAACCGACCAGCCAAAACAGAATAACAAACATCCATCCTTTTAAAGTCCCTTGACTATGACTAAAGACTTAAGTTTCTTTTTAAATAAAGGCTCCAGCTTTTTAATATATTTTTCCTTGTACGGGTGTGGGACGCAGAAAATCCTTGATTTTCCCCGGCTAGCGGCTGTGCCAAACATTGACATTAAACTAAGCCCCAGGCATCGAGTAAGTAGGCCACTTGAAATTTCTCGTTTTATTCAGCTTAGTGGCATGTGTAAAGCCTAAAGGCCAGCGAGTAGGTATCTAAAATAAATTTGCCCGCGGAACACGAAATTGAGGGTAGGTACGTAATCAGCTAATACACCAATTTGTGCGTTGCTTGCAACTTTTTTTGCAGAACTTAGGGAGTTTAATGTGGGCGATCAGCACGTGTGAAAATCGACAAGTTCTATTAAGATAATTTATCTAGAATAATTTACCATAAATAATAAAAAGTTTTTTGATTAATTACTACTTATAATATTTAAAAATTACATTTTAATGATAACTTGATAAGATTAATGTAATAATTAAGGAGTAAAACAAGTGGCTGTAGAAAGAGAAGGTATGGTGGCTATTAACCTATAGCAACGTTAATTTAACCTTGATAGCTACTTGTATAAGTATTTGACTGTGAAAACGAGTTATTATCATTGATTTGAAACCACGAACCTATACCTATAATGTTGTGTTTGAAACCCCATGTTTGAAACTCGAGATTTTTCACAACGCCAATTTTAGAGTCTTTTAAAAAGTCACGTCCATAGATAAGAAATACGTTACGTCATTTAGACAATAGTAGGTGTTTTTCACAACGATATTTTAAATTATTTTTATTTTTTAAAGTTTTTTTTTTGTAATAATATAGTAAAATTAATAAGCCATCTGCGATTGTCTCCTCTAACGTATAATTTGGTCCCTTTATGCATTACTCTATTTAGTTTGTGGGTTCATGTAACCAAAACCTATCTACAAACTTGATGCAAACTTAAGTGCGGAACTATCCTAAGAAAATCCAAATGCCTCCGAAAAATAAAGGCAAGGATAAAGGGAAAACGCCCCCACCAAAGGTGAACCTTACCCCTGGACCACCTCCTAAGCCGAAGAAAATACCACCGCCACCAGCTTGCTTCAGCCCTGAAGATCTGGTCAGGTTCAAGGAGATGTACAAGCTTCATGATGAAGACAATATTGATAAGGTTTGAACCCTTGCTACAGCTATTTTCAGCGTTACTTCTTATAATATATTTATACATAATTATATATGTCGGCGCAACACCGTCCATTAATGTTTAATTAATCCGTAAACCTTCTATTCTAGTGTTTTTAGTATGAATGTTGTATACTAAAATGTTATTATAATTTCTGAGTATGATTGTAATGAATAATCTTAACTTAATGTTATTGTTATTCATATTTGTGACTTCATTTGATTCAAGTTTTTGCGAGTACTTCGATGTAAGTAAATTTTACTATTGTTAAATGCTTTTGATATTTTAGCTTATCATAATTTATTTGTAATAACGTTTTTATAATTAAGATTTGATTTTGAATTGAAACGGGGCTATTTATGGTAGATTTTACATTGTGAAAAACACACCGGCGCCTCCTGCCGCCATTTTGAGGAACAACTTAATGATGGCGGCAGGCGTGCTCCGAAAAGCATAATTCAGATTCATTCTGTTGTGGATTTTTGACTGGAGAACATGTGAGTGCGAACCCTTGTCTAATTTCCCCCTAGATTCCAAGTAAAATCGCCCTTGCCTTTATTTTCAAAGGATATTCGAGTCTTAAGTAAATTCATTAGGAATAGTGATTAAAATTAGCCTTTGAAGTATAAGGCATTTATTTGAGTAAGCATTTCTAGAAGTAAAGTTATTGTACGATGTGATAGTGTTAAGAAGTGGCTATTTAAAGGAATCGAGCCCTATGAGTTTCTTGTCTGTTCTTCTCATAGTGGGAGTCCCTTGCGAACAGACGTAGCTACCTACGTCCAAATATATACCTACCCTCCAAACTTCATTGCAATAACTATTAAAAGCAAGTCGACTACATAGCTGTTATGTTTCATTACAATATTACCTGTTTAGTTCCTAGGTAGATCACACTATCTCTACTTAGCAATAGTTTATAGCTGGATACTATTAGTACCCAGTATTGCCTATACCGAGTCCACTTCGACATATACAACATAAATATATATACATACTAGCGCTTTGTTTTTTTTATTTTTGATGTTTTATATTAAGTTTAATAAGTTTTTACACTATCTGACTTGATGTTAAGTGATTATGAGATCAAAGACGACATCACTACGCCCATAATAGAACACCAATATGACCTGATCCTAATACATACATACTACTTTCATAATGTAATATAATTAAAACTCGAGAGATATTATTCAATTTTGGAAAATATTTCATTTAAATAGAAAATCATACGATTTCCCATAGTTCACCTATATGTAATAACATATGATAATTTTACCGAACAAGCGTGGGTATATATAGCTAGGTCATCAATTCGCAGAACTACATTTGAGTCGGCATCTATATATTTTGGAATAATTTTGAATTCAGTAAAACAAAGTTGTACCTATACTTTATGGGGACTTGGTAACTGCGGCAGTTTGTATCTAGCAATACAATGTAATAGCGTATACTATGTATAATCTTCTAGGCAGGCGTGATCCATTGTAGACCGCATCGTCACTTAACATCAGGTGAGATAGTGATCAAACGCCTACTTATAATGAAAAGAAAAGTTACACAACTCCAAAAAAAAAAAAAACATCGACAACATTAACCATCCATTTCGAAGACAACTATAATTTTAATGTACTTCCAAGAATCCATATTATTAGCGAAAATGAACAAAATTGGTATTCTTCGATAGAGCGAAATTTAATTTTATTCGCACATAATAATCAGGTGCTAGTTAAACGCGTCTGAACAATACCTTTTCACGCGTCGATTAGAAATCATTCACGCCAGCAAGCGATAAAATTATGTCGTGATTTCGCTACGGTTCACTGGGCTATTTGATTTTACGACAGGGCGAGGTTTTCCGTACAGTTTAGGCAAGTAGCGCGCGAGACATCTGTTTAAAATTAACTGAATTATTTGGGAGACAGCAGAGCGATCAAGCATAAAGGTCCGACGTTGGCAGTGGTCACGGTCAGAATCACAAACTATAGAGATGCTAGGTCAGAATGTGCGGCAGAGCGGCCGCGGATTAGCCAACTGAGGTCACGTAAATGAATATGAATACAATACATAAATGAGTTTGTATAAAATCAACAAATTTTGATGTTTATTTATTTAATTTCATAGCTAGCTAGCTAGCTCAATAACATCACATGAGACCTCTATATATTACAGTATAAGCTAAAATGGGATACGATCTTCAAGGATTTCAATGCAACGGCTCCACACTAGGCTCAAAGATATTGTTTAAATTAAATATATGTTTTGCACCTAAATGTGTTGTTTTGATCATATTGTCGTGTCGTGGTCATGTTCATATTCATATTACATATGAATTATTATTTATTAATTATAATATATATATTATTAATTATTAATTATTGGGAGGTCGGGACGTTGCAATGAACATCCTGACCGTTTCTTGACCATGCTATTACCTATCCAACAAACTAAGTTTTGTGATAATATTCTTCTTATTTTGGAAGATATACATAGTATAAACTCTAAGGCTTTCACGGCCGGCGTTGCACGTTGTATGATTTGCTTCTGGGCTGTTTGTCTGTGGTGTCTGTGGAGAGTTCTACGCTCTTGTCGCCGCTCGGACCTGAACCACTGAAGATGTCGACCGCAGTGATCGACGAAACGTCTGGAACACAAGTTTCACTTAGACCACGGCCAAACAGCCCGGAAGCAATGCATACAACATATACATAATACGTTTTTAAATTAATTTAAAGCATGTTTATGAAAATATAAAACTATCGGAAGGATTATGCTTAATCGTATTTTAACTGCTGGACACTCCTTTATACTGCACCAAAGATATTCAAAGTAAGAAAAATAAGATCTCTCTCTTGCACATGATTTTAAATTGTTTCTTCAAACTTGCGATTTGTGTATCTACAGCACCTTAAGTCGAACCAAAAAGCTATACTAAACATACATCGTTTTAATTCTTAATACTCATCTTAAGTATTTAACTCGTAGACTAGTAATAGTGGCATTAATAATTTTCGTTATTTTCCATCCGGCCACTAGCTAGGTGAATAAACGAGACCTAATAGACGCCTAACGAAATTTAAGGTATTATGGGGACCGTTGTTATAGTACTTACTGTGAATGTACACGTGAAGTGATTTATTTTATGTTGATCTTGTTGTTCCCAGGTGCCTCTGGACATGATTCCACTGATGCTTCGAAAGCTCGGATTCAATCCAAAAACTGCCGAAATCAAACAAATGTTTGCAATGTTCCTGGAGGATGATTTAGTGGACATGGTCGAGTACCATGAATGGCTGTTAATGATCGAAGCCAAGATGTCGTGGGGAGATGATTTCGAGTTGGCTGTCACGAAAGCATTCGCAGCTTTAGGCCACGATGATGAAGAAACAGGGATTTGTAACTTTGACCTATTCAGAGAAGAGGTATTCAAATGGGGAGAGCCATTTACAGATTTAGAATTTATTGACTGGATCAAACTAGCCACCAGAGACAGAACCTTAAACTATGAAGACGGCTCCTTCAACTATCCGAAGTTCATAGAAAACATGAACAATAGGGATGTAAGGTACATCAAAGAGCCGATAAACTTCTTCAAGCTGGACCAGAAGACTTTGGCTGAGCTGGCCATTAAGAAGGCTGCAGCAGAAAAAGAAGAACAGGAGAAGAAGGATGCAGAAAAGAAAGCAAGGGAAGAGGCTAGGAGGCAAAAGATGATTGCAGACGGACTCATACTTGAGGATGAAACTGTGGAGACCTAACCTGATAACCATTTTATTTAGCGTGCTTAATAAGACATGATTATAATTTGCATTCAAAGTTGTACATACAGAAATAAACATGTCTATCCTCATAAAAAGTGTTTTGTTTACGGGTTGTCTACAGTACAAACAGGAATACACCTGTCGGAATAGCTTCATATTTATAGAGAAAAACATTAAAATTCAATATTATATAGGAATTATACCAAGTAAGTATTCTTGCATCAACGTTTAATTTATTGGTATTCTTGTTTTATTACAAAGTTACGTTGGTGATGTCAGATATGAGTTTTGACTGAAAATCAGTGCTCAAGGGTAAACCTAGCGTAGGTATGCTGAGTCGGGACTTAGTCCTGACATCTCGCAACATTGCAGCTGCGTCTGGACTGTGTCGTTCAGTGAGGGGTACGTAAATTTAGTGTAATTCCTAGACAGAGTTGCTTTCCCTGTCTAGAGGTGTAATTGTTGTTTATTGTAATGTTGCGTCATGTTTTGAATTTTTTATCTTCTCCATGAAGCCACAATCACCAATTACATTATGAAAAGGTAAGCTCGACGCTTAGACACGTGTCAGTGGCTCTTTACACGTCACATCAGACGATGGTAAATTTTAAACGCGTCGGCTCCGCTGGGATGAAACGGAATTCTCAAGTGGTTCGCGGCCGATTTATACAAAAAGCGAAAAATTGGGTAAGATTTCTACACGTTACCTAGAAAAATGAAGCTTTGATATAAAATGTGTGTGTATCTCCTATTTGATGTACCTATAATCTGAGTACCTACTAAAGTACCTACCTATAATCTGTTCCAAAACCTTAAATATTTTGTGTAAATAGAGGGGAGAACAGTGCAAAAAATATATTTTATAATGGTAGTTTACTATATTTGCCCAACACGTTGATACACTTAATTTGTTCTAGTCTTAGTCTGCTCAATTATGAAATAGAACTCGTGTACTACTTTAACACTTTTCACACGTAAGATGTGTTCTATAATGTTATATGATGAACAAAAACAATTTTGATAGAAAATATTTTATTCGCTGGTAAGCCTGTAGAGATTATAAACATTTTTGCCGCCACCATTTCACATTTCATGCGATTTTGTTTTCTGGAACTAGAATATGCTTCTTGTGCAAATACTCTGGGTGCACACTTGTTATTGATTGTTATAAGAGATTTTTTTTATCTTCTTTTTGTTAAAAGATCATCATCATCATCTCAGCCATAGGACGTCCACTGATGGACATAGGCCTGCCCCATTGATTTCCACAAGGGCCGGTGTGAAGCGGCCCGCATCCAAGTTACGAAGAAAAAATCATTAAAGCCTTTGTGTTAGTCTATGTTTGAAGGTACATACATTACGAATTTCATTCAAATTTATAAAACCGTTAAGGCATGAAGAGACCATACATACATACACACACAAACTTTCGCATTTCTAGTAGTGTGATTACCTTTGCGCAGCCGCAAAGGTAAACCACAATACTTACATTAATATAATTCGCTGTCGGATACCTTCAGCTGCATACAAAATTTGCATGAAATCAACGATCTATATTTTTTATTCATCTACCCCACTTTCCATCTCCATATTATTCAATTTCTGCACACCGAGCGATTAGCTTGCATTTAACGGGATATTGGATTTATGCAAAACAGCTTTCAGCGCTATCAGCGCTATCTATTTATATATGGATGGTTGTTAGATCGCTACTCGTTGTTGCATGCGTGTTAATCGGCACATTTAAGATTAAAGATTCCCTAAAATAGAGCCTGGCTATATTGTCCTAACATTAGCAGCATTAGCACAGACCTGAGCTGCGTCTTTGGAAGATTGAAATTCCACTACTGTAGTTATTTTCTTCTTGATATTATCCCTGAAACTAGCATTTCTTTTTAACCAATTTGTGTGTTCGCGGATAACTTCGTTGTTTATGAACCGATTTTGATGATTTTTTTTGTTTGGTAGAGTAGTTAAATGAGACGACCACCCTAGTGGTCGTCTCATTTAAATTGCTTCAAAATAGAACAAGCGGTTTTTGAGTTACAGTCCAATAACTGAAGTGCTACGCATACCTTGACAATATTATAGTAACGGTTGAAGACATCGGAGAACATACACAATCACAATTGATTGAGTAGCAAAGGTCACTGAAAAGGGTGAAAAAAATTTATTACCAAATAATTGAACCGTCTTCAACGCTCAAAAGTGTGAAATAACTTATCGAACTCGGTACCATACTCACAATACTTTGATAATAGCTACTTTTGAACTATCATGGTACCGACTTCAACAAGTTATTTCACACTTTTGAGCGTTGAAGTCGGTTAAATTTTTAGATAATTTTATTTCAATACTAAGACCGGCGTATCTTAAAATCACGTACATAATTACCATAATGTTTGAGTCCTAGTTCACAAAAGCGTTCCTGATTGTGAGTGAATTCGTACGGTTCCCTAAATATGAATATGAATATAAAGCCTTACCACAAACTGGTAGTTACCATTTGGAACATTTACTTAATAGAACCAAAACTTTCATAGGTACATTGTATCCAAAGCCAACGAAATCTTCATCAACCACTTGATAATTAGTTACTATAACTACGTATGAGATAAGACACGTAACTACTAAGAGCCCTTTTCAATTAGCTATAGGGGCTATTCTGTAACTTTAACAATACATAAAGCATGGTAAAATCAACCTTGTTGATTATCATTCCTTACCAATCATGAATAAATTGAAATGAACTATATTTACCGTATTACTTACTTTCTGCTTGGTTAAAACACCATTGTAATAATAGATACGCTTCAAATTCGATAAATAGTTCTAGTTACCTTAAAAGTGTAAAAATCTACATTTATTAGTATTTAGCGTGATTTATTTATTGTGTAATAAGAATAACGCAAGAGAGCAATTATAATTTTTGCGTCACATTACTAACAAATTTTAGAAGATACAGAAAGTCACAATAAACCCATATCATAATAGACGATGAAAATTACTGACTTTCACAGTATATCAAGCAAGTGTTCATGAAAGCCTTCCAGTTGCCATAAAAAAACAATATCAGGGATGACATCAAGAAGTGCTATGAGGTGACGAAGGGATCAACACAAAGGGGAATTAGTGCGACCCACAGTGTGCCAGAAAGGTATACTACGTTCATGTCTGCTAGCACGCCTATAGTTGTCCGGAATAAATCTGGATAAATCTGCGAAGTAGATAGTGAAAGTTTAGAGTTCACGGTCCCTGTAAGAACTTTGCAGTACTTCGCATGGCCATCTGATCTAGGAGTCTGGTTACGTTTTTAGAATTATAGCCCAGCTGACGAAGCAAAAACTTGGTGGGATATAAAAAAGGGTGACTAGTCGTAAAGATTTTTGTCAAATGGTCTTACACATACGCAATATCAGGTTAGACAATTTTTTCGGCATCGTCCCGAAGCCCTCATCAGAATCTTGAGTGTGGCATGGATGTCGCAACTTCCTGCTTCATACTTTAGATATTTTTCTGCCAGGAGGTAAACTCGACGGTTAGCATAGACATAATGCCAAAGAACAAAAAATTACATACGTAGACATTAGACAAGGAGTTTTTGACTATTTTCTTTACGAAACTTGTTGACTCGGTTTGCTGAGCACCCACCATAAGACCCTCAGGGAAAGGGTGGCTCAGTCCCCTCTAAAAAGACGGTATGTCCTTGCTTATGATGGTGACTATGGGAAGATCTTCCTGGTTTGGAATTATGTTTGTATCAGTGTGAGCGTCTAATTTTTTTTACAATATCGGTACAGACTCAGGCTATGACTCCCGTTGGCTTCACTACTATTGGAATTACTTCGGTGTGCGTTCTCCATAATCTGATTATTTCAGATTTATGTGCATTAATAGTCAGTGCAGTCTATTAATATAAACCATGTACATATAAAGACATTATAGTAATATAAAAAATATAACAAATCTTGTATCATTAGATATAAATTATAAGACTAATGCTTGCGCCGCAATACAAGTCTTTAGAGATCTTGCGCCATTACCTACGCGATTTCACTCATTTTCACCACGAAAATATGCCTACAATTCAGACGCAATATTTGGCGAATTCGCCGCACTATGCCAGGGCACAAATTTTGCGGAACATATTATGCCTCTTACTGAATAGGCACACGGCTTGAGCTTGGAAGAAATTACTTTTTCGCAATATAGACGCCCATCGCAATTTTTATACCTGACATATTTGTGAATGTATTTATGTGTGTTTGCATTATAAATATTTACCTAAATCTTTATAACAGTATGGCCATACAAAGAGCAGAATTGTTCTCACAACTATCGTCTCTTGCTAAGTAATTAACTATGAAGATTAAATCTCTGTGTGAAGTGAATACGGTACAGTAAGGGACAGAAAAAAATGTATTTTATGTCGTCGTTTGTTTTGTAGTGAAACGGAAATTGGCGTAGTGAGACCTAGTTTTATTATGTTTTCGAAATTATTATTATCAGGTATATGATTTCTAATCATATTAGTGAGCCTATTATTTAAACGTACGGCTTTTTTTATTTGTGATAATATATATAATTAAGTAATATATATATATATATAACTTTACACTGTTTCTACGGGTATAACGTGGTACTTACACGTAATACCACGTCAATTCTAAAACAAACGGAGTGATTTTATGCGCAGTGTCTAAAACAAACTTACTGTCGTATTGTATAATCTTTGCGCCAAAATTAATTGTAAAACCCTTCGAAAAAATCCAGTATTGTTAAAGGAGAGTTTCGTCATTCATTTGCATTATACACAAAGAGAAACACAATTTTCGTCAAAAATATTTTTTGGTCTAGCAGTGGACAACCTGCAGGCTGAGATGATGATTATGATGATGATAAAGCTGTAAATGATTACATAAGGCGGTAATGAGCTGTTGCTCGATATAAATCATCAATACAAAAAACGATTTCTTGAACGTCCTATTATGGTGACATCGTTTCTTTTTACCCGACTGCGGAAGAAGGAGGGTTATGTTTTTTTAATATCTATAACGCAGTAGTAGATTACTTTTCCATTGCCTGCCTGGCTCAGCTTTACTTAAAGAAAACCAGTCGCCAACCATAGAGGCCCCAAGCTGCAGTAGATACGTCAAAATTACCAATAACAATTAACTATGCCAGTCTCAATGATATTATATGTTTATATATCATTGTGCCAGTCTACATTCTAAGTCTAATGAAAAAGTCCATAACATATTTAAGTGAGGTATCTAAATAATGCAACATAAGGTCTATTTTACGAAGGTATATTATAAAATGTATCAGTATTTAATCTCACAGGCAGGAGGTTCGAACATGCCCGTTTACAATTAATCCGACGGGTTCGACCATTGTTACTACTGAATGGCTCCATAGACTAATAAATAGTGCCCTTTAGTCTAGACCGCGGCTGTGACATAATAGTACAAGATAAGGTTTAAGTAATGAATACCCTAAACTGTTACACAGCCTAAGACATTTGGATATGCTAGTAATACTATGCAGACGATATGTTATATACTTATAATAACATACTTTATATAAAGATAAACAATATTCTGACTACTACATCAGTTGAGGAAACAGTCGGTTGACAGCATATGCAGAAGTTTGTTTGTTTTCGTAACTTTGGGTCTTAACCCTTTTGCCGAGTTCGTGAAGGCCGCGCCATCTTTCAACAAATGATTTATCTGTAACAATAACAAACTATAATCTTGTATAGGAACATAAACTGGAGCTAATTACTATAGATATTATAACGGGAGTTTTAAATGTGTTAACTACATTTTGTTTTATTTCTGTTGGGGTGACTCGTGTCCCAAACTATAAAGTTCTTTAATTCGATTGTTCTGACTCCATAGATATTAATTAAACTTCAATTATGAAATCATTGTTTTTAATGTCACTGTATATTGGGTACATAAACTGTTCTTATTACAGTGCGTTCACTTTACATAAATGTACACGGGTCAGAAAGTGAAATATACAGACACAACTGTACTAACTATTTAAGTGATACAATATACAATACGACTTTACTGGTGCTGTACTAAGTATGGTTAAACTATACATGGTTCTCCGACCACGGCGTTGAGGTGACTATGTATATAACTTTACTAATGTATTAACTATACATGGTTCTTCTATCACGGCTATGAGGTGACTCTGGAGCGCCCGTCGCCGGAGTGGCGAGTCGTCGCCAAAACGCTACGTTTGCGTTGTTTGCAAATGTACTTACTCGCTGTGTTCCCACAATTTCTTAAAATTAGGGTCTCTTAGTGTGTTAATAATGCTTGATTAGTTTAAAAGTACCCAGAAGCAGGAATACAGGTCAACACGTTAGTGCATATTACGTAGACCGTAGCGCGAAACCATCTTCTCTATCGGTTTTTAGCTCGTCGCACGGAGGTCTACTTATTTATTCCTTGCCATCACTGGAAAGCGGCCCCGTTTGAAAGGGATTAAACCTTATTTAAATGAAAACGAGCCGTATAAAAATTAGTCTATGGTGCTATAGCACGATATAGCTATAGCAAGATACGGCTGAAAACGTATTATCCTCTAGTATTTGATAGCAACCGTCGGTATGTCAAATTCTATGTACATTCATAAACTGCACATGGGATGACGAGGTAAGTCCCAGTCAAATACTGTTGGAACGTTGGATAATATTGACTCGAGAATACAAACAGAGATGCATGCGTTATATTTTTGTGTGTATTTATGAATGACACCTATTAATTTCTTATGCAATGGTATAAAATTCCCTGCCCTATGTTAAAAAGTTGTTAAAAAAGGTTTCACATTCAATGTTGCTTACATTTAAAATGTTGAGTATTGAGTGCGAGCAAGGAAAGTGACAGAGAAGCAGGGCGCGGTAATCCATGCGACAGACAAGGATGCAGATAGATTATTTTATAATTATTAGAAACCTTTCTTGCAAGAGTCTAAGATGTTAAGTTGGGGCGGCACTAGGTGTTTAGGTCTTCCACTCCGCTCTACCAGTAGTTTCGTTTCAAAATGTCCCACATTTTTCAAATTCATACATACATAATATCTTAACTAATTAGGCTTTAGAACCAATTGTGTTTGTAAAACCTAATTATTTATTTATTACATTTTAGAGAATCTGACGGCCAGGTACTTAAGATAGGGTTACTTGTACAGGTTCTTCAGGCTAATTACAAGATCCCACGGATAAATATCATAAGAAATAGAAATATATAGGTATCTGTATATATATCTATAAGCAATGCATTCTTTAAATTAAAGAATCAAAGTACCTATATACGTATTGCATTTACTTTACTAACAACCTACCCGTTTAAAATACACGCGATTCTGAGAAAAAAGAGTTTGGTAGATAGAAAATATGTGAAAGAAAAAGGAACGATGGGAAACAAAACTAAATAGGTATTTCTGCAATAGTTTTGAACGATTTGGTACAAATGAATTTGACTTATTGTATGTGGACCGTATTAGTCAGTAACTTAAGTTTTTCGCGGTTTGTTTAGTGATGGAATAGTAATAACCTAATAACAGATGTCTTAAGTTTTTGTTCACATTCTCAGCAGGCTTACCGGCAATCTATACATATACCTACCTGTAATGGAATACCTTTTTATCTCTGTTCTTCTTGGTGCTTTCATCCAACGAATCTCATTAAATGTAGTTCATCTCTATATTCATTTGTGGATCATGTCTGAACCAATGAGAACGGACGTAAAGTGGCATTTCATTACCAACCGGAAGAATGCTGGTCAATGTTTTCAGCGCTTCCCGAGAATTTCCGACGCACTATGGAAATATGCATGGCAATTGGTAAGTCTCTAATAGCTGCCATTCATCATCATCATTATATCAGCATCATTATAAAAGCCTCCCCCATAGACCGCTCCAAAGCGGCAAGCAGTTCACCCCTTCCTGATGCGGTCGTACCGGTGGACTTCGATCTCATCGGCCATCTAGTTCTGTGCGATACGTGCCTTGACCGCTGGCACCGCTGCCATTTTACTTTAGTCTACAGCTCCTCATTTGATCTTGTAAAACAGCTTCGAGCTTAGCTCTTACCATAGCTCGTTACTTACTAGGCGCATAGACCACATAACTTCTAAAGCTTGTAGGATAACTTTAGGTAATTTTCATCCCCTACGCTGAAGGAAACATTACTTACAATTAATTACTTATTTCAAGTTGCATTGAGACATTCAAGTGGGCATTATACGAGTTGTCTAATTAGTAAACTTATAGTCTGCCGTGTCTGTCGAATACTGGATCCAATTAAAGACTACTAGCAATAAATAAAGCAGACAAGCAGATAAACGTGAAGTTAGCAATAAATAAAGTTTGCGTGTAGAAGGTATGCTTCTATTTAATCACCTGTACTTTTATTTTGCGTGTTGTTTATTTATTCCATCAATATTCTGCGGGATTGTCTAAGCGGCCATAAAAATGTCTTCCATAACCTTGGAGAACAAAGTGGGCTCAAGGCAGTCTATCGTTAAGGCAGAACAAATAGCGTCTAATATTTATGATGGTGTCTCACGTGATAATGTTTAAAAATAGACTATCTTCAGCAAATTGGACCACACATTTGGATGACCGTTTCAAAACCTAATCGAGTTGAATGTTGTATAATGACATGTTGTGTAATTGATGAATGACGAAAATAATGGTCGTTGTCTCGAACAACTAATTAAATATAAGAACGGACACGAAACAAATGCATCTGAATAAATAATTCTTATTGATTTTAGTTATCATATTTATAGAAATATTTACTGCCAACAATCGACATCGAAAGAGAAATAATGTAAAATTTTACTTCAATACCACCGGGTTCGAATCCTGAACTGTGTTCAGGATTCGAACCCGGTGTTGTACAAGTTACAGTTTAACTGTTTCTTTGCAGCAGATCTTTGTATGTTTTATAGTTGCCCATACTGACCCATTTAAATGGCCCTACACAATTATATTCAGTTCATAGTCAGGTCAGGGAGTTATTTGTAAGAGCTGTAGTAAATAAGCAACATACTTTAGTCACGGATCAAATCTTAACTAATACTAAACGTAGAAAAGATATCGTTTTGAAAACACCGATCTCGCAAACTAAATTTGGAAGGAAGAGTATAGATAAAATAGGACCAATATTGTACAACAAAATAAGCAAACATGTAACAATTATAAATAGTACACGTTTCCAGACAAACAAAATAGTTACAAACTATTTACAAACCCCTGATTATACCACAACCAAGGGATGGCCACAATTGAATAACATAACATTGAACAACACGTAACTTATGTTAAACATACCACCTTGAGCTATGCAATGTCAGACACCTACACTCACACACCCTCACAAATGCATACACAATATTACCAAAAATACAGATGTATTAATTTAAATAAACAATATTTTTTACACTGATCTTGGATGAAGTGACCGTGGAGAGTCACTGTGACCCAGCTGTACAGGCTCATCAGAGACCTAGTGCAGGGAACAGAGAGTCACTAAGGTAATTTAATCTAGTATTGTATCAAATATTTAGCCATTTAAGCCCTTGTAAATTGTACCTATTCATTGTTATATATCTGCATGAATAAAATAATTTCATTTCATCAATAAAATCATTTCATTTCATATACCTATATAGTTTTAAAGGAAAGAACCTACAGCAAAGAACTTGGAAAAGAAGTTTAATATTTAGTAGTATAGCAATTCGATCGAACACCAATTAATAATACCTAATTTGAATTATTATGAATACTAAATTAAATTAACACGACTAAAAAAAATGTGTACTAAAAAATGGAACCGACTTCTAAACTTTAAAGTTTGAAATAACTTGTGGAAGTCGGTACCATTATAGTTCAAAGTAACTAATATCGAAATATCGTGCTCATGGTACCGACTTCGACAAGTTATTTCACACTTTTGAGTGTTGAAGTCGGTTCCATTTTTTGGTAAAAAAAAATTCTTACCCTTTTCAGTCACCTTTGTTACTCACGGGATCAATTTTCATTGTGTATGTTCTCCGATGTCTTCACCCGTAACTATAATATCGTCGAGGTATGCGTAGCACTTTTCAGTTATTGGGGTGTAACTCAAAAACCGCTTGTCCGACTTTGATGAAATTTAAATGAAACTACCACGAAAGATCACGAACTATCAAACAAAAAAAGAAACATTAAAATCGATTCATAAACGACGAAGTTATCCGCGAACACACTTAAAAAAATATATATGGTCGAATTGAGTAGCCTCCTTTATTGAATTCGGTTGAAAAAGAATACGGTACAATACAATATTCTGGCCGGTTGGCGCAGTTGGTAGCACTCTGCCTTCTGAGCCGCTGGTCCCGGGTTCAATTCCCGGACAGGTCAAACATTTGTGTGTATGAACATGTCTGTTTGACCTGTGTCTGGGTGTGTATATGTATAAGTATATATCAGTCATCAGGTTACCATAGTACAGGCTCTGCCTAGTTTGGGACCTGAAGACCTTGTGTAATTGTTAAAGAAAAAGAAAAAAAAATATCCACATAAAATCTTGTATAGATATTCAATCTTGGGGAACAACATTCAACCTGCAGACAAACGTACTGTTACAGAGAAACGTATTGAATGTTATTGTTAAAACTATAACAAATCTTTCTATATACCCATTATTACTCTAAAAATATTTCCTCACGAGCTCAGACTACTAAAAGTCATAATTGTTTCTAACATTTTAATAACATTCAACATTACATAAGTCGTATTTTTTTTGGTAGAATCACCTTATATTATAGAGCATTTTGTAACACTCGGTTTATCGTTTTTGTGAACTTGGTTGAAACTGTAACTTTAACACTGTGATTGTACACTTTGAAATTTTCGCACGATGCTTTCAGCGCCAATTTCTAAGTAAACTGACGGAGAAAGAAGTTACACACATGATTTTATTCAAAGTCTGGGCGAGAGGCTTTCAAGACTTGGATGTATTGTTATCATTTTTCTCATAAATAACTGTCGCACGGAGGTCGGGATAATAAGTTTTCTTACTGCGATCTTCGTTGTCTAGTCCTGCCTACATTTTGTTTGCTTATTTGGACTGGCTTATCTTTACGACCATACGGCATAAGTACCTAGGGTATATCTCAATGCTTGGTTTAATTATTGTCCCTTACTAGTTAATGTATTAAGCAATGTGATCAAGGTGATTTACATCACGTAATGAGTACTTCCTATGTACATATAATTACCATTATTTACTAAGAGTTTCCCTACAAGCGAATAGTTATGGCCGTCGTACTGAAGCCGGAAGTGGGATAACGCTCGTGTAGTCAACACCGGATGTGACGAGACGGATGCGTTGCGCTCCACGTTGCTGGAAACATCACGAGAGATAATGAAATATATAGTATGGATTACTCGTATATTTTGTGGACATTTGGCCCTAAAAGCAAGTATAAGAATGCTAAAATATGGTCAACTTGTTTTGTATTAACTACTTATAATAATAACCCATGTATGCAACACCGGCCATAGCTGAGTTTACCAATGTAACATAATCGATCATTTGGTTTAAAAACATCGAACGCTGTGGTGGTAACTTGGATGGGTGACCGCTAGTGGCATTTTCATTTGAGCGATTTCGTCGCCTCCAGAAGGCACGTCAAACCGTCTTGGAATAACTATCGTCAGACGGCAGAGTTGGAGGTCCCCTTGGGCGCTCTGAAAATTCTGATATTGGTCTAGTTCTAGCTCACTTTTTTTTTTTTTTTTTTTTTTTTTTTCTTCCGTGGGGAAAATGCATTTACGCACTTCCGCCTACCGGGAAAGTAGGCGGGGTGTGTCGGGCTCGCTCGAGCATCACCGCTCCCTGGGGGGCCTCATGGCCCCCAACCCTAACTGCACCCACAGCAGCCAGGGTCCACTACCGACTAAAACCCACGGTGTCCATCCAACCGCTAGAACGGAGGGAGCGCGGGGTACATTTGCATACCGCGCCCCCACTACGGCCGTCCGTTTCCGGACCCCTCCAGGGGGGAGGATGACCCTCCCCCTCGCGACCGTGCCGGGACCAAGAGCACGGCCGCACCACCCCGGGGACCACACAGTGCAAGGAACGCCAGACTTCCCACATCCGACGCTCGTGGTCCCCTGCGATGGGCCAGATGGAGCAGCCCCATCGCCAGCCGCTTCGGCCGCCACCCTCCGACGGCGGCCATATCGGCGCCACAGCAGGAGACGAACTGAATCACTCCCGCCGCAGCGCCTCCTCAGCTGCAGCACCGTCCAACACGGCGCCGCTGCCCCCCTCAGTTGCAGTGCTTTGCAGCAGCACCGCAACCTACCGTCAAGTGGACCGCTCCTCGTCGGCTTGGCGAGCAAAGCCTATCGGGAGCAGTCCCGGCCTGAATATAATAAACATACATAAATAAATGGATATAAATAAACTTACATAGATATGAGACACGCGAGGCGCCGGACGATGTCTAGTTACGTCTAATTCAGAGGAATTAGACCAAGAACAGGCAGCACCGCGAGAAGGTAATCGCCAGACTTGCCTTGAGGATCATCACGACCTGCGCTTCCCCCAAGACCGTAACCTCCCTACCCATCACGGGATGAGTAAAGAAGGCCTGGACTTAACCAAAACAAGCAGCGTGAACGCCGCAAGCATAGGCATAGCAACTATTTAATGGATAAACCCAGACCCGCCCAGTTCTAGCTCACTTGGTTAACCCGCATCAGCCAGCGTGGTGGACTTTGGCCAGTACTTAGTTAACTCTGAGAGAAATTCTTAGGCCTACCTGCGCTAACCAAATTATCCAAAATTCACCAGAATCGGCTGGTCCTTACCCTGTTCGAGCGCGCGCAGCGAAGGGATGATCAACCTCAGAACAATGAGAACAAAGAAAATGATTAAGAGAATGAATAGAACATTGATTTGCAGTTTGAACAAGTTGAGTTGGGATGGGAGTCTATACAGTTTGACTATGACGGACATATTTTTTCAACAACTACGTGAAATTATTTTTTATGCCTGACCTAGGATTGTCACGATTTATGCCTGCAAACTTGTGTGGCTCTACGCCTTAGCAAGTAGGAACATCCAAGTTATTTTCTATAAATAACTTACTGAAATTATTACTGGATTAAGTAGCTGTAGGATTCAAATTCGTGTATAATTAATTAATTAATTTTATTGTATTATAGGCGTTCATGAAATAAAGTGGCAAATAAACTCTCGAGAACTTCAAAATAACAATTCTTAAACTTCCAAAAGTGTCGTCAAAACTCGATTACTCGAACAACTTAATCTATAAAGTACGGCGAGCTAATTACTCTCTATTACGTTAAATTCACAGGTCATACACCCTTCACAGTTTTGAACTATAATATTACTCTAAGCTCTGAGGTTGTAAACGCATTATACGCTCTTAAGTTTAAAGTAGCTTTCCAACTAGCACCCTGTTAATTTGTCAAATGAAAACATTGGTCTGAGTGGGTGGTTAATTAAAACTCGTATTATTCACACTGGCGAAAATTTACTATAATGAAAGAAGTATAATAATATAATATGGGACAACATTCACACGAGGTCTTCAGGTCCCAAACTAGGCAGAGCCTGTACTATGGTAACCTGATGACTGATATATATACTTAAATACATACTTATACATATACATATACACACCCAGACACAGGTCAAACAGACATGTTCATACACACAAATGTTTGACCTGTCCGGGAATCGAACCCGGGACCAGCGGCTCAGAAGGCATAGTGCTACCAACTGCGCCAACCGGCCAGTATGCTTGTATTGGATTACATTTACATAATTATACAATGTAAAATTGTGATGAGACTACGATAATTACACGTGTTTGTGTATCCATATTCAGATGTTTACATTCCCTTCACGTCATCACACACTAAAACAACACAACGCCATCCCCGCACACAAACATAAATTGTTAAAACGGGCAGTTTTGATTTATTTCATGCATGTATGCAACTGAAAAGGTTTTGACCATTTCAACATGTTACTGGCCAGTTATAAAAGTGCCTAATTCCCGAAAGTAGATATTATCGGCTCTTGATAACTTTTTGACAAATTTGAATAAACTATCAATACTTTAAAATGTCCTTGACAATACCTTAAAATGTCCTTGTCCTTGACACATGTCCACATTCGTCAAAAGTTGTAAATATTTTTCGCTTCACCTTTCGAAAAAATACTAGTAGCAATAAAAATTTCAATCCTACTATCCTACTAATATTATGAATGCGAAAGTTTGTGTTCATGTGTGTATGTGTATGTGTGTATGTTTGTTACTTCTTCACGGTTTCAATTTTATTATATTGTGAGAATGATCTAATTAACAAATAGGATTAACAATTCGAAACATCACTAAATATAGGTGAGAATATTAAATTCACTTACACTTACGTAATATTAACTGACCTTCGATTTGACAACACTACACACATTTTTAAAGATATTTAAAGATGCCTAGTAAGCTGAATGTAAATCTGTTATACACTAGTGAAAACCCATTTGAAATAAAGCAAACTTAAACTTAACCATTAAATTCAAAGCTGCCAGTAAAACCCTACTGGAATAAGTTACATAACATTAGACTGAGGACTAATGCAGCGTAAACGCGGAACAGAATAATAATTCATCAGGTGAATAATAATTGTACGAGTATAATTAGGTATTATATAAATTCTAATTTATGCATCAAAGCTTAATGAGATTTACTCAGCAGTCATTTGATATATATTTCGGCGGAATTCAAAACTAACAGAGGTTTATTATTGCTTCAAAATTACACCCATTTCATTCTTAATATTATACTAGTTCTTACTATAATGCTTGATATCGCACGAAATACCTGCTGCAATGCACGTAAGTTCCTCAACGACCTACTCATCATTTGAATACGTGATGCTTATTTCCGAAGGGACGTCAAAAATGATGTCATTGACATTCGACATTTCAGTCAGATGTTTATCAGAGCGTTTGATCGATACGACGCGTGAACAAAATGCTGGCACATATTTGGCTCAACGAATCAGCATTGCAATTCAACGTGGCAATGCTGCTAGCATTCTGGGCACGCTGCCAGCCGGTAGCGGGTTAGAACATTTGAGTTATCTATAGGCTGCCAATAGCTGGTGGAATTCTCAGATGTTATTGTAGTAGCTGCAGTATTGTAATTAGTTATTAGTGTTTTATTTTAATAAAGGAATTTACCGTCAGATGTTGGATATAAAAATGAGTATCGGACCATGGTTTGGGTTCAAAACCTTTATATCTAAAAATGTTTTTTTTGGTTTATGTTTCGATGGATGGATGGATTTTCAATTTCAATTTATTTTATTGTAAATAGAAACGATATAAATACGATCAATCACATCTAAATTAGCTTTAAATATTGCATAAATTAGTTACAATAAGCAAATCAAATTATACATCTATGGAAATATCTCAATTGAATTACGCATGTCAGTCTTAAAATTAGGTTATATTAACATTCATGTCAAGGGAAACTAAAAAAAAAACAAAATCAAGTAAACAAAATTGAAATCATACAAATTATCTATCATAAGGTCCATTGTAAAAGTAAATTATTCAGTATCACTATTTTCGGGATTGCCCGAATTGCTAATGATTGATGGATGGATGGATGTTTGTTACGCTTAAACGCAAAAACTACTGAACGGATTTAGATAATATTTGGAATAAAGATGGGTTGGGTTCTTAGACCCTGGAATAACACAAAGGCTACTTTTCATCCCGAAAACAGTTGCTGTTCCCGTGAGATAAGCAATTAATTCAAAAACCTCTGTTACTCTTTCACACTCAAACGGTTGTTGAGATTTCGATAAAATTGAGTATAGAGATGAACATATAAGCTACTTTTATCCTGGAAAAAGTATAGAGTTCCCATGGGATAATTGAGGTAGTGGGAAAACCGTAATCCACACGGGTGAAATCCCGGCGCTACTAGTATGTTCGATATATTCTTGAAAATTAAGAGTAATAGTAAGGCAGCTCTCTTTGAGTGCCCGTCGACATTCTAGGTTATAGGCTAGTCAACAAGTTCAAAAACGTGTTAATTCTTGATAAAGCCCCTAAAAATAAGAGCGAAATATCATTAGTTAATTAGCACTAATTATTAATCCTATCCTACTAATATTATAATGCGAAAGTTTGTGTGTACGTTTGTTATTTCTTCACGTTCAAACGGCTACACAGACTTTGATTAAATTTGGTATGGAGATAGTTTAAACCCTGGATTAACACATAGGCTACTTTTATCCCGAAAAAGTATAGTTCCCGCAAGATCCATACCAAATTTCATCGAAGTCGGTGTAGCCGTTTGAGCGTGAAGAAGTTACAAACATACACACATACACACACAAACTTTCGCATTTATGATATTCCTAGGATTACACGGGTAAGTAGATAATTTACCTCCTACGTCAGCTCATGCGCTTCATGGATAGTAAGGGTATGTGATCCTGTACCTTTACCGTAGCTTTGATCAGGGTTTCCTTTTCATCTTGGATATGGACCAAGAAGAGGATGTATTTTGGGTATATCCGCACCCGTGTACTGCTTCAGCCGTAGGGACCTTATACGGGGAGCAGAGGCATATATACCTGAGTTTATATCCCTCGGCTCGTACGCAACATCCATTGGGCTCCGATGCGTGCACAACAACTCCTGGCTGATGCTCGTCACCAGGTTCGGGTGGTTACACCTTAGCTCGAAGAGATCGGTAAGAAACGTTAAGAACGTTAAGAAACGTAAGTTACACATACTTGCTTATAAATATCAGTTTCAAGACGAATTTAGTCACCCTTACCCGTCACTCTATATCTTTAGAGGGGCATCAATCAGATGCCACTGAAAGCTTGACATGTTTCCTAATGATGTATGTTTAGCTAAGAAATACTTTTCCATTCCGTTGGCAATGACAGGCGAAATGTTTTGTAAGGTATCTCTATTTGTATGTGTCAAAGTGCAAAACGTATGTATTTATCATCAAATATTATGGTAACTGGAATTAAACGATATTAAACGATGATAACCCTGAGTTATACATCTAGCGTTTGACCTCTATCTCACTTGATGGTCAGTGAAGATGTTATCACGCTAGACCTAGAATGCTCACTGGTTCTCAAGGTCTGCTGCCTGAACACACTATGTGTTTGGGGACAGTTTTTCAAACTTGAGGGTGGTAGCTAGCCAGGCGGGTACTTGAAAATATCCTACTACCATGCTGGAAATTTGATAACGGTATTACTTTCACCGGAAGCTCAAGCTGTGGTTGGGGATCAAACCGTCAGTTTGACAACCGATGCTCCCCCCACTAAGCTATCTTCTCTTCGAATGAGCTGTGGGTGAAGGTTAGTTCATGCCGAAGTTCATAGCCTGGTGGTAAGCTTCTCTCAAGTGTCCACTTGATAAACAAACAATGAACTACACAATCGCAATAGTGCATTCGTTCCAGAGCACTGTTTTTATGGTGTGTGTGTGTATGTTTCAACTTCTCTCAGCCATGTGCGTCCACTGATGGACGTATGCCTTCCCCATATAGACGGGAATTTGCCAATACTCGCGACGCTTGACATGCGGATTGGCGAGCGCAGTATGATTTCCAACCCTCAGAAGGCGCTGCTGCCCACCTTCTGGTAAGTGAACCCTTAGCCGAAGATAAAGAAATAACATACTAATACTACTAAATCTAAAAGATAAACTAAAATACAATGTATAAATAATAGCTAACTATATATACAGAAATATGGAACTATAAATACAAAACGCCATTTAAATTTCTGTCTTCAGGAAAATTGCCCAAAATGCTGGCAACATTTCATCGTGGAATAGCCGAACTTATTCGTTGGCCGAGGTAGGCGCCAGTTTTGGTCATCCCTCACCAGTGGTTTCCACTAACCGACATCTCTTTCAAAAAGAGACGTAAAATCATAAAACGTACTTAATCTTTTCTAAAAGCAATTATAAAATAAGAAGTCTCCAGCTCTCCACCTCGAAACAAAAATACTAGAGCGTTTGGTATGTTTTCATAACCTCTTTTATAATGCAAGTGCTGTTCGTGCAGCAGAAATACCATATAATTGCAATAACTCACGGTAGACACATTCGCGTGCCTCCCCCGGGGCTCAAAGCCTGCTCTGAACCGACCAGGTCATTTTAACAATGTTGCTACACGGCGCTTAGTTTCGGCGTCTAAGAAAAGACGGTATAAAATAACGCATGGAATCTTCATGGAAAGAAGAAATGTGTATTTAATTTAATTAACAATCAGAAGACGGTACAAGCGATCTGTGTTCCTTTGACAAATGAGTAAAAGTAATAGAGTGACAACAAACATGGGTTCCGACGCTCAACAGAACCCTGCAAATCCTAATAAATCTCATATCCCTACTCTATCTAATCTTATGATTACTTGCTACAGTCAAAAATGCCTGTTTGCAATACACCGATCTCAAAGAGAACAGCTATAAACAAATCTGTCCTTATTACAGATCCACGCCTCTGGAACGATCGAAGGCGCCGAGGGATAGATATTGACGAGAATTGCTTGTCTACATTTCTATTACATTTCCCTTAGATGTATCAATTCATATTGCCTTCGCATCTTGTGTAGGAAACAAGATTTATCATCGAAGCCAAAGGGTTAGCTGTATTTTGAAAGATAAGGGTTTATTGGCTTATTTTGACGAGATTATCTCATGATGAAAATTAAACTATGCAAGTCCCATGATTCTATAAGATATTTATTAAAAAAAATATCAATATGCAAGTTGTATATGATAAACTTTTACATTAATTACTAGCTGACCAGCATACGGCTTGGCTCGGCCGCCAGTTTTTCTATTTCTCTATGTATCCTTCTCCGCCATAATCCCTCATATGTGCGTATTAGATCTAATATTTATAGAATAACTAGTTGCGCCCCGCTGTTTTACCCGTGTGGTGAGGATTGAAAATGATGATGATGATGAAAAGTAGCCTATTTGTTATTCCGGACCTGAAGCATCTACATACAAAATTCCATCCAAATCCGTCCAGCCGTTTGAGCGTGATTAACGTAAGTAGTTAAGTAACAAACATCCATCCATCTATTCATCCATCGATCCAAACTTTCACATATATAATATTAGTGGGATTACTGTGTATTTCTTCTTTTTCCATATCCGGTTTTAAACAACTCGCACTTAGCCAAAAGTAAACGGCAAGGTTGTAGACTGAAACATAAAACTTTGATATGAGGGTAGTCATAAAAAATTCAAACGTTATTAACATATACAAAAATATAATTCGTTAACTTTTTTAACCTTTTGGATAGAAAAAACAAAAAGATTAACATATCTACGTTTATTAGTTTTGAATTTCAGTTGGCAGTCTTCGGTTTTAATTCTCAATTAAGAACCATCTTAATTTATAGTGTTATGACATTTAATTATTGCCAGTTCCCAAACTTGTTCAACATAGGTTAGTCAACGGTGCTCGCTACTCATAGGTAAAGGCCACGTTAACAAAATTACTCGTGCGTTGATTTTGACAGTCCTAAACCAACAGATTTGCATGTGAGCGTGCACACAGTAAACAGAGGGTTTGTCTTAAGTACTTTATCAAAGTACTGCTTTAATTTAAATTTTAAAGCGTTGAGTTTGTATGATAATTTGTAAAAGTATAATAACATAGATGCTGGATGGAAGATGGCAAAGCCTGAAATCTATCTGTCTATAATAGACAATAACGTTAGGAAAATAAGCTCACACACACACACACACACACATCACACACTCTGTTTTAGCCGCGTGGACTACAACTTTTGAGAGCAGACGTGATCAACCTGAGCATAGATAACCTAGCCTGTCATTGCTACATAATGAATGATGTTTCCCCAATTTCAGTTTACGTCTGAAAGTTTACAATTTAGAGACTCGCTTGAGAGGACACTATGTGAAACCAGCTATCATCTGATGTTTTTTTAAATTATATGATTTACGGCCGATGAGGTCGAAATGTTCTCGAGCGGGGACCACGGACTAGCAAGCGCAACGTACCTAGGATGTCCACCGACAAGACCTGAAGATAGCAGGAAGAGGTTGGATGCGGCCCGCTTCAAATCGGTCCCTGTGAAGATCATTGGATGAGATATATGTTCAGCTGCAGATGTCCTATGGCTAAAATTATTATCATGACTTAAGGACCTTCAAGAAATCTTGCCTTATTCATATTCTCTCTTCAAAGGTTTGGCAACGCAAGAGACCTGCTTTGTAGCGGATGTCTGGGTCCAATGATGATTACTTGCAGAATATGAGTAGCCTGCTTGCTTGGCCTCCATAACATGATTGAATAATTTCAAATCAACATTGAGAATTAAACCTAGAGTTCGTGGCGTAATTTTTGGATCATAGCGTAAATATTTATTGTGGTCTCAACAATAGGGCTGTGTTTATCAAAGAGACCTTTATGTTTGTTCAGAATTCGCTATGAATTTTACTAAGTGTGGCATGACGTTGGCTACACACAGAACCCGATTGGTAGTCAGATAATTACTGTAAAAAGCTGTTTCTATGATCAGGTGTTTTCTGAGGTGATTATTTCAATTGTTTAAAAAAAAATATGCCAAATTAAAACTGGATAGTTGATTTACATCCACACAATATTAATTGTATCCTGATCCAGCTGCAGTCCTTTTATAATTTCTCTTACATATCAATGTTTTAGCTACAGAGCCCGTTTACTTTCGTGCAACCTATTGCATTAAAAACCGTTAGGTATATAAATAAAAGTTACGGTTTTTTATTGATGTAATTAAAAATGTATGCTTTTCGCAATTTTTCCTTTATCTAATCTATAAGACGTTGCTTCGCACCAAATTTCAAGATTCTGTGTTCAAAGTACCCGTAAGTTTTGATTCCCTTGCGAGTGCCGACAATTTCCAGTAAAAACGGCTGTATCTTTTGATTACGTTGGCTTAGAAGTTTGATTTTTTCACAGCTCCAAGGGAGAGCTGTAGACCTGAGTATTTCATATGAGTTTTAGATTGATACCTCCACGCGTTGCTGAGATAAAGGGTCTAAAAAGACAGACAGACGGACAACAAAGTGATCTTATAAGGGTTCCGTTTGAGGTACGGAAACCAAACGTTAAACCGGTTTGTATTAAAACCCGTAATTATAATCCATTAGGAAACGTGCCTTTTATCCCGATTTTTTCCGCTGCTTACAGCAAAAACGTTATGGATATAACATAATATGTATAATAAGGCTATAAAATATTTGTTAACTGAACACAATTTTAATTATGGTAAATTATCCTTTACGTAATTATTTAGGAAAAAACATATATCAGAAATTAGAAATGAAAATCGGATCATGCTCAGTGCGTGAAAAAACCTTATTTTTTAACCAAATTCCTTCACCGTCCACCTATTACGTATTCCCTTTCCATACAGGCTAATTTAGCTTTTTCTAGTGGAAAATATATCTTGGTTTACATCAAAATAAATGGTTTGCCTATTGTGGGTCATATTCCGAACAGAATCATGATATATCAGCGCAATGGTGATGGAATGAAGATGGTATTATGCTCGTATTATATTTTAGTGGGTTTGCTGATTGTAGTTGCAGACTGTGATGTGACAAAGGACTTGTAAGAGAACCTTAACTATTTATTTATTTCTTTGACCATCAGTATACGTATTGATACTTTACCGAGCTTACATAAAGACTTTATTTACCTATCAATCTTATTGCCGGGCTGCGTTCAGGAGCTTCGTCGGCCAAATATTGATCGACCAATATTTAATCGATGTCTCACGAACGGCTACTTCATAGCATGTCACAGAAGAAGAAGTGACTTACATTGATCATAAATCACGTGATAGTTACTACTGCTTAAGTCACTTTTGACAGCCGACCAAAATTTGATTGATTCTAGAGGTAGGAAGATTATGGTCTCGTCGAACATAATTTTCTCTGACAGGTTGACGTGAACGGTCATAATCAAATATTGGGTGCAGCAAATAATGTTCTAATTGAGTTCGTGAACGCCGCTGTCAGAGCAAAATATGTCTTAGCCGAAGCCGCAGTCACACGCAGCTCCGGTGTTCTGAGAGGGTAACAGATCTAACTTCCGACTGCGGATGGCAACCGGATTGCTCTATTTTGACAAGTTTTATATTACTAATAAGAATTTTGCCATTTTTCATAAAATAAAATTAATGCCTTAAAAACTCGTTACATCAACACACTGAATAAGCGCTTCCTTTGTAAACGCGTTCGTCAAAGAATCATTTTATCATTTTCATCTGTTCAGTGAATTTTGAGGTTTGGTTTATTAATATGCTTATAGTACATACCTATTGCGGTACACAAGGATATTACTCTTGAGTCACGAATACAACTTAGTATATTTGAGCGTTAATATATTTTTTACACTTAATATATCTACTTTGACCACTATCTCACTTGATGGTTAGCGACGATGTGGTTGAAGATGTCACGCTTACCCCAAGATGTTTACTGACTCTCAAGGATTGCTGCCTGAATACACTGTGTGTTTGGTTTCAAAATTGAGGGTGACCGCTAGACAGGCGGGTACTGGAAAGTGTCCTACCACCATGCTGACAATTAGGTAATGATGTATGTATTGCTGCCGGGCTGTTTGGCCATGGTCTATGTGAAACTTGTGTTCCAGATGTTTCGTCGATCACTGATCAGTATCAGAGAAGACGCCGCGAAGGAGAGTTCTACGCTCTTGTCGCCGCTCGGACCTGAACCACTGAAGATGTCGACCGCAGTGATCGACGAAACGTCTGGAACACAAGTTTCACATAGACCACGGCCAAACAGCCCGAAAGCAATCCATACAACATGCAACGCCGGCCGTGAAAGCCTTAGAGTTTACAATTAGGTAATGGTCACCAGAAGCTCAAGCCGTTGATGAGGATCGAACTAGCGTCCATCAGTGTGACAGCCGACGCTCCCACCGTTGAGCCATCATTACATCGTCTCCCATAAACATAAATGCCATGGGTATACGCAAACTTTATCGACATGGGATTGGATGGGGGTTCGTAAACCAATTTCTATTCAATTGGAGTATTGAGTAATCCGAAACTCTCCCGTCCCGACGCGGCGCTCAACTTACATAGAAATGGCAGCATTCTTTTGAAAAGGGTCTGAAGGTTCCCGTAAAATAAGATATTTAGTGTCTGTAAAAGGTGTCCAGACACCAGATTATGTAAATTGCTCGCCATCTTGCCCGTCCATTTGCTAACCAGCACATTTTTATTTTATCTACGCGTGACAAATAAATAAAACTATTGATTAGAACCAAATTTAGAAATGATGATATAATTAGCTTAAATTTGGATGGAATACGCTAAAACGGATAAAATTTAGTTAAATAAGAGCCGGCATGAAGTGAATTTTCATTACATAAAAATATGTAAACCTGCTGCTATTTATGGTATGCAGAAGTGCTTTATGGTTCGCAGAACGTGTGAAAACCGCGTTATGGGCGAGTTTTAATTTCTTGATGTACTAAAGAAACTGTCGGATTTGTGGGCAGTATGTCAAATTTTTAAATCTGTTATAGTGTTTTTTTTTCATTTATCACAATATGAGCCCCGCACTAGGATTCCCTGTGTCGCGGGAGGCATGGACACACAATCACAGCACATAAATACCCAAGACCCGGGACAAACATCTACACTCATCGCACAAATATGAGCCCCGGAGACACAAAAGCCATGTCACTGACACTGACCACTGCACCACCGTGACCGGCCAAGTCAGTTGGTTTTCAATTTGTCATTCGTTAGTAACGTAAGACACCGTTACCTACCTACATTCCCTTCAAGCGTGATTTACTGAGGACGTTATTTGCAGTTGATCTGATGAACTGTCAAATGTGGAACATGGGAAAAGTAGATCACGCTTTGGTGGTCGGATGTAACACATTGCTTGAGATCCAGAAATCCAGACCTAAAACTCCAATAATCCAATATTGCTGGCTGCTTCAATTATGAACTATTATTGCAGCGGCTTAAATATTTAATTTAACTATGGGCCTTGTGACCGTACTCTGCTCTGAGAGTCACACAGTTAGTTATGGAAAGGACTATGCTCAGGTCTTCTTTACGCGATCGAATTAGAAATGAGGAGATCCGTAGAGGAAAGTACGTGACCAACATAGCTCATCTTATTAGCAAGTTGAAGTAGTACTGGTGGTACTGAAACTGAACCGATGGCCGTTGGGGTCGAAAAGTTCTCGAATGGAGACCACGGACTGGCAAGCGCAGCATAGGATGGCCAGGTACTGACCAGGTAGACAGACCTGACTAAGATCACAGGCAAGAGCTGGATGCGGGCCGCTTTCAACAGGTCCTTGTGGAAATCAATGGGGGAGGCGTATGTCCAGCAGTGGATCATATTGATGATATGTTCAACCAGCCACGATGTGGTTAGAGTGCCTATCATTAATTTGGGTTTCATTTCAAAATGTTATAAATGAGTCACGCTTCGTAGACGTTATATAATTAATCAATTGTCGTACAGCAACAATAAACTACTACTATTGTATAACAACAATACAACAACAAACTACTATTGTCGCAGAGGAAAGCGATTCCAATGAAACATTCTCACAGTTCAAAACCACTATCCATGACGATATGACTCTATTATATGTAAGGTAGAGGTGAAATAAGGTCTTACTCCTGAGTAAACGTGTGACCAGATAACATCTTAGCTACCCCGAACAATTTTATTCGTGGATTTTTTTTTTATGGGATAAGGTGACGGAACAAACAAAAGGCCCACAGGATGTTAAGTGGTAACCTCTGCCTATAGACGGATACAATTTCTAAAAAACTCCACTGCACCTGAGACATAATGTTGGTGACGTTCAAATTATTTGAAGGATAAAACTCGGCTACTAGCGGGACTTGACTTCACGACTACAGAATACCATCTTGTCGCTTTCCTTCAAATAATTTAAGCTCCGACTGGCATAGTCTTAACAGAATAAACCATAAAACTCTTATAATGTTGGTAAGTCTCATGTGCCTGTAATTTCACCAGAAAACCATACCCTTCGCACCAGAACACAGCAATCCGAACACTAATGCCTGGCGGTAGAAATAGATATGGTGGCAGGTTACTTCCCCGGGCGAACTCTCAGATTTAGTGTACTACTCTTGTATAAAGTAAAGTATGAAAAATAAATAAGTAAGTAAGACCTGTGTCTGGGTGTGTATATGTATATATATATATATATATATATCAGTCATCAGGTTACTGCTGGCAGGCTCTGCCTAGTGTGAGACCTGAAGACCTTGTGTAAAAAACCATTGAGACTAAAATAATTCTTAAAATCTATTTTACTAAATGTGTTAGTCACGCTTGCAAATTGCTTGATTAATTATAAGTAAACTTGACAACCATTTTTAATTTAACTCTCCGTCTAATGTTCGCAATTCAAAGCATGTAGGTAAAATTATGTACTAATGAAAAAAAAACTGCTTGAGTATTGAATCGGCTAAAACAGATCCATCATAGCTATAATAAGGTATAGGTATACTCATTACCTATTGCCAAATAGTTATCTACTCTCGATTCCCAAATTCCAAAATACCCGCATATTTGATCACGCGTAACACATTACTAGCCAGCGTAAGTAGAGACACCCCTATCTGAGCTGTCAAATATGTTCGAAGAGAGACTGGAACATTGTATTTAATTGCGTAGGTCTCATTAGCATGGTCATTACATTGATATTTCGAAATACTTTGTTCCTATTACGTGTACTTAATTTACAGGTACTATTTCTAATCAGTTTTAATGAAAACATGTATCATTAACATTCTAAAATGAGTCAGTTACATATGAACCAACGGCTACTAAGCCAGCGGATCAATAGTAATACATATTAAAAATAAAAGTATTGTCAATCATTAATAAAGTTTATTATATTTTAAGCTGAGTAAATTGGTGACAACAAATTGAAAAATAATATTGTTTGGTTTTTCCAATAGGAATCTGTTCTGAGACCTTTCAAAAATAACTCCGAAAAATTAAAAAAAGTCAGATTTGTTGTCATTTGCAATGTTCCCGTTTCACAAGGAAAAAAAGTTAATTAACTAATGCATAATTAACTGGAACATCACGATAAAAATTATCTACAAGCTGTTCCGAATCGAATGACACCTCAATCTGTAAAAATATTGGTAAACATTTTTATTTATTTATTTATTAACATTCACACAAGGTCTTCAGGTCCCAAACTAGGCAGAGCCTGTACTATGGTAACCTGATGACTGATTTATATACTTACATACATAAACACACCCAGACAAAATGTACTAAAATGTTCTTAGGTTCCTGCGTTCTAATTTGGATATTGTAACTACTTGACTATATCGAAATAACTGTAGATATTTCGATAAAATCAATTAGTTAATTACTATATAATTACTATCAAGTGATAGCTGGTTTCCATAAAGACACGTAATAGGCTAACGCAGCTCTTACCAATGTTACTTCAACCGAAGCTGAGTACGCGCACACGTGTGGCTATTTTAACTTGGCACAGCTCCATTATTTATCCTTTGACATTAGTACCCAATTGACGGTAAATAAAGTTAAGAGTTAATACGTTTGATAGTCGGGATTAGTTACTACATGAATCTGTGCATCGTTGAACTATATACAAAGGCTTGATTGTTTTTAATTTAGCCCAATATTTTACAGCAAGCAAAACCTTCCTTATAATTTAGAGATCTATATCGTGTATCAGGAATATTTTCTGAACTTATATTAACATTCCATTTTTAAATTGAGAATGATGCTAGTGATAGTGTTTGCGTCTGCTTTTTTAGCTGCGTACGCGCAGGACTGCAGAGTTGGCGGAAAAGGGGTAATGTGTATTGAACCTATCTATAAGCATATTTATTTTAGTTTTGGAATACAAACAACCAGTTGAAGAGAATTAGATTAAACAAAATGCGAAAAACAATAATGTACATGTGTGATTTGTTAATGTAAATAAAGCATAAAATGTATATTATGTTTACTCAAGAATTTACTTTTATTAGGGACAAATCTTCTTTTTTTTAGAATATACGCCTCTTTTAATGTCTAAACAATTATAATAATAATAATAATATAATAATATAGGACAACATTCACACAAGGTCTTCAGGTCCCAAACTAGGCAAAGCCTGTACTATGGTAACCAGATGACTGATATATATACTTAAATACATACTTATATATATATATACTTATATACATATACACACCCAGACACAGGTCAAACAGACATGTTCATGCACACAAATGTTTGACCTGTCCGGGAATCGAACCCGGGACCAGCGGCTCAGAAGGCAGAGTGCTACCGCAGAGTTGTTTAATCTTATAACAACAACACTTATTACGTGTCAATCTTTTAAAAAATATAAATAAACTAATATGTGATACAATATCACTATAACTATATTTACAAAATAGTTTTGAGAATGTTTTGCCATTACCGAATTCACGTAATAGTAAAAATACTCAACGTCGTTCTAATGGGTTTGAACTAATGATATTATATGTTTATATGAGGTAGATGTCGCACAAGCGCGCGGAAACTGAGGCGGCAAAATTAAGTCAATTGTAGTAATTTTCATTGCGACGCGCATTTCAAGCGCAAGTCTAAACATATACCTATCCTTTTCTATATTATTTGTACCATATTATCTGTCGCAGTAAGCATGTTTATGTCGTAAAGGAACAAAATCTGAGCACCGCGCAGTATGAATATACGTCATCTTTAGTAAAACATCATTGGTTTGAACCCATGAATAGAATACCGTACTATGAATTTTTCAATAATTTGAGCGTATGTTCCGCCTTGTGTTAAAGCAATAAACTATAAAAACTCTTGGGAGTCATTCTAAATTTAAATATTGTAGTGCGTTATTTACTGCTCGGGTGTAAGCGTATTTTACAAACCTTTTTATTTGTTATATTCGTTATATTTGTCGTTGTGCTTGTTTCAGTGTGCTGACACGGAACAGTGCTGCGGAGGATGCTGTATTGAAGGAGTGTGCGGTGACTGTAAGTCGAAGTAACTTTAATACCCATTGAGACATGTCATTACCATCCAAAAGAATAACATTCAAAACAAAAATATTTTTTTTTTGTTTTGGCTTCGCATTTTGCTTCCTAAAGGTCCTTTCTACTTTCAAAAGATTACTTTCTAAAGGTTAATCTGTAGTATTTATTTTAATGTCGTATGAAATCTATTGTTAGTCTGTATTTTTTAAAGATGTATTTGTAACTGTGTTCACTGTAAGAAACAAATAAAAATACGTGAAGTTATCAATTGTAATTTCAATTTTCTTCAAGTTTGCAAGTTTACTTTAATCAAATTATGGGCATGAGTTTATAGATAAGAACGTACTTTCGTTTTCTAACCGATTCAGTAAATTAGTAGGTTTTTTACTCGACCTTTTACACCTTTACTTGGGTGTTGTAGAGGAATAAATTTGCCATTTGAGCCATTGTGCTTAACTTTCTTACACTCGTACACTTTCACAGACAATTACTCAACGGTTAAAAATCCACATTATCTAACACTGAAGAAATATTCATTTTTAGTCAACAGAACAAAACGTAGAAGACGTTATATCCCACCACAATCGACTAAAATTCAGAATAATTTGTCACTTTCTCCAATCATACCAATGTTATATCACACTTATATTATAAAGGCGAAAGTTTGTTCGTCTTATTGTCGTTACTATGTTTGTTACTTCTTTTCGCTGAAACGGCTGAACGGATCTGCATGAAATTTTTTAATTTTATGACAATATTTTATACTCTGAAAGAGCGCATAGACAACTTTTTATTCCGGAAAAACTCTAGTCCCCATGGGATGATTGAGGTAATGGGAAAACCGTATTCCACGCGTCTAAAATCACGGGGCCCTACTAGTTTAATTATAATTGAAATAAGAACGGTAATAACATTGACACAAGTATATGCCACGTGATCAAGAACTTATCCACTAAAATGATACAACCTACTGATTGTGGACCTGGATTAAGCGTAATCTACAATCAAATATACTATAGATACACAGTTTCTGTGAAAATCAAACCTCAGAAGTGTCCCCTCGCCAGTGTTTACTTATACAGATATATTCTCTCCATATAAAAAAAAAAATTCTCGGATATTCTTTCATTTTAATTATGAACCTCAACACCCTAGCAATAGCGTGCTAAAATATTTGTAAGAGTTTTTCAACTATTACTTTTTGGATTCTCACTTCGGCATCGCAACACGACACACGATTGGCGCGGTCACACGCGACAGTGAGCAAAACAAGGCATATGCCTTGTTTTGCTGCGCCGTTAGTCGTCATAGTGCCGTTTTCGTACGGGCGATCGGGTATCTACCCTATTCTATATCGCTGAGCGTAATACGAAAATTCTAAAAGGAGCTTTTTATAGTAAATTTTGACAAAGCGAGAAAATCTCACAACAAAAATTCCAAATGTTTATCAGCAATTAGTGATTCGCTCAACTGAACTAAACTAAAATTTTGGAAAACTAAATCAGTTCTTATACGGTTACGATAAAGTCTAAATTAGTATGAGACTTATCAACAACATCACTAAAATTAAAATATATTTTTTAAATTTGCGGGTAGTTATAGCGAAATTAAGTTGCCATTTATTTGGTGCCTCTAAAACTACCCGCAATTGGCCAACAGTTGAATAAAACTCGTCTAATATTAGTGAGAGCGTTGTATGGAGTTATACGAATTTGAATTTGAACGTAAATAGAATACGAGCTATTTCAATTTGAAGAATTTTAGTGAATTTTAGCTAGCTTATGTGATTAACAGAATTAGGGCCAAATGTATAGCTTATCAGCTCACTAATATCTATCTTGTTAATTATTAATCTCTTACCATTTTCACAGCATCAAGACTGTGCATGTACAACCAAGACGTGTGTGAAGAGCACAGCTGCATCGGCGAGGAGTTCTGCGTGCCGTACTCGCCGCCGGAGTGCGGGGGGTGCGAGCCTGTCCCCGTGTGCGTGATGCGGAAGCGTGATGCGGAAATAGTATGAAATATACCTATCATGTTTTCATAAAAGATACATCAATAAACGTGATTGATTCGACAGCTTGGTTTTATTGCAATCACGCCAGAACGGCTCAATGGATTTGGATCAAATTTGGTATGGAGATAGCTTATACTTTTGATTAACACATGGGCTTATTTTCATCATCAACATCATCACCGTTTTTCATCACCACGTGGTTAAACCTATTACCCTAGCGGGTAAATCTTCTGTAACCTATCCAGTAGTTTGATTGACCAGCTGTTCATGTAATAAAAGCCTTTGCACCATTACTAACTGACTCAGATATAGCGATAAAGTAAGATTCAAGTTAGATTGGCATGATATACGCTTCAAGTTACATTAGCATGATATACGCTTCAAGTTAGATTAGCATGATATACGCTTCAAGTTATATAAGCATGATATACGCTTCAAGTTTGATTAGCATGATATTCATTTCACATTCGCCTAATGGAATTGAAGCATTTTGATTAGGCGTTGTTTTATAATTTACAATACTTTTTGAGACACTGAGAAAAAGAAAGTAGATTCTCTAGAAATGTGGTGTGGGAGAAAAATGCTTAGCATACCATGTACTCAATTATTATTTAGAACCAACATTTCCATACTAAACAATCTTAACCTCTAACAATACCTTTCTTCCATCGCATCATCGCATCTATCGTACAGGGTCGCATTCTCAGTTTCTTTGAACTTTTTTACACAGCAGGGAAATGAGTCTGTGGGATGCCTTGTAGTTCAGGAAAAAATGGATAGCATCAGTGCCCGCGCCAGATCACCATGCGCTGAACGGACCAAGTTATCCCTGGATGGTCCACTCCACGACTGTTCCAGGGGTACGAGATGAGTGGTGACGAATTGTCAAGCGTGCCACCACTCCTGATGTGACGACCACGGCCAATCTGTCAAGTGTGTAGCGACTAAGATAAATATATTATGAATTTATATAATCATCATTTATTTATTTAATAAACAAAATCCACAGCTCTCAATTTAACATTTTTGGACAATTAATTTTAACCTACAGCCAATAAAAGGATTAACATTCTATAGTAAATAACTATTGCTAGACAGTCATCGCTTTCTTTAATTTGGTTTTTTTCTAAGTCGCTTGTGCGCATTTTTTTTCTCATCATTATAACGTCAGCAGTTGGTAGTCTACAGCAAGACATACATAACTATTTTGTTATTAAAACTGACGTGGTTTTGACACATTGTGAATGTATAAAACTCGGGATTTACGTAATAAGTCAGAGGGTTCCGACAATAGTTTCAACCACATTCGGTGGTCTTTTTCAAGGAGAATACGAATTGCTCGCGGACGCGGTCGTGGTTCGCCTAGATCGCCTAGTATAGTAGATACAGTACGTATTCTCCTTGAAAAAGACCACCGAAATGCAAGCGCGTCCGCGAGCGCCCCGTATTCTTTTGAAACATCGAATGTGGTTGAAACCAATGATGTTTTACTAAAGATGACGTATATTCATACTGCGCGGTGCTCAGAGTTTGTTCCTCTAAGGCATAAACATGCTTACTGCGAGAGATAATACGGTACAAATAATATAGAAAAGGTTCAGACTTGCGCTTGAAATACGCGACGTAAACAAAATTACTACAATTGACTTAATTTTGCCGCCTCAGTTTCCGCGCGCTTGTGCGATATCTACCTTATATAAACATATAATATCATTGGTTGAAACTATATTCGGAACCCTCTGACTTATAACGTGAGTCATTCCCGTGTTTTGTACATTCATGATGTCACTTAAATAAAGAAATAGTAAAAAGTAACAATATTTTTAATGTAAATAAGATGGCCGAAAATGAGTTATTTACATTAAATAATTGACGGCAAAGTAATCTTGAAATGTATTTACAAGTTCTCTAACGTTATTAAGAATAAAGAATACAAAAGCTATTATCTAAAGTAAAAGGAGAGTCGCTTTGGGGGTCTAAGACATAATTAATAATGGTAAGCCTTTAAATGCAGGGTCGCTTTTAAACGAGCTTAAAAATAATAAGATAATGGCTCTGTATTTACATATACAGTAGGGTAACATTAAAATTGAGATAAAAAAATACCCAAAGCTAGTTTTGGTGCACAAACGTTCCTTAGGATCATGTCTAGTACATCCTTGAAACCCCCTAATATACCCCTAGTATCTGCGACTCTTCCCTTCCACCACATGTGTCTCCATGAGCAGTATTTTGAATTTCATTTTATTTTCCACCTACCTACGTATGCGTGCTGATTGACATAGTCACTATACATAAAGCTTATTAGATGAGTGTTCATTTTACATATACGGATTAATATGTGCGTTACATATTAAGTATAGGACTTAGATCATAATGCGTATCGATGAGATGGACCAATAAAATTATGTGGACACTGTGTCGAGTGCAATATTCCAGGAGAAGCGCCGAATTTCATAACACAGGTTATATTACGCCTAGCTTGACATGTAACCTGATTTCATGAAGAAGAAGAAGACGAGTTATTTATTTAGACAAACAATAACATAACAATATACAATTATCCATTAGCATTCCATATAAGCTGTAGTTTTCCTAAGAGAATAAAAATGAAATAAAAGAACAGCAAACAAATACAAAAAAAATCCTGTGTAAAATGTATGTACAAAATTCATACATTACACAACACCCGAAATCAACATAGAAAACAAAGAACGCTGTCTCATATACAGTTATGCCTAAAATGGTCTGGGCTCAGCACATTGCTGCAGGGGAACCTACAGTGCTGATTTTCAGCCCGAATATTGGTGTCACACAAACCATCACAAAAAAACAATGTTACATAACTTACACTAACAAAACGAATAACCAAATAGTCGCCAAGTGTTAGTTTTGTAGCGTAAGTTTTGTTTCGTTTGTTTGAAATAAATAAATATTCAAAAACGGTAAGACTCAAGTGAAAACTGTAGGAAGTAAATAATATTATGCTTATTCAATTACAAATAAAACTTACCACTAATCAAATATTTTGTTAGTGGATAACATATATATATTACTAGCTGCGCCCTGCGGTTGTACCCGCGTGTTGATGAGGGTGATGGTGAAAATTAGCCATTGTGTTAATCCAGGGTATGAGCTAATTCCATACCAAATTTCATCGAAATCGGTGTAGCTGTTTAAGCGTGAAGAGGTAACAAACGTACGAACATACACAAATACACACTTATACACTTGCACATATACACACAAACTTTCGCATTTAATAATATTAGTAGGGTAATATTTTGTTCTCATACAGTACCTATTGGTAGTCGTAGTATAACGTGACATACACTCCTTTTTAGTTTCAACACTAATATTATTAGCTGCTTAGGCTGCCAATTAGCAGCTTAGTATTGAAGGCCATTAGTGGCTTGATATTGGAAATACACATTCCAAGCAATTTCCCGCGTGATTAATTTAGATCGTTAAACTTACGCCGAATGGGGCGTGCGGCAGCACTGTTACTGTACGTACAATTATTGTACTGGCTGTAAGTACAATTATTGTTTTTTTTTCTAATACACTTGTACTTATTAAATAGGATTACTGGTTAAGTCGACGCAGATCCTTTAAGACTTTGCAGTTTCCATCATTCCTGACTGATTTGACTATGAAATGATGGATCCCAAACATAACTATAACAATTTTAAAGATATTCCTTATTAAAGTTTTTTTTTAAAATGAATCGGACTTTTGTCTATTGGTCTATTTTTTTGGGATTTATGCCTTATCTTTATTTGTGTTTGAAATTTTTGTGTAGCAGATAATAATATGTTACTTTATTATTTGCAACACTAAAACTGCAGTATACTGAACCGACTGCTTGTGTCGTAATAGACGATTGATACTTTTTATTTATTTATGGACTTTGTTACTGAGCGACTACATCGTCCGGTAAGAAAACTATTGATTACACACAATACAAACTGTACAACAACAAAACAATTATTTGGATAGACAATCCGCACGATTCATCAATCAATCAAATTATAAATAGATATAATCGGGTGAAACTATCGGTCTATGCGACCGATATTTTAAGCTAACTTTATTACATAGTGAATTATGGAACTGATATATTTTATATGATTGTTTCTGCATAATCATATAAATTTCTCAATGTCGTGCACAATAAAAAAAAATTCTTACTTTCTTCCAATCGACCAGTGTTGGTTGTATAACCTTTCATAGCCAATCATTGGCCTGATCTTAGGAAGCTGTAGTGGGTGACACCAGCACTGGTACACACGGCACATACAAGTACCTTTTCTGAACTTTCGCTTAGGGCAGGGTTAGACCGGTTCTCCTAGGACCAATCATTGTGATGAGCATTTCCGATTATCGTACAGGATACATTCCTCATCACCAGTAACAATACGATTCAAAATTCCTTCCATAGTGACGGTTGAGTTTACAGTTCATTTTTCCTTCAAATAATGTGAACGTGAGTTTAACAAAGTCGACGAGTCAAGTGTGACTCGTGTTTGTTGAATTGCTTCAGTCAATTCATACGGAATCAATTTTTCGAGCTTTTTCACTTTTACAATTTGTTTCAAGTAAATGAAAATTGTTTCATCACTCACACCGAAGTCTGCCGCTAGCTCTGACGTGGTTTGCTATGGATCGGCTTCCACGATTACTTTTAATTCTTTATTGTCAACTAGAGTATCCGGCCGTCTTCGAGGTTTGTTCTGTAAATCAAAATTTCCGTAAGAAAAACGTTGGAACAGTGTTTTATTTTCCCCATACTTCGTAAATAACCCGAAGTTTTCCATATTGTGAAACAAAAATCAAATGGCGCGAAAACAAATGAATAACTGAATTGGAAACGCAAATACACAACCCTAAATTTGAAATAAATTTGAAATTGGAATTGTTAACAAAACGCCAGATATTTGAGATCAGAGTCGCCAGTTTGTCAAAATGACAATGTCATAATATATAACAACTTATTTTAATTTGAAAGATGTCGGTGAAGTTAATAAAGTGCAGTTGATTGTGCACTCAGTTTGATCCAGTGTTAAGCATTCTTTGTGTTTTTCTTTCTCCAAAGTCAATTTATTTGCTTGCACATGTGTGGTGTGTTAAGGTTATGCATCGAGCTGTGATGTAAATTAAACTAAAATATGTTTTTTTCATTTAGATCACGGCCAAACATCCCAGAAGCAATACATACAACATGCAACGCTTGCCGTGAAAGCCTTAGAGTGTACAATAAACTAAACTAATGTATATTTTACCAAAATGTCCATCTACCATTTAAGCTCATAGTATATTCCGCATTCAATGATTTCTACTTTAGCTTACTAGTGGATACCGAATGAACTTTATAGGAAGGCATCAGTCGTAAGTACAAAAATGTAATTTGATTTTCTTATTATTACAACTACAAGAAAATGACAAGCCTCAGCCACAACTACACAATCTTACAGTGATTTCTTTTAATAAAAGAAAATCGCCAGCAAAGTAAACAAACGCGTCTCAGTTTGCTTGCCATATTTACTTAAATAGAAAAGTCAACAGCATAATAAAACTTTCCGGTGCAATAAAATGGAAAAGAAATATAATTTTACTTCAACTATGAAACAACATAGCTTGGAGATATCAAAAGTGGGGAAATAAGAAACTCTTCCACTCACCCAGAGTTCCGCACAGTACTATTGTTGTGTTAGTGTAGTGTAGCGTGAGTTTTAACACGCTCATTTTACGGTGTTTTTACCCGACTGCGAAAGAAGGAGGGTTATGTTTTAAAAAAATATAAAGTGACACTTACGCGTAGTCGATATCACGATCGACAATCGTTTAGGCTTCCACGGAATCTTGATTGCGGTGCGTTCGTCGTAACGTTAAGACGTGATGTCGAACGCATCGCACTCATTGATATTATATGTTTATATGAGGTAGATGTCGCACAAGCGCGCGGAAACTGAGGCGGCAAAATTAAGTCAATTGTAGTAATTTTCATAACGACGCGTATTTCAAGCGCAATTCTAAACATATAAGTATCCTTTTCTATATTATTTGTACCGTATTATCTGTCGCAGATCACAAAATCTGAGCATCGCGCAGTATGAATATACGGCATCTTTAGTAAAACATCATTGATCGCACTCAATGTATGCTAAAGTCGTATTAGCAAGGCTGCATAGGTTGAACAGATAAACTCTACTACTTTTTTCTTATAAAATCACAATAGTTTTATACTTCTTGATCTTCGTTCTTGAGTGCTTTGCGTTTGACGTAAGTCCCCTCTCTCACTAACGTTACGACATACGAAAATGTAATCACGCTACACCTAGAACATTTTCCGACTTAATCAATTAGGACCAACATTCAAGCACAAAAACATGCAGTTGTAAATGGAAGTAACGGTTATTCTAATAGAGTAATTTCATTATGCCACTCAATTTATCCGCCATCTTTTTTTTCAACTTTTTTCGTGTTATATGTATTACTAGCTGAGCTCCGCGGTTTTACCCGCGTGGTGATCAGTAACGGTGATGACGGTGATAATGAAAATAAGCCTATGAGTTACACGGAATCATAAAGTGATAATCATGTTTTTATATATTCAATGGTTATAGCTGAACTCCGCCTTCTCAGCGGAGAAATACTGTGGTGTAAATATTTATCATTGTAATCATCATCATCTCAGCCATAGGACGTCCACTGTTGGACATAAGCCTCCCCCATTGATTTCCACAAGGACCGGTTGGAAGCGGCCCGCATCCAGCCCTTGCCTGCTATCTTAGTCAGGTCGTCTGTCCACCTGGTCGGATTAGACGGTAATAAATTAAAAAAAAACATTGACTTAGTTACTGAGTAGACTTAGTGTTAAGGAATTAATAGTTTTTGTAATAAACTTAAATTGTAAGCAATAAATATGTTATTTAATATTACAAGTTAGAGTAAGATTTAGATAAAACATTTGCACCTTTCCATGCAGACCGAATACAATACCACAAAAATAATATTAAAATCTCTGTATATGTTTGTATTCCAGCAAATAAATGGTTTGATTTGATACCAAGTAAAAAATTAAAAAAAACTTATTACCAGGCACATAAATGCACTATTGTTTTAAGGCGCACGCTCCACGGCCCTGCCTATCCAACTCCCAATCTCAAAAGTCTGTGACCTTCTGTGCCCAGTTCTGTCTGTGACCAGTAGTGGGCTTGAGATATTAGTCGACATTTTTGGCTCATTGTGACATTTTTTTTTTACACACGCACTAGGATTCCCTGTGTCGCGGGAGGTATGAACAGATACAAATATCCAAAACTCGGGAAAAACACCTACATTCATCGCATAAATGTTTGCTCCTGCTGGGATTCGAACCCAGGGTCCCCGCGGACCAGAAGTCAAGCCATTGACGATAGCACCACGGTGAACGTCATTGACTGTTCTTTTCTTCATTATTTACTTCTAGACCTACTATAACAATTAAAATGAAACTTAGCAAATCTAGCCGGTGTCTTTTATATTTATTTTTATCCCGATTCGAACCCATTCCCTCTGGGGTCAGACAATCCATAGTCGGAGAAATTGCGACGAGAAGCTAATATATAATGTCGAAGAAACCCTTTAAAACCCCCCAAATGGTTAATTGAAACCAGTAAAGTACATAATTAGCTACTTATTATCAAAGTGTAAGGAGACCGCAATTTAAATGTGATGGTGTTTAAACTTTGTTCTAAACATTTGGCTACGCAAAGTTTAAAACTTCTTGAGTTGTTTGTGGTGGAATTATGCAAGATGGCGTTGAATTCAGCACAGATTTAATAATAGTTACTTTCTGCGTGGTGAGTGCCATTAATAATTATTTTTCTCCCAATTTTTTACATTCTTTACCAGTTATAAGATAAATCGAAGAAATGTTTGTGTCTAGACTAACACGTAACAGTGCCCATGATACATTTTCTATTGAAGATTTCTATTCAATATTTGACTTACGGCGGAGGATAGGACTGTTTTTATTGAGTAACTTGAATTTAACCATAGTGGCTATACAAAAAAGAACAACATTGAAATAATAATATGAAGCCATAGTATTTTAATTAGAATACGATAAAAAAATTGTAATGTAACAAACCGACTAGGACTCACGTGGTAAACACTGGAAAATTACTCTCTGCAAATAAGTTCGAAACTGGTCGGAGAGTAATTTTCCAGTGTTTACCACGTGAGTCCTAGTCGGTTTGTTACATTACAATTATGGATGAAACTCGCGATAGTTTTCACGATAAAAAAAGATAATGATAAAAACGTATTCATGGCCAATAAAACCACAATTCGTAAAGATATACACACAGAGGTGAATAAATAAAAGAGTATGTATACAATTTCTTTTGCAATAATAGGGGTACGCGCATCTGCGTAGCCTTGAGGATCACATAGCGCTGGATTTCAGCGTACTTCTTTGCTCGAATACGGTGTCAGTCAAGAGTTTTGTTTAGCAGGTAGATAAAAGTAATCCTACTAATATTATAGATGCGAAAATTTGTGTGTTTGTGTTTATGTTTGTTACCTCTTCACGACAGATTTGATGACATTTGGTATGGAGAAAGTTTAGACCCTGGATAAACACATAGGTTACTTTTCATCATCATCAATCATCACCACGCGGGTAGAACCGCGGGGCGCTACTATTATAATATACAATACAAATAAAGAGGGGAATATTGTATAATATACAATACAGATAAAGGGCTCCAACTATAGTTTCACTATAATATCATCGACGTATGCGTAACACTTGTCAGTTATTGAAGGGTAACTCAAAAACAGCTTGACCGATTTTTTAAAAATTTCAATGGGATCACACGTGAAGCACGAGCTTTCAAACGAACGAATAAAATCCGTTCTCCTTTCGTTCCTCCTTCTTTCGAAGTCGGTTAAAAAATGAATAGAATTACGGCCAGTTATAAAACATAAAAAGGATGAATACAAAAGTATGGTCGCCAACCTGGCCCCGAGCGGTGTAGAACACCATCCAACCATCATTCGAACCGATCGACGAAATACACCCCCATTTTTTTTACGTGGGGAAAGTGCATTTTCGCACTTCCGCCTACCGAGAAAGTAGGCGGGGTGTGTCGGGCTCGCTCGAGCATCGCATCACCGCGATCCACCGCTCTCTGGGGGGCCCGGAAGGCCCCCAACCCTAACTGCACCCACAGCAGCCAGGGTCCACTACCGACTACAACCCACGGTGTCCGTTTTGCCGCTATAACGAAGGGAGCGGGGGGTACGATTGCATACCGCGCCCAGTTTTAGGTAAAATATTAGTGCCCGTTTTCACCAACAAGCCCTTATCGCCTTCGTAACTAAGTATCCCTTAGCGTTAAGTATCTCCCTATTTCAACGCCTACCTAAATTCATTTTCACCACACTAGGTGTCACCTAAAAAGGGATCCCGTACGCAAGTGACAGTTTTTTTTTTCTAAAGACGCGTGTACATCATCGATAACTTGTCGATAAATTTATTAACTCTGTATTTCTTAAGAAATAAACATTTATCGAACAGAATTTATTAAATAATGTGAATGTATACACTTCTTACGTATTTTCATCGATTTTACGGTTTGCTTAAGCATTAAAACAATAAAAGATTGATCATAGACATTGCCAATGAGTATGTAAACACTTCGTTTTAGACATTGTCTTTGCTTGTTTGTCAGTCTGACGGCTGCGGTGTTGAAAATAGCTTTTACGAATCTACAATTTTGTTTCGATTTTTGATATAAGTTTCGTTCCTGTGATTTCTACTATGAGTACGATTATGGCTGAAAAACGAAAACGCGGACAAAACTTTCTTGCTGAAGAGAAAGACAAGTTGGTGAAATTGTTAGCGTCTCATAGAGACACAATTTTGAACAAAAAAACAGACGGAGCCACAAACGCCGCTAAGAACAAAGCTTGGATCGAAGTGACGAATAGTTTCAATGCGACGGGAAATGTTTACAGGTAATTGTGTGTGCTACATAATTGATTACAATAATAAGTAAATAGATAGTTATATTACTGGTTACATACTTGTACATGGGGTTATCCCAAAATCGCCACGTGCTGCACGTGCTGCTTATTAAGTATATTCATTTAATTTTCAGATCAAAAGACTCTCTTATGAAAGTTTGGGAAAAATTAAAATCAGAGAGCAAAATTTACTATCAGAACAGCCGAAGGAGCACAATGGCAACAGGTGGAGGTCCATCAGAAGTAAAGCATGACCCCATACTAGAGCAAGTGTGTTCACTTCTAGGTCGTGGATGTACTGGTATAATTGGTGTACAAGACTGCGATGTTATAGATTCGGAGGGGCCTTATACAAAAAAAATATGCCTCGATGAAGGAAAAATACAGGTCACTTCAGAGCGGGATGATATCATACTGGAAGTTCTTGATCAAGAACCTTTAGCAAATGGAGACAAAGAAAATGAAGTTAGTAGCCACATAATGGCATCTACTTCAGAGGTGTGTACGGTGTATGAAAGTTGTGATAATATCTGGTAAATATTAGTTCTGTCTAAAAAAACTTAAATCTTTATTTCAGACAATTCCTATATCAAAGACTCCATTGTGGTCAAGGAGACGACCTCAAATATCACAAATTAATGAAAGGACTGAAGCGCTATCATCGATATGCTCTAGTTTTACTAATGTAAATAAAAAGAAAGAAGACATTGAGGATTTAAAACGAAAACTGCTCGAAGAGGAAATAGATTTTAAAAGGAAATTATATGAAAAACAACTCAAGTTATACGAAACGCAGATTCAAGCGGCTGAAAAAGATGTTCTAATGAAAGATTTAATTATTGAACAAATCAAAAGTATTTATTATTTCTATTATTGACTTTCAAAACATTGTGTAATTAAATTCCTTTGGAAACCATAGACAGGGTCGGCACCAGTGACAGGAATACTTGGAATTTGTCCATTTGCTATTAATTCCTCTAAATTTGGGATACTTTCATCATTAATTGGATCACGCTCCTTCCTAATAATGCATATATTGTGCAAGATACAACAAGCCAATATCACATTAACAGCGTTGCTCAATTTCTGACGGATTCCTACGGCTAAAACAGGGAACCTTCTTTTTAAAACTCCATATTGCCGTTCAACTGTGTTTCTTGTTTTGATATGGGCCTCATTATATTTTTGTTCCCCACGAGTTGTTGGATTTAAGTATGGAGTTAAAAGGTGACTCTGAAATTAAAATTAAAATTTGGTTACTTTATAATATGATATTATTTTGTTTCAGGTGGTACTGCTAACTGGAAAAACCTGTTCATTCCATAACAGAAGGATTAAATAAATATAATTTTTAAGAATTTATACATCTTTACTTTATAAAATATAGCATCTTATTTTAATTCGTACTGTGTTTTTGTTATATACCCAATACATATAGTAGTATAGTAGATACAATATGACCCACTTCTTACCTTCAGAGGGTATCCACTATCACCTAAGAGATAGCCACCTCCATATTCACCCCTTTCAAATCTTTGGTATCTGCTGCTGTTTTGGTATATGGTAGAGTCATGTGTAGAGCCCGGCCAGCGTGACACCACATCAGTTATTAATAAATTTGCATCTGTTATGGTCTGCACATTTATAGACATATATGATTTTCTATTTCTGAATAACTCCGCGTCATCACCACCTAGTAATTAAATATCATTTAAAATGTTGTTTCTATACAATGTACATAATTATGTATTAAACATTTATGTACATAACCTTACCTGGTGATTGAATTTTAATATGCGTGCAGTCTATACATCCTATTACATTTGGAAAACGTGCTATGTTATAAAACTGTTTTTTTACTGTGGTGATCTCCTCCTGCGTTTCAGGAAAACGTATGAACTCTTGTCGTAGAGTAACTATAGCAGTTGCAACTCGTTTAATTATGCGACAACTGGTAGCCACGCTGACTCCTCCTAGATCTCCGATAGTCATCAAGAAATTGCCAGTAGCAAAGTATCTTAGCGCACATAATAGTTGGTTTATCGGCGGCACTGATTTATTCCTAAAAATAAATAATAGATAGGTAAGTAATTGAAGTTACCAAAATACATCCAAAGTAAAGCCCACAATTGTATTCGTATTATCTGTGAATTACGTACATATTTCGCTATATAGGTAAGTACTTACTTGTCGTTTTTGTATTCTAGAAGGTGCTCAATTTTTTGTAATAAATACAAAACACTCTCTTTAGATAACCTATATCTTATGAAGAAGTCACGATCGTCGTATTTATCAAAATCATCAGCTCTTTCACGATAAATGCGCGGTCTTTTAAAATTATTTAATATATTTACAACCTCTACAGCTTCCAAACTTTCCAGAAAATCGTTTATTTCACTCTCCATTGCTAAAGTAGTATGATACTGAGAGCTAAAGACTGAACTGACTGTCTGTCACCTAAGGGTAGGGGCTGTTTAGGCAGGCAACAATCGGCCCCCTAAATATAGAGGGCCTTTTAAGGTTATAAGGGACACCTAAACGTTGGTGAAAACGAAATTCTTATTAAGTGTTCCCTAAATGTTACTAAGGGACTCCTAAATTTAGGTGTGTGTTGGTGAAAACGGGCATAAGTCCCTTATATAGTCCCCACTAAAACTACCTGCAATAAGCCAGCAATTGAATAAAACTGGTCTAATATTAGAGATAACGTTAAATAGAGTTATACGAAATTGAATTTTAGCGTAAGCATTATACGAGCTATTTCATTTGGATGAATTTTAGTGAATTTTAGCTAGTTGGAGTGATTAACAGAATTTGGGCCAATATATAACATCGTCATGGAGAGAGTAAGATCTAGTAAATACAATTTCAGTAAAAAATTAATATAAATAATAACGCAGTTTCAATTCCCGCCCAGGGGAATAATTATTCTCTCTGAAACCATAGCGTTCGGTGAGCAAGCGTTTGTAATTTGGAAAACAATTAGAATAATTAATCGATGTTTGGATACATCAGTGGCGGCAATTTTAAGCAATGCTGTCTTCACAGAATTGTTATTTTGTAGTTTTTATTTACCTTGCCGTCGGGATGGAGCTGTGTAGTTTTAACCTTTATCTAGCCCTGAATATTTATGAAGGGCAAAATATATTGTTCTTATGAGGGTTATAGCTCAATTAATGTTTATATTTCAAATATTATATATAAAACAAAAAGTATTATTTTGTAGTAAAGTTTTTTGCATAGTTTTGAGTTACAGAATTAAATTATTTATGCCAAAAGTTTATCACGGGCGTCATTTCTGACTCAGCGTCGAAACCCTGAGAACACCTGTCGTGGGATGTTTTCCGGTCCCGGCCATTTTGCAGAAATTACCTCTCACGTTTTGGAAGTCGTATTCAATAGCTTGCGTTTTAATAAAGTTTGTAAACATGGCTAAGTGTTTTGACTAAAGAAGTACTTTGCGCCCAAGCTTCGTTAGGCGAGTTTTCGGGTGGTTCTAAAAGTAACGTTCATATTACTGTATAAAATAGACAGGCTGCGTGGACTGCTTCATAAAAAAAAAACATTAATCTAGTCAATTAAACTACTACCAGTAAGCGAAGTTCCCAAAATGCTTAACTAATACTAAACTAAGCAATTACCAAAGTAAACTAAACTAGAATTGTAGAAAATAAGCTAAATCTTATGCCGTCACGATACAGTCCCAATTATTATGAAACTTATCAATTACAATACTAAAATTAAATCTTTTTAATAGGTTTTGTGTGTAGTTTTAGGTAAAATAAATCGTCACTTATTTAGCGCCGACTAAAACGACCCGCAATTCGCCAGCAATTGAATAAAACTCGTCTAATATTAGAGATAGAGTTGTAAGGAGTTCACGAATTTGAATTTTAGCGCAAATAGAGCAAGAGCCTTTTGACTCATTATGAATGTATAAAACACGGGAATTACTCACGTTAGGCCAGACGTTTAACCCCACGTCACAGACTATCAAGTGAGATAGTGGTCATATGCTATATCTATAAAGTATATAAAATATTAAGAAGGTTAAAACTTTACTAGCCTGCAAAACATTAAATACCCATTCCGGGCCGGATTTCTTAATTACTCCATTAAGCTAAACGTTACATTAAATCAAAGAGGAAGTTGTTTGTCAATTACGCTTTCACGGATCGGAAACAGTTGTTGCCGTAACGACGTTGTTTACGAATTGTTTTCAGATCGATAAAAGCGCGTTTGCAGTTATTTTATGAATAACTGTTATGACTAGGTATTGCCAAATTATTTTTGAAGTGAAAACTTATTTAGCGGCGGGGTGCACTTTTGTATGGGGAAAAAATGTTAAACTCGCGTCAGGATACCTCGCGCCAGAACGTCAAGTCGTCAGGACGTGACGGCATCGAATTCGTAAGACGGAGGGAGCGTAGACAAATTTAAACTTAAATGTGTTACGAATAAGGAACATTTTCGTTTGTTGGTACTTTTATTTGATAAAGTCGTTTTGTTAAAAGTAGATATTATTAACTTCGGTTATCAAAACGCAGATATTATGAAGGGGAAAGATTTCATTGTTTCAAGAAAAAAAAAAAAGTCATGTTAATTCTATGTGTAGGTACATAAAATCAATAAACTGAACTGATACCTATTGTCATGTTTGTTTACGATAGCGCAAAAAATGAATATTGTATTTTACCACATAAGTTATAGTACTTTTATACTGATAAATAAAGTAATTCGTGCGAAATTAATTAAACCATTCCAAAATATTCAAAAATGTTCAATGTTAATGTTCAAGTTTTCACTTCTGCCGGCACTCCCGGAGTGCATTTAACCGACTTCAAAAAAAGGAGGTTACTCAACTCGACCGTATATACGTTTTTCGTTTTTTATGTGTGTTCGCGGATAACTTCGTCGTTTATGAACCGATTTAGATTATTCTTTGTTAGATAGAGTATACTTTCGTGGTGGTCCCATTTAAACTTCATCAAAATCAGACAAGCGCTTTTTGAGTTATATTCCAATAACTGAAAAGTGCTACGCATATCTTGATGATATTATTGTCGCGGTTGAAGACATCGCAGAACACACAATGACAATTAATTGATCGCGTAAGTAGCAAAGGTCACTGAAAAAAGGGAAAAAATTTTTTTTAACATAAAATGCAACCGACTTCAACACTCAAAAGTGTGAAATAACTTGTCGAAGTCGGTACCATGAGCACAATATTGTGATGATAGTTACTTTTGTGTGAACTATTATGGTATCGACTTCAACAAGTTATTTCACACTTTTGAGTGTTGAAGTCGGTTGGATTTTTTGTTGAAAAAATTTTTTAGATTGAATTGGTTAAATGTTTGGTTATAGTGTCAATTCTGGCTACCAGCTTGTCGCTAATTCTGCTAGAATCCGGCAATAAGCAATTAAGTAGTTAATCCGTCAAGATCCAAATTGAGATTAATTATATCGTAGAACTGCTCAGTTACATCACGGTCTCATGACCACATTCATCATGCTTAATCAAATCAAATATTGCGTATGTCTGAATGTAACAGACGATGTGTAGGAAGACTGACCGATTAGCTAAAGAGTATTTATCAAGTAAACTACCTGCACCCTGCGGTTACACTCGCAGGAGCGAAGATTTAACCGTTATGCTTCCAGAAATTCCAAAATTTAGCCATTGTTACCCCGCGATACTTGTACGTACATTCTGGTTAAGAAGAAATTTTGGAATCGGTCCAGTAGTTTTGAGTTTTTTTTTTACAGTAACCTGATGACTGATATATACTTATATACATAATTATATATATACTTATATACATATACACACCCAGATACAGGTCAAACAAACATGCTTGACCTATCCGGTAATCGAACCCGGGACCAGCGGCTCAGAAGGCAGAGTGCTACCAACTGCGCCAACCGGCCAGTCAGTTCGAAGCGAAGCGAAGGTTTCACTGGCATCTGGGGTCAAAAGACGTTTGAATGTTTATTCGTATACCATTGTCGTTTGTATCTTTGTAGATAACAGTGGAATATAATTTTATAATATTTTACAAAAGGGTATTTTTCTATAATTTTAATAGTTTTTTTCAACTTATATTGACCACCTTTGACCCAAACCTTTGACCACTATCTCACTTGATGGTCAACCCATTCTAACCGTCCTATCCCATATACCCTGCCCCGCCCGGCGCCCCCCTCCGCACCGCAGCTTTCACGGCTCGATGAGCGCGCTGCCACCGGCAGTGGTCTCCACGGTACATTAGACATATATTATACATTTCGATAAATAATTTTGCCGAAGCATGTTTTTGGACGTTAGTAAATTTATCCGCGTGTAATTATGCGTTACAATGACACTCAGTCATTGTTCATTTTTAGTCATGACGGAGAAATAAACCAATTACCTTACATATACTTTTATTTGAAGCGATGATAGCTCAGTGGTAAAAGCGTCGGCCGTCAAATTGACGGACGCTAGTTAGATCCCCACCAATAGCTTGAATTTCCGGTGAAGGTAACACCGTCATCAAATTCCCAGTGTGTGGCACTTTCAAGTATCCGCCTGGATATCTCCTACCCTTAATTTAGAAAAACTGTCACCAAACAAATTGTGTTTTCAGGCATTTCTGACAAGGTAGACAGACGACCTGGAGTCTAAGTTTACTATTTAATATGGCAATATGATCGGCTCACAATGTGCGATTTTGACAGTTTTGATAGTCCCCTATTTATCAATTCGTCCATAATGAATCAATTTTGATTTGATTCTAGATTCAGTGACGTAGTACTCAATTTTTCGTAGTCTGTTAGCATCCAACTTGTCATACATAATCGACATAGGCCGAGTATAGGTTCAACATAGATTCAGGCCTCTATGAACTTAGCAGACTACGGATTTTTGACATTGTCTTATTGGTATCGAGTCGGCCTTGCACTGAATTCAATATGAACATGAAATTAGTAGACTTGGCATCCTGACCAAGATCGCAGGAAAAGGGTTCTAACCGGTCTTTGAGGAGATCATTGTCAATCATGACCACGCGGGTAAAACCGCGGGGCGCAGCTAGTACAAAATATTTCGCCGTTAAATAAAAACAGAGTCAATATTATTCTTTTGTAAAAAAATATAAACATTTTATTAATGAAAATATTTGTCCATACAATAGTAAAAGCACCACCTAAATTTTTATAAAATTGTTGCGTTCATCATAACCTATTGAATGGGCATATTTGCCACATTTTTCTTTATAACTCTGCTCCTTGAAGTTTTATAGAAGTTTAATACTTATATCTCACGTGGTTGCTAAAAATATGATAAAACAACCGTGAAAATGCTACTGGATTATAGCAGTGTTTATCGTAAGGTAATCATAAAGTCACCGATTACCCAACTCGCCGACTTCGTATCATAATGAATTCACCATACCTGTGAATCGCAATGATAAGGAAAACAACTGTGTATACTAAATTAAACTATATTCAGCCGATCTTATTCATTAATAATTATACCTATAAGGTAACAAACAATATAAGGACATAATTTAAAAAACTCAGTAGCAGAAACGTTAAGTTGTCGTTTTAGAATTACCAGACCAATGACGTCATCTGACCTATATTTACAACTCGGCGACATTTTCATCCACAATCCAAACATCTTGTTACGAAGGTTGGACCTACGCAAATCATCCTATACTGACACGACCCGGGTCCGCAAGATTTCAACAATGGTTTGTACAAATCCACTTTACAATAAATGGTTAAATTAAAAAAAAGGGCTCTGTAACACCCAAATTTTAAGATAAAAATAATATATTAAAAGCCTTAGATTTTTTTTCTGAGCTGGTGCGTTTATTAAAATAAATTACTAATAAATATTTACAATGCTATATCGGCTACTATAATAACATTTAAGCAATCTACTAGCCGTTGCCAGCCTATAGATAGCTCAAATGCTATAACCTGCTACCAGATGGCAGCGTGTCTACGATATAAAGTTTATTGATTTCAGGTTAAGATATTCGACTTCAACAAGTTATTTCACACTTTTGAGTATTCAAGCGGTTCCATTTATCGGTAAAAAATATTTTTACGGTACTAGAAACAGTATTATATGAATTAGTAATTAACTTACACTAACAGTGATATGGGTAGGAAGGTCTTCGAACAGAGTGTGCTACCGCTGTGCTGTAGTAAGCTATGACTTACGGAACTGAATCGTGGTCCCTGACTACGCAGGGCCTTGTGAGCAGGCTCAGAGTCGCATAACGTGCTATGGAGAAGGGCTATGCTCGGGGTTTCTCTACACGATCTGGAAATGAGGGGATCCGTAGAAGAACGAAAGTCACCAACATAGCCCAGCGGATTAGTAAGTTGAAGTGGTAGCGCACATAAAATAAGTGACTAAGAGCGCAGAAAAAGCTTGGATGCGGGTCGGTTTCATCCAGTCCTGGTGGAAATCAACGGGGAAGGTATATGTCCAGTAGTGGACATCCTATGGCTGAGATGATGATGATCATGATAAACAATATTTGTTATTGTGATACTCACAACGCAATGCGCAAATTACAAATTATCAACACAAATTAAATATTTTGAAACACTTCATTCTAGGTCTAGCTTGATTACACCCGTTACCATCGTCACCGATCATTAAGTGATATAGTGGTCAAACGCTAGTCTAAAGTATTACAGCTTGGTAGTAGGGCGATTATTATGGTTCCCAAGTTCTTTGTTTTATAGTGTATAGATCTAGCGTTTGACCACTATCTCACTTGATGGTAAGTGACGATGTGGTCGAAGACGTTATCACGCTAGACCTAGAATGCTCACTGGCTCTCAAGGACTGCTGCCTGAACACACTATGTGTTTGGTGATAGTTTTTCAAACTTGAGGGTGGTAGTTAGTCAGACGGGTACTCGAAAGTACCCTACCATGCTGAGAATTTGATAACGCTGTTACCTTCATCGGAAGCTGAAGCTGTTGTCGGGGATCGAACCGTCAGTTTGACAGCCGACGTTCCCCCGCTGAGCTATCATCGCTACGCGCTTCGCTTGACGGTAAGTAAACATTCTATAACATAAACATAATGAACGACTTTTCAAACCAGACCTCTTAAATGTATTCCCTAATAACAACGAGACTTGATGCGTAAAAGACGTGGGCTTGATTCACGAAAGAAGTAAAAATAAGCTCGTAAAATCACGAAATACTTCCTGTGTATATGTGAAATAATATTCACAAACACAAACAAAACGAGACACTCTTTCCGTTGGGATGAATTTCATGGAAGTAGTCTCTCCAGCGGTGAGTTAGCAGCGAAATAGAGTTCGCATGCTATTCACCTAAACTGTAGGGAAAACCTCGCCAGTAGTGGTTGCACAATAATGCTACCATGTCTGTTTGAGTATTTCTGCGACTTGTATTCTTGTTTAAATACTAGTTGTATTCTTTTATATTTTCCGAAAAATATATTAATACCGGCAGCGTAGCGTAAGTTAACGTAAAGTTGTAACTGCAGATTGTCACACCAGACCTAGAATGTTGATTGTTTTTGAAAGACAACTCGGCCATATAGGTTTTGTGATGTATGTGATTCCAGCAGATTTTGGCAGACAACAAAGGGCTGAGAGAGAGAGAGAAAGCACATGTCAGTTTTTTTCGTAAATACACTAAACAAAGCTGTAGCGGGCAGTAATTTTTAAAAGCGACCTTTGTTGTGGTTTTTCCTTTAGCAGCGAGCGGCGAGGGAAAATGGAACAACCATTGATATAATATATTAGGACACGTGTAGAGTCTTTGTTATATAACTGAATTCTTCGGAAAGGTTGTTGAATAACTATTTTAAATGATTAAGATTGAAAGAATGGTGCAATGTAGCTATTAACGTTTTCTAGGTGTCCTTGAGAAAGGGAATCTTCATTTGACTACTTATTCATCACCATCTTCAAGCAGAGCACATTTCTAGTAGAGCTGATGGACGATGAGGAAGAAAGGTATTTGAGGACGCTCACCGACTAGATGAATAAACGATATGACCAAGATCGCAGGAAGAGGCTGAATGCGGCATGATTCTAACCGGTCCTGATTCCTATGCAGATTAATTTCGAAGGCCCATGTCCAGCTATGGAACGATTATGCTTAACTGTTATATCTAATATATATAAATCTCGTGTCACAATGTTTGTCCTCAATGGACTCCTAAACCACTTAAACGATTATAATAAAATTCGCACACAACATACATAACACACATTCAAATTATAGTCGCAATTGCGACTATAATTTGAGATTTAATCTATCCTATCTCTCAAGTTGGATCGAACTGCACATGGTGTGCGAATTTTATTATAATCGGTTAAGTGGTTTAGGAGTCCATTGAGGACAAACATTGTGACACGAGATTTACATATATTAGAATATTCGTATAATGCTTTCAAAAATCACTGAGGGCACAGCTCACTCCCAGTGTCCGGCTTGTTTAAATAAAACACTAATAACTAATTACAATACTGCAGCTAATACAATAACATTAGAGCAATCCACGAGTTATTGGTAGCCTATATATAACTCAAATGCTCCAACCCACTACCGGCTGACAGCGTGCCCAGAATGCTAGCAGCATTGCCACGTTGAATTGCAATGCTAATTAGTTGAGCCAAATATGTGCCAGCATTTTGGTCACGCTTGTAAAAATATGAATGTACACATTTTATGACAATGACAGAACATAATTTGCATTAAATCCATTAATATCTTGACTGCTATAAAATCATGCACTAAAAAAACCTACTAAGGTAAGGTTGAGCTATTGGTTTGTACAATTCAATTCTCAGTTTTTAAATGGCTGAATTGAAATCGTAAAACACATAACAGTACTTTAAGATATTTTATTGTGTATCGCATTAACGCTATGCTAGGCAGAACTTCAATTCTGCTTCTTCTTCACGATTCTGTAGTCGTGGGTTCAAGTCCCACTAGCAGCCGAATTTTTTCCTTCAAATATTTGAACTGAAACATAACAGTACGTTTCCAGTGTATAATATTATCAATCCTAGAAGTACTAAACAGCAAGGAATGTTATGTTTACTGAGCTACAACGCTTTTATTATACTTTAAAAAATATAAGATAATGTATTAGCAAGATATTTTATACCATGAAGTATTATTTAAATGTAGTTTTACTCACAGTTTTACTAAGTTAAAATCCACGCCCTAGTGATAACAAATACAAATACATTTTTTTAATTGTTATTAGACTTCGTACATAATAGCATAGGTGGCCCTGCCTGCTGCTTTAGCGTTAGCTGTATTGCAGCAGTCAGTGTCTTCCCAAGGTTGGCTTATATAACAACAAAAAAAAGGAACAAAAACAAACTATATTGCAACAACAAAACAACAAAAAAAGAAGAAGACCTCAGTCAACGCCTGTGCATAGTAAATGCACAGGCGATATGTGATGTATGTAAGTGCATGTACACACAACCGTAGGTACGTCAGTTACTTTTAGTTATGAGATATCTGCATTACATTTGAGAGTAATGGCTGATGCTCTAATGACGTTATGTTTAAATGTATTATTGGTTCGATCGTGAATCACATACGTACTGAGTCCATTGGACTGGGTCGATGAGCCCCTTGATTGCTTACACAGTACCCGTATCTATCAAATTTTGTAGTATCATATAGAATATAGAAAGCCTAGCGTACAACGAATGGAACATTTTGGTTTAAATAAACATTTCGGTAAAATATAAGCTTTAGATGGTAACTAAATTATTGAAATGTACTTCAATTATCAGATAAATTATACCTTGTTGAGTATTTATCTGATATTACAATAAATTGAGCCAGTCGAATGAAAAAGAGACTTCCATAGAGTTCTGTCATTTAGAATTTTAAAAATTTAATCTATTCTACTAATATTATAAAGTTTGTATGAATGTATGGATGCTTGTTACTCTTTCACGCTCAAACGGTTGAATGGGTTTGGATTACATTTGGTATGTAGATACTTCAGGTTCCGGAATAACACATAGGCTACTTATCATCATCATTATCATCAATCATCACCAATCATCACAACGCGGGTCGCAGCTATTTTATCAATGAATGTATAAAAAAATAAAAATAAAAATAGTCTTTCAAAGTGTGCAAGCTAAATAGTTTTGAATAAGAATCATCAAGACGGCTTGAGCTTCCGGAGATGGCAACGCCACTATCAAATTCTTCGCATCGCAGCAGGGTAATTTGGAGTACCTACCATACTCACTACCACCCTTAAGTTTGAAAAAAAGTCACCAAAAACATAGTGTGTTCAGGCAGCAGTCATTGAGAGCCAGTAAACATTGTAAGTCCACGTCATTACACCTTCAACTACCGACACTGACCATCAAGTGAGATAGTGGTCAAACGCTAGATCTATACAGTTAAAAAAAAGACGAACCTACTATGCGGGGAAGCTTAGAATAAGGACGGAATCAGTTCAATTCAGTCTCAAAACAAATACCACTCACATAAAAAAATAATTAACTTTTTAATAATTTAAAAAAAAAACCTTGTAATGAAACACATTACTTCACGATGTGAAAGAACACGATAACAACAACAATAAAAATGAATAATAACTAAAGAAGTCTGTTTACGTCATTGCTATCGTGCAATTTGCAGAAAAGCGCATAATTTCCCAACAGCAGTCAGGCCGGCGCCGCACGCCTAGCCTTGCCCCGCCGCGATGCCTTTTAATTATCTAAGTAACGGATACTGGACAATTGTGAGGGAAAGCATACGCATAAAGCATATTTTTGTTTTATAATTTACCTACATGTTCTACCTGAAACAACCTTAATAATGATACGTAATATAAGATTTATGAAATCAAACGAATCCCACTAATATTATGAATGTCAAAGTTTGGATGTATGGATGGGTGGATAGATAGGTGTTTGTTACTAAATCACGCCAGAACGGCTAAACGGATCTATATGAAATTTGGCATAGAGATAGATTATAGTCTGGAATAGCACATAGGCTACTTTATCTCGGTAAGATGTATGAATCTCGTGGAATAATTGATATAGCGGGAAAACCGTAATCCACGCGCGTGAAACCGCAGGGCGCTGCTATTACGGTATAAATCTTTACGAAATAGCACAGTAACTGGTTAAGAGACAGGCGAGAAGACCACCATTTCTGAGAATAAAACGAAGAGGAAATCGAGAAGGGAAACATACAGGAATTATAAGAGTGTTATCCATTTTAAGAGTAGTAGCATTGTATGTGTGAGTTCGTTCGGAGAAGTACTGCCACCATTTTTATTTCTACTCAGAAATCAGAAATATTTATTGAACAACTGTGTGATGTAAAAATAAAGATGTTACAATTTAAAATAGTTTCAACAGCCTGCCCAGTTTGAGCATTCAATAGTGGTCTGTAAGTATTATATTTTATATACAAATGTTATATTATAAATGTTACAAATTTTACATATTTTACTACTACATAATTTTACATACTTGTACATACTGCCAGGCAGTATTGTTCGCATTACTGGCTTCTGGTTTGAAGGTTATGGTTTCCGGTGAAATTACAAGGACATAAGACTTTCCAACTTTATGTCTCAGGGTGACGGGCGCAGTGCAGTTCTGTACGAATTGTATCTGTCTATAGACTTGGATGTACAGCATATTTTGAATAACACTTTTTTTGAGGGGGTGATAAATAATAAATTAATAATTTATTTGGCACAAATAAGTAATAATACGAGCACGAGCTTTTAATAGTAATTAGAATAATAACACCGGTATTTCAAAATTATTGGCTTGCAAATATTATGAAAAAGAAAAATGTACAGCAAAGCCTACACTAAGATTGTATTGCATTGACAGCGCCTTGCATTTGTCATATAATTTTTCAGTGATCAAACGTAAATTCTCTGAATTATTAAAAATAAATACCATAGTCGTAGTCTAAACGAACACAGAGAATAAAGAAATGATCCAAAGTTTTTTAATATTCATATAAACAGAAAGCGAGTATGATTCGGTAATATGATTTCTAAAAAGTTAAGAACATTCAACCTTCTACCCTTCTGAAGAAACCGCAAAGCAAAATGTTTAATATGACTGCGCATACAAAAGCAACTCGGTTTCCTAACGAAATTGAATTCCACGTTTCAACCGTGGCCAGAATTATATTGTTTAATCTGTGGCACGTTCTATGGACGATACTTTTTTTTTTAACTTGCGTAGTTTTCTCATGCGATCTAAATTGTTAAACTGGGCCAAATAACTTGTTCCTGCAATGTACACTTGGATGAGTGATGAAGACATTTTCAACTGAACAGTTGAAAATGCAGTTGAAAAAGAACTCTTTGCCTGTAATGAAACTTTATGTGTTTCAAGCGGTACTTCAAAAAATATATAAAAAAGATGGTTTTCTTCGTTATTAAAATAAGTAAATAATATATAATTACACAAAATAAAGGATATTCCTGTCTATACCTACTTCCAAAACTGGCAGCAGGACGGGATAAAGATAAATTTATAAGAACACAATAAAGATCCAATACATAATACAGTGGACCCTCGGTAATCCGGCCCCTGTCTAATCCGGCGCCCCCTGTAATCCGACATGACAGAATTATGTTTGACAATCTTTGCTAATACATATAGATTGCAACTGCTCCACAAGTCACAGATCAAGACGCAGTTAACGCGTTTGAGCTAGGTTTACAATGGGCTGAAGAGAATGGTACATCCTACAACGAACTTTTACTTTTGAGAAGACTGAGGGACAAAGCTCTGATCTCGCGTTATAACAACCTTAAACAAAAAAAAATTGATGAATAGTTCAAAGCTTCATAATTTGATATAGTATTCACTACATGATTTTGATTAATAATTCTTGATTATTTTGGTAGATATGTGTATGTGCATTTATGCTTAATTTTATAATAAAACGTAAGCTCTCAATTGTTATTTAATTTACTAAATTCGACTTACATAAATTAAGTCTGATTTGTACTTCAAAGTACATACATACATACATATTTACGTATAATATATAGACTCTCGTCATTAGATATGTAATTTGTCGGATTACAAGGTACTCTTTCGTAAAAAAATCCGGACTATAGGGGTCTTAGGCAGTGCTCTATAATCCGACAAATTCGATAGTCCGACACTGCCCTGCATAATGTTTGCCGGATTACCGAGGGTCCACTGTATATATATATATAAGTAAACTTGGTAAATAGTTAGTTAATAACCACTGTATTTTTGACAGCGATTATAGTAGATTAGGTTTGGATTCGCCTCAAGAAAGCTGCATACTCGGGCAAAGAACTTTGTATACAATTCCGAGCTCCACTCACTTTTGCCATTGCCAATACCAGGGGGTCATCCGCCTAAAAATATTTCTTTGACTTTTCATCTCATTTCATTTATTAAAAATGATTTTTAATAAATGATTTTTGCGTTACGATAATTTAAGACTCCATGCATCAAGCAAGTATACTAAAAAAGACTCTAGAAAATAATTGTAATCATCATCATCACAGCCATAGGAAGTCGGATACTGGACATAGGCATAAAAAAATATTTTTTTTAATACCTTGTTTATTGTGATGTAACATGCAAAAGGCCCACAGGATGTTAAGTGGTAACCTCTGCCTATTGACGATAGATACGATGCGTAAACTCTACTACGCCCCGAGACAAAAAGTTGGTAAGTCTCGTGTGCCTGTAATAACACCGGACACCATTCCATTCAAAACTGTAAAACAGTAATGCAAACACTACTGTCTGGCGGTAAAAAAAGATATGGTGGCCGAACCCTCAAATAGTCTGGTATTTGTAAACTCTAAGGCTTTCACGGCCGGCGTTGCATGTTGTATGTATTGCTTCCGGGCTGTTTGGCCGTGGTCTATGTGAAACTTTTGTTCCAGACGTTTCGTCGATCACTGCGGTCGACATTTTTTTTTTTTTTTTTTTACTATTATAAGTTTGCGTTTGACAACTGTCTCACCTGATGTTAAGTGATGACGTTGTCTAGGATTTAGCACATCTTCAGTGGTTCAGGTCCGAGCGGCGACAAGAGCATAGAACTCTCCTTCGCGGTGTCTTCTCTGATACTGAGTCTGGTATTTGTGTGACTGAGTTTGTTTATGGGCCCATGTAAATAGTGGCCCGTTTTGGTTTTGGCATCAAATAGTTACGCGGAAATGTTTCTGTCGAGATAATGGCATAGCTCTTTCTACTTTGTATCGTGAGTCAATCAATGCGCCTTTGAAGTGTGACCGAAGGAATATTCGATGAGCTCCCTCGAGACAGAATCACTCTCAAACAGGATATTGGTGTTTTACACGAATTAGAATAGACAGTCTTCTTTGATTGTTATTCAGATGGGAAATATATTTAGAAACGTTGATGTTACACGAATTACCCTGTACTTGACAGGGACAAGTAAATCTGAGCAGGCTCAGAGTCGCACAATGAGTTATGGCGAGGGTTATGTTCGGGGTTGCTCTGCGCTATCGAATCAGAAATGAGGAGATCCGTAAAAGAACGGAAATCACCAACGTAGCCCAGAGGATTAGCTAGTTGAAGTGGCAGTGGGCAGGGCATATAGCTGGGGGGGTCCGGATTAATCTCGAATGCAGACTACGGACTGGCAAGCGAAGCATGGGACGGCCACCGACAAGATCTATCGTTGATCCCCATCTCTTCGATCCATATTATACGTACTAGAATCTGACTGACTCTCATGCCTGCTCTTCATGGCCTCTATACAAGTATGAATTTTGAATGACACACTTTCAGAATGGAGGCTAATAGCTAATAGACAGCTGGAACCCATGCCACGGGTCAAGAGTTTAGTCTCTAGGAACCGGTGCTGTATTAGTTTATAGCGTTAACTGTGTCACACTTTCATAATTAAATATATTTAACTTTTTTTATTATCTAGACCACCTGGCTAGATACTATTTTTTAACCTAGCTGCGCCTCGCGGTTTCTTCGCGCGGTGATGATTGATGATGATGAAAAGTAGCCTATGTGGTATTCCCGAACTGAAAAATCTACATGCCAAGTTTCATCCATATCCGTTCTACCCACGTCGTGATGAAAAAGGGTGACGATGGTGATGATGAAATTAAGCCCATTGTGTTAATCCAGGGTATAAATTATCTGTGTTCCAAATTTCATCAAAATTCGTTTGATAGTTTTTGCGTGAAAAAGTAACAAACATATATCCATCCATACTCACAATTTTTCGCATTTATAATATAAGTAGGATAATATAATAAATAAGAATCATCTATATGCTTAGTATCATATGATAATTATATTAGTAATACATTTTGAATTCGTGAAATAACATCTCTATTCGTGAATTAAACGATCTTTGGACTTCAGCGCATTATCTACGTCTATACATACACTATATAATGCGCATCGCAAACAATTTGAAACCGCGCTTTCAATTCAGTGAACAAAGCGATAGAAAAGTATCGATATGTACATTGGAAAGAGATTAAAGTCCATTGAGGTTGAAAAAAGCGGTTGTGTACCAAAAAGGTCGCAGTAGCATTTCGGAGACGATATGAATCATAGCTTCTAAACAACCTAGTCCGCATTATGATGGTCGATATTAGAACTATTTTTTAAATTATTCTGTTGCATATACTAACACGCATATGCGTAGCCTCTAAGTCGAACGCTGAAGGTGCTTTCCTGCAAAGCGAAGAGAAGCGACTAGCTCAGGGGTACCACCGCTCAGCCGAGGTTCGTACCAGGACCTCGGCCGTTTGGGCCGTCACCTAAATAGTGACAAATCGCATCAAGGCTATAGCTCGCTATGGCTATATATATAACCTTGATGCAATTTGTCCTATAAATGTCGCCATAGATGAAATCGATGTCTTTACAATTCTGTGTCAATACACAAAATTGTGTATTAATATAGTATGTATATAGTAATATAGTATTATTTAGCAAGGCTATACCAATGGTATAGCCTTGCTAAATTAATACTTTCATATAGAAAATGTTTTCTAGTTGTTTAATCGCTGAAAAAAAACTTACCTCATTGCGTGTCATAAATCTACGTAACACAAAATCCACACGTATGATAAATCACAGCTAATCCGTACCACCTGCTGTTCTTTATTCGGACATTCGAGCGAATTGATCTGTAACCACAATGTGGTTATGTCGGCAAAAATACAGGGTCGAACGTTCAGAGGTTTTTTAAAAGGTAAAGCTTACTTTTGACCGCTGTGTCACCTGATGTTAGGTGACGACGCGGTCTAAGGTGTAGCACGTAAACTTAGAAGGTACCTATTCACTCGCGACTTGAAGATTCCGGGAAATGTGTTTTTGAGCTGTTCCTTGTCAATAGGAACAGCTGAAAAACATTACTTTTGTAATTTGCGAGGCTGGAGGCCGAGCTTCATACCCGCGAGGCCGAGCGTAGCCTATTGCGATACCGTAGGGCGAGCCGTATTTGTCACTAACGACGCCGAAGGCCGAGATCCGAATGGGGTGTAACGAATTAACGTGCCCCAGGGGAGTCGTGAGGCCGACGGCCGAGTCCTGAACAGGGAGAATTTTTCACATATTGAGCTGGTGTCCGAGGCGACTGCTCACGCTAACCACAGCACTTAGAGGTGGGGTCCCTTAACAAAATTCGTATACAAGTTTTGTGTGATTTTACCGCGACCAAATTGTTATGAAATAAAAGAAAAAACTTGCATATAGTAACCCTGCTCACGTTTTGTACTCGACTTAGTTCAGTACAAAGTGCGCATTATTCCACTTGCATGCGAATATTATTACTTTTTATTAACTACAACTAAAATTTTGATTAACTTATAACCACCAAGGGGGGAGGTGGGAGCTAGGGGCCAACTTTCTCAATAAACTTACACATGAAAGATCAAGACACAAAACAGAACATTTTGTCAGTGACATATTGTAACATGGACTTATCTTCCTAATTGAAAAAAAAAACAGATTCCGATTTAACAACGAAGTGCTAAATTCGTGATACAAATTTGGGGTGATTTTGTAGTATTGAATTAAATAAATTCACTCAAATATTTTACTTAAGTTTTAAATGGCAATATTATATGATCGAAATAACAGGCTGTGAAATTGCACTATTCGGGTTTTATCCATTCGAGGCCAATGTGTATTTTAGACCGAATAGACGCACAATATCCTATTAAAGTGGCCGGTGAGGCAAGTGGCTCCCAAACAATATTTACAACCCTACTTCAATATTTCCTAGCTGCGGCACTGATCATTATCGGATCCTAGTTATTGTTCCAATATTGATTTCGTATCAAAGCGCATCCATTACAAAAACAAGGATACCTGTCCCGCATGTGTTTTAAACTAAACTAGCATATTGATATAGCAAAAATATGTGTTTTTTTGTGTCTCCGATTTAAGAGAGCATTGGAAATGAAAATGCCTTATTTTACGTATAGAGATTTACAGTTTATAAATCTTGTTTGGATTTTGGATGTAAGATAAGTAAAAGTAATAGTAAATCAGTAAATAAAAAAGAAATAAGAAAAATGTGTTGTAATCTTATCTGAAATTATTACCAAAATATTTTTATAGTTTTTCATGATCATCATCTACCGATTGGTGTCATAGGCTCAACGTTGATCTCCACGAAGACCGATTGGAAACGGCCCGCATACAGCATTTTCCTGCGACCTTAGTCAGAGATCACGGACTGACGGCTGACTGCGTTTATCAGCCCGTGGTCTCCTTTCGAGAACCTTTCGAACGGGTTTCAGTTCTTTGAGCTATGTGGCTTGCCCACTGCCACTTCAACTTGCTGATCCGGTGGGCTATGTCAGCGACTTTAGTTCTTATAAGGGTTTCCTCATTTCTGATTTCATCTCGTAAAGATACCCCTCTGTATAGCTCGTTGTGCGGCCCTGAGCTTGTTACCAAGGCCCACTACGTTTCGGTTCCGTATGTCATCACTGGTAACACAAACTGATCGAAGACTCTTGTCTTCAGGCTTTGTGTGTAGTTTCCCAAATGCTGCCCAGCAAACTTGGATTCGAGTTGTAAATAGCCTGCCATGCTGGGCAGGCGGGTTGGCGAGCACAGTTTGACGTTGTTGTATACAGGAGGTGCTGGTGCCTACCTTCTGGTTGTTTATCCCTTAAGCTGGTGCGACCACGACTGGAACTTAAAACATTAATGAAACGTTATTTATACACATATACTTAAGCCAACAAGTAGAATTTTCACAGCGTTTTATGAAATTACCACGTGGTTTTGAGCAGAGACACATTGTGACAAGTTGACAGCCGTCACGCGACGGGTTGACAGATTAAGGTCACTTTTATTTCCTTTCCACTAGCCGATGTCACGACCACAATACAGGGTGAGATCGAATTAAACCTCTGATACAAAAGCAGAATATAGAAGTACTTTGGGTCTGGTATTTACATCGGGACACGGGAGGCCTGAGCTTATATTTCATTTTAACTAGTTTTGAAGCGATGCTATTTCACCGGCGGGAGCGTCGGTTGTCAAACTGACGGACGCTGGTTCGATCCTTATCAACGGCTTAAGCTTCCAGTGAAGGTAACACTGTTATCAAATTCCCAGCACGGTGGTAGGGTACTTTCAACTACCCGCCTAGCTAACACTCTCAAGTTTGGAAAACTGTCACCAAACACATAGTGTTCAGGCAGCAGTCTTTGAGAGCCAGTAAGCATTCTAAGTCTAGCGTAATAGCATCTTCGACCACATCTATACAGTTTACAGAAAAGAGCAACCCTAGTAGGGTTTTGTTTTACCTACCGAATTTACTTATCTGCTGAAATTCGTTCAGAATGTGAATTTAAGCTGTTGCCAGCTATTTTGTAATTGACGATGGCGACGTTTGGAAGCCAGCCAAACTGCCGTTTACATATCGCAACGCATACTTAATTATGTAGATACTTGTAACTGTATAAGTGCTTAGGTCATTTATTTTGTATTTTTAGACGTTAGGTTTTCAATTGTAAGTTTTGGAGCTAGGCGATTTAAACATATTGTTATTAAATCGAACGGGGATTGGTCACGTGAAAAACATTTAGACGAAGTGAAATGAAAATGAAATAAAAGTTGTTTATTCTTTTCACTGTACACAACTACGACTTAATTGACATAAAAATACACGATCATTAACAGTGCTCATATGTCTGGGATCGCTGCCAAGTACAGTGCTTCAGAAAGGGTAAGGGCTTAGCATTATGCTGTAGATTAATTAATCCACAGCGCTGATTTTCAGTCCCAACCGCAAGTGACGCAATGGACGATGCAAGTCTATCATAGTATTCTGATAAGTATAAAATGACTGGCCGGTTGGCGCAGTCGGTAGCACTCTGCCTTCTGAGCCGCTGGACCCGGGTTCGATTCCCGGACAGGTCAAACATTTGTGTGTATGAACATGTCTGTTTGACCTGTGTCTGGGTGTGTATATGTATATAAGTATATATTAGTCATCAGGTTACCATAGTACAGGGTCTGCCTAGTTTGGGACCTGAAGACCTTGTGTGAATGTTAAAGAAAAAAAAGTATGTAAATTTAAAATAAAATAAAAACGAAAATTTTCTCTTACATATATAAAATTATATATAAGTATTACAGATATACAAAGTAAAACTTTGAAAATACAGTTCTAGGTTTATGTTAAGAATGAAATTCCTAATTTTTACATGAACTAAATGGTGACTCTCCTATTAATTTATAGCATTTTTTCTTAAACAATTTATTTAATGTTTTACAAAAGAGTATGCTGAACATTTTCCTCTAATTTTAGTATTGAAAATAAAATAAAAATTACAATAAAAAGTTAAAAACACAATTACTTATTACTAAGCATATTAGGGTCGGAAATCATACTGCGCTCGCCAACCCGCCTGCCAAGCGTGGGGAGAATTGGCAAATCCCCCTATATGGGGGAGGCATATGTCCAGCAGTAGATGTCTAATTGCTGAGAAGAAGAAGAAGAAGAAGAAGAAGAAGCATATTACTTACCTCAATACATTTACCACGACGTTTCGACCAAGTTGCATTGGTCATGGTCACGTTGGTTAGTCTTCTCGTGACCGATTTATTGACAATCATGTATTATTGCTTGCCGCTTTTTATTTCTGCATCACTAACTATGACATTTAAAATGTCTATCAATAGGAAGTACGGACTTAGTTACTAACTTGCTGACTTTGTTTGATAATCATGCATTGCTAAGCTTATCTGTATCAGGCTATTCATTAATAAATAAGAGTGATCAAAGTAACGGTTGCCAAGTAAACAATTAGCCATAAACCTTGAGAAGACGGATTTAGTCCCCTAACCCCTTAGGAATGACGAGTACTCAGGTAAACAAGGTTACGCTTTTAGGAGAGGTGGGGTTGTGTTACCGAGACGAGAAATTAATATAGAATACGACGCTAGCAATTTCTACATTTAATCGACCGTATCCTGTACACCATCTAAGCGTACATACATACGAGTGCATTTCGTCATGCCCGTGTAGGCAGAGTTTACAGATGTCTTCTTCGTGCGTGAAGAGAAGTGTAATCGGCCTTATACGTTTCCACTTCTGGGACTTCATCGCTGGGACACGGGCCTTCATCGCTAAGAGGAGTTTTGGGCATAATCCATCACGCTGCCCAATGCGGTTTGGCGGATAGGCCAAAGTGCCTATATATCTTTCTTCTATCTAATATATATAAATCTCGTGTCACAATGTTTGTCCTCAATGGACTCCTAAACCACTTAACCGATTATAATAAAATTCGCACACCATGTGCAGTTCGATCCAACTTGAGAGATAGGATAGTTTAAATCTCAAATTATAGTCGCAATTTTAATTTATTGCTAATTATTTGTCTGTTTGACAGTCACAATAATCTGTTAACTCCAAATGATTCTAACAGATGTCGATACCTTTCGACTGGGTTGAGTAAGTAATCAATAGATGGCGCCACATGGCCTCAGCAACGCGTGGCCGGGTCAGCTAGTATATATATATAATAAAGTGCATATATTTATGCTGCTGCCTATATATATATATATATATATATATATATATATATATATATATATATATATATATAGGCAGTAGCCTATAAGTAAGTAAGTAATCAATAGATGGCGCTGCTATGGTAAGTTGTCTGTTATTATTTGACAGTCACAATTATCTGTTAACTCCAAATGATTCTAACAGATGTCTAACAGATGTATATATATATATATATATCAGCAGCATATATATATATATATATATATATATGCTGCGCTCAGTGCGCTCAGTGCTCAGTGCTCGGACATGACCTAACGACTGGTATACCATGTCTAAGGAAACAACCGATACTGACGACTTAACGTGCTATGCAGCACGAAAGTGTTTTATTGAAAATGCTACTAGCGGGCATCCATCCATGTATGACCGAACAGAACGTTGCTTAACTCGGTTGATTTGCTAAGATGACACGAGTTGACTACGACTCAATTTTTTTTTTTCTATAGTCAAAACATATAAATAAACTTGAAAATTAAAGTGTACCTAATTGACCTGTATATTATTTTTAAAAACAGGCATCGAACCAAAAATAAATAATTAAAAAAATATATTTTAATAGACTTTTACACTTGAATAACTTATTAAATTGATAACAAAGGCCAGCGTCAGTAGCTACTTATGATGGTTTGATATCAATGGGATACGTACAGGCACTTACGCTATTTTTTTTTTTTTTCTTCACATTCATAAGCAAACGTCTCCTCTCTAGTTTTTGATTGTAGTAGTTAGTTTGTAATAAGTTTTGTTATAACAAGACAAGGGGGCACAAACTTTACCTCAGCCCTTAGCCTCTTACTCGATTCTCCTTTAATGTATTTGATATATTTATTTTATTAGTATATTTTTATCTAAAATACCTATTAATTGATTTGGTTCATTTTTTACTTTTTTTCATTTTAACCTACAAGGGCTAATACGAGTATTGTGGTAGTTTAAACATACTTGAAAATTGATTGAATGAAAATTTCGTGCAAGTATTGATTACATCCATAATTTTAAACTCTTAAACCTGCCAAAACAAAGATTTTTTGTAAGATATTGTATTAGCGATAAGACTGCCGATTCTGCTGTATATTATTATAATTACAACGTTAATCTTTACAAATATTGGGTTATGCAATAAATAGAAATAGGATTATATTTCACAGTTAGTGGTAAATATGCTAACCGAAATAATGTACACAACACACTTGAGAAATACACGTACGTAATGACATCGAGTAGCCATGACATTACACGAGTGCACTAAAGTCGAACAATAATCAAACGCATTCTTTCAGCAGCCGCAAAATATAGAAAGAACAAAAAAACAACCTCACAAAATACCTAAATTAACGTCCATAAAAGTAAGGAAAAATATTGCTTCAATATTTCACAGCATAGGTAATTACAGTTTTTAATGAATCGGGAGCTTCTAGTTCATTTTTACAACTTGGATCCGCAAGATCCAATTTTCTGATATCGACAGCGAATCAATTTGTAGAGAATAGGTAATTAGGTTACAGTTGATTTTGTTAAAAAAACAATTTTTCTCACAAACTGCAATGTTTTTCGAAAGGATATGTAGGTAATCTTATGTTCACGGTACCGGAGAGATTAATTAGTTTTCAGCTCTACGAACAGGTTTTCAATTTTCTTTATTTCTCGATAAACTAACAGAAATGAACAGTGATTTCATACCAATTATACGTTATAACCGTATGCAAAATGTTGAGATTGAATCACAAAAATAATAGTATGATACTAGGTAAAAAGCAAGAGATTTAGAAATTCGTTATAATCAATATATATATATCGATAGATAATATAGTTATCGATTACATTTTATAATACAAGAGTTCAGTACAATAAGGATTAACACATACAATCGATTAATTGTTTGTCAATTTTTTCAGAAACTCGGTATAAAAGTCGTAAAGCGAATGCTACATTAAAAGTAGTCTATTTGTAAATGTTCTGTTGATTTATTTAATGTTACATGTATTTAAATAGATAAGAGTCATCTACTTGACCTTTGAAACCCATTAGTGAATATAATTATACAAGCGTCATGAATCTGGTTACATATTTTGAGAATAAATTACAACCCATGCGTAAAATACGCCATTACACTGAGCCATTTCTTGATAAGTATAAAATTATGCGACTACCCACTACGTCGTGGAGGGTGATACATTAATATTAATCGAATAACTTTTTCTGAGAGCCCAGTGCCATTCAGATCGAAACTCAGCTAATAACGAACTAAGTTTTATTAATTTTATTATTTCTTGTTCATACGACAGAAGACTGAACAAAACTGGGAAAAGATAACTTTCAGAATATTGTACTAGTATTATTTTATACCTATAGAGAGGGCTATGCTCGGGGTTTCTCTACGCGATGGATTCAGAAATGAGGGGGTCCGTAGAAGAACGAAAATAACCGAAATAGCCCAATGGATTGGCACAATGAAGTGCCAGTGGCCAGGGCAGATAGGTCGAAGAACTGATGGCCGCTGGGGTCAAAAGTTCGAGCACCTTTTGATCCCAACGGCCATCAATTCAATGGAGAGCACGATCACCGACAAGGTGGACAGTTGACCTGAATAAGGTATATAAGGGCTGTATGCGGGAAATCAATGGGGAAGGCCTATGTCCAGTGGTTCAGTGGACATCCAATATCAGTCAATATTTTTGAAAAAAATAGCCTATGCGTTATTTGAGAGTATTAGCATTCATTATTCCATATTTCATGCAAATCAGTTCCGCCGTTTCATTTAAGGAGTAACAAACATACGACAAACGACAACTTTTCACCTTTACAATATTAGTGTGATATGTACACATATATTTCAATATTACATTCTAATTTAAAAAAGGCATATTGCATACACTATAAGCGACGAAAATGCTTTAATTCCTTGACCGTTACTTTTCTTCGTGGGAAAATCTAGACGGATACCAACACAGGTGCGGCAGGTGTTAGTTATTTCGGCCTTCAACATTATTTATTTATAAACATTCACACAAGGTCTTCAGGTCCCAAACTAGGCAGAGCCTGTACTATGGTAACCTGATGACTGATATATACTTATATTCATATACACATCCAGACACAGGTCAAACAGATATGTTCATACACACAAATATTGACTGTCAAAGCATTAGTACTAGTAGGTTTTTAGAGTTACACGTTAGTGTGTTTGGAGCGTGTACATACACGCCCAAGGAGAGACTGTACATATGCTTGAAACTGTCCTTGCTATCCTCCTCCTCCTTAATTCGTACTCCTCATGTCTGAGGGTCGTGACCTCCTCCCTCTATGACCCTTCTCCGAATGGTGTCACGCCATCTTCCCCGATTCCCGGCGATGTGTATTGCATCGTGGACAGATGTTTCCAAAGTGGTGCGGATTTGATCAGACCAACGCATCGGGCTGCGACCTCGAGCTCTTTTGCCGTTTACTTTGCCAGTGACCATAAGTTTCTCCAGGTTGTCACCTTGCTTTCTGACAATGTGCCCAAAGTACTCGAGGATTCTTTTGAGACAGGAGTCCTTGCTAAAAAAAAGGATATTTACGGTGCAGGGCTTTGCTTTAATGTTACAGCTAACTATTTTATCACTGTTGCGAATACTATGAACACTAACTTTAGGAGCACTCTATGTATGAGTTATACCGTAATACTGCCAAAGAATATTATTTCTACCGCCAGGGTTCCATGTTCGTATTACTGTGTTCTGGTCTGAAGGGTATGGTTTCCAGTGAAGTAAGAGGCACATGTGACTAACGAACTGAGTTTCTGAGGGTGACGGGCGCATGGCAGTTCTTTACGAATTGTATCTGTCTATGGGCAGAGGCTATCACTTAACATCCTGTGGGCCTTTTGCTTGTTCCCTCACCTTATCTCATATAAAAAGGAAAATACATATGTAGTACAAGTAATTATGTTTGAAACAAAACGGGGCTATTAATTACACGGTTTTATTAACATTATTTAATTCATTTGTGATATTTGCTTTTTGCTGTAATGGCTGTAAGCCAATTTACGCAGATCTAATATTAGATATAACATACGTAATGTTTAACTTACGCGAATTAAATTAATTAATTCGTACGGCGTAAATATTTTATCGTGGGTTCCATATCTGGGAGGCATTCTCTAATATTCTGCAGACGAATGCGCAGTACAGAATCTTGAAGGTCTTGGTTTTGTTGAAAGAACTTCTAATCATCGATCCGAGAGAGCTTAAGAAACTACTTCTCTAATCTGTTATCCTGAACAACCGGGACAGGTGGATTGACGTCTACTAAAACTCGGAAACTCTTTGTTGGATGCTAATAGCGGCCACAAATTCAAGGTATGACTAATAAGTTCATTAACGCAGTTGATCAGTTAAGATTACATACGCAATACGCACAAAGATTGTAAAAATACCGTTTATAAAATGTGCATGGCTCGTAGCATGTTTAACCGATTTCAAAAAAGGAGGAGGTTCTCAATTGGACCCGACATTGTTGTCCTATTTAAATTTCATCACAAGTTATTTCACACTTTTGAGTGTTGAAGTCGGTTCCATTTTTTTTGTATAATTACCTTCATCATAATGACGTACGTCTTGAGTTCTATCGAGTGTCTGATTACACGCGTTACTTTGTGTATACAAGTAGGTAATATAGCAATATTTATCGATGCATTTATATCTTAGAGGCCGTTGGCCATCTGTTATTAAAGTATCAGCTAAGTATACATAAATCAGACTAAAACAGCAAAAAATAGGCGCGTACTTTAGACTGTAGATAGACGTGTGCGCTGAGCTCGAAGTCGCTATAGATTAGGTTTTTATTTTATAATTCGAATATTTAGCTTACGAGCATTGTCGCACTTGTCAGTAAAGATATGATCGTGCCGGATGTTGACTAGTTCTCAAGAACAGCTGCCAGGATAAACTTCATGTTTGATGACAGGTTTCTGAATTTGAGGGTTGTAACTAGCCAGGCAGCCAAAAAAAAAAACAACGGGTTGCACTCCGGGAGTGCCGGCAGAAGTGGAAACTTGAACATTAGCGTTGTGCATTTTTGAATATTTTGGGTATAATTTCGCACGAATTGCTTTCTTCATTAGTATAAAAGTACATCTCGTATGTGGTAAAATACAATATTTATTTATTGCGCTATCATACACAAACATGACAATTTATATTAAATTATGTCTACTCTCCCTCCGTCTACGTCGACGACGTCGATGACGTCACGCGTCTTACGAATTTTCGATCAGTGTCAGTTGTCCTGACGCGAAATCTAAATTTTGTACCCATACAAAAGTACACAACGCCGCTAAAGAAGTTTTCACTTCTGTAGTGTTGCATAAGGTATATAATATATGTACTATTAGTTGTATATATTTTATAGTTAACACGTGTAACCTCATTTAGATATATAAACATGCTTCTCATTTTAATAAAGACATTCTTAAGTTGAATTTCGTTGTTTCCATTTGTCTCATCTACGCTTCGTACACTTCAAAAAGTACCCTTCTACCATTTTGTCGGTTCGATAACATTGCCTACACCGATAGCTCATTTCCCTGGTGGGGATCAATTCAAGGTCTATCTGATTGATGTTTACCGCCACCATTACAGCTACCATTGTTAATAGCGGTAGTTTAAAAGTATTTAGTATTTTATTTACCTCTACGTTTCGACCAAATCTCATTGGTCGTGGTCACAAGAAGACTGCGTATATAAATTACTAAATGTTTTTCTCGAAATCAAGCCCCGATTGATTTCTTAACAATTACATACTGTGTATTTTTTTGTATTTGTATATTAGTTAGGGTAGAGGAGAATGGTTACCAAAGGTTTCAATTATAGAATAATAGAAATTTCGGTGCTGGAGTTTCCGAGGTACCGATTGAACACGCATATAGATTGAGTGTGTATTTGATCACAGTTAAATTATATCTCCGACAAAGCGCCCCTATATTTACACACATACTCGCCACATATTTTGAGCAATAGAGTCTATGAGAGATATTCGAATGTATTAGAAGCACATAAAACGATCTTGACAATCATAGCACTTAGATACAGAGTTAGGACGAGCGCAAGTGTTCGACGGCGAAAACATTTAGTTCACTGAACTAATGTAAATTATTCTCGGAGGTTGTCTGTCAGTATAATTATCATGTAGAAACCGCTCGGAACAACAAGCTTAATGCAGATAATAGAGTTAGCGAGACCGCGAGGCGTCGGAGCACAACTTAGTTATGAGACAGGAAACTGTGTTTGCCCACTGTGCCTCTTGCAGCAAAAGCTTCAAGCTTTGCATAAAATAATAGCAATCACCATTACTCCCATAGTATATTATTAGCATTTCTACAGTTGTAGAAGTTTAATATGTAATTTAAAAGTAAAATTGCAGCATTTGTACTTAAATTAACTTGATAAGGATGGCAGCATTGCACGCTGATAATAACGTTTGAGAAATATCAAAGTTAGGCTGTTAGCAATAATTTTAGAAGAAGAAGTCTAGATGTCAGAATCGTTTCCATTGCAGAACGTACAAAGAGAAGAAAACGCTCTAGGTTGCAGACGGTTGGATACAAATAACACCATTGTATAAAGTTTAGAAGTAAACTCATAAGGTACAACGATCACGCTTTCTTCGATGAGAATAGGATCATAATTTTAATAGCCATATAGAGACGGACATATAGACATTTAAAATTTGGACATATACGGACTTCAACCAGTCATGGGGTAACGATTTTTGCGATAAACCGCCAAATCTTTACCATTTTGGCTACCCCTTAGTAAACTTAATATTTGACGGTGCCCTAAGATAATAAGAAATTTGATTAGATCTTTTTTATAAACTATCGTATATTAAGTTAATATTTCCATTCATTGGGCATTGAACTGGCTTAAAATCTGCCCTTGTCCTTCCTATATCCAACGTCTGATGCTAGTTGACATCTTCGCGCTACTAACACAACAACACGACTCAGTGCGACGACCTCGCGGATAATGAAAGAAACGAGAACTGTGTGCGTAATTTTCAAACGAAAAATTTAAAAATATTCGGTACGAATGTGGCACGGAATAAATATATAAACTCAAAAAAGGACAAAGAAAAGTGTGTGATGAAGAAGTATACTGGTGACCCATTTTGAATTCAAGCTTATCTATCAGTATATATTCTCATTTGATGACCCAGACTTGTAACCAACATTACATCACCGCAGTTCAGTGCTATTCTGATGCCATTAACGCAAATCAAAATTGCTTGGGTTTGTTCGTGCGAAGTACCATAACTTACTGGTAAAGTATTAAGGCGCGTCCTTTAAGCCGCTTATTGGGGTGCGGACTAGCTTGATCATTACGCTAAATGGCTGATAAGTAGGTGATGCCTTTATTAAACATAATACTACAATCGAATTACAATAAAACACGTACACACTTCCATAACATTTGTGTAACCCACTTGCTGTTTCCAGGGAATTTCAACTGACTTTCTGGTGCTCTTCTGGAACAAGAAGGGACGCGGTGAAAGAGATAATTATTTTTTTTTTTTTTTTTTTTTATTTATTTATTTATTAACATTCACACAAGGTCTTCAGGTCCCAAACTAGGCAGAGCCTGTGCTATGGTAACCTGATGACTGACATATATACTTATATACATATACACACCCAGACACAGGTCAAACAAACATGTTCATGCACACAAATGTTTGACCTGTCCGGAAATCGAACCCGGGACCAGCGGCTCAGAAGGCAGAGTGCTACCAACTGCGCCAACCGGCCAGTCAATTATTGTAGTTGATTGCTTGGACTCATAGTATTTTTAAAATAATATGAAAAATATCTCAGTAGCCTATTGCCCTATTCCACCTGAACTGGCTGTTCAGTGGATGTGGATTCTAGACTAGTAAACTTAGTAAGCGTGCATTAGGAAAAAAATTGGTTGTCTGTAAAGTCGGTTTACGGACGATAGATTTACGTGATAACGACATAATCATGTATGACATTGACATTGACATTGACATTTGACATTTGACATTTGACATTTGACATTTGACATTTGACCTTTGACCTTTGACCTTTGACATTTGACATTTGACATTTGACATTTGACATTTGATTTTTGACATTTGACATTTGACATTTGACATTCGACATTTGACATTCGACATTCGACATTCGACATTCGACATTCGACATTCGACATTCGACATTCGACATTCGACATTCGACATTCGACATTCGACATTCGACATTCGACATTCGACATTCGACATTCGACATTCGACATTCGACATTCGACATTTGACATTTGACTTTGACTTTGACTTTGACTTTGACTTTGAAGTTTGACTTTGAATTTGACTTTGACTTTTACTTTGACCTTGACCTTGACCTTGACCTTGACCTTGACTTTGACTTTGACTTTGACCTTGACTTTGACTTTGATTATATTATCTAGATCTAGATAAAACTCAGGTGGAACATTACAGGAATGTTACCGTTACTATTTTTCATTTTGGCATTCATCAATTTATAAAACGTTATCACGTCAAAAACATGGAGATTCCAAATTGTTTCTATGGAGATTTCAGTGTTTTTCTCTTTATATTTTCCAGCAACTATAGAAATTAATGTTTTATGACTATACATATATAATTAGGTAGGAATTTGGTTCATACATTTCCTTAAAAAATGTAAGTACTAAATACAATATTAATATCACTTCAAAACAGCATCACGGATCTGATAAAGTTTAAGACAGAGATATATTCAGCCATCTAGGTCTGGCGTGATAACATCTTCGACCACACTGTCACTGACCCTCAAGTGCGGTAGTGATCAAACGCTAGATCTGTACTTATAGTACAAAAAAATATAGTATGGCATAGCACATGGACTACTCCTTATCCCGTGAAAAGTTACGGTTTCTACGGGATATCTGAGGTAATTAGAAAACTGTAGATCACGCGGGTGAAACCGCACACAGCTACTATTATTATAAATGCGTAAATTTATGTATGTGTAAGTTTGTTTGTTAGCACTCAGATACGGCTAAACGGATTTGAACGGAATTCGGTACGTTCCATTTCTTTTATAGGGAATACCAAACACATCGCATATTATAATTTATAAAAATACTAACGATTCTGTGATTTAATTAATTTTGGTACTGGTAACCGGAAAATCGTAGAACACGCGGCTGGACGCAGATATTCAATCTTTAAAAGTTAAAGAAAAAGAAGAAAGTTTCAACGTAACATGTATAAAGAGCCGTTCCGAAAACCATTGCCCAGTAATCCTCAAAGGCTTGGCCGGTAAATGGTGGCTGGAATATCAAAAGGTTGGCAATTTACCACTACAGGAGGGTATGTGTAAATATTATGCAAATTGTTCAGGTTGTCTAGGGGGTAATTATAAAGCTCATAAAAGTAATACGAATAATATTCTCTTGGCAATTTCTAGACATCATTAATTAGTTTGGACCTAGTTATTGTAACCTTTTGCTTGGCGATAACAGTAGATGCCTTCCTCTAATCCTATCCTTCCTACTAATATTATAAATGCGAAAGTGTGTGTGTATGTTTGTAAGTGTGTATGTGTGTAAGTGTGTAAATGTGTATGTGTGTATGTTTGTTACCTCTTCACGCTCAAAAGGCTACACCAATTTCGTTGAAATTTGGTATGGAGATAGCTTATCTTCTTCTTCTTCTTCTTGTGCCATCCCCTAACGGAGGTCGGCGATCATTAGGGCAATTTTAACCTTGGAGACTGCCGCCCGGAATAGGGATCTGGTACTCAACCCAAACCAGTCTCTCAGATTTTTCAGCCAGGAGGTGCGTCTGCGGCCAGGTGGTCTATGGCCTTGTATTTTGCCTTGGATTATAAGTTGCAAGAGGCTGTATAGATAGATAGCTTATACCCTGAATTAACACATGGGCTAACTGGTGGGATGAAGGGCGATGGTGATGATGAAACTAACAATTTTCATCATCACCATCATCACCACGTGGGTACAACCGCAGGGTGCAGCTAGTATCAAATATAATCGTCATATATAACATATATTACAATAATTCATTTGGTCGTTTGTAAGTTTGTAAAATTGTGTATATTGGTATATTCAAAAATTACTTTAGTGTAACGGCTCACTTCCGCCATCCATGGTACCAGTAGCCAGCCGCCAATCATGCCATGCCACGTCACTCCCCTTCCTGCCCGCCAATGATAAGCCACTGGGAGGGGAGCGTGACTAGCCTGACATCCAGCCTATTTAAGCCTGCCGGTCTGTGATGCACTTGTAATACAGTCAGACACCGAACTCAAGGCAAAAACAACCTGGTTAGATTCTATCCAAATACTCAAAGAGCAAACCTCCTTAGGGCCCACTTACGGACTACTTTGGTACCGGGGCAAGTCGATCCGAGAACGTCCAGTCCTGGCGACAGTGATGCCCTTGAGCTAGTCGCCTCGTCCTCTCCTAGTGGCACAGCGCCGTCAGCGCTGGCCTCACTAGGCGGTGCGGTTGAACGAATGATGAGTTTTTCACATTCATTGTTTTAAGTTGGTCGTATAGTTTTTAAATTACGCAATTGTCACTTTATTCATAATGTAAAGTTATTATACGTCGAAAGTTTGTATATGTGAATGTTTGTTACTCCTTCACGCTCAAACGGCTGTACCAATTTTAATGAAATTTGGTATGGAGATAGGTTAGACCCTGGAACAACACATATGGTTCTTTTATCCCGGAAAAAGTATGGTTCCGTAGGATAATTGAGGTAGCGGGATACCCGTATTCCACGCGGGTGAAACCGCGGGGAACTACTAGTATACAATAATTGAAGCTATGTAAACTGTAGTCCAAATCTAATTCAGAACGTTTACCATCTCTAGTCGATTGCATTATTATTATTATTATCGAAACCCTTCATCTCCGAGTTAACCAACTACTAAGTATAACAAATAGGCAAATTTCCTTGATCCTACTGAATAACAGGGGCGGGTAATATGTTTACTTAGAAGTTAAGATTTATACGCGAAGGTCTATGTTGGTTCAAAACTAACATGAGACCTCTCTGTGACCCAATAAAGTGTTAGCACGACGCAATACGGTCTTGATAATTTTTAATCTTATTACGATAACATTAAGTGTAAGTTATACTTACATAAATATAGTCAAGATTTCGATTTCCACACTTCATATATCTGTTCGACCACTATCTCACTTGAGTACCAACTAACACTTAGAGCGATCTTTGCTGTCTGAGAGTTACAGTTCGACTTATTTCAATGTTGACTATTAATAATAGCTATATTAATAATAACTTAAATCATTGTGCAGACTCGCTCAGTATCATCGTACTATCTATGTGGAATATTTCAATAAAATAAGCCCATTTCTTACGAAATATGTATAAAGATTGGTAATTTCTGCAATAAATTTGGTTCCTTTTATACCTATATAATAAGAGTCATTTTACCTTTTAAAGTTTTGCACATTGAACACACAAAAGGCACAACAAGCCTTTTGTAAATAATTATGAACGGAAATTTCGATGTAAAATTCGAAAACTTGTATTAATTTAAAAAAAGAGTATCTTCAAATATATCTTCCAGTAGTCCATTGGTGAATAATACACAACATACATTCACGCACATGCGTAGAAAAGTGTCGCAAAATTGATTACTCCTCCATCCCTCATTCCTGAGGTTCGTGACTAATTGTCAGTCCTTTGTTGCAGCGTTTTTACGACAATTTTCCATCGGTTTTGACTTTTTGATGGAAAACAGCACTGACTGGTATCTCTAAGTACTCAGTTACCTGTTCTGTCCATTGTTTTGGGTTTCTTCCTCTTGGCATTTGACCCTTGACTTAGGCATTTCAGATGGTCGTGAATATTTTTGCGTTCAAATTTTGCGTTTTGTGATATTCCAACAGAATGGTCTAAACGGCAAAACTTTAATCTTTATTTCCTTTTACTATATTCATGTAAAGTTTTGATAACGTGTCAACTGCTTTACCCACTGAATCAAAGAACGTTAATAAAAGACTGAAATGCTCATTCGTTATTCAATTATAATTAAAAAAAGGTAAACGCGAAGCGAGGCGAACCATTCGACGCCTGTCTGACAGTTGTTCGGAAATTATGCGCTTATCTTTAAATTATACAAAAGGAACGGTGTCATTATTCATAACTTTTTACCGATTTATTTCTCCTTTTTTCTCTGTTGTTTTCTTGTCATCTCTCATTACATAGTGTATTTCATTTATATTATGTGTAGTTTAAATTAGATTCGGGTTTTGATCTACACCTAACACAACCAATTCTTCAGTTAAATGTTGACCGATGTCTGATCTTCAGATCAAGTAGCTTATTTATCAGAATTTTTACTGTTTGTTTAACCTCAAGTAATTTTTGTCTTACTATTAATGTAATATTTTCTGCTATGTTTGTTTCTATGTACATTTTTATAATTTGTGGCTTTGTACTTTTCGTTAATCTCCTAGTTGGTGACAGGTTTTCGGACTTGAAGGTAGTCGCCACCTTCAAGTCCGAAAAACTGTCACCTAACACACAGTGTGTTCAGACAGCTGTCGTTGTGAGCCACAAACATTCTAAGTCCAGCGTGTATTCAACTACAACGTGTGACCAAATTATAGACCAAATTACGAAAAATATAGTATTTTATTAGCTGTTATTAATATCTTACTCATGCATCTCCCATTGAACTCCACAACGACTGATATAATTGACATTTGACTACGATCTTACTTGATGAAGACAAAAAACATCTTGTCGAAATCCGATCAAATCCTGTTTCTATAGTTTTTAACCAACTTCAAAAAAAGGAGGTTACTCAATTCAATAGTATAAATGTATTTAAAAAAAAGTTTATATGTGTTCGCGGATAACTTCTTTGTGTATGAACCGATTTTGCCGATTCTTTATTTGCTTGATAGTGTATGCTTGTGGTGGTCCCATTTAAATTTCATCAAAATCGGACAAACGGTTTTTGAGTTACACTCCAAAATCTGAAAAGTGCTTCACTCACCTCGACGATATTATTGTTGCGGTTGAAGTCATCGATGCACATACACAATGACAATTTATCCCGTGAGTAGCAACAGTTACTGGAAAGGGTGAAAATAAAATGTTTACCAAAAAAATTGAACCGACTTCAACACTCAAAAGTGAGAAATAACTTGTCGAAGTCGGTACAATGAGCACAATATTGTGATGATAGTTACTCTTGTATTTTGTAAACTGTCATGGTACCGACTTCAACAACTTATTTCTCACTTTTGAGTGTTGAAGTCGGTTCCATTTTTATTAACAGACTTCAAAAAAGGACTTGGTTACTCAATTCGACCGTAAATATGCTTTTTTTTAATCTGTGTTCGCGGATAACTTCGTCGTTTATGTACCGATTTTGATGATTGTTTTCCCATTAAAATTTCATCAAAATCGGAAAAGCGGTTTTTGAGTTAGGTATACACCAATAGCTGAAAAGTGCTACGCGTATCTTGATGATATTATTGTCGCGGTTGAAGACATCGCAGAACACACAATGACAATTAATTGATCCCGTGAGTAGCAAAGGTGCCATATGAGCACAATATTGTGATGATAGTTACTTTTGTGTGAACTATCATGGTACCGACTTCAACAAGTTATTTCACACTTTTGAGTGTTGAAGTCGGTTGCATTTTTTGTTAAAAAATTTTTTTGGTAAAATATTTTTTCGTACAGAATACTTATGATAGCGAGGACTTCTTACATTATTATATCTTCCGATTCCAGTTCAAGAACTTAGTAGAGCAGGAAACAGTTTAGAATATGAAAAACACTACACGTTAATTGCCAAATTGGATAAATAATATTGCTATGTTTTATCCGGAAAGTCTATTCCATTTTACTCTACGGACATTTTACACTACATTATATGTGGAAAACCACATCAAAGGCCGCTTTTAAAACAACTGGACGCCACTGTTCTATTAAATGTGTGATTAAAATTAAACGATAGCTTTGGTAAATGCTATGTTTGAAAATGTTTATGATTCAATTATGAAGTCGACTCATATCAATTATTTCCATAAATTTGCAACTTAGTTTGAATGAGATGAGACATGAATAATTTGGAAGTGATTAATAATGGAACTAGAGCTGCGTTGAGTTATTCAATACTGGTCAGTCACTAGTTTGGGCTCCTGCTCTTCCCACAGAACCTTAACAGCCATGCAAACTTTACATAGATGGTATATAGTGTTAGTAGTTAAGGATTTTGTGTGGGAAGATAATAAAGAACTTATTATATTATTCTTGTAAATCAGAAGTGGTATAAATTAAAAATACGAGTAAGAAAGAACATGGTGTAGAATTTTATTACAATGTTAGTCTTATACAAAAAGGTTTAACCAAGTACATGTTAAAATGAAACATTTATACAAAGACACAAAATGACAGCATAAATTAGAATGGAACGATCTTACGGTATGCAGCGTCGAGCCCAAGCACCTTACCGACCGACGAATGAACAAAATGTGGCGGTAATCGACTGGGCGCTTGCTTTTATAAGTGACAGTGGGACATTAATGTTGCCAGTGACAATGTTGCCAGTGATTGGCTAATAGCTAAGATTATATATTATTATTATACATTTAAGTTCAACATAGATGCTTTATGTTAGGAATGAAAGTCACCGACATAGTAAAGGCGAAAGTTTGTATGTATGTGTGTATATTTGTTACTCCTTTACGCTCAAACGTCTAAGCCGATTTCGATGAAAATTAGAATGTAGATAGGTTAGACCCTGGAATAACACATAGGCTACTTTTATCCCGAAAAAGTATTGTTCTCGTGGGATAATAGAGGTGGCAAGAAAACCGTAAGCTACGCGGGCGAAATCGCGGAAAATGAAGAATCGCGAAATTGACTTAGTTATTTGGCTATCAGTAACACTTTGACTAACTTTAAACAAGGTTTTATCGACGCTATAAAACAATTTGTTGGCAACATCGTGTATACTACGCCTATAACTGTTTCCGAATCATGAAAGCGTAGGTAATTGATAAGCAACTTTCTCCTTACTTTTAACTTAACCTCTCAGCTGCCATACAAATAATTTCGTAGAAATTCTTAATCTGAAACGTACCATGGACACTTTTGCAAGTCGCCGAATTAATGGAGTAATCATGAAATACGGCCCGGAATGGGCGTTTTACGTTTGTCGGTCCAGTAAAATGTCAGGCTATTACAGAGGCTGTAAATATCAAAATTGATGACACTATCGTTGTGTAAGTTATGTCTTTAAGTTTCAATATAAACTAATGTTTCGATATTTTAGCTAAGCGATCAAAACTGGTATTGTTAGCTTGGGCGTATTACGTACAAGTATCACTCGATATTTCACCCTTCATAGGTTTCTACAACTCCGTCAACGGCAACATGGCACTTCGTTGGAATGCGCTCCCTTTCCCGCTTCCCCGCGCAGTGCCCCTCATCCTTCTTTCTAGCTTACTACTTTTTGCACACTTTACTAGCGAATAAATCTGACGTCCGATTAGTCCCGGGAGCAAAGTTGATTTGACCGGGCTCTATCTCCTCATCATCATCTCAGCTATAGGACGTCCAATGCTGCACATAGGCCTCCCCTATCGATTTTCACAAGGATTGCTTGGAAGCGAACCACATCACCTCATCTGCGATCTTAGTCAGGTCGTCTGCCCACCTGGTTGGTGGCCAATCTATGCTGTGCTTGCCAGTCCGTGGTCTCCATTCGACCTTCCTCGAACCTTTCGACCCTAACGGCCATCAGTTCCGAGCTGTGTGCCTTGCCAACTTCAACTGGCTATGTCGGTGACTTGCGTTCTTCTACGGACCTCCTCATTTCTGATTCGATCGCGTAGGTAAGCCCAGAGAACAGCCTATAGCTCTATAGCTTATCTCTAATTAGTCTCTATAGCTCATTGTGCGATTTTGAACCTGCTCACAAGGCCCATAGCCAGAGACTACGTTTCAGTTGCGTAAGGCATCACTTTTCGAAGACCTTAGTTTTCAGGCATTGCGCTATTTTGGACGAGAAGACGTTGCGGTGTTTGCCGAGTGCTGCCCAGCCAAGTTGGATTCGACGATTGGCCTATTCCCCAAAGCTGGATTTGGCTAATTGGACTGTTTGTCCTACGTAGGCGTAATGGTCAACAATATCGAGAATCGAATTCCCAATTTATACTGGTGCGGGCGCAACATTGGGTTGTTCTATCTATGTACAAAAATGGTATTGTAATAAAATTATTGTAAGTTAGATCACTTTCCACCACATTTCATGATAAGGTTTTAAAAGAGCACTTTTATTTGCAGCCAATCGCCACGCAGTTACCCCAGACTTCATACTAAGTAAAAAACTTACAATGGAGAGTACCAGCAGTTCTCCTGTAAAATAAAAACGAGGGCGGCTGAATTTCAAAGAAAAATACATCTGAAACGATGTTTTTAAGTACGAAACTTTTGTTGGGAAATGCCTGATTTTGACACGAGCAGCCCGCCCCGGCTTTGCTTTTGATTGTGCCCGCACGATTTTGATGAAATTTAAATGGGATCATCACGAAAGTATACACTCAAACAAAAAATAAAAACCAAATTCGGTTCATAAACGACGAAGATCTCCGCGAACACGTGTAATACGGTCGAATTGAGTAACCTCCTTTGGGGGCGTCCATTAATTACGTGAGGTGTTTACGGGGAGGAGGGGGTCAAGCCGAATCTCACCCAAACTCACATGGGGGAGGAGGTGGGTTCGACAAATACTCACGTATTTTTTTTTCCGCAAGAACCATTTTAATGTAGCGAGAAAACTGGGATAAATTAGGTAAAAATATTTTTTGTGTGATTCTATACCACGATAATTATGATCTCAAATAACAAATCCTGATTAAATCCAACAAAATCAAGCACATGTTCATTTATTCACGTCAAAAATATATATTTTCAAAAGTCTCACGTGAGACTATGGGTGGGGGGAGGGGGTCCAGCAAAATCTCACGAGATCTCACCAAGGGGAGTGGGGAATTTAAAAATCGCTAAATCTACCTCACGTAATTTATGGACACCCCCTTTTTTGTAATCAGTTAAAATAAATCTTATGCTTCTTCGAAGGATTGGAGTTGTTTCTCTTTTATAAAGTTGCCATGATAAGTATGTATACGATACCTCTGCGAATACCAAGATGGCCGCTTGGGTAGATATGCTAACACATTCATAAAGTTGCAACTTTGTAGTTGTCTAAGGGTTGGAAAGGCTTTGTTGGATTAACCTTAATCTACGTTAGCCCTAAATAACCATGAAAGATGATATTGTTTTTATCAAATTTAATCTCTCCGCTGCCGTTAGATAAATATTTCAAAGCTTTAGTTTAGTGTACAGTCGACTCGTGTGCGAATCCCTGAAATTAATTTCTTTTGGTCACAATAATGATGTTCTTGTGTGTTAGCAATAACAGTGTTTATAGCTCAAAATGATCAATGTGCTAGTTCACCATACACTGCTACACTTATTGTAGAACATGTATATAATGTAGACTGCTTTTTTGTACACTTTTTCTTGATTAAAATCTTCTTCTTCTCTCAGCCATGAGCGTCCACTGCTGGACATATCCCCCCATATAGGGGGGATTTGCCAATACTCGCCACGCTTGGCAGGCGGGTTGGCGAGCGCAGTATGATTTCCAACCATCAGAAGGCGCTGCTGCCCACGTTCTGGTACGTGATCCCTTAGCCGACTCTTACGGCACCCGCGGGAAGTAATGGGGGAGTACTATTCTCGGCCGGTACCACCACGGCCATTAAAATCAGAATGAGCGGCAATATTATCGAAAAACAGCGCAGCGTAAGATTGTACGTATGTGTGAGTACTGCGTATTCTGAGTATAACTCTATTGCCGAGAAATTATGTACATATGTATGTATGTAATTTTGTAAAACTATGTTGTGATGTTTATCAACTCTATGGTAATAAGGAGTTATTTTATGTTTATCTTTTATTTTTAATATATCACAATTTTATGCTATTTTTTTGCTTTTTTATGATTTTGTGAATTCTCGTGATTCTATAATACTAATTACTAAAGTCCACTCAACGTCTCATGTATCTTTTTTTGTTGTAAGAATAGTTTATGTTAATATAGTTTCTTTCGATATATTTTAAATAATCTTGCGGACTTAAATAGTTTTTGTCTTGTTCAACTCAAGCTAAGTATAACATTCCTGTTTCAAGTTTAAACTGTGCCGTGTACTTTTCGTGCGTGACGTCAGTTGAAGATCCCAACGGTGACCAGCGTTGGTTGCTTAAAAGCATTCAGCATCATGATGAGTTGGGGTCGGCTTGTTGCAAAAAAAAATAATTGTTATTATTAACATGTTCATAATTTAATGTTCAATATGTTTTTTTTGCCATAAAATAAAATTATGTCTATTTCTATGTCTATTACACTAATATTGTAAAGATGCAAGTTTGTCTATCGTTTGAGGTTTGTTACTCCTTTACACTGAAACGGCTGAACAGATTTGCATGACATTTTGAATAAAGATAGCTTATACCCTGATATAACACATAATTATGCTACTTTTTATCCCGGAAAAAGTATAGTTCTCGTCAAATAATCGAACTAGCGGGAAAACCTCTGTCCACCCGGGTCAAACAGCAGGGCGCAGGTAGTTGATAAATACATAACTTAGCTATTTAATTAAGAAATAATAATTATAGTAGTAATACTTTTCTACTTTGTGTGTATTTTACCCGACTGCGAAAGAAGGACGGTTATGTTTTTCGAGTGTATGTATGTATGTATGTATATTTCTTTGGCACGCCCTAGAGCCTAAACGGCTAGTCGTTCATTTAATAAAGATGGCAGATATTGACGCAGTCGGGTTTTTTGTTTTTTAAAATAATATTTTGTTTAATATAATTATATTATCCAAAAAACTTAATAATTGTTTAAATAATTAATGTTTTTATTTATACTATGCTATACCAACTGAATCCAAAGCTTTCAGTGATAAATTTTGAACTAAATTGTTATATTTTAGTTAGTTAGTAACTTTTTGTATTATATTCTGTTGTGTACACTAAAGCGTTTTTGTAGTGTATTTTAATTTGAGAGTATAATATATGGTTAAGATCAGTCAGTCATTACAAAGATTTGTATATTTTAAAGTGTTTCTATGAGCGTGTCCCAACAGAAGCACTTCATTAGATTTTCTCACACTCTTCGACCATGTTTCCAGTGGGAGGTAAAATTATGCATATTTAAAGAGCTTGCGAGGTTCTAGCGAGAGTGAAGTTTTCCGCCTGGTCCTTTCCTTTCGGTTTATAACATATGAAGGTAGTGTACGGTTGGTAATGTAGTTATTAACGTGTGATTCTTGGTCCAAAAAAATCATACTAATAAGCAGTGTAATTCATAATTTATTCATCGGTCCGAGCGTAACTAAGTAAGCAATCAAACATACAAAAAGAAATCGTTATGCTTATAGAAACACATCATATTTAATGTAATATATCTAACTAACATTAAAATTACGCATACACACACACACTCACACACACTCACACTCACACACACACACCCACACACATGCGAAAATACAAATAATGTGAACTGTTTAGCTGCCAGCATACTACATACTATCGTGTTAAACTGTAAACGGAAATCCGTTTTTCTCTTGTGTATTTTTTGCGAAGCATTTGTTTATTTTAAATTAGAACCGCATATATACTCGAATTACACTAATGATAAAACGATGCAATACAATAATAAGGAAGTCAAAATAATTGTATACAAAATTGTCAAAAGAAAAAAATATAAATAATAAACCAAAGTACTCACTCAGGTAACAGTGAAATCAATGTACTCGAACTTTAGACCCCAAGGAGGAGGGCGGATCGTACTCGTATATGTTCGCAATACAGTTTGACGTAAAACTTTCGCGGACCCCATCGTCTTTTTCTTTTTTAACTATTGATTCTTTTGTTCAAACTCCCAAAAAGAATCTATTCATAATTTATTTTCTAAAATTCTTATCCTAGTTTTCAAGTGAATAATAAATGAAACAAAAACGAAACTTGAATCAATGTGAGAGTAAGAAATATTTCCTGAGGAATGTCATTGTCTCTAGGGATCAGAGAAACTGAAAGGCCAGCGAGCTGCTCACATCTGTGACAGGAAAAACAGTAATGTGAAAAGCTTTTTCTTTTTTCCTTTATCGAAGCAGGCCACGTCCACTGCTAAACAAAACGTGTACGCAAGACAACAATAAATCATGCATTCTCTTTGGTCCTTTAGTTAGGACACCGAAACACGAGACATATATAAGAAAAAAAATACAAATAGCAAGTAATACTGTTTTTGTAGATCTAGAACTTAGTTTACAAGCCTATTTTTTTACAGATTCAGGCGTTACTATTATCAAAACGATAATAAATAAGCAATACTTAGTGTTACTGCGATGCGGATAAATTATTTCAGGCTATCTTGCAGTGCGCAGCAAGTAATACTGTTTTTGTAGATCTAGAACTTAGTTTACAAGCCTATTTTTTGCAGATTCAGGCGTTACTATTATCAAAACGATAATAAATAAGCAATACTTAGTGTTACTGCGATGCGGATAAATTATTTCAGGCTATCTTGCAGTGCGCAGCAAGTAATACTGTTTTTGTAGATCTAGAACTTAGTTTACAAGCCTATTTTTTGCAGGTTCAGGCGTTACTATTATCAAAACGATAATAAATAAGCAATACTCTGTTACTGCGATGCGGATAAATTATTTCAGGCTATCTTGCAGTGCGCACCTCTTGACACAAACAGCTTGACCGATTTTGATGAAATTTAAATGGGAAGACAAGGGAAGCAGCAGATTTCAAATACGAGTTCAATAAAAGATTCATCAAAATCGGTTCACCCAGCCGACAGTTCTGAGGTAACAATAGAATTGAAAACCTCCTTGTTTTCATGAATTCAGTTAAAAATATGATAAATTATATATTGTAATAAATCTCCTCGCAATAGTCGATGACCAAAAATATCCATTATGTTGGCCGCGTTACCCTTTTGCATGGCGAGCGCTGTGTGCTGACGAAGGAAAAGGTCAACTGAGGGTCGCCGCCGCTTCTCCCTCGGACGACGAGTAATCTTGTAGAGGATTTTTTTGGCTTCAGTGCTTCATGGTCTAGTTGTTTCAACGGCAAACGGCACAAGGACGTATACCGATTCTAGGCTAGCATATGTGTCGTGTATTCTAGGAGCAGTCTCCGCGTCAGCACCAGCAGTTCTCTGAGTAGCAGGGAGATGGTATCTTGGGAATGTGTTGATACATGTCGCGTTTTTTGTTTATCCTATTGTTATAACATTAACCTTCCCACTGCTGGGACATGAGCCTTCCTCTTGGAAAGGATTGGAGACCATAACCACGGTGACCAATGTGGGTTGGCGGATAGGCTAGTGGCGAGCCCAATGTCGGACTTCTTAGGCCAAGTCATTTCTTTTCGTGAGGAAAAGTAACGTAACGCGTTTCCACCTAGACGGGAAGGTAGGCGGGGCATATCAGGCACGATCTTAGTGGCCTCATGCTCCTAACCCCAACTGCACCCACAGCAACCAGGGTCCACTACCACTATCGGCTTGAGCTTCCTTAGCATGAAATTAACACGGCTATCAAATTCTAACTTGATGGCAGGGTAATTTCCAGTAGCTGTCTTACTAGCCACCACCTTCAAGTTTGAAAAACTGTCACCAAACACACAGTGCGCTCAAGCAGCATTCCTTGACAGCAAGTAAACGTTTTAGGTTTGCGTGATTACACCTTCAACCACATTGTATCTGACCATCAAGTAAGAAAGTGGTCAAAGACTAGACCAGTAAACATGAAAAAAAAAGTGATTTTTTCGACAAAAATTGGAACGTCCGACAGGTGAATGTAACCTGTAACAATTTTCCAATATTTAGGATTTTTTCAATATCATAAAAATAAATGAGAGCAATTTTGGTAAAATTTAAATGGGAACGCTTTGGAATCGCACTTTGTCATATATAAGATTATTTTGAAAATTGGTCAATAGTTGGCGGAGAAGTCAATGAATACAGAAAATATACAGAACATAGAAAGTTCTCTTTTTTCAAGTCGGTTAAAAACATCGACGCGATATTGCAGGGTGTAAGCTGGTATCTATATAATAATACATATTAAGCGAACATACTCAATTTGAGCCACACGCGCGATCTGACTCGACTTTAACGATATAAACGATTCACGCGGAAAATTGCTTTGAATGAGTACCTACTCGCATTTCCAATATCAGGCCATCATTGAGAATAATAAGGAATTTTCATGACGATTTTTCTATGCCTTATATCAATACAAAGTCTGGCAGACCGCAATGTGCAGGCTTGTTTCCTAAGAACGAATGCTTGTCTCGCTATCTGTATCTGTATTTTACATGTCTTTTATCTAATCTCATACCTACTGAGATACAAAGATTTAAAAAATCAAAAACCGAACTTGAATGACAGTCTTTATCTTACTAATATTATAAATGCGAAAGTTTGTGTGTATGTTTGTTACTTCTTCACGCTCAAACGGCTACACAGATTTTGATGAAATTTGGTATGGAGATAGTTTAAACTCTGAATTAACACATAGGATACTTTTGTCCCGGAAAAAGTATAGTTACCGTGGAATAATTGAGGTAGCGGAAAAACCGTAATCGATGCGGGTGAAACCGCGAGGCGCTACTATCGAAATAAATTTAAAAAGTCTATGGACAACTGTATCATAATTTAACTTTTTTACCATTAAGATTCAACTTCAGCTGGACCAAGGAGGTTGTAATGCAGTTTTTCTACATATAATCTGTGGACGTGGCGCAACATGCATGCCCAATCAACCAATGTATTTTGGGGCTAAACGTTTACAAATAAATGCAAACATAAGCAGTAAACTGACATAAATTTCATTATCTAATTTATAAGATAGGATAAAGTTGTTTATGAAACTACACATAATTTTATCTTAAAGCACTCGTGTAATGCTATAAAAAAACTACGGCTATGGCCATGCCTAGGCTTCTTTTTTAACTTACTAGTATTTGAAGAACCCTTACTATGATACAGTTTCATAAACTATTAACTATAGCTATTCTGGTATTCAACACCGTGTAGACAATGTAATATCGCATAAATTTTCCGTACAAACTATGAGTTTTTTGTAGCCAGTGCTCAATAGTTTCAAGTTACGATACGATTGCATTTTGTTGACTATATTTATTTGTGCTGCGGCCTCGGATAAAACTAATAGTTGAATGAAAGCTGTGTTCCATACACAGCTTTCATTCAACTATTAGTTTTATCCGGTGTTACTAAAACGGTGTTACGATTTATACACTGACGTAACGTTGGAGAGTCAACCGTATGTCATACGTTTTATGGTAGAACTCGTTTAATAATTTAAGCATAACCCTTATTTTCTTGTATGTGTTGTTATGTGTTTTGAGGTTACCGAAGTAAACATAAAATACAAAACATGCACAATAAACGCAATCAACTTCTCATAATAAAATTAATTGCTCCATAACACAACAATGACATTCAATTGTTGCCGCATTGTAAATATTTTATTTATTTTATGTGTTTTCGCAAGATTCTTATTGCTTATTTTCACAGCGTCATATTTATGATGACATTAAAGTGATTTAAAACTGTAAGCATCTGCAAGGAGGTGGTGAATTGTGGAATTTTACTTTTCCCTCACTTGCCTTTCATAATAGTAATGATAACTTATGGGTATAACTGTCATTCGAACATACTGGTATAAATTGTCAAAAATTCTTCTTTCTTTTTTTGGATTTCCAAGTCTATACATCGCGAGAGTGAACATTGCGATGGTTTCGAGCCACGCGTTTTTAATTTGGTATTAGTTTGAAGATCAATTAAAACAAGTTGGCGAAATTGTCATTTCTATTGATTCAGATTTTATGAAAACAAAACATGTTTTTTGATTTGTATATATTGGCGCAGTGTTTCATCCTATTTGCGCATCACGCACACGGGGACAGGCTCGCACCCCCCGCACTCCGGCGGCGAGTACGGCATGCAGAACTCCTCGCCGATGCAGCTGTGCTCTTCACACACGTCTTGGCTGTACATGCACAGTCTTGATGCTGTGAAAAAAAGAACAAAGTCACATGAAATTCGACGAAAAAATATGTGCACGTGTCACGTAATTTATTTAAATTAATATAATAAGGCGGCGATGTGGTTCGCAACCCATCACGTCTCGTTTCCCGTGGAGGCGAAAAGCGGACCACAAAAAGCCGTTTTGCCATTGAATGTAAGGGGAGGAATAGATAGTAAAATATATGAAGTATTCCTGATGATAAATGAAAAGTTTTTAGATGAGAAATGTATGTAAATATGGTTTGGTCATGTAAAGAGAATGAACGAAAAGAGATTGGTCAAGGCCTAGGTCGTGAGTACTCGAAACCGACGCTCTTGTATGAACGCTCTGATGGGTGTAGACGAAGCGAAAGAAGTGTGTCGGAATCGTAGCATTTAGAAGTCTGGGTCTCTGCCTGCGGGTGACGAGAGGCGTGCAAATATGTATAAATGTATAAGCGGTAAGATTGTTGACCCGCTTGCCTCGCCAGCTACGCCTGCGTGACCTACGCTACTAATATGAAGATTAATAGTGCATTAGATCAAATTGTATAGAAAATTTGTACTGAGCGCAAAAAAAGAAAAATAATTGTGTCCGAAAAGGTACGAAGATCCGAAAGTTGGATATTTAATATATATATATATATTGAATGCGCCCGGAGAAAACTATGTCCAACAATTGACATTCTATGGATGAGATGATGATATTTAATATACATACCATCAAATGATATAGTATGTATATATATATATATATATATCCCATATATGTATACAGGATGTATAGGTCAAACGCTAGATAAATACAGCATAAAATATATAATAATATTATTTTATCTGACATGAATATGAATTTTCCCGTACTATCCTAACTCGATTAAACACGCTGTATTACTCAGTTTTCTTACGTCTTAACAAAATGATTGCTACTTTAATGTAAAAAAAACTGTAAATATAATAGCTGTAAATATAGCTTATTAAGTCATAATTAAACAAAAGACAAACGTACTGATCGACAGATGGAATGACATTTTAAAATTAAACACCTGATTTTATATTCCCTTGGATTTGCAGCAGCAATGGCAGGTTTTAGAGATTGTGACTTTTCACATTTAAAGTAAATTTATTAACATTAAATTGTACACACAATTATAACTTTTATGTCGTCTTACTCATTGTGTTTTTCTTTCCTGTCATATTATCATGAATAAATTTTCTTTCTTTCTTTTTTCTCTTATGTACAACTTACAATCAATACACACTCCTTCAATGCAGCACCCTCCACAGCACTGTTCCGTGTCAGCGCACTGAAACAAACACGCAAGCATAAATATTTACACAAATTGATTTGTTTTTAATTATGGACTTCGAACTTAAGTAAAATGATAATGCAACACATTAGGCGTGCACATAAATTTATGTTCCAACGGTGATCGTGAAACAGATAAGAAGAGTTTGAAAAAAATGTATCCAATACAGCATTGAATACAATAAGGATACAAGATTTTTTTTATTGGATCGTACCAACGAGAACATTGACTCGAACAAAAAAGTGGAATGCTAATGCTGGAGAACATTGGCAATCATATTGAACGGCATAACGTAATTACCCTTTTCCCGCCAACTTTGCAGTCTTGCGCGTGCGCAGCGAATAATGCACACGCAAACACCATTACTAGCCTCATTCTAATTTCAAAATTTATTAATAAACAGACAGTTACACGCACAAAATGATATCAATATTTTATTTAAAACCAGCACATATTTATATATCGAAATATAATTTTAAATCTTAATAAGAAAAAGTTGAAAACGTTCTAAAACAATACTCTGAAGCGTTATATGTTATAAGTCACTGTCCTATATGTACCATGACATCCATGACGTACAACTAACTGAACTGTTGAACATTTGTTTAACGATATGTAGTCACGATGAAAGAACACAGTCACTATTATATAATCTATGCCAACGTGCATTACCTATTTGAAAATTGTCACTTGTACTAGCGCTTGGCCTCGCCAATGGTAACCTTAGCTGTGTAGTAGCCATATTACGTGTGTCGATGGAAATTAGATACCATTTGTTAGCAATCAAGTGTTATTTTGGTCAAATATTCTTTAATTACCTTATTTGATGGAAAAGATGACCCACTTTATAACACTCGTGCACGGTTAGGCAGCGTTCGGGAAACTCCGCGATGTATTCTCGTCCAAACGCGTGAAAACGAAGTTCTTGTTGAACGGCAGTTCGGACAATATATGTATTTCAGGTGAGTGGGGACTTACGGAACTGAAACGTGGTCTCTGACTATGGGCCTTCTGAGCAGACTCAAGAGTCGCACAACGAGCTATGGAGAGGGCTATGCTCGGGTTTTCTCTGCGCGATTAAATCAGAAATTAGGAAATCCGTAGAAGATTGAAAGTCGCCGACACGGCCCAGTGGATAAGCAAGTTTAAGTAGCAGTGGGTACTTGGGCAGGGCACATAGCTCGAAGAACTGATGGCCGTTGGAGTCAAAAGGTTCTCGAATAGAGTCCATGAACTGGCAATCGCAGCACTGTCAGTCGACGGTCACTGACAAGGTGGACAGACGACCTGACTATAGTCGGAGGAAGACTGAATGCGGGTACCAACCGATCCTTGTGGTGACCAATGAAAGAGGCCTATGTCCGGCAGTGGACGTCCTAGGGCTGGGATGATGATGATGTTGATGATGATGGTGATGATGACGATGATGATGATGATGACATGGTTGAATACTTTTACCAACTTGACAGTTGAAGATCCATCAATTTAAGCTATGCTCATTGCTAAAAACCAAAGCATTTAAACATCTGAAGCTGCCGCCGTAATGTTTTATAAACTTTTTCAGTGTTGCATGGCGGTGACACCATTTGTAAAAAATAATAATTGTATGTTTAATGTGAAAGTTTCTTTCTTGGGTGCAAGTAAGCAAATTATTCTTATTCAATTTATCTGAGTAAGATCTGTGTATCTGAGCTCCATTATCGGCTAATTCAATTTTTCCATCGGTGCACCAAATAAAGAGGTTTATAACTCTTTAATATAGTGTTGTTTTAGTGAATATTCTTTGATATTTTTTTCATTTGAAAAGAGAATCCTTTGTATAGACTGGAGGTACTAAATGGATTGGATGTATTTATCCAATTTATTTCGTTGCTATATATAATAACTGTCATCTGTTTAGGCCAAAAAGTACGTACATTGAAAATATTTGTACACAAATCTGTCAGGAATGGTAGAGACAAGTCAGCAACGGTAATTGACTGTGGAATACCTAAAGAACGCCTACTTTTTTGATGTTCTAAGACTTTTAAATACTTTACACTATGGGTGGAACACCTAATTATAAAACTACCTAATTATAAATGTTGTTCTATAGAACTTAGCAAAAATATTTTGTTAAGGTTGAAGGATATTGGATGATCTATGTAGAAGAATAATTTTATCATGAAATCACAGTCAACTGTATGTTTTTTAGTTTCGATCAGATTCAACACTCAAAAGTGTGAAATAACTTTTTGAAGTCGGTACCATGATAGTTCAAAAGTATCTAATATCAAAATATCGTGCGCATGGTACCGACTTCGAAAAGTTATTTCACACTTTTGAGTGTTCAAGTCGATTACCTAAAAATGGGTAAAAAATTTTTTTGCACCATTTTCAGTGACCTTGGTTACTCACGGGATCAATTATCACCCTCAATAAAGAAATCATCCTGATAACGTAACGCTTTTTAGTTATTGGAGTGCAACTCAAAAGTAGCTTGACCGATTTTAATGAAATTTGAATCGGATCACCTCGAAAGATACTCTACCAAAAAGAAAACCTATTTTGAGACCACAAACCCGGGAGAAATCTGTGAACGTACATAAAAAAAAATACATACAGTCGAACATAATACTAACTAAACTCTTCCTTGTTTGAAGTCGGTTTAAAATGACCCTTAAACAGAGCTTATGTGTACACTTAAGCTAAACATTTCAAGTAAATGGACTTCTGTTAATCCTTCTTATTACACACCTTCCACACCTTCGTAAATAAAGAATTTAATTTAATTTGATTTGATTTGACTTCTTATATAATACAATTTTTATGGATTGATTCGGTGACTGATAAAGTTCCTATATTTTTGAAAATAAATTCGACGTACTTAATTTATTATTGGCGGCAGAAAAAAAGTTATGCACTACACGTAATTAGGCAGATTATGTCGAAAGAGCGATGACCAAGTGAATGGGATCTCCGCAACTGTTTAGTATTTCCCACATTATTGGTAATTCTAAACAGCTGAGGGAGAAGGGGGGGCTCAATCTCGACTGGCTAATGTGTTACGGATGATCAAATATGCGGGTATTTTGGTATGGGATTCGGTAGAATGTAGGTTTTTGTTTAAAACCGATAAAGAGCACACACTTTCAGAATGTCGTCATCATCATCATTTAAGCCATAATGGACTTCCACAGTAGGTCATACATCTTCTTCATGGATTTACACGATGAATCTTTGGAAGTTGCTTCCAAGTTTTTTCTTCTTTCCACATCATCGGTGGATGTCCTCCATTGCATTGCGCTTATATGTCCGTGTTCTATACACGAGAACCTTTTGACCTCATCGGCCATCAGTTCTACGAAAAATGTTCTCTGCTCACTGCCATTTCAACTTGCTTATCCGCTGGAATATCTAGTATGACAGATTGGTTATTCATAGACGAAATAAAGTTTATGGTTTATGACCCATGATTATATGATTCGATCTTCAGAATAATAGAAAATAATATCGAAATCACCTCCCTAAAAGGTTTTTCAAATGTAGACACCATTGTAAATTTAAATGAACGTATGTTTTTTACCTTGCCTTATAAATACATACACATCCCCATACTATTTCGCCTATTTAAGTAAAACTCTAAGACTGGAAAGGACCTGCAACCCTGTAACACAGTCAATAGTCAGTAACAGTCAATAATCTAGTACAGGTTCAGGGCTATCCGATAGTGAGAAGTATAGTCATTCTATGAACCTTTTATTGTTAGATTTAAGAATTTGTACATATGTGAATGATTGTACACTGTATTTAGTTGATGAAATATATTATCTTTATCTTTATCTTCTTCTTTTACCTTATTATAACATGTCGTTGAAATCGTAGTTCGACGTTTGACCGCTATTTCATTGTGGCGTTAAGTATCGGAGATTGTTTATGCATGGCTAGAGTTCTAAAATCGTTAATTTCATCAGCACTTGTCAGCCTCTTAACTTACGCATCGCAATCTCGCCAAGGACCTCCTAATTTTATAAATTAATACATATGTAATTGTACGTAATATAAATTTATAAAACGTGATGTACACGAAAGGGCATCGGGTCTGTTGGGACCGTGGTGGGTCAATGGGTTTGATTAGTGGAAGCGAATTTTTTTCCCAACTGAGACCAAAGGGGTCAAAGTTTTCTCCACATTGACTGCGATACGCAGCGCTCATACAACGAGTTGATTATGTAGGTAGGTACTGTTGAATATAGTCATTCTATTGGATGTCGATAGATAGATAGAAAACTCTTTATTTGTTTCTCCTAGTGTAACAAAAGTAACTTAATACATTTATTATTAACCGACTTCAAAAAAGGAGAGGGTTTTGTTCCACTGTATGTATGTTTTATTTATGTTCACCGATTTCATCCCTATTTATGGACCGATTCTCAACATTTCTTTTTTTGTTTCATAGAGGAGAGAGAGGTACTTCCGAAGAGGTCCCATTTAAATTTAATCAAAATAGAACAAGTGGTTTTTGAGTTACACTCCAATAACTGAAAAGTGCTATGTCTACTTGGACGACTTTCTGATTGAGGGTGAAGATATCGGTGAACATACACAATGACAATTGGTCCCGTGAGTAGCAAAGGGCACTGAAAAGGGTGAAAAATTATTTACCAATAAATGTATCCGACTTCAACTGTCAACAAAAACATATGTACGATCGAATTGAGTAACCTCTTTTTTTGAAGTCGGTTAAAAAGTGTGAAATAACTTATCGGAGTAGGTTTTGAGTGTTGAAGTCGGTTCCATTTTTTGGAAATATTTTTATGTTTTATCTTATCATAGAGAAATAAAAGGTAGACTTATCACTTAAAGCTATTTCTACCAGTCTACCCTTTCTTTTGGTGGATTTTATTTAAAACTAAACGGTGGCATGATTGAACCTGATGAACAGTTCAGTAAACTAAATTAAGTATAATAAATTACTTAAACCCTAAACCATAGCATAAGGCAAATATACATACTTAAGTAATATAATATAATATTTACGAGTATATAAATAAGATACAATAGATAATGTAATGTATATTGATAGGTGACCAATACATCAAAATACATATAAAATATTATTGAACCGAATACATACACTTATAATATAAAAGTAAATTACCATAGGATAAGTAACCTACTCCAATTTGATTTAAATAAAGTTATGTAACGAACGGGACTGTCTAATGATACTGGTAAATTATTCCAAAGGCAAAAGTCTCACTGTAAACGACGCATTGTAGAACGAGGTATATCTGAGGGTATCATTAGTAAAAGTGTTTCTGGGGTTCGAAGTGAAAAAGAATATTCAAGAAAGTAAGAATTTTTTTTTCAAAATTGTTTTTACAGTTTGATAAAAGGTCAAACGTATTCTTTCAGCGGCCATACCATTAATAAAAAATATTCGGCTATTACCGTCTTCGTCGTGTAAGATAGAGTGGAGACAGAGATAATCTGATATATATCTATCTCAAGTGCCGATTCAGAATAAAAATCATATAAAACTGCTCTTACAGAAAACGATCTAAGGCGTCATATCAGCGCCTTCATATTTTCGATGGTAAAATATATTAGGGAAAATCGTTATATTTCAACTTACAAAGAAATTACCGGACATCAACTTTTCCTGACATAGTATCAAAGAAGTAAGTTTTTTAATTAAAAACTAAATCCGAAACTCATTTACCTATACAATTCTGGCATGGAGACGCAATTAAGTTGATAATATTTATGAATAATTATTAAATTAAGATTATAATAAATACTAAGTTCTGATAAAATACGAATAACTAATACTTACTTTCGAAGCGATGATAGCTCAGCGGGGGGAGCGTCGGCTGTCAAATTGACGGACACCGGTTTGATCTCCGACAACGGCTTGAGCTTCCGGTGTAGGTAACACCGTTATCAAATTCCCAGCATAGTGGTAGGGTACTTTCGAGTACCCGCCTGGCTAGCTACCACCCTCAAGTTTGATAAACTGTCACCAAACACAAATAGTGTGTTCAAGCAGCGGTCCTTGAGAGCCAGTACATAACTAAATAAACATAACTAAAATGAAATGCATTTATTAAATTTGCGGGTAGTTTTAGCGAAATTAAGTCGCCACTCATTTGGTGCCTACTAAAACTACCCGCAATTGACCAGCAATGGAATAAAACTCGTCTAATATTAGTGAGAGCGTTGTATGGAGTTATGCTAATTTGAATTTTAGCGTAAATAGACTACGAGCTTAGCGAATTTTAGCTAGTTCGTGTGATTAACAGAATTAGGGCAGATATAAAAATAAATTAAACATATAGGTCGGAGAAGTGATGGCTGTTGGGGTCGAAAAGTTCTTTAGTAGAGACCACTGACTGGCACAAAGGAAATATTTATTTTGATAAGGATCAATAGGTACAAGGTGTAGACAACATAGTCTGATTGTGGTCGGCATTTCTATCAACTTGTAAAATGTAAGAAAGTAGTTATAGTGACATAACTACAATAGTTACATGTGCCTTGGTGGTACCGGCCTAGAATAGTACTCCGCCATCTCTTCTCGTGGGTCCCGTAAGAGTCGGCTAAGGGATCACGTATCAGAAGGTGGGCAGCAGCGCCTTCTGAGGATTGTAAATCAAACTGCGCTCGCCAACCCGCATGCCAAGCGTGTCGAGTATTGGCAAATACCCCCTATATGGGGGAGGCATATGTCCAACAGTGGACGCACATGGCTGAGAGAAGAACTACAATAGTTTGACTTATGGTGTCTAGAACATATTCGTAGAGATTTATATGTTCTTTCATAATGTAGAACCTTTTTTTTGTTCTATGATCAATAGTTTCCGCAGCGCATGCGATGGAAGACATTCTATAGCTAATTTGTTTTCACCACCTCAGCACTAGGACGTCCACTGCTGGACATTTGCCTCCCCTATTGGGGGTTTGCCGATACTCGCCACGTTTGTTAGGCGGGTTGGAGAGTGCAGTATGATTTCTGATCTTCAGAAGGCGCTGCTGCCCACCTTCTAGTACGTGATCCTTTAGCCGACTCTTCCGCGGGTAGAGATGGGGGAGTACTATTCTTAGCCGGTACTCCGCGGCGGTAATATGTTTACATTTTGGGTTATATAAACGAAGTTTTAGTAAGTATTCCTAATTTTTCTAGTAATAAATATAGCCTAACTAAATCGGTCCAATAGTTTTTGAGTTAGTCCTTACATGCCAAAATAGAAATCTTTCCACTTTATAGTATTAGTCCTGTAAAATATGACAAGTTAAAACTCTGCTTCTAAGTTATAACTAGTTCACACAAAAGTAACTATCATCACATATCATGTGCTCATGGTACCGACTTCGACAAGTTATTTCACACTTTTGAGTGTTGAAGTCGGTTGCATTTTTTGTAAAAAAAATTTTTTTCACCCTTTTCAGTGACCTGTGCTACTCACGGGATGTCGATGTCTTCAACCGCGACAATAATATCATCAAAATACGCGTAGCACTTTTCAGTTATTGGAGTATAACTCAAAAACCGATGATGATTGTCCGATTTTGATGAAAGTTGAATGGGACCACAACGGAAGTATACTCTATCTAACAAAAAATAATCATCAAAATCGGTTCATAAATGACGAAGTGATCCGCGAACACACATATGAAAAAAAAACATATATACGGTCGAATTGAGTAACCTCCTTCTTTTTTGAAGTCGTTTAAAAACTCTGCTTCTAAGTTATTGCGACGGGCTCTTTTTAATCACGTTATTTTTTGTGTTAATATTGTGTTATTCACTACAACTAGCACTTTTCTCCACCGAACTTGAGGTGAAACTGTGGATAAGCGAAATAATTTAGCTACGACGACGGTCGCCGTGGCGCCGTGGATAGTGTCAGTGACATGATTTCTGGGTCTCCGGGATCCTGTGTTTGAATCCCGGCAGGGGCAAACATTTGTGTGATGAGTGTAGATGTTTGTCCCGAGTCTTGGATGTTTGTGTGCTATTGCATGTGTCCATGCCTCCTGCGACGAGGAGTCCTAGTGCGGGGGTCTGAGTGCGTTAAAAAAAAGCTAGAATTCATCTTCAGTACATTCGTAGAAAGAGAAATTTATCTATGAGAAAGTTTTTTTTAGTATCTTGAAGGAAAGCAGTCTAATGCCGAAATTGGCTCAACACCAATCCTTTTATAGGTGTAACCAATAAATATTGCCATTCTCAAAGCATTTTATTTCTTAACGGAATTGATATGTTAGACCAATGTAAGATTATTATTTTATCACAGAAAATGTTCTCGAGAAATGTTCCCCTGTGTTCGAAATACAAATAAAACCGCTGCGTGTTTCTGAATTGGGAGATTTATAGTAAGTCGATTCGGTTTCACACAATTTACAACCTTGGTGTTTGTTCTCGTACGTTATTGGTTGTTTGGCAGTTTCGGAGAGAGTTTATGTGCGAAATTCGTGTCTCTTGAAAGTAGTACTTAGGTATGTAAGAGGAAGTGTGTACTATTAGATTGTATAAGCATTATACAAGTATATCCGCTACGCTGCCCACTTGCCTACCGCCAACACGCCCTGATTGGTAGTGGCTATAGTACTGCAATTATGAAGATTTAAGCGCGCCGAATGTCTATCCATCGATGCCTGATGACATTTATGTTAAGGCGACCATTTGCTAAGCAGACAATTTATTATTAGATAATAATATTTATAAATCCTTCCTATTATTATTCTAAATGCGAACGTTTGTGTGTATGTAAGAGTGTATGTGTGTATGTATGTATGTTTGTTACCTCTTTATGCTCAAACGGCTACACCGATTTCGATGATATATGGTATGGAGATAGCTTTTACCCTGGATTAACACATAGACTAATTTTCAGCATCACCATCATCACTGTTTTTCACCACCACGCGGGTTCAACCGCAGCGCGCAACAAGTGTATAATAAAATTAAAAAGAGTACTACTTATGAAAACAAATATGATTTAATTTGCAGACTTTTTATTAAAAAAAAAATATTTACGGGCAAATATATTTTTTTTCTTAATCAAAAATTCTCGCAGTAACGACAAAGGCGCTTTATCTGTATCCTACACCAGAGAGCAGGGAAATAATAAGTCTATAAATGTGTTTAGTAAATTTTTTTGAGGTGAAAGCGCGAGGCCCAAATAGTACATACCTTTTAATTCATCAAAACTGTATTTATTTATTTAGACTTATCATTGACAATTACACTATTACATGTATATTTCAATAATAAGCCGTAGGATCTACCACTAAATGTATTGTCTATTAAGATAAGTACAGCATGAAAAAACACCAATCGTATTGTTACAATCATATTAATTACTAGTAGGGCCCCACGGTTTCACCCGCGTGGATTACGGTTTTCCAGCTACCTCAATCATCCCAAGGAAACTATATTTTTTCCGGAAAAAAAGAGCCTATTCGTTAATCCAGGGCTTAAACTATCTCCATACCAAATTTAATCGAAATCGGTGTAGCCGTTTAAGCGTGAATAAGTTACAAACATACACACGTACACAAGTAGACATGTCGTTCAAGTCAATAGTGAATAGCTGTCTTATAGGCAGGCGCGGCCAATCGTACACTAAACCTTCACCAAATCTTAACATCAGGTGATTACATCATAGGTATCAAACGCCTGAATTTATTAAAAACATCTATAGTTAACCGTGAGAGAGAATCATATAAATTCTTACTTCTTCTAAGGTAAAAGGGCTTGAGTCGTACTGCAATTTTATGCGAAAGAGATAAATAATGTTCTGTGTGGCCTGCGGTTCAGTCCTTTTCAGTAGAGTAGTCACTGAACTTTAATCCCTTTTGGTTTAAGATATACCTTATAAATAGATATACTTATGCCATCCTACCTTTTTCCGCAAGAAGAAATTGTAAGTAACGGTCATCGCACATTTGTTCCATTTTAGATTTTTGAAAAATAAAGAATCCTAATTGTTTGTAACTTATCTTTGATCAGCATCCACCAGATGGCACTTATTCAAGATTTCTTTTTTGAGAGAAAACATCCTTTACGCTATTTTATTTAATCCCTCCTACCCGCGCTATCTATAAGAAAATTTTCAATTCTGACATACTGGTAACCTATATTCCTTAAGGTCTACAGAAAATTTATAACTGAATACTCCTGTACATGAAACTATTTTTTTTAAAAGCTCCTTCACTGTTTAAGCTCTTCGACTATGAAACGCTTTTCTTTTGCTACTCACGGGATCAATTGTCATTGTGTATGTTTACCGATTTCTTCACCGTCAATAAAAGAAAGTTATCCAGATAGACGTAACACTTTTCAGATATTGGAGTGTAACTCAAAATCGCTTAACCGATTTAAATGACATTTAAATGGGACCACCTCCGAAGTATACTCTATCAAATAAAAAAAAAGAATCATCAAAATCGAAGCATAGCGAAATATTTTACGCGAACAAAAATATATACGGGCGAGTTGAGAAACCTCCTCCTTTTTTGACGTCGGTTGAAAAAGACAGAAATGTTTTTTCATAAAGCACAACGAATCCTATTTTTGCTGTCACTGACTAGTCTGATTTTTAATCGTATAAGGGAAATGTTGTTAAACCTAGTGATCTGCGTTGCATAATCTTTAGCGATTCGCCGGCCGCTGCCGCGGCACGCTCGCTGCGCTCGTTCGTGACCTACAATGAAACTTGAAAAAATCTTTTTTCCTTAGCGACACCTAAAATATACCTAATTGAGTAATTGACACGAGGGTCATTATATATTATTAGGTAATACTATTCTTAAAAGTCTTTCGGCGCTATTAAAAATGGTAAAGATAAAGGAAGAAAGCTTAAGAGTAACAAATTTATTTAAAAGATAAATAAACTTCTTGACTTCAACGTGAGCATGAATGAATTAAAACCGTTCGATCCTGTGAATTTACATAAAAAAATCTTAAAAATTTAATTCAGTGAAGATGTAACGTCATCACGAGACGGTGAATTTGGTAAACAGGAAAAGGTAATATTAAAATGTGAATTTATTGTATTAGAAACGGTCTGGGCGGGACCGGGTAAACTGGTTGTGGGGTACTTTATACCCGGATGGAACTGGCAGATAACTGGCTAATCCTGTTGGTATAAAATTGCCTGTCTTTTACATATTTGCTCAAGCGAGCAGCGCCTTACGTTTGCCTGAGGAAGTTTGAAACGATACCACCTTATTTTCATAGCATATTTTCCTTGAATAGGATCAGATTTACCACCAAGTAAATAGTTCTTTTAGCAAATGGATGAATTGTGTCTCTTGTTTTTCTTTCTAAAAGTCTATTTTTTTTTCTCTGGGCAAATGCCTTTATTAAAATAAAACACTAATAACTAATTACAATATTGCAGCTACTACAATAACATTTGAGCAATCCACTAGCTATTGGTAGCCTATAGATAACTCAAATGTTCTAACCCGCTACCGGTTAAAAAAGTTATAAAGTATTGTATATGTTATCAAAGTCGAAAATAGGGTGCCGAATAATTTAAACATCTTTCTAAAAACACACTATACTCAGGCAGCTGTACAAGTCACGTAGTTTATTAGCTGATTTTATTTATTTTTTAATATTTGAGTTTATGTCACCATTCTAGTTCTGACGTGAATCTAGTTTGTACTACATTGTCAATAAATATCAATTGATATAGTAGTAAAACCGACGTATAAATAAAAAAAAATACACATACGTTCAGCAATACCAATTTATTCAAAATAAATATAAAATGGCGAAAATTAAATTTAATCCCTGCCCTAATGTCGATGATAAATCTTGCAGCCCGACACATAATGATGAGAAATCAATAAAAATATAACAATTGTTATTAGTTATGATTTTTTTATTTTACTTACAGATACATATTATATACTTAGAGATACATATACTTAGAGATATTTATATATTGTATACTGTATATGTATTGTATACCATATAGACTGTATACTGCATATATTTGAACAAAAAAATGGAAACCTAATATCCAAGCAAGCAATCTGCATCAGTTTTTGCCCTTTTGGGCATTACACAAATTTACTACGCGTTATTATATAACAATATCTTTCAAATTTCACCTCCGTCCAATCCATTTCGTTTCTGATAACGAGAAAACAAAGCGCTCAATATGACGTCATCATCATCATCTCAGCCATGGCTACGTTTTAAACCATCGAAAATTAATAACCTATGGAACAGAATTGATATTTAAATATCAATTCAATCGTTTCGCTATTATGTATAAAAGCCTCCTTGATGTTAATTTATTTACATCAGAAATTGGTCTCCAAGACATGTTTTCCAATTTCTAGGCCCGGGAATTGCTTTTAAATTGTTTGACGGCTATAGACGATACCATGATCAAAGCGGACTCTGGAATTGATACCTACAAATAAATAAGGAAAACTTTGTATTAGTTATTTGAATTCTCTTTGAAAAATACTGACTTTACTCATTTTCGAACTTTAAATAGGAATCACTCGTAGTGTACTTTATTGGGCTTATTAAAGTTGATTTAAAATTGACTTTAGTAATCCCTGTACTTCATATCGATCTGTACCAAATGTGGAAAAGAAGTGTCGCAGATAATTCAGTTTTCATTTTTATTTTTATACATGTCATAGAATGTCAAGAAAAGGTCTCCCAAAAACAGGATACACGAAGATAATAAGCGGAGATGTAAGCCCCGTTTTTACGGATGGTATGAAGACGTTTTTTATGTTTGCACATAAAAGCTATATTTTATAAGAATTTTAGAGCAGGCATAAATGGGGCGCCAATGTTCTGAGATTTACAGAAAAAAATGAAAAATTTCTGAAATTTATTATAATTTTAAAGATTTTACAACATAATTATGTTGGATGATAAAGATGCTCTCAAAGTGACGTGATCTCTTAAAATGGCCTTCAAAAGCAAACTTAACTAGACTTATATATATATAACATAATGAGCTATGAAGAAGTCCATTCTGGTGGTTTCACTACGACGTTATACCAGAAGTGAAGAAATAAGTGGAAGTACGAAATTCACCGATATATCCCAGCAGATTCTCAAGTTATTATAAATTAACTATATATAACTATTTTTTATTTTTTATTTATTTATTAACATTCACACAAGGTCTTCAGGTCCCAAACTAGGCAGAGCCTGTGCTATGGTAACCTGATGACTGATATATATACTTATATACATATACACACCCAGACACAGGTCAAACAGACATGTTCATGCACACAAATGTTTGACCTGTCCGGGGATCGAACCCGGGACCAGCGGCTCAGAAGGCAGAGTGCTACCAACTGCGCCACCCGGCACTATATATACGCGTTCGCTCTCGCACCCCGGACATTGCGGTAGGTTTAGAAAATAATATATAAATCACAATATACAAGCATCCAATACCTGAGAATACCATAGTGTTCATCATAGAAGTGTTTTCCCCAGCCGGGATTCAAACCTAGAGTCGCGGTTTAAAAGGCATTGAGAAACAACGGCGGCCTTGACGAACGAGTTGAAATAGCAGAGGTATGGGCATTACATGGAACTGGTGGCGGATGGAACTAAAGTATTTTCAACTGGAGACCATGAATTGGTAGACCCACTGGACGTTCAAGGACGACTAGGTGACATGTGACCTGATACGAGTCACGAGCGAATGTTGAATGAATTGTGCTGCTATTTTGTGGAGACTATGTACTACCGGTAAGTTTCAGTGGGAGCTCAACTGTAGTTATTCAAAAGGAAGACTTTTGCCTCAATATTATCATCATCAATCTCGTAAAAAAAAGTTTCTAATACAGTAGTACAAGATACTACCACTCGTTCCGAATGTGAAAACTTTTACAAATCTTTATTAGAAGAATTTTGTCATCGCCAGTAGGGTCATTAGGTCAAGCCTTTACGTGAACCCGCAAAAATGTCATAAAAACGGTAGGGTGCCTTTTCACGCAGCCGTAGCCTACAGAAAAATAAAGTAGTTTTAGAGTAGCAACATTGAAACTTTACCCCATTCTACTTTATTTATTGCCAAATAACAACTTGACTTTACTTTAAACGCCTCAAAGATAGGGAATGCACTACATTCCCAGTGAACTATTCCGCAAGATATAAGTTCTAAGTAAGTTCTGAACAACAAATAGCAGGAGGTTATCGAGCGGTTAAGTTGAAGCAAGCGCTGAAACTTTAAGCATGAAATGAATTGCTTGAACTGCTTCCTAAATAGTAGAATGAGTAATTGCATAAGTTATACATTGACATTGTAATCGTTACAATAAAGTATCAATTTATTGGCGATTGCAAGAAATAGAATGACAGTACTTCATTATATACGTCGATTGAGAGCGTTCGTTCTACAAATAGAGCAAAGAGCAACTGATTGACCGAGAACTGTTTTTTCCAAAAAAAAATTGGTTGTCTGTAAAGTCGGTTTACGGACGATAGATTTACGTGATAACGACATAATCTGTGTGTAATGTATGACTTTGACTTTTACTTTGACTTTGACATTGACATTGACATTGACATTGACAATGACAATGACATTGAAATTGACATTGACCATTGACCATTGACCATTGACCATTGACCATTGACCATTGACCATTGACCATTGACCATTGACCATTGACCATTGACCATTGACCATTGACCATTGACCATTGACCATTGACCATTGACCATTGACCATTGACCATTGACCATTGACCATTGACCATTGACCATTGACCATTGACCATTGACCATTGACCATTGACCATTGACCATTGACCATTGACCATTGACCATTGACCATTGACCATTGACCATTGACCATTCACCGTTACGCGGAACGTTACTATTTTTCATTTTGGCATTCATCAATTTATAAAACGTTACACGTCAAAAATGTTAACGATAAGTAATAACTTGTGAATTTCTCATAAATAATCGCACGCGTGCGATATCTTTCCTTATGTTAAGTATAATGTGTCCGTATATGCTAAGTAATATATTATCTTTTGTGTTCTAATATTTTATAATAATCGTAAATAAATGTATTTCTTTCTTTCTTTCTTTCTTATACGCAATCCTTGGGAAAGACACTTGGTGTCGTTGAAACTAACCAACATATTTTTGTGAAGATGTTAATTTGTAACCGACTTTAAAATAAAGGAGGAGGTTCTCAATTCAACCGTAATTTTTGTGTGTGTTTTAGATACTATGTATTTTTTTCAATGCAAACTGATTTTGATCTAATTAAATAAGATCATTTAAATTTAAATTTGATTAAGATCTCTGACCAGTAGTTTTTAAGTTACCCCTGTAATGCGTATTTGACTTTGTCTACATTGAGTGTTCTCATTTTTTCAAGAAACCATTGAGAAGTTCCACAGATAAGTAATAAAAATCGATTTGTAGGATTTTTTAAAACTTTGCAATAATTATTTTCAAATTGTTATAGAACGAAACTGTCCAATACATGGTGGAACAATACTGTTACTTCTGACTCTCCTTTGAGATCAAAAATACATGCAATACCTTATAGCCAGTGAGAAACAAGCGTCACTATCATAGTGTAAATGTATGTTTTGTAACCTGAGCGTGATGAATAAAAACTTACAGTAGGTACGAGTATAAACTGAGATGTTTGAACATAAACCGGAAGCGGGATTACGCTCCTATAGTTCGCACCGGATGTGACGAGCGGGATATATAGTGCGCTAACATAGCTTTAGCACTTCACTAGATAATAATTTAGTGTCAACTTATTACTTATACTTATTGCCTCGTAGAAAATATACCTTGTTGTATGTATTTATACATGTGAGAATACAGTTCAGGGGCGCCTATCTAATACGGCCGCTAGTGTTTTTATTCAAAATAAATGATTTTTACAAAAAACAATTTATTAAATTTTAAATTAAAACAGGCAAAATCTTGAAACGGAATATAATTCAATCGAATCAAATAATTTTATTGTCAATATTTACATTTTTTTTACAATAATAGTGTGTATAATTAACTAACTGTAATAGTTATCTTTACGCAGCAATTTATGAAAAAAAATACGTACAGTTATGGTTGCCGACACACCGCAACTTCTTCACAGGCATGTTAAAAGACAGTGTTTTGTTAAGTTTATGGGTTCACCAAATATCTGTACACCAAATTAAAACTACCTAATTATTTTGTGTCGCCATCTTTACCCGAGACACCATCGTTTGATGCTGCGTGTATTTACTATTTTTATCATCACAAAAATGCATATTACTATTATAAAAAGTTTATATGTGTACTATATGGAAGAGCGAGGGCGGCACACACCGCATACTAATTTGGAATAATTTAATCATGTGGAATTAACCCATGAAGCCTATTTACTTGGCTATACAAATTCGATGACGCAATCTGCAATAACTTTATTTTTACTGTAAAATAAATTGCATAAACTGCAAAGCGATTCTCAAAATAAAACTCGGTTTTAAATTACCGAACAAGCGTTCGATAGGGAATTGGATAAAAGTTGAAGCTATTCCTGAAAGTGGTTTCAGCAGCAAAACGTAGCCGATTGGAAGACTCACAAACTGTTTGTAGATCAAATTGCAAGTTGCTATTTAACTTAGCTTTAGCTCTTTTTAAAAGCTCTACTATTAATATAGTCCGAGACCCGTACATTGTATTAAATGGCAGTAGGCCAATAATAATCGGCCCAATTGCATTATCACTCTTGGGGTTTTGTACGGAATTGCAGTTGTATGTACCAATTTTTTAGAATACTAATTATTGTCTGTCGATATAATCAAGAAGTATGCAGAATTTTGCAGATCCTCTTGAGAGTGGTATTGAAAGTTACCTTAATGAATTTTATTGCTCGAAGAACTGATGGCTGTTGGGGTCCAAAACTTATCGAAGAGAGACCGCACGGACTGGCAAGCGCACCATGAGATGGCCACCGACCAGGTGGACAGACGACCTGACTAAGATTGCAGGCAAGGACTGAATGCGGGCCGCTTCCAACCGGTCCTTGTGGAAATCTATGGGGGAGACTTATGTCCAGCTGTGGACGTCCTATGGCTGAGATAATGATGATTGAATTTTCAAGGGAACGAAACGGTATCGGTATATAAAAAAAATATAATAATAAAACTTATATATACGAGAGAAGGCCCAAGTTATAAGTTTTCAGAGAAGTTGAGATCTACAAAAAGCCACGCATATTGTGCCAGATGCTACCTTTTTATATATATTATTTATTTCTTCTTTCATATTCAGACAAACCATATTGAACAATTGAGGAAAAGTTGACAGCATATGCATGCGAAAATTTGTTTGTTTACTTTTGTATTACTTTTAGTCTCAACCTTTTGTCGAGGACAAGAAACCCTCGCGATTTACGAGTGATTGATGAATGGAAGCTCCTTTATGATTTCTTCATCTTTTCTATGATACAATTATTTATTGCATTGATACTTTTAAAAATATACAAACACTAAAGTATGTAACTACACTATAACGAGGCAGCGCTGTTAAACTGTAGACTTTTCTTTTCTCAGCCATGTGCGTCTACTGCTGGACGTATGCCTCCCATTCCATTACAGTGCTATTAGCACTGTAATTACTGTGTGTACATTACTAATGTGTTGAACATTAACAGTAGGAATATACGAATACGCGTTTCCGTTTTTTCTGCTAATAGGTTAAAATAATTGAATTATTCATAGGCTGGCAACAGTTTTCATAATTTACTTTTAAAGAATTTAAATCGCTACTTGAATAAAACAGTTTCTAAATAATTACATACCTATATACAAATAAAATCAACCGGTTGCACTCCTTAATGCTGGCAGAAGTGAAAACTTGTACATTATTGATGATGATGATGAAAAGTAGCCTATTATTCCGGGACCTGAAGTATCTTCATACCAAACTTCATCCCCATCCGTTCAGCCGTTATAGCGTGATTGAGTAACAAACATACATATGGATGTCATCCAAATCAAATCAATTTTTTGCTAATAGTGCGTTAATACAGGTCCATAATAGAAATAAAAGAATATCATTCCGATTCTCATTACATCTTAAAGTCATTGTTATTTTGAATATAAATCAATAAAATTCATCCATCCATCCAAACTTTCAGATTTATAATATTATTGGGACACATAGAATTAACATGATGACATTTACAATTAACTTTTTTGTTGAAACAATGTAATCTTTCTTCTTTATAATATCGGCATTTTGATAACCGAACTCAATAATACTTTTAACAAAACGGCTTTATCAAATAAAACTACCAACATACGAAAATGGTCCTTATTTGTAACACATTTAAGCTTAAACGTCAACGGTGGTGCGTGTAGAGCTACGTTGATGCCCGGGATATCTAGCTTCTGAGCCACCTGGTCAGACTGCCGCCTTCTCTAGGCCTTTTTCTTCTACTTTTCCGCTAACACGTAATCTTTCCGAGCTGTCAGAATTATTCTGCTCTACGTGACCAAAGTACTGTAGGCCTGTTGAAGGCGATGGTTGATAATATTCAATTAGATTTCAAATTCATTATATGTAAATATATTCCTTTTAAACTATGCTGTAAGTATAATAGTATACAATTTTTTTTGAGCAATTTTTTATACTGTATAGATCTAGCGTTTGACAACTATCTCACTTGGTGGTCAGTGACGATGTGGTCGAAGACGTTATAACGTTAGATCTATAATTATATATAATTTATTGATTTATGATATCCAAAACTCGTAGAATATGTCATTGGTGACGCCGTCACGTATGTTTTTTATTTTTCGATGAATCATTTTATTTCCTGCATTTTTATTCACACACACAGACACAAATATATATTATCCTATAATATCCATCCAATCCATCAATAAATTCATCTTTATTATTAAATTTTACATTATTCATTACATCCAAATCATGTAAAATTATATAAAATTGTAAATTGTAATTTACGTTATACAAACCGGTTTATCCAGGGTGAACTTTTAATTACAATTTAGAACGCACCTTTGACGCACAAAATTAGAAAGATACTAACCTACTGCGGTGGAAACCCTGCCATATACAAGTAATGTATCTTCATTGAAAGATACACATTAAAGACAGGAGAGATAAATATCTACTAAAACCAATGACGGCAACTAATTTTAAGTTAAGAACAAATCTATAAATGAAAAGCTTCATCTTCACTTTTGACTATCATTCGTTGCTTTCGTTTTGGAATATAAAAAAATATTTAAAAAAATGGAACCAACTTCAATACTCAAAAGTGGGAAATAACAGGTGAAGGTACCGTGATAGTTCAAAAGTAGCCTCCGGTTGGCGCAGTTGGTAGCACTCTGCCTTCTGAGCCGCTGGTCCCGGGTTCGATTCCCGGACAGGTCAAACATTTGTGTGTATGAACATGTTTGTTTGACCTGTGTCTGGGTGTGTATCTATAAGTGTATATATAAGCATGTATTTAAGTATATATATCAGTCATCAGGTTACCATAGTACAGGCTCTGCCTAGTTTGGGACCTGAAGACCTTGTGTGAATGTTAAAAAAAAAAAAAGAAAGTAACTATTGTGAAAATATTGTGTAGGTTTTGAAGCAAAATTCAGAAATGTGGACGGGCCGGAATATTGATTTGTGGAATTCAATTTGAAAGAAACTACAATTTGTTTTATTTACTCCGGGTACTGTGTCTGTTTCGTTCATTTGTGGCGAGTAATTAAAATTTTATAAATCTAAGGTATTTGAATGAACACGAGTTTAATTATCACACAATATAAAGTCGAGTGTTATCGTACAAAACGGTATTCCAAACACGAAGTGTGCGTACTTTAATTTGTTTTTGATTATATTTTGATAATAATTTACCGACATTATAATTAAACTGTAGGGATAAGTGAAATAAATGAAATGATTATGTGTTGTTTGCGTTTTATATATACGATTCTTATGTGTTTTATAAAGCGTTTGAAGAATTCACATAATTATGATATTTTTTCCTTTAAAAATTCATGGGTACAATATATAACTATACAATATTTTAATGTATAGGTAGTAAACAAGCACACGGGCCGTCTGATGGTAAGAGATAACTTTTTGTTTAATTCCGTATAGATCTAGCGTTCGACCACTATCTCACTTGATGGTCAGTAACGATGTAGTAGAAGATGTTATCACGCTAGACCTAGAATACTCACTGGCTCATATTCATATTCATATTTATTCATATTACAGTACTATACAGTTATAAAACTCACACCATGGTAATAGAGTATTGTCCAACCCCCTCCTGGCTAGCTTCCAAAATAAACAAATAATCTATAGAATACCTCCATGTTCATGTATGTTTGTGTGTATAAATCGAGAAGTCCTTACTTCAGCTTTTTATACCGTTATCAAATTGAATGGTGGTAAGGTAGCTTCCTAGTACCTGTCTGGCTCCTTAAAATTGACGAATTTAATGTTCTTAAGCATAGTCCTTGAGTGTAGATATTCTATTGTGGTTCCACTATAAAGCTTGAAAATGTCTTCTATTGTAACTAACCAATTTGACACAGTAGTGTGGTGAGCGGCGAAGACGCAATTGCGACGCTCGTTGACGGCGAAAAATGATACCATAATCTCAGGAGGACTTGCTCGCTTTTATTAATATTATACCGGCGAACTGGGAAATTAGCTTTGTAGCGGGAAGTGCATAGTCTAAACAGGTAATATTTTATGACATAAATAAATTTGAATGAATATATTTAAAACAGATTTTTTTTCACACATTATGATTAATATTTTCAAATCAACTTAAACTGTTATATTTGTCTAAGTAACACCTCACTGCATTAATCTATTTTCTATTTTACACACATTAATCTAAATATATACCTATGTATTTATTATATTATATACATTCTATATATATTAATATATGTATATATAAGAAGGTTTATTCATGTATGATTTCATACAAATTTTGTTATAACTGAACACATCCTGTAATTATTAGTTCTACAATATATTTCATTCACGGTTGCCTGGTAGAAATCGCTTTCAGCGATATGGCCGCCTATTGTCTCACTATATTAATTGTTAAGTTCTGTAATAACGTGTACAAATGTGTTCGTGATACAATAAAGCATTATCTATCTATGAATAATTTTACGGTAAAGTATCTACTTAGAATATGCGTGAAGCTTGTCGAATACTGATGGTCAGGGACTTATTTATGACTTCTAACAGCTCTGCAATATATAGTTTGTTAATATATAGCTTGCCAAAAAACAGGAGGTTGTCCATTCTCTTGAATTTTTGTAAATTCATCAATTATAAACCGATTCAGATACATTTCGTGGTAAAGGCCATGTCAAAACTTACAGTAGGAAATAAAAAACAATCCATTTGTATTAATTTCTGTTTATCTGTTAATGGATGTTATTTATTAACTAACTTCTAAAAGGAGGAGGTTATATGTTCGAATGCATGTTATTTCTTTTTTATTCCTGTATGTTCACCGATTACTTCCCCATTTTTGGACCAATTCTCAAAAATATTTTGTTGTTTGATAGAGTGTACCTCCGCAGTATTCCTATTTAAATTTCATCAAAATCAGTCAAGCGGTTTTTGACTTAAACTCCAATAAATGAAAAGTGCTACGTCTACTTGGACGACTTCCTAATGGCGGTGAAGAAATAGGTGAATATACACAACAATTTGATTTCTGTCTGTTTTCCTTAGCGTCCTGCAAAGTATACACTGATAATTTTAATTCCTATCATTATACGAAATGTAGAAATGTACTCTGTTTTTAACAAAGTAGAACTTTACCTGAAATACCAGCCATCAGGAGACGCTAATAAGGTTTAAACTTTGTTAAAATGCAAACGAGCTCAATAAGATAGACTAAATTATGTTTTTAACAAAGTTAACTCTGTAGTCGTTTTCTAAGTTATACGGCACTATTATTAATCTGTAAAGCTATTTTAGCCTAGAGTAACAATGGCTGACCTAATTATTTCGGGAATAAGTACGAGTATCGTATGACACATTTTAATAATGGAGTTATAAGAATTGTAATATTTGCGGTGCAATAAATTTGGCTTCAGTTGATGTATCTGTATTTTCTTTTTTGTTTAGGGTAACTAGAGGAATCTAACACCAATACACCTTAATTTTTGAAAAATATGTCTACGTAATAATAATAATTCTCTTCTACGATAAAAAAAGTTTGATTTTTTTCTAGCTTGTTAATCTTTTGTGGCATTTACATGATAACTCACACCAAACACATAGTGTGTTCAGGCAGCAGTCTTTGAGAGCCAGTAAGCACCCTAGGTGGTAGGGTACTTTCGAGTACCCGCCTGGCTAGCTACCAACATCAAGTTTGAAAAAATGTCACCAAACACATAGTGTGTTCAGGCAACAGTCCTTGAGAGCCAGTGAGTATTCTAGGTCTAGCGTGATAACATCTTCGACCACATCGTCAGTGACCATCAAGCGAGATAGTTGTCAAACGCTAGATCTATACGGTATAAAAAAACTTCTCGCAACCTTTTCTATATATTTTATTTGATACTTTTTTTTTTTTTTTTTAAATGTGAATGAAAAATATATTATAATGGTTTTGTGTTTATAGACAAGTAGGAAGCCTTGTTATTTCGGTTCTCTTCCTCCTGAAGTCATGACTCCGTGTAAGCAGAATAGGCATAGAAAACCAAATGAGATTTAAAAACAACACGACCATATTACGCGTATAACGTCCGAATATTTAAATATAACCTTTAAGTATATTGATCACCATCCGACATCCATGATAAGAAGAAAAGAGAAAGAAATATGATGTTTCATATATTTATAACTAGCAGCGCGCCGCGGTTTTAACCGCATGGTGATAAAGAGCGGTGATGATGGTGATGATGAAAATAAGCCTATGTGTTAATCCAGAGTATAAGCTATCTCCATACCAAATTTCATCAAAATCGGTGTAGCCCTTTGAGGCCCTTGAGGTAACAAACATACACACATACAAACTTACACACAAACTTTCGCATTCATAATATTAGTAGGAAGTAGGATAGGATTAGCGACTGAGTTTTAAAATAACAAATATAAAAAAATACAGAACTGATTTCAGAATATTACGCAGTGATGTAACACGGTTCCAGGTGAGACAGTTGTCAAACGCAACCTTATAATAAGTAAAAAAGACAAAAAAACCCTCGACCACTTCATCACTGGCCGTTAGATTACTGCACAAAAGCCAAAATAAAAGAGTCATCTTTCTCTATACAATTTAAGTCACTTTAGACTCCATTTAACCTGAAAGCCCAGCTCTGAAAGCTACGTAATTTTGTTGTCAGCCGGACCCTGGCTACATTGTTATTTTTCAATGAAAAAACAAACAGTGCAGACCATAACTCAGCTTGTTTTTGTAGTTAGTTATAAAAGCTTTTTAGCAAATGAGAAACATAACGAACGTGTGTTATACCTTGTTTGTGTTAAAAAAGGAAATGAAAAAACTAACATCCGACTAACACAAAATCACTTTCCGAAAAATATGTAACAAGATATAGATCTTCGGAGAAAGTTGCGTGCAAACTCATTAATATTATTTGGTGTCTAAAGGTATAAGTAATTTTGTAGTCATTTATTTATGAACACAACTAAGAGTTTTAAAAAAAGCTTATTAAGTTTTATTAAGAATAATTATGTATCGAGTGTCAAATAAATAACTTGTGTTCAAATAATTTTGAATAAAAATAAATCGAGTACCAGTGGTACTTGAACCCACGACTACAGAATACCGTCCTGTCGCGTTGTCCAAATAAGGTAAGAACAACATCCTGTCAGATGTTAAAGGTAAAATTGATTTCAATTGCTAATTTATTAGTGAAAAAATATTTTTGTACAACGATATTTTACCGTTATCAAACATTCACGTGGTATCGACTAATGCGCTTGAAATATGCCTTACACAAGAATAAAAAAATTAACAAGTCAAAAAACGTGATTAGCAGTTTTTTTGTACCCCTTGGCTCAGTTGTTATGTAGATTTTTGTAAAATTGTAAATCGACACGCGTCAGAATTTTTCCCGCCCCTTCTGCCTGTAAACACATGCGAGCCTCTGTAGTGTCATCGGTACGCCACTAGGTGCCACTAGTGTATGAGCTTTGTGCTATTAAAAGTATCAATTTTGTATAAGATACAGAAACGATATCTGTTTTATCTGTTATCCAAAGTCAATGAACCTCTTCTATACCTTTGGGATTCTTTTTCTATCATACACTTCTAAAACCTTTTTGAGCACATTTCTTGTATGTACGTCCGCCGATTTACGTCAGAGATATCTCTATAGGGAATGTTAAGGATGGGAAAGGCAAGTTACTTTTGGGCCGTTCGATCACTCTGTCAGTTAATACAACACACATGATACATGTCGGTATCATCTAGTGGAATATGTGTGTCCCATAGGACGTTCTACTGTTTACTCTGCCACAATGTTTAACGAACTTTAGTTTCCGTATCGTTTGATTTGTTCAAAGATAATACCGATGCTAAAAACTAGCTTACATAGCCGCCTTCCATGCGAGCAGCAGTTTGCATAGACAGCGCTAACTGCATGCGTCACATCTGTTCGATCATCATCATCATCATCATCATCTCACCCATAGGACGTCCACTGCTGGATGTCCTATGGCTGAGATAATGATGATGAAAAACAATATGTTCAAATTCCTATTTAAGGCGTTTATAATTTCCTTAATTACAATTGTGAATATTGATTAATTATCCATAACCTCAAATGCACTGATTACACATGGTTTCTTTGATCATTAATTCTCCCCTGTGTTTGACGGTGGAATCACGCTTGACCTAAACTGTTAAATTGCTCTTATGAACGGCTGTCGGAACACACTGTGTGTTTGGTGACAGCTTGTCAATCTTGACAGTGGAGCTGACGCTATCACCACAATGTGGGTTTGATAAATGCGTTCTGAAAACTGCAACGGGTCATAAGAACTAAACCACGACCGACAGGTTGAAGGATACTCACACATCAAAGGCTATTGCTAATTAGTTCCCGACACGCCCCAGACGTGGTAATAAACAAAATAATATGAATAAAACCAGACAACTTTAATTGATACGCCGTATAGTACAAAATATAAATATGTATATATTGCATAACAACAAACAAGTGAAATTAACGACCGAAATCGCGTGGGAGAGGGGGTTCCCCGCGTGATGTGTATAAGCTTGTTCGTACATGTACACCGAGGCCGCCGCTGTAAGCTATGATATAGAACCTCCGTTTAACCTTTGAACTAGAAATGGAGAATAAGTCAGAGCCGGAGCTGAAATATCAATTAGAATTTCCGACATATCGGAGTCGGAGGCGAAGCTCCCTGACATCCCTAGCGGCGCGCGGACACGGGCCTGAGCGTCTCCGCTTTTCTAGTTTAATTCACTGAGAAGGTGCTGTGTTAATATTTAGAATGTTTATCTCATAACTATCAACACACAAAAAAACCTACAATATGTACCATGTTTAGCTGTATCCACCAATATGCGTGCTAAACAGCATATTGTAATACTAAATTGGAGAATTTATCAAGATGTCATGATTACGCTGATAATAACGCATACTTATTTTGTCTTTAGTTTTCACTGTAAAGTCCTTCCACAATAATCTTTAACGGCATTATATTAATATAATATTAACTTCTCAGTGCCTTAATTCATTTTGTAGCAAGACTTAAGCCTCTTAGTTAATTACTTAGCAAGAGACAATAGCTGTTAGGACCATTCTGCCGTCAGGGTGCGGCTATGATGTCTTGAAATTAGATCATAGTGATTACAAAGTGCTAGAAACAGACAATTAGAACATCGGAACAACTTTTAGCTGTTATATTGATACAATGTACCGTTGGCTAATAAAAGATGTAAAAAAAAAACTGAGACATCTTTTGAGAAAATTAATGTAGGAAAAAATAATTAAAATACTAGAATTATCAAATCATGTAAGAAAATTACTTAGACTGATGGAATTTATATGGTACTAATATGAATTAATGTCGTTTTTTAATATATACTGTTAGGAGCAGAAGTGGAAATATTTAAAAAAAATATACAACACGCGTTCTCCCCAACCTCAAAACATCTTTGGTTTATTAATTGACCATTACATCACAATTGAAATAGAAAGGCACATGAAGTTGATCACAAAATAACAAATAACGAGTCTGACACAAATGAACCATATCAAACAATTAGAAATACGTATGTCACTCACTGATCGCACCGAACAACAAACCAGCAGAGCTTCCGCACGCAGCCGAGGCCGAAGGAAATATGCGTCACTCGTCCGGCCCGCACTGGCTTTTATAGAGACTGTGTCACTCCACTACTTCTAGTTTATGTTGGCAGCTAACACGGCCTCTCCTGACCTTCTGACGTCCTCGTCAGGTTCTTAGAGCTTCTTTGCTGCAAGAAGGCTTCAGATTGACCTGAGTGTTTTCTCATCATCGTAAAATGTGTTGGCTCAACCACTTTATCACTGGACTAGTAGTCAGTAATGCAGATGTTGATACGGTTTGGCTCACAACCCGTGAAGAATTCTGCACAGGCAGCTTGCGGCATCCATTCACCGCATTAGCAGTGTAGCAGTAGCAGCAACAGCGGCAGCGCCAGGGGCAGCGCCTGCGGCAGCGCCAGGGGCAGCGCCTGCAGCAGCGCCAGGGGCAGCGCCTGCAGCAGCGCCCCCGCTAGCGCCTGTGGCAACGCCTTTGGCAGCGCCTGCGGCAGCGGCAGCAGCAGTGGCAGCAGTAGCATCAACAGCGGCAGCGCCAGGGGCAGCCCCTGCAGCAGCGCCTCCGCTAGCGCCTGTGGCAACGCCTTTGGCAGCGCCTGCGGCAGCGGCAGCAGCAGTGGCAGCAGTAGCATCAACAGCGGCAGCGCCAGGGGCAGCGCCTGCAGCAGCGCCTCCGCTAGCGCCTGTGGCAACGCCTTTGGCAGCGCCTGCGGCAGCGGCCGCAGCAGTGGCAGCAGTAGCATCAACAGCGGCTGCAGCATCTGCCTAAGCTCCAACTCGTGCCGATGATGAGCGGGCACTTGACACCTATTCTCCACACCAAGCTAGCTGGTCTAGTAGAGCATTAGCTTACAGAATAACTATACCCTGGCTAGTGAGTCGAACACTACAGGATGCAGCGACTTAACTGTGTTAACGCTGCGCATTCATAAACTGTTTTCCACATTAGGTATAAGGTAAGCGACTTGATTATTGGTCTACGCTCCCAAGGCTTGACGATATAACAATATCGTCAACGTTGAGGCGGCTAGACACCAATATCAACGCTCTAACTAAGCATAGCATTAGTCCGGCTAGCGAAATACTACGGATGCAGCGACTTAACTGTGTTAACGCTGCGCATTCATAAACTGTTTTCCACATTAGGTATAAGGTATGCGACTTGATTATTGGTCTACGCTCCCACGGCTTGACGATATAACAATATCGTCAACGTTGAGGCGGCTAGACAACAATATCAACGCTCTAACTAAGCATAGCATTAGTCCGGCTAGTAAAATCACTACGAGCAGTAACAACTTGGCGAATATTACTGTTCGGCTAGCGAAATACTACGGATGACAGCGTCTTGATAAGTGTCAACGTTAAGTCTGGCTAGCTAAACCGCTACAGACAACGGCTTGACAGTCATCAACGCAAGTTTGGCTAGTGAAACGTCACTACAAACTTTACTTACTGCGTTACATACTGGCAGCTTAATTCTAAACTTTCAGACCGATTCATATGTACCGAAATGTATTCAAATCCTACACGCATTTCAAGTCAGCTTTGTATGAGCGCGTCTGCCAGGCCGGAGTCCACACACAGCATGCGCGGCCGCCAGGCTGATGCTCGCCTATCAGAAACTTGCATGTCGGAACTCTGCGGATTTAAGCAAACAACAAACACAAAATTTCTGTGCGGTATACACACGTGCCGGTTACTGTCACGCTTGAATAGATTGGTGTTCACGTCAGTGTAGGCCTGAGACATCTAACTGAACCGTCCATCTTCCCGACTCGGCCGTACCTGACCCCAACTTGTCAGCCTCCCGAATAATCTACACGGCGGCTAGGAATATGGACTTCTCTAACAAATGAAGAACAGAGAATCTAAGCGACTCAATTGAGTCCTCGCTCAATCGTATTTGAAACAGTAAAAATTTCAAGTCCAAATAAAATCACCCTTTTTTGGTTAAAGTGCCCGTACCTTATCGCACAGGTGCGTTTTCAATTTAAGAACACAAAAAAAAATTACACCTGCATACATCTATATGAGGGTGTGTTTCAAATTGAGCTTTGAGCACAGAGAGCGTGCTTAAAGTAATTCCAAAAATGCACTGACAGCTGCACACAAAATGTATATGACGTCATCCATGACGTCATCATCCTGTGCTTAGAACGCTCACTAGTACGACGTAGAGCAGTGTGAGCGCTGTCAAACACATAGATAAATAACTATGCACTGAGAGTCAAACATCTGACTCATTATGAGAATCTGTCGAAAAATTGGTAGTTCGTCCACAAAAAATTAAAAACGTAATTTTATATATCAGAAAAAAAACATGACCCATATAGTGCCCATGAAGTATGGAAGAGAATGATTTAATATGAATTTAATGGGAACTGACATTTAAAGAATTCGCGCGCATTCACACACAAAAAGCCGTTCCGATTTGCTTACGAGCGTCAGCACTGTCAGTACTAAATTCGTCTCGGAACAGCTAAATCCGTACTAATTACGTACGAACGTGTGCACTGTGAGCCCAAATGGAAACGCAGCCTAAGACACAACAGTTGTAACAATACAAACAGGCTTTATTTACTGACTACATCATATTTGTGTATTGTGTACACGTTTAAGAATTTTTATTTCATCTAAGGCATTTGAGAGCCGAATAAGTATTTGACATTTCGAACGACTTCACAACTCTTTGTCATTGTGACAATAATGTTTTTATTTTAAAATTGTGACACAAAATGAAAACACTTTGAACGCGACCCTACAATCACACTATTGCGGGAACCAAACAAATTTAATTCACGTGCTAAACTGCAGGTAGTTTGAGAATCTGTTTTTTAATAAACAAAAATCAATTCCACTAAGTAATTATGTTCTTATTTGGTATTAAGGTAAGACACGGCTAGGCTACTCTCAAATGTACGCACCGTATTTGCATTGCCTTGCAATGCATGAAGCCACAAGAATTTTTAGTGTGGTGAACGTGGTGGCTCTAAATACAAAATACTCGACCCATCTTCAACAGCATTTTATTATCTAATCGTATGTAGGATCCTATCTGATTTATGAATTCGGGATTCATACAAACTCTTAAAGTTAAAGTTCAACTCTTATACAAACACATGGTGATAGTTTTCACATATCTATTTCATATGCTACGTCTCTATGTTATGAAATAAAACTGTACTTCTGGTTCGCCAGTAAACACAAAACATTTGGAACAACAGAAAAACTAAAAGCCGATGTTCGAACCTCTTTCGTGGTAGGTATGTAGTCGTCAACAACTTGCGAACATATTTTAGCACATATTATCACTTGTCAGATATCGCATCGCAATTTTGTCCAGTTTCCGTTACTGACACAAAGCCATAGTAAAAGTGATTGATCAGGCGTCATGGTCTGTACCAATCTGCTGAAATCATTGGAATATCTACCTAGCTATCAATAAAATAACCGTGCGGTATGCTTCTTACATAGTGACAGCCTGACAGGTTAAGGTAGATTTGATATTAAACATGACGTAGTAGGAGTTTATCAGTAGCTCGGTCGCCAAAGATCTATATCACACTACAAGTAGGTACGTAGGTATAGTTGATGGACGCGCCTGCCGGTACCTACAACCTTTTTACTTTTTGTTAGAGAGATCATAACCTGCAATTTTCTCAAGTCGGCTTAGGATTCAATTCTAAAGGTAATTGCTGGCACGTGTCTGTTAGACTGCGATATCGATACGAGGTGTATGAAACATAAACTTATGGCGCAGACAATAACATTTACACACCAATCTCAGTATTCCATGGTTGGTGCGCGGTATATTTTGTTTATCTTAATCTGAGGGTACACGAAGGTACGAACACGATACAAATACGGGTCAAGTATATTTTTACCTAATGATCTTACTTTGAATTATGTACGGTGGTAAGGTATGCGAATGAATCAAAGGTTCACTACGCTAAAACACATTCGTTCTTTACTACTTTTATAGGTATCGGTTATCTCGTGGATTACGATCGCGGGACACATCTTGGTCGCTTTGAACTATAAGTGTGTAAGTAATGACCTTCAAGTATACGAACACGATACAAATACGGGTCAAGTATATTTTTACCTAATGATCTTACTTTGAATTATGTACGGTGGTAAGGTATGCGAATGAATCAAAGGTTCACTACGCTAAAACACATTCGTTCTTTACTACTTTTATAGGTATCGGTTATCTCGTGGATTACGATCGCGGGACACATCTTGGTCGCTTTGAACTATAAGTGTGTAAGTAATGACATTCAATATGAGTACCATCAGTTCGCATTATTTCAAAAATAACATAATCAGTATCAACGTTGTCTAGACACAAAAAGCTACGAAGTTTACGTAATTGATAAATGTTTGCGAACTCTAGCACTGGGACAATATCTATGACCCAGCCAAGGACACGTTCTATCGTCAGATTAATATAAATTGGGTTGGTCTCACCGGGTTAGCAAGTCGTTTAGCACATGGATGCTGTAACCTGGAGTGGCCACCGTGCTCGAAGCAGTCCGCGTAGACGAGACATTCCGGCGTCGTCGCCGTGGATGCAACGGCTCTTCCGCACGGTCCACCGAGGGACCCCGAGGCGCCCGCACGTCACCAACAATTACGTCATATGCAGGAGCACACCACCGACGCTAGCTTCCCCACGAACTCGTACACGACGGGCACAATGTAAAAAGGCATAACACAAATCTATACAACACATACGAAGAAAATGTATGTTGAGGGTAGATGAATAGGTTATCTGATTAGTGCCTTTCGCTTGTTTCGTTTTAATTTTCTTCAAAACGGTCAGAACAGGTTAACAGAGACATAAGAAATAACCAAAACTACTTGTTTACACGGAGTCACCGATTACAAGCATTTTTGTAACATGTGGGCATGTGTGTCCTTTATCCCACTTCTGATGTTAGGAGCAGAAGTGGAAATATTTAAAAAAAATATACAACACGCGTTCTCCCCAACCTCAAAACATCTTTGGTTTATTAATTGACCATTACATCACAATTGAAATAGAAAGGCACATGAAGTTGATCACAAAATAACAAATAACGAGTCTGACACAAATGAACCATATCAAACAATTAGAAATACGTATGTCACTCACTGATCGCACCGAACAACAAACCAGCAGAGCTTCCGCACGCAGCCGAGGCCGAAGGAAATATGCGTCACTCGTCCGGCCCGCACTGGCTTTTATAGAGACTGTGTCACTCCACTACTTCTAGTTTATGTTGGCAGCTAACAATACATAAATCCATTATTTAAGCATTTCTGAGGTGACAGACAGTAAAAAGGAATACAATTGAACTTCTTTCCTTTTTTTTCACGTAAAAAGAAGCTTCATATAAATCTAACATTTGTTAACATTTCTGTACTGCCGGTCACTTCATCCTGAAAAGCACCCTGCCGCGAGGGAAACTTACACTCTATAGTTAAAGCCATATGGTTTGGTTTTATTAATTATCGTCACTCAGCTTGTTGATTGGGGTTGCGAACACAATACAGACCCAGATCTGTATGATTTCTCAATAGATATGAATCCTATAATTTGATAGCATTGAAAAGTCATTACTGAAAAAGTTGCAGAATATGCCCTACAGTCAAAGGAAGGGATCTGAATAGTTTCGCTGCTTATCTTGCTGCATTGTGAATACTTAATAACAAACCAGTTGTTGGCTTTCTTTAATCTAGCTTTTCGTGTTCAAATACGCAGTAATATTTAATTAACATTAATTCATCCAGCAATGGAGAGACAGATTTCTCTGAAGGACCAAATCAGGATTGAAGTGATCAGACAGAGAGCCTAAGATGTCGATATAGGCTCCAAGATTAGCAAACTGAAAGGGTCAGTACCCTTTCAGTTTGCTAATCTTGGAGCCACATTAGTCGAAGAACTGATAACCAGGTAAACAAGTTTTCAGTGAAGAAGCGAATCGGTGAACGTAGTTTAGAACACCCTCCTTGGTAGATCGACGACCTTCACTAGCAGGATGGCAGCAGCTGTATATTGTAGAGCGAAGTTTGTTTCGAGGTGGCGTGCAATGGGAGAGGCGTATGTTCCGCAGTTGGCTACAAAATCCTGTGATGATTATTTGTTCGAGCTTCTAATAAACTGATTCTTGATTTTTAAAACTGACAAATATTATGAAATATTGCTTCATATATAATATAATATATATAACCATTTTATATAAAATGGTTATATATGTATAAATGAGTTGGTATGAAGTATACCAACTCATTTTTAAAATGGTTTAAGCCTTAAGCACTTAAGTTTTGCATTAGTCAAGCACACATAATAATATGTTTTAACGACTCTCATAAGAATCGCCAATTATAAATCATATCATCCAAAAACAAATGCAAAAATAGTCAGTGTAGAAAGCAAATAAAACTAAAGAAAAGCCAAAACAAATACTCTTTTTACGAATACTACCAGGTCACGTTCTCTAATCTTGTTATCCCTCACTGTCTCACGATCGCACTCGTAAACAAGTATATATACTCTATGGCTAAAAGACAAATCGTCAGTCACGGAATACCAATTACAACATCTGGCCCAGTCATCCTAAGTAATAAACCTCCTTGCTCGAAATTCTACTAAGATATTCAAATTGCTAAAAAATGAGGGTACCCACTCACCCGAATCACGCTCGAAGAAACTTGACGTCAAACAGCGTGGTGATTAAAACGTAACTTTATATCACGCCTGTACTTAGAGATTGCAAACAATGACACCCATTGTAAGGCCTAGTTGGCTGTGTATAAGCGATGGTGGAAAGCGATTATCTGGAGTTATGCGAGTTTTCTTTGACGTTAGCTCTAAAATTTGACTGAGAGCTTCTTCTCACCTACAGAATTACACAAGTCTCTCAAATACTCTCGATTGTATGCCATTACTTGTCTTAACTATATTGATAAGTATCTCGATTGAGGTTACCAGATATTGGAAGTATCAACTATCAAATACCAGGACACAGTGGATGAACTGGCTCAATTGCAAATGAAAGAGACTAAATTGTGTATTAACTATCACTATTTGCCAATACTCGCCATGCTTGGCAGGCGGGTTGGCGAGTGCAGTATGATTTCCGATCCTAAGAAGGCGCTGTTGCCCACCTTCTGGTAAGTGATCCCTTAGCCGACTCTTACGGCACCCGCGGGAAGAGATGGGGGAGTACTATTCTAGTCCGATACCTACCACCACGGCACCATGCAGGTACACCTAGTTGAAGTTAATGGTATTGTGAGAAGAGAGAGACCTAGGTAAACGTTAGAGCTAGGTCAAGAGCATCTCTAAACCGACCCTCTTGTATGAAAGCTCTGATAAGCGTGGATGAAGCGAAGCAAGTGTGTCGGTATCTTAGCTATTGGAAGGATGTGGGTCTGTCTGTGCCTACCCCTTCAGGAAAGAGGTGTGAATTTATGTTTGTGTGTGTGGTGTGTTAATGTTTTAACGCCTAATCAATTTGTCACATATTTTTTTATGACTAATTTGGAACAATATAACTTGAATCACGCGAATTTCACGAAAGTAACCACATCCCTAATTCTTAGGAGGGGCCATATTTGAGCTGGACTAATTGCTACCGGCATCCACGGAGCAAACATCAGTGACATAACAACACCCAATGTACTCAATGTACACGAATGACGTTCGTCTGCCTGCCCTCGAGGCTATTTTTATTTTACTAAAGGTATGCCAACGTCTACACATCCTGACATTTTCTGCTCCCCTAGTACCATGCGGTTCTTATATTTTCGTTTGTATAATCAATCTTCTATTATAACAATAGCTTTATCCGGCTATTTGTTATTAATTGTCGATTATATCTTTGACCACATCGTCACCAACTATCGAGGGAGATATAACGCAAACTCATACTATTAACAAAAATCTATCTATAAAGTATTTTATTTTTTTGTATCTTTAAATTATTATCCATGGAATAAATCACACAAGGTTTTACCAGAAATATCTTGTTTACCCAGAGCAGTCTTTTTTATAAGCCTCTATCATCATCATCTCAGCCAAAGAACGTCCACTGCTGGACATATGCCTCCCTCATTGATTTCCATAAGGATCGGTTGGAAGCGGCCCGCATCCAGCCCTTACCTGCGATCTAGGTCAGGTCGTCTGTCTACCTTGTCGGTGGCCGTCCTATGCTGCGCTTGACAGTCAATGTCATCCCTTCAAGGTAGATTGAATTAAAACCTTGAGTTAGTAGTTTTGCTTCTAGTGATTGTTTTTACTTTATATTATGCTTCCCGCAAAAACAACCCACTAAAAATAAAGTGACAAATTCAAGACAAATCTGTAACGAAAACTCACTTGTAATTCAGTATAAATACAGCAGAAGTTACTGACGCCGTCGTGGCACAGCCCTATCGCAGCATGAAACAACTGAATTCAGTAATTACAGTCATTTATCTAGCACTACTGTGACACAGATAAATGATAGATATACGGACGGTATGGATGGTACATGCATTAATTGTTTATAGTATTCTGCAACTGTAATGCAAGTTATTCCTGCTTCTGGCACAGATTTGTTACTATTATGTCCGGAGTATTGGATTTAAGTAGATGTCTTCTAAAATGGATATCTTCTGCGGATCAACTTGATGCACGCGCCAACCCGCGTGCCAAACGTGGCGAGTACTGACAAACCCATGGATTTTCTATGGCTAAGATGATAATGATGATGATAATAGATAAAATGTCACATTGTGTTTTCGGAAAACATATTTTTGTTCTTTTTCAACCGACTTTAAAAAAGGAGGCTACTCAATTCGACCGTATATGTTTTTTTTTTTTTGACGTGACAAAGTCTTATAAATTGGTTTGCCGGGTGACACTTCAAGAAACTGCGTTACGCTCCGCTCACGTTATGCGCACAATGAGAGCGAGTGAGAGGCACGCGTCCCTTCCACTCGGGCATGGTTAGCCCGCCTAAGAGCGAGAGAGACAGACATAAAAAGTGAAAGGCACTCAAAGTCGTTGTCACGTAAAACTTTCGCCCGTATACCGACTTTACAGGCAACCAATTTTTTATAAGTTTAATTAAATGGTATAATCGCTTGACGGATACTCGTATGTCCCTTGATGGTCAGTGATGATGTCGTTTAGAACGCGTCTGGACACGAAGCCTAAAATATTGCCTGGGTATCTTCAAGTCACGAGTGAATAGGTATCTTCTAGGCAGGCGTGCTCCACGGTAGACCGCATCATCACTTAACATCAGGTGAGATAGTGGTCAAACGCTTGCCTATTCACAATAAAAAAAATAAAAAAATATTTCTTTGCTCTCGAGTACAGTGGCCTAAACAAAATACGTCCTCGATTATTTTAAAAGAACGATCTCTTTCTCAAAAAACACTTTTTTCTACGTCCCTTTTTTCAACTCAGTGAGTACCGGAAGTTTGATCTAAAGTAATAAACAAGCCACGCTTTGATTTCTAAATTAATATAATCATATTCACTTTAAACCCTTGTCCAAGTGGTAGATAAATTAAAAATTGATTATAAAAAAAAGAGTCTAAACTTCTTACAACGATGTCGATTATTTCACATAATAGAAGCAGACAACATCATACTCCTTTCAATATTATCTCTTAAACATTTTTGTTTTCTTTTCAATTGTGCTATAGAACGCTGACGCGTTTATTAAAAATTTGATTGAAAATTGGTTAGAAATCGAAGACTATACTAAAAGGGTTTGTCATTAGCATAAGTCCATTTTATATAGAATTAATTCACTTTACGCAGCCAAGTCGATTTTTATCGAATATTTAAAGGAGGATGGCAGACTCCCATACATTTGCAGCCTAGAAGAAAAAAACCGCGTTCATGAATGAAACTTATACGTATCGATAGAGGAATAAATACATTGTATATTGTATATTCAATCATTTTTCTAGAAGTTGGGAGTAAAAATTTATCATGGAAAATCATCTGTATCAGTATGCTAACTACACGTCCATATGCGAATCATTCAATGGATCGCTATCCATCTATAGCATCGTAGACAGAGAAAGCAATATTGCATGGATCGCGCTAAAGATACAGATTACTTATTATATTCTGGAATAAACTAGGCATGGGTGTGTTTATGAACGCAGTCCGGGTGTACAGAGCAGCTGACTACAGATTATAGAGTAACAATAACAATTAATGTCAGTGCGTAAGTATTCGAACGCAACAAACATAATGAGAAGTAAAGGGTGCGTTCGAAAACTACAAACACCACATAAATAAATAACATAAAAGTACTTCTGATTCCCAACTTTATAAATAATGCAAATTATTCACGGAATCCATAAAAATATAATCGAAATTTTCATATATAAAGAATACATGAACGGGTTGTCATTTCGTTTTTCGGGAGCAAGGCTGGTTCTGCCATCCTCCTTTCAAGCAATACGAATAATAAAATCAGGGTCCTCAAAATCTACAAGACAGCATATTTTACACTTAGAGCAGTGTGGACAAAAATCAATTTGAGAAATAAAATCAATATAATTTGTAAAAGATTACATTTTTTCACATTTAGTAACTATGGTTCAGTATAAAGGCATGTTTAGCCTGCAAAACACGGATACGTATAATTCTCTCAATACTTTTATTTATTCAAAATGAAGTATAAATAAAACTTATATCTCCCAAAATGATAAGAATATTCATACAAAACTCAGATTGTTGTGTAATTAATTTCGTTAAATTCCTAGTGCCGCGCAGTATCACGTGTCGGTTGCCTGGTCTACAGTTATACGTATATAGTCCATAGTTATTATGAAAAACCTAAATTTAACCCTTTTTTCAAGATGGCGGAAAATCCACAAGGGAATTTCAGTCTAGAATTCAAAGTTAAGCTTTTCTAGGCCACATAATATCAAAAATTTAGCTCATTGATTTCATTTGCTTATCTAAATGTGTATAATGACTGGACTATAAATATTTACCTCAAAATGACACTTTTCTCCTTACCTGTAATAAAATCTGTGAGAAACATCCTGGCCGCTGATCTGACATCTAACAGCACTGATAGCTGTTTTGCATAAATCCAATATGCCGTTACATTAGAGCTGGTCGCCCAGTATAGGTCAATTGAAAAACACAGGTTGCGCGGGGGAGGGGAAAGGGTGTTTCATAAACAATATATGTTTTGCCAATTATATTATGCCAGTGTTGTATTTGAAAAAAAAATCAAACAGTATTTGCACCAGTTGTTTCCTGAAGTAACGCTTATTTTGTGATGCTCTATAAGGAGTTTTTATCGTGTATAGAGAAGTTTTACATAGTAAGAAATGTTTGTTCGGTTTTCATCAAATAAATTGATTAATAATGAACAATGAAACAAATAACGATAAATAATAGAATTTTAGACCCTATTATTACTAGCACTTTAATTTTTTTAAAAGATGTCAGCCAGATTTGAAATTTGTAGGTTACGGAGACCTTAAGGGTGGAGCGTGGTGGTACCGGCCTAGAATAGTACTCCCCCATCTCTTCCCGCGGGTGCCGTAAGAGTCGGCTAAGGGATAACGTACCAGGAGGTGGGCAGCAGCGCCTTCTGAGGATCGGAAATCATACTGCGCTCGCCAACCCGCCTGCCAAGCGTGGCGAGTATTGGCAAATCCCCCCTATATGGGGGAGGCATACGTCCAACAGTGGACGCACATAGCTGAGAAAAGAAAGAAAAAAAGGGTGGAGCTCACCAAAATTTAAACGTCCGATTATCAATTTAACCGTCGGTCAAACGTGTAAACGACTAACTGGAAGACGGAAAATACTTTTTACATAAATTTTGTCATTGTGTTAGAGCCTGTCACTGTTGACTTGGTTGCTTGGCTATGTGAAGATGTATATTTTCACTGATAAAAATACATTGTATTACAACTAAAACTAATTTGTCCATTTTTAAATACAGTCAACTCGCTCGCTAATATTTTTGGTTCTTTTAACTGTTTGGTGAAAACTGTTTGACCGATGGTTAAATTGATAATCGCCCTTTTAAATTTTGGTGAACTCCACCCTTAGTTGTTCTACAGTTTCTACAATTGTATTTTGCTTTTGTTTCTATAGATAAAAGACCAGTTTTGCCAAATACCATTTGAATAAACAAGATACGAAATACGAGTATTTATTACGAAATAAATTGGATTGCGATGCGAAATTTGGGGAAGCTTTTGAAATGTGAATTGTTAACGAGCCATTTTAATTTCACTCCATTGGTCAAGTGATATTTCAATGAACCGGTATTTCTATTGTACCCGAAATGGTGAAAATAAAATACACAATAAAACAGAGCTCCACATTGGACCTCGAGGCTCGCTAAATGTGCTTTAGTTAATATTCTAAATATTGCCTTTTTGGTACTGATATGGACAGACGACCTGACTAAGATCGCAGGCAAGGGCTGGATGCGGGCCGCTTCCAACCGGTCCTTGTGGAAATCAATGGGGGAGGCCTTTGTCCAGCAGTGGACGTCCTATGGCTGAGATGATTATGAATAGAAGACCACCTTTTATAAAGATGGTCCTGTATCCTGTAATACAGTATTTACTAGTTTTTTTACTTGTATTTACTAGTACGGAGCAGGAGGTCTCACATGGAGATAATTTGACTGATAATTTATTTAAGATCATACGATTCCACCACCAAACATTTGTATTGTATGAAATATTTGTACCTATTTGTATTGTATTATTGCAGTGTGCACCACCCTCTTGCTTGCAGAAAGTTAATTAATTAAATAAATGTATAATTATAAAATAATAATTAATATGTTAAATTAATTAATAATTAATAAATTAAATAAATTAATAAATAATATGTTAAATAAATTATTAATTAATTAAACATTATTTTTAACATATTCATCACAGTATGATTGTGTACTACTTTATTTTTTTTAAAGATTATTATGCTTACGTTTGATGATAAGTTTTTCGTTTACTTACTCACACCACCGGAATGTCTGGACTCTACTGGAGGTGTCAGTAGGAACCGACGACTTGGCGAACGTAACGAGAGGGTATTAAGTATTTTATTATACCTATTACGTAATAAAATATTAAAATGCGAATATAAGGTAATAGAAACTGTGACAAGTCACAGATATAATTGCATGTCTTAATTAGTATTTTTTTGTTGTAATTTTGAAGGACAATGCAACGAAACACTTGATCGGATTTAATGAAATTTGTATAGGAAACTATGTATGTTCTTTTGAATAAAAGTAAATGCACGAGTCAGCAGAAATAACAAAACGCTTCAAGTGTGCCTTAAAATTTGCACAGCTCCCTCGATTTTTCCAGGATCCTATCATCAGATCCTGATTTGAGGACCACGAGACCACTCGGTATATCCTTTGAAACAATTTTTTTCTTCTAATTAGTTCAAGCGTTTACGAGTAATTGAAGAAAATACATTAAAAAAAAAAAAAAGATTTATATTTTTTTATTGGGAATAGACAAGCGTTTGACCACTATCTCACTTGATGTTAAGTGATGATGCGGTCTACGGTGGAGCACGCCTGCCTAGAAGATACCTATTCACTCGTGACTTGAAGATACCCAGGTTGTATGTTTGCGGAAACACAGATTTAGGCAATAAATTCCATTCGTTAGCTGTACGCACTATGAATGTGGAAGCATAACGCTTTGTGCGACAAGTTGGAACGTCCACCATGTATGGATGTCGCATTGCCGTCCGTCTGGTCGTCCTAAGATGGAACTGGACGGTTTCACTTGAAACTTGGTAACACATACATATACCAGGAGAAATGGAAAATACTTTATAGAAAAAGACTATGTATTTTTTTCGTTTTTTTGTTTCATTCCTGAACTAGCTTCTAAATCTATTAATTACCCCAACGGTAACAAAAGTATACGAACGCTCCGAAAAATAAAATTACTCATTCAACCATCTAAAGCAGTGAATGAAAGGTGAAACAAAACGTCAGATAACTTCAAAGAACAAAAATGTAGTCAACATTTTCTTTAACAAAATTAAAACAGAACAAAAGGTAAGCAAACGTCAATCAAAAAACACACTCATTAAAAGAACACTTATTAAAAGAACACTTATTAAAAGAACACTTATTAAAAGAACACTTATTAAAAGAACACTTATTAAAAAGGCGAACTATTTTTTGTTCAGGCGAGAACTGTACAAAGAAAATGGCGCCAATCAATTGTACGAAACAAGCGAGTTGCGTTGAATCGTTTATAGATTATTTTTGACACTTGGGTTTCTTGCGCTATGGGCATGGCAATGATTGCTAATAATTAATTTAGTTATTATAATTTTCATTTGGTGAAATTACTAACATTTTTCATATTATACATTTAGTAATCGTATATGTTAAGCATAGTCATTTATTCATAACAAACTAGTTACATATCATTAAGGTAAAGTAATATTAAATTAAATTTACTGATTTCATAACCTAAACTTTTTTATATGTACATACAGCAAAATAAAGATAGACTATTATATAATAACATATATAAAATACGTAGCCATTATACCTAATATATATAGCCAATACACACTATAAAAATAAATAAGTATATTTAAAATAATATCTAAATATAACAAACGACATTTAAATTACTGTTAACAGGTAAAATTCCTAAAAAGATGTCAACATTACCTCGTTGAAGAGCCAAACTTATTCGTTGGTTATAAATATTTAAATATAATATAATATAATATTTCCTACATTATCATACAAATATTTTTTCAAGACGGTATTCCTCGATATCGTCTCAATATTCAGCCTCTCATGTGTGAGGGCGTGTAAGGCTCACATTAAATACAAATACAAATTTCTTTATTCATGGAAAAATTAAGACGAAAAATACACATTGAAAGCCCTGCCTGCTGCTTTAGTATACACTGTGTTGCAGCAGACAGTGTCTTCCCCAAAATAGGCATAGTACATGAATCATTTTAAAATAATATAATACAGTACGTACCTACATTAGAACAATTTAATAAATCCTAAACTATATGAATACAATGATCCAAATTCCAAGAAAACGAAAGAGAAGAAAAATGAAATTAAATTTAAATGTAAATAACGAGTGTTGTGTTAAATGTGATATAAATAAAGAATTCAATATTGTTAAAATTAAAAGTAAAGTAAAAATAAAAAAAAACATGTATCAATCGACTCTTGCAAAAAGTTTTTCCGTTGCTTCATAATCTAGATGCTGCAACCATGCTTTTATTATAGGCCATTAACGCCAATAATACATAAGAAGATTATGGAATTAACTGCATTGAATATAAAAACATAGTAAAAAGATACTCTCCTAAGGCAGGCAGTATTGAAAGGTCCATTCTGGGCAGAAACTGTTTCGGGAATTACCTTAACATCGTTTTCTCCAATATTCATCGATATAATATTTTTTCCTGCAATAGATGTATCTAATCCTATGAGAATGGTAAAACCAATTCGTATATATAGTCAAACATATTATTTTAAACTTCACCTATTGTGGTGAATCTGTGCAGTAATGTTTTAGGAATATGACTGGTTTACGTTGTGCTTGTTTTAATAATAGTTTTGTAAGTGAGCATAATATACTCGAATACTTTAGTTTTATAATAGAATATAGTTTCGTACGGTTAGTACTAAAAATTATTTAAGAGCTGGTAAAGAAGGTAAGCATCTACCTGTTATACATCATCTTTATCTCAGCTATAGGACGTCCACTGCTGGATATAGGCTTCTACCGTTGATATCCACAAGGATCGGTTGGAAGCGGCCCGCATCTAGCCCTTGCCTGCGATCTTAGTCAGGTCGTCTCTCCACATTGTCGGTGGCCGTCCTAGGATGCGCTTACGCCTACGACCGCGGACCGACGTCCGCGCATTCGAGAACCTTTCGACCCCAATGCCCATTGTGAAACGCTCAAATAGTATTCAGAATATCTAGTTAGAAATGTAAGTAATACAGACCTCACTGATACTACTATGTAATCCTAATACAAAATAATTATATTGTGGAAATCTGTACATAAAAATGAAACCTTATGGTCACGTCGTCACGCGTGAACGGCTTGACCTACTTCGCTAATTACTTTTGGGTTGTGTTTGTTTTTTTCCGCGAGGAGGTGGATAGATAGATAGTAAAAAAAACTTTAAGAAAATATCGCGGTATATTAGAAACATTCATGTTCAGAACTAAGACAGGACAAAGTGCTTCGGGTCAACTAGTGGTAAATACATAAATAAAAAGAACAAACTATTTCAAAGTACATAATTTTTGCAGGTATGCTACTTTTGTGGGTATGCAGATACGGTTAAGTGTGATGAGGACATTACCTGTGCCTTATAGCTCATGCTTTAAATAATAAATTAGCAAGTGTATGCTATATAGTTTACATATGCCAATTTAATGCATGACTCATAAAACTCTTATAGCCAACATGTATCGCTTAACATTAAATAAGTCGTAAACTACTATATACTCGAATTCTATACAATCCTACCTATAATATTAAATGAAGTTTCATAATTCGCAACTTATTTGGTGCAGACTAAATATATATTATATAGGGTATATTTAGTTATTATCAGTCATCAGGTTACCATAGTACAGGCTATATATATATACAGACACCTAGACACAGGTCAAATAGATATGTTCATGCACACCAATGTATGACCTATCCGGGAATCGAACCCAGGACCAGATAGCGTTGTATGGAGTTATACGAATTTAAATTTTAGCGGCAATAGAATACGAGCTTGTCATGAATCATATAATTAATAATTTAAATAGGAGAATTTCAGTGAGTTTTAGTAGTTCGAGTGTTTAACAGAATTAGGACCGCTTTAATTATTATCCGCCATTTTATCGTGAAATAAAACTTGTAAGTTTTGCTTACTCTTACTAGTTAGTCCAGTTAGTTAGTTAGTCCAAATTGTTGACTTTATGACTTTGACAGTCGCTGTGGCTCAGTGGTCAATGACATGACTTCTCGGTCTTCGGGGCCCTGGGTTCGAATCCCGGCAGGGCAAACATTTATGCAATCGGTGTAGGTATTTGTCCCGGGTCTTGTTTGTGTGTGTGCGCCTCCCTCGACCCATGGGATTTCAGGAGTTTGAGCAAAAAAGAATAAAAATAGGAATTGATCCAGGGAGACCATTTGATTTACGTCATAATATTGGATTATGTTGTAATCATCATTGGCAATGTGAAAATTACTATTTCTAGATGTTGCTACTGCGATGGTTTCAATTAAGTTTATTAAAGATGCTCCTTATCCACTGCCGTAGAGGTTCACTAAATGTTTATATGGATACTTTGGTTTTAGTACCAATTCAAAGCTTGTAACGGTGCTGGTCAGATTTTAGGTGTTAAAGATGTTATACGCTGTGCCTGCAAATACGCTCATTTTGCTATTGCTTTTAACAGCTGCTTCTATTGCAAATGCTTTCCTCAAAACTAAAACTGACCTATGTTAGATTCTTAAATATATGGAATATTACGTGTTTTCTACCTCCACTTAGTTAACCAATCATGTACTAGCTAAACCTCTTCACCTCTTCACGCTCAAACAGCGACACCGATTATTGCTTGGTATGGAGATAGCTTATACCCTGGATTAACACATAGGAAATTTTCATCATCACCATCATCACCTTTTTTCATCACCACGCGGGTACAACCGTAGGGTGCAGCTAGTAAAATATAAACGTGAAAAAGATATAGAAGTGGCCGCCAAACGCAGGAGACCTTATTATTGAATATTATGCTGGATTGGCCTATATAGAAAGTACAATGGAATTCAAATACAATAAGAAATACAATAGAATATAATTCGATGTTGTGTATAACTCGAGATAGTGGTCAAACGCCTGCCTATTATTAATAATAAACAAAAAAATGCTTACGTTTTTTGCAGTCTGCGCGGGGAAGAGTTTACGAAAATAAATATTATGTAAACGACGTTTACAAATATTTTGAAAATCAAATTATGTAAACAGACTGCCTTAAACTTTCACACTGACGCACAAACACATAAAAAATTACTAATTTTATATTAATGTTAGCTGATACGATAAACGTTGTTCTGGTATTATGGTTAATAGGAGGTAGGACAGTGAAATATACTTTAAGACCTTTTTTCATACACACAACATATACAATAATATTTTTTTTTATTATTAATCGTTGCATTTAATCGGTCGTATCTTTGTGAACGAGTGCGAGCACAAACATCGTGGTATCGTACAATTTTGAGCATAAAGCAACCGATTGGTTGCTTTTTACTTTTGAGTGTTGAAGTCGGCTCCATTTTATGGAATTTTTTTTTTACTCTCTTCATTGTATATGTTCACCGATTTCTTCACCAGCAATTAAGGAAGTAATTCAAGTAGATATAACACTTTTCAGTAATTGGAGTGTAACTGAAAAACCACTTAAGCGATTTTGATGAAATACAAACGTCATGTAAATGGGACCACACGGGAATTACCAGCTTTCAAATAAAAGAAGAATCATCAACATCTGGTATCTATCCGGTAATAAAAAAACATACGGGTTGAATTGAGAACCTCCTTTTTCGGTCAAAAAGGAAAAGTTCACTGATACTACCCTGGCAGCAAGATGGCTCTAAGAGCGAATTTGGAATGCACTGAGAGTCTAAGACAAAGAGTGCGAGTATTTAGGAAACAGCGGTAATTATAGCACAGTATATTGCTGATAGTGCTTTGCAGATTTGGTTATAGGGTTTGCCATCCCCCTCTCCCCCCTCCCCCGTACCCCCTCCCCAGTTTTCCCCAATATTCATAGTGTAACAAAATGAAAGCCGCTTAGTAGATGTATTTATTCATTGATTAATTATTAGTAAGACTATCGACATATAACTTAGGTACAAGGACAACTTTTTTTTTCTTTTCTCAGCCATGTGCGTCCACTGCTGGACGTATGCCTCCCCCATATAGGGGGGATTTGCCAATACTCGCCGCGCGTGGCACGCGGGTTGGCGAGCGCAGTATGATTTCCGATCCTCAGAAGGCGCTGCTGCCCACCTCCTGGTCTCCTAGAAATGAACTGATTTGTGAAACTGATACACAAGATTTTAGTTACTTAAATATACTGAAGCATAAATTTACAGTAAAAGATTTATATTAAAACTCTTTAACTAATTCTGAACTCTTTAATTAATGACTGAGAGTCTAATTCAATCATTTCCCATTTTAATTTGCGTTAAGCTAAATAAGTTTTAGCTAAGTTGAGGGAGAAACTCTGTTGGTTGAAATAACTTGGTAAATGTAATTAAAAATGATAAATAAATAAACGAGTTCACATTCATAGCCTATGTTATAATGTTAATAATGTTATGTTCTATGTTCTATATGTTCAGTTCATATCCTAAATTCTATTAAATATTTTATATGACACACGACCCTCTGAGATCATCTATTATTAATTATTTCCATCCAAAGGTTCTCTGGAAGAGATCGCTCTTAGCGATAAGACCGCCTATTGAACATTACTCATTATAAAAACTTATTTTTGTAATCTCTGTAATTTCGTGTCAATAAAGTGTATTTGTATTGTATTGTATGCTTCCCTGTGTAGCGGGAGGCATGGACACAAAGAAATAAGTTTTCACGACCAAGACCTTGAAAACGTCTCTGCTCTTCAAGGAATTGTTTGTTCCATCCGGGATTCAAACCCAGGGCCGCAGATCTGAAGTCTGTGCCACTGATCACTACGACACGACGACCATCATAATTTTTTAGTGGTAAGTCAACTGACTTTTTGTTTTTAATATTTTTTCATACTGTATAGATCTAGCGTTTGACCACTTGCTTACTTAATGTTTTGTGACGATGTGGTCGAAGACGTTATCACGCTAGACCTAGAATGCTCTCTGGCTCTCAAGGGCTGCCGCCTGAACACACTATGTGTTTGGTGACAGTTTTTCAACCTTGAGGGTGGTAGCTAGCCAGGCGGGTACTCGAAAGTACCCTACCACCATGCTGAGAATTGGATAATAGTGTTACCTTCACCGGAAGCTCATGTTGTTGTTGGGGATCGAACCAGTGTCCGCTGAGCTAAAATCGCTTACTTAATTTAAACTTTGTCTGCCTGTGACACTCATATAATTATATACGGTCTCTAGTTCCATTCACATCAACATACCTGGTCTTGACAGGTGATAGGTACATTTACCATTTTCCCTGTTCTTGACAGGAGTGTTTATCTTTTCTGGCGTCCCGTATTTCAAGAGTGTTTCAATCAATTCAATACAGTCCAGTAAGAACTGTTATGTTATCAATTACATTACAGAAAACTATGGAATGTAAATGTGTTATATTTAAGTTACTATTTTTGTTAATAAATATTATCTTATCTTGATTAAACGTACAAAATACTCGGTATTAAACAAGTCGTATTTCAAGAGTGTTTCAATCCATCCAATACAGTCCACACTTACATAGCAAACACAGGTGTTAGGAATAGGCTTCATAATTTAAATATCTGGTATAAGAATTTCATGTCTAATTAGTAATTGTATGACCTGCACAAAGGATAATCAGAATGATGATCATCTTCTGGCATGCACTTGGATGTGACCAGCGAATGCGAACTTCGTCTTGAATATACGGTTAAATTCAGCGCAGAACAGCTCACTCGCGGTAATATACGTATAGTTAGATATAGTATTATAACTATGGTTTTTTTTTTTTCATATGTGACTGAGAGAACCCTTTGAACCGTCAAGGCAAGAAGTCGATTCTCACAAGTGCAATCACCGCCATATTGCAACCTACCCAGCATTAAAAAGAGTTTGCCGATCTACGCAGCCGCGTCGCGTTGCCATCGTCTGTGTATCGCCGCGAACTCTCTTTGCATCACATCATCATTTAAATACATTAACCACGCGTCATCGCCATCAACCCTGCTCGCCATCAGCGCCTACGCCATGGTACCGGCTCGAGTACCTATTTGCGAACGCGTCGGCATCGAAATCAGCGTAATCATCTGGGATAGGTGGAAGCACAGGAGAAGGACGGCAGGCTCACTCGAACCAGCGCTCTACAAGGCTATCGAACAAGTAAGGGTGAGTCAGTCACATTTTTCCCTCCACGAATCCGCTCTTGTATTTCCACCATTTCCTTGGTATTATCTGGCTATTATCTATAGTATGGATGTTTGATTTTGGTCAGTTCATCGTTTAGGGTATATTTCCTATCTATATAGGTGTTTAAGGTATATCTCCGAGATGCGACTGCTTTCAAAGTTTAATATGATCTTCGGACTTTTTTACGCCAACCAGTTTTTCTTTTCGTCGTCGCATACAATGTATTAGCTATGGGTGATGTAAGTAGTGGTAACTGCACATAGATATCGAGGCTCACCGAACTTTGTGATATCCCTGAAGCTGTAGATGAACTGGTGAATTGTGTTCAAAATAACGCTGAAATAAATATCTTTGCTGACCTAAACACCACTTTATAACGTATCTCTTACACTTTGTGGTCCTTCCAGGTTCTAGAGTATGGAAAAGGTTCGACAGGAAAGCTTATGTAGTGTATAGTTAGACCCTAATCATAATATAAAGTAGACATGTCTACGTGGCTACGATGCTACGGCGTAGACGTACAGCTACGCATGTAGACTTTGTAAAAAGGTCTGACTGTAGTGAAAAGTTAGCCTTTTTATTAGCAGATAATGCATTCTTTTCGGAACTGGCATGTTATTTTTAAAGTGAAAATTACTTTAGCGGCTTTGTGCACTTTTGTATGAGGAAAAATGTAATACTCGTGTCAGGTCAAGTGACACTGATCGAAAATTCGTAAGGCGCGTGACGTCATCGACGACATCGACGAAGTCGGAGAGAGAGTAGACATAATGTAATATAAATTGTCATGTTTCTGTACGATAGCGCAATAAATGAATTTAGTATTATACTACACACATGATAGTACTTTTATACTGACAAATAAAGCAATTCGTGCGAAATTAGTTCATAACCATTCCAAAATATTAAAAAATGTACAATGTTCAAGTTTTTACTACTGCCGGCACTCCCGGAGAGCAACCCGTTTGAAAAAAAATAAAGTATACTTTTTAGGTTTAATTCATTTTTTTATTAATTCAATTTAACATTCAGTCATCGTTCGATTTCTATTGAGAGCAGCTGTGTCGCTCGCTTACCGCGTACGTGCAGTGTAAAGTGCTAACGCATCATTCCTAACAAGGCCGCGTGGAAACGGCTGACCCGGCGCGATGACCTAGTTATAATATTATTAAGGCGACGTTAGTCATCTTTTTATAGTATTGCTATAGCGAGGCTAACTTAATGATGGCTTCAAAATCAAAGCAATCACCAAGTAAAGATACTATCCAACTTACTACAGAAACTGAGCATTTCCTGTATAAATCTTACTTGGAACAACGTGCTCAGCGAGATGAACTGCAAAGCCTTGTCCATAGCTTGAAGAACCAAATTGAAATTCTTCAGCAACAATTAAAGTGCGTGGCGGTAAACAACTCGGAGAAACCAGCACCTACAATGGATATTTCTGCCCCCCCGGCTGAATATAACACGGATGAAGAAGAACTTGCTAGAGAAACTGGGTGGATTAGAACCAAGACGAGAAAGAAACGAAAACTGAACACCTCACCCACTCAAGCTGAAACTAGTGACATAGAAGAGAAAAAAAATAAAGAAAAAACAAAGAATAATCTTTTGCCACCACCTATTATAGTAGATGGTATTAAGGATTACCAAAGCTTCTTTGACTTTCTGTCAAAAGATCAGCAACCTGATGCATTTAGCATTAAAATGATGCACGGTGATACCGTTAAAGTAAATGCTACTAATAACGAGTCGTATCAAAAAATAACTAATACTCTCACTAAAAACAATTGCCACTGGCATTCATATGAAAATAAACAAGAGAGGCCAATAAGAGTCATGGCTAAAAAATTGCACTCTACGTGCAAACCAGAGAGAATTGTAGTAGACTTAGAAAATAAAGGATTTAAAATTATAGAAGCCGTAAACAAATTAAGTTGGAAAACAAAAGAGCCACTAAACATGTTTATGCTTACATTTGAAAATAATGAGGATATAAATAAAATACACCATATAAAAACTATATTGGGATGTAAAGTCGAGATCGAGACAATAAAAACTAATAAACTTATTCCTCAGTGCAAAAGGTGTCAGGCCTATGGACATACACAAAAATATTGCGCCAAAGAGCCTCGGTGCGTAAAATGCACTGGTAAACACCATACCAAGGATTGTAAAAAGCCCAAAGAAGAGAAACCAAAATGCGTCCACTGTGGATTACCACATCCAGCTAACTACAGAGGATGTATGGTAGCCAAAGAAATCCAAGCTATCCGTAGCAGAAGTATGAAAAAGCCTGGTGTTATACGTCAACACCTGGCATCTGAAAAACTTGACGATGGTCAGAGTCAGAATAAAAGAGGCTTGTCAACCACCAGTACAAGAAATAAGAACATTTCCTACGCCCAAGCTGCCGCAAAAGGTTCAACAAAGCACAGCCAGGCTCCCTCTGCTCATGCAGCTGTTAATACCGACAAAAAATTAGATGATATATTAAAGCTCATAACCTCATTTAATGAAAGATTGAGCAAACTAGAAAATAGTACAACAGGTACCTCTAAGATACAACAATGAATACCACACTTAAGATTATGGCGTGGAACTCAAATGGATTGCAAAGTCATCAAAATGAACTGCAGGTAATCCTAGAGTTAGAAAATGTAGATGTTTGTTTAATCTCTGAAACTCATTTTACAAAACAATCGTTTATAACTTTTAGAGGATATAAAGTGTATCATGCACTACATCCAAGTAATACTGCCAGAGGGGGCAGTGCCGTTATTATTAAAGAAAATATCCAACACCATGAAATTGTTAAATACGAAGAAAAAGAAATTCAAGCAGTGGCGATATGTGTGAATACTAAGAACTATCCTATCAATGTATCGTCAGTTTATTATCCACCTCGACACAAAATTAAAAAAGAGCAGTATATCAGCTGCCTACAGAGGCTTGGCCATAGATTTATTTTAGGAGGTGATTTCAATGCCAAAAACACATTTTGGGGCTCCAGATTAACAACTACAAAAGGTAGGGAGTTGTTAAAGGCTATCAAAGACACGAAATGCACTCCGTTATCCACGGGAACGCCCACTTTTTGGCCAACAGATCCAAAAAAAATACCTGACCTGATAGACTTCTTTATAGTCAAGAATATATCACCAAGTTATTTGCGAATATATAAGAGTTACGATATGAGTTCGGACCACTCTCCTATATACCTAGAAGTAAGTGAGACAATTTTACTTAAGAAAAAACCTTTAGCTCTAGTTAATAAGCTAACAGATTGGGAGAGCTTTAAGACAGATTTAAATAGTTATATAAACCTCATGGTCCCACTCAAGACGCCAGAACACTTGGACCTAGAAGTTAAAATGTTTATTGAACAAATACAACAAGCAGCTTGGAAGAATACACCTGATGGAATAAAACACACCAAAGGGCACATATATCCAGAAACAATAAAACATCTTATAGCCGAAAAAAGGCGGCAGAGAAAAAAGTGGCACGTGTCTAGGAACCCCGCAGATAAAAGTAAGTTAAATAATCTTACTAAAAAGCTTACGAAACTCATACAAGAGTTCAATGATGAAAACACAAAAATGCATCTGCAAGGAATAACAAGTGATAGCAGCACTGATTATTCTTTGTGGAAAGTAACAAAAAGCCTTAAAAGACCTATAAACCATGTTCCATCTCTTAAATGTGAACATGGAAAATGGGCTGTAAGTAACGAGCAAAAAGCTAACAAATTTGCAGAACATTTAGAAACTATATTTACACCCAATGAATCCACAACAAATGAATCGTTTATTTATGATGAGATAGAGCTTTATCACAAAGAAGATGAAGAAATTGACCTAGTCACACCAAAAGAGCTTGTTCGAGAAATAAAACACAATATAAGTCCACGAAAAGCACCAGGTTATGATCTGATTTCAGGTGTAGTACTTCGCAACCTCCCGAAAAAAGGTGTCGTTAAGCTAACAACTCTTATTAATGCATCATTTAGACTAAAATATGTACCAGACCTATGGAAAGTTGCAGAAGTAATTATGATAGCAAAACCGGGGAAACCACCTTACGAAACATCTTCATATAGGCCAATATCCCTGTTACCAGTAATGTCGAAGCTTTTCGAAAAGCTTTTACTCAAACGACTGAAACCAGTTCTAAACTATAACAAACTCATTCCTGACCACCAATTTGGTTTTCGAGAAAAACACTCAACTGTGGAGCAAGTGCATAGAATTACAAATATAATAGAAAAATCTCTTGAAGATAAAAAAGTATGTACAACTGTTTTCCTTGATGTAGCACAAGCTTTCGATAAAGTGTGGCATGAAGGACTTATACACAAACTTAGAATAAAATTACCGAAACAGTTTTCGGATATATTAAAATCGTATATCTCAAATAGAGCATTCCGTGTAAGGCAAGAAGATGCTTACACAGGAATCAAGGAAATAAAAGCTGGAGTACCACAAGGGAGTGTACTAGGTCCGGTCCTGTACCTATTATATACCTGCGATATTCCAAATTTAGAAAATAACATTATTGCTACTTTTGCTGATGATACTGCTATAATGGCAACAGGCAATACCCACAACGAGGCTGTGGACAAGGTACAAATAGCAGTGAATAAGTTCTACGGATGGACTAAGAAATGGCGAATTAAACTAAATGAAACAAAATCTATTCATGTAGATTTCAGTAATAAAAGTCACAGTTATTGTCCTGTGTACATTAATAATAAGAAGATTCCCTACGAAAACTCGGCTAAATATCTCGGGATGACGCTTGATGCAAAACTTAGATGGAAAGTTCACGTCAAGAAAAAAAGACAAGAATTGAATCTGCGATATAAAAAAATGCAATGGCTACTTGGAAGACATTCCGCGCTGTCAACTCATAACAAACTATTACTGTACAGACAAGTATTAATGCCAATATGGACTTACGGCATTCAGCTGTGGGGATGCACCAAACCGAGCAATATCCTAATTATACAAAGATTTCAAAATAAAGTATTAAGGGAAATAGTAAACGCACCCTGGTACATAAGAAACAACGACCTCCACCGGGACCTTAAAATAGAGTTCGTTGACAAAGTGATAAAAAACTATGCAGAAGCTCACCAACAAAGACTTCATCATCATGTTAATGTTGAGGCAGTTATGCTCCTTGACCAGACCGATTTAGTGAGAAGACTCAAAAGAACAAAACCGTTCGAATTAGTGTAGTGTTCAGTGACAGTATGCTAGTGTAATGTGGTTAAAATACTGCTCATAGAGAACACATGAATCAAGTGTCTCCCCCTTAAATAGAGACAATAAGAAAAGTGTTGATGGACACATTCTTAGTACAGTAAATTTAGCAAGTTAAGTTAGATTTAAATTACTTATTAGCTTTTTTTAGGCTAGATTGTAATATATTTATAGGACGCATTTGTATGCGTTCTATACTAGGAAAAAAAAAAAAAAAAAAAAATTTAACATTCAGTCGACCTCATCTTCGTCTCAGATCGTCTTCTTATTTTGAACCAATGGTAGCCTAGCGGTGGAAGGGGCGGGCGCCAACCCGATAGAAACTGGTTCAAACCCCCCCAATGACTTAAACTTCCGTCGAGGGAACACTATTATAAAATTCACAACATGGATGGTAGGATACTTTCCACTGTCCTGGCTACCTACAATCTTCAAGTTTGAAAAACCGCCACTAAATACGGAATGTGTTTATGCAGTACTCCCTGTGAGCCAATTATGAAGGCCAAAGCCGAAGGATCCAAGAAATATAATTTTAGTTTTATATCTAAATTTATTTCCATAAAAATTACAACTTAATCTAAGGCGTGATTATCGTTCAAAGACATATACAAGAGTGACCATGGTACGTTGGCTCCGTCTGGTGTCGGCTTGTCGTCTGCGCCTCGTAACGTGGCGTGGGCGTGGCCTCGATGCAGCGGCACGTTGCGCTGCGCTTGCAACTCGCCTGCCTTCTTATACAAAGTAACATTCTACAAGCGTTAACGCGAGCGATAACCGTTGAATGTTAGTTCTCGTTGCGAAGCGCGCGATAAAAGAGGGTGAGGAAACGAGATAGAGCGATATAAAACAACGTATACCAGAACAGGATGGGACGAAAGAAGAAAAAAAATCTCCGTTCTATCGTCGGTCAACCAAACGTACGACTATGCGTCACCGCTATATGGTAGATATACCACCGTTACGCACGATGCGTTTAGCTTCCACTTTTATAACGCGTACTGCCAGGGAGTCGAAATCACTGCCGGGGTATGTTTTTTCCGATAGACACAACCCCGGAGTCTTCAAGTCGCGAATGGATAGGTTCCTTCTAAGTTTGCGTGCTCCACCTTAGACCGCGTAGTCGCTTAACATCAGGTGAGACAGTAGTCAAACGCAAGCTTATAATCCTTAAAAAAAAGGAAGTCATCGACGCGCTCGATTCGCGCCACTCATTTTCACCCGAGGGGAAGGTGTACCATTAGTCAACAGGTTTCAGTCATTGGATATATCACATAAACAACGAGAACGAACATCCAACGGCTAGAGAAAGAGAATCGCTATAAAGCGATGCATTTTGTCTCGGCTCACTGAACACGTTCCGCTGCGTTCGCATGCGCTGTAACTTGTCGGCACAATTTTGAACACATCGTCACTGACCCTAAAGTGATACAGTGGTTAAACAGTAGATCTATCATACTAATATTATAGAGGCGAAAGTTTGTATGTCGTTTGTCGTTTGTATGTTTGTTACTCCTTCACGCTGAAACGCCAGAACGGACTTGCATGAAAAACTTTTTATCCAGGAAAAAGTATGGTTTCTGTGGGATAATTGAGGTAGTGGGAAAACAGTAGACCATGCGGGTTAAACTGTGAGGCGAAGCTAGTCTACTACAAAAGGTTTTAAAAAAAAGAACAACAAATAAAATACTGTATACATATAACTAGTCTATGAATCTTCGCATTTTTTTTGTGACAGAGATTTGGGTTTTTAGGAATCGGTTCACTTATACGCGGTCATGCGCATATCACATATAGAGAGGTGTATTATATTATGTTCTATAAAACGTTTTATTTCAGCGAATTTTTACTATTACGATAATAATTTATTCTCAATTTAATAAAAATGCGTTGCAAAATTTAGTTCGTCTCAAGAAGTAACCGTTTACCTAATTTGAGTGTTTAGAAACTCGACCGTACTTGACCGCTCTTCGACTTGAACGCGTCCTTATTTTATCAAGTAATTGAAACTTTTTGCAGAGCACAGTTTTGAATATTTTTTTTTTGTTTACCTCGTTTTTGGATCATTAAACTGGTTGCAAGTATTGGATATTTAATATTGAAATAAAAGGAAAATCGAAAGTCGGCTATAAAAACACATCGTCACTGACCATCAAGTGAGGTTGTGGTCAATCGCAATTAATAAAATATGAAATAAAACCTGTTTGAACTATCACTGTTAATTCTGTTAATTATATAGGTATATATAATAATGCTTGGTTATGAGTATAAAACGAGAAAACCCTTGCCTGAAAGCAATAGCCGTACAATTTAAGGCGCTTATAATAGACCCACTATATTAAGTATATAAGAAATAATAGTAATAATAATAATATAATATGGGACAACATTCACACAAGGTCTTCAGGTCCCAAACTAGGCAGCGCCTGTACTATGGTAACCTGATGACTGATATATATAAAATAAATACTTATATATATACTTTTTTTTTATACATATACATACCCAGACACAGGTCAAACAGACATGTATATACACACAAATGTTTGACCTGTCCGGGAATCGAATCCGGGACCAGCGGCTCAGAAGGCAGAGTGCTACCAACTGCGCCAACCGGCCAGTCAAAATATCAAGTCAGAAATATAATAACTGTTGCCTTGAAAAAAGCTACCTTAAAAATACGTATACTGTTTATAAGGTACATCATTACGATCTTTTTGTCTAAAGCTTTTCAAGCTTAAAATTAATATTATTAAAGGGTTGAATCAAATTTATCAATCTTCTCGTGACCACGAACAATGCAACTTGGTCGAAACGTCGAGGTAAATAAATTACTAAATGTTTTTCTCGCGATTAAGCCCCGTTTGATTTAATGACAATGTGTTCGAATCGCGAAAGTCTAAAAATAAGAATCAAATTTATGTCTTATAACGACACAATTTTAATATATTTTTTAAAATACTTTGAAGATACAACACGTTATAATGTTGAATATATAGATAAAGACCTTACGGCATGACACTTATTCCCTGGAAGTTAGAGCGGCCTTTAGTGTGGGACGCTACATGCGTTGACACTTTGGCGCCGTCACATCTTCCCGAGACACATGTTAGGGCTGGCGCCGCGGCTTATTCGGCGGAGCAGTTGAAATGGCGAAAATATGCTAACCTAGGTAGTGGTTACATATTTGAACCGTTTGGGGTCGACACATTGAGCCCGTGGGGACCGGGTGCTCATCGGATTTTCCCAAATTTATCAGAGCGTATGATCGATGCGACGCGTGAATAAAATGCTGGCACATATTTGGCTCAACGAAACAGCATTGCAATTCAACGTGGCAATGCTGCTAGCCGGTGTGGGTTAGAGTATTTGAGTTATCTATAGGCTACCAATAGCTAGTAGATGGCTCAAATGTTATTGTAATAGCTGCAGTATTTTAATTAGATTAGTGTTTTATTTTAATAAAAGGTTAACTAGTAACATATGCATAATTTTTTAATCATTTATGTTTAGATGTTAATGAATAGAATCATTTTAAAAATGGAAATGGCCCAGTTGGATCTGTTCTTTACTTTAAAGGATTTTTGTGAACAGACAACCAATAAAATAAATGCACAGGTACAGGCTGTTTTAATTGTGTGAACTATTAATTGGACTTAGTATCGTATCGAGCGAATGCACCATACGCTGAATCAAATAGGTAGTGGTTGGAGGAACTAATAGGAAAATATATTTTTCCATTAGTTGCTTAGCGCTTACATGCATGCGTTGTTCATCTTGTAGTGTTTCTGAGTAGATCAAGTTTTATCTTTCTTCCTATCTTACTAATATTATAAATGCGAAAGTTTGTGTGTGTGTATGTTTGTTACCTTTTCAAGCTCAAACGTCTACACTGATTTCAACGAAATTTGGTATGGAGATAGCTTATACCCTGGATTAACAACCATAAGCTTATTTTTATCATCACCATTTTTCATCGCGCAGCTAGTTTACAATAAAAGTGAATTTAATTTCTGTGAAATTTAATATGTGTGTCTGTAAAATTATCAGACAATAAAACAATAATATGAAAACAATTTCTCATAAAATATGATACGCAAACTGCGGAAAGGAGGTTGTTGTTCTTGGTTGTCATTCATCAAAGTGATCGGTGTTGTCGCGTGCTGGTGACACTTCTGTAAATGGATTTACATTTCTCCAACGAAGGCTTATCTTAATGAAACTTGTAAGAAGAGTATGAATAAGTATACGTCACTGAGTTGGATATTCGCGCTTGAGTGAGAAGTTAAATAAGAATTGTGTACTTGAGATGACATTTCATCTATTAATGAGATTTAAGAACTAATTAGATTCAGCAATCACCATACATTTTGACCAATCTGACGGACGCTGGTTTGGTCTCCATCAACACCAACAAACAGCTTAAGCTTCCAGTGAAAGCAACACCGTTATCAAACTAGCACAGTAGCAGGGTACTAACTAGTACCTGCCTGGCTGGCTACCACCCTAACATATAGTGTATTCACGCAGTAGTCCTTGAGAGCCATCTAATATCCAGGTTTAGTGTGATTACACCTTTGAGACATTGTCCCTAAACATCAAGTAATAGTTGTCAAACACTATCTACAAAATATTAAAAAAAAACAACCAACTACCAACAAAAGAAAAGGAAAACAATTCGGCTGCATGATGTGTTAGCTCAGAACACCTTAATTTGTATGCCGGGGGTAAAATATTAAATAGCTTTTAAAGATTTGTAGCGAAGAATGTAAACATGTTTTAGGGTCATCTCAAAAGGAACCCTTAGAGAATCACTTTGTTGTCCATCTGTCCGTCTGTCAAGACCCTTTATATAGGAAACGCGTGGTATTGAGTATCGAGTATCAAGTTGAAATAAAAAATGATATAATCAGGTCTACAGTCTTTTGAAGCTGAGAAAAATCAAACTAAGTTAAAAAAAAGCGAAAAAAAGATACGGCCGTTTATGCCGCAAAAAACGTGTATTTCGACACCTTTAACAAAATTAAATTTAAAAGGGTCTTTTTCAGTTCGCGGTGACCCAAAGATGTGATTAATTGAAGTTTAAAGGTTTTTTATCTCGGCCCTTGTCCAATATTCCTAAGAAGAGTAAACTACCTAATTAAAAGTTTGGAAATGTTGAGAATTTCTTCCACCCTCAAGTTTACTCAGAACATTATAAAGTGGGATAAAACTCGATGAACCTTAGTGAAGTACGAGTAAAACCAATGAGATAATATTGAGGGTAGAGTTTTAGAGTTTTGCTTAAATTTGTGTTCAACATACTGTTTAATTTTGGTGGCTTTTGTAGATTTTTGCGAATATTTATAATAATGAATAATAACATTTGACAATTTTAATGAATTGCTTTACTTTGGTTTACACAGGACAATAATTTAACAAATTTTTTAATGAGTTTTGAAACATTTGGGCATATTCACAAAAAATATTTAACTTGGTTTTTTGACCGGCTTTGCTTCAAGACTTAAGTAAGTAAAGTAAGCCTTGAAAAAATTAAGTAATATTATTGATTACATTTGCAAATAAAATGTATTCTCGCGTACTCCCTTGCCATTGTTCTTGTGTGACACATTAAATTAATCGTTAATTTAAAATTAATATTTCTTACTTAGTGTTCAATTAAAATTAATTAACTTGCCATCCAACGACAATTATGAGGTCCTGAGGTCAAAACACGATCTAAGCTCATAAATTGTTACTTTTCGACTGCACTTGCATCTATGTTATTTAGATAAATAATGTATGTGTTTTAGTGTTTGGGAAAGTCAACTATTCTTAGTCTTCTCTCTCTATCTCTCTCTACGCACAACTAGGTCCGTACCTAGTGGCGTCCCTTACTGCACTTGCCATTTCGTGGTTACGTGATAATTGTGCGCGTTTTACTTCTGTCATCCCACTAAAAAAGGCGAAAGTTTGTATGTATGTTTGCTACTTCTTCACGCTCAAACGGCTGCACCGATTTTGATAAAATTTGGTATGGAAATAGTTTAGACACTATAATAACACATAGGCTACTTTTCATCCCGAAAAATTGATGTTCCCGTGGGATAAGCAAATAACTCGAAAATCTCTGTTACTCCTTCACGCCCAAACGGCTAAGTCGATTTCGATGAAATATCGTATGGAGATAGGTTAGACCCTGGATTAGCATATTATAAGATATTTTAATCCCAGAAAAAGTATAGTTCCCGTAGGATAACTGAAGAATAAGGGATTCCTTCTCCGGGAATCCGTAATGCACGATTATATAAATCGAACCGACGGTCGCCGTGTCGCAGTGGTCAGTGCCAGTGACATGACTTCTGCGTCTCCGCGGCCCTGGGTTCGAATCCCGGCAGGGGCAAACATATGTGCGATGAGTATAGATGTTTGTCCTGGGTCTTGGTTCTTTATATGTTGTGATTGTGTGTGGGCATGCCTCCCGCGACACAGGGAATCCTAGTGCAGGGGCCTGAGTGTGATAAAAAAAATAATCTCGCTGGTGATACCGCGGGGCACTACTAGTACATATTATCTATGTGCCACTCTGCAATACGGCTGCTTTATAACTGTGCTAGATCCTGATTCGGCTACTGTAAAAGTTTTATTTTTAATTTTTTTATTCACAATATTGAATATAATGTAATAATACTATTGCGTTAGCGCAGCATAGGACGGCCACCGACTAGGTGGACAGACGACCTGACTAAGATCGCAGGCAAGGGCTGGATGCGGGCCGCTTCCAACCGGTCCTTGTGGAAATCAATGGGGGAGGCCTTTGTCCAGCAGTGGACGTCCTATGGCTGAGATGATGATGATGACTATTGCGTTTGACCAGTATCTCACCTGATGTTAAGTGATTATGCGGTCTACGATGATTCACGCCTGCGTAGAAGATGCCGGTTCACTAGTGAGTTGAAGATGCCCAGTTTGTGCCACCCAACACAGGTTTAGGCAATGAATTCCACTCATTAGCTACGCACTATGAATGTAGAAGCAAAACGCTTCGTGCGACAGGTTGGAACGTCTACCGTATATGGATATCGCATAGCAGTCTGTCTGGTCGTTCTTTGATGAAATGGGGAAGGAGGAGGGCACACTCCCTGAAACGTATCCGGTTTTTTAAACAGTTTTCTACGTATTCTTGTCTGCGATAGTCTGTAGATTAAATTGTTGCACAACATCGACTTGATATTAAAGTGTATGGTTATTAACTCATCTGAACTGAACCGTTCAAACTTCTACGCGCGTGAACAAAATAACGGACAAAATATCATCAAAACTTAGCTCGTGTCGACGCGTATTTATATAACTTTTACTATTAGAGGGCTAATAAGTTAGCGGCACTTTCACCCAAACAACAATAATGAAGTTTATTAATACTGTATTTAGTGGCCAATATTAATTGAACAATATTAAACATGTTTTTTTCTAAGATACAACAGGTAAACCATTTTAAGCTGCCTCTAGATTCGTTTATTTTGCCATGTTTTTGATTGAAAATTCTCGTGAGTTTGACACATGTCATAGATATAGTATCAGCGTAGAGTTTACGCTGCCAGATTGCGGCGACTACCTGGCAGCGTAAACTCACCTGAGGATGAGCATCGGACATGCTCGAAACCTGGGTCGAAACTTCGACTATAAGCGTGAGTAAAGCCGGATACTACGTCTATATAATATTTTGCCATGTTTTTAATCGACTTCAAAAAAGGAGGAGGTTTTCAATTCAACTCGTATGTTTTTTTTTATTTTACCTCAGTACTTTCGACTGGGTGAACCGATTTTATTTATTCTTTTTTAATTGAAAGCTGGTGCTTTCCATGTAGTGTTTCTCATTTAAATTTCATCAAAATACTTCAAGCTGTTTACTGAGTTACACTCTAATAATTGAAAAGTGTTACGGCTACATGAATGATTTCCTTTTTGAGGGTGAAGGTGAAAAAAAAACAATGACAGTTCATCCCGTGAGTAGCAAGGTCACTGAAAAATGTGAAAAAAAAAATACTTAAAAAAACGGAACCGACTTCAACACTCAACATCACAATATTGTCATAATAGTTACTTTCATGTCACTTTCACCTACATCATGGAACCGACTTCAACAAGTTATTTCACAAATATAAATATTATACTCACATATTTAGAGTGTTGAAGTCGATCCATTTTTTGATAAAAAAAAATTTAATTGACCAATAAGCAACAAAAATGATAGTAAGCTAGAGCAAGGTCTGGCGAGAATAGGGGACGTATTGGATTCTAACTGCAGCATCACGTTACAAACCATACGACATCCCCTATAGAGGTGTAAAAGTTTTTTCGTGCAGTGTACATTTTTATAGAAAATTGGCTTGCTGATAGCAATAATGGTGAAGAACCCCGAGAATAGCCCTCTCCATAGCTCGTTGTGCGACTCTGAGCCTCAGAAGGCCATAGTCAGTTTTTTTTGTTTTTACGTCATAATCTTTCACTAGCATTATTTGTACACTGCATTGAGTTTAGCGGGCATTCAACAATAAACACTAAATTTTTCTTTGCATATATAACAACATAACAATAATCACGTTTCAAACAAAAGTTAAATTTTCGACCTTAATAATTGCAAAGTACCCATCATTAATGACGCAAAAGTTAAACAAGAAGTGGGCCCATTACTAACATATGTTACTCACCCCACGCAATCCAGACAGCATAAAAGACTTTTTAGCAAACAATTATATTCGAAGTTTAAATAAATTAAAATTAAAACATGAATTTTGGAACGACTTTATGTTATTTCGTTTCAAAGGTGTGACCTCCATAAACTTGTGATACCAACTGAGCAATTAATTAGTGTACCATTTACACAATACACATGTGTATTTATTATTTTATTTATTTATAAAAGAGTAAACACATACAATTTGGAAATTCATCCGGTAGAAGCATGTCCTGCGATGCGACGGTGCAATAAACCATTGCTCGAAATGGTTTCGACAAATAAACGGTTAGGAAACTTCCTGAACACTCAGACTTCGCAGTCTGTCATAGTAGATACAAATGACCACTCTTGAACTGCTATATCACTTATTGGAAACTTATATAAACTGACATCCATGATGTAATGATTAATAAATAATATAAGTACAGCTTAGATTGAGAGGCTAAGATACGAAAATAAATATACGGAAAATTTTACTAAGTATATAGTAAAAAATAAAAAATATATAGTATATAGTACCATACTATATACTACTGCTGTATATAAATGCGAAAGTTTGTTACTTCTTCACGCTCAAACGGCTACACCGCGTTTCGATTAAATTCGATATGGAAATAGCTTATGTCCTGGATTATCACATAAACTTATTTTAATCATCACCATCATCACCATTTTTCATCACCAAGAGCAGGGCGGACACCAATATATAAATAAATGGTAAGGGCTCTACAGGGCTGACATGAACACAATATTCAAAAGCTCTTATACATAATGAAGCTAAAATTCACCAGTTTTTCGCCAACATTTATCAAACATTTTGATAAATGAACACTCTGACTTTTCACGTGTATTACAAACTAACTTAATATCGGGGAGCAAATAACTTTAAAGTTATGAGCTATGCTATTGAAACTATGTCTGCACATGAATAATGACGAAGTATATTAATGTAGGGTTTGTACTTATTTGGCATTTTCATAATAGGGTTGCTAGTTGTTAGTCAATAGTTTGTATCAAAGTAGGTTCACGGTATTCAATGTTTAGTTCGCACTGTAGCTGTTTGAAGTATATTATTTTGTTCTATTCATCGTTTATATTAATTCCGAAATGTCATACTTAAATTTGACATTGGACTGTGTATAGATAGGTCATTTGATGATCTAAGGTTGACCCCAATGACCTTCTATATTGATAATCACAACCACCGGTTAAGAACAGCTTGCAGGTTCAGGTAATTATAAAATGTTATATTTTTGAATTTAGTTAAATAAAATTTAATAATGTGATAAAAGACATATTACAAATATGGCCACTGATTTTGCTATCAATATTGTCATGCAAAAACAACACTAAGAAATAATAATAATTGTTGTGTTTTCTTCAACTATCCCAGTAGTATTATACATGTGAAAATTTGGATGGACAGATAGATGTTTATTTACTTTTTCACGCCTAAAGGACTGCATAGATTTGGATGAAATTTGGTATGGAGGAAGCTTATACCCTAGATAAACACATAGGCATGCATCATTACCATTATCACCGTTTTTCATAACCACGTGGATTATGAAAACCGGTGCGCAGCTAGTAGCTAATTCTACCTAAATAAGTGTTTATAACCTGATTGCTATTATTATTATGAAACAATCCTAATAAAAGATTTGTATCAAATACAATACAGGCAAGTGTAAAGAAAACTAGCATGTATCTGTGACTCTTCCATAATGTCCGTGTGAAAGTCAGTTTCTATGAATTTTATTTTTTATGCTATACACTCCTTTTGTATTCTTATGGAAAAGTAAAATATGATGTAATTATTCAGCCGAAATCATCATCATCATTCAGACAACACAGAAAGACGCACATACAAAAAGTAAAAAATGTTTTCATTTTCATGACGTTTAATAAAAAAATATATTTAAAAATAGCACACCATATACAGTTTTTTATTTATACTGTTCGCACATTATTAAAGACAATTTGTGTCTCCCAGAGAGAAAGGAGGTGGGGATTCGGGGTGTTACGGGAATCATTTTCTTCTCTCACCCCGAGATTTTGTTATTCTCATTTGACTTACACAGTTTGGTCAAATCCTCGTACCAAAATTAAATTGTCACAAATACGTAATATATGCCCTGCCTACTTCAAATTTAGCTCACAAATTTGCTTGGCTATGTTGGAAATTTCGTTCCCTTTCCTCCTCGATTCTGATTCGTCAAATACAGCATTCCAATTTAACAATGAACGTGTCTCCAACACAAAGTTGTCAACTGCCGCTACTGGTAAGTAGTTTGTTCAACTCATTACTGTTTGCTACACAAAGAGTTAAGTAACGTGTTATTTGGAGCAGTGTCAGAATAGACATCACTCACTCTGACACTGTGTGTGTGCTTTCTATCCAGTAAGGATACGTTTCACATTTTAGGTATTGAAAATGCTTTTCAGCATTACTGACTTCGAATGGTTCATTTATAATTTTTTTTTTCCATCACACTCAGACCTCCGCACTAGGATTCCCTGTATCGCGGGAGACATGGACACACACAATCACAGCACACAAACATCCAAGACCCGGGACAAACATTTACACTCATCGCACAAATGTTTGCCCCTGCCGGGATTCGAACCCAGGGTCCCGGAGACACAGAATTCATGTCGATGACACTAACCACTGCGCCACGGGACCGTCAAATTTGTAAAGCTAGGTTAGTGTCCAGGTAATCTAAATTTATGATTCTGATTTCTCCGATCACTCAGGTAATGATTAAGTCTGTGAGGAAATAGATGCTTTTGAATAGATGCGCCTTTTGCCGTTTTGTAATACAGCGTCACTCTCTATTATCTATTTATTTATTTATTTGAACACCAACACTGTGTACACTAATACGTTTACAAGGATTGCGCTTAACACACTAAGAGGCAAATGCCACAGCAGTTAAAGGTGTAGACAACATGCAAAATTAATTTATAATATTTGAACGAGTAACAGATGTAATGTAATATAGACATAATAAAAAGAAATTTAGAAATAAATTGACTTGATATAGAAATAATTATTACAAGTAATGTTGCAATGGCAAGTGGAAATTTATAAATAGATCATGATTAAAAGATTATATAGTAAAATTGCATAGTTGAATACAATATAGAAACAAATAACTAAAAATCTAAACTTCATCTATGACTTCATTATGACGCAGCAAGCGATGCTATAATGGTTCAGCGGTGGGAGCGTCGGCTGTCAAACTGACGGATGCTGGTACGATTCCCACCAACGGCTTCAGCTTCCGGTAAAGGTAACACCGTTATCCAATTCCTAGCATGGTGGTTAGGTTAATTTCAAGTTATTGCTTGGCTAGATACCACCCCCAAGTTTGAAAAACTGTCACCAAACATAGTGTGCTCAGGCAGCAGTCCTTGAGAGCCAGTAAAAATTATAGGTCCAGAGTGCTTAAACTTCCACCACATTGCCACTAACCATCAAGTGAGAACATTAGTCAAAGGACAAATCAATTAAGGTAAAAAAAACTATCTTTATGCGACCACAGGATTTGAAATCAAATTCTTGTCTATTCTTTGGTACACTTTATTATACGACGGCAAGTTAAAAATTACTCCAAGCCCCGCTCACACTTAAATAAGACCTATGTACATCTATTTTTAACATTAAAAAAATAAGTTCAGCATAGCACAGGCCATTAGTTTGACATTTCTATAGAAAAAAATACTTCCGTCAAGGGCTCAAAGCTCTTTAGAACTTAATTGACGAAACATTTTTTTCGACTACACAAGTATTTACAACTTAATCGCTTATGCCTTACGATTCGTATACTAGTCCTATGTACATACAGTTATATATTACATGCAGATACATTAATATATTTAGAAAGTGAGTTGTTATGAAAGAAATATTGTTAATTGTATCTTATTTAAAAAAAAACTGATGCAATTACAATTACAATTCCCGTGGGGACCGGGAGCTCATCGGATTTTCCAAAACTTATCCGAGCTTTTGATTAATGCGATGCTTCATCAACAAGCTGGCACATATTTGGATCAAAGGATCAGCATTGCAATTCAACGTAGCAATGCTGCTAGCATTCTGGGCACGCTGCTAACTGGTAGCTGTTTAAAGCATTTGAGTTATCTATAGACTGACAAAAGCTAGTGGATTGCTTAGATGTTTTTGTAGTAGCTGTAGTATTGTCATTAGTTGTTAGTATTTTATTACATTTAAAATGTTATTCTGCATATCTAAATAAATATGCAGTAGGTACAGGCATAGTAAAATTTTGATGTGCTATTTTATAAAATAGCACATTTAAAACTTACTATAAAAAGCGCTCGCCGCGATCTGGAAATGTAGACTCACCTGAGGATGGGCATCGGACATGCCCGAAACTTAGGTCAAAACTTCAAATGTAAACGTGAGTAAAGCCAGATAATACATATATATAATAATGTGTCAAATTCAAGAGAATTTACAATCGTAATTTATATTATTAAAAAAGAAAATTTGGTTACGTAACTAAAAACTGGACTACAAGCACGAACCATTTGTAAATTTTGTAAAAACACAGGAAGCCAATTCCTATGTTATTACAAAATATTTCCGATGCGACTAAGACAAATTAGGTGCATCAACCTAATTTCTGCGGTCCATGCCGGAGAAGCTAGTGCCCCATTTCTTTTTTTTAATTATATCATTTTGGTGGAGTGAATTGTATTACATATATTTCTTATTCACATCAACTAATTATTGTTCAAACGGATACAAATTTGAGCTTATTTTGCAATCATTTTTGTTTCTGTATACATATTGTTGAAGTATATTATATTTTTTTCCAAATAAATGAGAATAAAGTTAAACCAACTTTTATTATTTATAAGTGTTTTTACAATAATATTTTAACAATAGCGTTTAAGGTAATAACTGAAAACTCAACGGTAAAAACCTTTATACACATATTTTCATTATAGCTGGGAATGACGTTTTTTTTTATTATGAAAAATACTTGTAGCAGCAAGCTTGGTTGAAGAGTTGATATGCACATTCTGAAAAAAAAGAAGAAAACCAATATTGAATATATTTTTGTTTGTTTGATTGATTGTTAACAGAGTCTTAAAAGGATTGGCAACGTATCGTAATGCCAGCTTGCCATCCAACGACAATTATGTACCCCTCAGGGCAAAACACGATTTAAGCTCATAAACTGTTACTTTTCGACTGCACATGCGTTATCCATGTTATATGTATGTGTTTTAGTGTTTGGGAAAATCAACTATCCTTATTTTTCTCTCTCTATCTCTCTCTACGCCACTACGTACTCTACAAACCTAGTTGTGTGGCGTCCCTTACCGCACTTACCATTTCGTGGTTACATGGTAATTGTGCTCGTTTTACATCTATGTCATCCGACTTAGTATTATAAAGGTAAAGGTTTGTATGTGTGTATGGTTGTTACCTCTTAACGCTCAAATAGCTACACCGATTTCGATGAAATTTGGTATGAATATAGCTTATATACTGGATTAACACATATGCTTATTTTCATCATCACCATCATTACCGTTTTCCATCACCACGCGGGTAGAACTGCGGGGCGCATCGAGTCCTACTAATATTACAAATGCGAAAGTTTGTGTGTATGTGTGTATGTTTGTTACTTCTTCACGCTGAAACGGCTTCACTGGTTTCGATGAAATTTGGTATGGAGATAGTTTAAGCCCTGCATTAACACATAAGCTACTTTATTCCGGAAAAAGTATAGTTCCCGTGGGACAATTGAGGTAGCGGGCAAACCGTAATCCACGCGGGTGAAACCGCGGGGCGCTACTAGTGCTACGTATATTATAAATGCGAAAGTTTGAGGGTATGTGAGTATGTTTGTTACTTCTTCACGCTCAAACGGCTAAACTGATTTAGATGAAATTTGGTATGGATAGAGTTTAAAACCTGGATTAACACCTCTAACAACAACGTTTCCCAAAATAATCCGGTATACAGAATGTGCCATACCTACAACACTTCCGATTTTCTAGTATCCTTCAAATGTAATGTTTATGCCGTAGTCAAATAAATATCAATAAATTATCTTTTGTAATTAATATAATTTATTTGTATATTGAAATTAGTGTCTACAATACATGGAAAGGTTGTGTCTAGTTGTAATTAGACTTCAGGTTTAATATTATGTATAATAATTGTTCTTAAAATGTCATATTTGTAGCCTGCTGTCTGTAACTATGCCTATTATAAATAAATAAATAAACACATAGGCTTATTTTCATCGTCACCATCAACACCGATTTTCATCACCACGCGGGTAAAATACCGCGGGGCCTAGCTAGTGAACCATAGAACTCTAAATTGCTGTGATCTTCCTGTTATATAATTGTAACAACACGCAGCCATTTGAATAAGATATAAAATAAAATTATCCAATAAATGGTGGTAAAGTGGCTTAAAGTCGTAAACAACATTATTGCCGACATTGAAACCGGTTTTTTTATTACAACATAAGGTTTGGGTGGATTATTGTGACCCCCAGCTTGCGATGTCGTCAAAGGAGTATTTTTAGGGTTGTTTTATGATTTGATTGAAAATCTAAGCTGGACGTTAAAACTGCTACTTAATTTAACCTCTAGGTTTTTTTTTGATTTTTATTGAGAAAGCTACACACTACAGACTCAACGGTCAATACCTTTTTTGATTACATTAGATTTTTTTAATATTATGTGTACTACACAACAAGTGTGAAATTAATCTAGATGAACTAAATAAACAACTAAGTGAAATTACAAACTAAGTGAGTTTACACTATATGTTACTATAACAATATTTTCTTATTTAATTCTAACAACACTATTACATTGTGTTTGTAAGTTATGACTATATTATACTATATTATCTTTACCTCTAGGTTAAGATATATCTCTTCTCTAATATACCTATATAAATCTCGTGTCACAGTGTTTGTTTGTTATAAAACTCCTCCAAACCATCTTGCCTGATTTTTATGATTTTTTTGTGTATATTTTTTAGGTCTCAGAATAGGTCGTAGCAATAGTATTAACATCATTGTATTGAGTGTTTTTTAAAGTCCTACACCCCGCCCCCATTTTAAAAGAGCGATTATAATAATTTTGTATAAACAACAATCCATATAAAAAAAATTAAACCATGGACTAACAAGCGCAGCATTAGACGGCCACCGACATGGTGCACGGATGACCTGACTAAGATCGCAGGTAAGGGCTGGGATGCGGGCCGCTTCCATCCGGTACTTGTGGAAATCAATGGGAGAGATGGCTGAGATCATAATAATGACGATGATGCGTTAGAACGCATCATCGTCATTCTTCAAAACTATAGATAGTTTTGAAGAATTCATTATTTTGAAACGAACGTATTATATATGTATTTTTATGTTGGCAATTATTGTACCTAGATACATTTTTTATTGATTTATATCCAAAATAAAAATGACTAAGATGTAATGAGAATTGGAATTATATTATTTTATTTTTGACCTGTAATAATGCACTATTTCCAATAAATTGATTTGATTTGATTCGATGAGGTAACATAGATTTGAACTTTGAATGAGGAGCACACTACAAAATATAATTATTATGTTTTAATAATGAAGTAGTTTAGTTTGAAGAGTGTATTATATAGAAAACCCTATTAGTCGGCCTGTAAATAATCCTTCCTACTAATATTATAAAGGCGAAAGTATATGTGTATGTTTGTAATTTCTTCACGCTTAAACGGCTAAACTGATTTTGATAAAATTTGGTATGTAGATACTTCAGGTCCCGGAATAACACATAGGCTACTTTTCGTCATCATCATCATCATCATCGATCATCACCAAGCGGGTAAGACCACGAGGTGCAGCTGGTTAATCATAAATCAGTTGTGTGGCGTGAGTACAGTGGCCGAAGCGCGATTTACCGTCGCACTCGTATCGCATCGTGGAAAAATTTAACTCTGTACTAGCTATCATTTATCTAGTATAACTGTGACACAGACTAGTTATAATTTCAACGGACGGTATATAATGCGTTATTCAATTATTTATTTCAATGCGATACGATGACTGTGACGCAAGTTATTCCTGCTTCAGGCACTCATCACTATGGAAATCGTGTTGTGTTCTTATCACAACGTAAAACACTTACCTTAAATCCTACAAAACAGAAACAATTGGCTCCTTATCAGAAGTAATCACAGTTCGTGTGTTGTCAGCAAACATTAGCATATCAACACAATTTTCACCCGGGCTCGGGTCATTCTCTGGCTTCTCATCTGGACTTATGCTTTCTATTCCTTCTTTATCATTAAACTCTATTTTGTATCTCACTGATGGGATTTTAACAACAGTTGAAGTCATTAAGGACTCTTGAACCGTATCATTACCATTGCACGTCTTCTCGGATCTGTATGTCATTCCCGTTCTTTCTGATTTGTTGGTCTTCTGCTTCTTTGCCAGTAAACTGCCCAAAAAAGGCAATATTTCCTTGAACTCCTTTCTAAAATTCTCATTCAACCAAGCATAGAGGAAAGGGTTATATATAGTCGAAGACATGGCAATAAAATGGGCAACAAAAAAGAACACCATATAGTAATCCCAGTCCTCAGCCACTGAGTAAAAGTCGCTATACATATTGATCAAGTTGAGAGGGAGCCACGACAGGCCGAATATCGCCACCATTGCTATCAGCATTCTATTAGTCCTTCTTTTTCTCTCTCGTTCTGCATCCTCTTTTTTGCTATTCTTACTACCGGGTCTGGATTTCAGTCTATCATTTAATTTCATACTTACAAGTGTGTAACAAAACGCCATAACTATAAATGGTATCACAAACTGCATTATTGTTGTTACAGCTCCGAAAGCTTTCCTTATGTGGTCTGATGGCCATTTCTCTGCACAGTAAATATCTTCATTGTTCATATAAAAACCATATGGAAAGGTCACAATTAAAGAGAAAATCCATATAAAAACAATAAGACCGATGCATGTTTTGATTTGCATTCGCGGTTTGAAAGGATAAATTATAACAAAAAATCTATCTATCGCTATCGATGTTAAAGTCAATGTTGAGATGTAGATGCTACTGCCTTGAGCATAAGGCATGATATGGCATAACAGCCCTCCGAAGGCCCAATGGCCTAGGAAAGTGTAAAGAGGAGTAAATGGTACTGCAAACACACAGAGCAGTATATCCGATAATGCGAGGTTCGTGATGAAAAGATTAGTAACGGTTTGCATCGCGCGGTTCTTGATGACGGCATAGCAAACTATAGCATTTCCAAAGATTCCAACGGTGAAGATCAAGGAGTAAGCTATGATGAAGGCGGCTTGGACTCCCTTGTAGTCTATAGGGTCTGGTCTGGTAACATTCTGGTATGCTTCAGAAGAACTATTTATGCTTAAGTTCAGCTTGTGTAATGGTTCCTCAGTCCATAGCTCTGTCATATTTATGTATGTATGTTTTTTAACTTAGCATCATAAACCTTTTAGGTTTGGTGTTATCATACTTGATTATTTGATGTTTTGCTTTTTTGTGCGTTATTTTGATTGGTATTGTTATCATAGTGTTTGACAGTCCAGAATTATACTAGTGCTAGTACAGTTAGCTTCTTCTTCTTCTTACATGTGTTAATATTTATGCCATGTCGTAGATTTTTGAAAATCTGTAACAATAGAAAACATTGTATTAGTATTGGATATGTATTAGATAACAAGACATCTTTTCGAATTTGACTGGCTGGTTGGCGCAGTTGGTAGCACTCTGCCTTCTGAGCCGCTGGTCCCGGGTTCGATTCCCGGGCAGGTCAAACATTTGTGTGTATGAACATATTTGTATGACCTGTGTCTGGGTGTGTATATGTATATAAGTATATATATCAGTCATCAGGTTACCATAGCACAGGCTCTGCCTAATTTGGGACCTGATGACATAGTGTGAGAAAAAAAATATGTAATCTTTACTTTTAACGTTTTTGCTTGCGCGAAAATATATTTTGTTCCCGATCTAATTTTTTTTGCTATTTTGCTATTTATTAGAACGGCTAAAGTCAACAACACTAATTAGACAACTGGATTCAAAATAGAATAAGTAAAATTTATAGAAACAGAAATTATATTGAAAAAATTTCAATTATCAATGCCTAATCACACTCATACGAATCCAGATTATTAATATTTCAGAGACAGTAGAATTTTAAGGGGAACACCGAATAGGTCGAGACAAAATGGTGACTTAGACACATCAAAAAAAAATTTTTTTTGTGACCTGGTGAATCAATTATAGAATAAATTGATTATCTACACACTTGCTGCTATAGTGAGCCTTATTACATCTAATACGGTATATGGCAGAAATAGGAAATATTTATTGAACAACTGTGTGATATAAAAATAAAGATGTTACAATTTAAAATAGTTTCAACAGCCTGCCCAGTTTGAGCATTCAATAGTGGTCTGTAAGTATTATATTTTATATATACAAATGTTATATTATAAATGTTACAAATTTTACATACTTTACTACTACTTAATTTTACATACTTACTTACATACAAAAATTTAATACTTAATCGCAATTACATAAATTACAGTTGCACCGAGAATAATCATTAAAGAATTCTTTTATATTTTAGTAGGTTTTGGAGACCAGACACGATTTTAATTTACGCCTATAACACACACTTGTGTGCGTACATAACTGAATAGTATATAATCGTCGTCATATAATTATGCCTATAAAGTTAATATAGTGCTTTCCTGCAAAATATAAGCGAGTAAAAGGAGCATTTTTCATTTAATATTTAAATTATGTAAGTCTTATATGTTTGATTTTCCTCGCAAATTTGTTGAAAAACTCGTGAGCTCTGCTCATTACACACTCGGCTGTAATGAGCAAATTAGCTCACTTGTATATTTTTTAAATTGGGAAAAGACAATAATGTGCAACAATAATAATGAATACAAATATGTCCTTACATATGAAATTGGCCTTTTGTATGGAAAAACAAAAGGATTTTTTTAAATGAAATTATTTTATTTAATCAATTAATGTATGTACCATTATTGTGTATGCAATTTCACCATTTTATCGGACTCATTGATTCCTTTGCTGACAAACATGTGAGAGTGAGAATATATATAAAATATTTCACGGCTGTTTTGATAGACTCTTCAGAAACACTTTTTTTACTTGCAAGGCGTTGTCAAAATTCCGTTTTCTTTTACGGTACCCAACTTTTCCCATAATCCTTCGAGGTATTTCTGCGTTGCTGGTGCCACAGTGGAACTCGTTTTCGTAAATAACCCGATATTTTAAGTTTTCCATATTGTGAATACAACGAAGTCACAAAAAATCAGATGGCGCGAATACAGATGAATCACTAAATTGGAAATACAAACACACAAGCCCAATTTAGGAATAAAATTGAATTTGGAATTCCTAACCAAACGTATCTGACGTTTGGTTAACTATTTCTGGTCAAGGTGGCCAGTACGACAAAATGCAAATTTTAAAAAAGATAGTAACAATAAGAGTAAGTAACAATAATATACTCTCTTGTGAACTTAGAACCTATTAAACATTGGTATGAATATGAAAATATGCACTCAGTCAACTAGAATCACAAGACAGTAATGCTTGTAAATAAATACTCGAATACGTTTTAGTATTGTAACGAAAAATAGATGCAAATACTTGAAAAACAAAAACCATTATATATATTAGTCTTCTATTTTTCCATTACGTTCAAGCTCTCTCAAGTGTTGAGACTACCCAATTGAAAGTCTAAAGAAAATCCACAACGAAGCTTTAAGTGGCATATCTATTCAACATGTTTAACAACAAAGCAATTCTATGATATAGAAAAATATGATCCTACTTTTCCACTGTTATTCGAACTTTGTCCAATACCAATGTGAAGATAAATCGACTACCCACAGTAACTAAGGTTGTAATCATCTGCCATTTTTTTCTACATAATTTGTCTGACTTACGGAACTGAAACGTGGTTTCTGACTATGGGTTTTGTGAGCAGGCTCAAAGTCACACAGCGAGGTATGGAAAAAACTATGATCGGGGTTTCTTTACGCGATCGAATCAGAAATAAGGGGATCAGTAAAAGAAAGAAAGTCACTAACATAGCCCATAGGATTAGCAAGTTGATGTGGCAGTGAGCAGGGCATATAGCTTGAAAAAATGATGGCCGTTGGGGTCAAAAGGTTCTTGAATGGAGACCACAGACTGGCAAGCGCAGCATAGGACGACCACCGACAGGGTGGACAGATGACCTGATAAGATTGTAGGTAAGGGCTGATCTACTCATCTCACTTAGAGTTATATTATGGTTTAAATAATCCCAACTATATAGTTTACTTGCCATACCGGTAACTTAGCCCATTTAGTAGGAATAGTATCTACTATTCAGGTTATCACGAGTCTAATCCTACTGTTACTTAAAGACTCACGAAAATTTCCTGCGCCATATTGAACCTTATATTCTGTGCAGAAGGCAAATCACGTCAGTAGTGTTAGCTATAGGTTGTTGACTGTCTATGTGTACATTGCGATTGAGTAGTGTCGGTTAAATCGGGACAATTATTGTGGGCCGAATCTTATTTGTTCGATGTGGAGTGTTTACATGTACCGGGGAGGAATCATGTTTATTTTCATTCGCCTAAGGGGTTGTTTCTAATTTGGGGTTGCTGTTTTTGTTACAAGCTGATAGGCACTGAACAAGGCTGAGTTACGTGTTTTAGAAATATGTGGGTGTTTGTTTCTCTTGAGAAATTTGCTAAAATGTTGTTGATATCTGCAATATGAATAGATGATAGTTGCGTGTGTAGTCCGTATTCGTTTCATAATAAGTTATTGTTGAATTGTCTGACTAATTAATGTCCCATACATTAATAATAAATTAATAAAGGCTCATGAAGTGGCATTAAAATTTAAAAAATCCATACCACTTAAACTAATTAAAATTATTTAAACGCTCTAATAAATTTTGGAAAACCCGATGAATAATTTTAACTACTTTGGGATCATCGGGTTTTCCAAAACTTATCGGAGCGTTTGATCGATGCGGGTAGTTTCAGTCCGGACCAAATGTTACCTAAAACTACTCAATACATACAACAGATCTAATTTTTTTAGTTAACGCTTGTAGAATGTTCCTTTGTCTAGGGCTACTATCTCTTCAGTGTGAGGGGTCGATTCGATGCCAATAAGCATCAGAGCCGATCATATTGCCATATTGAATAGTTGACTTAAGCCCCGGATACAACAATTTGTATCGTATAATTGCTTGTCATTATGAATCACGTTCTCACAGCTCTATGAATACCATATATTATACAATTAGATAACTTGTTAATCATTTTGTAACGTCTAATTAGTAAGTAGATACAATAGAGGATAATAAGATTAATCTATATACTTGACTGGTATTCATAATGTAATAGCAGCGCGGAGTGTGGTGAATTGTGGCCAGCAGCCGCCGAGAGGTAGGACCCCTTCCCAGCAGTGGGACTTCAAGGACGGTGCATGTTTTTTTTTACACCTTATAGATTAGGCATTTGACCACCATTTTTTTTTTACTTGATGGTCAGTGGCGATGTGGTCGAGGATGCAATCACGCTAGACCTAGAACTCTCACTGGCTCTTAAGGACTGCTGCCTGAACACAATATGTTCTTGGTAACTGTTTTTCAGGCTTCAGGGTAGTGATCAGGATCAGTGGTAGTGTCAGTGGTAGTAGACAGTGGCTAGACTGGTGGGTACTCGAAAGTACATTACCATGATTGTTCATGAAAATACTTATATTTGAAGGTCATGTTTTACCAATAAACGAAATATTTTTACAAGTAACACAAAATAAAATCACGACTGTTACGTCATACTCGTAAAATCTATTTCAGATATAACGAGTAAATCGGCAATGAAACGTAATAGTGTTTTGAGTTATGAAAGTACGCTCAATAACTAAAAAGTACGCATATACTACGTACATATTACGCAAACAATTGGATTGAGAAACTTTTATTGTTGTTGGTATAGGTACATTTGCTACCTTTGCACATAATTTATAATATTATTATGTTTCATAACTGAACAGTCTGTGTGTAAAACAAGATAAGGCTTAATATTGTTTTTATAATATAATGAAATTTGACGAAGTGTTTAATTAACTATTTTATTTTTAATAACACTTAGATACACTACTACTACATTTTTAATAACACTTTTATATTCAGTAGATACTTCTTTCGGTTCATCCACGCTCATTAGAACTTTCGTTCTAAAAAAAGGGTTAGTTCAAATAAGAGATTTGAACTAACCCTTTTTTTAGAACTTCTTCAATCTGATTTCCGAACGTCCGCCTAGGCCTTCCTCTTCCGACACTACCCTTCACTTCACCCATGTATACCTGCATATTCAATCTCCTTTCATTCATTCTGTCTACATGACCAAACCACATATGTTTCTCATTCTTAGTTCCTACATCTTTGTTTACACCACTGCATTCCCTTATCACACTATTCTTTACTCTGTCACCAATGATATCATATAGATGTCGCACAAGCGCGCGGAAACTGAGGCGGCAAAATTAAGTCAATTGTAGTAATTTTCATTATGACGCGTATTTCAAGCGCAAGTCTAAACATATAGCTATCCTTTTCTATATTATTAGTACCGTATTATCTGTCGCAGTAAGCATGTGTATGTCGTAAAGGAACTAAATCTGAGCACCGCGCAGTATGAATATACGTCATCTTTAATAAAACATCATTGTCTGTCACTCCAATCATACTTATCAGAGCTCTAGTTTCAGCTGCATTTATTCTGCTTTCTTTTAGCAATACCATATATTAATGTATGAACTAATAATAATAATAATAGTAACATAATAATATAATAATTACTTATAATACTCCTCTATGGACAGCCAAGCGTGCCTTTCTGGACACCTGCTGGCTGTTCATAAAGGAACAGAAGTATTTTATTTTTGGGCAACATAAACATTACTTAATACTTAGTTTCATCATTATAGCTACAGTCGAGGGGATATTTTTCTTAGCGCCATCTACCTTTAATCGCATGAACTGTTTAAAGGACTGATAAATTAAATAAGTAATATTTTAGGTATATCGTGCCTAAGCCTTCTACCACATCATCCCTTTAATTTTTACCTGAGCATCAATTTGATATAGTGGTGAAACGCTATATTTATGTTGTCCCGCGTATAACGAATGTTTAAAGACTGTTTATGATTCAAAATACTGAAAAAAACTTTAAATTTCACGAGCTTGCTTTTGGGTCGCGGAAATTGTAAAATAAGAGTATTATGGTTTATTGCATTAACAACATGCTAGGTGGGACTTACGTTTAAATTATGTGAAGGAAAAATTTTGACTACTAGTGGAGCTTTAACCCACGGCTACAGAATACCATCCTGTCGCGCATCCAACTAAGCTATGGCAGCACTCCACTGGTGCTCCGAATTTATACCTTCATTTTAACATCTGAGGGGATGTTGTCCTTAGCGCCATCTACCTTTAATTTTGTGAACAATTAATTAAAAAGGCCGATAGATCAACTTTACAGTAAATATCGTCTCAAGCGAAGGCACCCTACCCTTATTCTAAGAGTTTTATGATTTATTGCATTAACAACATGCTAGGCGGAACTTAGAGTCAAATTATTTGAGAGAAAAAGTGGTAGTCGAATTTTTTCCTTCGAATAATTTGAACGTAACGTAAAATATGTAGGCTTCGAAAACCTTTCAACCTCTTCACTGAGACCTTGACAGATATAAATATAAACGAGCGCGTTGTTCTACTGACCTTTCACAGTATGCCCTTGGAGTCCAGAGGCAGCATTAGTACGGTACATTAAATGTAGCGCACTACATTTACCAGACTCCTTGAGCAATTAACTGCTTCCGACACGGTCGCTTCGATACTCGCCACGTTTAGAAATATCTATTAAGGACATTTAACAGTTACTCCACTTTTAAGTGGGTACTCTCCGTGGTACGTTTCCCTGAAGCAATTAACGCTGGAAGCGTTGATTGAGCTGAGCTGATTTAAATGAGCTGTGGCTGCCAATGTGACTGTTGACGGAGGTGATGTAACATAAGGACGAAAGGCTTATGCTTTCGGTGAAAATACATCGGTAGCAAATCAGCCACAAGTTGGTAAGGTACTTTGGCTATCCTACCCTTCTGACGTTTCAATTCAAATTAAGTAAATAATTCTCAGATAAAATAACCAACCGAGCGGAGGCTGTATACTCAAAGAAATAACCTGTTATAAAAACGGTCTTACACAAATTAGGGGTGAATTAATTATTAAGAGAAGAAAACGCCTAGGAAATTATATTTTAATACTTATGCGCGTGCTCATTTTCTCCAGAATTTCTATTCCTTATTAAGTATAATCTTATGAAATGGAAGAGCCAGTGGTAGGTAAACTTTTCCTGTTATTTATATTAAAATAGAATTACAAAATGTAATTGGCATACATTATTATATACTACTAGCCGACTGGCAAATTTTGTTCTGCCATTATCTTGCAGATATTCAAAACGTCAAAGCATTTGAAACATTTCTATGATCGACGGTGACATTATTTAGAATTTTTTTTAGACAAAAATACTAAAATAACGATAAACAATGTGGTGGGGAGCGTGGAGGTATGGTGGTGTAAAATACTTTACGACCTATTTTCAGACCCAATAATACAAAAGATGGCCGTGGGTTGCCGGTCTAGAATAGTACTCCCCCATATCTTCCCGCGGATGCCGTAAGAGTCGGCTAAGGGATCACGTACCAGGAGGTGGGCAGCAGCGTCTTCTGAGGATCGGAAATCATACTGCGCTCGCCAACCCGCCTGCCAAGCGTGGCGAGTATTGGCAAATCCCCCCTATATGGGGGAGGCATATGTCCAGCAGTGGACGCACATGGCTGAGAGAAGAATACAAAAGATTCATAAAAATTAGATTTTCATATGTTAGCTCTAACATAATATTACCTATTACCAATACCATGAAAAAATAGCACTAAATATACGTTTAGAAGGGCTGGTTTTAACCATCCACCTTCCTCAAACTGGGTTATTACTCGACTAGTAAAGATCTCGTTCAAACACGCAAATACTCAGAGACTATTGTTACATTTTTTTTTAAAAAGACTTGAAAATAGTAAACTGGTAGCGAGATAGAGCACTTGAGTTATCTATAGGCTTACAATAGCTAGTAGATTTCTCAAATGTTATTGTTGTAAATGTGAATTAGTTATTAGTATTTTATTTTACGGACTCGCAAGCGCAGCTTAGCCACCGGCCAGGTAGACAGACGACCTGACTAAGATCGCAGGCAAGGGCTGGATGCGGGCCGCTTCCAATCGGTCCATGTGGGAATCAATGGGGGAGGCATATGTCCAGCAGTGGACGTCCTATGCCTGAGATGATGATGATGATTTTATTTTAATTAAGGCATCGTCCTATCCAAATAAAATACACATTATTTAGTGTTAATTCTGCGAGATAAAACTTTTTCTCGCTAGCATGCCTCCCTCGCCCCCACATATCATGAACTGTATCAATTACAAATAATATAATTTGACTTTGTTATCCCGGGCTAAAATGATACTGTGGTCAAATTTAGTTGGTGTATGTCAACCATAATGATGAAAGTTCAGTTTACAGGCGGCATTCCTATTTAGTGATGTCAATTGGATATTGCACTTACAATAATGAGTATTTTCGACAGCTCTGTACATAACAATTTACGGTGATAAGATAAAAAGGCTGTATCCAAAATGCATTTGTCGGTAGTAGCCTGAGATAACGATGATGCTACAATAGATTTCATTTATAAATTTAAAAATATTGTTTAACACGGGATACGCACCATGATTCAGATTTTGATTGAGTTCCCGATATTTCAGCGCGGTTCCACGCGCCATGATCACGGAGAGACTGAAGAAAGCGGTAGATATAAAAATATATTGAAATGTTAAGGACAGACATATCTGTCTACCCTCTTTTTTAGTCTTTTGCTACGGGTACCACTGGCACTAGAACTCGATTGCAAGTTTCTACAAAGCACTCACTGTATCACTGCGGATATTCGTACGGTCACAATGTGCGCGCGTATTGTTTTTTATGCATATATGAAATTTGGTATGGAGATAGTTTATACTCTGGATTAACATAGGCTTGTTTCTATATATTTGTCGATTGCATATATTTATTTTTAGATCTATATAGTATAAAAAATACGAAAACTAGCATAAGTAGCAGTAAACAATAGTGACTGAACTAGATCGAAAATTATGTACACCAGTATATACGGAATTACATCTGTAACCCAAATAAGCACTGCAATAAACGTCTAAGCAAGGGAAAAGAACTCCAAAGGGACTCTCATGTAGGACAGTGATTAAGCTCTAGACAGAATCATATTATCGACTGGCCGGTTGGCGCAGTTGGTAGCACTCTGCCTTCTGAGCCGCTGGTCCCGGGTTCGATTCCCGGACAGGTCAAACATTTGTGTGCATGAACATGTCTGTTTGACCTGTGTCTGGGTGTGTATATGTATATAAGTATATATATATATATATATCAGTCATCAGGTTACCAAGGTACAGGCTCTGCCTAGTTTGGGACCTGAAGACCTTGTGTGAAAGTTGATACATAATAAAATAAAATAAAATATTTAAGGTGGAAGAGGCATACGTCCAGCACTGGAGGTCCTATGTCTGAGATGAGAAGTAAGAATATTATTTAAAAAGAAAGGTAGTATTACGTAGATAGAACTAAAGGGATAGGCACATCCAGTTGTTAGTAATTCAAGAGCTATTTGTGCGATATGTAGAAGCATTAAGGGTTAAAACCTTTGACAACTGTATCGAAATAACTTTTTTACCATTAAGATACAGCTGATTTCAGCTGGACCAAGGAGGTTGCAATGCAGTTTTCTACATATAGTCTGTGGACGAGGCGCAACACGCATGCGACCAGCAGATGGATTTTGGCGCTAAACGTTTACAAATAAATGCAAACATAAGCTGTGATTTTTCGTTAATTTCATTATCTATTTTATGAGATTAGATAAAGTAGTGTATGAAACTGCCCAAAATTTTTTTTAAAAAACTTTTCGAATCAAATTCATCGATTCAATCAAAATCATTTTCGAATCATTAAAATCAAATTTTTTTGTAACTTACACTCGTATTTTAAGAACCCTTATTAAGATACTGTTTCATAAACTACTGTTCCAGTACACATCCGTAGCTAGCACCAACTAAGGTTCACATTAACCGTTTATTGCGCCTGTCCGTAACAATTCGCACAAGTGTAAGCAACTAGGTTGAATTTTGTAACTGTTCTATTAATCTGCTAGAGGCTTAAGAGAGCTTGTTTTGTGAAGAAACATTTTAGAGAATTTCTTTTGACATGCTTCAATTGTGTATTCAGTGGAAAATTGGTTTTTCAACAAAGGCAAAATAAATGGATTATAATGCTTTGTATATAATCTTCTTTGACACAAAATTAACTTTTAAATCTCCTTTTACAATAACATTGTAAGAAATATATTTTTGACGAGCGCGCCATGCGTGATACTTGCCGAAGTAAATAAATCTTTATTAAATTTTAATTAATAAATTGTTACTCAGTAAGTCACCGATCATCATCATAATCTCAGCTATAGGACGTCCACTGCTGGACATATGCCTCTCCCATATAGGGGAGATTTGCCAATACTCGCCACGCTTGGCAGGCGGGTTGGCGAGTGCAGTATGATTTCCGATCCTCAGAAGGCGCTGCTGCCCACCTTCTGCTACATGATCCCATAGCCGACTAACGGCACCCGCGGGAAGAGATGGGGGGAGTACTATTCTAGGCCGGTACCACCACGGTCAAGTCACTGAATAAGAACAACCAATTTCAAGCAAGCATCGTATATCCGTCGAAGCCACATAATGGATCAATTTAACTTGCTGCGCCCCGCGGTATCACCCACCTGAACTACGGTTTTGATGCTACATATCCATATAATATGCCAGTTATCCCACGAGACCCAAACTTTTTTCAGGAAAAAAGTAACATGTATCATTCTGCATCTATCTCTATACCAAAATTCATCAAAATTGATTAATTAGGCGTGTAAACGTCACATGTTGGTATCGCACAACACTAGAAAAGAATCATTACTACTATATTTTTAAATGTTACCCTTCTTTCGATATATCCGACATATTTCGATAAACTTTAAAAGAAAAACGTAATTTAGCTATGTCTTTTATTTAGTTTCGTAGCTTCATGTTTCGAGACTGTCGCATGCGCCGTGTTTAAATTGACCAGCCGCACGGCCCACGTGACATGGATGCCATCTGCATTGAGATTTATCCAGCTTAAAATAACTAATTCCAACACGTTTCACGCTAAAGTAAAGCTTAAAATGATTAATTTAACCACATCCCGCCGTGACCCATAAATTTCGTAATGTTCTAATGTAGGATACATATTCTGGGATAATCAGATAATCACAAGGATGACCCTTTCCACACACCGCATCCGAGGGCAACAGGGCACCGTAAGAGATTGGATTTTTATATCCAATTTTATACGCTACCTTCCTTGATGTTATAACCTACCTGTGAAAGGTGAAGACATATTATAATATATACATATTATATCATTAATGAGGCCATGTTTGGGACCAACTTTGAACAAAGTTCTAAACGGAGATGATTCTGATCCGGATCTAGTTAAAAATGATATAAAATAAAAATTGTTTCGTGTTAATTCTGCGAGATGAAATTGTTCCAGGCTATCATGTAGTGCACACCGCCATTATCTCAGTAAGGTGGAATCGTGTCGGTACAAATATACATTTTCTGTCATCATCATCATATCAGCCATAAGAATATCACTGCTGGAAATAAGCGTCCTGCATTCATCACTAGAATGACCGTTTGGAATCAGGACACATCCAGCTCCATCCTGCGATCTTGGTCAGTTCGCCTGTCAACTTTGTAGGCGGACCTGCTACGCTTGCTTGTCCGTGGTCTGCACCCCAGAAACTATCAGCCCCGATGACTGGAACAACCTACACTCCCTCTATAAAATATTAATTCATCAGGAATTATAAAAAAAGTCTCTATATGTCACGAATATTTACCGATTGAAATACCGATACCCTTATGCCATGAGTAATAGCGCGGGATGAGTTCTATTTCAAGGCAATGATAAAGAAAGCTTGCGAATACACGGTTTTAACATACACCGGGTGCTATTAAAACTTCATCAGTATTCATAGCAACATTGTAAACTTATTAGATTGTATGTTTGTTACATTAATAATTTGGTATAAAAATAAATAAAAGAGAATGCGTTGAAAGTTTCATGAGTCATAAATACTTGGATCGGGAATCTCGTAAATCCAATTAAATGGATATTCTATTTTAACATACTATGAATGTAATGAGTAAGAATGAATACAAATGCGTTAGGTTTTTCAAGTTTTGACTTTGGCGTACTAAGATTTTAAAAATGGAATCAGAATAAATTGTAGCCGTACGTATTATTCTGAAAGGCACAACTGTATGCTATTTTAAATTTGTTATTAACAAATCGGTTCATAAACGACGAAGTAATACGCGAACACACATAAAAAAAATGTACAATCGAATTGGGTAACCTCCTTTTTTGAAGTAAGTTAAAAATGGACCAAAAAATCACACCAATATTACACCAACATTATGACGGCGAAAGTTTGTTCGTGATTTGTCGTTTATATGCCTGTTGGTCCTTCACGCTGAAACGGCTGAACGGATTTGCATAAAATTTGAAATGATATACAGGCTACACTTTATTCTGAAAATATTGACTGGGATGACGGTAAGACACAAAAATCGTCAATACCACGTACTATTTCAGCCCGGGTAACAACTCGGGGTGCAGCTATTATAAAAATCTTAGTAGCGCCCCGCGGCTTCACCCGCATGGATTACGGGTTTCCCGCTACCTCAATTACCCCACGGAAACTATACTTTTTCCGGGATAAAAGTAGCTTATGTGTTAATGTAGGGCATAAACTATCTCCATACAAATTTCATCGAAGTCGGTGCAGCCATTTGAGCGTGAAGAAGTAACAAACATACACACATACACTGTACAAGATTTGATTGTTTGTTTTTTTGCATTAAATAGGCTCTGAAACTACTAAACCAACTTAAAAAGCTACACTATGCCTGGGTGACGTAGGCTATAGTATATTTTTTTAATTAGGGATCGTTGTAATGTTCAATTTCGAAATTATTTACCCGTGCGAAGCCGAGGCGGGTCGCTAATAGCAATATTTTTTATTTTTATTTATTTAATAAACAATATTACTCAAATAACGTGGGCAGTGACGAAATAAATTAGAGAAACACAATATAATAACTTTCATTGTAAAGCCGCCTGAAACCAATCAATCAGAACTTATGTCTATAAAACTTTTGCTAGCTTTTTAATGTAATACTCAATTTTGCCTACTAGTTATTGACAACCAAACAACCCTGAACTTGACCAACTCTGTTAACAAAATTGTTTTGTGAGAGGGTAAACTTGAGAAAATACTGCGAGAAATTCGGGCCATCTGTTACCAAAGTCCTCATTGAGATTGATCAATCGCATTATTCCAATGAAATCGGAAACTGTGTTCGTGATTCGAGAACTCGCAGAGTTGGAGAAAGGTTGAATAATTAAATCATTATCATAAATTAAAAGTAGATTTGTTAGGCGAGGGGCTTTGTCGATTATCGCTAATAGTTTCCTATTGCTTTTAGCATGACTCGAAATTTTTAATTTAGCTCACCAGACGCGCAGAAGTGGTGGAAAGAAAGTGATCGACCATGATGTAGTGGATCTCTAAGGGATATTATCTTCTCCAAAAGCTCAACGCAATAAAGGAGTAGGTCTGGTACCGCCTTATTCCACTTTGGGCTATGGACACTCATTACTCCTACGTTGCCATGACAACGGAATTATATAACAAATATTGAATAACACTTTAATAACAACGGAAGGGTTTGCTGAAGTGTTAGCTTTAAGTAGTACACATTAGTATAGTAAGAATTTGGTGGTTTAGACCTTTTGGGCTTCCGATAGGCTGGCTAGAGTTGGTGTTAGAGAGACATGAAAACATGTTATTGGAAAAAAAAAAACGTTATTATTCTAATGTAGTATAGTAATCTCTTTGTTATTTTATTGAACCGACGCATATAGCACAGACTTGCAATATCAAGAGAACGAATTTTACCACAGAATATCAAACCTCAAATTTTGTACCAGATTATACAGATACATATTTACATTACCTTTGGGTATAGTAAATATGTACGTTTTTTTTTTTTTTTTTAAAGATTATAAGCTTGCGTTTGACCACTGTCTCACCTGATGTTAAGCGACGACGCGGTCTAAGGTGGAGCACGCAAACTTAGAAGGAATCTATTCACTCGCGACTTGAAGACTCCGGGGTTGTACATATCGGGAAACACAGACTCAGGCAGTGAGGTCCACTCTCTGGCAGTGCGCATTATAAAAGTGGAAGCAAAACGCTTCGTGCGTAACGGTGGTATATCTACTATGTAGCGGTGGCGCATAGTCGTATGTCTGGTTGACCGATGATAGAATGGAGAAGGTGTGTTTAGTATGTGTTTAGTACATGTAAATATGTATACGTGTATACATATTAACATGTACTTTTAATCGAACACAGCTAATGGATTGTTCAATATAATTGTAGCAGATAGTATTCTAATTAATTATTATAATTTAATTTTAATTAAAATTAAATATGTTATTGTTTCAAATAATATAAACCACGTTGATTTTTTTTAGTTCTAAACAATATGGACACATTTCGACAAATCTGAGCTCTATTTTAGGACATACATTATTTACGCATTTTAGACAGGCTACGTAGTCTCTTTTTAAAACTTTTTATTCCACAAAGCACTAAACAATAAAAAAAGCATTAAAATAAAAACGTAAACTGAAACAGAAACAAGGAAAACATTTATAGAAAAGCCGAGAACATCCTTTGTCAATCAAAAGGTTTTAAAAGTAAGCCACCTCTAAAGAATGCGATTAAAACGGCGTGACAGCTGTTAGGGTGGCTGCTGTTTGTTTTATTTATAAAGGCCATAACTACTCACCACTTAAGATGCTTTTATAAGGCCTGTATTTGTAAAGAAATCTACATTCGTAATTTTCATCATCTTCAAAACGTTGAATTAATTTGAAACTTTGCACGGTTATGAAGGACCGATGACAATGCAATCATTGCAATATTTTTCTTTAGTACTTTTATCTCTAAAATTTTTTTAATATTTTTTTATTTGATTTATTTGTTTTATTTATTTATTAACATTCACACAAGGTCTTCAGGTCCCAAACTAGGCAGAGCCTGTGCTATGGTAACCTGATGACTGATATTATACACTTATATACATATAGACACCCAGACACAAATAGTGTTGTTTTAAACTGTTATTAATAAAGTGTCCGTAAAAGATTTTTTCTTAATTATTTTTCCTATCTACATTGAAAAATCAATGATATTTTTTCAAATTTGTTTTATTACCTTCGTTCAATAAACCAATCGTAGATTGGTAGTTAATCAACCGATCGCTAGTAGAACTATAAAAAGAAAACAAAACGCAGGCGTGGTTTGCTACTGACAGCGTACCGTTTCCGCAGAAGCCCTAGACGAAGCGACGACAGGCGTGTGTCTTTTTCTTCATAGCATTTGAGACCAACCTAAGTGCTTATCTTTCTAACCACAAAACCATTTTCATAAAAAAGACCGAGAGTAGGATATAAACAAACACTATAAAATTGCGTCTCCCAAAACAAACAATAATTTTAGATACGGTCCCAAAACACTCGCACACAATACGTAAACATAATAAACACAATAAATTCTGCGTTAAGAAACAATCCAGACGTAATCCAGCTCTAGTTTATTTTGTTGGATACAATAATGTCAGATTATAAAAAAAGTCATACTAAATTCCCAGTATACAACGTTAACACATTCGCAAGCTCCGTCCAACTTATTTATTAAGTAACTTGGGGGCGTAAACCCTTGAGATTTATTCTACGCAAACCTCTTAAGTAACTATACAATTGCGCGCCAGAAACAAAAGCATTTTTTTCTTCAAGAAATGTATGCATTAAAACGAAATTACTTAGAACGAAATTATTTTTTATGACAATTCAATGCCATGTTTCTTGATTATATTGACATTGTAGAAATAAAGAAAGTTAATAATACCACGAAAATAAGCCTATGTTTCGGTTGTTTTATTGTTGCTTTGTTCTAAAAAAACTATTTTAACTTATTGGCAACATGTTTTGCGATTATTGATTGAATGTCTTTGACATTCACTGTCTCGAAGTGATTCCAATAACGCTCCGTAAAAGTCCATTTGTTTTGAAAAATCCTACGAAAGGTGATTGTGCTCATTTTTTACAACCGGAAAAACAATTAGTTAAAGCTTTGTTGAGTGCAACGTACCAGTTTTTGCACATTTGTTTTTTCCTTTGGCATTGATTGATTTCAATTGTCAAAGATTCAATTTAAGGGCTTAACAGATGCCAATGACATTACAGAGGCTCGCGGGTGGGCGGGGTAATTCTGATGCGAGTTGATTATAACAATTATAAATATTTACTTTACTGATGAACCACGGATTCAAAAAATATTACCAATCACATTTTTGACGACATTTTAATTCACATTCTTGTGATGTGAGACACAATTTTAGCGCATTTGTCGTTACCACGAGATTTTTTGATAATCTTAATATATAATAAATATGGTCCTTCTTTTCACTAATAAATTGGCAATTAAAATCAAAATTAGTTCAATCATGATTACTGTCACCTACCTATCATGTATTGTAGTCACTTAACAAGCTATTGGAATGTTTACGCATGGAATAAGTCTCAGAAAAAAGGGATCCAAAATTACGGAAATCAAGAGATAAGGAGAGATAAGGAACTAACCGGCTTGGAGAAGTAACTAGCTGAGGTAGCAACGCCAAAGCTTTATAACTCACAGAAAGGATAATACTTCAAGCAGGCGAGTTTCAAAGTAGCCACGAATCTGAAAGGGTATATTGGGCATATTCAGACTGGGCGGAGCGTTTCATTAGAGAGGGAAAAGAAGATAAAGTATCAAGTCAGCACTTTCGTGAATGTGAGAGGTGTAATATCGGAGATTAATGCAATAACATGTCTCTCTTGGGTGAGGAATGCTCGTACTTATCCCAAATTACTTGTTGATAATGTGCATTTTAGTAGAAACTTGCCTCGACAAGTCAGCAAGTCAGTAGATATCCGATGTTGAAGTACATCTCTGGCTCCATTTATCTAAATAACTTTGATAAAAATCTCTTAATCTAGATCTATGTACCGATAATCTTATAACATTCTAATCTTTCTTTTGTGTATTTTTTGTACATCAAAGTTTAGCTATGTTTGATATCAAAATCATAAAAATAAATTCAAATATACCGCTCCGTTTCGATGAATAAATAAAACATGCTGCAAAATGAAACAAATTCAAAAAGCGAGCAGGGATTGCATTCAACTGTTATATCCAAAACAAAGTTCGAAGCACAATAGAATTCGAAAATATTGCGGACAAATCCGTTTTGTTTGTAAAACTATTTTTAGTCTCTGTCACAAAAAACGCAACTCGACTGTTCAAAATATGTTGGATAGTTTTGGTAGAATATATTATATTCTACTCACAAGGAATCACTGATTCTTTAGCCTGGCAAACTTGTTCTCACATATATATTATCGAATTGTCATAGTGACATAGTGACGGGTAAATAATTTCGGCATTTGTTCATACGCAAAATACTTAAATCGCGATAAAAAGATGACGGGTGGAGGTAGGAGGGTGAAAAATACTTTACGATCTATTCTCAGACTTACCAAGTATACACGAAAATAATCATACAAAAACAGGCAAGCCATTTAAGGGTAGTTCGATAACATTATAGATGGTTTCGAAATATTTGAAGTTTGGCTTAGTTGAAATTCCGTGATGTTTTTATCTTATTTTATTATTATTTATTCTCCAATATTTTAGTAAAAAATGTAATTAATAAACACATATTTTATGTAAATAGTTTTATTGCATACTATGTAATTACGGTCACATATTGGAAATAACATATAATGGCCCTAATTCTCTTAATAACTCGAACTAGCTAAACTTCACTTATATTCTTCAATATTAAATAGCTCATTATGAATGTACACGGGAACTACGGGGCGGGGCGGACGCGGTCGCAAGCACGCCTTATTCTCCTTGAAAAATATCACCGAATGTGTTCGAAACTAAAGTCGGAACCCTCTGACTTATTACGTAAGTAATTCCCGTGTTTTTTGATACACTTTCATACTGTGTCATAACCACGGAAGCTTAAACAATGAAGTGGCTCGTATTATGTATACGCGAAAATTCAAATTCGTATAACTCCATACAACGTCATCTCTAAAATATACAAGATTTATTCAAATGCTGGCCAATTGCGGGGAGTGTTAATCAGCGCCAAATAAGTGGCGACTTATTTTACTTAAAACTACCTGCAGTTTTAATAGAACGATCTAATTTTAGTGATATTATTGATAAGTGTCATACTGATTTCGACTTTATCGTAAACACACATATAAGAACTGATCTTACTTTTCCAATTTTTCAGAATTTCAGTTTAGTTTTCGAATTACGGTACACATTTACTCTCGTACACGTTATCTTGTTTCACACCAGAAAATCATGCTTACCGTAATTCGTTACAAGTTTTTGGGAATCAACCAATAATTCAAAGGGGTATAACATATCCTACTAATATTATACATGCGAAAGTTTGTGTGTATGTTTGTTACTTCTTTACGCTCAAACGTATTCACCGATTTCAATGAAATTTGATATGGAGATAGTTTAAGCCCTGGATTAACACATAGGCTACTTTTATCCTAGAAAAATTATAGTTACCATGGCATAATTGAGGTAGCGGGAAAACCGTAATCCACGCGGGTGAAATCGCGGGGTGCTACTAGTGACATATACAATTCTTGAAATATTATTAGGTTCATGTATTCAGCCTGCAAGCAATCGTACGCCCTCGCGGGCCAGCATTTGTTCAATATGCGCGATCTAAGTTAACTAAGTTAATCTACGATATCGGCTGATCTGATCAATCTCCCAGCAGATACCTAACTTTGATGCATGACTTAGTTTTTTAGTAACTGAATGATCAATCAATCAATCAGTGCGAGTACTTTGCCTACTGGTAGCAGTTTGGACTGTATTATTAATATTATTTTACTTGGAACTATATCCTACGAATATTATTATTGCGAAAGTTTGTGAGTATGGTTGCATGAATGTATGTTTGGTACTCTTTCTTGCCTAAACGGCTGGATGGATTAGGATAAAATTTAGTATGAAGATAGCTTATACCCTGTATAAACACATATGCTTATTTTCATCATCATCTTCCACCACCACCCCCTTTTCATCACCACGTGGGCAAAGCAGATTTGGATGAAATTTGGTATGTAGATAGGCATAGGCTACATTTCATCGTCATCATAATCATCATCATCAATCATCACCATGTGGGAAAAACAGCTGGGCGCAGCTAGTCTTTAATATTTTTAAAGTTATAAAAAAAATAAAGCTTTTTGTCAATCAGTCTATCCATTGAAGTGTGACATATAAAAGAGGGGTGTGCCATTGTCTCCAATTTTGCTTATATAACAATTGCAACTAGCTGTGCCCAGGCTTTACCCGCGTGGTGAAGATTTATGATGATGCTGATGATGAAAAGTAGCCTATGTGTTGTTCCGGGACCTGAAGTTTCTACATACCAAATTTAAACCAAATCTATTCAGCCGTTCTGGCTTGATTGAGTAACGAACATTCATCCATCCATCTATCCATCCATCCATCGAAACTTTCACATTGATAATATTAGTGCGTTTTTTGAAAGGTAGTGATGCTGTTATTAACTCAAACTAACTAAACTTCTTCAAATTCAGAAATCTCTTATTTCGTTACAGCTAAAGTTCAAAATCTTATAAGGCGTAGCAATATTATTTCTAATATTTGGACGGTTTCATTAGTTTGCGTGTAGTTTCAGCGAGTACTAAATTATATATCGACTTATTTTATATAATAATATAAGTAACCGCAATTTAATAAAAATATCTTACATTAGGATTGTCGATTATAAAACAAGTACATACATTATTAAAATAAAATACTAATAACTAATTACAATACTGCAGCTACTACAATTCTTACCCGCTACCGGCCGGCAGCGTGCCCAGAATGCTAGCAACATTGCCACGCTGAATTGCAATGCTGATTCGTTGAGCCAAATATGTGCCACCATTTTGGTCACGCGTCGCATCGATTAAGCGCTCAGATAAATTTTGGAAAATCCGATGAGCTCCAGGTCCCCACGGGCCCAATGTCTCGACTGTTCAAACGACTCCAAACTGTTCAAATATGTAACCACTACCTAGGTTAGCATACATATATTCACGCATCTTTCCTGTAGGGATAGACAGAGACCATAGCCTTCAAAATGCTGCTATCCCAACACACTCCCTGCGCTTCATCCACACTCATCAGAGCTTTTCTAAACGAGTGTTGGCTTAGAGCACTAGACCTAAAATGCTCACTGGCTTTCAAGGATTGCTGCCTAAATGATGAATTTGAGGGTGGTAGCTAGCCAGGCGGGTACACGAAAGTATCCTACCACCATGCTGGGAATTTGATAACGGTGTTATCTTCACCGGAAGCTCAAGCTGTTGTTGAGGATCTTTCAGTTCATGATCCTTCTTGACCTCCCGCTGAGCTATCATCGCTTCATAACTTTATGAGATAAATGGCACCTTGGAGAAGGACACAGGCTACTTTTATCTCGGATAAAGTATATGCTGTAACTGAGGTAGCTGGAAAACTGTAGTCCACGCGCGAGAAACTTTGGAGATCTTGACTTGGGACCTTTCGTAGAACTTCCTCAAATTTATTTCAGAACATTCGCCTAGGCCTTCGGAACTTTCACCTATAATACATGTATTATGGCAATTTATATGAAGATTTTATACCGTTAGAGAATGATATTTTTTTAATATTTTGCGTAAATAAAAACTTCAAAAGTTAATACTAAGTTTCGGTACTTTTACTGTTTGGTAATTCTGAATAATAATGTCCTGATTGCTCTTTGGATGGAAAACGAAAGCCCCTTAACAATTATTATATAGATGTATTATTTGGCTTTACTAACGTTTATAGTCGAAATTTACGAAACCTAAGTTGAAACTTCGACTATAAACGCGAGTAAACCCGGATAATACATCTATATAATAACGTGTCAAACTCACATAAATTTCCAATCAAAAGCACCTTAACAATTAAGTCATATTCGAACCATGACCGCCTAGTAAACCACACAACCTATAGAGCTTAACGTCATAATTAAACTCAAGTATTCCCGTAAACACATTTAATAGCAATTGATATGAATGCTTCTGAATAGAAAGACACCATAAACGCGTTTTCTCATCAACTGAAACGTCGTCACGAGATTTTAATGTTGTATAAAAACGCCATGAAACTGTTTACTTGGAATTCTTCTTGCTTTTTTAAGACGAAAAATTATTAAAGGTTTCTGACCTGCTAATTATCAAATAAATTCTTTCTTAACGTTGAATTAAAGAATATTAACACTTTAAAAGGTAACTATATCAACTTTCCTACGCCTTCCGGTTTCTGTGGCTTCATATTTTTTAATTCATTGTAGTTATATAACGGTTTCATTGAAACGACGTAGACTTTATAAACGACGTAGACTTTATAAACGACGTAGACTTTATAAACGACGTAGACTTTGTAGTATAATTTATGCCGAAATTTTACCAACAGCTTTTTGTACTAAATATTTCCGCCTGGAAACGTACATAATTTATTTGTGCAATTAAAGAAAATATTATTCGACAAAGCGACAGAACGGTATTCTGTACTGGGTTCAAATCCCACTAGCAGTCGAATTTTTTCCTTCAAATATTTGAACGTAAAGGAAATATGCCGAGGAAGCGAAAAAAAAAAACCTTTGTTGCCACAGACATAGTATATATAGATGCACATATATACCTACACGTCAAACTTTTTAGGTCGGAACCTTAAACACAATTGCATATATTTATTATGGTAATTACTAATTTAGTCAAAAATATTTAGTACACCTGAATCCCGACTACAATCAAAAGCAATATTTTTCTTTCTATACAAATAGCTAATAAAACCAGTTCTTTATTCTGTGGCTTCCCGACATAAATTTTTGCTTTCCTTATATAAACAAAGAACAAAAAGCACTTTGACATCGAAAGAGAAACTAAATAAATAGAAATAAGGTAGCAAATAAATTTCAATCTCTACTTTGCTGTGTATTCAAATAGGTACGTATTTGTAAGCTTTTGTTTCTGTGGTATAATGTATAAACAGTATGAGCACCAAGGACGAGACATTTGTAAGTTTACAGAGGATTTTTAAAAGGACACCACGCTGATATTTGCACATGGACTGCAAGAAAGCTAATGAAGGTAAAGAACAACTAAGGGGTAATATTGTTATTAAATCAAACGGGGCCTAATCACGAGAAAAACATTTAGTAATTTATTTACCTCGACGTTTCGACCAAGTTGCATTGGTCGTGGTCACGAGAAGACTGGAGAAATGCGGGTGGCACTATCGGCGAAAGCAGGGGTAATATGTTATTAGTTCTAAATTAGCTAAATTTGAGACTTATATTTTACTAGTAGCGCCCTGCAGTTTCAACCACATGGATTAAGGTTTTCCCGCTACCTCAATTATCCCAAGGGAACCATATTTTTTTCGGGATAAAAGTAGCCTATGTCTAGGGTCTAACATATCCCCACAGCAAATTTCATCAAAATCAGTACAACCGTTTGAGCGTGAAGAAGTAACAAACATGTGCGAACTGTAAACCTGAGAAGCGGCCATCTTTTTTTTTTGTATCACAGTATAAACTCTTCCCCTCTGTTTTGGTTTCAGAAAAATATTTAAAGTTCAAATGTTTAAATACGCAATTACCTGGGAAAACCTAAATAAAGTGACCTCGAATGTCGGGAATAATTCTATTAAAAAAAGAAATATAAATAAGTATATTCTTGAATAAAGGACAAAGTGGAAGAGTCCATGCTGTGTCAAACTATTGTATGAAGGTGATGTGAGTTCAATCAGTTCCAATTGTCGCCCAATAAACTATCATTATGTCGCATTTTGTAGACTCAAGACGCGTGGGTGCAAAGAAAAGCAGACCGCGGGTGTTAATATTTATTAGTTTTTTGAAATTGGAACAACCGAGTTTATATATCTGTATTTTTTACAATTGGACAGGTCAAACATTTGTGTGTATGAACATGTCTGTTGATCTGTCTCTGGGTGTGGGGAGTGTATATGTAATAAGTATATATATCAGTCAACAGGTTATCATCGTACAGGCTCTGCCTTTGGGACCTGCAGACCTTGTGTGAATGTTAAACCAAAAAACAAAATGTCGTCGATGTCATAAAACTTATAAACTTAATGTAATAAAATTTAAGACAATCTTGGAAGCTATTTTCAAATAAAAAGAATATAAGAGAAGAGAAAAGAATAAATATAAAAAGATTTTTCAAAATCGGTCCACATTTGACGGAGCAATCGGTAAACATATTATTATTTCAAAAAAAATTTCATGCATACATTATCAAGATTTTTGGTGATTTTTCAAATCTGCTCGACTTATTTGGATACAATTTAAATGACACTACATGGGGACCCTTTAGAAACAAAAAACGAAATTTCCAAATCGGGTCAGGCATCTCGAGTATTCGGAGAACATACGTATAAAAAAGATTTCGATCTATTCAGAAGCTCCTTCTTTTTTTTAAGGATTGTTAATAAAACACTTCTTTCAAAAGATGTATAATATTACTTAAAAAATAATTATACTTGTTGCTGAGGAATTCTCTGAAATTATGTATGACAGTAAAAACATAAATGTGAAAGTTTGGATGGATGGATGGATGGATGTTTGTTATTCAATCACGCAAAAACTACAAAATGGGTTTGGATGAAATTTGGAACACAGATAGCTTATTAGGCTTGTTTTATCATCATCATCATCATCATCATCATCATCAATCATCACCACACGGTAAAACAGCGGAGCGCAGCTAGTACACAAAAGACTTGAGATCTAAAATAGGATACAAGTTACAATATTGAAATTTATTTAACATATAATATGTAATAACATTATTAGTTTATGTATATATTTATTGTTTTTTTCCTACTACTACAGCTGCCTGCTATCCTAATTAAAAATATTATGTTGTAATTTAAAAATTGGAATTGACTAAAAATTATATTTAAATAAGTTTATTAAAACATATTTATTTCCAAATGGCTGTTACTATTAGTAAAACCATACTATGCTACTTGATAACATAATAATCAAGTTTATTTACTTGCATATAGGAAAAAAGCAAACGTATATAAACTATAACTATTAATAATAGGTATATGTATAAGGAGCTGGGATGGTTAGGGTATATGGCGGGGGAAATGCACAATACACCCCAAGCGGGACGTCAGTGCAGGACTTATCGCCCCTAGTCCGAATAAGAATAAGAATAAGAATGTATACGTATTTCTGAACGTTGCTTTAAAGTGCCATTTAGTTATCGAATTTCCAGCATGGTGGTAGGGTACTTTCGAGAACCCGCCTGGCTAGTTACCACCTTCAAGTTTGACAATTTGTCACCAATACTTAGTATGTTCAGCAGCCTCTAAGCATTAGATTAGATTCGAAAATACTTTATTGTTACACCTTAAATATAAAACAATATTTACAATAAACATAAATTTACATAGAGTGTGACAATGGGCGGCCTTATCAATAAAGTGATCTCTACCAGGCAACCTTTGCGTGGAGAGGATCGAAAGAAATTAAAATAACGGGGGTGTTACATAGCTTAAAAATAAATAAAATAAGTAAGTATATAAAAATAAGAAAAACAATGAGCAAATACGTGTCATAAATCTTATACATTACATGATCTTCGTTATGATTGTAATATAATACACAACGTGAGCTTTATTAATTTAAGTAGAACTTTATGACTTCGGCTAGCTAGCATTCTTTCTTGGTTTCGCGTGATAACATCTTTTTTTTTTTTTTTTTTTAAAGATTATAGGCTTGAGTTTGACCACTGTCTCACCTGATGTTAAGCGACGATGCGGTCTAAGGTGGAGCTCGCAAACTTAGAAGGAACCTATTCACTCGCGTCTTGAAGACTCCGATGTTGTACATATCGGGAAACACAGACTCAGGCAGTGAGTTCTATATCTATATCTATCAACATCATAACATTGACCATCAAGTGGTCAAACGCTATATCTATATAATATAAAAAATGTACTACTTCGATGTCAGATCTAGCGAAGCTCAGTTCTCGTAATAATACTAAGAGCGTAAGCAGAAATAGCAAGATAAAGTATTACACAACAAATCTAGTGGAATGAAAAACCGTTTTATAACCGTATTTACGATATTTAAAACTTCACAGTGTAACTAAGTCAAGGCAAACTAAGTGTAAAGCGTAACCTAAGCGTAATCTAAAAGGAAAACTAAAGCGTAAGATACGAGAATTTTAAAACAGCTGGAGGAAGTAGTTGGAAAGTTGAATAAGATAACTTTGTAGCTTTATACGAAGTCTCACTTTTGTTCAACAAACTAACATAGTGTAAAGTTGTTTGTTAACAACTCGGATCGGCTTAATTTTTCAATAAACATTTTAATTAAGAACTTGTTTTAAACTACAGATGCCTTTATTAAAAAAAAATACTAATATCTAATTACAATACTGAAGCTACTACAATAACATTTGAGCAATCCACTATTAGCTATTATAACTCAAATGCTCTAACCCACTACCGGCTGGCAGAATGCTAGCAGCATTAATTGCAATGCTGATACGTTGATCCAAAGATGTGCCAGCGTTTGGTCAGGCGTCGCATCGATCAAACGCTCTGATAAGTTTTGGAAAATCCGATGAGCTCCCGGTCCCCACAGGCACAATGTCTCGACCCCAAACGGTTCAATTATCTAACCACTACCTTGGTTAACATATTTTCGCCGTTTCAATTGCTCCGGCGAACTAGCAGCGGCGCCAGCCCTAACATGTGTCTCGGGAAGATGTGACGGCGCACAAAGTATCAACGCATGTAGCGTTCCACACTAAAGCCCTAACCGCCAGGGAAGTGTCTTGCCGTCAGGTCTTTTGCCATCGTCACGCATGAGACCATTCGATTTTAAACTTGACACATACATTAATCATTGCCTAACAGTATATTATTCAAACCCTCTTCCCTGCGCTTTCTCTAAGAATTCTTTATCATTCTTTATCAAGATTGTCAGAAACAGTTGCAGTATAACACCCTTACATAATACGTCATTCCAAAATGCATCATTCACAGTTCTCATCTTACACAAAAATATTACATTTCTGCACTATTCGAGTGTAAATTATGTAATGTTATATTTTAGTTTATGAGAAATGTACATATGAGATTTGGCACCACGGTGCCAAACTGACCGCGTTATTTTCGTAACAATGGCCACTACATTTTTAGTCACGTATAATTATGTAGATTTTTGAGCACCAGAGTTAACAAAGTATACAATTGCTATTGTATTCACCAACACCCCGCACTAAGCTACTCTGCGTCGCAGGAGGTATGGACACACACAATTACATAACACAAAAAGTAATATCAGAGTAGTAGAGTAAATACAGTAAATAAGATCATCACCAAACCACTTAAACCGTCAATATCTAATAAACACAATGGTCCTTTTACGTTTTGTATTGAAATCTCATGACATAGCATGAAAGAGATGAATAGAATATCAATTGTTTTAGCCATTTATCGATATACGAGTAGTTGTAGTGAAACAAAATACATAGTATATTATACATACAATGCTGTTGTAGCCCCGTCTATCGCTCATGTATTGCAGTCCTATCCATCACAGTCACAGATTCAACTATAGTTATGTGTGTTTGGTCGTCAGCGGGCATTCAAACATACTGCAGACTGTACGAACCTTTGACAATAACATTGATATGCTATTGTCAATCTCGAGTATCTGTTGATCTGATATAAAGAAATCAACGAACGGATATAAAATATTGGTATCATGTTATCAAGCTTTAGGGATTGAGGTAGACTCTTAAATTTACGTTTGGCCGCAGAGTAATGTATATTTATTTGCTATAAAACTCGTCGTTGTCCTGCAGTATCTTCAAAATTTGAATAAGGTCTTGAGACTTTTTGTGTTAAAACCAATGATGTTTTACTAAAGATGACGTATATTCATACTGCGCGGTGCTCAGATTCTGTGCCTTTACGACATAAACATGCATACTGCGACAGATAATACGGTACAAATAATATAGAAAAGGATAGCTGTATGTTTAAACTTGCGCTTGAAATACGCGTCGTAGTGAAAATTACTACAATTGACTTAATTTTGCCGCCTCAGTTTCCGCGCGCTTGTGCGACATCTACCTCATATAAACATATAATATCATTGGTTAAAACTATGAATAAGTAATTAAATTGTAGTCATTACACTGTTCGCTTGTTGAAAATGTTTTAATGGTGTGGCCCAATATAAATTTAATCAAAATCGGACAAGCGTCTTTTGAGTTACACTCCAATAACTGAAAAATGCAACTCATACCTCGACGACATTATAGTGGCGGGTGACGAACGGAAGACATCGGTGAACTTACACAATGACAACAATTGATTCCGAGCGTAGCAAAGGTCACTGAAAACGGTGAAAAAAAAATACGAAAAAATGGAACCGACTTCAATACTCAAAGTGTGAAATAACATTACATCATAACATTGAAATGAATAGTGTACATCAAACTCATCTCCATTAGTTCTAAATTATTCAAGATCAACACTTCATATTCATATCATGCGTTCCGTTTTCCAATTTAATAGAGTAGGAGAAGACATTGAGTGATTAATATCCGACCTTCGTTAATACTTCGATAGGATACGTCAGAAAATTAACGATTATAAGTGTTATATTAGGAAATTTAATTTACTAATAGCTATATAGAACAACATAGAAATAGTATTTATGTTAAATTGACTGGCCGGTTGGCGCAGTTGGTAGCACTCTGCCTTCTGAGCCGCTGGTCTTGGGTTCGATTCCCGGACAGGTCAAACATTTGTGTGCATGAACATGTCTGTTTGACCTGTGTCTGGGTGTGTATATGTATATAAGTATATACATCAGTCATCAGGTTACCATAGTACAGGCTCTGCCTAGTTTGGGACCTGAAGACCTCGTGTTAATGTAAAAAAAAAAAAAAAAAATTGTTAAACAAATTTATATTTTATTTAAAACATGTCTAATTTTATGCTAAGCATGAACAAGGAATAGTTTGCGTTACTTTTGTCAATTTTATTGATGAAATAAGGTGGATCAAATTTTGTAGAATGCTGATTCAATAAAATTTGATTCATAATCTTTGCTAATTTATTTGTGAAAAATTATTTTCAAGCGACCATATTTTTCATTTACAAAATTTTCTCGGTTACCTCAACTGTGCCTTACAACAGAAGAAAGTAAGTAGGTAGTAATAAAAATGTCTAAAAATGTGAATAGTAGTATTTTTAAGTCATCTGTTAATTACTTTTTTGTAAAAATAATATTAAAATAAATCAACACGCATCACGATTCGCCCCGCCCTTCAACCTGTAAATACTCACGAGCCTTAGTAATGTCATCGGAACCCTTAAACCCTTAAGCTCTAGTGAAGATAATATCTCTATTAAATCCACAGTGTGACAGTAACATTATCTAAAAAGATATCATCCGTAATGATACGTCGAACGAAACGTGATCGCCACTTAGACGAAGACTGTTCTTAAGATGTCATGATCACAAGAAACGGAATATGAACGTACTGTTTATACAATACGGCCAGTTGGATGCCCCAGATACAGGTGGGGCGATGAGGTGAACTCTGATTTACACGAGGTCAATCCATCTTACTGTCGTGAATTTGCACAATACCAGAATCAGAGGTGAGTTCTCATATCAGAGGTCAAGACTGACTTTGGGTCGTAGAGCCAGCGGCGTAAGAATGCAAGTATTTGTTCTAAAAACTCTTTTATATAACGCTGTCAAACGATTTTTATGCTATGTATTTCCACGAGTATACATTAATTTGTATTATTTGAATATTTGGTTAACAAGTACGTTATCTGCTCATTTAAACACAGGTATCCATATAATTAATTTAGAGGCACGCTTGTGGTTAAAATTATTCATTACGCATGATTACTCTATGAAAATGTTTTTAATTATTCCATCGGACGCAAAATTTTGTACAGACTTGATTTTTTAATTGATAGTGTAGAAAATATACGTTTATATAATGTCGTAAATAGTACTTAAGTAATCGTGATTATTGATTAGTGTTGAATGCATCGACTTCAAGTTTCATAATGGTAGTTTATGGAACTGTTTCATAATAAGGGTTCTTTGAACACGGGTGTAAGTTAAAAACTCACCTACGGCTCGTTTTTTATAACATCACACGAGTGTTTTAAGACCAAATTACGTGCAGTTCACGTGCATCAAACACTATTTTATCTAATATCATAAAATACATAACGAAATTTAGGTAAAATTACAGCTTAATTGCATTTATTTGTAAACGTTTAGCGTCAAAATCAATTTGCTGATCGCGCAATGCGTGTTGCGCCGCGTCCACAGATTATATGTTGAAAAACTGCATTGCAACCTCCTTGGTCCTGCTGAAGTTGTATACATAGGAGAGCTGTATCATAACGTATTTTTTTATTAATTTCTTTATATCTCTTTATATATATATACTGTCATTCAAGTTCTGTTTTTGAATTTTTAAATCTTTACAATATTTCAATATGAGATTAGATAAACTACTATTGTTCAATATCAAAGCAGTGCTTTTAACTGACTTTAAAAAAGAGGAGTTTTTTTTTTTAAAGGTTTATAAGCTTGCGTTTGACCACTGTCTTACCTGATGTTAAGCGACGACGCGGTCTAAGGTGGAGCACGCAAACTTAGAAGGAACCTATTCACTCGCAACTTGAAGACTCCGGGGGTTGTACGTATCGGGAAACACATACTCAGGCAGTGAGTTCCACTCTCTGGCAGTACGCATTATAAAAGTGGAAGCAAAACGATTCGTGCGTAACGGTGGTATATATATATAGGTTCTCAATTCGACCCGTATGATGTTTTTTATGTATTTGTACCATTGTTTCTTCAGTGTTGCCGCAGCCATTGACATCAATAATTGCTAGTTAGCAATATATTGCGTTAAGGTACATAAAATCATATAATTCCGAAACCTAAGGCTATTTTAAACTTTATTAAAGCACATGAGTGCTACAGAGCTAAAGCGACTTAAGTATTACAGTGTACGTGTGTATGTGAGTATGAGTTTTTTAACGTCTAAAGCATTTTTAGAGTAACTAGTAGCGCCCCGCGGTTTCACCCGCGTCGATTACGGTTTTCCCGCTACCTCAATTACCCTACGGGAACTATACTTTCCCAGGATAGCTACATATGTGTCCTTTCAAGGTCTAACCTATCTCCATACCAAATGTCATCGAAGTCGGTACAGCCGTTTGAGTGTAAAGGAGTAACATATTTTTTTATATAATTTGCTTATCATGGGAACAGCAATTATTTTCGAGATAAATAGTTCAACTACATGTTAATCTAGGGTCTAAACTATCTCCATACCAAATTTCATTGTAATCGGTGCCACCGTTTGAGTGTGAAAGAGTAACAAACATACACCTTTACACACATACAAACTTTCGCCTTTATAATATTACTAGCTGCGCCCCGCGGTTTTACCCGCGTGATGACGAAAAACTGTGATGATGAAAATAAGCCCATGTGTTATTACATTGTAAATCCTATTTCCATTCCAAATTTCATCGAAATCGGTGTAGCTTAAGCCAGAAGAAGTAACAAACATACACACATACACACAAACTTTTGCCTTTATAATATTGGTAGGATAGCGTAGTGCGATGCGCGTAAGCGTATCACAGGATAGATGACAGTTTATTGAATACTTCTGATGTTCTATGGCAGTTCAATTTTTTTAAAATTTCTACATAACCGCATACTTCCTATGGCATTACGAAAACACGCAGGCGTGAAAATCTCACACTACTGATTCTCATGACGTCAAACTATTATTAACGCATCGTTAAAAAACTGTTATTTGATTCATTTTTCTGGTTAGTCACTCGGTAACATAATGAACGTCAGTCGAAAAATTCCATTTATTGACAATGTTTTATCATTGCCTCGCGAAATCTAAAGCGGGCCTAATCTTCCCACGAGATAAAAATAATGCTGTATTGATATCAAACACAGATATGATGAGTTTTGGACAAAAAATGTATGTATAAAATACTCAGCTTACTGTGGAATACACCGATTAGTAATTGGAATTAAACAGAAATAAAAAAAACCATTAGAGTTATTGCAATATACTAATCATAATATAAAGAACTATTTGAAAGGAATGTTTCATATAATTATTTTCTTTTCTAACTTATTAAAAAAAAAAAATATTACTTTTTAGGAAGACTATCAACTACTTTGCTTAGTCTAGTAGTACTGTGCTAGTAACTATTCATACGGTAATTTGTAGTAGCGGAAGAAGTCTGCAGTAAGGGGCGCTGTGGGACGGCGCTGCAGCTGAGGAGGCGCTGCGGCGGGAGTGATTCAGTTCGTCTCCTGCTGTGGCGCCGATATGGCCGCCGTCGGAGGGTGGCGGCCGAAGCGGCTGGCGATGGGGCTGCTCCATCTGGCCCATCGCCGAAGAGTTCAGGACGGTGTATTAATATTGATCCTATTATGTAGCTCTGGACAATCTATGGTTGACGTAACAATTTTTTGTAGAAATAAATGTCTGTACGTATATTCAGTATATTCTTAGTAATTAAAATTATATTTAAACGTTATTAACGCATTTTAAAGAGCTATCGAGGTGACTAAATGGGACAACATGTAAACAAATACTGGCCTTAAGATTTAATACTCAATACTTTATTGCATCATATGTGTACAAAAGAGATTCTTAATGCTTATATTGCTCTAAGATTAACCTTATTGTCAAGGGCTTTCGATATGAAGCTATTTGATACATATAAAAATATAATATATTTAGATACATATTTTTATTGTAAGAATATTTTTTATCATTATAAGTAACCAGACGGTCGCCGTGGCGCAGTGGTCAGTGTCAGTGACATGACTTCTGTGTCTCCGGAGACCCTGGGTTCGAATCCCGACCGGGGCAAACATTTTTGCGATGAATGTGGATGTTTGTCCTGGGTCTTGGATGTTTGTGTGCTGTGATTGTGCGTGTCCACGCCTCCCGCGACTCAGGGAATCCTATCCTCTTTTATCGCATGCGCTGCGGAAACTATTGATAATAGAACAAAATTATGTTCTACAATATTAAAGAATATATCAATATCTACAAAAAACTTTGCGATAAACAAAAAAAAAATTGATAAAAAGATAAAAGATTTAGATTTTTATAATTATGAAATTTTGTAATCTTTTTGGATCGAATGGAGAGTAGAATCCAACTGTGACATTGACTAGCGCCTTTTTGTGTAAATACCGTTTTAATATATTTTCAGCTCATATAAAAATTGGTAAATAGTTGAACGCATTGTTACGTCGCCATTTATTTACATACGGGAAATTTATGATACAGGCATTTGTCAAACTGGCACTATCTCGACCAAATAATGACATTACAAGTAATTCGGGGACAATGTGTAAAATCAACACGTTATCAAATCTACGATGATTTGCGATGGTAAACTGCGCTTAGTTTTTTATCAGAAATTATTTATTACCCTCCTGATACTAAAAAGAGTTATATGACAAACGGGAATTTCCTTCATTTAAGTCACATTTCTGGGCATAAAGTAATATAATATGGTACATTGTTCATTTAATCAAATATAGACTGAAAGGGGCTAAACGTAGAATGCCTAAACTTTCAAGTTTCTCATTGGAAGTGGTTTTATTTATTACTAGCTGCAACCCGCGGCTTTACCTGCGGTGAAATGGTGCGTGCTATTGACGATGTTTGTGTCTTCCCGTCATCCCACGGGCAAACAGTGGATATTTTCGGGATAAAAAGTAGCAGTAGTATATGTTACTCCAGGATATAAATTATCTTCACCAAATTACATGCAAATCCGTTCAGCCGTTTCAGCGTGAAAGAGTAACAAACATCTATACATACAAACATTCGCGTTTATAATATTTGTAGGATGGGTTAGGCTGAGTCCAGACCTGATAAATGCGCAGCTCGAGCGCTGCTCGCGAGCTTGTAACATTATTAAGTCCAACGACTAAACCTAGGAATACTGATATTATCAGAGAAAGCGTCTTTGGGTTTTTCTCTCTTAATGTTTCTAGAAAACAATTGTAACAACATTGTACCACAATTGTAACACAAAATCCGCTTTTTATCCATCTAAACTCCACTACATCAAGTTGATTTAAAAATAAACGCAAAACGTTGCTTCGTAGCGCCACCTTGTTGAATATTATGGGGAATAAAAAGTCACACAAATGGTTGACATTTAGTCAAAAGATATCTTACTTTAGGTACTAGATATAATGTTCTCATTGGCGCGCTTGGTATGGAAGTGACATGATGTACGCAATGCAATCCCTCACAGCTCACGCCCTACGCTGAAGTAGCCTTTGGGTGAATATCTCTATGACCCGCGATAAAGAAAAGAAACCTCCTTGGGGCAGCCTGTTTATAAGAGATATAATACTTTATTTTTACAAAAAAAAAAATACATATTTACTTTTTTTTTCTACTATAGTACGCATACAAATGCATCCTATAAATATATTATAATCTAGCCTAAAAAAGCTAATATGTAATTTAATTCTAACTTAACTTGCTAAATTTACTGTACTAAGAATGTGTCTATCAACACTTTTCTTATTGTCTCTATTTAAGAGGGAGACACTTTGTTCATGTGTTCTCTATTATAGCAGTATTTTAACCACATTACACTAGCACACTGTCACTGAACACTATACACTAGTTCGAACGGTTTTGTTCTTTTGAGTCTTCTCACTAGGTCGGTCTGGTCAAGGAGCATAACTGCCTCAACATTAACATGATGATGAAGTCTTTGTTGGTGAGCTTCTGCATAGTTTTTAATCACTTTGTCAACGAACTCTATTTTAAGGTGGAGGTCGTTGTTTCTTATGTACCAAGGTGCGTTTACTATTTCCCTTAATACTTTATTTTGGAATCTTTGTATAATTAGAATATTGCTCGATTTGGTGCATCCCCACAACTAAATGCCGTAAGTCCATATTGGCATCATATGCATGGCACATATTTACTGATATAAATAACATAAAACTTATGATGAAACACATGAGCACATGAAAGCCTTCCACAACTTTCACCGAAAATTTGAGTAATGTTTTGAATTTTTTCTTAGAGAGATCTTCGATCACATATAAGTTTTGGACAACGCTAATCGCTGGCCAAAGATCATCATCATCATCATCATTGCAGTCGTTGGACGTCCACTGCTGGATATTTGCCTCCCGCAATGATTTCCACAAGGTCCGGATGGAAGCGGCCCGCATTACCTGCGATCTTAGTCAGGTCGTACGTCCACCTTGGCGGTGGTCGTCCTACGCTGCGCTTGCCAGACCTTGGTCTCCATTCGAAAACCTTTCGACACCAACGGTCATCAGTTCTTCGAGCTATGTGTCTTGCCCATGGCAACTTTAACTTGCTAATCTGCTGGTTAGTGACTTCCGTTCTTCTATGGATCTCCTTATTTCTAATTCGATTTCGTAGAGAAACCCCGAGCATAGCCCTCTCTATATCTCGTTATGCGACTCTGAGCCTGCTCACAAGGCCCTTGTTTTATCAGTATTTATTATATAAGTCAAATGTGTCGTTGTCAAGGTCATTGCTATTTGATTTGACAGTTGTATCTAACCTGGAACATCTCCAAATAACACGTATTCTTCGACTAGTTTTGAGGCGGGTTATGGTTTTATATGAGAGGTCTCGTATAATGATCTCAACTCACAGGTTACGTTGGCAACCCATGTGCACTTATTCCTATACATATTAACTAACATTTAAGGCTTCTCATAATTAAATAACAGATGAGGGGATATATTTATTAAGCCGTAGCTCATACTAATACTATTATAGATATGCAATGATATTTTACTAAAGATGACGTATATTCATACTGCGCGGTGCTCAGATTTTGTTCCTTTACAAGATAAACATGCTTACTGCACAGATAATGCGGTACAAATAATATAGAAAAGGATAGCTATATGTTTAGACTTGCGCTTGAAATACGCGTCGTAATGAAAATTATTACAATTGACTTAATTTTGCCGCCTCAGTTTCCGCGCGCTTGTGCGACATCTACCTCATATAAACATATAATATCATTGTAGATATGCAAGACCTGCGCAATATACATATGCCTAAAATAAAATGTCAATCCTTTTGTCAGCTTATATTCAATCCCCATCATTTCATCCTCTCTGTGGGCTGAAGGGTACTTAATCAGTATTGTGCAGGCAGGAAATGACGATTAGATAGGATATGAGTCACAGTGGATTTGTGAAAGCAAAATTAATATCTTGTGAAGGTAGGCGGTATCATGTGAAAAATATATAAATGAACGATAGGGGTTTACGCGTTGAACTTATTAGATAGAACTTAAACTAAACCAAACGCAAAGCTAAGCTTACTTAATCTATCTGAATCGATCAACGGTTAAGCCGGTCAGGTTAAGCAATATTTTCTGCATAATATGTGACATTTTCATTAAGTGCGATTTCGAGAACACGCTAAGAGCATTGTTATTAAATCAATGGGGGCTTGATCGCGAGAAAAACATTTAGTAATTTATTTACCTCGACGTTTCGACCAAGTTGCATTGATCGTGGTCACGAGGAGACTGGTCGAAACGTCGAGGTAAATATTTTTTATTTTTTTTATTGGGAATAGGCAGGCGTTTGACCACTATCTCACCTGATGTTAAGTGATGATGCGGTCTACGATGGAGCACGCCTGCCTAGAAGATACCTATTCACTCGTGACTTGAAGATACCCAGGTCGTATTTTTTCGGAAATACAGAGTTAGGCAATGAGTTCCATTCGTTAGCTGTACGCACTAAGAATGTGGAAGCAAAACGCTTAAATAAATTACTTCATGTGTGTTCGCGGATAACTTCGTCGTTTATGAACCAATTATGATGTTTTTTTTGTTACATAGAGTATACTTCCGTGGTGGTCCCATTCAAAGTTTTTGAGTTATAGTCCAATAACTGAAAAGTGCTACGCGTATCTTGATGATATTATTATCGCGGTTGAAGACATCGCAGAACACACAATGACAGTTAATTGATCCCGTGAATAGCAGGTCACTGAAAAGGGTGAAAAGAAAATTTTTTAACAAAAAATGCAACCATATTATCACAATATTGTGATGATAGTAACTTTTGTGTGAACTATCATGGTACCGACTTCAACAAGTTATTTCACGCTTGAGTGTTGAAGTCGGTTGCATTTTTTGTTAAAAACACTTTTTCGTAGTGGTTTTAGTACAATTTTAGCCCCTATGTTCTAAGCTATTCAGTAGAAAGATAATAAAATCAAGTTCATTGTTCTGAATATAATTCGATATCTCTGACTGTATCATAGAGATAATCGCGGACAAGGGTTTTTAGGTCGAGTGAGGATTATCGCGAGTCAGATGGACGCGTGGAGGCCTACGTGAAGGATTTGATTGTTTGACGACGGCTTACCTTAATAGAGCTATGGCGAATCTTACCTAGAACAAATATACCTTCACAAGATTTCCTTCCAGCGTCTTTGGAAGATCGTAAAGTTTAATTTAGGAACTGTGTGGGGAGTGTCTACGGAGGGACTGGTTTATTGGTCACTGTATAAAATAGTAGTTTTGGTGAAAAGACATCATCATCATCATCTCAGCCATAAAACGTCCACTACTGAACATAGGCCTCCCCCATGAGAGGGTTTTGCCAATACTCGCCACGCTTGGCACGCGGGTTGGCGAGCGCAGTATGTATTTTGTGACTCTCAGAAGGCGCTGCGGCCCACCTTCTGGTACGTGATCCCTTAGCCGAATCTTACGGCACCCACGGGAAGAGATAGGGGGGGGGGGGGGGGGGGGGAACAATTCTTAGCAGGTACCACCACGGCAAAGGATATTTATTTATTTTATTTATTACACTTAGACCCCCGCACTAGGATTGCCTGTGTCGCGGGAGGAATGCAAACGCACAATCACAGCACATAAACACCCAAGACCCGGGACAAACATCTACACTCATCGCACAAATGTTTGCCTCTGCCGGGATTCGAGCCCAGGGTCCCGTAGACACAGAAGTCATGTCACTGACACTGACCACTGTGCCACGGCGACCGTCGTACCATATAAAATGCTAAAATAATGCTTTGTAAAAAAGTGATAGTTGCAAATTTATCAGACGGGCCACCTGATGGTAAGCGATCACTATCGCACACTATGTGACCCCTATGAGTCAGTTATGTGTGGATGCGCTTTCAAGCGATGTCGGCTAGTGTGTTGGTAAAACCGTAATACCGGAATAAGGTTAAAGAGTTCTTCAGAATACTCTCCATTATTATACAAGGTGAAAATATATAGCTATCTATAATTTTAAAAGATCAACTTCTACTAATTATGTACAGTATTTCTTTAAAATTAAGATATATAATTATGTTGTCGACTGACTATGACAGCCCTTGGTATTTTCTGTCATTCGCTCGGATATTAAATATCATCATCAGAAGTATTCATTGTGCCTCTTACTATGCGGTGATCACTACCGGTTTTCACCATGTTGATCACAAAGACATAGTTGAATATTTGTTTCTTGGTGGAAATCGATCTCATTTCTCGTGGAACCGTTGGGACTCAACCAGGTCCATTTCCTGTGAGACGGCTTCAGTGATTATAACTATTTATCACTTTATCTAGAATACACGGTCAAATTCAGTGCAGTACAGCTTGGAAGCGTCTATGTACGTGGGTCATATAAATATAATCTTTGTTGTCGATACATAAGTAACATTTTGTAATAAATAAAGCACCTGCGAGGTGTCGTGGTTTTTCAAAGGCAAAAACCACGTTAAAACCAAATTATCTCGGGTGTCGCATCATAGGCCGGCTGGAACCTAGACTAGGTTCGGAACCTGTGATGTGCGTGTGTACGTGTCGTGTGCTTTTGTGTGCGTGTGTGTGTATAGTAGAGTTTTTTTTTAAATTATTTATTCAATGCAAAACAGGTACATATTAACTTACAGAATACTGCCAAACTGCGTAGCAGTTTGTAGGAAGACGATAGCTCTCATAAAATTTACAATATAACATATGTATGTACGAGTAGAGAACAATAATTAAATATGATTAAACATAGAAAAAAGGTAAGTAACTGATGTAAAATATGTCTGTATTTTACATCAGTTAGTGCATTACTAAAATACTAAGTTATTTACTTAAAGTTATATTTATTGTATTAACACTAAAGCATCTTGTCTAATAGTAGCTTCTTCTGGGCTTTTCTATAACTAATTTTTGTTCGGAAAGTGTTTTCAAAGTCAACTGACAAATCATTACAGACAGGTACAATTTTCTCAGTTTCAACGTAGTTCAAGGTCATGAGTTTATTTACCACTTTCTACTTATAGTTTTATTATAAACTATTACGTGGTGGAAACAGTTGCTTCAGTTGCAATCATCACCTTATTTTAACACCATGCGGGTAAAACCACAGGACGCAACTAGCGTCTTAATAATCCTGTTCAAAGGGCATGATTGATATTATGCAAATAAAGCCGTTGACGTCATTACGATAAAGTGTCAATCACGATTATTTCACTGTACTCGACTTTAGTTACGTCGTTTCTGTACACATTTAACAAGATATTGACATAATATGGATCTTGATGATATTAGATACTATGATCTCGCTCTATCCATATTACAATAGGATAAATAGCTGACAATAGGTTGTGGATTGCTCAAATGTTTTGGTAGTAGTTGTAGTAATTACTTAATAATATTTTATTTTAATAAAGGCATCGGCTCGTAAAAAATATCCATATTGAATTGACTTCTAAATCACAATTTGCCGAAACTAAAATGCCTATCTGAAAAGTTTTTATTACAAACTATGAATGTCTGTAACGTAGCTGTAATCCATCACCTACACTGCCATCTAGTTTCGTGACACGAAAACAACATTTGTTAACTAAGAGATATTAATACATAATTAGGCCAATATGTTCCCACTATCAGGCTTCCACGAAGGCCAATGCGGTTTGGTTGTCACCCCAGTAGCCAGCCTAATGTTACAGTTTTAATTCCGCCTAAGAGCCGCTAACATAGCCTAAAAATGTTTATCGTGAAGTAACTACCGGGAATAGCGACTTAACGTGCCTTCCGAAGAACGGTGGCTCTGTTGGAAATGCCACTAGCGGTCTTCTTCCAAGGCGTAGTAAATCGTTTAACCCAGAGGGAGCTTCTCCAGAGGGGTAGCTTCATGGAAGGGGGGGTAAAATAGTATGTCTCGAAAGCAAGCCTTTTAACGTATTGCTCGTCGCTACACACGTGAACTTTACAAAAAAAGGCCTACAGCTACAGCTGTTCTAAATATGCTATAGCAGTAACAGTGTCAGACATGTATAATTCTAACATTATAATAATGCATTAAAAAATTTTTTATAAAGACCCGATGCCTTTTTAAAAATAAAATACTAATTACAATACTACGGCTACTACAAAAACATTTGAGCCCATAGTTAACTCAAATGCTCTAACCCGCTACCAGTTGGCAGCGTGTCCAGAATGCTAGCAGCATTGCCGCGTTGAATTACAATGCTAACCCATTGAGCCAATTATAAGACAGCATTTGGGTCACGCGGCGCTTCGATCAAAGGAGGAAAAAAAAAATTTTTTTTTTTTTTTTTCTAAAATTGTATGTTACTTGCTTAAAATAAATAAACTTCATTTTAATTTAGACCTTTTAGAAATGTATTATAAGAAAATAGAAAAAAAAAAATTTTTTTACCTCATCATTATCACATTCGCTAAAATTTATGATACGTACGAAATTTACTTCTTTAACTTTGCTTCTTTTGCGTTTCTCTCCTAATATATTTTACAATTGTTATCATCACGGTAATATATCTTGGCATTTGAATATTTCCCGGCATATTATCAGGAATTTCCAAGTGAATAGTTATTTCAAACGTATCTGATTCGATCGGAACCCTTCGGGGATATATAATGAGGGTCGGGTTTATGTTTAAGAAGTTATTGGTAATATTATGCCAGTTAGTCAAAATTCGTAGCTTAATCTGTTTAAGGAATCATAAAAGTCAATTGATGATATAACTATCAGAGTACATAACTAAGGTAAACGAATTAGTTTTCTAACGCTATAGTAAGAAGTCTATATTTTCACGGATTTCTCGGTACACGAGGTCACGTTATAAGCTCATTTACAAAGTTATGCATCAATGACAAAGCAACCGACCGGAAGGAGCAGCGATATCGACTGGCCGGTTGGCGCAGTTAGTAGCTCTTTGCCTTCTGAGCCGCTGGTCCCGAGTTCGATTCCCGGACAGGTCAAACATTTGTGTGTATAAACATGTCTGTTTGATCTGTGTCTGGGTGTGTATATGTATATAAGTATATATATCAGTCATCAGGTTACCATAGTACAGGCTCTGCCTAGTTTGGGACCTGAAGACCTTGTGTTAATGTTGTCAAAAAAAAATATAATCATATTATTCCAGATACAAAATAGTCTTTCATTTATTGCGAGGGAAATGTCATCATCATCATCTCAGCCATAGGACGTCCACTGCTGGACAAACGCCTCCCCCATTGATTTCCACAAGGACCAATTTTTGTTGTATCATACTGGGGGGGGGTTTGCCAATACTCGCCACGCTTGGCATGCGGGTTGGCGAGCGCAGTATATAAAATACGACCCTCAGAAGGCGCTGCTGCCCATCCTTCTGGTACGTGATCCCTTAGTCGACTCTTACGACACCCACGGGAAGACATGGGGGGGTACTATTCTAAGCCGGTACCCCACGGTCCCGGGGGAGGGACCGAGGGAAATGTGCGTCTCGCATACTTTCTCAGACTCCCACACAAAACAATAATCCGTCACTACAAACATATATATGTATATATATAACATATACATAACCTATATATATACATATCCTATATGTACATATCATATATACATACAATCTGAATTTCGGAAACAGCTCCAACAATTTTCATGTAATTTATTATGAAGAGGGTTTCGGGGACGATAAATCGATCTAGCTAGGTTTCATTTTTAGAAAACGTCGTTTTAGCCGTGTTTTCTGCCAATGAAACACTGCTATCTGCTAAATTGCTTTCATTATCATTTGACTGTTCCTGACATCTATTGGCGAGTAGTAAGAATATTATTTTTATAAACTGTTTTACCGACAAAGTTTCAGGAGCAGTAAAACGATTTTTGTGGTGAAGCAATATGGATTTCGAATTTTCGCTTTACCTTGTGCCAGAAAAACATTGGTCGTAACACATTTTATAGGTATATGTCAAACTATACAGCATCATATATTCTAATTGCATTCATATATAAGTTTCATTTCTACAGTTTCAAAAAAACAGGTCTTAGTCATGATCAACTCAGTTGTAGGACGTATATTGATAGACATAATAATAATAATAAAGCTTTATTTAGTTCCGTGTAAATCACAATGTAGTGGCTTATAATACAATAAAAAGAAGTACACTAAAGTTTGGTTGTGCAATTTAAACGGACCCCCTTCAGGTAAAAGCCTCCTCCAAGAAATGCCAGTATTCTTTATTGCTGACTGTGTTTAACCAGTTTCGGCCCGCCACCTCAACTATCTCGTCTACCCAGACGAGAAGCAGAGGCCCTAACGCTAGATTGATAGACGTAGCTTCTCCTCAAATAATTCCACAAGTACCAGTTGTTAGCGGCCGGCACCCAGTCTCCTCATGCGATCTTGGTCATGTCGTCTATCTACCTTATCAGTGGACAACCTACGCTGGGCTTGCTAGCCCAGCGTAGCTCGATCTGGGTGTTTGAAATTATTGTTTATTTTTTGTGAGGAAGATCGTATTAGGTTTATTGATAGAAGCAAAAAAGAGCTTAACCTTATTTTTTCAATTTTTATAAATCCACGTATTTTATGGAATCTTTTATTCGCAGTTCCTAATAATTTCAGTTGCAAACCGCCTAACAGTTTAATAGAAATATTTATTATCGCAATTCTGAGAACCAGGCGGAATGAGATATATTACATTCCGTACGAGGCATGAAGACTGTCCGGAATTCTAGTCAGATTGAGGAACCGTCTACAAAGACATACCTCCATAGGATTCTTGTTCAACATAGCTGGAACGTGCTTTCAGCTGGATTATGTTCGGGTTTAGACTAGTTAGTATGTAGAATCTTGCTTCGCCTTAACTAACCGAGTAGAGATTCGGAAACGATCGTGATAACTGTCACGTTAAAAGTACCTATAAAATAGTATTTCTTTTTATGCTGTAGATATAGATCTAGCGTTTGACCACTATCACACTTGATGATCAGTAACGATGTGGTCCAAGATGTTATCACGATAGACCTAGAATGCTCACTGGCTCTCAAGGACTGCTGCCTGAACACACTATGTGTTTGGTGACAGTATTTCAAACTTGAGGGTGGTATCTAGCCAGGCCGGTACCCGAAAGTACCCTATTACCATGTTGGGAATTTGATGACCGTGTTACCTTCACCGGAAGCTCAAGCCGTTGTTGGGGATCGAACCAAATGTCCATCAGTTTGACAGCCGACGCTGCTTAGTTTTATTAATATTAAAATCTCTTTCGTATTCCTGACCTTGTAAGGCGTTAGCTACTAATTCATCTACCTATGTTAATTGAGCCTAGGTTCACACAGCATTGTACTGCACATTTTTGCGGTATTCTATTTTAACGGATAAACAGCAGGATGTTCTCACATTTCATGTCGTGTGGACCGGAATTGTGATAAATCCTTACCGAGAGTTTTGGACATCAAATTACTCTTTATATAGATCTTGGCCATCTCGTTTTTGAGTTATTTTCAAAGTAGATATAAGATCGTCTCAAGAATTTTGTGAAATACTTCTTCTTCTTCTTCTTCTCAGCACTTAAACATCCACTGCTGGACATATGCCTCCCCCATATAGGGGGGATTTGCCAATTCTCGCCACGCTTGGCAGGCGGGTTGGCGAGCGCAGTATGATATCCGATCTTCAGAAGGCGCTGCTGCCCACCTTCTGGTACATGATCCCTTAACCGACTCTTACGGCACCCACGGGAAGTGTTGGGGGAGTACTATTCTAAGCCGGTACCACCACGGCAAATACATCTTGCGCTAATTAACATAACAAATTTCAAAGTTTATGAGAACATTACGTCAGAAGGTTTGTTATTAAACAAATATTAATTGTAGAGTCGGTAGACTATGAAATTTAGTCCAAAATATATATTAAATAATAAATATATACAACAGACTTAAAACAAGCACACTTGCAAAGACTACTCACAGCTTCAAGCGTTAAAATTCTGCCGTTGTTCATCATTTAGAAGCAAGCCGTGGGCTTTTTGCTATTAATTCAAATATTATCATTATAATAAGGGTTACTTTGATATTTATTTTGTAACTTTTCGACGTTTCGTAAAAGAATGTCACTGCATAGGATGCAGAGCCGAGCTTGAGATGCTTGATCCTCAATATTTTAATATGTGCGGGTATGCACATAACAATTGACATTTTAGTGCCGGTTTACTTTTGTTTCTACCTCCAAAGCATTCTTTATATAACTACCGAGTGATACTCCCTAGTGATTGTATTTATTTTTAGATACACATTTTAGAGTTTCGAAGACAACAAAATTGACCTCCTTAACCAAGTTTTTTAATACTGTGTAGATACTACATCTACACAGTATTAAAAAACTTGGTTAAGGAGGTCAATTTTGTTGTCTTCGAAACTCTAAAATGTGTATCTAACCACTATCTTCCTTGATGGTCAGTGACGATGTGGTCAAGGATGTTACCACGCTAAACCTAGAATGCTAACTGGCTCTCAAGGACTGCGGCTTGAACACACTAATTATTTGGTGACAGTTTTTCAAACATGAGGGCGGAAGCTAGCAAAGCGGAAATTCGAAAGCACCCTACCACCATGCTCTGAATTAGATATCGGTGTTACCTTTGCCGAAAGCTCAAGCTGTTGTTACAATGAGGATCGAACCAGCATCCGTTGGACAGCCGACGCTCCCATCGCTGAGCTATCATCCCTTAAATAGTGTAAGCTAAATGTGTATATGCATACATATACAATACTAGTAGCGCCCCGCGGTTTCACTCGCGTGGATTACGGTTTTCCCGATACCTCAATTATCCCATGGGAACTATACTTTTTCCGGGATAAAAGTAGCCTATGTGTTAATCCAGGGTAAAAAACGATCTCCTTACCAAATTTGATCGAAATCAGTGTAGCCGTTTGAGCGTAAAAAGGTAACAAACATACAGACATACACACAAACTTTCGCACTTGTAATATTAGTAGGATTATATTGAGTAGCGGTGCCTAGCTATTGCGTGTCTGGTAACCGTGATTATTCTTAGATACTGCAAACGTACGAGAGTAATTAGAGATAAAACAATTAATTCGGGACTGCGATTTGGACGATGAAGATGAAGGTCTGATATTGTGAGAACCATTACTTATTTGTGTTAAATGTATTATTACCGAGTGTTTTACTATTAGATTTATTTAGGAAGTGGCCTAACAGGACAACACAGCATTTTCTTAGTACGATGTTTTTTTTGTTCTTACACTTCCTACATATAAGTTGTGTCATTTCTGTTACTCTCTTAAGAAATATATTGGGATTCTGTATTCTTTTGAGATAAACTGCTAACTGTGTTTATTTTAATAAAATAGATTATCAATATACTTATCTACCGATATCTCGCAGAAACAAAATCGATTCTTGCAACGAATTCACCTTCTGGAAAGTTCTATTAGGTAGCATACCTTTTATAATAATATATAAAAAGAAGTTGTGCCGAAAAATGGAACCGATTTCAACACTCAAAATTGTGAAATAACTTGTCGAAGTCGGTACCATGATAGTTCAAAAGTAACTATTATCAAAATATTGTGCTCATGAACTTCGACAAGTTATTTCACACTTTTGTGTAGTGAAGTCGGTTCCATTTTTTGGAAACATTTTTTTTTAACCTTTTTCAGTGACCTATACTACTCACGGGATCGATTGTCATTATGTATGTTCACCGATTTCTTCACCCTCAATGAGGAAGTCGTACAAGTATACGTAACATTTTTCATTTATTAGAGTGTAACTCAAAATCAGCTTGACTGATTTTGATGGCATTTAAATGGGACCACAGAGGAGGCAAAGCTTTCAAATAAAAAAAAAACATCAAAATCGGTTCACCAGGTCGAAAGTTAACAAATATAAAAAATAAAAATATTCGGGTCGAATTGAGAATGTCCTCCTTTTTTCAAATAGGTTAAAATTAAAATTCACTCGGACTTCCACTGAAACCTTAGCAAATAAAAGCATTTATTACGTACGTAATACAAGTTTTCTTCCGGGATAATATTATCGAAGTTTGTAAGTCGTTTTGATCAAGGCTTCCCTTACTTGAGATATTATTGTGAGCGTAATAGGATAATAGGTAAACATTGCTAAAACTACAACAACAAAAATAAAGCTACCTTGGCTTGTTATTTTAATCTATACGCTTATTTTATTACATTACATTTTATTTTATTACGTTACATTACATTTTATTTTATTACATTACATTTTATTTTATTACATTAACAATAATTATATACTTACACCCATCCTACTAATTCCATCTCACTAATATTATAAATGTGAAAGGATGGATGGATGTTTGTTACTCAATCACGCCAGAACGGCTTGACGGATTTGGATGAAATTTGGTATGTAGATACTTAAGGTCCCGCAACACAGCTACTTTTCATCATCATCATCATTAGTCGTGATGACTAATGATGTAAAACCGCGGGGCGCAGATAGTATTATGAACGGGAAAGTGTGTATGGGTGTTTGTTACTCTTTCACGCTCAAACGCCTGGACGGATTTGGATGAAATTTGGTATGTAGATACTTCAGGTCCTGGAATAATACATAGGCTACTTTTCATCATCATCATCAATCATCACCAAGCGAGTAACACCGCAGGGCGCAACTCGTAATACTATATTAGATGCTTACACAGGATATTGATTTTTCGAACAAGTAATCTTGAATCGTGTAGTTTTAGTAGTGTAGTTTTCATTCCATTTTCAAATTGTGTGTTTCTTTTTCTGATTCAGTAATTCATTCATCAATAAAACAAATTTGTATATAAGAAAATTATCAAAATAAATAATAATAAGCAATGGATCAGATTTATAAAGTTGATGAAAGCTTTTTTTGGAGCCGACAGACGACCTGACTAAGATCGCAAAACGAGACTGGATTGGATCCGCTTCCAATAAATCCTTGTAGAGAAGTATTTATTTATTCATTTTTTAACTCATTTATATTTTATAAACGTGGTCTTCACTACGATCTTAATCATCCCTACGTATAAACACACTCACTCACTTCCCAACACACACTAACCCACAAACACATCCCACACCTCCTACTGTTGTATAAATTGATATTATATATTTGAATCCTAAACTCGTTGGGATCTCAATGCTTATACGTGTGATATTCTTATCCTTCCTGCTAATATTATAAATGCGATAGTTTGTGTGTGTTTGTCACGATATCGATGAAATTTGATATGGAGATAGCTTACACCCTGGATTAACACATAGTTTTCATCATCACCAGCATCACCGTATTTCATCACCACGCGGGTAAAACCGCGGGGCGCAGCTAGCATGTCATAAAATATAATGTACTGAATCTATAGGTTGATATTGAATCATTTTATAGGTGGTCTATAGAGGAGACATAGGTCCAGCAGTGGACTTTATATGTCTGAGATAATGATGTAGAAGAATAAAAATGTAATGGCAAGGTTGAATTAAAACACAAACTCCACTGTTAATGACAACATTCATTCAGTTTAAATTGGTTTCACGAGAGCGCGTGCATTTTATCACCCTATAACTTTAAAGCTGTAGAAACTCTATACAGAGTTTAATCACAGATTTTAATTAAACAATTAATTAGTACAAAATTTTAACTGACAGCTGCTCAGCGATTCATACGCTAGTTTGTATAGATCTTTTCTTGAAACGTATCTTATCACACTAATATTAAAAAGTCGAAAGTTTGTTCGTTTGTATGTTTGTTACTTTTTCACGTTAAAACGGCTGAACAGATTTGTATGAAATTGGGAATGAAGATATCTTATACCCTTCAATAACAGATAGGTTACTTTTTCTATGACCCCGTTCGGCAAACTGAACTAATTTGACAAACTTATCGTCAGAGATGAGTTCTGGATGAGATGAGAAATGACTGTCCTGGTTGTTTCTGATGACTTGGATGATGGTTTAGAAAAAAAAAAATATCATTTCGATACTGAAGAATAATAGAAAAAATAACACATAATTTACAACAATAAATTGAAAATTCTACGTTATTTGTATTATTCTATTATTTTCTTCAATGAAATGTGATTTGCCGCAAATAAAGACCAATATCAAAATCAACCACAGTTTAACCAGTGTGAAAATATACTCTCTTTTTACATATTTAGAAAAACAACGTTTGTATGGAGATCGAACCACCTTAAGGCGTGAAAAGGTAATAAACATCACACATACAGACATGTTCTAATTTTCGCATTTTTAGTAGATATTAGTGTGATATTTTGTTATGAATTTATAAAATCACAAAAATAAATAAAACAAATGAAACATTTGATAAAAGAGAGTAAAATAGCAAATAAGAATCACTTCAACAACCATTAAATATGATAAAATATAAATAGGATAAAAAAATGGATCTATAAGCATAATCAGTGTTACTTTGAACCTTTCTGATTCCGGATGCCTAAGGTATATAATCTACACATGAAAAATATGGTCTTTTCATTCAAGTCTTACAAAGCTTTAACAAACTTATTTAATAAACTGGTTAAACTGGAATACAAAAGTGCCCCTTACGTCTAATATTTGAATAGCCGATGATATTCTTAAAACGACGGTTGGCATCATCGAGGGTAGCATGAATAAAAACCAGTTACCAAGCATTCCGCAAGCATCTGTCCAGGGGCCTTACTATTGAAAAAATAAAATATATATAATAATAATATATAATATATATATATATAATATATATATATATAATATATATATATATATAATATAATAATATAAATATAAAATATATATAATAATAATATATAATATATATATATATATAATATATATATAATATATATATATATATATATATAATAATTTCGGCCTTACTATCAGCTTTGTAAAAACCATGCAAGTTCCGAGCAGTTCTAAAACCTGGCTAAAACATGCCAGAGACAACAATAACCTTTGAGGATATCAATGATCAAACCGTACAACTAAAGGAGCGTGATGCCAAGGTGATGGTATAATATCACACTAAGCGGTTAACGAGGTTTTAGAACTGCTCGGAACTTGCATGGTTTTTACAAAGCTGATAGTAAGGCCCCTGTCTTCTGTCTGTGAACACCCTCTAGCCTCTGTAATGTCATCGGCATCTCTTAAACCCTTCAAGGTTCATAACCGCCAACCCCAATATTTATGCCGTTACTTTGGCAAGCCCAAAAGCTTTTTACATTAATCCAAGCATGACCTATTTAAAAACTGTATACCAACGTAACGTGTATTCCATTCATACAGGTTCAGTTGCTTCGAGAGCCAATTCGGAAACATAGTCTAGTCACATCAGGGCTTTCTCCTCGGAATTAGAGATAAAATAAGCACTAAACTTTTATCAACATTTATTTTGGCATCCTAAACGTAGTCTCGCAAGTGTCATAAAATCTTATGCCTGTTTCCTAAGTATCTCAAGGTCAAAGCCACCAAGATCGGATTTTTTGGAAATATTTCGACTTTTATTGGTTTAATGACATTGACATTTACAACAGTTAGAGAACGTTAAATTTAATGCAAATAATTTTGTATTAAACATTTTTTTTCACGTCCTTAACGGTGTTTGTAATTATATGAAGGGCGCCATTTTAAATTTTTTGGGCGTGCGTAATGTTGAGATAAATAATAAAGAGAATGATGTTTATGATTTTTCAATCGAGTAAAACGGACACTAAAATTTACATCTCATAACGTGAGTAAACAAAGTTTTATTGTAAACGAACCAAATATTAAACGTAGCTAATATTCGCACAATCCATTTCCTATCGCTAACAAATCAGTGGCATAACCGGCACGTATTTGTATACGTAGTATTTACACTCGCTGTTTGTTGATCCATTACCGCGTATATGCGACAATTTGGCGTCCGGTGATCGTATTACATTTCAGTTTATTCACATGATATTACGGTGCTATAGAATAATGTGAGTATGTAAACTGTGTGAGTAAACCGGCGTAAGTGGAGAAATTTTACACAGTATATAATAATAATAAACCTAACTGGCTTTACGTAAAATTTTGGGTTGAAAAATAAGATATTTTTTCCAATCAAAGGATTTGAGTCTGAAAACTATCGCGAGTTTCTTCCATAATTGTGCTGAGGCTCGCGCTCGCCGCCTGGCACGATCATAACTCCCAGATGAAGAACTGCAAATAAGTCGGAAACTGGTCGGAGAGTAATTTTCCAGTGTTTACAATCAAAGGATGCTGTATCTGACGGAAGCAAACTTCGTCCGTTTTCAGTTCTTCATACATTAGACAATTCATCAATTAAAAAGAATAACGTAAAACTATTTCACAAGTTCTAAGGCAAGACCGAGCTAATAGAGTATTTGCACTAGTTTCATTTACTAACTAAACTAACTACTTTGCTCGTTACAGGAACGTTCATTGTTTGAGTTACTTGTAGTTATCCACTTTAATTGTTTGACCTTGTTTCTGAATATATACCCTTAGAGTTTTCAAGACGCGAGTATACAGATATCTTCTGGTACTTGCAATTTCATATACTGCATTAATATAACAATTCGCAATAGTAGACTTGATACGTTTTACACAATGGTTTTCATGGTTTCAATGGTTGGTTTTTTAGGGTTCCGTAGCGGAACATTACCGGAACTGTACCGTAAAAGGAACCCTTATTGGATCACTTTGTTGTCCGTCCGTCTCCCTGTCAAGACCCTTTATCTTGGGAACGCTTGTGGGTAACGAGTTGAATTTAAAACAATATGCCCAGGTCAACAGTTTCTTAAGGCTGTGATAAAATCAAACTTCTTAGGAAACGTAAGAGAAAAAAATACGGCTGTTAATGCCGTAAATTAGCACAATTTAACAAATTTTTAACCGATTTCAAAAAAGGAACAGGTTCTCAATTCTACCCGTATGTTTTCTTATGTTTGTTGCCGCACTGCCGTTAACTGCCGTTACCAAAAAATGTTACCGAGTTATTATATATATATATATAATATATATATTAATATTTATTATACATATCAACACTCAAAAGTGTGAAATAATTTGTTGAAGTCGATACCATGCTCACAATATTTTAATAATAGTTACTTTTGAACTATCATGGTCCGATCCATCCAAACTTTGACATTAATAATATTAGTGGAATATCATATATTACAGATTTATTTTAAGAATGCCGCCGATTATACTATATATACTTTTCATGTTCGTATTATGATTAACAATAAAGAGTTAGTCTATTCTATTTTATGTCTCTAAAATAACAATTTAGTTGCACTTTTAGTTTGAGTTTTCACATGATCTGAATCATTTTCCTCAGCCTCCCGTCGATTATCGTCCATTTATAATTTTGCATTGACCTTTAATCACAGAGGTCCTTAATTTTTATTTAATGTGCTACACATGATATTACTCAAATCCATTAAAGAGTGTATTAAAATGTGACCAACGTATAAATCGCTTCACGTGATAAATTCCAAGTGATTTGAAGTCGATAATCGTTTTTGCACGTTTCTAACTTACGCGGAATAATTTCATAAATAGGGCGTTATATTCCTGAAAACAGATCAATAATACTTTTATATTAACTGTCTAGTATGACACTGAAACATACAGATAAGTTTTACTTCCTTATTTTCAGGCTAGTGCAAAACGCAGGCGGAGTGGTTCTAGATTAAGGGCCCAACAGATGCTGATGACATTACAGACGCTCGCGGGTGTTTACAGGCGGAGAGGGAGGGACACATCCTGATGCGTTCTCTCTCAGCCATGTGCGTCCACTGCTGGACATATGCCTTCCTCATATAGGCGGGATTTGCCAATACTCGCCACGCTTGGCGAGCGCAGGATGATTTCCAATCCTCAGAAGGCTTTGCTGCCCACCTTATGGTACGTGATCCCTTAGCCGACTCTTACGGCACCCGCAAGAAAAGATGGGGGAGTACTATTCTAGGCCGGTACCACCACGGCCTTTGTGGCCGGCCGGTCAGCCTGATGCGTGTTGACTTAAAACTTTACAAACTAGCTGCGTCCTGCGGTTTTACCCACGTGGTGATGATTGATGGTGATGACGAAAAGTAGCCCATGTGTTACTCTGGGACTTGAAGTATGTACATATCAAATTTCATCCAAATCCGTCAAGCCGTTTGAGAGTGAAAGACTAACAAACATTCATCTATCTATGCATCCAAAAAGAAACAATAGCTGACGTGGTTTTGATAGATAGATGATAATTTGAAGCGATTTGAAGCTGTAATAGCTCAGCGGGGGGATCGTGGGCTGTCAAAGTGACGGACACTGGTTCGATCCCGACAACAGCTTGAGCTTCCGGTGAAGGTAACACCGTTTTCAAATTCCCAGCATGTCTTTCGAGTACCCGTCTGACTAGCTATCACCCTCAACTTTGAAAAAAAGTCACCAAACACATAGTGTGTTCAGGAAGCAGTTCTTGAGACCATTGTAGGTCTAGCGTGATAGCATCTTCAACCACATCGTCACTGATCATCAAATGAGATAGTGGTCAAACGCTAGACCTATGCTATACTCCTACTAATATTATAAATGCGAAACTTTGTGTGTATATTGTATGTGTGTATGTTTGTTACCTCTTCACGCTCAAACGGCTATACCGATTTCGATGAAATTTGGTATGGAGATAGCTTAATACCATAGAAAGTATAACAAAAAAAAACGGTCAGGTTCCGCTCGGGCCACGCTGTAACCTTCAGGATTTTCAACCACAACTCGCTAAAACAGAAGTTCGCTGTTTTATTACATAATGTCAGAAATACGAAATTGTCTCTTGGCTCTGTATGACATCGACATGTTTGTCTACGATCGGTCGTTATGTACCCCCTACTAAGCATGTCACCGCCAAGGATTTTTGTTGTGTATCTTGGACTGTATCTAATACGGTACATATATACGGTATACTTATGAGTTTGTTTTCGTGATAGTAATAATTTTTTTACAGGGAAATTTACGGCTTCTTCTGGGACCTGAACCCACAAAACATTCTGTCGCTTTGTTATCTAAGCTATAGTAGCACTCAACTAGCCATCCGAACTCATTTCTTTATTTTTAGTTAAAGGTTTTTTTTCCATATTCGCTTAGCATCACTATAACGAAATTAAAACCCCTATACTACGGGGAAAAAAATTATAGCATTAAAATAAAAATTTATTATCTTTATTAAAAAAAGGTCTATTTACTGCTTCTCAAGTTTTCACTATATTTGGTTTGGATATTTACTTAAGTAGTATAATTAACTGTATGTATGTACTTACCGAATTTCTCATTCAAAGTCTTGTAATGTTTAATGAACATTGGAAGATAATATTTATGTCGTTTACAAATTAGAGCTTTAAAATACTTTGACCTTTGTTCCAAATAAATAGGGTCACAATTCTTGATAAATTGGTAATTCATCGTTTGCGAACTCGACGCCTCATACAATCGCAGTCGATTGTTTGACATCATTCGATTCGAGATTCAATTTAGGACTCGGTTATCCGTGAAGGGATGGAATTTCCCGTCCACCGTGAGACACGAATATGTACGTAGCGTGGAAACTCGACTCACTAAGAAATAAAGCTCTTGTAGAAAAGGCCGTTTTAGTTTGTAATTGAAAAATATTCTGCCGAATAAAGGTGCAGGTGTTGTATGTTTCATAGTTATAGCCATTTATTAATTACTAACAAAAGTAGCTTTTGTGTGAATCTACCGTCAAAACTATCTCCATACCATATTTTATCGAAAGTGTTGCAGCCGTTTGAGCGTGAAGGAGTAACAAATGTACTCACATACAAACCTTTGCCCTCATAATATTTGTAGGTTAAGTACATAATACGATATGGGAGAGACTGTGTTTGGCTACCGACCTTCGTGGTAATTTACCGCCCGCTGCTCATTGCATAGCAATCGGTTGCCGAAACGATTCGAATTGCGATTAAATTGAGGAAGCATGTGATTTCAGCGTCGGTAATTGGAATTGCAAAGCTGTCATTTGTTTCTTCTTTAAATATGTTCACAAAAGTACCTTTGAGAGTCTTTCGTCTTTGGACGACCTGATTATAAAAAGGCTCTTATTATACATTCCTTTTAGAATGTAGTTATTATTAGGTATTTAGCATTTTTTTGAAATATTGATGATCCTACTTTAAAAAATTGTATGTGAAATTGGTTTCTTAATTTTGCTTTCAATTATAAGATTGCATGCTTCATTTGAGACATTGCTTATTAACTTTGATAATATTACATTTGATTATATAACACTTCTTAAAAATATATTGTATTAATTTATTCCATACATTCACAACATTTACATAATTTAAAAATAATTTAGAATAGCAATAATCTAACTTAAAATAAAAAGCTTAAAAATGTAATAAAAACTAAATTAAATCTAAAACGGGCCGCTGCGGCATTCTACCCAAGATGCTGGCAGCGTTCCCTCTTTGTATTGCTAGGTAATACGTTGAGCAAGGAAGCTGCCAGCTCTTCGGTCTCCTGAGACGTCAACCAGTAAAATTAGTAAAAATAAGTAAAATATTAATTGTTAATTAGACTAAGCGATTGCTTCTGTATGAGATGTCTGAACGTGCTGAAGCTATAGCAGCTTATCTAGATTTTACTTATTTTATAACAAACTAGCTCATCCCGGCTTCACGCAGGTAAAAAAAATATTTATCAAAAATTATGGGCATCCTCATTTTTTTATATATAATTATAGCCTATGTCACCCGGAGCTTCCAAACAGTGAAAGAATTTTTCAAAAAGGTTCAGTAGTTTCGGAGCATATTCAATGCAAACAAACAATCAAATCTCTTCTTTATTCCATTAGTACAGATTATATGTTTTGCAGTAAGGAATAATCCTCATTATAAACATGTTCTACGGATATATATGTAGTAACTATCTAATATTATGAGCATAGAGATCTGAACTCATGATGTGAGCATAAAGTGATAGGTTTTTTAAAAAAAATTTGAATTGTTTCTAAAAATTTGTTTAAGTATACCAATCAACATTTCTAAGTAGCGGCCCGCCCCGGCTTCGCACGGTTATACTTTTTAAGGTTTAGTAGAGAACTCTATTATTTTTTCTAGAAATATATATAGTCAAGTCAATGCTACGCAAGGATAATTTAGCATTATAATGCTAAATTATTTTTTTCTTTAATAATGTAGAGATGAGATAACATTTAAACGAGCTTCGCTCGGCCCTAGGCCTGGCCCGGCCGTTTACCTGGCATGTCATCAATATAAAAGACTAGTAGCGCCCGCGGTTTCACCCGCGTGGATTACGGTTTTTCCGCTACATCAATTCGTCTTCTTCTTCTCAGCAATTAGACATCCACTGCTGGACATTTGCCTCCCCCATATAGGAGAGATTTGCCAATTCTCGCCACGCTTGCCAGGCGGGTTGGCAAGCGCAGTATGATTTCCGATCCTCAGAAAGCGCTGCTGCGCACATTCTGGTACGTGATCTCTTAGCCGACCCTTACAGCACCCGCGGGAAGAGATGGAGGAGTGCTATTCTAGGCCGATACCACCACGGCACATATCAATACATCAATTATTCCACGGGAATTATACATTTTACCGGGATAAAAAGTAGCCTATGTGCTATTACAGACTTATTCTATCTCTGTGCCAAATTCCATCCAAATCCGTTCAGCCGTTCTGGCGTGATTGAGTAACAAACATCCATCCGCATTAGCTTAAACAATGCATAGAAGTCTGTTGTAGGCGCTGGGCTAATCATAAAACTATTTGTAGACAAATAAACATATCCCAATAATTTAAGAGCTTACCATAAACATAGGAATAGTATTTCCAGACAGAAAGATCAACGAACTGACATTTCAAAGCATTGTGCACAGAAATTTATGTGAATACTTATTTTTTTAACTACCTTTCTATCGAAATCGCTGGAATCTGACAGTCGAAAATATGCGTTGGATAGTTCGAATTTGTAATGAATCTTAGCTTTAATCATCATCATGCCTCCAGGATACCATCATCAGCCATAAAGCGTCAACTGTAAGACATTCATCATCCCCTACGAATTCCACAAAGGCCCTAGTTCTAAAGATATCCAAATTTGGCCACTGCTTCAACTAGCAAATCCACTGAGCTATGCCGGTACTAATTCTAGCACAGGAGTTAAACATATGGGTTTCTGTATCCCCCTAACGATACGAGGTGAAAATTTGGATGGATAGATGGATGGATGGGTGGATGTTTGTTACTTAATCACGCCAGAATGGCAGAACGGATTAGGATGAACATAATTGGTATGTACATAATTCCGGTCCCGGAATAACACGTAGGCTACTTCTCATCATCATCAATCATCACCACGCAGGTAAAACCGCGGGGCTGCAGCTAGTATATTATATGTGTATGAGCATTACCCTCTCCATAGGTTGTTGTGTAACTTTGAGTTTGCTTACATGCCTAGTGAACACGTGTCGGTTTCATATGTCATCATTGGTACCCATCACTCCAACTGACTGCCCGACATAATAATTAAGTAATCATACTGCATGTTGCATTGAACTAAAAAAATAACGATAAGACAAACTATCAAGAGCATTCTCCTAACGGCTACACTATAACAGACGCTTGAACTTTGTCATCCAGTCGGTACTTACAACCGATTGATTACGTGCAATCGTTTAGATAACAAGCAAATGGTATTGACCTGATGCATTAATTCTTGTATCCACTGTGACGTCAATCACGTCATGTACCTGCTAATCTAAATAATAAATATGATTATAAATATTATAAATAATACACTTTAAATACGACTGTAATAAATGAATAATGAAGAGTGTTTGTTGAGCTAAAGGGAGCATGGACTTGTACTAAGTGAAAAAAATGTTGTTTTGTCAAAACATGATTAATGATGTCTGACTACTTACTACTATCCTGAGAGAGGAAAGGGATTGATGCATTCGAAATGTGGTGCTGGAGGCGAATGCTACGGATATTGTGGGCTGCAATGCGCACAAATGTATCAAACCTTACACAGCTGAAAACATAAGATAGGCTATCCGAGATTCGCCACTGTCGTATTCTACTCGTATAACGTGGCACTTACGCGTAGTCGATATCACGATCGACAATTGTTTCGGCTTCTTCCGGAAGCCTTCATCAGGATCTTGAGTGCGGTGCGTATCGTCGCAACGTCCCGTCTCCCACTCGCCTTACTCTTACACACTCATCGCTCCACCACAAATACACGAATACTCCACACTTTAACACTATCTCTACACCTTTCACACACATTTCGCCAAAAGGACATACAAAGACATGAACTATGTCATAGGTACCATAGGAAAAATATATTTATTAAATCTATAAAAAGTTGGCAAAATTTGTTGCTATCATGAGGCCAGAGAACCTTTGATAACATTATATGGTCACTACAGGAAGATGAATCTCGCGACACGGGTTTTCCTAGTGCGGGTTCTAGTGTAACATATAATAACAATGATAATAATAATATATATATTTTCTTGATTAAATTCATTTTTTTATATTCAGCAAGTAGTGCAACCATTTGTAGTACCTTGCTTTTGCTCAGAGGCTGGTATCATGGTAGCTGTGACACAGGGAATCCTAGTACAGCTACCAATGGCCATCCTAGGTATATTTAAGCATTGTATTATTTATCATTTATCACAAATGTTTTGTTAATTCATTACTTAGGATTAGTTATTGTTGTATTTGATTCTGGTGTAAATAAATAAAATAATAAATAAATAAAATAAATAAATAAAATTTTTACACGAACACACACACTCACCCTCTCTCATATCCCCCCACACACAACCCTCCACTCTACTACCAGGCTCACCTGATATAAAAACATACACGGTTATTTGTTTTTATACTTACAAGTACTGCAAACACAACGTTTGTCATATAATTTTAGCAATATGTGTAATCCTATTTTGGCCATACTTAAGCTTAGATTTACTACATACGTGTTTAATGTGACGCTGTTGGATTATGTAAATAAATAAAATAAATTAATAAAAAAACAATAAATAAAATAAATAAATAAAACAGTATACTACCCTACTTTGGTCACATATGCGAGGTGACGAAATTCTGAAGAAGTTGGTCACATTGGCAACGTTGAGGGGAAAAAGTCCTGCCGTAGATCCCCAACGAGATAAGACTGACCAAATTCAAGCGAAAAGTGAAGAAAAAAACAAAATTTCAAGAAGTGCTGCGGATGGCCGTCCCTAGAAGTAGCTAGAAACAAACCGTCAACGCTACCTCAAAGACTTCCGAAGAAGTGATCACGACTTTCTGCCATAAGGACACCGACCACAGAGACTAATATCCCACTCTATCTCTCCTGATGATCAGTGGGGCTGTAGCTATGTAATCACGCTATACCAAGCATGTTGATTGGCTCCCAAGGACAACTGTTTTCATACTCGGTGTATTTGTTTTGGCGTATCTTCTGGACGAGATTGCTATACTGATCACCAACCTGGACTTATAATAAGAAGGTGAGTATTTAAATCCTAAAAAAACAACATACGGGTCGAATTGAAATCCTCCTTCTTTTTTGAAGTCAGTCAATAAATCAGCGCGCCATGAAAAATCGTATCTTGAAATATTAGGCTAAAGAATTAGATAAGAGCAGAAAATGTCTGTAATACAGTTTTTACTAGTACGGTGGCATATAGATATAAATAATGTTACTCATCGTACATTTCGTCGTGGCTCAGTGATCAGGGACTTTTCAGGGACTTTGGAAGCGCGAACCCGGGTTCGAATCCCGGCCGGGGCAAAGATTTCTGTGATGAGCAAAGATGTTTGTTCTCGGGTCTTGTGTATTGTGATTGTTTGTGTCTATGCCTCCCGCGACACAGGGTATCCTAGTGCGGGGGTGTGAGTGTGTGGAAAAAAAATCGTTCGTTTCAGATCATACATATTTACCATGTTATGTAAGAAATAATGTGCCCAGATTCTAAAATAAATATTTGTTTAATTTATTGTATTTATAGAAGCAACAAACCACAAAGTAAAGTTAAAAAAAAGTTCAAGTAAAAGAAATATGCAATGATCGAAGCAATTTGAAAAAATATTGTAATTATTCTTTGTCTTTTGCAAAGGAAAATTTATTAGTCATGATATGTACACAATATATGTACATGATAATTATGTACACAATATATGTACATGATAATTATGTACACAATATATGTACATGATAATTATGTACACAATATATGTACATGATAATTATGTACACAATATATTATGGACTACTCATCATCCTTAACATGTAGTAACTTGTACGTTCACTTAAACTATGATTGTCACTTCCTGATATTATTCAATGTTGGATTTTGTTCAATTTAAATTATTATGTGAAAGTAGCATCGCCCTTTAAAGTATTATAACATAAGGGATATTGACCCACTTTAAAAAGCAGTATATGAATGTTGATTCTGTAAAATTGCTTGTAGTATGCTTATAGCTTAGTTGGTAAAACATAAGGATGCTATTCTGTAGTCGGGTTCACATTAGTACCAAATATTTTTCTTTCAGCTAATTTATTCCTATATAGGATGTTCTCAATGCTACTGATTATAAGTTTTGTTTTATTGCATTTGAGATATGTACAGTGATAGCGATAAATATCAGACGTGTAGAACTCATCTCTTTTATTGACTGAGATAAGTTTGAAGTCAGATTACGCCATTGCTTATCTAGTAGTGTAATATCACTATGACATAATATCCTATAGAAAGACATGGTCATAATAATCACTTGAATCATGTTTGCCGCTATTACGTCGCTATTGGTCATGTTTATAACCTTATTTTTTAGACTGTGTGGATCTAGCGTTTAACCACTATCTCACTTGATGGTCAATGACGATGTGGTCGAACATGTTATCACGCTAGATCTAGATTTTATTAAGGCCGCTAAGTATTGATATATTGCTTGTTAAATTTTTCAATTTTTCATCATAATTGTACAAAGTTCTAAAGGCACAACACAAGCTCAATCAAAAAAGTTTGTCAATAAATGTATGTCATTAGTACCAATAATGTCATTGGATCATCCACGTATTACGATATAGCTTAAAAAACAAGTTTATATGAAAATAAAAGTTGATTATATGTGTACGTAAAGGTTGTAACAATTTTGGAACCAAAATTGTGGCCATTGTCTAAATTTAGTTGGGCGTGTTCAATAGTTACATTATACACTATGTCAAGGTTATCTCTGAGTATTTTTTTTAGTTTTATCGAAGTGTAAGAAAATGTGCATTGTTTTTATGTTATTTTTCAGGAATAAGCCACAGACTTTGTATGCATATTTAAGATTTATTCTTTCCGCTAACTATATGTTATAAATATATTATCGACAACGCTTCCAATAAAAATACAATATAAAACATATATTTAATAAACTTAATCTAATTTCCACCCAATCATTTTGGGACCGTCTTTCAAGTATGAAAATACCTATGTTAGAGGATCTCGCAATTCTGAAGTAGACTAAATATTGATTAAATCTTGTAAGTAAAGGCAAGACTAGACTATGTATAATTATTTAAAGAATTATATAAAATATTAAGGAAATTATGGAATTCCACGAATTAATGGTTAGGTCTGGCACCATCAACGCATATGAAGATTTTGAGGCCATTTGGTCCCATATTTTTGAACCAATCACTGCAACGTTGGAGCTGGTAAAAGGCTGCCGGACGGTATCCTTAAAGTTTTTGCCGCAATTAACCCGAAATTAAGCCAGTAAGTATGGGACGATAAAGTTGATCAACTGCAGTAACACATGATCGGCTACATAGCACCTGGTACCCAAACGCAAGCTGACAGCCAGACGAAAATCAACCCAATCTAAAAGATTACTTGTATTGAAAAATTAAATATTTCAACACATGTAATCTTTTAGACCCGTATCAAACTTAAGACCAGATTTTCACACAGAAACAGCAAAAAATCCAGCACAATCGGCGGTGTTAAAACGCGTAAATAAAATAATATATTTGCTATTCCATCTTAAACGCTATTAGTAAATAGCTATTTGGTAATATGTAATAGAGCGCAAAAGTGCGTAATAGTACGGTAATGTTTTCAATTGTTCATCTATTGTTTCTGGCGTTGTAGAGAATTTAATATCAAAATGTATTTTATTATGTATTTTGATATTAACTAGACAGGCTAGTTTTCCCTTGATATCGCCACGCCTGTCTATGACGGCAATAATTCTAACATGATTGGCATAAAAAAATATGACATAATTTTCCACGTCAGCCTGTAAATACGATCTACAGTACAAATCATCATCGAAATTGTAGCGTAGTTGCCATTTCTTCTTTAGGTCTCCATCACTGAAGGCCGGCAATCATCTTTTTGAACTTTTGCTTGTTCAGGGAAAACCTAAACAGTTTTTCGACCCTTTTGATACCTGTCCACTCCCTTTTGTTCCGGAGCCACAAAAAATTTCTTTTTCCCACGTCTTTTTTGCCAGCATTTTTTACATCGTTATTGTCTGCAGCATCTGATAACACTCATGAAACAAAACATGACCCAGCTATCCTTTTGAAAACAATAATCTGGTGTTAACCAGATATCGCTTCTCCGATTGTTAGTTTTGACCAGGGAAGGCTTGTCAATTTTCATCTATTAGTCGTCTCTCAGCGTAAAACAAATGAACTTATATAAAAATATAATTTAATTTCACTATGAAAAAATTAATAAGAGTCTTTTAAATAGTACAACTAATGAATTCAATGAATAAAATGGTACATGTTATAATCTTATTCTTGGATAAAACCAAAGCAAAGTAATAAATAAAAACTTATATTGTTATTTGAAACATTTTGCATTTTTTTTATTCTGTTCTTTTTTTTCGGGACCTTTATACTTAACTTTATGACATAATATATCAAATAATACATTTGAAGTATATAAGAAAAAAACTTATTAAATTACTAGTAAGACTTTTATTTCGCTGAACGGGCTCCATTGATAAAAAAATTGATAAAACCCTCTTCTATTGATAAACTTCAGAAAAAACGACAGAAATGAATGTAGTGTTAAAATAAGTATATTAATCTATGACTCACAAGAAGTAAAGTTGTAAACGGTAAAGCATTGAAAATACAAGACGAAAACCATATCTTATATAAAGAAAATGGTGAAGTATATATTAAAGAAATGTAATAACAAACGAAATTATATTTCATATTAGAGGTACATTAGACATATATTTTAAAAAGCTGTTTAAATAAGCCGAATTAGGTACTTCACTGTTTATCTAAAAGCAAAATAATAAATAAAATGTATCGTTTATTTCATTACAACCCTCCTTCTAAAATTATTTTTGATATCTTCTTACCCCTATTTATTTCTGGACAGTAACTATAAGTAGAATGTAACCAATTAAAGTGTCATTTGAAACGATCAAAATTGCATGTAATATAACCACACGTAATATAAATATTCCAAGATTAGAATTATCTAATAAAAATTATGTACATTCTATGTTTTTTTTTCCTTTTCCGTGTATGTGTGCGAACTAATTATTCTGATACCATTTACAATTTTTAAATAACAAGTTTTATTTAACTACGCACCGGCAACTACATACTGCTACACTACAAAGGCTTATTTTTCAATTTCCTCAATTTATTTATAACATTAAAATAAAAACATTTCGCTCACTGAGATTCACTTTTGGAAATTCGTTAAATTATTCTGATTCTGTAAGTATATTATTTATAAGTACCTAGTTATATGAAGCTTGTGGTGATAATAAAATTTGTATAATTAAATTTCTTCGTTAAAAGACACCTAATCGAGATATATCTGATTGATTAATTACCCCAAAATAGGTATTTGTCAATATGACTTCTGTAATATTTTCTTGTTAATGATAACTACACCTAAATTCAATTAAATAGTAACAAAACTTACCAAACATTCGATTGAGAAATATGGCGCCAAAACCAGATTCAGTTGAACATAAAAGTCAATCTAAAAGTTTGCATATGAAACGAACCACAGAGAACAATAAAATTAAAAGTCCATGACGGATGTGCACGTTCGAAATTCAAAAACTTCGGTAGGCGGGCGCGGCGGTGGCGTAAGGTTGTGCGGTAACTAGCCGTGTTCGCTCGCGGGAGTTCACTTTCAGACTGAATCCTCACGCGATACGATACCATGATAGGAACGTCATCTCACATCACAACAGTTTTATGGCTCGAAGAAAAAATGCAAGGTTTACGATTTGAGTAATTTATATCAAGACTGTTTATTGGTTATTTTGCCTTTGCGGCAGATTTTAGTGTGTTTCAGTAGCTTCGAAAATTGTCTTGCAAAATATTTACCACTTTCTTTGGGCCTTATCACAAAGGCCGTAAGAAGTTTTATAGTGGTTAATTATATGCAGATATGCTATGTAGAGCTGCTGGTCTCCGTTTTAGTTGATAACCCTGAATCTTTCCGATTTAAAATAAGAATAGTTTTGGCTTGTCTGGTTGTTCAGTAAAAAATGTTTGGCAAAATAAATTATTATATTGCAATACCGTGTATTGTTGATAGCTCTGATTCTTTTTGATTTCGAACAAGTTTTTGCTTTGGCGGGTTGATTTGTGTTGACCCCATTATGTTATAATTTTTTTTTACAAAAGAAAAGAACTGGCTTCAACACTAAAAAGGGTGAAATAACTTGTCGAAGTCGGTACCATGATAGTTCAAAAGTAACTATTATCAAAATATTGTGCTCTTTTCAGTTATTGTAGTGTAACTCAAAAACCGCTTGACGAAATTTGATGAAGTTTAAATGGCACCACACTGCACACAATGGGAAGCACCAGCTTTCAAATAAAAAAATAAATACATACTGGTCGAATTGAGAACCTCCTCTTTTTTTTAAAGTCAGGTAAAAAAGGATGAAACATAATTGTGACCGGGAATATTGATAGTGAAGGTTTGCGCTATGTTTATGTTTCCTAAAACAAGTGAGTGTTCAGTAATAAGTATCGCAGTCGTAGCGCAGCCGTATCGCTGCGTGAAAAATTGAACTCAGTAGTAACTGTTGCTTATCTAGTACAACTGTGACACCGAGAAACAATAGTTTGTATGGACGGTCCGTGCGTTATTTAACTGTTTATACGATTGCGATACGCGGACCTTGATGCAAGTTATTCCTGTTTCAAGCGCAGGTGTAATAAATGGAATAAGAGTGGATTAGTTTAGTCTCCGTACATATTGACGTGTGTAGGATAAAGTAACAAAATGGCCTAAATCTTCACTTGCTTATTTCTGTCGTCTTTTTACACTTTATAGGTTTGACTACTATCTCACTAGATGCTCAGTGACGATGTGGTCACGATGTGAGGATGCTATCACGCTAGACCTAGTATTTTTACTGGCTCCCAAAGACTGTTGCCTGAACATATTATGTGTTTGGTGATAGTTTTTAAAATTTGAGGGTGGTAACTAGCGAGGCGGGTACTCGAAAGTACTCTACCACTATACCGACAATTTGATAATGGTGTTACCTTTACCGTCAAGTAGCTCAAGTTGTTGGTGGAGATCGAACGATCGAACAGTTTAAATAAATATTTATGTAAACTTTCAATATAGTGCTTTGATTTTTAATGATTCAAAGGAAAAAAAATTTTGGCCAAGCTGTATGGCCACATCGTGGTTCAACAAAGCAGGAAGATTAAAATACACATGGAATACGGAGCTAAAGAAAACAATAAAAAACAACAATAATTAATAGACTGATTTATTGCAGCATAACCTAATCTAATGTAGCTACAAATTTCAAATTCATAATAATAAAAAATTGGTTGCCTGTAAAGTCGGTATACGGGCGAAAGTTTTACGTGACAACGACTTTGAGTGCCTTTCACTTTTTATGTCTGTCTCTCTCGCTCTTAGGCGGGCTAACCATGCCCGAGTGGAAGGGACGCGTGCCTCTCACTCGCTCTCATTGTGACCGCATAACGTGAGCGGAGCGTAACGCAGTTTCTTGAAGTGTCACCCGGCAAACCAATTTATAAGACGTTGTCACGTCAATAATAACGTTTATTGATATATCACTTTTTGATTGACGCTAAGTGAGCGAATGAAGGGATTTTTGGAATTACATCTCGTAGGGGTTTTGATGAGAGATACAATAATATTAAAAAAATGTGTTTAAACTATAATTATAACGATCGATTCATATTGATATCACAGTATTATATATGATATTACAAATGATATTACTATGGTGTGAGTCCTAGACGAAAAAAAAACCATCGTTAATGCAGGTAAAAAACACGGAATGGGAAACAAAGAGTAAATATTATATTTTTAATATTTTTAATATGCAACCAGAAGCTCACAAAACTGAAGCGTAATTATTTAACTGGATCTTTGACAATACGTATACTTTTCTGGTAACAACATGTCCCTACCAACTACTAAGATGCTCATAAACTGCTGTCTCTGTGAAGAAACTTTTAAGAGTACTGGCAACTTTTATTTATTTCTGTGCTTCGGACTCAATAAAACTAGCTGCTTTGTGTACACAATGTTAGTACGAAGTTAAGACACTTTAGAAAGTTTGATGGTTTTGTAATGTTGTTATTTAGAGAAGTCAGGTCATTCTTCGAAATGATTTTATCCTACTACCTACTAATATTAAAAATGCGAAAGTTTGTGTGTGTTTGTGTAAGTGTGTAGGTGTGTATGTGAGTATATTTGTTACTTCTTCACGTTCAAACGGCTACACCGATTTTGGTGAAATTTGGTATGGAGATAGTTTAAAATCTGGATTAGCACATAGGCTACTTTTATCCCGGAAAAAGTCTAGTTCCCATGGGATAGTTGAGGTAGCGGGAAAACCGTAATCCACGCGGGGTAAGCCGCGGGGTGCTACTAGTTTTGAATAAGCGATATGTCAGGACTTCCAGCAGTGGGAACTTGGGAACAGTGGGTCTTCGGGCGATAGCTTAACGTGCTCTCTGAGGCACTGAAGCGCTGAAAGTGCCACTAGCGATCCCCCAACCAAGGTATGACGCAGCTTGTGCATCGCAGTGAACGCAGTGATGATCGTATGTAGACTATCTTACTTGATGGTCACTGAAAATATGGTAGAAATGTTGTAATGTAGTAACAGACTGGAAAGTACTCCATAATTATCTTATTTCCTATCCTACTAAAATTATAAAGGCAAAAGTTTGTGTGTATGTGTATATGTTTGTTACTTCTTCACGCTCAAGTGTCTGTACCGATTTCTGCGAAATTTGGTATATATAAAGTTTAGATCCTGGATTAACACATCGGCTTATTTTCATTATCACCATCATCACCGTTTTTCATCACCTCACGGGTAAAAATGCGAGGCGCAAAGTGTATATTTCACAGAAAAACTTACAGCGAGGTACAGTACATTTGAGCAACACGATACATTAAAAAGACTTGCACTATACCGTGGGTTTGATAACAATTGTTCCTTCACCGGAAGCTCACATTGTTGGTAGGGATTGAACCAGCGTCCGTCAGGTTGAAAGTCAACGCTACTACTGCTAAGCTGTCATCGCTTAATGTAAAAGAAAAACTTACGAAAATGTGAACTCATCATAATTTTGTATGAAAAATATTTACGGGAGACACTTTATCGAATGATTGAAATTATTTTAACCATTACGCATGTTTACGCTGACCGTACCCTTCCTTTATCACTCAGATAAATAGTATGCTGTATTCTCAAAGCCTTACCACGTAAAATAAATTCTTGAAAAATATCATCATGGACTCGAATTAAAGTACTGGTTCTACAAGATTAAAGTGCTCCAAAACAGGGAAGCGCTCATTTTAATACATTTAAATACCCCTAGCTGTTACCCGTCCACCTTTTGACATTTGACATTTGACATTTGACATTTGACATTTGACATTTGACATTTGACATTTGACATTTGACATTTGACATTTGACATTTGACATTTGACATTTGACATTTGACATTTGACATTTGACATTTGACATTTGACATCTGACATTTGACATTTGACATTTGACCTTTGACCTTTGACTTTGACTTTGACTTTGACTTTGACTTTGACTTTGACTTTGACTTTGACTTTGACTTTGACTTTGACTTTGACTTTGACTTTGACTTTGACTTTGACTTTGACTTTGACTTTGACTTTGACTGACTGAGACTTTGACTTTGACTTTGACTTTGACTTTGACTTTGACTTTGACTTTGACTTTGACTTTGACTTTGACTTTGACTTTGACTTTGACTTTGACTTTGAAGTTTGACTTTGACTTTTACTTTGACTTTGACCTTGACTTTGACTTTGATTATATTATCTAGATCTAGATAAAACTTAGGTGGAACGTTACAGGAATGTTACCGTTACTATTTTTCATTTTGGCATTCATCAATTTATAAAACGTTATCACGTCAAAAATTTCGATTAAGCACTTCTGAACATGTTGCAGTCTGGGGACACGTTCAACTGGCGGTAGGTCTTAGGATAATAACCATTAGGATATTTGTCTGAGGCAGTCTAAAAACTCTGATATAAAGCTTGACCTTTATAACCAAAACGCCTTTGAGAGTAGATCCGTGTCATTGCAAAATGTATATGGCACCAATTTAAAAGAAAAAACTTAATCCCGACGTCATGAACATCAATTAAATTACAATTGAAGTGTAAGTAGGTAAGTTTCAAGTAATATTTATATTAATATCGCAATAACAACGGTTTTACACCAGTTACTTCAATTGCTAAATATTTATATACATTATTTATATATTTTAAAGTTAAAATATAATCAAACTATCAGTCCGCCTCAGCTTCGCACGCGTAAAACATTTCAAAATTAAGAAATTGAATCTCTCTCTTTTTAGAAAATATAATATAGCCTATGTCACCCAGGCTTAATGTAGCTTTCCAACAGTGATTTTTTTAAATTCGTTCAGTTGTTTCGAAGCCTATTCAATGCAAATAAACAATCAAATCTTTCCTCTTTATAATATTAGTATAGATGTAGGTACACACGAAAAAAAAAATTGAGTTATTCGATGCACTTCTCATATTTTATATCGCCAATGATACATCATTTTCCACTAAAAGACTGAATATATAGGTATAAATTTACAAAATCACTCCATATAAATGTCATACGTGCCGTGAGGATGGAATAAACACAACGCGAACGTAGCATGGTGGTAGGGTACTTTTGAATCAATTGCCGGCGCCACAGCGGGTGACGAATTGAAGCACTCCCACCCCTCCGCAGCGCCTCTTCATCTGCGGCACCGTCCGTCACGGCACCGCTGCCTCCCTCAGTTGCAGCGCCTTGCAACACCAAAACCTACCGTCAAGTGGACAGCTCCTCGTCGGCTTGTGTGGTTTGATCCCGTCGCAGTAGTGACCAACCTCCTCTAACTACTTCCGCGTTTCCCACTGAGCCATCTACAAAAGTTTTTCTAGCAATATATATTCAGACAAAACCGACGTTAATGTACCAAATACACGACTCCGTTTACAAACCGCGCACATTTTGATAAAATACGCACACTTGCTTGCACACTGGTACTGCATTGCACGGCTCATTATTTACCGACTTCGTGGTGAAATGTACGGAAATCAGGTAGCGCATGTTTTTTTCATAATTTATCCACCCTTTTTCACCCTCGCGTTGTAGGGATAAAAATTTACTGAGAAACATTTACCATAGCATTCCTTCGGCAATCTTTTCTTTGATACAATTTACATATAGCGTTTGACCATTATCTCACTTGATGGTCAGTGACGATGTGGTCGAAGATGTTATCACGCTAGACCTACTAAACAGTAGGACTAAAAAAGGGCTGCTGCCTGAAAATATTTTATAATTGGTAACAGTTTTTAAAATTTTAGGGTGGTAGGTATCCTGGTGGGTACTTGAAAGTATCCTACCACCATGCTGGGAATTTGATAACGGTGTTATCTTCGAGTCTGAAAACTATCGCGAATTTCTTTCATAATTGTAATGTAACAAACCGACTAGGACTCACATAGTAAAATCTGGAAAATTACTCTCCGACCAGTTTCGAACTGATTTGCAGTTCTTCATTTGGGAGTTATGATCGTTGAGACGGCTCAGCCAAATCTGTCAGTTTGACAGCCGAGACTCCCACCGCTTAGAATGTTACCATACCACTACCCTCCCATCTCTAGCCATGGGTCCCGTAAAAGTGGGCTAAGGGATTGCATACTTGGGCAGCAGCGCCTTCTGCGTATAAAATCAACATACTGCGATCGCCAACCCGCATGCCAACCGTAGCGATAGCGAGTACTGGCATATCCCCCTAAAAAGATATGGAGAGGCATTTATTCAGCAGAGTATGCTCAACGGCTGAGATGATAATGATGATGACACCTAATATTGAATTGCCTTGAGATACATGGCACTAGAAATGCTTAAATAGTTCACGCGTGCTATGAGGTGGCAGTCTGTAAATAATATATACGCAGGTGATCATAAAAATTTGTAAAAATAAAAGCCACGGGTCGACAGCTCATACGTCATGGTATGGTTTATGTATGAGCTATTTTAGTTCTATGAGCATGTTTTTAGTACCTAAGGTAGTTAGCAACAGTATCGTAATGAACACTTTGTAAGACCTATTTGAAAAGAATCGCCATTTCTCGCTTTTTTAGTTTGCTGGTTTTATTAACCGTTTTCCAAAATAGAAGGTTTTCAATTCGATTGTTTATTTTTATGTGTGCGACACACATCAGAATCAGAACTCACAACCTCAAAATTTGTTCTGATTTGATGATTATTTTTTTCTATTTAATAGCATATTTTTTTTCTATTATTGCTTCTCATGTTCGGTCTTTTTTGAGTTCGCTTTAATGCGTTATTCAATTGAATTTTAGATAAATGATGTTTCTCCGAAGTAAAAACAAATTCATTGAGTGGGTCTGGATTTTTATTATAGCTTTATTCTTGGGTATTCAAAACAAAAAAAAACCATTAATAATCGCATCTTAATATTTCTTATTGCTACAATTGGTCTATATTGGTTCCCCATTTATCTCTCAACCAAAATTGATCACAACCAGTTCACCTCCAGATTTTAGGCTCTGAACGCAAAGAATAAGAGGAGCTGAAGATTACATAGGGATAATTTGCAATTTTTATTAAACTAATTGCACCTCACGGTTTTTCTACGTGGAATACGGTTTTCCCTCTACGTCAGTTATTTTATGGGAACCTTTTCCTTTCACTATAAAAATAAGCCAAAGTTCCCAAACAAGCATAGACACAAACTTTTGCATTTAGAACATTACTGTGATATCGAAATAACATTAGTCGTACAAGCTAGAACATCTAGCTTCACACGAGAAACCGCTTCACAACTCATAGAGTTAATAACGTTAGTTGCTCGCTTGAAATCATTGTAGGGGTTAGGGTTGAACTCAAAATCATTAATTTAATTTAGACAAAAATGCACTTCTGAACGTCAAAAAATTTACCTTTATTCAAAAGACTTCCGTACACAAAGGCCCATTAACCTCATTCCGAGAAGCATTCCTGTGCAGCATGCTTGAACACCGTAAGTCGAGCTAAATCTATTGATGAAATTTTTTACCACAAGCCGAGATGGTGCGTGATGATGACAAAAATGTGCGGCATTTTATCGCACGAAAATTCACACCAAATCGGTCGCAAAAATTTATAAATTTTGTACGTTGTTCGATTTTGAAACGCTCTTACAACTTTGGTTAATTTGACGTTTAACACACGTGCTGGTTGCCACATTTAGATAACTGTTTGACAGTAATTGTATCTTAGTGGTCATTGAACAGATTTCTGATCCCCGGTGGCTGGGTTCGGATCCCGGGCCACTGGAAATGTGGTTGTTTGTGTCATAAACATAAATGTTTTTTAAATATTTCAATTTTTTTTTTTTTATTTCTACACGTCTACTTCTTCTGTCTTTCTAAGTTTTATTATTCGATGTTATATTTGTTTAGCTATTTTAATTAATATTGTAAAGCAATGATATGTTATTGCAAGTCGCCTTATTTTTTTTTCCAAAAAGGTTCCGCATGGAAACTAATGCCCTAAATCATACAATGATATGGAGGTACTTCAATCCAATATGAGGTTATAGTTATTAATAATATAATACATAACATAAAATGTATAACAGTTATGTACAAATGGAGACTTAGGTCCGGATAAATAGACGATGCTAAGCACTCGATGAAAGTATGACTTTATAAAGTACTACTTTGACTTAGCGATGAAAAGGCAATAAATAAACGTTACTTCGACAATACTCAGCTAAGTACGACTTTGGCTAAGCCAAATCATGCTTTCAATCGTTGTCCATGATTAAAGAAGCGTTCATAATTAATGGATTTTGTTTCGTTATGAGTTTTGTCATCTAATAATTGAAAGTAAGGTTATTTGATAATATTTGAGCTTGAGAGAATTATTTACAAGATTTTATATACAGATATTATTTGTATTTTGCTATTAAAATGGTAATAATAGTTTTAAAAAAAACAAACAAGAAATCAGAGCGATCGCGTCAGTAAGATGACAAACGAAAAAAGAGTAGGTACATATAGTATTAATAAGTAACCTGTAAGGCTTACTAGAATACAGATAAACATCTGTAATAATAGCCACAGAATCCATAATTCAAGAAATTTAACCAACCAATCCACGCACCTTGCCAGTGGTAAGTCGACAAGAATCAAGACTCTGGCTTAGCTAAGCATTAGGTTGACTTTCATCGAAAGTACGATGCTATAGTACTGTCTATTTAATTGAAACCCGTACTTAGCACGGCTCGAAAGTAAGACTTTGGTTCAGCCAGAGTAAAGTAAGGACTATTTATCTGGACATTAGTATGAAACTACCAACCCGAAATGATTACATATCGTTTATATCTCGATATAAATAAAATCAATCTCCCGATCAAAGGCTTCGCTTCGCTTCCCAATCAAAATGAAAATCTATGTCGAATATTTGTTTGGATAATTGAATCGAACGTTTGCTTTGAGAGGATGGAAATTGAAAACAAATGAATGATGATGATATAGCACAATACTGTGTACAAATTTCAAAAAGTTTTTTTCAATGTGTATAATATAACCATAGCGTAGCAATAGTCATAGCAACACAATGATAGTATTTATAGTGTGTCGGATTTATAGTACCCAGTGGTCTTAAATATGTTATTATAGAGTACTAGCAGCGCCCCGCGATTTTACCCGCGCGGTGATGATTGATGATGATGAAAAGTAGCCTATGTGTTATTCCGGGACCTGAAGTATCTATATACCAAATTTTATCCAAATCCGTCAAGCGGTTTGAGGAATTACAATTAACTTAGGGAAGAGTTCACCAAAAGGAGGATGGCAGAACCAGCCTTGCTCCCGAAAAACGAAATGACAACCCGTTCATGTATTCTTTATATATGAAAATTTAGATTATATTTTTATGGATTCCGTGAATAATTTGCATTATTTATAAAGTTGGGAATCAGAAGTACTTTTATGTTATTTATTTATGTGGTGTTTGTAGTTTTCGAACGCACCCTTTACTTCTCATTATGTTTGTTGCGTTCTAATACTTACGCACTGACATTAATTGTTATTGTTACTCTATAATCTGTAGTCAGCTGCTCTGTACACCCGGACTGCGTTCATAAACACACCCATGCCTAGTTTATTCCAGAATATAATAAGTAATCTGTATCTTTAGCGCGATCCATGCAATATTGCTTTCTCTGTCTACGATGCTATAGATGGATAGCGATCCATTGAATGATTCGCATATGGACGTGTAGTTAGCATACTGATACAGATGATTTTCCATGATAAATTTTTACTCCCAACTTCTAGAAAAATGATTGAATATACAATATACAATGTATTTATTCCTCTATCGATACGTATAAGTTTCATTCATGAACGCGGTTTTTTTCTTCTAGGCTGCAAATGTATGGGAGTCTGCCATCCTCCTTTAAAACGTCCGATTATTAATTTAACCGTCAGTCAAACAGTTTTAAATACTTACTGATCCAACTACATTCGATATTGTTTTCGCTTCGCTGCAATATATAATATAGGCTTTATTTGATTTATAACTCAGTAAAATTTGAAGAAATTAATCTTGCTACCAAGTCGCTTGTAGTCATAAAAAAAAGACTCGTTATTTATGATTAAATTATATTTTTACGATGACGAGATATAAAAAATATTGCTTTTTACTTGGTTATGTTTTATTAAGTATATACATTAATAACATTCCTGTTAGGATTCATGTAAGAAACTGTCTTTATATTTGTGTCTGATTCTGGTAAATCAAACAGATTGAGTTCACACATTAATGTGCGTTAACGGAGATATTCGTTTGAGAGACTATCTCCACATTGAGATAATACTTATATCCACGTGTTGTTTATTTGCGTAAGTGTTACACTGAACTTCTGTACATTTATAATATTCAATAGGATTAATATTGGTTCTTATATACACATGCAAAGAAAAAGGGCTAACATATCATTAGCACATGAAAGAACTTCGAGTAGTCCATTTTTCACACTGCTTTATGTCAACAAAAAAATTGCGTAGTTTAAAAGATAAAATCAGCTACAGATCCATAAGATTAAAAATGTCCTTATTATGTTGAAAACAAAAATAAAATTTATTTAAAAAATAAAACTCAAGTCAATTTCGATGAAATCTTTTAAGGTATCACTCTAAAAACAAAATAAACTTGGAGATAAATACATATTTGTAGCATTTTTGCCAATGAAACTGACGTGGTTTTGACATAATTATAATTGTATAAAACACGGGAACTACTCACGTAATAAGTCAAAGGGTTCCGACTTTTGTGGTGTGTGAGGTTCGTCCGCGCCCGCGAGCGCTCCGTAATACTCTCCTTGAAAAAGACCACCGAACGTGGTTGAAACTATAGTCGTGAGTAATTCCCGTCTTTTATAAATTCATAGTTTTTAGCATTTTCGTCTATATCGGATAACCCGAACGTTAATAAAATATAAAAACACCTGAATTGCGAAGCCTCCTCTTTTCTGGAAATCATTGAATTAAGTAAACTTTAAATAATATAGAGCAAAGTTTCTCTATTTTTAGGGTTAAAATGAAAATATATTATTACGAATGTAAGCAGTTTGAGAATAAAATAGAGTAATATTTATCCATAGCAAAACACTTACAAAATAAAAACATACCAAGCCTTTAAAACTGTTTTATTTTACTCACACTCAGACTCTTTTATTAGAATTTTTAATTATTTTTGCTTAAGGGTAACGAATGGAATTCATTTAGAAACTCATTTTAAATGTATTAAATATATGAAAGATATAATGAATATTTTTAAGAACTACCTGGTTAACCTTGGGACTGACGCAACGAACGAAATTTGTGACAAACTGAAATAATGAAACAAAATACTAATGATAGTATAACTTTTAATTGTCATCCAGCAAAAAAGATCAAAGCTAAATATAGCGTCTGACTGCCATTTTTATTCAGTGTGGCTTTTGATTATTCTGTACAAATAAAAAATGAGTATGGAGTATTCCACACGCCTTTAGATTAGATTATTATTAGCCTTTAGATACATATTCATACTTGTTACTTAGGTACATGAAAAGTTATGTAAAACGTACAAAATACTTGCGAACTGCTTTATAAATGACTCTTGTATGTCTCGTGCCAAATGTCTTACATAAAATATTTACAGTTCGTCAACCCACAAAATAAACCTTCTATGTAAAATTCGCTTTACAGCATTAATAGCTGTTTTTTTTTTTATTATTAACATTTACACGAGGTCTTCAGGTCCCAAACTAGGCAGAACCTGTACTATGGTAACCTGACGACTGATATATATACTTATATCCATATACACATCCAGACACAGGTCAAACAGACATGTTCATACACACACAAATGTTTGACCTGTCCGGGAATCAACCCGGTCCAGGCAGAGTGCTACCAACTGAGCCAACCGGCCAGACTATGAATGATAAATGACTCTTGTATGTCTCGTGGCAAATGTCTTACATAAAATATTTACAGTTCGTCAACCCACAAAATAAACCTTCTATGTAAAATTCGTTTTACAGCATTAATAGCCGTTTCACGGGAATCAAATTTAATGAGAGTTACATTTTACGATGATAATCCCACTAATATTATAAATGTGAAAGTTTGGATGGATGGATGGATGTTTGTTACTCAATCACGCCAGAATGGCTGACGGATTTGGATAAAATATGGAATACTACTATCATCATCATATCATATCATATAATACTACTTTCATCATCATCATCATCGATCATCACCACGCGGGTAGAACCGCGGGGCGCATCTAGTAAACTGTATTTTATTCATTAAGCAATGTTTATTTAAAAAAATATTTTATTACGTAATTATGTAATTTTATTTGAGCAACAAGTAAAGCGTCCATAGAGTATTTAAGATTAAGTAATTTCACGTAAGCAGTGGCGTGAGGCTAACAGTTCCCCATGTTTTTTCATAGGTTTATAGATCAAGCGTTTGACAGCTATCTCACTTGATGGTCAGTGCAGATGAGGTCGAAGATGTTTACATGCTAGACCTAGACTGATCACTGGCTCTCAAGGACTGCTGCCAACACTATGTGTTTGTTGGCAGTTTTTCAAACTTGAGGGTGGTAGCTAGCCAGGCGGGTATTCGAAAGTACCTTACCACCATGCTGGGAGTTTGATAATGGTGTTACTTTCACCGGAAGCTCAAGCTGTTGTTGGGGATCGAACCAGCGTCCGTCAGTTTGACAGGCGAAGCTCCCCCGCTAAGCTATCATCGCTTCAAACGGTATTTGTGCGGGATGAACAGATTTTGTTTTGGATGTGGGAATTTGAGTCTTTACAACGGTAACACTGTTTTTGTTTATTCATCTGTTAACACTGATAGTAATTCTGATGCTCAATCATTAAAATTTAAGTGGTGTTAAATAAGATACGATAAGATAGATTTTATTTGGTTACGAAAAAATCCAAATTCTTGTCTAAAATTAGAGGTTGCATGAATATAAAAAAGGTAAGGGTTTACATGAATTCAAAATTTAGCGCAAATAGAAGACGCTTTCTCATTTCAGATAACTTTAGCTAGTTTGAGTGATTAACAGAATCAATGTCAACATTGACGAGGGTCTTCCTACCCAGCGATTGCCTTACCATTATTTCAAGAAACATTCGACGCTATCGGATACTATTAATTCTGTATTTACCCTGCCCATATTTCATTTAAACTTATGAATCTTTGATGTTGATTGTGTCCTTATTTTTGATTCGATCTTGTAGATAAATCCCAAGCATAACCCATTTCAGTGCTCGTTAATCAGTCGCAAAACGAACTATGAATAGTGCTGTGGCCGTCCTGCTTTAATTAGAATGCGTTCCATTCGCAATCATTACGTTCAATTTGTAATATGCCATGTCTGTTTCATAGTTTTTGGACGGAAATATAAATTAGATTAAAAAGAAATTAAAAGTTTCATTGCTTTTAGGTAGGTATAATGTTTACATTAGTTAACATTATACCTTGTTAAAAGCAATGAAATGTTCATGCAAATGTAAACAAATGTCGAGAAATCGATATGACCTCACATTTATGTTGTTTATTTTATACACTTTTAGCGAGTCAGTTTAGAGATCAAAAATTATCAGACAAATATATACTGGCTTAACCCGGCCATGCTACGCTGATAGATTGAGAATAACAATGATTACTATGGCAATCTTACAATAAGTAACTAATAGGGTGTCGATTTGGAAAGATAATGTAATGATAATAATAAATAAACGGTTTAAACCACAAGACTACTGTTTTTCCGGGAAACAAAAGAGTCTATGTGTTAATCCAGGGTGTAAGCTATCATTATACAGATTATTGTGCAAATTCGTTCGGCCGTCTCAGCGTGAGGGAGTAACAAACATGCAACGACAAACGACAAACAAACTTTCGCCTTTATGATATAAGTGTGATAGAGATGGGCAAATGTTACAATAAATAAGATTGATAGGTTAAATTGTGCTGTTCAGGTTCCGATTTAAAATAGTTTAGAATAACAAACGACAAATAACGCACTTGACGGCGTACGCTGTTATTACTACTATGTAGTATGTAACTTAATGTAAATCATTGCATGGGTCGTGTTTTAGGAAAAACCTCAGAGTTATTACTGTGTACAAAATAAACGCGATTGGTTTTACCTCATCGTTTTTCCAAACAGCTGTATTTCGCAATCCCTTCAGTACTTACGGGTATCTTATCGGTCGATAGCGTGATACATAGGCACGTACAACGCCCATTCACATCTGCCTATTCGTTTGAAATATTGCTGCTGATACATGATACGTTATCATCATATGGTGTGCTTCACTGAAGTTTTCTGGATGGGGAAATCTCTCCTTATATGCATGTCTTTTTAACCGACTGCAAAAAAGAAGGAGCTTACTCAATTCGACCGTATATATTTTTCATGTGTTTGCGTATAATTTTGTCGTTTATGAACAGATTTTGATTATTATTTTCGTTTGATAGAACATACTTCAGAGGTAGTCCCATTTAAATTTCATCAAAATCGGTCAAGTGGTTTTTGAGTTACACTCCAATATCTGAAAAGTCTCTTACATCTGCTTGGACGACTTCCTAATTGCGGGTGACAAATCGGTGAACATACACATTGACAAATTGATCCCGTGAGTAGCAAAAGTCACTGAAAAGGGTGAAAACAATTTTTTTACCAAAAATGGAACCGACTTTAACACTCCAAAGTGTGAAATAACTTGTGGAAGTCGGTACCATGAGCACAATATCGTGATAATAGTTACTTTTGAACTACTTTTGAGTTTGACAACTGGTCACCTGTTGTTGTGACACGAGTGATGACGTGGTCTATGATAGAGCACGCAAGCCTAGAAGCCAACCTATTCACTCATTACTTGAAAAGACCAGTTTGGTACGTATCGGGAAACACAGACTCTGGCAACGAGTTCTGGCTGCAAAACGCTTCGTAAGTATAGGTTATCCAGGTATATCTACCATATAGCGATGGCGAAATGCCGTACGTCGAATCGAGCGATGATAGAAAGGGGATGGTGGAATCAAAGTATGTAATTCCAGTGAACATTCTCCGAAATGTATCCGATATAAAACCAATAGGCATGCTACTATACGCCGGTGTTTAAGGCTCTGAAGCCTACCTTCTCTGAAGTATGGCAATAGCATTTATGTAAGAGTTCGTTTTGTTTACCATTTAAATCCTAGACAACGTCATCACTTAACATCAGGTGAGACAGTTGTCAAACGCAAACATATAATAGGTATGTAAAAAAAAATGTTACATACACACATTTATGATGCATAACACTAATTATTTTTTTATTTATTTCAAAACATATTAGGGAAATTAACAGCTAGCCGATTAAAAATAAAAAGTAAACTTTCACCAATTATAAACATCCACAATGAGGCGTTAACATAAACGAAGTTTAAACGTGTTGTAATTATATATATTTACAAATAAATATTAGGTATGTTTACATAGAGGCACATTTAACCTTCAAAAAGTTTACAACTAAATGCATGTTTCAACTTTGTAGAAGCAGTATGAAACATATCAATATGAGTTTTTTTATTTTTTTTTTTATTGGGAATATGCAGGCGTTTGACCACTATCTCACCTGATGTTAAGTGATGATGCGGTCTACGATGGAGCACGCCTGCCTAGAAGATACCTAATCACTCGTGACTTGAAGATACCCAGGTCGTATTTTTTCGGAAATACAGAGTTAGGCAATGAGTTCCATTCGTTAGCTGTACGCACTAAGAATGTGGAAGCAAAACGCTTCGTGCGACAAGTTAGAACGTCCACCATGTATGGATGTCGCATTGCCGTCCGTCTGGTCGTCCTAAGATGGAACGGGGATGGCGGAATCAAATTATGCAACTCCAGGGCGCACTCCCCGAAATGTATCCGATAAAAAACCGATAAACTAGCGACATTACATGAGTTCACTGGAGTTATTGTTAAAACATTTGCACGCTCAAATGAAGAAAGAATTCTCCCCACAGTTAGTCTTTGCAAATCATACCTACGTGGAGTAACTTTAATAAAAAAAGTAATAGCTCCCATTACTTTTTAGGCTTTGCGTGAAAATCAGCGTAAGATGTCGCGTCATCCGACATTATTGCGATTTATATATATTTAGATTGTATCACAGAAACAGTGATTCTTAGTATTAAGCTTAAGTTAAAACTTAACCAGCTTTTCTTTTTAAAAAGTATAGATCAAACTCAGGCGCGTTGGTACTATAGACAGGTGGCATAATTTTTATAATACAAACCCAACATTTGCTAAAAACCAGCGTGCAAATATATTAATAGTATTTTGTAAAATTTCATTAGAATAGTAACATTTTAAAAACGAATCATGCATGCATACGATTATTTATTATTAAAATTCATCATAATTACAACATTTTAAGCTTATTTAGATGTTAATTAAATTATTTCTGAGTAAAATAATTTCATGTTGAGCCACTTTGAAAACTCTCGTTGAAATAATGTTATAATATAGTGTTCTAAAATATTTTGGCAGAGCGCTATAGGTACACCTTGCTGCACATGATATTTCTTGAGTATGATATAGTACGGATCTAGGCTGTGTGAATAGTGTGACCTGTTTCAGAATATTAGAGAATTATAAGGACGGCCGCAGACGTTCGATTTCCAGATCAGTAACGTTGATCAGGAAACCTGATCAGGAACGTTGATCAGGAACCTGATCAGGAACGTTGATCAGGTACCTGATCAAGTAACCAAACATGTGCGGAATATCAAGGTTGATTTTTAAATAAAGGCTTACAGGATTTTACATACAGCTTACTCAACCGGAACCTTTTAGACACGTATTTCGCCTCTATAGCGTGTACAGTTGATATGGATTTTCGCACAGTAATTCCTGCATCTATATAATTATTATTGATCCTATTTACGTCATCACGTATTTCTTGTTATTCAAGCAACTTTCAATTGTAACGTCACAAATTAAGCATTTTCACTTTTTCTGTCTTTTGATGCAGAATTATTTTTTTTAATTTTTTTTATTGGGGATAGGCAAGCCTTTGACCACTTTCTCATATTGACCCTTGACCAATAACGTATATTATGCAATGGCTATGTCCATCATTAATCCAATAATTTGTCTCAAATACTAATTTACATATTTTTAATATTCAACAGCGCGTTTCTCATAATTTATTGTAATTTTATTCATTGAAAATGAAAGCCTAATTTGTCAGGTTGGATTTTAAGCACAACCATTTATAATGCATTTAGTTTAAATGCAAAGATTATTTTAACTCTATAACTGTCGAACTTAACACTAAAAATTGCAGTATACATCATTTGAGCTCAAAACTTAACGAAGAGATGGCTCTTAGATGGGTTTGTAATAAAACGCTGAAAAGGCTAATAACCGAAATCTTAATAAATAATGTCTAAAATTAAGTTTGTCCATACCTCTACTGTATGGACAAACTTAATTTTAGACGTTTTTAAGCTTCACTAGTAACCCTCACCCGCGTGGATTACGGTTTTCCCGCTATCTAAATTATCCCACAGGAACTTTTTCGGGATAAAAGTAGTCTATATGTGTTATAACAGGGTCTAACCTATCTCCAACCAAACCAAATTTAATCAAAATCGGTGCAGCCGTTGAAGCCGATGAAGTAACAAACTACACACATACAAAAAAAAATATTCGCCTTTATAATATTAGCGAGGTTTCATTAACATCATGCTAGGTGGAACTTACGTTCAAATTTTGAAAGGACAAAATCGGCTACTAGTGGGATTCGAACCTACGACCACAGAACGTCCTGTACCGTCCAGGACGGTATTCTGTAGTCATGGGTTCAAATCCCACTAGTGGGTTTGCCACTTGTTTAATAGACCATTTCGAGATTTTCCAGCTAATTTGTTACACATTTTACATGTCTGGTAAAAATAAAAGTCACTTATAAAAACAGTTGATCATAGTTAACCTTGATTGAACAAAATTTGATATTTATTTATTTATTGTTTCAAAAAATGTACACAACATGACAGTTAAAAACCATTGCGCCGTGACATACAAATAAGTTAATAATGAATATCATTTGCTCATTTATCCTTTATCAAAAATTCTCGTGGTTAAGACAAATACTCTTGAACTGTATCTTAAACCAGAAAAAAAGGATTTAAAAAAGTGTTGTAGTTGTAATATTTTTTTAACCCTAAGGTCATCTGTAAAGTATTTTTTTGTTATATTTGAAATAAACACGCATCAGGCGTAGTCCCGTCCCATCTGTCTGTAAACAGTAATCAAACGTAAGCTTACCTTATCTTACAAAAAAAACAACAATAATGTCTGTTGTATGTATTGCTTCCGGGCTGTTTGGCCGTGGTCTAAGTGAAACTTGTGTTCCAGACGTTTCGTCGATCACTGCGGTCGACATCTTCAGTAGTTCAGGTCCGAGCGGCGACAAGAGCGTAGAACTCTCCTTCGCGGCGACTTCTCTGATACTGAGGAAACGTCTGGAACACAAGTTTCACATAGACCACGGCCAAACAGCCCGGAAGCAATACATACAACATGCAACGCCGGCCGTGAAAGCCTTAGAGTTTACAACAATAATGTCATCGGCAGCTCGACCTCCAGAAAAGGAAGGTGTAAAGGATTGGTGACGTTTCATAATGCGCCCAGTGCTACGGATATAATATGGAACAACATTCACACAAGGTCTTTAGGTCCCAAACTAGTCAGAGCCTGTACTATGGTAACCTGATGACTGATATATATACTTATATACATATACACACCCAGACACAGGTCAGACATGTTCATACACACAAATGTTCGACCTGTCCGGGAATCGAACCCGGGACCAGCGGCTCACAAGGCAGAGTGCTACCAACTGCGCCAACCGGCCAGTCAATATATATATCCATAGGCGATAGTGATCGCTTCCCATCAGGAAGACCGTCTGCTTTTTAGCTAACTACCTATTGCACCAAAAATACGTAGAAAACAGACTGACATAAAATATTTTTTTTGTGTTCTTTTATTCGAGTGTGGTCGTAGATTTCGATAATTCTACCTCCCCAGCGAATACAGGCTCAGCCTTCTAACAATTTAATTTAGACGTGCTTAGAATTTTCCACATTGAACAGATTCTTAAGATTATTAAAAAATCTTAATCAAAATGATATTGAATTGTAAAGAAAAGAGAAATAACGAGGCAGGGTTGTTTCCCAAAGATGACTGTAATATATTTTTAATTAAATGTAAAAGGATGTGACTTATTTCGACCATACAAAATCGTTCGTTTGAAATTCATCCTACTAATATTATAAATGCGAAAGTTTGTGTGTATGTGTGTAAGTTTCTATGTTTGTTACTTCTTCACGCTCAAACGGCTACACCGGTTTCGATGAAATTTGGTATGGATATAGTTAAAACCCTGGATTAACTTTACATCAACATAGGCTACCTTTATTCTGGAAAATGTATAGTTCCCGTGGGATAATTTAGTTGGCGGGAAAACCGTAATCCACGCGGGTGAAACCGCGGGGCGTGGTAATACATAATCAGATCCTGACCAGTAGGTAAAAAGACCGTGAAAGGAAGTAGAATAGTATATTCCCATCCAATAAAAAAAATATTTCAATATAGGTCTACAATTGACAGAGAAATCGGTGATATAAGAACTGCATATAGTATAGGACACAGACCCTCTAGTTTAATACGATGAAGTCTGTTAAATATAAACAGTAAATGAATCGATATTAATGTTAATTCTCTCAAAACATTCACAATATATTAGAACAAAACAAACAATTTTTTTGTCAGCCATGAGACGTCCTCTGCTGAACATGGGCCTCCCCCATGGGGAGAGGGGTTTGCCAACACTCGCCACGCTTGGCAGACGGGTTGGCGAGCGCAGTATTTTTAGTGACCCTCAGAAGGCACTGCTGCTCACCTTCTGGTAAGTGATCCCTTAGCCGACTTACGGCACCCACGGGGAAGAGATGGGGGGTAAAATTCCAAGCACCGGCTTAGAATGCCGTGGTGGTACCGACCACCACGGCATTTCAATTAACAAACAATACTTTGCCATTAATAAATTTCTACCATTTCCCATAAAACCCATAAAAAACTCAAGTCTGATATTTTCTCGAATAACCAAACACATAACACTCTATTGGCGAAATCGATCTGGATATCCAGAACATAACCTTAACTGAGTTCATAAAGGTCATTACACACACTCGCATCCGGAAAAAAGTTACTTCTCTTTCGGTTGAGGAAATGGGAAGCCATAAATTTTCGCTTCCAGCACCGTTCGAGTTGATTTTGGCTGTACGAGGTTTGAATATTATAGACGATCCTTCATGTTTAAGTTAGTCGTTAAGAGTATTATGTATGCCCTATGATGCGTAATGACTATTCTTCTTATTTCTTCCTTTCTTTCTCTGTAAATCTTCCGTTGTTTGCTATTAATGGTACTGGACTTATTTGAAGGATATTTTAGCTAAGGCCAAAGACATACTATAATTATAACTTAATAATTAATTCAATAAATTAAAAGCTACAAATATGTACTCGACGAAAGGTTTAATCGATTCAGTTACGAGGTACTGAATGTACTTTAATTGTGGTAGCTGTGACACAGGGAACCCTAATACACCTACCAACGACCATCTTAGTTATATCCAGGTATTCTATATCTTTTATTACAAGTGTTTTGTTAAAACTTACTCAGGATTAGTTATATTTGTAATGAATTTGGAGTATATAAATAAAAATTAAACTATTCTACGACTATATAAGTATAATAGGTCCTTACAAATTAAATTGGCCTTTTTTAAGTTTAAAGCAAATGATTCGTTTTTAAATTAATCAATCAAAGTATATACCATTGTTATGTCTGCACCTTAGCAATTTTAGCGTAGTAGTAGCAAGTAGTTCACTGGTTCTTTACGGAAAAAACTGTGGGAGCGAGATTCAATAAAATCTTTGAAGGCGGTTTTGACAGCTTCATCGAAATCAAATGTTTTTCTCTGCAATAAGTTATGCAAGTTACGTAAAAAATGGTAAATGGGTTTTAAAAAAGATAAGGGTTTGTTTTCTACACAAAATTTTCAGAACGAAAACGTACGTATGTTTTCTATTACGGTAGCTTTCCCATACACATTACTAATCCTTTGAGCTGTTTCTGCGGCGCTAGTGCCACCGTGGAACTCGCATTCGTAAATAATCCGATATAATATATAAGTTTTACATAATATTTTATAAACAAAAAAATGTAAAATGAAAATTAAATGGCGCTAAAATAAATGACTCGATAAAATGGAAAGACATATATACACAGGCCTAAATTGACCTAACCAAACCTTTTAATTTAAACACTTCGTAAACTAGATATACTTTGTTTGTGTGAGATCAAAATGGGACAAAACTACAATTTACTATGTAAGGATAAATATAGTTAATATTTTCTCCGCCAAATGTCTGTTTAACCGTATTTTTTATGATACAATATAATCGTAATCGTCGTAATCTTAAGACAACGACACAATTTTATAAACACCACATTTCATCAAAATCGGTTTTTCAACCAGTTTTGATACGATGTATTAAAGATAGTAGTAAAATCATAAGTTTTGTTACAGGAGTCTACTTAAGTGTATATAAGGCTAACAAAATTATTACAGTAATTAATCTACCTAATTATTTAATTTACACTGACATAAATACTACAATTTTAATTAATTGACGTAATATTGATAGTATGTCATTTTTACTATATTATAATTATTTTTTTGCCATCATTTCTGATGATTTGTACTTGTAATGTAACTTTATACGTTTATTTCGATATATTGTTTATAAAAACTGTCATTCAAGTTCTGTTTAAGATTTTACATCTATATACTTGAGTATGAGATTAGATAAATATAATTACGATATAAGCGACCTCCTAATACGTCGCTCGTAATCACGGTATCCACTTGTTGATCTTAGCCTTGTCGCATCCAAGAAGATGGTTGAACTTTCAGCTACTTGTTAGTATGTGGCTATGATCAGAGATGGCGCTGTTATAAATGCGTGAGAAGTTTTTAAAATTATTTTGCTCCGTTTAGCGGAAAGTTAAGACATTGAAATGGCAGTTATTTGTAGTTTTTAAAATTGGATAATGTTTCTTCTATTAGTTCGTTTTTAGAAATATATTGTGTGTGAATAAGTATTATATTAATGTAAGTTGTAAATTGCAGTATCAAAAAATAATAATGTTGTCGTCAAAAACGCTGAGGTATATACACGTTAATAACTCTAATTTATGTAGTACTCTTGGCACAGATAATTGAGACATAAGTGCTATTTATTGTACGTGACTTATTCGTTTATAGGAAAACTGGAAGCAATAACCAAATTCTCATGATAAAGCGTGCTACGCGTACATAGATCCGTATGTAACTTAACTTTAAATTAAACCTATGCTATACTCTTTTTTTTCCTTTTCAGAATTTATAATATTAAACTGTTATCCTTCTGTTTATCATATGACATACATATAAATAAACCAATTTGAAACGAAGCGTGCTTGTTTACTTTAACTATTTGATAGCGTTTTTCAAAAAGCTTACGTTTGATCTCTTTCTCACCTGATGTTAAGTGACAAAGTGGTCTTAGGCGTAGCACGCAAACTTAGAAGGAACCTATTCACTAGCGACTTGAAGACTCCGGGGTGTTCCTATCGGAAACCACAGACTCAGGTAGTCAGTCCCACTCCCTGGCAGTACGCATATTAAAAGTGGAAGCAAAACGCTTCGGGGTATAGCGATGGCGCATAGCCGTACCTACTATAGATATACAGATAGTAACTGATCCACTTGGTTATCCAACATTATCTACAGTCATACCTTGAATACGTAAGGAGGCTTCTTAAGCAAAGTGGATTCACCTTTTTTAAGAAACAACACCTCTACGCTTCTGTTTCGGCGTTAACCCTTCGAGGATAACGCAATTAAAGAGTTTCTGAAGGATTTTCAGTATCGGTGAGCCACCCGCTTTCAGAAGCTCTGATGTGATTCCGTCGTCACCCGGCACCTTTTTGTTCTTAAGCTGTTTCCGTGTAGCTATCCTAATCTCGTACAGGCTGATATCTGAGATGTCTTTGGTATAGTGTCGGGTTAGCTTGGCTCTTGGGTCTTTGGCAAAGCTATTAACAGGTTTAGCGACCAAGTGACTCGATGCTCAATTAAATATGTAAAACTAGCTGCATCCCGCGGTTTTACCGGCGTGGTGATGATGGTGATGATGATAATATAAGCTTGTGTATTAATCCAGGATATAAGCTATCTCCTTAAAAAATTACATCCAAATCCATCTAGCCGTTCTGGGGTAATTGAGTAACAAACATCCATCCATCTAAACTTTCACATTTACAATATTTTTTGGAGCGCCCCGCGGTTTCATCCGCGTGGATTACGGTTTTCCCGCTACATCAATTATTCCACAGGAAAAAGAAGCCAAAGTGCTATTCCAGACTATAATCTATCTCTATGCAAAATTCCATCCAGATCCATTTAGCCGTTATGGCGTAATTGAGTAACAAACATGCATTCATCCATCTATACACCCAAACTTTGACATTTATAATATTATAGTGGGATTGGAGTTGCTATATCCTTAAGAAGACCTCAAAACAGAGATATTATTGTATATGAGAAAAGAGATGATAATGAAATAATAATTTTCTACGCTCCGAGCAGACTGCTTTCTCGTTGACGTCATTAATCTGTGACGTCAACGGCCCTTGTGTGTTGACTTAGATTGGAAACGTCATTATGACAATTTGTGGCCGCGTGATTAGCTCGGAACTTCGTCATTTACGTTTGCGAATAATTGTGTTATATATTTAGTATTTCTAAATATATAACACAATTATTCGCAAACGTAAATGTTTATTAATATACAGAGTTAATTTGAGACGTTAAAATTACACACCGTGTTGGTTATATACAAGTGATGTTTATGTGTTAATATTTTTGACTAGGCTTTTTTCAGGATATAATTGACAATTGACATACAACGTAATTTTTTAATACACCGTCACGAAAAAAACCATCTTTACTTGAAGTATAAAATTATATCGTATTTATCAAACCAAAGATCCCTGAAAATATGAAACAAATTCAATTTGACAAAAGCGGTTCAGGTTTTTATTCAGAGCTTATCCGAACAATGAATAATCGTTCAGAATTCATTCCGTGTTCATTCAATTATTCATTGTTCACTCATCAGTGTTCATGTATTGATTTACAACTTGCAAGTCACAAGATAAGGAACGTGACCAGAATAATCATTTATTTGCGAGAAACTCGGCCTTGTAGTATAGTATATGCTGAAACTGTAGATGCACATAGATTTAGGGCCCAACCTCTATTGCAGACACCTAATAGCATGAATTTCTGCGAATGGTTTGTACTAATTATTTATTATGTGAAATGATTTCCAGCTGGTGTCTATAGGCATTTTTTATTAATTCATTGGCAAGAATTCTTGTAGGGACATAGATACCACCGCAGTGCCTTTACTTTTATTATAAACAGTAGTGTCTTAGACTTGTAGAAAGTTTACTGAGAGGGAAATTTTAGCGTGAAGATTAATTGCCATCTATATCACATCGATACAACTAGTCTTATCCATGTTTTTAATGCTCCTTATGTGTTCGGCAAGTCTCATTGCGACATTACGTTGAGTCTCTCTCACGTAGCACTTTCCGCAGTCACACGGTATTCTGTACACTCCCGGCGGTCTTTATCTTTTGGTAAACGCAGCATCTATCGCAGTTGACTTGGAGAATGAAAAAATGGCCTGATTTTGTACTTCTTACGTAAGAGATATCCGATTTTGTCACTACGCCTTTTACGAAAGGTAAATAAACTGGGCATTATTCGACCGAAGTCGGCCGTACTCTGTTTCCTTTGTCAAGCATCCGAAAGTACTGTCGCCATTTGTAACCATTATCTTCTAGTACTCCCTTAACGCGCTTAAGTTATTTTTCTACATATAGGGGATCACACCATTTCATTAAAGATCTTGGTGTTAAGGACATGTATGCGGAGTGATGGTGCCGCGATTGGCGATGGTATCGACCTTCATGCAGGCTATAATAATGTGTCAAACTCAACATAAAAAAGTAATTATGATTTTTTAATATGACATATATATGTAACCATCTGTGTTTACTTTCGTATCCGAAAAGTCTGTATTGGTTTTATAAACTATATAGTATCTTAAAAAAATTTTTTACACCAAATGTATGTTTTGTCTGTTTTTTATACGTATTCTGACGTTTAGGGCTGTCGTAACTACGACGCGGCGACGTGACGTACCCTTGGGTCATCCTGCGGCGAAATCCGCTGAGGCTTTATCACATCCCTAAATGTTTTCCTTCACTGTACGCAGCCAGAGAATTATTTCGGTAATCATATCCTGCCCTGACCTTTGGTTTAGAATACAGTAAATACTTTCACGTTATTCGACCTACAATGTTGATCGTATCACTGTTTAAATGTTGTAAGATTACACAATTTTTAAATCAGGATTACCTGATTAAAAAATTGTGTAATCTTACAAGATTAAAAATATATTCTCAGATCGGAAAATTAGCACTTAAACTTCCACTATTAAGAAACTATTGCGTAACAGACATACTCATATGTCGTATGTAGAAAATGGGATCAAATGATTTCACATTTAACCGTTAAGTCATAAATTTGAAAGTTTGTATAAATAATATTCGATTCAAGAATACCTACAATTTGTTTACAAACTATAACAATATTTAAATGTAACATAGCTATGCTTAAAAGTACATGTTATGTATATTTATTGATCAATAATTACCAGAACTATATTATAATATGGTTTTATAGATTAGAATGAAAATCAGGTGAGTGAATGCACAGAGACGGATTATGGTCTGAAATAGCACAAAGATATATATGCTACTTATGTAAAAAAGTACGGTAACGGGAAAACGAGGGCTTAGTAACCTGCTGTTAAGTGATGACGTTGTCTAGGATGTCATTACATCCTAGATAGGTGAGACATTTGTCAAGCGCAAGCTTACGATATAAAAAAAAAAGTCGCATTTGCAGCTAGTATTTCTGAAAATACGTAACTTTGGAAATCAGTCTTTACATTGCATAATCGAAGTGACTCAGCCTACTAAAGCTCTGGCTGAGTTCCAAAACGGTATCGCATCATGAATCAATACTTTGATGAAATGTAGTCTTTTGAGAAAGTGTTTTAATTGTGAAATGATTCATATTAAAATATGTTTTACTGTATAGATCTAACGTTTGACCATGTCTCACTTGATGGTCAGTGGCGATGTGGTCGAAGACGTTATCACGCTAGTCCTAGAATGCTTAACGGCTCTCAAGGACTGCTGCCTGAACACATTATGTGTTTGGTGACAGTTATTCAAACCTGAGGGTAGTAGTTGTCCAGGCGGGTACTAGAGAGTACCCTACCACGATGCTGGGAATTTGATAACGGTGTTATCTTCACCTTTTCAAATCAATAACGGTTTAACGAAATAATTTATTGAGTCTAATAAATGAACTGGCAATGGTAAAATAACACGAAATATCTTATACACAACATTATTTTTGTCATACTGATTCTTTTTCTAATATATCATAATTTTAATTGTATCACACCCACACAAAGCCCCCAGAGATACACCATAATAGCCCCTTATACAAACCACACACACACTCTCGACTTTCACACACCACGACAAGCCAGCAACCTAACATTTATAAATCCAGTTATATCTGACGTGCCTATATAGCGGTACAGACCGTCTTACATTAATGTTATACCTATATAATGGAAATCCGTTTTTGGCGGTAGGTAACAATAACATACATCAAACTCTGTTAATTAAGAGCTGTGGATTTTGTAAAATAATATGATAAAAATACATAGACAACCTTAAGTCTTTTTAACGTACTACATGTCTGATAAACAAAAAAAAAAACACTTATGAGAACAGCTCATGAAGGTTTATTATGATTGAACGAAATTTGATTTCATTTGCTAATTTATTACTGAAACAATATTTTCGACCGAGCATAAGATAAAAAAATACCAAGAGAAAAATGTAGGAGTGAATGTCGGCTTGTACAATCATTCCTTTAAGATATTTTATCATATAATTTTTTTGCTCGAGCTCAGCAAGCACTCTTATGAGGTGACAGGCCTTCTCTATAGATTGTCTGTTATCATAGGATTTTCCCAAGAGGCTCGCCCCAAAAATGCTTTCACAAGGTTCATAACTTTTACTACATGGTTTTGAGACGGGAGGAAGATGATGTTTTACTGATAAGAGTCGTAAACTTTCTACAAACGCTAGTGTAACTAACAATGTAGGTATAAGTACCATCTTCGTTATATATTAGCTGACATTCTATGGCTAGGTTCCAAGCCTGAAACTTCGAATTTAATACCTGCACATTATTTAATGTTAAAAACTAAACTGTGGTAAAGATCTCTATAACAACCAAACGTTTGTCCTATCACACCATCGTAGTGTGGGTATATGTGATTTATGAACTTTAACTTTACAGATTTTGTAGCAGAGATAACTTTAAAATATTAGTGGCAAATGATCGGCTTGTGATGCGCAGTACAATAAGGTGAAGTTAGGAGTATCCAATTAAAATGTATTTATTTATATTATATTTTTGTCATATTTTGCATATTGTTTTTGGCCATTTTCCTTACCTTATAAGTAATTTTGCGCCATCCTAGATGCTTGCTTTGGCAGAAAAGTCTTTACGAACAGTATCGGAAGAAAGAATATAAATAAGAATTTTACTTTATAGATGATAAGTTTATCATTATCTATGATGTTGAAGTAATCATTTAGAAAATATATGATGATAACGTTGTACAGAAACCGATGTGCATACGCATTTTGTGTTATCTATGTCCACGGAAATACTGATATTTATCATCATCATCACAGACATAAGACGTCCACTGCTGGACATAGGCGTCCTATTTATATGTTACCCAAAATGTCACCTCAATGAATGTAAAAAAAATATCCAATTGAGTTAATTATTATGTGTCTCGCGTTTCAGACTACGGGTATTTGATGTTCAAGTTATTTTGTCTCAAATATATCCATAAATTCGTTTGAATTTTAAAAAACCGCCATATATCTTTGAATCTCTCAGAACACAACTAAAAGAAGTGAAAACTCTGATATATTGTATGTAGGTTATATCAGAGACTGTATCGACATGAAAAATACCGGCAAATCTAGATTTTTGTAACTTATAACCCCAAAGTGGTCTAGTGCTACTGAACAAAGCCATACGAGTAAAACCCAGTGCTCAAAAAATGAGCAGACTTCTCAAACACCTTTTTTTTGATTGGAAATTCTCGTGAGTTTGACACATTATTATATATATGTGGTATCCGGCTTTACTCACGTTTATAGTCGAAGTTTCGACCTCTCAAACACCGGCAGTGACGAAGTTCAAAAATCTCCTATATTCTTGTGAGAAAAGGTTAAATAAATCATTATCCCGTATAAAATACAGCATTGTTTTCAAAGTTCTTCTACCGCCAAGTGTTGTGACCCTAGATACATAACTAAACTAAACCAACCACGTAATACTTATGACGAGCTTTAGGAAAAATCATCACGCCAAAATATTATACTGGTCATAACCTAGGATTAACTATAACTCTAAATTAGCTACGAGTTTTATACGCAATCACGATGTATAAGGTCCACGGGGGTCCGTTTTACCGCACACTTTAATCATAGACCCCAACGTATTAGAGCTGGTCGTAAACTTTGAACAGTAACGTCAACGCAATCATTTTCTATGGAAAATAACTAGCTTATTACTTGATACTCGTTTATATCAAGAAGTAGTAGACAGCAGGCATCACATACAACCATCAAACATACTCAAAGCCATGACTCTCCGCTTTTAAATTCTGTATAAATCATCTTCATCATCCCACCCGTAAGGTATCCACTGCTGGATTTATGCCTTCACATGTATTTTTAGGGGGATATGGCAGTACTCGTCACGCTTTGCAGATGGGTTGGCAAACGCATTGTGTTGATTATATCCTCAAAAGGCGCTGCTGACCACTTTCTGGTACGTGATCCCTTTTTTTTTTTTTTTCGTGGTGGAAATGCCTTTACGCACTTCCGCCAACCCAGGGGGGAGGGTTGGCGGGGTGTGTCGGACTCTGCTCGAGGGCGGCTTGAGAAGGCCCCCAACCCTGACTACACCCACAGCAGCCAGGGTCCCCTACCGAGTAAAACCTACCACGGTGTTCTTCCAGGCGCTTTAGTACCAGGACTACGGGCACACTTTCGCACTCTACCGCGGTGGTACGTGATCCCTTAGCCAACTTTTACGGCACCCACAGATAGAGATGGAGGGTACAATTCTAGGCCAGTACCCCACGACAGTAAAAAAAAAATTCAATACAGACTTTTTATTCGTTAAATAATTATTATATATCTGCATCAAAATTATTGCATCGTAAATAATTCAAAGCACCAAAGATTTCATACCAAAAAATCTTGGCATAATTGCTGCTCTTTCATCAATTACTTACATATAATTATATATACAAACATATAATTGTAAAATAATGTATTTATTTATTCAGACAGCTTCATATTCACATAATAATAACATTAAACAATACATTTAATTACTAACAATGTCAAAAGACGCTTTTAAAGAGTCGTATTTAAATTTTGTTCAACAGGTTTAATCACAGTTCATGATTTAAATTTTATTCACTTAACATCAGGTGAGACAGCAGTCAAATGTAAGCTTATTACCTTTTAAAATCGTACCTAATCCATTAGTTATATTAGCGCCATTTTGAGATGAGATTTGTCATGTTTCGAGTGGGAAGTTAGGTTTGTTTTTATACTAATAATAAATGAAATGAGTCTATTCCCCGCCGTGTGGTAAATACTAACGTGGGTACAGTGTAAAGTGGTTTAACCAAGGGTTAAACCACTTTACAATGTACCCACGACATCTATAGCTTACAGCGCTTCGAAAATAATATCTGACGCTGCGATAGTATATACGACAACGCCGCTGATTATTCGAATGACCATAGATATCGACGACCATTTTCTTTCAGGCATCCGACATACGCGGACGACATTCTTGATATAAATTTATATCAATAGTAGTGGCCCTGGTGTAACACATAGGCTACATTTATCCCGAAAAGAGTATAGTTCCCGTGGGATAATTGAGGTAGCGGGAAAACCGTAACCCACGCGGGTGAAAACGCGGGGCGCTACTAGTATGTCATATTTACCTTTTATCAAAATGAGGCATATTTTTCCTTCTATTATTGTCAACACTAAAAGAAATAAACAACTTCAACACAACAAACCCTCGGTGTGTTTCTGAATAACAAGAAAATAACAAGAAAATAACAAGAAAATAACAAGAAATTTCGATATTCTAAAGTGAGATGAAAGAAAAACAATTTAACTTGTACGATTTTGATCTATAAATAACAAATCTTTTTTAGAGCCGTGTGTGTATCGACTTTTTATGTAGGTATGAGTGACTTAGCTTAGAAGATTAGTAGTATAAGAAACTGTATCCCAATAAGGGTTTTTATATTCATATACCAAATTATGTGCAGTTACATACAATACTTTATCTAATCTCATAACATAGATAATGAAAATGTACGTGAAATCACAGCATATGTTTGCATTTATTTGTAAACGGTTAGCGCCAAAATCCATCTGCTGGTCGCGCATGCGTGTTGGGCCGCGTCCACAGACTATAATATAGAAAAACTGCATTGCAACCTCCATGGTCCAGATGAAGTTGTACCATGGAAAAAAAAACATGTCGATACAGTTGTCATAGAAGAGCTGAATCGAAATGATAACTTTTGAAATTTATTTCGATATATTGTCTTTAAAGACTGTCATTCCAGTTCTGTTTTTGATTTTTTTAATGTTTATATTTCAGTATGAGATTACATAAAAATATTTACTAAACTTGAGATTCAAGAAGTGGTACGACACACCTCAATGTCAGCTACTTCTGCCGTTACTTTTGTTCGTGAGATGGCGCTCTGGCGCTCTGGCGTTGTTCTTCTTAGTTATTATTCGCGAGCCCAGTTCTTTTTAACCGACTTCAAAAAAAGAGGAGGTTTCTAGATTCTACTTTATATATTATATATTTCACAATCAGAAGAGTTATCCATTTTTTTTAAAGATAATACACAGCAACCAAAAAAATATACCTAAAATACTTCAACACTTGTCGAAGTCAGTACCATGCTCGCGATATTTTGAATTATCAAAATATCGCGAGCATGGTACTGACTTCGATAAGAAATAACTTGTTGATGTCGGTACCATGATAGTTCACAAGTAACTATTAAGTTACTTGTGAACTATCATGGTACCGACATCAACAAGTTATTTCACACTTTTTAGTGTTAAAGTAGGGGTCGCTGGGGTTTCCAGGGAACTCTCTAGTGACTCTCCAAGTGTCATAATTATAACCTTGTTGAATGCCCAAATGGCCAAAAAGTAACCTATCGAAAGATATATTTGAATATAATGTGGACAAGCTGAGTGCGTCAATCACAAGATAGGTATCTACCGAATCAAACATTTTTTTTTTCCACTCACATACCCCCGCACTAGGAATCCCTGTATCGCGGGAGGCATGGACACACACAATCACAGCACACAACATCCAAGACCCGGGACAAACATCTACACTCATCGTACAAATGTTTGCCCCGGCCGGGATTCGAACCCAGGGTCCCGGAGACACAGTAGTCATGTCACTGACACTAACCACTGCGCCACGGCGACCGTTATTTGATAATTGATTGAATAAGCACCGCGGGTGAAGAATCCTTCTCACTCCCTGGTCTCGGTTGGAGAAAAAATTGCTTCCACTAATTAAGCCCATTGGTTTCCAACAGACCTGAGGCTGTTCTCGTACGCCTGTATTGCATTGCAATTTGGATTAAGTGAAGAACTTAACTATGGTACAGTAAACCCAACATATTTGAGGCCTTCCTGACAATTAGTGTCATAACAAAAAATTCATAATTAGTATCAAGTAACTCCCGGTTTGTATATATTTTTGGACAGTATTAGTATATGTTCAAATTATTCAAAGAAAAAATTCGGGTACTTCTGGTATTTGAACCCACAAACGACTACGGAATAGCGACCTGTCGCTTTGTAAATTATATCTACACTTTATAATACAAATACAACATGTTTTGACTTACAAGGGTAATAATATATACATTTGCAACAAAACGAATGTCACCTTAGTGTTCTAAGCCGCGTAACGTCTCCTGTTCCCCCACTTTAGGTAATCTTGTACACGTTCGTGTTAGCTATTTGCTTTGAAGTCTCATATTGCTGAAACTTAACCTCAGAACTATAACTCAAACAGTTTCATGAAGCTAAATGCTGTGTAACAAACGAAATAATGAGTGAGAAGACTGTGATAGTACCAAGGAAAACCTCCACCATATTAAAATTTGAATTCTGCTTGCCAATTGCAAGTTTTTAATCTACATTTTGTATACAATTTCAAAATATTGAAGTAATTTTAAACTGACAAATTATTGATTAAAAACTAGATGACCCTTCCTAAAATAAAGCTTCCAAGAACTTCTTCATATTGATGACCGGAATATTAGGAGATGGGTCAAAACTAACTGAAATTGTATAGTGAATAAAGACATTTGTATTTGTATTGTATAGAGAAAAAAACACGTTGCCCAGACGTATGTCATCTGGCTCATAGCAAATAACATGATTACTAAGTTACCAAAGTCTTTAGCTAAAAACCAATTTGTGTTTTGTAGGAAAAGGGTTCTATCTATGTGATTACCTACTTTTACAGTTTATAACTTATTTTGTCAAATAACCCACTCTTATATTTTTACACTAATATTTTTGTATGTTTTGTAACGAATATACTCAAAAACTACCGAACCAATTTCAATTCTCACACCATTAGAATTCTACATCATCCATGAGTAACTTATGCATTATTGCCCGAAAAAAAATTAACATCCTTACTGTAACCGTGCGAAGCCGGGACGGGCCGATAGTATTATAGTCATGCCATAAATACTAAAGGAAAAAAAACATTTCTATTTCAAATAACATTTATTACTTTTACAGTGTGCTAGTTTAATACATAAATATAACATAATTTAAAATATAAAAATCTTATCCGAAGTGATCTCCATTGGCTGCAATACAGTCCTTTAAACGTTGAGGCCAGTTATCTTAGCCATATCCAGCCGAAAACGGTTGTTTTTTCTTCTAAGCATAATATCATAAAGTCTTATTACTGCATCAGAAGTTAACGTCACAGAGTGTTGTTTGCTTACAAATTTCTCATTACACTTCTCTATTAGAATTTGAATAAATGAGAGATAATTATAGACGATAAGCGTCTGTTTGTGTTCTTTTCCAAGATTATTGTTGTGACGTTATTTTTAATCCCCGAGGCAAAAAGATGCTATAAGTTTGACGTGTTTGTGTGACTGCCTGTGGCCTCGTGGTCCCAAAACGGATTCACCGATTTTGGCCGTTTTTAAGCTATTGCACAGCTTCTATCGCGGGCCTTGAGCGTGGAGACCGAATCCAGAAATTCCGTAACGAAAATAATTTAACACTCCCTTTACGACCGGCACAGAGGTGATACTTTTTAGTTTTGCCATGAATATGAGCCCAATATAAGGATAAACCTATGTATATCCAATGTCCTTATTATAAATCTAATTTCAAGGTCATTTTTAATCCAACATAGCATGAAAAAGTTGATTTAAGCCTTCTCGCTTGCTTGGTTTCAAATGAACATTAAGCTCAACAATGTAATGAAACTCTGGGGATAAATTACAAGCCGAAGAGCTGAAGTATACTGAAGTTTTTAAGTCCATTAGTTAAATCGTAATTAGTCCATGTAATAAAGCGACGTTGTTTATAATACACTAGTTGCGCCTTGCGGCTTGGACGCAACGATTACGGATTTCCCGCTACTTGAGTATTACAGAAAAGGATTTTTTCCGGAAAGTAGCCTACCTCCTTCGACAAGGATCTTGCTCTACACCAAAGTTCATCAAAATATGTTCATTATAGGCGTAAAAACGTAACAAACAGGGTTTATGTCACTAATTGTGACATTACACAATATTAAGGTTTTAGAATGTATAAAACACGGGAATTGCTCAAGTAGTAAATCAGAGGGTTCCTCTAGTACTGGGCAAAGCGCGACCGCGCCCGTGAGCGCTCCGTACTCTCCTTGAAAAAGACCACCGAATGTGGTCGAAACTATAGTCGGAACCTTCTGACTTACTACGTGAGTAATTTCCGTGTTTTTCGTGTACATTCATGATGTGTCAAAACCACGTCAGCGTTAACGAAATAATTAAAGTTTTACAAAATTTTAAACAAAATAATCAAAATTTGTCCAGCTATTTGAACGTAACAATTAACAAACATAAACACACACTTTTTCGCATACTTATATAATGTTGGTATGATAAGTTGTTCATCTAATTAGATAAAATCGATAACGCTGAATTACATGTATTCTGTATCTGACTATGGGCCTTCTGAGCAGGCTCAGAGTCGCACAACGAGCTATGGAGAGGGCTATGCTCGGGGTTTCTCTATGTGATCGAATCAGAAATGAGGAGATCCGTAGAAGAACGAAAGTCACCGATATAGCCCAGCGGATTAGCAAGTTGAAGTGGCAGTGGGCAGGGCATATAGCTCGAAGAACCGATGGCCGTTGGGGCCGAAAGGTTCTCGAATGGAGACCACGGACTGGCAAGCGCAGCATAGGACGGCCACCGACTAGGTGGACAGACGACCTGACTAAGACCGCAGGCAAGGGCTGGATGCGGGCCGCTTCCAACCGGCCCTTGTGGAAATCAATGGGGGAGGCCTTTGTCCAGCAGTGGACGTCCTATGGCTGAGATGATGATGATGATGATGATGATGATGTATCTGTAGGCCATGCAAGTGAAACTGAGAGCAAAGGTCTTCGAGAACGCAGCCCATGCTATAGGTATCACTATAACAAAATTAGTTTGGTGCCAGTAATGACACACATTCATAATGTGTAAAAACCACGTCAGTTCAAATAACAAAACCAGTAAAATGATTTCATTTATTTGAGCATCTTTTTACTTTTGTACACATAAAATACGTATTACATCAACATGTAACTTTTTAATATAATCTCATGAAAGATCATCGGCCGCTGAAGAGAGGGTCATGTTTGGGCTTCAACTCACCCAACATTTCGGCAAGCACTTGTGGGTAGGTGAAAATAAATAATACTTAAGCTAACTCTTTGCAGAATCAATATTCAAAATAGATTATTGGTTCAATCGTTCTAAAATCTTTGAATTACTTAAGTCTTATTTTGAAGATACCGCTAGGCCCAGTATACATATGTACTCCTATATAAGAAAACTGTGGCTAACGATATATTGAAAAATTAACTCTATTTAGCAGTCGTAATTATACAATGACTAGTAGCGCCCCGAGATTTCACCCGCGTGGATTACGGTTTTCCCGCTACCTCAATTATCCCACAGGAACTATACTGCTTCCGGGATAAAAGTAGCCTATGTTAATCCAGAGCTTAAAGGCTCTTAGAGCCTTGGCTCCATACCAAATTTTATCGAAATCGGTGTTGCCGTTTTAGAGTGAAGAAGTAACACACATACTTGTACTACTCGTAGGATAGGATTAGTAGGATAACCCATTGACTATTAGAAGGTTTATTTTGTCTTTCCTCTGGGCACCAGCCTAGAATATTTTAAAGGTACATGTCTGCTTATAGAGTTTGATACCATGCCGATAAATCCATTCGCCGTTGGCACCATCTCAGCGAAGGATTCGATAAGATTCCGCTGACAATTCTTCAGGAGGATTGGCGTGACTATACAATGTTCTAGGAAAGGAGTTGGTACATATCCTTGTTGTGGGCATGTACCTAGCAGAACTCGCCTGGCTATCTACCACACTAATTTGTAAACTATCAGCTTAAAAAGCAAAAGCGATGGTATTTTGAAGTCATGGGTTCATGTCGCATCAATAACTATCCAATTTTTTTAGTCAAAAATTCCTCTAAGTTAACTAACATATTTTTAATAATTAAAATTGAGTCTTGATTGTTTTAAATACGATTTTCCTTTTAAAATGAACGAATTATTTTTGTAACGGTTTCGAAATGAGGGAGTTATAAGATGCCAACCTCCTTTAACGTGGAAAATTTTCAACATTTTCTTGAAATTAGAGAAAAATATTGATCGTATAATGAAATAAGTTTTGGCAGCGTTACTACCTTAACTTCGAATTGCAATGTTTATTCGTTGTCCAAGATAAAGACCAATTCAATAGTACTCGTACTAGATTAGACATGAAAGATTAGATATGGAATGTGAAACATCTGTCATATTGATGTATCGTTGATCAATGTCTCAAAATCAGAAATTTAATGCAGCATAAGTATATTTTTCGCGTTGATTTTTTCCATTTTATCAGTAACTGTAATAAGCAGTATCAAGATTAAATTCTTAATATTGCGATATTTTTTCTGTGTTTTTGAAGTGAAAATTTCTTTATTAATTTTTATTATTTTCTACACTCAATCCCCCGCACAAGGATGCGTGTGTTGCGGGAGGCATGGACACATTCAAACACAAAAACATCCAAGACCCGGGACAAACATCTACACTCATCGGATAAATGTATGCCTTTGCCGGGATTCGAACCCTGAGCCACGGGATTCGAGTCACTGACCACTGAGCTACGGTGACCGTCAAGTATGTAAAAGTATATAATTCATTATTTTTCATGTCTTTCATTTTCTTAATAACAAAACAGAAAGTTACACAGAATTTTCCTTAAAGTGAACGCACAATTCTTATCTAATACTGATGCGTGTAGTAGTATCTTAAACGTACCGGGCGTTTAAGATACTAGGGAATAATAAATGAACATATCAATCCTAGGCGACGCAGATTTTGAAAAAACAACGTAGGATATCGCGGCTCGTGGCGTCGAAACTTCAAGTCCACCTCAGTCTTAATACAGCGCGCGACCGATGCGAACGAGCGATTGTGCTCTGCTGATCCCGAGTTACGGCAAACTTGGCTGAATAAACCTACTGTAACTAACTACCTGTGCCAGAAAAAAACTAATAGAACATAACAATTTAGCGGGAAATACTATAGATGTTGGACGAATAAAAACAGCTTGTTTGCGTTTAGAAAAGTTTATTGTTGCATTGTTTCCGTGAGTGTTTATTATTGTAAAAACAGTTATTATAAACTTTATTTATTAAGAAATACTGCAAAATAAGCGTTCAAGAATAGTCGCCTCAGTTAATCGTAAGTATAATTAGTTACGATACTTATTTGTTATGTGGAACAGCTTCTGAATTAAAGCATGAATTAATTATTAAATAGTAGATTTATTTCTGAGTTGATATAGTGCATAAATGAAATGTTAATTATCATCATAGATTTTTTTAGCCTTCAGCCCAACAACAACAAAGTAAAAGACACGCGTGTATCATTGGAATCTTTAAAATATAATTTAAGTATTGTAGTAGATTTGATTAGTTAAGGCATGATAAATAAATAATTAATTACTGAAATAATCTGCAGGACACCGCGCAAAAAAATAATATCTTAACATATCGACGAACTAAGCACAAGATAATCTTGTCAATGTATTAGTGTAGAATGCTAGTAATTATTCTAAGCGCCATTTGAGATATTCATATTTTTATAACAATAGATGTACACAAACTTTATTTTTAAATCTTAAAAGGGGACTATTTTTTCTGAGTTAATTATGAATGACCTAATTACATAACGATGAGTATTAGTTGTGTAAATATACAACTGTGAAATTATACATATATTTTCGGCCCCAGATAAGATTTTTAAAGAAAGCTTATATAATCATCGAAAATTCTTAATAAATAGTTCATGGCAAGGCGACCTGTGTCTTTGAGAGTTATTCTAAAAATTATGACGTAATATGTTCCAAATGTAACCTTCAGCGTGCACTGTCAATTTATTTTAATGATTAACTGTCTGATCTTGGCTCTAAAAGCTGTTTATGAGTTGCGCGATGCCAATCTTTTCATTTCATTCATTTATCGCAGCCATAGGACGTCCACGGCTGGACATATGCCTCCCCATATAGGGGGGATTTGCCAATACTCGCCACGCTTGGCAGGCGGGTTGGCGAGCGCAGTATGGTTTCCTATCCTCAGAAAGCGCTGCTGCCCACCTCCTGGTACTTGAACCCTTAGCCGACTCTTACGGCACCCGCGGGAAGTTCTTTTCTAGGCCGGTACCACCACGGCACACGGATGCCAATCTGGTCAAGCTCAACACCACTAAGTAATCAGGCGTACTCTGCTCAACGGAGTGAAATCCAACTGATCCAATCCAAATCTGACTTATATATATACTAAATATATATGTAATGTGTGTCTATATATTATATTATCTTCTATTGGAGTGCTGCTGCAGCTTAGTTGACAAAACGAACGGTATCCTGCGGTCGTGGGTTCAAATCCCACCAGCAGTCGAACTTTCACCTTCATAAATTGGTCAATGCAATAAACGATTGAACTCTTTGTCTCCGTACTTTGTACCCGTGCTGATTACTTCAGGCCAGAGCAGTTGCTCAGTATGAAGTATCAAGCACAAGTCCGGCCATGCATGGGATACCGTTCTTATCTTTGGCATGGGTCAGACAAGTACCAACTTGAAGCTCTGAAATCAATCGAAAGGAAGGCCAAAAAGATATTCCTCTGATGGATAGTGGATAGTGACTCTGTGGTAGAACGTGGGCTATAGACCCCTCGACACCGAGTTGCTTGCGTATCGGATTTATACCGGATACATATCGGGTTAAAATTTCACATCATTCCCATTTATGTGAATTCATGTCTTACAATCAAATTATAAACTCTAATGCTTTCACGGCCGGCGTTGCATGTTGTATGTATTGCTTCAAGGCTGTTTGGCCGTGGTCTAAGTGACTAATCTGAGTTCAAGCGCCCCTATAAATACACAAGCGACTCAAGACTCCACATCAGTAACAGAGAAGACGCCGCGAAAGAGAGTTCTACGCTCTTGTCGCCGCTCGGACCTGAACCAATCGACGAAACGTCTGGAACACAAGTTTCACTTAGACCACGGCCAAACAGCCCGGAAGCAATACATACAACAATCAAATTATATTTGAACCAATTTATTAAAATAAGCACAGAACATAAATAAGCATGACTTGTTTGCTATACCTATGTCACGTGACCGAGTTCCCCGTAAACCAATCTATTGCGAATATCCGGGAAATCAGGTAGCGGGTAGTGCCCCCCCGCGGTTTCCCCCTAGTTGCGATTGCAGTGGATAATATGATTTAAAGTCATTGGGAAAAATACCCGGGATTTTTGTATTGTATGTATTTTTATTTGATTTTGCGTGTTTATGTGTTCACAATGATGGGCGTTTAAACTCGAAAAAAGGATTTGAGGGAATATTTGTAGTGTAATAAAATATATCAATTATATTACACAATATTTCAACTATTTTAATATAACAATTATTAAATATTTTCTTTTTTAAGAAAATTTTGAATAATTTGAGATGAGTAGTGGAAGACAGTTTATAGTTTTTGAACTACGTAGGTAATCATGTTTTACTAGTAGCGCCTCGCAGTTTCACCCGCGTGGATTACGGTTTTCCTGCTACCTGGATTATTTCACGGGAACTATACTTTTTTGGGGGTAAAAGTAGCCTATCTGATATTCAAGGGTCTAACCTATCTCCATACCAAATTTTATCGAAATCGGTGTAGCCGTTTGAGCGTGAAGAAGTAACGAACACATACACATACAAACATACACACACATACACATACAATACACACAATGTGGCAATGCTGCTAGCATTCTGGGAAAACTGCCAGCCGGTAGCGGGTTAGAACATTTGAGTTATCTATAGGCTACCAATAGCTAGTGGATTGCTCAAATGTTATTGGAATAGCTGCAGTATTGCTATTAGTTATTAGTGTTTTATTTTAATAAAGGCATTTGCCCTAAGAAAAAGAAATACACACAAACTTTTGCATTTATAATATTAGTAAGATTTACTGAAATCTTGTTGATATAAATAAACAATATGTATGTACATATATAGCCACCACACGATGACGTCGACAACTTACAGCCTGATCAGTGCCTCGATAAGCCTGATACGAGTAAACATTTCAATGTTTCTAATCAATGCCACTACGGTTTTGTTATCGACAGCTTTGAGGGGATAATCTGGGTTAGTTATTGGGATAGCTGAATATACAGTTTTATTCCGTACGACACGGATGCATACATTAAATACAATAGGTCCTCATATGTTTCATGGGTCAAAGGGATTTCATTTATTTTTATTTTTATACTGTTTAGATATAGCGTTTGACCACTATCTCACTTGATGGTCAGTGAAGATGTGTCGAAGATGTTATCACGCTGATCTCTACTTGTACAGATGTATAATATAATACATAATATAATATATATAATTATTATATTATATTGATTATACATTATATATATAATATATAATTTATAATCAAATATCGTAGAGATCAAACACAATCTCAAGAGATTGGAAGGTATATGTGAATTTCAAAGGTTCAAACGAACTGTGTGAATTAAATCTTGAACGCTGTGTTTTTGCAGGGCTGTGACAGCCCTGCAGTTTAACAAGATCAAGGGTGGGTAGTTGGAGAAACTACGCGCTCTCGCCTATATCACCCGCATTTCTCCAGTCTTCTCGTGACCACGACCAATGCACCTTGGTCGAAACGTCGAGGTAAATAAATTACAAAATGTTTTTCTCGCGATCAAGCCCCCATTGATTGATTTACAATGTATTCTCAATTTTTCTGTAAGTCGTGGAATCCTGGACGATACGGGCAGTAGATAGGAGAAAGGTAGACCCGGTGGCCGTCCTATGCTGCGCTTGCCAGTCCGTGGTCTCCACTCGAGAACCTTTCGACCACAACGGCCATCGGTTCTTCGAGCTATGTGCCCTGCCCACTGCCACTTCAATTTGCTAATCCGCTGGGCTATGTCGGTGGCTTTTGTTCTTCTACGGATCTCCTCATTTCTGATTCGATCGCGTAGAGAAACTTCGAACATAGTCCTCTCCATAGCTCGTTGTGCGACTCTGAGCCTGCTCAGAAGGCCCATAGTTAGAGACCACGTTTCGGTTCCGTAAGTCATCACTGGTAACACACACTGTTCGAAGACCTTCGTTTTCAGGCATTGTGGTATTTTGGATAAAAAGACGTCTCGGTGCTTCCCGAACTACGAACCTATTTTGGTAATGTGGTACGAAAACAACCAGAAAGCCTAGTGTAGTAGCTGTACGAGTATAGTGAAAATGGGTGGCAAAAGACCACGAGGCCGATCATTTAGCTGTTGGTTTGACCAAGTAAAGGCCCCAAGACTTTCAGTGGCCACCGCTCTGAGGCAAGCCTTAAACAGGCAATCAACAGTCAATCACTCCACTCAAACTTTCCAGGACGGGCATGACCTTTAGTGATGAAGAATACGACGTAGAAGAGATAGGCACAAAACCCTCCGCTTTTAGGGAACTGAGTACATTATTTGGCTTACTAAACTAAGGATTTAGGCCACAAAAGCATGAAGACATCCGGTGTATTACGACATGTATTTAAATGTATACAGTTATTGTTTTGAGAATAGGCAAGCGTTTGACTACCATCTCACCTGATCGTAAGTGATGATGCGGTATGCTATATACATAATTACAAACATATATGGTATATACTCGTATAATATAATACGATGCTTTTATTAAAATAAAATAGTAGTAATAAATTAATAGTAGTAACTAATTACAATACTTATATTTATATGCGCATGTGGTGTCATACAGTATGTAAAGTCTGATAATAAATATACCATACGATAAAATTTACTTTCACTATAATAATTATAATACCAAAAGCTTATTATATGTGTAGACGTGCGTGGGTGCAGATAAGTTTTACTAAGTTAAGTTTCTATATCTACATTTATGTGGACTTAATGTAGACAGTAATTGATGTATGAAAACTGTATTATTCGGTTATATAACCTGAATCTATTTTTAAATATTAGCGTAGGCTTAATGTAGTCAAAGGTCTGATTTTGTTTCATAGGTTTGAAATAACTTTTATGTCATTTAAACAGACTTCAAAGAACACAATAATACACAGAACATTAAGCCAACCTACGCAGAGCTTTGTGTAGGTAAATACGTCATCCTTTGGCCGTTGTAATTGTTGTACGTATTTTAGTTTCCCCGTGGGGTTTCTGATAAATATCTTATCAGAATATAAATTCGATTTCTGAAAAGCAATAATATTGTTTGCGCTTTACGTATAGATTGTCTGATGACTGAAGCGGTTATAGATTCGATGTGTTCTAAATGAGAACAATCCCACCTTAATTTTATAATGTATCCCACTAATTATAAATGTGAAAGTTTGGATGGATGGATGCTTGTTACTCAATCACGCCAGAACGGCTGTATGGATTTAGATGAAATTTAGTATGTCGATAGCTTATATCCTGGAACAATACATAGGCTTATTTTCATTATCACCATAATCACCGGTTTTCATCACCATGGGGGTAAAACCTCGGGGTAATATTATACTTTGATATTTAATGTCAAAGTTTGGATGGGAGGATGGTTTTTACTCAATCACGCCAGAACGGCTGATCGGATCTGGATGAAATTTGGCACAGAGATAGATAGTCTGAAATAGCACATAGACTACTTGTTATCCCATTAAAATGTATGATTCCCACGGAATAATTGATGTAGCGAATTAACCGTAATCCACGTGGTTGAAACCGCGGGTCGCTACTAGTGTTTTATATATCTATAAAGTACTAGTAGCCTGTCCCGTCTTCGCACACTTTCATATTTGAAGTTTTAGCAAGAATCCTTAATTTTTCTAGCAATATATATAGCCTATGTTACTCATATAGTAGTGGTGAAAGAATTTTTGAAATCGGGTCAGTAGTTTCTGAGTTTAATCTTTACAAACATAAAAAATACAAGAATTCTAGGTCTGGCGTGATAACATCTTCGACCACATCGTCACTGACCTTCAAGTGAAATAGTGGTCAAACGCTAGATCAATAAGGTTAAAAAACAAACATAAAATATTACTTTTTCCTCAATAATAATATAAGTGCAGAAGTGTAGTTGAAGATAGCTTTTACAGTAAATGTTTTTAATAATGTTTTTTTTTTTTTTTATTAACATTCACACAAGGTTTTCAGGTCCCAAACTAGGCAGAGCCTGTGCTATGGTAACCTGATGACTGATATACAGACGTGTTCATGCACACAAATGTTTGACCTGTCCGGGAATCGAACCAGCGGCTCAGAAGGCAGAGTGCTACCAACTGCGCCAACCTTTAAAGTGGCAATCTTATTAAGTTTACATGATTGTATAGTTAGCTATGTTGCGTTAGTTATATTTATGGTTATCAATGTTTTCATGTTATCACAGATCACAATACTGTAATGTCCAAATAATCCAGACATTATCGCATCGTAGTTCTTATTTGTTTTGTATTAAGGGTAAGGTCTCATTCGCCGACTCTGAAGTATATTGTAATGCGATATTATATAACAATGAAGTAATATTTGCTCTCATCGAAAAATAATCTGTTTGTTTCTCCAGGCACATTTGTTAACCTTAGATTACGAAACCTGATAAGACAGTTATCTCTGTAAAACGTTTGTTACCGGCACTGATTGTATTTAAACATTATTTTCTCGGTTATTGTATTAACAATATAATTATTCAAAGGCCGTGGTGGTACTGGCCGAGAATAGTACTCCCCCATCTCTTCCCGCGGGTGCCGTAAGAGTCGGCTAAGGGATCACGTACCAGAAGGTGGGCAGCAGCGCCTTCTGAGGATCGGAAATAATACTGCGCTCACCAACCCGCCTGCCAAGCGTGGCGAGTATTGGCAAATCCCCCCCTATATGGGGGAGGCATATATCCAGCAGTGGACGTTCTATGGCTGAGATGGTGATGATATTCAAAGGTAGAATAAGTATTATTACATTTTTGGCATAGTTTTAGATTTTTCTTAAGTCTTTTGGCAATCTTTTCTTTTATTCATTTTTTGAAAAGCTGTGTTTCTTTTTCTTTTACGAAAGGATTTAAGGTTACCAAATACTATACTGACAATACTACATGTATACAAATTGTCTGAAAATGTAATAGTATCAAGAATTTATATGCTTACAGATGTACAATGTCAGTTTAATTTTATTTTTTTTAAAGGGGCAAATGCCTTTATTGAAATAAAACGATAATAACTAATTACAATACTGCAGCTACTACAATAACATTTGAGCAATCCACCAGCTATTGGCAGCCTATAGATAATTCAAATGTTCTAACCCGCTACCGGCTGGCAGCGTGCCCAGAATGCTAGCAGCATTGCCACGTTGAATTGCAATGCTGATTCGTTGAGCCAAATATGTGCCAGCATTTTGGTCACGCGTCGCTTCGATCAAACGCTCTGACAAATTTTGGAAAATCCGATGAGCTCCAGGTCCCCACGGGCTCAATGTTAATGTAATGCCCAATGCTTAAAAATTGTATTATTATAATATATTAGTATATACTGACTTCAACAAGTCATTACACCCTTTTTGATTGCTTAAGTCGGTTCCAATTTTTGGTATTTATTGTATAAATTCAAACAGTCGAAGTCTATTTAGACTGTGTTTCCCGATATGTACAATCCTGGAGTCTTCAAGTCGCGAGTGAATAGGTACCTTCTAGGTTTGCGTGCTAAATCCTAGACAACGTCATCACTTAACATCAGGTGAGACAGTTGTCAAACGCAAACTTATAATATGTAAAAAAAAAAAAAAAAACTATTTTTAATCGACTGTACCTTTTATGCTTGCTTTGACATCAAATCCATATTATAACGTTACGATGACATAATAACCAACGCAAACTTATTCCGAAAACTAATAAAAGCAAATCATTTTAGTTTCCAACCAGTCTGTACAATAACCACAAAGGCTATATCAACAAACACTTTATATGTCGTGTCTTTACGATCACTAATTTTACATTGCGACGTTGATAGCAATATAATCCCATAATACTATGATCCCGTTGATAAGTTATCACCTTGTTTGGCTTTTAGAGATATTTTGGTGGCAACACTTTGGCAAACAGTACTTATGTATACCATGGCAAGGTACTGGAGGCTTTATATTATATATAATATATTTATATATATATTATATACTCTTTTCCAAAGTGTATATATATATATATATATATATATATATAATATCCTTATAATGAATACATTTTTGTATGTATTGCTTCCGGGCTGTTTGGCCGTGGTCTATGTGAAACTTGTGTTCCAGACTTTTCGTCGATCCCTGCGGTCGACATCTTCAGTGGTTCGGCGCGGCGTCTTCTCTGATACTGATCTGAAGACGCCGCGAAGGAGAGTTCTACGCTCTTGTCGCCGCTCGGACCTGAACCATTGAAGATGTCAACCGCAGTGATCGACGAAAAGTCTGGAACACAAGTTTCACATAGACCACGGCCAAACAGCCCGGAAGCAAAACATACAACATACAACGCCGGCCGTGAAAGCCTTAGAGTTTGAATACATTTTTGTTTCATCTTACATTTAGAATGTTTCAATAACTAGAAATTATTGATTTACTTATTAGAATCACATGACAATGACGGTTGCCGTGGCGCAGTGGTCAGTGACATTGACTTTTGTGTCTCCGGAACCCTGGGTTCGAATCTTGGCAAGGGCAATCATTTCTGCGATGAGTGTAGATGTTTGTCCTGGGTCTTGGGTGTTTGTTTGCTGTGATTGTGTGTGTCCAAGCCTCCCGTGATTCAGGGAATCCTAGTGCGGGGGGTCTGAGTGTGATAAATAAATAATAAAAAAAACAGAAAGAAAAAAATCTTTCTCGACTATATTAGTGAAAGCGGCTAGTAAACGAGACACCTTATACCATATACCTGTCCGGACAGAGATGTATAAAAATACGCAAAAAACGGCCTAAGTTAGGCACAATGTGTGCACAGTCATAGTGAACATTGTCTTATAATTTTCTATGTGTGCGTGCTTAGGAATACTCAGTATAAAATAATTACAAAATCATATCGAAATTGTAAGTCAAAATGAGTAGATTATAGTCTATGCGTTTATGTTTAAAGACCGTTTGTCAGTCAAAGGCTTAGCTCGGAGAATGGCTATTTATGTGCGAAATTATAAAAGTTAAAATATATCTTTAAGTACTATATTTAGCATAAAGTATAATGTGACTTCAAAACCCATCTCTTAATTTTTGTTTTACTAGTATTTTTTCTTGGATTTAATTTTGTAAGATATTATCAAGAACTATTCGGATTAAACAATCCTTCCTACCTACTAACAGGCTTTTTTGTCAAAGTATGTACAAACTACAACGATAATATCGGTGATGAGGCATTAACTACTTCGGTTCACCAGGTACCAGTTTAACTAGCTTTATAACAAACACCCAAGAAAAAAAAACATAGTTCTTTCTTCCTTTTGGAAGCTATGACGCCACAGGCTATCCAACTAATATAGACCACAGCACACACACTTTGAAAAACACTTATTTTGGGTGATTGAGACACCTAAGCTTGGTTTTAATCAATCACCCGTTTTTTATCAAAACTGCGTGAAAATTATTATCAGTGGAAATGAACATTTTCCCAAAACTTGGTTAAATTAGTACACAGCCGGTAACTCCGTCCAATTAAGCTAACCTACAAAATATCGAAAAGAATTTGTATTTAAATACAAATATAATTATACTAATACAAATTACTAATTCACCTATGAAAAACGGAACTAGTAGTCACTCATTCAAGATGTGACCAAAAAAATAGTTGATGAACCTAGCTGATCGGTTAAGATCGCAAAAGTAAACATCGCTACGAGTAGGTACTTATAGGATTTTCATCATCGTCATCATTTAGGAATGTTTTCCTACTAACAATAAAGGCGAAAGTTTGTGTGTCTGTTTGTTACTTCTTCACGCTCAAACGGCTACCAATTCCGATGAAACTTGGTACGTAGATACTTCAGGTCCTGTAATAATACATAGGCTACTTTTCATCATCATCATCATCATTGATCATCACCACGCGGGTAAAACCACGGAGCACAGCTAGTACGAATATATATCATATAATATAATACTCCAATCAAATAAACCTGTACATTACGCCTCTTCAACAAAAAGTATGTGCTTATTTGTAATGGAAATAACTTGTGGTATTGAATAGAATTCATTAGGAACTTTTTCCGGGGAAAGTTTCTTGGCTCACTCAACCGGTATAAGAACCTCATCAAAACTCATAATAAACACAATACGAATTGTGCACAAAAATCATAAATACGAGTTCAAGTTTGGCTTTAAGTTATTGTACTTGAAAATTCTTAAAAAGTTTGATAATACGCATTGACTATTCATTTGGTGATTCTTACCTCACTTAGATAGAGGGAAATTGAAAAACTTTTGCATGAGTGAACTTAACCAATTATATTGAACGGGACTCGGTCAATTACTAAAACTAGCTAAAATTCTTTAAAATGTAGCTCTAAATATTTCGACCTAGGCTCCGTCTATGTCCGTTGCGTAGTGGTCGCGGCGATCTAGCAGAATAAACCCACCTAATGGGGGGGATCGGACATGCCCGTAACTTAGGTTGAAATATTTCGACTATAAAAGTGAGCCGGATAATACATATAATGTATAATCATAACTCCTTACAAAGTTACCCCTAATAATAACGAGTTTTAGTCGGCGCGAAATAAAGTGACGACTTATTTTAGCTCAATCTACCTTCATTTTAATGAAAAGATCTAATTTAGTATTAATATGTTTGCAATAGGTAGTAGATTGCTCAAATGTTTCGGTAGTAGGTGTAGTATTGTAATTAGTTTTTAGTATTTTATTTTTTTTAAAAGCATCGGCCCATAAAAAAATATTTTACTGTTAGTCATAAGGTTATTGTAGTTCTATAAGAACTTTATCAAAACCGTTAATGTGTATAAAACGCTATATTATTTAACTGCACTTTTAGTTCGATTGACAAACAGTTTTACTACCATCTTGATTAGTAATGTTGTCGGCATTTTTATTGTCACATACCATTTCGGAGATTTTCATCCAATTTAGATGTGCGATGGCTTGGAAAAGTTTTCCTTGTTTGCTTTATTGACTAGAACCTATTTATTTTACGTGGAGATTACGGTCCAGAGGTTTGGACTCCCGTTCTGGGTCGTATGTACCTGATGAAAATACTGGCCATAGCATTTGAGAGAGAAAACGCTGGTAGTGTTGCCAGATCATTTGCTCCAGGTGCAATTCAGTACGGATTATTAAGCAAAGGTTATTATATTACTTTATTTATTTTTGTATTTTAGGCCATTTTCATGGAGTAAATTTATTAACGTGTGGTACTTTTCTATGTTTAACGTTAAATAACAGTAAATTTGGATAAGTACATAATGGTGTAAAAAGTCAGTCTTGATCAGTCACCATAATCATCTCAGCCATAAGACTGAGACTACTGCTGGACATACGCCTCCCCCTTATGGTGGATGGGGCGTGGCGAGGCCATAAGGTTGGCCAAAACACGCCATGCTTGGCTGACAGGTAAGTTATGGTAAGTAATCCCTTAGCCGATTCTTACGGCACACACGGGAAGAGATGGGGGGAGGGGCACAATGCTAACTCAAGCCTAATTTAATACTTTACGGTGAATCCATTTTTTTTAAATATGAAGTAATTATTTTTCACATAATTGCTATCTGTCTTACAGCCAAAAAGTACATACTCGTAACGTAGGAAATAAAATCATACTATATATATTTTATCTAGGCCATGTTGTAACATATTATGTTTTAGATAAATAGCATCAATATAATGCCAATGTGTACTCAGAATCAATGGTCGCCCTTCACAATAGAGTAGTACAATAAAAACGAGATCATTTTTGGTCGCTCGCCAAACAAATTTTTCACGACAAACCGAGAGAGACGTGCATATTTTTTATTATCATATTCAAATTGATCGTTACGAAAACTATCGGATTTCAACGCAATCTCAATTTAATTACGTATTTTCAATACTATTAACACATATACCTTTGATTAGTAGAAGGTATATTATTTAATAAAAATTGAAATCTTAAACAGAGGTAAACTGATTTTATGTTATTTACGGGAACAATCTATTAAAAAAAATGAATAAAAAAATATTTTTTTAACTGACATGGTCAGAATTAATCTTATTCGGAATATTTACCATGTAATTTATTTGTTTTATTTGCTCGATATTTCGGCACAGTTTCATGCGCCATGTTCACGAGTAAACTGAAGTTTCTGCGTTTACACCATTAAACGCAACAAACGTGAAGGAAAGAGGGTAGACAGATTATTACTTGTGAACATGGCGCATGTAACTGTGCCAAAATATCGAGCAAATAAAAAAAAAAAATACATAGTTAACATGCCGATAATAATATAAATTCTCGAATAAAACAGGTTTCAAAATGTCGTTTTAAATGTTGTTAACTCTTTTACTTCTCATTCCATGTTATGTCGCTGAAAATCGCTTCTAGCTCCTGTTCTAATATATTTATCGTATTACTTTCCCATTCGCTTTGTTCAGAATTGACTGAAACCATTCCTATCGTTGACGTCAGTAAATAAACAATGCCATTTCAAGAACGCCTAGAAATATTCCAAACAAAACATGTTTCTTTCATGTTTTATTGATGAAAAACAGGCAGAACAATATTTAGTTCATTCTCTGTATCCGTAAATTCGTAGTGTTGTTAAGCTATCATTGTATCCGGGTTGTGAATATCGGCTGTCAATGATTTGACGGTCGAGCATTTGCACGAATGTCACCTCTAATTTGAGCTTTGACCAAAATGCTAGCACATATTTGGCTCAACGAATTAGCATTGTAATTCAACGTGGCAATGCTGCTAGCATTCAGGGCACGCTGCCAGTAGGTAACGGGTTAGAGCATTTGAGTTATCTACAGGCTACCAATAGCTAGTGGATTGCCCAAATGTTATTGTAATAGCTGCAGTATTCTAATTAGTTATTAGTATTTGATTTTAATAAAACCTCTTCACGCTCAAACGGCTACATCAATTTCGATAAAATTTGGTATGGAGATAGCTTATACCCTGGATTAACACATAGGCTTATTTAAATCATCACCATTTTTCATCACCACGCGGGTACAACCGCAGGGCGCAGCTAGTATTGCATATAATTATAATGTATTAACCGGCTTTACTCATCATAAGGTGAGTAAATGCTATCAGATCGCGGTGACCACGTTGGTCGGACATGCCCTTACCCTAGGTTCAAATACTTCCACGTTAAACGTGAGTAAAGCTGGATAATACATATCCTTCTCTTACTAATATTATGAATGCGGATGTTTGTGTGCATGTTTGTTACTTCTTCACGCTCATGGCTACATCGATTGCGATGAAATTTTGGTACGGAGATACCCTGAATTAACACATAGGCTACATTTATCCCGTAAAAAGTATAGTTCCCGTGGGATTTTTGAGGTAACGGGAAAACCGTAATCCACGCGGGTGAAACCGCGGGGCGCTACGAGTAACGAGTAATGTATCAAACTCACGAGAATTTTCAATCAAAAATTCTTTAATCACCACGTTTGAAAAAGTGTTTCTGAAAAACTTAATGATATGTATTAAGTTTTTCAGGAACACTATTTCCAACGTGGTGATTAAAGAATTTTGAATTTTTCCACCATTTGGCTAGAGATTTATTATAATATGGCTCACTTATCAATGCAATAAAGTTAATCGCCCGACCTTCAATCGACCACAGATTACGCAATAGGAGAAAATGATATCCACATGTCGTCATAGAGGCTATTAGCCCTGATCGTTTAATCTGCAGCTAACCCTCAGTCAAGAATGCGTTCCATCCTAATATCCTACTTAATATTGTAAATGCGAAAGTTTGTGAGTAGTTTTTGCGTGAAAGAGGAGCAAACATACATATGTTTGTTCCTCTTTCACGCAAAAACTACTAAACGGATTTTGATGAAATTTGGAACATAGATAGTTTATACCCTGGATTAACACATAGGCTTATTAACATCATCATCGTTTTTCATCACTAGGCGGGTAAAACGGATTTGGGTGAAATTTTGTAAGTAGATACTTCAGGTCCGGGAATAACATTCATCATCATCATCATCATCACCACGCAATCACAACGCGGGTAAAACCTCGGGGCGCAGCTAGTTATAAATATACTAGTTGTAGTTACTAGTTGGCAAAGGTTGTTCCGCCACATTAATTATCGAAATATCATAGTGAGGCGACATCTAAATGAATTCACGTCAATGAAGTCGGGATGACAGTTTGGAACGACGATTAAATTATGTGAGAGTTTATAAATCGAAATAATAATAATTATGGAACTGACTTCAACACTCAAAAGTATGAAATAACTTGTTGAAGTCAGTACCATGATAGTTTAAAAGTAATTATTACCAATTTCTTCACCCTCCATTAGAAAGTCGTCCAAGTAGACGTAACATTTTTCAGTTATTGGAGTGTAACTCAAAAACTGCTTGGCCGATTTTGATTAAATGGGATCCCACGAGCGTCCATAAAACGTAGTGCATAAGAAGCTCCAGCTTTTCAATAAACAAAGAATCATTAAAATCGGTTCACCCAGTCGAAAGTTCTCAAAAATAAAACATTAAAAAAATATATAGTTGAATTGATAATCTCCTCCTTTTATTGAAGTCGGTTAAATAACGTTCAGCTAGTGACCTAACAGTAGTGAATAAATCTGATTTATCGATATAATACATTTCATCTTCCAATCTTCATCAAACCACGCACTAACTAACTAATAGTAAGAGATAATACCCACACATCGTCGTAGAGGCCATCAGCCCCGATCTACTAATCTGCGGATAACCGTCGGTTAATTGCACAATTTGTTCGACGTCGTCCCTGATTGTGTGGCTAATGCGCAAAATAATTTGATGTTATCATTAGCTTCGCCCCGCGGTTTCACTCGCGCAAACTACGGTTTTCCCGCTCCTGTTTTTTTCCGAAGGGTTAATCCTTTTTACGAACTTCCACCTGTCATGTTGGGGGACAGGCGGCTTCTGTCGGACTCTGTTTAATGGACATACCAACCCAGAGAAGCCAGGCCCCTACCGACTAAACCACCTCGGCGAGCAGACGCAGCCTGTCGGGGAGAGATGGGGAAGTACTGTCCATCCAGCCCCGGCTTAAGGTCCGGTACCATCAACCGGACCAACGGCAGATGGAGCGACTCAGCTCAGCCTCGAGCCGCTCCCCGGCACGTAGGGCCATTGAGTCGGAGGAGGCCTCCAAACCCCTAGCCGATGACCCTATTACACGGGTGGGGCGAGGAGGCGATCTGCAAATCACCTCCTCCTCCCTCCCGTGCGCTGACATCGGAGAGTATCAGCGAGGGCGTCGACCTCTCTGATCCTCTCCGTGGCCTCCTTCTGCGAAATCACGTCTTCGCAGAAAGAGGTCACCGCCTGCCAGGATCTGTCGCTCTTGAGCATGGCCCGTACCACGCTCGGCAATAAAAATCCTGGCCCACCACCGCTGAAAGCGCGCACCGCTGTGGGACCCACGCGGCACGCTTCCAGCGTATGAAGCGCCGTATCCTCCGGCGCTCCACACTCTTGCCAAGCCGAGTTTTCCCGCTACCTGCACTATCCCACGAGAACCATACATTATCCGAGACAAAAAGTATATTTTTTACAGGGTTTATGCTATCTTCATTCCAAATTTTAAAATGAAATAATATGAAATATATATGTATAAAATTATACCAATAGACATTCAAGATACATCGTTATAATAATTCTTCATAAAATCAGCCATGCGTTTGATCTCTGTAACTATACAAAGGAACAAAATGGCAAAGGCTAATAAAAACACATAAAGTCTTCTTTGCTTTGCGCAATCTGGAAATAATATAAGGACAGTATTCTTATTTTGAATAATTATTATCAAAGCTCCACTTGTCACCACGCCAAATGTAGGTGAAAAGCCAAAAAACAATACATTAGCATGCTAAATGCTTGCCTTTATTACAAACTTTTTTCAGAGATGACAAATAGGCACGGTATACCAATTCACAGACATCTAACTACAAAGGAATATTTCCAAGACAATTTTTTCGTTAAAATCATTGTGAGAAAACTAGCTGACCTGTAATGGTGCATTGCATGGTGGTAGGGTACTTTCGATTACTCGCCTGGCTAGCTACCACGCTCAATTTTGAAAAACTGTCACCAAACACATAGTGTGTTCAGGCAGCATTCTTTGAGAGTCAGTTAGCATTGTAGGTCTAGCGTGATAACATCTTCGACCACATCGTCACTGGCCATCAAGTGAGATAGTGGTGATATCTATACACTATAAAAAAAAACTGGTGATGGTGATGATATTTAAAGATACAGATAAAGATGGCGGTCGTCGTAGTTCAATGATCATTGACATTGACTTTAAAATCGCGACCGCGGGTTCTAATCCCGGCTAGGATAAGCATTTCTGCGATGAACATAGATGTTTGTGCTCGGGTTTTGGATGTTTGTGATGTCATTGTGTGTGAACATACCTCCCGCGTAATATGGAACCCTAGTGCGGGGTGTGAATGTCAATGCGTTTGTTTGTTTCTTTTGTTTACTGCTTCTTCTTCTTCTCAGCAATTGGACATCCACTGCTGGACATATGCCTCCCCCATATAGGGGGAATTTGCCAATTCTCGATATAATTTGTTTACTTACATTACTTTCATTATAAAACCATAGACATCACTGTCGCAATCTAGAGTTGTCGCATCTTAATGTAATACAATTAATCCCAGAAACCATTGAAAGTCAAAGATGGAGTACTCCACTTCTATCAACCTTCCAAATAATTTATACAGATGTTGACATATTTAACGTATTCAGTTGGCTATGTACGGTACTTATCCTACTAATATTATAAATGCGAAAGTTTGTGTGTAAGTGTGTGTGCGTGTGTATGTTTGTGTCCTCTTCACGCTTAAACGGCTACACCGATTTCGATGAAATTTGGTATGGAGATAGCTTATACCCTGAATTAACACATCGGCTTATTTACGTCATCACAATCATCACCGTTTTTTATCACCACACCAGCTAGCACACAATAAATTTCACATATATTTATCAATGTCATTGATAAATATATTAGAAAAGATTGGCCCCGAGTCTTATGCCATTCATTGTACCCTAGTCCTTTACGTGAATGCAAAAATTCATGATAATCGGTTGAGTAATAAAGCCATGAAGCTCCAATGCAACCTTATTTTTTTATATTGTTTAACTAGGTCTAAACAATAAATTATAATCCGACTACTCGCAAAATAATTGTATTGGTTTGCGTTACATTATTCATTTATTTTTTCAGTTTATAGTTTTGTTAAATCGGGAAGGTTGTTGTGAAGAGACAAAAGGTAGAAATTGCGAGGTTAATAGTAAAAACTGTACTTTTCTTCTCATATACAAATGACAGCACGGGTGACAATGCGAGCCGTAGCTAGTTCTTAGTAATACCTACATTTGCATTTTTAGCATTTTCAGCTCCGAAGATTCGATGTACTTGAAGCTAGAATTCTAATGACCGTCTTTAAATGGCTTAACCAGCATTTGCCTAGCGTGTCATTCAGAGCACGTAGAAACTTTGTTGAAATTGATGCTAATACACCGAATCAAGTTTTGACCGTGGAAGGCGTTGCTTTACCTAAAGTTGATTACCGACGATAGAAGACAAAATTCACAATAAGCATATTCATTTTTTTTATACTGTATAGGTCCTATCTCACTTAATGGTCAGTGATGATGTGGTCGAAGTTGTTTCACGCTATTAGATTGCTTAATAGCTCTCAAGAAATGCTGCCTCAACACATTATGTGTATGATGAGAGGTTTTTTAAATTTGAGGGTGGTAGCTAGACAGGTGGGTGCTCTGAAGTACCCAAAAATCATGTTCGTAATTTGATAACGGTGTTTCCGTTACCAAAAGATTAAGCCGTGGGTGACACGCGGCTTAATCTTTTGGTAACTTTTCTCTCTAAAATTTAGGTAACGTAATCGAACCAACGTGCATCAGTTTGACAGCCGACGCTCCCACCACTGAGCTATGATCGCTTCAAAAAATGTGTCTTGAACAAGGGTACTGTATTTTTATATCTAGTGTTGTAGGTATTTGATTTATTTAAATTACACTCGAGGGTGCCGCTAAGAATAAATCAGTTATATAAATTGGGTTTCATTTCATTAAATTCTTGCGTCACGGTTCCCCTTCTCGAGTAGACCGTCACTTTCTTCCCCACTGCGTGGTACATTTTTCAGGGCCGGATTAAGTCAGCGCCGGGTCTGTAGCAAATTCTATCAAGGGGACCATGCTTTTTTTGGATTTATGTTGGCCTTTTTTTATCACACTTAGACCTGCATATTAACAATACCGTTCATATCTACTTATTTAATTAAATCGTATCAAAAGTGGCACCAAGTGGTTCGTGTAATTTTATTTATATTTTTAATTTTATTATTATTTTATATTATTAATTTATTTTATATTTTATATTATTTATTTTATATTTTATATGGTTTCAATTGTTTTATTACCAATTCTAATAAAGAGAAAAAGGTAACATTAACATAATTTAAAAATAATTTAGAATAATTTATTATTTTATATTTTTAATTAATTTTATTTTAATTTTATTTTACTGTTAATCCTTACGTTATTATTTATGTATTATGAGCTAATTATTGTAATTTTGACTTGCCCAGTGTAACGACCATTATTATAAGGCCAATAAAGTTTTTTATTCTTATTCGTAATATTACACTTGGCGCTGGCTAGCCAGTTCCTTTGTTTGAACTTGGCTAAACACGCTGCCGCGTGTCTAGATACAATATTCATTAAAGTAAGGTGATTAAGACTTTCATGGCTCATCATGATTCTCAACTCATGTTTAACCCGTTTTAATATTGACAGAAACCACTCCAGTTGGTGATCAGTGATAAGAGACAAATAAGTGCGCGAGGCAATTTTAAGGTTTAGGAAACAATATTGTAAATACATATTTAGCAAAAGCTTGTAAAATTGGAGTTTCGGAGCCTCATGCTTCTTAATGTTAAATGCTAGCCACATTTGAATAATTGTACTGTACATGATTTGAATTACGATCAGAAAGCATTGGTGTGCGGGGCCCCCAAATTCGCGAGGCCCGTAGCATTAGCTACTCTTACTATATGGCTAATTCGCCACTGTATTTTTTATGCCAATAGATTAAGGATAAATATTAGTCGTTTACAGTCTCGAAACTTCCCGAACTTTCGATGAATTTTCTTTGAGTTTTCAATAATAAATTTTGATACCGATTTCATTCCAATTCTCAAAAACCAACATAGTAATGTTAAAGTTTGTTTAATGTTTTCGGACTGGAATTTATCGACTTTAAAGTTAGTTATCTCACACTCAGAATTTATAGCTTTGAGAATAAATAATCAAAGTTGTTTTCGTGACACAGTTTCTGTGAAAGACTCACAGATAGTTTTCTGTAGAGTAACGAACTAAATCGTTAGTAGGTTATGTTATATGTATTTCGTAAGTCTGGCTATACATTTGAAATAACGGACATAGGTCACTGTAATCACTGAAATCAATCATGAGTAACGCGAAGCGATGATAGCTCAGCGGAGGGAATGTCGGTGGTCAAACTGACGGACACTGGTTCGATCCCCAACAAGTTCAGTTCTATGTTATCTTGTGATTAAGCCGTATTTTTTTTCTATTCACCAAATTTATTCTTAGCAGAACATTCCCATTGCTTGATCGTGATTATGCAAAATTATATGTAAGCGGTAATATCAATTTTGGTTTGAATAATATCAGGAAACTGCATAAGGCATACCCACGAATGATTGTAGAACTGTCATGGTTACCAACACCATTACTTCTATGTATATTCGCTGACCCGGACACAAAGCCAGACAGCCCCAAATAATTCATACGTGTTCCATAAAGGGATGCTGGAATTTCACATTAGTTTTAGAAATTAATGACGCGGGTTTGAATTAAAAGAGATTACACGAGATTACGTACATTTTATTTTATTACCGTTTAAATATTAAAAATTTGACAGCGAATTTTAACTCTGTACAGTCGTAACTAGAATAGAAAAAGTTTTCAGCACATTTTTGTTTCTAATAGAATTTTAATCGCACAGTCGCTAGACCACTTTATTTGTCTACTGTACATTGTACTGTAGACAAACAAAGTGGTCTACCTTGACAAATGTTACTGTGTAGTCTTCTGAGATTATACATCGGGAAATTCAACCTTGTTGTCTAAGGATATAAACATTTAATGATCTTTAGCCTCCTTTAAATTATAAATATATTTGGCCGATTGTGCCTTTAACGATTTAAGGGCTTGAGATAGGCTGTTTTTAGTCTTTGTAGGAGTTGGATTCGCCTTTGTCAATTTCAGAAAATATTTTACATCAATTTAATGTTGATTCATTATATTAGTAAACACATAGAATGAAAGAAAATACAATCACTGCTAAAAGTTATGAAAATAGCACTTTAAAAAGTGAACGCCGGAAAAAATGATTGTATAAGTAGATCATTTTTGAATAAATTTATTCATAATTATTTATTGTTAGATATTATTTAATTTTGAATAAATTTTATTTATATTTATTATTTTATTTATTTACAAGAAGTACTAATGATACCCCGCCAAAAATGTCAATGTGAAAATGGGAGAAGTTCATTATTATGATAATAATAATGTGGTTATGGGTGTAGGCTATAAAAAGACTTAAGATCTAAATGGTTGCCAATTTCTGTACAAAAAAATCCTGAAATTTATTTATAGCACTTACAACATTTATAAATTTAAAACATAAACTTCTTATTTTGTTTGTGCTACAACAATAGTTTGACACTTTACTTAACGGAAAGACAGGAAGATTACATAATACTCCCTTCAACATATGCAACTAGCTGCCCCCGCGGTTTTACCCGCGTGGTGATGAAAAGCGGTGACGATGGTGATGATCAAAAAAGTCTATTTATTAATCCAGGATCTAAGCTATCTCCATACCATATCGCCTTTTGAGCGTAAAAAAGTAACAAACATACACACAAACCATTTATAATTTTAGTAAGATTGTCATTCCAAAAAGCTGATAAGTTTATCTAAAATTTAAGATGCAATTATAAATCATAGTTTATAAATGTCATGTGATACCGCAGGTCGTGGCTAGTAGTTCAATGAAGAAGAATCTCTAACAGAAATATAACATTATTACACAACACAAATGACTGAGATTTCTCTACAACCATAAACGATAAACAGCTTGGCATGTAACCATCTCAGTTTCTGGGGTAGAGTGGATATATCTGTCAACGACGCCTGACGCTTGACACTTGACACTTATCTCCTTTGACGCGTCTTTCTAGAACCAAATGCGGGAATGTTCAGATAAGTGTTCTAAGTGCTTTTTCACCTGTTCTATTAGTTTTCTTTGAGTTACGTTACGTTTCGGGCTCGTAGTTTGTCAGAATCGTTTTTTCATTTCATTTCTTATTCATAATGTTTGTACATGTGAGTAGCTCTTCGGGTAAAGTTAGACAAATACAATAGTAAGTGTTACGAAGATCTTTTCAACATTATTCCGCCATCACGGTTTTATAAAATGAATTACAGTAGGTAATTACAGGTTATTATTATTTATTATACGCAATTGACACACAATAAGATAAAATTGATAATTAACTTGAATTAACTTCATACCAATTGAAACAAGTTTTTAGTTAAACAAAGAAATAAGCATATGCATGTGTTAGATTAAGAGAAAATGTATCCTGTGGGTAGTTAGAAAATAAAAGATTAGTATTTTATTTTATTTATTGTATAATCTTATTTTTAATCAAATAAATATAATTAATAATAGTTTTGAATACTGTATGTCGAAGCCCGGCTTAGCCGAGCTACTAGGATTTAATGCTATGGTAGGAGTCACTGTGATATATCTACCTATTCAGGAACTAATCAGGTAACCTTGGAATGAAAAATAACAGCTATTGAGTTGACTTGCTTTTAATAATTATCAAGTTTGGGGGATAGGTAAACTACGTATGTTCGCAAGGGACTACCACTATGAGAAGAACAGACAAGAAACTCATGGGGCTTGATTCTTTTCAATAGCCACTTCTTAACACTATCACATTTTACAGTAAGTTTAAGACTAAAGTTAAACATTAGAAATACATAATACACCAAATATATAGTATAGTAATTCATTCATGTAGAAACTTATTATATAGATAACACGTGCTCTCCCTATAAATATATTTGCAAAGTACTTTGAGGAGGCATATATCCAGCTTTGGACGTCCTATGGCAGAAATAATTACGTACTTTAATGATTTTCTTTTTATTTTATTTAATACTTTCTAACTGTATGTACATAATTATACAAATACATATATGCAAACATATATGTAAAAAATATAATAAATTTCAGTATAAAATAGAAATTTTAATATGTCTTTGTAAGTTTCGGTTTAGGTTTTAGCCGTAACTGAGAGCCTGACCGAAAGTTCGGTGTTCTGTTTCGGCTGAAAAACCTTTATCGGTCGGACACTACATAAATAAATAAATAAAATAGCCTTTTATTCACATACGGACACGGACACTACATAGTAAGAACTAATTCGGAAACTTTCATTCCTCCATGTTTATATCTAAATTGATCTTACGAAACAATCTTAATCAAAGTGTGCTTATTAAAGTAAAAACACTTCTTGATACTTGCCGTCGGCGTCGTTTACAACCAGTTTAATTAATAGTTTGCGTCGAAAGAATTTATTTTTGTTAATTGAATGTCTGACATTTAATAAAAATATAAAATTAAAGACATCTGAATTAAAACGTTGTGCAATGAGAAGTTTAATTATATTTCCTTTGTTACACATTATATCTTACTAAATACAATTTAGTAAGATAAATTATCAAGGCGAAAGTTTGTGTGTATGTTTGTTACTTCTTCACGCTCAAACGGCTTCACCGATTTAGATGAAAGGAGGATGGCAGACGCCCATACATTTGCAGCCTAGAAGAAAAAAACCGCGTTCATGAATGAAACTTATACGTATCCATAGAGCAATAAATACATTGTATATTGTATATTCAATCATTTTCCTAGAAGTTGGGAGTAAAAAGTTATCATGGAAAATCATCTGTATCAGTATGCTAACAAGGTACACGTCCATTTGCGAACTATTCAATGGATCGCCATTCTTGTATAGCGTCGTAGACAGAGAAAGCAATATTGCATGGATCGCGCTACAGATACAGATTACTTATTATATTCTAGAATAAACTAGGCATGGGTGTGCTTATGAACGCAGTCCGGTTCTACAGAGCAGCTGACTACAGATAATAGAGTAACAATAACAATTAATTTCAGAGCGTAAGTATTCGAACGCAACAAACATAAAGAGAAGTATAGGGTGCGTTCGAAAACTACAAACACCACATAAATAAATAAAATAAAAGTACTTCTGATGCCCAACTTTATAAATAATGCAAATTATTCACGAAATCCACAAAAATATAATCTTAATTTTCATATATCAATAATACATGAACGTGTTGTCATTTCGTTTTTCGGGAGCAAGGCTGGTTCTGCCATCCTCCTTTGGTATGGAGATAACTTATAGCCTGGTGATAATGAAAATAAAGCGTATGTGTATAGGTTTATTTTCATCATCACCATTATCACCGTTTTTCATCACCACGCGGTTAAAACCGCGGGGCGCAGCTAGTTTTCTATAAAACATCAATTTTCTGTTTAAAACCACAACTGTTTCAAAATTGTTTTATAGCATACCCTTCTCTTAGTTTATGAAACCATAAAGTAGTTTCGAAACTACGATTATAGAGCCAACTTTCTACTCAAGCATAAATATGAGAAATATTGTAAAAGAAATTAAACATTTTTTGCAATATCTTAATAGGACCAAATTTAAGTATAACGTTTCAGCGTTAAGAAAAAAATCATGTTTGGAAGGAAAAAAATTAGCCCAACCGAACATAATCATATTTTTCTCGTATTAAATGCATGCGAACCGCAATTTTGCATCAAATACGTCAAATCCCAACGCCTTTTAGGCGCATCTATCGTTTTAGCGCGAAAAAATGTTTACGCTAGATGCGACAAAACCAAATCTAACGTCACATATTTAACATTTTCATATGGAATAAAAAATATTACACTAATCCTTTTGATTGAACATTCTCGTGAGTTTTAAACATTATACGACACACAATATCTAACGAAGCTATGAGGCAAAAAAAAAATGCAACACACCAAAGAATCTGCTCATTTTTTGAAGTCGTTTAAAAATAGCGTTAAACTGTCCACAGTTGCGAACTCTACTCCAATAGAGTTCGTAACTCCGTTGAGTTTTAATATCATTTAGATTAAAAGAACGTTTCTCTAAAGTGTTGCAGTCAAAGTTATATTGCATTATATTTTTCAGTGTCGAGCTGCAGGAATTTTTGAAAAAGGAATGTAAGAAACTTTATGTTCCAACTAAATTTAATATTGAAATCATTTTATTGAAGTATAATTTTATTTTAATATAGCTGTGCCCTGCGGTGTTATCCGCGGTGACATGATACGTATTATTGTGGATTTTTGTGTCTTCTTGTCTTCTCAGAGGAACACTCAATATTTTAGAGATAAAGATTAGCCTATGTATTATTACTAGGTATAAACTTAATTAAATCTTGGAATCTTAATTCCAAATTTCATGCAATACCCATCAGTCGTTTCAGCGTGAAGGCGTAACAAACATACTTACGACACACTTTTGCCCACAATTAGGTATTTGCTTACTAATCTTTATTTCCTGAAAGTTGTCAATTATCTTAACGATAGAACGTCCACAGTTGGACATAGCATCCCCCAATAATCTCCATCACGTAGACCGTTTGGAGGTTTCCTCAAAGTTGTTGAATATATTTATCTATATAAGCCATATAGAACTATTTATATTATATATTCAACTATCTATCTAATTGTATCTAATCGTTTAATTTACCAAACTATAATAGAAAGGTTGGAGAAATGTCAGAGTCCTGTTTATACCCAAACCAGGTAAGAGCGATTATACAGAAGCCAGAGCCTACAGGCCAATCAGCCTGACATCCTTTCTCTTAAAAACCCTGGAGAGGCTCTGTGATCGGTACATAAGGGACAGTGTGCTCCCCAAAATACCACTTCACCCAGAACAGCACGCTTATAGCTCGGGTAAGTCAACAGAGTCCGCTCTACACAGAGTCGTGTGTAGAGTGGAACGTGACATCAAAAGTAAAAGTCTATGTCTAGGGGCATTCATCGATATAGAAGGAGCCTTTGATAAGACTAACTTTAACAGTATAAAAACAGCATTACAAAGGCATAAAGTGGATGATACTCTGGTTGACTGGGTCATAAACATGCTAAAACTAAGGGCGGTACAGATTGACCTAAACGGTACAACCAGAGGGGTGGTGGCGAAAGGATGCCCTCAAGGGGGCGTCCTGTCACCACTCCTGTGGAACTTAGTAGTCAATGACCTCATCACCAGACTCAACTCCAGACACTTCTACACGGTTGGGTACGCCGACGACCTTGCAATATTGATATCGGGTCACTTTGCCAGCGTGGCTTGCGATCTGATGAAAAACGCACTAAAAGTCGTCGAATGCTGGTGCACAGAGCACGGGCTCACCGTGAATCCTTGTAAAACAGAACTGGTGATGTTCACAAACAGAAGAAACCTAGGCAGATACACGCTGCCTATAGCCTCTTCAACACACAACTTCGACTGTCCGAGGAGGTGAAATACTTGGGCATCACACTGGACAGCAAGCTGAACTGGGCAAAACACGTAGAAAATAAACTAAACAAAGCCAGTATCACATTCTGGCAATGCAGAAGGATGATAGGTAAGACATGGGGACTGAGCCCGAAGATCACCCTGTGGCTTTACAAAACCGTAATCAGACCTTCACTAACATACGGAGCACTTGTGTGGTGGCCCAGAACCATACTTAGTACTACCTCTAATAAATTACAAACATTCCAGAGGTTGGCCTGCGTGGCCGTGACGGGGTGCATGAAGACCACGCCAACTGCCGCGATAGAGGCACTGATAGGTCTGCCACCTCTACAATATTTTATCCAACAAGAGGCAGCTGCATCTGCATATAGATTAATGGCTTTAAGCCTCTGGAGTCAAAATCAATCAACCCCACACACAACCATCATAGATAACTTTGCAGTTAGCAACTCCTTAATTAAGTCTATCTATGATAGGGTACAAAAACAACACTTCTTCAACAGGAGCTACACTATACAATTACACGAAGAGCCTAGTGATAGCTCTGGTATACATGAAGTCAGAATATATACTGATGGCTCAAAAATGACAACAGGAACAGGAGCAGGTGCATTCTCAGAGGACCTAAACATACACATTGCTACTGGCCTCGGTATGTATAACTCTATTTTCCAGGCAGAATGTGTGGGCATAATAGAGGCACTAGCAGCGGTACTCCGTAGAGAGGTAACTAACCAAAACATCAGAATACTCTCGGACAGTGCTGCAGTACTACGAGCTCTGGTAAGATATGAACATTCATCAGGGCTGACCATACAGTGCCACAGACTATTGGAAGAGGTAAGTACTAGAAATAATAAGATCACTCTACAATGGATCAAGGGGCACAGTGAATCTAGAGGAAATGATGCAGCGGATGAACTGGCAAGGATGGGCTCGAGCCTGCAGACAGCAGGGCCAGAGCCACTGATCCCTCTGCCGCTCAACCAGATCAGATCCTGGATTCGCCAAAAAACTATCACACTACATCAAGACTACTGGGCAAGTATTGTGGATTGCAGGCAGTCGAAAGAGGCATTCCCGGCATTAAACCCGAGATACTCTAGAAGGCTACTCAACCTTAAACGGCAAAAATTACGACTAGTCGTCGGAATTGTTACCGGACATTGCCACTTTAACAAACACCTGTTTACACTGGGTGTTACAGACAGCCCCCTGTGCAGAGGATGCCTGGAGGCAGAGGAAACGGCCGCGCACGTGCTCATTGAGTGTAGTAGCGTGGCGACACAAAGGGCAGCTTACCTCGGCACGCCGAGGACTGTCCAGGAAGCCTGCACCGGCATCAGCGAGCTGCTGGGATTCCTGAGCGACATCGGGTGGCTGGACTGACAGACTCCACCCGACCTCACGCAAAATGGGCCGCGCACTGTCGGCCTGGTTGCGGAAAAAGCCCGCCCACCAAGTACCAAGTACCAAGTACCAAACTATAATATGTATTTCAAATACCACCAACAAAAGAATTCTCTGACAAGTATAATACAGACGTGTCGATTGAGAAGCGTGTCAATCGCCATGTTGTTAAAAAACTTTGAGCCGAGAGTGTTTTACTGAACTGTGATGATATACGTTGTTTTCCATATTATAATGAAATCAGTACTGTGAAAATGGAACGGCGTTGCTAAGTTAAGAAAGTCATGACTCAGGAATTTTGGAAAATTAGAAGAAAATGCTAAAGTAGAAAATATTTTTATCTAATAACAGGGAGAAAAATAAAACACGAGTAAAGAAATATACAGATATGTAATTAAACCTCCAGTACTAAAACAGCATAATATTACAATGTTTTAATGAAAATTGGAATAGCCCAATTATTAAAGTTGTTTGATGCCTGGTGCATGTCAGTGCCAAAAAGGAATTACGATGATCAATATTTATTTTGTCACATAAACATTTGGATATTAATACAAATGAAATTAATCTGTATTTACGACTGCTTTTTAGAATAATGACTTTTTATTGTGTACCTACTCTTGATAACTGACTTCAAAAAACGAGGAGGTTTCTCAATTCGACCATCAATCAATAGCATTGATAAAGATAATGATGAAGAATTAAAAAGTAATTAATAATGAAGTATTAAAAAAGCAGTAAAAGCCGAAACAATTGTCGATCGCTATATCGACTACGCGTAAGCGTTACGTTTTACCTGCATGAAAAGTATAAAGTAATAATGAGCGTGAATTGTAATGATATTATCATATAATATTATCATATTATATCATAAGGACTATAGTGGCCAAAGTCTAAAAATAGTCTTGTGAAATAATTTAAGCGAAACAAAAGAAAACAGATGTATCTACTGTTGAGCTAGTAAAAACATATAATTTATAATTATAATTTTAACGCAAATTAATACAATAAACAAAGGTTTGTTTTCTACGAAATTTCCTGATTTAGAAAATTAGGAAATTTCGTAGAAAACACATTGTATTATTGTAGGTATGCAAAAACATATTACCCTTTCAAATTTTACTTGAATATAACAATGCCTTTACCTTGCTCACGTTTCTGTAATGCTACGCGCGCCGAATAAGAGTGGTGTATTTCTACAAATATGTATATTAAATCACGTTTGTGTAATTAAAATGAGTGTTTCAAATTTAGTTTTTTGATATGCTTGTATGTAGACTGGTAGGTAAAATTATTTTGTCACTTTATTCAGAACGCTACTAATTCGAAACTCTTAAATACCTTAAAGCAACCGATTTAAATCTCAGTAATATATTATAAATGTATAAAACACGGGAGTTACTCACGTAATAAGTCAGAGGGTTCCGACTACAGTTTCAACCACATTCGGTGGTCTTTTTCAAGGAGAATACGGGGCGCTCTTGGACGCGGTCGCGATTCGCCTAGTACTCCCGTGTTTTATACATTTATAATGTGTCAAAACCACGTCAGTTTTAATAACAAAACTCAGTAATATATTTCAGTTTAATAAAGGCATCGACCCGATTAAAAAAAAATTCAAATCTCTACTTCAAGTATGTCTTATGATTGAAGTCTCCGGGGCACCACCGTGAAAGCTTCTTTATCGGATGCCATGAAGCTCTTTCTCAATCCTCATTTGGCCTGTTTGGAAGAAGACATTATTTTAAGATGCTTATTAATTTCGGTACGAAAATAGTTAAAAAACTTCAACTTATCCAAGAAAAATAATGAAACGATTAGATGGTAAATTTGCTAACTCAAACATTATACACAGCGTTCATCTTATTAGTATTATAAATGCGAAAGTTTGTGTGTATGTGTGGTATGTGTGTATGTATGTTTGTTACCTCTTCTGCTCAAACGGCTACACCAATTTCGATGTAATTTGGTATGGAGATAGTTTAGAGCCTGCATTAACTTATAGGCTACTTTTCATCATCATCCTCATCATCAAGCATCACCACGTGGGTAAAACCGCGGGACGCTACTAGTAAAATATAAAACATTCATAAATTTTAATGTCAATCCAACTATTTAATAAGTTGAACGAAGACATTCTTTAAAGTTACAAAAGCTTTCATGAAAAATGTCGAGTTTTGTGCAGAAGCCGTTATAAGACTGGCATATGCTGTGGAGTGGATTATTAGCCGATACATTATTGGTTATAAGACCCGATAACCTTGGAAACCAAAACAGTGCACTGACCCGCTTACTTATAGTATAATAAGCAACACAAAAGTATTGAAAGTTGCCTGGAAAACACTTTAAAAAAATTACATTTACAGGTTGTTAGTTAAATTTTTACGTTTTTAATTTCAAGTTTAAAATCAATATACTGATAAAATGAATAAGAATTAAACAAAATTTGATGTCTTAAAAAAAATATCTTCTTCGTTATTTTTATAAAGATGTTTCTAAATACAATGTAGGTATTTAATTTTTTAAATTTAAAAAAAAACATGACGTTTGTTTTGTAGACGATGAATTTTTTGTTTATTTTTACTTATAAATAAATAGAATTCTTTTATGAGATAGAATTCTTTAGATGCCAACTGGGTTGTGTCTATTCTACACTTTAATCATGGTGTTAAGTAAATTTTGATACTGCAATAAAACCATGTAAATAGCATTGCAGAGTCATACATAACTAATTAGAATTGAGATTGTTTGAATCTTGATTTTTTTACTACTTCCACGAGAATATGCCAAAAAGTGTCCCTACAATCGGTGAGGCCAAAAAATTACACCCTACATCATTTCTCCTCTCTATGTCGATGAATAATCTTAATTTTATCAATACAGAAATATATTGATTACCTAATCGCTAGTCTAATAAGTTGTGTTTTGAACAAAACGCGTTTATATAAGGAATGTATAAAACAAGGGAATTACTCGCGTAGTAAGTCAGAGGGTTCCGACTATAGTTTCAACCACATTCGGCGGTCTCGGGGGAGGCGGTCGCGGTTTCGATTAGTACTGCCTACGCGACCACATTCGAAAGCGCCCCGTATTCTCCTTGAAAAAAAACACCACCGAACGTGGTTGAAACTATAGTCGGAACCCTCTGACTTATTACGTGAGTAATTCTCGTGTTTTATACATTCATAATGTGTCAAAACCACGTCAGTTTTAAAAGCGCTTATTTAAACTCGCTATTAAAATGCACTACTTCACAAACTCGACATTTTCTGATGAACACACTCTAAATCGAACTATAAAGAAAAACAACCACCAAGATCCATAAAACAAAGCAGATCACTGCTCCTTCTCAAGGCTATAAACAAATAATAACATAATCTGATATTTATGGCAACATTATCTTTTTCATGACTACGTAATTGGATTATCTGATAGGGGAAGGACCTATCCATAAAAACATTTATTGAACAATCTCTTGAGCTAATCTAATTTGTCTCCTAGAAAATAACTCATAACGTGACAAATGCCTAACTAATACTTGTACATTTGAAACAGGGTTGATTCGGCAATTTAACGCGTATCAATCGAATCACTTGTATCTGAAAGAAAACTTAATTACAAATAAAATAAATTACAGTATAATTCAAAACAACAATTTATTAATTTCAACATGAAAAGAAAACGTAAAAAAAAAAAAAGTAAATTGATAAACACAGTCAAAATAATATTTACCTTCTTATCAGTTTCATATTAAAATCATCAAATCATCAAAGCCATCTCATACTTTAGTACCTTGTGTTGCTTCAATGGGTTCTCAAGGTTTGTATGCGATCAGGCATACCTACAAAAAACTAAGTTCATCAAGCGGTTCTGAGGTAAATTCTCCCATTCTTCAATGCCTGTTCTAATAGGTAAATAGGTATCTTCTAAGCAGGCGTGCTACATCGTAGACCGCATCATCACTTAACATCAGATGAGATAATGCTCAAACGCCCGCCTATTCCTAATTAAAAAAAATCTAAATCAGGAAGTGTCAAGGGCGGTGGAGTTCGTTTTCTGGCTAATCTTCGAGCTAGATTTCATTTGAGGACTGCTCGCTGGCCCATGAGATTGATACCGACTTCTTTGAGTATCGTTTCACAGATAATGCAGTGTGAGGGTGAGCATTATCGTACTTAAATATTAAAACATCACCCATGTTAATAGGAAAGGACCTGCATGTTCATTAACCCTTTCCGTTACCTTTCCGCATTCAGTTTCCTATTTTCTATAAAAACTAGGTCTGTTCGTCATTTCTGAAACCATTCTGATACCATTCTGGATAAATGCCGGCCCATACGTGGAGGGACCCGTCGCCATAAGAAACCTTTTCTTTAAACCATTCCTGAGCAAACGTTCTCAGGGTCGTCGATCAGTCTGTCCCTTTTATTGTTGACATATAGTGCTAATCTTGACTCAGCCGTAAATAATTCCGTCGCAAAACGCAACTTTGAAATTCTGTGATGACGTTCGAGTTTTGGGCCCTGTATGGCTTCAGGTTAGCTTCTACAAGGCGTCTTCTTACGTAATAGGTATATCCTGGTGTGTAAAAGATGGTATTGGATTGCAACTGCTGATAAACAAGTTTATTTACTTATAAAGCATTTTTATGTCACTATAGTAAAAAGGTTGCATACAATCCATGCATTCAGGAAAGTAAGTTGTCTTGATCATTTCTTAAATATTCCTGTTTCTAAAGTTGACCCTTTATTTTGCGGGTGAGTTTATTTGAATAAAATTCGTAATGTAGGTACCTAATAACCAGGTGTTTAACACATAGGCTACTTTTTTCCTGTGAAAGTGAAATTACTCTGTCTGTGTAATCGTTTTTACGCCTATGCCGCTGACCAAATTTTGATGAGTTTAAGTGAAGAGATAGATTGGACTAGAGAAGACATCTTCTTTTTGCTCTGGAAGCATAGTTCGAGAGGGATTTCTGAGGTAGCGAGAAAACGGTAGTCCATGCGGGTGAAACCGCGGGGTGCATTTAGATAATAACAATGTAGTATCTGTGTATCAATTTTGTTAGTCATATATCCGATCCGATTACCTACTAGACCAGGGCCGATAATTTTTAAAAACAAAAAAATAATAGTAGGATAAAACCCATTAGAAAAGGAGGAGAATATTATAAAAATGAAAAGAAAAATAATTTACGGGCGGTCTGAGGTCGGGGGGGGGTGAGTTTTAAGGGTAAAAAACGGTTTTTCTCGATTTCCGGCAAACCAAAAGTCCTATGGAAAAAAGTGAGATAGCAAAGTTGTAGGTAATAAAAAGATCATACACTTTTTTCACATAACCTCAAAATTTATGTGAAAAATTAAAAAAACCAAGTTTTTAGTTTTTTATTCTTATCTTTTTAAAAAATATTCTCTTTTTTCACAAAATTGGTGAAAACTTACCTTTTTATGTCCCAAATACGCTGTAATTTATTTAATTAAAAATATTTATTTTTTCACCTTATTTTCAATTAATATTGAAAAAGCACCCTAATGTTCAATCGAAAATTCACCCGTCAAACTATTCTAAACTATTTCTAAACTAAACTTTTTCTTAATAGAGCCCTGCGATTATTGTATATATATTTGATACCACAACACTCTAAAAAGAATTTTTTCAAGTCGGCATCTTATTAGGAAAGTTGCTCCGCTCCGTCCAACAAAGCCCGAATAATTTAGGGAAAAGGTTACCAGTTTAACCTCTCTTGTTATCGCATTATTTCTGTAATCTAATTATGAAAGTTGGTTCGTGGTTTGCTGTTCTTATTTTTTTTTCATTGTGTCTTCGCACCGTAAGATGAGGTAAAATAATTTATTACGTATTTATTTTTATTTTATTGTGTTACTTATGTTTGGAAATAAGTAAATAAACATTTTGTTATTGTTTGCTTAAAATTTCCGGAAAATAATAAACGAAAAACCTTTTATAATTCAATATCCATTTTGTTTAATTTTTCTTGCACTGCTCGTCAGTGAACCACTTATAAAAGCCTTGAAATCTGCCATAATAAAGCATTAATTTGATAATTTTTAATTGTGACCATGGCAGATTTTATGTTTCACGAATGATTATATCATCTGCACCAGACGACAACACTTGATACTTATACGACTTCGTCAAGTTATTTCACACTTTTGAGTGTTGAAGTAAGTTCAATTTTTTGGTAAACCTTTTTTTCACCCTTTTCAGTGACCTTTGCTGCTCACAGGATCAATTGTCATTGTGCATGTTCACCGATTTCTCCACCCGCAACTATAGTGTGATTGACGTATGCGTAGAACTTTTAGTTATTGGAGTGTAACTCAAAAACCCGAAGCACCAGCTTTCAAATAAAAAAAGAACGATCAAAATCGGTTCACCCAGTCGAAAGTTCTGAGGTAACCAACATAAAAAAAGACATACGGATCGAATTGAAAACCTTTGAAGTCGGTTAAAAACAATGTGTATAAGTATATATATAAGTATGTATGTAAGTATATATATCAGTCATCAGGTTACCATAGTACAGGCTCTGCCTAGTTTGGGACCTGAAGACCTTGTGTGAATGTTGTAAAAAAAAAAAAAAAAAAAATTGCGATATTTATTCACTATTTATTTTATTTTATTTATTTCCACGACTAATTTTATCACATGCAGGTTGTCTAATTAGAACAAAGATGCCGAAACCTTAAACGTAGTAAGAGGCCTAGTGTTACGACACGTCGAACTATGATTCTTAATCCATTTTGAAATGACACCACACTCTATCGTATTTTTTAGGCATTCGCAATTTGAACACATTGTTAATAAATCAACGGGGCTTGAAATAAATTACTAAATGTTTTTCTCGAGATCAATCCCTGTTGATTTATTATCCACACTCTATCATCTTTCAACCAGATGTACGGCTATGCAGCAGCGTTACATGGTAGTTTCACCACCATTACGCACGAAGCGTTTTGCTTCCACTTTTATAATGCGTACTCCCAGGGGGTGGAACTCACTGCCTGAGTCTGTGTTTCTCGATAGGTACAACCTTGGAGTTTTCAAGTCGCAAGTGAATACTTTCCAAGTTTGCGTGCTGCACCCAAGAACGCGTCGTCACTTATCGTCAGGTGAGACAGCGGTCAACGCAAGCTTATACTTATAACCTTTACTAAAAATATATTTTGGCCTTAGGACCGTTTTGTGGCAGGGAACTGCAAAACAAAGTAATCAACAAAGTCAAAGAGTTTGTAAGTACTTTCTTTTAATGTAGTTGAATTTAAGATTAAGTTTCGTATGTTTTTTTGCCTTAAATAAAGAAATTTATATTATTGCTATTTTATTCTATTCCTATGGCTTGTCTGTGCCGGTCTGTTACCTGTACCTTTAGTTTTTTTAAGCTATTGCATAGCTTCTACCGCGGGCATAGAGCGTGGAGACCGAATCCAGAAATTCCGTAACGAAAATAACCTAACACCCCCCACTCCGACCGGCACAGCGGTGATACTTTTTAGTTTTGACATCTATCGATGAATAGCAGAACTTTTAATGACTTTTTTGAAATATCACGCTTGTCTGTTTAGTTCAGCAACTCGCCTCTAGGTGGCATTGGTTGTATCGGCGTTACTGCATAAGTTATTAATATATTAATTGCATAAATTGATAAAAAATGCTACGCAATAGCTTTACCGCGGCAGTCCCCGAGTGCCACGCGTCTTTTTTTTTTAATTCATCGTTTTGATAAACAAATACATAGATAGATTGTATGTTTTTTTTATCTATCATGGTCTTTTATAACCACTTTACACCACTAAGAGGATATTACATAAGAATAAAATCTACTACTTTTAATAATTAAAATGTGAATTTCCCTAATTTTCAAGGCCCTGAGTGAAGCCATAATTTTTTTTTAAACAAAACCAATATTCATTGCTTTTAAGGTGCAATTAAATTATTAAAAATAATAGAATCTAAACAGACGACCCGCTTAAATCACAGGCAAGGGCTGAATACGAAACGCTTTTAACTGGAACTTTTGCAAACTAATGAAGGAGGCGTATGTCCAGCAGTAAACGTCCTATAGCTGAGATGATGATGATGATCAATAAAATCTGATAACATTTAGAATTGGAAAAACATTTATATGTGGATCACGATTAACGTACGTAACGTTACTATAGTTGTAATAAAAATATATTTTATTATTATATTGCACTTCTGGCAATATTGGAATATTGATGTCAATGCCAGTTTTCTATATTTAATTGCCATAATGGTCATAAACATTTTTTATTGAATAGTTTTTACACTACTCGATAAAAATTGTTCATGACCTAGGCTTATCCTAGAACGTCTCTACTTTAATAATACGTTCGCTGAAGTCATCCCAATTAAAATTAAATCATGTTCGTTTGGTAACTTTCAATGAAACCTAAGCTGTCCACACTTTCTATCATACCGAAATCATTACAGCATAGCATTTTAAAAATGTATAATAATTTCATTTGCTAATGACATTACAGAGGCTCGCGGGTGTTTACAGGGAAAAAGGCGGGACAAATCCTGATGCAAAAATCTACTTGTAAATGTACTTTACTCATAACCAAAACAGGCTCAAAAAAATCCTATGTCATGTTTAGGCTTTTTAACTTCCCTCTTTCTGGTTTAAGACAATTCAACGTTCAAGCGAATTTGTCGTCACCGCGAGATTATTTTAAAAAAAATATGGGTTTTTGTAAAAAATATGGCCGCGCGATAATATTTTTCAGTAATAAATTATCCAATGAAATCAAATTTTGTTCCATCAGAGTTCATCTTCATTACATGTCCTTAAAAGTGGTGTTATTTTTAAGTTTTTGAGTCTATTTGGCGCGTAGTACTTACAACAAAGTTAAGAGACTGTTTAACAAATAGTTAAGGGTAAAATGAAAAGTACGGGTACTCTTTTATGCTACTCTTCATTTTATCAGCACGTATTCGTACGTAAACAAATCAGAAATACAGGGTGCGAAAATAAATATCATATAGAAGGCGTATAATAAAGCTGTTAGCGTCTCCTGCTGTCATTACGGCGTTGATAAATTATTGTGGAAACAGCAAAATACACAACACAGAACAAAGGAATGCTATTCTAGCATATTTTTTCTCATAAGTTATATATTGCTGAAATAAATTACTTTTATAAAAGTACTATTAAGTCGATATAAGTTATACTTTAAAAAAAAATATTATTGTAATGTACTAAGATTCTTACCACTCCAATATACGATTATAATAGTTATAAAATAAATATGTGTATAACTTTACAGGTTGTCACATGTACTTTTCATATACCAATTCCAACGCATTTTCTTTGCTAGCAGTAGAAATAAAGGCAATTTTATTTTATTAACCGACTTAAAAAAACGGAGCTGATTTATCGATTTGACCGTATATATACATACATATATTTATTTTCTGTGTGTTCGCCGATAACTTCGTCGTTTTTTGAACAGATTTTCAGACATCATCATTATCATCTCAACCATAAGATGTCCACTGCTGGACATGACCCTCCTGCATTGATTTCCACAAGGACCTGTTGGAAGCGGCCCGACGCTTGCATTCGACGATTGGCCTCTTTCTCAAAGTTGGACTTACCTAATTGGACTATATGTCCTAGGTGGACGTAATAGTCAACAATTTTGAGAATCGAGTTCCCAATTAGAATGAGGGCGGGCGCAACATGGGTATTCGACAGAATTTTCATCTTGTCTCAATTTTTAAAAAAAAATTGCCTATATAAACATAGTACGGGTACGCTTTTATACTATTCTTCATTTTATCACTCGGAGATAGTGTAGCTTATCAACAGTGAAATACATTTTTCAAATCGGTTCTGTAGTTTCGGAGCCTATTCAATGCAAACAAACAAACAATCAAATCTTTACTCTGTATATTATTAGTCGTAGTATAGATAATGACAGACAAACAGTATACATTAATTTTTTATACATATACCCTGTGGATTTTGTGAATAAACAAATAAATAATTAAAAATTAACGACATTTCTGTCCGCCCCGTTTATAGTTCCTACAATACTGACCTCTGACACATTGATATCATGACAACCTTAACATATACGTCTAAACAGATTAGGTTGCGGTCCAATTGGTTCAAGTCCGGAGCCTGGGCCGGAGCCCACAGATTGTGTTACTTGGATCCTGTGTCTCGTCGGTCCTGTTTGGGCACAACTCTATTAAGCCAGCCACAATGCCGAACTCGAAGTTCCGATTCAATATGTAAATTGAGTAGATCGGAGCAAGCTTATAGGAATATAAGCCTTTATTCAGACAATATGGTTTGTTATATTAATCCTACTACAAAGATTTTGACTCAGGTGAGTCGTTATCAGTGGTGTCTGTTTGTCCAATTCTGGCAAGGGGACTATATTATGGCTTCTGTTTTCAAGTGAAAGGCCTAACCTTTCACTTAAAAAAAGAAACAATAATAATTCGGTTGAAGTGAATAAATGTTTTGTAAATATTTATCTATAAACTCCCGGCGGCTAAAATGTAAAAGGAAATGTTGAAAGAAACTCTCATAAAAGGTCCTGCAATATTACGTGTCTTTCAAGAGTCTTAGAAAGAAGGAATCAGTAGAAGATTTACTGGCGATTGCCAGTTGCCAGCATTACAAATAACAAAACACACAACCTGAGGGCAGGTTTATATGTATCTGTACTTATATCCTTGCCTTGGGCAAATATGAATGGAACAGTGGTATTATGGCAGGATTGAAAATATCCATTGAGAGAGTATCCCATGAACTATGTATGACGTAGTTGTCATTTTAATACGACGAATCTGAAGCAAGCCTTGAGGCTATGATCGAGGGTAGACCGTCTTATACGGTCGATGGGTAGACTCAACCTTAGGCTTTCTGATTGAAATGAAAGTAACATTTAAATAGATGTCTACCAGATGAGATATTAACTCTAATATATTTAACTAATTTCCTGGTAATTAAATCAAAAAGGATCGCGTACCAGAAGGTGGGCAGCAGCGCCTTCTGAGGATCGGAAATCATACTGCGCTCGCCAACCCGCCTGCCAAGCGTGGCGAGTATTGGCAAATCCCCCCTATACGGGGGAGGCATATGTCCAGCATTGGATGTTTAAGTGCTGAGAAGAAGAAGAAGAATAAGAAGAAGAAGAAGAAGAAATCAAAAAGGTTGTTTTTTAATACGTGTATTCTTGGAAATGGCGGAGTATATACTAATAATATTCTGACTAAATAAAATAAATAAAGATATATACAAAAATAAATATATATGTATAAGGTGATACTGAAGCCAAATACATTTCGGCCTCATTAGTAATTAAAAAACCTAAGGGTTTTGTACTGTATTATGTTTAGCGAACATTTTTTTTAAAATATTTATATTTAGAGTATTGTATTGTAGTACCAATGGTAACATTATTACTAGTGAAATAGTGAGAATCACTATCCAAAGGAAGGCACTAGTCGCCATACTTAAAGATAAGGGTTGAACGCGCGCCGCAGATGTATGTATGTATGTTAGAATTGACTAAATGCTGTTTGCCACATGGGGCATTTACGGCGTCACCGGACTTTTGGCGAGTGCAAAGGGCACTTAGCCGATTGCGGGTGACGGTGAGGGGGTCGGACGGGAGCGCAAGGGTACCTCTAAGGTTCGGACCTCGGCTTGGGCTATCGCCTGAACGAGGTAGCGTCTGTGTGTGTGGTCGCGGACTAAGGCGCGGCCGATCGGTTAGGTAGCCAAGATGGGTCCTATCTGGGTGTTGCGTGAGACGTCTAACCGGAGGCCTGCGGCGCAGTGGTCTGCGGCGGGCTCGGTGTCTTACCGTGAAGCCAGCGAGCCCGAAACCACTGGCTAAGTCGCGGTTTGAAGTCGAGTTGTGGGGCGCAACGTGAAGTAAGGAGAGCGTTGTCGCGACGTAGAAGATACCTTTAACCCTTTGCCTGAGCTGCAACCCTCAAGGCTTCCGAGTTCACTCCTTTAGGATTAAGTAGGTACCAGATGTTTGACGCCACTGCTTAATTTAGGCAGGATTAGACAGTTATTATAATAGGAAATCCTAATGTATGTAGAACTTGCAGGTTTCATACCGTCATTATAAAGAAATAAACTTAGCAAAGCAATAACTTGAGTTTCCGTGTTTTCAATTAATATTGTTCTGATCACGTGTATTTTGTGCCACGTGCTATTTATTTGTTCCAGGAATTTACACTTTAGAGGATGTTAATTTAGATGGGTCAGTATGTTGTATGTACGGAACTATAAGACACTAGCTGCGTCCCGCGGTTTTACCCGCGTGGACTACGGTTTCTCTTTACTTCAGTTACCTATACGTCACAGCGTGATATTATATAGCCTAAAGCCTTTCTAGATAAAAGCAATAAAACATAACTATAACTTTTCGATTCCAACCAGTTTTTCTAAGATTGGCGCTTTGAATTAAACAAACAAACAAGCTCTTCAGCTTTATGACATTATATCATTATAGAGACGATCTGTTAGTAACCATATCATCGATTTTAGTACAAGTAAAACTGCATTCATATATTTCAAATCCTTGTACTACTAAGTTCAGTATTCGAACCCGGTCTTATTGAGGAATAGGTAAAGTAATGAGGAAAATTAAACATTATTTAACTTTAGCTATCAATCGCGTAAGTCATAAGAAGTAAATATTTCTACACAACATGCTAAAATTAATAAAATGCAATGTATTACATATCCTAAACATTTAGGCGTGAATGAAATATGTACAACACGTCATTGTTTTTATGTACCTAAGCATCATTTACATAACATAATTATTTGTCATACAATTTTTGATTGTATTAAGGCGCTTATAACACCCGATAAGCCTTGAAAGAGCGAGAGAATCAATATAGTTTAAAAGGTGAATAAACAAACGACATAATTTTAATTATGATCTTCACATACATGACATTATTTTTAATGATGATTAATACAGATGAAAAATAAATAAACAACATATATACTTTATATCATGTTTAATTGTTAATAAGTCCTTTAAAAGATCCCCAATCAGCAGCTCTATTCTTTCATTCTCATTCTTTCATTATTCATTCTCATTACTGTAAAATGTAATTCTTAAAAATACATTTTACAGTAATATCTAAAAAGTTAATGAGAAAATGTTTGTCCTCCCTGGTAAAATCACGCGTTGCAGGAAGTGCATGATCCAAAACCGTATAAATAAAAGCAATCAAACATCGAAGCTCCAATAACGATGAACCAATTGTTCTAATAACTTTTTTTTTTTTTTTTTTTTTTTTAATTAGGAATAGGCAAGCGTTTGACCACTATCTCACCTGATGTTAAGTGATAATGCGGTCTACGGTGGAGCACGCCTGCCTAGAAGATACCTATTCACTCGTGACTTGAAGATACCCAGGTTGTATGTTTGCGGAAACACAGATTTAGGCAATAAATTCCATTCGTTAGCTGTACGCACTAGGAATGTGGTAGCAAAACGCTTCGTGCGACATGTTGGAACTTCCACCATGTATGGATGTCGCATTGCCGTCCGTCTGGTCGTCCTAAGATGGAATGGGGATGGTGGAATCAAATTATGCAACTCCAGAGCACACTCCCCGAAATGTATCCGATAAAAGACCGATAGACTAGCGACTTTACGTCGGTGCTGCAGGCTTTGGAGTCTCTTCTCGACCAGAGAGTCAATAGAGAGTAATAACATACTTAACCATTTGCATAACAATTATTATCCAGGCGTCCTTCAAACTAATAAGCATTTACTTGTTATCTTGGTACAGACAAGCGTTTAGAGGCTTGAATAATAAGGTCATGTCAACACAGGTATTATAGAACGCTACAGTGAGCACTGAGGTTCCATGCTAACCAACTACTCGCAGATATTTACTCTGTTTACTGCATTTTGGTACAGAAACAGTCTAAATCTAAAAACATTGTAATTAAGAAATGAGGAGATTAAAATCTAAAGTCACCGATTGCCCAGTGGATCTGAAAATTGAAATGGCAGTGGGCTGAGCACATATCTTGGAGAACCGATGGCCGTTGGGGTCGAAAGGTTCTCCAGTGGACCATGGCCGATGGCCGTCCGTCCGTGGACGTCCGTCGATAAGGTGGTCAGACGACCTGACAAAGATCGCAGGAAGGGGCTGGATGCGTGCCGCTTCTAACCGTTCCCTGTGGCGGTCAATGGTGGAGGCGTACAGCAGTGGATGTCTTATAGCCGATATGATGATGATATTGAAGTTGGCAATGAAACTGTCATCGCGTAAGCGTACCAAGGAGAATAGTCATTTTTTTTTTACTATTGTAAGTTTGCGTTTGACAACTGTCTTGATACCCTCGCGCGTGTGAAGCGTTTATGGACGTTGAATTTCTCATACTATAATAATTTGTATATATGGAAGTTCAAATGACCGTTCGTCCAATATATTGTTACGTACGGATGTTTTGGTTTGTTTTTATTGTTTTGGTTTTCAAACTGAGATTTTATGATGTTGTTTCATGATGATGGCATAAATGGGCCTTTCAAACAAAAATTCGTTAATATCTCACACACATCTTGTTTCATTCAATTTTAACATCAACTCGTCGTTGTTGAAAAACCCATTATAAGCGACACCGTGACTGGCTTCGCAGATTTATATAACACTGAAATACATTAAGCGAACTACAAAGTGATTACGAGGTTCGTATGCGCTTGTACAAAGCCTCCTGAAAGCTTATAAGTGAGTGGAACGTGCTAGCGTTAAAGTTGTTGATTAACGTGAAATGTAAGTGTAATTAATAGCTGTTTGCGTGTGATTAATATACCACTGATCTCAAAGGTGCCCTTACATATATTTACACGGAAATGGTACGTTGTGTTATTTTACTCTTGTAAATTGCCCAATCATGTATGATATTCGTTAAACAAGCAAAGCCTTTATTTCTCTCATATTTGTTTTTACAAACTCGTACGTAATTTCATCTTTACCTTTAGGCTTCTTCTTCTCTCAGCCATGGGGCGTCACTGCTGGATATATGCCTCCCCCACATACGGGGGGAGTTGCTAATACTCGCCACGCTTGGCAGGCGAGTTGGCGTGCGCAGTATGTTTTTCAATCCTCAGAAGACGCTGCTGCCCACCTTCTGGTACGTAGTCTCTTAGCTGACTCTTACGGCACCCGCGGGAGGAGATGGGAGAGTACTATTCTAGGCCGGTACCACCACGGCACTTTAGGCTACTGGATACAAAAGATATCTATCAGTTTTAGCTAAATCTAGACGTTCGTATTAGTGACACGTTGTTTCTTTTTTTTTTATTACACTAGCTGTCAACTGTTTGCTGCATATGTTTCACGAATAAAACCACTCTTTGTGTTATATTTAAAAGGATCTTTTGAATGTTTATTTTTGTATTTTGTTGTAATGTTTCTATAGATTTCATTATAACCTAAAAAGGAAAAATATATCAATTGAAATCTAGCTAAGCCTATTTATTAAATTAAGCTGTACCAAGCAAAAGATATAGTGTTAAACATTTATTAAAATGTTTTTATAGGTTTCACGAATAGAATGTAAGTATATGAATTCGTTATTAAATTCTACTTTACGAGACACTTATTCTATTCCTCCAAAATTATATCTATGCAAAGAGTAAGAATAAAAATTGACTTTGGATATGGCATTATAGCATGGCTCAATTTTATATTATCTAACTCACAATACATTTTCAATGAAATTTAGTATTAACATAGGCTAATTTTCATTCCGAAAATAATTGCTGTTCCCATGGGATAACCCACTAATTCCAAAACCTCTGTTACTCCTTATCGCTCAAACGGCTGTACCGATTTCGATAGAATTCGGTTTAAAGATGGATTAGACCCTGAAATAACACATAAGCCACCCGGAAAAATATAATTCCCGTGGGATAATTGAGGATAAACCATAATCCACGCGGGTGTAACTGCGGGGCGCCATTAGTAATATTAAAAAGATGAAAGATTGTCTTTGCGGTAAACGGATTTACATAAAAATTGATACGAATTCTTAGAATCAGGAACAAAACTATTCATTTGGAAAAAACGAAGTGATTTTTGTAATAGTAATACGCAAATGCTTTTATTAAAATAAAACACTAATAACTAATTACAATACTGCAGCTACTACAATAACATTTGAGCAATCCACTAGCTATTGGTAGTCTATAGATAACTCAAATGTTCTAACCCACTACCGGCTGACAGCGTACCCAGAATGCTAGCAGCATTGCCACGTTGAATTGCAATGCTGATTCGTTGAGCCAAATATGTACCAGCATTTTGGTCCCGCGTCATATTAGTAGTAATATGTTTCCACTACAAATATCCTAAATTGCGCTTCACCTATAGAATACAAGGATTCTGTTATATATTGTGTTTATGAAAGATAGAAACATAAGATCGTAAGTATGTCTACGAAAATACTACCAAACTTACTCAACTGATTGTCATAGAAAGTTTTATTGTAAACACTATTTTCTTGTCCAATAATATAAACAAAATATCAATATTTTTATGTTAGCAGCGAGTTTTATGCCGGCGATAAATTGAGCTTAGGAATAAATATGTCCAGCGATCATGTAAAATAGTTTGATTAATATCCTGCTTACTTTTTAGGATTCCGCACCTCAAAAGAAAAAAAAAGGAACTCTTATAGGATCACTTTGTGGTCCATCTGTCTGTTTGTCTGTCTGTCTGCCGAGACCCTTTATCTCAGGAACGCGTAGAGGTATCAAGTTGAAATTCATACCAAATACTCAAATCTACTGTCCCTTGGAGCTGAGAAAAAATTAAACTTCTTAGCCAACGCAATCAAAAGATACAGCCGTTTATACTGCAAAATATGGACACTCACAAGGGAATCCAAACCTACAGGATATGTAGGTACTTCCCGTCAAATCAGAATCTAGATATTTGGTACGAAGCAACTTCTTATGGCATACATAAATGAAAAATTGCTATAAGCATAAATTTTTAGTTACATCATATAATAAAAATATTTTAAATAATTTTGAACTTGTATCTACAGTTTGTACGGAACCCTCGCTGCGCGAGTCAGACTCGCACTTGCCCAGTTGTTTGGAATATAATTATGAAAGCTTTGGAATCCTATTAATATTATACACGCGAAAGTTTGTATGTCTGTTACTCTTTCGCGCTGAAGAGGCTGAACGCATTTGCATGAAATTTAGAATGAAGATGCTTAAATCTTTGAATAACATTTAGGCTACTTTTTATCCTGAAAATATAAACTGCACCCGTAAGATGACGGGAAGACACAATAACCGCCAATGCCACGTACCATTTCACCGCGGGAAACACCGCGGGGTACAGCTAGTGTAGATATATATATTTTACGCCGTAATTTAATCCTTTTCTAAAGCGCCTAAAGCAGGAGTAATTTGCGTCAAGGTCACTGCTTCGTAATCGCATAAAGAATTGAATACGCACGTAGCGTCCGTACAAACTATAGGGTATCTGTGTGACCAATAGTACTGAGTTCCATTGTTTCACGCTGATATTCGGCTACGGTGCGGTTACGATACTGCTTCCTGCCTTAGCGACAAGCGTGATATTGAGGGATATTGGTCTGACGTGTTCCAAAAAAGAATATGGGATTTTTAGAAGTGTATTATTAATTTTTTTTTTTTTTTTTTTCCATTACACTCAGACCCCCGCACTAGGATTCCCTGTATCGCGGGAGGCATGGACACACACAATTACAGCACACAAACATCCAAGACCCGGGACAAACATCTACACTCATCGCACAAATGTTTGCCCCTGCCGGGATTCGAACCCAGGGTCCCGGTGACACAGTAGTCATGTCGATGACACAAACCACTGCGCCACGATACCGTCAGTTTGATTAAGTACCTGATTAAACTTCTCGGATTATGATATTATCTCGGAAATGCGTTCTGATCCATATCGAAAATGATGTCCTTTTGTGATTCGTCGGTTAAGAAGAAAACTTGATTCAACTCCTTAACATTAATTTTAAACTTTAAACATTATATTCATCAACATCATCTCAGCTATAGGAATTCCACTGCTGCACCGAAGCCTCTTCTAATTTCCACAAGGACTGGATAGAACCTGCCCTAATCTCAAGCTGTGACCTTTCGCTGTTCAGAACATAAACGTACCTTCGTATTAGCAACTTAATCTAAAAGTGACATCAAAAGGGTGACATGAAACGTCAACTTTAAGGCTGGCAAAAGGGGTTCGGTTCGGTTGGGCATGTGTCCTAAAATCTCCGTAAAAGCCATGGTAACTTCTTTTAGCCTATACACACACCAATCTCAATTTAAATTTAAATGAATAATATATAAGGAGACCAGTTGAACTGTGCCAGAATATAGCTGGGACGCAAAACTTTTGCTTAGGCAGGGGGTTCATATCTTTCATAATGTATATATTATATTATCAGCTTGCTTTTGACCACAGTCTCATCTGATGTTAAGTTTCAATGCGGTCTACGTTGGAGCACGTAAGCTTAGAAGGTACCTATTTACTCGTGACTTGAAGACTCCAGGATTATATCGGGAAACACAGACTCGGGCAACGAGTTCCATTCCGTGACAGTACGCACTAAGAAAGTTGAAAAAGTTTTTCTTCAGCTAAGTACATATGGTTGTCCACCACTTAGCGATATACTTTTTATATACATACATACCACTCTGGGATATTGTGATAAAAAAATGTCGCAAATAATTTATTTAAGTATAAAAAATACATAAACTGCATCCATTGGTTGTAAATCAGTAAAACTAAAGAGTTTTCCTGGCTTTTTTTGCTTTTATCATTAGATACTGCTAGTGAACGTGAGAAGTCAATTTCGTTTTATATCGAGGTCATAACTTAAGGGGACCATTATGCTTTATTGTCTTAAGTGGGTAAGGTAGTGTTAATCTGAAAAAAATTGTGACATTCAATTTTGAGCACATTAACAAAAAATGTAAACCAGTTCTTTTAACCGTTTTCGATCATAACATAACATAACATATGTTCTCTGCCTAATCCCCGAGAAGCTGAAAAAAAAACTAATTAACGTTATAAGTAATTTGTATTATTATAATTAAAATAAATTGTAATGTTTATGTGCATTAGTAATTTTTTACTTTATCGTGACTATATTATAAATTTATACCAAATTATTTTACACTATTTAGTTTATTTTAACCTATTACGTTTAAACGGCTTATCGCTATAGTACCTGGTTACACAGAAACTTATGTCAAAACTCTTTTCTTTGTCCGACTCTACATGACAAAAATATATTTTACCAAAAAATTGAACCGACTTGTTGAAGTCGGTACCAGGATAGCTCACAAAAGTAACTATCATCACAATATTGTGCTCATGGTACCAACTTCGACAAGTTATTTCACACTTTTGAGTAGCGAAGTCGGTCCTATTTAAAAAAAAAAAAATTTTCTGCCTTTTCAGTGACCTGCTTATCACGGGATCAATTGTTATTGTGTATGTTTTCCGATGTGATCACCCGCCATTATAATATCGTCGAGGTACGCGAAGCACTTTTCAGCTATTGGAGTGTAACTCAAAAACCACTTGTTTGATTTTGATTAAACTTAAATGGAACTACCATGGAAGTATACTCTATCAAACAAAAAAAGAATCATCAAAATCGGTTCATAAACAACAAAGTTACCCGCGAACACACATAAAAAAATATACGTTCGAATTGAGTTATCTCCTTCTTTTTTGAAGTCGTTTAAATAATGCTTCGTAGACTGGAATTTTGTAAAAACTCAAAGTATAAAAGTACTGAACTTTAAACCAAAATAAAATTCCAGATATTGTCCACAACTCAACACATATATCAACAATAACATAAAACTGTGACGCAAAAGAAATGTACCATTATTATTAAAACAGTGACGAAACTCAATGGTTAAGCAAACAAAAGCTCGATTTGGTGCAAGCGAGCTTGTTTATTCGGTCCCTTGTCAAATTGTGTACGGACGTGGATAATGGTTCATAGAATAGCCTCGGAAATATGAAAATGTGAATACTAGGGATGAGACAAGCAACAAATTTGTTACAAGTGGGCGGATGTCCGCCTTCTTTCGTAGTATACCTGCCATTTTGTCGATGTCATTTTGTTGCCGGATGGGACATTTCTGTCCACGTTTAATTCACGTAAATTAGATGTAGTAGCTATTTTGTTTATGTACTTGTTTATCAGTTTCTCCGAACAGGAGTTCTTTGAGTATTTTTTTCTACTGTACAGATCTACCGTTTGACCACTATCTGACTTGAGGGTCGTGATGATGTGGCCGTAGATGTTATCACGCTAGATCTAGAATGCCTACAGGCTCTCAAGGACTGCTACCTGAATTTGGTGCCCGTTTGGTGACAATTTGATTTGGACAGACGACCTGACTAAGATCGCAGGCAAGGGCTGGATGCGGGCCGCTTCCAACAGGTCCTTGTGGAAATTAATGGGGAAGGCTTATGTCCAGCAGTGGACGTCCTATGGCTGAGATGATGATGATGATGATGATGGTGACAGTTTTTAAAATTTGAGGCTAGTAGCTGGCTAGGTGGGTACTCGAAAGTACCCTATCACCATACTGATATTAATTTGATAACGGTGTTACCGTCACCGGAAACTCAAGCTGATGTTAAGGATTGAGCTAGTGTCTGTCAATTTGACAGCCGACGCTGCCCCCGCTGAGCTATCATCGCCTCAGATTATATATTTAAATTAGCAATTTAAATTAGCAATATCACTTAAAATACTTTTTAACCCAAGAAACTGAACGCCATCTTTCAGTGATAACGAGACTATCATGAAAGATAATGGGCGCAGCTAGTGTACAGTGTGAAAAATAATTTTAAAAAAACCAGAATGAGTTATACTTAGTGCAATTATTTTTATATCACACATGAACACCAGGAAACCAATATTTCATACAGGAAGGTGTATGCGTTTTAATTATTTAATGAGGTTGCTACCGGCTAAATTCATCCTCGTAACATAATTTAATCTCTAAAACGAGTCTCTTTAATAACGAGGTTATGTAGCTAAATTTTTAAATAAACTGCGAAAAAACGGCAAAGCGGTGTTACCATTTTTCCTTGTCTAATTCTACCTTTTTTTACACAGGTCTTCAGGTCCCAATTTAGTCAGAGCCTGTGCTATGGTAACCTGATGACTGATATATATACTTTTATACATATGCACAACCAGACACAGGTCAAACAGACATGTTTATGCACACAAATGTTTGACTGTCCGGGAATCGAACCCAGGACCAGCGGCTCAGAAGGCAGAGTGCTACCAACTGCGTTAACAGGCCAGTCAAAGTCTTTTGCGTAATATCTAACTGCGGCTTAATTAATATGCTGCAGTTGACGCTCTCAGGTCAGTTTCTGCATTAATAAAGTGACCTACAATCGTCACAGAATATAAATTAAACGAGACAGAAATACCTTATAAGAATTAGTTTTAGAATTAAATAAAGAAACATATTTTGCTATTACGCAATGTGACTATTCGGATGCAAATTATTTATAATCCAATAAGAAGAACGAGTAAATGATTGTTTACCAAATAACAACAATAGGGAAACACCTAAAGGTGTATAATTTTTTTATTACACTCACACCCCGTACTAGTATATCCGATATTTACTTCGGTCGGGATCCGAACCCGGGATTGCGGTTCTTAAGCTGGGTTACTGATCATTGACCCACGATGACCGTCGTTGATGAATTGATTCATGTCAATATATATTTTTTAAATACAAATTAATATAAAACACTAATAACTGTGACTAATAACTTTGACTGGCCGGTTGGCTCAGTTGGTAGCACTCTGCCTTCTGAGCCGCTGGTCCCGGGTTCGATTCCCGGACAGGTCAAACATTTGTGTGTATGAACATGTCTGTTTGACCTGTGTCTGGGTGTGTATATGTATATAAGTAAATAATTATATAAGTATGTATATAAGTATATATATCAGTCATCAGGTTACCATAGTACAGGCTCTGCCTAGTTTGGGACCTGAAGACCTTGTGTGAATGTTGTCTCATATTATTATTATTATATAACTAATTACAATACTGCAGCTACTACAATAACATTTGAGGAATCCACTAGCTATTGGTAGCCTATAGATAACTCAAATGTTCTAACCCGCTACCGGCTGGCAGCGTGCCCAGAATGCTAGCAGCATTGCCACGTTCAATTGCAATGCTGATTCGTTGAGCCAAATATGTTCCAGCATTTTGGTCACGCATCGCATCGATCAAACGCTCTGATAAATTTTGGAAAATCCGATGAGCTCCAGGTCCCCACGGGCCCAAATTAATTAGGCAGAATATCAGGATTATACATTTTTTCATCATTGACAGGGTGAGAAAGTTATTTATTGGGGCTTAAAACATTCCCTAAAAAAAATTCCTGTTACATGGAATGACTTTAATTAAAAGCTTGAACTTTTACTTTTATACGTACTTCTTTACAAGAATCACTGTATTTATATCTTTCACCTTTTTTTTTTGCTTTTCTGTCACTGATTTCATTATATGCCCACGCGTGACAGTGGAAATGTAAAAATACACAAGACTTCTGATTTTCTTGCCGTCTGTTTTTCAGAGGCAATTTTCCGTTTCGACGGCTCTGACATCCATAAGTGCCATGTTGGAGCCTAAACTGAATATATTATTGTCAGTGAAGTTTCGCAGTACACATACCGACCGAGATCTATATGTATATATCAGTATACTATCAGTGACCGAATCCAGAATCCCTATTTCTTTTATTAAAGTTAATAAGCTTACGTATGACCGCTGTCTCACCCAATGTTAAGTGACGACGCGGTCTTAGGTACACCTATGTGTGCTACAGCTCAGAAGAGCAAAAGGTATTCTTTCACTCGCGACTTGAAGAGTCTGGGGTTGTACCTATCACTCAATGTGATACCTAACTCACTGCCTGAGCCTGTGTTTCTCGATAGAAACACAGGCTCAGGCAGTGAGTTCCATTCTCTGGCAGCATTATAAAAGCGGAAGCAAAACGCTTCGTGCGTTACGGTGGAATATCTACCATGTAGCGGTGGCGCATAGCCATACTATTGGTTGACAGATGATAGAGTGGAGATTGTGGAATTGAATTCTGTAATTCCAATGCACATTCGCCGAAATGCATCCGATAGAAAACCGATAGGCAAGCAACTCTACGCCGGCGTTCAAGGCTCTGAAGCGTATGTTCGATTAAAGAGTCACTACCAATGATCTTTTTGGCTCGCCTTTCTATAAAGTCTAGCTTCAAGTTGAAGCCATGACTAATTGCCATTTACCTAGAACAACTGTGACACAGAGGAATGATAGTTTCTAGGGCGGTACATGCGTTATGTAAGTAAGATAGCAATACGATGGCTGTGACTCAAGTCTTGCTTCGGGCATTGTTTGTAAATTGTGATGTTATCTGTTACTACATTTAAGTAGAATTCGTAAACACTCCTTATAATATGGATAAGGACATTTTTTTATTCTATGACCTGCCTAATACTTGTTCTGCAAGGAGGAACTCAACAGCAGAAGGCAACAGGAGCGCCACTGCAGCATAAGAATGATTTGTTAACAAATCATAAGTCGCAGGTACAACAGAGTTTCTGGTGGCATAGGACCAGTATACGATAGAATGGATGTGTCTACCACCTGCCATACCATCTATCTTATAAATATTGTAATATCACTCGAGTATCTCGTATTATCAAGTATGTGATATTACATATAGAGTTTAGATCCTACATATACAAGAATTGCTTGGGGCAAATGCCTTTATTAAAATAAAACACTAATAGCTAATTACAATACTGCAGCTACTACAATAACATTAGAGCAATCCACTAGCTATTGGCAGCCTAAAGATAACTCAAATGTTCTAACCCGCTACCGGCTGGCACCGTGCTCAGAATGCTAGCAGCATTGCCACGTTGAATTGCAGTGCTGATTCGTTGAGCCAAATATGTGCCAGCATTTTGGTCACGCGTCGCATCGATTAAACGCTCTGATAAATTTTGGAAAATCCGATGAGCTCCAGGTCCCCACGAAATTGCTTGTATAAGATTTGGAACATTGATTCATCCTAAATTATATGTGTGCGACAATAATTGGTAAGAACCAAAGTGCCTTATCCAAATATCTTATTAAAGCGAGGTAACTGTCCACCTACTTGGGAGAGGTTAGGTAAATTCAACCTATAAAAATATTTGGTACGACGATATAATACTGTGTCTGCAGCTGACGTCGGTTTTAATTGCTATTAATATTCATCTACTTATTTTGATTATAAAAGGATCTAAACTAAAACTGAGTAAACTATAATATATGGTACTTAAGTATTTGTTGACATACTTAGTATGTCGCTATGATGATATAATAATCTTATCGATGAAATCAACTTTGTTCGATAAATATTTAATTTTAAAATTCTTTTAAATATCGCCATTAAAATTGTGTCTAGAAGGCACAATTTTAATGGTGATATTAAAAAAAAAAAATCACCCGTATATTATTATTACATGTTACAAAATCTGAACCAAAATGGTGATCATCCACGCAGGTACAGTTATCGACAAAAGTGACGAATTAAACGTATACTCCGCAGTTATTAAAAATTAAACGCATAATTAAAAGTTAAACCAAAAATATGATTTGTCGGATTTTCTTTCAAGCATTGCATTTCATGAACAATAGTGGTGTAGAAAGTGGCCGTTACTTATTAAAATAGAACAGTTTAAACGAATACTCATTAGAATTTAACACAACGAAAGTAATTGTACCTCCGTGCTAATCACTATCGTTCATGGGCGTAACACTTTCTACATTATAGTCATTGAAAATCACCTGTAATGAAGTGATTTTTTTTAGGTAAGGCAGCGGAAGTACGCATGCTGGCAAATAACACATATTGCTGTGGTTTATTAAGCAGCAACCGCTAAATCCCAATATTTAATATTCATTTAATAAAAAACTAGAATTTTTGAAGAATATAGAAACATAAATAATATTATGCAAGGCAGCACTCGATGTTTATATCAAACAAACATATAAATTCAGCAAAATAAAATTAAACAATATTGTTAGCAAACTAAAAATAATTGACCACGAAAGATTAAGAATCTGTAAGTTTTTCATTTAGCTCAAGTTTATTGTTGCGTGTGTGCGTGATAGTATTAACAACATTATAGTGTCCCAAGGTGTGGGCCAAAATGCACAAGTAGACAAATTTAGACAATTCTGGCCAGAGAGGTCCAATTTAGATAAATAAAAAAAATCGTCGAATAGAACTCAGCTATACACTAATTGAGACACTGACCAACTTTTCCTCATAAGAATTACCTCAATGCTTCAAAACAAAAGCTTTCAATTAGTGTGTGTTTATAGTACTGAACATAATAATCCGTTGCCTTTAACTATGTACTTTCACGTCAAACTCACATGAGTTTGAAGAGATTTTCGGGTTTCTGTATGAGATCAAAAATATAGTAAGAAGATTTAAATAACGAGGGCCACCGACTATGGATTAGCAAGATTTAGTATATCACATCTTACTAAACAATGTTTCGCTTTTAAATAAGGAGGAAGATTGCAGAAACCCATTATTTTAAGAAAAAATTCGGCAGATTGCTATTCTTGAACCCATGATTTAGAATACCGTCCATGTCGCTTTGCCAACTAAGCTATAGTTTGTCTCAGATCAAGTCACCGTATTAGCCGCATTCTTTCCTTCAAAAAACTGAACGTATTTCCGCTTAGCATGACGTGAATGCCATGATGAATAAAACTGTAGAAACGTTTAATTTTGAGGTTGAAGAATTTACAACCTTGTTAGCCAGCTTTAACGTATATTATACGCCAACGAATTGCCATATAAGCCAGTGAATTCCTAAAAGGTAACTATACATACATACACATATATTATCACAGTGTACAAGCGCGCAGATACCTGGCAGAGACGAGAGTTATTTACTGCAAGACAAGAACGCCTATCAATTACTCTCGTTTGCGCGTTCCCTTAAAACGACCCCATTTACATTGTTAGCATGCTACATCACTGTGTACTTACCATGTAAAGCGAAGGATTTACATGAAATAATAACAGGTTACTAGAGCAGAACGCTTTAGATAATAGCCGTCTTGGAAGTTAAGGGTGTAATTTGTATGGCAATAAACGCTGCTGTCGTCTCTTCTACTAGATATTTGCTCGCAGTTATAATAATTTAGCGCAGAAACGTCCTTTTGAAAGACTCTAATGAGAATGAAATAAGAAATAATATTATCTGATATGTTTGTAGCAAGCGGCGCTCATTGTGCTTGTGTGAGTTAGATACACTATTACCTACACCACTGCAAACTAAACTGAATTAGCTAAGCGGGATATTTGAACCTTAGGCCTTATTGTGGCATAGGCCTTATTTGGGTCACTTACCCTATATGTATTTCAAGATAGTAGTAGTGGAAGTCCGTGATCTCTGCTTACTCCTCTGAAAAACAGGAAGATATGAGTGACTGACTAGACTATGTTTAATTGTAATTTTTAGTATTTCGTGCTTTGAGAACAAGAACGGGTTTCTCACCGATATTCTCACCCGCATTCTCCAGTTTCGGGACCACGAGCAATGTAACTTACCACCTAGTTCCATTTCCCTTGGCCCCGACACCACATTGCGATGAATCATAAAATCTAAATGTTTTTACAGCAGTTGAGTCCCGTTACATTTTATGAACGATTATTTTCTGTTGTTTGTTAATGTCATTATGGTATAATAGTAATTGCTGAATTGTTTTCATGCGTGTCACATTTGGATAATCTATTTTCTGCAATCATTATTTGTATTGTGCTGGGGGTAACCATAAATTTATATATATAAATTATTCTAAAATTGTCTACAATTATATATGTAGAGAATTATAGAAAGTTTATAGATGTGTGTTTTGTAATAATAATGGTCAGAGTAGATGCAATAATTACTAACGCGAACATATTTCATGACATAAATTGCACACAGCAGGGCATTATACCTATTTAAAGCATGTATTTGAAAGAAAACCACCTCGTTTAATAATTTATGAAGTCTATAACTTGCCGCATCATTAAATATACTGTGTGATTAATAATAATAATATTAAATATACAGTATGTTCTTGTGGGCCTGGTCAACAGGTTCAAGGTCACACAACAAGCTATGGAGAGGGCTATGCTCAGGGTTTCTCAACGCGATCGAATAAAAATGAGATAATCCGTAGAAGAACGAAAGTCACTGACATAGCCCAACAGATTAGCAAGTAGAAATGGAAGTGGGCGGGGCACTAAGAACTGATAGCCGTTGGGGTCGAAAGGTTCTCGAATAGAGACCGCAAACTGGCAAGCGCAGCATAGGACGGCCACCGACAATGTGGACAGACGACCTGACTACGATCGCAGGTAAAGGCTAGATACGGGCCGCTTCCAACCACGTCCTATGGCTGAGATGATAATGATCATGATGATGATGACGGTATGTCCGCATATGATTTGGCTCCGATAAGACCTACAGATATGGCCGAATATTAAACCTAAATTTACATATTTACTTACACCACAAGCATATTAAGTACCTGCACTAAGTTTCCAAATTATGAATTTTCTACACGACAAAGTTGGAAAATTCAAACAGTCTTGTTTATCTTTCAGACTAAATCAGACCACCGGCGGCAGTTCCCGGGCTCGACTTCATTCTATGTCGCTGCAAACATAAACTTTTAAAGTAAGTATTTTCTTCGAATTCACTGCGATTACTAATGACTAGTTTTTTAATGCATAGTTAAGGCGCTTAAAAGACCCGATCACCTTGGAAGAGCAGAACCGCGCTCGGACCCGCTAATTCTAAGTATCAGAAGCAATAGAAATATATTTATACTAACTGTGTCGCCTGGGAAATAGTTACATTGATTTTTTTGTATAAAGTTTCAATTTTAAAATCAATACACTCTCGCCCGAAAAAATTAAGCTTCACCTAGTTAACTCTTAATCACTTTGAAACCTCAACAACAATCAACCAAGCTAGATTTTCAATTAAAAAAGTTTCTGCAAGAAAATGTAATTACACATAAATTAAAGCATGATTCAAAATAATCAATTATTGAAATGAAAATTAGAAGAAAACGTAAATTGACAAACATCATCAAAATAAATTAACTTACAATTTTCTTGTCATTTTCGTATGAAAAGACCCGTCCACCTAATGCCTTAGTGCCTTGTGTTGTCATCATAGCTTCTTTTCAAGGTTTGTATGCGATCCCTGATCAGGCATACTAAAAATTAAGTTTCTCAAGTGGTGTTGAGGTAAATTCTCCCATTCTTCAATAGGGGCCTCATTTATAGCAGGAAGTGTTAAGGGTGGTGGAATTCGTTTCCTGACTAACCTTCCAAGCTCGTCCGAGAAATGCTCGATCGGATTAATGTCAGGACTCCTCGCTGGCCAGATGTGACAATAAAGCTATTTTCTCTGGCTGTTGTACATCTTGGACGACCGTTGCCTGATCTTCTCAGATGTTGTCCAGTTACTTCATCTTCATCTTTCCAGTACCCTTTGGACAGTGGAAAGCGTCACACCTCTACTTCTGGCCACTCTGCGCTGGCTAAACCCAAACATGTTAGATGTGTTGGGTCACAACACATCTAACATGGTGACAATTCAGGTGTATTCTCCCAAAATTAAAGGCATGGTTTTGCAAAAATTACTCGAATTGAATAAAGAAACTCAATTTCAAATCCCATATTTATACAAATTACAAAAACTAAATCAAAGAAGTCGAGATCCCACTAATATTATAGATATGTGATTGTTTGGATGGATGTTTGTTACTCAGTCACGCCTTCTGCCGTGACTGAGTAACAAACGTACAACAACGAGTAATCCATCCGGCTGGACGAAATTGGATGAAATTTGGCATGTAGATACTTCAGGTCCCGGAATACCACATCTAAAAAATAGGTAATCATTTTCTCACATTTAACTGTCTTTGTTGCCAAACGACTCATGGTCTAATGTAAAGTATACTATATTAACTTACCATATTTAGTATACTCTATTAACTTTACGCAGTTGATCGGTAGCTTACCTTTTTCTTTTCCCTATTACCTGGCAGCCTCGTACAAACAGGTTAATTGATATTAGTAATTACGCTTATCTGCTTGCCAGGATGAATATACATTAAAATGTAGAACATTTTATTGCAAGTAGAGTAGTATAGGGTTACTCGTGAAAATCTGTTCATAGATAACGGTAGCCAGGCTTTGGCCTTAGTTTTAGGCTAAACACGCATCAAATTAATAATACAATAATAATATGGGACAACATTCACACAAGGTCTTCAGGTCCCAAAATAGGCAGAGCCTGTACTATGGTAACCTGATGACTGATATATATTTATATACATACTTATATATACTTATATACATATACACACCAGGACACAGGTCAAACAGACATGTTCATACACACAAATGTTTGACCTGTCCGGGAATCGAACCCGGGACCAGCGGCTCAGAAGGCAGAGTGCTACCAACTGCGCCAACCGGCCAGTCAAATGGGCCAATTACCTATCAATATATCTGATAATGAAAAACATATCAGAATTAAGCCTAAAATAGCTAAAAATGTAGTATTTCAAGTGGAGTCAAGTGTTCATTTTCTATTTCCAAAAGCTTGTTTATTGTATCTTATTTAATCTAATGCACGAAAAATTCTCGTGCATATATTCTGTAGTGATTCTTAAAAAGATTCGAATTCTATATTGATAATGCGATGCTTTATATTTTTATCTATATTATAAATGTGTATCTTCCCTTGGAAATCAAATGACGAGGGGATAGGTAGGTATATTCTAGACAGACGTGATTCATGTATGTCATCAACAATTTAAGCTATTTACACGCACCATTTAACATCAGTTGAGGTAAAAGCAAAGCGCATGTCTATTTTGTACTTATGTAAAAAATGAACGCCAAGAGAAGTGCGGTCGCCGGAGATACCTAATAGTGAATTGTTCTGTTTTAATTTTTTCATGTTAAACGATGTAGATAAACCTCGGTAGATTTTTTTTTATTAAAGTAAATATTCCAAACATTAATCACTGTCTTCAGCCTTGTTCATATGCTAAGAGATATTTGATGTAATGTTCAATATAGCGCTCGTTCTGCACCCTTCGGCGTCCAGTTACTGTCAGTTCCTTTCTGTGGGCAGTAAAATTTGATAAATCATGATTTATTTACCGTATTTAATGTAATATACAGTAAAACTTTATAATGATTGGCTTTGGCTGTCTGTTTGCGGTTGCCACAACGAATTATCGGAAATGGGGGCAGACATAGTCGTTGTAATTTTTTTTTTTTTAAGACAGTCGTATTTCAACTGCGTAAGACGGTGTCTCAATGGCAGTTTTATATGTTTATTTGTATGTAAGTTCAAAGTTTATAAGGTTCATATTTCAATTTAACGACGTATCTCAATTAACAAAATTAATTTGGTATGTGAACACCACTATTTTCATTGGTATTTTTATTTTATATTATTTGTAGTTCATGGTTAGTGATAAGAATGATCGAATGGAGATAATATAGTAATAGAATATAGTGAGGCGCCACAGTCGGAACCCTCTGACTTACTACGAGAGCGATTCCCGTGTTTTATGCATTCAGAATATGGTAAGGTTTTCTAATTGTTATTTGTTTTTGAAGCACGCCGCTAAAGTACGGGGGAAAATATTAAACTCGCGTCATTACATTTCGCGTCAGGACAAGAGACACTGATCGCAAAATTCTTGAGGCGGTGACGGAAGGAGAGTAGTTGAAATTTAAACTTTTCTTTAAGCTTTAACGAGTAAGGAACATTTTCGTTTGTTGGTAGGTAGGTATAATACGATCTTTTTGAAGCAGACCGGCGCTACCTCTCTCGCCCGTTTAACATGTTGATTTTGACTTCATCATATTGTATGCTCTATCGCCCTCACAATAGTGTTTAATGTGTAGGTATATCAAATCAATAAACGTAAATACCTAGTATCATGTTTGTATACGATAGCGCAATATATGAATAGTATATTTTACCACATAAATGCAAGTTTTCACTTCTGCCGGCACTCCTGGAACGCAACCTGTTTTTTTAAATATGTTAATTAGGCCTAGTAGAGTGTTAAAAAATCTTCATTCCTCACGAATGTTTTTCAGAGTCGTAACTAGAGACATAATACGGATTTTCACTAACTTTGTGTAATTCTGACAAGACAGATTTTAATGTTTTTTAGGATTCACATATCATCTACAATCTAAAGTTAAAAAATATGTAAAACTATCGAAGTACTCATTGAAGGTATGAACGAAATTTGAAATCAAAACAAACTTAGTTTTAAAGTTTTAGTAGCTCTGTTCTTGTACAGAGCGAAATTCATTATGTTTTTTTAAAACCTGCTCGAACAAGTTTCCTGTACGAAATAATATTAGTTGCAGCAACAATGAGGCCGGTTGTTCACCATTTTTGTAACACAATTTGTTTTTTTATATCTACTCTATTAATGTTAATTTTATTGATTGATTGTTTGAAAATCTCGTAGTTACAACTTATCCAAACTTGAAACACATACCTTTTTTGACTGACTCAAAAAAGGAGCAGGTTTTTTAATTCAATCGTTTATATATAAAATATTTTTTTATGTGTGTTCGCGGATAACTTCGTCGTTTATGAACCGATTTTGATGATTTCTTTTGATACAGTAAATCCCGAGGTGCTCCTTAAATGGTATGGTATTTAAATTTCATCAAAATCGGTGAACCGGTTTTTAAGTTACATCTCAATATATTATATAATAAATAAGTATAATCATCTTTGGATATTTATGTATTTCGATAAAAAAACTTTTTTACTGTTAAATGTAATATAAGCTTTTACTTATAGTCTACAATTATATAATTTTGACATGTAAACAAATTTTACCCAATAAATAACTATGAACTATGAACTATCAATAACTGAAAAGCTCAATATCTGCATGACTTCCTTAATAAGGGAGAATGACAATTGATCCCGTTGGTAGCAAGTCACTGAAAAGGGTAAAAAATAATTGTTTACCAAAAAATGGATAAAAATTCTACTCAAAACAAATATAAAAAAGTGAAATAACTTGTCGACGTCTGTACCATGCGCACAATATTTTTATAATAGTGACTTTTGAATTATGATGGTACCGACTTTAACAAGTTATTTCACACTTTTGAGTGTTGAAGTCGGTCCCATATTTTTTTAAATATAATATTGAACGCGACATTTAACTCTTTCCTAACTTATCATCAAAGTTGAACCACCGCTTTCTCAGTGTTTTTGGTACTTTTTTCTTATTTAGTTCTGTACTCGTAATAATGCTAATGATATTTATTTTCTATGGTTCATGTATTTACTCGCCAGCGGAGAGGTCAAACCGCATACAACATTGAATGACATCATACTACCCATGTCTTCTTGGCGTGCATTCAAAACCTCTAAGCACTCAATTTTAAGTCAACCTCATTTGACATTGTTATATGACCTTTCCATATGAATTCCAACGAATTGGCATGCATGCAAAAAAGTAAGGCCAATGAATTACACTGTATTTCGATACAGTTGATGCAGACAACTTAAAAAATCACACAAAAAGGTGCATCTACTATTTGACGGTCGCCGTGTCTCAGTGGTCAGTGACATGACTTCTGATCCCCGGTGACCATAGGTTCAAATTCTGGCAGAGGCAAAAGATTATGCCATTAGTGTAGTTGTTTGTCCCGGGTCTTGGATGCTTGTGTACTGTGATTGTGTGTGCCTAGGCTTAGCGCGACACAGGGAATCCTAGTGCGGGGGTTCGAGGGTTAAAAACCGGTTTCGATGAAAAGGATCCATGTTCAAAGAATACCTTTAAAAATGAAAAAAAAAACTTTCCAAATCAATAAATATAATTCTAAGGTAATAAATATATAAAGTACATCTTTATTAATAATCTCCTTTTTATGGAATATGTTAATTAATAAGATGCCACCAAAGCGGATTTATAATATAATGGAATGTCTACTACAGGCGAGGATTTCTTTTCTAAAAGCGGAATCGTGGAGAAAATTAATTCCCGATGAAACCACATCGAGGAATATCCTCTTATCTCCGCGGATGCTGTGGCCCGGTGCGTACTCCTATATAATATGAGGACCCAGTAAGTGGGTTACATGGGGGCGGGTGACGTAATCGGGTCGAATGTGTATGTAACAAGATTAGGAAATTAAATGCGTAGGCACCCTTTTCGTAAATATTAGCGTAAATATAAGCGATGATAGCACAGCGGGGGGAGCGTCTCCTGTCAAACTGACGGACACTGGTTCGATCCCCGACAACAGCTTTAGCTTCCGGTGAAGGTAACACCGTCATCAAAATAATTAAATTATATATTTATTTATTGATTTTGTAAATAAATAAATAAATTCTCAGAATGGTGGTAGAGTACTTTCGAATATCCGCTTGAAATCCGCTACCACCCTCAAATTTGAAAAACTGTCACCAAACACATAGTGTGTTCAGGCAGCAATTCTTGAGAGCCAGTGAGCATTCTAGGTCTAGCGTGATAACATCTTCGCCCACATCTTCACTGACCATCAAATGAGATAAAGGCCAAACGCTAGATCTATACAGTATAAAAAAAAAGTTTCGTTAAGAATTCGTGTGTCGATTGACACATTTATATAAAAATTTACTTCCAGTGGTTTTTAGGATAAAAATGTCACACAAATATAATGAAAACCACGCAGGCCAGTGAGGCATAAACTGTGCAACATTTTCAAAATAAAGAGGTAGGGAGTTCGAAATTCTCAAAGTATATAAATGTAATTCGCCCTTGGCAAAATATTGCTGAGTGCAATTACTAATTTATACCCACATTATATTCTGCCGATATATTTTGCCAAGGACGAATTACGCAAAATATATCGGCAGAATACAATGTAGGTATTCATTATATTCTGCCGATATATTTTGCCAAGGACGAATTACGCAAAATATATCGGCAGAATACAATGTAGGTATCCATTATATTCTGCCGATATATTTTGCCAAGGACGAATTACGCAAAATATATCGGCAGAATACAATGTAGGTATCCATTATATTTTGCCGATATATTTTGCCAAGGACGAATTACGCAAAATATATCGGCAGAATACAATGTAGGTATCCATTATATTCTGCCGATATATTTTGCCAAGGACGAATTACATTCATATATTTTGAGAATTTCGAAACAAAGCCTTATTGTTGTTACTTTGGTATCGGTGTCTGTCTGTCAGACGTCACGGCTCTGAAACTCGTAAACGGAATAAGTGGAACCGTTGACATATGGACATGTTGTGTGAAATTGTAAAACTAACTATGGTTTACTTTGTCGAGCAAGTGTGTTATGCTCCTCAACCATAGATAAGTAACTATATATCTCAATCAACAGATCTCTCACTCGCAGCATTACACTTTATTTAACGCGGCTTCAAGCCCATTTCCGCTCCAAAGCTCTTAATTGAGTATTTTGCCAAATTTCTATAATAAACTGAGATGCTCAATGTGTGTTCGCAAAAACTAACTTGGAAAATTTCGTTTTCGCGATTAATCAAATAGCAACCCACAAACATGCAGACAGAGAGAGAAGGAGAGATAGATGACTTAATTTGGATGATTTTTTTAAAAATAAAGACTAAACTTATATGTCCATCTTAATCTTACTATATAATACAGTGTATAATATACATGTAATCTACTATAAAAACATCGGTGCTATTGTGAAAATGTGAATGTTAAAAGTAAATAATATGTAAGAATAAGTCACATACTTATTCTATGTGAACTTAGTCTGTAGCTTAAAGACAAGATGATATTTTTTTTAAAATATTTACGTACAATAAAAAAAACATTATTTTGTTTATTGAAAAAAGAAAGAAAGAAGAAGAAAGAAAACATATTTATTTCTGACAAAAGGCAACACTACAATACACATACATAGACACTTAAACCTACAGACCCCTACAAACAGACATCAAAAATAAAAATAAAAAATAAACATAAAATAGGCACAAAATTAAAACAACGTTAATGTAGGTATTGCAGTGATGCGCGATGCCAGAAATGAGTCCCTACTCAGCTTAAGCGAGGGTTTGACAACCTTCGCGCTGTTTTAATTTGTATTGTTGGTATTTGTTGTAATTGTAACACATAAGAGAAAGAAAGAAAGAAAGAAAGAAAAATATTTATTCCTGACAACAACACTACATATAAAACAAAAAGAAAAACGCATTTAGGTCATACATACATTTAACTTATAAGTATAAAACATTATGGGAAGACGAAACAACATTTAAGATATGATAGATATAGATAATAGTAAGATTCGACCAAAAAATAACCTATCTAAGCTAAATACTAAATAGTTTTATTTGTAGTGTTGCGTAATGCCAGAAATGAGCACTCCGTCTTTCTCATTTCGCTTACACATAAATATATTATTAATTGTATACACCACATATCCTACCCGACAATGTTTATTTGGGGATTTACAGTGTTTGCATATGAGAACTTGGTACCATAATTTTCTACCAGTGACTACCTGTAATTGGCTTTCTGTTCTATATGCTAATTTTGGGCTTTGTAAGCAAGCTCAAGGTCGTACAACGGCCTATGGAGAGTGCTATGCTCGAGGTTTCTCAACGCGATCGAATAAAATATGAGGAGGTACGAAGAACGAAAGTCACTGATATAGCCCAGCAGATTAGAAACTTGAAGTGAAGTGAACAGTTAACAGGGCACATAGCTCGAAGAACTGATGGCCGTTAGGGTAGAAAGGTTCTCAAATGGAGACCACGGACTGGCAAGCGCAGCTTGAGACGGCCACCGATGAGATAGACAGACGACCTGACTAAGATCGCAGGAAACGCCTGCATGCGGGCCGCTTCCAACCACTCCTTGTGGAAATCTTTGGGGGAGGCGTATGTTCAGCTGTGGATGAGATAATGATGCTCATTTTTACCCACTTCAAAAAAGGAGGTTCTCAGTTCAACGCGTAGGTATTTTAATTATAGTATATTGTTACAGCGTTTGGATTTTCAATAAATAAATAATTATTAAATTAAATCAAATTGGTTTTTAAAGTAATTTTCTGCGGAACACCGACTGGCTACCACGGTACACGGTATAGATCTATGAATAGTAAGCAAATGCACGACGCTGCTATATCTGATCAAACTTATCAATAAACCTCCCGAGCTCGGCGCCGTTGTTCAAACAATTACAGTACATGCGAACATTTGATTTATCCCGGCCTATTTTTCATCGGCGATCCCCCGACTGACTTTGATTGATTGGATAAGGAATTTCACAGTGATGTTAATGTTTTAATGTCTCACGGATGTTTACTCGTAGTTGAATGAATGAATTGAATTTCACGATCTTTAACCACCTTTCAAAACGAGGATCCGATGTCCTCAATGCAGATGTTTATAATTTTGTACGTATTGGGCATATAATCCGTAATTCGTGAACTGATTTGGAATTACTATCTTTTCATTCGATAGTATCCTATCGAACACTAAAATATCTAAATGGTAAATACCAATAAAACAAAGAACACTAGAAATAATGTAACTATATTGCTGTCTTGCGAGATGCCAGCAATGAGTCCCTACTCAGCATTGCGGTAGGGTTTGGCGACCTAAGCGCTGATTTTCAGTAGGAACTCATTGACTGGCATCTCTGGAAATTTTATAGGGCCCATCAAAAGTTATCACTTTTGATGGGCCCTATAAAATTTCAAGGAAATCGCTTCGTTATTATTGCGCGTTCGCGATACCAGTCAATAAGTTCCTACTAAAAATCAGCGATAAGGTCGCCAAACCCGTTCCACAATGCTAAGTAGGGACTCATTGCTGGCATCTCGCAAGACTGCAATATAGTTACATTATTTCTAGTGTTGTTTGTTTTATTGTTATTTACCATTTATATATTGTGTTGTGTTTTGTAAGTAATAAATATATTTTCTTTCTTTCTCTTAATTTATTCAGTCTGTATTTAAAATTTTCAAATAATGCTGAAATATTTCCACGGCTTTTTTTATTTTAAAAAGGTACGTTCTCGAATTTATCACAAATCCGTGGAACTAATAAAGTCAAGTCTTTCTCGTTGTTCATAATAAAACTATATTATGTGGATAGGTATTAAAAGTCGGTTAGTCAAGTTTTAAACAACTTAATTATCAGACAGTACCGAGAAGTATTTTTTGAGAAACAAAATGATAAAAAATTCTTGAAAATAATTTTCTTACCTTTTTCTTCACGACTGCCGACTATTGCCAAAGTAGAGAAATCCCTTTCTTTTAAAAACTTGCTCTTCCTTCGGCCAGCTTTTTTCCAATACACCCTGAATCTTTTAGTATTTTGTTTCAGTGGGTCGAACCATGGAAGCTTTGTTCATGTCTATTTATGAACAAAAGTCTGAGTAGCTATAAATAAGGTTTTATGTATAGAACGTTTCCTGGGTAAGAATTGGTTCTTATGTTTCGGAATTCGCATGCAATCATTGATGTAATTACACAAAGAAAAATGATACGTTCTCTAAATTGGATCAATTAAATTGTGTTTCTTGCACACAATTTTTAAAACTTACTTCTGCCACTTAAGTCCGCTTTTTAACATTCATACCTATATCATAGCCAGTTATTTGATAATGGTTCGTTATATGTGTGTTTACAAATACAAATACAAATTTTCTTTATTGCAAAATTTACTAAATACAATACTAAATATAATAACAATTCTAATTTTTAGTCTTTTACGATTCAAACACATTGTTAATAAATCGATTGGGACCTGTCGCGTGAAAATCACTTAGTACTGTATTTGACCACTCTCACACTTGATAGTCAGACACGATATGATCGACGCCAGACCAGAATACAGAACTGGACAGCTGTCAGAATGCACCATATATGCTTGTTTACGATTTTTAAACTTCTGGGTGTTAATAAGCAAGTCGGGTACTGGAAATTAATACCACCAGGCTGTGGATATTGCACATATTCGGCTCAACGAATCAGCATTGCAATTCAACGTGGCAATGCTGCTAGCATTCTGGGTACGCTGCCAGTCGGAAGTGGATTAGAGCATTTGAGTTATCTATAAGCTACCAATAGCTAGTGGATTGCTCAAATGTGATTGTAGTAGCTGCAGTATTGTAATTAGTTATTAGTGTTTTATTTGTGTATGTGGATTTGATACCGATGTTACTTTCTCCGTAAACCCTAGCAGAGGGTGGAAATCGAATAAGGGTCTGGCAGCTAGGTTAATATTGTTCAAAAAAACATTATCTATAAACCTAATATGTCAACTGAAAGTGCTGAAACCCGTGTCAATCGACCTTACGTCTGTCTCGTCGACAAAGCTCATTGGGAAAGTAGTATTTTTATTTATTTATTTATTTATCACACTCAAACCCCGTGGGTAGCATGAATTTATACCCAAAGTCAAACCATTTTGCCTGACGTCAAACATCTAATGATTGTGACAACATCATCAAAATCGTATCAAAAACGAATATTGCCAGTTGTGTTTCAAAATATCTTTACGCAAAAGAAAATGTTGTTGAAAATGACAAAACCGTTCCGCTCATCAAATTTCACTTTTGCGACCTCTTCAAACTTGGGCATTAAGTATTTAAAATTTCAAAGTTAGAAGGCAATGACGAAAAAGGATACTTATTGAAACGGGCAACTTATATAAAGTTAAGTTGTTGTTCAGCGTGAAGATAATAAATTCAATTATTTGTAAAAAGAAAAACAAGAACGGACAACATATATTGCTTATAGCGTTGGTTTCGCCTTTATTGAAATAAAATACTAATAAATAATTACAATAAAACAGCCGCTACAAAAACAATTGAGCAATCCACTTGCTATTGTCAGCCCATAGATAATTCAAATGCTTCAAATGCAAAACGCTACCAGCTGGCAGCGTGCCTAGAATGCTACTAGCATTGCCACGTCGAATTGCAATGCTGATCCGTTCAGCCAAATATGTGCCAGCATTTTGGTCACGCATTGCATTGATCAAACGCTCTGATAAGTTTTGTAAAATCCGATAAGGTCCCGGTTCCACGAGGAGTAGATCTGTCTTCGATATTATTCAATCTATAATGCTTACTATAGCAATACACGACGTGCCAAAGTTTTGTTTAAGTGTTTAAGAGGTGCCACTGACATCAGAGAGGCTCGCGAGTGTTTACAGGCCGAGAAGGCGGGAGATTTGTCCCGCCTTCTTGATGAGTATTGATTTAAAATGTCACACAAATTTTCTTTACAGGTTACCCACAGGCTCAAAAAAGAAATTAGATACTAATCACATGTTTTGACATTTTCATTTCCTTTCGCTCGGGTATAAGACATAGCTCAAGCGCATTCGTCTTGCTCGCGAGTGTTTTTAATAAAAGTAAAATATGGCTGTTTAAAAAATATTTGTTCACTAAAAATTATCAAACCGAATTAAGTTTTGTTCAATCTGAATTATACTTCATGACCTAGTTGCCTGGCTGGTATTTTTAAAAAGTTTATGAGACATGTAGGACTTGCAACAAAATTATCTCAAAATACTCAAATTGTCTATTTGAGTATTTTCAGCAAATGGCAGTTAAAGCCTTAAATACAATATACAAAGTAGCTACAATTTGAAACTGGTTGAAAGGAAGTTAAGTGATGCGGGAACCTTTGTTTCAAGCATAGCTTTGTGATAATGCCAATTTGCATAATAAAGCGTATGAAACCCTTACGTAATAATAATTTATATTTAGAGAAAAGATAACGGATTTACGTTATTGTCTTTACTAAATTTTAGATAACTTTAATAGGAATATTATTCCGATTAATCTAAATTACTAAGTATGACCATTAACGTGACATTTGCAGAAGATACACAAATATTATTACATTGATCCTGTGGTTAGTATAGTTGTGAAAAATACTTAGGTTTTGTCTAATATTGAAAAGAGTAACAGGATATTAGATGTACTTAGCGCAAGATGGTTTGGTTCAGGTCCACGAGCATCTTTCCTCTACAAAAGCCTAGTTAATTTATTGTTTTCTTTTAAAAGACTCTTTAAAAAAAGGTTAAGAAGATCTCCAATTAATAGATTGAAAAAAAAATTGGTTGTCTGTAAAGTCGGTTTACGGACGATAGATTTACGTGATAACGACATAATCATGTATGACATTGACATTGACATTGACATTTGACATTTGACATTTGACATTTGACATTTGACATTTGACATTTGACATTTGACATTTGACATTTGACATTTGACATTTGACATTTGACATTTGACATTTGACATTTGACATTTGACATTTGACATTTGACATTTGACATTTGACATTTGACATTTGACATTTGACATTTGACATTTGACATTTGACATTTGACATTTGACATTTGACATTTGACATTTGACATTTGACATTTGACATTTGACATTTGACATTTGACATTTGACATTTGACATTTGACATTTGACATTTGACATTTGACATTTGACATTTGACATTTGACATTTGACATTTGACATTTGACATTTGACATTTGACATTTGACATTTGACATTTGACATTTGACATTTGACATTTGACATTTGACATTTGACATTTGACATTTGACATTTGACATTTGACCTTTGACTTTGACTTTGACTTTGACTTTGACTTTGACTTTGACTGACTGACTTTGACTTTGACTTTGACTTTGACTTTGACTTTGACTTTGACTTTGACTTTGACTTTGACTTTGACTTTGACTTTGACTTTGACTTTGACTTTGACTTTGACTTTGACTTTGACTTTGAAGTTTGACTTTGACTTTTACTTTGACTTTGACCTTGACTTTGACTTTGATTATATTATCTAGATCTAGATAAAACTTAGGTGGAACGTTACAGGAATGTTACCGTTACTATTTTTCATTTTGGCATTCATCAATTTATAAAACGTTATCACGTCAAAAATAATCAAATAAAAAATATTCCTCTCCGTAAATTTATACATTAGCCAATTAAGTGTTTTTTTTATCACACTCAGACCCCCGCACTAGGATTACCTGTATCGGAGGAGGCATGGACACACACAATCACAGCACAAACATCCAGGACCCGGAACAAGCATCTACACTCATCGCACAAATGTTTGCCCCTGTCGGGATTCGAACCCAGGGTGCCGGAGACACAGTAGTGATGTCACTGACACTAACCACTGCGCCACGGCGACCGTGCCAACCAACTTAGTTACATTATTATCATACAACTGTCATTGTCAGTGCGTTGAGATAAGAGTACATAATTAAATACTAGACGAAACACTATTAAAGAGCAACACTAAAATACTAAAAGTAATAAATACTTACTTAAACTTAGTATAAAGGTCCAGCAGTAAAAGCAAAATCCCCCAGAATGCTGGTGGCGCGGTATGTTGAATAGCGAGGCTCAATTACCGCGCAAAATAAATGCCAGTGTTCTGGACACCAGACGCCTTCACAAAACGCTTGGCCAAGTCTCTTTATAAAATCAGAGGGGGCCCCCATGTTTTTTTCTCACTATCGACAAAAGCGGTTTTATCGACCTGCGGCAGCATGGAACTTACTTCTTTTTTTCTTTTTTATACTGTATAGCGTTTGACCACTATCTCACTTGATGGTCAGTGACGATGTGATCGATGTAATCACGCTAGACCTAAAATGCTCACTGGCTCTCAAGGACTGCTGCGTGTCACCAAACACTGTGTATGGTGACAGTTTTACAAACTTGAGGATGGTAGCTAGCCAAGCGGGTATTCGAAAGTACCCTACCACCATGCAAACCTTTATCGACCACTCGATAAATTCGGTATATCTTAACGAAGTAGTCGATACCTCTAGAATGGAATAGAAATTATAAATGCTATGTCGATAAAATTTTGCCTATCCACTAGAATTTTTATCGGGTTTGGAAAGGTCGTCGTAAATTCAATATGTTAACATCATAACCGGTTGTTCAGCCAATTTTAGCTACTCTTCGTTATGTTTTTGTAGAAACATCGCACACGTAAAGTTGCCAGGGGCCAAACGGGCCAACTGCTTATTCTGCGCCATTCATTGTATTAGTACATCTTTCTGTTGCTATTATCTGTGGCTGTGAACTTAAAATTATCAACGCATAAAACCTTGTTGGCTCCGACATATGTATATATATAATGTACAGACGAAAAAGTCTAAATTCCAATTTCGCATGTCGGTATGGATTCGTACTCGTATAATAGATTTTTAAATAAACAAAGACAAAGTGATTAGAAATTTCATCACAGTTGTCATAATTATTCATCACCACGATGAGAGTTGCCATTAAGCAAATAGAGAATCTTTCCCACGCAACCTAATGACCTGTCATGATCTGCCAAGCGCTCTAAGGAAAATGCCATAAATATGCCACTTAAATCATTTCAACGTTTCTTTAATACAAAAAAAAATAGCGGCACTCTGATCCGTCTTTTAAAATTATGGATAACAGCCAAATTGTAATAATTTTTTTTAGTGGTGTTCTTGAAATCGGATCATCGACACTATCTACTGATAGAATCGGCCGATCCTTGAAATCAGGAGAAATTCAAAACACTATAAGCTAAAGTTATATACAAGGCAAAATGATTTCTTATAACTTATTTATAATGAAAACACAGCGTGAAAATTTGTACAAAATTGTAATAAATCCACAATTTTCCAAAAAAATATTAGGAAATCATTCTCAAATCTGTATTTCGTAACATAATAGCAAAAGAGAACATTCAACAGTCAAATCTCGCAAAACGGCACAAATCTGCCCACTGATAATGAATCGGTTCGTCTTTTATTAATGTTTAATTTTTTAAATTGAATGAACTCTTATGATACATGCAATTTATGTGATATATCTTTTGTGTTGCCATTTTTAACCGACTTCAAAAAAAGGAGAAGGTTCTCAATTCGACCCGTATTTTTTTTTTTTGTTTTTTTTGTGTGTTTGTTACCGCATAACTTCCGACTGGGTAAACCGACGTGAAAAATACGTGCTTATACCTACACGATATTATAGTAGCGGGTGAATACATCGCTGAACATACCTACACCACAATGACAATTGATCCCATGAGTAACAAAGGTCACTAAAAAGAGTAGAATTTTTTTTTTTTAATAATGTTGTCTACAGCATTATCGATCGATATAAATTTATCGAATTGATCGATCCCGGTTCAAATGCCGGCTTAGGCAAATATTTCTGTGATGAGCATAGGTGTTAGTTTTCAGGACTTGGATGTTTTTGTAATATGATTGTGTGTGTCCATACCTCCCGTATTCTAGTGCGGGGGTGTAAGTGTAAAAAAAGAAGGAAGAAGAATTATGGATAAATGCTGTATGAGTTTCTGTACAGTTGATTGATTTGATTGTTAATGATAGTAGTTCAGATTGGAATATTACATAACATTTACGAATTATGAGCGAATTAAAAAAGTTTTAAATATAAAATGTATAAACAATATCAAATCGCATCGACTGTAGTCTTTGAGTATACAGTTTATTTATCTGAGACAGTACAGTTTTCAATCGTTCTGAATCACGGGGCTGTGGGCTTAAAGAGTTAGTTATATATTTTTTAAGGGCTGTGGGCCTAGACAAGATGCATCGTTTCATAGCGATTCTCTTTCTCTAACCGCTACCGCTTCAAAACCGTTTTTATCACTTGTCAAAATGGCATTTGTCTACGAATTTATATGGATTCGGCGCTCGGGAGAATAGAAACGCCTTGCATACATTGTCTGCCAATCTTCTATTCGCTTACGTTGATCAATCGCTTTGAAGTGTCAATTTCATACATTTTTTATGTTTTCTCTTAGCGTTACCGCTCGTAGAATGTTACTTTGTCTAGGCCCATTGGACCGGTTGTAAAAATTTTTGTCTCTAGTAGAACGGTATGTTACCATGAATTCTCCGTATTCCATTGTAGAGACTACCACACATAATGGCATTGGTCATGCCGTGTAATGATAGCCAATATTGATTGTTGCTAATGGAAAACTATTAACCCAGGAACACAATACCGGATTGTTTTCCCAAAGTTCCAACCGGCGGGGTTCCAAGGTGCCGTTCTATTATGTACATAATTATACAACTTATCAGACTACCGGGGTTCGAGGAATTTGGGGCTCCCTAATGCTTATCTTCCTGTTGTGGTATTGTTTCCTTAAGCAATTTGTAGATATTTGATAAACATAAAATCGATTGAACGAGTAATCACTATCGAGGCAATATTTTTTTAGAGTTTTGTCGCACAAAATTTGTTCTATTTTACGACGATGATAATATCGTGAGGAACTTTCGTATTCGCATATTAAACACGTTTTACTGGCCGATTAGTTGGCTAGACGCCAACTCAATTTGTGTACAGAAAAAAGTAGTAATGAAATCTGTGCAACTGAGAGGAATTTACTTTTAAGACAAATGTATACTTACTAGAATACGTTTTTGTCTGAAGACGTAACTCAATGCTTATAGATGTAAAGATATAAATATTTGATATCAGTTCACTATAAATATACATATTAGTATAATACAGCAAGACCAATAAATTATACTAGGTCTAAGAGTACACCAATTTTCGGGTGTAACTAAATTGGGTCCTTGAGGGTCGACGCTCTCTCTTGTATCTTTTATTTTTTTATCTCTTATTTTCCACAGAAGTTGAACCTTAGCCAAGTTAGCCATTCAACGTGGCAATACTGCCAGCATTTTGGGGACTTTTCTCTCCACCGTTGGACTCTTAGATTAAGCTTTTAGTAGTAATTATTTGCATGCTTTAGATTAAATTATTTTATTTAAGTTAAAATTTTTTTATATATTTTTTGTCTTGTGTTATAAATAGTATGTTGCAAATTATCCAAGAAAATGAATCCAAACAAAAACAAGTCAGTAGGCTATATTTATAGAATTATTTTGGCAATATCAGTTACGTTTGGCATTTTACGAAGCTCCTCGTTTCATATTTAAAGTTGTAGAAAAAAAGCGTCAAATAATTATTATCTATATTTTTTCATTTCTCTTAGAACGCCTTTCACCATAACTTTGACTTATTAAGTTTTCAATTTGCTTCAATAACAAAACGAAATACTAAGAAGTACTTTTTAAAATTGATCAATGCTTATTGTTACGCTCCGCTCAGCGTCTTAAATTTTGATGCAGTGTTAAAATAACTTGTGGGAATCGAAGTTCAGCTCTTCGCCTAGACATAGGTACCTATGCCTACAGTGTACCAAAACACTTCTGGCAAGTTGTTTGATCTTACAATAATAATGAACGTGCATAAATTTTACCATTATTACAAAATTGATGTAAAATTAATATGAAACCACAGCTACCACAAAATTTGCTCCTTAATGACATATCTAATGACAAGGTACAAAGCATGACATTAAATTTAATTTCACAAGGCTTACATTTAATTGAACAGAATATTGCTTTGCTGTCGGTGGCGCGTCTCATTCGAAACTCTTATTGCATTTCTTGTGGTTGAACCACATTGACGTATATAGTAATACAGTGAATTATTTCTATTCAAAAATATTAGATAAATCATATTGAAATATTCTTTCTATACTTTATAGATCACGCGTTAGCCCACTATCTCACTTGATGGTCAGTGAAAATGTGGCCAATGCTGTTGTCACGCAAGACCTAGAATGCTTACTGGCTCTCAAGTACTGCTGCCTTAACATACTATGTGTTTGGTGACAGTTTTTCAAACTTGAGGGTGGTATCCAGCCAGGCGGGTACTCAAAAGTGCCCTCCCACCAGAATTTGATAACGGTGTTACCTTCACAGGAGCTTGCTATTGGTGGGAATCGAATCAGTGTCCGTCAATTTGACTACGTGCAGCAGAGTCTTGTGCCTGCAGTCTAGACATTCAATATTTACTACAGCTTTGTAACAAAATATTACAACCGGGGCGTGTTCCAGACCTAGTTGAGAGTGCTCTCAAAGTACAACCGTTCACACTAACTTCGTTTCGTACTTTAGTTAGGGTTGCCATCCGTCTGGGTTTCCCCGGATTTGTCCTAGTTCAGAGGGCGTCTGGAGAGCGTCCGGGCGCAGAGTTTAATTTGTAGACCGGGGCTTAAAAATGTTAAGTCTTGAGCCGGCCGCGACACACGCACTGTGCCCGCACGCCGCGGCGTGAGGGCAAGCCGAATGAAACAAAATGGCATAAAAAGATAACTAAATTTAATTTTAAGGTCTGAAAAGAAATAAAATGGTGATTTATGAAATTTTCAACTTTTTTCATTACACTATGTTTAAAAATTCTGTTGACATGTTGGCTCTAAAATCCGGAGTTTTCAATCGTCTTATCCTGGTTGCCAAATTTTAGATATGGCAACCCTAACTTTAGTGAAAGGTTATCAGTAGTTCAGAATTATACCTTTCGAAAAGTCCGGCGAACGTTGCAACCTCTATTAACATGTAACATTAATTATTTGGATTTTTAAATTTATTTTCGGCCTCTCAATATTTTTTTGAAAATTTTATTTATTATGTATTTTTACGCCAGATAAGAAGAGAACAACGAATAGAAAAGATGTTTATTTCCTAATTGACGCTGCATCTGCGATCGTTCCGATCCTGAGTGTGTTAAAAAACAACGCTTGGAAATCGCCCCTGCAATTATATATTTTTTTTGTTATTTATCTAATTTGAACTCAGCAAAATTTAGTAGGTGCTTTTGAAGCCGATCGAATAATTTTACGACAAATGCGAATTCAAAAAGACCCCCAACGAGCATAGCTGGGGCATGTATACTATTAATTTAGGCATAATCATTTTTACCTAAATATGTCACTCTAAATAACTTAAGATAAAAATAGATAAGATATACATATTTTATAAAATTCCAAGTGCTATGACGTCACGCAGCGTATAGAAGTAAAGTTAAAGTCAACTTAAAGGCACAGAAAACGCGATTATGAAAGTTTTTCCCAGAAGTTTTTGTAGGGTTCGCCGATATATTCTTTGGAAGAAGTGTAGATAAATTCATACAAATTCTGTGCTGAGTTTGATGTACATATTATGCAAAAACTTGTTTTTTTTTTACTTTATACTGTTTCTACGGGTATAACGTGGCACATTGCGTACGCGTAGTCGATATCACTATCTTGTTTCGGCTTCTTCCGGAAGCCTTCATCTGGATCTTGGGTGCGGTGCGTTCATCGTAACGTTCCGTCTCGCACTGTCTTTTTTATACACTATTGTTGTTTTTTCTTTTACTTCCTAACTTTACTAACATATATAAACTTAAGACCTTGAAACATAGCTTAGAACAATCTCGTTTCTGTCACCTTTCATACAAAAAGACGTTAATGTCTTCGACCACATCACTGACAAGTGAGATAGTGGTCACGCGCTAGATCTATACAGTATAAAAAAGAACGTAAGAGACTTAGACCATTGACTCACATAAAATATATTAATTAGACATAAGCAAATGCAATAATTAAATACAAAAAAATATATACAATAATACTTTATTGACATAGTTCGTGTACAAACAAATAGTGAACCCAAAGACTCCTGAGCTAGTGGGACTGTGTTTCAGGAGCCAATGGCCTCTCCCAGAAAAGACGTAGCTTACGTCAAGTAAATACATAATTTATAATATAATCAGCTATAAAAACTACTTGTTTAGTGTGTGTGTGTTGTGTTTCTGGAAGTGTTATGAATGTGTGTATTTGTGTGTGTAATGTATGTGTGGTAATGTATGTAACTAGGTCTTCATCATCATCGTCAGCCTGTTTGTCAACTGACCACTGCTGGACATATGCCTCTCCAATTTAACGCAAAGTAGATACAACGTATTAATATTCTTAAATTAGTCAATATAAAAACTTGATAAGATTTCCTCAGTGGCATTGTAATCAAAGCAGCTTAGCCATAATTTAATTACCCTTTTAATTTCATTGTTAGTACATTTTTGTGGTATTTATGTTATTCTTATTAAGTTTATTATTATTATTTTTATAAATATATTTTTATTATTAAATCGATAATTATATCGATTTTGGTATTAAACAACGCGTAAGTCATAGTTAATTATTTTTATTTTTTTTTCTCAGCTATGTGCGTCCACTGTTGGACGTATGCCTCCCCCATATAGGGGGGGTTTGCCAATACTCGCCACGCTTGGCAGGCGGGTTGGCGAGCGCAGTATGATTTCCGATCCTCAGAAGGCGCTGCTGCCCACCTCCTGGTACGTTATCCCTTAGCCGACTCTTACGGCACCCGCGGGAAGAGATGGGGGAGTACTATTCTAGGCCGGTACCACCACGGCAGTTCATTATATACTTTAGTAAATAATCATGAAATGAGTTTTCATAACATCATAATGGTAATTATGCGTCCAATTCTTGGCATCGGTAACATTGTAATATGTAAAGCACACCTCGTCATTAGCTTAATTATTCATCAAATACAGTTTCAATTTTGTGACTCGTCTTAGGTTAATATTGCCTTTGTCTTTGACTCGGCTACATTGTGATTCCATGAGCAAGCATGTACTTACGAGGGTTATGTAACAGCTTAAATTAATATTCTATCTTGAACCTTACACGATATATATCTTTGTAAGTGTGGAGAAGTACTTAGATAAATAAACTGAAAACTCTTTATTTGCACACTAGGTACTTCCGAAACACATACGTACATTCAGAACACAAACAAATCTAAATATAGTGATACAATTAGTTGTCTTATCACTTAAATGATATCTGCCAGGCAGGGTTTTTCATAAATTATATGCACAATTATTTAAAATTATAATAATTACAGATTCAGATTATTTCTTAACCATAATAACATTCGTTATTTTCTGTAAGTCATTCACAATACATTTACATACAATACATGTTTCTAATTACTTATTAATATGATTAATTAATAATATATACCTTAAAGACTGGTTCATACTGAGGGTCCATATGAAAGTGGAAATATAGACGTCAATTATACGATTATATCGATACAATACACAACGTGTAATACACACTGACATAGGCTTACACAATATATATATATACAATATATAACACACACAGTCACACACACATAATATACTGTATGATCATTAAAAATAATTATATAAATATCTACTAACCACTAATAGATGTCACTATTAAAGTTGATTATTTGCGTGAGTGCTTGCGAAACATGAAAGATTTAAAAAAAAACATTAGTGAAACATATAGCATTTTTGACCTCTATCTCACGTGATGATTCAGTGACGTGTTACCTTCACCGGAAGCTCAAACTGTTGTTGGGGCTCGAACCAGTGTCCGTCAGTTTCACAGGCGACGCTCCCTCCGCTGAGCTATCATCACTTCAAAAGATTATTTTGAAGTATAAACGAAAAGTTTTCATTTTAACAATAACATAAACAACAACCTATATTGTATACTTAGTTATTCTAATCAACAGTTGAATTCTATATCAAATCAACTTCACGTGGGCGAATACTCGTGAACTTGACATTGAACGAATTGTGTGGGCTTTACTTGTGTATGACTTCCAAATAATCCTTGTAGGTCTTCCTTATTCTCGGATAATTTAAGATCTATCAGGGAAAACGTATTCGAATGGTTCTTGTTTCTCAATCGTTACTATTATTAAATCTAGTATGTTTAACAACAATATAGTATAAATGTATAAAACACGGAAATTACTCACGTAATAAGTCAGAGGGTTCCGACTATAGTTTCAACCACATTATCTGTAGTAGGTACTGAGAATACGGGACGCTTGCGGACGCGTTCGCGGTTCGCGTTCCTTCTCCTTGAAAAAGACCACCGAATATGGTTGAAACTATAGTCGGAACCCTCTGACTAATTACGTGAGCAATTACCAAAGATAAGTAACTATATAGTAATTCCCGTGTCTTATACCTTCATATACGTGCCGTGGTGGTACCGGCCTAGAATAGTACTCCCCCATCTCTTCCCGCGCGTGCCGTAAGAGTCGGCTAAAGGATCACATACCAGGAGGTGGGCAGCAGCGCCTTCTGAGGATCGGGAATGCGCTACTGCGCTCGCCAACCCGCCTGCCAAGCGTGGCGAGTATTGACAAATCCCCCTGCTTTAGCAACAATATAGTAGTATTCATTTTCATCAATAAGAAAATATCTATAAATTATAATAAAGTAATTGTAACGAGCGTAATAATCGAAACGAAGTAATTGCAGAACTACATCTGGTTATAATTTCTTGATAATATCGCCCGTTCCTGAGAAAAAGGATCGTGACAAACAGACAGACAGAATGAGAAAGAAGGAAGAATAAAGAAGAAGGGCAAAGAAGTAATCCTAGAAGGTTCAGATTGTTGCCTTTTGATGTACAGAAATTACAGGAAAATTGGTGCACACTAGTCACCAATTAAACTATCAATGAGTTGTATTATAGAGGTATTGCTATAGCTCGAAGAACCGATAGCCGTTGGGGTCGAAAGGTTCTCGTTTGGAGACCAAGGACTGGCAAGCGCAGCATAAGACGGCCACCGACCAGGTGGACAGACGACCTGACTGAGATCGCAGGCAAGTGCTGGATGCTGGTCACTTCCAACCGGTCTTGGAGAAATGGTCCATTGATTTCCACAGTCCAGCAGTGGAGGTCCTATGGCTGAGATGATGATGATGAAAGAGGTATTATGATAATTACAGGTTGTATATCTAACATACTACTTATTTTGTATGTATAATATAAGATACAAAATACTTTATTTGCATAAATGTGATACATAAATATGCGTGAACCCAAGACTCCCGAACTAGAGGGACTGCATTTTAGGGACCAATGGACTATTTCAGAATGACGAAGCTTATGTCATAGGTATCTACATAATTTTAAACGATTTTTATTGTTATAAAAAAGATGATACAAGCATGTTGAGTAATACAGAATACTACTTTTACAAAGTGAGCAAGTGAGTGATGTGTATATATATGCCAGTGTTGTGAGTGTGAGTACTTGTATGTGTAATGTATGTGTAGGTGTAACAAGGTATTCATCATCATTGTCATCAATCTGTAGTAGTCTGCTCCTCTACATAGCCCTCTCCAATTTCATGCAAAACAAACACATAAACACAAATTATTATTCTTTACCTAGACAAAATAAAACTTCTAAAACAAAATTACAGCACTTCAGTGGAACATTTACGTTCCCCTGTCATTGTCAACAAGCCAATTAGGCGTAATTAACTAATTTATTTGTAGTACCAGTTGTGCTAATAATAATGGACTATTAAGTGGGCCTTGATTAAATTAAATCATTACATTAAATTATACTTCTGTTGTAAAATGTAATTAAATTAGAAATTCATAGAAATGTAGATTTGTTTGTTTATTAAAAGCAGGTTAGTGTGTATTCACCATTCAATTCTGAAGCTAAGTGATGATGCGGTGTATAAAGTACCACGTATCTGATAACAGATATTTAAGTGTGCCGGTTGTCGTGGCCGTTGGTTCGAATCTCGGCCGGGGCAAACTCTTATGTGATTTGAGTTTAAAAGCTATCGCGAGTTTTGTTTAACATTATTATCTAAGAACCGGCTAGTACTCACGGGATATTTGCTGGCAAACTACTCTCCGACCAGAATATCACGTGAGTCCTTGCCGGTTTTTAGATTGCATTACTTGCATTATTATGCATGTTATTAGTAAAGATTTTTTAATCAACTGCAAAAAAGGAGGTTACTCAATTTGACCGTATATTTTTTTTTGTGTGTTCTCGGATAACTTAGTCGATTATGAACCGATTTTATGGTTCTTTTTTTGTTTGATAGAAAATACTTTTGAGGTAGACCCATTAAATTTAATCGCTCAATTGGATTCTGAGTTATGTCTATCTGGATGATTTCCTTATAGAGGGTGAAAGACAATGATCCCGTGAGTAGCAAAGGTCACTGAAAAATATAAAAAAAATTTTTTTACAAAAAATGGAACCGACTTCAACACTCAAACGTGTGAAATAACTTGTCGATGTCTTTTTTCATTTTTTGTTGAAAATTTTTTTGTGTTAAAGTCGGTTCCATTTTTTGGTAAAAAGTTATCCGACGAAGTTAACCGCGAACACACATAAAAAAACAAAATGAAAAAACATTTCTTTTTTTTAAGTCGGTTAAAAATGTAGCGAGGTTGCGTACCTTCTCGGTCGGAGGCTTAAAAGTCCTCTACAAGAGAGTGATTTCTATAACTTTTCGGACCTAATTGTACCATATCATAGGTTTTATATTAAATACTTAAATGTAGCCGTACTGAAGCCTCGTTGGATTTATTCCGTATTTATTTCGATAAGTGTCTCCAGATATAATGTCACATCTAGGGAATCGTTAACGCATATCGCATACGCCTGTGCGAACTGTGATATGATTCTTTCAACTTGAATATAAAATTAATTAGCGACAAAAATGGGGGACAGATGGGGGAGGCCTATGTCCAGCAGTGGATGTCCAATGGCTGAAATTGATAATGATGAGTAAAGAAAGGTCTTCAGTTCATTTAGGAAAATTTCACACTCCAAAACTATTTCCGTGGATTTTAAATTACTTTATTAGTATCAACAAAAAATAATTACTACTACCAGTAAGCAATTAAACAGTCGTTGATGATAATTGCTTCGTAAATTCCTTTATTTTACGATGTATAGACCAGACTTATGTAGGTTGTTTGTCTGGGGCAAATCTACGAGGGCGTCTATGAGTACCTATACAAAGTATCGCAAAGCAATAGATTTGTAATGCTGCGAAGAAGTATTTAATAGGATATGGAAGGAATATTGAAACTTATCTACTAGATAAGAATGCGGTATTTACTTACAAGCTTTTTAGAAATTATGTAGATTGTCCTGACCTACTGCAGCGGTTTTATTATAAAGTTCCTCGGAGTTATCCTCGAAGCTATATCTCACTTTTTGTTCCACCTTTTCGTCGCACGTCGTTAGGAGCCCATTCTGTAGTTTCTAGATTATGTAAGATTGCAAACAAATGCAGTGGCGTTGCCGACATTTTTTCAGATTCTCTTGGTCGATTTCGCAAAAAAACATCGGATTATATAATCAAGACACAAAGTAAATTAAAGAAATAGAAGCACTCCACAGATTCTTAATTAATTAATTAATTAGTTAATTACCTTTTACACCTGCTCACTACTTATATTTTAAAGCTAGTATTGTGTTTTACAATGCATGAGGTGTTAGCCTATAATTGGTTATGCATTAAGCAATTGTGTTATAGTGTAAGGTAAACATTGTATGTATAAATGTTATAACTGTTGGTTGATCAAAAATAAATAAAATAAAATAAAGAAATCGTTATTAAAAATTAGTTATTATTATAAAAATGAAAAAACAATTACATTAATGATATAAGGTTTAATATTCCTTGCACTGAATCAGGTACAGATTAGAAATAAGCTGACGATCATAACAGCTATCGTAGCTCACATAGAAGTCTTAATTTCGATAGTGGTTGGAATATCCTATTATTAATATTCTAAAAGTAAAAGTTTGTAAGTATGGATGTATGTTTGTTACTCTTTCATGCTCAATCTCGGTATGTTCGGTATGAAATTCGGTATGTGGATACTTCTGGTCCCGGAATAACGCATAGGCTACTTCTTATCATCATCATCAATCATCACCACGCGGGTAAAACCGCTGGGTACAGTATTAAAATATATTTTTTAACTGTGATGTTCACTAGCATAATAGTTGGCTTTAGAAACGGGATACATAATATTTTACCGTATATTTTGGTTATTTTTGCCTTTCGATATTTCGGCATTGTTTCAAGCACCATTATTATTTATTTATTTATTTATTGTGATAAAAACGCAAGATAGCAATTACAGTTACCACATCAATTACAATATTACATTGAGTACATTAAGTTAATATAAATAGTTACATAACGCAACGCAAAAGAACAAAAAAAAAGAAAAATACACTAAGTCAAAATTATCAATTTATCATACATATAATATCAAAGTGAATAACTGTTTCTCACAGTATGTCAAGCATGCGTCAATAATAGCCTTCCAGTTGTCAATAAAAAAGTCAATATCAGTGTTGGCATCCAGAAGTGCATTGAGGTGGCGAAGAGACCGACACAAAGGAGAATTGTCGCGAGCCGCGACTTTACTTTACCATGTTCAGTAATAAACTGACAACCAAAAAAATCTCGCTTCCAAAGTGAACTCCTAAGCTATTAGAATTTCGCATGCAAACTAAACATAACTAGCAGTCCGCTCCGGCTTCCAACGGGTAAAAAATTTGAAAAAAATATTAGTATCCCTATTTTTTTTTAGTCTTTATTATTCAGTGATAATGTAGCATTCAAATGGTGAAAGAACTTTTAAGATCGGTCCAGTACTTTTTGAGCCAATTCGTTACAAACATACATACATACAAATCTTTCTTCTTTATAATATTAGTATGGATTTCAAAGGTCGTTTCGGGACTTTTAACGTAAGGAACAACACTAAGACAGCGTTGTCTCAACTTTGATGATAAGAGAGGCAAGTGTTAAGCGTCGCGTTCAATATTATGAAAAAAAAAACAATAAATGGAACCGATTTCGGTCGGTATCATGATAGTTCACAAAGTAACATTCATCATCATGTATCATTACAATATTGTGCCTATGGTACCGACTTCGACAAGATGTTTCACACTTTTGAGTATTGAAATCGGTTCCATTTTTTGGTAAAAACAATTTTTTCACCCTTTTCAGTGGTCCTTTGCTACTCACGTGATCAATTGTCATTGTGTATGTTCTCCGATGTCTTCACCCGCAACTATAATATCGTCGAGGTATTCGTAGCACTTGTCAGTTGTTAGAGTGTAACTCAAAAACCGCTTATCCGATTTTGATGAAATGCAAATGAGACTACCATGGAAGTATATTCTATCAAACAAAAAAATAATCATCAATATCCGCGAACACACGAAATATTTAAAAAAACATATATACGGTCGAATTGAGAACCTTCTTTTTTTGAAGTCGGTAAATTTTTTTTAAAAAAAACGTAAACGTAAATATACGTAAAAGAAAAGTATTTAAGACTATTAAGTAGTTTAATTCTCAAGTAATGTATTTATAACAATCCAGTGGGTTACCTGTATCCAATTTTTATTTTATTTTCCTAAAATTGTATTATCCGGTGGTAGCGAAGTGAAAAATTATGTCGTCAAAAAATCAAAGGATGATGATTAAGTTTCCGTGAAAAAGTCAAGTGTAAATTCAATTTTGCTTTTGTAAATAAGGCCCAACAACATTAAGCTTAACGGTAATATAATGTTGTTTAAGCTTCTGAAAGGCCTTGAGCATGACTGACGTTGAGGTTCGCACAAAGGGAAAATATAATTATGAACTTTTAATACAATTTACAATGATATTTTAAAAAAAATTGGTTGCCTGTAAAGTCGGTATACGGGCGAAAGTTTTACGTGACAACGACTTTGAGTGCCTTTCACTTTTTATGTCTGTCTCTCTCGCTCTTAGGCGGGCTAACCATGCCCGAGTGGAAGGGACGCGTGCCTCTCACTCGCTCTCATTGTGAGCGCATAACGTGAGCGGAGCGTAACGCAGTTTCTTGAAGTGTCACCCGGCAAACCAATTTATAAGACGTTGTCACGTCAAAATATGCTTAAAAAATAAAACTTAAAAAAAGCTTAAAAATACCTGAATGATATTGAATAATCCTGAGCCGGATAAGGATTTAATATTTTGGTAATCTAAATAATCCTATTTGGACCTGATGGACTGGTTCTGGTTGCAGACGTAGTTGAGTTACTAAGGGGGCGCAAGTATCTTGCGCCGACCAGTCCGTAAGCTCCTACCATTTGTTACCAAATCCAGCCAGTCGTTACCAGATTGTAACGCCCTACTGGGGCGCGGAATGTAGGCGACTGGCTGGAAAACGGAGTAAATACTCTTTTTATATTTAATTTGTCGACGTTTTAATAATTTTTTATACCAGAAAAGAACCTTAAACGTCTCAGTAACGGGGCTATAAAGCAAAGTATAGATTTTTTTGCAGTCCACCATGTTTTTTATATTAAAACACATATATTACATATAGTAGCGCCCCGTGGTTTCACCCGCGTGGATTACGGTTTTCCCGCTACCTCAACTATCCCACGGGAACTATATTTTTTCCGGGATTAAAGTAGCCTATGTGTTAATCCAGACTTTAAACTATCTCCATACCAAATTTCATCGAAATCGGTGCAGCTGCGTGAAGAGGTAATAAACATACACACATACACACTAACACACATACACATACTTTCGCATTTAAAATATTAGTAGGATAGATTCGAATGAATTTGATACTTGTATTTTTGCTTAATTTTATTCATAGAATAAATATTTTATAGATGTATATCATTGTTTAATATATATTTAAACGTGTACAAAATTGGTCATATAATACTTATAGTTTGGGACAGTTCTACGTAATTATAAAACAAGCTGTTAGAATTGTTATTACTTCTTTCTTTTATATTTGTATAATACAATATATAAATGAAGTTATTTCATATGATGTTTTTCATTATTTACCAAGTAGAATCAACTTTCAATCTGAAAAGCGTTCTTGGTGGATTTCAATTTGAGATTTCAATTGAATGAAACCTGAACACTTTCTAATTTCGAGTTTCCGTTTGAAACAGTGTCGAATCGCTTGCCGAAATCTTTGCGAACGAATAAATTACTTATTTAATGCCAAACTAAAACATTTTAATTAGAGTAGACCCAGTCTATAAGAGGCGACTCATTTTGTCCTAATAGCTTTTTAGATTATATAACATTTAGTCGTAGCACTTAATTAAAATTAGTATAACATAAAAGACTTTTCTTTTCATTTCTTCGGATTCTCTTATTCAACTTAACTAAAATTCTGAGAAATAAGATCTACTGGATTTTTTTTTTTATGTTGTATATTATATTAGTATAACACTTGTCAATAACTTGTCAAAAATTAGATCTTAAGGCGCGGTGATTTTTCGGTAAAATAAGTCTATTAAATTGAGCTATTTACAGGAGGTGCGGGTCCCGTATTAACAAAAACCGTACTTACAAGAACCTCCAATAGACCTTGATATGCAGAAACAATTTTTACCAAAGAATGGAACCGACTTCAACACTCAAAAGTATGAAATAACTTGTTGAAGTCGGTACCATGATAGTTCAAAAGTAACTGATATCAAAATATTGTGCTCATGGTACCGACTTCGACAAGTTATTTCATACTTTTGAGTGTTGAAGTCGGTTCCATTTTTAGTAAAAAAAATTTTTTCACTCTTTTCAGTGACTTGTGTTACTCATGGGATCAATTATCATTGTGGTGTAGATATATTCGCCGATGTCTTCACCCGCAACTATAATATCGTGTAGGTATTTTTCAGTTTTTGACTTGTAACTCAAAAAGTACTCGTCCGATTTTGATGAAATTTAAATGGGACTACACGGGAAGCACCAGCTTTCAAATACAAAAATAACGATCAAAATCATTTCACCCAGTCGGAAGTAATGCGGTGACAAACACAAATAAATAAAAAACCCAAAAAAAATAATTAAAATAAACATACGGGTCGAATTGAGAACCTCCTCCTTTTTTTGAAGTCGGTTAAAAATACACAATTATGTTATATAATATGTGGATAATTAAATAAGTTATATTATGATACAGTTGTCCATAGTAAAACTGTATCATAATGTAGTTTTTTTTAAATTTATTTCGATATATTGTCTATAAAGACTGTCGTTTAAGTTCTGTTTTATTTTTTAATCTTTATTTTTCAGCATGAGATTAGATAAAACAATTATTAATACATTGTTCCCATTTTCAACAGATACAGCCAAAATTTGACCAAAGGATTTTGTGCCACAATTTGTGCAAAAAATGCTGTTATAGTATGCTACGGATAGCAACAATGATTCATCATAAAAAAATCATAGTGAAGATCGATTTGCTAGCAAAGGGTTTACTGAAAGTCTCGCCATCATTCTTCCGAATAGACATTGATACATCGAATGTCAAGAGCCATTGATAATATATCAAGAACTGACCAAAGTAGTATGGTGAGGGTGAGCTTAGCTTAAATACAGTCAGGGTTTCGTGAAAATACAAACTATACATATATTATTATTTTTTATTTATTTATTAATAAATAAAAATTTTGATTGATTGTTTTTTTTTTATTGGGAATAGGCAGGCGTTTGATCACTATCTCACCTGATGTTAAGTGATGATGTGGTCTACGATGAAGCACGCCTGCCTATAAGATACCTATTCCGAAAGTACTGAACCGATTAGGAAAACTTTTTCACACGTTGGGAAGCTACACTATGCCCGGATGACATAGACTATTGTTATATTTTCAAAAAAATTAGGGATTCTTATAATTTTTTAATTTTGATGTATCTTACCCGTTTGAAGCCGGGGTGGACCGCTAGTATATTATATGTTTACTTTTATAGTGTATGTATGTATATATTATATATTATGTATGTACAGATATACATAAATACATACACTAAAAAATCTAATTTTTTGTGTGCATGAACATGTCTGTTTGACCTGTGTCTGGGTGTGTATATGTATATGAGTATATATATCAGTCATCAGGTTACCATAGTGGCTCTGCCTAGCTTGGGACCTGAAGACTTTGTGTAAATCTTAATAAATAAATAAATAAAATAAATAAATAATACATAAAATTCTCGTTTTACAGTGTTTTAACTAAACTCCTCAGAAATGGCTTGATTTAATGTTTTTTTTGTATATTTGGTACGTCTGAGAATAGGTCGCAAACTATTTTTATACCCCTTGGTGATACGGTAACTTCGCCAGGTTTTTTAAAGACCGTAGGCCACGCGGGTTCAGCTGGTATTTATATATAAATATATATTTAGTAAGTACTATTTTATATTTAGTAAGTGTGTGCTGTGGTGGTGCCGGCCTATAATAGTACTCCCCCATCTCTATTCGCGGGTGCCGTAAGAGTCGGCTAAGGGATCACGTACCAGAAGGTGAGCAGCAACGCCTTCTGACGATCGGAACTCATACTGCGCTCGCCAACCCGCCTGCCAAGCGTGGCGAGAATTGGCAAATCCCCCCTATATGGGGGAGGCATATATCCAGCAGTGGATGTCCAATTGCTGAGAAGAAGAAGAAGAAGTGCTATTTTTATACTGCACAACATCTTTCCATTGCATCTATATTTTGTTTTACATCCAAAGGTCTTATTCCTTAATACTTGTGTACTTGTACCTTAAATGTTTCTTTTTTGGGTCAAAAAAATGTATTTGTATTGTATTATTTTTCCAAAAAACAATATCAGCTTAACATACATGCTTCTATATATCGTGTTAATTACTTTGTGACATGCAACCTACAGCGCCGGATTTAAATTAATAATTAATCTTACACAATCACAGTATTGTGCTTTGTCTTAGGTTAATATTCCCATTGTCTTTGAAGACGCTACAACGGCAATTCCATAAGCAAGCATACACGATGGTACATAACTATCGTGTTAATTAACCTGTTATATACAACCGTATACGTTATGCCTTTGTTATCACACGCTGCAATAAATCCCTTGGGGTAGAGTTGACTTGTTCGGTTATATCTCCCTTTTAGTCTTCGAGATCGGAAAGCGAGTCTGTAAAAACTTTGCTTTTAAGATATCCCCATGAAAAAAAAAAATTGGTTGTCTGTAAAGTCGGTTTACGGACGATAGATTTACGTGATAACGACATAATCATGTATGACTTTGACATTGACATTGACATTGACCATTGACCATTGACCATTGACCATTGACCATTGACCATTGACCATTGACCATTGACCATTGACCATTGACCATTGACCATTGACCATTGACCATTGACCATTGACCATCGACCATTGACCATTGACCATTGACCATTGACCATTGACCATTGACCATTGACCATTGACCATTGACCATTGACCATTGACCATTGACCATTGACCATTGACCATTGACCATTGACCATTGACCGTTACGCGAAACGTTACTATTTTCATTTTGGCATTCATCAATTTATAAAACGTTATCACGTCAAAAATCACATAAGGGTAGAGCAGGCGATCTTGGAGGCCAGGGTATGTCTGCAAAGCGGCTGATGATTTTTCCAGGAAAAAATGATCCCCTTGTTGAAACCATACTTCTGGTTAATTACTAATACTATGTCTCAGTTCCGGTATAATAAAGTTGTTTATCATAGGGGTATAGCGCTCACTAGTCACGGATATAATAATATCTTTTGCAGACAATGCACACCGTACATTAACTTTTGGACCCTGTAACATCTCTTGATGCCTTTGATTTGGGTTGGCAGAAGCCCAGTAGCGACACTTTTGGCGGTTTACATAGCCTTTCAAGTGAAAGTGACCTTCATCACTGAAATAAACATTTTCTAAGTCACTTTGATCCGGGAAAGTTTCTAACATTCGCTCAGCATACATTTAACGCTTAACAGACCAGGGCTGAATCCTTTGAAAGTGGTAAAAAGTGAATATAAATAGTAAAAAATAGTAGGCACCCAGTTTTTCAAGTAATTAAAGTGTGAATTTTAATAAATATCTCAAAATTTTACATACCGCCTTTTTTGAAAAAGCAGATATTTTGACGAGAGAATTTTCAATTCAAAATTAGGGTGCTTTTTCGGTATTATGTCATAAGAAGGTGGAAAAATATTCACATTAATTTTTAGGTTATGTGAATAAAGTGTGTACACAAAAGTTGTGTGTGTATCTTTTTATTACCTACACCTTTGCCATTTAACTTTTTTCCATAGGACTTGTACTTTTTCCAGAAATCGAGATAAACTATTTTTTACCCTTGCACTACCCCTGCACCTCCCCCCTTCCACTTTCCGACCTCAGATCACCCGTAATTTATTTTTCCTGTCACATTCTCTTCCTTTTCCAATGGGTTTCATCCTACTATTATTTTTTTGGTATCAAAATTATCGACCCTGGTATTGACCCTGTAATGTAATCTTCAGGCTAAAGCCTGAAGACTTTAATGTTTTTTTTATTATTTATTGGTCTAGTGCCAATATGCGTTGTCATCAATCAATAAGAGAGTTGGCACCCAGCTTAGGACTATCACAAACCCGGCGCCATGATGGGCATAAAAGCTAGATCAGAGCTTCAAAATTTTACATTAAGTACATTACATCTGACGCTCCTTAGCTCCATCGTACCTACTCAAAATATAAATGGTAAAAGCTTGGAACAAAATCATGCAGGTGATATTCCTTCTGAAAAGTGACAAATTTAAAATTTGCTAAAAAAATTACAACCAATTTTTACAAATTCCTATTTTCAGGAGATGGGACAAGTTCAAAGTGTTTTGTCCGCCCCATTAAGTGACGGGGGCAAGTCAGTATATAAATTTATGTTTAAGATTATAAAACTGAATGTATACAATGTAACTGTCATGTCGCAAAGTTAAAAAGCTCCTAAAAATAACAAATAATAAAAAAAGTCTTAATAACAGGTTTGACAAGTTCCAACATCCCGATCAATCTAGTTATAAACTTTGTTTTTTTTAAACTTTTTTTTTTAGTTATCCAAAAGGTTACAGCATTGGTCAGTTACACATAATACTTACTTATAAGTACAATGATTTGGTATACGTTTAAGTTTTGCGGACTATGAGAAGGTCTTAGATTCTAACAAGACATGAATGATGCTAGAAAGATTGTCAAAATAGAACAAATCAATAGTTTCTTGAATGGCAAACATATGTAACCTATGTAGCAAACATGTCTATAGCAAATGATGCTGCTTCTTCATTCAAAGTGCTTATAAAAGGAACTGAATCAAGCACTTGGCATTCCTCACCAACTCGGAGTCTACATTAACAGTTTTACGACCCGCTGTGAGCTCTTCACATTTCCCGGTGGCTATGGCAACGCAAACACGGTACAATGTCCTGGGCAGTACATAAACTTGCTTTTAAACGCTGAAATTAATGAAAATAATTAAATTCAATAATTATGTTTGAAAATCAATTTCTTCCAACTCATGTGTTCTTTTTATATACATGGATCGCTCAGCCATATTATATATTATACCGCAAATAATTTTAGACGCAGACACAAGTTTATAATATGGGAATTTAGAGAATAGAATGGCAAAATATAACTCTATACAAGTATACAGCTACCTGTTATTAGGAAACGAAACACTATAATATTATTGTAAACATACTAAAAAACTTTCCGGAGTTGGATATTTACTAGCAGCGCCCTGCGGTTTCACCCGCGTGGATTAAGAACTTTCCGTTACCTCTATTATCCCTTGGGAACTATTCTTTTTCCGGGATAAAGGTAGCCTATGTGTTGATCCAGGGCTTAAACTATCACCATACCAAATTTCATCGAAATTGGTGTAGCCGTTTGGGCGTGAAGAAGTAACAAACACACACATACACACAAACTTACGCACTTATAATATTAGTAAAATTTAATTCTTCTCTAGATTGACCCAAAACTGGCTTAACGTTATTCCCTGACTGTCCATCTAAGAACGACCTGTTTGACGGAAATGCGACATCCAAACATGGTAGACTTTCCAACTTGTCGCACGAAGCGTTTTGCACATCCATAGTACGAACAACTATATATTATTCTAATATACTAGATAACCATATATTTAAAAAAAAAAAAAAAAAAGTAACTAATGAGTGGAATTCATTGCCTTAATCTGTGTTACCGTTCTTCTAGGCAGGCGTGCTCTATCGTGGACCGTAATTTTATTGGTTAGACAGCGGCTAAAGGCTTAACAAAAAAATCAGTTCTATGGCTGACACGATGATGATGATCGGCTCTTTAAAAAAAAGGCTAAGCATATTGATTTACAAGTATGATTACTGAATTATATCTCTTAAAGACCTCAATCACTGCGTTACACTGTATTGAAAACGATTGCTATTAAACTGAAACACATTATCACGAGTTACGCCATATGACGTGATATCCCATCGGTGCCATGTGGACTGGCTACAAAATTTGACTTGAATTAGATTATTTCTGATGTAAAGGTTTGGCTAATTTTAAATATTGCGGTGTCAAAGTATGCTAGGAGAAGCGGACTTTTATCAGCTTGTAGCGTTTTTTATAGACTTTTTCTATATATTTATGTATATACAAGCTTTTTACATAATTGATGAAGGGAAAACTTCTTTAGCGGCGTTGTAGACTTTTGTGAGGGGAAAAAATGTTAAACTCGCGTCAGGACAACTGACACTGATCAATAATTCGTAAGACGCGTATTTTAATCGACGTCGTCGACGAATACTGAGGGAGAGTAGATACAAACGGTCATGTTTGCGTACGATAGTGCATTAAATGCATATTGTATTTTACCTTATAAACGATAGTACACATACTTTGATAAATGAAGCAATTCATGCGAAATTATTCCCTAACCATTCCAAAATATTCAAAAATGCACAACGTTCAAGTTTTCACTTATGCCGGCACTACCGCTATGTAACCCGTTGTTTTGTTCAACCTATCAACTTAGTTTAAGTAATGTTATCTTTACAAGTTAACCATCCATTTTCAAACATTCTTTTTTTAAGCATATTCGAAAATGGAAACAGTGAGTTAGCGTCGTGTGTCGGGAACAGATAAGTATTGCAAACGACAGTGGTAATATCAGCGTGCGTAAAACGTGAACGAAAGAGGGTAGACTGACAGTTTTCTCCTAATGCGCTCGCAACAGTGCCAGAATATCGAGAGCCAAAAACAGCAAAAATACGCGGTAAATACGCCGTTTCTAAAGTGAACTCTTACTGGTATGTTGTGTTAATCACCGGGACGTTTTAAAAACATATTTATAATTTTGTTTGAAGCCACAACTTTATATGTTTCCACAAGAGTAACTTTTAACTGAATGCTTTCGCGTTCATTGTGTTGGCGTGTGTAAATGTGTTATTCGGTAAGTCAGTCCTAAAAATCCAACCTTATTATGTTGGATTTTTAACCTTAATAATGCTTTATTACAAAATGGCCCTTATTCTGTTAATCACTCAAACTAGCTAAAATTCACTAAAATTCTTCAGAAAGAATTAGTATTATTGTATATAGTTTTATTATATTTACGATAAAATTCAAATTCTTTTAACTCCATTTAGTGCTATACTTAATATTAGATGAGTTCTATTCAATTGCTGGCCAATTGCGGGTAGTTTTAGTGGGCAACATGCAAATAAGTTGCGACTTAATTTACGTAAAACTACCCGCAATTTAAATAAATATAGCAATTTTAGTGCTGTCATGGATAAGTGTCATACTGATTTGTACTTTATCGTAATCTAATTATAATTATTTATCATTATTAAGTAATTTTATTTTTAAGTACTTATCTCACATATTATCATACTTCACAGAATTTTAATTTAGTTTATTTGTACAAGAGGTTCACTACCACTAGCCGCGCCCTGCGGTACTACTTACAGTTAAATGATACGTGGCATTGATATTTTTTGTATCTTTTCGTCACCCCACGCGAACAGTTTATAGTTTCGAGATAAAAAGTCGCATTAACACACATGCGACTTTTTATCTCGAAACTATAAACTGTAGGGCCATCCAGGCTATAAGCTATCTTAATTCCAAATTGTATGGAAATCTGTTCAGCCGTTTCAGCGTTAAGGAGTAACAAACATAAAAACGACACACTTTCGCCCTTATAATATTGAAGCCATTAGTGTGATTGTGATTACTGCTATTATTGTGATAAGTGTTATATTATATAGCAGCCTCCGTAAAAAAATATTTTAGAAAGAAAGAAAGAAGAAAGAAAATATATTTATTGTACACAACAACATCATACATTAAAATAATTACGTAACTACAGCTTTACAGATTTATTAAGTTTGTATTACATTATAGAAGGTAAAAACAAAATATTATAATATTAAAACTCACGTTCATAATTACTTTACACTGTTTTTTACGGGTATAACGTGGTACTTACGCGTAGTCGTGCGAGACGGGACGTTACGACTAACGCACCGCACTCAAGATCCTGATGAAGGCTTCCGGAAGAAGGCGAAACAATTGTCGATCGTGATATCGACTACGCGTAAGTACCACGTTATACCCACAAAATATTATGTTGTGTACAAAAGGTGCAGGTTCAGCATAATGCTATGAAGACTGCTATGACTCCTCAATTTTACCAATTGTGTGAACCACATCGAATCCCGCTAACTCCTTTTAAATCACGCAGGTCGAAGAGATAGACAGACAATGCACGGACGGGACCCGGTCGGGATACCTACTCGCCTCATATAAGTAAAACTAAATATAACTAAATAATGTTATGAAAATTACGATAACTATTCTATTCGGCTTTCGCTGATATATAATTAACATTAAAAAACATATTCGTTCTGGAGTCTAAAATTCAAATCTAACTAAGTATCAAGTTTAGTTATGAACGTAATGATAAGGGAGTCTTGCAACGATGATAGCTCAGCGGTGGAAACGTCGGCTGTCGAACTGACGGTTGTTGGTTCGATCCCACCAACATGAGCTTTCGGTAACGGCAATACTAACTTCGGTAACGGAAATTTAAAATTTGCAGCATGGTGGTAGAGTTCTTTCTAGTAACAGCCTGGCAAGCTACCTCCTTCAAGTGTGAAAACTGTCACCATACATAGTTTGTTCAGGCAGCGGAGCTTGACAGCCAGTAACCATTCAATGCCTAGCGTGATTACATCTTCCACCAAATCGTCACTGACCATCCAGTGAGTAAGCGGTCAAACGGTCTTTACAGTATTAAAAAAGTTGATGGTCACACAATAGCCGACATATAACCTGACAGATGTAAGTATCTAGTACCCGCGTCGTGTCACCGTTGCTAAATGGGCCCGATGCCACTTAAAAAATGCCTTCAATGGGATTGGATAATGTCATGCTATCAACGAGAGAATTTTGAAGAAAGGTTGGCATCAAGAAAGCAGGCAGCTGTTATACTAGAAAGAGACTGAAAATTGTTTATTTCTGACATCAACACTACAACATTTAAAACTAACGAAAGGCACAGGTAGGTTATACATAAATAGAACTTTGAAGAATAAAACATTTAAAGGAGAAGAAAATACATTAAATTATACAATGATATCTATAAAATGGGTGGCACTCGGGGAGTGCCGGCAGAAGTGAAAACTTGCGTTTATGTGGTAAAATACAAAGTTCATTTATTGCGCCATCGTACACAAACATGACAAAAGGTTTTTAAGATTATTGATTTTATGTACAGTACACATTAAAGACTATAGTGAGGGCGATAGAGCACACAATAGAATGAAGTCAAAATCAATATGTTAAACGGGCGAGCGAGGTGAGCACGGTCTGCTTCAAAAAAGGGCGTATTATATTACCAACAAACGAAAATGTTCCATATTCGTTACACATTTAAGTTTAAATTTCTCTACGCTCTCTCCGTCTTACGAATTAGATGACGTCACGCGCCTGACGCTAGTTGTCCTGACGCGAGTTTAAACATTTTTCCCCATACAAAAGTGCACAACGGCGCTAAAGAAGTTTTCACTTCAAAACAGATCAAAGCTAAGCGAGCTAGATATATTGTAGTGTTGCGTAATGCCAGAAACGAGTCTCTCAGCATTATGTGAGGGTTTGATAACCTTCGCGCTGAACTAAAGCTAACATGTTCTTGAGTTTTTTGTTTTTAGATAAAAACTAATAGGTATAAGTCCGGTCACAATAACATTATTTATGCAGGGTTGAATAGTTTATTCACATGTCCTTTCTAGCTAATGGGTACTTGTATACCCAGTTTGTGCTATTACCATGTTTATGCAAGTCAATCCCTATATTTTATACCAATCATTTTAATAACTAAGAGATTTTATTGTGTATCGCATTAACGCTATGCTAAGCAGAACTTCAGTTCAAATATTTGAAGGAAAAAATTAGGCTGCTAGTGGGACTTGAACCCACGACTACAGAATACCGTCCTGTAATCATGTGTCCATTTTAATAACTTTGGATAATAATCATAATTTGGATGCCGGCCGCTTCCGACCGGTCCTTGTGGAGATCAATGGGGGAGGCCTATATCCAGCAGTATACGTCCTATGGCTGTGATGGTAGTGACACTGAACATGATTTTTACAACTCTCGTAGAATACTTCTGACTACAATAATATAACCATTCATAAAAAAACTTCGTTACCTTCGGTTTCATATTTTACTCACATTAATATTTTCTCGAAACAGCAAAAAATATTAACCTTGTATAAATATTCACCGGTTTCCTGCTCAAAATAGAATTTGCTCTTATGACATTACTCTAGCTCTTATAACGCACACCTTTGAAACCTCTTTAGGTTTCAAAGGTGTGCGTTGTCATCCCAGCAAATATCTCCACACATATTTGTTCAACTGTGAGTATGAGGATTTTCAGGCTTACTTGCTTCTGGAAAAGCTTATTGTAACCACTACTACGCCGGTAAGAATACACGTTGAGACTTTTGTATGAACTTGGTTGTGTTTAATCAGAAAATATTTAAAACTAATAGCGTCCCACGGTTTCACCCGCGTGGATTACGGTTTTCTCGCTACCTCAATTATTCCACGGGAACTATACTTTTTCCGGGATAAAAGTAGCCTATATGTTAATCCAGCAACGGCCCACAACCAACATCGATACTATACACTCCTGCTATAATAGTAGTCAGCAGGCTTACTCTTGACACTCGATTTCGATCGTAAATTGTGATTTCGATCGACTTCGCGCAGATTGGTACTTTTGAACGTAGCACTAGCGCACGGTTGGAATCGATCACTAGCGTTCGATGGAAATGAAATCGACGTCATTCGTTTTTTTGTTCTCTTGACGTGATTTTGACACGACGTATCGACTTTGGAGTCGTGTATTGGATCGATGTTTCACAGCTTTGGACAACTAATTTGGTGTTAGAGCGTGATATTTTTACTAGATCTTGTCCACGAGTTCCATAGTAACGTTGAATGAGATTGGAACATATTTAAATTAGAATTAGATTAAGATTAAAAATTGATTTTAGAAGTAAGCCAGCTGATCGTCTGTCGACCTATTTGCAAGACGTTTTTATTACACTGAACATGCCAGATAATATGTCATTTTCAGATATATGCCCTGACCACTGACATTTTGATCATGATATTACAGTAATTACTTATTTGGGTTTACAGGCCAATGAGAAATCTAAATAACACTTTAATGAATACAGTTAGTTTGTACCTAAGTAAAAAATGTGTCTTGCAAATTAGCTTTATTATTTTAAGTAGGTATTACTTGAATTTGTAACTAACTAGCTGACCCGAAAGACGTCCTGACTATTTTTTTTAATATTAACTATTAATATCAAATTCGAATTGGTATACATAAAAATACAATCGCGTCAACTATCAACCAACTGACAGTTATGTCAAACGCCATTAAGTTATATTGTGTTAGTTTATGTTATACTAGTAGCACGCCGCGGTTTCACTCGCGTGGATTACGGTTTTTTCGCTACCTCAATTATCCCAAGGGAACTATACTTTTTCCGGGGTAAAAGTAGCCTATGTGTTACTCTAGAGTTTAAACTATTTGCAAGAAAAATAAATAAGAAAGAAAGTATTCTTTCTTATTTATTTTTCTTATAGAAACCTCACAATAAAAATAAATTCGGCGAAATTGGTGGTTCACGCGTGATGTCTTGACCAGGAGAAATAGGGATTCATATTTAAGGAAGACAATAATTGGTACCATTTTTGGTAAACATTTTTCTTTTCACCCTTTTCCTTTGCTTTTCACGGGATCAATTGTCATTGTGTATGTTCACTGATGTCTTTATCCGCAAATATAATGTCGTCCAAATAAACGTAACACTTTCAGTGATTGGAGTGTTACTCAAAAACCGCATGTCAGATTTTGATGAAATTTAAATGGGACCACCGGACGTACACTCTGTCAAACAAAAATAATTTGAGAATCAGTGGGGGAGAATTCGGTGAACATACTTACATACAATAAAATAAAAATACATACGGGCGAACATATTTTGATAATAGTTACTTTTCACCTTTGAGTATACAGCCTTCGCGTTTATTTTATCTGTGCTTTTCACAGATTTGAGTGTTAAAAGTCAAAATTTTTTGGTAACATTTTTTTTGGAAGAATTGAACGGAACGTTAGAAACATTCTAATCAATTCTGCCAAATATCACAAATGGGAAAGCCACTTTGTCTAGCTGATTTTCAAGCGTAAACCACTGAATAGTTTGGAAGAAATCTTGGCATTGAGATAGAAGGGCCAGAGGTAGCAGGAATACCGTAGTGCATGTGGGTGAAACCATGGGGCGCCGCTAGTATCTCAAAATATTAAGCCTCTCATTCTGTTAAAAAAAGTAAATCATTACTATCCTTATAAAGTGCATTAAGAACACTCTGATTTTAATTATATATCAGTATGCAAAATAATTCAACACTAATATGTTTATTTCTATTGTCCACAGATGAATAGGAGCCAATACCTTTACGTTTCACCAATAACTTGGACAACTTAGTATGCTATCATCATACAACACCAGCCACGAAGATGTGGCTTCAGCGATAGCTTTGAAACATGAATTGTCTGCAATGAGCCTCAATGGATCTTCATCGATGGAAGGGGTCTACATTATCACACTAGGTGGAGAATCAGTTGAAACAATAGACGATCCCAAAGCAAACAAAACCTTAGACATTATCGACATAGAAGTTGTTCAATACGCCTTCATCATACTCTATGGCATTATATTCGTTCTTGGTATCTTTGGAAATGTTTTGGTATGCTATGTTGTATTCCGAAACAAGGCAATGCAAACAGTTACCAATCTGTTCATAACAAACCTGGCACTATCTGATATACTGCTATGCGTGTTTGCAGTACCTTTGACTCCAATGTACACCTTCATAGGAAGATGGGTGTTCGGAAGAGCGTTATGCCACCTTATGCCTTATGCACAAGGTACAAGCGTCTACATATCAACATTAACGCTAACATCAATAGCTATAGACAGATTCTTTGTCATTATTTACCCATTCCATCCCAGAATGAAACTGAATACATGTATATTTATAATTGTATTCATATGGGTATTTTCAATAGTTGTAACCTGCCCATATGGGCTCTTCATGGGCATTCAGATTACAAACAACAAGACTTACTATTGCGAAGAGAGCTGGCCTTCAGATAAGTCGAGAAAAATCTTCGGAGTATTCACCACAGTCCTACAATTCATCATACCTTTCCTAGTCATAGCCATATGTTATACATGTGTAAGCATAAGATTGAGTGATCGAGCAAGGTTAAAACCGGGAGCTAAAAATATAAGAAGAGAGGAAGCAGACAGAGATAGAAAGAGAAGAACAAACAGAATGCTCATTTCTATGGTAGCCATATTTGGCATTTCATGGTTGCCCCTGAACCTTATAAACATATTCAATGACTTTTATGCCCAGATGACGCAATGGAACTACTATTACTTGTCATTTTTTCTGGCCCATTCAATGGCAATGGCATCAACATGCTATAACCCATTCTTATACGCATGGTTAAATGAAAATTTTAGGAAGGAATTCAAGCAGGTGCTTCCGTTTTTTGAGTCGGCAGGAGGCGGGAGAAACAGCTACCATTCCGGGAGGATGCCTACCCATAGGGCAGATAAAAGGATATGTAATGGAAATGAAACAATACAGGACACTTTAGTGGGCTCGTCGTTTAATAGGGGACCATCGATAAAACATAGTACGCTGGAAGGGAACGATGAGAAAGACAATAATGTTGATGTAGAAAGTATACTTTTGGAGGATAAGACGATCTCAATAAATTATCGTGTAAAGAACGAGAACATAAACTTGCAGTTGATTACCGAAGAGTCGCAGTTCTGCGAGCCGAAAGGAAAGCAATTATTGCAATGTGAGTATCAAAAGCAATTTACTTCTTCAAATTAATTGGTAAAATTTAGGGCTTCAACTCGAATCCATTTTTGTCAGCACAGTAGCCCTTAACAAAGTAACATTTTATGAGTGGTAAGGCTAAGAGAAAACGTAAATAATGTATGACAGTAACATGAATGTAAAACTTCAAAGCGACATATCACGTGATCAACGAAAACGAATAAAAAACCGGCAGATAATGCAATACAATAGCAAAAATAAACGTTTAGGTCCATAGATTCTTGACAACTAAATATTTATAAGTTAATTTATTTCGCGAATTATAGACGATTGCCGTGGCTCACTCGTCAGTGGTATGTCTTCTGGTCCCTGGAAACCCTGGGATCGAATCTCAGCAGTGGCAACAATTTCTACGATGAGTGCGAGGTGTTTGTCCCGGATCTTGGGTAATTGTGTACTATGACTGTAGGTTTCAATGCCTTCCGCGATACAGGGATGATGATGATAATTTTTCTTTCGGTACCAGTCCGCTATGAAGCTTAGCTGTCACTGCAGCGTTTTCCTGCCTGTTTTTTTGCCAGAGACAATAACATACTCTAATCTAACACTTCCTGACCACTCTCTATCATGAAAGACCAGTTGCCCTACTTAGAGAAGTGTAAGCACACAAACCGCTTCATATTGCATATTATTATCATGATCATCATCATCATCTTAGTTATAGGACGTCCATTGCTGGACATATGCCTCCCTTATATAGGGGGGATTTGCCAATACTTACCACGCTTCGTAGGCGGGCTGGCAAGCGCAGTATGATTTCCGATCCTCAGAAGGCGCTGCAGCCCACCTTCTGGTACGTGGTCCCTTAGCCGACTCTTACGGCACCCGCGGGAAGAGATGGGGGAGTACTATTCTAGGCCGGTACTATTCGTAGTAGTACTATTCTACAACCACGCACCATATTATTATACAAACAGCATTTAGTATGAATTATCGGTTATAGAATAATACAAGTAGAAGTAGCATTGAACCAATGACGTGACTGTAGTGGCATATATTATGAACCTACAGAGTCTTGGGTTCTTATGCTTTATTAAAAATTAACATTTACATCCTATGGTTGAGACAATAATGTTGAAACATCTAATACGCCATGATTATATTTAAACCGAAACCTAACTTAAATTAAGACAATTCAATTTCAATTTATTTTAATTCCTTATCGTGCTCATAATTGTTTCAGAAAGCCTTAACAACAGCTATGCAAAGCAGCGCATAACTACACATCACAATACGATAGTACCTACCTACGAGTGTGTCAAATGTTATAATATAAAAAAATGTACCTAATAAAATGGCTTAGTACTGTAAGACGAATAAATGATTATAATAAGACATTGGCAGCAATTCTGCTATTGACTCAAACTAATGAACATTCTGGAAAATACGACAGTTAGTATTATTATTTTGATTTTTAAACGGCGATTCTAATATGTGTATTTTTAATTAAAATATTGGGTAAAGTTTTAGTCGCTCTGTGAATTGGATTCTGTTTAACATACAAATGCATCTATAAAAATAGTCTTCGGGGTTGGATGTAACACTAATAATAATAATAATATATGTAATACTTTGTTTATTGCTTCACCAATTTCGATTTCATTCAAAACACGATGAGAACTTTCCTATATTATACTATATAAGTTAGTTTGTAGAGACAAACAATAGGATTTATTAGTTACTTTTAAACTTTTCACTACATCTTATTTAGTTTTATTACTTAGATCTATTGAGATATTGTATTTATTTTATAATAACAAACTCATATAAATTTAAATTGTAAAAATGTAAATGTTAGGGTAGTCATATAGGTACGTATTCAAATGAATAAAACATATTAAAATAGAAATATAATTTAGAGCAAGCATCCAAATGGCCTAGTAAAGTAATTGTAGAATTTACTTTTTTTAACTTAAAAAAAAAAAAAAATTATTAAGTATTGAATTTGTGCAATGGATTTGAGTTTCACAAAAAAAACTAACGAGCCCGGTTTCAAACAGGATGAGTAACATTTAAATAAGCTTGTCTATTTTTGATGACAGTGTAAATAAGGGAACTATCCCTGTGTTCCAATATTAAAACAAGTGTATTAAACTGTTTAGAAAATTAAATAGCATTAAGAAAAGTATACTGTACGGCATTCTCATACTCTAATCTATTCTAATATTATAAAGATGGAAGATTTGTTTGTTTGCATTGAATAGGCTCCGAAAGTAATGAACCGATTTGAAAAATTCTTTCACTGTTGGGAAGCTACACTATTCCTGGGTGACATAGACTATATAATATATTTTTTAAATTAGGATACTCGTATATTTTAATTTTGAAATTTATTACCCATGCGAAGCCGGGGTGAATTGCTAGTCGTATATACTGTTACAATTTTGACATAATAAATGTAGACACATAAGATAGGTTTTTCTTCAGGTTGATTAATATTGATTAAGGTACAAATGATCTTAATAGGTTATGACCTAAACTCAAATTCATGTAACATGTAGGTAATTATTCTTTCTGATCAATGTTAGTCTTGTGAATAGATAATACTTATGTAAATTAAGTATATTTTTTGGTAACTTATATATATAAGAAAAATAATACATGTGTACAATATTAAGGATTTTTATTTTTTTATTTTTTTATTATTGCTTATTAAATTATTGCTGGCTCCTGTTTGAAATCTTAGTTTATTTTGAAAACTCAAATCTTAGTAAATATTTAGTAAAGTAAGTAGCAGATCTTTTAAATTCTAAGAATATATCTTTAAATACGTTGTCATTGTATTAACGATAAAGTAGAAGAAATGGTGGTAAATACTTGTAACAGTTATTATGAATACATTTCTAATACAAATGTTGTTGATAATATATACGTGTAATTGATAATGTAAATAAAATTTAGTAGTCATAATTTCGCTAATTGTTAGTCGCTTGTAGACATTTGCAAATCATCGATGTTATTGCTTTAAAAGTTACGTGAAATGTTATTTGTAAACGGAATTGGCGAAATAAATGAAGGTTGATTGTTAAAAATATTTTATTTATCATCTACTGGACAACTTGTTCCCCGTTACCGTCGATTTACCGAGATTAGAACGATCGTTAGATCGGTCTAATCTTTCGGAATAAAAAGTTTCCTATGTATTATTACAGTGCTCGTAGCAGAGTTTAGTCGTGCGATCTAACCGATCAGGTGGGTTAAGCTATGTACTTTTCGGTTATACCTTGGATGGGTGACCGCAAGTAGCATTTTCAACAGGGCGCTTCCGTGCTTCGGAAGTCACATGAAGCCGTCGGTCCTGGTTGTCTTAGGATAACATACGAGGGGAAATGTTGGAGATCTCTGACATAGGCTGTGGTGCATTATGGTTTACGCTCCTTAAGGGCTTTACAGGTGCCGATGACATTACAGAGGCTCGCGGGTGTTTACAGGCAGAGTGGGCGGGACATGCAACATGATGCGTGTTTTGACTTAAAATATTACAAATATATCCTTTACAATGACCGACGAGTTAAAAATATTATTACTAATTACATTTTTAGACTTTTTAATTTTCTTTCTTGGAGTAAGACACAGTTCGAGTGCATTAGTCGTTAACGCAAAAGATTATTTGATAAAGGAAAAATAAGTTCGCAATGATATTTTTTTTTTCGTCAGAATCTACATTCATGAACTGTTGTCATAAGTAATATTTTGATCATGTTTATTTAGCAGATGGTTAAGCCTTAATTCGAGTGTCACAGGAGTTTGAGTTATTACGCTAATTATGTTTAAGGTGACTATTTAATTTGTAACTTAAAACGGGACATCTATTTGTTTGAGTTAATTAAATAGTAGGATAATGTATCTTTACTTAAACTTGTAAAAGGTCGATCTTATTTGATTATTATCATTTAAAAACTGGTCGGTATTTACATATTCTTATAAGTTACAATACCACACATATCTGTCTGAACAAACCTTTAAGCTCGAGGCTTGTCTAATGTTATTCCTTATTAACAACATCGCTATAAAGACCTGAACGTGTGAAGTTATCCGTGTTCCCTTTATTCTAAAATCTAAGGAAACGAGACAATTTTGTATCTTGAGGCTTTTTGCGGGGACACTGGGAAGAAGAACCGAAAATCTTTTTACTTTGCCGGAGTCGGATAAAAATCAAATTGAGGCCAATGTATCCTCAACCCATTTCTGAGTATTGTGCATTTCCCTAGCCAACAGTAGTTGTCCCAACTTATTTACATACCGTGGTACGAGTCACTGTGGCGCGGCTATTTCAGTTCTAATTTAGGTCATCCCAATATCATGGATTCATCTCTTTCTGGTTCCGCTTCCACAAATTGCAATATCGTTCACATTATTATTTATGCTGCCTTGATATAAGAGGTTTATTAGTACACTCTAGTACATTAGTACACATCACGGCCTTCTTTTCCTCCTTTTTAAAAATAAAAATATTTACCCACTGCACCTTTTGTAAAGTTAACACAGGTAACACTGGTTGCATACGTTGTCCACTCCTTATTCTTTTCGAAAAATATTTACCTCCATCTCATATATTATTATTTACATTATATGTGACAAATTTCAATCCAAACACTCACTCCAAAATTGAACTTAACCTACATGTAAAACAAATAACTATTCTTTCTGTAACCTTACTAAATACTATACTCCGAATTTACAGTATTTACATGTGTTCAGAACAAACATGCCTCTAAGCTAGCTCTAGCTATGACGGTCGTCGTAGCTCAGTCATGCAGTGGCTTGACTTCTGGTCAGCGGAGACCCTGGGTTCGAATCCCAGCAGGGGAAATCATTTTTGGGATGTGCATTGATGTTTGTCCCGGGTCTTGGATGTTTGTTGTAATGTCATTATTGATATATGATAAATGATCATGACAATCTGCGAGTAAGAATTTAAGAAATGAAATAATTTAGATTTACATTCTAGTAAGTTTTGTGGTTTCATTACATTAAGTACTAGACAAATAATAATAATTGAAGTCATGCGATAAGGTATAGACACAATCACCCTGTATTAAATATCATTCTTCATGCATACAGATAGCTTTGTTTTATAAAAAAACTATACTGCGTGAGTCTACTCATAGTCCTGACCCTCAAAAAATTGGAAAATTTAAGAACACATCGTCCATACAAGATTTTCTTATGTAAACTTCTTAGCGCTTTTGACAATACAAAGTGTTCTAATGCAATATTAAGGTGTTTGACAAAGCTTTCAGTTGTTTGAGAGTTAATGCGATTGACAGAATGTGTATATTAAATAGATAAAGAAAGATAAATAAAGATATCAATTAGAATTCTTAAAATTGAATCTCACTCAGATCTAATTGAATATCAATTAGAATTTTCATTATTCACATTTACAAAATCATTATTCACATTTACAAAAAACAGTTGACAGGGCAACGCTGGCCGGCTATAATAATAAACAAACAAACGTCAGTTAGAAGCCACGCATACTCATACAAATGCATAATTGATATTAATCATGTAAATGTCAGTAGATATCTTAGAAACCATAAGCGTACAATTTTGATGTAACGAGAAATACTTGGTTTCCTTCACATTACCTAATCAGTTTGATCATTACACTCTCCAAGACAGACGAATAAGGTCATAAGTGACCCCTTAACCCTCTAGTGACATTTGTCACCACGTCACTCGATAAAATGTCGCGGTCCAATCAGACCCCTAATCACTCATGGCAGATGAATATGCTAGAGATGGGCCATTCGATATTTCCCTTAGTTGGCTTTTTTGGTAATGTGAAAATCTCAAGGATGATAAGGCAGATCTCAATTGTTTACATTACACATTGTATATTTATGATGCATGCGTATTTTTGCAGATTTTTCTATTAATATTTTACAAGCATTCGCAATCATACTAATATTATGAATGCGAAAGTTTGTATGTATGTGTGTATGTTTGTTACCTCTTCACGGTCAAACGACACATAGGCTACTTTTATCCCGGAAAAAGTATAGTTCCCGGGGATAGTTGGGGTAGCGGGAAAACCGTTATCCACGCGGGTGAAACTGCGGGGTGCTACTAGTATTTAATTCTAGCTGAAAGGCTCGTAGCTTCGCTTTCGCTTGGCTTACATGTTATAATTAGTGCGGAGCATGCGTCTATAGCTTATTATTTTAAAATACTCGGGAGTTGATAACTTTACATTACTTATTAATGTCTATATTGAATTATATGAGTGTTCTTATTTTTGGTCATATTTAAATAAGTTACATTTTTATGCAAACACTGAAAAATCTTTGCATCAGCGCGAATCTCTCCTAATATAAGAACATTATTGATCGCAATGAATTACATACAGCCTATGTCATTCAAAAAAAATGTACCGTTCTATTAGTGAAAGAATTTTAAAAATCAGTTCAGTTGCTACACGGCCTACGCTACACACACAAACTTTATAATTTTCAATTTTTATTATGACTCAAACTCCTGCACTATAATTCGCTGTGTCGTGAGAGGCACGCACACAAACATCCAACTCGGGACATCAATCACACAAATGTTTGCCCCCGTGGAGATTCGAAACCAAAGCCGTAGCCGAATCATTGAATATTAATGTGGGTCAATTATTTCGTAGGATCATCGTTATAATTATTTCACAAATTTCTGTTTTAGCGCTACGTAATAAGAACTGAGTATTATCAGTCTGATTCGTTGTCAATAGGGGGATATGGTGCATCCAGATAGGAATGCCAGATATAACCCACGCATGTCATGCTTTACCGGATAGGCAAGTGGCCAGCCCAAAGTCAAAGTTCTTAAGGTCTGGTCTTAAGATTAAGGTAAAGACTGGTACTGAAGGTTCAACGAGTCATGCAAAGCGTGAAAGTGGCGTGTTGATTTTAGGTAAACTTACAGCTTTAAAGTATTGTAAAGTATTTATAACAGGCGAGTTAAAAGTTTTCACTTTCAATAAATTAGTAATGCAATATAAAAGCTTACAATTATCGCAATTACGTATTGTTTGCTTAATTACTTACAAAGTAGTGAAACCCTAAATAATAGGGAATATAATTGGGTCATGGGCTTGGAGCGAGGCATGGGAGAGTGCTGCTGCGGTTCATTCTTAGTGCAGAGGCTGGCCAGAGGCTTGGAAAGGTGATTGTGATGAGTGGTAGCTAATCAGGCAGGAACTTACAAGTACTCTACCACCATGTTGGCAATTTAACGGTTGTTACCTTCACCGAAAACTCAAGCCACTGGTGGGGATAGAACCAGCAACCTTCAGTTTATCCGCTGATGCTCCAACCGCGGCACCGCTGTGATATCATTGCTTCAAAAGTACAACTTTCGGCATACCTATCGAAACGGCTTCACGTAAAACATGTGGCATCTAGTTATTTATCTATATAGGATTATGAACTGTAATATAATCCTATTAAACTGCGTTATCGTTAACGAAGTGAGATTCCCAAATCCAACAATAATTACATACTACATATTTAAATTATGAATCAGAGTTCGTCTGTTATTACGCAGTATTAAAACAGGGTCAGTATACCCAAATTTAACGAGCTCATAAATAGTTTTCCTCATAGAGATATAAAAGTAAATATATAAAAAGCATAGTAAGTATGGCCCTGGTACCCGTCCGTATTCTTTTTTTTATGGAAGTTGGTAAAGGAACAAGCAAAAGGTCCACAAGATGTCTGCCTATTGACAGATCCAATTCATAGGGAACTGCCCTGCGTCCGTCATACTGACACATAAGTTGGTAAGTATCGTGTGCCTGTAATTTCACCGCAAACCATACCCTTCAAAGTTTTTATTGAGTATCGCATTAACAACATGCTAGGCGGAACTTAAGTTCAAATATTTTAAGGAAAAAAGTCGTTGGACAAAGCAACAGGACGGTATTCTGAATTTTGGTTATATTTTTCCTTCAAATATTTGGAGGGAATATCCCTTCAAACCGGAACACAGTTATGCGAACACTACTGCCTGGCGGTACATCTGCACCGCCAGTTTCTCTACGCGATCGAATCAGAAATGAGGAAATCCGTAGAAGAACGAAAGTCACCGACATAGCCCAGCGGATTAGCAAATTGAAGTGGCAGTGGGCAGGGCACATAGCTCGAAGAACCGATGGCCGTTGAGATCGAAAGATTCTCGAATGAAGACTTAGGACTGGCAAGCGCAGAATAGGACGGCCACGGATAATGTGGACGGACGACCTGACTAAGATCGCAGGTATGCCCTGGATACAGGTCGTTTCCATATGATCCTCGTGGAAATCAATAGGTAAGGCATATGTCCAGCAGTGGAAGTCTAGTTGAGATGATGGTTAGCTACATCATCACAAATTCACAGATATATACTGTTCTACTATAGTTATATAAGTGTGTCTATTGTATTTAGCGGGTGTCAGCGGGACAAACAGAATAGTATGACGGGTTCTGTTCCTTGCCAGTAAGCGTTTGAAACTTTCAGAAAAATGGTTTTGAGGGTTCATGTCTTTACTTTTATGTCACCTTTGTACACTATTTTAAGAACGTTCCAGTCCAGGTAGCCCAGTGACTGTTAAGAACGTAGAAGCAAATGCTTTATAAATCCTTAAAAAATTGGAAAATAAGTTCCACCTTTTTGCAATATTTTAAGGATTTTATTTATTATCTTTTAGGTGTCGACGAAATAGCTTGTGGATTGTACAAGCTATTTCTCAGAGCGCCATTCTCTAAACTGTACCACAGGACTATACGTATCAGAGACGCTGCATTATTTCAAACGATTTTTATAACTTTTATGATATATTTTTAATTTATTGGACAAACGTTTGAGCTCATCTCAATGACGATGTGGTCAAAAATACCGATTGTCTTTTAAGCTGTATCAGCCTGAACATAACGCAACAACTAAAAAACTATGCGATTGGTGATTTTTTTTAAACGTGGCAGCTAGCAAGCTAGGATATTGGAATGCTTTTAATATATTTATAGCTTTGAGAGCAAGTACCGAGAAGAGCAGCGGGCGGGAAGCCGGTCAACATGCAATAAAATGTAATTGCGTTTTCGGGTTACGTTAGCCAATTTGGTCAAATGCCCTGTTGCCCATAAATACCTATTACAGATAATTACAAAGGCTTTGGACCTTCCATTCAGAGTATACAAATATAAAGGATATAATAATATAGAACAATGTATTCTATAGACGTTACTTTCCGGAAATCCAAGGCCTTAACATTTGATAAATAGACAATTTAGAGACATTTCACCTTTTCTTTTTAAAGTAGGTATTACATATCTCATAAAATTAAACAATACCACTCATGAGAAGTTCATGAAGTTTAATTCTGTTTGTAGAAAAATGGATTTGATTTGCTAATTTAATAGTAAAAAAATATTAGGCGGCCATTTTTTTCTTCATTAAACAATCTCGCGGCATCGACAAATGCGCTTGAACTAGGTCTTATATATTAGAAGGAAGAAAATAAAAAGTCGAATTATGCAATAGCATGTGTTGATTTAGAATTATACAAAAAAATAATTACTAATAAGTAATTATTTTGACAGACGACCTGACTAAGATCGCAGGCAAGGGCTGGATGCGGGTCGCTTCCAACAGGTCCTTGTGGAAATCAATGGGGGAGGCCTATGTCCAGCAGTGGACGTCCTATGGCTGAGATGATGAGGAATTATTTTTTTGTAAAATTCTAAATCAAAACACATCGGGATTTTCACCGCCCCTTCTACGTCGCGGTAGGCATGATAAGATACATATACCTTTATAAATAATAAATAGTTTTCAGAACGGTAGCTGTGTATTCATAGATACGATTAATTAATGACACGAATGCCTAAATCTATTTAATTTATTTTTTTAAAAATTAAGCCTCTTTCTTAAAGTCAGTGCCCTTTGTTATTTTGAAAAAGTTTTTATTATCATTATAGTACTCAAAAGTAGATAATTGTTTATTACAAAAAGCCTCCCAGTTTATATCTATTGTAACAATAATACAATTCGTTTTGACAGGTTACGTAGGTACCAACCTTTATGATAGTACTGTTATGTAGATACTGTTATCATAACACAATACAATAAGACTTAAAGGTTTTAAGGCTGTCTGAATACTTGGACACGTCGTCTCTGAATAGGCTGATGCTAGCCAATCAAAATTGGCTATAGTGGTAAAGTTAGTTAAGTTAGTTTAGTTCTTACCTTTATCCTACAAGTAAAGTTAGTTTCATTATGAATATTTACTCACGTAATAGTCAGAGGCTGTACTAGGCAAATCGCGACCGCGTCCGCGAGCGCCACGTATTCCCCTTGAAAAAGACCACCGAATGTGGTTGAAACTATAGTCGGAACGCTCTCACTTATTACGTAAGTAATTCTCGTATTTTATACATTCATAATGTTTCAAAACCACGTCAGTTTTAATAACAAAAAGTTAGTTTCCTTCCATAGGTAATTGGATCGTAATTATGTACTTGTTTATTTTATATTCTCTAAAGCTTATACAACTTGATTAGCTAACCTGGAAGCTAAGAAATGAACTTGTTATGTTCAGCAATTTCAGTAGTCACGTAAATAAACTCTTAGAAAAATATTTACTTCGAAACTTATAATTCTATTTCTTTCAAAAAATTATGGTGCGCGCAAAATAAGATAGAATTTTGCTCAGAAGAAAATATTGTTATTTTCTTTCCGTCAAGTTTATATTTGCTCTGAAAGGTTCATAATCTAGTTTTAAATAGGTCGATATAAAGTTTATTATAATTTTATTAAATTGAAAACCAAGATTTAGATCATAAATATATATAAGCGGAAGACGATGAATAATTGTGTTTACATCAGCATTGTTGTGACTAATGATCCTTTTTATAGCTAATCTTTTGAATATATCTGTATTAATTATGTATTAAAAAGTAAAGTTTTTTTTACTTCCCAGTTTTTTAATTGCTTGGATATTTGTTAATATAAAAATACTATAATTGCTATAGTATTTTTATCTTAACAAATATCCAAACAATTTTACCGTCATTCATTGACGTAGAGTGTCGTGTCACTTTGACATTTCGTTACTTATATTTCAGAAAAACGTTTGCCGAGTCTTATTTATGTAATTTTCATACATATATATGTTATTTTCGGCATGCTATCACATCATCGAAGCTCATGAATTGTTATAATTCGACCGTCTATAACATGCACATGTGTTATTCAAGTAATGTATGTTTTGAGAAAATAAAATGATATTGATTATTGATTGCAGGCTATTAACGAATAGTATCTATAGCGTTCGCTTATGAGTAAAATAAAAAACCCACGAGTGCACACTCATACACTGTTACTCGCTCGGCGACCGGACAGGCATCTAGACAGTCAGTGCGTGCGCGTGCGCGTTGAGCTGCTGCTACCCACCCGCGCCCTCACCCCCGCACGCCCCGCTAGTATGCAAGTCTATTAGTTATTACGCATACACCTACACTACAGTATCAAAATATAAAACAGAGTAAAGTTGATCAAATCGTCGAGATTACTCAAAATTATTTGTTCATAAATGATATGACTTCATTAGAAAGCATACAATGTAAAGAAAATAAAAAAAGTGCTATAACAACTCGTTTTTTTTTTTTTTTTTTTTTTTTTTTTTAAAAGAGAAGAAGAAAGCAAGAAAAGCTTTAGAAAGCATACAATGTAAAGAAAATAAAAAAAAGTGCTATAACAACTCGTTATAGCACTCGGTTATTTATTAGTCTACACAAACATACAATCTACATTCATATATTCACGACTCTTTCCCGTAGGGGTAGGCAAAGACCACAGCCTTCCAATTGCTACGATCCCTAGACACTTCTTTCGCTTCATCCATGCTCATCAAACTTTTCATACAAGAGCGTCGGTTTAGCGTACTCTTGACCTCGCCTTTTCTTAGAACTTCCACAATGTAATTGTAACGATATGATAATAATATAAATGTAACCGATATAAATGATTCACAGACAGAAATATGCCGTGGTAACAGAACTCAACAGTTCTTAACATAGAAGATAATAGATATTATGTATAAAAACATCTTTTGTATGTAAAGGAACAGCTCATACGTAATACATACGCTTTTCAACGAAAGCAATAAGCACCAGGGTAGTTGGTACATACGAAATTGCCCCACATTCCAGCTCCAAACGAGCTCCGGCGTAATTGTAAAATGGGACTACACTGGGCTTTTTACGGGGAAGTAAAAGGCTTTTTATTACATATAAAATTATTCCGTACGTCACCATTGGCTTCAAAATGATCGCTTTGAGCGATTTATATATAAAATTCGTGTCTTTAAAAAAATTTTTTTAACAAAAAATGCAACCGACTTCAACACTCAAAAATTTTTTAAATAACTTATTGAGTACACACGAGTGATATATATGGTCGAATTGAGTAACCTCCTTTTTATGTAGTCGGTTAAAATGGCTTTATTCAAATTGTATATTTAGTTTTAATATTGTTTTGACTAACGTAAACAAGATTAATCTGAGAACAGCAATATGTAAATAAGCCTTTTTTAAATTAATTATTTACTATCATTACTATTGAGTAAATGTGTGTTTGTTCGGAAGCTTTGATCTTTATACATTATGGTCACATTTTATTTGGGGTCGGCCTTCTTAGTAATTTTGCGCCACACCAAACGGTTGTGGCTTATCTCTTGATTTGCATTTGTGCGTTTTATAGATAGATAGATAGATAGAAAACTCTTTATTTGCACACTATTTCAAAACTACACAAATAAAGAAAACAAACGAACAAATATAGGTACAGTGGTACAAAAGGCGGCCTTATCGCTTAAAGAGATTTCTTCCAGGCAACCAAAATATAATTTCTTTTATATAATTTCTTATATACATTATTTATTTATTTTCGAACAGTATATTTTACCAATAATGACTTACGGAACCGAAACGCGGTCTCTGACTATGGGCCTTCTGAACAGGCTTAGAGTCTCACAACGAGCTATGGAGTGGACTATGCTCGGGGTTTCACTACGCGATCGATTCAGAAATGAGAAGATCCGTAGAAGAACGAAAGTCAATATAGCCCAGTGCATTAGCAAGTTGAAGTGTTAGTGGGCAGGGCACATAGCTCGAAGAAGTGATGGCCGTTGTGGTCGAAAAGTTCTCGAATGGAGACCACCCACTGGCAAGCGCAGCATAGTGAGAAATGAGTTGTAGCCGTGGGAAGCTCATTTAAATGTAAGAGAAAGAGAAGAGAGAGTAAGCTACCTTGGGGCACGCCTTCTCTGTTAACTCTGTTGCCAGGCTCCAAATAAACTATCTAAATTACTATTTAAATAAGAAATTTCTGCATATTGAGTCCTATTGGAGAACAAAATGCAAATAATTTATTTTTCAACTTGTCAAAATTTGATATTAGTAATTCGTGTCTAATTTTATTATGTGAGGACAAACAAAGAGATATGGCATAAAATCTTCGTTCTTGTTCTATTGGTTATTCACACCCTTGATAGGTTACTCTGAAAATATTTTCTTTGTGAATATGAGTATTTTCTATTAACATAGAATGTTTCTTTTTTAAATTGAAGCAGTTTATATTTATCTGCTGAGCTAATCCACTAGTTCGTCGACTTTTCAAATGATAACTTTTATTAAACATTTTTTTTTTTTTTTTTTTTTATATATTATAAGTTTGCGTTTGACAACTGTCTCACCTGATGTTAAGTGATGACGTTGTCTAGGATTTAGCACGCAAACCTAGAAGGTACCTATTCACTCGCGACTTGAAGACTTATAAACATATCCCAATTGAATTATTATTAAAATATTAAATATATCTAGCGTATTTTCGTGGCCCGTGCGTGAAGTTTCAATCGTAGCATACATAGTATATATATAATGACATCAAGTGTTTATGAAAGTTATGAGGGAATTTGAGACGAGCATATATTCTATCAAAGTAAAAGTTGTTACGATTCAAATCGAGCATATATAAAAATAAAGAAATTTCGAAAGAATACCAAATTTTATAAAATATAAAATGTTAAAGTAGATTACACAACTAGCAAACTTCGAAAAGTTTGTTGTTGGATATAATATGGATAACGGACCAGTTGTTTCTGATATCAAAAAATTAGAACTTAATTTTATATTTATGAATTTTCAAAATGGGAACACAAAATAGGCAGTTGAAAATCTTTTCTTATCGACATTTTCTACGTGCTTCTAGTTTTTGGAGTCTATTATAACATAGAAGTGGAGTAACAACTTCATAACAATACCTATAACAAGTATATCATTACAGTAAACCACAGACGTATTTGAGGCTCTGTTTTTGATTCATTAACATGATACGATTTGGCACACAGCCACAGAATAATTAGTAGTGCATGGATTTTAGGAAGTGGAGTGTTGGCGCAGTAGCTTGTTTAATTATGCAGTATGATATCGAATAGCGGGCACTCCATCCAATATAAATGTCGCAATGAAAATGAATGTTTCGACCTCATCATCAGCATCAAACTTATGTAAAGGATCCTATCCTATTAACGACTGTACATACTACTCTCTACAAACCGCGGGCAACAAATCGAGATGGTACTCAATCATCCAGAAGAAAATTATTGGTGGAGGTGGTCACGACCCTCAGTCATGAGGACAACGAGGAGGAGGAGGATCCTACTAATATTATAAATGCAAAAGTTTGTGTGTATGTGGGTATGTGTATGTGTGTATTTGTGTATGTGTGTATTTTTGTTGAAGATAGAAAGAATGTTGATGAAAAAATGGGACTACAAGGAATTAAAGCATTAGTTTTCAAATAAAACAATAATCATCAAAATCGATTCACCCAATCGAAAGTTCTCAGAACTTTCATATTGTACACAATTGATCCCGTGAGTAGCAATGGTCACTGAAAAGGAAGAAAAAATAATTTTACCAAATAATGGAACCGACTTCAACACTCAAAAGTGTGAAATAACTTGTCGAAGTCGTTACCATGAGCACAGTATTTTGATAACAGTTACTTTTGAAGTACCATTCTACCGACTTCGACACGTTATTAGATAGAAAACTCTTTATTTGTTTCTTCAAGTGTCACAAAAGTAACTTATACTATCCCAGAGAAACAAGAGGCGGACTTATCGCAAAAAGCGATTTTTTTTCCATTTAATATATACCCTAAGAATAAGTAATACTACTATTTCTTTGAAAAGTGTATAAAAGTATTCAGAATAAAATTTCACAAGACAAGACGATAATTTGCCGCCGTGACATGAGGAAATTGAGAAGAACAGTTTCTGTTCTATATCTACAGATTAATAGTAAGGTCGGATTCATGTACTAATGACTACATTTTGTACTTAATGATGCAGGAAACAGATTCCAACACAAAATTGCCTCGAGTACAGTGCAGTGTTTGTAACTCAGTAGTGCCGTTTATTTATTTACTTCTATCGATACTTAATTTGTAATCTCTCTAGACGGTCACCGTGGCTCAGTCATTAGTAGCATGACTTTTAGTCTCCGGGGACTTTGGGTTCGAATCCCGACTGTGGCAAGCATTTATGTGATAAGCGTGGGAGATTATTGTGATGTCATTGTGTGTGTCAACTACTGTACAATAACAGTTACCACCAATCATAGCCATGACGTTAGTAATTTAAACTAGCTAAATTCTTTTAAATTCAAAAGTTGTGGTTTTGATATGCCCTCAAAACAGTATAATGTCATACAACTCTAGTAATCAATTTCTTATTATTGACGTGACGACCACAAGACCCGATAACCTTTAAAGAGTAATTTTTAGTCACCATTGAGAGCCAGTAAGCAATCTAGGTCTAGCGTAATAACATCTTCGACCACATTGTCACTGATCATCAAGTGAGATATCAAACGATAACTACATCTTTTAGACATAAAAAAGATCAAGTTCCCCATATTTCCGAGTGGCCTGCGAAAGTAGCAGATTCTGCATAAAGGTCGGACGTTTTACGGACAAGCCGATTGTGCGACCCGTGAAGCGTGACAAGAGAAATTCGTGAATGACCAACACCGCGTTATTGATGGAAGGTCAGATACCAGTAGCCGAAACTGGAATTATTATCGTATCTAGGCACTAACTGTTATTTATCTAGTACAACTGTTACACAGAGAAATTATAGTCTGTACGGATAGTACGTCCGTTATTCAATTGTTTATTGTACTACGATATGACGACTGCGACCCAAGTTATTCCTGCTCTAGGAAAAGGATTTAAGATTTCTACTGTACAGTGAATACAATAAATTTAGTAATTTTCAAAAAATCACTACCAAAAAACATTAGGAGAATTCAAACCCAAATTTTAGTGTACACAACTAATATCTGATGTTTTTCCGATAGCTGGTCATTAAAATGGAACCAGTTTTAATCGCGTCATCATCTCAGTCATTGCTGTCCACAGCTGGACTTCTTCCTCCCCCATAAAGGGGGGATTTGCCAATACTCACCACGCTTGGCAGGCGGGTTGACGAGCGCAGTGCGATTCCCGATCCTTAGAAGGCGCTGCTGCCCAGTATCTGGTACGTGAATCGCGTACAATTTATTTATTTTCCGACCTAATACGTCTAGTAGTTTATTAAAAATCAAACCTTAATACAGATTAAATTTGGCACAAAATTGAATACAGAATGAAAAGCACGTTAGTGTTCATGTTTAAAAAAAACATAACTCTCGTACGCAAACATTCAGATACCTGATTGACCACAAAAATGTGTCGTAAATTCAGACTGGTAAGACTGATATTTATCTGAGCGTAAAAGAGCCTTTTATACATCAAGCGTAAAATTTTGCTCGCAAAAGAAATTAGAACCCGTATCAAGACGTCTGTCTTCTGCTTTTCTAAGAAAACAAATAGAAAACTGATGTTGTGGAAGTGATGCAGGTTGAGGCTTCTCGCTGACTGTTCTATACAATGCCTGAATTCGAATATATTCAAAGCTATATATTTACACCTAGTTGCATATTATATATAACAAATACATTAATTTGACCCAAAGTATTGTACATGGGGCTTCCATGAAATCAGTTTTTACATCAGCGTAGAAGTTAAACAATATGTAAAAAATGCTGCACCCATATTAAGCTTATATCGTGATTATTGTAGACAAATTCTATACATATCATGATTTAGCTTTGAAGTCCTGTAAAGAAAAGGTTTATAGGAAAATATCTGAAACTGGCGATAAAATACTTGGATATCACCATTTTAATACGCAACAATATGTCTTTTATTGTTACTTATTATCAAATAAATGATTTTTTTAAAGTCGAGTTATAACTTACTTTTAAAACTTAAAAAAAAGTTCTCTATTGCAGTTGCTCTATTTCAAAATGTTTGTTACCTCATTAATCCGCCATTTGTGAACCGTTTAACAGTATCTACAAAACATGTTGAGTAATTCTCTTTAATGACAAGAAAATACTATTTTGTTTTATTTTGTAAGTACTTCATAATTTTGTTGTGTTATACCAAATTTATCGAGTAGTCGATAAAGTAAGTTTCATGCTACCGCAACTCGAAAAAAACACTTTCGACGACGACCCATGCTCGCACTGCCGCATCGACTAGGTGGTCTAAATGAAATGAAATGAATGAAATGAAAATCATTTATTCAAGACAGAACCGCACACAACAACATAAAATAAAAACAAGATGGTTAATATAAATGAATAATATAAAGTATAATTATATACCAGTAGCACAAAAACAAATCAGTGTGCATGTCGGACTGCTGTCATATGCAGTACTGCCAGAAATGGTCAGAGCTCAGCATTATGCCGTGAGTTAGCCCACGGCGCTGGTTTTCAGCACTGATGCAGTAATAGATAGATAGATAAGTAAGTAAGATAGACAAGTGTCTGAGTGCTATCTGTTTGATTTTATTTATAACTAGCTAAGCCCCGTAGTTTTACCAGTGCTATAATAGTTCCATATCCTAAGTTCTCCCAAAGGTACTGTACAGGTTTATAGAAAAAAACGTATCTATTGTGTTATTCGAGGGTCCGGCTTACAAAACGTCATCGAATCCATTTGTCTTCTTGTGCGCTGAGTATGGTAACAAAAATACCCACCCACACTAGAACTTTAAGTTATTGGATTTCCAACAATCAAGCTACTAAGTTAGTACTCAGATGAGAGTCTATTTCAAAAGCTAGGCTTGCGTTAGGTAGTGTTAACGCAAATAAATCTAGTTTTGTAGTGATGGGAAAGAGTTCATTTATTGGTTTTATGTATTTGTTACGCATAACACAAATCAAATAGAAACCAATTAAAAATCTTAAGCCCTAATTCAAATAACTACAGAGTAACTAATGAATTAATAATTCTGTAAATATTTCAAACGATTAATTAATTGATTATTCATTACGATTTAAACGTTTACTGGTTTTGCCTGGAATTATGTAAAAAATATTTTGACAATTTCAAAACCTTAGGTTAAACCAAAACATTGATTTGAAGACATTTGATTACTATATTTTTATAATAAATTTATTTTACAAACTTTAAATCAATCTTCAAGTGTCAATCAAATAAAATATGTAATACAATGTAGAATTAATAGAAGAAATAAAATTATGCTTTTATAAAAGACGGAACTTAAAAATTGAATAATTTGAAGAATAGAAGTTTGTTATTAAAACTGACGTGGTTTTGAGACATTATCAATGTATAAAACACGGGAGTTACTCACGTAATAAGTCAGAGGGTTCCGACTATAGTTTCAACCACATTCGGTGGTCTTTTTCAAGGAGAATACGGGGCGCTCGCGGACGCGGTCGCGATTCGCCTGTACTAGGCGAATCGCGACCGCGTCCGCGAGCGGAATCCTCTGACTTATTACGTGAGTAACTCCCGTGTTTTATACATTGGAATAGAAGTTTGAGAATAAAAAAGGATTAAAACCCACAAAAAGGTAAAATGCGTGTGGAACAATTTGTCATCATGCTACCCTACGCTCTTAAAATAAAATAAAATGTTTTTTACAAAGATGCGTTCAGATTATGTGCTTTTGTCTGTACCGTACATCCGTTTCGTATCAGTGCTGCGATCCAAAAACTATGAACGAATAGTTACAGTAGTATCACCATTGAACGCAACAAACTTGAAATAAAGATCCTACAGACCATTAAATCGTGTCTGCTCTTATAAGAAAACCCGCTTATCTTCAAGTCAAGAGAGAATACGTATCTTCTAGGCAGGCGTAGTCCACCTAAATCACATTATCACTAATCATCATGTTCGATCTGTTTATTTAGTACTTATAAAAAACTTAGTTTACCCATGAATTTAGCGCATACAACTGTGCTGAAATATCAAGCAACGGAATCAAATAAAATACATGGTAAGTATCCTGATAATAATATAAAATTTAATATTTAATTAGTGAACGAAATCACTTATTATACTTTTGATCTAATAATTAGCTTATTTAGTACCTACACACGTGTCATCTTGTTTTTCCCATCCCTATCATCCATCGCAAGCTCCAAACAAACTTAGCAACTCACACTCTCCGAAGTTCTTCGGATAATTGAATTTTGCATCAATAAAGTGTTAAGTGTGTACAACTTTATTCAAGTTAGTACACCTTTAATGGACAGGAGTGCTTTTCTCTTCAAGAGAGTGAGTTTAGTGTTAGCAATAATTACTAAAAGGCCTCTCCATATTGGGTGTAGGCGGTCAAATATATCGTTTATCACCTTACAGTTGAAGATCATTTGACATCGGAACATAACACAAGGAGGTAAGTTTCCCGTGCTATAACATTGACAGTTTTAAACGCTGAATCTTTTTTATCATCCCTTTCTGTAGAAAAATGGTGTCGAATGTCTGTGCATTTATCAGTGTCGTATGTATTTCTACTTTTATGTATAATATATTATATATATATTATATATAATATATATATATAGGGCCACTTTACTGATCTAAAGACTAATTAACTGGTCATTAGGCTAACTATCGCCGTAATGTTTTGTGTTATTTTAATTTATTGCTGGTTAATAAATTAATCAAATCCGACATTTTCTAGCGGGAGCGAACCATTTTCTATACTTAATAGAAATTGAAGATTATTCCATAATTAGTAGTTATTTGAAAATTTGGCCGTCCGAATAAAACAATAATTTAAATCAGTTGAGAAATGACTCAGTCTTGATGTTTTTATGGGGTAAGGTCACCCAACAATGAAAAAGCCCACAGGATGTTAAGTGGTAACCTCTGCCTATATATAGACAGTTAGGTGCAATTCGTATAGAACTGCATTTCGCCCGTCACCCTGAGACATAAAGTTGGTAAGTCTCATGTGCCTGTAATTTCACCGGAAACCATTCAGACCGCTACACAGTAATGCGAACACGACTGCCTGGCTGCAGAAATATCCCAATTACTTCCACGGGCGAAGTCTCACTTACAGTACTACTACTCTTTGATGTAAACATTTTTTTAAAAATAAAACTTTATTGAAAACCTTTTACTGTTTCTCGTAAAGAGCTATACGCCTCATAATGTGGAAAATTCCTGTTAACTTATATGTATAAGACTTGATAATCCAAATAAAGCTGCACAGGCAATGATATAATATGTTTATATGAGGTAGATGACGCACACGCGCGCGGAAACTGAGGCGGCAAAATTAAGTCAATTGTAGTAATTTCCATTATGACGCGTATTTCAAGCGCAAGTCTAAACATATAGCTATCATTTTCTATATTATTTGTACCGTATTATCTGTCGCAGTAAGCATATTTATGTCGTAAAGGAACAAAATCTGAGCACCGCGCAGTATGAATATACGACCTCTTTAGTAAAACATCATTGTGCACAGGCGTATAAGAGTTTTAAACATGGCGTAATTATTGAAAAATGTATAAGTTATCATATAAAAAAAAAATATATTCTGCCTTTGCCGTAGACCAGTATGTATAAAGTATTAGACGCCTGTATTTATTGGATAAATGTGAAATATTTAATCAAACATGCAGTTCGACCACATCGTCACTGACCATCAAGTGAGATTGTCGTCAAACGCTAGATCTATACAGTATAAAGAATAAAATTAAAAATAGTAGAACAAAGGGAACTCAGTTTCAGGTTAATGAAAAATATATGTGCATAATTATTTATATATAATTATAAATAAATTTAATTAAAAAATAAAAGAAAGGTTTTACTTAGGAATGGCACATCCCACATAACAGAGCAATCATCGCGGCATCTTATCGCCGCCCGCCGCGCGCGCCTAAGCGGTTGCTCTTAAATGGACGAAATGTGGTTTAAACCTTAGATAAATTAGATTAAAATAAATTCTAAGCAATGCCGCGAGGGCTGCCTTTCACCACTACCTCAATTATTCCACAAGAACTATACATTTTCGAGGATAATAAATAGCCTATGTGATTTTCTTGGGTATAAGCTAACTCATTCCAAATCTCATGCAAATCCGTTAAGCCGTTTCAGCATATAGGAGTAACAAACATACAAACGACAGACAAACTTTCGTCTACATAATATCATAATTAGTGCGAAGTGTGATATTTCTGTCTATTATCCTATCGTACTAATATAATAAAGGCGAATGTTTGTGTGTATATTTGTTACTGCTTCTCGCTCAAAAGGCTACACCGATCGCGATGAAATTTGGTATGGAGATAGTTTAGACCCTGGATTAACACATAGGCTACTTTTCACCATCACCATCATCATCATTAATAATCACCACGCGGCTCAAACCGCGGGGCGCAGTTAGTATATCATACTTTGTGGGTACTACTCAGTATTATGTGATCCTCTTTTTAAGACATGTAAATTACTCCCTTAAATCATCCTTTCCTCCATTCTCCATCCTTTCATCCTTTATAAACGCTCGTTTATAATTACTTTATGCTGTTTCTACGGGTATAGCGTGACATTTACACGTACTCTATTACACGATCGACAATTGTTTCAGCTACTTCCAGAAGCTCGCACCAGGATGTTGATTGCGGTGCGTTCAGCGAAAGACGAGACATTACACGAACGCACCGCACTCAACATCCTGATGAAACCTTTCGGAAGAAATTTGGAATTCTTTTTGCAGGGCTGTGACAGCCCTACAGTTTAATAATACCAAAAGTGGGTAGTTGGCGTAACTACGCGCTCTCGCCGATATTGCCACCCGCATTTCTCCAGTCTTCTCGTGACCACGACCAATGCAACTTGGTCGAAATGTCGAGGTAAATAAAATACTAAATGTTTTTCGATTAAGCCCCGTTTGATTTAATAACAATGTCTTTCGGAAGAAGCCGAAACAATTTTCGATCGTGATATAGACTATGCGTAAGTGTCACGTTATACCCGTAGAAACAGTATAAAGTAATTAAGAACGTGTGTTTATAGTGTTAAGGAATTTAAAATTTTTTGAAATAAACCTAAAATGTAAACAAAAAAGGTTAAGTATATTATAATTAGAAGAGTAAGATTAGATAGAAAACATTAGCACGTCTGTTTGCAGACTGAATATAATGTCTCAAAAGTAATATTAAGATCTCTGTATATTATGTATCCTAGCAAAACAAATTATTTGATTTGATATCTTTTAAGTAGTTATTTAGCGCAATCATGGTGCTTAGTTAAAAGATCGCAGTTATAGGACGATTAGTGGACGGATAGTTAAAAGATGGACGCCGTGGCGCAGTGGTTAGTGTCAGTGACATGACTACTGTGTTTCCGGGACCCTGGGTTCGAGTTCCGGCAGGGGCAAATATTTGTGCGATGAGTGTAGATGTTTGTCCCGGGTCTTGGATGTTGTGTGCTGTGATTGTGTGTGTCCATGCCTCACACGGTACAGGGAATACTAGTGCGGGGGTTAGAGTTTGAAAAAAAAAAGATCTGCTACTGTTGATTTATTATATTGCCAGTAGACATAGAAAGCCATAAATTGACTTTTACTACATTATAACACATTTGCGTCAATTTACCGCCATGAGCCCTCGAAAGGTACTTTTATAGCCCGCTCATTCAATTTAGTACGCCTCACGTGTACCTAGGTACTTATGTGTAATAGATGAGATTATCGTAGGTGAATATAATTTTGTCAATATTCTTAGTGCTTCAGAAACTGAATTGAAGTTATGTATATTCTTGTTTTTTACAAGCGTATGTACGAGTGAGCCTTAATTAAAATAAACTGCTTCACAGTTAATACAATATTATGTACAATATCATTCGTGTAAACTACTAGCTGTTTATAGCTGAAATATTCCAACTTGCTACCACATGGCAGCGTATCCTCAAAAATTGTGTGGCAGCATTTTCAACCAGGTGCTCTGATAGGCTTTTTTTAATAATCGGTATATTCTGAAATCGTTTTTAAATATATTTTTAAAGTATGTTCAGTATTCAGTTTTCAAACAGACATGGTAATTAATTCAGATCGTACACTAGTTGGTGCCCGCGATTATGTCCGCGTAAAGGTTGGCTTAAATGACATCTTTGAAATTATCATCCACTACGTATGTATTACACAGTAGGTATGCATTCTCTCTCTCAGCCATGGAGCGTTCACTGCTGGACGTATGCCTCCCCCATATAGCGGGGGGGGGGGTTGATTTTCCAATACTCGCCACGCTTGGCAGGCAGGTTGGCGAGCGCAGTATGATTTTCAATCCGCAGAAGGCGCTGCTGCCCACCTTCTGGTACGCGGTCCCTGTCCCTTAGCTAACTCTTACGGCACCCGCGGGAAGGGAGTACTACTCTAGGCCGGTACCACCACGGCACTGGTGGTAGGTATGCAATACATGGTAAGAAAGTGGAAAAAAAACGCTTCGTACTGTAGGTAATATTTCTGCAATATAACTAAATGCGCAGTCCCGTTCTTCTGTTTACCGATGATAGAACGGGGATGATAGACTTTAACTATACCAAAGCCCCGAAATATATTTCTTTGTGTAAAAAAAAGAAAAACAAGCAGACGGGCCAATTGATGGTAAGCGATCACCGTCGCCTATGGATGTCTGTAATACTGCATGGGGGCATTACGTTACGTTGCCCATCCTTTTTAAGAATCTGTTATTATTGTATTCATGCGTCTTTCCTGTAAGGGTAGGCAGAGACAACAGCATTCCTAATTACGTAACCTTTGTTTTAGTTCTGTCGTTTGTCCGTCTTTGTCTGTATAGTTCTTACTATATATTATTACACAATTTCGGTAAGTTAAAAAACAAATTGAATTATGTCAAGATTTGTTTTTTTATCGATTTCTGACCTGTCAACCGTGAATTTCAAAAACCTGAGTTGTTTCGATAGACCGCGTTGGTTATTAGTTCACTCGCAGCCTTGACGTTTAACCAAGTTAAAATTGTTCGATAAAATGGCGCATCAAGATATTTTTTTTTCTAAATTCTTTACCAACATTTGAAGGTACCTAAATAGGTAACAAGCCGTTATAAAAGGCATGGTTGATGGGCCAGCGTTTGATTATTATTAAACGCTGGCTTATCAACCAAGATTTTATGAAAATAAAATAGTTTATTTTATATTCTTATGTAACATAACATTAAGTTTTAATTATAATGTATTACTTATGATATACACTGAACATTCACATATCTTTGTATGGCCATAGTTACCTATTCAATATATTATAACTACGAACCTACTACGACTTGATCATACTAATTACTTAAAAGTATTTTTTTTTAAAAAAAACCTTAAACTGTATCTTATTTGTTACCATAGAGAGCGACCATATTCGCCAAAGCGAAGAAGGTAATTTATTTATTTTTGAAAAAGTATTTTTATTTTTAGCACATTAAGTAAAAAGTATATTATCATTAAGTATTATTCATTAGAATTATATGATCTACAAATTTTGTCTGGGATACATTTATGATAAAACTTACCGTTTTGCTGAAAATCGCGAAAAACTTTGACTTCGAGTAAAACTTGTTTTATACTCGGGAATTATGGGAAACTAAAAAAAATTATTTATAATTATGTTTTGAACAATTTTACTGATTTTCAGCTTGTTGTGATTATATGCACCTTCACTTCTACGTCCGAATTAAAATTGTCCAAAAACATTTGGACAATTTTATCAGCAGGTCGTTTCGGCACCGTCGCTATTCCTAGTAGGTACTTATATATTACTAGTTCAATATCGATACTGGTGTTAATCTAATGAAAAAATGTTTTGAATATCGAACGACACAATAAGAACAAAAAAAACAAGAGAGCAACATTTTAACGGTTCATGCATATGTTGAGGGCGGTTACACCTACTGTAAGGAATTAGATTATTGCTGGAAAACTATCACCAAAACCGAACGTTCCCTGGACGGGAAAGGGTCGGAAGTAATCTAATATGCCAGTATTTATAAGGATAATATTTAATTAGTCTGGAGGCGAGGTACCGTCTAACTATACTGTTCAACCCGCCCCGACTGAGCAGGGACCTTCTAAGCGCATACACCTTATTGTGAGTGACATAAAGTATAAATATGTTGTCTCGTCGCAGTCCATGGTCGCAACAGACGGTCGCGATGAACAGAAAGGCGTTATAGAGATCAGGGATGTTACGGAGTTTCGACTCCGACTCCGATATGTCGGAACTTCCGATTGATATTTCACCTCCGGCTCCGACTTCGGCTTCGCTATGTTTAAATCGAAAGTTTAAATTTGAGATTTATGCATAGCCGATCGTGGCAGTCAAGGTCAGAAAATACGAGCCCCCTTTCTCACGTGATTTCGGTCGTCAAATCATATTTCACTTGTAGTTTGTGGATAATGTGTGATATGTGTTTTGTTTTGTGCGGCCCTTCAATTTAAGTTAGCTGTTTTTGATTTGGACAATGAGGCTAAAACTAATTGTAGCTTGGGACTACTTCATTGAAGTTTATGCAAATATGGGAGTGTAAAATTGCGATAGTTTTAAAATCAAATTCATGAAACTTGCTTAGGTATGTGCCAAATATGATATGTTTGGTTTGCATATATGCAAGCGGATTTAATTGCATACTTATTTTAGATTGTTAAAAATTATATTAAATTCAAATATTTTTTTTTTTTTTTTATCAATTCACCTTATAGGTGAACAATGAAATAAGATAAGACAAGGATACACAGTTAGTATGGAACGAATGAAATACAGGATTTACTATTTATCACATTTAATTTTGAGTAACGAGGGTGAAGAAGATAATAATACCACATCCGATGAACGTGCAGTTTTCAACAAATTCATAGTACCTAATAAAAGTCTTAATGAGTAGGTTCCGTAAAAGCGTATTCCTTTTAAATAAGGGTCCTTACAGTAAGAGTTTTTTATGGTCTTTTGCATTAACAATATGCTAGGCAGAACTTACGTTCAAATTATTTGAAGTAAATAAATCAGCTAATAGTGGGACATGAACCCTTTTTCCTTAAAATAGTTTTAACGTAAGTTCCGCCTAGCATGCTGTTAATGCAATAAACCTTAGAAAACTCTTAGAATTAGGGTATGGTGCCTTCGCTTGATATGCTATCAACTGTAATGTTGGTGTATCAGTCCTATGAATAGTTTATACAATTGACGGCGCTAAGAACAAAATCCCCTCAGATGTTAAAGGATGCTATAAATTCGGACGTCTAGTGGAGTGCTACTATAAGCTTAGATGGACAAAGTGACAGGATGCTGCTGTCGTGGGTTCAAGTCCCACTAGTAGCCGAATATTTTCCTTCGAATAATCCTTTTTTCCCCTTTTAATTTTCGTTACGTTTCCACTACAGAGAAACTTAACGAAAACTAAAAATTCCATTCTCTTTCATCGCTAATTGCCAATATTTGCGGTGTCCACCAGGTGTTCCTATGTAGTGCCAAGTAAAATACTCTATAGAGGTGCTGGCCTATATACCCTAAGTCATTAGTTAATTCGATGGAGACAAAGCTGCAAGCCTTTTGTCAATTATACATAATTGACTACTTTTAGAGTCAATCCATAATATTTAATTTAATTTGCAAGAGGTCGTTAAACAACACAAGATTATTTTTAATTTTAACTCTTGCACTATTGTCCTTCCGCTGCCACCTCCAACTCCGACTCTGACTCCGGTTCCGACTCCGATAAACAAAATTTGAAAACTTCGACTCCGACATCAGTTCCGATAAAGCAGCCTCAGTAACCTCCCTGATAGAATTAGTAGTTGAAATAAACCACGGTAAAATATTGGGTTCGTGTGTTGCAATGTTGTTGATTTTGAAGCAATAATAATAGCTCAGCGGTGGGAGCGTCGTCGACTGTCAAACTGGCGGACGCTCTGATTTGATTCCCACCTACGAAGGCTTGAGCTGTCGGTGAAGGTAACACCGTTTCAAATTCCCAGCGTATACACCGTTATATACACCACTTACTGAAATCAAGACTTTCGGTTCCGCACACGTGATTATGAGGCAGTAGTAGTAAAGTAGGAACAGTATTGAAATACCGACAGTCAAAAACTTGAAAGATACACGGCAAATATCCCGTCTCTAAAGTCAACTATTATGTTAGTGATAGTTTAAAATAATATATTTGAAATACAATGTCAAAGAGCTTATCAAAACATAACCTCTCCGATCTCTTCAGAACTGTTTATACATATTTTGTAAAGTTTAATTGCCAGAAAAAAATACAGCCGATTCTCTGTTCTTAAAAAAAAAACAGGCAATAAAACTACGGATTCAGAGTCTTCATTTCCCAAAAAAATGTCGTTATCGTGACTCAATTTACTCCGGCTTGGCTTAACGGTCTCGGAAACCTTCAAAGAATTAAATAAATGTGGTATTTCGCATTTATTATTTTATCTAAGTCATTTTGTTGCGAAAGGGCATCGTTAAATATACTCTTAAGCGATATAGTAGCTTAAAATATGGTAGGTTAAGAATATGATGAGTTTAGTTGAAATACAATATATTAATTTAATTCAATCTGTTCACATTGATTTTGAAAAAAGAACGCCTAGTTACCAACCGATCTTTAACTTTAGTAAGGACATGATCTGCCGTGCGAGAGTACAGCTAAATATTTAGACATGAGGTAAGTTGCTAAACTTTGCTAGAAAGCTATAAGCCACACTAATATTATAATGGCGAAAGTTTTTTTTTGTGTGTATGTTTGTTACTTGTTCACGCTTAAACATTTTTTATTATTACTGAGCTTCTCGCTTTTGCTAAGCTTAACATGTACTTGGTTACACAGATATTTTTCTGTTTCCTACTTGCATATTGATTGTAGACATTTTTAACCTTTGTTTCATCTTCTTATCAGCTTCAAAACCTCCCCAATTTAATATTCACAAGGACCGGGAAGCGGCCACCAACCAGCCTCTTGCTGGGATATAGGTGACGTCATCTGTCCACCTTGTGGACGTTCTATACTGCGCTTGTCTATCTCTGGTCTTCACTAGTGAACCTTTTAACAACAACCTTTTATTACAACCTTATATAAATTATATATATGTGTAAGCTATGACTAAAAACTTTTTTTTATTTATTTATTACACCTGAACCCCCGCACTAGGTTTCCCTGTGTCGCGGTCGCCCAAGACGCGGGACAAACACCTACACTCATCGCACAAATTGTTGCCCCTTTCGGGATTCGAACCCAGGGTCCCGGAGGCACAGAAGTCATGTCACTGACCACTGAGCCACGGCTACCGCCGATGTGTCGTTATCCTACTAATATTATAAATGCGAAAGTTTGTGTGTATGTTTGTATATGTGTATGTTTGTTACTTCTTCACGCTCAAACGGCTTCACCGATTTCGATGAAATTTGGTATGAAAATAGTTTAAGCATTGGTTTAATACATAGACTTTTATCCCGGAAAAAGTATGATTCCCGTGGGAATTGAGGTAGCGGGAAAACCGTAACCCAAGCAGGTGAAACCACGGGGCGCCACTAGTAGCTTATAAAAACAATGATCACCGTTTGAACGGAACCTTTGTGGGACATGGCTGAACTTAATCGGTTTTCTGTTTCGTGGTGCTTTACTATATTGATCGCGAAGGAATAAATAAGTTATGAGATTCGTAATGGCATATTATCACGCGAGCATCAAATAACTGCAATCAATGCAATTATTGTGGAACCTACCTCTAATGATATGGTAAGTTTTTTGTCTGTTAATTTTCGATAACGAATAGCAGTTTACTAAAACCGATGTTTACTTTTAGCAGACAGGTATTTTAGAATGAGTAGTTAGAATAACATACTAACTAAAAACATATACATATCAAGCTTATCCTACTAATATTATAAATTCGAAAGTTTGTGTGTATGTGTGTATGTTTGTTACTTCTTCACGTTTAAACGGCTACACCAATTTCGATGAAATTTGGTATGGAATTAGTTTAAGCCCTGGATTAACACACTTACTACGGGCTACTTTTATCCCGGAAAAAATATAGTTCCCGTGGGATAATTGATGTAGCGGGAAAACCGTACTCCACGCGGGTTACACGGTTAAAGATTACGTCACATAGAAAACTGTGCAATATTGATAAATATATTTGGAAAAAATCCAATAAGATATAAGTGTGCAGTCAATAAAATGTGTACTAAAAACGTATTACAAAAATGACATATGTTTGTTTCTGAATTGAAAAAATAATTTTTTTGATTGTTTATTTAGATAAAATAAGAAATAAAATGTAACAGCAATAAAAAAGCGTATTCCAAAAAAGACACACGTCGTCTTCGTCACTTAAACATTTTTTTTGTTTATTTACAAGTTTCTAATTAGAGTGTTGATTGCATCTGCGACTAAACATCTAATAACATCCAAGTTCAGCCGAGACGTGGCGAAGAATTTCATTTACAGACTAGTTCGAGCTTGAGCCATTTCAGGCAATCAAATTTGAGCAGGGTTTGACAAGCTATTATCGTCGTTGGACCAGAATCGTGATAGCGGCAATTGAACAGAACTCCATCCAATGTTACGCTTGCGTCAAATAATTGGGACCAAATGACGTGCTTAACTACAATATTACGATTAAAATGTATTGTGATACATTAAATCTTGGAAAAATTTAAATGACGACCGCTTCGGAGTGTTTTTTTTTCTTTTTCATAGGGCAAATGCCTTTATTAAAATAAAACACTAACTACAATACTGCAGCTACTACAATAACATTTGAGCAATCTAGCCTATAGATAACTCAAATGTTCTAACCCGCTACCGGCCGGCAGCGTGCCCAGAATGCTAGCAGCATTGCCACGCTGAATTACAATGCTGATTCGTTGAGCCAAATATGTGCCAGCATTTTGGTCACGCGTCGCATCGATCAAATGCTCAGATAAATTTTGGAAAATCCGATGAGCTCCAGGTCCCCACGGGCCCAATGTCTCGACCCCAAAATAATACGTGTATTTATTTATTTATTTTATTTATATTATATTTTATTACATTGTGGTTTGGTCAAAGTTTGACTACGTTACCCCCGTAAGGCTGATTATATAATAATACCCGTACAGAAACAAGTACAGTTTGAGCAGAATCCTGGACCCATCCGTCTGAATGATAATGTTAGCTATTTACAAATAGTATTTGGGCGAACGAGTTTCACCATTTTTGATGAGATAGCGCTATGAAGGACATTGTTCCTATTCTTATATTATCTATTTTTCGTACAGTTACTATTTTTTAGAAAAGTCACCTAGATATATACTAGGACGGAAAAAAGTGTTTTTATTACCGACTCACCTGATGTTAAGTGTTAACATTTGAAAAGGAGCAAAATTTTTAAATTGTATAATCAATACCTCAAGGGTTATTGCATTGTTTAATGCAATCACTTTTGTACATATACATTTTACACATTTTTTATTATATATTTTACACCGGTTCCACTTTTCTTTCACCTCGTAAATGACTGGTAGAAAATGCTACTTATCATTAAGTTCTCCATGTACTATAGAAAAAAATACCAGTTTGGGATAATAAACCAGACGTAGAATACGTCTAGTTTTTCCTTACGCGTGCTAGCGGGATTGCACTGCTGCTTCTTCAAAACTTTTTCCGACACCTGATTACGAGTGTGGGGACGTGATATAAAATATCACAATTTAATTTAAATTACAAAAAATATTAATTACAATTTATTATAAAATAATTTCATAAAAATATATCATTGGAAGTTCACAATACCAATACAATTTCAGTCGAATCAATCGTGTTCGTTAGCTCTAAACCCAATGGCGTGGATTTTCTGAACCTAATGAACCGCAGATGTTCTGAAAATATCCTCGGAGCCATGACGTAAATATGTTTGTGGTCATAAGTTATTATACTTTTTTTTTTTAATCTAGACACGCAGCAGCGTGTCAAGCCAAGTTCAAGCAAAGGAACTGGCTAGCCAGCGCCGAGTGTAATATTACACAAACCACTTGGAACCACTTTTGACTCTTCCATAACTCAAAACCTCTTTAACGTAAACACATAAAACTACATGTTAATTATATTCATAAGGACATGTAGAAGCCCAAATTTCATGAAGCTAGCTCAGACGGTTATAAAGATATGAAGGTCAAAAAATCGTAAATTTTAGCACTGACTGACTAACATATAGAACCTAACCTACTTCCAGATAAACTAGAAGGATGAAATTTGGATTCCAGCCCGGTAATTGTGTGTAAGCGTAGGAAAAATTCAAAAAATAAAAAAAGTCAAAAAATAAGTGGTGTGTCCATACAAAAACTTATAATAAGCGCTAAACAACCGGCCAACGGAGTGTCGTCGGCGGCGCGCGGCACCACATAATTAAATCTACATAAAAGCGCTCCCGAGTAACTCATAATAAACAGGCATCGCTTACGAATACCGATTTAGTTATTTGTTATTTTATTACATTTCTATTCATCCTGATTCTTTCTCAACGATGAATTAAATGATTGTCGGTTTTTAAAGGTTAAAACACAGACGAAACAACTAAATTTACAGCTTCTTCCTTTTTTTGGAAGTCAGTGGATATTGCCATCTTCAATAATCGATTGTAAGGAAACGCTTTTTTATTTTAATACAAGATCACAGATTATATTGATGTTGTTGAAATCTTTATTAAATTGCAAAACTTATGAGCAAAGCTTAAATTAAAACTCGATTCATGGTTAAGATTTCATAAAGATCGCTACCTAAAATGAAACAATGTACTTAACCCAAAGTGTTAAAATGTTGCCTATAAAAGTTATTATTTTGCCATGGGTTAAACCGCGGGGCGCTGTTAGTAAAGTATAATCAGATAATAGAAATTACTTTGGACTAGAAAATATTATCGACTTCAAAAATTAATAACTCAAGCGCATTCTTTTAGTGGCCGAACTATTACGAACATGAAATTTAGCTTTCAATTGATCTAGATGCCCTAGGCGCTTATAAAGCCATGATGAAGAACAAAGCCTTTCCAGGGGGCTTACAATGCAAGAGTACTCGACTGAGAACAAGGGCCCTCATCGACTAGAAGGGACTTATATAATATAGCAGTTTTACTAGTTACTAGAGCTATGGAAATAAGTCACTAATCATACACAGCTACTAGAAATCCTATGACGTTGTATTTTCTTAAACTTCAACACTTTAAGTTTAAATGCGGACTGCTGACAATGACAAGATGGTACGATGGACGGCTTCAGTCGTGGGATCAAGTCCAATTAGTAGCCGAAATTCACACTTAAACCCCCGCACTAGGATTCCCTTTATCGCGGGAGGCTTGGACACACACATTCACAGCACACAAACATCCAAGACCCGGGACAAACACCTACACTCATCGCACAAATGTTTGCCCTCGCCGGGATTCGAACCCAGGGTACCGGAGACACAGTAGTCATGTCACTGACACTAACCACTGCGCCACGGCGACCGTCTTTCAAAAATTAGTACGTAAGTTCCGTGTATCATAACGTCAATACTCGGAACCATCAAACTATTTAAACACTTTAGTTCTACTTGTAATAGAGTGTTTACACTTTAAATTTGAAAAAAAAAAACAGGAAACGGATTACAGGTGTACCACTGTCTCACCATCATCATCTCACTATCTCAGCCATAGGACGTCCACTGCTGAACATAAGCCTCCCCCATGCCACCACTGTCTCATCTGATGTTTATTGGCGATATAGTCAAAGTTGGAAACATGATACCTATACTTAGAACTATGACTTTTCTGTTTAAGAGCCGATTATTAAAATAAAAGGATTATTAAAATAAAAGGTTTATTTAATAAAATACTAATAATTAATAACAATACTGCAGCTACAACATTTGAGAAATCCACTAGCTATTGGCTATTTTAAGCACCTTTCACAGACGCTAGATATATATAGGTATACGCTAGGTATCCCATAGGTAGGTATGGATACGGTGTTTCGGATTGCAAGAAGACACTTTGAAGTATAATGAAATAAAATACCTCCCAACTGAGATTGCTGAGAGGCTTTAATAAAAACGGATTATGAGATGAGATGAGCCACAAAGGATTTGCGATATTAGATATGCGCAATATTGACGTCTTTCTTTGGAGGAAATACGGATATTTTCCAGGATTTTATTTTCAGGACGTATTATGTCACAGCTATTAATAGGGGCTGAGTGTATCTGTATGGGTATCTGCTTTTAATTTGCCATAATATGAGTAAATTTAATTATTATAATTATATTTTCTACCTTTAACGAAAGGAGTAGTATGTACATGAATGTGGATGGATATAGAGGTAGAGGAAGGCTGAAGAAGACATGGATGGACTGAGTGAGGAATGATATGTTAATGAAAGGTACTGAGATAACTAATGATATAAGAGAATAACATTGAAAACCATGTTCTTGACCCCATCTAGTGTGGGATAAGAACAAGGAAGAAGAAGGAAGTTAGTGACGCTAGACCTAGACCTGAAATAGAAGAATGTTTTACTGACTCTCAAGGACTGCTGCCCGAACAAAGTGTGTTTGTTTGTTTATTAATCCACGTAGGTGAACCCACGGTGCGAAGCTAATATTATATAAGTTTACTTCAAATAGCTGTCAGAGCCATCGCCAAACGCTAAACAATTCACGTTACAAGCCAACAATGGGCTGTCACGCGCACTCCTGCACCTATTGAGAGCTCACACAACGAGCCCAGTGTATAATTTCATAACTTGGAGAAGAGATTTATGTTGGGGCACTTGACACTGACAGTTTTTAGAGATCCATAATACTAAAACGAACCCTAGTAATTTATTTCAATCTACACACCGTCTGCGCAACGCAGTGTATTCTGAAGAACTCTTCAACCTTATTCCGGAATCACGGTTTCACCGCATTGGCCGACATTGCTTGAAAGCTCATTCGATTGTAGTTTTTTTTATTACACTTAAACCTCCGCACTAGTTTTCCTAGTAGTTTCCATGTATCGCGGAGGCTTGGACACACACATTCACAGCACACAAACATCTAAGACCTGGGACAAACACCTACACTCATCGCACAAATGTTTGCCCCTGCCGTGGTTCGAACCCAGGGCCCCGGAGATACAGTAGTCATGTCACTGACACTAAGCACTACGCCACGGCGACCGTCGAAGTGACTCATGGGATTCAAATTCTGTGCGATTCTGTTGATAGTTTTTATGCATCTGCAAAGGGTGCAACGAGCTTCCTCCATCGATGTTCTCGAGTGGCTACAATGTAGGATTCTTCTAAAGGAGAGTTTAGTGAATCTTCACAAGGTATCGATATTGATATCGATATGGGCGTTTGATGATGCCAGCATCGATCGCCCATATCGATATCAATATGTATGTCTCCAGTGTTCCAGTGGTGAAGATGATCATTCATGTCATCAGGCGGCCCATAAACTTGTTTGCCACCTACTTATAGTTGCAATAAAGGTATAGGCGCCACTAAGCCTTTATTTAAACAATGGACCTTGTATCATTTATCATCGTATCGTACGTACTAGGCAGGTTATGAGGAATGCGTCACTTTATGTCGGCATCACAGCTTTACTCTTATGACTCATCCACATCCGATGCTTCATCAAGCATTGGAATCAGTAGGTACCTATGTGATGAGGTCGTGACTGCTTTTCCATTTTGAAAAATTTTGAACGATTTTCCGCTTTTGGTATTCCTGCGTAACCTTCGTAAAGGAATTCTTCAGAAAGATAATGACATTGCTTAAACGTACCCAAGTGTAACAATAGCGAGAGCATGAATAACTATCGAAATCGTAGCGCAATCGTGTCGCAGCGTAAAACAAATTAATTTACCTAGTACTAACTCTCATTTATCTAGCTTAACTGTGAAACATAGAATGTATAATCTGAACGTGCAATGCGTGCGATTTTCAATTGTTTGTACGATTGCGATACGAAAACTTTGATATTTGTATAAAGCGAAAGGAAGTTGAAGAAAACTATCCGTCTAGACTAGACATATTAGAAACTAGAAACTCGGGAGAACAGTACAGGCAATTTCCTCTACATCCTTTACGTACCCGTTACATCCTGAATACTATTGCTATATTCTGTCCTTCCGGTTGATCATGTGTATCAGACTAAGAGACTCATATCCGTTACATCGTGCTCGCCCGCCTAAAGGCTCTTGCTTTGCAAAAGGCTTTACAATTTTTAGTCTTTACAGCTTATTTTATTGAAAATTCTACTTGTTTAATACAGGTTAAAAAATTGAATGAAATGATTTCATTTGCTAATTTATTAGTGAAAAATATTTCCGAGCGACCAAATGTTTTCTTTATCAAAAATTCTTGCGATAACGACAAATGCTCTTGTACTGTGACTTACACCAGGAAAAAGATAATTAAAAGCCTTTATATGTGATGAGTAATTTTCTTTGAGACCGTAGATCATCTGTAAAAATTACATATATATATGTGTGTATGTGAACCATATTATGTCAATTTAATGAAATGCAGCATTTCCCCACTAGTGCCTCATATCCTACTTAGGGTACGTTTCTTTTTGCGCTTTAATCGCTTTGAGCACAGATAGCGTGCTTAAAGTCATTCCGAAATGCACTGACAGCTGCACACAAAATGTATATGACGTCATCCATGACGTCATCATCCTGTGCTTAGAACGCTCACGACTACGACATAGTGCAGTGTGAGCGCTGTCAAACATCTGACTGTCATTGAGAGAATCTGTCGAAATATTGGTAATCCCTCCACAAAAAATTAAAAACACAATTTAAACTTTCCGAAAATATAACATATATAGTTCCCGTGGAGGGAAGTGAATTATTTAATATGAATTTAGGTGAAATAACATTTTATAGCATTCACGCGCTTTTACATACACAATTTGTTCCGATTTGCTTACGAGCGTCAGCACTGTCAGTAATATATTCATCTCAGAACAGTTAAATCCTTACGTACGAACACTATGAACATATGCAATGTGAGCCCAAAAAGAAACGCGCCCTTAGTTAGTGCTGATCTCGTGGTGTGGTTTTGTTTATGAAGCTGATTTGGGCGTGTACATAGGCGCACTACAGCGCGTTCATATATCATAATATACACATCAACCCATATCTATCTACCTACACCGTAATAGTATATCCCGCCAAGTCTAGGACACGGGGAATGACACAGGGGATGGCGCGTGGAAAGGGGAGAGAAGCGATTACCAATTCAAATCAAAGTACAAAACTGTGCACCCGTCCTATTCACGTGTACGTGGTCGACTCGCCTACAACCCAATTATTCATACAAGTAAGTGCGCGTACTTCTAAATACAATAAATCTTTGTCTAATTGCTACCGGGCGTATTGGGGCTCCACTCCTAGCGAAAACTTACGTGTGGGATCTGTTATGGATTGCCAAATAAAAACGCCACGGCTGCCGTGACGCAATGGTCAGTGTCATAACTTCTGTGTCTCTGCGGCTCTGGGTTCGAATCCCAGCAGCGGAAATAATTTTTGCGATGAGTGTAGATTTTTGTCTGATCTGATGTTTCTGTGATCCCAGTGCGGTGTTCGAGTAATTAAATTTACGTAATCATATATCAGGACCTTTTTTTTATTTTCTTTAGCGGAAACCTTATAAATATATATCTTTGATATTTCTCGCTCACTGAGAACCATTTGAAGGCCGTTATTGAGATCATCCATCTGAATATAAGTGGCCGTGAGACGTAGAGTCGACCCGTTCAAGTGTTTGTCTACATTCTGTTTGCTTACTCGATAGCTTTTTCTCGGAGAAATGTTTGCGGAACAGCTATCCCGAGATAACAATTAAGAACGCAGCATAGACATGATCTTTATAAGCACACAATGTGGGTAGCTTTGCTTTATTTTGTGTCATATCATAATTTCGTTAATTCTTTACTATTCTTAGGTAAGTAGGGTTGACGCATCCTGTTTTTCTTTTTTTTTATAAGTAGGTACTGTATAGATGTATGTGTGACGTTTAGATTTAGCGTCACTTGATGGTCGGTGAAGATTTGGTCGAAGATGTTATCACGCCAAGCCTAGACTGCTCACTGGCTCTCAAGGAATGCTGCCTAAACACACTACGAGTTTGGTGACAGTTTTTCAAACTTGACGGTGGTAGCTATCCAGGCGGGTACTCGAAAGTACCCTAGTTACCTTCACCGGAAGCTCAAGCTGTTGTTGGGGATCGAACCAGTGTCCGTCAGTTTGACAGCCGTCGCTCTCCTCGCTGAGCTACACAACAAAGCATGTCGTGACATTAAATTTATCGACGTCATAACGTCACACAGCATGTTATGACATTAAATTATTTCATTTATTAAAATCACTACCATTATCTATCTTTTGATCTTTACCCTTTTTCTAACCCTACAAAAGCAATAGCTAAGTTTTAGTTTGACGTCGTTTATTATTCTAACTGTTAATAAAAGAGCATGACGCGCAAGTTCCTACCCCCATGTCCGTTCAATCTTTTACCCTTGATCCGATCACATGTTTTATTGGGATATAGAGTCCCAATAAAACATGTGTATTGTGTGTATTGACGAAACAAATTCTAGCTTCACCGTATAAGTGAAAAATGGGGAGATTAAGGAACAAGCACTTACTGTCGAATTACATCGAGTCGACGATCCAAGCTCGCACTGCTTGTGCGGCACCTATACATGTAGTGAGGATCAGATCGCACTCGACATTGTCATCACCTACCACAATAGGTGGTAAAACTAGTTTAAATAAGGGTAACGCTAAGGGCAAATAATACTCTTTGTAACGTTTCCTGAGCTAGTTGTATTGTGAACATAATGCTTGCGCGTGTTAATTTGACCACTAGCGCCATCTATTGAAATTTGTTAACATTAATACTAATAATTATTTACAATACGCATCCAATATACTTCAAAATACTGTACACAAAAAAAACAATTAAAATGTCAACATATAAAACTACGAATGTTATAATACGAGTGCGAGGTTATCAGAAGATTTTTTTAATGACGAAAGGGAAGAACCTTTTCGTGTCCTTTCATAAAAAATGTTCTTAATTTTTTTACATCAATTAATAGATTTAGCATTGCTATACCAGGTGGCAATGCTGCCAGGATTTCGTATCAAAATGCCCACCGGTAGTGCTTGAATGGACTAGATTATTATTATGCACTAGCTGCGCCCTGCGGTTTTACCCGCTGTAATGGTACGTGGTATTGACGATTTTTGTTTCTTCCCTTCACCTCCCGGTAATAGTCTATATTTTCGGGATAAAAAGTAGCCTATATGTTATTCTAGAGTATAAACTATCTTTATTTAAATTTCATGTAAATCCCTTCAGCCGTTTCAGCGTAAAAGAGTAGGTACCTAAAACATCTATACATCCGTGCATACAAACTTTCGCGTTTATAATATTAGTAGGGTACAAATATATTTCAAGGCCGTCTTGCACCAACCAAATTATCCGAGATTATTGCCTGTAGACATAACACTTTTCAGTTATTGGAGTGTAACTCAAAAACCGCTCGACCGATTTCAATGAAATTTAAATAGGACCACACCGGAAGCACCAGCTTTCAAATAAAAAAGCATCATTAAAATGGTTTGAACCAGTCAGACAAAAAAAAACATACGGGTCGAATTGAAAACCTGCTTCTTTTCCGTCGATTAAAAGCGATATATTTCAACGCCAACATTATTTAAATGTTTGAAAGCTACACTGGTACGATTGTTGAACTAAAAGGTAAGACTGTCATCAAAATTCAAATTTGTATCATGGCGATTTTAAAAACTGAAGATAACATCAAGCCAATGCCCAGCAGTCATGAGGAACAACAAAATATTCCTGATCGAAGCTACCAGGAAATGTTCCATGGGTACTTAGATAATGATGAAGATTATAATGGTATATTATGTAGGCAGTGCAGTGTTGTGCATGCCAAAAATTACTGATTTAATTTTTTCGTGGGCTTAGCGGAGATCGGCACAATATGTTTTTCTCTTCCATTCTCTTCTATCATTAGTCATCTAAGTGCTCACACCTTTCGTAGACATATCATTCTTCACACAGTCCATCCATGCCTTCTACGGCCTTCCTCTACCTCTGTATCCATCCATCCAATGTTAAGTACTCATTTTGTTACATGTTTTTCATCCCTCCCACCCATACCAAGCCAACCTATTCCCTTTCAACTTATCATTCACTGGTGTTACTTTCAAGCTTCCTCTGATGTGTTCATTCCTTGTTTTATCCATTCCACCACACATCCATCTCAACATTCGCATCTCTGCCACATGCACTTTCCTTTCATCCACCTCTTTTACTGCCCAACATTCATATCCATACATAACGACAGGTCTCACTATGGTCTTATAAACATGATGGCCTAACTAATTAACTAAAACAGCAAATAAACAATCAGTACTTTTATTTATATTAATCCACAATAATTATAGCATAACGCTCAAGGGAAATAACTCATAAACAGTAATTAAACGAACTCCAACGGATATTTGAAATTCTGAGTAACCATCAAAACCAATGAAATTGTGGACCGGGATCAAAGCTTGAGTAGGATTACCATAATTTCTGTCAGGTTCGTGAAACCTATCAACATTTTATTTGAGTTTGAAAACTTTCGCGAGTTTCGCCTATCATTGATTTTAGCGGCTATAACACAAGTGATTTAACCGGAAATATATCGCTAAAAGGTTTCGGACAGGTCAAAGTTTATTAATTTAATTTTTTAAGTATTACAATTAACATTATGATGTATAGTTTAAAGTTGATATTATTGCATTATTCACCGTATATTACATATTCTTTCGGACACTGTTCATCCATAGATTGTCTGGAAGAAATCGCTGCGATATATATATGCGATAAGACCGCCCACTATGCTGGGGCATGCTACTACCTTTATTAAGTATTATGTACATAATACTTTATTAAGTACTTAGTAGAACGCTAGAATGGACTTTTTTGTGTCGAATTCGTGCACCAAGGGTTCTGAACTGGCAGAGATTTTAGATGTTGGATAAATTCTTTTTACATGCATTGAAATAGGTCACGATCAGTTTACCAACTGCAAATAAGTTTAATTAAAATGATTAGATATTTCCTGGTGTAATTATATATATATATACATTGTTTTCATATTTTTCTAGATAAATGAGAAGTTACTATTATGAATAAACGAAAACTTTTGATCCCTTTGCGCATGTTAAAATATCCGGAACATGATGTTAAAATAACAGCCGTGTCTTTTGATTGCGTCAATTTAGCAGCTTTATTTTTTTGCACAGCCACAGGAGACAGATTTTATACAGACTTTAGTTTTATAAGAATATCAAACAAAAGCCCGTGCAGAACGGGCTTTTGTTTGATATTTGCTTGACTATTGATAAAAAAAGAGTTGAGAGAATGATAGATAGACGAAGCGTGAAAACATTTGGGTATTATTATAAAATTATATGTGTTGTACCCATAAAGCCTACTTTGTGAAGTTGCTTCTAAATTTTACCAATCAAATTTCTTTGAAATTTTATGTATGCTAACCTTTTAACATAATATACACATTACATTTTTTTATGATTGTCACGCTTTCGAGTCAACGAAATTATAAATCAAACTAGTAGCGTTGAGTTTGGTTTAGTTGGGTGGCGTGGGGGCTGCGAGCAGCCCGCATTATGATTTGCATTCGTATTTTAGCCAGCACTTTAAAGCAGTTAATGAATGAATAACAATATTTTCATACATGACAAATATTTCACAGCTTCTTCTAGTTTAGTAGAAGTGAAAGCAGGGCTACCATTATGCAACTTGATTATTCGGATAAAAATCTGGTCTCGGTAAAATCGCACCAATACTGTATACGAATTTGTTAAGGGACTCCAACTCTAATTGCAATGGATTAATAATATACAAATAACGTTCATGCACAAATCAACTAAGATACCGTTGTGTAATAGTTACTAAAACTCAGGTAGGAAGTCTAAGTAGGGTTACCTTATGCAAGTTCAACATTTTTATAATAATTTACTCGCGTAAAAGTAGGACCAATGTATGTATTTATTTACAGTAATTAACATACATAGACATAGGTAAACTAAAGCGTAAACAAATTCTGATTTGTTCTGTTAGACATATAAGTAATTATTTATTTATTAATCTGTGGTCTACGCTGTTGGTACATTAACTACCTATACTTATACTTTTTAATTCTATTTTTTTGTTATGTACTGTCTGTAGATCCTAAAATAAATTTTAAAAATAAAAAAAAGATTGTATATGACTTTTGTTTCATCATCATCATCTCAGCCATAGGACGTCTACTGCTGGACATAGGCCTCCCCCATTGATTTCCACAAGGACTTGTTGGAAGCGGCCCGCATCCGGCCCTTGCTTGCGATCTTAGTCAGGTCGTCTGTCCACCTGGTCGGTGGCCGTCCTATGCTGCGCTTGCCAGTCCGTGGTCTCCATTCTAGAACTTTTCGGCCCCAACTTTTGTTTAAGGGCACCTTTAATTGCAGTAGTTAACGTAGACAGTTGCTTCGGATTCCAGTTCGAGATATGTAAAATACTCCTTATTCGGGCTTACTCGGCCATCACCCTCCTTAGTGACTTCCTTAAGTTAAAGTTGCGTTATACCCCATTTGGCACTCAGCCTACGGCTTCGTTAGTGTCTCCTCTTTGATCGGCCTACGGCCTCGCTAGCTGCCAGGGGGTTGGGCTTCGTGCGTTACACCCTACTCGGAACTCGGACTATGATTTGGCAAATTTGATTTTATATGGGGGAACCACCGTTGGGGGTTATGGGGATCCTTGTCATTTTTAAGTTTTGACACCGAACCCCCATCTATTATAGTTTCCGAGATCCCTACACCAGTTCCGTTGATGGTACTAACAAATTTCCCTTTTCCCATTTAGATTTTTTCTAGGTCACATAAAGACACCGTGAATTTTCTGTATTTCCCAAAACTTCTTTTGGGAGGACAAACATATCAATGAGTCAGTTAGTCAGTTAGTCACTTGTGATTCCACTTTATTTTAAATCAAATCAAATCAAATCAAAAAACTGGACCTGTTTGGTTATTAGTTTGGTGTATTATGTGTATATTTTTTAATTTCTATCATTGTCACACTAGTTGGGACTTAAAGTGACAAAAAAGGTCTGCGAGAAACATGGCATGAGCCTTTCTAATTTTAATGAAGAAACTTTAGACCAGCCCTCGATTTGATTATAGTCAAACGTGAAAGTAATTAAGACTTAAATATGCATGCTTACTTTAAATAATTACATTATGTATATACATTACATCAGCTACCAACGGAATTAAACATTATTGTAATATAATACTACAAACTACTAACAGTAACTTTTCAGGTACCCACTTGCGGTTACAAGCCTTAAGATAGCTCAAATGTTCCAATTTAATTCATATCCTTGTTGGAGCAGGTACTCGTGCTAAAACCCAAAACCGAAACTCAATTAATGAACGTATATTTTTACTGAACAACGGTATATGTCGTTTTTATACAAGTTATTAAAAACTTATTTATCTCTCTAATATTTATCTACTCCATACTTTTTATGCGCTACGTGTAAGGACGGCTGACCGCGGCAAGATAGCCACGCGGCGGCGGCTGCTCTGCGTGACCCCCCAAACACACAACACACTCAATTCTCGCTATGATCTTTTCTTGGCTACGCGCGACGGCAGAGCTAGGGTACGCCCAACGAATGAAGTTTTATTTATGCTGTAGACCCTTAATAAAGACGATATCCCGTCACTAGCTCTAAGTAAAACAAGTGCGTAGCCAAAGGCCAGAAAAATAGTATTAGAGTAAGATAGTCGCAACCGAATCACCACCATTATCTTAGATGAATGATCACAATGATTATGACACATCATCTTATAGACCATTATGTGAATAAAAAATGTGAAAGTAATTCTGTCACTTGTTACTTTTTGCCCCTGAACCACTGAATCGAACTTGATGAATGTTGCTACAAAGATAGACGGAACCTTGAATACTTTTTATCCCGGAAAAAGTATAGTTACTACAGGATAAGTGAGGCTGTGGGAAAACCGTAGTACATGCGAGCTAAACCTTGGAACGTAGCTAGTATTTTATAAATTGAAAACTAACTACTATAATCGAATATAATGTAATTGTGTCTATATTAAATATCGAGTGGTATGTACTTGATAACCATTAAAGTCCAGGGAGCCGAGTCAAAGTGCGAAATGTAGTCAATGTCTTCAATTCAAAACAGCGACAATAAAAAAAAAGAACTGACTTCAACACTCAAAAGTGTGAAATAACTTGTTGAAGTTGGTACCATGATAGTTCACAACAGTAACTATCTTCACAATATTGTTTTCATGCTACCGACTTCGACAAGTTATTTCACACTTTTGAGTGTTGAACTCGGTTACATTTTTTGGTAATATTTTTTTTTCACCCTTTTCTGTGACCATTGCTACTCACGGGATCAATTGTTAGTGAGTACCTATGTTCAACGATTTCTCCACCCGCAACTATAACGTCATCCACGTATGCGTAGCTCTTTTCAGTTATTGGAGTGAAACTCCAACTAAAAAAATAAAAAATACTGCTTGACCAATTTTAATGAAATTGGTCCACTAAATGGGTACACCTCGGAAGAGTACTTTATCAAAATTGGTTCATAAACGATGAAGTTATCCACAAACACACACATAAAAAATAAAAATATACGGTCGAATTGAGTAACCTTCTTTTTGAAGTTGGTTAAAAATACAATGATTGCTTAAGTCAGTTTTCTCAGAATTCATCTTATAGGAGATAAAAACGAAATAGATCGAAAGTCATGCGAGCAAAGCCGTGAGTGGATCAGATACTAAGTAACATATAATCATTTTATCTGAACATTATAAACCTATATTAAAGTATATTATATTACATATCAAGCATAGACAGTTATACCGACCTTTGCCATTTTAACATTGACACTTGATAAAATAAATATAGAAAGACCTTTCTCCTCCAATATTATGACCTTTTCAAATAATATAAAAAGGCTTTACGACGCCCTGGGTAAATTTAGAACCTTATTAGAAGCAAATATCGTTACATATGTAGCATGAAGACTTTTCAAGAAGCAAATATGATTTCAAAAACACTGACAATTGATGCCAAAAATAAAATAGTATAACCTAGCTAATAATAACAACACGCCTACTGTTCCGAACCGCGCCAAAATCTATCTTAGTGCGCTCAAATACTTTCCGTACTTGATTACCATGTGCCGTGGTGGTAGCGGCCTAGAATAGTACTCCCCTATCTCTTCCCGTGGGTGTCGTAAGAGTCGGCGAAGAGATCACGTACCGGGAGGCGGGCAGCAGCGCCTTCTAAGGATAGCAAAACCATGCTGCGCTCGCCAACCCACCTGCCAGGTGTGGCGAGTATTAGCATATCCCCCCTATATGGGGATGCATATGTCTTATATGCATATGTATTGCCATGCGTAAAATTAACTGTAATCATAAAAACCTCTCAACTCCAAAACAAGCGGTATCGTCTCAAGATTACCAATTAATAAAATCCATTTCCGCCGTGATGATAATATAAATCAAAAATGAAAATTACTTCTCTATTTTAAGTTTGGTTCTCGCCAAGATTGCCTTTTGTAAATTATTCATCAGAATAATTAACACGAAGCCTATCACGGATTTCTCTTTGATCGAAGAAATATGGTGACAGTCCTGGACAAACTGTTCGCATACTGTTACAATATTAAATGAGTAATTCATGTATTTTTGCTTGTTCATTACAGATAAATTGAGTATGTCACTTGATGGTCAGTGACGATGTGGTCGAAGATGTTATCACGCTAGACCTAGAATACATACTTGCTCGCAAGGACTGCTGAACACACTATGTGTTTGGTGACAGTTTTTCAAACTTGAGGGTGGTAGCTAGCCAGGCGGGTACTCGAAAGAACTCTACCACCATACTGGGAATTTGATAACGGTGTTACCTTCACCCGAAGCTCGTGCCATTGCTGGGGATTCAACCAGTGTCCGTCAGTTGACAACCGATGCTCCCTGTTGCTGAGCTATCATCGCTTCAAAAACCTGTGTATCTAAGCCAGAATTAGATTTGCGTTATGAAAATATTACACTTAGTGTATTCTTTTGAAGTTTGTTTATTCTCTCACATTCTTCTCTCAGCCATGTGTCCACTGCTGGACATATGCCTCTCCAGCAGTGGGGAGATGGGGATGGGGGGTGGGGATTTGCCAATACTCGCCACGCTTGGCAGGCGGGTTGGCGAGCGCAGTATGATTTCCAATCCTCAGAAGGCACTGCTGCCCGCCTCTTGTTACGTGGTCCCTTAGCCGACTCTTACGGCACCCACTGGAAGAGATGGGGGAGTACTATTCTAGGCCGGTACCACCACGGCCAGTCACGGCCAGTGTCACTCACATTAGTAGCTGTCAATCCCTGAGTTGTCAAAAACGATCACAAAAGACCATGCCTTGGCGGTGGGTCATAGAGTACACGGTGGCATTTTTAAGAGTTTTCATGCATCTCGAACCTTGAACGGAAATAGTTTAGAACGCCCCCTATGCCAAAGCGAACGCGTGATCGTTTTTGGCGTTTTTAACTGTTCCATAGTCCGTCTCGAACGGCCTTGATACGATGAAAATTACGGATAAGGTCTCAATCGGTTGGAAAACTTACAGCTAGGTACAATACATACATACATTAGGTTAACATAATGCAGCTATAAGCATCAATCATCCTGTCAATAACAAAAAGAGTGCAATGACTTAGCAAGAGGGGTTCAATATTCGTGCATCTGTCATTAGTATTGTTAAACTTTGATCTGAAAACAGTGAAGCCGTTCGTATGAAGCAAAAAATAATTATATTGTTATGTTTTATAGTCATGATACCGCAATAGTAGATTTATTACTTAGTAGATCAACATGATGAAGGTGAAGGAAACTTGATTAAAGTCGCTTTAACCGGTGGGCCTAAACAAGATGCATCCAGTGGCGGATTAACTATGTAGCAAGAGTAGCAAATGCCACGGGTCCCGTGCATTTGGGGGCCCCGCATATGAACAATTTCTGGCCCCAAAAAAGTATCCATTTATATCGAAGTGTGAAAATATTGATTAAATATGTTTTCTTTCTTTCAAATGTGAATTATTCTGATATGACATGATTCTGACTTCATGGATAGGAAGAAGCAAAAGACTCTGGAACTGCAATTCTACAAGTTTACCTTAAATTATTCTATTTACAATCTTATTTCTCAAACAATGAAACATAAACACTTGTTAAAAATTAGTTGGCATAGAAAAAAAAAGTTTTAATGGCCTCAATTTCAGTCAGACACCGAGCTCGACGGCGAGCTCGAGGCAAAAACATCCTGCTTAGATTCTCTCCAAATAGTCAAAGAGCAAACATCCTTAGGGCCCACTTACGGACCACTCTGGTACCGGGGCAAGTCGATCCGATATCTCCCTGTCCTGGCGACAGCTCAAGCCGAGGTCCGAACCTCAGTGGTGCCCTTGAGCTAGTCGCCTCGTCCTCTCCTAGTGGCACAGCGCCGTCAGCGCTAGCCTCACTAGGCGGTGCGCCTTCTGCGACCGCACAAATACCGAGCTGAGCACCATCTGTGCTCGCCCCCCCCTCCGGTGAAGATGTAAATGCCGGTAGAGGCAAACAGCATTAGTCCGTTAGAAAAAAAAAAAAAAAAAAAAAAAGAAAATGGCCTCAATTTTATTGTGTATTTATATATATATATATATATGTCAGCGCGTGTAGCGCGCGAGCGGTCATAACGCCTTAAATGCGGTAATCAGGATTATCTTTCAGGATGATATAATGATAAAATTATCATAGTCATGGACTAGCACACATTAAACACAAGAGCACACAAAATTATAGCCAACGCCATCTATCCTATTTTAATATCTAACACTCCGACATATACGTATATATTAAAAATATTGTATATGATTTACTTAGAGAATTCGATATGAATAGTACATATTATTTTATTAATATATTGTTTATAAATTACCGCATTTTTCAAAATTTTTATTTAAGTTAATGCCATAAACTTGATAAATTATAGCAATCTAAGGTCCCCTTGATAGAATTCGCTACAGGACCCGCGCTGACTTCATCCGGTCCTGGAGGCAACTCTTCATAGCGGTATAAATATGATCGCTATTCTACGGTTAGCCGTTGAACGTTTGTTCTTGTTGTTCATAACAATAATAGTGATACGATAAAAAAGGTGACATTAGGAACATTATTCACAATGTGAATTACTAAAAGATACCCTGCCCTGTGATTAACGCAAAATAAATGCAAAAAAACTGTTTTCCATTTAATTATAAAAAAAAAGTTTTATCGGTGGCTTTCTCAGAAAATACGGCATAGTTTGAGCCGATTGAAAATATTGCATTGACTATGCTGCTTAATATGAGGTGACGTCATAAACCGTACAGCTAAAGATTTAAAGATCCACTAGTTTTGTTTCAATTCGATAAATTCATTGCCTAAGGCTGAGTTTTAACATAAATACAAACTGGATATCTTCAAGCCACGAGCAGGCATCTTCTAGGCAGGCGTGATCTATCTTAGATAGCATCATCACTTAACATCAGCAACATGCCTTTGCTAACAGTATGGCCACGATGAATTGCAATAGTGATTTAATTAATTAATTGATATATCGAAAATGTATATTAATGAATACGAAATAATATAGTTGTCCTTTGACTGAAGGTTACATTACCAATTTGAACAGCAGCTTTGATCTTCAATATGACGAGGTATTGGTTCATTGATCCTTTATGAATCCTTTATATTAAATGTCTCCATATTCGATTCTTAGAGTTTTCAGATCAAAGGTACAATTAAGGATTACACGGTTTTTGACTCGCATCCTTACTTTATTATAACTGAAACGACTTACTTTTTAATCATTTTTTTTATATACTTTATAGATACGTTTGACTATTTTGTTCAAATACTATATACATATTGAATGTTAACAATGCTAAGCTTAGGTGTTAACTGGCTTTCAAGAACTGCTGCCTGAATACACTAAGTATTTCGTCAGAGTTTTTCAGACTTAAGGGTAGTAGCTAGCCAGGCAGGCACTTGTAAGTGCCCAACCATTATCCTGGGAATTAGATAACGGTGTTGCTTTCACCAGAAGCTCAAGGCGTTGGTGGGATCGAACTCAAACGGCTTATAGCGGATATATGTAGTTGTAAGATAGATAGATAGATAGAAAACTCTTTATTTGCACACTATTTAAAACAAGATCTTGGTAGACACAACTATATTCAGCCACTTGGCATGCAAACCAGCGTTCGTTAGGCCCCTCTCGTTAGGCGACTTTTTGTAGCGATGCTGTCACGCATTTTGTGAACGCACTTCCGCATCGCTACTATCGCGCTTTAGTAGCGTTTTCAACGTGCGACCGAAGCGATGCAAACAAACGGCTGTATCGATACAAACGTGCGACCGTTTCTAACAGGGGCAGGGGTGGTGGGAATGTGCCATGCCCATTTGCATCGTGAATGACGCGCGACTGAAATGCGACAGCATCGCGTTAGTGGCGATACAGAATCTGGATGAACGTGCAAAGCCAGTGACAATAGCGTGGCGGTATAGATACACACGCACGACAGCATTAACGCTATAAGCGGCGTTTTAACGCTACAATAAGTCGCGGTGGGCGAGGGGCCTTAGTTTAACAGGTAACAATCCCAATGTTATAGGCTATCATAGCTTCGATTTGGAGCTGGTGCTTGGAAAAATCGAGATATATGTAAAAGAGCAGCTCATCAATAAGACGATCAATCAAATATAAGAAATAAAGAGGGTCGGTTTCAAATTGGTTTACAAATGACAAAATTGTCAAATAACAAACGTAAATAGTGCTACTGAATCGTAAAAATCCTCCTTTTTGGGGAATCGGGCAAAAATATAGTTTAAAAAGGAATTACCTCTCAATTAATTAATCCACGCAAGCCTCTTACCTCTTCTCACACACGCGGCCGCTTGCGATACTACGCTACGGATACGTACTCCTTGAATAAGACTACGTTATGTGATTCAAAGTATAATTGGAAGTAATCAAATAATTTCATTTTTATATAGTCGTCTGATTTTGAGCTTACTTATCAGGCCCATAGCTTAGAGACCACGACGACGATTTGATTTTATATGGCATCCCGGGTGTGTTACCACACACCCGAATCGAATACCTTATTAGATGATAATAATATTCAATCTGAATTGAACAAACTGATTTGAATATGAAAATGGAAAACCAAATATTGCAATATGTAACTGTGTACTTGTTCGTAAATGATTAACCACAAATTAATTTTCACAATACTATATCGATAAAGCCATAGGTATTACTAGTCATTTCGCGCATAACCTAGGTAAATGTCGCACATTATAATTAACTCGTTTGAGCACTGCAGCCCCACAGCGATTCGATAGCTTTTGATGCAGTTAATTAAACCCCGTCTAATTAATCATATGCGGCTAGGGCATATGCCCTGCCCACTGGCACTTCAACTTGCTAATTCACTGGGCTATATCGGCGACTTTCGTTCTTCTACAGATCTCCTCATTTCTGATTCGATCACGTAGAGAAACCCCGAGCATAGCCCTCTCCATAGCTCGTTGTGCGACTCCGAGCCTGTTCAGAAGGCCCATAGTCAGAGACCACGTCTCAGTTCCGTAAGTCATCACTGTTAACACACATTGTTCGAAGACCCTCGTTTTCAGGCATTGCGGTAATTTGGACGAGAAGACGTCTCGGAGCTTTCCGAACGCTGCCCAGCCAAGTTGGATTTGACGAGTTCCCAATTGATATGGGGGCGGGCGCAACATGGGCATTCGACATAATTTTCGTCTTGTCCATGTTCACTTTAAGGCCCACCCTTAGGTAAACTCTGTTGAGGCCTTCGAGCATCGTGCTGAGGTCTTTCATCGATTCTGCCATGACCACAATATCGTCAGCAATCCGAAGGTGAATGATGTACTCGCCGTTGATGTTGATGCCGAATCCGTGCCATTTCAAGAGCTTGAAGGCGTCTTTCAATGCGGCAGTAAACAGTTTCGGAGAAATAACGTCTCCCTGTCTCACGCCTCTTTGTAATGGAATCGCCCTCGAAATTTGCTCTTGTACCTACTCGGACCAACATGGTGGCGTTATTGTACAAACACTTCGATATACCGATGGTCAATACGGCACCGCTGGAGAGACTCAAGCACCGCCCACGTCTCGATCGAATCAAAGGCTTTCTCATAGTCCACAAACGCTAAACATAAGAGCAAGTTATACTCTTCGGTCTTCTGTATAACTTGCCGCAGTTACCAATACTCGCCACGCTTGGCAGGCGGGTTGGCGAGCGTAGTATATAAAATTCGACCCTCAGAAGGCGCGCTGCTGCCCATCCTTCTGGTACGTGATCCCTTAGTCGACTCTTTAGTCGACTCTTACGTCACCCACGGGAAGACATGGGGGGGTACAATTCTAAGCCGGTACCCCACGGCAACTAATTAAATTAATCTAATTCTCTCTCTAATTAAATTAACTTTCAAAGCTTGCATAATTAGTTTGATGTTTTGTATAAATGCCCGTGTTTGTGGCTACTACACTTTTTAGTTGAACAGTTTATAAAGTCGGTACAGTCGAAATCGATCTTTAGAATGCAACAGGAAACGAATTAATTACATTTTCTATATTTGTTAACGCACTCCACTGTGGCAAAATATCAAGCGCTGGAAATAATTAAATGACATGCTTTTTTTTAGTTTTAATTCTTGCAAAACAAGTATCAATAAATACTTAAGCCTTAACAAATGCGGCTGTCTAAATGACTGATTATTTCTTAACAAGATGTGCGGCACCTGATTTACTTCTGATCCATCCCTCATTGCTTTAAACTCGTAATATAACGAGGGAAGTTGTAAAACTCCAGTTATATCGGCGTACCCATTTACCGAGACATTAAGCAGGTCACAGTTTGAGCAAATCCAGTATGGAACATCAATATGTCACGGGAAAATTACTATGTTGTGATAACTATACTCATCATTTGCAATGTGTAACAAGCATAACGAGAAACTTGAAACTTTAACGTAATGCTGAGGAACGTTTCGTAATGAGACAGATATAATTTTCAGCTGGCAAAAGTTTTTTTTATTATGGACGTTGAATTTCAAATTATGTTGTAAAAAACTTGGTACACGTCACATCTGGAAAGAAAGTATTCATTTAATTTTAAGTGTGAATTTATAAATTAAATATCATTAATATAAGTATTTTAATCGACCGTTTTACCCATTCGATTTATCTAGGAAGTTGCCTAGCAGTGAAGCACAGGGTTATCCTAGTACGCTACTAAGTAGGTACATACTACAAAGCTTTTGTTTACCTCAGTGGTAATGGTAAACATACTATGTTTTAAATATCTTACTTTCTAGTTTTACTTGTATCATTTGTGTTACTGATTTAATAAATCTGTTATAATTCTGTGTTTTTTGAGATGTTTCTAAAACTGTGTATACTGTAATAAAGAAATAAAATTAATTTGACTTAGCTTTGTGGAATTCTAATTATGAAAACAAGCATTTTTTTTATTATTTTGTTAGCATGAGATGGAAGCTATCATAGGTTGCTTAGAATGAATGATATCAGTCATTTTTATAAACTGCGTCGAATATCCAAACAAATATAATATATTTTATGATTAAAATGTAAGCATATATATATATATATGAGACACGTGTCCGAAGCCCGAATGTATAAACATTATTTTTATTAGACACCTACCATGTACTTCAAAATTTACACGAAATAGACCAATCAAATATGTATAATGCAGAGGTACGTAACATATAATATTACTAATACTTTTTGGATAAACTGACCGTAGGAGGTTACTATGACGCAGCTTTATATTATGAAATATTTTTTTGCCAATCCTACACATATAAGAAACATAACTTACAAGTTCTTGTTATAACCTAAGCTACCTGAAAATATTTAGGCTGGTAGTTAGTAGCTGTACTAATTGGTTAAAATTAAGCGTTAGTTTTGTTCTTCTGTTATGTTTGCACTGTGACATGAGTTCGGTAATATCCGCTGCTTAACGACGCACTCGCAATCGATTCCGAAATCAAATGGGCGTTGAGCTTACATATCGAATCGGTGTTGTGTGAATTTGGGGCTTTCGTATTATTACCAATGTTTGTAAGCACTGTAAGGACTAACACACTCATAATGATGTATTACTTACAATTATCTCAGCCACAGGACGTCCACAGCTGGATATATGACTCCCCTATATAGGAGAGATTTTCCAACACTCGCCACGCTTGGCAGGCGGGTTGGCGAGCGCAGTATGGTTTCTGATCCTCAGAAGGTGCTACTGCCTACCTTGTGGTACGTGATCCATTAGCAGACTCTTACTGCACCCGCGGGAAGAGATGAGGGAGTACTATTCTAAGCCGGTACCACCACGGCCACCTAAATAATAAATCACTCTTTGTTGTGCTTTTGTATTGCTTCAAAAAGTCGTATTTATGTGATAATATGTACATTTGAATAAAATGTGTTTGGACTTATCGTAACTGTATTATGTTTCGTATTCGAGCCTTTTTAAGTCTAGTTTAGGAACTAGGAGCTTCTTTACCTGTTACCTATTGTATACAGTTGTATTTATTTTAATAATTAATCTACACAATTGCTACTATTTATGAACTTTTATCACAGTCCCAGTCCAGTACACTTATTCAGCGAAAGGTGATAAGCTAAGATACCCAGCAGTAGTAGCTCTTGACGCCCCGTAATTGAAAGAGATCTAAATCCTGATGCCAATTGTTTTTTTTTATTGGGAATAGGCAGGCGTTTGACCACTATCTCACCTGATGTTAAGTGATGATGCGGTCTACGATGGAGCACGCCTGCCTAGAAGATACCTATTCACCCGTGACTTGAAGATAGCCAGGTCGTATTTTTGCGGAAATACAGATTTAGATTTAGTAACCACACCCGGAGACAGGAGGTGGCAGATTTATTGGAGTTTTTTCACAGTGTTCGATTAGTTTTAAAGTATTTTATATGACAGATATTATACTATGGGTGTTAGCATTGAAACCGCATGCTAAGCAGAACTCACGTTACAAATAGTTCAGTTTGGTACCTGAAGATGGTAACAAGAAGATCCTTTTTTTTTAAATTGTGAATAGGCAAGCGTTTGATCACTATCTCGCCTAATGTGAAGTAATGATGCTGTCTATGATGGGGCACGCCTGCCTTGATACTTATTCACTCGTGGCTTGAAGATACCCAGATCTTCCCCGTAAGATGTTGTTAACGGCGGAATAATTTTGGGCTTGTAGGCTTGGGGAGAACTACTATAGCTTAATTAGCAAAGCGACAGAACGTTATGCTGTAGTCGTGGTTATAAGTCTCGATAGTAGCCAAATTATTACTTTAAAAGATTTAAACGTGACAATTGCTTTTTTCGTAAAATAAACGAATGTAGGTATAAATTCTCCACCTTATTGTACAAATTTCAAATATTTAGTCCAATATTTATTTTAGCTGACATTTATTTAAAATGAAAGACACTTTAATCGTTTTAAGATATTAATTTATTTTCTTGTTTGTACCAAAGCCGGGCTTTTATGAAGTAATTCGATTTGACGGAAAACAGTTTCAGGCAAACATATCGCACCTTAAATAATCTTACTGAATGAACTTGCGAATTTAGAATTGACCTTTCAAAAGCAATGTATATTTAAGGTACCTGATCCAAATCTATCCACATCCTTTTTATTAAATTAGTAGCGCCCCGTGGTTTTGTCCGCGTGGATTACGGTTTTCCCGTTACCCCAATCATGCTAGGGGAACTATCCTTTTTCCGTGATAAAAGTAGTTCATGTATTAATACAGAGTCGAAACTATCTCCACACCAAATTTTATCGAAATCGGTGTAGTGGTTCGGGCGTGAAGAAGTAACAAACATACACACATACAGACAAACTTTCGGCTTTATATTAGTGGAATTCTATCGCAAAGAGATTTAGAAATTAAAATTATTAAATTTACGAAACGTGTTCAAAATGATGGTCTATATTATCAACCTTGCTATCCAGAGGGTAAATGCGGCTGGATTAGCATTTAGAGAACTTTGGCGAGCATGCAGAAAGGTTCGTTTTAACGGTGGAATCAATTTCACCCGTTGAACTCAAAGCAACCTGTAACTTTATAATTTATAATATTTATTTATAATATGATATGGGACAACATTCACACAAGGTCTTCAGGTCCCAAACTAGGCAGAGTCTGTGCTATGGTAACCTGATGACTGATATATATACTTATATACATATACACACCCAGACACAGGTCAAACAGACATGTTCATACACACAAATGATTGACCTGTCCGGGAATCGAACCCGGGATCAGCGGCTCAGAAGGCAGAGTGCTACCAACTGCGCCAACCGACCAGTCAATCTTAATATATAACTTAAACTAAAATAAATTCTTAAAACCATTATTTATATCGGGTGGCAAGTATAATTAAATGTGATGGTATAAAAAGAAAAAAAAGTGATTAGTCTGGAACTCACTGGATTCATTGTATCTGTGACATAAGTAATTCTGCTGAGAATGAGAAACAAGTAAAACATTTTGGGTAAGTGTTTAAGGAATTATCTTTGTTTATATATTTATTACAAATTGCCAAACGAATTATCTTAGAGGCCTAACTAATAACAATAAATAACTATACTAATATAATTAAAATTCCATTGAATTGCTCCTCTTGTAAACACAAGTATACTGTAAAAAGTTAACGCATAAAAACTTCTTTTTAATTAACAATACAAAAGTAGCTGTATTCTCTCTCATTATAAAATCACAATAATATTATATAAATATGTATTATAACAGAACCTTAACTTCTAATATCTAAATTACAACAAACTATTATTTCAAGTATTATTCTACAGATACAAATATTGATTAAAATCATTGCTAGAATCAAGAGGTATTGTGCATTCCATGTTTTTTCCTATTTATTTATATACTAACGGATTAACAACAGTACTTGCGTAATAAGTTTATTAAAAAAAACGTATGTTTTGTCCTGGAAAAAGTATGGTTACCGTGGGATAAGTAAAAAAGGAAAATTTAAGGTAGCAATAAAACCATAGTCCAGGCGGGTGTAACCGCGAGTCGCGGCTAGTTAACAACATAATATGGCGTAAATGTTAGCATTTTTATAGAAAAAAATTCAACAACTTTGTATTGACAAAACTGAAAATAAATGCAGATACACCTGTATAAAAATACAAATTAATAATTCTACAGTTATACTTAAATGGAATAAAATATAGTAAAAATACTTTTTTTTTAAATAAGTAAATGTAATAGTTTTTTGCAGTAATTTACTACGTAAAAATGTTATATGCATGCAATATATTATTGTTCGTATATATATTGAAATAAGGGCCATAACCTGCGAACCTTATATTATGTTCAGTGACGATAAGGTCGAAGATGTAATCTGGCCCGAAAGAACGGCTGAACATAATGTGTGTTGGTAACAGTATAGTTTTTCAAATTTGAGGGTTGTAGCTAGCCAGGCAGGTTCTCGAAAGTAACATACGACAGGCTGGGAATTTGATAATGGTGTAACCTTCACCGGATGCTCAAACCGAGTCGAGAGTCTCTCAGTGTGACAGCCGACGCTCCCACTGCTGATTCAGCCGTTACTTTGCGGAATTTATACCAAAAGGATATTAAATGCACAATATTTAGTGCCAATTCTTCGAAGTCAATTTCGCAGAATGAACACTAAGAGTTTGTGTATTTCATATAATTTATAATTAATTACAATACTGCAGCTACTACAATAACATTTGCGCAATCCACTAGCTAGTTGCAGCCTATAGATAACTCAAATGCTCTAACCCGCTACCGGCTGGCAGCGTGCCCAGAATGCTAGCAGCATTGCCACGTTGAATTGCAATGCTGATTCGTTGAGCCAAATCAGCCAGCATTTTGGTCACGCGTCGCATCGATCAAACACTGATAAGTTTTGGAAAATCCGATGAGCTCTATAACATATAATCTGTATAGATCCAACTCTGTCTTTACAAAGGTATAGGTATTGATAGATAACAAGAAGCTTAGAACTTAAGTAAACATTTTATAATAATAATTTATATTACTATAATTTATGTCATAGTATTTAATAATAAACTTTTAAAGTTTATTGGATTCTATTGTTACACAATACTTACTAATACTACATAGACATTAGGAATAGGTTGTGCAAGGGTTAGGTCACTTATTTCACTCTTATCAAACTTATTACAGCAATATGATATTTTAATAGTTACTAAAATGTCAATTAGTATTTTCATTTTAAACCGACTTCAAAAAAGAGAACGTTCTCAAGCGTAGGATTTTTTTTCCTTTTGATGTACATTCGCCGATTATTCGAAGATGCGCCTCGACCGAAAAAAAAGAAACTTTTTTATCTCACTTTTTGTATTATACTATATACTTTCCAGGTCCCATGGTCAACAGATCAGCATGTGATAATGGGATCTTGGAGATATCGAGATAACTCTTTGAATTTTAAGGCGCACACGGAGCTATGTTTTTTTTTAAAGTGTTGCGGATATGTAGTGGAAGTTGGTTGGTAAAGTTTTAAAAGTAACTTAGAAACTTTTTTCGGGGATTTGAACACTAATTCAAGAATACTGAGAGAAATAATTGCCCAAGAACGTACTATAGATAAGTTTTTTTTATTTAATTTTTTGCTTGTGGCACCGGATAGATAAATCACGTAAAATTTATAGTGAAATGATCATTGACATTTCAGTATACCTGTCTACTTAATGTTTAAATATGATAAACATTAGATTACACACAATGATATTATTAAAAAGGGATGAAACACTATTATTAAAAAGGACGATGGGGCACTAGCTCGGAACCGGATTAATTAGTTTCATATTTAATTTAATTAGTTTTGCTTTTAGTCGCGATTGGACTGGCGATTATGCAACACGTATGGTTTTCACTAAATAAGTTTATTATTACCCAGAAACTATGCCTTCCTCTGCTTACACAAAATCTCAGATAGATAGGCTGGATACTCAAAGCACAAAATACATAAATAATACGTGTAAAACTAACAATTTTGTGTAGTCCTGTATTTTGTTATGTAATTTTAGAGCATACCAAATCGTTATTAAAAATATCATTGCTTACACATTTCGATTGTTACAACTTGGGTTATTTCTAAATGTGCGATCTAGACTTAGGCGTATTTTACAAATTAATTTATATTAAAAATATTGTTTAACACGGGATACGCACCATGATTTAGATTTTGATTGAGTTCCCGATATTTCGGCGCGGTTCCACGCACCATGCTACGGGTACCACTGGCTACTGGCTAGCAAAAGACTAAAAAAGAGGGTAGACAGATATGTCTGTCCTTAACATTTCAATATATTTGTACATCTACCGGTTTCTTCAGTCTCTCCGTGATCATGGTGCGTGGAACCGCGCCGAAATATCGGGAACTCAATCAAAATCTAAATCATGGTGCGTATCCCGTGTTAAACAATATTTTATTGTGAAAAGCCATGAAAGTTTAAAACATTAATTTATATTACACAAACATTTGACAACAATTATTAGTTATAATATAAACTACCATTATTGCTTAAAAGTTTTTTTTTTGTAAGCTCAATTCAAAATTACCTGTGTCTAAATCTAATGTGAAATTACAACGGGGACTAGGTACGAGTTTTCACATTTCACTGACCTTCACAGGACACCTGCCTGAATACACGTTTAGTGACAGTTTTTAGAACTTGAAAGCCGGAGTAGCAAGGAGGCTCCTGGACAGTGCTTTGCCTTATTATAGGGGTTCGGGTAGGAGTAGGTAGGGTAGGGTAGGGTACTTTGTCAGACGATCGCTAGTGCAATGACTAGCGACTGTCTGACACAGTCGCAACCCAAAGGCTTCCATCTCTTCCAGAAGTTTTATTGAACACTTTCATAAACAAACTCACTTTATTATCATTCCTAGTAACGTACCACACAACGAATTTATAAATAGATATTCTTTTAAGATGACAGTCTAATCTTGTCAATTTTATTATTATAGTTTTATTTTTATATTTACAAATGATGTACCTATGCATATGACACATGTATCTTTATTTATTTTGTCTATAATTGGTCTTTTTGTGTTTATCCTATTTTTACTCAACGTATATGCCATCTGGTGTGATAATGCGGTTAGAATTTTGGGCACATCCTTGTCGAAAATGCAGGATTGTTTCAACCAAGTATAGAATATATATTATACTCGTTATATCGTCGGTGGTTGAAACAAGCTTTTGGTAAGTATTTTTGACGCGTATGGGATGAATACCAATAAATGACATGATTATTAAAACTGCTTAAAATACCCTATTTTATTTTCAAACCTACTTTAGTTACCTATATAATAATATCATAAGATGGGTCTTGATAAAGATAAGACATTAGTGTCAGATTGGATTACTCTATAATCGAATTCATAAGGGTTCAATATTTCATAGCTAAATATAAGTTAATTCCAGAACAATTACTTTTATACTTATCTATATTCTTAACTCAACTAGTATAATTTCGATATATTTTATGAATTACTTACCTGAAAACTGAAGGGGGGAATCAAAGTTGTATAAAAATGGCTCACGTAGAATAAGTATATTCCCTTACGCGTAGTCGATATCACGATCGACAATTCTTTCGGCTTCTGCCGGAAGCCTTCATCAAGATCTTGATTGCGGTGCATTCGTCGTAATGTCCCGTCTCGCACTGACTATTGTCGATCGTGATATCGACTACGCGTCAATGTCGTATAAACAATGTAAAATATTTTTTATTTGTAATTGTTTTAAATAATAATTGCATTTTACGTTTGTCTTCATAATGTTTAAGGTTCATGGTGGCATAGTAAAAGGTAGTACAGGTGCATATTTTTGTGCATTTTTAAACGTAGCTATTCACATTCACTCCGTGATTTAAGAGCTAATTAATCCTAATTAATCCAAAAATAATCAAATCCCTGCTCAATGTCCACTACAGTTATTATCTCTCCTAATTTGATTAACAAATATTTAAAATATATATATATAGTGCAGCTAACGTTTTTGCTTTTCTGATGTAAAGAACCTTCTCAGTAACGCTATAGTTTTAATAAACTGGCGTCAACCACCGGCAGCTAATAGATTCTTTATTCATTCTTATTAATTATATTAAATGGGTAAGAAAGTTGTGTCTGTTAATATCGTAAATTATTATTATAAGTATTTACAGAAGTAAAACTCTACATTTTTCTTTATGTTTTAGGATTAGTTAGGAAGAAAAGGATAAAAAAGAGGTAAATATTACTCCTAAGGGTTTAGTAAATTCATAAGCATAATGAGTTTAGTAGTCACAGGGTGCATAGTAAAGATTTTCACCGTATAAAATATATTTTCTCCAAAAATATCGGGTCCTTAACTATTCGTGTTTCATTCTCAAAGTTGGGAACGCTTCATTCGTCGCACCTGTGAAAGAAAAATGACTTTGTGAAAAAGTTCAGGAAACAGTAGCAAAAAGTTTCGTTTACAAAAAAATCGTACTATTGACCGTATTATGTATACCGAGATAAGTTTCTGATCGTTTTCGCCTGCAAAATGTGGAACAAGCTTTCTCCTTCGGTATTCTCCAGTAGTTACAATATGGAATTATTGAAAAGGAGAGTTATCTGTTATCAAAATTATTGGCAACGTATCATAATGCATCCAGTATTCCATATCCAGTTATTAATTATCCATTTATTTATAGGCGACGCGATCAGGCAACCTGCCTGCTTGTTTGCCACCTATTACATAAAAAATGTATAACAAAATTAAATGTAAAGTTCAAAAACAAATGCATGAAAGAATATAATATTATATATAGACTTGGATGTTGCGCATTGGATAACTGTAATGCACATCCAAAGAAATATAAATCTATACGAGTACCAAATTTTATCTAACTTGATCATTTATTTATATATATATATGATCAATTTAGATAAAATTTGGTATAAAAATATTGGGACCTTGAAGTTACACAGGCTACTTTTTGTCCTGGAAAAACTATGGTTCCCGTGGGATAACTGAGTTAGCGGGAAAAACGTAGTGCACGCGGGTGTAACCGCGGGCCGCAGCTAAAAAAATAAAGAAATATTGTATTCATCTATTCAATTGCGTGGACATAGTGAGTGTTTGTGCGTGATCGTAATCGATTACCATCCATTTCGCTTACCCGGGAAATCAACCGCTAGAATTGACTCTGCGTCGGAGCCCCATCAAACGACTCCTCATTAATCAGCCTCAGTTTCACCGACTCACGCCGAAGGTTGTAACTAGTAGAGATATGGCAGTGCTTCACATCGACAGTCAACAGATCTTCGTTAAGTTCCACTCCACTTTTTTCCACGTCCGCTGCAGCACTCGGTTTCCTCTTATGTCTGAACGATGTACCTCTCTGAGAGCTGGACGTCAAGTAGCTATCAGTTGTAGTGTTACCATTAAACGTCTTCTCCGCTTGACCTCCCATTTGCTCCAACTGTATATTCCCGCGTTGAGCAGCCGAGTCAATGCAAGGCATCAATTGCTTAAACTCCTTACGAAAGTTCTCATTCATCCAAGCGTAAATGAACGGATTGTAGCATGTTGACGACATGGCTACCACATGCGCGATGAAGAAAATCAGGAAATAATACTTTAAATGGATTGCGTAGATGTAGAAATCATTGCAGAGGTTGATTATGTTCAACGGTAGCCACGACAGCCCGAATATAGTGACCATGGCGATCAACATTTGATTCGTCCGACGTTTTCTGTTTTTGTCCAATTCTTCTTTACGTGAATTCTTACTTGCGGCTTTAGCTTTGGCTCTGTCGTTCAATTTGAAACTGACACATGTGTAACAGAAAGCTATCACAGAAAAAGGCAATATGAATTGCAATATAGACGTCACAGCGCCGAATACCTGTCTCGATTTTTCCGAAGGCCATGTTTCTTCGCAAAACCTGCCAATCTCCACGTCGTAGTATGTCATGAATATGGCGTATGGCATTGTCACCGTGACAGAAAAGGTCCATATCATTATGATTACGGTGATGCAGGTTTCGATTTTCATTCTTGGTTTGAAAGGGTAAATGATCACGAAGAATCTATCGATTGCAATAGACATAAGCGTCAAAGTAGATATGTATACGCTGCATCCTTGTGCGAAAGGCATTATATGGCATAAGAGAGATCCCCAGCTCCAGTTTCCCCTAAACGAGTAGAGAGGTGTGAATGGTACGGCAAAAATACACAGCAAAATATCAGAAAGTGCTAAGTTGCTGATGAAGAGATTTGTGACCGTCTGCATAGCTTTGTTTCTAATGACAACGAAGCAAACTAATAGGTTTCCAAGAACACCAAGAACGAATATCACAGTGTAAATGACGCAGAAGGCTGACTGCACCCAGTTGTTGTCTATGATGTTCTCATAGTCACCTCGTAGAGTCCTCTGGGTGTCATTTGAATATTTCTCTGTTAAGTTGTTTAACTGCGCGTAATTCACAGTCGTATCGTTCATTGTTTTTGCTGTGGTATCTTCCGTTGTAAAATTCCAGAAACCAAATTACGCTTGGCGTTTAAATGTCAGTTTTACGAGCTTCGACGGTCTGATTTATCTTCGGTGAAGCCTGTAACAAAACATCTAAATTTACTATTTGAGTAAACGTTATTATAGGATTTCGTACAAAACGTGGCGTCAAAGTTTTAGTAATAGAATTCACCAATCCAAAGCTTGAGTATGTATTTAAATAGTACTTCCATAGTTATTCAAACGAATAACTGCTTATTTCAAACTTTGTATTTTATGAATACACTGGTCCCAGCAGACGTCAAGTCGCGAGTGAAAAGGTTCCTTCTAAGTTTGCGTGCTGCATCTTAGACCGCGTCGTCGCTTAACGTCAGGTGAGACAGTGGTCAAACGCAAGCTTATAATCTTTTTAAAAAATTAAACGTCTTTTCAGGGTCTTTAGGTAAATTTAAACGATCTCGTAACCTACTCAAAGTATTTTTTATACGAAATTCGTTCCAGTGTTTTATGAGGACTTCAGTGATATCTAACAAGCTATTAAATGTGAAATAAAAACTGTATCATTAGTCTGATCAGTGCAATCAATTACTTGAAAATATGTATAGGTTTTTGTATTAAATAAACTTATATCATAGTGACGTACGCATTGAATACATAAAGACAAGTGAAAAGGGTGTCATTTTACGAAAATGACTTTTAAACGCAGTATTGTTAAGGTTCAAATTTGATGTCCGTGGGTATGTTTAAAATATAGATAAACACCAAGAATATTGCAATATAAAAATAATAAAATGTCTATGGCCACAAAAAATGTTGATAGAGTGAATACTTAATTGTCCAAAGTATGTAATTGCAAGATACTTTATCCAATATCGCATACTTGTAAAATGTTGCCGAATGTTACAGTGTACAATCTTCTTTCATTAGTCAATCACAGAAAGTCATTCAAATTTCACTCAGGACGCCATATTCTATCGGCATTGAATCACTTTACACTGTTTTTTACGGGTATAACGTGGTACTTACGCGTAGTCGATATCACGATAGACAATTGTTTCGGCTTCTTCCGGAAGCCTTCAATCAGGATCTTGAGTGCGGTGCGTTAGTCGTAACGAGGGGACGTTACGACTAACGCACCGCACTCAAGATCGCACTGCTCGCGACTCGCACAGCAGTGCGAGTCGATCGTGATACTGACTACGCGTAAGTACCACGTTATACCCGTAAAAAACAGTGTAAAGTAATTATGAACGTGAGTTTTAATGGCATTGAATCGATTTGTTGCATGCAGGCCGATAAATAAATAAGATATTTGTAGCTTACTGAAGCCAGCACCGAAACATTATTTTTCAACCGATTTCCGAAAATGAGGAGGTTAATTCAAAACCGAGTCATTTAAAAAACTATTTCAAGAAAATCTTGATTCAGTTTAAAGATATACGATGCGTTTCATTGTGATTATGATATTTTTGTGATATTGTGATATATTATAATATACCTACTTTTAAGTAACTTAAAAAAACAAGGAGGATATACGTACACAATGATAACTGATCCCGTGAGTAGCAAAAAAAAATGTTTTTACCATAATATAGAACTGAGGTCAACACTCAAAAGCTTAAAATATCTTCTCGATGTCGGTACCATGCGCACAATATTTTGATAACAATTACTTTTGAACGATCAAAGTACCGACTTAAACTAGTTATTTCACACTTTTTAACCGACTTCAAAAAAGGAGGATGCTCTCAATTAGAACCGTATGTCTTTTCTGAGTGTTGAAGTCGGTTCTATTCTTTGGTAAAACTTTTTAGCTTTCAAAACCTGCTCATCTTATCTAAAGTATACAACTGAAAAGAAAGACATATTTGAGTCTGTTTTGTTTTGAGCCTTGCACTGTAAGCTATGTTACGCTGAGCGAGCATTTAGGCACCCTGCCAGCTTCTGATTGCGATATTCCGTAATACCTACCATATGTATGTTACATACTGCTTTAACTTTGACTGCGGCAAAACAAATAATAATACCTTTTCTTAAAGCATTGCTACTTTGGTAGCTTTTGCTCAGTGATTAGCTAACCCTTGATTTATTTACAATTCAGACAAGTTGGCACTTGAAAACTTTTCGACACCTAATGGTTAAGCCTGCCTTGTAGAAACCTTTTACTCATGACTTGAGAAAATTGTACTGATCCTTTACAGTTTTAAACGCCTGCCCGAGAGAGTAATATTATGTTTTCAGGGTTCCATGCGTATGTGAATTTTTTTAGTAACCAAAACATTTATCTGATGATATAAATTAGGATATAGTATAACCCTAATATATAATATAATCCTGGATTAACACAGGCTGTCATCATCGCCATCATCACCGTTTTTCATCACCACGCGGGTACAACGCGGGGCGCATCTAGTACAATAATAATTTCATAATATTAAAATTGAGGTTTGTAGAATTGATTTCTGAAGAGAATCCTGACCGGAGACATATACACGACGCGGCGATTTATACCCTAATAAAACCAAAAGAAAGTGTCGGTGTTCAGTGTCGCTGCAACACTGTGCTTTTGCAGGATTGTGACAGCCCTGCATCTGAGATCAAGAGCGGGTAGTAAGAGAAACCGCGCGTTCTCACCTATATATATTATCACCCGCATTTCTTCAATCTACTCGGGGCCAATGGAACTTGGTCGAAACGTGGGGATAAATATTAATATTTTTCACGCGGTTCAGTCCTTATCAATTTATTAATAACATACCTAAAAGTACAATATCTGCCTACTCATTCATGTACTCTTTAATAAACTAAAACTATACCGTAGCTATATCAACAAACGTGTACAAGATATGTACACACTTATCTATATAAATAAACAGGCATATTCTCCAGGCAAAGGGCCCGATTTTAATATCCTACGGCAACATTGTGCTTAGATTACGTCCAGCCCTTTTCGGGTCCTGTCAAAAATAAAATCTACCTTTCATCCGAAGGGACACACATAAAATTATGTAGTAAATAGAATGGAAAACGTATAAAGCATTGGACTGAAACGGATTTGTGAATGAAGTACTTTTAGAGCAAAAAGATTGTGTTATAAAAATGAATAATCCTTACTTAGGACCGGTTGTTTGATTTATTGTTAAGACGAAAAATGGGCTGGTATTTATTTATTAATCCGTTCAGCCGTTCTGGCGTGATTGAGTAACAAACATCCATCCAACCATGTATCCATCCATCCATTCAAATTTTCACATTTATAATATTAGTTATTATTTATAATGAGAACGCATACATTGCAATTACACTTACAATCAAAATTCATGTAATTATATAAAATAAAACAATTATAGTTTTTAATTACACAATGACAACATGTGCGTTTTAAAGCTATCATGGCTCAGCGGTGGCGGTTGTCAATATGAAGGACGATGGTTTGATCCCCACCAACGCCTTGAGCTTCCGGTGGAGGTAACATTGTTAGCATACTTCGAACATGGTGGTAGGTACTTTCGAGTACCTGCCTGACTAGCTACCACCCTTAAATATGAAAAACTTTCACCTAGTGCGTTTGCCAGTAAACATTCTAGGCCTAGCGTGATTACTTACTAAGTCACTGACCATCAAGTGAGATAGTTGTCAAGCGTTCTGACTATTTTTTTTTTATTTTTTTTAAAAAGCGTTAAGTTTTAATAATTTAAAGTCAGCATCAGCAATGTAAATTCATGAGTTAAACAATTCATAGTTAAAGCAAATTTTTTTTAAAGAAGTCATAAATAATTAACGAAAATTCATTAATTACCTAGTAACCTTATGTATCCATTGTTTGCCTTTACTATTAATTAAAAAGTAGCCTTTACACAAACACCCTTATAAGCACTTGAAATACTATGGAGTAAGATGCAATGTTAATTTATATGACTGCTATTATTCTCATCGTCCATGACCATCACGTAAAATTATGGTCAAACGCTACATTTATAAAGTGTCAATATACATTTTCAGCAAAAACATTGAAGTTATTTCTGTACACAAATAAAATCATATACATATTATTAGAGTGAAGTGATTACCACTCAATGAATAATTATTAAACTTTTAATATTAAATGAATGTTTCAGGTTGGCTTTGAAGACAGCAATATGAGATTTCTGAAAACATGGCTTGCGTTATTCATTATGAAAAGAAAATTATTACGAAAACTGTTAAGAAGAAATGATGGTAATAAATCATAAGAAAAATTATTAAAGATGTTATTACGATGAATTATTAAAAGAGAGATTGTTAAGAAAAATATTGAGAAAACATATTTCCTCTATTACAAATATACGACAGATACGATAACAGAAAATGTAATCCTACTAATATTATAAATGCGAAAGTTTGTGCGTATGTGTGTAAGTGTGTATGTTTGTTACCTGACAAGCTCAAGCGGATAAACCAATCTCAATGAAATTTGGTATGGAGATAGCTTATAGGGTAAAGTATAGTTCCCGTGGGATAGTTGAGGTAGCGGGAAAACCATAATCCACGCGGGTGAACCCGAGGGGCGCTATTAGTTCTTCATAAAGCTCATAATTATAGTTAATGCGAGTCGCATTCTTATAAATATAAACTGTCAGCTGTCGATAATAAAAGATTTCTTGTAGAGACATCACTAGAAATGTACCATGGCCTCTATTGGAAATCAATCATTCGAATTGTTATCTCCTCTACCTAGAATAAAAGATTTTCTAATAACCTTTTATGCAATGGTGCTCATGGATGACTTTCTAAATTATACACATAAAATAAGAACCTTGGGGTGTTTAAGCATGACTCTTCTAATATATTAAGAAAAATAATTTAATAAAGCGATTCGCACGAGTTTCGATCGACACACTTAGATTATAACATGTTTTGGAAGTGTATTTATCGCAGAACTCTGAGGAATAAATAAAATTGTATAATATTTAATTTAAGAAACGGACAGAAACTTTTAAACTTATATTCAGTTTTACCACTGAAACCTTTCTTTATGTTTTGAGCGCGCCCTTTTCTCGTCCGACTTTTTATTTCACGAGTTGGAAATAAGATTTTTCTCTTTAAGAATACGTAAGTAATTCTTCGCAGGTCTGTAAAGATCTTAACCCCCACCATCATCGATTGTATCCTGCCTGTTTGAATAATAAATAAGTATACTACCCTGTCTGGTGTCTTCAACATAAACAAAACATGCCAAAAAAATGGAACCGACTTCAACACTCAAAAGTGTGAAATAACTTGTAATAACTGATATGTCAGGCCCCGGAATAACACAGAGGCTACTTTTCATCATCATCATCATCATCATCAACAATCATCACCGTGCGGGTAAAACCGCGGGGTTCAGCTAGTATTTAATAATACAATGAATCATTGATAAGATATTTTCTGACAAAAATTATCGAAATCATTTAACAAAACATGTCAAAAAATGGAACCGACTTCAACACTCAAAAGTGTGAAATAACTTGTAATAACTGATGTGTCAGGCCCCGGAATAACACATAGGCTACTTTTCATCATCATCATAATCAACAATCATTACCGTGCGGGTACAACCGCGGGGTGCAGCTAGTATTTAATAATACCATCAATCATTGATAAGATATTTTTTGACAAAAATTATCGAAATCATTTGGTCCATATTTTTATAATTTTTACGACACTATAGACAAATTCACAAAAACATCTCATAAATTTATAACATATATGACATATATATATCATATTGAAAATATATAACATCTCCGATGTTATATATTTTCAATATGTTTTTGTGAATTCGTGTCTGGGGATAAATATTTACCAAGTCGAACGCCAAGCCATCCTTACTGCATGTAGGTTAAGTTCAGACGGCGGCGTCAGTTTTGCATATTCAAATTATATGCCGTGGCGTGTTCCGCTTAGATAGTTCAATGTTTTTACATATTTAGAGCTTACGCGCATTTTTCTCAATATAAACTTTTGCTGGGCGTGTTTGTGAACGCTTTTCTTTGCAGATTGGAAACGAATATCATAGTACGAGTATAACCATAAATATCGGAATACTTTTTAAATTCTAAACGAAGCTAGCAATCAGAACCGGGACTCTTCACTTCCGGCGTGCGATAGAAAGAGATAGATGAAAGATTGTTATTTTATTCAATTTCCTGAACGGCGCCCATATTCGACGGTCGCTGTGGCTCAGTGGTCATGTGACATGACTTCTTCTGGGACCCTGGGTTCAAATCCGGGAACTAGCAAAAATGCGATGAGTGTAGGTGTATGTCCCGGGTCTTGGATGTTTGTGTGCTGTAATTGTCTGTGCCCAAGTCCATGCTTCCCGCCACACAGGGAATCCTAGTGCGGGGATGTGAGTGAGAAAAAAAAACTATTAAAAACATTTTTCGTAATAGTTTGTGTCTCTTTACAGTACCTTTACTTTACATACTTTTTCTGTTATTTTTTTTCTTTTATTATGTTCGGCCATAGAGTTTTGGTTCCTTGTGCGTTCGTGCAGGACTAGGTATACCACTTAAATATGATTTTAAAAACATTACTATTATGGTTATTTAAGTTCTGTTGTTGTTCTTATTGTTTGTTCCTTTTCTTCTAAATCACTTGTGCGTTCGTGATGCCAGTCAATGAGTTCCTACTGAAAATCAGCGCGAAGGTTGTCAAACCCTCGCATAACGCTGAGTAGGGACTCATTTCTGGCATTACGCAACACTACAAATAAAACTATTTAGTATTTAGCTTAGATAGGTTATTTCTTTTTGGTCGAATCTTACTATTATCTATATCTATCATTCTTAAATGTTGTTTCGTCTTCCCATAATGTTTTTTTTTACTTATAAGTTAAATGTATGTATGACCTAAATATGTGTTTTTTCTTTTTGTTTTATATGTAGTGTTGTTGTCAGTAATAAATAATTTTCTTTCTTTCTTTCTTTCTTTCTTTCTTTATGGTCAGCTTTTTTGGATACAGGTCATATGTACATGGTATAAGTGTAGTAATTGTGTAGAATAGCGGCAAACTGCCGCTTCTGAAAATTTATGATAAATCCTGTCTGTTTGGTTGCCTGGAAAAAATCGATATAACCCTTTATCCCACTTCCCACTAATATTATAAATGTGAAAGTTTGGATGGATTTTTGTTACTCAATCACGCTTGGACGGCTGGACGGATTTAGATGAAATTTGGTATGTAGAGTACTTCAGGTCCCTGAATAACACATAATCATCATCGTCATTATCAATTATCATCACGCGGGACTAACCGCGGGGCGCAGCTAGTATCACTATATTTATAAGTTTGTTTTCTTTATGTGTGTGTGTGTGTTTTGCGAATTAAGTTCAGTACGCCGTTAGGCCTAGCGGGGTGAGCAATGTCACTAAATGGTTGTTAGCAGCTGCATGCAAGAAGCTGAGGATCGTGTAAGTGGCGTATATAATATATGGTGAGGCCGATGTCATCAGAGGACTGTAAGCGGTAAATGATGATGTCAAAACAAACATAATTTATTACGTTTCGGAATCAAGAACGCAATTATATTAATAAAAATCCTTAACATAATAATCTGCATAGCTCGTTGTGTGACCTTGAGCTCACTTACGTCACGAAGCAGATCTGTTTATCCGTATCTGTTTGATGCTTACGTGGTCCATATTAAACCACGGTTCAATTACCCATATGTGATCAATGGTAAAACATATCTTTCAGAATAATCAATCTTTAATATCCATATATTACTACACATTAAAGAATGTTGTTATTTCTTATCAGAAACTTACAAAAAGTACTGCGTACGTGCTCGTTTTACCCCTCACATGTTTTGTAAAAACAAGACCATTAAAACAAAACTGTGGCTGTTATTTGCATTAAAGTTAAGACCTGTGCTATCGCAAGTATTAGTTGATTCACTTACACTAAAGATTTTCAGGCAACGTAGCTCTTAATGTTGATTTGGCCCAAGTTATAAGGAAGCGTTAATAATGCGGCTAAAATATATATTTAATGCATCTTGGTTCCGTTAAGCTTTAAGACTTCGCGGTATTTTGTTTATACTATTTATAAATAATAATAGACACTGTTTAAGTGAGTAGGTCGACCTTCTAGAGTTCTCCATCTTAGACCCTGTCAACACTTAACATCAGATGAGACAGTGGTCAAACGCAAGCTTATAATAATTTATAAAATAAAATATTTTGTTAAGAAATAAATGTAAAAAAGGGAGTGACTATTTTTATAGGTTAAGACGGCAATCAAGCGTTAGTCGCATTACTCACGATAAGCGAAGCGATAGTCAAAGCTGCTGCAGCACTACATTTATCACATAATAGTTACAAATTAAACATTGTTTTATTCTTGTATTTGTTTAGAACATTATTTAGAAATATTGCTTGGTTTGGGTGAACTGAGAGACAAGGCTAAGGCGGCGCATGCGCGTGGTTCACGCATGCGTAGTAGATATGCGGGGTTGGAATGGCAATTACCTTTGTTAACTTTCCGTCTCATCGCGTCGTATCGGATTTTTAGGGATTGACGTATTTCAGTTGGGACGATCTGTTTGTTTTATAATACAAAATGATGACGTTGTAATCAACAGTGGTCAATTGATGACACCGTTTGCAATGAATTATTGAAATTGTGCTTGTAATTATGCATAATTACTTTAGAAAAAAGTACAGAAAATTTTAAAGTCAAAACTGTCCTATAATACCTATAGCGGGCCACTTTAATCTGCTTACCATATTAAAATACCAGCTGCGCCCCGCGGTTGTACCCGCGTGGTGATTTTCAGCGAAATCGATGTAGCCGTTTAAGCGTGAAGAAGTAAGAAACATACAGACATACAAACATACACACAAACTTTCGCCTTTATAATATTAGTGTGATATTACACAACTAACTAGTGTCCGGCAAAGTGTGTGTCGCGCCACACAACAATTTGAACCTATTGTAACGTAAATTTTACATTTAGTTATTATAAAGCATTTAAGTAAAAGTTAAAAGCTTTGACACTTGTTCCATGGAAGGTGGGACAGCCATTAGGAGTAGAATCATAGGAAGCCCCTAGCCGAGCCACTACTTCGTTTGCTCCTTCACCACCTGGTCAACTGTAACTAGCACGCGGCAGCAAGACCCGGTTTAGATCACCAATACCCCATTGGAAGCTGTACCACAATCAAAACCACATATGTGATATATACGCCATACCACCATACGCCGATATTTCGGTAATTTATGTGCGACTCGCTTTTGAACAAACCGATGAAAAAGAAAATTCAGCTTTGACCTTAATCCGTAGAAAGATAATTAAAAGTTTGAAATCCCGGTATCTTTTTCCTACAGAAGAAACCAGTTTTTACCTGATATTTTTAGTCACCTAGCCATGACGATTTCGATGAGAAAACAATGGTAAAAAGAGCTGAAGGAAATTCAATTGCTCAGGTTCTTTCGCGAAAATAGTGTAAAAGCTCTACTCTTCGTCTTTAATGCATTTAGGGCTGTTTTTGCATGTTAGATTCCTGGTAAATATGATTATGGAGTCTGAAAGTAATTTACCAAAATATGCCAACATAAGTTATAACACAGATACAATTTTTTTTTGACAGGTCGATGCCTATATTAAAATAAAATACTAATAACTAATCACAATACGATAGCTACTTCAAAAGCATTTGAGCAATCTAACAGCTGCTATTGTCAGCCTATAGATAACTCAAATGCTCTAACCCGCTACCAATTGGCAGCGTGCCCAGAATGCTAGCAGCATTGCTACGTTGAATTGCAATGCTGATCCGTAGAGCCAAATATTTGCCAGCATTTTGGTATTAATATAATTAATAATATATGCAATAAGTATTGAATATATTAATTATAATTAATTACTTTTTTTTTACCATCCTAGACAATTATGAACAAATAAACGTTCTTATTTTCAATTTTTTTTTTTTTGTATTAATTTAATTTTTTATTTGTTTGTTTTAAACTCAGTTGAATTTCCTTTAAGTTTCAGTCTCCTTAACTTTAACTTCCTTATAACTTGTAAATGGGAAAGTTTGTGAGTATGGATATATGTTTGTTACTCTTTCACGTCTAAACGCCTGGATGGATTTAGATAAAATTTGGGATGGAGATAGCTTATACCCTAGATTAACACATAAGCTTAGTTTTCATTATCACCATCATCCGGTAAAACCGCAGGACGTAGCTAGTCAAAAATACACGGTAAAGTCAACTCCTACTATTACTTATTTGTCTTCCTTTTCTTCCTTTTTCTTTTTTAAGTCATCCCAGTCATGACAACTTTCAGAAACATGTCATTCTTCATACAGTTCATCCATGCCTTCTTCGGCCTCCCTCTATATAAGAAATATACATATATAATGTTTTATTCATCCTTCCTGATGACATGTCCATACCAAGCCAATTCTCTATCATTCACTGGTGCTATTTGCAAGCTTCCTCTGATGTACTCATTCCTCGTTTTATCCATCCTAGTCACACCGCACATCCATCTCAACATTCGCATCTCTGCCACATGCAGTTTCATTTCATCCACCTCTTTTGCTGCCCAACATTCAGATCCATACATAACGATAGGATCTCACTATCATCTTATAAATTAACATCATAAATTAACTTTAAACTAGCACATTAGGTGCTAGCATTTTGGGCTCAATGATAGCATTCTATGTGAAGCGAAATTATGTGCGAGAGTTTGGTGATATCATACCCTAACAAAATATTTGTCATTGCGCCACTGACGTCAGGGTAAGGTTTATTGTGAATATGAAAACGCTCCGTTCGAACAATGAATACACTTCACTAGCAATCGTAATCGGAAACGGGGACACATTGTTTCCTCTGGATATTGAACACATGTCATTTGATGGGCAAAGTTTCAAACCATTGTTGTTTCAAGTGGTTTGGAACTTTTATTACGGCGCATACAGGGGGTCTGTAAGATTTTTTACAATTTATTTATTTATTAACATTCACACAAGGTCTTCAGGTCCCAAACTAGGCAGAGCCTGTGCTTTGGTAAATAATAATTATTATTATTTCATAACTAGCTGCGCCCGCGGTTTTACCCACGTGGTGATGTTTGATGATGATAAAAAGTAGCCTATGTCATTGTGTTATTCCGGAACCTGAAGTATCTACATATCAAATTTCATCCAAAACCGTTCAGCCGTTCTGGCGTGATTGAGCAACAAACATCCATCCATCCTTTCACATTTATTATACTTACTAGTAGCGCCCAGTGGTTTCACCCGCGTGGATTACGGTTTTCCCGCTACATTAATTATTCCAAGGGAATCATACATTTTACCGGGATAAAAAGTAGCCTGTGTGCTACTCCAGACTCGCTATTCCAGGTAATCTATCTCTGTGTCAAATTTAAGGAATGTAAGGAATGTAATGCCTACGGCAAATTTGTGTTTACCTCCATATACATTTCAATGTATTTTAAAATTCCTCATCATCAACAGCATGTCAGCTACGAGACGTTCACAGCTGGACATATGCCTCCCCATTGTTCCCCACAAGGCCTGGTTGAAAGCGCTGTGCATCCAGCCCCTTCCCGTGATCTTGGTCCGGTCTGTCCACCTTGTCGGTGGACGTCCAATTTAAATATCAAGGCAAGTATCAAGGTAATTAAGGATTACTACAAGGCTCTCCACTACTTGCTTCAAGCGCATCCTTGAATACTTTGGACACATTGCCGGGAAAGATAGAGACAACCTAGAAAAGCTAGTAGTCACTGGCAAAGTGGAAGGCAAGCGATTGCGTGGCCGGAGCCCGATGCGTTGGTCGGATCAAGTCCGGACCACGTTAGATACTTCTCTCTACCATGCTATCCATGTAGCCAAAAACAGGGGAAGATGGCGTACATTTGTAAGAGAAAAGATCATGCATGGGAGTGGTCACGACTCTCAGACATGAGGAATGCGACTCAAGGAGGAGGAGGATCAAGTAAGTTCGACAATGAATGAGAATCGAAAGTACTTCAGCCATTTGCATCGTTATATACTTTGTTTCATTTTTTTAAATCCTCTTGACTGACGTACGGGTTGCACCGTATCCGATATTAGTCTCATTATATTTAATTTTGTCATTATCATGTACTTATCCAGCTACATCCAGCCTTTTATCGATCAAAGCCAAACTTAGCCAAACCTTCTTTGGTTCAACGCAGGTGAAAATGGGAAATGATTAAAATAAAAATGTGTTATTGTGTGTAAAAATTAATTTTTTCTAAGTTTAGTGTAAATTTTGGATTGAGGATGTTAAAATATTGTGTGTGATTTTTGTTAAACAGATAATCTCTATTTGTGGAGACTTATTAATGACTCTTTTCATATTCAATACTGTATACCTAAGGTAAGCTATGTGTCGATAGTCTTCTTAATAATAAATAAATAAATAAATTATTATGTTGTTATCTATAAGTAGGAAAGATTTGATAATTTATTTTTTTGTTTTGTATTAAATAGTCTCCGAAACTACTGAACCGATTGTAAAAATTCTTTCACCAGTTGAGAAGCTACAGAATCCCCAGATCACAAAAGAAATATTATAATTGAAGAAAAATTACGGATCCTTATAATTATTTATTTTGATATTTTGGTGGACCGCTAGTGATATATAAACAGCTTTCAGGAGTATCAGATACACCAGTAAATTTTAAAGCAATGTACAAAAATGAAAAACACTATACCCCAATTATTTCCGCACCCTTTTAACTACAGCAGTAATATTGGCATCGTCATAAAAACAAAAAGCTTTTTTAATTATTAACTCTTCATGGAGGCTCATCAAGATCCAAAAATGTATCGTCAGCAAAATGATTTATGTCGCCTATATAAAATCTGATAAAAAAGAAGAAACGAGAATTTGTCTGCGTATATTTACCCTCCTCAACGCTTCAGCTGCCGAAAACAATATATTTTTAAAAAAACCTTGTTTGAAATGTACCACTATTTCAAATCGCCAAATTAATCCCCTCGGGATTGGAACATTCATTGTTACCTTAGACAGGAGCTGGATTTCGTTGGAATAGTTCCAAAAAGCTGCTGGAAGGGAAATATTTTCTAAAAAGTACGTTATTAATCTAGGCCACTGAAGAAATTTCGCAGAGTAATGCTATCGTAATTGTGCGTAATTATAATAATGTCAATGCTAAAATGGGGATCGAACCAGTGTCAGTCAGGTTGACAGGAAACGCTCACCCCGCTGAGCTATCATCGCTTCATAGTTTTAGTTATTTAGTATCGCGTTGATATAGGAAGGTATTTAATACGTATTTAGAATATTATGAAAGTTCATAGTATTCTAAATAAGTGCCATCATCTAGTGTGTAAGTACACATACTTAGCAGATTTTCTATTCTAAGTATACTCTTTTTCTTTCAGCTTTTAAACAACATAATCTAAATCGTATAAAGCCGACCGCGCGAGTGCAACCAGCAAAGCATAGCGCAACACGGCGACGATAGTGTTTCTATTTGATATCATTCTTAAATTGATGATAATATATGTAATGAGAACATATAAAAAGAACATGGCTTCAGCCTCTTACCACACACGTGAGAATGTATTTCTTGCGTTTATTTTCTGTTCAAAATGGGACCTTCAATTATCCTTCAGTATTCAAATAATCTATAGAATCTACAGATCGGAAGTCGTCCTCCACGTTGCATGAGTGGAGAATTGATTGATTATATTCATTTCAGACATTGGACTTCATCAGATTGTTTACAAAGGCAGTGCCTTAGCCAACTTTTAATAAAGGCATGTTTATTGTAAATACAGAAAATATGAAGTAGGCTTCAGAGCCTTGAACACCGGCGTAGAGTAGCAAGCCTATCGGTTTTCTATCGGGTGCATTTCGGAGAATGTGCACTGGAATTACACAATCTGATTCCACCATCCCCTTTCTATCATCGGTCGACTCGACGTCCGGTAATTCGCTATCGCTATATGGTAGATATACCACCTATACGCACGAAGCGTTTTGCTTCCACTTTCTTAATGCGTACTGCCAAGGAATGGAACTCGTTGCCTGAGTCTGTGTTTTCCGATATGTACAATCCTGGAGTCTTCAAGTCGCGAGTGAATAGGTACCTTCTAGGTTTGCGTGCTAAATCCTAGACAACGTCATCACTTAACATCAGGTGAGACAGTTGTCAAACGCAAACTTATAATATGTAAAAAAATAAAAAATAAAATAGATAAGATAATAATTTATTTCTTGTTTAATTTGTGACATACTTATTTACTTATTAATAATTATATAAGCCCAAATAAAATAAAACCCTTTTAACTTCACACATTTTTGTTTAGTTAAATTGAATTGGAGAATCACTGCCAAGTATATCTCTAGAAAATACATAATCTATCTTAAAAGTTGTTACGAGGTACGCGTAACAACTGTTAAGGTTTATAATATATAGACATAATCTGTTAGATTATGTATTTTCTAGAAATATACTAGCAGGAAGATTAAAGAAATAGTTTCCTAAAATTCATTGTAAGCATTGCAAGCACATCTTTTCATATTATCGTAACACGTAAGGAGTCAGAATAGATAGATAACCGTAAAAGTAGTTCTTTGTTGGCGTAAAAACGAAAAGAAAACAATATTTACAAAAAAATCCCTGTGACATTCTGTGCGTGAGAATATCCCTCTACAAGAAAATTCAATTATCCGCCGTCTTCATAGCAAATAGGTAAAACATATATCTGTAATAAAATGTATTACCAACTTGAAACGTGACGTGGTCAAATCTTACGTAAAAGTAAGTCATAATATTACGTCAACCTTGACACAATGCTATATTCTTTGTTTAAGATTATTAAGCTGAATTTTGACCGCTGTCTAACCTGATTCTTAGGGATGACATGGCCTAAGATGGAATTCACGAGTGAATAGATATTCCATACCCATGACTGGTCTCCGGTGTAATGTGAAGGGCATGTGAAGAACGTGATTTAGAAACAGAAACCAAAAAGTTCTGCCAACAGAAGCACCAATTATGCAATTAGCACCATCGCTTTAGAGCTAAAAAACATTCGTGATTGGAACAAAACAACCTTTTTTTAAAGGGGGGAAATTCCTGGATACACACCCCTTCCTGGGACCAACAGGAATGGTTATGCTGGACTTGCACCAGATAAAGCCCCCGCCATTCCGTCCAAGCGCCTAAAACCGGGGCCACGGGTATGCTTTTGCATTCCTCCGCGGCCGCGGTGGCGGTAGTCTTAACCCCTCCTCGTTAGACGGGGTGGCCGGCAATTTCATCTCCCACATTGAATGGCGTGGTCTCCCGCGCGCCATTCTCAGTGAGACACTTCGCTACTCCAAGCCCGGCGAAATCTCCCGCTTCCGCCTATAGGCCCCTGCGACTGGACTAGATAGGACGCCATTAAACACCCCATCATCGCCCCCTCGCAATGTCCAGCTCCGCTGTCACTCTGCAGTCAGATGTCATGGTCTGCCTCTTCGGTCTCCACCAAATCGAGAAAGAACAGAGTAGCGATGACCACAGTTTGTGATACAGAGAAGTATAGAACGCGAATTAGCTATACTAGATCCACCACCTCTTTTAAAAATCGGCCAAAACTTTGCTATGTATTTATAATCTTTCCTAAAGTCTCCTTCAAAGAAAGTGACTTGACGAAAAGACACAGCCAACACTTTTATTTCCTCGTAATGAACCAGAGTCGAGTACTCGTTTTTCTAAGCCCATTCTGAATTAATGACAACGAGATGAGTGAAATTGAAAGGCCGGAGCTCGTTATCAAGTTAAATTAGGGCATTCATGACTGGCTCAATTTGGGGGAACGTTTTAATCCGACAATCTATCATTTTACATGAAAGCATCATCATAAATCATCTTGTGTTAAAAACATAATAATATTGTTCTGGCACTTTTAACTAACGCTCTAGTAAAATTTATGTTCATGGCGTAGATCAAGTCATTAATGTCTTTATGGAAAACTACACTACAAACATAAAAATAAAGATTGTCCGTTATTTTGTTAGCCACACACACAAGCGGAAATTCTCGAATCTAGGCACTTAATGTTGTCATCCTACATTAAGTGCCTAGATTCGAGAATTTCCGCGAACTAGGCTATTATATCTCACTAACCATGAGCCTAGTTCGCGGAAATTCTCGAATCTAGGCACTTAATGTTGTCATCCTACATTAAGTGCCTAGATTCGAGAATTTCCGCGAACTAGGCTATTATATCTCACTAACCATGAGCCTAGTTCGCGGAAATTCTCGAATCTAGGCACTTAATGTTGTCATCCTACATTAAGTGCCTAGATTCGAGAATTTCCGCGAACTAGGCTCATGGTTAGTGAGATAAGACGTAGACGTGCGATGAGGTGGTTTGTTTTACATTTAAAAAGCAATCATAATATACAGATTAGGCAAACAGTAAAAATGCCAAAATGTATAATTAACTATATCATTGAGGATTTTTTTTCGCAAAATTAACAAACAATTTGTAATGGGGTAATATAATATCAAATAAAATAAAATACTAATACCTAATTACAATACTGCAGCTACTACAATAACATTTGAGAAATTTACTAACTGCTACCGGCTGGCAGCGTGCCCAGAATGCTAGCAACATTGCCACGTTGAATTGCAATGCTAATTCGTTGAGCCAAATATGTGCCAGCATTTTGGTCACGCGTCGCAACGATCAAACATTCTGATAAGTTTTGGAAAATCCGATGAGCTCCCGGTCCCCCCGGGCCCAATGTCTCGACCCCAACCGGTTCAAATATGTAATCACTACCTATGTTAGCATATTTAATATAATTGGCATACCAAGCCGTACATTTAATTATTATTTGATCTGTCATGTGTGAATGACGCTCGAAAGAATTTCAAAACAATGTTAATTACTTTTAAAACTCTGATTTGTAGAACAACCGCAAACTTTGAACAGCGTGCGTTCATCTACTTGTATAGCAACAATTTAAATTTCACATCACGCCTCTCCTGTGTTTCTGACTTAATTACTTTGCAGCTTTTAACCCGTTCATTCACAGCTATGCTATCCAGGATAGGATTAAAAGGTACTTTGTCAATGTTTTCTTAAATCACTTGTATCAATTAAATTAATAACCACCATTATCGCTTATTTCTTATCCCCCTCTTTTTGAATCGGTTTTTACTTCACAAAAAACGAAAAAAAAAGTTTACCAAATAATGCAACCGACTTCAACACTCAAAAATGTGAAATAACTTGTTGAAGTCGGTACCATGATAGTTCACAAAAGTAACTATAATCACAATATTGTGCGCATGGTACCGACTTCGTCAAGTTATTTCACACTTCGGAGTGTTGAAGCAGGTTCCATCTTTTGGTATAAAAATTTTTTTCAATCTTTTCTGTGACCTAATCTACTCACGGGATCAGTTGTCATTGTGTATGTTCACCGATTTCTCCACCCGCAACTATAATGTCATCCACGTATGCGTAGCACTTTTCAGTTATTGGAGTGTGAACTCAAAAACCGCTTGACCAATTTTGGTGAAATTTAAATGAGACCACCTTGGAAGTATACTCTACCAAACAAAAAAGAATCATCAAAATCTGTTCATAAACGACAAAGTTATCACAATATAGTGATGAATACACATAAAAAAATATATGTATATATACGGTTGAACTGAGTTTTTCGAAGTCGGTTAATAATATGCTGCACAAACTTTAATGATATTAACCCAAGTACTGGCCCTAATTTTGTTAATCACACGAACGAGCTAAAATTCACGAAAATTCTTGAAATTGAAATAGCTCGTATTCTATTTACGCTAAAATTCAAATTTGTATAACTCTCACTAATATTAGCGAGTTTTATTCTATTTCTGGCCAATTGCGGGTAGTTTTAGTAGGCAACAATAAGTAGAGACTTAATTTTGCTAAAACTACCCGCAAATTTAATAAATACATTTAATTTTAGTAATGTTATTGATAAGTCTCATACTAATTTAGACTTAACGTAACCGTATAATAACTGATTCCGTTTTCCAAAATTTTAGTTTAGTTCAGTTGAATAAGCGAATCACTCAATCTAGGCGAATCGCGACCGCGTCCGCGAGCGCCCCGTATTCTCCTTGAAAAAGACCACCGAATGTGGTTGAAACTATAGTCAGAACCCTCTGACTTATTACGTGAGTTACTCCCGTGTTTTATACATTTATAATGTGTCAAAACCACGTCAGTTTTAATAACAAAACAGGGGGCCTACCACCAACTCTTATAGCAGTATTATTGTAATCTTACTTTGAATTTTCGTACCACAAGGCCACATAAGCAATGTTACTTTAATGTTGTTTAGACTAAGCAGTTTTGTGACGTAAACCTCTATTTCGTTCACTCAAAGCGTACCATGAGCCAGCGCCAACGAAAGCGACAACGCTATATGAAAATAAAATGTTGTCTCGCTTGCCCTTACAGCAGGAATGTTTCTTCGTTCATTCTACACGTCACTGAGCGATAATAAAACAATAATGTTTTAAGACGTTCATGGTACGAATCTGAGCATTATTACTTTAAGCTTGAAGTATGACGTTCTTGAAACATGATGGTTTTGTAAAAGTTGATGGTACGGCCCCAGGACTCATTGTTGATGACTTAAATATGTTACGAGTACAATATGTAAGTTAATAAAATTTCGTTTAATTATTGAAAAACTATATTAAAAGTATTGTAATATGTGTATTGCGGCTTTAATTAAAACTGTATATTTTTCTTTAACGTTATATTAATAAATGGCCGGCACGGTGTATTTCTTCTCCATCTCCTGTGAATGAAAATGAGTAAATCAATATCTAATATATAAAATTCTCGTGTCACAGTGTTTGTAACCAAACTCGCCCAAAACGGCTTGACCGATTTTTATGAAATTTTTATGTATATTTGGTAGGTCTGAGAATAAATCGTTAAGTATTTTTCACCCCACATTTTTTTATTTTGTTTTTCATAACTTTGTATGAAAGAAATGAAATATACTCATTGAGGTGAAATAACTGTCGTGTAATTTTGAAATTTCGATCATTTTTGTGGCAGAACAACCCACGCGACGGTGACCTAACCTTAGCATTATGCTGAGTGGGAACTCATTCCTGGCATTGCGCAACACTACAACAAAGATTTAGTTAAAGCTATATGTTTTAAGCTATATGTTATTACTTGTATGTATTTATATGTTTTTAATATTACTGTGTGTTTTTATATATATTTTTTTTTACTGTTGTGGTGTTGCTTATGTCACGAATAAACGTATTTCTTCTTCTTCTTCTAGTTTTACAAAATTTAAATATAAATGATACATACATTTTTGATTTGGGTAAATAAAGTATGATAACTGACCAAATCAAAAAAGACTGAAGTCCATATTGAGTTTCAAATCGATGTCCCAAAAAGCCCGACTTTCATCCACATTAACTATCACAGAAGTAGTAAAAATTAAAGTTTCTTATGTTATTACTATTTACTATTATTACTATAATTTCAAACTAATTTTCAATACCTGTCAAGATGCCAAAACAATTTACATTCATGGATTACGCATCAATAAAATAGTTTAAAATTAAGTCAGTACAACAATGCTACCACCACACAGCTGTAAGTATTATTATATATTAGGTTTTATGATTTATTGCATTAACATCATCCTAGGTGGAAGTTACGTTCAAAGTTTTGAAGGAAAAAATTCGGCCAGCAATGGGATTTGAACCCACGAGTGCAGAATGCCGTCCTGTAGTTAATAGTTATGTTTGCGATGGATCCACGAAAATATTTTTGTATCTTGATTCGCAACCATTACACGGACGCAGCTTTTACATTATAAGCTATATACTAGGTATATATAATTAATTTATTATGTATGTAGTAAGTATGACGGCAAGCACTAAAATCAATAACAATAATCACTAATAAAATAGCATCAATACTACTATTGATGGTTTTAGTGCTTGCCGTTATTGTGGGATGACGGGAAGCATCAGAGGGTTAGAGTTTTTTTTTTCGGGATAAAAATTAGCCCATTTTTTATTTCAGAGCTATCTTTATTCCAAATTTTATACAAATCCGTTTTGCAGTTTCGGAGTAATTTTATTATTGATTACAAAGCATGTCCTTTTTACTGCATATTTTTAATTAATCGGAATTTTATTGTGACACACCAATTTAATCATACTCTAATTGAAACTTGTTTTTTATTGCCCTCTCTATGTCTGCAATTGAAAGAGAATATTATTTAAGATAAGTAACTAAAGTGGTAAATGGAATGGTAAATCTACTAAAAATTGCTAAATGATTTCTCTTTTGCCGGATATTATTATTTTTTGGCGAATGAAATTCTATAATAAGCATGACAAATATTGATCAAAATCCTGGAAGACGTACAGATTTCTAAATTGAGAATAGTTGCATAAGTTTAGAAGTATAAAACCATAATAGAACATAGAAAGCCAAACATCACAAACTGGTAGGAATTCTGATATTCAAACTAACTTAAATTCTCCAAGATCTATTTGTTACTCTGTGTATGCTAAAATTTTTTTTTTGTTATCTACTAACAAAAACAATTATAATTTTAAAAACTATGAAAACCACCTTTTATCAATTAGTGAGAGAACATGTTTACGTAAAACTATCCTAAAAATGTTGATGAAATATATTTTTTCTACAATGAAAGTATATCCATGCACAGAAAAATATCTTTCAATTTTATTTACTGTTAACCGAAATTCTCATCTAAAAAATATATACTTTAAAATGGCAGCTTCCTCGCTCAACGTATTAGCCTAGCAATACAAAGAGGAAACGCTGCCAGCATCTTGGGTACAATGCCGCAGGGGCCCGTTTTAGATTTAATTTAGTTTTTATTAAATGTTTAAGGTTTTTATTTTAAGTTAGATTATTTTATTGTTATTCTAAATTATTTTTATATTATGTTTGTATCAATTAGAAATAAATTACCCCACTTTAAAAATAAACCATTTTCAAAATCTTATTTTTGAAAACGCAGTTATATTTCAATTTACCTGAATAAATTCGATTATTCCGTTATCAGGCTTGGTTGAATAACGCTTCCGTTTAGCGTTATACACTTGAAAAGCTGCTTCTAAAGCCTTCGAGTTATATTCTTCAATGGGCTTCCGGGAAATTTTGTTTACGTCATCTCTTGATTTGCAAATCTCGGCATCAAACGCTGCCTTTGCAGACTCTATAGCCTTCAGCTGTTTTGCAACATTGAATGATCGATATTCCTCTGCAAGCTTATCGATTTCCTATAAAACAGAATAGGCTAAGTCAAATTTTATCAATACTTATACCTTTTTTTGTAACCATATTTGAATACTATTTATATAATCCCACCAAAACCAAAAATGAGTAAATGGGAGTCGTAAATTTCAATATTAGGATATTATATAAAGAATTGAGATCGAAATAGGTGCCAAGTTCTGTAGATAATCTAAAATGTTTTTATAAGAACGTATAACATTCATAAGTACGTGTGTTTATATTTTATATCTGTGTTTCCCGATATGTACAACCCCGGAGTCTTCAAGTCGCGAGTGAATAGGTTCCTTCTAAGTTTGCGTGCTCCACCTTAGACCGCGTCGTCGCTTAACATCAGGTGAGACAGTGGTCAAACGCAAGCTTATAATCTTTAAAAAAATAAAAAAAACATTTTCATTTTAAATACATTTTAAGGTATTTTTCGGCTATAACAATATTTGCTATATAAACATATTAATGCTTTCATTTCATTATATGAGTTTTGTACCTTCAACAAAATTGGCGTATTTTAGTAAGCTCTTAGGTTATTATGTATATGAAGGGATCAAAATTTGCTCCAATCACACATTTTTCGCTGCTCGCATTTTGTCTATTCTTGAACTTATCAATTTACTTTTGATTTTTAGGTAAATATAGTATTAACATCATTTTTATTTGTATTACATAGTTTTTCTTCAAATAGTTTGAACATAATTGTTATTATTCAAGAGCGCGAACCTAAAACTGCATTAAAGTCTAGGCTACAAGTTCAAAAACGTGAAAAATAGATACAAAGGGCCTAAAGATATAAGCGATAGCTCACTGGATTCGGAATCGCCTCTAGAAAAATGTTTTGAAGGATTTTCTTATTATACCAATCGGACATTTCGTTGAAAAGATATCATCAATTTAAAAATCATATTAAATAGAAAAATACACTCCGCCGTGGTTCGTGATGTCTTGCAAGTTACATTCGCGCGAGCATAATTAAGATTGTTTTGTTTAAAAGCTGACTTGACCGAGTGTTCTAATCATGGAAAGTCGGCTCAGTTTGTGTTCATAATTTCCTAAATATTTAAATACTTTATATATACTAATATTACTTATACTACTATACTATATACTAATTTAAACCTTGAATTGATTTCAAAAAAATACCAAACAATGGAACCGACTTCAACACTCATAAGTATGAAATATCTTGTTGAAGTCGGTACCATGATAGTTTGAAAAGTAACTATTATCAACATATTGTGCGCACCGGCTTCGACAAGTGAGTGACCCACTCCCGGATTGCAACCTGTTGTTTTTTTTTTCACCCTTTTCAATGACCTTTGCCACTCACGGGATTAATTGTCATTGTCTACGTTCACCGATGTCTTCACCAGAAATTAGGAAGTCATTCAAGTAAACGTAAATCTTTTCAGTTATTGGAGTGTAACTCAAATACCGCTTGTCCGATTTTGATGAAATTTAAATGGGACCACCTCGGAGGTACACTATCAAACAAAAAAAGAATTTTGAGTCTCGGTCCAAAAATCGGCGACCGTACATAAAAATAAAAACAGTTAAATATATAACCTCCTTTTTTGAAGTTGGTTAACACAACGATAGACTTTAAAGTCACTTACCTGAGATAGCTTATAATAATCAGTGAACTCATAGTTTTCCCTGGATACAAAATCAAGTTGCACAAGGCTCTTGTACCGATTATGAATTACATCAAAGTCAACTGCTGGAAACCAGTTCGGCATAGTTGCACCGCACTTACGGCTCATGTAGTCCTTGTACTGCTTTAGTTCTTCTTCAAAACTTGACATATACCCAGCTTCAAGAGTTGCCTTTAAAACGAAACCAAGTGGTCATCCCACTAATATTATAAAGGCGAAAGTTTGCATGTTTGTTACGCCTTCACGCTCAAACGGCTATACCGATTTCGACGAAATATGAAGATAAATTAGACCCTGGAATAACACAGTTTACTTTTATCCCGAAAAAAGTTGAGTTCCCGTGGGTATTTAAATTTGGAATTTCACAATCATAATAGCTAGTGGATTGCTCACATGTTTTTGTAGAAGCTGTAGCATTGAAATTAGTTATCAGTGTTTTATTTTAATAAAGTACTCATGTTTTTCATCCCTCCTCATGACATACCCATACCAAGCCAATCTATTCCCTTCCACTGATGCTACTTTCAAGCTTCCTCTGATCCTCCTCGTTACTTATTTCATCCATTCTAGTCACAGCACACATCCATCTCAACATTCGCATCTCTGCCACATGCACTTTTCTTCACATATAATAATAATAATAATAATTGACTCGACGATCATTGTCCTGATAGTCGTTTCGACGAACGGCTTAATAGCAAACAGCCTCGATCAACATCTTAAGAGGCTCTCGCTAGACGGTTGGATCAAGGGTCAGATGCAGAAGGCGGTACTCCTTGAAACGGCGCGTATTGTCCGGAGATTCCTCAGTCTGCGGCCCTAACCGCCGGTAGCTTGGGCCCTGCCCCGCTGCTGGCGGAACTCTAGGTTTAGGTTTTTTATAATATCTTTATTAATTTCTGTTTTTGATATATATACTGTAAAAAAACTAAACCTAAGAAAAAAAGAAAATAAAGAGATAATAATATGGGACAACTTTCACACAAGGTCTTCAGGTCCCAAACTAGGCAGAGCCTGTACTATGGTAACCTGATGATAGATGATATACTTAAAGTAAAAGCTGTTATGGGTACATGTACAGAATAAAAGCAATTTGTTTACCAAGAACATAAAAATAAATTAATAAATGTAACAACAACACATTCACTACTAAAAACCTGTTCATGCACAAATCGCAATTTTTCATAAATAATTCAAAATCATATGCACAAGACTGAGCATCAATTTTTTAGTTATATTATCTTTGGTTCAGTTTATAGGAATGTTTAGGAGTTAAAATACGATAAGTTATAATCTTCTCGATGGGTTATACTTGCATATGCTTTTAATAAATTGAGAAACGTATATCTTACAAAATAATATAAATAAAATAAACAAAAATAAAAAATAAAATTTCATACAAAGTTTAGTTACATAATATCATAGTCAAAACACGGTCAAGTTTTTTATTGCAATATCGATAATAGTTAACAATTATTATTGATTTAAAGTTTAGTTTATTTGGTAAAATTCTTACTGCCGCCGCCCAGTATCACGTGACCTCGGCTGGCTAATCCGCGCTACTTTCCATTCGATCATTATGACCGTAATCACTGTCGACAACCTGTGCTTGATCGCTCAGCTCTCTTTCATACATACCTAACTTATTTTTAAAAACCTCGCGTTTACAATAAAAATACCTGCATAATGCTGGTCGCCATAGGCATGATGTTACCGTTGAGCACGTTAATGTAAGCCTTGAAATAACTAAGCAGGTGACGTGTCTTCAGCTTCCGGCCCAAAACTACTTTAGGTTGAAGCTGCCCTGGTGTAAACATCGAAGGTACTAATGAACCCAAGTCATCCCTGAATTCTCGGCTTATATCTGAAAACAGTATTTATACATTATGTAGATCAGTATTTTTATAACATAGTTAATCATTATGATTAATTTATTTATCACATTTAAACCCTCGCACTAGGAAAGGCTGTGTCGTGGGTGGCATGAACAAACACAGTGACTTCACCAACCGATATTCACCTTGGACTACCATCCATGTTCATCACATAAATGCAAAGTTATGGCACATAAACACCTAAGACCCAGAACAAACACCAACACTCATTGCACAAATGTTTGCCCTTGCCGGGAAACCATACGAATGTGATCGCCGTCGGCCTTAAACCATTCCGACTAAAACGTAAGTGTATAGCCAGTTCCTAATTTAACCAAATATGCCTACGTGTGCCACGCTTCAACGATTTGTGGGTGCTCACATGCTCTATAGTTGCCAAAACTCTGTTTTTCATAACTAGGGTCGCAACATATTATGGCTGTTACACCGGTCCACTAAATGATATTATATGTTTAAATGAGGTAGATGTCGCACAAGTGCACGGAAACTGAGGCGGCACAATTAAGTCAATTGTAGTAATTTTGAATACGATGCGTGTTTCCAGCGCAAGTCTAAACATATAGCCATCCTTTTCTATATTATTAGTACCGTATTATCTGTCGCAGTAAGCATGTTTATGTCGTAAAGGAACAAAATCTGAGCACCGCGTAGTATGAATATACGTCATCTTTAGTGAAACATCATTGCGTCCGCTGCACAAAACAGTCCTCACTTCTGCATATACTCTTTCTGCCTTATTATAAAACGTGGACTAAGTGTGGAACAAAAGTACTGGGTATAGTCCAAGGACTAAGTGAAACCCGTACTGCAAAACCAAGTTTAGCGTTGATTAGGTCGTCGTGTATGATCTAAAGACAGTCCTCCGATGACTTAAGTTTATCGATGGTACTAACGCGTGAAACGTTTGACTGTCAAACTGTGACAGTGGTTGTCCAGTTTGTTTACCATCTCTAATTTTTGCAGAATTTTGGCAAGTAGCTGCAGAGGCCATAATTTAAGAGAAGAAGAAGGTTTAAATTAAATATCTTTTTTCTGTGATTTGAAAGAAAAATGGAAGTGTACAACGTAGATTACATTACAGGATTTGAAGTTATTACAGATCCGGCAGTCGAAGATTTGAAATGTAGCCAAGAAATATTTTTTTAGTACCATAACACATAGTCCAGGTTTAAATCCACACTTAGTCCACGTTTTATAATAAGGCAGTTAAGTATGCGTGTGGTGCCATAAAAATACTTGAACAAGTAACTTTGAATAACGAAAAAGTTTAGTTTTACCTACCGCCAACGTTTCCTTTAAATTTTGGGTGAAGAGCGACAAATCCAGGATGTGACATGAGGAAGCAGGACATTTTGTCGAAGGTTGACCGGATCCCAGTTCGTATATCCCTTAGCTCGTCAGGCATGTTTGGCTTAATCTAAAAATGGAACAGTGGTATTTATTTATGAGTCATTACCTCATCAGTCAAAGTTAAAAAATAGTTCATATAATAAAGCAAAATATGTCAAAAATTATGATTAAGTACCGAAGCAACAATCGAGCAAACTCGCCTTTTACATTAAATCCTATTGGTCCAATACACTTTCACAATAATCTCACTACTACCATTAGCATTGTACATTATTCCTGAGTAGCATAGGCTATATGTTTTTTATCAGGCAAGAAAAAAAAGGCATTATTACATGGAGCGCTGTATGCTAAATGTAAAGCTACGCGACCGGTGGAATATTTCAAAAATATGGGAAAGAACAGTAGTCAGTGATGTTTGTAACAAAATTAAAAGCTGAAATGTAATTTACACACATTATGAGGACAAATCGAGAAAAATAGACAAATGACATTATGGAATGGTACCCCAGAAATGGGAAAAGAGAAAGAGAACGTCCCATAAAGAGATGGGAAGACGATCTACCAAAGGAATGGAGAAGACTAGCTCCTGACAGGAAAGTATGAAAGGAACTAGGAGAGGCCTATATCGAAGGACAACCTGACAACATTAATTGTGGTTTTCTGAAAAAGGAAAAGTCAAAAATTCTCACTAATCTTTTACTTAGTTTCAGTTCAAATATTTGAAGGAAAAAATTCGGCTGCTAGTGGGACTTGAACCCACGACTACAGAATACCCACCCAATTCAAGTCTCACTAGCAGCCGAATTTTTTCCTTCAAATATTTGAACTGAAGTTCTGCCTAGCATGATGTTAATGCGATACACAATAAAATCTCTTTTACTTTGTTACAACACCAATAACTGTAAACTTTTCATGTTATATAATCACTGTCAGTGAAATAAAGACTGTATCTATTATTTATATATTTATTATCTTTCGATAGTGAAACGTCAAATCACATTGATGGGTGTACGCGTGTGAGAGGCGTGTTTGATCGCGCTACAGCGCGACAATGAAGTCGCGGTTGAAGTCCACATACGACGGTCGCCGTGGCTCAGTCTACAGTCGTATGACTTCTGGTCCCTGGGGCCTTGAGTTTCAATCCCGGCAGAGGCAAATTTGACGATTTTCGTGGCTCAGTGATGAGCAACACTGACTTTGGAACCGCGACCCCGGGTTCGAATTACAGCTGGGGCAAACATTTCTGTGATGAGCAAAGATGTTTGTTTTCGCGTCTTGGATGTCTGTCTATTGTGATTGTGTGTATCTATGCCTCCCGACACAGGGTATCCTAGTGCAGGGATGTGAGTGTATAAGAAATATATATATGTGATGACCATGGATGTTTGTCCCGGATCTTGGATGTTTGTTGTGATGTGTATTTCCATGCCCCCCGCGACACGGAATAGTAGCCCGCACTACTATTCTCTGTGTTGCGGGCGACATGGATAGAGTGTAAAAAAAATATCACCTGCAGCCGTTCTTGAAGTAGTGCTTCACCGCCAGTGGCCCCATACGGATAATCCCCTGCATACATGTCGTAGTCTCTAACAAGGAACTTTAGTTCCTGAAACGCTTTTCCGCTGTGATCTTTAAAAAGTGTCCCATAACTCACCAGTGACTGGAAAATGAAAATACATACTCATAGCTTACTACATACTAGTATAAAGTTTTTTACTTAATTAAAGACTATTTTCTTGTTTTTTTTCAACTGGCAGATGCTTTTATTAAAATAAAACACTAATAACTAATTACAATACTGCAGCTACTACAATAACATTTGAGCAACCCACTAGCTATCGGTAGCTTATAAATAACTCAAATGCTCCTACCCGCTACCGGCTGGCAGCATGCCCAGAATGCTAGCAGCATTGCCATGTTGAATTGCAATGCTGATTCGTCGAGCCAAATATGTGCCAGCATTTTGTCACGCGTCACATCGATCCAACGCTCCGATAAGTTTTGGAAAATCCGATGAGCCCACGGGCCCAATGTCTCGACCCCAAACGGTTAGCTAGGTTAGCTTTCTGAGCTATAGAAACCGAATAGGATATATTTTCAATATATTATTTGTACTGTTTGTTTGATCTATATATCGTGATCGCTTCTTATATGGAAAACTAGCTGTGCCCCGCGGTTGTACCCGCGTGGTAATGAAAACCGGTGATGATGGTGATGATGAAAATAAGCCTTTGTGTTAATCCAGGGTATAAGCTAGCTCCGTACCACATTTCATCGAAATCGGTGTAGCCGTTTGAGCGTTAAGAGGTAACAAATGGAAAAGTGAAACAAGGACACCACCTAGTGTGAGATAAGAAGAAAAAGAAAGTTCCCACAGAAATTTTTACAAAAGTTGATCAAGTATTTCTCCTCATTTTCAAGTAAATGTTTAAAATGTTCTACGAATAGTTGAAATCGGTTTGTAAAATTTTTACCAAAAAAAATAGAACCGACTGCAACACTGCAAAGTGTGAAATGACTTGTTGAAGTCGGTACCATGGGCACAATATTATGATGATAGTTAATTTGTGAAATATCATGCCGGTTCACCAGGCCGGTAGGAATAACTACGAAAATGAGCGGCGCTGGTTCTGTCTGACTGAAATTATAATATTTAAGCATAGACAACAATACCATCAGATTTCTCAAGTCGTCTTCCGTTATAGTCTCGCGCAGGTTGTAGATCTGGAGGGATGAGAGCAAACTGGAAAGCATGAAGACAGAGCAACTCTCACGAACAGTGCTCTCACTGTCAAAGGTGCCAAGCGTATCCAGTAATAACACCGCCACCTGCGAAAAAATATGAAAACATTGAATGAATAGGATCTTATTAACGAACACAAAAGGATGAGACGCAAAGGTCACGCATGATAGTTATCTTTATCTACAAGTACCACAGATTATAATTATGTCGTTTGTACTCATTTTGACGTGATAACGTTTTATAAATTGATGAATACCAGCAACACTCATGAAAAATAGTAACGTTCCGCGTAACGTTCCACCTGAGTTTTGTATTACATAAAATAATCAAAGTCAAAGTCAAAGTCATAAATGATTATGACGTTATCACGTAAATCTATCGTCCGTAAGCCGACTTTACAGACAACTATTTTTTTTTTACTCACTACACTTTTACACTACCTCATATTAAGTAATGATGAGATCTAAAAAAAACATCTGTATTGTAATTAGTTATTAGTGGTTTTTTTTTAAAAAAAACTATTTTTAACTGACTCAAAAAAGGAGGTTACTCAATTTGACCGTATATATGTTTGTTTTTAAGTATTTTTTATGTGTGTTCAATGATAACTTTGTCGTTTATGAACCGATTTTGATGATTCTTTTTTGTTTGGTAGAGTATACTTCCGTAGTAGTCCCATTTAATTTCATAAAAATCGTACAAGCGGTTTTTGAGTTACACTCCAATAACTGAAAAGTGCTTCACACGCCTCGACGTTATTATAGTCGCGGTTGAAGACATCGGAGAACATACACAATGACAATTGATTCCATGAATAGCAAGTCACTGAAAAGGGTGAATAAAAAAGTCAGTACCTTGCGCAAAAATGATAGTTACTTTTGGGAACTATCATAGTACCGACTTCAACAAGTTATTTGGCTTTTTTGAGTGTTGAAGTCGGTTCCATTTTATGGTATTTTTTTATAAATATATGTCTTTATTTTTCTATGAAAAAACTGCTGAATCGAAATAATATATATTTCCACAACGCACTCTATATTCCAATTACCGCGTATACCCCAACGATGTTTTACTAAAGATGACGTATATTTATACTGCGCGGTGCTCAGATTTTGTTCCTTTACGACATAAACATGCTTACTGCGACAGATAATACGGTACAAATATTATAGAAAAGGATAGTTATATGTTTAGACTTGCGCTTAAAATACGCGTCGTAATCAAAATTACTACAATAGACTTAATTTTGCCGCCTCAGTTTCCGCGCGCTTGTTCGACATCTACCTCATATAAACATATAATATCATTGGTATACCCATTGTTTCCGAAGAGCCGGTAAACCTAGCGCGCCTTGCTTTCTTCCTACACTGACGTGGTTTGAGCGTACGAATATAACATATGTTATTAAAACTCGTTCATTATTCTTTATACTACTTATACGGGTATAGGGTGGTCTTTACGCGTAGTCGATATCACGATCAACAATTGTGTCGGCTTCTTCCGGAAGCCTTCATCAGGATCTAGCGTGCGGCATCTCGCTATGGTCGTGCAACAAGCATGTATTTGAGGTCAAAGGGATCAGTTAAACTTTAAAATACTGTCCTCTATTATAAAACAAGCTAACATTACTAACCTTTTCTCCGGAAGGTGAAAGAGCAACAAAAGGTTGCGACCACATTACGATGCCTGTTGTGACCTTTCTGCTTCCTCCTCTCCAATCAAACCCGACAAGAGGCTCGTTATCTCCACCCAACCAGGAGCCATCTGCACGAGCTGATGGCTGCAAACATACATATAAAATTAAAAAACTAACTAACTACGTGTTTTGACACATAATGACTGTATAAAACACGGGAATTACTCACTTAATAAGTCACAGGGTTCCGATTATAGTATTAACCACATTCGGCGATCTTTTTCAAGGATAATAATTTATTATGGGGAGATATATTTTTAGAATTTATTTACTACGGGTATATTTGACTCAGTTACGGCCTAAATGTACACCAGATTACGAATAAAAAGTAAAGGTGATACATATTTGGTTTTAAAATTAATTAAAACTGCAGCTAGTTTTAATTAATTTTGCGTGGTGATGATTGATGATGATGATGAAAAGTAGCCTATGTGTTATTCCGGGACCTGAAGTACCAAATTTCATCTAGATCCGTTTAGCCGTTCTGGCGTGCTTGAGTAACAAACATCCATCCATCCATACATTCATCCATCCAAACTTTCACATTTATAATATTAGTGGGATAAGTCTATGATTACGACTCTGGTTTTTGTACATTCACTTTTATGTTACAGTATGTATCAGTTTTTATGACTGAATTAAAGACTACTTTGCGTTACCTCTATATTTTTTCTTTACTATCATGATTAAAATAACAAATGTAAGGTATGATGTTAGGGTGACTCACCAAAGCTGTCAAATATCGCAAGAAAAAGTTGAGCAGAAAAGACCTTCCGCCGCGGTATGGTCCACTTATGGACACCACCATCACGGGAAGTTCTTTGACATTATCATTCATCAGAATTTTTTTCAGCTCATCCTCGTTGAGCTGGAGATTGTGGTTTTCATCAAAAGTGACTATTTGGGCGCCGTGTCCGGTTACTGCCATGATGGCTGAAAAGTAAAATAAAACCATTTTTGTTTTTTATCTGCTAGTAATTTTCGACTTTGTTTTGTCTAAGCCACAAAACAACACTGTAATATCTTTATATTTATTATTATTTGTTATATTTTATTTATTGGTAATACCAATACAAATTTTATTATTACTTATCAAAATCTTTTTTTATTAACTTACTTTAGCTCGTTCAAATATAATATAACAGTTTTATGCACGACAATCCCAAAATTGGTCAATAATGTTATGTTTCGGGTACTTTTACTGAATATCAGTAATCAATATTTGTGAGAAACTTACAATTAACCAAAAAAATGGCTTCTGTGTCAAATCAGAAAGCTATTATTCTAATTATGCTAAATTTCAATTCAATTTCATTTCTTACTAGTTACAAAAACGTCTCTTATATTATAGGCGTTTCATCAATTTATCGTTTCAATCACGGGCAGTTTAAGTGAGTACCAAATAATGTGGCGGTTTATTTTATTTCAACTACCCACATTTTAATAAAAAGATCTATTTTTTTATTCTTTCATGGCTGTCATATTTTAAGCAACGAATGCTTAAAATATATTTAAAAATCTAACAAATACGTTATTTGATATTTTCTCAAACCACTAGTGGCAAAATATTCAACAAATAAACATTTCGAACCAATTATATTAAAACAATAATACAAAGATGCATTTACTTTGAATAAAATAAAACAGCTCTAAGACTGTTTTATTAATACGGAAAAAAATCGTATAACACTATATCATTTTGAAAAAATTGGAAAAGGATAGCTGTAGTTCGGACCCGAGGGCGCAGTTGGTTAACTTAATACTAAATAGAATCAGTATTGTATATGAGTTGACTTACATAATAATATGTGTTCCGAAAATCACTATTCACTTTATAACACTGTAATGACAGCGCGCGGCGTGGAGTTATATAGCTGTGGTTGACTTGCAAGCGCTCCTTTTATTTATATAATACTAGCTGCGCCTCGCGATTTTACCCGTGTAATGATGAAAATCGGTTATTATGGCGATAATGAAAATAAGCCTATATGTTAATCCAAGGTTTAAGCTATCTCCATATCAAATGTCATCCAAATCCATCCACCCGTTTAGGCGTGAATGACTAACAAACATATATCCATACATCCATACTCACAAACTTTGTCATTTATAATATTAGGAGGATTGTTGTGTAGGAAGCCGTATGTTCCGATGTGGTGTTTTATCACATCCAGATAGCGGTTCTTGCGGTGGCTGGTCATGATAACGTCACTAGTGTAGGTATACTTGCTGATTATTTACTTGTGAGACCGCAATTGGAATTCAGTAGGTTAATTCGGACTAGTTTATGTTGTATTGTATAGAGGCCCATTGCTGATGCGCAGCCGTATTATGGCTGCATGAAACAATTTAATTCAGCGGGGAGTATTCCGGGGAATATTGTATAATATATAATCCCGTGTTTTTGGAATCCTTAGTAACACAGGGAATCCTAGCACAGCTACTAATGATGCCTTTAGTGTTATATTGTAGTTACTAAGATAATAACAATTTTTGTGAATTTCATCAACACTAAAGATGTAAAATAAGTTTTTTTTGTAAATTGGAATGAATAAATGAATTATGAATTCTGAAGAGTTCTTATTCCGGCATCACGGTTTTACTACCGCACTAGCCGGCACCGCTTGAAAGCTCATCCACATATTATTGACTCATGGGAGTCACATACTGTGCAATTCCATAGATCGTTTTTACCACACACCTGCAAAATGTGGAACGAGCTACTGCCCTTGGTGTTTTCATCGCTTATCAGGCGGCCCGTCTGCTTGTTTTCCACATATTACATAGAAAAAAATTAGGACTTTAATTTGTCTTGTACGACAGTGGCACAGATAAATTACAGTTTGTACGAATGGAACGTGCATTATTCAATAGTTTCCACGATTGCGATCAATCGTAAAAACGACGTCACAGTCATCGAATTGTCACGTAAATACCTCTACTACTACTATACTTCAGGTACTGAACACAATCCACTATTGCAATTGTAAAGTGGTCATATCTCAGCATAAAAAATGTAATTGTTGTCGTATCGCATAACTCGCCACCGTCTTCATTAAACAAAATAGAAAAATAACTATCACTATCATAATCACTATCACGTACTAAAAAATCGACTTCCACTACCGATTTACGAAGATTACCAATTGAGATGAAAGATTTATAGGACTCGTTTAAACGGATGAAAGCCTATCGAGTGAAAACCACGTGAAGTATAAAATTGTTAATGATTTGTATAGAGTTGTACTTCATAAATTAAAATTAATAGATTACACACATCGAATGCATTCATTAAATATTTTTTTCAAGATTTCTAGTATTGTATAAACATATGAAATATATTTTCATGCATATTTTTTATTAGTAGGTTATTTACTGTTAAAATATTATACATATTTTTCTACGATGTGATGAATGAGTCTACCTTGAGGGTGAAGCTGCGGGGCTTGGCTAGTACAGTTACAGATACACACGCGCACGTACAAGTAAAGTTAAGTCGCTGTCATCAGATTTGGGTTTGAAATTCTGTCACCACTGACACTTCTATACCGTTAACAGAGGAAAAAATTCTGTTAAAAAAAATAGGATCAGGCTACCATATCGTCACAGAATATATAATAGTTGTTATTATAAAATAACATAATTGAATGAGTTTTTATATAAAAAATACTAGTATTTCCTGAGATTAGCGCATTCAACCAAACAAACAAAAAAAATCTTGAGCATAATAACTTTATCATTAGCTACTTTAGATTTTGGCATAGGATTCCTACATTAAGAAATGTATTATTACTATTACTGAACCTCCATCGAATCCATATTTCACTGTATTGTGCATACTTTTTGAAATTATTTATTCATTCGGATATAACAATGTATAGGTACAATTTACAAGGGCTTAAATGACTCAATATTTGATACAATTATAGTAGATTAAAGTACTCACGTGACTCTCTGATGAGCCTGTATAGTTGGGTCACAGCGACCCTCTACGCTCACTTCATCCAAGGTCAATGTAAAAAATATTGAATGATTTTATTCATTTATTTATATTGCAAAGCCATTTGTAGGGAATTACTTATGTACAGCGACAAAAGAAAAACAATAAATATTTAAGAGCTGATTAATGAATACAGTTCAACCTTTTACCTACCGATTACAAAAAAATGTTGAAAGTTTTATATAAATTCTGCCCGTAGACACACATACGAATCGTTGTATTAAACAATGGATGCATAATGTATTATGCATCTTTAGGGGTTGATCCGCTTTGCAATGCAAAGGAGTTCCCAACGCGGGCCGATTTATGCAGATGTCGTTATGAATTTTATGAAAACATTATAGCAAGGAAAAACAAATCGAACATTTTCAAAATATTATACTGAAAAGAGAAGGAAAAATGTCAAAGAATACAATATAAAATGTATTAGGAATTTTTTTTAGTGCTACACCAGTTATTGCTAGAGAATACCTATCCGTTGATTACGCTTACTATAATATATATAGTAAGTGTAATAAGGTAAGTGTATATATATATATATATATATATATATATATATATATATATATATATATATATATATATATATATATATATATATATAATTCCGTTCCAGAATCTTAAATATTTTAATTACACAAAGAGGATAACAGTGCAAAAAATATCTTTTATAATGGTAGTTTGCCCCAAAAGATTATAGAAATACTTGTTTCTAGTCGTAATCTTCTCATGTTTATTAAACAAACATCGTGTTTAACCGACTTCAAAAAGGAGGAATTCGATTTATATTTGTTACTTCAGAACTGTTGACTGGGTGAACCGATTTTGATGATTCTTTTTTATTTAAAGTTGATTCAAGTGATTTACGTAATTGGTCAAGTGGTTTTTGAGTTACACTCCAGTAACTGAAATGTGTTACGTCTATTTGGACGACTTCCAAATTGAGGGTGAAGAAATCGGTGCACATACACAAATACAATTGATCCTACCTACTACTGATCCTACCCGTGAGTAGCAAAAGTCACTGAAAAGAATAAATAATTTTCTTTTCTTGTACCAGGCAGTTAGTTGTTCGTAAACCGTACACTGGCCATACTTTGACACGGGTAGAGAAACACTACATGGCATTTAAAAGCCATACATTTATATTTAATTATTTTAAAACATACAAAACAAAACTTACGCTATAACAAACACTTGGTGACAATTTGGTTAATGGATGTGTTCTTCTCTTCTTCTCTCAGCCATGTGCGTCCACTGCTGGACATATGTCTCCCCCATATAGGGGGGATTTGCAAATACTCGCCACGCTTGGCATGCGGGTTGGCGAGCGCAGTATGATTTACAATCCTCAGAAGGCGCTGCTGTCCACCTTCTGGTACGTGATCCCTTAGCAGACTCTTACGGCACCCACGGGAAGAGATGGGGGAGTACTATTCTAGGCCGGTACCACCACGGCACCCAATGGATGTGTTAGTGTAAGCTAAGTAACATTGAGGTCACGTTGTAGGTCAAGCTAGTCGTAATATAGCCTGTGTTATGACTTACAGCGCCGCCATAAATTGAAGAAGAAGAAGGATGAATATTTTTTTTTAGCAAAAATGGAACCGACTTCAACACTCAAAAGTGTGAAATAACTTGTCGAAGTCTGCACCATGCGCACAATATTTTGATAATATGGTACCGACTTCACGTGATTTGACTGCACAATAAAAGTTGAAGATGAAATGCGCCAACTCAACAAAAATGATTATATTGACATAGATTTATCATAACTAACAACAAATCGGGCTTTAAATCAGTTACTTTTTCAGAGTTGTCAGAATAATTTATTCCTAAAAATTAAATAGACAGATAGATACATAGATTACCATTTTATTTCAAATAAATAAATGTACATTATTGTAACGTGTGGCTATATGATCGACGGTCTTATCGCTAATGCAATCTCTTATAGACAACCTTGCGATGGACAAAATACAAGTCGTAAACTTACGACTTGTTAATTGACATACTTGTATGAAAGTTGATTAATTTCAAATCAAATCTTATAATCGTAAGCTATTAAAAATTACAAATCACTTCAAATTGTATTATGTTTTCAATATTTCTGAAAGGATCTATAAGGAAAGTTCACTAGAGTGTTTTGCCATTTTTCATACGGATTACGACAAAACTTGAAAAACAAATAAATCTTGTGTTGCTACATTTCAACTATAAACACAAATCTCTGGATGTAGTCTGTGGATATATCGCCGGTACAATGCCCTCATTGGAAACAGTCAAAGTATCAGTTTGTAATCCGTACTAAGTTATTGGTAAGAGAAGACATTTCTAGAGAGGGTATCTATATACCTACACAGATTTAGATAGGGTCTTTGAATTTGTAATTAAATATTAGACTTACGCAATTCAAACACATTGTCGAGATTGTCACGCCGTGGATCTATTCCGATGATCCCGATTAAATAAAAATAATAATAGATATCCTACTAAAATTATAAATGCGAAAGTTTGTGTGTATGTGTGAATTTCATCCAAATCCATCCAGCCGATTAGGCGTGAAACAGTAACAAACACCCTACTCACAAACTTCTACATTTATAATATTAGAAGGATTTCTATATCCAGATATAATGTTTATGAATTATTTCAGAGTAGTGGTAGTAAAAAAAACATTTGTATTCTGTAATATAAATTTAAATATATTTTTAACTACTGGGTATATAAAAGCAGGATAATCTGTACCTCTACTTCAAAATAGAAGAAATACAAATAGTATCTTAGAATAATTTAAAATTAAATTTGAATACTAACATTTCTCAACAAAGTTACAAAAACACGACCTTATGGAGGAAGAAGTGTGGTGTAGAATAGGAATATTTAAAAAGTTTTATTTCTATTTTAGTTTCATATATTTTAAGAGTTTAAAAAGATATAGAAAATATCGTTATGTCTTTCATCCTTAACTGCAGAGTGATTAGCATTAAATTTGGGATTTAAATTATATAATATAATCGCTTGAACTCTTCTGCTTGCGGTAGTAAAAGGGTTAAACTATCCAACGGAAACAAACAGTTGAATTTCAAATACCTCTACATCATTTAATCTTTTAATAAAAATAAATGAAAGACGATATTGCTTTATAAAGTCTTGAGCTCAGGATAAATGGTAAGCTATTAATCCCACACTCGGGCGATGAAGATTTGCTGTACGAGAGGGATGCAATTAAATATGAGATAAATAGTTAGTTGAGATCTCGTTGCAATTCTATTCGTAGCAAAGATTACATCGTGGTATAAACTCGAGAGGGCTCAACTTTAAAATGATCTTATATCTCGTTCTAATGAGAAGAAGCACAATCAAGCAGCTGATTTCGGTGATTTCGTTTGCTAGTGTACAGGTTTCGGTTCAGGTTTTTGACATTGCTTATACGGTAAAATCAAGTTACCCAATTGCCGTACAACGATCTTCAACGTCTTTTGATATAATTTGTAGGTACATTGTCTCAAAAAATATCATGAAAACACAAAATAAGTATGAATAAATAATTAAGGTACAACGTACGTCTAATTCATCCACATTACTTTTATACCATTATTATATATATGTGGTATCCTGCTTTACTCACGTTTATAGTCGAAGTTTCGACCTAGGTTCCGAGCATGTCCGATGCTCATCCTCAGGTGAGTTTACGCTGCCAGATCCCGGCGACCACTGAGGATGAGCATCGGACATGCTCGAAACCTAGGTCGAAACTTCGACTGTAAACGTGAGTAAAGCCGGATACCACATATATATGATAATGTGTCAAACTCACGAGAATTTCCAATCAAAAATTACTTTTATACCCTCGAAAACCATTTTAGGTTGGTTATCATACCATAAGGGGTATGCTGAAAATCAGCTTGACGTAGACACTATGTCTTAATGCAGTAACGTAGTGCTGAGCATATCCCTATTGTCAAAGTGATAGACTTATATTGTGAGGCAATACGCCTCAGACAAAATACAAATACAAATATATTTATCGACACAAAACACTTTTATAGTTTACTAGAACATGTGGTTATCGATGTATACATAATTAAGTATGTGAATTATGTATGTAAATACAATATAAAAGGCCTTTAGCAGCCGTGCTAGGGTCACCTGTGTTACGGCTGCTAAGCTACTTCCTATAATCAAAGCAATAGATAATAATATGCAACGATCATCTTGACTATCACATACCTAACTTAATAAATATATTATTAAAACAACATAGAACAAATACAATAAAAAGCCAGGATATTATGTTAATTAACTAAAACTTAAATAACCTAATGCGTGGTATAAAGAAATGAGGGAGTAAGTACATTTTCAAATCAACCTATTTTTTAACAAATTTTCAATGCAAGTAATTCGTATCAGAAAATGTATATAAGGTCATAATATAAGGTTTTTTGTGTTATTTTACACGAGCTACAGCCCCGCGGTTCGATGCGGTAAACGGTTATCCGACTTACTAAATTATCCCACGGAAATTATGTATTTTTCCATTCAGTCAATTCAGCGTGAAGGAGTAACAAACGTAGAATCGACAGCATATTATGTATGTACCCGAAGCAAATAACATACGTCATATTTAAATATACGTATGTGTGTACATGTCAACTAACTTTTAGGACAACATTGTGACCATTTTTTCGCAATAAAGAACATTGATTGATTGATTGACTGACAAAATTTCGCCTTTTTTAATATTAGTGTGATATTAATATTAAAACTCACGTTCATAATTACTTTACACTGTTTCTTACGGGTATAACGTGGTACTTACGCGTAGTCGATCACGATCGACAATTGTTTCGGCTTCTTCCGGAAGCCTTCATCAGGATCTTGAGTGCGGTGCGTTAGTCGTAACGTCCCGTCTCGCACGACTACGCGTAAGTACCACGTTATACCCGTAAGAAACAGTGTAAAGTAATTAGTGTGATATATTTTTTGGCAATTATTAATTCGGACAGGCAAGCGCAGCATAGGACGGCCACCGACCAGGTGGACAGACGACCTGACTAAGATCGCAGGCAAGGGCTGGATGCGGGCCGCTTCCAACAGGTCCTTGTGGAAATTAATGGGGGAGGCCTATGTCCAGCAGTGGACGTCCTATGGCTGAGATGATGATCATGATGATGATTTTTTGGCAATATTTTTTTTTTCTGTTTTCTATTCTTATATTATGAAGTGAATCGTCAAATGCTTTTTAAGGCCACTCCCTTGAACATTCAAAAGTCAATTACATCTTCAAACTTGCAATATACCAAAATTCTAAGAAAAATAATATTTTCTGTGTTTAATATTACCGTACGGAAACTTCCAAAGTAAAATGTCAAATAAAGAGAATTTAGTATTTAGATAGAACGTTACACAAATAAGGTGCTCTTCTCTCCATACAGCTTTAAAAGTGTAACGGAGTCGAGTCTGTACATGAAATTACACACTTACACATTGCTAAGCATGACTTCTTGGCTTTATACTTCAAATATACACATTAAAACTTTTCAACAATAAATCGTTCCCACTGCATGAGCTCACAACTTGTCACAGGATGACATGGCGAATAACCAACTATTGCGTGCTACATCCTAGACAACGTCATCATTCAACATCAGGTGAGGCAGTTGTCAAACGCAAGCTACGACACGACTACTTATAACGAAGTATATTATCCATGACACAAGCTTATAAGTAAAAAAAAATATTGTCTTTACTTTAAAAACTTCAACACTCAAAAGTATGAAAAAACTTATAGAAGTCGCTACCATGAGCACAATATTTTGATGATGGTTACTTTTGAACTATCATTTCATTTTTTTGGTAATTTTTTCTTTCACTCTTTTCAGTGAACCTTGCTTACGTTACTCACGGCATCAAATTGTAATAATGTATGTTCACCGATTTCTTCACCCTCCATAAGGAAGTCATCCAGATAGACGTAAACGATAACGTTTTAGTTTTTGAAATGTAACTCAAAAATCACTTGACCGATTTTAACGAAATTGTAATGGAACAACCTCGGAAGTATACTCTATCAACCTAAGAAAGAATCATCAAAATCGGTTCAAATACGACGAAGTTATCCGCGAAAATACATTAACATATATGTATATATAAATATATACGGGCGAATTGAGTAACCTTTTTTTGAAGTCCGAGGAGTGCGAATGAGACCACCCATTTAAATCGGTCAAGCGGTTTTTCAGTTACACTCCAATAACTGAAAATTTTTACGTCTATCCGATGACTTCTAGAGAATGACATATCGTATTCAACCGGTCTTTGCATTGATAATGGTGGACAAAGCGATAGGATTGTATTATGTCGTACCATGGCTGTAATGATCATGATAAATGATACAAAACACTTATACAATTCACATACACACCGTCAATTGTTTGTTGTCAAATCCCCGGGGCAAAGATCACACATTTTCACTTGTTCCAATTTATCTGCTTTATTTGGTACGATCATGACATATTTGGCTGTGGTGGTACCGGCCTAGAATAGTACTCCCTCATCTCTTCCCGCGGGTGCCGTAAGAGTCGGCTAAGGGACCACGTACCAGAAGGTGGGCACCAGCGCCTTCTGAAGATCGGAAATCATACTGCGCTTGCCAACCCGCCTGCCAAGCGTGGCGAGTATAGGCAAATTCCCCCTATTTGAGGGAGGCATATGTCCAGCAGTGGACATCCTTGAGTCTTGCTTCCTGAATCGGATGAAGATTTAGATTCGATCGAAAGCCGAGCCAAAACACAGGGCCTTCAACGGGCCTAGAGCTGCTGGCCTATCGGGTTTCTCTCGGTTACATTTCGGTGAATGAGCATTGGAATTACACAATTAAACTCCACAACCCCCATTCGTTTCCTTATGGCTTTTACTACTATAATATTATATAGGTACAACTCCAGAGTCTTCAAATCACGAGTGAATAGGTACTTTCTGAGCATGCGAGTTACATCTTAGATGTCACTTAACATCAGGTGTAACAGCAGTAAACGCAGTCATTAAAAAAAGATACTACTAAACTATATAATTTTTTAGATAAAATAGCGAATTGCAGGCATAGTCGCGAGTAGATCAACTAACTCGTTAGGTGTATACACTATTCTGAACAAAGAACGTATGCATTCCGTGCACAGTAATATCCAGGACAGGACAGGTACCTAATGTCCGTTCTGCAATGCGGACTTGTAAAGCGAGCAGTGTGCTGAAGTAATTGTATCGTGCTTTGGAGTTTTCAAACAGCTTTGTTTAAAATTCGAAGTTATATATGTTTTGCCAGCTTTATGGTTTTGTTTGCGTAAAATGCGATTTTCTCTTAACAAGATACGTTTTTATTTATAAAGATATTTGCCACCGATTGCTATACTATTTTAGAGTAATATTTAGGATTCCTGTTTCTTTTACATGGAATGCAATAAAGAGTATTTGTATTGTATTGTTATTTAGTCACTTTCCTCAAAATGAGACTGGACTGACATAGAAGGACTAGCTTTCGGCCTGCGAGGCCGAAACTCTGATTTAACGTACGCTCACGTCAAATCTGTTTGATCTATGAAAGTTGTGAATTTGACGATTTGTTTCTATGATCTAATTAAGATCACAATTTAAAAAAGAACTTCTTGTATGACTTATATATGTAACTAGGATCATCTCCGTCATCTCGGACGATGACGCAGCGCGCTACCAGTCCCGGGCACACCACTTCAACACAAACTGCGCCGTAGCGTAAACTCACCTGAGGATGAGTGACATGCCCATCTTATTCACCTCCTTATTAGTCTAGTCAACAAGTGCTTTTTAGGTCGAAACTTTTTCTAATTCTCCGAAAATTATGATTATGGTGTCATTCGATTCGGAATGGTTTGTAGAAACTTTTTGAGAAAATTGAAGGGCCGCTCGCAAAAATTGCAAAAGTTATAAACAATTAAAAAAGAAAGAAAAAAAAAAGAATTGGAAACCTAGGTCAAAACTTCGACTATAAACGTGAGTAAATCCGGATAATACATTTATATAATACCAAGATAGAGACGATATCGATGACCAATTAAAATAACTAGCGGTTAAGTACGAAAATATACACACATAGCTTTCACATTTATTTTCCAAATACCACCCTGTATAGGACGTATACAATCCCATATTTATATATAAATAAAAGTTATTACTCATTTATTTATTTAATAATAGCAGCAATTCCACACACATTATCTGTTGCCGGTACTCTCATAGCTAAGCCATAAACGTGCAGACTTGAGGTAATCTGAGGATTACTAGAGCGGACCCGTTAATATTGCGTAATCGGGTATATCCAATTACCAACTATCCGTAGATAACTATGTTCTCGAAATGAATTACTTAGACTGCTTTAGATCTTATTTCGTTGAATGCAAAAGTGCCTTTCATGAAAATCTTATTTTATTTACTTGTTTAATATTTAGAAAATAACTAGGTTATTTTTGTATAGAACGGCAGTGAATAATCCTACTAATCCTACTAATATTATAAATGCGAAGGTTTGTGTGTAAGTGTGTATGTGTGTAAGTGTGTATGTGTGTAAGTATGTACGTGTGAAAGTGTGTATGTTTGTTACCTCTTCACGCTCAAACGGCTTCACCGATTTCGAAGAAATTCGGTATGGAGATAGCTTATACCCTGGATTAACACATGGGCTACTTTTATCTCTGAAAAAATGTATAATTTCCGTGGGATAGTTCAGGTAGCGGGAAAACTGTAACCCGCGCGGGTGAAACCTTGGGTGCTACTAGTAAAACCATAAAACGCACAAACTTGAATATATGTATGTACTTTGAACCTTGCTTAACTTCTCATGAAACTCGTTTGCCTGCTGGAAATAAAGTTGACGGTGAGTTCTGGAGGTATAACAGGAAATTCATAATCTGCGCTAGTAAGCACCAAAGTTTTTCATTTTTCGTTTGACTTTTCATATAATTTATTAGTTATGCCGCTTTATCAGTATCCCACTCGACGGTCAGTGATGATGAGGTCAAAGGTGAAATCCTTCCTAGATTACTTCAGAGTGGTTACAAGCCAGATTTTGGAAAGTACCCAACTATTATATAGGAATTTTAATGTTTTGATACACCGCCCGTTGGCACTAATTCTGTTCTAAAACAACCAAAATAGAACAATACCTTACACGTAAATAACAACCTCTATATAGTCATCTCATTCTTGCTTGACTTTTTCAGTTTAATTTTTAACGGCGGTGAGTGAGAGATGTTTAATTTTTTTCTATAGGATTATAGAACGAAAATGAGGGAAGTAGCAAATCCTCACTTCTTTATTTCCCTCCGAAATCTCTTAGCAAAGCTGTACTCTACTGAATTAAAGGGGAAACGGGGAGTGAGTTTTGTGCTGGCTTTTAACCTGTCCCTGTGTCTTTATGCCACAAAATATGAATATTAATGTACTTAAAGACGCTAAGTAGAAAAAACGCGTAAGTAAGAAGAAACGCGAAGCAAAAAGTAGAACAAAAAGCTTGTACTGTACATGCAATATATATTCGGTCAGGACTCAAAAAACGGTTATGTATATAGTTTTATTTTTTCAAAATATTGCTATCAAAAATATTAAAATACGTGAATCTTCCAAAATAAGAAGAATAATACAAAAGTCAGATTGATGGGTTACAGCGTAGTCTAGTAACGTTTATGATTATTATTGTTATATTCATAATTTTTCATTTTTTACTTATATATTTTGTGAAATTCCTACTACCGCTTAGTATTACGTGATTTGCTAGTCCGCGATCACCACCCGCTCATTCTCACCGTGACCACTGTAAACGACGGACCTATTCTCTAGCTCGCTCTGCACTCTTCCGTATATTTGTAGCTTATTTTACACCGATAAGTACGAGCGCTATTTGGCTAAACTGTCTGGAAAACCCCGCCTTAATGATGACAATTACACTGTAAGGCAAATTATTCGTGCTACGGACGCTGTAGCTACGAACTATCTACGAGGTGCTACAAAACCCGTAACATACCTACGGTAATATTTTCCTTTGCAAAAACAATTGTCGCCAATTATATCACGTGCTGCCTTTGAGCTACGTATGCATTTTTTTTTTTTTTTTATCTATCAACATTCATACAAGGTCTTCAGGTCCCAAACTAGGCAGAGCCTGTACTATGGTAACCTGATGACTGATATACATACTTATATACATATACACACCCAGACACAGGTCAAACAAACATGTTCATACACACAAATGTTTGACCTCTCCGGGAATCGAACCCGGGACCAGCGGCTCAGAAGGCAGAGTGCTACGAACTGCGCCAACCGGCCAGTCTAAGCTTTTAGAGTTATGAGCGTTACTTGTGATTATGGTCACCGATTTAAATTAGACTTTTCTGTTTTATACTTCTTTTAGACTTAATTCGACCACTGCGTTAATGTGCTCAACATTTATCATGTGTGGAATAAAGTAATTTTTCATTTTTTCCGTCACATCTTTCCGAGAAGCGATGACAGCTCAGCGGTGGGAGTGTCACCTGTCAAACTAACGGACGCTGGTTTGATTGCCACCAACAGCTTAAGCTTCCGGTGAAGGTAACACCGTTATCAAATTCCCAGCATGGTGCTAGGGTACTTTCGAGTCAGTGCTAGGTGGGTGCCTAACTAGCTACCACCCTCAAGTTTGAAAAACTGTCACCAAACACATAGTGTGTTCAGGCAGCAGTCCTTGAGAGCCAGTAAGCATACTAGGTCTGGCGTGATAACATCTTCGACCACATTGTCACTGACCATGAAAGTCAAACGCTAGATCTATAAAGTAAGCAAAAAAAGACACATGTCATACGCTGGCGCCGTGGCTAATTCGGCGGAGCAATCGAAGGGGCGAAAATATGCTAACCTAAGTAGTGGTTACATACAACCGTATGGGGTCGAGACAGTGGGTCCGTGGGGACTGGGAGCTCATTTACAAAACTTATCAGAGCGTTTGATTGATGCGACGCGTGACCAGAATTCTGGCACATAAGCATTGCAATTCAAAGGGGCAATGTTGCTAGCACTCTGAGCACGCTTCGAACTGGTAGTAGATTAGAGAATTTCAGTTATCTATAGGCTGGCAACGGCTAGTGAATTGCTCAAATGTTGATGTAGTAGCTGTAGTATATTAATTAGACATACATTCTCTGAAAAGAAAATTATACAGAAAAAAACTTAGCAAGGTAATCCGTGGTCCGTGACTGGTCTCTGTAACGAGGTCTAGAAAACAAAGAATTTAATTTCGGATTTTTGTATTGTTGTTTATTTTCGTTTGCGATTCCAATTTAATCCGAATGCAATCAAGGAACTGTTGCTGCCATTGTATTTAAAACGCGATATTGCGATTGCAAAAATAATTTTTATTCATTGATATGTGTCTCACTGACAAGTGTACACAAAAGAACAAACAAAAGTAAAAATACACTCGAGCAAGAGTTGATGATTTTTTGTCATATTATTAACCGACTTCTAAAAAGGAAGAGATTCTATGTTCGACTGTATGTATTTTTAACTGACTTCAAAAAAGGAGGTTACTCAATTTGACCGTATACATGTTTTTTTTTATTCGTGATCGTGGATAACTTCGTCGTTTATGAAGCGATTTTGATGATTCTTTTTTGTTAGATAGAGTACTAGTATACTTCCGTGGTGGTCTCATTCAAATTTGATCAAAATCGGACAAGCGGTTTTTGAGTTATACTGCAATAACTGAAACGTGCTACGCGTATCTTGATGATATTATTGCCGCGGTTGAAGACATCGCAGAACACACAATGACAATTTATTGATCCCGTGAGTAGCGAAGGTCACTGATAAGGAAGAAAAAAAAATTCACACTTTTGAGTGTTGAAGTCGGTTGCATTTTTTGTTAAAAAAATTTTTTATGAATGTTCACCGATTTCTCTCCTACTTGTGGACCGATTATCAACATTCTTTATTTATTTGTCAGAGTATACATCCCTAGGTGGGAGGTGAAAATCGGTAAAACGGCTTTTGAGTTACACTCCAATAACTAAGGAGTGTTACGTTAATCTGGATGATTTTCTTATTGAGGGTGAAGAAATCGGTGAACATACAAAACGACAATTGATCTCTTGAGTAGCATAGAAGCATTATTCTCTCTGGTGCGACACGGACCATATTTTCATAAAAGAGTATTGGCGAAATCAACTTTCGATTGAAGAAAACAAACCGATAACTTAGTAAAACTAGTCGGTACTCGTTCTGTGACTACAAAAATGTCCAAACCTGTAGCGCCATCTAGGTTTAGCCTGTAATTATGAGGTATTTTCCGGCGTACGATTTTCTTCAGGCGATTGTCAGTCTTCTTGTAGTATATTGGTCCATGATTATAATATATATAAATCAATTATTCGAACTCGTCTTTACATATAGCTGAGGTTGAAATATGAACTATTCAAAGTCATTGTTTATTTCATGCCGAATATATTCACAATTCAATGAACATATTATGATACTTACTAATCAATTATTCAAACAAGTAGGTACTCTAACTATTATGATACAAAGTCTAAACTATATTCACCCTCATCAGCACCTAATCAAAATGCAAACAGTCCCTTAATGTTCAACCATTTTATCAAATTAGCATAATAGGTATATAAACTTATTATAAATGCTTGTTTGGATGGATTGATGGTATATTATTACTTTACACAAAAGTAATAGTCAGTGAATATTATTGAAATCTGATGTTTACGCATAAAACTTAATTTTCACCCGATTTTCTCATTGGGTATTGTGTGCTTAAAGGCAGAAAGGGCAGAAAGGCACAAATCTTGATGCGTGTTGATTTAAAATAGTACTTTATAGATGACCTACGGCACAAAATAAAATCTTGTTATTGTACGTTATCACATTTTTAAACATTTTTATTACCTTTATTTGGTGTACGACACAGTTCAAGCGTATTTGTCGCTACCGCAAGAACTTTTCATAAAGAGAAAATATGGTAGCATGAAAATATTTTCTCACTAACAAAATTAGCAAATGGATAAAAGTATTAATGTAACCGGTTAGGTTAAGTGGAATGGTACTTAAAAAAGTAAATTTTACCCGTCAGAATAAGTCGAGTGCTAGGTACTTGCCTTGGCGTAATAGCCAAGTTGAGCCAAGGAATATTTTATAATACCTATAAAGAAATCCCACAAACAACATCGATTTTTATTTTTTAATTGTAACAGCCTGTATCTTTTCAAAATCGAATGCACTCAGAGTACCTACCTATCCGGAAATAAGTAAACAATTATTTCCACCAGTTATCTTTTTAATTTATGTCGCGATTGGTTCACAGCTATCAGTGATCTAAACAGTCCTCTGCCTGCTTAACCTTGACATAAAGTTGCTTGCTATTACTCCGATGCTCTTTCTTAGGCGGGTCATCTACGTGGCCGAACTGGTATCCTCGGGAGAGATATTGGAATATTGCTATTGATACGAACATCAATCCCGTGTAAATAAAGGATTGGGTTTCCTGAAACAAAAGAAAAGTCAAATTATCTTTATGATGACACTAGCTGCGCCCCGCGATTATACCCGCGTGGTGATGATTGATGATGATGATGAAAAGTAACCTATGTGTTATTCCGGGATCTGAAGTATCTACATGCCAAATTTCATCGAAATCAATGTAGCCGTTTGAGCGTGAAGAAGTAACAAACATACACACATACACACAAACTTTCACCTTCATAATAATAATAGGATTAGAAGTCAAACCCCCTTACTTATAAACGTTGAATAAGCTGCGAATAGTAATTCAGTGTTTTGTTCCGTTCTTTCAACGTCAAACTGTCATATAAGCGACAAAGACAAAACACTGAATAACTATTCAGAGGTTATTCAACGTTTATAAGTAAGGGGGTAAATAACCCATAAATTGTTTTACACTAGCGACACCTAAAATTATTTCATTTGTGACGTTAACTACATTAAAAATAAATATAGTCCATAACCACACTAATTATATATTGATTATTTTTTAATTTGTGGCTTTAGTGTTTTTGTTATTTTTATGTGGTATGTCTTTCAATATATGACGATCGCCGTGGCGCAGTGGTCAGTGTCAGTGACATGACTTCTGTGTCTCCGGGACCCTGGGTTCGAATCCCGGCAGGGGCAAACATTTGTGCGATGAGTATAGGTGTTTGTCCCGGGTCTTGGTTGTTTGTGTGTTGTGATTGTGTGTGTCCATGCCTCCCGCGACACAGGGAATCCTAGTGCGGGGGTCTGAGTGTGATTTAATCAAAAAAAAAATATTTTACACTCTCCAAAATCGTTTCGGCTGGGAAACTGGATCTTTATTTCAAAAAGAGGAGTTCTGGAAATGTTCTACTGACTCACGTGCCTGAAATACGAAATCACGAAATGGAAATCTCCCTAGCGGTCACCTATACAAGCTGAGACAACAGGACTCGTTGCGCGACCCAGTTATACAGTTAAAATCGCATAGATAAACTGCGACGGGCGCTTCACTCCCCGCCTCAGTTAAAGCAAGCATAATATATGTTCATGTACTATTTAATTTTTAGGCGGACATCGTTTTCAGCTTGTTTTCAATCGGTATATTAATGTCACATTTCTTTTTTCGTGATACAGGGTTTTACTAAAATAATATACTAATATGGGTGTGTATATGTATATAAGTATGTATATCAGTCATTAGGTTACCATAGTACTGGCTCTGCCTAGCTTGGGACCTGAAGACTTTGTGTGAATGTTGAAAAATATAAAAAAAAAAAAAAATATTTAATAAATAATTATTTACAACACAGTTGCTACAGTCAACATTTGAGTTATCCGTTAGGTGTTGCCAGCAGCATTGCCACGTTGAATTGCAACGCTTATTCGTTGAGACAAATATTTGCCAGCATTCTGGTCACGCGTCGCACAAATCAAGCACTCTGATAAGTTTTGGAAAATTCGATGTGCTCGATTTCTAGACCCTAAATATAGATAGCTTATAGATTAAATGTAATTACGACATTTTTTTAAAAAAGTTTTTCTTATGGCGATTCGCTCAATGGAATGGAAACATAAAATTGTAAACACACTAATATTATAGGTAAATGTGAAAGTTTAGATGGATGGATAAATCAATGCTTGTTACTATTTCACGCAAAAACTACTAAACAGATTTGGATGAAATTTTGTATGGAGATAGGTTAGACCCTGGAATACCTACCACATAGGCTACTTTACATTCCAAAAAATAGTTGCTGTTCCCGTGGGATAAGCAAATAATTAACAATCCTCTGTTACTCGTTCACACTCAAACGGTTTACCGATTTCTATTAATTTTGGTACGGAGATAGGTAGAACCTGGAATAACACATAAGATACTTTTATCTCGGAAAAAGTATAGTTCCCGTGGGATAATTGAGATAGCGGGAAAACCGTAATCCACGCGGATGCAACCGCGGCGCGCCACTAGTGGTATAGGAACAAAAGGAAACATGTAAACAAAGTCTTGATCGAATATCACTCATCAGGTGTTATAATACTATTAATTACAATAGTTTTTTTCAACCTGTAGATCTCGCCTCCCAGGGTGGTAGAACTGTATAAACTAGGGGTCCATAAAACGTATTAGTTTGTGGAGGACCTATATAGAAATACTTGCACGATATGAAAAGAATAAAATATTAAAAGCCCTCTAGCAGCCCCAGCCTGAGGTCTGTTTTCTTTTTAAATATTATGTGAAACGTGCCTTCATTATTGAAATAAAGACAACTTATTAATTTCTAATGGAAACTTATTTCTGATTTATGCTTAAGTGTTGTATTTTTAATTAAAAATAATAAGTTCGCACAGCACTTGGAATATTGCAAATTGGTTTGCGAATGTTTTATTGCTATCAGATATTCTTAGATAACAGATCTTGGCCTTAAAATCAGTGACATAGTTATATTATAACTATGGAGATGGCCGCTATTTTCGACCAAGTTAAATGAGCGGCTTTAAAAGGTTGTACTTATTACACGTAACTTATTACAACTCACGTTCATAATAACGTTAAACTGTTTCTACGTGTACAATGTGGCACTTACGTGTAGTCGATATCACGGTCGACAATAATTGTTTTGGCTTCTTCCGTAAGCCTTCAGGATCTTGGGTGCAGTACGTTCGTCGTAACGTCCCGTCTCGCATTGATCCTGATGAAGACTTCCGGAAGAAGCCGAAACAATTCCCGACAGTGATATCGACTACGCGTAAGTGCCACATTATACTCGTAAAAACAGTATATAGTTGTACACTGTTCTAAAATTTATGGCATTACCTGTGAATAATTAGCAAATAGTCTGGTAATGACGATTATGATGACGTTTCCAATGGCCTCAGTGAGCAGCCATACTGACGTCATCACCGCTTTCATGCTGTCAGGGGCCTCTTTGAAAGCGAGCTCATTCCCCGTCACAGCAAACAGAACCTAGACATGATAGGAATTGAGGTCAATTTTGCAAATAAATTTTATCGTTTTTTATTTCAGAAAGAAGAAAGGTAAAAGTGGTTTAACTCTACTATAGTTTCTTATCTAACCTGTTATATAATAAATTAATACAACTGGCCCTAAACCAGTACCATGCTAGGGATTTGTTAACGGTGTTACCTTCACCGGGAGCTCAATCCGTTGGTGGGGATCGAGCCAGGGTCCATCAGTTTGACAGCCAACGTTGCAATCGCTGAGCTACCATTGCTTCCAAATTGTATTATTGATTGAATGGGATTTACACACTTACCTCTCCCATTGAAATGATAAAATACTGCGGCAGTAACCACGCCATTGTTATAGAATTAGCGGCGGTGACAACAAACACTTTTGCTTCCTGAAACAAATAGAACTAAGTAATGATTTATGGGGGATTTGCGATTGCTAAATGTTGGAATTAAACGTTTAATTCAATCACTTCAATGATTCATCCTCGATGGTCTCGAGTAGTATTTTCTCGAAACCATGATTATTTAGTGTTTGAAATGTTTGGATCAAAATAAAATTATTACGACGTTCAATATTTAAAAGGTTTATAGGTGCAGGAGTACTTTGCGAGATCCATATCAAAATAAAAATGAATAGACAGTATGTATATAGTGTTTGGATATTGTAATTCAAGAACCGACAAAGACTCACGTGAGTGGCCAGTGCAAATTAGTTCGAGAGTAGTCGGAGAGTAATTTTACAGTATATTTAATTTTCTTTTAATTAAAGATGTTCATTTTATAATATTGCATGATTAAGAAGCGGTACATATACAGATACAGGCCACGATGGGAAACAGCGACTTAGTAATATCAACGGGTGCCCAAGATACAGGCTTAGCCTAGTTTGGGGCCCTCAGCAAAACTACGTTCCTGGCACTACGTAGGGGTGATTAATGTATTTGTAATAAATTTATTTGGTTTGTATTTGATTTGTAATAAAATGTATTTATAATAAAGAGGAAAAATCTAAAAGTATATATATAAAAATAAATAAAAATACCACGTGAGTCCTGGTCGGATCTTATCATTATAATGATGGATGAACGTCGTGAGACCTTGGGAGAAAATATAATTAAGTAAAACTAGAACTAACAGCTTATGGGCCCAGTACGCTCCCACTGCGCAGTAAAAAAAAACGTTTTACTTACATGCTTATTTTCCTTTTCTCCAATCATAATGACGTATACTCCGCCACTTTCAAACTCGATGTTTTCCAAAACCGTTACATTATCAACCATGATGGAGTACGTAGACGTGAACACCTCTATCTGTTCCGAAACTCCTGTTATGTTGAGAACAGCTTCTGTTTCGTTGCGTCTGCTGTTGTGTAGAACCACTTCTGAATTCTTGGTTGATATAAGAAATCTGAAAAAGATTGATGAGTTTTTGGGATTGAGGTATTGTTGATCATACTTGTTCAGGACTGACTCGACTGCATTTTGCATAATTTGACATATAAGGAAGACACATTTCTCCTATTAAGTATTGGTCTGAAGCGTTCGTAGTGGAGTTTACTCATGCAATTTTAACCACGTTAAGGAACGTAATCCTCAGTCACACCTTGGAGAGCATTTATTAGTTTAATTAGCTCAAAGTAACGTCTGAACTTATCATATTAACATTAAAACTACGAGACACAAAGTAGGTACCACAAGAGAATGTATTATAAAAGCTCAAAAGAGAAGTCCTCCTAAAGAGCGAGTATCATTTTCAAATCTCTCTGGTCTATTCATTCCCTCCGTCTAGAATTTGTGCACATTTAGGTTATTATAGATCTTTACTAAGCGTCGATGTTAGCTAAAATTATATTTCGATATCTAAATGCACGCGACGATCCAATAGCGTATTTAAAAAAATATGCATCGTTTTTAATTAAATAAAACGCCAAGAACACATTTCATAAAGAAAGACGTTTCATGAAAACTACTACACGCTGTGGTTGGTTTGGAACTAACCAACATATTTATCTGAGTCTTCACGTGTTTTTAGGCCGACTCTAAAAAAAGGAGGAGGTTCCCAATTCGATCCGTATGTTTTTTTTATGTTTGTTACCTCAGAACTTTCGACGGGGTGAACCGATTTGGATGATTATTTTTTTATTTGAAAACTGGTGCTTCCCTTTGGGTCCCATTCTACACTCTAATAACTGAAAAGTGCGTGCTTATACCTAGACGATATTATAGTAACGGGTGAAGAGATCGGTGAACATGACACCACAATGACAATTATTGATCCCATTCTTACAAAGGTCACTGAAAAGAGTAAAAAATTTTTTTTCCAAAAAATGGAACCGGCTTGAACACTCAAAAGGGTAGAATAACATGTCGAAGTCGGTACCATGAGGACAATATTACGATATTAGTTACTTTGAACTATCATGGTAACAAGTTATTTCACACTTTTGAGTGTTGAAGATGGTTCAATTGTTTGGTTATTTTAAAAAAAATTTAATATGTTTGATAAAGGCGTTACTTTTCATAATGACCTTGTTAAAAAACCTAGTTAAAAAGGTAAATATCTAGTTAGTACCTCTTTGATTTGACTATTAATTATTATTATATTATATTTGAATATTATTGAAAATTATGATTACTTAAAATAAACAGAGTCTGAATCCAAAAAACAGTTCTATTTTATTTTTATAAGTGTGAAATGAAAATAGGAGTTATTTAAGTAAAAGGTTCGATTACCGTTACCATTCCCAATCAAACCCGCTTTCCCGTTCTCGATCAAATAAGTTTGGAGTGATCAAAGAGCCACCCCACACAAAGAATGATTGAAAAAAGGCCGAAGCTCGAAGACATGGGATTAACACACCTCAATCGAATGTATATTGGCCTATGTGGAAAATTGTGATAGATATTAACCGAGGCACAACATAACGCTGTTCATAACATTGGGAGCTAAAATAGCGTTTCCACTCTTGTTATTTCGTATTTCACGACTGAGTTTCAACTTAATGTGATTTTTTTGTTAAAATGTAAGTGTTTTTGTTACTGTCTCAAATAAATCTATTTTCTTTCTTTATTTTTTTAATGCTTCACCTCAGCCTTAAGAGATGGCATAAAACAACCTGTCAAAACGTTTTACCAGGAAAAACAAGTATATAGATATTCTTAAAAAGCATAGATACTATGTATCATATATCATGGCGCTGTAAGCAGAACCTGATATCGATATATAAGCACTTGTAATTCATTAATAAAAGGTGAAATATTCAAAACACCAAGTTATGGAGTACCGGCCTTGAAATAAAAATACAGGTACTTTTTATGGCCTCTACTCTATTTTCATAAATGTATTGAATGACAAACAATTTCTACATCTTTAGTATATGGATAGGTCATACACGATTTGTAAATGCATACACGATGGTTGAAATAGGTCCAAACAACAGTTTTGTTCAATTCATCATCATCTCAGCCATAGGACGTCCACTGCTGGGCATAGCCCTTTCACATTGAACTTCACAAGGACCGGTTGTAAGCGGCCCGCAACCACCTCTTTTCTGCGGTCTTAGCGAGGTTTTCTTTTCATAACTGTAATTGGATGAAAAAGAAAGCGATGAAACTCATATACATATTCCACGTCATTATTCATTTATTCCGTGCGTATATGGGTACAATAATAAAGGTTTAAATGATTAAGTATTTAGTTTAGTAGTTTATTTATAAATTATTAAGATTAGTATTTAGATGAAAGCATTTAAGTTTGTATTTGAAACTAAAACGTATGAATGACTTATGACTCCTATCAAGTACGTTTTTTTTAATATAAGTAATGTGGGCACTTTTATCTACATTCTGTGGTCATGTTTGGTGCTGACTAACTAACCGCAATTGAGTATGACTGCGTGATTGGTACAAAAAATATTATGGAACTTTGAATTGTGGCGTAAACAGAATAAAATGATTCGCATTTGAAAGAATTTTACCTAAATTGAATGAATTACGGAATTACTACTATTGGCTCTAATTTTTTCAGCACTCAAAACAGCTAAAATTATTGAAATGGAAAAAGCTCTTCACGACTCTATCTCTAATATTAGACGAATTTTATTTCATTGCGAGCTTTAGTTCGCAATACAACTTGTTTTACCTAAAAGTACCCGCATTTTTATGTTTTAAAAAACTAAATTTAGTTTTGTCACTTATAAGTGTCCATACTAATTTGGACTTTATTGTAACCGTATAAAAACTATCATAATGAAAAAGTTATTGTTTATCAATACCATTGCCTGTTATTTTGTAACTCCACGACAAGCAAGTTTCCGGCTCGAGGCCTCAACAAACGAAACTATTTCCGGACGATTTTCCAGGAAAATTGGACTTCCGATTCGTGTCAAATGTTTTCCGGAGAAAATCCACTTTAATTCGATCGCTTTGACCAATGAGTATAATATTAGTATCTAAATAGTTTTGTTACATCTGCACAAATAGGTTGTAACTAAATTAAATCTTTACATCTTTCTTCTCTACAGTTAAAAAACAAACGCATTCACACTCATTCATACCCCATACCCCCGCACTAATATACCCTTTGTCGCACAACTATGGACACACAGTCATATTACATAAACATCCAAGACCCGAAAACAAATAGCTCATCACATAAATCCTTGCTCCAGCCGAGATTCGAACCAGGGTCCCAAAGGCAGTGTCACTAATCTCTGTCACGTAGCGATGACTGCCGTCATATTATGCTCGTCGCCGTACATTTTTCTAGGCAAGCGTGGATCATCGTAGACCGCATCATCACTTAACATCAGGTGAGATAGTGGTCAAACGCTTGCCTATTGTGAATAAAAATTAAAAAAATATATTATAAAATGTTAAAGCGGTAACAATTAAGGGGTGCCTAGTGAGAATCAGTCATCTTCGTTATCTCAATAATCGGTCACTAATCTGAAAGTCGCGGAGACGAATAATGCTGCCTCAAAAGGCCCGAACTTCCAGTAAGCGTATATAAAAAAAATTTAAAAATCTACATTTTGTCGACTTTTTGCGAAATAAGCTGTTAACGTCATATAAGCCCATCTACTCTCTAACTCTGTTACATCCGTAATCTATGGTAATCCTTTCTGGTATGTCACTGACTTATGTCAAGTGTCAAAAGAGGGGGGTTCCCCTCATGATCACAAAGATCAGCAATTTACTTTTTTAACCTTTTAAAACCATTACTTTGATAGAAATTGAAAATTGTATTAGCCTTATAATCTTAAAATCATACGAGGCAAGCCGAATTTAAATGAAAGCCATATTAATAATGTCAAAAGTTTATGTTTAAAGAAATATGTCACAGTTTACAATTAAAATATACATAATTATATCAACAAATCAATATGTTATTGTATTAGCTGTATTGTAATTTGTTATTGATATTATTAAAGGATATTAATGTGAAATATAAAATAGTGTAATAACTAAATATCTATTCTTATATGAATTAATAGAATAATAAGGGTTAAATTTCAAAAACTGCTTAATTTTCCTTTTATATTCATTTGCGGGCAAGTTTCTTGTAATGGTTGTATGGTTGATACTTGGAAACGTAGAAATATACCGTGATCTTAAGGCCCTCTTCGAGTAAATGTTTAGGTATTTGATGAGTGTTAGAGCAAGATAATTTGTATAGTTTATTTTTAATTTTGGGGTTTTAATCTGTCGTGCAATATTACCACCTAAACTCTTGATGTACTTATATACCTATTAGGTTTTCAGTAATATGTTCGATTTTCTTTTCGGATTTCAAAAAGTTATCTGTTTTAATTTTTTAAAACAATATAGCATTCATACTCACGGCTCGCGAAATAATATTCTTTTATTTCACTATGATGAAACTGCTTCTGAATTTAAAAAACATTAACTCTGATATTAACATGACCTGACTTTTTTTTTTTTACGTACTATAAGTTTGCGTTTGACAACTGTCTCACCTGATGTTAAGTGATGACGTTGTCTAGGATTTACCACGCAAACCTAGAAGGTACCTATTCACTCGCGACCTGAAGAAATTGATATAATTATATATAATTGATTGTCTCTCTGGTAAGTGTAAGACGTGAAGTAGGGTCTCGCGATGTAGTGTTTTATCCCACTAATATTATAATGTTCTAGGTCTATATATTTTATTCGGACGATACACTTAAACATTTCTTAGAAGAGAATAAAATAAAATTACCTGACAAAAGGGAATCCAGACTTGCTTTTCTCCACATGATCCCTGTACTTAACCACGTCATTTCCCATTAGAAAGAAAGACGACGCTTGCTTCTCTTCTACTTCAAACTGTTCATCTCTAGGTTCGATACAACTGCCCCCCATTTTCAAAGTCAAATGGGAGAGTCCCCGAGCACGTAAGTCTCTTTTTAAGTATTGGGAGTGGTATGGGATGGTATATGTTATGTTTTGGTGGATATTGTCTATGGATATAGAACATGGGTTCCCGTTATAGATCCGCAGTTGAGAGAAGTCTGATTGCGGCAGGACGGGATACGTACTCTGAAAGATTAAGAAAGACATTATGTTATAGATTTTCTATGATACAGATTTATAAAAAAGTACTACTAAAAATACACATTAATTCAATACAAAAATATAAACGATTATATTTGCATATAATAAAAATAACAATTCTTCGAAGGAGAGTTGTCAGAGTCTTAAAAAGGCTACGTAGCTTAATCCCCCCAGTATGACAGATTTCATATACCATGAGGCAGCTCATCTGCTTGTTTGCCATCTATTACATAAAAAATCAGGAAACTGTGTATTTGTTAACTGTGAGTTGTAAAAACAGGCTCTAATGAAAAACCTCTTTAAATAGCATGACCTTAGGAGAGCGTGACCTTTAATTTAGTAAATGTCAAAAGTTTATATTAAAAGCCGTATTGATTCGGAGCTTGTATTATTGAGAGTATAACCACATAACAGGGATCAACGTTTCCAAAATATATTACCATAAATTGTCATGTTTTTTTATTGTTCTTACATATTCTGTTTGTCATATTTTGAAAATGCAGTGGGTACCAAACAATCGAAATAAATAATAAATAAAGAATAATTTTAAGTTTTTTTTTCACTCACACAAATACACACACACACATACGTTTGACGACTACCTCAGTGATGGTCAGTGACTATGTGGTCGAACATGGTATCACGCTAGACCTAAAATGATAACTGACTCTCAAGGACTGCTGCCTGAACATGCTATGTGTTCAGTGACAGTTGTCCAAACTTGAGGGTGGTAGCTAGACAGACGGGTACTCGCAAGTAACCTTGCTGGAAATTGAATAGCACCTGTTACCTTCACCAGAAGCTCAAGCCGTTGGTGGAGACCGAATCAGCATCCGTCAGTTTGAAAGACGCTCCCATCGCTGAGCTATCATCGTTTTGAAGTATAGTATTTTATAACACAGGTAAGCGTTGAGACCCAAACTAGGTGAAATACTGTGTTTTGGGACTCTGAGTACAATTAACTATGGGTAAGTAAATCTTTCATAGTTTAAAATATTTATCATATAAGTATAGAGTTTTGACAATAATTCTGTTCGGGTTGATTGAGATATACATATATCTTTGACAGGTATATGAGTGCAGGGGGAGGCTTTGGGTTGCGTTTGTGGCTATGTGTTTGTTGAGTGAGTGAGCGAATGAGTGTATACGCGTAAGGATGATTATGATTACTTTTTTATTTCCATATTATAGGTATAACATTCAAAATAAAATAAAAAAATATTTACCAAAAAATGGAATCTACTTAAACACTAAAAATTGTGAAATAACTTGTTGAATTCGGTACCACGATAGTTCAAAAGTAACTATTATCAAAATATTGTGTGCATGGTATCGATTTTGACAAGGTTTTTCACACCTTAGAGAGTTGAAATCGTTTCCATTTTTTGGTAAACTTTTTTTTTTCACCCTTTTTAGTTACCTTTTCTACTCACGGGGTCAATTATCATTGTGTATGTTTACCGATTTCTCCATCCACAACTATAATGTAACCGACGTATGCGTAGGACTTTTCAGTTATTGGAATGTGACTCAAAAACCACTTAACTGATTTTGATGAAATTTAAATGGGACCACACGGGAAGCACCACCTCGTAAATAAAGAAAGAACGATCAAAATCGGTTCACCCTGAAAAGTTCTGAGATAAAAAATCAACGCATACGGGTCGAATTGAAAACTTCCACCTTTTTTTGAAGCCCGTTAAAAAAGTGTATAAGCTACCTCGACTGGGACATTGGAGGTTTTCCATCTAATGCTTCAACAAACAATGCTGCATAATAAGTAGATTAAATAAATGTATTTTAGTTGTATTTTTTTTATTATCCGTGTACAGTACCATATAGTTACTGTCTCTACAGCTCTACAAGATTGCATTCAATGAACTATACCTTCAAGTAGATTTCGACAAGGCCGGACACAATGAAGGCCACTCCAGCTAACACACAGCCCAAAGTAAGTTTGTGCAGCGGATTCGTCAACATGTCGCGTCGCTCCAAGAACGGATAAAGATACTGAAAAAAAGTATCTTGTTAATTATTTTTTTATTAACATTCACATAAGGTCTTCAGGTCCCAAACTAGGCAGAGCCTGTACTATGGCAACCTGATGACTGATATATATGCATATACACACCCAGACACAGGTCAAACAGACATGTTCATACACACAAGTGTTTGACCTGTCCGGGAATCGAACCCGGGACCAGCGGCTCAGAAGGCACTGGTCACTGGTTACACAAGCTAGTAGCACTCATGCAGAGTGCTACTAGCTGCGTCAACCAGCAATTTAGAGTGTCAATTGACACACTCCAGCTACCAAATACAAGAGCCTACTCCGAGTTTAAAAAACAATGAAGGAAGTACAAGATTTGTAACTCCCTCAGCGATCTGGTGATACAACTGAGCCACAGAGCCTACAGAGCGTCCGTGTGCGAACGTTAATATAATAGCTTAGAGAAATGTTGATTGAATCCTTACAAATAAATTGGAAAACATACAGTAATACTACATAACAGCAAACCAAGTTAAACTAGTGTATGGTTAATTGGTTACATTCGTAATTATATCGTTCATTACTACCGTAGGGTTTACGGCACATATGAATTTGATTCATTATTAGAATTTCAAAAATCGAAGCTTTGTATATTTTTTTGTATTTCCTAGCACTTTCATCATCTCAGGACGTTGAAGATAGAGGGCCATGTTCAGCCCCTGCTGGACCCCCACAATCCCTATTGATGCCCATAAGTATCGGTTGGAAACGGCCCGCTTCCAGCTTCCTATATATTGATATCTTGATCAGGTCATCTGTCCACATCTTGTCGGTGGTCATCCCACGCAGATTGTCTATCTATGCCCTTCACTCAAGAACCTTTCGACCCAACAGGCAATCAGTTCCAAGTGGTACGTCCAGTTATCCACAGCCATGTCAACACAATATAATTCGCTGAGCTCTGTCAGTAATTTACGTTCTTCTACGTATCTTTACATCTCTGATTCGATCTCATTGAAATTTAATGAAAAATATGTAATAGTCAATAAAGTTTTATCTATTTGATCAAACATCTACTTTGTCCGTTGTAGACCCGAAGTAAAAAGTACCATATTATAGATCGTTACAACAACAGACGTAAACAACAATAAACGGCCTCTAAGATCGACTGCGGTTCAATAGAATTCTTTAATCAAACTGTTGTTTTGCTAAATCTCTACTTTGCTTGTTGTTGTCGCAAAATAATGAGCGCCATAGATCGTCAAAGCACTAAAGCGGAACTTTCCAATCGTTTTATGAGTACAATCGTTTCACCGTGTTTTCCTTTGTCAGCTAAATAATCGGAAGTAGGGCGCTGTTTTATATTCGCGGTAGGAGCAGCTTTCACGATTGACTCATTGTTTGTCTACAGTCAGGAACAAGAAAAACTACATTTTAAGATAAAAATAAAATAAAACTACTTAACCCACATAATATGAGTGCAGTTAATATTGTCAAATCTTAATAAATTATTATAATACTGAACATATGAAAACAGTTACATTACAAATACAAATAACTTTATTTTACATACATTAGTGGTTTATTATACATATGTAAACCCTTTGACCCCGAACTAGTTTGCACTGTGTTTCGGGATACAATGGCTTCTCCTTTAAGTACGCCAAAGTATACAATAAAAGTCACTTAATAAAAAAAAATACAAATATGAATATGAATAACATTGCTATGAATTTACATAGATATACATGTAATAGGAGTTATTAATTATTACTCATGTCTGTATTTGTTCACTATGTAGGCTATGTATGAACATATTATATTTATAGAAGTAATAAAAAATACTAATAAAATAAAATACCAATAACTAATTACAATACTACAGCTACTACAAATACATTTGAACAATTCAATAGCTATTTTCAGCCTATAGATTGCTCAAACGCTCTAACCCACTATCAGTTGGAAGCGTTCCCAGAATGCTAGCAGCATTGCCACATTGCAATGCTGATCCATTGAGCTAAATATGTGCCAGCATTTTGGTCACGCGTCGCATCAATCAAACGCTCTGATAAGTTTTGGAAAATTCGATGAGCTTCCGGTCCTCACGGGCCTAATGTCTCGACCCCAAACGGTACAAATATGTAACCACTCTACTTAGGTTACTACTCCTCTCTTTAGGTTAGTATTGAATTGTACAAAGTTGGACTACTATAGCCTACACCTACATTTTTAAAACGAACTGTCATGTAAGGGCTGAATACTATTTGCTTGTTATAATAACAACTAATTTTGCGTCGTATATTAATCATGAACTATAGGTATTGTCTTACCTTTTGAAAGAGGGGTATTAATATAAGTATAGATATGGGCGCTAGCACTTGCATCTGGTCCGGTTTAATGGTCACAAAACCGAACCGGCCGTCCATTTTTGTAGCTTGCAATGTCCATCGGGAACCCTAGAATGTCATAAGGGTATTGTTCACATAAAAAAAATGCATACAATTTATACTATAAATTAAAGTTGTTAATTACATAAGTTTTAATTTAAGTCTGCGTCTGTCAATTTATCTGCTGAATATTTTTTTCAGACTCAGATTTATCCTCATCCTTACTAATGTTATGAGCTAGCTGATCCCGCGGTTTTACCCGCGTGGACTACGGTTTTCCTGCTACCTCTAGCACTCTGGCGAAGAGTACGGAAGTACTCTTTGTCCCTACCCAAGGAGTACTTTTGTACTCTTCGCTGGTCTTTGCTGAAACTGTATTTCTTTCGAAGGAGAAGTGAGAAGTTTTTTGTTTAGAACATACCATTTGATCGAGCAGCGCCCAGAAGACCGGCAGTACCGTGAACAGCATAAGAAGAGACAAAGTCTTCTTGATATCTCTTATAAACCTCTTATCGTATTGGGTTTGTGTAGTGTCCAGCCAATGGGTCATCTTTTCGGTTCTGCCGCGCTTCAGAACTGCATTCTTTATACCAAGCTGCGGAAGCAAGCAAATGTTCCTCATTACAAAATATGTATGTTAAAATGGTTTTGTCATGTAGAGAGAATGAACGAAATAAGATTGACTAAGCAAGTATACATTGATGAAGTGAATGGTAGTGTTGGAAGAGGAAGGCCTAGGCGGACGTTCTGAATCAGATTGAAGTGAAGTTCTAAGAAAGGGCTAGCTCAAGAGTACTCTAAGCTGACGCTCTTGTATGAAAAGTTTGATGAGCGTGGATGAAGCGAAAGAAGTGTCTCGGGATCGTAGTAAGGAAGCCTGTGGTCTCTGACTACCCCTACAGGAAAGATGTGGAGTCGAAAATAGTTTCATATAGTTTTTGAATAAGGTTGGAATTCTGTTTGTTTTTATAATTATATTTGCGTGATGGTAAGCGATCACCGTCAACATGGATATCAGGAACACTGGGGACATTATGTTACCAATCTTTTTAAGACTCTGTCAACTTTCACTTTTTAGAATCCCAAATTGTAGCTACCAGCGAATGATGGTCGGTCACCGTGGCATAGTGTTCAGAAATATTACCAGTAACTTGTGGTACCTGGGGCGCTGGTTTCGAATCCCGGCAGGGACAAACAATAACAGATGACAATGGATGTTTGTCTTGGGTCTTCGATGTTTGTCTGATGTGATTGTGTGAGTCCATGTCTCCCGTGGCACAGGGAATCCTAATATCGTCCACCGGGTACGACACATAAAATAGGAAAGGTACTGAAAAAGAGGTAACTCGTTCCACATTTTACAAGTATATATTTTTCATTTAATTCATTCATCGCAGCCATAGGATGTCCACTGCTGGACATATTGCCTCAACCATATTGCATACCAATACTCGCCACGCTTGGCAGGCGGGGTGGCGAGCGCAGTATGGTTTCCTATTCAATTCATAAACTCGGCGTGTGAATGCAGATACTTACCGAAAGAACAGTATTATAAAAATAACTGATTAACTTACGGATATACACTTGACGAAATCAAAAACGATGTTGCCTTCAGGTTTCTTCACCACATATCGGCTCCTGGCACTGACGAATATTACTGAAACGAATTTCACCAATTATCTTCTCACATATAAAAAAATCGTTTTGTTATAGATGTCCTTCGAAACAGTTTGCCTGATTTTTATGAGTATATTTCGTCTGAGAATAGGTCGTAAAGTATTGTTAACCCACCTACCCCCACCTATATTTTTATTGCGATTTCAGTATTTTTGTATGAAAAAATATCCTATTAATTTAACCATCGATCATTTACGTGAACTAATGAAGTATCTGTCACTTTGACATTTCATTTATATAGGTAGCAGGACAACGTTGTCTAGTTATTATACAGGATGCAATTTAATGACGCTACCCGGAGGAACAGTACTTTAAATGTGAACATTTTACTAAGAAATAAATGTGCATTCAACGATTTGCGAAATCTCGCTTGCCACACTCGGGAAACAAACCCGCTCAAGTTCGAAAAAATAACATTCTGTACTTCATGGCATCAATCGATAAAGTCAATCATAAGGATCTAATCTCTCTAATAGTCTAAGATCCCAGGGCTACCAGACGTCACGTATTTTCTGACGAACGAAATGTGGCTGAATGGGTAGTGTAGTATGTACTAAGAACGCATGCCTACCTGCTAGCTTGGCCATTTTTCAGGTATCAGGTAATCAAGGTACATAAAAATATTTCCTACCTCACGTAAATTCTCAAAGCTGATTTTTACGTATATATTAGGCAATATACTTAAAAATAAGGCGCCAATACGCCCAGACACTTTGGCCCCTTGGATTGGTCTGTCTTTTTGTAAGAGGTTTTAAAATAGTTGTCTGGTAGACATATATAAAAATGGAGCATCAGAATTTACGTGAAGTTACGTAATTATTTTGGGAGCTTTAAAGCGTCTGCAAAGCAATTCGGCCGACGGAAAGTGTCTGGGATTATTGGCGACTTATTTTTAAGGGTAATAACTAAAATATACGTAAAAATCAGCTTTGAGAATTCACGTGAGGTAGAAAATATTTTTATGAACCTTGGTTGTTACCTGATACCTGAAAATTGGCCGCCTGAGCAAGCTCTGGCCGTCTGGGCATGCGTTCTTAGTACATACTAACACTACGCAATCAGCCACATTTCGTTCGTCAGAAAATACGTGACGTCTGGTGGCCCTGGGATCTTACTCTATAACAAACATGGTAAATTAAATGAAAGGAAAACCATGCAATCTAAGCTTATTATAATATATAACGAAATAAAAGGGTAAACTAACTATTATATAAATAAAACTCTATCTTGTTGGATACACAAGTTTATTCTTTGAAGAATTCATTAATATGCTCAGTATTCACTTATTCAAGAATAAGTGTTCGGATTATAAGATTACCTATGTTAGTGGCGAACAATTTTTATGTGTTTTGGTGTATAACTGTCGTTTATGAACCGATTTTCATGTTTTTTTTATAGAGTATCTTCCAAGTTGGTCCCCTTTAAATTTCATCAAAATCGGACAATTGGTTTTTGAGTTACCCTCCAATAACTGATAAGTGCTACGCATACCTCGACGATAATATAGTTGCGGTTGAAGACATCGGTGAACATACACAACGCAAAAAAAAAATTTAAAAAAAATTTTTTACCAAAAAATTGAACCGACTTCAACACTGAAAAGTTTGAAATAACTTGTCGAAATCGATACCATGAGTACAATATTTTGATAATAGTTTCTTTTGAACTATCATGGTACTGACATCGACAAGTTATTTCACACTTTTGAGTGTTGGAGTCGTTTTTGTTAAAAAAATTGTTTCTGTAACTTATACGGTTTTTATAAGATACATGCTCAAAATTATCATTTTGAGCGCTCAAATCACCTCAAGAACATTTTTATAGATTTCAAACGGTGCGGTGTGTCTTAAGGTCTGAACATTGATAATAGTAGGTAATTGAAAGAACGACTTCGTGTATAGTTTACTCGTAGTATTGAAGTGGCTAATTGAACCCGGATGGTTACAATGCTGCTATAACAATTCTTAGGTACCTATTGTAAGATTGGTTCAATCCTACAAATATTTATCAGATAACAATGTTTATTTTATTTACAGTTTCTGTTTTCCAAAGGAAACAAACGCTTAAAATAGACCATTTTCACCTTCAACGGTGGCAGATAAGATCGATTTAAATACATTACACGTTTTGGTGCCGATTACTATATTATGTATTTATATTATACTAGCTGCGCTCTGAGGTGTTACCCGCGGTGAAATGGTATTGCCGATTTTTATGTCTTCCCGTCATCCCACGGGAACAATCCCGTCAACCACCCATGGTCCTACCGACCTCTCATCCCACGGGAACAGTTAATATTTTCGGAAAAAAGTAGCTTATGTGTTATATAAGGGTAGAAGCTATCTTCATTTAAAAATGTCATGCACCATAGTTCAGCCGTTTTAGCGTAAAGGAGTAAGAAACGACAGACAAACTTTCGCCTTTATAATAGTGAGTGTGATTAGTGTGATGTATGTTGCTATGATACGAGAATTTTCATGAAAACTGTATGTTAACTGAGTTCTTTATGAATATCATGAATACAAGAGTTAGTATTGTTTTTGGAATGTTCGTATTACTTGTATTCGTTTCTTGATATTTCGGCGCAGTTGCAAGCACATGATCACGAGTAAACTGAAACTCGTGCGGGTAGATAGATGTTTTTAAGGGCACACGAATTATTTATTTTACATATATATATTTATTTATGCACCATTACCATTTTTTGCATAGATTCGACAGACGCCTGGTACAATTACAACATACTTGTTTGAGCTTCAGGTGAAGGCAACATAGTTATCAATTCCACAGAGTCATGATTTGATACGGTCCAATACCTGCCTGGTAAGCTACCACCCTCAAAGTTACAATCCATACCTATAGTGTGATCATACAGCTGTCCTCCAGAGCCACTTCAAATACTAGGTCTAGTCCGATCCTACCTTCGATCATAACGTCACTAATCATGAAGTGAGATAATTATGAAACGCTATTAAATGCTTTATTCAAGGTATAAAAACAATTATTGGTAATAGATGTGGATAGGATCCCTAATATCGCACCGTAACGGAGATACCTAGTATCGATAAATTCTACACCTTATCGAATGAGTCGCTCTAATTGGATGAGAAATCCGATTTCTTGTTTTCAACTAACGAGGACATAGTGCAAGGGGATAGTATTCTTGAGATATTGAAATAATAACGAGCAATACAATCTTGAAAATATTAGTATTTATAATGAAGTCTTACATTAAAAAAAGTTTTGCATTTTTGTTTGTGCTTCAATTTAATTGTTTATTTTTTTATGCGGTATAGCTATGGTCTAACTTCCTTATTCAAATTGTGGACTATATAATCTTCTCAAAATTACACGCTTGCGTCACTTAACCTTTGTCACACCTGATGTAAAATAGTGGATGACAATAAGCTTTTAACTTTGCTTATTATATCAATATTATTATTACAGTAATTTGTTTTTTCTCGCTGCTTCTTTATTCTATTCACGTCAAACACAAGCTGCCTAAGTAGGTAATTAATCACAGACGCGGTTCGTGAGAAAAGTGAAACGTTCCATTCGACTTTCACCAAAAGTCAGAAATGAATGAGTAATGATGCGTGTACAAAACTCAGCCAATTGTAGCTAGAAAAAGTGGCATTACCACACATAATATAAAATAGTGCTCTGAGTAATAACCTATTAGCTTAAGTACATAAAACTTAGCTACTTTTAGGTTGGCATAGCTGCCAGCAATAAATAGCATTGCATAGTAAAATGTATAGTTTATTTATTTTATTTTTATTTTATTTTCTTTGGGTGGCTTACAGCTAAAGGTTTAGTTATGCCGTAAAACATAATAGATGTTGTTAATACAATATAACGCACAATATTATGACTTTACAATATTTTAAATGGGTTGAACGTGAAACTAACGCGTTGTCGATATCACGATCGACTATTGAACGCACCGCACTCAAGATCCTGATGAGGGCTGCCGTTTTAAATATTATAAAATAAAAGATGTCTCAGGAAATGCGCGTTTGTTCTAAAAGTAAACTTTGATAATTATTAATGACGGGCCATTACTTTTTTTTAATTAGGTAAGCGAGTTCGCTTATAATCAGATATTGAAAATAAGATAGGATTATCTTTCTAGAATATCAAATGGCAATAGTGCGAAGTCTATGACGCGGCGATTTCGCACCATTGCCATTTGTTATTCTTCGTCCGGAACGATCACAATAATCGAATCAATCCAGTTTGTATTTGAAGCGATGATAGTCAAAGTATTGAGAGCTGGCGGTCGATCATGGTCTGGATGGAATGCCACATCAAGCTCGAGATTCGCTGAAGGTAGGACGATCACTGACGTTAGAACCTTTACCTCGGGCTTGAATCCTGGCTGGGGCAAATATTTCCGTGGTTATTCGTTCTCGGGTCTTGGATATCTAATTGTGTATGACCATGCCTTCCACAACACCGGGTGTTCTAGTGCGGGATTGTGAGTGATAATGAAAATAATTTAAAAAAGCACTACAGCTTGAAAGACTTTCGGTATTACTAGCTACCATCAACAAGCTTGAACATGTATCGCACACTCAGTGTGTTCAGGCAGGTGTCCTTTGGCAGTAGCCAGTTGAAATTTTGGGTGTAGTTGTGGTGTCTCATCTAGTCCAAATAGTTGAAAGAAAGAATCGCGAAATAATAAACTTACATGAAATTAGTTTTGTTAAAAATAATCAACTCACCTATAGACGCAAGGACAATAATTCCAGGTGCACCAAAAGCTAGCGAATAGCAGTCCTTATCCCCGAAACAGTGGACTTCGGACCTCAGGATAGGAGAAACGGTCTTCGCAATGAGACTCCCCATGCATAATGTGAAGTACAAAATGCTGAAGAAGATTGCCAGATGATGGTCTTGCCTAGGGAGTTCAAACTGATCGCCGCCAAAGGCCGTGACGCACGGCTTGATGCCCCCAGTACCAACTGTGATCATGAACAGACCGATGAGTGTGCATAATCTATGGAGAGAAAAAATGGCGGTAAAACATCAACAGCAACAAGCAAATTTTAATTACGCTTTTAATTCCTTTTAATTTCTCTTTGTTTGTAAGTAAACCCCGCACTAGTATTCCCTGTGCCGCGTTAGGCACGGACATATACATTTAAATTACACAAACATCCAAGTACATAAATAGTTACCCTAACTGGGTTTCGTACCCAGTACTTATCAGTAGTCAAGCCACTGACCACTGACCCACGACAAGTCTTCTTTTTCTTCTTGTCATTATCCCACACTAGCTAAGTCGGCACAATATGTTTTCCTCTTCCATTCTCTTCTATCATTAGTCATCTCAGTGCTCACACCTTTCATAAACGTATCATTGCTCACACAGTCTATCCATGTCTTCTTCGGTCTTCCTCTACCTCTACATCCATCCAACAATGACATGCCCATACCAAGCCAATCTATTCCCTTTCAACTTATCATTCACTGGTGCTGCTTACAAGCTTCCTATACATATCATATACATATATACTATAAGACATACTAATTTCTTATTTTATCCATTCTGGTCACACCATACATCCTGGATCCATGATGGATGGTCAGATGACCATCCATCAAGTGAGATAGTGGTCAAACGCTAGATCTATACAGCATAAAAAAATATCAACATTCACATCTCTGCCACATGCACGTTTCTTTCATCCAACTCTCTTGCTGCCAAACATCTATACAATAAGACAGGTCTTACTATAGTAATTTTTAGACTTTCGCGATTCGAACACATTGTTATTCAATCAAACGGGGCTTAATCGCGAGAAAAACATTTAGTGATTTATTTACCTCGACGTTTCGACCAAGTTGCATTGGTCGTGGTCACGAGAAGACTGTCTTACTATAGTCTTATACATTTTGCCCTTGAGTGTCAAGGGCAATCACGGATCGCTTATGGTCCCTGCGACCTGTCTCCATTTCATCCAACCTGCATTTATCCTGTTTCTGATGACCACGTCTGACCCACAACTTTCGCGACAAAACCCCTTACATTAGTAAATTTGGGTCGAACTGAACATGAATATGTAAGAATTATTTTTTACTAGCCACACCCCGCGGAATTTCCCGCGGTCAAAATGTACGTTGTATTGGTGATGTTGGTGTCTTAGCGTTATTCCACGGGAACAGTCAACATTTTGAAGCTATGTTCATTCCAAATTTCACGCAAATCCGTTTAGCCGTAACAAACATACAAACGACAGACAATCTACCGCCTTATTTTTTTTAAAAAAATTTTTAAGCTATTGCATAGCTTCTATTTTTTTTTACTTATTATAAGTTTGCGTTTGACAACTGTCAATTAATAATATTACTGTTGTATGTATTGCTTCCGGGCTGTTTGGCCGTGGTCTATGTGAAACTTTTGTTCCAGACGTTTCGTCGATCACTGCAGTCGACATCTTCAGTGGTTCAGGTCCGAGCGGCGACAAGAGCGTGGAACTCTCCTTCGCGGCGTCTTCTCTGATACCGGTATCAATACATACAACATGCAACGCCAGCCGTGAAAGCCTTAGAGTTTAAAATAATATACCGGTGTGAAGTTAGCGGCCAAAAGTTAGCGGCCTTCGATAACCCGACCAAATGAAGAAGTCGCACATTAAAAAATATCTATTATAATATGTAAGCGAAAAGACGAAATAAAGAGAAGTGGGAGATGGAGTAAGATTCAAGGGTGAATCGTATGTTACTAAAAGAACGCCGGGCGTACAAGTGCGAAAAAGTCGTTAAATCTTTGGCCTGTCGGTGTTATCCTGCAGATTTGACCGTGTTAACGAAGAGGTATCAACTTGCGATAAGTACTGTTAGATAGCTCTTTTATTAAGCTTTAAAATATATATTGTAAAAATGAGTGCAGACATTTGCAAGAGTCCAAAAAGATTTTTATTTTATTAGCCGCTAGTTTGCCCACGAAGATTTGAACGTGTTATCGAAAAGGTATCAACTTGCGAGTAATACTGTTAGATAGCTTTTGTGATGTTCTTTCTAAGGTATATCATGAAAATTAGTGCAGACGTTCGCAAATGTCGTAAAAGTCCATTTTACTTAAAAAAATTAAATTTTTGCAGATTTGACCATGTTATCGAAAAGGTATCAACTTGCGAATGGTACCGTTAGATAGCCCTTGTAATAGGCTTTCAAAAACATATTGTGAAAATTAGTGCAGACGTTTGCAAGAGTCCAAAAATATTAATTTTTAATCAGCCGCTAGTTTGCCCACGAAGATTTGACCGTGTTATCGACAAGGTATCAACTTGCGAGTAATACTGTTAGATAGCTCTTGTGATGTTCTTTCTAAGGTATATCATGAAAATTAGTGCAGACGTTCGCAAAAGTCGTAAAAGTCCGTTTTACTTTAAAAAATTGAGATTTTTGCAGATTTGACCATGTTATCGAAAAGGTATCAACTTGCGAATGGTACCGTTAGATAGCTCTTGTAATAGGCTTTCAAAAACATATTGTAAAAATTTGTGCAGACGTTTGCAAGGGTCCAAAAATATTAATTTTTTATTAGCCGCTAGTTTGCCCACGAAGATTTGACCGTGTTATCGACAAGGTATCAACTTGCGAGTAATACTGTTAGATAGCTTTTGTGATGTTCTTTCTAAGGTATATCATGAAAATTAGTGCAGACGTTCGCAAAAGTCGTAAAAGTCCGTTTTACTTAAAAAAATTGAGATTTTTGCAGATTTGACCATGTTATCGAAAAGGTATCAACTTGCGAATGGTACCGTTAGATAGGTCTTGTAATAGGCTTTCAAAAACATATTGTGAAAATTAGTGCAGACGTTTGCAAGAGTCCAAAAATATTAATTTTTTATTAGCCGCTAGTTTGCCCACGAAGATTTGACCGTGTTATCGACAAGGTATCAACTTGCGAGTAAAACTGTTAGATAGCTTTTGTGATGATCTTTCTAAGGTATATCATGAAAATTAGTGCAGACGTTCGCAAAAGTCGTAAAAGTCCGTTTTACTTAAAAAAATTGAGATTTTTGCAGATTTGACCATGTTATCGAAAAGGTATCAACTTGCGAATGGTACCGTTAGATAGCTCTTGTAATAGACTTTCAAAAACATATTGTGAAAATTAGTGCAGACGTTTGCAAGAGTCCAAAAATATTAATTTTTTATTAGCCGCTAGTTTGCCCACGAAGATTTGACCGTGTTATCGACAAGGTATCAACTTGCGAGTAATACTGTTAGATAGCTTTTGTGATGTTCTTTCTAAGGTATATCATGAAAATTAGTGCAGACGTTCGCAAAAGTCGTAAAAGTCCGTTTTACTTAAAAAAATTGAGATTTTTGCAGATTTGACCATGTTATCGAAAAGGTATCAACTTGCGAATGGTACCGTTAGATAGCTCTTGTAATAGGCTTTCAAAAACATATTGTGAAAATTAGTGCAGACGTTTGCAAGAGTCCAAAAATATTATTTTTTTATTAGCCGCTAGTTTGCCCACGAAGATTTGACCGTGTTATCGACAAGGTATCAACTTGCGAGTAATACTGTTAGATAGCTTTTATGATGTTCTTTCTAACATATATCGTGAAAATTAGTGCAGACGTTCGCAAAAGTCGTAAAAGTCCGCTTTACTTAAAAAATTTGAGATTTTTGCAGATTTGCTCATGTTATCGAAAAGGTATCAACTTGCGAATGGTACCGTTAGATAGCTCTTGTAATAGGCTTTCAAAAACATATTGTGAAAATTAGTGCAGACGTTTGGAAGAGTCCAAAAATATTAATTTTTTATTGGCCGCTAGTTTGCCCACGAAGATTTGACCGTGTTATCGAAAAGGTATCAACTTGCGAGTGATACCGTTAGATAGCTCTTGTCATGTACTTTCTAGCGTATATCGTGAAATTTAGTGCAGACGTTCGCAAAAGTTGAAAAAGTCCGTTTTACTAAAAAAAATTGAGAGAACGTTTGCATGCATGCCGTGATACCTTCTCGATAACATGGTCGAATCTGCAAAAATCTCAATTTTTTAAAGTAAAACGGACTTTTTCGACTTTTGCGAACGTCTGCACTAATTTTCACGATATACGTTAGAACGTACATCACAAAAGCTATCTAACAGTATTACTCGCAAGTTGATACCTTGTCGGTAACACGGTCAAATCGTTGTGGGCAAACTAGCGGTTTTGTAAAAAAATAATATTTTTGGACTCTTGCAAACGTCTGCACTAATTTTCACAATATGTTTTTGAAAGTCTATTACAAGAGCTATCTAACGGTACCATTCGCAAGTTGATACCTTTTCGATAACATGGTCAAATCTGCAAAAATCTCAATTTTTTAAAGTAAAACGGACTTTTACGACTTTTGCGAACGTCTGCACTAATTTTCATGACATACCTTAGAAAGAACATCACAAAAGCTATCTAACAGTATTACTCGCAAGTTGATACCTTGTCGATAACACGGTCAAATCTTCGTGGGCAAACTAGCGGCTAATAAAAATTAATATTTTTGGACTCTTGCAAACGTTTGCACTAATTTTCACAATATGTTTTTGAAAGCCTATTACAAGAGCTATCTAAAGGTACCATTCGCAAGTTGATACCTTTTCGATAACATGGTCAAATCTGCAAAAATCTCAATTTTTTAAAGTAAAACGGACTTTTACGACTTTTGCGAACGTCTGCACTAATTTTCACGATAAACGTTAGAACGTACATCACAAAAGCTATCTAACAGTATTACTCGCAAGTTGATACCTTGTCGATAACACGGTCATATCTTCGTGGGCAAACTAGCGGCTAATAAAAAATTAATATTTTTGGACTCTTGCAAACGTCTGCACTATTTTTCACAATATGTTTTTGAAAGCCTTTTACAAGCGCTATCTAATGGTACCATTCGCAAGTTGATACCTTTTCGATAACATGGTCAAATCTGCAAAAAACCTCAAATTTTTTAAGTAAAACGGACTTTTGCGACATTTGCGAACGTCTGCACTAATTTTTATGATAAACGCTAGAAAGAACATGAAAAGAGCTATCTAACGGTATCCTTTGCAAGTTGATACCTTGTCGATAACACGGTCAAATCTTCGTGGGCAAACTAGTGGCTAATAAAAAAATAATATTTTTGGACTCTTGCAAACGTCTGCACTAATTTTTACAATATGTTTTTGAAAGCCTTTTACAAGAGCTATCTAACGGTACCATTCGCAAGTTGATACCTTTTCGATAACATGGTCAAATCTGCAAAAATCTCATTTTTTTTCAAGTAAAACGGACTTTTATGACTTTTGCGAACGTCTGCACTAATTTTCACGATATACCTTAGAAAGAACATCACAAAAGCTATCTAACAGTATTACTCGCAAGTTGATACCTTGTCGATAACACGGTCAAATCTTCGTGGGCAAACCAGCGGCTAATAAAAAATTAATATTTTTGGACTCTTGCAAACGTCTGCACTAATTTTCACAATATGTTTTTGAAAGTCTATTACAAGAGCTATCTAACGGTACCATTCGCAAGTTGATACCTTTTCGATAACATGGTCAAATCTGCAAAAATCTTAAATTTTTTAAATAAAATGGACTTTTTCGACTCTTGCGAACGTCTGCACTAATTTTCATGATATACCTTAGAAAGAACATCACAAGAGCTATCTGACAGTATTACTCGCAAGTTGATACCTTGTCGATAACACGGTCAAATCTTCGTGGGCAAACTAGCGGCTAATAAAAAAATAATATTTTAGGACTCTTGCAAACGTCTGCACTAATTTTCACAATATGTTTTTGAAAGCCTATTACAAGACCTATCTAACGGTACCATTCGCAAGTTGATACCTTTTCGATAACATGGTCAAATCTGCAAAAATCTCATTTTTTTAAAGTAAAACGGACTTTTACGACTTTTGCGAACGTCTGCATTAATTTTCATGATATACCTTAGAAAGAACATCACAAAAGCTATCTAACAGTATTACTCGCAAGTTGATACCTTGTCGATAACACGGTCAAATCTTCGTGGGCAAACTAGCGGCTAATAAAAAAATAATATTTTTGGACTCTTGCAAACGTCTGCACTAATTTTCACAATATGTTTTTGAAAGTCTATTACAAGAGCTATCTAACGGTACCATTCGCAAGTTGATACCTTTTCGATAACATGGTCAAATCTGCAAAAATCTTAAATTTTTTAAATAAAATGGACTTTTTCGACTTTTGCGAACGTCTGCACTAATTTTCATGATATACCTTAGAAAGAACATCACAAGAGCTATCTAACAGTATTACTCGCAAGTTGATACCTTGTCGATAACAAGGTCAAATCTTCGTGGGCAAACTAGCGGCTAATAAAAAAATAATATTTTTAGACTCTTGCAAACGTCTGCACTAATTTTCACAATATGTTTTTGAAAGCCTATTACAAGAGCTGTCTAACGGTACCATTCGCAAGGTGATACCTTTTCGATAACATGGTCAAATCTGCAAAAATCTCAATTTTTTAAAGTAAAACGGACTTTTACGACTTTTGCGAACGTCTGCACTAATTTTCACGATATACGCTAGAAAGTACATGACAAGAGCTATCTAATGGTATCACTCGCAAGTTGATACCTTTTCGATAACACGGTCAAATCTTCGTGGGCAAACTAGCGGCCAATAAAAAATTAATATTTTTGGACTCTTCCAAACGTCTGCACTAATTTTCACAATATGTTTTTGAAAGCCTATTACAAGAGCTATCTAACGGTACCATTCGCAAGTTGATACCTTTTCGATAACATGAGCAAATCTGCAAAAATCTCAAATTTTTTAAGTAAAGCGGACTTTTACGACTTTTGCGAACGTCTGCACTAATTTTCACGATATATGTTAGAAAGAACATCACAAAAGCTATCTAACAGTATTACTCGCAAGTTGATACCTTGTCGATAACACGGTCAAATCTTCGTGGGCAAACTAGCGGCTAATAAAAAATTAATATTTTTGGACTCTTGCAAACGTCTGCACTAATTTTCACAATATGTTTTTGAAAGTCTATTACAAGAGCTATCTAACGGTACCATTCGCAAGTTGATACCTTTTCGATAACATGGTCAAATCTGCAAAAATCTTAAATTTTTTAAATAAAATGGTCTTTTTCGACTTTTGCGAACGTCTGCACTAATTTTCATGATATACCTTAGAAAGAACATCACAAGAGCTATCTAACAGTATTACTCGCAAGTTGATACCTTGTCGATAACAAGGTCAAATCTTCGTGGGCAAACTAGCGGCTAATAAAAAAATAATATTTTTAGACTCTTGCAAACGTCTGCACTAATTTTCACAATATGTTTTTGAAAGCCTATTACAAGAGCTGTCTAACGGTACCATTCGCAAGGTGATACCTTTTCGATAACATGGTCAAATCTGCAAAAATCTCAATTTTTTAAAGTAAAACGGACTTTTACGACTTTTGCGAACGTCTGCACTAATTTTCACGATATACGCTAGAAAGTACATGACAAGAGCTATCTAATGGTATCACTCGCAAGTTGATACCTTTTCGATAACACGGTCAAATCTTCGTGGGCCTACTAGCGGCCAATAAAAAATTAATATTTTTGGACTCTTCCAAACGTCTGCACTAATTTTCACAATATGTTTTTGAAAGCCTATTACAAGAGCTATCTAACGGTACCATTCGCAAGTTGATATCTTTTCGATAACATGAGCAAATCTGCAAAAATCTCAAATTTTTTAAGTAAAGCGGACTTTTACGACTTTTGCGAACGTCTGCACTAATTTTCACGATATATGTTAGAAAGAACATCATAAAAGCTATCTAACAGTATTACTCGCAAGTTGATACCTTGTCGATAACACGGTCAAATCTTCGTGGGCAAACTAGCGGCTAATAAAAAATTAATATTTTTGGACTCTTGCAAACGTCTGCACTAATTTTCACAATATGTTTTTGAAAGCCTATTACAAGAGCTATCTAACGGTACCATTCGCAAGTTGATACCTTTTCGATAACATGGTCAAATCTGCAAAAATCTCAATTTTTTAAAGTAAAACGGACTTTTACGACTTTTGCGAACGTCTGCACTAATTTTCACGATATACGTTAGAACGTACATCACAAAAGCTATCTAACAGTATTACTCGCAAGTTGATACCTTGTCGATAACACGGTCAAATCTTCGTGGGCAAACTAGCGGCTAATAAAAAATTAATATTTTTGGACTCTTGCAAACGTCTGCACTAATTTTCACAATATGTATTTGAAAGCCTATTACAAGAGCTATCTAACGGTACCTTTGGCAAGTTGATACCTTTTCGATAACATGGTCAAATCTGCAAAAATCTCAATTTTTTAAAGTAAAACGGACTTTTACGACTTTTGCGAACGTCTGCACTAATTTTCACGATAAACGTTAGAACGTACATCACAAAAGCTATCTAACAGTATTACTCGCAAGTTGATACCTTGTCGATAACACGGTCATATCTTCGTGGGCAAACTAGCGGCTAATAAAAAATTAATATTTTTGGACTCTTGCAAACGTCTGCACTATTTTTCACAATATGTTTTTGAAAGCCTTTTACAAGCGCTATCTAATGGTACCATTCGCAAGTTGATACCTTTTCGATAACATGGTCAAATCTGCAAAAAACCTCAATTTTTTTAAGTAAAACGGACTTTTGCGACATTTGCGAACGTCTGCACTAATTTTTATGATAAACGCTAGAAAGAACATGAAAAGAGCTATCTAACGGTATCCTTTGCAAGTTGATACCTTGTCGATAACACGGTCAAATCTTCGTGGGCAAACTAGCGGCTAATAAAAAAATAATATTTTTGGAATCTTGCAAACGTCTGCACTAATTTTCACAATATGTTTTTGAAAGCCTTTTACAAGAGCTATCTAACGGTACCATTCGCAAGTTGATACCTTTTCGATAACATGGTCAAATCTGCAAAAATCTCATTTTTTTTCAAGTAAAACGGACTTTTATGACTTTTGCGAACGTCTGCACTAATTTTCACGATATACCTCAGAAAGAACATTACAAAAGCTATCTGACAGTATTACTCGCAAGTTGATACCTTGTCGATAACACGGTCAAATCTTCGTGGGCAAACTAGCGGCTAATAAAAAATTAATATTTTTGGACTCTTGCAAACGTCTGCACTAATTTTCACAATATGTTTTTGAAAGTCTATTACAAGAGCTATCTAACGGTACCATTCGCAAGTTGATACCTTTTCGATAACATGGTCAAATCTGCAAAAATCTTAAATTTTTTAAATAAAATGGACTTTTTCGACTTTTGCGAACGTCTGCACTAATTTTCATGATATACCTTAGAAAGAACATCACAAGAGCTATCTAACAGTATTACTCGCAAGTTGATACCTTGTCGATAACAAGGTCAAATCTTCGTGGGCAAACTAGCGGCTAATAAAAAAATAATATTTTTAGACTCTTGCAAACGTCTGCACTAATTTTCACAATATGTTTTTGAAAGCCTATTACAAGAGCTGTCTAACGGTACCATTCGCAAGTTGATACCTTTTCGATAACATGGTCAAATCTGCAAAAATCTCAATTTTTTAAAGTAAAACGGACTTTTACGACTTTTGCGAACGTCTGCACTAATTTTCACGATATACGCTAGAAAGTACATGACAAGAGCTATCTAATGGTATCACTCGCAAGTTGATACCTTTTCGATAACACGGTCAAATCTTCGTGGGCAAACTAGCGGCCAATAAAAAATTAATATTTTTGGACTCTTCCAAACGTCTGCACTAATTTTCACAATATGTTTTTGAAAGCCTATTACAAGAGCTATCTAACGGTACCATTCGCAAGTTGATACCTTTTCGATAACATGGTCAAATCTGCAAAAATCTCAATTTTTTAAAGTAAAACGGACTTTTACGACTTTTGCGAACGTCTGCACTAATTTTCACGATATACGTTAGAACGTACATCACAAAAGCTATCTAACAGTATTACTCGCAAGTTGATACCTTGTCGATAACACGGTCAAATCTTCGTGGGCAAACTAGCGGCTAATAAAAAATTAATATTTTTGGACTCTTGCAAACGTCTGCACTAATTTTCACAATATGTATTTGAAAGCCTATTACAAGAGCTATCTAACGGTACCTTTGGCAAGTTGATACCTTTTCGATAACATGGTCAAATCTGCAAAAATCTCAATTTTTTAAAGTAAAACGGACTTTTACGACTTTTGCGAACGTCTGCACTAATTTTCACGATATACGTTAGAACGTACATCACAAAAGCTATCTAACAGTATTACTCGCAAGTTGATACCTTGTCGATAACACGGTCAAATCTTCGTGGGCAAACTAGCGGCTAATAAAAAATTAATATTTTTGGACTCTTGCAAACGTCTGCACTAATTTTCACAATATGTTTTTGAAAGCCTATTACAAGAGCTATCTAACGGTACCTTTCGCAAGTTGATACCTTTTCGATAACACGGTCAAATCTGCAGGATAACACCGAGAGGCCAAAGATCTAACGACTTTTTCGCACTTGTACGCCCGGCGTTCTTTTAGTAACATACGATTCACCCTTGAATCTTACTCCATCTCCCACTTCTCTTTATTTCGTCTTTTCGCTTACATATTATAATAGATATTTTTTAAAGTGCGACTTCTTCATTTGGTCGGGTTATCGAAGGCCGCTAACTTTTGGCCGCTAACTTCACACCGGTAAATAATATTACTGTGATGAATGATGACATAAGCTATACTAATTCTGACATTATAATATCTATACACACATAGTGTGTTCAGACACAGTTCTTGAGAGCCAGTAAGCATTCTAGGTCAAGAGTGATAACATCTTCGACATCGTCACTGACCATCAAGTGAGATAGTGGTCAAACGGTAGAGCTATACAGTATAAAGAAATGTGTTTTCTGTAACACAAGTTTTATTACTCAATGTTATGTGCACTATGGCGTTGTTTTTTATACAATTTCATATTATGTAAGACCAATATCCTAATAATATTATAAATGCGAGAGTTTGTGTGTAAGTGTGTATGTTTGTTACATCTTCGCGCTCAAAGGGCTACACCGATTTCGATAAATTTTGTTTGTGTTGTTTTAACCCTGGATTAACATATAGGCTACTTAAATCCTTTATTTATTTAAAAAGTGTAGTGCCCGTGAGATATTTATTGAGGTAGCGGGAAAACCCGAATTCACGCGGGTAAAACCGCGGGGCGCAGCTAGTATTGTATAACACATAGACTAACCATAAACAAATCTAAATCAAATCAAATTCTTTATTTACTACAATGTTGTAACAAACATGGTGGTAAATATAAATTACGTCCAGAACATTCTACCATTACAATGGCGTGCAAACAATAAACATTACATGAAAAAATTAGAAATATAAATGAAAATTGTAGATGTCAAAAATTAAATGTCCTATAAAAATCACAATGTCAAAAATTTTAATGTTCAATAAAATTAAATTAAAAACTACACATTTAAAAAAAAGTCATATTCAAATTTCTATTGAAATTAATAATCTATTAAAACCTATTAAAATTAAATTAAAACCTATCCTATTAAATCTAAATCTGAACTTGTAAAAATGACTCACCGTCCAGGGAGAGCAAGCTGTGGTATCGCGGTAATTGCAACAAATATATTCCCCGCGGCGTACACAAACATCAAATATAGGATTGTTCTGGAATCAACACATAATCCAAATGTCAAATGTATCGATCGACACAGTTCAACATAATATTGGAGAATACAAATACAAATAAATACAAATAACTTTATTTTACATACATTAGTGGTTTATAATACATATGTAAACCCATTGACCCCGAACTAGTTTGCACTGTGTTTCGAGATGCAATGGCTTTAAGTGCGCCAAAGTATACAATAAAAGTCACTTATTTTTTTTTTAAATACAAATATGATCAAGCGCATATTCAATACATAGATGTGGCTGTGTAGGGTGAGTGAGAGTGTGTGGCTGTGTAGTGTGTGTGTGTGTGTGTGTGTGAAGAATCAATGTCACAATGTAGATAATAAAGTTTAGCTAATCTGCCACACCCACAAATTTTCTAACAGTTACAAGTGAGGCAGTAACTCTTTACTGGTTTGTGAAAAAATCTTACTAATATTATAAATGCGAAAGTTTTTGTATGTGTACATGTTTGTTACTTCTTCACGCTCAAACGGCTACACTGATTTCGATGAAATTTGGTGTGGAGGTGGAAGTTAAGCCCTGGATTAACACATAAGCTACTTTTATCCCAGAAAAAAGTATAGTACCCGTGGGATAATTGAAGCAGCGGAAAAACCGTAATCCACGCGGGTGAAACCGCGGGGCGCTACTAGTTATATATAATCTAGCTGTGCCCGCGGTTGTACCCGCGTGGTGATGAAAAACTGTGATGGTGATGATGAAAATAAGCCTATGTGTTAATCCAAGTATAATCTCCATACTAAATTTCATCGAAATCGGTGTGGCCGTTTGAGCGATCAGGAATACCTGATCGAAGATACGAATGCATCGAATCTCTCAAAAAACGTAAGTATGTAAAACACTTAAAATTATGACAATTAAAATTTAATAAACTCAACATAATAGATTTTACATCGTAGTCTTCGTGCTTGTAAATTTGAAAAAAAAAATGTGTGAGTATTAGCGGCGAGCTTTTTGCTTCCACCTTTATAATTCGTAGTGGAAAGTGGTGGAGCTCATTTCCGGATAGATACAGCCCTGAGTTTTCCAATTACAAATGAATAGACACCTCCTAAGTGTGCTTCTATAAGCTTTACTTTGCACGTCATCACTTAACATCAGATAAAACAGTGCTCAATCGCAAGCATAAACATTTGTTTAAAGCATCACAACACAAAAACCAATTAAAATTAAACAATAACTACCTAGTTAAAACAGACAAATTTTTGCTAGAAACCCGTATTCAGTTTTGCAATAAAATACTATAACTTTCAATCATCATCTCAGCCATAGGACTCCACTGCTGAACATATGCCTCCCCCATCACGGGGGGTTTGCCAATAGTCACCACGCTGGGTAGGCGGGTTAGCTAGCGCAGTATTAAAATATTATCCTCAGATGGCGCTCAAATATTCCTTCTGGTACGTGGTCCCTTAGTCGACTCGTACGATACCCATGGGAAGACATGGGAGGGGGGGGGGGGGGGGGGGGGTTACAATTCTAAGGGTCATACCGCCCCCACGTAATTAGAAGTAGGCGAATAAAAGAATCACAAATGAGATTACATTATGTCTATGTCGTCGTTTTATCGACAGCTTAGATAAAACAAAAATTAACCTGAATTTCCCAAGATAGTTATCAGCCAGTATACCTCCGATGATAGGAAAAACGTACACAAAAGTACTGAACACGTGGTATGTCTCCGTAGCTTCGTCATCGGAATATCCAAGCTTACTGCGCAGGTAAAGGGTTAGAAATGCTGAAATTTAAGGATCATAATGTGTGTGGACTTTAAAATATCAGCCCCCAGGGGTTAAACCGCGTAGTTCCCGTTCTAGCGAGAAGCCGGGGAAAAAATATTTGATATTTGTTGATAATGTAGCTTACCATTGGTGGAATAATGTTTGATATTTGTTGATAATGTAGCTTAACATTAGTGGAATAATTTTGATATTTGTTGATAATGTAGCTTAACATTAGTGGAATAATGTTTGATATTTGTTGATAATGTAGCTTAACATTAGTGGAATAATGTTTGATATTTGTTGATAATGTAGCCTAACATTAGTGGAATAATGTTTGATATTTGTTGATAATGTAGCTTAACATTAGTGGAATAATGTTTGAAATCGGACGAGTATTAGTTTTACAAACCACTGACCTACGAAGAACGACCTTGTGTTTACGACCCTGTCCCTTCGAAGAACGGGGCTTCTCTTTCGCCAGCAGTTTACTGACATAAAAGTTATCTTTCAAAACGAGGCATTTTTTTTGGTACTATATGTTCTTTTAATTATCGTTGAAATGGTTTAAATATAGCAGACAAAGTAATCTACGCTCTTTCTCTGCATTCATTGCGCACGATAAATTTACGTCTGTAACTAAGTCACTTTAATCTCTATTAGTTTGCAACCTAAAAACAATAATATACAATGGCTAACCCTTAAATCTTACTGAGTTGAGTACGCAATTTGGAATAATCAATAAAGAGTGTCACTATTGATTATTCTAAGTTGTGCAATATACATAAAAATAATCGATAAATACTAGTTTATTTTTCAAAATAGTATAGATTGTAGATCCACCAAATTACCTCACTTATTATAAACCTGGCAGCAGCACCCGTGATCATTGAGCTAATAGTACCGCTATGAAATGGTGCCAGTCTATGAAACATTTGTAAGAGTACAGAATTAAATCTGTTTGAACTATTTAAAAACCTGTGAGAATTATTTTCAGATCTTATAATGAACTCGCGGATCTTGTAGATATAGTTCGTAGTAGTTAAATCTATGGCTTACTTCACATTAACAGGTAAAAAAACATTTTTTAATTTAAACTATCAATTTACTCAATCTGATCTTTGTACACGCCTAAAACCCTACGGATATTGAAATGTCTAAGGACATATAAAATAGAAGATAGATTATTGCTAAACAGTAATCACCTACCTTTCATTCCCGAGAATGAAAACCTTTCGCAGAATTCGGCCAAAATGATAACAATAACTATTCTAGGGAAACGGTCCTTGTCCTGAAACAAAAGACCACTATTATTATCTATGGATAAGGTTGGAACAATTGTCTATCTGAAATGTGGGTTGTTTAGGAGAGAGTCATATTATAGTTTAAATTAATGTTCTGCACTACTTCTATTCGCTGTACGCAGAATAATTGAAGCGATGATAGCTCAGCGGGAGGAGCGTCAGATGTCAAACTGACGGACACTGGTTCGATCCCCAGCAATAGCTTGAACTTCCGGTGGAGGTAACACCGTTATCAAATCCCCAGCATGGTGGTAGGGTACTTTCGAGTACCCGCCCGGCTAACTACCACCCTCAAGTTTAAAATACTGTCATCAAACACAGTGTGTTCAGGCAGCAGTTCTTGAGAGCCAGTGAGCATTCTAGATCAATCGTAATAACATCTTCGACCACATCGTCACTGACCATCAAGTGAGATAGTGGTCAAGCGCAAACTCTATACAGTATAAAAAAAAACCACACATGGGAGCCATTTAAAATAATGTAGCCAATAAATTGAAAAAATATAAAAAATAATAATGTTATTTTTTATGCTTTTTCAATGTATAAACGTGTTATGTGTTTAATATATACAACAACATAATTATATGTCGTAAGTTTTAAGTGACAAAGTATATGCATCACATCTCCTTCTTTTTGTCTTCATCCTTCACCAGTTGAGGTCGACGCGACATGCTTTTCTCTTCCATTTTTTATATGACTTAGATGACATTAGTCATCTAAGTCATAATCAATCATTCTTCACACATCTTCCATCCATACGTACATAAGTACAGCATCACGTGGTTATTTTTAAATCTAGAACAAGATTAGTGCGTACAGAAGAAGCGTGTTCACGCTTAGTAGGCCGATCTTGTGAAGGCTGACGTCATAGCAGTGATTTCCAACCTGCACCTTTTTTATATTTGATTAGCTGCACGGTTTCAGCCGCGCAGACTAATATTTCCCGCGTCACCCTTCCACTAAGATTAGTAAGTAAACTGTTCTTTATAAGCAGGAATGTTGCCCCTTAATAGATTCAATTTTAAACCTCTGTTTTCATAATCTATTCTGAGCATAATAACCTTAGCTACTCACTGGATGAATTCGGCAGTCACCGTGGCGCAGTGGTTAGTGTCAGTGACATGACTTCTGTGTCTCCGGAACCCTGGGTTCGAATCCCGGCAGGGGCAAAGATTTTTGCGATGAGTGTAGATTTTTAGCCCGGGTCTTTTGGGTGTTTGTGTGCTGTGGTGTGTGTGTTTGTCCATGCCTCCCGCGACGCAGGGAATCCTAGTGTGGGGGTCTGAGTGTGGGGAAAAAAAACAATTGTCATTGTGTATGTTCACCGATTTCTCCACCCGCAATTATAATGTCATCCGCGTATGCGTAACACTTTTCAGTTATTGGAGTGTAACCCAAAAACCGCTTGACCGATTTTGATGAACTTTAGATGGGACCACACGGAAGCACCAGCTTCGAAATAAAAATGAATTATCAAAATTGATTCACCCAGACGATAGTTCAGAGGCAACAAAGATTTTTTTTTAAATACAGACGAATTCAGAACCTCCTCCTTTTTTTAAAGTCAGTTAAAAATGAGACGTGTGATTTTTTAATTAGTATGTTGCTATTACTATTACTAATTATATTCTTGTCTTAGTTATTGAGTCTTATCTTATCTAGGGGCTCTCCCCTAGATTGAGACTCGCTTATTTAAAGTATTGTTACCTTTTTGAAATAAATATATACATATAGTCTTAGCTTCTTCGCTACCTATTATTTGGGGAATAAATCTGGCCATCAAATACATGAACCTAATAATTTAGCATGAATTTGTATGTTTTTCAAGTACTGTCTATATAAAATGCAAGTCCGTCACTGTGACAAACTTGATCTTATTATTATTGATAATGATTTTATTATTACTATAATTATTATTATTGGGCAGTCAAGGTTCGGTCGGCTTTTTCCCAGGTAGGTAATGCACCTATACACAGATAAAGTTAAGGATAACTTTCTTCATGTACGTACAAACGTATGTCCAGATCATTTGAGCTGGTTTTGAGATAGCCTGGAAATGTGGTTGAATTTGGTTCAAACATTAATCATTTATCATATCTCATACTGAAACATATTATAAAGATTAAAAAATCAAAAACAGAACTTGAATGACAGTCTTTAAAGACAATATATCGAAATACATTTTAAAAGTTAACATTTGATACAGCTCTTCTATGACAACTGTATCGAAATGTTAACTTTTTTATCAAAGACAACTTCAGCTGGAACAAGGAGGTTGTAATGCAATTTTTCTACATTATAGTCTGTGGACGCCGCGCAACACGCATGCGCGACCAGCAAATGCATTTTGGCGCTAGACGTTTGCAAATACATGCATACGTTAGCTGTGAATTTAAGTAAATTTCATTATCTATTGTATGAGATTATATAAAGTAGTGTGTGAAACTGCACATAATTTGATCTTATAACACTCGTGTAATGCTGTAAAAAAATTCGCCTGGCGACTGTTTTTTTTAACTTGCACTTGTGTTTTATGAACCCTTATAATAATACAGTTTTATAAACTACTATTCTGCCACATGAACAAATTATGTAATGTTGATAGCCAACTCCCTATTTTTGTAAGGTTAGTACACACCGAGGGCGGTTGAGATCGTATATCCGTGTTCTCCTCATCATGTTCGACCACTTTATTCACGTTTTCCATTGCACAACCACTCAAGATAACTAAAGAGTGAATAATTGTATCTAAACGCTATTTTGCTGATTTATATTGCTACATAGATACCCGTTTATTTTCTTAGCAAATATCTCGTATCTATAGTCGGCTTAACAAATCATACGTAGACGTAAATAAACTCTTAGTTTGTATGACGTGGCGAGAATAATAAGGATATGTTACATTAGGGGATAAAATTAAGAGAAGTCGATTAAAATAACTTTACCTACGTTTTGAGGGTAGGCCGGTCAGGTCACCGGTTTATTATCTCGGCGGCTAAAACTGGTTCATGAAATGGGTCATTAATGAGTTTAATAAAAAGTTTAGGTACAAGAAATAAAAGATGCGCAATTTTATTCTCTACACTAATGGTCTTAATAACTATTGTCCTAAAATGCATAGTTTCCGAGATATCGACCATAAACTTTTTTAAAGATGGCGCTTGAAACTCCACTGGACCTGTCAGCATTTTTTGATTTTATGTTCAGCACGTAAGTGACCTTTAACCTTATAAAAAAAAGAAAATTGGATCGTTTATGTAGTGCGAGATTGACTAAGAAAAACGGCTATTTTTACCCGACTGCGAAAGAAGGAGGGTTATGCTTTTTTACTGGCCTAATTACCCAAGGTAACATTGACCAGAGTCCGTTCCAAAACTCATATTTAGGTACTCGACACTGCTCGACAAAGAGTAAAGAGTTTTGGAACGCAATTTATGTAGGTAAGCACCAAAGTACCCACTAAAAGTTTAATTTTGCTATCTTAAATAAATATGTTTTCAATATATACCTACCTACTCGTATTTAGATCGTCAACTATTATTAGTAATATGTTACTTCCCATCTTATAACAGTTTTAAAAATCACATGGTTCAATGATATTATTAGAAAATCGGAGATGGGGTTCATTCACCTAATTTGTTATAGTCACAATCGGGCTGGCAGTTGCGCAGACCCACGTAGGTATGGTCGTCACTAAAATTTGTATAATTAGTCTCCTTGACTAATTATAATCCTCAATGTAATTGGAAGTCACATTCCAATTACATTGAGGTCCTACCTCAATGTAATTGGAATGTGACTTAACATTTTAACCTACGTTACCTGCGTTACATGCTACCGTGATCGTATCCTTGTGTGTCTTACCCTTTATTGCGTCTTTCATGGTACAAATATTATGTTGCATGACTGATATCCTCGTCCAGCATACGCACCTCTGCAAAGTTTTTATCGTTCTGACTCGGTACACAACAGAAAACGTTTCTTTGCTCGGTTTAACATGTCCGCGTTTCACTTGCACTTTGTTTTAATTTACACTTATTTATACCATGTGCTTAATCTATATACATATAGTATATAAGTAATATAGCATTAATAATGGAACACAGGCCTTCCGCTCACCTGCGGGCTAGCGCATGGACAATCCACATCATCCACTAGGTATATTAAAGCCTACGACAGGCCAGTGGCCAGCCCAATGTTGGAGTTTTCAGGTGGCCCAACTCAGCCAATAACACTTACAACAGAGGGGATCTAAGCGGTATTCCCTCCAAGGTATGACTGAGGAGTATGTCGCTTAACCCGCTTGATCGGTTAAGGTCGCCGGGGTAAACTCCGCTACGAGTGCGCTTCTGTATGGATGTTGAATAATTATTCTCAGAAGTTAAGAGCACCAACCACAAAACAATAGATACATACCTAGGTTAATAAACCAGAACTTTAGGTATGTCCTTAACGAGGAAATAGGTAGTAAAGCAATAAAATTACATAGCGAATTTTTTTTATTTATTCATACGCACTAGGATTCACAGTGTCGCGGGAGGCATGGACATACACAATCACAACACGAAACGAAATAGGAAGTTTTGTAAGTTATAATAAGTCGTAGGTATGTTTATTACTCCTTTACGCCAAAACGGTTAAATGGAGCGAGCGAGAATAAATTAACCTATGTTGTACGTGCATAATGTCTCGTATAGTAATGAACTGATTTTGGTGAAACCTTAAGCGTTCTCTAAGCTTATCGATTAGTAGGTAAGCCCTACTGGCTAAAGCCAATAAAAAAATAAGTTTATTTATTCTAGGCACTACTTCCATTTAACTGTTTCGGCGTAAAGGAGTAATAAACATACTATTATAACTTACAAAAATTAAAGATCTTAATTTATTTATTTGGGACAAAAACGGTAACATCATCTTAAGTAACACAAATTGTTCTTTCATATCGAGACTACCTATAATACCCATAACATTATCCACTAATTACTTAAATTAAATCTTTATCTATGCTGGGCAATGTGACATATTAAGAGATTTAACTATTTCACAATTAAGAAATTATATAAATGATTTACGCATTAAATCCATTGTAATATACATTTAGAACAAAGATTATGGCAGATTATAGATTACGTATCTTTAAAAAACTTTTATACGAAAAACAATTTTTCCCAAAGTCGAAAAGTTACGTCATAGATTACTCAGTAATTCAACTACAGCTATATATTACCTAGGGCCCGATAGGGCAAAAATACTAAGATTTTCAAATTTGGTGTTATAACATTCGATAAAATGGGATAGGGGTGACCTTACGCCAGCATTCGTTTTTGTAGAACTGTATTATCTATTATGTAATAATAGAAGCAAGCTGTCTTCCCCTATAGGGGAAGGGAGGGCAAGATGGAAGGAGTAGGCAAGATGGAAGGAGTAGGCAAGATGGAAACTACCTACCAAACCCGAACCGTGCAACGAAGCGCCCGAATCCACACCCACACAGAGGCAAGTGGTCATCAGGTGGCCACGAACGACAGCTCAGTCCAGCTCGCGCCACATAACGGAGTGTACATGTAGGTACTTCTTGTTTTCGCAGAAAAATATTACGCAAATATTGGATTTTTGTGATGCGATTATTTCAACAAGGTGAGTAATATTACTATTATGCAATTATATAAAGGATGTATTAGGAATCGGTTGTGTAAATTGATATTTAAATAAGAGAATGAATAAAGCATTTTTAAGTATGTAGTAAAACAAGCAAGTTGGTCGAACACTGATTTATTTCAATCTCGAGGGTACAAGATAACCGTACATGTTCATTTAGCAACACCTACCCACAATCACAATATAAACGTGTGTCTACCTACATAAGCATAGCTATCTTACTACATCTTTCTCCTTATGAAATATAGCTTAGCTACATACAATGTTATTTAATATATGCTAACACTAATGAAGGTATACATAATACTATAAGGAACTTCTTAATAATATTCTAATTAGTAAATCAACTTATACTAGGTAAACATGCAGGCTTAATGATCTTTGGATCTTTATATTACCTTCCCCCCCTTTTTTTTCAATATATATATATACATATATATATATACACACTCAGATGAGTAATAGAGGATGTTTGATCAATATTAATATTGTACTGTTTACAATTTTCTGTTGACATGTTCTACATAAATACTTTGTATATGCTCTATATTGGTTGATTCTTATACTATGATCAATGAACCCGCATTCCCTCTAATTATAAACATTTTAATTTATCTTGCGATGACAATAATTTTTTCAACTAAGCATCACCTTCTGGAGCTGTTTTTGCTGCCATGTAACCAGTCAACCTTCGAGCTTTACTTCTCGTTACAGGGCCCGATGTTAGCCATTTGCGTTTATCCGGGGTATGTTTAGATGCTCGAATTTGTGGGCTTCCGCATGCCTTTTGGTCAGATGCACTACCAGAGGTCTGCTGCGACCTTGGACTGCGTGGTAAGAGACCAACTGGTTCATCTAAAACATAGCCATCATCTTCGTTTTTTACCTCCGTGTCACTTTCTGCTGACTCATACTTGTCTGAATTTCCATATCTGCTTATTATGTGTCGACGATTCCGACGGTATTCTCTACCTACTGCATCTTGAAGTATGTAAGACCGTGGCTCACTCGATTTGTGAACAACCTTCATGGATTTCCTTTTATCACCATCCACTAGCACTACTTTTTCATTTTCTCGTAATGTAGGGAGATCTCTTGCGGAACTGTCATATTTTATTTTTTGTTTCATTTGTTGGTTCAGAATTTCTTTATGATTTTTTCCGATATCGACTTTTTCCATCAACCTTTCTTTGTGTATAGGTAAACGCGTACTCAATTGCCGTCCCAGCAATATCTGCGCTGGTGAATCTATCTTTTCCCTGGGTGTAGAACGAAAGTTCAATAAACTGAGATAGTAATCATGACCCGAATCAATACACTTTTTCAATAAACTTTTAACAGTTTTTATAGCCCTTTCACTTTTTCCATTAGATTGAGGATATAGTGGAGAAGATGTGACTTGCTTAATCTGCCACACTTCAAGGAACTTGTTAAACTCTTTAGACGTATACGCTGGACCGTTGTCTGTAACAAGTTGATTCGGTATACCATATCTTGCAAATTGCTCCTTCATAGCCTTTATCACTGATTTACTGTTTATAGAATTCAGCTCATTCACTTCAACAAAATTAGAAAAATAATCTACAAGAACTAAGTAATATTTCCTTCTGTACTCAAAAATATCTGATCCAATTTTTGACCACGGAACGTCTGGTATATGATGTGGTAGCAAAGTTTCGCGGTTAGGTGCAGGGGCATGTAATGCGCACGTCGGACAGGCACGCACGCAATGCTCGATGTCGGTTGTCATCCCTGGCCAAAACAGCACGCTGCGTGCTCTACGCTTACACTTGTCAATTCCCAGATGTCCTTCGTGAATGCGATTTAACATTTCGCTGCGAAGCTCTTGCGGAATATAAACTGAATTGTCTTTAAAAATTACCCCATCGACATACTGAAAACATTCTCGATACGACCAATACCTGCGAATGTTATCTTCAATCGCATACTTATTTTTCGGCCAACCATTATCAATATACTTTATCAGTAATTTCGCTTCTTCATCTTTCGCTGTGTGCTCTCTCACTAAATCTAGCTTTGCGTCACTAAACTGAACATTTTTTATCAAAAAGCAAGTTTGTGCTTCGACCTCCTCATTCACACGTTCATGCATCAATTCAGGCAATGCAGCACGCGACAACGTGTCTGCTAAATACATAAATTTACCCGGTGTGTAGATCACTTTTATATCATAGGCCTGAATGCGCAACATCATTCTCTGTAATCTCGCTGGCACATCAGATAACGATTTTCTAAAAATCGCCTCGAGCGGTTTATGGTCAGACTGTATGGTCACGTCTGTTCGTCCAAAAATGTATTGATGGAACCTTTCACAAGCAAAAACAATCGCCAATAATTCTTTTTCAATCTGCGCGTAGCGGCATTGAGTATCCGTGAGAGTCAACGAAGCAAATTCCACCGGGTGACCTGCTTGTAAAATCACTGCCCCTACCGCTCCAGCACTGGCATCTACTGACAGTGTTATAGGTAGGTCATGTGAATATAATGACAATACCGGTGCTGTAGAATTTTTTTGCTTTAAAAGCTTAACTCCTTCCGTATGTTGCCCTTCCCAGATCCATTCAGAGTTCTTTTTTAAAAGCCCCCTTAATACGGCCACTGATTGTGAATAATTAGGTATGAATTTGGATAGGTAATTAACCATGCCAAGAAACCTTTCTAGTGCTTTTTTATCTTCTGGAATGGGCATATCCACAATAGCGCGCACTTTCTGTTTGTCAGGTCTCATTCCCTTTTCATCAAACACATGTCCTAGATACGTTATCTCTCTGACTCCAAATTTACATTTGTCCTTATTAAACCGTATTCCTACTTCTCTAGAGCGCATCATCAGACGCCTCAGACGTCTGTCATGTTCTTGCTTTGAGGAGCCCCATATAATCACATCATCACTAAAAGAATCAGTACCTTCCAAGTCTTCTAGTAGTTGTCTTACCTTAGCATGAAACATCTCTGGTGCACAGCTGACTCCATAAGGTAGCCTGGTGAATTGATATCTCCCGAAAGGCGTGCTGAAAGTACAGAGGTCAGCACTGACGTCATCCAGACATAGCATCCAAAATCCGCAACGAGCGTCTAAAACGCTGAAGTACTTCGCACCGCGGAGCCGCGCGGCTATCTCGCTTACTGTAGGCAAAGAGTAATGAGCACGCTTCACAGCACTATTTAATTTTCGTGCATCTAAACATACGCGGATGTCGCCATTTTTCTTAGCAGCTATCACTATCGGATTTACCCAATCTGTGGGATGGTTCACTTTTCGTACCACACCAATTTTTTCCATCCTACCTAACTCAGCTTGTAATTTATCACGCAACCCTAGCGGGATTTTACGTGCTGGACAGACAACAGGTTGTACCGAATCATCAATTAAAATCTTATGTACCCCTGGTACCCTACCAACTCCTTGAAATAGGTCTGAAAATTCATCTATAAAACCTTGGTTTACCATATCTACTCTTTTTATAAATCCTAGCTTAACACTATCGTATCGTCCCAAAATGTTCTGAACGTTCATATCAATTACCGCACATTGAAGTGTGTACTCATTATTATTGTGGTTGATTTTTAAGCTACATTCTCCTATTATTGGTAATTTATTTTTTGTGTATGAAAAAACACCGACCTTATAAGGTTTTAAACAAGATTTATTCAATCCTAAACGGTAAAAATCTATCTTAGAAATCACATTAAGATCTGCACCACAGTCTAATTTAAAACCTAGTTTTAAACCGTTGCAATTAAGGAATTCAATCCATTGTCCTTGCAAATAACTGTCCCTTGTCTTCACTACGTTCACGTACAAAATATCCTCATCCTCTGAGTCCTCCCTCAGCTGAGATTGAGATACATTCAAACCATGCACTTTAATATCATTTTTGGTAGGGCACTTTTTAGCATAATGACCGCGATTGTTACATAAAAAGCATTTAGCGTTAATAGCTGGACACTTTTGACTATACACACAAAACTTACTTCCACAACGCGTACACTGATCTCGCTGCCGGCGAGGGGTCACCGCCCCGCTGTCACCGGTACTGTCACCGCGATAATCCCTATCGCGGCTGGCAGCCCGGGCGACACCCGCGCGAGCCTCACCACCGCGTCGCTTACCGGCATGGGCGCCGATCCCGCTGCTGTTTCGACGACCAGGGCCGGCGTTCCGGCTCGACATCGCGTCTACTTGCCCACTGATTGTGCTTGTACTCATCGCGTGTTCGATTTGCCGACTCTCTTCTTTTGACAGCTCCTCCGCTTCACAAATTTGTACGGCTTTAGTCAGAGTTAAATCTTCCGTTCGTAACATACGATCTCTGACAATATTACTTATCACGCCACAGACTACTCGATCGCGTATCAACCCATCAGTCAACGCTGCAAATTCACAATTCTGGCTAAGTAATTTCAATGCCGTGACGTACTGACTAATCGTTTCTCCTGGTAGGTACTTGGTTACGAGTGAAAAACTTAAAACGCAACATAGTCACATTACATTTCGTCCCGAAATGTTCATCAAACTTCGCTTTCACACACGTCAACTTATTAGCGCTTTCGTCTCCACTGAATGTGAACGTCGAAAAGATCTCGTAACCCTCCGCTCCTATGAGGTTGACCAGCAAACTTGCTTGAACATCCAGCGGTTCCTTGTTGACGCCGGATGCCTTCAGAAATACCTCGAATTGCTTCCACCATTTGCGCCATGCATCAGCGCGCGCGACTGGACTGCCTTCAATTTGCAGTTCTGGCGGCGGACGAGCGTGTTCCATATTTGTTAGCGCAATATAATCACTTTGTTATGGAATGCAAATGGTACAACTACCGAAATAACTAAAACAATTAATTATTTAGATCCCACCGCTGCCACCATGTAGTAAAACAAGCAAGTTGGTCGAACACTGATTTATTTCGATCTCGAGGGTACAAGATAACCGTACATGTTCATTTAGCAACACCTACCCACAATCACAATATAAACGTGTGTCTACCTACATAAGCATAGCTATCTTACTACAGTATTGATATTATTAGTACATAGGGGGGAATGGGCAAGTTGGAAAATTGCACTTTAGGGCAAGTTGGAAGACTTTCCATCTTACCCGCGCACTTATTTTGATTTCTGTTTTGAGTTGCTAGAACTCAAAACGTTGCTAGAAATGTTGTTTGATTATTGTTTTTAGATGGTGAACAAGTATACAAGAAAAGGCAATAGAGGTACTTGTACTGAAAAAACGATGCAGATGGCGATGAACGAAAGATAGTATGCTCGAAACTCGTTCCAGTGTTGTTGATAAGAGCTGGGATCAACCATCTACTTCGTATTATATTTCTCCAATGAAAATTCTTCCGGTACCAAAAATTACTCCTCCCATAAAAAACGGAGAGAGATGTCAAAAGTCAGAAATCATAACCAGTTCTCCATTCAAAATGCTATTGAAATGAAAAATGAGATGAAAGTGAAACCAAAGTTCAATCGGACCATTAAAGGCAAGAAAAATAAAAACAAGGAAATAAGAACCAGCGGGAAAAAAGGAAAAGGAAAAAGCACAGAAAAAAAAAAGTAGACAATTTAGTAAAGTCTTCACAAAATGATGTGTTCTGTGTATTATGTGGAGAACCTGATGTGGAAACTCCCACAGACGACTGGGTACAATGTCCAGTATGTAATAATTGGGCACATGAATTGTGTACTGATAAAGAAGATACCTAGTACCTTTATGTGTAAAATATAGTGATTTCCTGTACATTCCATCTTGCCCAAACGAGCTTTCCATTCTGCCCTCTGGGTAAGGGCAAGATGGAATTCATGACGTTATTTTTAAATTACTCACAATAACAAATCTACTTATTATTAATATTTTTCAAAGGCTTAATTTTTTAACTATATAAGATCTCTTTCAAGATTGATTAAAATAATAATTTTATATTAGGTTGTTTTATTTTTTTAAACATCATGAAGTTAAGCCTTCCATCTTGCCCTCCCTTCCCCTAATTATAGTGACACTTAGCATTTGTTATACTATAGCATTTTTTTAGTTTATTGTATCAGTGTATGTTGGAGTTCAAATAAATAAATAAATAGATATAATATCGCTGTGGACATGTAAAGTATGGCATATCATATATTCTAGCTGCTTATAATAAAAAGGCATAGGTACCAGTAGTTGATGTCCTGCATACCTAACCCATAGAGCAAATTTTTATACCGATAAATAAAGTATTATTTTATCGTAGGTAATATCAATTAAACAGTTTCCTAGTTATACCTACATGCTTCATCTTTTTGCGATGTAAATGTGTATTAGATTGAATTGAAACAGCCATGAAGAACGTCTTGCCTTTTTTAACCTTCTACTGCATATGACCCATATAATATGGTATGGTAATTTTATTGTTATTTTATTTCCAAACAAATAATAACTAAGCCATTCCACATTCACAATGATGTCAATGATGTTTTACTAAAGATGACGTATATTCATACTGCGCGGTGCTCAGATTTTGTTCCTTTACGACAAAGACATGCTTACTGCGACAGATAATACGGTACAAATAATATAGAAAAGGATAGCTATATGTTTAGACTTGCGCTTGAAATACGCGTCATAATGAAAATTACTACAATTGACTTAATTTTGTCGCCTCAGTTTCCGCGCGCTTGTGCCACATCTACCTCATATAAACATATAAGGAATATCATTGCCTTTCCGACATAAACATACTTACTGCGACAGATAATACGGTATAAGTAATATAGAAAAGGATAGCTACCTACTTATATGTTTAGACTTGCGCTTGAAATACGCATCGTAATCAAAATTACGACAATTGATTGAATTGACTTTATTTTTCCGCCTCAGTTTTCACGCGCTTGTGCGACCATTTACCCCATATAAACGTATAATATTGGCTAATATTGGTTTTACGTATAAATCATGTAGTCCGTGCCCCTAAATTGAACATCCCAAAGCGATGCTGTCTTCCTGCCCTCTTCCTCCCTTGTTCTCCACAAGGAGAAATATCACTACTTACATCACCTCCTTCATCTGTCAGATAGTCGCCCCGAGTCTCTGATGCCTTTTAGAGCCTGTTTCGCTACAAAAACAAAATAAATTAAATTAATTTATTAGTTAAATACATACGTTTAGATAATTTTTTTCCGGGGAGAACATTGTTTGGTATGGTAAGTATATTGGTATATATTATGTTCGAAGGGTAAGAAGATTTAAAATTACCATCTCCTGTCGCTTATGGGTACGTGTCTTTTTGCGCTTTGTTTTCCGAAATGCACTGACAGCTGTACACAAAAATTATATGACGTCATCGTGCGGTGCTTAGAATAGTCACGACTACGACATCGAGCAGCGTGGGCGCTGTCAAACATCTGACTGTCATCTGAATTAATCTGTCGATTAATTGGTAATCCCTTTTTAAGAAAATAAAAGAGCAATATAAATTTTCAGAACAAACGACCCATATATCTGGCCCGTGGAGTACGGAAGTGAATTATTTATTATGAATATTAAGTAGGAACTGACATTTATAGCATTCGCTCACTTTCACACACACGATCCGTTTCGATTTGCTTACGAGCGTCTGCACTGTCAGTACTATATTTATCTCGAACAGCTTAATTCTTACGTACGAACGTTTGCACTGTGAGCGCAATTAAGAAACGCAACCTATATTTTTCTTCCGGTGAACATGGGCGAAATTTTTCGAAAAAAAGTACTTTGTGCCAACTGCAGTGATCCTGTTCTTCTTCTTCTGGATTTCCACAACTTGTTAGAAAAACCTAGGTTATATAAATAAATATTGTATAACTCAGCTTCGTGTCGTTGTACCCTATTAATGTAAAACCTATTGAATGATTTATTCGGCGATTCTTAACAGTGGTTGTACGGTATAGGGTCGAGTGGCTACTACCGTAGTTTAAAACGCAGTAATAACATTAAGTACTTTAAATGTAGGTTAAATGAGGAATATTTTATTTCAAAATCAATTTCTTCAGATGATTTTTGGGATGTCATAGATTTCCGGCTTGACTACGTTCCATGCTCCAAATGTATCTAGCGGAAACTCTGCGAAGCCAATAAGAAGCACACAAAAAAGCCGTCTTTGAACACTGTCAACTCTATGGTTAGGCTTTAGCAATTATTAGCATTAGTGATGCCAATTTAGCAGAATTTAAACTAAATTTAGCATATTTTCATGTTGCTCAGGAAACTTATTTATTGCTTAACATTATAGCATATCATTTTAGCATATTAAATATAAGTTTTACCATGAACATTACATATATGCTTACCCAATTATTTTCATAGAATAGCCTTTATTATATTGTTGGCGCTTCCGGTGCTAACAAAATAGGTAGCGTACAATTTTAACGTCAAATAATGCTCTATGCTGTATTGCGGGGATTCTTCACCAAATATTATATAATATACCAATGAATATAGATAAATAGATCTATCTATTCATAGATTTTTTCAGATAACAGAATTTTTTACTCCTGTAAGAAGTGAGATATAAAAAAAATATACTTCCGTACTTATTGTCATTCTAACCAAAGAGAATTAAAGTTCCTACAGTTTCTATACGATTTAATAATTGTTTTCCGACTTACGGTTTATTAATTGTACCAGGTTTGGCCTAAAGAAAGCAGGAAAATGCTGCTACTCTTACACAGTTCGGATAACGTACTGCGCTCTGTAAATAGGTAAATAGGAGGGTAAATAGGACTTAACTTTGTCAATTTGATGCTCAATCGGTTCAACAATCCCCGACGCTTGCATGAACGTCCGCTTCACAGCCCTAAGCTTGTCGTGTGGGCTGGAATAACGTCAACCGGTATAATTGAGCCATACTTTTTTCAGGACAAAAAGGGCAAATAATGACAGTTAGAAATAACAATTATTATTGCAACTCTGTGGCCTACGAGAATAATCCGACCAATTTAGAGCAGCTCAAAAGGAATATTATTCAGAAAAGTAACAAAATACAGAGAGCAACTTTTCAATGAGTTTTCCAAAATCTGCAATTTTGGTTTCAAGAGTGTCAAGCAGCCGGGAAGTCATTTGAACAACATTCTTTTTAAGTCTTAAAAATTTCTATCTTCCACCTCTGTAAATATACATTTTTTTTTCTTTCAGGGTCCTTTTTTAATCGAATATTATTTTAATATTCAATTAAAAAAGGACTTAATATTTAATCTGCATAATTTTAACACAATTTTAGCAAATTCTTTATTGGTCTTGTTGGCAGCACTGATGTATAGTTTGGATTTAAAAACACAATTTAAAAATAACGTTTCGCATTCGTCAGTGAAAGCAAACGTCAGTTTTTATTTATAAGACTTTTTCTAATCAGTGGATAGGACTAAATCTTGTGTTTAATTATCCTTTATTGTTTATCTCATGAAATATCCCAGAGGTAGGTTTGTACTGATTGTTGTCTCTCATTTATTCATGTAAATGCCTTGGTGCAGCCAATGGTAGCAGCTATTTGAAGCCAGGCGATAATGTAGATTCAAGACAGAGAATATTGAAAAGAGAGTGAAATCTCGTCTGCCCTATTGTTAGTGTCCTGTGTTGTTATTGAGCGCCCGTTTTCGTCTCACCACATACCCTACTGATCTGAAGCTCATTCTCCGCAATGAGAATTAAGTAGTAGAAAAAGTGGCTATTCAAACTGTAATTCATAGAGGTGGAAGAAATGTGAAACGAGGGAATACTTTGAAGAATTTGGGACAGTGTAGTAATTTAATTAGCTCTGGACGATCTTGTTAAGGTCTCTGAACAAAAAAAGAAAATGTGCATACTCCAGACATAATATTAAATAATATGTTTCTTTAGAGAACATATCTTGTATTAGAAGGTAAGTACTTCTGCTATATAGCAGAAGTTGTATATACCACTGAAGGTCTACTGTCTCTGTAATTTTTGTAGGCAGAAATGTCCTTGAAAAAGCCATGCCCAGCTCGGTTGCAAGCCTCAGCAGTGAGACCTCAGCAAAAATATCGCAGGACAAATAGCACAAATTCTCCAGGGGCCACAAATACCTCTGGTAGGATTAGTGACACTGTAATAATGTCAGTGCCTACCAGGCGCTCTGTTTTAAATGATGATACTAACATTGAAGAACCAAGAGGTGAGTTTATTAAAAAACTTATGTCTTAAAAATGTTAATAAATTAGTCAATGGGCAACACTTGCACTTACCAACAATATTCAGAGCTACCTTTGTTTTGAAATTCTAGATGGGCAAGCTTTTAAGGTCTAGGTGTGCACTCAGAGGGATCAAATTATTAGTACTAGTAGCTCTAAAAGGAAAAGACACCAAAAATATATTCAGCAAACTACAGACTGCACCCATTATATGACGATTGAAAGTAATAACTATATTAATGAGCTTTCAAAATCTTACTTCATATATGAGACTTAAAAACTTCTAGTCAAATATGAGCCAATTTAATCACTCATGTTTGACACAACTCTTGTTGAGCAGTTACTGTTCCTATCCATGTATAAAATTAAAATTGAAAGTCATATCCGCATTAATATCTAGGATCTGAAAATGGTTAGTTATTTGTATAGAATAACATCCAATAATAGGCCCTATGAGCAGGCTCGAAGTTGCACAACAAGCTATGGAGAGGGCTACGCTCAGGGTTTTTTCTAGTTGACCAAATGAGAAACGAGGAGATTTGTACAAGAACAAAAGTCACCAACATAGCCCAATGAATTAGCAAATTGAAGTGGTAGTAAGCAGGGCACATATCTCGCAGAACTAATGGCCGTTAGGGTTAAACGTTTCTCGAATGGAGGCCACAAACAGGCAAACGCAGCATTGGATGCTGCAGCTGAATTCACTTTTTAATGAGTCTTGGTGCCCCGACTCTGCTGGAGAGCAATGGCTGAGGCATTTATCCAGAAGTGGATGAATTATGGCTGACATTATCATCCAGTCAATTTGGTTGCTGATACAATAAAAGCAGTTCCACAGGGTTTTCTAAGATTCTTAAGTAGTAGACTCGGCTTAAGGTGTAAACTACCTGAATACACAGATCGACTTAAAAATGTTAAACATCTGGTAGCAAACTATTGAAAATAATTAATTCCAAGGTACCAACTTGATCTGTGTGCAAACAAATATTATTCAGCATACCTGCCTCTAACAACAACATTTCCTAAAATTTTCCTGCATACAGAATGTGCCATACCTACAACACCATTGATTTTCCCAAAGACATATTTTTGGGTAGCCATTAATTCTTTAAATGTAATAGTAATTTCGTAGTGAAATCAATTAAATTTTATATAATTTATTTGTTAATTAAAATTTGTATCTATAATACATGGAATGGTTGTGTGTAATTGTAATTAGACTGGTTTTATATCATATATGTGTTCTTAAAATATGATATTTGTTTTTAACTATACCTTTATAAATAAACAAATGATGATGATGACCAGACACATTTTGTTTCCTAAATTTTTAAAATTATTTCTATACACTTAGTAAAAAATAGGGGAAGCAGACGAAATAAATAATATTATATACAATAAATATAAATTAATATAGATAAGCTTATCCTTTTACTCAAATTGCACTATAATTATAGTCATTTTTAATATTTTAGACAAAGCTTGGTGGAAGCGGCTGAAGCGAACCTCAAGAGATATGGATATCCCAACAGATAACAGTTGTGAACAAGAGCCACTTAACATATTTGATGAATTGGATGTGGAAGAACTAAGGTAGATATATTTTATATTAAAATTAACTAATGACGTAGCCATTAATGTAATCTGATAATAATGTTAATAAAATTAAAATATATATATAAACTATGCTAAATCATACACATATAATATATTGGAAGGTTTAATGCAGTTCCAGGCTGCTGTGCAGTGCCTGAAGCTAGGAATAACTTGCATCACGGTCATCATATATGATTTCTATAAACAAATGAATAATGCATGTACCGCCTGTACATATCTTTGTGTTTTAGTTGTACTAGATAAATGACAGTACCTAATTCTATTGTTTCACACTGCAATACGACTGCGCTACGCCTGCAATAGTGATTCCTGGTTTGGCCACAATACTCACTATCGGTTTATTACACTTTATAGTAATAGGTACTAGCTACACTACTATTTCACCACCCTATGCCACTGTTTTACGTTAATTACAGTTTTCTCTTACTTGATTGTCTAACTTGATCAATATAGCGTATGTTACTGACTGATAATGAAGCATTCCATTAGTGAAACCAGTCTTGTAGTTTTAGAACTTATAAACATTAGAAATAAAAATACATATTTTTTTTCCTTATAACATAACATAAGCTAAAAGGGAGAACACGTTATATTCATTAATATAATTATGTTGAAACCAGACAGCTAGGTCTGTTAATGTAGCTTTAGTAGCTTTTAATAAAAGCTACATGCACTCCAAGTAATCTGCTTACTGCTTCTGCAATATATGATTATGACGTTCTGTGTCAGAAAAAAATCAAAAGTAATTACTTTATTAGATAAACGGGAGACGCGAAAATAAATTTCATAATTTATCTTCTTACGTAAAACCACACCTGATTTGGTGGAAACTGTAATTAGATGTGACCAACCCATCTTATATACATGAGAGTGTAGACCTTTTTCATAGTCGAAACCAGTGTAAACCACATTAGTTTCATCATAATAAAATCTAATATCAATCTACACAATAATTGACTGTCAAAAATAATTTGGGTATGTTTGTGTGCTAGGCCACGTCAGAGTACTGTAGCGCCTAGGTACCTGAATACTCCGTCATGACTGTATTTGGGATAGTAACTCCATAATGTAGATTGTAGATCATATATTGAAGTATCTCAGTCAGCCAGATCTCTGGCCTATTTTTCTGAAAGGTACAATCTTGTTTCAGCGGTAAGAAAATAATGAATGTAAAAATAACTTTACTACTTTTATGTATTTCAGTCAAGAAAATGACGATTTCACCATGAATCTATCTGAAAGCAGCAACGCCGAGTCCATCATAAGCATTGTCCTTCCACAACGAAAACTATTTACTGAGAAAGAAAATTTAGAACGTAAATTATTTAGCCAATTCGGCACAAGGGAAACTTTGCCTAAACTGGATAAAACAAATAACAGTATTAGTGACAAAAGTACCTATGTTGCACCGAAACAGCTCTTTAAAAAAAAATCTTGTCCAAAAAACATATTTACCACTGCTCTCCTAGATATATCTAGAGATAAGACTACACATGAACATACCCTGACTGCATTTAAAACTGAAAAACAAGTCCGTAACCTCTTTAGTAAAGCTGGCACCAAAAGGATTAATATGTTTGCTAATTTTCTTGTATCTGAAAGCGAAGATGAAATATTTGATCCACCTGAAATCCAACAGCCCAAAATTTTTGCATTTAAAAAGACGTGTCCAAGTTCATTTAATGTCAAAAAAAATACAGTAAATAAAGAAACCAATGATGTGGGGCAAAAAGCCATGGAACTAAACCAACAAGATACATTAAATAACGAAGTTAACAATGAGGGTGGACAAAGTGAACTGGCCAACAAACAACAAATAAATAGTGACATTAACGTGACTGTAATTAAAAAAACTAATAATGTTAGTCAAAATGAAACAGAAGTAGTGAAAAATGACGAAAATAAAGCTGAAAATGAAAAACATACTAGAATCCAAAAAGAAAAAAATGAACATGAAATCACAGTCGGAAACAGAAATGTAAATAACGACATAGAAGAGGATTATAAGGGGAAAGTAGATAGTAATGACTCCAAAAATCAAGGTGCCGAACATGAGCAAGAAAACATAACTCAAAAAGAGACAGAACAAAGCGAAGAAATTGACGAAGATAGTAAACGAGAAACAATTAGTAAACATAACAACACAGAACGTGAAATAACAAAAGATGAACTACACAATATAGAAATAGAACAAGATGCAATGGATTTTGAACACAATAAGAGTAATGACATTGAAGAAGACAATGATCAAGAAATAGATAGGGATGAAAACAATAAAGAAAGTGAACAAAAACATTTATCACATGACAAAACTGGAATCATTGTAGACGATCAAGATGTTGAAGATGTTGATGAGAATAATGATACTATGAATGAAAGTGAAACTAACAGTGACAATATTGAAACAGAAAGTGAAGAGGCTGAAAATGAACTACAAAATGCTACTCAAGAAGAAGATGAAAAGGATGAAGAAGATGAAGAGGAACAAGAAAATGCAAGTAGTCAAAATAGTGAAAGTGAAGATGACCATAAAATAAATAGTGATTGTAATGTAACAAACAAAGAAACTCGCGATAGTTTTCAGACTCAAATAAATAGTGATGTTAATGAAGCAGAAAATGAAGAGGCTGAAGATGAAGGGCAAAATAATAGATCAAATGTTGATTCCCCGGATATGATCCTTTATGATTCAAGAAACGAAAGCAACTCTTTTACTGTGCAGAGCCGAAATACAAGTGGGGGGAAAAGTAAAATCATAACTAAAGCTCCAAATGCTCTCCTAATACAGAGTTTCGCACAAACTACCGCCAACCCACTTAGCACTTCAACTCCATTGTCTGATAGAATTATGGATTCTAGCGCTGAAGGGTCGGGCTGGGATTCACACAGAGTTACACGTAAAACATTACGACAGACTTTTGGGAAAGATTTCACGCCTCGAAAGTCATTACGGGCGATGGTAATGGACAATTGTGCTAAAGCTAAAAGAATGGAAAACGACATGACATCAATGACGGGACAGTTCCCCCTAGCCAATTCAACAAAATTCGGAGACGAAACCGTTCATCCCAATAATGCACATATGAATATTGTTTCAAGAAAGGAGACTATACATGAGATATTGGAAAGACAAAAGGAGAAACGTTTACAAGAGAACGCCATAGCAGTAAGTGAACACTTGTTTATATTGTGGTTCTTATAAAGTGGCGAGTACTGACAATTATCCTCATAAACAAATACTTATATGTAATATATATTATAAACATTTGTCATCAATCTATCTGCATACCAAGTTTCATCAAAATCGGTACAGCCGTTTGAACGTCAAGTTATTGAAAAGTAACGGTGGTTTTTTAATTATTTGCGTATCACGGGAACAGCAATTATTTTCGGGATGAACAGTTTCCTATGTGTTCATTCAGAGTCTAAACTATATCCATACCGAATTGCATCGAAATCGGTGTAGCTGTTTAAGCGTAAAGGGGTAACAAACATATACACATACAACCTTTCGCCTTTATAATAGTAGAGTAGGATGGATTTTTTACGTTTCATATTATTAAGGTTGTTATTAATATAAAAATGCTATATAATATGATTGATTCACTAATACGACATTGTGAAACACTAATAAAATATCGCCAGCATTTTAGAAACTTTACCAACAAGCTATACACCATAATTGTGATGGAATGTGGTACAATACAACTACAAGGACTTGGCTGCTGCTGCTGGAGGTTACACTTAGTTTCCAGGAAATACTATTTAAGACAAAATTAAATTACATTAATTACATCAAATTTAATGATCGGGAAGGAATAGAGAATTGGGAAGGAACTAACATCAGATTGCCTGATTTCGAATGAAAATTGTAATGTTTTGTTGCTTTTTATCATGTCTTAGTTATTAGGTGTTCACCGTCACATTTTTTGCCTCCCCTGATACATCTATACAGCATTGTTTCGAAAAGAATGGCATTAAGATTTATGTCAGTTCATATACCGGACAGTCTACTCTGCACTTGTCAATCTGGATTGGCAAGTTGAAGAAACAGCGGGGAGAGCACTCTCTATGTATTGTATGTTTGATGACAAAACAATTTTGGTTCTTATATACAGTGGTATATTACATTGAACCAAAATTGTGTCACAGCTAAAGTATTTTGGCACCTTTCACTATTTTCTCTTGTTTTTCCCTTCATTCTATAAATATTGATCGCCACATCCACATGTTATTGTTGTATGTCCTATATACTTATTTCATAAACTTTTTGCTTATTTGAATCAACTTTATTCCACAGTATGAAGAGGTAAAAAATTCATTGAGCCAACCTCAAGGAGATAACCTGGACGTGTTCAAAGTGCCAGAAAGACCAAAGTTTTTCCGGGCTACTGCTACTAAAACTGCAAAGCCCAAGCCTAAAGCCAAACCTGCGAATGGTTTCATACGGCTAGAGAGCTTGCCTGAGGAAGTTCAGGCAAAACTGAAGTATAAACCACCTAGAAGGTATCAACCGCGTGATGCAGCCTGGATCACAAATAGATTGTACAAGTTTTTGGAGAAAAAACTGGAGCCTAAGTAAGTCTTTTTCATATATATATTGTATCTATTATGCTCATACTTTCCGATTCCATATAGATTGAATAAAATCGGCTTAGTAAGTGTTTTTTACTTTATCAGGCATCTCTTTTTATTTATTTTTTGTAAGATATCCCGAACATTACATAAACCCGTAGTCATACTATTTAAAGCATTTATAATTCGGTTTTGAATTTAGGGTTTGACCAAATTCGGGCATCATAAGAAATTGTTTACATTTCGATATGCTGCCATTTATTTAGCACAAAAGTAGTCTAATTATTTAACGTTGGCAATGTCGCCAGCATACTGAGAACTTTTCCTTCCACGGTTGGCCTTTTAGTTTAAGTTTTGGTATGAATTATTTAACTTTTTTTTATATAGAGTATAAAAGTTATTCATTACATTAATCCGGATATTAATGTATAATTTTCGAATTTAGATGTGTATATTTGTAAATATGTAATTTATAATTTTGCATACTTAAGTGGTAAGAGCATAGAGATCTAAAAACTACTTTGAATACGAGCATTATGTGCACCTATGTTTCTGCAAAATAAATAAATTCTGAATTTGAATTTTTAAAAAAAGGAAATAAGCCCACGCCATATTAACAAATGATCATTATGACGTAGATACAATTACAAGAGCCGCGTGCGCGCCGAGAAGCTCGTGGAGATGATGTACGCGTTCGCGAAGGAGACGCGCCGCCTCCGCGGGAACGCGGCGCCCGACTCGGTGGCCGCGCTCCAGCGCGAGATGGCGCGCCTCAACATTGTCACTACTTACCATGACTTCTTCTGCTTCATACACGACTTCATGCCGCGAGAAGTCAGGGTCAAGGTGAGTGCAATGTATAATTATTATAAATTACTAGCCGCGCCCCGCGATTTTACTCGCGTGGTGATGATGATGAAAGTAGCCTATGTGTTGATCCAGGGTTAAAACTATCTCCATACCAAATTTCATCGAAATTGGTGTAGCCGTTTGTGCGTGAAGAGGCAACACACATACACACAAACTTTCGCATATATAATATTAGTAGGATACAAGCGGACCCGACAGACGTCCTCCACGCTGCGACAGGTTAAATTTTTTTTTTTTTTTTGAATCTAAACCATTAAGGGCGCCGCCCAAACGCATACAATTAATTCAATTCGGTCCAGCCGTTTAAGAGGAGTTCAGTGACATACACACATACAGTAGAATTATATATATAAAGATATACAGGATTGAATTTTATGGCCCAAAGGGAAAGTCTCTTAATACTGGAGATAGTAAATTTAAGTCAGGAAAGATTCCTTTATTATAAAAACAAATCTGCATTCAAAGATTTTCGAAAACTCGCGTGCCGTACTCGGGAATCGATCCGGCTATAATCTGAAAACATAATAACCTGTACTTTTATGGAATCAATTGATAAATTCAATCGTAAGGATCAAATCTCTAAGGAACACAGTAAGTAGTAGTTACCTCTCAAATACCTTTATTATATAAGAGGACGTGCCTCGCGGTGTCACCCAAGTAGACTAAGGTTTTACCGTGACTGCAGTCATCACAAGGGAACCGTACGTACCTACATTTTCGGGACAAGTCGCGTGCTACTGTGTTGTAATTGTTTCATCAAGATCCGCTTCAGCCGCGCGCTGTAGCATGTAAGAGTAACAAACATCTCTACATCCATCCTCACTAACATTCGCGTTTATACAGCACTCTCCTTAATTTAAACCTGCGATAATTCGAACCTTTCTATAATTGAAAGTTATCATAAGTTCCCTAGCACTTTGTAATTCGAACGAAAAATTCATCGCTACGTAACAAAACGATGCGTTAATTCGAACTCATCAGCGTCAAACACTACAATTCGTGAATGATAAGTCACTTGATCCTCTAAACGAGTCCGAGTAATCATCTAGTTGAGTATGTGTATCCGCTGCTGACAAGTTCAAACTTGTATCTTTGTTTTTGACGTGATAACGTTTTATAAATTGATGAATGCCAAAATGAAAAATAGTAACGGTAACATTCCTGTAACGTTCCACCTGAGTTTTATCTAGATCTAGATAATATAATCAAAGTCAAAGTCAAGGTCAAAGTAAAAGTCAAAGTCAAATGTCAATGTCATACATGATTATGTCGTTATCACGTAAATCTATCGTCCGTAAACCGACTTTACAGACAACCAATTTTTTTTTTCTAACGGACTATTGCTGTTTGCCTGTATCATCGAACACGAGCCATTGTTTTTGTAATGATGTTTGACACACACTCACTCTACAATCGAAAAAGTAGAGGAAGGTGAGAAGAAAAGTGATGTTGTAAAAGAATTTAAGATCCCTCACGAACCATTTGATATTTCAAACACTCGGATAATTTGTAATATTTTAAGAGTCCCTCGAATGGTTGGTATCAAGTTACGAAATCTGATAATTGGACCCAAGAATGTTTACCAAATTAAAATTGAATATTTTTTTCAGGTTGTTCCTGACATTGTGAACCGGATTCCAAAACCAAGAAATGGACTGTTTTCTAATATCCCGACAGATTACACTGAATACCAATAATAATAATACTTAACTTAAAACAATACTACACTAAATACATATTTGTTTTAAAATAAACGTATACTTATTTGTGCAGTAGTCCCGAGTCTGAGTAGCTGTGCGATCTTATAACTAAAACCTAATAAAAAAAATATAAGGTAGTAAGTAGTACCAACATAGCAAATGTGCATAAAGTGGTGCACAATCGTGTCATAACAATTTTCGCACTTTTGAGGAAATAATTACATATGTTCAAATTAATTGAAGGAAAACAAATCGGCTGCTAGTGGGACTTGAACACACGATGCATCGTTTTTTTAATACTGTATAGATCTAGCGTTTGACTACTATCTCACTTGATGGTCAGTGGCGATGTGGTCAAAGATGTTATTAGAATGCTCACTGGCTCTCAAGGACTACTGCTTGAACACACTATGTGTTTGGTGACAGTTTTTCAAACTTGAGGGTGGTAGCTAGCCAGGCGGCTATTCCAAAGTAGGTACCTTAGCACCGTGCTGAGAATTTGATAACGGTGTTACCTTCACCGAAGCTCAAGCTGTTGTTGGGGATCGAACCAGTGACCGCCAGTTTGGCAGGCGACGCTCCCCCCGCTGAGCTATCATCGCTTCACACGCTGGTTCACTAGATGGCGCATACATAAAAATAAATCGACAGGACACACATTTTATAATCAACTTTCGATTATAGAATCTAAATCGATTACTTAGTAAAACTAGTAGGTACTCATTCTGTGACTACAAAATTTTCCAAACATGTAGCGCCATCTAGATTTAGCCTGAAACAGGTTTTTTCCGGCGTACGATTTTCTTTAGGCGATTGTCAGTCTTCTTGTGTGGTATATTGGTCCATGGTGCTTTGTGCACACTTCATGATTGTTATTAATGTTTATTTTTATGTAACGTTTTATTTAGTTTGATCTATTTCTTTAGGAAGTTTGTAAAATGAGTTTAATGAGCTTCATTCGGGTCCCCCAATCTCAAGGGCCCTGTAAACAATAATAAATGTGGTGCATGGGTTGGCCGCCCAGTATCGAGTCATCATTCTCTAACTGCCCCATTGAGCTATTCTGGGCTCTGGTTAAAAAATAAAATAATTTAATGAAGTAAAACAATAATTGTTAAAAGGTTTGTGAGAGGTGACACAACGTCAAATATTAGTAATAATGTTCTTGATCTTATTTTAACTAACATATGCCCTTCTCTTGTTAATCGTACTACACCTATTAATCTAGAAGACATACCACCCGTCGCTGATTTAATAATCACAATAAATATAAACTAAGTCTCACTTACGCTGATGATGCTGATGCTGATGGTTTGTAACAAAAATGCACTGTGGATATCTAGGAATTGTTTATTTCGAAAATAGGTTACAAATGTAAACCTACGTTACAATGGAGCACCATACACATAAAATAATGCGATAATATTGGTACAAATACAATATATGGACAGGACGCAACAAGAGGCGATTTTGACATGCGCAATGTGCGTATCATACGCGTAAAATATACTATAGTGAAACATTATGTGCCAAAATGAAATTGAGAAAAGAGCACAAAATTGGATCGCTTAATCCTTCGTGTAGCTTCGAGGCAACTATTATAATTATATTATATTAACTTTCAAAATAAAAATGTTCATAATGTTGATCTATCAACCGATATTACAGCTCTGAATGAAAAACAATTTTAATTGTAAATATATATGTACCTTAGTGAATCACGCCAAAAACAGCCAAAAAATGTCGCCTCTTCTTGGTACAAGGTAAATTTATTAAAACATACTTTGGCTTAACTAATATAGGTATGTATAGAAGGGATAAAGGCAAAGCTTAGTCTTAGTTTCATCTTCTAATTGGGGCATAATTATTGTATATACTTACACGATACATTCTTAAGTATATATAAATAGAAAACGAACTACCCAAAGAACATACTTTTACATCTTCCTGTGCATGTAGTATCTGAGTTTACATTATTTTAATAAACGACAAAACTTCATACTAACATATCTGTCTCTAAATATTTAACATAAAGCTGAGTGCAGACCTAGAACTTAACTATACTGATCTTGGATATTAAGCTTACCCAACTAAATTTATAATATAAACTACGATTTAGTTGCTGGGAAACTGGTCTGAGTAGTTTCCCTCCGATCAACGATAGCATCAAATATTTCATTAATATATTATAACAAATCAATATTTTTTTGGGCACGTAATAAAAACTGGCAAATAGATAGATAATACCACGGGATAATACCAATCTCAATATATTTCAGCTAGTTTCAAATACTACAATAATACCAGCTTAACTAAATAGCTAAGCTCCTGGTCTGCAACCTGCTTTATGCAGACAACAAAACGATATAGTCGCAGAAAAAAATCTAGACCTTTTTGAAGCGCTTCATACCGTTTGTAAAGGTTTGAACTGTGCTTTGCTTTTCAAATAAGTAAGTAGGTATAGTGCATATTCTGATTATTATTATTTTTAAAACCCAGTGTTATTCCCGTTTATATATGAAAAATGTGCCAAATTATGTTCTAAGCTATCTGTAATTCAACTGCTGAGAATAAACAATTCTAGGCCAATAGGTTGCCTAGAAATTATGTTCATGTAATTTTGTAAAATAATTCGTTACGTGTATAATTATATTATATGGCAATAAAGTGGTTTTTTATCTCTACGAAGTGAAACCGAACAACGAACGAATTGATCAAATACAAGTAATTGATATTTACCATTTACTTTACTGTCCTATATTTCGGCAGTTACATGCGCCATGTTCACGAGTAAACAAATAAAATACAAGGTAAATAAACGCATTCACACTCAATCCCCCTGCACTAGGATACCCTGTGTCGCGGGAGGCCTGGACACACAATCACAATTACACAAACATGACCCGAGAACAAATATATGGTCATCACAGAAATATCTCAGCTGGGATTAGAACCCGGGGTCGCGGTTTGAACGTCAGTGTCACTGATCCACTACGACCGTCAATAATATTAATTCTTGGAGTAGTAACCATGTTACTTTAAAAACTCAATTTATTAGATAGTCCACTTCATGTTCGAATAATATTTGTAACATCGTTAAACCAGTAAAATCTGGAAATGAATTCATTGTTTCCGTGTTCGATTAAAACTCCACAAACGTCAAAAGCACTTCAAAAAGGGATAACTACATATTTATATAGGGAACAATTGATATGGTTTGTTTTCAAATACTGTCTTATAAACTTACAAAATGGAGTATATCATATATTCATCTGTACATAACATAATATAAAGCTTGTGCTAGAGACCAAAATATACATTTAAATTTAATCATAGTGAACATAATAATAAATGCGAAGTTTATAAACACTAAAAGCAGTATAAAGCTTACAACTTAAAGTACAGCCGGCGAGAGCATACGTTCAACATTATCGTTCGTATTATTTATCTTCTAGACTTTCGTGCTCCTTAGAACACGTCATCACTTAAGATCAGGTGAGACAGTTGTCAAATGCAAGCTTGTGAGAGATAAAATTATTGAAATAGAATATAAAAAAACATTGAAAACATTTTTAGAGGATTAAATAGCGAATTAATTGAAACATAATCAGACTTTGAAGATGTTACTTCAAGGGGCAAAAATCGATACAACAAATTGTCGAATGCATTCTCTCACTAATCGTACTATAACTAATCATAACGAATAATAACAATAGTAGTCGCTTATTGTAAAACCGAAACAAATTTGTTAAAATACTGAATACAACGCAACTGTTTGAAACACTAGAAAAGTACAACTTATATTATCTGCACTTATAAAAAGTATATGTGCGTTCTTTATAGGTAAAATATAATTATATTAAATAGGTATATTGTTTATATTGTATTTTAGTAGTTTGCGACCGTTTTTAGAATATGGGAGTAAATGTTCAAAAAGGTATTTTTTGGCACTACTAAGACACATTTCATAATAATTTTACTATGTACTATTAACATTTCCGTTAATTACTTATTTCCAGTTATATGGTGCATATAGGTATAAAAATATTAAATAATTTTTCAAACATATAAACTATTCATTAGCATAAGTTTTTCTCTAAGTAAAAGCTAAAAAAATGCCATTAAGACCTAATTTAAACCTAACAGTCGGTTAATAAAGTTCATATTCATAAAAAAGCATTATACCCTACAAATTTAACTCAGGACCGGTAATTTAATCCATACTTTTGGGCAAATAATGGTTAAAATCATTCCAAGTTTCGGTTCAATACTTTGTCGAATGTCGTTGAAAATATTGCCCCTGATTGTGAGACCATGTATCCATGACAATGTTACGTGATCTTAGAGTAGTAAGCTCTAAGATCACGTGACTAAAAACTGGCCTAAATACAACTAAAGGCAAACGCACATCCCAGTATTCGTTTTATACGAACTATTTGTGCATTTTGTGACAGGACAGAAGGCATTATTCTGTTTAATTATAAAAATATTTTGTGATAACCATACGTGCAGCACTATTGCCGGCCCGATTGCGACTGAAGAAAACTGTGTGTAGGAACATAATTTATGCGGTCCATATTTAAGAAGCTAGTGCCACATCTCCCTTCTAATATCATTGCAAAAAGGGTATTTATCAGACATTAAAGTACTTTTATCTTCATTTAACATTTTTTTACTTAATCGTGAATCGTAAAACCGGCCCTGAGATGTGAATCAATTTATACTACATATTAGGGGATATAGCCATTTTAGTGCATTATTAATTATACAACAAATTATTATAATCGTTCAAATTTTAAATAATAATTACCAAACCACCTTTTATATTGCTTCATAACTATCGAATAAGATAAAATTCACTACGCACGAAACCAATGACTTAGTTCACAGAAATATACATCATACATAACCTAACCTACTTCCTATTACCTCAGTCCTAACTAAGTAAGTCTACTCGAGAACAATAATAATTTATACAAATATTGACTTGAATACAAAAGAGTATAAATTAATCAATAAACCTAGTTTGTCTGTCTTCAATGTAATGTTTGTCTTGTGTATAATTTTAAAGTTGTGTAGTCAAACCATACAAATGGCCATAATCCTAAATTTCAGTTCGGGATTCCCACCCCGTTACTGTTGTAAAAATATTGGTTAGTAGATTGCAATTTACTGTAACTTTATTTGGAGACTGCGGTGAGAGAAGTGAAGATATATTTTATTTAGCCCATTGTTTTCCATTTTCCGACAGTCATACACTTTCACAATAATCTACATAAATATTGCACATTTGGGAAAGTAATTCTTCTGTCAAAATTTCCCGCCACAACCAGCACTAATTTTAAATAACGACGCAGTCATGATTGTATGACTGTCACGCTCATTTGCTAACTGTTGTCGCATCATTCTATCTCGCTTGTACATGAGCACAAAGCTTAATTTTAACGACTCTAAAGTTAGGTTCTGTGAACATTTGCTCGTGGGTACAGTTTAAGAGCCGCAAACATTGGTTGGGCGTACTGCGTCTAACAGTATACACATACACGTGTAGAACTGACAAAAATAACTACATGTGTCATAAAGTCTATAGAATAATCGTAACAACTATTTAGTTAATTTTGCGTTAACGTTGCTTTCGAAATCTAAAATAATGGTAGCGCCCTAGCGGCTTCAAAAATTGGGCCACAAGTAGAATAAAATCAGAATCTGATCTCTGTATCGATCTGTCGGATCGATCAATCTGATGAGATCTGCTGATTATTTCACCATGTTGAATTATTTAACTGTAACCTGTATGTAAAGGATAGCCTTGACTGAGTGAGTGATTAATCAACATGTAACTGAACAGATTGAGCTGAAATATCGCACATATTATGATATAACCTCTAAATGGGTGTTAAGTGGTCCAAAATTAGACATTTTCTGTTAGGATAACGCAAATCACATGCTCACATCTAGTTATCTAGTTTTTAGCCTAGCTAAAAATCTCTAGTTATCATATAAAATAAAAATTAGGTTATGTAAGAAAGTATTTAAACAGGCGCCATTAAATTTGTGAATTACTTGCAATTGTTACGATTCAAACTAAATTCTACTTCTGTGGTAAAGGACCCAACATCACCAAGTCAATTCTCGAGAACATCATACATAATTTAATATCTAGCCATTTTTAATACCGGCTCAAAATCCTGAACTATAAACAAAACACTTCAACTCGACAATCATTAAATTTCTAACTATTAAATATACCTAAAGCTAGTACCTACTAATGACTATCAGTAACTATTCAAAGCACATTTGTGCATAAACGGATAAGGCTCTTTAACACTTTTCTCACAGGGCATATTACTACCAAATTTTAGTATTTACGTGGCTATAATTTAAACTCATAGGCCAAAAATTCCATTGGGCCTTCTAGTTTAAAATATAGCCGCGTTTTTAATCAGTACTGCAGGTACTATCCAATAAAGGCTCAAACGTAAGCAGACATAAAGTTAAACATTTCATAACATAAGAAAAAGCGAAACAATAAAGAATATCGCTTAGCAAATATATTTATGATTGTGTATGTAATAATATATCTCTTTATATTAAGTTAAATATTCCTTTGTTGCGTGAAAGTTTCGGCCAATTGATATCTTCAGTATTTATCTTGATATGGCATAAGGGAAAGTATGTCTAATATATATTTTATCAACTATGTACCAAATAGCAAAAACATACTATTAAATTATAGAAGTACCGATATAAATTAAACTATTAGGGGTACTTTCAGTAATCGGAGAGTTACTTAGCATGTATACGAAAGTAAAAGAAAACGGAGCACGGACATCTGATCTATGACCAGTATATAACCAATCTCAGACTTTCCATGCGAGTATCATACAGCATACACTACAGAAATTGTTTGTCCTGTGTGAGTCATTATATTAGTACAAAGATGCAATAATAGTTTCCAGGCCATTTGAAACTTCCAGTCATCATATTATCAGAAACGGGATGTTGCAAATGGATCAATGAATGTTAACTAGTAAATGTTTAGACATATGTCTCAAAGTTGAAAGGAGATAAAAATATTTTAGTGCAGTTTTCACCGTTGGTTAATTATATTTTTACTAAAGTATATGCATTTTTATGTAGGTAGACAAAAGCAGTTTTTGGAATCAAGTAGCCGAAAAATAAATTTACAGTAACCATAGCCAACACAGTTATTATTTAGTTTTCGATGTGTGTGGAGTAACTTCACAGTTTTCACCTATTTTTTTAATTATATAACGTCCATGCGACTCTGGAGCAGGTCACTAGTCTACAATATACAGATTACCATAAAGCAAACGCACAGGTCGTAAATACTAGCACACCTGGAAGAACTCCCTCACAAAGTTAGGTTTTATAATTGTATCCACTAAAGTGTATATTTTAGCTTAAGAAACCTTTTGTGAGGTGAAAATAAACAATATTTGATTTGATTGAACTGTGTGGCCCACTGTCAAGTGTGAAATATAATTTGAAAGTATCCTGTCTCTAAAGTTGATTACCTCTAATTTAAAGAAGGCCTTTATGTTTTTCCTGAATTATCTTCTTAGCCATTAAAAATGGGACTTGAAGTTTATTTGCTGTTTTTTTTGTTGTTCTTCAGTTCATCGGTACAACAAAAGGATACAAAATGCAACTTAAAATAACCATGCACTGATCACTTTTGATAATTTAGAACTATTTTCAACTGCTGATTCATTCACAGACAAGAGGAATGAGGCCTAGGTTTCGTTGAATGAAAAATTATTAATGGGCCAAACCTGTTTCGAATCTTAAGTTTAGTGAGTTAACAATGTTATTTGTCAGCACTTTTGTCCCAACGGTGGATGGTGTAGTGTATTGTGGAGGTAGAGTTGTCAGGTCGGGTGAGTTAGCGCGGCGCACAGGGCAGCAGCTCCACGTAGTTGGCGGGAAAGAGGCCGAAGGCGCCGCGCGGCCCGAGCCCCTGCCACCACCCCGCGTCGATCTGCTCTATGTGCGTGATTATGTCCCCCGGGTCGAACGTTATCTCCGATTCGTCCGCTGTAAATACAATAGCAACATTTAAATCATTGGACATTTCTACTGTTATATCTTATATGTTAGTGTGCGCTAAAATATTAATAAAATACATATATACATTGTTTGAGAAGCGGTGATGGACAATTGCGAAATCACGATAATTAAAAAGCCTTGGAAGGAGTCATGCCCCCGATTTATAAGAAAACAATGGCCCTAATTATGTTAATCACGTGAACTAACTAAAATTCACTTCTTCTTCTCAGCCATAGGAAGTCCACTGCTGGACATATGCCTCCCCCATATAGGGGGGATTTGCCAATACTCGCCACGCTTGGCAGGCGGGTTGGCGAGCGCAGTATGGTTTCTCATCCTCAGAAGGCGCTGCTGCCCACCTTCTGGTACGTGATCCCTTAGCCGACTCTTACGGCACCCGCGGGAAGAGATGGGGGAGTACTATTCTAGGCCGGTACCACCACGGCATATGAGACTAAAATTCACTAATATCTTCAAATTGAAATAGCTTGTATTCTATTTACGCTAAAATTCAAATTCGTATATATCCATACAACGCTCTCACTTATATTAGACGAGTTTCATTCTTTGGCCAATTTGGGGTAGTTTTAGTAGGCACCAAATAAGTGGCGACTTAATTTCGCTAAAACTACCCGCAAATTTAACAAATACATTTATTTTTAGTGATGCTATCGATAAGTCTCATACTAATTTAGACTATCGTAACCATATAAGAAATGATTTAGTTTTCCAACATTTTAGTTTGCATTTTTACATTTAGTTCAGTTTAATAAGCGAATCACTACCAATAACTGCTATAATATTTAATGTTTTTTAATTTTTTTATATTTAAAGGAAATCCCGCTTCCTTAACTTTCATCAGATTCTTCATAAATGCTCCACCATAATACCTTTGTACCCATTACACATTTTATATAATTAGTATTCAGAGATCTCCTTTGTTTCTTGCAGCGGAGGGGTTTAAAAATAATAAATGGCTTACCAGCTTGATAATCGTAAAGTGCTCTGGCTGTGAGCCCCGGATCGTCATCCAAGTCTTCGTAGATCGTGCCCTCTTCCTCTAAACCTTCCGGTGACACATCTGAAAATTATCCAAACAGATATTGGCATCGAAAGAATAGCTCCGTACATTCAAACAAAATGGTTTTAAATCAGATAGTTTTTATATGTTTACGATATACTGATTGCAAATTAGTATAACACTTTTAGTTAAATTAAAGTTAATAGAAATAGGTAAGGATAAAAGCATCTCACCATCGAGTGTCGTCCCGTTAGTCTCTTTCTTATAATTCATATTCTCTATTACAGTATTCTGTCTACTCAGCTCCTTTTCTCTCGTACCTTCTTCAGCAATATTATTCTTACTATATGGAGACCTTTTTATAGTACTAAACTTATTATCACTATCATCATCATCATTCTCATTTGAACTCGAGTATGAAGCATCAAACATATCATTCTCTAGAATGTTCTGTTTAATCATCGGCTCGCTCTGTTTTAACTCATCGATATCTCTATATGTTTCCGTCTGTTCATATTCAGAATAATTAATGGCACTGAAGGAACTAGGGTCGCTCTCCGTACTGGGACTCAAGTCTACGGATGGATCTATGATGGGTTCGTACTGTATCTGAGACGGTGTTTCCAAGCTCATTTTGATCTTATCAATGTTCTTCAGTGGACTGGTTTTGAGTGGTTCTTGGTCGTTTTCTATCGGTTTCGGTTCTAGTTTTATAGATTTAGAAGGGGAAAGTGGGTGCGGTGGGGGTGGTTGTGAAAATGCGTTGATCCGTTGCGCTATTACTGAGCTTCGCACTGGTTTTTCTGGTATGCTGTTTGATCTGCAATAGTTATAAATTGTCCATTATATAAGTATTCAAAAACTCCGAAGCCTTAGAATGCACTGATCACTGAGCCATGGTGACCCTCAAATATTTCTTTTAGCATTTTAATCACAAAAGCATGAATACCGATAATACATCTGTGGTCTTAAGGTCCAAAACTTATTTATATAACTCCCCAGAGACAGAAGTTTCAAAATCAAAAGATACTAGGTTACAGATCTGCTAATATATTTGTAAACTTAATATAAAATGTAAAAATAGCTTCCAGAAGAAACAATATTTTCCCCACATTTTCTATTTACGTGAAAACCTGTTCCTGTATTTTGGTGATGTATTCACGTTTGACTTGTCATTTATAATATAATTTGGAATATTATAATATATTATATTCTAACAAATGAAAAGTAATTTAGTGTAATAATAATGTAATGTAATAATAAATAAATATGTTGTTTATTAACTTCCAACATATAGTTCTTAACTAATAACATAACTGTATATATGTATAGTAGTTTCAATAACCCAGCACTATTGAAGGAATTTTCGAATTATGGAATTGTATAGAAAAACATCATATGTTTATATTTTAAGAAGATATAGTTGCCGTTTTTCTTGACATTTTTAACTGGTTATTTTCAAGTCGAAAAAAACCATAGTCGAATTGAGAACCTCCGCCTTTTTTAAAGTCGGTTAAAAACAAAATCTAACAGATATGTAGTTGTTATTGTGTCAACATTTTGAGGTTATACTGATGCCATTACACAACTATGTGGTTAAAGTAAGTAAAATCTAAGCAGAACATAAAAATAACTTTAGCAGCAGCGCTGTGGTAGCCCGCGCTACGACTGCTACGTTACCTTCTATAATCATTACAAAACATTTAATAAGAATAATAATACACTTATTGGTGCTAAAAATTATTTACAATAGTGGAATGGTTTACAAGTGCAAATAGCCACACCACTAGGATTCCACATTAAACAATGAGCATCAATAAGTAGTATTGATAATTTAGAAACAGGAGTGATATTAAGCTCGAGGGTTACATATATTATATTTCAGCTATGATGCTTTGAAAAAGCCTCTTGTAATATAAAAGCGAGTAGTGACCTTGAGTGCAGCTGCCCCTGCGCCAGGTTCTGCTGGAACAGCGCGCGCGCGGCAGCCGTGGAGGCGCCGATCAGCTGCCGCGCCTCCTGCGGGAGCTGTCGCACCTGGGGCGACCCTCCCGCGCCCGCCCCCTCGCCCTCTGCGCAAGTGGGAGACACCGCCGCTGACCTGCAACATTCAACAACGCCCGTTTTACACTCCACGGACGAAATAACTCTACAATCAAATCTGTATAAGGTTGATCGGTACATGGACGCATTGATGAATTAAACAACTTTCTTTTAAGAATTTTATCGTTTATTGCATTAACAACATGCTAGGCGGAACTTATTTGAAGGAAAACATTCGGCTACCAGTAGGACTTGAACCCACTACTACAGAATACCATCTTGTCGCTTTGTCCAACTGAGCTACTCGTATATCAGCCACAACCACTAGCGTCCCAATTTCTGCCTTCCTTTATTATCTGAGGGGTAGTGGCTGCTTAGTTGGACAAAGCGACAGGACGGCATTCGGTATTCGTGGATTCAAGTCCCACTAGGAGCCGAATTTTTTCCTTCAAATAATTTGAACGTAACTTTAATTTATTCATTTCAATAATAAAAACAAATTAGTAATGCTCCTGCACAAATGACATTACATGAAGCCGCGTGATAAAATGTACTGATATTTTACTAAAGACGTCATTAGTAGCTGTACTAGGGTTCCCTGCAATTCCATGTGTTGGATGTTGAAAAGCTTTCAACTTCCAGAAACTCAAGGAAGTAACCTGTCAGTCTGTCAGTATCCACAAAGTTATGAATGTATAAAACACGGGAATTACTCACGTAATAAGTCAGAAGGTTCCGACTATAGTTTCAACCAAATTCGGTGGTCTTTTTCAAGGAGAATACGGGGCGGTCGCGGACACAGTCGCGGTTCGCCTAGTACTCTAACTTATTACGTGAGTAATTCCCGTGTTTTATACATTCATAATGTGTCAAAACCACGTCAGTGTTAATAACAAAATATCCACAGTGTTATTCTAAATAATTGATGATGAAGATATTCTGCACCCACTAAGTAACAATCAGCATGCAATTTACCATTACAGTTTTTATTTTAATTTTTTTTTTTTTTATTAACATTCACACAAGGTCTTCAGGTCCCAAACTAGGCAGAGCCTGTGCTATGGTAACCTGATGACTGACATATATACTTATGTACATATATAAGTATGCTTGCTTATGCTATGCTTTATAAAGCATATTTTAAAATGATTTAATTTCTGAGAATCAGTCTTCACTACATTGTGAAAGAAGAATCTCATTTGATGTCATTAATAAAAAAAAACTTAATAAACTTTACTGTATATAGTAAGAGACCTATATTAGAATGTAGATGCTTAATGAGGAAATCTCCAATGAGTGTGTAGTGGGTACTTACTTTTGTTGTTCTGCTTGTGCTCTCTTCGACGCTTCTAATTCGTCTCTCTTTCTGGCTGCTTCTTCAGATTTCTTTTTTTCCTACAAACATAAACAAAATTGCAAACTCATAAATATTTTGAAGCTACTTTTATGATCCGTTTATTTAAAATGAACATTGTTATTCACATGCAAGTTAATTCTAGTGAAATATTACACAATATTATTATACACTAATATTATAGAGGCTAAAGTTTGTATGTTTGTTACTTCTTCACGCTCAAACTGCTGGACCAATTTTGATTAAATTTGGTGTGGAGATAGCCGACACTAGACTAGTTTTCATCATCATCATCGCCACCATTTTTTATCATCACGCGGATGAAATCGCAGGGCGCAGCTAGTTTCCTATATAATAAAGACAAAGAAATTATTAATAAATAAGTTAAACCTTTTTTCCACAATCGTCCTAAACTAATTCAAATTAGTTTACATGGCCTTTAAGGTTCGATGGGAAATAGTAGGAGCAGACACACAAACTAGGCAGACCCTTGTGCAGTGGCATTTCTTGGCTTACCCTCGGATCTATAGCGGAAGCAGGATACTCTATCAAAGTCTTAGCGCAGCCATCTCGCAGGCAAACAATTGTACTCGACACTAGTTGTATCTAGTACATCGGTGACTCAGAAAAATGATTGTTTGTGCGGACGGTCCGTGCGTTATTCATTTGTTTATACGACTGCGATACGATGACGCAAGTTATTCCTACTCCAGGCGCTGCAGGCTTACCGTTTACCTTTACTCATAATTAAAACTTCAATTTCAATGGAAATAAAAATGAATTTCATTCAACGAAATTCATTTTATTATATGACACTCAAACTTTTCATTGGTTAAAGTCCGAAATGAGAGTGCAGATGAAGTTACATTTCATTATGAAAAATGATAGAACCAGCTGTTTCGTATTACAACCCTGGCATGACTCGACGCCCCATACTCATTTGGGATTTGAATTATCTAAAATTATGATCCATGAAATAAATTTACCTCTTCTCTCCGTTTTCTTTCCGCTTCTATTCTCTTTTTCTCTTCTTGTTCCTCTTTCATCCAAAACTGATCTCTTTCTTTTGAGTTTATTTCTTGAACTGTAATGAAAATAAATGTTCTATGAAAGTTTTGGATAATGCAAATATCCAGCTTTTAAAAACCTAAAAAAAAGTTTATTTTTAACCGATTTTTTAAAAACGGAGGTTATCAATGATGTTCTTTATATTTGCTACAAAAGTGATTTTATTTGTTTGAAAGTTGTTTATAATTATACTTTTAGATCAATCCCAAGGAGTTTAATATCTACATTTTGAAGTAAATGTTGAAAATGTTGGAAAAACCACTCGGCACACATTTCACCGCGGGGCGCAGGTAGTGTATAATAACCGCAAAATTAACAGAAAAAATAGAGAAATTAGTTAAAATACAAGACGCTATTACAGTAATTGTAATGCAACAAACCGACTAGGACTCACGTGGTAAACACTGGAAAATTACAGTATCAAGGAAGAAAACGTATACCTCTTCTGAGACTATTTTTCCTTCTTTTTATTTCGTCAGCAACTTTTCTCGACATCACGACTTCGTAACACTGTGACATTTCCACACCGGTCATACCGAATTATAGATCTACTTAATTTTTAAACTTATTTGCACACCGCTGTACAATACAAACAAAAGCAACCCCCACATCTCATTGTCCTCAGTTTACATCAGCTATCACAAATAACAAATTAATTTCTAAGGCTTTTCCTCAATCCTAATGTTAATTTTGTATAGTTCAGTTCGAGGTTTTCTGAACAAATAGCAAGTGTTAGCGAATGTGTTTACATTGTTGATACAGGAGAAGTAAACAATAGCATTGTACTCGCGCGGTTGTTATTCGAGGTATTGTAAACAATAAAACTATGTGGAGGAAGGTCGACTGTTGTATGGCTGTGAATTAAGTTCAATATTAACTGCCTTGGAACTTCGAAAGCGGCAGTGGAGCCGTTTCCAACGCCAAATGATTAATAGGCTTCATGAAAATATATTATTATAACGTTCAGAAAGATACATTGATTCCGTGCGTAACTAACAGAACCCTATCACTAGAGCCAGTTTTTAAATTCATAAATTCGTAGTGCGGGTAGAATTTCCTGCCATTCCAGCCTTAACAATTTTAATCCGTCGAGCTTTTACCACCGCTAACTGCCCTGCAATTTTATAGCAAAATGGCCTCATCCGTGACGATGGTGAAAGACCTGTCAGAATGCCAATCATCCAGTGGAAGAGACGGGACGTGCTTTGGTTTGGGATGCCGCGTGTGCAGACAAACACCTTGCGCCATCTCATCTCCCAACGCCTGAGAATAGGGCTGGAGCAGCGACTGAAAGAGCAGAATACCTCTAGTGCTATTTTGCTAGCGGGTTCATATTTAATCCTTTTTGAGTTAAAACGGTTGAACTGTGGGGACCAGGAGCACATCGAATTTTTAAAGACCTGTCGGGGTGACTAAATGAACCAACAATTGACCAAAATGCTGGCCTTTATTGCGCTCCAAGATTAAGCATTGCTATTACACGTGGCAATGCTGACAGCATTTTGGGAACTTTGCTCACTGGTAGTTGTTTAATAGATTAGTTTATTAATATTACTTTAGTAGTTTATTGTTTATTTTTTAGGAATTGTATTAATCTGAAATAAACAATTAGTCAAAAGAACAAATGGTTAAAAGAAAGAATTGTATGGTTTTCGTTAAATTAACGTCAAGGTACCCGGTACTTAGGCTAAAATGGAAGAATAATTGAAATTCATGTTTTTGATCCTCCAAGGAATCACTAATAATCAGCGTTGCCAACTTAACGGTCTTTCCGTCATGTCTAGCGGATTCTGGATACGTAGAAAACGGGAAAGTGTAATGTATAATGTATGTGGCCGACGGGATATTTAACGGGACGAAAACGCTAAATAATTATGTTCATGACTCAAACTTACTGTAATGGTAAAAACTTTTACTCTTACATATTTTCCTGATTATGTAAGTAGCACGGTTGGAATAATTACCAAAGCTATTTATCAGCCATCGACTTTTGAGGGCGTGATCCGACTGAAACTATTATATTTATTTAAATTTAGTGATGCTTTACGGCAAATTATTAGGTTTACATTTTAACAGAGAAGAAGTAGATTAAAATTTGTTGACCTATATTGTATTTTTAACCGACTCCAAAAAAAGGAGGAGGTTCTCAATTCGGCCCGTATGTATTTTTTTCATGTTTGTTACTACAGAACTCTGGACTGTGTGAACCGATTTTAAAATCGGTTCACCCAGTCCAGAGTTCTGTATTGATGATTAATAATAATGATTAATCACTCTTTTTTTATTTGAAAGCTGGTGCTTCTCGTGTGGTTCCATTTCTACCCATATTAATTTTATTCATCAAAATCGGTCAAGCGGTTCTTGAGTTACACTCCAATAACTGAAAAGTTCTACGGCTACTTAGACGACATTATAATTGCGGGTGAAGAAATCGGTGAACATACACAATAACAATTGATCCCGTGAGTACCAAAGGTTACTGAAAAGGGTTAAAGAAAATATGGAAACTCAAACTCAACACTCAAAAGTGTTAAATAACTTGTCAAAGTTTGTACCATGAGCACAAAATTTTGATAATAGTTACTTTTGAACTATCATGACTTCGACAAGTTGCTTCACATTTTTGACTAGTGAAGGTGGTTCCATTTATTGTTTTTTTTCTTCTAGCACGGTTGGTACATAGATTTTAAATTGTTATTCACCTATTTTATAATGGATTTGTGACAGAAACACACAACGAACTAGCATTATAAATAAAGTATATAATAATACTATTTGAATACATCAAACACGGAAACAGAAAAACTACAAATATCGACTATTTTCAAATATTTTCTTCAATGTTCTGAGTTATATGGATTTCCTAGTTAAATAAAATAGACGTAGCCTATCTGTTGTGACTCTAAAGTTAGCTCTGTGAATGTTAGCTCATATACTCAAAGGAGCAGAGCCTGCTAATTCACAACAAGTCGAACAAGTTAGGACGATGCAACAAAGCCCGTGAGCGAGCTAGTTATACCATGATTGTGCCCAAATCATTAGCAACTCAAGAAAGCTACTGCCCAGCACAACACACCGACTTCAGAGACACAAAAATTACGTTGTTCTTAGGTACATAATCATGTATTACGATAAAAGTGAGCTAAGTTGGTCATCACACGAGTAAAGAGGCTGTGGGTTGCAGTGGGAGCCGAAGGTGAGGGCGAGATTCTGTCGAGTGTGTAATGAGCAGAGCTCATAAGTTCGAAACGTTTTTCAACACATTTGCGAGGAAAACCAACAACTGTATTGCTTATATTGTTTAATTATTAATTTGAAAATGCTCTGTTTATTCAAATATAACTTGCAATAAAGTACTAACTTAACTTTTTAGGGATCATTCTATTAGACACGTGTGTGTTATAGCTTGATTTGTGGTCCTAAAAGCGGTGTGATAAGGCTCCTTTATGAGGAAGTTTGTTGAAAAAATTGTAATCTTACTTCAACTAACCTGGGTTAACTTTCTTATATGTAGTCCCAACCGGTCCACTAGGAGGCAGTTCTTCAGTTTTACTCGACTTGAAGTTGAACGACGAGCCGGCTTTTGCGACTTTGTCCAAAATGACTTTCTCGTCGAGATCGTCCTCAGTCCTCGCATGCAGGGTGAGGTGGAAACCATTGAAAAAACTGGCCACTTGCTTGATGTGGTTCGCGCATGTGCCTTTGCGGACTGTTGGGGCGCCTTCACCCTGTAATGTGGACAATATAAAATTAATTCATCTGTGTTGCTTTACAAGCGGACACACGGCTTCACTCTCCTAAAATTATGATCTAGAATTTTTAGAACCACACAGTTGCTCGCGCATGCGTGGTACGCAAACTGTATTTCTCAGCTCCATGACGTCTTTCCTAAACAAATTCACTACATCTATACTATGAAAATATGTGATGCTGTATTTAACATAGAATGTATTACTCAGCTCGGCTATGTTGCATTGAAATAAAATATACCCGAATTGAGAAACATAATATCAAAAACAAATGTGAAAACAATATTTAATAATATTCAGCAGCTCTTGCATTGTTTATAAGTTATTAAAACAGACAGACAGAAATTAAATAAGTCCGTAATTTTTGTACAGTTGGTTAACCTTAGCACTCCTGACAGGGTTTAGCGTAAATATATTAGAAATAACTGTGGTATAAAAAGACATTTAATCTGAGCAAACTGTATTAAAAAAAAATGTTTATTTATAAATTTGTATCTCCTACAATTACATAGTTGAGTTTGTCTATTGTTATATATCTTCGAGTATCTATCTCATGAAAACTATTTTTCTATTTTTATTATTTAGATTATAAATTTATGTGTAAGTCCTAATCTGTTCGAATTTTAGGTATATTAATAGAGTACTTAGATGGATATAGAGGCAGAGGAAGACCGTAGTAGTCTTGGGTTAAATGTGTGAGGAATGCTTATTTGAATTGAATGTTTATGCAAGGTGTGAGCTCTGAGATGACAAGTGATAGAACAGAATGGATGAAAAAAAAACTTGTGCTGAACCCGACCTAATGCAGGGTACGGACAAGACGATCCCGCAATATGAACTTATCTGGGATAGAAGATGAAACTTTTTATACATTTGTTGAAATATGTAAAATACCTGAAATAGACATAATATATTATATCAATTTATTCTGGGTTTAAGTAGTCAGTGGGGGAGGCCTATGTCCAGCAGTGGACGTCCTATGGCTTAGATGAAAGTAGTAAATAAAATTCTATAGATAGGCAATATCCTATATTCAAGATTCGTAAGTGTGGCAATGGGCGCATGTATAAGATCAGGTTTTCTTTGTGGCAGTCTCGAGGTTAATTAAAATTGCAAACTTATGTACGAAATTTAGTGGTCACGTAAAATATTGAACATATAATAACAAAAAATAAATAACTCTAACCACTAAAATTACAATAGGTTCAAAATCAGTTGTCTGTTATTCCCTCAAAAGTGATACTTATTTCCTTAATCTTGCCTTGTTAGATAAACTTTTTACATTATTTTTAACCATGACAGTATAGGAATATTCGCAACAGGAAACCATTATCTTAGCAACCAATGAAAAATTATAAAATACATGCATATCATAAATTAAAATTGGTTATCGACACTGGAATAGAAATTGAAAATAACAGATATGAAAAGATTTTTGTTGAGCAGAATTGATAGGAGTTGACCCATGAATCTCAACTGACAAACTGTATTAAGTGACATTCTATGAAAACAGTCAGCATGGGTTACAGCTGCGTACAGCACATACATCATTATATTACACATATAACGTAAGCACATTTAACTGAGCACTTTTGTACTTCAGAATTATATATAGAGTATAGTATATATATACTGTATGCATACCAAACATAGCACAATTTATTTGATTTAAATTTAGGACATTTTAAGTTGTTCTACATCTGAATCTCCACCATTTATATATTTATGTGAGAACATTTTTACTATTTCTTATACCTCTTTATGCTAATTATAATTTAATAGGGTGATACGTAGCAATATTACTTCTAAAAGTTTTTATGTAGTTATAACTTTGCATAGATAATATTGCTAAAAAACAAAAACCAAACGGGACTTGATTTACTCCTCATCATCATGATTAGGAACATGACATCACCTCTATCTTTCTACATCACAATAAATATCAACACAGTGTTACGTCATTAACACGATTCTATTAATACATCACATAGAACATATTATTTAGTCATGGAGATATGTTATCTCAATGAACAATAAATTATATCTTTTTGAAGTGTTATCTAAGACTTGTTGTATTATAATTAATTCTTCAAATAGAAGAAATAATTTTATTCATGACTAAGTACTATCAGCAACATCATAAGGCGTGTTCGAGACGGACAAGTGGCGTTGATAGCAGTGTTCAGCTGAACAAGTGTTCGATTTGGGAATGAGGCATTTGAGGTAAAAACAATCTTCCCTAAATCGAAAGACTCATACACATTATTTTTTTATATATATAGGACAAACATCTACACTCATCGCACAAATGTTTACCCTGGGCGTGATTCGAACCCAGGGTACCGGGGATAGTAGTCATGTTACTGACACTAACAATTGCGCACGTCGACTGTCGATACACGTCATTTACACGACAGCTCTCAAGTACGACGATTCATTTAAATATTCATGACTTAAAAATGTTTCAATACCTATAATATTAGCTTGAATCATAACGAGGATTATATTTTCGTAATGGAAATAGAAATAAATTATACACTGGCGCATTATTTCAAGTTTGTTTATCTACTCAAATCAGCTGCAGCTGTCAATCTCTCAGCTGTCAAAAAATGCTTACAAAAGACCCACCCTCAGAGGTGGGTCAAAATTGGCAGTTGACAGTAGCGTTTTCAACACTTTTCATGCATCTCAAATGGTGAACGAAAACAGTTCAAAATGCCACCTTTGCCAAAACGAATGCGGAACTAGAGCATTTTAGGCATTTTTAACTGTTCCCTAGCCCATCTCTAAAGCACAGTTTAATGGGTGTGATAAAAGATACCATAATAATATTATTTTGTGTCAAAATGCAAAATTTCATTTTGTATAAGTGATCTGATTTGAAGTACATCCCACTCTGTAAGCTCATTTATACTATACTGAACACAAGTATCATAGCCATTCGAATAATATTACATTACCTGCCAGTTAATAAGGACATATTTAGATATACTGCCATCGGGGAGGTCCACTTTCAGGAATGCATACTGTATTTTTCCACTATTAAAGTCATCCACCAGTTCTGCTAAGCCTCCATCTCCTTTTCCAACAAACTTTAGGTCATTTGTCATGCCATCATACCCAAATAAGGCCCTGTGAAATAAATGAAATCAGTATATAAACCTAGTTCAGTTTAATTTGTTGCAGATCCTCATTTCAAGAACACTCAAGGTCTTAGCACAAGTATTCTGGATGTTGACATTTCTGCTAACATGTAGTTCCACAGATAGCATGCAAGGCCAAGCTTGCATCCAAAAACTCAGTGTACTGAACAAAGCAAAGTGGTACTTCACATCAATACAAGATGTGTATCACTTTCTGAGGAAGTGTGTTCGGAGTGCATCTGTAATACATGATTTGTCTGAATTCGCTGATGTAAATCAACCTGATGTGGGTCTGTTCCAGAGTATCTTGGGTGAGCAAATGTCTGCCACAGCTAGGGTACTCTATCAGTCTACACACAGGTTGATCAATCATATGTAATGAGACTGTGTGAACACTATGGGACTGACATAGTTGGTATACGACTCAAAGTTCCTAAATTAAATAAAGAATATTAAAACAAAAGGCTTTTGCTTCCCAAAGCGCAATTTCTGCCTCAGAAAGAGTACTGCTCTCACCTACAGAACAGTGCACCCAAGCATCGGCTTAAGCCTCTGAATGCATTGAATAGCATGTATAGTCTACACTATTGTAATGAAATTTATAGCTTAATCTTTGTAAAATGTATTAGTGTACAAGATGTAGGTGTTCAGTTGAATAAATAAATAAAATTGTGTCCTCTTGACAGCCAACCAAGATTTAGAGGTATCGAGAAGTAGGAATAATATAAATATTGTTGTTTAATCAATCTTAAATTTCATTATATACAGGCACAATGATCAGTAATTTACTATAACATATAGATTATAATTAATCAAATATGAATAGTACAGATCTGTTCTAAGAGCAAATTATGGCTTAGATAAAGGCTTGATCCAACAAAGTCCACTCCTTAAATATTAATGGATTGGTATTAAGACAATAACGTGAAAGTAAAAGTCTGTGATCATAATTTATTCCCTTACAGTGGTCAGCTGACCCACAAAAATTAACAAGCCTCACCTAAATCTACTTGAGGAGCAAAAATATTATTCGTTAGTGACATCTTCAGGAGTATAAAATATTCTACTAAAATGTCTTGCTTCAAGTACTAGTGACCAAGGCAGTTATTGTATGAATAAGAAACGGGGCTTCAAAAACATCGGAATGCATCTAATATAATACACAGACAAGAGAAGCGAATGCATTGTTACGTATAAGGAAATGGACATTAATTAAGGATGCCATTCAACTCAATTTCTTTATTATTATGCGCGCTTAATTCAATTTTCTTCCAAGTACCTATGATGGTCACGATTTTTGCTGCACACTGCACTCACCAGTTGGTCTCGGTTTTCTCGTCCAATACGTCTTTCCAAGCGGCTATTAGTACTTCTTTATGTTTATCTAAGTTGATAGCCATTTTACATTATTATGTGAACTCCAGTTTGATTTGTTACAGCCGCGCCGCGACGGCATAAAACAAAAATCGAAATAAATATCCGCTACTGCTGCTTGACCAACCTGACTCACGAACAGTGCTGCCAGATGCCATGAGCCTTTTATCTGTAGTAGGGACTGCAAAAATCTGTACCATAACGGTATGATATTTTAACTTAAAATTTGTTGGATCAAATAAACTAAATCAGAATATTAACCATGCTCGTCATTGCTTCTATTGGAAAACAAGGGATGATCCTGACCTGACGTTGATGGCCACACAGCCAACTTTTTAGAACTTCTGATGACAACAGATCCAGACCGTTACTCAGTGTTGGTGGCTTCACCATTAGGTAGCTCTGACCACCGTCTGGTGAAATCTGTATCGTCATACTGACCGCCCGACCCGAGACTTAAGGGCACGCGACGGGTGTGGTGAATGGCGATACAAGTGAGAAAACTGGGATGAGATGCAGTCCTTTTCCGCATCTTACCCTTGGAAGCAAGTATGCTTCTCTTCTCCTTCAACTTGCAAAGATGCCGTGACAGATGTGTGACGGCAGGGTATGGAATATTTAATTCCATTCACCGATATGCCTATGCCCACAAAGCTCACCCAGGGTTTGGACCAGAATGCTTTCATTCTTAGACATAAAAGCATCAGGCATACCAAGCATGGGATGATGCTCGAAACCGTAAAGCCAAGGATATTCGTGCCAAGAAGAGAGCCTTTAATAAAGCTGCAAAGTCCTGCAAGAAGGCTCTAAGGAAGGCTCGTTTAAGACCACATTAGCCGAATAGGATACAATATAGGGAATAGGGAACAAACTTGCTTCGTACCCTACGGGTAGTAAGGCTTTTTTGTCCCTAGCTAAATCGTTCGAATCGAACTACTGCCTCTCCTCATTTCCTCCACTGCAGAAACCTGATGGATCGCTAGCCCATACTGCGGAAAAGAAAGCAAATTTATTTGCACCTCTCTTTGCAGTCTTCAAGTCTAGATGGTGGTAGCTATTTTCAACACCACCAAATCCGCTGAACGGATGAGAGACGATTATGTCAAATATCCGCATTTGACAAGTAGATGTTCGCAAAGTGCTACGTAATCTAGACATGAAAAAAGCTAGTGGTCTGGACAATATTTCAGCTCTGGCCCTAAGGACATGCAAGCGCAATGCATGCAACGCTACTAAGACCCAGGCGTGTCTATTCTCTGCCAAACAGATCGAAATCGAACGGTGCCTCACTTTCCGAGATGAACCCGTTACCATTATCGATACTCTGGAGCTTCTTGGCGTCACACTAACTCCCACGTTGAACTTAGGGAGCTACATTGATACCAAAGCTCAATTGACTGCCAAAAAGTTGGGTATTCTAAGCTAAGAAAACAGTCAGACAGTACTTCACGCCGGGGCGTGAACAAATTGCTCAACCTGTATCAAGCCGGTCGTGCATGGAGTACTGTTCTCACTTTTGGAATTGGTCAGTCAAATACCAACTAGAAGCTCTGGAGTCAATCGAGAGGCGAGCCAAAAGAATCATCGGCATTAACTCTTTGGTGGAACGTAGGCTTCAGAGCCTTGAATACCGGCGTAGAGTAGCAAGCCTATCGGTTTTCTATCGGATACATTTTAGAGATTGTGCACTGGAATTACATAATCTGATTCTATCATCGGTTGACTCGACGTACGACAATTTGCCATCGCTATATGGTAGATATACCACCTATACGTACGAAGCGTTATGCTTCGACTTTCATAATGCGTACTGCCAAGGACTGGAACTCGTTGCCTGAGTCTGTGTTTCTCGTTACGTCTCCTGAAGTCTTCAAGTCACGAGTGAATAGGTACCTTCTAGGTTTGCGTTCTAAGTCCTTGACAACGTCATCACTTAACATCAGGTGAGACAGTTGTCAAATGAAAACTTATAAATTATTATTTTTTAAATCTGACTTGAATTATCGTGAACGCCACCCTAAGTAATTAATATAATTGCAATTTTATTTAAGTACGTACACATGTATGTACAGTAAGTAGCAAAATTAAAAACATAATTACAATTTTTGTGTGATATGTTGTTTACATATCAAAATTCAAACATTTTGCAAGGAAAAATATTTTATATTATAATAACTTTATTATTTTCAGTTAAACTTACATATTTTTGTTAAATTTTCACAAGTAATATATTATCATTTTTTAGGTTATAGCAAGGTTTTACACCAATCAGTTGCGTTGTGTGCAAAAGACCTTCTATAGTAAATCTATTGCATTGTTGTCAAAAAATAAATTAACTGTATAAAAATCTGTATCCAGCGCTAATCTGTATTCACACATCGAAAATCTGTATAAATGCGGAAAAGATTGTATATATGGCAGCACTGCTCACGAAGCAGTGTACGAAGTCAAGCGAAGTCACAACAGTTTTTCACAGAATTATAAAAAAATATACTACAGAGTATCTATAGCGCTAAAGATGTGGGGACTTCAACTTCAACTTTGACACTCCATGTTTTTTTATTTTACCTACCTATTCAACAGTAGTAAGTTACAGATAATTTTCATTCTACCTACTAAGTATTCTTTATACATATTTAGTTAGTGGTTCTAGCCAAAAACTCAGGTAACCATATAACTTTTACCTTACACATATTTATCCTAGCACCAACTTTCATTCTCATTTTTCATATGGCCCAATATTGAATTAGAGCATGAATGTTATTCTTTTTAAATGGGATTTTCTGAAGAGATAAAATTAAAAGCCAGAATGTGTTTCTTTCTACACTTTTAAACACCCGCGTGAAATAGGACTCACAATGGTTAAGTTGGCAACTCGCACCAATTCCCGTGCTACATAAATGATCAAGGACACAATGGTGGATTCTCCAATATAATTACATGACTACATGACTCTAAAAACCTCTCCACGGACCGCCATTATTTCACTAACGCACGATAAGCGTTGAAGTCAGGATACACAAAAAATTAAATCGAGATGGTTTTAGTCTCACTACTTACATCCTGGAACTTTTATTTTGTTGTATTTTACCTAAGAACACTTAAACAAAAGAAGATTGCTGAAATATAACTCCTAAAACTGTTACCTAAGCGTGTCAGTGAGCATGGGTGTGAATTACTGATTACAAATTATAGTAATAAGCCTTATTACATTCCTACTGCTAGGACACTGGATATTCTGTTCAGATCTTAGAGAATTTATACCTCTAGGGTTCAGATACAAGAAGGCAATAATATAATATAATATTATTATACAGTTCAATATAGCATACAAGCTAGTGCATTCAAGTCACGAGTCAGTAGTTGAAGGAGTTTTCGTAATCCATCGATCTTTTAAACTTCGGCACTACTCAAAATCGAATAATATAATACTAAGATAGAGAGTGACTAAGAGAGAGTATGTGTGTGTGTGTGTGTGTGAGAGAGAGAGAATACGATTTCTAGATAGATACGATTTAAAAAGACTGAAGGGGCCAATGAGGCCAGCTGATTTTATTTTACTGCAACAAACGTGTAGCAACGTAATCTATACTGATTTAGAGCAATTAATTTAATTGCTTTGCTATTACCATCAGGCATCCAAATGCACTGTAGCTTTCTATTTTCTGTCTACACTCCGAGTTTACACATAACATTAGTTGTTTAGTTGTTGAATTTATTGCACTATGCGACGCCTGTTGGATTTTTCTACTGAGCTTCCTCTTTGCGCGCGCAGTCCAAACTTAGAATAAATGTAATCGGCCCTTACTGCTTTGTAATAAGGTATTAATTATTTATAGGAACTTTCATTCATCAGGAAAATCTGAACTCGATTCTTGCTCAGTAGTCACGCAACTGAACGCTTGGCGTGTTCACGCCTGCAACTCCGCGAAATGGCTTATTTTTATTTCTTTTTCAAAAACAATCTTGAATGAACATGTGGGTAGATGTAAGTGCGCGTGAAAAACATAACTATATGTCGGCTGCTAATGGATCGTTCATACCTGGGTAAGTTTAACAAAAATAAAAACTAGCTGCACCCCGCGATTTCACCCGAGTGGAATGCAGTTATCCCGTTACCGTATTTTTTTCCGGAAATGTTCAATTATTTGATCTATTTTCTTAATCTTTATATTTATACTGTAAGAACCTTCTACAAAGTGAATTACCTACTCTGAAAACTTTAAAAAAATATTAATAAAATCGGTAAATTTCTTCTCAAGCTATGTTATGACCAAGATAAATAGTGATTCATTGTTATATAATACACCTATGTATACCTGGAGTAGTATAATTTTCTAATCAAAAGCTATCTTGTAACTATCCAAGCTAACCTATAACCGGCTCTAACATTGTTATGTTTTAAAACATTGTACTTGTACTTATTACATGTACTTATTACAAACTTTTATTGTGAACTTGTGAAAACTTGGGAAGCTCGGTCGCCCGTTACTAATCCCACTAATTATAAAGGTGAAAGTTCGTTTGTATATGTGTATGTTAATAATATGCTTCACGCTCAAACGGCTTCGCCGTTTTTTTTTTTATATTTGGTATGGAAGTAGTTTAGACCCTATATTAATACATAGACTACTTTTCATCCCGAAGCACTGGTGCGTTAAGTTTACCGATGATATCTTAACCGGTCAACGGTGCGGTGCATCAAGCAACGCACGCGGTTACAACCTGAAGCATATGCAACTGAACACTTCCAGGGTTCTAAAGACACCTTAGGCCGCCAGTCTCGGCTGTTGTCTTTGGAACACGTCGGAGGCACTTGGGCAGCTTAACAACTTCGAGATTGAGCTGGTCACTGGCGGCCACTAGCTAACGGCCAGTAAAAATATATGACCCATACTCTTCTGTCTGAGAGGACGCTAGGTGTCACAGAAGTGGGATAGTCTTATTACGCGGCTAAGCAAAAATGCTACACAAACCATAAGTAATTTTACGTGATATCATGTTTGCAACAAAGCTATTCAGATAACAGTTGCAATAAAACTCTGTCAGCCACAAGGTTTTGCGTCTATCGATAACGGATGCGTAACGAAAAAATAAAATTGAAATTTGCAGTTTTAAACAGTTCATGACACCGCTTCTTTAGATAATTTTATTTCCATGGGTGATATCGTGCTATACTTACGTTAGGTAGCGTTGCACTGACTTTTACATGCCACAGGTCACAAATACTTAGGGGCCATACATAAATTACCTCACACGAATTTCTTGACTTTTCGACTCTTCTTATCACAGGTGGTCATATTAATTTGTTAGACACACTCCTCCCTGGTGTGACGTCACACATAATGCAATATTTATCTTGAAATTATTAAATTAATATTGTGACATCCTCAGATCTACGTATGACGAAGAATAAATTTTTGGCAGATTATAGATTTTTCTTGTTTCCTGAGATACAATAATTTTAAGTTAGAGTTTATCTTCCTCAAATACATTGTCGCTGACCGACGGGCGCTAAATGCTAATTTTAAGTATTCAAATAAGAAAAAAAAATACATGTGCCGTCACAACACTTCTGACTCCCCCCACCCCTTGTCACACAATGTCACGCTTTGCTAACCCTCTTTATGTGTGACGTAATTCATGGATGGCCCCTTATAAAAGTATCAGAAGTGTTTGAACCCTGAAAACAGAAAAAAACCCTTATCTTTATCAACCGACCGGTGCAAAGGTATATAACGACAGCTTGAACGAAATATAGGCTCGGACCTCGACAGTATTCGTTTATTAATTTATTTTATTGTAAAAATGCTAGGGCAAATTAAAGTTTCCACCTAGTTAATAAATAAGTTTGAATTCATTTATTTATGTGTAATTGTATATAAATAAATACATTTATCATTGTCTTATACATTAAATTAAATGACACCAATCTGAAAAATCTTTCCTCTTTATACATTTATTCTGAAAAACACATAATAACAAATAACGTACATATAGCAATAAAATAATCTAACTTAAAATAAAAACCTTAAAAATTTAATAAAAACTAAATTAAATCTAAAACGGGCCCCTGCTGCATTGTACCCAAGATGCTGCCAGCGTTCCCTCTTTGTATTGCTAGGCTAATACGTTGAGCGAGGAAGCTGCCAGCTCTTCGGTCTCCTGAGACGTTAATTGAATAAACCTTAATGTTATTTATAAAACTGTACAGCCTTTTATAAACAAATTATACAATATGGAGTTCATACCTAAGACCAATGATGGATTTATATATATTTTAATAAATTAAAACTATGCAATGATGTTGAATGGTGAAGAGGTTGACGCATTGAGGGCGCTAGATAACCATATATAAGCATGTAGGTACACAAACACCACAAAAGCGCCGCTATTAAGTTTCATTTTAGCCTGAAACGTTCAACCAAACCAAGTCTCCTTGCGAACACCATGGGCATAATGTGATTTATTTACCTCAGTATTGATTTACTTAACCGCCACCGCGTGCTAGGAAACCATGGTGCAAATAGCTACATAGGGTTCTTCTCAGTTGAAACCACATGCAAGACAACGTCGAATAACCCTTCCTAAGAGCGATTGAGACATAAATTCTTTTATTTCTGACATAAGTAGTATTGATTCTACCCGACACGACAGGCAAATGCAATGTGTTTTATTTTATGAGTATAAAGCAGTGAAAGAACCTCAGAATACAAGTTCAAACACATGAAAAGTAATAGAAAAAATGTAGTAAGAAAAAAGTATAGTACCCGTGGGATAATTGAGGTAGCGGGAAAACCGTAATCCACGCGGGTGAAACCGCGGGGCGCTACTAGTGAAAAATAAAGTTTTTCATGTGTACTCAGTATGCCTTCGACACAAACCACAGAGAAAGGATTTGAAAGAAGGGTATGAAGTACAAAGTGGAGCTGTATTAAATTTGTGGGTCAGGGTAACTTACCACTTTTTGTCAAGGTTTACGGCTATTATTTACTCGATTTACAACCAACAGGCAGTGAGCTCCCTTCTTTATATCTGAATCTGACACGGCTGTGACCCCTTTGTCGATTTTCCGAGACAATCAAATAGTCGTCGGTTAATTTTTATTTGCGTATTAATTACGTGTTTTATAAAAATCATTTATGGCGTCAAAGATTTGTAGAGTATAAATATAAATATTATTTTTACGGTTACCGGCTAGGCAACCATGCACAGGTTAAAATACTATCTTATTTTTTTTCTGAAAAGCATTTGTTAAGTTCCGTGTGCACTGAAACTAATCGATGAAAGTTCTGGTGCTCGCCTGGCTAGTTCTACCATCCTCAAGCTTGAACATAAATGTGACCACCAACTGGTCTTTAAAGCCGTGTTCAACATTATTATTGTAAGTACAAACTTAAACGTGCGCTAACGTAAGCAGCAAGAGCAAGAAGAAAAAAAACAGTAGTTTTTTTTTTTTTTTTTTTTCCCATCACACTCAGACCCCCGCACTAGGATTCCCTGTACCGCGGGAGGCATGGACACACACAATCACAGCACACAAACATCCAAGACCCGGGACAAACATCTACACTCATCGCAAAAATGTTTGCCCCTGCCGGGATTTGAACCCAGGGTCCTGGAGACACGGAATTCATGTCGATGACACAAACCACTGCGCCACGGGACCGTCATTTAGTCAGTTACCCACATTTAACTTCAATGAGTGAAATTAAGCTAAAAGTTGTTACCTACATTTGCGTAAATGAAAAAACCGATAAAACTAGGTTAGCGGGTCATGGGGTATCACGGTGTAGGTAAAAGTAAACAAATGAAAAATAGTTTGTTTATGACTCACATTTTATTTGAGTTCTCGCTTAAGTGACCCCCAATACCCCTCTTTACCTTACGGCGTACATATTTAGGTAAGTACCTAAGTTTCCGAGCTATGAAAGCTTTGGCTTTTTATTACGATTCTAAAGCTAAGTACTACGATAATATTTGAGCAACCTAACTTAGGTGTTTTCTTGTGAGCATTCGCCAACAACATTCATAGCTGAAGTGTTCCAATCTGGTATAGTTGGCATCGTACACAAAATTCCAGAGCCCATCAAATGTACCAGCATTTTGGTCACTTGTCGCATCTACCAAGGGCTATGATCTGTGATAAGTAGGTAATATACGTATTGGAAAATCTGATGAGCTCCCGTAATTAGACTCGTACAATCTAAGTAAATGGTTATGGATTCGTGGTATTGCAAAAATCTAAGTAAATGGTTATGGATGCCTGGTATCACAATAACTATTCTAGGATCCATATTAATACTTACATCTGAAATCAAAACGTTACCACAATTATTTTTATATTTTTGCCATTTCCGAATCTCATAGAAAATTCGCTACCTGTGGGACTTATACCCACAACTGTATACCTACACAGAATACTAGCCCATATATTTCTAATCCTAACGGGATGTTTTTCTTACAATTAACCAATTGTATTTGAAAACATGTCGAACAATCGCACCTATATGGTACTGTACGCAAAAACAAAAGTTTATCACTACATAGTATAAAATAAAGTCGCTTTCTCTGTCCCTATATCCCTATGTATGCTTAAATCTTTAAAACTACACAACGGATTTTTGATGCAGTTTGATAGAGTGATTGAAGAGGAAGGTTTATATGTACAATAACATCGATTAATGACATAGGCTATATATTTTATACCCGTGCGAAGCCGGAGCGGGCCGCTAGTTATTTATAAAATTAATGAGGAAAATTAACATAGGTACCTATTATACAATACACCGTTCGCCGATCTCTACTTATATATCGAGTGACTCCTTTGTTTCACTCATCCACTATCTATATACCTACCTAGGTATGGTTGCTAATTTAAATAAAGAAAGTGATAAAGTGAAACAGATAAGATCGATCCGAGAAAGTGATGCACTCGGTGATGTTCTCGGTCACAGATAAATAGATAGAAAACTTTTTATTTGTACACTATTTCCGAAAAACACATATAAAGATATCAAAAAAGCATAAGTGATATAAAGGACGGCCTTATTGATTAAAGCTTGGTATAGGGATTGTTATCATTGATACGATTTGCGGATTTGGTGCCATGGTGGTACCGGCCTAGAATAGTACTCCCCCATCTCTTCCCGCGGGTGCCGTACGAGTCGGCTAAGGGATCACGTACGTGAAGATGGGCAGCAGAGCCCTCTGGGAATCGGAAATCTTACTGCGCTGGCCAACCCGCCTGCCAAGCGTGGCGAGTATTGGCAAATCCCCCCAATTGGGGGAGGCATTTTTGTTTTTCTTCTGTATAATATTAGTATAGTTTAATCAGTTTTATATTATTTTTTGTTTCTAAATCTAATTAAGGGGTAAATATCAATCGCTATAAGTTTTTGGCTAGCAACAGTTAGTCTGGTGTTAGTAGTTCATCTGGTGTTCCAGCTGTACCTACACCGGAAATGGGATGGAACATTTGGATATTTATATGCTGGCAACAGCTAGCGGGTGGCTCAAATGTTATTGTATCTAATTCTATAATGAAGATAACGTTTCATAGCGAAGAGAACATCTCGTTAAAAAATAAAAAAAATATGATTACCTATTTAAGAACATTTGCACGGTCCACGTAAGGGTGGAGGGCGGTGCACACTGCATCCTAGTCTGGAATAATTTTGTGTCACGGAACACCAAATAAACATTGTGAATTGAATACCTATCGTTTTATTATAATTTAGGTACTTACATAATAATTATGTGACAATTACCCTCAACAAATAGATGACAAAAATGTTAAAAAATATTTTTTCTTGGACCTAAATGGTACTCTAAATTCAATAGCTAACCATAAAAGTATGAAAACTAAACCACGACTTCAACCTTGATTGAAATAAAATTCGTGTTGTGCTGGCTGGCCATGTTTCATAAAAATGTAATGCGAAACGGTTCTTATTATACCGGTATCTCCAGCGAGGCACGCAACGCACCGCGACGCATTGTGAAAAATTTCAGAACAAAAATAGCTTTGTAACGATTATCCTAATCGACCTACTCCGTTACTTATGTTATGACATGACTTCGCTTACTTTTGGAACGAGTTATTTAGTTACTAGTTGATTTACCCGTGGCTTCGTTCTCAAAAGATGAACTATGGAAGAACAATGAAGTTTTAGAATAATAAGAATTTTTAGACGGTCGCCGTGGCGCAGTGGTTAGTGCCAGTGACATGACTTCTGTGTCTCCGGGACCGAACTGGGTTTGAATTCCGTCAGGGGCAAACATTTGCGCGAACAGTGTAGATGTTTGTCCCGGGTCTTGGGTATTTGGGTGCTGTGACTGTGTGTGATGCCTCCCGCGACACAGGGAATCCTAGTACGAGGGTCTGAGTGTGATAAAAAAAGTCGCAATTCAACGTGGCAATGCCGCATTTTGGGAACTTTACCAACTGGTAGCGGATGTAAATGTAAAAGGTATGTAAATTTGTATAGTATATTATAGTTTATATCTAAGTATTTAGTCTATTTTATTTTTATGAAATTATTGTACAAATTTTGAATGAACATAATGGAAGAGAAAAATGAAGGTTTTATATTCTTAATAGATTTTTTATATGACTTCCGATAAAGACGGACGTTCTCAATTAGTTTTTTGGGTATGTTCGTGAATAGCTCAATCATTTGAAAACAAATAGGTATTAGATCGGATTACTTGGTGGTTGATCTCAAATTTGTCTCTTAAAAAATCATTAAATGCGTTTCAGTATTTTTTTTAATTTTAAGAATACATCGAACATTTTCCCCGCATATGTAAAGAGGTTAATAATGATGCAGATATAAAGCTAGAAAAACTTTGCTTTAATTTTCATTTTAATAACGCTTCTAGGCAGAGTGGTACCGCGGTGTAAAAACCAGAGTTATTATTCTACAGCGAGTCGCAAACTCGCAATAGCGCACGTGACTATTCAACACTTGAAGCGATGATAGCTCAGCGTGGAGAGCGTCGGCTGTCAAACTGACGGACACTGGTTCGATACCAACAACGACTTCAGCTTCCGGTGAAGGTAACACTGTTATCAATTACTCAGAATGGTGGTAAGGTACTTTCGAGTACCCGCCTGGCTAGCTACCACCCTCAAGTTGTGTACTCAGACTGTGTGTTATGTATTTAATTCTATGACAATAAAGTGTTTTTTATCTTATCTTAAGCTTGAAAAACTGTCACCAAACACAGTGTGTTCAGGCAGCAGTCCTTAAGAGCCAGTAAGCATTCTAGCGTCTAGATCACTGACTCAATTGAGATAGTGGTCAAACGTTAGATCTATACCTACAATATAAAATAAACCCTTCAAAAGTATCGCTGGTTGAACAACCAAGTAAGCTGGTACCCACCATGACGGGGTCTGGCTAATAAAGTACTTTAAAATCTACACAATATAAAAACTTTAAGATACAATTATTATTAAACAAGCAACTTATCAATATAAGGCCCGCTAACCAGAAGGAATCATCTCTTTCCGTAGATAAAGCTTTATCTATGAAGAATCTATGGCACGATGTCATGCAATTCCTGCCATAAAACCATTGATTGAAAATCAATGATGAGTGATGACTGAAAACCAGTAGTTTCTGGAATTGATCTTTTATTCATAGTGCCATTAAACTGCGTCGTTGTATTAGATTCACTGATTAAGTTTATATTCTACTCGAATTTTGATTGGTTATAACTGCAGGTGTGGTTTTTAGAAACTAATAAGTAGCAAGTTGGTTTAATAAGTAGAATTGTACTCCGATTAGGTCACACAGATGATAGTTATTCCATAGTCCTCAAAATGGTTGCTGAGTTATGAATTTGGGCGCATGCAATATGCTTATTTCAATTTATTTCACACTAAGACAAGACAACAAACAAGCGTGGACTTAAATCATATTATATAATACACAGAGATATACATTAATTGATAGCTTGCAAATATTAGTTAAAACAAAAACAATTAGTACCTACAGCAAAGCCTACACTAGAATCGCTCTTGGTTTGTAGGTTTGCATGGTGGTAGGGTACTTTCGAGTACCCGCCTGGCTAGCTACCACCCTCATGTTTGAAAAACTGTCACCAAAAACATAGTGTGTTCAGGTAGCAGTCCTTGAGAGCCAACCACATCGTCACTGACTATCAAGTGAGATGTCAAACACAACGTGTAAAAAACAACATTTTATTTATTATAAGTTTGCGTTTGACAACTGTCTTTTTTCCATTTGTCAACAACAGAAATGGAGGAATGATAATTGAAATTGAAAAATGAATTAGATGGCGACTATTAATTTATTTATGTTTATATACTTCAACTAGCTGCGCCCCGCGGTTTTACCCGCGTGGTGATGATAATGATGATGATGATGATGAAAAGTAGCCTATGTGTTATTCCGAGACCGACCGATACCAAATTTCATCCAAATCTGTGCAGCCGTTCTGACGTGATTGAGTAACAAACATCCATCCATCCATCTATCCAAACTTTCACATTGATAATATAAATGGGACTAGAATAGTAATTATACAAAAGTAGCGAAAACGTCAATTCATTAACAATCTATGAGCAATAATGTCTCATAGAATTGATACCCAGAATATAATGAGCCACCATTATCGTGCACATGTTTGACACATTATATTCTGAACTTAACTGACAATTTTAACGAATACATGGGTATTTGTTAAAATTGACAGTCAAGTTCAATCTATTCCAACCAACTTATGTAATCTAACACACGTAAACCCTTATCTAATACTCGTATTGAAATGTTACACGGTTATACGACACCAAGTCGTTTAGTAGATAGTTAGATACGTGTATAGCACAGGCTGGTAGGTAATAATACTCAGTACAGGCTGTACTGAGTATTATTACCTACCAGCCTGTGCTATACACGTATCTAACAGCTGCTACAGTACCTGTTACCAAAGCTATTATTGAACACGCGGTTCGGTGCCAGGTACAGCAGTCGTGGAATAAATAATAGTGCTTGATTGTGCTATCTGCAGCTGGATTAGCTAGGTACTGGACACGCAGGTGCTGATTGCCCTGGATAGTTCTAAATGCTTAAGAGACAATCATAATGAAAATATAGCTATATTTATCAGTCAATCGTTAGTACATAGTCAACTTCAACAAGTTATTTCACAATTTTGAGGGTTGAAGTCAGACCCATTTTTGGTAAAAAAAATTTTCACCATTTTCACCTTTTACATGGTCAACTTCAACATGTTATTTCACAATTTTGAGGGTTGAAGTCGGTTCCGTTTTTTGGTAAAAAAAAAATTTTACCCTTTTCAGTGACGTTTGCTACTAACGGGATCAATTGTGATAAAATCGGTGAAGGTAATTTGGTGAAGAAATCGGTGAACATACACATATGTTTACAGATTCCTTCACCCGTGTCGTCTACGTATACGTACCTACGCACTTTTCAGTTATTGAAGTCAAAAACCGCTGGTTCGATTTTGATGAAATGGAAAATTAATACCACAAGGAGCACAAGCATCAGCTTTCAAATAAAAAAAGAAACATCAAAATCGGTTCATCCAGCCGGAAGTTCTGAGATAACAAACATAAAAAAACATTGAGGTCGAATTGAGTACCTTCTCCTTTTTTGAAGTCGGTTAAAAATATAGAGAATTATCTCTTATACCAATTAGCTTTTATACCAATTTAGAGAACTGTTTTATTTAAACCATGATATTTATTTTTGTCCTTTGGCCGGGTATGGTATCCTTTCTACTTTTGCTCTTTGTCTTAAACTTGATGGGACGATAACGAATATGCTATTTACTTACAAGTCATGCAAGTCAAGTCAAGTCATAGTATTATGAACTTCTAAACCATTAAAACATATCCGCCTACACTGCATTTTTCTAAGCTTAATTCTACTGAACTATAGGTAGTGTTTGGGTATGTGGTGTAGGTACTATACATTTAGGATATAATTGCTGGTGTCCATATTTCTTAACGGAGATTAATACAATTTTCTGTCAGATATTAGTATTTAGTACATATTAAAATAAATAAATTAATTATGAATTATTTTTGATTGGGAATTCTCGTGAGTTTGACAAATTATTATAAATATATTTCTAACTAAACTAATTCATAATTATTATATATATTATGTATCATCCGGCTTTACTCACGTTTATAGTAGAAGTTTCGACCTAGGTTTCGGGCATATCCGATGTCCATCCTCGGGTGAGTTTACGCTGCCAGATCGCGGCGACCACCTAGAAACTTATGTCGAAACTTCGACTATAAATGTGAGTAAAGCCTTATCTATATAATAGTTATGAATTAGTTTAGTTAGAAATGTTGACTACCATGCCCCTCTCGCGAATTGTCCTAAAATCTCTAATTTAGTGCTGTTACGTAACATTGTGCCTATTTAACGTTTAGTAGGACAGTTCGTGATAACACCTCGTTTGCCTTGCCAAGTTGCTCTGTGGTCCTACTTAGCAGTTTGATAAACACGTTTCAACTTTATAGAGGCACTTGCCTGGAGCAGATTAATTCAGAACTTTGTTGTTCTAACCTTGTATTATAGCTTTTTATTTTAGACAGTGAAGTCACGCTATCCACCAAATAGTACCTAGTACTTATAAAGCTTGCGAAGTATTCGCAGCTATCTCATTCTATTTTAAGTATGAAAACAGCCTAAGATTGCATGAAGAATCTAGAGCGGGCCGCTTCCAACCGGTCCTTGTGGAGATCAATGGGGGTGGGTTATGTCCAACGGTGGACATCCTATGGCTGAGATGAAGATGTTCGGGAATAACTCCGTCATTTGATAACCGATTTAAAAAAAATAACTCGATAAGTCAAACTTCCGGGTTAGTTAAAGAAGTACTAAATTTAAACATTTCTGTTTAATTTCAAGAAAATGTTGAAAATTTTTGCGTTGATTTGAGTTGCATTTTTCCGACGTAGATAAATTAAAAAACATCCAAATTTATAACCTTCTTTTTAACCAACTTTAAATAAAGGAGGTTACTCAATTCGAACTTCGATATATGTTTTTTAATAGTTTTTTTAAGTGTGTTCGCGGATAACTTCGTCGTTTATCAAGCGTTCTTGATGATTCTTTTTTGTTTGATAGTGTATACTTCCGTGGTGGTCCCATTTAAATTTTATCAAAATCGGACAAGTTGTTTTTGAGTTACACTTCAGTAACTGAAAAGTGCTTCGCATACCTCGACGATATTATAGATGCGGTTGAAGACATCGGAGAACATATACAATGGCAAATGATCCAACGGTCAGTGAAAGCGACGGAGAGTAACGGTTACTGAAAAGGGTAAAAAAAAATTTTTACCAAAAATGACTAAAACACTCAAAAGTGTGAAATAACTTGTCGAAGTCGGTACCATGAGCACAATATTGTGATGATAGTTACTTTTGTGTGAACTATCATGGTACTGACTTCAACAAGTTTTTTCACACTTTTGAGTGTTGAAGTCGGTTCCATTTAATTGTTTTTTTTTCCATAGGTATCGGTTACAATTATTTATTAACAAAAGCTTAAAATAATACAAACAAATATATGTATATGAATTCTCTGAAACCAAACTGAAACTGAAATTATTAATTATATAACACACAAATATGATGATAATGATATATGAATATATATTATGATATGATAAGCATAGAACATGTGACGACCTGTTAGTTTTCTAATGAACTATAAAAAAATAACATAAAATGCAAATAAAGAGACAATACACAACCGTTTGGTGTTGCGCACGCACATTACTTAGAGCGCTGACCCCCAAAACGGTTACACGCTTATGTACACGTTACAAGCTTACAAATGATAATAAAATCATTGATAACTAACTACTTATATAACTTTACGAAATAATAATAATAATAAGAACTTTATTGTCTTAAGCAAGAAATCACAAAAATTTCATTTACAAGACCATATTGTACAGGAACACAAGAAACACAATTTACGTAAGTCTTATCCCACTAATATCATAAAGGCGAAAGTTTGTGTGTACTTTTTCAAAGCAAAACACACATAAGTGCAAATGCACTTTGCAATACACAGTTGCAAAGTTTATGTTTTGCTATGTATACTTTTGTATTGTAATGGTATGTTTGTTTATTTTAATAAAGTAGAATAAGTTTTTACTATGCGGGCTATACTGTGGGTTTGGAGTAAGTAGCCCTCTCAGTCGCGTAGTCCACATCAATATTATTTCGTGTGGCCGGTTTTATAAGGTTACGGTATTTTTTTTCATAATAAAGTTATATCTTGTTTTAGGCGAAATGAGTGATTGAGATTGGTCCAAGGAGAAAATTTGACATTTGATTTTAAGATTTGATATAATAATCGTGCACTTCGCCAATGTCAAAATCGACGCAAGATATTGTCTGAGACAAATTTCTAATTAACAATTACATAAAAATTAAAATATTTTAGATATTATTGGCTTATATTTCCGTACTCCCTGTTTCATTGTCAACAATAAATCAAACAACTAGATACGAGTGTCACTTCTATGATAGTTTTTGTGCACAAGCCAAAGTTGACAACCTTAGCGCAACCGGCGAGCGCGGGGTATTGATTGACTTCTGTCAATGATGTTTTACTAAAGATGACATATATTCATACTGCGCGGTGCTCAGATTTTGTTCTTTTACGACATAAACATGCTTATTGCGACACATAATACGGTACAAATAATATAGAAAACGATAGTTATATGTTTAGACTTGCGCTTGAAATACGCGTCATAATCAAAATTACTTGCGCTTGTGCGATATTTACCTCATATAAACATATAATATCATTGACTTCTGTGCATAGGTATGTGTTTTGTGATCTAGCGAAGAACTTGCAAAGCGTGCGGCTGGAAGGGCTCTGTGCTCTCTGATAGAAATTAATTATGATATTAATTATTTATTGACATTAATTATCTTGCGTTTTTATCACAATAAATAAATGATTTTAATTTAATGACATTATAATTGTCAGGGGCGTTCTCTTTCTAAAAATGTTTACTCACTTGTGAATAAAATAGCATTTTCCTCACCGATATTAATGTGTAAATCTAGCGATTGATAGCTAGTGTGGTGAAAATATCTTTAATGTATGTTCTAGTGATAACATTGGAAAGAATCCTACACGTTAGCTAACCGAGGAGAATAAACACAGTTTTAAAATGTGAAGTTAAACTTAAAACTCAGTTGGAATATTTCCAAAACATCTCGTGATGTTGTAAACGATGGTAATTATAAAAGCAGTCGATGATCGTGGGACAGTCGTATGCGCGTCTGCGCTATTGTGCGCGAAACAATGAGGTCTTTCTTGCTAGTTTCGCTTTCGATTTCGCTCGTCGGCGGATTCGATTACTACAAAAGATGTTTGCTTTTCAATGGATCATGTAAGTGTTCACTTTTATTTGCTTTTGGTATCTATTCAAGAATTTAATTTACCGTTTTAGAGTCTAGCATTTAAGTCTCGTGCCTACAGTTCCCAGTTCAAGCTCAAGTCACAATTCCCTCAATATTCACTCAAATACGAAAATGGTGTTTCAGCGCCCTACACGATAGGACTGTGATTTTCCCATGTTTCAGGTGCCAAGTAGACAAAACTGGACTTGGGAACTTGAAGCCAGGTCAGAATCTGTAGCTATATTTCAAAACCTATACTTTAACACAGATACTTCATTTTATATGCATGTAACATTGGCGGTAATTCTGATGTTACATTACATTTTATGATAAAGCCCAAATTACGTAAGTACTAGCTGCTACCATCGGTGTTAACCGCTGTGTTTTCTCGTAACCCCACGGGAACAGTCAATATTTTCTGAAAAAAGTAATCTATGTGTTATTCCAGGGTATAAGCTGGCTTTATTCCAAATTTCATACAAATTGGTTTAGCCATTTCAGCGCGAAGAAGTAATAAGCACACGACTAACGACATGGGACAAACTTTTTCATTTATAATATTAGTGTAATTATAATACTAGAATACAATCTTTTTTTCAAAATGCAGGGCACTGGGAAATAAGTGGTCACGTTATTTAGTGCCGGCTTAAACTACCCGCAGTTGAATAAAACCCGTCTAATAATAAATATAGCGATGAAAGGAGTTATACAAATCTCAGTCTTAGGATAAATAAAATGAGAGCTTTTTCATTTTATATAATAATAGCTAGTTTGAGTGATTAAAAAATTACGGCCAAATTTATTCAACTATATTTGTGAAATTCACAATTCTGTTAAATAATGTATATTATTTGGACACCTTTGAAGAGCTTGCGTTCTAATCCTCAGTTAATTTTCTTTTCACAGGTGTGAGCCACTGTCCAAAGATGATGCATCCATATCATACGAGATGTGACAGGGATACAGTATCTCAAAGGACTTGCGAAGATCCATACACGTATCCTATAGGTAGGTTACGACATACGAACCGCCTCGTCTGCTACGAAGTAGTTTTATGGAGTTTATAGTGTTGGACGTTTTCCGGCTGTGACGTGACATTTGTATGATAAGTAAGGTACCCAATGATTGAAAAGTATCCAGTTAATTATGTGTCCATTAAAGTAGCGAACAATGTAAGGTGTCAAATTAGGAGATGTAACCAGTTCAATAAAGTAGGAATACGAATAAAATTCGCATCGCCAGACTCGTATAAATAAACGTGCAACCCACAGGATGCATTGATGTTGTGTTCCTAAAATTAACATCAAAGACGTACATACTGTTAGGAACTATTTTGTGAATAAGCCGTATCCACCCACGACTTAGATTTTTAAGCTATGCATGGCTTCTATCGCGGGCCTTGAGCGTGGAGACCGAATCCATAAATTCCGTAACGAAAATAACCTAACACCCCCACTCCGACCGGCACAGCGGTGATACTTTTTAGTTTTGCCATCTATCGATGAATAGCAGAACTTTTAATGACTTTTTTGAAATATCACGCTTGTCTGTTTAGTTCAGCAACTCGCCTCTAGGTGGCATTGGTTGTATCGGCGTTACTGCATAAGTTATTAATATATTAATTGCATAAGTTGATAAAAATGCTATGCAATAGCTTTACCGCGGCAGTCCCCGAGTGCCACACGTCTTTTTTTCTGAACGAATCAGTCCATTTGTTTCTAGGCTACACATGCGGCTGGTCCCGGTGTGACTGCAATGGTGACCTTCTGCTCGACGATGTGACTCAACTTTGCGTCGCTAAAGGCGGCTGTACCATTATACGTCATAGGAGACCGGAACGGAGGGAGCGCAGGAAACGAAAGAAGACCTCTTCGAAGAAAAAGAGTGTCAAAATTGCCGACGATACCGACCTTATTGATATGATAAAAAAATAAATCTCCTTTGGAATGTTTACCTATGTACTAACTCGTTTAATTTTTATCGATCGAAACATCCTTGGGTTTTAAAATTGCTTAAAGATATAAAACCAGTGATTTCAAGAAACCCATACACACTGAACAATTGATGAAAACAACGGATATAAAATGGGTAAACAGCAAAAGGACAATACTAATCAATCAGTATGTCATAGTACCTGTACCGAAGAGGTCATTCGATATGCAGCGAACCGTTCTTTTGTTCTGCCTCATGAACGTTATTGAGCCCTTGTATTACGGGACAGTTGGGAAGCCTGGATGCCTCAACTTTAATGGAACATGTAAGTGCCAACGTTTGCAAAATAACTATTGGATATACTGCTTTCAAATATAATATAGGTGTTGTATTGGTCTATCAATTTTTTTTCTATTTATAGATAAATTGAATTTTTATTTTTCTTCTGTAAGTAACACATTAATATCAAGTAGGTACTTATATAAAACAGCCATGCGAGGCTACGCTTTTACGTTATAAAATAAATTGTAATCAGATATTTTCAGAAGTTTGAGCCAAAGCTCCTTGCTTCTGATTATTATCTGCGTGTCTATAGGGTGATACCTTGTTTTTCTAAATAAATTCTCAAGTTTTTCTCGGACACCGCTATTCGGTGGATTCGGCGCTGCGCAGGCCATTGACATGACGACGGCCCGTAACCCGTAATCTTTTTTTTTATTACACTAAAACCTCCATGGTGTCACACTCACACAAACACCCAAAACCCGGGATAAAATGTTTGCCCCTGCCCAGATTTGGACCCAGGGCCCCAGAGACCTAGAAGTAATGTCACTAACCACTGAGCCACGGCGACCGTCAATCTACCCAATCTATATGCTATTTGAATTGTATATTTAAGGAGTTGACTGGCAACGAGTATATATATAAGATTGGCTGGTGCAGCTAGCTGATTCGTTAGCCATAATAATGTGCTCTTATTTTAGGTGTGGAAGATTGCCCTGAAAACATGCATAGATTAAACAGCGAGTGTCGGTCGACCCCGTCGCAGCGAACGTGTGATGAACCAGCCGCTATTTCCATGGGTATCATCTGCGACTGGTCGCGGTGCGACTGCGATTTTCCCTTCGTGCTGCATTTGCCTTCAGGATATTGCTTCGCTTATGAAGACTGCCCGTGAAACAGAATAGTTGAATTAATTCTTATATCTCATAGAAATTTTTGTAGGGTTTTGTACTGTGTCATTGTACATTAGGTAGGTATTTAAGTCATAATCGTAGTTAAAAAATTAATGAGGAGGAAATAAAAAAGGGTATATGCTAGTATGAAGTATTTATAAGACGCGTAATATTTAAAATTAACTTGTTAAGTTCTTGTTTATTTATACATATATTTATACATAAAGGTAGGTACATGTATGTACGCATAAAAAATTACATCAAATTTAATTCAATGTAATATAAATAATTACCACTATTTAATTCAATTTAGTTAAATATATTCTTTCATAATTAGTAATTATGTTTATTCCAACTTTGTTGTTATCGATGTTTAATATTAGGAATTGAATTAAAACTGTCATCGATGTTTAATATTAGGATTAATGTAATGAAAACTGTCATGTGACTAATATATTAAATTTGAATAGATAGATACAGCTTAATTGTAACACACAGTCAGAACGTTCAACTTAGTGGTAATAAGAGTAGGCAGTTTGTTTGCTTAATCTTATCCGAATCCAATGATTTTTAGATTAAATTTTAATGAAATTTTGCGGGTTCCTTTTATTTTATTTGAAATTATTAATTTCATTTTAAAAATATTTAATTTAATTTAAATAATAAATAAATCAATATTATATTATTATTATTAAAAATGGCCTCGCTCTAACAATAACCCCATATAAGCTTAACCTTCAGTAAGATATTTTCACGACCCCAATAAAATTGTTCTATGTCTCGTAGACCGCGGTCAAACGCGGACGCGGTCAAACTCATAGACCTCCTGGGTGGTACCTATTGTGTGATTAGATTATAAATATAATAGTACGGTACAATACGAGTGGCGACGGATTTTCAAGTATGCCAAAAATCCTGGGTATCAATTCTACTAATATAAAACAATGCTCATATAGATTGTCAATGAATCGTCGTTTTTTCTAGTTTTGCTATTCTACTTGGAGTATAATTGTAATGGCTACACAGGTCTAATTTCTACCTCAATTCAATTGTCTACAATGAAATCGAATGCAATTGTTATTTTTGCGGAATATAAAGTTTATTTATGATAATATTTGAACGACTATTGCGTTGTTTATGAATGGATTGTCCTAATAAAGAAGAGAATTGGCACCCTGGTGTGACTACCACGACCACTCTGTCAAGAGTGTAGTGACTAAGACCTTGAGTATAGAGCCCAAATATTTATCTGAGGACTAAGAAGAAGAAATATAATAGACCCGATTCAAATAAACTACCTACCTACATTAAAGTTTCAGAGCCAGCACCCGTAACTTGTTAACGCCTCTCCCTGCAATCCCCCATTTGATGTGATTCCGTAAGAAGTTAAACGCTCCATTTCACAATAAAATATATGAAAATGATTGAGGTGGAAAATACATTTTTGATTTTATTACGTTGGTGTTTCATTTGCGGACGTAACAACCTAAAATTGTTATTTTTTTCCTCTTAGGTCGAGCTATTTCAAACTTCTAAAATTGTGTTTTGTGGGAGAATATCCTATTAACGAACAACAAACAAAACCTTGTTTGTGTACAGATTCATGATTCTTTTTTTGGAGAAGTTTGAAATTTATATTTTAAAAATTTAAAAATTTTAAATTAAAAATATTTGTTTGACAACGCACAGCCCAAACGACTGGTCCTAGGGATTTGAAATTTGGAGGGTGTATTAGTTTTAATACGTAGACGTCTACGGATTTTCGGAAATTCCATCCCTAGGGGGGTAAAATGGGGTAAAATATTTGTATGGAACTTCTTGCTTATTTAACTTCAAGCAATGAAATTTGGTGTATGTGTTGGTGAAGTATATTCAAAATAAAAAAATATGCCAGGAGTGCTTTCAGGGTGTGCAATGGAGGTTGACATTTTATATGGAAAGTTCGTTACTTATGAAGTTTAAGTCTTTAAAATTAGTATATAAGTAGTTCATTAAATTATTAAAATAAAAGTATGAAAACTTTTGCCAGGGCTGCATTACGGGGGATGCCATTGTATGATACGATGTTTTTTTCGCGACGGCAGAGCTAGGTTCCGCCCAACGAATGAAGTTTTATTTCCGCTGTAGACCCTTAACCGTTTTACCCAATGAGTAAGACAGGTTGAGGAGAAAGAGATCATTCAAATCAACACAAATCTTTTTATCTTGATCGTCGAAAGTATGTGGTCATAGTGTAGGTAACTTTGACCTTCATGCAAGCGTTATTATAGGGTGATAGGTGCAAAGCGGTTAAGGCAATGCTAGCACAGCCTATTTAGAACCATTTGAACCATAGTTGTCTAAGACGAAGTGTGACTATTTGTTTAAACATAACTCCTTTTTCTCTTTTTTTAAGGTACACCGGCCACTGTCCCATGCTCAAATTCCGATTTGGAAAATGCTACGGAGAGAACACTAGGCACATCTTGAAGGAAATTCGCTCCAAGGGACTTTTCAAGTAAGGCATTTTACTGTACCTACCACGTTCTCTTGAACACTTAAGGGTGACAACACCATTGGTATGGATTAGAATTTAAATTTCAAGGAAATAGCGATCTAAGGGTTCACCTTATTCCTACTATCAATCACAATATGAGACTCCATCACAATATGAGATTGCGTTTGGACCCATCTGGTCGAAAGCCTTCCCATTATTATGTACATCAGTTCAAGGTGTTACGGTGGGTCAAATCAATTCTTCATTTGAGATGTGTAGACATCCTGATCTTTTCAAAGATATTCGATGGAACTTATCGCTTTTTAAGCGAGGCATTGCACTCTGCATACCATCATGACAACAATAAGATAATGGCATAGTTGTGAACCAAGACTTCAGCAAAAGTTATAGCAACGTTACAAGTTGCAGCCAGATTTCTATCATGTCGTGCATGCTTGCTGAATTATTATCTTTATATATTTAAGAGTTTTAAATCATAGATACTATTTACAGTATACCTAATACCGTATTCAACTATACCTACCTACTTAGGGGCCATCCATAAAATAAATTACGTCACACCTATAGGGGGAGGGAGGTGGTCAGCAATGTGTGACATAGTGTGATAAGGGGTACCTAGGGGGAGTCTTAAGCTCTGACTCTTCTTTAAGTTTACAATTAATGTACCTACTTATCTCGGAAAACGAGAAGAGTCTAAAATTTAAAAGAAAATACTTCTTTGTCCAAAGTAGATCCGAATATATAAAAATATTTATCTTACGTAAATGAAAAAAAAAAATTAAATATTAATATATATTAATTACGAGATGATCAATTGCTTAGTGTGTGACGTAGGGGGTAGGTGTGGTCACAAATATAACCACCTGTGACAATGAGGGGGGAGGGGCCAAAAATTCATGTAATCCTGTGACGTAATTTATGGATGGCCCTTTAGTGACAATTCCGATGGAAAAATGCTTCAAAATACCGCCCAACTCAAACAGAACCAACAAAATATATTACTCAAGCAAACAGAACGTTCTAGACAAGGATTTCTTCTCTACACGAGGCAATCCTGAGCTGCTCTAAAGATGGTACTAGTAGGTTCGCCTCAAGGAGAACGTAAAGATACCTCCACGATTACCTAATCACGAAATGTTCGCTGCAGAATGGTTACTTTTTTGTCATCATCATTTCGCCATAAGATCTCCTTAGGAACCGGTTGGAAGCGGTACCAACAGAGCTACTTAGTTTCCTTCTTTTTAGTCCAGGTTGTCAGTTCATCTTGTCGGTGTAGGATGATTTTTGTTAGTAATAGCTCGCATAGGTAGATTTCTCAAGTGGGCTTTATGGTAATACTCAAATAATTTAAGTTAATAATTTACCTTAAAGCTTAAAGCTTCTAGTAATAACGCGATATGAGAAACTTGATCAATAACGAACTTGGCCCATAACAACGATGCATGTTGATAAAATTGTACCACATCTCAGGAGGCGTTAATCTAATACAATTATCAATCCCCTTCGCGTTACGTAACCTATATCTTGTGTGTTCGTTTTAATCAAGGGTCAGCGTGTGACATCGGTGTGTCAGTAGCTTTAATTGGTTCTAGTGGGTGACTCGAATCTAAAACCTAATCTCTTATAATTAATTTTGCTTCGTGAACAAGATACTTTTGTACTTTTATAGCACGGTCCTAGAATCTAACAATGGAACGTAGGTGAATTTTCTGTTTTGAAGCTATGATTTGGGGATAATAGCCTCAGGTAAAGCGTTGGCCATCAGGTGTTATCGTTATCAAATCCACAGCATGGTAGGTAGTAGGGTACTTTTCATAACCTGCCTGGGTAGCTATATCAAATTTGAAATTTATCACCAACTATACTGTCTGTTCAAGAGATCTCACTTAGAGAGAAAGAGTCTAAAATAGCTAGACCATTCAATTATAAAAATATATAAAAAATGGACTTTAAATAACCACATTATTAAATTGATTTAAAAAAATAAGACGCAGTAAATGAGCCTAGTAAATGATGTGTTTCCGATTTCGGTATTTTTTTTCATATACTTAATGTATGAAAAAAAAGACCGAAATCGGGCAATATTCGAACGTAGAAAAAAGAGTTTTTTTGTATGGAAAAATACATAACCCTCTTAAGTTTGTTCTTGAAGGCATTTACCTTGTTCTCGTACCTTGTTTTGTCTCTGATGTTCAATGTGATTAATGATCACTTGGTAGCTTATTGAACAGCTCTGCTCATTCGCTCGATAATTTGGTCTTTCCATAATTTGTATCTGACGCAGTTACTACAATTTTATATTAGGTACAAATTGTTTCGTTTTATCTTACATTTACGTGTCTTCATAATCATTTTCTTGGTTACCATGCATGCTATACTTATATATAGTTGTTTTTCGTAAAGCTCTTTGGTTGGTGTACGAAAAGGGTTGTGGTACTTAATTTTGAAACATTTGTTTTGGGCTCTCTCATCTCTTGGGCGCGGCAGCAGGGTGCAAGGGGGTGCACTGGCACCCCCTGTTAGGAAAGAAAAAAATATTTTAAGAAGTAACTATTTGAATAAAAACTGAAGGCGTGCTATTTGAAGGTTTCTCTTCAAATTTAGATGATGGGAAATCATATTATAAAACACACATAAGTTTGTTCATTAAATCCATATTATGCTTAAAACAAGATTATTTGTATCCAGAACGAACATTCGTTGGATACATATCCAATATGGTATTTTTGCAGTAAACCTCTGGAATACCGACCGGGCGACAACTACGAGCTAGCGAGCATGCCGCGCCGCGACAGGCCGCAGCACGACGTGTATGACGGGTTGCGTCATCGGCCTGCCGCATACATGACTGGATACACTGGCTACGTACCGGGAATGAATTTCAGGTAAGTTTCTCTTGTCGCCGAGAACAATTTATCTCGTGAAATCTCTTCGTCTAAAATGTTACGTGGGCATAATACCCGCAGCCTCAGTTATAGAACGCCCACTGCTGGACATAGACCTCCCCCATTGATTTCGAGGATAGGGGGGGAGTTACCAATACCTACTCGCCACGCTTGGCAGGCGGGTTGTCGAGCGCAGTATGTTTTATGACCCTCAGAAGGCACTGCTGCCCACCTTCTGGTACGTGATCCCTTAGCCGACTCTTACGGCACCCACGGGAAGAGACGGGGGAGTACTATTCTAGGCCGGTAGGTACCACCACGGCCATAGCAGTGCCGGCAGTACAAGTCACCAATTACTTCTAAAACTGCATCCAAAAGAAGCCACGTAACGTAACATCTTGAAGTTGATGAGGATGGTACCATACCTCTACATTTGATATAGACATGGCAAGTTAACTCTTGCCGCTAGGAGTTACCCTGTTAAACTGTTGAAGTTTTGTTTAAAGCTATGGATTCTGTATCTCGTAGCTCTGTAGAATAAAAGCGACAGCTTGCTCTTGTCTTATTTTTGGCGCCATGTGTGTAGATAGATATTGTAGTCACACAAGAGGTCCTCATCGACATGCGACAGCCTTTATATGCTGTTCCAGAACTACCTATGTACTTTTAGGATTCCGTACCTCAAAAGGAAAAAAATGAACCTTTTAAGGATAACTTTGTTGTCAGTCTGTCTGTCTGCAAGACTCTTTTTCTCAGGAAGGCGTGCAGGTATCAAGTTGAAATTCGTATCAAATACTCAGGTCTACTGTCCCTTGGTGCAGTAAAAAAATCAGACTTCTAAGCCAACGCAATCAAAACATACAGACGTTTATGCTGCAAATTTTCGACACTCGCAAGGACTCAAAACCTACAGGGTACTACTATAATATATAATACGAGTATAATAATAATTAATGATGACATAATTTCATAGATACGGAAAATCATATGGCCGAGCGGCTGATGACTGTATGGAAGACTTCTCTGAAAGCCAGCGTGGGCTGCGACGCAAAGCCGACCTGAACAGAAGCTACGTGCGATCCCGAAGCGCCCCCAAGATGGAAACAATCCATTCTAGAGACGAGATACGCCGCGATCTGAGCCGTTTCAGAGAAATTAACAAGTACAAAGGTGAGTTACATCTTTATAAAACTTTTGACTGAATGCAATTTCATTTCAGTGTGGATATTCATATACCTCATTATATATATAAACTAGCAATCCGCTTCGGCTATGCACGGGGTTGTAATCCCGTGAGGATAGATTTATCTTCAATCTGAAATTTTAATTGTAAAAGTAGTTGTTAGCGCCTCTTGCTATTGCGCTATCTCTTTCCCACCTTCCCTTTTCGACGATGACTACCTGTGGACTTGACGCCGAGTGTGCCTGCGCACTACACGCCGCTAATTCAGGAGCAGTGCACCGCTAACTCCCGCACGAAGTGCACGGTCGTATCGAGAGGATTTTGGCTACCGCAACAGTTTTGGCAACTATACCGCTATATACACCCACACCGCTATCGAAGACAGAGAGGGGAGTTTAGAAGACACAGATCTGATTTCAACACCAACCGACACAGGACGGGGAACGCAAGATTCTTGTGGAAGTCACGGCCTCGTAAGCACACCACCGGCTAGAGATCAGGTTAGTCGTCTTCTTCTTCCATTGCCACACCAGTGACCCTGCCGCACCCGCTTTGGAGACGCGATCACCTATACCGCTTAGGTGCCGCGTTAACAGTAGTTATTGTGAGTTATCCGTTGAAAATAGGCATATGCTATCGCGGACTTTTTTATATAGATGTCCTTTAATATTGTTGTAGATTATTTTGTTCTTCTCTTCAATAATTTTCGCAGCGCATGCGATGAGACTTTTTTAGACAATTTTTTTTACACCTTGAGTTACATTATTTAAGTTTTAGTCATCAGAATCATCATCATCAGCCTGTATCCGCACACTGCTGGACATAGCCTCTCCCAGTACGCGCCAATAAGCTCGGTTTTCAGCTCTGCTCATCCAGTGATTTCCAGCTACCTTGCATAGATCTTCGCTCCATCTAGCCAGATGGCGTCCCACTCTACGCTTGCCTACACACGGTCTCCACTCAAGTACCCGCCTGCTCCATCGGCCTCGGTTCTGCGGCTGATGTGACCGGCCCACTGTCACTTCAGCTTGCTCTCTTTGAGCTATTTCGGTTACCCTAGTTCTCTATCGGATCACCTTGTTTCGGATTCGATCCCTCAGAGAAACTCAGATCATTGCTCTCTCCGAGCTACGGAGCTCGGCGAGCTCGGAGCTGAGCGACTTTGAGTTTGAGGACCAGTCTCTCTGTCGTGTCCACGTTTCAGCTCCATATGTCATGACGTGTAGGAAGCACTGCTCAGACTTTCGTCTTTAGTCATTGTGGGATGGATGACGAGAAGACTTGACGAAGTTTTCCAAATTCTGCCCAGCCCAACTGAATCCTCCTATCGGCTTCCCTAAGTTATTTTTACTCAGCATGAGGCTCCGCTGAAACGTTAGAGTTGAACATTATTTTTGTTTTGTTAATCAAGTAAATAAATTAAAATAAAGTTCATGCGGTTGCCAATGTGTCCAGAGGCGTCAGTTAGACTAGGAAATATAGTTTAAATAAATAAGCAATAATTCAAAGTATACTAAATCAAAACATAGTGTGCCCCAAGGTTCTGTTTTGAGAACCACTGTCTCAAATGACGATAATTTATGTTTCAGAGAACACTATATCACCTGAATTCCCGCCGATAGCCGGTTACACTGGCCACATTCCCCGCATAAAAGGATCCGAAGCATCCCTCAGTCAGAGATACCACTGCGCTGCGAAACGAGGTCTCGAACTCATCAGGATGGAACGTGACAGCAGAGACGAACTACAAAACGCTAATGCTAATATCAGAGCCATATTAAAGGATGATCATAAGAAGTATTCCTATTGGAACTGGGGATAGCATACGGGCAGAAGGATGTTTTTCTCGAAATGTAGATAAACAGCCTTCTATAAATGAAACTGGATAGAATAAACAGTATTTTTGCAACAAACAATGGTATTAAATATCATCACGGTACTAAGAAAATCGTTAATTGGATTAAAATACCGTGAATGAAAAACGAGGACCTAATACATATGATAAGATTTAAACAATATTTAATTGTCTCTGGTGTTCCACTGATGAGTCATTCAGTACCTAATTCATAACTTGATAATTTTAATTACGAATATGTCAAAAAAGATTGAAATTTCTCAGCCACATATGTCTGTCGGTCTGTATGTTCACGATGACATCAAATTGGAAATCGTTTCACTTGAAACAAGTATCCGTTTTTTTAAATGTGACCTAGTAAATATAAAGTATATAAAGCAAGTTGTAGTATTAGGTGGTATTCAAAGAGTATTTCCAATATACTTCCAATTTGCTAATACCTCAAATGCGTAGATTTGAGTGTTCTATTCTATGTATACCAAAATATAGAGATATATTTCTAAGCTTAATGTGGAATGGAATCGTTATTTTAAAATAAAACATAGATTTTATCTAAATATTGCTTGTTTTATTATGTTATTACTACTTAAAACAGTGTTTAACAAACTTATTGTCCGTTGAAAACTAACTACAAACTAAGTAGTTTAGCTTATAGAAAAATTTGTATTAGCAGTAACAAAAATACTGACTTCTTAAATTTGGCTTAATATATGTTTTAATTATTGAAACAAATAAATAAAAAGTGCCTTTTGTAAATTCCTTTCGGGATAGAGTAGGCTACTAAAGCTAATACCAATTATGTAAAATTTATATTAATGTAGTAGGCGCAACCGATCTATGTAGCTCTGAAGCTAGGCCCTGCGAACATTTGCGCATGTCAGAAATTCCACAGGTTAAACAGTTTGTAATCAAGCAGAGTAAGCGAGATAGGATGATGCGACAATCATAAGCGAGAGAGCGAGACAATTATACAATAATTAGGCAAGTCTCTAGGGACTCAAAAACAGCTAACTACTGCGCAATTTCAGGAAACTTCAGAGAAAAAAATTACGTTGTGCCCACCACAAATATATCTAATTAACGTATAATAAGTTGCTAACGTCATGTTAAACATAACTTCATTATTTTAACTAAGTAGGTATATTAAAAATACTCGATTATAAGGAGAAAAGTAAACTAGATTAAGACTAAAATTATAATTAACATGGAAAAAACAGGCACATTTATAAGGCACTCAGAATCTCTAAAGGTGGGCTTTCAAGCCATATATTCAACCTTAACTATGTTTTATCGTGTATAAATAAATCTCTCTATGATATTAAAAGTACAAAAGGTCTTATATCTATAAGGTTACACCTCGTAATTAGCAACCTAAATGCACATCGTTGTCAATATTTTGCCACAAGGCTCAAGCGCACTCGTATTCTGCGAAATTTTCGCCAACTCCAAAATTTATTAAACTTATTGCGATCACTAATAAAGGGCGTATATTAATTATAAATCTGAAAACTATCGCGAGTGTCTTCCATAATTGTAATGTAACAAACCGACTAGGACTCACGTGGTAAACACTGGAAAATTTACGTGGGCTCGCGCCCGCCGCCTGACACGATCATAACTCCCAGACGAAGAACTACAACTCAGTTCGAAACTGGTCGGAGAGTAATTGTCTAGCAAATATCACGTGAGTACTAGCCGGTTCTTACAAATGTTAAACGAAAGTCACGATAGTTTTGAAACATACAAATATAGGCATTTATCATATCAACATTTCTCAATAAATAATGTAACAAAATTTTCAAACTTGAAACTTCACTTTACAAAGTTTTCAGTTTTTTGGCAGAAACAGTTAAACAATAGATTCTGATAACATTTGTCTCGCGGCCTTACTAAACTTGAGATATGGATTTGTAATGCGAATGACGTCATTTCCAGGCATTAGGATAATTGCTTTGGCAGTTATTTCAAAAAGACGCCAGTAGTTTTTGACAGCACACAGACCAACATTAATCAGCTTACAGAATCCCTAGGACATAAATACTTTTCTAAAGTACACCATGTGTCCTATATAGTTTATCCTTTTTATATCGTGGGGCAAATGCCTTTATTAAAATAAAACATTAATAACTAATTACAATACTGCAGCTACTACAATAACATTTGAGCAATCCACTAGCTATTGGTAGCCTATAGATAGCCCAAATGTTCTAACCCGCTACCGGCTAGCAACGTGCCCAGAATGCTAGCAGCATTGCCACGTTGAATTGCAGTGCTGATACGTTGAGCCAAATATGTGCCAGCATTTTGGTCACGCGTCGCATCGATCAATATATATATATATATATTATTTCGTATTAAGTCCATTAAATCTTCTATAGTAAAATTATCCTATGCATGTACTTCATCTTCCAAAATCGATAATTATGTTCTATGGCATTTAATATAATGTACCTTTGTAACAAAAGAAATCAAGAGTTCTCCAAATAAAAAATTACCACGCAATTATTTAAGCATTAAAATTCGAGTATTTTATATAACAATAATGGCTCAGCTGTCATTCATTTCTACCATCTTACCAGTCCTCTCATCGACGCCGTCAACAATTATAGGTTGTTCATCTTTCTCATCGCTCACTGTTGTGTTGACTTCGTTTATATCTAGTTTTTTATTAGTTGCCAGCTCTAACATAAGAGTTTCAAGTTTTTGTGCTTTTCTTGTTTCGTTGTGAGTGATTAGAGCGCATAGATGCTCCGTCAGCAGCTCCTTCTTCTCTTTCTCTTTTTGCAGCAGTATTTTGGCTTGGAGGAATTCTTTTTCCACTTTCAAATAATTTTTCCTGCAAGGAAAATAAATAAATTCTTAATTAACATTGTGAAAATAATAAAAAGGACATCCTATCGACTTGAGCATCACTGAAAAGTGTTTTAGTTAAAGTTAAAGTTAGTTTTGTTAAAGAAACTTTATTAATATATTAATTGAGTTGCTAGTTATAAATTATGATTGTATATAATATACTATGTAGGTATTATTGTGTAAATCATTAAAACGCCGCGAAATGGCGCGGACTTCGTCATTTCTAAGCTGTCCCAAAAATTCCAATGGAAGAGCGATACCAACGGTGACTTGCATTAGTGTGCAATGCCTTTATTATATTTGAAAAGACATGCTTTCCCATTAGTCGCATCATTTCAGTTCTCGTTTGGCCGTCATTGAGTGAACAGCGTCAGGAAAAAAAGCGTCCAACCTACCCTCATTATGGCGAAATGTAATAGCTGCAATAAAGTGTTGACCAAAAAATCTCCGGTACTAGAATGCAGCCGATGTCAAAAAGTCGTGCACACCAGTACTGTGTGTACAGGTCTGAGTGCTAAACAACTATCTGCACTTAGAGTCGCCGAAAACCTTGAGTGGACTTGTAACGATTGCAGTTTGAACTCGTCGCGTAAAAAGGCATTTGTCTCGCTCGCCGACTACGAAGAGGAAGAGGACGAAGAATCCAATTCTGCAACGGATAATACCGACATCAAGAAGCTTCTGCAGGAACTGAGGAAGGAAGTAAGCAATATTATTACGCAAGAGATGAGGTCAGTGTCTAATTCAATTCAGTATTGCAGTGACAAAGTAGATCAGTTTTCCGAATCCTTAGATGCTCTGACAGGTCGCTTGAAGGACCTAGAAAAGAAACAAATACACCTCGAGAATAGGAACAAACATCTCGAGCTTAAACTAGAATCTATGGAGCAACGGAATAATGAGATTGAACAACAGCTACTCGCAGATTATGTAGAAATAGCAGGTATTCCGGAAGCAAGTGATAAAGATCTACCCAATCTTGTTGAAAAGGTGGCTTTGAAACTAAATGCATCAAAAGATGAAATCATCTCCGTAAAACGGCTTGGAGCTCGAAACTCATCCGCACCTGGCTCCGTCCTTGTAAAAGTACGTCAAGAGTCTACCCGCCAAACATTGCTACTTTCGGCTCGGAATATAACCATCTCACCCTGTGATCTCGTACCTAACCTACCAGCACAAACGGCTACCGGAAAAATATATGTCCGCGAAGCGCTTACGCCATACAACAAGAATTTACTCTGGCAAGTCAAGCAAGATCTTAAAGGTGTATTCAAATTCATATGGTTTAGAGAAGGTCGAGTACTAGTTCGTAAGAGTGAAAACGCCAAAGTGTATAAGATTAGGTCCAAAAATGACATCAAATCCGTACTGGCGAGCAATAACTAACAGGTAGATAGCTTTTCGTTGCGTATATAGACATATATAGTATCATACATACATACTATCATGGATTTAATCCACGATACAAATGTTACAGAACTATACGATTGTATTAATTACAACACGTATCAAAATCAAGTCCCCAAAAACCCCCACAACCTATCTTTTATTCACGTCAATATCAGATCAATTATTAAAAACTTCTGGAAAATTGAATACCTCATATCTGTTTCAAATTGTTCTATCGATGTTCTTGTTATCACTGAACCGAATATATCGGACAATATACGATCGCTTTATAATATAAAAGGCTATACAATGTACACAGAACTACGCAAACATCGAAAAGGAGGTGGAATAATAATTTATGTCAAAAACAAACACAAATTCATTCAGAAAAAAACCGCTTCACTTCACTTCGAATGTTTACTAGGATATTTAACCACAACTTCTATCCCAGTAGCCCTCTGTGCAGTGTATAAGCCACCCGATACTTGCAAAAAACGATTCATTTCCGAAATAGATACCATGCTCGGCAAATACACTAACCACGACTTCGTTCTGCTGGGAGATTGTAACATTAACCTAAAGCCTGCGACTGCTACAGATGTGAACACTAAAAATGCATACATTGATGTAATGAGTGGGCACGGTCTCTCATGCGGCATCTATGACCATACGAGAATCGAAACAATGAAACTGAAAAATAAAACTGTAGTCACAAAGAGTTGTATTGATCACATATTTGTAAGATCCCGCATGAGAGACGCGTACACCGCCGCGCTCGGCACTAAACTGGCCGACCACCGGGTGACTGCGCTCACTCTTATTAACGACTCTCGCATACAGGATGCTCCCGTTTACGTAACGCAGTATGATAATAACAAACTTTGCAATCTCTTAGAAGACATAGATTGGGACCCTACTAAATATATGAACTGCCCGGATAAAATATATAGATACATAAGTGACAATATTAAAAGCTGCTACAGCCAATCTGAGCATAGGGTCAAAAAAGGAACTTCAAAGCAAAATTTTTTTTCTAAATGGATTAATAAAAACGTTGTAAATTTATGTCAGTATAGGGACAAACTATATTCAAAATGGATTAAGGACACGAGTGATAAAAAACTAAGAATTAAATATAACAGAATAAGGAATATAACTAACAAAGTTGTAGAAAAAACCAGAAATAAATATTTTAAGTCGGAAATAAACAAATACCGATCAGATACGAAAAAACTCTGGCAAATAATTAATAATATGACAGGAAAAGTTACAAATTCTGTTGATGATGTAATTACAAAAGCGTTTAGTTCACAAGGCAGTCACAAAATGATAGCTAATAATTTTGCCCACGAGTTCGAACATAATATTAATTCTATAATCCCAACTTGTACTTCTGGATTATTAAATGAAAGCGATTATATGCAAACCCTCGACAAATCGGTATTTTTTCCAAAGGCTACAAACTATGACGTATTACAAATTGTCAAAAATATAAATCCACATAAAGGTCCCGGGGTCGACGGGATACGAGCCTGCGATATCGTACGTCTTTCTGATAAAATAATTAGCGCAATTACTAGGTTAATAAACACAAGTGTCGCAACAGGACGATATCCAAAAGAACTGAAGATGGGAATTGTTAGACCCATACATAAAGGTGGCAGCACCCATGACTACTCAAAATACCGTCCGATCACGATACTTCCTATCTTGGATAAAATATTTGAGAAATATATATCTAAAATCATCCATACATTTTATTCATGCCATAGCGTTTTATGTCGCCAGCAGTATGGCTTCCAATCAAATAAAAGCACATCACTGCTATTGTCCCGTTATACAGATGATATAAATCGCTATCTAGACGACAAAAGACACGTTCTTCTAATATGCATTGATTACAGTAAGGCGTTTGACACACTTCGTCATGATCTATTAATAAAACGGCTAGACAACAGCGGTATACGAGGGCACTTATTGGAATGGTGTAAGAATTACCTCTGTGATCGCAGCTATCAAGTAAAGATTGGCACAGAGTACAGTGACAGTGTTACCGTAACAAAAGGGACAGCACAGGGATCAGTTTTGGGTCCGCTGCATTATTTGACCTATGTAAACAACCTCCACAATGTGATTAAACATTGCACAGTATACCAGTTTGCGGATGATACCTGCTTGGTAGCCGCGAGCAGAGACATAGTAGTGGCTCAAACGCAAATCCAATCTGATTTTACTGCCATTTGCAAATGGTCACATGATGCGGGGCTAGTTCTTAATACGGAAAAAACTAAACTCCTTCATATACATTCAAGTCACAAGGCAAACCCTTGTAAAGAAGGCGTCAAAGTTGTAGCCCATAGCCACGACTGTCTTCATAGCGGTAATGCCCTCTGTCCTGCTAGCTGTCGACCACTAAACCAGGTAACTGAACTAGCATACTTGGGACTTGTCATCGATGAAAGATTTAACTGGGCGAAACACATCGATAGAACCTGTGATAGACTACGAGCCGTCTTAGCAAAATTTTACATAATAAAAAACAGAGTTCCGTTTGATGTCCTGTTAACGATGTACAAAGCCTTGGTAGAAAACATACTTTCATACGGCTTGAGTAGCTATGGACGCACGTATAAAACTTATCTAGACCAAATCTATAACTTGCAGCATAGGCTTATAAAGCTTATAGTACCTAGAAAAGTTAAAGCTAAATATAAAGATGACCCGGAAGGACTTTTTACGTTTTGCGGCTTACTAACAATTCATAAAAAAGCTGAATTTATCTTATTATTAGAGCAATACTTTAGATATGAAATCCAAACTTTAACAAGCCATTCTATTATCACTAGGAGTATAACAAATAAAACCCTTGAAATTCCCAGTTATACCAACTTTTACGGCAAACGTACTACTCAGTATATTATTCCTCACATCTTAAACAATCTACCTGCCGAAATCAAAAATAAAATAACGTGTAAAAATATCAAACCCATATTAAAAAAGTATTACATGACTAAAAAATAAACACTGGCATACGTCGAATCTGGAGCATCCTATATCTATGTCGAACGAGCGCGCCAACTTCACAGCAGAGTACACGGTTGAATACTTTGAGAAGGGATGGACGCATTGACAACCAACCGACTTGGGTCACAGATTAGGGAACGATAGTTGCATCCAAGTCGAGTAAATGGCAGCTCAGCTGTGAATTTGGGCGCGTGCGACGCTTTACACATAATGTGTATCATTATTATAAGGTCGAGAACCCATATCTGTCTGGATAAATCTAACTTAGATTTTAAGGCAGTATTTAAGTATAAATTATGTAAATGTGTTATTATGATAATAAATAAATAAATAAAATAAATAAAATAAATTTATGGGGCTAATGGGAAAGCATGTCTTTTGATTGGGTGCAGTACTTCCTTTCTCTTTTAAGAAACTGTTCTACCCATAAGTGGTGTATACCGGATTTTAGTATTTTGAACTACATAATAATTATTATTCCATATCATGTTGTTACTCTTCTATATAAGAATAAATTAGGTTTTACATCATACAATATTATAAATACTGTAGTTCATACGAACAAAGTAGGTGGATGAATGTTGTTAAAATATTCAAATAACATTTTGCTCACATTTCATTTACAGAATGTCTATTTAGCTTTTTCCTAATTACTGATCATGTTTTTACTCGTCAAAATACTTACGAGACTTAAAAGTCATCGGGCCAGCATCATGCTACCGGTACCAGTGCCGCCTAAACCTTTGAGTCCAGAGCAACAATGGCTGCCCTTGTTACCATACATAGATGAAAAGACGTATCTGTCTCTAAAGTGATTTATGAGACAGCACAATACTTACTCGGCTTCAGAGTAAGTGATACACGCTTGATCTATCTTCTTCCTTAGAACGTTGACATCCTGTGAAAACTGTCCGTCTAACACTTGCAGTTCCTTCTTTATTTTCTCTAATTTCAAAACTTCTTCTTCTGTTTGTCTTGTCCTGGAAAATAAGTAAGAAAAGCATTATCATTTGCATTGATGTTAAGTGACTTAATTAAGTTCTGTGTTAACTTAGCATTAGTTATAGATAAATCATTGCATCCACTCAACCACCTAATCATTAAATAAATAAAATAAAATATTAATTTATTGCCTCAAAGTCAGGGATTACATGTAATGCATAAGGCGTTACATACAAATAATAATATTGATAAGATCCAAATTAGCATCAGTTAAAAGTGATTACAAATAATTAGTTATTTAAAGCATAGAAAAACCAACCATACCTACTATAATATTATATACTCTGATACAATCAAATTTTTATCATCATTTAGGCCAAAAGATTTTTTTTTTTTCTCAGCCATGTGCGTCCACTGCTGGACATATGCCTCCCCCATAAAGGGGGGATTTGCCAATACTCGCCACGCTTAGCAGGCGGGTTGGCGACCGCAGTATGATTTCTAATCCTCAGAAGGCGCTGCTGCCCTCCTTCTGGTACGTGGTCCCTTAGCCGACTCTTACGGCACCCAAGGGATGAGATGGGGGAGAACTATTCTAGGCCGGTACCACCACAGCCAAAAGATAATTATTATAAATATGAGTATATAATCATTGTGATATTTTTTTTATCTATGGTACAGCCTCTCCTAGGCATTCCGTGTCCCGCAATGATTTTCACAAGGACTGGGTGGAATTCACTTGGAGAAGTGATGATAGCTCAGCGGTTTAAGTGTCGGTCGTCAAACTGAAATCATTATCAAATTCCAAGCATGGTGATCGGGTACTCTGGAGTACCTGCCTGACTAGCTACCACCCTCAAGTTTTAAATAATGTTAACAAACACACAGTATGTTCGGGCGGCAGTCCTTGAGGGCCAGTAAGTATTCCAGTTATAGCACGATAAGATCTTCGACCACATCGTCACATAGCCACATCCATCGAGTGAGATAGTCGTCATACACTAGAAAAAATTAAAAAATAAAACAACTTGCATGCACTTTCTTCTTATATTTTATAGAGGAAGTGGTAGTACAACAGCACTGAATATTCTATACACCAGGTTAACCGCCATTCTTTATACAAGAATTTAATCACTAAATAATAACACAAAGTAGACATAGACATAGACAAAGTACACTTTTTATCTCAAAAATGCCTACCATATCGCTTTAGTAATCAAATGATAAAACTTATTGACCATTTTAATCCTTAATTTCCATACTTAACAGACAAAAATGGCAGTTCTTCATCTGCAAGAAGATAGATTGATACTATTATGAATCCTTGAGATATGATAAAATTGCGAAAGCAACCCATAATACTGATATTGGATGTATCAAAGATAACATGGAAAGATAAAATAGAACTAAAGATTTGAAAATGTGAGGCTAGATTAGGCATGCACTATATTTTGTCAGTTTTGTAGTCTAACCACTTTCTCCTTACTAATGTTAGTTGTCTTTGTGATATGATGCCGATTGCTGGTAAGGTATATTTGAACGGGTACATGTCTAACTACTTTTTCATTTTGAAACTATAAATAATAAATTTATTGGTGCTGACAAATATTATTTATAACAAAGGTATACCACTAGGATTTCCTGTCTCGGTATAGCTATTTTATAATAATCTTGGAATGTTCAAGTCACAAGGTACCTTCTAGGCATGCATGCTCCATCTTAGACCGCGTCAGCACTTAACATCAGGTGAGACAGTGGTCAAACGCGAGCTTATAATAATTTTTTTTAATTTATTTTCTGTTCCCCTTGGTACTTAGCATTTCCTGATTCGGTCTAATTAAAATTAATAACTTCAGCTGATATTTTATTTTAATCACCAAAAAAACGGGCGGCCTTTCTTAGTTTTCAAATGCAAGATCACTAGTGTTGATCAAGTGAAAAGTGGTCAAATAACCTATCAGTAATATTCAATGACCCCTGTTCCTAGGGGTTTGAACATGACGATAAAGGGGAAGCCATAAACAGAAATAATATAAAATTAATAAATTATATAAATAAAAAACGAATAAAATGCACAAACACGTTCATGGTTTCATTTATCTCTGTATTGACCATGAAGATCATTTCCGCAACTTAAGCGTAAAACCTAATTAGAGCATAATACTCATTTATAATATAAAGAGCACTAGAATTAGGATTCCTTCAAAAACTGACAATTGCATACAAAAAATACAGTACTATGGAATACCGTCCTGTCGCTTTACCATCTAAACTATAGTAGTTCTCCACTAGCTGTCCGAATCCCAATAGTAGCCAAATTTTTTCCTTCAAAAAATTGTAACGTAATTTCCGTTTTGCTTTTTTTGTCGCAATACGATTAGCCACGAAACGCTAAAAAAATATAGGTTGATATACACAAGCGAACAGCTTAACAAATACAATTTCTCACCTGTCAGCAAGGGCTTTGGAAAGCATTTCTTTTCGTTTCTTATTCTGCTCCTCCATTAATCTCTGCTTAAGCTGCAATTCTTCTAATTTAGCTCTATGTGATGCCAGTTCATCATCTGTTAGGTCCATTCCTCGCACAATATCTGGAGTCACATCTGTACTGTCTTTTCTCAACATTGTATTTGGGTAGACATCTTCGTAAACCTTTTGGAAATTATCTGTACTATCATTTCTAACTTCATCTTTTGATTCAACAACAGGAATGTTGTCATTGTCATCACTTTGACTCAGTTGTTCACCATTGTCATTAGTGTTTGGTGATGTTGGAGTTTTAATGGAAAGCCGGCATTTGTCAAATTGCATTTCATCTATGTATTCATCAGAGGCTTGTTTACGCACTGTGATGTTTTTCAATTGGTACTGTTTATTATTTTTTAAATATCCAATTCTGGAAGGCTTGATATAGTTTTGGTTACCCAAGAGTGTAGGCTTGGACAGATCTGGAATTATTTGAAAAAGAACTTTAAGACTTACATGATTTTACTTTTATATGTACAAGGCTATCTTACAGCAAATCTAAATATAAATGTAATTTATACTACATATACTACTTTAACATACTATCTGATGACTGTGGCTTTTTTAATTCAACAGTAGATTTTTTTAGAGTATTTTTTTAAAGTGGAAACCTAATAGTTTTTTGTAAATAATAGTAGCACATGTCACTCTCCCTATAAAATCAGATATCTGGCAATGAAAGTCTCATGTAAATATGTCGAACTGTCCATAAAATTAGTGGAAACAGATAGATAGCATTTTGCTGCATGTACAGTTGGTCTACCACACTATGGTAGAAAATCATTTGTCATTTTTTTATCATAAAACAAGGTTAATTTCCTCATGCACCTTGATAGATAACATGTTAAGTCACAATTCATTGTCAACTGTATCATGTTGGGAAGAATATGCATTAAAAAAATGGTATTTAAATGTTACTTTCCCTTTAGCATTTACATTACCCAAAAACATTAATAGTTCAATATTATTTGGCATCATCCTCACGGCCTAAGATGCTCACAGATGGATATAGTCCACCCTCACTGATGTCTACAAGAAACAGCCAAAAGCGGCCAGCATCTAGCTGCTTCCCACCAAGGTCTTCAGTCCACCTAGTCAGTGGACTTTTTACACTGTTCACTGACATCAGTTCTACGAGATATATACTGTGCCAACTGCCATTTAAACATATGTGTCTGCCGCACAATGGTTAAACGGTGGATATTGTGAGTTTTGGAACGACCACTTGTCAAGGTCATGTAGGGTGGTATTAACCCTGATTTTTTTCCAGGGTAATAGAATCCAACTGTCATATGAAATTGTGTCGATTCCAAAACCTCATAACTGTCAACATGAATTTTCAACATTGGGTTTTGGTTCGAGACAGAGCAATTACCTTTTGCCAGATGATGCCATTTTGGAAGGCAGCCTTATAGATTGCTTAAGTAAGAAAAAGTATGAACTATTAAGCTGACATGTAATAAATAAAATAATCTCAAATTATGTAACTATCATAAAGAGTAACTATGTGTATCCACTCAAACATATTGAGAGATAATAAAATTCTGAGAACTAATCATGAACTGATTAGTCACAAACATCCGTTACTTCCATGTGACTAACATACACCTACTCAATAATTTATCTACAAAACAATAACAGCATACTTTATTTGATAAGGAACTTTATACTAATGATAGTTGACCTCGCAAACATTGTTCTGCCTATACATTATCCAAATATCAAAATGATACAATGCACTAAATGTAAATGAATTCATGTGAATGTTAAATTGTTCATTGTTAAATTATCTGAATATTTGTTCATACAAAAACACTAATATGGCAATAAAAAAGGGGTGTGGAAAATACTTAACGACCTATTCTCATACCCACCATTACAAAAAAATTTCATTATTATTGCTGTTCACACTGTTATGGTGGAGTGCAACCACTAACACAGTGACACAGAAGATTTTAATGTATTAGGTTGAAGAAATGTATTTTAAAAGCTGACCTGAATTTTTCTTTATTAACCATATACTAAACTTACATAATGTTTAATGATTACTACATAATATTAGAATCATTACAAGATTCAAGATGGCATCATGATTCTAGAGTTAGATCATCAATGACAACAATGTAACAATGAATGAGTAATGTAAAGCAACCAGTGACAGTCTCAAAGGGTGCAGAGGAGGGTTATGACCCACCCCAAAAATGTTAACATCACATTGATAAACCTGTTAAAATGTATAGCTTAGATAGATAAAGGATCAGAGCAAGAAGAACCAGATGAGACCCACCCATAGCCCATAGGTTTTCAACATTGCCAGATGACAGCTTGACAAGCTCCTCAATGCACAGAACCATACAGATAAAAAATTGCCAATAGCTGTCACCCATGCGAGACATGAATTCCTATACACACTAGCCTCAGAAATGAACTCAGGCAATCAGTTTATGGGATGTGTGGAGAAGACCGTAAAGGTATGAAAATTCATATAGGAGGTAAAACATATTTGTTTTCATCTCCTATAATATGTTGTACAATGCAAACAAAGTCAGTCAATAACGACTGTGATATTTGAGATTTCATTTTAAATATTTGTGTATTTAAATAATACTCATAGTAAAATTAAAACGAAATACAATAGGTAACCTTATCATATGATTCAAACAAAAGACAACAATTGTGCCATTGAAAGTACCATAAAGTAGCATTGAGGAAATGTTTCTTTAAAAGTATTAGTTTTATTTCAATTACTAAAAATAAATATTGTGTTTAAGAAGACTGTTTAGTTAAATGAAGATTGAATATATTTACTTCTTAAATTGCCAATAGATTGCATGTAAAACATACTTAAACTTTGACCATCAAAAAAATTAATTTATTGCTCAATGCAAGACTATCCTAATTTAAATGTATTATTTTTATGAAAATAGATAAGATATTACGATCAATAGAAACATAATTGTTACTAAATATTGTTTTATTCTAGATGGAATTCCATTACGCAAACAGCATACTTTTAGAAAAAGGCCCACCTTTAAGATTTATTGAGTTTTGAAAGTACTACTATGAATACCATGAAAGTTTAAATACTTATTGAGTTTTAATACCAAGTTGCATATTTTAAAAAAAAATTAAACCTTTAAGTTGTACTTCCAATTTAAACAAGTTATTTACCACTTGGTGTTTGTCGTATATTGGTCCTGGGATATGGTGACGTTGCAGGTGTACAGGCGTTCACACACAAGTATGAAAAATATAATAGACTACAATGGGCCAAACACCACACAATTTCGATAGGGGATAAAAGTAATCAAATAATATTACTGTTACTTTCCAGGATAGCAGCACATTACGAATACTGAGGAAGCGATTATTTTTACTAAAAAAATACATTTGTCAATTTTTTACCGTTGATCTGCCGAGTTTCGCCCACGGATTTCATAGAAGTGGTTTCTCCAGATTTAATTTTCTGTAAGTCCTCTTCACTGAACCCGGTAAATGTAGACATGATTACAAAAATATCTTTTTATATATTTCTTATTTATCCTAGATCGTACTCTATTTAGTTTGTGCCTAGATCATTTCTGTGTCTAGATCATTTCTCTGGTAGAAGAGAATAGAATGTTTTGTTTCGCATCAGTTTGACTGACACGACACTGACAGTAGACCATTCATTACCAACTGTCACTCACCAGACTAGATTAATACATAGATCAGATAGAATACAAATACCGTACGTTCGAGATGGGCTCTGGAACAGTTAAAAACGTCACCAACGCTCTCGCTCCGCGTTCGTTTTGGCACAGGTGGCGTTTTGAACTGTTTTCGTTCACTGTACCAGATGCATGACAAGTGTTAAAAACGCTACCGTAAATTGCCACTTTTGACCCACCTCCGAGGCTGGGTCTTTCTTGGGAGTTTTTTGACAGCTGAGAGATTGACAGCTATAGCTGATTTGAGTAGAAAAAACTTGTAATAATGCCCCAGTGTAATTTTTCTTTCTATATCCAGTACGAAAATGGAATTCTCGTTATGATTCAAGTTAATATTATAGGTATTGGAACATTTTTAAGTCATGAGTCATCGTACTTGACAGCTCTCGTGTAAATGACGTGTATGCGTCGTTCGAGTTGGGAAAGATCGCTTTTGCCTCCAATGCCACATTCCCAAATCAAAACGCTTGTTCAGTTGTTCACTGCTAAAAACTTCACTTCTCCATCTCGAACACGCCTATTTATTATAAAATCAGTGTTAAAAACCAACGATGTTTTTTTTTCTTATCTATGAGGAGTATGGCGTCGCACCACAGATTTGTCGCACGTCATGTGCATTTGCAAAAACTCTTATCAAACGGCTCATAGCAAAGCTCTCCTAACCTAATCAGTGCTCCTAACATTTAGGCACCAAAAACATTTTCTTTTAAGAAGAATTATGCCTTAGTGTATCGAGAGGCACATCTGTGAATGAATTATTTTATTTTAGTTGATGTAACAATCTGTAAAAAATACTCTTTTACCATTGAATACAGAATATTTCCCAGATACCCTTTGTCTAAAATGTACCATGAGGGTTACTCCAATTTTCCCATTGAATAAAAAAAAAATTGTTGTAAACAATTATTGTATGTTGAAGCACCATATAAAATCACACCTATATCATCATCTCAGCCATAGGACGTCCACTGCTGGACATAGGCCTCCCCCATTGATTTCCACAAGGACCGGTTGGAAGCGGCCCGCATCCAGCCCTTGCCTGCGATCTTAGACAGGTCGTCTGTCCACCTGGTTGGTGGCCGTCCTATGCTGCGCTTGCCAGTCCGTGGTCTCCACTCGAGAACCTTTCGACCCCAACGGCCATCGGTTCTTCGAGCTATGTGCCCTGCCACACCTATATCATCTACTAAAAAGATAGATCACGTTTGTGGATAACGTAGACAAAATATTAAATAAGTAAATCAATGTAATAGCTAAGCGCCAATATGTGAAACATGGCACATATGTCTCTAATCCATATCAAATCCGGTGTAAGTAAGGCTCAGTGCATGGCCCACTGCTCTTCCTGATAATGATCCATGACTTACCACACGTATTGAAAACCGCTAAATGTCTTTCATAAGCTGACAATTTGAAGCTTTTCCTTGAAATAAAAAATCCTGACGATTGTTGTAGTCTACAAAATGATATAGATTGATTTAATATATCAATGGAGTAAGACAAATAAAATGATTTTTAATAGTAGCAAATGTGTTGTGACGATTGTGACTTCGACCGTAAACTTAATCCTATCATTTTTAACTATTATATTGTAACTGTTATATTGTTAACTATTATTATTATAATTATGTATGTGTATAATCCTGTTGACATGCATACCTCTATATCTTATCTTCATGACATGTTATTTTTAATTCATTTTGTTATATTTTGTTTCTTTGTAATTTTACTTTTTTTTTTTGTCATACTGTGTGATATATGTAACTGGACCTACCGTTTTTGTCACAATAAATAAATAAATAGCCGTTAAACCCACCTAGTTCATATAAATACTAACTACTACTCGTATAATAGCTTAATTTTATTGACCTCGACCTATTTTATCGCTATAATCGTTAAAACTTGTCGAATTTCACGTTCGTCGTGATATTCGCTTCATAATCGACAAAACCTGTTTTCACGATTTGAAATATCAAATCTATGCGATCGTGACAAGTTCCGTTCTTCCACTGCTGGTACTGCAGGTCTGTGGTACTGCACTGGTGCTCTGTTTGTTAAGCATTACTATTACCTAATCAGTGACAATTACTCTATGTTCTGCTCTGTGGGCATATTTATTTGGCGGTGTTTGTAGTTTATCAGTTTTCCTACACATTTTGTAGTTTAACTCTTAGTTTCTTAAACTGCCGTAAATTGTAAGAAAACGTTGATGTATTTTCAATATTTCAACCATATTCATTACATTTTGAACCTGTTATAATGTAAACTTATCGTTTTCCAGAATATAACCTCAAAAATGGCGGCGGCTATGCCAATCAACCCAAAACCCTTCCTCAACAGTCTAACCGGCAAATCAGTCCTCGTCAAACTCAAGTGGGGCCATGAGTACAAAGGTCTGCTTGTATCGGCTGATGGCTACATGAATTTACAACTTGCAAATACTGAAGAAATGGTCGATGGATCTTGCACAGGTTTCAAATTTTTCAAATTATATCTCCAAAGAAGCTCTGCGTCTGCCTATTATCGTGTGGCGTGCATAGCAAATTTCTTTTGCATTCTAAGATTATAATAACTTTATACTGGTTTCAGGTAATCTCGGCGAAGTCCTAATCAGATGTAATAATGTCTTATATGTGAGAGGAGCAGAGGAAGAAGATGAAGAAGGAGAAATGAAGGAATAAGCACTTCCTTTGCTAGACATAATCTTAATCCCTAAGTATCGTATAACTCGGAAATAGTGGAGTTTGGGTATTTTATATTTTAAGGCCAACACCGTTATTATTAAAATTTAATTTGGTTCAACTTTAGTTTATAAGACATCGATTTTAAGGGCGGGGGAGGAAGGGGGGATGGGTAAACCTCCCCCTGTGAAGGTAAAGTAGCAGAACCCCCCTCCCCCTCGGTCTGAGATATGATTTATTTTCTGCCTTAATTTTCAAGATTTAGAAAACAATTTTGAGGTTATATGCATTGAGTTTATATTTTGTGACTGCATAGACACTGCGGGAAGTGCAGCCCCTCCGCCCTTGCGTAACAAAGCACAGACATCAATGTCCCCTCTGAGCCTCCGGCTTTTTATATACACTCTAGGGGTAGGGCAGACAAGTACTAGGTAGAGTCGGGGTTGGCAGATTTAGTTTTCATAACATCACAAACTATAGAGTACTGAATATCATGTTTACCTGGGTTATATTTGTTGATATACATTATTCTGTGCTTTGTAAACAACCATAGACAAAAGTCAGCAATTACGTTTAATAAAATGTAATTGCTGACTTTTTTAAATTGACTTATTTTCATACTTTGAACAAACAGACTAAAAACTATGCCAATTATACAGGTTTTAAAGTATGTATAGTATTATTTTCGAGAGCTAGTGAATCAAAGTTGAAAAACATGATTGTGTGATTTCGTCTGAGCTACCTTTATTGAAGTCAATGAATATTGAGTGCATACATAGAGGTGAGAAGGAAAAAAAAAAAGTGAGCACTAGGGTGAGTGAAACGGAATGTTCCATGGCAGAATTTGGTAAACAGTTTGAAATTATTTACGAATTTCAATTAATTATTTCTAGAAAAGTGTTTGTTTCCGCAAGTTAATATTTTAAGTGGAGGCTTACGTTATTATGACCTACTCATAAAAAAAATAGACCGCAAACTCGATGTCTTATAATCTAAAGCTGAGCCTTTAATTTTAACTTTAAATACGAAACATTGATTTTAGGGGATGGTTAGACCCGCCCTGTGAAAGATAAGTATTAGAACAGTCCCGTTTCTAATATAATTTTTTTAAAATTTCTAACCTCACTACTTTCAGACATTGATTTTGGGGGGCCGAAAGGATGGGACCCCTCCTTAGAAGGGTAATTGCGAAAACACCCCCTTTCTCAAATCTCAGAAAGCATAAAATTGATCAAAAAGATCGAATTTTCTGTATGAACCTATCACTAAACAAGAAAGTCAGTAAAACTGTAATATAGTGTGATTGGTGCAAACACTTGACAGAGTATAAGGTCAACAGTTTCACTATATCGACGATTAAGTACCAAACCCTGCTATTTACAAAATGTGGAACACCTTGAATTCAAGTGCCAGAACTGTTCGGTTAACCCGCGAACTGAAATACTTCCAAACTATGCCATCATGCGGCATAACATGCCACCCAGGAAAAGTAGATACGTTAGACGTGTTGATGGTTATTTTGCATGAACCAAAAGGCTCCCCGTATGAGAACGGCACATTTAAACTGATTGTTACAATCCCACAAAGATCCTTTTGAGCCACCCTTGGTCAAGTTTACAACGCCTGTGTACTATACAAACATCGACAAAGGAGGCAGAATATGCATGGACCTGCTGAAAATGCCACCCAAAGGTGCTTGGCTGCCGACCATTGCTTTAGAAACATTACTTGTATCTATACAGACACTCTTGGCAAACTTGAACCCGGATGATCCCTTGATGATGGATGATCCCGGATGATGCCAATGAGTACAAGTATAACATCAAGCAATATTTGGAAAATGCTAAAAAATATACAGAGAAATATACTCTTTAATGAGCAGGGATATATCTTTATTTAATTACCACATGCTGGGGTCTATTTCATAAAAGGACAGGTCTTAAACTAACACAGCCAGTTGCTAAACTCAGCATCTCATATGAGTACTAATGAAATACTTAAAAAAAAAGTGGTTTCCACAGTATAGGTATAAAATATTTAGGAATACATTTTTCGTTATCAAAACATACACTTCACCTATATGACAGACTACCATAATATGAGTATAATTATGTTTCATGAAAGGGCACATAGTCAGTAGTTGCAGTATCATCAAGAATTGATACAATTTTTAAGAGGGGTTTTACAAAAAAAAAGCTTGTTTTCAAGATGTTCAACATTGAAATATGATATATTGCCTTTATGTTTATACATAACCATTACATGAAAACTATAGTTCGTTTTATTTTCGTCAATAATGTCAGTTCTAAATTTGGGTATTTTATTTATTTATTTAGTAATCCTCATTTTTCTGGTGTATGTTTCGGAAAAAACACAGAGACCTTATTTGAGAGCTCTAATTTGCGGATTCTACTGAATATAAAGCACTAATAAAAATATTATGATACAAAACATCATCTTATACTTCCATAATGTCATTATATATTTTTGTTTTTTACTTTACAAGCAAGGAAAAAAAAATCATATAAAAAGAGACTTTCGCGCAAAAACACTCCGAAAAAAGTCTGTAAAGTGTGTACGATCATTTAAGTTTTCGTTGGTATAAATTAATGCTTTTTGACGATGCTGGTGCTGATTTAATTATTAAATTATATAACAAATTAAATTAATCTTGTTAATTGACATAATATAAGTCATCATACCCTAGCTTTTTACGGCTTCTAGGTCCATAGTGAGAAGAATGAATTCACCATTGGTAGCTTTTTTCTTATCCTCCTCCTTCTCTCTTCTGGCTCTATCCTTTTCTATGCAGGGAATTTGATAATCGGCTTCTTCAACGTTACCCGCTTTGTTTTATTTGTACATGAGAACTTGCTTCCACAACAAAAGTAACGAATTGCATCGAAAGACGCCACCCCCTCTGCGCCGCCCCGCGCCTCCCTCTGATTCGCCGCAACTAGCGACACTGCTTGTCTAACGGTCAAGTCAATCAAACCAAACGCTTAGACCAGACGAGTTCGAGCCGCGGAATAGTAAACACGCGTTGCAGTGTAGTTAGCAGTTATGGGCAGAAAACATAACGTAATTAGCTTTTATTACCAGAAAAGTAAAATATTTTCTTGTGCATTTTCATTTAGCAGTTATTGATATACCTAATTATCTTCGGAAATAGCATCAATTTGAATTGTATGTTTTTGTCATAGAGTGAAGCATCACCTGTTAAGTCGATCTAGACAATAAAAAAATATTTGTAAAAATGTAGATAGCAGTATTTGGTACTTAATCGTCGATATGCATATTGTGTGTACCTAAATTTAAATGAGAACAGACCAAAAATACAAATGTGTAATTATAGCTTACATGTTAGTATTATATATATCATAAAGCTCTTATTTATTAGAATCTTGGGCACACACATGTTTGAATTACCAGATTAATTCTATATGTACCCTTATAACATTTATTCCATTCATTCATTATTATTAAGGCTTATATTATAAGGATGTCATGTAATTTGGTGTTTTATTACCAATCCAACCTATAAAAATTAAATTCAAAATATGAATAATTTAGATTAACACAAAGATAAAGTAAATTGCTGTTCAATCTAGTATCTAGGGTTTAACAATGAAATATTTGAAGTTAAGATAGCTCTAATGATAACCTCATGCACTTTTCAAATGAGTGGTTATTTACTATTTAGATATAAAAAAAAACGAAATTATTGATATTCACACCAAATTCTGACTTGCCGGTTGGCACAGTTGGTAGCACTCTGCCTTCTGAGCCGCTGGTCCCGGGTTCGATTCCCGGACAGGTCAAACATTTGTGCGTATGAACATGTCTGGGTGTGTATATAAGTATATCTATCAGTCATCAGGTCACCATTGTACAGGCTCTGCCTAGTTTGGGACCTGAAGACCTTGTGTTAATGTTAAAATAAATTAGAAACATCAAATCCTGGACAAAAGTGTTTTGGAACACAATGGAGATGGGCACTGGCTCTACTAGGTTCACGTTGTGCATCTAATTTACTTTTAGGCGCAATCGATCAGACTGGCGGCGGGCGCGGAAATTGTGCAGCACATGGGTCTCTCAAATTATTCTTATAATTGGGCACAAAACTAACAATTAGGTTTGTGTTTGCAGTTACAAAGTGGGCCAGTTAGAAGTCTTTCTAGCTAAACTCAAGACTACTTAAAACCGTACTGTCGCTTTGCCAACTAAGCTATATAGTAAACACACCAATAGTTTGAGTCTTGACTGACGTGACTTGAGCGCCATCTACCTTTAATTGTATGAACAGTGGCGGATTAGCCATAGCAAGCGTAGCAAATGCTACGGGCCCCGCGCATCAATGCTTTCTCACCGTAATTCAAACCACCCTTTTATTAAATATGTATTTACAATAGTGTTTACTAAGCATTAAAATTGTCTTGCACACAAATTTGTCTCTTATGACCCACCAATTGCAGTGGTTCACAATCTTACTAAAACGTGTTAAAAATGAGTTGAGGAACATGACGCAAGAAAGTCTTAACCACCTCACTATTGAATATCGAATACGATTTACTTAATAAGTCGATATTAACGATAGGTATTGTTATTAGATTTAACAAAAATATTATTTTTAAAAAGCATGGACCTTTTTATAAAATTTGCTAAAGGCTCCGCCCGGCATTGTATGAACTATGTAAGACCAACAGTTGTTCACTTAACGAGCGAAGGCATATGCTAAGACGGCCGGCTTGTGAAGTGCTGCTATACCTTAGATGGCAAAGCGACAGAACGGTATTATGTAGTCCATAAACTAGGTATATAGCGATACCTATGTAGTCATGTCCTTATAGGAGACAAAAATTTAACTGTATTTTCTGCCTAAGAATGAACGAACCATAAACTGCAAAATCTTAAGGTGTCAATATTATATTTATCAGAACTAAAGTTGAGTAGGTATACTTATTTTGAACCTAAATCACGTTGTTTTTCTGGTGCAGTGTCTGCTTTCTCATCTTTCTAACTGGCCCACAATTGTCGGGTTCTATCCTGGGTATTATGGTAAAATCTGCAACTTTGCGACTTAGCATACGTATCGAACCAATTTTGGATTTTGTCGACTTAATCTTGCAATTATCCGTATGCACCATAGCATAGTATCGTGCTACAGCTTGGACAAGCCAGGATAATACATTCTAACTGACCCACTAACAATCGGCCCCACCGCTAAAACTATGATTGCAGTAATTATGAGGTTTGTTGTATAGGTATGTATTTACTAATATTCCAATAATTCGACGATCGCCGTGGTCAGTGACATGATTTCTGCGTTTCCGGGACCCTGGGTTCGAATCCCGGCAGGGGCATACATTTGTGCGATTAGTGTAGATGTTTGTACCGGGTCTTGGTTGTTTCTGTGTTTCCATGCCTCCCGCGACACAGGGAATCCTAGTGCGGGAGGCACTAGGATTCCCTGTATCGTGGGTGTGTCCTTAGTGTGATAAAAAAAAATACAATGTTATATTATGTATTGTAACGCACCCAGTATTGCATAGGCGAGGGTGATCGCTTATCATCAGGCGGCCCGTCTGCGTGTTTGCCACCTATTCGTATTACATAAAAAAACACGATCTTTGAGTGTACCGTATCTTCTCTTTTTCGTAATAACATTAGTTATTTGTATTTTATGTTAAAGTTGTCATGCACCTATTAAAAAATCTGGTATATGCTTGTTTTCAGTCCAAAACATCATCTTATCGGTAATACGAAAATAATAAGAACATTGACACTTATTATCATTTACTCTATGTAATTATCAAATATTTATCATTAATTATTGCTGCACATGACTAGTACAAGCATTACAACACCACAAACAAACACTTAAGACACATATACATTTTATACTGTTTACTGCTCACATTATAATAATAATCTGAAAAGATTGCATAATATATATATTTTATACGATCATGTAAATAAAAACATTCATTCATAGTCGAGTTTAAATTTAAAATTGTTATTTTTTTGTGTTTTTTTAACAAACAAGCTATATTTTGAAACATTGAAAGCTAATAGAATATAATTCTGTAATTCACTCGAACCAAAAAAAACTACATGATACAATGTTTTGATTATTTTAACTTTAATATCTAATTCGTAACTTTGTTTATCTAATCCACAGAATAATCGCTGGGAAAAGGAGGCAGCATTCTTGTTAACAAACTCCGTGAGAGTGGTTTGGCTTCAGTATCACTTCAATTTTTAAACTTTCTAGGGTGTAGTAACACCCTTTCCCTAAAAGTTAGATTTGCCTACATGTTGTCCAACCTCCTATACCTAAACCCTCAGAAGTTATTGTAATACTAGTAGCGCCCCGCGGTTTCACCCGCGTTGATTACTGTTTTCCCGCTACCCCACCACGTATTCCACGTGAATCATACATTTTACCGGGATAAGAAGTAGCCAATGTTATATTCCAGTCTGTCCGTCCCAAATTTCATCTAGATCCGTTCCGCCGTTCTGGCGTGATTGAGTTACAAATATCCATCCAAACTTTGACATTTATAATATTAGTGGGATTAGAACAGTTTTATTGAATTTGTGCCGGATTTAGCAAGTACCAAATAACATGATGAGAAACTTATTCTTAAATGTAAGGGGGCGTCCATAAATTACGTGAGGTACTTTTAGTGATTTTTCGACCCCCGCTCTCCCATTGGTAAGATGTCGTGAGATTTTGCTAGACCCCCTCCCCCAACCCATAATCTCACGTGAGACTTTTGAAAATACATATTTTTAATGTAAATAAATGAATATGTCCTTGTTTTTCTGGATTTAATCAGGATTTGTTATTTGAGATTATTAATATCGTGGTATAGAACCACACAAAAAATATTGTTACCTAATTTATCCCAGTTTTCTCGCTACGTTACAATGTTCCTTGCGGGAAAAAAATTACGTGAGTATTTGTGGAACCCACCCCCTCCCCCATGTGAGTTTGGATGAGATTCGGCTTGAACCCCTCCCCCGCCCCCGTAAACAACTCACGTAATTAATGGACGCCCCCTAATAGCCATTGGTATATCAATGCCAATACCAAAATAGATACTTTATTTTTCTAAATTTTATAATATATTGTATCGTGAACATAATAATATTAATTACTATCATTATCACCATATTCTTGACTCTGCTGATGGGGTCGGAACAATATTATCTCATACAATTTACGTTAAAAATGTACACTAACCAGTGTAGAATGAAGTTCAAAATACAATGAAGGATACTTAATTGAGAATTACCGTTTCAACTATTAACCTTTAGATTAATTATTAACTTTAAAGCTAAGGATAAACTTATAAGATAACTTTAAGTACGAAGCGTTTTGCTTCCACTTTCTTAATACGTACTGTCAAGAAATGGAACTTGTTGTCCGAGGCTGTGTTTCCCAATACATACAATTCTGGGGTCTGCAAGTCACGAGTGAATAGGTACCTTCTAGGCTTGCGTGCCCCATCCTAGACAACGTTATCACTTCACATCAGGTGAGACAGTTGTCAAACGCAAGAAACAAATTTGAATTTGGCTTGAATTAGATGCAAATCAGGAATATAGAATTTCTGAATTTGGCAGTTTATGTAACAGCTTACTTACAATATTTCATATTTATATTAGACAAGTAAGCATATTAGTAAGGTTATTACCATCTTGTGCACGAAACAGAATTCACAATTGAATTGGAAACTCTGTCCCCCGATACAGAACTCTTCGATAACTAACTGGATCAATTCAGGAACGTAAACATACAATCAATGAACTATTTAAAATATTCGTAAAACAATTTCGTTAATAATAGAAGTATCGTTAATAATAGAAGTATCGTTTACAATATTTCGTTATATATAGAAAAAATATGCGTATTAAAAAAAATGCAATGTATGAACAATATCGAATTGAATCGGTTGGCTATTGAACATTCTGAATTAGGGGGCAGCTCGCTTCAATAATGACTAACTGGGGGTAAGTTGTAAGTTGCCCCGAGTTAGTTTTGCGTGCTACACCTAAAACCGCGTCGTCACTTAACATCAGGTGAGACAGTGATCAAACGTAACTTTATATGTAATCTTAAAAAAAACACATTTCTCCATATAAGTTTCTGAATAACAAACGGTACAGGCAAGTAGAAGGCCAATCCCGCACATCTCGTACACGTTTTGTTAAGTATGATTATTTCTTTGAAAAAACCTATACCAACTTAATTCTATAAATATATCTTTTCATTATTATAGATTTATTTAAAATGACCTGAAAAACTGTCTTAACGACTTTAGAGACATTTTAAAGGATCTATGTTTGCCTCTCCAAGAAACAGGCGTCTTAATATATGAAATATTAAGACATATTGATACAAACAAAATCATCACAATCGGATTTCAAATAAAATGTTATGCGATATCATAACGCCATAGATATTTGCAACAATTTGCACACACACACAGGATTAGTACCAACTCCTTTTTGAAGAGTTTATTTTGGTATTTAATCATAAAGCGTCAGTATTTTTCACCTACAAACAATAGTGTTCTTATAATAAATAATGTGCGTACACAAATCCAATTTAAAGTAACTTAATTCAAAAGTATTGTCGATAAAATTGAGCTTATATGTATAATGAACGATATGGTAACACTAGTAGAAATATGCAGTGATTGCTACGAATCTCTTGCCTAAATAACTTTGTTCAATCTCGACGGAACAGCCCGCTTCCATTGCCAACGAGAGGATCTGGAATACAAGAAAAAAATAAGTTAAATAAGATAAAATAAGTTTTGCCTGTGGTATAATGACGAATACATCGTCGATTAACAAAGTAGGAAACAGCATTTCAACGTATCCGTTGTACGCAAACGTAATGCGGATGCGACATATACTTCGTAGTCTGGAATAGATAGAAACTAAAATAAATCAGATAATGTAAAACGAATATACATTTATTTATTTCATATCATCATCGGTACGTCAGCCAGAAGACGTTCACAACTGGACTTTCCCATATTTTAGTATCATCATCTCAGCCATAGCACGTCCACTGCTGGACCTTAGCCTCCCCCATTGATTTCAACAAGGACCGGTTGGAAGCGGCTCGCATCCAGCCCTTGCATGCAATCCTAGTCAGGTTGTCTGTCCACCTGGTCGGTGGCCGTCCTATGCTGCGCTTGCCAATCCGTGATCTCCATTCAAGAACTTTTCGACCTCAACTGCCTTCAGTGCTTCGAGCTATGTGCCCTGCCCACCACCACTTCAACTTGCTAATCCTCTGGGCAATATCTATATATATGTATATATATTTATACTTTCGTACGGATCCTCATTTCTGATTCGATCACGTAGAGCAACCCTGAGCATAGCCTTCTCCATAGTTTGTTGTGCGACTCTGAGCCTGCTCAGAAGGCCCATAGTCAGAGAGCATGTTCAGTTCCACAGTCATCACTGGTAACACACACTGTTTGAAGACCTTCGTTACTTATAATTATATTTTAGTAATCTTCTTATTAATTAATTATTATTAATTACTGTGATATTCTTATTAATACATATACCCAGAAACATGGTATCTGGAACCTCTGTGACATTATTTTGCCATTTGGCAGTACTAGTAAAGTCCCAGCTGGTTTTTCATAAGAACCACAATAAATTAGAAACACTTATTTACCTGATCAGGTCTAGAGTTTCTGGGCAAATAGAGTGATATTGTAGTAGAGATGTTTCTGGCAGCACTCATTAGCTCAGAGGCTGGTTTTGGTTCCAACATCGTTTCAATATCGTATTGGACATTCTGAAACAAATATAATTTCCATTTAATAATTTAAAGAAACAAGATCTACAAATACACCATGAATATTAATTAGTCTATCGATCGATGCATCAACCTGTCGAAAGCTTGAGAATATGAGTACTCGTAGTTGAAAGACTAACATACATTTCTAGAAGATTCATCAAAATTAAACTCTGTAGAAACTAAAAATCAATTGTTTGTTATCTTCTAATATGTAAAAGATAATCGTGACTGACAAAATAATGTCTGTGATCCCGAGACAGTAGCCGGACAGCTTGAAGAGCACTCCGAAGCTAGGAAGCGCTCTATCTATATTATTATTGAATAATCGTGTCTGTGTGTGTAAGGTTTTTTTAAAAAATTATAAGCCTACGTTTGACCACTTGACCACCAAGGTCAGAGTGACCTCAAATGATCGTTAAAGTTGAATACAGTATTAAGTATAATTCTTGTGTCTATTAATTACAGATTTTTACTTAAAGGTTTATAATGTTGTGTCTGTATATGTAAGGTCAACTTCAACTTCTTTTGCGGTTTGTGTGGGGCTCAACAAATAAGGTCAAAATAAGTAAGGTTACGCTTGACTAATATATTCGAAGCTCAATACAATTTTTTTTACATATAATTCTGATTTCTAATTGACACAGTTTTTTTGCCTAAATAAAGGTTTACAATGTCGTGTCTGTCAACTTTAATTTCTTTAAAGTGTTCGTTAAAGTGGCTTGTGAGGGGTTGCCATATATGTACGATGATTTGTTAATTATCTTTGAAGCTCAATATAAGTTAACATATAATTTTAGTCTCCAATTGACTACATATTTTGTAGCTAATGGCCTACAATAGATTCAATAACATATGTTTTGGGGACACAGGTACAGTCCAGACACACGCCTAGATTTCCATGCAAATGCCGTGGTATTCTTACCATTACATACATATATGTATACCGGTTTTTTACACGCGTGTCGGTGTGTAGCGTCTAGGGTTCGTGTTTAGGGTTGGCGTGGTCGTGTTGCGAAATAAGATAGTGCAGATGAAACATATTCTATGTACTTACATACTCACAATAATAATTGATTGAAACAATTAAGGCTTTACCAATAACTAAATAGACAATTTTGAGTCTTTTCAGCTTATCGTGAAGTATCACTGATGAAAACAATTTATGAAGGTTAATTTTGATTGAAGAAAATTTAATTAAGTTTACTCATTTATTAGTGAAAAAATTTTATCGAGCCCCAATATTTTTCCTACAATTTCTCACGGTAAGGACAAGTGCGCTCGAACTGTATTACACAGGAGGAAAGGAAATCAAAAAAAGTATAAATATGTGTAATGAGTAATTTAAATTTTTCTGAGCCCTTAGGTCATTTTTAAAGTAAATTAGTGTATTAGGTATTTTAAATCAACACACATCGGAAGTTGTCCAGCCCTTTCTGCATGCAAAATTCAACAGGCCTCTGTAATATCATCGGCAACTGTTAGCCCTTAAGGACGGTAATCTTTTACACCATACTCACGTTTGAATAGCTTGGACCACCCCAAGGTGGGCTCAGGAAGACCATATCTGCTTGCAGTTGCGGTGCTAGTTCGAAGAAGTCTCCCACTATAAACTCAATCCGGTCCAACACTCCATACACTGACGCATTGTGACGAGCCATTTCAATCTTTACAGGGTCGATATCTATTGCTATCACTGCGACATAAAAATTGTGAATGTAAAACAAAAATAAATAAAAAATTCCAAGGTATTATCACGTTCAACTTAGAATTTTTAATCTAGGTTGAGCGTCCTATCGATTGCTGCCTAAACACACTGTGTGTGACAGTTTTTCAAACTTGAGGATACTAGTTAGCCAGGCAGGTATTAGAAAGTACGTACGTACCACGCGTACATAACGGTGTTGCCTTCACCGGCAGTTCATACCGTTGGAATCAGCGCCCGTCAGGTTGACTGCCGACATTGCCATCGCTTGCAACATAGTAAAGTTTTATCATAGGAGTTAATTTACCTTTTTTGCTGGTGAAAGCAAACTGTATAGTATTCCCTCCCGCTCCACAGAAGCCATCGAGCACTGTATCGTACGTGTATTTGCGTGCGATATGCCGCGCTACATTCTCTGGAGTCACACTGAACCAGCTCTCGCGGTCGAGGCGGATGCCTTCGTCAAACCTGGAGACGGAAGGCATTAATAACGCTGATGAACCTTTCTTTTACGGCAGCTTTGCATTACCATCGTTTCGTTTTCATCCTCTATCTAATAAAAATCTTATGACACAAATTAAAAGTTTGTTTCTTTTACAGGTTAATAATTGATTTCATTGCATAGTGTCACCAGTACATTTTTTATTGCTGACGCCGGATAATCCACCTCGTTGGGCATTGGGAGTTTGCCAGCTCATGCTCAACACTCCACTCTTCTCTGAGAAAAAGGCCCGTGTCCCAGCAGTGGAATCCTATTGGGATAATTATGCTTCGAGTGGACATACCAATACCTACCTAAAATACTTTACCATTCATTCCCCATTCCGTCACTATATTATACTTACTTACCTATGGAACAATGAATGTCGTTTCTTCCAATACTTCATCATTTTAGGATCGTCGCGCAATTCTTCCGGCAGGTTAGACAACTCTGCTTCGTCCAATTTCGCGTAACGTTTCTGACGGCGACGGCGACGCTTTACTGATTCGACGCTTTGACTCACTGTAAGTTATTCACAAATTTTGGAGTTAGATATTTTATATAGATACCAGTTGAACATGAGCTTTACATTCAAATTTAAAAGAAGAGGTTATAAAAAGGAAGTTCTAACATTACTCAATCAAACAGAATTCAAAAATATTCGTATCCCGTGTTAAACAATATTTTTATTGTGAAAAGCCATGAAAGTTGAAAACAATACTTTGCAAAAATATTGTTTTCGCTTTTTATTCAGTTAGCTTATAACACTCATGTCACTCATGACATTCCTAAAATTATATTTTATATCGAATTCCAGACACTTAAGTAAAACGACATGTAATTTGGTGATGACTTATCTACCCAAAATCGTATAAAACTATTCTAATATTAACAACCGTATCTGAACAAGTTACATGAATTTCAATTTCAGGGTAAACAAAATAAGAGCTTTTGGATTTTAAACCTTTTAGCATGATTGAATAATTGAGTTTCAACAAAAGTATATGTAACTAAGTGTCATATTATTTTTTCCTGGTAGTTGTCTGTCGATAAAACCTCTACCACAGCATCCTCTCGACCTCAAAGGACAAGCACTTAAGTCATGAAGTGGACGATTCCTAAAATGAGAGTAAAATTTGATGAAGGGGAAGGTTTCAAAACTCAAACTAACAAACCTACCTAAATGATGGCTTATTTTCTCTATAATAACTATATCGAAGATCAAATGGGTTCATTTAAACAATCAATATGTGTGTGTTTTTTAGATTAGAAATAATCTAGCATGTATTTGGCATGTATTTGGTTAATTCATACCTGTGTTATCCAGATTGTCTGTGTTTGTTTCATCAGTGGACTGATCTAAATCATCAGGTAAAGGCATACCAGACGCTTCCATAGCACTATTTTCATCTTTTGCATAATTTTCACTTTTATTCTGCACATCATAGTTGTCCCTTTCTTTGAATGTTTCAACATCTATGTTAAACTTATCTACAGCTTCAATACAACTGATTGCTTCTTTAGCAGTGTTTTCTGTACCTGTTACCTGGGAACTATTACAGTCATGTTTCATTTCTTTTGTGTCAATGCTGCCTTTAGCAAGATTTTTAGTGTCAGCCTGTTGTATTTCTACAATTGATTTCTTAGAATCAAAAGTGTGACAATCTTCAATTGAGTAATTTGTGTCGACATTTATATCTTTACTTTCTTTATCAATATCAAAACTATGTCTTGCAGTAAGATCTGCAGTTTCATTCTCTGTTTTGATGTTCACATTATTCAAATGAGGGTCATTCACATCTATGCACATATGTTCAGTATTATGGCTCATGTCAATCTGTTCTGTATTATTCAAGTCTATACATAATTTATCTACTTCAACTTGACTTGTTTCTTGTATCACATTTTCATTACTTGTTTCTCCAGTTTCTTGGGATAGCAAATTAAGAATTCTAATGGCTTCAGATTTAAAGTCAGGGCAGGTGTAATTGTCATACGTTTGCATTTCTCCTTCATCTTGAGAATCTTTACTCTGTGAACCAAATTACTTATGTACATAAAGGATATGGTACAGACTGCTAGTCATTTTGTTTCTAGTAACTGGATATCTGTTAACAGATGTTGGTATTCATTTTAATGTATTTTAGTTAATATAGTATGAGAAATAGAATGAATACATTCAACTGAAACAGTATGATAATATTAAGGAGTACTAGACAAGTGTGTTATATAAAAAACGCTTTTCCTTTGGTTTAATAATAATCATTGTACATATATATATATGTACACTCTTTACATTCAAAATGGGTAGCTAAGTAGGTAGGAAAATAAACTGCTAACCAAACCAAGTAAGGCAGTTGAATACAAGATATTGTGCACAAGCTCAATAGCGGGCAATTGACAATTCTTATTACATATGACAAACTAAAGCAATTACACCACATAATGACATGAAGCCATAATTAAGAATGAAATAATAATGTTACCTGTTGTATTGGATTCCCATCTTCATCAAAATAAGTCTTCCTAGGGACTTCATATTTCTCTGTAGTCTTATATCCTGGAGGGCGAAGCCTTGAAGTTCTTTTTCTGTAGACCATTTGTCCCTTTGGTATGTTGTTATTTTTTACTGAGAACCCCATTATTTCAAATGTTGCTTTTATTTTTTCTGCTGCTACTTCTTCGTCGTCCATTTCATGGCTGAAAATATAATAACTGACTCATAGTAAGAATATAAATCATAAATTACTACAATAATGATTAATCTCAGAAATATAGTTTTTGTTTTAATGTAGATAAAAGTATTAGAGCAAAATACTTTACCTTCTCTTTAAATTTACAGGAGTGTCTTCTGGCGGGTCATCATCCCCATCATCGTAACTATATGGTGTAAAGTTAGTATTGCTCATAGATTGTTGAAAATGTATACTATTACCTTCCACACAACTGTCTGTAACTGGTTCTTTATCTTTTTTATCCCCACCTTCTTCTCCGGCTTCTACAACTTCGACGTCATTGGTTGCATCACACACAATCTCATCATTTCGTAAACTATGTAACAAAACTCCTACAGAGCTCACATACTTCATAGAATCTTTCTTCTTTTTACCTCTTTTACGTTGTTTTGCGACTGGCTCTTGTATTTTCATATCTTCCACTCGCGTCTGTACTTCTATGACTGTAGGTAATTCCTGAGAATTGCCTTCACTGTTCTCACATTCAATGTCTAAGACTTTATCTAGTGAATTCTGTGTTTCTACTGCTACTTTGGTTTCTTCTTTAGGAGATGTTACTTCTATGTTTATTCCTGGCAATTCCTGAGCATGAAAACTTTCAATATAATTGGCATAATGTAAAGCATACTGCTCTCCAAAATGCTGCTTCCACAGAAGCTGCCAATATTGATCAGTATCCATATCATCCACTGATGTTGGTTCAATGTTTTCTAGGTTAGCTATCCTAGTTTGATCATTTGACTGATCATCTGATGTTGAAGATGAAACACTGTAATCATCAGTTGGTGATGAATCTGACGTAACATGAGTAGATGTGACATCATAACTAGATAGTGTAATTTTAGTAACATTAGTCATTGAATCAGTACCAGGTAAAGTCCTAGGACTTATTATTCTCTCATGTTCAGAACAAGATCGCCTTCTGGAGGGCAGCCAGGCTTCATCCTTATTATCACTCTTATCTAATTTTTCAGTCTGGACTTGATTTTGTCCTTTTTTATAAGGATTGATTTTAGAGTCATAGGAAAATTTCCTTTCTCTCATATCTTCATTTGTTTGTTCTGTTTCTCTGTAAATTTGATCAACCGACTTCTGCTTATGAATGCTACTGTCATCTGCAACTAAATCATTATTTTCATCCAAGTAAGCTGGATTTATGTAATCACTGTATTTTTTTATCCATGATGCCCATATGAGTCTCTCTCCATTGACTGCCCAAAATTTGTCAAATGTTTCTTCAGATTGATAGTTTTCTTCACTCGGGTTAGGAAAGTCTTGATCCATTTGTTCCAGTTTATCAGGGTTGGTGTATTCTGAATGGCAGTCTTGATATGTGAGATCAGCTCCACTATCACTCGGTTGCAAAGCGTGTGATATGCCATGATGTGCATCATGCTCATCAGTTGAGCAGCAATTATCAGTGTGGGATGCACTGCAGTAACAACTAGCAACCTCATCTTTCTGAAAATATTTGTATAAAAATCTTTAGTATAAAAGCAATTCAATAATATGCCCTTAATACAAAGGAAAGGTAAAATTATCTTCTAAAAGAGAAATTGTGGTAATCACTTTAGTAAAAATGCTATAAGTTATTTTATTAAAGTTTTCCTAATTTATTAGACTGTCTTAACTATTAACCATACATTTATTTGTATGGTTTCAATCAGAGTATTGAACAGAGAATAACATAACCTACCCAAACCATTTATTGCAATTACTGTTGTAGCAGATCTTTTATACCCTGATCTCACTGAAACACTCCCAATTATACTCATGTTTCAATTTATGTCATCAGGAAACAGGAAAGCACACACAACTACTAGCATATTAAGCTTTAAAATTTTCATAAACTTGAGCTCATAAACTTATATCAATAAAACATTGCTCAAATAAATTATTATTTATAGTGACTATAACAGAGAAAGACGTGAAGAAAATTGGTAAAAAATGTGAAAGTTAAATAAATTATAGAGATAATTATGAATGGCAAGGGGTAAACCTCAACCTGGAAGGGTATGGAATCTCAACCAAATTAATAACATTACACAAACTCATGTAAATAGAAGAATTGAAGGAAGTTTGTCAGGATAGTAGCAAGCGCACCAATGTAGTCTCTGCCTAGTGCCTATCTACACCTAAGGGAAAGAGACTATGAATGATTATGATGACTATGATGACAACTAAATTAATTACATTACACAAACTCATGTAAGAAGAATTGAAGGCAGTTTGTCAGGATGGTAGCAAGTGAGCGGATGTAGTCTCCGCCTAGTGTCTTTCACATAATCAAGTCTAAGGAAGAGACTTGATTGTTTGTATGCTGTTCTTCCAATTTTTTTACCTCACATTTCACCTTATATGAAGTATCGAGTGAGAAATGAACATGAGATTGGTCTTCCCAGCCCTGAGATCCTGAGTCTCTCAGCACTTCCATATCACTCTCACTGCCATCTTTTTCATCAACATTGTATGTCTTCAGGCAGTCTCTGTAATTATAATACTTTATATGAAATATTGCACATTTAGCTGCAATTTCAACTATAGTTTACGTGAAAATTGGGCTTGACTACCTATATTTTACACAGGGGGGGAGAATAGGATAGGGGTAAATTTTACTTCCTCTGCATCACGTAAATATCAATTGTTTTTGCAAAACACCTCAGTTTATCCTTTCGTAACGGCTATGAAATTAAAAGACGTGTGACTGGTATGCAGATTTAAAGAGATTTTGGAGATGTTTTCAAAAGCAAGATTAACCTGATAAATGTTGTGTCAATTAAGTTACCTGATATAAGCTCTGCTACACAAGCAATATAAGAAATTATCATCATTAAATTCTTCATTTTCGGTATCGTTTACATCGAAATTAAATTCTGCGAGGGGCTCCCAGCGATGATAATTGTCGTAAAATTCAGACATAATGACTGAAACACTTGCAACTGAAATAATTTACCAAATTGAGTTTTTAATGAACACTGTATAGGTCTGCAATTTCCCTTGACCATCCATTTTCCTTTTTAATAAATTCTGTATCTTATAAAATCGAATTTCTAAAATCTAAAACAATCACAGATTACGGAACCACGATTTTTTCCACAGATTACCTACGGAAACGGAAAAAACGGAAACCTACGGTTTTGGTTGGTTGGTTTGGTTCTTGAATGAAAACTTGTTCTCAGTTCTCAACTCAGTTCTTTCTGCTAAGGTTTTTTTAAAATATTTTTTTTATCCATAGATACAGGTAGGTGACTATCTATCTATATTTAGTGCGTTCGAGATGTGCTATGGAACAGTTAAAAAGTCCCAAAACGCTCACGTTTCGCGTTCGTTTTGGCACAGGTGGCACACAAAACGTTACTTCCCAAATCGGATGACACACTCGTCATGTACGACGACGAGAGCTGTCAAATATAATGATTAATCTGTATTCTAAGTCTGTGGTCGTAGCTAAAGACTACAATATAATGTTGTTGCCGCACTGCGCACAACATAGTTATTGATGCGCAGTACTCTATTTAGTTTGTGGTTATTGAATCGTGTTGTGATTATCATGTGGTATGTTAATGTCATTAATCATTCGGAATAGTTTGATTCGTGCAGATAAACTACGAAGTATAAATTACAATGGGCAAGAAAAATAAAGAAGGACTTGGCAGGTGCCTCATAAAAGACAGATTCTCGAAAAATCGACATAAAAAACATGTTGAAGACAATACCATGGTATGAATTACTGTCGCACATTTTGTGTCAGTTTAAACTTTTGATTCTTATGCCTTTAATCACTGTAGGTCATAAATTATTTCTGCTTCTGCAGTATATTTGCTAAATTTGTGGCAATTGTTCAATGTAGTGAGAAGTAAAGACGTAAATATAACCTAACCTCTTTTTTAACTATCTAGCGTAGGTGTCCCAAAAAACAAAGTGCATAAACTTAAGACTTAACTTTTGTTTACGTGACATCAAGTTTTCGCCACATATTTATGGGGGAAGGGGCAAACACCATATCACTGGCACTGTATCAAAATAGGTTAGATTACTATTCTTCAGAGGCCTAAATCTGTCAAACAGGCTCTACTTGACCGTGTCTATAATTTTTGTAAAATTTTTATAAAAAATACAGAAGCACCCTTGGAGATCAGACTGTTGACTGTGTTTTATCACACAAGAGGAGCTGCATATCCCGAAGCGCTAGATGCTATAAAAATGTACACAGCAATTTACTATAAAACACTGCCACTCAAGAGATGTAAAGCCCCAGGGATGCAAAAGAGGTCTTATTCCATGATTGTTTCCCTTCCTCCATCTTCAAGGAGTAAACACCTAATACTAACCCCAAGAAAATGATAAATCTCATCTCAGAATAAGGTGTCTCCCGCAGGAGGGGGTACTTCCTCCACCCACATGTCTGACCATTATTAATTATTTTATATGTAATGTTTATCTAATTTCTAATGTTTATAGGGTAAAAAGTGTAGTTTATGACAAAATCCACTATTTTAATTTCAGCTGCATACAACAGAAGTAAATGATGGCTACGAATGGGGACGTCTGAATCTTCAGTCTGTAACAGCTGAATCCTCATTGCAAGAGTTCCTCTCCACAGCAGAACTTGCTCATCGTGAGTTCACTGCAGAGAAATTAAACTTAAAGTATGTGAAATCTGTGCCTATGGAAGTGGCTGTTGTCACTTCACAGCCAAACTTTGATGAGCCTTTGACAGTGCCCAGAAGGTGAGTTAGCTATGGAACATTCTGCATATCAATAAAATTATAGTTTTTTATTTTTATGGAATGGAAAATATGTAATCTATGTAGTTGTTGTAAGTCAGCATGTCATTTTTAATAGTTTGTTAACATCTGGATTGTCAATCTGATCTGCAAAACTGACATGGCCGAGCATTGACTCTAAATAGTGTTAGTCTGCTATGAACATAGCACGCTATGGACTTCTGATATTGTCTTATGAGGTTGCACTTGGCTCACACCCTATTTGTAGTACATATTTAAAAGGTGTGGGTGACTGACAGATCTTTAAGCAAATAGCTCAAAGCACTGAATGGATTGGGCTGAAATTTGCTTACACTATTATTATTCAATTATTTGCTAAGAACAGATTTCAAAAACTCAATCACCAGTCCAGCCTAGAATTGGACCCCATCTCTACCCATGGTTGCTGTAAAAGTTGGCTTAGGGATCATGTAGCAGAAGATGGGCAGCAGCATCTTCTTTGAATCAAATCAACATACTGCTCTCACCTTGCCAAGAGTGGCGAGTACTGGCAAGCCCCCCCTAAAAAGACATGGGGAGGCATACATATGTTTGAAGCGATGATAGCTCAGCGGGAGGAGCGTCAGCTGTCAAACTGACGGACACTGGTTTGATCTCCAACAACAGCTTAAGCTTCCGGTTAAGGTCACACCGTTATCAAATCCCCAGCATGGTGGTAGGATACTTTCAAGTACCTGCCTGGCTAGCTACCACCGCTCAAGTTTGAAAAACTGTCACCAGACACATAGTGTGTTCAGGCAGCAGTCCTTGAGAGCCAGTGTGTATTTCTAGGTCTAGTGTGATATCATCTTCGACCACATCATCACTGACCATCAAGTGAGATGGTGGTGAAATGCTAGATCTATACAATTTTAAAAAAAAAGAATCTTCTTTGGCTAGGATAATGATGCACGTCAAATTGATTAAATCACTTGTTTTGGTTATGATGTGATAGCTACTAATGTATTATGAAATTTGGTAAAAGGGTAGTAGTCTATTCAAATATAGTAGATAATTGTAATGAGAGGGTTTTTATAAGCCATATAAGTAGTTAAGGTATTTATCCAGCTTAAATGTTCCAGGTCTCATGTGTAATACCAAGGTCCAAGCCTTGAGGCACCTTATCTAAATCAGGCTAAGGGCAACTTTATAGTCCACAGTTAATTAAGACAGCATTTTTTTTCAAAGATAACTCATTACATTACACTTCTGGTATATATGTGGATTATGTTATATTACATATTTGCATTGTCATAGGCTCCTTTCGAGTACCTGCCTGGATAGCTCAACCTCAAGTTTGAAAAACTGACACCAAAACACAGTGTGTTCAGGCTGCATGTCTTTGAGAGCCATTAAGCGTGATTATGATATATCGACGACCTGACTAAGATCGTAGACAAGGGCTGGATGCGGGCCGCTTCCAACAGGTCCTTGTGGAAATCAATGGGGGAGGCCTATGTCCAGCAGTGGACGTCCTATGGCCCAGATGAAAACTGGATGATGATGAAACGTGATTATACCTCGCCACATAATCACTGACCATCAAGTAAGATGGTGGTCAAATGCTAGATATATAGAGCTAAATATTATGCTACAATGCTAAATATATAAAGTAAAAAAAATACATTGTTGATTTGTTACCTCGGCAACCAGTGGTCCAGATATGTAGTCATTATTCGAGTTTTCTATCCACAAAATCAGTTATCTGTTAAATAACCACTATATGACAATTAGTTAATTTTTAACCAAACTGCAAATCAATAACCTGCCCTAAAAATATTTCAGACATATTTTATTATAAACTCCATATTGTGGTATGTATTGTATAGCACTTAAAGGTGTGAATTTTATACATCTGGTATTATTATAGGCATGTGTATATAATATGTTTAACTATTTTATATTTTCCATATTATTACAGGCCTCCGTGGAAGCCCGGAATAAGTGCAGAAGAGCAGCTGGAACGTGAAAGAGAATCCTACTTAGATTGGCGTCGTCATCTTAACGAGTTGCAGGCCAAGCTTGGAGCTGCAGTCACTCCATATGAAAGAAACTTGGAACTTTGGAAGCAACTATGGAGAACTTTAGAAAAGTCTGATATAGTGCTGTTGCTTTTGGATGCTAGGAACCCACTTTTGTTTAGGTGAGCATATTTTAATCATTATTTATATAATAGAAATAGAGTGTTGATATATGGTGATGCTCCTCTTTTTTTTAAGTCGGTTAAAAACAAGTTATATGGACGAGACATTTAAACACATTTGTCTATGCTGCTCATGCATTGAAAACAAATACAAATTGAATCAGATCTGATTTGAATTAAATAATGGCGTCACACAAAAAAAAAAAAACATCGTGACGTGCATTAACCTAACAATGCACGTCATACACCATTTTGCGAGCCCGTCCTTTCATGTCAGAACAATATATCTTTTAGTATATTCACTATCTAATAAAAAAGAACTAACAATAACAAACGAACTAATAACGAACAATGAACGGCAATAACAATACACTAGAACGCGACTGTACGGTCACAAGTCCGCGGACTTTTCGTCGCCGTGACTGGCTAGCCAACCGGCGGCACCGACGTTACGCATTATTTCGTTATTGTGTTATTTGTGTAATTGAGTCTTGTTTTTTAAACAGATGTGCTGATTTAGAAAAATATGCAGTTGAACAAAAGTGCAAAGTTATATTACTGTTGAACAAAGCCGACTTGACCAGTGAATATGAAAGGAAGTGTTGGGCGGAATACTTCAGTAAGGAGGTAAGGCATAGCATAAGCAACAAATTACATTCCTATTGCTGCAACACGGGCCTTCCTCTCAGAGAGGGGTGAGATTATGGTGCATTAGCAGCATGCTGGCCAATGAGGGTTGGCAGATAGAGTAGTGGCCAGGCGAATATTGAAGTTTTCAGACCACCTAAGAAACTCCGGCATGGCCTTGCAACCATTATCCTTAGTCAACTACCGGGACTGACAACGGCTTAACGAAGCATGGAAGCACTCAGATGAAAATGCCTCTAGCGGTCTTTATCAAATATGACATACGCAAATTGCGCTACCAGGGTGTAGAGAGGTGTAAATTGCTGAAAAAGATATAATACATGTAACACATTTAGCAAAATTTCATATATTAACCTGAATTAACGTTATTTTCGTTTGTATTATGGCATCGTTTCAAGCGCCATGTGCACTTTTACTCATAAACATGGCGCATGCAACTGTGCCAAAATATCAAGAAACTAAAACAAATAAAATACATGGTATATATCCCGTTAACAATGTTAATTCTTGTATAGTGACCATGTGAGTTCAAAATAATAATGTTGTTTGTTAGATATATCTAATTGATGTCAAGTTGAAATATGAATCTTTCTGTTATCTTTTTCCAGAATGTCTCCATAATATTTTTTTCAGCAGCCAAGACTACAAACGAAAGAAAAATATCGGAAACCAGCAAAGAAGGCTCGACTAAAAATAACGATGATTCAAATTCTGACACAGAATCTGTTAGTTCTGATCCTGATAGTGATGATGAAAATGCAATATCAGCTACAGAAGAAGACATAGAATTGTTTAAAAAACAGTTAAGAGCTCTCGATATAGCCATTAGTGATACTGCTGATAGATTCAATAGGATACAAGATACCTTAGACAAGGTGGTTGAGAATTTCCATCTTGGGAATACAATAGAACCTGTTCGAAGTCAAGATGTACAAACTAAAAATGGCGAAAGTTCAACTCAAGAAGAAAATAGTGCTAATCTGAAAGTTAAAAACTCTTATGAAGTATTTGATAGAGACATGTTGTTAGAAGTGTTGAGAAATGAGCATATAGAAACAAAGAAAAACCCACCTAGATTGAGTGTCGGTATGATTGGATACCCAAATGTTGGGAAATCAAGTACAGTTAACATATTAATGCAGATTAAAAAGGTAAGAACTTTAATTAATTAGAACATAATCTAATTTCTCAAAGCTTGATCTGCAGTCAATACCTTTATACAATCAGACTTAAATAAGACTATATTGTTATCAACCAAGGAGGACGCAAGGAAGGGGCTCCTTGCGTCGTTTATCTTCATTACTGAAGGTCGTGATCCTCACTACAAAAACAGTCTTTCACGATATGACGCCATCGGTTTCTGTCGGTAGCAACGTGTAGTGCTGCGTAGACATTGTTGCCCAGAGTAGAGCGGATTTGGTCTAACCATCGATTTGGGCTACGGCCTTCCGATACGTCGCTCTTCCCGTAACGAGATCTTCCTTTCCTTGGCATTGCCGGTAGCATTTGCTCCTTCTAGGGCCCAGTTAGCCACCCTATAGGAACTTTCGGTAGCCAATTTCACACTATCCAACCCAGTTATTGGACAGCGCCGAGTGTCAGTCGGGACGTCCGACGTCACATTTTCTTTACGTTGTGTCTTCATTTGAGGGTTTTCTTGGGATAGTACTTACGGTGGGCTCCCACGTCCTTCCGCAGCAGTATTTATGAGGCGATTTAGGTCCTCATGGCCACTGTTAGCCAGGTGTCGGGATATTTGACGCCGCCCGATGCTCGGCGCGTGTTGGTTTTACGGCCGGGCTAGATGTTTCCCAACTAACCCTCCTCCTTTTACGTCCGGGCTTGGGACCGGCAATGGCGGAGTTAGTCGTAGAGTAGAGTTATCAACCCACTTTTTAAATATTTTCCCCTGGTTGGACCCTTATATCTCTTCCAATAACTGCACTCCAAAGTTCCACTTGTTCAAACTATGATTTTCCCTCTATACCACACTTCTCTACCTCCATACCATCTATACGTCACATACTATATGCTTTGTTTTAAAAAATTAATATGTGTGTACTATCAGGTTAGCGTCAGTTCGATGCCAGGCCACACTCGGCACATCCAGTCGCTAATACTCGACAAGGATATAGAATTGTTGGACTGTCCTGGGCTGGTGTTGCCAGCATATGCCGTAGCACCGGACCTGCTCCTCACTGCTGTGTTACCAATCGATCAGGTAATTATTACATTATTGTATTAATTTGTCCCTAATATTGTTTTAGTCTGTTCTAATGTCTCTGCATAGATTTGAAAATAAATAGTGTCGAATGATGTATAACCAAGTAACATGCTGGCCACATGACATTTCGTCTAAAACAACCTATAAATGGAGAAATAGTGAGCAGTGCTCACACAACTACGACCCTCTAGGAGTTATAAAAATTTGAAAACCCTTACTTTTTAAACAACTTCAAAAAAGCTGAAGTGAAATTCTTAATTCCTGGGAATCTTTAATTTTTCTTAGTTTTTTATGTATGTTCCCTGATTGCTCCAAGACATCTAGACTATACTTTGTTTACTGAGAATGTCTAATATAGGATACTCTCTCTTGCACAATTGTTTGAAAATAAAAAGGATGGCACTAGCACCATGAGTGACCGTGAATGGTGGGGGTGTGATCATTTAAAAAAAAATGTTAGGCCGCGCAACAAATGCACTTGAACTGTGTCTTACACCAGAAGAAATAAGTAAAATGAGAAGTCTAAAAATGATATTAGTAATTTTTTTGTGTCCATGGGCCATCTGTAAAGTACGTTTATGTAAAATTTGAAATCAAAACACATCAGGTTTTGTCCCGCCCTCTCTGCCTGTAAACACCCTCGAGTTTCTGTAATGTCATCGGCACCTGTTAAGCCCTTAATTGTTTAAATTGACGTTCATAAATGCGTCATTGAAGCCTGAATTGAATAAATCATTTTGACTTTGACTATAAACAATGTGATAATTTAGTACCATGTTGAATAGATTAGTAGGATGGAGTTGATAAACCATTTATTGAAAATATAGATGCGCGCCCACGAGGCGGCCATGGCGCGCCTGTGCGAGCTCGTCTCCAGGCACACCTTCGAGCAGAGGTACGGCCTCCTGCTGCCCGAGGAACAGATCGCTAAGGAATCCATGTACAAGCAGATACTCACTGCGCATGCGTGTGAGTATATTGACCAGTTCTCGTCCTAAATGCGAGCTGATTTTTTATTGCCACGTGAGAGATGCCGATGCCGCTTACGGTACAATAAAATATTCAGGCAACAAATAACACAGAAAAATATATACAAAATAAAATAAAATAGAGCTCATTTCGAACCGCAGCAGTGCCCTGTCGCTTAGAGCGGGAGATGCAAGAGGTGTTCCTTAAATGGACCACACGTCTGAGCACTCCGCCCGCTCAGCGGCCACTAGGGAAACTCTCTCACCGTTCTTGTATTTAATCTCCTTATATTGTAGGTATCTTAAAATATTAATAATTTAAGGTGTTTAAATGGTTATTTTTATAGTTTTGCCTAATTAATGACTTGCAATTAAACAAATCTAATTATTACAAAATTACATTGAATTATTATGTGGAAAACAGTTTATCATGATACAAAAATGGAGAACTTTGTTGATATTGTGACCTCTTTGATGAGGCAATAACAAATTGTAAGAAATAACGGTTCAGCGCATGTTAAAGGAGCTCTGTTTAAATCTCGATTTATCAAACATGATTCATCCTAGGGACCAGCTAAAAATATTTAAATATGACTAATATATTGGTTATTTATGTTTAGTAAAAATATCTTTAGTTAATTCATTTCGTTGCTTTAAAAAAATCGGATGTTCAGCGAATATTTGAGGCGAATAATTTTAAACGATAAAGTTCAGAACCTAAAACTAATTTCACCACATAATTTAACAACGGGTTCAATGGACATGCACTGAGGTCTTCCAGCTGAAAATCCAGATTTTTAGTTGAATCGTGTATTATCTAGTATTTTAGTTACATCAATGAATATGTTTCAGACAACAGAGGCTTCATGACTGCGGCCGGACAGCCGGACCAGTCCCGATCCGCCAGACTCCTGCTAAAAGACGCGGCCAGCGGCCGGCTCCGGTGGGAACAACTGCCGCCCGGGTATGAACCGCAACCGGTCGAAGATATGTTGGAGCAGAGGCGAAACGAGAACCGGAAGCCCACCCCACGGGAAGCGAGGATGGTTGAGGTGGGCAATGTCTCATTTATATTTCATTGTGATGAACAACAAATCATTCAATTATATTTTTTAATTATTTTTTTCTCACGTGGAACTTGTCTTTAGTTATAGATGTATTTGTGCACTTCGTTAAATCACAGGAAGGCATTATTTCTGCCTAATCATAAATGTATTTAATGAGAGCCACATGTGCTGCACAAGTGCAGACTTGATTGCTGCTAGATAAAATTGTGTATATGAACCTAATTTACCCGGTCCATTGTCCATTGTCCATCCTAGGACACTATAATATTTTTGTTTTGTAAGTAGTGACTTTTTTGGTGACAGGGATGGAAGAACAAGTCGGCGGAAATAGACAGCGCTTTCTTCGCGATGCAAAAGAGTTCGGCTCACGTCAAAGGAAAACCGATCATTGGGTATGTATGAGGCAAACAATGAAAAAAAATGAAATGGGCATAATTCACGTAAAATTCACGTTAGTTGGTTCCAAACTTATCAGGTGATCTTTTCATAAGAGCGCAGATTTAATATCAAACTCGTTTTGCTTTCGCACTTGGTACTCACTTATTTACGTGTTTTCCAATTTGGGTTTTCATAGTAAATAAGCATCATCATCATCATCATCTCGGCCATAGGACGTCCACTGCTAGTCATAGACCTATTGTTACCCATTATCTCTCTTATCTCCACAAGAACCGGTTGGAAGCGGCCCGCATCCACCCTATTCCTGTGATCATAGTCAAATCATCTGTCCACCTTGTCGGTGCACGTTCTATAGCTGCACTTTCCAGTCCGTGGTCTCCTTTCGAAAATCTTTCGACCCCAACGGCCATCGGTTCTACGTGCTCTGCGCTCTGCCAACTCGTAAATCATTTGTTAACTTACAGATATATAGATATACATTCTTTCTAAGTAGATAAGAACATAAGAACATGACAAGATCATTGCAATTTCTACTTGCTAATTCGCTGGGCTATGTCGGTGACTTTCGTTCTTCTACAGATCTCATTTCTCATTTAATCGCGTAGAGAAACCCCGAGCATAGCCTTCTTCATAGATCGTCGTGCGACGTAAAGCCTACTTAGAAGGCCCCATAGTTCATAGTTCATACCCACCGTTGATAGAAAATAATATTTTACCATTATTATTATATTCGTTTACCGTGTGCTACTTTCTGTCGTTTATATTTTAAATTACTCGCTGAACTGCTCGCGCCTTCGCTCGCACGGCCTACAAAGTGCAGACATTTTACCTCTTATGCCGAGAAACATAAACTGTGTATACAGTACTTCCTGACTTATTTTCGAAATGATCCCATACTCAGAATTATGCGCAAGCCACTGTTAGTATGCGCGTATCTTTATTTATTATTTAATACATAAAGTTAGTGTCATTATATAAATCACAGTTCAATCCATTTACGACCGAAGATCATTTGACATCATGAAACATCAAGGTTGATTTTCTATTCTGATAGATATGTTAAACTTTATTACTTTAATGATCACACATACACTTTCGTCAAAACTTGGTGTCAAGTCTACTAATTTCATGTTCAGATTCAGTCCGGTGCAAGGCCGAGTCACTGCTAATAAGACAACTTCAAAAATTTGTAGTTTCCTAGGGGCCTGAATCTATCTTGAATCTATGCTGGGCCTATGTCGGTTTTGTGGGGCATTTGACATTTTATGTGCTGGTGACTGGAAAAAAGACGCGTTGTGTCATTGAATCTAGTAATGTATCAAGATTGATTAATTAAAGACGAATTAAATATAGCAGACTACTAAAGCTGTCAAAATCGGCCTATGTGAGCCGAGCATATTGCCATATTGAATAGTAGACTTAGGCTTCTGGTGGACTATTTTCTTTGTCGACTGTGCCTACAGACTTTTTGTTCATTACCAAAAGATTATACAATTAGTGTCAAATGTCTTTAGAAGGGAGAAAAATTGAAAGATTGCCAGCCATCTTCAATTAAAATAACAAAAAGTAACATAATATAATTAATCATTATGTCTACTTACCGTTTGAAAATAATCTATATATATAAAAATGAAACCCGTTTTCCGTTGTCACGACATAACATGAAAACGGCTTGACCGATTTAGATAAAATTTGGTATAAAGATACATGGGACTTTGGAGAAGGACATAGGCTACTTTTTGTCCTGGAAGAAGTATGGTTCCCGTGGGATAACTGAGTCAGCGGGAAAAACGTAGTGCACGCGGGTGAAACCGCGGGGCGCAGCTAGTTCTAATTAAAATATCTGTGTTGAAGAGGACACTGGTGTAGTAGAAAACCCGAACCTGATCATACCCTTACCGTAAATAAAATCCTGGTAAGACTACGGCATTTGGTAAAACTAAAAGTAGCTTTCAAAAGTATATTATTTGCTTACAGTACTCTTCCACTAACAGTTGTTATAAATAGCAACGCTGTAACGCACATGTTCAACAACTTTTAACAGTATATTTATATTCCAAATACATTAATAGTAGCAAAGACATTAAACATTTTAATACCGCATTCAGAACACGCGCCATAAATAGTGTTGTAGAGATAACGAACGACGAAGAACATATCCTCACGTCAGGGCTGCGTTCGTCGACTCCGTTGGCTCGACCAGTAACCAATAATTTGATCGATCTCTCTGGAACGGTCACTACATCAAGAATTGTGAAGAAAAGCAGCTTCCTATAAAGATTATGGATTATTTAATGTATATTAATGTCACTTTTGATTGATGAATCTAGAAAGATTTTGGCCTTGTCCAGCATGATTCGTGTAAATACTTTATTTTTCTATATGATAAAATATTACGCGAAGCAAATAACGCTCATACCAAAATAGTAGAAAAGATTACACTTTAAATAACTCATTCAGAAAGCACGCATCAGAAATAGTGTTGTAGTAGAGGTAAAGAATGACGAAGAACACAATATTTTCACGTCTGGGCTGCGTTCGCTCACTCAATTGGCCAAGCCATATTAGCCAAAATTTCTCTATCGAGTTTCATTTGATCTGGCACTTGGCATAAACAGGTATGATCAAAGTTTGGTTGAAACGCCGCGTATCCTCCAGTCTAAGCAAAATATGGTTTACCCAGGGAATGAGTGGACGCACTTGTGACACAGAGCTAATGAACCATTTGTTCTTCGTTCACGTAGTCTCTTAGAAGGTTTATAGTCATTTTTTGGCTAATACACGTAAAACGTTATTGATAAGTAAGAGTATATTTTACCTATATTTATATCCTCGAAAGTTTCGGCAAGTCCGTACAATAACACACGTACCACAGCACAATATGTTTTTGACCAAGCATAATAGGAGAAATCCTATGGAATATTTGCCAGTTTATAATTTTCTTCCGATACTTTTCGGCGTGACAACCTACTACAAGTAATCCTTCGCCCGCAGCAATGAAATAAATTCTTGATAATGTGGTTAACTAAATGATCATGGACACGCGAGTGAATCGCTAAAATCGAAAACAAACACAGTAGTACAGCTGTACCTGTAGGTAAAGTTTTATTATTTACTTAGAAGTAGGTAATATTGTAAACCTGCTTAACTCTCCAGGAAATTTAACACTTTTCAGCAGGTGGAAGTACTTTTTTAGAGGTTGGTAGCCACATACCTCGAGTTCTTTGTCATACGGTGTGTAATCAAGGTGTCCTTGTCTAGCGTGATTCCACATTCGAACACATCGCCTCTGGCCATAAAGTGAGATGGTGGTCAAAGAACGTACGTTAGACCTATATGACTAAAAAAAACCTACAGTTTAATAATATCAATTTTCGAATTCCTTTGGTAGGTAGGATAAGGTTGAACTCCACAAAAATGTTTGCTATATTATTCGCATAGCTAAGCCTGAATCAGGTCTCAACTACTCATAAAAGCTGTTTCGTACAGTCATTTGCCTTTTCGACCTCCAAACGTGCGTGTTGCAAAAATAACCGAGTTATACTCGGGAGAGATGAAAGATGTAGCGGTTGTTATCAATTAGAGCTAAGGGAAACCTAAATAAACTGCGCTAAAACTGTATTTGACGTGCGCATCTACCTACAGTAAGGAATAGACAATATTTTTTGATTGAAAATTCTCGTCAGTTTTGCACTTTATTATTTATAGTATCCGGCTTATACTCACGTTCGACATACTCGACATTAACGTGATTATGTAGAATAATTGTCCCTTGCATACACATGCATGCATTGCATGCAAGAACGAATGAGTTGGCGGAGAAATAAAAATATAATCTGCAGAGTAGAAGTAATGCAGTAGAGCATGATGAAGTTACAGACAGGTAATAGTAATAATATTTAAAAAAGTAGAAGGCCCTCGGGCAACAAAACAGATAGATAATCAATGTTTTGGGCTTGGGCTGTCTGAAAACTCCGATATTAGTTTATAGTTCTTTATTGATAAAATCATTTGTTACACCCTCTAAATTATAATAATGCACATGCAACATTATTTCAAATAATAATAATAAAGTATGTCCAAGATGTTATGATAATAATTTAATACATTTTGTTCACCTCAACATGTCCTCGTATTAGTAGAATGCCTGTTTTTGAAGTCATTTTAAGGCGCTATTTTAAAGTAGCTCTAGAGTCTAGAAGGGGAATCATGGACGCTAACGGACAGCCGGTTATATACCGTTGGTGCCGTAACATGCAATAGTTTCGTAGTTTATGTCAGTGAGTGCGGCATTAGGCGGGCCACCAGCCAATCCGTATTGGCGGATTAGTTGGCAATTCTCTGAGAGGTAGTTCCGTCTCTCAGCTTTGGCTGATTTTTTTAATTTTTTTATACTGTATAGATCTAGCGTTTGACCACTATCTCACTTGATGGTCAGTGACCATGTGGTCGAAGATGTTATCACGCTAGATCTAGAATGCTCACTGGCTCTCAAGGACTGCTGCCTGAATACACTATGTGTTTGGTGACAGTTTTTCTAACTTGAGGGTGGTAGCTAGCCAGGCGGGTATTCGAAAGTACCCTACCACCGTGCTAGGAATTTGATAACGGCGTTACCTTCACCGGAAGCTCAAGCTGTTGTTGGGGATCGAACCAGTGTCCGTCAGTTTGACAGGCGACGCTCCCCCCGCTGAGCTATCATTGCTCGATTATACATCGCTCCGCTATCCGCTATCTGCGGATTGATTTAAATTTGTACTGTTTCCATGTTGGGAAACAGTTATGTAAATCCTACGGTGTTTTACAACAACCTACTAATGGCGCTCAGATAAAGTTTACCTCGTTCAACCAACTAAAAATACTTTGTTTCTTGGCGTCGCATTGAGTGAAGATTGGATACGCTTAGATTAAAAGGAAAAATGCTATGTTATTGAGATGAGATTTGAGGCCTTGTCAGGATCAGATGGATGGAAGAAATAGTTGGGTACTCACAGTCATCACCAGGATATTCACCACACACTTCACTTTGTCCTTGTTTTTGTGTTTAAGTATATATTTATTCCGTAATCACTGCCCGCGGGACTTGATACGTTTCGTTGAAGGTGACGGACACAGTTCACGATTCGACAGCTAGATGCGCACTGATTGTTCTTTTTTGTGTTGGCAGGGTAGTGGCGCGTAGATTTGAATTAGGATATGAAGTTGGAAATGGGAAGGAGAAGGGAAGACTTAAAGCCTGTTCATATCCCCCCATTTGAAATCAACCGCGGATTTCACAAGATAAATAAGAGTTCAGAACTCGGATCACACATGCTATACGGTTTCATTTGGTTGATGATATACTGTTACTCTGTGTATGTTATGTGTGTACATAGAATTGCAAGACTTAGTTATAATAAGATAGTAGTGTAAGATAAATAAAAGTATATAAGGTAAAGTTAGGTAAGTAAATAAAAATATGTAGATAGATAAATTTATATGAAGTTAAGATAGATTTTAGTTGTTAGATATTAGTTTAATTGCTTTCATCTATAGGTAATGGGCAGATTTTAACTGCAGGTCTAACGAATAGGCCTTTTCGTGTTCTGACGGACACGACCCGAACAATGTTGTCCTTGCCCAGATGTAATTGAACAATTCTGCCCAATTGCCATTCATTTGCCGGTAAGTTAGGTTCGTGGATGATTACAAGGTCGTTCAGCTTAGGTTTTCTACTGTCGCCCATAATTGGTTGAAAAGAGTTTGGCTTTACTTTAAAACAATTGACACATTTGGATAAACGAGATCGAATTAAATTGCGAATGCCAAGCACCCAAAATCGATGCTGAAGCAATGAATGCAGGAGGCGAGGTCCGCAGTGAAGGTAAGTTGCATGATAATGATCGATTAAAAGATTGCTCAGCTGAGATGCTTTAGGTAAGAGGTAAGGATGTTTCACATAGTCAGGTAAGTATGAATTTTTCAGTCGTCCCCCCACTCGCAAGACATTACTAGAGTCGAGGAAAGGAGCTAGCTTCAGCAGATGCCGAGGTAGTGGTTTGTTAGATTTAAGTTGATTTATGGCATCGCTAAAGTGCTTACGCTGAACATGTTTAACTAGCTGCTCCATAGAATAATCTAGTTCTGTGGAAGTCAGAAACGGTAATAATTTACGCTCAGATCGCTTAAGTTTCAAGTTACTTATATACCGGTAGATCCATGCTAGTACTCGTACGCGTGAAAGGTTGGAAGAACGTTCCAGTTGATTTTCCAGCACATCAGCTTCCTGTGTCATGTAACTGGCATGACACAAGTGTGACGATAGCTTCAACTCTGGTACGCTGTCCTGCTTTACGACTGCTGATACAGGCCAGTCGATTCGATCGCTAGTCAGCCATTTTGGACCTGACCACCAACTTACACTAGTAGCTAGTTCCAAGCATGATGAACTACGACTGCAATAATCGGCTGGGTTGTCACGAGTGGAAACGTGCCGCCACTCAGTTGGAATGGTAGTGTCTGTGATTTGTACCACACGGTGCGCGACAAAAGTTTTTAGTTTATGAGGTTCTGTATTCAACCATGACAACACAGTCGAGCTGTCAGTAAATAACACGACCCGCTTAATGCTCAGTCTCGGGCTGAGTAAATCATAAATATGAGTTGCTACCTTAGATAGCAACACAGCACCGCAAAGTTCTAATCTATTTACGGTAAGGACCTTAAGTGGTGCTACTTTAGATTTTGCGATTAATAAGTGCGTGTCAACCCTATCCAAGGTGACAACGCGGAGATAAAGACAACATCCGTACGCCTTGGTCGAGCTGTCGCAGAAGCCAATTAGGTCAACTTCTGTGAGCCTTGCTGACTGAGGCGGTATTATCTGACGGGGAACTTCAATAAGGTTTAAGTTTGGAAGATCAAGGATAAAATTCCGCCATTCTTTTGCTATGTCTCTTGGCACAGGTTCGTCCCAAGCGACATTTTGACGCCATAGATCTTGAAGGAGTAATTTTGCCTTTATAATGAAAGGTGCCAGCCACCCCAAGGGATCAAATACGCGAGCCACATTGGACAAGATTGATCGCTTAGTGAACTCGCCATCGTCGATGGAAGCGTGGGAATAGGTAAAGGCATCACCCGAAGGGTCATATTGAACCCCTAAGATTTTAAGCGTAGATTTGTTACTTTCTTCTGTGAAAGGTTTCGGAGATTGACAATGGTCCACTGGCAAGGTTTCCAGGAAGGACTTGGAATTACTACTCCATTTGCGGAGTTCAAACTGTGCATGACTAAGCAACTTAACAAGTTGATCTTTTAGTTCAATCGCTTCACTCACAGAAGGCGCCCCGGTAGTGATATCGTCCATGAAAGTTTCATGAAGAAGTGCCTCTGCAGCGCGCGGATAATCATCGCCGTGATCTGATGCCAATTGATGGAGAGTACGTATAGCGAGATAAGGCGAACTGCTGACTCCGTAAGTGACAGTCGCGAGTTCGTATTCCTTTACTGGATCGCTCGGAGACTCTCGCCATAGTACATGTTGATAGCAACGATCTTCCGGTCTAATTAAAATTTGTCGATACATTTTTGATATGTCACATGTGAACACAATCGCGTGGAGTCTGAACCCCGTTATTATGTCGATAATGTCAACTTGGAGCTTAGGTCCAGTGTAGATAATATCATTTAAAGATAGACCATTTGTGGTCTTACAGCTTGCGTCAAACACCACACGAAGCTTAGTAGTCGTACTTTCAGGACGAATGACGCAATGGTGTGGGATAAGATAACGCTTTCCCGGTTGTAAGGTAAGATTTGTATTAGGATTCGAGCTGGGTATGGGATACATATGACCCATACTGTTATACTCGTGCATAAAGTTTACGTATTCTTGCTTAAGTTGTTCTTGTCGACTAAGTTTCTTTTCTAGGTTTGTTAAACGCGACAATGAGCTGCTGTATGAATTGCCTAAGGTACTATCACCATCCTTTAGGAGGATTGGCACCACATAACGGCCGTCAGGTTTCCTATAAGACAGGTCCTTGTACAAACGTTCGCACATATCATCCTCGGGTACAGGAAGAGGTAATCGTGGAGGTTCCTCGACTTCCCAGAACCTCTTTACCAGCTCATCTAGAGAGTAGGTGGAAGCTAGTAATGATGATGCAGTGGAAGGAGGTATTAATGAATCGCTATTGACCATACCACTAAGTATCCAGCCAAAAACGCTATGCAGAGCGACCGGTAAACCGGGCCCCAGCTTAATACGTTGACCATCGTAAATTTCATGAAAGAGTTCAGCCCCTATCAATAAGTCGATTTGTCCGGGGATGTCGTACTTTGGATCAGCTAAGATTAAATGCTTACAATGATCGCGAACGGTGGAAGGTACATTTACACTAGGCATCTGACTTGTAATATTATCAAGTACAATTGGTTTGATATGATACTGCGGACGGTCGCGGTCGAGTGGTCGTAAATCACATTCTGTCATCCCTTTGATGTGGAACACGGTATTTTGTCCTAGACCAGCTACCGTAAGATTGCAGCGACGGAGCTTTAAACCGAGTATCCGTGCGCAGGCAGTAGTCAGAAAGCAGTCCTGGGCGCCGCTATCGACTAAGGCGCGAACAATATGTTGTGCACCGGTAGCGGCATTGCACACGAGTAATTGACATGTGCCTAGAAGTACTACACCACGGCTGTTTCCAACATGAGCTACAGTACTAGCCTGGCTGATCGGAGAGCTATTTGCTTGCGTTTGGTCAGTGTGCAATAAGGTATGATGACGTAATCCACATGATGTACAAGATACTTTCGAGAAGCATGAGTCTATGGGGTGATTTGTACGTAAACAGTTTGCACACATTTTATGTTTATTTACTAGTAAAAGTCTACCGTGAGAGTCTAAAGATTGAAATACGGGGCACTTATAGATAGAGTGCGCTTCGCCGCAACAGGAACATACTAAGGCTGTTGACGCTGTTGGCGGGCTGGTAGACTTAGTTAGATAAGATGTACGTTTTGGCCCGGCACTATTTTGTCTATTATCCACCGGCGAAAGATTTTTCCCTTTAAAGGTTCGGGTAAGATTGAGATTACCGGAGGATAATCGACTAGTTTCTAAGATCTTTACGTAGTCTTGAAGAAACTTTAATAGTTCCGCTAGGGTAGGTATTTGTGAACTATTTTGTGACTCAAAACGTTTACGAGTGTCTGCATCTAGTGTCCGCGAAGCTAAATAAAACAGAATAAATTCACCTAAATTTGGAATATCCAGAGCTTGAAGTGCATAGAATGATTCGTGGAATGAGTTTGTTAATGATTGCAATTCCTGGAAGCTACCCGATTTAACGGCGGGATAGTTTAAAAATTTGTCTAAATATGTCAAAGCTAAGATACGCTTGTTTTGGTAACGCTCGACTAAAGTATTAAAAACAACTTCATAATTTTTCGCTGTCATCGGAATACCTTTCGCAATAGATAACGCGGGTCCATGTAAACATGACACGAGGTAATGAAATTTTTCTATTTCCGATATTAATTTATTTTCGTGTATTAAAGTTGTATACGTATCATAAAAAGTTTGCCAATTTTCAATATCGCCGCCAAATTTAGGTAACTCAAGTTTAGGTAAACGCGCATTCAATAATTTCACAGCTGACGGCGCATCGGCGGCGTCAGAATGAGCGCTGACGTCGACGCTCGTGTCGACTTTTGTAATCAAAGTATCGGCTGCACTTATTACCGAATAATATAAATCATCGAAAGAATCCAATAGCGAATTATCGATATTTTGGTCAGGCTTTATGGTTAGTTCCAATGATTGTATGTCCTCACACAATTGAACAAACTCCTCACGAATTGAATGTATTCGCGTGTATCTCGATTTAAACGCCGATACCTTTGAACGATCTTGAACCATCTGTTTGGCAAGATCGTAAAGGATTTGGACATTACGGAAAACATATTCGCGTCGGGACCGAAGTATTTTGAGTTTACTTTCTGCCATTATTTGTTTTGTGTAAGAACAATAGCTAAGATATATAAGTTAGATGAAAACAACTCTGGTTGGTATCAAGTGAAGATATTTTATATATATGAAGTAGGTAGGTAAACGTAGTTAGCACAAAAATAAAGTTAAGTTTCAATGTTAATAATGTCGTGATGTGTGTAGTGACAAATAATTATAAATATCTAATAATGCATTGATAATATAATATTGATATAAATGATAAAACCTATTTGAAAGGTTGGTAAATTAATGTTGAGTTAAAGATTAAGTTAGGTTACCGGTATAACACTACCAAATTACGTTGACAAATGACTCCGTATAGTATGAGCTTAATGTATAACCTACGCGATTTAGACGGGTTATACTTTTACAATGAATATTTGATACGATTTTACTTATTTAACGACTTTATACCAAATAAATAGTTAAAAATAGTTATTTAATGTAAATTCCATAGGAATTCGCGCTCGAATAGGACCACCTTTTATGGATACGCTTAGATTAAAAGGAAAAATGCTATGTTATTGAGATGAGATTTGAGGCCTTGTCAGGATCAGATGGATGGAAGAAATAGTTGGGTACTCACAGTCATCACCAGGATATTCACCACACACTTCACTTTGTCCTTGTTTTTGTGTTTAAGTATATATTTATTCCGTAATCACTGCCCGCGGGACTTGATACGTTTCGTTGAAGGTGACGGACACAGTTCACGATTCGACAGCTAGATGCGCACTGATTGTTCTTTTTTGTGTTGGCAGGGTAGTGGCGCGTAGATTTGAATTAGGATATGAAGTTGGAAATGGGAAGGAGAAGGGAAGACTTAAAGCCTGTTCAAAGATATTATAATTGCTATGATTGATACTACGTGTCATTAGTTGGTGGTTAGGGAACGCGTCACTCGTAAACAAACTGTATGAATTAACATTTGGCTTGTGTCCAGTGTGGACCTAATCCACATCATACATTATTAATATTTCAGTCTTAAGGGCCAAAATAGCCGAGAGTTACTCTAGAGCTGACGGATTAAAAGTTACCTATAGTTGGTAGTTCTTTTTGGTTACTAAAAACGAATTCGAAGCACTCGCAACGCAATTGAAGCACCCGAAGCGGTGCTTGTCTACCCTAATTAATCAGTTTTATCTGCATAAATAAGCTAGGAATGTACTGGAGAGTGCAGAGCGATCAATCATAGGTCCGACGTTGACGGTGGTCACGGTCAGAATGAGATGAGCTGGTTCAGTGCAGAGCGCCGCGGACTAGCCAGCTGTCACGTGATATAGTATAGATAGACCACTTTCACCCCGGTAAAATGTTTGATTCCCGTGGAATTATTAATCTAGTGGGAAATACGTAATCCGCGGGGTGCTACGAGAGAGTAGGCCATAGTATACATTTTACGAAATATATTCGCGTAAAATCAACAATTATGAATATTGAAATATAAATCCTAATCGTATATTGGCTATGCTATTACCCGACCAAAAACTTAAGTTATGTATGAATATTCTTCTTATGTTAGAAGATATACGTTTTTTATTTATGTATAGCGTGCTTTAAAAAATATAATTCCGTTCCTTTATACTGAACAAAAGATACTATACATATAGATATTAATTATTTTTAATAATTCAACGCGTGTAAGGAAACATCCTCTCAGATGTAAATAAGGAGGAATGAATTCGGAAGGCTAGTGGAGTGCTAGCTTAGATGGCAAAGCGACAGGACGTTATTGTGCAGTCGTGGATTCACAGTAGGACAAAGTAGGACAAATCGCAGTAGTAGGCGAATTTTATCCTTCAAAAATTTTAATTCCTCGTGTCTAAGAAGCGTCCCAGTAGCGAGATGACGGTGAACTTATTCTGCTATACTAATAAATCATCTGTTTTGTTCTAGCGTGAAGGGAGCACAGCCAGCTCAGGTCGGGAAACCCTGGAAACAAGAGAAAAAACACGCGAACAAGAATAAAAGGGAGAAACTGAGACGGGTCTACTCTCATTTGGACGAACACTGACGCTAAAGTGAGACGAGTATAACAATAGAGTGAGATAGACATATTTAATTGAAGTCAACTCTGCAATTTGTTAGAATTATGTGCATTTATGGTGGCCCTTATAAAACATGTTACTTATAGCAATTTGATTTTGTAAATTTTCGCACTTTTATAAATACAAATTTGTGATGTAGTATTAATTATGACACATGAGAAATTTCTTCCCCATGTATCATCGTGCAATTGTTCTTGAGAAATGTTTAGTGTTGGCTATTTTGATAAATATTTATGAAAATAAACTTTGAAGCTGTATTGAATTCTTGCATTTTTATTTACCAAATATATTTCTTACTCTTTATATCATATTTTATTAATAACCAGCTGATTTTCCGTATGCAGCTTAGCAAATATTTGTATGATTAAATGCCCACATGGATATGGTAGATTCCACTGTAACACTTTTTTTCAATAATAACCGTCTGAGAAAAAAAAAGGTTAAGTTAGTACATTCTTTGTCTAAATCAAACAGTGTCCTACCAAATAAGGGTATGTATCGCTAGTCCTACAAGAATATGAATACTAGTAGCACCCCGCGGATTACGGATTTCCCACTAGATTAATAATTCCACAGGAATCAAACATTTTACAGGGATGAAAGTGAGTGGTCTATGTGCTATTCCAGACTATAATCTATCTCTGTGCCAAATTTCATCCAGATCCGTTCAGCCGTTCTGGCGTGATTGAGTAACAAACATCCATTTATCCAAACTTTGACATGTATAATATTAGTGGAATAACAATATTTCGTAGTTGTAGTTATGATAACTTGGGACACATATATTCGTAAGTAGAATCAATATTTTTTTTAACCGACTTAAAAAAAGAGTTTATTCAATTCGACCGTATACATTTTTTTAATGTGTTCGCGGATAACTTCGTTTATGAACCGAATTTGATGATTTTTTTGATAGAGTATAATACTTCCGTGGTGGTTCCATTTAAATTTCATCAAAATAGGACAAGCGGCTTTTGAGTTACACTCCAATAACTGAAAAGTGCTACGCATGCGTTGAAAACGTCGGAGAACAAACACAGAGAAGGATAAAAAAAATTATTTAACCAAAAAATTGAACCGACTTCAACACTCAAAAGTGTGAAATAACCTTGTCGAAGTTGGTACTATGATCACAATATTGTGATGATAATTACTATTGTGAACTATCACGGTATACTGTGATACTAAAATAACCTTGTTAAAGTCGGTATACCGACTTCAACAAGGTTATTTCACACTTTTGAGTGTTGAAGTCGGTTCAATTTTTCGATAAAAATAATTCTCTATTAATATATACCTAGTTGTATGAACTGTAGTTATATATAACCTGGCAAAATATAACTCTAAATACAATTATTAAAATAATAAAATATAATCTTCGTTCCGACGTCGGCATTTCATCAGTTCGCCTGGAATATCGTCTTCATCTTCGTCGCAATCGTCAGAAAGTCAGAATATATGTCCTGATTCTGTAACAAAATAATTAGGCGAATGAACGACACTTCGACGAATTTTTAATGATTATCAAGGCAGTAGACACTGCCTTGATAATCATTGCGTTGAGTAATCAACTTCCGCGGTTACACAACAAATAAATTTAATAAAAATAAAATAAATATAATATCTGGCATATATTTTATTTGTTTTGATCTCGACGTTTGAAAAACTTCACAGTGGTTTCGGTAAGGGTGAATGACAAATGTATATGATCAAGTTAATGTTCAATTCTACCCTACCATTATTTTTTGACGTGATAACGTTTTATAAATTGATGAATGCCAAAATGAAAAATAGTAACGTTCCGCGTAACGTTCCACCTGAGTTTTGTATTACATAAAATAATCAAAGTCAAAGTCAATGGTCAATGGTCAATGGTCAATGTCAAAGTCAAAGTCATACATGATTATGTCGTTATCACGTAAATCTATCGTCCGTAAACCGACTTTACAGACAACCAATTTTTTTTTTTAAGAAAACTCAAAACATTTTTTAATATACTTTATTGTAAATACCGCCTCAGGTATAAGGCAGCCGCGGAATAAGTACATTTTCGTACAATGACCTCTGCGTACTAACAGTGATCACAAGTATCTTTGTATTTTAAGTGCGCGTTAATGCCACTAATAGTACAAAGGCGAAAGTTTCCATGTGTGTGAGTGTGTACCTATGTTCGATGCTCGTTCACGCTCAAACGGCTGCACCGATTTCGATTAAATTTGGTATGTATATAGTTTAGACCCCAGATTAACACATGAGGTACTTGTAATCCCGGAATTAATTGCTGTGGGATAAGCAAATATTTCAATAACCTCTGTTACTCCTTCACGCTCAAACGGCTGTATCGTTGTCGAACCTGGCATAACCCATAGGCTACTTTTATCCCGGAAAAAGTATAGATTCCTATAATTGAGGTAGCGGGAAAACCGTATGTCACGCGGGTGAAACCGTGGGCCCTACTAGTAGTAAGATAGTAGTGTATATGTTTACGAATTGTGTTTTTATTGGCAATAAATACGTTTGATCTCTTTTTTAGTACAAAATATTTTTGTTAGAGGAAATAAGCTTCCAACCAAAAACGGTGCTCGGTGGTAATTGCAGTGTGTCAGTGTGAAAAAAAAAATTATGCAGAAGCGACAGAGATTAATCTACGAAATTGTTCCTTATCCGCCACCACACTCTAATGAAAATCGCTGGGTAATCCAATTTACTACTGAGTAGGTTTTGTGTGAAGGCTCAGACTGCATGAAAATGGCGATTTTCGCACTCCATTTAGAATTTAAGGAACACTTAAACAGCAGCAGTGCAGTTAGTAAACACGGTGCAATCATGAGCTCAGGCCATTATAATAAACACGCAGTTTCAGAAATATTTGCTATTCTGGTTCCGTAACGCTGGCCCAAATCCCTTGATTTACGGCACGCTCGCTAATTTAAGCCGGGTGCTCGAATTTGAACGGGACTATTCTAAATAATAGCCAGGGTCCATTACCTTTTTCGACATCGCTTCCGTGATAGGATTGCGTTGCAGTGTGGACCTTGTGGATGACACCTTTAACATCATTAACGGACATGAATAACATTTATTGACGGTATTAAGGTACATACTATTTATTTAGGATAAGACGTGGGAAAAGGATAGTCGAAAGTATCTTGAACCGACAACATATGTAATTAAAATATAATGCTCAGGCTCAAACTATTTTTACAGTATTAACGATAACCAAACTTCGTCTTAGAAATCACCGTCGCACTGGACTGTGAACCGAGTGGTATTGCCATGCAGTCCACATATTTTCCCTATGGATTTTCGATCTAGAGAAGTATGTAAGTACCCTATGGGATGGAACTGAAAATTAAATGGTACCTGTGAAGGTTGCCCGTGCACAAGTATTCCAAAAGACAGCCCGGAAGCAATACATACAACATGCAACGCAGGCCGTGAAAGCCTTAGAGTTTGTATTCCAAAAGAGTAAGAGTTCCGATCAAACATACCGGCAGCATGGCTTGATGTCAAACATAACTACCGGCAGCATGGCTAGATGTTAATAACAGTAGTCTGTAGTACATTTTATCGACGACGCGGCGACGGTTTCTTGCATCGACAGTAAACCGTACCTTAAAAGTTTTGCTATTCCTCGATAGATGGCAACACTAAAAGTATCACCGCTGTGCTGGTCGGAGTGGGGGGTGTTAGGTTATTTTCGTTACGGAATTTCTGGATTCGGTCTCCATGCTCAAGGCCCGCGATAGAAGCTATGCAATAGCTTAAAAGAATCATAGGTAATATGTTTTCGATGCACCGACCGTTAGGTACTAGAGTTTGTAGGTTACTTATCTACTCTTTATTATTACTCAAATCCTGGGTAATTTTAAAGCACCTCTTGCCTAAATCAAAGCTGAAGCAATCGCCGATTGCAATGTCATAAAAAATATCACGATCATCTAAGTTGTTAAAGGTGAAACAATCACTAGTCTCTAGAACCGACTGGATAGTCACGACGGGATTTGATCGGCTTTTTCAAATATAACTATCCATAAACGAAAATGTTCCTTATTCGTAACACATTTAAGTTTAAATTTTAACGGAATCTATTCTCACTCCGTCTTACGTCCTGACTCCCTGACGTTCTAACGCAAGGTGTCCTGACGCGAGTTTAACATTTTTCCCCCAACGGTGCACAAGGCCGCTAAAATAAATTTTCATTTCAAAAATGACTAGGTTTCTTTCACTGACGATCGGTTTCATTTTGAAGCACGCCTGGCGTTGTGAATATTGTTGTGAAGTATTGAAGATGTCACGCAATACTATGTTAGTCCGGCCCTTCCTTCCTGTCGACCAGCTACCGGATTAATGGCCGCGTCAATTTGTTATGAACTGTGAAACGAGTTATAAATAAGCCTTACTTTTTACTAGTGCTGGCGTTAAAAAATAGTGGAAAAACGGAGCCTAACATACTTATTATGAAACATAATGAGTAGTTGTTGGTTGGTACCTAACCAGATCAACTCCCACTACACATTGTCTTGAAAATCATTTTGAAGTATTCAGAATTTATTGTGATTGAAATTAATTTGGCGATTATAGCTCAGCGGTGGAAGCGTCGACTGTTAAAGAGGTACAGTTTGTGAGGTTGTAGGGGGTAATCTCTGGATCTACTGAACACATTTTGAAAATTATTTTATAGGCCCATCATCATCATCACCACCGTTTTCCATCACCACGCGGGTGAAATCGCCGGGCGCTAGTATAGAATATAATAATACTTATGAGAATGGAATTACTCTCCTGATCAGACGTTAAAAAGTCGTTATTTTCAAGAATCTCCCATTATACCTAGTTAGTCTGTACGAACGAACCCTGTTCTTGCGAAAGTACTAATTATGCGTTGATACCTAATTAAATTATTACATAAGAACGCTTGTACAATTATTTTTCTAAACTTCTAAAACATCGGCAATTAACGTTAGATGACTATGACTTAGTCTTAGTGATGCATTCTCGTTTGAGTACGACAGAAACAAAAACGCATATTTTATAACTATGTGGATGTAACCATCAGCTAAATCACAATAAAATTACAGCAAAGATATTATAAATTTCATCGAAAAACGTCAGAGCTCCGATTTTTCACTAGTGAGTCATCATCACGTTCTGAATTTAAACATAATGCTATAACTATAAATCAGCATCGCTCATAGTGTTAAAGCGAAAAATCATAAATAGTTTCGAGGAAATCTATAAACGTTTATAAACCACCGTTATATCAGGCTTATATGTAAAGCCCAAAACATATAAACAACCCAAATAGTGTTTGAGAAACAATAATTACGAAATGTACCTATCTTGTTTAATATTTTCATTTTTTTTTCAATATATATAGGTATATAGGATGATAATTTGGCAAATGTATAGTCTTCACAGAATAATTTACAACGATACAGGGTCGTGAATTATACCGCTGCTCGTAAAGGATTCGGTTCCCCGATTCAGAGAACTCTTCGATAACTAATCTAATCGGATTACTGTTACTGAACGGTAATGGATAAATCCCGTATTGCAGACTTCTTATAGAACTATTATTTATTAAACAAACGTTACACAATTTCGTCGAAGAAGCACGGATCAGAATATGTCATTATACTTATTTACGAAATATGAGCAAATTAAAAAGTTCAAATTAGGTATAAGATGTATGAATTAACAATATCGAATTGAATCGATTCGGTTAGTAATCGATCGTTCTGAATCGTAGGGCAGCATACATATGGCGTCTTAGTAGTCAAATTTTAATAAAGTATTTAAGTGAATTTGGTAATTACTTCTGTATTTCTTCTGTTTTTGATTTTACCTAAATATTGCAATAAATTAGTTATATAGTTTGTCAAGCGTTCACATAAATGTATTAAAATATTTTTATATAATATCTGTAACTTCATTCGACACTTTTTCTTCCAACGTCAAAACGAACATAAATTGTGAATCGCATTCTCTCGATGGTCAAAAATAAATCTAAAACGTTAAATTATATTTTACTTACATACACACTGTAGCGCACGTCACACACGTTTTTCTAAGAAAAAACCTCATTAAGATCATTCCAGAGAATCTTTATTGTGTGTTCTTCCATCTTCATGTATCTTCACGTTTGGTAACGTCTGGCTGGAGCAAGTTCTCATAAAGGAGACCTTTTCACTTTGCTGTTGACGTATAGCAAGTATCAGCAGCAAAGCGGAAAAAGACAAATTTATAGAGAACTTTTGCTTCTTTCTTCTCATTCTATCTTGTATTTTCTGTATTCTTCGTTCTTCTTTAAGAAGGTTTTTGATGAATCTTATATAGTCTTATTTGTATGAATAAACATGAAGGAGAATTATTTTATTAACATAATAGAAAAAAGGTAGGACGTAGGTAGGTGTACTAGGTAGGACTTCAGCACTCAAAAGTATGAAATAACTTATCGAAGTCGGTACCATGCGCACAATATTTTGATAATAGTTACATTTTACTAGTTATTTCACACTTTAGAGCGTTGAAGTCGGTTCCATTTTTTGATATTTTTTTGTAATAAACAATGTTCAATTAACTGATTTTTCTAACAACAAATAACGTTTCGATAGTTTTTTTGTTCAATGTTGGCTTGGTCGTGAATCTTGAACTTGAATTCTTGACGAGGGGAAGATATGCACCGACTAGGACTCACGTGATATTTGCTGGAAATTTCCTCTCCACTCAGTTTCGAACTGATTTGCTTTTCTTCATCTGGAGTCATGAACGTGCCAGGCCGCGGCCAAGCTATGGTGATCATTGCAATTAAAAACATATGTAAACGAGCGTTTCTTATAACGAACATAATAAATTGCCGGTGCCGTGGTGGTACCGGCCTAGAATAGCACTCCCCCATCTCTTCCCGTGGGTGCCGTAAGAGTCGGCTAAGGGATCATGTACCAGATGGTGGGCAGCAGCGCCTTCTGAGGATAGGATCATACTGCGCTCGCCAACCCGCCTGCCAAGCGTGGCGAGTATTGGCAAATCCCCCTACATGGGGAGGCATATGTCCAGCAGTGGACGACCTATTGCTGCTATGAATGAATGAATAAATTGATATTTAAGGTGAAGAATAGACTCAATTGAGCATCTTTAAAAGGATTATACTGATTAACCACTGAACAAGCAAACAATTATATTATGTTATGTTATTTATCTATCTGTTATCTATACATGCACCATTTAAAATAATTCTATGTATCCAAAAACAATGTGAAAAACTTATTAAACTGATGTCGTTTTAGGACATACAATTTGATTCAACTCTTAAACTATATTGATATTAAATTTGAAATTTAGAATAAAAATTCGTAATGATGTAACCCACAACCCGTACATTTAATTTTTCAGGCAAATATTTTCCAGGCGACAGTTAATATATTTATTATATTTATATCGCTCCTCATACCAAAAATTAGCGAATCCATGCGCGGTTTTGTTCCCCAAGGTTATCGCGTCTTATATCGCCACTGAGGCACGGAAACCCGTCGGCTGCTCCGTTGCTCAGTGGTCAGCGACATGACTGCTGCTCCCGGGGCGCTGGGTTTCAATCCCGGCAGGGGTAAACATTTACGTGACGAGCATGCAAATTTGTTCCACGTCTTGGATTTTGGTTTGATGTGTTGATGTGTGTCTATGGCTCCCGCGATACAGGAAATCCTAGTACGGGGTAAGTGTTATAAAAGCAAAACACATAAAGAATGTTTGGTCCATTAACCAAACACATTGTTACCAGAACAATTTTCCGACTTCAAAAACTGTGAAATATTTATTGTGAATGCGAGTACAAAGTCCAATAAGAACGGATGTCCTGTATACACAAAGATTATTTCCAGGCCCAATCGGTTTGACGGCCAATATGTTCAGAGCTAATGACGCCATTATTCTTTGCGAATTATCAAAAGAAGATCAACTTTGTGAAACATACAAAAAGAGTTCATTGTGAACAGATTTTACAGCCGTTTAAACGACGTGTCGCGTTTTTTATGACATCACACACATCACAAGTGAATTAATTCCGCTATTTTGGATTGTGCCTATTGGCACATTTAAGTAATCTTCTTTTGTTTGCAGCAGTGGGATGCTTAATGAACTCTTCCTTAGCCTGCTGTTTACCAAAATTTAAACGTCAGATTATCAATTAACCGTTGGTTAACTGTATGGTAAAAGCTGTTTGACCGACGGTTAAATTGATAATCGGACGTTTTAAATGTTGGTGAACAGTAGCCTTAGCCGTTCACTCTTAATAGAGTGGTCGTGGTTGAGGACGATGCATTTTCTTTAGACACTGCAGCCCTTGTGATGTACCTCTATTCCTTGATTAATCGAACAATGGTATCCAAAATAAAATAAAACCTACTAGTTTATTTATTTATTATCAAACTTACAGCAATCACATGACAAGTGTTTTACCTAATGCGATAGAGCAGCAATTCACAATGATCATATGCAGGTAAGTGTAACATAGAGAATACATGAACAAACTGTCTCATCTCCTCGTTCAATAGAGACAATAAGAGCGGTGTTAATGGACACATCCTTAATACAATAAATTTGTCCACAAAATGTGTAGTTTTGTAAATGTGGCCTTATTGCACAGACAAAGAGAGAAGTTATGTGAATAAAAACATCATAGCCATAGGACGTCTATTGCTGGATATAATTATGCCTCCCCCATTGATTTCCACAAGGACCAGTTGAAAGCGGCCCGCATCCAACCTAAAAAAAATATATATTATTAATTCACGGGTTCTTGTAATGTCTAGGTATAGCTTCGTTAAATTTAATGTAAATTTACGATTACATATATGAAGCTCTAATAGACCAGACAGTTGTAGTTTTTTCATCACATTTTTTGTCATGTTAATGCCTTTTGGCAACGTGAATCGTTACAATGTTAGAAACTGTTCGCTTGGAAAGTTGTGTGATAAATTACACGCGGTGTGCATCACAAATTAAAATAATACTTATGTAGATCTACTTACTTAATTCTTTTAGTTTTTTAGTTCTAGTAGTAGAGTTAAGCTCTCTAGTTAAGCTTTCTGTTTGGTATACAATTCGGTATTGTTTTTCTATGGACCCCTTTGCAGTTTTTAGCCCATCTTGGCCTGCTATTGTAACTGTTTCATCCATACATTTGGCGTGCGGCGAGCGCATGCATTCCACAGTTCATATTTTTGAGAAAACGAATATTGCTAAGACGTGTAATGTGTTGCAGGCTATACATCTAGAAATGTCTAAACATTTATTCCTGAAGCGAACAAACTGCCAAGTCACGAGATTCACTAGGTATTTAATTAAATATATATCTACAGAAATCTAGATTTTAAGGTGACCTATGTCGTCTTAAATCACTCAGCGCCAGACTAATTCATTTGGTTTCTCTTTGTATATAGGTACCTACCTAATATAATTTTTTTCTAAGATAATATATTATTTTAAAGAGACCTTAACGTAACTTACGCTTTGTGTAAAGGGTTTCTATTGTCTAATTACAATAATAATATTTGTAATAATATTTGTTTTTAAATGTTTTTGTAAAACAGAATTTTGCAATTATATATGTCATTCTCAATAGTACCGTAAAATTATATAATCTTCTTTTTTCTAAAGGTTAGGTTTGACCGCTGATTAATATTCAGTAAGTAGTACCCACACTACTGCAGATGCCCAGCTGTAGACGTCCTATGGCTGAGATGATGACCTACCTACAGTTCCTACTCTACTACCTAATCATCGAGAAAGGGGAAACATGATAGTAATGAGTTATGTTTATACTAATCGAAACTCATTATACAAACACAAAAGAAGCTCTATACACAAATAAACTATTCACCTATTATAGCCATTAGATATTTCCTTCGCCAAAATTACCGATTGCCACTACTTATCCGCGCAGCATTTTTATAATAGTTTTCTGAAATGTTAATGGAATGTATCTGAAAGTACATTCATTAGTATGAAAAATGTATTGCTTGCGATTTTCCGGTACTTTTACACGTTTGGACGGTTTTGGTGAGTTACATATCTAACGCAAGAAAAGAGGCAGTAGGTAATGCACAAATCCAGTCACTCTATCAAACCAATCTGGAAGTGAGGACATTTTAAATTAAATATGATTTATCAATCCGGTTCATAAACGACAGAGCTACCATTCTGTTGAAAATGTTCAATATATTCTTGAAATTTAAAAGATATAGTGAGCCGATAATGATTATTTTTACGGGACCAATCTGGAATATACTTACATAATATGTTCCATCGAATGATACAATAATTTATCAAATTAATTGACTAATGAGCCAACGAAGTTCTGAGGTAACGTGGAAGGATTCGAAATTGAAGATATTAAAATGTATAGATCTGGCTATTTCGTAATTGTTAAAAATTATAAAATGGTGTAACAACAGTTCTTTCAGACCATTAACTACATAAAGTTTGGTGAACTTCTTTGGAGGAAGTAAGCTCTGTAACTACAGAAGTGTTTTTGAAAATTCTTCCACCAGTAGAAAACTACACTATTCTAGAGTGACATAGTACATAAATATGCGCATTAACATTAATAATATTGATATTTTAATAATTGTTTAGACGGATATTAGATCAGACGCGTGCTCCACGAGATTTTTATACCTGTAGGCCGTGCGAGCATAGCACGAGCGTGTTATGTCAGCTAGATTGTATATTAACCCATATATTTTAGCATAATTAATATTACTAAATTTAACAGTTTGGTCATACAACTGAATGTTTTGAACTGAATCGAAGACATCCTTAGGTTTTTATTATTTAATTGCTCGATTACTCAAAGACGATCGAATAGAAAATTCTTCTTTGATTTGGAAGGGTCCCAGATGGACAGAAGAGTTTTTTTTATTTTTTTTAATTTTTTAATTTTTTTTTTTTAAATCACACTCAGACCCCCGCACTAGGATTCCCTGTATCGCGGGAGGCATGGACACACACAATAACAGCACACAAACATCCAAGACCCGGGACAAACATCTACACTCATCGCACAAAAGTTTGCCCCTGCCGGGATTCGAAACCAGGGTCGCGGTGACACAGAAGTCATGTCGATGACACAAACCACTGCGCCACGGGACCGTCAGTTCCTTTAATTACTCCTAGATTCCATCATCAGATCTTGTCATGGTGACCATAGCATCATCTTCAAACTTTATAAGCACACTTTGCAGCCATATTTGGTCGCGTCTGACAGATTTTCTCTATTATACGAGCAACATTTTATTACGTAGGTAATTATCGATATCTGATAAATGTTCAACGATCATAAAAGTGGTTCAAAATCCAGTATTTGTATAACGATCTGTGTCTACCAAAGCAACAATGTTTTCAATACGTTTGAGCCCGGCTACCCACTTGCAGTTACTCACTGGCGTCCATCCAAAAATACTACAGATACAGGTGGGCTCGATTATACTATTTTATTCGTCAGTTTTAAATCTGTTTTTTGCAGTCTGTCGGATCATAGATAGAAATGGAACAAGGTTGCACTTCAAATAATGTGATCGAGAAATGTTTCGATTTTCAACTCAGATATGTATATTTATGAAAACACCAAAGAGAAAAAGTGCCAAAGTTTGACGCTTTTTCTATTTGGTCTATTTGGTTTCTATTGGTTAGCTTCAGCTGTCACCGTAATAACTTATAATCATCGAAATAATATGTTGTACGTGGTACATATTATTTCGATGCTTATAATGTACCTATGTGGAAACTACATTTGCTTTCACTATTCAATTCTTGATAAAATGTAATAATGTGAATGTAAAAAAATGTACCTTACAAAATTCAACCATGGCCTGTTATCTTTTTCTTAGGCCGCAATACTAAGCTTATCAATAAAATTGTATATTTTATACCATTTCCGGAATGCCCGACGTGCTTCTTTTAAATTATCTAAAGATTTCGTTCAAACTATTGATCTAATCGCACCAAACGATTGCCCTAAACACATTTTTTTTGAAGTGGATCATTGAACAGTCTGGAAACCAAGGCACCAAAGTTATCAAAAAGCGTTATCTGTCTCACAATAATTTTCTTTTCACAAAATTAGCCTACCCTATGATCTCAGACAAATTTATTTGCGAGCCACACTAATAAATCTAAAGTGCTTGAAACAAATACCGCATCCAATGCATTATAAAATACCTAGGAAACAACTTAGAAAGTAACATACATCACGTCTTTGCGCTGATAGTTCCTCACTCCGGGCTCCGGGTGATATAGTGTATTTTTACCAAATTGATTTGATTGATTGTTTATGAATGTTTTCTATCAGTAAAGAGATTCAAATAAACGTTAGTGCATCACTTCGTTTATATTTTTGTGTAGACAGATAACATTTTAAATGTAATGTACATTTTGAAAATCTGGAGTTTTGTTTTTCTTGGCATCATTTGTGTTGTGGTGCAGAAATCAGGTGATATTTTAAAAAAGTCTAAGCTATCAGGTTGAGTCGTACAATCAATTTATTGAACTCAGATCATTAATAATCTATCGATACACATAAAACTTCATTTTGTAACAAATCTATAAGCACACTGAAATGTATGACGATGTGGTTCAAAAGTTGTTAACACTTGGTAAAATTAGAAACGCGTGTTCTACTTTAGAGACTCCGTTTTCGTAATCTTTGCACACTCAAATCGCGTCACTATCATGAATAGTGACGTTAAAGCTATTATCCTTTTATTTATCTTATCAAAATTTCCGCCCTCTTGCATACCTAGTAACTAACTACGTATACCTAAATCTAGATTGTGGTGAATTTCCTGACGCATGCGCATATAACAGCGTAGGTCTTTGTTTACACGGCGCATACCACAACGTTGGAAACCGTCAGAAAATACATTTTCAGTGCGTTATTGAGCCATAACGACGCCGTTACTTTAGCAAATCGACGCAATCGTCAATCTGTCATTCGACCTCCTACAACACTTTAAATATACCCGTTGGATACTCATACGAAAGGTGGCGGCCAAAATATATGAGTCTTAATCACATCACAGGCACAATATTGATGCCTGTGAGACGATCAAGATTAACTCGGAGTAGGATTTATAGGAAACGCTGACGGTTATGTGGCGACCACACGGCCTGTCACTATAATATTTAAAAACGGGTTTAGCGTGAAACTTGCGTGTCATCGATATCATGTTCAACAATTGTTTCGGCTTCTGGAAGTCTTCATCAGAATCTTGAGTGCCGTGCATTCATTGAAACGTACCGTCTCGCACTAAAACTCATTATCGATTATAATCCAGATAACCTTGGACAAGTCAAAGAAGCTCTTCGAAAGAATGCAACATAATTAGTGCTTTGCTTGTCATTGCTGAGACATAGGCCAATCTCATAGACTGTAGTGTAGGCCATAATCTTGCTGGCCATAGCGGGTCAGCCAAATGTCTGAATATCCAAGCTGCCAAGTGCCTCCGATATGGCCTAACGACTGGTATCCTAATACAGCAACCGGGAGCGACGGCTGAACGTGCTCTCCGAATCACGGAAGCGCTCTGCTGATAACTCCACTAGCGCTCACCCATCAAATGAATGACCGATGAGTAGCAATTGTTTTTTTTTAATTGCATCGGTAAACTCCAAAAATGGGCAAGAAGTAGGAATGTGCTGAAACTTGAGTGTTTTCAGCTCTTATTATAGAGCTATTCTTCTTCTTTTTTTGGCTTTTCAGTTTATGTCATACTTTTCATATTACAACTAACAACGCGTTGTCCATTGTACACATATTATGCGAAAAAAGGTACAATTAACTTACCTTGATCAGGATCTTGAGTGCGGTGCGTTCGTCCCGAACGTACGTAACCGCAGAAACAGTGTAAAGTTATTATGAACGTGCGTTTTAATAATATGATTGGTTAGTTATTTAATATGGATACATGACGTTTATTTCCACGAACATCTCAAAAAATGTCAAACAATTCTAAATATTCCAGCTCCATTAGCATCTCTCCATCTATTTACTAGAGCGACCAACAACACGTGTTTTCGGATACTCGATCCAAGAATAAACAAAGCCGCTGGAATTTTACGAGCCACTTCCTACGTCTATTTCCGAATTCCAGTTGCCACGACAGTGACTCAGAGTTCATTATCCCAGGGACATTTTGAATGAAGATAGACTTCGTAAAATTATATCAGTAATCAGTAATCATTTATTCCCAGAAACACAATTTATAAATAACATAAACATATTCTATTAAATTAAAGTAACCTAACAAATTTAATTAGTATGCAACGGGCCCCAAACTAGGCATAGCCTATATCTTGGGCGCCCAAACCTACAGCTTACTTATAATTTGTTGCGTGACATAGGTACTACATATGCTCCCGGTGGTATCACCCGCGTGGACTATGTTTATCCGCTATCTCAGTTATCCCGCAGGGACCATACTTGATCCAGGACAACAAGTAAATCATAAATAAGGTTCAGCGGCATAAGCGTAGAAAAGTAACAGGCAGAAAAAGTTACTTCGACATCCACAGGTGTGTTTACGCTGCCAGTCGCCGCGATTTGGCAGCGTAAACTCACCTAAGGATGGGCATCGGACGTACCCGAAACCTAGGTCGAAACTTCGACTATAAGCTTGAGTAAAGCCGAATAATACATTTATATAATTACCAGCATACCGAATTTCATTTAAATCTATCAAGACCTGAAGGTGTAAAGTAGTAACAAATACACAGGCACATAACATTCGTACGTATTTATAACACTCAATTCCCAATCGCGCAGGACATCGAGAATGCTAGAATGGTATGTAATTAATATAATATGAATATAATCAGAAATTATATGACGCATGAGGCATAGGTAGACAAATAAAACATTAAAGATGAAACTACGAAAAGGTCGTATCAAGTCGTCATCGCCTGTATAAACTTCGAAAGGGTGGGGAATATGGGCGTTTCAAATAACATACACTATGAACTATATTAGTTTTGTCATATTATTTAATATTCATCACTGTCTGACCTAGTTATACAGGTTATTTTATTAACAGAAACATTTTTGTTGACAGATTTGTGCATGCCAGACGGATAAATTGTGTCAACTATTTTTGTTTCATACTGAAACCATATTATATTTTATATAAAACAGACAATATTAATAATGTTATTATAACAATATTTATGGTGTGGTCGTCAGAGTTTTATGTATCCGTTGTTAGCTGTTTAAAATGGTTTTGGTTTCCTTGATCTGTGAAATTTTTCAATTAATGTTTAAAATGTTTTGACAAATTTCCGGTTCACACGTGCTCTTGCAGTACCTAATACCTAATATTTTAGTGCACAAAAGTCGGAGAAATGTCTAAACTTAGCCTTAACAAAATCGATGTAACTTGTTTCATTTCTCTGTATAATATTAGGTAGGTACTTATTTAGTCGTAGAATATAGACGAAGCAGCTCGTTGCGTAGAAATTAATGGTTTATTGATTAAATATATGCAGAAATTATTGTACATCTAGAGCAATGGTTCCCAAACTTTTATTTGCCCGGGACCACTTTGATCTATTTTTTTATAGCAGCGACCACGTGTACAAGACAACTAAATCAATCCGAAAATAAAGTTTAATCAAAACTCAGAAGTATCATGATTATCAATAGTATTTTAATAGAATATATAGAAATAGAAATATGTTTATTTACCAAACATTATAACCTTAATAAACTAAACATGTAATTACTTAAATACCTATGTATAATACACAGCTACTTAGAATATAGGTCAAGTGAATGCTTGTAAATCCTGCACTAGGCGAACCTGTATCGCAGGACCCACGATTTTGCGTTTAAACATTTTTTGTTTATAAATAAACGCCGATTCAAATGTTTTCTTACAGTTTCTAATATTTTGAAATTCAATGAGTTAGTCCTAGATTAGCCACTCGATTTTTTTTACGGTGTGAGGCGACACATCCTCCGAAATTATTTGCGTTCGCAGACCATATTTTAACGCCTGTGGACCACTAGTGGTCCGCGGTGCGCGGTGCTACATACACCGAATTTCAGCCGCATCGGAGCAACTTGGTTTTTGGTATCCGGCTCAAAGCCCCAATTTATTATTACTGTCATTTTCCAAGATTTCCCTCCCGGTCCCCTATGACATATTTTGTTCAAACCCCCCATACACTATTAAATAACAAATGGAGCAATAAATGTAAATAGGCCACTGTAAAGGTTTTGTTTCCATAATATATATATGTACCTATGTGTGTGTGTCCTGTGAGGTGTGCATGTGTTTGTTGGGGGGGAGGGGGGGGATCACTTGCACAATTTTTGTCCTAGGCCCTTCAATAGGTAAACCTATTGAACCCTATTTAAACATGGTCCTGCTTGTACAACGCTACAGAAAGAACATTTCGTGTTCGAATCATATTTGCACTTGTCAGATTTTTCATAAATTATATCAAAGAAAATTTAAATATCATTGGAATCACATGAAATTTGGAAAACTTCATCCCAGTAAGTTTAGTGATCAAGGGCGTTACCCCTAACGCGTGAATTGTAGCGCAACGCGTAGGTACCTAGGCTAGGTAATCTTATTTATAGCACAATGTACAATGTTTCCTGGTTCAGCTGTTTATTGAGAAGTGATGAAATGCTTTGATGTTCCTCTCAAACTACAACATTGTAATGATATAGAGTATCAAGCGAGACTTAACACAGTTTTCAAATAAATATGATCACATATTCTTGATACAGATTTCTAGTAAATTCTTATGAAACGATGACAGCCTCGTGATAATGGATGTCAACTGTGAATCAGGTGGTTTCTGGAACGAAACTTATATATTATATTAGGTAAAGGCAACATATTTTTGAAACTGATAAAGTCACTAGTACAAGAATAAAGGTTTTTTTTATTAAAAACAAAGAGAAAACGGTCTACCCTCTTTCTTTCATGTTTGTTGCGTATAATGGTTGTCTGCTTTTAAAGAACACTTACCCGCAGAAACTTCAGTTTAATCGGGCACATTATTTAACGTTACCCTTCATAAATTATCTAAGACTGTTGCCTATAATATTATTTCACAATGCATAATGAGGGTTAGTAGATAAGCTAAAGATTGGTGCGGTCGGCAGCTCAAATATTTGCATGAACATGCCATTTCACGTCCACCAGTCAGACCAAATTATGTTCGACGAGACCGTAATCTGTCTACCTCTAGATGCGATCAAATCTCGGTCGGATGTCAAAAGTGACAAATGCAATTATAATAGTAGGTAACCAACGCGCGGACAGACGACCTGACTAAAATCGCAGGCAAGGGCTGGATGCGGGCCGCTTCCAACCGATCGTTGTGGAAATCAATGGGAGAGGCATATGTCCAGCTGTGGACGTCCTATGGCTGAGATAATGATGAACTATCGCGTGATCCATTGTCAATGTAAGAAACTTATTTTCTACCACACCATGTACCTACCTACCTACCATCTACCTAGGTAGCCGTTCGTGAGACATCGCTCAAATATTGGACGATCAATATTTCGGCCGATGCAGCTCCCGAACGCAGTGCTGTTGCCATAAGAGGTCGGGGCTTGCCCTAGAAAGCATGAAAAAACTGAGTTGAAATTGTCAGGAACGGTTACCCATCCAAGTAAGTAGATTTGTGGGCTCAAGGTCGCAAAAAAGCTTCACTACAAGCGCTTCCGATGCTCTATTTATTCAAATAAATATAAATATATATGCTTAATCTGAGGAAATCGATCGTAAACTTCTGAATTAATGTGGCTACACTCCCGGCTGTTACCTACATAATTATAGCTATTCTAGCTCTCGGACGTTATGAATGAACGCATGTGCAACCTAGAAATTACGGCTAATGAGCTTGCTATACACTCTAGTCATCTCGAAGTGGCTCATTCAACGTGTGGTTACATCTACCTACTTATATAACTACATTGACAACATCTGTGAAGGTAAAAAAGAAATGTGTAACAAAGGACTAAGTATTATTATAGTATAGCAGGGATTTTTTCTCTGACATTCAGCTGCTGAAACACGCACGTTTGTAAACAACCTTCTTCAGGTACAATTTTACTGGCCCTGATCGCTTTATCACTCATATCAAAAAGAAGTGGTATTTAGTGTAAAAATAAAAATAAAGAGTAAATTGTTTAATTTCCAAAATATATCCTAAAACTTTTAACATATTAGTAAGTAATCAGTAAAAAATCGCTTCAGTAATTCGTACCATTCACCCCCCACCCCCCCTTCATATGCAATTTTGATGAATATCGCGTCACACGTCATGTGAATTAGCCAGTCAAGTTTTTTTTTTGAAGTGAACACTTCTTTAGCGGCGTTGTGTACTTTTGTATGGAAAATAAATGTTAAACTCGCGTCAGTACATTTCGCGGCAGGACACGTGACCGTGTTCGCAAAATTCTTGAGGCGCATGACGTCGAAAATTCGTAAGACAGAGGGAGAGTAATTGAAATTTAAACTGAAAAGTGTTACGAATAAGGAACATTTCCGCTAGGTTTCCTATTATATTAAAGCTAACGCACATGAGTTGACCAATCAACTCGTCCAATGAAATAAAATGTCGCGTTATTCTCGTATTGCAACATTTTATTTTTATACATCTTGTGCGTGTACGCACATGCGTGCGTCATTTGTCTTTCAACCCGCCCTCACTACTTTTCCCTATTTGCGCCTCGATCCGACGTCATAGAGCTTTTTACGACACTTCCACGAATTAATGTCTAGCAGACAGTAAGGTACAATGACTTTCATTTGTGGAATCAACATCCTCAACCCAAACTTATAGATGTTATAATAAAGTAACTTTGCATGTCTGTCTGTTACGTTTTCACGCCCGGAAGTGGTGAGCAGATTGGTAAATGTGTAGTTTACGGGACGCTAAGGGAAAATATTTTCTTGTGAGTCTCACATTTCGCGTACGTAAAAGCTAGTATAAGCTACCTTGCTTATACTAGCTTTTACGTACGCTTACGTCAGAAGACTGGTACCTACCAGTCTTCTGCATTATTAGTAGCCCTGTTTATTTTTTTCAATATAAATGTGTCTATTGTTTACAAATATCGGGTTTCGGTTGGTAATCTGGCAGACACATTTATATTGAAAAAAATAATAGCTTATACTAGCTTTTACGTACGCTTACGTCAGAAGACTGGTACCTACCAGTCTTCTGCATTATTAGTAGCCCTGTTTATTTTTTTCAATACAATTGTGTCTATTGTTTACAAATATCGGGTTTCGGTTGGTAATCTGGCAGAAAATAGGGGGCCGAGGGACCTGCGTATACGTAACGTAACCTTTTTTTTTCGTCAGGTGCCAAACAGAACTGTTGGCAGAAACCAAAATGTCGCCCAACAATTCGTAGCTGGGTTTTTTAAATGTCATGTTTTTATTTTTCACTAGCTGCGCCCTGTGGTTACACCCGTGTGGGCTGGCGTTTTCCTTCCTATCTCTATACCAAAATTCATCAAAATTGTTGCAGCGGTTGAGGCATGAAAACGTAACAGGCAGACCTGTGTCTGCCTGTTACGTTTTCATGCCTCAGAGTGTGTGTGTGTGTGTGTTTGTTACCTCTAGAATTGAATTAAATTGAGAATGTATGTACTTTACCACATTTTATCCCGAAAAAATTTATGTTTCGTCTGGGATTCAACACAAAATTATTAATATAAATGTGAAAGTAACTGTTTACTTTCACATTTATATTAATAATTTTGTGTTGAATCCCAGACGAAACATAAATTTTTTCGGGATAAAATGTGGTAAAGTACATACATTCTCAATTTAATTCAATTCTAGAGGTAACAAACACACACACACACACACACTCACACATTCTTTCGCATTATAATATTAGTGTGATAAAACTGATAAGGGTGTTCGTTAGATTTCGAAATACTTACTAGCATTAGTAAATTACTAGTAATCTTAAAATCACACAGATAAATGACATGATTTAATTTTAAGAGGTTTTATTGTGTATCGCATTAACGTTAAGCTAGGCAGAACTTCAGTTCAAATATTTGAATATTATTTTAATTAAAACAACTAATAACATCACCGCAAGATGTTAATAAGGAAGGAAGTAATTCGGCCCTAGTGGTATGGGCTGCTATAGCTTAGTTGGACAAAGCGACAGGACGGTATTCCGTAGTCGTGGGTTGAAGTCCCACTAGCAGCCGAATCTTTTCCTTCAAATATTTGAACTGATGATTTAATTTGTTACATCTAAGTATAACTACGTTTCTACAAGCCATTATTAGCTCTCAAAAACTCGTAAAATCGGTGAATAATCCTCAGAATTACCTCCAGCGCACATTTCACTACTACTATGTAGGTAGCTAATAATAATATAGAATTTTTGTCAACGGACTTGTAGTAATAAACGAGTGGCTACTATTATATCATTCTGTGGGGACGTTAATGGGCCGTCGTCTGTTTGATCGCGTCGTTTTCTTGCGTTTGTTATGATGACAGAGGATTGTAAAACATTCGGCAACTGTATCATTGAATAATTCCATAAAATAAATAAATAATTGAAGAAGAAATTTTAAAATAATTAACTCAAACCCGCACGAGCTAGATGGGGGCGCTTTGCTCGGGGTTTCTTTATGAGATCGAGTCATGGGTTGCAGACCAAAATTCACTGACGTAGCTCAGCGGATTATTCTTTTTTTTATATGTTAGTCAAGTTAGTTGGTCAATCGTACCTACTATTGAGCACTACATATATTACTTGGTTATTTTTTATATGCTGCACTGCAGTGCACCCCTACACAGAGTCCAGGCTCCTTGGCAAGCGCTCTAAGCTCCGTATTTATAAAACAGTGATACGGTTAATATTAATGTATGGCTGTGAATCCTGGACTGGTACACAAAAGGAAGAAAATAAACTTCGCATTAGAAAATATTAGGTTCAGTATAAATAGACGACTTACTATGGTGGAGTAGGAAAAAAAATTAGTTTATTAATAATTGGTCGTGGGGGGAATCATGGCACACAGGCTCGGCCTGGGCCGAGAATGAAAGAGGATCGCGCAATGAAGTGTGACTGTGTATTTGGTATACCGACGCCCTGTTGGCTGTCTCAGGAATATGCTAGAGTGATGAAATAGAGAAATACTTGTGTGAACTGCAGCTCAAGCAGTGGCTAGGGTTGACCCACGATAGATCTAAGTGGCGGCCCTTATTATCGGAAGCCAAGACTCATTTTGCGTCGCTTCCACAGCTGTGTCGAATGTTTCGACCTAGGTTTTGGGCATATTCGATGCCATCATCAGTTAGGTTTACGCTGCTATAAAAAATATTTAGCTACTATAGTTATATGATATATTCGGGGATGTTGCAGGGGCTGTATAATTTAATTTTTCCATACCCATTTCACCAAAAAACGATCAGACGAACAGCAATGCGACATCTAGACTTTGAAGACGTTCACCTTGTCGCACGAAGCATATCCCTCATATCATTGCTTCGACCGAACTTAATGCCAGTCGTCATCCATCGTAGACCACACGATCATTTAACATCTGGTGAGGTAGTGGTCAAAAGTCTGCCTATACTGTATAAAAACCTGGAACGTAATATCCGGGATGAATCTTGCGAGTTGAAAAGAGCAGTCAAACATTAGGTAAGAGGTAATTCTAATATTTTTTTAGTTGGGACCTACAACTTGTGAATCAACCTTTCGCTTGCGGCAAATATAGAGATTCGGGAAAAACATAAGAATGAGTCCGGAGCCTCGTTCGACTCACAAATTCTGAAATAAAAGCATTCTCTCACGAATTTTGAAATTCGTTGTTACGATACAAGCACGCGCCCCGGAAATAACTAATTAGATTGTTTTGGAGTTATTTCCAATGCGTCTATAGACACATTGGAAATAACTCTATAGTGGGACGTCAGCCCACGTGTCGGTATTAATGTCTATTTTGTTTATAGACTACGCACTTCTCCGTATTTTAGGAGTTGAAACAATATTTTTGACGCCAAATTGACACCTATGTAGCTTTCCCTTCACATTGGAATTCAGGAATCAGGAAAAATTGAAACAGAATATAATATGATTTGCCTTAAACTGTGTAACCGAAAACTCCCCACCAGGTTTTATATCAATTTAGGATAGATATATTATATAATTTAGGATATTATATAATTCAGGATTTTTTTCTTTCCTGTGATTTTATTTCTATGAGGTATCAATTATAACAAGCGAGAGACAAAAAGACAAAAATGGGATATAAGCTTGATTCATTCAACATTGGTTATTATTAAAACGACTTACTCTTTAATAAGGTGAAAATGTAATGTTGGTAAAACCGTAAAATATTAATTTAAAACTGGACAACATGGGCGCCAGCAGCGGGGTTCAAAGGTGCACTTGCACCCTAAGAAAGAAAATACACAGAAACTTGCCTAATCCTAAGAAAGAAGGAGTTTCTCAATTCGGTCGTATCGTACGTTTTGTTTAGGTTTGTTGAACGCCATCGTTTATGAACCGATTTGTATAAAGGCATCCAAAAGGATATATATTACGTACTATAAGCCTTATATTTATCTTTCCAGACGTCCATACAGTTTTCCATTACGTCCGATTAGTATTTCTCAATCATATAATAAAAGGATGATTAGGTACGCTCCAAGATCATATAACTAAAAACTGGATTGTATACGACAGCTCTTGTAAAACTATCAAATGTGTGTGCGGTTGACACACAGTTAATAGTTTTACAAGAGCTCTTTGGGAGTTTAGTTAAATCAAAGATTTCTTAATAAAATCTTTATGAAAGATTATAAGGACGTCACGTTTTCTAAAGCTCCTGGGCATACAACAGTTATATTTTTTTGATTTCCGCGATTTGAAAATCATCTACGCGCTCTCTTCGATATTGGCCCGCATTTCTCCAGCCGTGACCAGGACCAATGCAACTTGGTCGAAACGTCGTGGTAATAAATTACTAAATGTTTCTAATGCGATCAAGTGCCGATTTATTTATTAAAAATTCATAACAGTATTTCACTGCTGGGTTGCAGTCATTGTCTGAAAAAGAGAATTTGAAATACAGTTTAACTCCCATAGCGCTGAAACTCAGAGCTTGAATGTTTACGGCGCTCTACATACGAAAATACACGATGGAAATCGTCAGAGAAAAATGGGCTGCTGAAATGTACTCCCCACACGCGGCCCTGACGGATGTTTATATATGGATTAAATATATGTAATTATATATATTGCGGAACGTTTCTTCTATATACAAATTGTAGGTACTTATTCCTAGTAGTTACTTCGATGAGAAAATAGTAAATTAATAAAAGTCGACAACGCATCAAAAACAACACACGGGATAGATAACATAGATTGAAAGGCATTTGGGTCGCGGGGTTAATTTAAATATTTTTTTGTTTAGTTTAGGAATCAATATTAGTTTAGACTAAATAAAAAAACCTATTATAAGATGAATGAAATAATATACGCAATCCACTAGATGCTGCCAGTCTGAACCATAGTAAATATTTTTTTAGTATATAGTTCTTTTAGAGACGAAACTTACAAAAATCACCTGGCGAAAGTGACTAGTTACAGAATTATAACAGATAATCTCGTAGTCACTTAAACATTATGACAGTATTTTAGAAAATGCCGCTATGCAGTCCTGTGATAACTGTCGAGATATCCAGGTACCTACTTGTACAATACTGAAAATTAGTTTCCTTTACTATGGTCATTGAACTTATCAACGATAGTGTTACCAAGAATCAAGAAGTATCAAGTATCACTCTCTTGGTAACATCGTGTAAGAAGTGCTTTCAATCGTGCTGATTTGGGGGAGGTTGCATCCAGCTATTTCTTTGTCATGGTACGTTATAAAGAATATCTTAAGCCGGCTCAATTATGATTGTGTTAATTAGGTATGCTAGGTATGGATTTGAGAGGTCACCATAGGCTGATTAATGATGACTCCTAAACTTAATTTACTGCAGATTTCTTTTCCATGATACTATAACATAGTTTACATTACATTTGCTGCGATTTCAATTCGGCCTAGATAAAGTGTTTACGCTAATTTTGAGTAGGATTGGTTTGTTTCTTTAAGCGCTCCATCAGATTAAATACTTCAATAAATGTTGCAGATAGTGGGGCAATGTGCTCTCGATAAAAATACATCTGTACACAAACCACTGATGCTAACCGTGGTAATATTAATAAGGAATTTAGTTAGTCCCTTTGCGCTCAAGGAATACTCCGTAACTATGTGTTTCAATTTCAATACACTCACGATATAAAGTTGTGTTTTAGCCGACAGCACGCATGAGCTTACATGATATTGTGAAAAAGAAATATATAGTTAGATATTTGCTCTTTGCGTTTTTTCGTGCTCATTTTGTACAGTATTTGGCTATTTGGCAAAATATACGAATAAAATTACTACATACCCATTTTTACGATATAAATGACTATAGTATAGATATCAGTGCGTTTTAGCAGTGATAACATATAGAGCAGAAAATGGTCCAGGTCCCATAGGTATGACTCTTATAAGCAAGCTCCACTTGCATAAATGAACTATGCTATATGCTCCGGGTTTCTGAGACTGAGAATCGAATTAAATCGAATCGAAATTAGAATTGAGATTTTCTGTAGAACAATCAAGGTAAGTAAGTTATTAAAGATAATTGAAGGGCACACATACCACGCTAAACTAATGGCCGATAGGCTCGAATGGTTTGAGTGGAGACTAAGCACTGCTAGCGAAGCATAGAGAATATCGCGATATATCTGTTGCATTGCAGACCGCTTCCTAGGCTATGTAAACTCATCGAAGACCTAGAGCCCCTCAGTATGCGAGAGATATTGGGTCTCTGTGTCTATTGTAACAGGTTTTTTTTGAAGAACTCTCCAACCTTATTGCGGCATCACAGTTTTATTACCGCACTAGCCGACACTGCTTGATAACTCATCCACATGTTATTGACTCATGGGAGTCACATACTGCGCGATTCTATCGATCGTTATTGCCATAAACTTGCAAAATGTGAAACGAGCTTCCTCCCTTGGCGTTCCCTAAAATTTTCCTTTTAACACACATATTCATTTCTTTCAAGGAGTATGGGTTGATACAAAATAGTTAGGTGTCTAACATCTTTCGCAAATATTCTAGATTCAAGTGACCTAAAACCACGCTTTGGATTGCGCTAAATCAGCCGTGGCACATAACGTCTACAACTGGACCGTTCTGGATTGGTTTTAACGGTTTCCTAACGCACTCTTTGAACAGTTGCCCTAAAGTAAAATTAGTAGGTAATCACGTTTACACAGAATCAGGTTTAGTGCTGTCTGGATCTGTGAAATATGTTTGCTAGGCATAATCGCATTTTGTTTTATTGAGGAGAACGAAGCTTGAAGTGCTCGTTACGGATTGAATTATGGTGTCTCGTTGAAGAAGACGTTCAAGCTACAGTACCTATTTGACTATTATAGGGACCGGCCTATACGTCACCCTCTATGAAAATACGTCATACGCGACACACGTTATTTTACAAACAGCTTATGTACCTAAACCTAAAATCCGGCAGCAGAGAGACTCATTTCGGTAATTCTCGACATAAGGCGTACTTCTCCTAATTACCGTACCCATTTATATTATTTGTTATATTGTTTTGAGCACATTAAAATATGAAACACATCAAATATATGAATTTAACAATTTGTAAGACGTTATATGAATATTACATGTGGTTTTCTAGTAAATATGACTCAATAAAAATGAATGCGGTAATTAGATAAGTCTGTAAAACCTACCCAGTGTAGCCGTAATGAGAAAATATCTATGAGCCAATATATTTAAGTAATATATTATATATAGTTATATATAATTTTAACGGCGGTCTACTCTCCCTCCGTCGATAATCTTACGATGTGACGCGAGCTTAACGTTTTTCCCCATACAAAAGTGCACAACACTTTTTTTTGAAGTGAATACCCCCTTACTTATAAACGTTGAATAAGCTGCGAATAGTAATTCAGTGTTTTGTTCCGTTCTTTCAACGTCAAGCTGTCATATAAGCGACAAAGACAAAACACTGAATAACTATTCAGAGGTTATTCAACGTTTATAAGTAGGGGGGGGTATTGACTTCAAAAATCTAGTATATATATACTATATATAATACCTATATGTGAAGTTTTGAACCGAGGCTACGGTAAGTATACACTCGAGCGCTTTCTTTGCGATACACCGACGACGGTAGACATGCACCTGCTAATGGGCCGCGGAACGAACCGAGGGCTCACGACGGGTAATAGTTGTGATGTGTCCAAAAGTGTTGGCATGTGCACCCAGGAACAAAAAATGTCACAGCAATTATAATTTTAGATTGGACTTGCGGCTCCTTAATGTTAATTATTTACAGACTGGTTCCATTGAGTCAATATTTTGTTATGCGATACACATTGCTTAATTAAATTTAAAATGATGAATGCAACAAACTAATAGGTAGGTACGGTTTAAGAGTTTTAGGTAAGTTTTAACATTAAGTTGGTGTGGACGCGTTATGGTGATTAGAGAACTGAGGTTCGTGAAATTTTTATAACTACCACTACTTGAAACAGAGGCCTAGGTTTTTGTTAACAGCTTGATTACCGACCGCCAAGTAACATATAAAATACTAGTAGCGTCCTGCGGTTTCACCCGCGTGGATTACCTACGGTTTTCTCGCTACCTCAATTATCCCACGGGAACTATACTTTTCCAGGATAAAAGTAGCCTATGTGTTAATCCAGGGTATAAACTATCTCCATACTCAATACCATACCGATTTCATCGAAATCGGTATAGCCGTTTGGGCGTGAGGAAGTTACAAACATACGCATACACACAAACTTTCAAATTTATAATATTAGTAGCATTAGTCTCATTAAATTTGATAACATTACGGTTTATACAAGCGCGGACACGTAAAAACTGGCAATCGAAGAATGCCGACTTATATTTTATGCATATTACCTACCTGCCAACAGAGTTGCAGATGTTTTTAGATGACGATTACGATCACGCGTGCTGTATGCTGTTTTGTTGCTCATCACATAAAATAAGGATTATATATCTGTAACAGTATTCCGCAAGCAGTAATATTTTTTTGTTTTAACATTCACACAAGGCCTTCTGGTCCCAAACTAGGCAGAGCCTGTAATATGGTGACCTGATGATTGATATACTTATACACATATACACACCCTGACACAGGTCAAACAGACATGTTCATACACACAAATGTTTGACTTGTCCAGGATCGAACCTGGGACCGGCGGCTCAGAAGGCAGAGTGCTACCAACTGCGCCAACCGGCCGGCAATATGTTAAAGAACATCAGAAAAAGTCTCATCAGGTGGTCTTATCTAAAGGAAACATAGATAATAATTAAACAGAAATGCGGTTGTCATAGTTAAAATCCAAAAGGCAAAACGTAAATATTTAGGTACCCCTTATGAGGTACTTGTTCTTTAAATTACTATCTATTATTAGGGCAGGCGTTTTACCGCTATCTCACCTGATGTTAAGTTAGATGCGTTCTACGATGGACCACACCTGCCTAGAAGATATCTATTCACTCTCTAATAACATTATATATCTTGCTGTTATATAATACATATATATAACAGCAAGATGTTAATAAGGATGGAAGTAATTCGGCCTTAGTGGTATGGGCTGCTATAGCTTGGTTGGACAAAGCGACAGGACGGTATTCTGTAGTCGTGGGTTCAAGTCCCACTAGCAGCCGAATTTTTTCCTTCAAGTATTTGAACTGAATATTCACTCTCTACTTGAAGATACCTAGATTGTATGTTTGCGGAAACATGGACTTAAGGAATGAATTCCACTAGGCAGCTAGCACATACCAAAACCAAGGAACATATAAAACTGGCTTGCAATTTTATTTAAAAATGTTTTTAACCTTATGATATAGCACGGACATATCGGCTCCAGGGTCTTAATGATAGTATATCGCTCAGCGTGCTAATGGTAACCTTATTGTTCAGAAACTCGTGACATGGGAGCAGATAAAACATAGCAAGCCCAAGTTGTAGCTATGTAGGTGTTATTCGCGTCACGATGCACTCCAAGTAGGCAATGGCGAATTTTATGAGATAATTATGCAATTTATTTTGTAACTTCTTGTCAATGGTGTCGTTACACCTGCTATAATGTGGCCAATGAAAGAAAGTGTTTAAATTATGAATGTATAAAACACGGGAGTTACTCACGTAATAAGTCAGAGGGTTCCGACTATAGTTTCAACTACATTCGGTGGTCTTTTTCAAGGAGAATACGGGGCGCTCGCGGACGCGGTCGCGATTCGCCTACTACTTAATAACAAAAAAGTGTTTAAAGTTCGTGTTCAATTTAAATATGGAAAGATGGCAACTTACGCCACGAGACAAAAATCAAGCTTGTCAACACTCCGGTGTTATCCATCTTTTTATATGGGGCGGATACATGAGTGGACTATGGACACTCAAATTTGACGATCAGAAATGTATAGCCTTTGAGAGGTGGTGTTGGTTCTGAGAGCAGTGGGGAAACGATTCATGAATAGTAAATTTGATTTTTTGATTGAGCGGACAATTTCACAACTTTCGCACAAGTACCTGAGTTTCATTTCAATTTTAAAGCGATGGTTAAGCTCTTCACAATAGAAATGAAGCTCTCGTAGAATCCGGGTATTACCAAGGTATCGTTCTCCGTAAGTGTGGTCGCGGTATAGAATACAATACCTAATTCTGAACAATAATTTGTGTTTAGTACCTATTTGATTAGCTATCACCCAAGTTTAAAATATTATGTGTTGTGAGTCTTCCCGTGTCAGTAGCTGTTAGTCATTTTGTTCCAGTGTTTGACGATTAGACCAACAAAACATACCTGAGCTGATTATTATATATGTATATACATCTTTGTTTCTGTATTTACATTGCATTTGAAGTTAGGTAGGCACACATCGTTAGCTTCGAAAACGGCCATAAACTTTTGAATTCCAGAACCGGCAGATGCATGAGGTATTCGGTATTCTGCCAGAACATATCATCGTAAAACTTTACGGCCAGAACGAAAGTACTGAAAACTTACAAAAATAACTCGGTTGCAAAGCAAACATATCTGTGGAAATGTTGTAGCTATTATCTTTATTTATGACGCCCACTTTTCACGGGAATAAATCATAATTCAGACGTTCGAGTCGAATAAAAATATCTAAATGTGTAGCCGTGGCATTTATAATTATGGAAATGGATATTTAGTCTACACTTCAGTAGCTTTAATAAATATACCATTCAAACTTTTCTGTTTAAATGGTATAGCTGTTCTTTGAGGATAAGATCAAAGACAATTCATACCGACCTATGTATGTGCTTCGTGTAAAAATCAAAATCTCTACAATATATCCGTTGACCAATTTAAGATTTAGGATTTCTTTCATGACCACGCCCTAAGATTATCCAATAATATAGGAGAGATGTACATATATATTCAAAGACAACAATGATGTACTTACATGGCAACAACACACACTTTATAACACTACCCTGCGCTTACGCACGTCACGGCGCCGCCAGACTCTACCCCGATTTAATTTTAATATAAAAATCTCGTATCTAATCATAAAAATATAATTTTAGGATTGACCGTGCGCGCAACTCTGAGCCCCGTCTGCCCATTGACGCATTCGTTTCGAACTAATTTCGGTGCAGCGCTATTCCGCGATTCTGTAAACACCGCAGCGGTGGTAAAACACGGCCAGAATTCTTTGACCTGTCCAGACTTCAGCATTATGCAGTACTTACCCCGTCTAATATACTGAAAGGAAGGAGGTTAGGAGATCAGTTTATGATGGATCTTCGTCAACCCTACAATGTTAAAAATACACATTGAATGTATCGTAAGATTGTCGTTTAAAGTCGAGTTTCCATTGGCTGGAGATTTGTGCTGAAAATGGTAAGTAATAAGTTCTGTTTTGGGCACGCCGTGAGTCAGTCGGGATGAGGAAATGCGTGGAAGGTATAATTTCAGCGCGGCCGACATTGTTGATAGATTTTATAAATCTAATCTAAGAGCCGTGGAAGGGAACGGTGGGTGGCAACACTTTCTTTTTGATTTGATATACAAACTGTTCTGGGAAGAGCAATAACTCACCGTGTTGGCAAGTCGGCTTGAATCATAGCGTCAGTAGTTTTGAGCCAATTCCGCTGGGATTATTTGAAGTGACGGCATTCTGAGAGCTCTGTCTAAATAGTTTTGGATGATATGTTAATTTCGGTGTAGGTGCTCTTTTTGAATGTTCTCCATTCCGAAAGTAGGTACAAGAAATATAAGTACTTAAAAATACATATATATTTGTATTAAAGATTTTTTCGCTCAGTAGCATAGGCGGTATATATTCGTCTATGCTCAGTAGTAAGCAACCATCTTAATGAAACCTTCCTAACGGAAGTAAGCCTAATATAAAAATTAATAACGCTGAGTCACAAAACTCGTATACTTTTTCAATCGAATATACCTTGGCAATTTAACAAATTAATAAAAGTAAAAAATTGAATTCTATCATCTGTCATTGGACATCCACTGCTGCACATACGCCTCCCCAGTCCCCATACCTGTGATCTTAGTGAGGTCGTCTGTCCACCTGACTGGTGCTTGGTCTTATGCTGCGCTTGCCAGGCCGTGGTCTCGATTCGAGAACCTTTCGACCCCAACGACCAATCAGTGTTTGGTTTGTTTGGACGTGTGATGTTTTTAAATCACGCCAGAACGGTTGAACGGATCTTCATACAATTTGGGACGAAGATTTCCTAGACCCTGGATTTCTTCCTTAGACATATGATATTATTCACCCCCAAAACCACTTTTGTTATATCTATATCGTTTGACCACTATCTCACTGGGTGGTCAGTGACGTGTCCAAGGCGTGATTACGCTATCGCTAGACAGTTTATTTTTGTACTGGCTGCTGCTGCTGCCTGAACACACTGCGTTTCGAAATTGAGGGTGGCCAATTGAGCTAGCCAAGTTTCATCAGAACCAGCGTCCACCAGGTTGTCAGCCGATGCTGCCACACCGCTAGGTTGTCATTGTTTCCATATCTTACAAGATAACTACTTTTTCATGATCTTCTCTCAGTTATGTGCGTCCGCTGCTGGACATATGCCTCCCCCATATAGGGAGGGTTTGCCAATACTTGCCACGCTTGGCAGGCGGGTTGGCTAGCGCAGTATGATTTTCCATCCTCAGAAGACGCTGCTGCCCACCTTCTGGTACGTGGTCCCTTAGCCGAATCTTACGGCACCCGCGGGAAGTGATGGGGGAGTACTATTCTAGGCCGGTACCACCACGGCCATGACGGCATTTTCATGATCAGCAAAGTGAAAATGGTAGTCCGCGCGGGCAGCACCGCGAGGCGTATCTAGTATTTAAATAAAACACAATGTCTCATATATTCTAGAACTTTACTGTGAACTTCCTTCCTCCTACAATCCACACACATATACATCTTAACTATATGCTTTGCTTACCTCCTCAATGTTTATAGAGATTTTACCACAGATATTATTAAAAAAGAAAGATAAGAAGGCATATTCCCAAAGTACTCCTTGATTATTTCTCAAACTACTCCACGAAAAAAATACTATATTTAAATATATATTTTTTTAGTTTCATTTTATTCCATGGGAGTTTATTCTGTTCTCAAAGTACTCCGGCGTCCTGCTAAAAAAACATATAAGCCTATAAGAATTGTGGATTAGCTAACACTGAAGTACTTTGGGAATAACTTCAGCTACCTATGGAGTAGAATGCAACATGAAATATTTTTAAATTGTACAATGCTTAATATTTAATTCTTCGGAGTAGTTTATGAACTAATGTATGGAATCCTTATATATTTAGTATGTATGTATAGTAGGAATGGAGTACTTTGGGAATAACCCACATACAAACGTACACCCAGATTTTAGTTTTACACGAGCAATTTGTGCATTTTGTAAAGCATAGGAGGGGCATTATTTCTGCGTAATTATAAAAATATTTAGTAAGAACCACATTGGGTTGCACAACTGCCAGCCCGATTGCGACTGAAGGAAATTAGGTGCATCAACCTGATTTACGCGATCCACGTCCTAGGAGCTAGTGCCGCATCTTCCTTATTAAGAAGTTTTCGTTAGGTTCGCCTGTATCTATGTAAGGGAATATTTGAACGCGATTTTCATATCCTTCATAACGTCGGATTGATTTGAAACTGCACACTTATCAAGAACCGATGACAATGCAATACTTTAAATAGTGTATCCCATTATCCTTACCAGTATCTCCAAGAATAACTAAGTTTTAGTTCGACTAAAGCGTCTATTTAGTTTAAAAAAAAAACTAATTATTATCAATAGTTTTTACCAACAATATGAAACATAATTTCCACTAAATCACTGTCGTCTGACTACCTTCCCCCTGCAGACACGTTTGTGACGTCACAAGGCAGCTCTGAGTGAATCGCAAGCATGCGTCATTTCCAGCCCTTCCATAATGTACAGGAGGTTCTCAACCGACGCGTCTTCATCGTCATCAAACCAAAGTTGCAACATATTCCTGGCTCTAGAAGATTCTGTGGCGTTCTCCGACTCAAAGAACTGTATCTCGTCCGGCTTGTAGCCGAGTTTGGCGGCCAGCTTCTTCCAGTCGGTCAGATTGGTGGAGACGGCGTCCAGTTGCGCCGGAGTGATCATCGTGACGCGGGACCGTGACGCTTTGTCGTAGTCATCCAAAGCAGCGGCGGTTGAGTCCGGCATCTGTTTCGATCGAATATAATTATTACAAATATTTATCTTTTTTTTGATAAGTATTGTAGTCATTATCTTCTCCTTTATATTAAATTTCCATATTACTTATTAAAAACTAGACCCTGCTGCTATAATACACGGTTGTTAGTGTGGCTTTATTACTTGCATGATCGCTATGGTAGTACCATATGTTTTACTAATAAAGCACTATGGACTTAATGCATTTAAATAGTGAGTTAGATGACATCTGTATTGTTCCAAGTTTTCAAGTAGATAGTCCTGAGATGTGTCTGCAGTACTTAGGAAATACTGATAATCAACTTACAGTGATATCACAGAATATAAGAAGCATACGTAAAAATATGGATAATTTTCTATTGTTTATTAGAAGATTGAATTTTCTACCCGATATAATAGTGTTGTCCGAGTGCTGGCTAGACCACTCTTTCACTGGTTTCAATTTTAACAATTATAATTGTTTTTATTCAAAGCGCTATTATAATCAAAATGATGGGCTTGTTATATTTTCAAAGAAAGAACTTCACGTACAGGTCACCGAGCCATCGTTTCAAGACTCAGACTGTTTAGTACTGGATATAGATAACACTTCATATACGCTTATTTGTTTATACAGATCCCCCTCTTTCCATAATGTCAGTAGGTTTTTAAGCTCTTTAGAAGTGGTGTTATCGGACTGTAAAGGAGAGTGCTGTGCTATATTAGGTGACATAAATATAGATATAAAAGAAGGAACTAACGACTCAAACGCAGACGAATATCTAAACTTGACAGCTCAGTATGGCTTCATTCCTGGTTTTACATATCCCACCAGGGGCTCAAACTGCTTGGATCATTACCTTTTAAGATCACGCCATAATAGCAAAGCTGTAGTATGTGCCAGCGATATTACTGATCACTACTCAATCGTATTTTCAATTGAAAAGACGCCACTTAAAACAGAACCCCATAAACAAAATTCTCCAAAAATTAATTACCATAGTTTAATACATAAACTTGACAATGTTGACTGGTCCTCGTTATACCTCCATACCGAAGTAAACAAAGCTTCAGAATTTTTTACAACTACCGTGCAAAATATTATGCAAACTTCAATGATGAATGCAAAACAAAAGCAAAATGTATGCATTCAGCCGTGGTTAACCCCATCTCTTTTAAAGTGTGCAAAGAAACGCGATGAAATGCATTCTGCTGTGAGGAAAAACCAATCTGATCATAAATTACTCAATGAATATAAGTTATATCGTAATATTTGTAACAATACCATTCAAAATGTTAAAAATGAATACGAGAAAAATGAACTCATCAAAAACAGAGGAAACAGCAAAAAGACGTGGGATACCCTTAAAAAAATCTGTAATATAAACACAAGCAAAACACCTTGTACTGAATTATTAAATAACGGCTCAAGTGATTCACTTAATATAATAAATAACTACTTTAGCTCAGTTGGTACCAACCTAGCGAACGTTATTTTAACTGATTTAGGAAAAACTGAAATTGAAATATCGTCAGATGTTAGATTTCCTGCCAGTATACACACTTCACCCAATTCTTTTTTCCTTTTCCCCACAGATAAAAATGAAGTGATAAATGTTATTGCATCACTTAAAACGAGATCTGCTTGTGGTCATGATCACATTAGTAATAACGTCTTGATAAGAGCCAAACATTTGCTAGCGGGTCCTATTGCTTATATATGTAATATGAGCTTTGCAAGTGGAATAGTACCAGACAGTTTCAAATTAGCAAATATAACACCTGTATTTAAAAATGGTGATTCGAAAATAGTATCAAACTATCGTCCTATCTCATTGCTTAGCTCTTTTTCAAAGATACTGGAAAAACTTGTAAATGCTCGGTTTCTAAAGTATCTCGAATCGGCAAAACTGCTGTCGGAACAACAATTTGGCTTCAGATCCAAGAGATCAACGGAAGATGCAGTCGTGATGTTGAGTGATTATGTTGCTGGTAGGCTCGATGAAGGCTCCAGATGTGTTGGTGTCTTCCTCGACCTTGCCAAAGCCTTTGACACCGTCTCACGACCACTGCTTCTTAAAAAAATGGAACACATGGGGGTCCGAGGAGTCCCACTAAAATGGTTTTCATCGTACCTTGCTAATCGAAAACAAAAAGTCTGTGTAAATGGTTTGTCTAGTGACGTTATGGAAGTGAGGTATGGTGTTCCCCAAGGAAGTGTACTGGGTCCGACGCTTTTCTTAGTGTATATAAATGACCTATGTGCACTTAACCTTCATCGGGGCCGCATATTTACTTTTGCTGACGACACTGCAATTATTTTCAGTGGAGAGGACTGGGAGTCTGTTACCAAAAGTTGTCAAGATGGACTTAATGTAGTAGTAACTTGGTTAAAAAACAATCTATTAACCCTAAATGCGTCTAAGACCAAATTAATACCATTTAGCATTTCTCATAGGACTGCACCTGCCGAACCACTGATTGTAAAGGTACATCACTGCAAAGAAATTGGTAGTAATACTTGTGAGTGTGTTATTTTAGAGCCAGTAAACTCTTTGAAATACCTGGGCGTCATTATTGATCACAACCTTGCCTGGAAATCGCATATTAACTCTCTTTCAGGTAGAGTGAGAAAGCTCATGTTCATTTTTAAAAGGCTCAGAGCTGTTGCTGATCTTGATGTGTTAAGGCTAGTATATACTTCTCTTTGTCAGTCTATTTTAGGTTATTGCATTGTGGCATGGGGTGGTGCATACAAATCCTATCTTCTTAAGCTCGAACGCGCTCAACGTGCTGTGCTTAAGGTAGCCCATCGAAAATCATTTCAATACTCAACCAACAATCTTTATGCTGAATGTAAACACTTAAGAGTTAGACAACTATATATTGTATCTGTGATACTTAGGTTCCACAAAACTGCAGCACAGAAGCTCATTCTGTGCCGTAAACATACTAGATGGAGAGTTCCAACCAGGCAAACTGACTTTTACCGACGGTTTTATACTTGGGTGGCACCTTACTTATATACTAAAATCAACAGGCAGCTAAACATTGTACACCTTACCAGGAATAGGTGTGTTAAAACCATCAGGCAATGGTTATTGTCTAAAACATATGAAGAAAATGAGCAAATTTTACATATCGATACATAATACTAAGTTAGACTCCATTAAAATAGGAAGTAATTGTGACAAAATACAAGTTTTTTTTTTTTTTTTTTTTTAAATTTACCCCTATTGATTGTATTTGTATGCATTAATAATAGTCATAAAAAACACATTTAATGTACGTATAGTTATATAATATGTACAACAAACACTCTTTTCTATTTAAGTAATTTACTCTTATATTAGTTTAAGTGTAAATATAACTGTTCATTTGCTTATATACTTTTAGGAAATTCTTTTTGTTTTTTCTTTTTCTTTTTTATCACAACGATGTACGGTAATAATAATTGTAAGCTACACTACTGCTACGTAATACACTGTGTACTCCCTTTAACACAGTCTGTCTCAAGCTATTTTGTAATAAGTCAACACACCACTTGTAACGCTCTTGGCTATTATTTATGTTTGTGTGAAACTGTTCTCCACAACACAGGGAATCCTAGTGTGGAGATCAGAATCCAAACCACTACTTAGTGTTACCAATTAGATTAGCACTTACTTTAAGATTGTTATTATTATATTATTATCTTTGTGACCGTGGAAATAAAGTTATTCTTATTCTTATTCTTATTCTTATCTTAATATTTTTTTTAATATAGTTAGGTGTGCAAAAAAGTTATGTATATATAATGTAGGAGTATAATGGTGTGCCTATAATGACCGGCGTGTGAATCGACGAATTCAACACGTTATTTTTAAGGCGACGATTTACCCGTGTGTCTATATTGAATTATTTTGTTTACGATTGTTGAAAAGTTTACTATGTATGTGTATTTCAAAAAATTATGCGATGCTATTCTTTATCTAGATTGTCCGATGCACGGCTAATTTTACATGTTTATTCACTCGTAACTTGAAGACACCCAGATTGTATTTATGAGAAGCACAAGGCTTCGCGCGAAGTTGTATTTCAACTAAGTCTGGATGGGGCATTGCCGTCCGCCTAGTTACACTACGTATTAACCCAGTTAATTTTAGAGTAGTGTTTCATCTTAGAACCGCGTCATCACTTAACATAAAGTGAAACAGAGATCCGCAAGCTTAAAATATTTAAAGTGATCTTCCCGTTAAGTATTTATCCAGTCCGCGGATCCTTAATCAAGTCACCAAATACAGACCGTTTTTATTTGAATACAAAACGACTAGTCCGTGGATATAAATGAACTGTAACTATTACAGTTGCAATATAACATGTATTTAGACAATACGGTCTTGACATTTAATGTTGTGGCATCGTTATGCACGACACGTGCGCTAGGTATATTATGAACATTCAGACTCTGAATGTCTATTAGATAAAAAAAAAATTGGTTGTCTGTAAAGTCGGTTTACGGACGATAGATTTACGTGATAACGTCATGATCATTTATGACTTTGACTTTGAATTTGACCATTGACCATTCACCGTTACGCGGAACGTTACTATTTTTCATTTTGGCATTCATCAATTTATAAAACGTTATCACGTCAAAAAGTACTGATGGGCAAACATAAGTTGAGACATGTTTGCCCGGACAGTATTTTTTTCTCAGTGTGATGGTATGTATCACTCAATGGCAATGAGAAGTATGTGTATGAGAGAAGGTTACACTTGAGTGACTTTAATTATTTTCATTTTGTCCGTAGCACGTTCAATTCTGGACAAATGCCTCACCCATATATTATTACACAAATCGCAATCATAATACTGTGTGAGGAAATAGCTTTTGTCGATTAATAAGAAACTGCAAGGTGGTATCAATGACTTGAGCTTCCAGTGCAGATAACACACCGTTATCAAATTCCTAGCATGGTGATAGGGTTTTCAAGTACCTGCCTGGCTAGCCCTCAAGTTTGTAAAACTGTCATCAAACACTTATGCTTTTGGTTACAAATTTAAACAAGTAAACACTTAAGGTCAAGCGTGATTACGCCTTCGACCACATCCTCACTGACCATCAAGTGAGATGTTGTTCAAACGCTAGATCTATAAAGTATTAAAAAACAAAATGACAGTGACTGAGTACCTGTTCAATATCATTGGGGTCCTCTTCTTTGATAAGATCTGTAACGATTTGGTCCTCCGAGCTGTGAGCGATGTCATCCTCGGTACCATCCTGAGTAACATATATTACAATAATTGATAGCGCATTTTCACGTAAAATAATTCTGATCAGGATAAAAAAGTATTAAGTGTAGTCTTTTCTTATGAAAAGTAGTTATGTATTAAAAATCTCAGACAATATAAACTTTGTTCGAAATTGTCTATGCGATTTAGCCAAAATTTGTAATCGTGCACTGACAATACAGCACTATTGCCTTTTGTTCGCGGCACGCTTTGGACTACCTAAAATTGTGCGGCTCGAAGATTTGTCACAAATATTTTATTGAAATTCCTGCTGGATTTTGAGGCAAATTGTTGAGTTTGTTTTTACGCGTCGCGCACTTTAAGTAATGAAAAACGCTTTATATCCGTTACGTGGTTTAATACTTACCGAAAAACAGACAGACACAGCGATATCTAATTATACTACGTATAGATTTGCACTAAACAAAAGGAAACTACTCCTGCACTTTACTTTTTTTTTACATAACTCTTACCAATGTGACTTTAGGAGCAATTTAAAACGCACTGTATGTCCAAGACAAAATATCTAGTAATTTAGAGACCGCGGTATTTATAGCAAAACTATCTGACCTGGCAAGCATTGTTCTGCCATATAAATTATTGAAATGTCAGTGACGCGACACTTTAAAATTAATTTACGTCAATGATCGACGGTTACTTGTTCATACATAAATACTGAAATCGCGATGATAAAATGGGAGGTACGGGTAGAACGGTGAAAAATACTTTACGACCAATTCTCAGACCTACCAAATATACGTAAAAAAACATGTAACTTAGGCAAGTCGTTTTGAAGGATTCAATAACATACACTGTGACACGAGGTTCTTTATATTCAGTATTTTCCTGACATTGCTATGTACATTTGGTTGGGGTTTCTCTCTAGATCAAGTGACAGAAGCATATTTGTTTCGTTTTAACAAGATCTCACCTTGGATTTATCACCGTTCCTCGCATCGCCATTGTTAGCGGCCGCCGCGGCCTTGGCTGCCTCTTCGCGTATCACGCGCTCCACCTGATAACAACCGTTCACTTCATCAGGCACTTGTCTTTTTTTAATACACTTGCTGTCATCGCGAAAGTCATTTCGCCGAAATGGCTGTTTGCTCACACCGCGGATTATTCTAAATTTTAGCATGAATAAACTTCTAGTAACTTCTTAACGAAAAATCCAATTACTTTTCTACTTCCAGTTTTCTAGTTCTCCAATTAACTAAAAAGGAATTTAATGGGCCATATCCAGTTATGATAGAAGTTACTATACAAATAGATATTTTATCGATTTTTTTTATCGATTAAGGATAATTAATCAAGGTAAAAATGTCAACAGTTTTTATCGTATTTTAATAGACTAAGTTGAATAAAAAACACCTAGTCGTAAAAGTTATTTCACAATTCTGAGTATTGCAGTCGGTTCCAATTTTAAAAAAATATTTTTTCACCCTTTTCAGCGACATGGCCATATTAGTGGAAGAACTAATAACGACGTGTTCTAGAGTGGTGACCGCGAATCTGCAGACGCAGTAAAGAACACCCTCGGATTAGGGGGAGCGACGATCTTCGCAGGGTGGCTGGAGGTGTCTGAATGCGGGAGACCGAGAATCATATTCAATGGCGTGCAATGGGAGAGGCATATGTCCAGAAATGGACTGCAACAGGCCGATGATGATGCCAAATAAATACATTTATAAAAATTATTATATATTATTTATTATATAAATTATATATATAAATATATATATAAATATATAATATATATATATATATATATAATAGCTGACTGAACATGAATGCGGAAGATCGCAAAAGCTGGATGCAAACCAGTTCCAACTGTTCTTTGTGAAAAGCAACGCGTGTTTACGTCCAGCAGTCCTGTATTACTTTGTCTCTAATGATAATAATGGTACGCACGATTACGAAACAGCATTCCAGCGTCTAAGCAACTCGACGACACTCCTTAAGCAATCTGACGGGGTCACAAGTACATCCAAAGAAGTGTTGCATCGCTACGAGTAGAGTCGTGAGCGCGTTCCTAGAGGGCAGCACTGACCATAGCGTCGAGATATTCCGGCAGCCGCCCGATGGGGTTGTTGGTGTGCACGAAGAAGTGTGGCGAGCGCCGCGCCAGCAGCCGCAGCGCGCGCCATCCCCACCCCCCGCACGCCGTGCGTCTCCGCACTGCGCCCCCCGCACCCGGGGCCCCGCCTGCGCCCGGGGCCCGCTCTGCCCCCGTCATCATGTACGACTCTGGAATATATCACACCCGACAGTTACTAACTTTGCAGAATGATATTATATTATGATCCCCAACTTATGAAGACTAAAAGTAGATCGGATATGGTATGTAAGTCAGTCCCTCATCGCACATCAATGGCAGGTCGTCATTACTATTGCATTAGCAGTGTGCTACATAATAAAATAAAAAAAATCATTAATATCTACCCACTTCTCTCTAATCAACGTAAAATAAAAGTCAGGGACTAGTTACAATCACTTACATACGATGAAACGGAAGAGCTTGTGAATTATACTACTTGACTACTATTATAATATGGCTACATATACACTAAACACTCATTAACCCCCCCTCCCCACACACCCTCACCCTCACACACACACACATGCGCACACGCACTCACATATACCCATCCAAAAATAAAAAAGGGATGACTGGTTAAAATAAAATTAAATCTATTTAATCGTGATAAATAATATCTAAATATATTTCGCTTTGTCTTATATAAAAGTATTTAAATATAATGTGAAGTATGGAATACAAGTAAGGAACTAAATGTACTTTTTTATTAAGGAGGAGGCTGTTGGTGTTTGTAACACAATTTTTCAAAAAAACTTTCGCAGATACCATTGTGCTTTCTTATTTGTGCTTTATTTTTATTTTTTTTTAATCTAGAGAAGTCTTTTATGTATTCAAATCATTTTGCGCTTAGTTGTACAATTTTTAGTTAGCACAAGTTACATAGTTGATTATTACTAAACCCGCTTTAAAAAAATAAATAATAATTTACATAAATACAGTCTCTAGATACAAAAGATAACAAATATAGCCACTCGTTAAAAATAGAATACAAATATTTTGTCAATATGTCAATATTAAATCTTTTAATTTAGATTTTTATTAATATTCGAACCAAAGGTATGGTATTGTAGATACATTTATTGCATATTTTGTAATCTTTGGTTATGTATTTGTTTTTAATAGAGTGATTTGTCATTAACGGAGCTTTAAAGTATTGGAAAACATGAATGTCATGGTATTATTGAATGCTACATATAATTACTGTGTTTTATATAAATCAGTAAAATTCAGAGATTATGATAGACTATTATGTAAATTTGAGAATATTGTCTATCTGGTAGTTCCTTCTTTATCAAATCAAATACATATTGTGATTGTGTTTGTCTAGACTTATCTAAATTAAGGAGAAACATTATGATTTGGCCATATATTTTATGATCTGATAAAGCTAGAATGTTGATATTAGCGAAAGCCTCATCTGAGATTTTTGCGCTTGGCCTTTGTGATATGATTTGATGAACACTATGTGATGAACACATAGGTGCCAAGCTTTGAATGATTGGATACAGTAAGCATGTTATACTGCCTTAAAAGTTTCTGAAGTAAGATAACTAATTACAATTAGAACAAAGTTGATTTTCCCATGCATTTCATTGTTACATAGGTTCATCCATATCGCTATCGTGATTGCACAGGAACTTTTGTCAAAACTGGTAGCCCATTTCCTTTGTCTGCTGTACATAGATATTTAGATGGCTGCGCAGGACATGGAAGAAATGACGCAAAATATGCGCACTCAATCTGTGCTAAATTTATCATGTAGGTAACATACTAGTTGATGTATATATTCTTGCTAGAGTAGAATGTATTCTGTACCCCACCATATGTATTATACAAATGACGACAGTTTTAAAAAGCCATCCTCATTACAGGGTTTTTGACGTATTCAGACTCAGCTGCAATTTGTTCAGTTAACATTGTTTAAATAGGCAAGTATCAAAACTAAATATCCTTACCTAATGAAGGCATGAAGTCCCGCTCTTTAGTGCGACATGCAGTTAAGTTATCAGGGCACAGGTTCCAAAGCTTTGTCAGCTCATTGCTGTCGAAAAAATATGTAGTCAAGTGATGAATCAGACAAGTTTGCAGCGATAAAATTAAGTCTAATAAAGGTTGTTGACACTCACTTTCCCATATAAGACTTGTTAGAACTCTCATACTCTTTGATAATATCGCCAACTGGGCGGCGACGTTTGCGCGTCTTTCGCACTTCATCTGTGGAGTCTACTTGTACTGGTGGCTTAGGCTTTTGAAACTCTGAAACAGACAAATTAAAACTAAATCATAATGTCGTATTCATCAAATTAAACCGAAAATTGCAGTCTTTGCCTGTTACTGCCACAGTCTGTACTAATACAGTCCAGTAGTTTTGTCAATTAAACTAGTAGCACTCTATTAGCAGTCAGAATTTATTCCTCAATTACCTTATGTTATAATGAATTTATACCTTAATTCAAACGTAATATGAATTATTTCGGGAAGTGATTGTTATTGAAAACATTTGAAAGGTCCAAATTTAAAATAAGTGTAGAGTACACTAATTTTTTAATTAGGGTATACTATTTTACATGCATTTCTCTGGTTAGTGTACCTGGACATCCATCATTCTTCCAAGTGTTCCAGTGTTCTTCTCTCTTAAGTATGCTTTTAACACACTCTGCAAACTGCTTTCCATTTGGTGGGGTCTCACCCAGCAGCCGATATATCAGTGCAGTACTCTCTTTTACCCAATCAACTTGGTCAGACTTTAACTCATGTATTTCCCTGGATATGCAAAATTTGAGCTCTTAGGGATATTTGATTACATTATTAGTAACTTTGTTAGTTATTGTTAATTAAATACTTATTAATGTTCTACGATCCGGTGGATCATATTATGAAATTTGTTTGTTTCTGATTTACTTAAAGGTTAGGTATTAGAAAGATTAACCTGGCAAGCATAAGGTTGGGTGTCATACACTTGAGTTATAAGATAAGATGGTTGTTAGTGCTATAAAGTTATGTTTCAAAGACAAAAAGATATAATTTAATTGATAATATATTCTTTATTCTTATACTTATCCCACACTTGATGGGTCGGCACAACATGTGTCTCTTACTTAATAAATAAACAACTATTAAATGAAATTCTGTAATAGAAGATATAAAAAAATCCTAATTATTATTGGTTTGACATTTGAGGAAAATCTCATCGGACTACATTATCACAAATCTATAATGTTGACTTGCTCTGAGTAATGTGGATTCAAAAATTTACTTACATTTTAAATTTAACAGTTGATGTTAAATACTGATACAAAATTAGAAATTGTATGAGAACACATCTTCTGAAATTTGAGTCAGATAGCTGCAGCTCCAATAGCTTCTGATTAGTCAGGAACTTGGCAAAATAATGCTGTTCCTTGGACTCATGCATTTCCACATCTGTGCTTACTGCCTTTAGTCTGTTTAGCTTAGACTTCTGTAGTTCTACAGATTCTAACTTGTATGATGAGAATGCAGAGAGAACACTGCCAGAATGCTAAAAACAAGAAATAATATTTATTTGATCTGGTAGAAGCGTTTGCAATGTTCTGTCTATCTCGACTCAACTATGGTGCATTTCAAGGGAGGTGTGGGAAAGAAACCAAGCTAGTTTTAGTCTATTCAAAGTGTAGGCTTCTTGAGCCTGGTAATTAAATCATGTCTTCACAGAGGCTACTAAAAGACCATTAATTATTAATATTTAACATCAAATAAATTGCTGATATCTGAGATAATCTCTATAAGTAAAAAAAGAGAAACCTCATCAAATCATCAGACACTAAAAAATAAATGCTATGCAATTAAATCCTTTTAGTATAGCAAGAAATACTTACTGCAACAAACGTTTTCCATTGTAGCTTATTGTAGCATGTGTTTGGATTCCTGAAAAAGTCTTGAAGACTCCAGAACCTACAGTATAAGTTGTAATCGATTGTCAGTTTATTTTTATCTGTATCAACCACCATCTCTTCATCTAATGAATCTTTTAATGTACTAGAATTGTCACCACCAAACTCTGTTACATTCTCAAGATTAAACTCTGAAACAATATTGAGTCCAGAGCGTTCTGAGAATGGGAAGAATTTTGCCAAAAACAAAAGTATCCTGCCACAGAACACTGTATTCTGTGATCGAGACAGTCTACGAAGCAGATCATTGCACATTCTCAGCAAATTGTTCTTGCATGCAACGAAAAATAGTTCCTCTTTCCAAATATTTACACCATTTTCTACATATGAGAACATATTTTCACATTTGTTGAGAGTCAGTGCATCAAAAATATCTCCGAGGAGAACTACAGGCATTGTGGGTGTCACCATTTGTCGCCTACATGACTCTATGCAGAAACTAACGAAGCTTTCCAGAGTATCTGGTTCTTCTATCAGTAAGTCAAGTAGCTTGTCTCGGAATGCCTGGTCCATAGCGGCTTTTCTGTCAGTATCATTAGCATACTTTGAAAATGAGTCGAGTAGATCTATATTGTTTGTTGTAAAAGCTTTTGCTAACACATCCTGCAACAAGGATAAGATTTAGAAGCACATCGTTTACTAGACTATGATATCAGTCTTTACAAGAAATTACCTTATATTTGGCACGTAGCTCATCAAAGCTTTTTCCAGTCATTTTAATATATTTAAAATTCACTTGCCCTATTCTCCTTAAATGCAAATTGCAAAATTTAAGTTAAAAATTATAACCTCACACAAACTAAATACATCAAAGAGATGACCATTTACCAAATATATTACAATAATAACTTCAACTTCTTGTTTCTGGTGGCTTGTCACGGTAGTATTACATTCTCTAGGGTGGCTTGTGCGGGATTACAATACTACACAGTAGAGAGTAGAAGAGTACTGCCATAGATACGTAACTATACTGCAAGGAAAGAATCGTTGATATGTCTTGATCCGAGCTATACTGGTAACTTTTTTTTTCTTTTTTTTTTTATAGATTATAAGCTTGCGTTTGACCACTGTCTCACTTGTATTAAGCGACGACGCGGACTAGGGTGGAGCACACAAACTTAGAAAGAACCTATTCACTCGTGACTTGAAGACTCCGGGGTTCTACATATCGGGAAACACAGACTCAGGCAGTGAGTTCCACTCTCTGGCAGTACGCATTATAAAAGTGGAAGCAAAACGCTTCGTGCGTAACGGTGGTATATCTACCATGTAGCGATGGCGCATAGTCGTACGTCTGGTTGACCGATGATAGAATGGAGATGGTGGAATTAAATTGTGTAATTCCAGTGCAGTAACTTACTACCATCGAAATAATATGTACTACGTACAACATAGTTGTACGTATTATGTATATGTACCATCGAAATAATATGGTAGTACTTATGATTTCGATGATATCTACATATTATTTCGATGCATAGTATTATTTAAGTACTGCGCAGACATCGCATACAGGCCGGGGCATGTCTAGGACTTTGTTTTCCGAGCGATCTAGCTAGAATATGATAGTACTCGTTTTTTTTAAATTTTGGTGCAATGTTTAGGCAAAAGGACTACGGTCTGTTTCTATGCAAACAAGTGCTATTTTTTTCGATTTTATGTTATTTTTCTTTTTAGTTTGGGCCATTAATTTCAAATTATATAGACATATATTAATTTACTTCTAGACTAGGTATTTTCAAATTCACCACAGTAAATTAAATATTTACAAAAATTGATCAATGAATAAACATTTTAAATAATTTGTGTTGCGTGCGTACCTATCTCTAATTCATACTAAACGCTTTAAATTCATCCTGTATGTCCCTACTAATGCTAATTTTTAATAAGGCAAAGCCCAATATTTATATATTTTTTTATCCTACTTCTTACTAATATTATATAATATGCGAAAGTATGTGTGTATGTATGTTACCTCTTCACGCTCAAACAGCTACACCGATTTTGATGAAATTTGATATGGAGATAGCTTATATCCTGGATTAACACATAGACTACTTTTATCTCGCAAAAAGTATAGTCCCCGTGGGATCGATGAGGTAGCGGGAAAACTATAATCCACGCGGGTGAAACCGCGGGGCGCTACTAGTATTTAAATAAGAGGAATACCTACCAGTCCATTTAAAAACTTTCTTTTGACGGCCGACATAGGGACTTGCCTAGCGGGACTTTACCAGCTGGGTTTTTAGTTTACCTATGAATTCTATAAATAGAAAGTGCCTTTCTTTCTAATGGTTCATTTCACTATTAATTCTGTGACTGATAACACCTATCAAAAATTAAAATAATCTTCTATGTACTTTTATTCATATAATAATTTAATATTAATCTGTGTTCACTACTTTGTAGTTTTGTATTTTGACTAAGATTTGTTTTATTAACAAAATAAACTAATTATTGTATATGCACAAATCTATGTCGAGTTTAATTTTAATTGAATTAATACCTATTTCGCGTCAATATCATAAACAAGTTATAGTCCTTAACGATTAAGACTAGTTGTTTTCTCTAAACTTAGCAAATTCGGTGTCCACCTGACTAACATACACAGATTATAAATCCTGACATATTTACAGAAAGCTAGGACAGAATGTCTCCGCAATCGGATAATATTACTTATCTATGGTATATAATATAGATTATATTGTAGACACGGAACCGATTTGTGTCTAATTTGTAAACTTTCAATATTTATCCATAATCCTTTGTCTGAAGATGTATTAAAATCTGACTCAAATATCTATTGTGTAGAGCATTTAATAAGTTCACATCAAAAACAAAGAATTAGGTTTTGATTGGAATCATGGATCGGAATATTATGAGGTAAGGCAATAATTGCTTTCGTTGGCTATAAATCTTACTGTTACGAATGTGGATTTAAATTGTAATTTGTAAATATACCCATTCTATGCCACGTTAAAATCTGTTGTAATTGAATATTCTTCGATTAATCCGAACGAACCCTAGGACATAAACCTGAGTAACTAAATGTTGGCACTAAGACTAACCAAACTAAAGTTTTAGCCCTACCTAAGTTTTAGGTCTGAGCTTATGAACAGAAATGAAGCAATTTTTTGTTATCAGTAACCTTATCACGGTGCTTACGCTTTGTTTTTGTACTTACACTAAGTGTGTTTGAGATGCACAAGTGTCGTTTTTGGCAGTGGAGAACTGAACAAGCGTTCGATTTGGGAATGTGGTATTTGTGGCAAAAACAATATACAACATAATATACACTTCAATTACACGAGAGCTGTCAAATCGACGATTCATTTGAATATTCATAATGTTTCAATACCTCGAATATTAGCTTGATTCATAAGGAGAATTACATTTTCATAATGGAAATAGAAAGAACATTACACTGGCGTATTTTTTCATGTTTGTTCACTCATATTTGCTGTAACTGTCAATCTTTATGTGGTCAAAAAACACTCACAAAAGACCCAGCCTCGGAAGTGGGTCAAAAGTGGCAGGTTATGGTGGTGTTTTTAGCACTTTTCATGCATCTAGAACGGTGATTGAAAATAGTTCAATACACTACCTGTGCCAAAATGAACGTAAAATGTAATCATTTTGGGCTTTTTAACTGTTCCATCGCCCATCTTAAATGCACTTAATGTATCATAGTATGACAAAATATGTCCAGTGTTATGAAATATGTTTTTACTTTCGTGATAAGAGTAATTTAACTGTGTAGAAGGCAAACTAGTGGTGTCTATATTGAAAGGATTTTTTTTAAGGAAATTGGGACATTAGGTATGTCCCAATTCCATTCGTTATATGCACTAATTTATACACAGTCATTTTATTATCTTTTTCATTTAGCAAGTCCCTCTCATAATGGGTAGAGTTATTTTAGTAGGAAGGAGTTGGCTTACAGTTCTGAATGCTTACTAACCACAGGTTACTCATACTTTTATGCATTAAAATAAATTTTGCCAAAGTAGAAGTATTTCGTAATAAAATGAGACTGAGTTTTAGTAACACCAAAATATCTAAGAAAGCATGAAACTGAAATTATTTTCTTAAGTATGAAAATAATTTGAATGGTTTCTTTTTATATATATTGTTTGCATCAGGGAAGTAAATCTGGGATGAAGACTTGTAAATACTAGAGATTTCATCCATAACAACCTCAGTTGTAACAATTTTTTAGTTAAGGAACTTCAGACTTACGTCCCTTGAATTTAAAGTATACTTTGGTAGGAAATTCATTTGGCATTAGCAACTTCAGATATAGCATCAATTTTGGGAAAAGGGACTTGTTGTTATGAACTATTAATGACAGATTACGACAGAGACTACCTACTACTACTATTCTCATATTTTAAAATTATTGCACTTTCAATAAAATTCATTTATTTTTAAACATAGTACTGTATAATGATATTGCATTAGTGCGAGTACTGTGTATTTGCCAGCTTTCGTTAACCGAACTGTAGAAGCTAAAATTTTTTTTCAATCCTTACCAAAGAAAAGAAGAGTTGTGATATTTAGGTAACTAGTTTAGTAAATACTAGCGGTCTGCCTTGTCTTCGCGCGGCAAAAAATGTACAAACTATAAGGTTCACTAATTTTTTGGGAATATTATATAGCCTATGTCACCCGGGGATAGTAAAGCTTCCCAACAGTGAAAGAATTTTTCAAATTGATTCAGTAGTTTCGGATCTTATTCAATGCAAACAAACCAACAATCAAATCTTTCCTCTCTATAATATTACTATAGATAAAAAACAAAGAGGCAAATAAACCATTGAGTTACAATAATTAAAATATTCTGCCTCATTCATGTTGGCCAGCATAGATTAATATTTTTGTTTACTAATTAGTACTAACTAATCACTTAAATAAAAAATTCCTAATACAATACAAATACATACAATTTTTTGACTCTTGCCACAAAATTACAGTAATTATAATATTATAATTATAATAACATTTAAGATAAGTAAAGTTCAATAAGCGGTCTTGTTTATTCTCCATTTAATGATTATTGCTATATACTATTCAAAAGTTACTCTAATTTTCAATTGGCTGACTTCATTTTTTTTAAATTCCTCCAGAACGATTTTGATAAATTTCTTCCTGTCTTAAGTAGGTACATGATTTAGGTTTGCCAATTGATGTTGTTTCTGTCGGGTTCCAAATACAAAATATTTATTTCTTGTACAAAAATATAGACATTTTAACCAACTATACTTAGAGCAACTTCCAAGATTTTGATTTGATATTTTTAGGAAGAATAATATCTGCAGGATCTGCTAGTTATCCTCTCCTTCTTCTTGTCCTATCCCTGTCGCTTGATAGAATTGGCGCAACAATTTTTTCTCTTCCAATATGTTCTATTCCTAAAATAGTTAATGAAAAGAGATTCAAGAGGATGAAAGGACTCCTCCCATTAACTATTTTATATCATGTGATAAGTTCACGCAGTCAATCTATACCCCCTTCATCTACCTCTATATCAATCCACATTCATACTCTTTTTGCTATGTACTTATTATCTCTCATGACATCCCCATATCAAGCCAGTATTGTATATCTTTGTTTTATTCTGATTACAGGTCAAGCTATGTGAGCAGTGGTTCTCGATCACTCCCTCACATGGGAGGCAGCAAGCGGCATGCAGGAAATGGACATGGAAATGGACATAATAGTAATGGACACAGAGATCCTGCCAGATTTAGCCCCCCTGCACAGAACCCTCCTATGCTAGACCGCCAGAATAGTAACCAACATGATGACATAATTAATTATATTTATGACTCTTGGAATAAGGTAAGTGTATTTTCAAGAGCTTATCTAAAATAATTTTAATGATAATATATAGAAAATAAAAACACACTTTTGTACATAACCTAAATAAAAATTAGAAATGGTAATCTTGGAGATCCTGGTGAGTATAATGGGACAAACTATTCCAATTATTACATTGTCATCGGTCCATGATTAGTGTGCAAAGTTTCAATGAATCCGACGTTTCGAAGGGGTGAAAATTCCATTCAAAGATTTCGTTACAGAGATAGAGGAGAAGGTAATAAAAGCGTATTAAAATATAATGCTGGAACTGATCTATGTCGCTCTGAAGTTCTGTTCTGTGAACTTTAGTGCATGTACTGAATGTGTTTCATTACAAACACAAGTTTTCAACAATTGAGAGAGTATTAGCTTCAATAGCTAGTACTCTCTCAATGGTTGAAAACTCAATTGTCAGAACAATGTGACTCTGGTTTCTGTATCGATTTTAAAAAAAAACTTCCTGTGGCTGTCCTATGCCGCGCTTGCCAGTCCAAAGTTTCCATTTCAGAATATTTCGATCCCAACGACCATGGGTTCTTCGAGCTATATGCCCTGTCCACTGCCACTTAAACCTTCTAAGCCGCTGGGCTATGTCGGTGACTTTTGTTCTTCTGCGAATCTCGTAATTTCTGATTTGATCGCATAGAGAACCGTCGGGGGTAGCCCTCTCCAGAGCTTGTTGTGCAACTTTGAGCCTGCTTACAAGGCCCGTAGTCAGATACTATGTTTCAGCTCCATAAGTCATCACTGGTAACATACTGTTCGAAACCCTTAGTTTGCAACCAATCAATCAATCAATCACAACAGACAAACAACCATTGTGGAATTTTGGACGATAATCTAGAATCTATATTGGTTTGACTTAAATCCCAGCAGTGTAGTACAGAAAAGTAACTGTTACATTTTCACCTATCAACTAGTTTTCTAACTTCAATGTATTCTCGTATAGGTTTATAGATGGGGTGTTGAAGACATAGGCATAGATATATAAATCTCGCCTCGGAGCATACTATATAGTATGTGTCTGTGTAGGTACATGTATAACTAATTTTAAGCTATACAACATTGTTACCTTTTTTTGCAATAAGAATATTGATTAATTGATTGAAAATTCATTCTCTGAGGATTTATCTGTATCCATTGAGTTACCCCAAAAGATAAGGCCATATTTTAAGACTGATGCTGCTACTCTATGGTTTGATGTTTGTGGGCCGTCTATGTTAGCAACGGAAGATATTTTATATAAAACCTATGCCATACTACTTACTTAGTTATTTTTCCAATTTAGTTTACTGTTGAATATGACATCCAAAATATTGGCAGAATCAACCATATGTATTAAACAGTTCTGATAGTTTAATATGCATGTTGTGTACTTGAGATCTGTTACTAAAATGCATAACCTGTGTTTTATTTAAATTTCTATAATCAAGGCATTGTATTATTGACGCCAACGTATTGTTTATTTCATCCTCGTAAAGTTCCTTATTTAACACGCAATCGATATAGTACTGTCGTCGGCAAAAAGAGCCATTGGATTAGATGCAACTTTCGGTCATTTATGTATAATATAAACAAAAAAGGTTATAATACGCTGCCCTGCGGTACACCGTAGTGAACCGCACGAGTTTCAGATCGATGTAACTCTTTACGTTTTGATTTTATATTTATCGTGGATATGACGTATGACGTTACTTGTGTTCTATAAGTTAAATAGGATTTTATCAAGTTTAGAATGTTACCTTTAATACCGTCATCTAACACCTCAATCCGTATTCGGTAGCTAGTAGTAGTAGGCTTATAATATTTTCACACTCAGATAAGTGGAGTGTGTGAATGAGTACCATTTTCTCACTTTTTTTGTAGATGGTGGGTTGTCTATGCCATCCTTGCCTTAAATAAGCCTAAAGCAAAAGTTAACGAGTGTTTGAAGCGAGAGGGAATACGAGAGCAAAATTTTCAACTTTGATCAACATTATTTTCAGGTGACACGTGAATTAGAGCGAGGCAGTCAAGAGGCGAGATATTACCAGGAGGTAATCGCGCCACGTCAGCTCGCTAACTTTAGACCATTTAACTTCGACGAGTGGTGGGGCCGACGCAAACTGCAGTCAATAAACAGACAGAACCACCGATCTTCATAGGCTTCAGGGATCTATAGCTGGAACCGTTCTAGGTATAACAATTTATATGCAAACAACAATAATTATCCCATATAGGTACATCTTTAAGAAAAAATATCAAACTTCATAATGCATGACCGAAAGGCCCGGCAATTCCTTTAGCAAGAATCTTACAATTATATACATAACACATAGAATTATAGAAGTGACAGAGAGATAACCCGTTTATTTGAAACTAAATATGGCTTCAAACATCATTTCTGATATGACTTTTCGCTACCGAATGAAGGGGACTTAAACCATACCGCCAACAATGTGCCTGTGCTCAGCAAACCAACAAAAACGACGCTAAACGTTCTACCCTATAATCTATTAGAAATTCCCTATGGAAAAGGAACATCAGCATGGTGCAGACAACCAGAACTTATAAACCTGTTCCTAAATAACTAGATAAAGCTGAGGCTTAAATCTTAACCTAGATATCATCACCTTTCACTGTAACCTGAACTGCAGATAGCTCACAGATAGATAAGATTGTGTGCAGAAAATTGAAATTGCAAATCATGTAACTACTACTTTTACAGTGCAAACCCCACAGAAGAGAAATAAAGGCCGACTTTTTCCAACCAAATTATCTGAGATTTTGGCCGAAATCTAAAAATACATCACAAATTTGCTGGAAAAATTGTGATTTGATCTCGGATCTCGGATAATTATGATTGGTGGCCCTAAGACGAAGAATCAGATTATGGTGATACTAAATAATAATGGCATTGAAGAGCATTTAATTCTATGGAGATTTATACCACCTGATTTAATACTGCAACCGCTGTGCTGGCAACCTTAAGCCAGTTAGTAGGTACTCTGTTACCTGAAAGTGTTGGATGACAAGGGTAGTTGGTTGACAGGGGGAATGCACAATACAACTCAAGTGAGACTCTGGTGTAAGTTTTATTAAGTAGGTATTATAAGCTCGCGTTTGGCAACTGTCTCACTGGATGTGATGACGTATGATTTGTCAGCAGTATGAGAAAACCCCTTTAAAAGCTGAATAACACAGAACAAGTCAGGTGGTACAGAGTTTAACGCGCAAGTTTCGGAAGCCTTATTCCACTTGTAGAAATTATTCCATTATAAGATCGTAGCGGCTGTTAGTGATTTTTTTTTCATATACATCCACGATTGCCTACCTTGCCGCCTGTAAACAGACGATGTGATGAATGGAAACGAAGGAACGAATCCTTTTGACCATATCAAAAAATCTATTGATTTTCTATTCTACGCTTACGGAATAAATAAATAACCGCTAGAGTATCCCAAGCTAATCGGACATTATAAAGCGATCACTGACGACACATTTAGAAATTAGCAGAATAGTTATTGGCATAATATTTTTCTCTCTATATCTCTTTCCTTCTTCGTCTTTAGTTTTCTTACTTACTTTGTCTAGACTCTGCTTCTCTTAAGCATTCTGTTGTTAAGCTTTTAGAATAATGTTTAAAACTCGAAAGGGATCCAAAAGATAAAACTCCGTTGTTGGTCGAGAATAATATTTTCGATAGTATTAAATTCGTGCTGTAAATAATTGAAGCCGTCACTTTGCCGCATACAACATATCGTGAAGGAAAATAATTAAATTGAGTTCAAACTATAATTAGTGATGAAGGGTTTTCTGGGTGGATAAATAATTTAATAATCACTAAAAAAAATCACTCACCAAACAATCTCTTTCGTTTGATGGTCTATCGCGTGATATTGGCGAGCTTGTGGTGGCTTATCCTAAAACGTTGGGAATTATAAATTAATTTGTTACAACGGTTGCACAGATCAAATATACTTATCTTGATAAGCCACAGTGGTCATTCAGTTTGTTTACGTGGACAATAAGAAGTTTTATCACCTTCTTCATGTTACACCACTCAAAAATAGCAGCCATATGCAGACTTCTTTATATTATAACTTACGCTGTAAATTTGGTACAGAGCTATTATTTCCTTTATTTATTTTGACAAAAATAGGCTTTAGCAGCTTTCCCCCCATTATAAAGAACATTAGTGATAAAAAAAGTTGCAGTAGTATCTCTATATTACAGCTACAGCGCAGCGTAGATACATTCAGGTAACTTCAGAGATACAAACGAATGTTGTGCCTACTATACATGGTTATAAACAAATTTTATCTGATAATTAGTCAATTTTAACGATTCCCATATTAAAGTTATGAAGATGAAATAGATTTGTGGTTGTTTCAAATCATGTGAAAGAAGACATGCTATAAGAATGTTATTTATTAAGATGTATTTACAGTTTGTGTATGAATATGTAGACCGATAAAACTGTTCACTAATCATCTGAGTACTGCAATTTTACAAATTGACAGTTTTTGCACTCAACATTATCAAAGTAATTTGTTTTAATAATGAATATTATCATAAGTGTGGCCGCCCAAAATTGGTTTGTAGTTTCTTTAAAAAATATTCTACAGTAAACATATTTTTAGATGACAACACTCGCCTAACGCAAGATTATGTCATCAGAATATCTAGATTATTTTGGACTTAAAAAAATGATTGGTATTATATAAAATAAGGTGTCAAATGAATTTTAAGCGGCTTCGCTTTAGTGCATTGTTTTAATTAAAGACAGGATAGATTTTATTATTAGACAATGTTGTAATTTGATTTAACGTGAAGGTAGAAAATAAAATTAAAAAAGAGCAATAATATTGTAAGAAGTTGACATGAAGTCAGTTAACGGTTTTAAAAAGATTTAAGTGACATTATATAGGCTATCGGTGTCCTCACTGATCGACATGTAAATAAGGTAGTTTTTAATTTTTTAGCATTAAGATATTGATTTTTTTCAGTATAAAATAGAAATGGCTAGAATGTTTTAATCATGACTTCTTATGATCGCATTTTAAAAAAATGACGTTTTTATTCATACATTGACATGTTTCTTGGACGTGATCTCATGATAACGCAATGTGCGTTTAATAGTAGTAGAAGCTATAGTTTTGCGCCCTGTGTTCTTTTCTTGTAAAAAAGGTCCACAATATTAGTTGATGGAACTGTTTCATAATAAGGGTTCTTTATCTTCATCTAAACTCTTGTAATGCTATTGTTTATGACATTGAGGTAAAATTACAGCATATGTCTGCATTTATTTGTAAACGTTTGGCGCCAAAATCCATTTGCTGATCGCGCATGCGTGTTGTGCCGCGTCCACAGATTGTATGTAGAAAAACTGCATTGCAACCTCCTTTGTTCAGCTGAAGTTGTAAAAAAGTTAACGTTATGATGCAGTTGTCCATAGAAGAGCTGTATCACAATCTAACTTTTTAAATGATGAATGATGACAATGAATTTAATAAAGATAGCATGATATTGACGCAGTCGGGTTGTTTGTTTTTTTTAAATAATATTTTTTTAATCTTTATATTTCAGTAGGTATGAGATTAGATAAAATATACCAGGTGCCATCTCCACGGATAAAAATTCGAGGCAATAGGCATTGAAAAGTATTTTTAACCATATCGAGGCACCCTTTTTGTGTCATATGACTCGCAAGACGTTTCTTACGTCATTAAGGAACGCTTAAATGACGTATTCAACGTTCGGGACACACTCAATTATCTATTTTAAGCATATTTTATTTTTTCTTTGTCCTTACGAAATTGTGCAAAGGGCGTAAAACATAGCAACCAAACACCAAGTTCGTGTCATGGAATTATATTTTAGATTTTGAACCAACATTTGTATTTAACCAACGAGTGCACTACATTCCAATAATTGTTGAGTGACGCATGTACTTTGCATTTTTCTTGTATATATGTACGTTTTGAGTGATGCAGTGCTGTACAATTATGGATTTGAATAAATAGTTTTTTATTACGAATTTGAGTTTTATTGCAATCTCACCGAAGAACGAATACGATTCATGTGCGTAGAGATGGGATTTGTATTTTTTGTAACATATCATATATTTAATATATATACATTCATGTTTTTCTTCCACTTTTATGATGCGTAGGTACCTACTGCTAGCGAATGGATCACGTTGCCAGAGTTTGTTTCCTGATAGGTACAATCATGGAGTATCCAAGTGACGAATGAATAGGTACCTCCTAATCTTGCGTTATAAATCTTCGACCATATCGTCACTTAACATCAGGTGAGATAGTGGTCAAACCTACTGCTAGCTACATTTATAATTATCAAGCAACTACCCGCGTAAGCCTGTATTGGGTATGAAAACATAATGTAATTGTGGTTCGACTCTCAAACAATCTCATTTGATGGACTCAATTTAGATCGTATCACGGGCATTTTGCGAGTCACTGACATAAAGCAGGGGATGACGGTGATCGCTTCGCTAGACGATTTGCGCGTCCTAAAAGTTCATGTCGACTATTAAAATATAGACTGACCTAGCTACCTGCCTGTAAGGTTCCTAACATTAGTTCTGAATAAGTAGTTTTGAGCATCTATTTACTTAGGCAAGTACCTATGTTGAGTGGTGAAACCGCAAACTTGCTACCCCTTATTGGAATTCATTTCGCATACCGCTGCCGTAGCTCGTCATACAAATTGTCAATATTACTTACAAAGAGTCATAATTAAATGGAAATCAATTGTCAATTTTGCAATGATTGGCATGTGTGTATGCTAAATCCTAACCAACCAAGATTGGTCAAGTATTCAGTTGTCATATATGTAAGTATGTAGTTAATGTTTATCTATAAAAGCGATGTCCACTGAAATATATATATATATCATATGAAGCGATGATAGCTCAGCGGGGGAGCGTTGCCTGTCAAACTGACGGACACTGGTTCGATCCCCAACAACAGTTTGAGCTTCCGGTGAAGGTATCACCGTTATCAAATTCCCAGCATGGTGGTATTGTACTTTCGAATACCCGCCTGGCTAGCTACCACCCTCAACTTTGAAAATCTGTCACCAAACACATAGTGTGTTCAGGCAGAGCAGTCCTTCAGAGCCAGTGAGCATTCTAGTTCTAGCGTGATAACATCTTCGAACACACTGTCACTGACCATCAAGTGAGATAGTGGTCAAACGCTAGATCTATACAGTAAAAAAAAAAAATTCTAACATATAGTCCTTATCATTAAATAACAGCCGAGGGTATAATTATATTTCTTATGCAGTGTCTCGTACTATGATAGGATTTTCGTAGTCTATGGTAGGACTAGTCACAGGTCACTGCGACCCTAACTCTACCATCTATAAAGACAGGAGATACAGATTGTCCCCTATTTCGGGGATGCATGCAGGAAAACGAGACTGTGTTACACGTGCACTGTGAAGCCACATGCACGACAGAAGTATTAAAATCACAACTGGACTGCGTAAGGCTGACATTTATTGTCTTTGTAAGAACCACATGTGTTACTGGAGCAGTTATGCCAGCGACCCAGGTGTATGGTCCGTTATATTAAAGAAGTTAGAGGATGGCTTGGGTGGTGCCACTATTTTGAGCATTTTTATTTATTTTTTATAGATGCGTTTAGCGTTTGACGTTTTGACATTCCCCCCGCTCGCCACTACCGTAGTTGCAAAAAAAAAAAAAGTATATCTGAATATCTAATCGTTCTAAAACGTTCGTCTTGATTAACCTGTCCGTTCCCGTTGTGATGTTACGTCTTGGTTGAGTGACTGCTGATGACTTCTTTGTGTACTCCGTTATTTTAGTACTCGTAGGTAATGTTGGTGGCCGAACCACCAACAGTATACGAGCACCTACCTACTAAAATAATAGAAGTATGCATTGGAGCTGCCTGAACACTGAACCTAAGGCTGGATAGGTAGGGTACTTGTCTGTCAATTGCGGGCAAGTGATTAATTAATGTCTACACTCCTCTGAAATCTACGGTAAGATGATACCGACCATCATATTTCAGACAAAGGGGATGGCAGGATCATAACTCCCAGATGAAGAACTGCAAATAAGTTCGAAACTGGTCGGAGAGTAATTTTCCAGTGTTTACCACGTGAGTCCTAGTCGGTTTGTTACATTACAATATCCATTATAATAGATATCACTGTGCAGAGCTTGTACTTACGAGTTAATAATTATGTGGGTACATACTCTTCCTACAAGAGACATGTCACAGATTGTTTAATAGTTACTACGTGCAATGCTTCTAATGAGCTACAATGAACTTTGGACGCCTTCGGCATTGTGGTCTGCTGAAGTAGACTGGGACAAAGTTTCTTTGATTATTATTTGCTACTTACATAGTTACTTGTACTTATGGTACGAATATTGCTTATAACATTTGGTTGTAACCCCAAAGGGCTCATAGTTCAATCAGACTGATAACATAGAATGAGAGGGTTTGGTATGATGTACATTAAAAGTTGTTAGGCCTTATATAACAAGATTCATGTGTCAAAAAATAATTCAGCTATGTACCTATGATTGTTTTATTTTATCGTTTTAACTTTGAAACGACACTATAGATTAGTTACGAGATTTTTAGGTATAATCCATTTCCAAAAAGCCACCTCCACAAGGACCGATGCTTATTCGAGTTGAGAGTGCTGAGTCCTGTATGGACGTCCGGCTTAGGGTGCCCGAGCCCTCCTGACTCCTCTGGGATATATACGTGCCTTCTTCTTAGGAAGCAGTGATGGCCAATGCGGGTTGACGTATTGGCTAGTAGCCAAGGTCAGGGTCAAGGGGGTCAAGGGTCAAGGTCAAGTTTCAGACCACTCGAGTGCCTTTGACTTGGCATAATGACTAGTCGCCCTCCATAGTACGGAAGCGCTTAGATGAAAATGCTACTAGGAGTCAGGCATCCAGGGAATGACAGCAGAACTTTGCTTGACCGTGTCCATAAAGATGGCACAAGTACCTAAATTCAGCAACTAATGCTTCGTCGCTCTACACTTAAGTATCCATTTATCATTAGTAGGTACACGCTCGCGACTTTGCTCGTGCCCTAAAGAGTAAGTACTTACTGTTATTTTCTGTAGTCATAAGTCATATAGGTACGGCAGGCAACATTAGCATAAGCAGTCTGGAAATATACAGCGAACAGCGCACGCGTATTTTATTTAGTAACACTTACCTATAACTATCGAAGAGCTCGCGCCTGGCCTACTATTACTCTAATCAATTAAACATTCTCCGGATGTCATAGTGTTTCAATTGAACACTTTGTGATTGAATTGACGATCGCCGTGGCGCAGTTGTCAGTGACATTGACTTCTGTGTCGCTGGCACCTTGGGTTCGAATCCCGGCAGGTGCAAACATTCGTGCGATGTTTGTCCCGGGTCTTGGGTGTTTGTGTGCTGTAATTGTATGTGTCCATGCCTCCCGCGATACAGGGAATCCTAGTGCGGGGGTCTTTGTGTGAAACAAATAATGAAAAAAAATACTTATTAGTGTCTATATATTGATGATTTGACAAGCCAGGGATCTTTATGGAGAACACTAACAAGCTAACCTCTCCGCGGGTGAATAGGTTCCTTCTAAGTTTACGCGCAACACCTTAGAGCGCTTCGTCACTTAACATCAGGTGAGACAGAGGTCAAAAGAAAGCTCTTATCATAAAAAAATCTTTTTTAAAAAAAACAACCACACAATACAATTCTTAATAAATAGTTATAAGATACATATGTAATTTAAAGTATTGTTAATAAGGCGGTTTATTATATTGATGATTTGGTGTACTCTCTTTTGGTCTTATTTAATGCGTTATTTTTGTGCGCACTCCGATATATTAAATGGTCAGACTCGACCTTCTACGGATCTCCTCATTTCTGATTCGATCGCGTAGAAAAACCCCGACCATAGCCTCTCCATAGCTCGTTGTATTACTTTGAGCCTGCTCACGAGGCCCTTAGTCAAAGACCATGTTTGAGTTCCGTAAGTCATCAACTCATCACTGTTCGAAGACCTTCGTTTTCAAGCACTGTGGAGTTTGGACGAGAAGACATAATTTTCGTCCTATCGACACAACAGTTAACCACCATTATTACGTACATCTTGACAAACAAAGAACAATAATTTTGGAAAATAAAGTTGCAGATTTTCGTTTTTTTAGATAGGTACTTATATACATTTTGACAAGTGTGTCAAATTTTCCCGCCATAATTCAAGCCTGTTTGTGGCGAATAAGACTCACTAACATCAAGTCACACTGTGAAAAGTTTCATAAAAATGTTGAGGTAGGTACCTACCACATTCAAATCATATTTATAATAAGTACTTATAGCAAATTATATAAAATAGCGTACATAAATTTCAACACGGCTCAACTCTACTAACATTAATACTTTACATTGCCGAGTGAGTGGTTCCAAATATATAGGTACCTACTTATGTAAGTACTCTAGAAAAGAACCAGTCTACTGTACAGATCAATGAAAGTCGCAGTATAAAGACAAATACTAAAAATCGCCGTATCTTCTTCAGTGTTGGCTTCATTAGTGTGGTCGGCCCCGCGACAAAGAGCTCAGTGCTAAGCTTCTCTACGGCACAGCTCATTACGCGTGTCTCCTGCTCTCAGCCGTCTGTTTACGGTTTGAATAAACCTCAACAGTTTCGTTGGATACTTTTGAATTAGGTACGGCCTGTTATAATGAGTATAATATGCTTGTATGTATAGGTTCTTTTTCGGAGCATTTGTTGTGTTTTGCAAATGTTTTGTTGTATGATTCATGTTTTGATTAGAAAAAAGCAATTGTCACGCCCACTACAAATTACTAATATCCGACGTTTGGCAAAAATGTATCCTTAAGTTTATGAATTTAATTTAAATAAAATAATTACATTTCATTAATTCTAACCTAATTAATTTACGATCTTTCGATTTGAGAACCGAAAGTAAACGTGAGGCTTCTGACACATCACTGACGGTGGCGAATGTGGCGGTACCCAGGTGTGGCTATTCTCAATATATTATTTACTTATATTATTATTCTAATATGCTGTTTCAGCGGTCTCTAACGGTGCCGAGGTCTATGTGGCGGTGTGTTACAAAATGAATCATTGTAATTGTCGGTCCGTGGAATAATATGACTGATCACATGCAGCGAAGCTTTCAGTATAGATAAATAAATATTCACTAAAATTCTTAAGAGGTTTTACAATAAAAAACAAATACCTTCGTATATGAATTTATTTTCTTATAAATAAGTAGCATTGGTCGTCGGGATCTGTCGTTTTTTTTTTACATTTTCGCATTTGCCTGCTTATAAAAAAATAATCTAGGTATTCTTCGGAATCCGTCGCACACGCACAATTCGTCTTAGCCCGAAATTTCACATGTCAGGCTTATTAAAAAAACGATGCAATGAGTATCGATTATATTGTAGATGTTTTTTTAAAATAAATATCTAGTTACTGCTATTACGAGTACCCACAAAGTTATGCCCAAGACATGATTTCATACTTAATGTAATTTAGTTTCGATTTTGTAAGCCTATATTGACTATATTGTACCAATAAAGTCCAATACCCAATATATCCATGTATATATAAAAAAATAATTATTATACACTTTTGCAACCAAGTCAATAACATAAACTTTTTCCTTAATAAGGAAGTTTCTTATTTTATTTCAAGTTGTCAATATCCTCTAATCCTTTTAGATATTTGTAGTTTAAATTATAATTTCAAGTAGAACCAAAATTTTATCATTGACTTGAAAAACTTGTTTAGGTAGTACGCGAAATGAGCAGGTTATTTGGACTTCACGATTAATAAGTTTACCGAAGCCTTTTATGTACCTTGGATTAGCTCAATCGCCCGAGTGCGTAGTTTTCATTTGTAAGCTTTATTGATTTACGGCAATCACTGTTCTAAAATATCAAAAAGGATATTATTACAATAAGTACCTACCTATTGATTTGCTTTTTAAGTTGTAGCAAAATAATTGATCGTCAACATATCAACCTCTTAAGCAAAACAAAAGTCTTTGCCTCAATCTCATGTTCGTAAATATAAAAAAAAACCGAATCCAATATCAGGTTAACGACAATAGGTACGATTAATCTTATCAAGTTAGATTTATAAGTTGTATGACCCGAAATAATTTGGTTATAAATTAATTCGTTATATATATGGAGCATTGATACTCTATTCTCTTAGAAATTTCTTACGATCCTAATACTATTCTTATCTTGAAGATAATAAAGCTATTGATAATTAAGATGAAAAAAACATTCAAAAGAATATAATTTAGATTCAAGTCTTGGACAAAAATACTTTAGCATTATCAATCGAAGTCACCATACATTGCATCACATCCCTGGTCTATAAGCTATTTGATCTCTACGCTTCAACGGAAGGTTGTGCTGACTGCGCGGTAGCCACGCTGGTTGTGGTGGAGACGGAGTCAGGGTCTTGCTCCCGCACTCCCAACCAGGGCAAGCGCTTTTGCAGCTCCGCCCTGAAAACGAAGAAATATTTTTAATTCAATTATCACTTATCTGCCGCTTCATTACTTTCTACTAATCAAATGTTCTTTTATATAGCGTTCCCTTTTGAAACTACTAATATATAGAATATTTAATAGTTTGCTAACAAGCATACTGAAGCGGAAGTAGGTATTTTGTATCCCTGTCTCATTTTAAGGGCACTTGGTGTCAAATGAAATTTTTGGTGAACGGTCTAACAGAACTATGTAAGTCTCAATCTGGCATCAAGTGCCGCAAATTGGCTTTGAGTGAAACTGTGAATAGGTGCAATTATTAGCATTCGACAATTGAATTTGTCGCCTTAACACTTATCACCACAAAAATAAAATTTAACGTCAGAAAGGTGTTTCACATATTATAAAAAACCTATCCAGCAGTCAGACGTAAGTAAATAAGTAATGCATATGTTTTGTATTGTAATTGCACGAAATAGACTTGTATCTCTCTCTCTTCCATATGCATCGAAATGCATGTCATCTTCATTATGTCACATTGCAAACCTCAAAGTGTGATTTTCATCATTTTTCGTTAGTCAACCATAGTATTAATGAGTATAGCAATGTAAATCATTTACTAATACTGTAAGCCGTACCTAATATGAGAATGTTACCAAAAATAACATAATGTTCGAAAGGTTCTCGACCTACTCATCACCCAAGGAGTATAGATAGCAGCTTATGATATAACGATATATTTTAAGATCAACTTTCGTTTTGGAAATATGGCTCCAAAGAGGCACCATACACTTTTTTCTTCATAGTAGAAATTTTAACAATACAACTTTTATAGGGTAGAATACAACAACTAACCTGTATCTGGGATGATTAATAGCATAGACCCATGGATCTATGCAGGAGACCACCTTAGCGCACACCGCTGGTATCATCGTCGCTACAGGCGTTAGCAGAGACCTGTCACAAAAATGTATTATAAGTAACGACCTTATTCACCACAATTTTAGTCAATGTTAGACAAATGCAACCTCTATTCATCGTTCCTAGAACCGGTTGGAAGCAGTACGCGTTCAGCTTCTTCCCGTTACGTCAGATCATCTATCCACCTTGTCAGTGGAAATCTTAAGATGGACTGGCCAATTCTTTCAATCCTGATGAACATCAAATCAGCATGATGCGTGTCCTGCTCACAATCATGTCAGAATATATCAGAGCAGTTTAAAAAAATCCTAAAGCTCCATGGCTCTCTGTGCTCTGATCTTGCTTACGAGGGTCATGGTTAGAGACCACATTTTTCTTTACACTATCACTTATCATGAAACAATCAAAGAAACCTTTGAAACTGTGATAGCCCCGGTATGGTATATAGTGTCTGATCAAGCCGTAGATCTAGAAGGTAACTAAGCAATTAGCAATCTTTGAACGTAACATCTTTATTGGCTAACTTGGTATTATAGAAGCAGAGATGAAAAACAATAAGACATGCTGAATCAATGAAAGCAGCAGTGGGGTGAATCAAGAATTAAGAGCGGTTGTCACCTGTCACCAAAGGCTCCTGTCATAGCAACAAAAGCGTAGGGAGTCCATGCACAGATAAATAGGAAGAATATCGTGAAAGCGACTTTAGCGATGCGGATTTCTACGCTTCGGCTCGTGTCATCTTTATTGGCTGCCAATGACTTCACGTTCATCTTCTTCGCTTGCTCCGCCAGCATCCTTTCGTGGAGCCGAACCTGGGTAAATGGAATGCAAGAGTTAGAAAAAAAGAGGTGACGCATGCATTACAAAGCCTTTACGGCTGCTTAATAAAAGTAAATTTGTTTATACCATTTAACCCTAAACCATGACGATGATACAAGTTCTTCCTTAAAGTTTAGAATACCTGTTTTATTATTTATATAGATACCTTGTCAAAATACATAGAACAAAATGTAATACACGATGCTATTCTCAGTCTGCAACAGGTACCTAAAGTGCCCAAATATATTGTCTACCATCTCCAACGGATGCTATTTGACCATTTTATATCATAAAATAACAAGGAGGAGTCTCCTGTGCATCTCCTTCGTTGTTAGGATAAGTTCAACCTTATCGCTGTCATTGTGATTGATTATAAGGAAACTTAGGAAAACTGGTAGGCCGTTTTCTTTGTTGACTGTAAATCGGTGTAGATGTTATCCATAATAATATCGCAGCATAAAACAATTTCATCGCAGTACTTAGAAAACTACATTTTTAAAAACACGTACCTATTAATACAAAAAAATAAGATAAGTAAGTACATATAAACAGAATACTGCCAAGCTGCGTAGCAGTTTGCAGGCAGAAGCTAGCTCTCAATATTACATTTATAATATGTATGTACAAGTACGTGCTGAATATACTCGTATTTAGACAAAGGTAAGTAACTGATGTAAATATTCCTGTATTTTAAATCAGTTAGTGCATAAGAAGTAAGTACCTATATTGTTTTTCAGTCTTATAGCACAGTGATTATAGTTTATACGCGCTGTAGTTGCATTATTCTTTTGTTTACGGCGCCATAAAGGCACATTAGTCTATTTTTAGTGCTCACAATGTAATTTATGTCAACAAAAACCACTGAGCTATCCAGATCTCAGTAACTACGTAAATTTATCTGTCTCATTAAAGAATTCAATTTCAAAGCAATTCTCTGTTCAAATAACTAAAACGCCTAAATCATCATTAAAATTTTTACTCTGCAAGGTTGTTTACCCTGGGCGGAGCTATCAAAATAATTTCTCTCAATTTTACCATTTGAATTCCACTGTAGATATGAGTTAAGCAAGAGATCAAGTTATTTAATGTAGGCCGTTTGTTCGTCTACTCAATGGAGTTTCTCCAATTCCTAGATATTATCATTAATTAACAGGATATCAGGCGAAATTCGATAAATAATTTCGTTTTAGTAAAATATGTTGAAATCTTTTGAAAGCATGAAATAATCTAATCTTGGAAATACACATCTAATACAGATATATCATAGATATAGGATTATCAACTCAACATTTTAAGTTCTTCTGCGGGCCTGATTAGGGATGAGATAAGATGAAGTTTTTTTTTTCACAAAGTACCTAGTGTTTTTGGATTCAAAAGAAACATTTTGAATCTTTCAAAGCACCATTCTACTAACTTTATAAAAACATGTCGGTCACCTCAGATTTTTTTCAATCTGAACCGATTTTAAAATTTAGTTTCATTTCGAAAGGATATCATCAAAGGATATCAATAAATATCATTAAAAATTGGTTAATTAGGTATATCTTTCATCATCCCTGCCATAAGAAGTCCAAAGCTGGACATGGGCATCTGAAATATGTATAGATATCAGATTCCAAAAATAATTAGGTTTGAGGATTGAAGACTGTGCTATTTTGTCCATTGGGTAATAACAATCGTCTATTTCTCTTGGGTATGGGTAGTCAGGGTGGGCAGTCAAAAGACATTCTTTCTCACCACGAACTTATTCGGTTCTCACTTTATGTAATTAAATACATTTTTATGTATACGTCCTCCATAAATTGATATTTCGTTGTTTATCATACTCTCATAGATATAGCAACTTTATCCGCGGTTCGTAACCGATCTGCGGATTTCAAAGAGATAAATTATTTCGGTGGCTTACCGCCAACCGATTCCCGTACCGGGAAAATCGAAAAATAAATGTAGGTAATAGGATGATACTATATTTGTTGAAGAAAGTTTTATTGCTTTTGGAATCTGTGAGGAATGCGGGATAGGACGATTGTTGAGTTACGAGAGATGATGTTATTCTTTCTTTAGTGCTATTTTTAAAATGGCTCTAACGGTTTAGATGAAAATTCGTATGTGTATGTATGCTTTACCAACAGGTGTAGGTATATATTATGTATGTCAATGCGCAATTTCTGAAAATATATGATTATACGAAAAATAATGAATATAAGATACACGAATCTGTGTTAAGAAAAGAATATATCTTGACTGTTTTTAATGTGTACAATACGATAAATTTACACCAAACCTCCGAAAACTGTTGTTGATAGGTACTTATATATGTTAAAGTTTAATGATATGCGCGTAAATCGCCGCACTGATTTCGAGGTAAGTAATTCTTTATAAGGTCTCAATAAGTTTGTGTGTACAGCATGTAATGTAAAGTGTAAGTTTTTAAGTTAACAATTCCTCGTTATCACTACATAGTATAAAACAAAGTCGCTTTCTCTGTCCCTATATCCCTATGTATGCTTAAATCTTTAAAACTACGCAACGGATTTTGATGCGGTTTTTTTTAATAGATAGAGAGATTGAAGAGGAAGGTTTATATGTATAATAACATCCATCAATGACATAGGCTATATATTTTATACTCGTGCGAAGCCGGAGCGGGCCGCTAGTACCTATAGTATAACGGTGATAACATTATTTATGTATTATTATTCAACCGTAAAGCGACAGCTGCAACATATTTGCAAGGAAAAAAGAAGTTGAACCTTTCGCTTTAGAATTGTGGTCGAATACTTTTTTCTTCCCTCGAGTTGAAATTTGTCACCAAATACAGTATTTCAACTGCGTTTCAGAGACAGTCAACATTCTAGGTCAAGCGTGATTCCATCTTCGACTACATGGACCGTCAAGAGCGAATAGTGCAACAGTGGCCAAAGAAGTTTTAAACAGAATGAACACAACTCGAAATTCTAGGAAATGTCGCTATAAGGCAACGATTGGCAAATAAACAGAATTATTATTATTTTTATTTTTTTTTACAACATTCACACAAGGTCTTCAGGTCCCAAACTAGGCTGAGCCTGTACTATGGTAACCTGATGACTGATATATATACTTAAATACATATACACACCCAGACACAGGTCAAACAGACATGTTCATACACACAAATGTTTGACCTGTCCGGGAATCGAACCCGGGACCAGCGGCTCAGAAGGCAGAGTGCTACCAACTGCGCCAACCGACCAGTCAAATTACCCTTCATAGTGCAGCAAATATTTTAGAACACGTTTTGAAGTTGAGTATATCGCTTGTTGCTTCAGCATCTGACTAAAGTGCTCTTTGTCTATTTGTATCTGAAACACCGTGAATTTTGCTTGCAGTTTTGTGGTCAATGGTATAAAGGCTTTACTTAGCTCGTTTTTTTTCTCTACAGAAAATTTCTTGTGGTCAGACTATCGAGACAGTAAGTTAGCTAAAATGGGTAGCGTATTTTTGCAATTTACATTTCTTAAGTTATCAAGGTTCGCTGCCTCTGCCTTTGAGGGACGAAGATTTCGAAAGTTTTTTAATTTTTTTTATTCTGTATACATCTACCTTAGACCACTATCTCACTTGAAGGTCAGTGACAATGTGGTCGAAGATGTTATCACGCTAGTCCTAGAATACTCACTGGCTCTCAAGGCCTGAACTCATTACGTGTTTGGTGGCAGTTTTTCAAACTTGAGGGTGGAGCTAGCCAGGCGGGTACTAGTAAGTACCCTACTATCATGCTGGGAATTTGATAACGGTGTTACCTTCACCGGAAGCTCAAGCTGTTCTTGGGGATCGAACAAGTGTCCGTCAGTTTGACAGCTGACGCTCCTCCCGCTAAGCAGCAAGCCTTGTTTTGCTGGTCAATGAGTTAGTTTTCAAAATTAATATAGCAGGTTATGTTTAACTAACCCGAGCTTTTTCCGTATATATAACGCTACGCTATGGTGTATCTACGAGAGCGAATCAGACATGAAGGATCTCCTCCACATTAGAGTGTAAGACTTAACTTGACTGTAAAACTATAGCAAGCTGTAATGACAGTGGGAAATATATCACGTCGGACTGAAGGCTCATGGAGTCGAAAGGTTCTCGAACGGAGGCTGAGGCGAAGCAAAACGTATCCGAGGACGTCGCAAGGTGAATGGCCAACCAGACAACGACGGCAAGAGGATAAGAAAGACGAGCCACTTCCAGACGTCTGCGTCCTTGTGAAGATGAATGGGGAATGAATATGCGGATATCCTATACCAGAGAAAATGACGATGATGATATGCGCGCTGGTTATGCTGCATACGGCCTTGGATAAAAGGCAAGAGTTTAACTAGAATTGTTTGGTTTACAGTTGTCTACGTACAAACGCTTATTTATTCTATGAACCTGCAATATATATACACGTTTTTGCAATTAGTAAACCGTGATTTCTCAGTTTGGTACAGTTGGTTTTGCATTTTCAGTAGTTTCAAAGCTTTTATGAGCATTTTTAACCGACTTCAAAAAGTAGGAGTTTTTTTGATTTTTATGTGTGTTCGCGTATAACTTCGTCGTTTATGAACCGATTTTGATTATTTTACTACTACTTTTTTTTTAGATAGAGTATACTTCCGTAGTGGTCCCTTTTAAATTTCATCAAAAACGAACAAGCGGTTTTTGAGTTATACTCCAATAACTGAAAAGAGCTACGCGTATCTTGATGATATTATTATCGCGGTTGAAGACATCGCAGAACACACAATGACAATTAATTGATCCCGTGAGTAGCAAAGGTCACTGAAAAGGGTGAAAAAAATTTTTTTACAAAAAATGCAACCGCCTTCAACACTCAAAAGTGTGAAATAACTTGTCGAAGTCGGTACAAAACGGTCGTAATTTTTTTCCTATCACTATATGTACGTCTAATCACTCAAAGTAGCTCAACATCACGCCCATTAAGGCAACGTCATTAAGGGCCCAAACACTTAAAGTGGCGAAAAGGGAAAATTGCCCTTTAATTTCCCCCTTAAATCGCCGTCCCCTCGTCTCGTGATTTAACACGAGTGATAATTAAAATTGTGATTGTTCCGAGTTTTCTTTTCTTTTTTCCTTAACCGGAAATTGGACGCGTTTACCAGACAGAAATTGGAAATTAAACATTGATTTATTGTGGCTTTTTAAATTACGTTGGTGTAAATACTTTATGGTAATTAGTAACAGTTTTAATTGAAGCCATACATAGCCAATGAAAAAATGTAGCCAATATACATTATTTTTAAATACGCACTGCTACGTCAGATGGCGCTCTATGCTGTGTCCGTTTGGAAAAAATAAGTTGTAACCCTAATTACTGTAAACACACTCGAACAATTTTTTGACTTATCTGTGCAGTTTCTGTGTGTATTGGTTACTAGGTCTGTCCTTATTTAAAGGACTTGCCCTTGTCAGGGTAGATAGCTACCCGATACCCGTACATAGCTAGCAGTTAATCAGATTTATCTAAGTGGCCTGATAAAAATGTTTGTTTACTTAATGGTAATATGTTTTTAAGTATTTTACTTTCTAATGGTTTAATCATACATTCTGTTACTGATTCAAGAACTCTATTGTAATTATTTTGAGATGTAGGTATCTGAAACTTTGTCAATAAAATAAATAAATACAAAATGAAACCTTATCTTTGATATATTAGATGTGAATATATGTTTTTATGTATTGATCTCATCAGTATATTCTACGAAGTGTGAATCCGATAAGTTGATCCACACAATTAGCGTGACAAGAGTTTACTACTTAAATCTCTCAATGAATCTTTAAAAAAGGTTTAGATGCGAAGGAATCTAAAGCAGGATAAAAGTAATTTATATTCCGTACAAAAAATAAAGAGGAATTTGAACAAATCTTGCTACAAATTTTCTCAAAACAACAAAGTTCGAAAGTTTCGAGGCGATTCCGAACTGTGTCTGTTATTTAGAGTGGTGCCTCTGAGTTTAGAACAAATCAGCTCAGAGCTGATTCCCAGAATTGCCAAAAAAATGTTTGTAGTTCACAAAAAGTTCAACATAAACATATTTTTGTACAATATTCTTCTGAGATAGTTTAGATTTACTATATTTTTACAAGAAGTTTTTTATCATTACTTATAGTTAAGGTTAAGATTTACATTATTACGATTTCTACCAGTCATCCAGGAAATGATGATAACATAGCAGCGATGTAGAAGAAAAAACAGAAAATTAATTACATTTTCAAAATAATGCTCATATTTATAAATAAAATTATTGTAATCATATAGATCTGCTCCATACACGAGTATACATACGTTGTGTACCGTTATTTAAAAATAAAAGTGGGGTGCTCTTATGGCTCGGGCGAGGAGCGGATAGACTAAGTTCATGCACCTAATTAAGTTAAGTCGGAATCGGGCCGGCAGTTATGCAGTTCCTATGGTTCTCACTGATTTTTTCTACATTTTTTTTTTCACACTCAGACTCCCGCACTAGGATTCCCTGTATCGCGGGAGGCATGGGCACACACAATCATAGCACACACACATCAATATATCACATATCAACACAACATCCAAGACCCGGGACAAATATCTACACTCACCGCACAAATGTTTGCACCTGCCGGGATTCGAACCCAGAGTCCCGGAGACACAGTAGTTATGTCACTGACACTAACCACTGCGCCACGGCGACCGTCAAATATAATACACGATAATTGGACACAGAGAATTGTCATCCTAAGCTGGAAGTGCGTTTGCCTATAGTTGTATCTAATCCAGTTTTTAATTAGGCGATCTTAGAGGGTATCTCGTCTTTCATTTTATGTAATTAGGTATCTATGTAATAAATCAAATCAATTATAAATATGAAACTAAATTCAGCACTCTCAAAGCTTCTTAAAACTAAGTAGCTATATGTCCAAGTTGATAATTACAGTGAATATCTTTAAAACTCTCTTACAAATTTCGTCCATTAGCAGCTTATCCCAATCATTGTAAGAGGTGACGCAAAATAAACTTCCCAACGGGTCATACCAAGGTACTCTGTTGGATGAAGGGGAAATATGTCAAAATGAAGTGGGAAGATGGATGAGAGATATATACACTCTTTCTCGGTCTAGGAGATATATACACACATTGATGGCTTTTTTTCTTTTATGAACAAAAAAGAGTTATTTACTACCAGTATGAAATATTATGAATAATACTAGTATGATTTCTTTTATTAATTTTCTTTCGCATTTTGACTTGAACAACTCTACTTATTTATTTTCGATAGTGAAATCAATTCAGAGATATAACGCATTTAAGAACTTCTACGTGTTTTATAATTTATTTTTCAGTGAACATAACAAAAACACCACAGTAACGATATGCGCATAAAAGTTGCAAAACCCTTTTTTATTCCAAGCGGCTCCCGAACTATCACTTGCGGTGAGCAGAAACAAGAACACTTCCGAACTTACGTTCAAATTATCTGATGGGAAAAAATCGGCTACTAGTGGGCCTTGAACGACTCGAGAATACCGTCCTGTAGCTTTGTCCATCTAATAATTTGAACTTAAGCTTCTTCTACCTAACATGTTGTTAATGCAATACATCATAAAACTCCAAAATTTCCGAACATTCACCTACATATCCTACAATACCAAGGTTCGTACCAACCGTACATATATTTGCAATTTTTCGAGTTTATGGGTTTCATTGAGAAATGATATCTCACTGATGTGTATTTCACCGCTTATTATATTCCTTCCATTATTCTTTCGTCGATGATTCCCATCCGCTTTTCCGCGGAAACTTCGCCAAGTTCCCAGAATTCGGAATTGTAAACGGAGATTCTTTTACCGCTTGCGGGAATCGATGTTTGATGTTCTAGATGCTTCCGTGCACTGGGAATATCGACACGTCCCGCTTGCAGACGATACTATTGTACTCTGTTGTTTCTTTCTAAGAATATTTATGTGGTGTTTTAAAGCATTCCTTTTATTTGTTTGCATCTATGTAGTTATTTATGTACGCCATGTGCCAAACATCACGTTATCAAAGGATCGATCGTCTACTATCGATGGTGATCGCTGTCTACGGCATGGGGGATAGAATATTTCATAAAGATAGCCTGGCTTACTATAAGATATGTCACAAAACATCCGGTCGTCGTATCTGGTAGGAATAAATAAGTCAGCCGTCATTCTATAAGAAAGTGTGCCACCATCTTCGATCATATCGTCACTGATCTTCAAGTGATATAGTAATAAAACCCGAGCTTACCATTTATTAAAAAATGGGTCTTTTTAAACTGTATAAACCCATCTTTACAGATACGCGTAGAACACTATTAAAATTTTGTTCCGTTTTTTTCCTTTTGAGGTACGTAACCCTAAAAACGAATTGAGAGCTTCATTATTTTTATGAAGTCAGTTATAATTTAACATCTTTCATAAAATATAGTTACGTCTATGTGTGTATACTGGACATGGACTGGCTCTAAATGTGTTTGACAGTGACGTTTGAATATCATACGTGTATATATACTAAAACGCCATCGTCTAGACTCTAGAGATATAATAATAAATATAATTATTTAGATCACAATCCGATAAACACAGGAGCCTAAAGCCCTAACCTATTATGGTCAACGCTTTTGGCCGAGAAAGCATATTCGAAGGATTCCACGTAGATCAGAAGTTGGTCTTTGTAATTTTTTAGACTACATATTTTATTATTAGTTCGTCTACTTTGTTCAGAAGGTACTTACATTTCATATTCATTACTCAATAGTAATACTCCTTAAGTCTCTGTGCGTGGAAAATTGGGAAACCTCAAAGACTGCCCGGCGGGTATCTTTCCCGGATTAATGAAGATTCCAAATAAGTAATAACTTTAGGTCCCAATACAGGATTTACCCGAGATATAGCTCGTACCAATGTACTACTAACAAAGAGAAATACAGGGAAGATATTTCATTATTTCTATTACTTGTAAACTATGAGTATAGATTATGGCCAGGCTTGTAGATAGCCGGGTGTTTCAATTTCTTTTCTTCTCTCGCATGTAATACTGATATACAAATTAAAAAGCACCTTTTCGTATCTGTCTATTAGCCGCACTAATTTGTGAGTGATAGTTTGTTTGACAATGTACTTCTGAGGTGTGTTCACTTTGGCAGTAGCCGTTTTAACTTGTGTTCCGACAAGGTCTGTTTTAGGAAATTTATTATTTACTGTTCGCATACCCTTTAAGACCATGAATACCATTCTGAACAGCCCAACCATACTCCTGTGCAGTTAGAAATATTGAATAAATGTCATAGCCGGGTACTTACAGCGCTGAATAGCTGCGAGTAGAAGTAGCAGATGAGGGACATGGGTATGACGTAGCTCCAGACGAATATACAGGCCACGAACACCTTCGTATCCTGGTCATCGGTGAAGTAGTCGAACGAACACGTTGTAAGGAAACCCTCTGGAAGAATCATATAAAATTATATTAAATGTTGTCCTGTAATATGTAACTTGGTTAGAAGAATTCCATATTTTCACATGTTTCTGATATTCCGTATGGTCAATTAAACAAATGATAATCGCACCAATTGTATGATTGTATGATAAATTGTCGCCATCCGTCGAACGGATTAGTGCTTTGTCTTTATGAATGGGCTGTAATTTGATGATTAATCGAGCAGCCACCATTCATTGTGAATTGGTAATTTTATTAGATCTGTAAACATCATGAGACTGAATTGTCATTAGGCATCAAAAAGTTATGAATTCTCTAAGGGCATTTATGCATTACAGAAAAGACACGAGAGTTGTGAAAAATTGGATTTATGCAGGTTTGCTTTTTAAAGTGGTCTGCGTTAATAGGTATAATATTTTATACTCATATTAATGATATACTAGCTACACCCCGCGGTTTCACCCGCGCTGTGGTTTGTAGGTATGGGTAAATGAAAATGTTGTTTTTAATAATTTCCTCGCAACTTTTACGTTGTTTCCGTTCAGAACTTTCCTTGTGCCTTAAAGAAAATATGGAAAAAAATATAGTCGAATTGGTGGAGCCGTTTTCAAGTTTTGCACTTAGCAACATGTTTAGCGATTTATTTTATTTATATAGATATTCATAATTAGATCGCGTTTTTATACATACATATATGTATACATAAAATAGCACCAGATATTACTGCACAGTACCATCCGTTGAGGTTTAAACGAGACGTCGATGTACTAGTAAGCTAATAATAATTCACAGTGTCGTTAGTATCATTACATAACTTTTTGGAAAGCTTTGAACAAACAAAGACTTATGAAATTATTTCGTCTAAGAGGGTTAAATATAGATTAGGTAAAATATTGTCTAGTTCACCTGGTACGAATCTTCCCCATACTTTGAGTGCCGGCAATATGGTGAATGGTAGTGACCAAAACCACGTGAAGCCGATCAGCAGACTTGCTTGCACTTTATTTATCCGCCCGTCAAGAGGGCATGATATCGTCCTGAAAGAAAAAAGCGGTACATTTCGAAATTTAAAATTCATGATCAAATATTTTCGCTAGATATTGTAAATTGATACTGATATGTTGAATGGGCAAAAATTATATAATAATTGAGTAGATACCAGAATGGACAAGATGTTCAAAAAAGCGGATTTGCATAAATCAGCAGATTAGTTATTAATACGGTGGTTCGATTTCCATACAAACGTATTTTTTCCATTTATTTGAAAAGATATTATCATTTTACACTGGTTAAACTGTGGTTGGCTTTGATAATGGTCTTTATTTGTCAGCTATTGACCCCCTTAATCAACTTCTACACCGTCCATACAATCATTTTCTTGTCCTTTTAGCGCCCCCCTCTAGTCCTACTGCACCCAAAAGGGGAAATTATGGCCTTCCTCGACAAAGACTGGTTTACTCACTTATATCTATCAAAAGCTATGACAGCATTGGTGATAGCACCCCCTATACCGGAGAGGGAGCCCAGTATAGCGTATACGTCGCAGCCGAGCTCGTACCCCACCAGACGCTGGTAGAATGAGTTCAGGATGAGCAGCGGCATTTCAAGCATCATCATCAGGTCGAACACCGCCAAGTTGATCACGAACATGTTGCTGGCGCTTCGCAGGGATTTAGAGCTGAAAGAAAAAGTTGTTATAAATGATATAAGATAAGAAAAGCAGCGAAAATTTGCTAACATGGGTAGTGTTTACATATTTTAACTGTTTGGAGGCGAGAAATTAAGTCCGTGGAGACCGGGAGCTCATCGGGTTTTCTAAAACTTATCAGAGCGTTTGATTGATGCGACGTGTGTTCAAAATACTGGCACATTTTGGCTCAACGAATAAGCATTACCATTCAACGGGTCAATGCTGCTAGCATTCTGGGCACGCTGCCAACTGGTAGCGGGTTAGAGCATTTGACCTATTGATAAGCTGACAACGGCTAGTGGCTTGCTCAAATGTTATTGTAGTAGTTGGAGTATTATAATTAGTTATAAGTATTTTATTTTAGAATGACAGTGAAAGAATAACAAAAAGAAAATCAGACAAATAAGCGTCGTAAGCTTCAGAACTTGTGGCCCACATAGACAAGGGAACACTTCTCTAATAACTCTTTACGAATCCTACCGCACTACCTTAGCTACCTTCTAAGTAGTGACTTTATATTTACAGCACACACATTTACAAATTATATTTTTATTCTCCCTTGTGAGCTAAACTTCTAACTTCCAAAGCTTGTAAGTCAAAATTGTTTGGCCGCCGACCTTATACATAGTTTTCTCATATTCGTAACTCCAAACTCTCCTTACCACCGTCCCAGTTTCATAGATGGCGCATGTAAATTTCTTTTCGAAGAACTGGCGAACAAGTCACACAATCAATGCCCGAGATTAACTTAGGAGTTTTAAAGTTCTATGAATTCTTTATAGGAGTTAAAAGAAGGTAAGTATACAGATTACAATCACAGTATAGATCTGTGGGTACCTATCAGTTGTCGATTTGAGTCGTGTTTTGTGCGAGGTAGTGATTTTCTGTAGGAATCTTTCATTTGTGTTATAGATAGACCTATGGGACATGCTTATTTTGTAAGATACAACTACCTATATTATATATACCTATATAAGCAACACGTAACTAACATTTTGGCCTTTACCTAACACAAAGAATAAGCATTGTAATTCAACGTGGCAATGCCGCCAGCATTTTGGCACTTTGCCCACTGGTAGCGGATTGTTAGACTAACATATAGAAGGTAGGTATGTAAATTTGTATAGTATATTGTAGATTATAAAGTTTATAGATTCAGGCGTTACGTTGCGGTAACTCATCAGTGATAATTCCACGAAATAAAATTATTCCAGCTTAAGACGCAGTGTGCTCCACACTCTCGCATAAATCTCATACAGGAAGCACGTTATACAAATGTACTTATCAACCGATACTTGTTCGATAAGTATTTCGTCTTTGCTCGAGGCATCTTCAGAAGATGTTGTATCAGCGAAAGTTGCAACGAAGTGTATCTCGCGAAATTAAATACACTAATTATTGTGTAATTAATGTAATTTAATATAAACTAATGTAATTGTTTAGTTTTTTAATAATATACTCATGACGTTATGCTACAATACCCGAAACGTAAGAACTTCGTTTTATTTCAAAACGATATGTCTGAAAGCATTTGCATCCGTTAACCAGTTCGATCACTTGAAAATAAAATGAATATCATCGTACAGAGCAGAGAGCGATGAAATTCAAAGTTTTCTAAGTAGTATTCCAATAAACTGTCGATAGTTCTACTCGACTCGCCCAGCTCGCACAAAAGGACCGAGACAAATAGAGCGGCTGCAAACCGCACAGTACATAGAAGTCGTTTCTCGAGTTTGCGGAACATACTCGCACTTCTGCTTTAACTGCTGTTTTACTATGTGTCCCTTTCAAAGGAATTTCATAGGATATTCCGGCATTATTTTACAATGACAACTTTAAATGTAGTGTTATCGCGTATTTATATTTTATGTATTGGAGTTATTTTTTTGTTGCGTTGAGACACATCGCCTGATGTTAACCATGACGTGGTAAGACAAGATGTAGCATACAAGCCTAGAAGGTTCACTTGTGACTTGAAGTCTCCAGAATTGTAAGTATCGGGAAACACAGACTCGGGCAACGAATTCAAGAAAGTTGATGAAGAACGTTTAGGTGATGTGATGTGTTCGTTGTGGTATGGTGTGTGACTATATGGCGTTTAGGTGGTGTGACTGGTGTGTCAACCATGTATCGATGGATGCTATCGTAGTCTATCCAAGAACACGATCATAGAAAAGTATTATCATAGAAATCGCATCGACTTCGATTTGATTGTCGATAACAACTATCAACGTTATCATATACACAGCATAAGGTACTTTCCAGTACTCGCCTGTCTAACTTCCACTCTGAAGGCTTTATTACCATTTGCTAAATATTAGGAAATAATTGGCAAGCTAACAATTTTGAGTCTTTCAGCTTATTTTGTTACAAATGTAAAATTACTGATAAACTTTTCAAAAATACCACTAGTAAGAACAGTTCGTGAAGGTTAATTTTGGTTGAAAATAAGTTGATTTTAGTTGCTATTTCTTTTAATGAAAAAATTCTTTCGGTCTCCTATTGATATTGTTCCTTTATCAAAAATTGTCGTGGTATCAAGAACATGTGTGCTGAAGAAAAAGAAGATGTAAATAGTATTTTTTTTATCTGTAATGTACTTTTTTGTAATAATTTAAATCAACACGTAACAGGAACCGCCCCTTCTGCCTGTAAACACCCGCTTTAATTTAAATTTCGTACAAATACGTAATAGGTTAAAGTTATAACATTATTTATTTACATTCTTGTGTCGTCGCAATCTTAATTAGTTTTCTACGAACGCGATTAAATAACAATATCCACACTGAATTTAATCGTTCCTTTACAATTGATATTTGACTCTGAGGGGATGGATATAGAGGTGGGGGGATAGGGGGGGGGGGAGGTAGGGTAGGGTAGGGTGAACACTTTGAGAAGCATCGAGTGGGTACCGTCGTCGAGGTCGTTGTCGTTCTGATTTCATTCAACTCAAACGCAGCGTGACACTACAGTGGAGATACCATGGGATTTTGTTAGGAGACATGAATAAAGTAAAAATTAGTTTCTTAAGGACTTATCCTGCCTTCAACACATCATTATTAATTTTGATTTGGGGTTTGATATTACCTGCGCACCGCGTGGACTATGGTATTTCCGTTACCTGATTTAATCGCACATTTATCAAGTCGCGAGTGAATAGGTTTCTTCTAAGTTTACGTGCAACACCTTAGGCCGAGTAGTCACTTAACATCAGGTGATGGTCAAACATAAGCTTATAATCCTTAAAAAAATATTTATCCGGATAAAAAGTACCCCATAGGCTATTCCAAACGAAAATCCAACCTTGTGCAAAATTTTATCTAGATTCGTTCAGCCGTTCTGGTATGATTGTGTAGGGGTGCGTTTCTTTTTGCGTTCACAGTGCATACGTTCGTACGTAAGCATTTAGCTGTTCGGAGATCAATTTCGTACTGACAGTGCTGACGCTCGTAAGCAAATCGAAACGGATTGTGTGTGTGAAAGCGCGCGAATGCTAAATGCCAGTTCCCATTAAATTCATATTAAATCATTCTTTCTTACTCCACGGGCACTATATGGGTATTTTTTTCTGAAAGTTTAAATTGCGCTTTTAATGTTTTGTGGAGGGATTACCAATTTTTCGATAGATTCTCAAAACGACAGTCAGATGTTTGACAGCGCTCTAACACTGTTATACCTCGTAGTCGTGAGCGTTCTATGCACGGAACGATGACATCATGTATGACGTCATATAAATTTTGTGTGCAGCTGTTAGTGCATTTCGGAATGACCTTAAGCACGCTATCGGTGATCAAAGCCCTTAAAGTGCAAAAAGAAACGCGCCCTAGGATTCATCCATTCGCCAAACCTTCGCATATCTATTTACGTACGACAGGCTTAAAAAAATATAATGTTCCTTAATGATTGTCATTTGTTTTTTTTTCAACGAATAGTTGTTTTGAAAAAGGCCCCTAGAAGTACTAATCGTATTGAGGAAAAAATATTTTATGAAATCTGTTCTTTTAATTTATCATTTTATTGTGAGATACCAGATTACTTAAGCGTGGAAAATGTTCAGAAATTGTATTTAAATTTGGGTCTGAAGAGTCTGAAAGTACATACATTATATGACGTATCAAAAGAAAAAATAGTTTGTCAAATCAGTTGGCAAATAACAGGTCAACTGCGAAGCAGGATAGCTAAGATAAAAAAGCAACGGAATTGCGAGGTATTACCCCGATAATAATATTACTAATCGAATTCGAAAAGGAGTCTAAAAACTGTGAATGCCAATACCTAAAGTCTACATAATATGTACACTTTTGAAAAAGAAAACCCTTAGTAGGGCTCTTTCAAGAGACCCGACAACGCACGGTCTGAGAAACCCTTGACAACAACTGCGAAATTAACTTGCAATTACCAACAGAACTTTAATGAGAACAGAGAATTTTCTTAATTATTCAGAATGTTAGTCAAAGTTACGTCACTTATTTGCCGATATATAACAATTGAAAATAACTAAAAACAAAACTTGACTTATTGTAGTTATTTATTTTTAGTTTTGAATTTATTATTTATTATTATTTATTATTGATTATTATTAGTTTTGAAGTGAAATATCGCGTTCAGCACTTTTTCGGTGAAAAAAAACATGAAACTCATGTCATCGTCACCGCACGCTTTCCATGTTAGTTTCGAAACCATGTAGATCACTTCTATCTATAGTCTAAAAAGACTGCCCCACATGCTTTTTTTGTAGTGAATAGATTGACAGCTATTAGACTTGATGGTCAGTGACAATGTCTAAGTAATGTAATAAGAAAAGATTTATGAGGTAAGCCGGTAAATAGGGAATTTTCTTTGTCGACTGTACCTAGCGCGAGTTATTTAACGTCATAAAACGATACAAACACGAAAGCGCGTCACAGAAGAAGAAGAAGAAGAAGAAAATGTCGTTTTATAAAGATATAAATTTAATTAAAGTTGATTTAAATTTAATATAAGACTGATCAAGTTGAAGACAAGTTAGAAGACATTAAAAAAAACATAGTGGAGTATGCTTACATACAACTTTTCAGATCCCTGAATTCCTCACGAAGACGATCTTGTGTTGTAGGATTCAGTATCCTCTAATATGAAATACACTTTAAGTTATTAATTTAAGTTATTAAAAATTACAACTTTAACTCCATATTCACACCTATACAACGACAACGAGAAAAAAAAAGAAACAAACGGTATTCCTAAGCCCTGGATTCGAGCGTTTCGTTAGTGATTTACGAATGGAAATTCAAAAGGTAAGATAATCAGAGCAAAGGATGAGTGAATACTCACGTGCCAAATATCCATATAACGATCCCGTTTCCTGTTAGAGAGGTGACCATCAGCATGGTGTATATCAGTGCTAAGCAGTAGTGCCAATACTTGCTGACCGCTGGGAAGTTGCGCCAGTGCTCGTGGACCAAGTCTTGGTGTTCTTCTGGGATGTTCCAGCCGAGCATGTGCTCTACGACTTCTTTCGATACCCTGGATGAGTGAGATCAAGAAATAACCGTCTCAGTTAATGCGCTGCATGTAGAACTTATGGTCTTATTTAAGCAGAGGATAGGGAATCAACCCAGGATTGAAAAGTTAACTAAACTCATAAAAAAACAAAATATTGATAATGCCACTTTTGTCATGTATTTATTAGGGGCCCGTAATTAATTAGAAAGTCATACAATGAGCTTTGGAGAGAGCTATGCTCGGGGTATCTATACGAGAGCGAACCAAAAATGAGGAGATCCGTAGAAGAACGAAAGGTCGAAAAGCCGACATAGTCAAGCGTATTACTAAATTGAAATGGCAGTGGGCAGGGCACATAGACCGAAAACTGATGGTTCAAACTGACGGACACTGGTTCGATCCCCAAGAACGGCTTGAGCTTACGGTGAAGGTAACACCGTTATAAAATTCTCAGAATGGTGGTACTTTCGAGTATCCGCCTGGTTAGCTACTACCCTCAAGTTTGAAAAACTCTCACCAAACACATAGTGTGTTCAGGCAGCAGTCCTTGGGAGCCAGTAAGCATTCTAGGTCTGGCATGATAACATCTTCGACCACATCGTCACCGACCCTAAAGTGACATAGTGGTCAAACGCCAGATCTATACAGAATAAAAAAAACGATGACAACGAAATTGTATTCATACAAAAATACTAATATCGCGATTAAAAAATGAGAAGTGGGGGTTGGAGGAGAGTATTGAAAAATACTTTACAATTTATTCTCAGACCTACCGAATATACACAAATAGAAACATAAAAATCGTTCAAGCCGTTTCGGAGGAGTTTGGGTACAAACACTGTGACGTGAGAATTTTGTATATTAGAGAAGATAATAAAGCATACTTACATTTTTAGAGGGTAAGCCACGGGCCCGATGCCCTCTGTGAAGTTGTTCGCCATTTTGTTAAGATGTTCTTCAAAATGGCGTCATATAATATTTGAAGTATGAAGTACTATTGTACCATTTGTTGAACTAAATATTGTTTTTGAGAGAAATAAAAACGTTTTATGACGAAGTGAGTAGTCCGACATCTACAGTCGCTTCTCACTTGTGCCGTAGAAACTAAGGGAACTGTTTTTATATCGATACAAATCGTGCGTGTCTGTTAATTCCTTAATTCAATAAAATAGTAAAGCTTCTTATTTATTTGGTCAAGCGTGATACAGACGCCATTTGTTCTCAATCTGTTTTTTCCATAGGACATCTTTTATTATTTAGAAATAGTTTGTCCCCTCATTTTCCTTTCTTTCATAGCAATGACTATGAAATCGGGGTAGATGATTTGTGATTAAAACCGTATGACACCACAGTCGGGACGCAATATTTGAAGCAGTCCTACTTGCAACGACGTTCATATAAGAAAACATATATTTTTATAATACATAATAATATGTATGTAATAATATAATCTAAGTACCTACACGTTATTAAATTTTTCGCTTATTAATAATGAATAATTTGAATAGAACTATCTTTGGTCTTAGCTTTTGACTAAATTAATTGTTATGATTATTTCGTTGTTAATAAGGTGGGTACTGGCCGGGACAGTCAGTCAATTTTACTTTTAATTGTTGAGGTTAGGTTAGAGTTTTTAAAGGTTTTGCCTAATATGAGAGTCATAACTACGTTAAGCCAGCATTTTATGCAATAGCGTTTCTGACTGTTTTTTCAGTCAAAGGTATTATTGTCGAAATCCTTGAGATTTAAAGTATTGTACTTCTGACAGATATTGCACGCTGACCATTTGCTAAATACATATTTTTTAGTTTTTTTTCAGTCAAAGTCCTACATGATGAATAAACTTTTGAAGAATACCACTTATGAGAATAGTTCATTAAGGTTAATTATGATTTAACAGAGTTTGATTTCATTAGCTAACTTATTAGTGAAAAATATTTTCGAACCACACATTCCTTAATCATAAATTGTCATGGAACAACAAATGCGCTTGAACTGTATCTTACACCGAAAGCAAGGAAATTGAATAGTCTAAAAGTATGATTCGACACTATCTAACACAAAACATATCATACCGAGACATATTCTAGCTGAGTACCCAGCATTATTCCTGGGGCGCGTTTCCGGTCAACGCGGGCGTTTCCGGTTGAACAGTGATGGAAACAATTTGCACGTCATGCGACCCGGGTATTGGACATCGATTTACTAGAGAGTGGTCCTTTTGATTTTATTTCTAAAACGTACCGCCTTACTCATAATTTCCACCGTGATTTTGGATAATAGGTTTTTTTTATAAGTAAGTTTCATTACAGCACTACAGCGTATATCAAAACAAAATATATAAGTACTGGCGCTTGTAGTTTTTAAAAGAAAATTAAGATTTTTCCGAAATATTTTGTGCTTAATGACATGTCAATTTTTGTATGTTTATAGAAAAATGGATAAAATTAATGTGGCGTGGGACAGGACTTGAAAAAAAAACTTAACAAATAATGGAACCGACTTCAACACTCAAAAGTGTGAAATAATTTGTTGATGTCGGTACGGGATCAATTTGTCATTGTGTATGTTCACCGATGTCTTATCCCGCAGCTATATGTAATGTCGTTGAGGTATGAGTAGCACTTTTCAGTTATTGGAGTACGGTTTGTGAGTATGTAACTCACAAACCGCTTGTCTAATTTTGATGAAATGGGGTTATTGTCCAAAATGTGTAAACACTTTTGGTATTGGTTTCAATTTGTCGTAAGGACCTTATGGCGGAGTGATTACATACTCATTGCCTTTATCGGCGCATGTGACTATGATCAGAGTTTCAAGACAGCAGCGTTGAGATTTGTAAAAAGCACATCGAAATGTCATCAACAATTTGCATATACATATAATATCAATATTATAATAATCAATATTATATGAATGGGCGACGGTGATCGCTCACCATCAGATGATTCGACTGCTTGTTTGCCACCTATTTCAAATTTTTAAAAAAAATGGCATACCTCCCAAAAACTTTCCAGGCATAGTTGCATTTATCCTGAAAAAGTGGCACTTAGAAAAGTAAATTACGAAGCTGAATATGTGATGTGTTAATAAAAGTTTTATAACAATTTTGTTAAAATAACATAAGGCATACTTATTTGCACTTTCCTGCTAGCGTACACTCATATTGGGCCCTAATCATGCAATTCTCGATATCGACCACAGTCTTAGAGTGAGGACGACAGGATTCTGCCCGACAACGTGCTTGGAATTCAGGCTTATTACTGCCAACCACCAGTTAATCGGCTTCAGAATGTCGACAAGGATGGAAATACGCAGCCCAGAAACGTTAAAGGGAGACGGGGAAGGAAGCTGGAGAGGAATGGGGCTTGAACATGATTTATTGCTTAGTTCTTCAAAATATAGGTCATGTTTAGATTCTTGTGGTGCTACTATGGAAGCAAACACAAAATAGGTTCGCAGAGTTTGCAGTGTGGATGCTTGACGTCAATTCTATGGTTTGGTTAATTGTTATATGTTATGTTACTATGTGGCGCCACCGTTAGTCTTGAATATTATAGCATTTTTATGTAAAATATATTAACTACTTTTGGAAAGTTATCTTTGAGATTTGTAGGTACTGATAAGTGTATTTTCCGTAATTATCACTTGGTTGAACGTTTCGTAAGTATTCGACTCGCTGGTCTAGACTTCTAGAATAATATGTACGTAAGTTAAAGCTAAAGAGTATTGAATTATATTATAAAACTGCAAATAACTAAAAACTACCTTAATACTATGGATTCGTTATGAATACTTTTGCGAAGACTTTCGGGCAATACCAACAACAATTTTTGTCAACCTTAGATTCAGAAAACGGGTTCGAAATCTTGCATCTTTTGAAGATTTGCTCTTTATTTGTTTCTTCTACTCCTGAGAAACTAATACCCTCGTGCATAATTATGTAGATAAAAACACTTTCTACACAATAGGATATATATAAATCTACTTGCCGCTGTTACCTGCCCCGCAACCATATTTATTATAATAAACAAAATTAGAATGAAATACATATATTGAACAATATTTTTCTAACTGTACAGCTATTATACACAAGACTGAGACTTTTTGGTAATCAAAACTGGGTTAAATAGATTTAGCATATAATAAATATTTAAGTTTAAAACATTAATGCCCTTAACCTTTAGCCAGCAAACCTCAAGAGATTTATTTAGTTAAACAACATTGAACTAAGCCCAGAACTTTTCGAACAAATAATAACGCCCATCAGAGTTACTCTGGAACACCTGCTGAAATAATAACGCCCATCAGAGTTACTCTGGAACACCTGCTGAAATAATAACGCCCATCAGAGTTACTCTGGAACACCTGCTGAAATTACTGAATTAATCTAACTTTGTTTCCTCTTTCGGTATTGAAATGATTTAGGAAAGTTACTGGCGATAACCAACTTCTGTAGCTTTAGATTCGTTTTATCGCAAAAGGAATGAGTCAATGATAAATTGGTACTTTCTTAAATAAGACTTTTAATTAGTTTATTTTATTACATAAATATTATGTTATGGGCAGATGCCAAATAAACTACAAAGTTTGAAGGCATGTGATTGAAGTGCCGTAAATATGCTTACCTAGGTTACTTAGTTCAGATGTTTAGTGCCCCCTGGGGCCGTGAATTTCGGGAACTCATCGAATTTTATAAAATTTATCCGAGCGCGCAGTATTAAAAATATTAATCTTCATTGCGATGAAAATCAGACTTCACTTTATCAAACGACTATTTATAACGGAAACTGATTTAGACAACAAAACCGATTTGCTAACCATTATATTATAAATCATCAAACTAAACTAAATGTAGCCATAAAGTAGCTGTGAAAAAGCGTTAAAGTATTAATTCCTTGCGGAAACATAAATATATAATTATATATATAATATAGTATATACTAACTGGAATTTTGCTTGAATACATATTTACTAAAATTTAACTGCCATCCCTGCTTGTGATATTGTAGCAAGTTGCCGTGCCATAGAGTACAGAACCAATTAAGGACGTAGTTTGGCACACGATGTATGAACGTTGACAATTTATGGGTGTACACTCCACTGCCTTCTGAACGGGCTGTGGCATGTGGACAGACCTTAACCTTACGCTTATCATTAAGGATATAATCGTAGGGGTTGCGATCTACTCAATGGTACAAAAATATACAAATAGACTTTTCTTAAACTGTAACATCGCTTGAGAAATGATTTAATTAATTTCGTGATCTACACTAATAAGTGTCTTCATCATCATTATCTCATCCATAGGACGTCCATTGCTGAACATACGCTTCCCACTAGGACCGATTGGAAGCGCACCGCATTCAGTTACCTATTTCCTGCGATCTTAGTCAGGTTGTCTGTCTAACACAGGTATATTTGATCGAAGGTCCCGCTTGTCGATGGCCGTCCTATGCTGCGCTTGCCAGTCCGTGGTCTCCATTCGAGAAACTTTCGACTCAAACGGCCATCAGTTCTTCGTGCTATGTGCCCTGTCCACTGCCACTTCAACTTGCTAATCCGCTGGGCTATATCGGTGACTTTCGTTCTTCTACGGATCTCTTAATTTGTGATTCCTTATAGATATAGATACTCCTTAGCTCGTTGTGCAACTCTGAGCCTGTTCACAACGCCCATAATCAGAGACCACGTTTCAGTTGCGTAAGTCATCACTGGTAACACACACTGTTCGAAGGCATTCGTTTTTTATATGTGTCTTACTCTTATTCAACTTGCGGGTTAAAAGTCCTGTTTTTATGATCTACATTGGGAGCATATATACCCGGCAGCCACCGTAGCAGCTTCGGGTCGAAGTCACAACATAACTGCTTCACGCGTTTTGTAGTTGGTACTGATTACCCAGATCTCCTGACTGATTTTGAAGTATCCTCAGATATAATCGTAGTTTTCATAGTCATATGTGGCGTCAGCTCTATAGAAGTATGAGTAAGAGAAATAGTTGTAACAAATAGGTTAATATAAAGTTTTTTTTAATAATATGCCATTAACAGTTATAAAAAAGAGGATTTTAAAAAAACCATCGCATGGAGCTTGTCTACGTAGAAGGCATTACAAAAAAAATTAAACCTACATATATTTTTGAGATTTGCATTCTTCATCATCCAGCGCCTTTCTGCTTATTTTGTTTAATATACTAGTAAATCATAAGCCTGGTGAAAAATTAAAGAAAAGTCTTCAAATACGTTTTTACTTCAGGACCTTCTTCGTGTACAATATAAGAAAATTACTAGATACTAGATCATCTACAATGGCCTAGCGATTGTACGATTACAATTATTTCAAAGCTATGAATATTTTCAAATATGTACTAAATTTCTATCTGAGTAGAGGAACTTGTACATACTCTACGTATGGTTTGAACGGTGACATGTTCCTGAATCAGTAAAATATCAAGTAGTTTACAACATTTGAAGTACAGTTTAAATTTATTAATTCATTCTTCTTATTTTAAAGGTAAACACGCAAAATTGATAAATTAGGAACATAATCAACGCCCTAATCTGTAATTACTTAAAACTCAGCGCCGCATCTCAAAAACAAAAACCTCTTGTCTTTGTGTTCGCACAAAGATATCAAATAGAGGGGCAATTTATTATAGGTAGTAAGGTGAGGGGGTATTTTGCAAGACAAACCTTTATTCTAAATATACATATTGGTATATTTCACTAGCCCAACCACTCGAAGTAGAAAACCTGGTTTCTGAAATCACAGAGAAGAAAAATGAGGGGTTTATATTTTCAGAATTTCATTTACTCGTCAATTCAGACCGATAGGATGGCTGCTCATAAACCACATACTGTCCTAGCTGCAGCAGATACTTCTTAGTGAGACCATTTTACACTTTTTTCAGGACATTATCCACCGTTTTCTTAATTTAGATAAATACTAGTTGTGAAATAAAACCCTTTCGTAAGAGTAACCTTATAGAATAGTTCTACCTACAAAATGTAAACATCAATATTATGGCCTCTTTTGGCCTCACCTCATTTAATCAATTTTACGAAGTAATATATAAGTAAATAGAACTCGTTATTTACCAATTTTCTAAAAAAAACGATACACCGTTAGCGAATTATCGTCGCACGTACAAATGCTCATTTATTCAAGCTTCAAACTAGATTTTTGTTCCTTATCAATCAACTAAGGTATGGTAAATTATGGTATTGTACGCAGATATGGTCATATTAGTATTTCTTAAGGGTAAGGCAGTGTACAAAATAGAAATACTGCCCAAAAGAGTTTGAACACATTTATGTAGACCGTATATCCGGGCGGACATAGACGGCTCGAATAACTGACCCCAAATTTTAGTCCTGACTACGACCGCTATAAGATACCCCGTCACGGCCTGAGGGTGGTAAATCATCTCAACGCGTCCCATTTACAAATTGCTCTGAGCACGGTCAATGAAAGCTCACTCCCGAAAAATTTGCGAACAGATGGTTTGTCGTAGACTAAATTTATATAAAAGTGGAAAATTAGACTGTCTTTTGTTTGAAGATAGCATTGCTTAAAAAACTACAGCTGCTAAAAAAAAAATATTGTAAAATGTCGAGTGCTGAAGATTAAATTGCTTCTAGGATCAGCCATGACTGCCGTTAGCAGTGATGAAAAACGGTAATGATTGTGATGATGAAAAAAAGCATATGTGTTAATACAGGGTATCAGCTATCTCCATATGAAATTTCATCCCATTCCATCCAACCGTTTGAGCGTGGAAGAGTAAGAAACATCCATAACTTTCGCGTTTATAATATTAAGTTTAATTTGAAACATTTCTGCACTGGAACTTTTCCTTCGCTGCATCAATCAGTTCTCGCGTTTTTTATTTGTTTTTATTTCCGCCCCACTTTTATTACCGTCCAATAAAATACTTTTTCTAAATCTACCTATTTGGTTACGTTGTTCTGTTGTACTCTACACATAACGTAATGTATGGAGCGGGTGTAAAAACTCTTTGCCGCACCGCTGTATTTCACAGCGGGCGTAAAAGTGTTTTTACACAGCAATCCCCCCTACTGTTGGAAGAGAAAGGTCTAGGCGAACGTTCCGAAATCTGATTGAGGTAGTTCTAAGGAAAGGCCAGGTCAGAGTACTGTAAGCCGACGCTCTCGTATGAAAGGTCTGATGAGCGTGGATGAAGTGATAGAAGACTGCCTGCCCCTACGGCAAAGAGGCGTGAATGTATCTATCTGTTTATGTACCACGCACGCAGATGATTCTATGACGGACGTCATTTTCTAAGCTGTGCCAACTTTATTATTTTATGTCCCTTAATCAATATTAAGGTCATGTTGTAAGATAATTTAATAGTGTACCTCGATTCGATCGCGACGGCATGACATCTCGCTCTATCTCTTTGATATGGAATTGGCAAGTGCGAAAAAAGCCTAATAAAAGCCTGTAAATAAAACTCAACACACACCAAAAAATGTTGGTGATTCGTAATGACAAACTCATAAGAATTTCGCGTAGTTACTCAAATGAAAATTGCTTCGAGCATTTTTTGCTGCGCCCATTGCGAAATTAAGCGAGGACCGTGGTATAATTTTTTGTGTCCAACTTCACAAAAAGCTTGTTCTACATTTGCTGTTTTGGGGAATTGTGAACATTAAACCTACATTAATACAACAAAAGAGGATTCTTTGAGCATTTTTGTTTGTAATGAATGAGCTCAAAATCTACTGGACTGATTTTAACATTTCTATCACCGGTAGAATGTACATTATCGCGAATAGAGTAATATAATCTTTATAAGTTTCTTAAGAATCCCTTTTTCTTATAAAAATAGAGCATTACAATTAATAATATATCTTGCCACTTAATTAGGATTTCGCGCACCAAAAACTTGCATCGATGTCAAACTAACCTTACTAACAACGGACGATAACAAGAAACTGACGAGACGCTGGAAATTCCGAGCTATAGGCGCGGAAAGCCCTCGTCTCAGAATTCCGCGGGCGCCTTCTGAACTTATAATGACATTTAGATATCCTTGTCAAAGAGGTCGCACACAACCCTCGAGTCTGAAAACGATTTAAACCACCCGACACAGACTTGAATCGACGTGCTCGTTTTCTTTGCTTCAAAACATATGACTTTTCCTGATATTAATTTTGTAGAACTGTTGGTTGTAATGGGCATGGGCAAGTTCCAGGCTGTTAGTTACAGACAGGTCAAACATTTTTTTATTGAGATAATTTGATCCCTTCCTACCACGCCCACGTCACAAATATACGTTATTTTTGTACAAATTTAGCTGTGTTTCTGATGTCTCAATGATTTTTTAAACTGGTAACTTGTAGACGGATTTACTAAAAAGCAGTCAGCATTATGAACGAAATTATCTAAAATACATGCTAATCGCTTAAATAGCTATCATGTCAAAATCTCAACCCTGCAAAAAAAAACTGCAGTGTCAATTAGAAAACGAAAGCACTTTGTTAAATATATGAGTGCATTACATATGAATAGAATAATGAGATAGTTAGGGCAGTTAGTTTGGCGCTTAGTATAGGTAATTATAGTATTAAAGTAAGTATTTTCAAGAAATCTATTTTTCTCAACGACTTGAACATTATTACCGTATCTATCTATGATTACAGGAACGAAATTTTCCTAAAAGACATATAATCTTTTTCTTAAAATTAGTTGAGGATCGGAAATATTTCAAACATAAAAGGAATAATTATAAGTAAGTAGAGAGCAGATTATACTTTAAGGGTTGTAGGAAAATTGAAATCACACTCTGTTAGCACTCGTGCTTTAGGAGCGCGTAATTTCTAGTTCGGCTTAGTTTTTACTGCTTTATTAGATTGTCCGTAATGATCCGTCTTTTTTTTACCTTTGCCTGAGGTCAAATTGTATATTAATGAAAACGTGCTAACAATGCTAATGGCTAGCAACCGTTTTTTTCCATATTTTATAGAAGACCTTTATTTGACAGTGGACGTCCTATTTTGATTATTTAGCTATGATATAGGTATGTGTAAATGTTAAATTAAAACAAATATTTGCCGCAATATCGTGTCGGCACTATACAAGTAGACAAACCAAGCTGAAGGCAGCCAGATGAAAATTATCCCGGAATATTTCTGGACTCCCGGACATTTGACACGTAATTTATTTCCGAAATGATTCAGGAGTGTTATTGTCTGTCATTTGACTGTTATTACCGGTCGCGGTGTTGACAGTTTCAGATATAATGTCGTTAGATCTTAAATTCATTTATGGTTAAATGTGATCAGTATGTCTTGACTCTTTTTAGAGTACAAACGTACAAACATGTCTCTGTCTGTTAACTCTGCTTTTGAGGTTACAATTATAGGTAGGTATAACCTAAATTGGTTTACTAATCCAATGTTTACAAAAATTATACATGCATAATTATTTCCAAGAAATGTATTGGCTGAAGCAGTCAAGGACTATGTATGACTGCAAGCCAATTGCATATATTTTCTGGCATGGGTTTTGTAATGAAATTAAAAAAATATATATCAACCCTAATTGATTATATTGCGTTTTGTCTGAGATTACTTGAATTTCGTAGGCTTTCTATTGGTGAAACTGGAGTAAAAATATAATTGGTTCTGGTTATTACATAGTCCATGCAAATATCTAGACCAGAGACATAAGAGAGACAAACGATTATTTCGTTGGATCTTGTTCTCCGCCATTAACACGCAAATGTCAAAACTGTAGATTATACGAATTTAATTCAGGCTCCAAACTTAGCACCTATGCTATAGAACAGTTTATATATGTGACCAGTCTTATAATAAAAAGTGTGACACACGAAGCGCTCCTTAAAAGCGTTTCTGCCTCCCCGCGCAAGTAACATCCCGTTTTGTCACATCGCTTGTGCTATCGCATGACACATAACCCCCTATTTTAAACATAGGGTCGACAAAGTGCATTAAAATGGAAAAATACAGTTATATATTACGAAATAGGTCTGTGTATCGTATGAAGCGACGACATCAGCTTTGGGGTAATTATGCTAGCTCGACAGCTTAAGCTAGAAATGAGAATTGACCTAAAGCCTATATGATGATCGGCAGATAAGCATCTATCAGTATCAGAAAAGACACCGCGAAGGAGAGTTCTACGCTCTTGTCGCCGCTCGGACCTGAACCACTGAAGATGTCGACCGCAGTGATCGACGAAACGACTGGAACAAAAGTTTCACATAGACCACGGCCAAACAGCCCGGAAGCAATACATAAAACATACATATTGTCTTCAGGCACACTCCTTGAAAGCCAATCAGCGTTCTAGATGTATATCTAGATACATATACCTAGATGATAACAATTGTATTGATTTCCATCGCATACATACACCTATCATATATAGTATATCATATATAGATCATGTAAGAAAATATAATTATCATACATAAATAATACAAAAAAACTCTGTATTTTTCTTGTTAATACAAGAATAATTACTAAAACAATATTTTTATTTGTATAACTTATTAATGTTTTTGTAGATGACTGCCAAGAAATAATACACACTTCTACCACTTCTTTGTACATGTTACTTTATTAGTTTAACTTTTGTTAGAATATGTCCCGCCCCTACTGCCTATAAACACCTGCATCTGTAGGGTGCCTCCTTATCTTTTACATTGATGTCTTTACAGTTCTATCAAAAATAATCATCCAAAATAAATAAAAGGAAGTAGGTAGTACCTACTTAAGCTTTTCGCAAATTAAATATAATCATTTGCCTTTTGACTATATTTTTTACTCAAGTTAATGGAGAAATGGCTGCGTTGGCAGCCCTAAATATATCATATTTACACTCGTTCAGGGTATTTTAACTGTGTTTCTTTATCTATAAGGTTTAAATTAAATTTAATTCAAGATGTACATTACAATGCTTCCTCTTTGAGACACGTAGTTTTCAGTTTAGTTATTTTGTTCCACCTATATACACCTAGTAATCTTTACTTACTTTAACGACGTATGCCACTTACTTCTAAGTAAATTTTCGTGTCGTGTACGACACAGGTACTACCTAATTACTATGATGTACTCTATTTTTTGATGACACGACGTAGACACCAACAAATTTTGAAAAAGCTAATGGTGCAAGAAATCAAGCTCTTCGAGTGAAGAGTTCACATGCAGTGTTAATTTATTTCATTATTCGATCTTCGTAAGCATTTTTTAATAACTGACTGATTTATCATCACGTAGCTCCACCCTCTGAAACAAAAAATTGAAACTACAATTTGGTAAATTTGATTTTTGGAAATGTACCCTTGCAGAGGTTGAAATTGATGTACGAAATTTCTATAAATTAATTTTTGAAAGGAATGCGAAAAAATCATAGATCACGCAGGTGAAGCCAAGGAGCGCAGTTAGTTTAATACAAAACAAATATTTGGTAAACTAATAAGCAATTTTTTTGTGGTTAGCTACAAACAATTCAGCATTTTGCAACAATTCAATTTCAGCATCGAAAATTGTTTCCTATTTAACCTCAAACCGAAACTGTCACCACAAACGTCGGATCCCAAAGCGGTAGCGTTTGTAAAGTACGCTACATTCAACAGAACTCTCCACCTAAACGCATCCGCATTGTGCCATCATACTTGTGAACATGGACTGCGTCATACTCGTGAACCAATTCCGGTGCACAACAGTTCCTCATTTCACAATACAAGAATAAACAGTACTTTTTCGCGTTAATTTGTAAACATTATTTGTTTCAATCTATTTAATTTACGTGTATTGGTCTAGAATAGGTGTCGACCAGTTTTGACCAGTAAGACCAGCAGATAAGCTTGGCAGTGAAATTATTTTCTTTTATTTATAATCAGTTTGTAATAGGTAGGTATCCCTGTGTGAAAATGGTGTACTATTATACACTCTAATGCTTATTTTAACTAATATGAACTTAAACAATATATAATCATACTATTCAGTATGATTAATTCGATAATCAATCCTGGGGATGCACACGGCCCATCCCCCGTCCTACAAGGACAGATGGCTGCAGCGAGCACTCCCCCTGGAGGGTGGATAAATCTGACATTTTCTTGTGAGGTGCATCCACCTAGCTAAACAGTCGGCTTAGCATTAATTAGTACTAGTTGCTATCAAAACAAAGTAAACCGTAGTTACGTACACCAGCTGTACGGTTAATTTTACTCTTATTTATAGCCCGCTTCAACATTTATAATCATAGTTTCCATTATTTAACTTCACTTAAACTATTTATTATGTATATTTTTTATGGGATAAGGTGAATGGTCTACAGGATGTTAAGTAGTAACCTCTGCCTATAAACAGATACCATGCGTTAAAAAACTGCACTGCGCCCGTCTCCATGAGACATATAGTTGGTAAGTGTCATCTAGAGAACAGTTATCTGAATGGAAATGAAAATGAACAAGTTGGAATGGACATGAACAGGGCCCCGAAAAATAAACTTAGACTGCAGACAAAAGCAGATACTATCCCTTTTTCCCTCATATAGGTCTTACATCTTGTTAATAAATAATAAACTTATATTTGTCCTGCTTTTTATGTGTACATTGTAATAAGTAACAATTAACATTTTTTGAATTGAATTGATTTGAAAAATTGTTTGGGCGACGACGATAAGAACATTAGAACACAATATGTCGTTCGTGCTACGGTCACAGTACTTTTGGTAGGCAGGTCCTTACTGTTTGTACGTTTTCGAGTGAAAATCATGTCAATGCGGTCTTTGTGTATTTCTGCGGGTATCTGTCACCGTAAATAGGTCGCTTTATCCCAGGAAAACGGCAAAATAAATGTTCCATATCATAGCCACTCTGAACTGTTTGTACATTGTTAAAATATTCAGTGCATAGGCGACGGAGCTCTACCCGACGTCTCCAGAAAAACTCTCATATAGTTTTGTTTTGGATAATACTCCTTATCATCTAGAGACATCGATGGTCACGTTTTCCCAGGCTAGATTTTGTTGAAATATAAATTTGAAAAGCATATTTTTTTCAATGTACAAATTTATATCCAAATTTAGAGCCGTTTCATAGAAGAAAAGAGATGTAATTGTGAAAGGATTGCTCCCATTAGTATAAAATATTTTCTCTCTGAACCATAACAGTTGAGCTAGAGTTCGTGTGTCTGCTGTATTTGAACTTCATCGCTATGACCTGAATTTCTAATATTCCACTCGTAGCATCAGAGCACGTGACAGCATATTTCATACCCGCCATTATTGCTCCTGACCTTTGACAAGGTAATTAATTATTTCACTCACGAGTTTCAATTGTTTTTGTAGTAGCTGTAGTATTGAAATTAGTTATTAGTATGTATTTTTTTTTATAAAGGCATCGATCGACCCATAAAAAAAATTACACCTTGTCGTCAGTTAATTAACAGCAGGTGATAAAGTGGTCCATGGCAAGCTTATGAAGTTAAAAAAAATACTGCGAACACATGTCATCTACGTGTCACGATATTCTGTGCCCTGGTTAAAACGCCGAAAACATCATTGTAATAAAATTAAATTGACACCGTTTTTGAAACTGACAATTCGAAAAGTCTTCTTTTGACATTAAATTCTAACTGCCCAGAGCTAGACTCGAATTTACTAATAAAGCTTAACCATAAAGATCATAATCACTGGTTTTATATTAAATTAGGTAATCACAGACGTCTGTGAACTTGAACGATCCTTGAGCTTTCACCAAAGTCGAATCAAGCAATCGATGAACGAAAAGGTCACTGAAGAAATAAGGACTTATTCCCAACATGTGATTGGTTTTTATCTATTGTTTTACTCTGATCTATGTCATAACTATGTAGTCAATTAGTTCTACACTTGTTAATGTTAATGATATTCTTAGTACTTCTTCGAATTCAAATTTAGTACAGAGACGATGTTCCTAGTAGTTCATTGTTGTTTATTTTATATTAAATTTAGTTTATTTTTATTTTTACATTTGACAAGCGCCCACCTGATAAAAATGTACAATCGTTTCCATTCTCCCGAGCGCCCATACAAATTCGTCATTTTGACAAGCGATAACGACAGCTTTGAAGCGGAAGCGGTTAGAAAAAGAGAATCGCTAAGAAATGATGTATTTTGCCTAGGCTCAGTCCGTATTCGTGACGCCATGTTTACGTAATGTTACAAAATTCATAATTATTTTTCAAGCTTGTTTAAAAGATTATCCATATGGACAAAATTAAAGATGGAAAGTGGAGAAAAAAAAATTTATTATAGAACGTTTGATAATCATCATCACAGGGGCCTGTTCGTGATCCATTCTTGGATATACGCCTCTTCCCCTCCCCAGTGTTTTTTGTTAAGTGATGACGTTGTCTAGGATTTAGCACGCAAACCTAGAAGGTACCTATTCACTCGCAACTTGAGGACTCCAGGATTGTACATCTCTATACATACATACTCCGTGTCGTCTGATATCGTCCACCCAGAGCGTTGCGGTGGTCTGCCACGCCCTCTAGTGTTGATTCCCTAGCAACGTTCGATAATATCAATAATATTAAAATTACTTGTAATATCTTGCAATGTCGTAATAGACGATTGCAATATTTTTGATGTATTTTATATTAAATAATATAACTATAAGCATGTACAGAGTATATAATAGTTGTTGAATTATTGAAAAACAACCACTTAAAGTTTGAGAGCCACAGCCGTGCAATGGTTTGTCCAAATCGAGGTTTACTTAAGTGGTTTAATTTGATCGAGTAATTGTATCTGCGGATTAGAAGCGTTACGGCGTAAAGCCGAATTATTCGGCAGTTAGCTATTGGTTTGTTAGCAACTTTACCACTACTTAGTTGGAAAGCAATTCTGTGGAAGAAAAGTAGTTATAGGAAACATTTGCCGATCAACTTCGAATACATGCGCGTCTTATGGAGTTCGGGCCAGACACGATTAAAAAAAGTTACTGTATACTTTCCTTACTTTCTAATAGATGGGTAATGTAAGGTGGAGGTAGAAGAAGGTATGGATTTACTACGTGAAGACTTATGAAAGGTGTGAGCACTGAGATGACTAGTGACAGAAAAGAGCGTAAGAGAAAAATATGTTGAGCTGACTCCGCCTATAGCCACATATCCTTCAGATTCAGACCAAATGAAAAGAAAGACACCAGGTTGAGAAAAAACTAAAACAAGCCATATTAAAGGTGTGTGCGGTTTGAAGGTATGTAAAAATGTGTCTTTGTCTGAAAGAGAAAAATCTCTATATTTAGGTAACTTGTTAATTCGGCAGCTAGTAATAAATATTGAAAAATTCTTTCTACTAATTAATCTCTTAATTTCTATGCATTCAACTTAAAAATTGTAATAAAAACATCTCTTCCTGCGGGTGCCGTAAGTATCGGCTAAGGGACCACGTACCAGAAGGTGGGTAGCAGCGTCTTCTGAGGATTGGAAATCATATTGCGCTCGCCAGCCCGCCTGCCAAGCGTGGCGAGTATTGGCAAGTCCCCCCCCTATATGGGGGAGGCATATGTCCAGCAGTGGACGCTCATGTCTGAGAGAAGAAAAAGATATGAATATATTTCAGTATATAATTTTCAGTTGATTGTCACAAATTACACATACTAATCACTTATAATGAAACAAACCTTTGTAAAAGTACGCATAAAACTATCATGAATAAAAACAAAGCACAACGTAGTGGTCGACAATAGTTGAAAGAAATAGCATCCAGGCATTTTTCCAACCAGCTTATGTGGAGTTCAATGGATGAGTATATGTCCAGCAGTGTACGCCCTACGGCTGGCATGAACCATATGAAGTATGACATGAAAATTCAACCAAACATCGAGTGATCTATACTTTTGCCTGTGGTTAAAAATATGTGTATATCATCAGGACGATCTGTCGCACGCACAAACGACACGAACACATCACAAAAATCATTTATATGGTATAAGTTTTAAAGATATAGTAAAACAAAGTCAAGTCAATCATAACTTAATAACGGTGCTACAATATGAATATTAATACTCACGTTCATAATTACTTTACACTGTTTTTTACGGGTATAACGTGGTACTTACGCGTAGTCGATATCACGATCGACAATTGTTTCGGCTTCTTCCGGAAGCCTTCATCAGGATCTTGAGTGCGGTGCGTTAGTCGTAACGTCCCGTCTCGCGCTGCGGGCTTCCGGAAGAAGCCGAAACAATTGTCGATCGTGATATCGACTACGCGTAAGTACCACGTTATACCCGTAAAAAACAGTGTAAAGGTGCTACAATAATTTTAAATGATGTTTTTCAACTGAATTGTCTTGTTTTTTGTTGATGAGGGTTTGAGAGTTTTTGAGATTCGATTATTTCTGGATAGGCAGTTTGACCACTTATAGTACCTATGATTTGACTGTGCGCGTGTGTGGTGGGAGACTGTATATCTGGAAATGGACTAATGCTGCAACACACAGGTGTCTTGTGACTGAGGATAAGTAAGTATGCATAAGTACCGTAGAGGTTATAAATTAAATAACTTAATTAAAGAAAAAAATAATAGTATTTAATTTGGCAATGTGGCATTTTGGGGACTTCTCCTTTTCTCTATTGATCTTTTAGATTAACTTTTAGTAGTGATTATTGTTAGGTTAAGTTTTAATATTTATTTAGGTTTTTATTCTAGTGTTCTAGAATAAAAAAACCTACATGTTTTTAAGTGTAATTAATAAACAACCTCAGGGGGAGTTTGTTCATTAATTACACTATGTAATTTTTAATTAGAAGTAGAGTTATTTCAATATTTAATAAACGAACATACAAACCTCACATAACCTTGTGCTAAATATCCACTAACCAAGATGCAATACAAATAGGAGGCACCTGACTCCGGCACCATTCGTCCCTGGACGTGACCTATTTTGGCGCAGAATATTCAGGAGCTACATTTCAGAGCATTATCCACGATTTTTCCTCAGCCGTCGGTTGGCCTCTCCGCTATTCTCTTTGTGCCTCTGAAATGCAAATAAGTTGACTGTGAAATTGTAAGTGCCACCAAATATTCAGTAGTTAGTAGGACAGTCGCTACGACGAATACATATTTTGGTTTTTACCCTTAGAAGTTTGCTTATGAGAAATGTATTGGCGAATAAAACGTTTGCTAAAAATAATTTGCTAAATATGAATACAACACAGCTTTCTCGTCGATAACATTCTCGGTTGATAACATCGATGATGAAAATGAAGTGAACATTATTTATGAGAATTATTTAAAACTAACTATTATATGGCGTCTTATTTTAAAATGTCTGAAGATGGCAGATCTCTCAAACAACAAAATTTTCTCAACACTTCTGAAATCTGGATAAATGATCATGAATGTGGATGGATATAGAGGTAGAGAAAGGCCGAAGAACGGACTGTGTAAGGAATTACATATTTATGAAAGGCGTGAGCACTGAGACAACAAATGATAGAAGAGAATGGAATAGGAAAACATGTTGTGCCGACCCCACCTAGTGTGGAATAAGGACAAGAAGAAGAGATTTGTAAAGAATCTGTAAAAAAATCATATCAGGACTTATGCGGTAATGTACTCGTATAGTGAAAATGTAATTATGGTGCATGTTTCAAAGGTAAAGTTTAGGAATGCTCCGCTTCTGCCAAGTAAGCATGTTAATTTAAGGCGCTATACATTCACAATATGCATTTTTTTAAATGAATAAAACTATGTGCCGGTTTTATTTTTCAGTCATAACTTTGATTCAGTTTAAAGGAATGGTCAGGAGTAAAAATGCGTTAATGTATAATTCTCTCGATTGTTTTAAATTGTCAAAAACATTCTTTTAAAAAATTAAAATACCTCTAAAGTAAGATTAATATTCAAACAAAACTTGAGTTGCTGGATAGGCATAATAGCATAGCCAAGAAACGGACGAGATTTTTTAGCATTAGCCATAATTGTATATTTAATACATATTTATATTGTTTAACACGGGAATCGCATCATGATTTTTATATTTATTAAGTTCCTGATATTTCGGCGCGGTTCGGTTCTACGCATCATGACCACGTAGAGACACGTCTCAGGTGATCATAGTGCGTGGAACCGCGCCAAAATATCAGGTAGTCAAAAAAAAATATTCTTAGTACGTGTATTTTTTGTAAAATTCCTACTACCGTCTAGCATCACGTGACCTTAGCTGGCTAGTCCGCGTTGCTCTCTATCTGCTCATTCTGAGGTGACCACTGTCAACGTCGGAACTATGATTGATCGCTCTAAACTCTCCCTTACATTCCTAGCTAATTTTATGTAGATAAGTTCGAGCGCTATTTGCGTAAACTGTCGGGAAAACCTTCGCTTTGAAACCTGTTTGTATAGATGTGTACTGTTATAAATACATTGTTAAACCTATATACATGAAAAGAATGGCACCGAGTTTCTTGCCGTTTCTTTTCGGTGATGGGATGGGTCTATTCATTTTGCAATGGGGCGTTAGTCTTTGAATTGAAATGAAATAACTTTATTCATTTCGGGTAATACATGATGTTATAAAATAGAAAGAAGAATTTGAAATGTAGTTTAATTTATGAATGTACCAGGACGCACGTAAGAGTCTTGGATGTCCGAATTAATGAATGAAAATGAATTTGACTTTCATAAAGATGGAAAGCTTAGTATAAAAGCTATTAACTTAAAATTCTTGATCATGGTTTCCCTACGAGAAATGGAAGCATTATATAGGTGTGTTATGTAAGGCGGTGTAATTGTTTAACGACACGGTTTAGTGCCGTAACGTTTAGTAATTAAGAATAATAAGGTCGCACAATGGGTCATAAAATTATCTACATTGTTTTACAGTTGGAGCCTTCGCTGTAACGGACACATTCTCTTTGTTTTTATGTACTCAGAAACGGGCAGCACTTGTGAAGCTGTCAGGTCCGGATGCAGCCAAAGATTGAGGGGGGGGGGGGGGGGGGGGGTCACTCCTATGAAGCTGTGGCACGGAATGTTATTATCAGTATACTTTTCTTAGAGCATTATACACCAAGGCGTTAATAGAACATGCTCCATTTAAGACACTCTTTTGTTGCACACTGAATATAAAAGTTGAGAAGGCTATTACTCTAGCCTGCCAAATCCGCAATCATATGCATATTCAGCCCATTACGTTCCCACTGCTGGGACACGAGCCTTCGTCACAGAAGGCTAGGAAGCTAGCATACATAAGCTACCTTTTTGGTGTATGGCCTAACACTTTGGTTTTGATTTGGTGGATAGGTCAGTCCAGTGTTTTCAGGCCGCCTAAGAGCTTTAATTCAGTCTATAGTTAACTGTAATGTGAAAAAGCTATAGAATTGAAAAGAAAATATAAGATATTGGCAGAGCAAGACAGTAACTGGAAATCTAAATATTCTGAGGCACATAACGAAGCTAAAAGGGTAATCAAATCTGCTAAAAGACAACAGTTGAAGGATTTGATCGATGATATGGAGTCAATGGCCAAGTCAAATCACTCCCGAAAATTCTACCAGGAAGTGAGAGAGTTTAGGAAAGGGTATCAACCTAAGTCGCAAATTCTGGAGGATGACAACGGAAACTTGGTGACCGACACCAACGAAATAAAGACTATGTGGCGGACATACTTTGACAAGCTACTAAATTGCAGTAAACTTGATGATAATGACATTATAGAAGATGAACTGGAGGCAAACGTAAACGATGACGCGGTAAATCCACCAAGTATTGACGAAATTAGGGCTGCTATCACGCATCTAAGGAGCAATAAATCACCCGGGATAGACTCCATACCGACTGAGATGTGGAAATATGGTGGAGCTTCAACCCATACTAAAATACTCCAGCTTGCTCTCAAAATCTGGCAAGATGAGCAACAACCATCAGAATGGAATATAGGAATCATGTGCCCAGTACTTAAAAAAGGCTCTAGAAAGCGATGCACAAACTACAGGGGTATAGCCTTACTCCCAACAGCCTACAAAATAATATCATATGTAATATTGAAAAGGCTAGAACCCCTTGCAGAAGCTATCCTCGGGGACTATCAATGTGGCTTCAGGAGAAACCGTAGCACAGTGGATCAAATCTTTCGTATTAAGCAGATAAGGGAAAAGAAATGGGAATATGCACAGAGCGTTCATGCCCTTTTTGTAGACTTTTCTAAGGCCTATGACAGTATTGACCGTGATGCCTTATATAACATCCTAAGACATTTCAGCATACCCGCCAAGCTGGTGAGGATGATCATAGTAGCCACAAATGATAGCAGACTTCGTGTTAAGGTTGGTACAGAGCTTTCCGAAGAGTTCAATGTTAAAACTGGGCTTAAACAGGGAGACGCCTTATCGCCGATTCTGTTTAACATTGCACTCGAATATGTTATAAGGAAAGTGAAGACACTTGACGGGGGAGTACAACTCAACGGACCACATAAGATCATTGGATACGCAGATGATCTGGCTCTGTTGGGTCCGAATGAGCATGAGGTGACCCAAACAGTAGTGGCTCTAGGAAGTATCGCTAAGAAGGTCGGTCTTCAAATCAACCACGAAAAAACGAAATATCTGCACATGAAACGATATAAGGATACTAGAGTTCCCCGACAAAACCTGGCGGCGGCGGAAGTTCTGTACGAAGGAGTAGACAAGTTTAGATATCTGGGCTGTGTTCTTACCGACACCAACACTCGGGTAGACGAGATAGATATACGCATCCAAAACACCCTAAGATGCAGTGCAGCGCTACACAAAGTGTTGGTGTCCAAGCTTATGAGCAGAAAATCCAAAATAAGGATATACAAAACCGTCATTAGACCTATCCTAATGTATGGATGCGAGACTTGGACGCTGACACAAAAGGAAGAGAACAAGCTGCTGGTGGCGGAAAGAAAAATACACAGAAAAATTCTAGGTCCGGTCAAAAGGGAGGATGGCAGTTTGAGGCTACGACGGAATACCGAGGTCGAAGAACTAGTGGGCGAGCCCAATATTATCGGAGAAGTGAAAGCTCACAGACTTCGTTGGCTCGGCCACATGCAAAGAATGAGTGAAGATCGAGGCGTAAAGAGGGCGTATGTGGCTCAACAGACCGGCCGTCGTCCAGTGGGAAGACCTAGATACAGGTGGAAAGATGAGGTGCTAAAGGACCTGCGTGAGCTCCACGTGGACGACTGGCAGGAACGCACGCATGATAGGGAAAGATGGCGCTTGCTCTTGTCAGAGGCCAAGATCCACTTTGGGTCGCTGAGCCAGCGGAGTAAGTAAGTAAGTAAGTAAGTAAGTATAGTTAACTATTTTGAATAACTGAAAATGAAAAATGAAAATGAAAATATATTTATTACTGCAAAAGATATAAAAGCTATTACTTATATAGAACTTAAATAATTATAACACTATTCGACATGCTTCGAAAATACACAATACACTATATATATAATATATCTTTTGCAGACAATGTAATCTCTTAGCGAGAATATCTTTTGGTTTCCTCACTAGGCAAGCCTGTATCGAGAAAACCTGGGCTCAAGTTAACAATTAAATTTAACCCTCAGAGACAAAATATAACGTCCACATAATATGGAGATTTACTGCATATTTGTCATAGTACATTTATGAGCGTAGGTATGTAATGAGTACGTTTAAATGATAAAGTTGTATAGTTATTACTTTGCTTTTTAAGATTAAAGATTTTAGTTTAATGTTTAATATTTAGAATTTCTTCTGTTTCATTGTATGTTAATGAAGACAGCCATAAATAAAGTGTATGTTTAGCTTCTATTAATTTCTTATTTTTAATATCACAGTACTTGGCAACTGTGTTGTAAATATGGAGTTTTACAAAATCGCCTAGTCGCTGCGCAAACTTAGTATTAACAAGAGGGGTATTTAGCTTGTAAACTCTGCGATCACATATTGTTTTATAGTCCCTAGAAAAGATTGCTGTTTTATGCACTGAGATAGTAGTTTTTAACAAAAACAACTGACGCACGCTAAGAACTCCCGCATCCTTATATACAGAAGTAGTAGGATACCTATAAGGCTTTTTAAGCATAACCTTAAGTACCGATCGTTGTGCTCTTTCTACATTAATCATAAAAGTTTTGGCAGCACTACCCCAGCAAGTTATGCAATAAACAATTAAAGATTGGCATAAGGCATAGTACACAGATTTGAGCGTATCTAAACATGCAACATTGCGCAAGTTTCGCATAATATGTATAACCTTTCTTATCCTAGCTGACAAAATCTCAATATGGATTTGAAACGTAAGATTTTCATCGATATGAACACCAAGATATTTTAAAATACTTGTGCGAGTGAGGGAATCGCATGAACAGGGGGAAATTATGTCGCATAAATGGTTGTGAACTCTTATATGTGTACTAATTTTTGGAGCTGACAGAGCAGTTTTATGAAAGCATATGTACTTAGTTTTTTTTGTATTTAGTGTAAGAAGATTCTGTCTTAGCCATTTTGAAATAAGAAACATGCCCTGTTCGGTAGTTGATGAAACAGTAGGCCAAGTTGGACCGTGAAAAATTAATGCAGTGTCGTCAGCATAACACAAAATATCAGCATTATTAATAGGAATGTCGTGAATATCATTTATGTATAACAAGAACAACGTAGGCCCAAGGATACTTCCCTGTGGAACACCAAAACAAATGTACTGTAAATCACTATTTATGTGACCTACCTTCACACACTGTCTCCGTTCCGTTAGGTAGCTGGTAAACCAACTTAAGGCAATTCCACGGACACCAAAATTTTCGAGCTTTTTCAATAGTACCGGTACGGAGACAGTGTCGAAAGCTTTAGCCAAATCTAGGAAAACTCCAATACAACACTGTTTTCTATCTAAATGTGAAGACACTATATTTGTCAACAGTTTAATTGCATCTTCTGTGCTTTTTCCTTTACGAAATCCAAACTGACAAGACGAAATCATATTGCGTGAATCTAAATACCTGACAAGACGTTTGTTGACTAGTTTTTCTAATAATTTAGAAAATACACCTAATAGTGAGATTGGTCTGTAATTATCCAGCAAATGTTTGTCACCACTTTTGTAAATAGGACATACCGACGCAATTTTCCAATCCAGTGGAAAAGTTCCACTGGAAATACTTAAATTTAGAATATGTGTGAGAGGTGTTAATATAACGTTTCTGACGCTTTTTATAAGACTGTTGCTAAATCCATCCTTTCCTGGAGCCTTGTCATTTCGGAGATTTAGTATTAATTTCTCAACTTCGTCATTATCGGTCGGATGGAGGAAAAAGGAACCAGCTAGTGGCTTATTGAGACGTACTTCTTTAGCCAGATCATCTTCATTTTTATTAAAGTCGGATAGGATGCGGTCGGCTAGTTTTTGGCCGACAGTAGCAAAATAATTGTTTGTAAAATCAATAGATTGTTGCATATCCGTACAGCCGTCTAGTGACAGTAGGTCAGTAGAATCCAGTGTGTTTTTTGTTATATTACAGATATTTTTAATTGATCGCCAAAGATTTCTAGGATTATTTTTATGCTGTCTAAGTTCTTTTTCTTCATATTCAGTTTTAATGTTACGCAATAAATTTACAAAGAAGTTTTGATAACGGGTGTAGGTTTTTTGCAGTATCGCATTATCTGGATTATTTTTAGCATTTAAATGGAGCCGATCGCGGTTTCGCATACAACGCATTAATCCTGGAGTTATCCAGGGTTTAAGGTTGTATTTGGATCTACTTATTTGAACCTCCCGAGTGTGTTTACTTACTACTTCAGAAAAAACCCTGGTAAAAACTTCATTAGCCCTATTGACATCATTAATACAGGTTACTCTAGACCAATCAATAACTATAAGATCATCTTTAATGCTATTAAAGTATCGTTTTATTACGAAACGACTTGGCCTCATAGGTTTCTGTTTTTTGAGACGAATACCAATCATAGTCGGGTAGTGGTCTGTTATGTCAAATTGGCATACTATGCCTAAAACATTTTGATAGCTATCTACATTTCCGATATATATGTGGTCAAGGCATGATAATCTTCTAGTGATTTCCGTTATAGCAGGAAGTAAACCATTTTCAGACATAAAGCATTGATATTTTAAGCTTTGTGATTCTGTATCTATTATATTTATATTCATATCACCGGCGAGAACAAAGGGGAGTCTGCTTTGGTCACTGATATAAATAGTTAGTGAATCTAAAAAAATATCGATTATTCTAATTGACGGGGTGCGGTACACTCCTAAAATATTTATGGCATTAGGGATTTGGATAGCTAAACAATCAGCATCAACGATAGAAGGTTCCGTCACTGCAGCACTCCAACATTTTCTTACATAAGCGACAATTCCGCCATTTTGATTGATTTGTCTGGATGTCCTAAATTCATTATAACCAGGTAGCTGCGGTATGATCATTGCATCTGTTAACCAACACTCCGTCAAAACTAAAATATCAATAGGCAGATCCAAACGATCGAGTGCTACAAGTAGTTGGTCGAAGTTTTTTGAAATACTTCGAATATTGAAATTGAATAACTTGAAACTATGTTGAGGTGTGAATATTTGTTTGAAATTATCAGAGGCAGTTACAACTCGACACTTAATTTTTATACAGTCTAATTCTGATTCATAATCACCCATAAACATCATTGTTGCATTATACATTTATCTAGAACCCGGGTATAAATCACAATCTTTATACTAATTATAACATAAGTCTTATAATTCAGAAAACTTACATTTGTAATTTTGCACAGTTTCCTGCTTGTAGCGGTAAAACATTGACCTTTCGAATTGGAGCCTACTGACACAAAGAAGTTAACTATTATTGGTTTGAGCGTGATAATAAAATAATTAAATGTAGCATCAGTATGAATTCGACAGGTGTAAATAAAGTTAGATTTAGAAAAAATTTGCCTACAAAGAGTAATTACATAATTATAATAAACACAAGATCCAGAGTCATCATTATGACAACTTATTTCCCACACGTATTTTAGCAGCACCGAGAATTCGAATAATAAATCTGTCATCCCATAACCAATATTAGCTTTATCAAATATTCTGTCTTCATAATGCCCGATTCTGACTAATAATGGAACATTATCAATAAAGATCAGGTCAAGGTCAAGAGATAAAGAAGATCTACAAACTGGCAGCAAATGGCAGTAGCGGAAGAAGGCGATCCAGGTCCCTTTGGGATGATATAGCCAAAGCTGCCTTCCCATCTCGCTGCCTGACATATATATTACCCTGAGAACACCAGCAGAAAATGTATCCGTGCTGCTTGGCTCTGATTCTGGTGTCTCGAAATAAAACTCTATTTTCTTTGGTTAGCCTTTCGTTGAAGTATACTTTTTGAGGAACACCAGAAATCTCCAGTTCAGCGCTGGTAAAATTTCTTCTGGACTTTGCCGCTTTGAGGAGTTGGTCACGCTTCCATCTGCGGAGCAACCGCACTACGACTGGGCGTGGTTTTTTAGCTCCATCTTCCGGTAAAGTTGTGGTCACTGGCGGTTGGCGCGGTCCCACACGACCTACCCAGTCTAAATCTTTACCTTCCAATTCTATTCCTACTTTTTTTGCTGCCACAAGTACCGTGTGATATAAATTTTCGGACATGTTCTCTGGTATGCCGATGATTTCAATTTGATTTTTTAAACTCATCTGCGCTTGAACTTTCAATTCACTTTGGAGCTTTGAGACAGTAGCTTGCAAGCTTTGGACCTCCTCATCACGTTTTTCTAGATATTTTACCCGGTCATTTGTGGCAGCTATTTGCCGCACCAACTCTTCCATTTTTTCACTATGAAATGCTAGCGACTGAGTCACCTGCTCCAAATTTGACTTAACTGAAGAAAACTCGACAGTTAGCAGTCGTAGCTGCTCAGTAAGCTGACTCATTTCAGATCCCTTAGAATCAGATTTCTTCCGAGTGGCATTGTCACTTCCGGCCCGGGCTGGTGTAAGAGTATTGTCTCCGCCCATTTTTTGAGTAGCACAGCAGTCGGGGCACGTCCAGGCCTTCTTACGGTCTGCATTCATAGCAGAAACATTAATGCATAAAGTGCAAAATATTTTATCACACTTCGTGGACGTGCACTTTATAGTATTCAGGTCCTTAACCGACTTCATGCATCCGGCACACTTCATGTTTTCGATTATGTGTCAAAGAAATCCAAATAGCTTCAAAAGTCAAATTAATGTCCTCTTAGAGGCATGCAATATATCAGGTTTGAAGTTGCCTGTCTGTGGCGTTGATCTATGATAACAAAAATAACAATAACTCACAAAACTCGACAGTTAGCAGTCGTAGCTGCTCAGTAAGCTGACTCATTTCAGATCCCTTAGAATCAGATTTCTTCCGAGTGGCATTGTCACTTCCGGCCCGGGCTGGTGTAAGAGTATTGTCTCCGCCCATTTTTTGAGTAGCACAGCAGTCGGGGCACGTCCAGGCCTTCTTACGGTCTGCATTCATAGCAGAAACATTAATGCATAAAGTGCAAAATATTTTATCACACTTCGTGGACGTGCACTTTATAGTATTCAGGTCCTTAACCGACTTCATGCATCCGGCACACTTCATGTTTTCGATTATGTGTCAAAGAAATCCAAATAGCTTCAAAAGTCAAATTAATGTCCTCTTAGAGGCATGCAATATATCAGGTTTGAAGTTGCCTGTCTGTGGCGTTGATCTATGATAACAAAAATAACAATAACTCACATACCCGCTCGGCTCACGATGCAAGCTAATTTCACGGTTAGGTAATGCGCGTAGCCGCTAATATCCTATGAGCGCTAATGGCTGCTTCTTACCCACACTTGCAATTTTAATTCTTTGTCACTTATTATTTCGTTCGATTTTTTTGCTGTATCTGCTTTATTTATACAGTAATATGGATCAAAACATATACATAACCAAATATCAATTAAGTTTAATGATGGGTACTATAAAAAATATGAAATATACCACTCTAATACCACAAAATTAAAATTGTAAAGACGGAGTTATTTAACACAAAGTTGACTGTCTGACTGAGGCGTCAAAGTTGAGTCGACTAATATTAGAGTTATGATTTGAACTCACATTGTCCCATATCAAAGAGGATGAACTTATTTCCCTGTTCAATTTCTTGAAGAGATAGAGAGAGAGATAAGTCCGTCGTCTCACTCGAGATAATCATGCACTTATGTTAATTATCGTCTTATTATGGCCACTTAAGAGGTAGAGTGACATAAAACATAATGTTTTTAACAGAGTTCACAAAAAGTCGTAGGTTATCAATTCATTTGTATTTTTTGAATGTTTGTTACCTCAGAACTATCGATTGTGTGAGCCGATTTTGTTTTGATTTGTTTTTTTTAAAAACCTGTGTTTACTGTATGGTCTCATTTAAATTTCATCAAAATCGGCCAAGCGGTTTTTAGTTACATTCCAATAATTGAATAGTGCTATGTCTACTTGGTTGACTTCTTAGGTGAAGTAAACGGTGAACATACAATGACAATTATTGCTCCCGTGAGTAGGAAAAGTCACTGAAAAGAGTGAGAAATAAAAAAAGAATCATGAAAACCAGTTCAACCAGTCGAAAGTTCTGAGGTAACAAAAAAAAGAAAAAACACATAGGGATCGAATTGAGAACCTTCTCCTTTTTTTGAAGCCAGTTAAAAAAATACTTACAGTCGAAATGAGAAACTCTTTTTTTGGAAGTTTATGTATTATCTATAAACGATATATATCTAATATCTATTGATCGATGCGACGCGTGACCAAAATGTTTGCACATATTTGGCTCAACGGATCAGCATTGCAATTTAACGTGGCAATGCTGCTAGCATTCTGGGCACGCTGCCAACTGGTAGCGGGTTATAGCATTTGAAAGAAAGAAAGAAAGAAAGATTAAGTGATCATTAAGCTGACAATAACTAGTGGATTTCTCAAATGTTTTTGTAGTAGCCGATATTTATACATACAATCTTGGTAGCTTATAGTATTGGGCTATGTATTCTTGTACACAATAAATAAATTCTTACAGCTTAGCACATGTTAGCTTCTTAGCTAACATGTTTCTGCTGCCACAAACAAAAGATTTCGAGGAAAACTGATATGTAAATGAGTAAGCCGCTTCCAACCGGTCCTTGGGGGAAATCATTGGGGGAGGTCTATGTCCAGCTGTGGACGTCCTATGGCTGAGATGATGATGATATTGTAGCTACTCGGAAACACCGAGGTAGGAAGCTCGTTTCACATTTTGCAGCTGAAAGTTCTATTTAAAAGTTTCTATCAAACTACATATTTTGATATGCTGACTATATTTTTATAAGTTGGAGTTTCTTTTCACCCATTACATTGTAAATAGTGATTATAGACTATGAATAGTGAGAATAAATAAACGCAGACCAACACCATGGGCCGACGAGTGCAGCGCAATATTGGCATGAGAGGGCTTCAAATGCAATTATGAACAATATGCGTCGCGTCGCACCCTCTCGCCTCGGGACAATCGGTCCCTCCCGTGTATGCTCCATAACACGCTACCTACCCTCATATGCAACCTTTATGTCAAAAGCTACAAAACACATGACAAGGTGGCAATTTACGGAATTGATTTATTATACATATGTTTATACTGTATTGTTTTTCTCAATGATGAAAAGAAACTTTGGTGATCTAATTCAAGCCAGATTGGAGATGTACTGAAAAAAAAAACAATACACAACAATTGAATTGCATAGCATTGTAATCTCATTATTCAGAGCTAAATATGGATGGTTTAATAAAGGCTTTATTATTATTATTATTATTATTAAATATGGATGAGCTTTTAAGTAAAGGCGGTTAGTATGGCGGTAAAACTGTGACGCCGGTGTACGGTTCTGAAAAGTTCTTCAGAACACTCCATGTCGTATATACGGAAGAAAATACGTAGAGAATAAATCTCTATCCGTATTCTGCGAGTATATGTTTCTGGTATGATGAATTTATAAATGCTAAAAATATGGAATTTCACGTTGATCAACACGTTTAAAAACACCCATAAGTTAAGCGCCAATAAATGTTCTACTTGCGGATATTCCATTCGACATTCGAGGCATGATACGTCCATAAATGCAATAGGTAGGTAGTTTGTAACTTGGAAGTACCATCACTTCAGCGTTGTAGACTGCATCGTATTTCCCAAGGGCGTTATAAATACAATAACGCTTGTCTCATGGGACGCGACGCATTCGTGTGCAATTGCGTAAAGCCATGGAAAGCGGTGTCTAAACTTCAGTAACCCTGTTTTATTAGCGCAATAACGATATTGCCACTACTTTTTATTTAATGAGTATTTAAATTGTAAACTTTGTTTTTCCTTCTTCTCTTCTCTCAGCCATGTGCGTCCACTGCTGGACATATGCCTCCCCCATATAGGGGGGATTTGCCAATACTCGCCACGCTTGGCAGGCGGGTTGGCGAGCGCAGTATGATTTCCAATCCTCAGAAGGCGCTGCTGCCCACCTTCTGGTACGTGATCCCTTAGCCGACTCTTACGGCACCCGCGGGAAGAGATGGGGGAGTACTATTCTAGGCCGGTACCACCACGGCCATTTGTTTTTCCTACCCTGCTGCAAAAGAAAGGTTAATAATGTTTCTCACTGGTATCTTGCATGCAAATTTATTTTTATTCTCGTATCTTCCGAACAGTCGACTAGATTACAACAATTCAGGTATTGTTAGATTCGTCTCAATTACCCAACTGTCTTTAAAGGGTGGATAAAAAAAAACAAATTCTGGATATTTGGCAGCCAATTATGTTTTCATCCCACTAATATTATAAATGTGAGTGGATGGATGGATGGATGTTGGTTGAAGTGCACGCAAAAACTACTGAACGGATTTGGATGAAATTTGGTATGGAGATAGCTTATACCCTGGATTAACACACACGCTTATTTTCACCATTATCATCAACATCGTTTTTTATCACCACGCGGGTAAAATATTTCAGTGCCCTTTGCGACTCACGGGATCAATTCTCATTGTGCATGTTCACCGATTTCTTCGCCCCCAATTAGGAAGTCATCCAAGTAGACGTGACACTTTTTAGTTATTGAAGTGTAACTCAACAACCGCTTGACCGATTTTGATGGAATTCCAATAGGCCACACGGAAACACCAGCTTACAAACAAAAAAAAACATCAAAATCGGTTCACTCAGTCGAAAGTTCTGAGGTACAAATAGATACGGTAGATACGGGTCGAATTAAGAACCTCCTTCGTGTTTGATGCCGGTTAAAAAGATAAGATGAGTTTCATAGTGTGTGACGCAATTAAACGGTAGATGGATCGATCCTCAAACGGGCATTAGGTGTCCGTATTAACCCCACTATGTTTTAAAACACTTTTTGGTGTGATAGTGCACTTTATGGCGCTGCCTGATTAACTCCCGCCATTAAGTGTGATAATAAGCCTTGACTCAAAATAATACGTCTGGCGTTGCCATGAACCACTTTATTACTGACTAAAGAGTAAGATAGTTCAAGCCTTACCTATTAAAAAGGACACAATACCAGATTTAATAAATTAAACATTTATTAACAACTACGTGTCTCGTTTTCACCCGCTTGGAGTACGTTTTTCTCGTTTATTTAGAACTACATTTGTGAGCCATTTCTGAGATGAGCGCGCAACTACGCACATACGCATAAAAATCTGACATTGTTTTGTATTCTATGCGTTGATAAAAAAATAATAATTTATAATTAAGCTACGATTTTTTATTTTTATTTATTCAAACACTGACTTGTAATCAAAATGTTACCAATAAAAATGACTATAACTATGACTAACTGTAGCCACATACACAGAGTGACTCATCTGAAAATTCACCATACTGCTTGCCCTTTTGACAATAATAATTGTAAAGAAAATGCAGGTCAAGTCTTTGTGCTAATATCGACAAAGTTCATTGCACAAAATACTTGAGAGTAGTGTCCAGAAACACACATATATATATATATATATATATATATATATATATTTATATTAATATATTTCTCCCTTCTCTACTATGTGGGTCTTTATATCATCTACTGTTTTATTAAATCTAGATATATAGATCGCTGCTGATACAATTTGAGAACTTTCTCGGTCCAGTCACAGTTCCGCACATGTTTGCATTTGAAGAATTACGATTTTTATTAGTAAATACCGTAAAACCATTGTCGACCTTGTTATTAGCTAAAGTAAAGCTCAATATAGTCCGTATTGGGTTTGTCGATATAACGATGTCCCAAATGTCCCGATACTCCCGATAAGATGGCGTAGGTATGGAATGTCTCACCTGGCGAACTTGACCGTGCACGCCCCGCCATATTCTGTGCTGTGCAGTCTATCCTTTATCGTATTTTTTTTTTTTAGATTTTCGCGATTCGAACACATTGTTATTAAATCAAACGGGGCTTAAAAGTGGGTAGTTGGCGTAACTACGCGCTCTCGCCGATATTGCCACCCGCATTTCTCCAGTCTTCTCGTGACCACGTACCAACGTCGAGGTAAATATATTACTAAATGTTTTTTTTCTCGCGATTAAGCCCCGTTTGATTTAATAACAATATCCTTTATCGGTTGCATGCCTATTCGGTGTCGCTTGTTTGATTGTGATTTACATGCTTCGAGTTATTAGTTCTAACATGTGTATCGGTATAAGTTGAAACTGACGGACGTCAGTAAGGCACGTAGATTTTTGCATACACTAGGCAGGCATTATTTAAACACAGTCATCCTAACACACAATAACTACATACTCCCACATAACCGCACAGCTGCACCCGACCAATTAATAACTTTATGTAACACATACTTACTACTAAATTTAATATCGATTTTTTACATAAGTAGCTAACTTAACATTATCACGTTTAAAACTATGTATGATTAGATTTAATTACTTGGCATTATAATAATTCATGGAATATATAATAATGGACTTTTTTTTTTTAGTATTTACATTCACACAAGGTCTTCAGGTCCCAAACTAGGCAGAGCCTGTACTATGGTAACCTGATGACTGTTAAATATACTTATATACATATACACACCCCAGACACAGGTCAAACAGACATGTTCATACACACAAATGTTTGACCTGTCCGTGAATCGAGCCCGGGACCAGCGGCTCAGAAGGCAGAGTGCTACCAACTGCGCCAACCGGCCAGTCTTACTTTAATAGATATAATCTACAATTCAACAATACATTTTTATGTAAACTCTAAGGCTTTCACGACCGGCATTGCATGTTGTATGTTTCCCTCCTCCGGGCTGTTTGGCCGTGGTCTATGTGAAACTTGTGTTCTAGACGTTTCGTCGATCACTGCGTCGACATCTTCGGTCCGGGCGGCGACAAGAGCGTAGAACTCTCCTTTGCGGCGTCTTCTCTGTGACTGATGACTTCTCAGGGAGAGGCGAAAGAAGGCTTGGATGGATTGTGTGAAGGATGATATACTTACGTAAAGTCTGAGCACTGAGATGACTAAAGATGACTAATGAACACTTATGGTAGAAGAGAATTGAACAGAAAAACTTGTTGTGGCGACCCCGCCCCGTGTGGAGTAGGGACAAGAAAAAGAAAAAAGAGAGGATATTTATTCTCAAAAAAGACTTCACGCTCACATACTTGAGAACAAAATTTAAGTATAGGATGGTCGTCATTCGTCATTCTACCACATTTTAATCATTGTTTTACTCGTGTAATGGTCTTCAATGAAACATTTAGCTAATTGATTTTTCAATGCATTAAATAAGTTTACATTCTTAATAATGTCAGGTAACTTATTATAAACTTGTGATCCTTCATATGTGAGCATTTTTATGCCATAATCTGTTCGAATTTTTGGCAAGACCAAGGAAGTGGCACGTCGGATTCTACGTTGGCTTTTTTTTAAAGGTGTGTGAATTTTAAGTATGATTGTTTTATTCAAAAATTTACACACAAAATACAGACACAAGTGCATAGTGGTATAATATTCATTAGTCTAGTTTCCGAACTATTTACACAAATCAAATAATTTATGATCTATTGAAACTCAACATTTGACTGATGATTGTCGATTGTTGACTTGATGATGATATCATAGTATATTATTACTGCACTTCGGTGTAAGCTACTTGTACAATAATTTGTTTAGGCTGTGGATTTTGTAAATAAAAAAAATAACATTAAATAAAATTATTTCTATTGTTATAGGCAAGGCTTGTTGCGAAGCCTACCTACGCGTTTTGAAAGTGCTCGTCCACCACAAGCTTATTAAAATCAAACGCTACGGAACCATAAGTTGCGACAGGGAACTAAAAAAACGAGATATTATGTGTCATACTACTTTAGTTTTAAGGCCAAACAAATAAAAGTTCATGTTATCTCATACAGTCTTAATATAATGAACCATGTGCACATTGTGCACGCGTACGAACCATGTTTGTAGTCGTTGCGATTCCAACAAAGACAGTTTGTTAAGGGAATAGGCCACCCTTATTCACACAGGCCAACGAAGACTATCTGTAGAGAAAACATTACTTAGGCACAAATTCTACCATTAAAGACCGACAACTTCACGCAGAGAGCATTCATTTCAAGAGCGATTGTGGCTTTTAAATGGAGTAAATTATTTTAATAAAACAAGGCATACATATGTTTTATGTCTAGCTAATATAACATTATGCTAACACTATAATATATTTTACTATAAACATAGACGATTGGTCTATGCTATAAACTAGAAGAAATGTTCATTTAAGGCGATATAGTTCATTAATTAATACCTAGGTGACCAAGGTTCTCTTGGTGTTTCTTTAGGTAAGAAAAATATACAGATATACTTGTTAAGGAAACGTTATCCACGTATAACATTTTTAGAGACAACTATGTGCCAGCATTTTGGTCACGCGTCGCATCAGCATTGCTATTCAACGTGGCAATGCTGCTAGCATTCTGGGCACGCTGCCAGCCGGTAGCGGGTTAGAACATTTGAGTTATCTATAGGCTACCAATAGCTAGTGGATTGCTCAAATGTTATTGTAGTAGCTGCAGTATTGTAATTAGTTATGAGTTATTTTTAATAAAGACATTTTTATAGAGATATCCGAAATATGCAAGTTTGTGTTGGTATAGAGAGATATAACAAAAGAAACTAGAAATAAGAGGCATGTATATAAGGCAACCCCGTAATCCCGTGTAACGTAATCCATAGGAACTCGAAGTTGAGGAGAATAATAAGATATTAGTTGAAAAAACGTGATAAACAGATTTTTTCATCATGTAGGTAGGTTTTCCACATGCATTCGACTGCACGGAGTTTATATGTATTTTAATATGTATTCATATACTTAGGTACTTATCTATCTTTTTTCATGTGTTTAGTTGTATGTATCATAAAAGTTCTACTACTTCATTAATCTTACCTTTAGAGGCACGACGCAACGTTAGGTACTACGAAAGCTCAAACGCTACGATAAACTGACACAGTATAATGAATAGCTGACTATTTTAGGTCACAGTATCCACAACAGTTCTAGAGGCCGTTGACTACTAAGACTGCTATCTCTTTCTCTCATATATCTACACCTTTCTTTTAATCGAAATCAAAGCTCGTCGGGATTTGAGAGGAATGAAGCTCGCCAGTTACCCGACTGCCATGAAGTGAACTGTGGATAGAGGTGTGTTCGAAATTCAAAGACAGATGCTAATTCGCGTAAAAACTGCAGATACCCAAGTATCTTTATCAATGCCTTATATTTAATGTTTAAGTACATCTACATAATTTTAAGCTTATTTTGTAAACAGAATAAAATCGAACGTATAATAAAACGTCATATGTTTATGAAAGACCTCTCACTTAAATCATTCCTCTACATACATTCAGATCGCAATACCATGTGTAGAACGTACCTGCATATGGCGGACGCTCAGTTTGTGTTTATGTCAATACAGGACTGATTTATATTATTTTGCGCGGGTGTGGAATTAACAATATATTATTTAATATGTGTCGGTGAAACCTGTGAATTGTGTGTTATTTTGTGATAATGTTTTGCACCGCTGGACTTTTGGATAACTTTCAATCTTCAGCGTACTTATAAGGGTATGTATTATTTTATGTTTCTCACCTGATTTAGGGCTTTATTAACGTTTTTAGTGTAGCCTTAGACTGTTTATGAATAAAAAAAAATGTTACGAATCATACGTAAAAGTTGTAAGTGTTTATATCTATTGATTCTGCTAGAAAAACTTAGTTTATTGAGACGTAAAGATTTCTTGCTGCCGATAGATTCCAAGCAGTCGTAGGTTATCGCCAGATGATAACTTTTCGCTTATGTATGAAGCATTCGAGAGAAATTTTCGTTAAATTCCAATTTAGTATGAAATTGTGCCATTAAATAATGCTACACATGAATTCACCACACATAAAATATAACTACATAACCAAATGTGAGAGAAAACATTATAAAGTAACACAGAAAAATTCTTAAATAACTTATTTCTAACATGGACTAAGCGCCTACATATTACATAAAACACTAATAACTAATTACAATACTACATCTACTACAAAACATTTGAGCTACATATAACTAAATAAATATGACCTACTATATTAACTGAGATTTATACATAGTTTAAACTATGACACTTGTGAATAAGAAAGCCAAAAAAACATCGAAGTTATTGATACTCAATAGCAGTTCAACATAATTGCTGTCAGAACTGACAGAAGATGGTTTTCACATCTGTAAGTAGTCTGTTTAACCAGATTTAAAATCTCAAACAAAGAGAACAAAAATATCTGACATAAAAAAATAAACATTTCAAGATTGCTATTCTGAACCACGAAAGCATTTGTTATACTACCAAATGGAACACATTGTGTTTACAAATTGCACACACATGTGTTATCATACCGACCCTGTGAATCACATGACATCTGCCATTGGTATTGAGTTTATAACTGGCCGCTTATAAAACAGAATTTAATAAAAACATCCATTGCCAAAAAATAGAACACACATTGATACCAAAGAGTTCCATTAAACAGAGTAGGTATCAAGGTATTTGAATTTAGATGTTTGTAAAAATCTTTGTGACATATTAAATTTTAAAAAGTGTAATTTTTAAAATTTATAGGTGGAAAAGAAAGTAAGAACAGTAGATAAAACCAGAGTTGCCAGATCGTTCCTTTTGGAACATTTTGCGTTCTAATTTATGTTCGTGCGTTTCTTTTTCGTTCTCATCTTGGGTGCATTTATTTCATTCCTTTTTGTATATTTGGTAATATTTCACCATAGCGGCACCAGCACCGGCTGGCAGGGCACACCTATATCTTAAAAAATATGCAATAAACTAAACTATAGTATTGTTCAGGTAGTGCTGTAATTAAATATTTGAGGCAGGCATCAAGTGTTCCAATTTTTAAAACCATACTGCCCTCTTCATTTTATTACTAATTGTGTTCTTTCTTTTTGAGTGATATAAGCACAAGAACAAAAATAATATTAAAGAGGTTTTGTCTGCAAAGTGCTGTCTTACTAACATAATAATATCTTACAGTAAACATATATCAATTTATAATATATAATTTACATTAGTTAACATTTGCATTCCTTTACAGCTAATTTCGTTCTTTTTTAAACAACCCTGCATTCTAAGCCTCCAATCACTACTGACAACACTGGATAAAACACATTATATACATACTTACGAAAGGTATGTACAAATTGTTGTTTTAGCTTATTAATGTATGTCACAAAGTTCTTTTCTCTATGTTGATAGACAATACCTATGTTGGGCCTAACTGATCAGGAAGATTACATTGATTAATTAATTTCATGTTTTCAATATTGGTGGCACAACAACACTGATAGTCGAATTTCTAATAATTACCTATGTGTAAGTATTGTGCTTTAATAAAAATGAATTGAAACACCATACATGCAAACTGTTTTCATGTAAGTGTATAATATGATCTTTTGGATAAAGTTTAAAGTAAAGAGATCATTGTTTCTCTTTACATGTGCGATTTAAAAATTTAAATTAAGTATTTTATGGTTCTATTTTGTTTGAAAATGCTTATTAGCTAAGTAAAGGTACAAAAAACTAAAAATGAACTTAGACATTCATAAAATATTACAAATATTCTTTTTCAAAACCTTTGTACAAACATAACAAACTAACAAATCATCTCAGCCACAAAAAGTCTACTGCTGGACATAGGCCATATATCAGTTTAGAAACAGTACCTATTAAATATTTCATTATTTATATGATCAAAAGTATAATTATAAATAACAGAGTAGTTGATCCTCAGACTTCTCTGCAAACAATACCTTGCCATGAAACTTATGTAAGTAGTAATGAAGACTTTATTTAACCCGGTGTTCTGAGGGGGATGTTAACTGGACGTTGAGGTGGGTCTCACAGACCTGTTCATTAGATATCAAAATTATTCTATTACTTTATAAATAATAAAGTTAATATATATTTATGTTTAGTTTATGTAGTATTATTTATAATATATATAATTATATATAATTTATATATTTATAGTAGTATATATGTAGTGGTTCCAGTATGGTTGCCTTGTGTGGTACAAATCTGTCATAAAAGTTGTAAAGACCAAGAAAAGCTTGTAATTCCTGCTTGTTTTTGGCTCTGGAGTGTTGACTATTGCTTCTACTTTACTTTGTGCAGGGTGTATACCCTGTGCATCAATTACAAAACCAAGAAATTCAACTCGCTCTTTATCAAATTTGCATTTATTTATTAGCCTTTGCCACACGACACATGAGTCTGTCTTTTGATACCCTACCCTTAATCTACTTTATTATTTAAGAAAATAGAAAAGTCAACCTACCTACATTTGTGATATATGACACATACCTTTTTCAATTTTGTGCATGTGTAACTCCCACTGAGGCTGTCATTCAACTAACATGTTATTTGTGACTCATAAAACTACTCAACAGCTCCAGATATTTAAAAGAACGGCAACATCACATATGTATAGGAGCCGAACTAGAAGTGAAATAAAATGTGACAGGACTCACAGACCCAACTCCCATAACCCTGGGTTAAAGGTTGAATTCATGATATTGATAGTTTAAAATGTCAAAAAACTTAGATGTGTAAAGAATATCGATGCAATTTTTTAAGTACCTAAAATTTCTTTGAATTTAACATTAATTTTTCCTCTGATCTACCTCTGAAAAAGAGTTCAGTGATAAACTAATTTTAAATTGAACCTATGGGCATGTTACACCAGATTAACTCAGATATGTACAATACATAGGTACCTATAATAGCTTTATATATAAGGTAAGGGCTATAATCATAACATCTAATTGGTCGTCACTTACTTAATCTACTATATGGAACAGACAATCAAGCATTTACCTATAATGAAATAACACTCTACATTCTTTTATTTCCACTATTCTCATTGGTGGTCTCATTGATATAGAATAGAGATGCATTTCATTCAATGAAATTCATTGCATGAAACCGTCAATCAAATTACAAATGAAGTAGATTTTATTACAGGGCTAAGTTAAATGCTTAGCCTGCAAGCCCAGCTTCACATTGATACACAAATTTATAGCATCAAATTTTTATTAGGGCTTACTATACATACCTTTCTTAACTTCTAAAAAAACATGTAACTGTACCTACATGATGATGAAATAGTTTCGAAATCAATTACCTATGTAGTTTCTTGGGAGTAAGTAGATAGACAGACAGTCAGATGTAGACACTTTTATGTGTACATGTATTTTATCATATCTAATAAATTTTTATGTACTGTAAAGATCTAGGGTTTGACCACTATCTCACTTGATGGTCAGTGACGATGTGGTCAAAGATGTTATCACACTATATCTAAAATGCTTACTGGCTCTCAATGACTGCTGCCTGAATATGTGATGTGTTTGGTGAAACTTTTTCATACTTGAGGGTGGTAGTCAGCCAGACGGGTATGTTAAAGGAAAATGGGTGTTCTCTGTAAACTGGGCAACTCATCCTAAGAAAGCAATCTGAGCAATGTTTTTTTGGTTTTTTATAAATATACATATATTAAATAAATGTTGTAAATAATGTTTGTGCCGTGGTGGTACCGGCCTAGAATAGTACTCCCCCATCTCTTCCCGTGGGTGCCGTAAGAGTCGGCTAAGGGATCATGTACCAGAAGGAGGGCAGCAGCGCCTTCTGAGTATAGGAAATCATACTGCGCTCGCCAACCCGCCTGCCAAGCGTGGCGAGTATTGGCAAATCCCCCTACATGGGGAGGCATATGTCCAGCAGTGGACAACCTATTGCTGCTATGATGATATGATGATGAAATAATGTTTTACAGGCAATATAAAACCATCTATTTATTAATACATACAATACACAGCAGAAAAACCAAGAATATTTTATTATTTTAGAAAATATTAAGGATTTCCTGAATAATCCATATGAAGGGACTGTGAACTCCAATGATAATTATAGAGATTCAGTACTTTCTAAAAGTAAATATTTTTGTGCTTCTTAATTTTTGGGGCTTAAGAATTAGTAACTCTAGCTGTGAAGAAAAAGTAACCAAATAATAAAGAAACATATACCTGATCAACTATCTTCTTCCAATGTTGTACTTACATTTCAACTCTCTTCCAAACCCTTCAATTTGAATTAAATTAGTCATGAATCAAGCATGCATCGCAGTGCTTTTCTTTTCTGCTTTTCTTGTTATATAAATTAGTTCTTTCGTGCTTCTAGCTCCTACTGTTATTCATCTTCATAGGCATAATCACGCTTACACAATTATCTGAAAAATTGTTTTGTACCTGCCATGCATGGAAATCATTATACCTAATAAAGATATTTTTTTTTCTAGCTGCAAAGATTTCCTGCGCTGATTTAACTAATAATATAAAAATGTAGTTATAAGTATGAATAACTAAGTCATAGAACAACGACCTTTGCTGATAAGTAAAGCATTATTACAAATACCTAAACCAATTAGTTACATCATAACCAATTACATCATATGATAAAAAACTATTCACATTTTAAAATTATCATGTGTGTATTGTACTTTATCAGTGATTCATCAAGTGGTTTCAACGCAAACTGAACCTTTAATGATATGTAAAGCATTAACACAAATACCTAATCAAATTAGTTGTTACATTATATTATTAAACAATTATAAAAAGTTTATAATTATCGCGCGTTTTGTTTGACGATACCCTCAGTGATACAATTAACTGGTTTCAACGCGAAACCGAGAGCAGCTAGTATATTCAGGGTGTGTTTCAATTTGGGCTCACAGTGCATACGTTCGTACGTAAGGATTTAGCTGTTCCGAGATGAATTGAGTACTGACAGTGCTGACGCTCGTAAGCAAATCGGAACGGCTTTTTGGGTGTGAGTTCGCGCGAATTCTTTAAATGTCAGTTCCCATTAAATTCATTTTTAAATAATTCACTTCCATACTTCATGGGTATATTTAATACCCATGAAGTATGGTAAGTTTTCGTGATATATAAAATTACGTTTTTAATTTTTTGTGGCCGGACTACCAATTTTTCTTCAGATTCTTCGGAGAGTCAAACACTATCATCGGTCGACTCGACGTACGGCAATTCGCCATCGCTATATGGTAGATATACCACCTATACGCACGAAGTGTTTTGCTTCCACTTTCTTAATGCGTACTGCCAAGGAGTGGAACTCGTTGCCCGAGTCTGTGTTTCCCGATATGTACAATCCTGGAGTCTTCAAGTCGCGAGTGAATTCTAGGTTCTAATTCTAGGTAGAAACCTTCTAGGTTTGCGTGCTAAATCCTAGACAACGTCATCACTTAACATCAGGTGAGACAGTTGTGAAACGCAAACTTATAATAGTAAAAAATTAAAAAAAAAAAAAAAACACTCAGTGCATAGTTATTTGTCTATGTGTTTGACAGCGCTCACACTGCTCTACGTCGTACTCGTGAGCGTTCTAAGCACAGGATGATGACGTAATATAAATTTTGTGTGCAGCTGTCAGTGCATTTCGGAATGACTTTAAGCACGCTATCTGTGCTCAAAGCGCCCAAAGCGCAATTAGAAACGCACCCTCAGTTTTGTGCTTTCGTCCGCGCTTTATGCGTCGCGCAGTTGTGTTGTGACAGCCAGACCCTAATGAAAGACTTCAGAGCCAGTCAGAACCTGGTTGGAACCGTTTGAATGTGAGTTGGGAATGGTTGTTTGTTACTTTTAAAAAAAATATCCTGTATATCTACCGTTTGACCACTATCTCACTTGATGGTCAGTGACTATGTGGTCGAAGATGTTATCACGCTAGACCTAGAATGCTTACTGGTTCTATAGGACTGCTATCTGCACTATGTGTTTGATAACAGTTTTTTGAACTTGAGTATGGTAGTTAGCCGGGCGGGTACTTGAAAGTACCCTACCACCATGCTGGGAATTTGTTGACGGCGTTACTTTCACCGGAAGCTCAAGCGGTTTTTGGGATCGAACCTGTCTCCGCCAGTTTGACAGTCGTCGCTCCTCCGGCTGAGCTATCATCGCTTCAAAACTACTATTCGGCATAATGAGGATAACATAATTATGTACTTACATATAAATAATTACTGAAGTGTACCGAATATTATGTGCGTACATATCACAGTCTACCGAGCATAAACGGGTATTGGAGCAAGCAGGAACGAGTTTGGTAGTGTCAAAAGACGTTTTTGGATTTATTAATCTACGTCTGGCTTTTGTTTCAATGATGACTGAAATATCTACTTATATACTAATTAACTCAACAACTTCAAGTCACTGGTTTTGGTGGTATCTTCTAGCCAGACGTGATTCATCCTAGACCGCATCATCCTTTAACATCAGGTGAGGTTGTAGTAAAACGCCTGTCTACTGTGAACAAAAAAAAAACTTACACGAAATATCCGACTCAAATCCGACTGATAATTAGCGAAATATATTGGACTTATCAAAATAGACATTCGATTTTAACCGACTTCCAAAAAAGCAGGAAAATCTCAAATCGGTTGTGTTATTTTTGTTTGTTAGTTCAGAACTCCTTCATTTTTAATCGATTTAAAAAAATGATTTTTCATTCGATACTTCCATACATTTAGATTAGTCTCATAAACAAATATCAAAATTGTCTCAGTACTTCTCTTTATTTATGAGAAAATTGAAAATAAAATCTTGGATTGTAGATCTCTTTTGAACTCAGTCACTTATAAATCAATTTATAATTTTTTTTTAATTAAAGGTTAAAGAGACGTTGATTCTATAGAAATTGAATAAAAGCCGGTCAAGTATTTCTCTTCGTTTTTAAAAAAGTAATGAAATTTTTCCACGAATAAGTAATGACAGTCGTATTTCTATTTTCTATGGTATCTTGTTTGAACAATCCTGCAGTCAAATGGTTACTTAAGTATATAATTTTTTTAATTCAAACCAAATATGAGTCCCGAATTTGTAAGTTTTAGTTAGTGTCCTAATCGACATAGCTCGAAGAACCGATGGCCGTTGGGGTCGAAAGGTTCTCGAATGGAGACCACGGACTGGCAAGCGCAGCTTAGGACGGCCACCGACCAGGTGTACAGACTAAGATTGCAGGCAAGAGCTGGATGCGGGCCGCTACCAACCGGGCCTTGTGGAAATCAATGGAGGAGGCCTATGTCCAGCAGTGGACACTTATGGCTGAGATGATGATGATGAATAAGGCCACACAACAGTACGATAATGCTAAATATCGTTAATAAAGCTCGTGCTCCGAAAGCATACGTACGTAGATCATCAGCTGGTATTGTCTCATTTCCAGCCCTACACCTATTCCGTGTCTTACAAGGAATATTTTACGGATGGTCGATATAGACATAAAAATGCTCGAAATTATAGTTATAAGTAACCAAAATCGTGCTTCGTTTTATTTAATAAAATATATGCCAAGACTTACTACCACTTACTACTTACTTACTCATTTTGTCCTCAATTATTGTATTGTTTCCTTTTGTTTTTTTTCTGTGTCTTTGTTTATTTATTTATGTGGCAATACTGTAGTTGTAAGACAATAAATATAGTTTGATTTGATTTGACCGTCAACTAGAAAAGCACAATGAGGATATTTATTAATAATGTAGAATTGTAAATTACAATTCTGGACACAAGCAGATAAAATATATTTATGTTCTTGTGTCCAGATCAGAATATCGGTCCCTGCGGTGCGTTCTAGTTAAAATCTACCGGTTTAAATTTTCATAAACATGTGAAAGTTTCAAACATAATTAAGAAGTTCTCGGGAAATTATCACGGTTCTTCGGTACGAAGACGTGTCGATCGATACTTTTAAGTAATAGTTTCCCCCCGAACTGCTATTTTTCCATCGCAACAAAATAATTTAGTGTTTTATGCCATCATCTGAAAATTTTGTTAAAGCCCTGAAAATAAGAATTAGTTAAAGCAGCTTTAAGTGTTCCTTACCGCAGGACTCCGCAAAGTATAATAACATTTAATAAGCTTGTTGCGAAAGCTCCTTTTCACTAATTAAGTGAAATTACGCACATGACAATAGGTTGAAAAAAAATAATTAAGACTTATAAAACTTGGTCTTAATGCTGTATATTTTCTTAGAGTTTATGTACTTCATTAATTGGACTATTTAGTATCTATTAACATGCAAGTTCAGTCCGTCATCGTTTATTTGCTAAATACAACAAAAATCTTGTACAAACCGTAGTATTACTGCATGGCATCATGTATTAGATAAAGGATTACCACGAACTCTTTATTTCGCAGCATCGGAGAGATGCTTGATAGTTTCGAGACCCTTTATGATTACGTAAAATAAGTTTATTATGAAAAGGAGACCCTTTCGTTTCATTCATTCGCTTATCTCACCCAACCACTGCTAACCAGAATCCTCTTGCGCAATATTACTTCAGAGGAAAAATAAGTTCTCGTCCTATATTATAAAACGAGCATTAGACGTTTCTGAAATAACAAAAAACACACTCACACCCCCGAACTAGGTGTCGAACAATGTCGCGAGACGTAAAATTGAAAAAAAATCTATGCTATTTTGTATAAATTAATAGAGATTGACATTTTAGAGTAAAGTTTGTACTGTACACAACCATTGGTTTTTGAAGCGATGATTGCTCAGTGTTGGGAGCGTAGGCTCTCAAACTGACCGACACTGGTTCGATCCCCCCCAAACGTTTCCGCTTACGGTAAAGGTAAGATCGTTATCAATTTGTGGGACTTTCGAGTACGTGACTGGCTAGCTACCACCGTCAAGCTTGAAAAACTGTCATCAACACATAGTGTGTTCACTGTTCAGGCAGCAGTCCTTGAGGGTTGGTCTAGCGTGATTACATCTTCGACCACTTCGTCACTGACCAAGTGAGATAGTGGTCACACCCTATGGTGTTCCGTGCGTAGAAATTTTAAAAACTTTTAATTCAAATTCGAGGGAAGTTCTGATGCGCTTATTGTTGTTGTTCCTTATTATTGAAGTAAAAATGTAACTTTTCACTTCTGTATGAGTAATCAATGACATAATAAAGAGTGCGGGAGCAAGCTGGATGAATGCCTGTGCCCAACAGTGGGTATCATAATTATGGCTAAAATGATGTAATTATGATTATTATGCTCAGCGATGCAAAGTAACGACATGATATAGTGACAATGAAAATTGTGAGTAAGTTTATCTGTGTCATAAATAGGTAAGTGTATAAAAGAACCCGTTCATCTCGTGTAAACACGGCGAACAAGAGTGCTCTCGAGGCTTATTGGCATACTTATGGCGCCAATAGTTCCCGGTGATTATGTCCCGGATAAAGGCTAACTTTTGCTATTCTTTAATAATCGAATAGCATTTGATCCATGTTTGTGTATCGTATTTCTATTATCAGTTTTTTTATGTATATCATATACATAAAAAATCATATACAGTATATTATATAGATGTAGATTTTATTTATTTATTTATCTCGTGTCACCATGTTTGATATTGAACTCTTCCAAATCGGCTTGCCTGATATTTATGTTTTTTTGTGTATGTTTGCTAGGTCTGAGAATAGGTTGTAAAGTATTATATATATACACTACAAACCCCACCCCCGCTTTCTTATTAAGCATTAAGCATTTACAAATTGTATTTTTTTCTCCTTCATCATTGACGTGAATTGTCGTGTCACTGACATTTCGATAATTTATATGACACAACAACTTTGCCAAGTCAGCTGTGAAGAGACTCTTTTGTGCATATAACCTACATTTCAGATTTTAATCAGTTCGCTGTGAGTATATTGTATGCATTTTGATTTTAGAAAAAAAGCTACGATTTGTTTCCATTGCTGCTTTTTTCGTGTCATTAGGTAACTACTTAGTGCCCGTCTCGAACTCTCAGTTTAGTAAGAAAATCCGCCACCAAGTTTATTTATCGATCTAAGATCTAATTTTATATTACACTAGCGGCCCGCTCCGTCAGTCGGGTAGATATTTATTAAATATTGAGAAATTATGAACTACCTTCACTTTGCAGACTTTCCATTCTTCAACGCTTTTAAGCTTTTAAACAAAACATCGTATGAAGCCGACCGCGTGAGCACAACTTGCAAAGCATCGCGCCCCACGGTTTATTTTTCACTTGATATCAAATTAAATAGAAGTCAATAACTAGGAAAAAACCTGAAAGGTGTATGCTGCAGGAAATTTTTCACTGACCGGCAAGTGAGGTAGTATAGTCAAAGCCAGACCTATAAAAAATAAAATTATAAACGCGTATGAACCGTATGAGCCAAGTGACTGACTAGAAATGCGAAAAAATCTTCTTGCTCGTCTCGTAACTTATATTATGTAAAGTCAACTAATTCTCAGTAAATGATTTGTATGATTTAGTGGTTTCTATTCCCTATGATGATTTGTAAAGTTTGATACAGGAACATTTTCTGTGCTTATTAAATCATTCACGGCTCGCTGTTTGTTATGATAATTCAATACATATATAGTTCTTGACCTCGAACAGCAGCAATCACTAGCGCAATGTTTGTAAACAGTTTCGGAACCGTATTATAAAATGGCGCCCTCGTTCTTATAACCGCTAAAGTAGTATAAAGTACCTATATTTTCTGATGGGTTGAGAATTAAATACGTAGGTTTTATTTTTATCAGATTGTTTAAATTTTCCATATTTGTTGGCGAAAACCATGTAAGTTTGATATTAACAAAAATTTGTATTATAATTCCACCCTTCGACAGACCTTCATAAGACAGAAGTCAACATCACGAATGTCGATGCGTCAAAGGTCTAAAGATTTTGACACGGTTTTGTGTGTGTGCCATTACCCAACACTGCATCTTTTAACACATAATTACTTATGAGAAACGTTGATCAATAATAACGTTAGACGATAACGCCTGGATCTATAAACTTTGTTAAGCGATAAAGTCAACCATTTACCATCCTGATTGTTAAATTAACGCTGCTTCCAATGATGTTTGTACTTTTTTGATTGGAAATTCTCGTGAGTTTGACACATTATTACGCGGCGACCAGTGGTCGCCGCGATCTGGCAGCGTAAACGTGATTAAAGGCAGCGTAAACTCACCTGAGGATGAGCATCGGACATGCTCGAAACCTAGGTCGAAACTTCGACTATAAACGTGAGTAAAGCCGGATACCACATATATATAATAATGATGTTTGTACTGTCATCATTATCTCAGCCATAGGACGTCCACTCTTGGACATATGCCTTTCCCATATAGGGGGGATTTGCTAATACTCGCCACGCTAGGCAGGCGGGTTGGCGAGCGCAGTATATCTGATCCATAGAAGGCGTTGCTGCCCTACGTACCTTCTGGTACGTACTCCCTTACCCGGCTCTTACGGCACCTCTTACTCCTCAAATTTCTGGCGTTGATTTCTGCGTCAAGCGGGAAATACATTGTTATCGATACTTTACTGGCCGGCACGCCTGCGTATAGCAGAAGAATTTAATAGCATTCGTTTAGTAATTCCAGTTAGTGCTATACTCTCCAATGTGCCTGCCTAAACGCGAACTTAACAAAGAATTTTGCTACATTTTGAGGAAATGGGCTAGAATTTCATGAATTTGGGGCGATCGAGGTTTGCCCCACACCGGTATAGCCGTTACTCTTCGTCCATACGCGACCGAATTTTAACGCTTCTCGTGTACGGTTCGGGGCCATGAGCGCAACAACTTAATGCCTCATCCACCCTCGAAGGTTTGACGACACAGCTCATAAGGTCATCAGGACCTTCGACACCACATGTTAGGCAAAGGTAGTAGAGTTCTACAATATCTTTGGCTTCCATGCGTTCACAATCGGTAGATTTCGTTTTCATATAATATACTGTATTCATTAGATAACGTCTTCAACTAGTCCGAAAGAATTAACTTCCTTATAGTGAGCAATATTACAAGATAGTCTTGAAGATGTCAGTTTCCCTTATTATGAATGCCAAATAGAAACAAGCCGGCCATACGTTAAATGAATTAGGTACTTATATACACATAGCTGTAATATCGACCACAGATGTTAATGAGTAAGCGCTGGAAGCTTAGTCATAGGCGGAGTTATGATTTCACTTATAGCATTTATAGCTTTTTGGTTGTTGGTTAACTTTAACTACTTCCATATGGTGGATGTCATTGGATGGGATAGCTCCCGCCACATAGTTAGGAGGTGATAGGACGTTTTCTTTGCTTTCGCTTGTACACTACAAAACCTCGTACACTGAGAAAAAAAAACTGTATAGGTACACAAAATAATTTTAAGACTCAACATACGTGTATAATATTTAAAACGTACATAGCGTCATAGTATTACGCGTAAAGACATTTTAATGTGTTTAGAACATTACATAAACCAACCTATAATACACACGTGCGTAATAAAATGACATACCAGTACGCAATAGAATTATCCCCACAAAGCTAAATTAAGCAGTTCCTTACTGTAATTTATTAAATTATATGCGAGTTAACAGAGAATTTTTAATCTAACCGAGTAATACAAATATTTTTTTAGTAACAGCAATGACGCTGAGAATAATTTATAAGACATTTTCGGAATAAATAAATGTGTACGTAATTAAGTCAAACAAAAATGTATTATAATCAAATCGTTCATTATTCACAAGATTTTGATATCAAATATTAAAATATTTGCATTTGATCACTTGAAATCATAATTTTGAAGTAAGTTGTATGTTCACTCGCATTGCATAGGGCGTGCTTCAAAAACTGGTACGCCATTTTACATAATACGTGAGACTTGAGAGCGAGAAAATAGCCCAGTCATTTTCTGATAATATATTTTTGGTTTATTTCTCTGAACTGGCCAGTAAATACAAGCCCGATAATACTAAAGTGGCAAGCACCAATGTAACACAGAATGTAAAATTGCCACCTACATCAGTCGAATATCGCTTTGAAAATGAAACGCTATAAATGCGAAAGTTTGTGAGTATGGATGTATGCATGTTTGTTACTCTTTCACGCAAAAACTATTCAATGGATTTCAATAAAATTTGGTACGTAGTAGTCTATGTGTTATTCCGGAGCCTGAAGTATCTACTTCAGGTCCCGGAATAATATATAGACTACTTTTCATCATCATCATCGATCAAAACCGCGGGACTCAGCTATTTAAAACAATATAAGAAAAGATAAGATAAAACATTTGTTTATTATTCGCAAGTGTGTTGAAGAACGTCGTATGTTACGAGTGAGCTCTGCACATTACACCCTCGGCTGTATTACGCCCTCGCCTGTGGACCCACATTGCAACCCATAGCCACGTGTGTAATGAGCCAGTTAGCTCACTAGTATCGTAATATACTTTTAGTTATTAGTTATATATATATAGTTTTTAGTTATGTTAGTTTTAGTACTGAAATTTGGGCGAGCTAAATATCGATTTCTGAACTCTTGTACTTTAAAAGTGACATACAAAGGGTCGTTTGCAAAGTTATTGAAATGCTAAGGTGAAGGTTTATTTAACTTCAGATTGTATCAATCTTGCCATGGCTTGACATTTTATAAACCAGATATCTGAAAACGATTATAACCGCGCCAGTGTACTGAAGTGATTAATCTTACACTATTAGAACTTTTGTAAAAACTGGTAGACTGTACTGACTGGCAGATTTTCTTTGTTGAATGTATATTTCCAGGCTGTCTGGGAAACGATTCTAACGATATGGTGGATATGAAAGTGATTTTTCTACTGATCGTGTACCTTCGTTGTAAAACTATTTTATAAGTATGTGCGCCGTTTTAAGAAAGCAGGAACTTCGTTGCATAATTGAAGATGTCCTGCCCGAACACCGATCGATGAATAAGGACTGTCGAAAACGTGGTTATGTTTTTGACACTTCGATATTGAAATTAAAATCGGCGTTAATTTATAAATTAATTAATTAGTTTGTATTAAATTATTTGACTATTGTCTATTGTTCCTCTTATGATTCCTCTGCATCTGAAGATGACGTTGAAAAGAAGAGCAGTGATAGGGCCCATTGCGTACTAAGTAACTTAATACCTATAGTAAATACTCGTCTTGTATGTCACTTCAGTACTCAATATGCAACATGCTTAAGCAAAATAACGTTTATGGCAAAAATGTTATTCTGTACATAAACCAAATTGGCTTATTCCTACGGCACGAACGTTTCATGAGATAATATAAGATGAGGGCAACGACACCGACTGATTTGATCGCCCTTCCAGATAAGATAGACGATGTGTTCTACCCAACCGTGGTTACGCACTTATCGGAGTTGCTAACTAATAATATTGTTAGCACATACCGTGCTTGATATGTGATGTGGATCTTAGCTATTTTTAAATGTCCGATGTCTTTGTTCACATAAAATACTAATAACTACTTAATAACAATAGATATAGCTACTGTACGACAGCGTTTGAGCAATCCAGTAGCTGTTGCTAGCCTATATATAACTGAAATGCTCTAACCCGCTACCACTTGGCAGCGTGCCCAGAATGCTGGCAGTATTGCCACGTTTTTGTAACACATAAGATAGAATATTCGAGAAATAATGTAATTTGTCACGAAGTCGTAACAACCTCATAAATAACCCCATCATACATTATGCGATAGCTTTTATTTAAACGATTTGTTAAGTGTTACACTTTCGTATGAACCTAGTAGATTTTAGATGTATTAGTCGACCTATGTATGAAATTGTCATTTTTGAACTAGCTAGGTTCATTTAGAAGATCTGCCTTATCCTTTAACTGCATAATTAGCTGTAATTCTTTTGCACCTTTGACATCTGAGTACTCAGCTGGATTTTTTTTATTTAAAAAGTTTATACTTTAACGTTTAATCGTTTAACTACTAACTCCTTTGATTATCAGCAATATGAATGTGCAATAGAACTATAGTCAATTATGCACTTATTCGACATCAAATCATACCTTACGAATGTGAACTCTTAATAGACGAACTTGCACACTTCTAATATTTCTTGTTCACTGAGCTATGACGTTCTACAGATAGGTAATGATTCTCGAGAACTTTATTACACATGTTTCCAATCGGCTAAATCCTGTCTAGAGGTCGGGTTCAATCGTTTACTGATTGACTCTCTATCTCTTAATAGAAAAGCATATATATAAGGCATTTATTGGATTTCGATGTATTCTGTGATATAAGCGATTGGAAGCAAATTCAATTTGTGAATACATAAATCCGATATACCTCTGGATAATTTATTCTTATCTCTCTCTTTCGTGCTTTATTCTATAATATTTGATAAAGTCGACAAATGAATAACAATTTTAATAGTGCCTTGAATTGATCATTAATTCACACCATAATGTCATAGAGTAGACTTTTGTCAAGCTAATTGGTTAGTTAATTAAACAATATTTACCCCTGCCAATATAAAGAAGAGACTAACGTATACCCACATTTATTTCTAGTAATTACATACATAATCCTCAAATCTCAAAGATTTTGGATTCCGCCTCCAAGAAATATGGAGAGGTCAATCCAGGATATAGATTTGAAAGGTGTTGTTATTGTATAAGGTAATATTGAATTGTAAAAGACATCTTTAGTATAATAAAGTGAAGGAACTCTGGCTTCGACTTATGATGATTACAGGAGGCAATGCTGCTAGCATTCTGGGCACGCTGCCAACTGGTCGCGGGTTAGAGCATTTGAGTTATCTATAGGCTGCCAATAGCTAACGGATTACTGAAATGTTTTTGTAGTAGCTGTAGTACTGTAATTAGTTATTAGAATTTTATTTTGATAAAGGCATCAGCCCGTTAAAAAAAACTATGAAAATAGAAACAATAATGCATAAAAATATCGAATCTACCCTATAAGTATATAGGGTAGGGTAGGGTTTTATGCATGATTAATAAATGATTAGTCATTGATCTAGGTAAATACTTACCTGCACAATTATTTCTTGACCTGAACATATTATGTAGTTCTTTATTCTTGATTAATTATGGAGGGTTTAATCAAACATGATTATGCCACCCTTATTGGCACACTCGAAACTTACATTCTACGCTTAATAGCGAGTCGTACAAGGTTGTATACTAGCTAACTCTGATTGATAAAAAGCTAGACTTGACCTAACCGTTGCAAGTCTATTCCATGTTCGAACTTTAACATTGACCTCTCCATCTCGTTTCGGACATATTCCACCACACACATCTCCCACAATGTTACAATCGGCACGATTTGGTGATCTCGATTATATGCCCCTAAGAAATGCAAAACTGGTTAATGGGATATGTCCGAACCTGTGGCACCAGCGCTCCGCGCACTGTCTGCTAAGTTTGCGCTTGCACATGGTAGAGGTACCTACTTGACTTATACACGTTTTAAGCATAGGCTGGTGCCTCGTAAAAAGTTAAACATATATCTAATAAATTCAAACAGATCAAAACAGAGTTAGTAATCTTGTCATTGTAAAGTTAATCCTTCATATAATATAACACAACCCAAACTGAGGTTCAATGCGTCCGTAATTGCCTCTAGTAACGTAGTGTTGATATTTTTAGTCGAGCCAGACTGTATGCACTTCGTAGCCTTTCCTAGGCCAGCCTTCCCTGGATTGCTTTAGGTACTTAATGCTCAGAACCTATTTAGGTCAACTCCTCTCGGCAAGTCCTCGATATAACTACTATACGTGTAGAGTCTCACTGCTTTCGAAATTCAAAGGATAAAGAATTTCTATGGTATTCAAATGGTATCGATACTATTTTACAGATGTGGGTATCATTATTGATATTGTTCTTAAAGTTAAAAGTAACCTTACACTATAGATGTACTGTAATACGTAAAGAGTGCTGAAATTTTCGCGATTAATCACTATGTATTAAAATTAAGCAAATATATAAACTTCAACAATTTGACAACCGTCTCCCAAGCAGGTGATACCTTGTAATCTTCTCTATTGGAAAAAGTATATTTTTTTCAATAGCATGTTACGCGAGACTAATCAGATACTTGGTATTTTGAAACTCGGTACATACAACTCGATAATGAGTCAAGCTCACTTGTTTTGTTGATTACGTAGGCCTTTGAACCGGTTCATATTTTTATACCCATAGTTCGATACTTTTTTAAGTTGTTAAGTATCGATACCAATGTAGTAGGTACTCGGTATTTGTAGTTTGATACTGCAACGATCGGATAACATCTCAGGCTAACTTGTTTATTAGGTCGCCGATGCCAGCTACAAGCGTCTCTATATTTTCAATTTCATATCGACAGCCTTTACCGACCACTATCGGGCTTGTTTTTCTCGTGATAGAAATAAGCCAGCCCGGTGTACTTTTTAAGTGCTAAACTACTGAACTAAATGTGGTATTTCTGATACTTTTATATATACATCTTTATTAACCCGTTAAAGATTACACCGTCTTTGTCAAATTTTTGATACCCCCAGTGTGATGTCACATATTTTCCAATTTCAGGTATGTATGTCCCTACATAAATTAAGTTAATGTGTATTAAGGTGGTTCGATTTCCATACAAACTTATTTTTCCATTTATGTGAAAAGAGAGTATATTTTAGACGAAACTACGAACTAGAACAATCTTGATAAAACATGTAGGTAAAACATATAAAGGAAAATCTTCAGCACCTACTTCGTGGCAGAATAAAGGCTTACCATCCTATAAACATCTTGGAAATTCAAATCATAAACTTAAGAAAACAGCGTAATTTAATTAAATAATTAAGGCTCTCCTGATAAGAGATTTCTGTACGTAAGCAGGTGCCTCTGACTTTAATGAATGAACCCACTGCGCGATAAGTTTGCTTTTAGTCTTGCTCTCGCTACGCTGAGAGATGTGATGACTCTTTCTTCTCTTCATTAAACTATTTTATTTGCAGGAATGAGACAAATATATAGTAATATTACCGTACTAGCCGAAATCACTTAAATACTCATTCACATATAATTGACACATGGGATTCACCACAGCGCGATTGAACCGATCGTTTTTGCCATATATACCTACCTGCAAAATGTGGAACGAGCTTCCTCCCTCGATATTCCCGAGTAGCTACAATATAGGATTCTTCAAATGGATCGCTTATCATCAGGCGGCCGTCCGCTTGTTTGTTGCCACCTATTTAATTAAAACAAGTTCGCTGCTGCGGTTTCTTAATCCAGAAAAAATTACGTCGAATTGCCCATTAATCAAGCACACCGCTATTTCCACGACTTTTTTTAAGGTATATAATAATCTTACGTTTGACCGCTGTCTCACCTGATGTTAAATGACGCGCTCTAAGGTGAAATATTTACAATAAATATATTTACTACGATAGTAAAGTGCTACCCAATCAACTATTCGATGCGATTCAGGATTTTTTTTGTCGATTAACAGGAGAATAACACTTAAAAATCCTTGCATAAATAAATGTCGTCCAATGAAACTTGAACTTCCTCATAAATTAGGTGTAATGTAAATCGATAATGCGAAAAGCTCGGCAGCTCGAAACGAGTACTAACTTCGGATTGAGGCTGGTGGCAAAGGTGCTGTGAAGAAACTCACGCCGTGATGGTGCCACGTAGGCACGCAAAAACTAATAGAAAACGGTTTAAGTTATGGGCGTAATTTCAGTAAAGATAGTATGAGGAGTTGTATCCTATTATATCCATTTCGTGTACCTTAAAAACATAATTGTAATAAATCTTAATATTCAAGCTTGGGGTGCGGATCGAACCAGCGGCCGTTTGGTTGGCCCAAACTGCCTAGGTACCCCAAAGCTATCAAAAGGCTTCAAAATAGTTTGTGTGGGGACATATGTCATTAGCTTGGTGGCGAGGTCCAAAGTTCTGGCATTGTGCCGGTTTCTATGTAGATATTATATGTATAGTATCTGACTGTTAGGATGATCAGAATGATAATGGTAAAAGGAACAGCCAGCTAACTGAGCTACCCGCAAATAAAAATATATGCAAATAAAGGTAACAGTAAAATTTACGTGACAGAAAGTGAAAAACTCGCATCATACATGATGTAAGTTCATAATCATGATCATGATATAAGTTAATATAAGTCCTTAAATATGCATCATGTTTGTGAACGAAAAACAAAATATATATGTATTTCATCTTATTTTGTTACGAACTAGTGCAATCTTTTATGTTTTTTTTTATATATTTTTTTTAATATTTTATAAGTTTGCGTTTGACAACTGTCTCACCTGATGTTAAGTGATGACGTTGTATCTCGATGTGCTAATCGAGATACATTTTTCAATACGATTTACTTAATACATTTTACATTAATTTTGAATTAGAGGAAGTATCGCAAGTGTTTTAGAAGCGTGCAGAATTAACACGTCTTTGAACATATTGAGTGGACTAATAGGTATATAGCGCGACAAATGTTTCGGTCTCACTAGCTAACGCGGTAATAAACAGTTTAAAAATTATAAAATACATGATGTTTTGGTTGCGAACCAAACTTTTATGATATTGTATGGGTTTTGGAGTTAAAACATTACCCAGAAGTTGAAACCTCAAAAAGTAAACTCCAACATTTCCAACTCCTTTATTACATCTCCTTTACTCAACCTACTTTACATAGCATGTTTAGAGTAATGAAATCTGGCAGAGGACTGTACCCTGAAGTTTTTGATGCTTGATCGCATTTGATCGGTGTAGGGATCTCGGGAATATCGGTCCCGACGAGACTCGCTAAGTGATTCGTAATGCGCTTAAATCGACTAGAAATGTTTGTAGATTTTATACAGAGGCGCTGGACTGGATAGGGATTGGGCCTCTTTAATGCGCTGTTACTCGATAAGGCGCTGGTATAAAGAGCAGTCAAAAACTTTCTACGTGTACTAGTTGCGCCTCGCGGTTTCACCCGCGTCCAACCCGCTACCTCAGTTATCCCTCAGGGACTCTACTTTTTACCAGAACAAAAGATAATTGTCTTCTGCAAGGTGTATACCAAAATTAATAAAACTTCAGTTTTATTAATTTCAGTTTATTAATTTCGTTCAGTGTTTTAGGCGTGAAAATTAGTTTCATTTCTTGAAAACGATTCCTTACTTTCATAATTCTAATATTACTAGATTTTTGTTGTATATAATATACATTATTTCGGGATAAGAAATAGCCTAAGTGTCAATCCAGGCTATACAGGGGAAGTGTACCTACATTCCAAAGCTTATTCAAATTTATCAAGTCGTTAAGGCGTGAAAAGATAACTAACACGCATACACACATGCAAGCACAAAATTTCGAATTTATGATTTTAGTGTGATATAAGTTACAAAAAAACTATCTTACCTCAAATATCATCAAGTCAATAACCGACAGCAGTTCACGATGATTTCTTTTACAATACTTTTGCACATTACGCCATGTGGCGAGCGCGGGCGTGCAACGCGTGCATGATAATACGATTTACGCAATCGTCATGCTATGCGCTGAAGTCTTCCAGGCCGAGTTTGCGATTTGAAATAGTTCAAAGCATCGCGCGAGCACTCTCCACTATATGTAAGCTCTTAGGGTAGTCGCAGGGGCGTAAAACAATCAGTTTCCTATTATGAGTATTACGTTAGTTTTTAGTTTTTAGGTAAAGGCTGGTTGGCGAGCGTAGTATGTTTTTATGCTGCGCTGACGACGCTGCTGCTGCTCACTTCCTTTTTGTTTCTATTGGCTGCATATTAAGGCACTTGCGGAATTTGACAGGGAGATACAATTCGATGCCTTACGGTTCAATGTATGAATTGCGAACCCAACATCGGCTTGGCAGCACTCGGGAAACTCCGCGGTGTCTTCTTCAAATTACCGCATTGCTTTAATACCAAATCTTTTAATGGGTATGTGTCACCGATGATCACATAATCATAAGGCGGAAACGTGGTTCTATAATATACTAAATTATTACTTAAAAGTCTCATTATCTTAGAAACTACCTTTGCGCTACTCGTATATTCATATTACCGTTTTTACGGCTATGGTTTATATTGAGATCATCATGTTTTCAATAACGAGTAAGTCTTCTCTTAAGTCCTAAAAAGAAACAACGAATCATCATAAAAATTCTATAACTGGAAATACTCTTCTATAATAGGTTCCTACTAAGACTATCAAACGCAGTTATTATATAGATACCCAATCCAGGCAACGTAACAGTCACACCTGGTTGCCTTTGATCATTTATGGGTTGTGGTTTGCGCTCCATTCCAATGTAGAAATATCCAAGAGCCCTTTTGGAGAAATAAAGAAATCTGACAGGAGTTTATTGCGAAACGGTACTAACTGTGTTTGAATATGTATGATTCATGATAGTCTCGCTTGTGACTGTGAGACTCACTATGGCTGTCGAGACGTCCGCGTTGCTGCAAAGCATTGTCTATGACTAGTTTTCGCCATTTTCAATAGGATCAATATTTCGGGCTATTATATTTTTTCGTTTATGAACCAATTTGCATGATTATTTTTTTGTTTGATAGGGTTTACTTCCGTGGTGGTCCCATTTAAATTTCATAAAATCGGACAAGCGGTTTTTCAGTTACACTCGAATAACTAAAAAGTGCTACGCATACCTCGACGTTATTATAGTTGCGAGTGAAGAAATCGGTGAGCATACACAATGACAATTGATCCCGTGAGTAGCAAAAATTACTGAAAAGGGTGAAAAAAATTCTTTTACCAAAAAATGGAACCGACTTCAACACTCAAAAGTATGAAATAACTTGTCGAAGTCGGTACCATGCCCACAATATTTTGAAAATAGCTACTTTTGTACTATAATGGTACGAACTATATACTTAATTACTATAATAGAATGAACACGTGTAGCTGCTCTGCTAATTAGCAGTTATAAATTAAGTTAATTATGCATGTTATGTTTATATTTTGATAGGAGTTATGTAAAGACGAATTTTGCACTCTCTACTGTGAGTAGTATGAGTGAGTCGAGGAAATGTTAATTTACATAAAGCCGTTTTGTAAACGTTCAATAAATAAAATAAGTCAAACCACATTAGGTTTTATTGAAAGATCGGCCGAGGACGTGAGACGACGCGTCTCGATTCACGCTTAAAAAGTTTTGTTTTGGATTTTTTTTTATTGTCTCAGAGTTTTCTTGGCATCCACAATAACTTTGAATATTGCGACGTTTTCATACTTTAAAGCATAATATACTAACATACGCGTATACAAAACTGATGTTCATTATCAAACGTTACTTATTGCAAAGTTGATTATTCGTGTTACGACAAAGTTTATCGCTGGTATCATGATCCCCGTTTCACCCCAGTTTGTGGAGTGTTTACGTCTCTGGCAATTCTCGAGTTTGAGTTGTTACATTTGGCCGATATTAACTTTGTTATGTCGTGAAAGCTTGCAGTACTTCTTTGGGAAATTTGAAATGCAAACCTTTTCATGTATTAAATGTATTATACGCCCGAAAGCGGTTTGTTTTAGATGTTTTAGAGAAGTTTAAAGTTTTTATAAAAGGAGACACCCCATCCGATTTCCACTTCAAGATTAATTTGCGCAATAGGGTTGTCTGTAACTTTATCTATAGACCTCTCTATCAGTACCGAAATTCATACAAAATATTTCAGCAAATTATGCGTGAAAGCAAACGAGCAACGAGTAACAAAACGAGCAGTTATCCTTTCGGATGTATATATATATATATTCTGCAAGGCCAATGTATCTATATTCCAAAACTCAATAAAATAGTATTGGTGCAATGGTGTAACCATTAAAACATACAGGTAGACAAAGCTACTTTCAGATTTATAATATTAGTTCGGAAGTTTGAGTTGGATTATACATATAGGTATATTATATTATACGTATATCCTGACTATATATAAAAGCGCTAGATCTATAAAGTATAAAAAAACAACCGGTTACACTCCGGGAGTGCCGGCAGAATTGAAAACTTGAAAATGATTGATGATGATGATGAATAGTAGTCTATATGTTATTCCGGGACCTGAAGTATCTACATACCAAATTTCATCCAAATTCATTGCGCCGTTCTGGCATGATTGAGTAACAACATCCATCCATCCATCCATCCGTTTATCCATCTAAACTTTCAGATTTATAATATGTCTTGTGCAAAACATACAACCAAATAAAGAATAAAAAAAACAAATAAAACTACCAACAAACGACATATTTTAAGAGATTTTTATTGTGTATCGCATTAATGCTATGCTAGGCAGAACTTCATATACACATATTTGTTCCTTATTCCTAACATATTTAAGTTTAAATTTCAACGGCGGTCTACTCTCCCTCCGTCTAACGAAATCGATGACGTCACGATCTGTCAATCTGAAGATCTTCCGATCTGACGCGAGTTTAACATTTTTCCCCATACAAAATTGCATAACGCCGCTAAAGAAGTTTTCACTTCAAAAACTATATGTACCCACATATGACTGGCCGGTAGGCGCAGTTGGTAGCACTCTGCCTTCTGAGCCGCTGGTCCCGGGTTCGATTCCCGGACAGGTCAAACATTTGTGTGCATGAACATGTCTGTTTGACCTGTGTCTGGGTGTGTATATGTATATAAGTATATATATCAGTCATCAGGTTACCATATCACAGGCTCTGCCTAGTTTGGGACCTGAAGACCTTGTGTGAATGTTAATATATATATATATAAAAATAAAATTTATTTACATATATGAACATATAGGTACATATAGTCAGGATATACATAGCATTTATCTAATTGATTGGTGTTGGTCTTAGAATTAGTGATAATGTGACTAGTACAGTATACAACGTTTGTACAAATTCTAAAGCAGATATAGATATATTTTTTAATAGCCTCAGTATAATTAAAGAAAGGTTGAGTGACAGTTTTTTTCACAGTCACTTAAATTATTTGTAAAATGACTATTTAGGTAAATACATTCTTAGCGAGTGCAGGGTATATATATTTTCAACTGTTTTGTTATTACTGTATTAAACTTCTACAAATTTACGCATCTTACATAGCGTCAAAAATATGTAATATATTATTACTATCAGTAGAAAGTTGTAATTAGCTTGTTTGTAATCTTAATTTAATAATACTTACTTTGTTAATTAAGGCTGTTAGTTTCTCGAAAATAATAAATAAATAAAATAAATATGCTTATAATACTATAATAATACGTGATGACGCCTGTTTAAATAAATTATTTACAAAATACGAATACAGGCCTTTCTTTGGAATTAACTGTGCTTCCGTGCTAATAGAATCTGGATGTCTTCAAATCAAAAGTGCAATCCAGGCAGGCGGTGGCGTGAGGTGATAGTAGACCGCATCGTCACTGACATCTGTCTATCCAGTGAAATGAAAAATAAAATTTAAAACCTTATAAGGAAGTAATAATACAACACGAGTCCATTGGAATTAAAATCCTTGACACGCTCTCTGTGAAGGTTATGTTAATTAGATTCAATCAGGAACTATATATTAATGAAATTCCGAAGGTATAGCCATTACAGTTCAGGCAATAACGGTTGTAGTGTGACAATATTATTTTTAATTTCACGACGGTTTATTTTATTCTCATTTCAACATCTAAAAGTAGGTGTTAAAAAAATAAGTTTACCCTACCTTTATATACCATGTTCAAATAGAAAAAAATAGACTCGAACTCAATCTTAACTCCTAAAGTATGAGTGGTGAAGTAGCATTTTGAACAACTAGAAATATTGCAAATTGCATTATTTAGTTTCAAACACATAATTTTGGTAATAAAATAAAGATCGCATAGTTCTTTGTTGTCTAAACTGAAATGTATGACTGTTGTGGAATTTTGGCTCAAGGTTTCCATGTTACTTTTTATTTATTACATTAAAGAGCTAACAGTATAACCAAGGCGCTTACTATATTGGACAATGGGTTGAAAACTATTTGAGATTAGTTATAATATTTCGCAATGAATCGATGAAACGAAAAAAATAAACGAATTAAATAACAGCGCTGGCTGTGTGAAAGCATGACTTGCGTAGCAAGTCCTTGATGTGAGTCATTAGAACATTTTATCATGACGACGCCTGATGCGCCTATTATCTATGATGGATAGCGAAAGTGCACAGGGTTGTTAACTTCATTGCAAAGTGGCTCGCAATATAGAATTCTAGTGTATCCTCTCCGACCATACCCGATACATAGATCGATGTAAATAGATACGGATAGTCACCGAACATGCGTTTGTAATTCAGTTCAGTGAATTTATTCAATGTAGGTACAAAAGTACACTTAGGGATGTCAATTTGCAATTTTAAAAATAAACCAACTATTATTTAATTTAGAAGAAAATAAAATTATTAAAAAAAGTAAGTTTAGTTAGTTTGTAATGTTATCTAGCACATTTGCGTTGAAGCCTTTCGGTTCATAGAGTATTTGGCTTCTGGTGCGTTCTAAACTAACTTACTTTTTGTCTCACAAACCACGTGAAGCCGCCAGTCTCGCTCGTTGTCCTAGGATACAAGTCATGACACGCCGAAGGCTCTTGAGCTGGTAAGTTCGACATTGGGCTTACCCGTTAAACTAAATTAGCCAGCGCAGCGTAGTGAACTAGTATGTTATAAAATGTTATTTATGGTCAATACTCATTTCTCCAAAACGATGACTGGTGAGAATCTGTAGAGCATACTTGGCATAAGTAGGTACCTGTGCTCCAAAGAAAATGTAATAAGCAGATTATGCTATCGATTTCAGTTCTCCCGATATGGTTTTATTACTTTATATACCTACACATTGTCGTGTTATGCCTAATTACGTGTTACACCTGCGTCAAGCATGCGACAACGAACTCATTATAGTGAACATTGTACACTGGTAACGTTCCCAGATGAGTTTCTTATGTCATGTATACAATGGTACAATAGAGTAAAACAGCATGCGTAGGTTGTCTAACCTTTGCCCACCGCTGACATAGGATTTCTTTAAATCTTTATTTGTCGATTGATACCAGTGCTATTCGTCGGAATATATAGATGTTTTTAATTTTTTTTACTGTGCATAATCAAGCGTTCGACCACTATATCACCTGATGTTAAGTGACGATGCGGTCTACGATGGAGCACGCTTGTCTAGAAGATACCTATCACTCGTGATTTGAAGATACCCAGATTGTATTTTTGCGGCAACACAGATTTAGGCAATGAATTCCATTCGTTAGTTGTACGCACTATGAATGTGGAATCAAAACGCTTCGTTCGGAAAGTTGAAACGTCTATCATGTATGGATGTCGCATTGCCGTCTGGTCGTTCTTAGATGGAATGGGGATGGTGGAATCAAATTATGTTACTCTAGAGCGTACTACCCCAAATGTGTTCAATAAATCACCGATAAACTAGCGACTTTACGTCGGTGCTGTAGGCTTTGAAGTCTCCTCGCGATTAGAGAGGATGTTCGTCGAGGATTCTTCTGACGTTTGACATAGTTAAAGTAGATTCCGAGTAAGCTCGGTCACGTGAGCAGTACAGTGTCTGAAGCAGGCATAACTTACGTCATAGTCATCATATCGGTATCCTATAAATAATGGTATAACGCACGTGAGTCTGTAGTATCATTTCTTTTGTCATAGTTTTACTAGATAAATGAGTTCTTATTTGTAAGATGACTTGGTATAAGTATTAACAATTTAATAAAGAATAAGAATAAGATTGAAAATGCCCTGTGGGCTTTTCGTCAATGATTATAGAAGTGATATCCAACCACTTTATTTATTAATTAATGAGCTATTATGCGCAGTTTCCACATATCCAACAGGAACAGTACATTTTCCCGAAATAGCTAAAAAGGCTATGAGCTATTCCAGCTAAAGGAAATATCACTTCCAAATTTCATCCAGTTTAGTTTAGCCGTTCTGTCGCGATTCAGTTACAGACATCCACTCATCCAAACTGACGATTATACGCTTAAGCAGTACATAGTACATAGCAACATTTTAGTTATTATTTGATACTTTACTTTGATTTGCGTTCTTTTTATACATAAAGTGCTTCATTGTCAGTAACCACATTAACTGTGTTCTATGGGAAATGGTCGGAAATGCACGCCCATTGTAAATTGGTGCACAATGAACCACTGATCTAATTAAGGTATGTCATCCACTGAATGCGGCTAAGATAGAATAGCGCTGCAATATGCTAGTACGAATATGAGTATTCTAACTTCAGATAAACAGGGTAACGTTGTAGTAATGAATACGCCATTTCTATAAATATTTTACCGAAAACCCAAAATAATACTACTAGTTCTACGTCGGTCTTCAATTTGCGGTGAAGCATTCGTTCAACAAACCACGACTAATATCATTTAGGTCGTTCGGTTTGATTGGTATTTGAGTAATTAAAACGTACCCAATCACCCAGTCTGTTTTTGACGTGACAACGTCTTATAAATTGGTTTGCCGGGTGACACTTCAAGAAACTGCGTTACGCTCCGCTCACGTTATGCGCTCACAATGAGAGCGAGTGAGAGGCACGCGTCCCTTCCACTCGGGCATGGTTAGCCCGCCTAAGAGCGAGAGAGACAGACATAAAAAGTGAAAGGCACTCAAAGTCGTTGTCACGTAAAACTTTCGCCCGTATACCGACTTTACAGGCAACCAATTTTTTTTTTGTACTACCTCGTTCATTATTAAACATTAAAACGAACCACTGCATTCAATTTTAGAGTTGCAGATTTGAACCATACAATTTTTAGAGGATCTTTACTCAAGTATCTAATCTCAGTCAAATACAATTGAAAACGAATGATTGCTATTACAATCGCTAAAAAATACTATAAAGCGATCAGGGTTAAATGACTAAATTTGTTCATTATTGAGAAAATTGGCGCAGTGATCAATGTAAGTGACATGACTTCTCTGTCCGGGGACCCTGCGTTCGAATCCCGGCAGGGGCAAACATTTGTGGGATGAGTGTAGATGTTTGTCCCGGGTCTTGGGTGTTTGTGTGCTGTGATTGTGTGTGTCCATGCCTCCCGCGACATGTGTGATCCTAGTGCGGGGGTCTAAGTGTGATAAAGGCTTACACGGGTGAATAGTGCAAACCTATGCTGCGTAATATTACGCTGCAGTCTAAATGCAGTGGAACCTTCACAGATGTATGTGCATACTGTTAACTTTCAATTGTTTCTGCTTCATAATTTAGTATTTATTTTTCATACTTATATATTTTTCCATTCAGTCATGTTTCCGCTCGCTGCAAACATCTTACCATGACCTCATGTCGCTTGCTGCATTCGCACCGGAATACATTTTTGTAGTTTAATAGTGTAATAATTTTCAACGTCACAGAAATAAGTAATTATACGGACAAACGTGAACAAACGTTTTGCTGCATGGGTCCGGCCGTAAGTAAAAACAGAGCGATTCTCCATTTTTGGTTTACGTTTACTGACTGCACTTTGTAATTAATTTCTTACGAACTTATTGTAATGATTGATATTGTCCTTGGTAATTTTATGCTTTTTAAAGGTTTCAAAATTTTAGTTCTCAATAGCCTCTATAACCAACAATAGAAATCGCGTCTAAGTCACTCGTTCCCGGTATACTACAGTGTCCTTCAAAACGTAGTGTTTACACAATACTACTACAATACCTATCAGTCAGAATGTCTTGACACTTCGTAGGTACACACCAAACTACACTCTTCCATAATATAGTCATGTATTACTTAACCTTTTATATGGGTCGATCCCCTTATTAAAATAAAATACTAATAAATAATTACAATACTACAGCTACTACAAAATCATTTGAGCATTGCACTGGTTATTGTCAGCTTGTGTTGTAGTAAACTTAAACATATTGTAGCTTCCCATCGCGTGTCTTTTACATTGAACAAGCTGATCCGAGGCTTCGTTCGCACACGGTAACATTGTTTCCCGCTTGATGGAATTTCCGTCCTCCGTTAATAACCTTGTTAGCGGAGTTGGTGCAGAGTTATTAATGGACTACACTTATTGAATTGACTCTACATTATGAAGTTTGATGGTGGTGTCACATGTATTGTTTGGAATAACGCTTAAAGGCCATAAGTAAGGATGTTAACACATGTTACCAATTCATTTAAAGTTATGTTTTACATTTCATTTGTTAAACTTTTGTTACACTCGTCGACGCTTAATACGCTTTATTGGCTTCGTCTGTATCCATGAATCTATAGATTATATATAGGTGTATTATATATGGAGGATAATATATAATATTTATGGAACTGAATCATGGAACGTGATTTTCACCATCTTCAATATGTATGGATATTAATTTGAAACTTCGCACACTTATCAAGGACCGTTGAAAAAGCAATAATTTAATTAGTTTGTCTCATTATCCTTGCCAGATTCTCCAGGAATAGCTATTTTTAGCCGGCCTAAACTATACAAACGTACAAGATGTTCATTCGTTTTTCAAACTATTATTATTCTCGTTTTAAGTAAGTATAATATGAATATGACATTTTTCATATTCATATAACTATTGTAATAAAAAAAGTGATCCAATACGAACAAGGCTGCTATTAATAGCGTGAAGCTATTGACCTTAATAAAACAACGATTCTCATACATTGAGATGACTACATACTCGGAATACTTACATCATTTAGGGCCTGTTTCACAATCTGTATGTTAGAACACACAGCTACATTCTATGCAAATATAGATACAAAGTTATGAAAAGTGGAAATTGCACTATAATAATATATTTACAGAAAAAGGAATCTGGTATTAGATATTACAAAGTCACCTTTTAATGTCTCCGTAGTTTAATGATAGTAAGCTGGCACGACCATACTTAGTTATAGCACACAGGCTGCGCTCCGGGGATATGCCACTAAACAAGTTTAAACATCTCACGAAGACTCTTCTAATTGTGATTCATGTGGGATCCTCGATTATATATACCACATATTGATGGAGTGTACACGGAATCAGGCCTTAAGATCTCATATGCACACTCAATATGATTCCAATTTTCTGGAGGTGGAAGAAGTTTTTTTTTTTTTCATCGCACTCTGTGTTCAATGTACTTTGTCTGCCCCATTAAGTGACGCGGCCAAATCACTATATAAATTTATGTTTAAGATTATGAAGTAAGAAAACGGAATGTATCCAATGGAGCTGTCATAGTCACAAACAGACGCAAAGTTCCTAAATAGAGAATAATAATAAGAAATTTAATAATAGAAAGAGTAAAAAAAAAGATTTAAAAAAAGAAATAGAGCACATATTTTATTATTAATTCTTCAAAAATATTCTGAATAATATAAATGATCTCAGACTAATCTACTGTTCAGACTTGAGATACGAAGCGTGCGAAGCGGAGTTTACCTATTTAGCTTGAACCGATCATCTGTATTATACAACGTATTCTGCTGTCCCAACTCACTCTTTGATGGTGGAGTTCAACAAAATTTAAAATGTCCGATTATCCATTTAACCGTCTGTCTAACAGTTTTTACCATACAGTTAACAGGCGGTTAATTAATAATCGGACATTTAAATTTTGGTGAACTCCACCCTCAATGGGTGATCGTTACTGGCATTTTCTATAAAAAAAAAAACAAGTATTAGGTGGCAAGCAAGCAAACGGTCCGCGCGATGGTAAGCTATCACTATCGCTTTTGAATATCTGTAATACCGGGAACATTACCAATCCTTTTTAAGACTCTGTTAACTCACATTTTGAAAAGTCCCATATTGTAGCTGCTCGGAAACACCGAGAGAGGAAGCTCGTTCCACATTTTGTAGAATATGGCAAAATTAATACGTAGATTCGCATAGTATGACACATCCATGAGTCAATTATATGTGGATGAGCTTTCAAACGGTGTCGGCTAGTGCGGTAGTAAAACCGTGATGCCGGAAAATTCAATTGAGCGCTCCTGTTCTTCGGGGGTATTTATATAGTCGCCAACACGCATGAGCTGGCCTAGTAGATTATACCTTTACTTATAGTAGATATGAATTATATATTAATATATAATTATATATTATTATTATATATAATTATATATTATTATTATATATAATTATATATTATTATTATATATAATTATATATTATTATTATATATAATTATATATTATTATTATGGAGAGAGGGCGCTACTGTGCCACGGTTCACATCGGCTCTGTTAAAAATCATCCAAATAAAATATTTAAACAATATATTAACTCAAAGTAAAGTGTTATTGTGGAAGCAAACTCGATAATTTTAGTGATATATTGAAGCAATCAACAAAGACACTACCCGAAGAAAGTTAAACGAAAATCAAATACCAGTGACTGTGAACTTTTTTCATGTGAATTTCTCGTGATTATTACACATTGGAAGACACTTTGGCCGGTCTACGACCATTTATTCAGTGATTAAGAAGGAACAATAGAGCTATTAAATACATTTTAGATAAAATATTTACATAACCTCTTTTTCAATAAGGAATCACGATTTACAGTCATCCAGCGATAGTACAAAATTACCAACGCCACCTGTTAAATCAAGCACGAACTACCTCACAATACTGCTTGGGTTCTGTGACAGCGCATCGATCTAACGCTCAGCTCAAAAATTACCAAGACACGCCACTAGAGGGCGATACATACAGGTAAACAGACTATTATCTACTACAAAATAAAAATCATGGATGAAATTATGAAAGCTCTTAAAAAAATCCAACTAGAGCTAGATGATCAGAAAAAAGAGATTCGAGAAAGTGGCAAAAAAGTGACCGAACAAGTTACACAAAATATCAATACAATATTAGAGGAAAAAATTTTTGTATTGGAGGAAAAACATGAAAAGTTAAAGGAAATAGTAGACAACCAGGAGAAAACAATATATTTCTTAGAAAAGCAAGCGAGATCAAGAAATATAGTTTTCTTCGGCATTGAAGAAGAGGAATCTTCATATGACACTTTAGAAAAAAAAATGCTCAAATGGATAGAACAACATTTCTCAATAAAACTATCCTATAGCGACCTACAAGAAGTGAAAAGGCTAGGGAAGAAAGGCGAGAGACCGCGCCCAGTGGTGGTATCCTTCTTGAACCTGGGTATAAAAATCCAAATCTTTAAACAAAGAAGTGCACTGCGAGACACAAGTTACTATATGAAAGAAGACTACCCTAAACACGTTTTAGAAAAAAGAAACCAGTTACAAGAACAGTTAAAAACAGAGAGAGAAAAAGGAAACACTGCTTTTCTACGGTATGACAAACTGGTCATACTTAAGCAAACATTTAAAAGAAAGCTTTCTACCTCACCAACAAAATATACTGGGACATCGGAGGACACGCCAAAGGAAAGAAACACACAAACAAATAAGAAGAACAAATCTGAACATCATGCCCCCCCGGTAAGAAGATCAAACAGCGTCTCAGAAGGAGTAATTAAACCGAGCATGCTTAACTTCCTAATAAATATAAACAGTGCACTTAACCAAGTACCCTCCAAAAACAATGCATAGCAATCAGCTACCCCTCTCCGAACAGATTCAACACAGAAATATTTCAAAATAAAAAACAAAACAAATTCTCCAACCCGGTTGGTCACCATGGAGGATCATGACCATAACCCTCCAAAAATAACCACAATCCCCAGAAACAACAACACCAAACAAAGCCATCAAGTAAAACCAGCCAGCAGCAAATTAAAGGAAAAAGATGAATTATTCCACATAGCAACATATAACGTTAGGACATTATCAACCAACCACCGCCTACTGGAGCTGATAAACTCTCTGAAGAATACAGAATACGATGTAATCGGTATTTCAGAAGTCAGACGCCTTGGAACATCTATCGAGGAGTATGATAGCTTCATATTTTGTTACATAGGAGAGACACGAGGATTATATGGTGTGGGTTTCATCGTTAAAAAATACCTGAAAAGATACATTGTGAGCTTTAGTAGAATATCGGAACGAATAGCTCTCCTAAGACTTAATATGAATGGGTATCAACTAGACATACTCCAAGTCTATGCACCAACAGAAGCCTCAAATGATGATGATGTGGATTACTTCTACAACACTGTCAGCGAAACCTTGAAAAACTGTGCAAAAAATGTGATAGTCATGGGAGACTTTAACTCAAAAATAGGGCAACCTAGAGACGTAGAACACTTAGTAATGAAAAACTATGGATACGGTGTTAGAAATAGTAGAGGTGAACGCCTGATAGACTTCGCTAATGAAAACAAGATGAGTATAATGAACACCTTTTTTAAGAAACCCAAAAACCAGAGATGGACCTGGAAATCCCCAGACGGAGTCACAAAAAATGAAATTGATTATATATTAACAAACCAAGCTAAGAATATTAGAAATGTACAAGTTCTAAATATCAATTTTCCTTCAGATCATAGACTTCTAAAAGCATCTCTTCTACTGAAAAATATAAAGAAAAGCCGTGTAAAATACAGAACCAATCTAAAAAACCCACTAAAGACTGCCACAGAAATAGATAATTACAGACTATTTCTAGGAAAACTCGAAGACCAACTTCAATTTGATGAGGATGCTACCGTCCAAGTAAACTACGACAAAATCATTCAAAGCATAGAAAGAAGTCTACATAATGCTGAACAACACGCCACCAACCCAGGAGTGTTATCAGCATACACCAAGAGTCTCATAGCCCAGAGAAAACAACTACATGAATCTAAACATAAAACACGAACACAGAAAAATCAACTAAAAGCTTTATACAAACTCATAAGTAAAAGCATAAAAAGAGACTATACGCTTCACCGATCCAGAACATTTGAAAAACATATAAGTACTACTTGTAGCGTTAAAAGAGCAAATAAGGAACTAAATACACACAAGACATGGATAAAGGAACTCAAAGAAACAAATGAACCGTTATGCAATAGGCCTGATATTATTAAAATTGCTACAAATTTCTACAAAAAATTGTATGATTGCCAAGAGAAAAATAATATGGGAACTGACGATGCCAACTTGCAATACAGCACAGAAGATGTCTCTGAAATAGAAACGATAGACGTGATGGAAGTTTTCAAAGCTATCAAAAGCTTGAAGGCTGAAAAATGCCCAGGCCCAGATGGAATTTCAAATGAAGCGATAAAAGAAGGTTGCCAATATCTTACACGCCCTCTGACATGTATTTTTAACTCTATACTGCAGTCAAGTACCACACCCTTTCAATGGTCAGAGTCATCCATGATCCTGCTCTACAAAAAAGGCGACCCAAAGGATATAGGCAATTATCGCCCCATCAGCCTGCTTTCATCACTGTACAAACTTTTTGCATCAATTATTGAAAAAAGGATTAGTAAGAGTATAGAGTTACACCAACCGATAGAACAAGCCGGCTTCAGAAGCGGATATTCAACGATAGATGAACAAATAATTGAAAAATATAATGAGTACCAGAGACCACTGTATGTTGCTTTCATCGACTACCAGAAAGCCTTCGACACGATCCTGCACTCTTCCATATGGACAGCTTTAAGCTCACAGCACGTAGAACACAAATACATAGAAGTTATCAAGTATATATACAAAAACTGCAGTAGCAGAGTGAAGCTTGAGTCGACAGGTCCGCCAATAAGCATAAAAAGAGGCGTAAGGCAGGGGGACCCTCTGTCACCGAGAATTTTTATTGCGGTACTAGAGATGGCCATCAGCAAAGTCAACTGGGAAAGAACAGGACTAAACATTAACGGAAAATTTATCAGCCACTTAAGGTTCGCTGACGATATTATTCTTCTATCTGAAAATGCAAGAGAACTAGAGTCAATGATACTCTCACTAAAATCTGTGAGCCTTGAAGTAGGCTTGCAAATAAATTTAAATAAAACCAAAATTATGACTAATAGCAAAAAATATCCCTTGTATCTTGACCAAAATCTATTAGAATACGTAGAAAGCTACATATACTTAGGCAAGCTAGTTTCTCTCGACAAGCAAAACAATGAATTAGAAGTAAAAAGAAGAATATCAGGCGCATGGAAAAAATTCTGGAGCTTAAAGGAAATATTAAAAGGAACTATACCTATTAATTTAAAGAAAAAAGTCATGGACACCTGCTTGCTTCCCTCCATCACCTATGGATGTCAGACATGGAAGTACACATTGAGAGTGAAAAACATGATTAGGTCCTGTCAACGGAGTATGGAGAGAAGCATCACAAATGTGAGAAAAATACAAAAAATCCCACATAGCACTATACGAAAAAAGACTAAAATGATAGATGCACTTCAATTCGCACAAAGATCGAAATGGCGCTGGGCAGGACACGTGGCCAGGATGGAGGACGACCGTTGGACTACCAGACTGACGTCATGGCAGGGCCCTGCAGGCATTAGAAAAAGAGGAAGACCAACAACTCGCTGGGAATTCGATATAATAAAAATAGCAGGAAAACACTGGAAAACAATAACCAAAGACAGGGATAAGTGGAAAAATCTGGAGGAGGCCTTCACCCTCACATAAGTAGGGGTTCTTGCATATAGAAACAATAGTTTTAAAAATAAAATTAAAACGTAGTATAATTAAATTAAATATAGTAGAATTAAAACTAAGTATAGAATAGATTATAGATTAGGAAACAAGAATGTAGTTTACGTGATAGCGCAAGAAATAAAAGGCTTTTTTATTTTATTTTATTTATTTATTTATTTATATATTATTATTATATATAATTATATATTATTATTATATATATTATAAGAACCGATGGCCGTTGGGGCCGAAAGGTTCTCGAATGGAGACCACGGACTGGCAAGCGCAGCATAGGGCGGCCACCGACCAGGTGGACAGACGACCTGACGAAGATCGCAGGCAAGTGCTGGATGCGGGCCGCTTCCAACCGGTTCTTGTGGAAATCAATGGTGGAGGCATATGTCCAGCTGTGGACGTCCTATGGCTGAGATGATCATGATTATAGTAGATATACATAGTCATCGTAGATTATACCTATATATACCCATACTTATATTGATGGAAGTTCCTTGCCTCATCACTTGGAACTTAAAGGGCTTATGGTGTTATTTCAGAAAATTTAAGCACTTTACATTATCTAAAACGAAAAAGTGTAATGCCTCGAATTTGCCCCACATAATGAATAATTAAAAAAAAGGTACCAAAAACCATCCGTCGGTTTGACAGCCGACGCTCCTCCCGCTGAGCTGTCATCGCTTCTGACTGAAAACTGACCTATTTACAAATTTGCATTGGGCATCGAGGTGGTTAATATGACTGTAATATTCTCTGAGTAAGGCCGTTGCCCTACCAGTGGGAATATGTGCACTATTTGTCAGTGTTAATAACTAACTCTGTCATACACAGAGCTACCACATATACTTACATTCCGAAAAAACTATAAAATCAAATTTCTTGATATGCTTTTATTTTTAGCAGACTTCAAAAATGGGGGTTCTAATTCGAGCAGTATTTTTAATAAATGCTTTTTACCTGAGAACTTTCGACTGGGTGAACTGATTTTGATGATTCTTTTCTAATTTGAAAGCTGGTGCTTTTACCAGCTCGTGTGGTCCCATTTATTTATTTATCATCAAAATCTGTCAAGCGGTTTTTGAGTAAAACTCCAATAAATGAAAAGTGTTACGTCTGCTTGGGTGACTTCCTTATTGTGGGTTAAGAAATCTGTAAACATAGGTACATAATGACAGTAATTGATCCCGTGAGTAGCAAAGGTCGCTGAAAAGCGGGAATTTTTTGTTTATTTTATACTACGTACCTACTCATTAATTTTTACATGGCATTCGTTTAGAACCTATTTTTAGATTTTCGAACGGATAACTCTGAGTAATACGATTCCCTATTGTAACTTTCTAAATGCGAGGTACATAAAAGTCGGTTATCATAAAAACAAATTGCTGATTTACATTACAATGAATATACGTGATGAAAATGCTAACACCGCGCAAACATGAAAAATCGTATCACTAGTCGAGACACGAAACTTGTCAATTTCTTAACGAAAGAGTTCATTGCCATTCTTATCGACCTCATAAAATAGTCCAGACAAGATTACGTGTGAGCTATATTCCTTTGGCACCATAGTAGGGATAATAAATTTACGATCTCTTTTTTGTTTCAGACTTTTTAAGTTCCGGTGCAAAGAAACCTCCGAGATGGAGACTGAAGCCACACCCGTAAGTACTTAAAACTTAAGAGTTATTTTTTATATAAAATTGAAATTTGTATATTATATCACTACCATTACAACCCCGTTTTGCCATTTTATGATTCAACGCCATCTATTGGTGAACTAGCGCGACAGACACTAAGCTCCCGAGGGAAGAATCGGGTTCAAGTGTACGTAACCAATGAGCCATCTCGTTTCGCAGTTTTATGCTAGATGGCGCTATTCGTGGTATATTATGCGGTCTCTTTCGCTACTTCTTATTTTGTTCGTAGATGTCGTTATTTGAGGCCCGAGAATGAAAACCTTTCAAGTTGCTGTTATAACCACCCTCCGTAAGATGGCGCATTATAAAATAACATCTACCAAACTACATGTCTATGATTCTAATTTACAGTGGTGATTATTCTAAAGAGGCAACTTAAATCTTTTGTGTGAGTTATCCTATTTCCAGATCACTGCAATCCTATTTTCTTTAACACCCCATTCGATATTTAATTTGTTAATGAACACGAAAAATTGAGAAATCGAAATAAGTTTTTAAAATAATAAACGCATTCCAAATTCAACTAATTATAATGTTGCAAAAAAGAAAAATTTTCATGTAACAGTATTGATGGCCAGACTAGACGTTATTATACCTATTATATGGCTATTTAAGGAACTTCAATAATTATTACGTAATTGTTACCATTACGGTAATGAAGAACACGTATAAATTATTTTGTTTTCGTTTGTAGACAGACAGGTAACAGTTTTTTTAAAACCGTAAAGCTTAACTCTCTCTTATACATTTTTACATAAGTCATATGAGTATTGACGTAAATATCTTAGATATGTTATGTTTAGAAAAAAGAAACAATTTTACGCCTAATGATTCCCTTTTGACAAATAATGCATACACCTGACTTCAACCGCTTAATTCGTTTTACATAAAAATCAATATATATGGAATATTTACTTTGAGTTAAAGAGATAGATATTCGTGGAAAATAAGAATTAAGGCGATAGCTTGAATCAGAGAGAGAGAGATCTATATATTTTTACATATTAGCAATTTTTTTTAAACACTTTTATTACATTTTCATACAGTAGTAACTACGACTGATCAACTTACATGGTGCACTTTCAGTTTAACCTCTGAAAGTACCTAGTGACCGATAGCAAGTGTTATTAATATTAAGCTACTAGATTATGCAGAAAAGTTACTAGGAGAGTAATGAATATAAAGATTGATGGATGGAAAGGAAGAAGAGGCCGAGCAGAGAAAAGATGGACAATTTGTATTATAAGTATGAGCGAGTAGGTTGTGACTGTATTGTTGACGGCTGATGGAGGAGAGTGGAAGAAAAAGGCGTACTGAAAACCGACCCCGAATGAACTGGGACCGGGACAAGAAGAACAAGAAGAATATTTTGCAGAAAAGTAAGATCTGCAGCTTCCCTTCTATGAGAAAGTGTAAGGAAATGATTGTGTCTACAGTTGTTTTCATAATAGCATTTAAAATGTTATTTTATTTATTTAAGAAGGGTTTTCTAGGGTATCTAAATATATTTTGCATTGGTTCCTTACTAAAAAACAATACAATTTTTAATGTTTTTATTAATGGGAAATATTTTGATATTTTCATTAGGAAACCTAGAATGTTTCATAGCTCTCTTACATATTGTACTCTCTATATGATTGTCAAAAAGAAGTTTTCAGTCAAGAGTTATTCCGAGGTCGACCACAAACAACATTGGATCTTGGAAGATATTGTCAATTTTTAACCGACCTCAAAAAAGGAGGAGGTTTTTTAATTCTAACGTATATAATTATATATCCCTCAATAAGGAAGTCATTCAAATAAATGTAGCACTTAGTGGTTTTTGAGTTCATATTATTCCAATAACTGAAAAGTGTTACATTTATCTGGATGAGTTCCTTATTGAGGAGGAATGACAAATGATCCCGTGAGTAGCAAAGGTCACTGATAAGGAACCGACTTCTACACTCAAAGGTGTGAAATAACTTGTCCAAGTCGAAAATTGGTCTAGCAGATTGAGTGTGACAGCGTAGCAAATAAAAAAACCCACATTTACATATATAATATTATATAGTAAGGATTCTTATTTCAAAGCGTTTTTATTTCATTACGGTCTGTTTCATTACTAAAATACTTAAACGCGTTATGATTTGGAAGTATCTGTTAAAAGTTGGTGAATGTAAACTTAATTTAATGCTACTTGTGCGTTCTGCATTATATTTTCGAAACGTTTCCGTCAGCGTTATGTTGCATGGCAACATAAGTGCGGAATCAACACATTTTGGCACGGGACATATCGCTTTTGTAATATTTTAAAAGATTGCTCGTGGCCCTGCCCCACTGGCGGCCGTAGCCATTGTCCGCGGGCCTATATTCTATAAATTTATATGGACCGTTTCGTGGCTCATATTGCGCGCTATCGGTTCATTAATAAACTATATCACCATACAATACAATAGCCGCAAACCGTTTTCGAATTGTTCGAGTGCGAAATTTATAGCGGTTAGAATTTTGAGCACACAATCGTTTCAGTACGTTGCGTTGTTTTAATTAAAATATCAATACCCCCACATATAAAAAAGAATAGTCGAGCTTTAAATGTATCCATCTGTCCACTTCGGCTTTGTGAGCGGGAAATGTTAATTCGCATATAAGCACTCTATTTTGTGGGGGTTAGTGGCATATGTATACACATATGTGTGTGTAGGTTTAATAGTGAGCGCATGGTGCACCTACCTCACAATTCTGTGAATAAGCTTTATCGTAAATTAAGATGGTACAGGGTTCGCTCCGCCTAGGGCGCGTCGCGGTAGTACGCCGCCGGCGCTCGCTCACGCCTGTTCCGGATATTCACGTTACGAATGGCTTTATTAAGACTAAATATTACAATTTCCGAGCAACTATTGCGACGGTTGGAATTGCTAATGCGCCGCCCGAGGAGGGAGCCGACTGAAAAGATGTGATTGCACTGAAAACCGCCCGACTCCGCCGGTTTCCTGTTTTATGAGCGGCGAAATTGCAGTTTCACACCGACTTGCCAACTACAGCTGGATGTAACGCTTTACAATGATTTAAATACTTCTTCTACTTGTTATAACTTGCATTTTGCGCGGCGCTTAAATTGTCGGGAAAGATTGTTGGATAACCTCCGCTTTTATCCGCGGCTTATCGCGAGCTTAGGAAGAAAAAATGCTGAAAAAAAATATCTCAGCTATTCTCGGCCATAGAAAGATAACTCGTCGGAAAGGGGCTGTGTCTTGCAACCACAAATTACTATGATTTAATATTGTTTTTTTATTAGTTATCTGCGGGTCGGTAATTTGTTAGCGAGCCTCTCGCTCCGTGTTGGGCGCCATTGTTGCTCCGCCGCCTTTTGTTCATCGCCATCCACGCGCGATACGATCTTGAGTTATTATGATTAGGATTCTTTGCCAAGTGACGCGGACTCGCTTATTTCTCCATTATCGTTTTAGTTTGGACAAATCCTAAAAGATTTAAAAACGTTTTTTGGTTTTCTTTTGTCACTTCGTAAGAATTATATCAAGATCAAATCCTGTATGTATATGTATAATTATTTATATTATCTCGGAAAAAACTCATGATTTGGATGATGAATTATACATTGATCAAGTTTTCTGCAAATATAGGTGCAATATACAAAATATTGCACCTATACCGTAAACTACTTAAATACTATGCACAAACAGAAAACACAAGAAAATGGCGAATTATCCGTAAAATATCTTAAAAAGTTCAAACGTAACCCTTATTGCGCCATCTAGTGAATCCCGAGAGAAGTGTGGATGCAAAAACTTAAATACTATGCACAAACAGAAAACACAAGAAAATGGCGAATTATCCGTAAAATATCTTAAAAAGTTCAAACGTAACCCTTATTGCGCCATCTAGTGAATCCCGAGAGAAGTGTGGATGCAAAATAACACTACCACAGTAAAAAAAAGACTTAAATCTTTCAAGTTGTAAATATTTGTACTGTATCTAATCCTCCAACTTATAAATATTCTAAACCAGAGCTACCAAATAGAAATTTGGGGTTGTCTGTTAAGCCCCGCCCGGCGTCGTCGATTCGTTTGCATAATGCGTTCACCAGGCAAACTACTCGATTAATATAGCCATGTATGCGTATTGAGGTGACCCACTAGATTAATAAACGTCACCGCCGCTCATAAAGTCAATGGAGTTAATTTATCAGCCGTCACGTCACACCATAGCATAGCCGCGACTTTCATTTCATATAGTGCTCTCAAACGAATCGATCTGCGTATGGCTTTTTCAATTAGTGAACGCATTCGATTGTCGTTGTGTTTATAGTTTAATTGCCGGTCTGTTATCCATCCATCTTGACCGTTGTAATGGGTGGGTATCAGGGAAATGGATCGCCCGGCTGTCCGCTAGAGCGGAATGGGAGCCCAGTACAAGTGTTCTCCTTGCGAAATTGCTTTCCGTTTAAATGTGCTAGGTATCGGGGAATGCCGCCATTGACGATTGTTTCAACGATAACGTTTTTTTTCTCATCTGTAGGATTTTCTCGAATTTGATCGGTGCCATCGCGTTTGATCCTTTTTCTTGTATTGCTTACTATATTCCTTTTCATTTGTTGATAATACGCCTTTTATTTTTTTGGAACTATCTCGATTTCTGCCCTTTGTGATACTTCAAAAATGTATGTACCTCTCGCTCCTGCATCCACTTTTAAAGATTAAGAATCATATTCCCAGCTGTGTTTATCTTTTTGGCGCATAAACGTTATGCAAATTTTTAAATGCATTGTTATCTGCTACATATTATTATTATTATCATTATCTTTTAAGCACTGCGTACAGAGAATTTTGTAGAAAACAACGAGTTAAACATAGCTACGGGCACACATGCGAATCACCGCATTTAACCAGTAATCCTTACATGCTAATCCTTCAATCCTAACAATAATTTATATGACAGTTTGTCCACTAATGACGCCGTGCTATTTAATTTTTTATATAGTTTTTCAAAAGGCTATTTGTAGAAAAGTATATAATTTAATAAACTTTACTGAAATGCGCTTGTGGCGGAGTTTATCCACGCGCTCTTTACGATCAGCTGGGATGAGCAACGCAGAAGTGCGTTTAGGTCAAACCTTAGATGGTTGACCGCTGCGCTGGTGGCATTTTCAACTGAGCGCTTCCGTGCTCGGAGGGGGCATTAAGCTATCCTAGTTTTATCATTTTAGCGGTTTCTCTACGCGATAGATTCAGAAATGAGATCCGTAGAAGAACATAGCCCGAATAACTAATGGCCGTTGGGGTCGAAAGGTTTCTATTGGAAACCATAGACTGGCAAGCGCAGCATAGAACGTCTACCGGCAAGGTAGGCAGACGACCTGACTAAGATCACAGGAAAGGGATTGATGCGGGCCGCTTCCAAGTCCTAGTGGAAATCAATGAGAGAAGAGAGCCTATGTCCAGCTGTAGACGTCATATAGCTGAGATGATGATGATGATGAAAGAGCTATTAGGCAATGTCAAGAAAGATTTGGAGGAAAAGATTTCCGTTGGCTGTCTTAAAACTGTGATTTTTGAGTTGGCCGCTAGCATATCCAGCAACCCGGCTTAGCCAACGTGGTGGATTATGGCCAACACTCGTCTAAGAGAAAAAAGTCCATGCCCCAGCGTGGGAATGTAATAGGCTGATTATATTTTGTTACTGTAACGCCATCTCTTAGATTTTAGGTCGGAGTGCGTTGTAATTTATAGGACTGAGTATTCCTGTCATTTTGTAAATCTTTGGTATACAACACATGGCGTGTTGTATCTCAAAGATTTTAGGTCGGAGTGTGTTGTAATTTATAGGACTGAGTATTCCAGTCATTTTCTAAAATCTTTGAGATACAACACATAGCGTGTTGAATCCCAAAGATTTTAGGTCGGAGTCTGTTGTAATCTATAGTACTGAGTATTCCAGTCATTTTCTAAAATCTTTGAGATACAACACATGGCGTGTTGAATCTCAAAGATTTTAGGTCGGAGTGTGTTGTAATTTGTAGGACTGAGTATTCCAGCTATTATCTAAAATCTTTGAGATACAACACATGGCGTGTAGTATCTCAAAGATTTTAGGTCGGAGTGTGTTGTAATTCCGAAACCAATAGTTAAACCTTATATGTGGCACGCCGTTACTCGTACGCGTGGTCGGAGCTGCTAGCAAGGATTGCGAATACTGCAACGGTATGCGCCGTGCGTGCCACACCCCATTCATTAGGCGCGGAGTGCTTCCGAGCATTTATCAATCTACCCACACAAAGGCAACGCCTCGACGCCACCGCCGACCCCTAATAATGCGAACAAAACAGTTTTTGGGATGCGAAAATGGATAACGTCCCTAGATTAAGCTGTAGTTATAGGTGCATTGTTTCCAATGCAACTGTTAGGTCTTTGTAGAACAGAACAAAACGCACACTGCGTTTGGTTTTTCTACAAAGGCTTTTCTGCTTTTGAAGGTTATGTTCTTCAAAGCTCTAAAAGTGAGTTTAAAATCATTAAAGGTTAACACTTGTATGTGTAGATACACCCTTGTACTATCTTCTTTTTCCGTCACCATATACAAGCGTAGAATGTGTATTTTGGACATACGCCCTAATTTGTAATGTATGTACGGGTGTGACATGGTTACTGTATGACACAACCCATTTTAATGAATAAGAATTTTAAAAAACATACATATTTAATACAACTAACCATATATATGGTTAGTTGTATTAAAAAAATACATTTTTTTGACGAATGATAAAAGCCAGATTGTATATAATAGTGAAACAGACAATCAATTCTAGTGTTTTACAGTACGTAGGTATTATGAACGGTGATGGACATCGCTTCGTATTTAAGGTTCTACCATTTGCTAAATAGAGAATTTTGAGCCTCTTCAGCTTATTTTGTTGAAAGTCCTACTTTAATAATAAACTTATTAGAATTACCACTTAGAAGAACTGTTAATGAAGTTTAATTATTATTGAACTAAATTTGATTACATTGTTAATTTATTAGTGAAAATATGTTTTCGAGTGATCATATTTTTCATTTATGAAAAATTATCGCGGTAACGACAAATGCGCTTGAACTGCGTTTTACACCGAAAGAAAGAAAAAAAAACATTGTGTTTCAGGGTCAGTAACCAAATGTGATTAGGTAATAGAAGGTAATCTGTGAAGTGAATTTTTGTAATATTTTAAACTTACACACATCTCTTAAGCCCTTAACAAGCATTGATAGAAACTACAAACGGAAACTTTTGGTTTAAAGTTGACCCAGTGAATCCCGCAGGCTATAAAACTAAACCAAAAAACAAATTGACATCACATCGGTCCCGAGATCAAACCGCCTAAAGCCATTTTTTTAGATTTGGTGCGGGCATCACATTGAATATTCAAAAGTATCGTTCCATATATATATTGAAAAATTCACATGATTTTTGATATGAATGGACTCAATCAAGATGGAAGTGAGTTTCATCACATTTTCTGCTATGTCACGTATATCCTCAAGAGTTATTGCCTAGGTCACGGACTATCATAACTCTTTCAGTGACTTTTTGTAAAGTTTTTGCAACGTGTTTTATGGGCAATAATCTCTTGCTATGAGGGCAATAAAACTTTTGCGCTACTTAGTGACAGCGACATCGTACCGACAAAGATCTAGCTGGTCTATGCGGGTCTACTGCTAGCGCTATTTTGTAAGATTAACTTATGTTACATTTCGGTCATCCACAATGCTTGAGTGGTATATTTTTTACGATGTCCACTGACAAGATAGTATAGCGCAGTATTGAATAACTGAGATCGCGGGATACCGTAGACCACGCGGGTGAAACCGCGAGGCGCAGCTCAAACAATACGTTTAGTGGATACCTCCACTAAACGTATTGTTTGAGATAGCTGCGCCTATATTAAGATATCCCTCTAAGTTACATATATGTATCTTATTATTTATCCTAGTTATTTATGATTGGGATCTCGCGCAACTGTCAAATCCCTGAATCATCATTTACATGAGTATTCATCGCACAGCTCCCCTAAGTATTAACCCCGTAGCCTTCTCAGCCCTTCACTAATTTCGGCGATTCATAAAGTAAAATGATCGGTTTTAACCGGACAGAGCTGGCACCTGCGTCTCCTCTGATCCAGGGCTTACGGCCGCTACGGATAGCTAAGATAGTGATAAAGCGCCTCCCATTAGCGTTGGTGGAATTAAAGCATTAGCTAAGTGTAAACTTCGCTTAGGGGTTGGCCCTTTTTTGGACGACGTTCTTTCCCTTTTATGGACAGATGATTGAAGTGGGATCTAGGATTTATTGTAAACTTGGTTCTAATTTACCATCACCGATATACACAATTGTTAAAATAATGAAATAAAATTCATGTGAAATCACGCGTTGTCGATATCACGAGAGGTAGTTTGTTTTGGCTTCCTCCGAAACTTCAATTCAGTGCGATCTGTGCCAGTCGGGAAGTTACGACGAATGCAAGTTTTTTTACCTGATCCTTTTTTATGATTTCAAAATTATCACAGCCAGCAATATGAAATATTAGAAACAATATGATGAGTATAGAAAAATTTATGCACAATATTGGGCGCATTTAACTCACGGTAATTAAGGCATACTACCTAAACTGTGTGTTGATAAAAAAAACTATACACAATTGGGATGAAACATTTGCGTTCCGAAACCGTTTCGCTGTGGTGAGATTTGTACCCAACTCACTAGTTGTGGTTACTCAAACCGAATTGATTCGTTAAGATGCCAAGACATGTCTCCGGAGCGAGATAGATTTATGTAGTATGTATTTTGCAAAAGCAAGAAGGGGATAGAAATACTATTTGCTTCAGTTCAGTGATGCGTAAATGTCGATGGTACGGCGGTTTTGAATAACCCTTTGACAAAAACAGCAATAATGTTTACTTAGACACGCCGTGTCGGGTTAAGGGTTAGTGTATTGTGTCATGTTCTCTCTATTTATTGGCGGGATCCGTTTGATGTGCTTTTTATGGAGGGCTTTTATTGTGAAACTATACCTTTTGAACCATAATGGTAAGTGCTTGATTCTACTCGGCTTACAATGAGAAAAAACATGTATACATTTACGAAACGAGCATTTTAAGGTTGGTGGAGAAGTTTTTTTAGAAACGAATTCAGTCCCTATATCGGAGCATATGTCTCGTGTGTTACTAGAGTAAATACGAAAGTCTATTTAGAGTTATCACAATAACATCAGACCCATAAGATTGGAGTTTTGACGTTCCTAAATCAAACTATCTGTTAATCTTTATCGTTGTTTATTTATTTATGCAACGGCTTATTGGTAATGCGCTAAAGTTCTTATCTTACCTATGCATATGGAACTGTTGGATATATGTTGAATCCCAGAGCCACCGCGGCAACGGTTCTTTACGAACATTTAAACAATAACAATTGCTGCACTATCGCATTAGGTGTAATATGTGTAACACCTCCAATGATAACTGTTAGTTTGAAAATAAATAAATATTGGTTACAAAGAAAATGTGGTTGAAACTTTGTGCGTATGGGGACCTCCTGGTCCCCTGCTCTTGAGGTGCAAATGGACTTCGCTGTGCGTCTTAAAGACTTGTCGCGTGATCAAAATGCAGTCCTTATGTTTTTTGTGTATCCTATGCTAAAAAAAAATTCAGCCGCGTTTTCAAGCCGGGCGAAGGTAGCCGCATTGACTAGCAATTTAGCGACGTTGGCGACCATGGTGGTCGAGTCCATTAGTAATTATAATACCTACTCTTTTTTTTTGTAGGTTTCATTTTGAACATATGTATTTAGTATGCTGTTTTGCGTACATTACCATTGGCATTGCTATTAAAACTCGTTGAGTTCAAATTGTACGAAAATAATCCAACCGTTGTATTAAAATAGATACTCCAAGTATAAAGTTTACATTATTATAAGACAATATCAATGATGTAATTGTTCGTTGTGGTAAGATCTGGATATATTTAAATTTGTCGACCAGAAGATCGTCGTGGGAATGCTACGTTCTCTCCACTTTCCTTGGTCAAATTGCCGCCATTCCCCGTTCCCCAATGCGATGCTACAGCCGGTAATGTTCCACCGATTTAATTACCATTTATTCGGCTAATTGCGCTGCGGAAAACCGCACCTACTTGGTTTTATGTGAAAAATTGGCTTTTAATTCCTTCTTTTTGTACTCGTTTGCCGTTTTAAGATTATCTACTAGCAGTTTTGGATATAGCTAAGGCCACATTAAAAAAAATAGTTGTTTTTGCTAAACTTATCTATGTGCGTCGGTCAGCATGATCGTTGCGTGAGGGTTACACACAAACATCCACGATCTAAAACAAACATCTATGCTTATCACATATAGGTATTTTTGCCCCTGTCGGAAATCAAACCCAGGGCCCCGCGGACTAGAAGTCATGTCACTGACCACTGAGCCACGGAAACGATTAAAAACATACCAGTTAAGGATATTTTTAACAGTTTTATGGTTTATTGTATTAACAAAGATGCTAAGCGGAACTTACTTTAAAATTATTTGAAGAAAAAAATACGGCTACTAGTGGGGCTTGAACCCTACCCTTGAACTAGTGGGGTTTCCTGGGCGACATCGGGTGGCTGACAGACTCCACCCGATTTCACGCAAAATGGGCCGCACACTGTCGGCCTGGTTGCGGAAAAGAGCCCGCTCACCAAGTACCAAGTAGGGGTTTGAACCCAACTTACAACGACAAACAAAACGTCCCCTCAGATGTTAAGGGAAGGAATAAATTCGGACGGCTAGTGGAGTGCTATACTATAGCTTAGATGGACTAAGCGACAGGTCGGTGGTATTCTGTAGTTGTGAGTTCAAGTCCCAGTAGTAGCTGAATTTTTCCTTTAAATAATTTGGTCGTCAGAATTTTGTTTTCATAGTAATGAAGCCGGAAAATGTTCGTTTATCGATCCATTAATGGGGATGAGCTTGAATTGAAAATGCTGTTCGTTTCCGAGATGAAATGCAAGCACGATAGACAAACAATAGGTGCTCCGCTCAGCCTGGAGCTATATACAGATTGATGTGCGCATATTTTATCGGATTTGAACTGACAGATCGCAGCAAAGAGTAGCGTTATTGAAGATTTTATACCAACCGCAACTGTAGCATGCGTATGAGCGAATACATAGCGAATGAATGTACAATTAAAAATGTATGACTTACATTTTTTTTATAAATTACTTTGTTGGTTTTTGCCACTATTTCACCTGAAGTTGTTGCTTGTTCCAACACGTCTGTCTAGAAGATAGCTATTGACTCGTGACTTGAAGATACCCAGATTGTATCTAGGAATGCGAAATCGCAGACTTACTAAATTTGTTCAACTTATTAGCTGTTCTATGAACGCACTATGAATGTGGACGCAAAACGCTTTGTGCGACAAGTTGGAGCGTCTACCGAATTTAAATTTATTGCCGTTAAACTATTCTTTTTGTTATAAGTTATCTTTACTAGTCACTAAACTCTTACCACGTTTTAAATACACGTTGTAGGAACCAAACTGTATGGGCTAAATATCCCGTTTTAGAAGGTTAAAGAACATTTTAAAGGCTTGGCTTTATTGATTTCAAACAAACATCGAAACATACCAACGCTTTGCAAATGTTGTTAACTAATATCGTAGGTAATATCTGTCCGGCAGTATATTAGAAAAAAATAATTAAATTAGGCATAGATATCATTATTTAAAGTTGGAAAAAATATTAGGTCAATTTACCGACTTTATTTTTTAACATTAATAAAATAAATATTTATCATCTGAACTTACCGATGGCCATGACAGATTTCTCACAGAAATGTAAGGTAGGTCCTTGTCATGGCCTTCAGTACCTATGTATTGACAGTATAGGTAGTATACCCATTACTCCTGTTAGGTACTAAATATTGATCGCATGACGCCTGTCAACCGTGACAGGGGTGCCAATCAATCAACAATTAGTCGAGTTCAAGCAAAGCATTCAAACATACACGGCCCAATTTACCCTGCCACCCTGCAATTTACACATTCATGCGAGCTGTCACAAATAAGGGTCACTTCTGATTTCATCCACGAACACACCTAATGGAATAACATAGGTAATTCCTTAAAAGAAAAACGTTATACTCTTAAAACTGTTATTCTGATTTTTTACTTAACGAGCTGATAAGTTATAGGCATATTGACCGGCAACCGATAATATATCAAGGACATGGAAACCAATTCGTTAAATAAAGAAGTAAATATAATAAATATTGTTCTTGAATAGTTAACGTATTGTAAGAAATCTCAAACTAATTCGACGTTTCGAATGGGGTGAAAATCACGTTAAAGATTCCGTTTCATAGATATTATATGCATAGATTTCTTTTTTAATCACACTCAGACCCACGCACTAGGATTCCTTGATCCCGGGATACAGGCGAAGCTGATACAGAAGAAGAAAAACGCGTGTTATAACGAAATTAAAACCCTCTTCTTTATTGGTAGTCGGTAGAAACACCAAAAACTAATTACAACACATGTGCTATACAATAACAATTATACTTTGTCATTCCTGTCCTTTTTGCTGTCAATTCTTCGAATAGAACATTGATGTCCTTTACTTTACGTTTCGTAATTAAAAACATACTATTCTCAAAATTACTTACCTACCCATTTTTGCAGTGATAATTTAACGTCACTAATATGGTTTGATTACAATGGCCCGCTTAGAGTGCTTTCAGTAAGCGAAGCTCAGTCAGCAATTTGCTTAAAAATATGGAGTCTTCACATAGTGCTGTTGATACAATGGCCCCCGATAATTACAATGCTGGTCACGTATTGACCAGCCACTGACACTATGATTAGTTTTGAAAAATGCTCAATATGTGGCAACAAAACCACGTGGCCAACAAATCCTACACATGCCGTGCAATTATCGTGCAAATCTATACCTTCATGTAAGGGATCATATACAAGGACCACTTCTCATTTTATATTCCGCGGCCACCCCGCGGTAATGGAATAACCTTGTGAGTTGTGGCCAGCCTGATCGATGTATCAACCCCTATATATTTTATTTTCGCAAATTGCACAAAATGATGCCCGTTGACCCTTGTCAGTGCTCAGAATGTCTATTTTGATGTAATAAGGGCATATAGCTCGTTCTGATTTAGGTTAGCTTTATTTTTGAGTGTCAAAGCATGTATATAGGCACAATGGATTTCTGTAAAGTTTACTGTTTTTTACACACTGTACCTAAGGTTTGTAGTAAAATAATTTTATATAATTATAATGAATGTGAGTGTGTGTCGCACTTTTTCGCCTTAATTACTTAACGTTGAGGAACGGTGGTACCGTGTAGGCTCTAGACGGACATATAGTATACTTTTCTCCTGCTTAGTTGCATGATGGAGATCGGGGTTAAATGTAGGCCAAATGGCACAAATAAGGTTGCAGGCTATGCAACTACTTACAATATTTTTCTTTGTTTTACGTTTCATCCGAATTTATGCGCGTATTCGTGCATCATGATTATATGTCACCAGACAAATGATCATGATGTACGAATATCAATTTTTTTCTCCTAAGAGCCTGCTTAGAAAATACACAAGAAGAAAAACATTTACTAACTTTAATAATAGCTGACGCGCTCTATGCCGTATCCAAATATACTATAATATAAAAAGCAATTCAGAATTTTACAAATTTCCTAGCACAATTTTCCACTTTCTTATTAACACCATAAGATTGAAAGGGGTCTTTATGCGGACTAAAAAGACTATTAAAAAAAAAATAGGCATATATTCGGATATATACATATTCAAACCAAATATCGCTGCTACGCCCTGCTGCGTGCTGGAAACAAAATAAAAAAAAACATGACCGATCCATTTTGTCACGGTTAGTATAACAACATATTCACGGTGAGTTAACTTCTGCACTTGTACATGGCAACTAACTAGCAGTTAACTTTGACATTAGCTTGTATGACACCGGTGTTGTCTCTATCAGTATGATGTATGCCACTGATACTAAAACGCAATTCAGTAATGGACAATTTTACAAATAGAGCATTGAAAACAATGATGATAGGCACGCGAAAGTTCCCTTATTCCTAGTAGATTGGTCGGTGTATGTTTTAGTAGTAGGAATGCCGTCTAATTGTTACCTTTAAGTTATGATAGGTTTCATGGAAAACGTAAGGTGGCCAGAAGTTAACCTAGAGCTATATGTTTAGAGTTTTGTCAAATCGAATAAGGACTGTAGAGATCCATAAAAGAGCTATGCTCAGAATATAATTTTTTATTATATTTTATCCAAGTGATTAGTTCGAGCACGGGGATACATACCTGAAAAACAGCGCCGTGAGATTTTTATATATATATATCACACTCAGACCCCCGCACTCCACCACTCTATACTGTGTATTATAGTATATTTCTTTTACATTTTATAAATTTGCGTTTGACAACTGACTCACCTGATGTTAAGTGATGACGTTGTCTAGGATTTAGCACGTAGACCGCAGTGATCGACGAAACGTCTGGAACACAAGTTTCACATAGACCACGGCCAAACAGCCCGAAAGCAATACATACAACATGCAACGCCGGCCGTGAAAGCCTTAGAGTTTACATTTCTAAAATTATATTTACGGTGACCTAAAGGTTAACCCTTTTTTATGAAAAGTAAACTGCCCGAAATTGAGTATTTCAAAAGCTTTTAATCATAGGGTGCTAAAAAAGACTATCATTATAAAATTATAAGGAAAATCCTAAATATATATTTCATATTCAAAGTGAACCATAACTGAAAAGCTCGCATGTTAAAACGTTTCTGGTCAATTCCCCTTTTTCGCTTTTAAATTTTATTAAGATCACAATGCGGTCTTTCATAAAATTATTTCGCTGTTAATAAATTAACTCGACCAGCGTGTGCTACACCAAACCCCGTTATATATTTTTTTAAAGAATTTCACACGACGAATCATAAAGAGGCATAAATCATTATATATATATATAGTATCCGGCTTTACTCACGTGTATAGTCGAAGTTTCGACCTAGGTTTGGGGCATGTCCGATGCTCCTCCTCAGGTGAGATGAGGCATAAATCAGTTTAAAAGCTCGGAATGGCCAGACTTTCTCATAACCCCTTATAAAAAAGTTAGAACCGTTTTCGAGGAAATATTTTTGCAACATGCACCATGTTGAAATTAGCTGGCAGCGAAAAATTATTGGTGTTATTGCTCATAGTCTCAAAAGCACATTTAAATAGAAATTACCTATAGTGGTTCCCTATCACCTCCCTTCTGAATTTGATAACGATGTTACCTGCATATCAGTGCAGGAATAAAGACGATGGCGGGGATCGAACCTGCGACCGTCAGATGACGAACGACACTCAAAACCTCGAGGCTGTTATTGCTTCAATTTGAATACCATTGAGTCATTGCTCCTTATAAGAATTACTTTTTAGAGGTTGTAAATGGCAAATGTTTTTTTTCCTTTGAACAACGCGATAATAATGTAGCAAAATTTGTCTCTTTATTCATTTGCCTTTAATATTAATACAATATAATGTCCTAAATCCAAAAAGTAAAGTAATATAAAAACATTACACCAACTCCATTATTGTGTAAAATATATTACTCAAAAAATTATATTGTTATCTGTTGTATGTGATCAGAAAAGTAGCAAAAAAATGCATTGTCATTAGTTTGCCTTTTACACGTGATATTTTCTTATCGCTAAATCCAAAACAGACTCTTTTTCATTAACTTAAACCAAGTTTTTAGAACATAACATTAAATAAATGTCATCTTTCATTGACATGCCCTCATGCGCATTCTGGATAAAACAAAATACAAACTTATTTTGGACCTGTATGACATTGTTATTTTGTATAATATATGTATATTTAATGTATAGGCTATATATGTAACTCAGCTGCGAACACCATAAACAGGCTCTAAAAGTGTTGTGTTAGTACTTACTATCCGATATACGACTATCCTTATAAAATTATAAGAAAAATATTGCCAGTATAATATCCTAGCGACCATTAAAAATTGATAGTCTCGTAGAAGAATTATGCTTCTGTGGACCACGGAGTCGACGAATAAATAATGTCTGGCGTGCGCGCCGTGAGGGTTCCAGGCTCTTAACTCTTATTTTATACTTATCGAGACACCACTTTTATCTCCGCATAAAACGCTATAATGCAGGATGCTTTTAAAATTATAATATGCAGCGTCAGGCGGCCGGAACTAAAAGGGGTTTAACTATCCATTTAAAACGCGCTTATAAGGGAAAATTCGCCAGCAATTGTTTCCAAACTAAACGTCAGATTGATGAACTGATGTAGAAAGCTCCTCAGCTATATTTTAGTGATGGAAAACTACCGCATTTTCAGATTGCATAGAAATGGTATTGTAGGCGCTGACAGTTAAAAAGTCAACTGTAAAAGCATTTGACAATACACATTTGTATGCGAGTTAGCATCTGCGTGCGTTGCGGATAAATAAAGTTAAATCAGTGGTGTTAACGCGTCGCGCTCGCAGGGTTGGGGCGAAATAGTTTGGTCGTTTTGTAAAAGCGGTAGAACGGATGGTTTGAAGGGTTTTTTACTTCATCCACTAAATTCACACACTTTACTCGCCGCCCGTTACGTTGTACGGTTGTTTCGTATTAATTGCGCCTTTTGTCGCCTCCAGCTGTTGTCTCAGCGCTGCGGTTGCGATGCGCCGGTTACCCCGTTATTGCTGTTTATTGCGCACCACACCGAATTGAGACGATTTCGTTCTCCCATATTTGCAGATTGCATTGTTTTTTTTGTGGAATTACAGACGGTTCGGTTGCAATCGTCGGGTGCAGATGCGCTTGTGATTACGTTACAGGAATGTAGAGCAGCAGTTCAGGTATTCAGCACGAGATTTAATCCATGCTCAACATCCGTCCAGTAGTGTAACAAGTTTTAGAAATGTTCATTTAATATTGTAAGTTCCTTGCTTTGAGCCCGCACAGTAACAGTTTTTAATTACTAATATATGTTCCAAACCAAGTTTTGTGACCACAAATACAGACTGCAGCTCCACGCCGCACTAAATTGTACAGTCAGTTTTTTGGTTTGTTTCGAGTACTTAATAATTTTATTTATAGCCATCCAAGCAGCGCGCGCTGCGGGTTCGCAAGTTTTAATTAAATTATTAACTTGATAATTTGTTAGCCACGCGCAGTTATGTTGTTTAGTTATGTGCAGTGTGTCTAAAACTCCACATATTGCGGTTTGCAATAAGTACTGTTGCATAAACTTAAACGACATAGGGCTCGTTTCATATGTACGTAAAAATAATCACATATACCTAAACTAAAACTATTGTACAAAACTTCAAACCATCTACTGAACCCATTTTTTTCCAATTTACAATTATAAGGAAGCTTCAAAAAAATTCAATCTTCATTCCACTTAATTTCTTTTGCAAACCCTTCCTCGGCTTCTCGCCTCGAGCATATTAAAAAGTTGCTACTTTTAAGGCTTTAATAAAAACAGTGTCCAGATACTTGTGTATCCACTTTCTAATTACCAGAGTTCGTCTCGTCCCTTGAGAACTTCACGATTTTACTCGCCCAGTATTTTATTGGCTGTAAATAATAAATATAAAAGTTGTGAAACTTCAGGATCGATTAATATTACAAACTTGAGAGAATTCAACAAGCTTAAATAAAGTGAAATTATGTGGCAGGCTGACTCCTGGGAGGTGAATAAATATTGTTTCACGGGCTTGCGTTTCAGTACGGGAATTGTATACGTTAATGTAGGTACTCGGTACCGTTGGAGCACCCATCGGTACGGGAAAAGGGAGAAAGTATAGAGTACTTAATGCTTAATTCAGGAATGTATTGCTAAATGAAAGCGCTTAAGCCCTTTATTGTGCCGGGGCGATATGAGCGAGAATTGAGTAATTAATATGCAAAATTCCGCACCGTTATAGAGTTTGTCAAATTATAACGTATGAACGAATTTAATTATTTGAGAACGGAAGTTTAATGTTTTCGCAAGTTGTATTATTAAATCTTTGCTACTTGTAAATATTGTTGTTTTATGCTGCTTGTGTTTCAATTTTATTACTCAACACGGTTACTCATAATATTGCAAATGACACATTTCAGGCAAAGAATTAGATAAAATTAATTGTAAAAACAACTATACTTTTATAACTTTCAATGTACTTTCAAACATATTTATAAAGGGAACTTATAAACGCTATTTAAAAAAACTTTCTCATCACCATCTTGTGTTCAATATATTACTTACGAAGCATAACTAAGTAAAGAAGGATATTTAATCAATAAAGGCTTTGTTGCTTATGTAAATTTGATAGTCATTTTACAGCCCCATTTCGCTGCTTTTTTGTACATTTTACGAGCGGTAAATCCTCATTTATTGCTTTCCTAAATTCTACGAAGCAACTGGTTGTTGGTGGATCTTAAAGTTACTACGTAATATTGTTTTATAAGGGCGTCTACACAGCTGTAAATATAACACCATTTTGTTAATACGTATCATTAAAGCCCTCACTAAGTCTGAAGATGGAACTGAGTATGGATAGTCGTAATCACACTGGCATATATTGGCGCCAGAAGTCAGGTTTTTGTTTTTTCAGTAATTGATTGTTTTGTTTCTTTCTATTCGTTCTAACAATATTGAACATTTTATTATTTAATGAACAAAAGTTCACAGTTTTTTATATAGTGAACACATACTTGATATCATTTTACTTAAACTGGAGCCAAACAGAACCCTCACTGTGTACATTTAACATGTTAATAAATTTGCAGGATAGTCTTCATTAAATTCAGATAATTACATAAATATGTATTAAAAACATCGAATTGTAGAAACAGAAATAATACAAAAAATCATGTTTTATTTACACACAATTTATAAAATTTGATAGATTTAAATCATTGTAATATTAATGAATTGTCTTGTGTGCCTATTGTGTCCAGACAGAAAGAGAAGATAAAAGTGTTCATTGTATGTAAGTATATGCATAAACACGTTCATTCAGAACAAATCCAAGACTTTTATGGTTTATTGCTTTAACAACATGATATGCGGAAATTACATTCAAATTATATGAAAGAAAAAATTCGGCTACTAGTGGGTCTTGAACCCACAACTGCAGAACACCGTCCTGTCGCTTTGTCCATCTAAGCTATAGTAGCACTCTACTAGGCGTCCGAATTTATTCCTTCCTTTAACATCTGAGGGGATGTTGTTCTTAGCGCCATCTAACTTTAATTGTATGAACTATTTTATTAATATATACTGCCACATGTATGTGTAAATTTAGATATCATAACTTTAGAGAATAAGAGAAGAAATGGTTTGTTAAAGTTTGTTTTTCGTTTACACTAGCGCCTTAACACAACATTTGAACACATGTTCCCGAATATCTTGTCACTCAACCGGATACCTCATATTCAGGCAATGACTGTGGAAAGGCAATTAACGTTGAAAGTTTTGTAGGAAACGACCAATTAATTAATGCAAGTGTACCTCGACACGCAATGGTTTCGACACACATTCAACACAATATGAGTACCATTTCATTTGTAGACACTTTTGGATTTACTCGACTGGGGAGTGAGTTGTCCATTAAAACTTACTTAGGCGTACTTTTAATTATTTCGTGTGAGTGCTTACAAATGGGGTGATTTATACAAAATTGCTTTTAAATATTTAGGCATCACATTCGTAATAACAATGTTGTGTGCTCTACGTCACTAATTAGGGTTAAAAAGAAGAGTACTTATGCTGTTAAAGCTAAAGTTCAAATCCGTCAAGCGCGTAACCATGCAATAAATAATAAATGTGAGATAGCTCGTATTCGATTACGATTGCGCCAATTTCTGTGACGATTAATCTGAGTAAAAATAAAATACCGAATTCAAACAGAAAGTTCTATTTGATTATATTATGGTCGTTCTTATGTTTAATGTAGTTCAATATATCACAACTTAAAAAGCACTTGAAAAGCTTTGACAAATACAATTAAGACGCCTGATCATCAAAACAAATCTAGTAATGATATGAACATTATTCTGTTTTATTATGCATGGCACAATCGCTAAATTCACCTCATTTATTTAAATTATTAATAATTACCAAAAATATGTACGAAAATTATTCTATAAAAATTCTATCTACATTTTTTTATTGGCAGCCGTCATCCGTCATTGAGAGCTAAATATTCTAGGTATAGACTGATTACATCTTCGACCACATCGTCACTTACCATAAAGTGAGATAGTAGTCGATCGCTAGATCTATATATATAAATAAAAACGTACGAGTAGATTATACCTACCGTGAAATCCTTTCATCAGTCTTTACATACTAAAACATTCAGTCAATTTTAATAAAAGTGAATTTTAGAGAATGTGATCAATTATACAGGCATCTGTCATCCCTTTATAATCATTTTTGATTGGGCCCCTTCGATAGGGTTCTCTTGAGTCGAAATTGGATTGGGATTATCCCATTGGGTTAGGGCTGTCTGACGCTTCGTGCACCGGAACGTGTACTGATAGTTACCATTATTCCTTTGTTTTTAATCTTTCCACGATCGCTGTTTACTTGTATATATATTATAATAAATAATTTATAATATTATGCTTCCAACGGCTCTGGCATCTAGTATCAATCTTCTACTATCCTTGTCCCACGCTCGGTGGGGTTGGAACAATATGTTTTCCTATTCCACTCTGTTTTATCACTAGTCGTTTCAGTACTAACATCATTCATGAACATAAAAATGTACATACCTTTATTTTTTTTTTCTACATCTATTAATTGATGTATAATTGCTTTCACTCCTCTAACTAATTGACTTTCAAAATCAATATTCTTACATTATTCGTAATATAAATTTAAATTATAAAATCTAGTAACGTAATCAAATAACACAATTTATAATTATGTAAATTTGCTAGGATTTATTTCATTTATTTTTACTCGCAGATTTAATTACTCCTATATAAAGGTTTACTATAATTTAATACAAGGAAACGGCGGATCTCAGAGTTCTAAGACACACGCTTCCGCTTAGTTTCGAACACGCTGGATATCATTGTATCTCTCGAAAAAGTTTTATCCATAATTAAGAAAAGTGTAAAAGATAAGTAGATTTTGGAATAAAAATGTAATATCATATCACACTAATATTATAATGTCCAAAGTTTGTATGTTTGTTACTCCTTCACGCTGAAACGGATCAACAGATTCCCATGAAATTTGGAATGAAATTAGCTTATACCTTGGAATAACTCATAGGCTACTCTTATCCCGGAAATATCGAAACGCTCTGATAAGTTTTGGAAAAACCGATGAGCTCCCGGTCCCCTCGGGCCCAATGTCTTAAAAATAACTTGTATCACAAAATAGATGATATTACACAGCTCAAATTACTGAACGTATTGGTCTGGAATTGGGCACACATAATATATTTGTTATGAGGTATCTTATACCTAGGCATCGGCTGAGAACGGATTTCTAAAAAGCCAATACTAGGAGCCGCACCTATTAAAGATAATATAATGATATAATAAAAATACATTCATTCCGCAGTAAACGAATAAACATTTCAATCTCATCACACACTTATTAATTGTGTGCCTAAAATACCGTACAAGACAATATTCGTTTCAAAATAGTCATATTACAATACAAATTATTATATTACTCATAATCAAATTTTATATATATTAGAATAGTTTATTTATTCTAGTCAAGAGATAAAGTAGATATAAGACTAAAACAAACGGTTCGACGCTTACGTTGGTATTAGTATACTTAATGAGAAATTGTTTTAGCGTTGCAGCCCTATGAATAGCTCGAACATTGGGACAATTAATCAGAGAGGATCGGAACTACCGTTTTATTACACAGCTACAGAATGCTATTTAGTGTGATGTATAAAGCCGTCTAAGTATAAATTAAGTTTTGATCAACCCTGTTGATGGAGTTACATTGAAACCGATAATTTGTTAGATAAGTAGTGTCTAGGTTTAGTCTCTTTTATACACCCAGTTGTACATTTAATGAGAAAGTATTAAATTTAAGCAACTTTGTTCAAGATCTAAGAAATGGTGCTGTTAAGCAATTAACCGTATAAATTAATCTCGTCAATCACCAATTTCAGCTTTATTTTCTCTGTAAACTTGTTACTATATTCGTTGTTGTCTGTACTACAGTTTCATTACTACAACAGGCAACAATGTTTCAAATAAGAAATGTTTAATAATATTTTTAAGACTTACATAATTGTGTTTTTAAATTTGTTTAGTTCACATCACCTAAGTCTGATGAGCTTTAAGTTAAGTACTATGTAAATCTAATGTTAAAATAAATCACTGAAATAAATAAAAAGTAACTATATCATCTTTGGTGTGATATTGAAATATGCACAGTAAATATAAGGTTAAAGGTTAAGGTTAAGGTTCGAATCTATGCCTACTCCATCATTTTTAACACTATCGCATGCCGTGATAAGAAAAAGGAATACCTATCGTCATTGCTGTATATATACCTGCCCCATTGATCTCCAGAAAGATCGATTGAAATCAGCTCGCATCCAGTCTTTTCCTTCCTTCGTGATGAGGTCCTCAGTCCACATTGTCAGTAGGAGTCCTACGCTGCGTTTGCACGTCTATAGTCTTCACTTAAGATCCTTTCTTCCATCGACTCAACTATATATACATTGCATGTTACCGTGTTGTGACCTGTATGCACCTTTTTACATTTTGCCTTTATTAAAATAAAACACTAATAACTAATTACAATACTACAGCTACTACAACCCTTTCGTCGCACGTCGTTAAGAGCCCATTCTGTAGTTTCTAGATTATGTAAGATTGCAAACAAATGCTGTGGCGTTCCCGACATTTTTTCAGATTCTCTTGGTCAATTTCGCAAAAAAACATCGGATTATATAATCAAGACACAAAGTAAATTAAATAAGTAGAAGCACTCCACAGATTCTTAATTAATTAATTAATTAGTTAATAACCTTTTACACCTGCTCACTACTTATATTTTAAAGCTAGTATTGTGTTTTACAATGCATGAGGTGTTAGCCTATAATTGGTTATGCATTAAGCCATTGTATTATATTGTAAGGTAAACATTGTATGTATAAATGTTATAACTGTTGGTTGATCATAAAAAAAAATACAATAACATTTGAGCAATCCACTAGCTATTTTGCCTACATTCAGTCTCTACATGTCTAGTATGTAAGCATATCTAGTGTATAGCAGCAGGAAAACTTTTTATGCCCGTAACATGGAGCAAATTTTAATTATGAAATGTTTCTTTTTAAAGTAGTCGTTAATTACTTGGACGTAAACAATAAACACACGGCGAGCATGAAAATTTCATAACAAAACGTAGAGTAAAATTGTTTCAAAAATAAAAACTCGCAGTTCTTGTACTGTCGTTGGTAGAAAGAGTCTGAGTGCAGAAAGAAAAGAAGAAATATATTTCATTTGTGTGACCTTGAGTAAATGTTAAAAAAAAAAACGATACTAACATGGTATCTATGACTATACGTTACACCCGGTTTTACATCCTGAGGTTAAATTTTAAGACCAGTCTAGACATTGCCGACTGAATGATCAATAAAAACGGTTAAACAAATAAATATTTCTGTACTTTTATTTTTTAAACATCTAATTCAATTATTGTATCGCTTTATTATTACCTTATTTTGATGGATGGACGACTACATTTGCAGATGAAAACGTAGGTAAAAAAAATGTGTTTTTACTTGTATACATTATGTACTTATATATGTGTTGGTACGTACTTACAAATAATATAAAATAAATTTAAAAGGTCGTTTAAACCACTCATTAAATAGTCTTCATTCACTGCTTAATTATTATGTATATGACATAGTATAATATAGCTGTAGAAACCGTGTGTATATTGACTAAGTATACAGGAGTTCTTGAGAGCCAGTTAAAAATCTAGGTCTAGCCTGATTGTATCTTCGAAAACATTGTCACTCTCTACCAAGGAGATAGTAGTCAAACGCCAGATGATATATATATGATATACTTAGTAAAAAAAAAGTCGGCTATAACAAAGTATAACAAAACAAACCTACTATTGTCTGTTCACGTATACATACACGCTAATATCCGAACTTCTGTTTATAACAAGTTGATTAAGTCAACTTCAACATTTCGCTTTTGTTTCATCGGGAATAATGACAGCGAAAAAGTTATCGTAATTCAAACTGAAGTTCATGCGAACGAAATCGGGGGGCCTTTACTTGCTTGTAATATATCCCTTTCAAAGTACAATTGTATACAACACGAACTTGACAGTAGAAAAGTCATGTATCTGAAAATTATACACTCCACGTTTCACATGTGTCAAGTACCTATCCGACTGGCATCACAAACAAAATCACACACTTAAAAAGCAGATGCCGTAAACGAGGTAAAGCCACGAGTGTCACCAGAACGTAAATAAAAACAGTACGCGGACCTAAGTCAATTATACGAACAAAGCATGTCGTCTAAATAGCGACACAAAAGCTTCCATCCAGGGCCAGGGGTCGTAGGCGGGTTACTCACAACATTGGCGCCATGGAAATCAGTTACAAAGCTTAGTAGCAGTAGTAAGCTACATCTAAATCTTTCAAATATAAAATATTTGCCTTTATTCGCATATAAACTATTCGTAAATACATTAATAGTCACATGACACGATTTTTAGTGTCTCACTGTACAATGTTAGGTACCTTGAAATGGGCGTAAAATTACAATCAAAAGGGTTTGGAGCGACTTCAAAAAAGATGTTGCCAGATCGACTGTTTTTTTATACTTATATTTATGTTTGATAGATAAGAACTCGGTGACTTATATAAAAAAGATGTACTTTCACTCAAAGGGAATTTTGTTTACGAACTATCAATTAAAATCTGTTTAGTGTTTCTAATTAAGAAAAATTTGCACACAGTGCCTTAAATATATAGAACGAGGCTGATCGTGACTGATTCAGAGATTCTATGGTTGATGATCCTATTTCTATTTCAGATCTCGTTTTGGACAAATTATTTATTATACGAGTATGTATATCTTAACCTCGAATTATGTTATGAGTTTAAAACAACAAGCAATAAAGATACAAAACGATTAAATGTACAATGTTTGGTACCTTGAAATGGGCGTAAAATTACAATCAAAAGGGTTTTGACCGACTTCAAAAAAGATGTTGCCAGATCGACTGTTTTTTTATATACTTATATTTATGTTTGATAGATAAGAACTCGGTGACTTATATAAAAAAAGATGTACTTTCACTCAAAGGGAATTTTGTTTACGAACTATCAATTAAAATCTGTTTAGTGTTTCTAATTCAGAAAAATTTGCACACAGTGCCTTAAATATATAGAACGAGGCTGATCGTAACTGATTCAGAGATTCTATGGTTGATGATCCTATTTCTATTTCAGATCTCGTTTTTGACAAATTATTTATTATACGAGTATGTATATCTTAACCTCGAATTATGTTATGAGTTTAAAACAACAAGCAATAAAGATACAAAACGATTAAAATATACTAAATATAACATACAATCTTGCTACAAGTTGGTACAGTTCCCAAAATGCTGGCGCCATTGCCACGTTGAATTGCAATGCTAATTATTTGCTTATTGTTTATGACTAAGCAAATACTTGAACAGCATTATTATTGGAACGGTAGGGATATTCGAACCGTGTATTATAACGGGGTAGAAATGCGCGGGTACATGAAAATGTAACTTTACTTTTGTTTGACTTTAAAGTTCTTCATATTTTAGAGCTATGCACACAAAAGCAAAAAAAATGCTATTCATAAAATCCACCATATCTACATATACATAAACTAACAGAGTAGAATAAAAAAGACGTGTGGCACTCGGGGACTGCCGCGGTAAAGCTATTGCATAGCCTTTTTTTATCAACGTATGTAATTAATATATTAATAACTTATGCAGTAACGCCGATACAACCAATGCCACCTAGAGGCGAGTTGCTGAACTAAACAGACAAGCGTGATATTTCAAAAAAGTCATTAAAAGTTCTGCTATTCATCGATAGATGGCAAAACTAAAAAGTATCACCGCTGTGCCGGTCGGAGTGGGGGGTGTTAGGTTATTTTCGTTACGGAATTTCTGCATTCGATCTCCACGCTCAAGGCCCGCGATAAAAGCTATGCAATAGCTTAAAAATATGCGTCACAAGGTCACAGTGAATCACACAAGAATCTTGTATCGATCACACGACCTCAGTTACTCTTAACCGCTTCCACTGGCTGCTGTGCTATATGAACATAGATGCAGAGCTCAACAGCCTGTCTGTAAAGGTAGTACGCAGGAGGATGCACACATTTTTATGTTGTAACTTGAATGGCGCACCTCATCACGATAATGGACACTTCAATGCAAACATTGCAGGCAGTTTGCCACTACGTCATCGTTGGCGTCGCGAGTTCGCAGCGCTACGTTAATGTTGAATTTGTGCATATTTGTAAAAAAATATTCGAATGGTTTGGTTTAAGTTGGGAGTGAGCATAAAAGTTCCGAGCACTAAATATTTTAGCCCTAGCTAGCATCGGCCTTAAACCGATACGTTAGTATCCGAGTCAAAATCGGACCAGGGTTGTATAAAACTTTAGTCGAGGGGTATTACCCCTAATGGCAGTGGTTACCGTGGAAATTTACTACGAGATCTGTGCGACATGTGAAAATTACCGTCATACAGAATCTACGGCGTAGCTTGCGACCTTAGCCTTAGCTCGGCTGACGACCGAGCCCAGGGTACAGGCTCTTCGCTCTCGCAAGCCACCTCGGCATGCGACCTCGCAGTTTGAGCTTGGCCTGTTGGCCTTACTGCAGATTTGATTTAGTTCTTATAAATCACGATAGAAGGAGCTATTCAGCGTAAACACGCGCCAGTGTTTGGTTTTAAAATCAGTCTAAATTTATAATTTGAAGTAACAAAAATAGCTTGGGTCTGTTTATGTTTTCAATATTCCTCGGGCCTTTCATAACATCTGATTAGATTTCAAGCTCTAACATATACCTTTACGCCAAGAATGACGTCATCGTTAATGTTTTCTAACAAAGGCCCGTGTATTACAAACGTCGTATCAGAGACAATACGTCTAGTGTCACAGCAGGTAGGTAACATGTGACAGTAGAGTCGCAGCGACGTTAGATAGCGCTATTTACTGTCCATCGCACGCTCGTGCACAGAGCGAAGTGCATTGATTATGCACAAGTGATTAATTTCAACCTAGATATGCGTTACGTACGACACTGCAGTGGTACGACTTCGGTAAACTAACAGAAGGCCAACAAGTTAGAACTCGCGACCCGTTTAATACATATATGCTATCCATTTTGTTCAAATCGATTGAGTTCGATATTTCGTTTGCGAATCAATATACATGAAATGTTTCGCGTTACCTTGTACCATCTCTTTTATCTTGGTATTGTTATAAAACTCTGAACTGTGTGGAGAAGGATATGTTTATAAAAGGTTTGAGCACTGAGATGTCTAATGGTAGGAGAAAACATGTTGTGCCAACCCCACCTAGTGTGGGATAAAGACAAGAAGAAGAAGATTATTATAAAACTTATACATTCTACGTATTTGTAATTTTATCATTCATTTACACCAGAATCAAATACAAATATAACTAATCCTAAATAATATATTAAGATAACATTTGTGATAAATATATATATATAATATATAACTTAAATATACCTAGGATGGTCAGAGGTAGCTGTAGTAGGATTCCCTGTGTATATTAGTACATTAAAATAATAATAGCGCAGTATACACTATGTAATATATCTTCTACTGCTAAATGTGGAGCATTTTTTTTTACTTTGAGAGAAAACCTGCATCGATTTGAGTGGTTGATACCACTCAAATCGATGTACACTCTAAAAGTATGTCATTGTAGCTTATTAAAAAACTAAAAAACCTAATTCACATAAGTTTGTTTGTTGCGAGTTAAGTGCACTAATATCATCTTCAAGTAACAGGTCGATTTACCATTCAGTCCCAGGCTGGCTAAATTTACCTTGCAATATATGTTACCTATTATAATGGGTATAATTTACTAAGCAGTATTAATTAGTGACTAAATTAGCATCGCTTATCAAAGCAAGATAACATCAGGGCTATTAGTTGAAGCTGTTAGAATGCTAATTAATTTTGCTGTCTGCGAATCTTGGAATTGTTCAAGTTATTAAATATTTTACGCAAAACTTATGACTAACTTCAAAATAGCAAATGGTGCAGTTGATTGTCTGGAGTAGCTCGAGCATATCGGCTTGAAATCTCCATACGCTTCTACGTGAATAACTATGTCACTCAAACATAAAACTAAAAACGCAGTAAAAACTAACTATAGAAAAAGGAGGATGGCAGAACCAGCCTTGCTCCCGAAAAACGAAATGACAACCCGTTCTCCTAAACCGACGTACGGCAATTCGCCATCGCTATATGGTAGATATACCACCTATACGCACGAAGCGTTATGCTTCCACTTTCTTAATGCGTACTGCCAAGGAGTCTTCAAGTCGCGAGTTAATAGGTACCTTCTAGGTTTGCGTGCTAAATCCTAGACAACGTCATCACTTAACATCAGGTGAGACAGTTGTCAAACGCAAACTTATAATATGTAAAAAAAAAAAAAAAAAAACGTGTATCCTTTACATATGAAAATTTAGATTATATTTTTATGGATTCCGTGAATAATTTGCATTGTTTATAAATTTGGGAATCAAAAGTAATTTTATTTTATTTAATTGAAAGTATTAGATGTGGTGTTTGTATTTTTCGAACGCACCCTATAGTTCTCATATGTTTGTTGCGTTCGAATACTTACGCTCTGAAAATAATTGTTAATGTTACTCAATAATCTGTAGTCAACTGTTCTGTAGACCCGGACTGCGTTCGTAAACACAGCCATGCCTAGTTTATTCCAGAATATAATATGTGATCTGTATGTGTATCGCGATCTATGCTAAGTATATTGCTTTCTCTGTCTACGATGCTATACATGGATGGCGATACATTGAATGGTTCGCATATGGACGTGTAGTTAGCATACTGATACAAATGATTTTTCGTGATAACTTTTTACTCCCAACTTCTAGGAAAATGATCAAATATACAATATACAATGTATTTATTGCTCTATCGATACGTATAAGTTTCATTCATGAATGCGGCTTCTTTCTTCTAGGCTACAAATGTATGGGAGTCTGCCATCCTCCTTTCCACTTCATGAGAGTAAGTACCTACATTTTTCAATGAAATTGATGGCGAAGTGGCCTTGTTTATATAATACTAGTATACCCAGCTATAATAAAAAGCATTATCCAAAAACTTTTTTAATGAAGTCGGTGTTTTGTTTGATTCCTTTTGTTAACAGTAGGTACTTATATATTATTTTATTGTATTGTCAGTGAAAACTTTTAATTGGCCTTCTGTAAATATTCTGCAATACTTTAATGTTACTGGCTGTACATTTTCCTAAAATAAATAAATACATATATTTGTGTAACCTTTTACTTCACTGATTTTGTAAAGAAAAGGTTGACACTACACTTTTATGGTTTTTCAGTTTATACCTCCTAACTTCGTTCTATATTATTAAGTTATTTGAAAAATCTTTTTTAAATTTTCATTAATTTTTTTTTTCACACGGTATCATTTTAGATTAGTCCCAAAGAAAGTGCCTTAAAAAAAATATTTCTGAAGCTTTTATTAATAAATGTTACATCCCTAAGTAACAAGAGACGGTTTATGTAGTTTTCAAACTACGTAACAGCACTTAGCATTCGAAACAAACTTTTTCAACTAGTTTAAGATAATTCGCCGATAATTTTTCTGTTTATCTTACACTCCAATTTTAAATATGCCAATATTTATTATAACTGACTGAAAAGTGATCGCGCTACTAAGGGATCAGTGGCGTACTGTGTCTTCAGCGAGTCTTCAATTGACTTCAAAAGATTTGCTCGCGTATCTATAACACTCATAGGTATGACTTATCTGAAAATGATTTCGTACGCTATGAGCGCAGGGTAAATAGTTGGTTGGCTACAATTCTTAAGAAGTAAGAAGACTCTTCGATCAGATAGCTATGTGTTGCAAAGTTCTTAGACAGACTCTCTAAACTTGGACAATCTACTTTGTAGTTTACTCGTATAAGTCCCAGATAGCTATAGGCGTGCTAGGCGACATGCGTTTATCATACATTCCTGTGACACTCTGCCACATTGCGCCGGAATTGGCGCGAGCCAAGTCGATCCCTTCGCCGCCTCAATGCACTTCTAGATGCCAACTCTATTATTGAAAACTGGCTCTTATAACCGGTTGCTTAGAATACTGTGAAAAACAGTAATTTATATTGAGACTTATTATTAAGATTGTTAATATTTACTAATGTATTTTGTAAATTGATAATAATGTGACGTAATGATTGTGATTGCTCTCTTGTGTTTTTATTCTCACATTATGTAAATAAATAGTTTACCAAGAGATAAATCGTCGGTATTGCAAATGTATTGGGTTTAAGTTTCATTAAATTGCGGTATTTAAATACCACTTTATAAAATAATCCCAGCTGAAATATTAACTCGTGGTCGGTTCGAGAGTCGCCAGGAAGTTAGTTAATTATGTTAATTCCGACGTGCAACCTGAAATATGGGGTGAATTCACTCAACCCCCCACTAGATACCAGACTGACTTATGCTTCCTTGCATAGCGGGGTGTTAAGTGTTAATGGCAAATATCTTGTGTAGATAAGGAGGTAGGTATCAATACGGTAAATATTTTAAACTAGCTGCGCCCCGCCGTTTTTTTTATAATGAAACAACAATTCTCCACAGACTCTCTGGTCCGTGCCATTTTTTAAAAATTTGTTACATTTGTTACTCTAAAAAAAACGATGCGGAAACGAGATGGCGGCGCCCCGCGGTTATACCCGCGTAGACTTCGGTTTCCTCACTACCTCATTTATCCCACGGGAGCTATACTTTTCCGAGATAAAAAGTAGCCTATGTGTTTTTCCCGGGTATACCTAAGCCACCTTGATTTGCAAATTTCATGGAAATCCGTTCAACCATTCATTTTACAATGTATGTTAATATTCAAAGAGGACGCATTTTAAGTCTTTATTTCACAGTGTGCTGTTATAATATAACGACATATTATACTGGTGCTGTATTAAGTTATCTATAAGTATTTTTAGGATCGGTCCACTAGTGTTTGCATTTATCATTACTAGAAACATACAAAAAATCAAACCTGCCTCTTTACTTATGTAAAGAGGTTACGTAACTGTAAGGAAGAGTTACGTTTAAGTACGGTGCCGTGGTGGTACCGGCCTTGAGTAGTCTCCCCCGTCTCTTCCCGAGGGTGCTTAGCGGGTTAGAGTCTAAGAGACTACGTACCAGAAGGTGGACATCAGCGCCTTCTGAGGATCGGAAATCATACTGCTCTTGCCAACCCGCCGCCAAGCGTGGCGCGTATTGGAAATTCCTCCCTATATGGGGGAGGCATATGTCCAGCAGTGAATTTCCTATGGCTGAGAAGATGATGATGACAGTAAAGCACAAAAATAACACAATAGACATATTAGTCGCCAGATTAAGATTAAATTCCTCTTCTTAAATACCTACCTCTAAACTGTTGTCGCGGATTACACAAGTAAAACTGGTCCGGAAAGCTGAATTATTTATCTTCTCCATGAAATACGTCTTAACAATATATCTACTCCCTTATATAACAACTATTAAATTTCAAGGTCACGTTTCATTTACCAAGGAGCGACCACAACCATCAAATTAGAATATCGTATTAATCCAGGGTAACAGCAATCCAGCAGCGAAGCCATCTTGGAATGATTAATGTAGGTGCGCCCATCCGTGTAGCCGCTTATACATGCTTCAAGACAAGCGTTATCACTAGGATTTACACGGATATCCTGTATATTAATAACTGGGTTGATTTTCGGTCCGATTTTGTCCGGTTCCTTGTTGCTTAGGGTCGAACTCAACTATAGGACTCAGTCCCGCAATTGCTTTTTAGGACTTGCAACAACATGCAAGATGTTGCACGTTCTTTATTATGTCTAATAAAGAACGCATGAGAAGGCTGTAAGTAGATGTTGACTAGATAGATTTAGATAGTTGACTTTCAAGCGGAATCTATTGTGGAAGATTTTATTCAGCTATGAACGACGTACGGCCGAAATAATGATAAGGCCGGTCCTGATGTTGAAGTGTGGAAGACCATAATGAATAACGACGTGCATATTGCATATTCATACGGCTGACAAAGCACACGTCATATCCAACCCATATGTAAGCATGGCAATCGAAAGTACCCACTTTCCATTGTTATTTTAACTGCTGTTACTTCCAGACGACATACATGTCAGTTGATATTACAGCTACTTTTAAATTTTACTGTAAGTACATTAAAAACTGATGTAATCTTTAAAAAAGTCTTAGAAAGATTAACTCTAAAATTGATATGTCATCTTATGTTCTTTGGTAGTAACTAGGTTCACAGTGATTGAACACAACACTGACCTAGGCTTACTCAATATTCAACTAATATTCAACTCTTTAAAACTTCTTGAGATGCTGCAGCGAAAATGTTCATTCGCTTTTCTAAATACGATTTTTTTGCGATTGCTATCTACCGCAAACTATTTTACGTACAGACAGGTAACTTTTAGTTGAGTTTAGTTGACTTGGTCGGTTGGCGCAGTTGGTAGCACTCTGCTTTCTGAGCCGCTTGTCCCGGGTTCGATTCCCGGACAGGTCAAACATTTGTGTGTATGAACATGTCTGTTTGACCTGTGTCTGGGTGTGTATATGTATATAAATATGTATATAGGTATATATATATATATATATATATATATATATATATATATATATATATATATATATATATATATATATATATATATATAAATATAAGTATGTATATAAGTATATATCAGTCATCAGGTTACCATAGTACAAGCTCTGCCTAGTTTGGGACCTGAAGACCTTGTGTGAATGTTGTCCCATATTTATTTATAAAAAAAAAAAAAAAGGTTTGTTATGACTATTTAGAGGTCTATTCAATTCCTTTCTAAATATATGGTCCATTCAGATTTTAACATACAGACGGGGTTTTTAACGCGTTGAATGTAGACAGGATTTAAAATTGAGTAGGTATTACGGCCTTCAAACGCACTCTCCTTAATAGCACTACTCTCAAGGGAGAGTACAGTTTAAAAGACTGATTCGCGAGTCTGTGTTGAAATTGTGGTGGATTCGGTCGGCGCAGTCGTGCGGACTTTACTATTGGCACTCGTCCAGTAGTAGTTGAATACAGAACAAATAATAGAATTTAAAATAATTCAATTCTTTGTTGGGTTACGTATAAAAAGAAAGGGTTATGTAAGCACAATCAGCCTATTAATGTTTAAACTGCTGGGATACGGGCATATAGGGAAAAAAACATTAGTCATAATTGTTATTATATCAAACGGGGCTTAATCGCGAGAAAAACATTTAGTAATTTATTTACCTAGTTGATATCAGGAAACATAAAAATTTCAATCGAGAGGATGGTTTTAGGTTGTCTACATCTTGGAACCCAGTGATTTATAGATGTTCTCGTCGCGGCGGTTTTCACCCTGAAAAAACTAAAGATACTGTCAGTGGTGTGTGTCGTGATAACCCTGTGCTTTTGCAGGGCTGTGACAGCCCTACAGTTTAATAATATCAAAAGTGGGTAGTTGGCGAAACTACGCGGTTTCGCCGATATTGCCACCCACATTTCTCCAGTCTTCTCGTGACCACGACCAATGCAACTTGGTCGAAACGTCGAGGTAAATAAATTACTAAATGTTTTTCTCGCGATTAAGCCCCGTTTGATTTAATAACAATGTGTTTGAATCGCGAAAGTCTAAAAATTACAATTAGTCATAATCCTAGCTAGGCTAGGCAACGCAACCAGCCCTACCAATAGGCTAGGCAACTAGCCCTAGTGGTAGCTTGCATACTGCCTAAGGAGTTTTGTCCTGCCGTCATGACTGTTTTCCTAAGACAATTACCGACAGTTTCACATGTCATCAGATCAGTGTGCGAAAGCGTTCATTTGAATATGAGACTATCACCTATCTCATTTCCGAGCGCAGATAACATTCGTCAACCTACTCTATCGAATTAAATTGCATTTGCAAACATTTGAACGTAATCTACGTTGGCAGTCTTCGCTAAAGCAGCTCAAGCAACGCATATTTATTTCTACATATTTTTATCAAAATCGGAAGGTGTATTCAAACTTTTTCAGAAGAATACTGCCAATCTTATCTGTGTAGTGCAGATATATATGTATGTATTAAAAAAAGGGGGCTCCCTAGTTTGGAGGTTATAAAAACCCCACTGGTTGTAGGAAGGCAGGATGACGTAATTTACAGCTCATCTCGTCTTAAAAATTACTTATTAATATTTAATCTTTAGGGGAGGAAGTTGACAAGAAAATTAAGTGTAAGGGATAGAAACCATAATTATGTTCTCAAAATGTTTATTTCCTAGGTGCCTCGTTATATGAGTGTAAATTTTGTAATAACCTAAATCTGTGGACGTTCATACATTGGTTGTGTTTGTGCCGATAAAGAACCCGTTGTTGTTTCTTATCCTTTTGAATTGTAGTTTTCTGTCTGATTTCAAGACTCTTAATACTAGCATGCACATTGCTAAAAATATATAGGTATTACATAATTCAGATAATAGATAAAGAATTAAATATTCAAGCTTACGTGCTTCTTATACTACAAAGTCGAGTAAAATCTATCTTCTGTCTCTCTTTTAATATGTCTTATATATTTATATTAAATATATTTTTTTTAATTTTCGTTTTACATATTATGAGTTTGCGTTTGACAACTGTCTCACCTGATGTTAAGTGATGAAGTTGTATAAACGGTTATTACGGAATCTTTTGTTCGCTGCAAACGATTACCATTCAACGTTAATTAAAAGAAAGTGTAACTAGTGAATAATTGTATTCAATATTTTTCAAGCAACGGCCTTTATATTATTTTCGAATGATTCAAAATATCTAATTTGGAAGGTCCAATTTTCAAAATAAAATATATTAAATACGTAGGCTGTGAATAGACTTACGTAAAATCGGACAATTTCCGTACATCTCATCCCAAAAAAATTGATGAGTAAGCTTTATTTCACTCGTGAAAATTCCTGTAGTCTGTTCCCGGCTTTACATTGAAACCAGTTCGCGCTAAGGCCGGGTGCAAACGAGCGGATAATTTATTGCTGTTTGTTCCGGAAAAATTCAGAAACATTTTATTAAATTACAACCGGTAAACATTGATAAACATGGTATAAAACAACAAATGTGTTTGCGTAATGTATGGATGTTAAATTTTTGATAACGAGCCAGCAGACGCCGCGATGGTTATTTATACGTAGAAAGTTTTTGTGGAATATTGGTAGTGAAAAAGTTGACTAAATTTACGATTGTCGTTAAAAAATCGAGTCACACCTGTAATTTCGTTTCGATAATGATAAGTACAAAACATATTCACTGAAACTTTTAAAGAAGGTCTCGTATAAAGCTAGCAGTATAGCATAAAATAACGAATAAATAAAATAAAAAATAACGTTAAAATTCTTCATCAATACATATATGTCACAATTAATTCAAAGATTTGTTTATAGTGAACAAAGTGAATTAAATTCAATATAAATCGTCATATATAATCCGTAGCGTTTCTCATAGCTTTTGCGACGGATTTGTGGTTTGATTTTTATAATGACTCGCCATTTGCTAAGTTCATAGCGGCCTGAATCTATGTTGAAATGGATGTCGTCCTAGAAATAGATTCAACATATATTCAGACCGCCATGAACTTAGCAGCTATGGCTCAGCCTATGTCTGTTTTGTGCAAAATTGACCAGTCAAAATTTAACAGACAACGAACAATTACGTACTATGTTACTGAAACTAGAATTGAATCAAGATCGATTTAATATGGACTAATTAAAAATAGCAGATTACCAAAGCTGTCGAAATCCACCTTTGTCAGCCGATCATATTGCTATTTTGAATAGTAGGGTTAAGCCCCCTTTTTTTTTTTTTTTTTTGACCCGTGGAAATCCTTTATGTCCTTTGTGTGGTTATGTGGGAGTCCCCGCCAGAGTGGCGAGTGTACCCACTAAAACCCCGGGGTGTTCCTCCGTCGTCGGCAAGTGACGGGGGGCACGGTTCCGCTTGCGCACTATCCGCAGCCCCCGTCGACGCCGCTGCCCGCCTTGCGACGGGCCCACCTCGGGGAAGGATTCCTCCCTCACCCCTCGTGCACGACGCCCTCGGGAACACATCGAGGGCATCGCCACCTCGGAGGGCTCATACTTGGGGGTTCCAGACGCCCCCGCATCTAGCACCCCCGGCCCTCTAAGCGGAGACGGAGTGCGGGTCCGATCAGCCCGCCTCCGTGTCCGCGCTCGCCGAAGCGGGTGAGAAAGAGGGTCCCTTTCTCTCTCCCGCTCCGCGGCCTCCCTCTGTGACATGATAGTTTCACAGAAGGAGGTGACCGCCTCCCACGACCTCTCGTCACCGACCATCTTGGCTAAGACGACCGGCAAGGAGAGGTCAGTGCCTCCCAGAGCCGCGACCAAAGCTCGGCGCGGCTCAGCTCCTCGGGGTTAAGCCCCTGATTCAACACCTTAGTTTAATTGAACAATGGGAGGACTGCTACTGTCAAGTACTTATAAATAATATCAAAATGGCTCGGTAGGCTAATAGCTCCTTTAAACAAAAAATCATCTTTCGTACTATATTGACGTTTTATTACTTATACTAAATAGACTACATTTAGTTATAGTACAAGTGGGCTATTTTTGGGGAAAGTATGCTCACTTTATGCACTTTTGTGAACATTTATTGCAATAGGTACGTACAGATAACTTACATTCCTAACATCACTCCGAAGAATTATAAGCATAGTTAAGAAGGAATATTATCCTAAGTGCGCTCCAACACAACAGCTGAGCCAATTGCTTTCACCTTGAATAATTCAATGTAATTAAAAAAAACAATTTTCATTATTTTCTCGACATTGATGGGCTCTTAATTTAAACCGAAGTACACACCCTAATAGCTTTAGCTCCAACGCCCATTCGACGCTTGATGGACGTAATTAATTTTTGACACGAATTTGTTATGTAAAGACCCCCTGGATCCCATTTACGAGCGATCTAGTTCGACATTGTCGTACAAAGTTAAAGAAACAAAAACGGGCCTTATTATTTTTTGACTGGCCGGTTGGCGCAGTTGGTAGCACTCTGCCTTCTGAGCCGCTGGTCCCGGGTTCGATTCCCGGACAGGTCAAACATTTGTGTGCATGAACATGTCTGTTTGACCTATGTCTGGGTGTGTATATGTATTTAAGTATAAATATATCAGTCATCAGGTTATCATAGTACAGGCTCTGCCTAGTTTGGGACCTGAAGACGTTGTGTGAATGTAAATATATATAAATAAAAAAAATATATAAATAAATATTTTTTATGTATTTTCAAGGGTTTTTTAACTGTATTCGTTGTTGGACCTAAATATGTTTAATGCTTATAGACTTGAATTGTTTTTACGCTGCATTAAGACGAATAACCATAAAATACATAGGTAAGTTACTTTTAATCAACTTCTGAAATTCCCGCTTTTGCATGAGTTAAATAATTATACAGACTAAACAGTAATCGTCAAAAGAACAACAGTGGGATTTGAGTCCACAAAAAGTTTATTAGGAATGGGCGTTGCGGATGTCAGGACATGCTTGCGGTTGGCGCGGTCGCAAAACAGCGCAGAGGACCGCAGTGAGAATGTCCCGAATGTAGACGTAGTTTTACATCTCCATTTTGGAATGTGATATTTTGAGGGCATATACTGTCTCCTGCAAATTTTTTTCTAATTAGTTGAAAAATAATCAGGGAATCAGGTAATGGCATTAGGTCTAATTATGTTTGTTTGGTACGGTGTCTTAAGTGTTAAAGGTTCGGTTCCTATATACATACATATAAATACTATCTTGTTTGAACGTCTGTTTCGGTTTGTCGTGTACACGATAAAAGCTTGCTTTGACGACTAGGGCTATGTCGTCGGCTTCCTTCGTTCATGCACTACAGTCGCTTGACACATGAAATGTGTATAACTTATATAACATTTTTTGAGGAAGTATCTCAAATTCGGAAATAATAAGTACTATTCCAAAGCCATACGATGCGATATAAAAACACAGATAGATACAAAAATGTATCTACGACAGAAACGTAAAAATTATCGTAGTTATTAAAATGTGTAATGCGAACTGAAACGACATTTTAGCTGGAGAGGGAGGACATTTACTGACACAGAAAAAGTTTCCTCGCTGTCTAACTTTTTGCTGTGAACTTTTGTTTCGCTTCATATTTTTTTCGCCCACAGTCCGGTCACCCGCTTAGACAATGCGAACCCACCCTTTCGCGATAAATCACGTTTTGATTAATGAACTGTATAGAACATGCTTGACTAATCATGGCCACGCGTTCGCGCGTCACGTCGTCAGACTTTTAAGTTCCGGCGCTTATTTTTTGTATGAAAGAGTTTTTAGTGAGGTACATTTGGTGAACTTTTGTTCAGTGAAATATCTTTGTGCAGCTTAGTATTGAACCTAAGTAGTAATGCTCCTGTTCTGAATCTAAAAATTTGTCTCAATTGCAAAGAAAAATAATATAACCAGATTAAACTATTTCAGTTCGATTGGATTGTATTAACAAATCGAGTGTAATTAGGCTTGTTTTTAATGACTTTAATTAAAATAAAAAATACTGTAAGAACTTATGTAATTGGTTATAACATATTAATATGTTATAGTCAGTTACATTACATTATCAAAACGTACCGTTTAATCACAGTCTCATCAATACGAGCTAATACACTGTTGGTATTTGTTTTAAACTTTGAAGGCCCAACAAAGACTGAACAAAAAGTTAGATTCTGGACGCTAGTATTCTTTTGTTTTGAATCAGGAAAACTTCGATTCAAACTAGTGCAGCATGCATTCTTGTTTTGTGCCAGTGTCAAATGTCCCACTGTTGTTGTTCCGTCCCGGGAGCGTTCATCGTGCCACCAGTGCCAAGCTTTGTATTCGAGTAAAATAAAAAAAATACAAGACTGGCGTTTCTCTTTTACGAAAGTTTTACCTGTTGATCGTTAGATATCTGTTTCAAAGGCTGTAAATGGTGCGAATTGATTTCAAATTGAGTTTGTCTCGATTAAGGTTTCATTAGTGGACCGTTTGAAGTAATGTCGTAATTGAATCTTTTATTTCCGTCACACAGATATTTCTAAAAATTGTAACATTTTAAAATTGTTACAAATTGTTCTGGACGGTTCTACCGATACGACAGAATGTCTGTTAATAAATACACTCAATACCTCACCAGTTCTTATAACATTTCCACGTATTACAAATCTCTGGAAGGTCATAATTTCGAGTTATCATGCTGCAGAGCATTAAATTTGTTGTTAACTCTTTGCCTACCGCGAACAATTAAACTCTTGCAAAAACGTTGTTAAAACGTACAAATTGTTCTGGACGGTTCTACCGATACGACAGAATGTCTGTTAATAAATACACTCAATACCTCACCAGTTCTTATAACATTTCCACGTATTACAAATCTCTGGAAGGTCATAATTTCGAGTTATCATGCTGCAGAGCATTAAATTTGTTGTTAACTCTTTGCCTACCGCGAACAATTAAACTCTTGCAAAAACGTTGTTAAAACGTATATGCTAAGGGCCTAGATACAATACAATAAATGTTTTTTTGTGTTACCCGAATTTATTTTTATTAGTTTAGTTATATTTACGGAATTGAATATATTGAATATATATAATATACGTAGTTATGGCAATTGAGATAAAGTTCATATTGAGAATACTAAATTCATCGTTGGTTTTCTAATAATTTTCATATGACCTGGGTTTAATAGTTATCTATATCTGGTTCGTGGTGCTACGTGTCCCGACCGCACGGATATTCCCAATTTCCGCGCCGGGTGCTTCCCGGGTTTGTGCCAAATTACGGTATGATAGACGTCTCGGCGACCTGTTGCCATGCGAGTACTTGCAAGTATTTGAGGAAAATATGGCATTGCAAGTATTTTTATATATTCAGCGCAAAGTCGTTCAATGCTAGACAGTCACCTCCCCATTGATTTTGACAAGGTAAGTATGCGGCCTCCATGCAGTCACCTAGTTTATTTGGTTATCGGGCCTACATCTCATTGATGGTTGCCTTCACCGGGTATGCCTTACCGAGATCTCTACAAGATAACTTTCTTTAACCATCAAAGTGATAAAAGACGATTCAGATTCGCTCATCACTACATAGTATAAAAAAGTCGCTTTCTCTGTCCCTATATCTCTATGTATGCTTAAATCTTTAAAACTACGCAACGGATTATGATGCAGTTTTTTTTAATAGATAGAGTGATTCAAGAGGAAAGTTTATATGTATAATAACATCCATTTAGGCTTTATATTTTATACCCGTGCGAAGCCGGAGCGGACCGTTAGTTGTCCATATAACATTGTATGTCACACTTGGCAAGTCATTCTAAATATTCAAGTTATATGCAAATCGAACGTAATGTACAAGATTCATGCCATAAAAGAATGCAGCTAAAAGAAAGAAATGCAAAAACTTTTTTGGAGATGTTTGCTATTATTATTACAACTACAATAGTATACGTGATATGTTTCCTATTGGTATTCATACTCGCTATTGCATTTGATTTCAAAAACACCACTGTCAAAATGTGAGTGTTTACAAGCAAATACCTTCGGATTTAGTGGCGTGATTTTGCGTTCTGTTTTCGTTACATGTGTGTTTTTTTTGTTGTAAATGTATTACTCAAAAAGTGCCGTCACTTAGCACCCGAGTTTCTAAAAGCAATTTGAATAGTAAACACAAAAGCACAGGCAAAACGTTGAAGCTTTGTTTACCTTTAATATCCTCGTTCATAAATTCGTCATACTTTTGCTACCTTTTAGAATATGTATGTACATATACGCGCTCACAAAAACGTAATGGAATAACAAAATGAGTGCGAACCTCTGACTAAAAACGTAGATACGATCCAGATTCATTTCCGAGCGTTCTGATACTGAGATCAATTGACACAGTAATTCATAACGTAGATAACAGCTGGATTTGCATAGCATGGTATGATATAAGTATGCGTCTTTGAAGTTCATTAATGGCTCCGGAAACCTTTATCAGGATCTTGAGTGCGGTGCATTCGTCGGACCTTCGGACTCCTTCGCTTCATTAATGGTGCCAGTGGATTCATTCCAACCTTACATTTTCTCCAATAGTTAAGATAGTAATACAAGGAAATAAAAAAGCAGAATATAAGTGAAATCACATACAATTCTAGGATATATGATGTGAACGTTATGTTGCTTCGGCTATAGAGTTTTGAACCGTGCCACCCTAGTACTTTTCAGACTTTCGCGATTCGAATATATTTTATTAAATAGATCGGGACGCGTGAAAAGAAGAATATTCTCGTGACGATGACCATTGCAACTTGGTCGACACGTCGAGGTAAATATGGCTACATTTTTTGTCACGCGATCAAAGCCCGTTGAATCTATTAACACCGTGCAACTAATCCATTCACAATGTTCAGATATATTCTGCCAGTTTAAAAACGCTTACTTCTTTACGTTTGTCGCATCTACACCCTGTTATACCGGTAGGCTCACGACAAAGTAGCTTCACAGGTTTTGCTGAGTATATGACCGAAGTAAAACTCTTGTGAGAGAGACGTATCTTCTATATAGAATTCATCGTAGGCATGATCATAAACTGGCCATGACATAGTTATTTCTACGTGGGTGACAGACATATTCCCGAATTAGTTTATGTGATAATATGAGTAACAGCTTTTATGCGGGAAAAATACAGCTTTTACGGTCCTTAGAGAATGTCATTCAGAAGTCACTGTTCGTTCTCATTTAATATATATCCTTCAAAAAGAAAAAGCTTTGTGATCAACGTACATACATATAGTGTATACAAGTTTTATTATACGCTTCTGTTCTTGATTCCAACATATGTAACCGTTTTCTGTATGTTTCAGTTTTTATATATATATTCGTATATATTCTTTTTTTGTATTAGTTCCTAGTTTGATCACTTTTTCATTTGATTGTCAGTGACGATGTGGTCGAAAGTATTTTCACGATACACCTAGAATGTTGACTGGCGCTTGAGGACTGCTGCCTGTGTTTGGTGACAGTTTGTCTGACTGACTATGAACTTGAGGGTGTTAACTAGCCCAGGCAGGCATTACCCTCCCTCCATGCTGTAAATTGCTTTTGGTAACGGTGTTGCCTATCACGCAAGCTCAAGCCGTTCGTGGGGATCGAACTAGAGTCCGTCATGTTGTCAGCTGACGTTCCCACCGCTTGGCTGTGCTAGCTTTATAAATCATCACTTGAGTGCTAGATTTTTTCCCTAGAAGCATTTGCATAGCATTTCTTTGCCCCGGCTATTTTGAATTCAGAGATTGGCCTGCGTTTCTATGGAACAGCATTACATACATTCCATAGACGTATATGTAATAGTTTTCGAAATATTTCTGTGTTTGCATTGAAGGAGCGCTAAATCTCGATGTATCGCGATACGTAGGTTTTAAGACTTTACTTGAACTCGACGATTTGCTTTCCATTAACTGTGTCTGTTTACGTCTTTTACTAGACGAATATTTTATTTTCCATATTTTTCTATATAATATTGTTATACACATGTACAAATGATTTCCACAATCTGCGTGATGGACGAGACGGTTCGCGACCCGCTGAGCCGATGACATAAATCCTTCAGCTTTTGTACTCGTACCTACACCTGAAATTAATTTGACACCTGAGCTGCAATATTTTAACAGACGACACCGTGACATAATTCCGTATGTGTGAGTGAGGCTTGTCATGAATAAAACAGGTGTTTTGTGAGTTATGTTTCATTTTACTGACTATACTTAACATGGGATGTCTCGACTGAATTATTTAGATTCAAGCATACAATTTGAAATTATGCGTATGCTTTGATCGATTTCTGACCTAGTGACTAACTAATGACTACGGTTTTCCCGCTACTGAAACACACACTCTTATCTCAATATTTTAAGAGTTATCCGCCGACGTAGAAAAACCCGGTTTATTGAATGGGCCATGAATCGTAAACCACTCCCACACACCTCTCACACACACACACACACACACACACACACACGAACAAAATACAAGAATCCCAAATTTTATTCTCTACAATAATTAACCCTAAAGTGCATAGTTCCCGATATAACGGCCAGAAACTATTGTTCAATACGGCGCTTGAAGCTCCACCTGGATCTGCATCAGCATTTTGTGATTTTATGCTCAGTAAGTTACAGACATTATCTTTATAAGGGTTTAGCCGTTATAAAAAAAATGGATCAGAAATTTAGTGCGAGGTTGACAAAAAAACAGCTATTTTTACTGGCCTATACGGCATGTCAAGCCATAAATTACGGTTTTTGTCTCAGAAAACAGTTCTTAGGTCAGGTCGAGGGCCATCGGCTGGTCTAATAACTTCAAGATGGAGCTGGGCAATTAGCTTATCCGCAAACTCTTTAAGCAGTGACGTGGACTTTGAATAACACTTATTTTTTTAAGCGGAAGGTTCGTATTGAGAACCCTAACGTGTGTTTGTTTTTCTGAGGGTAGGTGATCGTTTGGTTCACGTACGCTTAATTTCATTAAAATTATTTGAAAGTTAAGCGTTTTTAATCACTCATATTACCTATGTACTTGACTCTAGAGAGATTTAAAAAGTACAAATACTGTCTAGGTGGGCGCTGAATATACACATGCTTTTAAAAATACATAAACGCCATATATTTTTAAGTTATTTCATAATGGACTGTGTTTCTTAGTTTAACGTTTGTAAAGGTACAAAATAAAAACCGAATATTTTTTCTTCTATTTCACAACAACCTTGTCTCGTTTATTGAAATCCCGAGATTTTAATACAAGATGGAATTCAATTTGACATTCTATCTAGACTTGCGTTAAACAGTACTTTGCTTTGCCTTATTGGCCGAGATGAAATTTTTAATGTTAAAAAGAAATGAAAATAAAATGTGCGAGCATTGTTTGCAATTGTCTTTGTAATTGTTTCTTTAGGTAAAGAAGCGCAGCAGCCCCCTTAGCCCCACGCTACATGGAGTCGAAGAATTAACAAAGTGACGTAGTTGTTTTCTTATGCAAGTAATTCTATTATTTTAGTTGGGATAGTTAGTTTATTTGCACCAAAGTTTTAAAACCCATTTAAATAACATTTTTTCTAGAATAGTTTTGTTTGCGGTTGCTTAACAATATAACCTTAAAAGTATAGAAACAAACAGTTCAGAATACATAATTTGATTCTCAAACGCCTATAGGTACATCTAAGTGATAGTGAATATTTGGTGTCTACGAATATTAGTAATAATAATTCTGTAGAGTGAGATGTCTGAGATGTAGGTACCTATGGTGACCTTGATTGATAAATCGGATAATGTAAAGTTGCGGTGTGGTACAGGTACCTACTTACTAATCTAGAGAACAGAATGCTTAGTTAGTTGGGACATACAGATACGATTAACGAAACAGATCTGAGGCGAGGGTGAATCGGCTGGCTGGTCAGAAAGAGTCGGCCTTCGAGCAATTCAATCAAAACTAAGCTTAAAAATAATAATTTTGTCCAATTGCCGATTCGTCAGATTCCGTAAATATGTTGTGAATTGTGATTGTACACGAACAAACAATTGCTAAAACCGCGCAATCTAGAGTTCGAATAAAAATCACTCAAGGAAAAACTGACCAATTCGTTAGAACACGTCATCCTTAGATTTCAAGAGATGCCAAAAGTTTTTTTATCACAGCAAATAAGTTGTGGTCTCTGCCTACCACTATGGGAAATAGATGTGATCATATGTATGTATGAGTAAGAACTTAATTATCCCGTTTCTAAAATTAATAAACAAATTAACAAGTTTCAGTCATTTAATAACTTACTAGCGTTTATGGCCCAGTTATTAATCTGCATTACAATTAGTTAAATAAGGGCCCATTTCGATCCGTATCAACCAATCCATAGCCAGATCTTGGAAGTTCATTATGCAGCACTTCCAGATGGCACTTTTACAGCTGTACTAGTTAAGCTGCGTTTTAGCAGCACTCCACCATTTTCCCATTAATCAGCTAAAATTTCAGCGTATTAGACGTTAATTAAAGAAAAAAATTTAACGAAAATTAACTCGAGCTCAACAGATCGGTCATGCAACGTAATGGCCCTTCAATACATTGTGTTATTAATTATTTAACTTGTGATTCTATGAAATTCAACGTAGTTAATCCATTACTGTCGATCAGACTGATTAGTGCTCGAGTTGCTGACAAAACAATGTTCGGACTCAATTTGATTAGTGTAATGTTGTATGTTATATCGGCAGTATGGGCATTGGCGGAATACGACTTGGTAACACATTTCCACATTCTATTTATTTGCGATAAAAGTATCTGAGTCTAAAAATAATAATAATGATGTGGCGTAATTCGAAGTCTGTCATACAGTCTATGTTTTTGTTGTCTACAATCTATCTTTTGAATGTCTCTTAAATCTTGTCGATTTAATGTAATCCTTAAATTTTATTTAATTTGCCATATTATATTGGGCCTACTTTTACTGTTTGTACGGGTAGTCCGGCTGTGGTACAGGTGAATCTACCTTACTTACCTGCTATGTGTATGAAGTACCTAGTCTATCAATTTATTGGAGTGTACACTAATCGTTATGTTAGTGTTAATATTTTAGGGTCTAGTGCATTAGCGTCCAATGTAACGACTTCTTGGCTGTACTAGGTATACATAGTTTGTAACATACATAGACACTTGATAGAATCCATGTAAGAAAAAAAGTATTTATTTCTGGCAATTAAAAATAAAATGATATACATATAAACGCAAATTTAAAAATAAAGCTGACTACAAAATGGAAAAAACTCCGCTTTGCTGTACTACCGTAATAGTACGCTGATTTTCGTTTTTGCCCTTTTCCAGTCAAGTAGATGATGCAAATCAATACTTTATACAGTAATAAATAACAACATAATAAGAGAACAAAATATCAGAATATAGAACATGTAACCACACATACTGCTGGCAAAGGTAATGCTGCAATAGGGGACTTGTCTCGCAGATGCTTTCTTTGGCGACTCGTTGAGTAAGTGTACATGGTATATTTCTGATGGTTTCTACGAAATATTTTGTTTGCAAGTACTAGAGGGTGAATTCTACCTCTTATAATATGGTGATCGCTTCTCAGTGCCAGTTAAAAACAATTATTGCTGGGATGGTTCAATTAATTTTATCTGTTTTTGATGCTTTATATTTCACACGTGTTCATGGGCATTTGAAGATAAGAGACTATAATACCTTATTTAAAAAAAAAACTGCCTGAAACGTGTCTGGTTATAGTTTGAAAAGTTTTGGGTGATAGCTAGCCGGGCGAACACTAGAAAGTACCCCAACTACTCAATGGTATATATATATATATATATAGTTGTTGCAGCCATTTTCTCAGAAATGTTTTCCTTCAATAATTAATATTTTATATAACATGTCTGAGCTAGCGATAGAGTGTCCAACAATGGTAGGTAACCAGTTTATTAATATCTTAGAAAAATATTGTCACATTTTTATACCTCCCTTACGAACACAATCTCAGTATCTGTCCTTAAGTAGTAAGTACAATCAACCTGGCCAGGTAAGACGATAAGTTTTATCATAAACTTTTGTAATAATGTATAAGTTGTACAGAAATATGCCCAAGTCAAGGGTTCGCCAGGCCATCTCAAGGATCTCACAGTAGTCGCATTAAAAGTTAATAATGAAGGTTATCACAACTTCTGTCTTTCATTTTATTAAATCATCTAAACTCGAAGACAATTTCAAATTTTTTTTGTAAACTACTTAAGCGTTTAAATGAACTTACATAACCTCATTCGACTAAATTTAAATGAGTTATACTAAAAGCATATACATACGCCTTTTTTTTACAATGGAATACTACAAGCTGCAAGCAAATAGTTTGTGAAATATAAGAGGTATATATAACTATATATAAATAAATATATAGATAACATGTAGAAGAATAAAAAAAATATAAATTGTCGAATTTCTTTTATTTTTTTAAGATTATAAGCTTACGTTTGACCACTGTCTCACCTGATAATGATGATAATAATGCAGTTTGCAAAAAAAAAATTGACGCACATTATATAGTTGATTTGCGTGTCACCTTACATTGCCTCCGATTTTAAACGGACTTTAAAAAAAGCAGTCTTTCTACCCATGATATTTTTTTGTTTCCACATACAAAAGAATATATGTAGGTACTCTTAGCTGCGTTCATGTGAACCGATTTGAAAAATGAATCGGCGCTCTTTATTCAATAGGAACTTTCAGATTGACCCCACATAACTTTTATCATAATCGGTTCCAGAAACTGTTGAAAATTTTCTCAGTATTCAAAGTTGTTAGTTCATAACTGCGTTTTATATAAACCGATTTGCTAATTTTTTTTGGTTACTCATGGTTTAATTTGGTATGTCTTTATTTGTTACAGATTATTTAGTTATTAATTAGTTGCTCAAATGGTATTGAGTAAGGCGTTATTTTTTCCTCAAGCTTATATTTTGAATATGTAACTCTAAAATCTAAACTCTAAACCTACCAGCTCACCCCAGTCGCTGACGACTTCAAATATATACAGTGTCATTCGTTTCATTGATAAATTCATACATAACAATGTTAAGGCTAGAAATGTTTTTCTATTTGTTATTGAAATTTATCTAAAATACTTCTAAATTTATGGTATACAATGATGGCTGCTATTTCGATGGTATATCTTTTGCATTTATACATTGGGCTTGCTCAATAAAAATAAAATAAATAGGGAATAGTTAAACTAAATCGGTTCAATATACAAATATATCAAAATTAATCTCTAAGTAATTTAAACGGGTCTAATAAAATTTGTTTAAAAGGTGAGGGTGAGTTTGTTTGCTACGCTTTTACAGCAAAAGTACTCAACCTATAACCATGATATATTGCATACGTTTGGTGATTCCATAGTGAAATTGTATACCACGCAGCCGTATCCGCGGGTGCAGCTAGTGTCTGAAATATTTGTAAAATATTTACCCAGCACGTTATGATTCGTTGCGCCGTAAACTCATACGAAATGCACGTACGTCGTGACTCGAGTTCGTAACTAGGTACCTGATTTAAAATTATAATTCGACGTATCTGGCAGTCGGAATGTTGTTCCAGGACTTCAGGAGATATAACACGGGCCGTGTTGAAGCTATGACAGGAGATGGGTCGCGTAGACGTTTGGAGTCTGGATCCAATGATTAATCGACCATGCTCGTTATGACTTTCTTGAAGTTTTTATTGTGTTGCTTTTCTGTTGGGGTCTTATAATATACCAGAAAGATAATTGACAAACATCAATGTATGAAAACCATGAATAATTTAATATTAAAATACACAGCTTGAAGATTTTTAATAAAGCTTAGAGATTGTATCTACCATTCCTTAAGAGAAAAATCTCAGAGAGAGTCTCTCAAACTCATTGAAATAAAATTAGTAGATATATTTGTTTCTTTCGGTTAAGACTTTTGTAAGTATTATTTATTTGATTTTACTACCCTTTGATTGACGTGTCTTAGTAAAATAGTGAAGGATAAAGATATTTATTTACAGAAATGTAATTACGGGTATCCAGCCTGCGATCTTAGTCAGGTCGTCTGTCCACCTAGTCGGTGGCCGTCCTATGCTGCGCTTGCCAGTCCGTGGTCTCCATTCGAGGGCTGGATGCGGGCCGCTTCCAACCGGTCCTTGTGGAAATCACTGGGGGAGGCCTTTGTCCAGCAGTGGACGTCCTATGGCTGAGATGATGATGATGATGATAAATTACGGGTAATACACATTATAAGAGATACGTACATGTTATAATATACTTTTTTTTCATGGGGCAAATGCCTTTATTAAAATAAAACACTAATAACTAATTACAATACTGCAGCTACTACAATAACATTTGAGCAATCCACGAGCTATTGGTAGCTTATAGATAACTCAAATGTTCTAACCCGCTACCGGCTGGCAGCGTGCCCAGAATGCTAGCAGCATTGCCACGTTGAATTGCAATGCTGATTCGTTGAGCCAAATATGAGCATTTTGATCACGCGTCGCATCGATCAAACGCTTTGATAAATTTTGGAAAATTCGATGAGCTCCAGGTCCCCACGGGCCCAATATCTCGATATAATATAATATACTATTAGTATATGTATAAGTAAGTGATTGAGGTCAGGTTACAGTGGCCAATAGTTTGTTACTTGTGTATTATTTTATCGTAGCTGCGGGCCCCAAACTGAAATGCTACAGGCATCTTGGGTGCCTAAACTGTTGCCTATTGTCACTGACGGATCTTCCACAGGTGAGCTCCGCAGGAATACAACTGGTTTCGTGACTTCTGTGCGTGCTTTGTGTGAAAAGGTGATTGCTTAAATCTTCTAATTGGTTTTATTGTAATATTGTTTTAGTCATAGCAGGGAAGGGGGAATTGGTATCAGCTAAAAATAGCAGTAGCAGGATACGATTGGTCGTAACATTTTGCTGTCGTACAACTGGAAAATAACAAAGAAACACATGGATCATGTGACATCTGCTGACGACAGCCTTCATCTAGACAAGCTTAAGTCTGTCAATTTATGGAGAACTAAATTTAATAGCCCAATCAATTGGCAACATCCATTTCATGTGATGGAGTCGTTAAAACGTTATTGCGCTTAGTTATAACGCTAATCAGATGTTCTAACTAATATTGTGATATACTACTGCTGACATTTGAGAGATTTATTCCACTAGTATAGTACGTCAGTCATCGTTCGATTTCTATTGAGAGCAGCTGTGTCGCTCGCTTACCGCGTACGTGCAGTGTAAAGTGCTAACGCATCATTCCTAACAAGGCCGCGTGGAAACGGCTGACCCGGCGCGATGACCTAGTTATAATATTATTAAGGCGACGTTAGTCATCTTTTTATAGTATTGCTATAGCGAGGCTAACTTAATGATGGCTTCAAAATCAAAGCAATCACCAAGTAAAGATACTATCCAACTTACTACAGAAACTGAGCATTTCCTGTATAAATCTTACTTGGAACAACGTGCTCAGCGAGATGAACTGCAAAGCCTTGTCCATAGCTTGAAGAACCAAATTGAAATTCTTCAGCAACAATTAAAGTGCGTGGCGGTAAACAACTCGGAGAAACCAGCACCTACAATGGATATTTCTGCCCCCCCGGCTGAATATAACACGGATGAAGAAGAACTTGCTAGAGAAACTGGGTGGATTAGAACCAAGACGAGAAAGAAACGAAAACTGAACACCTCACCCACTCAAGCTGAAACTAGTGACATAGAAGAGAAAAAAAATAAAGAAAAAACAAAGAATAATCTTTTGCCACCACCTATTATAGTAGATGGTATTAAGGATTACCAAAGCTTCTTTGACTTTCTGTCAAAAGATCAGCAACCTGATGCATTTAGCATTAAAATGATGCACGGTGATACCGTTAAAGTAAATGCTACTAATAACGAGTCGTATCAAAAAATAACTAATACTCTCACTAAAAACAATTGCCACTGGCATTCATATGAAAATAAACAAGAGAGGCCAATAAGAGTCATGGCTAAAAAATTGCACTCTACGTGCAAACCAGAGAGAATTGTAGTAGACTTAGAAAATAAAGGATTTAAAATTATAGAAGCCGTAAACAAATTAAGTTGGAAAACAAAAGAGCCACTAAACATGTTTATGCTTACATTTGAAAATAATGAGGATATAAATAAAATACACCATATAAAAACTATATTGGGATGTAAAGTCGAGATCGAGACAATAAAAACTAATAAACTTATTCCTCAGTGCAAAAGGTGTCAGGCCTATGGACATACACAAAAATATTGCGCCAAAGAGCCTCGGTGCGTAAAATGCACTGGTAAACACCATACCAAGGATTGTAAAAAGCCCAAAGAAGAGAAACCAAAATGCGTCCACTGTGGATTACCACATCCAGCTAACTACAGAGGATGTATGGTAGCCAAAGAAATCCAAGCTATCCGTAGCAGAAGTATGAAAAAGCCTGGTGTTATACGTCAACACCTGGCATCTGAAAAACTTGACGATGGTCAGAGTCAGAATAAAAGAGGCTTGTCAACCACCAGTACAAGAAATAAGAACATTTCCTACGCCCAAGCTGCCGCAAAAGGTTCAACAAAGCACAGCCAGGCTCCCTCTGCTCATGCAGCTGTTAATACCGACAAAAAATTAGATGATATATTAAAGCTCATAACCTCATTTAATGAAAGATTGAGCAAACTAGAAAATAGTACAACAGGTACCTCTAAGATACAACAATGAATACCACACTTAAGATTATGGCGTGGAACTCAAATGGATTGCAAAGTCATCAAAATGAACTGCAGGTAATCCTAGAGTTAGAAAATGTAGATGTTTGTTTAATCTCTGAAACTCATTTTACAAAACAATCGTTTATAACTTTTAGAGGATATAAAGTGTATCATGCACTACATCCAAGTAATACTGCCAGAGGGGGCAGTGCCGTTATTATTAAAGAAAATATCCAACACCATGAAATTGTTAAATACGAAGAAAAAGAAATTCAAGCAGTGGCGATATGTGTGAATACTAAGAACTATCCTATCAATGTATCGTCAGTTTATTATCCACCTCGACACAAAATTAAAAAAGAGCAGTATATCAGCTGCCTACAGAGGCTTGGCCATAGATTTATTTTAGGAGGTGATTTCAATGCCAAAAACACATTTTGGGGCTCCAGATTAACAACTACAAAAGGTAGGGAGTTGTTAAAGGCTATCAAAGACACGAAATGCACTCCGTTATCCACGGGAACGCCCACTTTTTGGCCAACAGATCCAAAAAAAATACCTGACCTGATAGACTTCTTTATAGTCAAGAATATATCACCAAGTTATTTGCGAATATATAAGAGTTACGATATGAGTTCGGACCACTCTCCTATATACCTAGAAGTAAGTGAGACAATTTTACTTAAGAAAAAACCTTTAGCTCTAGTTAATAAGCTAACAGATTGGGAGAGCTTTAAGACAGATTTAAATAGTTATATAAACCTCATGGTCCCACTCAAGACGCCAGAACACTTGGACCTAGAAGTTAAAATGTTTATTGAACAAATACAACAAGCAGCTTGGAAGAATACACCTGATGGAATAAAACACACCAAAGGGCACATATATCCAGAAACAATAAAACATCTTATAGCCGAAAAAAGGCGGCAGAGAAAAAAGTGGCACGTGTCTAGGAACCCCGCAGATAAAAGTAAGTTAAATAATCTTACTAAAAAGCTTACGAAACTCATACAAGAGTTCAATGATGAAAACACAAAAATGCATCTGCAAGGAATAACAAGTGATAGCAGCACTGATTATTCTTTGTGGAAAGTAACAAAAAGCCTTAAAAGACCTATAAACCATGTTCCATCTCTTAAATGTGAACATGGAAAATGGGCTGTAAGTAACGAGCAAAAAGCTAACAAATTTGCAGAACATTTAGAAACTATATTTACACCCAATGAATCCACAACAAATGAATCGTTTATTTATGATGAGATAGAGCTTTATCACAAAGAAGATGAAGAAATTGACCTAGTCACACCAAAAGAGCTTGTTCGAGAAATAAAACACAATATAAGTCCACGAAAAGCACCAGGTTATGATCTGATTTCAGGTGTAGTACTTCGCAACCTCCCGAAAAAAGGTGTCGTTAAGCTAACAACTCTTATTAATGCATCATTTAGACTAAAATATGTACCAGACCTATGGAAAGTTGCAGAAGTAATTATGATAGCAAAACCGGGGAAACCACCTTACGAAACATCTTCATATAGGCCAATATCCCTGTTACCAGTAATGTCGAAGCTTTTCGAAAAGCTTTTACTCAAACGACTGAAACCAGTTCTAAACTATAACAAACTCATTCCTGACCACCAATTTGGTTTTCGAGAAAAACACTCAACTGTGGAGCAAGTGCATAGAATTACAAATATAATAGAAAAATCTCTTGAAGATAAAAAAGTATGTACAACTGTTTTCCTTGATGTAGCACAAGCTTTCGATAAAGTGTGGCATGAAGGACTTATACACAAACTTAGAATAAAATTACCGAAACAGTTTTCGGATATATTAAAATCGTATATCTCAAATAGAGCATTCCGTGTAAGGCAAGAAGATGCTTACACAGGAATCAAGGAAATAAAAGCTGGAGTACCACAAGGGAGTGTACTAGGTCCGGTCCTGTACCTATTATATACCTGCGATATTCCAAATTTAGAAAATAACATTATTGCTACTTTTGCTGATGATACTGCTATAATGGCAACAGGCAATACCCACAACGAGGCTGTGGACAAGGTACAAATAGCAGTGAATAAGTTCTACGGATGGACTAAGAAATGGCGAATTAAACTAAATGAAACAAAATCTATTCATGTAGATTTCAGTAATAAAAGTCACAGTTATTGTCCTGTGTACATTAATAATAAGAAGATTCCCTACGAAAACTCGGCTAAATATCTCGGGATGACGCTTGATGCAAAACTTAGATGGAAAGTTCACGTCAAGAAAAAAAGACAAGAATTGAATCTGCGATATAAAAAAATGCAATGGCTACTTGGAAGACATTCCGCGCTGTCAACTCATAACAAACTATTACTGTACAGACAAGTATTAATGCCAATATGGACTTACGGCATTCAGCTGTGGGGATGCACCAAACCGAGCAATATCCTAATTATACAAAGATTTCAAAATAAAGTATTAAGGGAAATAGTAAACGCACCCTGGTACATAAGAAACAACGACCTCCACCGGGACCTTAAAATAGAGTTCGTTGACAAAGTGATAAAAAACTATGCAGAAGCTCACCAACAAAGACTTCATCATCATGTTAATGTTGAGGCAGTTATGCTCCTTGACCAGACCGATTTAGTGAGAAGACTCAAAAGAACAAAACCGTTCGAATTAGTGTAGTGTTCAGTGACAGTATGCTAGTGTAATGTGGTTAAAATACTGCTCATAGAGAACACATGAATCAAGTGTCTCCCCCTTAAATAGAGACAATAAGAAAAGTGTTGATGGACACATTCTTAGTACAGTAAATTTAGCAAGTTAAGTTAGATTTAAATTACTTATTAGCTTTTTTTAGGCTAGATTGTAATATATTTATAGGACGCATTTGTATGCGTTCTATACTAGGAAAAAAAAAAAAAAAAGTATAGTACGCGCAACCGATGCTTGTGGCTCTGAAGTTAGGCGCTGTGAACATTTGAGCTAGTATTGAAATTGGTTGCGAGTGAGCGAGATACAACGATGCGACGAACGTAAGCATGTGAACGAGAGAGCCATAGTTCCTAAATGCCTAAATCATTCTATAAGGGTAGTGCTGTAGATTCGGTCTGAAGTTCAAATACGGAGACAAGTGAAAGTGCTTGTGCTATCTAGTGTTTAGTTCAATACTTCAGAATTTCACTTCATTTTCATGTCAAATTTAACTAGATTAATGCATAAATGAGAACTATTTAATGTTTTGATGCGATTGCAGATGAACGTGCGTATTTATTAGATGCTATGACCAATTGCTGATACGATTATCGATTATAATAGTTTAATTGACTGGCCGGTTGGCGCAGTTGGTAGCACTCTGCCTTCTGAGCCGCTGGTCCCGGGTTCGATTCCCGGACAGGTCAAACATTTGTGTGTATGAACATGTCTGTTTGACCTGTGTCTGGGTGTGTATATGTATATAAGTATATATATCAGTCACCAGGTTACCATAGTACAGGCTCTGTCTAGTTTGGGACCTGAAGATCTTGTGTGAATGTTAATAAAAAAAAAAAAAAAAAAAATAGTATTGGGTAGTATTACGATTGACGTTAACAAGTCTAATAGGTAAATTGTAAGAGGCATGTACTGTTTAGCTCTCAATAGCTACTGCGCAGCTATCTGCTCGCAATTGCCGACTACGTTTATTTCATACCGGCCGTTGACCCTACTTAGCGCCTTATTTGGTTTCAAATTCACATAATACAATTTCTAATTAGCCTAAAGAGGCTAATAAGTAATTTTATTATAATTTTATACTTCCTTTGATAGATGGTAATTAAAAGATGGAACCTGAAATGAAACCACTTTAACAAAAGATACAGGGCGCTTATGCCTGGGTATGTCAAATGAATCTTCTTAAGCGCTTACCTACTTGAACATTTTAAAGTGGGTTTGGTAAGGTCGAGATTAGCGTCGCAAAATTTTGAAGCATTGAAAACTCAAATTTGAAAGAATATCGTATCATTGTAAAACTTGTTAAACATGCATAAAATGTTATGTTGTTCTGACGATGCTTCATGTGAAAAATTTGTTTTTCTGTCATTTTATTATATTTTTACGATACAGTTTCATACATGGGGCTGAGATTAATATGCACATTTATAAAGATCACAGTTTTCGCGACTATGTACATAAGTAATTACAGAACCGCGAAAATAAAAAAAAATGAAATAGGAGAAAGCGATCCTAAACTTTTATAATTTTACGCAATAACCTGACTATCGCAATATTCACTTTACAAGACTTTTTCTGGTCACTTATTTCTATGATAGTTAATTATTGTAAAAATAAGTTACCAGATGATGATACAAAATGTACCGTTCGTATAAATATTTGTACAAATACGTTATAATGTTCCCAAGCAAATTACAACAAGTTTTTCTCGAATTAAAATGTCGTGATACGTCGTGATATCTTTAATTTTTAGGCGTATCTACGTATGTGGGATTCTTTTTTTAAATCTGCTTTTTTTCGGGACTTTTAAACCTTAAGTTTACAACAGTCCCATCATAGCCTTAACCTTATTCTATCAAATAATATATTTTAACTATAAAAGAAAAGAAACGAAAATTATAAAATTAGTAGTAAGATACAAGCAATTGGTGAAATGATTCATGCATGCGCTAAGACAAGCTGTCACTAGTGCGTGAACTATTTCAGCATCACACAGTTTAAAGTAACGCTTCTCCACACATTATTTTTGTCTCAGTGTGGTCGTGGTACATTTGATCATTTGATGATGTTACGACACAAAAAAGATTGTGATTTAAGTATAAACCATAATATTTATGAGACAAACTTTACGAAACGATTTATTAATTTACATTTGGAAATTACGATGACATTATAACAGTCATTCCACAGTTTGGCGACCGTTAATGGTGTTTACAGTACAACAAAATGAAAAGTGGCAAAATTATTGTTGGTAGTATTTTTGCGCACCGTACTTTAGTGATAACGCACGGATGATCATGGGACCAGGAAATTGGAAAGCTTTTTCTTTTTGCTCCATTATTTAATGGTGCATGCGAAAGTATGCCTTTAGTTCATCGAGGAGTTGGCAGATTCATGAATAGGGTTTGTTATTTTAACTCCATGTTTCAGATTTTTTTAAACAAAATGTAAATATAAACATGTTAATGAAATAGGACGTACAAAAGTGCTTAATATTATTACCTAATTACTATGTATTATTTTATTACTATACTAGTAATAACTACCGTATGTTGAAAAAAATCTGTATGTAATTAATAATGATAAGTACTTATGTACATCTTCTGTTTCATTAACGCTATTAAATTTCATGCTTTTCTCAATAACATTCTTTTAAAAATGTGCAATTTTTGGCTGTTTTTTCTAAATAATGCTTTTTAATTTCTGAATGATCTTTCAACATCACATGTTGTCACTAGAGAATAATATTATTTTTGCAAATGTGAAAGATTAGAAGGCAATCAGGGTAGTGCCTTCTAATATTCCACATATCATACGGTACTATTACTGTTTTTAGTGTGGTCAAATTCATTATTTATTTGCCAAAACATGTAATCCTATCAGCAACGCGGTTTTTTGCTTACGATATTTTTGGACACCTTTAGTAATGGTGAGTCTGTCGTTCAGTAGTGTTAAAAAATGTCTAGCACCCTTATCTCTTATTGACGGGGTCAAGTTGCATTTCGCGATCCCGTCACTCGAGTTAAGGCGCGTAGCTAATATGAGCTAGTAACCCGCGTAGTTGCCGTAAACTGGTGTACCTATTATTTATGTGTTGTTTAATACTGTATTCCGTCGAAATCAAACTAGTGAAAATATGGATAATTCTAATATTTAAAAATATGGACTTACCTAATGTGTACAATTATTATGTAGTATGAAACAGAACGAAAATAGTTAAAATGAAATTTATATCTAATTACATATTAACCCGAGCCCTATATAGCAGCCCGATTCGATTTAAATGTAGTTACTATTTTGAACCAGTCCCCTTCATTGCTTCCGATGAGGCAATAAACATAAGGGTTTAAAAAACTACAGTACCAATTTTATTTACTAAAATTGTAAAATTATTTCATGTACAGGTACATGTACTACTTGCAACCGTGTCGACATCGACACGTTGTTGTCTGAGGTCAGGTCAGCTAGCGCCAAGTCTATAATTGTCATATAGTAATATGCTAGCTAAGTTAAGACACTTCAGTTCTTACGACATGCATGCAAGAGGATATTAAACTCTCACAATGTTAAGTCTGAAACTACTATTATATAAAATTAAGTCTGTAATAATGATTAATTCAAACTGATCCACAGCACGAACTTTTTGCTGAATTTGTCACAGAGAAAACGACTTAAGTGAATCAAGTTGTCAAAACTAAGTGACAGAGTTTAACGGAACTCGCTAAGTCGATTCGGAAAATTTATCGTTCACTTTAGTATCGCTAAGAGCAAAACATTAAGTGCTTTCAGAATTTAGCCACTGGAAAACGACAAATTCTCTTTGAAACTTATGTTGTAACCGTTCTTTCTATAAGCAATGATTATATTATTATTTAATCCTACACTAAACGGGGACGAAGCATAAAACGTGATATGTAAAAAAACTACGGGATCCCTTTGTATTCTCTTAACAGTCCGGTTTGTAAAGTTCTGTAGATAATTTTCTTCATGTGTATTGTAATGACACAAAAAAACATTAATCAACGACTGTTATTAATAAACTATTTACAAGTTGAATGAATACTGACTGATTAGCATTGTATACCATCACAAAATATGTAATGCAAAATCCTCAAAATATGTTACTTAAAGCTAGAAGTAATATTTTTCAAACCACATATTTACGACCGTAATTTGGCAATTTGTTGTGAACTATCGTTGTATACTGGCAATTTGTAGGGATTATAGCAGCCTCCACCTATGTCATGTCTATGTATTACTTTTAAACTTCGAACGTAGCATTCCCGCCCTTTTGGAAGACTAAGTTGTTCTATTTTTAAATCTTCTTCTTCTTTCTCAGCCATGTGCGTCCACTGCTGGACATATGCCTCCCCCATATAGGGGGGGATTTGCCAATACTCGCCACGCTTGGCAGGCGGGTTGGCGAGCGCAGTATGATTTTCAATCCTCAGAAGGCGCTGCTGCCCACCTTCTGGTACGTAGTCCCTTAGCCGACTCTTACGGCACCCGCGAGAAGAGATGGGGGAGTACTATTCTAGACCGGTACCACCACGGCTATTTTTAAATAAATGGTATCATAAGAAATTTTGCCACATCCTTATGTTTATTTCATTTCTGATTTATATAGAAAGATTCTAGTTAGTTTCGATTTTTTTAAGCTATATTGATCAAGCGTTTGACCACTATCTCACTTGATGTTCAGTGGTTATGTGGTCGAAGTTGTTATCACGCTAGACCTAGAATGCTTACTGGCTTTCAAAGACTGCTACCTGAACACACTATGTGCTTGGTGACAGTTTTTCAAACTTGAGGGTGGTAGCTAGCCAGGCGGGTATTTGAAAGTACCCTACCACCATGCTGCGAATTTGATAACGGTGTTACCTCCACCGAAAGCATTTAATTAATTAATTTAATAATAATTAAATTAATTAATTAAATGTAAGCTAATTTAATTAATAATAATACCTAATTTTAAGCTCAAGCCGATAGTGGGGATCGACCAGCGTCCGTCAGTTGAATTTCATTTTTTACATCGTCCGCCCTTGGAACTGTGAAGAATACCATTGTGATACTTTTCGTAATGTATGGATCTGAATGTTGGGCAGCAAAAGAGGAGAATGAAATAAAAGTAGTGTGGCAGAGATGCGAATGTTGAGATGGATATGTTGTGTGAGTAGAATCGATAAAATAAGGAATGTTTATATCACAGGAAGCTTGAAGTAGTGCCAGTGAATGATAAGTTTAAAGGGAATAGAGGGCCAAAGACGGCATAGATGGACTGTGTGAAGAATGATATGTTTATGAAAGGTGTGAGTACTGAGATGACTAATGATACATAATATTTGTCTATGAAAGAGTTTAGTGGTTTTATGGCCCAAACCACGATCACTAAAGAGAGTTAGTAAACTTCTGGATGAAAATATAAAACATACATATTGTGTTGTTTCATTTTAATGTTTGCTTATTAATTAACTTCAAAAAAATCGGCTTAATAGTTTTTATGATACCTATCGAAGAAAATCCTAAAAATTACTAAACCGATTTTGATACAATTGAATTGGACAACCTCGGCAGCGTAGCTCTTGCAAACAAAAAAGTTTTTCAAAATAGGTCAACAGTTGGTAGAAAAATCAGTAATTATAAGTGAACATACTTAAAAAAATATATACCTTGGAACATAGCGACTCTATCTTTTTAGAAGTCGGTTTCATAACTTGCTTACATAAGAAATGTCTGGTGTATTTTATAGACTGATATTCTTATAGGTTGTTGCTGCTGTAGAGTTCTAATCCGTCGCACATTCAATTTACAAAATTTCACAGGTGTACTCACACAGCCAAAACACCGGGTAACATGAGCCCATTCATAATTTAAGCGCACAACACTCATCAAATCCACTATAGACGTAAAGTACGCAAATATAACATTCAATGCTCGCTTATAGAACAAACGTGGAAATACAAACCTTACTAAGCGAGCATTGAGAAAGTTACACGTGCTATAATCACTCAGTGTTTGCTCAGCCTCCATAGTTTGGATACTTCAGATTAGGGAGGCGGTAAGGATTATCCGTAATTGAAATTCTGGAAATAGGATTAAAGAGAATGAAAACTCCGGAAGGCTTGATTTAAATAGGTTTGTTAATTGGATGGTAGGTAATGATAGTTCAACGTTTATTAAGAGGTACATCGATCGTACTTTTAGATTAGACGCATTGAAAAAATAATGGATTTTAATAGCAGCGAACCGATGGTCGTTGAGGTCGAAAGGTTCTTGATTGAGGGCCACGGACAGACAAGCGTAGCATTGAACGTCCACCGGCAAGGTGGATGGGGGAGGTTGTCCAGCAGTAGACGTCTTATGGGTGACATGATAATGATGATGAATAGCATCAACTAACGAATCTGATATTGAAAGAAAGTAGCTCCGTGCCATCTTGTTTTGACTTTGGAAAATCGTTCAGTAGCGGTACATCATGAGCAACTAAACCGTAAAGATAGGGGCGTATAGCCTTTGATTTGTTCCTAATAAAGTTTGCCAATCTTCGCCAAGACCAAGACCTCGCCCACTAACTGGTCGGATCTAGTATTTGTTAGCACAACATCATAATGTAGTTACGGAATCTGAACAATCAGCTATTTCTTCTTTGATGGGTCAGTTAATCGAAGGGATAGATGCAGCTTTGTATAGTTACACTAGCATTGATACAAAGGCAATAAGTACACAAATAAAATAAGCATTCTGTACGTCGTATTTGTTACGAACTCAATCCCTGGACACTAATGTTCGGACTGGCTGTATCCGTAATCACAATAACACATAACTATTGTCCGTTATTTGGAACCGAAAATCGTCATCCGTAACCGATAATCGTGTCGCTAACAGCCCTATTTAATAGAAATAATGGCGCATTAGCCTGAGAGGGGTGCCTTCAAATGAGAATACATTTGCATAATGTTCTTTATTGTATAAGGACTGTTTCAAAAATACTTCTGTTTGACATCAATGGGTGGTTCGATACAGGGTTTTGACGCAAGAGGCGTCAGTTCAGTTCTAATTTAAAATTTAATTTATCGTCCTTATACGATTTTATCTTGTACTGAGCAAAACAATACAAATATGTTAAATTCATAATAGCATGAAATTTACACGGTTATGATGAAAGCCTCCCTACGAAGCCATAACAATTTGTCGATCGTGATATCGACAGCGTACAAGTATTACGCTAAACCCATAAAAATGTTTTATGGGCGTGAGTTTTTAAAATATTATTATAAAAACAAAGGTGGGTCAAAGTATTTTCTACAACTTAACAAAGCGACTGGTCCATGCGGGGAAGGTATAAACAATTGACCATGCTGGCGCATGCAATGTATTAATACCGCTCAACGGGTCAACATCTAAATTTAAAGTAGTCATTCTAAATCAATCCGAGCACGGATTAAACATAATTGGAATTGGAACATTTATGAATTCTAAAGTTTAAAAGCTGGCGCGGCTATCGGATTATAGGAAGCTGAACTGCTGCCTTACTCGTTGTTGTATTGTAATTTGTAATATGCCATAGGTAAAAAAAAAACCGAACAAGTGCGAGTCGGGCTCGCTCACCGACGGTTCCGTACAAATTTATAGAAACATGTTTTAAAAAAATTATACACATTGAACATATCATCAAAATATTTTTTTATTTGCTTAAATAAGAAGACTTTTTTTCATTCCTTGTCATAAATTGTACAATTTTCTTCATAAAAATAATTAAAAATCTGTTTTAGAATCTTAATATTGGAATGTAGTAAGTGAAAGTCTGCTCTTCCACCGAGAAACAGGCATTTCGTGATGTGAGTATATAAATATTATAAATAGTAGCCAGTAATTTGTACGTAGATGGACATGGAGGTAATATGACGAACAATTTAGTAAGTGTTTAGAACAAGTTCTGCCGAACTAATGCCGAATGCCTTCTGCCAAACGACCCCGGTGTTGGAAAAAGTGCCGACATTATTCTGCAACGCGGTTTGCTGTGCCATTTCACTTTGAAACTGCATTCCAGCCGTACAGGTCATCTAACTTTCAGTAGACATGACCTACTCAATCCCACTTTAAGTTGAACTGCTTGAGTGTTGCTTTGAGTTTGAATGCGGTTCTATTGTTTCTCATGTATCTTGAGGTCTTTTGCAAATTTAAAATGCCAACATTCTCAATGCGTAGATTTATAACTGGGTGGGTCGATATCGTTCGATTTTAGTAGTGTCAATTCGGTGACACGCACGTGTGTAGATCGATTAATTAGATAGTAGTTTTTAAAGATATATTACAGTAATCATAAACCTTCTTGACGGTCGGCATGGCTCAGTGGTCAAAAATCTGACATCCGATCCCGGGACATTGCGTTTGGATCCCGGCAGAGGCAAACATTTATGTGACGAGCAAAGTTGTTTGTCCCGAGTCTTGAATATTTGTAAACTTGTGTGTGTCCATGCGACACAACGAATACTAGTGCGGGGGGGTCAGTGTAAAAGCGTTGGTTAGTTTGTATGTTATGGCCTTTCATCCCATACATGTCTATAAGTAATAATAAGTGAGTAGCAGTAAAAGTACTTTGACGTAACAATAGAAGTACACCTTTATGAACCTCTATTACGATAGTGCCATTGACCTGGCAAACATACCAGCGTAAGTACATAAAATTAAGTCAAATCTTGTAACAATTCTACTAATACTAAATATTATTATTTTATTTATAATAATACTGTAATGCAGGTAGCAGTAATATTATTATATAACTATTAAATAGATATTGTGGGTAGGCACACAACAAATGTCAATTATTTTGTCTCCGATTAAACGCCGATCGCACAACAATACGTGGTTGTTATTTTGCCTATTTCTCCGCATTTTTCCATATTAGAAATGTGAAAGTTTGTGAATAAGGATGTTTGTTTGTTGCTCTTTCACGCCTAGTTAGAAAACAAAGTGATCAAAAAGTTGAAACAATTATGTCAAGAGCGGTGTCCCAAAATGACGCTTTCTTTGAAAACAAATGCTTGTAGTTTACAAGTTGTCCAATAAGGCGTACATTCGCGAACAGTTACACTCCCAACAACATAAATATGCAGTTGGTATGCCGATGGCATAGTAACTACAGATGTTAAGCAGTCTTGCAGTTTGGCAGTCAAGCGCCGATTCACTGGCCAAGGGGTCATCCGCCTAAAGAAATTGCTTTGTCTATTGCTACAGCTTTCGACTTTTTTTCCCACTCTTTTCGAACCTAAGAAAGCTTCAACAATGTATGATTTATAAACAATTAATCCATTGTTGAAGCTTTCTTAGATTCGAAAAGACGGAAAAAAGTCGAAAGCTATAGCAATAGTTGAAGCAATATTTTTAGTAGGATGACCCCCAGGTCGAGCAGGCAATCCTTGCCAGAACGTTGATTAAGAACCTATCACGTATCACGGTGTTAGCGAGTCGAGGAATACGCGTGCCTCGATATTTACCCAGATAAACATCGCTACAGCGCAGCAACCTGGAGCGCATTCTTGGGGTACCACCACACGAGTTTCCTTGGTGATAGTAAGTCTCGTATTCCTACTGTGGTTGTACTAAGTGTTGTAATATTAGATGTTTTACTTGATTGCATACTTATTTTATACCGTACACACATACATTTTTGATATTTAAAAAATACTCCACCCGCCAATACCACCATCTAAAATAATCGATGTCATCCCACTTCGCGGCATCGTCTTCAGTCTTCATTCGTTCTTACGTTATGGAATCCGTACCTGTACCCGTATATATGTAGGTAGCAAAGCCAAACTTGATGTTCAATATGCTGTTGTAAGGTGAGCAGTGCAATTGACCTTCAGAAGTGTAGGATGGCTTCGATCGCGTTTAAGTGATAAGACATTGTGCATCTAGATCTATTAGTCGATTTATTTTAATCAGAAACATTGCAATGAATTCAATTTCGCCATTCTCGTCTCCGTTTCGCGAGCTCTTTCCTCTTCGCCCATAGAATGTTATATGCAGTCATATTTCAATATAAGATTGATAATATCGACATTGCATGGGTCACTTGGAAGAAGATTCAAACTTATATACACACATACATTACTTTACTCAGATCAGGCTTAAAATACGTTGGTCCGTTTGTCCTAATCATAGAACGAGATTTGCTCTACCGTAGCATCGATCATCCGTTGGGCTATTTCCCGGACGCGTCCCAAATCCGGCCCGTGTCGGATCAACCCTGCCGGCTAATGCGTCATGTCACGAAACTGACGACTGCTCCCGTTTGGGGATATTCGTTTTTATTTTTAGGACCATGCAATGTGTGACACACTGTGAAATGTGTAATCATATTAAGTGAACCCTTATACATATTGGCGACGGAGGCCTGTTCTGCAATGGGCCGCTCGTTGCAGTGCAGACCTTAAAATCCTTTGTAAATATATTATGGCTTAAATTATAAATGTAAACTAAGTGTGAATATGTAACTAACTCTTAAGGAAAATAATTTTAAATCGTTAATTTTGTGTTTGGACTTTATCGTAACCGTAAAAGTTTTTTTTTCCACTATTTTAGTCGAGTTTGGTTGAACAATCGAATCAGTAACAATGTAGGTAAAGCGTGATATTAGGCCGATTATATCAAGGAAGACCTAACTCATATAATGGACTAACAGAATTAGTTACCTTTTCTCTTGTCAACATGAAAGCGGTCTGACTTCACACGTCTCAGTAAAGGCCCTTTCAACCCTTTGCCCTGAAGCTATTTGTCTCTCACTAGCGATAAGCTTTGGTGGCGTCGGGTACATCCATTGACAATGTAGAAAAAGGTGAAGCTTGATTTATGACTGAAAGTAAATATGGGAAATATTTTTGCGAGAGATTGACTTACGAATTCAGTGTTTCGCATTACGTTCGAATTTTTTAAGAAAACAAATCCAACGGCTTTTGTATACCATGCCACGCATATCGGATAATTACCTACTGTGATACGTATGTTTCACAGTATTTGAAATTATTAATAAATATTTAATAATTAATCATCTATATCTCATAATTGTCAGTTAACACTAAATATTGTTTACTTAATAACATTTTGATATAGGCTTGCGCCTAAATATGTATATAAAAAAATATTGGTAATTTGTAAGTTATCATTGTTTCCTAATTCGATGGCTCATTATGCCAGCGGTACGTTTAAGATAATGGCTATGATAGAAATGAATCGGTAGTTGAGAGCTGTATGTGGTGTTTTGCATTTATATTGAATGACGCAGTATAATTTCTAGAAAAAGGAGATCTCAGAGTCAATTATTTTAAAGAATAGTAAATTAAGGTTATTTATACATACAAGAAATAGCTGTTGCCTTTATGATATATTTCATTACGACTTCTAAACGTCTCCTTTCATAGAGATGTTGAAAAAAATTACGTAAGTACGTAAAGTGATAAGGTCACTGACCATAAAGTAATTTATTGGGCGGTTGATAGACCATGCATTGTAAAATATACATTCTTGAGAGCCAGTCAACATTCTAGGTCTTGCGTGTTTCCACCTGCGACTAAGCCGTCAATAAGTGATCAAAATATAAAAACGATCAGAATCCACAGATACTTACCTACGCTAGTATATTATACACTGACATCGCCCTACTAGTAAAGTATCTGTTGTTCTGTAATCAATTTATGTTTTCCGATAAACTCGTCTGGGAATAAAATTCAACTTTCTTCAAAGGAAAAGTTCCGGCCGCGGAAATAATCGAATAATCATAGGAGTAGTTGGACGTATTGTTCCTAAAGTGGTTCGTCCGTGTAGTAGACAAGTAGAGGCGATAATATTGTCTTGAAATATATCACAATTACGAGTAGAGAGGGATTTGCAGTGGGTACCTTAAAACGAAAAAATATTTTACCAAAAAATGGAACCGACTTCCAACACTCAAAAGTGTGAAATAACACGTTGAAGTCGGTACCATAAAAGGTCAAAAGTAACTATTATCAAATATTGTGCGCAAGGATCCAACTTCGACAAGTTATTTCACATTTTTGAGTTTTGGAAGTCGTTTCCATTTTTGGTAAACAAAAATTTTTCACCTTTTTCAGCGAGCTTTTCTTATGCTACTCTCGAAATCAATTGTCATTATGTATGTTCACCGTTTTCTTCACCCTTAATAAGGAAGTCATCCAGACAGACATAACACTATTCAGTTATTGGAGTGTAACTCAAAAACAGCTTGACTGATTTTAATGGGATCACCTACGCAAGTATACTCTATCAAACAAAAAAAGAATCATTAAAATTGCTTCATAAACGACAAAGTTATCCGCGAACACACATAAAAAAAAATATTCGTTCGAGTTGAGTAAGCTCTTTTTTTAAACTAGGTTAAAAATTGCATTTGGTTCTAAATGGACCCAATCAATTTTGTCGACTCTTTGTTTGAGTAGACAGATTGTGCAATAACCTGAATGATATTGTATCATACTCAAACTAAAGTTTTGCTAAATACTAATGCATCGATAGGTATAGATTTTTCTATTTAGTTACTTTAGAGAAGGCCTCAAATATGAATAAATCGATCCAAATCGATTTGCAAGATTTTTTCCGTATTTTATAAAAAAGCCTCTAAAAAAACGATATAACGTACAATAAAGTAGACAATTATTTATATAATTTTACTTTTTTATTTATTAACATTCACACAAGTTCTTCAGGTCCCAAATTAGACAGAGCCTGTACTATGGTAACCTGATGACTGATAAATATACTTATACATTAAACAATTGCATTGTATTATTTTGATTTCAGATACCTATTATGCGCTCATCCTTACATAATAAAATGCTGGATGCAAATATTTCTGCCGCACCCTTTGAGACAAAGAATGGTTGCGGGTAATATTGTATTTTGCTAAAATATTGCAAAGGAAGCTCGAGAAAGCAAAAGGTCGAGTTTTGTACCGTGGCAACGAGGAGCGATACAGTTGTATGGTTATATAGATAATAATAGGATAGTAATAATTTCTGCATAAATAATTATTTAATTCTTCATAAATAATTCTCTAAATAGTAAATTTCTGTAATTTTGTGTCAATAAAGTGTTTTGTATTGTATTGTATTGTAATAGGAGCCTCAGGATATTTCATACACAATTTCATTTAATAGCAAACTGTGTAACTTGTACATACAGAAAACAACGGATTCTATCGTATTTTTGATAATACCGATAAATGGTGTTTATTCAACATATTTATTTGCTTTCTGATTATATCAATTAAATCGTCTGTTTACTTACTAAACAGACGATTTAATTGATATAATCAGGTATTTATTTATCTTTCAGTTATGCACAATTGTGCAGATTTATCGAAAACTATACATTCTTCCACCTTATATTTTCTTAATCAATGGGTCCTGAAAGTTTAGTGTCTAAAATACGTTAAATTGGCTTTAATATATTCTGTATTTTGTCAAATAAACACTGACTGGCCGGTTGGCTCAGTTGGTAGCACTCTGCCTTCTGAGCCGCTGGTCCCGGGTTCGATTCCCGGACAGGTCAAACATTTGTGTGTATGAACATGTCTGTTTGACCTGTGTCTGGGTGTGTATATGTATATAAGTAAATTTATAAGTATGTATATAAGTATATATATATCAGTCATCAGGTTACCATAGTACAGGCTCTGCCTAGTTTGGGACCTGAAGACCTTGTGGGAATGTTGTCCCATATTATTATTATTATTTACTTTCATTTACCAGACGTAGAATCTTGACTGGTGCTCAAGAATAAAGTAGTACATGAACACAGGGTGTTAAACTTGAGGGTAGGAGCTAATTTGGCGACTACAATGATCTCCACTATCATTTCAATCATAAAAGCTTTTACCTCATTGTTTTCTTCGAGATCTCAAATCCAAGGTAATATACGATCTGGATACCATATTTTTAGTGCGACACTTATCTACTGTCCTTGGCTTACACCTTATGTTTCTCCAAACTACCCTCCGCAATTCTGTGATACAAAAATATGCCTAATTTTCAGATAGGTATCTGATGGTATTTCTACTCTACCATTGCTGACTCGCTGATACTCACAGATTCCCCTCGTCTGCTAATTGCGAACAAAATGGTTTAAAACATTTTTTTCTTACTTTTAATACGCACTGTATTAAAACTCGATAAAAAACCAGCTTCTATAGAAGCTGACTAGTTAAGGTCAATATTATGTAAACAAAATATTGACCTTAATTCGTACGTTAAATTTAATTACTTGCCAGCAATAGAAATTACATCTTAATCTCCTTCTTACCCCCAGTTTATCACGGTCTTGTTTGTTCACTTTGTTAGCAAACAAAGCTCGTCTTATGACAAAAAACAAGTGTCACCCATCGGGTCAGAAAGACCGTAATAATTCGTGACGTCTAGTCGCAAGGGTTGACGTTTAAACTTTAGCAGGGGTTGTTTACAACCCCCCGGCCGAAGCCACTTACGGAACACATAAAGTCAAAGGGTTAGAGATGCTAGAAGCGAATGGGCGATCTTTGAAGACCCTGACGTGAGTGTGGAGTAGTTTGTAAAGACTACATAGTGTTGTAGATATAAAAAATATATATTTGCATATATTATCAGACGCATTTCGCATTTTCGCAATTATAAAGAACACTTAACAAAACATAAAAATATGCGTGAATACAGTAATATTTAAATAATCCATGAAAGTGGTTCATTAGAACGTTTCAATCTCTTAAATACATTTAAATTTTCAGCTACTTGACAAAAACGTGACGTTCGGGTGCTATTCTGTATATATTTGTGTAATGAGATGCTGTACATACACATTACGCGGATTTATTTACGAAATTATCACGGAAAATATTTTCATGGAAAACCAACTGCGTGCTTACACAATAACACTTCTATTTACAGTAATAGAAAGCCAATTATAGCTCCGCATATGTATGATTACAGTTGACTGCTAAATGACGACATGACGTTTAATATATATTTACATTTTATTATGTTACACATCACGTCATACTTATGAATTTGTGACCTACTACTGTAAGTCATTACAATTGGACAGCTCCTTCACCTTGTCAAGAGGTTCTCGCGTCGCATCTATTGTGTTTTTTCTGTCTTGAAAGCTACAAAAATCTGTCTTCAAATTGTCACTTTCAGCGATATCTGACTCCGAGTATAAAACCTTAAGCAGATAATTCAGGCTAGTTGCCTTCGAGTCGGCCACCTGGGAACTCGTAATTACTTCAACACATCCTGACGTAGTCGTGCTACGAGTTTTACAAGTTCACAAGTGGTGTGTCTTGTTGTGTTGCTTTACGATAGAAGGAAGAAGCAACGATGTGTTTGTTTATATATCAGAACAATAAATAATCTGTAACTTTTAGTCTAAATCTTTCGTATAATGAAATTTATGTACCACTTTTACCAAAATTACACAGTCGGAGAAATATGTAATTTACATTGAAATGGAGAAAGAATGCATGCAACTAATACCTATACTATATGTATGTGTATAGTATCCATTGCAATTATAGAGCGGCTTGAAATTAAAAATATCACAATATCGTGTATTTTAAACACGCACGCAAGCGTCAAGCCAATCAATTAATGCAGTGAATAACATTTACACGATCTGAACGTAAAATTTACCCGTAGTTGATATCACGATCGACAATGAGTCCGGCTTCATCAAGATTTTGAGTGCGGTGCGTTCGTCGTAACGTCCCGTCTCGCACTGACCGTGATATGGACTACGCGTAAGTTTTCACGTCTTAACGTAAAAACTTACGCGCTTACTACCCGTATTAACAAACAACTACTACAACACTTAACACACTCCGGCGACTGGCCGGTTGGCGCAGCTGGTAGCACTCTGCCTTCTGAGCCGCTGGTCCCGGGTTCGATTCCCGGACAGGTCAAACATTTGTGTGTATGAACATGTCTGTTTGACCTGTGTCTGGGTGTGTATATGTATATAATAAAAAGTATATATATAAGTATGTATTTAAGTATATATTTCAGTCATCAGGTTACCATAGAACAGGCTCTGCCTAGTTTGGGACCTGAAGACCTTGTGTGAATGTTGTAAAAATAAAATAAAAAAATAGTATATATATTATATTATAGCTGTATATAATACAGCTACAACAACCTATTACTTAGCTGTTGTTAACCGAAGGTAGCATGGGATTGTCTGCATAGATGACTTCAGCACTTTCTGATAAAGAATAATGTATCTGTTACTGACTATACTATAAATTAATTATAAAAAATACTTTAAAATTAATCGGAATCCGTTTGGACGTTGACAAGAGACTCGAGACGTATCAAAATATCGCACTTGTAAACTTGTACTTGTTTAAACCTGCCTTAAAGCGCGTAGGATATTAAACAACCGTTTACTTTTACAACGCATAAAATTAGCACTAAATGTGATCACGGATTTCCTCGCTCCGTTGACAGATGTGATACTTGTACAATTGGGTCAACAAGAGAATATCGAGTGTGTCACAAAAGTTTTGTCTTCAGACCCAATTTGTCAAAATGTAACTTTGGCACTTTTAGCTCCACTGATTGTCTCTGGGTTTTGTTTGGTGATAAAGGTAAGGGAAGATGTTGAGGGATGGTGCTGATACTACGTTAAAATCAACAAGAGTAGTATTAGCACCATCACTCATCGTTCAAATGTCTTGTCATGTGTATAATCTAAGTCTTAAACACAAAATAATATAAATCATTGAAAAGTACCTACAATTTATTTAGTGTCATCAGGGATGCACCAATTTTTGATGTAATAGAATTTTGTGCGCGCTATGATTTTCGAGATTCATTTGATCTCGTATATTTCTTAATGGAACTGACTTATTTAATTTTAATCAAGTCTTGTATTGTATTCCTAATTGCTCTATTTACAACTGTCACCACTATTCAATCTACATACTTACCTACTTCCTTTACAAAAGTACTTAAATAGTTTGCGCGTGAGTTCTTTTAGACTTATTATGTTGACAACATCTGGCTTTAGCATGGGGGTAAATGCGTCCATAAAAAAAAGTACATGCATTTCCCCTATATTTACTAAATAGTCTCTGAATGCTGCATTCTGAATGCTTGAATATTTTTTTTTGCCTAATTTGAAAAAAAAAACTACATTCTATTTTTCATGATAAGCTTGCCCATTGCATATTTACTTATTAAAGACGCATTTGCCTCTAACGGGGAAAATCCGTCTAAACTTCAGGCTTTCTAAAACACTCAATATGAAGCCTTTCTAAGATTCTTGCGTAAAATTACTCGGTTCAGAAATAGTCGTTTATTTGGCTTGAGTTTCAAAAAGTGGGATATTGCCATAAGTTCGCTCCTATTTTGGCGATAACTTGAAGTGATTGGAAAATATGACGCAATTACCCCGGTTGACCTTTATTTTTTCTTAAAGCTGCGAGTGGTATTAACTCGGATACTCTTTCTATCATACCTATCGTTAATTAATCGAAAACAATAAAAAACTCTAAATTAAATTTCTATAATCGCGTGTAAGATTTAAAGCTATATTATTTTCTAAACTCCGTTGTCCAATCACACTAGCATAAATGATGTAGTATAAGATAGTTCTTATGTAGATATTATAAAGATCAAATAAGTATAACGCATATGAATGACAGTCATGAATTTATGGGTTTCTATTGATTTAGAGACATGTACTCTTACGTTAAAATAATTCGTCATTAAATAAGTGTAATTTGTTGCTGTTTAAAACTACCCGCAACCGAATGAAACTGTTTTATCATTAGGAATATTAATGTCAGCGTAAGCATAGCTTTAGGATTCCGACGCTTTATTTAGTTTGAATGAACAGCAGAATTACTTATTACTGGAATGGTATCGACAATACAACTAACGATTCAAAAATCGGATTAGAAATGTTACCTTTACTATTACAGCTATGTCATTTTGATCTTTGCCGTTATTCACTTAGGTACCTTTAACCCGTGACTACTCACTATGCGCGAAAGGTACGCCCATTCATTTCCAAGGATAGATTAGAAACACAACAGAAGGGACAAGACGCCCCGCGCCAACTCGTTAAGCCAGCAACTTTACTGGTTTTGTTTAAATTAAACCTACTCTACCCGAGCGTATACATCGTCCAAATTGAATTTCCTACTCGACAATGTCTTCGGAATTTTAAACAAACCGAGCGCCTTAGGTGTTTTGAAAACAAATACGGGGGTACTAGACTGGGGCTCGCTATTATCTGGAGTAATACTGATTAAATGTAGGTATTCGCATTGACAGAATCGAGAACGAGGTTCGAGGAAATCCATTCTCGTTATAGAATTAGTGATAAGTTTTACTCATTAAGACTAGCATAATTATGAGACGTAGAATGCTAACTGGCTCTCAAGGACTGCTGCCTGAACACACTATGTGTAGACGAGTGCTATAAAGTACTCTACCACCATGCTGGTAATTCAATAAGGGTGTTACCTTCACTGGGGATCGAACCAGTGTCCGTCAGTTCGACAGCCGACGCTGCTCCCGCTGAACTATCATTGCGTCAAAATAGTTACTTTTGAACTATCATAGTACCGTTGTAATTTTTTTCTTTTTTTTTCTCTCGTGACCACGACCAATGCAACTTGGTCGAAACGTCGAGGTAAATAAATTACTAAATGTTTTTCTCGCGATTAAGGCCCGTTTGATTTAATAACAATGTGTCATAGTACCGACTTCAACAAGTTATTTCACACTTTTGAGTGTTGAAGTCTGTTCCATTTTAGGGTATTTTTTTATATATTGGCAATATAAATATCAATAGCTAAGCGTATATGCGACGTTTTTAGTTTTCGGGTTGCTTACGTATTAAGTCCTTAAAAAATAGTTACCTACGTAATATACACCACTGGTAAATAATCAGTGTAATAACACGTGTTTCAAAAGGTATTGCTCTAACATTACAGATCTATTTTAAAAGTTTCTTTGCTGCCAGCATCTTCATTTCCTTTCTGTACGTGCAGTATTACTGCATCTTGAATCGTGTACCAATATGATCTCTCTTCGAGAAAAGCTCTTTTATTAAGCAACTGTATGAGAAGAAAATCTACACATTTTTTTTTTAAATAAAGTAAATGCAACGTAGATTTCCTGGCAAAGTTGTGGTTGCTTCTCTGATGTAAACAGGCTTATTATTTGTTATTTGCGAACATACAGTCGACTTGCAAGCGAGTCACAAACTTAGTTGATCTGGAGAAACCGGAGAACTTATATTTCGCTTGAACAACGCGGAAATGACGAATTTAAAAACGTTATAAATAAAAAATAGCATGTTATTTCGTGTAGCAATAATGGAATACATAAATCTAAGTGACAAATTGGAGTCCGGACAGCGCTGTGGCCTGAAGACGAGGACGTTTCTGCTTTCGTGCCTCTTGACAACGCTTTAGTGTTTAGTTGTAGTGTGCGTACGAAAACAAATCCTTTCGCAGCTATCCTCACCTTTACTTATATGGCTCACAGACTATTTTCCCTTGGCATCACTGCACAGTTATCATTGCACTTTAACTTCCTACAAACTTATCGATGCGCTTGTTTCTACCCTATGCCAATGGATTACGGTTGGTTGTAAATAAACAAGGAGTTGAAAATACACGGTAGCTGAAGTTAATTCCGCACCGGTCACGTCTCGTTGCGAACGGACAGGCAGACGGGCATAGAAAACGTTCATGTCAAACTGGTTTGGTGAACTTTTCTATTTCGATGGCTGAGGGTTATTTCTAAAACCTTTGTTTTTTCCTTAAATATGTACTATACCTATTTATCATCCAATCATACCTATATATTCGAATTCTCGGATTTTTCTATTATTATATAACAATTAATAAACAGATATATAAATATATACTTATGCATTTGCATTAAGATTGTAAATTCGATATCAATTAGAGCATAATTTGTTGCATTAGAATAATTTATTTACTACCAAAAACCATTATATACGAATAAATTTCATGACCGCGTGTCGCCAAATTAATATAGCACAAGTGAGAACTTTCATCTACGAATTTCAATTACCTAGATAATACGTTTATCAATTAAACTCATTTTAAAAATCTCTTCGGCAGACGTAAGGAAGAAAGAAAGACAGAAATATCAACTATTTATCTAATTGTGCCGACTACGGTCATAAAATGCTGGCGTGACTCTCTGGGGCTTAGTCATCCCGTACTCCACTTAGATGTAAGTTATTGATTAAATTACTCCCGAATGAGATTCAGAACTTAATCCCAAAGACATTGGATGAAAGCAGTTCAGTGCCACCGCAGCTGTCATGAGCTCGTATGTCACTTAACATCGAGCGTATGCGTGCTAGTCTTATAATTAAATAGTTGAAAAAAGACAAAGTCAAAGCTTTGTAATAAATTGACATCCCTATTCCTTTCACAGTTGCTCTATTTTAACTGGATTGCTTCAGGAAACTGCGAACATCTGCACCCAAACACGCGACCGTTACACAAGAATGCAACATAAAACACTCTTGGCATTTACTGCGAGTAACGAACATTTTTATCACTGGCCAGTTGATTTCCTGTTTCATTTCTGAATATGTCCAATGATTGGTCAAAGCAGTTGCGATATTCTATGCTATAGTGAAAGTCGCTAATTGGCTGTTCGCAACGTTCATGTTTTTACTTTTTGTTTCCAATCTATTTGTCAAGAGCATTCGTTGATAATACTGGAGTTGAATCACAATAGGTTTTATTTAACATCTGTCAAAGTCTTACCTGATAAATTCTTTATTTAAACTATCATTGTGTTAACATCGAAGTCTGAACCGCGTAACTTCAACGTTCTTAGCTATAAGAAATGTGTAACTTGCAAAATGCAACAAAGGCGTGACTCGAACTACCCGCAAATTCGGCCATTCCTTGGGAAAGTTCCTGCAGGGAAATTATTGGGCGGTGAAGAAACGGGCGTTTGCCTTCTGACCACAGAATAACTCATAGTTACGTAATGTCTAACGTTATTTTATATCGCTGAGATGATATGATGCTGAAGATACTGCTGCAATAGATCAAAAGATAGATAGATTTGAGGTGATTTCAACCTCATGTTCATTTAAATTGTGTAGCAGCTAATTACAACTGTGCAAAATTATTTAAAAAAAATACCTAAAATGAAATCGACTTCAACACTTAAAAAAAATTTTTACTCAAAAATGGAACCGACTTCATCAATCAAAAGTGTGAAATAACTTGTTGAAGTCGGTACCATGCTAGTTCACAAAAGTGACTATTATCACAATATTGTGCTATACAGACATAATAGACATGTAGTTATATACCTTTTTTTTCGGAATATTTTTAGGCAGATACATTTTTTTTTCAAATACTTTCTATTGTTTTGGGGAAAATGCAGATGTGAATCTTTGTTTTCTGTGTTACACAAATGGGTGAATTCATGTGCCCCGTATAGCGCTCAATTACTTGTAACTTTGTCTGGTTTTCCGTCTTTTATATATATATTTTGTGAGTGCATTCTATGTGTCTAATTGTATGTGTGCTAATGCAACAAATACATTTCTGTATATGGGTAAAAGTAGGAAAACATTATCTATAAATTAACATAACACATGTGATGTTTTACCCGGCAAGCTAATGCACGCAAAGTAAAAACACGGACGGTCCATACAAGCGGAAAATGAGGGTAGCGCGAGAATAAATTCACATAATCTAATACGAGGTGTGAGAAACGTAGACACGAAATTAACGAAACACCGGATGTCACACCGCTGAGTGCTACAGCTTGGTGAGATATTGTTATTTTAGTAGAAATAAATGGATATTAGTTTTGTCGACAATCAGGTAGCTCCTGGCCAAGGATCGGGCAACTCTTTTTATCCCATTAGTACTGTTTATGTTATTCCATCATCTAATTACGTTTCCAAAGCTAGCACACGGCCTGTCTTTTATTCTGTTTCGACTCTGTATTCAGTCAGTGTCAAGAATATATATATTATTAATATATATATTCAAGTACTAGTAGCGCCTCGCGGTTTCACCCGCGTGGATTACGGTTTTCCCGCTACATCAATTATTCCACGGGAATCATACATTTTACCAGCATAAGACGTAGCCTATTTGCTATTCCAGACTATAACCTATATCTGTGCCAAATTTCATCCAGATCCCTTCAGCCATTTTGGCGTGATAGAGTAACAAAGATCCATCCATCTATCCATCCAAACGTTGACATTTATAATATTAGTGGAATGGGATGGGAATGTAACATTTTATTGTAGGCATAAGCTTGGCCTGAAACAATCTACCCATTTCTCGTTTGATTCAGTAAAGTAGTACGCACTTTACTGGAATTATACTTAATTATATTACTTTAATCATCGCTTTTTGTTTTTCTACGCAATAGAAACATTTTATTTTCCTACACTCATTTAATTTCGCGAACACTTAACGATTGTAACACTTCAATATTATTTTACATTATTACATGAATGCGCCATCGCTATACGGTAGATATGCCACCTATAACTACTAAGCGTTTCAACTCTATAATTATATTAAAATTTCCCGCCTATATCCCCATCTCAGTTTGACTCAGTTATGACATTTCTATTTAATGGAAATTGAATTGTCGTAGACCTGCAACATCCTTATAAATACCACATCTACTACCTGTAGACTATGTACTCTTTCCAGCTATGCAACTAATAACCGCCCCAGTATTTATGACTTGCCCCAAGCTTCTCTAGCTTGCTGTAATTGCAACTTATTGTGATTTGTGGCCTGTTTTAAACTTATATAGGATATGTATACCTACGTATCTTGTCTGTTAATATGTATGGCTCATAGAAAAAATCGGGCCGTAGTGGTACCGGACTAGAATAGTACTCCCCCATCTCTTCCCGCGGGTGCCGTAAGAGTTGGCTAAGGGACCATGTACCAGAAGGTGGGCAGCAGCGCCTTCTGAAGATTGGAAATCATCTTGCGCTCGCCAACCCGCCTGCCAAGCGTGGCGAGTATTGGCAAATCTACCCTTTATGGGGGAGGCATATGTCCAGCAGTGGACGCACATGGCTGAGAGAATGAAAAAATAGGAAAAATCTTAAACCCGGTAAAGTATAATCAGCACACTACTCTCCCTCTGTGTAATATGTGCAAAAAAGTGTAATCAGACAGTTATGTCAGACAAATACTCAATTTGGATACTTATTTAGATATAATATGTCGAGCTCGCATCTAATCAAATAAATAAATACACAATAAATAACGTACACAAAGAAAAACACTCAATGTCAGAATATTCGAATCAAATTGATTCCCTTCCACTCAAATAAGCGAGAAATAATCGTAACGCGTAGAAAAGGGAAACAATTACTGGGACTAACCGGTATTGCTTCAAATGTTCAAGTAGCTGAGGGGACAGCGGCCCGCATAGATTTCTAAACAGTACTGGATGTCGACATAATTTTTACTGTCTTATTACAGTTCATTTTAGATGTTTAGTTACAAAACATCGCAAAAAATATACCGTTAGGATGAAAAAAAAATGCACATACATACATAACATGCGTAGGTAATAAAATAACTTATGATCTACTTATTTTGATTAGACGATTAGTAGTTTTGTACCATTATTTTGTTTGTAGCAGTGGATATATTAGTAGGGATAGTGTGTGGAAATAGTGGGTTTTCCTCAATGTAAAAAAGTGTAAGTTCTCAATTCAGTAGTATTTTTTTGAGAAGTGTTAGTTTGTTGTGTTTATTGAAAATTCCTTAACTAATGAACTAACCAAATTTTTATTCATTCGCTAGGATATCTTTCAGATGTAGTCCTATACATTTTTTTTGAAATAATATAGAATAAGTATAGTTAAATGTTTCTATTTACGCTCAAATATACCTAAAAATATTGTACGTTTAAGTAGGTTCTCTGCTTTTATTGTTTTTATGTAGTTATTTCTTCAAGAGATGGTACTATACACTTTTGCATGAAGTTTTGTGCTATTACTATTTTGAATCTGACTATAAAGTTTTGTGGTTGTTCCTTGTCGTGATAGGTACTCGGCAGTGAACGTAACAACAAAGCTGAGGTACTGATTTGAGCTGTGTCAAGGCTATCAAAACAATAGAAAGGGGACACAGGGTGAAGTAAGGGCAATCGGCCCGATCTTCGACGACTTGTTTTATTGAGAGATGAGTTCTATGAGCCCAGGGTGACAATAGCAAGAGTGACAATAACGTAATGGATAAATTCACTTTGGGTATCTGTATACTCACAAGAGCACTTTAAGATGAGCATTTGAAATCCACAACTATGCACTACAATGGATTTATTTGTTACCTCTATGTTGTTTAATTCTTTTGTACTTTATTGTAGTGTTTCATCTACGTACGGACAAAGGCATTTTATATATTTTAGTTTTTCGAATATTTTTGTGTGTTTGTGTGATAAAATATGTGTCATTTTGGACAAAGGGTTAGGTAAGTCTATTTGCCAAATCATTTTTAATAAAGCTTTTAATAGAGCTTTTTGTAACCTTCTATTTCATTACATCATAATACAATAGTAAATTTTGAAGTCAATTTTTAATGCGGATTTTATCGTAATTTGTCGTACATATGTAAAAAGATATGTATTATTAAAATGTAAGATGGGGCACTAGCTCCTCGGGCGTGGACTGTGTAATTTAGAGCACGTTATCACGTTATTTAGTTGCAGTCGGGTCGGCAGCTGCTGTGCGGTACGTGTGGTTCTTACTGAATATGTTTATAATTAGGCCAAAATAATAAAGTAATCCCACTATTATTATACATGTTAATGGATGGATGGATGGATGGATGGATGGATGGATGGATGGATGGATGGATGTTTGTTACTCAATCATAGCAGAACGGCTGAACGGATATGGATGATATTATTATTATTATTATTAAGACAGAGATAGATTATAGTCTGGAATAGCACATAGGCTACTTTTTTTACCGGTAATATGTATGATTCCCGTGGAATAATTGATGTAGCGAAAAAACCTAATCCATGCAGGTGAAACCGCGGGTCGCTACTAGTAAATAATAGAGCACTTCCGGTGCTTTCAAAAAATGCAGAAATAGCTCGTGTTCGCACCCTATCTTTCTTTTCAATTGTAGGAGGTATAATTAAATCTTTAGAATGTGTGACACGTGTTTCACTCAATTTAATGTGGGTACTAGGTACGTATGTAATAATTTGTTATATAATTTGCTATAGTTGTCCATAAATAAATTACATTTATTTTAAAAAAATGTTTTAAATTTGTTGAATGTTTTAAGTTTTTAAGGTTTTATTCGCGTCACCCTTTCACTGCCGGAGTCAAAAGATTTCTCGGTAAACTATTCCCTAAAATGCACCATGGGTCAGTCTCCAAGGTTCACAAGCCGGATCAGTGATACAGGTCACATAATTAATGTTGATTTCGTCAATTGTATCATATCATACCTTAATATGTGAATTAACATTATGTGCAAAAGTTAAGACTAGAAATAATTATACAATTATGAAGTAGTTTAACAACTATAAGAACTGACTTCTGTCAGTGCTGAATAGATTCGGTGTATACTCTATAAAAAAGTATTTAAAAAAAAAAATGTGGCATCAATCTGACGGGCCGCCTGAAGGTAAGCGATAACCGTCGCCCTTGAATATCTGTAACACTAGGGGCATTACGATACGTTGCCAACACTTTTTAGACTTTGTCAACAATTTGAAAATATGCTCAAATAAAATTATATATTTTCCAAATCGATTCATAAATGGTGGAGTTATGAGATAACAGTCATTAAAAAAATAATAACAAATTGATAATCACTTTCTATTGTGTATCAGTTAGAACTAAACGGTGCCATTTGTATGACTCTCATTGCATATATTAGAAATTCAAATATCATTACTTACCTACTTAATAAAATAAAGTACCAAAAAGTGAAAAGAATACCGGTATTTCGATACGCAGCCAATTCGCGTCTGTTTTCACCAATATCGATATCGATATTTGACAGAATATCTGATACGACTTTTATGGATATTTTATATCCTCTAAATATACATTAGTCTTTTCGCATATGGCTACGTATGAGAACACCCGACAGGGGACGCTCTCCATATACTGATCAGTAATTTAGATATTGAAGCTGACGCCTTGGGATTTTATCTAAATATACATATTTTATGAATATCGTGAACTGAACCGATCTCGAGTTATTCAGTCTGCTCGCTGCCGCGAACGTTTCATTTTGCACAAATCATGTTTTTTAAATAGCCATTACGACACGCCGAATGAATCTGTTTTTTCCATTTCTGAATGTTATCATGTGCAAATAGTTTGAGAGATTCCGTCTATATTTTTTTACAAGTTTCAACTCACGCGGAGATCCGAAGTCTGACTCCTCAAGCCACAGCATACAAACTTTTAAGACCGTTGTGCGGAATTTCATTTGTTATGTAACTTTGCATTCAATGAAGAATGAATCCCATTTAGAATGACATGTATTAGATTTTAGTGCAGAGGCAGGAACAAAAAATCGAAGAACTAGAGAACTAAAAAAATCGAAGAGAAAGAAGAACGAATCTCTAACAAAGAACCAAGCGGCCCATTGTAGAAAGAGCATCCGAGTTTTTAAGACAATACTGTGCAGATATGAAATCTGCAGAGCTTAACTAATTGTGTAACGCTAAATCTTCTGAGAAAACTTTTAAGAGATTATGCTACCCATGTTTTCAACATATAATAGCCGGATGAGTTTGCTCAAGAGACGGATACTCATGAAGGGATGTGAAAGAGTATCAGAGGGACACAGAACACAACGGCGAGAGAGAGAGAGAGAGAGAGATAGGAAAAAGTCCTGTTTTTCCTTTCACGCAGGTAACATGATTGTAATAAATTGTATTACTGGTCGCAATAATCGTAATACATATGTATTCCAATTACTGTAACATCTCGTACACATAACGTTCTATTGTATTCAGAAACAGATACACTTTCGTAGTTTAGGAAGTGTGCGTTTAAAGTTTTTATTCAGTTAAAGCTTCGGGACACAGGACTCCTTATCTGTTATTGTTTCCAAACTAATGTTATTGGACGAGTTTTCTAACGTATTGTTAGATAAAAGTTTTACTTCCAAAAGAAGAGCAGACTTATTGGATTTCTTGTCGTTGCCAATCATCGTTAATTTAGCCGTAGAACTTCCAGTCAGTTTAGTCGGGACATTCCAACAGTCTTCTCCATTGATACCGTGCAAAGTCGGCCTCAGTATGTAAGTCCCCATTTACCATTCCATGGTCATCACATATCGTGGTCAAACGGTAGATGTATGCAATATTTGAAAAAAAATTGTGATTGTGTAGGCGTTGACAACATAAACTTTTTTAATATTCAGTGCGTTTTTTACTCCAGGTCTGTTCATTTTTGGTAGAATTTATAATCGCTGACATAAAACATCTCTTTTAGATATAATACAGAAGAAAATAGTTACTTATTTCTAGAATTACCATGAGCTGGGGCTATTAGAGCAGGCTTCCGTTTACTCATAAACTGAGTGCTATTATCTCCTAGCAACCCCGAAGGTTTAAGGCACGTTCAAACGGCTTACCCGGTATTTGTTTAGGTAAGGAAGGAGTTTTTTAATACTTCGCTTGTGTTTTCTGGAATAAACGTGGTTAGTGCGAGGTGTTGCAATAAGAATTTAAGGCCGAATAAGTTTTATTTTTATCGGCTACCTGGCGACACTGCAGATATTATAATTAGTTATAAAATATCTTTCCACTAATTAGTCAAATTACATCTTGGCATAAATATATAACACGTATGTTGTTTATGTATGCATGCAAAAAATACAATTGTGTCAGTATTATAATTTTATATATTTATCAGTACTTATACAAGGGTAAAAACCCATCATATAGCATCCTGCATCCTCAAAATATTTAAAACAATTTCAATGCTCATCTTTTGGATTGTAATTTGTCACTAAACGGCTGCAACATATCTTTTTTGAATGTCGACTAGACCAAATTTATCACGTTCACGAACTCTAAGGGAAGATTACCTGAGGTTGAAATCAAAGTTCATTTAAATTATGTAACAGCCCACTACAATTGTGTGAAGTTGCAAAAGGTTTATAATATCAGATACTACACGGAGTCAAGCTGGATAACAAAATGACCTGGAAAACGCATGTAGAGTGACTTTGTTTTAGTAGCGACTTTTAGATCGCGTGTACCACCCATAAATATTTAATTCGTAAAAAATAATCTACCCAGACCAAAATCCTATTTAGAAAGCCGTAAAGACAAAACAAAACTGTACATGACTTCGCTTTCAGGTGATGAGGTTTTACTTCATATCTTAATTTAGAATATTCAAATCAGAAAGTCAGTAGACCTTTACTCAAGAATAACTTGCATTAATACCATAACACGGGGAAAAGATAGGCGAACCAAGTACAGTAGGTACAAAAACGTGTAACGAATTTTTTACGGTTATGGTTATGGTTTATTTAATGTGAATTATTCTTGAATAAAGGTCTAACTGACGGTCGCCGTGGCGCAGTGGTTAGTCTCAGTGACATGACTACTGTGTCTCCGGGATCCTGGGTTCGAATCCCAGCAGGGGCAAACATTTGTGCGATTAGTGTAGGTGTTTGTCCCGGGTCTTGGATGTTGTGTGTGTCCATGTCTCCCGCGATACAGGGATTCCTAGTGCGGGGGTCTGAGTGTGCTATGGTCAAAAAAAGGTCAAATATGTTTACTCACTTTTTTAGACATGCAGCCTTAATAAACGGAATTGCAAGTTCGCATTTTTTTCTTTATTTTATTTAATGGACAATCCACAGCTATTACATTGATTCATACAATTTTCTACCTTACACTATAATATAATTGCTCAATATATAACTAATTAAACTTAAATTAAGCTAACACCTCATGCATTATTAACACTAATTTTATTGTTGATAAAACAACAACTTGTGGGTAAAACCACAAAGCATTAGCTATACTTGGTGCTATGGTACTTTAATTTTACAATTCATCATCATCATCTCAGTCATACGTCCACTGCTGGACGTCCTGAATTTTACAATTATCCCTCAAAAACTCATACTTTAATTCACAATTGTGAATGCATAATTGTTCTGTTTTATATGTATATAAGTATATATATATATATATCAGCCCCAGGGTACCATAGCACAGGCTCTGCCTAGTTTAGGACCTGAAGACCTTGTGTGAATGTTAATAAATAAATAAAAATAAAAATAAATAAATATATGTATTAATTTTGACTTGCATATCCTTGTTAAAATTTTAACACATTTTTCAATTACATCGTAACAAATTTTCCCTTTTAAAAGTTATATCTATCATCATCGATTTTTATAAATCAAATATTTTCTACTATTAAGCGTGCTATACCGCATTTACTGGCTTTTATTAGAAATGCCTTGACGGTCCAGACTAGACTTCAAGTGGAATTTCAATATAAATATGACAAATGGATCTTTTCTACGCGATTGTTTTATTTCCAAACGTATTTATTTATTCATTATTGATGGAGCTCGATTTCTATAGTCCATAAACTCAAACTTATATATGTATTGTCAGTAGTTATGATAGAAGAATGGCATATATGCAAGCGCTAGAATGTGGATTGTAGCTTAATTATGTAATTGAAGTTTTGCCATTTTTAATATGCTATTCCTAAGCCTGGATTACTTTTTCGCTAGCTGTTAGTCTTGCTTATAAAAATGACTTTCCGTTGACGAAATGTTAGCTTACGATGAATAGGTGAATACAGTCAAACCTGGGTAAGTGAGAAAACTCTATAAGTGAGAGTAATAGCCAGTACCCATCATTTTAAGCTCCCAAAACCCCTATTAGCGAGAAACAGAAACCTCTGTAAGAGAGAGTCGTTTTTCCCTCATGGACCTCCGTAAGTGAGACTGCTACTTATCTATACCTCTATAAGCGACAGTCGAGCTTTATTTATCTATATTATTCAGAAGGAACTATAGCTACAATAAAAATACATATACATATACATAAAAGATACATACAGTAACAAATGACAAAACAAATTTCAAATTTAACATCTGCTATTTTATGACTCATTCTTAACTTTCGTGAAACTTTCTACCATAGTTTTTGTATTGTTTTCTCGTCAATATTGTACCTATTCTATTTCGTGGAACTACACGTTAGTACTTGCTGTGACTTGCTATTGCTGCGTACCTCTATAAGAGAGAAACGCTACCCATGTACCTGCATTAACGAGAAACCTCTATAAGCGAGAATGAGATTGTGCTCCCTTGAACTCTCGCTTATCCAGGTTTGACTGTATAATTGAAACATTAAGCCATGAGTTGAGCTGTGCTTAGTCAAGTGTTGGGTGGTAAACAATAATAATTGATCTCATCATAGGCAATGCAAGTACATACGTTTAGAATACCATCTACCTATTGCGCTCTTACAATGGAGTTTATTTATTTATTTATTAACATTCACACAAGGTCTTCAGGTCCCAAACTAGGCAGAGCCTGTGCTATGGTCACCTGATGACTGATATATATATATATATACTTATATACATATACACACCCAGACACAGGTCAAACCGACATGTTCATGCACACAAATGTTTGACCTGTCCGGGAATCGAACCCGGGACCAGCGGCTCAGAAGGCAGAGTGCTACCAACTGCGGCAACCGACCAGTTACCCTGGCCTTTATGTTAGAGAGAAGAGTAATGGTCATACCACGCTGGCGAATTGCGGTTGGCAGATAAGGCGGGCACAGCTCAATTTCACAGTTTTCTGACTGCCCATGCTGCTCAGGTGACCTCAGTAGAGTTGTCCTGAGACAAAACCTGGGACTGACAGCTTAACATACATTCTGACGAATGGAACAACTCATGGCAGAGAACGTGGCTCAACTTAGTTTATCGCATACGCAAGCTCCACTACGACCGTTTATGTTTCACAATCTTGCATAACTAGTATTATGAATAAAAAAACAAATATAGGTCGAAATAAATGAAAGAGAGAAAAGTTGTGCGATTTAGGAAAAATCTGATTAGAGTGTACTATCTACTCACTGATGGCAGAAGATTGATGAAATGAAAGTGACTAATGGGCCTTCATTCTTTCTTTGTATCTCATGAACGACGCTTAAATATATCCATGCGACTTAGCCGTGATAAGAAAAGGTTCCTTTTTTCAAAAGCCGCTTTAGTAAGAGTTTGTTTATATTCTCTGTCCATTTCCTCGTTTGAAAACAGATTTGTAGACGCTGATGTATGCGAAGATGGTCTGAAAGAAAAGCAATCGACACTTCTATGATGGTTCGGGGTTCAGCATGAAACCTTGGTAAAAGTGTACCAGGGGCACTTTACTAGTTGCCAAATCAATATATATTAAAAACAATGTGTTCCTCGACCATAGTATAGCAGGCAGTGTCGCACGACAAAGTTGGCTTTTATTTGTAATCAGGCTAATCCTTATTTTAAGATGAACCACTTATAACTAACTAATTGGTAGGCGTTTGATTTCTACATTTGACTTTAGATGACCAATTACGGTCCCTGTGAGTGGGCTCGTGGTTGCACAACCAGCTATAGAGAGGGCTATGCTCGGGGCTTAGCTACGCGATCGAATCAGAAATGAGAAGATCCGTAGAAGAGCGAAAGTCACCGACACAGCGCAGCGGATTAGCAAGCAGAAGTGGCAGTAGGCAGGGACATAGCTCGAAGAACTGATGGCCGTTGGGGTCGAAGGGTCTCGAATGGAGACCACGGACTGGCAAGAGCAGCTTAGGACGGCCACAGACAAGGTGGACAGACGTTCTGGCTAGGATCGTAGGTAAGGGCTGGATGTGGGCCGCTTCCATCCGGTTCTTGTAGAAATCAATGAGAGAGGCATATGCTCAGCAGTCGGCGTCCTATGGCTGAGATGATGATGATGATGGCCAACGCGATTGGTTCAAGATCTATTTTGTTGGGGTCAGGTTACGTAAAAATTCATATTTGTAGACTTGATAGAATACTTCATTATGCATTTTCTTTTTCGAAAAGAAGACACCAAAAACTGTCAACAAGCAAATAAAACGGGAAACACTCCCAAGTTATCCAGTCAAATAGTCTTGCGATCTTCTGCGACTTTACAATTGGATTTTTGCGAGAAATACTTCTAGTTTTAATTAAAAGTTAGTAAAACTCTGCTCTTGCTGAGCGTGAATCATATTCATGGTACGGACGTACAATAATGTCTCCCAAAAGGGACATTTAGTTCTGCACTGTTCATAATGGACATTATAGTATAAAATCGCGCTAAAAAGAGTTTCCTGCAAAAACTTTTTTGAGATTAAAATAGACTTATACTATAACGGTGACTGACTATTCACAGGAAATTGTAGTAACTTTTAGTCAGTTGAAATTTATATTAATTAAATATAAATAATTCCCGATAAATACGAAATGGTTAAAACTGTTTAAAATTATTCATGAATTTCTAGATTGATATAAGTTGAATCAAAAAGTCATTAATAATACTAGTTTCACGTTAAAGTTCGTATTTATTCCTAAAATACATATACGTTATACGTTTCACGTTTTCGAAACAAAAGTGTTTGCAACACTGACTGAATAGTTTTGAATTCCCAAATACACACCTAAACTTCGAAATACCAAACCGCAGGCAGCGCAAACAAAGAGCCGGCCCAATTGTTGTCAAATGAAGATTCAATTGGAGCACAATAAATTAGTTCACAAACGCCTTAGCCTGCGTCCTTTAGTGGTCCCTTCATTTGCACAGTCACATGGCTCTTATTGTGCTATGGGGTCCTTAGATAAACGGATAAACAGTCCCTTTGTCTTTGAATGTATTCGCAGCTCGATCGCCGTCTAATTGCTATTTTGTTAGCCAGTTATTGGTTCCTTCAATTTTCTTGTTGGTTAATTATTTACTTGAAAATTAAGCTATTTCTATTTTAATTTACTTGTGTTGTACGCAATTGTTTCAAAAAGCCTCAGCAGTATTTAATCAGCTGCAGCTAATCTCTTGACAGCAGGTCAAGGATTAGAGTAAACAAATCTGATAAAACAGCGACGGGAAAAGAAAGATATGCCGGGGTCGCAGAAAGTGGAAGTCCATCAGCTGTACATACCACACATGTAACACGCGGACTCTATGTAATGTCTTATGTCTTGCAATAATTTTAAGAAAACGTGACTAGTTAAGTGATTACAAGATCTTTTTCTTTTTTTTCTTTTCTCAGCTATGTGCGTCCACTGTTGGACGTATGCCTCCCCCATATAGGGGGGATTTGCCAATACTCGCCACGCTTGGCAGGCGGGTTGGCGAGCGCAGTATGATTTCCGATCCTCAGAAGACGCTGCTGCCCACCTCCTGGTACGTTATCCCTTAGCCGACTCTTACGGCACCCGCGGGAAGAGATGGGGGAGTACTATTCTAGGCCGGTACCACCACGGCACTACAAGATATTATATGATTATATGACTTAATAAAAGGATATATAAAACCTGTAAGGTGAGGAGATGGTTTTAATAATGAATGTTTATTACTTATTCATTTGAGGCGTTCATTAATTTCGAACCCGCTTAAACTGAACACCTTACCGTTTCAAATTCTGCACTCGCACCATCCATATGTAACCGCGATGTGAAATTTAAATCACCTGAAACCGAACCTCCATTGTAAGATCCAAGTTAAATCCTGCGGACGGGTAGAGAAGACGGCAGGATACTCCGGTTTTGCCCAGTCAAATGTTGGCAGTGACATTCACCATTATTGCCTTCTGTGCAAATATTACCAAGTAGCTTAGTCACTGAATGAACTTAGCAAACAGTGCCTCAGGTCGCCCGACATCAGAAATCGAATGCCTCTAATGAATACCTATGAAAAGTTCGTACAATAGACAATATTAATATTAATTAATAGATTTAGATTAACACGTCATGGTTTTCGATATATTTTGTTACGTTTCTATGATTCGGCTGCTCGCAACCGTGGCCATAGTATAAGAGGGTTAGCGAAGGATACCTTCGTTAACATTCTTGTACTATGGCCACGGTGGCTATGCTAGAAATATATATAACAGAGGGGTTAAGGAAAAGAGTACGAAAAGAGAATGTAGTTGCGTCGTGCTACGATTTCAGTAGTAAATTAATCTTCTAAATAAATAAAAGTCTTAAATGCATATCGTTTAAAATGTTAGTATCTACGCCATAAAGACCCCGCTCTTGTTTTTTATTATGGTAAATAAACGCTACTTATATTTTTTCAAAAAGTCCTTGGAGAGTTTATTTCTTAACACCTGAGTCAGTACCACAGACATTTTTCTTGAAAGGAATCAAAATATTCCCCGTAGCATTTATTCGAAATACGTAGCCCTTATGTCCATGGAAATAGAGTTCGAAGGATTCGAGAATAACGGTGAAAAATATCTTATTTGAATATTCCAGCTTCGAGGAAATGGATCGGATAAGCGTGAAACTTTTAACTGAAATAATATTGTCGTTTGTACTAGAAGAGTATTTTTGTCGTTTTAGCGTGGAGTAGCAGAGTTTTACTTTTGAATCTCATTGAATATATCTTTTTAATTAATGTTTTAACGTAAACATTTAAAGTATACCTACTCTCGATAAAAAACGGGACGTTGTTAAACGCGAAGTATAAAGGAAAAACTCGCACATAACTGAAGTTTGCGGATTGTTAAAAACCTTGAAAAGAGCCATACATTGATGTTCGTGATAAACGAACAAAAAAAACATCCCAAAGTGCCAACGCAACCGCTAAACTTTAAGAAACTTGGAGAAAAAGTGTGCGCTAAGAGCTTTATACGAGCAATATTTCATAGTTTAAAAGAGGAAAGCTCCGGGATACCTTTTATTCAATGTTTATGAAGTCTACGGGCTTCTTGCCGCTTGTTGCTTAAGAACTTGAGGTATTTTGAACAATTTCTTGCAAAATAATGGGAGCGTTTGTTGTTTCATTTACTTTTTCTGGTATCTCAGTTTTCAGAAAAAGACCTCTAGTTAATCGAATTTTATAATCGTCCAACCAGCACGCTTAACGCCTATCTTTACTCATTATGAAATGTCACTTCATACTTTTATACCCTAGTATGAACATGTTTGCTCTTTTAACCAAATCGTACACGATTACTGATAAAAGAATATCAGTCTTACCGCCGAACTGCTAGTATAAGATTAACTCTTGTCATGTTGCGCTACATTCTTGTGAATATATATTTGATATAACCTTTATATCTTTGGCCTAATTTAAGTTTGTTTATAAACTTGCAGTGTTTGCTCTAATCAATGCTTCCTGGCCTATTAGCTATCGCAGGGTCCTGCGTTCTGCAGCACCATGCGTCACGCCGTATCGTTTAGGAAGCAAGCACTTTGCGGTTTCTTTCCCGGCGTCGGACGGTGGCGTCCTATGGTAATTCTGCTTCCTTCCCCATGGCCGTTAACCCCATAAATTAGGTGCCAACGCCCGCCCGCTGCGCTGAAAAATTACCAACTGAAGCGGAAATTGATATGGTGAAGCTGGAAGAGCGGGACGTAGTTCGATGTGACCACAAGCGTAGTTCATTTCTAGTATCTACTGTTTCGGCAGTCAATTATATCGTGTCTACGGACATCAAAGCTCAAAAAACAGGCTAGGGGCTGGTTTTTTATTCATACATTTCATAATTAAGCAAACACATGTTTAAAAAAAGTTGATAACACTTCTAATAAATTCTACTAATATTTTAAATGCGAATGTTTGTGTGTATGTCTGTATGTTTGTTAGTTCTTCACGCTGAAATAGCTACACCGATTTCGATGAAATTTGGTATGGAGATAGTTTAAACCCTGGATTAACACATAGGCTACTTTTATCTCGGAAAAAGTATAGTTCCCTTGGGATACTTGAGGTAGCGGGAAAACCGTAATCCACGCGGGTGAAACCGTGGGGCGCTACTAGTAGGATTATATAGTCCGAATTTTGAGTCATACAACTAGTGGGAAAAATTACGCGACCAATATTGTTGAAAATGCTTAACACCCACTGACGAAATTTTGTATACAAATTTAAAAGTTTGTTTTAAGAAATGATTCTTTTGCTTTTGTTTTTTTTTCTAGCCACATCTAGCGTCTTAAATCTACAAACACAGTAGGTCGTTGCCGTCGAGTTTGGCGTTTACGGATCGTTTGGTCAATAATGTGAGATGGGCAGCTCTCTTTTCAAGAGCTACTGAATGTTATTGTACCATAAAACAAGTGTACGTGGATATGTTTTCCTTCTCTTCTAGATGTTTACATGTTACCTTTTAGAGTTCCACAAATGTAGATACCAATATGAACGGGAACCTTATTGCGGTCACACTTCAATCTTTTGTGTAAAAAGTTGAAACAATATCGAGTATCGATTAGGTAATCTAATTCAGCGATTCTCATGGTCTTCCCTATCGCACGTTCGCAAATAATTAAAAATTCAATGGCACTGGGACGGCGATGTTTTGGCGGGATTTCGCAAACATATTATACTAGTAGCGCCCCGCGGTTTCACCCGCGTTGATTACGGCTTTCCCGCTACCTCAATTATCCAATGGGTACTATACTTTTTCCAGGATAAAAGTAGCCTATGTGTTAATCCAGGGTTTAAACTATCTCCATACCAAATTTCATCGAAATCAGTGTAGCCGTTTGAGCGTGAAGAAGTAACACACATACACACAAACATTCGCATTTATAATGTTAGTAGGAAGTAAGATATCCTTTAAATCGTAAATCAATGTTTGAATTTATCCCTTCCTTTTAACATCTGAGAGGATGTTGTTCCTAACGCCATCTACCTTTAAGTAACGTAAGGTCCGCCTAGCATGTTGTCATTTAATGCAATAAACCATAAAAACTGTTATTACAGTATTCATACACCCATTCGTATTAAACGAAGAGTCGTTCATACATCATTCACAAACGAACCTAAATAGCAGCTGCATTCACGGAACAAAACCAGATTTAGCCGGAATCGATCCGGACAAAAATGTCTCCGCCGTGTTCCCCAATTAAGGTTGACATTGATTCTGTCTGCAGCCTGGTGGCTGAGCCCGAAATAGCTGCGGCCTGCTCGATCGATCCGACAACAACACTCAAACAACAGCAAAACAACCAAAAACCAACCTTTGCTCTGTATATATAAAGCTCACGTTAAGTGAAAAGGAAATAGGCCGGAAACAAAGCAGGAATGAACAATCAGGTTGTGGAACTTTGAACTTTAGGGTCTGCGATGTTAGGTCGTGTAAAGTTAAAATTTATAGTGGGAATTGAAAATCTCAACATGCAATTTAAAACTCAAATAATTGAACGGCAAGGTTGATGCGGTGTAACTGCAAATAGACATTTAGTTAATTAATGTATTAATTCAAGAGGCTCTGAAAATTGCCAGCAACTGATCCAGATGGCGCTCGATTATCCAGGAAAAAATATTTGGTGGAGGTAGTCACGACCCTCAGTCATGAGGATAACAAGTAACGGAGGAGGAGGGAAGTTAGTACCTAGTGATTTGTAGGTTTCACTTCTATTCAATAGCATTAATATTGTTCTTAGTACAGTAGAACCTCGATAACTCAAACCTCGGTAACTTAAAAATCTCTATAACTTAAATATGTAATCTCTGTATTGGCCCTCAGTTACTTAAAGAAATGTTCCCACAACCTCTATAACATAAAATTGTTTGTCAATGAGTCATTTTGAAAGAGAGTGCAAAACAAAAGGTTTCGGTATTTATTGCTTGCACGTGTTCACTAGTTAAATTTTTAACGTAAAGAATACATACATCACCTATTGTTTGCTTCTTCGAAATTCTTTATAGCTTTGCGAGTTTTTGCTATTCGAGTAAAAATAGGAACAAGGGTACATACATATGCACATACCAACCTTTATTATTACCTATTCCTAAATATCCCTAATTATTTTATGTTTCCCTTGGACTTTAACTTATCGAGGTTCTACTGTAGTTAGTTCAGAGTAGTGTATTAGGGAGTACAGATAGAACCAAGGTATGACCTAGGAGTACATTGCTTTACGCGGTTGATCGGGTAAGATCGCATATTTTGTAAACGTCATCACGAGCGCTACTTACATTCCGCATCCTATTTTTATACTAGCATATGAAATGGTTCAAAATTCATCCTTTTCAACTCGTTAACGTCAGATAAATGTCATCCGCGTAAGTGGGTGTTTACACTTATAAATAAAGAAACCTTTTGGGGACCCTTTTTTTGTTAGTACGACATTTCTATAGCGTTAATTCCGTAACCGCAGGTAGCTAATGACGTCGACTGAAACCTTCAGGATTTGCGCATTTGTAAATTAAAATATCGGCGCAGAGATGACGTCGTCTCTATGGGAATACTCGTATATAGCTAACAATAATGACGTCACAGTTTTGCGTATCGATAAACGTGAAAATTAAGATATGGAAAAAGTGTAAGGCAGGTGTGTGGTAAGCGTAAGGTATGGTTTTAAGCGTAAGCTGCAGTTTTGTAGTTGTCGTTACATAAAAGAACGCTGAGCGATAGTAAAGGGATGTTTTTGCGACGGGTACAAAATGTGTATTTCTTATTAAGCAATGAAGATTACTTTGAATTGAATATATTGTATTTTTGGAAATCAGAAGTGATATAAATTAAAAATAAGAAAAAACATGATGAAGAATTTTATTACAATGTTATTCTGTTACAAAATGTCATGAAGCCACACTTCACACATTAAAATGGAACATTTACATATACAAAGACACAAAATGACAGCATAAATTAGAATGGAACGATCTTACGGTATGCAGCGTCGAGCCCAACCAAGGTGGTTGGGCTCGACGCTGCATACCGTAAGATCGTTCCATTCTAATGTATCGACCGACCGACGACTGAACAAAAATGTGTCGGTACTCGACTGAACGCTTGCTTTTATAAGTGATAGTAGGGATCAATGTTGTCAGTGATATAGCTAAGAGTTTGGTAATAAATGTATTAATTAAGTTTATTAATGATCTAGAGTGCCAATCACCGAATGAATCCTAAAAATACGAAATGAACCTGTGTGAAAAATACACTGCGTATACCTATATACATAGCATTTAGGGTACGCGAGTATATTAAAGTTGTATATGTATATAATAAACGTTAATTCGCTGACAACAAAGTGGTTTTGCGGTGAAAATCGCATCGTTGACGCGCCACCGGAATATTCAATTACAACACAAAGCCTGCCTATACAAGGAATAGAATTAATGCGTTGGTTACTTTATTTTCATTTAAAATTAGTAATAGGCAAGTCATTCGGCTAATGTTTAAAGTCTTTCCAAAATTAAAATACGTAAGTCGTGCTAGAATCAATTCTGAAATTGAATTATAAACACCATTTATTTCGTAATTAGGCAGTGGAGTTTCAGTGTGCGATCAATCAACCAAACTATATAACCGGTCAACTGGTTAAGGAACACAAAAAGCACGTTAATTCTTTTATTGTTTGTGTTAGGATAACAGTCGTTCGGATACGTTGGGGACTCTCATCTTTATATGTCTTTAATTAATTTGTTTCCTTCTTTTTTTCTAAAAGCTTGATACGCATTAAAAAAGTAAATTTGAACAGAATTGTCATATTTGTGTAATTATATATTTTTAACTTCTAACAAGTTTATCTAAATAGGTAAGCAAGAAACATATTTTTTAACACACCTATAGATACAGCATATTTTTTTTCTTAAATATGTAAAAGCTTACTTATGCATACATATAAAGAAACTACATATAAAGGCTTTCAATTTTGCTTAACTGTTGTACTTGCTCCTAAAAATGAAGTAATTCACAAACGGACAGTCTGAGAGACAGGCATAAAAGTCTTCCCTTAAGAATTCCTTTCTAATAAGGAGTCCAGAAACTTCTCATAACGTTTCATAACAAGAATTGAAAGGCAAGACGTGGGGAACAATAATTGCATTGCAGCTCGCCCGTTTTTATCCGAGAACCGGTCAGATCCGGTTGATTCCGGTTCCGATCCGGAGCGGACTGGCCCAGAGCGATGAGATCCGTTGCGGTCCGCGCCGCTGCGTATTGGATTGACGTGTAATTTTGTGATCGCGGTGCTTCTATCTGGATATCGTGTTCAGACGCTAACGTAAAAACTTGGTTGCCGGCTTAATTCGCAGACGTGAAAAGTAAAATGAAAACGGGGCTAAATGCGACCCTCGCGTATGCGGATTCCTAACTTACATAGTATATTATGTATTATCGATTTTGCAAATATATTGTGTTTTTCATCAGTAAAAGATTTATAAATATATATAGTAAAAGACTGCATCATCACTTAACATCAGGTGAGATAGTGGTCAAACGCTTGCCCTTTTCCAATATAAATTAACTTATGGTCTTGCATTCAACTATTTTATTTTTACTGTAATATAAACAAGTTTGACTCATCATCGTCATCATATGCCAGCTATAAGATGTCCCACCTGGACAAATGGCTCTCCCATTTCTACAAGGACCAGTTGGAAACGGCACGCATCCAGCCTCTTCCTGCGATATTGTTCAGGTCGTCTGTGCACAAAAAGGTTGCCCTTGGATGCCCTCCGCTGAGCTTGGCTGTCCGTGGTAAGAACCTTTCAACACCATCGGTTATTCGTGGTCAGTTCTGCGTCCAAATTTGATTCATGTATGTATAGCAAATGCAAGCGGAAATGCAAAACAGGTTCCCTGTACATCTCAAAATGGTTTTCATTTAAATCTTTATATGCAGGTATAAGTAAGCTTTTACATATTTAAGAAAAAAAATATGCCGAATCTATAGGTGTGTTAAAAAATACGTTTCCTGCTTACCTATTTATATAAACTTGTTTATCATGACGTTATCCATGTACAAACTGCAGGCCAAAATATTAGAGCAGTTCCGAAAGAGCTGGGAGATGTACATACGAAAATAACTCTTTAAGACCTGTAAATTCTAATTTAAAATCCAAAAACAAATTTGTGATAAACCTCTGCCTTTTAGTAAAGATTCAGCTATTTTTATATTTAGATATGTTGATGACGATAATTTTTCAATAGTTAAATTAAAAAAATCGAAACATATCAGACATGAGATGGCATACCATCAGGCCGCCGATGTATTTGTATCCTATATAGTATTTTTCCTAGTATTTTTTCTGCATTGGATCACTAATGTGTATGAAATGAGTACTGCTGCAATTATATAACTGTTACATTAAAATTCTCTAAGACAAATAACTTCAGAAATCTAATTATTTTTGGACTATAACAATATTGTACAAAAATAAAACAGCGCTATTTTTCATGTATGAAAAATACTACTTAATTTGCTTTAAAAGCTTTTAACATTTTCACATAATTGTATCATGAACGTCATGAAATATTCCTTTAGCAGAGAATAAGGTAAAAAGCGTTTAAAATAGTGGTATTATGACTACGCGTCGTAAAACACAATGTTTAAAATCTACTGCTTCGCACTCGGGTATTAAGTATAGAGTGCAATTTCCCATTTTCGTGTGCACTGAGTCTTACACTAGCAACACTGTGGTAGGTTCTGGCCCTTACTAGTTGTTTACGTCTCGTCTCCGTACGGTGCAAACTGGCTAACGCAAACTTGTGAATATAAATTTGATGGTATAGTAACATGCTTACAAAGTTGATACGAACAGACATGCTCAAAAGATTCATACATTTATGACTACTGTGTGCTTACTAAATACTTACTGAACTCACTGATATGTTGTTATCTCTGTGTTTGTATTTTTTGAATATTATTCATTTTAAATTACTTTGTTCGAAGGCCAAGTTAAACAGCAGTTACGGTTTCAGAATATTTATTATCTCAAAAGAATTACATTCACTTACTGAGATATATAATAACTTAAAAATAAACACTTATTGTGCCGTAGCTCAGCAATTGATATAATAATAATTATTCAGCGTCGTCAGTTCAGCTAATTAAAATTCTCTGGAATGATATGTGAAATTTTCGCGATACTAGTCAACTTTAAATCGTGTATAATTTATTATTAATGTGAATAAAGAGTCAATTTGTAAAGGAAAAATTTAGTTTTGAACAAACTCGACTCGATCTCACTTCATCCCCACAAGACAAGAACTTGATAACCTTTAGTAATCAGCATTAGTTGGATTACACGGGAAGTCCCCGATGCGCGAAATGACAACTTAAGCACCTGCCCATCGCGTTAATGTCGAGGTGAAAAGATATACCGTTCTGATGGAGTGCCATCGGAGATTATGGGTGGACCAGCTGCTGTTTGTTGCTGAGTAAACTTTATGGTGTATAGAAATTGTCTCACAACCGTTACGAAAAAAGGCGTAGGGCTTTCTAGCTTTCTTCCTGCTATTGCTATTCTATATAGTATATGACATCTTGAAATATATATTAGAGCTTTGATAGTCCCTGGGTAAAGATTGTCGGCCGTCACAGACGGAATCCGATTTTATTTCATTCATTCATTTCATTTTGACCTTGAGTTTTCGTTGAAGGTTTCATCGTATTCATATGTTAATGGTTAACCCTTTCTAGCTAGTGCCCGTGTGAAATGCCAAACCTAACATTGTTAAGTTTACAAATCTGTCATCTAATACCCAGCAGCTGTGCTGGACATTCTAGATCTAGTGGAAGTATCACAGCCACCTTCAGCCAAACGCCAGAGTTATCAATGATTAGTATAAGCTGACATGAAAGTTTTACGAGACCAAACAGGGAGTATTCGACATTTAAATGAAAAAAGGATGTGAAGGGTTTAAGGTAACCTGCGTGGACAATATTTAACTTTTTCTTGAAAGTAAAGAGAACCGATTTTGGTCAAACTTTTACGGGACTAATAGAAAATATCTTTTTAGAATAGAATATTTTTCTACTTCTACGTTGCATCCTCTTGCTTTAAGTTTCTAAATTCTTTAGCGTTATATCATGAAAATTAAACGACACGAAATATTCTGCGAATACTGAAATTTTTTTAATAGCACTGCATGAAGCGAACATAATTCAGTAACAAAAGGCGTACCTCACATATTCCGTCAGTCGCTTGTCTACAAAAACGAATTTGTTTAAGTGCGAATCTTGTTTTATTTCACAGTAAGCATTCATACAATTGTGAATCAAATTTCCTGCAGAGTTCGATACGGAGGGTACATCTTCCCGTAGCACAAATAATTTACAAGAGTGTGTTCATACTGCGTGTACAAAGAATTGAATAACGCACCAATCGCACTCGCAAGCAATAAATTCTCACAAGTGCCATTTTTTTACTAGATACTATGTTTTGTACAGAGTTTGTCACACAATTGACGTGAATAATGACGTTTTTGTGTCGTCTTCAGATAATCATTGAAATAACGCATTTATTGCTCTATATGTGCTATAAAAGTCGGCTGATTCGTGAGTCGTCGACACACTTTGTCCAAATATTTCCACTAATCGGCGGCCCGTGGGTTACACAGTTTATTGTTAATATTACTGCCAATAAATTGTAATAATATGTCTACTAAGATTCCATATTGTATTATGCTATGATAATTTCAACAATATTACATACTAATTACTTTATTAATACTTATCTCCCATATTCAATTATTTATCTCTCTCTGTCTCTCTCTCTAACGCCTTTTACTTTTTTGAACGACACCATTTTTTTTTGCTTATGTAATGAAGAACCTACAAACTTAAAGCGTAACAAATTATAACCTAGTGTATTTTAAAATGTCACTTGTTTTGACATGTAAAAATGTTCGCGTTACATGGTATCATATTTTGTCGAGAGCGCGCTCTGGCGGACGAAAAACGTTTTCATATGTAAATCGAATACGGGACCGTAAGGTGTTTACAAAACTATATTATCTATTTTGTTTTAGCGAACACTTTAGAACTCGTTTTTACTCAGTTACTAAGATCCTAAAAGTCTTATTGTGTCTTAGTCGTATAGCTTATGGTATTTACATATTTTTGTGCAACTTAAAGTTTTTAAGAGATTTATGGTTTATTGCATTAACAACATGCTAGGTGGAACTTACGTTCTAATATTAGAAGGAAAAAATTCGGCTGCTAGTGGCACTTGAACCCACGACTACAGAATACCGTCCTGTCGCTTTGTCCAACTAAGCTATAGCAGCCCATACCATGCCGAATTACTTCCTTCGTTTTAACATCTGAGGTTAAGGTTTTTAATCTACCATTATAACACACTCACTAGCTGCGCCCCGCGGTTTCACCCGCGTGGTGATGATGACGATGATGAGCCTCTGACACTCACAAGCAACGTGGCTTTCTATTGGTAAACGAATTTTCAAAATCGGTGCAGTAAATCAGAGATTACCCTTTATAACCTTACAAACTTTACCTCTTTATAATATTAATACAGATTCATATCCGAAGATACATATATTTTTGTTCATAAAACAAAATGTCGTACGTCACATCGATAACTCCCGACATAACATATACTATACGATTATTTTTATTACCATCCACGATAGTCATTTGTTTATTTTTTGTAAAGACTATCAATTGTTACAACGTGGTGTTGTAGGTACATACATGCTCCTAATTTTAATTATTATACATAATTATTTATTCTAGCTATAGATTTATAATGTGGTTAGTATAATTCTTCAAAATTAAAAACCACTACATACACATGTCAATAAAGAGACAGACCAACAAACTATTCATCGATTTTATTGCATAAAGAATTTTTTTACGATAATGCTATTTTTCAAAACTATTGTAAGGAGAAATCAGAAATTACAGTTGAACTTCAGTGTGGTACTTACAATACTCATAATTATTTATTGCCATTAAACTATTGCAATTATACATTTAATGCGGTTAGTATAATTCTTGAATATTAAAAACTACTGTACATACAGACGACGATCAAAAAGACTGACCAATAAAACATGCGATGATTATGTTACTTGAACAATTAATTTTACTAATCCTATTTTTGAAAGCTGAAGGAAGATCAAAAATTCACGTCAAACTTCAGAGTGGTATTGCCACACGTAAAATTATAGTTTTCCTTAAAGTTCGTGTGGCTGTCGTCGTTGGAATCGACTCTGCGAAACTTTTGTCGTAATTGCTTGCGCTGCATTCTTTCTAATATTATAGAATCTGAAACTGGATAAGATTCTTTTTAGCTTGTGTGAGTGAAATTGCACCTGAATTTGATTTGCTTGTTCATTTTTATTTATGTATAACAAGGCTTGACGGTATATATAATACTATCTTGAGGAAAGGGCTTTACTCGTCAAAAGTCTCCAGCAGAGCAGCTATACAGGACGGGCCATTTAGATGGTCAGTATGGACAAGTCTGAAACTATAGGCCATACAGAGATCTGTAAATTCTTAAGACGAATGTCATCGATTTTAGAGAATTGAAAATGCTTTCATAGATTTAACACAAACCTTGTACTCAGATCGGAAACAAAATTCGGTCATAGAAAATAAGAATAAGAAGATAAAGAAAAATAAACTTACTATTTCGATATAACATTCTATTTCGATGCCGACCATGCAGGTATAAATCATGTAGAATTAAATGTTACTATGCATGATATCTAAAATAAATTGAATATTTTGTATTTCATATCCTTTAATTTTGTTATATTATGTGTAAATGATCGAATTGAAAACCATTTTAACATGTTCTTATTAGCTTATCTTGTATCTATGAACATAGGTAACGGAGTATTTAAACGTGATTTTAACCCCCAAAAGAAGTCACTGATTAATTTGAAACTTTGGACACTTATCAAGGACCGATGACAATGCAATAATGTCTATTATAATTACCAGGCTCTATAAGGTTTTGCTATTATTTTATTCTAAGTCACGGTAGTATCATGAGCCCAGTATAATTATATGAGTAGAATAAATGTATCACGCCTTTTTGTTATTAGCTTCGCCTTTATCTATGTAAACCATTCTTGGAACGTGATTTTCACCCCTCTTAAACGTCGGATTTATTTGAAACCTTGCACACTAATCAAAGATAAAGATTAATGGTAAATTGAAGTAAATAAAATACATGCGTGGAACCGCGCCGAAATATCGAAAACTCAATATAATTATGGTGCGTATCCCGTGTTAAACACATATAAATATTTTAAAAACACGCTTTATATATTAAATAAGACAAATAAAAAATTAGAAAAATGTTTCGAACAGAGGGTTGGTATTGATGAGCCTTTTAGTTGGCCTCTGAATGAACTTAAGAGCTTCTAGTTGGTACTTAGCCGAGGTCTCCCACAAATGAGCACTTCTAATATAATATGCCTATGGGGACCGGAAGCTCAACTGCATTTCCAACACAGGCGCGAGGAGAGCGCGTGGTTGATGTACCGCGTGACCAAAATGCTAGCAAACGAAACCGCAGCGGCTTTGGGCAATTGCATTCAAAACAATTATGTCGGTCTTTTTATTCTTGTTGTCTTCTTCATGTCACAATTACGTGTGTAAACATATAAATGAGCAACTCATAATAGCCCAGTATTGATCTGGTTGGAGATGAAAGAATTATAACTTGGCTTCACAAGTTACAGCCAGAAATAGAGGTCGCGCCTCGCGACATACAAACTATGCTATAAGCAAAAAGATAGTTATGACACGAGTCATATAGGTACATGTATGAGATACAACCAACAAAATATCAAGATTCATGCTCCCGGTATGAAAGAAAAAAGTCCTGGGAGCCAGTGAATTGGTCCTCAACAAGCCGGATGCCTGTAATTGAGTTAGTGCCGGCACTCCCGACTTCTCTCGGTGTCGGGCCGTGAAACTGGAGTGGGCTTGTCAGCTGTGTAAGCGGCACTGAGCTTTATTCGCAGTGTTACTAATTTATGTTCAACGCGTAAATTTTTCAGCTATGCTCTTTTATAGTCAAGTCTATAATTTTTTTATGCATTTTGTATCAAAAAATATAATTTTCAATGCAGAAAAAATATTTTTAGCCCTTCAGCTCATCTACTCATCAACTCATACACTAAGTACATATGGTATTTGCTATAAGTAAGTGTATAGCAGTATGCTTGATAATCAGCTCTGAAGTTGCAACTTTAAACCAACCCCCGATGATTCCTCAGCGGGGGGAGCGTCAGTTGTCAAACTGACGGACACTGGTTCGATCCCCAACAACTGCTTGAGCACCGTTTTCAAATTCCCAGCATCTTGGTATTGAACTTTCTAGTACCCCCTGACGTTGAGTCCTTGTGTGCCAGTAAGCATTCAAGGTCTAGCGTGATAACATCTCCGACCATATCGCCACCGACCATCAAGTGAGATAGTGGTCAAACGCCTGATCTATACAGTATAAGAAAAACTGAGATTCGAGTATTGACCAGTACAAATGTACTAGTACTGACAAGATCGGTGCCTATAAAATAGTCCTAACCGGATAGTCCTGCTTAGCGAAATATTACAATAGTCAGACATCTTACGTTCTTCCGACACAACTGAATTGGACGGCTTGAAGTGCACCCATGGACGATAGCGGCAAATTTTAAATCCCATTAGTTATCATCTGCCGATCTATTCAACTAAGATGTAAATGTGTCCACGTTGCTGGTCCGCGACGATGTTCATTATGCCTGTTGCACACAATGGTTATTGTTGGAGAACCTTGGACCGAGTGCTCAAAAGGATATGTCGCTCACAACAGAAAGATCAATCTGAGAGGGCTGTTTCGATTACAATTATAAGTGTTAATTTAAGTACACCCCAAGCGGGACGTGAGTACAGAACTTGTCACCTCCACGTTGAATAAGTGTTTATATGTTTCTCGTAGAGTTGGAATAGTTTGTTCCCCGCTTTATTTATAGCCCGACCGGTAGGCGCCCGAAGCGGATGCGGAATCAATGCGATGAATAGCTGAGAAACGAATTGCGGGAATCGTCTGCGAAAGTTTGTATCAGACAAACCGCACTACCTAAAGTATATCATTAGACGATGTGCGAGGATGTAGGAAGGCTTGGATATGGCAAAAGTGTAACAGAGAATTTCAATAGTCACTTTTTTGTTAATTAACTACCCATAGATATCCTTTTAATATGTAAGAGCACAGTAATAAATTATAACAATGATACTTATGTTATTTGTAATTGTGTTCAGTTTATCACAACTACATATAAACATGAGAAACTAAAATAAATACATGATGTCAGTTTGCTGTAGCTATGAGCCTATAATTATAACAAAAACATTAAAAAATGCAAAAGCATCATTGAAATATTTTGATTGACAAAAATATAAATAGGCGAATTAAAACGTTATAACAGTATACTAACATTATAAATGTATAAAACACGGGAGTTACTCACGTAATAAGTCAGAGGGTTCCGACTATAGTTTCAACCACATTCGGTGGTCTTTTTCAAGGAGAATACGGGGCGCTCGCGGACGCGGTCGCGATTCGCCTGGTACTGTTAAAGTAAAATTAACACATACACTGTTAAAGATAGAAATAAATTCTTGAGTATTGGTTTGTCAGTACGGAAAGAATGTAGTTTTGGGAGAGAATATAGTGTAGATATACATATATATGAAATAGTACATTCGACTGTACAAAATGATACGGTTGCTCACTTGTGCCTGTTAACGTGTAACTTGAGATGTAACATGAAACCAGACATTACACAAAGTATATACAAGGCAACTGTTACATTATATTTTAACTCATATCGTAAGTACTTCCTTGCTAATCTAAATCCAAACACAAAATTATACCTAAATTTCTTAATATTGTTTTATTTATTATATATCTGAAATTTTAACAGCTTCAAGTTATAATTTGTCTGTAACGCATTCCGTTTAGAAATTCGACACTTCCGACAGGTAGACAGTATTGAGTACTGCTCGCTATTTGCACTTTGCTACAGGAGAGCAGCAAACACTTCACGATAGAGAGGATAGGAAAAAAGTAAATCACCCTATTTTTTATTACTCGAGTTTATAAAACGTGTACCTCGATACCTTCATATTTGACTTTTTTACGTAAGTTCAGTTCTAATTTTTTTGCAATTTCACAATGCTATAAGGTTCAAAATAGGGAATTGGCAATAGCGCTCGTTAAGTCATATTCGTCAAGTAATTTCACTTGTTATCCATCCTTACATTTAATTCCGGTAATGCTAAAGCACTACCGAACACACTATAGGGCACTAGTGGTGGTAAATGCTGGCACGTATTTGGCTCAAGGAATCAGCATTGCAATTCAACGGGGCAATGCTGCTAGCATTCTGGGCACGCTGCCAGCCGGTAGCGGGTTAGAACATTTAAGTTTTCTATAGGCTAGATTGCTCAAATGTTATTGTAGTGGCTGCGGTATTGGTGTTTTACTCCAATGCATACATAAAAAAAAATACATACATCTGTTACCGGCATGAAGGTTATCTCAATAAACGTGTGACTTTACTCCTAAAATGTGGTTTCACGGTATTAAAAGTGGTTACTTCAAGATTTTTATACAAATACTAGCTGCGACCCACGGTTTTACCCGCGTGGGCTACGGTTTTTTCGCTACCTCAGTTATCCCACGGGAATCATACTTTTCAATTAAATCATATAGGTATCTCTTTACCAAAATTCATCAAAATTGGTTGAGCGGTTTGGAGTGAAAACGTAACAGACAGAGTTAACTTCACATGTATAATATACAGGTTTTTGTTGTATCCCAGGGGAACCACCATTTTTATGGGGATAAAAAGCAGCCTTATCCAGGTTATAAGGTATCTAAATTCCGAATTTCATTCAAATCTATCAAGCCGTCAAGTGGTAACAAATACACATGTATGCACAGATACAAATTTGCATATATAAATGTGTTACTATTATATAATTACAAATATTGGTATCATTATACAAGAAGTAATTCTAAACTTACCTCCATGCAAAACATCTGATAATGAAGCGTAGGTGTTTTTATTCACAATCGTGTCTCTTGCTCATGTTTATCAACGAAGCAATTTAAACACCAACGAAGATTTATCAAACTAATGCAATATCTACAGAACGTTATAAATGGTACTTTCAGTGCATTCTTACTACTTACTAACTTGATGTCTTAAGGTGGCGGGCGCAGTGTAGTTCTTTGCGAATTGTATCTGTCTATAGGCAGTGGTTACCACTTAACATTTTGGGGGACTTTTGCTTGTTTGCTTAACTCATAAAAAAACTGAAATGGTGTAAAGTAAACCGCAGCACTGTGATCATATTTTCGTCAAATTTCTGTGTTCATGGATTCCAAAAGTTGTATAATATTGTACAAGTTCCTTCTATTTAAGGGATTGTTGATGAAATAGTTGACGCTTGTTTACCAATAACACACAAATGTCACGTGTTGAACACAGCTTAAATCCGGCTGTAATCCGGGCGGTAGTGGGTAATCCGCTTCGGAACTGTCAACGGATTGTTAGTGCCTACGTGTTCATGTTTTAGAAATAAAATATTATATCTCCATTTAGTTAGTTACGTTTGCTTGAATTTTATTTGGAAGCACCTAAGTGATAGCTTTATAAATACTAAGACGGTAAAAAATGCCTGATATAAAAATTAACATTTCGTTTTGAGCAAGATTGGTTACTCGGCAAATTTGATATAGATAGGTGATAGAAAAAAAGGCTAAACTAAATTTACAAACGGGTTAAGTAATTATATTAAATACACAATATAGACGTGTTAAGTGTAGCAGTGTAAGTATTAAGTAAATTGCAATTTAATTTCCAGTTTTTATAAAATTATGCTGACTAATTATTGTAATCGTAATATTTATGTAAAATTATTAAACACATACCGTTGAATATACTCATAGAATTAAAAAGAGACTAAGCCCTGTACAGAGTCGAGGCTAGGTGACTATATACTATATGGATATAGCGTACATTCAAAATTACTTGCTCTGGGTAAAATAAGACTAAGACTACCTAAGATTTTTATCTAGGGACATAGGTATGACCTTCGTGCGCTGGTTATAAAAGCACGAAATTTGATATCCACTTTATTTCCTGTATATAACTAAGATTGATCACATACTTTTATATATAAATAAATTTGAAATACCGTATCTGTAGAATAGCTATTCTACATCATCGGATATAAGTCAGCGTTTAATTGATACGGAACTAAGTTTGGAGTCAGAACCATAATGAGTCCACGGAGTCGATTCCCTCATAATGAACCTATTCAATTTGGATCTTTGTCCTGCTAGTCCAGATATTCTAAGAACTGCTTCGGAAAAACCGATGCATAACTATGCTTTTAGGACGGTTTGTAATGCTTTAATTTATATATTTTTATTTATTTATTTATTAACATTCACACAAGGTCTTCAGGTCCCAAACTAGGCAGAGCCTGTGCTATGGTAACCTGATGACTCATATAAATACTCATATACATATACATACCCAGACACAGGTCAAACAGACATGTTCATACACACAAATGTTTGACCTGTCCGGGAATCGGACCCGGGACCAGCGGCTCAGAAGGCAGAGTGTTACCAACTGCGCCAACCGGCCAGTCATAACTATGGTGGATATGTATGTAGTTGACCTTTTTATGATAGGAATTTTATTTAACACCATGCATGAACATGTTAGGTGTAATGTCCATACATGCACGTGTTGTCGGGATTAGGTATTTTTGTTCAGGATACAATCCTCATGTAAATTATGTGAATGACAATAAATCCTCATGAGCATTTCAATCACCCTAACCACGATCTATTTCAGCAGCACTTTAACCGGCCGTCACCGTTAAACAGCTGGTTATAAATCGCTCATTACCCGGGATATTACGGGCGGCGCTCCATTACTGATCATTAGATATTAATGTGCGCAGTGCTCGTCTGCCGGGAGACTGTCTGGATGGCAGAGGCACAAGGCTGGCTATGGGTACTATCACTATAGACTGAATCCTGTCACAGTTTCAATATTATATATACATATTTACCTTGAACACCGACTCGGATTTGCTTGCGAAGTTTTCTATCAGAGAAATTTCGATGAAGATGCATTAGATTTCCACAATTTCATTCTATCATCTGATAATAAAAAATAAGGATGTAGTTGTAGTTGTTCAGAGATTTGATCAACACATTAAAAACATATTTTTGTGCAATAAGACGTTTCGTTCACATACTAGGCACCTATTGATATAAAGATGTTCTCTTTTCCTCCTATTTTCTTATTACGTAATCAGCACCTCACATAAAAGTTAGTTGACAACACCATCAATGTAATTACGATGTCATTATCTAACCACAAGAGTGCGGACGGAGCCAAGTGCGGCCACTAACTTACGGTTGTGTAACAGGACCTTCGCCAAATTGAAGTCTGTTACGTGCCAACCTTAATTCAAACTTCTTTGGTGCCTTTTAGACGGTAGATATGAATTGTAATGCGATTTTGTTTTCGCGTTTCGAAACCAATGAGGAAAAAGCGCTAAAGACCTTATTACGGATGTCGCTGTAATGTAACTGTCAATACTATATTTACCTTATACATATGAATTTGGTTAAATTTTAGATTTTTTTTTTCAATATTTCGTTCTGTTCTACAAATATATAATTACTTATTACATATAATACGAATAAGGGATCAATTAAAATAGATTGAGGTCCTTTTCGGAAGTATTCTCGTATGAGAAAAACTTTGGGAAGATACTAAATCAATAATGTTGTTAATAACAAATAAATACTATTCTTCGTTTTATTTGTTATCTTATTTATGTGGTAATTATATTTTACATCGTCGAATTCGAAGTGATGTACTACAAATGGGTCCGTTCTCAAAAATGCTCGGTACGCTTCATTGGGATCGATCGGTTATCAGAGACAGGACTATTGTCACCAATGAACCTAATATAATATTTTGATACTTGATCGAACCCAGCAACAATGTGCAATAATTGTTGACATCTCCCACCTGCTTAAAGGAAACCTCGGGAAGTCGGGAAGTCTGAGAAGGACAAGCTCAGCAAGTGCACGATCGATTGAAACACGACCAATACAATTTTATCCTGTATCAGCCTGAGATGAAAGTCTTGTACCCTGGGCTGTAGAACACAAAAGCTTGGGCGCGAGAGAATCGGCTAGTTTAACGATATAACAAGCAAAAGTCGCGCCGTGTAAACAGAATCTAACCAATGTAAACTATGTTGTAGTCTGTGCGAACACTTGCAAGCTCGAAAGCGATTAGGGCCACGCTCGCACTGAGTCGATATGAAGATATTAGCGATCGAATATTTGATTTATGTCCAATGACTTGCTGGAACTGGCGGAGTGTAAAGATGTGATGGTGGATCACACTTGACAGGTATTTAATGTGACATTTGCTTTTTTGGCGGGAAGCTGAGATGTGAGAATTCGTCATTCGTTATACAATAATAAATCAATCTTTTTGTAATACATATATTGTTTAACACGGGATACGCACCATGATTTTGATTGAGTTCCTGATATTTCGGCGCAGTTCCAGGCACCGCGATCACGAAGTCACCGTGATATTATTAAATTATGATTAAGCGTTTGACTACTATTTTATTTAGTGGTCAGTGACTATTATGGTCGAGGGTGGAACCATGCGAGACCATAGAACGTTAACTGGCTATTAAGGGCTATCGACCTATAGACAAAGTGTGTTTGGTAACAATAATTTGAATAAGCAAATCTACGACGACTTGAAGACAGTCACCCTGGGCACTGACCTGAACTCGTACTCTCCCATTCTATCTTTTCTGCCATCTGTGTTCATAGCACGTGGAAACATAACTCAATAGAGGCGTAACGTGTGCTAAAGTGATGTTTCAACTCAGTTTCATGCGCAAATAGGATTCGTCACGGCATACAGCTTAGCTGTTAAAATAGGGATGAAAATTTCGTGTTGAATAGAGCTTAAAAAAAAAAGAAATATATTTATTAAAATCGTCTCTTCGTTCGAGAAGATAACAGTCAACTTTTCTATCGAAGTGTTTTGTTTCTACATATGCGAGTAAAACGCGCACAACCATAGATTGAAGTTGACCCCCTCAATCTGTTTGCCATATAAGTACAATTTGCGTGTATTTAAAGAGTTTGCGAACTAAATATATTTAAGCTGATGTGATAAAACGAACATTATTATTATTATTACAATTAAAGTGTTATAGTGAATAACACTAAGATATTAGTAAAACATGAGTTTCCGAACGATTCTCGTTTAGAAGTGTTACAAATTTTATAAAGTGTTGAGTGTAAGTGATTACATGAGCAACAAGGTGCATGCATATCTTATAGTTTGTGTATACTTACTTTGTGCAATACAACACGTCTGAAGAATGTATTACTTGACACTGGATAAATGTGTAGGCGGAGTCAGAAGTGTGTTGCTATAACATGAATGTCTCGCTTCAAAAAAGGGAAAACAAATATGTAATAAAGTGGCATCCCTGTACAAGAAACAATAAAATATTCACACCTCTGGTAACTGATATTCGATAAACGTTAGCGTTTTTGGCCCGCGCCGTGAGTGGATCTAAGGGTGTCAGCCATCACAAGGATCGTATAACTTGTTAATGTACTCTCAATATATTGCTACATATACATACCTACATCCTAGTGCGGGGGTCTGAGTGTGATAAAAAAATTAAAAAAAAATAAAATTCTGAACATGTATGATATAAATAAAAATAAGCACATCAAACTTTTTCTTTATACATTCCGATGTATGAAAATGGGTAGGAAATTCCGGATGCTGATAATTATGAACAAAAGGTCATGGAAAACAATAGCGCCATCTATATCAACAATGGGGCCAGTTGTGGATTTTATTCTTCCAGGGAATATTAATATAATTTATTTTACATGAGGGTAAAGTTGTTTTTGGCGTGAGTGCTTGAAATATGGAACGAAGGAAATTAAAACGTTCCTTAAGGTTATGCAGGGAAGAGGAATGGAACAGAATAGCGTAAGGAAGAGACAAAATGTGAACATTCCGCCGAAGACATATAGGAAGGCACTTGAGCTTACTTAGTACGGAAATCGGAAAAATATATATATATATATAACAGTGGTCAAACGCAAGCTTATAACCTGTAAAAAAAAAAAAAAAAAAAAAATTTTCGCAAGCCTTATACAAAAGTTTTGAAGACGCTCAAGTTTAGTTGGCTGGTCTGAAACATGAAGATAGCAAACGTATATTTATTTATTTTTTATACTGTATAGACTAGCGTTTGACCACACGTCAGCGTGATCAAGAATAGATAATAAGAGAGACGTGCCAATACAATTTTAGTGGTAGTCGGTAGAAAATCACGAAGTCAGTTAAGCACCAGTAGATTCAAACATCTTACAGCTGGTCAGCTACTGTAAGTTGCGGCTTCCGACTTAGAGATTCGTCTTTAGTGATCCCAAGATTTTAAACCGTCCGACTAAAAGGGATAGTGATACCATCGAGCACTACTTGTGGTAATAAGTCCTGATTGTTGTTAAAAAGTTAAAGAAGTTTGGTAATTTCCGAACTGAGATCTCTACAGGAAATATATACTACATATAAGAACATATACAAAACAACGGTCGGGTATTGGAAAACAATATCGTTGTATTTTGAAACAATGGCACGCAAAAACCATACTTCATATGGCTCGTTCGTTGGAGAAATCGATTCTGTCCAAATTATGAGGCAGACGCGGGACGCAGCGAAACAGTATCATATTATATTCTGCGTATTGTTTGCTATATTTTTGTATTATAGTTTAACTGTATAGGGTTAGTGTCATATATGACCAAAATTCAACGCTTATTTGCTCACAGCTGAATATGATACTGATCTTAGTGTGTGTAACATAACAATCAAATATAATGTATAAAATATAATAATGTATTTGTATGACATGAAGATTTACATAATATAGAGATGCTTTTTTGCCTTAGGGGTATCCAGATGTATCAATCTTTCGATTGATACGATCCTGACACATTTTCGTCGCTTCATCCACGCACATATAGATTTAGTTTTTATTTATGGTTATAACACTCGCATCCCACTTGCCTGCAAATGTTGTGTCTAAGTATATCGGTTGAAGCGCTTTGGAATTATAACTAATGTTGTAACTAATATATTATGTGAATTTTTTTTAAAATAATGGCAGATGAATGATTTTGTGGTAGAAGTAGTTGAAACCAATTTCTGCCGATTTCAACTACTTAATGCACAATGATGTCTAGATTTAGTAAAGATCTCTTATTTCTAGTATACAAGCTGCGCCCCGAGGTGTTGTCGCGTTGGCATGATTGAATGGACAATTTTTGTATTTTCACGTCACCATATTTTCGGGTAAAAGTAGCCTATGTGTGGCAACGACAGGCAAAGTTTCGCCTTTTTAATATTAGTGTGATTTAAAACGGGGTACACAATATAATGACAAAATCTACTTGACACTTAGCATTCAGTATTGCGAAATATTATCCATCAAAAGATGAAGAGAAAGCGTGTCAAGCCGTCACGCTGCGACATGTCAGCGACTCATTTCGAGGGATATCGAATATTCTGATTGTGAGTGCCTCGTCTGTACAAACCTTATTCCATTGGTGAGTGCTGTCGTGTGTACACACCGTAATGGCACTCTTCAAGATTTACTTTGTTGTAATGAAAACGTTACAAGTGTTTAAGAGGCTCTTACTGAATTTTATTTTTTATTCTAGCTAAATATTAATAAACTGGCAGCGTAATTATAGTTAACCAACGCACTGTTTTATGCGATATTTTTAGTTCCCATATCATCGTCCGTCGGCAGACGTAAAATAGTGCAATAAGTGCCATCATTGCGGTTTGACGTGGCAGTGTGAAGTACGTATCTTCTAAGCTTGCCTGGTATATCTTCGACCCATCGCTTAACAGCAATTGAGGTATTGGTCATACTATACTATAAAATGGTATCAGACCAAATTAAATAGTACAACTTATTAGTACTGCAGTACTGTTCCCAGTTTATATTTGTATACATAGCTTCAATATGCCAACCCGCTACCAGCTAGCATCACTGCCTTGTTAGAATACACAATATAATATCACTCTGACCGTGGCTAATTAGATAGATATAAATTCTAAATGCATATATTTCAGATAATCGAGAATTTACTTACCGTTGTTTCTTAATTCAGTTCACAACTGGTACAAATATATTATTACAATTGTAATTTGTACACGATTCCAGTAATATCATCGCGTTTTAATCAAACACTGATCTAACCTATTCATCATCGTCCCTTGTTAGGGTTACACAGACAAAAGGAAGACTTTGGTTCCGCACAAAGGTGATTACCATCTGTGTAATAAGTACGTGAATGGGAGTCCGACGAAATCTTAATTAGGTTTCGCTGGGGCCGTAATGTTACGACTTGTAAAACTTGCTCTTTTATTGTACGGTACATTATCAGCGCCGTCATCTACGGAACCCTCGTTATTTGGTGTTTAATTAGGCTAATAATCGATTTTGTTTTTATGTAAGCACAGCAATACTTATCTTCTTTGGTTTTAATGTGTGTGATGTGTGTGTGTGTGGAATTATCCGTTTTTTCAACGCATATCAAAACATTTGCGTTGCTGTTTGGTTTCAAAAGCAAAATGTTTTTCCACGACCAAAACGATACTGGTTATCAACAAGCAAAATAACGTAGAAATAGCGTTCGAATTTCAAAAACTTCACCGATGCAGATACATGGAAGATCGGTCAGTAATAATTGATCAGCAAATCGAAGTAAACAGCCACCTGGCTGGCGTTCATGATTGCCTTCAATAATGCATTGTTCGCGGCACGAAAGGTAATAGCCGACGGGATATGAAACTATATGGTTTCATGGAAAGCGTTTGAGCAGCATGCCTTTTTGATTCCAACGTGTAACCCAGCAGTAGTAATAAGCGTGCTGGCGCACGTTCGGAGCAAACAAGGCTTGACTGCACACGCCATTAAGATATTCAAAGCCGATATCGTCGGCCCGTTGACTGGACAAGTAGGTACTTTAAAATTATTTTTCAGGTTTTGCCTGTGTTCGCAATACGCTGGCGTTATTTACGGATCGCGGCGTATCTCTAAAAATTATAATATTTATTACAAGCTTCGTGTTAATGGCGTCTGAGAGCTTGTACCGTTGGCTTTTAGCGGTATCGTCTGTGTTTATCTATCCGTAATTTTTCATAGTTTGAACAAGTGTTATAATTTAGATAAGTAGTTGCCGCGAACTCCGAAATTAGGTTTGATAACGTCGGCAATAAATTTTCGAAATGCTTTTGAGTTATATTAGCAAACAAATTATGAAAGTTTGGTAATTTGAAGTGGCCTGTTTTTGTAATTGGCGGCGTACGTACTTATCATAAACTTTACACGTTATAAACGAAATATATTTAAACATATATTTCATCACAACATTTAAATTCCTTTTCTTCTCCCGCATACTATTCATAAACAATATCAACACAACTTTTTAACTACTTTAATTATTAACATTCATAATTATAGTAAAGTCTGTACATTTCCTGCGGATTGCATCGCTCAATTAAATAACTCACTGTGATGTTACAGCTTGGATGGGTGACCGCTAGTGTCAGCGTTGATTGAGCGCCTCCGTATTTCAGAGAACATTTTAAGCCGTCGGATGTCGAGATACCCACTAGTCAATTTGCAAACAGGCAACGTGCTCGATTATATCCATTATTTAATTAATTAAGAAGAAAGTCTTTGCTTAGTCCGAACCTAATATAAAATAGTCTAAACTATGTTAGAGTAATTAACTAATATGGTTAGCTGATAAAAAGAAGTTGCTAGCCGTAAATATTTTATGTGTCATGCTATACATACAAAAGAATTTAAAATGACAAATGAAAGTCGTCCATAAAATAAAATCCAATTCCTTCTAATTTTACATACTAATGAATCTGCATTTGTTGTTAATTATTTGCACTTAATCACGAGATCACGCCATCATTTACATGGGGGAGGGGGATCAGAAGAGAGGAAGAGACACCTGCATCCTATTAATTAGGATGGCTTCCGTTGGATGATGGTGATGTATTGTCTGTTATGATTGCTACAATTTTAGTAGAAAATTTTAGTTCAAAGATTTGTTCAATAAAGACGTTACTATTTTATATTGTTTTCATGTTCTGAGTCTTAAAATATGTTTCATAATAAATATCTGGCTTTAAATTGTTCATCTCGCTTACGTAGAAACAATTAAATATATCTAACTGTAGGTACATACCTATCAATTCAATAACACAATTGACGGTTAATACTAAGCTCGATTAATCAACGCGGACGCTGCGATACTACTGCGTTAGGATTGCGATGGTAATTCGTGCTACGACAGAATAGAGAAGGACCTTGTGGTGTGACTTGGTTTGGATGACGTCACTCGCTCTACATATAAATTAATGCAACATTGCATTTCTTATGTCACTACACGGTATATCCGAGTATAATCTTCGATAACGAGTATATCCTTCTAGGTGTTAGTATATATTAAAATCAAATATAATTTGTGTCAGACAACTGAGAACCAGGGGCTAGTTACACAACAGCAAACAAAGGTGAAGGTATGTAATAACTAAACACCGAACTTCGCTATATTGAGGGTGCAACAAAGTTACGTGAGGGTTATTATGGCCAGCCTATATTCTTAACAAACGGCTCAGGGATCTCCAGAGGATACTGGTACTATATGTACCTGGGCGGCATTACATTTGGATGACTACCTTCTAGGGTGAGCATGGTCCATTTCCGTCCTCATTCGCATGCAATGCCTCAGTACAGGCGCCTGAAGATCCTCTGGTAGTAGTTTACAGGAATATAACGTTACGTAATATAGCGTCCCCTCGTTCCCAACTTGTGTGCAGAAGAACAAACCTCGTAGCCCGACACCGTGACTTACCCATTGTTAATATAATAAAAATCCCCATAATAATGAGAGACCATAAAAACGAAACGAGCCTTTTAATATTTATACCGATTTGCGAGAAAAATTGTCGGTTCGCCAGCCGGCCTTATTTGTCTCGGCGTCTCGTCTGTTTTCCTAAAGCGGCTTTTTGGGAAAATCCAAAGAGAAAAACAACAAAAAACAAAGAGAAATCCGGGTGATGTAACCGATCGCCCCTCTGTAAATCATTAATGTAAACATTATTTTAAATTGAGTTATTTTATCGGGTTGCCATGGATACTTGTTTGACTCGATGACGGGTTACTTATTTTGACTCAATGGCTTGACTGAAATTGAGGACAATTTGTTTAAAAATATTATCTATAACTAAAATTAATATTAAAAACATGTATATATAGTTACGAGTGAATAATTATATTTTAAGCTATCGTGCGAAGCTATAATCGCGTATAAAGCCTCCCATTGTTTTTTACAGTATTTATGTTTTGTAAGTACATATCTTAATCTTCTTAATTTATTAGTGTAATAAATCTAACACCACATCATCGTTTTACGTCAGCAAATATACATACGAGTATCAAAGGGAAACTTATTAATTGAAATTGACTTAAAACTTACGAGTGTAAAATGATGAGATGCGAATAATAATTAATGTTCCTGTAAAATTAATAAATAATAAAATTATTTTAGGTCTATTAGCGCATAGGGTTATTATGATAATAAGCTGCATGTGTCACATCTTTATTGTCAGTCAGCGAAAAAGTTCTTGTTCATCCTAATCAACAAATATCCGGACGGACTAATGTGCAGTTTGAGTAATAGTGCACTTGTAACAACACTAGTAACAAAATCAGTTCACCCTAAAATAAACAATATAATCTATATAATACATAGCATATCGGGTTGCTTTGAAAATCACTTTTAAAAATCAAAAGCGCGTTACAAAAATCGCTCTATATGACTGTAGGTAGACCGTAGGCAACAAAGCAGTTAATTGAAACAAGCGCGGCTGGCGGCTGGGATACAGAATAAAATATATAGTATATTGACTTGCATCCTTCGCTTTGAGCATCATTTTGACGCTCATAGACTTGTTTATATTTTGATTTATATGAGTTTAAAATTCTGGCGAAACTTGTTACGCAATCAATATCAGACGAATAATTAATTAATTATGATCTCTACTATTAAAGATTAGTAAGATCTTGTATTTTATACAGGTACCTACTAATATTTTTTGTAAAGTTAGTGCAGCATATAATACAAAAACATGTGTTAATAACGCATACATAAGAGGAACCTGCTGCGGTGTGAGCATCATTCCGTACTTGTCATTTTACACTGTGGCGGAGCGTAGCCTCTCCGCGCGCCTCAGTGCTACGACGCTTGTCGCGTAGATCGCTCGCGTAGCGCTACGCCCCGTAGTGGTTGCTACGCTCGCTACGTAGTGCTAGTGATGTGAGAGTGTAAATATTCCTACGCATGTAAATATTTTTAAACATGTAAATATCTGTGTTGGCAAAATACACAAGATGTGTTATGCCAACAAAAATGTGTTTGTGCTCCGTGACGGATTTGGAATGCGTTTACGGCGGTAATTTTTTTATATATAAGCGGTATTTTGTAACAGAAGCTTAATAACGTGTACCTAAAGAACTTCCTAAAGTTGATCTGATATTTTAATCTGTTTTATATGATTCGTTCCATTTTATTTCTCTGCTGCTACATATGATAATATCTATACTTTGAATATATTATTTTTTTAAACAACAAATTATTCAGTTTATAATTTAGTTATTTTAATCAACGCCTAGTAGATATTTACTGATTAAGCTCGTTAATATGCATATATATGCGCACGTATCAAGAATGAAAAAATGTATTCAAAAACATTGACAACAATAATTATATTCTGTTCTTAATTTTTGAAAGAAATCCATGCAATACGAAAATCTTCAAGGACCATTAATTAAATGTGAAAAGTCTATTAAAACCCTAATGAATATTATTAAAGTGGCCATTACAGCTGTAATTAAAGAAAGAATGTGTAAAAGAATATAATTAAGAAGGCAGTTCAAATTAATTGATAGTGAAACGACTTGCTATCTGCCCACTAATATTATAAAGGTAAAAGTTTGTTGACCCTAGATTAACACATGGCTACTTTTTACCTCTAAAATAATTGCTGTTCTCTTGGGATAGGAAATAATTCAAAAACCTTTGTTACTCATTCGCGCTCAAACGGCTGTACCAATTTCAATCAAATTTGGTATGGAGATAGGTTAGACTCTCAAGTGACCTATGTGTCCTTTTATTTTGAAAAAAGTATACTTCCCGTAGGATAGTTGAGATAGCGGGAAAACCGTAATCAACAAAGGTGATACATTTCTCGTTCAGTGACAGAGATTGCTGTCCAGTATGGCACGCCCTATTGCTGAGATAATGATGATGACGTGTGCATTATTATACAAAAAAAAAAAAACGAAAAAACGTATTGTACAAAACTATACGTATGATAATATTACTATAATATTACTTATAATATACATTGTTGTTTCTGAACACATATATAAATAAAGTTGAACATGTTATTATACGTATTGTAATTTAATCATTCAATTAACTCTATTGTAATTACCTACAACGAGTATGGGAATTTCGGAAGAATTTTCAGCATTATAATAATTCCAGGATTTATTTTTTTAGTACCAATGATAAAAAATTCTGATGAGGGGTTTTCTCTCACGGATTTTTTATACTAGGCTTTTTCTGACTGACTCTGATTAGGCTTTTTTGTTTAATTCTGTGTCCTGGATGACCTTTTAATCATCTTTAACCATGTCATTATCTAGCTGCGCCCCGCGGTTTCACTTGCGTGGTGGTGAAAAACGGCGATGATGATGATGACCCTATGACACTCAATTAACGTGGCTTTCTATTGGTAAAATAATTTTCATAATCGATTCAGTAGATACAGATATTCGTTACTCTCTAAAACCCTACAAACTTTACCTCTTAATAATATTACTAGTCATGAATAAAGAATTAGATAGTGTTTATTTATTTATTTTATTTTATGGTCAACCAACAGTTATAACATTTATACATACAATGTTTATTTTTCATTATAATACAATGGCTTAATGCATAACCAATTATAGGCTAACACCTCATGCATTGTAAAACACAGTACTAGCTTTAAAATATAAGTAGTGAGCCGGTGTAAACAAGTGTTATATCAGTCTTTATTTTATACTATTTAATATTAGGATTATAAAAAAAAAATTGATGAAAAATTACAGGAACGGCAAAGCTTACAATTATCGAGATAGAATAAGGTATTATAATATAATTACAACTGAAATTGGTGCATCATTTCCATGACTTCCCCATACTATCATATACATCTACACTAACACAGGTTTGTCTCATCCGAAGTAGATCTGGAAAATAAATTTCAGTAATATTTTCACGGTTGTTGGTTCTCTACTTTCTTTAAATATTAACTATGCACTCCGCAAGAGTCCTTTCATATCAAAACGAGTTTTATTATTCACAAGAGTAATATGGGGGTATAAATCTATGTGTAACGTAGGCTAGTATCTAGTTTCAGTGTTTATTTATAAGTACAACTAGATGTTGCCCGTGACTTTGTTCGCGTGTTAGTCAAATTGGGGTCGATCATGTTTTCCCGTCATCTGATTTTATCATCATCACCGTATCAGTCATGCGACGTCTTCTGCTGGATACAGGCCTCGCCTATTGATCTCCATAAGGACCTTTCATGGTTTATTGCATTAACAACGTGCTAGGCGGAACTTACGTTCAAATTATTTTAAGGAAAAAATTCGCCTACCAATGGAACTTAAACCCACGACAACAGAATACCGTCCAGTTGCTTTGTCCAACTAAGCTATGGTAGCATCTACTGGCGGTCCGAATTTACCTTCATTTTAACATCTGAGGGTATGTTGTTCTTAGCGCCATCTACCTTTAATTGTATGAAGCTTAGTTGGATAAAGCGACAGGACGGTATTTTGTAGTCGTGGGTTCAAGTCCCACTGGTAGTCGATTCTTATCCTTCAAATAATTTGTTCATAAGGACCGGTTAAAAGCGCCACGCATCCAACCTCTTCTTGCAATCTTTGCCCAGTCTTCTGTCCACATTTAATTTCAGTAATAAATTGTATATGCACACCGTAAGCCTGAGACAATGCCGAGCAAAGCTCATTTGTTTAGGCACATTTATCTGTAACATGATTGAAGCCGCAAAACGCAATTAGTATGTGTATAAATTAAAACGCTGTAATATAGTGCACTAGTGCACGAAATTTACCGTACTAGTTCCGAAACTTTATTATGTATAATGACGGTGGTGTTGCAAACATTGCGAGGCTCTAGTAAGTACGGCGATCTGGTGCAAAACAGAAATTACGGTAAAAACATCGAAGTTATAGTGTTTCTCAGGATTAACAGCAGAGACCGTCGCGTGTTCACCCAGTATCGACCCTGTGCTTTAGCGTTACTTCAGGTTCTAAAATGTCGATTTGACTCAATTTAGCGTTAATTTGGTTATTCGTAATAGTGCCAATTATACATTTTGCAATACGGATCCACAAAACTTAATTTTTGCCGCAGTGAATGGTTTTTTTTTCATGTAAACGGAGACGTCGGTAATTTTCAAAGTTTATTAATAATTTATTAATATTAATTTCAAAGTTTATTAATATTAATATTTTATAAAATTGAATCTGTTACGTCAAATTGATCTGTCTGTGACAATCTGTCGAATCTGAGTTTGATAAAAAAAAAAAAATTGAACCGCTCATTATTATATAATATATAGATAAGATAAAAAGCTAACGTTATTTTATTATTGCAATAGGTTCACATGTCCTTTATGTTTAACCTCTGTTCTGCCCCGAGTAACTGACTCGATATGTACAACAACGACTTCAGGCAATAAAGCTTTAGTAGCATTCCACTAGCTACGAATTTGTTTCTTCATTACAGATACATCTGAAGGAATATTTTTTTTGACGCCATCTACATTTAAATGTATAAACTATTAATGAGCGATTGACCAATATAGCAATTGGTAACATATTTAGACATAGAGAGACATTATAAGTTACTAATTACCAAGATTCGGGTGTTTGCACGCCCTAGTGGCTAGAACCGCAAATTAATTATAAAACTTTAAGGTTGAATAAATAAATTGAATTTGAAATATCGACTGATTTAAACATCTACCTTTAATTGTATGAACTATTAATACTACTACCTATTAATACTATAGCTTATTTGGCAAAGCGACAAGGACTGTTTTCTGCAGTGTGTTCTAGTGGTATCAAGAGCCCATTGTTTTTCTGCTAAAATGTATAAGTCAGTTCCGTCATGACCCATAAAAATCTATTTTAAATGTTACTAGTGTTTTTTTTACAAATATTTACGTACAACTGTTTCCATTACTACTTTATCAACCATCGAAATCATAGCCATGTAAACGTATCTCAACCGTATATCTGATAGATAATATCTCTTTAATATATCTTTAACCTCCTTGTTTTCGATCACTAAAGCGATGGTCGCGATAGATTACCATGTCATTGGAATCGTCGTACTATAGTTTCATATCAATAGTTTGAAATAGCTCTAATCGCGTGTATTTTATTATAAACACGCTTCTCTTAGCTGCGTCTGTATCTGCGTACCTATGTAACATAATCTTTGAATTTGACTTTGAACGTTGGGTTAATAATTAATTTGTGGTTTTTAAGGGGGTGAGAAGAAAAAAGGTGCAAATATTGAAATAATTTGAGTCAAACGGGTACCACCATGCGAATTCTAGTAGAATTATGTTTTCCTTAAGGATTTAAGTAGTGATAACTAGGTCCCGGGCAGATGGCGCTTGCCAACCATCTTCTTTATTGAAATTCAGTGTTGATTTTTCAATAATCTCACGTGCTATTAAAATGATATTAATTACGCAATGAATAGTGTAAATTCCGCATTTTCGAAATATTTCAAAATTACTTTTTCACGCGAAATTAAGGCGCCTATAAGACCTAATATAACCAATAACAAGTCGGAAGCGCGATTCTGCTTCCAAAAGAGCAGAATCGCGCATGGACCTGCTAATTCTTACTAAAAGGAGCAATAGAAATATATTAACTTTTGTCTGGCAAATAAAATATTACATGTACAGTTTTAGTTTGGATACATCTTTAATTTTTTTAATTCGTTTTTAGCTAATATCAATAAAGTTTAGGTAATCAAATTTTATGTCTTAAAATGACATCATTTTAAGTTTTTTTTTTCACATTATTTTTAGATTCATAGCATTATTTTAAATGGTGAATGTATACACAAAGCATCAATAAATTACCATTATTTTTGATTGTTTATGTTTAGTTGTTATTAAGTAGAATCCTAAATATGTCCAATTTGACTCTATTATTCACCCTAACATTAGCCATCGTGAAATTAAAATATTTTTTAGATGGATTGTCGATTATAGAATTTTTAGTAAAGGAAAAATATACTCGCTCTTTATTATTATGTTTCTAATAAATTAGCAAATGAAATAAAATGTTGTTTAATGAGAATTGGCAACATTTGAACTATTCATATAAGTGGTATTTTTATGTTTGTTAGTCATGTAGGATGATGAACAAAATAATACTCAAAAATGTTTATTTAGCAAGTGGCCATAAGTGGGAGACCAGCAGTCATCTATAAAAATTCTGGGATCGATATAGTATGAATATTGATCTAAATAGACAGCAACCCAATTATAGATCGCGGAAGAGCTTTTTGTAATTAGACTGAATATTTTATTAATTGATATGAATTCTTAATGACAGAAAAGGTTGGCGACAGCTTAATTCACTCGTCAGGTGCATGAAGTATATAATTATGCCCCAAATTGATTTGGTCTACATTTGTAGTAAGTTTGTCATGTCATTATGAACATCCAAAAATACGTTATGGTAATGACTTACGAGTTTGTGGAAGTGTGTGTACCTTAGTGGGTGATCAAATATTGTTTAAAGTTTCTTTAGTGGTAGAAATGAAAAATTAACTACAAGACATAAATAAAACATAAATAAAAGCTACACATAGAGTCCAATAGGATATGATATATTTATATATATTAATTAATAATACATTCAAATCCAAAAACTCTTATTCTGTTTGCTTAAATTCAAATTCGTATAATTCTAAACAACGCCATTCCCTATATTAGAGCAGTTTTATTCTCTTGCGAGTACTCATAGAATGTGCCAAATTAATACTAATTTACTGTAGAAGTACACATGATTTATTAAAAAACATATTCTATTTTTAAGATTGATATTCACAAACCAAAGAAACACTGGTGTAACGTTACGTCTTCCACGGCATAATGATAAAATAGGTTTATTTTGAAAGTTTTTTATGATAGTCACGGATATTTTACTAATTGCTTTAAAAAACTATTGTTTAATATATTAAATATAATACCATATGAAACATTAAATTTAAGATTAATTACAATTAGCTTTTACTCGTTAGTTGACGAAAACCAGATATTTTTCGGAAAGACATGATCTAAAATGTACCATGTGCATATTTGTGTGTGGCCGAATAAAATTAATATCTCAGTGTCTAATTTATTAACATGGTAGTATATGCGTGTATCCATAAATGTTCCCTCATCACAAAGTCGAAGTCGAAACCTTTTGGCTTCTGTTGATAAAGTCAGGTAAGATTACTTACTACATGCAAACAGTTACGAAATTTGATATTTTATTCGGGACTCTATTTCTGTTGAAATCCAATTTTAGATCCATTTCCTCGCTTCAGGTATGAAATTCGATATTTTCCTACCACTTCGTAAGCTTCAGAGATATCTACTCAAAAACTTACTGCTGTGAAATGAGACGAATCAAATTAGAACGAAAAATATATGAATGTGTTAAAGCAATTTATAACGCCCGCCTGGCTAACTTACTACCACCTCTAATATTTATTTGACATTAACGATTTGAACACATAATTATAAAAAGTAACGGGGCGTGATCACGTAAAAAACGTTTAGTTTACATTGATTTATCTCGATGTTTTGAGAAAATTGTGTATATTTTTTGTATCAATATTATTTAATTTTTTATATTATGGCATAAAATTGTTCAAAATATCATTAGTGATGACGCTTTAGGAATATAGCAGGTATGTTTTTTTTAATAGTAATGTAACATTCTACCATATAGTGATTATTCCTTTTTGCTTACTTTATTTATACTAATATTATAAAGCTGAATGTTTGAGATAGTCCATTTATTGAAGAAGGCGTTAAGCTATATAACATCACGCTACGACGTATAACTGGGGTATGGGGAAAACCGACCTAGCTCTATTTTTATATATTACCTAGCTATTTTTTAATTTGAATCTGTACCTAAGATTACTGTACTTCGATTGGACAGAGAATCCCCACCATACACAGGGTTCCCTATATGGGGCTAGTGTGGTAGAATACGATTTTACTTTAGTACAAATATTTTGTTATCTGTGTTTGCTAATAATTGTAGGAAATTAAGGAACAACTAATGCATTTGGACGGGGCCGTTTTCTCCAGTAGATAAAACGGACGGGCAAGAGCAGGACTTCCACCTACAAGGTGGACAGACGACCTGCCCAAGATCGCAGGATGCGATCCGCTTTCGGATATCAATAGGGGATTATCATACCAATGATAAGACTGCCAGTGCACGTATGCCACGTGCAAGTCCAATGGCTGAGATGATGGTGATGATGGAACATACCTCTGTGAATATGTTTCAAATTATTCTTCATGAATACAAAATTATAACTCTTTCTTCTGTATCTTTTCGGCACTTCAAACACCTGTACATAAAAAAATCACATAAATATTTAGTTTGTAAAATAAGGACAAACAAATTCACAAACATACTCTTACATAAAATTAATTTGGTATTCGGATAAGTTAAAACTGCTTTTAACAAGCCATTTATTTTAATCCTTAAGCCTCCGTTTATAATGAATGTATCATTAAATAAACCAATCAACACGCGTGATATGCCTACTCAAAACCATAAAAGGCAAACTATAAATGCGAATACATAGAATGTGAATTACAAGTAAAGCTTAATAGTTATTTTGTTTATTTTTATTGCTACCCGACAGTTATTTCGTTTTAATTGTTTTGCGATTCCGTAACCTTAAATGAAATGCTCCAAATTTTCACTTTTTCACAAGCTCTTCCGCAAGCGCGCTCATAAAACCCTTTTTGCCACAAAAAATGGTGTCGCAGGCCCATAGATGAAAAGGAAGGAAAGGAGCGAGTTCGCGTGTCACATTCCTCGCCCCATTTACGGTTGCGTGCCCCCTACCGTTATCACGCCCCGCGACCCTATCCCAATACTTCCAGTAGTTATATTTTACGATGAAATTACACGAATTACGCCATCATTGGAGGCATATAACAAATAGTTCCGCTTTTGTCGGCTTCGTCGGTTCGAACTGTTTTGAGTCGCTAACATATTACTATGTGTATCGTTAAGTATGATTATTGCTTGATGTTAATATATTTTCCTGTCATGTGGTATATAGTTGTTCAAATGGTGTAATAGTGATACTATGGTAGCGATACCATTGCATGTTAATGGCTAAAAAGTTGTGAAAGTTAATATAGATTTGTTTTAGTTTTTTTCAATGACTTCAACACAGAAGTAGGTTGTCAGTTGCATGCAATTACCGCAGCGACGGACTTTGATTATAAGCAAAAATATATTTAAATACAATCTCACCTAATGGTCTGTGTGGTCGTAGGTGTAGTCATGCTAAACCTAGAATGCACATGCATTTACCACATATTTTGACACACAAAATCTACCATTATGGTAATTTCAGTACTCTTATCATGAAATTTATCTAGAAACATGGTTTCACTACAAAATTGAAGTAAGAAAATCTGTATTGCTGCTAAAATACAAATACTTATAACTTCTCACAACGCTATCTCTAATATTAGACGAGTTTTATTCAATTGCTGCCCAATTGCGGATAACTTAAGCCGGCACCAAATAAGTGTTGACTTGTTGTACCTAAAACTACCTGCAATTTTAATAAAAAGATCCTATTTGAGTGTTGTTATTGACGTCATACCAATTAGGACTTTATCGTAACCGTATAAGAGCTTAATCTTATCGTATATTTCAGAATCTCAATTTTGTCAAGTTGAACAAGAGAATCACTACCAATGTGACTTGCCGAGAAATCAATAGTTCTGGCAGCTAAAAGTTTAACTTATTTACGGCACATTGACCCAAATGCATACAAACTCTGGAAAAAAGCTTCCGTTCCGGATCACGGCACTTGTCGTTATCGGTGCTTGTTCCGCTTCCTGTAACAAAGTGTTCCAACACTACACTTATTAATGTCGTCGCTTTACTGCCCTCCGTATTTGCTGAGGCTAGAGGCCGGTCCTACGCAAATAACCTGCGCCGAGATATATTTGCGCGAACCCGGAAACTCTAACCAGGTGAGCAATTCTGCAGTAGAAATTTGAATTGCTCTACAGCTGAAAATTTTTATTGAGAACTGACAGAGAATTTTCAACCTACCTAACATACTCGTTGGCTCGAGCTATAAATAAAGCATGGTATGTGCAGCCTAGTGCTCCCCTGGTTCGGCAACTGACCTTGAATTGAGAAAGCATTTGCGAGTGTGTTTTTGTGCCAGGTGACCATCTAAGTCTTGTGAGATACTGCTGGCAAACGTCAATTAAAAGAATCGATAACAATAAGGTTTTCACACAACCAACATTTCTATATTTTAACTTTAACATATAAATGAAAACATGCATGAAGCATTTTATTCATTATATCTACATAATATTATATCTGGAATATATAGACGCGCAATTATTGTTAAACGGGACACTTACTATCAGTAAAAATAGGAAATCTTCGCCTCGACCAAAGTTAGATAACGTGTCCATTTTTAATATGACAAACAGACATCTCTAAAACTTCTGGCTATTTAAAACTCCCCATGACAAAAATGGCTGAATAGGACCTTCAAGTCCAGATATATATCCATGAGGGTGGGAATTTTAACCCGTTTATAATTTGAAATCGTGTTTCATGTAAACGTTAATATCATAGAGATTATGGTAAGGCATGCTTAGGCCTATTATCGCTTTAATATGGTACAAAGTTTATTATATAATAATATTTTAACCCATATTACTACTGGTTATTTTAGTAAGGAGATCACAGGCAGCCATGGAAACTATTGTGCCGCCCAATAGGCACTCCGACGTAACTTTTCGGAATGGTCACATTTGTCACACACATATTTCAAATATTTTGAAGCAGTCAAAGGAATATCAGTCATAAACCGACATCCAACAAAAGATATTCATAGAGAAACAAAAAGTGATCAATTTGGTTGTATTTCATTTATTGTGGTTTTTGCTCGTACTTTATTGACTTACTGCTACTGCAAAAACAATGACAACTATATGAATAACACTGTTTATAAAGTTTCATATCGGTTGAGTGCTTTTTTATATACGTTAAAATGTTAAACACTTTCTACTACTATGTGGACCAAAGCGAAAACCGGTTTTGGTAAATTTTAAACTATGTAATCATTATAAGATTTCATGGATTTCATTTCTGAAGAATAAGGAAAGGCGTGAAGAGTTTATATATATTTTCAAGTAGAGTAGCGAACAAGTCCTTTGCGAGTCAGAAACTTGTTGTAAATTATCAATTCTAGTAGCGGTGTCATATACAATTTAAAGTTCAACTTCTGCATGACACTGTTGTACAATCATTTAAGCATTCTCACTTATTTCAACACTAATCAGCCTTAAAGTTTCTCCAAAACTGCAAAAGAGCTGAATATCTGGCGATGTTATGGTACGAATCAAATGGTCCGCTAGACCATTTTGTGATCTTTGTTTTGAAGTATGCACTCACATTGTTGCTATTGAGTTAGTATTCTAAGAATAACGAGACTATGCTTATTTTCATGTTAAATGTATTTTAAATAAATTGAAGAATAACAAAATAAACTTCAACATTTTTGTCGCAAATCCAATTAAAAACTATGCTTTATAAATGCTTCAATGATTATTAAATGATTCATTTTACATAATTTAGTTATTTTTTTCTCTCCTTTCAATGAGTATACAAAAACTTGAAATATCAGACCCTTTCTCCGTCGAAGATTATTCCGTCAAAAGTAACATAAATAATGAAACTCCTCACCGTGAAAGGAACCGATGACATTATCATTTCCCATTTAAAAAGACTCAAAGCTCGAACGGACGAGAAATTACTCAATTCACCGAGATCTTTTACAGTTCATTAATCCCCCAGATTGGACCTTTAAAATTCACGACCTCTATAAATAAGGGCCGGACTTAGGACTGCGTATCCGCGGAGCCAGTTCCTACTATGTTGGGTTTGGATCTTAGAATGTGACTTATTTTGTGATAGATGGCAATATATATTGTAACAACTACTGACATTTTGTGAAAAATTTGATAATATAACTTTTTGTCGTTTGATTAATATGTATTGACATCTATTTATTTTGATTTGATTTTGTTTTGACATTTGTATCTCACATGTATTGATAATTAATGTAATATGTAGATATTTTAAAATTAACGATAAGTGTAAGTGGTTACGACCATACTTATTGTAATAAATAAATAAATAAAATACTAATAAATAAATACAATACTGCAGCTACTACAATAACATTTGAGCAAACTACTAGAATATAATGAAATAAATGTGTGTTCCGTTTGAAAGTTTGCTGTGTTAATATTTTCCCCTAAGTAACAAGAAGTCGGATTGTATAATATTGTATCATTGTAAACCACAATAACTATGCGACACATAATGATGAATAAATTATTATGAATTAATTAGTATTTAATTTTAATGAAGAAAAAAACTCGATAAATATTTCGTGTCACAGGGTTTGTTATCGATTTCTACCGAAACGGCATGCCTTGTTTTTATGATTTTTTTTTTGTGTATATTTGGTAGGTCTGTTTCTTGTTTAAACAAATATACAAATAATTTAACCGTCGATCATTGACGTGAATTAATTTAAATGAACTGACTAAAATCGCAGGCAAGGGCTGGATGTTGGTCGCTTCCAACCGGTCCTTGTGGAAATTAATGGGGGAAGCTATGTCTAGCAGTGGACGTCCTATGGCTGAGATGATGATGATGAATTAAAATGAAGTGTCATGTCACTTTGACATATCGATAATTTACATGGCAGATCTACTTTTGCGAGGTCAGCTAGTATGTATATGTATATTTTTGCGCGTCGTAAAGGCATATGTATACCGCACTGTCCGCTGAACATCCACGTTGTCACAGTGACTAAAACTTCCCAATTTTTTGTTTCAAATATATCCGACACTATATAAACATGGAGTAGTCGACGAGGGCGACGTCGCCGGGTCCTATTGGACAATAATATATATCGGTGTCGGGCTCCAGGTCCTTGAGGAAATAGACCGGAAAGATAACTTCGCTAAAATAGTTTCGATTTTAGACTTGAGTCGTTTTTTCTTCTTTTAAAACGTTGTCTATAATCAATTTTTTCACGATAATATTAATTTTTCAGGAATTCACATTTCTAAAAAAGACAACATTATGATACGAATAGGTTTATCAATAAATTACTTAAAAGAGAACATAGCAACACAGAACAGTACCTTTCTTACTATCTTGTCTAATATTTGTAAAGTGTGTACAAGTTAGAGATATAAGATTTGTTACACTATAATAAATACTCCGCTTGTTATAGATAGTTTTAATTCTTAATCGATTTAAAGATCATTCCAATCAACACTTCTATATTTACAGATTAAGCCTACTTTCATAATTATGGCATATTATACGCAGGTCTATCGACACATTTTAGTAATAACTTTCTTAAATATTTTTTTCCGGCAAATAAATGTCCTACGTAAAAAGAGGGTACTCCTACAGGGACCCGACCGGCGAACATTGTTAAACCCAACAGTTTTGCTATTGACTGTACACCCCAGTCTGCTAGGAAGTACGTACACTTGTGAAGAGAAACGTAATGTGAAAAAGTCTCGTTAGCCACATCCGTTTGAACCGTATATTGAAACTCATGGAACTGAATAAAAGAACCTTATACCTACCATTTTGAATTATGAATTATTCAAATTATATGTTAGACGTAATGCCGCGCGAAGCTAATATTTTTTTAAGGCTGTATGAGGAGAAATGACTGCGCGCTCTTTTGGGGGTAGCATACGTTATTTGTCTTAGGGTTTATGCGGTGTTTTATTCTCTCGGTTTAATATTATGTTGTTGTGCGTCGTGCACGATTCTTTATTAACACACGCACGCTTATTTATTGCACGAGGAAATCAGGATAATTTCACGGTATGCACTGGTGATTATTGATATTGAAATACTGCAATATTTAAACTCGTCCTAATCTAGCAACTTCAAAAAAGCGTATCTTGAAGCGATAATAACTCAGTGGTGGAAGCGTCGGCTGTCAAGCTGACGGACGCTGGTTCGATCCCTACCAACGGCTTGAGCTTACGGTGAAGATAATACCGTTATCAAATTCTCAGCATGGTGGTAGAGTACTATCGAGTACCCGCCTGGCTAGCTAACACCCGCAAGTATTTAAATTTGACACCAAACGCATAGTGTGTTCAGGCAGCAGTCCTTGAGAGCCTGTAAGCAGTCTAGGTCTAGCGTGATAACATCTTCGAAACCATCGTCACTAACCATCAAGTGAGATAGTGGTCAAAAGGTAGATCGAGAAAAATCTGTCGTTGTCGACTAAAAGTGATTAGTACAAGTTAAACCACTTTATACACTCGTAAACTGTAAATATCCATTAGAGGTAAGAATTGAAAGCGATATTGGTTTATCTATCGATTCTCACACTATTTCTTTGCAAAAGTTATCTTAATCCTTTATTTTATATTATTATACTTTTTATGCATCGGTACATGGTAGTGATTGGTCAACAATGCTGGCACCTTGTAGCAAGTCTGTTTTGGGTAAGACTTTCTGTAGTAGATTTACGTGATAGATCTAGCGTATGAACACTATCTCACTCGATGGTGCCGATGTGTTCGAAGATGTAATTACGCTAGACCTAGATTGTTCTAATTGGATTACATTAGATTTCAAAGAGATTCTTGCTACCTAATTATAAATGCGAAAGTACGAATGGTTGGACGCTTGTTACTTAATCGCGCCAGCACAGCTGCACAGATCTAGATGGGTGTTGAGAAAATTTCAAAGACCCATATAGAATAACATAGACATAGACTTATGTTTAATTCAGAAAACAAAACCGTTCCGAAACAGTTCCGTAGTCCACGCGGGGACACCGGTAGGAGCTAAAAGTATAAGAAAATTCTGTGTCTTTTTAAGTATGTTATTTTCGCTCAAACGGGTGAACGGGTTGCCTTAAAACTGTATATTCTTTAGACCCTGGAATAACGTGTACAATATTTTTTATTAGAAAATAAATTAAAAACAATTCCTGTATTGGGACATTCGTAGTCCGCTCGGTTCAAACTGTAGGGCGCAGCTTGTACAAAACACACTAAACAGAACTTAAAGCGAATCCGGGCAAATTGAAAACAGTCGTCTTCGGCTCGTTACGACTACACCATTTATCTTCATTCGGCCTTTCAATAGGATTCGCAGCGAGACGTTTTCCGCAACTCAAATGGTACAACTACTTATTATTTCGAACAGTTCGAGCTTAACGATTTGGCTTGAACTCGAGCGCACCTGTCTCCGAACGCTGCCGCGCCTCGGTTCACCGTACACTGAATATACGGGCGTATTCGTACACGGTAAAATAGTACCTATGTGTGCGAGTGGAACCATGAACACGGTTTTGAGAAATATGCGTAGAAATGGATAAAATAACAACCATCTATTGTTGTGCGATCGGCATTTAATATGAGACAGCGAATTGACAATTGTTGTGCGCCTACCCACAATATCTATTTAATAGTTTAATAATATTAATGCTACCTACATTACACCTCCACCATAAATCATAACTTATCGTTACATCATAACTTTGATTGGGAAATGTCCTTAATCAAGTTATAGGAACAACATAAACATTAACATGACTTAAGCATATAAAGTTTAATCCAAAAAAAATAAATAATATTTAATCTTTTTCATACCCATACCTTACTACCTTTTTTCTAGTGCGAGTAAGGGTACGAGTATGTGCATGGGGTGGTGACAGCTGATCAGAGGATGTTGATGTAAGAGGGGCTTCTGTAGTTACTGTGTCAATAACGGATTTATGCTCGGTCTGCTGATCAACACCATCCTCAGCACCATCCATCACCACCCCGACCGGCGACCCAGCACCCTCACACTGCAGCGCTTGCTCACCCTCACTTTCACTTTCAACAGGACATGGAACATCAGATAACCGAGATCTACGACGCATTTGGTCTATGTGCCTTTTGAAAAACTGACCGCTTCCGTCATCCAAGATATATTGGCGTGAACCTTCTGTGTCTACTACTTTACTGCGGACCCACCTATCTTGCAAACCATAGCCTCTGGCCCACACGGCTTCTCCCGCTTTGAAGGCTCGCTCCACCCCACCTGAGTTTCGCACCTGCTGCTGTTGTGATTTACGCACGTTATTTCTGATCGAGTTATCATTGCGCAGTAAGTCTAGGCGCGATCTAAGGCTTCGTTTCTGTAACAACCTAGCAGGTGACTCACCGGTTGTGCTGTGTATAGTATTCCTATAGTTTAAAAGGAAAGTTTGCAGTGCACCATCGACATCGACTTTGTCTCGGATCGATTTTTTTATTGCACGTTTGCACAATTTGACTGCACATTCTGCTGCGCCGTTAGAAGCAGGATGGTATGCGGGGGAGAATACCTGTTGAATGCCATTTTTATTTAGAAACTCAGTAAATTCCGAGCTTGTAAATGGGGGCCCACGGTCCGAAACAAGTTCAATCGGTAATCCAAATCTAGCAAAAGTACTCCTAAGTACTTTAATTACCGCCGCACTGTTCGTCCGCTTCATTTCAAATACTTCCAGCCATTTTGACGTTGAATCGATTAAAACTAAAAAGGTTTCACCATTATATGGCCCTAAGAAATCAATGTGTAAGCGCGACCAGGGCTGTGCATGGTACGGCCAAGGTTTCGGAACAGCATGTGGTGGTGCCGCTGCTTCCAGCGCACACGTCTCACACTCCCGACATAACGTTTCGACGTCGTGGTCGATGCCCGGCCACCACACGTAGATTCGTGCCCAGCTTTTCGTCTTAACTATTCCCATGTGACTAATGTGAAGTTGTTGCAAAACGAGTTTCCTTAGAGAAGCGGGTACCACCATCCTGTAACCCCACATCAGACACCCATTCTCGACATACAGTTCGTGGCGTCTGACAAAATACTGCTTAACTAGCTCGTCCGCGCGGGAGTTGGGCCATCCAGATTCAACATACATTTTTATTCTACTAAGTAAATTATCTTTCGCGGTAGCTTTTCTTACGTCATTATTGGTCACCGGTAAAAAGTTTTCTACGAAATTACAGTAGGTAATTTCCGGCAATGAATCACGTTTGCACGCCTCTTTTGCCGGCAGGCGGGACAAGGCATCGGCACAATTTCTTTTCGAAGGTACGTATTCTATGGCATAAGTATATCCTGACAAAAGAACGGCCCATCGTTGGAGCCGAGATGCGGCCATTACTGGAATGCCTATTTTATCACCAAATATATGTGTCAACGGCTTGTGGTCGGTTCGAAGTGTAAATGTTCGACCATACAAGTACTGGTGAAACTTTCGCACGCCGTACACGATAGCGAGCGCCTCGCGGTCAATCTGCGAGTAATGTCGCTCGGCGGCCGTGAGAGATCGTGACGCGTACGCCACGGGGCGCTCCCCTTCCGGCGTCAGGTGCGACAGGACTACTCCGACGCCGACGCTGCTCGCGTCTGCCGTCAATACCAAGGGCAGCGAGCCCGAGTAATGTACCAGCACTTCACTACTGGACAGTTTATTTTTTATTAGTTTAAACGCACTCTCACATTTATTACTCCAGTCAAATTTCGATCCGGCTTTAAGCAAATCATATAATGGCGCTAGGATAGTACTTATACCTTTCACAAACTTCGAGTAATATATGACCATACCTAGGAAAGATCGCAATTCAGATACGTTTGTGGGGGGCGGTGTATTTAGTATTGCTTTAACCTTATCGGGGCATGTCTGTATGCCGTCTTTACTAATAATATGACCGAGATAACTAATGGAGTCGGCAAAAAACTCACATTTTTCCCTTTTAACACGTAGGCCGTGTTTTTCTAACCTCTCAAATACCCGATACAAGTTTTTAACATGCTCTTGGTCTATCTTCCCCGTAATTACAATATCATCTAGAAATACACCTACTTGTGGTAAATCCGCGAAAAGTTCCTCCACACAGCGCTGGAAAATACCAGGAGCCGAAGCTAGCCCATATACTAGTCTATTATAAGTAAATAAACCCTTATGGGTGTTGATAACGGTGTATTTTTTGGATTCATCGAGAACAAATTGTGCGTAGGCCTGGGAAAGATCAATTTTACTGAATTTCTGCCCTCCCTGCAATCTTACAAATAGATCTTCTACGCGTGGTAACGGATAACGGTCAATTTCCAAAATCTTGTTTAGCGTGAGCTTATAATCGGCACAAATTCTGATGTTACCGTCCTTCTTGACGACTGGCACGATGGGTGTCGCCCAGTCAGAGCGCTCGACAGGTGTGAGGATGCCGTCCCGCTGCAGCTGGTCGAGCGTGCGCTCCACCGGCTCGCGCAGTGCGTAGGCGAGCGGCCGCGCGCGCATGAACACGGGCCGTGCCCCCTCACGTACGTGGATCGTCACTGGCGCTCCGGTGAAGCGCCCCAACCCAGACGCGAATACATTACAGAATCTGGAACTGAAAGCGGCTAAATTGAAATCGTCGCATCTGACTGAGTTCAAACAATTCTCATTATCGAAGGAAGGCAACTTAATTTTAAGCTCCACTATCCACTGCCTGCCGAGCAAAGCAGTCTTGCCGTTTTTAATAACATATAAGTCTAATTCCTTCTTGTTACTACCGTATTCGACAATAGGCCTAATACTTCCGATCGGTCGAACTACCTCACCCGTATAATAACGTAATACTAAATTACAATGGTGCATAGGTAAATCGCTAAACTGTTTTTCATATGTGTTATAACTAATACACGATACGGCGCTACCTGTATTGCATTCCATATCAAGGAAAGTATTATTTATTTTTAATGTTGTCAAAAAGGGTTTACACTGGGCTATAGCTAATTGATTTATAAAAATGTCAATTACCTCATCACTATCTACCTCTACTTTTCTGAGGTTCTTAACCTCTGCTGCCTCCACGCAGTGCTGGTTACTTAAGTGTGGGCACATGCGGCGCAGGTGTCCCATCTTATTACAAGCGCGGCAGGTGTACCTCGCAAACCTACAGCGGGAAACTTGATGCGCGCCGCCGCACGCCCGGCACTCCACTTGCTGCTGCTGGTCCCACTCACGAAATTGCGTCGGTTTCCGAGTTGCTTCCCTCGCTTCCGTACTGCAATTAATCTGCTGTGTTCTTGTCTTCATTGCCGCGGATTTTGGATTACGACGCCATTTTGCGTCTGACATACTCTGGCATCCTGCTATCGTCTCGTGAGATTTTCCATAACTTTCCACCACGGCTGCATCCTTTTCGGCGGCTTCTAAACTCACTGCCAAGCTGTATGCTCGAACGAAATTGAGGTTATCTTCTGCAAACAACCGTTGTTGTATTGTGTCACTTATAATGCCGCACACCATTTGGTCTCGTAGGTTCTCCTCTAAGCCGACACCGAACGCACAAGTTTTCGACATTTTCTTGAGTTCGGCCACATAGTCTGCTATCTTCTCGCTACTTTTCTGCACTCGTTGTCTGAATTTATATCTTTCCGCCAACTCACTCGGTTTCGGTTGTAAATGTTGCGTCATCACATCAATTATCTGTTGGAATGTTTTGGTTACCGGTTTGGCCGGCGTGCACAGATTTACCAATAACTCATAGCTTTCTGCTCCCATGACTGTAATTAACGTCGGCACTTGTCTTTGTTTTTGTATATCGTTCACAACAAAATATTGTTCCAACCGTTCAATGTACAGTTTCCAATCGTCCTTGTGAATGTCGAACTCGGATATTTTACCGATCGACATATTAACACTTGTACTACACTTGTTTCTGGTAAACTATTACACCACGCGTATATTCATGTAGTTTTTACTCGTCGCCACTGAGAAATATGCGTAGAAATGGATAAAATAACAACCATCTATTGTTGTGCGATCGGCATTTAATATGAGACAGCGAATTGACAATTGTTGTGCGCCTACCCACAATATCTATTTAATAGTTTAATAATATTAATGCTACCTACATTACAGGTTTCTTGTAAAACTCGATAGATTTCTTTGTGTGTTGGTGAGGCGCGCGCTTTAAATTATCTACGTTTCTTAACGCTGAATCGTTGAGTAATCGGTGGTTGTTTTATATATGAGGTATTGTTGAAAATGTAAATTATTGTACTGTTGAGACGAACGACCGATATAGACCGAGGAATAGAGAAAGTTATTTTTGACATTACTCGCCAACAAAATATCGACATGTGAATTAAATTTAAAAAAAATTTGACATACGATCACTCGCTTAGACGCAACACACTATTGTGGAGTGCTATTGTAACTTAGTTGGCAAAGCGACAGCATGGTATTATGTATTCGTGGGTTTAAGTCTCTCTAATTGTATAGATAGATATAATTTCCAATTTTTTTTCTTGTCGCCTTTATTTCTTTAAAAGTTTGAACTTAAGTGCCGCCTAGCATGACTTCAATGCATGAACCAATCAACATTGTGCCACAATTCGTTTTTTCACCGCGCATTCTGTCGTCTTTCCGAAGCAACAGCTTACTATTTCCGAACGTCTAAAAACCTAAATTAAACCTAATAATACCTAATTTCATTTGCACTTACTTTTATACTATAATAATACTGTAAAGGTCTAAATTCAAAATAGAAATTAATTACACAAAAACCTGTCAGAGATGCTAAGAACATCAAACAGACAGAACAAGCGTTTATTTTAAATCGTTCAGTCTCGTCTGTTGTTACCTTATAACTTAAGTGTTCAAGTTTTATAAGTTGCTCTCATAAGATATATCAGAACGAAGTTAAGTACATATAATTGTTAACTAGACGAAAATAATTTGATCAACTCGGTCACCACGAGCTTTTTTGTTACAGAAATGCTGGTCGAATTTCCCGTCATGCTAGCATTTACGATATCATTCTTCGGGCTTTTACCAACGTCTGTATTGCAGCCATTCTTAAATAGAATGGTCTCATGCGTGACGATAGTAAAAGACCTGACGGTATGACACTTGTTCCTTGGGTGTTAGGGCGGCCTTTAGTGTGGGACGCTACATGCGTTGACACTTTGGCGCCTTCACATCTTCTCGAGACACATGTTAGAGCTGGCGCTGCGCTTTATTCTTTGCAGTGATTGAAGCGGCGATAATATATCATAATATAATCATATAAGCTCACCTTACATATTTCAACCGTTTGGGGTCGTGGGGACTGGGAGCTCATCGAATTTTCCAAAAATTATCAGAGCGTTTGGTCGATGTGATGCGTGACCAAAATGCTGGCACATATTTGGCTCAACTATCAGCTTGAGCCAAATATGTGCCAGCATTTTCAAAGAAAATGGAATCTATCCTTAGAAAATCGCTCCATAGATTAATAATACCCTCTGAACATTGTTGATTTATGCTCGGAATCTAAATATAGAATGTAAACTCTATTAAGTATTTCTCCACCTACATTTATCTTGTACCAAGAACTGACGTAAGATCAACACTAGAGGGCGCGCTGAACCTATCAAATGTCAGTCTACCCATCGTAGCGATTAATTGTTCGATCGAGCGTAACACGCTAACGTGAATGTGCTGCCTAGTTTCATAGCTACTAGCAGATAAGCTAATAGCTTATCTTTGCTCGTAATATCAATAGTACCTACTAAGTAATTAAACAAATACTGAGTCAATTTTCGTATGCCGTAACGTAATTAGATGTTTAATTTAAATAACCAGGACACACTTCAGTTTAATGAAAAAAATATTTAAAATTATGTTGAAGGCATATTTTGATTGGATTTATTTAGGTCAATAGTAATGTAGCGTGTGTTAGTTAGTGTTGACATGGTCAAAGGTGCATATCACACTAGGCCTTGAGTTGTCAATAGGTATTCGATGAAGACGCACATTTTCGGTGATACATATTGCCCCCACTACCATTATGTGAATTTCATCAAAAGTTACCTTCACTAAAACCGCGGTGGGATTCCATCAACCATCTCATTGATAGCCGACGCTTCCCTGTGAATAATTTGAAACTAGAATTATTAGGCGATGTAGTGCAGTGTTGCCAAATCAAAGTTATGTTTTATACACACAGAGAAGGCGTAAAGGAGCGATTGTTTTACAATTTCGATTTGACATAATATTTTGTTGCCAGTCTTGTGGCTTGTGTGCACATATTATGTTTTTTCAGGCTGTAGACAACAGAGTCCAGAGATTATACCTTTTATTAAAGACGAAATCGCTGTTTTCTTTTTTTTAACCGACTTCAAAAAAGGTATACGTTCTCAATTAAACTCCCTTTTTTATGTTTGCCTTTCGACTGATGAACCGATTTCGATGATCGAAAGCGGTTTTTAAGTTTTTATTTATTTATTTTATTTACAGTTGTTGCATTACAGTTGCATTTAGGCACTGTACATATACATATTAAAAATAATTTAAAATAATGTTCATGCATGAGACTGTTGAGAGCTTTTATATATTTCATTGTTAGTAGATAGATAGATAACACTTTATTGTACAAGTACATCAACTTAAAATAACATTTATAAAAGAACACATTAACAAATACAAAATACGTTGCACAATTGGCGGTCTTATCGCTAAGAAGCGATCTCTCCCAGACAACCGTGTAGTACCTTTAGTTCAGTATAATGGAATGGTCAGAAGTCACTATACATTATAGTTTGTACCTTCGGTGGGTTATATGGTTTATATAGTGATGCTGAGAGAACGGTCTCGAAAGTTATTTGTGCATAGGACTGAAGTAGGGTAACGCTACGGGTAATATATGTGCGAATATAGACAAATCAAATAATTAACACAACATATTAATTCTTCCGTGGTAATTTCATACGATCCCAAAGAGAGTCAGTGAAGCCCGCTCGTCCTCGCAATGTTTACGTAAGGTTAACATTAACCGAGAACGTATAAATTAATGTTGTCGCCGTGTTAATTAACCACAGTACACTCCATTATCCATTATACTAATGGGCGAACGCAAACCTAGGCATTTCGGAATACCACCGCGGGTGGTAGTTAGAAATGCTGTTATCTGACTCCCGGAGGATGTAGGACTATTACGATAATGCAGCGATAGTGCAGTGACAACAGCGTGACGTGCTGGTGGAAAAATGTCTGGTTAGCCGGCTTTGTAACATTGCAAGTCATATGCGTTTAGCGGGTATGTCTACCGCTTCATATAAGAAACAGTCCCGTATAAAGTAGCTAAAAAACTATCTCTGTCCTCTCTGGAAAATAAGCGCGATGCATGTTTGTGTTTAACAGTCTCATTCCCTTATTGCTATTGTTCCGACTACTGTATAAGTTTATATAAGAAAAAATAATACACATATGGTGTATTAGGTATGTTTCACAGGGACCGGATCTACAGCTATTATAATAGTATTTATTAACTATAAATGCCTTTATTAAAATAAAACACTAATAACTAATTACAATACTGCAGCTACTACAATAACATTGAGCAATCCATTAGCTATTGGTAGCCTATAGATAACTCAAATGTTCTAACCCGCTACCGGCTGGCAGCGTGCCCAGAATGCTAGCAGCATTGCTACGTTGAAATGCAATGCTGATTCGTTGAGCCAAATATGTGCCAGCATTTTGGTCATGCGTCGCATCGATCAAACGCTCTGATAAATTTTGGAATCCGATGAGCTCCAGGTCCCCACGGGCCCAATGTCTCGACCCCAAACGGTTCAAATATGTAACCACTACCTAGGTTATCATATTTTCGCTGTTTCAATTGCTCCGCCGAATAAGCCGCGGATTAATTAATTATTAATTTAAGTTTAAATTTGACGATGTTCACAACCACTTAGATTTATTTTATTATAAAAACATATCCCAAAATAGTAATTCATTGTCTAACGGGTGAAACAGCGAGGCGCAGGCAGTGGAATATAATCCCATCGTAATATCTCACCGAAATCTGGAATTCGTAACGCCAACCACAATTTGTTAAACAGAAAATTCAGCCGCTCGGGAAATCTGACGAAATATACTACAATTAATTTAATTAAAGATAACTTTCAAACTTGATTACTTGGATACAGCAAATAGCGCGTTCTTTGTTTACGTGAGTTTTATACTTTGTAGTTTATTAGAGGATCAGTATTGTTTCGAAGAAGTAGATAATCTTAGACTCAGTTCTGTGAGTACTGATTCAAAATATAATTGTTATTCAATTATGTAATGGTTTCTGAAAAATTTGTTTTTTTATAAAAGATTAAAAACGTTGTTTTTTAACCGACGTCAAAAAGGAGAAGGTTCTCAATTCGACCTGTATGTTTTTTTATTTGTGTTTGTTACCGCATAACTTCCGACTGGGTGAACCGATTTTGATCGTTATTACTTTATTTGAAAGCTGGTGCTTCCCGTGTAATCTCATTTAAATTTCATCAAAATCGGACGAGTTAAGTTACTAGTCAAAAAGTGAAAAATGCGTGCGTATACTACCTACACGATATTATAGTAGCGGGTGAAGACATCGGTGAACATACCTACACTACAATGACAATTGATCCCATGAGTAACAAAGGTCAGTAAAAGAGTGAAAAAAACTATTTTACCAAAAAATGGAACCGACTTCAACACTCAAAAGTATGAAATATCTTGTCGAAGTTGGTACCATGAGCACAATATTTTGATGTCAGTTACTTTTGAACTATCATGGTACCGACTTCAACAAGTTATTTCATACTTTTGAGTGTTGAAGTCTGTTCCATTTTTTGGTAAACGTTTTTTTATTATTTAAAATAATGTACACTTACGTAATTGACATAATTATTTTTAACTCCTCTGACATATTGGAAGTTGCAAATTTAATTTAAAATTAAATTATACAGGTGTACCTATTTAGTTATTACATAGCACTCTGTAACTTGTGCTTGTTGGCTTTTGATGAAAGTTTAAGTAAATAATCGCGTTTCAACAAATATTTACATATAACAAAATTGTTCGTGTAATAATAAAAAATAAGATGCCTTACAAGATATTGCTTTCACTAAAGTATAATCAGACCCTTACTATATCACTGCTAAAACGAGAGAAAGTCTTTCTCTCTGACACAGAGACGGTCCGAGAGGGTGGGGGGTCAAAAATGTTAATATCATAATGAAAACCCTTAAAATTTATTGGATAGATTATTTGATAGATATCGGATTAGAACAAGAAGGAGAAAAACTAGATGGTCCAATTCTCACGAGATTGCATTGTAAGAGCCATTCTAAGCTCTAATATACTTGATAAGCATAGCGACGTAAGGATCCAAATTCCGATTCATTGTACGTTTATTCAATTCATACTCGGATTATTTTGTATTCCTTTACAGAATATAAATGAACGAAAACATGGATGTCACCAAATCTCTTCTGAAAGACCGGAAATGTTCACCCTCTGCTCGCTTGTAACTCGTACCTGCCCCGGGACGGCCCGGCTTTTGTCCCCATTGTTGGTTACGGATGATCGCACGTGACTCGCGTACAAATGTGCGGTGTTTATGCCCCGTTTGTCGCTCTCCCCGGGTTTGATTGACATAGATATTTGCGTCGTGATTAGTTTGGGACTTGTCCTACAAGAGGGCGCCCTGTGGTATTTTGGGTTGTAAGTTTTGTTTAACTTGCCTTGCCTTAAATAGGATTAAGATTTTAAGGCCACGGCCGGGTAAGTACAAGTCTTTTGTTATCTTAAAGAGGAGTAGGCTGGTTGCTCCACAGAACTTTGATTATATGACTTGCGATAAAAAGATTAAGATACGAAATCATTTATTCGAACAATTACTATTCACAACAATTTTACAAGTATGTAAACAAGTCAGCTAATACTGTCTAGATAGTCTACAATCATATTAAATGTCTTTTGAAGACCAGTTTTCAATTGATAAGACAGTGAAAATCCAAGAGACAACTAAGGCTGTATCTGCTCTACTCGTTTTACAAAAAAACTTCACTACTTTTAAACCTTTTTTATGATCATACTAATATTATCTATTAGGTAAGTGTTAAAAAAGCAAGCAGGTATGAATACATTTAGTCCTTATACTCCAGAGTTACCTATATAATGTTGTATCAGCAGTGGTTTACCGCAAAGTGTTGGGCGAACATTTTCAAAGCCTTTTTTCTAAATCCTCGTGGCGCAAACCGTACACTAACAAGAAAGAATTACACGCTCACAATCGGATACGATAAGTGTTGTTATCACCAATTAGAGGGGCATGGGGTACGCTACCAGCGCTTTAGATAGACTACATAGGGGCAGGTTAACGGGCCCACTTTACTTCGAGACTTGGCAATTCTTGATTACGGTTTGGACCAACTTTTATGTCGAATTTTTAATACAATGAATGTGTGAACCTTCTTGACGCATGCTATCCAGTGGCTTTGAGAGATTTATTATAATATATTATAGCTTATTTTGATATGATTAAACAACTTCTCGAATTCTCGGCAAGGAGTTACTAATAAGTAGTTAATTCCTGTTTTATTTCCGAACGATCGATCGATGCAGTACAATATAATTATTGCTTATTGAATATTTGCATATGCATGTACAGATATGATTACTATATGCCATAGTGTTATAACACTAAGTTAGTACAATGGGCAGTCTTATCGCTTTGGTATAACGATTTCTTCCAGACAACCTTTGGACGGACAATATCGAAAGTGTAGAGGCAGTCGGTGGTGCAATATGACGGGACTAAAAGTAAATACCAATAAGTACATAATAACACACCTGTATTAAAAAAATATAATAATGATGTAATATTTTTACAAGAGTTGTGTTTAACTTGCTGGCTTTAATATTGCTGTAATGATATTTATTTTCAATACTCACCTATATGTACCACTACCAATCCCGATAAGGGTTAAATGTTATTTTGATAAGTTTGACGTATTTTGTATGTCAAATCAATTTATTCACGAGTGTTTTTAAAAAGAAAAACGTGAACATTCATCTAGCCCGTTTAAAGGAACAAGTACAACGATCGATGATTCTGGCCGATCTACTTCTGTAAGACATCAATGACCCTGCATTGAACCCTCTCCCAGCCATTAGATATTCGGGCCGTATCCATATCGTAACGGGCCTGTAATCTGTTTTATATAGCTGCCCATCTGGCCTCCACCTCCTCTTTGATGGTCATACGGCCTTTATACGATGATGATGTATTCAGAACTGAGGCAACTTTTGATTTGGTAAACGACTCGTAATTTATTGATGTTTGAGTCAGACGTACTGACGGCAATTTGAATTATGATTAAAATAAAAATGGTGTAAAAAGTGACATCTCTTCGAGAAATACTTTGGTGGATCCGTACAAGCATTGATCGAAATATGCAACCATTGGTCAACATTAGTATTAGTATCATTTTATATATATTAATTGACATAGATATGGATAAAAACACGCTGCAGTTTATTTGATTTTAAAGAACCGTCGCGGAGTACGATGTATGTCGTACATATTAACCTTTTATAACCCGTCTCTGTCAAATCCTGCTTAAATAATATATTGCGTCCCGCTCATACAGTTCGTTGCCATATCCGAGGCAATGGCTGTTTTTGAACAAAAATGTTCATGCCACGGAACTGTACCTGCGGTAATGTAAGTACCTATAAAAAGAACAACTATATAATGTGTACTTATGTAATTTTTCTAATCATATTATACCAATCATGTGTGATGAATAATCAACAATCACAAGAAATCATTTTACATTCTACTGAAACATGTACGTGTATGTAATGATATGTTTGTGCTATTGTAGATTAGTACATAATTGTAATGTAACAAACCGACTAGGACCCACGTGGTAAACACTGGAAAATTACTCTCCGACCACTTTCGAACTTATTTGCAGTTCTTCATCTGGGAGTTATGATCGTGCCATAAAATATATATCCTAGTCGGTTTGTTACATTACAATTATGGAAGAAACTCGCGATAGTTTTCAGACTCAGATTAGTACATATATATTATGATATCATCATCATCATCATTATCATCATGTATATATACATATATGAATGCTTGTAACGTTTTGTTATTTTTTCTTATATTTCATAGTGTTCGTTTCTGTTACAATTTATGATAGGCGTGCTATTGTCACACACAAAAAAGTCCTGGTTACATTGCCACTGCTATAGAGAGCAGCCGTGGTTGGGAACCAGGTGCTCCATGACAGCATAGTTTGCTCGACTTCTTTTTTTTTTAAATAAAATTAAATCAACTTAGGTAGTTATTTGTTTTTTCCACTACCTTATCTGAATATTGTTGCCTATTATGGAAATTGGGATATATTATTTATTATTTCTCGATATTTCAGCACAGTTTCGGGAATTTGGTTATCTCTCAGCAAGCGGTGCTTTGATTCTACATACTTTTATAATACATTTGCTCATATGTGTTATATGATAGGTAAATTCATTTCAACCGAAATGATGTTTTTGAATTCGAAACGTACTTTTGTAGTATAAGAACGTTGCTTCTTTTTTTAACAATGAAGTGAAAATCTGTTTCTTATGAACTAAAACTTTGTTCAGTTGTTGATCTAGACGAGTCTATGATCTGTCGTCAGAAATCCCGTTTCGTCCATAGCCAAAATGAGTTCCCGTTATCCCTAATCCTGAAATCACGTTCAATGACACACCCCGAGATGGCCTCACAACTTTACTTTTATAGTTTTTTGAGCTCACTTCTTTTGATCTCCTGGTCCCGACTTAGATTTGAATTATTGAAGAGAGGTCCGATATCTGTTGCTAACTTTACCGATAATATTTTTTGGACCTCGGCCTTTGGTCGAATTTATTCTTTTCATGGTCTTTGTATGAGTTTTGTGAGATTTGTAACATTATATGGGTCTGCTGTTGTGATCTATTGAGATTCAATCGCTCTCGTGACTTTTCTAATACAACTTTTTTCATTTGAAATTCAAACCTTATACATAGACCATTATGATCTAGGAAGTAACGCACGATGTAAAGATTTTACGTAAACACATTTATCTTTTTACATAAAAAAGGTAATTTATAATATTTCTTCAAGTCGGGAAGTACAGATTGTAATTTTCATAGCGTGAATTCGACGTTTTTGGCTCGGTCGCTGTGGCTCAGTGATCAGTGTCACTGACTAGAATCGCGACCCCAGGTTTGAATCCCGGCTGCGCCAAACATTTCTATTATGAGCATAGATAGATTGTGTGTTTCTCTCACCTCAATAAATCCGTATTTATCGGACTAGGACTTGGCTATCCTAGCGCGGGGTGTTGAAGTGTTAGTTAAATTATTTAGTTTGTTTATTGTCCTAAATTACAAGACAATATTAATGTAAAAATGTAAATGAATGGCTAAAATAAATAAACACATGACATTATGTGTGGACATTCAAGACCTCATTTTTTACTTTTCTTACTGTTATATCTTTTATAAACCTTCGTCACTGTAACACCACAGATAAAATAGCGTGTTCATGAGTTATGTTCACGTGGGAATTAGATATAAGTTGAACGTCTAACGGCCACGTTTATTTAGCCTGCACCTACAAACGGTGCGGAGTAATTTAGTTCATTTGTGAATTTGCTACGCTTCCGTGCTATAGTGCATGAAGGTTAACGCTCCTTTGTACTGGTTTTATGGTCGAAATGAACATCTCTATGAAAGAGGAATATGAGAATTTCATATTTTGTGTTAGTATACGGTATTGCGTTCAGATTCTAAAAACACGATTCGTTTTACGTATTTCACCATAACTTTCTAATAACGGGAGGTTAGATTATATTAGATTAGAAAATAATTTCTTGTTACACCTTAAATATAAAACAATATTTATAATAAACATAAATTTACATAGAGTGTGACAATGGGCGGCCTTATCACTAAAAGTGATCTCTACCAGGCAACCTTTGCATGGAGAGGATCGAAAGAAATTTAAATAACGGGGGTATTACATAGCTTAAAAATAAATAAAATAAGTGAGTATATAAAAATAAGAAAAACAAAGAGAACATAAGTGTCATAAATCTTACACATTACATGATATTCGTATGGTTCACCAGGTTAGTTTGCTTATTTTACAATACACATAAACAATCTCTTTGTATAACTAGCAAAGGAGACTTTTTATAGAAAACTAGCTGTGCCCCGCGGTTTTACTCATACTACTATAGACATTAATACGAATCTAAATCTAAAGCTAAAAAAAATATTTGAATATTTGAATCTGTGAAACAATTGAATAATGAGTTACGGATATGTTCACATGCGAGCAGAAATATGCCCAAAATAATTCAATAAAGAAATCAGAACTCTAATTTATATTAGAGATTATTATTTATAATTCCGTGTGAATTCCAAACACAACACATGTACGTTCAAATTATTTGAAGGAAAAAATTCGGCTGTTTGTGGGACTTGAACCCACGACTACAGAATACTAATATTACTTTTTCCTTCATATAATTTGAACGTGAATTCCGCCTAGCATGTTGTTAATGCAATAAACCATAAAACAACACATATACATTTGAAGTTTTATAAATCCAACTAATCTATATCAAAACTCAAAATAAAATACCTTCATGTAAGCCTCTATGTAACACTACTTATCTTACTCTTCTACATATGTAGCTTCAAATTATTTCACATCTAGGTATGGATTTTGTGAATAAATCAATCAATGTTGACGTTCGACTGCCGTCAATCTCCGACACTTCACGCAAGATAAGCTCACGACTCGCCCGGTGACGTATCGCTGTCGGCCCACGAGGCACGTTAGTGTCCCTATTAGCACGAAACAGATTAGAATCTATTTGTAGTAAAATATAGACCAACGCGGGCGTAGCATTTTGTCGACGTCACACCTGAAATAGAAGTTGCTACGCGGTTGGCGAACTAGGTCTTTATATTTAAAATCTGCACTGCACTTGGCAAGAACCTGTGAGAAAAGCTAAGATAAAATGGGAGCTTACTCTTACGAGAAGCGAGGAGGCTTAAGACAATAGTCGATGCTGAGAAACAGTTCAATTTCTGCTTCTATTATTTTCCCAACCTTCGCTAAAGCTAGACAGCCTATAATCATATTTTTTTGAAGTGAATTCCAGAAACCAACTGAAGTAAATTAACGATACCCGGCTTATAATTTTAATTTGCAATAGTGTTTCCTAATTATTGTGGATGTATACGTAGACGAAGGCCGAAAAGGGTATGCGTAAAGAATATTAGTATGTTTATGAAACAGTAGAAGAAAAAAACATCTGTTTTTTTTTTTTTTTTTTTTTTCTTTAATTTATTTAATTTATTTAAGGATCTTCAGACAGTACACAACAAAAATTTACAATTTAATGCGATAAATATAAGTATAGGTAGTTGATGTACCAACAGCGAAGACCACAGATTAATAACATAAATAATTACATAAAGTCTAACAACGTCGAAGTCTAAGTCGAACAAGAAAATAATTAAATTGCTGCTCAAGAGACATTGGACGGTGATGAAGCAAGCATTATATTATATATTGTGTGTTAAGAAAGATCTTGTGTCGATCACGCCTAGTAGGAACTTAGGACAAGAAGAAGAAGAAAAAGTGTTTCCTAATGTAAAACATCTCTGTAGTCGAGATATTTGAAAGGCTTGCAAAAATGAATGTGAAAGTGACAGACTGAGAGCTCCTGGTCGCCCACGACTGTTGGCGTGTAGAAAACTCTGTTGAATCGAAGTGTCAACAGTGTCATACACAATCACTTTTGCACACACATAATCAGTAGTACACACACATAAATTGTTCAGGGCCTTGTGTGCTGAGGCTAATTGATTTCGGGAGGGTTCTCTGAAGAGTTCGGTCCGATTGGTCGGCCTCTGAATAATTAACACCGAATTAGGGTCGCGCCCCGGTCGTCGATTGTTTGCCAGAATAATGTCTTTTAAAAAGATTCCGAGGAACCGTAATGGTGTCTCGATTTACATAATTTCCTTGCACAGTATCGCGTGTACAATTAGATTTTTGTTTATTTTAGGAGTGGCAGACGTGAAGCAAAATTTAAAATAGATAAGTGATTTAAATTGATTGATTCTATCTACGTCTAATCCGCGTAAGTAGTTCAGAAATAGAAACTAAAACTTTGCTTAACCCTTGTTTGAATTTTTTACTCAGAAATTGTACAGTAGTAAGTAATTTTACGTGTCGCTGATTCACACTGCCCTCTGCCATTTCTTGTAATTGTATTATGTAGCAGCAACAATTTTCACTTTCGCATTTCAACTAATTAAGTTGTTAATTATTATATTTTGTTTAATTAAATATTAATAAAACGTTATTTTACGTCAACACAAATTATTATAATAATTAACGATAACTCAATTTACCATTGATATTCCATTCTCGATTAAAGCCTGCACACAAACATAATCGACTGGAAAATCTAGCTCATGTAATTACAACTTAGTCTAAAGTTAGGAACGGACGCTTAGTGCGCTCTAACGACATAGTACTTAGTCTGGACTCAGTCGTTTGACACTAACTTAAGTACTGAAACGTTGATGTCAAAATTACATAATTGCACATTCAATTTTAGCCATAGAAGTTAAGCTAGCAGTAATATTGTCGGCTTTATATCGCTTGAAGCGCGCGTCGCTGAGTATATTCTCGCGGTCTTAATCGATCATTTGGGATAAGCAACTTACTTACTTCTTTTGTCATACCTAGGATAGATGACCGCGAATGGTGTTTGCATCTCAGCGCATCCGTTCTTCGGAGAAAGCGTTATGCTGTCAGTAACCGTGTATTATTCGAGTCGTTAGGCATATTGGAGACACTTGCAAACCAAAGACATTAAATGAAATCAAATTTATATCCGTAAAATCGAGTACATTTATGATTTTATATTTGTGATTGGTTGTTCTTCTATTTTGCCGTTTATCGGCACGTGAGATTATATAAATAAAATTATAGTCAATTAAAAAAAATACATTCAATGGTAGAACTTGGGCATCTTTTTTGCGCACTCAGATAAAATAGCATGCAATGGTAGATTAGGAATCTTGGGCGTCTTTTTTGCGCACTACCCTATCATCCAACCCGCGTTGCCCAGCGAGGTAGATGGTGTGACCACCATCTACCTCGCTGGGCAACGCGGTGTTGACATACTCCTCTTTGAGCGGGACTCCAGTATGTCCCCACAGTCGGAAGGTATTGGACTTGTGATAGTGCCCGTGGTATACTTTATGTGAAGGATTAGACAATATAATTCAGGATATATCCCATGAGGCAAAAATGAAAGACATCTTTATTGCGTTGGTATTTATTTGTTAAAAATTAGTGCAAACACACAACGCTGAGCTCAACGACGAAGAAAATTTAAATAGCCGCAGCTCATATAATATATTCGGGACTTTCGGAAGCGACCGTTGAAATTTCATTGCTAAACATGGTTGCAAATTTATATCCGCTGCTCAGCTCGGTAAGTACCTAAATAGGAACATGATGCCATACCTTCTCTTAACCCTCCTAAGATACGGAATATGCAGATAGTATTGAAGGTCTGAAAACATGCTGATATTTGACGCACACCTCCTTTGTAAAATAGATAATGGGAACACGTTAATCTCGTGGAATTCTTTGTCTTATCAAACTATAGTATATTTTTGCCTATATTAGTCCATAATAGTCTAGGTTACGAAACTCGCCTCGTAAGAATTATTGTCCCCACAAAGCCCTTAAATTAGCGGTTGCAGCCGTCATACCACGAAGATGTGTACACTACACAGGGAATTGCAAAGTAATAAACGCTTTGCCATTATAATGAGGCTCTGAACCCCGACAAATGAGATTACAAACGTGTGGCCGTCCCCAATTGTTTCAAAGGGAAAAAAGGGGGAACAAAATACGCGAACGGAAATCGTCAAACCGACGAATGTCTTACGCAAACAAATTGCAGACAAGGGTAATACGGTGAGATGAGCGAATAACCCCGCAATCAGCTACAGAACGGAACGAGGCCGTGCTTGAAAAGAAACAAATTAGATCCGTTTCAAGAACGGGCTTTTCAAATGGGCGGGTAAAAAAGACCCGCGTTACTAATGAAGGGTTAGCTCGTGAGGCATTGAAAGCAACTACTTTTTGATCGTTATTATGTTACGCTCTATCCAATAGTGATTTCGGGGAAAGTTTGACCTTCAGCGTGTGATTGTTGTCTGTAATTATATATTTACATATACACGCCTATTGGCCTATGCCATGTTTTCGGTTTGATATTATAATAGAAGGGGAAGGAAGGTGATTGTACGGGCTCGAATACGTGATTTTTCCTGAATGGTGTTAGTACTAAGATGACTAGTGATAGTGAGTGGAAGGGAAAAAATGTTGTTTCTAGCAAAGGTTTCATAAGTCAGTTTTTGTACTAAGCTACGCTAGCAATTTTTATTTGAATCTGCAGCCTATTTCTTCAAGAAACATATTTTTTACTTTAAAATTACGTACAACTATAGCGATTCGATTACGCAAAGTGCTTAACGTCTACTACACATATATACACTCCAATTCGACGCTATTAAACTTTGTTATTATGTTAGCAGTTTGTAAGTAGGTGCAACTAGTAAATATTCGTATTAAAAATATATTACACTACATTTTTAAACATTTACAAATAAGAAAATTGTATTTTACACTGATTTAAACGGGTATAACGTGGTACTTACGCGTAGTCGATATCACGATCGACAATTGTTTCGGCTTCTTCCGGAAGCCTTCATCAGGATCTTGAGTGCGGTGCGTTAGTCGTAACGTCCCGTCTCGCACTCAGTGCGCTCAGTGCGAGACGGGACGTTACGACTAACGCACCGCACTCAAGATCCTGATGAAGGCTTCCGGAAGAAGCCGAAAGAATTGTCGATCGTGATATCGACTACGCGTAAGTACCACGTTATACCCGTTTAAATCAGTGTAAAGTAATCATGAGCGTGAGTTTTAAGAAAATTGTATTTTTATAATTTAGTAAACTATTTATTAAGTTAATTGCGCAAACTACAGAATTACTGAAATTTTCTTATTTTCATATGTTTCAAAATGTGGTGTAAAGATATACTTTTTACCATCAATAATTAACTAGTTGCACCTACTTAGAAACTGCTGAAGTGTATTCTATTATGATTGAAAAATAATGTAATATTACGTATGCATTAAACAATAGTACGTTCATTTGCGGCAGGGTCTATCGACATGATAACTCAAACGATTATTTTGTATATTTTATTGAGTAGGTTTGACTACTATCTCACTTTATGGTCTGTAACGGTGTTGTTCAAATATGGAATCAACCTAAACCGTAGTGCAGATCGCATTATATAGTCCTCTATATAGGTAGTTGTGCGAGTTTGATTACAATACATTTTTATTAAAAAACGCAATAACCTAACTATACGTATATTAAAATACGTGATACCTACTTTGGTATCCAGAACGAAATTTTATTGATATACACATATACCCAATGATGTTTTACTAAAGATGACGTATATTCATAATGCGCGGTGCTCAGATTTTGTTCCTTTACGAAATAAACATGCTTAATGCGTCAGATAACACGGTATAAATAATATAGAAAAGGGTTGCTATATGTTTAGACTTGCGCTTGAAAAACGCGTCGTAATGAAAATTACTACAATTGACTTAATTTTGCCGCCTCAGTTTCCGCGCGCTTGTGCGACATCACCTCATATAAACGTATAATATCATTGCATATACCTACATAAGTGATGAGATTTCACATGACTCCATACGGGTATCTGTTGGCGCCCAAATATCGATATCAATGAATATCGATACATACTCGTATTTACTCGTAATTGTCGAGTTCAAAGGGACCTACTCGTAATGGTGTGTCGGGTTCAATGAAAGCAGGTTATTTGATCTTACGGAAGGTTTTTTTATTACAAGTAAATGATGAATGTCTAATGAAAAAATCGTATATTAACGACTGATTTTAAGCACTTATGAAATCTGGCTAGTAACACCAACTGTAGGAATTATGAGTATTGAATGCTATAATGGTTTAATGTTTACGTTATCATTGAATCGAGGCCAAAAGCGGATTATTCGGTGTTTTTATTACAAGTAATGATGAGCTTAGTTGCTATGACGCTGGGAAAAGTCTTATATGATTATAGTTCCATCTGAGAGCCTTTTCTTCGGGAAATGAGAAGGTTAAAATTATTGAGTGAACATTTTTATTTTTAGGATAAGTGCTTTATTTTTTTGATGTAATGTTTATTGTTTGCACGCCATTATAATAGTAGAATGTTCTGGACGTAATTTATATTTACCACCATGTTTGTTACAACATTCTAGTAAATAAAGAATTTGATTTGATTTATTTAATGTTGTTAGATAGATAGATAGATAATGCTTTATTGTATCACAAACACATTTGTACATATTATTACAGTACTTAACAATTAATATAGTGAGACAATAGGCGGCCTTATCGCTGAAAGCGATTTCTACCAGGCAACCGTGAATGAAATATATTGTAGAACTAATAATTACAGGATGTGTTCAACAAAGTAAGAATTAAAAAGAATTGTTGAATTGTTGAAGGCTTTATACAAATACTTCAATAATTAAAAGTATTGAATGTCAACAAATAAAATAATAAAGACGCGATATGTTATTCACTGCGACGTTTACATTACTTAATACCTCGTCAACCATTAGACTCCTGCAAACTATAACATTTCAGGTACTATTATTATATTAAAGTCTATAACTGTACCTACCATATCATCTCCTATGTCATGTGCGTTAAGATGTATAATATTTTACAAATCATTTAATAACACTAGATAAAAATATTTAAACAAGAGTACTTAAAGTTGCTCAAAATGAAATTATCTTACTCTAAGACTTATAAGATATATTGCGAATTATGACAAATTTTAACGATGCATTTGATTATATAATCGTCTGCATGCAAGATTTGTTTTTTTCTTAATGATATTCATCTATTGAAATGTATTAGATAATTAATATTTGCTGGTTTTCAGCAAAATGTTGTAGGCTCTGTATTATATCAATTATTCCACCTATATGTCTCGACATTTAATGCCAATAAAACATTTTATTCTATACTTTTGTTTCATTTATTTTTTATTATTTATATTATACCTTTTGTTTATTTAATGTACGTATGTTGAGTCATACACCTGAAAGCTACTGGATAAAAAAACATGGCTTTAGAAAAAAATGTCCTATTCTATTACACTGTTTCCAAAACGATAATTAATATTATAAGAAAATTCGCCACCTTTAATTAAAAAGTACACATTATTCTGATAACAATTATGTAGGAGTAATTACTTCGCTTTAAAAAATGTCATTAATTACATTAGACATCAGTTTCTTTTTCAAAGTTCGTTTCTCAGTTAATTGAACATTCTGATAGCTTCCGATGTTATATTCATTAATAAGAGGTAGTTATTAATTACCTAATTGCCTAATTGAGTGCGGCGTAATTAATTTTGTCAGAACTCCGATCCGATGGTTTCGTATAATTTTGTTTATTTAAGGGGCATTTTGTAGGCTGTATTCGACAACATAATGTTCATTATGAGCGTTACCGACTTTGGACCCCCTCGGACGCCGCGAACAACTGTTATTATTGTAATATTGCGTCTGAATCCATGGATAGTATTGCAAGTTGCCTATTTATTTTTTTAAGAAGTTTTTGGCAAACAAGCGGACGGGCCACCAGATGGTAAGCGATCACCGTCTCTTATGGATGTCTGTAACACTCAACATGGTTGAAGAGCTCTTCAGAACACTACCCGTTGTATATATATTTTAGAAAGTGCACAAGTAAATAATATCTCTGCTCATAGTGCTGAGTGGCTCTAGGTCTTAGGTGAGCTTGGGTTATTTTTAAGTTATTAAGCGTAAAGAATTATCTTATAAAAGCATATATATTTTTAAATTATTTAGAGGGCTGTATCCCTCGCATTGTATAAACATCAGCAGAATATCATAATATATATCTCATTTTAATAAAATGTTTCATAATTTGGCAAATATGTACTTTTAGACAAAATCATGCAATATTTTGACTTCAAATCTCAGCAATGTTTAGAAAATATGCTATACACTTTATAGATCTAGCTTTCGACCACTATCTCAGTGGATGGTCAGTGACCATGTGGATGAGCATGTAATCACGCTGAACTTAGAATTTTTAATGATCCTCATTGACTGCTGCCGGAACACACTAGGCGTTTGTTCTTTTAAATAAATAATAATTTGAAATTGTCTTTAGTAAGTAATTGAACACGATTATCAGCATATATTTTCCATGGGTTATGAGGATACCACTTCAACCTACAAAATACATAACCATTACATAACATCATCACCGTTTATCATCGCCACGCTGGTAAAACCGCGGGGCGCAGCTAGGTATTCAATATATTGTCTACATAGTATTGCCGCATTGACGTAAGTAATTTCATTTCAGTAACAGGAACTACACGACCTCAATCGAAGACGATAACCATCTCTGCAACAAACCTACTTACATTGTATAAAAATGCAACTTGTGATTTAATACATTTTATACGCTGTGCTACGAAATAAATCGCTTAATTCAGCGATTCCATATGTAAAATAAATAAGCCTTAGTTTATTATATATCAAGAAATTCCACTAAACCACTTGTTCGCGGCAGCGGAGCATCATTGTGGACTGTGGTTCTACTAGCGTAGTCGCAACTGCAAGATGAAAATTGAATTATGAATGTAAACATACATTTCACTAAAATGATAAAAATATTATTATTGTATATATATTATTATTGTATGTGTATTATTGTGTATATGCGTGATTGATAGATTTATAATTTTTTTTATTAAAAGTGGTACGTAATAGATTTAAAACTTTTTGAAAATGTTTATGGAACGTTTCTTAAACTGCCGACTGACTATTACGCGTAGTGTCCAAACATGATGAAACACTTACAGTTGATGCACAATACAAATCACTCAGAATAGGGTATTTTCTCGAGTGAGCTGTTATTCGTAGCGTGCTCGTTACATACCTAACCGCGTCCGGAGCACTGAGTGCAGGAAAGGTTTCAAGTGAGCTAAGCCAATCCCAAATGATGTTCCAGCGGTGGATAGATTTTACCAGAATGGTCTGGATATTTCTGGGAAAGTCTAGAGATAAGATTGATAATTTGACCGGGTCGTAGATATACATTAGTCCAGATATGTTGAGATAATTGAGTTATATAGAACTCTGTAACGATATTGTCTGAATAATTAATCGTATACAAATAATCTTTAATTTCCTTGTTTTTTATTTGTCATTCAGAAATGAGTGTTATCAGTTCTCATTTTTTGATTTTCTTTTACTTGGAATCAGATATTTTTGAGTTTCAGGAACTGAATACGGTGAGCCGAGAAATGTATGCACCGGAGTTATACACTTACCGTTGAATGAGATAGGCTGATAGGCCAGATCTTTAAAAAAAATTAACTGAGCGTAGTTCAAAAATCCTTATAACCCAGTTGATACTGCAGATAAATAAATCCGAAAAATATGATTTTTAGTGGGGTTTTTTTTCCGAATATATATTTTTCCAATTCCGATTCTCATGTCTTGAATTTATATCTGTGGAATCGATGCAATTGCATAAGTGTACCTGGGGAGCTCGATCGTGGCTCGTGCCTACTTGCGTTCGAAGATTGTGAGTGCAGACTCAATTTTTCAGCGAGAAAGTTGCGCGGATATTTTCGGGATGTTTATATTTTCATAGTCAAGACTCCATGTACAATAGTAAAATTAAGTTAGCAAAATATAATTCGCGCGTTCATACAATCTTGATTTTATATGAATATAAACTACTACTTGAATTACTAGTGTCGATAATGTCATGTTATTATTTAAGTATTTAAATAATTTTTTTGTATACAGTATAGAAGCATTTGATCGCTTCACTTAAAGGTCAGTGATGAAATGGTCTAAGAAGTTATCACGTTAGACCTAGAACACTGCCTAAAAAACGATAGGACAAAGATTGCAAATATCGTTAAATCAGGGTACTATAAATCCATAAAAGTTTTATAAGAAATATCTGAAGTTAAACATCTTACCAATTCAACCAATATCAGTTCATTCATTTAATATGAGATAACTAACTTTGAAATAATGCAGACCTCGGGGCGCACTTAGGTGCGCCCCGAGGTCTGCAGGTCTTATTATATTAAATTAATGATTTATTTTTCTACAGTTGAACACAAGCCATTTTGTAACCGGCACGGATGCTTAAATGTGTCCGAATTATTTCAATAAGTAAATGTTATTAAGTTGGACAGGAGTCGTACTTTAAAATACGTAATGATACGGCGTACTTCAATAGAACGCGCGCATGTGACCATTTCTCAATCCGAAAAATAATTTTATTTACAATTTATAAGAAATACAATGATTCAAAACATCACTCAGGGTTGATTCAGTTAAGTATCTTAGCGATCTTTGATTTCTCAAAGCGAGAGCTCCCTTTGATCCAATATTTCGCCGCAAAATAGACTCGTCTCAAGAACTTTTGATAAACAAGTACATGCTCAATAAGACAAGTTATTATACGGAATACTGATATATAAATAAAGAAGTTATCACTCTGACAAATATGCCACAGGAACTCCTTATTTGCAATATATCATTGGCATTAGAAACAGTTACCGAATTCAATATGTGTGTTGTTACTGAGTAATAGACTAGAGTAATTGGTTCAAAGGTGTTTTTGTGTACACCACTACATCGCTACATAATTATGTTAAAACACAACCGCTCAGGAAAAATAGAACTGTTACAGTTTATCAGCTCAAACTGTTTATGATATGAAGTTTTTCATACTAACCCGTTGTATTCCTTTGCTTACATACTAAGTAATATAATATGCAATACTCTGTTTATGTAATAATAATAAAAGAAACATTACTATCATAAATAAACTTTCAAGCTATCCTCTCGCTTTCACAATCGCATAATAGCAGAGATTTTTCCAGTACCATAGCATGTTTTCGAGTCAGTAAGTACGGGGCGACCCTATGTCAGACCTCTTTTGTTAGAGGTCCGTATCAATGGAGCTTTTGTTGTCCTGTCCCCCTTAACAAACATGAACGTGTTGAGTTTTTCCGAAGATTTGTACCGAGTATTGTTAAAGGGAGTTACTGGTTTTCGTAAGTGCTTGGTTTCATAAGAAATTGTCGCTCTTATCGTACATCATGATAAACTTCACCTCATTTTATATTTGTATTACCCGTTTAAATAAATAAAAAGGTATATAATTATGTTAATAGACCGTCCGCTTCTTTTGTTTAACATATTACGTTAAGAGTTTTTATTGCGTATCGCATTAACCATATGCTAGGAAGAACTTATGTTCAAATATTTGAAGGAAAAAATTCGGCTGCTAGTGGGTAATAACATCCCCCGTAGATGTTAATAAGGAAGGAAGTAATTCGGCCCTAGTGGTATGGGCTGCTATAGCTTAGTTGGACAGAGCGACAGGACGGTATTCTGTAGTCGTGGGTTCAAGTCCCACTAGCAGCCGAATTTTTTCCTTCAAATATTTGAACATATTACGTTAATCGGATGTGAACCGTAAATCACGTCAATAACGTCACATATTTTATAAGCCACGTACAGATAAATCTTACGATCTCGCCTGGGACTCAAAGTCGGCATTAATACACTTTGCAATTGGTGACATCTTCTCAAGTTTGATGATGTAACCCAGCGAGGTGTCATTAGAAAATACCATATGTTTAATTAAAACTACGATTTAACTTACGTATATTAGTAGAGTAGGTATACCGACGGGTTTTGTGACTTTCTGAGTCACTGGCTGTGATGCGAAACGACAAATACAGCCTCTTGCAACTTATAATCCAAGGAAAAATACAAGGCCATAGACCACCTGGCCGCAGACGCACCTCCTGGCTGAAAAATCTGAGAGACTGGTTTGGGTTGAGTACCAGATCCCTATTCCGGGCGGCAGTCTCCAAGGTTAAAATTGCCCTAATGATCGCCGACCTCCGTTAGGGGATGGCACAAGAAGAAGAAGAAGAAGCTCTGTGCCCACCTAAAATCATAGTTTATAAGGAACTGGTACGACGGGAGCTTCAAGAAGGGAGCATATTTCCTCATCAAATGCCGGCAATAAATTCCCCAGGGGTCTGGTGTAGTGGATGTCCGTGGGCCACGGTTATTATTTTACCAGGTAATCCGGCTGCTTCTTTTCGCTCCCGTCCCACAAAAATTATCACAGTTGATACGACAAACTATTCTGTTGTAAATCATCTTTATCGAAACCCCAATATTTCACTCCATTTTCAAAACTAATGGCAATCTTTCCATTTTTCGTTCCTGGAATCACTCAGTCTTAAGGCCATTTGCTGACAAATCTTTTATTCTCTGTAACCATAAAAAGAATTGTATATTTCACTAAACCTCCATCCTGCCCACAGAGTATAACAAAGTAGACTATTCGAACGGTCTTCACGCACACAAACGACTTATATTATTCACTCGAGCGAAAAAATGAGCCAATAACAAAGTTGTTGCGAGAAACAAAAACACGATGGATGGACAAATTTTCGCTTACTGACTTATTTATCTCCCGAGCTGTAATTAACGAATTTTCTTCAGGCCGAGCAACCGCAGATTTCTTTTCGATTTTGCTTCACCCTGCTCTATTATTCATTAGTGTCGTGACAGGCAAGAAATATTCTCTAATTATTCATCAGTAGCGTTGCTAAATCGTCGGCCGGACTCGCCTTTTTAATGGAGAAGAAAATAAAAAAAGTTTTGGAATATAACAAGTGAGGCGTGTCGCACCCTATAAGTTATTCATGAGCGCTTGAAAAACTTCGCGGAGTTACTTGAGATTTTTTGATTACGAGCGGTCGATTGAGCTCTCTAGATGGGTGGTTTCGCACAAGAAAAAATATATGGCACGGTTTTTTTGTCGGTTTAGACTTAAAAACTTGTGTTGGTACTACGTGACCTCATCGAGTTATTTTTTTCTTTATTCATGATTTTAATACTGTTCGTACCGGTCGTGAAAGAAAAAATACCATTTTTAATTTACTGACCCGTTTTATATGTCGTTTTGTTTTGTTTACATAAGTACTATAATCAACGTAATGTTCAGCTATGCTACAGCCCTGCTGTCAGAAAGAAGGCCTTGTCCACTACAATGGTCAATACAGGTTTCCGAATAGACCATTCTGCCAGCCCAATGTATTAAGAACAAACGGGTGCTTTAGATGCGCACGCGATTTCTTTTTATAACTATTGCTCCAACATAGTAACCGGAAGCGATGGCCTCATGAGCCGTCCATTCAAGGAAACCTGATGAATATTAGGTACTCATAAAATCACCTATCAAAACTATGACCGAGTCGTATGTTGATGAACCTATAAGTAATCTGGCGCTGAAAATAACATAGACAAGCTTCACTTCGCATTCTTTTTTACACACAGTTCATTTTTAGATCTTCATGTAAGTAATTAAGAGTCTTCAAGACCAATACAACTTGGTCGAAACGTCGAGTTAAATTAAGGTCGATTAAGCCCCAAGTGATTTATTAACAATGTGTTCGAATCACGAAAGTCTAAAAATTACAATGTGTTTAAATCGCGGATGTCTAAAGATTTTAAAACAAGAGTTCTCGCAAGCATATTAAGCTAGTTATCACAACAGATTTCAGTGGAAAGTTTGCACGTTGAAACCTCTGAGGCAGGTTGAAACCTCGGCAGGTCGAAACTTGGATATTGCACAGATCATCGTTAGCACTCGCCTTGGAGTTTTAGCAACTAATTAATTAGTTTGAAAGATGAAATATTTCGAAATTTAATACACTTTTACTCGCTTGTTCCACTCAGTTTTGCTTTTACTTTGGGTTTTAGGGTTGTCATGTTGAGATTTGAAATGTTAGGTGGGATTCACGGTTCGCTGCGAAGTCGACATATTTTTTAACATTGATAGGTACACTAAGCTTGCAAAGAGCTTGCCTGATGCGCTGTCATATGGTAAAGTGAAAGTCAAAATTATTAATTGAATTATATAGTACATTTTCCATGGTCGACAGGTGAATAAAAATTGATTAAAGAGTGGATTAAAAACTCATACACGTTGCTTCCTGGTATACTTACTTCAACATAATGTTGTTGTGTTTCGTACCACAAAATTATGTTGTAAAATTTTTTATATTTACATATTATGTAATAAACAGGTTATGTAGTAATTTTTGATTTTTATAAAAACTATTTTCTTTAATTCAGCGCTTTACATCTGTTTGTGCTATCGACAAATTGAGATAATAATTTTCCAATAAAAATATATTCAAATTACATCACTCAGGTGTAGGTACCTATTTCAAAGATCTTCATTTTATGTTAGCTATCTGCAGGAGATATATGTTTTTATTAAATAAATATGCAGTTGTACGGCGTTATCCCTTCAACTACCGGGAGTTACAGATTTCGCGGAAAGACCACAGATGCCACAGGTCTTTTTTACGTTCCAACGAATTAATATTTATATTTAATGTAAAAATAAGCTAAAGCCTGATTAAAAAGTAACAATCCGGCTCACCTCATACCTAAAACAATACTATTGTGATACTGGGACTTCACCTCCTGCCGACTGCCCAATGCACATCTTAGAATACGGATTTCGTCACATGTTTTATTTTTCAGCAGCAAAGAGTTTAACCTCTCTAGACAAATATTGAAATGGAATCTTTGCGGAGGGGCATTATTTTATTTTAAGTTGTTAGCTGTCTTGCTTAGAATTGAGTGAAGAAAATGTTTTCGCAAACATTTTGTATCACTTTCCGGCGAACGTTTCAACTGCAGACTTTTTACTTTACGTCAGGGTAAAAGAAAATACAACAGTCCATTTTCCATTTAATATATACGCAATAAGTAATACATATCGCAATGAGCTGCGCTGGAAGGCTGCCAACACACAAACACGTGGAAAAAAAACCGTTGGATTATTTCTTTCGTTTTGGTTGTTTTGAGCAATTAGTTTTATACAAAGTAGGCTTACTCAAGGACCAGCGTGTAGATCATCGCAAGCAAAAAAAATCTTGAAAATCAATTGAAATTTGAAAATATATATGTTAATTTTTTGTTTTATTCTTTGAAATTTTATTAAATATACATATATATTTTGTGTGTGTATGTATTTTGTATTGTATGTTATCATGGTATTATTTGCGTCGCTTCGCGAACTCGGGGTTTATTTGTCGTAATAGTTCCGCTACTAATAAATGCTACGCGCAGAAGTTGTCGCGTCTCGGAGCAGTTTGCGAGTAAAGTTAGATTAACGCTGTACATCGACGCGTATTAAGCTGGGTTTAGTGCGGTCACAAGATTCCGAGGCGCATTGTATTGCAAATTAGTTCTTGACAGCTGAGGGGGAAAGAATTTCAGACTCTTTGTGATGACAGTAAATAAACTAGCTAGCAGGTGAGCCGCCTGATGGTAAGCGCTCATCATTGTCTATCTATTCGTAACACTAAAGCTTTTACGGTTTGATCCCTCGATGCTGACCCTTTTAAAATCTTGTAGCTACTCGAAAATACAGACAAAGAAACCTCATCCACATTCGGAGGTGTGTAGCAAAAACGATAGTGTAACATTAATCTTAATATAAAACAAGAAGGTTTAAAGACGCTGCCGATTGTAGGGCAAATGACATAGAGGGTGAAATATCAAACGTTGGTTTGATAAAACGAAGCTACAGCTGATGAGGGGGTCGAGGGGGGAGGGGTCGGTGAACTTATGGAAAAGATCAGATCTACTTGAAAATAAGTCACAATTCTCTCTACAATGGGAGCACAACTGCAGAGGAAAATTGTGTCCCAATTTCTAACAAGAGATAGTTAAACAAAACTTTGCTATAACTAAGTAGCGAAACTAAGTTTAACTAAGTAGCGAATTACTTACTTCAAACTTAAAACCGTTCAATATATTTCTAAACAACGAGTGTTACTAGATAAAATGAATTTAAAAAGTTAAAATACAAAATGAATAAAATATCCTTATGAATGTGAACAGCTCCTTCCATTGTCGGTTAGAACAAAAGCCTCTAGAGTTACGGTAAAGGGAAGGGAAATATGTTAAATGCTTGATTTTCCGCCGGAAAGTTACACTTTACAGTAGCTGTAATAGTTTCTTGTGAGTTGAAGAGTGCTTTATAGTTTTATTGTTGTAAAAACTACCGTGAGATCATTAAAATGATTTTACTCACTATTTTATTCACTATTTGAACCAGACTTGTTTACGAAGACCTTCGGGAAGTGCAGATGCCCGTCATTAAAAACTAACAGCATGAGCTGCCGTCGAGAATCGAAAACCGTTCGAGAAATATCAAGTCAAAACTGAATGTTTGTAGGTTAAACTTTTTTTTTTATCATACTCAGACCCCCGCACTAGGATACCGGAACATAAAAGTAATCTTTACTCTTCGCTTATAATCATTCATTGTTTTATTTATTTAGGTTCAGTGTTCATAATAAATTAATATTTATGTAACGCAGGCCTGTTTGTTTTTTTTTTTTTTTACATATTTTAAGTTTGTGTTTTTTTTGCTTGTTATTTCGGAACAGTATTAAATTACTTTTCAAAATACATACATATGTGCTTGCCTTATAACTACCATCGCTTGACCTTCTTATTTATTATAAACATTTTAAAAATATTAACATTGCAACGAATACCGATGTGCATCTTGCAATGTGTTTTCTTGATTTTGAAAAATCTACCGTGGTACCGTGGTATTAAAACGGTATACTATTTCGCGCGTAGTTAGTGAATATGAAAATAGCGGGCTGTATGTAATGATGCTTTTTTACTCCTAAAAAATAAATATAATTCTAAACAATGTACAATAGTTTCGTACTAGAAACATGCTTACTGGATCTGAGATTTTATCTTACTGGAACCAATCAATTCGTATCTGGTTGATTGTACTTAACCTGCAGCAACGATATACGAACAATATATTAAGCTGAAGTTGGCTATTCTTCAATAAAGCGAGAGTAAGTCTACTTTAAGTTGACAGGTGTAATGTTTGTAATCGCATATTATTCCTCCTATTATTCCTTTTCATTTCTGGCAATTTAGTGTGTAAAGAAAATTAATATAATAATGTACATTTGTGAAAAAACTAAGTATATACTCAAACGAGTAAAGTGACTGCACGATACGAGTTTCTTAAGTTTGTTTCGGTGAATTCGGAATTTCGGAAATTCGGTGATTGCAGATAAGAATTGAAATGGTTCATCTAAATATTATAAATATCAGACCAAACAGATCAGACCCGTTTGGTCTGATATTTATCATAATTAGACACGGTATATGTTTTATTCCGAGATAACACAAAATGATTTACCATTCGTCCCACATATGCCAAATGAGCTTTGTGCCCACTAACACAAGTGTAGTTACTTGGTAGTTAGTTGCATTGCAAGTAAGTTAGAAAAGTATTACCTTTAATCTTAGTGCACACCTACCGCATATTAGTAGGCCTGTACTTAGATTCAATCGTTAAAATATTAGCGACTGGCCGGTTGGCGCAGTTGGTAGCACTCTGCCTTCTGAGCCGCTGGTCCCGGGTTCGATTCCCGGACGGGTCAAACATTTGTGTGCATGAACATGTCTGTTTGACCTGTGTCTGGGTGTGTATATGTATGTAAGTATATATATCAGTCATGGTTACCATAGCACAGGCTCTGCCTAGTTTGGGACCTGAAGACCTTGAGTTAATGTTAATAAATAAATAATAATAAAAATATTAAACCAGAAAATATGCCCTATAACTGTTGTAATAACTCCGCAATAACAATCGGTGATTCAGATGTAGCATCAAAATTCTCTATCTATATTTCTATTACGCACTGCACAGCCAAAAACGTGTACCTACACATACGTTTCTTGAATAGATATTTTTATAGTAGAAAATAATAAGATATGAATGCGAGTCTTACTTTATCATTTCATCCATAAGACGTCCACTGCTGCACATAAACTTCTTACCTATTAATTATTACATTACAATTGGCAATATGTCGTGATGCCCCCCAGTATTGCAGATATCCATAGGCGAGTGATCGCTTACCATCAGGCGGCCCGTATGCTTGTTTGCCACCTATTACATAAAAATAAACCTACATTGGTCTTAATGTTGCAAGGATAAATATCTCGCTGCGTTGTTGTATTTTCGATAGCCCGTCAGTCATACAATCGCTTAGATGTGTTCAGAGTTCAGAGGTTAATGTTAATTTAATAACGGTTCTTATTTAATTAAAGTTGGCTTATATCAGTAGAAACAATCGCTGAATCATAGTAGAATTGCTGATGGTATCGCAATTGTACCTACTGAATTTGTGAGGGAGTAGTTTTTCGCGATAATGGCGATTACTTTGTTTTTGTCACATTATTTTTAAAGTCTGGAACCGTTATACTATTAAAATAATATATAACTAGAATATGAAACACGTTATATAAAAAAAAGTTCGTTGAAATGCACTGGCGCTACAGAACTTGATTCCTCCTTCCCTATTCCATCTACGAACTATCAAACGGATGGGTATGCGACGCCCATATTTATGTGAGATTCCCCCATGTTGCACCATTTCCATCGTAGAACTCATCATCACTTACTATCAGGTTATAGGTGGGATAGTAGTGACACGTCTGCCTATTTAATACATAAAATGGGACATTTTACATGCTATAAATATTAATAGCAAATTTATTTATGTATGAATGATGGTCTTTTTTTAAGGTTAAGAAAAATGGCCTGAAATCTGATTCGTATTTCAACTCACTCACAAGCTCTCACCCCTGTTTTTATAAAAGTGGTAGTTTGATCGTTTAAGTGAATCTTTAAAACCTCTATATTTTAATCTTATTTTAGTAGAAATTAAACTTATTGTGTAATAATGAAAATTAAAAACCAAAATAATCAAACCTATCCATTCTGAAGAATGTAATTAAATTCCTCTGTGACCATTTTTTCACAATCTTTAATTTTTTGTAAAATAAATTATTGCCCATGTCACCCGGAGATAGTTTAGCATCCCAACAGTGAAAGAATTTTTCAAATCGGTTCAGTAGTTTTGGAGCCTATTTAATGTAAGCAAACAATCAAAACTTTACTCTTTATAGTAGTAGTATAGATTATTCAAGCTTTTTCACTTCAATTTAGTAAAGATCATTATTTAGAAAATATACAAATACATCTCATATTCTATATTGCCCGCCTGCCATGCGTGGCAAATCCCCCTATATGGGGAGGCATATGTCCAGCAGTGGAGGTCTTATGGCTGCGATGAATGAATGAATGAATCTCATATTGTATATTACTCTATGGGTATATAAGCGCGAACTATAATTCCTACCAACATTAAGCGAAACAATCGATTGAAACAAAAACAGTTCTCACTGTCCGCCCCTTAGTTTCCGAATGTCCATTCCAATCCAAACGCGATGCGATTCCAAACACATCGCCCGGAGAGAAACGAACAGAGTGCGATAATCCAATCGAAACTTAGAACAATCCAAGTATATCGTGCACAGAAATGCACAGATTGAATACTAAGCGGGTTTCAGTTACTCCTCAGTTATAGGAGCGTGAAAGTACCCTACTATCATGCTGTGCTTTATATATAGACAATTGTGCTACACTTCACTGATCTCGAGGTCCATGCTATGCTATGTATTAGCATCATTATTAACAAACTTTTTTTTTATAGTCTCTTGTCTTTTTAATTTGTTATATAGATAGCTTAACTACGCCCCGCATTTTCACCTCTTACGCAATAATTTTTCAATTTTGTACAAAATTTTCTTAATTTTTCATCTACGAAAAATTTCAAAACTAAGAAGAAATAGCGAATGAAATCGGTAAAGTTATACTCAAGTATGCCGTTCAGATTTTTTAATAACTGTAGATCCCAATCACCTATCCATTCACCTAATATTTTTCGAAGAAAATGGTGCTATATGTATATTAGCACCATAATAACTAAGTTAAAGTGAACTTCACACTGTAACCTTTGTACTAAGGATGTTTCCTCTCACCTCAACAGAATCAACACCTTTACTCCAATCAACTCCAGTCCACAATGAAGTGGGTTAGCGCTCCATAAATACCCAATACAAACACGTTCTCCGCGCTAAACCGTCCCACTGGATACCGGGCTCACACAATCACAAACATTTGCTCTCACGTCACTACCATAAGATACACGTATACTATGTAATGTACCTACTTGAGCCTATTAAGATACAGGCTGTCGACTGGATCGCTATTTGTAATTCATCTATCTGAGTTTCACAAAGGCGTGATGGTAATTATTCAGACAGTAAATAACTATGTCAAACACGCTGTTATTATCTCAGTCAATGTCAGACCTACGCTGCCATATAAAGCAATGAGCGAAAGCAATTTTATTGTGATAGGTATGTCTTGATTATTTTTATTTGCCAGGCTTGCCCTCCGATTCAGAACTCTTGGATTGCTAACCGAATCGATTCGCTTGTATTAAAATGCTACGGCATTTTAATACAAGCTGAGCTGAGCTCTGGATACGAGTTCCATGGCATTTTTTTCCAAACGTTGAAAATTTTGATAGAAAGCCTGACAATACGTTGTTAGGCTTTCTATCAAAATATTCAACGTTCAGAAAAAAATGCCATGGAACTCGTATCCAGAGTCTGTGTTTCCTGATAGGTACAATTCTCCATGAAGCGATGATAGCTCAGCGGGGGGAAGGGGGAGCTTCGACTGAATGGTCAAAGGCTAGATTTATACAGTCTAAAAATGGAGTCTTAAAGTCACGAGTTATGGCAGCTTATGGTCTTCCGTGCTACATCTCAGATCGTGTCATCACTTCAGATTAAGTGAAACAGTGAATAAACACAAGCTTATAATGTTTTTAAAACTTTTGTGCTACGTGCTAACATAGAGTTACTGCGTTCATAAACTACGGTCCCATCATGAACAATTCAGCCATACTACTCCGCCGTTAAAATCTATTATTATGATTAATAAGATATCCATCTCTAAATTGTCTCACCGTAAAAATCAGAAACTATGATTACAATTCAATCAATAACGATACGCCCATAGAAAATTATAAAAGCGTTACTTTTTTTATACACTATAGATCTAGCGTTTGACCTGTATCTCACTTGATAATCAGTGACGATTTAGTCTAAGATGTACTTACATATATAGTGTATATATATAGTGACGTTTTAAGCTATGGAAATCGTGCCATAGACACACCGAATCACCCGGAAGCTCCACATACTGACGGAATTTAAATGAGAAATATCAATTAATGGATAACGCGGGCAACATTGGCAGCGGACGCAGCCGAAGGTTATCGCGGTTTTTAATATTCATTCATATCTTTATAGTGGATCTTGGACGTCCGTATTTGAACGTAAACGGACTTAGAATTTACTCGGCTGTCGGAGCGAATCCGACAATTTTAAGTTTGAAATTGGCTCTCTTATAATATTTTTTTTTATATTTATTAACATTCACACAAGGTCTTCAGGTCCTAAACTAGGCAGAGCCTGTACTATGGTAACCTGATGACTGATATATATATACTTATATATACATATACACACCCAGACACAGGTCAAACAGACATTTTCATACACACAAATGATTGACCCGTCCGGGAATCGAACCCGGGACCATGGGCGCGGAAGGCAGAATGCTACCAACTGCGCCAACCGGCCAGTCAATATCACTTTGTACTTGTGTTTACTTTAAATAGCAAGCAAATATAAAGTGGATTTTAAATCTTTTAACACATCGACTGCGCCTTTCTCACAGACCCAATTAAAACTTAAGTAATCCCAAGTTTTAATTACATTCACTCTTTATACGGAAGCTGAACTATTTGTTGCGTCGACACACGAATAGCTTTTGGTAAAGAATCCGAAGTATGCCAAGCAGAAATTCGTGGCGTATTCTTATGCAAATTCCAGAAAGTCAAACGGTGATTTTGAAGCGTTTGCGTTTAGCTTTTACGACGTCAAAATAACGATAAAGAAGCGTGTTATGTTCAGAGCAAGATTGTTATTACCGGTGTGAAAGTATCACAATCGAATTTTATGCTTGTTTACATTGGTAGAGACACGTGATACTGTGTGATCGTAAAGCCGGCTGGTATAAGTCGTAGTGCATTAGTAGATTGGGTATGTTTGTGACCTCTGGGATGTGTAAACAGAGGTCCGTAGTGCAAACATGCTGGTCAAACAGCTGATTTGGGTCGCTGCATTCACTGATGAGGTTGATGTTATACAGCTTGTTGACATGATTCTCGTTAGGTGATTGTGTGACGAACATTAAAACAAAAATTATACATAATCTAAATCTGTTTGTGAATAAAATGGAGCGAAACTATAAGGTAAAATTAAATAAGTTCTATTGTGATACACGATCACTATATAATCTTTAATTAATACACAAGTTTAACTTGTTAATAAACTATGATGAATCACCCTATTTTCATTCATCATGATTATCTTAAAGTGTCAAACTTTAAACAAAACACTCGCTCTGGACCTAAACACATCAGTTGAGTATTCGTCGTTTTCATTAGGCTCATACAAAACTTTGTGTAACTCTAAAAGCTTTCTCGATCGTGAATAATTAAAAGCTATTATTATTAATTTGGAAATTGGATTAAAACCCCTAATGAAACGCACCCTAGTACAAACTTATTCTTACCGTAGGTCTAATGAAGAGATAATAATTTCATAAATAATTTAATCTCTTGGCTAATAACTTACTTCTTCGACTGTGCTAAAATAAATTACATTTATACTAATATTTATATACCTTGTTACACGATATTTTGGGTTTAATTTATTGTTGCTCATTTATAGAGAAGAAAGAAAAGTGTGCAATCAGCATCGCAATTGTATTTTCAACCTGGCTACCGACATGACATATTCGTAGTTCATAATTATTGTTTTCGACATTCATATTTCTTTATCATACCCAGCTAAAACCTATTTGCTGTGGTTTTGATAAATATTGATTATTTGAGGATTACGAGTCTCATACTACGAACAATCCCATATCATTCGTAAGACAATAACAATGGTTACTGTGGCAACGTTACTATTGAAAGAGCAACATACGTATCCATAACAACTTATGAACCAAATGTAACAAATAAATAAGCTCTTCTTGTGGAGGCATTGGTCCATCATATAGGCACGTATAAGCACTAGTGAATAATAATAATAATAATAATAATAATAAAAAAAAAAAAAAAAAAAAAAAAAAAAAAAAAAAAAAAAAAAAAAAAAAAAAAAGCTGTCACGTCTCTATGTCACTACACGATTTTCGTTTTTAGATATTTATTTATATTTCAAAATGTTTTTAAATACATCAATATTTTAATAGAAATCATCGGATGATATATTTTGGAATAAATCATAAAGAAATTCAAAATCACAGGACCTATTTACCAGTTATAAACATTCAAGAACAACATCCATATTTGACATTTGTCAAAATGAAATATATACAAGAAAATTTAAACAGGAAAACTACAACAACTTCACAAAATGATAACGAGATCAAAGACTAAGGCAGCAGACACCAGATGCGCACGACCAACACCTCCGCCCGTCGCGTCGTCGTCGTCAAGTTCGTCATCGGGGGATGAGTTCGTCACTCCCCCCGAGAGCAGCGCGTCGAGTGACGACGACGGGCCGCCGTCGTCTCCGCCGCCGCCACCACCTGTGCGACGTGGGCGACCACCGCTGCCGGCACGCTTGGGGCCTGTGGGGCAATCTGCTCCGCGCCCGGCCCCCGCTACCGGTGGTATAGTGCGCCGCATGCGATGGACTCAGACCATAAATGAGAACTGCATGCGGGCCTACTATGGGGCTACAGAGGGAGGAACTAACCTGACTGCGTACCGCGATAGGATGCTGGCTATGTTTCAGGTACTTGAACCAACCATCGCCGTGTCCGCCCAACGACTGTCGGATCAGGTGCGAGCTATTCAACGGCTAAAGCTGTTGAATGAGTCTGCGCTTGATCGGCTACGCCTGGCAGCGCTACCTATTTCTACGATATCTTCCTCGACGCAGGACCTATCCGTCGCGCCGTCGGCTCCGGAGCCGATTACCGTCCCGGCATCGACGGCGACATGGGTGGATCCCGATGCCGATGAAGAGGATTGTGCAAATATGAGCGTAAGTACCCAGGCCAATGAGCAACTGAGAAGGGCTTTGGATGACGCGATTCTGCAATATCGATTTGTATGCGACTCTAGGCCGCGATTACCACGTTTTCCCACTCATAGACGCAATCTGGCGCTAATGGGAACCCTGAACGTTTTGCTAGCTCCATATATACGAGCTAAGTTGATACCCACTCGATCCTATATTGCGGAGCTATTGCGGCGTGTCGCGTGGCTCGAGTAAAGTTTCCGGATACTGACCGATCACCGCGACCCGCCGAAACAGCTCCCGCCTGGCAATTACGCATCGAGCGGCGTATCAACAAGTTTAGGACTTTCATTGCAAAGCTAGTCTGCTTCAGCCGAGGGAACAACCGCCCCCGAGTTATGCGTTTTGTGACTCAGGCCTTCGCTGGGACCAATATTAGGCCCCAGGATTATATGGCCTGCGTCACGGAACGCATCGACTTTCTGAAGCAGAAAATCTATGCGTGGGCAAACCGTATTCGCCGCTACAGAGAGCGTGTAAATAGATATAAACAGAACCGCCTCTTTCAAAGTGACCAAAGGAAGGTGTACAGAAATTGGGAGGAAACCGACCAAAGAGTGAATGATGGTCAGTTACCAGATGCTAACGTCATGATTAACTTCTGGCGGGGCATCTGGTCAGTGCCCGTCGAGCACACGGAGGGTGACTGGATGCGTATTATAGAACGTGCTTGTGAACCTATCGAATCCATGGGGCCTGTTTTAATTGACCCCGTTGATATAAGTTGTGCAATCCGTACGACACAGAACTGGAAAAGTCCTGGACCGGACGGATTGCATAACTTTTGGATAAAATGGATTCGATGCTCACACGAACGTTTGGCAATACAATTCCAGGAAGCACTCGAACTCGGTTCTCTTCCAAATTTTATGACCACCGGTGTCACCTTCCTGCTCCACAAGTCCGGTAGTACCACGGAAGCTAAAAATTACAGACCCATCACGTGCTTACCTACGATGTATAAGCTCCTTACATCAATTCTTAGAGCAAAATTAAATTCGCACATATGTGCAAACAACATTTTGGCCACCGCTCAGAATGGATGTAGGGTTGGGTCCCGTGGTACTAAGGAGCTCCTTCTCATAGATACGACCATTTGCCAACAAGTCCGGCGGAACAAAGGAGCTCTCTCAACAGCCTGGATCGACTACAAGAAGGCCTACGATTCAATACCTCATTCATGGCTACAAAGGATTTTAGAGTTGTACAAAATTGATGCAACTCTAAAATCATTCTTAGGCGCATGCATGAGGCAGTGGACCACAGTCCTTCGTCAACCAGGCAGCGGAGATAGCTTCTCTGGTCCACAGGACTTCATAAAAATAGAGCGAGGTATCTTTCAGGGCGACAGTCTGAGCCCTTTGTGGTTCTGCCTAGCACTGAACCCTCTCAGTACTTTACTAGAGGATTCAGGTCTAGGCTATCGACTTCGTAGAGAGAGTGAGGTCATTTCACACCTCTTGTACATGGATGATCTCAAACTGTTTACACCGAAACGCCAGGATTTGATGGAGTTGCTAAAAATCACGGAAGTTTTTAGCAACGCTATCAAGATGGAGTTCGGTGTTGATAAGTGTGCGGTCATGCATGTGCAGCGGGGGAAAGTTGTAAATTCATCAAATTTACAACTCTCTGAGACAATGTCTCTCAGATCTCTCTCAGAAGTCGAAACCTACAAATACCTTGGTATGTCAGAATCATTGGGTATCGCGGTAGGGGATATTAAGCGTTCGGTGAAGGAGCGCTTCTTTTGCCGTCTGACAAAAGTACTGAAAAGTCATTTGTCGGGTGGCAATAAGGTGCGTGCCTTCAACGGATGGGTGATGCCCCTACTGATGTACTCTTTTGGCATATTAAGGTGGACTCAGACTGAGCTAGACGCCTTAGATAGAAGGCTTCGTCAAATGCTCACATTGCATCGCATGCTGCACCCGCGCTCGTCTGTCATGAGACTGTACATTCCGCGGAAATGGGGAGGTCGTGGCTTTTTAAATGCCAAAAACCTTCACAACCGCGAAGTGTACAATCTCAGGACATATTTTCTAAATAACGAAAGCGGGATGCATCGTGATGTTGTGGCAGTTGACAAAGGCTTCACCCCGCTCTCCTTGGCTATCGAAAACTGGCGTAAACCAACGGTGTTGACCACTGAGGATCGCAAGGACATATGGAAAGGCAAAGAGCTACACGGCCGGTTCTATCGGGCCTTAACAAGACCCGATGTAGACCTACTCGCATCCGTGAACTGGCTACGTTTCGGTGACCTTTTTGGGGAAACCGAGGGTTTTGTCTGTGCAATTGCGGACGAAGTTATCATGACGAATAACTATCGGAAATATATTCTGAAGGACGGTACGGTCGACGTTTGTCGGGCATGCCGCCGTCCGGGAGAATCCCTCAGACATATTATTTCTGGTTGTTCTCATCTTGCTAACGGAGAGTATTTACACAGGCATAACCTAGTAGCCAGAATAATCCACCAGCAACTTGCAATTCAATATGGCCTTGTTCAATCCGAAGTGCCGTACTACAAATACACACCAGCGCCAGTTCTTGAGAATGGTCGTGCGTTACTCTACTGGGACCGCTCTATCATCACGGACAGGACTATTGTTGCCAATAAGCCTGATATCGTTTTGGTCGACCGGTCTCAACGCCGGGCAGTGCTCGTCGACATCACCATCCCGCATGACGAGAACCTCGTAAAGGCTGAGAAGGACAAACTCAGCAAGTACCTTGACTTAGCTCACGAGGTAACCGCCATGTGGGATGTTGACTCGACGATCATTGTCCCGATAGTCGTTTCGACGAACGGCTTAATAGCGAAGAGCCTCGATCAACATCTTAAGAGGCTCTCGCTAGACGGTTGGATCAAGGGTCAGATGCAGAAGGCGGTACTCCTTGAAACGGCGCGTATTGTCCGGAGGTTCCTCACTCTGCGGCCCTAACCACCGGTAGCTTGGGCCCTGCCCCGCTGCTGGCGGAACTCTAGGTTTAGGTTTTTTATAATATCTTTATTAATTTTTGTTTTTGATATTTATACTGTAAAAAAACTAAACCTAAGAAAGAAAGAAAATAAAGAGATAATAATAATAATAATTTTGGGTTCGCGCCCAAATACATAACAAAATAATAAACCGTAGATATAAAAGCCGCATGAAAATCTGTTCTGTAATTTTTAAAATCATCTGTGTCTGTGTGTAAGACAAGCAGACGCGGCACGGGCGATCATTTTATAATAAGAATGCAAATGAATCCGTTCGCTGCCGCACAATAGGAATTTCTACGAATATTGTTATGTAAAATGCCGTGTGTGAAGTACTATTGGCGCTTTAGCACTATACTATGTTGAAGCACTATACTACGTTAAAGCATGTAGATATGTGGATAATGCATGCCATTGCCCGACATGTACATGAATTTGAATAAAGTCTCTTCCCATTTGATTGAAATTTGAAATCTATTTACTGATGACTACTGATATCTACTAATACGTTGTGTTCTAAGATGAATGAAGCATAGCCTAGCCTGGAATAATATACCTATTTATTTCTGACCTGAACGCATTTACTATATTATATGGATATGGAAACCACATAGACATAATCTGGTAAGCGCGCCTGAGCCTACATGTTTATGTCAACACAGGCTTTCGATTCAACTCCTTATTTAATAACTTTATAAAAAAATGTATTGTGTACTAAATATTATATTAATCACAAGAATAACCTAGGTAGTGGTTACATATTTGAACCGTTTGGGGTCGAGACATTGGGCCCGTGGGGACCGGGAGCTCATCGGATTTCCAAAACTGATCAGCGTATACCATACCATACATAGCGTATACCATATATAGCGTTTGAACGATGCGACGTTTGACCAAAATGCTGGCACATATTTGGCTCAACGAATCAGCATTACAAATTCAACGTGGAAATGCTGCTAGCATTCTGGGTACGCTGTCAGCCGGTAGTGGGTTAGAGCATTTGAGTTATCTATAGCCTACCAATAGCTAGTGGATTGCTCAAATGTTATTGTAATAGCTGCAGTATTGTAATTAGTTATTAGTGTTTTATTTTAAGAAAGGCATTTGGCCTAAGAAATAAAAAATCATAAGATAATTCAATATACAAAATTCTCGTGTCACAGTGTTTGTAACCAATCTCCTCTGAAACGACTTGACCGATTTTAATGAATTTATTTGCATATGTTAGTTAGGTCTGAGAAAAGATCGTAAAGTATTTTTCACCCACTTCCCATTTTTTTAAATCGTGATTTTCCTTTTTTTTTAATGTTTAACGATCTATATAGTTTAACCGTCTCGATCATTGAAGTATCATGTCGCTTTAACATTTCGATAATATGTAAATGGCAGAACGTTTGCAAGGTCAGCTAGTATTGGTATAAAAGTATAACACTTCGACAGAGAACGCGAAACCTAACCAAGTCTCTTCACTGTCCCTCTGGTCATCTAGATTAGATTCATCTTGCGGATAGATGTATAGAAAATCTGACTAAGATCGGCGAAAGAGACTCAATGACGGTCGTATCCGAACGTTCCTTGTTGAACTCAATGGAAGACGTCCCACAGTGGATGTCATTGCTAAAACCTCCCGCCCCACCACTATATAATGTAAGACGATCTAATTAAATTCTCTTCCAGTCGCCGTAACAAACCCTGCTAATGCCGGATCCGCAATTTCTTTTAAACTCCCTAACTTATGTTTTAATTTAATTACGGTTTATAATTTTAGCTACGTCGGTTATCAAGACGTAAATTGGCAAAGTTTTGTATTTATTATGGCGATTTGTTATGCATCTCGAGTTGACAATTTTCGTATCGTGATCTTTATAGGATGCTTTGGAACTCATTTCTTAATTGTGTTCATACGTTTTCGAAATAAAAAGAAAATCGTAGTCCACGCAGGTGGATTTGTGGATTTCTTTTATACTGGCCGATTCGGTTATTAAAATATAATACTAATCACAATAGCATAGCTAGTTATACATCCGCCCGAACCTTCCATTTTAGATTAATAAGCATTGTTCTCGGTATTCTTCCGCTGACTTCACATCGTCAGCGGTTTATGTAAAAGCTTTCTCGGAACGGCCACACGCGATGGTGTGCCTTCCTGTAGGTTAAGTTTTATATTATGAGCACATTAAATCGAGCCTCCAAATCGGCTGGACGTAATTGTCGTTTTAATTAATTAATTTAGTTTTTAAAAAGCCTTTAACCCGAAAGGGAAGTTTGACTGGCGCAGCCGGTAGGATCGTTTCGATAAGGCTGTGTCGCTTTCGGTGAAGTTCGGGTGTCCAAATCCACCTGGATAAAACGCGAGTGCGGCGCGAATAGCTGTGGAACGATCCACGAACCAAACAAATTCGTCATACTCCTGATGGTGCCGAGTATGGGAGCAGCGGTCGGTTGGTGAGTAAAACTCTTTGCCTTCCTTGCCATTACCTGTCCCATATTTTTCATTGAAAGGTTTTAGTTATTAGTATTTTATTGTTATAATCGAGATCAAAATTCTCTCATTATAACGTATCTGGTTGTTTGATATAAAACTCTGTCGAGCAGCTATCTAATTCTAAGAAAGTCTGAACCATACTGATAAGCGTATGAACAAAGATTAAAGAAAAATAGATGTGGCATTAAATTGAATTTTAATAATTGAGAAAATTGTGAGATTAGATTATTAATTTGTTTTAAGGATATTATACAGTTTTATTTTAATATATATACATTTTATACAATTTTATATATGATTTAGGATTTTACTTTTATACTTTTATATTGATTTTATAACCGTGTTTTTTGTTGTAACTTGTGCATTTGTGTAATTGATTTTTGAGTTTAATTTCGGTGATTAAATTTTTACGTAATTACAATGGAATCACGTCAAGTTCCACAACCAGCTGAAGCAGCTACAACAATTCAAATTATAGTTATCCCTAATGAAATTTTACGGCTTATCCCATTATTTGGAGGCGATAAGCGACAACTTAGTTTATTTATAAGAAAGTGTGAATATGTTATAAGCCGATATAGAGGTCATGAAGAACAAAATGTTTATGTACTGCACGCGATCACGAGCCGGTTAATTGACAATGCAGCCGCGTTATTATCTGAGAGAGAAGACGTTACAAACTGGTCTTCTTTAAAAGAATTATTATTACAACATTTCGGTGATCCGCGAAGTGAGGAGTGCATAAGCATTGAGTTGGAATCATGTAAAATTAAATCAGGTGAATCATATCTGGATTTCTGTTGTAGAGTTCAAAATATTCGGTCTCTGCTTATTTCGAAGGTCAATTTATTGGGTGATACCGAACTTAAACGCGCAAAAATAGCTATCTACAACAACACGGCTCTGAATGTATTCCTATATAATTTACCCGAGAATATGGTTCGTATAGTTAGGCTTAAGTCACCAGCCACTTTAGAAGACGCTCTAGGCGTAGTACTAGAGGAAGTCAACTTCCATGAACAGTATTCTATGCGAAATCGTATCAATAATAATAACCCAGTGCAAAAGCCAGCAATGACGTCACAACTTCAATTCGGCTTTAAGCCCCAAAATAATTTCACAACACCACAAAAATTTAATTTTGGTATTCCACAAAAATTTAATTTTGGTATTCCACAAAAATTTAATTTTGGTATTCCACAAAATTCAAATACTTTGAGACCACAATTTGGACAGCAACAATTAGGTTATAAACCTCAACAATTCGGTTACAAACCACAACAATTCGGTTACAAGCCGCTACAATTTGGTTATAGGCCACAGTTTGGCAATAGGCCTCCGCCTAACTTTGGCATGACCCCTCAACAGTTTGGGTACAAACCCCCACAGGTACAAAGCCCTCAACATCAAACGACTGACGTGTCCATGAGGACAATTCCTTCTAAGCCTCAGCCCCAAGTACAAAATCAAGGCTTTAGGCTAAACGAGCTTACCTCGGATAGTAATGAGACGGTATTTTATGACGGTTACTATGACAATGACTATTACTATGACTATAGCGACTATTACCCTAGTGAAGACGTAGAATGGACTCCAACGCAGGACTGTGTAGATGAAACGACACTGACAGAAAGACAAGATGCCCCTAACACTGAAGCTGAAAATTTTCACATAGCAGCCTCACACATAGCCCAGAAGTTATAGAACTTAACTGTGACTCTAACTTAAAACTACCTTACATCTATATACCGGAAATCAATGCCAAGTTTATGATAGACACGGGAAGTACTCGTTCTTTCATAAGCCCTCGCATGGCCTATTATTATTTCTCAGCTTATATTAAACATGAACCATTCCAAGTAGTCAGCACGCATGCAACTAGTCGACATAACGAGGTCATAGAAATACCACTGCTACCGACATTTAACAGTAACGACTACCATAAGTTTTATTTGTACGACGTAGACGGACGGTATGATGGACTTATTGGTAATGACTTACTGAAACAGTTAGATGCAATTATCGACTTAAAACACCTGGTATTACGTACTAATACAACTTGTATTCCAATTGTAAATAATTTAAATTACGTCATTGAATTGAAACCACGATGTGAACAACGCGTTAAAATCCCGATAGACCAGCACTCAGGCGAAGCTATAGTTGAATTCAAAGAATTCACCTCTGGTGTACGTATGCCCAGTGCCCTGGTCAACTGCACAAATGGGTACGCATCGACTGTCATACAGAACATCACTGACCAGCCCTTAACTCTGACTGTATTCCGGCCTTTCACAGTAACACAGTTTGACGCGACTGACTGTAGCATTAATTTTACTGGACATAGTACAGACATACAGACAGACCTACTACTGGAACAAAACCTACAAAAATTAAGGCTTGACCACACTAATAGTGAAGAACATGAAAAAATATTGCGACTTTGTGAAGATTATAAAGACATATTTTATTGTGACCAAATTCCTTTGAGTTTCACAAATCAGGTTAAACATAGAATACGTACAAAGAACGAAGACCCAATTTTTGTCAGACCTTTTAGACAATCGCCTGCTCAAGTAAATGAAATAAACCAACAAGTTGAAAAGCTTTTGAAAGATAACGTAATTCAGGAATCTCATTCTCCCTGGAATGCCCCCGTCCATCTCGTTCCAAAGAAGATGGATGCATCCGGAGAACTAAAATGGCGTATGGTAGTTGATTTTAGACGACTAAATGACATCACTATTGATGACCGTTACCCTTTACCTAACATAAACGACTTATTTGACAAATTAGGGAAAAGCTCATACTTCAGCACGCTTGATTTAGCTAGTGGATACCATCAGATTGAGGTCGAGGAACAGGATAAAGAGAAGACAGCATTCAGCACGCAGAACGGCCATTATCACTTTTTGCGTATGCCCTTTGGCTTGAAGACAGCCCCGGCTACCTTTCAGCGAGCCATGGATAATGTGTTAAGAGGATTGCAGGGAATACACTGTATGGTATATCTTGATGACGTCATAGTGTTTTCAGCGAGCTTAGACGACCATATCCAAAAGCTACGGACTATATTTGACAGACTCAGGGCAACCAATCTTAAAGTTCAGTTAGACAAGTCTGAATTCTTGAGAAAGGAAGTCCTTTACTTAGGTCATACTATTACAAAAGACGGGCTTAAGCCCAACGACGATAAGGTTACTGCAGTATTGAACTACCCTTTACCCACGACGACTACCGAAATAAAAAGTTTCCTCGGACTTATTGGTTATTACCGACGCTTCATCAAAGACTTTGCACAAGTGACTAAGCCTCTAACATCATGCCTAAAGAAACGTAACAAAATAGTAACTGACCAAAATTACATTGATGCATTCAACAAATGTAAGGAACTTTTGACAAATGCCCCATTGCTTCAATACCCTGACTTTGATAAGACATTTATACTCACGACTGACGCATCGAATGTTGCACTTGGCGCTGTTTTATCACAAGGCCAAATAGGCAGTGACAAACCAATTGCATACGCGAGTAGGACCCTCAGCGATACCGAATCACGCTATAGCACGATTGAACGAGAATGCTTAGCTATTATTTGGGCCGTTAAACATTTTCGTCCGTATCTTTACGGTCGTAAATTCACCATCTATACTGACCACATGCCTTTATCGTGGCTTGAAGCCCAACAAGATTCCAGTAGCAAACTTACCCGTTGGAGACTGAGACTACTCGACTATGACTATGACATTGTATACAAGAAAGGTAAGCAGAACACGAATGCTGATGCTCTATCGAGAATAAAGGTAAATGCTCTCTCTGACACTGACGACGGAGGTCAGTCCATGAAGGTTAATGTTGACAGCAAAGAACAACAACTTAGGGAACATGTAGATAATTTAGTAAACGACATTGTACGACTGACAGCTAAAAGGAAAAATGAACGAAATGACTCCTCAACCATTACAATATCTGACGCTAGCGCCACAGTTTCAGCAAGTCCTATGTCCATTTCAGGCTCTGATACGCTGTCTATTGCAAGCGCAGATAGCGAAATCAGATACCCTATTAGAGAACCATCTCTTTCTAACACAGTGCATTCTGCTATGGATGTAGACGTAACAGATATACCGATATTAAAAGAGGCTATTGACACAAAACCAAACCAAATTCTTGTCTTTACATGGTTCAATAATGACATACAGGTTAAAGACATATCTCGCCTTAAACAAAAGGTGCTAGAAGTGTTTTTACCCATAGATAATTCAGAGTTAGTAAAGAAGTTTCTCAAAGAATATATCAGGCCAAAGATAAAATACTTTATATATTTCGAACATGAAGAACATCGCCGTCAGTTCAGTCGTATAGTGGTAGAGTTGTTTAGGAAAGGTACCGTACAGTTAATTGAATGTACAGAACGCGTAGTATATGTAGAGGATGAAGGAGAACAGAGAGCTATAGTGTTAAAGTACCATGAAGGAAAAACGTGCCATCGTGGCACTAAAGAGACTTTAGCTAACATACGTAGAACTTATTATTGGGTCAACATGCACGAAACAATTGCAGCAATAATTAACGCTTGTGAAATATGCCGTAAAATGAAATATGATCGTAAGCCCCTCAAACCCTTCTTACAGCTAACTCAAACGCAAGACGCTCCGTTCCAAGAGCTATTTATAGATCTATTCCAAATTGAAGGTCAATACTTTTTAACACTTGTAGACGCTTTTAGTAAGTTAGGCCAAGCTATACCAATTACCAACAGATCAACGCCCGAAGTAGTTCGCGCGCTTATGAAATATTTCTCATTCTATGGTATTCCAAAAAGAATTAGTTCAGATCCAGGCACAGAGTTCAACAATGAGCTAATTAAAGAATTTTTATCTCTACATAAAATTGAACTTCATATTGGCACACCCAATAACCCTAACTCGATGGGTCTGATAGAACGTTTACATTCTACTATCTGCGAAATCTATAGATGCGCTAAGTATGAACAAAAGTGTACAGATGTAGCATCAGTCATGATGTACTCTATAATCGCATATAACAATTCCATCCATTCAGTCACGGGCCTAACCCCACTCGAAGTAGCTTTCGGACACACCGACTCAGGTAGTCCTTTCGGTATAGAATCGGAAAGACAGTATATACAACAATTAGTGAAAGACCACGCTAAGCGAACGAAATTTTTATACAAACAATTAGCAGAGAAAATGACAGAGTGTAAGGAAAAGATCAGGGAAAAGAAAGGTGGGGAGGAGAGAATAGATTTTCAAGACGGAAAAACTATTTTCGCCAAAGACGTGAATAAAAGGAAAAGTAAAGACAAACCCAGATATACTAAAGCAAAAGTTGTAGGCAGGACAGATAGGAATGTAGTACCCATACAAATAGGCGAACGAGTTACGAAGGTACCTATTAAAAACATAAAACGCCCTCCGCAGGTGGAGCGTTCTGATCGTAGCGATGCCGGTGCTGGGCCTTCATCTGCGATCACTTGAGGGAAACCCAGGCATACTACCAGTAAAAGAAGGTCAAGCTCATATGCAAACTGATCATTGGACTATTATTAAAACTTTGGACTTGGAAAGAATCTACGATGATTTATGCTTTGTAATACATAATTATAACGAATTTAATATTTTAATAAAACAAAACGAATCATATCCTCGTGATTTTGTGACCATGAATATGCATTTGGATTACTTACGTGATATAACTACTCAGAAATACAGACAACTTGTTCCGCAACAACGATTTAAGCGAGGTTTACTTAACCCTTTGGGTTCACTCATTAAAATCATAACAGGTAATCTCGACCACGATGATGCAACAAAGTATGATCAACTTACGTCTAAACTTGCAAAGAACCAAATTATTATTTCAAAGAAATTAACTTTAGTTTCACAAGTAATTGATAGCTTTATTAACACAACAGATACCATGTATAAGAACTCAGTTTTATTAGAGGCACGCATGAAAATTTTAGAATCAATGTTAAAAGAACTGGCGTCTCAAAAGAAACGCTGGGACTATTCCACGTATATTGTTAGCTTCTATAATCTATTCATAAGTAACTTTAGGACAATATTTGTAAAATTAGGTGAAATTGAAACTGCCCTGGCCTTCAGCAAATTATCAGTATTGCACCAGTCTATAGTGAACTCCACTGAACTGTTACATCATTTAATGCTTATAAGTAACACCGAAAACTTGGTATATCCTGTAACTGAAAGAAATTTGGTAAAGCTCGAAGAAACATTTAGCATTAAGTCTTATATCAAACATAACCAGATTACGTTTATAATAGAGGTGCCCCTTACCGACAATACTACTTACAATTATTTTAAACTATATTCGTTACCAATGTTCCATGAGTTTGAAAATAAAACCTTATCCATTTTTCCCCAATATCCTTACCTTTTGGCAAAGGGAATGAAATACCTTCCGATTGAGAATCCATGCCGACCTCTTGCCGCTGGAGACCACTACCTGTGTGCTGATAACAACAAGGCTCCTTACCCAGAGCCTACCTGCATCGAACAACTCATGAGGTTTGATACTAACCTCACTCGCTGCGTGCAACGACAAATCCAACTTGAAGACGTACGTGTTCAACAAATTGCTGCTACTAGTTGGATTTTATATTCACGACTTAAAACTGTAGTAACAACATATTGCGATGCCGAGGTTACTAAGCATCCAGTCTTCGGAACATATATTGCAACTCTGGACAAGCCCTGTGATTTTGAAATCCACGGCATTCAGATCCGACATCATCGTGCCTACACCGAGAGCATATTTGATGACCAGATTCCTGTCATCGATCTGCCTCGCCTCCACAACAGTGCGAGTATTGGCACATCGCTATCCAGTACAAGTGCACTAAACATGCAAAGAATCAGTTTAGATGAAGTGAAATATATGTCTTATGCGCTAAAGCACAGTGAAATGGTGAACAGTGTTTTTGGAGAATCGGACTCTAACTTCAGTGTAGTTGTATACTCTTCTTTAGTTTTAGTTATTATATGTTTCTTTGTAATTATGTCATATGTGTTTCGAAATAAGATAATTTTAATTTGTTCACGAAATTATCGGCACGTTATTAAAAACGAACGCACCGATAATTTCCCTCTTGGGGAGGGAGGAGTTATACATCCGCCCGAACCTTCCATTTTAGATTAATAAGCATTGTTCTCGGTATTCTTCCGCTGACTTCACATCGTCAGCGGTTTATGTAAAAGCTTTCTCGGAACGGCCACACGCGATGGTGTGCCTTCCTGTAGGTTAAGTTTTATATTATGAGCACATTAAATCGAGCCTCCAAATCGGCTGGACGTAATTGTCGTTTTAATTAATTAATTTAGTTTTTAAAAAGCCTTTAACCCGAAAGGGAAGTTTGACTAGCTACTAACAATAACATTTGAGTAATCCACTAGCTGTTGCCGGCCTGTTGATAGAACAAATTCTAACGCACTAATTCCACCTGTTTCCTAATAACATAGCTTGAAGTTAGCCTTAATTATAAGATTTTAAGGGGTGGTTATTGATCTACAGTTAAGACAATTAATAGAGTTGAAAAAAGGTAAAATTATTGAATTTGCGTTATGTAACATCAGGCAGGTGCTGAAAGCTTTTTGATATAAATAAGAAAAGGTAACATTTTGCACAAAGGTTTTGTATCTAAGCTCTGGGTGACCATTACATAGAGGAACATTAACAGCAGGTTTGGCTTATTTCTAAGGGTAGATGACCACTTGGTTTCATAAAGGCTTTGTCCCATCTGCAAGATATCGGCCATGTGTTTCTAATTACCGACCTTTCCAACTTCTTTTAGTGTCGGTTACAGAAAAATAAATATCTATGTGTATTATATACTGCTTCGTCGTCTATAAATATAAAACGACTCTCATGAGGAAATATTGTAACTCAGTTCAGTGTAAACAATTAACTCATTATTAACAATGTTTTTTCTATTAATTACCGTTTGTGTATAATCAAGAGTGGTAGACGTTTGAGTACCGCTTTACCCGTTTTTAAATGATTAAGTGATATGCAAGGCGACGATGGAGCACTCCTTGAAGACAACCAGATCAGAACTCAAGCAATGCTATAAATGCCACTCATTAGCACGCACTGTGCATGTGGAAGTAAGATTAAAAAATAAACATCTAGTGAAATAAGCCGCTGCCAGTGGTTAATATTGCTTCGCAGCATACCACGTGGTATGGCAATGCTTAATCTTTGAGCAAGGTAGATAATTATTTATTGCAACGTAATGATTTCTAGAAAACATTCAGTGTGCAGGTGGCCTTATTGCCAAAAGCGATTTCTACCAGGCAAGATTGTAAATTTCTATAAGTACGGAATGATGTGTTAAATAAAGACACAAATAAAAACAAAAAAGACTAAGACTAGACTAGCTCTATATGTTGATCACGTGGTCATCTTTCTATAACGTTTAAATCTTTTAATGTTTACTTAGTTATGAGTACAATTTAACGCATCACTTCCAAGCGTCTAAAATTTTCCTCGGTGCTGCAGGGAAAGTTGTATTGCCGTCTCCAGAGTTTCGATAGCTCTGGAATTTATCGGTGCGACCTGGGAAGAGGACCGTCTACTCCACGGTTTTTGTTCACCATTTGAATTGTAGATCCCGAAGTTTGGTAATATGTTAGTGTTGAACATTCACAGTAGTCGCCCTCTTTTATTTACATTTCTGTTACGTATCTGTAACAGTTGTTTCCACCGGCCGTGTTCCGTTTTTCTTTTTGTATTGGATGTTTTAGTTTACCTTTACGTGTTTTTCGTGGGTTCCGTTGTTTGCATTTAACTAGGTTTGCATTGCGGACATTGATTTTCTTGCTAAAACCTTTACCCATTTTGTATTGCAGTGGTATTGAAAACACTTATTAACACGGGGGATTATACGCATGAAAAGAAATGTCGTTTATATATATTATCTCGGCTGTTTGACGTTGCATTGGCCGTGGTTACGAGTAATTTACAACCTTACAAATCCGAAGATACTGTCAGTGTTGTGTGCCGTGGCAACCCTGTGTTTTTAAGTGACCTTGACAGCTCTAGGTTTATTTTATTTTTTTAAACTGTTAAATCTAGCGTTTGTCTACTTTCTCACTTGGTGGTCAGTGACGATGTGGATGAAGATGGTATCACGCTAGACCTAGAATGCTTACTGGCTCTTTTTGATCTCTTTTGAGATTAAGAGCGGGCAGTTGGAAAAAATACGTGGCAATTGTCACCTGCACTCTGATAACACGAAGACTGGTGTCTTCGTGTTATCACGGCCATTGCACTTTGGTCGAAACTTTGAGGTAATTAATATAAATTTATTTACATAAAATTAAGTCCTGTTATATATGTTTGAATCTAAAATCTTGGCAGAAAATTAGTAAGGCTGGTTCACAAGTTTATAAATCTCCGCATTTGTTATTAAATGAAAATAATATTGCCTTCTTATTGAAATTTACTAGATAGCCTTATTAGAGGTGTGTTATCGGGTAGTAATTTACTGTTTTAATTTATATATACGTTGTGAAGTTTTAATGGGCCTATTTGCTACCCGTACACCAAGACAACAAAATATTATCAGAAAAAAAAACATCTTATTGATAAACAACACGCGATTACCCGAGTCAATGCTGTGTCGTTGAGAACATGTGCAACTGCCATATAAATAACAATAAAATAATGTTATAAATTATTCACTTAATAAAACTTGTCACAGCGCGTTGTGATTGCGCGAAGTTGTTTCGGAATAGGGAGTTATTTCAAGTTTTCTTCAATGTGTAACTTTTAATATTGTTTTCTAATACCGGCTTCTGTTTATATTATGACATGAGCTTGGGGAGTTATACAAACTTAACAACGAGTTGGGGTCTTGTCAAATTACATTATCAAATATTTACGTATGTTTTAATATATTAATCACACGTAAACTCTTTTTTTTAATAATAAGACCTGTGGCTTTATGACGAAATCTGAGATCCTGCCAAGAGTTTCGATCTCTTTAGATCCCTTTCGTTGCCAAAAGCTCAAGTGGAATTATCGCACCTATTAATTTGGAAGAACGCCGATTTTATGAAGGAATTCTTAGGTGATAAAATTTCGCTTCCATTCCTTATAGCCAGTTAAAGAGTTCAATTAAGAACAAATTGAACTTCGTAGAACGTTTGTGTAATTCTCCTTAAGTTTATGTGACTTTTGCACGATGACTTGCGAAAATGTAGGGTAATGTTTTCTAGTGAAGTCTATATTTATGTGCGTTTGTTTTGTGCCAGGCTCATATGTGGGGGTCGTTAAAAGTTTTTCATAAGGCATTACCGAGCGTTTCTGTTGTGACCTAATTATTATACTAGTGTTCCTAATTATTTAAGTTAATGATCGATTAGATGCGACATATTCCCATATTCCATTTTAACTTGTTATTGATTATATGTAAGTTCCGATTTAGATTATATATTTATATATATAATCTAAATCGGAACTTCTTTTTCTAAATTATTCTAAATTGCTATAGTTGGGTGCTATATCAATCACAGTTGATTCCTTGGCTGAACCATTTTCCTTCTATGCCACAAATATTATAAATGTTAAATTTTTGATGAAAAGATATTTGTTACTCATCACCCATAAACTAACGAAGGATGCAAATGAAAGAAAGGTAGGATGAAATGTAGTATGAAATTTGGAACACAGATAGCTTATACATTGAAGTAACACATACATAGGCTTATTTTCATCATCACCATAATCACCGTTTATCATCAACACGCGGGACAAACGGATTTGGATGAAATTTGATATGTAGGTACTTCATGTCGCGGACACCACATAGGCTACTTTTCGTCATCATCATCATCAGTAAACAGGTTTTACTACGCGAGTAAAACCGCGGGGCGAAGCTAGTATAAGGAAATAATGGACAAACGTTTAAATTGAAAGTCATGCATTGGACTCTGATTGATATAAATTAATTGAAGTTTCGGGCTTTCGTCAAGAAATTGCAGGGACTTGCATCTACGGTTTTTGTTAATGGCTATCACTGTCGCAATTTCCTGGCAAGCGATTATATACTTGATATATACTATAATCAAAGTCTAATTCTGCAAACGATCGGAGTTCAAATTAAACAGCATTCAAATCCGTGGCATAAATCAAAAACTGTGCAGCGCAATACGTGCTCAAGCTACGTTTACCAAATGATTTACTAACATACGTGCTCTCCGCGCTTGTTCGTTAGTTTGTCTGTGTTTGCTTTCTCTGATAACAGTAAGTTCCTCTGTAGAGAGATTGTATGGCATGGAACCGATTGTACTGTTGGCGTAATATATGCACATTATGTGTGAAAACTGAGGGTAGGACGTGAATTGGGAACTTTTCAAATTGGTCGCAAAACGTGATGTGTAACTAAAGTTAGAAAATAATAATAATAATAATTTATAAACATGTTAGCACTGAACAGGCTTTAAGTCTTCCCTTCTCCTTCCCATTTCCAACTTCATATCCTAATTCAAATCTACGCGCCACTACCCTGCCAACACAAAAAAGAACAATCAGTGCGCATCTAGCTGTCGAATCGTGAACTGTGTCCGTCACCTTCAACGAAACGTATCAAGTCCCGCGGGCAGTGATTACGGAATAAATATATACTTAAACACAAAAACAAGGACAAAGTGAAGTGTGTGGTGAATATCCTGGTGATGACTGTGAGTACCCAACTATTTCTTCCATCCATCTGATCCTGACAAAGCCTCAAATCTCATCTCAATAACTTAGCATTTTTTCCTTTTGATCTAAGCTTATCCATAAAAGGTGGTCCTATTCGAGCGCGAATTCCTATGGAATTTACATTAAATAACTATTTTTAACTATTTATTTGGTATAAAGTCGTTAAATAAGTAAAATCGTATAAAATATTCATTGTAAAAGTATAACCCGTCTAAATCGCGTAGGTTATACATTAAACTCATACTATACGGAGTCATTTGTCAACGTAATTTGGTAGTGTTATACCGGTAACCTAACTTGATCTTAAACTCAACATTATTTTACAAACCTTTCAAATAGTTTTCATCATTTATAATACATTATTAGATGTTTATAATTATTTCTCACTACACACATCACGATATTATTAACATTGAAACTTAACTTTATTTTTGTGCTAACTACGTTTACCTACCTACTTCATATATATAAAATATCTTCACTTGATACCAACCAGAGTTGTTTTCATCTAACTTATATATCTTAGCTATTGTTCTTACACAAAACAAATAATGGCAGAAAGTAAACTCAAAATACTTCGGTCCCGACGCGAATATGTTTTCCGTAATGTCCAAATCCTTTACGATCTTGCCAAACAGATGGTTCAAGATCGTTCAAAGGTATCGGCGTTTAAATCGAGATACACGCGAATACATTCAATTCGTGAGGAGTTTGTTCAATTGTGTGAGGACATACAATCATTGGAACTAACCATAAAGCCTGACCAAAATATCGATAATTCGCTATTGGATTCTTTCGATGATTTATATTATTCGGTAATAAGTGCAGCCGATACTTTGATTACAAAAGTCGACACGAGCGTCGACGTCAGCGCTCATTCTGACGCCGCCGATGCGCCGTCAGCTGTGAAATTATTGAATGCGCGTTTACCTAAACTTGAGTTACCTAAATTTGGCGGCGATATTGAAAATTGGCAAACTTTTTATGATACGTATACAACTTTAATACACGAAAATAAATTAATATCGGAAATAGAAAAATTTCATTACCTCGTGTCATGTTTACATGGACCCGCGTTATCTATTGCGAAAGGTATTCCGATGACAGCGAAAAATTATGAAGTTGTTTTTAATACTTTAGTCGAGCGTTACCAAAACAAGCGTATCTTAGCTTTGACATATTTAGACAAATTTTTAAACTATCCCGCCGTTAAATCGGGTAGCTTCCAGGAATTGCAATCATTAACAAACTCATTCCACGAATCATTCTATGCACTTCAAGCTCTGGATATTCCAAATTTAGGTGAATTTATTCTGTTTTATTTAGCTTCGCGGACACTAGATGCAGACACTCGTAAACGTTTTGAGTCACAAAATAGTTCACAAATACCTACCCTAGCGGAACTATTAAAGTTTCTTCAAGACTACGTAAAGATCTTAGAAACTAGTCGATTATCCTCCGGTAATCTCAATCTTACCCGAACCTTTAAAGGGAAAAATCTTTCGCCGGTGGATAATAGACAAAATAGTGCCGGGCCAAAACGTACATCTTATCTAACTAAGTCTACCAGCCCGCCAACAGCGTCAACAGCCTTAGTATGTTCCTGTTGCGGCGAAGCGCACTCTATCTATAAGTGCCCCGTATTTCAATCTTTAGACTCTCACGGTAGACTTTTACTAGTAAATAAACATAAAATGTGTGCAAACTGTTTACGTACAAATCACCCCATAGACTCATGCTTCTCGAAAGTATCTTGTACATCATGTGGATTACGTCATCATACCTTATTGCACACTGACCAAACGCAAGCAAATAGCTCTCCGATCAGCCAGGCTAGTACTGTAGCTCATGTTGGAAACAGCCGTGGTGTAGTACTTCTAGGCACATGTCAATTACTCGTGTGCAATGCCGCTACCGGTGCACAACATATTGTTCGCGCCTTAGTCGATAGCGGCGCCCAGGACTGCTTTCTGACTACTGCCTGCGCACGGATACTCGGTTTAAAGCTCCGTCGCTGCAATCTTACGGTAGCTGGTCTAGGACAAAATACCGTGTTCCACATCAAAGGGATGACAGAATGTGATTTACGACCACTCGACCGCGACCGTCCGCAGTATCATATCAAACCAATTGTACTTGATAATATTACAAGTCAGATGCCTAGTGTAAATGTACCTTCCACCGTTCGCGATCATTGTAAGCATTTAATCTTAGCTGATCCAAAGTACGACATCCCCGGACAAATCGACTTATTGATAGGGGCTGAACTCTTTCATGAAATTTACGATGGTCAACGTATTAAGCTGGGGCCCGGTTTACCGGTCGCTCTGCATAGCGTTTTTGGCTGGATACTTAGTGGTATGGTCAATAGCGATTCATTAATACCTCCTTCCACTGCATCATCATTACTAGCTTCCACCTACTCTCTAGATGAGCTGGTAAAGAGGTTCTGGGAAGTCGAGGAACCTCCACGATTACCTCTTCCTGTACCCGAGGATGATATGTGCGAACGTTTGTACAAGGACCTGTCTTATAGGAAACCTGACGGCCGTTATGTGGTGCCAATCCTCCTAAAGGATGGTGATAGTACCTTAGGCAATTCATACAGCAGCTCATTGTCGCGTTTAACAAACCTAGAAAAGAAACTTAGTCGACAAGAACAACTTAAGCAAGAATACGTAAACTTTATGCACGAGTATAACAGTATGGGTCATATGTATCCCATACCCAGCTCGAATCCTAATACAAATCTTACCTTACAACCGGGAAAGCGTTATCTTATCCCACACCATTGCGTCATTCGTCCTGAAAGTACGACTACTAAGCTTCGTGTGGTGTTTGACGCAAGCTGTAAGACCACAAATGGTCTATCTTTAAATGATATTATCTACACTGGACCTAAGCTCCAAGTTGACATTATCGACATAATAACGGGGTTCAGACTCCATGCGATAGTGTTCACATGTGACATATCAAAAATGTATCGACAAATTTTAATTAGACCGGAAGATCGTTGCTATCAACATGTACTATGGCGGGAGTCTCCGAGCGATCCAGTAAAGGAATACGAACTTGCGACTGTCACTTACGGAGTCAGCAGTTCGCCTTATCTCGCTATACGTACTCTCCATCAATTGGCATCAGATCACGGCGATGATTATCCGCGCGCTGCAGAGGCACTTCTTCATGAAACTTTCATGGACGATATCACTACCGGGGCGCCTTCTGTGAGTGAAGCGATTGAACTAAAAGATCAACTTGTTAAGTTGCTTAGTCATGCACAGTTTGAACTCCGCAAATGGAGTAGTAATTCCAAGTCCTTCCTGGAAACCTTGCCAGTGGACCATTGTCAATCTCCGAAACCTTTCACAGAAGAAAGTAACAAATCTACGCTTAAAATCTTAGGGGTTCAATATGACCCTTCGGGTGATGCCTTTACCTATTCCCACGCTTCCATCGACGATGGCGAGTTCACTAAGCGATCAATCTTATCCAATGTGGCTCGCGTATTTGATCCCTTGGGGTGGCTGGCACCTTTCATTATAAAGGCAAAATTACTCCTTCAAGATCTATGGCGTCAAAATGTCACTTGGGACGAACCTGTGCCAAGAGACATAGCAAAAGAATGGCGGAATTTTATCCTTGATCTTCCAAACTTAAACCTTATTGAAGTTCCCCGTCAGATAATACCGCCTCAGTCAGCAAAGCTCACAGAAGTTGACCTAATTGGCTTCTGCGACAGCTCGACCAAGGCGTACGGATGTTGTCTTTATCTCCGCGTTGTCACCTTGGATAGGGTTGACACGCACTTATTAATCGCAAAATCTAAAGTAGCACCACTTAAGGTCCTTACCGTAAATAGATTAGAACTTTGCGGTGCTGTGTTGCTATCTAAGGTAGCAACTCATATTTATGATTTACTCAGCCCGAGACTGAGCATTAAGCGGGTCGTGTTATTTACTGACAGCTCGACTGTGTTGTCATGGTTGAATACAGAACCTCATAAACTAAAAACTTTTGTCGCGCACCGTGTGGTACAAATCACAGACACTACCATTCCAACTGAGTGGCGGCACGTTTCCACTCGTGACAACCCAGCCGATTATTGCAGTCGTAGTTTATCATGCTTGGAACTAGCTACTTGTGTAAGTTGGTGGTCAGGTCCAAAATGGCTGACTAGCGATCCAATCGACTGGCCTGTATCAGCAGTCGTAAAGCAGGACAGCGTACCAGAGTTGAAGCGATCGTCACACTTGTGTCATGCCAGTTTCATGACACAGGAAGCTGATGTGCTGGAAAATCAACTGGAACGTTCTTCCAACCTTTCACGCGTACAACGAGTACTAGCATGGATCTACCGGTATATAAGTAACTTGAAACTTAAGCGATCTGAGCGTAAATTATTACCGTTTCTGACTTCCACAGAACTAGATTATTCTATGGAGCAGCTAGTTAAACATGTTCAGCGTAAGCACTTTAGCGATGCCATAAATCAACTTAAATCTAACAAACCACTACCTCGGCATCTGCTGAAGCTAGCTCCTTTCCTCGACTCTAGTAATGTCTTGCGAGTGGGGGGACGACTGAAAAATTCATACTTACCTGACTATGTGAAACATCCTTACCTCATACCTAAAGCATCTCAGCTGAGCAATCTTTTAATCGATCATTATCATGCAACTTACCTTCACTGCGGACCTCGCCTCCTGCATTCATTGCTTCAGCATCGATTTTGGGTGCTTGGCATTCGCAATTTAATTCGATCTCGCTTATCCAAATGTGTTACTTGTTTTAAAGTAAAGCCAAACTCTTTTCAACCAATTATGGGCGACCTTCCGTCTTCCCGTCTGAAGCCGGATCAATGTTTTAGGAGTGTTGGAATCGACTTCGGGGGTCCGTTTATGGTTAAAGAAAGCAGGCGCAGGAACGCTAAAATATATAAGGCGTACTTGTGTCTCATGGTTTGTCATGCAGTCAAGGCAATACACCTCGAACTGGTCACTGAGTTGACCACGGAAGCTTTCATAGCAGCATTAGATCGATTCGTGTCTAGAAGAGGCCTATGTCAGTATATAGTTACCGACGGCGGTACCAACTTCGTAGGAGCGAAACGCTATTTATCCGAAGTATCTAAAATGCTTGAAAAGAACAGGAACATGATTTCAGGCCAGCTCGCATCTCGCGGCATTACTTGGAGGTTCAATCCTCCTTCAGGTGCCCACTTCGGTGGTATCTTTGAGAGTGGTATCAAATCTACAAAATACCATTTAAGGCGTATCGTGGGGTCACAGGTTCTGACCTATGAGGAGCTGTATACGGTCTTAACTAAGATAGAAGCGATGTTGAACTCCAGACCTTTGGTGGAGCTCTCTTCCGATCCCAGTGAGATTGATGCTCTTACTGCAGGGCACTTCTTGGTAGGCCGACCTTTGGTTTCCCTTCCTGAGCCGGTACATACAGAAAACGCGCCTCTGCGTACTCGCTGGAAACTAGTTCAAAGCTTGTCTCAAAGCTTTTGGCGAGCATGGCAGAGAGTTTTTTTGAATAGCCTTCAACAGAAATGCAAATGGTTAAAGGGCGACGGTAAAAAACCTAAGCTGAACGACCTTGTAATCATTCACGAACCTAACTTACCGGCAAATGAATGGCAATTGGGCAGAATTGTTCAATTACATCTGGGCAAGGACAACATTGTTCGGGTCGTGTCCGTCAGAACACGAAAAGGCCTATTCGTTAGACCTGCAGTTAAAATCTGTCCATTACCTATAGATGAAAGCAATTAAACTAATATCTCTAACAACTAAAATCTATCTTAACTTCATATAAATTTATCTATCTACATATTTTTATTTACTTACCTAACTTTACCTTATATACTTTTATGTATCTTACACTACTATCTTATTATAATTAAGTCTTGCAATTCTATGTACACACATAACATACACAGAGTAACAGTATATCATCAACCAAATGAAACCGTATAGCATGTGTGATCCGAGTTCTGAACTCTTATTTATCTTGTGAAATCCGCGGTTGATTTCAAATGGGGGGATATGAACAGGCTTTAAGTCTTCCCTTCTCCTTCCCATTTCCAACTTCATATCCTAATTCAAATCTACGCGCCACTACCCTGCCAACACAAAAAAGAACAATCAGTGCGCATCTAGCTGTCGAATCGTGAACTGTGTCCGTCACCTTCAACGAAACGTATCAAGTCCCGCGGGCAGTGATTACGGAATAAATATATACTTAAACACAAAAACAAGGACAAAGTGAAGTGTGTGGTGAATATCCTGGTGATGACTGTGAGTACCCAACTATTTCTTCCATCCATCTGATCCTGACAAAGCCTCAAATCTCATCTCAATAACTTAGCATTTTTTCCTTTTGATCTAAGCTTATCCAAGCACCTGTGATTAACGCTTTCTAAAGTAGGTACAACAAAATTGTATTTATCGCAGCAACTTAAATATCGTGTATTTTCAAAAATGTTTTCACCACATTTGTTTCAAAGGTTGCTGGCACGAGTTTGTCAACTGTTAATCAAACAAGTTGTTAAGTCTCTAGTTTAATAATTTAATTAGCCGTATGTTATTTTGAACTAAAATGTAATTAAAACCCAATAACGTTTGGAAGTGTCCTCATTAGACCGATAAATATCATAAACAACCACAAAGGTCCAAACTATAAATACAAACTGAGCCACCACAGCAAAAACCAATTAGTACAAAACATACGACCCATCCCTTTGCTCAGCAAAAACTGATACTGTTTACGGCATTAGCAAACAGAACTGAGCAAACTATAATTGAATTACAGGTGAAACTTTGAGCCTTTTTGCAAGTCGAATTAATTGTAGGAACAAAAAGCAGTTTTAATAGAGTTGCAGGTAGAATTTAAGCTTCTCGCCGCGTGTGACCCTATTTCCTAATTGCAAATCTCAGTTCACATTTCGCTGTTCATTTAGTACGAAAATTATATACAAATAGCTAAAATACGCACACTGGCGTTCGTTTACATTTATTTATTAACTAGTAGCGCCCCGCGGTTTCACCCAAGTGGATTACGGTTTTCCCGCTACTTCAATTGTTCCAAGGGAATCATACATTTTACCGGGATAAAAAGTAGTCTACGTACTATTCCAGACAATAGTCTATGTCAGTGCTAAATTTCTTCCAGATCCGTTCAGCCGTTCTGGCGTGATTGAATAACAAACATCCATCCATCTATCCATTGGATGGATGAATGGATGGATGTTTGTGAATGGATGAAACTTTGATATTTATAATACTAGTAGGATGGGATTAATAATAATAGGAAACATAACAGTTATAGAAACCGAAGCGTCACGAATTATTACTTATTTAATTTTATTAAATTATTCCTATTTTACAATAAGGAACTCGAATCATATATTAAAACTAAATCGTATCTACAATCATCAAATTAAAGTGTACATATATTATATATTAAAACAAAAAAAAATCAACCGTAAACACATTTCATATAAGGGTAACTTAAAAATATAACACATTTATTGACTGGCCGGTTGGCGCAGTTGGTCGCACTCTGCCTTCTGAGCCGCTGGTCCCGGGTTCGATTCCCGGACAGGTCAAACATTTGTGTGTATGAACATGTCTGTTTGACCTGTGTCTGGGTGTATATATGTATTTAAAAAAAAAAGTATACATAAGTATGTATTTAAGTATATGTATATATCAGTCATCAGGTTACCATAGTACAGGCTCTGCCTAGTTTGGGACCTGAAGACCTTGTGTGAATGTTGTCCCATATTATATTTATATTTATATTTACATTCCATAGATATCTGTAATGTAACAATTTGATTAGCAGCGAGCCCCAAACTAGGCGCGAGCCTGTATCTTGGGGCCCTAAGGAGTGAGAATACAGAACACAGTACCAACAGCATGGGGGTGTGACTGAAATCAATATTGGTGCAGAGTAAGTTACAGATTTGAAAAATAAAATAAAATAAAATTTTATTATTCTTTTAGAGCAAAATTTAGAGTCACATAAATTACAAAAATATTTAAGTCAAAATCAAATCACAAAATCATATTATACAATTAAAATAGTTCATACAAGAAAAACATGTTTTGGTGATGGTTTGGTTATTTAGAGAGTATGAACAAAAGGAGATTGACTAAGTAGAGTGATTCTTGTTGCACATGGGTGAAGTAAATAGTAGTGTTGGAAGAGGAAGGCTTAGGCGGACGTTCCGAAATCAGATTAAGAAAGTTCTAAGAAAGGTCTAGGTCAAGAGTACTCTAAACTGACGCTGTCTGATGGATAATCGTGGATGAAGCAAAAGAAGTGTGTCGGGATCGTATAGCAATTTTATTTATTTATTTATTAACTTTCACACAAGGTCTTCAGGTCCCAAACTAGGCAGAGCCTGTGCTATGGTAACCATTAGGTTACCATGAAAGGTCTTTGCCTATCCCTACTGGAAAGAGGCGTGAATATAATATGTATGTACATACAATTGAGTAATGTCATACGGATACAGATCCCTAGCATTCATCTCGCATAATCTCCTACATTCATTCATTTTCATCCATTTCATAGTTGGTTAGCACATAAAATGACAAATGCCCTGCTCAACCAACATAGGCCAAGCAGAGATTTAAAATAGATTCAAGCCATTATGAACTTTGCAGACTAGGAATTTTTACGTTGTATTATTGGCGTCGGCTCGGCCTCGTACCGGCCTGAATCTGAACTTTAAAGTATTAGATATTTTTTTTTTTTGTCTTTTGTGTGTACATTTTATATTTCATTTGCTACTTACTATTCAACAATATAGATTTATAAATTTATTTAAAATAAAAGCTTTCGAAGGTTTTTACTGTTTTATAGCACCGAAGGGGGTCTCGAAATTTCCTGACTGAGTGCGAGACCCGAGGTTTTTATGAGAGGTTTTATTCAACTTGGAGTGCAGTAGATGCACGAAGTTGTAATTAGGGCGGCGGCGGTGGCAGCAATCTGAATTCTTGACGGAGGAGCCTCGAATCACGTTCTTTGGTTAACTATATAAGTTGTGGTAATGGTGGGTTATTACGTTACCGCTAATAGGTACTACGCGAATGTCCGAATATGGCAAAGTCAGTCAAACGGATAATTTAAACGTAAACTAATATTTTTTATTATTTATGTACATATTTTCAGGAACGAAATAAATTAACAGTAAACTATCCACTACTTTACTGGATTAAATAACACTGTCTAAATGCAGACAGTTGCCGTAATTATCTTAATCCAATGATGTCTTACTAAAGATGACGTATATTCTTACTGCGCGGTGCTCAGATTTTGTTCCTTTACGACATAAACATGCTTACTGCGACAGATAATACGGTACAAATAATATAGAAAAGGATAGCTATATGTTAGACTTGCGCTTGAAATACGCATCGCAATGAAAATTACTACTATTGACTTAATTTTGCCGCCTCAGTATCCGCGCGTTTGTGCGGTATCTACCTTATATAAATATATAATATCATTGTTTTAATCACTCAAACTAGCAACAAGCTATTCTTGAAAATTATAAAGCTTTTGTTTTATTCACGCTCAAATTCGGATAACTTTTTACAACGCTACCTTATTATCGGCGCCAAATAACTTGATGGCTTATGTTAATGATAATTAAAAGATTTATTTTTATTATTGGCATTCATATGTTATTTGGACCTTATCGTGACCATATACAATCTATCTTATGTAAAACCATTTTAGTATGATTGAACAACATAATCACTACCAGTGCTGAGTCTAAAACTAAAAAGTAAGTAATTAAAACGCGAGTATAATATATATAATTATGTTTAAACATGTTTGAGTTGTCACACTTTTCTACAAATAAGGATACAGTCAGAGCTAGCTTCAATACCATTATCGTAGCAAAATTTCCTGGGAATCGTTAACTTATAACACGATTGCTAACTTCCCTCTGTTTGGAGACAAATCGCCTAACTTTCCCAATACGTGCGAGTAGAGGGCTATTCTCGATGTTTCTACAAAACAGGGTCGTTGCTAGGGATTCATTACAAGGAACACGATACAGAGGAAGTTTAGTTTCTCTGCTCTTCTCTTTTAGTTTCTCTTACTCTGACTGATGTTAGCAATGATTGCTGTAAAATAGATTTCTCTTACTTTATGTGCTTGCATGCTGTCCGAATACTTGTCTAAATAATCATACGAAACTTGTCATTTATTTACAGTACAATTTCATGATCATATCAGTAGACCCATAAATAAGCTATGACTATTGTTACTCGGATCCCGGAATTTTGATATTTTGTTTATCAAAATACGACATTTTCTTATTGCAGAACTAACTAAAATTATAATAATATATTGTACATAGGTATTATTGTGACATTTTCTGTATGGACTCTCGCGATTTAAAGTACGTATTTTTTAATCCTTGATACACATGTCTATGTCCTTCTCAAGAGTTCGTCTCCTTAAGAGTTTTCAAGTTTCATAGCAAAGACGCGAACTGATATAAAAAATACGCGGTTATTCGAACGAAGTCGTGTTTCGTATCGGTTCATTTATATAAATGAAATACTTATCTCGATTAGACATAGAATACCCCAGGGCTTCTGGTCCGTTTAATCGGTCAAAGAAACGCACGGGATATAGCTTGGAATTTATGAAAGATTTCCTTCGCTCCCGCTACGCCCTAAAACTCCCACCTGACTGCGCATCTACGTCATATTTCTACACAGTTTATTAAACATACGAAGCGCATGAGGGCGACCAACTTCTACAATTAATATGAACTAACGAGACTGGAGAGGTTATGACTGAGAATTGGTCGTTCGTGCTTTAGTTTAGTTTGGATGCGCTTCAAAAGTTAGAAGTTTTGGTATGTAAAGTTTACGACTACAAAAGTATTTCTACTAGCAGCAGCTATTAGTCCTAATAAAGTTGTGAGGAGGCCACTTTAGATTTCAATTTTCTGATTTTAAGTGGATTTTTAAAACGTTTGATAATTTATTTAAACTGAATGACAGACATCCGTTGACCAAAAATATATTTTTTTAACTTATTATTATTTTACGTTTGACCACTGTTTGACGTGATGTTAAGTGACGACGCGGTCTAAGTTGTTGCACGTAAACTTAGAAGGAACCATTAATTAATTTTAATTACAACCATACATTTTTTTGTTAGGTTGTAATTATAGTCCACCAACAATATTATGCATCCGTGTTGTTATTGTTATTTAAATGCTACTTTAAAGCCTTTAAATTCTTTATAAATTAAACGAATGGTTTATTTTGTCAAACCTGGACAAAAATATTTTCTTAGAAACTACTCTGACGTTTTGATTCGGAGTTTCAAATTAAAACATAATCAAATATTATTTTTACTCAATAAACTCCAGTCACTGTAGAACTCTGACTATGGGCCTTCTGAGCAGGCTCAGAGTCGCACTACGAGCTATGGAGAGAGCTATGCTCGGGGTTTCTCTACGTGATCGAATCAGAAATGAGGAGATCCGTAGAAGAACGCAAGTCACCGATATAACCCAGCGGATTAGCAAGTTGAAGTGGCAGTGGACAGGGCACATAACTCGAAGAACTGATGGCCGTTGGGGCCGCGAAAAGTCCTAGAATGGAAACCACGGACTGGCAAGCGCAGCATAGGACGGCCACCGACCAGGACAGACGACCTGACTAAGATCGCAGGCAAGGGCTGGATGCGGGCCGCTTCCAACAGTTCCTTGTGGAAATCAATGGGGGAGGCCTATGTCCAGCAGTGGACGTCCTATGGCTGAGATGATGATGATGATGACTGTAGAAAAGCTGTTTCCTTTTACGTGTTACGTCTAAATGTCGTACCCGCGACGGTACGACAGTTAGGCGGGAAAGTGGCATGAGGAGAGTGACAGCAACAGGGACCCGTTCTGGAATTGTAACATCAGGATCACTAATGTGGCTAACACATTGAACATAACAATAATATATGTATATTTTATATTGATAAACTTATATGAATTATAATCAATCAGTCGTTTGCTTGAAAGACTTACCAGATTTAGAGTTAAAATATGTATGAGTTAGACCCTCAGCTGCTAACGAAGATATAGTCTATCCAACATCATCCAATTCCTTTTATTATAGAATATACTTTTGTAAAATATTCCTTCGTGACGTCACGAATCGGTCCCAACGCAAGACCAGCGCCCATTTATAATCAGCATTGCTGAGTTGGGGCCGATTTGTAATATTTAGAATTGTATTGTAACCTATTTTATTATGTTATCTTTGTATGCTTTAAATGTTACAAAAAAAGTTATTTCATTCATTCATTCATAAAATGTATAATGTAGTGCACATTATACACACAAGTCGCCGAATTAAACAATCTTAATCCGTAACCTCTTGCCTGCAGCGAACATTAAAATGCATTTAATAATGTTACAGTAGCAATCCGCGTCTGCGCTCGCGTTCATTAACAATTTTATTAAGTTTCTAATGAACTTCCCTTCATTCTATGCTATGTAGTTCCACTACGACGACAAGACGTTTCTTTTTTCAAAAGTATTAAGGCATCGCTACAATCCCATCTATATCTTTAGTGAAGTTAATTAAATTGGTCGTTCGATTTAAGCGGAAATCATAACAATTCAACACACAAACTACTTCAATTATTATATTAATTAAAATGTCCCAAGGGCACGATTAAAGGTTAGTGAAGGATAGTCAAATATTAAGGAAACAATATTGTAAGGATTGCATGAAAAAGTATTTATTAGATCAATTTCCAAGCCAGCTTTTATTTGTAAAAGTAGTGAGACACGCCCTTATGAATTTCGAAATCGTAATTCACGTGTGGCTAATGAAATTCCGACCGCATGCTCCTTGCTGGCTCATTACCTACTAGTATGGTGCCATAACACCGAATACGCCCGTGGAACTGTGCCAAATTTTAACAGCCTGAAGATATATGTTACCTAAAATAACGTTTATGGTCTTAAAAATATTTTCTGAGCATGTGAGATGAGTTTCTCTATGCATTAAAAGTATGTATGTATGCTGGGGTACTGGTTTGAATTGCTGTAAACGTTAGCAAAATCTGTTTTGCAGTTGTAGAATTGACTGTCGCCGTGGCGCAGTGGTTAGTGTCATTGACATGACTTCTGTGTCTCCGGGACCCTGGGTTCGAATCCCGGCTGAGGCAAACATTGTGCGATGAGTGTAGATGTTTGTCCCGCGATACAGGGAATCCTAGTGCGGGGGTCTGAGTGTGATAAATAAAAAAATAAATAAAAAAGAATTGAGACGAAACAAACGTTTCATTTACATGTTGGGATTATAGTGTTCTTTATACGGGTTAAAAGTTCTTTAATCATTAGAAAAATCTACTAAGCTGCAATCTAGTAAACTGGTACCTGTTCTTCAGTTTTGAAATACAAACGAAACTAAAGTTTTGCGATGATAGTATAATGTTTTTATACTGGTTTCAAATTTCCTAATCATTGGCAACAATCTGTATTGCAGTTGTTGCAATCAGTCGAAACAAACGTTTTGTGTCCCTGCGCATCGAAAGTGTAACCTAAAAGATATTCAGAAATTCATGGAGCTAATGTTTAACTCTTAGCGCCAACTGGAAACCATCTTAGTTGTCACCTATATGCTTACTGTAACATTAGGCTGAATGCTTCAGTACTTCCTTACATAGCTATTTAGATTTGGGTGGCTATACTATCCATATATAGGTGGTATCGTGCTAAATCCTAGACAACGTCATCACTTAACGTCAGGTGAGACAGTTGTCAAACGCAAACCTATAATAAGTAAAAAAAAAGGTGTGACTCAGGGAATCCTAAGACAGCTACCAACGACCACCCTAGGTATATTTAAGTATTATATTATATATCTTTTATCACAAATGTTTTGTTAATATATTACTTAAAATTAGTTATATTTGTATTTGATTCTGGTGTAAATAAATAAATAAATACTAGTGTGTAGTATCTACCGTTCGGACTAGTATTCGAAATGTAATACGATTTTTATTATTTTTATGTATACATGAAAGCCGTTTCGGAGGAGTTCAATAACGAACACCGTGTCAATTTTTTTATTTATATTAGATATCGTTTCTTAAATAGTATACACAAATTATGAATCAGATTGCTTTTTGTGCATTTCCACGAGTAAGTACCTTTACTAGTACATTCATTGATTAATTAAATACGTGTGACGTTGAAAATACATATAGTAAAACAGGTCTTTTAATTATCAGCTAATTTTAAAGAAAGAAACTAAGTAAACGACTAAAAATTGCGAATGATTTAAATAAGTATTCAAGCTGTCAAGGAGGCCGTCAACCAGTAACCGTGTGGTAAAAACTAGGGCGTAAACAAGCAAAGTTTAATGGATTCACAGTGCAAACAATGTAGTTCATGTCAGTCTCTAAGTTTGTGCACGATTGGCTAAAGCTATCCCGACATACGCAAATGTTTGTGTTGCCATGGAAACACAAAGGCAATTTTAAAGACAATAAAGAAATTTATACCTAGTCTAAATACAATTGTTGGAAAGCACATATTTGAATACGTAATAATGTTCTGCCTTGATTATCGTTGGTATAAGAAAAGGGTAGTTCAATAACGAATGACGAAGCAACTTTAATGTAATTGTCTGATTTCCAAATGTTTCAAAATGCCTGTCAACAACATTAGAATAGTAAAAAATATGATAAAAAATTTGTAGCATGCTAAGATAAATGACAGAAAGTAGATTGAAATAACTTTGTAATATAAGTAAGTGGGGTAGCATACAAACTGTTCTATAAATAATTTTGGAATATACTTCGTACTGAAGTATACTGGGTGACTTTATAATATATTGTTGGTTTGAGTCTGACAACGTTTCTAACGTATATGATGTTCGCCTTAGGAAGACGCTTGGAGATGCATTCGTGCAAACTTTGACACATGCATAAGAATAGGCATTAATCAAACTTTGAAAGATATATGATGTGATTGATTAAAACTCTAATGAGTGTCGACCACGCTGAGGATCTTGATATTCGACTGTAAGCGGGAGTAACGCCGGATCAGGTATAAATAATAATTGATGTCCAATGAACTCAATAAATGAGATGTGGACGGGCAAAAGCCGAAAAAAAAATAATACATACCGCTAATGTATGGTCGCAGAACACACTTCGTGTAGGGTCGATATACCGACGCCCACCGACCTTGAGCGATGTAACGCTTTATATTCGACTTATTATTTTTTATGTCTGAGCCCATCCATACGTTTCTTACAGAGGTCGTCGTGTAGCACAATAGTGTAGAGTTTAGTCACTGTTGTTACTTTCTATGTGGTGCAAAGTTGATAAACGGCATGACTTGAAGGATGCCTGCTTTACCGCAGCTTGTGTAGTTAATTGAATTATGTGAACGGGATGGCTGTATTCGTCAAACAGCTTACTACACTTTTAATGGTGAATTTAAATGCATTGCATGTAAGTTATCGTATTTGATTAGGTTGGAAAATACTACGTTTACAGTTTATCCTGATAGACGTTTCAACAAAACAAGTTGTTCTTTACTGCGGTTTCTGAATTCGGAATTCAAATAGTATGGTAACCCGATTACCGACTTCCACCAACTTTACCTTTGCCTTGGGAAATGGGAGTCCCCTTCATTTTAATGACAAAGATCCTGACTTAATTAATCATTGTGTTTACTGATTAACATGAGCTTATTGGAGCAGGATGAGTGAATTAAGCGAGTCGAGTGAATTTACATCCAGATGGAATAGTTGATTCGCATCGAGTTCCTCTGTTAACTTCCGGATCGTGAACGTCTTTGTTTATATTCGGTGTATCTTGAGTGGAACATAATTAATGCGGTTTTGCGAAAGCCGATCTCAGCGGGCAAGTTACAATGTACCCACTGGTCGGAATATTCTACTGCACATTTATTAAATGTGTTACTACCACTCTTTTTTCAACTAAGTTCTTTTTACAGACATCTTTATCATCTTAATTATATAAATAAATAAGTCCCCGTGATAACTCCTGCCCCTGACGGTGCAATAAAATTACGATTGGAGCATGGTGGTTATATCTAGTGGTATCTAGTTTCTCACAAAACTACAAATAAAATAATTCCATGCATTCATACTCATAATAATCTTAAAAAAAACACAGTAATTCTAGCCTATTAAGATAATCCTCGGTTCTCGGGTCTTGGATGTTTGTGTATTGTGATTGTGTGTGTCTATGCCTCCCGCGACACAGTGTATCATAGTGCGGGGGAGTGAGTGTGGGAAAAGAAAGAAAGGGAATAACTTTTTCAGTCTTAAATAACAACTTTATTTCAAAGTCTGGTAGATAAATAGATAGGATTTGCAAACACACCATTCAAACAAATAACTTTGCAAAGAAAGTTCTTTAATAAAAAGTTACTGTGATTTCCTCTATTTACATATACCCAATTAGCGGCATGCTTCAAGATCTACCGACTGTACCATTTGAATATTTCGTCTGTGAAATATATTTCGCTTATTCATAACACATTTCTCGTTTGTGTACACTATACGTCATGTATTTTAGAGAAAACAATGGAACCAAACATAATGTTCGATAATGATGATAATCGATATCATATGGGGGAAAAGAATAAGAACAAATATTTGGATTTTAGAAAATATTACACCTTGTATCGTAAGAAATCGACTACACTTGCTTCTCAAATTTAAAGCTGATGTTGACGTTTCGCTCATTGATAATAATAATGACTTGTACAATAATGTTATTTGTAGGGCATGCTGTTACTTGGAAATGAAGCCGTACGCTTGATGCTTTTCTTTTGTTACAATTTACTTTTGAAGTATGGAGTAATAAAGAATGTGCAAACTTAGCCTAAAAATCTTCTTTTCATTTTTGGTTTTCTATGTAGTTTGGAAATAAATCAAAATAACGAATTCTCGCCGTATTATTTTGCAATTATATTTTTTTACTTGCAATAAGTACCTCTCAGAATACCTAGTTCATTTTGTATTTTAGTATACGACATATACACGAAAAGAAATTTAGCAATTCAATTCAATCACTTTATTTGCATGAATATGGGTACATTATGATTTAAAATTAATAACAATAACAACCGCCGTAACCACCTCATATGAGGTATGCAAATGTCAAATTAAGCTTAGTAACAAACAAATTATGGTGGGTCATAACGTAATAAGCAAGAATCGGATAATTTATCCATAGCCTTTAAAATCGGCTCTACCTTTACTCGTTTACTCTACTACGTTTACTCGAGGATCATGTATTATTAGTAATATTTTTCTACTCACTCCAGTAATGTAGGGTCAACACAGATGTATGCTTTTATTCAGATTATTATAGCTTATCGTCTTGATCTGCCGCCAATTTATTGACGGCCATGCTACGTAGTTTCTGCGACACTATACTCAATTGACGGTCGCCGTGCCGAAGTGGTTAGTGACATTGACATGACTTCTGTGTCTCGGGGACCCTGGGTTCGAATCCAGACAGGGGCAAAACATTTGTACGATGAGTGTAGATGTTTGTCCCGGGTCTTGGATGTTTGTGTGTTGTGATTGTGTTTGTCCATGCCTCCCGCGATACAGGGAATCCTAGTGCGGGGTCTAAGTGTGGTAAAAAAAAAAATTGGTTGTCTGTAAAGTCGGTTTACGGACGATAGATTTACGTGATAACGTCATAATCCTTTATGACTTGACTTTGACCGACTTTGACTTTGATTATTGTATGTAATACAAAACTCAGGTGGAACGTTACACGGATCGTTACTATTTTTCATGAGTGTTGCTGGTATTCATCAATTTATAAAACGTTATCACGTCAAAAACCAAAAGTGCATAGTATGTAGCTACCATAGTTTACATCTACATAACCCACTAGAAAAGATTAAACAACTATAAACCGGACACTGTTACATAAAAAAAGAAATACTAAAAGAAAATTCAAGAGATGAGGTGCATTTTTAAAAATTAAATTGCTGTAAATAAAGAAATAAACTCGTTTACGTTAACAGGTTTTAATCAATTTCGAATAAATGCATTTTGTAGAATACAACCGAAGAATAAATGTGCGATTCATTGTTGTTGCGAATCTCGAACTGAACGGATATTGAATTTTCATAGCGTTCGATTGTTACGTTTTATTTTACATAAGTTCCAACTGAACCGTTTTGTTGACAGGAAATTAATAAATCTGCCTTATTATTTTTTGTGCTTATTTCCCTTGTTATAGTCACTTGCATTTTCTTGCACCTAACCAATTTAACTTTTGAGAATTTGCTAATTTTTAGTGATTACTAACGTGAGACCAGTCATAATGGAAGTGTAGTTTTGCAAAAATGCTATTTAGTTTAGCGAATACAAACTTTTTATATCATTGTGTAGTGTAAAGGATTTACAGTTGTATAATTATTGGACATTAAATCACTAATGCTAGTGCTCATAGTATTCAGATGAAGGTATTTCACAATTTTGGTAGAATTTCTTTTTTAACAACATTCACACAAGGTCAATTAGATAGAATGGTCGTACTAATCCTAAGGGTTCCCTGAGAACGGTTAGAAGTATTTTTTTATGCTGACGTACCTATATCTCTTTTTTTAGTTAAAAATCTGCTCTTTTGTATTATACCGAAAATCAAAACCATCAGTGTTATCATAATTGTGTGGATCTGTAAAATATGTTTTCAACCAACATAAAACAAAAAATATAGAAGTTCTTGGAGCATTTTAGTTTTCTTGTACCTACAATAGGAGTTAAATTGTGCTAAGGTACACAAATAACGAATAACTGGTCAAACTGGCTACACACAGCCGCATATTGTGTCCACGCTGAAACTACGCTTATCGAATAGCACTAAAGTTTTATATGCAGTTATAAAATTTTATTGGTCGCGTTCACTTTTAATCTCTAACTATGGGTGTTAATAATGCTCCGTTCGCAATTATCGTTTTTCTCGATATTCGCTCTGGGCCTTTGTGGTTACAATGAAAGATGAGGTTTATTTGGCTCATTCCGTTAAGGGGTATGGGTAGCTTAGTTCTAGCATTTCTACCATATTACAACATGGTAGAAATATATAATTCGTGGAGCACTTTATTGAAATTTTGTGAACTGGTCGTTGCGAAAGAGGCTGCTGAAATGGTTTTGCAATTAAAATATCTGTATAAAATATAAATACATTGTCACCTAAATAAAATCTATGAAAGATTGTGTATCCATTAAAATTTGAGCAGAAGTCTCTATGACGCGATGCAACTAACTTATTGTGTTATTGTTATATTGAATATATTACATATAGACGGGACAAACACCCTTCTCAAAAAATGTTTACTGCTGCCTGAACACACTATGTGTTTGATGACGAGACACTATGAGTTTTTCAAACTTGATGGTGGTAGCTAGCCAGGCGGATACTCGAAAGTACCCTACCATCATGCTAAAGTTTATCCTCACACAAGTTAAGGACGGAAATACAAAAACATTGAAAAAAGTTTACAGAAAAAGTTTCACATTGTGCCACTAAGAATAGCTGTGCAATTCCATTTCTATTTTTTAATTTGTCCAGTGATTATTTCACGTTGTTACTCTTTTTATTTCTTACCGTGTTTGAAATAAAAAAGACAGGCGATTTGCTGCAGTGAACCAGTTACAAAGCATTTTTGTTTTTATGTTTGTTCCTTCAGTACTTTGTCATTTGTGAAGATATAGGATATCAATAATTTGTTTGATAAATCAACAAATTATTTGTTTAAGTTATCAAACTGACGTGGTAACAGTACAATAATTATCGCTATTATTGGAATATTTACCATGTATTGTATAACATAATCACGTATATCATGTCAGATATATCATCTTATTATCCATTACATATAGTTAAAAGAAGGTGGGCACCTCCCTGACGCCAACTGTCTTTTAAAATCTTTTTTAAGTATAGGTACACCATGAGTCGGCTAACAGGCCAGAGCACAATAGTTTCACTTAACATCAGATGAGACAGCGGTCAAAAGTAAGGTATATATAACCTGTAAAAAAATGAACCGCAATAATAGTACTATAACATTGTTATCGCAGTATGATTGCAGTTTATTTTTGAAGTTTGATTAGTATGAGAAACTGTCAAACTCATTCACTCGGTGGCCGCGCTTTAGGCAGTACGTGAAAATGCAAGGCGTACGATTCAACACCATTGAATTGACACAGTTAAATCAATCGGTTCGCCAGAGATAGGGATGCGTCATCAAATCATCGAGTTCAGTTCCGGCACAGTATAAAGCAGTAGTCAATCTTGGGTATTTGCCCACTTGGGTAGGTTCTTTCTTTACATATGAAAATCTATCACCAAACACATAATGTTTTTTGAAAGATTTCCATGAGATACCGTGAACATGCTAGGTCTAGCACTATTCTCTTTCGACTACAGTGTTTGACTTTAAAGGTCGGTGAGATGTAGTCGAGTCTCAGTACTTTTATTTTATTCTGAAACCGCTTTTTCTAACTCAGTGTCGAAACGCCTGTTCACTGTTCGATTAGCTATTGTTCTCTTTTATTTTACACGCATAGTTGTTGTTAAAATAAAAATGATGATCACAGTTTTAATGAACTAACACAACTGGTTTTTTTATTTGTATTTCGATAATGATAATCGCAAAAGATTGCATTTTTATTAATACATACAATTTAGTGCCGCCTTATTGGTTGCTTTTTGTTTCGATACATTTATAGCCAGTGAAACCCGGGCGATCTTTGTGCATAAAAAGTACAACTATGCTGTTTTTCCACGCGTGCTTCCTGATGTAACGTGTTAGTATGAGTAAGTCAATTATTATGAAGATGCCCTTCTGTCGTACTCGTATATATAGTTCAATTTAAAGCGCTGGTTGCATGTTTTGTTGCACTCATCAGCTATGTATTTACGAACGCGCTTTTTGCGGTTCAATAGCCACGGTTTTTAGCTTTATGTGACCAGTGGGCAAATATATTCACGTGCAACATAAATTTGTGTACTGTCAACATAAATCTCTCCAACTACGATTACAATGTTTTGAATTAAATGATTCTGAAAATTTTCTGAATTCTGAAGATTTCGTTGAACATTTTTGATTTCACACATGTGCTAATTGTTCTATTTAATATAACAGGCAACTGAAATAATCGATCCGCGCACTGAATTCTCTCATCTCGCTTTTTAAGTCAGTATATCACTACACCAATATCACTTTTGTGTAATACAAATTATCTGTAGAGACTGCAGTTGGTAAATCGTGCAAAGTTTCTATTTTTTTTTTACATATTATAAGTTTGCGTTTGACAACTGTCTCACCTGATGTTAAGTGATGACGTTGTCTATAAAATACATTTCATGTGGCGATTACCATCTGTGTAGATCAACAAGCTTAGTGATGGAAATATTGTCCGCTGAATACTGGTATAGGTATAATAATTGTTAAACATAATGATAACTGTCGATCGTGATATTGACGACGCGTAAGATTCTACTTTAAACCCGCATTTAAATATTATAAAGTTATAATGAGCGTTAGTTTTAACAAAACTTTCATAAAATTAAAGTTCTAGTATATTCAGCCCACTGGGTTCTCGCGCGCTTTTTCAGACTGTCCGGATGCCTCTGACTTTTCCGAACTATCCTAGCCTAGAGAAAACCTAGGGCTGACGGATTAACGTTCCCTTCTAAGCACGAAAGCTCTAATAAAAGTGCCATTGTCGCCCAACCGAATTATAAAATGAGCTTTAGGTACATATATTGCTTAACGCATTCGATTGGTTTATTCTCCTTTTTTAACTATAGGGTACTTGGAGTGAAGTTTTCAGATGACACTCAGAGTTAGCGAATTAGATCGTTAGCGAGTTAATTAAGATCGAGACCTGATTAAATGTTCCCTTTCCGCGGTATGATAGATGGTTATTGCATTTCATGACGAAGAGTTAGCCCCTCAATTACTTTGACCATTATGAGTATAATTTTTATAAACACAAAAGTTAGAAAGCATGTAAGCTCGTATTAGGTACCATATAAAGTGAATCTATTTTTGTAACCGTATTAACATAAACAGAAGTAAAGAACGATTAGAATATAATTTTAACCGCGTCCCTGCCGGGAACAACAGTTTTCTCAGACAGAAATTGCATAACATATTTTATCTTAACTGTTATAAGTCTTGGAATTATTCTATCTTGCAGATTTTTCTGACAGTCAATTTTTTCGAATATGGTGTCGTATTTATCACGAGTCTTGACTTTATTTTTTTAATCCTATGTATTATGTTTTGCAAATAAGATCACCGTGATGGTCCTTTATGCAGAAAGATATGCATATGTAGTTCGATACTCGTAGTTTGCTCGCCAGCGAAATATATTTGTTTGCATAAAATTACTTTTAAGCATAGACTCAAATTTTTTTTCTTACCTGACTCATACCCCAGTACTGGGATTTCCTGTGACGCGGGAGACATGGAGCACACAATGAAATCACAACAAGCATCCAAGGCCCCGGAAAAACAACCATGCTATCACACACATGTCCTGCTCTGCCCGGATTCGATCCCAGGTTCCCAGGGAGCAGAATTCATGCAACTGACAACTGAGCCACGGCGACCGTCACCATATTGCATCATATTATACATATATGTCTTTGTCTATCGTAACTTGTAACAATTAATGTTAACTTGTATTAGCTTAAACTTACTTTGTCATATATCATCTTAACTCCATATACTATATAGTAACCTGTGGTCGACGATGTTGGTCCCACAATTATCCTATTATTAATTAAGTTTTATTTATAAGTATATTGTAAAACTTTTTGTCGATCCTTGAAAATAAATTTAAAATAAAATAAAAATATTTTAATCACTATTAATACTGATTAAAATATTGTATCATAAATTGTATGTATGAAAACTTGAAAACGTACGTGCATTTTAAATTACTTTTCAATTCAAAGAAATAGAGCGACAAAGCAAGTTTTTCTTGTATAAAAAAACAGGCTATAAATTACCTTCAAAATTAACTGATACACTTACGATGATGGTAAACATATTCATGTTACAAAGATTGAATAAACACTATTGATATTATTAGCTCGTTGTTATAACAACTAACTATGTTCGGTCTTGGTATAACTACATGGTATCATCGTTGGTGTTGCTAGCTCCTAGTCTTTCTAATGTGAGGTTCAGGGCGTTTTGCTAAAGACTTGTATGTTTGGAATTGCTGCCTGCAAACAGTTCTGCAATTAAGCTATCAGTCATTCGGATTATTAGCTTTCAGCTATATGTACTTCTACTTTCCCATTATTGATGAAGTTTGAAGTAGGAACGCACAGGAAGTGCTTTGCGAATTATGTAAAAATATCCTTTGAAATGCAAATAGGTTGAAACTTTGAAATTGTCGCAACGGTCTCGTAACCGAAAATAAGATTTAAAGTAATTTATGTCCAAATTCGATTTATCTTTTGAATAAGAAATCAGTTCGAAATATTGTTCTAATATTTTTGAGCTATGCAAGGTTTTATACTTACTAGCTAGCACCCCTAGGGTAAAATGGCCTTGAATCGGTAAATTCTTGTGGGTGTCGAAATAGGCTGTTAAGGAAAACCAAACAGAAGGTAGGTAACAGCGCTTTGACCTTTGAGAGTTTGCTAAGTTAACATTGAAATTAGTCACAAACAGAAAACCACTGTTGATCCTCATTTACCGGAAACCAATTGTGAAAACAAGCTGCTACTCATAAAGTACCCATTGAATTATTCCTTCCGCTCCAGCGTATTTTCTGAGCCAACAGAATTTACGTTTTAATAACATCGTGAACATCTACAACTGATTTTCAGATATATTCGTTCAAATAAATGCGAATTATATATCCGGAGCGTATTCGCCAGGAGTGAAACGTGCAAATGCCTTTATTTCCAACACCGACGGTCACACCTGGACCGACCTTATTGAAGTTATAAGTTGTGTAAACTGCCGCACTTTGTCTCCCTCACTCGTCCCTGAATATTAGCAGACGCTACATCTGTCTTTGTCTACGAAGACTGTCTCAGTTATTGGATCCAGAATATCACGTTACCTATATCAGTTTAGTGTATGTTAACTGTCTATATAAACTATTTTTGAGAAAATTTTGACGCAATGAAAAACCACAATAAAATTTACTTTTCTGTACTACTCTTTACTACTTTCTACTTTTCTACTAAGTATTGGATTTAATACTTTTAAAGGAATTTTAATGGGGGAATATTTGTTATCATATAGAGTTCCGCGTTTTATAACCGGTCTCATATAAGTAGGTATAAACAGTATTATTGAACAATTTTTCGACGCAAAAGATTGGCAAATACAATTTCAATCAATTTTATCTCAATTCCATTTTGATTTTCAATTCAGAAATGTTTAGTTTTCATTTCGTTTGCTAGATTTAATCAACGTTTAGAGTTTCTGAGTCGCTTCGATCAGTCTGATGCTTTTCATTATTATCTAAGTATTAGGTACTGATCAAGAAAAAAAAACGTACATTTCTTATTTTAATTAACTTGACAGAATTGACGTATACTGAAGGTTTTTAAAATTGCACATAGGTATATGAAAACTGGAGAGGAAATATATAAACGTTTCTACTTTGTAAGAAAGCCGTATCTAGGGCATGTCTGCCATAAGCATATTGAAGTGTGACATACAATATTATTTACTTGACACATTTTATCACTTTTAACATAGTATATATTATTTAATATAATCAGACACGTTATGGTTATTTCTCTTGAACGTCATTGTTTGTGTCATCTTTCCAAAATAAGGAAAAATCTTATAATTAATAACCTAGTAATCATATTTTTTTTCTTTGATTAAACATTGTATGAATTCTACAACTGTTGAGGCATAGCAATTAAAATATGCCAATTCGAACCTAATTGAATTCGTAAAACTTGTTATTCTTGTTGACATTAAATTAGGAAATTTGTACGTGTATTGACACGTTTACATAAAGAATGACTCAAAAACATTTTTTTCGAGAAGTTTTAGATTCAAAACCCAAAAGTACCTACTTATTTATTACCCGCATTTTTTTTGTTGGAGTTTTAATTAGTTAACGTTCTAAAATAATCTTTCAAAATGTGACGATTTATGTAACACAATACCTAAGCGCATTTCAAATCCGTACGTGCACAACGTTATTCGTTTGTATGGATATATTTTGGATCATACAAGTGAATAACGGTTTACTGATATTGTTCTAGGTTCGGGAACGGCGACAACACATGATTCTGACGGGAAACAATAAAAAATGTGTTTGATTGAGAAGAGTGTCAATTGTGAAGCCGGGCGAACTTGCGAGTGCAGTGTTCGGAAAGATTTTAGTTGAGAGTTACCGTGCTGTTTAACAATGGAATATGGATGAACTTGACTTCTCGCGACGACGCCTGAACTGTGCTTCCTACAATGATATCGCGCAGTGAATCCTAAGCCTAACTTGCTAAATCAAATAACTTAGATTAGATTCAACAAAAAAATATTGTATATAATATAGCTAATAAAATTTAAATCCTAATCGTTGTCTACGTGTTTACCTAACTTTTGAAATTTTAAAGTTTTTTAATCATCGAAGCGGTTGTCGTATTTTTGTGATATACAAGTAGTATCAATTAAATTTAATAATAGTTTAAAATTTGTAATTTAATTAAGTGGCAAAACTGGGTTGTGATGTGTTTAGTGTGTAAGGTATCGTAAGTAAAGTTGGAGGAGTATCAGCGGCCATTTTGGTGTCGGCCATTTTGTAGTGGTCCGCCATTTTGTGGAGCGCGCTTGTTGCGCGGTGATGTGGTCCTCGGTGGGTGGTGTGCGTTGTCACGTGGTTTTTGGCGCAGGCGCGGCCCGGCGCCGGTAAGATGCGAGAGCGGCGTACCGCGCTCCACCGCACCGTCGTCGTTCTTCTGTTTGTCTGCATCCTTAACTTCAACTGTCAAGTCGACGCCGCTGGTAAGTCCCTTTTCTTTTTCTCATAAATTGGACATTGATTTGTTTTTTTAACAACTTACTACTTAATGATATTATGCATCTGGACAGCTATGTAATGCCTGATTTTGAAGTAGGGACAATATTTTATTATAGCTGAAACAGTTCTTGTCGAGCGATATAAGTTAGATCTATGTAGCCTATTTTTAATGAAATATTATTTAGTATTTTACACACTTGTACAAATGAATGTCCAAATTAATAAGCTAAGATTCTCATGTACCTGTAAAAGAACGATGAAGTAACGACATTGTTATTAGACAAAGTAATTTAACAATTAGACTATTAGTGTCTTATAGCTTATACAAGGTATCGGTATTAGGTCATTATAATTACCTAATACTGAGGTATAGGTAATTATCTTAATTACCTAATTTATATAACCTTCGTAATTACCCATTATTATAGTAATACACAATAGGTACCTAAGTAAAGAAAACAGTAACACATATAAAAACATACGAAAAGTAAATAAATATACAATGAGTTGCTAACGCATAGTAATATATGAATGTATTCATAACAAGAAAAACGAAAAACTATCACAAAAGCTGTCAATATATGATCTGTGGCACGATTTAGTATACAAATGACGATCTTTATGAATTTAACTATTGTACGTACCACTTTTTTATACTTGATGTTTTATTCATTAATCAACGGTGCAAACAGGTGACCATTGTAGAAAACAGCTTTTAAGTATTTAGCAATACCTTTACATTTCTTTATCGCTCATTATTTGGTACTTGACTATTATCAATTTTTCATTAGTGGAGTTTCACTGATGTTTTGCTTAAATTAAGCTCGGTGTGCCTGATTCGTCTCTTCACATTTCGTAGAAACAACTATTTTCTCGTGGTTATTGGATACGTTCCTACCGGCTTTGTGTTTTACAATTTTACTGCATACCTAGTACTGTAATTAAATGGGAACAGTTTAGGTAATTATAGGTAGCACGTAATAGCTGTGAGGTAGTCTCCTATCAAAAAGCTATTTGGTCGATAACTTTATGTTAACGTAATTTGTATATACCTTCGTACTAATTGGTCGTTCATTTTAAAACTGCTTTTATGTGCTGGTAAGTGGTCAGACGATAAAAGTAATCAGCCAAGTGTGGAATTACGAAATAGCGTAGTAGCAGTGCGTAGCGCTTACTTAACCGAAGTAACTATCTTTTAATAATCACGTTCATCGCTTTCCACTATTTTTTTACTCCGATTTTCATAGGTTTGTGGAAAATATAATATCTTTGTCGTTGTCATTTTTTAAAAATAAATAGATGACAGTTAAGTATGTTTCAATTACTCCCACAATGTTTATTATTTTAGTAATAATAATATATAGCATGATATTTGAAGATCAATCACGAACTTGCCAGTATCTAAAAAGCTTTTTTGCAATGCTGTTAGAACGTGATATTTCACCCCTCTTCAAAACGTCATATCAGTTTACACTTTACATAACTTCCAAGCGATGAGAGTGTCGGCTGTCAAACTGACGGAAGCTGATTCGATCCCCACCAACGGCTTGAGCTTTTGGTGAACACCATTATCAAACTCCCAGCATGGGGGTAGGATACTTTCGAGTACCCCGAGTTCACATATACGTGACTTGGTCGTTTAAAAGTTTTTTTTAAAGGTTATAAGTTTACATTTGACCACTGTTTCACCTGATATTAAGTGACGACGCGGTCTAAGGTGGAGCACGCAAACTTAGAAGGAACCTATTCACTCGCGACTTGAAGTCTCAACACAGACTCAGACAGTGAGTTCCACTCCCTGGCAGTACGCATTATAAAAGTGGAAGCAAAACGCTTCTTGCGTAAGGGTGGTATATCTACCATATAGCGGTGACGCAGTCGTACGTCTGGTTGACCGATGATTGAATGGAGATGGTGGAATTAAATTGTTTGAGATACCAAGATAACACAACAATGTTATTGTTCGTAATCAACTAAGGATTAATCTTATTATTTTGTTGTTGTTTTTTATTGAGAATATGCAAGTGTTTGAACACTATCTCACCAGATGTTAAATGATGATGCGTTCTACGATAGAACACGCTTGCCTAGAAAATACCTATTAAAAATATCAACATTTTTTAAAGATAATAGAATAGAATCCAGTCCCCGTGGGGACCTGGAGCTCATCGGATTTTCCAAAATTTATCAGAGCGTTTGATCGATGCGACGCGTGACCAAAATGCTGGCACATACTTGGCTCAACGAATCAGCATTGCAATTCAACGTGGCAATGCTGCTAGCATTCTGGGCACGCTGCCAGCCGGTAGCGGGTTGGAACATTTGAGTTATCTATAGGCTACCAATAGCTAGTGCATTGCCCAAATGTTATTGTAGTAGCTGCAGTATTGTAATGAGTTATTTGTGTTTTATTTTAATAAAGGCATTAAAAAAAAAGAGAAACTATAACACCGATATCAACACTATACTTTAATTAATTCAACACGTATACGTAATTCGAATATTGAAACTAACCGTTCGTAAGTTGTTAAAAATATGTCGATAACAAACAATATGTAAAAGTCGATTTACTAAAGTTATCCATCGAGGAACACATACATATGGACCTTACGTCATATAAACTAAGAGTTACCCTCCTCATATTCAATAATTACCATAAAGGGGTGGGTACACTTACATTAACATAAAACTGAAAGCAAAAATCTCATCCCAGTCTACCTTTCCGCATAATTATGGCCCTCTGCTTTATGAAAATGAGTCGTAAAATGGTTTCAGACATTAAAATAAAACGACTCTAGCATACTCTGTTGTTTTCTAGTCTACACTCTTGGGTAAATGTGTTGCCATGCGACAGAGATTATTTGTATTAATGAGAGTTAGAAGGGATTTTTTTAAAATGCTGCAGTATTTTTATCTTTGACGATGCGATCTCGATAGCAATCTGTTAGCGAGAATGGAGTGAGAATTACAGACAAATTTGTTAATAATAATCTAAACGTACTGACGAGTTTGACACACTCGCTTCCTGACGTATTTCGCTAACCACCTTATAGTATACCAACGCTAAAAGGTAATTATTATATTTGTAAGGTTTATTTAACTTGCTTCCGAAGAAAAATGCGTTTTTATTGAATCTTGATAAGCACGTTTGTAAATACCTATTTGCATTAGCAGCCTTTCTGCACTTACGTGTGGCAATATCCCTCTAAAAAGGCATATTTGCGAAACTGCTTATTATGCGTAGTGCAACCGGCTAAGCCTTAAAAGCCGGGTTTCACAAAACACACGTATCTGCTTTATGAAAGGTCTTCATTGCTTGGGGATCGTCGTAAAAGTATCACCAGATGTGTGTACTCAAAAATGGAAACGGTTTGTGTATAGCCAGCTTTAGGGTTGTATCTCATCACATAGCATAATTGATTCAGATTTATTTATTTGAGCAAGTTTAAACCGTATCATTGTTTTGACTTTTTCTGCTAAACTAACATAGATATTTAATCGAACTGACAGATGCTGGTTCGATTCCCACCAATGGCTTGAGCTTCCAGTGAAGGTAACACCGTTATAAAATTCTCAGCATGGTGGTAGGGTACTTTGTAGTACCCGCCTAGCTACCACTTTATGCGTATGAAAAATTGTCACCAAACATGTGGTATGTTCATTCAGCAGTCCTTGACATCCAGTAAGCATTCTAGATTTAGCATTATATAATTGTTGCCTCGCTTCTTTTGCGTGACTCGGTGTTGGTGTGGATGCGGTGATATAATATCGGTTTTAACGTCAGCTGTCGATAAGGCAACATCGTTATCATATTGGTGATAGGGTACTTTCTAGTGCCCGCCTGTCCAGCTACTACTTGGTTGGAACTGAAAAAATATTGTTGTATTGGATTATACATTTATCGAGGAAGGCTTTAAGGCTTAAATAACATCACGCTACGACGTATAACTGACGTAAGGGGACAATCATAGTCCACGCGAGTGAAACTGCGGGGTGCAGCTAGTATATATATCCCGACATGAGGAAATATCTGTAGACCTACAAAGTTTCTCAAGTTATATAGGATGGTCAGACCTGTCATCAACACTGTACAAATTTCCACTTTGTGCCGACTCAACCTCATGTTAAGGCTCACGTGATAGCTTTTACCTCCTAATTGCGTATTAATTTCTAATCTAGTAGCGCCCGGCGGTTTCACCCGCGTGAATTAAGGTTTTCCCGCTACCTCAATTATCCCACAGGAACTATACTTTTTGCGGGAAAAGTAGCCTATTTATTATTCCAGGGTCTAAACCTATCTCCATACCAAATTTCATTGAAATCGGTGTTGCCGTATATGAGCGTGAAGGAGTAACAAACAACAAACTTTCGCCTTTATAATATTAGTGGGATAAAAAGGTGTTGCTTTAGGATATCTAGTACACAAGTTTACGCTGCATCTCACAGTAATAACAGAAACTCAAGGTCTGCAGTTCCGTTTCTATTACATATCTTTATTTATTAGCCTAATGTGTAACATTGTTAGGCGATGTCCCGGTAACCAATGCTTAATAAGTACTAAACTCGTAAGGCGACATTTTATAACCCCGCAATAGAGCAGTTTTTAAATAACGTTTATTTTGGATACAATTTAGTGAAACATGTCAGGTACTAACACGGTCACGAATCATATAATAAGCACTAAGCGCCAGATTCTATTTCGGATATTCTGTTTTAGCCTTATCTCAAGAACAAATTTCGTTATTCATAATAAATAAACAAAAATAGTTTATTTCGTAACAATGATACAACACAGTGAAACATGGAGACGATGTAGGTACAGCAATAAAACATGATGTTAAGTTTTATTTTCGCGTTTCGAAAACATGAGTGTGTGACTGACAGCCAAAATAGTTTTCCCCGTGTTATGGATATCAGCATTCATCTCCCGTTATATTACAAACAAATAAAATAATGGGTGATATTTTTTTTTAATTTATGACGCTCGAACCCCCGCTCTAGGATTCCCTATATCGCGGGAGGCAAGGGCACACACAATCACAACACACATACAACCAAGACCCAGGACAAATATAATGAGATATAAGTGAAAATTATGTTTGACTTGAGAACTGCTCTCTAAAAAAAAGGCTATGCTCTATGAAAAGCTATTTGTGATTTTCCAGATCAGATTTGTCAAGTCAACTAGAGATCAACTCACCAGATCAATACTACACAAAGTTTAATTTCTGTCATCATGTTTTTAATCTAATGTCAAAGTTTGTTTATTGGTGTTGACTTGTAAGTACGCTCGAATTCTGAACAGTAGCCTAAGCTACATTAACTTAACTCCAATTGAAGCCTTTTGTGGCCTTAAAATTCTTAAAGCTAGTGAAGTCTGACATATATCCAACATATTTTACAAAGCTCACATAGCAATATATAGTATATTTAGGCTTACTAGTGGCGCAAAATCTGTTTCCATCATCCTCGTTTTAACCTAATCTTAGAAACTGTTACATGGTAATGTTGGTACACCCACTTCTTAAGCTCCAATGATTGCCCTTTGCGACCTTAAGATTTCAAAGGTTAGACTAGTTGAGTCGGTCATATTACCAACACAGTCTCACAGAGCTGAATAACGGCCACTAGCGTCACGCAATCTGGTTTCCAACATTCTCCAGCTCAACCTTGTTACTTGGTAATCTCTATACACCAACTTTCGTAATATGGTGAGACTAAGCTCAAAAGATAGCCTTTGCAACCTCAACAGAGGAGTTATTGGGCGCACTTATTGTTGTTTTACTTCTTAAATTGTTATAATGTGACCATTACCGGCATGTGGCGCGTGTCATTTGCATAAGCGAGCGGCGCGGCTGCGTCGGCGATAAAACCCGACGTCGAACTTATGACGGCAATTAATGAACCAAATGATACAACAGCGCTCGGAACTGCACGTTTTTTACCCTTCCAACGCTTCCCGGTGCTGGTCGACACATTATTTTTCGATTAAGAACTTTATGTAAACAGTACCTAGTCTCTATTTGCTCGATAGCGCTACTAGCTATTCCGTTTTGCTGGTGAACTTTTTTGTATGACGAAAATTGAAATATCAGTTTCTGAAACAAAAGAAAATGTTTATTTTTAACCTACTTCAAAAAAAGGAGGTTACTTAAGTCGACCGTATATATGTTTTTTTTATTTGTGTTCGCGGATAACTTCGTCGTTTATGAACCCATTTAGATGATTGTTTTTTTTGTTTGATAGAGTATACTTTGGTGATCCCATTTAAATGTCATCAAAATCAGCCAAACGGTTTTTGAGTTACACTCCAATAACTTAAAATTGTTGACCATTACGTATACCTAGGACATACAGTGCAATTAGGTAAGTCCAACTTTGAGAAAGAGGCCAATCGTCGAATCCAACTCGGCTGGGCAGCGTTCGGGAAGCTCCGAGACGTCTTCTCGTCCAAAATACCACAATGCTTGAAAACGAGGGTCTTCGAACAGTGTGTGTTACCAGTGATGACTTACGGATCTGAAACGTGGTCCCTGACTATGGGCCTTCTGAACAGGCTCAGAGTCGCACAACGAGCTATGGAGAGGGCTATGCTCGGAGTTTCTCTACGCGATCGAATCAGAAATGAGGAAATCCGTAGAAGAACAAAAGTCACCGACATAGCCCAACGGATTAGCAAGTTGAAGTGGCAGTTAGCAGGGCACATAGCTCGAAGAACCGATAGCCGTTGGGGTCGAAAGGTTCTCGAGTGGAGACCACGGACTGGCAAGTGCAGCATAGGACGGCCACCAACCAGGTGGACAGACGACCTGACTAAGATCGCAGGCAAGGGCTGGATGCGGGCCGCTTCCAACCGGTCCTTGTGGAAATCAATGGGGGAGGCCTATGTCCAGCAGTGGACGTCCTATGGCTGAGATGATGATGATGATGATGATGAACTTAAAATTTCTACGCATACCTCGACGATATTATATTGCATATAGTTGCGGTTGAAGACATCGGAGAACATACTCAATGACAATTGGTCCCGTAAGTAGCAAAGGTCACTGAAAAGGGTGCAAAAATTTGTTTTGCAATAAATGGAACCGACTTTAACACTCAAAAGTGTGAAATAACTTGTCCAAGTCGGTACCATGAGCACAATATTGTGATGATGGTTACTTTTGTGAACTACCATAGTACCGACTTCGACAAGTTATTTCACACTTTTGAGTATTTAAGTCGGTTCCATATTTGCTAAAAATGTTTGAATAAACAAAGGACTTGAGAGTTGCAATACCCTAAATAACAATTAAACAAGGTTTTGTACGTTATTGCTAAAATGCAGTTTATTATATTGCGAATTAATTATTTGAAATATATGATGTTTTTATTATTCTCAATATTCTCTATTTGTATATAACTCTATTAGACTTACTTAACTAACATAATATTAACAGTCTTTTAACTACCTTATCACGACTCTGAGATACTGGTTGCCTTAGGATTAATCACAAATGAATTTGAAACACAAACAGATAAAATGCACAACTAACCCTATAGACTCGTAAAAATAAACTGACTCCGCTTCACAATTTAGAGCACCAAAAATATATTTCTCAGATCTGATTATTTACTTTGAATTGTTTGCTAACAAGCAATTAGTAAGTCTTCGGTATCTTAATTCGTAACCTTTTGTCCGTGTTTCCTGCGTTCATCTCGAATATGTTATTACAAACCTATTTCGCAACGTTGTAATGTTTATAAAGTGAGCATTTACTATACAATTCTGAAGCATAAACGATAGATTCCGGCCTACCCAAGGAATGCGGTTTGAATCCAACAAGGCGTGTTAAGTGTTTTGTTTGACCATTTGAAGTAATTGTTCTAACAATCATTAGAAATGAAATAAACAAATGAGTCCATGCATTTTATCTCATAACCGCAAATTAGCAATCTTGAGTTGAGACATTTTTATTTTATGTACAAGAAAACACGCAGCTACTGTTTTTTCGTGTGAGCGACCTCTAAATTTCGTGACGAGCTGTCGTTTGCGTGACCCGCCGTTCAAAGTTCCCACCCTAACCGAGTGTTTTGTTAACCAACTTCAACAGATGGTGTCCCTTTTAACGGTGTCTATAAAAGAGTGGACTCGTCCCCCAATCCCTGATATGAGCAAACTCAGTATTTCGATTATTTTACCGTCACATGTCAATTTAATGTAATAACATGATGACAGGCTCGCTCCTCTGCTATCCCCTTGTACATTAAAACGTAAATCAGAAACTTTCAGATATGTTTTTTTCTATATTTAAATATTCATTTTATTACTCGTGAGATCTTTTCGTTCAACATCTTTAAAGCTTCCATTACATCTTTGCAAATACAACCTCGCGCACTTAGCACATTGCGTTGCCACTGCTGATACAATCGCCTTTGTCTCGGAGAGACAATAGGTTAATACGCTGACTCAGTGATGGTTTGATATTTAGATCTCATCTGTGAAAATCGCCTGAAGTCACTTTGTGTGACTGTTAACGACCTACGACAACAAACGGCATAGTTGTAGCACGAAAACGCAAGTATAGCTTACTTACCCCACTAATATTGATTGAGGCAAAATTCTCCGTCAGTTCTATTAAGATATAAAGGTATTAAAATTAATATTAATCATCAAAAACTCTTACGCTGAGCTCTAAAGTAAGCAAAGTCAAAACAAATGTAATATTGATTTATGAATCCAATACCTATATGTATACGTGTGTAAGCACAAAAATGAGAATCAAAATATATATCGACGGTCGCCGTGGCGCAGTGGTTAGTGTCAGTGGCATGACTTCTGTGTCTCCGGGACCCTGGATTCGAATCCCGGCATGGGCAAACATTTGTGCGATAAGTGTAGATGTTCGTCCCGGGTCTTGGGTGTTTGTGTGCTGTGATTGTGTGTGCCCCCATGCCTCCCGCGACACAGGGAATCCTAGTGCGGGGGTCTGATTGTGATAAATAAAAAAAAAAATATTCGATATACAACAATTATGCTAGAATTCAGTCACACTTGAAGTCACCTTGGACGTAAAAAAATCCTAAGCTATAATAAAAGAAAGCATTATCGTAACTCCGCGATCAGTAGCGTAGAGAATATCCAATTTCGGTCGCGTTTTTATAGCTACAACGTGATAGGCAACGCTATTATAGACATGGCACAGTAAAAACAGTGGGACAGATGGGTACATAATTGGTTGCACACAATTATATAAATTTGTTTTAACATAAGCGCACCTAGTATTATCTTTTATATTTATTTATTGTCATACAAGTATTACAATAAACAAAAATAATAATAGTAAGTTCACTGCTCATTTTTTTTAATTTCTACTCACATATAATCATATTCAAACGAAGTCCGTTAATAAGTAACGGACTTTCTGACTGTTACATAATCTATGTGGAAATGGGATGTGAAATGCTGTAAAAATCGCTATACGTGTCAACCTATGATGATCAGCAATAAGCCTGAATTTGTGTTGCCTTACTACTTTTTCATAGGCTACAACAGTAACAAACTACGGGTTTACATGCGCTAGGCAGCTCAGAAGCGTTATCCGTCCAACTAGCAATAAAATCCATAAAATGACAAATTTTATTATTAAGTTATCAATTAAATAATGGCGCAGTGGTTAGAGTCAGTGACATGACTTCTGTGTTTCCGGGACCCTGGGTCTGAATCCCGGCAGGGGCAAACATTTGTGCGATAAGTGTAGACGTTTGTCCCGGGTCTTGGATGTTTGTGTACTGTGATTGGGTGTGTCTATGTCTCCCGTGATACAGGGAATCCTAGTGCATGGGTATGAGTGTGATTATTGAAATAAATAAAAAAGTTAAAGAAAAGATAAATGGATATAAACTTGCCACCCAGCGCTGTTAGCTGCAATTATAATATTTTTCTTATATGAACAGAGGCTTTAAATTTAAAGCAAGCTTGTATGCAAACATACATGCCGTTGTATATACAACGTGATATTCGTAATGAGTAATATAATATTGAGAAACAGGTTCAAAAAAACTCAAAATTGAAATTACTGCACCAGTTCAAAAACTCTTTTTATTAAATGTCCGTGAGAATACAAAAGTTTAAAAGTTTACGTAAAATGATTTACTTAGTTTACTGATGGTTAGATACTGTGGTGTACACATTGGTACAGCCAGAGACGTCTGCTCCCATTTTTGACATAGCACTGAGCAATGTCTACGAAAGCTATTACGACATGTCAATATTCACATTTCAATTGTCAGATTTGTCGATAAATTTCAATAAGTCAATATCACATGGACAGTACAATTCTAAAGAAAGAAATATGACAGATAAATGAAATTTCGAATAGTGTGATGTATTATTTCTATGTAACTTTCATAAAAGCTTGTGTTATTTAACAATTTTTCTAGCTCTTTACTCGTATAATATTTAGGGAAAACTATTATTTAAACATGTCTATCGACACACGTGTGACTTGCTGAATTAATGATGAAGTATTTGCGTAGCATAATGTGTTAGTTACGTATATTTTCTACACTCATATTCAGCCAATGGTATTTACATCTATTACAGATGATTTAAGCAGTGCGTGGCAGATGTGTTATGACACTACTTTTGGTGGCTATGTAAGCCTATACGAGAACGGCAAGAACGATGAAAATAATTTCAATTTCAATACTTAGGAATAAAAATGGTGTGTAGATATAACAAAGTGTTGGCTAAGGTAACCTCGGACGCAGCGAAGGAGCTGCTTGGGCTTGTAATGGAAATATAAAAAAAGTCAATAAATAATCAGCAAATATTTTCATTCTTGTAACTTTAAAAGTATATAATAAATTGTAGGTACTTCTATAATGAGACTAAAAATTGTTAGCATACGTTTCGTTTATAATTTATATGATGCAGAGTGAACGAGGATTTAGTTATCTCTAGAAAGTGAGCTGAGATACCTTGGATATCTAAAAAATGTAGACAAAAGAAGAGTGACAGCAAATATACAAAAGAAGTGAGAATGGGTCCTATGGTGTGTATCGTAGTATGGTAGCGAATACATATACATATATGGATGTTCCTTTCTCTTCCACCGTAGACGAGAAACCGGCAAAAGTATTCCATCTCGATTATAGTTGCTCTAGAAAAGGCCAAGTCAAGAGTTACCTTGATCAAAATTCTAAACTTACCGGACCAAAATCCGTGATCACTGCCTACACCGCCGGGCTGTGACGTTACGTTAAGTTTGTATATTACTTTAATTAGCATATTTATTAAAAATATATATTTATTATGATTCATATTACTAAAAACTGCTAGAAGAGTATGCAATTTATCTTGATCGAACCGGATAAAGTAACCACACTTAATAACGTAACGGGACGTATGTAAAGTAGCCGTGACAGATAGAGTAGCTGTACCACATTTAGCTCTCAACAAAATATCTATACTTGTTGCTCCACCATAAAAGGACCCTTATAAAGCGCGCCTAATCTTCCAAGAATTCGATAAATCCCGACATATTCCCGATATTCAAAGCGGACCGATACAAGGTAAAACGCGACGAATCCCGGTGCCGAGACGTAGATGTATTAGCATTTAGATTATGTCCCTGGGACACGTGACGCGGGATTTGTCTTTCGGTTTTTCATTATTTGAGCGTGATTTTTTTTCTATTGCTAAAGTAGTAATAGCATATACGCTCTATGAATGTGATGCTGAAAAAGGAGGCTTGGAATATCATGGACTGAGTTTCGTACGAATGTCTCCATACTCCAAGAACTCTGTATCGCACTCACAACTCGCATATTAAACTCTTCGGCCATTATCGTATCAGGACCATAACTCCATCGAGCGTCTCGTTGTCTAAGAGTAGAAGGCACCAAACAGCGGCGACAGCGGCGACAGCGGCAGCAGCTTAAGGCTACAATAACATCACGCTACGACGTACAACTGACGTAAGGGGAATATCGTAGTCCATGCGGGTGAAACTGAGGGGCATGGCTAGTTTAATCATCAATATCTCAGCCAAAGGACGTCTACAGCTGGACAGCGGCCTTCCACCTTGATTTCCACAAGGACCGGTTGGAAGTTTAATATATGCACTAATGAATAATGTAAACACTATGTATAGTTCCGTGTAATTATAATTGATTGGAGTAATAGTAGGCCAGGCGCGCGCTCTACGAGTTTTATGTCTTGTAGGTCATGCGATCTAAGCGGCCAAGGGGTCCTATAGTAATAGTATAGGATGTAAGTTTGAAAAACTGTCACCAAACAGATAGTGTGTTCAGGCAGCAGTCGTTGAGAGCCAATGAGCATTCCAGGTCTAGCGTGATAACAACTTCGACCACATCGTAACTGACCATCAAGTGAGACAGTGGTCAAACGCTAGATCTATACAGTTTAAAAAAAAGTATAATTATACAGTAATTTGTATATTATGCAGCATCCCCCAAAAATGATAAATAATGTGGCTGAAATCTTCTTCACATTTTCGCTAAGTGCCAGCTTCTAGAATGGTTATTGTTAACTGAACTTTTACAGTCTTGATCTGACGGAAATCTATTAGCATTTAGATTATGTCTCTGGGACACGTGACGCCAAGACTGCATTCGTATTCTGGTTTGTTCCGGTTAGTACCGGTTTTCATTATATACAAAACATGTTTGTTAACAGTTGTGAGCTTCTGTTCTTGTGGTCAGTGGCAATTAAGCTAATTGCGAAGCGACAATAGAAATTAGATTGTTTGAAAACTCCTGGGAAAAGCAGATTTACATGTTGAGTTCAAGTTTTACTTAATAATGCAGAAATTTAATTGTTTCACAATGTTTACATTGTGTTTAATGGTTAGGAATTTCTATAGCCTTGTGCCCGGATCTGCCCGTTTTATACGACCATTTAGTAATGTGACTTATTTCTTTATAAGTTCATTATTGGCGAAGTGAATATGAATATGTCTTAGATAGTAAGAGCTAAACGTCGTCTGACTTCTTGATTGTGTATAATTGTATGTTTATTTATATTGTCACAACCAGTTTTAGGGAATGAAAAAGAACCACAGGCTACTTTCTTGGCTTTGTTTTAGAACGGTTACTCACGAAGATGCAAGTTAGAATCTTGACCAACTCCATTTAACCCACAAACACAGACCGCAAATGACCTGAAATTCACCGCTAATGTAAAGTGGTGGATAAAAATATTTGCAGGTTAAAATTAAATCTACGGCAGTGAAAAATACTACTTAACTAGTTTCATTAAAAAAGCCCTGCTAGCATATATTGACACATGTACGTACGTGAGCACTCATTTATTATTAAAGCCTTATCTTCCATATGTGATGATTTGAACTCTAGATCGTAGAAGTTTAGTAATAAAATAAACTAAAACTTTCGCAATATAAAATCGCTAACAAAGAAAAGGTAAAGAAAATCACAATAAAAAAAGCAACACAAAAGTTACAAGTACATGTGATAAATGGTGGTCAGGGTCTCCAACTCAACAAATGCTAGGTATTGCAATATTTATCATCATACACAAAAACTTATTATTCTTCCTACGCTATAATTTAACTGCATTGACAATTTAACGCAGACAAAAGCATCAGATTAGGATTGAAAATGATTGAAATAACTTAACCTGTAGGTAACGCCTAAAGATTATTTATTTACAAGTAACATTTAAAATCCTGCTCATACATTCACATACATAATTGTACATTTATCATCTAAAACCAGACCACAACTAACATTTAACCTACACGTCACTGTAAAACAAATGCACAACTACTAACGTTTAAAACCCCATTTACAATACAGACTCATAAATTGTTCGCATTTATCATCAGACATTCAATTCTAATACCGCAAAATAAATCGCTACAGGGCCCGACTCCCAGTGTGTTTGCGCCTTATGAATATGAATGAAAGATAACTGCGGAGAAGATAACCGTTGCTGTTTTGAATACGATTCTCTTATCGATTTTGATGAGCCTTGCGCGAAATGGACGGAAAATTAATGTAATTTATATGAATAGAATACATTTCGCGTCTATTTTAACACAAAGTAGCTAAGATAACAATTGGCTTAATCATTATTTCCCCTTAAAGAGCATGCGAAAGCGTATATAGCGCTGTCTGTGTGTATGGAACTAGGAACAAGGATAGCGGATATGCTTATATGCGGGGTTGCGATTCTGCGCTCACTCCATCGGGCTAGCCACATTTTGCTCTGACTGGGGATATGCGGCATTTGAGCCCACCATTTGACAAATATTTGCACCGCTCACAGTTTGATATGTCCTTTCACGCAAATCTTCCTAAAATGTAAACCTCTAAACTTGGCCAACCTTTACTCGAATGCCATTTGCAAGTAGCGTTGCAAATTAACTGGCACGATATGATTGCATTAATATAGGTAGCAGGCTAGAACTAAGTTTAAGACACTTATACGCTGATGTAAGCTTGCTGATTTTAAACATTATGAATGTATAAAACACGGGAATTACTCACGTAATAAGTCAGAGGGACTATAGTTTAAAACATGTTAGTATAGTAGGTGGTATAATCGTGAGTCTATCCACCTTGTGGGTAGATGTCTCACACTGCCCACTTCAATCCAAATTATTAATATTATCTACTCGAATGTCTCTCTCTGCTAAACACATAATTAGGCAAATACGAATATGTAAGTACGAGCCAATGATTACAGAGTTATAAGAATTATTTTCAAAGCCACTCACGTAGTTCTGAAAAAGAAGTCGCAAATGTCGACACTGATGAAGTAAGTAGATCATAGATTACGTAACAAACTCCCGCTAACGTGTCCTTACGAATCTCGATAAAGTTGGAATGTGATCATTAATAATATTTCGAGCGCTTTGACTGAAACCTGCAGAATTGAATTTCCATCGGAATGGAATATTTTCTTCGATATTGATTTTGTGAAGTGACTTCGCGTTTCAATGGCTGAAGTTTCATATGTTTGGAATTTGCTTAGACGTCTTTACTTACTGATATTAAAAAGGGATTTTCGTTCTACATTGTGTTCTGAAGTGGATTTGTTCGAATGAAAATTTGGCAGTGAATCAACGTCTTGCGTGAGTATGTACGTTTTTTTAAAAGTTGAAACCGAATGAGAATTGCTTTCTGTTAACATTTTGAGAACATGCGACGAGCCAAGTATCGTTTGTCTTCTGTAATTTAAGACGAAACTATTGTATAAATTAAATTATTGACATTGTGTAAGTACGTGCTATAAGTTATTATTGTGGTAATTTTGGCGTGCTAATTAGATGTAGGCTAACTGAATTACGCAACCGGATATAATGATAGTCCGATCACTCTTGCGATTTCTTAGCTTATGGCGCTGACATTTCAAATCTTCGGATTTTTTGTTAACTAGCTGCGCCCCACCAATTCAACAGCGTGGACTACGGTTATCCCGCTACCTCGCAGTTATCTCACGGGAACCATACCTTTTCCAGGACAATACTACTACATACTACTACTAAGTAGTCTGTGGCATCCTCCAAGGTCCCTCTAGGTATACCAAAATTCATCAAAATTGATTCAGGTGTGAAACGTAACATAAGACAGTGTGTTCCTTCAAATTTATTTTATTAGGAAAATTTGAATGTTTTGGATTGGACAAAATCAAAATGTCAAATATGACACCGCGTGATTCGATGACATAAAGTGATTTCATGTAGAAGCATAACCACTACAAATCCATACATGTTACCAATATGTCAATGATATTTTGTTGTCAGCTTGTTCCGCGCTATTATTAAGAATCACACTGTCTGTCGTGACGCCAAAATTAAAAAAAAAGTTTATGATTTCTCGCTCCGCTGTAGTGCTGCATGTGCTCTGGCAAGTTACAATGTTGGTTTACAATGCTTAAAAACACATCATCATGGCTGCAGAAAACAAAATCAAAACGATCCCCCGTTCAATATAAACAATAAAGCTGTGTACACACCAATAACCGATAACCAATAAAAAACAAAAGGAGTCTCCATGAAACGGGAATCCACGGAAACCACAAAGGTTTTATCGCGCAAAAATCCCATCTTCCGTCCGCTGTCGGCGCTCGGTATAGATATTAATCCCGGGCCAATAATCGCTTCTGATAAGAGATTTTCTTTCGATCCTCGGTAATGGGAAGTTTCTGCATGGTCGGACTCGGCTGTTTAAGTTTAATAACGTTTCGCGGCGGATAGCTCGCCCATTGTAGACACAACGTGACCACACTGCAGTGTCAACTATTGTTTACAAGCTTCTATTTTAAACCCACGTCAACAAAGCAGAGGCGCTGCGGTTTATTATATTTTTATGTTATAGTTCTAGCGTTTTACAGTTATCTCACTTAATGGTCGGTGATAATATAAAGATAATAATCAAATGTAATACCAAACAATGCTGTGGACATGATTGATGTCCACGGTACGAGTAAAGTAACGTCGATCCTGGCTGCTCGACTCTTCGAAGATATTTCGTTTCAAAAAGAGAAGATATGTTCATATGTCAATTAGACATTTATTAGTATTGCAGTACACGTCAAAAATAACTTTAAAATAACGATAATAGCCCAGACTGAGTGTGTAGGGCAAAAATACGCTAATACTATTTTAAAAATACACTAACTACACATCAAGTCAACAAGAAGTGATCTTATCTATATCTCGAAGGATTCCGAATTTAATAAGTGGTTTAAAAACTGTACAAACCGACTTCAACTACTCAAAAAACAAGGAGAAATACTAAATTATATTTGATGAAATTGTACAAGACCAATCCTAAACCTTTATTTATATTTTATCGAATGAAAATAGATACATATTTTCAAATTCGTCCACAAATGAATGAAGCGAAGGAATAAAAATATACAGTTAAAAAATAATCCTGCTTAATAGGCAAATAGTTACTAACGAACAGCAGCAGTAATAGATTGATGACTATTAGCGGTACAAGATTTAGATACTTACTGTTGCACGGGAAGCCTTCCCACAGGATAGTATCTATCTCGTTATATAAGTCTTTTACGAGCCCTGTTGTACCTACGATATTGCCGTGGGCTAACAACGGCTTAGAATTGTAGCCCACCATCTCTACCTGTGGGTGGTAATGGTAAGGCTAAAGCATCACGTACCAGAAGGATGCAGCAGCGCCTTCTGCGAATAAAATCAACATAATGCGCTCGCCAACCCGCCTGCCAATAGCGGCGAGTACCTACTGGCGAACCCCGAAAAGTTATACATGGTGGAGGGCTATGTCCCGCAGTGGATGTTCTATGACCAAAGAAATGGTGATTCATCATCACCATTTCCTCGGTCATAGAACATCCACATCCGATACAGAAACAATCAAAAGTCGTCGAATTAATAGATTTCTACATTTTAAGACATTAGAGAGTAGCAGTTACGAGAATTATATAAGAAAGTTTGGAAACGTATAAAATGGGCATTTTATCATTACAAACGATCTTCTTGAGACCGACCGGCTGACGTTATACGGCCGACCACTAAATTGTAGCTTTGTGTGATCCCACAAAGCTAGAGCCTTCGTGTCACGACAAAAGTTCTTTTTTGTGGGACCATAAAATTTTGAACTCTCAACCCGCCGTTCGCACCGGTAGTAATGGTCCCAAATGTCCTTAGTTAAGCTCTAAAACGACCGCCTAAGTCTATTGTCTACGTTTACTCGAAGAATTTCACTTCCGTGCCATTAATTTTCCATTTCACCCTAAATCGACTATTGAAAGGCTCCGTTGTATTTTGAGCGACGAAATTTTCTCGATAAGTTACTATTATGTCTCTGTTCAGAATCGATTATCCAAACATACTTCACTTGAAGTGCCTTCGTATGTACGGTTCTTTTCGGTACGTTTATTTTTGAAATAACTAACTTTTCGGCATTATTTTACGAACAGCTATTAATTTTTGTGTTGAATCTTTTTACCAATAGTGACGCAGCTTAGTCCTGAAATGTCACGTTAGTAGTTTATGCAACTGTATTGTGTAGGTTAAAAAAACGAGCAGCAGGCGAGTTTTTTTGTAGCATTACACGAGTGTTTAAAGACCAAATTATGTACACTACTACTTTATCTAATCTCATAAAATAGATAATGAAATTTACGTAAAATCACAGCATATGTTTGCATTTATTTGTAAACGTTTAGCGCCAAAATCCATTAGCTGGTCGCGCATGCGTGTTGCGCCGCGTTCACAGACTATATGTAAAAAAAACTGCATTGCAACCTCCTTGGTCCAGCTGAAGTTGTATCTTAATGGAAAAAAGTTAACATTTCGATACAGTTGTCATAGACGAGCTGTATCGAAATGTTAACTTTTTAAGATATAAATCAAGCGTGACGATAAAAGTCAAGCGTATATACGACTACTTGTATATCGCTTGACTTTTATCTATATATCTTTTTATCCACATACGTATGTATTATGTAAATAAAGTGATAGAACCAGGAGAAGCAATTTTCTGCTTATAGACAGGCTCGCAAAGGCGCTATTATTATCCTTTAACAGGTACAAAGTACGCTATCATCAACAACAATAAATAATATAACGACATAGCAGCTATCTCGCGTCCCTAACTAACTAACGCTACAAAAATTGGCGACGAAACGGGACGGCCCCTTTGCCGTGAGTGTAGTCAAACAACCCCGGAGATAAGCCACATTCACCAGCGAAATTGTAAAAGCTCTTACAAAGAAGCTTATTAACCTGCCACTAACTAATGGACGAAGATAGGGTTACAAAATGACCCGACTCAGACATCCCCTTTGTGACGCTAATCGTAATTTAGCCAACACAAAGCTTTATTTACTCTTTGACCGCGTTGATAGATGTCCTAATTTTTTATATGCTAGCTCAAACGTAGTCTGTAGACTCATTGCAAAATTGGGAAATGTTTCTATTCTAAGACTTGGAAAGTTTTTAGAAGATAGCTCCATTTAGCAACATTATGAGATTCTGATATTTAATATTTACTCTTATAACAGATATATTATCTTATCTATCGCTTTTAGCATAAATATTTTTCGGCGAATTATCCGCGTGTTAACTGACACAGTGTGTTTGTGTGTTTTAAAAATTGAGTAATATTTTTGGCAGTCATCTAAGAGTTAAATTTGATATAATTAAAATAGTTTTCATACGAAATTATCTCCTACGTAAACTGTTACGTGTCCCAATACTTCACCAATCCCGAATAGATTACACTGAAAAAAAACACTTATTTTAGCAAATAATAAAATAAACATCGATCCTCATATCTCAAACTCCCGCCATTTCGTATCTACGAATTCAGACGTAAAATTTTATGTTTCGATAACATTTCATACTCCATATATTCTTTTTTTAAAATATTAAACCAGACCCATATAAATTCAAAAGGCGAACGTAAAGGCGATCGAATTCACGCGTCCAAAGAGTATCTATCCAAAGAGTGTCATCGTTACCTGTCTTTGAGTCTCTCTTTTACAGTAGGCGGAATGTGTGAGCCGTGGCCAGCAACGATGAAAAGAGATGTACACAAGATACATGCATAGTTAAGCAGACGCCTTTGCTTGCCAAAGTTAATGGGAGTTGGAAGGGTGGGGCATGAAAAAGTTCTTATCTAGCCCGTAAAAGAGTTCTCGGCTGTTTGTACACGACATACATTAAGAGCTTTTGTTTTGAGATAAGTGTGTTAGCTCTTGTGTTTATGTGTGTGTATTGTATAAAGTGTATGTGTATGGAACGGTCGTATGTATGTATTCTGTTTTATGAGATTAGTTTTAATTTGGTAGTATCTTTAGATGGAAATTAATGGAACAATGTGAGTGAGATTGTATGATTATATTTTATTGCAATTTTCTCTACGTTCGACTCGAACAAAAATGAGTGGACAAATTTAGAAGTCGAATATGCTAGACCGGTTTTTTTTAATTCATATTTTACGCAACAGTTCACATAGCAGCTAACTGTCAAACTTCCGATTATTATTACATACTTTTTCGTCAGTCGTGGTGAAAAATGTTGATGCGCATTTTGACCACTGGATGTCTAGCTCGGGATCAATAAACGTGCTATTATTTACCAGTAACAATTTTAATCTTTCTTCAACGATTAGTTTACATATTTAGGTTTTTTTTCTGAACGAGTGACTGAGAATGTCACGAAACCAGTCGGGATACCTACTCGACTGATATACGTAAGTTGAACCGTTTATTTTCAACTAAATAAGTATGTACATCAGACTATAGTATTTCTGCCACATGCAACATTAATTCTACGTTTTATATAATATATATATAACAGGGTCATGTCCCTTTGTGGTATAGAAGACTTTCTAATCACAAATCACGAACTTTGCAACTTTTGTATACATAAGTAAACAAAATGAATACACACTCGTTTCTATTTTGGTTGTTATATAAAATAACAAAATTAACAACCTTCATATACATAATAAGTAAATAGTTCTCGTTAAATAACTCATGTTCACTCTTGAGATACAGACTATATATTACAGCGTAAATGGTACACATATTGCATCCCACTTGGCTCAGTTCCTGTTTTTATCTGGACTATGTATGTTTTCTACCCAATTAATTAACTCGTTGACCCAATTTTTATTTTTAATACCGTTTATCGCAGCTTGGCTTTGCAACAAACAAAAGTAAACGGGTAACGAGGGTGTGGGAGGACTGACATCCATTGTTCTGAAGTTTTTCAATTATCTGTGTTACGTCAATTATACGATCCACAAATGTAGCTATCCTATGGGATACTTTGTCAAGTATAGAAAGGAAAATAGGGGTTTGATATTATGTGTGTATTGTCAAAGGTTTCCACTGCTAAGTCACGGTCTAGGTCTCCTTCTAGACTAATACCCGTTATTCAATACGCCGCCGCTCTTCAATGTGGTTTGACGGATACGCTTGTGGCCAAGTTTTGAGACCTAAGCAGGACAAAGCTTAGTGACTGTTGTTCTAAGATAACAACTAAGACTAACGCCTAAATGTGCCCTTTGGAACACAGAAACGCTCAGTTAAAACAACCACTAGCGGTCAATCATCCAAGGTGGTAGCGCAGTCTCCAGTCTTCTCGTGACCACGACCAATGCAACTTGGTCGAAACGTCGAGGTAAATAAATTACTAAATGTTTTTCTCGCGATTAAGCCCCGTTTGATTTAATAACAATTCAGTTGATCGGTTATATTTGTTTATTGTTTCTCTATAAGCCCAATATCTCGACACAGAAAGGCCAAAAATGTATTCAATACCTTACTACTTACTAACTTACTTACTCATCTGGCTCAGTGACCCAAAATGTCTTTGTCTTGGCCTCCGGTGCGACGCCAGTCACATGCATTAAGCTCGTAGTACTTACCCGTAGTACGTAGATCAGCGTTCACGGCATCGCCTGTCCAATTGGCCGACAACCTATTGGTGGACTCATAAAAGCTTTTTTGACGCCACGATCCTCCTCGCGGTCAAACCAGCGGAGTCTGTTCGGCTGCGACACGAGCTCATCATACCGGTATTTTTCAGGATTATCCAGCTTCCATCCGGCCTGTTTTTACGTGCAAGTAACTTGGGAAGATGTTCCTTTCGGTCACTAGGAGCCTATTTTCCGTTAGTGTCCAGGACTCACATCCATACATAAAAAAGGGTGTATTACGCTATTATAAATGCGGCTTTTCGTGCATTCTGGACACCAACACTATTCAATGCGGCGCAGCAATGCAAGACATTCTGGATGCATGACTCACTTTTTACTGTAGAATTTTTGAAATTCATTTATGCGAAGAGTCTCAGGCTTCTTTTAGCTAATTAAAGTTACTTAAAAATTACCTATATTATATGAAAGTCGGCGTTTAAATGGCTTTATAACCCTTCGTATTTATAGCATGACTATTCTTAAATACCTACATACCTGATTCCTGATTCTTTAAAAAAATGTAAGTTTTTTAAAGTTGATTAGGTAAATATCTTTATCTTACATAATGGGTAAAATAATTAATAACTATTTAACTGAGTATAATATTCACCTGCATATTTAAAACTTAGTAAGAATAATCTGATGTGCCTAACGTGAACTTTCCTTAAGTAGGTAGTAGTTTTATTGCTTTATAACATATAAAAATACATCACAAAACGAGTCACAAAATTAACCATTCCATTACCGACATGACAGTTTAATGACGTCATAAACCAGTTTTATTTTTGATCACAGTTAATTATAATTGCCTGTATTGTGGCGTGCGTCGCTACCGCTGTTTAGAAATAAATCCATGTATGTTTTAAATCAGTATTTTAAAACTTTGCACCATTCTCATAGCACAGTAGTAGATTTGAAGATAGACACATCCGCATGCGGTATTGTATTTGTGTTGTGTTTTATAATACTTATATATTATGGTCTTTTTGTATTGTAGGTAAAGTTTTGGAGTGCTAGTAGTAGCATTAGTGGTAGGTACATGGCAGTTACCAACTTTGCTTTTGGTAAAAACTAGCAATCCCGCTCGCGGCTTCGCTCGCGTGGCCTACTAGGTGAAGGCTTACCCTGCGGGGCGCATAGAGAGCAGTAAATGCTACTTGCACTTAAGATAAAATTAAATCGAATTGTGATGACAATTTAAGGTTGCGTAGCATAGCAACTAGCATTGCATCTGTCACTCTTAATAATATCAGCTGAAAATGAAAGTCATGTCAAAATAGGTCCACCCGTATTGAAGATTTGGCTAAACATACCCAGTAACAAAATACTATACTATATATAAATACCATGATTATACCTATGTACTTTGGTGTGAAATTATATGTAATTATATATAAACCCTAATATAAAATATAAGAAAAAAGGCTACACTCACGTTTTTATCGTATCTAATGAAGGCCGACGACGTTTCGGACGTGTATGACGTCATCACTCTTTTAGCATGCACGATTGCACGCACTTGGAGTGCGCGTCATGCTATGTGTTACACTCACGGGAGTTTTCCAACTTTAGCAACAATATCATTATTATTTATTTGTAATGATTTATATAGATAGTAAGAGATAAAAAATATCATTAAAATAAAAATATACCTCTTTGCCCGAGTCTATGTTTCCCGATACATACAATCCTGAAGTCTGGAGAAGGCATGATTTGAGGTCATGAGTGAATAGGTAGCCTAGAAGGTGGCTTGCGAGCTACATCCTAGACAACGTCATTACTTAACATCAGGTTTGACAGTCAAACGCAAGTTATAAGTAGAAAAACAATGCAAAAGGTTAAAGCGATTCAATATTGAGCGTGTTCACTTCACGATGTTCAATATTCGTTTGCACAAGATTGCACAAAAGGATATGTTCTTATTGGTACATGAAAATCGCACGTCAGTTTTATTACTGTTTACTGTATTCCAGTATTTCAATAAAGATATCCAAACTGAAATCATGAAAAACTATACCATCGCACAATAAAGTCAAAAATTTTTTGATGAGTCCATATTTCGATTAAACGTCACTGGAACTGTTAAAATATTCACAGAAAATGTTGAAATATGTGAAAATTGTTTGGTAACGACTATACATGGGACCCGAATAGTAAATTGTGAAATGTTCATTGTGAAACAGATCATACTATGGATTTAAGTGTTGATTATAATTGGACCTTCAACTGCCTAAAAACAGACTTTTCTTTCAGTGAGAATTATGGGTTATAATCCAAACGCTGGTTCAGTTTGGCGATACAGCTACATCTAGGAAGTATGGACAATGTGCCGTGCCGTGGTGGTACCGGCCTAGAATAGGACTCCCCCATTACTTCCCGCGGGTGCCGTAAGATTCGGCTAAGAGACCACGTACTAGAAGATGGACAGCAGCACCTTCTGAGGATTGAAAATTATACCGCGCTCGCCAACCCGCCTGCCCAGCGTGGCGAGTATTGGCAAATTCCCCCTATATGGAGGAGGCATAAGTCCAGCAGTGGACGCCCCATGGCTGAGAGAGATAAAGGACAATGGTAAACACTCAATTTGCGCAGAGACACTGGTTTTGTTTGTAGTGGATCGTACGACATGTCTGAGAAGGCCCATGAAACGATTTCATTTTACTCGAACTTTATCAGATGGCCCGAATTATATTATAGCGTTGTCTTTTCTGTGGGATTTATATTTTAAAATGCAGCGTTGGAGTTATATAATTCTGGAAAATGTAAAAAAGAATTACTTTCGTAATATTTGATTGTCTGTGTTATTTACAATTTAAAAAGTAGATACAAACTAATGTATCATAAAGTTGGTGACATATTTTGCCTTTCTTAATAGCGGGAAATAAAACAAGGTTTTAGGATATACATATATCTTCAATTTTAATGTTGACGTTCTTGTAGTGTTAACGGCGGAATTCGCTTGTGACTGCCGGCCTTAAACGAGTTAATCGGTCAACAACAGCTTAACAAGTCTCATTACGACTAAACTAAAAGGTAGAGCAGGTAAGTCTAAAGCGCTTTCTTTAAAATGGAACAAAGTGTCGCTATATGCCATTTTACAACCTATGAAAAATATTGGACGTAAAAACGGAACGCTATAAAACCAACAAAGGAATAGCATGACTTCTCCCTGAAGAATTTAAAGTACGTACGTTTTGAACTGCTCGTGACTACACATACAAGTAGGCCAATAGTTTAGCATACATTCTAAATAATATGAGTGTTCAGAATATATAAACAAAAAATAAGGACCAAAATCAAGATAAATGTGGTACCTTGCTACATTTTTTCCCAAAATAAAAGTCTACAAATCGTGTGCCGATAAAACGGGGTCAGTAATGTCCCCGGGTGTTTCAATCACCAGGGATTTTTATTAAGTCGCAGATATCGTTTGACCGTTATTACCACTTGGGGTGCCCCGGTCATTTATGCCGGTCAATTTTCGGACCGGATCGAACTTTCGCCGCGCCGTACCATACTTTAGGGACCCTTTCCGGTATGGATTAGGGGAACTTCGCCCTAAGTTCCTTTTTATACCGCTATTGTTCGGTGTTTCACGAGAGATATGGGATGGGGCCATATGTAAAGCCGGTTAGGCTTGAGTTATTCAAATATTATAGGACGAGGGTAGCTACGATTTCAAAGGTCTTCTTTTGTTTTGTTTTCTTTATTATATCAATCGATATTTCCGAATTATTTGTCTGTTCATCATGAATTGGGTATTTTAAAGGACAACGAATGTGTATTTTATAAACAGGGATAAATGTTTGCTGCATCCTCAATCCTCACAATGTCGGTTACATAAGACATGTAGTCAAACATAGATTGATTCAAACTTTAAAAACTGTAACCTAACTACGGAACAACGTATCTCGGAATGCCAGGGTACTATAGTAAATCTCCCGGTAATGAATTATACTATTTCATATCCGTTTAAATACATTTCTGAACCCGTCTCATGCACTCTCCTTTCTTCTCTTTTGCTGTCCCACACTCACATCCCTATGTAATCTTTTATTCAAGTAAAAGTGTTTTGCGCGTGCGCAAATTATATATGTTGCACAATAAAATTTATCTTCACCCTGCCATTTATGCAAGGCAAAAGTTTTTACATTAATTTGAGTGATCACTCAAGGAGGAGGACTCAAGACGCTTCACTTCACTTCAAGACTCAGATGTTTAGTCCTAGAAAAATAGAATATCTTCAAGAATATCTACATTTTGTGAATATACATGGCGTAAGTTGAAAAAAAACTAAATTTTCTATTTTGAATCATATGTAAAATTAACAGTTTATACAGTATGTTCATTGTTTTGAGGATCAGAGAGATTTATGTGATAGGATCAAGACTGATACACAGTCTTAATCCTAATCATTTCTGTGAAATAAATATGACGAATGCCTTAAAATATATATTGCTATTTTATATTATGTAATTTTTTTCTGTTACGTAATATCCATGATATTTTAACCCACGAGCATCGGTTACTATGGACTATTCATTCAACCTTAACCATTTACACATACATAACTTTTTATTATTCATTTCTGGTACCGAGGCTGGTGTCGAGAATGGTCGACTCGTAAAAAACTGTCAGTTTAGTTATTCTATCTATCGAGAGGTCAGACGCTATAACTTAGTCATAACTTCGTTATCACTAGTTTGAACCTCCAAAATTGTTTCAAGCTTGCATGACCTCGGGGCACAAAGCTGTCTAGTGTAGAATGTGTATATTATGTGTATTTTGAATCATTTTGTTTCCTTATAAAATATGTTATTAACATTTAGACCACCGCAAACAAAAATCGATCATCACGTGCGCCAATAGCCGAATTAAAATGTAAATAAAATACCATCACCATCTCAGCCATAGGACGTCCACTGGACATAACTTCCGCCATTGATCTCCACATGGACCGGTTAGAAGCGACTAGCATCCAACCTGTTTCTGTGATCTTAGTCAGGTCAACTGTCCATCTAGTCCCTGGCCGTCTTATGCTGCGCTTGCCAGTCCGTGGTCTCTATTCGAGAACCTTTCGGCCCCAAATTCAGAAAAACAATACACCACCAGTCAGCACCCGCACTCCGCACTAAGTTTGGTTCTGGGTGGTTTGGTTTATGTAGCGTGCCTGTTAATACATAAGGCAGTTATATTAAACATCATATTTGCTGTATATCCTACGTGTCACAGGTATCCTAAGCGCGGTTTTTGGCTTTTAAACTACGCCGAAATACAACAGGTAATAAATTAATGAGCTTTTTGTAAACTATAATGCATTTTTTGGATTAGATGCACGGTGTCACTTTCTATTTCAAACTTCGAAAGAGATTATTTGCGGTGTCTTGAGAAACTATGTGGCCTCTACGATTTTATATAAATATTTCTGAAATGTAGGTACTAAAAAATTGAACAATTCTCAACGCATTAAATCGGGTTTATATTTTGATGAGAACGACCGCGGAGGTGTTCATTTTAATTGAGTGAAGCAACGTGCGGCTCCGTCATACCTCGGAATGGTGACGGCTGGTAGCATTTTCTGTTCTATTTAGAACAATTGTTATTTCAATATCTTAACCGTCACACATGCTACTCCCAGCTCTAAAACACATGTACTCCGTCATATAGTGTGAACGTAGATGTAAGTTATATAACATATATTATACCGTATATCCTAAGCATTCCAGGTACCCTAGACACGGTTTCGGGTAATAACTTCCAGCTGTCCAGTGTGCGCAGTCCGTGTAATTATTTATGTGTGTTGTTTGTCGTGTTAATTTTACACTTTATAATGTTAGTGTTTAGAAATGCAAACAAAAGTTTTGCCCCATTTTACCTTTGGTTCTTAGTTAACAGTGAAGTTAAAAATTATTAAAGAGAATAGCAAATGACAGTTTAGGTACTATAAGTCAGTTCGGATTTTTTGATTTCTTGCAGAATATAATCACATACGTGTCCCGATGATTAATAGTTTCCTGGAAGATTTTGTTGGTCGCGATGGTTTGGTTGTTTTGTCAGTTTTGTTTATTTTTTAATTAGCTATGCTCCGCGATTTAACTCGCGTGAATTACGGTTTTGCCGCTACCTCAATTATCATACGGGAACCATACTTTTTCCAGGAGAAAAGTAGCCTATGTGTTATTCCAGGGTCTAACGTATCTCCATACCAAATTTCATGGAAAATGGGTACTGCCGTTTGAGCCTGAAAAAGTAACAAACACACACACATACACACAAACCTTCGCCTTTATAAATATTAGTGTGAATTGCTAGCATTCGTGAATCCCTATCAATATGTTTAGTTTAAAGGTTAGACACTAGGCCTAAAGTGGTAACTGGTACTTGTGATAGCTTCTAAAATGTACAGGTTGTTTGGTCACAATTTTTTTCTATTAATTAGCTAGAGTTGTTTGAATTATGTTTCATATTTGAATAGCTGCGCCCCGCGGTTTTACAGGCGTAGCGATGATTGATGATAATGATGAAAAGTAGCTTATGTGTTATTCCGGGACCTGAAGTATCTATATACAAAATTTCATCCAAATCTGTTTACCCGCATGGTGATGAAAAAGGGTGATGATGAAAATAAGCCTATGTGTTAATCCAGAGTATAAACTATCTCCATATCAAATTCCATCTAAATCCATCCAGCTGTTTAGGCGTGAACGACTAACAAACGTACACCCATTCATCCATATTCACAACGTTAGCATTTATAATATTTATTAATAGGATTACCAATCACGGTAATGTGGCAACACTTACTTTAATTCTACATTAAATGGAATAAAACCATTATTATAATTACAGCCCTGAGGCGTCCAATTCTTACATGGGCTGGAAGATTAAGAAAATATTGATAAGTGGATATCGACCCATTTCAAAATTTGTCTAATTACGGCCCGCCCTTACTGTAAACGTTCTTTATTGAGTAAAACGTGTATTCCACATTCTATTTTATTACACACGTCTTTTTATAAAGCTTGATTATTTTTACGAGGGAGGGGAGATTAGGGGAATACCGGCACGCGTGACTTCGCCAGGAGGGGCATTAATTTTGTATTGGCATTTACAATAGGCCCGCGACGTTGCAGATACGCTTTCAAATTAAATGCTTTGAACCAGGATATTTACTCTTGATTTGGAGATTGATAAGATATCGGAATGTTATCTATGGCTTATTTGAAATTTTTGATTCTTTGTAAAGGGGAATCTTGGTTAGGTCAAGCCTACCCTAGATAACTATCACGCAATCCACGAAAAGTGTTTGAACGTCGGGATAATCGAAAATCGGCAAAATATAGCATAGCTTAAGCAGCCCATTACGTTCCTACTTCTGGGACACTGGTATACCTCACAAAGAGAGGCCATAATAGTCCATGTTTGGACTGCACAAGGCAGAAATGTTACTTTTATTATCTCTATATATCTTTTGTCAAATATTTTTGATTTGTGTAATTATTAATTAGTAATTTATGAATTTGTATGTGTTTTTTTTCTTGATTTTTCTTGTTTGTGTTGTCAAAAATAATTGATTTTGGTGAACATTGCGGGTTGGCGAATAGACTAGTGGCCAGCCCAAAGTCTTGAGTTTTCGGACCGGCGCCTAAGGCCCTCTGACGTGCCCGTCCTTGCAATAGGCAGAGAGCAATAGGGCGCGTCGGAATACAACCGGGAACGACGTGATTTCACGTACCCTCCAAAGCACGGAAGCGCTTAGTTGACAATTCCTTTAGCGGTCACCCATCTGAGGTATGACCGCGCCGCACGTTGCTTAACTCAATTAAAATGAACTCTTCCACGGTCGTTCTCATCAAAATATAAACCCGATTTAATGCGTTGAGAATTGTTCAATTTATTGTTTAGTACCTACCTCTCAGAAATATTTATATAAACTCGTAGAGGTCAAATAGTTTCTCAAGACACCGCAAATAATTTCTTTCGAAGTTTGAATAATTTATCGTTTAAATTTTATGAGAATCCATCAATATTTAGTTCTCGAAACAATCTTCTCCTTACCCTCTACTACTCATAAATAGAAAATGACACCGTGCATCTAATCCAAAAAAATGCATTATAGTTTATAAAAAGCTCATTCATTTATTACCTATTGTATTGAGGAAAATACTTTTGCTTATTCAGAATACGGATGAAAACAATAAGGGAACTTGAACATGCCCGTTGAAAACGAAAAATAAGGAAATATATACTAGGAATTGTTCGAAGTACAAGCCTACAAGAATTCTAAATCTCTTTGAAGCTACGCAAATGCGATATTATTTAACTTTGATTTTTTTTCTTGCTTTCTTATTGTTATCCCTATTCAAAGTATTTATAATAATCCAAACATGTTTTGGAAATAATAGTTTTCATCTAAAACGCGCTTTTTGTAAATAAAATCCATGACATTTTACGTTCGTCCCTCTTCAAAGTGGGACCAGGTGTGCTGCAGCTTTAATTATAAAATAATTATTTGAGCCAGGATTTGTGACGGCGGTATCCCGTCATTTGACCCGGTATATTTGTAGACCCAGGCAGAAATATTTAATGGAGACGTCTTTGAACTTGACATTCAGACCCTTAGCCTGTTGTGAGTAAATATTTATTTTTGTCAGGTTGCGCATGGGTTATGTTATGTATAAAACAGATATATCTCACGGTTCCTCCTCCTTGGCAATGTACATTGAACTTTATAAGCACCTAAAAGTGCTAAAAATAAAATGAAACTACATATTTCGACTATTTATTTCATCTTACAATCTGTCGCTGATATTCGCTGTCATCCTTAAATAGTCCGAGAGCTGGCACCAATTTTTGGTATTTGAGGCAAGCTAAAAATTTGTTCCCTACTTCTCCTGATATACCCCAACTCGGGACTACAGACCTGGCTGGTGAGTCCCGGAGAATCCTGGTGAACCCAGGGTCCCGGAGACACAGTAGTCATGTCACTGACACTAACCACTGCGCCACAGTGACCGTCTAGTTGCTATGTTTAATTTGTTTTGTTGATTATTATTTTGTTTACTGTATTTAATAAAGTATCTATGTATTTATCTCGGCGTGACATTAAATTAAATTACCTTTTTCTTGGCATCCAATTGACCTTCTGACTAAAAGTGACCTAGACTGAGGAATGCTCCTGATTTCAGTACTAATTTTTTGATTTTAAGTCAGAACAAATAAAATAAGCACTCAACCCCCCTCCCACACACGCAAATCAACAATGTTCGTAACATACAACGGTCTGAAGTTGGTTCCGCTAGGGACGACAAAATACCTTTTAAATTTAATTTATTTAACAAGCTTGTTGTTAGAAGTTCCTAGCATATTACGCAAATTATTTAACAACAGTTATAAAATACTTTTAAACTATTAAAAATACGAAATCAAGCCCCTACTGAATTGGTATTTCACAATCAAAATAATTACACTATAAAAGTACACAGGTTATCACATGCAGTAATCAAACTTTACTTCGTAGACGGGAGTGCACAGAACAAAAATTGTAGTAATAAAACTGGGGTATAATTTACTTTTATCGATTGTAGTGGCCGATTACTGGTCGTAAACTCAGGCATGTAATATTTGTCTTGTATTGGGTATCATAGTGCAATCGCAGAGAGAATTCTGTGTTGTTTTATCTTCTAACCTAATATTTGTGATGTACGATTCATAGTGATCTTCTGTATTGAATCAGGGTATTTTATTTAATTTAGCCTCACCTAGTATCACATGTATACCTATAGCGGTTCTATTTGGCTTAGATTTGTCGATTATCTAACCAAATGCTATTTTTGTTGAGTTTTTATCTAAGCCCAACACCAATATCATTTGACTTGCCCATATTATGTGCAATGTGCATGTACTACAGACTCGTTCGAACTTTTGTGTTTCACATCATCCTTGGAATCAAAATAAGTTAATTAGACGCGACTAAATACGATTAGTGTTGTTTAATTTCTTTTTATGCTATTTTTGACTAGTTTCATGATTTAAGCTCATCTGGTAATCTTTCTACGACCGTCACAGACATAGACGAGGCATTGCCCCTTAGCTACAATGATGATTCATTGAGTCATCTACCAGCCTTTTGGTAACGCGTCCCACCAACCAGCCACTATAAGAAGCTTTGGAAAATTTGATAAGCTCCCGGTCTTCGTGGGTACAATAACTCACGATATTTATAAATGATCATTTGTTTTTTTTATATAATAGGCAGGCGTTTGACCACTATCTCATAAATGTTCATACTGTCCAAATATGTAGAAAAAAGTAAATTAGCAAATTAGTTATTCTTATTTTTAAAATTGTGTTATTCTTATGAACTTGGATCTTCAATCTTACAAACACTTCATTTTGGAAGTCTTTTTACGGTTTATAATTTCCTTACTGCTTATATAACGAGTAAGTACATGGTGTTTTAATGTACGTATTACAAAAGCTTTCAGTGTCTGACTTTCGAATTATTAAAGTACTTTCCTGTTGAAGTTGTTCAAACTTTGTATCAACCGGTAGGAAAATATTGATTCACTGTTCTATTAACAGATTTGATCATTTGAATTTGAAAGTTATATAGATTAATTACTTTGAAAGTAACTCACTAATTACCATTTTGACTACTGTTTGTTGTAATAAATATTATGTAATAATTGTAAATATTTTTTTCTCGACATTGGTTATCTGATAATGTAATCGTTTCAGAAAACATGGTTATGTTAATAAGCACACATGGTAGATGCTGTATGATGTATGGAAGTCAAAGTATTCAGATATTCTTTAATACCGCAGCAGTTTCATCGCATTGAGTCTCAATTAGTTAGTTTACAGTATAGAATTTAGTCAATTTTAATTTTTATCACAGAAAAAGCGGTGCAACTTGTGGCTCTAGTTAAAAACCATCAATTCAAGAAGAAAATGAACCAGCAGTCCATGGAACAGCTTGCAACCGCAAAACCTCTAAATTATTACAGAGACATAAGTGCTTAAGGCACCGCGCAATATTCCTTTACGACCGATAAAATTACAAGGAGTGTTGATAACGACACCGCGCCGTTGTTTCATGATTTACACCCAACAGAACGTTACCATATCTCATTTTAAAGTAGGAAAAACAGTCTTTAGAATGGCACAAGAGTAAGTTACATTACATGCATAAACACAAACTATACAAATATCTTTATTGAAAACAGTAAATGTGTCCACTTATCTTACATACACTGGCTTTTGTGTTAGTTAAAAACTGTGGTACAAAAGGCAGGCTCTTCCTTGTTGCGCACAGTTTTAGAATATGTGAAGAGGCTACTTTAGTTAAGGATTTTAAAAATAATAATAGTTTGCACTGGACTATTAGCTTACTAACAAATACACACCCTCTCCCACACAAACACTCGCATTATTCGGTTTTGTGCCAGCATCACACAAATAATTATCACATTTCCAGGATGGTGGTAGGTACTTTCGAGTACTCCCCTGGCTAGTGGTCAAACCATCTATACAGTATTAAAAAAAATATTTGAGTCTGAAAACTATCGCGAGTTTCTTCCATAATTGTAATGTAACAAACCGACTAGGAAAACACTCACTTGGTAAACACTGGAAAATTACTCTCCGACCAGTTTCGAACTTATTTGCAGTTCTTCATCTGGGAGTTACGATCGTGCCAGGCGAGCGCGAGCCTCAGCACGTAAATGGCGTTGATACGGCTGCGCTGCATCAGTGAAATTGTCACGGTGCGCACTGTCACTTGAGTCATTGTCACTGAGAGTGTCATTGTCACTGTCACTTTGGTGATGATGATGGTAGGAGGCCGGTTTACACACCATGCTTGTCGTGTCGTCCTCATGTTTCCGGGCTATGGAATGTTCTCATGTTCTTGCACTCGCCGCCTGGCACGATCATAACTCCCCGATGAAGAACTGCAAATAAGTTCGAAACTGGTCGGAGAGTAATTTTCCAGTGTTTACCACGTGAGTCCAAGTCGGTTTGTTATATTACAATTAAAAAAAATATGTTTATGAAAGGTGTGGGCACTGGGACAACTAATGATAGAAGAGAATGGAAGAGGAAAACATGTTGTGCCGACCCCACCTAGTGTGGAATAAGGACAAGAAGAAGCAGAATGCAGTTTTTCTTGTCATTAAAATCAATGACATGCTTTCAAGAACATATTTTTGTATATCTTCAGACTTCTACATACTGACCCCTTCAAATACCCTGTACACATGTAATACAGATAACAAGCCTCGCCAGGATGTGACCCACCTCCCATTATGCGTCCTATCATTTCTAGGAGCAATTACGATAGAAGTTTCATCCCCATTTCGTTGCATCACTATAATGCCTAAAATAATAAGAGAGCTACGAAAATAGGTTACCAATTACTCGAAACACACTTTGCTTGGACAAATCAAAAATGTTTCATCTTTCCCATGTTCACCATTGGTTAATTACTGAGTAGTGTGTTGTGTACGTAGCAAATTAAATGTAGTGTACCCACATACATGTGAATAGTGTAGTGTTGGTTGGCTCTGTTTGCTGACACTATATTGACAATATTCTACCTAGTATGCGCACATCGCACCGAGCCACTTTGAACCGCACTTTTGAATTAACTTCGACCAATGTTCCATTTGTTTTGTAATACAGTTCCCTCCAGATTAAAAGTTTATGTATCTAATTATGATTTGATATAATGACGGTCGCCGTGGCGCAGTGGTTAGTGTCAGTGATGTGACTGTGTGTCCGGGACCCTGGGTTCGAATCCCGACAGGGGCAAACATTTGTGCGATGAGTGTAGATGTTTGTCCCGGGTCTTGGATGTTTGTGCTGTGATTGTGTGTGTCCATGCCTCCCGCGATACAGGGAATCCTAGTGCGGGGGTCTGAGTGTGATAAAATAAGAAATAAAAAAGAAAAGAAATAAATTAAGCGGTGGATGGTATATTGTTCTATCGAACTGATACGTAATAGAAAAAGCTATGATCGTAGTGAAGTCTCCTAAGCCACGTAATTGACAACGTTGATCGATGCGACGCGTGACCAAAATGCTGGCACATATTTAGCTCAACGAATCAGCATTGCAATTCAGCGTGTCAATGCTGCTAGCATTCTGGGCACGCTGCCGGCCGGTAGCGGGTTAGAACATTTGAGTTATCTATAATAGCCTTTTGGATAGCTTAAATGTTATTGCAGTAGCTGCAGTATTGTAATTAGGTATTAGTGTTTTATTTTAATATAGGCATTTGCCATTGACAACACAGTCACAGTAAATTTTGTAAACTTTGAGTGCACCTTGTATATTTCGAGGCACATCCTAAAGAAAGTGTAAGCGTTTGATATGGTACCGATCCCACAAAGCAAAAATTTGTATAAAAATTAACTTAAAAAAAACCTTTGAAACGAAAATAGAATTTTAAGGAGAATATAAGCTAAACCACAACAAAAAGCTAGGCTGCGATACTTGGCTCACCTAAAAGCGTGCTACATTTTGTCTCGAATATTTAACAAACAGTGTTAGTGGGAAGTTAGTTGGGTACAGCAATTTACGTACACTCCGGGTACCCACTGTCGCACAGGTGTTTGCAATTACGCTACAATCTGTCCAGTAAGTCGGTTTACTTTAATATTAATTTCGGTGGTTATTTTCCTTCCTTTAACGAAATTCATATTAAAGTATGTACGTATACGAATATAGGTTTTGTTCTTAGAATTGGATGAAAAGAAATACAATTAGTGTCTGGTAATGTTATGGTTTTTTCATTTACAATATAACGTTACTTTTTTTTAACCGACTCATATTGTACGTCGAATACATCTAAAATGATGCATCTGTGGAAAATTAAACTCGTCAACATAGACCACTGAGTGAAAAAGTTTCTCATGTATGCAAATCAACTGACATCATGGACAGCCGACTTCGCAGATCTATTCAACGTCCTTGCGAAGATAAATGGGTTATGTCCAGCAGTAGGTGTCCTATGGTTCAAATGATGACATATGTTTTGGATACGTACTTCTATGGTAAATATATATTGTTAGCTAATAAGAAAAAAACACATACAGTTTGCGGACTATTTCAGGTTCAAAATCGGGCATTTTATTTACTTATAAGCAGTAGAAGATTTTATGAAAAAAAGAGCTCATTTCTACTCCTAACAGATGCCAGGCGCTTGGGATAAATGTATTGAGATTAATAGAAGTAGGGTAGATATACCAGGATGGTACAAAAGGGAAAATCGAGGATCTCTGCTCAAACCCACAGTAAACCGGCCTGAAGTTTACATTATACAAAATATACAAATTAAAAACTTTAGCTGTACTGCATTGACATATTATATATGTATATGTTTTTATTTCGAAAACAGCCCTAATACTTGCTACTGAAAATTTGTTCTCGCTGCGATTCTGTAAGAGAAAATCCGTGACTAATGCTCACCCCCACGTGTTATAGGCGTGACGTCGTGTGTGTATTGTGTGAATGTGTGCGTATGAGTGTGTGATTTTGCTTTATAAACACAGTGCAAATGAATGGAAAAGTAACGTTGTATTCTTCTACACACAAATTCAAACTCAGGATAATATTATAGTAATTTGTTTGCATCTATTTATGTTGAGACATTAACGTACACAATACACAATGTTTTACCTTTTATTAGAAAGCAGCACTCTGGCAAGCTCCTAACTCTCGTCTAGACGTATACAGTGATACATGTTTAGTGCAAGTGGAGCTTTATGTAGTCGTTAACGCGACGGACGAATGATACAGTGCTTGATAAAAGGTTGAACCAAATTGTGTTGCTTGAAAACAAAACAACCATGCAATAACGGACCGTAACACAATACTGACAGACACCCGGTATTCCAGCTTCTGGTATCGAATCTCGATCATTGTAACTTGTTCAAAACGTCGAGGCGAGTAAAAATCACATTTTCATGTCTAAATGTGCGCGAATAGAACCGATAGTCAAATTAGGATATTTGAATTTGTTAAATAACAATTACAGACGTAATAAAGTTTATTATACTCTGAAATATTTTCCATGTTTTTTTTGCCGAGCACAAAGATTAAATTCTTAATAAACTAAAGTCGTAAAGCAAAGGTTAATAGTATTACTCGGATGGTTTTATAAAAATTTTGATCGACACATTGAATGTATCAGAAGTAAAATATTACGTTTTAAGAAAGACCTTGAGTACGTAATTGAAAATCAACATTGCTTACGCTAAAATACATTATACATATATATTTTTTTAAATTCAGTATATCATGAATACTCAGCCTTGACGTCAATTTTTCGCAAAAAAAAGTCTTACCATTTTCAGGCTCCCATCTATTCCTATAACAAAATTAGGCGTGATTATGTTGTTATGTATTATTAAACCCCTGTTATATTAGGCGTGATTATGTTGTTATGTATTATTAAACCCCTGTTATATTAGGCGTGATTATGGTGTTATGTATTATTAAACCCCTGTTATATTAGGCGTGATATATTGTTATGTATTATTAAACCCCTGTTATATTAGTCAGTATAAGATTATGCGTTTACTTTTATTTTCAACTCCAACACAAGTCATTCCATCTATATAAAAATGAAGTGACAAGACAGACAGACGTCCATTACCTTATTACACATGCAGGATAACGCTCAAGTATCACGATCGGTAGTAAAGTACAGTGCTAAAACTTCTCTGCAGGTGAAAATGTCTCGTAGTGGATTAGATTGGGTTATTCTGCGGTGGCTTGAATTATTAAGCAGCAGAACCTTCAAGAAAAGGTCGGTAATTGGTAAACTTTCTATTACTCAGGCAGAAACCTATAGGGTATAGCTAAGAGAGTTTGGAATACATTTCTAAGAAAATTCCCGTCCTAAAAGCCCAGAGAATTAAAAAAATGTTAAGGTTCAGGTGAGTATACCTTATACTTTATTAAGTTGAAGTCATTGCCTAAATCTGTGCTTCCGCATAAATACAATCTTCAAGTTTTCAAATCACGAGTGAATAGGTATCTTATAGGCAAGCGTGCTCCATCGTAGAATATTCGCTTAATATCATATAGTGGTGAAACGCTTAGCTCATAAATAATAAATACTTAAATTTGGCGATTTCATTAAATTATAAGAATACTTCTCTTTTTTTAACAAATAATTCATACCTATGCGCCAATAGTAGTGCTCTTGTATAGTTTTTAACTACGCAGTTTATAATTGATTTTGTATACATTTTAATTACGCCGTATTGGGTTTTGGTAATAATGGCACATATTTGGCTCAACAAATCAGTACTGCAATTCAACGTGACAATACTGCCAGCATTCTGGGCACGCGCCAACTGGTAGCGGGTTAGATCATTTGACTAATCTATAGGCTGACAATGGCTAATGAATAGTTCAAGTGTTGTTGTAGTTAGCTGCAGTATTGTAATTAGTAGTTTATTTTTATTTTAGAATTTTATTTTAATATAGCAGATTTTTATTCATTTTGTTAGAAAAATCGCTACATAATAAGATAAAAAAGGCTAAATTTTCCTTTAATGTTACAATTCTGTATACTTTGCAAGTATAAGTGCCCAGTTGCCCCACATAGTAAAGTTCAAGCAGGTTTCTTTGAAATTGTAACAATGGAGCTTGCGTGCTCTACGTTTTTTTTAATAACACGGGATGACGTGATTGCTTATGAATAGCGTGTATAAAGTAGAAGTTACACTTTGTTAAGCGACAATGGGGATTTTTTTTATACTGTGCAGATCTAGAGTGTGACCAGTATCTCACTTGATAGTCATTGACGATGTGGTCAAATATGTTCTCAACTATATAGTAGTAAATATATAGATAGTGGTCAAACGCCTGCCTATTCCCAATAAAAAAATAAAAAAAAAACTTAAAATTTAGTTTTTATTTCAGGTTGTACACCCATTTACAGTAAAGAAATACTTGTTATAAGACATCATCACGCTATTATCACGCTAGACCTTGAATGCTTACTGACTCTCAATGACTGCTTGGTTGAACACACTATGTCGCGCCCTCAGAACGATAGGGGCTGAACTCAAAAATCCTACTTTTTGGGAAATCGCAATCAAAGATCGGAAAGTTTCAATTTATAACTTTGACAGTAAATATTTTAATGGATTTGAGTGAAATGTCGCTGTTTCATATTTTTATAGTAAAGCTTAGGTTGTGCTTTGTCGCTAAATGTTAAACAAATCGTATATATGCATTACTTATATTTTGTGTTTGGTGACAGTCTTTCTAACTTGAGGGTGGTAGCTAGCCAGGCGTATATTCGTAAGTACCCTATCATGCAGGGAATTTGATAACTAGGAATAGTGAATAGGTTCCTTCTATGTTTACGTACAAAACCTTAGACCGCGTCGTCACTTAACATCAGGTGAGACAGTGGTCAAACGTAGGCTTATAATGTTTTAAAAAAAACTATGTTACCTTCACCGGAAGCTCAAGCCATTGGTGGGGATCGAACCAGCGTCCGTCAGTTTGCTAGCCCACGCTCACACCGCTGAGCTATCATTGCTTCAAATTATATCAAAAGCTTTTTTGAGCTTTTTCTCACTCGATGTTAATTGGTGACATAATCTAAGATGAAGAACGCGAGCTAAGTATGTAAGACTTTTACACTCGCTATTCGAAGATCAATGTTTTGTCCAAGTCGAGTAGATTTATTCCAGATTCAATGAAATATGTATAATTAGTGTTTGTTGGTTAATGCAACAGTTGCGTAACATCGCAAACTTCTGCTCCTACTGACTTGGAAATAAAGAGTTTTATTTTATTTATCACCGCGCATGAAAATCATCTGATAAAATTGCTCTTCCTAAGTTTACTATTATCGTTGCAAATTGTTGTATTTGAATTATTAATTTGCCGATTCGCTACGTGTACTTTCAGATTAGGAAACAAGTTATAGTTTAAAAACTAAAATGATAAATATGTAAAGAAGAGGTTCTTGCAAGTGGAAATATTACCTAAAAATCATTCTAACAAACATTATTTCGTAATCACATATAATTAATTTTGTTTTGTAAGATACTTGCATGAAATAAAAGGCTTTTTATTTAAATTTTATTTTAACTTTATTGATTTATTAATTAAAATGATCACATGACGTCACTCTTATCAGGCATGGTTTTGTTATATAAATCAAAGTAGTCGGAAATTACACCGAGTGTTTAAGACGTAAAAGAAAATATTTGATATTATTTTTCGAAATTTCCATTTGCTTAAGTGTCAATGTGTAGATTAACCTTCACGTGTATGAATAAGTAGGAGTGGAAAAAGAGAAACAAAAATTTTAGTTTTTTTATTTCTCTCCTTTAATTTACGGTGTACCTCTTGTCTCATTAAGTACAGTGATAAGAACTTTAGAGGATCAATAGAAAATCGAAAAAGGTATTTAGAGCTAAGCTTGAGGCGTCATCATTATCATCATCTCAGCCACAGAACATCCACTTCAGGACATACGCCTCCCCCATGTCAGCTTGAGCGTGTACACATTTATTTGATGTAACCGATTTAAACATTATGCTACTTTACTCTGGTTAAATCATGTTTTTTAATCTTAAAAGGGCTGTTTTATACATTTTCATAAACATTTCATGTATAAAAAAATACTAGTAAAAAGAAATACTTATTCTTTTCATTGCAGCTAAAGATTATAATCCGACTCCATATTTTAACGGCAACAAAGCTATCGCTTGTTAGCATTCTGTAAAGTTAGTCACCCACAGCGTTCGGGACGACTTTTTTATTTACACATAGAAACCGGATATAGTTTATTCATTCTAAGACATCTAACATTCTAAATTTAATAAGCTATCTTTTAGCGACTGAAAGACCTACACTGCCTCATTATTTAGATTTAAGAGCTAAAAATTAAACAGCCTTCCTTCATCGTGTAAAAGTATATATTATCTCTCACATAAAGAAGACATTTTCTAGCTTTAAAGAAAATTATTAAAAAGCAAACAAACATTGATATAAAAGGTGGCAGCAAAACGGTTTGCCACACTATCTTATAGGTATATAGTTTCAATGAGTATAAGCTTGGTTCAAAATTATTTTCATAGATAGATAGAAAACACACACATAAAAAATAAACAGATATAAATACAGTGATACAAAGGGCGGCCTTATCGCTTAAAGCGATTTCTTCCAGGCAACCAAATTCATAATTAATTACTATTGTATATATCTACTTATTACTATACATTTATGAAGTGCTCATAAGGAAGTTTACGTATGTGATATTAACGATCAACTGCGTAAAGCAACGTACTCCTATTAGGTCATACTTTAGTGACGTTGGTGACGGCATTATTGCTATTATTATATGTTTATTTTTTTAAATCTGTATGGCTTTTGTCAACTATCTAACTTGATGCACGCATTAAATGTTTTACAAGAAGTCTTACATATCAGACGGGACGTTACGACGAACGCCACGCACACAAGATCCTGATGAAGTCTTCCGGAAGAAACTGAAACTATTGCCGATCGTGATATCGACTGCGCGAAAGTGGCACGTTAGACCCGTATAAACAGTATAAAGTAAGAACGATCGCGGGATTATTTAAGATACTTATATCTTTTAGTAACGTGTCTGAACTAGTGGGTACAACGCTTACCATCAAGCAATGCAAGGATCCAAGTCTCCTTAATGATGCCCTTTTTGCACATCGCCTCCTGCTAGTTGTATTTGTTACTTTTTTCGCTTTGACTGCTCTCGACCTATTACTGGTATAAGAAATAAGATAGGACCCTCTTCGTCTTTACGACCTTATTTGTTCTTGTATGTTGTCATACATTTTTTTATGTTATATATTTTCAATGCCTGGCACAATTGGGGTGCTTGGGGTTTTTTATTACGCATCGCACTTAATTTATTAATAATTTACAAATGAATGGTAATAATTAAGTGAATACAAATACAAAGACATCATCATCTCAGCCATAGGACGTCCACTGCTGGACATAGGCCTCCCTCATTGATTTCCACAAGGACCTGTTGGAAGCGGACCGCATCCAGCCCTTGCCTGCGATCTTAGTCATGTCGTCTGTCCACCTGGTCGGTGGCCGTCCTATGTCATACAAAGACAAATACAAATATATTTACTGGCACAAAACACTTTCAATACATGATAGCTTACTAGCATTAAGCAAATAGAGTAATACTAGCAATAGCAATTAAGTGAATAGAGCTTTGACACTCAGATCAGCTATTTTGTGCACACAAAAGGCACAAAAGGAGGACCTTCTGCCGTAATGTATTTTAGTAAACTTACATATTAAGTAAGCGCTGTGTAGAAGTAGGATTTGTAGAAAGCATAAAAGAAATAAGTTTTTTCAAATAAATAGAGGTAATATATTTTGTATAAATTTGGAGTAAGAAATTGAAATTTTTTCTTTTTTTTTGGGAGAGTTAACCAGAACACTATAGCTCGTGCTATATACTAAAAGGAACCGCCGGGCGAAGTTAGCGTGAAATTACCAAAAAAACGGGTTGCACTCCGGGAGTGCCGGCAGAAGTGAAAAGAAGTGAAAACTTGCATTTTAGTTACTTATTTGCATTAAAAACTTGCATAAAGTTTATTGATTTTATGTACCTACACATTAAACACTATAGTGAGGGCGATAGAGCTTACAATAGAATGAAGTCAAAATCAACATGTTAAACGGGCGAGCGAGGTAAGCGCAGTCTATTTCAAAAAGGTCCTATTATTCCTACCAAGAAACGAAAATGTTTCTTATTCTTAACATATTTAAGTTTAAACTTCAACTACTCTCCCTCCGTCTTACGAATTTGCGCCTATAGAATTTTGCGATCAGTCTTACGTGTCCTGACGTGAAATGTCATGACGCGAATTTAACATTTGCCTATACAAAAGTACACAGTGCCGCCGGTAAAGAAGTTTTCACTTCAAAATATACTACATCAAGTAAAAATATAGTTTACCTGGTCAGACGTCGAAAAATAATGTGTACGATCAAAAAGCCTTTGTTAACTTATCACATAAATATTGAAATATGTGAATGCTATGGATCGTGTATAATTTAATTGAGCCAGGAATTATTGACAAACGTAAATGTGTAAAATTGTATTGGAAACGTTTTTATATTTGTTATAAACGTATGTGAAAAAATAAGAATAGATTATTTATCATGAAAATATGTAGTGAGCTGTGTTTTTTTGTTCACTTTACCGTTTTTAATATCAAAGGCTAGTTATTTATATGCATGTTATTTTATTATTACTGTTTGAGGTAGGAGTATAATATACCCTGTGACACAGTCAATACTAGTACAGGGTTCAGGGCTATCCGATAGTGAGAAGTATAGTCATTCTATGAACCTTTTATTGTTAGATTTAAGATTTTGTACATATGTGAATGATTATACACTGTATTTAGTTGATGAAATATATTATCTTATCTTAATATATATCTTGGGTATATTATCAAATTAACAGTAATAAACTACCTATAAGTAATAAATTGGTTCCTTCTATGTGGTTTATTTTTACACAAACGGCCATGTACCAATCAGTACACTAGAGATAATAAATATAGTTATAATGCATATTGCCCTTGCAGAAATGGTTATAAATCCCCTCTTTCCTAACATAATTAACTCAAATAAAAGTGGCCAAAGTTTAGAAACGGGCCGTGAGAGTGATTGCTCGCATGTCGCATGATGTCATGGCTAGACCTCTAGAGTGTATATGATATATATATATAATATGATGATGATGGTGGAGACATATGTACACTAGGGAAAATTTCAAATGTTACACAAGATTACAACACAAGAAACGCGGACAAGCTAGCCAACGTGGCGCGCAAATAAACAAAATCGGGTATATAACCCATTCATGTTATGGGACTGGCAATCTATCTTATGTTACCAGCTAATGTCGTGAATGTCGTATTCAATCAATATAATTATCAATGAAAAATATAAAAAAAATCGTGAATACTACAAGCTTAGCCCCTTTTAAAGCTAAACTTAAACGCTGGCGCATTAAGCAATCTTCTTGCTCATAAAAAATGTATTAATGTAAGACAGGAAAGCAAATGTGTATCTTGTATTAGTTTTTTGACGTGATAACGTTTTATAAATTGATGAATACCAGCAACACTCATGAAAAATAGTAACGTTCCGCGTAACGTTCCACCTGAGTTTTGTATTACATAAAATAATCAATGTCAAAGTCAGTCAGTCAAAGTCAGTGTCAAAGTCAGTCAAAGTCAACGCCAGTCAAAGTCAAAGTCATAAATGATTATGACGTTATCACGTAAATCTATCGTCCGTAAACCGACTTTACAGACAACCAATTTTTTTTTTAGTAAATTGAGTATTACACAAAATATTTTAAATATTAGCATCAGAGTATAATCGTTATGACTCAAATATTTTGTATTATTTTAACTTATGAATTTCATATAGCTCATAAAAATATACGTAATAAATGTGAAATTATAACTTGAGTTTTAACAAATAATATAAAAAAATAACTGAAGCAAAATTACCTTAGAGACGTTTTTTTACGTAGGTACCTAATTCGGATTAAACGTATAGCACGCACTTCATAGTGGTTTGGTTGTTAATTTGCAGGGAGAGCCAAACCATCTATATTTAACAGTTTAATTGGACGTAATTCCGCCGTTGGTATGTAGCCAAATGAAAATAAAATTCACAGTTCTCAATCTACGAAAGTGAAAAATATTTGGATTATTTTTAACATAGACCCTTTCGGTGCCGAATTTTCCGTTCAAATCCTAAAAAGTAACGGGTCGTAACGTCGAGAATTTCAAATAACAATATCGTGGGACAAAATCTCCGTCCAATACAAAGTTATGAGGATTTCCACGAAATTTCACAGCCATTTACATGAGGCCCTTAGTTTTTTTTTGCGGCAATTCGGCAATGTTTTATAGACCCCGTTCCGAGGGCTTTGCTCGCTCTTCGTATTCAATCGTAATGTATGACGCGTAATATGGCAATAGGAATATTTTGAACATGTTTTATTGTTTATTTGGCTCAGTATATGGAAAGAGGAAGCTGATTTAATAGATATAGACTTTGTTGGTCCAGTGCAGTCTATTTGTGAAGTTACATTTTGATTTGAGTTTTTTTGTTTTTCTATTTTGAGCTCATTTCTATTTATTTCAATGTTTTTTTTGAGAGTTCCATTTTTTGGTAAATTTTCTTTACATCTCCTAATATAGACAAAGAGCGAGACTAAACCACACCGCTGCCTGAAACAAAACGTTTCTTGAAATGCTATTCTACGTCAAAAAATATTTATCTTTAATAAAGTCAAAAGACTTGTATTTGCGATAAAATTCAAATTCGTCTAACTCCTTTCAATGCTATCTCTAATATTAGATCAGTTTTATTCAATCGCTGCCCTACAGCGGGTATCTTAAGTCAGCTGTAAATAATTAGCGACTTATTTACTTTAAAAAACGCAATATTCATAAAACTATCAAATTTTAGTATTGTTACACACTTAACAGAAGTGTCACATTCATTTGGACTTTATAGTAACTGTATAAGAACAATCTTATTTTCATTAATTTTATTTTAAGTTATTTGAACATGATAAACACTAAAATTATGTGTTATTTCTCAATTTTAGTCAGGTTTGGAAGAAAGTTAGTGAACACATTAAACAATTTTATTCATACGGTATAACAGAAAACATTGTCCCCGCTGGTGACGCCACAGAACGCTACTATACCCGTATATATCCCACTAATATTATAAATGTGAAAGTTTGGATGAATGGATGGATGGATGGATGTTTGTTACTCAATCACGCCATTACGGCTGAATGGATTTGCTTGAAATTTGGTATGTAGATACTTCAGGTCCGGGAATAACACATAGGCTTCTTTTGATCATCGTCCTGCTCATCAATCATCACCACGCGGGTAAAACCGCGGGGCGCAGCTGTAAAAAATACTATTGACGTAACGAAGTGAATTATGTTGGTATCGGTCATAAAACATAATCTAAGGCATTAAATCATTCGCTTAACCTAAAACCCGCAAATGCAGTTCCCAGAACCATGTTTCGTGAAATTATTTTGCAACTTTATGGACTGCATCAAATTATAAACGTTTCGTGATATTTTCACGAAGTTTCGGATTCCTGGCTCGCGTCCAATATTGTTGTTTTGCTAAATAGTTGGATGTCAACGGTAAAGGAAACTCACAGGGATCCGAATACATGTAATATTACAATAATGTGGGTTCTGTTTCCTGATTTGTTGGAGGAACTTGTGGTCAGCGTTTATAATTTGAATTGCGAGTTCCTGTATTTGACAGTTCATTATAGAGTATTTTGAAGTAGGTAGGTTTAGGTAAGAGATAATCGTCGGCATAATTGGCGTCATTACTTATTAAAACTTGCTTTTGTTTGTAGGTAAAGCCGTCGCTGCATCGTCATCAAACGTTTGATAGGGGACAAGACAAGCTTATCAATGATTTTGAAACGACTATAGTTTTACAATAGTTATAGTTTTAATAACACTAACTTTTAATACAATTATAGTTATATTGAGAGCGTGGGCAGTCCACCTGACAGTCGCTGATTCGATCCCCACTCCACAGCTTGAGCTCCAATGAAGGCAATAGCGTTATTGAATCTTGCGTTTGATCACTATTACTGTTACAGTATGGTGGTGGAGTACTAGAAACTAGAAATCTATTAGTATACAAATAAACGATAATTGTTACTGATCGGTGGTTGTCTGGAAGAGTTCGCTTCCTAGCGATAAAACCGCTCATTGTACATAAATAGTTAATTATTAAAATAATATAGTTAGTTTTATGTTGTGTTGGTGTATATTTATTACGTACAATAAAGAGCTATCAATCTATCTATCTAACGGTGATCTGAACGACGTTGTGTGACTGTTGGCAGTCCTTACAATATCCATCGTTACGATTCTGAAGCTTGTGTACTGTACGGTATACGTCAAATGAAAAACTTTATTCAACCCTCTCAACATAATTTGCGTTTTTCTGCCGTTGGTCTTAAAGATTAATCCAAATCTTAATATCTTTACTTTCTCTCTTAAAACAGACATTTAATTCCAAGACACGTACTAGCTTCCCTCATCTACAACATCTCTATAGCAACCATTATTACAGGCCCTTCTTATTAATCACATCCTGTATTTCCCTCTGAGATTTTCCTTTTTTCGACCTCAGGATGATAATAAATTCACGTAATTTGCATTTCATTTTTGCTTAATTTGTCGGTTGGCCTACGGACACACACCTCCGAAGCGTAGGCGCGACTTCGGATTATACATTATAAACCTTTTATACAAATCATTATTTTGGATTAAGTATAACTTTGAGATTTAACCTTAATTATTGTTTTTTTTAATTATGGTCGAGTTGCGTATATAAACCCACATTTACTAATGCTCCATAATCTATTGTTATTCGATGCATAGTTTACCACGTAGATTATCAAACCGTACGTCGAGTGTCTTCTAATCACATATTCCAATTAGGTTCGTTAGTTCAAAATAAGAATGTAACATGATGAACCATGTAACATTCTTATTTTGGACTAACGGTCCGCCCCGGCTTGCACGGCTAAAAAGTTTTTAAATTAAATAGTACTTATAAGGATCCCTAATTTTTTTTAAAATATAGTTTATGGCCTATGTCACCCCGGGATATTGTAGCTTCCCAACAGTGAAATAATTTATCAAATCGGTTCAGTTTGGGAGTCTATTCAATGCAAACAAAAGGTTGGCCCAGTTGGTAGCACTCTGCCTTCTGAGCCGCTGGTCCCGGGTGCGATTCCCGGACAGGTCAAACATTTGTGTGTATAAACATGTCTGTTTGACCTGTGTCTGGGTGTGCATATGTGTATGTATATAAGTAAATATATAAGTATATATCAGTCATCAGGTTACCATAGTACAGGCTCTGCCTAGTTTGGGACCTGAAGACCTTGTCTCATTATTGTCCCATATTAAAAAAAAAACATATCTTTCCTCTATATAATATTAGTATAAATTAAGTTTATATTTGAGAAACCGCGCTTTCGTCAGTAAAGTTAGGACTCCAAAATCTATTGGTTGAGTTTCTCAATGAGCAGTTTACTATCGAAAGGATCAAAATGTACGACGAGCCGCTATTATCTTCTCACCGCGTATCCCATTTAGGTTCAGTTCAAAATGTGATTCACTTTCCCTTAACGTGAACGCGCCTTCGTTAATTAATATGTTTGCATACAGCAAACTTCAATATAATAGCAGAAGGTTTTTAAGGAACAAAAATGGGCTAACCCTCAAATTTCACAACAGTTCGTTTATGAAACTCCTAAGAGTAGAGAACAATTACATTTCGGGGTATGCACGCGTGCTGATCAACACACGTGTGCATTGCTAAATTAAAAATAATAACATGATTTAAAGTCGTTCAAAAGCAACTCAATATAACTTTGTTTTATGAAAGAAAACATATAAAACAAGTAAGCCATCAGGAGTTTGTCTCATTGATAGTAGAGACCAGTAAGTAACGATTAACAAGTACCTGCTTATTGAGAAAATAACTGTTGTATGTACATACATGTACATAGCTTTAAATACCTATGTAGCCATTCTGAGCGTTTGACATACAATTATATGTACTATATTAAGGGAGAGGCCTTCGGCTCCAAAACACAGTGAAAACTAGTTTGGAGCCAATGGGTTCATGTATTGTTAGACCTATTGTTATGTCAAATAAATATATTTGAATTTTTGTATTTTTTTTGTATATTTTATATATCTCATATATAAAGATCTCGCGTCTTTGTTATCAAACGAATCCGAAAATGTCTTGTATGTCTTTTTTTTATTGTGTTTATTTGGTAGGTCTGAAAACAGGTCGTGAAGTATTTTTTACCGCAACCCCTATTTTGTATCGCGATTTTATTATTTTTGTATGAACAAATATCCAAATATTTTAAACGTCAATCATGGGGCTTTGAAATTTCATATTGTATATGGCAGAACAACCTTTGCCATGTCAGCTAGTAGATGCATATATTGTTTAAAGTAAACGATAAATGCAAACAATTTTTATTGACATTTATGTACATTTTATTGATGAAATAGTTCTCTCTCGGCTTAGTATCGTGTACTCAGAACGTTATGGTTGTCTTTGTAAAAAGTCTTTCATTGATATATTACATTCCTGCACTACAACATACAATGTGTGTATCATATATCTACATCGATGGCTGCAAGCCACGACGATATCCCCCATAAAACTTTGGCGTATTTTTTGCGGAAGCTTTATTAGATCGCGTTACTAAAACGTCTTTGGTTTACGTTTCGTTATTGCGAACGTGGATTTTCTCGTCCATCACCGGCTGTGGAGAAAATCACAAATCAAACTGGGTATAAACGATGCCCCATTGGGGTGGTGATATGCTGTAATATGTCAAAGCGGATCAGACACGCTGTGTGGTCAAGAGGAATGGCCCGAGCGATCATGTTGCTAGGGTTGGTAAAATTTGACTTACGAGAGGTGAGAACCGATGACGTGGATCTCCCTTTGACCATTAAGGTAAAGTCCTAATGGTCAAAGCTTCTTTGCTAAATAGACGATATAGAGTCTATCCGGCTTATTTTGTTAGAAGTCTAACATGACTTATACAATTTGGAAAAAAAAACTCTTATGAGAACAATTCATAAAGGTTTTTTTTTTTTTATTTATTCACAATAGGCAGGCGTTTGACCACTATCTCACCTGATGTTAAGTGATGATGCGGTCTGCGATGATTCACGCCTGCCTAGAAGATACCTGTTCATTCGTGACTTGAAGATGATTGGAATGATGAAGGTTAATTCTGATTGAACAAAATTTGATTTAATTTGCTAATTTACTAGCGTACAGATATTTTAAGCGACTATATTGTTCCTTTATTCATAATTCTCGCGGCTACCACGAGTGCGCTTGAACCTTGTCTTACAGCAGAAGAAAGGAAATAAAAATGTCAAAAAATATGATTATCCTTTTTTTGAGATTTTTATAAATTTTTGTAATACTTAAAATCGAAACTTGTATAACTCCTTACAACGCGCTAACGCGTAATTATAATATTAGAAGAGTTTTATTCAATTGCTGGCCAATCTCGCTTTCTTTAAGTGGGCACAAAATAATAACTTATTTCGTGCCCACTACCACTGATTATACTTAAAACATTCGCAATTTTAATTTAAAAAAATATATATAAAATTGTTTTTGAGATGCTTCATATTACTAATAATTGATATGGATTTTATCTTAACCAAAAATTAACTATTTCATTCATTCACAATTTTAGTTTAGTTTGGCGCATACTTAGCTACAAGCTTAAAATTACTTCTGTAAATCTATACATATTTTGTTTCGCTTGTGACCCCATAGTTCCGAGTCTGATGTTCGACGTACAGTCGATACTCATCAATCATTAGGCCGGGTCCTGATAGATGTGGCTCGGGCCGAGATCGGGCGCCCTTCCTTGACGTATCAATTTATAAGGCGGACAATGGCCTGTCACTCTTAAGTATTATTAGCGTTCAACATTCGTGTATTTTATAGTTCTTTTGTTCGTAACTAAATCGACAATACTAACTTGAATATAATAAATACATTCAATATTTATCTCTTAGTGATTAAAAATGTTTGTAGTCTTTCGTGACTGGTAATTTGTTGGGGCTTACAACTTTCAAGTTGTTCAGGCACTTACAGCTCTATATAGAGTGACGCTAAATGATTTTTTTTTAAATAATAAATAAATAAATAATATGCTCAGCCCATGTCAGCCAAAGCGGCTTAAATTGTTCCTAATCTAATTGCATGCATAAAATTTTGTACCTGTTTTGATGTTGTCATAGAAACTGATATCTATTCCCTCTGATACACATACATGTCTCTACGGACGTCAAATAAGTCACTTTTTTTTTCCACACTCTCACACCCCCGCACTAGGATACCCTGAGTCGCGGGAGGCATAGACACACACAGTCATATTACACAAACATCCAAGACTCGAGAACGATCATCTTTGCTCATCACAGATATGTTTGCCCCGGCCGGGATTCGAACCCGGGGTCGCGGTTACAAAGTCAGTGCCCCTGATCACTGAGCCACGACGACCGTCATGGCGACATTATGGACATTAATATTGGTTCATAAAGGTGTACAGTAAACTCTCACTTCCATTAAAATGTATCGAGAGCTATACACGTGAAAACTTGAGTAGGTATATATAATACACGATCATAACTCCCAGATGAAGAACTGCAAATAAGTTCGAAACTGGTCGGAGAGTAATTTTCCAGTGTTTACCACGTGAGTCCTAGTCGGTTTGTTACATTACAATTAGGTATATATAAGCACACCACTTCCATATGGCCGAAATGTGGTGCCCCCTTCCTTTTCGATGCATCAATCATAGGCCGATCATCCGGCTACTGGTCTCAAAATGTGACGGGAAATAGATTTGGTGATTGTATTATTTATTCTATGATGGATGCTTTTGTCGGCTTGACATTCCACCCATCATTTCGTCGATGTGTTAAAATGTCATTTTGTCAATTTCAATCATAATGATCGAGCACAATCATCATTCATCTTTAATAACGTCTATTCTTGCATTTTTTATCGTTTATACATCTATTGTTTCACTATTATTGTTTTACTCAGTGACACTGGCAATGTCTATCTAATCAAAAGGGAGGTAAAATAAAAATATAAACATTGCCAATGACTTTTGAAAATGGTATACTTCTCTAACAACAATAATATATCATTATAAATCAAACATATATGAATGTTTAGACATTAATACGTGTTCATTCCCGTCAAATCAACAGATGGCAGATACACGTACAATGAAAATACAAATTTCTGATATTACGTAAGCACTATGTATCGAAATTTCCCCTGTACGTGTCGTTAGACAGGGTCCAATAAAGTTTTCCAACCATCCTTGTTTATCCAAAGCCCCCAACCACGGAAGGTAAAGTTATAAGTTTAACCGATTAAATATGTTGCTATAGGGGTAAGCCTTACCTGCGGCTGGTATCACATCGGCAAACTTAGTTATTGAACATAACCAATGCAGGGGCGTAGTAAGGCTCTTTGACGTTGAGGGTAATAAGGAGTATAATAGCAGCATATCGAGGGTATGCTGGATGCGATTTTTACCGCATAGAAAAACATTTAACACAAATACATACACTTACACAAATACATATACACACACACTCACACACACACACAGCAAATAAAGATATTTGTATTTGGAGACAAGGATATTTGTTAAATCAGATTTTATTTAATTATTTTTTTTACATTCACACAAGGTCTTGAGGTCCCAAACTAGGCAGAGCCTGTACTATGGTGACCTGATGACTGATATATATACTTATATACATATACACACCCAGACACAGGTCAAACAGACATGTTCATACACACAAATGTTTGACCTGTCCGGGAATCGAACCCGGGACCAGCGGTTTAGAAGGCAGAGTGCTACCAACAGCGCCAACCCGCCAATTCGAATCAAAGAGTAACTGGTACGTTTGTCTCTTCTCTGAATTATTAACTGTTTCTCTTTTACATCCTATAAATAGCTCAACGTCCAAACATGTATAATACCATCAATTTTTGGGTACATAAGTACTTACCTACCGTGTTTTCTATCAAATAAAGCTAAATTAGACATCGTAAAGCTACAATCTTATAACAACCCAGTGGTTTAGCAAGTAAAATAGCAGTGGGCGTTTAATTATATTATAACGTAGAAGTGATTATGTCGGTTGATGTTTTACGACTTTATTATTTACGCAAAAATAATGCGCCCGAATCAATACACATTTATTTTCAATATGTTTCAGACACCTGCTAATGTACTGTCACATTCTTATCTTGAATTAGCGGGATGGGCATAATCAGGTAAATCTACCAAGGTTGGTAAACATTACATACATACTATCATCTAAATCCATAGTTCAGTTATATGCATGTAAAAATTTTGCAATTTGATTGTTGGTCGGTTACTTTAGCCATGGAGAAAAAAAAAATTGGTTGTCTGTAAAGTCGGTTTACAGACGATAGATTTACGTGATAACGTCATAATCATTTATGACTTTGACTTTGACTTCGACTTCGACTTCGACTTTGACTTTGACTTCGACTTCGACTTTGACTTTGACTTTGATTATTTTATGTAATACAAAACTCAGGTGGAACGTTACGCGGAACGTTACTATTTTTCATGAGTGTTGCTGGTATTCATCAATTTATAAAACGTTATCACGTCAAAAAACTACGCCATTGCTAAACCCGACTGCATTAAACCAAACGACGCCTAATAAATACGTTAAACGATAATTTATTGTACTTAGTTCAGACCTGTTAAATCATTTAGCCGGATGAAAGTTTCGACGTCACTAGCCGTGTCTAACTGGCATTATTACTTTTTAAAAGTTTATGATGCTTTATAGTGAAGTTAAACGAAGCCTTACAATAATAGCAAAAAGTTACTAGCTTAAGTGAGTTATTACAAGTATTACTGCATATTTATTATTCGAAAATTTTAACCACTTTTGCTTTTTTTCCACCATTCTATGCCGAATGGACGAATGATGTGCGTTATCAATGTAGTTTTGTTTAGTTTCAGCGTTAGTCGGTTCATGCTAGATGTAGCACAGAGTTGATCAAACTTTTTTCGTCAATTTGCCAAACAAATCTACACAACTCCGATTTATGTTTACTTTACTACATCTGAAAAACCAGAATGACATTAATTACTTTATTTCATTATTGTGTGTTTTCTGGGCCTCTTACCTTTTACTTAGGTGTCCAGCGCCCACAAGGGAATGTCCACTAGGGATCTCTTTTAGCATAAAACCTTATCGATCAACGGTCAATAATGTATACTAATAGTAGTAAATTAAAATAAATATTCAACCTACTTTCATCAACGGCATTAAATTGTTTTAATAAAGTCAAACTTCCCAGACGTTACATTATTTAACAGAAGGCCTAAAATCATGAATATTTAAATAATTCTATCGAGAAAGAGTATTGATATTTGAATTTCAATTTGTAATTCATGAACTGGTATTGAAATGTTAAACATTATGAATGTAAGTAACGGCGTTATAGTTAGGTGCATGATAAAAATTTAATAATATAGGTAAATTTGTGTATTTCTTTCCATCCAAACGGCGTTGCTCCTTATCAAATGATTTAATTTTCATAATTCTTTATTAATACATCTTTAATAATATGTAGTTTAAAAAACCAAGATACACGCTTTTGTAGATAGCCAAACGAAAAATCGGATAATAAAAATTCGCTAATCCTAGGGCTCCTGGAAAGGATAAAGGAGAAAAAGAAGAGAAGAAGAAAGAAAAAAAAAGAACTCAACAAATGTAACCATTAAAATTATTGCATTGTCATTGTTCCTCTATAAGTGTGCCAAGTTTCAAATTAACCCAACGTTTTAAAAGCGATGGAAATCACATTCAAAGACTGGCCGGTTGGCGTAGTTGGTAGCACTCTGCCTTCTGAGCCGCTGGTCCCGGGTTCGATTCCCGGACAGGTCAAACATTTGTGTGTGTGAACATGTCTGTTTGACCTGTGTCTGGGTGTGTATATGTATATAAGTATATATATAAGTATGTATTTAAGTATACATATATCAGTCATCAGGTTACCATAGTACAGGCTCTGCCTAGTTTGGGACCTGAAGACCTTGTGTGAATGTTGTCCCATATTAAAAAAAAAAAAAAGATCCGGTTACTTTGATACACGATAATAAATCGTGTTAAAATAATAATGATTAGAGGAAAATATCTACCTTATCACCAACGCACTGACAAAACCGGCCGAATAGATAGGAACATATAATTACGCGATATAAAAACTCTATACCACCCCTCAGACTTATCAATTCATGAATCAGTAGGTATTGTCTTAAAAATAATGACAAATATCTTGCTGGTTGTAATTAAATTTCTATGGGACCAATCTGAGTCTGTTTATTATACAAAATATGTTTCCTATTGAAATAAAAATCAAATAGGTTCAAAAACGAGGGAGTTCTTATCCACTGCGCTAGCTAATGCGGCTTGGCGTATAAGGCTCAATGTAGGAGCTCCCTGGCTGCACAAGGGATTACTTAGTGGCGTATTAATAACGGATTGTGAGTTCATAAAAACCTTAATATATATGACAATCGATATGATAATTTATGTCTAGTTCAAAAACTTAGTACCTACATAGCTTAGGAAAAAAAAATGTTTAGTGTGTAAAACTGCATATTGTTTTACCATAAGCACATTAAAGTAATTAAAATTTATCAGACAACAAGTACTTATTGGCCTGAAGGCTAGATTGTAATTTTAGTGTGACGACCAAAAATGGAAGCACATTTATATAACGTATATAATTAATAACGGTATAATAGACTACGGTAATAATTACTTTGCCACTCACAAGGCCACTACTCTAAAGTAATAAAATCGATACCTTGAGAGTCTTGTCTGTTATGCAAATACAGTCTGTCTTCGGCCTTTGCTCTGTTCCATTAAACTTTGCATTAATTCGTTCGCCGCGTCGGTCCAGACTGGAAGATACACAGCGCTATTATTACTATTGGTTATTGAATATCCTATATCAATTAGTTAACTTTCATAACTTTTATGATGTAGGTATCCCACTAATATTATAATTGCGAAAGTTTGTGTGTATGTTTGTTACTGTTTCACGCCCAAATGGCTACACCGATTTCGATGAAATTTGGTATGGAGATAGATTAAACTCTGGATTAACACATAGGCTACTTTTATCCCGGAAAAAGTATAGTTCCCGTGGGATACTTGAGTTAGCGGGAAAACCGTAATCCACGAGGGTAAAACCACGGGGTGCTGCTAGTGTACGCGGTGTTAGTGCCGTTCTATAAACGGGATCTTAAGCGACGTCGTTCTAAGAGCTATGAAGAGGGCTTGAGGTTTGTCTACGAGATGGGTTCAAATTTGAGAAACTCTGTAGGAGAACTAAAGTCACTCATAAAGCCCCGTTAATTAACTGAAGCATGATTGTGTACGTTTGAAAGTGCTCATACCCTCCATATTCTTAATAACATCTGATTATTATTTCTTCATCTGATTTTTTTCATGTCACAATCAAAAACTCTGTGACACTAATTAAACTTCTTCATTTCTACGCTGAAGACGCGGAGCTAAACGCTTGTCAAATCAATTTTACAAATATAAATGTGTGTAGTATCAATAATTGTAAAAAGATAGAATGTAAAATTATAGTTTGTTAATAGTTTTCCTGAAGTTTTTAAATTTGTGGTGGATTATAAGTTAAATAAGGATAACTAATTTTTATTTTACAACTTTAAAACTAGGATACTGTTAATTTCCTTATTATGAGAACTGTATAACCTGCCTAATTAACTTACCCAGTTACATTTTTTATTCTTACAATTTGTTCTAAACAAACGTGGTTCTCACAATCATATGAGCAATCTAGTCGACTTGTAACTAAAAATCATACCAGAATATAAAATTCGGTATACACGCCTGGAATTCATAATTTCCTAAAGTTGTAATCAAAGCCCTGAAGCTCATTGTTCAGACGTTATTAAACAGGGAGGGAATAAAAACGGAGACAATACACGAAGTAACAAGGATGGGTAATTGTTTTCTTGATTAATTCAGAATGGAAGATTCCCTCGCTACGAGCCCACTGTTTGTACAAGATATAGAGGGATAATTAAAATCTGCAGTGTTCTGGAATGTTCTTGGTTATTTAGCTATTTTGGGTGGGTTGCTGTGTGTGGTTTTAGTTTAGTATAATTACCTCTGTGGCAAATATACAGCATTCTACTCGTAGAATTAGTGAGATACTGTGTGCTAAGAGGCTCAGAGTCGCACAACGAGCTATGGACAGGGCTATACTCGGGGTTTCTCTACGTGATCGAATCAGAAATGAGGAGATCCGTAGAAGAACGAAAGTCACCGATATATCCCAGCGGATTAGCAAGTTGAAGTGGCAGTGGGCAGGGCATATAGTTCGAAGAACCGATGGCCGTTGGGGCCGAAAGGTTCTCGAATGGAGACCACGGACTGGCAAGCGCAGCATAGGACGGCCACCGACTAGGTGGACAGACGACCTGACTAAGATCGCACGCAAGGGCTGGATTCGGGCCGCTTCCAACCGGTCCTTGTGGAAATCAATGGGGGAGGCCTTTGTCCAGCAGTGGACGTCCTATGGCTGAGATGATGATGATGATGTGTGCTAAGATAGTTCACTCACAGTGCCCTGTTGCTAGCTGAATTTCTGAGGACTGTAAAAGTGACGCTAACAGAGTAATGCTATACAATCGTTATTTGTTTTACACGTGGGTTAAGTTGGGTTTTGGCATGAGTGCTTGGAATGAAACCTGAGTCTCAGGAAAAAAAGGAACCCTGAGAGAAGCTAAATTTTCAAAACACGAAACGCTAAAACCCATGATTGAAACACAACAATTTTCACCACACTTTTGCACGTGTATTGCACAAGCAATACATGTTTGTTTTTACTTCGCAAATGTGTTGAGAAACGTCGTGTAAAACTCTTGGGCTACGCTCATTTGTATCATAATATTATCAATAATCATAATAGTATCAATAGCTTGGTATGATTTATATTACATTTCATTGTTGCTCCGTAAATCCAATACCTCTAAAATGGTTGGTATAGTATGTTGTGTGCTCGTCTATATCAATCAAATTTTATTTTCAATAGTATATTTTGTAGTCTAGACTTGGTTTTAATAAAGTTAAAAGCTGGTTTCAGCGAATACATTTTCTCTCAAACGTTCGTTCAGATTGGATTTAACTTTTAATACAAATTTACTTTTTGTGGTTTTTCGTCAGTGTTTATTATATTATATTTTGATTTTAAAATATAATTATATAATTTAATTAAAATATAAGGTGGGAGAAGCATGAAAGCAGTATAAATGCACTGGAAATACGAACTCTAAGAAGTATCATCATCGTCATCATTTCAGGCATAGGACGTCTAGTGCTGGACATAAGTCTCCCGTCTTCTAAAATTCGAGTGTAACTGAGTGACAGGGTCAAGAATAGTTTGAGAAGAGATTTTTTTTTATACTGTTTAAATCTAGCGTTTCACGACTATCTCGCTGGATGGTCAGTGAAGATGTGGTCGAAGATGTTATCACGCTAGACCTAGAATGCTTACTGGCTCTCAAGGACTGCTGCCTGAACACACTATGTGCTTGGTGACAGTTTTTCAAACTTGAGGGTGGTAACTAGCCAAGCGGGTATTCAAAGGTACCGTACCACCATGCTAGGAATTTGATAACGGTGTTACCTTCACCGGTAGCTCAAGCTGTTGTTGGGGATCGAACCAGTGTCTTCAGTTTGACAGGCGACGCTCCCCCCGCTGAACTATCATTGCTTCATGCTTCGAATGTTGTGATGTAAATGAAGAAGTAGTGACTAACATTGAGAAAAGTATGTTGAGAGGGTTTGATCATGTAGAGAGAATGAACGAAGGGAGATTGACTAAGCAGGTATAGATGGATAAAGTTAATGGTAGTTGGAAAAGGAAGGCCTAAGCCAACGTTCAGAAATCAGATTGAGGAAGTTCTAAAATTTTCTAGAAAGGGTCAGGTCAAGAGTACTCTAAACCGACTCCCTTGTATGAAAGGTGGTGGAAGAAGCGAAAGAAGGGTGTCGGGATCGTAGCAATTAGAAGTGTGTAGTCTTTGCCTACCCCTTAGGGAAAGAGGCGTGAATTTATATATGTGTGTATGTATATTAAAAAAAAATTCTGACATGTGTATACATATATATTATATCAGTGTTGTAGCAATGTACATTTATGTTAGTACAAAGATTGCGTAGAACCATGTAGAAACCGTTTTAATACTTTTCCCTTGATAATCGGTAACAGTGTGGTCAAAGGTCAATAAGCTTACTATTTTACCTGTCTGCATTGTATTCTCGTTCAATACTAGTACTTATTTTGAACTACGCGCCTATTCTACTTCTTTTTTATTCTTTTTCAAACGCAACGTTCACGGGTCGGTCAATCAAATTTGAAATGAAATTATATATTAACAATCCTAAAACTAGCAGAACTATTTCAATCGAAATTTTAGATTTCTCAAGTGGTACATGCTTAGCAAATCATCTATATAAATAAAATTATTTATCGATACACCGCACCCCCGTATGTATTCGTTATTGCGCAATTTAAGCACACATTTTATGGAAATGTACCTCCATTCGAGTCGTAGGGAACATTCTTGCTATTATAAATCGGCGACGCTCGACCGCTGTCTAAATGACGGTCGATACAAATGAGAACTCATTATACGAAGAACTGCTTTGTGCACGACGGTCTACTACGTAAATAAGACGTCACAGACTCAAGCAAAATATGTTTTGGGTCTGTGCTCAAGAACGAGATCGTTCACTACATCTTTGTAGCAAATTCAGTTTAATAACGTTTGGTAATTAAAGAACAATCGTTTGTTTTATCCGTATCCCCTGTCCGTCCGGCAAGCCGGATAATGACGCGGCTGTATGTGTTCTAAATTCTAATTAAACAACTTGTACTTTCCCATGCCCGCGTATTTTATATTTCGTCGAATTTTACATATATTTTGTTTGGGTAGGTATATTTTATTAACAATAATTTCATTATTATAATCTGGCGTATTTTTTTGAATTATTGGACATTCTTGAAATTAAATATTATTGGACATTCTTCCTTTCAGTAATGGGATGAAAAACATGGAATCTAAATTGTATGCCTAAAATAATCGTGATTTAGGCATCTATGTTGTTTGATGTGTATTTTCCTATCGCGAAAAACCGAGAAATAATAAAAGCTTTAAAACTTATTTTGTCATAATCGTCAAAAACGTAGTTTACACTTAGATCTTGATTTCAAAAGATCTCGAGAGAGAGAGAGAGGTACCCACAAATATTTATCGCAATGCAATAAAAAAAAAAACAACATTAGTTCACTAGATCTTGCAATGATCAGTAACTACTGGCTCTACTTTTTTGTAGGACGCTAAGATTATTAATAATTATGCAGTTTCAAAACCACAAAAATCTACTGCTATTGCATGAGGGTGGATATTTTAATATATATTTTCTTGAAAATGAATTACTTAACTGACTTCTATCTAATTTATATGGGACCAATACGAAAGCGAGAAATAATTTGCAAAAAGCGAGTTATGTCCGATTATACCTGCAAAATATAGACAACTGAATTGGGAACCTCGTCCTTTTTGATGTTGGTTAAAAACTCCTGAAGCTGACGATCCTTCACAAATTAATTTCAAGTCGGTCGAGTTTTGTTTGGCAAAACAACAGGCGCCGCTCGATTGTATTCTTGTTGCGTACAAATGAAGGACTAATGATCCCCGTTGTATCCAACGGGTTCCGGTGAAGAGGTGTTATTGTGTCAGGTAAGACCTTGTTCAATGTTACTTTTTGTATGATTTAATCACAAGAACATACATAGTTATGAATACCCTCGTTTCTTTGAAAAGTTTTAAGTTCTAAAAGATTCAGAGATTTTAGGAAGGCAAAAAGACAGAAAACGAACTGAACTGTTGCTGTCAATAACCACTCTGACCGATGAATTGTGTAGGGAGGTGTCGGTGAAACCTAGCGAGATCTGAGTTACATAATTCTTAGCGCTTCGCTTGCCGCGGCACGCTCGTTCGCTCGCGCGGCTCGCGTGTTGCGCTCTCACAGTTTCTACTTATCCTAACCTAGTGATCTGCGTTATGATATGACCGTGTTTTTGACGCGGGAAAATCCTTTCTGGATACCACCGGCATGGGGGCCACGGTAGTTATGTGGAAGTCTCCACTAGAAAGGAAGGCGACATACCCACTAAAAATGCGGGGAGTTCCACCATTGTCAACTTGTGATCGGTGGCGCGCTCCCGCTCGCGCATTCCTCGCTGTTCCCGTTGACGCCGCTGCCCGCATTGCAGCGGGCCCACCTCGGGGAGGGCGCCATCATCCTCCATCATCCTTCGTGCACGACACCCTCGGGATTCATCTCCATTATCACGATTTTTTATCCCGAACACATTTCGATAATCATCATAACGACGACAACGGATCATAGCATTTAAGGCAGGGGCGGAGCCGAAAACTATAACACCGATGTTTTTCGCCTTGCGACTCTTCAGCCCCCCCGGTGAAGCCCCTCCCCCACGGTGAGGTCCCCCTCCGGTAAAGCAGTAAATGCCGGTAGAGGCAAACAGCATTAGTTTATCCAAGAAAAAAAATCCTTGCGACTACAACTTAATTCTCGTCCCGGCGGTCAACGAGTCAACACACCTCCCAGGGATGCCCCGTGCAGAGGCGAAACACGTCTCAAAGAGGTTCCGGTTACGTAAGATTGCTGGAATAAATAAAAGTCGCGAAATTAACACTAAATAATGTGTAATAATAATATATTTTTGTTTCGATTTCCGCAAAGTAACGCATGAACTTTATTACAGAATATATAAAATCGTTATCCCAAGTCTTTGAATTAAAATTCTTATCTCGGGTATTGAAACTACCTTCCTATAATTACCTAAAAGGTTTGTAACTCGTTTATCCTTTAAGAAATAACAATAATAATTTCAAAGCACTTAGTGAAATTTAGTTTTGCTTTTTTCCGAGAAAAATAAATTTGCTATTGTCATTCTGTGACCTCTTTGTGCCGACCGTTTCATATCAAAAACTTACAGTTCTTTCTAGAGAAAATATCTTACTTTCTATTATATCTTTCTCAAAGATATTTTTATGAGACTGAAACAAATACAGGCAGCCACAAAAATATTCATAACTTAGTACGTGATTTGAAATTATTACTGGCCTACAGCTGCTTGAATATTAACATATTTATTTTTGGCTGAAGAATCTCCGTTTGGATAATAACGCTTGAAATTGCTGACTTGAATTATTTTATGTAGATTACGTAAAAAGAGTACCCCCACGCCTTTAGTTCTTTGTTTCGGAGTGATTATTCAAAAACTAATTCTTTCTTGCGATACTTTTATAACGATGAAAAATTGTGATATTAAAACATTGTTAAAAGTATCTTACTTCTAATTCACAAAAGTTTATACGTTCAGGCTTTACTTTGCAGAAATATCTATATAACATAGATACAAAAATTATGTATATCTCAGCCATAAGATGTCCAATGCTGGACTCCCCCATTGATTTCCATAAGAACCGGATGGAAGCGGCCTGCATCCAGCCCTTACTTGCGGGCTTAGTCAGGTCGTCTGTTTATTAAATTATATCCAACTAGCTGTGCCCCGTGGTTTTAGCCGCGGGGATTACGGTTTTGCCGCTACTAGGGGAAATTTCAAAATCCTTTCTTAGGGGATGCCTACGTCATAACATCTACCTGCATGCCAAATTTCAGCCCGATCCGTCTATCTGGGGATGTGCGTTTATAGATCACTATGTCAATCAGTCAGCCACCTTTGAGTTGTATATATTTTGATTACATTAGATTTAGTGTTGATTCCGCGTGATTCGATTTATTTCGGTAAGGATGCCGTACGCACGGACATCGCTCCCGCATTAATTTGACGTTTTGGTCTAGACTCTCGTGCCGAACGTCTACCTTGTCAACAGCTCCTGAGAATGCCTTGTGAAGAGGCGAAACACGTGTCGAAGCCGTTCCGCCTGACTGAGCTGCTTTTAGTTAAGTCGTACTGTATCTTCTTGTATAAAATGTATCCGGAAAGGAGAGCGGTTCGCACTGTATCCTTATCTGTATAATTGGTATCATTTTAACTATTGTTCCACAATTTCATGTAGGGCGTTAAAAGTTTTAATTTAATCCATGTACTTTATCCATGTGGTTTAACAGCTGTAATAATAAAAATATAAACGGGTAATTGACATGAATAATTAAATTAATATAAGCGGAAAAATAGCGAATTAAGATAAGAACCCACATGCCCCCCTACATTTATTCATTAGAACTAATATGGGAATACAATAATTGACATCTGTTTTTTTAATAAAATAATTTTGATTGTTTCTGAAACTAATTACAGAAATGCTGAGATATAAACAGTTAATAATAATTAATATGGTTCATAAAATGTAATCAGTATGCATATGTGCGTTCTCAGAATTTTACAATTACTGTACTAGATCATGTTCTTGCGCAAGAATGTTACTGAGGGTTTTTATAGCTAAAGGATACATATAAAGGCTTTGCCTGAGATTTGATAAAGTATACAAAAGAGTGAGAGCCGCATTTTTACACAAGGCCATAATAATCGTAAGTTTAGATTAGTAAAGGCGAAGAATTCCTTCTTAGGCAACTGTGTTCGACTTTAACTTGTTAGTTCAAGTTGGATGGAATACTGTTTTAATTAATAAAAAATTATATGATGTAATCCATAATTTCGAAGTCAAGATGCTTTAACTTTACAATATTGATTATGCTTGATGATGATATGGTGCATGCAGCATATGTCCAGCAGTGAACGTGTCATACGCTGGACAACATGATAGCGTTTTATCCTTTATTTAAAATACAATCTTGTAGATTATAATATTGTTTTATTTTAAAAACTTGCAAAAGACATATTTGAATTAAGTTCATAGCAAAGCATCACTTCGCTTTGGTTTTGGTTATCTCACCCAGTTAATACGTTACCAAAACTTTTCCGATTTTCAATTGTCATTCGCAATACACTTCTATTTATCCTACGACTTCGTTACTTTTACCTGTACAAAGTAAGCAACAGTTGCTTGATAATGCGTTACATTCGTGGATTGGGTGATCACGATGTGAATTCGTAAATTGTTTCTCTTTGTTACTGGAAATGTGTCTGGGGTTTGAATTCGGCGTAATGAAGTAAGTTTTTTTTTCTGTGCCAATTTTGGAATGACTGAACTCATTCTGTGTTACAAAAGCATGATGTTGGATAGGAGGATGGAGTTTTGGATTTTTTAAAAACTGTTGCACAATGGTTTTTTACTTCGACATTCTTGTTTCGTACACGACAGTCCGAATGTATTGTCTTGCACGAAACAAAAATTCCAATGAATTAAAATGTATTTATTGTCACCTAATTAAAAACGCATTTACACCCCCGCACTAGAATACCCTACGTTGCGAGAGGTCCTCCAAGCAACAAACATCTATGCTCATCATGACAGAAATATTTGCCGCAGCGGGGATTCGAACCTAGGATCGCGGTTCAAAAGTCAGTGCCACTGATCACTCTTGAAACGCTACATTTATCACCAAAATATATGACTATTCACTTTATACTTTATGCAATATGTATATAAGGTTGCGAAATTGCAAAGTAATCAAGCTGAAATGGATTGGGATCGACTAACAAATTTCCATCCATACATTGACGATGTTATAAAAGCTTGTGAAACGAATAAAACGCTTACACAAGCACATACAGCTCAAATCTCAAGCGAATCGAATTAACATATACTTCGATCCGATTTTTCGGTTCTCATTGCCCTTTACGGTTGGCTATAAAAACGAATGGCAGTCCGGCATCGCGCTATGGCCAGTAGGGAAATCGAATGTCCTAGACTTTCTTTTTGTCAGATTCGAAGTTCGAATTGTGTTATGGGCCAGCTAACGGTCGATTATAAAAGCGGGCTCGATCGAGTTTCCGGAATAGGTCTGCTGTTATTTTGCAGCTGGGAGTTTTTTTTTGTTTCATTTGTAGCCAAATATTCGGAGGTAAGCATTGAATTAATGCTCTTTTTATGTCATTATTTGCTTCATTTTGGCTCCACAAGGCATATGAATTTAACCAGTGTCGAGTAAAATGTTCAAGCTTTGTTTCATCTAAGACATTTTTTATTAGGTTTAGAGCATTTGAGCTAGTTATTAGTATTGTATTTTATAAAGGCAGGTCCGAACAAAGGAGGTCTTTGTTATATCATTTATTTTAAAATTTGCCCAATAAGACATGAGATCAATCATCATCGTCTAGGATGAAGGAGTACATTCGGCTAAAATGGGAAAGTTACATGACAGTTAATATGTTAATTGTGTTCAAATCACACTAGTTGCTGAATTTTTCCTTCGATAATTCAAACGTAAGTTCCGCCTATCATGATGTTTTTGCAATAACCCATAAAAGATATTAGCAATTACAACTGTTTAATTTTATTTTTGAGATGAGTTTTTTTCTGAAACGTAAAGTTTTGTAAAACAGTTACGTCATTAGTTTTTCACCGGAAATTATTTTTTGTTTGAAATTATTATTATGTGTTATTACAAAGGTTATCTAGCGAGCCACTAGCTAATTAAAATGGTTAATTACTGCTATATTTTAATGTCAAATAACAAATAGAGGTCACAATATCGTATTCACAGCAAATACAGTAACACGCAATACGACATTTAAAGAATCAATTTCGTAAAAGCGCCCTATTATTACAGATATTAAAACATTCATTGGCGGGCATAGAACTTGATAGCGACGCCGAAATAATATAGTAGGTGACGAGAAATTTCTTTTGTTACCAAAAAAAATATCGGTGTTAATTTAATATCTTTTTAATTGAAAATAAAACGTCAACTACTATAGGAATTTAGGACTGGATAAAAGCGTGTTGTTTTATCATCGCAATGTGTAAAAACCGCAAACAAACAAATGTAAAAAAATGTCTGATATGTTATTGAGTATAGGCATACATTATTATCATGTGCGAATCGCTGGACAAAAGTCAAGCGTAAAACAGATCTGCGTGGCTTCAATACACCAAGTTCAAAATGTATTTACACCTCACAAAATATGTGAAATTATCAATGTGATAAATTGATTTACCTAACGCGGCGACGACTGTACAAAGGTACAGTAGGTAAAGACCCACCTGTAACGTTTTTCTTCAGTACTTTTACTTCATCTTCTTGTCCTTAACTTACGCTAGGTATGGTCACCACAACATTATTTTCCTCTTCCACTCCATTCTATTTTATTTACATATTTTTTTTACTACAGTGAAATTTACATATATTTGGCATGTGTTCAATAACTTACCTACGCAAAAATCTTATGCGTATAAGTCAAATGATATAAAAAGTATGCAAGGAAAAACAAAGACACATTAATTAGTATACGAGTGAGTATACATTTCGACAAAGTCGGATTTAATAATAGACGCCAAAAGTTAAAACACTGTACAGCTAGTGATTAAGTACAGCCTAAACAAAAAGGCGAAACGTATGTGCTGTACAGAGTAAAAAGTGGAAAAGTGCTGTTTTTACCCTACCTACATACGTCGGGCTGTGTTATTAACGGTTACAGTAAATATCAGTAAGTAGCACATCTTTGAATGAAGAAATGTTTTATCTCGCCCAGATCTCTAATGTATGTCTGTACTCGTATATTGTTTGATATTGTGGTGTTTTGTATAGTTGGGTCTGCATAGGGTTTGAATTGAATATTGTAGAATTGCACCGCATTTATCATGCGACTAGTTTCCGAGTCTCGTTTGGTCGGTACTTTCACTTCCGAAAATGCGCTTTAGTTAAAATATCTGCAAGTGTGGTCACAAAAGACAGGTTCAAATGTATCAAAATTTTATCAAACTTTCAGATGTATATTTTTTTGTGTCTGGGCGCTTAGGCCCGGCCCGCGACTACTGCAGGTATTTATTATTCCACAACCTTCTCATTCTCTGAGATATTCAATCAGAATAAAAAGGTAGAGACTGTTTGTGTAGTTTTTTTACTTAGCACCAGCACTTACAGATGGTAGGGATCCTTGGGGACAGGTTTTTCTCATGCTAGGTGCTAGGGTATTAACATACTAATGGTTTATTCGCCTATTTTGAATGGTTTCTTCAAACCTACCTACGTTCATATTTTAGTTTTTTTTAACAAATCGCACAGGATGTGGCAGCGAAAAGATAAACATAATCCCACTGGTTTATGTAGTAGTAGAATTAGTTTAAACATTATAAAAGCCTTCACTAGGTACTTAAAAGTGGATTGGTTTTTACCTTTGGCTACAATTGAAAAGTCTCTTATAAATGTCATTGAATATTGAACCATATTCAATACAATTTCTTCGGGACCACTCTGTAAATTATATCCTTACAAATGTATGAAAATGTTTTCAATCATTTCATCATTGAAAGAATATTCATATTAAAAAAAACACAATAGAGCTTATAACTTCTCCGTTTTGGAAGTCAGATACACTTTTAATCCCGTGGTATTATGCATCCTGTTATCGGATCGTTTTTTGCTAGATGTCACTCGTTTAAACATAGTTCACTGCGTTATTGCACACTGTGATCATAGCCTCACATGGTGTTGCATTTAAGGGCTGGCAAACACTTTGTGTGTCAGTTGTGTATTGTTTTTCCGCAGCGTTTTAATTGCAATCTGTTGCATAAATAGTTATTTTACTTCCAAAATAAAGCGTTTTATGTTATGTAACGTAACGATTTTAACTATAGATATCTTATGAGCCGAATTAAGTGAATTTGTATATATTATATCATATTTGAATGTATCGAAATATGGTTCGCAAATTTAAATGGTATAACGTACGTAAGGGGTATATATTACCTATATTACCTTAAGGGGTCCTATGTATATATTATGCTAATTTAATTTAATAACTATGATGATTCAGTGCTTTTTAAATAAATTTATCGTAAGTATTTTTTACGTCATCCTACTTACGATGATTATTATTAAACACATTAAGATTCGTATGTACGAGGCATATAATAATGCAATAATTAAGTGCGATCCAACGTGGTTTCACTGTTGCATTCGCAATACGCTGCCAACGTTGGTGGGCTACAACATTTTAGCTACCTCTCTATAAGCTAGCAATATCTACTTGGTTGCCTAAATGGTTTTGTGTAGCTATATAGAATAAGCTCGTATTATTTTTATTGAAATGAGAGCATCCTTTTGTTTTTCCGATAGGTACAATCCTGGATCCTATACCTTTTAGACTTACGTATTGCATCCCTGCATTTGTCAATCGCAATCTTATAACAGTTTTGAAAATTTCGCTCGTTAAATATATAGTATGTATTTGATTTTAATCCGAGAATTTTCCGTGCAAAATGGTCCTATACACATGGTCGCACGTACACGCACACAATTTCAAGTCATTACCGAGTTGGATATTTCACGACCTTTGACTACTAGTAGGTCTATACAAGACGGGAGCTACAGATAATCCCCTATGCCGGATGCATGAAGGAAAACGTGACTGTGGAACACGTGCACTTTGAGGGCATAGAAAGTATCAGAATCACAACCGGACTGCGTAAGGCTGACTCTTTAATGTCTATGGAACACCCACATGTGTTACTGGAGCATTATGCTAGCGACCCATGCTGCCATGCTATATTAAGGAGCTAGGATGGCGCAGGTAATGGTTGGCGGGGGGAATGCACAAAACACCTCAAGCGGGACGTCGGTGCAGGACTTAGCACCCACAAATCGAATAAGACGAATAGTTCATAATTAAAGCATTTACTCTTGACAAACTTTTTGTGCTGCAAAAACATTGATAGTGCTTGTATAATGTTTTATTTTGTAAAAACTTGTGAAGAAGCAAAATCGCCAAGGATTTGTGGCCGACGTCGTCCTCGGCCAATCAATTCACGTTAGAGAGTATTCCGGTCCCCCGGCACCCTCGGGATCCCCTTTCAAATCCATTAGGCACTTTGTACCGATACCAACAATCAACTTTTATATCCATTTGACTTCCCTTTTTGTTTCTGAAAGATCATCCATTACGTTATAAAAGGTTTATTAGGAGGACTAGTGTTCCCGCATTACAAGCTGGTTATTAAAAGCGGATTAAATATGTGTGAAAATGGGACTAATACGATAATACACATTTTTTTTTAAATAAAATCGTAAAAATGTATGAACCCACGGCTTCGCGGATGGAACATAAATAATTGTTATTTTTAAATTGGCGATTCATATCAGCGCCCATGTCACACTTTCAAATATAGTTTGCGTCAACTTTTTGTTACTGCATAAATATTACAATGTTAAGTCAACTGAGTTCAATAATATGTTCAATAGTATCTATTTACTATATATAATTATTTGTGATTACCAAAATAATAAACGTACAAAACCGTCGCGAATGGAATATAAATAATTAATAATAATTATAATATTAATATGGGACAATATTCACACAAGGTCTTCAGAACCCAAACTAGGCAGAGCCTGTATTATGGTAACCTGATGACTGATATATATACTTATATACATATACACACCCAGACACAGGTCAAACAGACATGTTCATACGCACAAATGCTTGTCCTGTCCGGGAATCGAACCCGGGACCAGCGGCTCAGAAGGCAGAGTGGTACCAACTGCGCCAACTGATGATGATGATGAAATCAACGAAGTTCAATATATGTTCAATAGTATCAATTCACTATGTATGATTATTTTTTCACTACTAAAATAAGCCAGGGGTAATAATGACGGGCCGGTTGGCGCAGTTGGTAGCACTCTGCCTTCTGAACCGCTGGTCCCGGGTTCGATTCCCGGACAGGTCAAACATTTGTGTGCATGAACATGTCTGTTTGACCTGTGTCTGGGTGTGTATATGAATTTAAGTACATATATCAGTCATCAGATTACCATAGTACAGGCTCTGCCTAGTTTGGGACCTGAAAACCTTGTGTGAATGTAAATAAAAAAATAAATAAAATAAACGTGCACATCTCACATATTAAAGTCATAGTAGTTACTTTTATTATAAGACCTATATATTGCATTTTTAATCTTCTTATTCATTGTTTGACATGGAGTTAGCAGGTTGGGAAGTACTTGTTCAGACGAAAACTAAAACGGTCAGAAAATAAATTTCAACTTTTCGTAATACTTGAGTATAAAAGTAGTTTGGAAATTCGGAATCTTTCTGGCACTTTCATTTTCTGCGCTTCTATTTATATCGATTTAATAACTTTTGAAAAAACGACTTTAATAGAGGTAAAGATTTGGCTGTGATTATGTAGACGACTAAACGCCTGATAACTCTGCTTATAATTGAACTCTTTGGATATGCTACCGTAGTTCCATATGTATTCACGCTCTCAAACAGTTTGGAAACTAAAAATAATTATTTTCGTTTTAAATACGCAAACATTTTTGAATTGAATTTTTTAACAGTCTCCAAGTTATGGGCTCCGTTTCTCAGAAGACTTAACTTCTCGGCGAATGTAGGCTTTATTGAATTAGTTCCAAAGTAGAATGGGTCTCTCCCCAAGGAAAGCATCTGTCAAAACTGTTGACGAAAAATATGACAAAGTTTTAAGTAAATCGTGCAACTCGTGGCATACCTACTGTGGATGACTTGAAGTACGTAGGATAACGCTTAGGTTATCCTTTATATATTTAAATTATATGAAAAGCAAAGTTGTTTAATGTACTGAACTTGAAAAAGGTAATTAGGCGTAAACATATATAATAGTTGTTTGTTTATTTCTTCAAAAGCAGGTATTTGCTTCAACACTATATAAAATTCAGTAATTTGTATTTTGTGAGGTCCATAGCCTATGAGTGAGTGAACCGCTAGCTTTGAATATGTATTTCGAATTTTATGTATATTTACTTTTACGTAACTTTCATAACTATATCAGTTAAGACCCGATAAAGATATATTTTTGAAACAATTAAGAGGGTTTTTTTTCAGTAAGTACACTTGAAAATATGAACTTTAAATTATTCATTGATTTTGTTCTCCCAAAATACCTTTTTTATATCTGTTTTTAAAATAAGATCTATATCTGATATTTTTTCTGAACACAGGGACGGATATAACAGAATACAGTGCGGCACGCTATAATCAAATTAATAGTAGTCGATAAACATGGCAAACATCCAGAATACCCTAATTATTATCCACTTTTCCCCTATCTACATTCAGTAGCAACAGATGCATCATTAAACTACGTCGCGATTCTCGTGTTCATATTCTACCTCTCGATTTTGCGAACATTGTTTGAACCGAACAAAGCAAACCGCCAGGTTTCGATTCATTTGCATAATGAGTCAAACGTGTCCATTAGCTGGACAAAAATCTTTAGTAAACAATATTATCATTTAAATAGTATCACCGAGTCATTAATACAGTGCTATTTGCTGAATAGCACTGAAAATCATATTTTTATTTATTTACAATTTGAAATAATTGAACCAAACATTATAGAGCCGGGAACATACTTTACTGTGGGATTTTTTTTTGTCCAATCCTTAAACCGCCAGTGGTCTGGTTGAAAACAAAATACCTCCTGAGGATACGTCGTGCTGTGTCAAGAAGCATTTATGAAAGTTATAGTTAAGAATCATTATAACTTTCAGTTTAAATTGTCACAGTCCATGGTCTCCATTCGAGAACCTTTCCACCCCAAGGGCCATCGGTTATTCGAGCTACGTGCCCTGCCCACTGCCACTTCAACTTGCTTATCTGCTGGGCTATATCGGTGGCTTTCGTCCTTCTACGGATCTCCTCATTTCTGGTTCGATCGCGTACAGAAACCCCGACCCCCTCTCCATAGCTCGTTATGCGCCTCTAAGCCTGTTTCGTGATCCATAGTCTTACGTATTATTACGTGAGTACGTACATACGTACATATCTCACGCAAAATGCTTTGTTACTCGTCAGTTGGCAACAGGAACGTAAGATGTCTTCAGACTTTTATTTATGTCCGCACTATATTATCTAGATCGGTACAGCCGTTTCTGCGTATTCAAGTAACAATCATAGATTTGCAATATACGAACCGACTAGGACTCACGTTGGAAATACTGGAAAATTACTCTCCGTACAGTTTCGACCTTATTTTCAGTTCTTCATCGTGCCAGGCGAAACTAGTCGGAGAGTAATTTTACAGTATTTACCACGTGAGTCCTAGTTGGTTAGTAGAGTAGGTACAATTATGAAAGAAACTCGCGATATTTTTTTTTACATTCATAAGATTAGTAGGAAGTACGTACGATAATTAACCGATAAATACATATTACATTGACACACATTAAAATCAGATCGAATATGTACTAGATTAGGTAGATACGCATAGACCGGCAGTAACAGGTCGGGCTAGTCAAACATGTGAAAAGCGTTTTGTAGCAATTCGAGCATTTACGAGCGATTGTAATATTTTATGTTAAACCGTAAAAACTACTATTGAAATATGACAAACGCGTTTGTGTCGCGGTCGGCATTCGTAAGGCCACTTCATTTTCTTCGTTTTTATATTGCCCAATTTTATAGCTTCACGGTAAGTACCTACGAAAAAGCTATTTCGCTGAAACGTACCTGCTCCCTTTTATTATTTTTTATATGTTCTAATTTCGCTTTATTAAAACCCCGTATATCTTACGTGCACAAAAAGAATTGGATCGTATAGAATTACATTCGATCCGTATTCACATGTTAATAACTCTCACGAGATGAAAACGCTGGAATTCAATATCAAGCGTAAAATATACGATATCACATTATAAGACGTTCCATTTACTTTTCAATGGAACGGTAAGGAGGCGTCAAACCTTACAGCCTCCTCAAAAGACAATACAAAGCTCTCAGTCAAAGGTAAAGAAAGAAAGCGACGAATCTAATAAACGGTCCCGTATCCATTCCGTTTGTTGTTCCATATCCAGATAAATGAGAGCCGCGGGGCGTGCATTGGCTGCTCTTCGTTAGTTCGTATCAATATTATTTGCGGGATGCGCAGGAGACCACGCTAAATCGGTCGCATGGATGTCCAATTCTGGGAAATGGAAGGGTACACCCATGGGACCGGCTTTCACAATAGACCTTCCCGAATGAGAGCCATTAATTCGCATCTTTGTTTTATAAAAGCACAAAGTGACGCGAATCGACGTTATGTGAGCTCATTTAACGATAATTCAGCTCAAAAATGCTTTCGTACAAAAGCGCTTGTGCCGCCCTACTCACTGCTAACGATTTTGAACTGAGGGCATTAACTTCAATTGCCTTGTAATAAAACGTATTGTAATATCCCGGACAGGGTTAGAGCTTAATCTTTTGTAATAAAAAATAAAATACACACAATTTCTGTGAACAGTGTCAAATGAGTCGGCCCTTTCGCCTACAATTACTCTTACGACCCTATTCAATATTGATGTACCGAAATAAAAAAGGAATATAAAGCGGGAATCGAGCAAACTAGACAATATTTTCCGAAGAACAACTCGAATTTATAGAACAAATGCGAAACGGTCGCGCATACGAAATCGGGGTATGAAGACTTTATTGAAATAAATCAGATCGACCGCAAACAGTGTGGTGTTTGGGTAGTATCCTTTTTTTTATTAAAGTATCGAGTGGATGAGAGTGTTGGGGGTTTACGAGTGTTTGCGGGACAATGAATCCGAACAGGTCCGAGCCCGCACGAAAGATATAAAATCTCGAATAGGAAGGGGGTCTACAATAAAATTTCATTTTTATTCGGTCCCGGGATAAATGGTCAGTCTTGGCGATTTATACGACACAGTTGTCAGCCGTAACTGACTATATACGGCACATTCACCTTAAGAAATACCATTTGTCAGTTTAGAGAGCTGTTTATTCTTTATATGACCGTTTTTCATATTAAACACCCTCTCGAGTGCCTTTTTAGTGCTACAGAAAACACTTGTGAGGTATTAGAGAGGTGTATAATAAATTCGGGTAATTGGTTATGAATTGAAATATGTCTTTATGTATTTAATATAATATATTTTTGGGGAATCATAAAAGTTATAGTAAACTGGAACTAGTATTTTATATCCTACAACATATAAAAAAAGTTCTAGTTGCATGCGAAGTGACGCGAAGAGAAGACAAACGCCTCACCAGCGTTTGTTTAAGTCGAACTTGTTTGCTAAACACTGGCATAACACAAGTTATTGTTCGATAAATATTATAATAACCGATTTAAAGCACCTGCATTTTTTAAAGATTTTTCTCAATATTATAAAATAACTAAACTGAATTTGATAAATGATAAATCGAAGCCTCGAATGCGTACTCTTTCAAATAAAAAAAAGATTGTCATAATTGGTCAACAGTTTTGGCGGAGAAATCGATGAACATACCTACATTAAAAAATATATACACATCCTCCTTTTTTGAAGTCGGTAATATATATATATAGATGAAGCAAGTTTGTTGTCTGGTAGGTATTTAGCAACCATCACGGACTGACAAACGTGTTGAGGTAGCGAGATGACCTAGTGACGCTGGAGGAAACTAGATGCAAGAAGCTGCTTGCAAGTTGTCCTCCTGAAGCATATTGGGAGAGGTATCTGTCAGCAGTGGACATCCTTTGACTGAAATGATAATAGGTTCAGCTGTGGCGTGTTAGATATAAACTACATTGAATTACCGTTTTACGACGATACTTTATTGCAAATAAAGCATTTTACCCCCTAAAGGTATACCTTCAGACGCCTTTAATCACTTGTGCTAAAAGTCAATGTCGTCATAAAGCCCTAATATAAAAGGATCATTCGCCTTTATTATCTGAAAACAGCGTCTTGCTCTTCATCCTTCGCATAAACGATATCAAAACTCACTAATCCCTTTATCTCATTAACAGCTGAAAAGATTATGAACAGCCAAAATAAAGTTACAAGTTTAATAAAACAACCAGATTATACCGCCGTTGGAACTCTTCTCCCGTCCCACCACGGACGGTAATGGTCCAAAAAATGAGTCCATGGTATTAAAATAAGCCCCGACCCGGACTCTTTCCAAGTAAGTCCCTTATACATCGATGGAGACGCGAAATTTGAACATTTACTGCCCTACCGTTATATTTTTTATGGACTGTTCATAAAATAACTTCACGAATACATTAAAACGGCGTTTAGTTGGCAACGTTTGCTTTGAAGCTATATTTTTAACGTTTATAGATGTTTTGCATAAGCCCCTGAGTGGTTGAAATGCTTCTGAATAATGAAATGTCTGCGAAAAGTCGCTTCGAAAATTATATGTCCACAGGCTTGGTGAAAGGACTGAAACTTATATGAATACGAATTTATTACAATAAGCACGGCAGTAACCACTTACACGTATCTTTAGTTAATGACGTATAATAAACATCATCATCGCCGTTTTTCATTACCACGCGGGTAAAACCGCGGGGCGTGGCTAGTATGTACACAAAATAAATACAAAATTTAATAATTGCATCATATTTTTTCGCCAAATGTCTGTTGTCACGACTAAGGTGGCCGCAACAGACCGAGCTGTTTAGTTTTGACAGGCTCTATAGACCTAATCTTTTATAAAAATAGTTTAGAATGGGTCTAAGTCAGATATATTTATGCCGACCCGTATTAAGGTGCTAATTACGAGTATATAGAAGGGACGTACTCACATAAGTCTTTTTAAACGCTTACAAACTCCAGCCGTTGCCAGCTCCACCTTTCAATGATTGTGGAATTTTTCCACGTTTCCGGATTTGAACGAATGCGGCCCGCGATTCTCGTCATATTTCACGCCACTCCGGAATTCATAACTCGCGTTGATGTAACACCGCCTTAGCTCATTCCCCGTGGAGTATGATCCACACTACTTATGATTCCGCCATAAGGAGAGATGAGATTATATCGATGTTTATATCGAAGTTTTAGTTCAATTTTAACTCGCACAATACGCACTATACCTTATCAAGCACAGAATAATAATAATATCATATACAGACTGTTCCTAGAGCGTGTGCCTTAAAGAAACGAAAGGTAAGTAGGGCCACGTGCGATACCACAGCGGTGTTTGTAACCTCAAGAACCTGAGGATACCTCCCCTTTACCTGTGGCACACCTCCTGCCGAATACTCTTATTTCAACTTTATTAATACTATTATTTAAGTTTCCCGCCCATGTTAGGGCATGATCCTGAACCTTGATTTGTGTATCTAATTATTATTATTATTTTTAGAAGTATTGTAATATTATATAATCATCGGGTATTATCTGAATTTTGGGTATCGTCACTTTCACTAGAATGTAAGATTTTTTTGAACACTTTGGTCCAATCCCATCTCGACTCATAACTGCGCTCATAAGATTATCGATAAACCTAGCGCAAATAATCTAGCGTTATCTATTGAGCAAACAGATACGCTTGCAGAATTGGGGCTGAATCTATTAGAACTTGCTGACAAAGGGCATAACAATGCATGAAATATATCAGTAAACATTTGGCCAGGTTAACAAGGTTAAAAAAACACTATTGTGGGGTGCAAAAATAATTTTATTTTTCACGCTAAATAGAAACGACCCCACCCTCAAACGAGTGGCCTGGATATAGAAAAGAGCTTGCTCACAAAATATAACAGCATATTATTATTGAACCCAAAACTATGTATATCTGATACCAATTCCCTCGCCAAATATATTCTAGTGCTTGTGTTACTTATTCTAAATTTGACATATTGATCTTGGAAATTCTTGTATAATACAGACACGCTTAATACAGACCTTTTAGTTATCATCTCTTATATTATCGACACTTTACGATATCCTTATTTTATCCCTATAGACTATTTTACTTTTCTATATTCTATGCCACGTTTCGCCTATATCGCGTGTCAGAGTTTAAGCTCATAGTGAAAATGTAGGGTTTGTTCACCAGCACAATGATGAAATATGCTGTTCCACCCGTGACTGCAACCTAGTTGCATGTTTAATGTGTTTGCAACTTGCTATTTTAAAGACATTTAACACGTATTTTAACACCGTGACCCGTGAGTTTCTGAGTTGGAAAAAAGAAATCGTTTTGATATTATATGCCCTTATAATAGTGTGGTTTTTTTATCGGTCACAGATTAATTTTCGATTACTTGCAGATTAGTCCTGTAAAAAATTTATAAAACTCTTAATTTATTAGGAAGTGTTAAATGTTATTTACTCGTATTGTTTTAAACTTTCGTGGCTTTTCACAATAAAACGTTATTACTACGTATACGCAATACGTATACGTGCGTATACGTATACGTCGTACGTCATACGTATTTAGTCGATTTTTATTGTCTCTTTGATTTTCTATACTGGTTTAATTGCAACACTCGCACTCCTATCGATAAAGTTGTTGATGCCTTACTTCTTTACTACTGTACTAGAAAACCTAGCACAATAATATTATAATTATTTTACTTGACAATACAGAGTAGTATATTTCACGCTAACTTTCTTATTGCAATGCGTCAGCGTAATAAGATATAATACTTACACTTACGAGAAACCCTAATTTTGTGTAATCTGTTAAAGATAATATGTACAGACACGAACACATGGTAAAACCCATTTGAAAATAATAGCCCGTGTTTTTGCCTGCTCTTCTCAGTTTAGCTCTATTTATTTTCGAAAGTGACCTTAGAGTCTGAATTTATTTTGTTTTATTGACGTTTATAAGTATGTATTTGATTTCTGCATTGAATAAATGCTTATAGATTTTGTATTTTTATAAATAAAATGTATTTAAAATACATGATGAAGCTAATGAAAGAAAGGAAATTATTTATTACTGACAAACAACATTACATATAAAACAAAAAGAAAAAACACATATTTAGGTCATGCATACATTTAACTTATTACTTTAAAACATTATGGGAAGACGAAACAACATTTAAGAATGATAGATATAGATTAAGATTCGACCAAAAAAAAAATAACCTATCTAAGCTAAATAGTTTTATTTGTAGTGTTGCGTAATGCCAGAAATGAGTCCCTACTCAGCGTTATGCGAGGGTTTGACAACCTTCGCGCTGATTTTCAGTAGGAACTCATTGACTGTATATTATACATTAGCTTTATCACGTATTTCAAGTTATAAACGCTTCTTCATAGACTTGGAAGAATTTCTTTCTTAAAAATAGAAAAGACGGTGACTTAAAGCATAAAACTTTAAAAAATTCCGTACAAGAATATTACCTCAAAATTTCTTCTCACTTTGTATGCCTTACTTACTTGTGGCGGCGAGCAGCTTACGACGTCACGTCGTAAACCCATGGCTCCTCATGGTTCCGTGGCCCAGCGTTATGTGTGAAACGGTTGGGAAGATCATAAAAGTGTATCTTGTTTGTGGTTACCTTAAAATGAAAATTACTGGTACAACGGTAAGTAGGTACAGTGTTGTAGGTGTTTTTTTTATTAAGGATTGTGTATAGGTAGACTCATAGTATATGAGGCAGTTATATTATGAATGTATAAAACACGGGAGTTACTCACGTAATAAGTCAGCGGGTTCCGACTATAGTTTCAACCATATTGGGTGGTCTTTTTCAAGGAGAATACGGGGTGCTCGCGGACGCGGTCGCGATTCGCCTAGTACAGCAGTTATATTGTTTTCTGAGATATGTATTTTACGATATAAATAAAAATATAAAAATGATTTAAAAGGATATTATAGAGAGGGCGATGCTATCTAATCAGAAAGAGAGGGAAATCTGTCTAAAGGCAGGGACCTCTGTTCTTCTAGATTAGCCTAGCGGATTAGCAATTTGAAGTGGCAGTGAGCAAGGCACATATCTCGGAGAACTGATGGCCGCTGTGGTCAAAAAGTTCTCAAATGGTGACCACGGACTGGCAAGCGCAGCGCAGGACGTTCACCGACAAGGTAATCCTGAGTAAGATCGCAGAAAGAAGCATGATGTGAGCTGATTCCAACTGGTCTTTGTGGAGACCAATAGTGGAGGCATAAGTTAATCTGTGGATTTCCTATGGCTGAAATGTTGATGATGATAAAAGATTCACAGCATTGCATCTAGCTAAGAAAACAGATGGGAAACAGAACTGATGTCATGCTTTGCTTGCGTTTTCATTATTCATTTTGGTTGTGCTAATAAAACCTCCATTCTGCTTGTAAACTTATTGTAGGTACTTAGCCCGCCCTTAACAGATATTTTTGTTCCTTGCCTATCTGTTTCTTTTTGAAACTTGTTAAACAACTGAAATTACAGGTAGACGGCCCCCCAGGGTGATGTTTTTAATTTGTTTATTCAACATTCGTTTTCGGCTCGCCTTTAAGTAGGTTAAAGAACATCTTCAGTTGTGAATCCAAAGTTGTTTAAGATAGGACTTACATTTTTATATGATTAACTAGCTGCTTCGTTCGCGTGGCTTACAGACTTCCACCGACTCTTGCCTAATGTTGTGGCGACGGCCGATGGTGGTGCGATGGGTTTGGTGGTTTTATTTTTAGACACTGAAAGATTACTTAGATTTAGTAAAAAGGCGTAGTTTTACTTCACTCTCGCTATTTTAGTGTCCATACTCACACTATTTATTTTTGAAGTATTTGATCACTTTTTTTTTTTATAATATTATGTTGAAATATTTTTCAATTTAAAGCCAACCATTTATTTGTTTATTCACGTATCTTACTGGATGTGGTCGAAGGTTGATTCACGATAGACTTTGAGTGTTGACTGGCTTTCATGGACATTTTTTGAAACTAGATGGTATTTTAATAACACTCATGCTTATTATAAGAACGATGCGCATATGGCGCAATCATCAGGTCTAGAAACTCCCTAACATTTATGCGGGTTTAGCTACTACAGAGGGGTAGCTATAGCCAAGCGGAAATAATGAAGTACCCTGATCAATGCAAAGGAGCTCACATTATAATAATGTATTTGCATATTGTAAATCATCATTATCATCTCAGCTATACGATGTTCACTGCTGGACATATGCATCCGCATTGATTTCCACAAAGACGAATGCAGGCGGCCCGCATCCTGCGATGGTCACCTGTCAACTGTTGTTAATATTTTAGCTCTAATGTATATATAGCCGAAAGGATAAGATAGATTCCCATAGATTAATCGCTTCAACCCTTTTGACCATCTCGATTAATCATTGCAAGTCCACAAGCTTATCGTTAAGCTTTATACTGCAGCCCGGGATTCAGTATTTTTTTATATGTGAACAAAAGGCGGAAAGTTTCTCGAAGGTTTTCCGAAGTTTTCATCGTCTAATCCCACATTGCGAGCGCTATTTTCCCGATTTAGTCTGCAGAAGATCAGTATTATGCGGTAGCATATTTTTCAACTGGCTTCAACCAGTTCAGACTGGTTTCAAATCGATTTTTGTGGAGTTTAATATAGCACAGATTTCATCGGAACAAGATCATGCAAATTGATCGGTCTCCCAAATGTATTCAGAAAGTAATATAAGAATTTATATGAGAAGAAATGCATAAGCATATGTATGACGATAAAAAAAGAATTACAGATATGCTGACTCAAAATATTATAAGTGTATGCTTGTATGTTTGTTCAATTTTGCATGCTCGTTATCAAGGATACAGAATAAAAGTTTTCTCGAGTCATTTCTTGATTGACAAAGCCTAAGTATATTATTACAATCCGATATTCTTAATATATATAAATCTCGTGTCACAATGTTTGTCCTCAATGGACTCCTAAACCACTTAACCGATTATAATAAAATTCGCACACCATGTGCAGTTCGATCCAACTTGAGAGATAGGATAGTTTAAATATCAAATTATAGTCGCAATTTTAATTTATTGCTAATTATTAGCACACTTATTACAGTCACAATTATCTGTTAACTCCAAATGATTCTAACAGATGTCGATACCTTTCGACTGGGTTGAGTAAGTAATCAATAGATGGCGCTGCTATGGTAAATCTACGAACGTGTCATATAAGCTACATTTTAACAGCATAATTACCACGTGTTGTTGACGCTATAAAATTAATGTAATATAACAAAAACTTTAGCCACAGCAACGCGTGGCCGGGTCAGCTAGTCTACTTATATAGTATTACCTACATACCTCTATGTAAGCAGATGCCGGTTGCCGTGGGGTACCGGCATAGAATAGTACCCCCCCATGTCTTCCCGTGGGTGTCGTAAGAGTCGACTAAGGGATCGCGCACCAGAAGGATGGGCAGCAGCGCCTTCTGAGATTCACATTTGTACTGCGCTCGCCAACCCGCCTGCCAAGCGTGGCGAGGATTGGCAACCCCCCCCCCCCCCTATGAGAGTACAAAATACGACCAGGCCCCCAGTCCCCGGCAGCTCCGCTAAAGCTGGCTCCGGTAGCGGCCAGTGTAACGGTGGAGCAGGGGGTGCGAAGAATCCCCGGCAGACGCACGGCTACCACTCCTTCATTAAACGACCTCTGGCCCTGGTAACACATAACGTAAGAACTTTGTTGGCAGACGAGAGGATCGTCGAGCTGGAAGAAGAAATGAGTAAGTTACACTGGGATATCCTGGGGTTATGTGAAGTCCGTAGTGAGGGTGAGGACACCATAACCCTAAAATCCGGTAACTTGCTCTACTACCGGGAAGGCGACCAAAAGTCCCAAGGTGGTGTCGGATTTCTCGTTCGCAAGTCCCTCACTAACAACATTATTACCATCGATAGCGTTTCGAGCAGGGTGGCATACCTAATACTCAGAATATCAAGAAGGTATTCGTTGAAGGTCATTCAGGTATATGCACCGACCTCGAAACTCGGAACCGATGAGGAGGTAGAGGCTATGTATGAGGACATTAGTAGGGCCATGCATACCTCCAAGACCCATTATACTGTTGTTATGGGGGACTTTAACGCAAAGTTGGGCAAAAAAAGTGATGGAGAGTTGAGAGTGGGGCAATTTGGTTATGGACAACGGAACCCCAGGGGACAGAGGCTGGCCGACTTCATGGAGAAAGAGGGACTCTTTATGATGAACTCTTTCTTTCAGAAGCCGCCTCACAGGAAATGGACCTGGTTGAGTCCTAACGGTTCCACGAGAAATGAGATCGATTTCATCATGACAACCAAGAAACAAATATTCAATGATGTCTCTGTGATCAACATGGTGAAAACCGGTAGTGATCACCGCATAGTAAGAGGCATATTGAATATTAATGTTAAACTTGAGAGGTCCCGTTTGATGAAATCCACGCTCCGACCTCAAAATGTCCATATTCAAAACCCCGAGAGCTTTCAACTTGAGCTATCCAATCGCTTTGCTTGCCTTGAGAACTGTGCGTCGGTGGACGAGACCAACAACAGATTTGTAGAAACTGTCCACGCAGTGGGGTCTAAGTTCTTCAAACCCCGCCCCACAAATGGACCTCAAAAACTCTCCAGCCATACCCTTGACCTCATGGCTGAACGACGCTCGTTGCAACTGCAATCATCTGATGACGCTGCGTCATGTAGGCAGCTCAATAGACGAATATGGAAATCCTTGCGACACGACATCCGTACCTTTAATACAAATCGTATTGAAGATACGATCGAACGGAGAAAAGGCTCCAAAGTGTTTGCAAGAGACCCGTCTATTGGGCAAAGCCAGATGACTAAGCTGAAGAGAGATGATGGCAGTATAGCGTCGACCAAAGCAGAGGTGCTTGGAGAGATTGAGAGGTTCTATGGGCAGCTATACACTTCGGTCGCTAAGCCTGTTGGTAGCTTGGCCAAAGACCCAAGAGCCAAGCTAACCCGACACTATACCGAAGACATCCCGGACATCAGCCTGTACGAGATTAGGATGGCTCTGAAGCAGCTTAAGAACAACAAGGCGCCGGGTGACGACGGAATCACAGCAGAGCTTCTGAAAGCGGGTGGCTCACCGATACTGAAAGTCCTTCAGAAGCTCTTTAATTCCGTGGTCCTCGAAGGTTCAACGCCGGAAGCATGGAACAGAAGCCTAGCGGTGTTGTTCTTTAAGAAGGGTGACAACACATTGCTTAAGACTTACAGACCCATTTCGCTTCTGAGCCATGTTTACAAGCTGTTTTCAAGAGTCATCGCGAATCGTCTCGAACGCAGGTTTGATGACTTCCAGCCTCCCGAACAAGCCGGTTTCCGAAAAGGCTACAGCACCGTAGATCACATCCATACGCTGCGGCAAGTTATACAGAAGACCGAGGAGTATAACTTGCCCTTATGTCTAGCGTTTGTGGACTATGAGAAAGCCTTTGATTCGATCGAGACGTGGGCGGTGCTTGAGTCTCTCCAGCGGTGCCGTATTGACCATCGGTATATCGAAGTGTTGAAGTGTTTGTACAATAACGCCACCATGTCGGTCCGAGTACAAGAGCAAATTTCGAAGGCGATTCCATTGCAACGCGGCGTGAGACAGGGAGACGTTATCTCTCCGAAACTGTTCACTGCCGCATTGGAAGACGCCTTCAAGCTCTTGGAATGTCAAGGATTCGGCATCAACATCAACGGCGAGTACATCACTCACCTTCGGTTTGCCGACGATATTGTGGTCATGGCAGAATCGATGGAAGATCTCAGTACGATGCTCGAAGGCCTCAACAGAGTTTCCCTAAGGGTGGGCCTTAAAATGAACATGGACAAGACGAAAATTATGTCGAATGCCCATGTTGCGCCCGCCCCCATATCAATTGGGAACTCGATTCTCAAAGTTGTTGACCACTACATCTACCTAGGACACACAGTCCAATTAGGTAAGTCCAACTTTGAGAAAGAGGCCAATCGTCGAATCCAACTCGGCTGGGCAGCGTTCGGGAAGCTACGAGACGTCTTCTCGTCCAAAATACCACAATGCCTGAAAACGAGGGTCTTCGAACAGTGTGTGTTACCAGTGATGACTTACGGATCTGAAACGTGGTCCCTGACTATGGGCCTTCTGAACAGGCTCAGAGTCGCACAACGAGCTATGGAAAGGGCTATGCTCGGAGTTTCTCTACGCGATCGAATCAGAAATGAGGAGATCCGTAGAAGAACAAAAGTCACCGACATAGCCCAGCAGATTAGCAAGTTGAAGTGGCAGTGGGCAGGGCACATAGCTCGACGAACTGATGGCCGTTGGGGTCGAAAGGTTCTCGAGTGGAGACCACGGACTGGCAAGCGCAGCATAGGACGGCCACCGACCAGGTGGACAGACGACCTGACTAAGATCGCAGGCAAGGGCTGGATGCGGGCCGCTTCCAACAGGTCCTTGTGGAAATCAATGGGGGAGGCCTATGTCCAGCAGTGGACGTCCTATGGCTGAGATGATGATGATGATGATGATGAAGCAGATACAAGTAAAGTCAAGATACCTAGTATTACTTTACAAAGTTTTATTGACAATCCGTCCCAAGGAACAAAGTTTTAGCAGACCAATGTCCAACTTTTACACCGTTTGCTTCTGTTATTGATAGTAAGAACCGACCGAGGATGTATAGGCCTACGAATGCCACACAAAAGGTCCCGATACGGCCCTGTGCCAATAAATAACGCGGAAAATTGTCTTCGCTTATACTCGCCCGATATATCATCCGTAGTTTATATTATATGCGGGAGTCATCTTTCTTAGCTTCCACGTAACTTTCCACCCGGGAAACGTAATATCACAGTGTAAGACGGGGGCAGTGGGGACACTTGGTGCAAGTGGCTCTCTGTCTGAATAATTTCACTTTGCACACGGCGCGCGCGTACGGTATCACGTTTCAGCTCTGCACTTAACTATCGTTTATTCGAGTCACTTTGCTAAGTATATTTATACATATAAATATTATTTTACCGACTCATAAAAAAGGAGGTCATCAATTCGATTGTATTTTTTTATTTTTCTTATTTAAGAACTACGCCATTTATGTGCTGATAAAAAATATTTCTAGGATTATACGTTTATTAGAAAGATGAGGCCTTTGGATGGGTTTTCCTCTAAACCGGTTTAGTACGTCTCTTTAATTTAAGAAATGAAGCTTATAATCTTTAAAATAAAAGAAAAGAAAATTATCCAGACCTAAGTAGAGGGAGACGATTATTATAATTTGTAATCTGCGTAATTATGAAAAAAATAATTAACTTAAGAACTGTTTATTGCTATTTTGTTACTTTATACATACTTGAAAATGCTATGATTAAGAATTGTGGAACGTGCAATTTTTATCAGTAAGTAAGTCTTTAAAAAAAAACTTAGTTTAAGTCTTTAAAACATGTAAGTACGGCGTTAAGTCTTTTTTTTTTGTTTTGATAAAGACCGAGGCATGCATTCATCGAACGTTTGTTTTTATGTTTGTCTATTAAATAATATATCTTTAGTCGATTTTATACTTTCTTCTATTCCATAAATTTTGTTTAATAATATTTTCGGTAAACTTTTCAGTGATTGAGAATTAGATTTCTATTTTTAATAGACTTTAAGATGAGAAAGTCCAATCCTTCTATTCTTTATTTATGTGGTAGGTATTTGCTACTTGGATTTATTCATTGCTTTTTACGACAAGACTTCGAAATTTATAATCCTATGTAATTTTTTTTTATTGAAAGTTGCCCTCTAAAACAATATTTTCCTGCAACTGTTTTAGTACGACGTGGTTTAATGAACACATATGTGGCTAAATTGATTAAACCTCGCCTATGTTTTTATTATAGTACACAAAATATATTAATAACGCATATACACCTCTTTAGATGTATTCTCTGTGGTAACTCCGCGTAAAAAGAAACTTTGTTTTCGGCTAGGGTTGTTTTCGTCCTCAACTTTGTATCTAACCCGCGCCTGCATGTGTCGATCTGATTTATGACCCCCTGAATAAATAACTTGAGATTCCACGCTCCATTTATCACAAGCGTAGATAAATCGGCTACAATAGTATTATTTACATCGCCGAATCGAGGCCTGGGTAAATATTGGACCGGCTCGATACCGCCATTAACTCGAAAATCGACGAGTAATCGTTAAAATTATTTGCAGATACTGTTAATTGATATCGAGGGAGGCGCCTAATAATTTTGAAGGCTTATATCGGTGGTCATTAAGCAAATCCGAATAATTAATTCGTTTTGTGGAACGATACCAAATAGTTTCACCTGGAATGGGAATTAATTAGTTTTTGTTGAGTATTTTGTGTTTTATTATAGGACTAGCTGTGCTCGACGGTTATACCCGCGTAGAAGTATGAATAAAGGTATTTCATTTAAACTACGGTTTCCCCGGTAGCTACATCAGTCCCACGGGAACATTCTATTTTTCCGGAATATCAAGTTACCTAGCTGTTATGAGACAAATTAAAAAAAAACCGGACAAGTGCGAGTTCGACTTGCCTACCGAGGGTTCCGTACAAATTTGGAGGTACATATTATCAAAAATAGTTTTTATTTACTTAAATAACAATATTTTTTCATTCTTCCCCATAGTTAAAATCTGTTTAAGCTCGTGCCAATGAAACCCTCTCATAGGAAACCCCACATGACACGGTTAATTCAATTCACAATTTGGAGCACTGCGCCGTTCCTTGCATAAAGACCCTGTTTTTTTTTATTTAATTACAAATGTATAGTTGTAATGTAACAAACCGACTAGGACTCACGTGGTAAACACTGGAAAATTACTCTCCGACCAGTTTCGAACTTATTATTATCAGTTACGTGCTGAGGCTCGCGCTCGCCGCCTGGCACGATCATAACTCCCAGATGAAGAACTGCAAATAAGTTCGAAACTGGTCGGAGAGTAATTTTCCAGTGTTTACCACGTGAGTCCTAGTCGGTTTGTTACATTACAATTATGGAAGAAACTCGCGATAGTTTTCCGACTCAAAATGTATAGTTGTCAGATTTTTCTCTATACTTGTAGTAAGACGGCTTTACTTGCCAAATTTCATAATTCTAAGTCAACGAAAAATACCACATAAATTTTGATTCGTGATCGAGAGTGTCGAAATACACGTTTTCTGCGGCATAAACGGCCGTACCTCTTTCTGTTAACTTATATGTTTGACTTTTTCACAGCTGCAACAAACTAAGTATAATTTCATCGTTTTAATTTCACCTTGATACCTCAATGCCTTCCCGATATAAAGGCTCTTGACAAACTGACAGACGGACGGACAACAAAGTGATCTTATAAGGATCCTTTTGAGATACGGAACCATAAAAAAGCCTTTGTCATTTTTTGGTGATTCTGTACTTATTTGGTATGATTATTATATATATTAATGAATTAATAATATTGGACAATCAAGACAGACTTTTCTAAACAGGCGATCGCTATGGAAACGATAAATATTTTTTTATTCCAAAATGAAATTATCTATTACACTTCTCAACTTCGGATAACAGTTTTTATATTTCAGAGATACAATGATATCCAGCAAGTTGCAAACTAAGCCGAAGCTTGTGTCTTAAATGGATTCCCATACCTAGAATTAACTTACGAATTATGATGACGTTACATTATAAATACGTCACTTCCCATAAATATTGTTTAGCTCAGTGTCCAGTTTCATTGCAATCCGTTTAGCTGTTCTGGATTGATAGACATAGACATATACATACTTTATTTTGTGACAAAAAACATAAGCACAATCTGTTTAAAATTATATCAAATTTGTTTTTTTTGTCACAAAACCAGCCCCAAATCAGCATAGTGCAGGTAGCAACCAGCGCTGGTCTTCCTTTGGGACCGGCAAGTGACGTCACGCACGAAATGATATTTTAAAACTACACACACTAACATTTATATATATACACTACATTACAGACATAAAAAAAAACTAAAAATAGAAAAAAAAGAATTACTAAAATACATCTTTCCATACTTTCGTATTTGTAATAGTAGCATGATGGCCATCGCTCGTGGCTTCGCATAAGCTAACCGGTCCCAGGGGACCATTTTCCGGGATACGAGGTGTATCATATGTCTCTCCTCTGCCTGCATGTATCTATTAAAGTACCACGAAACCAGTTGCTCCAATGCGCTGTGCTGAATAATAGATGGACAAACAACCTACTGACAAACAAGCTTTCGTATTTACCTATCATGTTGTAGTACATTATGATACAAGTGAAGTAAGTTGCTCATTACATACATTAGTATGTGGGTTTAGAGTGTGAGCCGCTGGCGAGGGCGTAGTTGAGCCAAGTATGTGATGAGCACAGCTCACGAAATCGATACGACATTTTTCAACACATTTGCACAATTGCAAAAAACCAACATGTACCACTTATGTCGTTTAATTATTAAATTGAGGATGCTCTGTTTACTCGCGTATAACTTGCAGCAACCCAATAATTAAACTTTGTAGTGATACTTCCTTAACACACAAGTATTTAATTGCAGTTATTGCGGCTGCCCGCAGCCCGCGCGCCACCCAAATACTAGTTAAAATATAAGTTATGAAAGAAGGAAAATCTCTAGGTGTGATGTCTGTTGTTCAATCCCAATCTGTGGATTAAACTTTTGATGCAGGTACAAGTATCATTGTTATTAATTCTATATTGGGATAGTTACTAGTACAAACCTGGCAAGCTATCACTCTCAAGTTAAAAGAACTGTGACCATGCAGTTGGCCAGTTGTCTCTGAACGCCATTCAACATTATAGTTTAAGCGTGATTACAGCTTTGGTCGCATCATTACTGGTATAAACCGAGCTATTACTTACAAGTGCGTTATAGCTCGGTTTAGGGCCTTGAAGGTTATGGTTCACATTACGAGCAAGTGTAGGAAGTTAAGACATTAGGGTGGTCACTAACCTGTAGGCCAGCCCGTTACCCAGCCGATTTTGGGTAACACTCCTCTTTGAAGAAGGCTCATGTCCAGCTGTGGACGTATTATGTTGATTATAAGTATGCTGAATTTATACGTTATGTAAAGTAAGAGCGTCCATTTCTAAATACTTAATAAAATCTTTGTCTCCCAATCAAGGCGGATTTTTGAAATAGAATCTCCGAATTGCATTCCTTCACATCCATGAGCTACATACTTGTACTTTATCTATATATAGGATCTGGAGTTTCTTAACTCTATACCTTACATCCATCTACCGTCTCACGTGTAGGAGCCTTGAGCTCATGCTCCAGCTAGAGACGGGTGAATAATTTATTCACTTGGAAATTGCATTATCATGTACTTTGGGAAATTCACAAATGGTCGAATGTTACGAATAGATATTGATGTAGACTTTAGCATGGTGGACGGGTAATTGCCAGTACCCGCGTGGAAAAGTCATCTAGTGCTAGTATGTTCAGGTAATGTCCTTGAGAGTCATTTATTATTCTAGGTGCCCACAATAGACCACATAGTCACTGATGACACACTAAATGAATTAGAAAAAAAAATATTATTTCTAAATTATATTATTACACCTGCTTTTTTGGTAGTTATCTATTTTTTATTCAATGCACGGTTTAAAATGGTTAAGACTAAGCTGAATAAGACCTATACAACGTCCTGGCGGTAGTATATAAAAATATACCTAATGTTAGTACAAACTAAAGCTATTTGGGTATGCTGTTCTAGAATTGCACGCTGCAGAGTTTACTCTACTCCATGTCACTTCGGAACGAGCGCACATTCAGTATAACCTATGAGATAAACCGTATCGTAATAGTTTTAAAGATGAATTTGCTGTCGTTGGTCTAAAATCTCAAATCTTGAAGAAAGTGCGGTATTCCGGAGAGACTATGTTCGACGGTTTAAAAGCTTGTCCGTCAAGTGGGAAACGAATTCGATAGTTGTTTTGTAAATAATAGAGTAGCGAGTAAGTGGCCTTTGTACAAAGAAGCAGATGAAATAGAGGTAGCGGGCCATTACTTTGTTACGCAATTGAAGGAGTGTATTTATGTCCTTCTAACTCGTGAAATATGAAACAATCCTGAAACAATAGTAAAAAATGTCACGTATTATGGGAACGATCCCTTATTCAATATACGCATTAAAAAAATCTAATCTAATGCACCAATCTGGATAATATTAACTCCTCTGTAGGTATTCGTGTACTATAGTCTTTTATAAGCATGAAACATGATATTGAAATTCAAACTAAAGTTAAGGAGATCTACTACAGTATTGAAATAGACGATACGTCGAGGGCATTGAATTCGTTTCTTTCGTGTACAGAATGCAATATTGAAGTCAATATTTTATATATGAGTAAGTATTGAAGGAGAGTTTTTGTATATTTTTTTTTTAGGTGTATCGTTAGAGCTCGTCTGGTCTAAGATGATATCACGCTAGACCTAGAATTGAAACTGACTTTCAGGTACTGCTGCCTGAATACACTTTGTGTTTGATGAAAAACTTTTTGGTTTTTAAACTTGAAGCTGATAGCTAGCAGGGCTGGTACTGGAAAGTAGCCTACCATTATGCAGTACAATAGTAGAATTAATTAAGATTTTATCTTACGATACCACAATTGTGTGTATTTGATAACGATGTTATCTTCACCGGGAGCTCAATCCCAGGGGTATGGCGGTGGCCAACACTTGCTGCGGTTCTGTTCATTACGGCGTATATTTTTTTACCGACTTCAAAAAAATGAGGTTACTCAATTTGATCGTATATATGTTTTATTTTTATTTTATATGTGTGTTCGCAAATAACTTCGTCGTTTATGAACCGATTTGGATGTTTATTTTTTTGTTTGGTACTTCCGTGGTGGTCACATTTCAATTTCATCAAAATCGGACAGCCGGTTATTGAGTTACACTCCAATAACTGAAAAGTGCTACGCATACCTCGACGATATTATAGTACCGGTTGATAACATCGGAGAACATGCACAATTACAATTGATTCCGTGAGTATAGCAAAACTCACGGGATCAATTGTCATTGTGTATGTCTGCGATGTCTTCAACCGCAACTTTAATATCGTCGAGGTCACTGAAAAGGGGCAAAAAAAAATTTACCAAAAAATGGGACCGACTTCAACACTCAAAAGTGTGAAATAACTTGTCGAAGTCGGTACCATGAGCACAATATTGTGATGATAGTTACTTTTGTGAACTATCATGGTACCGACTTCAACACGTTATTTCACACTTTTGAGTGTTGAAATCGGTTCCATTTCTTGCTAAAAAAAATTTCTTGGGTTTGATTACGGGAAACGTTTAAGGTACCTCCTCATCCCATACTTAAACAGTCAGACGGACGGCTATGCGACATCTATACCTACTTCTATACTGTTGCCGCACGAAGCGAAGCGATTTGCTTCATATAGAAAATGAATCCCGCTCTTTCATTGCCCTAATCTGCATTTCCTTACAATCAGGGTCTCTTCAAGTCGCAAGTACATAGGTGTCTTCTATGCAGTCATGACCCATTGTAGACCGCTCCAATATTCAATTTTGGATGAGGTTCTTTGTTTCTTTTTCCATTAAATTAAATCTGATTCAAGTTAAATGATTTTTGTTACATTTCTTGAAAAATAACTACTCGCGGTGTCTAAAAAACTTTAACTTAAACTTTAATTGACACAGTTTTTTTATTAGCTATATGTTATATAATATGTTTTATAAGCTAAATGTATCAAGTATTGGGCCATACAAATAAATCATGTGTTTTATAAAGTAAAAATCTATGATTTATGCAACGAATGTTTAACGACTAATTTATAATTGATAAATATTCGAGAAGTTTCTTTCGATCTGTATTTTATGCCTATTAATGGTTTCACACTTCGTAAAGGGTATCGATGCCAACTTTTTCTTCCTAAACTTATTTACCCTTTCCCAATATCGCTACGAAGAAACCGCGGAGCAAATGATTGGTGCAAATCGATTGAATTGAAACAAATTGCCTCAGATCCTAGTAAAGAGTTAAACGTATTTATCTACGGGGAAAAATCAGAAGTACGAGGTTTCCTGTTCAGCCAGAGAAATGTTTTTTTAGTTTTCTTAACGTATTGGTTTCACTGGCTTTGGCGTATCGTGTTTCTTCATTTAAGAGTTTGTTGTTGGAGAATAGGCTCTACAATTTATAGGTGGGAAATAGAGTGACTAATAAAGTTGTAGACCTGACGAAATACCGACTAAAATTACAAACCACCATGCGCACTATAGAAAGTAAGCCGAAGTGTAAAATCTCATACGAAATAATTATTAAGTACCTGATGGAGGTTTTAGGCTGTCTCTGTTTTTCTTTATATAGAACCAAAAAACACAGGAAATAATATTGATTTGTGAACTAGCTATATGTTTAATATTAATATTATAAGCTAACATACTTAATTATTAATTTTAAGATTCAATTGTCTTGGTCTAAATAAACTTCAAATTTCATTTCATTTAATTAAAAAGCTATAATGAGAAATGTGTTCTTGCACGATTAACTTCGCCGTCGTAATGTAACGAACATCATTTCCACTGCAACAGTATACTAAAGATGGCGAGTATACAATTTAATAGATTCATTCTGATAAGTGTTTGGAATATACAATTAATAAACAAAAGTCACATGTAAAATCTCGTCCTCAAATACCTTGTTGAAAATATATTAACAAGTTAATAATTTAATAGTATGAAAGCCCGAAAAACAACTGAAATCCCACGGTCCGCTCACGGTGGCTTTCGATCAGTTACCGTGATCGTTAAGCCTGTATTGGATTACTCAATTAATTCTCTGTAATCGTCGTCAAACTAATTAATATCCCATTTTCCCGACGTATATTCGGGCAATTATATAGTGTTTATTTATTGCAAAATTGGGGCCTGTAATTTACACCTTGCCTTTATTAGGTTATGTAAGAAATTACAACTTTCTCTTCCATCTTACTAAGACCTAAACTTCAAATTGTTGTGCAAGAGTGTGTAGTGATTTGTTCTTATAGGATATAACTAATCATGTAAACAAAACGGTAACTTACTCTCGGGAAAACCGAAACAAAAAAGAATCCAAGAGCCTGTTAACTAAAAATCACTCTTATTCACACAGGACAACCAATTGAAAATTCCTGACGAGTCCCAAGCGGCTCCGTGTCGGGCGGGCTTTTCGAGGTCCTAACGAGTCCCGGGACCTGCAGCCGTTTTGGAACTAGTAATTAGGCTTATGCCCTTAATAGAGGTATCGTGAAACCACCTGAGATGTGGGTTGTTAGGGGCCCCTATTTAATTATATGCGGGTGGGTTAGATGTTTGCGTTTAGTTAAATAAGTTAAGGGCGACGAACCCTGGAGGTTGATGCACCGGCGAATAATCATAGGAAATCTGAGAGGACAGGTTGAATAATAATAATTATTGTGTAACTATTCGTTCTAATTATTATTCAACTTTCGAATATTATATTCCAATATTATATTATATATATCCCAGCAGTGGATGTCCTATGACTGACATGTTGATGGTTATGATGACGATGATAAACGAAACTACTTCAGACTGCAAAAGCAATTTAAACTAGCAACGTCAAAGTTGCTAGATAAACTAGCAACTTTGACAGTAATTTTACCGGAACCTTAATTTAATTTCAAAACCTATTCAACCTCACTAAATTTAAGATCCATTGTCATATGTAATGTTTTAATTCATGTTCTATAATTACATATATTGTATACAATAGTGACATCACCCATGTCCTGTCCTTGTTATGTGTGTGTTGAATAAATGATTATTATATTCTATTGTGTATATGTATATATATATATATATATATATATATATATATATAAGTATGTATTTAAGTATATATATCAGTCATCAGGTTACCATAGTACAGGCTCTGCCTAGTTTGGGATCTGAAGACCTTGTGTGAATGTTGTCCCATATTATATTATTATTATTATTCTAATTTGTTGATGAATAAATATTTGTTTTTAATTGAATAACTCGGGTAGGTAGATAAATTTTTACGGATTGATCTTATAATAATTCTAGTATGTATCACGAGGTGGAGTCATAACAAACTGCTAATAATGAAATCAAAAAATAAGTCAAAAAAATAAAAACTAAAAAGCTGTAAAATACAAAACGTTTTGACACCGATAAATGGACTAATAGTGTTTGCAGAGAATTGTATTTACAGTCCCAAAAATTATTCATGTAACAGAGATGATATGTACATAATAGAAAATGTTATAAAAAGGGATCTTTTGGGATTAAATATCTCAGTTCTATAACTAATAACGACTAAGACTAATTCTATTCCAACCGCCGCCGGGATAAACATTGGTTCTAGAATTAATTTTGCGAACAATCCTAACCACAGATTATGAAATTTAAGGACATATATTTGACCTGACAGCAATTATATTAAATTTGAACTAAGTTTAACCGTATTATGAACATTTAATCGCTAAATGTGGTAGCAGTCTGTCTAAACCCACTATACTGGTCTGACAATGAGTTTGTAATACTATAGTATTTATTTATAGTATTAATTTTTACTTATACTATAGTATTACAAACTCTATCTCAATGTCACACTTTGATTTAATACGTACTAAGCTATACGACTTAAGAAATATATACCCTCATTTGTTATTTAATAATGAAAAGGCTTCGATAATATGAAATGTGTTAATCCGGGACCTGTAGTATTTACATACCAAATTTCATCGAAATCGGTGTAGCCGTTTGATCGGGAAGAAGTAACAAACATGCACACAAACTTTCGCCTTTATAATATTAGTAGGAAATAGGATTACATAATACATTGCGAAGAAAGTTTCAATAGGGTGTACTTAGTAAGTGTGTAGTACATTATTTTGAATGAAGGTTATATTCCTTCGTATCATTAAACGTTTTCATATGTAACAGCGTTCAAATGGGGTCATACCCAACCACTCATTTATTATTACCATCCGTATGACCTGCGGTCTCCACAAACTCTACTAAATAAAAAAGGTAAGGTACACAAATAGGGTACCCGACCAAATCGGTACCATATAATTGGTGCCTCAAAAAGGAGCTTTTCTCGTCCCTGTACGAAAAGAGGTAGTTATATCATAGTGAAAGCAGAAAAGTAAGTCAACTGGAGACTCGTATGACATTTATATGCCTACCCTTAAGTGCGGTGAGCGCGTGCAGTGACAATTGTTTAACCTGTGACACCGGACACGGTGTGGCGGCTACTAGCGCAGTCTGGGCCGGCTATATATTGTTCATAGTATATGTAAAATATTATACAAGCTACGTTTTGTACCTGCGAAGATAACATACTCTTTTGTTTTTACTACGGTCATACCTTCGGCCGGCTCGTAACGTTTATTTATTATTCTCTCAGCTTTGACGCCAGGTAAAAGGTTTTTTAGATTAACCGTTGCACCCTAATGAAGATAAAGGGGTGGGTAATGGGTCTATGGGTGGGTAAAAGAAAACTGTAAACTTTAACGCCTGTCTGACTAATTGGAGCGCGATTTCGCCTCGACTGATTTATGACGCGATTACTCAGTGCTACATATTTCTTGCAAATAATGGAAGATTTACCTCAACTTTCATAATTATATGTGTAATTTGTAGCTAGTAGTACTTATTAGTACAGTAGTAGTATAGTAGTTTTCATTTAGTAATAATTTTGAATTGCGTGGTGGTACCGGCCTAGAATTGCACCCTTCCATATCTTCCAGTGGGTGCCATGAGACGGCTAAGCATAGGTAGTGCGTTATACGGAATGTCAATTTCAATAAAGCTTCTACTAGTAGTATTGTGACACGGAAAAATGAAAATCAGTACAGACGTGCGCTGTTCAAGTGTTTAAAACTATGATTGCGATGGTATGCTATCTAATTTATTTGATAAAGAAAAACATTGATCTTTGATATTTCTATGCAACACATACACACTTACATTGGAGGATGATGATGATTTCTACGGATGGAATCATATAGTGCTCTGATTAAAGGTCATAGTAAGCGGCGCGTATGCTTAATATGAAAACTGTAGAACTCGATCGTATACTGTGGTGGATCTATCCAATTAAGCCTTGATATACTACTAAATTCAGTGTAAGCAGTACGCACATTGTAAATCCGATAGGCGTATCTTTCCCAATCGGATTAAATCCGAGAAAAAGAAAACACGGATTACGCAAATGGGTACATATTACCTCTTCATTTCCCATTTGAATACGCTCGTCTTAAGTCGTAATTGAAATAAAATGCAGACTTGTCTTCGACGACGACGGCCGGTTAATCTGCGCATCTCTTTAAGGCGGCGCTACACTAATGGATCTAATATTTTATTTCCCGGGAGTAGAAATTTTATTTAAAGTGAGACAAATATACAATGAAAACAAATAAAATACATGATAAATGTCCCACTAATAATGTTTAGAATGCTCCACTAACTTCTTTACTCTGGCTATTTTTTTTTTCATATTTTGTAGGTTAGACTAGCGTTTGCGTCTAGTTTATTTGATGCTTAGCAACAATGTGGTCTAAGGTGAAATCATGCTAGTTCTAGAATGTTTGACAACTGCCGAACGACTTGTGTTTTTGGAGACAATTTAAAAACTGGAGATTGCCAGGTGGGTGCTAGAACGTACATTTCGCTCAATTCTGAGTGGTAATCCTACTAGTGAACATCACATTGACAGCCATCACTGTCACTGTCAGCCCTAAGGCGACGTATGATCGCTTCAATTTCAATATAGTGTAACAACAAAAAACTTATTTGAAAAGATTAGTCACCGGGGTATTTACTGTTTCATCTCGATGTCTCTTATTTTGGTATGCGGTCCTTGAGTATTCATATTCAGGAAATCAACAAAAAAAACCAAATCCATTATTGCAAAATACAAGGAATATTTTTGAAAGGATAAAATATATCCCATAGTGAAAAACTGGCTTTACACCTGAATTTTTTACAGAATTTTTTGGAGACGGTGTTTTCATTTTTTCATAAACGTAGAGGATTCCTTTAGGCTTATTTTGCATATTTAAACGAAACACGGTAAAGTGGGAGCTACGTTGTGTAAAATGAAACCTTCTTGCGCAAGCAAGTCAAATTTTAATATGCTGCGGTTAATTTGACTTTATAAGTTTTTAATCCATGTATAGGCGAGCATTAGATATGTAAAAAGTATAATTACTAGGCGATTGTGTTTAAATAACTAATGTTATGTCTGTATTGTGTATTAATTAATAAGTAACGTGGTTCTTGAAATTAAATTATCTAATAGTTCTCATTGGTACATAAGCTGCTCTAAAAGATGAGCTGCTAAATATGTCGTGTTTATATTCTGATTCCTTTAGTCTAGAATTATTCGAACTGATAATACACAGGTATATATAGGTAGATAAAAAACTGTTTGTTTGCGTAATTTAAGTGTTTCAGTTATTGTTATCTTACACGGAGCCACATATTGGACTAGCAAGTATACCTTATCAATTTGAATGTAGATTTCATTCATAAAAAGATTAACATACTCACGACAATGAAGATGACGCCATTGGACGGTTTGTAAAGCAGACGATGGTAGCAAAATCAAAAACCATCCTTGATTACAACCTAAAAATGGCCATGAGGGAACGTAACAACGCGGTAATGAAGATCCTGCTAAAATGCGATCCGGACTTGATCCTTTGAAATTATTTCAGTAAAGTAATGTTTCTCAAACCGATTTCCCCGGAGCAGGCTCACATGAGCATCCGAAGCAGTCATGCTCACAGAGAGGTGTTGGCGTGCTGCGGCGTTGTGTATCGGGTCGCCATCTTCCCCCAATCAGGGTTGAGGAGGGCGATGGCTGGTGCACACGTCAACTCGTGAACGGGTGCTGCTCGCGGACACTGGTCTGCTCCGAATTCTCATGCGTGCTTCGTATGTTGCTAATCCATAGAGTATTTCTAAGATAATTCTTTGTCCCTAATTTTAAGTACAAGTTGTCCTCATATTAATGTTCTCTTTTTCAAAGTAACAATTGTAACAAATTCCTAAAAAAGGGCATGGACCGGAGAGTTTGTGGAGAAAAAAAATATAAAAAAACATACTTCCGAGGCCTGCGAAGACACTACAGACATTTGCTATTTGTAATTAGTGTTCTTTCAGTAACCGTAGGATTTAATAATTTTATTAAACAAGATATTTTTAATCCCATAATGCCCATAATACTTCGGTAATATTTTAACAATATTGGAAATAAACATAAAATAAATTGTCGAAGTCGGTACCATGATAGTTCACAATACTATCATCACAATATTGGTACCGACTTTGACAATTTATTTCACACTTTTGAGTGTTGAAGTCGGTTCCATTTTAAAAAAATAAGTGGAAGTATTATAACTAGAAATTTGTTTTACTTGAGCACTATTGTTATACTATTTGTTTTATTAGCTTATTAAGAAGAAACATACGTAAATCATCACCGACAATCACAAGTATATAACATGAAACACGCATCAAAAGCAAAACGCCAAGAACCGGTGTAGGTTTCTGTTATCCAACGGGGACTCGGATGATCCAAAATAAAAAGGTGACAGTTTATTAATTAAACGTCAAGTCTATTTTCTCAGTTCCATTTCTGGAATTAGTTTACCTTTCATTCGGGTAAGTTGTGTGCCCACACGACGATGGAATGGAGGTATTGAGCGAGGATCCCCTTAAGTGGAAAGACTCATTTAGTGTTGCTATTTCTTATATTCTTTTTTTACCTTTATCGAGGTGCGCTCATATGTAGAGGTTTTGCTTTACTGTCTGCATATCCGCATTCAACGTAAACAAATACATTCTTCTCGTAAAAAAAATATCTTAAAGTGTCCCTGAATTCACACAAGGCCACTTTGTGTGTGGTAGCAATTCACATGCTAATAGGAGAATCAAGCAACTACCGGATTGCAGACACACGGTCATTGTCTTTGGGTAATTGTAGTTAGGGTCTATAATAGGCTCCCTATTAGAAAAATACCCCTTTTATTCTATCATCAAGAGTAATCTGGTCTAGATAATCAAACGGAAAATGGCCGAGGATAAAATCTTGGGCTCATTGTTTCATAAAGATTGTTTTCAAGCTTCCGGGCGTCTCCCTCGCGGGCTGTCCGACATTTTTCCAGGACAGTCTTCAATGTGTATTTTAACTTCTGCCCAAAAAAAAACGCGCCTTAAATGTGAAGACACTTCTACTAGCTGTACCGTAGACTTTATCTCTCAGTTTAGATAATATTTTCGTAAAATTTTTTAACAGTGCCCTAAGCAGGAATCTACCGCAGACGTAGCGCTGCCGTATTGTAGCGTGAAACAATTGAACTCGGCACTGACTGTCATTTATCTAGTACAATTGTTTCATAGAAATTGATAATTTGTACGTTTGGTTTGTTTTTTAACGTACGGTTGGTACGTGCGTTATTCGTTTTTATACCTTAGCGATACGATGACTGTGACGCAATATATTCCTACTTCAGCTATCGTCGTCTACGCCTTATTTAAAAAAATATCGGTCTAATTCTGATAATTGAACAATTCTTTTCGTGATTCCATGTATAAAGCGTAAAACTAGTATTCGTTTTATGTTTAAATACTCAATACATATAAAACAACCCATAAACTTTCTAGTCCAAAATTCTAAAGCAAAAGTGGAAATGTGGCCGTGATTTGTGCACTGCCAGTCTTATTTTACAGCACTGGCAACTTGAAAGGCGACTAATTTTGAACGCGGCCATAAATACCGGAGGTATTTCAAGTCAGAGCCGGAATTTGCGGTCCTCCACAGTGGTCTGAACATTCCTCCCCCTATTACGCTCATTTAGGAATTAAAATTGAATTGCAAATTCTAAATTTATAACATTAATACATTTTTATTAAAATATTTTAGCATGAATTTAGGCGACAATAATATTTATTTTGTTTTTAAATAAGACCAAACTTCAATATGTACGGCATGGCTCGTTTTTCCTGTTCGTAAAATGGATTGATTTTGTAATATGGTAACAAAATAACGTATATCAACTTTTTTATGGTTTCTCAGTATGAGTGACTAAAGGACGGTATTTTGATTCACAGTTAATGCAAAAAAAATGGTGGAGTAGAAACAAACAAGTTTTTTTTTTATTCTATTCGTTTTCGTTATTCTATTGTTTGTACCACGACGATAGTACAATATTTGCGAGATGGAGACTTATCCTCTCAGTCTAAAGTCTCAATCTAAGATTTAGTTTCAGTTGTAGAATAAAATAATAATTTATATACAAAATCATTGAATTGTTATTTAAGTAAATGTCATTGTGTATATTTACCTTGATATTTAACTTTTATAATAAAATATTACAGAGCGCCTGAGATATTATGATAATTGTAACTACTTACGCTCAGCGAAACTTAAAATTAACTGAAAAGTTCCATAGTCATATAGTCCCGCTACCTCAATTATCCCACGGGAACCATACTTTTTCCGAAAAAAAAGTAGCCCATGTGTTAATCCAGGGCTTAAATTATCTCCATACCAAATTTCATTGAAATCGGTGTAGCCGTTTGAGCGTGAAGAAGTAACAAACATACACACAAATTTTCGCATTTATAATATTAGTAGGATTGTAGGATTTATAACGCTATTAATACGGATACTTAGAAGAACATCAATAGGCAAAGTTATCAAAGACAGGGTTGTGTTACACTAACAGCTCATAAGTTGCAGTCTTATGAGTGCCACTTGGCAGGATGCCCTATAACAAAACTTGTTTTTCACCTAGGTACAGATAAAGCGTAGCTTCATGAAGCATAGAGCGTCATAAGTGAGAGCATAATTGGACAGTACCGTATTCATGTAGTTGTTCAGTCCTAACTTTCTCGAGTTGTGTCGTAACACTGATTCCTGATGAGAGCATCCGGGAGTATGATGTAACATGTGTGAAACAGTAAATTAATAAGGATTACGAGGTCGAATTTAATGTGCAAAAGCAATTTACTGTCAAATAGTTCCTGACATGTATTATTATCCATTTTCTAGGGTCCCTTACTGTATAAACTTGCGTTTTAATTATTTATTGCGTAATTGACGGAACCCTATTATTAAGACTCCGACGCCCGTTTGTCTGACACCGGTTTGTATTGTACAAAACCACCTCTAAATACTTTATTTAGAAAGCTTTGTAATTCTTCTAAAATATGTGGCTGAAAAGTGTGTTTGACTTTTACTACTACTACTACTGACTACTAGACAACAAAACTAGTTTGAGCCAAAAGTTAATAATCAGGAAGTTGTAAGATTTGCATTAGAAGACCTCATAAACTGTGTAATAGTATAAACTAATAATATCATATATGTTATTCGTAATGTATTATATATGTAATAATAGTATAAACTAATAATATTATATTGTATATATGTATAATGCGATTGGGAAAAGTGTTTATTATTCAGTAACGGCCTCGAGTTTCGTTTCTCCTAAATTTCATATTACCATGCCAATGTCCTTAATACACGCCTATTATTCAAATAATTACTTTGGGATTACTTGGGGAAATAATTAAAGTCATGTTAAGTCCAGTTTTTCTGTTGAGCGTTGATATTCAGGGGTATTCTTTGAAATTGAACGTGATGAACTTGTCAAGTATTTTTGTAAAAAGAAGCATGTCTTCAAAATTAATACGTAGCTCTGTAGAACGCAGCATTGCAAATGCACTTACAAGTAGTTGAAGGTTATGCTCGTCGCAGAAAAAAAAATACCTAGCCATTATCAGTTTTCTACACACATATATTTAAGGTTGGCCTGGATCCTGAAAAAAGTTACAAATGAGATGTCATTTATGATAGGTCTAAGTAAAAAGTTAAGCACATCTAAAGTTATTCTTACATTATATGTGTACAATTTTCAGTTCATCGATATATAACTTCGCTATCCACTCTGGTCGGCTTGTTTATTTATACAAAGTTTATATTTCCTCCCAAAGAAACTGTCGAACTTCTCTGTAACTTTTGAATGTATAGAAAGAGAATACTTTTGTCATTGTTTGATACCTACATTTCTATGATTCCATTTATATATAATTTAAGTTAAAAATGAATACATGTGTTTTCTTGAATATCTCAGCTCAGCTGTTGAGACGCTTTTAGGGAGGGACTTTGAAAATTGACTAGAATTCGCATGTTAGAATATAAAGTGCACCAAAGTTAAGCCCCAAATCTAACAGCAGGATATCCTGAGTGTTTAAAAGATGATACATCCCAAGATTTTAGGAAGAATCTATAACCCATTTCAGCTTGCCGTAAAAATCAAAGAGGGGGGGGGACTTAGTCCATTCGTTGACGGTCTAGGGTGAAATTGACGATCATGATGATGCCTGGAGGTGACCTGCATAGTGGATGCTCATTATGACTTTGATCGGGGGATACGTCCGCTTGTAGTCTCTCCTTGAACTATTGTGAGACCAATCTTTACATTCATCAAATACAGGTGCGGACAAAATGATAGACTTGTCACGCAATAGCTCAATGATAAAATATTATGGCACGACGAATTCAATTTTAATCAAGATAATTCCGGCCAATGAAGTTATTCGTCATCCATTACTTCAATTTTACTAATGGTAGCCGTGACAAAAAGGTCCAAAACGGTATTGTATGCGAGATTATTTTGTAATTTCAGTCTTTGTAGTTGTGTGGTACGATTATTTATTGTGTGCTAATGCTATTTGATAATGCAGCTACGGGATTAGAAGTCACGGTACGTTTGACATTTTTTTTTAAGATATATTTTACAGGCAAACGGCGCAAAGTAGTTTCGAAAACGTTTCGTCGCTGCTGTTTTATAATGAACTTATATTCAATTGCGATCACTACACTACTGCGTTATCCACTAATCTATCACTACATTGTTAATACCGAGCCATCGACACATCTCCGTTTCCTGAAAATTAAGACACTTTAAAATTACGTATAGACCGATGTTTCATGTGCAATCTATGAAATCAAAAACGATTTGTTTTATCCTCGCAACTTATTTTCAATAGATTTTATTGTGTATCGCATTAACGCTATGCTAGGCAGATGTAGTTATTATTAAAGGTAGATGGCGCTAATAACATCACCGCAAGATGTTAATAAGGAAGGAAGTAATTCGGCCCTAGTGGTATGGGCTGCTATAGCTTAGTTGGACAAAGCGACAGGACGGTATTCTGTAGTCATGGGTTCAAGTCCCACTAGCAGCCGAATTTTTTCCTTCAAATATTTGAACTTATTTTCAATAATCATAAAAGCAAAATGCAACTCACCATATTCACATTTCCGTACTAAGACTACAACAGATCGGTAACATTTACCCACTGCCAAGGTTTACGTCGAACTTGAAAATAAAACTTCGCTGAAACTTTAGACTGTAATTAATTCGGGTTTATTCAAGAATTTTTAATCAACGGGCCGAATCTCGAATGTCTGCTGGAAGAAGTGAATAATTCCTGTGGGTATTTGAAAGACTTATAAATTGGACGTGAAGGCGGAAAACTGGTTTTTAATTACTGTACCCACTCACGGTTTTCTGGACATAATCAAATAAAAGTTATAAGTGTATATTATACTGTATCATTTAAATTGCTCTAATTGGAGGAAACGATTCGAAATAAAATGCCATCGTTAAACATTCAAATTTTTATTGTGATCACGTAGTAAGTGCTTTACTTACATCCGTAGAGTTATGCTGGAATTTCCCCAACAAATACCCCAACTATTTCCAAATTTAAATATTGAAACATATCTTTGTTCTTTTGACTAAACAAAAGTTACAGCATTAAAATCCTCGTTGTCTTCCAAATAACGGTATTAATTATTTTGTTCAAACAAACTCGCTCAAATGTCAAAAATAAGAATGTTGTTGCAAGAATACAGTTACGATAAAGTTTAAACTACTATAACAATTCTAAAATTAGGTATAAAAAGCGTTAAAACGTAAGCTTATAACTTTTAAAAAAGGTATGTTAATAAATTCCGTTCTTGCGTAATTTTGCATAAAATAAGTTAACCTGTGCTTTGGTTGTCCTAAAACTACCTAACCGCAAACCTATACATAGTACAATACGTAGGTAAATGTTATAATATAGATAGTAGCGATGTAAGTTATACAAATTTAAAATGTAGTGTTAACAGAATAAGACTTCATATATTTTAGAGAGTTTTAGTTAGTTTGAACAAATAACCAAATCGCTGTCTGTTTGTTACACAGATGACGTACGTGAGTAAAATCACGTACCGTTATTTTCTAATTTGATGCGTATGCTGATACTAACGAAGGCAAACCATCAGCCCTCGGATATCATCCGCCATCATGGATAATGTCGATCATGACCATGACCTACTAGCTCAGACAGCAGCAACTTACTATAAAACATTGTACTACTACATATATTGTAAATGCTAAAGTTTGTAAGGTAACAGGGGATTATCTAGCTATACGCAGTGCACCAGTGGTGTAAGCAAAACGCCGCGTCAGCGTAAACTCCCCGAGGAAAGGTTAAACAAATGTGCCCATAAGTTCAACTAGCCAAAGGTATTTAAAATTGTAGTCTAGGAAAAAGCATTTTTTGCGAAAACTAGCTTGAAATAATAACTTAATGAAACACTCCGTTCCGTTCACCACTTCGTTCAGAAACTCTTGAGTTCTCTTTCAAAACTGTCTTAAATGAACGGACTTTCAGTTCCAAATGAACGGCCTGTCTCAAATGAACGGTCTATTCTGAGCTGACAATCCCTTGACGTGTTTTATGCCCTAATTTAAATTACTTTTATCTTGAACACGAACATTGTGGACAGAAAATGGGATGGGAAGAGCATTTTTCACTTTCTAAAGCTGAAAATTAGTGTCGGTTTCTCTAATTGTTTGCGGGGGATTATGGTCGAGGCTTTTGTTGTGGGCTGTCGAGAATTCAGATTGTTCTGATACATGTTAAAGACTTAGAGATTTAAATTATGAAATTAGTGGTTAATCACTACAGGGGGCCTACCACCAACTCTTATAGCAGTATTATTGTAATCTTACTTTGAGTTTTCGTACCACAAGGCCACATAAGCAATGTTACTTTAATGTTGTTTAGACTAAGCAGTTTTGTGACGTAAACCTCTATTTCGTTCACTCAAAGCGTACCATGAGCCAGCGCCAACGAAAGCGACAACGCTATATGAAAATATAATGTTGTCTCGCTTGCCCTTACAGCAGGAATGTTTCTTCGTTCATTCTACACGTCACTGAGCGATAATAAAACAATAATGTTTTAAGACGTTCATGGTACGAATCTGAGCATTATTACTTTAAGCTTGAAGTATGACGTTCTTGAAACATGATGGTTTTGTAAAAGTTGATGGTACGGCCCCAGTATTGTGCACATTGCACACTCGACTGAATTAAGCCCTCGCGTGCGACTCGGATTGCAACCCACAGCCTCGTATATAGTGAGAGAAAAGGTGCCTATGTCTGTGAATATTTTAACACAATTTTAAATTTAAGTAGTTATAATTTACTGAACACAAGCATATCCCAATGCTAGTTAAAAAGTATTTCTATGTGACTACGATTACAGTGCTGTTAATTTGCACGCTCTTCAAGTCTAATTTCCTTCGTCACTTTCATTAAAATTTTTTTTTTTCTTTGAAGCGATGATAGCTCAGCGGGGGGAGCTTCGCCTGTCAAACTGACGGACACTGGTTCGATCCCCAACAACAGTTTGAGCTTCCGGTGAAAGTAACACCGTTTTCAAATTACCAGCATGGTGGATGGGTACTTTCGCCTATATGCTACCACCCTCAAGTTTGAAAAACTGTCACCAAGCACATACTCGTAGTGTGTTCAGGCAGCAATCTTTGAGAGCCAGTGAGCATTCTAGTTCCAGCGTGATAACATCTTCGACCACATCGTCACTGACCATCAAGTGAGATAGTGGTCAAACGCTAGATCTATACATAATTTAAAAAAAATATATTCATTGAATCTAAAGTGACTAAACACAGAAAAAAACAAATCACTCAGACGACGTTCTAAATTCAAAATTATTTTTTGTACACTAAGATTGTTGGACTGTAAGCTTGTACCATAAAAAAAGAGTATGCGTACTCCTCGCCTAATAAACGGTAATAAGTATTTTCCCAATGTCTGAAGCGGGAGCTGACGTGAAAGATTGATGTCGGGAAACGGTGGAAAAACCCACGGGGATGTTATATGAAGTCGTATATTTCTTTTGTCTATTTATTAATCATAAAATGCGATGGCTAAAGTGATGGGGGATTTATTTGGTGTTTTATTGTTTATTTGTAGCAATTTTTCTTCGTATGACTTCTTGCACTTCTGACTCGAGTTTCATCCACAGTTAATACGGAGAAAATGGTTGGTTTTTTCACTATTTATACACATAGCACGGCACGTTATGACGTCTTTGTGAAACATTGTAGTACCCACCGAGATGGTTTGTTACGTCTTGTTACGTTTTTCAAACTTCAGGGTGGTAGCTAGCCAGGCGAGTACTCAAAAGTACCCTACTACCATGCTGAGAATGCGATAACGGTGTTAACTTTATTGGAAGCTTGAACTGTTGTTGGGGAACGATGCGGCGTCCGTCAGTTTGACAGCCGACGCTACCCCCGCTGAGCTATCTTCGCTTCAAAGATGGTTAGGGTATGAAAATAAACAGTTTTAAAATGATGGGAAAATGTACTCTTCGGGTTTATACGAGTATACTAGTATTTGGGTGGCGCGCGGGCTGCGAGCAGCCCGCGTTATCTTTGTGCATTAGTATTATTAACAAAAATGTCGTTGCATTTGCTAAAATGATATAAAATTCTCATGCAAGTCGAATAACTCACAGTTTCATATATTTCAGTAGAAAGTGTGAAAGAGGTTACCATGTGCAAGTTGATTTTTAAATAAAATTTTAGTCGCGGTAAAACCGGACCAAGATTGTAAACGACTTTTGTTAAGGGACCCCACCTCTAAGTGCAGTGGTTATCGTGGGCAGTTGCCTCGGAGACCAGCTCGATATGTGAAAATACTCGTTATCCGGAACTCGGCCTTCGGCCTTGTTAGTGACTCCCATAAGGTACGTTAATGCGTTACACCTCATTCAAGCTCGGCCTTCGGCCTCGCAGATTTGAAGCTCGGCCTTCGGCCTCGCAGGTTTGAAGCTCGGCCTTCGGCCTCGCGTTGGAAGACGGCTTCTTCAAGTTCAGTACTAAGTGAGAACAGAGTTACCATATGCAAGTTTATTATTTTCATTAAAATTTTAGTCGTGGTAAAATCGCACAAAGAATTTAAACGACTTTTGTTAAGGGACCCTACCTCTAATTGTAGTAAATAACGTGGGCAGTTGTATTGGAGACCAGCTCGAGATGTGGAAAAAACTCCCCATCCGGGACTCGGCCTTCGGCCTCGTTAGCGACTTCCATAGGATGCGTTAATGAGGTACACCCCATTCGGAACTCGGCCTTCGGCCTCGTAAGTTACTAACACGGCTCGGCCTACGGCCTCGCGGAGGCCACGCTCGGCCTTCGGCCTCGCGGGCCGAAAGCTCGGCCTCCGGCCTCGCAGGTTTGAAGCTCGGCCTTCGGCCTCGCGGTGTGTAAGGCTCGGCCTGCGGCCTCGCAAGTTACAAAGGGAATGTTTTTAAGCTCTGTCCAATGACGGCCAGCTCGGCCTTCGGCCTCGCAGGCCTACAGCTCGGCCTCCGGCCTCGCCAGAGTGGAGCTCGGCCTTCGGCCTCGCCTCCACAGCTCGGCCTGCGGCCTCGCTCGATTGCAGCTCGGCCTACAGCCTCGCAAAGAGAATGTGGTTTCGCCACCAAAAATCCGCATCCAGTAAAAAAAAAACTAATGACGTCATCAAAAAACTTTTTTCATATTTCGAATCAGGGACCCCAAATCTCCCTAAATACTAAATTTCAGCCAGATCGGAGCAACTTGAATTTTGGTATCCGGTTCGAAGGACCAATTTGCAATTTTTGACAAAAAAACCAAATTTCCCTACAAACCCTCTATGACATTTGTTAGAACCCCCCATACCCACCTATAACGGTTCCGGAGCTGCGGTCGTTTTAAATTTGTATGGGAGAACCTCTTTTTTGTTAGGGAGGGTAATTTTTTTTCAATTTTCTAAAAGGTTCCCAGGGTTTTAGTCATTTTTAGTTTTGACACCTACCCCCCATCGGTTATGGTTTTCGAGATCCGTACACCAGTTCCATGATGGAAACCAAAAATGACACTTTTCGGATTTTTCTGGGGGTCACGTGAGCACTCTCTATACAGTCCACATCATAATTTTTACCCAAAAATACTCCTTCTAGGAGAACAATGATGTCAGTGAGTCAGTCAATCAGTGGTAATGCAGCTTTATATATTATAATAATAACTAGTATTTGGGTGGTGCGCGGGCTGCGAGCAGCCCGCGTTATCAATGTGCATTTGTATTATTAACAATAATGTCATTGCAGTTGAAAAAATATATAAAATTCTCATACAAGTAGAATAAGTGACAGTTTCTTCTAGTTCAGTACAAAGTGTGAGCAGGGTTACCATGTGCAAGTTGATTTTTTTGATAAAATTTTAGTCGCTGTAAAATCGCACCAAGATTGTAAACGACTTTTGTTAAGGGACCCCACCTCTCAGTGCAGTGGTTAACGTGGGCAGTTGCCTCGAAGACCAGCTCGAGATGTGGAAAAAACCCCTCATTCGGGACTCGGCCTTCGGCCTCGTTAGTGACTCTCCTAAAGAATGTAAACGCGTAACACCCCATTCGTAAGTGACTAACACGGCTCGGCCTACGGCCTCGCGGAGGCCTCGCTCGGCCTTCGGCCTCGCGGGCCGAAAGCTCGGCCTTCGGCCTCGCAGGTTTGAAGCTCGGCCTACGGCCTCGCAACCGTGGCGTTGTATCGCCAGCGAAAATCCCCATCCAGTAAATAAAAAGATTTAAAAATTCTCATGCAAGTCGAACAACTGACAGATACTTTTAGTTCCCGTGAGCGGTTGCATCAAAGACCAACTCGAGATGTGGAAAAAAAACTCCCCATTCGGGACTCGGCCTTCGGCCTCGTTAGTGACTCTCCTAAGGAATGTAAATGCGTAACACCCCATTCGGAACTCGGCCTGCGGCCTCGCGGAGGCCACGCTCGGCCTTCGGCCTCGCGGGCCGAAAGCTCGGCCTTCGGCCTCGCCCTGGAAGCTCGGCCTTCGGCCTCGCGGGTTTGAAGCTCGGCCTGCGGCCTCGCAAATAAGAAGTGGTTTCGCCATCAAAAATCCCCATCCAGTAAAAAAAAAACAAATGACGTCATCCAAAAATTTTTTTCATATTTGGAATCAGGGACCCCCAATCTCCCTAAATACCAAATTTCAGCGAAATCGGAACCACTTGAATTTTGGTATCCGGGTCGAAGGACCAATTTTCAATTTTCGACTAAAACCCCAAATTCTCCTACAAACCCTCTATGACATTTGTTCGAACCCCCCATACCCACCTATAACGGTTCGGGAGCTGCGGTCGTTTTAAATTTGTATGGGAGAACCTCTTTTTTGTTCGGGAGGGTAATTTATTTTCAATTCCCTAAAAGGGTCCCAGGGTTTTAGTGATTTTTAGTTTTGGCACCTACCCCCCATCGATTATGGTTTCCGAGATCCATACACCAGTTCCATCAAGGAAACCAAAAATGACACTTTTCAGATTTTTCTGGTGGTCATAGGAACCTCTTCTATACTTTTTCTCTACATCACAAACACCTCCCATCGCTCCTTCTAGGAGAACAATGATGTCAATGAGTCAGTCAGTCAGTCAGTCAGTGAGTGAGTGGTAATCGAACTTTATATAATATAACTAGTATTTGGGTGGCGCGCGGGCTGCGAGCAGCCCGCGTTATCGATGTGCATTTGTATTTTTAGTTAAAGTTTTAGTTGCAGTTGGTAAAAATATATAAAATTCTCATACAAGTCGAGTAAGTGACAGTTTCTTCTAGTTCAGTATAAAGTGTGGGCAAGGTTACCATGTGCAAGTTGATTTTTTTTAATAAATTTTAGTTGCTGTAAAATCTCATCAAGATTGTAATCGAGTTTTGTTAAGGGACCATACCTCTAAGTGCAGTGGTTAACGTGGGCAGTTGCCTCGGAGACCAGCTCGAGGTGTGGAAAAAAAACTCCCCATTCGGGACTCGGCCTTCGGCCTCGTTAGTGACTCTCCTAAGGAATGTAAGCGCGTAACACCCCATTCGTAAGTGACTAACACGGCTCGGCCTACGGCCTCGCGGAGGCCACGCTCGGCCTTCGGCCTCGCGGGCCGAAAGCTCGGCCTTCGGCCTCGCAGGTTTGAAGCTCGGCCTGCGGCCTCGCAACCGTGGCGTTGTATCGCTAGCGAAAATCCCCATCCAGTAAATAAAAAGATTTAAAAAATCTCATGCAAGTCGAACAACTGACACATACTTTTAGTTCCCGTGAGCGGTTGCATCAAAGACCAACTCGAGATGTGGAAAAAAAAATCCCCATTCGAGACTCGGCCTTCGGCCTCGTTAGTGACTCTCCTAAGGAATGTAAATGCGTAACACCCCATTCGGAACTCGGCCTTCGGCCTCGTAAGTGACTAACACGGCTCGGCCTGCGGCCTCGCGGAGGCCACGCTCGGCCTTCGGCCTCGCGGGCCGAAAGCTCGGCCTTCGGCCTCGCCCTGAAAGCTCGGCCTACGGCCTCGCAGGTTTGAAGCTCGGCCTGCGGCCTCGCAAATAAGAAGTGGTTTCGCCATCAAAAACACCCATCCAGTAAAAAAAAAACAAATGACGTCATCCAAAAAATTTTTTTATATTTGGAATCAAGGACCCTCAATCTCCCTAAATACCAAATTTCAGCGAGATCGGAGCAACTTGGATTTTGGTATCCGGATCGAAGGACCAATTCTCAATTTTTGACAGAAACCTCAAATTCCCCTACAAACCCTTTATAATATTTGTTAGAACCCCCCATACCCACCTATAACGGTTCCGGAGTTGCGGTCGTTTTAAATTTGTATGGGAGAACCTCTTTTTTGTTAGGGAGGGTAATTTTTTTTCAACTTTCCAAAAGGTTCCCAGGGTTTTAGTCATTTTTAGTTTTGGCACCTACCCCCCATCGATTATGGTTTCTGAGATCCGTACACCATTTCCATCAAGGAAACCAAAAATGACACTTTTCGGATTTTTCTGGTGGTCACAGGAACCTACCCTACACTTTTCCCATACACCACAAACACCCCCCATCGCTCCTTCTAGGAGAACAATGATGTCAATGAGTCAGTGAGTCAGTGAGTCAGTGAATCAGTGAGTCAGTGGTAATCGAGCTTTATATAATATGGTTAATGGTTAATAAAAATATCTTAATTTATATACATGTGTAATATCTATCTTAAGAACTGCCCTTCGCTGCTCGCTCTCGATAGAAACAATTTTAAGCCCCTCCTCCTGTCCTGCCCTTTGTGCTTGATACTTGTCATATAAAAATATGCTCATTTTTAAATATATGGTACAATATTCAATTTTATGAATACCATACAATTTTGCTTTAAAAATCTTTAATCCAGAATATTGTTCACATTAGATACGGCAACCGTATTACCATTTCCAGTAACAACGCCACAAATTCTCACGCTTCAATTCAGTAGAATATTTCGCCAAACAAAAAGGGATATAAATCAAAACAAAGTATCTCTGTTGCAAATGTTTTCTTTTTAAATTGTCAGTATTGCGCAGGGGGAGCTGGCAACACTGAGAGGAATGTAAAGAAAACCACCGAACCGTGAGCGCGGATACTTCATTACCGTGCGGGGCCGTCTGAGGCTTTTCCTTGCTGTTTTCTTAACCGGATATGTATTTATTTTATACATCTACGACGATCTAAAAGAGATAAGTTTATGTTAACGTAGGTATTAACCGGTTCCGGAACGCTTTCGGAAGTTTGGTCCCCTACACTCTGAGGTAAATTTTTGAGGCCGTTGTATATTTTGTAAAAGATGAGTTATAGAGAGACGAATCATATAATTTCAGATACACGTTAGACTTCTAGGTCCATGTAGACTGGCCTTCAAGGACAGGTCCTTGAACACTCTACTGGAACTCGGTTCGATAAAGATGTTCGTTTATTTGTTCGGTCGTTTCAGCCGTAAGACGTTCACTGTTCAAAATAGGACCTCCACAAGGACTGAGCCTAGACAAAATGCATCGCTTTATAGCGATTCTCTTTCTCTAGCCGTTGAATGTTCGTCTCGTTGTTTATGTGATAAATCCAATGACTATGAAACCTGTTGACTAATGGTGGTTCCCCTCGCGCGGAAACGGTTGGCGCAAATCGAGCTTGTTGATGTTTTTCGTCCCATCCTGTTCTGTTATGCGAGTTTTATATCGCTCTATCTCGTTTCTTCACCCTATTTTAGCGCTCGCTTTGCAACGAGAACGAATATTCAACGGCTAAAGACAGAGAATCGCTATGTAGCGATCCTATGATGCGCTTGCCTGTCCGTGGTCTCCACTCGACAATCCTTTAACCCCATCGTTCATCAGTTCTAAGTGCTATATGTCCGGCCCACTGCTACGTCAACTTACTAATCCGTGGGGATATGTCGGTGACTTTCCTTGCTCTACGGATCTCCTCTTTTCTGATTTGATCTTGTATAGAAAACCTGAGCAATAGCCCTCTCCGTATTAACACGTGCGACTTTGAGTTTGTTTACATAGCCAATAGTAAGATACTATAATGATGCCACCTACACGTAAAGCATAAGCCAAGTATGGGGATCGAACCAGTCACCTTCAGGTTAATAGCCAACTTTGCTTGGAATTGACTCAATGTTTGCATGTAATCTTGGAAACAATCGCAAACACAAGTAAAATACTTTCAATAAATCGTGCTTAAAAAAGAATAAAGAGCATTTAGACACAAAACCTGGGAAACAAATACCTAATCGTTATGCTTATTACATAAAAAGCGTAGCTATATCGATTTTTTTAACAAACTAACCATATTTCTATAGTACATTTTCAATACGCTAAAAATTCGGGACCCCAGATGTAAGATAAAAAAGAGTGCCGTAAAAGCAAACGGCAGCTAGAGAAAGGTGCCATACAAACCTATTTACGCCGGAATATACTTACTTTCTTTTATAACCGGGAGATACTGCCATCGATAGACGAAAAAATATTGACTATATGGCAACACAGGATTCTCTGGAACATTTTCGTTTGAAGACTTTATTGTATTCGAATATTGCTATCACATACATATTTATTATATGTACCTATATTTATTTGATATACCGTAGCTTGTCTCATCCGATGCAGATTTTTATCGCAGCTGTTAGATATTACATTAGTTTTCAAGTATCTATGAGAATATTCATGTATGTATTTATAATGAGTTTAACTTACTACTATCCTAATTGCGTAAATTTCGATCGATAGATCATCGTTGTTCACCGGAATGGCTGAACGGGATTCGATGAAATTTAGCATAAATATAAATCATAGTCTGAAATAACACATTTAATGCGTAAAAATGCACGGTTCTCGTGGAAAAACCGCAGTCCACGCAGGCAAAAGTCAGGCACGCATGCCATCCGCAGGGCGCAACTAGAACCTATACTAGTATGATCGGTGAAAAGCGGATAAGAGAACGGGCTCACAGTGCGCAAAAGAGAGTAGTATGAAGTGTATATACATTTATTAATAACTAGCTGCGCCACGCGGTTTTACTGGCGTGGTGATGATTGATTATGAAAGTAGCCTATGTGTTATTCCGGGAATTATCTACATACCAAATTTCATCCAAATCCGTTCAGCCGTTCTGGCGTGATTGAGTAACAAACATCCATCCATCCATCCATTCATCTATCCAAACTTCTCTCTGCGATAATCTCCCCCGTACTTACTAAATTATGCTAACGCTTTGTATGTACAATCAAATCTACAAGTCCCATAAATGAAATAAAACTTCATAAGTTTACAATCAACATCACAGTTCAATAACAAATTAATTTGAAAATATTCAAATCATAAGTTAGTATTTCTCACAGGTTGGTATTTTATCAAAGCTTTGTAATTTTCTTCTTCATCTCAGTTTTTGCAAGGGAAACCTATATTTTTGAAATAATTGGAATAAAATTATAATAACCATATAAATTAATGGTCTGTGTGGCCATGTGCCAAATTTTCTCCAGGTCCGTTATGCCGTTTTCTGGTAGAAATGAATAACAAATATCTTTTCTCACAAACTTTCGCTTTTGTAAAATAAAAGGAGAATTTTCAATACACTAATATTTCCCATGTAAACAAACAAGAATCGATATATGCACCCGAACCTAAACACATATTTATCGCTTGTATATGTCAAATGGATTACGTGCATATATTATAAAGCATCCTATACCAATTTCGTCGGCGCCACTGTAATTTTTGTAAATGTTAGCCCACTTTAATATCAGGCTTCTAGCTTTGATATACGGCCGTACCATTGTGGGGTAAAACCGGTGGAATTAAAACCCTCAGATAATTTACTTGTTGAATTTATGCCGTAGTTACATTAGGCCATCTGGTCGGCAGTATTTTGCACTGATTGCGAGTGATATAGTCTCATTAGGGATTCTTTTTGCAGAGATTGTGGGAGGTTTTATGAATGAGTCAGAGAGTGGCCGGTGTTTTGTTCTATTTTGGGGCTGACTGGAATGAGGGCTCAGGGTGATAAATGCGGTAGGTCTAGCTGATATCCTGTATCTGTTTTTGACAGATTTAGTTTGTGGTCTTAGTAACTAGGCGATTCTGCTACCTCCGAGATTATGTAGCTTTAACATGGTTCTTGGTGCGATCGTCGACTGTCAACAGTACGGCCGCTATGGCCACACTAGGCAGCTTGTGGTTTAAGTACCATCTGTATCAAAAAGTAAAAGTACCCGTCTGGATAGCTACCACGCTAAATTTTGAAACGCTGTAACCGAGTGTAACCAAACACACAGTGTGTTCAGTCAGTTCTTCATAGCATCTACCTAATATACCTAATCGTGAACCTTATTTTTCGCACGAGGAGCCAGATAAGTGCCTCATTTTAATAAAAATAATCAATATAATCATTAAAAATAATCATTGTCGTTATTAATGCCTAACGACTATTTAATAGGTTAAGTAAGCTAATTACTACACTAACACGGAAGTAAAACAAAGCAACAACAAACAGCAGAAATAACATCAATTTAGCTGTCGAAAGGTAGTTGAAAAGATAACGACGGCAAAAATTTAATAAGCCACCAAATTGCGCCATCAATTCTACGTCGAACTATAAACCGGGATGAACTCGTTATCTTTTGCACGGAGTTTCGATGATGGCGGCCATTTTGACACGTCCCGCCATTCTGTTACCTGTCGGCGTTTGGAACAGTTAAGTTAATATAGGCTCAATGATTATACAACATTGAGACATGATACGGGAAATGAAACTATTTTTTGGAGATTTCTCCATTCGTACACTTTTGGTCGGGCGTTAAGCAACATATGCTTGTTGGCAGCGTAGTAGTTTTTAATTAATATATTACCGTTGAACATGTCACTGGGATGAGAATTTTGACCTTTAATCTGACATCTAAATAAAAAAAGGATAGAATTTTAAAAAAATTGCAGTAATTATTGTCTCATCAATTTAATTCAAACATTTATTGTAATCTTTAATGGTACAAAGTGAGGTGAAGTTACAATAAAATAAAGTTAATTAGTGTCGGTCGGCATAGCAAAGAAGAAGTTTAAGTAGTTTTTTCCTCTTTAGAAAAGATGACAATGACTCAATTAATACAAATAATTAAATAAAAATAATGTTAGGCTCAGAGTCGCACAACGAGCTATGGAGAGGGCTATGCTCGGAGTTTCTCTACGCGATCGAATCAGAAATGAGGAGATCCGTCGAAGAACAAAAGTCACCGACATAGCCCAGCGGATTAGCAAGTTGAAGGGGCAGGGCACATAGCTCGAAGAACCGATGGCCGTTGGGGTCGAAAGGTTCTCGAGTTGAGATCACGGACTGGCAAGCGCAGCATAGGACGGCCACCGACCAGGTGGACAGACGACCTGACTAAGATCGCAGGCAAGGGCTGGATGCGGGCTGCTTCCAACCGGTCCTTGTGGAAATCAATGGGGGAGGCATATGTCCAGCAGTGGATGTCCTATGGCTGAGATGATGATGATGATGATGAATGTTAGAATTACTATTTGAATAATAAAAGAAGTACGGCCGCCGTATCAGCATGTCTTGAAAATGCCTCGTGCTGAAGGGAAACACGTGGCGAAGAAGTTAAGGTTGAGTACAATTGCATTTGTGTTATTGTAATTATCATTCTGTATACACCCTGCATGTATTGTGTGCGGGAAGGAGAGCGATGCATACTGCATGTAATCACGTATGTAATTTCATCCACGCAGTGGTTTCTTCAAATAAAAAAAACTGTAATTGAAATATAATTAATTAATTGAGAGTTGCTGTGAGTTTATCTTGCTAGTTCTTACGTCATTCTATTCGTTTATATAAATTACAAGTAGCGCCCCGCGGTTTCATCAGCGTGGATCACGGTTTTCCCACTGACTTAATTATCCCACGGGAAAGATACTTTTTCCGGGATAAAAATAGTCTATGTGTTAATCCAGATCTTAAACTATCTCCATACCAAATATATACAATATATATATCATAGAAATCGGTGTAGCCATTTGAGCGTGAAGAAGTAACAAACATACACACAAACTTTCGCATTTATAATATTAGTAGATATACATCCTAATATACTTCCTTGTGGGATTGATTAATTTAAAGTTATACAATCCGAGCGGATATTCTCTCACGATTTTTTTACGAAACCCAAATGCTCTATTGTGACGAACTAATTCCGGACTTTTAAATACGATGAAAACCATAGAGCTATGCCGAGAATTTGATTCCTTGTAGCTTACTTAATAGTATATGGAATTTAACGCTATCATATCCTTTCGCCATGTCTAATAATAACCCGAAGGCGTATATCTTTTATTATATTCAAAACTTCCTGTATATATTTGTAGACCGCTAGTGGGGAAGATCGGTTTTCCGGAAATCATTTGGGTGTATATATATATATAAAATACACACGATTACACACTAATTTCTCGAATATTGTTGATGTCGTAAGTAGAAGGGCTATCGAGCGATAATTATTTGGGGTCGTTTGTGGCTTTTTTCTTATGCCTATATAATTATTTTTCTATCTAGTTTATTTGTCATCTCGATGACTATTCGCCACATTGTTTTTACCTGATTATTATATTTTTATTTTTTATATTACTGCCGATGTGTTTGTTAAATAAATACGAATTACTAATTAGTACTAATACGGCTACTGCTTAAATACTAATATTTGAAGTAGTGGCCGTTTTTACATTTGAAAGGTTTAACCTTTAATGAAATCTGTAAATTTTTAGTTTAATCTATTCCTTTTAAGTATCATACCTTTCCTAATTTAGAATGAACATGAAATAAATATATATATCTCCTACAGCCCTACTTATAAGAGCCCTTACCTATACATCCAATAACTTTGGCACGTGTAATATACACGGAAAACGTAATATCGCCCAACAAGGTATAAGTAGCCTGGTATTTCTCAAAAATATTCGATAAATATTGCCTCTAACTTCTCGCTTTTTCCCCGATATCATTTTACAAATTCAATCCCTAATTTTCGATCAGGGCCCTCCTCCCATCTCCCCTAAATTGATCTGTGAGCTATTATATTCACACTTATTACCTCGACTTTGAAAAAGATTGAACGGAAAAAGGTGGAATTCGTTGTCTTTCCGATTACAATAAGAAAAGGTTCACGATTTATATCGTCCGGAGACTTTAATATCTCCGTTCGATATTTTTGAAAAAAGTATATTTAATCGAATTAAGACACCCTTTTGTTAAGGCGATAAATAAAAAAAACGTAGCCATAAATATCTCTGGCCGGAGTTTCTATTCGCAGCGTCTAATGAGTTAAAGGTAGGCAGATTATGACAGTATCTCAACTAACATTATTTTCAAATTTGACGATATTCTCCAGATCACTGCCAACAAAATTAATTTCATTACACGTTTTATTTACATATTTAGCCTGATATCTAAAAGACTCGATAAGGCATGAGCAGGCATCACTGAGTGAATATTGGTTAACACAATTGCCCATTTGTATATAGTTTTTTATGTTTGTTATCATCGAAATGTTATCACAGAAATTCATCGTATATATATTTTTTATGTTATGGTAAACAAGCAAACGGTCCACTTGACCACTTGGCCAAACACGCCTATGGATTATGTATCACTGGGGGCATTACGACACATTGCCAATACTTTTTAAGACTGTTATCTCTACATCATCTACATGGGTTCATAACAAACGTATCTCAGACATTCCTGTCATGAACTTCGCGAGACACATTTTCTCGTTCATTTCAATGCTAATGTAATGAGTTAATGTTGAAGCCGTTTGTTTGTACTAGACTTACTGTTATTTCATTGTTTTGTAAGAATGAGAACGGCTCAAAATCCGAACGTTTTGCTACAATCTACCATTTGTATTCAAACGGGCAACCGGCCGGCCGCATTTTAATTTACTTACTCGAATTAAAACTGCGCGTGATTCGAATTCGATCCTTCACAACGATACTTTACCTTTACCGTTGATTGAAGACGTTGCCTTGTTATTATTAAAGGTTCCTACTCTCTCTTTCTCTCCACTTGGTATTCAATAACTTCGATTTGAGATCGAGTAATTCACGCGAAATTGAAAGCGGCTGGAGTGAGGCGAGTAAATTCCGAGTTCGAAGGTGAGACTCAGTCTCGCCTGAGGTCATATTTAGTAAATTGACTATAACTTCCCGATGGCGGGTCGATTGTCTCTGATCGTTTATTCTTTCAATTTGCTTATTGGACGTCTTTGTTGTTCAAACTGAAAGGCTCTGAGTACAGCTGAAGTTTGGCGAGGGTCTTAAATGGCTGAACATTTTCTTCGAAAATAAATATTGTTTTTGCTCAAATCTCAAGTTCATCATTAGCGTTCGTTTCATTCGTCTCCAAATTCTTTCTGTAATAAATGTGTTTATATTGTTTTTAGGAAACTTTTTTGTAAAGCTACATTTTGTCTATATGTTGTTAGCGTGAAGCTTTATTAGAATTAGAACAAAGTAGTTTTCAATTTTTCTGTGTGCTATCTTTTGATTTACAATATTATTGATGAACCAAGACGGTGAGATGACCAGCAATAGTAATAAACTAGTTTAAACTGGCCCAATGATTTAACTCTTGATAGCTAATATTCGTTACGGTTCAACTAGATTTGTTAAACTATAGAATAATGCCCAATATAAAAAAAAAAAAATTCTGTAGTACATAGTATATTTTGTCCATCTACTAATATTATAAATGCGAAAGTTTGTGTGTGTGTTTGTTACTTCTTCACGCTCAAACGGCTACACCGATTTGACGACACACAAACTTTTGCCTAACTTTACAATATTAGTAAGATTATGCAATGTTAGTTACGTTATGGGAATCATATATAGATGGAATATTTTTTTGTAACAACACGAAATAAATTATTAATAGGTAATAAACGATTTTACTAACTACAATAATAGGTACTAATAAAAATACTACGTGTGGCAATGGGCAGTTTTATTGCTCAGAGCGATATCTTCCAAACAACCTCCTTGTGGAGAATAACTGGAGTACTCTAAGATTTTAATTGGGTGTTGGTTAATAACATTACACATATTCGTTTCTGGTGTCGTCCGATTTCTAAGGCTGCGTCCAGACCTGACTAATGTGCAGCTCGCGCGCCGTTGGCGCGCATTTCATGTTCCAAACAACACGTCTGGACACAGCCTAACAATTTATCTTGGTACTTGGTGCTAGCCGAACGCTCTGATGCGACTTGTGTATACAGTTTACTCAAATTGAACTGATTTAATTGCGTGTAATTTGTTTGTTTATGATCGCTACGTTATTCTTTTTGATTCTCGACATGGCGTTTATCGTTGAACTGACGATATTCTGCCTGTGTCAGCGTGAGACCAGTCTACGTACAGTATAAAGAATATTTTCAATCGAAAGACAAATGGTTACTTTTTAATGTTGATTTTTTCTGACGAAGACAAACATACTTGAAAATGTCTACCTTGGCTTGATAGAATTACTTGAGACATAGACAATAGATATTAAAGTATTCATGACAAGTATAAGAAGAGAAACAAAGTTTAGAAGTTTATTGTGTCAAATCTTGGATCATACAAACTAGTAATTATTGTCAGAAGCCTTCCCTTTTTACACTCACTGCGACCCGCTGTTTATCCGCGTGAACTATAGCTTTCCTACCTCAGAATTTTTTATGAATAATAAATATATCTTCTCTAATGATCTATATATGTCTAAACTAAAATTAATTAAAGTAAAGCGGTTTAGGCGTAGACGTCACAGACAGACAGAGTCACTATCACATTTATAATAATAGTTTGGATTTGACGGCATTTTATTGTCCCGGTCCTAAAATGCTTCACAATCCGTCGAAGAGCAACTACAAACCGTGAACAATGACGTAATTTAAATTCTTCCCGACTTGCTCTGCGCCGTTATCGTCAGATTCGATGTTTATATTTGCACAACAATCCCTTGCACCGAACTGGGCGCTTTGTTGTGGTAATTTCATTAGACGAGGTCGCCATTCGCTGAATATTAATAGGCAGCCGCACTTTTGCTTTGCACCGTATCGGCGCGAAATAAGGCAGTGCTTAGTCTTGGGGTAACTAGAAGACTAGCATACTTTTTTTTCTATGTAATAGGTGGCAAACAAGCAGACGGGCCGCCTGATGGTAAGCGAACCGTCGCCTATGGATATCTAATACTGGGGATGGAATGGATACCTGTACATAATATGTAATCTAACGCTGCAAATTGAAGACAATGCTAAAGATATATCTTGAAGAAACATTGTACACTAATTGAATCATGATGCTACAGCATTTAAATCAGACATTCTATAAATAGGTACCTTCTAGGTTTGCGTGCTAAATCCTAGACAACGTCATCACTTAACATCAGGTGAGACAGTTGTCAAACGCAAACTTATAATGTGTAAAAAAAAAAAAAAAAAAAATATAGATTGGTTTTTTTGGGAGTTTTGCATTGTTCTAGTTTAAAATAGTCTTATCTTAAAAAGTGACATACTTACCATCTAGATGTGCAAAATACATACAATTATAATTATTATATTTTAAATATACATGTTCACGGTATTACAATCATTTGTTAGTAAGAGTAGTTGGTGTAAAATGTTGAAATAAATAACTTGTATTAAATTAAAGGGATTGATGACCCTGCCGTGGTGGTACCGGCTTAGAATAGTACTCCCCCATCACTTTCCATGGGTGCCGTATGAGTCGGCTAAGGGATCACGCACCAGAAGGTGGGCAGCAGCGCCTTCTGAGGGTCGGAAATCATACTGCGCTCGCCAACCCGCCTGCCAAGCGTGGCAAGAATTGGCAAATCCCCCCCTATATGGGGGAGGCATATGTCCAGCAGTGGATGTCTAATTGCTGAGAAGAAGAAGAAGAAAGGGATTGATTGAATATTATACAAATGTCAGTAAGATAATAATTACTAGATAAATATTATAGAGAATGTCAATAATACAATGAAAATGAATCCTTCAGAAATCATTAATTTTGTGGTAGCATTTAGTAGTCAGAGATAATTAAATGTCTTTTTAAAAAACAAGCCAGAAGAAACGGCACCAAGTTCTGAGTCATTCTTTTCAAATGGGTTTCACAATATGTCTATTACTATTGTAGGTACATATTCGATTATGTAATCGAATCTATACATTAAAAAAAACCATTCATAATCTGTTTTTTGTTATAAGCTTGACAACTGTCCAACCAAAGTTCCGACACTTCTACCTTTTCAACTTTTTCTGCGTACCATACCGTCGTTTTATTGTCGACAGTAATTGCGTTCGATAAAACCTTTTTAACAACGGTACAACCCATAATGTGTTTGCATTTGTTGTTTCGGCGCATCCATTTTAGCTCGCTGAAATTTACGATGAAATGTTTTAATACAGTGTTGTAAGCTAGATATAAAAGGGGTCGTAAAGAGATGTACTTACCTTATTGTGAATTATTACCATATTACCGCCGCTGTAACTTCTGATTTCCAGGAAAATTTGTATATTTATATATGTGTAGATTGTTATGATTGACGCGCGTACAACAATAGTGTCCATGATATGTTGTATTTTTTGTGCGTAATAATTTATATTGAAACCGAAGCGGAGAACAGTATGATAAAGACTTTTTTGGCAGAGATTTTAGATTCAACGCACTTCTAAATATAATGATTTTTATTGGTGTTTTTGTTCTAAAATTATACTTTTAAAGCCTTATTTACATATTCATAAGGCGAGTGTGAATGAGCAAACGGAATGGGCGAAGAAGCGAAAGAATAATATCAGGATTATACCAAGTAGAAATTTGTAGTTTCTGCGCACCCCAAGGAGAAAGATGATATGAATCAAATAGCACACACATGTGTTCTGGAATTTGGTCAAAATCAAGAACAAACACTTACATAGTAGTGAAAATTGTAGACATTCAATTTGAAAAATTAAATAGTGATGATGCCCTTTTTAAGTTTTGGACCAATATCTTATTCTGTGATTCACTTTGAGAATAATGGCAGGTTGATAGGATTCCTACTACAAAGCCTTTTCAAAGCTAAGTCAAGTAAATCGATAGACTGCGGCTGCATTGAATTCGGTGGCCATACATAATATGTATTCGCTTCAGTTCAATGTAGACCTTTACGCATATATGCAATAGAACTTAATATTCTATAGCAATTGAAAGGAAGCAACTGATGCATGAGCCAAATGCCGCAAGTCATTGGATCTACTGCCATTATGTTGGTTGCCTTGGGACGAATATTATCGTTAATGTTAGGATAAATTTGAGCTCAATGGCCTTATATAGTTTGACGGTTACAACTGAGCTAAGTTGTCTTTGTGTTATCTCTGGGGGCAGTTTGTTAATATTGGTAAGTATAAGTTTGTTAATATTAATAACGACTACTACAGTACTATCCAAAGGCCTAGAAGAGATGATTATTAGAACACCGGATACTTCTGTGTTTTTTTATTAACTACGTGTACATTATGCATGGAGCGTTTTGCTTCTAAGTTCACAATGCGTAGATAAGGAATGGAACACTTTGTTCGAGTCTATGTTTTCCGAAAATTTTGGAGATCCACATAACTTAAATATAAATATTTTTTAATTGTATCCTACATGTTTAGGTGATTTTTGCTCAAACACGCCAAAAAGTTTTAACGGATCTGAATGAAATTTGTAATAGAGACAAGTTATAGTCTGGACTGCCCGATAATTTTGGAGATACACATAACTTAAATATTAATATTTTTTAATTGTATCCTACATGTTTAGGTGATTTTTGCTGAAACACGCCAAAAAGTTTTAACGGATCTGAATGAACTTTGTCATAGAGACAAGTTATAGTCTGGACTTCCCGATAATTTTGGAAATACACATAACTTAAACATTAATATTTTTTAATCGTATCCTACATGTTTGGGTGATTTTTGCTCAAACACGCCAGATAATTTTAACGGATCTGAATGAAATTTGGCACAGAGACAAGTTTCTGTGGTTGCTGCTTGTCTGAATAAATGATTTCTTTCTTTTTTTCTTTCTGTTATACATTTGCTTATTTAAAAAATCTTTAACCTTAAATACACAATAATGTCTAATTTAATCCGACGTAATTTTGAGTCGGTTCAAAGTCAGCCTTTTCAACAAATGTTAACCGGATGTGATCCAATCTCTCGAATCAACCCCATATAGACGTCAACAGTCATGACTAAAGATAACAATTCACTGCTACCCCCAACGCTCAATCCCCAATCCTAGTTAATTTCCTCTGTGGAAAGAAAAATAGCATCTTCATCTTGGAAATGATGAAGGATGATTTATGGTCCCCCACACGTTTTTCCGCCATAATTAGATTGCGTCGGGTAAACAGCTCGGCATCAGGTGCCTTATGGCTCGGCTACACGTATACAATAGCACATCATTATGCAAAAGACACTAGCTGTTTTATGTATCCAGTTCCGTTGAAAAAAAACGACTTATCACACACACATAAATATTTATTTTTTATATATATCGAAGCAGAATTTTTAGAAACGGTGACATCAGCTACTCTAACCTCACTAATTCCTTGGTATTCCTATTACAACTACTCATTGCAAATAATAATGAAAACACAGAACACAAATTACATCACTAAGTTTTATTTTACAAATTCACAGGTAAACACAAATTAAGAAATAGTTTAAATTATTACAGTTATATTCGCACAGTACTCACACAGTTTCTGCGCCTCTTTTTAATCGACTTCAAAAAAGAAGGTCACTCAATTCGACCGTATAATATATATGTTTTTATTTTATTTTATGAGTGTTCGCGGATGTCGTCGTCGTTTATGAACCGACTTTAATGATTCTTTGTTGTATGATAAAATATACTTCCGTGGTAGTCCCATTTAAATTTCATCATAGTTGGGACTTGCCCCGCAAATCCGAACTAAATTCTCATTAAATTCACGTCAAAGGGATCTTGGGAGGTCAGCAATATTTATTGCGTAATAGATCGCAGTTCTTTATGGTACTCATTAAATATTTATATATATTTATACCTATAATGCAGCGTAGTATCTTGTAGAATATAACTATTGTGTATATCAGTTTCGGAGCAACCTTTATAGAGGATGCTTTATTTGGTAGTTTGTTTCTAGTTCTGCGACATAGACACACGCTTGCAGCCGGTGTATAATATAGTAATGAATTTACTGCAAGCGGCTGTATCTTTGACATAATTTATGCGACCTATATTATAATGTATTACTTACTAACTTTTCACATGATGGGTTGCTTCTACTTTTCATGTTAAAGTATTTTATTTATGGGTGATTTTTATATTTCTGTAATTTTCAAGTAAAGTTTATGTGATAGGTACATTTTCTTTGAAATGGATTTCATTACCTGAAACTGTATTTTGTAATAAATATACAATATTGTAATATATACAATATTGTTTTAAATTTGAGTCTTTAGTGAATTATTGTGCCCTGCACCACTACTGAGATGGCGGTAAACCGCCTGCCTACAATAAACAAAAATATAAATCTGTTTAAGTCTGTGAGCTTGCGAAAACCGCGTGAGTTTTCTCTGATTCCGTTCTATGCAAATTTGATTCTCTACTTGTGTCGTATGTAGTGTATGTGATATACCTACTGAAGTCTGTACAGTTGCATGCAAAAGTGACTTGTTTAAAATAGATCGTTCATATTAATCATCATCACATACATCACAGTATTAGATGGTTCACTGTAGGGCTGTCCTATTTATCTTCACAACAACTGGTTGGAAGCGGCCCGTATTCACCTTTCGCCACACTTATCATGCCGTTCTTCCACTATACAGTTGGATATCTATATCCATCTGCGCTGCTCTTGACGTGATATCCACTCGGGAATTTAAAAGCTATATCGACCATCATTTTTGTATGATTTATGTAAGACATGGCTTAAGAGGTGCGTTACAGAGGCTCGCGGGTGTTTACAGGCAGAAGAGGCAGGACCTAGTACTGATGCGTGTTAACTTAAAGTATTTCTAATAGGTACTTAACAGATGACGTACGGGCTCACAAATAAAATTACTCATCACATTTTTGGACTTATCAATTCTCTCTCGTCTGGTTTAAGACACAATTCAAGCCCATTTCCAAAAATTTGGGAAATTTGGGGTCAAACAGAGTTATCCTTCATGAACTTTTCTCATAAGTATTTTCTTTTAAGTCTATGAGACATGTACGACTTTCAACAAAATAAGCTGAAAAGTCTCAAAATTGTAACAAATGGTAGATCTTTATCCACCTGATTCGCTGAGCTTTAGTTCTAGAAACACAAACATACTTACACATCATTACATATTTCTTGTTGCTATTTGACAAATAAAATGTCAGCACGTAATGATATTGTAACTTTCTTTGTGGAGGAGTATTTCTATTATGGTATTATCTCGTACTTACGTTTTCGTACTAAATAAATATAGCAAAATATATTCCCTATACTCGTTTAATGAGGGAAATAACCGTCGAATACGAGGGTAATTCCGCTTTGTAACCAGGAAATTTAGTCTTACTGGTGACTGTTGCTACTGCTGAGGAGAATTTTCAAGAAATATTGGTAATGGTAAGCGGAGAAACTTGTCACGCCGCTTGAGTTATTAGAATTGTGTTCGTTAAATTGCGATAAAAACGGAAAAAAACACCATACTTAGGTATGCCATATCGTAAGTCCATGAACAATTGTCTATGATAATGTTAAGGCTTGATATCAGTATACATTGTGATTTTAGTTGCCAAAAAAAAAAAAATGTATTACACGTGATACGTTTAAAGGTCTGTATCTAAAACTACTGACACGAAGGATACACCACGAGTAACATATAAAACATAAATAAAGTAAAAATATCCTATACCCGTTAAATGTCGAAAATAACCGTCGTATACGGAGGTAATTCCGCTAATGCACTGCAAGGAGGCAACTCACTCTCGCCGGTGACTGTACTTACTGCGAGGGAGAATTTTCAAGTAATATTGTTTATGGTAAGCAGAGAATCTTGTCACGCCGCCGTCGCCAGTATAAGTGTATTCATAGAGTCGCGATACAGGATCGTGGAGGATACTTTTGTATGCAACTCTGTGAGAATGTGAGAAAAGTCTAGTTGGAAATGTTTTGAAAGTCAGTGTGCATTGTGACTTAAACAGGTCATGAAACCTTAATTTTACATACGAGAAGTAGTGTTCTTTTACGATTCTACGCCTAAAATAGAATAATTATTTCTATAGTAAGACTTTTATTAGTTACTACATTACATAAGTAATAAAAGCGTAAAATAAGCCTCTCTTCTTTTTTAAAAAAATATTCCAACACGTATTGTATATATTTAGTACAAAAGAGGTATTATCGCAGCTATTCGTCTCTATATTTGGTGCGTTCACTTGAATAGTAAATCAGTTTATGTTATAATTTTTTTTTGTCATTTTGCCACATCTATACCTACACTCATTTTTGTTTGTCTCTTTTTACGCTAAGCGAATAATTAAAAAACTACGCATGCTGTGCAACCAAGTGTTATAATTGTTTTATTCAGTTAATTTCCGGGCACCAGCAGATGGATTTCAAACTTTAAATCACACCTATAGTGTCTTAGTAAATCAAAAGAGACTTATTCTCGTACTTTATTAAAATCGTTCGCATTTTATGTAAGAAAGCAACATATACTGCTGATGGGTCAGCTAGCTTATATTGATTTGGGTAGGTATAGAACAATGCATCGAACTTTACTGGCGAGTCAGGCACCCAGCTCACCTATTAACTTATCTTTTTGCGTTAACAATATATTAATAAGGAGTGTACGTAATATATCTATATATACATAAAACTAAGTGTAATTATCCTTTTGTTGTGTTAGAGTAGGCGATAGTGATAACTATGAGAATGTCGTTACTTCATTTGTTCTTAAGTTTTAGTATAAAATTGTAATATTTTTAAGTATTGTGATCAGCTTTGGACGTCTAAGTAAGGAGCATAATTTTAAATGTTTTTTAAACAAAACGCCTAATCTTATAGTTTCAAATAAACTTATGCTCTTTATGCAGACGCCTATGGATTCTATATACTAATTTAGTTTTTAAGATAAAAGGCATATTCTTTTTATTTACAATTTCAGGTACCAATAAATTTAACGATTGATCATTATACCTGAGATAGTGCATCAGCCAAAAATGCATATTTAACCTGTAAATTTCGCCTACCGCGGGTAATATTGGGGTTCTGTAAAATTGTCACCCTCTTTACTTAATACAAAAATGGCAATCAAATTGATACAAATTTTAAATTATCTGCATTAAATGGAATAAATAATTATGTGCAAAATAAATAATTAAATTTAGGCATGAATTATGAAAGAAAAAGGAACAAATATGCATCATAAGATCTTATAAGGTTATCACTCAATAAGGCTACACTGTAACAGATTAGCTGACAAAAAAGAAGAACATCGAAACGCATGTTTGAATAATTCAAAATCAAGTTCTCATTATACTTGTAAGTAATAAATGTTTGAAAATTAGGTAGATAGAAAACGCTATATTTGTTTCTCCAAGTTTTACAAAAGAACTTAATACATAGAATGATGTTTAGAGCATAAACTATTCTAGAGAAACAAAAGGCGGACTTATCGCTTAAAGCAATTTCTTCCAGTCAACCTTTTGTTTTGGAGGATTTTAACTAAAAGTAACGATGGCATGCTTTCACCTGATGAACAATAAACACAATTAAAAATAATAAATTACCTACCCCTAAGCGCATAAGGCGAATATATGTACAAATGACATATACAAAATAAACACACATTAAAATCTTGTAATGTGAATCAAGTCAAGATCCAAAGGACTGCGTTAGAATTACATCTAACGCCGTCCTTTGGATCTTGACTTGGTAACTATGCGTAAGTATTTTAAACTGTACCCGCTTCAATAATACACATGCGCGAATACCGTCCCGGTTCGTAGTGCGTACACTTCGTATATTAAAATAAATGTTGAACCGCAGCAGACAATAGAAGACTTTATTAAATTAATTTCTAGAAAATAAATCGAATACATCTGATAACATAAACGCCCCCGAAGTATCTAAGGCCCACATTTGACTCAAAGATACCTAGTAGGGTACCTACTTTGTTTTTATAACCTGAAAAATTTGCTATCTTCTTTGGAAGCTTTAAACATATATTTCTGTTTTAGCTGTAAATTTAGATTACAGCCTTACAAACTATCTCATCTGAACCAAGTCCGCTCGCAGTTCACACCAAGTTTTACGATACATCATATAAACACGGGCGACATCGTGTGAACACTGGCATAAATGCATCTGCGTTAAGATGTCATTCGGGGCGGGAATGTGTTGCCTTGAACGAACTCAGGAAGACTAGAATAGCTTTGACTATTTAATGGATTTTAAGTCTGGTGCTTGGCACTCTGTGCTCTCTCTATTTTCGCTTGAAAACATTGAAGCGAAGAAGCTTCTATAAACAATTACATTACTTGTCTCGAAATAACAGAGTTTACGCCTATTCAAACACTGACCACATGCTACGAGTACTAAAGGACGCGGTTACATAAATAATTGGATTGACAGTAAAATTTGCGTAACTTGTCTTTGTCAGCATTTTTAAAATTTATTATTTTTGAAAGGAGAACTGTCTATTCTAATTAGTGTTTGAGTTGTAATCTCAACTCAACTAATTTGACAACTACATATAAACCGTACTTGTTTTAAAATGTGAATTATTTTAAACATTAATCTTGTCTTATTATCGGCGATTCATATCATTCATTCATTTCGAAACGTATGCATTTCGGTTCATTTTCGGTTGGATTTATGTGTGTTATGTGTAGTGAAATATTTTTAACGACCATCCAGGTTTCTAGATTGCTATTGTATATTTACGTATAATTTTCTTATAGATATTAAAATAATGATATTTTTTTATCGTCTATAAAAGCAAACGTTTGACCATTATCTTACTTTATGTGAATTTATAATACGGTCCGTAATTCATTAGACCTTCTGGGGCTTGTGAGATACGTACAAATTGCATGGTGACATAATTATACATAATTTTATGTATGAAAAAACATAATTCGCCTCCTTGGCTGTACGCATTATGAAAGTAAAAGCCTCGATTTGTAAATGAAATTGAAATCTCAACTAGGAATTTTATTTAAATAATCAAACTGATATCGTTATTTCACATACGAGTATAAAACTTTTGACGTTAAAGTTGAACTTTAAATAATAGTTACGACAAAACGAATCGAATCAACCAAAGCGATAAAAAAACAGTGACAAATTATTTTACGATCCTCGTTTTTCCGCACAGTCGCGCGGAAAAATTCTTTACAATGCACAAAACGTACGAAGCTTTTTTCCCCACAACGTTCTTGATTAATCGTTACGTGCTAAGGCCGTGATCACAGCAACGCGCCAACGCCAGAGGAGCACGCGAGAGCGATTTATCATTCGCCCCGCTCCGCTCGATACTTGAATAAATCGGTTTCGTATCGCTTCGGGGAATTTATCGAGCGTTCCGCGGTTAATAGCGTACATTAATATGAAACGCTCTCGCTATCGCTAGCGTTATGTGTCCCGTTTTCTTTTTGTATGGAAACTTGCATTTGTTATTTTTATATATGATATATATACGCGTATCATTCTTTTGTACACAAGTTCTCAATACATTTAGGAATGAATGTAATATGTAAGTATGTACCAAACATGTGAGAAGAAAGCCAGGAAGAAGGCTTAACCACAAACTTAAGATTAACCACAAATAAGATACATACATTATGTTGTTATTTTTAAAATCTGTAAAGACTTGTTCTTTTATTTACTTCGAGGTTTCAACCAAGTTGGAAGGCCTGCGTGGTCAAAAGATATCGTGATTAATGAGAAAACTTAGAAACATTTAATTCCAATTGCTTTTTTTTTTTAAAGATTATAAGCTTGCGTTTGACCACTGTCTCACCTGATGTTTAGCGACGACGCGGTCTAAGGTGGAGCACGCAAACTAAAGAACTAACTACTAACTTGCTAAAGTATAAAAAATACAAAGTTATATACCTTAATTAGCTGTTGCTCTCTAGTAATGTTCATTTCGCAACGCAGATCCCTTAATGTAAATACGAATAATGAAGTATTCTTTATTCATCTCTACTAATATTAGAAAGAGGAAAGATTTGATTGTTTGTTTGTTTGGGTTGAATAGGCTCCGAAACTACTTAGCCGGTTTGAAAAATTCTTTCACTATAACGGTGAAAGAATTTTTCATAGTAAATAATAATATCCCCGGGTGACCTAGGCTTAATTATATATTCAAAAAAATTAGGGCTCTAGGATTTTTAATTTTGAAGTTTTAACATGTACGAAGCCGGTGCGGACCGCTAGTAACTGTAGGTAATAATATTCTAAGTTTACTCAGCTATCCCGACAAAAACACATAGTTGCCGATACAGTGAAAGAGTAAAAATATTGACATTTTTAACTGATCCAATATTTAAACATTTATCGTCAAATTGGCAAATATGTTGGCTGCTTTTGTGGGTGTAACACGAATATCAAATCTAAATTCGAATTCGTGACTTATGCGAATTTCTCCAGCTGTACTTCAGTGATCAGTGACATGACTTCTATTCCTCGGATCCCTGGGTTCGAATCTCGGTAGGAGTAAATATATAAGTGATGTACGGGGATGTTTGTGTGATTTATTTCTGTGTTTCCATGCCTCCGGCGACAGAGAGTATCCTAGTGCGGGAGCGTGAGTGCGTTTGTTTGATTAATTTATTATTATATTATATAATACTTGACGTTATTATAATATATTGTAGACAACTTATCAATTAACATGTCATATAATGTTCCTAATTGTTTATACCCTATAGTTATGTATACGCGATGACCTATAATTAGCTTTTTGCATCTATCGATTTATGTTTAAGAAGTTTTGTATCTGTTGGTCATTTATATAAATAAATTAATAATATTATCACCTTTATTATAAACTGATAAATAATTTCATTTTATATACCCACGGCTTAGCAAAGATTTTCTCTATATCATTTCATTTTTTTTTTAAACTCACTCACCTCTGTTACTCGTAAAACTATTTACAATGTAAGTCCATTTCCTATCCGGGGTATTTCATACGAGAGATTGGGCCATAAATCTAGCGTGTAGCGGGAACTAATAGAGTCTTCCTTCGGGGCCATTAAACACGCTTCATATTCGACACAATATCCTGTAATAATACACTGTATTATATATCATTTTTATTGCCTGATGCTTCTGTGCGTTGTCACTAGGATTCACTTTAAATTATTTTTATGAATGAAGTCATGTTTAGAAGTAAATTGTTGCTTTGTATTATATAAATTCGATTATTATAATCGAAGGTGGTGGTGAAAACTAGGCAAGTCAAAGTCTGTCAACTCACAGTCACACGCTCGCTGTGGTTTTTGTATAAACTTGATGCAGCAAATACTCCAAAAGAAAATAAAAGTTTTTTTTTATTTATTTTTTTACCTATTATAAGTTTGCGTTTGACAACTGTCTCACCTGATGTTAAGTGATGACGTTGTCTAGGATTTAGCACGCAAACCTAGAAGGTACCTATTCACTCGCGACTTGAAGACTCCAGGATTGTACATATCGGGAAACACAGACTCGGGCAACGAGTTCCATTCCTTGGCAGTACGCATTAAGAAAGTGGAAGCATAACGCTTCGTGCATATAGGTGGTATATCTACCATATAGCGATGGTAATAAATAATAATATAATAAATAATATAATATAATCGCAATAAAATATAATTTTGAGTAATACGTCATACTTTTTTTTTCGAGTAGAAATTTTGGTTGTATTTTTATATATCTTTCAAATCGGCAGTCCGCATGATTGCTTATGTGTTGGGTTTTCCGATGAACACTTTGTTTGCATGTGAGAACGGAGGTATTAATGATGTCTATATAATATACCTCTAAATAAATCTACCAGTATTGGCTGTCTCGCATTATGTAGTGATTTCAATAACACATAAAAGTAATGTTTCTTGAAAAGCAACATTGCTAGAATATAAAAAAATATACTTCTTTCTTTGATTTTTAAGAACCTTTTCAATTTCACAAGGTTGGCTTTTAAGAAACATTCTAAGAAAAATCTGAGATTATTTCAATGGGTGCTCTAAGGTCAGGCGAAGTTATGAAGTATTGGATGTATAAGCTTTTCATAAGAGAGAATATTTTAAAAGTTGCTACACAATATAGCAGTGAAAAGTAACCAACCGCTGGCTCGAACTGAAAAGAATATAGATAACCGACGATTCTGAAACAATATTTAGAAATATTTTTTTCTGTTTGCATAACTAACGAAACAATAGACTACATATTAAAAATGTATTCAGTCATCATCATCATCATCATCTCAGCCATAGGACGTCCACTGCTGGACATATGCCTCCCCCATTGATTTCCACAAGAACCGGTTGGAAGCGGCCCATATCCAGCCCTTGACGATCTTAGTCAGGTCGTCTGTCCACCTGGTCGTTGGCCGTCCTATGCTACGCTTGCCAGTCCGTGGTCTCCATTCGAGAACTTTTCGGCTGCAACGGCCATCGGTAAAATGAAGAAAATCGGATTTCGATAATAGCTATTCAATGATTATACAAGAAAAACCGCTTTTTTTGTCTTCCACAAATTATTTTGTACACATGACCCGATCGACACCAATGCGAGTAAGCGTTGAGAGATATAGGTAAAAAGTGGTTTCTTTTTTATGCGTGTAGGTCTAACTTTGACTACTATCTTGATGGTTGTTGACGTATCGCCATCTACAACCACGTATTCACTCCTCAAGATGCCTGATGATATTTGACAATGAAGGAATAGACTCTACGATTTGAAGGGATGATAGCTCAGGGATGAGAGCGTCGGCTGTCAATCTGGCGGATGCTGATTAGATCCCCACCAACGGCTTGAGCTTCCGCTGAAAGTAACACCGTTATCAATTTTCCAGCATTATTGGTAGGGTATTTAGAGTACCTGCCATGCTAGCTACCACCCTCAATTTTGAAAAACTGTCACCAAACATACTTAATTCAGGCAGTAGTCTTTGAGAGCCAGTTAAACACTTTACGTCTAACATGATAACGTCTTCGACAACATGGTCACTGACCACCATAACTATACAGTATTAAAAAACGATATATCAGGTTCAAATATTTGAAGGAAAAACAGGACGGTATTCTGTAGTCGTGGGTTCAAGTCCCACTAGCAGCCGAATTTTTTCCTTCAAATATTTGAACATAAGTTCTACCTAGCATGTTGTTAATGCAATACACAATAAAAACTCTTGATATATCAGGTATTTGTGTTATTGCAATTTCTGGTTGTAAATATAATAATCATAGCAAATGATTTATTTAACGCCCATGCAATTTTTATTATGAAAAAGCTACGAAGCGTTCGTTACGTTTCGGCGGCCGTTTCTGATTTTTCCTCATTTTTTCAACACTGCCTTTGAGGTCCCTCTTTGTTTTGTGGCTATTGTTCGCTGTATTTTTAACCTTTTTGTCCGCGCATTTATTAAAGGAGATGGGAAAATTGTAAGTGGTTCAAAGCTTTTTGCGGTGGTAAATGACAAATTATGCCATTTTCATATAAAGAGGTGACCTCTTTGCGCATTATATATCTGCGTTATATTACAGTGTCGTTTTCTTCCTATCTTTTGCGATGATAGCTCAGCGGGGGGAGCATCGCCTGCCAAACTGACGGACACTAGTTCGCTCCCTAACAACAGCTTGAGCTTCCGGTGAAGGTAACACCATTATCAAATTCCTAGCATGGTGGTAGGGTACTTTCGAATACCCGCCTGAATAGCTACCATCCTCAAGTATGAAAAACTGTCACCAAACACATAGTGTGTTCAGGCAGCAGTCCTTGAGAGCCAGTGAGCATTCTAGGTCTAGCGTAATAACTTATTCGACCACATCGTCACTGACCTTCAAGTGAGATAGTGGTCACACGCTGGATCTATACAGTATAAAAAAAAACCTTTTCCCTCACAAAGAGAAGTCGCTATTACATGTCTTCTTTTAAAACCCATTTTGTCAGCTACTTTGATTACACGTTTATTTCCTTTCAATATTATGCTCAACGCTCGTGTTATATACCTATATGTTATTTATACAATTCCAACTCTTGTTGTTTTAGACGTTTGTGCTCCGTGTACTCTTATATTTTCACCGTATGTGCAATTCCTTGCGGCAATTTGCACTAAATCACACGTCAGTCACTGTTATAGAATACCGTTTTGTATACCGTACAATATACATACGACCATAACCGTTTGCGAGTAACAACACAAAGGTGGAACAACATCTCAACTTCGGAAACAGTATAGTTACGGAAAAATAAATCTTCTATTGTTATTATCGAAAAAAGCTCTCAGCCGATATCTCGATACCGGCATCGATGCAATAAATAAACATCGCAACACCGATAAAAAGACGGACACATCTATGCGACCAGCGCGATTGCTGAGCCTCTTCTAGACCTCTACATATTTTTAACAGTTGTACTCCAGGAGGTAAACAAATTCCACCTCCTCGAGGTAAATAAATTACTAAATGTTTTTCTCGCGATTAAGCTCCGTTTGATTTAATAACAAAGTTGTACTCCATACGTTGACTGCTAATATTAGTTGACTGATTACAATTGAAATTGATGTATACGATCGCTGTTGCTTTAATTATGTAAAATTAAAAACGACTTTATGATAGAGTTATAATTGATTAATCAAATCACTGTGTTAATAACCTTACATTAAAATCGCTACTCGTTGGAGGAAGTTACACATACACGTTAACTTAAATAAAAAAATAAATAAAATATTCATTTATTGCCTCAAAGTGACAGATTTCAAATAATTTACATTAAAAATAATCTTAAATTTAGACCTACCGACTTATGTATATTTATTATATATTTATTGTTCCTTGTTAGATGAACTTTGGGCAATTGGAATATGCTCAGCATAATGCAGTGTTCACGGTGTGATTTGTGAACACTGCGCTGGTTTTCAGTATATCCCTACTCGCATAGATTTTCAGCGAGTCGAAAAAATAGGTAAGGAGCGGTTTTAAAAAGAAAAATAAACAAATGCAAGTTGTTGTAACATATAAAATAAATGTAACAGAAGATTACAGTGCAGCTTCTAACAAAAAGAGAGAGAAAAAAAAAAAAAAAAAACATAAGTGCTTATGGGCTTGTCAGCATATGTGGAAGTGTTATGTGTCGAGTAAGAGATTGTAGATGCTATGTAGTGTTTGTTGTTTGAGGTGTGTGTAGTGTGTAGTGTGTTTGGGTACATGTAGAGTTTGTGATTGCTATAATTTTTGGTGTGCCGTGGTGGTACCGGCCTAGAATAGTACTCCCCCATCTCTTCCCGCGGGTGCCGTAAGAGTCGGCTAAGGGATAACGTACCAGGAGGTGGGCAGCAGCGCCTTCTGAGGATCGGAAATCATACTGCGCTCGCCAACCCGCCTGCCAAGCGTGGCGAGTATTGGCAAATCCCCCCTATATGGGGGAGGCATACGTCCAACAGTGGACGCACATAGCTGAGAAAAAAAAAAAAAAAAAAAAAAAAAAAAAAAAAAATAATTTTTGGGAAGTGTGCTTATGATTAATGAGTGGTTTTATTTTTGGTCTTATACTAAATGTCTTAAAAGTTGCCTCAAAGTTATGTTTTTGTCTATCGAGAAGTTTTTTTTTTAGTTTGCTTTTAAAAACATCAATACTTACTTTAGTTCTTAAAGGTGGGGGCAAATCGTTCCAGATCTTGGAAGCACTAAACTTGAAACAACCTCGAAACCCCACCAACCCAACTTGATGTGTGCTTTCTTCTACTATTCCGCTGTTCCGGCAATTCACTGTTCCGGCAATTCACTGTTCCGCTGGCGAAAAAAAACAAGATATTCTCGGAAAAGCATTATTTTATACCCCATCTGCACTCGAGCGGTAAATCTCATTATTGTTATCATTTTTATAGTTTTGAGCAGGAAGCTCCGACTTTCGTTCCACATCAATAGTTCAATTGTGACACTTTTTTGGTTTTTAACCATTGGTCGGTTAGGTATGTCCAGCGCTTTGTATCATCGATTATTGAAAGATTTATATCTCGGCACTGTTTGACGTATATAGTTCACTATTATTCACAGCTATTGTGAGATGCGATAAAATTGAGTATTACGACATATTTTTATGTTTGCTTAAAGTTGTTGTTGTGCAGTGTCTAGTAAGTAATGCTTTATATTACTTCGCGTCCAATTAATCATAAGTTATCTGTCGTCTACTATTCTACTTATTGTTAAACTTTTACGTCAAGTTTGGCGTTGCTTTTGAATTCGAAAGCAGTGTGGGTTATGTTAAATTATACGCAGTGTTATACAAAATATATTTGCCATTCATTCACTGTTAATTGTACATTTAATTGAATATGCCTTTTATTAAAAATACAACTAATCATTTCACTCTTTTAGTTAAGTGTGATATTTAAGTAAAAAATATGTTAAAAACAAAAATACGACAACCACTTCCTTATCAAAACTCAAACTCTTCTGTAACAGACGAAGACTTAGAAGACATAGAAGATACCGAGACAAATAATACAATAGCAACAGAGTACGTGCCACCATATGTGTCTCAAGGAGAAGAAATACCACGGGAAGAGTTACCAGTTCCAGAAAAAACACCTGCAATAGACAAATTACCCACAGGTGAACCACCTCCTCAAATAAATGATTCGGATGATGATAATGGCGAAGATGAAGAAAACGGTGATCCGTATGAGCTAGATAGAGTGCCACATGTTTATGGTGGAAGGCAACACGAAACAGATAGAACTCCGCACGTATACGGTGGGAGGCAATACGAGACAGATCGAACCCCTCATATATACGGCCAAAGGCAGCCTGAGACAGACGCAACTCCACACGTTTATGGAAGACCTTACGAAACTGACAGAACCCCTCACGTATACGGAAGACCGTACGAACCAGATCGTTCACACGTACATGGAACACCGCACGTGATTGACGCCCCACCGCATGTTATCAACGGCATACCGCATTACATTGACGGTATTTCACACGCGGTTGACAACGTTCCTCACGTCATTGACGGGACTCCGCCGACCGTTGACGGAACCCCACATGTGTACGGATCGCCGCCGATCGTCGGAGGGTATCCAATTGACGGATCGCATTTTAAATTCCCACCTGTAATAGAACGAAAGACACCTGATACTGACGTAAGGCCGCCAGTTGTTGGAATATTTGCGCCTGTGGTTCCACCGATTCCGCACGCTATCCCGACAGTCAACGATTCTGGGAGCATTTATATACGATATTTGACACGTAAGTTTGACAAGACATTAATGTGTTTATTTATTTCAGGTGTATGCAGTACTGTATCAACGTGTATTAGTACATCGTCGAATTAAATTATTTTCGAAATCATCAACTTTTAGATATATAAACATAGATGTATTTTTTTCTCTTTTTCTTGCTTATATCCCTTGCTAGGTGGAGTCGACACAACATGTTTTTTCTCCGCTATGTTTCTAGATGTGTATTATGCAAGGTAATTTAACGTACAAAGAGAACCCAGCTTCTACCGTAGGGAATAAAAATACACACACACAAATTAAGGTCCATTATGTTAAAATTCATAAAGACTGTTTTACCGCAATCGGAATCTATTATGTCCGAAGCTAGCATACGTTCCATGCAAGTATTGACGAAACGCATACCCCATTTAATTTGCCTGTATTCGTCCCGAACACTTCCTGTTTTAACAGTTTTAACAATGCAAACTAATTGCTCTCCGCACAGCGTATTAATAAATACACTGATTAAACTGCAATACACTTCTATTTATCCGCAAAACCGGTTATGGGCGGATCCGTCCAGATTATTGTAATAAATTGTCTATATGCCGATCATTTCCCTGCATACGGTGAAAAAGCCGTACCCTATATGCACATTTCGATTAACCGTATTGGATGACGTAATGAAATGTGGAGGCATAATACTATTAAATCCGACAAGAGTTACTCGTTTATATTATGTTGTAAAAATTTCAGAAAAAAATTGATATTATGTCACTGTTGGTTATTAAATCTCGTGAAAACAATTATATTTTAACGGATTCTTTGTATAGAGTCGTAAAACAAGAATAGAGCAAGCTCATCTTTATACACTGCCACCTTTTTCGTTTCGTGCAAAGTGATTTAAATCACTTTATTGCAAAATAACAATTGAAATGCAATTAAAATCGAATACTGCGCCATATCATCCGAATCAAACGAGATCTATGCAATGATTTCTCATCGTTTTACTTTAATTTAACTTAGCTATACAGCGAAACTCATCTCAAAAACAATTCACTTTATAGCTCTTCTCCAGTAATTAATATTACAATAACATTGGGAAAAGTTCTCTATTGATTTATAGATGTTTTTCCTTGTTAGCATAGCATATTACTATCTCTGATAATAGGAATACCACGGGGTTTGTTTTGGCCGAATATTTGAACGATTTTTATAGCAAGAAAAAACAAAATAAATACATTGATCGCTTGGCTAATAAAGTGAAATAATAAATAATATTCGTAGCATAATATCGATATTTTTACATGGCTTAACGCTATAAACTCGCATATATCCAGTCTGAATGTGTTCCACTGCACGCCACTTGAGTTTCACAGGGAGGCAATTGAGTTTGTGACAGCAGAAAATCTGAAAAAAGATAAAATGATTCTTTTATTATTTATATGACTTTTGCGTCAAATACGGATTCATTTATTAAAGCAGATTTATTTACCGCTGCCAGCCGGTAGCGGGTTAGAGCATTTGAGCTATCTATAGGCTACCAATAACTAGTGGATGAATCGAATTTTATTGTAGTAGCTGCAGTATTGTAATTATTTGTGTTTTATTTTAATAATGGCATCTAAAACATAAAAAAATAAAGCAGATGACAGGATATATTTTGTCTAAGTGTATTCGATCGACATCCGTGAGAGTCACAGAATTAAAGAGATGAGCACTGTTTAATTCTGTGCTTCTTCTTTCTTAAAAATAATGGCACTGAATTGCCAATTTCCCACGTTAACAAAACATAATGTGCAATAATAGAGCAACACGTAAGGAATCGTTTTAGTTCGGTGGTTATGAGAATTTGGGCATGTTGAACGTCACGCATATTAAATATTACATATAATTCTTTTGTCTAAAGGTAACAACGGGTTTTGATTATGTATTTCTTGTCGACTGTAAAAATGTATCCGGTTAAATCCGGTCAATTGTCGGATATCGGTTCCATCTCGACCCGATAGTGCACCGATCCCAGTTCGCCGAGTAATGAATACTGGGCGTTAATTGAATGAAATATTGCCCTTTGTTGCGTTGTTTTTGTATATTCGCAAGTTTAACACTTCCATAACGTTGTTCTGATTTTACTTTTGTGATATGAAATAATCATTGCTGGCATCACTTCCTTTATTTTTGTCAGATTAAAAAAAAAAAATTAAAAGTAAGTCGTTATTTTGCGAGTGTCGCAAGTATGGTCATTTTTATTTTAGTAATAAAACAGAGTAGCGGGGCTTTATTACAATGATTCATAAAATAGAGTTTTCGTTGGAAATGCTGGCATTTGGCTACAAGGAACACTATTGTAGTTTAAATGTATTGGAGATTACATCATAGTATTGAAGGTGCATATTATGAGGTATCTTTCGGCATGCAGAATAACAACACTATCGACTAAACCAAAACGCTTTGACATGTGTGTTGCCATACGCATAACACTGCATCGTGATTATCAATCTGTTACAGGCCAAGGTTACTGAGGCTGTATTGGAAATTACAGATGTGCTTTAATTAGTTCATGTTATTAGTCTCCTGCTGAAATTCAATAAGATCTGATCAAATGTTATTAATTTATTGTTAAAAATACAAGTGAACGAACGCACGTACAAACGTCAGCGGTTCTACCAAGCTGCCACAAGACCTTCGGTTTTAGAAATTTTTTTTTTTTTTTTTGACGTACATCATGAATTGACGATATTTTGCCAGTGTTAGTGCGAGACTAGTGAATTAATTAAGCATTTCATATTGTCACGTATTACAAATATGTATAATATATTGAACATGTCGTTAAACACGTCATAAGAACTACCCCGAGATCTCATTACTGTAAAGTAAAACTAGCTGCTTGAACTCGCTCTCTTCGACGAGAAAAATATGTCAGACATATACCATTATGTCAGACAGCTTCCTTATTATGTTATGTCAACACAGAATTTTAAATGAAACAACCTTCTTTAGTAAAACAAGATGTTATAAGGTATCATATTATATAGCTTCGTTTTAACAAACAATAATAGCAGTGAAATTAGGATTTCTCTTGCTTGTGGCTAGTCTTTCATTTTAAAAGTCAAAACTTCTTTGGCGGCGTTGTGGACTTTTGTATTGGGAAAAAATGTTAAACTCGCGTCAGGGCACGTGACAGTGATCGAACATTCGTCAGGCGCGTGACGTCATCGAATTCATAAGACGGGGTCAGCGTAGACCGCGCTGGCGCGGCGTAGGAGAGGAAGTAATATCCTCCTCTCTTTCTACCGCGCGGCGACAATGTATGCCTGCTCCTGCTGTTTCGTTTTAGCGGCGCAGGGCGATGTAAAATAATTGTGACAGTTTTGAACTGTTAATTTTGTTATGTACTATAAAATGTCATTTTGTGTACGATAGCGCAATAAATGAATATTGTATTTTACCACGTAAATGATAGTGCTTATATACTGATAAATAAAGCAATTCGTTCGAAAGTATTCCCTAACTATTCCAATATATTCAAAAATGCACAACGTTCAAGTTTTCACTTGTGCCGGCACTCCCGGCAACCGATTGTTTTTATTCTATTAAATTTTTCATTTATTTAAGACATCCACTAAAGTGATAGAAATCTCCAACAATGGTTCAAACAAATAATCAGGTTACAAAACGGAAAACGCAGTACGCACTATTTAGTACGTAACCACAAATCCAATCAAACAGGACCGCAGAGAAAAAAAGAAGCGAGATTTTAAAAAGTTCTGCAAAAAAACTGACCGAAACAATGCAATAGCTAACAGCTTTTTACAATGCTGTGCAAATAGCGTTAAAATGAATTCAAAACACAAAAGAAGCTTCGGTATTATTAATACTGTGGAGCTTTGTGTGACCTTTGTGCTTTTTAATCGTAGAAAATAATAATATGGAGGAAGCACTGGGCTATGTTGAATTCTTTGGTTTGATGGCTTTCATATCAGACGTCAACATGTTTTATCTATATATTATGTAGATATGTATAAGGTAAGCTACACTGATATTACAACTAGTGAATATGTCTAAACCTGGATACTGCTGGCATTTCTCGAGAAGATATTGTCTAAAATGTACCATGGCCTCTATTACGAGTTCCCAAGTTAAAATACGTTTCTCACTCAAACATATTATTCTTCTAGAATTAAAAAAAAACGTTGTTATACAATTTTTTTTAAATAGAACTGTTACGCAATCTCATACTCCAATGATTGAATTCAGCTTGGTCAGCGCGTATGACGCGTCGAAAAACGACCTCTTTTTATTTGAATGCGTGTGTTGGCACGTCCCGGCTTCAATCTGCGCAAACATAAAACGTGACCATTCACCCCGTGGAATAAACATATCCAACATATCCGTCACTTCTCTATCGAGCACTCGATTCAAAAGCAAATATTTAAACACCGCCAATTTGCGTAGTTAGCGAGATCGCTATCAGCCCGCTGTAATCGGACGGCGAGCGCGGTCATTAAGTCTGCAATATCTAAATTTAAATGCCGTTTTTATTCACCGCGAGCTTTTCCAATCCGTTTTCACGTGTACTCGTCTGGGAGTTCCGCTCGATACGAATTGTTTCGCGCCCCGAGGCTTATATCCGACTCGATACCTTTTTTAGATATCTCTAATCTGACGCCGACCTCGACGGCGTCCGTTCCATGAATATTTTAACTTCTATGTGACATCCTCGAAAAATACGGTACTCGAATTCGTTTATTAATGTGACATCGATCGACGGATCGCCACCCGAGGGACGGCGACCTCTCCGAGCCGTACAGAGCTAAATGGGATTTCATTTTCTAGTTCACGAATCAAACGTTCCCGCGGCGTGGGTCCAATGTTCTCTCCGGGATGGCTCCCTTCAGATATTTTCGTTCCGGTTCGTTTGGCGCTCGGCTAGGAAGCTCAGAATCCACGTTTCGTACACATAATTGTTTCGTTGCTGAACGCGCATTTTTCCACAAGATAATGCCATTAATCTCGCTCGGCGTAATGAAAATGTACCGCGCTCCAGTCAGCGTCCTCTGTCTGTGTAATTTGGTGGAAAACAATTCTGGCGAATTCTGTTCGTATGTCACGGGAGGTGAAACTTCGGGCTAACTTTCTCGGGCGCAATTTTGGGGTTAAGAAGTTAAATTCACGTGAGTGAGTCAGTTTGCGTATCGCGAGGCCAAGACATTGACTCCGAAATAGCTCTTTATGATAAGATGTTTAAAATGTATTCATAGTCGAAAATTGTATCGGGATGAAGCGATGCTGTAACAAGTGGTCTGTAAATTGTAAAAGTGGACCGTTTGCGGTCTCCACACATACATAATTCATATCAACAACTCTGTCCAGCTGTCCGGATTAGTAACAACCGTCCCCGGGCAAGGGACACCTAACATTTGCATTTCGGACGGAGGGATAAGTTTTTATTAGATTACTTACCTATCATACAGTATGCAAATCTTAGGGCCGATTACTATTCATCATCATATCACTCAGTTCCCCTTAACTAGAGTTTGGGTTCTCGTTAAATTATCTTACTATACGCACTTTTTTTTCAGTGGCTGGGGGACATATCGCTATCAAAATCATGGTGTTCTGACATCGCAGGGTAAAACAATTGAATACAATACAAACTATTATTTATCTGTGACACAGGGAGTCATAGTTTGTGCGTGCAATAGGTGCGTTATTCAATTGTTTATGGAATTACGATACGATTTCTCGTGTTAATATTTGTGCTACGGGCTCTATTAATTCAACATTTGATTCTCAGTATTTCTGCTATGTATATTTTGAATATTAAATATGTATATTATTCTGACAAGTGTTGTTTGTCTGTGTGTCCAGATCCTCCGGAGATCACCATCCGGCCGCGGAACCTGCAGGTGCGAGCGAACGGTATCGCAGCGTTCTTTTGTGCTGCCCGAGGCGACCCCATACCGAATATACAGTGGAGGAAAAACGGCAAACGAGTTTCTAGTAAGTACTCATTCCTGGTAACATTTATAAACTATTATACCTAAATCTTGAATAAGACTGTTGGTTTGTTTATGGTTGGGTAATAAAAGCATAATTTATATAGGTCATTTTAATGTAAAGTGGAGCTAGTAAGCTACACCTCTTGGATTCACCCGCGTGAAATATTATTAAGAATACAGATTGGTTTAGGTGTTACAAGGTTTAGTACCGTATACTCATCCGTATCTCGGAAACTGGTCTAACAATTGGCCAGAGTTCCAAAGAACTGTCAATATCAAATTATCAATTCATATTTTAAAACGCTAAAAATCTATATAGTTATGAAGTTTTGGAACGGGCAAGATTCCGACACGCGCCAGTTGAAAACTTTTACGCTGGAATCAGTGTAATCAGTTCTGAGTCAATCAGATCTCGCTCCAAATCATTTCCAACAGTAGGTTTATTTTAACAGCTTATTCTAAGCGTGTAGAAAGAAACCGTCCTGCAGTCTGAGACTTCCCCCGCAAGCTTACGAGTGTAATATGCGATAGTCGTAAGCCATTATATAAAGTAGGCAGTACCTATTTTTTTCGGATATCTTGTCAAGTTTATAACATTTGCGGTCTAGCGTGATTCGCGACATCAGCACTGACCATCATGTTATGGAATGATAGGTGTATAAAAGTTTTTTAAAAAAACCTGCAAATGGAACCGACTTCCACACTCAAAAGTGTGAAGTAACTTGTTAAAGTCGGTACAGCTTTCAAATGAAAAAAGAATCGTCAAAATCAGTTCATCCAGTCGAAAGATCCGAGGTAACAAACTTAAAAAAATCATACGGGTAGAAACGAAAACCTCCTCCTTTTTCAAAGTCGGTTATAAATAGGATATTGTATATTTGCCCTTACTCTAATATCGGAACACAATATGGAAAAATCTCTACATTTCTATAAGCATGAGTTCGATTCGCGAAATTATACATAATAAAATGTGCACTAGTGCGAAATCATATTGGATGTGCAACGCAATAAAGATAAATATATTCAGACATCAGTAACGCTGATGAAAAACGTGATTGCCTGCATTCTCGGCATCTCGGTCATGATTGAAATGTAAAGCGTTCCGTTAATAAATAACCCTTTAGTAATGATTGCCCGCATGACACGAGCAGTGGGGTGGAGCAACGAATACTGTGAATATACTCTGGATGTTTTTTGAAGCGATGATAGCTTAGAAGTGGGAGCGTCGGCTGTCCCTGACGGACACAGGTTCAATCCCTGCCAATGGCTTGAGCTTCCGATGAAGGCAACACCATTATCAAATTCCCAGCATGGGTACCTACTCTCGAGTACCTGCCTGGCTAGCTACAAACATTCTAGGTCTATACGTCATTACCACATTGTCACTGACCATCAAGTGATATAGTGGTCAAATTATCAATTTAACCATTTGCGTTTCACGTTTATTCTCTTCCGTAATATTCTTCTTCTTCTTCTTGTGCCATCCCCTAACGGAGGTCGGCGATCATTAGGGCAATTTTAACTGCCGCCCGGAATAGGGATCTGGTACTCAACCCAAACCAGTCTCTCAGATTTTTCAGCCAGGAGGTGCGTCTGCGGCCAGGTGGTCTATGGCCTTGTAATATTATATCCGTATATTCGTATATCCGTAATATTAAATACCCCTATTTGCGTCGTGAACACTAAAACTGGCAAGAGTGAAAATATATTTTTTTAGTACGACAAAGTTGTATCCCTCATAGATTAAAGATCATATCCAATTTGTAAGTATCCTGTTTCCTATAAACAGTAGCAACAGCTCATCATATACGCATGAAAAATGTAACAGTGAATCATTCAGACTCGCCCACCATAAAAGAGTAATGGCGACTATCACCGTATCTCATTTCATGTTCTGTGTAACTTATGTGACACACGATTTGTCTTTGACACCTCCTATAGATCAATGGCTGTCGTTAAAGAATAGAAGATAAGTACATTTTGAATGTTGCATTTTTGTTTTTCTTTCTTAGGGCTAGTCTCTTACAATATAGATATCAAAAATGGCAATTCATAAAAAAAATACTGTAAAAATCTAAATCTAGAGTGCCGTCTGCAACGGGCCAGGGGCCAAGTTGTTGGCCACCGGTGTTTAGGGCTGCAAAGTTGTTGGCCACAAAATTTGGTGTAAGCCTAGGCTTACAAAGTCTAAAAATATTTATTCAGTTCTACCTAATTTTTATTCATAATTTTAATGACGTGGGAAACCATTATCATCCAAATCTAGCCTATCATTAGGTACTATGGCCGTTGGGGCCGAAAAGTTCTAGAATGGAGACCACGGACTGGCAAGCGCAGCATAGGACGGCCACTGACCAGGTGGACAGACGACCTGACTAAGATCGCAGGCAAGGGCTGGATGCGGGCCGCTTCCAACAGGTCCTTGTGGAAATCAATGGGGGAGGCCTATGACCAGCAGTGGACGTCCTATGGCTGAGATGATGATGATGATTAGGTACTAATAATTGTAAGCTGACAACACTTTCTAGTGCAAGTCTAGCTACTTTAATTTCAATTTAAAAGCTCCCAATAAGTATTCAGTTAACCATGAAGGTCAATAAAAAGGTTAATATTAAACCTTCCACCACATCGTAGCTACACTGTAAACTCGTGTGTATCAATAAAAAGACACCAACATTTTCCAGCGAAATAAAAATGATTCACGGTACACTCCCTACCAGGAAAGTTAGGGTTGGCATTAATCCATCATGGCGGCCCGTGTTGACGCGATCCGTGATTGTCAATCTAGCGTGTGACACGAGGCGACGCGACGCGACTCCTGACTTTGGTACATTGCACACTTTGCTTCCACTCGCTGAGAAATTGTCCCGCCCCGTGCGTTTGAGTGACGCGGAAATTGTACCACTCGTAGATCTGGTGACATGTGAATTGTTTTCGGTCGACTTAAAATGCGAAGATTGATAATGTTTTTGTACACTTATTTGACTGGAATAGTGGGGAAATGTCGATCAATACACTAGGTATGTTAAGGGTTTCATAAATATATTTATTACTGGCAATGCTGCTAGCATTCTGGGCACACTGCCGGCCGGTAGCGGGTTAGAACATTTGCTGGAATAGTGGGGAAATGTCGATCAATACACTAGGTATGTTAAGGGTTTCATAAATATATTTATTACTGGCAATGCTGCTAGCATTCTGGGCACACTGCCGGCCGGTAGCGGGTTAGAACATTTGCTGGAATAGTGGGGAAATGTCGATCAATACACTAGGTATGTTAAGGGTTTCATAAATATATTTATTACTGGCAATGCTGCTAGCATTCTGGGCACACTGCCGGCCGGTAGCGGGTTAGAACATTTGCTGGAATAGTGGGGAAATGTCGATCAATACACTAGGTATGTTAAGGGTTTCATAAATATATTTATTACTGGCAATGCTGCTAGCATTCTGGGCACACTGCCGGCCGGTAGCGGGTTAGAACATTTGCTGGAATAGTGGGGAAATGTCGATCAATACATTAGGTATGTTAAGGGTTTCATAAATATATTTATTACTGGCAATGCTGCTAGCATTCTGGGCACGCTGCCGGCCGGTAGCGGTTTAGAACATTTGAGTTATCTATAGGCTACCAATAGCTAGTGGATTGCTCAAATGTTATTGTAGCTGCAGTATTGTAATTAGTTATTAGCGTTTTATTTATTACTTACTTATCTTGAGCGAGTGTTGTAGAACTTTTATTATCATCTCAACCACAGGACGTCCACTGCTGGACATATATTATACAATATTATAATAAAAAACACAAAGTTGTATTTGGAACCAGTCTGAAAATAATTATCAATACTTTTTTTTAAATAATGAAATATGTAGGTACATACTGACCGTTCGAGAATGAACCGGTATCAAGGGAACAATCGCTTCCCATCACGGCGTTTTCACTTATCACTATCGCCGCAATCTCATTCACCATAACATACTGTATTCCATCCACGTGTATCTGATATTGCTTCATGGCACTCATATTTTTTACAACACCACCGCTCCTTTTGTTTACTTTTCACCCGAAACTCCACACGAAAATCGCCCGTATCGTAACGCGTTCAAGTGTGCTTTTGTGACTGTCGCGCATTTTTACGATATGTTTTTATGGGGATTCATTTATATGCCGCGCACTGAAAAAAATATTTCAACGTTCGTATTGTCAAGTTTGTAGTCGTCTATTCCAGTTGCGACGGTTTAATATGTGATGTAAAAGCTCAGGTGTAGATAAAAACGCTGAGTAAAATGACGTGTGGGTAAAAGCCCTACTATTATTTTGTGAGTAGCGCTTTTGTGATTAGATTTTCGTATCTTTGCAACATCGGACTCTTCAAAAGCTTACTGCAAAGCAAAGCTAAAGCAAAGTTTACTGAACCTTAAAGGATAACAACGGCTCATAATGGGTGTTACAGATGTCCATAGCGACGGTTATGTTAACACGTGATGTGAGTAATGTAGGCGATGACGTAGGCTAAGATTTAACACGCAAGGCTAAATCTTAGAATTAAGGTTTCAGTCGTGACTCCAAAACTTCAAGATTGTATGCATCGGGAGACAGACTTGAGCAATGAATTCCATTGCTTCGCAGTATATAAAGAAATTTGAAGAAAAATGTTTCTAGGTGGTATATTCATACTTAGCGGACGGCTAGTCTATTCTTATAGCGATGGCGCCTTATCCTTTACCATGAGTTGCCTCGTCTTCTTGCTTGCCGCATAAATAAAACAGGTTTTTACGTTACGTTAGAACGTTAATTACGCGCCATCCGACCCATATTCCAAGGAGTCTTCAACAATGTTGCCATCACATCCGAAGTAAGAAATAAAGTTCTTAATCCTGTGAGATAAGACTTCTTGTTAGTAAGTTTTTCTGACACCAAAATTTCAAAGTGCAGAGACGAAATCAAATCAAATCAATTTATTGGTAATAGTGTATTATTACAAGTCGATAATAAAAATAAAATAATATCATTCCGATATATACTCATTACAATTAGTCATTTTTAAACTGAATATAAATCAATAAAAAAAATATATATAATATTATTATTTTAATGATGATGATGATGACACAGCTACCGTTATCCGTACGTATATTTGTTTTGGAACTTATAGATGAATTCATCCATGCTAAAACCGTAAAATTTCGAGTTTTGAGTGACAGTGGTATAACACCATTAAACGCAATAAACGCGAAAAAAGAGGGTAAAAAGATTTGTTTCCTCTTAAAAAACACGTACCTGCGTACATTTTTCGCGGGAATGGATTTGTAAACAGAAAAAGACTAAAGACCAACTATGTATCGTTGTTTAAGCCCAGGGACTGCTACTATAGGAACAGTAATACTTAATCTTCTTATTATTATTAAATATTATATGATTTGGCTTAATTATTTTTTTAAATAAAGATTACTAGCTGCGCCCTGCGGTTATACCCGCGTGGTGTTGAAAGACGGTGATGATGAAAATAAGCATATGTGTTAATTCGGAGTTTAAGCTATCTCCATACCAAATTTCATCGAAATCGGTGTAGCCGTTTGAGCATGAAGAGGTAACAAACATACACACATACACACAACCATTCGCATTCATAATATTAGTAGAAAGTAGGATTATTTTATATAATTTTGTTTTATTAATACGCACATGTTTATCGACACACTTAATAACGCATTTCTCACAAATATTTTATTGGCAGTAGCAGTAGTAGCAGTTTATGGGCCATGCTGTCGCGGTTTGATGAATATCCGCGTTATAGACACAAAGAATTCTTGGAACAACAACATATGTATTCCCCACCGTCTATGCAGAAGTTATTCGAATCCACGCGATCACGTACTGTCTTCGTGAGGCTGTGACGATTTAGGATGGCAACCCTGGCCACAATAGCAAGTGTGGCAGCGCTGGAATGTAATATAAGGTTGCCACGTGCTTAATGTCCTGTGATTGTTTCGTGGTATAGTAAACGAAAGCGCTTTTTTGAGCTTTAATTGCTTACGTGATTAATTGAAAAACCAAGTCATGGGTAGCCGTTCCCTAATATGATAAAACTAAACGAAGGCTTCCGGTAGTCTGTAATCTCTTATCTTTCTGGAAAACCGGCGTAATCTTATTTAATGTTAAGCATCATGCTATAGTTTGCTCAATCTCGAAGTCTCGATGATCATAGTCCCGGATCCACGTTCCAGCATATAGAAACATGGACTACAATTCACAACAAGGAATCTGTGTGGTATGCCGAACAGGCCTTCGTTTATTGGCCAGCCATGCTGCATGCTTGCATTCAAACAGATCCTAAAAGGTGGTCCAACCCTGCTCCCAGAAGTACAAATGCCACTATCCACCCCTCGTTTTTAACGCAGCTGGGCTGTAAACTTACGTGTACATACGCTTCAGACCATCTCGAGAAATACATCCTAAGAAATCTTTTGTCCTAATGTTTCAATGTAAGCTTCATTTCCGTACAAAACAGTCGTCAAGGTCACCGAGTGAAACTGTAGCTGATTTCTCATCTGCCGGAACTGCATTGCCAATAATGCCATTTTATACATGATAGTCCAGTACAGTGACAGTCTATTCATACAGTGTCAATTAATCAATCAATGATACAAACCCAAATAAAGATACAACGTTTGAAACTAACATTATAATACTGTTTTTGTTTTTACAGGCGTACAGTCCAGGTACCAGGTATCAGGAATGGAGGCGACCGCTGGTCCTGGCGCCAACGGCGCAGTGCTTAGAATCGAACCGGTCCGAGCTCAAAGAGACGACGCCACATACGAGTGCGTGGCGGAGAATGGCGTTGGTGATGCTGTCAGCGCAGTGGCCACTCTCACCGTGTTTGAAGGTATGTCATGTGCTCACAGATTCGATATGTATTAATGAAAAATAGGGTGCAGTCCGACGGTCAGGCTTGGAGCCCATATACCATGTTCTAGTGGTAGAGGATTTCTTTCTGAAGATCGAATAGTTCCTGAAAATGTATCGTCTAACTGTACAGGGAATGAAGTTAATTTGAAGTGTTGATGCATTCGAGTGTTATAGAGATGTGCGCAATTAGTGTAGTAGTTTGGAATAGCTGACAGATTTGAATGATATGTGATACACTGCAGTTGCCACGAAGGTGGAAAACATTTAACTAATAACTGTAATATTATATCTATTGCTCATGCTCCAGGCACAGTTTCCTGTCATGCCCATACATCTAATCCTTACATTTTTTTGATAGTATCAAAAAAAGGAGGGTAGTTACTTGACGAAATAACTGTATTATCAAATCGGTAGTATGTGTATCTAAATTTCTTCAGATATTGTTGTTATTTAATTTGGGCTGTCCGTGAATAAAACAATTTCTTGAGTTGGAAAACTGCAGTCAATTTCGGGTACACAGATTACACAGCATTACAGGTTGTGTTCATCTACGTATTTCACGTTATCATTATTTCCGATTAAAAATCTATATATAAAGCTTTTGCTACTTTTTACGAAATCATTAAGTTTTCACCACCTACGGTTCAAGATCATCTGACATCATAGAACAACAAGGTTGATTTTCTCATGCCTGAGCTATCGCAAATGTGATTACACATAAACTTTTGACAAACCTTATTAACCATATTTTTTGTTGACTGAACAAAACACTACGCTCTAGCCTTCTGGTATTTATTATCTTTATAACTAAAGTTATAACCTTAACAAGATCGGAGTATTATTTTCATGCCTTCTTTTATTCCGAAAAATACTTGTTATTTCATATATTAAACTTTCTAATAAGAATAGGTTTACAGCTGTAAAGCATTTTCACTATAGGTACATTTGTGTTTCCACCGTCTCGGCTGTCTTTACTTTCATTAGTTTCTTATAACCGTAGACCAATAAAGAGAACGCGGCGGTGACACCCTGATCCCTGTGGAAAATACTCCGGAGACTGTTCCTTTCAATAAATAAGCATTAAAACCTCTCGGGCTCTTGGCCGATAAACGTGCCACGTTTCCAGATTTATATTGTGACTTCTTGGAACCTGGAATGGAAGCTTGATAATGCTCCGGGATTCATTCTGTAACTTTGACCTTTTTGATCGTCTCATATCGCAACATTAACTAATGCAAACTCATGGTACATTTTTTTTTCAATGATCGACAAACAGTTTCACAATATGTTACTTACAATAAAACTTAATTAATAAAAGAATCATTGTGAGACCAAACGCGTCGACCACAGGTTACAAACATGACCTGACAAGGTTATTTAGATTAGGACTATGTGATATTATGTTATATCTATAGTTCAGCTGTACATGTAATAAAGATAAGAAATAAGAATCAGGAGCCTGATGTGTTGTGCTAAATTGAAAGAAAAAAATCAAATCCCAATGTGATTGGGCATCATTTTCGGCCCCAGGGATGTTTGGAGACCTTTCCCATATATTATTACTATAAATACGATATTTCAGTACAATATCATTTATTGGTCAGTGAAAAATCGGGGTCAAAGGTAGAATCACACGTTTATAGATTGTCAATAATGTAAGGATACCGTGGCGTGTACTGGAAAACATTACCACCATAGTATTTGATAAGTATGTTATCCTTATCAAAATCTTCAGCCGTAGTTGGAGATGAAACAAATGACAAACATAGTGAGAAATCAAGTGCAATTATGATATAAACTTTAAAAAAATAATTAATTTCTGGAAAATAAGTAAGAATTTTACTCTAAACTTTTTTGTCTAACTCTTCCCCTTTTTGAGTAATTGCGAAAAGAACATTTCAAAATTGGTTTTTCAACCCTTGCCGGTGGTTGCAGACTCAAAAATATGTACACATTGTTTTTGTATTATTAAAATTACATTATATCAAAAATGCAGGGTTGTTTAAAACTTTATTTTATGATTATGACCGAATAGCGTGTTTCTCCTTATTATTTTGAATCAATGTTCACGTGTCATTGAATGATCGCATTCAAATTACCGCAACTTGTGAATACTTTGTACAATGATCGGATTAATATTTTAGGTTTTTCGTAAAAAAAAAGTTTAGTGATTGTCACTAAAGACATGAACACAGCTTACCTTTCGTTTGACAGGATTGATTTTGTCGCATTTATTTATGATAATTCAACGATTCGCACTCGTGTCCATTACCATATTTAGATTGTGAGAATATTTTTTCAACAATAACATTCCATATAACTCTATTAGTTTTCAAAATTTCATATTGAAAGTTTTACCTTTTATCCGACGATATATAGTCTACTTGACTATGTATCGTCGGTTCAAAGGTAAAACTTCCAAAAGAAAAAGAAAATCAAAGAAAAGTCATTTTTATTTTGAAAGAAAGAAAGAAAGGAACCACATTTATTCAAGACACTCACAACACACTTTACACAAGAGATACATACAAATGTTACTAACAAACATATACGCTGTTATATTGTAAGTGGTATTTCCCTTAATAAATAGTGCATTAAGCAAACTAAGCTACCTAGATACTATATATAAGATGGATAGATAGAGATAGATAAGATATATATATAAGATTCGTTGTAATGTAACTATTCTTGGTGAAATCAAATAAATAAACAAATCAATATATTATAAGAACAGAATAATAATAATAATTTTCACCAAACATGTAGTTTTTTATACCATATAATGCTAATATTTGTATTTTTTTATCGTATGATTGACCACTATCTCACTTGATGGTCAGTGACGATGTGGTCGAAGATGTTATCACGCTAGACCTAGAATGCTCACTGGCTCTCAAGGCTCAAGATATATAAAGACGCAGCTTTACGGCTAATTATGGCGTAATTCACCCGAATCTTGAGACACATTTACTCCTTCGCATACATTTGTGGCAAATTAGGTGGGGAATGGGGGAGCTGGTAGACTTGGCAGGCTTTGTTAGTGTAATTAACATTTAATTGAGATATATACACATGACATTTTATCTGTATTGTTTAGTGGTATCAACTTAACGCTTATAATTACTTGGTGTCTGAGGGTGGCTTATGCCGGCCATGTTTAATAAGGCTTACGTGACATAATCTAAAACGTTTATATGACATAATAATCTTTAAAGTTCCTAATTTAATTTCTTTTGTGTTTTGCGTTTTATAGCATTTTAAATTGTACTATTTATTTTCGGACATACAATTCAATACACTTAATTGTACATACAAAGAAAAACAATACAAAAATACATCTTAAATCTAACAATACAGTACAAAGGGCGGACTTATCGCTGAAAGCGATTTCTTCCTGTCAACCTTAGTAAGGAGTCACACAAAGTGAAAAAATATAGGATAGGTATAGGGTGTACATTAAAAGTAATAGAATACATTCAAATAATTAACAACATGTGACATGTGATTCTTAAATCGCTAAGCGGGTACATTCTGTTCAATTTTATAGTTTCAGCCATATCTCCTTTTGTATGTTTTTATTATGTTGATAGCTACTACATACAACAGGTACCAGGTATGGTATTACAGCTATAACATGTGTTTTAGGCACAAAAGCCATGCTCATTTTCTTAAAAATATTTCTACTCCAGAGTCAAAAGTTTATAACAATATTCCAAGTAACTTGCTCTTAAAGTTAGACATGCATCCAACAGCGTTGTTCACCAGACAATACATAAAACTTTGCCGGGAAGTTAAAAAGCACAAAGATGGCGTGATGCCAAAAGGTTGGTGCATTATAATAATATTTCATATTTCGCATTAGATGTAGAGCACATACGTGTATTCATAAAATAAACGGAAAGACAAACTAATGACAGAAAAGCTTCATAAAAAAACAAAAATCTCGCGCTTGGAATCTTACACTTGTCTACAACATTAACGGATTATTTTTATTACTTGATGATCAGTGAAGATGTGGTCGAAGGTGCTACCACGCTTGACCTAGCACATTTATTCGCTCTCAGGAACTGCTGCCTGAACACACTGTATATTACGAGTATGTTTTATGACAGATTTTCAAACTTAACGATCGTAGCTAGCCGGGCAAATACCGTAACCGTCGATAATACCATGTCATTATGCTGGGAATTTGATAACGGTATTCTCATTACTAGAAGCTCAATACGTTGGTGGGGATCGAACCAGTGTCCGTCTGTTTGGCAGCTCCCACCGCTGGACCATCATCGCTGCAATGTTTTCCAAAAGAGCGTAATGTTTTTGTTTTTAACCATTGCATTTAATATATAGATACTGTTATCCTATCCTACTAATACTAGAAATGTGAAAGTTTGTGCGTATATGTGTATGTTTGTTACTTCTTCACACTCAAACGGCCACACCAATTTTGATGAAATTTGCTATGGAGATAGCTGTAATATAGCCTGGAATAACACATAGGCTTATTTGAATTATCACCATCATCACCGATCCTGTCTACACTGTACTGTCCTTATTAAATTAAACACACATGTTACACAGTATACAATATGTACATTGTACATTAATAATTCATGAAAAGTACAGCTAATATATTGCTTGAGTTTCCTGTATAAAATCTGGGTATCTTATGGGTATGGGCCTGTCTTGAATGACCATTAAACAAAAATAAAAAAATAAAAAACTAAACAGTCTGAATTTGATTTCATGCTGAGAGTTAAAATATTTTCTCGAAAATGATAAGAAGTACTGAACCGATTAAGATTAGATTTCTATTGGGCCAAGCAATAATAATAAATAAAAATAAAAAATTTCAGATAAAATTGCGCACTTACATCATCTTAAATGGCTAGAGTAAGGCACATACTAAATTTTGGGTATCTGTCGCCGAACTAGGCTCACTGCCTGTGTTTCAACTTACAGCACCCTCCCCTTAGAAAAGAAATTAAAACTAGCCGTGTTTACCTATTTTCTTCACATATAACGCTATAACTAGTAAAAACATAATTGAATCAAAACTGAAACTTATTCTAAAAAACAGTAAGATACTTAAAATTAAATATGTACATCATGATGGGAAGGCTATATAATAGTAATACAATTTAAAGTCTAAGTGATTCCTGACACAAGAATCTATAAAAGAAAATAATTAAGATATATGTCGAAGAAAAAACTGCATCAATAGCGGACCACTCGTTTAGGAGCTACGATGACACACACACACACAGAGATGTCAAACTTATAACACCCCTCTTTTTGCGTCGGTGGCGGTTAAAAAGAATAGTTCTTGAATTGTAAACGAATCTGAGATTGTTTAAAAGTGACGGAGTTCTGTAATAGTTTAGTAACAAACAGAACACAATACAATCTATATAATGGATTAACCTCTTTATTTTTAAGTCTGTTGAAAATATGATATCATTATTGCATAAACAGGATCAATGAAAATAACCATTTATAAACCCACTGCCGTAACTGGATTAACACTAATCCATAATAACCCGGTTAATGACGTCATAACTCATGTATTAATAGTACGGTTAGTATTATAGAATTATAATAACATATTTGGAAGGTAAACCGCATAACAGAGATGGCGAATTACTCTAACCCATTAGCGTGGCAGTAATTTGACTCGGTATGTGTCAATTACATGTGTATAATTATGGCAATCTATTCACATGTATTCTCGGAGAGCTCGTAACAGAATTTACTTAGTCAATCTTAACTGATCAATCGGGCGTTTGGGCGGCGTGGCAGCGCTTGGGCCAATATAAAACTATCACCATTGGTCCCTAGCCTATCTAGGTTGGTATTGGTCATTGTGGTAGATTAAGGCCAACATCCCTATGAGGAAGGCTCGTGTCCCAGCATTGGGCTTATTATGTTATTCACACTATAGTTTAGTACCATAGCGATAGACCATGAAATCACGCCTGATTATCTACGTAGAATGAAACGCTAGAGGTAGCGCATTTTGTTTTTTAATTATAGATGCATTTGAATCGCCTCTGATTGGCTGGCGCACGTGGACAGCCATGTTTGTTTACATATCTCTTATCTATGTCATTGCAAGTGACGTGTCAATTGATTTGAATTTGTGCTTTATGTTTGTTATCCTCTCTACTTTACTTGTATCGGACCCCATACATCTATACCAAAATGTATTCCATATACAAATGCTATGTGTATAATAGTAGTTATAGCGATAGGCACTATTTTGGATCAATCCCGTGCACTAATAAAAGACTGAATTTGAGTTTAGGTATGACATTATTTAAAAAAAAATCTTTTGATAAAACATTGTGATGTTTTATTTTAATCTGTTCATTAAGGTATAAGAACATCGTAAAATAATTTTACATATACATGCCATATGCGAGCCTACTTCGGCAGTATAGTTTGAATTCTATTTGTTATTTTCACTACGCCACAATGAAGGCTGTCATCTGTCATACGACATTAATAAAGTTATAGATTTGTTTTAGCAGTTGGCAGCCTGAAACACACACAGTATCCTTAAATAGTCTGTGCATGAGATTTGCCAAGCATGCTTCCATGCAAGTTATACTTTATCTTCTAATAATAACCGATAGTAACCGTAGAAGTAGTAACAAATAGAGTGCGTTTTAATAATATTATAGTCTCTATTTTTTACAATGAAATGAATTTCAGTTTTGCTTAAAACTATACCTGCTTAAAAAATATTGGTTGATCTGAAGTGATGAAGGAGTATAATATAGCAATAGTGGCAATCGGTTACTCCTGCAATATCACATCCATTTTAGCTTAAAATCCTTTCATCGTAAATGTACTTTCATAAATAACTCCACATTGACAAAATTAATTCCGAAACCAATCACATAAATCTAAAAAGCAGTGTTCGAGATCCACCTATAAAATTATTTTAACTTGTGTTTCATTTTATATTTATATTTAACATGCCACACGGGCCGTGGTCAGGGTTGTCCCTTTGCAATTTTAGGGGCCTTCCTCAGGGACAGGGCTTGTGATCCGACAATCTGACAGGTGGGGGCTTAGATACGTAATAATGCGCACATGTGTGGCCCGCGACGATTTCGGAATAATAATTTTGGCCAACCCTTTTGTGGACATATGTTTTTTTAAGGACAGAAGACTAGGTTTAGGTTTTAAAAACACTACGGGTTATTTAATTAAATAATTGTATAACAATCAAAAATGTATTAAGTATGTTATGGCAGGTCAAAGATTTTTAAACAAAAGTAATCGAATTGCATTTCCAAATATTTACATACCTTCTCTGAATGTATTCAACTAGCTATGTCACGTCAATATTGTTTTTGAGTCGTTTTATACTTTTGTGTAACCAGAAGATACGTTTGTTTCCTATCGTATGCATATCATGATGATCAAACTAATAAATAAAAATCTTGGCGGAGATCGGTTCAATCCATCCATTAGTCCTTGCTTTCGTTTTGCTTAATTATGTACCTAAAGTAAAAATCAGAAAGATTAATCAAAGAGAATGCCATTGCGTGGAAATCCGTGTCAAAAATAAAATCCATTTAATGATCGAACTAACGCATATTTATATTTCCAACATGGTACTGGTAATCTTGCGTTCACAATTTTTCTAATAACTTCAGTTTTTCTAATAACTGTGATTTATAATATTTTTTCATTACAAAGTACTATCATTGTGAGCCATGTGAAGAATCATAAAATATTCCAAAGGAATATCCACACGCCCCAAACGAGCCCAACATTTTAAGGTATAATTTCAACATATAATAAAAACAATCGAACAATATCAAAAAACCTACTTACTCTGTTTCAAAAGCGAAGCTGTTTAGTTACTCTGTCCTCTATAGCATACTTCATAAGGAGTAGAATCGTGTGCAGCCAGGGGACGACATTCATTCACAATTCAAGGAGGGCCCCAGGTGTCGAATAACCAAGCCAGGTGAAAATTAATGAAGAAGAATAAAATGTAGATATGAAAAATGATACGGCACCGTTGTGCGCCACTAAACGATTTATTGTTGAAGGGTAATATATATTTTAGCCCAAGAGCTAGTAACAAGTTTCAATTGTTTGATTTATTTATTATTTATTTATTTATTTATTTATTCATACAGCACATGTAACTTACAGACTATGTCCAAGGCATTACAAGGCAAGACTAAGGTAAGCAATCAGTTCCGTTTGGAACTGATTGATGATATCATTACTAGTAACTAAGAGTTTGCCGGAGGCCTCCATGTAATCTGTCGACTTGTCGTTTTGAACTATTTGTTTAATGTAGACCACTGATTATCATCGTTTCTTAAATAATAATCTGCTTTCAGACTTATATATTTTTATATATTTATTTATCAACATTAACACAAGGTCTTCAGGTCCCAAACTAGGCAGAGCCTGTGCTATGGTAACCTGATGACTGATATATATATACTTATATATTATACATTTTGTTAATGCCGTGGTGGTACCGGCCTAGAATAGTACTCCCCCATCTCTTCCCGTGGGTGCCGTAAGAGTCGGCTAAGGGATAACGTACCAGGAGGTGGGCAGCAGTGCCTTCTGAGGATCGGAAATCATACTGCGCTCGCCAACCCGCCTGCCAAGCGTGGCGAGTATTGGCAAATCCCCCCTATATGGGGGAGGCATACGTCCAGCAGTGGACGCACATGGCTGAGAAAAGAAAAAGAAAAGAAGATATTATACATATACACACCCAGACACAGGTCAAACAGACATGTTCATGCACACAAATGTCTGACCTGTCCGGGAATCGAACCCGGGACCAGCGGCTCAGAAGGCAGAGTGCTACCAACTGCGCCAACTGGCCAGTCAAAAGTCTTACATTTGGCACGCGCTTAAATTCTCAGTTTTCAATGGACTCAGTATTTCTTGAATGTTTACATATCTGTGACAAGGTGGTGGTCATGGCAACCAAATACTGTATAACGTAGAGTCTATCTTACAAAAAGCTTATTACACGAAACAAAATATTAAATGTATTTGTAAATTATTAAAGTATTACAAGTATATGCATAGCGATTGGCCTATTTATCTCGTTGAAAAGTGATTATCATTAATCCTGCTGACGTCAGCATTACGGTGAAATTGTGGACGATACGCGGACACTGCGCGGATTTGTCGTTATTTATGCCCTGTTGCCACTGGAGATCAGTACAATAACTCTCGTATTTTTACCATCGAATTTCTGTATAGAGAAGTATGTCTGTACTATCATGTAGTTTAAAGTAGAGAAGTTCATTTAAAAACTAGTATTTACATGATTTGGAATATAAATATGTGTATATAGTATACATATATATATTTATTTATATATATATATATATATAACGTATACAGTAATTACATTTTAGGTTAAAAGAACTTTATTCTCATACGAAATAAATTTTACTTACAATGAGACACATAGAAATTTACAAAATTAGCACAATTTATTGGTCCTTGGCGCTTGTCGCGATGTGTAACTTAAGTTTGTTCTTGAATGCATCTATACTCTTTTTTGTTTTTTATTTCACTTGGTAGCTTATTGAACAGCTCTGCTCCTTCACTCAATAATGTCTTCTTACCGTAATTTGTCCTTGATGCAGTCACTACAATTTTATACTTATCTCGGAAATTGTGTGAGTTATTTTAAGTGTTAGTTTTATATTTGATTTAATTGTCTTCGTAATAATTTTCTTAATGACCATGCATGTATGTGTGTACCATATATTTAGTACCTAGCTATTAACATCAGATGTTCAGAAAAAGATTATATAAAATATGTTGTACATATATCAATTTCTACAATTACCTAATTTTACTACTCCATAGTAAGTAAGAAACAAGGTATCAATTTTTCGAGTAACAATTATATTCAATTTTGTTTTCTTTTCATTATTTTTTTGTTACTCCTATTGCTTTCCCAACCACGCATTACGTTGGTCGATTCAGTTGGCGGATAGACTAATGGCCAGCTCAATATTAGTTTTCAGCATGAAAACTCGAAGATATTTGACGTGATTGAAATGCTTTCTGCAGTACGGAAGGACTAAGATAAACTAAAATTTCACTATGATCGGTACAGCAACCTCCTTGACACCATAACCAGCGGGCTTATGTTGCTTCAGTTTTGTACACATCAAATGTAGGAACCTCAATAACTGATGCATGTTAGTACCTAGGTACAATAGCTATATGGCAGGTATCGTGCATAAGCATGCGTTGAGAGCAAACGTGGTAACATTCATAATATAAACAGATTGTTAATAGAAATTTGGAAATAATTGGGTTTTTGTTATATACGTTTATCATGTAAGCTTGTGCAAATTATAATATTTAACATAGCTTAATGATTATATGACAATATACTCGTGTCATGAATAAAAATATATTATTAGTTATTTTGAATACAGATCTATCAAATAGTAAATTCTTATGATATGCTAATATAATTAAGTGAAAATTTTGTATAAAACTTTTCAGGAACATCAACAAATCAAATCATTTTATTATTCAGACACAAAAGATCCATAATTACCTACATGTTCTAAAAAATAAAAATATATTAACATTTAAAACTATGATTATTAGGTACGTACTATAGTATTGTTACCATTAATTTTGATTCTATTATATATTATAAGTATTCAATTAATTATTTGATTAATATCCTACTGTGATGACCCTGAATAGGGCAGTCGAATTTATCAGATAATGCGATCAGAATGTTGTTGCTGCTCGAACGTGTTCTGCTTAAGAGCGATCAACAACGATTGCAATTGCCAATTCTAATTACTACTTTGATTACGTCATGCTTTTCGTCATGCTCAACATCAGGTGAGATGCTGGTCAAACGCTTGTCAAAATATTGTCAGTAAAAAAGTAGTTGGGTTCGAACTACCGAATAGTGCGCATGTATTAAAACCGCGAAATCACTTGTAGAAATATAGGTTTTGGAAAACATCTATTATTTGACAATAAAAATATTGTTTAACACGGGATACGCACCATGATTTAGATTTTGATTGAGTTCCCGATATTTCGGCGATATATCTATTATTTGTGCGTAGAAATTAAAGGGGCGAAGGGGGGCAGGGGGAATAACGTGATATTCCAGGGTATAACTTATCTTCATTCCAATTGTCCTGTAAATTCGTTTAGCCGTTTCAACGTAAAATATTATGAAAGAGCCAAACGACAAACGACAGACAAACAGAGTCTTGAAAGGACTGGCAACGTATCTTGATGCCCCCAGTGTTACAGATATCCATAGTCGACGGTGATCGCTTACCATCATGCGGCCCGTCTGCTTGTTTGCCACCTATTTCATAAAAAAATAAAAAAACTTTTTTCTTCAGGCGGGTATTCGAAAGTATCAAATTCCCAGCATGGTGGTCCCTACCACCATGCTGGATAACGGTGTTACCTTCACCGTCCTACCACGTCCCCGCGTACCACCGTCCACCTCCACCTACGTCCGTCAGTTTGACAGGCAACGCTCCTCCCGCTGAGCTGTCATCGCTTCAAAACTGAATGCTATATCTACTATAATAATATTTGCACACTTCACTAGCTTTTGCCAATCTACTTACAGCTCATATGTTCCAACCCGCTACCATTTGGCAGCGTACCCAGAATGCTAGCAGTATTGTCCTGCTGAACTCCAATGCCGATTCGTTGAGCCAAAATCTATTTATATTTTTATATATCTTATAATACAATTTTTATACATATAAAATAATGCTACACTATTGACTGCAAGTACCTGACTTGAGTAACTGGCTTTGTGTAATAACAAAAGCTATGCAGCTATTACCGTGTTAGTATCTTCCGACGCGACATCGACATGTTAACATTCATGTTAACAGATGTACCGACATGATACCTTCCATTTCGGTTTAGTGTCGTACATTACCTATATAAATGTTGTTGTTTTCGTCTGTAATTAGTTTATCATCTGTGTAGATAAACAAGAATACATGTGTGTTATTTAATTTAGACGTGACTTAATCTGTAAAGGAAAAAAAAATATTTTTTTCTAGTTTTTAACATTCACACAAGATCCCAAACTAGGCAGAGCTTGTGCTATGGTAATCTGATGGCTGATATATATACTTATATACATATACAAACCCGGACACAGGTCAAACAGACATGTTCATACACACAAATGTTTGACCTGTCCGGGAATCGAACCCGGGACCAGCGGCTCAGAAGGCAGAGTGCTACCAACTGCGCCAACCGGCTAGCCATTATGTATTCTATATAATTAGGTATTCTAGTAATAGCAGTAGTAGTAGTAGTAGTCCCTTCTTCACTGACCATCAAGTGGTCATACGCCCTATAAATTATAATCATATGTAACAATAATTATTGAAATGCTTTTTAACGGTCTCACGTATGCTAAGCTAAAATAAATCTTATTTGCATTAACAAACCGACGTCTATTGCTCATTCGACAAACATTACAAACGTTGTATTGAAAAAATTAGAACATTACCAATGTAAGCGGGTAATACACCCCTTCAACTGGGAAAAATAAGCAACAATGGCTACCCATGTATAACCAATTTACCGAGATCTCCAGCGGGGTCAAATTTTTTTGAAATTTATTCATAACAAAAAAATATATATTTTCCGGTGGGTCTGGCTGATAATTATATCGCTATTCTTGTATATTCTAGAATGTTTTTGTATAATTATTAGGGACACCTCGAAAGCTAGTGGCCAAATCTTGTTCAAATCGAAAAGCGACCGCATAAAAAGCATCAGCTTTCAAATAATAATAACCATAAAAATAGGCGCACCTAGAAAAACGTTCTGAGTTAAACACATAAAAAATTCATGCGAACCTAGAACATTCTTCTTTTTTTAAAATTTGTTGTTTGTTGATTTGATACAACCTCACACTGTTAGGGAACTCGCTTTCTCCGGATCTTGTGTCCAGATGATTTGCCGTCAAGTCTTTGAGACTTATACTATTTGCGTTGTTTTTGTAATAAGATCATCATCGCAGCCATGGGATGTCCACTGCTGGACATATGCATCCCCATGTAGGGGGATTTGCCAATACTCGTGGGTTGGCGAGCGCAGTATGGTTTTGCTATTCTCAGAAAGCGCTGCTGCCTACCTTCTGGTACGTGATCCTTTAGCCGACTCCTACGGTACCCACGGGAAGAGATGGGGAGTACTATTCAAGGCCGGTACCACCACGGCACTAATACACTTGGTAATAAGATAAATTTTATATATTATTGAACTTGATTTGCAATAATGAGTTATATTAAATCCCTATACTGGCAATCTAAAATTTAACAATATCTCACAAGTGTGTTCAGGGAATTTGATTAGAAAAGTTTCGTTTAACATGAGTACGGGCTTCAATGTTTTTGCTTGTTTGCTCTATAAACACTGTAAAACAAAATATCCGATATCGATTATGAAAAACCGTACGTCGGTCAACAATGAAACTGAAGCTCACGAGTTCCCAGTTATTTTATACGTATGAGATATTTTGTTAAAGGCTGGATCTACGTGTAATACATTTTTAAAGCATATATGCTGTAAATTGATTAATTTTTCACACAATTTTTCGAAACCTAATTATGTCAGAAACTTTAATGTTACTATAAAACCTTAAAAATGCAAAGTTTTGATTGTTACTCAATCACGCCGAAAACTGTTGAATGGTCCCGGGCGAAAGTTGGCACAGGAATAGTCTGAATTAAAAATATAGTTACCTTACCCCGGAAAATTTAAGGTTTCGGTAAGATAAATGGGGACACTATATTGTAGTAACGCGCGAAAACTTGCGGGCCGCAGCAACGTCAAACGTTTGGAATAAAGTTCATTACATTACATTACAATTTCGAATGAAACTCAGTCGTATAGGTACTGGTTATGTAATATGATTAGCTGTAACTTCGCGTTTTCGCCAGCGTGGACTATGATTTTACCGCTATCCTTCCGCCCGCTATAGTTCCGTTTCATCCAATTAGGGGTGAAAAGTTTTCAAATTTTTTTATGCTTAATAACTTATAACTCATGAAATTCGCAAATTTTTTACTACTGTAATAAATTATTTAAAAGCTAAATATTAATGAGAAACTAAAAGGTCGTTACAGACATAAGCGTATTGCTTATGCTATGCAAGAAAACATGGAAATTGTTTTATTTAATACTGTCATAGTTTGCGAAAAGTATGGCGTCCAAATGAAACAGAAAACTATGGAACATTACACTAAGCTGTCTCAGTGTATAACTTATTCAGTGTCGCGGTATATATCTGTCACGTAGGCAAGGAGACGACGCCAAGTTATGATTGGGTGCAATGGATCCGAGTCTTAATCCGATTATAGGCCGAGTTATAATGATAGATCGCTTCACGGCGCGAGGTAATCCGATTCGGCTTGACGTGCCGGGTAGTCTTGTAAAGTTAACAGATTATAAACAGCACTACCTCCCACCCTTATCTTTTATGGTGACGTCAACATGACATGTTGTCGACATGTTCCTACACACAAATGTTTGACCTGTCCGGTAATCGAACCCGGGACCAGCGGCTCAGAAGGCAGAGTGCTACCAACTGCGCCAACCGGCCAGACAAAAAAAAAACAGTTATAAGTCCAAAGATTAAAAGAAAATTATATATCTTATCCTTTCACGCGGTAGGTACGTGTAATCTAGGTGTTTTGTTTCAAATATTCAACCACCAAGCAATGTCAGGGTACACTCGTGATATTTTATCTGAGCGTTAGTCTTCTCATAAATAAAAATAAATGTTTTATTGTGTGTCCTATATAAAATCGTAAACTATGCATTTGATCATGTGATGATCTTTAGCAAAGTTGTTGTGCATGAGCCAAAGGATGTTTCTAAATTGGTACGACCAATTTTCGACAGATGGCGCCAGTGTCATTCCATTGTACGCGGGTAAAACCGCGGGGCGCAGCTAGTTTAGTAATGAATTTAAGTTGCATTCATAAAATTTGTTTTAACTGTGGCGGATAGAATTATAATTTTAAGCCAGTATAATCGCTGCAAATGAAAATAATAATATGTTAAATTCCTTGAATAGCTCCCACATTTAACTGCGTGACAAAATATTTTAAGAGCGCCAAGTTTAAAACAAAGTTTGCACGCTCAAGTGGGAAAGATAACTTAGTTCTGTTCAAAGTTTCTTATGTACTGCGGAATTATGAATACAGACGTCATATTCTAACCGTTGTTTCATATCAACACAGGACAATAAACCATTGTTCTACGCTTGAAATGTTCTTGAGTGATTAGATGTCAATCAAGGAAGGTCAATCAACTTATTCCACTTCTACTTTAAAATCGGCATTAGCCGTGATTCCTCATATGTAGAGTCGGTATATTGTGTGAATATGTTTTGTCCTATTATCAACGAAAGTCACTTTAACTTATACAACATAAACATATATAACTTATAGTTTGCCGGAAGCATATCGTGAGGCGTACGCTCTGGGACCGGATGGAAAGCAATTTGACGTATAGACTTAGTTAACGACTTAGTTAAAGATTCTAACTTCTCGACAAAGCGATTTGTTTCCAATACAATGGGTACAGCTAAGGATTAGAATACGTTGTCTACGCCTGTGTTTTACTATATATATAAAGTAGGTTTCTTCAAGTTATTGATTGAATGGAATATCGTTGACCGCATCATCAACTGGTTTTGCCCTAATAAGAAGTAAACTGAGATTATGTCTGCTGCCCACATCTACGATATCCATGTTAGAGGAAAGACCAGAAAACATTTATATGTATATATATGAATAAAATGAGCATTTGAATAACAAGCAAGTGTTATATATACAATACAATGTAGAATTACATGGCAGTTGAAGTGTTATGGCTGAGATAATGAAGGTTTCTAACAATGAAGCGTTCGTAGTGGAGTAAACGTATGCGATTTTAATCGATGTAATGAGTCTTTTTTATATAATAAACATTACACTCTACAGATCCGTGCCATTTTCTAACCACGCCTAAAAAAAGACTAACTTTGATTATAGATTTATATAAAACATTAAAAGACAATCTAACATTATAAGAGGACATACACATTTATATACTCATATACTCATATATTGACTGGCCGGTTGGCGCAGTTGGTAGCACTCTGCCTTCTGAGCCGCTGGTCCCGGGTTCGATTCCCGGACAGGTCAAACATTTGTGTGTATGAACATGTCTGTTTGACCTGTGTCTGGGTGTGTATATGTATATAAGTATGTATATCAGTCATCAGGTTACCATAGTACAGGCTCTGCCTAGTTTGGGACCTGAAGACCTTGTGTGTATGTTGATAAATAAATAAAAATAAAATAAAATTTATTTTATTGTTAGTTCGTGTTGCGTCTGCATTCAGAGCATACCGATGTCCGAAAGCAGTACCCGTTCACGGGTTTACACGCATACCAGCCATCGCCTTCCTCTGTGCAAAGATGGCGACCCGACAATCGTACCACCGTTTGCCAACAGCTTTTTTTATATTGTATAGATCTTGCGTTTGACCACTATCTCACTTGATGGTCATTGACGATGTGGTCGAACATGTTATCACGCTAGATCTAGAATGCTCACTGGCACTCAAGGACTGCTGCCTAAACACACCATGTGTTTTGGTGACAGTTTTTCAAATTTGAGGGTGGTAGCTAGCCAGGCGGGTATTCGAAAGTACCCTACCTCCATGCTGGGAATTTGATTACGATGTTACCTTCACTGGAAGCACAACTTGTTGTTGGGGATCAAACCAGTGTCCGTCAGTTTGACAGGCGACGTTCCCCACGCTGAGCTATCATCGCTTCAAACCACCTTTTCGATAGCATGACTGCATACTTTGCACGCACTAATCTAACAGTCTTAAACACACATAATTAAAAAATAACCGAACTCATAATGGAGATCAAGAGCAAATGGGTAAAGCAACGTCCGCTGCGGTCATTCCTTAGTCGGTCGACGTACTGATGGGTAACTCATCAGAAAGCCCGTGTTCTAGTAGCGATGTAATGGGCAGATTTTTCTGTGATTTGTGTAACAAAATAATCTATATCAAAACGTTTAAAGCCCCTCGTACCACGGGCTGTAACTATCAGCACTATCAAAAGCCTTTCAGCCGCGACACGTTTCAGCGAATTTAGTACCATTCCCCACAAAAGCTGCCGGAAAAAATATGGCACCGTTTGAGCTCGCATTACAAGGGCTCAGCGAGATACCGTCGGCGCAAGTCACAGGCTTTCACCGCTACATTTGTGTGATGATTTCTCTGACAGTAAGGACTCGCTAGGAGTCCTAATCTTGGTGTGCATGTTTTTAAATTCAGCTCCTTTCGATCACTGCATACATACAAATCTATCAAGAAATAATATTATCTTTGATATCTTTTAGGTTAGTGCGGTGACAATACTATAGCATATTCTTGGCTTATCTGTATGTGTGTGTCTTTCTATGGCTTAAACAAAAACCTACATCCAATTTGGATGTAGGTTTTTGTTTAAGCCATAGGTTTTAAGTTTATAGATAACCAGCGGCCCGCTCCGGCTTCGCACGGGTATAAAATATATAGCCTATGTCATTAATGGATGTTATTATACATAAAAACCTTCCTCTTTAATCACTGTATCTATTAAAAACCGCATCAAAATCCGTTGTGTAGTTTTAAAGATTTAAGCATACATAGGGATATAGGGACAGAGAAAACGACTTTATTTTATACTATGTAGTGATTATTAATATAGTTTGACTGGCCGGTTGGCGCAGTTGGTAGCACTCTGCCTTCTGAGCCGCTGGTCCCGGTTCGATCCCCGGACAGGTCAAACATTTGTGTGTATGAACATGTCTGTTTGACCTGTGTCTGGGTGTGTATATGTATAAAAAAAAGTATATATATAAGTATGTATTTTAGTATATATATCAGTCATCAGGTTACCATAGTACAGGCTCTGCCTAGTTTGGGACCTGAAGACCTTGTGTGAATGTTGTCCCATATTATTATTATTATTATAGTTCTTATAACATACACCAAACCTCAAGGCTTTGTTTCAAGTAGCCGCATTTATTCTCCCCATGTCCGAGTCCACTTTAATTATGGATAATTTATATTCAGATTAAAGCCGGCAGGTGGCCGGTCACGGCAGGTGGCCTGCCATCCTGCGGTGCCCAGCCCGTGTCTGCTTACTGTTGTCCCGATGCTCCACGCTTGACCTCCCCAATCGGTATTAGCATGACTTATTATCGAGGGGTATCTATGTACTTAGAAGCGACTTCGATTTTATTATCCGTAGACCGTTTTGTATACTATAAGTTGTTTTGCGTAATTTCACAGACAGGATGATAGTTTGTATCGAATTCTAAGAACCTGTTATTGGGTTGTCATGGCAACTGTAGTCTAGTCTCTGTGGTAGGCTTACATTTTGTAGTGATTACGGACGTTCAAAACTCACATATAGGTATATCGATCAATTTAGTTTTAAAACTATTCTATTGAATTTCTGATTCCTAGTGTACAACATAGGGTGCAACTTTATGGGACACTAAGGAACAAATATTTTTTAAAGTTTCAATTGATATAGGTCATAACGCAAATCACCAACCAGCCCCCGTTTCTGAGCTCTTCGATAACTAACCGAATCGATCCGGTAATAGATAAATCCTGTGTTACAGACTGTCTATAGAACTATTTCAGATATTTTTTAGACAATTTCGTTATGATAGAAAGGACGAATATTCCATTACATTAGCTTTTATAGAAATACATACGTTTATTACAAAATGAATTTAGCTTATTATGACATGTTTTATGAGACTAAGTGGCAAGTCGTGTAAGCCGTATATATGACATCAAACATAACGATTATATGGCAATAACTGCGCTGGTTACTCCGAGTCTCGTTCTTACATGATTTCATTTACAACTGTGCCTTCAAGATGACAACAGAATGTATCATATCATTGTTAATTGGCAGGAACTTTGATGTATACAATTATAATGGCCTGACTGGTCGGTTGGCGCAGTTGGTAGCACTCTGCCTTCTGAGCCGCTGGTCCCGGGTTCGATTCCCGGACAGGTCCGACATTTGTGTGTATGAACATGTCTGTTTGACCTGTGTCTGAGTATGTATATGTATATAAATATATATATCAGTCATCAGGTTACCATAGTACAGGCTCTGCCTAGTTTGGGACCTGAAGACCTTGAGTGAATGTTAACAAATAAAAAATAAAATAATACCGAGCTTTTCATGTCCCAATTTTAGCGATTCTAGGACCAAAATAATCCTCTAAAGCCGAATAGGCCTCAGAAATAATAAATACGAATTATGAAGTACTCGTAGGAGTTATGAGAAACAAATCTCTAATAAAAGTATATCATAAATTTAACCAATTCTCATGCTATCATTTATAAGAAGTAGTATTAAGTATGTTTCTATAAGATAAATGATTCACTTTTATGTTGCATTTTGCAACTTACGCGTGCCTAAAGTGCAACTTTAGGCACGCGTGTTGATTGACATTTGAAGAAAAGTTATCCGAGATTGTTTAGTCGCAGTGACCTACAATACTGCACAGACAGGCTAACAAAACACTGCGTAGACGTAACATACGTCTACGCAGTGTTTTATTGGACATTATGTCACGATAGGTTCTTTGACATTTGAGTTGTGAAAGCAAAAAATGAAAAGCGAAAAATAAGGATAAGTTTTGTTCCACCGAGCGTTAATCCCAACTATTGCGGGGTCCGTTTTCCGAGTTAATCCATTGTAGTTCGCACAATCTTTTCAGTCTCCTGTCGTAAGCCCATTCGCCTTGATAACATCTTTCAGCGTTGAACTGCTAACAAAGTAGGGGCTTAGAGGTTTACTTGTAGTAACGATTTGAGCCAACAAAAGGAACAGCTTTGGTAAAAGGTGTTGATATATTGTTTGATGAGTTATTGTTAACTCATTAAAAGCTCTTTCGTATATTTATTTTGACAGCATTACATTATGAGATAGTTTGTGGGCTTAATCACTGGAACATGAATCGCGATCGCAAACACATCGCAGTGTAAAACAATTGAACTAAGCGCTGTCATTTTTTCTAGTACAAGTGTGTCACAGAGAATTTATAGTTTGTGGGTGCAATATGTGCGTTGTTCAATTATTTATTTGTGTTTGAAATAATTGATATCAAAATCATCAGCTTGAAAGTTTTATTAACATTGTTTTTTTTTTTATACTAATGATAATGAGTGATATAATCCATGTGGCAGTTGATTAACTTTGGTTCATCATAAGAAACCGATAATAAACCGTACGTCAATGCGTCATCGCTGCATGGTGGATGACCTTTACGTACAAAGCGTTTTGCTACCACTTTTCATTATGCGTACTCCTATAGGGAGTGAAACTCGTTGCCCGAGTTTCCCGATAGGTACAATCCTGGGATTTTCGAAAAGCGAGTGGATACATCAAAATCATGGTGGTACATTCTCAACTTGTGTTCTATATATATAATAATAATTTATTAATAATATATGTATTCTGTATAATATAGTATAAATCCATCCAAACTTTTGAATTTATAGAACACTAGCTGCGCCCCGCGGTTTCACCCGGGTGGACTACGGTTTTCCCGCTACCTCAATCATCTCACGGGAACTTCACTTTTGTGGGATAAAAAGTAGCTTATTTGTAATTCCATTTGCAATCCTGTATAAGATATCTTCATTCAGGATTTCATGCGCTTCTGCTCAGCCTTTTCAGCGTGAACAAACAAACAAACTTGCGCCTATGTAATATTATTGTGATAATAAGATTATTACACAGTATGGCTAAAAGAGCAAAGCTTTGTTTTTCTTCTGAGAGATAATCAGTTAAATAGCACTTAGTTAAGCGTATTTGGTGCATAAATACAATAAGTAAGGTTAGGTTGCTGGTGACGAGCATGATGCTCGAACCGGGTGAGCGGCAAAGTAATACAGTAATCACCACTATCCTAACCACTATAATTCAACCACACAATCACCACACTAGCTGTAAATTACTAATTTTACTCATCGATATTACAGAAGAAAAATATTTATTCACATATAAAAGGACATGAATACAATCTGGGCATCTTCAAGTCACGAGTGAACAGGTATCTTCTAGGCAGGCGTGAATCATCGTAGACCGCATCATCACTTAACATCAGGTGAGATAGTGGTCAAACGCCTGCCTATTGTGAATAAAAAAAAAAAAAAAAAAAGGACGATGAAGACATACTCGTATAAAAAGTGTTTAAATTTCGAGAACGCACCTGACAAAGCTGATGTCTACTCGCTGATCAATCAGAGAAGAATGGACTTGAAAGAAGGCTGTGAAGTGTGAAAGAATCTTGTGAAAGAATCCTTCTAGCCACGCGATTTGCAAGTTGCTCGTTAGTGCTAGTGCGGTGAAAATGTTTGTGTATCACTTATGGGTAAAGTTTTTAGCGTTTCTTATTTTGGTACTTTTAGTACACTTAGGGATCTTCTTAGGAACCTACATCGTTTAGACATAACTAACAATGAGTTTTTTGACGTGATAACGTTTTATAAATTGATGAATACCGGCAACACTCATGAAAAATAGTAACGTTCCGCGTAACGTTCCACCTGAGTTTTGTATTACATAAAATAATCAAAGTCAAAGTCAGTCAAAGTCGAAGTCGAAGTCATAAATGATTATGACGTTATCACGTAAATCTATCGTCCGTAACCCGACTTTACAGATAACCAATTTTTTTTATTTATTCAACGTCAAGCTTACGTTTGACCACTGTCTCACCTGATGTTAAGTGACGACGTGGTCTAAGGTGTGGCACGTAAACTTAGAAGGAACCTATTCACTCGCGACTTGAAGACTCCGGGGTTGTACCTATCGGGGAACACAGACTATCTAATAACTATGGTTACCCAGAATGTAATTTTGTCAGTAGGTATGCATTCGGATATTCATCCTCCGTAGTGTGCGTATATAGGTACAGTGTATGTGCTGCTATAGGTAAATAGAACATAACACACGGGTGACCATACCGGATTATCAGCAGACGGTGCGCTTGGTGTGCACGGCCGCGATATGATATCACGAATCTTGATTTACAGTAACCATTACCATAGGCCCGGCTTAATCCTAATCGAGTGTCACAGTTTCACCAATAAACTGTAAGTTCCAAGTTACTCGGATTTGGTGAAGTTTCGTGAAGTTATCTGGCTAATGTCGTGAGATATACCGGATCCGATTGATATGGCCGAAATTGGGATTGGAACGTGTTCAGATTTAGGATTAAGATTTATAATTTTACAGGATTGCATATGTGAGTTTACATTATTTTAGACGATGTCTTATGTGTCAGTAAACATCGGTACTGCTTGAAAGTTAGAATTATATTGCGCCGTTTAAACAATAGGGACTTGAACAACAACTATAAGTAGCACAAGGTAGACGTTAGCAATTATTATGCTAAAATGTGTTGTTATAGTCATAACAAATTAGTTATATGTCATTACCGTATTATAATAATAAATTAATAGTAATATTTCAGCACACGTAATTGCGCGCATGAATTTTTTTTTTCTCTTACACTTAAACCCCCGCACTAGAATTCCCTGTGTTGCGAGCGGCACGGACGCATCCAATTACAGCACACAAACATCCGACCTGAGACAAACACCAACACTCATCGTATAAATGTCTGCCTCTGCCGGGATTCGAACCCATGATCCCTGAGACCCAGAAGTCATGACTGACCACTGATCCACGGCAACCGTCAAGAATGAATAAATGCAACCAGCTATGAGACTATTAAAATACAAATAATTGTATTACTATGGCATATGAAAAGACCTTGTGGCTTTAATTTAGGTACTCAGTCCGTTACGTTCCTTTTATTAGTACACGGGTGCGAATGCGCGGAATCGTTCGGTTCAACATGCTACTAACTGTCAAACATCCAGGTTGTGATCCAGGCTTGATCGCTTGAGTCTTCTCGTGACCAGGATCAATGCAACTTGGTCGAAACGTCGAGGTGAATAAATTACTAAATTTTTTTCTCGCGATCAAGCCCCGATTTATTTATTCCTTAACCTAGTTAATCGATAAAGATCACATTAGCAACAAGCGCTTCACTTCATTACGCACGAAGCGTTTTGCTTCCACTTTTATAATGCGTACTGCCAGAGAGTGGAACTCACTGCCTGAGTCTGTGTTTCCCGATATGTACAACCCCGGAGTCTTCAAGTCGCGAGTGAATAGGTTCCTTCTAAGTTTGCGTGCTCCACCTTAGACCGCGTCGTCGCTTAACATCAGGTGAGACAGTGGTCAAACGCAAGCTTATAATCTTTAAAAAAAAAAATCTCTAAAGAAAAAAAAAAACTTCAAATTGACATACATTTGGTTTCAATGTAAAATTACCCACACGCCAATTTCCCGCGACATACCTGTCTCAGTAAGTGCATTTCCTTATAAAATGAAGTAAATCGTGAAAATATATTATTCAATGAAGTCCCGTGCGCTCGAACAAATCGAGTTTACATATCTGTCTGAACATAAACATGTTGCCGAAGCCTTTCCGTGGAATAACACTGCTTACATAGGGTTGGCTGTTGGTATCGATACTTTGTTGCGTAACGATATCGAAACTCTAATATACTCCAATACTTATTCTCTATACACTATACATCTTATAACTCTCAAGAAACCGATTACTTAAACTTTCCAACACACACGCCTGTGACAGACAGACAAAAAACATGCAGACAGACAGAGATATAAAAACGAATTGATACTTACTTTGATTCTCATTCCATTGGTTACCACCTTACCATCTTTTTTGACGTGATAACGTTTTATAAATTGATGAATACCAGCAACACTCATGAAAAATAGTAACGTTCCGCGTAACGTTCCACCTGAGTTTTGTATTACATAAAATAATTAAAGTCAAAGTCAAAGTCAAAGTCAGTCAAAGTCATAAATGATTATGACGTTATCACGTAAATCTATCGTCCTTAAACCGACTTTACGGACAACCAATTTTTTATTTCTTTTGAATAGGGATGGTAACGTTAAAAATAGTTTTAATATGCTCTTAGGTGTTTTTATGGAGATACTCTTAAAATATGTAACTGAAAGTATTTTCATTACGATATTACAGTTTGTACAAATTAGTATCCCATCTCACTAATATTATAAATGTTATAGTTTGGGTGGATGGATGGATGAATGGATAGAAGGATGTTTGTTACTTTATCATGCCTAAACGGCTGGATGGATATCGATGAAATTTGGTATGGAGATAGCATATTTATAGCACTGGATTATATTAACACAAGATTATTTTCATCATCACCATTATCACAGATTTTCATTACCACAAGGCTAAAAACGCGGGGAAAACCGTGAAACCCCTATTGTCATACCATTTGTGCGATTAAAAGTAGCAGGTAATCTTTTCTTATAATATCTCTCAACTACTACTACAAAAATAGTACTCTTTTTTGAGTATAGGTTCCTATTATGTTTTTTTTTTCAATACTCGTGACTACGTCTAGGTAAAGTTCCATGATTAAGAGTCTTCCAGTTGAGTAGGTAAGGCGTGAAAGCATAACAAACAAAGAAACGTACTTTGCATCCTTATTATTAGATAGCAAAAACAGAAACAAGTTCCTGCGACGCATTGGTATCGATACTACAAGTACGAAGGTACATATTTCGTAAGTCTAATTCTGGTGCGGTGAATAAAATCATTTATTTTCGACGTACTCGTAAAATGCGGGCAGGAAATGTTGTCAGTACAATATTAGAGTCAATTTTGTATTGCGGCACTTGTGGCGAATGCATTTCAATTGGGAAAATAGTGTGCTCTTTGTGTTCCCGTTTAGATATACTTGTGTAAAAACTCGTACAAACACATACACTTAGTAAACAGACAGGCTGGCGATCGCTTCAATAGACATATAGACGGTAGTTTGACGGTCGCCGTGGCACGGTGGTCAGTGCTTTACTTTGACTTCTGTGTCTTCGGGTCCCTGGGTTTGAATCCAAACATTTGTGCGATGAGTATGTAGGTGTTTGCCCCGGGTCTTGGTTGTATGTGTGCTTGTGATTTTGTGTGCCCATGCCTCCCGCGATACAGGGAATCCTAGCACGAGGTTTGAGGGTGATAAATAAATAAATAAAATAGATAGATAAATTATAATGTATCGAATCTGTCTATCGGATTCCGAAGGTGACTCTTCTTCAAGGCGTATTGATCCTTAGAGATTATGCAGGAAACAATTTTTAAGATATGTGAATACGTTGCGGAATTTGTGTTAATAACGCATATAATGTAGGTATGTATATAGGCGCTGTAGTAGTTGTAGAACACAGAGGCATTCATTCGTAATTTAAGCACGGTCGATAACCTCAAATTAGCTCTTTTTACCCTTTTTACCTATAGAAGATGGAGGGCTATCTTTCGGGTTAGTCTTTAGCGTTTACACAATCCATAATGGGGTTCGGAAATTAAGCTTAGTCATCAACCTGTTTAAAGCTATAGCGAGTTCTTAGTGGGATGGAAGGAAACATATGCACACATACACATGTGTACACATATGTACACATGCAGTACAATTGATATTTATCCAAAAACAAAACATACAAGCGTAGATTATATATTATTGAAAGAGAAGAAAACACTAAAAGTTTTCTTATGTTGATTTTCACCTTCTACGGGTGACAACGCTTTTTTCTTAAATCCCATTAAAAATATAGATAAATTTAGTCACAACCGTAACTCTCTTTATTGCAAGGCCGAGAGAGCAGAGAGACAGCAATAACAGTGTTAAATGTCTAAAACGTCAGGACCTCGTTGCAGGATTACTCTCTCTCCTCTCCTAAGTATCCCCAATGCATGAAACAACCAATGATTCTGCAGTTGTCCGAATGCCATATGTGACAAACATATCTATGGCATACCGAAAATTTACTAGTATCATATGATTATCATATAAAATGATGTAGGAGCATTTATATTAGCATTAAAACTATGGAAATGGCAAGGAACAAAATAAAAGGGTTAAAAATTTGATACACTAGCTGCGCCCTGCTGTTTTACCCGCTTGGTGTTGATTTATGATGATGATGAAAATGAAATGTAGCCTGTGTGTTATTGCGGGACCTGAAGTATCTACACACCAAATTTCATCGAAATCTATGTAGACGTGTGAGCGTGAAGAAGTAACAAACATACACACAAACTTTCGCCTTTATTAGTGAGATATTCGTTCCACTTCCAGCTGTCAACTATAAATTGAAGTTGCAAAATACCAATGGATTAAATTGAAACCAAAATATTCCGAAGAAGACTAATTAGCCCGAGATTAGGTGATTTACAACAAACTCCTTGTAAGCTCGGGGCGTATCGACACGCAAAGTTTGGCGTAACAACGTACACCCACCCGCCTTGTAAAGTTGCAATTCGTATTTTCACTTTAGAGATCGCGGCCCTTTGCTTATAAGTTAAATACCGGGTTAATATATAAGCGATAGCGGGAGCTTGCTCTAAAAAGCTTCTGCTCTATTAAAGATCAAATATAACATAATTTGAAGCAAAGTACATATATTAGGCGCAACGTAAAAATGGCATTCTTATGTTTGCTTGCAGACTGGCATATCTGCGCATTAGCTGCTACGTTTAGCAGTAATGTTATTGAACTCTTCAAGCACAATGACTATGAACGCTTCGTTCACTTGTTAACTTGTTGCCGCATCGCTCTTCCTCGCTTATTTTCCACACATATGGTGACAGAACCAAAGAGATCGGTTACGCGTACTATGTGTACTAGTACTGTTTTGTTTACACCATGTGGCTGTCATATTTAGGTCCCTATCAGATAAATTTGAACGAATAATCCATATAAGTAATGTGTTTATCTAGCGTTTCCCTTTCAGGTCGACGGGGACGCTTAATAAAATATTTATTGAAAATCGTTTGTCACCGTTGTGGTTTGAATGTTATAACTTATATATTTAGGATATAGGCCTCCCCCATTGATTTCCTGAAGGACCGGTTGAAAGCGGCCCGCATCCAATTTGTTTTAGCGACATTAAATAAACATTCTAGTAAACGCTCTCGCTTGTGCCTCATTCACTTCTCTTGCAATATTGTGAATCGCAATCTTCTTCGCTCTGGAATTGTTTGTGATTACAGCAGTTTGCGTTGAGAGGGAGAGGTGTAATTCCGCTTTCTATCAGTGCGCACTCACCCCGTCACAGCAACGCGCGCTTACCCCGAGACGTCCTGTTTCTTATAAACATAGGATTAAATTGTTTGCATTGCTGATTTAATTTTATACCTGTACGTATACCTAGGTAAGATTGTTTTACTGTTTAGTTCTGTTAAATAAAACAGGCGGGGCAGTCTTTGAGGACCGTCAATAGAAGTGAAAACTACATCGTTTCTAAGCTAACATTAAAAGCGTGCGGTGACGATGACGCGAGTTTCAGGCTTTTACGCTATAAGTACATATAATAATACACAGAATATAATATAGTTCATGGAAAGCGTGCGGTGACGATGACGCGAGTAACTTTGGTAACTTACTGATAATTACTTAGTTTAAAATCTATAAAAACCGACTTTCTAACAACGTGGAAAATTTCCAACATTTAATTGGATAAGTATATAGAATATGTAAAATAAATAAATAATTAGATAAGAATGTAATAAATAATAGTACTGAACCAATTTCAATGACATTTTTATGAAACCAAACTGAAAGCATTTACTATAAAAAATAACGAAAGTCCAAGCTAGTCATGTTATAATTTTTGGACAGTCATAATACCCTTGTTTTTGGGCAAATACGCAAAACATTTCGACCAATTATTCAGTATATACTACCAATTAATCTGTGCTGGACGTGAATGTGACACGTCACGATGGCCCAGATTGACGTACGCCTCCCTGGAGGTACGACCGATAGCTGCATACATCACTCCTCCTACAGGGACGCGTAATGTTTGGAAGCCATGACAGCCTAGCGGTGTGAACATCGCCTGTGTCGCTGGTTCGATCCCCACTATTGGTTTGAGAAAGAGAGAGTAACCTACAAATCGTCAGCGTTGTTGTAGTATGTCCAGCAGTGGACTACAACAGGCTGACGATGATGATGAAGACCCAGTTACATACATTACTACACATTCATTACACACATTACAAATACACACATTCATAACACTTCCAAAAACACAACACACACACACACTATATACGAGTATATGATATATTTTTTCGCACTTTACTCATATATTGACTGGCCGGTTGGCGCAGTTGGTAGCAGTCTGCCTTCTAAACCGCTGGTCCCGGGTTCGATTCCCGGACAGGTCAAACATTTGTGTGTATGATCATGTCTGTTTGACCTGTGTCTGGTATGTATTTAAGTATATATATATCAGTCATCAGGTTACCATAGTACAGGCTCTGCCTAGTTTGGGACCTGAAGACCTTGTGTGAATGTTGTCCCATATTATTATTATTATTTATCTAGATATACTCACTGTGCCCCGCGGTTTCAACCGCGTGCACGACGGTGCCTTAGTTAACACACGGGATTTAGAAAAAAAAATGTTAGTTGTTTGTAATGAATAGTAGTTTATATCCTTTTACTATAATCTTTCTCCGTACATACATATATACAGACCCGTTAAGCCGTTCTGACGTGATTTAGTAAGAAACATCTATCCTTCCAAATTTTCATTAATACAGTAGTAAGGTTGTTTTCATGATTTGACTGGCCGGTTGGCGCAGTTGGTAGCACTCAGCCTTCTGAGCCGCTGGTCCCGGGTTCGATTCCCGGACAGGTCAAACATTTGTGTGTATGAACATGTCTATTTGACCTGTGTCTGGGTGTGTGTATGTATATAAGTATATATATAAGTATATATCACTCATCAGGTTACCATAGTACAGGCTCTGCCTAGTTTGGGACCTGAAGACCTTGTGTGATTGTTGTCCCATATTATATTATTATATAGATACAAAGAAGAAGATAATCAGTACTGAAGCTTATTTTCATACAGTGATCGTGCAAACGCTTTCTTTGAATACAAACTTCAATGTCACAGATAATCCCATAACCGTATTAATTCTTTGTAAGTACTCGTTAAAAAGGCTTGCTAGACGTCGTAGGTGTCTTAAGTGCTCTAGAGAGTGGTCTACAAGACGCCAGACACTAGAGTAGAATATCGCGACACTACATATAATAAACAGAGCTTATTTTTATCTTATATACGTCTTTTCCATTTTATTAAAAAGATGCAGCATGACAGCAGTTCTGGAACTTACATATGTTCAGGTTTATGTTTTCATTATGTTATTTTTATAGATACCTACTTTGCATTATTTCCTGTTTCGTACGTTATAGAGTTTTTGTACTTTTGCCGTATTTTATAGGAAATTAATATTTAATGTCCAATGCAGCACAGTGCGACATTTATTAATCAGGAACTTTATGGTGGGAAGTGTCAATGTCGAGATTGAAATTTGTTTTATATTTCAATATTATTGTCTCTTCTTGAGTTCTCTCTAGTTAGTTCAACTAAAACTCACTAGGCGCTGAATAGTTTCGATAAAAAAAGAAATGGGAGGCGCTATTTTTTTTTGTTAATAGCTTTTTACGGGAGTTGTTGTGTAACAAGGAGTTACAGCACTGTGAGGCATAATTATTTTTCTAAATAGTTATGCGAGATAGCGTTGTAAGGAGTTACAATGCTTCCTCGCGTAATTATTCAGATATTAAAGTTTTGTAGGAACGCGGGTAGTTTTAGTCGGCACCAAATAACATGACTACTTATTTGACCTAAAACTACCCGCAATTTCATTACAGAAAAATAATTTTAGTGTTGTTATTAAAAAGAGTCGTACTAATTTTTACCTTATCGTAACCTTATAAGAACTAGAAATAAAAAGTAGTAAGTAGCGCTGTATAAAATTAATATCATTTATTAAAGTAAATAATATTGAACAGTATCATCCCGGCATGCAGGTAGGCAATTATTCTAATCTTTAAATTAATTAATTTATAATCGTTGTCATAATCAAATAACAGATCAAATAACAGCGGGGGGAGCGTCGCCTGTCAAACTGACGGACACTGATTCGATCCCTAACAACAGCTTCAGCTTCCAGTGAAGGTAACACCGTTATCAAATTCCCAGCATTGTGGTAGGGTACTTTCGAATACCCGCCTGGCTAGCTACCACCCTCAAGTTTGAAAAACTGTCACCAAACACATAGTGTGTTCAGGCAGCAGTCCTTGAGAGCCAGTGAGCATTCTAGATCTAACGGGATAACATCTTCGACCACATCGTCACAGACCATCAAGTGAGGTAGTGATCAAACTTATCGTCGTATAACGTTTTCTATACAGTATAAAAAAACAAAAAAAAGAGCATATCGCTCTTAGGACATTAAACTGATCTATGACACATACGTGCGTAATAACATTACACACTAGTCCGTAATGGAATCATCCCTACAGAGTATACCTTACTGCATTTCTAAATGAGTAAACAGAGCATTCTCAATTTATAATCAGACGATATGAGCAAAATACATGTTTGTTCTTTGCTCGCAAATGAATTTGAAAACGTCGTATGAAACTCGTGCGTTACACACTCGGCTGAATTACACCTATCTATCTATTACTTAGCTCACTTATATCATAATATATGTACTAAAACAAACTTTGTGTCAGCAATGTGTGCTTGTAATCTCCAAGGTTTTCGCAAAAAAACATCGGATTACATAATCAAGACAATAAGTAAATTAAATAAATAGAAGAACTCCACAGATTTTTAATTAGTTAATTACCTTTTACAACTGCTCACTAATTATATTTTAAGGCTAGTATTGTGTTTTACAATGCATGAGGTGTTAGCCTATAATTGGTTATGCATTAAGCAATTGTATTATAGTGTAAGGTAAACATTGTATGTATAAATGTTGTAACTGTTGGTTGACCTTAAATAAATAAAATTAAAATAAAAATAAAGGTTAGTGGTATAAATGAAACAGATACAGTCATGAATTACCATTTTAATTCTTACTAAATTATAAAGCAAGTTTCCATTTACACAGCAAAAAATTAACACAACTTTTTAAATTAATTACCCGTCCTTGTACAGTGGAGTGCAATAGAGTTTTCTTTTTAAGTCGCCGTCTTTGTTGGGAGTTACGAATACTATCTCACGCGGCAGACATCCGTACAGTCGTTAACACAGGACATTTAAAACTTTTAAAATAGAGTGTTGATTAAGACTTAGAACTAAGAAATTGATTTTAAGGAAGTAATTCCTTTTTAGTCGTATATATTGGTTTTAATACATTTGTTTATATTGTTTACAAACGTAGTTTGTAGTTATAAATGTACTTAGTACAAGGGTGTAGCGAAGCAAAATGAGTCTTAGCCTCCGATAATAAGAGCTTTCGCTTGGATCTGATCTGGTTAGTAATATCATGAAAGAATGAGATAAAGAAACGTTTTTTAATTAAAACTGATTTATATCTAAAAGCGAAATGCGCGAGCTGCGCATTCATCAGATCTGGGCACTCCCTAATATATACAACCTGTGCACTGCGGTTTTCCCGCCTCCGGATTTACCTTGGTTATTTCCACGAAAACCATACTTTTATCGAGAAAAAAAGCAGCCTATATCCTTCTTCAAGGTTCCATCAATCTCTATATCGAAATTCATCTCAACAGATATACAGAGTTTATTTCACATTTCTAAGTTCAAGCTTTTTAGATACAAAGATGCACAATGTGTTAATCCAGGTTATTAGGTATATTCATTCCGAATTTCAAAATCATTCACAAATTCAAAATTTCATACAAAATCTATCAAGATTTTAAGGCTTGAAGAGGTACCAAACATACATATATGTATACAATAAAACACATAACTAATTACAATACTGCAGCTACTACAATAACATTTGAGTAATCCACCTATTGGTAGCCTATAGATAACTCAAATGTTCTAACCCGCTACCGGCTGGCAGCGTGCCTAGAATGCTAGCAGCATTGCCACGTTGAATTGCAATGCTGATTCGTTGAGCCAAATATGTGCCAGCATTTTGGTCACGCGTCGCATCGATCAAACGCTCTGATAAATTTTGTAAAATCCGATGAGCTAGAGGTCCCCACGGGCCCAATGTCTCGACCCCAAAAGGTTCAAATATGTAACCACTACCTAGGTTAGCATATTTTCGCCGTTTCAATTGCTTCGCCGAATAAGCCGCGGCGCCAGCCTTAACACGTGTCTCAAGTCGATGTGACGGCGCCAAAGTGTCAACGCATGTAGCGACCCACACTAAAGGCCGCCCTAACTTCCTATGTATACAATTATACATACAAACTTTCGCATTTATAATATGAGTGTGATATGACAGGTTGGGTCAAGTAAGTTTTTTCAGTTGATTTATCCCAATTTGCCGGCCATTGTAGTGCGGTGTGCATGCCAGTCTCCCCTCTGGAACCTTTCCGACACCATCTACCACCAGCGCACCAGCTCTTACTCTCACCAGTCCGTGACCACATTCAGTCCCTTTGTCACACACACACACAGACACACACACACACAGACACACTCATATAAACTAAATGTTAATAACAAACAGTAACGGAATTCAACAATAATAACTTTTTTTTACGAAAGCAGTTTTTTTTTGTAAATTTGATGTTTGATGTCTTAGATTAAGCTCTGGTAGCTAATACTAGGCGAATTGTAACATGTTTAAACTTATTGTTTAGTATTTTTCTTATTATTAATAAATTCGCCTAATTCACTTCTATTTAAAGTTATTTACATATTTTATATTTAGTATTCATTGTCGACATCCTTTCAGTCGTAGAATATCCACCCACCCACTGGCAAAATAAATACACATACCTTCAAAGTTTTAGTTTTGGAAATGAAATACAACTCTACAACACTAAGCGCAAGTTAAATTAGTGCTAATAAGAGCATCATACTGTGAAAACCAACAAACGATACATAGTTTATCAAATCAACTCTAAGTTTCACTTGTGCATATATTAACGTTAGCTTAACCTCGTTCACGGTGTGTTTAAGTTACGTTCACGTTTGGTTTGCGTACGTGAATCATGAGACGAAGAAACTATTTCGTTTGTGATTTCCCTAACACTATGTGTTGAAATTGCATGAAACCGGAAATGAGTTGCACTGAGAAAACGTCAATTTGCAGTTAGAACAGTTAGCGGGGATGGTGACGATATGTACTCGGCGAGTTTTGGAAACTATTTGTTTATAATAACATATTACAAGAACCTTTTTTTAATCTTCAGCGTACCAAATAGCAGCAGATATTTAGGTACGGCATTATCTATGTGTGTCAAAAGAATTGAACGCGATTTACCGATTTCTTGTCAACATTTTATTATATAAATTAAATTACTTAGTATTAAGTTTTGATTAATTATTGTAATTGTCTGTAAGATCGTGTAATTATTTATATTAAAAAAATAATTAATTAATGTCGGTGAATTTTAACTAAGAACTGTTTGGACATAAAAATTATGCAGATAAGATAATCTTTGACCAATGATTGTTTAATTCAATTATTAATTGGAAGGCATGTACATATATGTCTCTAAGATAAAATTATTGTAAATATAAATTTTAATAATGAACTATATGGACCATTTCTGCTATTTTTCGGTCCATGACCTTCCAATAATATATAAACTTGACCAAGTACTTACATATTGCAGTCAATTATGCATTCAATACGTATGCTTTAATTTAGTCGCTTACATTCAAAGCATCGCTTAACAAGGTATAAAGAGGATATTTTCCTATATTTATTTGTGCACGCGATTGTACCCATCCTCTGTACCAAACTGTCTCTTGGGCAATGAAAAGAAGTGTCTTCAGAACGTGAGCTCTCGTATTACCTAACCTCTTTTTAAGTTTACTGAAGAAAAATATCATTTGGGAAATCTTGCCGGTCTCAAAATTTCGAATGGGCTCATCTGGATTCGTATGGAGATTCGAGAAATATTTTCAGGGCGTATTAGCTTCATGGAATAAAATGAATTCTACATTTTCACATACACACACAGACACACACTAATGTAATTATAACACTATAATAATTCCAATTGATAAACAGATTGACTTGTACTGTACCTACAACATGGCACCCAATGCTTTATTCTCAGATTTAATAACATAATGCAGGTATATACAAATATAAATATCAAGCTGAAATTCATATGAAATACTCAGGTCTACTGTCCCTTGGAGCTGTGAGAAAATCAAACTTCCAAGCCAACGCAATCAAAAGATACAGGGTCCGACTCGCACTTTTACCGTTTTTTATTTAAATCTTATACGACTCGTTTGACAGGGCTTCCACCATCACGCTGTCTGGACTATTGAACTATTTATATTTACCGACAAAACGTTCGCAAATATAAGAAGGCGTCGCTATCATATAAATTACGGTGAGATTACTATAACAAAACAAATAAATCTACCTACTATTTCAAATTTCACAGAGGACTTAATTTGGTCCATTGAATGCTAAATTTGGCATCGGCTAAGGAACAACAATTATATTCATATTTATTATTTGAGTGACACCCACATGATCAAGTTCATTCATAAAATTAATGATTACTTAAGGTTTTATGTGATGCTAGCTGGGTCCTATATTGTTTAGTTTTTCCTGTTTGTATAGTATGTTACAAGATACATAAGCCAAAGTGAATGAAGCAGAGACATGATTTCACAAAATTCATTCGAAAAGTCTCTCTGGAATATGTTTTTTGTTTATATTTTGTTAATAAGATAAGAACAGTGCCTGCCTCTGCTGCTGAGAGGGTAAATGTGTCGACAAACAAGCTTAACTCTACCTGTAGAAGAGCCACGTATGTGGGTACAAAACAAGGATGTTTTGCGGAATATCTGGATGTAAAACGATACTCTGGGGCTTGAATATGCACGTGTTCCGAGTTTAAACTGTATTTGACTCGCAAAGGTACACACATAATAATCTTTAAAAACTTTACTGTGATATCTAGGAATTTATTTATTAACATTCACACAAGGTCTTTAGGTCCCAAACTAGGCAGACCCTGTACCATGGTAACCTGATGACTGATATATATACTTATATACATATACACACCCAGACACAGGTCAAACAGACATGTTCATATACACAAATGTTTAACCTGCCCGGGAACCGAACCTGGGACCAGCGGCTTAGAAGGCAGAGTGCTACCAACTGCGCCAATCGGCCAGTGAATGCGATACAAAGCGCAGATTTCAGATTATTTTTTGAGCTTTATAACTATCATCCGCTATATTTGACAGTCAACATACAACTTTTATATTAATTATAACACTAATATTAAATCATTCTTAGTCCTTAGTCTGTAAGATAACAGGTATAAGTAACACATAAAAATGCACTCATTAAAAAATATATTCTCTGTTAGTTCATTCAAAAAATCAGAATATCAAATTTTCAAGACACTGGTTAAACTCACTGAGTGCTCGGCGCGATCTCCAAGCGTGTACAGTGCTGCACGCTATGCGATAAAAAACGTCATCGTTACTTATTGACATGAGCAGGCGTTTTGCCACTATGTCACCATTTGTCAAGTGATGGTGATGGCTACGATGGAGCACGCCTGCCTCCATGATATCTGTTTACCTAGTGACTTGAAGACCGTAGTTTATATCCATATTATTTTCGAAACGCTGTCGATATGAAACGAATAGAACAAGAATCGTTAGTGGTACTAAAATTCAGGAAAATAAGGTAAGTAAGATAAGTTCGAATGTGGTTACGATAAAGTCCAAATTAGTACGATACTTATAGAAACAATAAAACTAGATGTTTTTATTAAAAGTTCGGGTAGTTTTAGGTAAAATAAGTCGTAATTTTTTTTTGTGCCGACTAAAACTACGCGCATTTGACTAGCGATTAAATAAAAATCGTCTAATATTACAAATAGCATTGTAAAGAGTTATACGAATTTGAATTTTAGCGTTAATTAAATAAGACCCTTTTCATATTACACGATTTTGATTTAGCGAATAAAAGAACCAGTACCATTGTTTTATTTTATAGTTTCAGTAGTGTGTTATCATACTTTTAGTACTTAGTGCTTATTATTAACTATTTAATCATTAAGGGCATAATAATAATTATGTCGTTCATATTCATACGTCTGTAAAGATAGATTTTGACAGGGAATAACTCATTTAGAACACCATAACCCGAAATCTTTGAATAAAGTTAATTCATTTCATTTATACATTACTTATGACTAGCCGTGCCCCTTGGTTTTACCCGCTTGGAATACGATTTTCCCGTTTTCCTCGTGATTATAGTTATTGTTTACAGTATCTCGTGTGTTATTTTAAAGCTTAAAAATCTCCGTACCCAATTTCATTATAATCCAACAGACCGTTCAATGGAATATATAATGTGTTCAATAGCAAATATGATATTGGGATAAAAGTGGTAACTACACAGAGTTTATGCAGAGAAAACATTAATTACACGAAAAATCGGTAAATAATATATATTTTTGCTTAGTTTTGTTTTCTAATTTGTTGCACGGGTTCATGGCGAGATATGTAGCTTCATATTGTGTTTGTTTGTCGAGCTTTCGGTGTTACCTAGGTGTTGTCTAGTTTTAAATTCTCATCACATGATTCGAGCTGGAGCGTCTCCGCCGGTGATAGCGTATGTGAGTCATGTAAATAGGCTTAGCTTTCCTGTGGCAGAGTTGAGATAGATTAAGGATATGTAGGGAGATATTCGGAATATTTAGTATGAGCGTGAATACGGACTAGTTTTTTTTTAAAATTTAAATATTGGTGTAGGATAGATTTCAACTTTGATGAGATAAATGCCGTATCTTACACTCTTTATACATCTACATTAATTATTATAAAAAGTTAAAAGAAAAATCTTTTAACGAGGATACATTTTTATTTTTGTATGTTTGTAACGAATAAACTCAAAATTTATAAAATGTTTACTGGAAGAGGCAAATGTCCAGCCGTGGACTGATGATAATTACTTGTTACACAATAATACTTGTGACAAATTTCATACCTAAAGGCATTTGTCAGGCAATGGCTGCTGCACCAGAACTAGAAAGTCTGGTTTTACCTTTTTCACTAAACACGAGCCAATAATGAAGGGAAAATGTTTCATGCTCCGGCCACAGTTCACCAACCAATTACTACAATTAACTTTCTCTTGACGTGATAACGTTTTATAAATTGATGAATGCCAAAATGAAAAATAGTAACGTTCCGCGTAACGGTGAATGGTCAATGGTCAATGGTTAATGGTCAATGGTCAATGGTCAATGTCAATGTCAAGGTCAAGGTCAAAGTCATACATGATTATGTCGTTATCACGTAAATCTATCGTCCGTAAACAGACTTTACAGACAACCAATTTTTTGTGCCAAGTTTCGTAGAGAGATCTCTACTGCTTATTTATTCCATTATCATTGTGTTTTTGGTCGGTACATATAAAACGGCCTGCCTCGCGCTACGTTGAGAGCAAACAGGATAAACCAAACACACGCGTACGAAAACATAAAATCTCGTTAGCACAAATAACATTTTCTACCTCCGACAACTCCGACCGCATTACTATAAGTTTATTAAGGGTATACACAAAATGTATTTCGTATTGCTTACATTTCTATCATCGGTAAACGTATTTGCGACAATACATCCGTGCATTATCAAATTTGTAGGTAAGAACTGAACAAAGTAACCAATGGGGCACGCCGTGCGCCATCGACGGCGTTACGACAAATCGAGTTACACCTAATGTGAACATCCTGTTCACATTACGTATGTTTTGTTTTTTTTAACCTCTGACGCAAGCAGAGGGGTGTTATTAATTCGACGTGTATGCGTGTCTGTGTGTCTATCTGCGCCGTCGTAGCTCCTAAACGAATGGACAAAATATGATGCGTTGAATTTTGTCTCATAGCTGAAGTGTTCTAGATGGTTTTTAGCTTTAACATCTGTTCAGGCGTTTTCAGTTCATCTTTTCTTTTTGTTAGCTGCTGTTGGATCTTAGACGCGTAATGGGTATTTATTTTTATTTTTTGTTTTATTTTATTTTATTCATTTGATAATGTTATAGCACGAAATTCGACGTTAGATGTGGTAGTCGTTTGCCTTATGGTAAATTTAATATTTACGTGGGTTTGTCTGATTCGAATACGTCGGGTATTCGATAACACTAATATTATAAATAAATTTGTAACGAAAGTTTGTGTGTATGTGTGTAATATGTAGGTACCTGGATTAACACATATGCTACTTTTTGCCGACTTCAAAAAAAGAAGGAGGTTCCCAAACCGAACTTTCGACTGGGTGAACTGATTTTAATAATTTTTTTTTTTTAAAAGCTGGTCCCAACGTGGCAATTTCATTAGATCAGTCAAGCGGTTTTTGAGTTACACCCCGCTTACTGAAAATTAAAATTATTACGTTTACTTGGATGTATATTTAAAATGATACCTATAGGTAATAAAATAGTCGCGGTTACGACCCGTTTGCTTACAATTAAATAATACCCATTGAAGCCTCCTAAAGCACCAATTTAAAAAAATATAATAAGCTCAGATTGACTAAATTGAAATGATTTGAATCGTATTATTAATTTATATACCTGACGGAACTGTCGTGACAAAAGTACCAGCGGTTACAAAGTTACTGTATCGTCTTTGTGCGAATAGTTTGTTGGTAGCAAGTAAGTATATAGAAATTGTACCGTCAATAGGTGCTTATGGGACGTAGTCATGGCCCCAATAGTGTACAGAAGCCTTGTGTGTACTGGGTGTTACGTGTGTAAAGAAAACATTGGGATGCTGGAGAGAGAGCCTAAGTGTATTTCTTTTGCGGTATAACAGAAATAAGTGTGTTTGTTGTCAATCTGCCGGAAAACTTAGTTAAGATTGCGGTAAGATTTACCAGACATATTTCTGGGACAAAGTTACTGTTGTCTTTGTTAAGCTGTGGGACAGAAAAATCCATGTTATAGTTAAGTAATGCACGGTAATTCTTTCCTTCGAAGTTCTTATAAATGTTTAGATAATAATTGGGTTCGGTTAGTTTACGAGATGGTAAGGAAAAAAGATTATAGATCGCTTCAACAAGTTATTTCACATTTTTGAGTGTTCAAGTCGGTTGCTTTCAGCTTATTTTGTTGAAAGTCCTACATGTATAATAATAAAGTTTAAAAATACCACTTGTGAGAACAGTTCATGAAGGTTAATTCTGGTTGAATAAAATTTGATTAAATTTGCTAATTTATAAGTGAAAAAATATTTTCGAGTGACCACATTTTTTCTTTATCAAAAATTCCCACGGTAATGGGAAATGCGCTAGAACTGTGTCTTACACCAGAAAAAAGTGAACTATAATGTCTAAAATTGTGTTTTTTAAGTCGTCTGTAAGGTACCTTTTTGTAATATTTTACATCAACACGCATCACGATTTGTCCCGCCCCTTCTGCCTGTAAACACCCGCGAGCCTCTGTAATGTCATCAGCACCTCCCTAAAATATATTGAATCAACATGAAGAACATACAAATTATGAAAACGTTATTAAATACTTTTAATTAACGGATGATAATGAAACGCTTTCAACCCTTTTACCAATGTTAGGCTTGTGTAACGCACATCTACATCTAACACGTAAACTTCACCAAAACAATATCAACTTGAATACATACACTAATACTTGTGCCTGTTATGAAATTTCTGAGGAAAATGTTCAAATTTTCGGTATCCGACACAAAATCTTTTGCGGAATGTGTTATGTTTACGTGAGACGCGAAAACGTTACGGCAACCATTGCTGCCTAGATCCCATCTAATCTCGCCAAGCCGTCTTGTCTCCTCACACAGTCGGCACTGTATGTTAATATAAAGCTAATTATGCGTTCGGTGTGCGTAAAATAAGCCGGGTTTTCATCCCGCATATCCCGGAGATTGTGTCTTACGTATTTAGATTTGAATTTATAAATTTAAAGTGAGAATGCGCCTTAAATGTTTTCGTGGTGCCTTAAATGTGTAATTATCAGCGCTGAATAAAATTATTATTATGGTATTACTAATTATAAATGTGCAAGCATGTGTTAATTATTGTGATATTATTCGATTTGTTTTCTTATTGTTGCCTTGAAGCAGGAGAGTTATTTAAAACGTAATATTCTTAATAATGCCGTGGTGGTACCGGCTTAGAATTGTACTGTAATTTTGTCTTTTGCTCTATGTAGTTTTAAAAAAGGATTTCCGTTTAATGTTATATTTTCTGTCTGTTGCCAAATTAAATATTGCCAAAAACAACATAATATGATGCCTGGACTAAATCATTTATATTAAAATTGTAAAATTTGTTCTCACCAGACCTCAAAGAGATTTGAATAGTTTTAGTAGTCGTAAACATGATCTGGTTAAATTGAGACGTTACGGAAAAAGGATAGGTTATGATATTTATACACACTCAGACCTCCGCACTAGGATTCCCTGTGTCGCGGAAGGCATGGACACACACAATCACAGCACACAAACATCCAACACCCGGGACAAACATCCACACTCATCGCACAAATGTTTGCCCACTGTGGTCACTGGCACTGACCACTGCGCCACGGCGACCGTCGCTGTGATTCTTTTTACCAAATGGACGTATATGAATAATCTTAAGAGTGCGAAAGAAATAAAGGTATGGCAAGGATAGGATAGCTAATAGTGATCCCTAATCTCTGCCTGCTATTTTGGGGAAACACATGACGCGTAAATATATGTCATACTAGTGCGGGTAACGGTTTTCCCGCTACCTCAATTATGCCACGGAAAACCTTTTCCAGGATCTAGCCTATCTCCTTATCAAAATTCATCGAAATCAGTACAGCCGTTTGCGCGTGAAGTGGTAACAGAGGTTTTTGAATTATTGTTTTATTTTACGGGAACAGCAATTATTTTCGGGATGAAATGTAGTGTCTAAACTATCTCCATTCCAAATTTCATCGAAATCGGTACCGCCGTTTGAGCGTGAAGGAGTAACAATCGCGTTTATAATATTAGTGTGATTATTTAGCATCGGCATAAAGTAGCACTTAAATACACACTTATAATTTTTAAAAAAGATTAGTTTATCATATTATTTGTTATTTATAGATTGTGTTAGTTTTATATGTTGTGCATTAACCACTACTCAATACAATGTTTCTTTATTATATTTTTTCAGTCTTGAACCCGTCCAGTATAAAAAAATACTCAAAACCTATTTAAATTTACTAAGTTACTAAATTTGTATATTCATTGGGCTACAAAAAGTTCGCAAATTATTACCAAAAGTAACATCTAGGGGCTCTTATTTGACCTGAACAATGCAAAAACACCTTTTGTAACAGTCCCTCAAACGTTCTATTATATAAAACCACTCGACCTTTGGCAGAAAGAATAAGTGTTTACAACAATACGTGTTGGTAGATCAGTGCACATAATACGTTATACAGGCTTTACAAGGTTATCTTTGGTAACGGATTTTCCCACAATCTTTGTAAGAATTTGAACAGTTGCTTTTATTTATTTAATAGAAGTAGACTATACAATCACTTCATTGTAACAAGCTAATCTATTCAAACATTTTATTGATTCATGCGTTACTCTGCGAAAATGATTTTAAATACACATTTTTCTCTAATCACCCGAGCTAGCTTATTTTTTTCTGAATGAAAAATAAGTCGTGTAATATATACGCTAAAATTCTAATTCGTATAAATCCACATAACACTATCTCTCATATTAGACGAGTTTTATTCAACTGCTGGCCAATTGCGGGTAGTTTCAGTCGGCACCAAATAAGTGGTGACTCATTTTGCTTAGAACTACCCGCAATTTAAGTAAAAACATCTAATTTTAGTATTGTTATTGATAAGTGTCATACGTATCGTAACCATATTAAGAACTTCACTTATCTTATTTTCCAGAATTTTAGTTTGGTCGAACAACAGAATCACTACCGATATTTAGTGTAATTTTGTAAAAAAACCAAATATTGTGCATTTGATATCATTATGACAAATTCTATTGAGGCTTGTAAAGGGCTCTTCCATATAATATTTTTTCTGTTGTTTTGTAACTATCTGTAAAATAAAATTACACGTCGATATTCACACCACATTTCGCATATGTTGTAACATAAGAATCAGCTCACGCTTAGAAATCTTGTCGCGCGACAAGATTCATGAGCGGAGCACGTCAACAAAACAACGCTTGACTCCTAGGAGGAGGAACGTTCGCACATCTGAAACATCCTGGGCCCCTAATCAATCAATACTATATAAACGTGAAAAACGCCAGTAATCACGGAAACTTACAAACTTTAATTCCTAATAACGTTGTGAATAAAATAAATGTACAGTGACTCTTTGTCCAATTAGGTACTACTTTTGAAATAGTTCGACAAATCTGCATTACCTACACGTCATGTTAAATTTTTTTAAAGGATTACGAGAATACTTTTGTTTGAAGGAACGGATAGCTTCATAGATTAAGGATTTACTTTCGTATATATTACAATGATTCTCTGCACTAAATAATTTGTAGTGTTCTTATTTTTACTCTTCTTCTTCTATATTTTTATCAATCAACCTTGAGAAAATGTCCAAACACGTGTCGGCGAATTTTTCGTATACTAATTTGCATTATGATCTGCCGATGTCGTTGTGATTTTTAAACAAAACAACATTTTATCCTCCATACGATCATTAGATTGATTCCGATGTGTTAAACTCTCTTAAGTGAACGTTATCGCAAAAATATCTTGTTGAAGTGAAAACTTCTTTAGACGTGTTAAGTACTTTTTGGGTGAACAAAAATCATGGAACTTGCTTCATCGTCACCGAACGCTTTCCATGTTAGCTTAGAAACCATGTAGCTTTCACTTCTATCGGCAGTCCCCAAAGACTGCCCCTTTGAATTTTGCTTTATTGTTTTTTTAAACACCAAGATATATAGATATAAAAACAAATGTGCCAAATAAAATTATACTAGTACCTTTATAGTCGTATGTAGCTGTATATACATTTTACTATATCAGTCTAAACTATATTTAAAGTGAACCCCAAACTTAGTCTCGAGGTTATAAGAGTCATAACCTCATTAAAGACAATGGCTCACACCTTGTCCAAATCATAACAAAGACAACGTGACGAGAAAAGCAATTTTTACCACCTGAATCCTACACAATAAAAGAATGGCTGTCCACTTGTACGAGCGCTATTTTAGAGGATTTCGCGTCAATTTAAGGTTGCATAACAGAGACTTTCCGGGATTACGTAAAGTTAACATGAGCTTTCAGAAAACTTAAGGTTGCTCTGTATACTTGTCGCGTCTTAGTGTGATGAATCCCGGTGCTTATGGAGTCAGGTTTCATCGTCGAGCGTCGGATACTTTAACGTTGTGGCTCATTTTTCATTTCCGACGTCGTAACTTGAGTAAAACGAGATGACGCCTACCATTTTGGTAAGGATGAAATTATGGTCTGTAATGAATATGAAACTGAAAATCATTTCGCGCCAAAACAAACCTCTGCTTCGTACGCATTAATTCAACCTTGCACGTGTTCATATTTGATGAGGGCCTTTATACACAGGCAAATAACCTCAGAGCTCAACACTTGAAATGGATGTTCGTACTGAAGTGCAATGTCGTGAACACAATACGCCTAATGTGAAGGAGTTGTCTGCTTCTCCCTGATACGCTTTTGGCTTATTCAGTCATTGTGTTAGCTAATCTGCATCTATTCTTTCAGTAAATCGCAATAGTAACCCTGGTTTATCAACATAAGGAGATTCTACGAACACAATTATTCCTCTTGAGGTAGGTAAACAAACATAGATGATTGTAAATTTTTGAGCCCTTGGAACTTTTAAAATAAAATTGTCTTAAAGATTCAGTATCTTAACCATGCAGATTATAAGTTTATTTTTCCATTTAGAGAGTTAACATCTACGGTCTTGGTTATAAAAAAAAATTGTTAGAGTATTAAGGTAATCTCTTTTTAAAATCTAGCAATGTTTGCAAGTGTGTACAGACTCCGGTGTAGCCTAGCACTTTACGAAAAGGGGTCGAGTTCCCGACAGCGGCGAGGATTTGTCCGGGGTACTATTACTCGGCGCACACGACACCGAGTTTTGTACTTACTGGCGTAATCTGAATGTGGATTAGGGTACAGGCAACTTAGGTCTAATTATTGTACCCATGTTGTATGTACGCGGAGCTATAATAGCTTAGCGGCGGGAACGTCGGCTGTCAAAATGACAGACGCTGGTTTGATCCTCACCAAAAGCTGTAGCTTTCAGTGAAAGCAACACCGTTATCACATACCCAGCCCGACTGGCATCACCCTCAAGCTTTAAAAACTGACACTAAACACATATTGTTTTCAGACAGCGGTCAATGAGAGCCAGTAAAAACATTATAGGTCCATCGTGATTACATTGCGACCACAACTTCACTGACCATCAAGTGAGACAGCAGTCAAACAGTGATAGATCTGGTTGAGAACAGACTTCAAAACCTACAAAACTGACATAAACTCGCTAGTGTGTCGGTTTCTTGCCGGACACGCTTCTGGGTGTGTTCCCTATGCCTAAGTTCAGATTCTTCCGTCACCATAGCATTTACCAAACAGATGCGGAGTACGACTTCAATTTTTACCATGTAGAGATGATGCCCTCACTAGCAATACTCGACATGTTTAAATATCATCGATAGACCCAGTTCACAGTAAACAAAAACATAAGTAACTTTCAATCAAAACCTGCGGCTATCAATCAACCCACAAACTCCACCGACCAACATAAAAACATAATGGAATATAAACCAGTATAACCGAATAGCCGAAATCAAAACATTTTGTCCATTAAACCGACTTAATTAAACCTATGGAATTGAAACCAATTTTTGTACATAAATAATAACCCCTTTATTGTGAACACCGGTAGAGAAAAGAGCTTTTCAAATTTTAATTAAAGATATACGCACTCCATTTATTGTCGAAAGGGCAATTATATCGCGGTGTATGAAATTCAAAAAGCTTTTCATATAGTAACACGAATTTTACTTATTTACGTTACAATTATTTGTGAGATTCTAAATGTTTGGATGGAAATAATGAATAAATCAGATTAAATTAATCGATATACATACGAAGCGAGAAAATGGGAGTGTTCTAAGTAGAACGTTTGAATGAATAGGTAGAAAAGGTCAGTTTAAGGGTACGGGTCCATTGGCCCGCGCCAGACGCACCGCACGCACGGTACGCAACGGATTTTTTTTTCTTTGTATGATTAATATTTCATTCGATTACCGTCTGTTTTAATAATAAAATACCGTCTGTTTTTCGGTTCGCACTCAGTACCCCTGTGCTATTATCGCTTTAAATCATCATCATCGTCATTGTTAAGATTTGATTTACATATATATACATTGTATAATATACATTGAAAGTAATAAAATACTCTAACATCTAAACCATACAGTTCGTATGGTCTAGATGTTAGAGTATTTTATTACTTTAAATACATTAGAAATATGTATACTCAACAAAAGGTATACGAAGTTTTTTTAAAAAGTTACAGATGAACTACATTTCAAACTTATAATACCGAGATTTGAGCTGGAAATGCACAGTGCTGCTCGTAACGTAATGGCTATAAAAATATTCGACGAATTTATTGACAAAATTAAAGACGAAGAAGAGTTATTAAAGTAGTAATTTCATCAGAAACAGTTGCCATTGCAAGGCTTCAATAAGTTTGTAATAAAAATTGGAAAATCATTAAATAAATCGGGGTCATATGTATATTAACAACAGATGTATTCAACACATGTATATAAAATCATAATAGAGTTTTAGCAGTATTTGTTGTGTTATTATGGCAACATTAACTCTTATACCAACTTGATAATAATGGCAGCAACACACGTTGATTTTAATATTTGAGAATCGTCAAAGTGAAGCTGTCCAAAATCGACTCCATTATAGACGGTCAAATATAAATAAAAACATTGCAAAAAGTACAAAAATAGATGTTTGTAAACTACAACGATCATCTTTTTCGGGATAAGCATAATTATATGCTTTGAACTATGCAATAGAACGAAAATTACGCTTCCCGAAATATTTACTAACTCTCTATTTACAAGAATATATAAACATAACGTTTTTTAGCTATCCACCTTAATACCGACAAAATTGTCTTATCAATACTTACTTTTATACCTAACAAAGTTTAGCGGATTAACGAAATGTTACATACTTGGCCCAAAATAAATGTAATTGTCCACACGAAAAGGGCAAGAGTAACTTTACCAAATACAATTTGGCACAAATGGACATACCTAATGTATCTTATATCATTCACATATGTATGTATACAGATGTATACATTTATGTCTTCGCGTTGGAATTTAAAGTGTTACCATCAGGTTTATGTTTGATTATAATGAATTAAATTAACAAATGAAATATTTATGGACAATAATTTATAGAGCATTTCGATTAGATTCACGCACATTTTAGAGACTAATTATTATTATTTTTATTATTTTTTTTATTTATTTTTTAACATTCACACAAGATCTTCATGTCCCAAACTAGGCAGAGCCTGTACTATGGTAACCTGATGACTGATATATATATACTTATATACACACCCGGACACAGGTCAAACAGACATGTTCATACACACAAATGTTTGACCTGTCCGGGAATCGAACCCGGGACCAGCGGTTCAGAAGGCAGAGTGCTACCAACTGCGCCAACCGGCCAGTCGATATGCACCTTAATGTCTGACAGTGATTTGTTTACTTAGGATCCGTTGACTACTATGAACTAGTAATTAAACTGTATTTCAGATACCAAAGCCCTCCGTTGTTGTGAAAACTTGGATGGTACAAATGTATAAATGTTTCGATATCAGGTCTCAAAAAGTAATTAAAAACAAGATAAAATTACTAGGGGGTAATATTATAATAAAATACTAATAACTAATTACAATACTGCAGCTACTACAATAACATTTGAGCAATCCACTAGCTATTGGTAGCCTATAGATAACTCAAATGTTCTAACCCGCTACCGGCCGGCAGCGTGCCCAGAATGCTAGCAGCATTGCCACGTTGAATTGCAATGCTGATTCGTTGAGCCAAATATGTGCCAGCATTTTGGTCACGCGTCGCATCGATCAAACGCTCAGATAAATTTTGTAAAATCAGATGAGCTCCAGGTCCCCACGGGCCCAATGTCTCGACCCCAAACGGTTCAAATATGTAACCACTACCTAGGTTAGCATATTTTCGCCGTTTCAATTGCTCCGCCGAATAAGCCGCGGCGCCAGCCCTAACATGTGTCTCAGGAAGATGTGACGGCGCCAAAGTGTCAACGCATGTAGCGCCCCACACTATTATAATATTTGGTATTATAATTGACATAATATCGTTTTTGTTATGATTCACCTGGATGAATGGGGTAGGTATATGAATTTTAAGATCACCTTGCATCTTAAAAACCGTGGACGATTATGTACGACCATATATTTAATAGACCGGGATGTCTCTGTCGGTAACTCTACTTCGCTGGTACTCATCGTGTTGCTTTCATTGTAAGGAAATAGAAAAATATTCTTAACATACATTTTTAAATACAAACAGGAATATGTATGCATATATATTTACACGTTGTTCTACACACGTCTCTTTGTAAAATTATATATGTATACCGCCATGTTGGAATATAAATAATCAATGAATCAGCATGGCAGCGGGTTAGAACATTTGAGTCATCTATAGGCTACCAATAGCTAGTGGATTGCTCAAATGTTATTGTAGTAGGTGCAGTATTGTAATTAGTTATAAGTGTTTTATTTTAATAAAGGCATTTGCCCAATGCATAATCAGTATTAAATTATATATCAATACACGTAATGCTACACGTATTCCAATGAGCGTTGTGTCCGTTGAGCGCTGTATGCTGAAGCATGAGTGTTGAGCATATGCCTGGAAGACGGGAGTTTTGCTATGTAGGAATATCCATCTGCCGACATTTATATACCTTTACTTCGCATGTCGATCAACACATTACGCTTTAACATAATATTTGTAAACTATTAGTTACAAAACGGCAGCCGTGTCATTCATTTTGTCATTTACAATAAGAAATGATGAATATCTTATCGTATACAAAAATAAAGTAAACAAAAAGTTAAAATAAATATTTCACTTTTTGAAGCCTCACCATTTTCCATACCAACCAAAGCACAGAACACTAAGCAGTGGCGAAACGTTATATCAACCGTTGCGATATATTACAATTTGCGGGTAGTCTGGAAGCCGGCGGCGGCGTAATTAATATCAAGTTTGCTATAAATTTATTACCACCACGCCCGTATTTCAAAGTCAAGTGATTTTTCATCTTATTTCCGCATTTTATGGACCAATTTTTGCTGACAGATATCAGGAAAGATTGTTTTTTTGAAGTGCTCCTAAAGAACGTTTTTTGTTACGTTCCTTTGTATTCCTTTAAGTTACCTGATGCTGTTTTTAGAAAGTTTACATTCTGTGTGATGGCTCTAAGATCACATAACTAAGAACTAGACATGATACAACTAAAGGCAAACGCATATGTAGTTGTTAATTTCACAACAGATATTTATTTCATGTGAAATGTCCATAAGTCCTACATTTCAGTGTCCATATAGTTTCGTTTTGATACGCCGTGAGGCTAACCAATTTTACTTATTTGCTTACATTGTTATAAAGATAAGGTCACAAAAAACTAGGAACTTACACAAACTTGGTATTACATTTTGGGAACAAAAAGCGTTACATCGAGTGCTGTGGAAATACCAGTTTCTGTATATACATAATTGCCTAACTGTCAATAACTTACATGCACTTTATAAAGCTCTTTGTGCTCTTCTTTGTGCTCTTTCGAGAGGAAGAAAGAATGTTTTGTTTGAGCCACCCCGCGATGTTATGCAAGAGAATATCAGGTATTAACACAGTGGATAGTATAACATTTTTTATTTCGAAGTTGATTAAAAAAGTCGGCACAATATTTTTAAAGACTGCAGTGAGTTTCCTGACCCGCTGTGTCACCTGATTAATACGAGGTACAAAGGTTAGATTATCGTCGATAATGATGCCTAGGTATCTAGCTAAGTTTACTCTCTGAATTATTTATCCAATTACGGTCCTTTGAGTAAAATTATTTAATTACTCAATCAGTCGAATATGCTTCTAACACAATTAAGTATTCATTCGGTTCTGTGCGCACTGAAATTATTATTATATGTGCGGATGCCGAAGACGCATGGGAATACTACTATGTACATTTGCAAGTTATGGACCCTAAGTAAAGTGATCTTAAATCATGGTACCACGACCCTTTACCCGCTTACTGCGAATTTACGATGCTTAGATATTAGAATCCATATGTTATATATGTACTTATTCGTATGTGCCATGTATAATTCGGATGTGCTTAATAACAATAATTACCCTAATATGACGTAAATGCAAATATATAATTACTAAGTCTTTACACTCTTCACTAATATATTAATTAACATTGTTAATATATATATATAACTGAATTGTCTGCGGGTATTTTTACAAATAAATCTGCTTACCCTCTTTCTTTCAAATTTTTGACGTGTAATTGTGTTACCACTGACACTCAAAACTCGATTTTGATGTTGTCGACAACGCGACACATAATTACTTACTTTAAAAATTATCAAAAACCGATTGCCATTTCTTACAGGTGGGCATTTTATAAGATTAAACGTTGCAAAAGATTGAGTTTCTATTATGTGTATTGGAAGAGCTTTCTAAAAGGGCACAGTTTTTATAGTTTAGACTTGTAACATTAACTTTTTGAAAGAAAAACAATTTTCTAATATTGCAGAGATATTATAACAAGTCGAGCACTTAAGAAAACCTCGCCATTTTTATTAAATTGACATCGATTTGAGAACGGCCGCTATGCATCCGTCCGACTGATTGGCGCCCTACTCTCATACCAAGCTGTCATCCCTTTTAGAATCTAAAATATATAAAAGCAATGTCTAAAATATATAAGCTACAGAGGATTGGTTAATTTTCTGACCAGCCGAGGCCATGTTTATCCAATTTATCGAACTCAGATAATGAGTTTCATTCGGATCCTAAACTTCGCAAAAGCAATCTCATCTGAACATTCTAAACCTTATAGATATAAAACAGTCTCTTTCGCACTTACTAATTCGCAAAATTCTGAGTTCTCAAGAAATAATGACGGCTTTGCAGTTTAATCAAATCTCGTTCAGAAAGTTGGAATTACATTTTCATGCATAAGCAAGTGATACACAACAAAGCATTCCCGCTATCACCGCCATCATCATCATCTTTACGGCATCATAAATTAGCATTAATGTATTGAATTATTGTTATCATATAAACTTAGATCTCACAATTTTAATAATTATGTTGATTTATTTCCCAATTATTTTTTTATTACATATATTATAATTAGTTATTCAAGAATATATTTATGAGTTGGTGCTGAAATGTCATGTCTGCACCGTACATGCATGCTCATAGACCCCAATGGCTTTTTCTGTGCGTTTATAATTATATATTTTTAAATAATGTAAACATTACTGACTGATCTATGCACATCAAAAACCGGCGTTGGGTATAAAGCATGAAATGTTTACGCCGTAGCGTGTCTACGCCGTAGTATGTCTACGGGACTTGCGTACGTAGTGCAAAGTGCTACGTGACTGCATTACTACAGGACGTAATACTTTATTTTAAGCATTTTCTGGAAATTTATTCTAAAGAATAAAGAATCAAAAGATTGTGTGTCAATGGTAGATATTAATTACGCTTTTTACTCAAACTTATTAAAGATTTATTATTATTAATTCATTTATTGGCTTTAAATAGCACCTTTTCATTATGTTTACGGCAAATTCGTGATTGATAGTAATTTAGAATCATCATCATTATCACCATATCAGCCATAAGATGTCCACCGCTGGACATAGGACCGCTCCTTCTTTTTCAGCAAATTGTGATAAAATAATAAAGATGTATTAAAATACTTTTAACATTTTCGGATAAGTATTGCACCTTAACACGAATTGTACGTTCCAATTAATTTTAAATGCGTTTCCAAATACATTGTGAAACTCACTTTATTGGGGGAGTGACTTTCTCCATATTTTACTTTAAGTATGGGTTTAGCTGTCAAAACACAATTTTATTTTAACTTCTCATCCCCGTAAAAAACGTTTTACCTAAAACGTACCATAAATACTTTTAATTAGTCGCAAAATTAAATAAACCCAGTATTGCAGTTCAAAGTAGCAGTCTCGGACACTTCACAAAACGAAGCAAAAATTTCACAAACAAATTGTAGATAGACGATTTTACCAGAACTCAAAAGTTAAATAAACATTTTAATTAACATTAAAACTTTCATGGTTCCGTGTATTTTTGAGCTGAACGGAACGTTCTCGTGTAAGCAGAGTTGAGTAACTTCACTCTCTCAGTTCGTATGCGAAGTGACGATTTTGCATACAAATTAAATGGAAATTGTGCCTCTTTAAAATGCGCCCAGGAGATGAGTCGCTGCTGTCTGGAAAACTGGTTATAACGAGCACGTTATTAGTTCATTTATTGTTGACGGATTTGAATTTTATAGCTAGTTTTGTTTTATTGCTTGTATTACTTACATAATTATAGTACACATGTAATATATAAAATCTCGAGGCACAGTATCGAACTCCTCCATAACGGCTTGCCTGTTTTTTTATTTAAGTTGTCTATGTATATATGGTAGGTCTGTAGGTAAGTATTTGTTACCTTCCCACCCCCCCACTTCCCTTTTTTATCTTAGTGATTTTAGTATTTTTGTATGAATTATCTGTTATGAATATATATCGTATGTTTTTGTATTAATTATCCAAATAACTTAAATGTCAATCGTTGACATAAAGTTATTTAAATGCAGTGTCGTGATGTTTAGATAAATATGACAGAACTACGTTTGCCAGGTCAGTTAGTTTTTATATTATAGTTAACGGTATGTTAATAAAATGTTTTCAAACCAGTATTTTCTGTTGAAAAATATCATTTTTATATATTATTATTGCAGCTATGTTACTTTGATAAATGCGAATAGTTAGTTTAGTTTCCATACATCGTCAATGGTAATACAGCATATGACTTATCATTAGTTACGATATTGTACTCGTAACTTTGTCTAATGAGCTTAGCACTGAGACAGCCGCAAACAAAATCAATAGAGATTCCTATTTTGAATTTAAAATCAAAAAGACCCATATGTAATTATAATTACATTACATTCATTTTATAGACTTGAGTAATTTTATTCTTCTACAATCACGATTTAATCACGCTAGTAGGGCTAAACGGATCTGAACGAAATTTGGCACAGAGATAGATTAGTCTGGAATAGAACATAGGCTACGTTTTATTCGAGAAAAGTATGGTAACGGCAAAACAGGCAATAGATCATGCAGGTGAAACTGCGGTGGTGCCCTAGTGTTTCTATAAAGTTATGTAAATGATTGTTATATTTTTTAACAATAAAACTTTTAAGTAATACATAAGAGTTAATAGTTTTAGATGATCCCACGAAATGTCTACGCCGTAGCCATGGTAGCCTCTCGCGTAATTTCGTAGAGCCTCTAGTGTTACGATATATAAAGTATCTTAAAAAATCACAATATATTGTCGAAGCGGTTTCATGTGAGATAGTGGTCAAACGCTAATCTATACAGCATTAAAAACATGCGGGGCAGTCTTTGATGACTGCCGATAAAAGTGAAAACTACGTGGTTTTTATGCTAACATGGAAAGCCTTCAGTGAAGATGACGCGGGTTTCACGCTTTTTGTCTACCCAAAAAGTGCTCAATCCCGCTTAAAGAATTTTTCACCTCAAAAAGATGTATATGTTATACATTCAATGCATGCAAAATGAATTAAATCAATTTAATTATACATTTGATACGCGTCATTTGTTTGAATTTCAAATTCAAATAACATATTTTAGTCGATTAAGTGTCTAATAAACGTGAACTTCATACGTGTCTATGGTTTGCTGTAGTCTAAAACTTAGAAAAGTCGAGTAAAATGACATCTACTGACGCACATCTCTCTTTTCCAGCTGACAAAGTGCCCCCCGGCTTCCCGAGCATCGCTCCCCCACCGTCCACCATCGTGGTAGAGGTCGGCCACACCGCCACGCTCCCGTGCCAAGCCAGTGGGAACCCCACGCCGAAGATCAGATGGCTCTGGAACTCTCTGCCCTTGGATGTAGCTTCGAACCCGAGATACGCGTTGCTGAATGATAAGATGCACGGTAAGTGATAATAATAGTTCACGTTAATTATAATTAATTTATCATTATCCTACTAATATTATAAATGCGAAAATTGTGTGTATGTGTATATGTGGGTGTGTGTGTGTATGTTTGTTATTTCTTGAAATTTGGTATGGAGATAGTTTAAACTCTGGATTAACACATAGGCTACTATTATCTCGGGAAATGTATAGTTCCCGTGGGATAGTTGAGGCAGCGGGAAAACCGTAATCCACACGGGTGAGACCGCGGGGCACTACTACTAATAAATATATACAAAATTATTAGCTTGTGGTGCCAGGTCTAGGTAATACAGTATGATGTTGAAAAATTTCATATGTTCGCTAGATCCGCTTATTCAGCATACAAGCAGTTATACATAAGAATATAATACATGTATGGTTATCGTAATGCACATTCAGAGCACTATGAATAATGCGATAACAATTTGATAATATACAATTAACAAAGTAACACAGAAAAATATGAAAGTTATATTTTTTTGTGTTTCAAGTATTGAATGTTTTGGTCCTATTTGGAACTGCAATTAATAGCTATGTTACTTAGTTAGCTAAAACCAAAAAACTGCAGGGGTATATCATATATCATATTTGTAGCCATAGTGCCTAATCATATGGTGTAGGGTGTCAAATTACAAACATTTAAAAAAGCTTACGTAACATTGGAAAAAAAAGAGTTGGATTTTTTAAAATATTTTTCCCTAGGTAGTTATCGATGTGACCATACACATATATACATATATATGATATATATTATACTACTATACCAAATAACTATATTATCTATAAAACATAGCTCAAATAAATACGGTACTCTGATAGTTTTTAGAATGTTGGCATTCGCAAAGAACGCATTTCTTTTTTAAATTAAACCTTTTAATGATGCTTAAGACTTTTAAAAAATAATAGTTCTTTTGGTTGTAGAGAAGTTACCGGAAAATCGTTACCAGCGCGGATGAAAGCGTGTGGTAGTCACAACTTTTTTTGTTGTTGTATTTTGATTCAGAAATATAGAATAAAACATCATCTTCATTTTAATGAAATAATTTATGTTTTGTGTTTTTAAAACTGCTTAAATGTTGTTTGCTCGAGATCCACCTAACACCGACATGTTATATGTATATCTATCTATAGTATACCTATAACTACCCTGATGTATCGTCAAATATTTTTTTTAAACTATAAAGGCATAAAGCCCATTGAGTCGTAACGACTTTTTATTAATGACGCTCCCCGGATTTCGTTCCAAAAAAAAACTATTTCAATACCCCGTAATTGGATTTTTTTATTTCAACATTAAATTGATTCTTGCAAAATTTTGATATTCTAGGTCACAGTTGTTTAATTATTTGGTTTAAACGGCCTTATCCTTGACCGTATTTGGAAGTTCGATTTTATCACAGATGTATATAGTCGCAAACTTGAGTATTTCATTTATTTTGCAACTTGAGGACACGTTTATCTACCCGAGAAAAAGAGTCTTGACAGACAGATATACAGACAGATTGAAAGGGATAGGCAAACGGACAATGAAGTTTCCGTCTATCTTTCTTTCGACATCTTTTATGAATTCTTTTACCCTTTGAGTGCTTAAAATCTTCTAAGAATAAAATAGATACCATTGATTATTTTGACTTTTCGCACTCATGTCGATTGAATAATTCAAATTATATTTTTGAAGGCTTTCATTTTATCGTGGCTTAAGATTAAATGCGCTGTTTAGACACACATTTACTTTTATTTTGCCGTACTCGTATTCTTAAAATTTGCAATATACTTAAACCTTGTGAGAGAAAGTAAAATATTTGAATTCTTATTTGCAGAACTTGCTCGCATTTAGATAGACAAGGTTTTATTTAGTTAACATCGTCTAGTCGAGTGTAACTAGTTTTAGTATTATTACAATGTGTTGTTTCATCAAGTAACGTCTATTCCACATTTACTTATTATACAAAGTTTTATTCTTAAAGACAAAAGAGTTGGACAAAAACTTTGACATAATTTGTGTAACCAAATTAAGCAACATATTCGTTGTGGGCAACATTTGAGATAAAAAGATTTTTATTGTATATCGCATTAATGCTATGCTAGGCAGAACTTCATTGTATATTATATTTGAGATAAAATATTCACAATACGATACAAGGCATATTTCGAGAAATATAAATCCCTTAAAAGAGTTGGCGTTAGGTAGCAATTGGACGAAGCAAACCCCTTGGATATCGTCCTATTGTATGGCCTTGATAAAAAAAAATAACAATACAACATTTTTTTTATTGAAAGATGCCCATATCATTTTGATAATTGCACATAAGATTAAATAATTTAAACCTACGATGGTGACTGCGCAACGCCACAGCCTATAAATAAATTAATGTTTCCAACAGGAAACATATTTTTGAAATAAATAATTTGACTTTTAGAAATTTGTGACTGATAAATAACTTTAGACAAAAAACTTAACTTTGATAGTGATATTTAACGAGTGCCGCAATATCTTGTATAATCAACCCATTGCATTCCCAAAGATGGGCCACAATGATAATAGGTAGCCTTATGAAGCCTAAAGTTTGCCTGTAGTTTGTATGTATGTTTGTACCTTTTTCACGCTGAAACAGCTGAAAAGATTTCCATGAACATTTTGAATGATGATAGCTTATTATATCCTAGAATAACACGTAGGCTACTTTTTATCACGGAGAAAGTTTAGTTCCCGGGGGTTAACTGGAATACCGTAGTCTACGCGAGTGACACCGCGAGGCGTAGCTAGTTGACATACTTACTTTACAGTGTTTCAGATATTAACTGAGTGAATTAGTGTCTCAAAGTTCGATACCGACTTAATAAATACAGGCTTAGTCAAGGTCAAGCTTAGCGATCACAATCTTGGCCCTTTTAGTCAAGGGCCAAGATTGCGATCTCAGAGCGTCATTTATATATTTCTTCATAAAGGAACGATAAATACCATTTGTGTGTGGCTTCTTTTCTAATAAAAACAAAGCCTCTTTCTTATCTTGGTCGATATTGCCCGAAGAAATCTTCAATTTACTGCTATCAGTAATAGAATCTACGAGTACACATCAATCAATCGATCCGCGTCGAATTTGTGTCAAGTTTTTATTGAGTTTCTTGCTTAACGACTTTTAGACGTTGTTATTTGACTTTGCTGTCGACGTTACTTAAATTGTGAAAGCCAGCTTTTTAATTGTTGTCCAAAAAAGAAGGTAGTTGTCATTTTAACTGATTTTTAAAATGTTTTACCTCTGAACACAATATTGTAAACTACGTATTTTTCTAAAATATGGGTTAGTGTTTTTTTTTAAATCGTTTGTTCCACAGATTTGATAGGACTAGCAGGTAAGCATCCGCGTATTAGTACTATATAATTCGACTCCTAAATGTCAATGAATCCAGATTATGCATTAACTAAATGTGTCGATAGTAACGAGGGCGAATCTCACTCTCACTTCTCTTGCTCAGCGGTGGAAACGTTGGCTGTCAAACTGACATTGGTTCGGTCCCCACTCGAACGAACATGAGTTTCTGCTAAAGGCAACACCGTTATCAAATAGGGTACTTTCGAGTAGTTATCTGGCTAGCTACCACCCTGAAGCTTGAAAGACTGTCACCAAACACATAGTGTGTTCAGGCAGCAGGCTCTGAGAGCCCGGAGCCCTGGGAGTGAGATGGTGGTGAAACGAGATCTATAAAGATCTATAAAGTATAAAAAAGGAATGTCTTTGGATTAGTGTGCGCTTATGACATTAATGACATTTGCAACTGAAACGTGCTACTAACGTGAGCTTAGATAGCTATGTTCGCCGTTTCTCTACGAAACCGAAACGACTAGAGAAATCAATAAAAACGCAATAATTTTCACATAAGGCCTAGTAACTATGCGTTTGAATCGCGAAAGTCAGAAAATGACTGTTGTCTCTTTCTTTTCTGTCTCAAATCTGTTTTATCTTATCTACCTTTAGAGGAAATTGTTTGACGAACCATAGTTAGATACTTAGAAAATCCCCATTATAAGTAGACAGATAAAATTAATAATCGTTCCACATGAACGGTTTCCATTATAGGCCGGCCCAGAAGTTAATAAAGAGGAAGGATTTGAAGGAATTATCTCGAGTTACGCACAACTTTATTAAATGCGTACCTCCCTTATCCTTGTTTGGGGTGATGTTGTACTGACGGCGCGGCGGGGTGGCGCGGTCTCAATTGTGTTGGTTTCTAGTTAAAACCCATTGTTGGACATATTCTTTCTATCCCACGCTTCCTGCTTTTTTGTATCACTCCTTCATTTACGTCATAAAATATCAATTGTACTGCATATTTTAAAATGTTTCTTATCATCGAATTGTCAAGGTGTTGAGATCAATAGTTAGTTTTTAGGTACGTATAGAGGGCACATTGCTAAAAAGTTGTGTTTTTCGGCTAAGGTGAGACAATGATTAATAATAATCATTTGCTTAAATCACTTGGGGCTTAGCTATTTCTCCAGGTGTGGGGTCTATTTCATTGTTTACATGCTTCACTTTGATTTTGACAAAACTTTTTTACTTTGTTAAAAATCTAGAGCCGTTATTATGTCGGTAAACAATACGCGTTGATTATTCACGTAGGTACTTATGAATAGTATGCTACAATAGAGATGGGTCAAGCCGGGATCAGTTTTAGGGTACAAAGCTATCGGATGTCGGATGTTTTGTGGCTTATATTCTAAATCTTTATGAAATTATTTATTTGCTAAGTCTCTATGAAAATTATAACGAGGATTAAAAACTTAAAACCAACCTTTACCTTTTATCTGAAGCACATTTCAACATCTACTTGAAAAAAAAAATGTTTACCAAAAAATGGAACCGACTTCAACACTGAAAAGTGTGAAATAACTTGTTGAAGTCGGTAACATGATAGTTCACAAAAGTACCTATCATCACAATATTGTGCTCATGGTACCGACTTCGAAAAGTTATTTCACAGTTTTGAGTGTCAAAGTCGGTTCCATTTTTTGGTAAAATTTTTTTATTCCCTTTTCTACTTACGGTATCAATTATTGTTATTGTGTATGTCCATCGATGTCTTCAACTGCAACTATAATATCGTTGAGATATGTGAAGCTTTTCAGTTATTGGAGTGTAATTCAAAAACCGCTTGTCCGATTTCGATGAAATTTAAATGGGACCACCATGGAAATATACACTATCAAACAAAAAAAAAACAAAATCGGTTCATAAACGACGAAGGTATCCACGGCACATAAAAAAAATAAAAATGTACATATATAAGGTCAAATTGAGTAACCTCCTTTTTTTGAAGTCGGTTAATAAAGAAAAATATTTGGCCAAGATTTCATCACATTTCTGATGAGACCAATCTGTAGCTTATAAGCTTTTGAATGTATTTATGTAATCGACTGACAAATGACGGATTTCTGAAACAAACATACAAACATACATTTAATTTAGATAAAAATATCATTAGTAGCCGCATAGAAAACCAAACGTCCAATGCTGGCATAGGCCTTTCTATGTAACATTTTCTTAGTGCAAAACAAAATTTCTCCTCCTCTTCTTCTTGTCCTTATCCCACACTAGTTAGGGTCAGCACAACATTATTTTCTCTTCCATTCTCTTCTATCGTGAGTCATCTCAGTGCTCACACCTTTCATAAACGTACATTCTTCACACAGTCCATCTACGCCATCTTCGGCTAACAAAACAAAATTTAACTAACTGATTTGTGAATAAGAAGTAACGTCTTAGCAGCGGTTTGTATTTTATAATCATGAGATATCTTTTTCTTATAGCACATGATAATAGGGTGTAACATTTAATTTATTATACGTTATGTGTTTTAATTTAAAGCCTAAATAAAATATAACTGAGAATATGGTGATAAAAATTCAAAAGATAAAATTCAAATCACTCATTCAATTTAGGCATTAATGACGCACATATCAGCGGCAAAGCTAATCGGACAAGAATTAGCTAATAATTAAATTAATAAATTAGTTAATCGAAAATAAATAGAGCCACTCCGAAAAAAACTCAGTTCATTCTTTTCAAACAGATTTATTTATTAATTATAAATATAAAAATTACATTAATGATATGTTATACAATGTCTGAACTTTGTCTTACATCAGAAGAAATAATATTAAAATATCTTAAAATGTGATAAATAATTTTTTTGAGCCCGTAGGCCCTCTGTAAAGTACATATTCGTCATATTTTAAACCTACATGCATCAGTATTTGCCCCGCCCTCCCTTCCTGTAAACACCCGCGAGCCCCTGTAATGTATTATTACCTTTACCTATCGGAACCTGTTAATCCCTTAAATGTTATTTTTGCATAACTAATATAATATTGTTTAGGTTTAATCTTTATTATGAATAAGTATCTCGTTGATTAGTAAAGGGAGGAGATACTAGTATGTTTTTTTTTCTATTAACATTATTATATTTTGGTTGAACCGGTTTCTTATTAGCTTTACTTATTTTTTGACTGGGAAAATAATTTTAGGAAACGTTTTATAAGTCAGTTTATAATGTGTTCATTACAGTACACATTCGTTGTAACAAGTTACACATAAGTGGTTCATTCCAAGCAGTTGTGTCTTCTAAATATTGACTTACATCATAGTAATGACTTTTTAAATAAAATCAGCTTTACAGCCGATTTGAATTTCCTTTCTGAGAGCTCTGTCACGTCATTAGTCAACGACTTAATGAATCTATAATAATCACAAATTATTAGATAAAACTCTGTTTTCTTTACTTTGTCCAAGTAGAGTCTATGCAAAAACTATGCCTTGTGAATTATAAAGGTGCTTCACTTAATTATGCAGTAAGTTCCATTAAAATTTGCAAATTATATTCGCCGCCACGGGATGTTTTAATTAATGCTCATCTTTTTGTAATTAAACTTAATTGTTGGTGACTTTAATTGATGCAGTGGGACTGCCGGTAAATTATCTGGTTTAATTTGGCTCGGTGTCTTAATTCAAGCCAGGATATATTTTAAGTCTCTTAAGAGCCTTCAAGGCGATGTTTTAATAATTTTTTCTCAGCACAGTTTGCATATTTAAGTTAAAATTATGTTCAGTAAAAATCTATCAGGCTTGGGACTTCGAGTAACGAGAATACTATATGCTTAGCTCGAAACGCTTTCCCGTTTCCCTTTTAATTTAAGTTTCTACATACGTCTAGGCTAGAATATCAAAGTATTTTTAGATTATTTCTGCCCCTTCCCTCGAAAATTTAAATTAAAAAGCATTTAACATAAAAGCTTTGTCTGCAACTGGAGACATGTTTTTATTGGACCTCTACTCAATACTCTGTAATTATCATTTTACCTACTGTGAGTACATAGAATATTTAACAAATATCAAATTATGCGCTTGCTAATTTTGATTAAATAAATATCTACTAAGGAACCGAAACATGTAACCGTGTACATTTTCTTGGTGAAACTATGGTGTTGCGTGAATATTTATTTAACCTTATTTACAACCTTCAATTTGTGGACCAGCCCTACTGTAAATGTCCACCGTACCTTGGCTTTCTATGTCATACGGATACGACACACATATTTAATTTTTAAAACTTAGTTGTTTTTCTTTGAAAAGTTATTTTTTTCTACTTCACAACAGTCATCTTTTTAATTGGCCTCGCATGTCATGTCAATTAAGGTATATAAATTATAAAGTCGTTTTTTAAACAAGATATAACTGATATCTAACTTAAGATTGAATATCATATTAATTTAAAGTTTTTTTACAACTTGCGGCAACACTACGATGGGCATCAGTAAAAGTTAGAATATTTTGAAACTAAATAGTTTCAGAACAAATTACTGTACTTTTCTCAGATAGTAACAGATATCAGATGGCACTTTAGCAAAATAATATTTCAAGTGTCTCGACACCTTTTTTTATACAAAATTTATTCTTAGTTTAAAAAAGTTATTACAATTTAGTAGATGGTCGCAGAATCATTAGCGCATTATATAGACCCATTTAGAGATTCATCGCACAATGTTTATTCAACTTTTTTTAAAGTCTAATACACATCTATGACCCACGTGGTATCTACCGAAAATTTCCTTGCTTACATGCTGAGGTTCGCGTCTGTCACGTGGCACGATCGTGAATCTCAAATGAAAAATCAGTACAAAACCGGTGTCTCTATCTATCACGCTGGCCGATGCCAGATTGGCCAATCCAATATCAAAGTTTTCAGGCCGCCCATGGCCCTCAGACATTGTCAACGTCTGTTATCCTAAGAAAACAATCTTAATGTTCTGGCCGAATAACGAAGCGCTCTGTTCTACTAGCGGTCACCCATCTAACACAATGAAGCGCTGCGAGCGCTTCATTGCCAGTAGTAAAAATCGAAAAGTTCTCCAAGGAGGTTTGAGAATAAATTAAAATAAATAAGATTAAAAGAGCCCACGGCAAGCTTTAACTGAATTTAAATTAGTTCTCACCTCTTGAAGTGCATGATGGCATTAAAATTGAAAATTATTAACATTTTCGCGGGAGCGGCCGGATTTCATTGTTGGCAGAATAAAATAAACTTCTTAGGTTAATTAATTTAGCCTCTCCATTCTTAAAAGGCGAGATAATATTTGTATAATAATTAGTACTTATTTGTTCGGTCCTCTTTATTAAACTTTTATTAAGTCGAGGGTTGATCCTCTTCTCGAGATAATTTTGTGTTTTGGCTTCAGGTCTTTTTACTCGAATTCTCGATTGTCCTAAAAAATTGTTAAATTCAATTTGATTGTTTATGATTAAAAAAAAAGTAATTGAACACTAAATATAAGCTTCTAAAAGTGTGAATAAATCCCAATATCTCCCAAATTATAAGGGATATTTATTAAAATTATGCTGTAATTATTGTATGAGTGTTTATTTTTATATTAATACTTTAACTGCGTCCAACTCGTATAATTTTTATTGAAATCATAGGTTATAAAATATTAACTGTTGCCAGTTTATAGATACCTCTACTACGTAGCTACGTACCCGCTATCTATTGGCAATGTACATTGCCAACGTTGAACTGAATTTGCGCCAGCGCGCGTGTTGGTCATGATTCGACGACCAGGAGGTCATCCGCCTATAAATATTTCTTTGAATATTGCTATAGCTTTTGGTTTGGACGGCGAACGACGACAGAAAAAAAGTGGGAAGCTATAGCAATATTCAAAGACATATTTTTAGGCGGATGGCCGCCAGGCGCTCTGATATGCTTTTCAAAGTCCTGTCAGCTTTTCATCTCCATGACGGGAAATGTTCGTGGTAGCGTCGGCTGGCATACTGACAGTCGATGGTTGGATCCCCACCAATGGCTTAAGCTTCCGGTGTAGGCAACACCTTTATCAAAATTCCCAGCATTGTGATAGGGTACTTTCGATGACCAGCCTGCCTAGCTAACCTAGTTAGTAGCCTAATAGCTAAGCTATGCTAGTAAACATTCTAGGTTAATCGTGATTACAGCTTCGACCACATCGTCACTGACCATAAAGTGAGATAATGGCCAAACTATTTACATATCTATAAACAATAAATCATATATTTACGTTCGAATTATCGGCATAAGTCAACCTTTATTTCGAGAAATATATGACTATTTCTCGCGCATCCGAAGTCCAAGAAGAATAACCCACGTAGGTACGGCATATATATATATATAATAATTATATCATATAACTGCAAGTTCACTGTGGCTCCCAGAAGTAGCGTTCATGAAATAGAGGAAGATATTATGAATCTTAAAATGTATCGTGCACTGAGAGAGAGAACTGAGACCGCCTCAGTTATCTTAATATGAATAACGAGTAGTTTTGGTGAACGTTATTTATATATGTAATATTCTGTGAAACTCTTAATACGTATAGTACTGTGTATTATAATACTCATGGAACCGTTACCAGTGATGACATATATATTTTTGACGTGATAACGTTTTATAAATTGATGAATGCCAAAATGAAAAATAGTAACGTTCCGCGTAACGGTGAATGGTCAATGGTCAATGTTCAATGGTCAATGGTCAATGGTCAACGGTCAATGATCAATGGTCAATGATCAATGGTCAATGGTCAATGTCAAAGTCAAAGTCATACATGATTATGTCGTTATCACGTAAATCTATCGTCCGTAAACCGACTTTACAGACAACCAATTTTTTTCTTATACTGTATAGGTCTAGCGTTTGACCACTATCTCATTTGATGGTCAGTGACGATGTGGTCGAAGATGTTATCACGCTAGACATAGAATACTCACTGGCTCTCAAGTACTGCTGCCTGAACCCACTATGTGTTTGGTGACAGTTTTTCAAACTTGAGGCTCGTAGCTAGCCAGGCGGGTACTAGAAAGTACCCTACCACCATGCTGGGGATTTGATAACGGTGTTACCTTCACCGGAAGCTCAAGCTGTTGTTGGGGATCGAACCAGTGTCCCTCAGTTTGACAGTCGACGCTCCTCCCGCTGAGCTATCATCGCTTCAAAACGATTCAAATTATGGAATCGCAATTTGGGTTCTAACTATGGGTTAATGTAACCAAGCTCGAAGTTGCATTGAGAGCTATGGACAGGGCTTTGCTCGGAGTTTCTCTACGTGACCGAATCAAAAGTGAGGCGATCCGTAGAATAACGAAAGTCACCGACATATCCCAGTGGGTAATCAAGTTGTTTACGATAACCACCGGAGACGATGTGGACCAACTAGATCTCGGTCTATCGAAATATTGAGTAAAAAAACAAAATTAACATGTATGCGTGGTATATATTTTGGTAATTGTGTTAACTCTAGTAATGTCAAAATGTCTTTTAAAAAGTTCGTATGTACATTTATACGTATTGCCTTTTAAAAGGAGTAAAGTATACAATAAAACATTTTAGAAATGTAAATTCCCGAGTGACAGTGTTATGTAACTATACAGTGTGCTCTTGCACTAGAAGAAGAACTTATTGTCACCCGCATTCTTTCAGCGGCTGAACTATATATACTCGTACAACACTTATACATATATAACCAAGAGAAGAGAATCCTTACTATAATATTATAAAAGTGAATGTAAGTTTCTTTATTCCGCTTCCACGCTCAAACTGCAAGACCCATTTTGATGAAATTTGGTATAGAGGTAGCTGGCCCTGGAATAACATATATATTACTTTTCATCATTATCACCACCTTATTTCATCACCACGCGGGTGAACCCGCGGGGCGCGGCTGTGACATCATAAATACCGAAGCGTACAAAAGTACTGAAGGGTGTAAAGACTTTACATGAACTATATCAAAATAGCTATTACCATACGACTACCAGAATGTACCGCTAGAATACCGTGAAAATGACTGCGCACCTAAATGTGAAAATTATAATAATGCTCCGAATATGGAAATGTGTCGTATGTACTATGAAAATACGTATTAAACAGCACAAATACCTCATAATATGCTTCATAAAATTAAATGTAGCTATATTTTAGCTGAAAAATGATTATAGTTACTTAAAATCTATTACCTCATAAAATTATTTGAAGGAACAAAAATCGGCTACCAGTGGGACTTGAACCCATGACTACAAAATACCGTCCTGTCGCTTTGTATTCTGTAGTCGTGGGTTCAAGTCCTACTGGTAGCCGATTTTTTCCTTCAAATAATTTGAACGGAAGTTCCGTCTATACCTTGGTCCGTGATAGTAATTCGTTTAAGTTTGTAATTGTCATTCAAACCGACTTCAAAAATTCCATTTCCCGCAGGGGTAGACAGAGATTATGGATTGCTACTTACAATCTTGGCATAATACTTATGTCAGATATATTACCATTCGAGTATCTCTTGCTACATTCACTCATTAAATTCTGTATGGTCCTTTATCCAACCCCTATCATTATCTGTCCCTTTTCCAAAACTTCTTCAATGTGGTCAGAATACGTTTGCCAAGATCTTTCCTTTCATTCCGAACCATTCACACTTGCTATGTATTCTCGCTTTGTCACTCTCTGTTTGTTCATCGTTTCTACATGTTCAAACTTTCTTAACGTGGGGCAAATGCCTTTATTAAAATAAAACACTAATAACTAATTACAATACTGCAGCTACTACAATAACATTTGAGCAATCCACTAGCTATTGGTAGCCTATAGATAACTCAAATGCTCTAACCCGCTACCGGCTGTCAGAGTGCCCAGCAATGCCACGTTGAATTGCAATGCTGATTCGTTGAGCCAAATATGTGCCAGCATTTTGATCACGCGTCGCATCGATCAAACGCTCAGATAAATTTTTGAAAATCTGATGAGCTCCAGGTCCCCACGGGCCCAATGTCTCGACCCCAAAAGGTTCAAATATGTAACCACTACCTAGGTTAGCATATTTTCTTAACGTACCTTTATCTACTAATGTCACTACACCCTCATTCACATCGTACTTTTATCACGTTAACCCTCACTCTATCTCTCAAGGATACATAACATACTAGTATACGTCTAAAAAACATTTAAGACACTATATTAATTAGCCATTTTTACTGCCCGTGACATCCTTTTTCCTTCTCCGGCTCCAATAACACACGAACACCGTACTACCATTAGGCAGCGTCATTAAAAAGGAAATAAGGAAAGATGCGGTCATAAGTGTCTCCGCGAAATATGATCACTTAATATCGCTTAATCAACCTCCACGGGGCGTAAAGCAAACCTGTCCGTTCCTAAGAGCTAGATTAAATGTAGCCGCGATAAAGGCGTCGCAACCACATTATTGCGATCTTAGTTAACTGCAAGTGAAAGGGTGACAGGGCTCAGTGTTGACTGGTTGTTGTATAATACGGGAACGGCCGAGCAATTTCGTGGGACGTTTATGAATAGCGCTTATTTTTCTTTTAATTACGCTCGCTTGTCTGATGACGTTCGTAACCGGGCGATGATGGCAACTCAGGGCGAAAGCAGCATTTTTCCTCACCTCTAATCTTGCTCATCAGGGAGTGACATTGTTATCGAAGGTGCTACCTTCTCACTCGCTGCTCTAGTCTATCTAGGTATAGCCTTTCTAGGTATAGACCTAGACCTTCGACTGTCAATGATAACGGCTTTAAGTCACTTACAACACTTGGTGACAGATCTTCAAATTTTACACTGGTTGCTAGCAAGGCGAACACAAAAACATCACATGCCCACTCATACATACTTTCTATTTTTAAGGTTCCGTACCTCAAAAGAAACCCTTATAGAATCACTTTGTTGTCTGTCCATCTGTTTGTCTGTCTGTCAAGACCATTTCCTCTCGGGAACGCGTGGAGGTATAGAGTTTAAATTATAAAAAAACCTTGCTTACCAGAAAGAGGCTTTGTTATCGAAGATGCTACCTTCTCACTCGCCGCTCTCGTCTGATATTGTAGGTGTAGACCTATAAAGTCGGCTGTCAATGATAGCGGCTTAATATTCTCAGTCACAACACTGGATGAGAAATTTTCAAATTTCACGCTGGTTGCTAGCAAGGCGAATACAAATACATTCTATATCCTCTTACGTATGTCCTATTTTTTATATGTCTAATGTATTAAAGATATCTTTGAGTTAGAAGTTTCTATGCAAGATGTTAGGTCTCAGTATTTTATCAACACAAACACATTTTCTGCCTGGCCCGTTGGCTGGCCGGTTGGCGCAGTTGGTAGCACTCTGCCTTTTGAGCCGCTGGTTCCGGGTGCGATTCCCGGACAGGTCAAACATTTGTGTGTATGAACATGTCTGTTTGACCTGTGTCTGGGTGTGTATATGTATATAAGTATGTATATCAGTCATCAGGTTACCATAGTACAGGCTCTGCCTAGTTTAGGACATGAAGACTTTGTGTGAATGTTAAAAAAGTAAAAAAATAAAACTTTAGTGTTTCATGTGTGGAGGAAATCGAGACAGTTGGCCAACATAAAACCAACTAACAAAAATATCTAGTTTCTAAAGTCAACTCGTGCTAGTGAACATGACAGTTTAAAAAAGCTTCTATGCCTATGATTGACGGATTAACTCTGGTTTGTAGCATGAAAAAAGGTAAACTATTGGTATTAGAAAATAGTTAATGGTATGTTAGGTAATCAGAAACAATTACGTAATCTTGTATAAATTAATTGAATTTTAATACTGTAGGCACGCACTTATTATTTCTTTTATACGTCCTGTCATCAATATCTTGTATGTTCTGTTTAACAATTTAGCGTGTCGTTGGTCAGTGTCGTTGTCTGACATGGAATCACGATAGTCTGATAATGTTCACTGGCTTCAAGAACAGTTACATGAACACCTTGTGTCTAGAGTTAATACTCCAAGGTACACACACATCGTCCATGCCGCACTGAACCAAACTATATATAAATAAATAGATAATTTATTGCCACAAAAAAAGAAACATTACAGGACATGTTTAATTAATTAAATATCTATGGCAAATGGGATAGGCTCAGCATGTGTAATACCAGCCCACCCAGATTCTATAATTATTCAGTACTACACAGCTTGATTTGAAGAAAATTCTAAGTACTTGCTTAAACTGTTACTAGTTATATATTTAATTAATTTGTAATTATTTTCTACTTCGCTGCAACAGTGTTGTATAATAATGGTACTCGGCTCATATACATAGAGATAATAAAAAATAAGTATATAAGTATAAAAATGGATTGAATCGGTGATCGTCAAATGAGGGCTAACACTCTCAAGCCATGATGATGATAGCCACGAGGCTATCATCGCCTCAAATAATCAATACTACTGATACTTTGATACAATAGCTCGATACGTATTCCAAGAAAATACTGCATGGAAATGTTCTCTTGCCGTTTAAGAAGGGAGCGACTCTGCATTAGCAAATATCCAGTTTTGAAATCGTATAGATTCCAAAACGTGTCGATCTTCTTTGTAGTTTATTTCTTTAGCATACATTTTTACTAAATATTATTTTAATGACAGAAAGTTTAACCTGTAAAATTAGTCTTTGAATACAACTATACGAAACTTTCAGTGTCCCATATACAAAATCGTGTTCAAAAGCATGCTTATACCCCTAAGTATTAAGGCGCGCACACATTAAACAGACGCGAGCATATAAGTAACACAAATATTGTCTATAGGACGTTGCTAATGTATATGTATATAAATGCAGCATCTGTTCTTGTATTAATTATTAACCCCTGATAATCGCTCACTAACATTGGGAAGAGAACGCGGCCATGCTTGTGTCTCATTATTATTCATTGATTTTGCAGTTATAATGAAGTTTCTTTATAATACTTTTCATCCAGCGTTTGGCCACTGCGTGGCTTGATACTCAGTGCTGATTTCATCACAAGAAATCAATGACCTTTAGATAATTTTGATTTGTTCGTCAAATCTATATAACAGCAAAAAAGACATTGTTTTTAACCGACTTCATAAAAAGGAGGTTACTTAATTAGACCGTATATTTGTTTTTTTTTTGTATGTGTGTTCGCAGATAACTTCGTCGTTTATGAACCGATCTTGCTGATTCTTTTTTTGTTAGATAGTGTATACTTCCGTGGTCCCATTAAAGTTTTATCGAAATCGGACAACCGGTTTTTGAGTTAAACTCCAATAACTGAAAAGTGCTACGCATATCTCGACGATATTATTGTCGCGGTTGAAGACATCGGAGAACACACAATGACAATTTATCCCGGGTGTAAAGGGTGAAAAAAAAATTACTAACAAAAAATGGAACCGACTCCAACACTCAAAAGTGTGAAATAACTTGTCGAAGTCGGTACCATGATAGTTCACAAAAGTAACTATCATCACAATATTGTGCTCATGGTACCGACTTCGACAAGTTATTTCACACTTTTGAGTGTTGAAGTCGGTTCCGTCTTTTGTTAAAAAAATATTTTATTATCTAATCATCATGATAATATCGTTTTTATTACTACCAATAGCCAGTTAGCCTCACCTGTTACAAAGTTCCTTTATCTATAGTAATAATGTATGTCTTTTTCTATTGTACTATTTATACAGATATATGTAATTTATCTATTCCTAGGTGTGAAAACAAAGCGAATCTCCTCGCTTTACGTACTCCAGTCACGTAAGTTCTCCATAAACGGTATACCTATGCATTGCGCAAACCCGGCCAAGCCTAGCCATTTGAAGTCTAGACTGGTATTATATCAGATCTACCATAAGCCGGGTGGAGTGTTCGCGTTGTCGTCACACGACATAGAGAGATATCGTCCGATTAAGAATAATGATAAAGTTGTCCGTGGATTAGAGATGGATAATGCAGACGCTATATATTTAACTGCTGTTTTTAATATATAAAATTATCGAGTAACAGTGCTTGTAACAGAGCTCTTCCTAAACTAGTTGTATGATTTACATATAACATTTTGAATGTATAATTTTTATTTATAATTTTGAATGTTTGATTGACTGATTATTATATTTAAATTTAGTTCAGTTCAATACTTAATGCAATATGACGATTTTAAACTTCTAAATGTATTTATTTAACGGGAAGAACTTAAATATTAAAACACAGGCCTGTGAGCCTAGTTAATTAGTTAGTGCCACACACACATGTACTGTGAGAAAATAAATAAATGATTCGATTTGATTTGATTCGAACCGTTTGCCTGATTTGTATGTTTTTTTATGTTTATATTTGGAAAATCTGAGAATAGATCGTAAAGTATTTTTTTACCCTCTTACCCTAAATTTTTTATCGTGATTTTAGTATTTAGGATCGTAGTAAGTGGAAAACTGTGGCCCCTGCCTACTCTTACGGGAAAGAGCCGAGATTATTTATATAATAATATATGACGTAGGTACGTATTATTTGACGTTTCTTAAAACTGTATGGATACAGTGTTTAGTGTGTATCCTATATGTATTTACTACATTCAATAATTATGTTACATGCGAATATAAACGTATTGCGTATACGTCTATTGTTTAATATATCTATATCTATAAAATAATATATAAATAACAAAATAGATTGATAACATTTAACGAAAAAAATAGCAAAATTATCAAAATAAAATAAGAATTGTAGTTATCATAAATGAACTCTGAGGAGATTATCTGTGCTTATCTGGTCTAATATCAGTAGGTATTATATTATCTATATGTACATGTATTTAATGTGAATTGGGTACTGGTCACATCTAATATTGTGATGTCGACTGTACGTGAATATTTATTTCATCAGACGAATTCGGTTGAAATGCGAACAAATTCCGGAAATCTGTTATCTTTGGTCTATAGAATGCCAAGTGGCGCTAATCCCAGTGATTTATACTTCGAGTTTGCCTTATTTATGCACGTAATAAGTAAGATGGTAGGGGACTATCAAAAAGATTACGCGAATAGAGCTGACGCTTCGTTCCTTAACCCTTTTGGATATGAAATGATACAGGTAATTGACAGAGGTCTTCCGACAAGGATAAGGTCGGTTTGACGGGCGTACATTTCACCTGTATCTTTGTTTGAAAAAAACTTGAATATTTTTTGTATTGTAACAAGCGAAATGCTGCTATTACTCTAGTAAGCTATAAATCTGTACGATTACCTCGGTTATCTTACGGAACCTTATATTTTTCCAAATCGATTAGTATTCGCCTATTATTATATTTATTATATTATTAGCCTATTCGAATACTACTACTACTATTCGGCAATACCCTATTCGGGACAATATTCTATCTTTGTGCCAAATTTCATCCAGATCCGTTCGGCCGTTCTGATGTGATTCAGAGTAACTGATATCCATCTCTACAAACTCCCATTTATGACTATTAGTAGAGTCGTTAGTATTTATTTGTAGTTATATTTAATGTTCTTTATGTCCAGGGATCCATAATGTGCATTTTGAGTGTCTAGAATAAATGTGGACTTTCTTTATTTCTTAACATGTATATACCTACAGCCAAAACGTAGACACAAAAGTATCCGACTTTTGTGCTTTTACGTACTATGTTTTGGCTGGATGCGAGCTACGTTTTGCCGTACATAATATTGCGGATTAGCACGTTGAAATGGCAAACACATAGGCAAGGCACATAAATCTGATTGGGTCGAAAACTCTCGAATGGAGACCACGGTCTAACATGGTGGACAGTCGACTTGACCAAGACCGCCGAAATAGCAAGCCACTATAGAAAGGTCCTTGCTGAAATCAATGGGTGGGAGCTGTATCCAGCAGTGACCGGCACGTCTATGGCTGAGATGATGACGAAACAGACAAACAGTAATTAAGCATACGACTTTTATATTAATATCGACGTTGAAGTTATATCAGAAAGTTTTATAATATAATTGTGTCTCAGAACAGCGAATAGATCTAATCCACGGGCGACGAACCACGCAGCCGGTATCCAATAATTTTCATCTTAATTGTTCCGAGGAACTGTAGCATTCAAATGGTATCAAATTGGCGTAACCAATATCGTAACCAGTGAACCGGCTGAAGTGAAATTGAAATTCAAGAAGCTGAATCTCAATCCGACAAATGTGAAAACAGAGATTTGATAAGCACTGATATTCCTTCCTTTCGAAATGTTAATTGCGGTGATCGTAGAGTTGAAGTAACAATAACCTTATCATATTATGATAAGCTATATATGGAGAGTCTTGTAAGCCGTTGAGATCCAGTAAACATCTTGGTTTAGCACACCTTCGACCACATCGTTACTGACCATAAGTTATATCCAATCAAATCAAATAATTGTTTATTTTTACCTCACAAAAGGTTTCATTAGCTAAATATACAATTTAGTGGATACAAATATAAAACCTAGCTTTGTGGCTGTAGAGGGACTGGTGCCTGAAATAGGTTATAAAAACCTGTGACACAGGTCATTAGGCTACCTCCCGCGGATAGGATAAATGTACTGATACCTCACGAAGCTATATATAATATACTAGTAGCCAACCGCTAGATCTTTATAGTATGAAAATAACCTGGTTGACTAGGTTGGATTTTAACGTATTGCAATCGAAAAAGATATTGGACTTAACGGACTAAAGCTATATAAAAATTGGTTGTCTGTAAAGTCGGTTTACGGACGATAGATTTACGTGATAACGACATAATCATGTATGACTTTGACTTTGACATTGACATTGACATTGACATTGAAATTGACCATTGACCATTGACCATTCACCGTTACACGGAACGTTACTATTTTTCATTTTGGCATTCATCAATTTATAAAACGTTATCACGTCAAAAAACATGTTTTGCATGGGTTTGCTCACGCATACATATAGATTTTGAAGAAGTTTCATACAAACTCACTTTTAACTTCATTTAGATGCAAGTCCATTAGCATAGCATACATTCACACCTCCTTCCTGTAAGAGTAGGCAGAGACAGCCTTCCAAATGTTACGACCCTGACTTCTTTCGCTTCATCCACGCTCATCAGACCCTTGATACAAGAGCGTCTGCTCTTGAAGATTGCTCTTGACCTGGCCCTCTTTAGAATTTCCTCAATCTGATTTTGCAACGTTCGCCTAGACCTTCCTCTTCCAGCACTACCATTCACTTTATCCACGAATCTTAACTTACTCAATCTCCTTGCGTTCATTCTCTTAAGCTTCTCGAAGATCCCTAATATCTGTGTTATCACAATTTATCAAAATCTGTCCAGCGCGTTTATCGTGAAAATGTAGCTAACGAGTGCTCGTCAACTTCAAAAGACTGAATAAATTGTAATTACAATTTTTTTTACACATTTTTTGTACAAGTCTTGCGGATGCACTTCTATGAAAGAGTGCATCTTACCCGTTCAAAGCTTCGTCGGACTTATCCCGATACGATAAACAACATGAGTGTTCTTACACAATCATTGTTTCTATATGCCGTCAAATATGTAATACATTCTTAAAGGTATATTGTCTTAAATAGAATCAACTACATGTTGTAGACCTTTATCAGAATCGCAGACCAATTGTCGGAGGAAATCCCTTGACCACGTCACGTACTGGCGGCCATTTTTATTCCGAGCACCCGAGAATTCGTTGTATTGAATTTTGGCCGCTAAACTGGAGATAGAGTAGGCTTATTATATATTATGATATTTCCTAATAAATTATGTGTTCTAGTGAGATTAATATACATTTTGTTTGAGACTACGTTTGCTTCTGGCACCGATCTGACTGGTCGTCGCGGCTCAGTCATCAATGATATTGACTAGAACCGCAACCCCGGGTTCACATCCCGGCTGGAGCAAACATGTTTGTGATGAGCATAAAAGTTTGTTCTCGGTTCTAGGGTGTTTGTAAAATTGTGATTGTTTTACATACCTCCCGCGACACAAGATGCGGCGGTATGAGTGTAAATGCGTTTTTGTGGATTTTCAATCAAACCTGGCATACGCAGAATTACGTAACTTTTAGTGATGCTGTATTGTCTGCAATATTCATATAATCTCATCATCTCATCAGGGCAAGAAGAAGCATGGAGTCACTGGCGCTACTGTTACCTTTATAATATCTAATGCCATAGAAAGTGTGTAAGCAGAATATATAAGGTCAATTGCCCGAACGGACCGTCGATTCGTTAACGCGGTAGAGGCTTAAAGGTTGCCGATGACATTACAGAGGTTCACGTGTGATTACTGGCAGAGAGGGCGGGATAAATCCTGATGCGTCTTTATTTAAAAAAATACAATTATAAATTTTACGGACTCAAAAAAATAATTACTTATTATACTGTTTATACTTTTTGATTTCCTTCATTCTGGTGTAAGACACAGTTCAGGCGCTTTTTTCGTAACTGCAAGAATGTTTGATAAAGAAAAAATGTGGTCGCTTGAAAATATTAATGAAATAAAAATTTTGTTCAATCTGATCTCTTCCGCAGGAATTAACCTTCATGAACTGTTCTCATAAGTGGTATTTTTTAAAGTTTAGTAGACTTGTACTTTCAACAAAATAAGCTGAAAAAATCAAGCCTTAAAGAATTGAACTCAATACAATTCTAGCAAGTAGTTATCTAGTTTTTTATTTATTTATTGTGGAACTCCTTCTAAAATGTTCTATAATCAGAGCTACATTGTAGGTGTTCTCTCAGTCGGCAAACTTATTTCATTATAGCTTTATTAGTGCTAGGTGATACGATAGTTACGATAGTAGTTTTACTACACAATTTTTAATAATAAAAATATTCGTTAATCCTAAGAGCTTAGTACCGTGTAACAACAAACACAGCTATGAATTAATCCGCTTCATTAGCAGGTTTTTAGTTTGAAGCTAATGTAAAATATAAATTGAAGCATAAAAGTTTACTTGATGAAGTTTTTTAATAAACATTGCACGTTCCTCATAATCATAAGTAACGATACTGCGATATATAAAAGCCAAATAAAGAGTATGTAACTTTTGGTTAATTCATGTTTTTTTCTATATATCTCATTGCAATTGACAATTATCTCGTATAGAACACAGTACTTTAAACCTTATTGAATTATTGAAGTGGAAACATATATAGCGGCGTTGTGCACTTTTGTATGGGGTAAACATGTTAATGTCGCGTCAGGCGCGTGACGTCATCGAATTCGTAAGACGGAGGGAGCGTAGAGAAATTTAAACTTCAATGTGTTACGAATAACATTTTCGTTTGTTGGTAGGTATAATACGACCTTTTGAAGCAGACCGCGCTCACCTCGCTCGCTCGTTTAACATGTTGATTTTGAGTTCATTCTATTATAGAGCGCAATAAATGAATATTGTATTTTACCACATAAATGCAAGTTTTCACTTCTGCCGGCACTCCCGGAGTGCAACCCGTTTTTTTTCATAACTTTAATGTCATATTAAGTGGTTATATTGTTTGCCATAGAGTGATTTTTGTTTCATTTATTATAGAACTAATACATGTAACAACCTCACTTGATAGTCAGTGATCTGGTTGAATTGAATCACATCTTGAATCTTGTCTGACCCCTGAGTACAGGAATTTGAACACACTGTATGTTTGGTAGAAGGTTTTGAAAATTGAGAGCGGTAGGCTAGGCTCCAGACATTAACCTACCATCTACTTTAAATTCAATAAAAAATGTACATATGCCGGAATTTAAACAGTGGTGTGGGGATCGATGCACAACCGTCTGATTCACGGCCGACACTTACTAGCGATAGTATCATTTCAAATATTTGAATAGATGATAGCGGTGGGCGAGTCTGCTGTCAACCTGAAGTACACTGGTTCGATCCTCGCTAACGGTTTGAGCTTCCGGTCAAGGCAAAATCATCATCAATGAATACCGTCACCAAACACACAATGAGAGCCAGTTAACGTACTAAGTCTAGGATCATTCTACCTCCAACCACATCGTCACTCACTCAAGGGAGATAGTGGTCAAACGATAGCTCTATATATGTATGTATTGCGTTGCGTAGCATGTATGATATATACATATGATGTAAATAAAATTTACAATACAAAAACTATTATCCGTATTGAAAATTCATATAAAATGCAATACTTAAAGAAACTAAATAATAACTTAATACTTATGCCCAATGTGGTACCACATGCTAATATGCACTTAGTACCACATTGGGCAGCCTTATCGCATGTAGCGATTTGGCTGAGAAAGGAGTAAATGGTTGGTGTAATACATCTAGTTAAGTATTTAGATCCAGCGCTTTTTTAAAATTTCATTTCTTGTACTATAATATTTTTTATATAACTAATAAAGTTATAAGTAAGTATATAAAAATAAATAAAGTAAGAAAAAAATATGTTTTTGTGCGTACCAGTTTCATAATCATCGTGCAATATTAAGTTATGTGCTGGATAACGTTTTTTAACATCTCCGCACTAGGATACCCTGTGTAGCGGGATGTATAGAAACACACAAACACATTACACAATCATCTTAGACCGGAAAACAAACATCTATCCTCTTCACAGAAATGTTTGCCCCAGCCGGAATTCGAACCCGGGGTTGCAGTTCTAAAGTCAGCGTCACGTAACACTGAGGCACGACGACCTTTTAACGTTAGCTTAAAAAAATCAGTTTAACCCATATTTAGATAGCCCAAGAACCCATATTTTTATAGCAAATTTAATATAAACAACTTTAATTTCTGTGCAATTGTAAAATAGAAATGGGCTACCCCTTGCTGCTGAGAATCCGTACACCTGCTAAGTTGTTACAACCTTCGCAGATGCGCCGAAATTTGACTTAATATCCCTAATATAATATTCTCTACAGGGGCACTATAATCTCCCCTCGCGACCCCTGTTGCCCACTTGCCCGCGCCCATTGCCTAACCCCGAATTCTAGGTTATTAGCCCATAAATCATTATGTACGCCGAGGATAACCCGCCTTTCTGGGATAATTTTCGCGTTAGTAAACTTGAAATTCCTTTATTATTATTCTCAAGAATAAGACTCAGACTTTTAACGTCATCAATCAAATCTTTGTAGCATGACTTTACTTTAGTTTTATATGAACTATATTGTAGACATGTGTCTTTATAGAGCTTATTGGTACGAGTAGGTATTACTAATAAACATATAATGAGTACTAGCTGTGATTCGCGGTTTCAGCCCCACTGACTACGGTTTTCCGGCTGCCTTGGCTAACCCACGGAATCATGCATGCTTCCGGGATGATAAGGAGCTTTTGTTCTTCTATAAAGTCCCATTAATCTCTACTTATATCAATTATGTATCAAAATTGGTTCGGCTGCATTGCTTGCACACGTACAATATTTATTTATTGTGGAAATCAATGTGAGAGGCAAATGTCAAGCAGTGGAGGTCTTATGGCTGAGATGATGATGATTATGATGATGATTGATTTATGTATTCTTTAACACTATTTTAGTCTCATGTACTAATGACATGACTTAACTTTAACTTAAGTAAAATTGTAATTACTGCGTCACTTTATCTCTAACGGCAGATTAAGGAGATAGAATAGACAGTGGTAGTGGTTTAGACACGGCAGTTTATAAATTAGTCTTCTTAAATCTAAAATAATCTGAAATTGATTAAATGTGCTTACTAAGCACATTTGCTATTATTTGCCTATTTAATGATGACTGTGTTTCATTTTAATTTTAGTTTGATCCAATTCCGTATCAGTAAACGATTTAAATTAAAATGTATTAACGTCATTGTATTCGAGCAAGCATAGATATATAATCAAGTAACATTGTAATAGATAAATAATGTAACTCATATATATTGTATATAGACATAATATTGTAACACCACAACAACAAAGTTAATAGGAAATGAATGGCCGCGGTTAGAAAATAAATGAAATATATGTTGTAGCAGTTGTTTTATACAATCATACAATTGTAATGTACATTTGGCAGGTTTGTTTATATTTTGTTTTCTTATTTATAATTTAACATCTCTTCACGAAGTGAATTCACAAGGCGTGCGTTCACAATACACAAAAAAATAGTATTCAGTTTATAAATAAGATGCCAATGGTACGCAGTATTAATGTCACGGTATCGTTGACTGATTTACTCGTATGACGTTTAGGAATATGACCCTAATTATAGTTCAATTAAATTTGAATTTGGTCTGAGAAATGATGTCCTAACAACAAACCAATTGTAGGCTCCGAATTTGGAAGCGGTCAGATTAAAACTCTATAAATTTGCTTCGGCAGTACATTATATAACTCTATAAGCGGGCGTACGACCGTGTGCTGCTGTCGCTACTTTGGTGTATACTCAAGTAGCGACAGCAGCAAGTTTTGCTTACCGTTCGGATCAAATTGCCATATACGACCACTTCCGTTCACATTGGACTAAAACATTTTCAAATTTGTTCCAGGTACCCTCCAAATCGTGAAGAGTGAAGAGAGCGACCACGGGAAGTTCGAGTGCCTTGCCGAAAACTCCATTGGAACTGAGTTCTCCAAACACACACTTCTCTATGTCAAAGGTACGTCTCACATTGTCCCTGTAATCCGAGCCTACGATAATTATTAGGGTGGCCATAGTTGTCTCACGTGTATGCGGGACAGTTAATTCGGTGTGGTGCAGTTACTCATGAAATTACATCATTTAATTAATTGTTCGCAAATTATAATGATTGCTTCGTACAAAGCGCGTTGAAATTTTACTATATCGGTTACTCGATGCAGCGCTTGACCAAAGTGCTGGCACATGTTTGGCTCAACGATTAAGAATTACATTATAATCAAGAAATTCTCAGCAGATCTGGTTACATCGCAGCGGTTTATTGCGATTTAAAGCAGGTTGGATGACTTGACTTATGTCTGACTATCACTAGTAAGTTGATCAACTACTGTAGGTACTCTGTAAAGTGTAAATGATATATTGTTATTTTTAATTCTAATTGTGAAGCTTTGTTGTAATTTATGAAGTATGAATGATTGCGATATCCATCCATAACTTCAATATCTAGGAAGCGACATTACATTCCATCCGGGACAAATATAATGGTACTGTGTTAAAAAAGTAACAAAAGCAAACACCATAATTGCATGTTAATGTAGTTTAAGTTCAGGTAAGTTTAACTTTTAAAACCTACTCTTACTAGTCAGTGTGGAAATTTTTTAACATATTATTGATAATGACGACAAACACTGAACCGATATTCAATGAAAATATATCCTTTCAAATGAAAAAAAACGCGAAGACTTAAGAATTAATATTTAATACATCGAGAGTATAGATTGGAAAATGAAAACAAAACAAACAGTCTTAAAATTACATAGTACAGCTTTTACATTCTGCGGCAAATATTCGCAGGATGGAACAGTTGGAATACCGAACCTCTTCCTTGTTATGAGACGTATGGCAACTCTAACTTTAATGTTATTAGAGTGTTTTACGGTGCTACACCAAGGGTTACACGCATCAGTAACCGGATACGTATGAAATGACATCCTTGTCATCGAAAGTTAGTCAATATGCGGTCAATGGACGGATGGTCGTTACTCCTGCTTGGGGAAGTTTCATAACTATAGAGTTTCAAGAAGACGACCTGAATTCTTCACCGTTGTGAAATGTGTTCACCTGTACTTTGATACAATAAGTAAACTCGAATTCCTTTTAACAATTAATTAATTAGTGTCGATGTACCTACTTATACTTGTATACTTCTGCAAAAAAATTGTTATAATAATAGGAAAAATAGTAAATTAGTATTATATAAGTTCATGATTATTTATCAAAATTAACACTCACTTGAATAGCATTATACTAAAATTATGTTGAAATCGCGCATATACTGTGCACAGAAACATGTTTGTGTTGACGAGGAATGCTCTGCCCTGCCGTCATACAGTGCAAACTAGTGGGGCCTTGTCTAGTTTTGGGGCCCATTCATTTGGTAATGTAATGGTGATTGCCAAAATGTAATTACCGATACTTATATATATATTATTATATGTTATAACTAAGTATATTTTTTCTAGTAATATAAAATATTGTCTATTGTCTACTTAAGTCACGATTAGGCTGAGATAAAAGCAATGTGTAGTTTATTTGTACTCTTCGACTGAAGAAAAAGCGTACGGGAAGTGACTAGGACCCCATGAATACGTGCCACCTCTTCGACACGTTTTTCACCGCTACAAAGCCTTTGGGAAATTTTTGACATCGGTCTGGCCACTAGCCTCTCAGCCACCCCGCAATGGTCAACGGTGATGCGTTCAAAACATTGTTAAAGCAACATGTTTTGAAAGATTTTTCATAATTAAGATATTGTTATATGTAAAATAACTATAAATCTTCATAAAGCCATTAAAATCGCTGCCGCCTATAACCGTGAGCACAACCTTAGTACATTCGACCATTGTTGTCTTTCTAAGAATTCATGCGACTGGACTTTGCGCAGCGTGACGCGGCAATGCAAACAATTTTTTAGCCGATAATGTTTTGATGTTTTACTATTGTTGTTGTTTGAAAGTGAAATTTTTAATTAATTAGTATAAATGAGTTAATAAACTATGAGCTACGTCACAGTAAGTGTTTATTTTGAAGTGATTATATATCTCAGTAAGTAAATGTCATTCTTTTGAGATAATTAATATTCTGAAACCGTATGATCACTCCTCTCGGAGAGGATGGCAGCGAGAACGTATCGCGCTGATTATGCAACCTATGAATAAAAATTATATTACAACTTTTTATTGTAGTCAACAAAAAACCTAATGTATTTAATTTTGTAATTCCTAATTCAACCTCGACAGTATTTATACAACATACATGCCCATCATTCAAAGCTGCCTTCACATCAAAAGGTTAGCACAGACCTTCGCGGTTAAATTACTTAATGATCTACCGTTCTGGCCCGACACGCAACCCCGATTACTTTCGACAGAGATGGGGAATACATAATGTTATACGAAAGAAAAGGAGAGAGGAGCCGAAAGTACAGTTTCTGGAAGAGGTCTCTCATTATAGTGAAGTACCTTGGTTTGATGTGGCAGTAATCAGGAGTAGTTTATTTCGTGGTCGATGCTTGACTACGGTTGCACGTAGGATAGGTAATAAAATTGCTTACAAATGCTTCGGGTAATTTGAGAATCTATTACCTATTACTCTAAGTAGCGAATTTCTGTTTTTCCTGTTGATTCTAAATCCATAATATAATTAACTATTTCGCACATGTTACTTCTCGGTGCGTACTACCTATATCTTATTTTAGTTCTATGCACTATCATAAAATAATATAAACGTCATTTAACTTTAACGGAATTCTGTGAAATACCTCTTTGAAAAAATAATCAACAGTTATATGATATTTCTGAAAATAAGAAAGATATAAGAAAATCTAAACTATGTGTCTCTAAAAAAAGGATATCTTTGTCGATCTCACTAAAGAAACATTTGTCACTAGGATCATTTGAAGGATTTTTGACTAGGTTTTTCTTAATTTTATCTCTCAGCGATTAATAACTATAAAGAAAAATTCTTATTTAGAAAAATAGCAGATAGGTACTCAACTAATTATAAGCTATGTTTAATCATACGTGAGAAACAGCGGGGCACAGCGAGTGTGTGGCTCATGCCATAAAACTTACCTCAAAAAGGCCACTACACACAATCATACTCCTTCAATCTAAATGCATATGAAAGTTAGCGATTCTCCACAAGGCGGCCGGATGACGTTATCGGCCGAGATATATTGTGAATATTACGTGCGTCCGTCCCGCCAGCCCGCCAGCCTACTTTCTCTGTAATGTGCTCTATTTAGAACTAAACTATTTATGTGAGGAAAATATGGAGGAAAATGAGTGTTTTCATGCGAGAAGTCACGTCACCGACAATTTTGCTGAAACATTGGATAGTTTATTTTCGGGACGTGTACTAAACTGTGGTTGTTTGGATACTTTGTTATTAGAATATCCATCCTACTCTTATCATCAATAATGTGAATGTCTTCCTGTTCTTAAACGTTTGGTTTTGTTTTTAATGGTCAGATCCGCCAGGTGTACGACCTAACGCCTTCAATAATGTTGGAGTGTGGCGTAAGGTCGGTATCTGGCACCGACCTAACGCCTTCAAACTCTCGGAATGGCAAAGATTCGGCATCAACATCAACGGCGAATATATCAATCACCTTCGGTTTGTCGACAATATTGTGGTCATGGCAGAATCGATGAAAGACCTCAGCACGATGCTCGAAGGCCTCAACAGAGTTTCATAAAGGGTGGGCCTTAAAATGAACATGGACAAGACAAAAATTATGTTAAATGCCCATGTTGCGCCCGCCCCAGAACTCGATTCTCGAAGTTGTTGACCATTATGTCTACCGAGGACAAATAGTCTAATTAGTAGTTAAGTCCAACTTTGAGAGGTCGGTAAACGAATCCAACTCGGATTCCGCTGCATTCGGCAAACTCCGAGATGTCTTCTCGTCCAATATTTTACAATGCTTGCAAAAGAAGGTCTTCGAACACTGACTTACGGACCTGCAACGTGGCCTCTGACTTTGGGTCTTGTAAGCAGGCTCCAAATCGCATAACGATTGGAGCCAAGGAGAGACCTCGGGCCTGTTTGACATTTTTTATTAACAGGATAATGATGCAATCCCAGGGTTATTTCAAGGCCAGGTTAAGTTATGATCTGTGTTAAATGACAATGAAAGCATTGACTAGGCTCTTGTGTAGTTGGCCCTGTGAGATTATAGTGAGCAGTTTTCGGACTTATCGAGATATATGCATATCAACGATTATTGTGAACTGAACTCTAGAAATACTGACGAACGTGGGTAGCCTTAGAAAATCTGCACAGACAACTCTATTTACTTTGTACAAAAAATAGAATATACTAAAATACATGACACATATAGCAAAATCTGCAGCTGCAGTTCAACCGCTCTTTAGTGCATTAAAGTGAAGGTAGTGCATTAAACTTGTGTTTTCTTTGTCGCTTTTTATACGTATATTAGTCGAATCTACGTTATAGTAAGATTAAAGTCCGTATCTTCTTTTATTCATTTCTATCTTCTTTCCAAGAATCTGCACACAATTTTAAAAAAATCTTATTGTATTTAGGTATTGCTACAAATTTACGGACGAACAATTTCGTATTATATTTACACTATTAAATTCATAGCTAAAATTCCGTTAATCACTCAAACTAGCTCAAATTCTGTAAAACTAGTTAAATTTAAATAGGTCTTATTGTATTAGCATTATAGTTTTAATTCGTATAATTTATTTCAACGCTATTTCTAATATTAGACGTGTTTTACTCAATTGCACCCGCAATTGAGTAAAACACGTCTAATATTAGTTTTAGTCGGCATGAAATAACGTTACTACTTATTTTACCTAAAACAAACCGCATAAAAAGATTTCATTTTAGTATTGTGATTAATGAGTGTCATATTAATTTGAACTTTATCGTAATTGTAAATTATATCTTATTTAAGACCATTTAACTTTGTTTTATTGAACAATACAACCATTATCGTAATTATAATCATATTTATTCAAACAAACAAGGCTACATTGTTACCAAATGCAACATCAAATTCCATTGTCAAACATTTCCATCAAAGCGACAATTTGACATTTGTTCGAAGCTGCTCCAAAGTTGATCTCTAAAAAAATGTATACGACATACATTCAAGGGGAAAGTTGATCTGGTGACCAACTCTTATTGAATTAGTTTCAAACTTCTCGAAAAATACTGTTGAAGCGTTTCTCTCTGCTCTCGAGAAACTTCCCTCGTATTTTCGTTTACCGTTTTTATTTTGCAGGTATCCTTGTTTACCGTTTGTGTTTTTCCTTTCGTCACGGTCTCGGTTATACGATATTACTCTACTTTCGAAATAAATTTGTTGTAGATGTAATAAGATTTTAAATTTACTCATTTTAGATTACAGATTGAAGATTAGGGAATATTTAAGGCGTATTTAGTTCTTAGAACAAACGTCACCTACGTAACCCAGCGGATTAGCAAGTTGAAGTGACGGTGGGCAGGGCACATAGCTCGAAGAACTAAAGGCCGTTGGGGTCGAAAGGTTCTCGAGTGGAGACCACGGACTGGCAAGCGCAGCATAGGACGGCCACCGACCAGGTGGACAGACGACTTGATTAAGATCGCAGGCAAGGGCTGGATGCGGGCCGCTTCCAGCCGGTCCTTGTGGGAATCAATGGGGGAGGCATATGTCCAGCAGTGGACGTCCTATGGCTGAGATGATGATGATGATTTAGTTCTTGCATTGTTGTTGTGAATCTCTTTATAAATGTCAGTAAGCGGGCAACACAGAAAAGGGCTAACTTCAATGTGCAGATTTGTAAAGTCAATATTAACGCTGAAAGTTCTCCATCAAATAACAGTTCAGAGGACAAAGACAAACGAATTAGGTAGTTATCGGTGTGCGCCAGCCGGCTAGATAATAGCTGAGGCGAGACAGATTCGGGACTAATAACAATGGTTTGCCGGTATTACGTCATAACTTGAGAGTTTGATGGCTCAATTCAATAACATAGTAACAAAATTGATTAGAGACAAAGTTTATGGTCTCTATATAATTAATAATTTTATATTATCTTAAACGTCATTACCATTTCAGCCATATGTTCGTCCATTGCTGGGCCTCTCCTCTCTATTAATCTCCACAAATACCAGATGACAGCGGCCTGCATCCAGGTTCCTTCCGCTGGATCGTTTGTCCACTTTATCGTCGAACGCCGTCTAGTTCGCCTGCCAAACATAAAATCTGTGTGATATGTAGGTACCGCGCGCACTGCATTTTTAACTTGAAAATTTGCTGGGCTATGACGGTGACTTTAGTTCTTCTATGGTGTCCATTCTTGATTGGTATTTTATGTCCAAAAGGGCAGATGCCTTTATTTAAAACACATAACTAATTACAATACTGCAGCTACTACAATAACATTTGAGTAATCCACCTATTGGTAGCCTATAGATAACTCAAATGTTCTAACCCGCTACCGGCTGGCAGCGTGCCCAGAATGCTAGCAGCATTGCCACGTTGAATTGCAATGCTGATTCGTTGAGTCAAATTTTAATTTTATTACACAGTTTTATAAAAAAGAAGTTTATAATGATTTAACGTATCTAATCTCTATCTAAAATTATCATATAGTACATTTCCGATACAACATCGAATTATCTCTGAAAGTTATTAGTTCAATCGTTAACCCGACCCAAAGTTCATAACTTCAGTTCCGATACGTGAACTTTGGTGATTAACTATTTCCTCTATTAAATTGAACATACTCATTGATAGTGTTGTTTTCACGGCTTAAATACTGAATTAATTGTTAGGAGAATTCATCTATTAAAAAAATATACATATACGCAGGCACGATTAACCGCCCACCTTTAGGTATCTTTCGTCGCCAGGATTAACGTTGATTATATTTTTTTCTTTTTTTTCACACACACACACACACACACACACGCACCCGCACTAGGATACCCTGTGTCGCAGGAGGCATAGACACACACAATCACAATACACAAACATCCAAGACCCGAGAACAAACATCTTTGCTCATCACAGAATGATGATGATGATGATGATGATGATACTTTTAGTGTTTGTATATTATCATCATCATCATCATATATATTGTAGTGTAGTTTAATGGCAAGTCACGCTGTAGATGATGATTTTAAGATATATTATAAGGATGTGGATTGGTGACGGTCAAAGTGTAACTTTTGGCTATAATTAACAGTATTATTACAAACAAATTTAAACCGTATTTGTGACTGCTGCGAAAGAAGTGTTAAGTTTACTTCGATAAGTAAATGAGCACTCATACTGTATGTACCTATATACCATCAACGCAATCTATCGATAGTATATGTATAAATTGAATAGATTCGTTTTTCTCTTACGCCTTCATTAGATGCAAACTACTATCGATACAACTAATTACATAAAAATACGAAATCGAATTCTTTCTATCGATACAATTAAAAACTGTTCAAACTATTTTATGTTTTTTTACTGGCCAGCTTTTATGTGTAGGTATATACGACGAAAAAGGCCGACAAAAGCCTTCTTTTTTTTAAGTCACTCGACAAACTATACTTGCACTATTTTTTTTTCATGGCATGATACAAACATGAAGCAATTTCAATTGAAAATACCGTCATAGACGCGTACGGAGGGTATTAAAAAATTTGCTTTATCTAATCGTGTCAGCGCCTGCAAGTCGCTGAATTTTAATTTTTTAATGGATCGAATCGGAAATATTTACATTTTACACATTATGAGTACAACAGTAATGATTAAAATTACAGAGCAATCAAAATACAATTAACATTAAACCGCTTCAATTAGTTGAAAAACCCAAAAGAAATAATTTCTAGAACTAATTTTAATTAATCGTGGAAACAAAGTGGGGAGCCCGTGGCGGAAACGTTTTGAATAAAAGAATAATCATTTCCTTTGCAGCTAAAAGGTTGCTTGGTACTTGACATAAGCGCAAGCGATAAGAAAAATCTTTTAGTTTCTACTAAAAGATATGCACGCTCCTCGAATTTCTTTTAACCTGTATGCATGATAGTAAATGCAATAGGTGCAAACTCATAAAACCTTGGAATGTGTTCTCCTCCAAAACACCATAATGCCTTCATGACAAAGGGGTTCGATCAGGATGTGCTGCCAATGCTGTCATGAAACGTAGACTGACGAAACAATAGGCCTTGTAAAAAATCTCAAGGTCGCACAACGAGCCATCGAGAGAGCTCGGAGTTTCTCTACGAGATTGAATCGGAAATGAGATCCGTACAAGAACGAAAGCCACCAACAAAGTTTAGCAGATTAAACTGGCAGTAGGTATCATTGTTAATGGGGTTGAAAAGTTCTCGAGTAGTAACCACGGGCGGTCAACCGCAGTTGAGTAAAAAGCTGACCAAGATCGTAAAAAGAAGCTGGATGCAGGAGCCACTTCTAACTGATCCGTCTATAGCGGAGCATTTTTAGCGCAAGCAAATAATTTCGTAAAAACCTTTTATCAAAGCGTGTCCGTGGAAACTCGTTAGAACTTTGAATTTCGACCTCGTTTGGCATTTGTTTAAAAAGCGTACTGATTCTAAACGCTACCAGTTTATATTCAACACCACTACGGCTCTGTGTCATTGAAAAATAGCGGCCGCAGATCTCACAAACGTCGCAGGAAACGCCAGTGCTGCCTGCGTCTCACCTTAATTAAAAGAGGGTAGTCGCATCTTTCTAGATAGAATAGCCTCCAAGAAAATGTCCGGTGTAGACTTTATTTCGTAAAAATAATATCCACTAGTTTTGAGCTATATGCACGTGTACGTAATAAATGTTTCTCGAGATCTTATCCCATTATCTAAAAAACTGTTTTTTAATACTTACAATTACAATTTTATTTAACTCATCAGTTTCCAGGAACAATTAGTTTCTCGGGGAGACTTTATCTATCATGATCTATAGGCACAAGGAATGTGTCTACAACAAGAACGTCAATATCTGTAAAGTTGTTAATTCTACATTTGCTTTTTATTTAAACGTTATATAATCATTTATTTATTTTGTAAACTTTGTAAATCGTGGTATTCATTATAGCGTAGTGATTAAAATAGACAAAATATAAACCACAATATGCTATATAAATTTTTATGCTTCATTTTAGTCTTACTACCAAGTCAACTCTTGGCCAAAGTTCCCAAAATGCTGCCGGCCTTGCCACGTTGAATTGCAATGCCTATGCTTTGTGCAAGATATTTCTATGGGCAATTCTAAAAAATACATATTATTATTGGGAAATGCCTTTTAACAAATGTTGGCATGGAAAAGTCTGCAATTTTTTTTCTTTTGGTCAAACATATTTTGTAGGAACTTAAATCTTATTTACAAATATTTTGTTTTTAGTAACTATTTATCGTCTTTAAATCTTATTTCTATTAGTATACCCACGAAAGCTGTTTATATCTACTATAGTACGCGACCTAATGATAATAATTATTCAAATTGTCTTAAATATCCTCCGCAGCTGTGGATACAGGTAACAATTATCTTATATATTAAGACAAGCAATTCATAAACAATGCAATAATAATCAAATGTAAGCAGTAAATAAACTTGGTATTCCGATTCTAAAACATCAATTGCATCTCGATTGCATTGTAGACAATTAATTGCATTTCGGTAGAAATTAGATCTGTGTATCCATGTATTACAATTATACTCCAAGTAAAATAGCAAAAACTACAATATGATAAGCAGAATTGACACACTGGTGACCAGCGAAAATGTAGCGAACTGTAAGGTGTATTTTTTAAAAACTTTGATGAGTTTGGCTTTTAAACTATATGTACATAATGGTAAAACAATTAGTATATTCCATTCCATAAGTGCCGCTCTAAATGTGTTGCGGAAACACGAGCCGATGATTATTTTCGAGGTTTATGAGTGTTTTAGGCCGATATTCCTCTAGCCTACAATATGCGCTGCTTACCAATTCGATTTGGACCGTGGTTTCTGAAATGAATATTGAACAAAGATAAGCATCGGTGTCGGTACTACATTACATAACCCTGATATTAAACTACTATACTTAAAGTATGTCTGTATAAACGCTACTATATGCAATTTGATAATCCGAATACTTGCCGTGGTGGTACCGGTCTAGAATAGTACTCCCCCATTTCTTCCCGTGGGTGCCGTAAGAGTCGGCTAAGGGATCATGTACCAGAAGGTGGGCAGCAGCGCCTTCTGAGGATAGGAAATCATACTGCGCTCGCCAACCCGCTTGCCAAGCGTGGCGAGTATTGCAGCAAATCCCCCTACATGGGGAGGCATATGTCCAGCAGTGGATGACCTATTGCTGTTATGAATGAATGAATGAATGAATCCGAATATTCTTGCCAGTGAAATCGGTATATATATATATTTATGTATAAACCCATAAAATATTTAACTAATTTGAATATAAAAAATTGAATAACGTATAGATATAGTCTTAGTCGTATATGTCGTCAAATTATACTAACAACTAGTTTTGCACGACAGTTGCAAACAGCTAAACAACTGACCTCATTTTCAGGAATTTTGTTTATATCATATAAATCTAACTGATTTTTAACTCACAAGTAAATAGTTATCTTCTCCGCATACATATGAAACTGTCTTATCACTTAGAATCTGGTGAGAGAGTAGTTATAAACGTTTCAGATTAAAGGTCCGGTACGAGCTTGAGCTGATTCCAATAAGACAAAGTCAAAGTTCATAGGACCGTTTTGGCTCATGGAGAGTTGATACGAGTAATTATCATATTTATATATAGAATCTACAACAGTACACTCTGAACTTTCTGTCTGTAGGTACTTTCAGTCTGTGTTTCCCGATATGTACAATCCTGGAGTCTTCAAGTCGCGAGTGAATAGGTACCTTCTAGGTTTGCGTGCTAAATCCTAGACAACGTCATCACTTAACATCAGGTGAGACAGTTGTCAAACGCAAACTTATAATAATAATAAATAAAAAAAACTTTGACGGCTACTTGCTAGGCCTTTGCCAGTTTTGTGGGGAATTGAACCAGTCATGCTAACAAAATATGAAGAAGCTACATTTTGGTTATATCTTTTGATGAGGGGGTTTTGGCTGTCAATAGCGCCATAGTTATCGACACCTGTGAGATCCACATGACAAGTAAAAAAACGCATTTTGACTTATTGTTATTTTATTCGCAGTGAGGAGAGTAGCCCCGCAGTTCTCGATACCACCTCCGGTTCGGTCTGAAGTCATGCTCGGAGGGAACCTTACCCTGAAGTGTGTCGCCTTTGGATCACCCATGCCCACTGTAAAATGGAGGAAAGGTGAGCAATAATTTATAGTTATCCAATGATATTAGAACAAAAGAAATGCGGCACTTACGCTTCGGACGTGGACACCGTAAATTCGGTTCATGCACCTAATTTGAAAAAAAAATACATGCAGTTGAACATATAACCTAAAGTAAGGTAAAAAAAAGTACCCACACTACTCGTGAATTAGGTAGTAAAAAAAACTGTTATTAATGAATTTATGCTTTTCTAAATCCGGTATATTTATATCCATTTTATACAGGTCTTACCCAATGGCTTACACCGGAAGACAACCCACCTCTAGGCTTGAACAACTTGAAGCTTGAAGACATCAGGGAATCTGCCAACTACACCTGCGAGGCTGCCAGCGTGCTGGGCATTATAGAAACTACTGCTGAAGTTAAAGTTCAATGTGAGTAATATATTTTTAGAAATCTAACACATGTATACATTTAATAGCCATGTGTACTGACAGCTATTCTTGAGTACCAGCACCAAGTAGGTACCTTTTACTGTCACCAAACACATGTGTGTTCGGGCAGCAGTCCTTGAGAGCCAGTGAGTATTTTAGGTCTAGCGTAATAACATAGATATACCACCGTTACGCACGAAGCGTTTTGCTTCCACTTTTATAATGCGTACGGCCAGAGAGTGGAACTCACTGCCTGAGTATGTGTTTCCCGATATGTACAACCCCAGAGTCTTCAAGTCGCGAGTGAATAGGTTCCTTCTAAGCTTGCGTGCTCCACCTTAGACCGCGTCGTCGCTTAACATCAGGTGAGACAGTGGTCAAACGCAAGCTTATAATCTTTAAAAAAAAAAAACTTCGACCACATCGTCACTGACCATCAAGTGAGATAGTGGTCAAACCTATACAGTATAAAAAAACCAGTCGATATCTTATTTTGTTGTAGTTATATTATTACTTTGTAATACCTCCCCTCCGAGTCTCTATCACTTCCCCTTTGAGCCTACGGCTTGATCTGGACCATTGAAAAAAATTAAAGCCTATGACGTCAATAGTTCGTTTTGAATAACATTTTCCCAAACAAAATTTATTGCTCTTCGCATAGGAGGCATTGTAATTGCTTATAAAAAATTTCATCGAGTACATTTCACATGTATGTACGGCAATTACTCACGCAATAAGTCAGAGGGTTCCGACTATACTTTCAACCACATTCGGTGGTCTTTTTCAAGGAGAATACGGGGCGCTCGCGGTCGCGGCTCGCCTAGTACTAGGCGTGACCCGTAACCCTCTGACTTATTACGTGAGTAATTCCCGTATTTTATACATTTATAATGTGTCAAAACCACGTCAGTTTCAATAACAAAATTACATTTCGTATGTCTACTCGATACTGCGATCACTAAAAAGTTGTTCAAAACATAATAATTAACATAACAAAATATTAACATTATTTGACATTTTACAAAATTTGCGTTTCTGTGCTTCGTAGCAAAGCACATAACGTATGAAGGTACCGTCGTAATCTCGTTAATAGTGTTCCGAAAAATTTCAGAAGTTTTTACCACTGAATAGTGGTAAAAACTTTTGTGGTAACTACTTTTGGCCTATGCGACTCCAAGAATGTCTGTAAGGCCATTATTCTACTCGTGTGTGATCGAAACCTTTTTCCTTATAACACGAAAGCCTAAAGAAAGAATATACTTAGGTACCTATATTATGAACTTTTTTGTAATTGGCTGTAATTCATGGTAGGGGTGAATAAAAAGTATTGAAGTATTAATACTGCTCGCAGGAATATATACTTCTAGCTGCGCCCCGTGGTTACACCCGCGTGAAAAGTAGCATGTATAATTCTCGGACCTGAAGATACCAAATTTCATTCAATGCCGTTTTACCCGCGAGGTGATGAAAATTAGTGATCATGTTGATGATTAAAATAATCCTATGCGTTAATCCACAGTATAAACTATCTGTGTTCCAAATTTCATCAAAATCCGTTTAGTAGTTTTTGCGTGAAAGAGGAACAAACATCCATACATCTATACTTACAAACTTTCGCATTTATAATATTAGTAGGATTAAAAGATAATGTTAATGTAGATATAATAAAGTAAGCCAAATATGATAAACTATATTTTAGATAATGGCCAAACTACATTTTTTATTGAAATTATGTTCCCACAAAAAGTACACTCATTTAATATATCATTGGCAAAGCTAAATGCGGCTTAGTAAGATAACTGCTATGTGCATTGTTTCGACCCATGCTGGCATTAGTTTAGGGTAGAGAACTACCCTGGCGTTCCCATAGGAATGCAACAGGTTTGTTCCCGCGCAAGGATGCTTATCTGTGTTGTCAAAAGCAACTCCGCATTTTGGTTGATATTCATACAAGCATACAAGTACAATTGTACTTGTGTGCAACCCTAAAATATTTTCAATCCTTTTAACACGAGTAAAACAAAAATTATTTTGGTATCGTCTTGCATTTATATTTTTAGTTTAAAACTACAAATTCCCCTTCCCAATTTTTACCTTGACGCTTTTTCTTCTTTGACGTCTGTGTAAAAGGAAAATATGCCAATGAATATATATGAAAAATGCAGACAAATACGTAACCTTGCATATTTCAATTCCGTCGATATTCCAATGTAAAAGTTGTTCGTTGTTCGAAACGCCTGAAGCTGATACTTCCGTTATAACCGTTTTATTCACTTTTCGTACAACCAGTCCTGCACTAATTGATTTTAAGAAATCATTAACTCTGCCTCGACTTTGCATTGTCTTATAAAACCGAGTTATTCCTCGACAGATTCACCCGACTCGGCTGAATCGAATCACACTCATAATTTCTTAGGGTAACCGTTGCAAATTTATGGTAATAAGTTCGGCGAGGTGGGAAGAGGGATTTACGAAAATCAATTTGATAAATTGCGCCGAGTCGCGAGACATCTATTATGAATTAGTGTTATAATTCATAATCGAAAGGGTTGCGAAGCTCCGTGGCTCCCGGGAGACAAACAAACGTCAGCCTGATTAATGATTAATTTATTATTACGGGCCCGACGTTTTCTCAATTTAATTGGGATTAAAGTATCCGTGTTCCAGTGACGAAGTTTAAGCTCGGTTATCGCTCTTTTAATTTCGATCGTTCTGCTCTGATGAGTTAAGCTAATGCTTTCTTTGGAAGCCATTTGTTAAGATTCTGCTTAGCAAGGAGACACCTTTATCAAATTTCAGTTTGACGGGATTTGTTGTTATCGACTCGAAAGTATTAAAAATGATTTAGCTGTAAACGAAACGGTTGTTTCGGAAAGTGTCTATGCTGTCTAAGATTCCTTGATAATCTTAGACAGTATAGACAATTAATGTTCATCATAAAAAATTTTTATGGTTTATTGCAGAACCATCATGCTAGGGAGAACTTACGTTCAAATTATTTGAAGAAAATAATTCGGCTACTAGTGGGACTTGAACCCACGACTTTTAACTATATTTTTCTGTACTATTTGTGAAAATAAGTACAGGTCAATGGAATCTTTCTGTACTATAACATGTCCCGTTTCTCCAGCATTACCGGGACCACCTACAGAAGTGCGACCATCAGAGATCACAGCGACAACCGTCCGTCTGGCTTGGACTTACAGCGGCCCTGAGGAACCCCAGTACTATGTTATACAGTACAAGCCGAAATACGCAAATCAGGTAAGTTTCTCAGTGACGTATATTTTTTTCATTATTTATGGATTCATATTACAATACAATCAAAAACATTGGCAATATTGACCCAAAATCAAAGTCAGGTTTGTCTGGACAGAGCAGCTCTCAATATAGATTTTTGAAGCGATGACAGCTTTGCAATGAAAGTGCTGGTTGTCAAACTGACGGACGCCAGGTTCGATACCCACAAACGGCTTGAGCTTTCGATGAAAGCAGTACCGTTATCAAATTATGAAAAATATTGGTGATAGGGCACTTTCTATCACCGAAGCAATATACGATATAGATTTCGATGAAGTTTGTATGAGAATTATCTGAAGATAGAATTATACCCAAATCAGAGAGAGACATTGCAATTGTTCTAAATATTATTATTTTTTCGTGAAATTAACGAGATATGTATGTGACTAAGTTGAAAGTGAATACTTTCTAGCAAATGAAAAAAAAAATTCAAGTCAGATCACAAATTACGGAGTACTGAGATAAGAAAAAAAATTGAGTACCTACGACATTTTTGGAAGTTGGATAAAGTATAACCAAAGGCTTTCCAGACCTTGACCTTTTTTCCATTCCCCTGACTAAAACACAGACACCTACTTTTCGCAGGCTTTCAGTGAAATATCTGGAGTGATCACCCAGTACTACTCAGTGACAAACCTATCGCCGTACACGGAGTATGAAATGTACGTGATCGCGGTGAACAATATCGGCCGAGGACCTCCTTCTGCGCCCGCTGTCATCACTACTGGAGAAACCGGTATGTACCCTTCTATTTGCATCTACACACATAACTATCAATTCACTTCTAAACAAACCTTATTATTAAAAAACTCACGTTCATAATTACTTTATACTGTTTCTACGGGTGTAACGTGGTACTTACACGTAGTCGATATCACGATCAACAATAGTTTCGGCTTCTTTCGGAAGCTTTCATCAGGATCTTGAGTGCGGTGCGTTCGTCGCAGCGTCCCGTCTCGCACTGAGTCAAAGCGAGTCAATGATATACCCATTTTTTTTTAATTGGCAAGTTATATTAGTCTTCTTTGACGTGACATAATTGTCTTACATAATTACAACTTTCGTTATGTGCCCCATACCTAAGTCATTAACATAAATAAACATGAATCCGATATTGTATAGAACCGACCGAGTTATCTGGCATATTAAAAGAACCATTAGACCATTTTAAAGATATTGCCAGTTATACACATTCATACAATTTGGAACACATATAAAAGACACAAGAAAAACACATAAAAAAAAGTTTAATGAGGTATACCACATTGCACTTTAATTTTTGTATACCGTATACACTTAGTGTTGCAAGTGTCCAAATAAGAAAATCGCTAAGTGTTAACAAAATAACAAATCAGATTAATTTGTTCCTGAATAGCGAGTATAATCTAAAGTCACATTGATAACACACATCTCATTGAATTGCATAATTTGTATAATAACTTGATAGCGGTACACTTTGGTACTAACGATATTACATAATGTTCGCGGTTTCTTTACACGTATATACTACTACTTTTATAATACTATATTTATGAGATAATCTACTATTTTCTAGTGTCATATAATAACTGGTCTTAATTGCATACCACTACTTGGTAGTTATGTTTTATTCTTTATAATAATGTGGTGCAGTCCCAAGGGTCGGGTCCCAAGCCCGATTTTAGTGGATGCCTATGTCATAATATTATGTCGTTATTATGATCAATGAACAAACTATATAACAATACTTTCCATGGTATAGCTATAATAATGTGTCAATTAATCAGTCTGTTATGCCTTCCTTTCATATAATTATACAATTCAGTGCTTACAAGCAAACTTAAAAGTATTTAGAAGGCTGTGTTGCTTACAAATTATGGGTATTGTTATTTACCTTAATTTATCACATACTCTGTAAATGTATTTTAAAGCTGGCACCACTAGTGACCATTTTATGTAATTTCTAAAATAAAGTATTAGAACTGTCACAAAACCTACCTCATTATATGAGAGATATCCTAATACTCTGTATGTTTTCTTCTTCATCAACTTAAATAAATTATTAATTTATTTAACGTAAGATGTGACCTTGGTGCAGCTCTCTATGGTTAAAATCCCTTAATTTTTCTCAGCATATAACCATACGCTTGTTATCATTTCATTTTCTTGTCTCGCTTCCTTTTCGTAATATCATGACATTAATTATCATTGTTTTTTTTTAATATTTGCAAATAGATTTTCTTTTACGTCAATCTCTCAGTTTTATGGTTTTAAGGGTTTTCTTTTGAACGTTTTTTACATGCCTACGCGTATTTTACAACGTACGGCTGCCGTCGCTTTCATGTAAGTTGGCTTATTTCTAACATTATTTCTAATTTTATTTGCACCGTTGGTTTCATCTTTCCTAGTAAGTAGACTTAGTGCGTGATTATTTTTATATTTTTTTATTTCATGCACCATTTCGTTTTTTAAATTAAGGACTGGACGGATGTTGTTGCGATGATTGAATCGTCTCGAGATGATAGGGTAGCGTGGTGTTGTTGTTAACATGAATAGATGGAAAGTGCACCGTTCTCTATCGTATGAACTGTCTCTTTAAGAGTTGAATAACGTGTGCTCTGAATTTATATTGTGTAGAAAAAAACATGCATTCAATAATGGACGTTAACATTATTTGCATACAGTCATTGGCCGACGGTTAGAATTCGATATCGCAACGCAAGAGCAACGTAGGAAGTAACCGACAAGGTACACATGCGGCATACAGGCCAACCAGTCCATTTCGAAAATAACAAGAGAACCTATATCCACCGTGAAGATTCCTCGGCTGTAATAGTTTACCCAAGTAGTGGACTTAAAAACGTGTTCACAGTTCACACGATATAAACAAGAAAGTATCACCCAATCTATGTGCAGACAATTTACTTAGCTAACTAAATCTATTACTTTTGCTATACGACATCATTAATTCAAGCAAAAAAAATCAAGTTGTGTATTGTCTTCAGTAGAATAACCCATCATTAAAGAAAAAAATATTATTTTTAATGTCGGCCTCACTGGCGTCGCGTGTATTTTATTAAATTGTACCCCTGAAATAGATGAAAATATAAATTTGAGGTTTTTATGCATTTACTTATTATGATACTATGTTATCATCAAATAAAAGCTACACTAAACAGTGCTAATGTATTTACAAAAGGTTCAGCAAATTCTAATAACATTTATAATTTTTTCATATAACCCTAGTAAAGAGGCACTTCGTACTTGTTACCAGACATGACATGTTACTTGATTTGATACTTGATACTATTTTTAAATCAGTGTTTCTGTATGTTATTTTTGATAATTGTTTAATGTCTAACATATGTATTTTTGTATCATATAAAGTTGAGATCTTGTTGCAAATCACATCCACAATTTTTTGTCTATCCTCACCGTCTAGAGGTAGTCTGTAAGACATTGCATTAGCGATAAGACCGCCGATTGTACAGCCATAACCTGAATATAAAATTTTACAAGCTACATAGTACGATGCATACTTTTCGTGCCATTTATGACTTGCAATAGTTATTCTATTCTATATGTTTCCCAGCAACCAATTGAACACAGATCTATGTAACGTGATGATGATGTATATAACGTTATATTTAATCATCTCGAGACGATTCCGTATCGACAAAACTTGAACCTTGGCTCGATAGACCGTTAGAGAATTACACGTAGGCAATACGAGTAATTGTACTTAAATGCACTTTTTGTGTGATCTGTGTTACAATTGATTCAACTATTCTATAACTGTAATGTAACAAACCGACTAGGACTCACGTGGTAAACACTGGAAAATTACTCTTCGACCAGTTTCGAACTTATTGAGATACGTGCTGAGGCTCGCGCCCGCCGCCTGGCACGATCATAACTCCCAGATAAAGAACTGCAAATCAGTTCGAAAATGGTCGGAGAGTAATTTTCCAGTGTTTACCACGTGAGTCCTAGTCGGTTTGTTACATTACAATTATGGAAGTAACTCACGATAATTTTCATATTCTATAACTAATGGTGTATTCATTGTTTTTGCGTCCGTCTGCAGTGGATCCACTTTATGGAGGCGCAAGTAAGTATACAATAATTATAAATGTATATTAATGAGTTAATGTTGGGCTACGTATGGTGTCTAAACCAAGCATGCAGCTAGTTTTGCATTAATAATTTCTGCCTTTAATTTTGATGCGGATTTTCTAAATAGGGTCGTTACTTTTTATGTGATTCAGAAAGGTCAAATTATATTAGATTTGTTCGAGGAAGGAGGATTGTTTGAGGGGAGCTGAAGTATAAAGCTTTTGTTTAACGACTTTGCAAACAAACTTATCAAAAGCATCCGGTTATCTTTGAGGTTGAGCCCAATATCAGATGGTGTAAACGAGCGGTGGACGCGTTTAACTAAACTTTTTTGCTATAATTACTTTTTTACGAAAAAAAATCGTTTCTTATTGCCTCACCGTACTTATTACCTACACAAAGTAAGTACTAAAACTTTGGTAGTACATTATAGTTAATTGCCAGTTAGAAGTGATGAAAAACTACTGAACCAAGAACTTTAACCTTTAACCTTAGATTTTTAACCTAGTTTTACTACTACCCTGCCTCCAACATGAGATACAGTGGCAATATTTTATCTAAACTACGATAGACACGATTAAGAATAATAGATTTTAATTGTGTTGTAAGCTTTGTTAAATTACCTACAACCATTGAAAATCCCTTTAATAAAACAATGTAATTGCCTACTAATTATTTCCGATACCATTAATTAATTAGCAAGCCTTGTTGACACATCCATGTGTGTACCGTTTATTAATTTAAACGTCTCTAGTTGTCTCGTTACTCTTATAATTACACATTATATCATCAACGAGTTGTTCTCGTGTCGGAATTTCATTTCCCTTCCTTACTAACCTTAAATTCTGGCAACACAAAGAGCTATCACGTCTAATTTGCACGGCAATATATAAAATTATTAAATTTGACTCCGGGTAGCTCATCTCACCCCAAATTACCAATGTCGCGTAACTGTACAACCGAAAATAAAACTGCTGTGGCGGCGTAATGAAAACGTAGGTATAAAATTGCCAACAGGTTTTTTTATGTCTTAGGCACTTTACGGTTTCTAATAAAGGGAAAGTTCTGTTGGGATCACGAGGTCGGGCGTTCCGGTTTGTTGCGCCAAACAAGATTATAACGTTTTAATATTGGAACGTCGACTGAAAAACTTTGATTGTTCGCCCCTTCCGACTGAGCAGAGAGATGTTTCACTGAGTGACGCCCCTTTTCCCATCGTCCTATAAGCTGCGACAGCAAATCCTATTAAGATGGGTATTGTCCTCGCGACTCTCATTGTCTCATTATTTTTATTTTCATTTTGTTGGTAATTGAGACGCTGAGTCTACTCTTTTATTTGATGTTGCCATGTTTTCGCTTTATTACTTTTATGATAATCGGTGCGCGTTTAAAGGATTTAAAGGCGGAATTTCTGGGTTGTTATAACCTTTTGATTTCACTGACTTGTGTTAAGGAATATTAGGTTGAGGCGTTTCATTTCAAAAGGGTGGTAGCAGTCGAATTCTATTAGATACCTATAAATTAGTTGGTTAAAGAATGATATTTTTAAGAATTTCTCAAGATGTTTGTCTCGATATTATTTTCGTAGTCAGTTTTAAGTATCTGAGCATTGTATCCAGTATACATTATTTAGCCTTATTTAAGAACTATTCCAGTTTCATTAATACTTAAGATACCAATCTAATGGCTTTAGGAGACATTTAACTGAATCAGGCAATTTATAGGACAGAAGTATGTAGTTAACTTTGGCTTTACGACTGCGTCCCTTAGACCCTTTGTTTCTCAACAATGTACTCTCTAATACAAGATCTCTCCGCTACTTTAATATATATAAGCCTCTCCGCGAATAAAAGATTTCGTGAATACACTTTTTCTAAAATGTAAGCATAGGTATGTCATATTAAGGCAATTATGTGAGTCGCCGAATCAGACAACTTTTGTGGCCTAGTTTTGATTGTAAACTCTATACACATTTTTAATTATTTTATCACAGATAATTTGCTTAACGAACCTTGATAAAATTTATATGCAATAATTATAAAAGTGTAAACGTTGATGATATATTTTTTATTGCATTACATAATTCTGGAGTCATGCTTTGTGACGAGTAAAGAAATATATTTTAGTTAATTACGTATTTAATTAAAAATCTATACAAACAACTTTCGCTACTCATTAATGAGAAATTTTCTTGGAAAATGAGAACATCATCAATGTAGGCGAACCAAATAAGCATTATTATAATATTATGATATGATTAATAACAGAACACTTCGTTACTGTTCTAATCACATGTATACTAAATTAAAACGTATTGCGATACGTATATATACCCATTTTTTAGAGATATAATATCTTAACAATGGTAGTGATTTCCTTATTCAACCGAACTAAACTAAAATTTTGGAAAACTAAATCAGTTCTTTTATGGTTACGATAAAATCTAAATTAGTATGAGACTTATCAATAACATGAATAAAAATTAATGTATTTCTTAAATTTGAGGGTAGTTTTAGCGAAATTAAGTCGCCATTGGTGTCTACTAAAACTACCCGTAATTGGCCAGCAATGGAATTAGGAATAAAACTCTTCTATTATTAGTGAGAGAATTGTATAACCGTAAGCTTCCCTAAGTAATCTGTGCGTTGTATGGAGTGATAAGAATTTGAATTTTAGCATAAATATTGTAGAATACGTGTTATTTAAATTTTAGTGAATTTTAGCTAGATCGTGTGGTTAACAGAATTAAGGCCAATGTTCAAAATACAATTAAATATAAATGTATTATTATAATAATTATATATAATTATTTCCGTCCAAAGACAGGCGAAATGATATCATAACGTAAAATAAAAACACGTTTCTGTTGGGCAATATAATGGTTTTTCGTATAGATAATAGTGATATATAATATACCCGCTTTTGTATTTATAGGGTGTTGGTTATGTGTTATAGTTAAATAGGTACTGGAGTAGAAGTTATATGGCAAAAGCAGCTAGAAATTGATGCACTAACAACATTTTTGTTTGTATTGTATAAAACATTGTGAATCTAGAATAAAGGTGGGTTTCTAATTATTTGTTCATAACGTTAATAAACACTTAATCTGTGTATTGCATGATTAGATTTGTCTAACACACGTATAATGTACTAGGTACTCATCACCTTTTGCTGCTAAAGTACTATGTGTTATGTTTAATTGATAATTGGTGCAAATGCGACATATGATAAATATATTATTGATTAGTAGTATTTCGCAAATGCAGTTATAATTCCGCAAAATAATACTACTTGTTTATAATCACTGTCATGCACTCACTGTGTGTTTATGAAGATAATCTCCAAAGAATTGCATATGGGAAGTCGATGGGAAAAACTGTATTATTTTATCGGATGCAATATTTAACTATATATAAATAAGAATAGTAACTCTATACGTGCTCAAAACTGAACACTTGATTGATATTTTTTATTGTATAAACTATGTCGATGTCTTTAAAAGCCATACAGGCTTAAGATTTCATAGTTTGTCCTTTATAATTTCAATACAATTGCATGGTTTTTATTAAAAATAAAATACGTTGTTAAAAAACTATATATCTTCATAATCTTATTATTAATTAGTAATGACATTCAAAAGTCTACTATTGAGATTACACATTATAAAAATAAAAGAATTAATGTAATGTAAAAAAGAATTACATAGACTCACATGGTGCTACGCAACGCTTCAAGGTGTCAGCAGCTTTTAAAAATCTAATATTATATGAGCATTCTAGGTCTAGCGTGATAAAATCTTCGACCACATCGTCACTGATCATCAAGTGAGATAGTGGTCAAACGCTAGATCGAGAGATAGCAATATAAAATAAAATATAAATAGTATAAATATCTCACCTATCAAATTTTGTGACATTCAATAATCGCCTGGCCGCATCTTGTATCGCGAACGGGTGCCGAATTAGTTATGTTAATTAACAAGCGCAAACGTTGACCCACAAAACCAAGTTTTTATTATTAAACTTGATTATATACTACATAACAGAGAATAACATCCCTATCATGAACCCCAGATAGTCGCAAGATATAATTTTGTTGTTACCAAGATGTATATAATGATTATCGTTTTCAGAACCTGGTTCAGCACCGCGGAACGTGCAAGTTCGTCCCCTCAGCTCCAGCACCATGGTCATCCAATGGGATGAGCCAGAGACACCCAATGGCCAAGTCACTGTAAGTAGACAACGAGTGTGAAACAACTTGGTCCGATACATACCGTCGCCGTAGAGCTAAAGCTCACTAACTCGAAAAATGCCAATTTTTAACCGACTTCAAAAAAGGAGGTTACTCAATTCGACCGTAAATATGTTTATTTTTTTATATGTGTGTTCGCGGATAACTTCGTCGTTTATGAACCGACGATATTATTGTCGCGGTTGAAGACAGCACACAATGACAATTGATCCCGTGAGTAGTAAAGGTCTCAAGGTCCGAAAAATGGAACTGACTTCAACACTCAAAAGTGTGAAATAACTTGTCGAAGTCTGTACCATGAGCATAATATTGTGATGATAGTTACTTTTGTGAACTATCCTGGTACCGACTTCAACAAGTTATTTCACAATTTTGAGTGTTGAAGTCAGTTCCATTTTTGTTAAACATTTTTTTCGTTTTAAATATTGTTACTAAAATCACCAATTTTTTCTTCAAATTGCTGTTTACGTGGTTTTGTTTTAGAAATTTGTAAAAGTAACTAATTGTTAAATTCGACTCATTTTATGCCATGGAAAAACTATATGTAGGTAATCATTATTTTGCGATATCAATGCACTTCACATGCAAAACTTAGTCGATTTAGTTGATGTCTATTCACATTTCACAACTCAAAAAAATCTTTCAATGCACATAGCATTGTCATTTTGTACATAAAACCATTCTTTATAAAAAAAAAAAACTTGTTCTAGGTTGGGTAAAGGGAAGGTCGTATGAAACGTTTTCAAATGACAGGACTTTTCTACTACATTTTGAATGCGTATAAGGATAACGTCCATATATTATTTTTTTAAATCACACTCAGACCCCCGCACTAGGATTCCCAGTGTCGCGGGAGGCAGGGACACACACAAACAACCAAGACCCGGGACAAACATCTATACTCATCGCACAAATGCTTGCCCCTGCCGGGATTCAAACCCAGGGTCCCGGAGACACAGAAGTCTTGTCACTGACACTGACCACTGCGCCGCGGCGACCGTCAATTGGGCGTTTTCTTGTACTAAACGTTTTTGTTTGTCTCCTCAGGGCTACAAAATCTACTACACGACAGACCCGTCACAACCTTTACAGTCATGGATGTCTCAAATGGTAAGCTATGCGGTGAAAAGTTTTACTAAAAGTACTGTAAGCATTTGTTGAAAAAAACAAGTGAGAAAAGACCTGGATATGGATGCGGGAAGGAAAATAGCTAGTATATAGTAGAGTTACTTACCTCCAAAACTGGCCTACTTACTCTCCTAATTACAGCCCTCGTTCTGAGTATTAAGCGAGTGCTGTACTATGGCGTCTATTTTGGTGTAGTGAACAGTACTATGTTTCTATTCTGTAAGAAAGTTATTAATGGAATAAAGATTTTAACTTCATACAACATTTTCAGATGGTTTTTTTTTGTATTGTACATGTACAGCATTCAATTACGATCTAGCCTTAAGGCTAATGAGTAATTTAGTTTTGACTTAATTTGCTAAAACGAATAATTTTTTGAATGTGTCCATTAACACCTATCTTATTGTCTCTATTAAGGGGAAGACACCTTGTTCTTGTGTTCTTTAAGATGATAGCACTACCTTAGCTATTCACTGACACTTCACTACACTAACTCAAAAGATTTTTTCCGTTTAAGTCTTCTCACTATGTCCGTGTTGACGAAGAGCTGGATAGCCTTGACATTCAAAAAATGATGAGTGGTGGAGGTGATGAAGTCTTCGTTCATGAGTTTTTGCATACTTCTTGATTATATCGTATCGTAGTTAACAATACTATGTTGCTATGCTGTAAGGAAGTTATTCCTGGAATAGATATGATAACCTCGTCCAACATTTTCAGATGGACAACAGTCATTTAACGACGATCAGCGAGCTGATCCCACATACAGTGTACACGATACGCGTTCAATCATATACTTCAGTTGGGCCGGGCCCCATATCTGCCCCCGTGCAGGTCAAAACTCAACAAGGTATGTACCAAACCTCGCGCCTACCACAACTGGGTGAACAATTAGAAAGATGTCAACTCTAATGACATGTTCTTTGCTAACAAAAGTTTTTACTTTCCGCTGACAATTCGTTTGGACGAACTGCCCATCGTACGAACGTAGTGGTTTATGTGGAATGTGGCTGGTGGTAACGTAGAGGCCTGTAGCGTAACTTAATATATCGATTAATATATCGATAACTGAAATCGATTGTGATGTATTTTTGACTGTTATCCGGTCTTACATATCAGGCATTGAACTTGGAATCCAAATAATACTATGTACTTACATAAATTAGCTGTCAAAAAATCATTTGCTTTTCAAATATAATCACTATAGTCACTATTGACATATAGTACTTAATATATATCTATAGCGACTATAGTACCACGAGAAGACTATAGCACAATCAATCTCATTTCAGCAAGGCCCAAGAGAAGCGAGTACTAAAGATATACTTCGCTCATCTATCCGAATTGCTCGCTTCGATTGCGATCTTCAACATTGCGAATTCTAAATAATGGGTATTTTCCAGGAGTCCCTTCACAACCGTCCAACCTAGTGGCAGTAGAAGCCGGAGAGACGTCGGTGACCCTCTCGTGGAGGAGACCAGCTCATGCCGGAGATAACATCGTGTCCTACGAACTGTACTGGAACGATACCTACGCCAAGCAACATCATAGGAAGTAAGTTGACGGTTCAGGAACTAAGTACATACCTAAAAAAAAATTAATATTTGAAACTAACGGTATACTTAGATTTTTCAGGCATTGAAACAACATTAGTGCCTCCAACTTCGCGTTCCGTTTCACCGTTCAATGACTATTCCTTGATTAATTAAACCCTTACCATCTCATGTAATAGATGATTGTTGATCTTAAACTAACTTTTTTTTTAGTTATTATAAGTTTGCGTTTGACAACTGTCTCACCTGATGTTAAGTGATGACGTTGTCTAGGATTTAGCATGCAAGCCTAGAAGGTACCTATTCACTCGCTACTTGAAGACTCCAGGATTGTACATAACGGGAAACACAGACTCGGGCAACGAGTTCCATTCCTTGGCAGTACGCATTAAGAAAGTGGAAGCAAAACGCTTCGTACGTATAGGTGGTATATCTACCATTATAGCGATGGCGAATTGCCGTACGTCGAGTCGACCGATGATAGAAAGGGGATGGTGGGATCAGATTATGTAATTCCAGTGCACATTCTCCGAAATGCACCCGATAGAAAACTAATAGGATAGTATCTGTTTGTCATCGTGTGTGTTTGGTACAGGCGGATACCAATAACAGAGACGTACACCCTGAACGGGCTGTACCCGAACACGCTGTACTACATCTGGCTGGCGGCGCGGTCGCAGCGCGGCGAGGGCGCCACCACGCCGCCCATCGCCGTCCGGACTAAACAATACGGTATGTGGCGTCCGGCCCGGGGTCCCGCACCGTACGCGTACGTACTCGGACATCGGGTGGGAATGAGATTTTATATTGAAAACCTCACAAAACTTTAAATTCATTTCGATAACAATATTTTTAGTAAAATTGCGGTTTCACTTAGGCACAAAAAAATATACCTACTTAAATTAAAATATTCTACGTTCTTCTTCTTCTATAAATGTATAGGCCAAAAATCGTGTATACAAATTATTTTCTCCAAAACACTGTCATGTGTCATGTGTGTTAAGAATAATTAATTGATCAAGAATTTAGCGTTTATTTCATTTCTGTCTATCTGTGTGTGTATTGTCTGTGGTCCTCGGTTACCTTCTTATATATACCTCAAGAACTGGTAAAAATAACTGAATACTGTTTTCGCATCTGTATTCTTTGTGATTGGAGTTTCCAGGTAGTGTTTAGTATATTATTAAATTTGATTTCTATATGGCGCCAGGAGCCGAGTGATTAATATCTCGTCGTCTGCACCTGTAAATTGCCCGTTGGACCAAGATTTCAAATAAGTAATAATAATAATAAAAGTTTATGCCAACACTACTTTATCCCGTATATTTTATAAGTTGTGAAATAAGTAACGTCCGTTGGTTCTGGGTTAAAGGCCTGTATGGTGAGAAAGTTAGAAATATTTAAAAACAACCAAGATTTTTCATGGCATAAGGTACGTACATGAAAAAGGCCCACAGGATGTTAGTGGTAACCTCTGCCTATATATAGACAGATAGGTACAATTCATAAAGAACTGCACTTCGCCCGTCACCATGAGACATAAAGTTGGTACGTCTCATGTGCCTGTAATTTCACCGGAAACCATAACCTTCAAACGGGAACACAGTAATGCGAACACTACTGCCTGGCGGTAGAAATAGATATGATGGCAGTACTTCCCCGTGCGAACTCTCACATAGAATAATACTTACTCTTAACGTTACACAAATAGCCCTGATAAAAAACTAACATATTCTTTTGTGTCTATTGACAGTCTTGTAGCAAAGGTTAAAAGATCTTCTATCTAAAGTATATTTTTTAAATATGTAAATAAAGCAAAGAAGGAATGAACTTGGATTCAGAAGACTCAATAGAAATGATCAAAGATAAACCTTTTCAGTGCTTTGAAATATTACCTCTAGAGTAAATTTTATTGTATAATAAACAAGATCTTAGAAAAAATCCCGTATACGTAGATCCTTTCATGGGTTTCATATTTAAGACTTCAAAGATCCGTGTATACAATATCAATCTCTTTGACGTCGACGAAACTCTGAAACTATGCGAGACATCGTTCTGTAAAGTCTAAAAAGTTCAAAGACATTCTCCGTAAATTGTTTGGAATTCTCCTATCTTGAAATTTAACAGTCAAGTATTATGGTGTTTCGAGATGTTTCTGATAGACAGAGCGTCACGGGTTAAAGCGACAATGATTTCATCATATGCGTTGAGTTGCAAATCAGCTAGGCGCTCAAATATGAGCCTTCATTCAAACCAAGATTTGAACCATGTCGCTCCAACTACAGATTTTATTTCATATCGCTCTAAATTTGAACTTGTTATATACAGACTACGAACCACGCAATAGCTTTAGGCTTATTCGATCCTTTAGTTGCAATTGCTTAGTTATTTTCTAACTCACTCTTAGGTACGGAACCACCGAGGTTGCTTTACGTATAACCTCAATCAGCAAACGTATATTTTCTTCGTTCATTGAGAACAAATCAACACAACACATCGATACAACCCTTCAACGATCGATTTAGATGGTTATTTGCACTCGGAGTCAAATCTTAGATAAATAAAATTATGACTTGACTCAAGCGTCACTCGAATATAACAGATAAATATTCTAGTTATTTCATTTATTACGTGTAGGTGACCTGACAAAATGGTGATTTAGGTTTTTTCAATTATGGCACTGGTTAAAAAGGTAGAAAGAGACAATGTTGGAGTGAAACAAAAAACATGTTTTTTGGTAGATTTGAAAGGATTTTTAATTTATTTTCTTCTTTAATCATTCTAGTGAGCTTTGTGATCTCAGTTTGATACTTACTCGCAAGTGGCTCTGGGCTGATCTGATCACCTGAGTGTACCATCAGTAACAGAGAATGGTTCATAAAGACTTTAATCGTTGCAGTATAAAACAGAGTGATTCTTCTTAGTACTTAAACAAAGCGATACTCTTCTGTGGGTATACTAAACGGTATGGCGTCATCAGAATTACGCCGCCATTTGAATTTGAAAAGTTTATATTACCAGAATAAAGATTGCAGAAGTTTTTAGCGTCATTTTTTTTAACATTAGTATGCAAGCAGTTTAACCTGATGACGTATAAAATGCATTTTATGGCAAGTTGGCTCGTTTGGCGATGCTTTGTACATAAATTTGATTACGATACATAAGTATTCAATCAATAGTGATCAATAGATTCACGGTTTGATTCACTGACCTCAATAGCGAAAAGTAGACTTTATCTATTGGTAATAGGTATAATACAAAATATCCAGCTGACGAGGCAAGTCGTAGGATATCCTTTTTTATCCTTATTATATGAGTACTATCACTGACTAAATAAATAATCTGAGTTGACATGGTCTTAAATCTTTCACGATACAATATTAAATATTTTGCAAGAAAACTCCTTCCCATCCGATATTTGTGAACATGTGAGAGTGTATGACCTGTGTGGGTTACCAAGGTAAACATCCCTATAATATTTCACATATCAGCACCTGCCCGGCACGCAGCCAGTAATTCAAGCACAAAGCACCAAGTTTTTATATCACAATATGTGTTTTGTATCAGTAATATCGAAACGGTAAAGTGTACGCATATTCTCCGAAGTAAAATCAGTAATATAATATGTAATTGAAGCGTACACAGTACCCTAGTAGTAGCTTTATGTTGTACGTAGGACAGTTTTAAGGAGGTTTACACCTCATGTGATATTTATGTATATATATATAGCTAGCGACATGACAAACATTTGGTTTTTTTTCTTTTCCTATTTCTCCGCAAGTAGCGCGGTGGAATAAGTTTTAAATGCGTGTACACCGTCGTTTGTACACACTATGTATATAACGATAGTAGTGGTATTTTATTGCGTGGTGTTTTTCACGTCGCTATCGAAAATATAATTCCAATTTTATTCCAACAGGCAAAAGAGTGACGGATGTGAAGTAGAGATGTATGGGCGAGCGGATCCTACACAATGCATGCTTGTACACTTTTCATTTTGGGCACTAAAGCGTTCAGTGATTGCATCGGGTAGGGTAAACGGGTCGTTTGAGTTGCAGGATAACCATCTGCCGTGGAATATGTGGCATAATATTGAGATTGTGTAGTTCCTGGAGCGCCCCCGATGAATGTGACCGCGGTTGCGGTTTCGCCGACCGCTATTCGCGTGACGTGGCAACCGCCTCCGGCCGAGCGGGCGAACGGAAGGATCGCTTACTACAAGCTGCTGTGCGTGGAGTCGGGTCGCGGAGACTCCGAGGCGACCGTCGTCAAGTTGAACCAGACGACATTCTTGCTGGACGAACTTCGCCGTTGGACGGAGTACCGCGTCTGGGTGCTCGCCGGGACCAGCGTGGGCGACGGCCCGTCCTCGTACCCCATCACTGTCCGCACGCATGAAGACGGTACGTGTCTATACGATTGGATAATGGACATCTATCATTTTTCATTGATCGCTCGATTTTGTGATTCAAATATGTAAGGATATTTACCGACATAGGATTACCGATACAATTTTCTCTTTCCAAATTAACAAACGTAGATTATAAAATTCTAATTTATTTGCTTCAACTTGGCACTTTTTTTAATAGTTGACCCGATGACCATAAAATGTAGGGTCATATCAGAATAATAAAAATATGAGTTCTAAAATATGTAGATACTGTTTTGCATTAACAGCGTGCCAACTCAGAATTCACATTTTGATACTGTCCAACAGTTTGGCAACATTAAAATTTTAGAAGTGGACAGCAGACAGAAATTCGAAAATATACCTACAACTTTCATAACATTAATTATACCTACATATTATTTATTAAATAAACATAAAATCGAGCGATATTGAGCCAAAGAAATATTATTTCCTAACTACATATGTTTATTTTAAAAAAAATTGCTCTAGCTATGTTAACTATGTTTCTTTGGTTATGTAACATCAAAGGACCACTTGTCTTATTTAGAAATATGCAAATCAAATCGTATGTTAAGTCTTCACTGAAGTTTTTCAAATATCGCGCATTATTATATAATTTCAACACATCGCGATTCTAGCAAAAGCTACCATTACAATATGTACGAATATTTTTAGGGTTTTAACCAATTTTATTCGGTGATTAAAATTTTTGTCCTCGCATATGGATAATTCTCTTCAAAAATTGTTGTTACACCATAGATCAATTTATATTTGAGCTGTTCAAAGCGTTTATAGTTGATGTATCAATTAATGTGTTATTAACATTATCAGCTATATTATAACCGTGATTCCTAAATTTTACGAATTCTTAATTTTCTTTAAATATTTCTAATAATTCTGTCTGATTCAATACTTTCGATTCTCATTGAACCTTTGATATTACATACGCAACCGTACATTTCATAACATGCAACTAACGAATTTTCGTAATGTTTTCAACTAGAATATTGGACTGCAATGTTGGTATCGGTAATATAATATTTAACTAAAATTATCCCAAATTCAATTAGCAAAATTTAATTATTGATATGGATAATTTTAGTGTTCTACTTTCGGTGGTTGATGCAATCGGAATGGTCACATCAATTTGATAAATCAAATTTGTAATTGAAAATCTATTATTTATTAAAAGAATGAACATATCAATTTGATTTATCAAATCTATTTACAATTTTATAGATTTTAATAATTTTTATTTATTTTATTTATGAATTATGTAAATTTGACAAATTGATAAGGATTAATTTAGTGTCTTGTCCATTTCGATTGTTGTTCATATTATATTTTGTGATATTGAATTTAATGGTGATGGGTTTCAAAAAGTATCTTAAATAAAGTTTAAGTTCATTATCATAATAGTTATTTCCTAAATGCGCAATTTATTACCAAGATACTAACCATTTTTTCTTTTGTTTCTTTTTTGTGAGCATATAGCAGGATTCTGAACATGGAGGTTATGTCTCGTAACGAAACTTTTCTATGCTTGCCGAATATTATGTATCATTATGTCACAAATTTTGGTTACACCGTTTTTCACCGCTTATAAGAGCGGAATAGAGTTGATAATTCCACTCACTGTCACATGTAATGATTTCATAATGATGAAGCGTCTTATCGACTCGTCATCCACTACTCGCTGATAATGATGGCACTCACTGAAATGCAAACCTTATAATTGCACCTGGTTAGTGTCAAAAGCACAGTTATTATTGATTTTGGCGCACAGTTGTTGAGTATTTAGCGATGGACACAATTTTGCATGCTTTCTTTACCGACACAGCACCGTTTTTCGTTCAGTTAATTCCACTGAGCACCGGTTAGGATGTCGCTTGCGGCGCGCGATCGTATAACGATCGCGTCAAGCAAGCGCTGCACTTTTAGGCGCACTCTGCACAATTAGCGACGACACGAGGTGAGAGAGCGAGTGCGTGACACAACAACGGTCTGCCGTCTGCGTCGCCCATTCCGACATGTTCAGCAAGAGCCACTCAAGTCGAATGGCAATTGATCGAACATGGAATGTACTGGCGCGCAATCGGCTCGGCCGCTCCGACACGCACCACGGCCCGAGCGCCGCATTTGAATACCAATACCGTTCCACACGACACGCGCGCATGCTATACTTACTACTCACGACTACTTCTACTCACTATACTCTCTACTACTATCTACTATTAGCGGGTACGTCCGGGCTGAAGCAATCCCGAGGATCCGCTAAAACTCTTCCTAATCCCCATTGGCTAAACGGGATCCGAGGGATATGAACCGCGACTATCTTCGCCTGTGCTCCCCGAATGCTCGATACTAGACTACGCGCTACCTCTATCTTCCTCTATCTCTCTGTCTCACTTGCTCTCGCTAAGACTTTTTGGCAGTAGGAGTTTCAGTCTCGCCTCTCTTCTTTCTTCTGTAATCTCTTTATCAGACTGTCTATCGTCGTGCATGCACACTAGATACTGTGACATACAAAAAACTATTATGCCTAACGTTCGCTATTGCCGTTAACAATCTACGAGCGGGGAAAGAACGCTACGGATCACACCGGCATCACGACACTCCTGTTAAGTACAACCACTTATCTACTTACTACATTACGATATTTTAGAAGAGCACTCCAAATGGACACTGACACACACTGACCAACTACATCACAGAGGAGAACACGAGGTATGAGTCACACACGGAAGCAACAACGGGCGCACATTGCTCACAAGACACTGAAGCACACACACACATAGACTGGCGGCGTCGAATAATCAATACATGTGCGTGTGAGTGACTTCTCTACGACGTGGGGTAAAGATCGCGCCTCGCCTTTTTCTGGTGTAATTGATGCGCGTTTGTAACAAGTGCTTGTGTGAGCGGTTTTTACTCGTAAAAGATTTCCCGCGAGAACGTTCCGCACAAGCATTTTCAGACGACTCCGGAAATGAAATTTGTATTTGCTCGCTGTGCCGGGAACAGAAAAAGGCGACACACGCGAACCTAGACCGGCGCCGATGTCCCGAGCGGATTAAACTGAATGCGCCTCTTAAAGAGCTGAAAATACACGAGGAAGTAAATATGAGCCCCCATTCTGCTGACAAGCGTTCTACTCGTAATCTCTCACTTAGTAGTTCCGTTCGCCCTGCAATGTTCGCACAATTTGTCTTAAATGTATTTGAATGCGTTTTTCTCTTTTTTCTCTCGTCACTGACTTTGTATGGGCCGCTGGTAACCCGTACAGCCATAAGGAGTGAGTATAAATTACTTTAGTGCTTGTATCGATGTGCATCTGTGCTTGTGCCTCAGCTTTATGTAGTACCTTCCTAGCACTACTCTAACTATTCTAGCGCAAACTGCAAGAGGTTACCTTGAGGCATGTCTTCGTAGACGTAATTTAAAGAATTCACCGAAGACTTGATATCTTATTCACTTTGGAGTTCCAAAGTGTAACGTCTTGAAGCATGATCCCTTGCAGTGTGTGAATTAATAATATTTCTAGATTTAGACATGCAGCTTTGGATAACCTATAGTGTATAACTTAATGTTTTCTGTAAAAGCTTGACGATTTTAGTTGTTCTAAACGATGTGGATTGAAAGGTAATGGTTTTAATTGGTTTATGGTGATGTGAAAGGGCGTAAATGATATGTCTCAGTGTGTGTTGGTATTCAAATGCCCGATCGAGGATGCTGACAGCGGGTGTAGAGACTCGCCGCTGACTGAAATACTCTATCAGCATCGACGACGGTGACTACCGACCGCACTAACCGCAGCTTTCCCCAAAACTCTTTTAAAGCTTCATACCAATTTAGACCCCATGAATTCGCTTTAAGATAGTATTTATATTAGTGCTCCCGTAGATGCTGATAGGGCATTTTAGATCTAAAAGAAAATTAGGTCCGGCTCAGTCATCTAACACAGTATTTGTGTGCTCACAGTGCCCGGGGAGCCCCAAGAGGTAAAGATCACCGCCATCAACTCTACCTCCATTCATGTGACGTGGAAGCCGCCTCAAGAAAAAGAGAAAAACGGCATCATACGAGGGTACCATGTTCACGTGCAAGAACTGAGAGATGAGGTAATTATTTTATGTTAATATAGGTTATTTTTCGAAGCGTTGATAGCTCAGCGGTGGAGGCGTTGGCTGTCAAACCGACGGAGGCTGGTTCGATTCCCACCAATGGTTTGAGCTTCCGGTTAAGATAATACCGTTATCAATTTACCACCATTGTGCTTCCGAGTATACGCCTGGATAGCGACTACCCTCAAGTTTGAAAAACTGTCACTAAAGATATAGTGTGCTCAGACGGCAGTCCTTGAGAGCCACCACACTATCTTCTTTTATTATTTATCGCACTCACACTTCACACTCGGATTCCCTGTGTCGCGAGAGGCTTCTATGATTATAGACAAACTTCTATGTTTATCACACAAACGTTTGCCTCTGCCTAGGTTAATAATGTAGCTCTAGCGTAACTACATCTTCACTGACCATCAAGTGTGTATGTATGGTCTTAGTCTAGAATTTTTAATTATTTTCCATACTTCAGTGCGTTTCAGCGAAATTTATTAATTTAATTTGTCTCTACAGGGTAAAGGTCTTCTCAATGAGCCAATGCGTTTCAACGTCATGGATGAAACGACGCTCGAGTTAAACGTGACTGGCCTCCAGCCGGATACCAGATACAACGTCCAAGTAGCAGCTTTGACTAGGAAAGGAGACGGTGACCGGAGTCCACCAGTAACTGTGAAAACCCCTGGCGGTGTTCCAAATAGACCTGTTGTGACATTGAAGTGAGCTTATATATATTATACAATAGTATGAATTTATATTTGGGTAGCAAAAAACTGCTGCAACTAACACATATACTTGCTTGTTTCAGGGTTTTAGAGCGTGAACCAGTTGTATCAATTGAATTGGAATGGTTGAAACCGGCTCAAACGTATGGAGATTTACTTGGATATCGGTTGAAATTCGGAAACAAAGATCAACTACCCCTAGAAGAACTCTTATTGCCTATTAAAACCACTTCATACAAGCTGCAAGATTTAGAAAGAGGCGTCCAATATGAGTTTCGGATAGCGGGGAAAAATCATATTGGTTTTGGACAGGATGCAATTAAGTATTGGCTCACCCCAGAAGGTGCACCGAAAGGACCACCGACGAATGTCACTTACCACTTTCAAACTCCAGACATCATCAGCGTCACTTGGGAACCTCCAGTTAGAGCAGATCGTAGCGGCCAAATAAAAAAATACGATATACAATTCTACAAACGAGGTGATCAATCGTCAATGGTAGAAAAGACAACTCAAACTACGAAAGCTGTATTTACTGGCTTAGAAGAGGATGCTCATTACGTTTTCAAAGTTCGAGCGTATACTGATCAAGGAGCGGGACCTTACAGCAAAGATGTTACTGCTCACACTGAAAGAGATATTGGTAGAGCCCCAATGTCAGTTAAAGCCGTTGCAACTTCTGAATCCGGTGTTGAAGTCTGGTGGGAAACTTTTAGATCAAGGAAGAAGATTATAGGATATGTCATATTCTATACTATGACCCCCGTTGAAGATTTAGACGACTGGCAACAAAAAAGTGTACATGTAACCCACTCGGCTGATTTAGAAAATTTGGAGAAATTCGCAGAATACGCTATCGCAGTCGCAGCTAAAACAGCAGATGGACTCGGGCGGTTATCAGAAAAAGTTACTGTTAAAGTTAAGCCGGAAGAAGTTCCTTTACACTTAAGGGCTCAAGACGTGTCCACGCATTCTATGACTCTTTCTTGGTCGCCTCCTTTGCGTTTAAACCCCGTCAGTTATAAAATTTCTTACAATGCCATTAAAGAGTTTGTTGACTCGCTTGGGATGACACAAACGCAAGAAATTCCAAGAAGAGAAATTATTGTAAAGCACGATAGAACCTCGTACTCAATAAACGATCTCTCGCCGTTCACAACGTATAATGTGAACGTAAGTTCCATTCCCAATGATGACTCATACAGACCACCTACAAAAATTACCGTTACAACCCAGATGGCAGCTCCCAAACCTATGGTAAAACCTGACTTTTATGGTGTTGTTGAGAATGAAATACTGGTCATTCTTCCTCAAGCTTCTGAAGAATACGGACCTATATCGCATTATTATTTAGTAGTAGTTCCTGATGATAAATCTCATAATCATAAAAATCCTGATCAGTTCCTAACCGACGATTTAATCAAGAATAATATTAGAACCGACGACGAAAATGCGCCGTACATAGCTGCCAAATTCTTACAAAGAAACATTTTATATACATTCCATTTGGGTAACGATGAAATGTATGAAGGCTTTTTGAATAGAAAGTTGAATCCGAGTAAAAGGTATCGCGTATTTGTCAGAGCGGTAGTAGATACTCCGCAAAAACACCTTTACACATCGAGTCCTTTCTCGGAGTATTTATCATTGGATATGCGTGAAGCGCCACCCGGTGAGGAACCGAGTAGACCTGACCCTAAAGATAACAATGGAGATCCAGAAATCAGAATAGAAGAAAATAGAAAAGAAGCGGGAATGATCTGGGTTATAGGTCCAATTATAGCAGCTTTGATGCTTTCATTATTATTAGTGTTGCTTTTTATAGTAAAAAGACGGAGACAACCATGCAAAACACCTGACCAAGCAGCCGTAACGAGGCCATTGATGTCAGCCGACGTTGGTTTTGGCGCGCCATCCGATCCTGTAGAAATGAGACGACTAAACTTCCAAACTCCCGCAATGATCTCCCACCCACCTATTCCTATCTCAGAGTTGGCTGAGCATATTGATAGGTTGAAAGCGAACGACAATATGAAGTTTTCGCAGGAATACGAAAGTATTGAGCCTGGCCAACAATTCACGTGGGACCATTCTAATATGGAAGTAAACAAGCCTAAGAATCGTTATGCTAATGTTATTGCTTACGACCACAGTCGTGTAATCTTACAGCCCATAGACGGTTTACTCGGAAGTGACTATATCAATGCCAATTACTGTGACGGTTACCGTAAACATAACGCTTACGTGGCCACTCAAGGGCCCTTACAAGAAACGTTTGCTGACTTTTGGCGCATGTGTTGGGAATTGCGGACCTCAACTATTGTAATGATGACCAAATTGGAAGAAAGGACAAGGATTAAATGTGATCAATACTGGCCTAGTCGTGGAAGCGAAAATTATGGCACCATGACTGTAACGATCGCAGAGGTTCAAGAGCTTGCCACGTATTGTATTCGAACGTTCCAAGTGACAAGGAAAGAGAGCGCCGAGAGACGCGAAGTCAAGCAACTTCAGTTTACTGCGTGGCCTGATCACGGAGTTCCTGACCATCCAGCGCCTTTCTTGCAATTTTTGCGTCGTGTTCGTGCTTTGAACCCGCCCGATGCCGGTCCTTTAGTCGTCCATTGCTCCGCCGGCGTTGGTCGCACTGGCTGCTTTATCGTTATCGATTCAATGCTGGAGAGAGCTCGTCACGAGCGCACTGTAGATATATACGGACATGTCACTTGTCTACGCGCTCAACGCAACTACATGGTGCAAACTGAGGACCAGTACATCTTCATCCACGATGCGTTGCTCGAAGCAGTCGTCTGCGGCGACACTGAAGTCCCGGCACGTAACTTACACGCGCATATTCAGAAATTGATGCGTATTGATACCATCGAGAATATCACCGGTATGGAGTTGGAGTTTAAAAAGTTGGCTAATATGAAGGCGGATTCGAGTCGATTTGTGTCGGCCAGTCTGCCTTGTAACAAGCATAAGAACAGGCTTCTACACATCTTGCCGTATGAATCTACCCGTGTATGCCTGAGTCCCCGTGATGGCTCCGACTACATCAACGCATCCTTTGTCGATGGTTACAGATATAGAGCCGCTTATATTGCCACTCAGGGACCTTTACCTGATACTACTGATGACTTTTGGCGCATGCTTTGGGAACATAACTCTACTATTATTGTGATGCTGACTAAATTGAAGGAAATGGGTCGAGTGAGTTGTGATTCTGTTTTTTTTATTGAGAATTGTCTCCTTTGTTTTATTGCTTACGTGAATAATTGGTTTTAGGAAAAATGCCACCAGTACTGGCCTTCCGACCGTTCAGTACGGTACCAATGCTTCGTGGTTGACCCCATTGCGGAGTACAACATGCCCCAGTATATCTTGAGGGAATTCAAGGTTAGTGATGTAACGATGTTTTTTTAGCTTAAGAAATAAATACATTTAGGGATCCATAAATCAGTTTGAACGACATAAAATTGTTCTAATATAAACAGAAATCAAGTAGAAACGCTGCCGTACTTCAAAATATAATTTGTATACGTTTGTTATTTTTGTTTGCTAAGCCCAGATTTGTATTTTCATTTTAACATTATCCCTCCAGAATTTATTGTAGGACTTGACCTCTATTTACCTTAACTACAATGTAGTGGAATGTAAATTACCATCTTTGTCAATTACGTTTTGGATTCAACCAAATCTTTTAAATCAGGTAACAGACGCGCGAGACGGTGCGTCCAGAACGGTCCGTCAATTCCAGTTCACAGACTGGCCTGAACAGGGGGTACCCAAGAGTGGAGAAGGCTTCATAGACTTCCTTGGACAAGTGCACAAGACAAAGGAACAGTTCGGACAAGACGGTCCTATAACTGTGCATTGCAGGTAAACAGAAAACTTTATAAAATAACTAGCTGAGCCCCGCGGTTTCACCCGCCTGGACTATGGTTTTCCCCTACCTCAGTTATCCCACGGGGACCATATTTTATCCGGGATAAAAAGTAGCATGTGTCCTTCACCATGGTTCCATCTATATCTTTACCAACATTCATCAAAATTGGTTGAGCGGTTTAGGCGTGAAAACGTAACGTGATATCCCACCGTAGAAATATCACATTATAAAACCGTGAGCCTAAAGTATTTGCATTGCAGATAACTTTGGTTTCATGAATCTAACTTCTCTAGCCCACACTTAAGGTGGAGTGCATCTTTGACACTTCTGTACCAAACAAACAAAACGTTCTTCGCCTTGTCATCATTTTACATCATTATCCCACACATCAATATTCACATCATCTCAGCCATAGGACATCATAGAGCATAGACATCGGCCTCCTCCATTGATTAACGTGAGTGTTAATCAATGGGGGAGGCGAAAGAAGCCAGAAGAGGTGTTTCTCAAAATACATTTAGCTTGCATATTAAAGGTCTAATTCAAGCACAATCCAGCATTTATTTGGTCGTGACAAAGGGCAGTGATCGAGAAAACAATGGTAGTGATTCTCTTTATCAACAAAAGTAAACTAAAATTCTAGAAAATAAGATAAATTAGTTATATGGTTACGACAAAGTCTAAATTTTATGACACTTATCAATAACAAAACTAAAAATCGATCTTTTTATTAAAATTTCGGGTAGTTTAAGGTAAAATAAGTCGCCACTTATTAGCTGTCGACTAAAACTACCCGCAATTGGCCAGAGCGTTGCATAGAGTTAATACGAATTTAAATTTGAGCGTAAATATAATACCAGCCTTTTCATTTCTAAGAATAATAATACATCTTTGCTAATTTGAGTTATTAACAGAATTAGGGTCAATATGAACGCGACGTGAGGTGGGATACTAAACAAATCGTGGGACTGAATATGAAGGTCTGTTTTTATCAATTTTGTTTAGCAGTCATGCTATAAGGCAATTGTTTTTGTGCAGTGCGGGCGTTGGGCGCACGGGAGTGTTCATAACCTTGTCGACGGTGCTGGAGCGGATGCAATACGAAGGAGTGGTCGACGTGTTCCAGACTGTCCGCACGCTGCGCACCCAGAGACCTGCCATGGTCCAGACTGAGGTCAGTACAACACAGTGCGTCACACATCGTCACCGTCAAACGTTGAAACAGTAATATTTTTACTTTATTAACCGACTTCAAATAAAGGAGGAGATACTCAATTCCACCCGTATGTTTTTTTTTATTTTTTAACGGACTTTCATAAAGAGCCTGAAGTGGATCTACATTCGGTTGTATTTTTTTTTGTTTGTCACTAAACTCTGTCTTTATCGATTTGATAGGACTAGGATAGGATTATACACTGGTGCCATAGAAATTCCATAAAAGCAATACTTGACCAAATGGTCAAATATTTATTATTATTTTTAAAAACATGTCGAGAATATCGTTTTTTAACCGACTTCATAAAAGGATGAGGCTTCTCAATTCGACCGTATATATTTTTTTGTGTGTGTTCGCGGATAACTTCGTCGTTTATGAACCGATTTTGATGATTCGTTGTTATCATATTATTATCAAATATATTCTGTTTGTTTTTCTTCTTGGCTTCGCATTTTATGCGTTTAGCCAATGTCATATAAACCCTCTGACTTATTACATGAGTAACTCCCGTGTTTTATACATTCATAATGTGTCAAATAAACCTTCAAGTTTTGCGTGAAGTTGTGGGCATAAGCTTAAAAGTTACCCCGAAAGCCCATCTCCGCTCTCTTTTGATTTAATGAAGTAACGGCACTTTTCTGAGCGTTTACCAGGAGATTGCGGGAGAAGTAAAGAAGTGAGATTTGCCAGGTCTCTAGGTTGGTTCGTATTATCTACACGCGTGCACTTTCAAGGACACTTAACGGTTGATAACCCCTCATTATCAGAAACTGATAAAACACTAATTCTGTAAAATAAAGCATTATGTAAATGTCTAGAATTCTTCATTAAAATTCCTCGCCACCACCCCCGACTAACCTTTATGTTATAATTATTCTTCCACTCAAATGTAATGTCTTGTTTACACAGGACCAGTACGAGTTCTGCTATCGGGCAGCGCTGGAATACCTCGGCTCGTTCGACCACTACACCAACTGTCGCTGAGATCGGCTCGTCTAAGCGCGGGGCACAATTTGTCTTGACGTACTTAATTTTATACGGAATCGGGGAAAGTGTAAAGCCCTTTGTAATGGGAATCGATGACAGTAAAAAAACACGTGTTATTTTTATTATAGTCTTATACCACAAATTATTAAGTAAACCTTGATCGTGATTAAGATATGAACTTGAAAAAGTATAGTTCTATTAACTTGATCATTAATATATATATCATAATGATTAATTCCTACTTAGTTCTTAATTGAATTGGTCGTATTTTCTGTACTTAGTTGATTAAAATGTTTGGAAAGTTATATTAGAAGTCCGGGTTACACTTATGTTTATATCGAATCGTACTTGGGCTGAGACTCCAAGCAGGAGAACCCCTATGACGTGATATGATTGTGTATTCACACAGTATATATACTCCCAAATTGTACCTAAATACCTATTCTCTAGATCTGTTACTTAAACTATTCTAACAAAAGCATAAATTTGAACCATTAATTCAGTTGATAAGTGTCTCTTTATATCTAAGTCAAATAAAATGATGGCAGTTATGCTCAGAGGGCAGCTTTTAGTTGTATTTTTTATGTTCTCGCTTTTTTTTCATTACCAAGTTAATTTAACTCGGCTAAAATATTAGAGAAAAAGGGGTTGACTGTAAAACAGCGTTTCGTTTACTACAAACGAAACACGAGCTGAGTCTATCCCTATTGCTCTAAAATGATTCAAGTTTTTTTGTGTGAGTGTGTACCTTTAATAAAATACGTAGCAATTTATATAAGGATATTATTAATTAGTGTTAATTTGTCTATGTCCACTGTACAAGTTTATTGCTGGGCAATAAAATGAATGTTTATTTATTTATCTATGAAAGATTTTCTGACACGTCTGAAACATTACCTTTAAACGGATACGATATAAACGCGAGTGTAACTTTTTAATTTTGGTGATTAAAATGTGCATGTATAAAATCATTTCATTTATCAGTTTTATCAAAAAATGAATGTTTATGCTGTATTCTGTACCAGTTTTTCTAACTCCTGTAACAAACACTGAATCTGCGTAATGTGTCAAGTGGTGTCAAATTAGCACTAAATATTAATATTTTGTGGTATGATATTATAAAATGAACATTTCAATAAATACGCCATTCAATATGACAATAAATCAATAAATTTAGTAACATAAATTCATCGATACCTCTTCATCAATCCTTGAACAAAAATGCAATTCCCATCATTGCAAAGAATTTCATAATCGTAAATGTTAAGAACATTGTTAAATGTAATGCCTTGTTTACACCAGTCAAGCTCTTGTTCATGGCGTTAACTTTATCGTCATGTATGAGTAATAGTAATCTCGTCAAGCTCCTATGGCAAGTTAGACTTTGGTGTGAACAAGATATGACGTTATTTAGTTCGTTAGTCTATTTTAAGCTCGTGAGCTTCTCCTCGATTCCGTGACGATTTCACTCACATAGACTGACTTCGACGGAGCCCCATCGCCAAGTGATGTACTCGGTACATCGACTGACTACTATTAACTCACATTTTCGATGTCTATGAGGCTTAACATACGAGTGCCTACGAACGCTACTTATGATATATTTAACAAATTCTGACCATTCAACACGTGATTGTGAGTCGAAAAGGGTAAATAAATATATTATCCTATAAAAATAACTTATGATAGACCTAACGCAGCTGTTCACGCTATTTTTGTCTTTTAAATCGAACAGTCTCATGTTAAAGTCCATATAAACGGTTGATACTTAGATGCATTTATGAAGGTCTCGATATTACATATATCGGCCAGTGTATAATTACGCCGCGATTGTATAATTTGCTATCTATATTAAAGTAATCTAGTGAAAACAGTGCGCTTAGACTAAAACTTATGCTATATAATTAATCGATTCTGATCGTGAAATATTGTAAAATGTATAAATACTTATTACAGCTGTAATTAGAAGTTTATTTTTCATATCGAGTGTTAATATGTTTAAGTAGTATAAAGTGGTAAACGACTTCATTATTGCAATATTATCGGACTATTTAGACGAATCGGCTGTGTCGTGTGAATTCTTTGTGTCAGTCCTAAATATGTGTGCGTAGTACATAATTTGTGTAAATAATATGTTTCACCATTTTGTTGTGCGTTTACTTTGTTCTTGCCCAGTTATTATCCCATCGCGATGTTACCATTGGATGTTAAATCCTATCATTGGTCTTATGTAGCAGTCAAATATTCAGATCTATACTTCTCTAACGCACTAGAGGCATGGTAAGTCGAAATCTTGCTTTTACACAAACAATTTACATGATAACGAGTATTACTTGACTCGTTTGAGTTAACCTTTAGAAGTGTTCAGTTTACTACTGTCTCATGTAAACGAATCTTTTTATTATTTGCTCGTCCTAAAATTATGGGCAATGTACACGGGTCTATAAATGTTGAATACACATTCCACTTTACTATTTTATATCACTTTTGTATCTTTTTTGTGGCTTAAGTTGTTTCGTTATTCTGTCACTATTTACTAAATGGCAATACTGGATTGGGCCAGTCAATCATATTAAAATTAGTTTCGTGTAAGTTGTCCATAAGTTGGTTGGGCGGATTTTTATGTGTGTTTATTTTATAGATATAATTAAGTTCATGTATAATCACTGCTTGCTTTTAGAATATGATCGTGATTGATAACATATCTATTTAGTTAGAAAAAACTGTTTTGTCTGTGTGGTAAATCTATGGAACGTAGGGAGAAATCGATTCGTTATTCGAATCGTATTTCGCGGTATAAGTAATTGAATGAACTTGATGTATATCGAACAATTGATGGATATTGAACGGATCCTGGTATTTATTTTAAATTGTGAATTTCAAATTGAAGTTTGTTGGAATTTTTATTTTATGAGAATAATGAATGAACACATGAAAACGATGAAATTTATTTAATTATAATTTTAAATCTATATTTTTTAAGTAGCGTTTTAAGAAAATAAATATGATTCGTCTTAGGTATGACTTTTAAAATTGGTTTTGCTATAGTTTCAATGATTTCCTGATCTTTTGATTCTATTTGAAACATGTAATGATGACGTAACCCGACTGCCACATCTCTTACACACCACTACTTTAAGCTATATTTAAGTGTAGTTTGTTATATTTTAATATTTTACAGTAATCCCCTTCGCCTAGTTTTAGGTTTTTCACTCGTTTTATACAACTATACCTTATATTGTATCGATCTAATTACGTATAAGTTAATGAGCTTGTATGTAAATTAGGAAGTAAATTCGCGGTCTTCATAACCTTTATCGTATAGATATCGCAAACATTTATAAAAGTATATTTAAATATATTACTGTCGATATGCGATCTGTCTAATTCTAGTAATCTGAAGCTTATGAAGATGTTCACAAACATTTTCAGGTTATTGAAGTAATAAACTAGACAGCTACGTTATACCCAAAACTAGCTGTCACATCAATATTTCGAATCATTCGTAACTGCAAATCGTTTCATTTAGTTGTTAATACAATAAAATACTTATCATACGTAGATTATTGAGAAAATTGTTGATAGAAATTATAGTAAAAAATATTACTCGTTAGTAAATATATTGCGGGTTTGAGGCTATTGAATCGGCAGCTTTTTATGAAACAAAACTACCCTCACTCATTTTCATTTAATATAAGTTTAAATTCAATTGATTTGAATTCCTATACATTTGTTTCCATTGGGTATCCATGTTTTTGGTTGTATATTTCATTTAGTCGTCGTGGATTGAGCGTTTTATTTCTATATTCAAACGCACATTAACGATCTCCTGTACAGTCTTAATTGTAGCATCTTAGGCTTAGAACGTTATCTATTCTGCCAATAGCTATTATATTTTTACTTTTGTAATTATCTTTGTTTCATTGCAGTCATTGTGTTACATTGACGTTTTTAATTGCAATGTCACTAAAGAGTTTGGCATTGCATTGACGTGTTACAAAAATGCTCGCCATTGCAATGTTACATAAACGTTTGGCATTGTAATGTTGTGTGAAATGTACGTTATCCTGACATTTCTCTGAAAGGTCATTATAACACTGTTTTTGTAATGCAATTGTAATGGTACAAAGACGTTTTGCCATACCAATAAGGTGCTCTTTATTCCATTGTTAAGTACAAAGGTTATATTTTTTATTGAATCATGTCATTAATCATATTTTAATCAAACCATAGACAAGCCATCAGTTGAATGTTTGTTAAAAAGACTGATTTAACCCGCGGTTAATGTAATACTTAATTCGTTGTGTTCTTGTTTATTTGCATTATTGTTTTTGTATAAGTAATTTGCAATAATTATATACCTGATAATATTTTGGTATTGATTACCAATGAATTGTAACTTTTGCGTTTTTTTCAAACCAATAATTAATTGATTGGTCATTACCAGCAGAGACAGCAGCTAAGGAATTATTGACCAATGTTTAGGCAATATCAAATTATACACCTGTCTATTATATCTAGGTAGATAAGTAATTATATCGTGGTACTAATTGATCTAGACAAATATTATACTTAATTATTGATAGTTGTGCCAGTAATTCCTTAGCCAGGCTAGGATTCGCGAAATCTTTTAGAATATCTTGCTTATACCATTTACAAAAATGTCAGTAAATGAATTCTATATTTAGCGTAGCGTTTTTAATTTGAATTATTTTAAACAAAATTTGGCAACTAACCTCCGTAGCTTTAAACTATAATTAATTTAGTGCAATTAAAATGGCGGACGCAGTTATGGCGGGAACGTGTGAATGTAACTGTAGGTGTTTGTAGAGGAATATTATGGATATTTTGTAAAACTACCCGCGCTGCGTCTCGGGCACAGTGGATTCGCAAAATTATACATATGTATATGAAGAATAAATTTATGTGAGACCATTATTATGAATTTTATTTAAACTCTAAACTCACCATGATGGTCGTAGCGGCTCAGTTTTTTAAATTTAATAGGTGGCCAACAAGTAGACGGGCCGCCTGATGGTAAGCGTTCACCGTCGCCTATGGATATCTTTAATACTGGGGGCATTTCGATACATTTCTGATCAGTTATCAGTGACACTTCAATTCCGCGGCCCTGCCTTTGAATCCTGACTGGGGTAAACATTTCAGTGATGAGCATAGTTGTTAGTTCTCGGGCCTTCGATGTTTGTGTAATGTGTTTGTATGTGTCCATGCCTCCCGCGACACAAGATCCTAGTCGGGGGTGTGTGTGTGTAATGGGATTTATTATAGAGTTTAAGTGAGATTAAAAAAAAAGCAATTACAAAAAATCTCTGAATTCTCTTATCAACATTATAAACCTCAGTAGTAAGATAGTAGCAAAGAGTAGATAAAACTGTGTGTGTTTTACAGTATACTGAGAGAAAAGAGATAAATATATAATAAATAAATAATAAAAATTAAGAAGATTAAAGAATCAGAAAAAAAAATGTTGTAAAATACAATCAACCTTACTTTTGCTGTCATTAACTAGTTTGACATATTTCAATGAAACTAAATAAATACTTTTTCTTAGCGTCCCATAAGTACACCCCAAGCAAAACTATTAACACTAGTTACTTACCAAAGAAAATAGAAACCAGTCTATTGTTTTTATTTGTGACCAACCTTTATATTACGTAGAAAATAGGAAGCCGCAAACAATAACGAGTCATACGTTTTGTCCTGTTTTATGTTACAAACACTTGCGAGTGCAGTTTTAAACGTGAATTACGATAGAAATTACGAGTACGAGATACGAAATGGCTAGAGACTAGAAACGTACCCATGGCTAGCCAAAGTAGAGAGCATGGTGACGGCGGAGCACAGGGTGCTAAGAATCACCAGATGATCCAGGCTACGACTCCTTTAAACGGTCACTGCTGACTCTGAAAAAACATAACACAAGGACTACACGGGGGAGTGTAGTCTATATATCCTAGACGTCCTATGTCTGGGATGAGGATTGGCAAAATTATACAATAGGATAAATAGATACTGCAGAGTCACTTGGCTGCTTCGTAATGAATACAATTCGGCATCTGACACAATGCTTGGTATAGCCACTCTCGCTTGTGTGGGTAGCGTCGCATTTGCAGGTGTTGTACAAATAAACTACCGTAGTTCTAAGATAACGTGCCTACAACGGTTATTGTCGCGCCTTATTCTCTTTAGTCGGGAACTACGGTTGAAATTGAAAAAAAAAAATTGTGTTGGTGAGTCCATTTACCGAAGAAGGCTTTTGGCAATATATCTAACATGAAGCTACGGCGTATAACTGAAATACCGGCCGAAACCGTGGACCGCAGCTAGTCACCTATACAATCTTATGTACATAATTTAGAGAACCGCCATGTGACAAGACCGCCATTGGCTTTTGTACATTGCCAAACAGCGTTTATATTGTGATAGAAGTAGCGCTCTAAGTGAGAGCAGTAACAAACACTACACATAGTAGAGTGTTACTGCTATCACTACTAGTAGGTACACATAGAGTGGTACTGCTCTTAAGATCAGTTTTATATAGCTTGTACTACACTAACCCTTCACCTATAATAATAATAATAATATGGGACAACGTTCACACAAGGTCTTCAGGTCCCAAACTAGGCAGAGCCTGTACTATGGTAACCTGATGACTGATATATACTTATATACATACTTATATATATAGTTGTATACATATACACACCCTATAAAATGATTACTTAGTATATTTCACTAAGTGTGACACTCGTTGTAATGTGGAAGTTGTAGCCATCGTATGTTACCAGAATAATAAATAACTAAGTAATCTCATATCATAGGAATCTAATAAGAAACCTAGTAGTACTAATAAAATAGTAAAAGATGGTAGAGAAATAACCCAAGATAGCGTATCCTAGTGGTGGCCATTCCACAATGTTAACCTCAATATTGTATTATATTGTAACGTCTAAAACTTGTACATACTGCATGAAATATATTTTTAATTTATCAATACATATATATTTTTAAGTGTCCAGAAAATTTGTAGGTTAATATAGCCCTAATCGCATAATCAGCCCAATAAGGTTTCCACTGCTATAAAAATGCTGAAAGCGGGCCTCCCTCTCGGGCAACCGTTTTTGTCCATAATCTAGCACGTTGGCCAATACGGGTTGGCTAATAAGCTAGTGCTAGGTCAGCTAGCCCAATTTTGGAGCTCTCAGGCGACCCAAGAGCTTCCGACATGGCTTAACGACTGTTATCATTAAGACAACAACCGGGACCGACGGATTAAAGTATCCTCCGAAGCACGGAAGCAATCAGACGAAAATGGCACTAGCCATGACCGATGAGTACCTACGTTGCTTAACACAGTTAATCGTTTGATAGCGCATAAGTAATCTCCGCCACCAACGTTTCATAGCACTATTGAATATTATTTTAATAACTATATTACATGTGTAATGCTGATGTTGATTAGGATACTAAAATATAAGAAACTGGCAAATAATTCTTAGATATCTATTATAATCGACTGGCCGGTTGGCGCAGTTGGTAGCACTCTGCCTTCTGAGCCGCTGGTCCCGGGTTCGATTCCCGGACAGGTCAAACATTTGTGTGTATGAACATGTCTGTTTGACCTGTGTCTGGGTGTGTATATGTATAAAAGTATTATATATATATATATATATATATATATATATATATATATAAGTATGTATTTAAGTATATATATCAGTCATCAGGTTACCATAGTACAGGCTCTGCCTAGTTTGGGACCTGAAGACCTTGTGTGCATGTTGTCTAAAAAAAAAAAAAAAAATAAGATGATCTTAGATCTATACGGTCTTAAGCCGTATCTCGTACTGTTAAATGAAATCGTAGATAATGTCCAGTCTATCGTACGACTATGCTACCCAAGGGTAAGAAGGGTATAAGATCCAAAGTTCGGGATGGAAGTGCGGGGAAGAAAGACTTAATATTCTGTTTGTTAGAACCCTAGACAGAGAAAGCTCTATCTCGGGTTAGAACCATGTTAGAACAATACCTACTTTGTCATAAAGGATTTTATACTATTGAGTGCCTGTCTCGCCATAGTATCGTACATTAGTCTATGACGCACAGGGGCACAGATCAATAGATATCAAAATGTTGCCACTTAGAAGATGACATATTATTACAACCATTTTTGTTATTAAAACTGACGTGTTTTTGAGACATTATCAATGTATAAAACACGGGAGTTACTCACGTAATAAGTCAGAGGGTTCCGACTATAGTTTCAACCACATTCGGTGGTCTTTTTCAAGGAGAATACGGGGCGCTCGCGGACGCGGTCGCGATTCGCCTAGTACTGATATAGTTTTATACATTGATAATATTACAACCATAACATACCTTTTGCGAACGACGAATATGATTCAAACTGTGGGATGGAAGTGCGGAGAACAGAGAGTGAATATTCTGTTTGTTAGAACAATGCTTAGGATATATTTTTATATATTTATAGACTCCTTCAATGAATGCTCCACTTAATCACAAAACAGAACAGCACAAACAAAAAGCAACAGTCTCTAACAACCCTTATTATTTCGCACCCTTATTAACGCCATTACTATCTAATTAATTAACAACATGGTCCTACAACTAACAACATTCTCACCTATTTCTTATTCAGGCGATGCCTCCCCTCTAATTTTACCAGAGTAATCTTGTTATCCAAATATTGTGTCTGACCCAAATTGGCACAATGAATACGTATTGCTGGGCGTTAATTATAATATCTGAGAGGACGTGCCCCGTGAGATTGGTCGACTTATACTGAGCGGCCATGGATTTTCGAACTGGGATAAATGTTCGCGAAGAACAGACTGCCAACTTCTCGCAAAGAAACTTCTCTACAGACAGAATTTAATACTGTAAGTTCTCGTGGAGTTTACGAATGCTGTCTGACCCGTTCAACTGCGTTATGCAACGCATTCCTTGGTCATAACTTGGATGGGCAGTTATTAACGTCATCACATCTTTTAAGTCACATTTACTAGTAAACCACTTGTAATAACCAAACCAAAACATTAAAAATAAATTACTAAATAAATTATTCGTATATTTGATGTGTTTCATATTTTAATGAGCTCACGAAAAATAAAAATGTGTATGGTTAATATAGCCGTTAGGTTAGGCGAGGTTAGGCGAAAAACGCCTTATGTCTAGAATGACCGATGTAGACTTTCCACAAAATAAGCTTAAAAGGCTCAAAATTGTCTACTTTTTAGTGCTCTAGTTTTAACCGACTTCAAAACAAGGAAATTAATCAATTCGATATATACCAAATTCGATACCTATATATAGTTTTTATGTGTGTAGGGATAACTTTCTCGTTTATGAACCGATTTTGATGGTTCTTTTTTTGGTTGATAGAGTCCGAGGTGGTCCCATCACACATTTCATCAAAATAGATTAGGCCGTTTTCGAGTTACAATACCAATAACTGAAAATTGTTACGTCTATCTCGATGACTTTCTTATAGAGGGTGAATGACAATAGATCCCGTGAGTAGCAAAGGCCTCTCAAAAAGGAGAAAAAAAATGTTTACGCACCGCACTCAAAATCCTGATGAAGGCTTCCAGATGAAGCCGAAGCAATTGTCGATCGTGATATAGACGACGCGTAAATGTGACGTTATACTCTTATAAACAGTATAAAGTAATTAGCAATATGTAATTTTTTTGACAAAATCGCACTTTCCTAATAAAAAAAAAATAGTACAGTACCACTGTAGACAGACAATATATAATCTAGTCGATGTAAAATTACTTCCCTAATTTTATATCCCCTCCACTTTTATTTATTAATCTTCTTTCGGGTGACATTGAGCTATATTAAGTGAAACAATTCATTCAGCGGACGAATGTAGACAGATTAATGGGCTCCTTTATTATAAATAATAATTATTAAAGGGAGGACGGCAAGGTGGAAAATTAACTCCTTTCAGAGTCGGTAACAGATACCTACCTTTATTCAACAATATTACAAAACAGTGTAGATTTGTCATAGACGCGTTCACAAAAAGTCGAAAAACCAACCCAATTGGGACATTATTGCCGTAGTAAAGTTAAAGTCGAATATCGGTGCATCGATGTAAAGGAGTTTGAGATGTGAAACTTTCAAATTTTGTTTCGAAATATAGATTTTTCCTCGATCTAAATATGCTTGTGAGATTAAGGGACTGAAGTGTCCGTGAGTTTGCGGGAGTGTCGCAAAGCAGTACAAAGTAGCGCAGAAAAGTGCCCACGGGAAAGCAGTTACTTGTGCCTAAAACACTCTATTTTATTAAGGTAAAAGAATATAACATGTCTATAAACCAAAAACGGTCTCTGTTGTTAACATTAAATATGCACATAAATAATAACTGCTCCTCGAGCAAGATTATATTTAATGTAAAATTTGTTTTGAGCGATGGAAAGTAATATGATTAATAAAAACGTTTTCAGACTAATAAAACGCTGCAACCGAGAAAAAAATATAGCCACATTATAAAAGTACATAATTATAAATTGTTTTGTTATATTTTATGTAAATTTAAAAGTAAATAAATTCAGTTTTATGTTAATAAATAGCACGGAACCTGGAGTCTGTGGAGTGTAAAGTTTTTAAATAAAAAAAGTGGTTTAATTTAGAGGATGGCTAACGAAAGAGAAACTCGTCACAATTGAGTACATTTTATTTATATGGCACTCTAATTCAAAATATGAATATCAATTTTTCACTGAGGGCTAGTTCCTCCTTATTAAAGATTAAATGGTAAAAAGACTTGACAAATTGTAACGTTTTTGTACATATGTTCATTTATCCGGTTTCAATATTTAAAACCAAGACTGATGAAAACTAGAAGGTATCAGATTTTTAAACTTACAATTTATTTTTTTAATAATAGTTCGCCTTAACTATCGATTAAGAAACCGGCCATATTTCATATAATATACAAACATGCAGTAGAGTAAGGCGATATTTTTTAATTGACTTTAGGTATTTGTCATTGTAATTGACTTCAGTATTTTTTATTCGCTTCAACTGCTTATACAAGACTGTAGGTTCGTGAATGTGTTTAATGTGTCATAACGACCAAATGCTTATTACAGTACAATATTACTCTCATTTGCTTAATTTACATTGAGAGTGTGAAATACTATATTTAATATTCACATTACAAACCTAGTTTGTCTTGGATGTTGTGTGTACATGCCTCCCGCGACACAGGGAATTCTAGTGCGGGGTCTGAGTGTGATAAATAAGTAAATAGTTTCCATGCCAGGTCACACCAACTTATTTGTGTAGAAGATGTATTAATTTCAGTCAGTACCCGGTAGGTGTCGTTAGTAATTTTATCAGACTGGAAATAAAATGAATTTGTATTTGATAAAGTACTCTCGGGTTTTTAAAATGTTAGTTACTCAAATTAATTAGTAAAAACTAGTAAGTTAAAGTTCTCAGCAACTTTAGAAACATTTCAACAGTTATATTAAGTGCTATCCCTCCTGCTTATTAACTCCAATTTCTGAACAATCAAAATGTAAATAGTATGTGTTTGTTCCAGGTATTGGATGTTTGTGTGTGTCAATGCCTTCCGGGACACAGGGAATCCTAGTGCGGGGTTTGAGTGTGATGAACAAAATAAAATATTTAAAAAAATTAAACTTACAGCCAATAAAAGGATCTAGATTCTATAATGTTAATGTTAGTAAATACCTATTGCTATACAGTCAACACAACTTTTTTTTTTCTTTTTGTTTGTGCGCATTTTTCTTTCGTTCTCTTCGCGTGGGGGTGTGTTCCTGTGTGTGCTTCAAAATATTTTAAACTCTCACGTGATACGCCTTTCTTTCATAGGGAACCGCACCTAATCGTTATTTTTTGTGACTTCTTCAATTTGGTAGGACATTGATATCCGTTTCTTTATACTTTATAAGGAACGCGACACCTTTATCAGGGAACTGATCAGATAAAACACCGGAAATTTACTTTAAAAAAAGATAAGAATATGAATGTACCCGTTTAGCGCAGTTGCAAAGACTGTTTGGTATACATAGTTTTTTTTTCGCCTTAGACTACATGACTGCGTATTTGGTGACCACTTACTAAATTTGGTGCTCAGTTACTAAATTTGGTGCTCAGTTACTAAATTTGGTGCTCAGTTACTAAATTTGGTGCTCAGTTACAAAATTTGGTGCTCAGTTACTAAATTTGGTGCTCAGTTACTAAATTTGGTGCTAAGTTACTAAATTTGGTGCTCAGTTACTAAATTTGGTGCTCAGTTACTAAATTTGGTGTTCATACAATTCAACAAACCACTAAAACAAGTAAACCGTATACCTTGTGGGCGACGCCGAAGATCTTCAGTTACAATAATATATCCATTCCGTCCGTCCAAGCTGTTCTAGAAAATATCAAAAGTATCCTTTAAACGAGTCATCCAACAAAGATGTGGCGTAGGTATCTACATCCAAATGATGGTGTCGCAAAGAGCGTAAGCCTATATATATATATATATATATATATATATATATATATATATATATATATATATATATATATATATATATACATATATATATATATATATATATATATATATATATATATATATATATATATATATATATTATATATATATATATATTATATATATATATATATATATATTATATATATATATATATATATAATATACCTACAGACTTTCAAGTTATGGCACAATTTACTGACTTTTCCGTACAACATAAATTAAACACCAACACCGTCCCTTAAATGTCAACCGCCCGTGCCATTCTCGATTCCTACCAGAAACACTGCTGTCGCCACAGAACAATGAAATAATTAGAACAGGCGAGTGACAATTGAGCACAGAAATGAAAAAGTTCTATCGGCCATGAAAGTTTCAAAGTGAACTATTTAAACTCTCAGGGTTTATAGCACAATGTTAACATGAAAACGGTGGTTTTGTCATGGTTATTTGGAGTTGGTTTTAGTCTCTAATATATCGGCACTCTTACAAGTGCCATGATAAACGGATGAACTCGTGAACTCTACAATGGGTCAATTAAAGTGAAGGAAGCCGAACTTGCCTATTCAACTTTGTACAACGTTCCGCAACTCCGGTCACTGTGTACTTATTAACTAATTATTAATTATTAGTTATTAACTAGTATCTATTTCAAACACGAACTACTTAGAAAACACGCTTATTTAGCGAGTCACATGTAGACTAATAACTAACAAAGATTAGAAGGAAATGGTAGCGAAACATACATATGAATGGTAGCGAATGGTAGCCGCGTCAACACCAATTGGTGTCTTAGAACATTAGGCCACGTTGAAAGCTTCGGACGGTATGAACACTCAGATGTGAATAGGTACCTTCTAGGTTTGCGTGCTAAATCCAAGACAACGTCATCACTTAACATCAGGTGAGACAGTTGTCAAACGCAAACTTATAATATGTAAAAAAAAAAAAAAAAAAAAGATGTATATTACTTTGTATGATGTATAATTTACTTTTATGTTTTAGTATGCTACGTTCTATTAAATACTTTTATATGACACACCACCCTCCTAGATCATCTATTATTTATTATCCATCCAAAGGTTGTCTGGAAGAGATCGCTCTTAGCGATAGGACCGCCTATTGAAGATTGTAAACATTTCTTTTCATAATCACTGTAATTGTATGTCACGAAAGTGTATTTTGTATTGTATTGTTTATACTGGGTGAAGCATTTATTTTGCTTTTTTATATATTTAATATATTTAAAATAGTAGCTTATCGTTCCCAATAACAGGGTAATCTAAATAAGCGGCAGGAAATTGGATAGCACTTTTTTTTTTATTTAGTGGCGACAGCGGTATTCTAGCACACAATATGTTTTAGCCGTTTTCTCTTTAGTATTCCGTGACCGCCGCCATTATTTCAGAAAAAGAGTAAAAATTACCGTTGGCCCCGACCGTCTAAGCCACTTAATACAAGACTTTTTGTCTCACATTTTACGAAATTGAAGCAGACAGTACCTAAAGGTACTCGACATATTTAGAGATAAGAATGATAATCTTTCAGTCGGATTGTTGAACGTTTTGGTATTCGTAAGCATAACTGAAAAGGTGAAAATCATACGATTAATATTCGAATAAAATATAATTTTGAATATAGATAACGTAACTTTTTGAAAGGGTGATTGATATTTATTTTAATGAAAAATATAGAAATTATGTACTGTAACTGAAATATTTGCCTACATGTTCAAGAATACTTTTTACGTAATTATATAAGTAGTTTTAAAATTGCATGCTCGTCTTAAATTTATTACAATATGTTTGCCTATATTACATCTTCGATGTCTGTATGCGTACATATAGAGTAATTTAATAATGAACTATTATAACCTTACCAAAATGTCACAAACATACTTGTAAATAATGTTAACGACTATAATTCATTTTTTTAAACTACTACCTACTTAGATAATAAACCTACTACTTATTGTTGGTCTTGTCTCCCAATCAACCCCTTGTGAGCCCTGAACATTAGATGAGAGTAAAATTTAAAAGCAATTTAAATTACGAGTCGCCTATTAATTGTAAATAAAGTAAATTCAATAATAACTGTGGAAATAATAAAGTAATAATTACACGTAAATCTAAACATACAGGAAATCGCAGAGATAATATATTTTAATACACACGTTTTGGCTGCAAAATAAGTAACATATTAAAAAACCTATTTAAATACATTAATAATAAACCTTGTTTATAAAAAGGCCGGTTATAAGTAGTACAAGCCGGATACATATTGAGTCTCTAATAATACCCATTACTTTGGCCAAATTAAGTCTTATTTTGCGTGACATCGTTTGCCGTTCTTGTTTAAAAATTAGGTAGACACCTATTTACAGAGAGAGTTTTGGAGTAGATAAATGCTTCGTTTTGAGATAAAGGAGCAAATGGTTATTAGATTTTTATACTTACCCTACCTGTGAGCCGTTTTCTGAAATTGTGAATATCGCATCACGCAACTGAACGACTTCTTCACACAGTCACTATTTTGTTGTAAGGCTAACTTTATTGTGGCAGGGTTTTCAAGCTGCCCATTTATTGGAATAAAATACTAATAACTAATTACAATACTGCATCTACTACAATAACATTTGAGCAATCCACTACCTATTGGCAGCCTATAGATAACTCAAATGCTCTAACCCGCTACCGGCTGGCAGTTTTAATTTTTTAAATACTAATTTGGACAATTAATGTCCAAATTAGTACCTATGTGATCACAGAGTTAACTGACGAAAGAGTTATGTTTTATTTTAGGGTAAAATTCGTTCATTCTAGCTTTTATTTAACATTGCAATGTTCGTGTGTCTGTAATTTTCACTCCATTATGATTGTTTGAAATGTACGGTTAAATCTATCTCAATTTCCAACCCATTGGCTACAATTGATGTGAATGAATACCCATTAGGTAAGTGCAAATTACCTGACACCAATAATTTTAAATTTCAATGCGACAGCGTAAAATATTAACAAGAATAACTTTGGGTTAGGTATCATTAATATGTAGGTACCTATAATGTAACTAAAGCGCACATAAACATGTGTATATTTCGAAAAGGAGGTCAAATTTTATATTTATGAGTGTTTGTTTACTGAGCTTTTATAAAAGAACGATGGGTGGAATGATACATGTCTGCCATTTCACCGTTTTAATGTAAAACCTATTTAATTGAATTTATACAAATATATAAATTATAAGAAATAACTCCGCTACACTCACGATTTTAAAACAGCGTCGTCAGCGTCAAGGCGATACAATAAAAAACGCGGGTGTAACCGGTTTCCTTTTAATAATGTGTAATACTCAAGAGAGTTCTCAAACTTTAACTATAAACATGTTGTAAAAATATATTTGAAAGCAATTGACTCAAGTTCGCTGTCGCTTCGTCTTAGTAGCGGCTCCAGAGCACAGCTTTCGTTTTGGAACTACTAATAAATGGATCATTGATTAAATAATCTTTACCTCGACCCGAATTTTGCAATAGTGTTGCAAATAAAAAACATTGACATAATTTTCGAAATCGTTCCCGATCACATTTTCAGCAACACCTTTATATGCGTCGGCCTACAGGTAAAAGCTTATTTCTCCACTCAACAATTCAATCCTGAATATTATTATATTCAGGATTTAATTGTTGAGTGAAGAAATAAGCTATAATATTAATAATATCCCACTAACTAAAAATGATTAGATATAAAAAAATATATAATAATAATTACGTGTTCACTTTGACTAAAAAGTTGTACTTATAGCCGAACACATCAGTGCAAGACTGAAAACAATCCTGCCCAATTTACATTTAGACAAACTGTACTCCAAACTATGCACAAAGTAGATTTTTTTTAAGGTTCAAAAATTATACCTTCTGAAGAAGCCATGAGAAGCTCCAGAAACCAATACCTATTGGAGATGCGAGCGAAGAATAAATCTGATTACGTCACCTACTTCGCAATTCTAGGGGTCCTTATTCCGCCAATAAGCTTTAAAAGTAACACAGCCCCATCCGCACTGCAAAATTAATTTACCCACCCCAAGCTCCGTACGTCATATGTAAATGAAATTGAACCGAGCCTATTGAGTCTGATATTCGGCACCTGTTTGAACTTTCCGAGAGAGAAACCTTATGGAGATTCGCAAACGCGAAAATCAACTTGAGACTTTTTCCGTGGGCGGGAAGTTTTGATTAGTTTTATTTTAATACAATTGCAGGTGAGCTGATTTGTTTCTGTTTGGTATCTTGCTCGTCATGTTCGGTGCGACTATCAGATATGAGATGTGAGCTGCTGAACATACAACAAGTGCAACAAGTGCTAATGCAAAGTACTAAGTTTGCCAGATAGTAAGCCAGGTGAGTTTGTATAACAGCCTGTATAACTACAGGGCAAAACTCGCTACAACTCACAGAATGATTTATTCGTTCATAATGAAGTGATTATAATGTTGACGTAGAAATGTATATTATAATGATTAGATATCAAATTATTGCTGTCTCTGAAGTGGAAGGACCAATAAAGGAGAAAAAAAAATACCTAAAAGAAGTAACATTATTTATTTATTACTACACTCAAATCCCCCCACTAGGATTCCCTGTATCGCTTGAGGCATTGCATTGCATGCAGGCACTGCATGCTAGTTACTTACAAGTTATTTTATTGGTTTTCGTTAGGTACTCAATATTAAAAATACAAAAAATAGATAGCGATGATCCCGATTACCTACTGTTGATTTTGATAAAAGAACAATACAAAAAGGAAAATTGACGCTATTAGGAGCTCATAGAAACGCGATAAAAAAGTTTTGACAGATTGCGTTTAAGTGTCGTATAGTCAATTGGAATCAAATCCAGGGCTGATTTCAGGAGCTTCGTCGGCCAAATATTGATTGACCAATATTTCATCGATGTCTCACGAACGGCTACTTCATAGCATGTTACAGAAGTAGGAGAAGAAGTCGTTTACATTCTTCATGGATCACATGATAGTTACTACTGCATATGCCACTTTTGACAGCCGACCAAGATTTGATCGATGCTAGAGGTAGAAAGATTATGGTCTCGTCGAGCATAATTTGCTCTGACAGGTTGACGTGAACGGTCATGATCAAATATTGGGTGGAGCAAATAATGCTCTAGTTGAGTTCGTGACCGCCTCACATCTTCATCGCTGTCAGAGCAAGATATGGCTTGGCCGATGGAGCTGCTGAACGCACGCCAGAAAACGTATATCCCATCTCACTATCCTTCCTACTACGAGTATTATTATAAATGCGAATGTTTGTGTGTACGTTTGTTACCTCTTCACGCTCAAACGGCTACACCGATTTCGATGAAATTTGGTGTGAAGATAGCTTATACCCTGGATTAACACATAGGCTACTTTTATCCCGGAAAAAGTATAGTTCCCGTGGAATAGTTGAGGTAGCGGGAAAACCATAATAAATGCGGGTGAAACCGCGGGGCGCTACTAGTAATATTATAAATGTGAAAGTTTGGATGCTTAGATGGATGTATGGATGTTTGTTACTCAATCACGGTCAAGCGGCAGGACAGATTCTGATGAAATTTAGTATGTAGGTAGATATTTTAGGTCCCGGAATACGTTATTAGTATTATAAGGCATCTGCAGTGAAATATATATCTGCCATTAAAACATGTTTCATGTGGGTATTCGATTTTACTTAAATAATTATAAAATTTATGACTATCCAGCGTTATTTGAAAAAGATCAGAAGTGCACTATAAATCATAATTGACTCAAAGTTGAATGACTTATTTCGGAGTTTTAGTCGATACCAGCGTTGGCGGGCAGCTGTAATAAAACATGATTAATGGGCAGTAAAAGTAAAAAGTTTCTGGGCATTGCATTAATCGAACTCATATAAAGTTTTTTTTTTTTTTTTATGCGCTTTTTAGATTGATATTACACTATTAGCGCCCCACGGCTTAACCCGCGATTATATACGCAACACAGGATACTTTTCTTCCTGAAAATAATTGATGGGTTAAGCAAATAAGCTTAGAAGCTTAATTCAAAAATGTCTGTTACTCCTTCACGCTCAAACGGCTGCACGGATTCCGATAACATTTGTTATTGGGGTAGATTAGACCCTGGAATAACACATAGGCTACTTTTCAATCCGAAAATAGTTATTGTTCCCGTGGGATACGCAAATAATTCAAAAACCGGTGATACTTCTTCACACTGAAAAGGTTGTACCGATTTCGATTAAATTTGATATGGAGATAGGTTAGACCTTGGAATAACACATAGACTAATTTTATCTCAGAAAAACTTAGTTCTCGCGGGATATATAAGGTAGCGGGAAAACCTTAAACTTGAGATTTATTCAGATAATCTCGGCTCATTTGGTTGATGCAAGACGGCTTAAGATGCTTTTGTGTTGTGTTTTTGTTGTTTATCTAGAGACATAACCATGAACTTTCTTTTTTGCCTTTACTAGTAAGGAAAATAGACAGAGTTGATAAAATATAAAAGAAAAGTGTTGGAGCATGGGAACAATATCTAGTAAAGTGCCTATTAAGATTCTATAATAAATCAATTATATAATACTTATAAAGCAATAAAACCACAGTTCTCGATACAATAAAGAGGCTTTAGATCGCGACTGTACCACACGTTTCATGATGCCATCTATTAAAGTCTTTATATACTTAATTCGCAGGGCGGTATGAGACGAATGGAGACGAATTGTGAGGCGTGCTGCAACTCCTGATGTGATGTGCACCAACCACTCAGCCAAAAAAATGACTAATCATCAACCCAGCTCAAGCGCATTTGGCTTAACTGCGAGACTAAATTAAAGGAAAAATATGGTAAAAAAAATTTTTTTTCAGTACTAAATTAAAATGAAATCAAATTTTGTTCAATCAGAATTAACCTTCATGAACTGTTCTCATAAGTGCTAATTTTTTTTTAAGTTTATTAGACAGGTAAAATTTAAAAAAATGAGCTCGGAAATCGGGACTCTTTCCAGCTTGGACTAGCATCGAGGTGAAGAACGTCAGTCGTATTTTGCAATGGACCGACATTACAGTTACGGACTTACCTGAACACCGAAAGGGTGTGGAGGTAGATGACTTTACTGCCATTAAATAGTTTCATTTTGTAGCAGATCGGCTTTTTGCGGTAACATCGAAAAGTAATGCATACCTACATCTTTCTGAATAGCCAACCCACTCTATAAATACATAAATAATATAGCGAATACTATATGTACAACAAAGTACATATATTTTTATTGTTAGGTATACCCCAATGCAAAAACGATTATGTACCGGTAAACACTTTTCGTTACCTTTTAAGTAATTATCAAAAGTATTGCAAGTATTTGTATTTTTGTATTTTTGATTGCGATGACCGAGCTTAGCTCGGCGATAAGCTGCTTATAGGTAGGTACATATATACGAAAACTTGTTAAGCAGAACGTTATTCACGTACAATATCCATCCAAATCGTTACAGCCGTTGCCGAGATAGCTAGAATAAGAATTAATACTTTAGTAGTTACAAGATAAGCCCGCTCCCAAATATTAAAACTAAAATGTAAATATAATTAATGCTGAATAATAATAATAATAGTCTTTAATCACAGTTAAAGTACATTTGAATTGTATGTCTATTTATTATATTAGATACCGGTTCCATGATTGTCTTGCTTAGCAGCATAGGTCTCCCCGAGTGTTCTCTATAACGATAATTTCCTAGTTTTTCTATTTCCTACTTTTTTAATATCACCTCCCCACCTGCGATACTGTCTACCTTTATTTCTCTTTTAGTACCTACCTACCTAGGGAACCATTTTGTCACTTCTTTCGCCCATTTTTCTGTGTTATTTCTTATAAGTTCCATTTCCGTTTTAGCTCTTTGATTCTGTGTTTTATATCTATGATCTTGGTGTGGTTTCTTATTGTTGTTAAACGAAATTATTTATTATTATATTAATCAATACTGAAACTTAATCTTAAAGAACAACCGGGGAAGGAAAACTCCCCAGAATGCTGTCGCCATTGCCACGTTGAACAGTTAGAATCAATTATCAATGTATAAAACACGGGAGTTACTCACGTAATAAGTCAGAGCGGACGCGGTCGCGCTCGCGACCGCGTCCGCGAGCGCCCCGTATTCTCCTTGAAAAAGACCACCGAATGTGGTTGAAACTATAGTCGGAACCCTCTGACTTATTACGTGAGTAACTCCCGTGTTTTATACATTGATAATGTCTCAAAACCACGTCAGTTTTAATAACAAAAAAGTTAGAATCAACTTTTGTGCAAAATAAATGCCAGCGTTTGATAAGTCTCTGGACTTCCACCAAACGCTTAGCCAAGTCTCTGCATAAAGTGAGAGCGGTCGGCCCCCACGGTCCCAAAGTCTCTACCCCAAAAGGCATAAACTTGTAAGCCGGGTAAAAATTCACATATTTAGGTGTGCCTATTGAGATTTTCAGCTTTGACAGCGACAGCGCTAAGTGCTGAAATATAGGATAAAAATATTTGTGAATTTTAAATTTAACTGAGTTCCAATCCCAGCTGGTCTGGGACTCAGTTAATTTTAACATATGCGATATTTTTAACGCTTATTCGCGGTCATGATTTATATTGAGTATATTGAGTCCCGTAACAGGTACACATATATATACCTATATATATGTGTACCTGTTACGGGACTCATTGCGGCGTTGGGAAGTCTCGAAATTCATCGAATATATAATCCATAATTTTATTTAATCTCATATGAATATACATTTATCTATGACATGCTACGTAGCATTTGGCAGTCAAAGGAAGGTAATACTGAGAGATTTGTCCGGAGAGGGTTTTTTGTTTGATAGGTGTGGAAGAATGGACCGGTACGGATGTCAGGAATGGTAAAAGTTGATAATTACACGATTGTGGTTAAAATAGAATGCCATTATTCTTTTGATAGGTACAGACTAAATATAGTAAAGAAGGACACTATAACTAAAAGAAGATCAGTGCAATATCAGTCATAAATTGGTCCCCAACTCATTTGCTAGATGTTATACCAACGCTAGTCTTTTGTCATCCCATTCATCAAGTATGATCAATATGACCATGATCTATGATGTGCATTTTAAGTTACAAAGAGGTGTTATACCAACGCTAGTCTTTTGTCATCCCATTCATCAAGTATGATCAATATGACCATGATCTATGATGTGAATTTTAAGTTACAAAGAGATGTTATACCAACGCTAGTCTTTTGTCATCCCATTCATCAAGTATGATCAATATGACCATGATCTATGATGTGAATTTTAAGTTACAAAGAGGTCTTATACCAACGCTAGTCTTTTGTCATCCCATTCAAGTATGATCAATATGACCATGATCTATGATGTGAATTTTAAGTTACAAAGAGGTGTTATACCAACGCTAGTCTTTTGTCATCCCATTCAAGTATGATCAATATGACCATGATCTATGATGTGAATTTTAAGTTACAAAGAGGTGTTATACCAACGCTAGTCTTTTGTGATCCCGTCTTCATCAAGTATGATCAATGTGACCATGTTGCGAATATTTTTTAACAGTGTCGTGATATTTGCTAATTTATTGTGTGCGCAGCATAAGTAGGTATTCTATCCTAAATTGTAAGCTCCATAAATACCCGCCTATAAAACCCGTTGTTAAAAGCCGTACAATTTTCATTAGGTAGTCACAATAATTTACCTTTCATTTAATTGTTTCCTTTATTGTTTTATTTTAATTAAACTACATGGGGCTATTCTAGGCGCTCGACAGTTTTTGAATCGATATAATGTGGAAGGAGAAAAGTTCGCTATAATAGAGATGCGGTCTAGATTTCGATAAATTATGTCGATAAAGACGGAATAAAAAACGCATAGTTACAAATGTTAGCACAATATAATAATCTCTTTAATTTTATTTAACTACTATCTAATCTCATGAACTGAAGGTATGAACAAGCCGATTTTCGAAAATGTTACAGCACCATAGACCACATCCACACCCTTCAGCAAGTTATACAGAAGACCGAAGATGATAGCTTGCCAATATGTTTAGCGTTTATGGAATTTGAGAAATCCTTTGATTCGATCGAGACTCGGGCGGTGCTAAAGTTCCTCCAGCGCTGCCGTATTTACCATCATTGCATTGGTCAAATGCATTTACGCACTTTCGCCTACCGGGGAAAGTAGGAGGGGCATGTCGGGCTTGCTCGAGCATCGCATCACCGCGATGCTCCCTGGGGAGCCTCGGCACCAACCCTAACTGCAACCACAGCAGCCAGGGTCCACTACGGACTAAAAATCAACCACTTTTTTTTTTTTTTTTTTTTTTTTTTTTTTTTTACTATTATAAGTTTGCGTTTGACAACTGTCTCACCTGATGTTAAGTGATGACGTTGTCTAGGATTTAGCACGCAAACCTAGAAGGTACCTATTCACTCGCGACTTGAAGACTCCAGGATTGTACATATCGGGAAACACAGACTCGGGCAACGAGTTCCATTCCTTGGCAGTACGCATTAAGAAAGTGGAAGCAAAACGCTTCGTGCGTATAGGTGGTATATCTACCATATAGCGATGGCGAATTGCCGTAAGTCGAGTCGACCGATGATAGAAAGGGGATGGTGGAATCAGATTATGCAATTCCAGTGCACATTCTCCGAAATGCACCCGATAGAAAACCGATAGGCTTGCTACTCTACGCCGGTGTTCAAGGCTCTGAAGCCTGTGTTCCACCAAAGAGTTATTGCCGATGATTCTTTTGGCTCGCCTCTCGATTGACTCTAGAGCTTCTAGCTGGTATTTGGCTGACCCATCCCAAAGGTGGGAACAGTACTCCATGCACGACCGGACTTGTGCTTGATACAGATTAAGCAACTGCCCACTGCCCAACAACCACGGTGTCCGTCCTGCCACACCCGCCGTGTCCCTTGATCGTACCGGGACTTATTTTTCAGTTTTAGCGGCACGCACATTGTTCCCATTATTTCATCATATACTAGCAGCGACCCGTGGATTCACTCGCGTTGTGATGAAAACCGAGGCTTGTGATGACGGAGAAGTCTTTCTAAGAATTCATGCCACTGGACTTTGCGGAATAAACACTTTTTTAGCCTTTAATGTTCTACTATTGTTGTTGTTTGAAAGTGTAATTCTTTATTATTTAGTATAAATGCGTTTGTAAACTATGAGCTACGGCATAATAAGTGTTTATTTTTAAGTTATTATGTATCTCAGTAAGTGAATGTAATTCTTTTGAGATAATATATATTCTGACACTGTAAGAAGAAAAGTAGCCTATGTGTTTTTTCAGTGTCAGCTACCTCCTTAACAAAATTTATCCTAATTGATCCAGCAGCATCTACGTGAAAGCGATACAAACAAGCAAACTCCCATTCACATCACACTAATATTATAAAGGCGAAAGATTGTTTGTCGTGTGTCTGTTTATTGTTTGTATGATTGGTAGATGGTATATAATAATAAATAAAAATAAGTAATATTAAATGATATACCCTGGACGGGAAGACACAAAAACCGTCAATACCACGTACCTACCATTTCACCAGCGGGTAACTAGTTGCGCACAACGCAGCAAGTGTATAATATTAGTACGAATATATTTCCATTGAGCTTCAAGTCAGTCACGTTTTTTAACCATTTATAGAACGCCGTATCGCATCTTCTTTAATAATGCGGCTTAGGTATTACGTTCCCACTACTGGGATTGGGACCTTCCGGTACAAAAAATCAGTGGAACACCAAAGATTTATTAGTGTTTTTCGACACATAAACATTTAAATATTTCAAATTATGGGTGCCAGAACACCTACGTGTTCACACAAAAATCTTTTTATGGGTGAGGCATGTAGGATGGTGGATGGTTTTATTCGTTTAACTCTTCTTTTGTGGCTTTTGTGGAGGAGCCACCACAATTTAGCCAATGTCACGTATTATGATAGACCATCAAACAAAGATTTCACGGTGAAAGCGAGATGATTGATGATGATGATGAAAAGTATCTACATAGCAAATATCATCAAAATCGGTGTAGCCGTTTGAGCGTGAAGAAGTAACAAACATACACACATACACACAAACTTTCGCCTTTATGATATTAGTAGGATAGTAGGAAGTAGGATTTATCCACACGGAAAACGTTTACGAAAACAATTGTTTTAACTACCGTACCTACAAGCACGTATTACTCACGCTCACACAAACACATATAGGATTAAGAAAAAAACTGAATCAAATTATAGTTCTTATAATTTTTAATGTATTTCTTAATATATTTACAGTGGATATAAATAGAGTATATACAAGTCAGAGATATTTCAGGGAGGTACCGCGGTCGCAGTTCGCTTAGTACTAATTACCACTACCATGGACTAAATACTTTAGTCCATGCTACTACTTAAGTAGTGCGCGAACCGCGAGCGTCCCGTGTTCTTCTTGAAAAATACCACCGAATGTGTTTGAAACTATAGTCGGAATACTCTGACTTATTACGTTTTTTTCTCTTTTCTAACGGACTAATGCCGTTTGCCTCTACCGGCATTTACAGCTTCACCGGAGGGGCTTATTACATGAGTAATTCCCGTGTTTTATACATTCATAATGGATCAAAATCACGTCAGTTTTAATAACTAAACAATATATCTTAGGTTAGCCATCGACTTCCTGTACATCCCAAGCGAAGCTAGATCTTCAGGTACAAAGTAAACACACAAGATATTAAATGAATAATCATTTTAATCACTTACAAACATAATTACAATCAACAATTACTGGTTTGTCGCTGACAAATCGTCAGCGACGAAAAAGCAAAAGTACGTAAACGCTTAAAACATTAATGTACTTAAATTAAAGAATATCACATCTGTGTCCTCATGACGCTGATCAAAGATTCATCACCTTTTTAGTGCTGGTCTGAAACAAACGGTGTAAGAATCAATCAACACTCACGACCATACTGAATTGTGGGCGCTAAATTCAGTCAAATGGCTGCTGAACAGTTGAGCATATAATATTGTATGCTCAAGAGCGACAGTACTTTACGCCGAGGCAGCAGCCCAACCTTTATCGAGCACAAGTCTTGTCGTGTATGGAGTACCTATCTTTGGGATGGGTCAGTCAAGTGGCAACTTGAAACTAAACTTAGAGTGAATCGAAAGGTGATCTTTTAAGATCGGTTTTCTATCGGATACATTTCGGCGAATGTGCATTGGAATTACAAAATTTAACTTTAACCCCCTTTCTATTACCGGTCAACCGATATGACCGTCAACCTACGGTAATGTGCCAGCGCTTCATTGTAGATATACTACCTTTATGTACAAAACTTTTTTTTTCCACCTTTATAATGCATACTCCCAACGAGTGGAACTCATTTCCCGGTTCCCGATAGATAAATAGATAGATAACCCTAGAGTATTCAAGTTGTGAGTTTGTAAGAATATTCTAAGCTTGCATGCTATATTTTAGACCACTTAATATTAAGTGAGACAGAGCTCAAAGGCAAGCTTATAATCTATTAATAAACACAAACGTTTTGTATAAATTCTAGTAAGTAAACATTTTATTTCATATAACTTAAGATTTCGTTATTTTATTGCGTCATGTGCACAAAATAGTGCTAAAGCATCTTGCATTGGTTCATGAGTGGCATGGATCATGTAATAGTAAGGTAATCACACTATATCGTAACTAATATTATAAAGAGAAAAGATTTGTTTGCTTGTTTGTTTGTTACGATTTAACTCAAAAACTACGCGACCGATTTTAAAAATTATTTCACCGTTACAAAGCTACATCTCAACATACATTTACTACAAGAAAAACAATACATTTTATTACTCCATAATAATATAACTTCAAATGTCGTTTACAGAGAAGCTCAAATTATTATATTATTAATTCTTCTGACGGAATTACACCCGTGCGAAGTCGGGGCGGACTGCTAGTTATATGTATTCTGGTGTTTAAATTAAACTAACAGGGATTTCGAAATATACTGCAAATGCTCTCGATTAAAAAAGCTGATAATTTATAATTATATCTCAGCAATTTATTATAAGTTATTTTTGTTGAGTGAAGCATAGCGCTTATTATACCACTATATAAATATATTTCTTAGCGTCGAAACGTCGAGGTTAGTCAAAATTAATAGATACAACGACCGAAATGCTGGCACATATTCGGCCCATCAAATCAGCATTGTAATTCAATGGGGCAATGCTGCTAGCAATCAAGGCACTCCGTCAACTGGTATTGGGGTAAAGGAATTGATTTATCTATAGACTGGCAACGGCTGGTGCATTTCTCAAATGTTATTAACAAAGTTGTAGTTAGTAATTAGTATTTTATTTTAATAAACGCATCTGCCCCATATAAAAGACAAAATTATAATTAGATATTTACATGTATAATACAATGGGTTATGCCTGAAATAACTGAATTATTTTTTTTAATAGCCCTGATAGTATATCTTAATAAACCATGAATTCCATTCATGAAAATTTAAAGCATATATTTCTTAGTTTTTACAATTATCTCAAAAAAGTCCCGCCAAAGCTTTTAAATGGCTCAGTGGCATAGTGAGAAGAGTTGGAGAGTGGTTCAGTGTACTTACTTCTTCTGAAAGCCAAACATGCTGACAAGCGTAGGCTGGTTGTTCGGCAAAGATGTCGTTTTCTTCAAACCGGGAACTTTGCAGTTTGATTTCTTCAATCCATTGTTTCTATTACCTTTATCATTCAAAGGCTGGCTACTACTCCAAAAGTTAGGCTTCGGAGGCGATTTGCCAAACGACTCCTGGAATTAAACATTAATTCTATTTCAATAACAGTTTTATGATAATAATCGATTTGTACAAAATATTTTGTATGTTTGTACAAGATGATTTTGAAATTACCAGCCAATTTCAAGCACAATCACAAATCGATATTTTTCCTACAATAGTTTGAATGTAAGTTCAGCACATCATTTGTCAATGAAAGTAGCCAAGATGAATATTTTTATAAAACACTAGCTGTCCCGGGAAACGTTGTTCTGTCATATAAATTATCGGAATATCAAAGTGACACGAAACTTCAATGATCTACGTTTAAACTATTCCGATATTTGTTCATACACAAACACTAAAATCGGAATAAAAAATACTTTAGGACCTATTCTCAGACTTACCGAATCTACACAAAAAAATTTCATAAAAAAAAATTGGTTGTCTGTAAAGTCGGTTTACGGATAGATTTACGTGATAACGACATAATCATGTATGACTTTGTCATTGTCATTGTCATTGTCATTGACCATCGACCATCGACCATCGACCATCGACCATCGACCATCGACCATCGAGCATCGACCATCGACCATCGACCATCGAGCATCGACCATCGACCATCGACCATCGACCATCGACCATCGACCATCGACCATCGACCATCGACCATCGACCATCGACCATCGACCATCGACCATCGACCATTGACCATTGACTTTGACTTTGACTTTGACTTTGACTTCGAATTTGAATTTGACCTTGACCTTGACTTTGACTTTGACTTTGACTTTGACTTTGATTATATTATCTAGATCTAGATAAAACTTAGGTGGAACGTTACGCGGAATGTTACCGTTACTATTTTTCATTTTGGCATTCATCAATTTATAAAACGTTATCACGTCAAAACGGTCTGCCTCTGTTTCGGAGGAGTTTGGTAACAAATACTGTGACGCGAGAATTTTATACCTATATATTAGATTTATCAAATATGTCTATTAGTACCGGACTTGACACATACCAAACAAAAATGGTTTACGAAAGAGATTGAATGATAGGTTGAGAGTGAATACATTCACAATTCCATATTCGGTACTAAAGTTGGTCGTAAAGTAAAGTCGGTGTAGGAAATTCGAACAAAATAACTAACCTTTACTTCTTAACTTTGTTCTAGAATCTCTATTTAGAGTTTCATTAACCCGACTGCTAGGCTGCAGGGGATCTAAGACTACGCTTGTAGCTTCGTTATTCACTTTTCATAATCCAAAACCTTAAATAAGGATATGTAGATACTACAATTTATCACGAGTAGTGACGTGTGAATCAAAAGGCGAAAAATGTTATAATGCAGTTTTATAGTTCCTACTTTCAATTGTTAATTATTAGTATGCATAGATAACTCCTGGGTGATCATATTTCCAAAATAAAACAATGGAAACTGCCTTACTGAAATGAATTTGCATTGCATTTCAGTATGGAAGTGGGTTATGCCAGGAAATGCAATGAAAACTCAATGACTATATGAAGAACGAGAAAAAAAAGAAACTATTACTTACTTTTGTGTAATTATTGTAAAACAACGAAAAGAGTAACATACCTGTGAATCCACGGGCGTGACCAAGGTCTCCATTGGATAAGTATTCTCTATGACAGAATCCTCGCTTAAGCTTTTGTCCAATATCCTATCTAATCTTTTAAACAGATTTCTGTGTCTCGGGCTTGGCTCCAATATTGGGCTCTTTGGTATTTTGACTGGACTATTATAGGGAGAGTTTTCTTTCTGCGAACTTGTCGACAAGTCTATAGTTCTGTCTAGGTCTGTGTGATTATCATCTATGTCTATAGATATTATTTGATCATGATCAGAACTATTTCTAGATTCTAAATCATTGTTTCCCAAAAATCTTGATTGTTTCAAGGGAGATTTATCACATTCCAAACTATTGCTGCTATTCAAATCTGTTATTCCAATATTTTTGAATTCCTTTAGAGTGTGTTTACTATTGTTCAGACATTCATTTAGATCGATTTCTTCAGAACTTCTTGATATTCTGCAAGATTCTTTTTCATATTCACAAAGTTTGCCTGAATTTAAATTATTGTCTCCTGAACTTCTTGAAACTTTAAAAGGATTTCTACTGCATTTCTCTGGAGATTCTTCGATCGTAATACTGTCTTTTGATAGATTATTTTCTTCGCTCTCACTATGTGAAGTGGAAAAGAATTTGCTCTCCACTACGTTACTGTCCACGATTGTTCTAGGAAACCTACTCAATTTTTTCAGGATACCCCTTTTGAAGGAACGTTCTTTGTTTTCTAATATGGGAGATTTGTCTTTACGTGATATTTCGGAGGTGTGGCAATCCGTCATAGTATTACTGAGATTGGTACGTTGTCCTTCGCAGTCCACTTTCTGCCGTTTAGGTGATCGTTCTACGCAATACATGTTGCTGAGATACTGTATTGATAAACTGGAAGTAAAAATATTATTTTTTTATGTTGATTATTTATAATTTCGATTCAAAGATGGTGTATAAGCAATTTTCTATGTTTTAGTAAGGTGAAATTTCATCTTCGATGTGTTTAGTATGAACCGCACATAACGTTGTTTTTATTGGTAATTTTTCAATAGTGATTTATATATGCCACAATTACAAGTAGAAATTCGTGATCTCCGGAATCGATGGATATACATTTTGTAAAAGTGAAAAAATGCCCAAAAGTTGAAAACGGACACTTAGTTTGTGCGAGAATCAGATGAGGGTTGCGAGTTTTACAGTAGCGCTGTTGTGCCTAGCAAATACGAACGAAAATCGAACCAATTCGTCTGCTCTTAGGCATTGTTCGGATATGCACTTATATTGTATAGTATATTACTGACCTAGGGGAAAACCTAAATTAAGATTCAGCAGCGGGTGATAGTCAGTGGGTATGTACACTCAGAACTGACAGCTATATATTTTCCTATGAACACAGCGATTTCCTAATTAACTGTCACTTTTTTCTCATTAAGTAAGTGCGTTATTCTAAATAGCCCCTTCTTAATATTAATTAATCTTAATTCTTAATTCTAAATAGCCCTTAATCTTTCTGCCAGTTCTAGTAGGAAGTCAAGTGCTAAATTTTTTTTTCTTATAAGTGGTTTTTTTTTACAACTTCGTAGGACGAATATATTGGTGCAAATCGATTGAAATACTAATATAAATATTTCCTAGAAATCATTTTCAGGCAGTGATGAGTGAGTTAATTAGATCGTCAGTACAAATGTTACGGTGCTTATACCTTTGATCTTCAGTCTCAGGCACATATTTGCTGACTAAATTAATAACTTTTTTACTTGGCCTCGTATTGGCTTGTGCTATGTTCGGCTCCGGTTTCTTTTCTTTCTTCTGCCATGGGCGGGGGTCTGAAAGGTGCTGTTTGAAGTCCGGATCCCATATGCTGGGGTGGTTTGATACCCCTTTCTCTCTCCAACCGTTGGTTCTTACGTGATTATTCTAGAAAAAGATGCATGCATAAATATTAAAGGCAAGCTCACAGAAAAAATAATTAAATCGGATATGAAAAACCCTTGTAATTAAAAAAGGTGATGGACATTATATTTAGAAGACAAAGATGTGACCTATATTTCAGTAAAATGGCAGCAAAAAGATCCCGCGGTAGATCCCCAACTAGATGGACTGACCAAATTCAAGACAAAAATGAGGGTAAATTTAAATTTCAAGAAGTGGTCAGATGGTCGCCTACAAAAGTAGCTGGAGAGAAACCGTCCACGCTACCGCTAAGGGGTCACAGTGTTGACGATCTTCAGCCATGAAGAGACCAACCACAGAGGGGTATAAAGCAATTAAATGTGTCCTGTTTGTGTACTTTTTATTTATGTTTTAAGGCTGTCAGATTAGTGTGTGCAAGCGGAGCAATGATGGTAACGCTGGCGGTGTTGTTGCACGGTGGGTCGCCATCTTCTCACGAATAGGGCCAGGTCAAGAGCACTCTATACCAACACTCTTATATGAAAGGTCTGATGGATGTAGATGGAGCGAGTGTGTCGGGATTACGTAGCATTTGGAAGTCAGTGGCCTCTGCCTATTCCCACGCGAAAGAGGCGTGAATATATATACAATTGTACATAAGTAAAGCTAATTTAATTAAATGTTTAAAAGGGCACCGGCTGCGAAGTGTAACGTATTTCAAATAAAATAAAATAACCAAAAAAAATATGTCCTGTAATTACTTTGTTAAACATATTTAAAAAGAACGGCCTCGAGGTTCTCGCCGCTTCTTCTCGGTGCTCTATTCATTTTGGAACACATATTAGTGGCATTGAAAAGTAGTAAATCTTTTGATTTGCCGTGGTGGTACCGGCTTAGAATAGTACTCCCCCATCACTTCCCGTGGGTGCCGTAAGAGTCGGCTAAGGGATCACGTACTAGAAGGTGGGCAGCAGCGCCTTCTGAAGATCGGAAATCATACTGCGTTCGCCAACCCGCCTGCCAAGCGTGGCGAGAATTGGCAAATCCCCTCCTATATGGGGGAGGCATATGTCCAGCAGTGCATGTCTAATTGCTGATAAGAAAGAAAGAAGAAAGAAATCTTTTGATGTTCCTAAGTACGTGCCTAAATTGTATAAATAACTAGCTGCACCCCGCGGTTTTACCCGCGTGGGGATTGAAAACGGTGATGATTAAAATAAACCTATGTGTTAATCCAGGGTATTAGCTATCTCCATACCAAATTTCATCGATATCGGTGAAGCCGTTTGAGCGCGAAGAAGTAACAACATACACAAACTTTCGCATTTATAATATTTGTATATTTATAATATTAGTCGAATAATCGGTGCTGTGAATGAGAATCGGAATTAAAATCGGTACTAATATTATTTTTGAAACTGACATAGCCATTAATATATTAACATTATTATTTACCTTGTACGTTATTACTTTTCGTGGTTAGATATTTCGGTACGGTTGCATGGCTAGGTTCAAAATAAACTGTAGTTACTGCGTGTAGAAGTACTTTAAAAAAATCTTTTTTTTTGCACTTTTATTGCATTATAATGGTGTTGCTACTATCGCTCAAAACACTATTTTCAATCTCAATTTTGATCTCTCACACATTACACACGGTATCTGCTCGCGTATGTATTTTAAAAATGCTTGTTAAATATCCCGATAATTGGCTGAATGCACATATCGTGCGGAGCCAAAATGTAAAAAAGTACTATGTACTATGTTTTTAGTTTGGGGCGAATCACAATATATTACCTGTGCATCGACGCTGTGTTTATCCGGATGCCAGTCGTCCATTTTCCTCAATGTGAATGGGTCCAAATTCCCGAGGGCTAGTTGAAACGCTGTTTTAGGTTCCAATAATTCTCCTGCATTCACGCATAATGCTTTCTCTATGTCTGCAAATTAAAATTAATTTTAAAAACGCTCATTCACTGTAATGTATTGTAAATGTCAAATGTATTGTAGCCAAAGTAAATTTATGATAATTTCCCGAATATATCTCAAAACAATATAACAATAGGTATATCATAGCTACTATCAACTGTGTTCTCAGTTCAAGAGCGATAAAGGCGCTTGCAACAATGACGAAATATCGGAAACTAAAATCATCTCTACATAACGATGGAAAAATCCAAGTTTTAATTTTAACAAGAGCAAAGTTTTTTAACCGACGTGAAAAAAAGAGGAGGTTCTCAATCGACCCGTATGTTTTTCTTTTTTAAAATTTATGTTTGTTACCGCATAACTTCCGACTGGGTGAACCGATTTTGATCGTTATTTTTTTATTTGAAAACTGGTGCTTCCCATGTGGCCCCATTTCCAACAAGTAGTTTTTGAGTTACACTCGAAAAACTTAAAAATGCGTGCTTATACCTAGACGATATTATAGTAGCGGGTGAAGACATCGGTGAACTTACCTACACCACAATGACAATTGATCCCATGAGTAGCAAAGGTCACTAAAAAGAGTGAAGCAAAAAAATTTTTTACCATAAAATGGAACCGACTTCAACGCTCAAAAGTGTGAAATAATTTGTCGAAGTCGGTACCATGAGCTCAATATTTTGATATCAGTTACTTTTGAACGATCATGGTACCAACTTCAACAAATTATTTCACACTTTTGAGTGTTGAAGTCGGTTCAATTGTTTGGTAAAAAAATTTTTTATTGTGTAGATCTAGCGTTTGACTACTCCCATTTGATAGTCAGGGACGATGTGGTCGACGGTGTTATGCTAGTCTTAGAATGCTCACTGTCTCTCAAGGACTGCTGCCTGAACACACTATGTGTTTGGTGACAGTTTTACAAACTTGAGGGTGGTAGCTAGCCAGGCGGGTGCTTGAAAGTACCCTACCACCATGAAAATTCAACTCTCAATGAAAGAGACCGTTGGAGGAAGCTACGATGCACAGACGACACGGATTAAAAATTAAAATTTAAAATTTGAGCTGCAAGCTATCAACTGGTAGGAAGCGGCGCAAGGCCGACAACTATGGAATTCTCTTGTATCGGAGGCCAACACTCACTCACTCACACACTCACTTGCCACTAACACTCACGCCAGCGGATTAAATAAGTATTAATAAAATACGGGCCTTGTAAGCAAGCTCAAATACGCACAAAAACTGTATAAAAGTAATGATGTCAAGATTAGTTCCGAATCAGAACAATAGGGCCGCCCATAGCACGCCATGTAACTTACCTTACTTTTAATATGGCCTGACTACTTTATATGGATTGTGGAACGAGGTTGGATACAGATCGCTTCCTACAGGCCTTTGTGAAGAAACTGTTCTACGGGGAGTGGATGTACTGCAGTTGAATTAATGATAACTATGATGTACCTTCATCGTCAGGATCGGTAAGGCGCACCATACTCCTGTCCAGCGGATCATAAACGTATTGATGCTTAAATGTCGCCTCCGCTTTCAGGAAGTTCTCTCTGTACTCATCAGTCACCATCAGCGATGATCGGTTAAAGAAACTTGGAAGCTTTTTGAGTGCCTGTGAATAAACAAAACTATATGGTTAAAAACCATGCAAGTTCCGAGCAGTTCTAAAACCTGGCTTAAACTCACTAAAAAGACTCTCAGCTCCATGAGAGTCCAGTATAACGATGCCTACCGAACTCTCATGAAGCTACCCAGATATTGTAGTGCGTCGAGCATGTTTGCAGAAGCGGGGGTCCGTGACATTTTTGCAATCATCCGGTTAAGAATCGCATCTTTTTGGCATCGATTGAGACGTTCCGAGAATAGCATACTGAGGGCTGTCGCGGACAATTTTAGTAGGCTCATATTTCGGCACTGGATTTTTGTTCACCTGGACGGTAATAAAAAATTACATAATTTTAAAGTTTGACTTAAGATGACTTAGACCTATTTAGATGACCGAAGTAGGTACCATATACATACCTGCTTCATGTATTTTTTAGTTATATTTTAGTTAAGTTTTGACTTAAATTGTGTGTACTACTGCTATGGGAATTTACTACCCGAAATAAAACATTTATTATATATTATAAACTGCTTAGTATAAAATCATACCATCACCACAACATCATGCTCCTCTAGGTGCACTGTTTGAACATTGATATCCTCAAAGGTGAACGGTTTTTTATTATCTCTGGCATGTTTTAGCCAGGTTCTTATTCGAGTTGGGGGTGCTCAGTCCTGCACTGACGTCCCGATTGGGATCGCTTAGCCAGGTTTTAGAACTGCTGGGAACTTGCATGATTTTACAAAGCTGATAGTAAGGCCCCTGAATGACCATTTCTGTCATCAGACATAACTTAACCTTGCTGTTGAATCAACCAACACTGAAAGTCCATAATAAATTAATAAATAACCATGTGTAATGTAAGAAACTGACAATCTTTAGTGCTAAATTTAAAGGTAACAAATTACAAATGGCATATTAGTGTAGTAGAATTTTAGCTCAGAAGCTATACTAAGATGTGATAGCTTAGTAGACATCCATTAATATTATTTATGACTTATATATAACTTATATACAATAAATTCAAACATGAAACATTATTATTATAATTGCATGCATTTTTTTACATATATAAAGACTATGCTACCTACTGAAGTCATAAACTAATAAACGTTATGTGTAAGGAACAGTATAATAGGATTATAACAATCTATTTCTATACAAGAATTAAGGTTGGGCACGTTTTCTCAGTTTATAATCAACCGCTTGGTTTCTATTGATATAATATCCAAGAGGACTTAGTATGGTTAGGGAAGCCACTGGCAGAGCAAAAAACACCTACACAAAAAAGATAAAATTGAACAATTTTACCTTTCCAACCATTTTATGGTTGGAAATTTAGGTCTATCTATCCTACTTACATTAGCAAAATTAGGGTCTTGCGTGGCCGTCACAAACTGCCTCGCCTTAGCCAGCCCTATCCCTGGCAAAGAGGCCAAATAGTCACACCCGGACATTATGCACATCTGACGGAACTTGTCGAACGTGTACTGCTCTATCGGACACTTCATTGCAAGCGGCAGTTTTATTGTTTCTACTAGAGTACCGGAACCTTCAAGATCCATTTTGAAAAGGACCTGGAAATATAATGATTATGAATGTATATAACACGGGAATTACTCACGTAGTATGTCAGAAGGTTCAGACTATAGTTTCAACCACATTCGGTGGTCTTTTACAAGGAGAATACAGGGCGCTTGCGGGCGAGGTCGCGTACCAGGCGAGCGAACCGCGATCGCGTCCGCGAGCGCCCCGTATTCTGGTGGGAAAAAGAAATTAAGAAACATCATTATATTTTGTTGTTTAAACTGACGTGGGTGGTTGTGGGTGGCCAAACCACCCACGGCACATCTGCTTAAAGTAAACACTGATAGTAGATAAACGCAGAAAAGAAAAAAAAAAAAAAAACTGACGTAGTTTTGACACATTATGAATGTATAAAACACGGGAATTACTCACGAAGTAAGTCAGAGGGTTCGGACGCGGTTGCGTACCAGGTGATCCACGACTGAGTCCGCACCCCATATTCTTCTTGAAAAAGACCACCGCATGTGGTCGAAACTATAGTCGGAACCCTGTTCTGTTCTGTTCGTATAACGTAACTATCTTCTACTACATCTACTATATACTTTATAATTAATAATATTGTATAGAACGAGATTTTTTATTCATTGAGTTATCAGTCAGTGGTTTTAAGGGAAAAATTAAAAGAGCTAGTCAATTAATGTTCCTACCTTCGTACACCCAAACAAAATCAGATCTGAGTCCTCAGTGATCACCAGGTGGGCTATATTTTTCATATTGAGGTAAGCCAGCTGTGCGTCCGCTTCGTAAGGGGCCACAATACAGTCCACGTTACGTTTCCGACACTCTTGGATGAGACTCAGTGCCATTTCGTGAGTGATGTCGACGCTTCGACGCATGTACGAACGGGCTTCTTCTATCTGGAAATGGATGGTTATAGATGTTCTTCAGGTGTAGAATTCACTCAGCTGTTAAGGATAAAATTGGAATTAGAATAATTGTTTATACACAACTATAATATATTTCAGTTGCAATAATAGATTATGCATTATCTGACATCTTGCGTCAGAATATTAATCTTTTTTAACTCAAATAAGATTGTTGCAAATAAAGCAGCAGAATAATTTTGAAAAGGCCCTTGTTATATAATAATAAAATCAGATAATATAAACTTTATATATTTATATTTATTATTTTATATGTACATATAAAATATATAGTGGCTTTTTTAAACATTAATTGGTCCAGACATATATTGGATTTTTTTGTATAATCTATAACTAGAATCTGCTTGTTAGTTAGTAGTGCCTGAACCAGCTCCAGCTCAAACCAGCGGGGGGATAGAACCAACAATCGACAGATTGACAGCAGGCACTTACAACCTCGCATAAAATAACATATTGTGCCAAGTAGTAGCTGAGGTAGTATGAAGATGACAGTAATATTATGCTCATCATTAGTAACATATTTAACTTACCGTTTTAATATATATTTATCACACCTTAATGTTACCTTTGAATTAAACCATTGGCTATTCGCAATAGTCTAACTAAAACATGAATTTGATTCAACAAAGTTTAAAACATTATAAAATTACCTTTCCAAGACTCAATAATTCAGCAGCTCTTTTCTTAGATATGTCTCTTGACCTGAAATATTGATATGTACATGTTAATAATAGACAAGGTGAACAGACAACTTGACTAAGATGCTGGGGACTAAGGGCTGGATGCGGGCCATATTCCATCCGGTTCTTTTGGAAATCAATAGGGGACACCTATGATGATGATTATGATGAACAATAGACAAAGCCAAGAGAGTTGGTACTATAGTATATAGACTTGGAGCTCTTTTGCCCAACCAAACCATAACTACGCAGCCAATTTTATATCAACAACATGGTTGTAAGTATACTTTCTAGAACTCCTTTTGCTAGCTCAGTTAGTCATTGCATAGCCACATATACCAAGACCCCAAGCTAAGTGCTAAATAGCAGACTGCAAATGTGACATTGCACAAGTTAGGCCCAGCAATCCTGTAAGGCCTTGAATTCAAATATCTAGTAATAGAACTAATATCACTCTTACCATAGTTTAGAAAAGTTAAATTTAACAGATTCATTGGCTTAAGCTATGGACTCCCCGGTCACAACTTGGACAGACAGTAATGACAGACAGCCAATAATGGAATTTTGAACTGAATATAATAAATCCATCACTTTACATTTTAAGATGGAAAAAGATGAAACCATACAAAGCTGTATGTTTCAAAAAATAAGTGTCAAGTTCATTTGGGTACTTTCATTGGGCATGCATACCCAAAGATAATTTACAATGATATATTGATTAGTACTTACTCTCTCCTTTTGCTTTCAGTCATTGCCTTAGCAGGTAGATGTCTTCCGTCAAATACTAATATAGGTTTAATGTTCTTCGATAATAGCATGGTAACATACTTCAAGCAGTACTTTATGTGTCTGAAATTGAAGAATAATAACAGATACCAATAAAATACCTCTAAATAGTATGTCTGTGGTTGATATTAAGGAATAATTTGAAGATATAACTCATATCAATCAAAGACATCAGGGATAATAATTCCGACCAATTAATGACATTATATTCCTGCACCAATTTTAAAGTTAACATTATTTCACATCATCTCTCTATACTTTAACTGATCCAAAAAGCTATAGTCAGAGTAGTCTTTATTAAAAGAATTTCAATGTAGTAAAAAAGTATGCCATGGGATTCATTGGGATGTATTATACTAAACAAAGAAACAAACAACCCTGTCTCGCGGGAGGACACATAATCACAATACACAAACATCCAAGAACAATCATGTACTTACTACGCTCATAAAATATTTTTTCACCAGCCAGGATTCGAACCTTGGGTGCCGGTTTGGAAGTCAGTGACACTGCTGATCATTGAGCCACGACAACCGTCTTACAATAGGTACCTACCTACTATAACTTATCCACTGCAAATCTATGATGTACTTACATATCAGTCTCTTCACCGCGAACCAACTTATCCGCACATGCAAATGCACCTTTGTGAAGCCAGCAATAGGAATCAATGGCAACAGTAGATCCATTAAATTCGCTAACATTAATCCGCCTTGATGCCTTGTCAATAAACGGCAATAAGCCAGTAATACCCATGTTTCTTAAGTATGATCAAAGTACTAAACACCTTAACAAATAAATGCCCTTATTCATTTTTTAAGGAAAATATCTAAAGGCTAATCGATGGATAAAATAAACATTGACGACAACAAAACGCGAACATTATCAGCTGGGCCGGCTGGGCGGTACGATTTGACAATTTTGACAGTATCGTGGTGCTGCCAGCTCTTTTTAAAAAAAACAATTTATAGCACAATCTCAAAATACATTTCGCTGTGCAATATATATCAATCTCAACTTGCTGAACTGAGTTGAATACGAAATACGCCACACAGATACAGATCGCACTGAAACTCTTATATTGATCACTTCAATACGACCACGTATCCAATTTGAATGGATTAGGAACTGTGGCCCTAACCTTCCTCTACCACTCTGATATGGAAGGGTATCACTTGATTGGCGCACAAGCGATCTTGAGTTTAGTCAATGACTTTGCCTAGTAGATTAATTTGTACTGCTTTCTTATAATTTCTTAATATTAATTCTTATTATCTGCATATTTATTAAATTCTTATTAAATATAGTAATTTAATAATAAAGGAAAGCTAAGAATTTACTAATAAATTTATCGATTCATAGCTTTTAGGTATAGTTCAACGAATGGGCATCATCGAAGGACTGCGATGTCTGCGATTACAACGATCGGCGTCGGCCCCAATAGATAGTTAAAATCTTTGTTTTGTCTATGACTGTCGGATCCAAAACGAGGGCTGGGGGACTCCAGCCTCCTAAATTACCTTAGATTTGACTTCACGTTCTTTCAACTATGTGTTAATAATTCAATCATCAAATAAAAGATAACGACAATAATCCTACGCTCAGCTGAGCCAACCTCGTAGTGACAGTACCCACCACTGCTAGAATAAGAAGGATTTTCTAGTTTTTTTATATATTTGTAGGACAAATAAGTACGGATCTCCTATTTCTGTCGTTGGAGCGTGTGATCTAGGCCGTTTTAGTGGTATGCTACAGGCAACAACGCAGTGTGGCCGGCGACGTGCGGGTAGTTCAACATTTAATATTATTTGTAACTTGACGGTAGGTACTTACCTTTTTGATTTGTTCCCAAGTGTAAGATTCCAAGATTGGTGTTCACGTAAAACAAAACTTATCATTTATGTCCGAAATCACCTAAAATGCGAATAACTCCACGCGTAGTGTCATCAGCAGCAGCAATAGCGTTAACTTGTGCTGTTACCGCGGCGGCGTATTTTTACAGACGCAGAAGTACAGAGCTTAACGAGGTGATGGTGTTCTGCAAGCTGCAATTCAATGCGTATGGATGTTTTGATAAGTTTATCAGCTATGTGGAAGCAGCAAAGAAAAGCATTAGCGTGTGCATGCCCGGAATCCAGAACCCAGCCATTCAGGGCCGGCTAGTCAAGCTGATAAAAGAAAGAAACATCAAAGTCAACATTATTATTGACCGCTCTGGTTATAAAGACTCGACGGAGTTTCTTCTAAAAGAGCTTACAGATGCTGGTAAGTGTTTAATTAGCGCTTAGGGTGTCAGTCACGTACCTAATGAAATAAATAGAATATAATTTTGGCTAATGACATAAATATCAACACTGATACTGTTTACCTACACAGCATCAATGATAATCAAAAGCTTGATTGATTGAAAAAGCAGTCTATAGCAGCTTCAGATGCTTAAACGGACGGTCGCCGTGGCGCAGTGGTTAGTGTCAGTGACATGACTATTGTGTCTCCAGGATCCTGGATTCGAATCCCGGCAGGGGCAAACATTTTTGTGCGATGAGTGTAGGTGTTTGTCCTGGGTCTTGGATGTTTGTGTGCTGTGAATGTGTGTGTCCAAGCCTCCCGCAATACAGGGAATCCTAGTGCGGGGGTTTAAGTGTGATAAAAAAACAGTTATTAAATAATGTTTATAGATACTTACCTATTATTTTAATTTTTAAGAATATATCGACCGACTAATTTCAAAGCGAGTAATTAGTTCTCTTATAATTGCACCCCAGATGCATTTCGTTATAGTCAGGTCATTTTAATTCCAAATAACACGTAATTAAAGCAATCCACTATTTTTCATCAAATACATAAAGCTATTAAAAGCCTTAAAAGGAACATATACATACATATGCAGTAATAACAATCATTTTACGCTCCGAGTTTTGTTTTGTACGGTGGTCACCTCAGAAATTACTTAGATGCTTATCTATGTATAAGTACATACTTACTTTGAAGAAATGTATTTTACAAGTTTTTCGAACGACACGCGTGTGCGTCGCTACATTATAATACTTATAACGATGTCATTAATGGATGTTATTATACATATAAACCTTCCTCATCAGTCACTCTATGTATTGAAAAAAACCGCATCAAAATCCGTTGCTTAGTTTTAAAGATTTAAGCATACATAAGGATATAGGGACAGAGAAAGCGACTTTGTTTTATACTTTATACTATGTAGTGATGTATAATTAATATTGTTCACTAAATACCCCTCCAGGGACCTACTGAGCCGGTATAGTTACTAGGAAAGCACAACGTACTAATGTGCTCAACTACTAGTGTGCAATGGTTGCTCATCTAGAAAGGGTAGGTACCAGTTACCACTCTGTCTTATTAGATTAAATACTGGCTCTAAAGAAACTGTTTTTATAATAATGAGTATTTACATTTAAGTAAAATATTTTACAATGTAACTAATATTTGCACTTTTATTTGCAAGGTCCTGTCATAACATACACAGACCTTAAAACTGTAAATTAAAGACCATATAAACTTAATACTGTTTCTTGCGAATCGAATATTGTAGGATAGTCGCATGTACTTTGTCGAGATAAAAAGAAAAATATGTGTGTTGGGGTGCACGCCAGATAGTCGTGCTTCTTTTTTATTATTACTGCTTAACTGTTTATGATGAAATTAGGGTAACTCACGACAAATCGACATCGAATCGCATGTACTTAACACAGACAGACAGACAAACATCTAATTAATGTAGGTAAGTACTCTTTTTTATTCCAAAACTATATTTTACTATTTATTTATTGTAAGGGCACTTCCTACTTTTGTATTGTATTCCTAGGCCTCCAGGCCCAGTTATCCGGAATCTGACATGTTTTTGCGAGCATGGCTGTTTCCATAGCTCGTTGTCCTAGTATGAGATCCATAATACGGTTGGCTGCCACGTTTCAGTACTTTATGCCCTATCTGAAAACATATACTGCACTAAACATGAGTCATCATCACGGCCATAGGGCATCCACTGATTGACATAAATATGCCTGTCCCATTCATCTCCACAAGAATCGGTTAGACGCAGCCCGCATCCTCCTGCGATCTTGGTCTCGTCGTTATCAGTGGACGTCCTACGCTTCTTGCTTCAAACATTTGTTGCCACTTCATGGTCTCCACGGATAACCTTTCAACCTCTCTCCTGATACGATCTCATAGAGAATACCCGACCTTCATCCTGCTTACAAGGCAAGTTAATGTGCAAAGATTTTCATACTAACCTGGTTTTCAATTCTTCTAAACATAACGCTCGTAGATTGTTAGTGACATAATAATAGGAGTAGATGTAATTGTAATGGCTACACCATTGATAGTGCTTTTGAAACAATCAATATGCTAAACAGATCTAATTTCCACCGCAATGCAATTAGAACCTATAATGCAATCGATACCAAGTTTATTGTAGGTAGCGCCCCCCCGGTGTCTCCCGTGAGAATTACGGATTTTCCGGTACCTCGATTATCCCGCGGAAACTACTTTTTCGGCAAAAAAGTAACCTGTGCGTTATTCGAGGGTTATACCTATCTCCATACCAAATTTCATAGAAATCGGTACAGTTTCGCCTTTACAATATTAATGGGATTACATTTGAATTACAATTGCATTGTTTATGACTTGCTTGCCTTAATAAATAAGAGCTTTCTATTAAGTTTTTGAAGTGGAGTAAAATTAAGAGTTCTTATTCATTTTTTTTTTTATTCTGTTTTTGTAAACGGAAAATGAATAATGCAATAAGTTAATAAGAAATGCTATTTCCAAATAAATATAGATAAAAATACCTTGTTACATTATCAACTTCGCGGATATAAATACCTAAACTAGAAATAAGTTTTTTCCATTTCAAAAACTTAGTGCAAAGCCCACGAATATATATACATATACATAATACAGGTTAGAATAAAAAAGTTGCACTTTATGAGAGAGGTCTCATAATGTGCTAATTTCGGTTGCGTAACGAAAGAAATTAAAATAAATTCTTACTGCATTCTATGAAATTGGCTCTTTCAGGCGCAGAAATAAAATGCAACGAAGACCCAATGTACCTTATGCAACACAAGTTTTGTTTGATAGACGAAAAGGTTCTTATGACGGGCACTTTGAACTGGGGAAACGATTTGACATCAGACCATTGGAACTATGTCTATATTACTAACAAGACCCAACTTGTGGAACCAGTGAAGAAGCAATTCAGCGAGATGTGGAGTGAATTCTCAACTAATACCGGGCAAATTAGTAACACTCGAGAGATACATGAAAGTGATGAAGAATCAGAATTTCTCAATCCCATTACTGATGTCTCAGAACCCATTCAGCAGGCATCTTTCAGAGAAAATGTCACCACTCCCGAAGTATTTATAATGTAGGTATAAGTAATTTATTTTAATCATGATTATTTACAAATGTTTTGATTTGTAAACGTGCGTTGTATGTCAATGAATTTAACTTATTTAATATGTTTTTAAACCGAGACACATTTTTAATAATGAATTTGTTTACAAAGGTTGGCTTCTTGCCTGTATTTTTTAACATTTCAATTCTAATTTTTCTAATGTATTTAAGTTTTATGAGGAATTGCTTTTTTTTAAAGTGTTTCTATTTCCCTCCTTTTCCACGGTATATTTTCACTTTCTGAAAATCTATTCTTTCTATTTTATACATTCCTGAATTTCTTTATAGTAGCTTTTTTCGGTTACCTTTGGATAATTTATGGTTATTAATTTTTGCTAATAAATTAATTATAATATTTTAATTTAAGTTAAATAAAAATCAAAATTCACTAGGGCAGTTTTATTTTAGTTGGCATAACAATAATATCACTTATTTAGGAATAAGTATAGAAAAAAAATCCCTTGAAGAATGATGACAATAATTATACTTAAATATAATAATGATCACCAAGAAACTGTTTTCCTAAAATCATCCGTGGGGTATTTTAATTTATAGCTTAAAGCCTTATGGCAGGGCTTGACTCCTGCAACTCAATTGAAATCCCTATGTTTGAAATAGAGAAATAGTTGAATTTGTAGCCTTTAAATCTAAGGTACATAAAGGTAAAGGTACTAAGGGAAATCATATAGTCGCTTTGCTTATTTTTTATATTAATACTTACATACATACATTACTTGCTTAGAGTGACTTGAATCAAAAATATCTGGCACTATTGGTGTCCTAGTTTTGATGTAAATTCTGCAATTATAAATTAAAAAATATATATTGATGGCTATTTTGGTGCAAGTCTCTCTAAGAGTTAGTGTAATTGTTTAATAAATATTATTAAAATAATCCAAGATTTACAACTATAAGAAAACGAAAATGTAACAAAATCTATTAAATTATTCACCTCCCCTAATAGCTTTATACTTAGAAATCTCTGTAGGAAATGTCTTTGATAACTCGGCAAGTAAATGGGTCTTGAAACGTTTGTATGAATCTATTTTTCCTTTGACTTCTTCATTTTTGGCAAGAGCCTTGTCGATGCAGTCCTTTGTGTACAGCTGTGGGTTGCGGCCTTGGTCTATGTAACTGGAAAACAATAGGGAAACATTGTTTAAACAGAGTATTTATCTTATTTTTAAACAAAGAATCCACTTGGGTAAAACATCTGTGTCATGTAATGTATGGATGCATGTAAGAATGCAGCCGTAGTGTATCCTGTCTTTGACTTTCTGAGTATTCGTAATTGAATCATATGCTTCTTTTTCTTATTTGATTTGGGGGTGCTGAATCCTGCACTTATGTCCCCCTTCGGGTGTTTTGTGTGAACGCTTAGGATGTTTTGTGCCCACCTATACTCATAGTTTATAAAATCATATATAAAATAAATAATTCAAGATCACTACACCACTGTCCTATAATTTTTAAGTCAATTGGTAATCGAGTTTCGGTTGCCGATTTCCTAAACAAGACACCTATATATGGATATAAATAAACTTTTGTAATTTTTAGACTTTCGCGATTCGAACACATTGTTATTAAATCAAACGGGGCTTAATCGCGAGAAAAACATTTAGTAATTTATTTACCTCGACGTTTCGACCATTAAAAAAATTAGTAATTTTTCAATAGGTTGTTCAATTTTCAACTAGCAATCACAAACTCAGCTGGCATCAGTAAACCGTCACTCATGTTTTTAACCGACTTCAAAAAAAGGGGAAGGTTCTCAATATGTTCTTTTTTTAATTAAAAGACCCTTAAGTACCTCATCAAAGGCTTTTCTTCCATGTCTAATTACATATAATAACTTGCAATCTTTGAAACTACTTGGAACTGAAGAAAATTATTGTCAACCAGCCATTTGAAATAAAACAATTTGGATTTAGGAATCTGGACATAGCAATGCTATTTTATATAATCAATACTTACTCAAATACTTCTGTGGGGACGTGAATATCATGGACTTGGGACTTCAGCTTGTCGACTTCCTGCAGACCTGTGACCAGAGACTGTCTGTAACAAGAACATGTTCTGATAACACATTTAGGTTTTATGTAAAAATTCACTTGGCAAGACACACCACACTCTGTTAAAACATTTGGAAAATACTCCAAGCACTAAAGCTTTGAAAACTTAAAAACTTGCTTGCTTGCTTGTAAACTTTGGATGCTGTTTTACAGTTTGCACTCTGCAGTTCTATTTGATGTGTGAATTTCAAATCCTGTAGTATCAATTAAACCTACACGATAATTATTGCACTAATACTGGTTTAAGGCAGATTATTAAACTTTGTGATATTATAAGACATATCATTACATAACCCACCCTCCTGCCCCACTTGCCCGCTTCCCGCCCTTTTCCCACCCCTGAAATTAATGTTTGAAAGTAAGACTACATCGACCATAAAACAGTGATCATTATATGAGGCATGTCAAATTAAAATTCAAAATAGCTAAATAATTAATGTTGTATACTATATAATTATTTAAAGAGATACAATAAATGTAACAATGTCAAATTCTAAACCATGTATTCCGAAAGGAGGAGTCAGTTAATTTCATAATCATAAACTCATTGATGGTGTAAGAGGTATTAGGGGTAAAATAGAGCGGTAATAGAATATACAAACTAGTAATCATGGACTTAGTTTAACTATCAAACCCATGGTTTATAATTTTTATTATCATATATTATTACTTTCTTTTTATTTTATTGTATGCTAAGTATGTATTTGTACTATAGAAATAAGCTTGTGTAGGTGCATTGGGCGAGTGTTATGCCTACACAAGAATGTCAATTAAAGAAATAAATGGTTGAATTCAAAAAAATGTTTTAGTATCTGTTAGAAAGCTATATTGCGAAAGCACAGTGTATACAGTACATCTTCAAGGGCCATCCATGCATGATCCTGTTTTTGGGAGATTTACTTTTATATATGGATATCGTCTACCCCTAACCCTCCCTCCCCCACCCCGTCTCAACTATAAGATCAATGTCTAGCTAAAGTTGAGCACTGCATTTTTCCTTCAACTATTTTGATGCTAGTAACCCTTGCAGAAGTCTTTGTACAAACTACTGGTCTCTTTTCATCTGTATGTTTTTATTTGCAAAAACATGAGTTACTCAACAATCCAAATCACACATAGGTAAATCGTTGTTTGACCGACAGACCACTCGATCGGCAGTTATGTGGTCCAAGAAATGTTTTGCCTTTTATATGGGTACTAATATTTTACAGAAGCATTGTCGTTTTTTCATTAATTAATATGCTTGCTTATTATCGTGAAGCATGTGTTTACGAAATAGTAATTGAAATAAAAACTTACATTTTTTGGTTCAGAACGCTCTGACCCTGCGGTTGAAAGTCGCTGACGATGATACGTATCTGTCTCACATTTTCTATGAACATTTCCAGCTGTGTTTCAAGATTTTCGAGAGGTTGAGAGGAAGACATTGTTTAATGATAGCTATATTCACTGTATAGGACTAAGGTATTTACTATTTACAAAAATAAAAATATTGAGTGACAATTAACTCTCAAAATCAAATCTCTTTGAAAGCTTTTTTGTTTTGTCACAACACTAGTGCTGAGCTGACAAACTGGCAAACCGTATCATGTATTCGCTAAACTCGCTATCGAATAACGAGTAACGAGTACGCCTACTAAGTACCGAGTACCTTAACGCAACGTTTCTTGCGAATGCATTTCGTTACACGCATGTTTCGTAGTTTGGGATGTTGGTTTAATTGATTCTTTTTATGGAATGGATAACGGTGTTTTTTGTGCACAAGACAGTGATGGAAATCTTTATCCGACTCTACAGCAGCTAGTTTTCAGTTTGAAGATTTTCTTCAATAAAAAATAAAAGCAAATCACGAAACCATTCTATACTCAGACAGCACAGAGGCTGCTACTAGGGAAACAATTGCTAAACAATGTACCATGTTATAAATTTAATGTAGGAAAGGAACTAATTCGTAAAATGGATATAAATATGTACAAAAAGCAATAAATATATATAAATACATTTAGTAGCTATTATTTCCACTTTATAGTTCATTTTTTCATTAAAGTACCTTCATAATTGATATATTCCTCGATGTACAGAATACAGAATAAATTTATTGCATGTCTATGTTAGAATTGACAAAATGCTGTTTGCCACATGGGGCATTTGCGGCGTCACTCCTTGGACTTCATTCCTCGATATATTCTCTGTTTAGTTGACAGATTTTATACAGATGTTTAATCGACTTCAAAAAAAAAAGGAGGTTACTCTATTCGACCGTGTATATGTTTTTTTAAATTTTTTATGTGTCGGATAGCTTCGTCGTTTATTAACCGATGATTCTTTTTTTGTGAGATAGTGGATACTTCCGTGGTAGTCCCATTTAAATTTTATCAAAATCTGACAAGTGGTTCCTGAGTTAAACTCCAATAACTGAAAAGTGTTTCGCATACCTCAACAATATTATAGTTGCGGTTGAAGACATCGGAGAACATACACAATGGCAATTGATCCCGTGAGTAGCAAAGGGCACTGAAAAGGGTGAAAAAAAAAGTTTAGCAAAAAATAGAACCGACTTCCATACTCAAAAGTGTGAAATAACTTGTCGAAGTCGGTACCATGAGCACAATATTGTGATGATAGTAACTTTGGTGAACTATCATGGTACCGACTTCAACAAGTTATTTCACACTTTTGAGTGTTGAAGTCGGTTGTATTTTTTGGTAAACATTTTTTTTAGACCTAGTAATACAGATTTGTTGGTTTGGCAGTTGGCCACAGGGAACACTGCTTCCGGTTCAATGAGTGATTGCTCACATGCTTCACGGTAGTATTACATTCTCTAGGCACATGCTCATTGAATTTGGCTAAAGAACTTGTATCCAACCAAAGCAGTAATATCATTAAAAAAAAACTTATTGAATTGGAATTGTTATGATGGAGAGGTCAGCTGAGATTGAGAAATAATTTTCAATTTTGAATTTTAACTTATTTATGCATTAAGTCGAAACGTAAAAGTACAAGTTTTGTTTTTATGATACGTGGTGAAATATTAATGTATTTTGTGTATAATTACCTCAATTTTTGTGAGGTTATGCCTATATCGCATTGAAAAAGTATTCTATCGCTATATCGTGATTGATTGGTAGTAATCAAAGGAAAAACAAAACCTGCTATTTATTCCTTCCACGATCTGTGTCTATTATTCTTTATAAGCTGTGTTAGTCTTCCTAATGGCTTCCATGATTCAGAAAGCAGAGTCAACCACGACTTTCCAAGCTGCTTTTGCCGGTGCAGCCTCGGGAGCTTTGACTAGATCCATAGCTCAGCCTCTGGATGTATTAAAGATAAGGTTTCAACTGCAACTGGAGCCCATAGAATGTGGATCCAAATATAGTTCCATTATCCAGGCAGTAACATCTATTGTTAAAGAAGAAGGTTTGTCTACGTTATGGAGTGGTCACATCCCAGCACAGCTACTCTCTGTATCTTATGGAGTTATACAATTTACAGTTTTCGAAAAGTTGACGCAACTTTGTCAAAGATCTGATGCAGAGTTTTATTTCTCTAACAGACATTTGATAAATTTTTCTAATGGAGCCATTGCTGCTACTTTTGCCACAATTGCATCATTCCCTTTTGACACTGTAAGGACAAGACTCATTGCTGAACGGAAGACCCACAAGGCATACACGGGGTTTACTAATGCATTTACATCTATGATCAAACGAGAAGGACCTGTGGCACTTTTCAAAGGTTTGGTGCCGACCCTAGGACAAATAGCACCTCATACTGGTATCCAATTTACTGTATACAAACTACTTACACAAAGCATATTTAATACAATGGATTTTTTTCAAAGACCTAATAGTTTGTCATCTTCAATTGAATCAACAATGTTGGCTAACTTATTAGCTGGGTCCATATCTGGTTTTGTAGCAAAAACTGCAATATATCCTTTTGATTTAGTGAAAAAGAGATTGCAGATACAAGGTTTTCAACATCACCGTAAAAGTTTCGGAAGGCAAATGTACTGCTCTGGTTCTTTAGATTGTATCAAGAGAGTTGTTGTTGAAGAAGGGTTTTTCGGATTATATAAGGGCTATGGTCCAAGTGTTATGAAAGCTGTTCTAGTTTCAGCCTTACATTTTGCTGTGTATGATGAAGTTAAGCACATTTTTACACAAAGCCAAAAATGATGGCAACATGATGTGTATGTATGTGTACAGTACAGGAAGCTCGCCAACTGTATTCAAGTGACATGTAGGCATTACATATATAGACAAAAGAATGATACATCATAATCAGCCTACACATGCTCTGACATGGGACTCCATCTTTGGGAGAGAAGTATTGGCAATACCCACCACATGCTCATACATGGGGCTCCATGTTTTTGAAAGACGTATTGGCCATACCCACCGCACTAGTTGTTACTGATTAGCAAAATGTATCATAAAAAAACCATCTACACACACCCCTGGAGGCATGGAGACATGCAATCACATTACAAAAATACCCCAGATCACGAACACCTCATCACATAAATGTTGACCCGGCCAGGATCAAACCCAACCACATAGTGTCATGTATCACTGAGCCTTGACAACCTTCTCATATTAATAAATTGTGTTTGATATTATTATTTATCTACAAGTGTCTACGAAAGGCAATGATTGACTGCTTTGTATCACAATGATTATTCAGCCTTATTAGACAGCTTTCAACTAAGTGCAATAATATAAACTTATTAATTAATTATAATCAGTCATACAAGCTTATAAGACTAAAACCTAAAAAAATATAATGAAAACTGACTACACTATTAAAGTCACTCATAGAAGTAGCATATTCTTGATTTTGACTGAAAAAAAAAAAAAAAATGTAGATACTTAAACCTATTCAAGATTATGATGCCTACTTTTAAGTTTGTGCTTGTACTTCGTAAAATAAATTTATGATCTGAAAATTATGTGCTGAGATTCCCACCATTTATGATCCTGAATAGTATTTCATAAAACTCTTGATCTAAAAATATACTTTTATGTTTATGTCCTTCATGTGTCTTGCTTGTATCAAGCCAAATATTACAATTTTTTAGTTTGTAGTGAAACTACCCTCATTGCTGTGATATTGTATGTAGGTTCCTAGTTCCTAAGAATATTGTTAATTTTATAATATGTTATTGAATATATAAAATTAAACAAACCTCTTGCTTATTTTTATTATATATATTATGTTTAAGTTAACATAAGTTTCTCTAAGTGAACATGAATTACATTATACTTATATAACCGTACATAAAATTAATCACTTTAGTTATGTTCAGCCATAAGATATCACATAGCCCATATTCCTCATTAGGGTGTCTTTTATAGCTGGCTGCAATTCTTTTTTCATATAAGTTGTTAAAAGAGTTCTTATACCTTTAGTGAATATATCCTCCATTTCCCGAGAAATATCTTCCACATCGTCCAAATCATCATCAGGTCTAAAAAGCTTGCTTCTTTCATAGTCTACCCTGGAACGAGGCTCATATACTGAATCCCAGTTGCTATCAGCAGATCTGCCGTCAAAGCCATCAGAATAAGATTTCGCCAAGTCAGGTTCGAAAGAAAACTCGTCTGATCTTCGCTTTCGCCGCAAAGGCAAGTTATCTTTGTTTTTTATTGATTTTCTATTGATATATTTCTCGCAACCATAGGCGTAGACGCTTATAAAACCTGGTTCGACGAATTCGGAATCCGTCTTTACGTTGAACTTTCCAGGTTGTTGATTCAGCGGTCTTGTGTGGAAACCAATACCAGCTTTTCGTAGTCTAAGAATCATGTTGCAACCGTTACCGCGATACCGTGAATCTGGGTAAGGGTTATCGAATGATCTAGATTCTGCATAATGTCTTCGCAGCCGTCGACTTGGGGGGATGGTCCTATCTAACTCGTTAGCGTTGTACAAATCGACATTTCCGCTGATGGTAAGATCATGGAATAGTAGCATAGTGTCTAGGGAAACATTTCTCGGGTCAAAGTAACATTTTTCTACTCGTACCCAATTGCTGTTCTGCGGAAGACGCACCCTCATTCTTGTCACATACATGTCCACAGCAGCTGTCCTCATTTTCTGGTACATACTGTATCCGTCTAGCTCGATACTTTGACTCTGTTGAAGGAAGCTATAGTTTTATTAATATGTCAGGTGGTAAATAAAATATCTAATTATGGGAGTATGTACCTATGAATTTACTAAACTAATAATACACGTACATGAAAATAACTTGAAACAGGACTTAAAGGCTTAGGACAGCTGTCAAGGAGCTACTTGTTTTGATTTTGCATAATTATTTTTTATATGCGTCATCTAATGTAGGCCGCACATAATTGAGGTGTGATAGTCGTTAATCCTCTGTATATTCAGAATAAATAATTAAATATTTTTCCATCCACATTGTGGGTACCTGTAAATGACCAGATATACTGCAACCTTTATTAAACGTAGGTACACCTACAAACAATCAATATTCTTTATTACGACAAAATGGTAACAATGTTGTCCTCATTGATAGTTACATCTACATACGTAAATTTAAATGGCTTCCGTTACATATGCATTATGAAATCGTATTTGTCTGCAGCCATTGTCCAGCCACCGAGCCATCAAAAGAAGGTCCTGCTTCCGAACTAAGTTAATAACTTGTATCTCGGATAACAGAGACCTCCCCAGATAGATAGCGGCTAGAAATAGTGCAGGTAGTACGGTAGCAAATCTGCGCACAAGTTACGCATGCACAATGTTACTTTATTTATGCATATATAGTAGGTATTATACAACAAAGTAAATAAACAAGTATAGAGTAGAGTTTTGCTTTGTCCCAAGCTAGGAGTGTATAAGTTTTTTCCAAGCAAGCAACATGTAACATCTAGTCAATGGTCAATCGCCTGCATACCTGCATTATCTTTATATATATAATTCTACTGTACGTGTGTATGTCACTGAACTCCTAAACGGCTGGACCGATTTGAATGAATTTTTTGTATGCGATTGGGTGGCGCCCTGGATGGTTTAGATTCACAAATCAGCCCGGCAGATGGCGCTGCAGTCGGAATGCAGGACAACATCTGTCGGGTCCGCTAGTACATAGTATAATAATAAAAGTGAGTCGTCCTCTGTGTCTGTCTATTTCCTAAACCATGCAAAGGTTTTTTTACGCGGCTCTCACCATCATGTTGATGTTTTATTCTGACAGCCTTATACATTGCCTACTAATTAAATAGTTGCATATATGTTACGTAAATTGCACCCATTGGATTGCCGGTCGCTTTAATTTAGGATAAACAAACTACGTATTGACATTGAATATTATTAATAAACTTGCTGCGCCCCGCGGTTTTACTCGCTTGGTGATGATTGATGATGATGAAAAGTAGCCTATGTGTTTTTCCGGGACCTGAAGTATCTATAGGTACATACCAAATTTCATCCAAATCCGTTTTACCCGCGTGGTGATGAAAAAGGGTGATGATGGTAATGATGAATATAAACCTATGTGTTAATCCAGGGTAAGCTATCTCCATGCCAAATTTCATCCAAATCCATGCAGCCGTTTAGGCGTGAAAGAGAAAGAAACATACATCCACACAACCATACTCACAAACTTTCGCATTTATAATATTAGTAGGATATATGTCTATGCTGCGTCATTACGGGTAGGTAGGTACCATATCTGGACGGACGGTTAAAAGCATAACGATGGGTCCGATATCCTATATAAATACCTAGTAACCTACGTGTATAGGTAAATCGACCCTCACCTGTGGTGTATCAAGACTCTTCGGCTGGGTTCGTTTTCTCCTTTTGAGTTGATCTAAAGCAGACTCCAATCGAGCGGAACATCTCTCTCCAGCAACAGGCACGTTCGTCAACGGAGGAAGCCCGCCCGAGCTGAGGTGGAGTGGTCTGCCGTCAAATCTCTTTACTTCAAAAACGGGAAGAAAACGTGATTCTGGAAAGAATAAGATCAACGATAAGGTATGGTCTGCCATATTAACCCTGTACGAGATAATTTAGATTATGGGGCATACAATTTACAAACGTGCTTACCAAATAAATTCGTGGAAAAGGTCTGTGCCACACATCCTCTAGAAATTCCGACATAGAGTAGAAGTTATATTATCATGTTCCAGAGTAAGTAGATGCATATGAATATTAATTACCTATTCCAGGACTTCAGTGCATATCAAACTTCATAAAAACTTGTTAACAACACATACAAGTAACAAACATACCTACATCACTCAAACTTGCATCTGTATCTACCTACTAATACTACTAACTAATGCATTTGAGTGTGCACATAAGAGTACTATGCCCGTTAGATATACCATTATAGCAATTTTGAACATTTTTGTCTGTCTCCGTATGCAATCTCCAAAGTTTGAACTGACTATGAGACTGCCAGATATACTATACGGAGTAAAATAAGCTTCTATTTTACTGCTAGGAAAAATAGATAGGTACAATAAATAATATATATAAATATCCTTTCACACGTCTAACTCTATAATCTGTATCTAAGAATGAACACGAATATGTAAGTAAGTATCTACTTAGATATTTTAATGAAACAAAAATCCACGACGACGGCAGGTAGGTATATAGTTATGTGTGTGAAGGATAAATGTATTGTTTTCTATGCGAGTGTATTTTCATATAAAACATTAAAGTGTTTTATATACACAATATACCTAGATAACCAATGATATTATATGTTTATATGAGGTAGATGTCGCACAAGCGCGCGGAAACTGAGGCGGCAAAATTAAGTCTATTGTAGTAATTTTCATTAAATTCGCGTATTTCAAGCGCAAGTCTAAACATATAGCTATCCTTTTCTATATTATTTGTACCGTATTATCTGTCGCAGTAAGCATGTTTATGTTGTAAAGGAACAAAATCTGAGCACCGCGCAGTAGGTATGAGTATACGTCATCTTATAATTTTAATGCTACCTTTAGGCACTAACCAGAAAACAATCAGGCTTCGCCTGAAAATCAGCGTCGGGTGTCGGAAACCTTTTTGCTATTCATTGAATAACAAGACATATTGAAAATTGTAATCATTTATTCTGTTTTTTTTTGCGCAAATAAATTGTGTCGCAGTAGGTGCTGTGACACAATTTATTTGCATGCATGTTTATAGTATGCGTAGCATATTCAAATATTCAATTTTATTTTTATGTATTTTATTACTGTTGTGCGAGATAACATCGTTTTTATCTTTTTATTCGACATTTCAAACTAAATTGTAGGTACTTACATACGTACTTACATAGACCTATTATTATGTGTAAGTACCTACTATAGTTGAGGAGTAACAGGTTAAAAAGGATAGGACTCTCTGTGATATTAAAATTTTTGGAAATTATTTATTTGGTAATTAAGTTTTTCATTTTTTTAAAAGACATTAAGCCTACTAGTAATTAAATTCTTTACCTAAACCTGAAAGTAACTTGTAATTATATTCTAGAGCGAACGTGCAGTTTTCACTTCTATTGTCTGATGCTCAGTACCGTAAAATTGTCGAGAACCATCTCTGATAAAATACTGGTTCTAATCGTGCAGGTAGATTACAATACTAACCACAGATGCTCTACAGTTTTGAAAATACAAAATGTGCTCTTTACGTAGAGCTTACCAATTAGGGACCATCGGACTGCCCCTGAATCAAAACCTAGGTGTATAATCACCTCAATAGTCTATCCCAAAGGTTCAACGACCAATAAGCAAATAAGACATAGGAATACATACCTACCTATACCTTGAAGTTATCTACTGTATAATAGCTTATCGTGAAAGACGTAGGTATCTATACTAGTTAATATCTATAAAGACACGTACTAAGAGAAACAAATAACAATAGCCTTATTTATATATATACCATATATTTACATAATAAACATTTATGTAGATTAAAAGTGAATGCGAATGCTGTGAGTTAAGTAGGTACTACTTGGAACGCGATATAATATTAGTCAACTATTCTTATTAGTAGCCTAATTATTTTGAAACAAAAACTTTTTACTCAGTAAGTATAGGTAGAGAAAGCGTGTGAAGATAATGTCGCCCGCGACCGAAAACTGCGTCATTGCAAGAAAAACAAGTACGTTCTTTTATTTTTGTACCTTTCGAAATTGCAAATAAATGGATTATTTACAACTGGAAACTACTACTTACTACATATTTATGTAAAACTACATATTATCTAAAAATTTCAATAGGCACGCGTCCGAATCTCCGAATTAAAAACCGCTACGCCGGTGACTTTGTATACTGAATAGCAAAAACACGTATTCCTAGAAGATCCATCCAACTACAAGCTTAACATTTGACATCGGATTGTTGTTCCAGAGATCGAACCTACAAAAAGAACCTATGAACAAACAATCACACAACCTTTCTTACCTATCTTTATCTAGTACTAGCGGTCCGCCGGTCAGGGATAGAGCCTTGAGAGGCAGTAAACAACCTAGGTCTAGACTAGATCTAGCGTGATATCATCTTCGATCACATCATTACTGACCAACAAGTGAGATAGTGGTAAATCGCTAGATTAAAAAAATATAATAAAAATATCACCAATTATCAGAATTTTTTAGTCATTTGATATTAACTGATCCCAATGACGAATTCCCGTCACAGAGATGGACATAAAAGACCGCTTTAGCGTAGATATGTTTTATATGTAAGTATACCAAATAAATAAGAACGCAAAGATTCATAAAATTCCATTGCAGAATTTCATATATGTAGATGCACTAGAGTAGGGAATTATACTCAGTGGTAGTATAAATAAGTAAGTATAGTATGTAAGTATACATACTTACATATTATACATTCCAGCCATATAAAATGTATTCAGCTCTGTAACTTTTCAATGAAAAAAATAAGTATCATCTACTATATAAGTATACCTCATACTTACCTATGTTGTTATAAATATACCTGAAGTAAACAGTGTTCCGGTACGTTACCTTATTACCTTAAACCTTAGCTAAGCTTACGGATTTTTCTCTTTCTTATTTATAAAATTTCCTTAGTAAATAAGATTTCTTCGAGACGGGTATCATCTGTTTTCAAAATTCACATGGTATGATATAGCTGACTGCACTAATCAATTCTTTGTTTTTATCTATGAATACTTGAGGTCCTTATTTAATATAAGTTTTTTCCCCGTATGGAAAGTTTGGGAAATAATGTGGCGACCTTCCCGACTTGAATCCTCTTTGGAAGCCCTTTGCAGGTAGTTTGATCGTCACCTGTCTGCATACTCATAAAAGATAATTAAATTACTTTTGTCGTTTGCTTATCATGTCTGTATGCTGAGGTGGTGTGTCTGCCTGATTTTATTCAGGACGTAAAAACGATTTTTTCTAATGTCAAAACTGAAAACCCACCTTTATCATCTTCTGCACTGGGAAGTTCGTTATCACTGGCCGATGCCGTTTTCGCAAATAATAAAAACATCCACCAAAACTTCACCATTTCGATCACGTAAAAACATTAAAAACCACTGGCTGAATAGAAAATAACTTTGCGCACATATAATTTTAAAAAAGTGCTGCGAAAATGAAATTTGTCTTCCTTTCACGCCGAGCCCAAACCGTCGAATAAGGCAAAAGACAATACCGAGTGCAGTCTTTGGAAAATGATCCCCGCTTGATTCAAACTATGATATAGGTACTTACCTGCGTAACCTACTAGGTACTGTGCAAGATTTCGCGACAGGTTCTTGACAGAAGACAGATGTTGTGTTGATTTGTAGGTGGTTGGAACAGAGTTATCAGTGCATGAAACCGGCAGAACACAATAATTACATGTTGGTGATACTTTAGGTAGAGTTTTGCCTTAAATTATGACAAAATCTTTTTTACAAATACAATCCTTGAGTCTTCAAGCCACGAGAGTATAGGTATCTTCTAGGCTTGCGTGCTCCATCTTAGACCGAGTCGACACTTAACATCAGGTGAGATAGTGGTCAAAGGCAAGCTTATAATAGTTTTAAAAAAATACAATTAAGTTTGTTTTTCCTTAAATTGGTGTTTAACAATGCATTGGTTTACTCTAATAAACTCTTATTGTTATTAAATCAAACGGGGCTTAATCGCGAGAAAAACATTTAGTAATTTATTTACCTCGACGTTTCGACCAAGTTGCATTGGTCGTGGTCACGAGAAGACTGGAGAAATGCGGGTGGCAATATCGGCAAATAAATTACTAAATGTTTTTCTCGCGATTAAGCTCCGTTTGATTTAATAACAATGTGTTCGAATCGCGAAAGTCTAAAAATTACAACTCTTATTGTCTTCAAAATTCTAATAAATTAGGATACCTTTTCTTGTAGGTGGACTATAGTCTCTTCCAAAGTGCATACTAGTTAGGGTAATAGCTTGACGTTTGCCGATAGGACGTACAATTTTCTTGTTAGAGGAACAGTTATAAACTATTTTAAAGTGTTTGATGTTTTTTCTATAGGTAATTTATAAGTGTACTGGTAGCACATTTGATGGTCTGATGATTATTCCATTCTAGGTCTAGCGTGATAACATCTTCGACCATATCGTCACTGACCATCAAGTGAGATAGTGGTCAAACCCTAGATCTTTTAGAGTAAATAAAAATACAATGTGGTGTTAATTTATTATTTTAATAAATTCTCCTTTTAAAACAGGTAACCTCTTCATATTTTGTACAATTATGCACATCAAGGAAGAACGCCGTTTTTAACTAACACAAAACATCTACATGCTATGCCACTAACTCGTGTTGGCAAGAGCAGTAGTTTTGCAGTGTGGTAGAGCCAGGCAAGCGGGAAAGTATACTTACCTACTTGAATGACAGTCGCCGTGGCGCAGTGGTCAGTGTCAGTGACTTGACTTCTGTGGCTCCGGGAGCCTGGGTTCGAATCCCGGCAGGGGCAAACATATGTGAGATGAGTATAGGTGTTTGTCCCGGGTCTTAGGTTTGTGTGTTGTGATTATGTGTGTCCATGACTCCCGCGACACAGGGAATCCTAGTGCGGGGGTCTGAGTGTGATAAAAAAAAATGTTATCCACTTATATCTACCATGCAAATTATGTAAGTTGGTATATTTTCTCTTATGAGCACAAGATGACGATATCAGCTCCTTTGAGTCCGCGATAATGTAGGTGTAAGTAGGTCACTTTCTAGATAACATAGTACCTACCGAAGCAAAAACATAGAGCTACGGTCCACAGGGTCGTTACACTCAGATTGTCGGTCGTCTACCATTTAAACGAACCAACCTAATTTCTTTTCATAATAACGTCACAGCCTAGTAACATCCAGGTGTCGCATCAGATAACAACGGCTTAAAGCATTAAGCCGTGCCTGCCAAGGCACACTTGTAGTTTTGACATCTTTGAGCTAGGATGTTAGGAGAACTCGAATATCTCGAACTAGATTTCGGGCATGTCCAATGGCCATAATTGGGGGAATCAACGACGCATATACCACGCTCTTCCCTTTCTAAAGACCTCTTAGGCTCATAAAAAGTGTTACCAAAAATGGAACCGACTTCAACACTCAAAAGTGAGAAATAACTTGTTGAAGTCGGTACCATGACAATTTAAAAGTCAATATTATCAAAATATAGTGAGCCGACTTCGACAAGTTATTTTACACTTTTGAGTGTTGAAGTCGGTTCCATTTATTCGGAAACAATTTTTTTTACCCTTTTCAGTGACCATTGCTACTCACGGGATCAATTATCATTGTATGTGTTCACCGATGTCTTCACCCGCAACTATAATATCATCGACGTATGCGTAGCACTTTTCAGTTATTGTAGTGTAACTCAAAAATCGCTCGTCCGATTTTTGTGAAATTTAAATGGGATCACACTGGAAGCACCATCTTTCAAATAAAGAACGATCAAAATCGATTCACCCAGTCGGAAGTTATGCGGTAACAAACATTAAAAAAACATTCGGATTGAATTGAGAACCTCCTCCATTTTTTTTAGTCAATAAAAAATGCGTAATGTTTCATTGAAAGTAGGTTTAGGCGATTTACCTCACTTTTCTGAGGTTACAGACCGTAATCCCAACATTTGTTTCTGCCATTGTTCATTCCAGGTTAAAAGACATTTTGTGTAATCGCTGGTGATACCCATTGTTATTCTTATTCTTATGAAATTTCCGTAGTTGGTTCATTTATCAACAATTTACAAAATTTCAAAGTTGTGTATCTTAGATCATCCCTGTATACTGTATATGCAATTAAATTAAGTTTTCACAACAGTACCAAAGTAGAGAGCATGGGGATTTTTTTGAAAATATTAAAAATTAAATATTTTAGAACTGATTTCCAAACAACGAGGATATTATCAACTCAGTTTTTTTGTATATTCGGATATAAGTAATTCCGTCAGTTATTAAAGGATTTTAAAAAAACATTTCGTAGTTCCCTGTTAATTTCATCAAAATCGGTTCAGTAAAACTCTTGAATTTAAAAAAAGGCTAAAAATGTTATATATAATAAAATCCCTGCACTACTGATATGGTGAATGTTATAAACAGTTGTAAATTGATTTGGGGACCTAGTTCTTTGAGGTTTAGGAGTCACAGCTAACAGATTGCCTAAAACAACGTACACGCAACAAATATCTGAATTGTAGTAAGACTAAGTACCTACCCGCTTTATATGATGCATTGTTTTGAAATTGGAAGGTCGTCTAAGATTCGCGCGCCGCGTTACACAGTAAAAACAACACAGTTATCTGTATCGATCCTAAACAATCCCACCGAGAGGGTCAGAGCAACAATGTCATTGTGCAAGATACTGTAGACAGATAGTCCACGGTGGATAGGCACTGTTGAAATTTCATGGGAGATTGCCATATATCTAATGCCGGTGGCATGAGGTATGCTAATAGATGAACTAGGTAAGTTGACTTTACATAACTTGACTTCAACGGGGTACTTTTGGTTAGCTACCTTCATGTTTGAAAATTTGTCACTAAATACTGTCTGTACAGATTATAAAACATACCTATACAATACCCCAGTCGGCGAAGTCTTTCACATTGCATACGATGGTAAGCTCTTGCCACTGACAGGTATGGTCTTGATTTTGACGTGACAATGCATAACGCTGGTGGCTGATGATCTTGAGACGTTCGGTCTCATGTATCCATATTGGCGCATGATACTAATAAAATCATTTTTTTTATACTTATATGTACTGCCCCTACACGATCGACATCGAAATAGATTTTTTTTCTTCTATACGACCGGGTAGTACCGGTACCGGGTAGTAGTATAAGTAGTACCTAATATAATAACCGTAATCCTTAACTGAGTTTAGGGGTTTTCTTAGGTTTTCTTAAATCTATGAATGGAGTTCATCTTGTCACTAAAAACGATCACATACTTCCTAAGTACAGAATCTTGTAAGATTTCTCATTCGTAGGTATGAGAGTAGGTATACCTTTTTATTTTATGCAAGTATACTTACTTTAATTTTGATAATAAGTGTAATTGCAATGTATGCGTTCTTATTAAGTAAATAAAATACCTACTGTCATTAATGACCCATCTAAATGGTCCATTACTTTATATACTGGATAAATATCTGTTTTCTAGTTAATAGAGATGATACAATTACGCTTAAGCAACATTTTTTCTTTTCTTGTAATACTGCTTGAAAAGACAAATAATGTACCTACCTAAATAAGGCAGGCCTAAGCAAGAACCTAGGATGGTATTACAATATACTTATCTATTGGGTTGGGCTATGTTGGGCTACATGGTCCGGTAGATATCCTATCCTACTAATATTATAAAGGCGAAAGTTAAGCTACACCGATTTCGATGAAATTTGGTATGTAGATACTTCGGTCGAGGAATAATAAATAAGTTACTTTTCATCATGATCATCTATCATCACCACCCGGGTAAAATCTCGGGGTGCAGTGAGTAAACGCTACAAATGAAATACTTTACATAAGTATTTTGGAAACCTCAAAACCTAACTTCAGACCAAAAAGTCCGTCAAATAAATACGTATATGATATCTGGTGATATCAAACAGATAGGAAGTATAAATAGGTAAGTATCTATATTGCTAAATATAGTACATATATATTTAAATATTACAAAATATATCACTAGTTTTGCTTCTGTTGTCGTCGGTAGATGGGTATCTAGCTATTGTGCTCGCAAATGTTCAAACTGGGCGCATTGTGAAGGTTGTCTAACAATGGGGAAAGCCGCGGCCAGCTCCTCTATTTGTGTCGTAGAGGCCATAGAGATAGCGGTATAACGAATGTTGCAAATCTATCATCATTGTTTTTCCACTGCTGGGAGGAAGTCTTTCCCCAGTCTTCTGTTAGAGAGACCGAGGATTTTTGGCCATGGCCACAATATAGGTATACATATTTCGAAAACCGCCGAAATAACCGAATCAAAAACTGCTGTTTTATACAACCCGAACTGCCGGGCTATGATACGACACCCGAGATAATTTATGTCGTGGTTTTTGCCTTTGAAAAACCACGACATAAATTATCTCGGGTGTCGCATCATAGGCCCGCAGGTCTTGAGAAGCAAGAAGCGCTGAGCAACAAATGCTACTGGCAGCCAATCAGTCACCTCGGCAAGTGGTGCCGAGCGGTTTAAAAATATTTTGTAAGTTCTATTTGATTTATTCCATAATACCTACATAAATAATTTATATTGAAGAGAAGCAGCTAAACATTGCTCTAGTTTGTTATCCCAACCATATAGATAAACTAACATAGTGTCGTGAATTTAGTCTTACATAATATGTAGAGGTTTCCATTCACGTCATTCTACTTTCAACTAGCTTTTTAAAATTAAAGGCATCGACCCATGAACATAATTAAACGTTAATCATCCTTTTCGCTTTCTGGATCAGTGATCGCGTAGTACCTACTCTTTAGTTTGTAGTGATGTGATCATTCTACTACGACATGTACCTACTACCTTCCAATAGCTGTCACATGGGCCGTAGAGAAAGGATTCGAGTATCGGCTACTGTATTGTTAGTGGCCAAATCAATATCAGAATTGTCAGTACCTAAGCTTGAGAGCGTCTGACGTAATTATTGGTGACCATTTTCCTCAGGCCATAGAGAAAACTACTTTTGCATACAGTCCAGCATAACACGCCTGTTTGATGACTCTACGTCAGTTTAATACTATTTTCTACGAATTAAGTCCATTCCATTGTAACCGAGTAAAAAAACTGCATCCGTGTATGTAAACGTGAATAATCGTGGAGCCAGTTATTATTTTCTTAACAATGATGTCTCGTTATTTACGTAACGATTGAACGAATGTATATTTTATGTTATTTCGAGAATTGCTTCAGATTACTTGTGTAGTAAATTCAATTACTCAACATGCTGCCTCGCCATGCATTCAATTATACATAGTCTGCAGAGCAATATTCTCGGTATGTAGGTACTATTCACCAACATTTAAAACGTCCGATTATCAATTTAACCGTCGGTCAAAGAGATTTTAATCATACAGTTAACCGACGGTTAATTGATGCTATTTATTGAATAATATTAACGATAACAAACAAACGTACATTCTAAGGTCAAATCACGTTTCCGAACGTGATTTTTGCGTTTAGAAGTAGGTTACTCTTTTTGGAAGCGCTCGAATTTTAAAAACCTTTTTTTACTCTCTTGTGAATAAAATAGCATTTTGCTCGCCCAAATCGATGAACAAAACTAGCAATTATTATTGACAGCTAGTGTGGTGAAAAAGATTTTGAATGCTCTATTTATTTTGTTTGAGGTTGGCGGAAATAAAAATTAAATGTTCATTCATTACAACCGCGAAATATTGGCGAATTAACTCAGCATTCCGGAATCGGGGTTGCTAAAAAATATGCATTCGCCGAGCTTTACCCTCCAATATGTACCTAATACCTCTGTAGATAAGTACCTACACACTTTTTGGCTTTACAGTTTTATTATGTTGCTCATATACCTATATGGATAAATATTATTGCTACGGTAACACGAGGCTAACTGTAAGACGCCTTTTAAACAAAAGGGAATAAAATTGAAATGAACGATCGTTGATGTCTTTTTAAAAAGATTTTAATTCGCATAGAAAAGAGTTCAACGCAAGTCTGTCTCATTTCATGAAAACGATTGTCTTATCAATGTCATTCGTAATTAATATTATTTCCCGAAGAAATGCAACAAAAGCTTTTAGGGTGTATATTTAAATATGTACCAATACCTTGTTACAACGTCTTCACTACATACATAAAACAGAACATTTAACATTCAAAGTTCTCGACTTTTGTGCAGGATTCATCATATCATTCAAGTTGTTCAGCCTCGCTTGTGCTACTGTATATATATATATATATATATATATCTATACCTATATATGTGGTAATTTTGGTTCCACAGTTACAACACATAGCTTTAAGTGACGCTAGTATGAGCTGGAGTCCAGAGATGGCGCTAAGAATTTGTAATTTTTATTGTATATGATCTCATGACTTATCAAAATCATATTAATTGTATACATGTATCATAAGATATAAGCTATAACTAATTCAATGAAATAATAAACTTTATTTTACATTTTTGCTAAATACTTTTTGCGTTCGCCCATTTCATAAGTCAAGCCATTTAAGACTCGATTACGTACCTGCGGCGTCTGAGTAAACTACATTTTGCAGGAGTGGTCGTGGCACACAACTAACATATGGCATTTGTTTTTATTACTTTAATTGGCTCTGCATATTCGCAATATCTGAAAAAACAGACATGATATGTCCGATGGAGTGAGCGAACGCACTCTAGGTATTGTAGATCGCATAGACTAGATGGCGCTAGCAATTAGTCACATTAAGTTTTGTTCTCTTCTCTCTCTTTTCTCGTCGTTCTTGAACGTAATAATAAATTCATATCATGAAATCATTCCTTTCGTTGAAAAGTTTATCATTAGTTGTACAGGTTGTACTGTACTGATTGTAGCTATTTACTAAATACGAAGGTTTTTCTTCATTTACTGTACGTTCGTGCCCTTAAAAGTAAAAATGTTAAAGATGTATCGCCCAGAATCCTACACAGTGTGTTTGTACTATGTAATAAAGGTTTGTAATGTTTAACGTAGCGGCATGACATTTAACAGATGTTCCATATAAAATGAGACAAAAGGCTCGTCCTTCACACATTAGTGGAGCATTGATGTGCAAACAAGCCTGTTATCTGCACGCTGCGTACATTTAGAGGTGATTATGACGATGCTAATGATGTTTACACACTGCATGTAAGTACTTGAAGGTATTACGTTGAAAGTTTCTCCTCTTAGAGTATCGACTTACTAACAAAACTGGTGGCGGGTTACTATCGCTTTATATATATAGCAATTTCCAAAGAAAAGCTCTACATATGCAGCTTACTAATAAAACGTAAATAGAAGTTAGTCATGGCTAACGCAAAGAATAGAGTAAAGGCACCCAAACGTGCGGCAACTAAAAAAGGTCGTGGTAATTCAAAACAATCCTTGACAGGTTTGAAACATGCTCCACAACCCTCTGCAACAACTACAACGAGGCGTAGTGTAGCAATGGGACGTTCCAGCAACTTGAAGCCTATTTCAGCAAATGATAAAGTGCAGTATTTATTTAAAGATGGACTGGTCATAAAAGAAAAGTATGCTATTACACCACTGCCTAAAAGCCAAAGGCAATGCAATAGGAATACCTCCAAAACATCTCAGCTGAATAACAATAACTTAACCAAAACATCCCAAATTGTGACAAAAAGTGGTAGAATCAGAAAGAAAAGTAAACGTAAATTGAAATTAATTGACAACATATTGAAAAGTGAACTGATGATTGATAGAAATAACTCATTGAAAAGGACAGTAACAAGATCATCAAGCCAAACAGTAAATAACAATCATATAGGAATCAGCAACCAGAACAACACAACTAAAACATCACCAAATATTACCAAAGTTGAAATTAAGAAGCAGTCTGAATACAAAGCAAGGAATAATTCCAGTAATGGAAACAACAATTCTGATAGGAAATTAGAATCTAATAATAAGACAGCAGATAAACTGAAAGGTAAACAGAAAACAACTAAAAAAATTAAGTTAAATGATAAAAATACTTCAAAAACAAAACAGGTAACACTGAGTAATGGGCTAGTATTGACATTGACTCTATTTCAGTGTGACTATTGTAAAAAAATGTTCAGTAATAAATCATCAATGCGTAGACACATCTATTCTCACATCAATCTAAAACCTCATGCTTGCAAGAAGTGCAACAAAAAGTTCCGCTATAAGACCCTTTTACGGAACCATTCGAATAAATACCACTCTGAAGCAAACAAACCTTTTCTTTGCGATATATGCAATAAGAATTTTAAACTTGAAGAAAACCTTAGTCTCCATTTGGCAAGTCATGTAAAAAATGAAAATTGGTATAAGTGCATTTACTGTGAGAAAAAATTTTCATATCATTTATTGTTAATACAACATGAAAAGCAACATATGGTGACTGGGCGGTACCAATGCACAATATGTAGCATGAGTTATGACTGCCGTAATCGACTTTCTTTGCATGTCAAGAGCCATATGAAAATTAAAGATTATATTTGTCAGTATTGTGGAAAAGAGTTTTTGAGAATGAATTCTATGAGGAGGCATGTCCAGATTTGTCATGGAGGGCACCGAATTCAGTGTCCGATTTGCAATAAGAAACTCAAGGGCCATTTGACTGAGCACATGAGAACACATAAGCAAGCTCGACCACATGCATGTGAGCATTGTGGTCAGCGTTTTACACAGTCTACACAGTTGACGGTTCATCGACGCTCCCATACTGGTGCTAGGCCCTATATCTGTAGGATCTGCAACCGCCCATTTACACACTCCAATGCACTAATGTTGCATATCCGACGGCATACAGGTGAAAAGCCTTTTCCATGTGCTATGTGCCCCATGTCTTTCTCCCAGTTACCTCACATGAAAGCACACATGCGAAATATTCACGGCAAAACAGATCCTTACAAATGCCCCAAACCTGCATGCAGACAGTTCTTTAGGCTGAAGAGCGAAGTGGATACTCATGCGAAGATGTGTAAGGTTGGTGAATGTGAGCTGACTTTTGAAGAGAAAGTCCAAGCCTCCATCCAGTATGAAGAGGTTGAGGTCGAGTCTGCCATGAGTCTGACTCGCATGAGGTTCCTGCTCGCACTACTACTGACTATGATTGCTAGCAAAGAAAAGCTGAAATTCCTAGGTAACTATACTCTCAGTAAATTACACTACTCTCATAATAGCACCGTTTTCGCGTGGAAACATCGCTTACTTTGTGTGTGCCAATAATGGGATTTTGAAACCTACATCTTCATGGTCATAGTTGAAAAAGATGCAATATCCTTTACTGTTCCTATATGAGTGATACTGCTAATACATGTTTCGTTCGTACATTAGACATCGACGCGATCTATACGTACATACGCGGCATAAATCAGGGGTCGTTGATTTAATGGGTGTAACAAGGTTGAATAATAACAAATACCCCGACGTCTCATTGAAAATTCAAGTGTGATGAGATAATACTAATTGTAATACTGTGCACTATTTATTACGAATTTTCACTAGGTTGTGACATTTTTGTGTGTTGTGAGAACTGTGTGTGCTTATGTGACAACAGCGAGATTTTATGTTGGCACGTGTTCCATTGCATAGCTTTTATCATCATGGTTTTTATTTTAGCGACCATACTTATCATTGTAAAAGGCGCAGGCGATCCGGCGATACTCGGGTAATATTTTACGAGTGAGTTCATTTCTCATTGTGTTGTTAATTTTGGTGTCGGGCGGTGACGGTACGATTCTAAAAGGGAGCCAGGGAATTATGGTTCTTATTTATATGGTTTAAAGGTCGCAGATGGAGTTGGTTATTCTATTTGAAAAGTAATGCCGGTGGCGGTATGATAAATGATTTAGTCGGCTTCAAAAGGAAGCTTTGCCCTGTAAATATCCATGCTTTTCTGTATTCAATATGTTTTAACAATGCTAGATTATAATGCGTTTCTGTTTGTAACAGGGTTCAACAAACGTCTTGTAGACGATCTCCTAATGGAGTGTCTTGAGGCTATGGGCAAATCGCCATGCAGAGACGAATCTCTAAAACCGTTCAATCGCCTCAAGTCCAATATACAACTGCTACTGAATGGAACGGTTCCCAAAGCTCAAATGGACATGTTCCGTAAGGAAAATAAGTCCACTGAAGATATTCTGGAGCTTTTGACTGACGAGAGAAAAAAGGAGGATTAATTAGGTAATTTGGTATGCGAAAGTATTTATTACGATCAGTCGAAAGAATGCGATGCATATTAATTTAGACAAAACATAGAATATAAAGAACGCTACTTTTATTCATATATAATTTTATTCAAATGAGTTGACGTGCGACCCTACCTATTGTAAGATTTTATGTACCATGTGTAGCTTTACAATTTCAGATTTAAGTAAAAACGCCGAGAGCAAAAAATATCTTCAAATTTTTGGCAATCTACAGCTCTTAAATACTTATTGTTGATCAATGTCATTATAAGATTTCGCGGTTGGAATGAACCTATGTCGTAATTTTATGCGTCAACTTTTACATCATTGATTTAGTATCTAAAAAGTACACAAATCGTAATCGGTAAACACTTATGTCTAAACTATACATCGCGAGCAGAGTTGGGAGTCCGCGGGGATCTGGGCAACACAAAAGTCAAGTCTGTGGGACTCTATTTTTGTTATTGCATCTCATTGTCTATTGTTACCCATATGAACTATATAGGCGCCGGCAGCAACACTTATATTCGAATATAGCTCAAAAAAGCACGAGATTTCTCTAGACGATATTGACTACGTGGCGAAAACCTAAACCCTCCCCCCGCCCTTGTGGCCAAACTTGGTATTTAGACCCCTCCTCCCCCCTCTCAACCCCTCCTATTGGTAATGAAAATACATATGTAGACATAGAAAAAGATATGCTACCTAAATATATCGCGATACTTTTTGAACAAAAATTTAGGGCATATAGGTTTCCATAGTTATTTAGTAGTCCATAGGTAGTCCATAGGTAGTCCATTTTATTCATCACCTCAACTTTTTTAGTGTTCCATTACTCTGTCCTTCTGCACATGCTCAGTTTTCACATCACAGAACAACAATAGACAAATAGATAGACGAAAATTAAATAAGCAAGAGATTCTTCTAATAAACACATCTAATCTATCCGCTGCCGCGAACATAAGAGTTCGATTTACCAAGTCCATAAGATTTTGTAAAAGCCTTACCTGCAGATATGGCAACTTACTTAAGTTCTTAGTATGTATAATTTAGATGACTCGCTAACATGACCGACACCCTAAAATTTGCTTTTAAAAAATTGGTTGTCTGTAAAGTCGGTTTACGGACGATAGATTTACGTGATAACGACATAATCATGTATGACTTTGACTTTGACATTGACATTGAAATTTACATTGACCATTGACCATTGACTATTGACCATTGACCATTGACCATTCACCGTTACGCGGAACGTTACTATTTTTCATTTTGGCATTCATCAATTTATAAAACGTTATCACGTCAAAAATATTATTTTCAGGTAACTCTGTAACTTTTGAACCGATTTGAAAAATCCATTCCTACGCTCAGATTGGTTCCGTAAATATTCATCAAAATTGGTTCAATATTCTCATTCGAATCTTCAGATTTCTTTTAATTTCAAGAAAATTGTTGAAAATTTTCCACCGATGAGTAGGTTGTTACCTCAACACCGTCATCCATGAACTTTATTGTGAAATATTTTGTATAATTTTTTTCAGTTTGATTTTAAAGAAATTTAATAGAAATCGTTCAATTATTTCTAATTATTTTCAAGAAAATATTGAATATTTTCCTGGTGGATAGTATAGTTTTAAACTACTTAATTACGAGGCCACGCGTTTCTGTGACTCTTATAATAGTTTTAAAAAATATCATTATTCATATCATCGGTTATTAATCGAAATAACATCAAATTGGATAAAGTTGCATATATGTGCGAAATTTCATCAAAATCAATCCAGTAGTTACGAAAATTAGCTCGGATAAACATTGTGAGACGATGTTTTTATAAATGTGACAAATGATTATCCTTAACACAATATGGATATGTTCCTTTCGTTTTAACTATAATTGTTTTTTTTTTAAAAATAATTAAATATTTTGTTTCTTTTGCACACATATTCCATATCCGTTTCATAGTTCCCAGATAGAATGAGTGTGCAAAAGTTAAGACAATTTTGAAAATGTCTTAACTTTTTCACTTTTGAAAATCATTGCAACTTATCCTAATAAGTCAAACAAATGATGAGTTTTGCGACCACAAACATACTAATGCTCTATTTTTATATATATTTACATATTTCGATTCGGCGACGCTTCCACGGTATATTTTAGATAAACGATTTCCACGAAACTTGTTCCTCGCGGTCTGCGCGACGAATTACAAGCGGTATCAGCAGTACTATCGCATAAACATCGCATTTTGTCTGCAATATTTTTCATACTTAAGTACATATTTACTACTTGACCTGTCTATTTGTATCGTGTAAGGGAAAAATATAGAAAGCATATTATTAATTGTCATATTGTTTGTTTGACAGTGACACTAGTAAAAATCAATGATGTATTAGTTGAAACTATAATTTCAAGTGCAATAAAGAAGCTAACACGCTAAGTTATGTATCTTAAATCGTGTACTGTAGAGCATTCATTAGCTTGGTAAGTAGGCATTTTTTTAAATCCCGATCATTCCTGGCCGATGATTTACAAAAGCTATTATTTCATGCATGCGTCAGATTGTACATGTGAGTTTTTGTTCGTGCAAATTCCGCACGATCTCTCAAGTTTAAGGTGGAATAAAATGTCTAATTGTGTGTGTAATTTGTTGTGCAGCAGTTAGACAAAGTAAACTAAAAACCCTTTTTTTGAAGTCGATTAAAATATTCACTGTACTTATGTAGATATTGCCAAGGGTTTTGCACAAACAAAAGCTCGCCCAAAGTGTGTGGCCAGACTCGAGATGAAACGAAAAGTATAGCTTTTTAAAATACGCCAAGCGGCTACGCCTATTGATGTTAGTTATTTAGAAATACTTAGATAATTCTAAGGTGTAACTAAACTGGTGCACTTTTATTTTAATTTATACGAAATGCGCTCTGGTGCAGATATATATCATATACATATATGACATACCCTGTACTACAAAATGTACTATGTTCACCGGCAATAACGCATGCCTTAAACAAGGCACACTTGAGTATGCCTTCTCACTTTTATTTATGCTTTCCTTCATTTTCATCCAATGTGTAGCTGCTTAAATTTATAAAAAGAAAATCGACTACACTTACACTTTCTTCTAATAATGCGTAAATTTGATAAATATGAGACGCAAGCATGTCACACTGGAAGTATATTTTATTACCACCGCCTGTAGTAGGTACCAACAACTTGCCTTCCGCGAATCTTCCTATCGCTTTCATGTAAACAATTGAACATCAAATCAATCTAATCATTTATTACCTATAATTATTTTTCTATAAGCTATAATTGATACAAAATAACATTATTGAGCTTAAACTACGGTTTAACTTACGTATGTTAGTCGAGTAGGTATCCTGACCGGTTTCATGACCTTCTGAGTCACTTTTTCATATAGAGCACGCGCTCTCGTCCGCGTCCGGCCATGCATACATGGGGTGGCTGTGCTAAAACTATACTTATACACCTAGAACAGCATTAGAGCGCTCAGCATTCGGTACTAAAGGTGATGGATTCTTTACCGCTTAGATTCTCTAAGGAAGAATTGTATAAGTTGTTAACAATATACAGTTGTTTTACGTGTTAACTGTACGCCAACTCGTCATTGTAAGGCTCATCTAAGGTTCAACCGCTAAATAAAATAAAATTAACCACAGAGTCGACGGCGTCGCGAGATAGTTTTTAATACTAAAAATGCAATACAATCTATGCACAGCGGTTTCCTAATTTTTTGGCTGGGTTTGTATGTGTAACAAATGACAAAAAGCATTCCCTTGTAGGAATTAACTACATTAAAATTAACAAAAGCTATAAAAAGGGGTTGCTTTCTTACAACTATGTCAATTCGGAAAATCTTCTTACTGTAATAAAATAAACAATGTGTTTTGCATATACTCACATACTCTCACATAGCCACACAATACATTAGAATAGATTAAATAATAGAGAAGTAATAAGGTTAAGGAATTTTTTGGTCTGCCACGTGAAGTTTTCGTACTTTAGCAAATAGATACAGCCGTACGTGTGGTTCAAGACTTAAAGTGCAGTCTAAGTTTTTTTTTACTTTGATACTTTATTACATTAATTGTCCTTTCCAGTTTACAGCATGTACATGTATTTGTAGAGTACAACTTGGAATCAAAATAATTTTGAGCTATAATATTAAATTCAGTCTTCGGTTGTGACGCTTTTAAAACTGTAAAAGTCATAACTCATCATACTCATGCAATTATACACTAACGATTCTCTGTGTGACACTTCTAGATAAATTACAGTTTGTACCGAATGCAATTGTTTTACGCTCATGTGCAATTCTTGAACTGTGTCTTACACCAGAAGAAAGGAAATGAAAAAGTCTAGAAATATTAGTAATTTTTTTTTTGAGCCCATGGGTCATCTATGAAGTAATATGTACTTTATAGATGACCCATGGGTTTAAAAAAAAATACCACAAATATTATTTGTAATATTTTAAATCAACACGCATCAGGGTTTGTCCCGTTCAAGTTGTCTGCAAGTAAACACCCTCCTGCCTCTGTAATCTCATCTGTATCAGTTAGCCCTTAACGCATGAATATCTACATCTGAATACTGATTACTATCGATATTGTATCGTAATATTACTGCAGTGCATAATGCAACAGTCATCTATATAAGTTGAAGAATTGATACTCAATACTTACGATAGGTGAATTATTCAATCATTTTACACGATGACGATACGAACACTTTACGATATGACTGATGCAAGTTATTGGTTACTTCTTTTTGGTTAATTTTGGTTGGTTAATCTGTGCTATTCACAATGTATGACGCATACGTTTAGGAAAGTCTAAATAAAAGTGCGCTAGTATAGACATGCACTGTTTGTAATATGTGTAGGTAGTTAATATGTTGAAATAGTAGTAATACTAGCCCTGTTTGAGAATTAATGTATTACGTTCGTTTAGAACTGCTATTGAAACAACTATAATATCACTACATAGATAATAAATTACAGCATTATGCAATGATATTCAAAAAGGAAGAAAGGGTGCGATGTAGGTTCACGTCTGACTAAAAACTGGACTAGACACAACTACAGGCCAACGCACACACAACTGTTACATTTACAAGAGCTATTTGTGTATTTAGTCCGAGCATTATTTTTGCATAATTATAAAAATACTAGCTGCGCTCCGCTGTTTCACTCGCATGGAGTACGCTTTTCCCGTACATCAATTGTCCCACGGTAACTATACCCTTTCCGAGATAACAGCCTATGCGTTTTTCCATGGTATAAGCTATCTTCATTCCAAATTTCATGCACATCCGTTCAGCCGTTTTAGCGTTAAGGAGTAACAAATATAGGTATAAACGACTAAAAAATGCGTATGATGTTATATAGATAAATCCATTTTATCTCTAAACCGAAAATTCATCAAAATTGGTTCAATGGTTTAGGCATGAAAATGTCACAGATATGGTTCACATTTTTTATCTTAGAATATAAAGTGGCCTTTCAGGTTACAAGTTTTCAAGACATTTAACTACAGCTATATTTCGTCCAATTTCATTAAAATCCTTCAAGTAGAAAAAAATACGGCATGAAGAGGTAACAAACATACATACACACAAACTTTCGTATTTATAATAGTATCGTGATTCAGTAAGAACCATAGTATTGCACCACTGTCGGCCAGATTGAGGCTAAATTAAATTAGGTGCATGAACCTAATTTATGCGCTCCACACTCGAAGAGCATTTCTCCATCACCCTTTTTAAATAATATCATTGGCATTATGCTGTAATGGTAGTGATGATGTCATTAAACTGAGTAACTATTACATACTTTAGAATAGGTTTTCACGGTAATTGTGAATCACGGAGAAATAATTTTAACTGTGGGAGAATAAACTACGTGAAGTAAATTTCCTAACTATTGTAGCTTGCCATTAAACAAAGTGATAAGCCCAAAGAGAAATATTATATTTTACAGCGTTTTGTAAATTATTTATAATTATTATATTATTGTAAATTATTTGTATGAATATATTTTTTATGTTATATATTATAGCATTCCTCAGTAGAATGATTGTGCCATGCATTGTTGTGTTGGATTATGTTTTATTATTGTCAATAATATTTTGTGTGTCTGTTTTTATTATACATAGATATTATACTAGGTGTGTATTAATGTAAATATTTTAGATCGAGACGCGTGTTGTAGTGATAGTAAAATATTTAAAAAATATAGTTATTTAATGAAGGACTGGTTGAGTAGGTTAAACTGTAAAAGTTTATTCTAGGTATGATATGATTTTAGTTAAATAAGTGTATTTCTCTCTCTGTTGTTCCCTCACTAACGAGGTACGTGACTTTTCCCATGAAGTGCGATGGATTTCACTGCGCCCCTCCACTTGTTTTCTATATCTTTTGCTTCGTGGAGTGCTACGTTGACTGGCATCTCCAACAGCTGTTTTATCTGTAAGCGTAGCCTACGAGTTTAAGCATCGCTTCATAGCGATTCTCTTTCTTTATCGTTGGCGCTTGGAGAATGGTATACAACGTCACGCGTTCACGGCGATCGCTCATTCTCTTCGTTCGAGAGATAAATTATTTCCATCTATTCATGGTCTTCGGGATTAATAAGCAGTGGATATTGTTGTGATAATTATTATTATTATCTATCGACCGCTTGATCTATGGTTTTCCCGTATACCCATGGGATAACTATTAACGAACTATGCCAGACTATAAGGTACCTCTCTGCCAAACTTTATCCAGATCCGTTCAGCCGTCGTGTCGTGGAAGCGTAACAAACATCTATACATCAATTCTCACAAAATTTCACTTTTGTTATATTAATGGGATGTAAAATAAACAGTAAATAAAATAAATTTCATGCTCTCACTTAAGTTGCATTTTCTATTGCTAGCAATTTTGGGATTATCTATGTACCACTTGGAAAGTTTTCTCTTATTTTACCTCGTATGTTGAAATCCAATTGCAAATTTATTTATTTCATACATGCAAAAGAAGGAAGCAGAAAGGTGGTGAGTCGAAGACACCTACAGTATTGTAAAACTATGCCGCAGATGTCAACGCCCTCTTCCGAAAATTATATTTATACGTACGTATACAGTAGTCACAGCGTAAGTTTGTCGCTCTGAAGTTGCCCGCGTGTAGCTGCGCAGTACCTACCTATTTTTGAGTCGTTAGGGACCGAACTTAATTATTGTATATTGGTCTCGTCCACTCGCGTAGGTTTTTCGCATCTTCCTATCTCGCTTACTCTTCTCGATGGCACACTTTCACGAGTACATGCGCAAATGATCACAAAGCCGACAAAGATACGCTGCGCGTACTGTACATTTCCAGAAAGTTAATAACTAAGTGTACTTTTTTATTTTTTGTACACACTGAGTAAGTTACACAGCTTATTGAATCATATCGTTATCTAGAATAAATTAAACAAATATATTTGCAGCCATTGTAAGACCAGTGCCATTTGTGTAGTTAATTTATTACTGTATTAATGTGTAACTAATTTAAATGAATTACATAATCATGATTCTTCAAGGCGGGAAAGCGAATGCCATGTTAGTTTTCTATCCAATATTTTTTATCCAATTATTTTATGACTACTGGGGAAAACTGTTCTCTTTAACAGCATTTGAACAAGCGTATTTTCACTTACCTTTTCAGACGTGTTGATCACGTGGATACAGTGGCTCCCACTCGTTAGTTAGTTTTTTCTTGATAGATGATCTCTATGCGATGACGACGGTTAAAAATAGATATATAAGATAAAAAATAAAAATCGTCGCGAGTATTCGTCATATTAGTTAAAAGGTGAGTCAAAAGACGCGGGTTTGATCCCGCTAGAAGAAGTAAGTCTTTAAAAAAATCTCTGTATAGGTGTGAAGTCTTACTTACGCAGACGCATTAGTGCTTTGATAATCATGTAGGTATTAAAATATTCAAGTGTATGTTTTATGTAGGGTAAAATAAATATTATACAACACATATTTAAGCTACTTGCATGTTTTTTTATAATATAATGTACCTATGTATGTACCTAATTATCATGAACCACTGTTTTGGAAGAGGTGCTTTTACTATGGTTATTTTGTTACTTATGTTTTTATAATTATTAGTATTTTGTGTGTTTCTTGTTTTTAACTTTGTTATATACTATACATCGTTATTATATCAGTTATTGGCAGCATATATTTGTGAAGTTATATAGATGCTACATACCAAATCCAAAAATACATAGGTACAACTTAATATTTATTTGAGGGTAGCCAAAGATGTTGTGAACCCGCCTTTTATTGAGTTCTAATATAATTTATGAAACTTGTAACTTACGGCCAATATTCGGAAATGTGTTATTTAATAAAAATTTTTACTTCTATGTTAATTAAATATTATTAGGGTACAGTTTGTGCAATGATCCGTTCTAATGTCGAGTATTGGTCAAGAGTACCAAAGAATATTAATGAATATTATGTAAAATAAAATATTTTAACATGACTATAATTGTTTTATTAATTGGTTTTTCCTGTTCACAAGCAGGCTACGCCTCGGAGAGTAAACTGCGGACTTATAGTTTGCTTGTCATATAAATAGGTATGATGATGAACATGAAAAGAACTCCTCGAAAGTCTAATTCGGACGGACAGCATTTGGTATACTATGCGATATCTCCTCGTCCTATATACCACAATACCTGAAGACAAGTCTTAGATCTGTGTGTGGTGTGGATACCATATGGAACCGGAACGTGGTTTCTAGCTATGGGCCTTGTCAGCCAGCTCAATGTCACATAACGAGATATGGTGATAGAAATGCTCTACGAGATCCTATCAGAAATGAGATCTGTAGAACTGCGAGAAAAGCAATTTATGCGCCTATATGCATCTCAATCAGAGATTCTCAAGAAAAGGTGCCTAGATAATTTCTTTGTGATGAAACTTGAAACAATCATTGTATTATATGATATGAGCGCTGGCAGCAGGGTGCAAGGGGTTGCACTTGCACCCTGCTGTCTAAATTTGTTCATCACCTTGTCCATAAATGCAGAATCCTCGTGCTCGCGTCTGTCGTGGAAACGAATGATGTAGGGAAATCGTCAAAACCGTACATGTTGCTCAGCCTTTTTTGATGTGTGTAGTAAATATTAATATTCTTGACACATGAAATACGGAGCCAAAATGATAAATAAGAACAGTGCGTAGGTAAACGTCAACGCTGCTTTCTTCGGAGTGGGTTCTTACTTCTTGTAGTGACAGACTTATCTATTGACAGACATAACTATCTATGTCTACGTACTTTCCTCCGTCACGTCAACGCGCCGCACTCAAGATAAAAGGCTTCCGTATGAATCCAAAATATTGACATGTTTTAGCAACTTGTTTTGGTTCTACAGTGATGCCTTAAATACCGAATTTTCAGTATTAGTGCGGATTTTGGAACTTTGATATTGAACTTAAATGCGATAAATGAGGGTAGGTACTACCTAACCATTGAAAACAGAGTGATCGAGTAGATATATGTAGTGACTAAGATTAAGAAAAGTAGGTATGTTCAGATGGTTTGATCAGGCAGAGAGAATAAACGAACAGAGATCAAATAAATGCGAAGTAAGTGAATGGAAATGTTGGAGGAAAAAGGCGAACGTTCGAAATCTGATTGAGGAAGTTCTAAGTAAGAGAGACGTCTAGAACACTAAACCGTATGGGGATAGTTTAGACCCTAGATTAATACACAAACTACTTATAATCCCGAAAATAATTGCTGATTTTGTGGGATAAGCAACTAATTCTAAAACGTCTGTTACTCTTTCACACTTAAACGGCTCTACCGATGTCGATGATTTTTTTTATGAAATTTGGTATGGAGATAGGTTAGAGTTTAGACCCTTTTTTGACCCGGGAAAATCCTTTATGGATACCGCCGGCCTGGGGGACACGGTGGTTATATGGGAACCAGAAGGGCGGCATACCCACTAAAAACCCGAGGTGTTCCACCTCCCTCTGCACCCAGTGAGACGCTCCGGACACACATCGGAGCGTCTACACATCGGAGTGCCTTTTTAGCGATGGTGTTTGATCCCCCAGAACCTATCACCCCCGGCACTCAGTGGAGACGGGGTGCGGGCTCCATCAGAAGATAGAGCCCGGACCCCGCTCTCTCTAAGGCACGAGAAGGAGCGTATTACCCCACTCCCTCTCCCACCTCTCCGACGCCCTTTGTGAGACCATATCGCGATGATCTCACAATGAAAGGCCCCCGAGCCTCTGCAGCTGGCGTGTCGTGAGCTGTCCCCCCTCCCATCCCCCCGTATGACTAGATATGGAGGGAAGAGACCACGACTCCTCCACGACTTCTCGTCGTCGGCCGTCATGAGTGACAAACGACTGAAGAGGAGAGGTCCCCGCCGTGTAAGAGACCGAATTGGATGGGATGCGCCCTTTATGCATCTCACCCCAAATGGTCTCCCTGGCGACCCTGCCGTTAGTCTTCTCCGTTCTTCCCGGCAATCATAGGGAAACGGAAGAGAGAGATCACGACACCTCCTCGTTCAGGGTCCGGGTTGAAAAATACTCGGACACTGCTGTCGTGGGCCATCGCCCCCATCCCCCTCTCTGATCAAAGAGGAGACAGTAGGTTGTGGAGGGCTCACGACACCTCCTTGACCTCTCGTCGTCGGCCGTTACAAGAGGGCACCTAACAGCCGAAAAGGAGAGGTCAGGATCCAGGAAGTGAAGCTTCCCGGACCCACCCTGGCAGTGCTTCTCCGGCAGTTATTGTATATATTTACATACAATCGGAAAGTGCGTTCGAAATCAAGGCTTATCACCAGATCCTTGTGGGCATAATCTCTTATTATGTATTACATAATCACGTAACCCTTATGGATTTATTGTGTTTTACTTTCTTACCAGTACTATTATGGCAACACTTTTGTTGTGATACGCCGTGCCGTAAGCTGTCACATAGGGAAAATATGATAGATTTGTACGAGTTCCTCTCAAGTTTTTGAACTGTGATTTCTGAAATGTTTATTGGAATGGTGTGAAATTGTTGTATTTTGAAGTAATAGTATTTATATTAAATATGGGAACTACAGGCCAATCTATTACACTGGCCAACAGCATTATCGGTGTGGGTATTTTGGCTATGCCGTTTTGTTTTCAACAAGTGAGTAATATTATATTTTTCTACATATCTTTCGTGTTATTTGTTTGGAATAGGTACAATCGTCACCATTGTTGTGTACCACCGCTAGACAATCTCGATTTCAGGGAACAAAGTGCATCTTTGGGACTTGCGATGCTCTAATGCGAACTTTAATATCTTTCCTTGTATAAATGTTATACTCCACAAGCTTTATTATTGTTTCAGTGTGGTGTTGTGCTAGCCGGTATGATACTTCTTTCAATGGGTTTGATTTCAAGGCTGTGCTGCTATTTTCTTTTAAAATCGGCATTCTTGGCTAGACGAAGGAATTTTGAATTTTTAGGTAATTATTTATGTAAACAAAGATTAAAATAACCATTAATTGTTATATTGTTTTTCGCTGAAAGTGCTGATATGTATTTACCTTTTGGATGTGGAAGATTTACAGGTAAAGGTGATCAGAACAGTAAACCAATTTAACTATTTATTCTATCGTTGTGTTCTTGCCTTTATTTCTGCTGTACAACAGTGGCAGTCTGTACAAGTGGCAATATTATATAGAAATAATTGATAAAATAATTTGAAATATTATTACAACTAGCACCCATTGCAACCCAATAACACTCATATTGTTTAACACATACTACTCATGCCTTGTAATAACTGTGGGTCATCATTTTCTTACATTCTTTCCTCTAAAAATGTAACAAGACTATGATATAGCAGATATTATTTAATAGTTATTTAGTAATTTTTATTTTACTACTTATTTGGTCATCCTCCTGAGTGTCCATCAGGGCACAAATGTACAATAGGTTTCCACAAAATTGTTAATTTGTAGTAGATATACAGATTCATTCCTCATGGCTATTCTGATAATGGGTAAACTTACATGCAAGTATTATTTGCACTTAAGTTTAACACACTAAATATGATATTGTTACCATATCCTTTCATTGCTATACAATACTAGAGAGAACAAATTTCTTATTGATATTATGTTATACAGCAGAAAGATATAGCAATAGTGATTTTTTATAAGTAAAAACGAATATAAAGTAACAAATCTATTGATATGAATGTTTCCTCAAAATAGGCTTGTTTTCATAACAAAATTGTACATTATTTCTTATTTGCTGATTTATAGGAAATCTAATGACTGAATACTTATGTATATATGGTATAATACATTTTAAACTATACATTTTAAAATTGTTTAACAAAACCAATTTACTTTTGTTACAGCATTCCATGTATTTGGTTCTGCTGGAAAGCTAGCAGTAGAACTGGGTATTATTGGCTTCCTCATGGGAACATGCATTGCATATTTTGTTGTGGTTGGTGATCTGGGACCTCAGATCATTGCCAAAATGTTCAATATCAATCAAAGTGATATATTGAGGTAAGTTGTGTTCCTTTATATTATTTATATCACTTCTGTTCAACTGATAATGGCATGCTTTTGTGTGCAACCACAGTGGGCCACGGCTAAAGCTTTTGCTTCTGTGCCAAGGCACTGAGGTAAGTTGAGGTCTTGTCCTGTCTGTGCAACTACGACCAGGACGTTCAGGCACAAGAGGTATATTTGCGGACACGAGAGCACTCTGTTTAATGTTGATTAACTCATCGTGATGTGGAAATCTTCCAAATCATCAACAACAGCTCAAAGAGTTGTGACCATTAGCCTCCACTCAGGAGCTGTAAATGCATAAATGTGGTCCATATAAATTGCAATGTAGGCGAAGGCCCACAGTCACCCACAGTGAATTGCTGATGAGTAGAGTGCCAATATCTAGGCATGGTAAGATACTATATTGCAAACATTTGTTAGGTACTGTGTAATATGTGATAAGAATCCCTCAAATTTCGTGGAAAAGTTGTAAAATTTGGTATTTCAAATTCTAATCATAGGTAAGTGGTTAGGTATTCAATTAAATCATCATATCTAATGATCGCCATTGATGAAATCTTATCATTTAATTAACAACATGAATTATTGCTTTAAGCTCATGTCTGATAAAATATTGGAAGATTACCAAATAGGATAAATTTTAAATATAAGTTTCTCAAATTCTGCAAACAATGATGATATGTAGTTATGTTAATACAAACGGTTTGTTATATAATCCAGATCTTTCTACTGATCATTTTGGTACAGTTATTATTTTTTTAGTACCTAGTAATCTCATAATCTGTTATGAGGTAATAAAAATAATATGGTAATAACTAGGCAAGCTCAAGGTCACAAAGTAATCATAGAAGGAAATTCCAAGATCAAACCAGATATGAGGCGATCCATATAATAACGAAAGTCACTATCATAGCTCAGCAACAAGGACATCTTAAACTATGCAGGGGCTACTGGGCACACAAAAATTTGGGGGCCCCTTTGGAAAGTAAAGCTAATTTTAGAGAGATATATACCGGCCGTGCGCGCCTCTTCTGTACACGACTGAAAGCTGAAAGTATAATATACCAACAGGGGATTCCCCCATAGACAATGTCAACATCTATTATAGGCCTCGTTTATACTGTGCAGCTTGACTATGGAATTGGAGTGGTTTACATGTTTGATCGCTAGGTGGTACTACTTAGTAAATTAGGATGCGTTCTGAAATATTACTAATTAGTGCAACCCGACAAACAAAAATTTTGACGGTGGCGCTGTTAGGTACTCTGCTCGACAACAATGTTTTGAGAATAATTGTGACAAAATTCGTCATTCCTTCAGGGCCCCCTAAGTATGGGGGGGCCCTGGGCACGGGCCCCGTGTGCCCTTATGGTAAAGACGGTATTGCTCAGCAGTTTAATATATTGATAATGTGTTTGAATCACGATGGTCTAAAAATTACAATATTTGACCTTGCGGCATTCAGTGTTGGCGCGGTAATGAGTTTAAAAAGGGCAGAGTAAACTTGATATAAAGGTTTAATTATTTTCCATTCCAGAACTTCAATAATGGTGATAGTATCTCTAGTGTGCGTGCTACCGCTGGGCCTGCTCAGGAATGTGGACAGCCTGAGCAACGTCAGCGCAGCCACTATTGGATTCTATTTCTGTTTAGTTATAAAGGTAGGCAAATGGTAGGCAAATATGCTATTTGTCCTCAAATAGTATTCCTGACGTGCATTTATGTTTGAGATACAGTAAATCACCATTGTCTGTTTCTGTAATTGTTAATTTTTATTTTATTATTTCTGTAGGTAATAGCAGAAGCGGCGTCTCAGCTTCCTTCCGGTGACTGGCATCGGCGAATGGAACTGTGGAAACCATCCGGACTGCTGCAGTGCGTCCCTATATTCTCTATGGCACTCTTCTGCCAGACGTGAGTTGATTTCTTAGTGTCAACGATGCTGGATATGCTTCGACAAGCTATGTTTTCGAAAAAGAAACCACATACCGTGAGGTCAGTGGGATGCATGATTTAAATCGTGACACATTCTTGGTTCATTGAATGAAAGCATGAAATTCAATGGTAGTGATGCCGATATTCACTCAATTAAAAAAATTCGATGTATGAGATTAGGTAATATAACTTTTTATATTTCCGATTGATAATGGTAAAATAATGTTATTACCTAAAATGACCTCACGATTTTGTTCGATAGTTGTTTAATTTAATACAATATTGACGTAAATACCAACAACTTACGCCGAATTTCACGCCGATTCAAAATCGCCGGTGATGATACACCGGCGGGGCACACCTCCAGGTTTAAGCACTTTTTTAAAGAAGATTCATTTTAATGAAAATTCCTGGGCTCTAAAATTTTCTCTTATTCGTATTATACTCATTTAATGTTTCATTGTTTATGATTTAATATCACCATCAAATGAGTATATACAAAAAATAACGTTTTTTAAATTCATATTTTCAGACAACTGTTCGAAATATTCGAGTCCCTACCATCTCTATCGCTGGAGAAGATGAATCTGGTGACAAAGAACGCCATCAATATCTGTTCAGGAGTCTATCTGACGCTCGGAGTTTTCGGGTACATAGCGTTCTGCTCTCAGGAAATATCTGGTTAGTATATAATAATCATATATAGTATATAATATTTTTTTTTGTTTATTTATTAACATTAACACAAGGTCTTTAGGTCCCAAACTAGGCAGAGCCTGTGCTATGGTAACCTGATGACTGATATATATATACTTATATACATATACACACCCAGACACAGGTCAAACAGACATGTTCATACACATAAATGTTTGACCTATCCGGGAATCGAACCCGGGACCAGCGGCTCAGAAGGCAGAGTGCTACCAACTGAGCCAACCGGCCAGTCAAATATTCTTTAGATACCCTTTATTTCTAAGTCCTAACCCTACAGTATTCTGTTGTCGTGGATTCAAAACTCACCAGTAGCGAATTGTTGTTTTAAGTAAATTTATAATATTTCATAAGATTAATAGTGTAAATTGAATATAAATAACTGATTTTAGAACAATATGTATCCTATCGTTCAATTGCCGTCGGGTATCGACCTAGAATTGTATCACCCCATCTGTACCCGTGGGTGCCGTAAGAGTCGGCTACGGGATCACCTACCAAGAGGTGGGCAGCAGCGCCTTCTGCGGATGTAATAAAAAAAACTGCGCTCGCCAACCCGCCTGCCAAGCGTGGCGAGTACTGGCAAACTCCGCTAATGGGGGAGGCACCTGTCCACCAGTGTAAGTACTATGGCTTAGATGATGCTTACATATCATATCAAAGTCAACTTCAATGTTCAATAGCAATCGTGCACCGACTTCGCACCTCTCGATTCCTTCGTTTTGGGTATGTTTGGAAGTGTGCTTGTAAGATGAAAGCAATATATCGTTATTGTTTTATTATTTCAGGCAACATTTTGATGAGCCTAAGTCCGACGATGGCGAGCGACGTCATAAAGCTGGGTTTCGTCATGTCTCTAGCGTTCAGTTTCCCGCTGATCATATTCCCTTGCAGAGCTAGCCTCTACTCTTTCCTATATAAAAAGGTATTTATATAATTAACTTTTTACTTACATTTTTTTAAAAATTGTCAATAGGCATGCGTTTGACCACTATCTCACCTAATGTTAAGTGATGATGCGGTCTACGATGATTCACGCCTGCCTAGAAGATATCTGTTCACTCGTGACTTGAAGATGCCCAGATTGTATTCATGTGGAAACACTGAGTTAGGCAATGAGTTCCACTTGGTTACTAAAACTTTTCAACACAATACTCCTCTATGCCTAGACAATGTAACATTCTACAAGCTTTAACGCTAAAGAAAACATAAAAAATGTATGAGATTGACACTTCAAAGCGATATATTACGTGATCAACGAGAACGAATAATCATCGTTAACGGTTAGAGAAAGACAAGCGATGCGTCTTGTCTAGGCCCGCAGTACACTCATGTAAATGAAATTTGTTTTTAAGGCGTACTGCCAACGAATGGAACTCGTTGCCCGAGTCTGTGTTTCCCGATATGTACAATCCCAGAGTCTTCAAGTCGCGAGTGAATAGGTACCTTCTAGGTTTGCGTGCTAAATCCTAGACAACGTCATCACTTAACATCAGGTGCGACAGTTGTCAAATGCAAACTGTAGACTAGGGTAGAAGCATTTAAAAATAATAAAAAGTAAAAGAAAATAATAGTAGGATGAAACCCATTAGGAAGGGAGGAGAATATTATAAAAATGAAAGGAAAAATAATTTACGGGCGATCTGAGGTCGGGAAGGGGATGGGGGTGAGTTTTTAAGGGTAAAAAACGGTTTTTCTCGATTTCCGGCAAAACTAAAAGTTCTATGGAAAAAAGTCAGATGGCAAAGTTGTAGGTAATAAAAAGATCTAAAACTTTTGTATATACACTTTTTTCACATAACCTCAAAATTTATGTGAAAAATTCAAAAAACCAAGTTTTTAGTTTTTTATTTTTATCTTTATTAAAAATATTTTTTTTTTTTACGAAATTTGGTGAAAACTTACCTTTTTATGTCCCAAACACGCTGTAATTTATTTGATTAAAAATATTTATTTTTTCACCTTATTTTGAATTAATATCCAAAAAGCACCCTAATTTTCAATCGAAAATTCACCCGTCAAAATATCAGTTTTTTTCAAAAAGTTGGTATGTTTTCTGTTCGTTGAAATCTCTACTTTCCGATGGTGAAAAAAAATATATGTTACCATAGTAAATCTTCTCAGAAAATGCAAATAAACTTTTGGAATCTACATAGCAAGGTACATACTAACTATATTTTAATCTGTATCAATCAGCTCTAAATTTTAAATAATAGTGTTTTTTGTTATAAATAGTATGTTTGACGTAATATAACCTTAAAAATATAACAGAAAACACTATTATTTCAAATTTAGACCTGATTGATACAGATTAAAATATAGTTAGTATGTACCTTGCTATGTAGATTCCAAAAGTTTATTTGCATTTTCTGAGAAGATTTACTATGGTAACATATTTTTTTTTTCACCATCGGAAAGTAGAGATTTCAACGAACAGAAAACATACCAACTTTTTGAAAAAAACTGATATTTTGACGGGTGAATTTTCGATTGAAAATTAGGGTGCTTTTTCGATATTAATTCAAAATAAGGTGAAAAAATAAATATTTTTAATCAAATAAATTACAGCGTGTTTGGGACATAAAAAGGTAAGTTTTCACCAAATTTCGTAAAAAAAAAAAAATATATTTAATAAAGATAAAAATAAAAAACTAAAAACTTGGTTTTTTGAATTTTTCACATAAATTTTGAGGTTATGTGAAAAAAGTGTATATACAAAAGTTTTAGATCTTTTTATTACCTACAACTTTGCCATCTGACTTTTTTCCATAGAACTTTTAGTTTTGCCGGAAATCGAGAAAAACCGTTTTTTACCCTTAAAAACTCACCCCCATCCCCTTCCCGACCTCAGATCGCCCGTAAATTATTTTTCCTTTCATTTTTATAATATTCTCCTCCTTTTCTAATGGGTTTTATCCTACTATTATTTTTTTTGTTTTTAAAAATTATCGACCCTGGTCTATGATAATGAGTAAAAAAAAAAATTCAATGACAATCAGTTATTCAAGACAGAACTGCACACATGTCATGCACATTTTACTCGTTCAAATTGTACACAGATCATCAGCCGGTGCTGATGTCGTGAATACCAACAGGGTCTCGACTGAGATAGCCTGCGAGTTTTATTATAATTCTCTTTTGTAATGATGCACCAACGTGCGACACATGGCAAGAGATTATTCTTTGATACTTACAACAAATTTAAGAACGCTCGATAATAAATTGTTCAAGCAAATAAGGTTACATTTGGCAGATACCCTTCTCTGGGTCATACTTTCAATTATATCACGCTTTTTTAGATTGGAAATTCTCGTGAGTTCGACACAGTATTACATAGATGTATTATCCGGCTTTACTCACGTTTATAGTCGAAGTTTGGACCTAGGTTTCGGGCATGTCCGATGCCCATCCTCAGGTGAGTTTACGCTGCCAGATCTTCGACTTTAAACGTGAGCAAAAGCCGGATAATTCATCTATATAATAAGATATCGCGCTTTTTGGATTTCCCTGTTTTTTTGTTTCCACATTTTTTGTTTTTGTGCCTTTTGTATGTTAATAGATTTAGTTAAATTTAAAATTGTATTTTTGAGTTTACTTAGAGTTTACATTAAAATTGTATTGTTTCATTTCCAGGTCCACTCATCTCACCACGATCACATAATAAACCACTCGATCCCCGAGACGACCTTCCGTTGCATCACGGTGGGCATCATTGCAGTAGCGCTGTTCATCAGTCTGCTGATTCCAAACATTGAGTTGGTGTTGGGACTGCTCGGCTCCACTATAGGCGTTCTCATCTGCGTAGTCTTCCCGGCGGCCTGCTTTATCAGTGTCACCTTCAAGAATACTAATGAGAGAGTTTTGGCAAAGGTTAATATGAAAGCTTTAATATCAGTAGTTGTATGCTAAGTTCGCCGCTTACTTTATTTAATGAGAATTCTTGAATTTAGGCTGTCACGTAAGAATCAGGAGATTCTTACGTGACAACCTGGATCGAATTCTCATTGACTTTTTATTCACAATCACAAGTCAATGAGAATTTGATCTATCGATTTTGCTTATGATGAAGAAAAATTAATTAAAAGTGCTTTTTTAATGTCATCATATATCTAAAAAAAACCATCTAAAAAAACAAATAAAGTAAGTAATAAACTAAGTAAGTAAAAAAAACTAACTAACAAATAAATTAAGTTATTCTTCATAGTATTCATTGGTATCGTACAAATTTAAAATGCATTAACTTCTCGTAGTAAAAGGTATTTTTATGCAGAATAGTGAAAAAAATAAAAAAAAATATGCTACAATTAATAAAATGTATAATAAGATCTAGTAAACACTGTCAAGATACCACAAGATAAGAACTTAGTATATCAGACTAATTGAGATGTGAAGTTGGTGTCTAAAACTAAACTAAAATTGGGTGTAGCATACACTTTCGGAATACTACAGTTGTACATTATATTCGTTTTATATTTAAGATAACTTAATGTTGTCCTGTCAAAACCACCACCAATGTCATTATTACCGTATTTTGAGTATGCATCTAATGATAACATAGTGCTTGCTTGTCTGGTCATTGCGATGCTGTAGAAACATTGTGACTGGGTTGCACTTCACTATGCCTGTTAATCTGTCACCAAATTAATTTGCATCAGTCAAGTTGTACTTCTGTGGTGTTCTTCAACCACAACATAATTATTACTATTGATATATATTGCGGTATCAGGGCAGAATATGCAGTTTTTAGGTTCTAATCAGTTATCTGTTAGTATTTAATTGAATAAAGCACATTGGTCATTGATCGAGTTCACTTATTTGTATTTTACAGGGAGTGTTAGTCCTTGGTCTCGTCATAATGGTGCTAGGCACATATGCAAACCTGCAAGCGGCTGAGAATCAAATGGACCGATATGATGATCGGTTCATAACTCAGGAGAAAATAGACAAGATTGTGGAAGACTTTTTTGAAAAGAGAAAGAAAGGTGAAGGTAAGAAAAGCTATCCCTAAAAATGTGTTACTAAGAAATTAGTAATGAGGTACAACATATATTAACATTAACCTTTTATCCTTTTCAGAGCATTTACATTTGAAGCCAGTTCCCAAAAAAGATGGCGTTGCACTAGACGCCAGCAAGTCAATAAATAACTTAAAAGATTCTGAAGTTCAACCACCAAATCCAGTGCCTCCGAAATCAAACTCCAATGAATTGAAAAGCCCAGACGTTAAAAATGAGCAACTGCCAATAGAAAAATTAAATATTCAGGAAAACACTAACAATAAATTGTCAAATGATGTGCTACTCCCAGAGAAGTTAAAAGAAGAGGCTGCCGATATTGCATCTGATTCTCATCCGAAAAATTTAAAAACTAAATTGAATGAAGTTAAGCTAATAAATGGAAACGCTGTTAAAAATGAGGAACTTTCGAAAGAGAAGTCCTTGTTGCACGAGGAAAATAAAGTCGAAAAAATAAAGCTCATCAAACAGCAACAACTAATAGAAACTATGAAACAACATGGAGAAGAGCAAAAAGAGTTAATGCAGGAACAAAAAGAAATTATCGATGAAATGATTAAAAATAAGAAAGAAATAATAGCATCCAAAGAACCTAAGCCATCTGAAGAACCAAAAGCAGATGTGAATAAGCACGAGCAACTGATTGAAACAATTAAACAGCATGGAGAGGAGCAAAAAGAACTGATGAAAGAACAACAAGAGATCCTTGACGAGATTAAAGAATTAAAACAGAATAAAGATACAGACAATGAAGCTAAAAAAATAGCCGTAGAGAGTATCAAACAAATTGCTGATATGGCTATTAAGAGCATAGGCGGTGTGACTGAAAAACCCATTGGAGAACCAAAAGAGGATAAAAAATCTGAACGCCTGGAGAAATTGACACATGAAGCTGTCCAAGAAATTGCTAAAAAAGCTGTAGAAACTATAGAAGCTATTCAAGAAATTAAAGATAAACCTGATGCCCCAGAACCTGTTCTAGACGTTTCAAACACTAATAAGGACATTCAAAAAGAACATCTTTACGACAAGCCAGCAATAACACCAAATATTATAGAAGCAAACAAAAAGGTTCAACAATCAGAAGGAAACATAAAGCCTCAGCAAAATAATCAAAAGGAGAAAATTGTTCAGTCAAATGTTAAACGTGAGCTACAACAGGCCCAATATCCTGATTCGCCTGTGAATATTGAAAAAATCAACCAAGCACAAGCTGCCAAAATAATTTCACATATAGCTAATTTTGCAAACAAAAACTTGGAAAATGTTGAAACAAAAACACTCCCCGTAGCTAATGTTCAAGATCAACATCCTAATAGCATAGAAGTGAAACCACATTTGCATGCTCCAGATGGACCAAAATCATATATTGTAGGAGAAGATACTCAAGTTAAGAACGTTGATAATAAACTTAACCAAAACGTGCCAATAGCTGTAGCTATGAGTGATCAAGCTAAGCATGACAATAAAGAAATACCCAAAGAACCTAGCAATGAACATAATGTAAAGAAAGAAAGCATTGTAAAGTCCAATAGTGCTAATTTAAATATTCCTAGAGTCGATACCTTAGTAAGACAAAAGCGAGATGTGATGGATTGTAAGACAACAGTATCCTTAGATATCATTGACCAGAAGATTTGCGAAGTGTTACTTCGTTCAGTTGATGATAATTCTTTAAAAACTTCTATCATTGATAAAAATTCTGCAGAAAGTCTTCCTAAAGTTGACTTAAGTGATGGGTTATCTAGGTTTCCCTTACACCCAAACATTGTTCACATGGGCAGATCTCTAAAAAGCTACGACAAAGCTGAGAAGAGATAAGTTTTAATTTGTTATTTTAGGTGTATAGTTGTGTATTTATTTGTTAATTAACATAATTACTGTTTGAATCCTGAGTGCCCTTGTCATTCACTTTTTCAGGGGTTTGTAAACTTCTTCTTATTTTACTATCAGATTTTCTAGATCGTAAATCTTACGATGCATGAGAGAGCTCGACTAATTTTGTGATCTCAAGAATTGTGTTAAGTTATAGATATATATAATGACAATCATTTGTTATTTTTATAAACGCAGAATAAGGAATCTTTGTGAAGGCATCGACTGATATTTAATAAACACTTTTTATCAATCTTTTCTTTTTATTTATTTGAAGCCAATTTCTAAACAAGGAGTTTCTGAATTCTTTTGTTTGTTACCACAGAACTACGTTATTTGTAGACAGTTTTGGAGAAATCTTTTTTTGTTAGGGTATACTTTTAGATAGCCCCCCACGAATATTTCAGCTAAATCGATGTAGTCATCATCATCATCTCAGCCATAGGATGTCTACTGCTGGGCATATGCCTCCCTCATTGATTCCACAAGGACCGGCTGGAAGCGGCTCGCATCCAGCCCTTGCCTGCGATCTTAGTCAGGTCGTCTGTTCACTTTGTCGGTGGCCGTTATGCTTCGCTTAAATGGAGTACCTATCCTTTTGACGTGATAACGTTTTATAAATTGATGAATGCCAAAATGAAAAATAGTAACGTTCCGTGTAGCGTTCCGCGTAACGTTCCACCTGAGTTTTATCTAGATCTAGATAATAGAATCAAAGTCAAAGTCAATGTCAAAGTCAGTCAGTCAATGTCAAAGTCAAAGTCAGTCAAATTCAAAGTCAAAGTCATACATGATTATGTCGTTATCACGTAAATCTATCGTCCGTAAACCGACTTTACAGACAACCAATTTTTTAAGAACCCAGATCATCTGGTTTTCCTGTTCCAGATGTGTTTGCTAGAAATACATCTTGGCCCAAAATTGACGTGTTATAACGCGGGTTTGGTAAACAGCTGCAACTTCACATGCGTGTTGAACCTGCGCCAGCCAGAGCAATCGAACACGACGAAGGCGGGTGAAGCAAACACAATTATGGATCATATTATCATGATTATAGTTATTATTAAAAAAATTGGTTGTCTGTAAAGTCGGTTTACGGACGATAGATTTACGTGATAACGTCATAATCATTTATGACTTTGATTATTTTATGTAATACAAAACTCAGGTGGAACGTTACGCGGAACGTTACTATTTTTCATGAGTGTTGCTGGTATTCATCAATTTATAAAACGTTATCACGTCAAAAAAAATTGGTTGTCTGTAAAGTCGGTTTACGGACGATAGATTTACGTGATATCGTCATAATCATTTATGACTTTGACTTTTATTATTTTATGTAATACAAAACTCAGGTGGAACGTTACGCGGAACGTTACTATTTTTCATGAGTGTTGCTGGTATTCATCAATTTATAAAACGTTGTCACGTCAATAATATTGAAATTATTCCGTATAAAAAATGTAGTTTTGAAAGTAGTATGAAAATCCGAACAATACTCCTTATTAGAGCTTCGTTTTATGGGTTTTATTGCCGCTAGTGACATTTATAACTGAGCGTTTCAAAGCTTCGAAGGGCATGTCAAGCCGTCAATCCCGGTGGTCTCAGAGTAACGTTATGATCGAGACGAGTGCAGGTCGACCCTAACTACACAGGAAAACCGCCAACGACAGTTTCAGGAAATGAATAAATTAAAACAACAAAATGTATGATGCTTATTAGTATATTATTCTTTTTAATGATCTTAAATGCAAAAACGTTGGAAAACCTTAACAAATGATCTTTTTATACAAAAACAAAATGAACTTAGGATAACAAATTACTTCTTATTAGTTTACTTTTCTTTTTCTTATAAGGCAGGCATTTTTTTAGATCTGAAAAAGAAAGAAATTTTTTTTTATATCACACACAGACACTCAGACACCCGCACTGGGATTCCCTGTATCTCGATAGGTATGGACACACACAATCACAGCACAAACATCCAGGACCCGGGACAAACATCTACACTCATCGCACATATGTTTGCCCCTGCCGGAATTCGAATCCAGGGTCCCGGAGACAGTAGTCTTGTCACTGACACTTACCACGGCGACCGTCATAGTTGAGTAGTTTAGTGCGTCCAGCCAACGAGTGGAATTCATTGCCTAATCTGTGTTTCCGCACAAATACAATCTGGGTGTCTGCAACACACGAATGAATAGGTATCTTCTAGACAGACGTGCTCTATCGTAGTCACTATACATCACGTGAGATAGTGGTAAAACGGTTGCCTATTCTCAATTTCAAAGAAAGAGTTAGTTTGAAATTGCGTGCATTTTCCCAATTCCTCAGCTTACTAGTAAGTTGAACTGAGCATGAATAAACATAGTTCTAATGTAGATTTTTATATCAGCAAATTCAATAAAGTAATATTTTTTTATTTATTTACATTTACACAAGGTCTTCAGGTCCCAAACTAGGCAGAGCCTGTGTTATTGTAACCTGATGACTGATATATATACTTATATACATATACACACCCAGACACAGATCAAACAGACATGTTCATGTCCACAAAATGTTTGACCTGTTCGGGAATCGAACCCGGGACCAGCGGCTCAGAAGGCAGAGTGCCACCAACTGCGCCAACCGGCCAGTCAGTTACAACACACGCACACACAAATACGTACACACATTCATACATATGTTCATATTAATTATTGTTTTTAAATAGCTATGTAGCCATTCTGAGCGTTTGACATACAATTATGTGTACTATAATAAAGGAGAGACATTCGGCTCCAAAACACAGTGTAAACTAATATAAATATTGTTTAACACGGGATACGCACCATGATAAGTAAAAAAATATCTGGTAGATAATACAGCGTCAGTTACCTGCTAGTGTCCGATTTGGTGGCGCTGGTGTTGGAGACCCGCCGCGAGGGCCGCCCCCTCTTTCCCGTCGCCGGCGCCACGGACACGTCCCGGTCCGACCCGGTCGGACTATCTAAGCTCTTCTGTTAAACAAGTAATAAACGTACGGATTTTATTATCTATCCACCTTACTACTCTGCTCCTATTTCTGTTCATCACACAAACTAAAATTCTTTGAAGTCAAAAGGCCCTTATTCTAATTGCACTAAAATTCAAATTCGTTAACTCCTTAGTTTACTCCTTATTCGCTATACTAACATTAGACGAGTTTCATCAACTTGTAGTCTACACCAAATAAGTCACGACTTACATATATTATACCTATACTATCCACAATTTGAATAAAAGGATTTAATTTTACTGTCGTTACTGATAAGTGTTATACGAATTTGTACTTTATCGTAGCCATATAAGTGTCTTATTTTTGACCATTTTAGATGAATAAGAGAATGACCACAAATGTGTAACATAAATGTGTTGTATTACTGAAATAAGCTTACAGGTCAAGAGTCATTTACCAGAATATGAAAACTTTAACAATAACAAATACATTTTATCGATATCTCCTTTTTGCAAGTCGGTTGAAAACTATATTTTTTGAACGTTGCTAGTACAGCTTTGCCAAGCAATATCTGCGTCGCAGTCGGCGTGTCAATGTCCGCAAGTATCGGTTTCGTTTTACGCATAGTAACTATTGTTTAATCTGGGTTGTGAGTATACTCGACGCTCGAGGCGCATTGACCCGTAAGGCTCTGCGCGCCTGCACTCAGGATATCAAAATAATCTTAAATAACTTTTAAGTTTGTATAATATATGTGAGTCACTTTATGTATTGTGGCAAGACTCTTGACTACATTCCCATATACACATTTCAGTACACACACATATTTATTACACGTATTAATGTAAATGTTTAGATAGAAGTTGCTTATCATCATAGTATTTGTCTGGAAGAGATCGCTTTAAGCGATAAGGCCTCCAATTGTACTTTGGTTAGGTATATGTTTTATGTACAGTTCCCGTGCAATAGCCGAGGTAAAGAGAAAACCCGTCAGTCGTAGCAGGCGAAACCGCGGTATGTTCCAGTTTCATTTGAAACTGAACAACTGTTTCGGTTGAATGCAGGTGGCATTCACCTACACAGAGGGCAATCTGTAGCACTTTTGTTGTAATGTTTATAAATTTATCTCACCCGGAGATCGGCAGAAGCCCTCCGTCCCTTCGGCGTGAGCAGCGCTTCACAAGCGCGATTGAAGGAAGCTCGACGTCCGCGCGCCGGGCTCTCAGCACCGCTCAGCGGCGAACCCAACGCAGACGTTTCTGCTATATTTAAAAAGTAAATCATTCACACATTTGTTTATAGTTTTTGACTAACACGATATGAGCTTTGTGGCAGATTTTCAAAGAATGGGCGTGGTAGATATCCTTGCGGGAATTAGGATGTCCGCTGCGCTCACTAAATTCAAATTCATCAATTCATTAAGGCGACAGATTTCAGACTTAAAAAATGGAACCGTGTAATTATCTGTTCCTTATTTTTTTACTTTGTTAGATTTGTTTTATAATATTTTTGTCTATTAAAAAGTAAACCTAATTGCCATCCAAGTCAAATGTATCAGCCAGGGATGCAGATTGAGGAATCTCATGCCGATACATGCGATGTTGAGCACCGCCTTCTGTACCTGGCCCATGATTCAAACGTTACGAGAGAGCCTCTTCTTGATCTTGGTCGAGGCTTTTAGCCTATAAAGCTGTTTGCTTTTTTATATTTTTTTTAATACATAATTTACTTTATCACAGGTGCAAGATTTCAGCGTAGATTAGAAAGGTAAAAAAGAATCAAACCACGTAAAAAAAATGTTATAGCAGAGATAAATGAGGTCGCGGGCCGGTCTATCGCTATCAGTCAGATAATAAAAAAGAATTCGTCTTCGCACTGATGACAAAGGAACATTGCTTCTCTTTGAAGCCCTAAGGGGTTTCTTTCCATGTAGGCGTATCATATTATAACTATACATAAGACACGACAAGCATTATATCAACGAATACACTGGTTAAACCAAGACATATTATTATTCTATGACATACAGAATAGAATAAAGGTCATTGCAGCATTAGGGTTACCAGTTCATTACAAGTTGTGCTAATACGGGACTATTACGATTGAGTTTTACTCTACATTTACAACGTTATAATTAACCAACCTGCCAAATTAATAAATCCAGTTGGAATTTCCTTTAATAAAAAATATTGCTATAGTCTGGTAATCCTGTACTTTACATATACTGTATATATATTATTATCCAATATCAATTTCTAAAACTTACTAACAAAAATGTACTTTTTTTTTTAAATCACACTCTGACCCCCGCACTAGGATACCCTGCGTCGCGAGAGGCATGGACACACACAATCACAACACACAAACAATCAAGACCCGGGACAAACATCTATACTCATCGCACAAATGTTTGCCCCTGACACAGAAGTCATATCACTGACACTGACCACTGCGCCACGGCGACCGTCATATTCCCTGAGGATAACATTAAAACATGTTCAGCAAATAGATATTTTAAAACAAATGAACTTCAAGTTTTAACTGTATCTCCGACTTACCGACATCGATGGAGGCCACTCTCCTGCCGATTCTCGCTGCTCTTGCAGGCACGATTTTAGTTTCAGATACGGCGCGGCTCATTCGTTGTGCTGTGTATCCAGTTAAAATAACATAGAACATAAATAACACATACTACATATATATATATATATATATATATATATAAAATAATTATATATATATATATATATATATACACATTGAAGTAGTGCCAATTAACTTGAATCACTGTGAAATACGTTGCAATACAAACAGATTAAGTGAACTATTATGAAATGTGAATCCCAAAAATGGTTAATTTAAGTATTGTAAGCTTGCGTTTGAGCACAGTCTCACCTGATGTTAAGTGAGCCACTATACGCAGCTCCTGACATGCAGCTTATTTATTAATTAAATTTGATGGTCAACGACGATGTGGTGGAAGGTGGAATCGCGCTAAACCTGGAATGTTGACGGACTTTCAAAGACGTCAGTCAGAGCAAATAGTGATGAAGATAGTTTTTCAAACTTGAAAAACTGTCATCATCATCACTTATCACTAGCTAGCCGAGGTACTGGGAAGTACCCTACTACCATATAGTCAATTTTATAACGACTTTTATCTATACAAAAATGTTGGCTAGTGAGGGATCGAACTAGTGTCCGTCTGATTGGCGGCCGACTCTCACAACCCCGAGAACAACATCTATACACAAGTATAATATCAGTAAATTATTTGACTTTCGCATAGGCCAGCACGCGTCTATTCTACTTCAAGCGAATAATTACATCATGTGTAAAGTCTACGTACTTTCACTATGTCACTACTTAATTAGTAGTTTCAAATAGCGATTCAGTATTCAAGTTATTTGGCCTAATAGAAATACATATTTCGCAATATTGGCATATTGAAGGCCATGCACAACAATTCACTAAAAACAATTAACGCAAAAATAAATTATAAATGGTACATATTACGGTCTCAATCCTATATGCGCCTTCTGAGCAGGCTCGCAGAATCACACAATAAGCTATGGAGAGTGTTTGCTAGGGGTTTCTCTGCGCGATCGAATCAGAAATGTGAAGATCCGTAGAAGAACGAAACGTTACCGATATTGGCGAGCGGATTAGCGGTCGAAATGTTCTCGAATGGAGATCACAGACTGGCAAGTGTAGCATAGGACGGCCACTGACATGGTAGCCACACGATCAAGATTGCAGGTGAGGGCTGGATGCCGACCGCTTTCATCCAGTCATTGTGGAAGACAATGGGTAAGGCCTATGACCAGCAGTGGACCTGCTATGTCTGAGTTGATGTTGTTGATTATATCTCCATCTTACAAAAACATGAACAAAACTATTAAAAACATTGTAACACTTTTCATATCTCCACTTCAAAAGTAGTTTCTTATAACCACGAAAATAACAGGGGAGTATAAATCGATCCTATTTTGACAGTTAAAACACAGCCCTACCTTCTTTTAGGCAGTGGAACTACGTGTCCTTTACATATATGTACTATGCGGGACTACTAAGATGTCATTATCATTTAACCTAAGATGTAGCAAAGCATATATAATATTTAACAACTCAGACAACTGATAACCAAGTCAATAAGCCAATGTCTATGTGATCTAAAGCCGCAGCTTAGTGCGGCTGCAATCTAAAAGCTATATATAGCATATCATATAAAAAAATCGGTTGTCTGTAAAGTCGGTTTACGGACGATAGATTTACGTGATAACGTCATAATCATTTATGATTTTGACTGACTTTGACTTTGACACTGACTTTGACTGACTGACTTTGACTTTGATTATTTTATGTAATACAAAACTCAGGTGGAACGTTACGCGGAACGTTACTATTTTTCATGAGTGTTGCTGGTATTCATCAATTTATAAAACGTTATCACGTTAAAAACAAATATATGGTACAACATCTACAAGACAACCATTTTACCTTTAATAATGTATACACTTATCTCGAGTGTTTCGTCGTCGTCTCGGTTGTATCAACATTGCATCAATAGGCGTGCAAAATATAAATTATACAAAAATAGTATCTATAACAATAAAAATAGAGATGTTCGGAAAACGATCACAAAGGATGTATTTTAGTTGGGAATTTAATTCGATGAGATTTTTAGGCTTCTCAACTTGCTTCATAATATATATATATATATATATGAAGTAATATTAATGCCAAGTAAGGCCGGGGGGTCTAAGACAGAATCGGAGGATTTTAGCCCTCTGATTCCGCCTGCCATTCATAACTTTAACTTTTTATAGACGATTTCAAACATTCGTTAGACAATTTCGTTAATAATAGATGAATATTTAGAATATTCCATTACATTTTTGAAATATATCCGAATTAAAAAGTTCTGAATGTAAAATTTTAGAACATTATCGAACCAAATCGATACGGTTAGATATCGATCCTTCTGAATCGGGGGTAGGTCTTTCAAATACTATGTTTTCTTTAGATTTAAAAAGGATACTATCATTCCAATATAAGAAAATACCGCCAACATTTACGTTTGAATTATATCGGGTTAAAGCCGATGGCATTTCGGATGTTTTAGATGTCCATTTTATAGAAACGCTCCCGCTTTCTAACAATTAATTCAGCTACAATATATGCCATTTCAGAATTTAAGCATGAATCAGTATTAATATTTAGGTTACTAATCTTGCAACAAAATCTGGCCACAGATCTGTAAAGACTGGTTAAGTAAATACTTTTCCTCTCTTATTATATTAATATATTATTCTTATGCCAATCATTATCGTATATATTTCTATAGTTATTTTAGTTCTTTGGCCGTAACATTTCTAACTGTGTAACAGTGCGCCAAGTGTAATAGCTTCAGTTATAAGATCGATTAATCTATTTTAACCTTGATAACTTCTACTGTAACATCAATAGCAAGTACCTGTGAATAACAACCCCACTTGAGATCACATTTGCTTGTTGCCGCCCACCGAAGGGAACTAGAACTCTAGCGTCAATCGGCTGCAATCGTTTGATGTCCATCTCGCCAATGACTTACCTCGTTTCAGGCTGGTAGTATCAGAAGCGACGGACTCAGGTGACATGTCGCTCAGTAGCTCGTCAGTATCCGGCGGGCCTAAGGAATCAACGTTAGTGCGCAATGTGCAAATTAAATTGGTAATAATGCATCTAATACTAAATGGCGGCAGTGACGTCACATGCATGCATGGGGAAAGGCTTAAGAGAATTCTGATATAGTAAGTGACGAACTTAATGTATCCGATACTATCAGATTGACTATTTGTATATGTGGCGAACGATAAACTTTCTTCCATAAAGATTACGGAGTAAGTATAGATGAGTCCAGTGTCTTAGTGTAGAGTAATTAATGAGTCCCGTCATTCTATAATAAATGAAATATAATATGTAGATACGCAGACACTACCACTTAGGAATATGTGTCATATATGAGTTAGGTAAATGATAACGACATGAATGAGTCTTCTCGTTAACACGGTCAACTTGGCCGAAGATAGAAACTAATATTAAGTCGATATTAACATCTGTGATCACACCTCAAATCTATCATAAACAAAAGAATAGCTCGCCGCATCTATTTGGTGCGAAAGTGCATATGTATCCTAAATAAAATTTCGTAGGCAATGCAAATTACGCCCAAACAAAACAAGGTCGGAACAGTTTAAAGAACTGTAGCCTTTTCTTAAGTTATAGTGTGGCATAACAACATATTTTTTCAACTTAAGGGGAGGTTTATGGCAGTTTAGGTAAATATAGCAGGCGGACTTATCTGTTTAGAATAAATTAGGAATGTATGGGTGAGCGATCAAGCATAGGTCCACCGTTGACAGTGGTCACGGGAAAAATAAGAGGGTGGAGAGCGGCGCGGAATAGCCAGCTGAGGTCACATGATAGGTACTGCGCGGCACTAGGAATTTTACAATATAAATTCGTATCAAATCAACAATCATGGATATTGCAATAAAAATTGTGACCGTTACTTGGCTATACAATTACACACCCAATAAACTATGTTTCTTAAGAACATTCCTATTATTTTGGAAGATATAGATGTTTTGATTTTTTTTTTTAATTATTATTAATATCGAAACGATTATACCTAATCGTATATTAACTCCTGAATACTCCTTTATACCGAACCAAAGATAATCAAAATGAAATCTCAGTCACATTATTGTTAATTCATTGTTAACGCACATGATGGCGCTGATTTCTGATTTTTAAGCCAGAATTCTCTTATACCATTAAAATGACTTACTTATTATAAATTATAACATCAATGGTAACATGTACAGTAAATCTAAACAATAAACAGCTCAAGTGTGTAAAAGCTTTGCTTTGCCGAGTTATTAAGGCTAGCTTTTATTAGCAGTCAAAAGACTCATTGTTATTTAACACCTTCTATGGTTAAACTATACACAAAGAAAGATAATATGTAGAAATACAATAAGTATCATAACATAAAACCACAATCATTACCAACTTTTGGGCAGTGTTTTTAGCAAAAATGCTCTAAAATCCCAACGAAAAGTCGACAATGTTGATAAATACGAATTAACATTATTATGGCAATATTTACCATGTAATATTTTTTTTTTATTTCTCCATATGATAATCCGATAATAATGTTAATTCTTGTATTAGTATTTAGTACATTTCATTTGAAAAACTTATATGTTAATGGGTAAGTTGTTCACAATTTACGAAATCTTGTGTGCTGCCTCTACTAATCCCCTCTACTCTAAACCTCTACTAATATATCATAATATATACCTTCAAAATCCTTCTTGTTCAACAAGCTGATTCGGTCAATAGGCTGTACGTCAAACGCTGGGCGATCTTCCTCATCGAGATCAGAAACTAGGCTCGACCGCGAGGCGACCGAGGCTACAGAGGCAACCGAAATGAGGGAAGCGGCGGATTTGCGACGTCGCCCGCGGCTTGACGAAGGGGTCGGCTCCAACCACGAACTTTGGACCGATTTCTGTTTCTGTGTCAGTCTGGATATAAGACAAATTAAATGAGAAACCCAGGTCAATATGTAGAAAGATCTAATAAGGCCTCTTCTGGTGCGTAAGTAACCTCAATATTGTGAAATAAAATGTGAAAGTATATATGTATATACATAGTTTGGGGCCCACAGTTACCATCATGTTTTGAAAACTTTTTACGATTATAAATGATCTTTTTATCTTTTATCTTATCCTTAATCTATGTACACAAAAGGAACGAAAATATATGCGATATCTGTATATTTAATATGTAAACTGTTGATTACCAAATTCAAAATGAAACAGGCTCAAACTAAAAACTGTGTCCGAATAAATAAAATTAAAAACGTTATGAACTAAGACAGTTTACCTTATATTATCCGGGTATGCACTTTCCTCTTCAATGATTTCAGGTATGACAGTTAATTCTGATTTCTTTCCTTTTCTTACAGTATTCGAATCAGTGTCTTCACTCAATTTAGTCCTAGTTGATACAATTGAGCTACCCGAAGCATCACTTTCATTATCATCGGTATTCTTGCGTTTAGTTCGATTATATTTTCGCTTAGGTGTGACTGCAACGGAATCATCAAGTAATTGACTCGACGCGCCCTCACCCATCTCTCTAGATACTTTTCTAGTGATTATCATTCTTCGTTCAGTGCTGGTAGGAGTTTTCACCCGTCTAGATGGTGTATCCTCAGGTGTTTTTTCTTCAGGTTTGGAAGCGTTAGATTGAGTCCGTTTTCGAGTCACAGGAGTTTTGATCTCGTCACTTTCTTGTGCTTTTTCCGTTTCACTTCTGACATCAACAGCTGCCTCTTTTGTTGGTTTAGACTTAGAAGATGCGTTAGAGTTAGACCGTTTGCGAGTGAGAGGTCTCTTGACTGCGTCACTTTCTTTATTTTCTACCATTTCTTTGATATCTTTCTTGGTTTGCTCTGATTTTTCTGTATAAGGAACGGTCTCAGTTTCAACTTCTATTTCCTTTATATCATCTTGGGCCTTTTTGTTTGAGGATTCAAGATTATTTACCCCAGCATTTTTTGTAGGTTCTGGTTCATTTGTTGGTATAAATGAGGCAGATGTATCCACAACGTCCATACATTCAGTTGCATTTTTGGAAACTTGGTATTTTATTTTAGGTGTTTTAGAAATATCTTCAATGGTGACTTGAATTTTAGTCGATGCATCTGTAATTTGGTCAATATAAAATATGTAGTACTTAACTTATACTGAAAACTGACTATTCAGGGATAAACAATTCTAACAAGTATGTAAACTCTAAGGCTTTCACGACCGGCGTTGCATGTTGAATGTAATGCTTCCGGGCTGTTTGGCCGTGGTCTAAATGAAACTTTTGTTCCAGACGTTTCGACGATCACTGCGGTCGACATCTTCAGTGGTTCAGGTCCGGGCGGCGACAAGAGCGTAGAACTAAATACATAAGTGACTCAAGACTCCATATCAGTAGCAGAGAAGACGCCGCGAAGGAGAGTTCTACGCTCTTGTTGCCGCCCGGACCTGAACCACTGAAGATGTCGACCGCAGTGTTCGACGAAACGTCTGGAACACAAGTTTCATTTAGACCACGGCTAAACAGCCCGGAAGCAATATATACAACAATTCTAATAAGCTTACAAGTAATTCAGTTAAAATGAGACATTGGATGATTGATAAGAAGTTACTATTTTTACTTTGTTATTTTAAGTACAATTGGATGTAACTCATCACTAACTGATAATAATTCTTTGGGATAAATGTATTTAGTGACGTATAAAAATCCAAAATCTAGCAAGTAGCACCCCCTATATTTATAGTATTTACCTGGTTCTTTCAGTAACTCCACAGTATCCTTTATAATGGCCGGTTCAATTTCATCATCGGAGTAGTTTAGTACAAGGGATAGTTCCATTTCCAAGGCGGAGTTGTCATCAGTCATCAGCGAAACTTGAGCTTGATTCGGTGGATCGGTCGAACTTCCCTCCATCGTTTCTATGCCAAATTTATCATCGAGTTCTGATGTCACAACTTGTTCTGTTATTTTAACTGGTTCCAATTTCTCATCTACAACAAGTTGAATGTCTTCAATGTCAGCTTGTTGGTTGGAATCAGTCTCTTTCTCCGATATTTCGTCATCAGAGTCACTAGATTCGATTGATATCACTAAACTGCTATTTTCCTCGTCAGTGTCAGGCGTCGAAGGCTGCAATTATCATTTTTAACATATTTAAACATGGTAAATAAAATATGTAACAATTATCCGCTCAGCCTGATGCTATAAAACAAAACTAAATTGATTGTTGAATCTAACAGAGCGTGCATAGTAATTTAGCAAGCAGCTTTTGTAATTATTTCGGGAATTAGAATAATTATTTATTGTACATTTATTGCATGATATTTACTTATCACCATATTTTATTTTATTTATAGCTAGTACACGCGTATTATATAACATAACAATACGATATCAGCCGCATTATTTGTATAATTCCTTATTATAATCTACTTTAAATTTACTTAATTAATTGAATTAATCAATTCTTACTTTTAATTAAGGATTGTTAAACAGTTATGTGTACATAAGACACTAGATAAAGTGGCAAGCAATTCATAGCAGTTCGCACAATTATTGAAAAGTTTAAGATGTATAAAAAATACCTAAAAATGTTAAGTTTTATATGGACGATATAAAACATATTAAAAAAGTCATGTTTTAGGAGTTCAATGTAATTATTTTAAGAAATATTTGAAAGTCTTCCATGTGAGATAGTTCTAAAATTGAAAGCCACGTTTGTATTATTATTTTTCTACGAACAAATTGGCATAGGATATTTGATATCTTCTGGTAAACTTGAGTCTGAAAACTACCGCGAGTTTCTTCCATAATTGTAATATAAGAAACCGACTAGGACTCACGTGGTAAATACTGGAAAATTGCTCTCTGACCAGTTTCGAACTTATTTGCAGTTCTTCATTTTCCAGTATTTACAACGTGAGTATTAGTCGGTTTGTTACATTACAATTCTGGTAAACTATTAAACATGTGGGGTCCCACCCAGGGGAGAAAACGTGTTCCAAATTCTGTCTATGCAAAAGTGGTTTTTAACTTTTCCAAATTTTTAGCGCGCGTATCATGTTACCTCTACTTTTATTATATAACTCTTTATGTGTAACATAATACAAAGCAGCCTTATAAACATAAGTTAGCCTTATGTTTAATATTCCTGATTCCATATACAGGGACTTAGTATTGTATGTGCGAGGTTTACCGATGGTAATTTTATTTTAACTATTACTACTTTACTACTTTATTTTTGTGCTGGTTGCGCTTTCAATAAAACGCACTTAAGCGGCACCTCTCCGACTAAATTTTTTTTTTTTTTTTTTTTTTGACAACATTCACACAAGGTCTTCAGGTCCCAAACTAGGCAGAGCCTGTACTATGGTAACCTGATGACTGATATATATACTTAAATACATACTTATATATATATACACTTATATACATATACACACCCAGACACAGGTCAAACAGACATGTTCATACACACAAATGTTTGACCTGTCCGGGAATCGAACCCGGGACCAGCGGCTCAGAAGGCAGAGTGCTACCAACTGCGCCAACCGGCCAGTCGATAAAATACTGTGAGCCATTGCAAAATACACACTCCACAACAACTTGCCTTGAAGAACACTTCGCAGCGTTAAAATATGTATATTCTTTCCAATTTAGCTGCTACTATCACTCCCAGATATTTTAATGATGGTACACGCTCAATATCAAAATTCAAATATCATATATGTATATTATATATAGCTCATTATATATTTTATACAATTATATTTTAAGAACCAAAAAGTTATACTTTTTAGCTTAAACATTACATTCCATGTAACTAGTGTTATTACATCCCTGAGGGGATAATTGGTACCAAAACTAGGATTAACCTATGGTATGGAGTACCAACGCCCTCCTTCCGAGACTGGTATTTACGCACAATTATACGGATTCTAAGTGACTACAATTAGATTCAGATTTCAATGTGAAATAAGAAAAACAAAACATATAGTAGAAAGGTATGCGTTAGATATAATGTACATTTGATGCTGGCTTTTATGTGCGCGAGAACGCGCCTAGTTTGGAACCCACTGCCCAAATAAAAAGATCACAATACTAACCAAATTTATCTAGTTTAACTTCAATAAAGTCGTAGTTTCAGTTGTGTTTAAATGATAAGACAGTTAGTATATTTCCTTGCATAGAGAATAAAGAAGGTGTGTACAAATGAGTAAGCAACAAGTGATTGGTGTTAGTTACAACATTAAAGTAGGAGTTTAAGAATCCCATGAATAAGAATGAGTTTTCATTATTATTTATATCGGACTCATGAGAATTGTTAATACTTTAAATATTACTTCTTCACATCTTTATAGTATTCTTTTAATTGAAATTAATTATTACGACTTAATTTTTTTGTATACATTACCAATATATACGAAACTATTCAAATGGTCAAAACTATTATATCCATATAGTCTATGTATATAATACAAAGTAAGTTGAATGAATGGCGCATTCACGAAAATTCAATACAGACGTGTAGTACCGATATCCAATGTTAATTATTTTGATGCTGCAACATATACTACATATTCAAAATATAAGTATGATAAAGTAATCTTACCTGATCCGAGCTATCACTTTCTTCCAATTCTTCTTCAGCGATATCTTCACCAGACATATTTATATCACTATCACTGCGTTCACTATCGTTCGACATATCGCCTTCAATCTCATTAATTTCTCTTTCTATTTCTACGATCTTTTCTTTCTCCTTCCGCTCTGCCGTATCTTGACTCTCAATGGTTTCCTTCATTTCAACATCGCTATCGTTTGTGATCAAACTGGAAGCATTCTGAATGTCTTTGGATGTATCTGGAGATTCTGCTACACTACTTTTATGACTGCGCAGTACCGATTTTCCGAAATCCGTCTCAATCATAGAAGCAAAATCGGCTAACGAGTTTGGCATAATTTTATCTTCTTGCATGTGTTCTTTTGTAGGTTCGAATGGTGCGCTTGGCGATGTTTCAGCTATGATACTGTCATAGCTAGACAGTACAGATTTGTTTAATTCAATTTCATTGATTTCTGTAAAAGCCGGTGAAGTTTTATGAGCCACACTGGATTCCTCTGTTTTTTCGATTTGCATATCTTTTTCTTCTTGAATGCTACCAGAGGAGTCGGCGAGACTGCTCTGGTAACTTTTTAGAACGGATTTCTCAAAGTAAGTCTCGTGTAGTGTTGTGAAAGCTGGGAGGGTTTTCAAGTCCGGAGAGTTGTCGCTTTCTGTATGTTTAACAGGGGTTCCCGATAAGACGCTGTCTGTAGAACTTTGCAATACTGATTTGTTGACTATTGGAGATAGAGTAACATCCATGAGACTCGGTAAAGGTTTTAAAGTTTTCATTGGAGTGCACTCGATAACGCTTTCCGATCTAGACTCAATGATTTCAGTTTCTAGAGATTCTAAGGTTTGCTTTGTTTTAGCGAATGTGTTTGCTTCTAATACGATACGGGAGAGTGATTTTTTAGACCTAACTGAATGCTCTTTTTTTGGAGACATGAGTTTCTCAGGTGTTTTTGAGCGACCCCTAAAAATAGAAATAAGCCAAGTTGCATTTTAACAGTTATTTATTGTGTTAGTAACAAACTATACAAAATACATAGAAATATATCAGAAATTGCACAATATGTTATGAAACAATATAAAAAAATCTTACCTAAGACTACGCGGGCTAGATTTAATAGTAGACTCTGGAACGATTTCCAGTTCAGGAGTATGAGAACGGCTTCTGTAAGAATAATGAAACGAATATTGGTGATATAAAAAATTCCCTTCATTTCCTGTACATTTTTGGTCAGTGTGTGGGAAATAAACCTAAAAAACCTAAAAATTAAAATGTATGCAACATTTTAATTTTTAGGTTTTTTAGGTTTTGGTCAGTAAATACTCATTTTACTACCAAAAAATTACTAACTGTCAACAGAAAGAATTATTGTTAATCATTGTCTAGGCTAATCAAGGCAGGTTGGCCCATAGGCAAGTAATAGGGTTAGGAGTTACCTTAAGCTGCGGCGAGAGGGAGACGAAGTAGGGGAGTCAATAGTAGATGACTTGGTGGGAGATTCTGCGATCGCATCCAATTTCTCCAATTCGGGAATATCCTTTTCAACCCTCTCTGGTGTTCTTGACCTATAAAAAAAAGAAGTATAATAGAAACCGCAAATCTAAAATTAAAATTACAGAAATAAAAATTTACAACAATTCGATGTATATTAACAATTCGCAAGCTAACCTAGTCTGATGATGATTAAATACAACGGGCTCCAAACTGGGACATGGCCTGTATCGTCGGCACTAACATTTTCCAATTTATGGCATTTCGCTGAACATATTGTCTAGTACACCTGTACGGTCGACATTAGTCGAGCATGTCACCGCGTGCAGGAGAGTTCGGACATATTATGTCCAGTTCTCATCATTCTAACGGATCATACTTTCAGATATAGTCGGCAACATCTAAACTTGCCTTTCAATAACACTGGATTTTCGGGTTTTTAATGCCGTACTGGGAATATGCATTTGTTGTCAAAAACCGTCATCGCAGCTAATACGACAATCGGTACAAGGCAAAGAGAGATATATGTATACGAGTATATACATAACCCTTTCAGTCTTATATGCAATAAGACGGAAATATTATGAAACTCTTTTAAATTGCTATGCAAGGAGACTGAGTTTGCCAAATTGACGTAAGGTCAAAGATTTAGATATACATATGCATAACCTCGATTTTGTTAAACCAGTGAAAGATCATCAATATACCTTGTCATAAGGCACTTGACGATCTCACCATTTATAGCATACATTTGTACATACTGCCGAGGAATGGAACTCGTTGCCCGAGTCTGTGTTTCCCTATATGTACAATCCTGGAGTCTTCAAGTCGCGAGTGAATAGGTACCTTCTAGGTTTGCGTGCTAAATCCTAGACAACGTCATCACTTAACATCAGGTGAGACAGTTGTCAAACGCAAACTTATAATATGTAAAAAAAAAACTTAAACTAAACTCGAACATCAATTATTGGAGACGATGAATGAGCAATAGTAACCTCAAACTGCGGCGAGTGGGTGACGACGTTGGCAAGTCGGTGGAGGACGCCTTGGTAGGAGACTCTTTGATGACATCCAATGTAGACAGTTCTTTGACATCCTTTTCAATTCTTTCTGGGGTTTTTGATCTGTCGAAAGAAGCTCTACCATAAATAAGACTCACGCTAACACTATCTGATGTGATCTGAGGACTGTAATCTGATGTTAGTATTACATAATTAAAAGCATACGTCATACTTCCAACCTATTAGAACAAATACTTTCGACATTTTCTTAAAGTATGATTTCAAGTATGATTTATCAATAAATATTTTTTCACGTTGGTTTATGTATTGCTCTGCACCCCACGGTTTCACTCGCTTGGACTACGGTTTCCACTTCCTCAGTTATCCAATGGCAAACAAACTTTTTCCAGGATAAAAAGTAGCTATGTCCTACTTTAAAATACCTATCTCTATACTTTAACTCATCAAAATTGGTTCTGCGGTCGCAGTGAGGAAACGTGACAAACAGTCACATTTATCATATTATACGGTTATTGGGATTCAACAACCAAACCTAGGTTCAATTTCAAACCTTCAATTTTTTCAGGAAAAATAGTATACAGTTTCTAAGATTACGAATTTCATACACGAGGTAACAAACACGCATACATACAAACTATCTCATTTATAATATAAGTGTGAGTACGGAGAGACGGAGTTCTGAGGTTTGACACGATTCCAATTTGGAATCTCCTCTTTTTTGGAGATGTGTTCGTCAAGTTACCTTAAGCTTCGACGCCTGGGTGACGAAGTAGGAGACTCAGTGCTGGATGACTTGGTGGGGGATTCCTTAATTACTTCAAGTTTGGGCGATTCCTTGACAACCTTGTCAAGTCTATCTGGTGTTCTTGATCTGCTCCTGTTAAAGAGATATGCACCTTGACGTCTAAGAATCAATGGAAAAGCGAGCCTCAAAGACCATAGGAAACCAAAGTAGTAGAAATGAGGGGAGGAGAATAGAAGTAGAAATCCTCCTATAATTCTGTGAACGCGGTTTAGAATAATTTATTTCTTTTTTATTCTTTAGCACTGTTTATTAATGAATGAGATTAGAAAGATAAGGCGACACATAGAACTAGATGGAGAACAAAAGGCCCTTTACTTGTTGGTCATATTCTAAATGAAATTGATATACTATCTTTTGGATCTAGCGTTATTACATCTTCAACCACATCATCACTGACCACCAAATGAGATAGTGGTCAAACGCTTTAAAGTATAAAATAAATAAATAAATTTAGTCCTTAATTTTTATTTTTGCATGTTTAATATCGACAAGCATCATCGCGTTGTCGACATTAAAAGTAATGAAAAAACAGTGGTTTTATTCTTCACAGGCAAGGGCTGGATGCGGGCCGCTTCCAACAGGTTCTTGTGGAAATTATAATTATAATAATATGGGAAATCAATGGGGGAGGCCTATATCCAGCAGTGGACGTCCTATGGCTGAGATGATGATGATGATTATTCTTCACAATGGAGAAGAGAACGCTTACTCTGCTCAATGTGAACTGATGCGAAAATAACCTCAGAGCCTGAGTACAGAGCCGCATACGTTGCGCCTACTATGCATAAATATCAATAGCAATGATTAGATTGTATACCTCAACGGCCTCGGTGCGCTGAGGGTAGTTTTCACTTCGTGCGGTTCACTCTCAGTCTCCAGCTTGGGTTGTTCTGGGATCGGGGCGAGCGGAGACGAACGTGGGCTCAGTTCTGGAGTTTTAGATCTACTTCTGTTAAAATAATACAACATTTTAATGCTAAAGCAGAAAAGCAGTCTGTCATATTTGACGTTATCAAAATGTCAGTTCAAAGAAAATTGCGTGACAGTTTTGAAAGGCATTAGAAATTAGGTTTTAGTGGCGCGCCAAACCGAAACATCCATATCAGCATAGGTTGCTCAACAGGTGATTCAAACAAAGAACTTATGTTCAAATATTTGAAGGAAAAAATTCGGCTGCTAGTGGGACTTGAACCCACCACTACAGAATACCGTCCTGTCGCTCTGTCCAACTAAGCTATAGCAGCCCATACCACTAGGGCCGAATTACTTCCTTCCTTATTAACATCTGCGGGGGATGTTATTACGTTTTTCAAACAAAGAACGCCTGTTAGAAATCCTTCTACAACAATAGTAAAAATGCACTTTGTGCAGTCTGGATTATTATATCAGCGATGTTCCATAAAATGTTAAAATGGATTGGTAAACCTTGGGAGGGCCTACATTTTTAAATAGTTTATTTACCTGACAGTTCTATTGGTGCGCATTGGTGTTATCACAGGCGAATCGAGACGCTTTGGAGTTACTGATCTGCTTCTGTGAAAATAGTTACAATAACTCGAGCAGCAATTGAGAAACTTGATATTTCAAATTTATAATTAGGTATATGTCGGATAACAGTTGATCTATTTGTGTGAGTGAACTTTGACATTAGGCTTACAATACTATGGTTAGTGTGATAATTTTTACCTGATAAAAATGTATGTAGGAGGCTAACTGAAAAATATTAATATTAAGATTTGTTGCAAGCTGATAGTGAAAATCTATTATTTTACTTGACAGCACAGTTTTTTTATATCTTCCATAACGTGACTAGATCTTAAAATATTTTAAAAAAATGTTCCATTTTTTAAACAAGATCAGCTAATTTCAGCGGACATCTACAACATAACATGAAGTGTCTAGAATGTATATAAAACCAAAATTAATTTTAGTGTACACCTTACCACCCCAGACTAAGAAAGTAATCCAATACCATATTCAGTTTTTGTACCAAAATCCCTATGAAGTTCGAGATGAGAAATCAAACACTAATTTAATTTTAGGTAGCTTTAGTTAAATTGTATATTACCAAAACGATTTAAAAAAAAAAATTAATTAAGTCCGACAGACAAATACTAACCTGTTGAACAGCGGCGTACTTTCAGCAATAGATCTGATGCCACGTCTTCCTTTAGGTGTCCGAGGCACCTCCAATTTTAAATCTCTTTTTATACCTTCCATCTTCACTTTATCACCTTCTACACTTGTTACAATCTCTCTGTTTCGAACTTCATCAGACATGCTGGCTTCACGTTCAAAAAAGCGATCTTTGAAATAGATATCTTGAACTGAGAAACTCGGCATATTGAGGTTTGATTCGAATTCTCGAGTATGTGAGATATTCGGTGAAAATCGTTCCGCTCTTTCAAACTTCGCTTCAATTTCTCGAATGGACCGTTCCAATTTCCTCTCACTTTCTTGTATAGAATCCGATTGCTCAAGCCCTTCAATATCAGAGAGAGATTTCTCCGAGTGTTTCTCGTCTTGGCTAGATGTTATCTTGTTTCTTTCGCCAGAATATCTCGGGTTGATGAGAGTGATGGGTATATCCGCGATGCTTTCGATAGAAGTGTTCGGGTCTTCTGAAAGACTGCTATTGGCTGATATCGAAAGAGAATGTCTGCAATCAAATAGATGTTTTTAGGGTAATATCAAACGCAAAATGATTACAAATAAATGAGGGAGTAATGAATGATTACATTTGACTATTATTTCCGGGCATGAATCGTTTCATAACAGATTTTTAGAGGTTCAGTAATTCGACAAGTTACAACATTCAAGGTTAGTAAGTTATAACATTCAAGTTAACAATAGCTTTTGTTGTTTGTCCGGCAAAGCCTAGATACCCTTTAGTATAGAACGGACCTTAAGTTCGGTATTCACAGAACAGGCATTTATTTAATTAGTACATACGATATTTATGTTACATGCTAAACATTTGTAATTTTATATGTGTGGTATGTGTATATTAGTATGTATTGTTTTTTTGCGGGGCTTGTGGGATAAGGTTCGGTATAAAAATAAACACTATCATGGTAAAACGCTTGGCGTCTACATGTTGAATGCTCGTGCTTACAACTAACTTTTCGCTACGTCGCGTGTCGTTATATTGCGAGCCAAAAGAATCATCGGCTGTAACTCTTTGGTTGAACGTAGGCTTCAGAGCCTTGAACACCGGCGTAGAGTAGCAAGCCTATCGGTTTTCTATCGGGTGCATTTCGGAGAATGTGCACTGTAATTACACAATTTGATTCCACCATCCCCTTTCTATCATCGGTCGACTCGACGTACGGCAATTCGCCATCGTTATATGGTAGATATACCACCTATACGCACGAAGCGTTATGCTTCCACTTTCTTAATGTGTACTGCCAAGGAATGGAACTCGTTGCCCGAGTCTGTGTTTCCCGATATGTACAATCCTGGAGTCTTCAAGTCGCGAGTGAATAGGTACCTTCTAGGTTTGCGTGCTAAATCCTAGACAACGTCATCACTTAACATCAGGTGAGACAGTTGTCAAACGCAAACTTATAATATATAAAAAAAAAAAAAAAAAAAAAATATATATTAACACTAAATGTTATTAAAAAAGTAATATTATAATATCCATCTTACCTGGCACGCACTGTGTCTTTGTAAGTTTTCGTCAGTTTCACGTTAGTTTCAGTGGCTGGTTTCTTCGGGGGAGATTCTAATGGATGGGTGTCATTCTGCAAAAGAGACATTGAAAATTGTATCCTATTAATTTATTAAGTCTATATTAAATACTATCTGCCATTTATTTATTAGTTGGGGAAACGATTGTGGTTGATCAAGTAGTGGTCAAAAGTGCAAAAATGTGGTAAGATTTTCCTTGCCTAGTTCGCGAGGGACCAGTTGATTACCATTATCATCCCATTCTCCAGTAGATACTATTTATATCGAGTTAAAAATGATGTTCCATTGGAACTGCTTTCCCCCCACAATAAACTGGTTTTCTGTTATTACAGTCAAACACACATTCACTTTGCCCAATTCCATTAGTACATCAGAAATCTATGCTTCGCCCAGTCAAGTACTAAGCGTATTTATACAAAGAACCGAAGCGTATAGCATGTTCAATACTTACTATTTGATGGGACATTGTAGTGGTGTAGCTATCCGTTGAAACATCCATCTCTCTCTCCCTAACAAAGGCAGATGTTTCCGTCTCTTTCCCTCTTGCGTCACCTTCGTCGATGTTTTGTACATCACGTAATCGCGACTTCTCAGATGTGGTGGCCAATGTCGGTGACGGGGTTGATCCAGATTCCGATGCGGTAGGTATTGTAAAGCGTAAATGTCTAAAATTAGAATATGCATTAAATTATTCGGGTAGATAGTATAATACACACTTATCTTTTACATTAGTAAATGATATTCTAAAAATAACGTGATGTCGTATTTTATAAGCAACATGTCCCGGAAGAAATTGCATTGCGATGTCATCTATAATCGATTAGATCTGAATGCAATTTTCAAGCAATGATAGCTCAGCGGTGGGAGCGTCAGCTGTCAAACGGACGGACACTGTTCCGATCTTTACCAACGTCTTAAGCTTCCGGTGACGGTAACAACGTTATCAAATTTCCAGCACGGTGGTAGGGTACTTTCGAGAACCCGCTTCGCTAGCTACCACCCTCAAGTTTGAAAAACTGTCACAGCAGTCCTTGGGACTAACCTTCCTCGTTCGTCCTTGCGACTGCTGTGACATTAATTGTCTTTTAATTGCCTAATTTGTGTTTTTTTTTAATGATAACATTGTGTTACGAAACAACATATAGACGAAGTCTTGATAGTCTCGCCTCCGCTTCCGCTTCAAAATATTTATTTATAACCAATGAACTTACTTGTTGGTGGAATCGCTGTAATGTGTGTGGTTGCTAGCAGTTTCTAGCATGTCATCGTCGCTGTCGCCCAAATATCTCGAGTCCACTGGAGACGGCGCTTCTTCACGGTCCATTCTTCGTATCTGCAAAAGAGACCTTTAACTACCAACTATTTTGTGAAAATAATAAAATAAAATAAAAAAATATTAAGGAGACCATAAATGCTAAACTTTTTTTTTTCCGTTTCCGGTCTCGCTAAAAATAGTTTTTGAACATCATACACCCAAGCCTCTTCTCTGTTGTTTTGTGTAAGTATACACAAAACAACAAAGAAGAGGCTGTAAAGTGTTGGAGATACAATTGAAACTTGCACATTTCATCACGGTACAGAAGAAAGTGTATCGACAACATTTTGAGGTTAGTTAGCTGTTGTGTAATTTCACAAGGTGATCTGACTTTAGCAGACATATTGCACAGCAGATATTGCGACAGCTAACGAATGACATTTACAAAGTGTTGCAAGTGCGAAAACAAAAAATATTCTACCCTTACGTTTCGTTTCAAGCAAACTTAATTAAAATGGAGGGACAATTTCAACTACTGTTCGAATAAATGAAACTAGAAATACATCATCAATCTGCGGAACTTACCGAATCTATTTCAAATAACGTAATGAGTAAAATGCATGAAAAATTAATCCCGATTATAGGGGAAAACAAAAGCTTAAAATTAAAAGTAGAAACTCGGGAAAAAGAGATAGAATATCTGAAAAAAATAATGATATAATAATATTTGGCTTGGAAGAAATAAAAAAAACATCATTGGAATTAATAAATAATATTAAGAAAACCTCTAAAAGAGACATAAACATTGGCATCGAAGAAAATTAAATAAACAACATATACCGATTACGGAATAGAATTGGAGATAGATAGTAAGAAACCGAGGCCGGTTCTATGTTCTTTCGTAAACGGGTGGAAAAAAGCAGCAGAGATAATGAGAAAAAGTAAATAGCTTGAGAAGATATATGCCACTGAAGACTACCCAAAGGAAGTTCTGGAAAAAAGGAAAGCATTACAGGCAGAGCTGCTAGAAGAAAGGAAAAAGGGGAATAGCGTTTTTGAAATATAACATAACTTGTAGTAAAAGGAAACGAGAATATTAACGACAAAAAAAAACGGGAAAATTCTACTTCACCACATGCTTTGGATATTCCATCTAAAAAACAGCAAGCCTCTACATCCCTTAAGACCAATAGAACCCACGCATTTGATGTGATAAGGAACAGATCCAACTCTTACAATCGTCCCAACAAAGAAGAAACAATGGCAACTAACTCTCGGCAAACGGAAAATAAAACAATATAAAGAAACAAGAACACAATAAAAAACAACACCCTCCAGCAAGCCGACGGGTCATCGTGGGGTATAGTGACCAAGACTCTCTAAAATATTTAATCAAAAATGACAAAAAAGTTGCAACATACATATAGCATCGCTTAACACACGATCATTGAGAAACCCAGAGAAACTCATCGAACTAAAAACAGCAATAAATGAAATTAAACGGGATATCATAAGAATAAGCGAAATGAGAAGACTTTGGGAAGAAATAGAAGACCAAGGAAAGTATATATTACATTACAAAGGAGAACCACAGGTGAAATATGGTGTGGGATGGTTAGGGTAGTTGGCAGGGGGAAATGCACAATACATCCCAAGCGGGACGTCAGTGCAGGACTTATCGCCCCCAGACCGAATAAGAATAAGAATGGTGTGGGACTATTGATAAAATTGTATTATAATGACCGAATAGTGGAACTAAAAGGAATATCCGAAAGAATAGCAGCAATATTCAGCAATATTAACAGCAATATTCACGCATACACACCGACGCATACTCACCGACTGAAGTAGATAAAAAAGAAGATATAGACAAAATAGAATATTTCTAGCAAAAATTACAAGAAACGGTGAATTCTGCATACAAGAATATGATAATAATGGGTGATTTTAACGGACAATCGAAAATATCAGATGTGGTGTTTGTATTTTTCGAACGCACCCTTGAACGCAGCCTAGTTCATTCCAGAATATAATATATGATCTGTATCTGTATCGTGATCCATGCTATATTGCTTTCTCTGTCTATGATGCTATACATGGATGGCGATACATTGAATGGTTCGCATAAGGACGTGGTTAGCATACTGATACAAATGATTTTCCGTGATAACTTTTTACTCTCAACTTCTAGGAAAATGATTGAATATACAATGTATTTATTGCTCTATCGATCCGTATAAGTTTTATTCATGGACGCGGCGGCTTCTTTCTTCTAGGCTACAAATGTATGGGTTTGCCATTCTTCTTTGATTAAAAAAGAATATGAATGAGTTTATTTATATCCGTGGGTTATGTTGATGGATTTATAAATATCTTTTAATCAGCCCAAATCCCCCCGTTTGACTACTTGCAGATCCTGGTCGAAAATTAAAACGTGAACATCCTTCCTAGTCATAAAAGTCCACTAACCTTCAGTATACTGTGTGGTGTTTCTGCTCTCTCCCGGTATGTTGGCATCGGGCTCTGAACCTCCGGCATGTCCAGTAGTTGTTCCATTTGATGGGTTAGTTTCTCGCTCACACGGTAGCTAGTGCTTATTTTAGGAGTCCGAGGGGTACCGGTGAGACTTAATCTCGCTCGTTTTGGAGGGGTAGACTCAGTTTGTTGATCAGTAAATACACTGAAAATTCCATCATAATGTTGTTATCAGAAAATATTGTATCTCTTATTTTTTTAAAAAGATCTTTTGGAAACAACTGAAAAATATATGGTTACGCCAAGACTGCATGGTGACTAAACGCACTAGTAGTAATAATAAATATAAATATTACCTCCGAGTCCGCACTAATTTTGGCGTGCAAATGAATGGAGTCTCTTCAATATTGAGCGCTCGTTTCAATCCTTTCCTCATCTTAGGCCTGTTCATCCATGTTTCACTTGCATTTTCTATAGTGTCCTATAATATAAATTACGTGTACACATAAGTATATGACCTTTTTTAAGCATTAAGCTTACAACAGTTTTGTCATACATTTAATATAACGAAGCATGCGTGTGACTGTATATTCAAAACTATGGACAGGCAAAATAAAAACTGATGGTGTTAATAGTCTTATAATGAATATTCACCAGTGCCTTCTAAGCTTACGTGCTACGCAACCTGTCCACAATGGACAAAAGCATGATATTAAAAAAAACATACTTTGAAATATCAAGTCACCAATACAGGGGTACCGCACACTATGACGTGGATGCAATGAAGAGAGACTATGCGTGTTTTCTTATATCTCCTAACAACTTCAAGAAGCTTTGAGCCCTAGGCATATTATATCCCGTCCCCGGTTTGATTCCCGGACAGACCAAACATTTGTGTGTATGAACATGTCTGTTTGACTTCTGTCTGCGTGTGTATATAAGTATATATATCAGTCATCAGGTTACCATAGTACAGGCTCTGCCTAGTTTGGGACCTGAAGACCCTGTGTGAATGTTGATAAATAAAAATATCAAAATAAATAAATATAACTGTTATTTGGGCAACGAGCGCGTTAGAATGTAATTAGAATTTTAAAAGTGCGTAAGGCAAGGAACGTGTCATACGATCCTACCAAGTTTTTTTTTTTTTTCACACTCAAACCTACTTTGAATCATATCATAACACAAAATTGGAATGAAATAGAAAGATAAAAAGAAATAATCTATCTATTTTTACTAAACAGGAGATTGTAGATTTATAAATGAATATTTGTACCGTGATGTCCCAGAAAAGGTTCTTACGATTTGGATGAAAATTATTATTTTTATCATTTGGCCTATCTAGATGACTTGTGTGTTTTCCTGGATAACGTAATTTGACATAATAATAACAATACACTGAAAGAAGGAATGTCACTCCGGCACTAATAAATTACAAGGCTAGTGTTATTACTGTATTACTTTTTGATATGGCAGTGTGAAAGCGGTAGGTTGTTTTATAATAAATGATCCGTGCTTCAACAATCACATAAAAACGAATACACAAATACCTGGATAAAAGAAGACTTGTAGGTGAAAGTGTTTTTGGACGACTTGGCTTGTACAAACACAGACATGGGTTTCGGAGCGTGCACTGAAACGAGGAGACATTGGAACAGTTTATTTCAGTAACTGATATTTACTTATTTTTCATCATTATATCAAATATCTACAGATGGAGATTTGCAGCCATTGATCTCTACCAGAATTGCTTTAAAGTTTTTCTACTGGGTAGGGTGTGTGAGTGGGCCTGGTGCTTATACCGGCTTGTTCTGTACAATGAGAACTTTCCAAGTCATCATCAGCTTTTAGCTCGCTATTACTTCACAAACTGTAACGTCAATGCAGACAATACGATATATATTATCACCGAATACGAAAAAAGGACTAACTGTTAATCATCAGAAAGTCGATACCTATGACTTGAAACAATAGCAATGTTAATAAATCAATCGGGGCTTGATTACGAGAAAAACATTTAGTAATTTATTTACCTCGACGTTTCGACCAATTTGCATTGGTCGTGGTCACGAGAAGACTGACTTTTCTCGCGATCAAGCCCCGATTGATTTATTAACAATGTGTTCGAATCGCAAAAGTCTTTAAATTACAACAATAGCAATGTTTGTGAGACTTAATTTATTATGAATGAGCTCATACAAAATCCCTCAATTAGGATAAAGCTACTACTGTCACAGACAGGCGTGATGCTTACCAGTAGCTACACGACTTGCATACTATCATTCGTATGGTAAACAGCTTTTATAAGTCCTCCCCGCGGGGTACAGGGGCGCGAGGGTACGACGACAACGGGGAGCGAGAGAGGTGCAGGCGGCGGGCGCGCATACAAAATGGGATTTGACAAGAATACCCCCACATCCCTGTACCCCGCGGGCGAACCGTCATTAAAGCGTTCGCTCTATAGCAAAAAATTCACTCTGAAAGTCAAACCGACATACAATGAAATTCTACACTAAGATTCTTTTGATCCATAGTCATAGCAACAATTGGTTAACCGTTAGGGGAATAATAATTGATATGCTGTTTAATTTTTTATTTTTTTTCACTGGCCCCGCACTAGGATTCCCTGTATCGCGGGAGGCATGGACACACACAATCACAGCACAAACATCCAAGACTCGGGACAAACATCTACACTCATCGCACAAATGTTTGCCCCTGCCGGGATTCGAACCCAGGGTCCCGGAGACACAGTACTTGTGTGTCAAGTGTACAGTGGTCATGTCACTGACACTAACGACTGCGCCACCGAGACCGGCAATAATTTTTGATGAATATATTGTTTGATGCGTAGTAGCAGACAACCATTGGTGAAAATATGCAGCCACAAGTGACGAAAAAACACAAGTATTTATTGAACAATCAACAATTACTTCTCCTTTTAAGGCATTGGCTGCTGGCCACTAAGGGTGCACTTACCGTGTGTTTCTAATTCTGACCAGTCGAACGCGCAATGTGCCACAGTGCTTGCGATAGAAGGCAGAGCCCCGCACGCGACTTCGACTAAAGCGTCTCTGGCGCTCTCTCTATCGGCCACTTCTATTAGAGATTCTACTGAAGTCGACAGCTCTTTGTTGCGCTGTGGCTTCGATTCTCTTAGCTTGTTGTTGTAACGCTCGGCTTCTAGGTATCTGGAACAGCATAAACATATTTGAGAATATTGGAAAGTGTTTTTCAAAGTCTATTGACATATTTAAGTGTCTATAATGAAGCATATAAATGAATTCAGCAAATCTCCATAGGTACATGTGTAGTATTTATTTTATTTATTATAAGTACTAGCTGCGACCCACACTTTGGTTTTTTATAAGAAGTGTCAATGACTCGCTAATTTAGGCATTTCGTGTATTTAATTTGGTTTATACAGCAGTTTTACATGTATATAAAGTAAGAATTCTTTTATAATAAATCAGTGATTTAAAGATTATCATTGGGTTTGTTTCTTACAGTATTTACCCTGTCCTCAGCACTCTACAACATACATATATCAACATAAACTGTAAGCACACTCCAATATGTTTACGTTTTTTTCTGCCCATAAGAACCTTCCGTATTCTATATTGCTTATATACTAATATATTAAAAATACTGCTGTTATACCTAAGCGTTTAATAGAAATACAACTGGCCCTTCTCTCAAAAAATTAGAGTTATAATCACCTGGCTTGTTTTAAATAGTACATGATCAATAAATCCGAAGTTTGAGACTCGTTGCAGTTTTCTAGATATTTGACAAACACCTCCTCTTCAAAAGGCAGCAGTGTGATTTGTAGGATCTTTGACAGGTTACCGGTGTTACGACATCCTGAAAAGAAAATCATCCGTTTTCAACATTACAACGAGAATAAAACGGTTGCTGCAATTCGAAAGGTTTATGATGATATTTTTTTATGTTGAATTTGAATAACAATTGTTGCGGTTTTATGAACGTTGTATGCAACACACAACACAATATGTGTTGCTAGGTGATACGGCAAAAGTGAAGTTAGCTTGCATGGAGAGGCGCGGCTATATTCACTGTTGTAGATTGAGGCTCCAGTATCTATAAAGCTACCATACGTATAGGTGCATTATACTATATTATGTTATATGTAATTGTGTTGACCAGACTAGCTAGGAATTAGGCATATAATCTGATTATCATATGACCATTTCATCAAGTAAAATTAACCATACTTATGAAAACAACTTAGCACCTATAATTTGCTACGATCCCGACACACTTCCTGCGCTTCAACCACGCCAATCAGACCTTCCTACACGAGCGTCAGTTTAGAGTACTCTTGGCCTGGCCATTTATTACAACTTCCTCAACGTTCGCCTAGGCCTTCCTCTTCCAACACCACCATTCACTTCACCCATGTATACCTACTTAGTCAATCTCTTTTCGTTCATTTTCTCTACATGACTAAACCATCTGAACATACTTTTTCAATTTTAGTCTTCGTTTCCTACACAACATTCCCTTACCACATTATTATTTACCCTGTCACCCAGTTTCACTTCAATCATACTTCTCAGAGATCTCATTTCATCTGCATTTTCCCTTTAATAATTATTTTATGCTTGCATTTGACCACTGTCTCACCTGATGTTAAGTTTTGACGTGATCTAAGATGGAACACGCAAGCCTAGAAGGTACTATTCAACAATTTATTGCATTCATGCTTTCATGTTTCTTCTGCCACACCCAACTTTCACTCCCTTACATTAGTGTTGCGACCAACAATCCAATTCTCGTAGAAATAAATACTAATGTAATATAAATTAGTATCTCTCAAAATACTCAATCTATTTCGATAATATACCCATGTTAGTATGTATATTTTATTACAAGGAAAGACTAAGATGAGCAATTAGCTCCGTTTGGAATTTGTCAATCTCATCATAAAATATATCCACATCTGGATTTTAAGTAAGCAAGAACTTTTAATTTTTAAATACGCATTGTGAGCACGAATGGTGAGATGTATGCCGGCATAGCAAAGGGGCGACGTAAGCGCCGCAGGCAGTTGATACCCGAAAAACTGCCCTACTGAATCATGTTAAAAGGTGAATTACATTGCTTAAATTTAACAAAAAAAAAAACATACATTTAGGAGAACATCAAAAGACAGAAACTTTTTATAGAATTTTAATATGATTTGGTTAGCCTTACTATATTTTAAGTAAATACGCAAGTATGCATTTGATCATAATCCCGTTATAAACCAAAATTATAATTTGATTGATAACATTATTATCTAGTGAAGTAGGGTCATGCATCAAGTGATCTACATAGTTTTATAATACCGACCTACATATTAGTAGGTGACAAGTAACGTATATGACAAGATATGTTAAGATCTACACGATGAACAGGGTTACTTGTACACGGAGTGAAAGCCATTGTTAATAATCAAAACTTTACAAGAGTTCCACAGTCGATAACATAATCAGATCCAGTAATACTGCCCGCTTTGTCACTGGCTAAAAACGCAATCAACTCTCCCACTTCTTCCGGGGTCGATATTTTGTTCATAGCGGTCATAGGCTTCAAATCATCCCATGAAAGATTAGCTCCAGACCTGTCAAATATTGGTGTCTGGACGGGTCCCGGACTCACAGTGTTAACCCGCACGCCACTAAGAGCCAGTTCATTCGCAATTACTCTCGAGAATTGGTTCACGGCAGCTTTCGAAGTGGAATATGCAGACCTGCCATGACGTGTGGTAGACGCTGCAACACTCGACACATTTACGATATTTCCTTTAGTCTTCAAAAGATATGGACACGCTAAACTAGTCATCACGACGACCGATCTCAGATTAGTATTGATCACTTCGTCAAATGTAGCCACGCAGTCTTTGTCCAGAATTGAACAGTTTCTCAAAATACCAGCATTGTTGACGAGAACATCCAGTTTTCCATACTTGTCGATGGTCTTCTCAATGACGGTGGCCGCTTCCTCATCCTTGGTGATGTCGGCTTTGATGATTAACGGTTTGTTACCGACTTGATCGCATCTTTCGGCAATGCTGTTTAGGTTGGCTTCGTTTCTGCCAGTGATTACTACTTTGGCACCTTCTCTAGCGAAGACTATAGCAGTGGTCGCTCCTATGCCTGAGCTACCCCCCGTTACTATGACAACTTTGTCATTAAAACTCATTTTGTCCCACACTATACCAATATGATAAACGGACTTCGACTGACGACGGTTTTATAAAATACAGTTAACAATATCTTATCGCAAACGAGTTATCAGTTGTTTTATGCAAATATTAAATGTGTTAGCCATAATTGTTGTATGTTTTGCCTTTACATTTGGTTTGGAGTAGATGTCGCACTACTTGAAAAAACAGTAAATCCAACAGTAAAAAAATAGTCATTGATGGCTGCTCGTCCGATTGATTGGCTGTTACTATAGGACAGTATATTGCTTTCAGTCAATCTTGTGATTGACCTAGTTGGTCAACCAATTGATTGACCAACTGTGTTGATAAAAACAATTTTTCTTTTGAACTGATAACCTCCTCCGGTTACCTCATATATCGAAATTTGTGAACTGATTTGAAAAAAATAGTTAAACCTACTTTCAGTTTTGTCTCATAAAAAATAATCTTAATCGATTCAGTATTTCTCTATAGTTCCTAGAAAATGTTGAAAAGTTTCCACATACAAGCAGAGTTTTTTTTGTGAAACTACGTCTTTTATGAACCGATTAAAAAGTTTTTTTTTTATATTCAGGCGAATACTACTATATTGTTACTACAGAAATATCTCCAGTCACGTATTTATCGTTATTTAAGAAGAAAATGTTAAAATTATTCCATGTATTATGTTAATTGTACATATTTTCTTGTATATAACATATGCTTAATATGTTATTTTTCTATATTAAGTTTGGTATTGAAGCTATTCAATTACCGAAGTAGAATTGTCTCAAAACATTGTCGTTTATTCTATTTAGATTCATTAGGGCAACACCTGCAGAAACCGTAAGTTCTCTTTTGAATTAATGTAACTCAGTGAGTGAGAAATCAGGCAGACTATTTTATAATTATTGTATTATAGGTATCTTATATAAACATTTCATGAATATTTTCCCTCAAACATTGGAAAAGGCCTATATACTCAGATTATTATCTGAGTATACCTTTTTCGTTACAATGATATAATAGAGAAAGCGCACGATTTCAATTGCACAAGTAATGTCTAGTAATCAAATGATTATTTTGCCACGGGTGTCAGCGAAGATAGAAGGAAATACATATTACAAGTCATTTCATTTAGCTGTCTTTGTTTGCCAACCGAAAAATTATACACAAGATAGGGCTCGTATTCATGACAATAATAAAACGTCATGGTACAGAATTCAGAGGGCAATGTATGTATGTATGATTTTGAAAGCCTAAAAATACTATTGTGAATGCTGAAATGACAAGATATAAAAATGTGAAAGATAATAATAATAATAAAAAGATATATGTTTTACGACAGTAGAAGGATAATCTACAAATGAGCCACACATAAGCTGCAGATATCCTGATCACTCAGCTTTCAATCCGTTTATTGACACATATACATATGATTAGAGAGTTCAAGAGTACTACAGTATCTTATCTAAAACAATTCGTTACTTTAGTTGTGATCTCAGATAATAATTATGCACCTTAAATCTCAATTCCGCTATGACTTAATTATATAGTCTTTACTTTACAACATTAGTTTATTTTTCTGTACCTTTAAAATTGTCAGGAGTGATATCAATTTAAAGTAAGTACCATTGATTTCATTGCGTATTATGGATATGTCAGCTTCCTTCTTAGGTATGGTCATAATCTTTGGGGTGGAACAATGATATAAGAAATAATTCTTTGAACAAAATTAATGTGTTTGTGTTATGTGTGGAGTTGCAGTGATGGTTCTGACTTGGAAATTGCTACATCACCAGTATCAGTAAAATATTAAACTAATATTTAATTAAGAAATTAATAATTAACTTATAATATTTAACAAATAACCTTTCAAAATATATAGTTATAATTTTTTTTTTTACATTTTATAAGTTTGCGTTTGACAACTGTCTCACCTGTTGATAAATTATAATAGTTTAATATTTTCAGTAACGAGATCAATATAAACAGCATAAAGTTTAAATAGGTACATTTTTTCCACGGAAAAAATGTACCTATTTAAACTTTATAACTTAATATCATAAGTAATTAATTATTGGTCTTTGCATAAAGCAGTACAAATAATATCGAATCAATTTGTCAAACGTTTCCCTTTTGATATTCAGTGAGTCAGTTAATATCATTTTAATAAGTCAGTTAATACTGATCATCAAAATAGGAAACGTCATGAAACAGAGCCTATTCAACATAAAGACAGCCCCTGTAATTGCACAGCAAAGAACACACAAATTACCACAGAAGCTACTTGTATGACCATAAGCATAATTTTGTCCAATATCCCTGAAAACAAACCACTTTAATAAACTCACCTTTGAAGAAGAAATTGAGGACTTGCGCTTTATCGCTGCAACTCTGTGCGTTCTGTGCGCACATTCTAATGACGTCCAAAGCTTCGTATACTAGTCCACGGGCCAGGTAGAGATTGCAACACGATTGCCAATCTTCCAGTTTGTCGTGATCATTCAGTCTGCATACATGAAATTCATTATGTAGTTTTTTTACTAACATTAATAGAAAGAGATTTTTTACTGTTCCCTCAGAACCCTTTGTTTCATGGACCAAAAGGGTGAATACCCTTATTCAAACTAAATGAAAATGAAAAAAGGGTATTCTGTCTGATTTGTCTCATAAAATTTAAATCAAAATGAACCCATTTCGATTTCATTTTTATGAGCACAATTTTTTTAAGCACCTCTTTATTATCAAAAAATGTTTCAGCCCTGAATAATCGACATGGACAGTTTTTATAGTTATTAAACTTATTTTTCTTCTTCATGTCTTTATCTGTAGCTAAGTGGGGACAACACAACATGTTTTGCTCTTCCATTGGGCAATTTGTAACATTTTATTCATTTTAGGTTAAGGATTTCCACAGGTAATGGATTAAGCTTTTTATGACTACAGATTTATGACTAGAGATTATAAATGTTGTTATTAAAACTGACGTGGTTTTGACACATGAATGTATAAAACACGGGAATTACTCGTAATTCCATAGTAATTCCGGTGTTTTATACATTCATAAGATTATTATTATTATTATTTATTTATATCAGGTACCCATAACTTATAATACCTTAATATAATTAAATACATTTAAAATACATAGAAAATACAATACAAATACATAGATATTAATGCAAGTGGATGCGACTACCCACAGTGTAGACGCATCCAATGAGCGAACAATGCGCTATCCCACCTATCTACCAGTGTTTTTAGAATGATGTTATGAATTATAAATTAAGTGCTATGTCTATATATAAGCATTATTTATTTTTATTTAGATTATATATTATTAGATTTTTTTCTCAGCAGGTAGCTTGTGTACTAAGTAGATATAATAAGTAGTCAATTTTACACACCTGTTTGAGTAATTCAAGTTCCCATCCCCATCTTTAAAATTCTGTACAGGCGCCGGTTTCCTGACATGCAGGTATTGTAAAGCGGCCTGAGTTTTCTTCTGTGCGAGCAATGACGATAGCACGACGTTGTGTTGCCACTCATGCAAAGTGTTGCCAGTCAGGCATTGCAGTTGGTCTAATGCAAACTGTCAAAAGAAAAATTGTACACCATAAAACAAACAATTTTTGTATATGGCCCAAATTTAATTAACCACGCATACTAGCTAAAATTCCTTAAAATTAAATAGCTCTTAATCTGTTTAAAATTAAAATTTATAATTCCTAACAAAGGCTTTTTATAATATTAGACGAGTTTTATTCAATTGTGGCTAGTTTTAGGGGCACGAAATAAGTATAGCTCGACTTATTTTAAATATAACTTTAATAAACCCACACTTTAATAAAAAGATCTATTTTTAGTCTTGTTAATCATAAGTGACATAGTAATTTAAGCTCAATCGTAACTATCTTGTTAAATATAATTGTAGGTTTGATTGAGTAACAAACCACTACCTATGTACCCAAGCTGCCTCGGTGGAGCGGCTCTAACGATTTGGATAAAAAATATTTTAACTTAAATTATTTAAACTTAACTGTATAGGTCTGTGGGGGAACGCATACAAAGTATTAAATTATACATGACCTAAGGAACGCTATTGTGACCAATCGTCGGTAAGTGTCGATACCGTAGTCCCTTATTCGTGGGATTAAATGAAACCCCCGGCTTGCCTACATTGCCTATCAGGCAGTGGATATAAAGTTCCAAAAAACAAGGTGGAACCTTAAAAGAGCATAAAATCACCGACACCAGCAGTGTTCATTGAAAGCGCAAAAGATCCCCCTCAAAATACTTTTTAAGCCACCCGTTACTAAAAGTTTAAATCCCCTTTTTGTTGACAATCCTGGCAGCCTCTATGGCAGCCGAGGTTTTGAACTTTGGGCAGCTAAATTACGCCAATGTCATTTACCAAATTTAAACAAGACAAGAAAAAACGCAATTGTTTTTATTGTTTTTTTATTTTATTTTTTAACATTCACACACGGTCTTCAGGTCCGAAACTAGGCAGAGCCTGTGCTATGGTAACCTGATGACTGATATATATACTTATATACATATACACATCCAGACACAGGTCAAACAGACATGTTCATGCACACAAATGTTTGACCTGTCCGGGAATTGAACCCGGGACCAGCGGCTCAGAAGGCAGAGTGCTACCAACTGCGCCAACCGGCCAGTCAAACTATTACGACAATGTCATCTAACAAAAAGTGAAAAGGTTACTCACATCAAAGTCTCTGTGATCGAGGTGCCAGAACGCTTGCGTGGCTTTGATTGCAGTATTGCTAAGACCGAACATTGTGGGAAACTGCATAAGTCTGCGAATCACCGCTTCGTATCTGCAAAACAAACACAATTTTAAGAAATTGGTCAAAGGAGAAATGAAGTGTGAGTAAAAAAGGTGGCAATTGAGAACCTTGGCGAACATACCATTACACATTTTAACCAGATTGGAGAAGTTAACATAAAATGCCAGGTCATGAGTACTCATCTTATTATTGTTCATGCTGATGAGTACTCTTAAGGGTATGATGTGCAGAAAATTATATGTAAAATAAAGCGACGAGTCCTAAAATATTGCTTGAAACTCATTCATAATATTGCACTTCACAGACACACCCATCCCATTTCTTATCCGCTTATTCAACAACTTAGAAAACTTTAATTCAAAATTGTGTGAATAGTAAACAGACGGTTGCTGTGGGTTATTCGTCAATGGCATGACTTCTGGTCTCCGAGGACCCTGGGTTCGAATTCCGGCAGTATCAAACATTTATGTGCTGAGCATACATGCTCACACACACTACACACTCCTTTGTACGTCTTCTGTATATCGAATGCCTCCCGCGATACGAGTGCGAGGGTATGATTTTGTAAAAAAAATATAGGAATCCAAGCATGCGGTTCAGTACTGCTATAGTATCCAACAGGCTGTTTATCATCTTGAAGCAGCAATGAACATCTAGATCAGCTGTTACCATACCAACCTAAACTGTCACTTAATCAAGCAATCATAATAATAGGCTCCCAATAACTAGTGGATTCCTCAAATTTTTTGGAGTTGCCGTAGCCTTGTAATTTGTATGTAGTAATTTATTTTAAAACTTCTGTGCCCGTTTTAGTGTAATGCTGTAGCTGCTGATATATCTTACCTGACGTCATCATAGATCATAGAGTAATCAACGAGCAAATATAGCACCAGGGAATGTTTATGTTCCTCGGCGATATCGGGCAGTAAGTAGAGTCTTAGCAGCGAGTACAGTGACGGCGGTGGGTACAGTCCGTAGTTTTCGCTGCCGTTTTTTATCCACATCCTGTAAAAAAAATATAAAATATAGACAATTATCCAAATTATAGAATCGTAACTAGGGATAAAAACAATATCTGCATTTGCTGCCAACAATAAAATGACAGAATCCGTGCTTCATAGGAGGGTACTTTGAATCTGTCGCTATTGTTACCGGCGGCCCGAAACTTCGCCTGTACCTGTCTTACCGCCAAACCGGTGTGGCCAGCATGATACAGTTTACAATTCCACACGTTTCTATTGATTTTTGTGTCCGTTTCATTTCATGCAACATGCTCACGCTTGCTGCACTTTTGCATTCTCCGCACTTCACATCTCTATACGAAATTTACTTTATATTTGTTGATTAAGAAGCTCCATTACATAAAAGCTAAAAAAACGAGATTCTGGTTTTTACTAACAGTTACCACTTGTGCATTATTTTATCTTTCTAGTTGTCAACTTACTGGTGGATTTTATCTCCTCCGAACTCCTGTTCGATCAGCTGATCAATGTAGAGCAGGGAGCAAGATCTAGTACCTCCATTATCTTCTGGGTTTGAAGTGTCATGTAAACGGTTCAGTTTAAATCGTCTGTAACAGAAATAAATGAAATTAAATATTTTTTTTGAAATTAATGAATTTTATTGTTGTACATGATTTTTTTTTTACATTGCCTTAGGTTACACAGCATTAAAAAAAAGAATATCCACTATCAACTAGGCTCATCCTCACCATACACTTCAGCATAGAATACATTTGAAAGATAGTATATTATTTTTAAAGTAGCTTAGGTAGTATTTTGAATTTTTTTTTTTTTTTTTTTTTTTTTTCTCAGCCATGTGCGTCCACTGCTGGACGTATGCCTCCCCCATATAGAATGGATTTGCCAATACTCGCCACGCTTGGCAGGCGGGTTGGCGAGCGCAGTATGACTTCCGATCCTCAGAAGGCGCTGTACGTGATCCCTTAGCCGACTCTTACGGCACCCACGGGAAGAGATGGGGGAGTACTATTCTAGGCCGGTACCACCACGGCAAATAATCTTTCATAATTGGAATCACATTTTGCTAGAAATAATTTCAAGATTCATTGCCTTTTATATCATTTGAGAAGATTTAAGGTAAAATAGATTGATGGGGCTAAAATGATCCATTATATTCGAGGTAGTTTTACTCCCGAGCTCCGGCGAGAAAGTAAATAGAAACCGAGTTATAATGGGTTTATAGCGCCGTGTGTTACACTCTACTTTTCACTACAATTGCAGGAAAATAAAATAATCCAATCGTTCTCTGTAGCCGCACCGAGATGAGCGCATTCTACCAAACAGATAGACGCTTTTAGTTCGATTTTCAAAAAAGCATACACTGAGAAATCAGGTTGGCTATGGTGATAAAAAAAGGCGGAGTTTCAAACCTCAACTTTTTCGAACACGACAAAAATTAAAAAATATATACATAGCCCCTAGAGCTGAATGTGCTATTTCAGCCGTGCTCTGGTACGTCTACAACGACGGACTTTTTAGGCGAGAAGAAAGAAAAAATATTTAATTTTGTTGTTATACATACAAAGTTAATTCTGGAATTTGTATTATAATAACGTGTGTAACTACTTCTACACTCATTTGTTCCTTTATCCTATATTTTGAGTCTTTGTTACTTTAAATAAACATATTTCATGTATTTATTTCTTTCAATATTAGAAATGACATTTTTTTCTTTTGTTTTTGCTATTACCTTACCTTACCGGTATACCTTTCTTCACCGGAAGTTCAAACTTGAAGTGGCATTCAATCTGGCTTGTTGTCATTTAAAATAGAAAACTTAGCGTATTACTCACACTTACATTCTTCATGCAGTCTATCCATACTTTATTTAGTCTTATTCTGTGCCTATATATATATCTACATATCACAGACTAACCTCTTATTATATGTATCCGAGAGTTGTTGTCTTGGATAGCTGAGCGCGTTCGGGTTTTCAGTACGTTCCGGCAGCAATCCAACTCGAAGAAACCACTGCACTACTTGGAAGTAGAGAGCTACGCAGCTGATTCCCATGTGACGCTCCTCCATCTCGCTAAGTGCTGAAATGTAGAATTACGCTTCACAAACAGGTCCTTATTTTTAGCCAACTTTACAAAAAAGCAAAAGGTTCTTGATTCGTCGGAAGCTTTTTTAGGTATGTGAACTGATTGAACTCAACGACGCCTGAACCGAAAATTAATTAATTTTTGTTTCATTCAAAATTATATAATATTTTATTTCTGAACAATTGTAACAGCATACCTACACTAAGACTTCTCGTGTCGTAGAACTGATGATTTTTTAAGAAATTGTTCCACCCTTGAGTACACAAAATATTTACTTTTGACACTACGAAACTATTGAATACCGGTCCCGGTAGACATTTGCCTACTCCAATATTGATCTAAACCATTGCCGGATCGACTCAAACATGCACGAAAAATATATTAAAACAGGTACAGCAGATTTTAAATAGTTTAATGACATATATCTTATTTCTTCTAGGCAGGCGTGCTTCATCGTAAACCGCATCATCACTTAACATGATAAAATAGTGATCAAACGCTTGTCAATTCTCAATTTAAAAAATTGGTTGTCTGTGAAGTCGGTTTACGGACGATAGATTTACGTGATAATGTCATAATCATTTATGACTTTGACTTTGACCTTGACTTTGACTTTGATTATTTTATGTAATACAAAACTCAGGTGGAACGTTACGCGGAACGTTACTATTTTTCATTTGTGTTGCTGGCGTTCATCAATTTATAAAACGTTATCACGTCAAAAAAGTATATTATGTACATATACATACAGTAACTGAAGCAGAAATCACTCGCAGTCGTACCGTAGCCGTATGCAGCGTGAAACAATTGAACTCAGAACTAATTGCCATTTATCTAGTACAGCTGTGACCCAAAAATATGTTATGTGTGAACGATACATACGTTATTCAATTGTTTATAGAATTGCGATACAATGAACGTGATACAAGTTTTTCCTGCTTCAGGCACAGAAGATGTACAACCCGACAGACTTAAGTGCGGAGTAAATATTGTACACAGTAATAAACAAAAACTTACCCTCAGGCACTACCAGATTGCAGCACTTGGTCAGAATAGCATCCATTAGACCACTCAACTGGGTCAACTGTTGGACGTAATGTTCCAGGCATCTAAACACATTTCTGTAAAGAAGTATTTTCCATATTTATTCTTATTTTCCAGTATGAGTAGTATAAAATTGCCGTGGAATTTATTGACGATTTTGGAAGATGCCAACCAAGGAGCAAAAAGCTTCATAAATGACTGTACAAAACCAGCCTACAGGATACAAGTTAGGCACTGGCTCCATACATACGCTCTACAGACGTACAAGCGATTATAGCATATATAACCAAAAATAAAGGGTTATCTAAAAAACACTCATGAGATTCCCATGACCTCAGTTACATCCCTGGGGCCCAAATCTAATATTCAATATGGCAATATGCTTGAGTCACAAAGGCCGATTTTGAAAGCTTTGATAGTCTGTTATATTTAATTCGTCAATATTGAATCTTTTTCTTTTAATTCTTCAATATTGAATTAATCTTGATTCAATTCTAGATTCGGTGATGTAGCATGGCATTTATTGTATCCTGTTAGCATCTGACTTGTCAATTTCGTACAAAACCGACATAGGCAGAGCATAGATTCAGGCCACTATGAACTTAACAGACTACAGATTTTTGACGTTCTTTATTAGCATCGAATCGGCCTCGCAACGGACTTAATCTGAACATGAATTTAGTAGACTTGACACCCTGGTGTAGCTATTTTCCGGTTTTTATTAATACACCTGATGGATAATTTTATTTATTTATTTATTTTGTTAACATTCACACAAGGTCTTCAGGTCCCTAACTAGGCAGAGCCTGTACTATGGTAACCTGGTGACTGATATATATACTTATATAAATATATATGTATATAAGTAGACTCACCTATCAGGCAAAGCTGAAGACACGAACAGCGGCGCTGTGAGCTCCCTTGCGTTCTCCTTCAGTTCGACAGCCCTTTTCCAAGCCCAGTCCACCTAAATAAAGAGAAAATTAGGGCTCGAAAAGGGTATAAAGTAAAAGAATACAGCCCAAATACTAATCAAATAAATTTGAAACGTAGGACCTACGATGTATTTGAAGTTCATAGTTTACAATGTATCAAAATAGACACCGTATTTCACACATTGAATAAAGTAGCAAATTACCAAGAAGGTTAGAGTGCATCCAACACCACTATGACTGCCCGTGGCCCAATCATGCGCGCATCTCTTCAGAAACCGCGACAGACGGGCTTCCAATGCAACAGATAGAAGAAAACGACGCTGTTCGTCCTGAAAATACAATTACGAAGTATATGATACAAAATTAGACATATTTTATTTTCTTACAAAAAGTCGCTGTTCAATACTATGCTAAATTAAAATAAGTGTATATCAATTTATTGTATTGTGTGCTGATAAATGGCAAATTCATATGTGGCAATGATGCTATGCATAGATAATAAATTAATAATAATAAATATCTGGAGGCAAAACGTGCCTACAATTTTTTTAAATTGTGGGACGCTATAATTCGGACCCTCCCAGCGATTATCTGTGGTAGACTAGACGCGTTATTGATCTGAGTTGCTTAGCATAACAAATACTTTTTTTATATCTATACCAAACAATTGGAAATACATTACTTTATTTGTAGAAAAACCTTTGTTTAGCTTTAGTTTGTAATTCCTAAAAAATGCGGAGATTACAATACAAATCAAATTGAGTTATCAGTAAGTGAAGCGGAAGAAATAACCTTCTAGTATAGGTAGGCTTCATTTCGGTAGTACTGATCCAAGCTTTTGACCTCGAGGTCAAAAACTTGGATTATACAACAGCGCGGCGAATGGAGTCGTTCGAAGGGGTACCTGGTCGCGGTGGGGGGATCGGGCGGGCTGGACGAGGCCACCGCGCGCGGGGTGCAGCAGCGCGGCGGCGGGAGGGGTGGGGGCTAACTGGTCGCAGTGCGGGGTGCGGGCGGGCGGGACGAGGCCAGCACGAGCTGGGTGTAGCAGCGCGGGGACGGGAGGTACCTGGTCGCGGTGCGGGGAGCGGGCGGGCGACGCGAGGCCGGCACGCGCGGCAGCCGCGTGCAGCCGCGCGGGGTGGAGGAGCGCGGCGCCGCCGTCCGCCTCGAGCGCGCACACGATCTGCCGCTGTATGCCCACGGTGCGCAGCCACACCGCCGACTCCGTACTCAACAGCACGCATTCTGACAATCAATACATTCAATCGATTATATTTTATTTAAAATTTTATTTTTACTTCATTTCATCTCTACTATTTTAGACAGCTTTAGCTCTAGCTTGCTGCCTGAGTATACAACATATCTATTTTCCAAATTAAGAGTGTTAACGACACAGATAATAGAAAGTGCTCTTTACCAACTTGCTTGAGATTGAAGACTTTACTAAAATGCTCAAACCAAAGCTGAAGAAGAAGTAGCTGAAACAATTTTACTAGCCTTAGATCATTGGTATGTGTATTGTACAGCTGTAGTTTAACTCACCATACTGCAGTGAGTTGGGGTAAAAGTGTTCTTCAAGTCGCGTGGCGTGTGAGTAAGCGCAAACAGTTGCAGGGTCGAGACGCGCGTGAAGCGTGACGGCGCCCCGCGATGCAATATCAGTGCACCACGTTGCAGACATGAAAGTATTGCTCTCTAAACTGTATGTAGCTGAAACATGCCATAAAACGATCAGGTAAGATCATTAAAAAGTCAATCCTACTCTGGTAACTTATTTTAGTAATCAGAGCTTGTAGCCTTACCAAAAAATTATATCTTGTTAAGCCTAAAATTCTGTTTAGAAAATAAAACTGGCTCAACGGACTGTGAATTTTTGTATATAAAAGCTTCCTCCTTTGAACGATTAAATATGATATGAACAAAATAAAAAATAAACAAACTACAGACAAAATTCATATATTTTAAGAGCAACCAGCAACTTCAATCAACTTAGTAGGAGTGTTGACATAGATCTGTTCTATACAAGCGTCAGGTCGGCTAGACGGTTGTTAGCTAGCTTGTTTTTTAATAACAACAATATTTAGCATATATACTTATATCTATAATTTTTAAATTGTTTATGTAAATTGGTATTTAATATAATAGGTTTATTGGGTGAATACAACTATCCCTATGCTAAGTATATGTAGTTCGCATTACTTCAATAGTTAAAATCTGTGTTGCTATTCGTGAAGACCTGTAATTGGCCTCCTGCTTTATATTAGTATATCTATTATGTATAACGGCTGTTGGTCTTCCTTTAAAGTAAATATATAAATGAGTTCTGGTCCCAGTGGCGCTGGGTTCCCGGCAGGAGCAAACGTTCATTCCATGAGCTTGGATGTTTGTGTGATGTAATTGTGTGTCCATGCCTCCCGCTGCACAGGGAATTTCGGGGCGGGAGTGTGTGTGTGTGTTATAAAGCGCGTTCGTAATGCGAATGGCAGATTCTCACGTGTATGATAACAGCTTAATTATGAATAAAATGTGTATTTTAGTGACCGTGACAGTATAAAAACATATATTCATTTAATGTATATAAAAAGATCAATGTAATCATCATAGTCTCAGCTATCCACTACTGCATAATTTCGGCGGTTCGGAAGAAGTATTGATGTTAACTTTATTAGCTGAAGCAGGGGAGATCACAAGGACTAAAACACTTTCTTAGGTTTTTATAACAATACAACTAAAACTCTATTAGAAACTGAACCTGTTGCAAGTAATATTCCACTATGCCTTTTCTTTTCTCAATTATCTAGATAATAAAATGTGTACTCACCAGGCATCTGATCTTTGTACCACTGGTCTAAATCAAACAAGAGCATGCCGTACTGCATCGGAGCGTTGATGTCTTCTCCCCAACACTCCCATACAAGTTGACAGATGTTCAACATACCTGAAAAACGAAGTAGGTACCTTACAGTAATTTGTTACACCACGTAAGCAACTGGTAATAGATGATATTAAAACCACTTGGACTTTGCTTATATTTCTGTATTTCGTAAAAAAAAAGAGTAACCCCCAGAGTGTTATGGTATGCAGAACTAACGTTCAATACAATACTTTATCGTAAACCAGTGCAAAAAATAAACAGCAATTAAAACTTAATTTTAACGTTATACGCTACAATGGACGGTCTTATCGCTTGTAGCGATCTCTACAAGACAACCTTTGGATGGAATGAACTGCAGTGAATGTTCAAATTTTTTGAAGGAAAACGACTCTATTGTGCATTCGACCCACAACTACTGAATGCACGAAAAAAGGCTAGTTGCCGAATTTAAAAAAAAACACATTTAAATTTAATTATAATGTATTTTTATTTTATTACTCCATATTTAATAAATTTATATCTCTTAGAAAAGACTAAAGATTTTGTTGTACATTTGTACTTGACGTTTTGCTTTTCAAGATTACAGTTAGTTATTAAAGCTGTATGTCCTAAAAAAAGAAATCACAAGACCTTTTCTATAGTATACTTGAATAGTTGCTATAGATATCACACACATCTTTTAGGATCTTGAAGTAAAATCAAGAAGAAGGAGGATCTTTGCTGTTTAATTTGTGTAAATTAAATAATCAGTAGTCACCGCGATCTCGCAGCGTAAACTCACCTGAGGAAGGGCATCGGACATGCTCGAAACCTAGGTCGAAACTTCGACTATAAACGTGAGTAAAGCCGGATACTTCATCTATATAATAATGTGTCAAACTCACGAGAATTTCCAATCAAAAATTAAATAATCATTTCAATCTTCATAGTTTCAGCTAAAATATTTTGTGATTATTGTACCCTGGTTTTTTTTTTTTTACATATGATAAGGTTTTCCACCCACGTGACCTAGCCACAAAAATATAAAATAATATTACTCACTGTCTTCTCCTTCATCACCAAGAGTAGATTTGATAGAATATGAATGGCAAGAGATGCATTTACCACCAAGGAGCGGGGCTTCTTCTAGGGTGCCGAGTTCTATTTGGAATCTTATACCCGCCGTTGAAAAGTCCTGAAATGAGACAAAATTGAATTAAACAGACGTAATATTAGGGAGATCCACTAGGTGTTCTGGGATTATGTCAGTGATAAATCTCACTAATACTATAAAGGCGAAAGTTTGTATGGGTATAAGTGTGTATGTTTGTTACTCCTTCACGCTCACCGCTGCACCAATTTCGATTTAATTTGGTATGGAGATAGTTTGGACCCTATATTAAGAGATAGGCTACATTTTCACTCTGAAAATAATTGCAGTTTTCGTGGCATTAGCAAATAATTCAAAAACCTCTGATACTCCTTCACGCTTAAACGGCTGTAGCGATTTCAATGAATTTTGGTATGGAGATAGGTTAGACCCTCGACATCACATACGCTACTTTTATTGCTGAAAAGGTATAGTTCCTGTGGGATAATTGAGATAGCAGGAAAACCGTAAGCCACGCGGGTGAATCCGCGGGGCGCTACTAGTTGATTATATTTCTGCTAATATTATAAATGCAAAAGTTTGTGTGTATGTGTGTATGTTTCTTACTTCTTCACGCTTAAACGGCCACACCAATTTTGATGAAATTTTGTATGGAAAAAGCATATACCCTGGATTAACACATAAGCTCATTTTAATTATCACCATCACCGTTTTTCATCACCACCCGGATAAAACCGCGGGGCGTAGCTAGTGAACTATATAACTATATTTTTTCCAGGATAAAAGTAGCCTTTCGTAGAGTAGTCGTGGGTTCAAGTCCCACTAGCAGCCGAATTTTTTCCTTCAAATATTTGAACTTAAGTTCTGCCTAGCATGTTGTTAATGCGATACACAATAAAAACTCTAAAAGTAGCCTTGATGTGTTATTCAAGAGGCTAACCTATCTCCTTACCAAATCTCATCGAAATCGGTAAAGCCGTTTCAGAGTGAAGGAGTAACGGAGGTTTTTGAATTATTTGCTTATCCCACGGGACACACTTACATAGAAGCTTTCGCCTTTATAATATTAGTAGGATAGGATTTATAAAGGCCATTGAGATTTGTAATCTTTTTGTTTAGGGCAACATATCTTAGCTATGATTAGCGGTGAAGAGTATTGTTTACAGAATAGAAGAGATTAAGTTGGCAGTCAAACTTAATAACTGCATGTATTAAGGCAATATGCATTAATCTGATTAATAAATAATTATAAAGACAAGAGAAGTGTTGTTGAATAATAACATGACTCACCTGATACAGGCATTTGGTATCGGAAAGCATTCTTTTCCCCTGATATGTTAAGGAATACATCACAGCGAATGGAAATTCCTCTTCCTCATGTCTATCTATCACAGAAAACACAACCCAAAGATAGCAAAACGCTCTTGGGTCATCACAAGGTTCCTGAAATTATTGAAAATTATAATTTTATTATTAGAAATAAAGAATAATTTTTATGAAAACAGCTGGATAGTTCTGAATTTTTTTCTAGACAATTGCAAATTACCTGAAGCTTGAAAACCCCTGGATGTAACCACGACGGCAATGCTAGCAGAGTGTATAGGCCTGCTGTGCTGGCTCTAAAGGTCACTTGCATTGCCCCTACTTGAGGGAAATTGTGAGAGTAAACCCATGGTTTTCATTACGCATAGCCTGGCTGGCATCTATTCCCTCAGAAAGCCAGTAACTAAATCGAGGGTTTTAGCTGAGCGTCACACAGCTTTACAAGACTAGTCAAATAAATGCAAGATGATAAGGTGGACTAAAAAGCAAAAATCATGTCCTGGAAACAACATGACAGATATCCTACCCAAAGAAGGAATAAAAAAGCTACTGAGAACACTACGAATCTCTGCAAACTATCAGCGATGCAAGTGCAAGACCTCCTTCTTCACTATACTGAGAAAGAACAGCTACGCCTGTGGTAGGGCTAGTTACAGCTCACTGGACCTAACTACCATCTACACATAGCAAGGGAGCGCCCAATAAGAGATTTTGGGAGTTAATTGAGCGCAGCAGAGAGAATATAAGAGAGGATACCTTACATATTGATAAGTACATCCAACCAGTATGAGCCCATATTTTAAAGTTAATAACACCAGAATAACAAAGAACCTACAATCTGACGATTTCCACAAGCCGAAAGTAATAAAATCGTCAATAAAGATTGGAGTGTGCAGCTAGTTAAGCGTGTATTCCCCACTCCTATTCTGCCAGCTCTTTAAGCATTCGCAGGGCGATTACAATCGGGCACTTTACATATGAGGCATAAAAAACTTCTGCAAATTTTTATGTGTTCAGATAATTTTTGCAAATTATGAGTCAGATATATTTAGATTATATTTTTATCTGTAACTTGTATGGAAGAAGATTTAAGAAGAAACTAAGTTGTTTGACTTGGGTTTTGGATGTTTGTGCAATGTGCTTGTGTGCTTGCATGTGGGAAAAAAAACACAAACACCACAACATCCGCAAAAAAATATCAGAGAAATAAAAGTAATTTCTCTGCAGAACATTTAGGGTTGATCATAACTCTACTCAAGCCCTTTAGGGGCTGTATAGACTCGATAATAGGCTTATATGGCATAGACAAAAGAATAAAATGGGAAGCTAGCATCCCCAATCCACATGCAGTTTCATTCACAAGACATACTAAAAACTGGAGTATTAGATAGTATTTTCTACATCACTAACCTGAAATCCAAAGTGCATTACTGGCAAGCATTCAACATTGACTTGTGATGTAAACTCCAAATCTAATGTCATAAGATTCCATATTTGAAATGCTCCAAAATTGAAACCAACTGCCATACTGCCCAACTGAGGAATATACTGGAGTACTGTAACTCTAACATGATCTCTTTTGGCTTTCATGCGGACTGAACCATCTGGATTACGGAAGATGTACTGTCCTTCCAACATAGAGTTTTCATTTAATAGAATGGCTAAATGGTGATCATTTTCTAAAGCAAGTTCTCTCTGCTCTTCAAGCCTTTGGATAGCATTGAGAGGCAAGAAGCTAAGATTGGTTGGGTTTGCCTCATTTTGGATTAGATGTTCATAGCCTTGTGATGAGTATTTTAATGCTGAAAGATACATAAAAAGGTGTTATAACTTCCCTAATCCTACTAAATAATAATATATAATGCGAAAGTTTGTGTGTATGTTTGGTACTTCTTCCCGCTCAAACAGCTATACCGATTTTGATCAAATTTGGTATAGAGATAGTTTAGACCTTGGGTTAACACATAGGCTACTTTTCATCATCATCAATCATCACCACGCGCGTCAAACCGCGGGGCGCAGCTAGAAGTCAATATATTGTAAAAAAGTAAGCATAGTATATATGCATAATCATATATATATTCATATAAATCATATATGCATAAGCATATTATATAGCTAATAACTGTAAATGGACTTCATGCTTCAGGCATGTTGAATATAAATACAATATTTAATTCTACTAATACTAACTTTATTAACACAATATCCTTTTATTTAAGCTTCCTGACAACCATGTGTCATACAATATTAAATTATTTAAATCTTTCTATTAGCCAAGCTTGTACCTTACAGTCTGACCACACCATACAGTAGCATTGGAGTCCAGAAAAAATTTGACACAGAGCCAATTTGATGAATTTTGGTATAGAGGTAGATGGGATGTTGGAGTAGGGCATAGGCTGCCTTTTAGCCTAGTTCATATGGGATAACAGAGGTTTGTTGGTCGAGGAATCAGTGTATGTGGGTGAAACAGGGAGGCACAGATACCTATATATATTATCTTTAAAGTTGTCATGAATAAATACTACAGCATAAAATTACAAGCATTATAAATTATAAGGATGTTTAAAATCAATGTTTGGTTATTATATCAACATACCTTCAGTTAAACCAGCTCTATTCAAGTCAAATACAAATATTTCACCCCTCTTTGTGCCCGCAATAACCAGCCCATCAAAACAAGTGAATGGTCCATCAGGTATTCTATCACAGATTGCTAATTCCGTTACTACAACATCAGTTTGAATGCATCTAAGTATCTGTGATCCATTGATATGGAGAATGCATATCATACCAATGTCGTCACATTGTAAGCTTATGATGAGCTGGTCAGAATTGTCTGTAAGAGGCTTTGGGAGCTCAACGACGCATGTCACAGATGTGTTGCTGCTGTAGAGAACAAAAATAATTTAAAGTTGAGTTAGTTCACTGACTCGTATGTTAAGCTGTTGGTCCTCATTCTTGTCTTTGGATAATAGTTTTTAATCTCAGCCTGAATAGTCTGACACTGGATTGGCCACTAGCTTCCTCACCAACCCGTATTAACCAGTAAGGTGGATTATGGCAATGAATAATTATAACCATAAGACCACTAGAGCTTTTGCACTTCTTGGATTTGAAAATGTATCTTATGTCTAATACTTGTAAATAAGCAATTCTTGTATATATGTTTAAGCTCGTTTTGGAAATGGCACCATTGATTAGATGACAATTTGACATAGCTAATGGTATGCTTCTGTTTAGCTTCAATTTAGATAAAAGCTATCTATATACAAGCTTGTTTGCTCAGCTACAGAATAGTTAAAGATGCCGAAAACAATCACGCTTGGCATTGGCTATGACATACATGGTGTTGTGAACTTTTTTTTTCACCAATTGAGATGCGTGCTAAATCCTAGACAACGTCATCACTTAACATCAGGTGAGACAGTTGTCAAACGCAAACTTATAATATGTAAAAAAAAAAAAAAAAATGCATAAAAACTGATAAAAATTCCACCATGAACTGCCACTTTTGTCTTACCTCGGTTGAGGGTCTTTTGACAACTCAGGGATTGGCAGCTACAGCAAATATAAAAATACTTAGTAGCAGAATGGTTGAGGTGCAATAAGTGGGTGCAGTGTCAACAGAATAAAAACACCTACTATACCTTGGTATATTACCTGTAACTGAATCAGTGTAACACACACCAATAATACAATATGTACATAAAAATAATACACTACATAGTTATTAAAACCCCAAAATAAGGATGACTGTAGTCATTAGTGGGTGTAAAGTATAGATAATATTAAATACCTTATTGAAGCACCGAATGTTCTTGCAGCCACTTTTAGGCCAGTTCTGAGATCAACAACACAAAATTTTGGTCCTAAAGCTAACCAGCCATGCTTGGTGTCTTTCAGTATACCACCGAGAGGAGTCTTATCTGAAAATATTAAGTTCAAAAATATACTACCGGTAAATAACCGATATCTTTCACATTTTCACGAATGTTGTCATCTTTGCAAACACTTACCTCCAAAATCATCGTTCGGTTGCAGGAAGCTAAACACCGCAGGTGATAGATTGGCAGTCTTCACGATAGAAAAAACGCTGTCTTGTAGTTTCTGCATGTTTAATTTACTAGCGTTATCGTTTCTTATAACATATCGCTAGATATATATTGTAAATGAGGTTAAGTTTTAGTTTTTTGTTTATAATAGGTAGACATAACTAACTTTACAGTTAATCACAGCAATTTCTTACTTAAGAGATAGACATTGAAACATTTTTATACAAATTATTAAATCATCATCATCAATTCTAATTTAAATTTGATATATTAAATTTTATCTCTTAATTCTGGGTTTCCATCTCAATTAATTATATTAGCCATAGATCAGATAGAATACATTAGATATTAGCGCGGTTTTTCTGGCAAGCTCTATGTGACATAATGCAATGTAGTCTGTGAATAATGCCGCCATGCATCACAAGCAAACCCTAGCGAACTCACTAAACTTACATTAAAAATGTTCTTAATTCTGCCATTACGTATTATAACTGTTTAATTTTTTAATGACAATATTTCTTATACATCTAATCATTATTTTATAATCTTTTCTCTTTTCTCATTTTTATATGCTGTACTTTTCCTACCGTGGCTTTCCTACAGACGCGTCTGTATCTGTAATATGTACATTAGTAGTATACTCTACAAGGTACACTCTATAGAAGCCTCGTAAACGCGCGACGTATACGCCATTTGTCGTATATGTTATATAATTTTTTTACAGCATTTACATTTTTCGCTCACTGTTAAAATTCTTGATGTCCACAAGCGCCCAATTTATTTAGGTCATCTAAAAACTTGCTAATCCTACTAGTATAAGCTAATTTCTGGAAAAAAATTATCAAGATCATTTAAGGCAATTGTGAGTTATCACCACACAGTTATAACACACAAGTCCTCGGGCCTCTAACTTGACATAGATATATAGAGATAGCTCGGTCAGTACTTTCGCTTATTAGTCATTTAAAAGAAATGTAATAAAACAGGAATGATCTAGTTAATATTGTATACATATTATTACATTATTAAAACAGAGAACGCATTCGTATATCAAAAAAATTAAAAAATACCTATATAAGCACTTTTCGCTCTAATCCAACAATAAAAATGTATAGCCAGGAATCGAACTAGTTTATTTTGAAAATAAAACACATAATATGTGTTACAATAGTATCACTAATAAGGATCAAATTCTAGGAAGTAAAGACATACGGCAAATTAAAAGAAAGAGCGCATTCTTAACAAAATATTTTATTTTTCTGACCTACCTATTAAACCTTAAATGATGACTGATGAATATCTGTTTCATCAAAATCTACTTAACCTACTATAATTAATAATATGCCAATCAAAAAGGAGTATATAGATAGCTAAATCTTATAACGGCTATATATCTGCTTGGTTTGCATTTGTACAAACGTAGGTACTGAGAAAAAATATTTATAAGAAACATGCGGGGCAGTCTTAAGGGACTAGGTACCGATTGAAATAGTAGAAACCACATTGTTTCTAATAGTGTGGTTATTTTTTTGGAGTATTCGAATACAGTGCTCACAGTGAATACGCCCGGCTAAAAATTGTACTTATTCACCGACAGAACTTTTTATACACGCTACCAAAAATAAACCAATTGTTTGCTTTGTGTGCTAATGTCAGAGAAATCAGCTGATTGTAAATTCTTGCTAAATATAAATATTCTGATGAGCTAGGCTATCCCTAAACCAAAGCACCGACCATACTAGGAAAGAGACGTGCAAACTTGCACTATTGTTATCCCATCCCACTCAGCTGGTCCAAAAAGCGACCAGATACCTAACATGACGTTGATGGCCACACCGCGAATTGCTTGGACCTTCGGCTAATCATGGACTCATACCGATAACTCAGTCAACCCAGTGTCGGTGGTTTCGATATGTATACGATTATTCTAAAGTATTGTCGGTTTATGAATATTGACGGAAAAGAAAGGACGGCACCAGTCTAAAAGTAGGCAATCGAACGGAAGTGTATATTTCGACGCTATCCAACTCATTTGTGGCACAACACAAGTTGTTCTCAGTTTTTATGATCTTAATCGAGAAATGGAAATTTAATTGACTTTAATATTCAGATATGACAAGGGTACGTCGAAGGACAACAAACAACAAATAGAAACCATGAAAAAAATATACTTACAAATATTTTTGCCATAATTACCAAAACTTAGATTTTATTGTTAGCCGCTACAAAAAATAAAATTAAACTGGCAATTAAACTCATAAAAAATATTTTAAGAAATGTGTTTTATTAAAGATGATAAGCTTACGCTTGACCACTGTCTCGCCTGATTTTAAGTGACGACGCGCGGTCTAAGGTGTAGCACGCAAACTTAGAAGGTATAGGTTCCTGTTCACTGACTCCGGGAACTTTTGTACCTATCGGGAAACACAGACTCAGGCAGTGAGTTCCACTCCTTGGCAGTACGCATTATAAAATTGGAATCAAAACGCTTTAACGCTACGCTAGCGCTGGTATAAATTGCATCAACTGAACTTGAAACTTAGGTAGTTACCTGAAGTTCAAACGGTCAGAGCGGTAACTAATACTTACTTACCTACTCCTCTGGCACAACGATCCAAAGTGAGTCAGCGTTCGCCGCATCGCCCCACCTGTATCTGGGGCGTTCAAATGGCCGACGACCTGGTTGACCCAGAAAAGCTTTTTTGGTGCCACGATCCTCATTCATTCTTTCTAAGTGGCCGATCCAGCTAGCTTATACCCTGGATTAACACATAGGCTTATTTTCATCATCACTATTATCACCGTTTTTCATCACTACACGGGTACAACCGCGGGGCGCAGCTAGTAACTCTCGGAAACATAACAACGCAGGTTTAACGTAAGAGTAAAGTGCCGTATAAGTATGGTTCCACATGAAATGGTATCTTCGCTACTACTTACTACCGAAATAAAACAAACTTAATAAGTATGGATAATTAAAAGTTGTTTTAATATAAACATAATAAAATTTATTTTACTTTTGTGCATGTGACGTAGCATAATAATTGTCTTCCTGAAACAAACCAGACTGTAATAGACTAGTAAAAAACAAAAGTGAATGTTTATTACATTCCATATTGATACCTTCCTGGAAAGTAGGTACCTACGTGCACTAAGTAGGTGTACTCAATTAACATGTATTATATAGGTACTTATCTAACAGTTAAAAAATTATGTTTGTATGTGTTTACATATGCATTTATAATTCTATAAATAATAATAATAATGGAAATATTCGTAATGTTCTTTCGGCGTCTTTTTCTACCGCATTCAAAATACAACAATAATTAACTTAGAAATTAACTATAACTTAATAAAATAATATTGAGCATTACAATCTTTGGTTGCGAATAACTGGCTTAACAGAGACATTGACTACATTTTTGTTTGTTTCATTTTCATGTGGACTAATTTTTATTTGTCCTTGAACTATATTCATCATAGAAGTATACGGGCTTTGATTGTTAGTTGAGTAACTATAATTATCAGTTGAGTTATTTGCATCACTACGGTTTCCAACGTTATCGTAAATTGTACTTTTCATTGACACGTATCCTTGATTTCTTGATTTACTGTTGGATGTAATATTTGCTCCAGGGCTAAATCCATTTTGTGTGACTATAGGATTATTTGGCAAGGAGGGGAAATTGCTTTCAACTATTACTGGCACTTCATTGCAATTTGATGAGGGATTATCAAGAGAGCCATTTCGTGTCACTTGTAAACTATTTGATCTAGAAGAATTTCCTATAGAATGTAGGGTAGACGAACTTCCCTTCAAACTTTCCAACTCTTTTGTGTAAACTTCTTCACTCCTTTGAATTCTCTGAGCATGTGTGGTAAGAGATAATTTACTTTGATTTAAAGAAACTGCACTCAAAGATCTACTTGGAGAATTACTCGTATTAATGCTACTTTCCACGGATGAAGTTTGTCTGTTTTCATGTTTGGAACCTGACTTTGAATTCATATTTACTTTTACTTCCATTGATCCATATGCACTATCCTTAGTGGAACTATAAGAAGAACTTTCTTCTTTCACACCATATCTTCTAACTACATTTGCTGGAGCTACGGGTTCTATGTTCTGTACATCATATGATAAAGGATTCCTGTCAGCTGCTTGGTGCTTTACGCCTTCAATTATTTCGCCAGTCCTAGGATTTATGTGTTTTTCAGTGTCATAACGGAGTGTGACTCTGTGGGTGTCATCGAGTGGATGAGGTCTTGACCTGTGTTCCAATTCTGCATCACTGTCTTCATGAATACTTGCTTCATATGATTCCTCTTCCTAAAAATGTGTATAAATAAACGTTATGACATATATTATTTAATAATAAACAATGTTAAGTGATTGTTATTTTACGTCTATAATCTCCACCAACCTCTTCATCTGCCTCTTCAATTACACTGTTTTGAATCCATTCTCGTATTCTCTGTTTCTTTGCTTGTCTATCTACTGTTGTTTCTATACCATTTTCTCTAAAATGTCTAAGAAGAATATTTTTCTCATTAGGGTCACTATGGAAACTATACATTGAAGGGCACAGCTCATCAATATCACCACCAGCTGAAAATATTAAAAAAAATGATAATAGAGACATGTGGACATTGGTAATCATCAAGGCCTGAGCAAGAACACAAGTTAGGACTGTCACCGCGGCAAATTAGGCAGAGCAATGGAAAACGGCAAAATTAATCCTAGTTAGTGTTAACATATTTAAACCGATTGGTATTGAGCCTTAGGCCCTTGGGGGCCGGGGGCTTATTAGAATTTTCAAAACTCATTAGAGTGTCTGTCTGTTCAATTGTTACATTTGGCTTCACGAACCTGCATTTCAATTCAACAGAGCAATGCACTACCATGCTGGGTATGCTGCCAACTTATAGCGAGTTGGACAAATTGAGCCATCTTTTAGGCTATTCACCGCTAGAACTTTTAAAGAATTGTTATCAGTTCGTCGTATTTTATTTTAATGAAAAATATTATTAGGAAAAAAAAATCAGCATTTAGTTTTTTACTAGTAGCGCCCCGCGGTTTCACCCGCATGGATTACGGTTTTACCGCTACCTCAATTAAACCATGACAACTATATTTTTTCCGGAATAAAAGTAGCATATGTGTTATTACAGAGTTTAAGCTATCTCCATACCAAATTTTATTGAAATCAGTGCAGCCGTTTGAGGAGTAACATATATTTTTGTATTATTTGCTTATCCAACAGAAACGACAATTATTTTCGAGTTGAAAAGTAGCCTATAGCCTAGAACCTAAACTATCTCTATACCAAATTTCATTGAAATCGGTGCAGCCGTTTGATCGCGTAGAAGTAACAAACATACACACTTTCGTCTTTATAATATTAGTGGGATGGGATAGTGCCCTTATAAACGTATGCATTATATTAACTGCACGGCGGCGGGCCGCTTTCAACCGCTCCTTGTGGACATCAATGGGGGAGGCTATGTTCAGCAGTGGACGTCCTGTTCTGAGATGATGATCTCAGCATAGGACGTCCACGTTATGTCACGTCATCCGTCATGATATAATTAACTCTTACCGACTCTATCCGTATAACCTTTAGCCATCCAACGGTCATCTAGATATCGTGAGAGCTCTAAAAAACTTGTAGCTCTTTTCTCTTCACGTGGCTCAATAATTTTTTTAAACATTCTTTGTGCTCTTGATGAAACCATTTTCCATAACTTTGGCTGTTTTTTGAGAGGATTGGAGCTATTGTACCAGTTGAAGTAACTAAAAAAAAGAATAAGGTAAGTTTTCCTGTAAAGGTTTAAGGAAATATTGTTGAGAAAAATACATTTTACATTTTCCCCGTTAACTCACTTATATGGATATATATGGTACATTTCCCATTATAACAAGTGGGTTCTGTGTTATTCCAATCCAAGAACTATCTTTCCACTGAATTTGAGTAACAAACATCCATCCATCCAATCATTCGCATTCATAATAGAAGTAAGATTAGACAGCAATGTAAAATTTGAATTTTACTTCATTGAATAACAATAGTGTTTGATTTTTACCTAGTGTAGCGTGGATCGTCGAAGGCCGCTTTCTGCCAAGGCAAACATCCAGTGAGGCAAATAAAAATAACTATGCCAAATTGCCAAACGTCGTGAGTAATTAACGCTCTGAAAATAAAGTTTAACGCAATACATGAAAAATTGTCGTACAAAATTTTTGTCTTTTCACAGTTGTAAAAAGGCAGAATGATGAGTAAATACGCAATATAAATATATAGACACCTAAATCATTATTTCAATACATCCAGTGATAGTTTACGATATTTACAGTCACTCTGTGTAAACGGCAATGTTACTCTACAAACTTGAAATGTTACAAATAGTGTTATAATGAGTTCAGAAAGGATGATTTTGTATGTACTTAGATAGATAGTAAAGCAAAGTCAAACGCTAGATTTCATTGAACATTTTCATTTCATTTAAATTAAACTAACCTAAAAGACAATTAAACAAGTAAAGAAGCTCTATAAAATATAAAAGAAAGATATAGCCTAGATAGAAGTAAGCCAAAAATTGTGTCCGGCCTTTTATAATTTAGTTTTATTAATGTATTATAGCAATAGTAATAATAATTTTGTAACATTTACCAAGATTGTTCGACAAGTGGCATGATTCATGAAAACATTTTGATATTTACGTAACTTTAAAGAGAAGTGGTTATATTGTACAGTCCATTAGGTAAATATGATGAATTGCTTTCGAGAATTTGTGTTAGTATAATCTATAAATATGCTCACTTGTAACTGCTGTCCATGGATAATTTTAGAACCTCTGGTGGTGAATATGGAAGCCATTCATTGCGTCTTCTTACAACCGACTGTACTTTTCTCGTCTCGCCGAAGTCACAGAGTTTGATTTTGGAGAAATCAGACTTGAATATGAGAATGTTATCAAGTTTTACATCCCGGTGAACTAAATCTCTTTGATGAAGATGTTCTAAAGCGGCTGACATTTGCCTAGCAACTCGTTTTGTGTGTATTTCACCAATTCCTGTATCTAACATGTTCGAAGTTAAATCTCCTGAAAATAATAAAAAACAAACATATTGTTAGAATATTACCAAGATAACGCATTACTTTCAAAGTCGAGTAAAACCTATCTTACTCATATTATATATACGAAAGTTTGTGTGTATGTTTGTTACCTCTTCACGCTCCAACGGCTACACCGATTTTGATGAAATTTGGTATGTATATAGCTTATACCCTGGATTAACACAAAAGCTTATTTTCTTCATCACCGTAATCACCGTTTTTCATCACCACGCGGGTACAACCGCGGGGCGCCGCTAGTAAGACATAAAAAAAATGAATAGTGCGTATCGCTCCGTAGATGAACAAATGTCACTGACTTTATTTATTTATTTCAAACTAAGTAAGACTGCGTTAATATTTATCTAAATCTATATACATCATCATGTCGATAACAGTCCACCGCTGGCTAGACTGCCTTTACGATTTTACGCCTATCTAAGCGTGATAGATTGGCCTATGAAATCCAGCCTACAACGATCACTACGTTGACATATTACTTAGTTTTAGAATTATTAGGTAGGTAAATATAGTCCACTAAACATGCACAATTATGAAATTAATTATCGTTAACATCAGATTTTTCTACTTCAGCTAATTATTTGCCAACACTTGTAGATTTTTAACCGACTAAAAAAAGGAGGAGGTTCTCAATAGATCCGTATTTTTTTTTAATTTTTTAACTTAGAACTTTCGACTGGGTGAACCGATTTTGATGATTCTATTTTTGTTTGAGAGCTCGTGCTTCGCGTGTGGTCCCATTTAAATTTAATTAAAATCGGACAAACGATTTTTTGAGCTACCCCACTATAACTAAAAAGTGACTACTTGGACGACTTCCTAATTGAGGATAAAAAAATCGGTGAATATACACAATAACAATTGATTCCGTGAGTAGCAAAAGTCACAAAAAAGGGTGAAAAACATTTTTTACCCAATCATTGGAACTGACTTCGACACTGAAAAGTGTGAAATAACTTGTCGAAGTCGGAATACCATACGCACAATATTTTGATAATAGTTATTTTTGAACTATCATGGTACTGATTACGACAAGTTACTTCACATACTTTTCGAAGTCGGTTGCAATATTTTGGTATTTTTTAAAAAAAATGACTATCACTACGCAATCCGAATGTCTCGTTGTCATCGACGTACACTCTATCAAAAAAATAAAAGACGTGTGGCACTCGGGTACTGCCGCGGTAAAGCTATTGCATAGCATTTTTTATCAACTTATGCAATTAATATATGTATTAATAACTTATGCAGTAACGCCGATACAACCAATGCCACCTAGAAGCGAGTTGCAGAACTAAACAGACACGCTTGATATTTCAAAAAGTCATAAAAAGTTCTGCTATTCATCGATAGATGGCAAAACTAAAAAGTATCACCGCTGTGCCGGTCGGAGTGGGGGATGTTAGGTTATTTTCGTTACGGAATTTCTGAATTCGGTCTCCACGCTCAAGGCCCGCGATAAAAGCTATGCAATAGCTTAATAATTGAGAATAGGTCCAAAAATAGGGAAAAAGTCGGTTAAAAATAGTAAGTAGTAATAATAATTTCTTTAAACTCACCTAAGGGTGCATATTCTTGACAAAATACATAAAATCCGGCAGTCTCAAAAGCAACATCAAACGTTGTAACGATGTTTCTATGTGCACTTAAATGTAAGCTATAATGGAATTCCCTGTAAAAGTCTCGTATCGATACATAGGGCTTAGGTAAAGCTTTTAAGACTATTTCGGTGTCTGAAGCTCTATGCTCAACTAGTAATATTTTACCAAACCATCCTTCTCCAACAATTTGCAATATATCGAATTCTTCAACCAAACTCACCTGAAAATAACACACGTCATTCAATGTTTATGATTTGTTTCCGTTACACATTTTATTACAAGAACACTCCAGTTTGTTTGAGAATGTATTTGCAATAATTTGGCTAAAGGTAAAACACCAAGGCGACCGAGCATAAACGATCACTATCGACAAACGAAGGCAAAATATTGTAGAACTTCTAGGATAATGTATTTTTTATTTCATTCATTCATAGCAGCGATAGGTCGTCCACTGCTGGACATATGCCTCCCCATGTAGGGGGATTTGCCAATACTCGCCACGCTTGGCAGGCGGGTTGGCGAGCGCAGTATGATTTCCTATCCTCAGAAGGCGCTGCTGCCCACCTTCTGGTACATGATCCCTACGCTATGTTGAGATTACTCTACATCTACAACACTTATCTACAAACTAAGTGAGTCCTTTTTTTTAATTTCTCTGTTTTAATACTAAGTTACCAAGGGCTGGATGCGGGCCGCTTCCAACATGTCCTTGTGGAAATCAATGGAGGAGGCATATGTCCTATGGCTGAGGTGATGATGATGATGAATACTAAGTTGTGTGGTTGAGCTTAATTGTTTTTAACCGACTTCAAAAGAAGAAGGAGTTTATTCAATTCGACCGTATATATGTTTGATTTTTTAATGTGTTTCGCGGATAACTTATTCGTTTATGAACCGATTTTTTTGTTTCTTTTTTTGTTTGACAGAGTACACTTTTGAGGTCGTCCCATTTAAATTTCATCAAAATTGGACAAGCTGTTTTTGAGATACACTCCAATAACTGAAAAGTGCTACTCATACCTCGACGATATTATAGTTGCGGTTGAAGACTTCGATGCACATACACAATAAAATTGATCCCGTGAGTAGCAAAGGTCACTGAAAAGGGTGTAAAATTTTTTTTGTACCTATAAATGGAACCGACTTCAACACTGAAGACGGAGACTACTGAGCGCTCGCGGACTCGGTCGCGGTTCACTCAGTAGGTACTAGCGACTTATTACGTGAGTAAGAGCCTAGTATATTCTAAATCTATAATCTATATTAAAATTGAATAATTTAAATTTTAAAAACTTACTTTCTCTAACTCAAACTCCCTAATTTTATGAATCGAGCCCGTCAGAGCCCTTTTATTGTCATTATTCATATTACGTAACAAATTAACGGCATCTCATAATCTGAAAATAAAGAAAAATGTTTTTATTACTGTCCTAGTGACCTACGATTTAGAACAGATAAGAAACTCAGTGATTTCGGATGTTAGGATTGAAACGTCCTCATTTCTCATGAAACCGGTGAGTGAATGCTGTTGGCTGATCGCCAAGAGCTGATGTCTACTCCAGATCTAGCCAGACGGCCTCTCTGACGTCACTCTCATACGTCATCCACCAGCAGTTTTCATTGTTTCACGATGTAATGTGAAATTGTTTCTAAAGTCAATGACATTGAGCGTTAGACTGAGTTATATTATATTGAATGTTTAAAAAAAAAATGTTATTGTTATTCTTAGGATCACTTGGGATAACCAAATTGTCCGAAATCTCTGATTGAGTCACCGATATGCAGGCAAAAAAAATTGAGATCCGTGAATTTCGGATAATTTGGTGCAAGTGGGCCACATTTTCGGCAAAAACATTACTTATTCAATATGATAATATTTTTTTATATGTATATCTTGGACCTTGTCGATCCACAAGGTTGAAAACTGCAGAATTAAAATTGTTTTCCCTTATTCAAGAAAGTGTAATTATTATACCTTATTTATTAAAATATTTACATCTCATATCATTTACATATTATACTACGTACTTATATGTACTATGTACTTTTATATACAGTCTGCACTACCAATAGTTGTAGTAGATTTAACTAGTTGTTATTTCTGTTCTTTATTTTTGTATTTTAATTTTCCCCCTAATATGGGGGAGGCTATGTCCAAGGATTGGCATCAATAGATGTTTAGTGATATTTTTACTGACTTACTAAGAAAAATTACTAAAAATACGGAGAAATTATTCATAGCTCCGTATGTGGGAGAATTTGAAATTTACACATATAAAAATCAATTATAAATAGCTCAATATATAGTAAGTTATAAGTGGAGGTTTGCGAGTAGATGTGTGGGAAAGCTGTGCAGTGTGCATGCACAAGACAAAAAAAAATAACACAACAAATCACCGATAATAATATTAAAACTCACGTTCATAATTACTTTACACTGTTTTTTACGGGTATAACGTGGTACTTACGCGTAGTCGATATCACGATCGACAATTGTTTCGGCTTCTTCCGGAAGCCTTCATCAGGATCTTGAGTGCGGTGCGTTATTCGTAACGTCCCAATTGTCGATCGTGATATCGACTACGCGTAAGTACCACGTTATACCCGTAAAAAACAGTGTAAAACAACAAATCACCTTTTAAGTCTTACGAGTGTGGATGTAAAATTTACGAAATATCGATAACCAAGACGTATCTAAGCAGTAAGTACCTATTTATCTTGTTTAATTTAGTATTCGTTTCACTAAAGTAGATTTTTTAAAAATTATTCAAATGTTTTCCTTGATCCTTGATAGAGAAATCGATCTAAGCACAACTGTGTGTGTCCAACTGTATTAGAAATAGATGTAGCAAAATAATAAGCAACACAAACTGTAAAAGGGTGGTTAATTACGTACACGTACCTACGCGGCGCTTCATTAAAATAAAATCTAAGTTCCTACAGTATAGTAAAAGTATGTTACGGATCAAGACTATTTAATCGTCACGTACCTTTACGCCCGCTTCGCTGCTACACATAGAATAAATAATAGTAGTCAGCTGTTGAAAATACCTAACTTAGCGTGGGGCCAAAATGTAATAGCCAATGATATTATATTAAAAATCATTGGTAATAGCGCTCTTAATAGTAGACACAGTCTACACCGATGTGCTAGATACCCGAGTGAAGTTTATATCAATTAGCAAAGTAACTTTTACATGTACCTACTTTTTACACATTATTTGACAAACCACAAGTCGCTAAAGTAGACACAGACACAGTCTCTTGTTCCGTGAACAAGACTGTGTTTTGCATCTGTCATTAAATTTGGAAGCGTAGGTATGCGAATTCATACAGCAGGAGCAGATCACCAGAGAATACGCAGACACTTGCATTTTGTACAAAAGAAAAACAAAAAGCAGCCTATCACGTTTCTTTATCTACATTTCTCATGAAACTTATAATTTTTATATTTATGATACTTTTATTAATGAATAATGGATTCAGCATCTATAAACAGTTTACTCACAATTGGATGTAAGATAATCAGACTACATTCTATTAAGTATTTATAACATTTAAGAACATTTGAGTTATCTATAGGCTACCAATAGCTAGTGGATTGCTCAAATGTTATTGTAGTAGCTGCAGTATTGTATTTAGATATTAGTGTTTTATTTTAATAAAGGCAGTATTTATGTACTTACGTTTTTGTCATGTAGTAGGACGACGCAATATTAGATATCTTACATTTTATTATATATATGTTTCACTTTGTTTTGGATAATATTTATATACGAGTCAATATAAATTTATATCTGGAGTGACATAATGGCAGTCTTCTAAAGTATAATTTATTTTATATGTGATATAATCTCTTAAAATAATTAGACATTTTTGGATTATAATAAATAATTATTAGGTACCTTCGTATGTGAAAAGTTGGTGTATAAGAATAGTTTTAGAAATGTTTACTTGTATCCTATTTTTTGTATGATTAGTAAGTTAGTTGCGTTAAATGTACAATAATATTACAGAAAGGAAAGATTTGGAATTTTTTAGTATGTATGTAAAACGAATAAACTCACAAAATACTGAACCGATTTATACCGATTACAAAAAAAATATTTCATCATTAGAATACTACATTATATCTGAGTAACTCTCTACTAAAACATCAGGGGTCTTATTAAAAAAAATGGTGTAATACATCCCTAATCTGATGTTACGCTTGGACTAGTTAGTTCCAGAGTCCTATGTAGCGCGAAAGATTAACTTTTAGTCCGTGAGTAAACTCGGTTTAAGTTACTCCATCCTTACTTCTTGTTTATTCATACATAAATTAGTCAATATTGCCGTAAACCATGGGTTAAAGTTACTCCTCCTCTTGCCTTTGCCTATTAATAAGGCTACTTACTAGTGAAAAAAAGGCCAAACAAGTCAAGGTTTTACCACTGTTCCTACTACTTACTAGCCATAATCGCTTAAAAACTCGTCTGCATATAACTGTGACATAATATGTGATTCATACACTGTGCGATTGAACCGATCGTTTTTGCCATACACCTACAAAATTTGGAACGAGCTTCCTCCCTCGGTATTTCTGAGTAGCTGCAATATGGGATTCTTCAAAAGACAGTTAACAGTTTTATTTTGATTGAAGACCGGCAATGTATCTTAATGCCCCCAGGGTTACAGATATTCATAGGCGACGGTTATCGTTTACCATCAATCAGGCGGCCCGTCTGTTTGTTTGCCATCTATACTTCATAAAAATAAAAATAAATAAATAAATAAAATATTCAATTATTGCCTCAAAGTGACAGATTTTAAATAATGCTTAAGGCTTTACATTAAAATAATCTAAAAAAGTCCATAAAACTCCTTAGATACATCGCATACTTAACTTAATGCGAAAACTATCGATGGTAGAAAAAAAAATGTTCTACAATATTAAAGAACATGCTAATATTTACCGAAACCTTTGCGACACCATATAATCTAACTATTGTAGTTCGTTTTGGATTGGATTTATTTTAGTCACTGGTTTTTCATTGATCACAACAAACACTTTTTCTTTAAAACCTGGATGTTACTTTACTCTTGCCTTAATATTAACCCATATCCGAGTAAGGATGCTTCAGTACCCGTAAACTGCTTTCTAAATCATACAAATCGGACGTTTCATTCAAAAGATATCAACAATTAAAAAATGATATCAAATAGAAATGCGCCGCGCCGCGCCGTGTTGCGCGATGCCTTGGAAGTTGCACTCGCGCGGTCGGCTTATTGTTTTGAATTGTTTAAAAGATGACTTGATTGAGTGTTCTAAACATGTTAAGTGTATATAAGTTCATAATTTTCTAAATATTTATTAAATACCTACCTATACCTACTCGTGCGATGCCGGGGCGGGCCGCTAGTATGTCACAAATGTTTACGGTGGTCAGAACGTTAGTAATGTAATTTTTCTTAGAATTTTTATTATAACTGTAGATATAATGATATTTTTTTTTAAACATTTTTGAAAAAATTTCCCGCTTTTGTAAAAAACGGTCAGATGGCCAAATTATTTGAAACATAATAGCAAGAAGAGGCTCGATGCTGGTCGCTACCTACCGGTACTTATGTACCACATGTATGTTTAATGGGGAGGCATAATGTGCACATAATAAGTACTACGGTTGAAGTTAGAGTTATGAGGATGATAAGGTATTTAAAGGCACAAACGATTCTATTACCAGACTTGGGGCAAGTGCCCTTGCTTTATTAGCACACAATGCACTTGTACTTGGACACTCGCCAATCACATAACATCACAAAATAATCACATTTTGTCCATATTTCCTTAGGCACTGTGAATTTTATCCATGTATGTGAATAGGTATCGGTATTTGTATTTTGAGTATAACTTATATAGGGCGGGACAGGCTGGGTGCCCGGCAGTGATTACCCGACTGACGGCGCGTACGCAGCCGCTCCCGGGCGGTTATTTTGGTGCTACTGCACGTACAAAAATCAAATTGTGACGGAAATGTAACGATCAACGACCTGGTAAGTGAAAACTTTTGGTGCATTTACATTTGCCACATTGCTGTTTAAAATAAGACAGGTATATATTTAAAAAAATTAAATGTCTAAAATACTTATCCTACTATCTAATATTGTATATGCGAATGTTTGTGGGTGTGTGGATGAATGCTTATTACTCTTTCCAGCCTAAGCGGCTGGATGGATTTGGATGAAATTTGGTATGGAAATAGCTTGTACCCTGGATTAACACATGCCTATTTTCATCACCACCGTTTTGATGCGGGTAAAGCGCGGGGCGCAGCTAGTAAATAATAAAAAATTGTCATTGGTACAGAAAATAAAAACAAAGAATATAAATTTTTGTCATACTTATTGTCATACACCCTTGGCCGCCCTTATGGCCTCAGTGCAAAGGTACCAATCACACTGGCAGTAAATAAAATTAATTAGTTTATGACAATATTAATTAAGTAAAAGTTTATAGATTCAGGCGCTACTTTGCGGAAATCCGTATCGAAAAGATATTAAATTCACAATATTTAGATTCAATTCCGCGACTTTAAATTATTTCAGGTTATCATATAGTGTGCACCGCCATACCTTTCCGCCTAAATTGGATGCAGAAAGTAGGTATACTCACAGCTCAGATAGAATTGTACTTTCGCAGTAAAATTAATAGTAGCGTGATTCATTTTCGATTACATCGTCGCTTACCAATACGCGAGATCACTTCACACACAGCTTCACTGCTGATATACGAAGAAAAGGTTTGATTGAAAAACCAAACACTACTAACCAATTTTAAAATTTATTTCACCAGTAGAACACAAGACGTACCATTGTTAACATCACAGAGCCATACACGTACGCTACATGTTATTTGAAATAAATTTAGAATCTCGTATATAACTACAAAATAACTCTACCGCATTGAAAATATCACTTGTTTAAATTACGCGCGCTTTTAACCCTGCATCAAAGAAGGAGGAGGTTCTCAATTCGTCGGAATCATTAATTTTCCAACGTATTCTTGCTTAACAGTTAATTATACTTTAATAGCCAGGGTGCCAATTCTTTTATTTATTAAGGCAAGCAAATCATAAACAATGCAGTTATATGGTATACCTACATAAATTGACTTGGAGAATTGGTATTCCGCTAAAATAACAATTGCATCGAGATTGCATTGTGGGTAATTACATAGCGGTAGATAATATATCTGTGTAGCCATTATGTACAATAACAAACTCAAAGAAGAATAACAAAATTGGCAAATACAATTTACAATCTATGGGCAGCGTGTTTAAGAGAATCGATACCCAGGCCAACGTGGCGTTTTAAGGCTTCCGATATGGCCTAACGATTGATAGCTTATTGCTGTCTTGCACTAACAAATCAACTGAGATTACGATCTAATCCCGGATAATTTGGTTGGTGCAAGAGGGCCTAAGAAAACAACTGGGAACTAAGACTTAACGTGCCCTCTAAAGTTTGGAAGCATCAGATGAAAATGCAATTGTGTGTGTGATAAAAAAAACAAAAATTACTAGCAGATAAATCCAAAATATGACCGAGGAGTCTATACTATTTGTCTTGGATGAGCATATCGCCGTTGATCAATTATGATTGAGTTAAACCGTAAGGGTGCTTCAGTTACCTAAGTTTACCAAATTATTCAAATTCCGAATTAGGCTTATTGAGGACTGACATACTTGCCCAAAAAAATAAACATTGAATGTTCTTTAAAAATATATCTATAGATACCTACTAATATTATAAAGAAGAAAGGTTTGTATGTAAGTATGTTTGTATTGAATAACCTCAAAAAGTACTGTACCGATGTCAAAAATTCTTTCACCATTAGGAAGCTACCCTGAGTATTATAGGCTATAATATATTTTCAAAAAAATTAGGGATCCTTATCATTTTAAATTTCATGATTTTTACCCGTGTGAAGCCGGAGCGGACCGCTAGTTTAAAATAAATAGTCAAACCTACGAGTCAAACATATCAACCTGTGCGGTGTTAGACTTTTGTTTTCAACTTGTTTCTGCCACTGTCTCAGTTCTACAAGTACAAGACAATTTTGCCTTGAGCACGGACACTAGGCTAGGGCGCGTTTAGGACCTTCGTCTGCTGTTGGTTTCGTAATTTAAGGTAGAAGATATTTTGTTTAACCATATGTACCTAACGTAGTGAACAAAAGCAACAATCAGCTCTTCACTTGATTTGTTCATAGTAATGACCGTTTTTATTGTGTTGCTGTATGACGTACTTAGTAAAAAATGTAACATATAATTTAATTTAAATGAGTAAAAATCTATGTGTCAAAACACAAGCATTTAAATCGCTTTTAAAAAAAAAGAGATAGAACGTACTTAATACCTACACTTTCATGGAAAAAAATATGGTATTATTATATCTTCTGATAGCATAACTCATTTGGATGGTTGGAAATAAAAAAATATATGCAAATTATTTAAACGACTAATATTGTTCTGCCACATTTAATATATACCTTGAGGTAATGTGTGGTTGCACACGTTTTTGAACCGATCTTGCTGCAAGTAGGTCTGGAGCCTTACTATCAGCTATATAAAAACCATGCAAGTTCCGAGCAGTTGTAAAACCTGGCTAAAACATGCCAGAGACAACAATAACCGTTCATCTTTGCGGATATCAATGTTCAAACCGTTCACCTAAAAGAGCGTGATGCCATGGTGATGGTATGATTTCACACTAAGCGGTTTAAGCCAGAAGAAGAATTGACCCACAGTACTACTATTACTTTCAACGAGGCTCGGAACTCGCCCACACCCAGCCTCCGTTGTTATGCGTATGTTTTGTTTTCTTTCCCTAAGTAGTCAAACTTCCCTTTCGGGTTAAAGGCTTTTTAAAAACTAAATTAATTAATTAAAACGACAATTACGTCCAGCCGATTTGGAGGCTCGATTTAATGTGTTCATAATATAAAACTTAACCTACAGGAAGGCACACCATCGCGTGTGGCCGTTCCGAGAAAGCTTTTACATAAACCGCTGACGATGTGAAGTCAGCGGAAGAATACCGAGAACAATGCTTATTAATCTAAAATGGAAGGTTCGGGCGGATGTATAACTCCTCCCTCCCCAAGAGGGAAATTATCGGTGCGTTCGTTTTTAATAACGTGCCGATAATTTCGTGAACAAATTAAAATTATCTTATTTCGAAACACATATGACATAATTACAAAGAAACATATAATAACTAAAACTAAAGAAGAGTATACAACTACACTGAAGTTAAAGTCCGATTCTTCAAAAACACTGTTCACCATTTCACTGTGCTTTAGCGCATATGACATATATTTCACTTCATCTAAACTGATTCTTTGCATGTTTAGTGCACTTGTACTGGATAGCGATGTGCCAATACTCGCACTGTTGTGGAGGCGAGGCAGATCGATGACAGGAATCTGGTCATCAAATATGCTCTCGGTGTAGGCACGATGATGTCGGATCTGAATGCCGTGGATTTCAAAATCACAGGGCTTGTCCAGAGTTGCAATATATGTTCCGAAGACTGGATGCTTAGTAACCTCGGCATCGCAATATGTTGTTACTACAGTTTTAAGTCGTGAATATAAAATCCAACTAGTAGCAGCAATTTGTTGAACACGTACGTCTTCAAGTTGGATTTGTCGTTGCACGCAGCGAGTGAGGTTATTATCAAACCTCATGAGTTGTTCGATGCAGGTAGGCTCTGGGTAAGGAGCCTTGTTGTTATCAGCACACAGGTAGTGGTCTCCAGCGGCAAGAGGTCGGCATGGATTTTCAATCGGAAGGTATTTCATTCCCTTTGCCAAAAGGTAAGGATATTGGGGAAAAATGGAAAAGGTTTTATTTTCAAACTCACGGAACATTGGTAACGAATATAGTTTAAAATAATTGTAAGTAGTATTGTCGGTAAGGGGCACCTCTATTATAAACGTAATCTGGTTATGTTTGATATAAGACTTAATGCTAAATGTTTCTTCGAGCTTTACCAAATTTCTTTCAGTTACAGGATATACCAAGTTTTCGGTGTTACTTATAAGCGTTAAATGATGTAACAGTTCAGTGGAGTTCACTATAGACTGGTGCAATACTGATAATTTGCTGAAGGCCAGGGCAGTTTCAATTTCACCTAATTTTACAAATATTGTCCTAAAGTTACTTATGAATAGATTATAGAAGCTAACAATATACGTGGAATAGTCCCAGCGTTTCTTTTGAGACGCCAGTTCTTTTAACATTGATTCTAAAATTTTCATGCGTGCCTCTAATAAAACTGAGTTCTTATACATGGTATCTGTTGTGTTAATAAAGCTATCAATTACTTGTGAAACTAAAGTTAATTTCTTTGAAATAATAATTTGGTTCTTTCCAAGTTTAGACGTAAGTTGATCATACTTTGTTGCATCACCGTGGTCGAGATTACCTGTTATGATTTTAATGAGTGAACCCAAAGGGTTAAGTAAACCTCGCTTAAATCGTTGTTGCGGAACAAGTTGTCTGTATTTCTGAGTAGTTATATCACGTAAGTAATCCAAATGCATATTCATGGTCACAAAATCACGAGGATATGATTCGTTTTGTTTTATTAAAATATTAAATTCGTTATAATTATGTATTACAAAGCATAAATCATCGTAGATTCTTTCCAAGTCCAAAGTTTTAATAATAGTCCAATGATCAGTTTGCATATGAGCTTGACCTTCTTTTACTGGTAGTATGCCTGGGTTTCCCTCAAGTGATCGCAGATGAAGGCCCAGCACCGGCATCACTACGATCAGAACGCTCCACCTGCGGAGGGCGTTTTATGTTTTTAATAGGTACCTTCGTAACTCGTTCGCCTATTTGTATGGGTACTACATTCCTATCTGTCCTGCCTACAACTTTTGCTTTAGTATATCTGGGTTTGTCTTTACTTTTCCTTTTATTCACGTCTTTGGCGAAAATAGTTTTTCCGTCTTGAAAATCTATTCTCTCCTCCCCACCTTTCTTTTCCCTGATCTTTTCCTTACACTCTGTCATTTTCTCTGCTAATTGTTTGTATAAAAATTTCGTTCGCTTAGCGTGGTCTTTCACTAATTGTTGTATATACTGTCTTTCCGATTCTATACCGAAAGGACTACCTGAGTCGGTGTGTCCGAAAGCTACTTCGAATGGGGTTAGGCCCGTGACTGAATGGATGGAATTGTTATATGCGATTATAGAGTACATCATGACTGATGCTACATCTGTACACTTTTGTTCATACTTAGCGCATCTATAGATTTCGCAGATAGTAGAATGTAAACGTTCTATCAGACCCATCGAGTTAGGGTTATTGGGTGTGCCAATATGAAGTTCAATTTTATGTAGAGATAAAAATTCTTTAATTAGCTCATTGTTGAACTCTGTGCCTGGATCTGAACTAATTCTTTTTGGAATACCATAGAATGAGAAATATTTCATAAGCGCGCGAACTACTTCGGGCGTTGATCTGTTGGTAATTGGTATAGCTTGGCCTAACTTACTAAAAGCGTCTACAAGTGTTAAAAAGTATTGACCTTCAATTTGAAATAGATCTATAAATAGCTCTTGGAACGGAGCGTCTTGCGTTTGAGTTAGCTGTAAGAAGGGTTTGAGGGGCTTACGATCATATTTCATTTTACGGCATATTTCACAAGCGTTAATTATTGCTGCAATTGTTTCGTGCATGTTGACCCAATAATAAGTTCTACGTATGTTAGCTAAAGTCTCTTTAGTGCCACGATGGCACGTTTTTCCTTCATGGTACTTTAACACTATAGCTCTCTGTTCTCCTTCATCCTCTACATATACTACGCGTTCTGTACATTCAATTAACTGTACGGTACCTTTCCTAAACAACTCTACCACTATACGACTGAACTGACGGCGATGTTCTTCATGTTCGAAATATATAAAGTATTTTATCTTTGGCCTGATATATTCTTTGAGAAACTTCTTTACTAACTCTGAATTATCTATGGGTAAAAACACTTCTAGCACCTTTTGTTTAAGGCGAGATATGTCTTTAACCTGTATGTCATTATTGAACCATGTAAAGACAAGAATTTGGTTTGGTTTTGTGTCAATAGCCTCTTTTAATATCGGTATATCTGTTACGTCTACATCCATAGCAGAATGCACTGTGTTAGAAAGAGATGGTTCTCTAATAGGGTATCTGATTTCGCTATCTGCGCTTGCAATAGACAGCGTATCAGAGCCTGAAATGGACATAGGACTTGCTGAAACTGTGGCGCTAGCGTCAGATATTGTAATGGTTGAGGAGTCATTTCGTTCATTTTTCTTTTTAGCTGTCAGTCGTACAATGTCGTTTACTAAATTATCTACATGTTCCCTAAGTTGTTGTTCTTTGCTGTCAACATTAACCTTCATGGACTGACCTCCGTCGTCAGTGTCAGAGAGAGCATTTACCTTTATTCTCGATAGAGCATCAGCATTCGTGTTCTGCTTACCTTTCTTGTATACAATGTCATAGTCATAGTCGAGTAGTCTCAGTCTCCAACGGGTAAGTTTGCTACTGGAATCTTGTTGGGCTTCAAGCCACGATAAAGGCATGTGGTCAGTATAGATGGTGAATTTACGACCGTAAAGATACGGACGAAAATGTTTAACGGCCCAAATAATAGCTAAGCATTCTCGTTCAATCGTGCTATAGCGTGATTCGGTATCGCTGAGGGTCCTACTCGCGTATGCAATTGGTTTGTCACTGCCTATTTGGCCTTGTGATAAAACAGCGCCAAGTGCAACATTCGATGCGTCAGTCGTGAGTATAAATGTCTTATCAAAGTCAGGGTATTGAAGCAACGGGGCATTTGTCAAAAGTTCCTTACATTTGTTGAATGCATCAATGTAATTTTGGTCAGTTACTATTTTGTTACGTTTCTTTAGGCATGATGTTAGAGGCTTAGTCACTTGTGCAAAGTCTTTGATGAAGCGTCGGTAATAACCAATAAGTCCGAGGAAACTTTTTATTTCGGTAGTCGTCGTGGGTAAAGGGTAGTTCAATACTGCAGTAACCTTATCGTCGTTGGGCTTAAGCCCGTCTTTTGTAATAGTATGACCTAAGTAAAGGACTTCCTTTCTCAAGAATTCAGACTTGTCTAACTGAACTTTAAGATTGGTTGCCCTGAGTCTGTCAAATATAGTCCGTAGCTTTTGGATATGGTCGTCTAAGCTCGCTGAAAACACTATGACGTCATCAAGATATACCATACAGTGTATTCCCTGCAATCCTCTTAACACATTATCCATGGCTCGCTGAAAGGTAGCCGGGGCTGTCTTCAAGCCAAAGGGCATACGCAAAAAGTGATAATGGCCGTTCTGCGTGCTGAATGCTGTCTTCTCTTTATCCTGTTCCTCGACCTCAATCTGATGGTATCCACTAGCTAAATCAAGCGTGCTGAAGTATGAGCTTTTCCCTAATTTGTCAAATAAGTCGTTTATGTTAGGTAAGGGGTAACGGTCATCAATAGTGATGTCATTTAGTCGTCTAAAATCAACTACCATACGCCATTTTAGTTCTCCGGATGCATCCATCTTCTTTGGAACGAGATGGACGGGGGCATTCCAGGGAGAATGAGATTCCTGAATGACATTATCTTTCAAAAGCTTTTCAACTTGTTGGTTTATTTCATTTACTTGAACAGGCGATTGTCTAAAAGGTCTGACAAAAATTGGGTCTTCGTTCTTTGTACGTATCCTATGTTTAACCTGATTTGTGAAACTCAAAGGAATTTGGTCACAATAAAATATGTCTTTATAGTCTCTACAAAGTCGCAATATTTTTTCATGTTCCTCACTATTAGTGTGTTCAAGCCTTAATTTTTGTAGGTTTTGTTCCAGTAGTTGGTCTGTCTCTATGTCTGTACTATGTCTAGTAAAATTAATGTTACAGTCAGTCGCGTCAAACTGTGTTACTGTGAAAGGCCGGAATACAGTCAGAGTTAAGGGCTGGTCAGTGATGTTCTGTATGACAGTCGATGCGTACCCATTTGTGCAGTTGACCAGGGCACTGGGCATACGTACACCAGAGGTGAATTCTTTGAACTCAACTATAGCTTCGCCTGAGTGCTGGTCTATCGGGATTTTAACGCGTTGTTCACATCGTGGTTTTAATTCAATGACGTAATTTAAATTATTTACAATTGGAATACAAGTTGTATTAGTACGTAATACCAGGTGTTTTAAGTCGATAATTGCATCTAACTGTTTCAGTAAGTCATTACCAATAAGTCCATCATACCGTCCGTCTACGTCGTACAAATAAAACTTATGGTAGTCGTTACTGTTAAATGTCGGTAGCAGTGGTATATCTATGACCTCGTTATGTCGACTAGTTGCATGCGTGCTGACTACTTGGAATGGTTCATGTTTAATATAAGCTGAGAAATAGTAATAAGCCATGCGAGGGCTTATGAAAGAACGAGTACTTCCCGTGTCTATCATAAACTTGGCATTGATTTCCGGTATATAGATGTAAGGTAGTTTTAAGTTAGAGTCACAGTTAAGTTCTATGGTTTCTGGGCTATGTGTGAGGCTGCTATGTGAAAATTTTCAGCTTCAGTGTTAGGGGCATCTCGTTTTTCTGTCAAGGTCGTTTCATCTACACAGTCCTGCGTTGGAGTCCATTCTACGTCTTCACTAGGGTAATAGTCGCTATAGTCATAGTCATAGTAATAGTCATTGTCATAGTAACCGTCATAAAATACCGTCTCATTACTATCCGAGGTAAGCTCGTTTAGCCTAAAGCCTTGATTTTGTACTTGGGGCTGAGGCTTGGAAGGAATTGTCCTCATGGACACGTCAGTCGTTTGATGTTGAGGGCTTTGTACCTGTGGGGGTTTGTACCCAAACTGTTGAGGGGTCATGCCAAAGTTAGGCGGAGGCCTATTGCCAAACTGTGGCCTATAACCAAATTGTGGCGGCTTGTAACCGAATTGTTGTGGTTTGTAACCGAATTGTTGAGGTTTGTAACCGAATTGTTGAGGTTTATAACCTAATTGTTGCAGAGAGTCGAATTGTGGGGGACGATAACCAAACTGGGGCTTCTGGCCAAAGTTTTGTTGCTGTCCAAATTGTGGTCTCAAATTATTTGAATTTTGTGGAATACCAAAATTAAATTTTTGTGGTGTTGTGAAATTATTTTGGGGCTTAAAGCCGAATTGAAGTTGTGACGTCATTGCTGGCTTTTGCACTGGGTTATTATTATTGATACGATTTCGCATAGAATACTGTTCATGGAAGTTGACTTCCTCTAGTACTACGCCTAGAGCGTCTTCTAAAGTGGCTGGTGACTTAAGCCTAACTATACGAACCATATTCTCGGGTAAATTATATAGGAATACATTCAGAGCCGTGTTGTTGTAGATAGCTATTTTTGCGCGTTTAAGTTCGGTATCACCCAATAAATTTACCTTCGAAATAAGCAGAGACCGAATATTTTGAACTCTACAACAGAAATCCAGATATGATTCACCTGATTTAATTTTACATGATTCCAACTCAATGCTTATGCACTCCTCACTTCGCGGATCACCGAAATGTTGTAGTAATAATTCTTTTAAAGAAGACCAGTTAGTAACGTCTTCTCTTTCAGATAATAACGCGGCTGCATTGTCAATTAACCGGCTCGTGATCGCGTGCAGTACATAAACATTTTGTTCCTCATGACCTCTATATCGGCTTATAACATATTCACACTTTCTTATAAATAAACTAAGTTGTCGCTTATCGCCTCCAAATAATGGGATAAGCCGTAAAATTTCATTAGGGATAACTATAATTTGAATTGTTGTAGCTGCTTCAGCTGGTTGTGGAACTTGACGTGATTCCATTGCAATTACGTAAAAATTAAATCACCGAAATAAAACTCTAAATTAATTACACAAATGCACAAGTTATAACATAAAACACGGTTATAAAATCAATATAAAAGTATAAAAGTAAAATCCTAAATCATATATAAAATTGTATAAAATGTATATATATTAAAATAAAACTGTATAATATCCTTAAAACAAATTAATATTCTAATTTCACAATTTTCTCAATTATTAAAATTCAATTAAATGCCACATCTATTTTTCTTTAATCTTTGTTCATACGCTTATCAGAATGGTTCAGACTTTCTTAGAATTAGATAGCTGCTCGACAGAGTTTTATATCAAACAACCAGATACGTTATAATGAGAGAATTTTGATCTCGATTATAACAATAAAATACTAATAACTAAAACCTTTCAATGAAAAATATGGGACAGGTAATGGCAAGGAAGGCAAAGAGTTTTACTCACCAACCGACCGCTGCTCCCATACTCGGCACCATCAGGAGTATGACGAATTTGTTTGGTTCGTGGATCGTTCCACAGCTATTCGCGCCGCACTCGCGTTATTTCCAGGTGGATTTGGACACCCGAACTTCACCGAAAGCGACACAGCCTTATCGAAACGATCCTACCGGCTGCGCCAGTCAAACTTCCCTTTCGGGTTAAAGGCTTTTTAAAAACTAAATTAATTAATTAAAACGACAATTACGTCCAGCCGATTTGGAGGCTCGATTTAATGTGTTCATAATATAAAACTTAACCTACAGGAAGGCACACCATCGCGTGTGGCCGTTCCGAGAAAGCTTTTACATAAACCGCTGACGATGTGAAGTCAGCGGAAGAATACCGAGAACAATGCTTATTAATCTAAAATGGAAGGTTCGGGCGGATGTATAACTAAGTAATCTGTGTTTCACTGATCTGTGTTTGTAAATAAAAAAAAACCTAGAGGTTTGTGTTGTTTTAATTTTTACTTTGATACAGTGAATGATTAGCGTACATTGATCTAAATTTAACATGTGCACTCGCTTATTTCACGTTCACCAGTCTTTGGATTTGGTGAGTATATACGAATAGCCAATTAAACCCTGTTTAGTTCTTTATTTCTTTTTTGAGGTTATACTTATGTGTTTACATTACCTTTGTTATCAATATGAGATATTATTACGTATATTATTCTACATAGAGAGATTTTAGAAATACTGTTAATGTTTTACAGTTCCCAATGGGAACGAAAAATATTGGGTACTCTATAACTCCTATATTATTATTTTTAATGTAAATTATTAATTATATTATTATCCGACATTATATTGAAATATAATATACTATCGGTGCATTCGGGATGGGCTATGGAACAGTAAAAAAATTCAAAATTGATCACACTTGGCGTTCGTTGTGGTATTGGGGGCATTGTAAACTGTTTTCGTTCAGCGTTTGAGATGCATGAAAACTATTAAAAATGCCATCGTGTACTGCGACTGTTGACCCGCCTTTAAGGCAGGGTGTGTTGTGCTTGAAATTGAATATTATTGACCTTTAAACGTTTCAATACCTGTAATATTAACTGGAAATTTAACGAGGATTATATTTTCGTTGTATATAAACCTCTTAAGTAACTATTAAACAATAGGTCCGATTTGAATAGTTTAAAGATGAATTGACATTTTTATAAATGTAAACCATGTTGCTCTAGAATAATGTAGCTATCCATTAATGAAGTAATTTTAAAATCGGTTCTAAGTAGTCAGGTTTCAGTTTCAAGTTTGAAAAATTGTGTGTAATGGATACATTACACACAATTTTTCAAACTTAGAAACAATGAAATCTTTCCTCTTTAAAATATTAGTGTACCTAATACATATATCCAATATTATAAAGCTGCCATGCTCACTTACAAAGCTCACTATGATATTTCATGTGTATGAATTGAATGGAGACCATAGACTGGCAAGCGTAGCATAGAACTGGCACCAATTAGGTGGATAGATGACTTGACTCAGATTGCAAAAAAGGACTGGACGCAGTCTGCTTCCAACCAATACTCATGGAAATCTATATCTAACAGAGTAGACATCCTATGCCTGAGATGATGATGATGATGTGCTAGCTAGACTCACAAGAAAGTTCAACTGACAATAAAAAGTATGTATTATTAACAAACTTTTGAGGTGTCAAATATAGATGTGCATAAGAAGAGAAGCAACATGCATATTATAGTAGAGGGTAATTGGATACTTACAGTCAAGATAAACATTCTTTTACTATTTATAGAAACAGTTGCATTGCCATTCAATATATATCTAGTTTAAGATATGAAAAGACTGATAATTTTTCTTTTTTAATTTTCATACATCTTGCGGTTTGCCACAGACTCGCTTAAACTAACTTGAGAGTTATCAAAGAACAATGGTAAAGTTTTCTACACTCAAGTTTGGCCTAATTCTTCATTTGAAATTTCATCAGCTTAGTCGTGATATGTTCAAACCACGGAGTATGTCAAGGAATTCCACAAATTATTATTTTAATACTTTTATCCCCAAAAAGTAAAGTTCCGTGTGTGACTTTTGCTACTCACGGGATCAGTTGTCATTGTGTGTGTTTTCCGATGTCTTCATCCACAATTATAATGTCGTCGAGGTATGCGCAGCACTTTTCAGTTATTGGAGTGTAACTCAAACACCGCTTGTCCGATTTTTATGAAATTTAAATGGAAAGTACCACACCACAGAAGTATACTCTATCCAACGAAAAAAAGAATCATCAAAATCGGTTCATAAACGACGAAGTTATCCGCGAAAACACATAAAAAATATACTGTTGAATTGAGTAACCTCCATTTTTTGAAGTCGTTTAAAAATATGGAGATCTGAATTGCAAGAAAAATTTTGTGTGTGTGATACGCCGAATGTTCCTGAAAAAAAAATATGTTTGTCTCGCTCCGAAATGGATTTCATTCATTGTAAACCATTAGAATTACGTCTGAAGCCAATAAGCCTCTGGACATTACCAGCGCCTCACGAGACTACGATTTACTTACCCATTCCATTGATAGTCAGTCTCCTGAATCCTTTGTCGGTATTAGTAGAGAGCACAGCAAGCATTTCGCCATTAGCACTAAAAACTAAAACTAAAACGCGCCTACGCCTATAAAAGCGAATACCCGCCGCTAATACTGTGGAATAGATATTTGTAACATACAAATACGACCAACAAGCTACGCAGTTTACGTAGTAACTGCTATATAACCTGCGTAGTAGTTTTATCGGCCATTTAAGATTGACGTTGTAAAGACTAAAGTGTTCAAGTCCTAAAGGCATAAAACCTGTCATACGGTTGTCGTATCGTTTACCATTCGATTTTATAGACGACATGTTTATGGACACATGTACGTAGGTACACCACTCAAAATGACGAGGTGGAATGAAAAAAGGTTGACTTTTGTAAAATCCTTACTTACGCTTTTAATTTTTAATATAATCATACAGACCTTGGCCCTAAATCTGTTAATCACTTGAACTAGCTAAAATTCACTGAATTTCTTCAACGACAGCTTTAATGTTCTTTCTTAAAATACACAAATAGCTCTTCTAAAGCTAATAACTGGGTGTGCGTTTGTCTAGAGATTTGTATCTAGTCGAATTCTTAGTTACGTGATCTTAGAGCGTATTCTGTCTTCATAGTTCAATATATATAATAATAATATATATTATAATATAATAATAATATTATATATATATATATATATATATATATATATATATATATATATATATATATATAATATACCTTGGTATATGTATACCCAATATAATTGGGTACCTATGTACCCAGAATAAAATGTACATGCTCAGATTTGTTCTTATAAGTAATTAAACTATGTTTATAGTGCAAACACTTGGCAGTTTGTATTGCAAATTGCTCTCGTTCTAAGAATATCTCATTACTTGTAAGGCTGATGTTAAAGTTTAGTGACCACAAATAGCTTAATAGTTCGTCTAATAGTCTGATACTTAATAGATGTGTAATGGGTAGTTGTTGAGAGTAGAGAGCTAAACAATTGGGAACAGTGTCTGGCAAAAATATGGAACGCTAAATACGTCCTGCATTCCCTGTTATCTATTCACTACAATGTTATCATCTAAAACGTTAACATACGAGTAGACTAAAACTTTGTTAGAACTATAGCCTTTTATTGACTCGGAAAAATCTTTACATACGCACTAAAAAGCCGAGGTATTCTGCCGTTCGTTGCGTCGTCGTCTTATAGAAACGCGAGGCCGCTCTTGTATTTTCCATAGTCCCCGGCGACGCTACCGCTGCCCGCCTTGCCATAGGTCCACCTCGGGGAGATAGCCATAGTCCTCCCCTAACCCTCGGGAACTCTATGAACGTATCGTCTCCAACGAGGTACCTATATTGAGTTCGTTGATCGTCCCCTAGGATAGAAAACTACTAAAGCCTAGAAGCTTCTGAAATCAGGAGATATTTATATTAATGTACGTAAAAAAACGATAAAGACCACCGAATGTGGTTGAAACTATAGCGGCCTCTGACTTATTACGTGAGTAATTCCCGTGTTTTATACATTTATAATGTGTCAAAACCACGATAGTCTTAATAACAATACATATATAATAATTATTAACCTAATGTATACTAATATAGTAAACTAAACTAATCCGCCTATGAGTTATATTCACTCAAAAGTTATACTTAGGTCAAGTTTCGGATTTCATTTGAGTTTGAAACAGTTTTTCTTCACTGGCATACATCATTGGGTTACATTCTGTCGGATGTAATCGTAATGTTTCTTACATTGGGATCTATCTACGATTAGATAATATGTATTTTATCTTTATGAGATCCATCAAAGAGTTTATGGGTTCCATAGAGGTCTATCAAAAATATTAGTTCACTTATCCATTATGAAGCTCGGTTCTATTTATTGTTCCACTAAGGCAAATCATAGAATTTATTTTCGCTCCATTTAGATACAAAAAGTAAAGTTATCAAGTACTTTATATTCAACTAAAATGCTTCGGTGCTTTGTCTTAGGTAATATATTATTTTCATAGGTGTGTGCCATATTTACGGCCTGACACTGTACTGAAGTCCTATTTACGAGTGCCAAGCTGGTTATTAGACATAAAGGGTGTTCGTGTCAAAGCTCAATATGCGATTAGTATTGTTATGCAAATGGATTAATATGTAACGGGACACAAATAGGTTTAAATCATATATGATATTAATTTTGTCTTAACCGTTGCTTAGTGCAAACGTGACCGTAACCCAACATTTTAATATTGATTAAAAACTGTAGAGTTTCTGTATAATTTGGATAGTAGAGAGTAATAAATCTTGTACAGTATAGCTGAAGCAAGAATCACTCCATCAGTCGTAGTGTAGCGAGAAATAATTAAACACAGCACTGTCATTTGTCTTGTACAACTGTATAGTATAGTACGGACGGTACGTGCTTTGAGGCCTTACTCAATTGCTTACACAATTTATTTATATATCCTTAACAGGAAGACCAACAGCATTACTTATATCTTATGTATAGGTAAACTATTAACAAATGAAAGCCGATTACATGTCCTCACTTGTAAAAACAAATATAATTTACAAAAGATATGAATACTAGAAATACAGTATATAAACATTAGTAATATTAAGTCAAAAACAACAAAAAAAAACTTACTGAACTCAAAAAGTTTTCCGCTCAATAGCCGCTTCGTCGATGCTGAGCTTGTACAGAATCGGTCTGCCAGTTCGTTTATCTATCTATGCGATTAAAGTTCTTACTCACTCGTCACATGTAGGAATTTTGATAGGTAGCGTTTTTTATTAATTGCGATGCGTTAATTGTGAAATAAGTTGTTTATTCCTACTCCAGGCACTGGTCTTTTGGTCTTTATGTTTTTTGTACTAGACTGATCTCGGGCTCCTGCGAGAATAAACGATCATAATTCTAATAATATGCGTAAGTTTATGTATGTGTTTATAGTATGTTTTTAGTACTTATCGCTAAACAGATTTACATTAATTATGGTAGGATTTCGTAGTTTGATTATTTTTTCTTAGATTGTGGAGTAACAGATGGGATACTTATAAATAAAAAAAAAACCTGTGCGATAACTGAGGTTACATGATAGTTAGCGGGGTCAAGTCGTTGTCTTGTTGCTGTGAAAACACCAAGACAAGCAGTTCAGTACTTTAGAAGATTATCTACACTAATTTTATAAAGAGGAGATATTTCATTGTATGTATTATAAGTTTGCAAAATTGTTTGTAATGAATATGTATGAATATCTAAATATCACTCTGTATATTCATTACAAACTATTTTGCAAATTTATAATACATACAATCAAATATCTCCTCTTTATAATATTAATACGCAGACTAATATACATACACACTGTATTATATATACGCCATAACACTGTTATCAAATTCTCAGCATGGTGCTAGGGTACTTTCGAGTACCTGCCTACCTAGCTACCACAGTCAAATTTGAAAAATTATCACCAAACACATAGTGGGTTGAGGCAGCTGTCCTTGAGACCCATGAAACGTTGTAGGTGTAGCTTGATTACATCTTCGACCCCATCGTCACTGACCATCAAGTGAGATAGTGATCAAACGATAGACCTATAAAATATAAGAAAAAAAATTGGTTGTCTGTAAAGTCGGTTTACGGACGATAGATTTACGTGATAACGTCATAATCATTTATGACTTTGACTTTGATTATTTTATGTAATACAAAACTCAGGTGGAACGTTACGCAGAACGTTACTATTTTTCATGAGTGTTGCTGGTATTCATCAATTTATAAAACGTTATCACGTCAAAAATAATAAACATATACAGATAATTAATAACTGACTAGATCCATGCAAGATTAGCGCTAAATAATTCACACGAAGGCCATGATTATGATTTCGCACGTTTCAATTGTGATATTCTATTGTATGTCGGTTTGTTTGCGGACTTAATTGGTTGAAGATATCATTGTTTTCGCAATATTGTCACGTCTTGTTTAGAACTTGATGGCAACACTCGTGTGCAATGACTTTTAGCTTTGATGCTATATAATGGAACTTATGAGCATAAATCTTCAAGTGGTAAACGCTCTTATCTCTATGCTAACCAAACCTAGTAACATTGTAAAGGCGAAAGTTTGTATGTGTGTGAGTGTGTATGTTTGTTATTCCTTCATGATCAAGCGGCTGCACCGATTTCGATGAAATTTGGTATGGAGATAGGTTACACCCTTGAATAAGACATAGGCTACTTTTATCCCGGCTACTTTTTAAGAGTATGTATGTATGTATCCGGTATGTATCCCCGCGGGTGTAATCCCGGGGCGCTACTAGTAATTTATATATCTGTTTTTATGCATCACAAACATTGGGTACCCTAAACCATGGAATTGTTTAATATATGATTTTATGGTCATACTCGTATTTTGTAAGCACCTAGTGTTAGCATATAATTAGCACATAATTTATTCTTATACTTACTCCTAAAATCACTTTCTTTTTACCCGACTCCAAAAAGGACGAGGATCTCAATTCGACCCGTATGTTTTTTTATGTTTGTTACCTCAGAACTTTCGACTGGGTGAACCGATTTTTATGATTCTTTTTTTATTTGAAAGCTGGTGCTTCCATCCCATTTAAATTTAATCAAAATCGGTCAAGCGGTTTTTGAGGTATACCCAATAGCTAAAAAGTGCTACGGATACGTGGACGACATTATAATAGCGGGTGAAGAAATCGGTGAACATACACAATGACAATTGATCCCGTGAGTAGCAAAATCACTGAAAAGGGTGAAACATTTTTTTTAACAAAAATGGAACCGTCTTCACCAAGTTATTTCACACCTTTGAGTGTTGAAGTCGGTTCCATTTTCTGGTAATTTTACAGGCATCCTATAATTTCGGCCCTCTGTTAGTAATATTATAACACTATTTCAAAGTGAAACAATTCAAATCACGTCAATGACCGACAATTAATTTTTTGGGATATAATTATGTACATAGTAAAATACTAAAATCGCGCTAAATGAAATGGGGGTGATGAATCTGTAACCAATGTAGATTTGGCGTCATTGTTGCAAACATGAAGTGTTTTTGTAATGTAAACATAAATATATTTCGAATACTTAAAATCACCGAGAAAAGTAAACAAACTGATATGTTCTACCGTTAGTTAGATGCACGCCCGCGACTTGCCTCGACTCTAGACGATTTAATTAACGTATTGTGAAGCTGCTATTAACCTCTCGTCCTTGCAAGACGTTAAGGCGAAGCACAGCTGTGAGTTCAGTTCTTCATATACTCATTAATGTGGATCGGTTTATCTAAAGGATCGGTATGTTTTAATATTTCGCGAAACGATTTTACTTTTTATTTAGTCTATCGGGTCTAATTTTAGATATCAGAATGTATTAGTGACTATATTTTATGTCTAGTCACTATTACATTCTGATATCTGTTATACTTACATAATATAGTGACAGTGATTGGGTGGACATAAAAAAATGAGGGTATTTAGGTAAACACTATCACTTTCAAGCTGCAGACGCAGCAGGACGCAGGGTGTAACGGCGGCCGCAGCTTGGGAAAATAACGCTAACAGCTATCAGAGCTTATTTTTTCACATATTTCGAAAGTTGAAGCTGAAGTTGTATCTTAATGGTAAAAAAGCAACATTATGATACAGTTGTGCATAGAAGAGCTATGTTGAGCTATTTAAATCAATTTCGATATATTGCCTGTAAAGAATATCATTCTAGTTATGTTTTATCTTTTTTAATCTTTATATTTCAATATGTAGAAAATTTGGGCCCCAAACAAAACTCACGCGATGATTGCATGCGCTAAGAACATTAATCAACCCATATCAGTTTAGGGACAATGTATCTGGCATGTTCTCTTATTGGTAAATTCTCAGATCCTAGTGAAATGTTTTCGCCTTAAGTACGTTTTCTCGATAAGGGATTATGCAGCATTATTATGCAGCGCACTAGGGTTTCGGGAACTCAAGCTCTCGTCAATTAAGGTATCGACCATACTCATCTACCCCATTCAGGCAGCCTGGGCTGAAACCTAAGCTCTAAGCACAATGGTGAGGCATAATGAGACTACGTGTGTTGCCCGGTTGGTTGTGTATTTATTGCCAATAAAATTAACCATCGAAGTAATGTGAACCTACAATTTAACTGCGTTTGATGCTAAATTAAAATGAACGGCGCGCATTTATTTTGTACTTAAAACTGTAATTTACGTGATGTAATCTAAATTTTGGACTATTATTTAAATCGATTCACACAAGTCGAGAAATTAATTCAGTACCTGCCTGTATATTTCGATTTCAGTTTTGTTTCACTTCCATAAATAAATTTTATATTAGTTATTGCATATTATTATTTTGAAAAGGACTTGTAAATAAATAATGTAAACTAATTTGAGTATATAGTCTGTAAAGACGTTAAGTGATGTTTTTTGTTAGTTTTATTACATTTTAGTTCTCATATTAAAATTTAGCCTTTACGCCAAGCAATTACATATTAACTTATACTGCTTATTAGAGAAAAGTTTTTTTTTTTTTTACATATTATAAGTTTGCGTTTGACAACTGTCTCACCTGATGTTAAGTGATGACGTTGTCTAGGATTTAGCACGCAAACCTAGAAGGTACTTATTCACTCGCGACTTGAAGACTCCAGGATTGTATATATCGGGAAACACAGACTCGGGCAACGAGTTCCATTCCTTGGCAGTACGCATTAAGAAAGTGGAAGCATAACGCTTCGTGCGTATAGGTGGTATATCTACCATATAGTCCTCACTTGAAGTAATTCCGTTTGGTAGCTATACTATATAATTATATTTACACCGGAATTATTTCTCTTTTATGTTTATACTGGAAATATGTAAGCCTCAATTATTTCCTAAAGTCATTTAATTAAGTGTTCATAATATCCAGCTGGAAATTCTAAGACTTGGCAACACAAAACGTTACATAAATGGTTTTCAGCGCCCGTAAAGGTTAAAGTTCTTTCAACGGCGCTTAATAGGTTTTAAAGGATTAGAAGCTGTCGAAACCAAAATGGAATTACTGAATTAATTTGAAAAGTTTCCTTTCCAGCAGAGCAGTTGCTATAAGCCTTATTAATTCCAATCGTGGTTTGATAAGGTGTCGAAAATGTTGATATAAATTTAAGCTTCGGTTTATTTATTTTCTGTAAGCACATGTTATAATCATTTCATGACGTCATACTCGTTTTATTTCGATCTTTAATTAAATGTAGGACCAGAATTTTAATCCTACTAATATTATAAATGCGAAAGTTTCTGTGTATGTGTGTATGTTTGTTACTTCGTCACGCTCAAACGGCTACACTGATTTCGATGAAATTTGGTATGGAGATAGTTTAAACTCTGGATTAACACAAAGGCTACTTTTATCCCGGGAAAAGTATAGTTTCCGTGGGATAGTTGAGATAGCGGGAAAATCGTAATCCACGCGACTGAAACCGCGGGGCGCTACTAGTATTTAATAAAAATGTATTATTTTATGTAAAAATATTGTATTGTATTTTTTTAATGTATTTATCATAACGCCACCAGTACTAATTGGTTATGTTACACGTATATAACAAAATTATTATTTTTTGCACAAGAATATCTACATGAGCAATAATTGGTAATGAGCATGCATCAAGAGAATTAACGAAAAATAGAAAGGAGTCATTGTAAAGTATGCATGTACCTAAGTGTTAGTGAAAGAAACGTGAATATGATATAAATGATATATACATATACAAAGATAATTTTAACAATGATTTTGCTTACAATGTTTATTGTTTTAATAATCTGTTTTTTGAAGCTTAGTTTATTGTGATTGTGGGAGATTTCAATAGTTAGAAAATGTTATAGCTATTATTTAGTGTCCTGCCAATAACAGCACTCTGAGAATAGTTAGTTCGACTCCATGGAACATGGAACAAGCTTGTATGTATAGTACGCCTAAGAGTTGAAAAGAAATGTTAGTTTTGGGCTGAATATTCTGCTACTGGACACTGTTGATTTCGTTACTGCACACGCTGTGGACAAACAAAATTTACAATATAGATTGTGACAATCTTTCAGCTTCACTTAAGTTTGATGTAACTATTCGTAACTTTCATTGTGTGATTGTTTTATTTACGATAATTTAGAGCTTAAACCATCGAACTTATACTCTATAGAAATTCTTTTACCTACAGCGCCATCTTACAGACGTAAGCTACAAATTCGCTATGTGCGACAGTTTACTTGACTCACCACGCAATGATAATGTACCGAATGAAGCTATAAATAGCTTCCATAAAATGGCGTATATGTCGCGCGTTTACTAGGCTTCTATAGAGGTGTATATAAGTTCGATGGCTTTAACAAATTTATATTGTATACTTTATATATCTGTAGAAACTTTTTCGTCATACATACTTGATTAAATACGTAATAAATTATTGTGGTGCCCTGGCAACAATAGGGTCTTACATCATAGTGTGTTCTTTTTGATTAGAAATTTTTATAGATTTTTCCACGATTTGATAGGTGCCTCTATCTAGAAATAAAAGTTAATTATTTGAATCAAAATTCTCACTGCGGATCCGATCATGGCTATAGTGGGAAAAGTTCACACTAAAGTGTGGAAACCTATAATTATGATATACGTAGACGATACAAAATCTTATCTAGACTTCCTTAGATAGAAATCTGGTCGTTTTTCGATCACGAATCCAAGATTTTTATATGCTTTTGGCACTGAGGTACTATTACTACGTGTACCTCAGTGGCTTTCGCCAGTTTTTTTGAATGCAGCGTTATGGCTTCTTAAATATTAGTAATGTTTGGAAGTTACTGACGTTTACAAATGCGTCCTGTATGCCCTTTGACTGGCTTTGACATTGAAAACATGAAATCATAGTCTGTGTCAGTGAGAATGTAAGACGCAGATAGTCAACTATAGACAAAAACTGCTCATCTCGTCTCGTTCCTTATTTGAATAAAGAAAGCTTTATACTCTGTGGGCTAAATCTACGCTGCTAAAATCCGTAGGTATATAAAGTTCCACCTGTGGCTGCGGGAATGTCCGCGTTGTCGTGTTGTTCTCACGAGTTGCGCGCCTGTTCCTGTGTCCTCGAATGCGACATGGATTTTAATCGCCTAAACAACGTCTTTGTTGATTTACAGCCTAACTGTATAAACGGGCTTATCTACAAATAAATAGAATTTAAGTTGCAGTGGCGGCAATTTTTTAGAATACATAAAATGTACGTTTTTCTAATGGAATCTTATGTTTCTTTTTATTAGAAAAATTTGAGAGTCTGTACCTGCAATAGGTGCGTTACTGAATTGCTTATACGATAGAAGGTTCTTGCTACAGACACAACAGTAGGAGCATAATAGACTGTAACCTAGCGGTGTGATCGTCAGCTGTTAACCTGACAATAGGTGGTTCGATCCGCATCCCCGTCTTGGGCTTTTCGTTAAAGTTAGATCGTTATTAAACCTACAGCATATTGGTAGGGTACTGTTAAGAAAACCTCCTGGTTTTTCAGACTTGAGAGTAGTTACCAGCACCCTCAAGTCTTAAAAACTGTCATCAAACATACAGTGTTTTCAGACAGGTGTAGATTTCACCGTCGACCACATCGGCACTGACTTAACTCGAGATGGTGTGAGATATTGATTTAAAGCCTAGATCGATAAATAATGACGGTCGCCGTGGCGTAGTGGTCAGTGTCAGTGATATGACTTCCGTCTCCGGGACCCCGGGTTCAAATTCCGGCAGGGGCAAACATTTGTGCGATGAGTGTAGATGTTTGTCCTGGGTCATGGGTGTTTGTGTGATGTTATTGTATGTGTCCATGCCTCCCGCGACACAGGGCATCCTAGTGCAGGGGTCTGAGTGTGATTGAAAAAAAAAAAAATACAAAGCCTTATTTCAGGAATTATTTACTAGTGCTTCGCCCTTTGCCAGCCTAAGAACTTCCTCTTTGTTTATCTACTAATTTTGCAAACTATAACAAATAGTATAGAATAGTTAAGCAAATATAAGCCCCACGTTTATACTGAAGTTCGGCCATTCTTTACTAAACCTCATTTAGGCCCCGTGTAATATTTTCAATCAGTTGATTCGGCTTTAGAAGTAAAGTCCCTTGCTATTCATACTAAGCGAGACTAATATTACATTTATAAATTCGCATAATTGTTATCAAAAACTGCTAACTCAGACATTTGAATTTTCTCCTCACATATCATATTAAATTGGATTTAATAAATAGAATTCAAATACAATCTCATGACATCACACATCACTCAAATACAAACTATATATTTAAAGGTTGTCTACAATCAATGGTACAAAATATGAAAGTTACGTAGCTAGCGGTTCCCACGAGTAGTACACTTTTAAGCCGGGACTGAAAACAAAAACAAACCGGTATTTTGTACTAGCTGACCCGTGCCCACTTCGTTGGGCGGTAAACATTTTTACTTATAATGAAATAAGTATTTTCGGGTTAAATCGGGTCTGATAAAAATAATAATAGAAAAATAATTTTCAAGATCGGTTCAGTAGATCCAGATTACCCCATACAACCTTAAAAACTCGCAAACTTTGCTTAGCCCATGTGTTAATCCAAGGTAGACTATCTCCATACCAAATATCATCGAAATTGGTGTAACCGTTTGAGCGTGAAGGAGTAACAAACATAGATACACACAAATTTTCGCCGTTATAATATTAGTGGGATAGTACCCATGCTGTATTTTAACAGATAGTAGGTAATTTTCACGAAGGTCGCAACAGCGAAGATGTTAATATCGGTGCCGTTTTAAATGTTCAAAATGTATATTGATTTCTTACGTAAATTTTATATTGTAGTTGTTTTAATTAGCAAGGTCCATCAGTACTTAGTCTAAGCTTGCAATACATTCATACGTAAAACTGAATACCTGCCCACCTGATTCAGTGACGGGTATGAGATATGTATTCATACGATTAAAAATTTCATATAAAATGTGCTAGCGAATGATACTGATATAATAATTAACCGTCGAAAACTCACGTGACTATTATTAGAATTACTCCAGTGAATACGAGATGCCTACAAATGTGTATTGAAATTTACTCAAGAGTGCAATGATGCAGGCATGTCGTTCACCATGTAATCCAGGTGTGCGCGGACAGACATCACCACATACAGTGTACTGTGTTTCGAAAGTTTTACTTAACACAATAATTATTGACACTTCAAGAATACTGATATTTAAATCATTTTTTTATGAATACTTAGATTACTAACTTTAAAAAATCTTTAGGATTACGTTATGTAATTGTGTCGATTGTTTATGGTGGAAATATTACTCTGTACGGGACAGATCGTCAAATTAATATTTCAACCATAATCCATACCTTTTAATATTAAAAGTACCGTTATTTCGTTGTGTTTTGGTCCTTGCTTGTGGCAGGCGCGCGCCGTTGAACACGCCTCCGCGCGCCTATCATGTCTAGCTGTCACCCGGCTCAAGAGAATAACCTATTCTTGCGGACGCTGTAGGTTTTGTTTGTCGCAAATAACAGGGTTTCGGCTCAGCTATAAATTTCTTATGAATTATGATGTGACTTGTGATGGGTAGGATAGGTAATCAGCATGCTTCTGTACTCGTGCAATCTGTGCGGACTCAAAATTTTCAACTATTTGGGTAGGAATTATCTTTTCAAAGAATTTGAATAGTCAGTCTTCTCGTGACCACGATACATGTCAGTGTAATTATAACAAAACGTCGAGGCAAGTCAAAGTAATATTATGATATTTAAATGTGACGGAATCGATCCAGTACTCTGAATTAAAAGGAGTTCGATTTGTGAACGTTTAAAAGATTCTATTATAATTAGGATGTATTATTGGGATATGGGATGCATATTCTTAGTAAATAGGTCGTTTTAAACGTTCAAAATCTAATGCAGCAGTAATAAAAAAAAATGAAAACCAAAAAAAATAAAAAAATTGAGGTCTTGTGTAGAAAATCATTATAGTCGCGAGCGTCAACAATATTAAAAAGTTTAAAATGTAGACGGTCTGTTTTATTTTTCTTTACTTTTTGGTATATTTTCAATCAACCTTCTCATAAAAGAGATTCTCAATTTGGTTTAACTTTTTATATGTGTTATATTATAAGTTATAATATAACCCCATAGTTTTTTTTTCGATTTCGGCTGTTTTGATGATTCTTTTTTTATATTCTTGTTTTGTGAAGTGGAGCTCCTCATGTATTGCCATAAATTTGATAAAGATCTCACCAGTAGTTTTTGAGCTATCTTTAATGTTGCTCTTTTGATTGTGCCTACAACGATGATAAGAGTTTTATGGTGTTAAGGTAAGTTCCCTTCAAATGTTTAAAGGAAAAATTCTTCTACAGGTGGGGTTTCCACCCACGACTAAGAATACCGGGCTAACGATTAAGGGGATTAAAACATTAGAATATTTCTTGATCTGTCCAAAGCGTTTGACGCTGTCTCTATACCGAAGCTACTTTTGAACATGAAACAACTTCGTGGTCTTGCTTTGCAAATCTTTAGACACTATCTCAGTGATAGATGGCAAAGTGTCAAATCTTCGATTAAATAAGTGACGATATGTTACTGAGTTTTGGTATTCCGCAGGGAAGTGTTTTGGGTACGGATTTATTTCTTTACCAGCCGTGGTGTTACCGGTCTAGAATAATAGTCGCCCATCTCTTTTCACGGGTGCCGTTAGAATCGGCTAAAGGATCACTTACACCAGAAAGTAGGCAGCAGCACACAGCGTCTTCTGAGTTTCGGAAATCATACTGCGCTCGCCAACCCGCCTACCAAGCGTGGCGATTTGGCGAAATGGTAAATCCCCCTTATAGGAGGGAGGCATATATCCGGCAGTGGACGTCCTGTGGCTGAGATGATGATAATGATTATTTCTTTTATATGTCAATTATCTGTATGATCACAAATTACACAAGTGTGGTATTTTTTCCTATGCTGATGATACAGCCCTCCTAACACAAGACACTTGGTGTGGTGCCAAAATTAATGCTGAAAAAGCTTTAGGCATCGTAATGAATTGCTTATCTTCAAGAGATTACTATTTTAACAAATGAGTTAAAATTGTAATCTTAGTCATTAAAACTGTTTTTGAAGGACAATACAAATATCAAATGAGTTATCAAAGTGAAAGGCTTCAGCAAATACAGCAAATACCACAGGACCCCTAATATATTTAACAAGTATGTTCTGTAAGTTATTGTCAATAAATAATTAATTAAAAAAATACAATTGAGGGAATACGTTTCTTGGCGCCATCTATCTTTAATTGTATGAACTATTAATGGGACTGATAAACCAACATTGCAGTTCCACTTTAGAATATACAAATACAAATATGTTTATTTGGACAGTAAATACAGGATACAAAAGCAACTGAAATATAATAGGGTAACGAAAACATTGAAACATTACAAAACTATGGCGACTAATGTTGCTATCTATTGTGTCGTGCAAAGCCTACACTAAGAAAACATATTTCTAGTGTCGTAGATTCTGCGTTTCCTTCAGTTATATTACATTGTGTAGTAGCCTAAACTGGATAAGGGAGATCTGACTAAAGGTGAGCTTATATAATTGTATAAGTTATTTACAAATTGTATAACTTTATTACATGTTGGGATACATTATTCAAGTTTTAGTAGGGATCCCTAAATATTTCTGGTAATACTTAGTTACTCGTTGAAGATGTAGCTAACAGGAGAAATTAAATCATTATTTTGATCGGGAAACTGTTTTCTTAGTCGATCCGCTGCTAAATTTTGCACCCTATTACTTAATAGTGCCCGTGAGTACTGGTTGCTGAGTGTCCCATGAGTACTCTTAGAAATCAAACGATTTTACAAAGGAAGCTAATTTATCCATACCAATTCTCAGCAACGCGTGGCCGAGAACAGCTAGTTAACAGGATAGTATAGGGCAGGGTTAGAACCCCTAGACATCCTCGCCGAAACCCCTAGACATCCTCGCCGAAACCCCTAGACATCCTCGCCGAAATGGATGCCAGGGTGTACCGCCAATTGCACGGTCTGGACTTAACAAGGACGACGGAAATAAGAGCGCAAGAACATCATCGCGTTCTACAACAGTGGCAAGAGCGTCTGCTTGAACCACGGAGCATTCGGCAACGGGTCGTCATAGCCATACTGCCAGTGTTTGAAGCCTGGCAGAGGAGAAAGAGGCGGGTAACATTTCGACTAACACAGGTACTCACCGGGCATGGATGTTTCGGTGAGTACCTGCACAGGATAGGAAGGGAAGCAACGCCTCTCTGTCACCACTGTGGGAATGGCCCGGACTCCGCACAGCACACGCTTGAGGAATGCCCAGCGTGGAGCTCGGAACGACAGATCCTCATAAATAGAGTTGGCGAGAACCTTTCTCTGCAGAACGTAGTGGCGGGTATGCTCGCAGATGAAAATGTGTGGCAGGCCGTGGTCTCTTTTTGTGAGAGCGTCATGACGCAAAAAGAGGCTTCCGAGCGAGACCGGGAGAGAGCCGATCCTGCTCGAAGGCGACGACGGCAGGGAGCTGGTGACAGTCACACTCTGCCGTCTGCCCCATAAAAGGGGTAGTCTATGGTCCCCTTTATATAGTTATATAAAGGAACCGACTTGTGAGTGGTGGAAATGGGGGTTTCGACCACTCTTCCAACAGGTCCGAGATGGACGGTGGTGTAAGTGGCATACATCACCGTATTAATACCGAAGTTCTGGGGTGTTCAGCTCCCGGGAACCGAAACAAGTGCGAATAGGGCACCGGCGCGTTCCATGTGAGATCCCGGAGCCCTCACAAATAGCACTGAGGCAGGCCACCGAGGGGTTTTTAGTGAGTGGAAATCTCACATAACCCGGCTACATCCCCATTGCAGTCGGGTATCTTTGGAAGATTTTCCCCTCGAAAAAAAAAAAAAAAAAAAAAAAAAAAAAAAAAAAAAAAAGGGCAGGGTTAGAAAATCGTTTTCTTACGCGGAACAATATTAACAAAATAACAGGTTCTATTGGACTGTTGTCAATCGTGAAATCTTTCTTTCAACTCTTTTTGGCTGTCTATAATATGCACAATAAGTACCTTTTTTAAGAAAATAATCAATTAGTCGCGGCATTGGAAAGATTAATAATTTTTGATTTTGTAGGGCTAAAATTACATTTTAGTTGTAAAGTATACAAAGTTATGTTAAACATCATCATCTCAGCCATAGGACGTCCACAGCTGGACATAGCCTCTGGTTGGAAGCGGCCCTCTTCCAGCCTTTTCCTGCGATCTTAGTCAGGTCGAGTGGCTACCTCCAAGTTAAATATGAATCGTAAATATATACAAATCTTTACCATACGCAGGTTTCCCTAACATTATAATAACATAGTCGCCATAAACCCGTAGCAAAGACAATTATCCTATATAATTATGTATCATTGTATATATTTATATATAATTATATATAATGAAATTATATATGATTGGATTGATGGTTGCGGGTCCGATTGCAAGTGAGTGCGGGCCAGATGTTGCCAGCGGGCCGTAGTTTGCCCAGCCCTGGTATAGAGTAATAAATAACCGCGTTATCCCAGTGCAAGGGGAAACGATTGGAGCAGTTAAACGTTTAGAGCCACAATTTATTAACAAATCGTTGGATTTCTTATCCTGTACTAAAACCTGGTCGTTAAGAATATGGAATTTATATGATGATTGCATGCAAGCATTTCGATGTGAAATTCTATTTCATTGAATTCTAATCCCAGCTTACACATAACTTAATTACTTTATTTCCGAGGCCAATACTATTACTAAACATAAAACCTTCATGGAAATATATTCGAATGCATATCATAATATATCCTAATGCCTAGTACCTACATGCGCACTATTTTCAATAACGTAGATCTAAATATCGTTAGGGACGCTTGCGCTGTCTTGCACCAAATTATCCGAGAATATTTTTTTTTACTGCATTTTTTTATTTAATATAGGTTAATGAATTATAATAGCAATAGGCGAAAATCTCGGATAATTTGGTTGGCGCAAGCGGATCTTCCCGTGGTGGTACAAACCTAGAATAGTTCTCCCCCATTTATTCATGCGGCGGGTGCCGTAAGAGTCGGCTAAGGGATCACGTACCAAAAGGTGGGCAGCAGTGCCTTATGAGGGTCGGAAATAATACTGCGCTCGCCAAGCTGTCTGCCAAGCGTGGCGAGTATTGGCAAATCCCCCCTATATGGGGGAGGCCTATGTCCAGCAGTGGACTTCCTATGGCTGAGATTATGATGAAGCGAATAATCAATACCTTCAATTCAATACCTAACATATATCTGTTGACTGTTTGAAAATAATTATATTCTGAAAACAATTGTTAATAGGATGAGAAATAGTTGGTTGACTCATAGATCATTTAAAACCCTTTTAAAATTAGATTTCCTTAAGTCCTCAGACTGGAATGAGATAAAAATGTTAATAACAGATATCGTTTTTTTTATTATCATGTAACCATGACCATTTATAATAGTATATTTCGTTTCACAATAAATAGGTATCTATGTATCATTAAACATATTTATGAGATCAACCATACGTCCATTTCTCATTAATTATCTATTTTATTCGAAAAGTACTATTAAATATACCAAATAAAGTAATAAGCTGATGGATGGATAAAACGATGAATTGCCGTATGATTGTCAATACATCAATCATTTTTTATTTGATGTATAGTACCTTCAAAACATATTAATGTAACTATTTACCGTAGTAGGTAAACAAGACGTGTAGCGCACACCATCTCTTGCACATTAGAGCGCTGCGTGTATAGTTTTTAGTCGCCGTCATTACCCGTAGTTGCGCCCTCGGGTGTGTTCCTTAATCCATCAAATTACAAGCCGGCCATCATCTTAATATCCCCCGCCCCTCGGCGGGCTTTCAATAAACCAGTACCGCATTGATAGACCCTAATTATAGTACAGTGCTTCGATCGCGCCGGTTCAGCCTCAGCACGGAATGGTAGCTCCCATGCACTTCCCAGACTCGAAGACGCTTCATGGGATTATTGAAGAAACTTGAATAACCTTGGTTACAATACATTCGCATCTTTTGATTTGTTCTCTAAATGATGTTCTAATCGAGTATTTGATATAATTACGTATATCATTCGAGATCTTTTAGTAACTTTACACTGTTTCTTACGGGTATAACGTGGTACTTACGCGTAGTCGATCACGATCGACAATTGTTTCGGCTTCTTCCGGAAGCCTTTATCAGGACGACACTCATCGCACAAATGTTGGCCCCTGCCGGGAACCCAGGATCCCGGAGACACAGAAGTCATGTCACTGACACTGACCACTGCGCCACGGCGACCGTCTCAATTACAATATAATATTTGGTTAATTTATATTATTTTAGAGTTGGCCACCCCTTCCTGTGTAAAACGGTTCAATATTTATTTTTCTGCATCTTTACCGCCGTATCTTTAGGTAAATATGCAGAAAAAATAAATTTGTATTAGATTATTTTTTATGATAGATTTAGATTTTTAAATATTTGTTTCTGTATTATTTTCTGTACATCTGTATTCAACTATGCAAATTTACTGTGTAATCTTTTATTCGTGTTCTGTTTATAAATTGCCACTTGCCATTGCAACATTACTACAATTACTTCTTTGCTTAAAAACATGTCATATTTTTTTATACATCAAGTCAATTTATTTCATAATTTATTTTTATTATATCTATATTACATATTATATCTGTTACTCGTTCAAATAATATAAATTAATTTTGCATGTTGCCTACAATTTTCCTCTTAAGTTAAGCGCATTCCTTGTAAACGTATTAGTGTACACAGTGTTGGTGTTCTAATAAAAAAATAAATAAACATTGAACCCTTTTACACGGGAAGGGGTGGCCAAAATATTGAAAAGAATTAGTTATTCAGCCTTAGGAATCTATATCGCTACATTAGTGAGCGCAAGCTTCTCCGTCCGGCCCTTGCTGCGTACTCGCGCCGCGTTTGTTTGTAAGATATTGTCAGTTTGCCGCAGGATTGTTTAGATCGACGAGATATGAGGCGTGTGTTCAGCACGTCTCGTAGCCCCGGGGCCAGGCGTTCCCGTTCTCTCTATAAATAATAGATAAAACAATTACTATTTGTTTGTTAAATGTAAATCGAAAGAGGCGAATAAACATTTTCAATTATATTGTTGTAATTTGATTTGTTTCACAATTATGCTGTATGTTCAGGCACCTGTCTTTGAGAGCCAGTTAACATGTTAGGTGATTCCTGACTACAAACGCTACATTAAAGTATAAAAAGATGCTCATATTTTCCAGAACGACGAGTAGTCTTCTATAGTCGAATGAAAATTGTAAGTTCATTAGAAAATATGTAGGTACTATTGGAACCATAACGAGTCGCTGCATTTATTAAATTGATATCTCTAATTACATTAAAAAATTGGAGCTAAAATGCATTCGACAATTTGCATTCGTGGGATTTTACGAATACATTTTTTAGAACTGGTATAACATTGAATAGTTACCATTTTAAGTATTGTCACATGCATTTGTTATTTAAATTATGGTAATTTAAATCAAACGTAATAAACTGACGTTGGAAAACTATATACACCTGTATTTTATGACATACTAATTTGCATACAAAGCATTTTTGGTAAATATTCGATGAATGTATGCTAAACTATGTAAATTGATTCAATATCCTTTTTTCGGTTCAAAAACAATAATACCTCGTGTAGGAAATATAAAGTAAAATAATAGATGTATACCTATACTATATTTTATGTTAATTTAACCGTACACAATAAATTTACATTGCAAATTAAACCTTTTTTTATGTATAATTAAAATACATTATTATGCAAATAGTGCATTATATGCGAACATGATTGATTTATTATTAAGAGCTATTCTAAGTAGAAAATAATTGTATGTTTTGTTATAAATCACTAGAATTGAACATCGCTATTTAAAAGCTGATTTATTATTTAAACGTTAAGGTTGTTTGGTGAATGTCGTGTGGAATTGAGTTATGTTGCGTTTAAATATTACTTGAATACAGTAAACTCGCAATAACATTCTATATGACTTTATATTAAATTTATAGCTTAGAACTATATTCTTAACTATACTGCGATCTTTACGAGGTAGCGCGCTTACCAGTCCACGTTTCCCATTTGAGAACCTTTCAAAATCCTAATCGGTTGTGCAAGTTTATATGACTAAATTTTCTGAGTTTGGAGACTTTATTTCGCGAATCTCAAAGTTTCCTATTTCATCGCCGAGCCCTTTCCATTGCTCTTTGTGAGATTATGAGGTCAATACCAATAGTCAGTGTCCACCTTTTGGTTTTTTTTTCAATGGCCGATGCCTTTATTATAATAAAATGCTAATGACTAATTACAATACTACGGCTTCTACAAAAAAAAAAATCTCTAACCAGGTACCAGTTGGCAGCGTGCCCAGAATGCTAGCAGTAGCCACGTTGAATTGCAATTCTGATCCAGCCAAATATGTGCCAGCATTTTGGTCACGCGTCCATCGATCAAGCGCTCTGATAAGTTCTGGTTACATATTATATCATGCACTTTTCCAAGATATTCGTCTTGAGGCATTCGCGAGGTGAACACCGTGGAGGATGGACGATACACCTTTTTTCGAATTTGTTTTTTTTTTTCGTTACCGATTCACACATCTAATTACACATATAATTGAACTTTCCACATTGCCGGTTTTAGTACTAATCACACTGTTGTGGGGATGTATCCTATATCTTTTTGATTTGATTTATGAAGGGAAATTCTTAAATAAGGTGAAAACGGTTGAAAATTTCGATGATTCGCGAAACCTCAGGATTAATATGAATAATTTAATGAGTTTTGGTAACATTTGGAATACCTACATCTGAAAGTGTCGATCTAGTCTGAACTAATCGATTAATATCAAGTTACAATTACCAAATGGTATAGAATTATGTGCCGTCAAAGCATATTGGCCTTTGTCTATTAAATTCGACCTAAAGTTCACAGTCGGCGTTACTACGAATGGTTACCGCGATATGTCACTATTTTTCACAGGCAGGTATCGGCCACTTATCGCCCGGACTCCTACAAATCGTCCCCGACTTTCTCCAGTAAACGTCCTATAAAATTGACATCGTGAGTCCCGACCCGGCCATAAACAAGCCAACGATGCGAAGCTTTTATGATCCAGTAATGTGCTAAAACTACAGCCATACTCAACCCGTGTATATATATATATATATATATATACATGGACACACAACAGTAACATGGAATAAAATAATACAATTTTTGTAATAATCGTCACATTATTGTTTTTATAATAAGAAAAAAAACAATAATTGAAATTGAATTTAATGTGAATTTTATGAGGCTAGAAAAAAATACTGTAATGAATGAGAGTATCGTGGCTAATAATTACTCGTATATAGTCGACATATATAGTATATATATGTAATTTGACTGTCCGGTTGGCGCACTTGGTAGCACTCTGCCTCCTGAGCCGCTGGTCCTGGGTTCGATTCCCGGACAGGTCAAACATTTGTGTGTATGAACATGTCTGTTTGACCTGTGTCTGGGTGTGTATATGTATATAACTATATATATCAGTCAACAGGTTACCATCGTACAGGCTCTAGTACCTAGTTTGGGACCTGAAGACATTGTGTATTTAAAAAAAAAAAAAACGATATAGATGTAGACAAATTTTGTTTCACGGAAATTACAGTCACTATTTTTGGTTGCCTGGAAGAAATCGCTTTTGGTTGCCTGGAAGAAATCGCTTTAAGCAATAAGGCCGCCCTTTGTATCACTGTATCTATATTTGTTTCTTTTCTTTATGTGTGTAGTTTTTAAATAGTGTGCAAATAAAGAGTTTTCTATCTATCTATCTATCTATTTATAACGCTCTCAAACTAGACGTCAATTTTATTTATGCGCTTTATACGAGAGGCGTTGATGTTGATCGTTACAGCCAACAGCTGCCAATTTGTAGACGTTTCTATTTGCCCGTGTGATATAGCATGCTCGCGAGGGCCGAGATTTCCGTAATTCTAAGAAAGTAAGTTTTTTTATTAACATAATTCAACCACATTACGCTGTGATTGTACTATAATCATGTGATATTTCTTACGACCATTTGTGGCGAATAACATTAGACCTCGGTAGAATGTTATCGTAGTAATTGAATGAAATTAGGTAATTATTAAAGAGACACACTTGTTTTACGAATTTAATGCGTTTTTCAGTGTTTGATAATACCAGGGCCATCGAGAGCTTTACAAAAATTGTATCATGGGATCGTAGCGGTTCACTTCAATGTATTGTGGAACGAATTTTGCGTGGGTTTTGAAAATAGAATCCAACCAGATGGGTAGCTTTAAAATGTTAGAAATGTTTATGAAACCATTTCTTGCCACTGTCATCATGTCACCATACATCGTAAATGTGCGGTAAATAATAAGTTACCGTACAAGTGCAAGTAATAACCGTTACTTGTGGGATTATAGACTATGTTTTACTTAAGCAAAGCTTTGGGAGTGATGTGATAGCTCAGTGGTGAGAGCGTCGGCTGTCAAACTGACGGACGCTGGATTGATTCCCACCAAAGGCCTGAGCTTCCGGTACACGTAACACCGTTATCAAATTATAACCAGCATGGTTATAATTGACCACCCTCAAGTTTGAAAAACTGTCACCAAACACTTAGTGTGTTCAGGCAGCAGTCCTTGAGAGCGTGAGCATTCCTAGGTCTAGTGTGATAACATCTTCGACCACATCGTCACTGACAATCAAGTGAGATTGTGGTCAAACGCTTGATTTATACAATGTAAAAAACATTTGGGCTGACCTTTTATTTAAGTGATACCGTGCTCAAGAGGGCGTTATAAGGCGTCTGTTTCGGTTGGTGTCTTAAGACAAGTCCTTAGGCCACATCAGAGGCTTCGGGTGGTCTGAAAACTAGCATTGGGCTGGCTACTAGCCTATCCGCCAACCCGTATTGGCGTGGTGTATTATGGCTAACACTTCGCTCTCTATGAGGAAGAATCACCTAGTACCTAAAATAAATAAACACTACTTCACAAAATAGCTTCGGACTTTGGTGCGAGACATGTCATGTCTGCCTGGCCTACTGACAGAGTTAACTACCGTTCTGTATGGATGGATCGTTTGTGAAATTGTGTGGATTGTAGCCGCGGGTGTCAACGGTACCGGGCCGCGTGACCGCGCCGCTGGCTTCTTCTAAATCAGTGGTTCCCAACCTTTTATTTACCAAGGACCACTTTGATTTATTTTATTTTTGCAGGGACCACGATGTACAAGTAAATAAATTGAATTAATCGAAAAATAAACTTTTTAATCGTCATTAGTATCATGCGTTAAAAATGTTATTTTAATAAACATTAACAATTTTAAGTAGAAGAGCTACTCTAGGTATTCCTGTTTTTAACAAAAAAAGACTTCTCAAATAAATAAGACTTAAATAGTTTCTTTCAGATTCTATACTTTTGAAATTCAATGCATTTTTCCTGTATTGGCCACCCGAGTTCTTGCACGGTGTGCCGGCGACGCATCGCCCGCGAATCTAAATCGTTCGCGGAACATATTTTGAGTCCTGTGGACCACTAGTGGTCCGCGGACCACTGGTTGGGAACCAATGTTCTAAATGATTACTCGAACTCGATTGTGTTGCACTGGCCACATTGTCTCGACAGAGTCGCGTGACAGCCTGTCGTTACCCCCACTTTCTACTTCTGTCTCGGACACAATCGACCTAGCCAAATTAGTTTCAAAAATATTTCAAAGTTATAATTGGGCCCATGGTGGTCCATAAGTCTTTTATTATGAGATTACCTATTATAAAAATAACGAAATCAATAGTTTGCGACAGGCAAGAAATTAAACTGACACTTTCGTGTTTGATTTCTTTTACATTTTATTATTAGTATAGAAGTTGGTAGCCGATGTTGAACCTTATTTATCCTTGAATATATAGCAAATTTATTATTAATCGAGCACTAATTTTAGTAGGTACATAAGGATTTTTTGTAAATTCCTTAAAGTAACGACAATTCAGGGCTGGTATGGTGAGGGTCGATTACTGCTGAGGCGGTCGCTGTATCGAATTCTAACTAAGGTTTGAGGTTTTGGTGTAGGCGAACTTCCTGTGGCAAACCGTTTTCTGTTTGGTACATTCTAGTGCCCGACTAGATTTCCACCACCCGCCTGTGATCAAGTACCCGACAGTGCGGTCTGCGACACATTTTACCACATAGATAATAGTTTTCCCAGGAAAGTATCGTTTCCGGTAGCAAATAAATGTTTCATGTATCAATGAATTTATTATAATAATTTGTAAAAAATAACAGCTTGACATATCTCTAGGAAACCCTAATTATGATGACGATAGACTCGATATGTAAACTCTAAGGCTTTCACGGCTTTACTGAGTTAATGAGTAACAGAGAAGACGCCGCGAAGGAGAGTTCTACGCTCTTGTCGCCGCTCGGACCTGAGCCACTGAAGATGTCGACCGCAGTGATCGACGAAACGTCTGGAACACAAGTTTCATTTAAACCACGGCCAAACAGCCCGGAAGCAATACATACAACATGATAGACTCGATAACTTATTATGTTAAGGCGCGGCAAATAGAACTTTAAGAACAATTTGAAAATATTTCAACGTTCAAAAATAAATGCATAATATTGTTTATTAAATATTATCTAAACGAATTAATTAATTTAACACTATGTGGTTTGTCCTGAAACGGTATAATTATAAAAATAACTTATATTTATGTTTAATTCATTGCAACTTCATTTTCAACTATTTGCCTGCATTACTTCTCCAACATGTCCAAACGCCGACCGAAAATATTTCAACGTTCAAAAATAAATGCATAATATTGTTTATTAAATATTATCTAAACGAATTAATTAATTTAACACTATGTGGTTTGTCCTGAAACGGTATAATTATAAAAATAACTTATATTTATGTTTAATTCATTGCAACTTCATTTTCAACTATTTGCCTGCATTACTTCTCCAACATGTCCAAACGCCGACTTCTATCCCTCAATTTATTATCACAGTTGCTTCATTCCCTTTACGAAGGACGGAAACCCAAATAAAAACGGTACGTCATTATGGTCGTCAAGATGAATAATACCTTGACTTTAACCTTCAAAATCACGTATTATTAGGCTCATGTATTATTATTCGAGATATTCAGGAACAATAAAGTTTGCATATGAAAATGGCTTCCTCCTGCACACTTTATGAGCCCGCATTCTTCATCAGTGGAATGCATACACTGTGATTGGCCATTCGTGGGATTTTTGTCCCGATAAGCCATCTGTTTCGCGTGATATGTATTCTGCCTATTGCCATTACATCTTGTTAATCTGTATTTTGTGTGTTACTCGTAATTTAATGACAGATTTCAAAATGACTTGAGGGAGCTTCAAGGACGCATTGGTAAAAGTTCAAAGTGCATTCAGGCATATTTTTATGAACAGTCGTCTTTTTCGAAAAATCAGAAATGTTACAAAATAATATTTGATAGCGCTATGACAAAAGTTTATTGTAAATTCAGGAAAGATAGCGGTATACAATATTTAGGTTTTTAGGGTATTATATTATATTGTCGTAAACATGTATACAAGTTTCACACAACAATTTAAAACACCTTTTCCGGATATTTTGTTTCATTAATTTCCTCGATATAGTTTGGTTGTGTCAGCAGAAGGGTCAACCTCATAAAAATGTCTGTGCTGTGGAATGTATATACTATAAAATAAATTATAATTTAAATTATTTTTAAATTTAGCGTTAATCGTGTACCGTTTTCAGTCCTTATGTACATGTTGTTAGATATAAGTTCTTTTTAGTGGCTACAGCAATCGGAATACGCGTTGAGGCAATAACTTCCTATTATCGTTCACTAACACTGCAGACGTTATTCTGCTACTGGATATATTATTGCTTTACTGACTTGCCGCGGTTTCTCTCGACCAACTGTCAGAACAGAGCAATGTTATTTAATATCGATAGTAAATAGCGTTATTACCGTAATAAGTAAAGGTGATATATAGTTATGGGCCTTAAAAATGACGGTTTCTCTACTTACGTAAGATATCTGATAACATTGTTGTTTTTTATCACCCATCCATGTTCAATCCTTCTAGTTTAGTTCCATATTTTAATGTTGTTTCTACTTTTGATTTGACACCAAACAAATCGGTACTCAAATACAAAACAACCAATATATAATAATATCACTGGTAAAGTTTGTTACTTGCGTACGATATTCAAAATTATGCAGGTAGTACATAATGAATGACATCCATCTTGACGCAGGAATCTGTTAAATACAGTTATAAAATACAACAGACATCAAACATGATCATCAAATTTTCACTCATGTATTTGCAATTGTGCGTACATATTTGAAAACAACGATGTATATTTGTGACGGCTCAAGAAATCAATAACATTTATATTATTTTCCAAAAACTCTTTTTTATACACTCTCATATGAAAACAGTTTGGCAACATACAGAATATTGTCACCTGTGGTAGATCCGGCCGCTTCCAACAGGTCCTTATGGAAATCAATGGGGGAGGCCTATGTCCAGCAGTGGACGTCCTATGGCTGAGATGATGATGATGATGATGATGATGATGGTGGTAGATCCGTCAGTGACTATAGCATAGGCAACAATTTGGGCAGAGACACGGGCATCGCCGCAGCTAAGAGCAAATATAATACACAAGCAACAAACCATTGCCCACTGTAACCAGACATCGAGAACGAATAAGTTTGGGAATATCCTCATAAGCATGCCTTGTTTTTAATTTCTTGCAGTGGTAATGTAATGTAATAGGTACGACCTACTGATCACTTTCTAGTTGTTACTTTTTATTGAAAAGTCATGGGGTATCACTAAATAATATATATACAAAGACTGCTGTGTGAGTATTCCATGAGTTAAGAAATAACTAAAATTTCTTACTATCAGGTGACCCGTATGCTTGTTTGCCACCTATGCAACTATATATGCCAACAAAAAGTATTTAATGAGTATTATTTTAAAATATTGTATGCATCGATATTATACATGCCAAAGCTTGTGTGTGTAACTATTAGTATGTTTGTTACCAAACCGCTACGGGATACCGCTAAAACGTCTGAAACGGATTTATATAAATTTGGTACGAAGATTTCTTGACTAAAAATAACACAGTAATTTTTTTTAAACAAACTTAGTCCCAGTTTATGATTCGATTTTTACTAGAGGTATAATCGTTATCCTAACCTGGGTCTCGTACATCGAAAGGCCCTTAATTGCTTAAATTTTCACTTTGAATTATCTCATTATTTACAAAAATATCGTGGCTTAAGCTTAATCCCATTTGAGCTAGTCTAGGACTGAGAAGGATGCTCCGGGATAAGTTTCCAATTCATAAACTAACAGACACACATACGCTGACCGTCTTTCTTATGAACATAGATATCTTCCAGTAATACCAGTACTATTTATTAGATTGAGTCGTGAGACCGCGGCTCGGCCAGTAGCCGGCCCTCCGAGTAAAATAAATAAATAGAAAATGTATCCAAGTCTCTCAACCCAATAAAGTAACGGTATGCTTGCTTTTCTACCGTTTGCAATTTCTACACATGAATCATTATCCGGTATTGTAGATGTTGAATCAATAAATTGTTTATTGACCAGTAATCCCGTGCTTGGTATGTGTGTATTGGGTGTTTTTATATTTGGGGCGTTGGGTATATATCGTGCCTATGGCTTCTTGTTGCCGTGGGGTACCGGATTAGAATTGTACCCCCTATCTCTACACGTGGGTGCCGTAAGAGTCGGCTAAAGGATCACGTACCAGAACAGAAGGTGGGCAGCAGCGCCTTCTGCCGATAAAATCAACATACTGGGGTCGCCAACCCGCCTGCGAAGTGTATTGATACAACAATATGCGAAATATATTGGAAAAACAATTGTGCGAAAAGTTTTTAAACATCTCCCATATCATACCCAAGTCCGGCTATAAAAATAAAATTGAATGTCATCTGATATAGATGGCAAAAAGAAAAACAAAAATGCGCCATACTCCTCAGCGAGCACTGGCAAACCCCCGCTCCCCTATAGATTTACGCGAGAGGTAGTAGGACGTGGATACGCGGGTGAAACGGCGGGGCAGAGATAGTAGCTATACTATCGTTAGCAGTATAGCTAACGATAGTAGTTACGAAGCTAGATCCTACCAATTATTTTTCCTTTTTCCCTGTACCCATGTGATTCAACAATTATAAACGTATGTTAAGCATTGAGTTTGTCTAATTCTACAAGTAAGTACGAGATCGCGCCGGGTCGCTTAAGTTTATTATAATTTTATGAAAAATCCGATCGAATTCCAGAGTCTAAAAATTTAAATTTTATTTATAAAGTAATATTACTTCATTTTTTCCTTGTCAATATAAACCTTCTTTGTAAGTTTCATCATTTGACAAAATAAATCATGTACCTATTTGTTTGTTTTCTTATGCAATGTTCGAAGTGACTAGTAATCTTGATTTATTAGTCTAAGAGGTATAACTATGGATATAATCCGTAAGATATGAGTTGCTACTTGAAACATAACTTACAAAAAAAAAAAACTTACGTAACAATATACGTGTACAATGAAATTGGTGATTGTAATCCGACAGAAATTAAAATATCATAAAACGAACAATGATCTAATGATATTCTGATGGTGTACGTACACAATAGAAATATTTAAGTTTTCAAAGAATACTTCCAGGACCCCCCTATAAACGTCGACGCGTACCCACATTCACACCCCCACACTAAAATATACCTTGTTCGAGGGAGGTATAAAGAAAAACTGGTAGACCATTTTCTTTGACAACTCTTCCGTGGTGGGCAATAAATTATGAGCTGCGGAACAAAAAATGTGCTAAAAGTTATTAAGCATCTTCCATATCATCCCCTAGTCCGACTATAAAAATAAAATTGAATGTCTTTTGCTATAGATGGCAAAAATAAAAACAAAAATGCGCCACACACCTCAGCTGCCGGAAACATTAAATGTCTCAGACAAAACAATCAAAACATTGATTTTAATAATATTCAAACTTTAAATAAACCATCGGTTTTTCGAGGATGCCTGCAGAAGTTCTTGATTTGGTATATATATACACCATTTTGTACTTTTAACACAAAAAAATTGAGTTCTGTATAGTGTCTTACGTCATAGTATACATACATATACATTATACATAATATATAATGCTTTTCGATTGCTTATTTTGATTTCTTATCTATCCTAAAATTGAAATAATCATGTTAATTAAGAATAATAATAATATGGGACAACATTCACACGAGGTTTTCAGGTCGCAAACTAGGCAGAGCCTGTACTATGGTAACCTGATGACTGATATATATACTTAAATACGTACTTATATACATATGCACATCCAGAGACAGGTCAAACAGACATGTTCATACACATAAATGTTTGACCTATTCGGGAATCGAACCCGGGACCAGCGGCTTAGAAGGCAGAGTGCTACCAACTGAGCCAACCGGCCAGTCAATTGAATAATGTCAGTAATATATATAAGTTTCGCGCTCTCTTGAATTTGGAAGACACATTTGGATAACACATTTTGTGGAAATCATTTGTTGCCGGCATCATTTTAGCATTAATCTTATTAGTCAGTTCTGGTTAATATTGTTTGATATTTGCATAGAAATTGGTTTATAAATTGCTTTCCGGGTGATCGGTGTTTCACTTACCTCTATTAGTTTTAGTTAAGCCTGAAGCGGTTTTAGAAACCAATTACGTTACACTGCAAGCTATAGTCAAGCCGACGAGAAAGTGCATTTGATAGTGAGTGTTCGTAGCGGTCTGTAAACTCTATCTGGGGGCCTATAAACCCAGTCCGAACCGATATCCATTATTCATCCGTCGAACATTTTCACAGAACATCAATGTTGGCACAGTTAAATTGCATCAAAATCGGACAGCCGGTTATTGAGTTACACTACAATAACTGAAAAGTGCTACGCATACCTCGACGATATTATAGTTGCGGGTGAAGACATTGGAGAACGTACAAATTTTTTTTTTTAAACACAAACAATGACAAATTGATCCCGTATACCTGTAAGAGCTAAGATCACTAAAACGGGCAAACAATTTTTTTGACAAATAATGGAACTGACTTCAACACTCAATGTGTAAAATAACTTGTCGAAGTCGGTGCCATGAGCACAATATTGTGATAATAGTTACTTTTGTGACCTATCATGTTTTATGGTATTTTTTTTTTAATGTACGTATGTTTATTAAAGTTTTATACTTTGCTTTTTTGTTACAGGTCTAAAGCAGACTCAGTTATGACCCCAAAAAGTCGCCGGTAAGTTACTGTAATATTAAGTACTGAAACGTTGCCGTGGGTTCAAGTCCCAACTAGTATCCCACCAATATTTGAAAGTTTTGTGTAAGTAATAGTTTAATGTATTTCTAAGTTGAATTAAGCTGCAGTATTGGTATAATTTACTTTTACGCCACAATGGGAACTTCAAAATTTTACTCGAAAAAAATTTTATGCAAAGAAAGACCAGATCCCGTTTTTAAAAGTTACTTTATAAAGTTGGCAACTGTCCTTTTAGATCAAGGAATAGGTTTAAACAATAATTGTTTGTAAACTCTAAGGCTTTCACGGCCGGCGTTGCATGTTGTATGTATTGCTTCCGGGCTGTTTGGCCGTGGTCTATGTGAAACTTTTGTTCCAGGAGTTTCGTCGATCACTGCGGTCGACATCTTCAGTGATTCAGGTCCGAGCGGCGACAAGAGCGTAGAACTCTCCTTCGCGGCGTCTTCTCTGATACTGATGACGACGAATGATGATCGACGAAACGTCTGGAACAAAAGTTTCACATAGACCACGGCTAAACAGCCCGGAAGCAATACATACAACAATAATTGTTTGCCGTGCAAGAATTTTGTGTATAAGGATATATGCAATGATAAATAATTGGCAGTGATTCACTTACTCACTTACTTACTTACTAAATTACTCCTCTGGCTCAGCGACCCAAAATGAGTCTTGACCTTCGATATGAGAATTTAGTGATTCTCTTTTTCAATTAAAATTCTGTAAAACAAGATAAGTTATAATATAGTTACGATAAAGTCCGAATCAATATGACACTATACACACAATAGCAACACGAAAGTTGGAAGATTTTGTAAAAAAAACGGGTACTTTAAGTAAAATAATTCGTCACTTATTTGGTGCCGACTAAAACTACCCGCGATTGGCCAGCAATTGAATAAAACTCGTCTAATATTAAAGATAGCGTTCGGTGGACTTATAAGAAATTTATATTTTAGCGTAAATAGAATACGAGCTATTTCAGTCTGAAGATTTTAAGTCAATTTGAACAGAATTAGGGTCATTGTCATACCCGAGACACGTATTCTATAATGCTCAAAGTATAGAATTAAAGAAAGCTTTATAAGAAATAAAAAACTATTTATTCAACACAAACTTGACAAGCTAGTCAAACTTCCCTTTCGGGTTAAAGGCTTTTTAAAAACTAAATTAATTAATTAAAACGACAATTACGTCCAGCCGATTTGGAGGCTCGATTTAATGTGTTCATAATATAAAACTTAACCTACAGGAAGGCACACCATCGCGTGTGGCCGTTCCCAGAAAGCTTTTACATAAACCGCTGACGATGTGAAGTCAGCGGAGGAATACCGAGAACAATGCTTATTAATCTAAAATGGAAGGTTCGGGCGGATGTATAACTCCTCCCTCCCCAAGAGGGAAATTATCGGTGCGTTCGTTTTTAATAACGTGCCGATAATTTCGTGAACAAATTAAAATTATCTTATTTCGAAACACATATGACATAATTACAAAGAAACATATAATAACTAAAACTAAAGAAGAGTATACAACTACACTGAAGTTAAAGTCCGATTCTTCAAAAACACTGTTCACCATTTCACTGTGCTTTAGCGCATATGACATATATTTCACTTCATCTAAACTGATTCTTTGCATGTTTAGTGCACTTGTACTGGATAGCGATGTGCCAATACTCGCACTGTTGTGGAGGCGAGGCAGATCGATGACAGGAATCTGGTCATCAAATATGCTCTCGGTGTAGGCACGATGATGTCGGATCTGAATGCCGTGGATTTCAAAATCACAGGGCTTGTCCAGAGTTGCAATATATGTTCCGAAGACTGGATGCTTAGTAACCTCGGCATCGCAATATGTTGTTACTACAGTTTTAAGTCGTGAATATAAAATCCAACTAGTAGCAGCAATTTGTTGAACACGTACGTCTTCAAGTTGGATTTGTCGTTGCACGCAGCGAGTGAGGTTATTATCAAACCTCATGAGTTGTTCGATGCAGGTAGGCTCTGGGTAAGGAGCCTTGTTGTTATCAGCACACAGGTAGTGGTCTCCAGCGGCAAGAGGTCGGCATGGATTTTCAATCGGAAGGTATTTCATTCCCTTTGCCAAAAGGTAAGGATATTGGGGAAAAATGGAAAAGGTTTTATTTTCAAACTCACGGAACATTGGTAACGAATATAGTTTAAAATAATTGTAAGTAGTATTGTCGGTAAGGGGCACCTCTATTATAAACGTAATCTGGTTATGTTTGATATAAGACTTAATGCTAAATGTTTCTTCGAGCTTTACCAAATTTCTTTCAGTTACAGGATATACCAAGTTTTCGGTGTTACTTATAAGCGTTAAATGATGTAACAGTTCAGTGGAGTTCACTATAGACTGGTGCAATACTGATAATTTGCTGAAGGCCAGGGCAGTTTCAATTTCACCTAATTTTACAAATATTGTCCTAAAGTTACTTATGAATAGATTATAGAAGCTAACAATATACGTGGAATAGTCCCAGCGTTTCTTTTGAGACGCCAGTTCTTTTAACATTGATTCTAAAATTTTCATGCGTGCCTCTAATAAAACTGAGTTCTTATACATGGTATCTGTTGTGTTAATAAAGCTATCAATTACTTGTGAAACTAAAGTTAATTTCTTTGAAATAATAATTTGGTTCTTTCCAAGTTTAGACGTAAGTTGATCATACTTTGTTGCATCACCGTGGTCGAGATTACCTGTTATGATTTTAATGAGTGAACCCAAAGGGTTAAGTAAACCTCGCTTAAATCGTTGTTGCGGAACAAGTTGTCTGTATTTCTGAGTAGTTATATCACGTAAGTAATCCAAATGCATATTCATGGTCACAAAATCACGAGGATATGATTCGTTTTGTTTTATTAAAATATTAAATTCGTTATAATTATGTATTACAAAGCATAAATCATCGTAGATTCTTTCCAAGTCCAAAGTTTTAATAATAGTCCAATGATCAGTTTGCATATGAGCTTGACCTTCTTTTACTGGTAGTATGCCTGGGTTTCCCTCAAGTCATCGCAGATGAAGGCCCAGCACCGGCATCGCTACGATCAGAACGCTCCACCTGCGGAGGGCGTTTTATGTTTTTAATAGGTACCTTCGTAACTCGTTCGCCTATTTGTATGGGTACTACATTCCTATCTGTCCTGCCTACAACTTTTGCTTTAGTATATCTGGGTTTGTCTTTACTTTTCCTTTTATTCACGTCTTTGGCGAAAATAGTTTTTCCGTCTTGAAAATCTATTCTCTCCTCCCCACCTTTCTTTTCCCTGATCTTTTCCTTACTCTCTGTCATTTTCTCTGCTAATTGTTTGTATAAAAATTTCGTTCGCTTAGCGTGGTCTTTCACTAATTGTTGTATATACTGTCTTTCCGATTCTATACCGAAAGGACTACCTGAGTCGGTGTGTCCGAAAGCTACTTCGAATGGGGTTAGGCCCGTGACTGAATGGATGGAATTGTTATATGCGATTATAGAGTACATCATGGCTGATGCTACATCTGTACACTTTTGTTCATACTTAGCGCATCTATAGATTTCGCAGATAGTAGAATGTAAACGTTCTATCAGACCCATCGAGTTAGGGTTATTGGGTGTGCCAATATGAAGTTCAATTTTATGTAGAGATAAAAATTCTTTAATTAGCTCATTGTTGAACTCTGTGCCTGGATCTGAACTAATTCTTTTTGGAATACCATAGAATGAGAAATATTTCATAAGCGCGCGAACTACTTCGGGCGTTGATCTGTTGGTAATTGGTATAGCTTGGCCTAACTTACTAAAAGCGTCTACAAGTGTTAAAAAGTATTGACCTTCAATTTGAAATAGATCTATAAATAGCTCTTGGAACGGAGCGTCTTGCGTTTGAGTTAGCTGTAAGAAGGGTTTGAGGGGCTTACGATCATATTTCATTTTACGGCATATTTCACAAGCGTTAATTATTGCTGCAATTGTTTCGTGCATGTTGACCCAATAATAAGTTCTACGTATGTTAGCTAAAGTCTCTTTAGTGCCACGATGGCACGTTTTTCCTTCATGGTACTTTAACACTATAGCTCTCTGTTCTCCTTCATCCTCTACATATACTACGCGTTCTGTACATTCAATTAACTGTACGGTACCTTTCCTAAACAACTCTACCACTATACGACTGAACTGACGGCGATGTTCTTCATGTTCGAAATATATAAAGTATTTTATCTTTGGCCTGATATATTCTTTGAGAAACTTCTTTACTAACTCTGAATTATCTATGGGTAAAAACACTTCTAGCACCTTTTGTTTAAGGCGAGATATGTCTTTAACCTGTATGTCATTATTGAACCATGTAAAGACAAGAATTTGGTTTGGTTTTGTGTCAATAGCCTCTTTTAATATCGGTATATCTGTTACGTCTACATCCATAGCAGAATGCACTGTGTTAGAAAGAGATGGTTCTCTAATAGGGTATCTGATTTCGCTATCTGCGCTTGCAATAGACAGCGTATCAGAGCCTGAAATGGACATAGGACTTGCTGAAGCTGTGGCGCTAGCGTCAGATATTGTAATGGTTGAGGAGTCATTTCGTTCATTTTTCTTTTTAGCTGTCAGTCGTACAATGTCGTTTACTAAATTATCTACATGTTCCCTAAGTTGTTGTTCCTTGCTGTCAACATTAACTTTCATGGACTGACCTCCGTCGTCAGTGTCAGAGAGAGCATTTACCTTTATTCTCGATAGAGCATCTGCATTCGTGTTCTGGTTACCTTTCTTGTATACAATGTCATAGTCATAGTCAAGTAGTCTCAGTCTCCAACGGGTAAGTTTACTACTAGAATCTTGTTGGGCTTCAAGCCACGATAAAGGCATGTGGTCAGTATAGATGGTGAATTTACGACCGTAGAGATACGGACGAAAATGTTTAACGGCCCAAATAATAGCTAAGCATTCTCGTTCAATCGTGCTATAGCGTGATTCGGTATCGCTGAGGGTCCTACTCGCGTATGCAATTGGTTTGTCACTGCCTATTTGGCCTTGTGATAAAACAGCGCCAAGTGCAACATTCGATGCGTCAGTCGTGAGTATAAATGTCTTATCAAAGTCAGGGTATTGAAGCAACGGGGCATTTGTCAAAAGTTCCTTACATTTGTTGAATGCATCAATGTAATTTTGGTCAGTTACTATTTTGTTACGTTTCTTTAGGCATGATGTTAGAGGCTTAGTCACTTGTGCAAAGTCTTTGATGAAGCGTCGGTAATAACCAATAAGTCCGAGGAAACTTTTTATTTCGGTAGTCGTCGTGGGTAAAGGGTAGTTCAATACTGCAGTAACCTTATCGTCGTTGGGCTTAAGCCCGTCTTTTGTAATAGTATGACCTAAGTAAAGGACTTCCTTTCTCAAGAATTCAGACTTGTCTAACTGAACTTTAAGATTGGTTGCCCTGAGTCTGTCAAATATAGTCCGTAGCTTTTGGATATGGTCGTCTAAGCTCGCTGAAAACACTATGACGTCATCAAGATATACCATACAGTGTATTCCCTGCAATCCTCTTAACACATTATCCATGGCTCGCTGAAAGGTAGCCGGGGCTGTCTTCAAGCCAAAGGGCATACGCAAAAAGTGATAATGGCCGTTCTGCGTGCTGAATGCTGTCTTCTCTTTATCCTGTTCCTCGACCTCAATCTGATGGTATCCACTAGCTAAATCAAGCGTGCTGAAGTATGAGCTTTTCCCTAATTTGTCAAATAAGTCGTTTATGTTAGGTAAGGGGTAACGGTCATCAATAGTGATGTCATTTAGTCGTCTAAAATCAACTACCATACGCCATTTTAGTTCTCCGGATGCATCCATCTTCTTTGGAACAAGATGGACGGGGGCATTCCAGGGAGAATGAGATTCCTGAATGACATTATCTTTCAAAAGCTTTTCAACTTGTTGGTTTATTTCATTAACTTGAGCAGGCGATTGTCTAAAAGGTCTGACAAAAATTGGGTCTTCGTTCTTTGTACGTATTCTATGTTTAACCTGATTTGTGAAACTCAAAGGAATTTGGTCACAATAAAATATGTCTTTATAGTCTCTACAAAGTCGCAATATTTTTTCATGTTCCTCACTATTAGTGTGTTCAAGCCTTAATTTTTGTAGGTTTTGTTCCAGTAGTTGGTCTGTCTCTATGTCTGTACTATGTCTAGTAAAATTAATGTTACAGTCAGTCGCGTCAAACTGTGTTACTGTGAAAGGCCGGAATACAGTCAGAGTTAAGGGCTGGTCAGTGATGTTCTGTATGACAGTCGATGCGTACCCATTTGTGCAGTTGACCAGGGCACTGGGCATACGTACACCAGAGGTGAATTCTTTGAACTCAACTATAGCTTCGCCTGAGTGCTGGTCTATCGGGATTTTAACGCGTTGTTCACATCGTGGTTTTAATTCAATGACGTAATTTAAATTATTTACAATTGGAATACAAGTTGTATTAGTACGTAATACCAGGTGTTTTAAGTCGATAATTGCATCTAACTGTTTCAGTAAGTCATTACCAATAAGTCCATCATACCGTCCGTCTACGTCGTACAAATAAAACTTATGGTAGTCGTTACTGTTAAATGTCGGTAGCAGTGGTATATCTATGACCTCGTTATGTCGACTAGTTGCATGCGTGCTGACTACTTGGAATGGTTCATGTTTAATATAAGCTGAGAAATAGTAATAAGCCATGCGAGGGCTTATGAAAGAACGAGTACTTCCCGTGTCTATCATAAACTTGGCATTGATTTCCGGTATATAGATGTAAGGTAGTTTTAAGTTAGAGTCACAGTTAAGTTCTATGGTTTCTGGGCTATGTGTGAGGCTGCTATGTGAAAATTTTCAGCTTCAGTGTTAGGGGCATCTCGTTTTTCTGTCAAGGTCGTTTCATCTACACAGTCCTGCGTTGGAGTCCATTCTACGTCTTCACTAGGGTAATAGTCGCTATAGTCATAGTCATAGTAATAGTCATTGTCATAGTAACCGTCATAAAATACCGTCTCATTACTATCCGAGGTAAGCTCGTTTAGCCTAAAGCCTTGATTTTGTACTTGGGGCTGAGGCTTGGAAGGAATTGTCCTCATGGACACGTCAGTCGTTTGATGTTGAGGGCTTTGTACCTGTGGGGGTTTGTACCCAAACTGTTGAGGGGTCATGCCAAAGTTAGGCGGAGGCCTATTGCCAAACTGTGGCCTATAACCAAATTGTGGCGGCTTGTAACCGAATTGTTGTGGTTTGTAACCGAATTGTTGAGGTTTGTAACCGAATTGTTGAGGTTTATAACCTAATTGTTGCAGAGAGTCGAATTGTGGGGGACGATAACCAAACTGGGGCTTCTGGCCAAAGTTTTGTTGCTGTCCAAATTGTGGTCTCAAATTATTTGAATTTTGTGGAATACCAAAATTAAATTTTTGTGGTGTTGTGAAATTATTTTGGGGCTTAAAGCCGAATTGAAGTTGTGACGTCATTGCTGGCTTTTGCACTGGGTTATTATTATTGATACGATTTCGCATAGAATACTGTTCATGGAAGTTGACTTCCTCTAGTACTACGCCTAGAGCGTCTTCTAAAGTGGCTGGTGACTTAAGCCTAACTATACGAACCATATTCTCGGGTAAATTATATAGGAATACATTCAGAGCCGTGTTGTTGTAGATAGCTATTTTTGCGCGTTTAAGTTCGGTATCACCCAATAAATTGACCTTCGAAATAAGCAGAGACCGAATATTTTGAACTCTACAACAGAAATCCAGATATGATTCACCTGATTTAATTTTACATGATTCCAACTCAATGCTTATGCACTCCTCACTTCGCGGATCACCGAAATGTTGTAATAATAATTCTTTTAAAGAAGACCAGTTTGTAACGTCTTCTCTCTCAGATAATAACGCGGCTGCATTGTCAATTAACCGGCTCGTGATCGCGTGCAGTACATAAACATTTTGTTCTTCATGACCTCTATATCGGCTTATAACATATTCACACTTTCTTATAAATAAACTAAGTTGTCGCTTATCGCCTCCAAATAATGGGATAAGCCGTAAAATTTCATTAGGGATAACTATAATTTGAATTGTTGTAGCTGCTTCAGCTGGTTGTGGAACTTGACGTGATTCCATTGTAATTACGTAAAAATTTAATCACCGAAATTAAACTCAAAAATCAATTACACAAATGCACAAGTTACAACAAAAAACACGGTTATAAAATCAATATAAAAGTATAAAAGTAAAATCCTAAATCATATATAAAATTGTATAAAATATATATATATTAAAATAAAACTGTATAATATCCTTAAAACAAATTAATATTCTAATTTCACAATTTTCTCAATTATGAAAATTCAATTAAATGCCACATCTATTTTTCTTTAATCTTTGTTCATACGCTTATCAGAATGGTTCAGACTTTCTTAGAATTAGATAGCTGCTCGACAGAGTTTTATATCAAACAACCAGATACGTTATAATGAGAGAATTTTGATCTCGATTATAACAATAAAATACTAATAACTAAAACCTTTCAATGAAAAATATGGGACAGGTAATGGCAAGGAAGGCAAAGAGTTTTACTCACCAACCGACCGCTGCTCCCATACTCGGCACCATCAGGAGTATGACGAATTTGTTTGGTTCGTGGATCGTTCCACAGCTATTCGCGCCGCACTCGCGTTATTTCCAGGTGGATTTGGACACCCGAACTTCACCGAAAGCGACACAGCCTTATCGAAACGATCCTACCGGCTGCGCCAGTCAAACTTCCCTTTCGGGTTAAAGGCTTTTTAAAAACTAAATTAATTAATTAAAACGACAATTACGTCCAGCCGATTTGGAGGCTCGATTTAATGTGTTCATAATATAAAACTTAACCTACAGGAAGGCACACCATCGCGTGTGGCCGTTCCCAGAAAGCTTTTACATAAACCGCTGACGATGTGAAGTCAGCGGAGGAATACCGAGAACAATGCTTATTAATCTAAAATGGAAGGTTCGGGCGGATGTATAACTAGCTGCATTATAACAATAAAAAGTGGAAACAAGAATGTGCGTAATAGATGTGATTATATCAGTACGGTGTTGAATTGGTCTTAGCTCCATTATGCTTTCCGATGGCGCTTTATGTTTTAACATCATTGAAACAAGCACAGCTTCGGATCACATATCCTATGAGACTGATTATTCAAATCCTCGTGGCAAACCTTCAGAGACACATGTATCCGTTCATGGAGCAGTGTCCCTGTCGCCAACATTCTCCGCTGCAGAGCCACAGAACACAGTGCGGCGAGATCGTGCCTCACGCCAGCATAATGCGCTCGCGCAAACCGACGACCTATTTTTTGCTGTACTGGGAGTGAATTTAAAATCGAACATGTCTTTATGGGTGAGGGTTTCCATTTCTTGCGCCTTTTATAATATAGCCCTTACTATGGGTTGTTTCATTTAAGCATAATTACGTATAAATGTATTATATTACGTTTTTTCGTTCGCGTGTGTAACTTATATAATTACTAGACTATACTACTATACTACACTTTTACCCGCGTGGTGATGATGAAAGAAACTAAGTCTATGTGTTATTCTGGAACCTGAAGTATCTACATTTATATATTTTTTAATTTTAACTATTATAAGATTTATAAGATAGCATTTGACAACTGTCTCGCGATTTGAAGTGATCACCTGGTCTGTTAGACCAAGTAGGTTATTGTTGAAAATGTAGCAAAACTGTAGTATATAATAACTGGCTGACCTGGCAAACGTTGTTCTACCGTATTTAGATTTATAAATAAAAATTCTAAATACGATATAGCTTATATTTTACGTTGGAAAAAGTTACATATAGGTATGTGCGAAATTTCATTAAAATCAACAATTCAGTTATATTCAAATATTTGAAGGAAAAAAATCGGCTGCTAGTGGGACTTGAACCCACGACTACAGAATACCGTCCTGTTCTTCCTATTATATGGTTAATGCGATACACAATAAAAACTCTTAATTCAGTTATAGTTTCGGAAATTAGTCTGGACAAACATTGTCACTCGAGGTTTTAACTATGTACTTAGATATAATTAAAAACCAATATTAAAAACAGCTTGCAGCCACTCTTACATTTTTCTATTTCATTTGACCTAGCATGACATAAATAACATCGAATTGAGTCCCAAAAACATGTTGATCATCTTAATTCATACCTATTTTCTACCTTTGACAGATTAATTGTACTAATCTGTATTACAGACCAGAGTAGGTGGTAACACAGAATAAATATTACTTTTGTGAACCAGTGGTACCGGCTACGCAGTAACTGGTGTATAAACTATGGATTGTTCAGTCCGTGTAACGGTAGCATCGATCGAATGAATAATAGATTGATGCGGCTTTGTTTTCGAAATTGAGAGGTTGGCTGATCTCGACCTTTAAGCTTTAAGCACACTTATACTTACAGTGGGACTGCGAGCTTTCCGAAGTAGGGCTATTTGTGTGTTGCTCTATCGGGTGTTCGTACGAAATGAAATTTAGGCGACATCTGTTACCGAATAGCGGCCTCCGCCTCGCATTTGTGTTGGTCGCGTATGTATTTTAGCAGCTTTTTTTTGTTCTAACGGACTAATGCTGTTTGCCTCTACCGGCATTTACAGCTTCACCGGAGGGGGTGAGCACTGATGGTTCTCAGCCCGGTATTTGTGCGGGCGCAGAAGGCGCACCGCCTAGTGAGGCTTCCAGAGAAATCCAGTTAACATTCATGGTTATTCGATTAATTCCGCTTTCGGTGACATCGTCACTGACTATCACATAAAATAGAGATCAAACACTAGGTCACTAGGTCATGTCCATGGGCACCGACTAAAAATCAGTGACTGAGGCTTTTGCCTTAGTTTTATGCTGTGTCGGGGCCCGTATTCATGACACTCACAACATCATTATTATTCTGTTCTGTATTGTTTTTGTATGTATCTCTTGTGTAATGTGTGTTGTGAGTGTCTTGAATAAATGTGGTTTCTTTCTTTCTTTTATCTGTTAAACAAATAATGTCAAAACATCGTGAGCTTTTGTCTTGAGGTACATTCTCTTCAATGTCTATCAGGGCAAAACAATTATAATTTTAATATCATTGATAGTAAGTTTAATATGTCTTCTCACTAAGTATCTTCAGAAGATCCACAGTTTTTTCTTCATTAGGTTGGCAAAAGTCCTTTCGTTTTATTGCTGTACCCACTTTTTTGGGGGCTTTTTTTTCTGTGATATTTCCCCAGTCGAGAACTCCATATTTAAATGTGGGCCCCACGTAGTAGGTACGCGGTAAGAAGAGATTAACCACTAACTACATATAGGTATGCTTCTTGTTATCTGCGATTTGAATTTAGAACTCTTGCCCTTTTCACCATTGAAAGGTAAACTGTGTTTGATTTCGCGGTCTAGATTCTATTCTTGTGTAGGTGTTGCCTTGCCTTTAATTAATGTGAGAGCGCAGTCATAGAGATCTATCTCCGTGCCTATTCAGAGCTATATTTACTTGACTCAGTTATATGTGGCTGTGCGGTTATTGTCAAATTATTTTTAGATAGTTGCTGGTAACATCGTCTGCTGAACTGCGTCACAATAGAGCTACTGAAATAGGTATATGTTTACGTTAACGCGGTTTATAGTTCGGGCTGTCTCTCACAGTAAAAAAGGGTAAGTATACACACAACTCGGAAAATTATATATGCGAAAATTTGTGTGTATCTATGTTTGTTACCTTTTCAAGCTATTTTTTTGTAGGTTTGAATGTCATTCGGAATGTAGGGACCTTATAACCTTGATTATTACTGATACATTTTATAATATATACTTTTTATTCCGAAATAATTTTGATCTTCTGGAATATAAACAAATACATACAATAAATGTGGAAGCAACTCTCTTGTCTGTTAGGTACGTTTTCACGCATAAGCTGCTGAACCAATCTTGATGAATATGGTTTAAAGAAGTTTACAAATAGATAGGGACCTTGGAGAAGGACATAGACCAGTAGGGGCAGCATGTTTTCTTATTTTTTTATTATAATTATAAGTTATCCCGGGAAGCAAATCAAACTGCTTCCAGGGATAACTGAGGCAGCGGGAAAACCGTAGGTAGTTAACGCAGATGAAACCGTGGGGCGCAGTTAGTATGAATATAAACTGTTATACAACATACTGCAAATTAGGGAATGCTCCATAAGAGAGTAATCTGTTTAACTGTTCTACCACCCAAAATATGAAATTTTTTATGTATGTTATCTAATATCTATTATAATTGTGTCGATGGATACTGTTGCAATTGCCGTTAATCCTATAAATATTATAAATGTGAAAGTTTGTGTGTATGTGTCTATGTGCGTATGTGTCTATGTTTGTTACCTCTTCACACTCAAACGGCTACACCAATTTCGATGAAATTTGGTATGTTGATAGTTTAGACCCCCGAGTAACACATAGGCTACTTATCATCATCATCATCAATCATCACCGCGAGGGTAAAACCACGGGGCGCTACTAGTATTATATAGACAAGATAGATTCCAATCAGAACTTATAATTGTAATACATTTCATAGAAACAAATTCTTTGTTTCAATAACAAAGCGAAATAGATATTGTTTTATCATTGCATTTTGTAGCTATACGCTGACCGCAGCTCCGCCTTCGACACACCCTCGATATCCGGCCTTATCTCACTGTGCGATTAATACCGTGTTTTAATGCATTAGAAGAGAATTTAATTACTGGGCACATCTCTACCGCGATAAAGTGTTACATTGTATGTATGAATGTTCTTTGAAATGTGTCATCGAGTGCGGCCCGTCGACAATTAGACGGTCGCTGTGCCGAACTAAACCTCTGGTTTGAGCTTTAGTGAAGGTAACAAACAACGATGGCGAGGCATATGTCCAGCAGTGGACGTTCTATGGCTGAGATGATATTTAAAAATTTGAAATCCCCAGCATTGTTGTAGACTAGTCTAGTAGGTACTCGCAAAATTAGCTATCACCCGTAAGTTGAATAATTATGTCACCTAACACAAAATGCACCAAAGGCACAATTCAGATGGCTGTCCTTGAATGTCAGTCTATATTCTAGATGTAGCGTGATTCCACCTCTGACCACATCGTCGCTTACTCCTAAGTGAGATGCTGGTCAAAAATTATATCTGTAAACAATACAAGAACATTTTCAAACGTAGTTAAAGCTAGTTATCAATGATATTATATTATGTTTATATGAGGTAGATGTCGCTCAAGCGTGCGGAAACTGAGGCGGCAAAATTAAGTCAATTGTAGTAATTTTCTTTGCGACGCGTATTTCAAGCGCAAGTCTAAACATATAGCTATCCTTTTCTATATTATTTGTACCGTATTATCTGTCGCAGTAAGCATGTTTATGTCGTAAAGGAACAAAATCTGAGCACCGCGCAGTATGAATATACCTACGTCATCTTTAGTAAAACATCATTGCTAGTTATTGATTGATGATCGTCGTGGCTAGTGTGGACACAGTGGTCAGTCACATGACTTCTAGTCCCCGGGTTCGAATGTCGGCAGAAGCAAACATTTATGTGATGAGCATAGATGCTTGTCCCGGGACTTGGATGTTTGTTGTAATGTCATTGTATATATGTAATCATGCCTCCCGCGATACGGAATCATAGCGTGGGGGTGTGACTGTAATAAGAAGAAAATGCCTAATAATTAAGGCAGACTAGTTTTTTTTTTCTTTTATAAACTGTCTAGATCTAGCGTTTGACCAGTATCTCAATCGATAGTCAGTGACGATGTGGTCGAAGAAGCTATCACGCTAGACCTAGAATACTCACTGGCTCTCAAGGACTGTTGCCTGAACACACTATGTGTTTGGTGACAGTTTTTAAAACTTGAGGATGGTAGCTAGCCAGGCGGGTACTCGAAAGTACCCTGCCACCATGCTGAGGATTTGATAACGGTGAAAGGGTAACGACTTTCACTGGAAGCTCAAGTCGTTAGTGGGGGTCGAACCAGCGTCCGTCAGTTTGACAGCCGACGCTGTGGGCCGCTGAGCTCAGCGCCTCAATTATTGTAAGGATCAAATAATTATTGTACCCATGTGTTACAGCATGCTTAGGTGCGATAAATTGTTATTCGAGCAACGTTTGCTATTTTAACGAACTCGTTAGCGCTACTGATTTGTGTAGTCTGTGCTTAGAGGAAACGGCTATCTCCACCCATTAGGTACTGCTATACAGCTGCGATACGTTCAGTTTCTACTCAAGATTCCAATTAGAAGATTCTTTGCTAGTCTATACAAGTACGGGCGGATTTAGGATTTGGAAGAAGGGCCCTCTACTTAGGACATGTTAAAGAATAAATGCAATCGGTTAAAAAAACCCTTTAATAATAAAAACGCATGCAATAATGCTACTAGCACTGTCCTAGTTTGAGGTACTATAATGAAATATAACCAGGTGATTAAAGGTATACCATGTTTTTGTAAATGCTTTTACCTGAACAAATGCTTTATTAACAGTACCTTTATGTCGATTTCATTTTATAACATTTGTAACCTATAGAATATATTTATCAAAATAGGCCTTTTCGATACGCCCATAATATTCCCCTTTACTCACAGATTAAAATAATAGGTACTACGTAACTCTGGACACCTACTAATTGAAAGTCGATGCCGTTTATAATGAGTTTGTGAGAAAATTTGTTACTACAGATTTGTTATTAAGATAACGGATGAGGAATTATTCTCGATATGTACCGCGTTTATAGCTTTGCCCGGTATTAGAGCGCATCTGCTCAATATTAATAGTAAGAAAACTTATTATTAATATTGTAAGAATACTTATTGTTAATAATACAAATTTGTGTTCCATGCTAGGGGTATCAGCGATTACCGTATGCATCGAGTGGTCGATAAATTTCCATGATACCGCAGCTCTATGAAACCGCTTTTGTCGATAGTTACTGTCAAATTTTATCGAGTCGATGAGCCATGCTCGTAATGCAGGATTTTTTCCCGCCCCTTCTGCCTGCAGACACCCACGAGCCTCTGTAATGTCATTTATCTGTAGCGAAATAGAAAGCTATGCGTAATTTAATTAGATAAAAAATACTAAGCGTACCTAGATTAAGAAAATTAAAATATATGTCTTATATACACTGGACATACTCTGAAATTCTTATCCACTACCAAAATTTCACAGTTCTTACTCAACCGACCATAGCTGTCCAGTCTGCGTAGTTTGCTAATAACTTTAATTCCCTTAAAAGGGCGCCTTCGTATGTAAGACATAAACATTACATACGTATGTATATACCCAATATATTAGTAAAAGACTAGGAGATGCGGCACTAGCTTTTCGGATGCCGATTTCATAAATTAAGTTCACGCACCTAATTTTCTTTAGTCGCAATTTGCCCAATACCTAATAATCCCGCTTTCACAAAATGCACAAACAGCTCATGTAAAACTAAAAGCCGGGTATGCGTGTGCTTGCAGTTGCGTATGGCCCAGTTTTTAGTTATGTATTTGATTTTAGATTTAGAACATACCGTACGTTCATTATTTTAATAATATTATTGCAAATGTCCCAATAATTATCTAGGAATAATATTATTGTTTACAAAATTAACCGACGATATTATCTTAAGATCGTGGCCTTTGTGTAACTTGCGCTTTTATGAATAAGAATTATCGCGCATACTTTTCAATAAGTTGATCTACTGTTTCTTTAATATATTAGGCGCTGTGTTGGTTTTGTAGTTTATAATTATTGGGTTGATTAGATCTTTTTTTAGCTTTGCTCTTAACATAAAGTATTCTGCTTACTTCTGCTCCGACTGGCCATTGACATAATTTATTGTACTCGTCGTACGGTTACTTTCAACCACCGTTAACGGGGAGGGTGTTAATGGCGACTTATTAAGAGTTGGAGCATTTAACTTATAAAAACATTTATCTAATCTCATACTGAAATGTAAAGATTAAAAAAACAAAAACAAAACTTGTATGACAGTCTTTATACACAATGTATCGAATTAAATTTAAAAAGTTAACATTTCGATTCAGCTCTTCTATGACAACTGTATCGAAAATGTTAACATTTTTACCATTAAGATTCAACTTCAGCTGGACCAAGGAGGTTGCAATGCAGTTTTTCCACACATAGTCTGTGGACGCCGCCAAACACGCATGCGCGACCAGCAGATGGATTTCGGCGCTAAACGTTCGCAAATACATGCAAACATATGCTGTGATTTTACGTAAATATAATTATCTATTTTATGAGATTAGATAAAGTAGTGTATAAAACTCGACATCATTTGATCTTAAAACCCTCGTGTAATGCTATAAAAAAAGTCGGCTCGCTTTTTTAACTTACACTCGTGTTTTAAGAAACCTTATTATGATACAGTTTCATAAATTACTATTATACTGGGTTCATTACTGTGTATATACTGTGTATATATAAGTATATTCGAATAAGTTACAATGTCTACTTTGGACGGGCCAGCTCCAGAGTACTCTAAACCGATGCTCTTGTATGAAAGGTATGAAGAGCGTGGATGAAGTGACAAAAATGTGTCAGGGTCGTAGCAATTGGAAGGCCGTGGTCTCTGCCTACCCCTACGGGAAAAAGACGTGAATATAAATGTATGTATGTATTTGGTTGAGCTCCGTTGTGATAATAAAGTTTGAATCAACTGGAGTAAACTAAGGCAAAACTTTGTTCTATGCCGTAACTAAACACTTTCCGAATTAATTATTACTAATTGATCTTCTAAGACTCGGATTACGATAATTGACGAGTTTCCGAGCTTTCCAGTAATCGGCTTAGGGAAATCTGGACCCGTTGTATCTTAGCGTTAACCTTTTGAAGATGTTGTAAAGGACTTATACCTACAGCAAATTAAATAGTTGTATTCTTATGGTACAATTCAAAGGCAGTTCAAATTATTATATCATATTCATATTAGTACACTCAGACCCCCGCACTAGGATTCCCTGTGTCGCAGGAGGCATGGACACACACAATCACAACACACAAACAACCAAGACCCGGGACAAACATCTGTACTCATCGTACAAATGTTTCCCCCTGCCGGGATTCAAACCCAGGGTCACAGAGGTCATGTCACTGTCACTGACCACTGCGCCACGGCGACCGTCAAATAATATGATCATACTACATATTTGTAGTTACCAGTTTACAAAGCTACCCGATGAAAGTAACTCTTAAGTTAAGAATTGTTTTACAAGACAATCTCAAGTATCAATCTCCATGTTGCTGTTCTTGCCGTGTGTCCGCAATTAATGAAAACTATAGGATATGAAACTTGGCGAATGACATGAAAGTGCGTGTGAGTCGCGTACCGATTGCCGACTGTACCTAAAATTTTCGATTGATTTAAAATTCGAATTTCTCCTGATAGCAACCCACAAACAATAGAAATAGAATATATAATATAAATAACCTTCAACCGGTCTGTAGACAAATGTGGCCCATTTGTATCGGCTGATTGGGCCGTTCGAGGGTATTTCTGGCTTGATTGTTTCCCGCGTACCCCTTCAGTCTTGCGTGAATTGATGAGATCCCGATGTTGGCCGGAGATAGCCAATCTCGGGCTTGATTTAGCGCGCATAATATTTCGCGAGTCCGTAAGGAAATACAGGCCTTGTTTATGTATGCTATGCTCAAGTATCATACACATTATGTTTGCATATTTTCTTGCTATGTATGTACTGTTTAAATAATCAGTACGTTATTTAAATCGTATACTTACATAAATTGGAAATGGAGTAACATATATTTAAGAGTTTTATGGTTTATTGCATTAACAACATGCTAGGCGGAAACTTAGTTGGTAGTTCAAATTGACCATATTTTATTTTTTATTTTTTACATATTATAAGTTTGCGTTTGACAACTGTCTCACCTGATGTTAAGTGATGACGTTGTCTAGGATTTAGCACGCAAACCTACAAGGTACCTATTCACTCGCGACTTTAAGACTCCAGGATTGTACATATCGGGAAACACAGACTCGGGCAACGAGTTCCATTCCTTGGCAGTACGCATTAAGAAAGTGGAAGCATAACGCTTATTATTACCTATATTTGTCTATACAACAAGTATATCAGTACTCTATACTCTAACTATATTGTTAACTTTATTGACGATAGATAGCGTCTGCCTACAAACAGTTTGGTAGTATTCTGTGAATTCATACGGACCTTTCTTATTTTATATAAATAAATAATTATAAAAATGGGTAACCACGGGATTTTACATAGCATAATCCGCCGTTTTTAATTTTTTTTTTTTTATATAAGGTCTTCAGGTCCCAAACTAGGCAGAGCCTGTACTATGATAACCTGATGACTGATATATATATACTTATATACATATACTGGGATTGCAGGGACACTGGCCGTCTGGCCGTTTCCTATATATCAGTTAATGAATTGAGGGCAATATAATCGTAATCCTATAATAGTCCTAATGATGTATAATAATAATATTATAAAGAGGTAAACTTTGTGAGGTTGTAGGGTTGTATCTCTAGATCTACAGAACCGATTTTTAAAATTATTTTACCAATAGAAAGCCACGTTATTTGTGAGTGTCATGAGGTACGTTTTATAATCATCATCATCACTATGCGGGTGAAATCGCGGGGCGCAGCTAGTATAGTGTAAATGTGAAAGTGGCGATATATTGAAGTTTAATTTAAATATAAATATATTATATCAATGTGTGTACTTGTTGAAGTCGATACCAAAATATTTTGCGCACGGTACCGACTTCGACAAGCTATTTCACACTTTTGAGTGTTTAAGTCGGTTCCATTTTTTTTACTTTTTTCAGTGACCTTTACTACTCACTATATATGTATGTTATACAAATATACTTAATGTGCGTAATGTATTACAAAATGGGAGTATATATACATGTACTCACATTTTTGCGAGTAGGTAAATTATTATTCTATTTTTAAAGCAAAAATATATTCACATATAATAGTTATCTTTGAATTGGGCTTTGCACGATTGTGTAAATTGTATAAAACTGTGATCAAAATATAACAATGAATAATTTACGTAGTATGTCGAAACATCTCATAATATTCAATCAAGCGTATTTTTTACACTTATATATTTGTGTAACAAAATTTTAAAAAAAAGTAAAACAGTCAAATAATGTCGCTGGGATCAAGTTGAGCATCTCTCTCTTCTCTTTTCTTCTTGTCCTTATCCCACACTAGGTGAGGTTGGCACAACATGTATTCCCATGTTTTGATTTGATTTTTGAAATCAAATTGACCATATTGGAAGAAATAAACCGTAAGACCGTTACGTACGTCTAATAATGTGCGTAATATATTACAAAGTTTTTACAATATTTCTCCGTTAGCCGGTTCGTTTGTAACCCGACATGCCGCGTCTAGGATTTATACGCGGGCAACATTATCTCATCCCTTCAAAGTGACTAACGTCGTACACACGATATATTCAAATTAATGGTCGCCGGCCGCCTTATTCATATTTTACACGGGCACACAGATTGTGTGTAATAATTGGACATGCGTCAAGCGTGTCACGGTAATGCGCCCATAAGTTAGCCGGTGGCTCGGGGCGCGTGTCGTTATGCCAATCTCCACAATTGAGCTGAGTCGACGACGCCATGCCATCCACCAACTATCACATAAGCTGTTGCCATAGATATACTAACTTCTACTTCACATATGAAATTGGTCCCAGACACAACGTCGGGATGATCTATGCGATGGAATTATGAGATGCGTGGATTGGCTCCCGCTCAAATTAGCCTCCTTGATATAGCATGCCTCGGAGGCGTTATTACACTCGATTGCTAGAATTCGGTAACGGTGAATGTAGCAGGTTCTCATAACAAATGATCCATCCTTTAGCTAACATTGCTTGTATTGTAAGTAATACTAATAGTGTACCGGCCATCGTGCCGTTAACACCCACCGCGGCGTGCGTGTGATTAAGAGCGAGCTAATGAAATTAATAACCGTGGAACAAAGACTAGCTAACGCCATAATGAATAAGCAGTATGGGTATAACGGATATATTTCGAAATGAATATTGTGAACTCATTTTGTTAATGGATGGTATTGTAGAGGCTCGCGCCTCTACAATACCTAAATAATGGAACACCATACAGATCATATAATGTAAAAACCAACTCGAAACTTAATACTTTTTATAAAATAAGGAGCTTTAATCCTCTAACATGCGATAATTTTGTGAATTTTTTAAGTGAAAACTTTTTTAGCGGCGTTGTGCACTTTTGTATGGGGAAAAAATGTTAAACTCGCGTCTGGACATCTCGCGTCAGAACGTCAGGACGTGACGTCATCGAATTCGTAAGACGGAGAGAGAGCAGGTCGCTGTTGAAATTTAAACTTAATTCTATCTATTCGAATGATACAGCGCCAACATTGTATTTATGTATGTAGTTTTCAGGTACGGACGTTTCAATTAATTTTATTTGAGATCCTTTTTTATAGGAAATAATTGCTCTTAAAATATTTTTAACGTGAATCATTGAAAACAAATGATCGCTATCATGAATCCAGTTTTACGTTAGAAAAGTTAGTGATCTGCGTTTAATGATTGAACTGTTTGTGATCGACATCGGACATGAGGGGCCGATGCCTTTATTAAAATACTAATAGCTAATTACAATTCTAAATGTAGTATTACAATTTATTGGTAAACCCCTTTTATGAGTCCTCGCCAGCGGGGTACAGGGGCGCGAGGGTACGATGACTACGGGGAGCGAGCGAGGTGCGGGCGGCGCGGCGGCGGGACGCATAGCAAAATGAGATTTGATAAAAATGCGCTCGCCGCCCACACCTTTTCGGCCTATAGTAGTTTTTTTCTTTCAACCAAGCCCCAGCACTAGGATTCCCTGTGTCGCGGGTGACATGGACACACAATCACAATACAAAAACATCCAAGACCCGGGACAAACACCCACAGTCATCGCATAAATGTTTGCCGCTGCCGGGATTTGAACCCAGGGTCCCCACGGACCAGAAGTCAATGCACTGACGACTGAGCCACGGCGACCGTGTTAATGTACTACAATAACATTTGAGTAATCCACTAGCTGTGCAAGCTTATATACATATCGCTCGAACGCTCTAACCCGCTAACATTTGTCTCCCAGAATGCTACTTATTATTATGGGCAATCCCCGTTGAATTGCAATGCTACTAAGCAATTGAAATGTATTCAGTTTTTAAAAAATAATAATACGTACTCTGATACTGCCTCTATTACTATGTGTGTGCAAGAATTTCAAGTCACTACGTAAAGTCCCTACTGCTATTTGTCTGATTTAGCGCCTCCTTCGCTCTGACAAATGACCGAGTGTAATTTCACACGGGATGGTTATAATATAACATCGGGCCAGGCTTCGCTTGTCTCTCCCAGAGTGGACTACGAAGCCTACGCTCTAATGGTAGGTAAACTGAGCATCAGAACATGTCTTCGATCTATGGACAAATATCGTAGCTGACCCACGTTTCCCATCAATTCCTCATGAAAAGTTCAGTTTAATTACGAGCTCACGGTCGTTGACGTGACTCAGCGATCAGTGACATCAGTGACTTTGGAACCGGGACCCTGGGTTCGAGTCCTGCCTGGGGCAAACATTCCTGCGATGAGCATAGATTATTGTTCACGGATCTTGGATGTGTACTGTGATTGTGTGTGTCCATGCCTCCCGTGACTCGGGGTATCTTAGTGCGAGGGAGTGAGCGTGAATGTATGTTTGTTTGTTTGTGTTTGAGTACTTACGTTAGGATATTGAATCACTGTTTCTTTTGGATTCGAATTTTAGTAAACTAGAATTTATTTTTAGTGAAATTCTTTAGATACCTAGGTATAGATTTCAATCAGTGTGTATTAACAGTTTTGGTGCGAATCTTGGACTTTCCCTATGGGCTTCTTAGATAAACTCAGAGTCGCACATGAAATTCCGGGAGTCGAGGGGATTATGCTCGGGGTTGTTCTGAGACCGAATAAGAAGTAAGAAAATCTATAGATGAATAGTTATGAGTGATGAATAGCGCCATATTTATGCGCGTTGAACATAAAACATTTGCTACAATGACTTGTCGCACCAACTCAGGTCTTCGATCGCCACTGTATCGTATAATAAAGCTGTATAATGATCATTTTAATCATATAGATATTTAAGGAGAGTTTTAGGAGTTCCGAAAAGTTAGTGTTAGAGATGTTGGGTGGTGATGGTAGTAGACACTGAATCAGTATTTCCTTCTTAACACACAATATATAATATAATGCTTGCTTCATTACCGTCCACTGTCTCTTGAGCAGCAATTTAATTATTTTCTTGTTCTGTTAGACTTTATGTAATTATTTATGTTATTAATCTGTGGTCTTCGCTGTTGGTACATCAACTACCTATACTTATATTTTTCGCATTAAATTGTAAATTTTTGTTATGTACTGTCTAAAGATCCTTAAATAAATTTTTTAAAAAAAAAAATCTAGTAGATTAGCAAGTTGAAGTGGCAAGAGATTGTACACTCCCACGTAGAGCTGATTAAGATTTAAAAGTAGCGTAGCATGTCTACTCATGACATGGATCGGTGACCTAATAAAAAGCAGGTGGAGGCTTGATATAATTCACTGAGAACTTGTATTTGTTGAGATCAATGCAGTAGTGTAGCCCTGCATTCTAAGGCTGAAATGGTAAATTGTGATTCTTAAAAATATCTTGTGTTACCTCCAAATTGGCTTACCTAGGCTAATGAGTATTATGGGGCCTATTTTTTAAAAAACGTAAGCAGAGCTCTATTTGACACCACTATTTACTTACGTTTCTAATCTACTTAGCAAAAACCCGTTCTAGTTTGTAAGTGTAATGAATGCAAATTAAGCATAACCTGCTGGTCACGATGTGCAGTCATCAAGGACGCAGTCGTGTTACCAGTTGCACGCTGCACAAACCCCACGATTTCTCCTAGATTCCCGCCGCAATTATATCTCCTCTCTCCTTTCACATAAACATCCCCCGAGCCGTGATAAAGCGATATCACAGTGTTGGTATTTATCATAAGCATAAGGCTGCGCACACGCCGACGCGGGACGTAAGGAAACGAGATCGTCTCCGGGCGCGGGCCCACAACCGATAAATCTGCCGCACTTAACTCGCAACCGGTAAATAACTATGGGATTTCCGCGTGCGGAACGCGATGCGCCCGAGCATAAATCTATGCCCGTATTGTGATATTGTGTTGCCATTATGCGACTCAGGGAACGCTGCCCGTCACATAAATACACTTGGCCCGGTAAAGCCTCTTGTATCGTCTCAATGGCCTGCCGTGAGACGCGACGCGAGCCCTCTCCATATCTCAATGCCCGAGTGGTGTCGCTCTGCCGGGAGTTACTCGGCTTTTCATTCCAACTCACATTTGAATACGCTGTCTTCCCATACGACTATTTCAAGAAATACTGAGTTGTGGATGTAGTAAACTTACCGGTTGTTATGACGAAAGGTACATTGTGTGATTTGAATGAAAATGCCATTTTTCATGTCGCTTACAATCGATAGCCTTGAAAGAGACTTTTGCATTGTTAAACTCGTAGATGTATCTTTCTGAGCCAATTCTATCCTGCAGTACGCCTCGCACGTCCTAATAGGGTGGGTAATCGCGATCGCTTCACCGAAGGAACGATGCCCGATGGTACACGTGTTCAGGTCGGAATTACCATTATTATCGATCATCGGCGCAGGCGTCTGTAACGACCCTCAATAGGCGCGCGGCGAATCTTATCGCGGACGGAAACACGGCCCGTTACCATCTTCCTATTTTAGTCTTGTTTATTTTGCAACAACGATAATTTTCAAAGGTGGTGCAGAGAACAAATCTCAGATGGCTTTTTGATTCACATTTCTCTATAAATTGAGACACAGCTCACGTTCAAGTCTTAACTTTAAGTAGATTGAATTGTAATTGCCCTCGTAGAGAAACGTTAAACGTGCCATTCTTTCATGATTACACGTTAGCAAGATGCCGAAGAACGTCGTGCCAATTACAGCATAATAATTGAATTGAATTCTCTAAATAATTTGTACTTACTTTCATTGAGTTTATTATTAGGTACATGCGCTATATGATTAATAGGGTGTCTCTGAAGGAGTATGTTCGTAGCTCGTTCTTTAGGAAATTATTGAGATCGCTTTGTTACCGTGTCAGTTCGATGCTAATTTTATTTACCGCCCGTGAAATTGGATATCGCATGCTTTTTGTTCGTAATAACCAGTCCTTAACGATAATTTGTATTGAAATGTTTAATGCAAAAGCACTATTACATTTGAGATAGTGTTATTGCTTATCCGAAGGCCTGCAGCGACGATGGCAAGCGTTCATTCTTAGATATCGCTGGAATAAAATGTTACGAAGAGTCTATTCGGTCTTGTAACGATGCTTTGCTTTCATCCTTATCATTGGGCCAGTATCAATATAGAAATGTGAAGTTGTTTTGCGATATAATAAGGAATATTACATTGTCATATATACTTTCTTATGAAGGCTCATGTTTTTTAAACGACTTTATTTTGCGCTTGTTTGTCAGATCTGTGGCTTTGCAGTTTCTCCCGCGTTTACTACAGTTTTCCCTCTATCTCAATTATCCCACGGAAACTATGCTTTTTTCGAGATTAAAAGTAGCATATATTATGTTATTCCAGGGTGCATTTGTCTTCATTCTAAATATCGACGCTAATCCGTTCAGTAGTTTCAGCGCGTGGAAGTAACAAACATACAAACGACAGACAAAGTTTCGCCTTTATAATACTTTTAAAATTCCTTTACGGTCGTAGCCTATAATCACAATCTGAAATCTAATCGATATCAATGGCACTATAACAGACTATAAGTAATATTAAGCTAAATTATTCAGCATATTAATGCTTAATAATTTCGCGCATTCTCGTATGTAAGTAATATTATTTGTGAATTAGAAATAGCTATTTTATGATCATGATATGAATTTATGACAGTGTTTTTATGCCCTAGTGCTAGTAACTATATAGATAAATCAAATCAAATAATTTTATTATTCAGACACAAAAGATCCATACATGTTATATATAAAGTAAAGTTCTGCAAAACTGGTACGGTATTATTACTCTCTCAAAACTGAAATATTTAATAAGGAGATCTACATTTTGGAGAAGACATTTCTTGAAAATAGTAAGTCTAAATAGTTTTTAATTTTCAACACGTTCACTTTCATACAGTCCTAATCATCATCTCAGCTATAGGACGTCCATTGCTGAACATATGCCTGACTCATATAGGGAGGGATTTGCCAATACTCGCCACGCTTGGCAGGCGGGTTGGCGAGTACCCACAGCCCTAATATCCCAAGTATACTAGTTTCTTATTTATTGGTTATCAATTCCGTGCGCGCAGCTTTCAACTTCAGACAAAGATGATATACAGCAGAATCAAAAATCACTTTAAAATTGAATTAAATAGTCTTTCCGTCCGCATTTTCCGTAAATTAAACTATCAAAGTGATCCCAAAGTTCTTTGGACGACTCACTCACGCGGGTTTTGGGTGGGTTCCTCCAGAAGTTCTTGAATGTACAGGTCAAAAGCTTAATAGATTATTACACATACAAACATTATTTTCAAACTTCAATGTAACCAAACACCAGAATTTTCCAGTCCTCATTATTTATGTGTGTGTCTAAGACCACACCTTTAAATGTACGTTAGTAAGTCTCCTCGTATCGTTTAAGGGCACAGCCGCAGCTTTCACATGGCTTGCGACATCTTTCAATTGCTACATGTAAATGCCTTATGTCCTCCGTCCGTATCGGTCAGTCTGTGCGTTCAAACGCGACATAGATTTAAGATCACTAGGATGATTTCATATTCCAAGAAACTGTATGTGCATTGGGCACAAGAACCGAGAACATAAGCCAGCGTAATTAGAATATGTAAGATAATTGAACAACGATTAGTGGTGTATTGTGTCCAATATGAAAGAGAAAATGATTAGATTTTTGAATAGAAAAAAATAATGATTACTACTACTTGGAATGGAACCTAGTAATTGGTTTTTCGGCACTTGCTGCGGTGGTTTAAACGAAGACGGTAAAAACGAAGATGTTGAAGTCGAAGTGTTGTGTGTCGTGGCAACCCTGTGCTTTTACAGGGCTCTGGCAGCCCTAACAATTTTAACAGTATAAAGAGCGGGTATAGTTGGAAAAACCACGCGGTCTTACTTATATTGTCACCCGCATTCTCCAGTCTTCTAGTGACCATGACCAATGCGACTTGTTCAAAACGTCGAAGCAAATAAATTACGAAATATTTTTCATGCGATCAAGTCCCGATCGATTTATTAACAATGTGTTCAAATCGCGAAAGTCTACGAACTACATCGCCACTGACCATCAAATGAGATAGTAAGCAAAAGGTATATTGAAAAAAGGTTGCATAAGATCGCGTCCGTGATATTGTAGTGTTAGAAGAATTAAGAAACGTCCAGCAAGAAGATGCATGTGGACACTAGTATGAATTCATTTTATTGGTTATTCAACGGTTTTATATGTCTTTACCGGCACTTTATTTTGTCAGAAGTTTTATGCTTTAATAAGGTTGTACGTGGGAAAACTCGGCTAATATTAGAGATGGCGTTGCAATGAGTTATACGAATTTTACTCGTGTAATGCTATAGAAAAAACCTCGTCTACGACTCGTTTTTTTAACTTACACTCGTGTTTTAACAACACTTATTATGAAACAGTTTCATAATCTAATATATTTGGGTAGGTACACTATATTACCGCACGAACTTGTCATTCTTGCATCTCATGCTTCACTAGTCCCTACTACGTAATTTAAAAACAACTGCGTCACAGATAATACGCGTATCTATTCATGCTATTTGGCACGTTCCGCTTTAATTGGCTCTTCATCATCATTGTCACATTTTAAAATAAGTAGACATCGCATCGTAAACTCTAAGGCTTTCACGGCCGGCGTTGCATGTTGTATGTATTGCTTCCGGGCTGTGGTCTATGTGAAACTTGTGTTCCAGACGTTTCGTCGATCACTGCGGTCGACATCTTCAGTGGTTCAGGTCCGAGCGGCGACAAGAGCGTAGAACTCTCCTCCGCGGCGTCTTCTCTGATACTGATCAGTATCAGAGAAGACGCCGAAAGAACGAAAAAAAGAAGAGACGAAAAGTTTCACATAGACCACGGCCAGACAGCCCGGAAGCAATACATACAACAGACATCGCATCGTTTAGTCCTTACTGCACACCACTTGTGGCGAACATGACTATGTGTCAATTATTACAACGCTTTACCTGTTGTTTATTTGTCGAATGATGTTGATACTTTTGCTTGATATTTCGACGATAATCAATTATGGAATGATGATTTGAATTTAAGATTTGTTTTGTGTAAAAATGCACGCACATCCGAAATCTATATCGGAGAGGCGTGCATTTTTACACTAAACAAATCATGTTTATCATCTTAGTTTTTTTATAAACGACTTTAAAGTACTTATATCTACTACATAGAGACAAAAGTAATTAAATTATTGATTTCTGTGTGTTTAGTTAAGTTCTTGATATGGTTTGGTTTCGAGACTAAAATTAAATAATGTCAGATTATTAAAATTAATTAAAGTAAAAAAATGACAAATTATATAGTTACATTAATTGATACCTATTTAAAGTAGTATTTATCTAAGTAGTAATGATCAACTATTTTTTTAGTTAAGTTTAGTTAAAAATTGTTGTACGATGTGAACACGTCCGTGTCTAACATTTTAAAGTCATCTTTCCTATTACCCAGAATGGTTTCCATAAACAACAAGAAAGCTCTAATGGTAATTAGATTTCAATAAAACCCTACCTTGTTTTCCTCATTAGAGCCGGCTCAAGCAGTATCTCGTAAAATTAGCCCCATATCGCGTGCGGTCTAACTTATCGCGGAAAAACATTAAACTATGGAACCGACACACACTCGTGAGAACCCAGCCGTGCCCACTTGTACGCAAGTGTGAAATGACATTTACTGCGCAATGGGAGACAGTGATTAATCTCTGTTGAAACGGCTTGGTATGATGTAAACTTGTAGGCGACTACCGAATGCACATTCAAACTCATCTAAATCGTTAACTACACTATAATTTTTATGATAATAAAATTATTATAGGAATAATACCAAAATATGTAGCATACTAAAAATACTCACGATAACAACCCATAGATTAGTAAGAGGCGCAGGGTATTCGGTCGTTGATCAGTGCCCCAGTTGGTAGGTGACTAATAATTATTGTTCTTGCAAAATGTAACTTCTGTAAACAGCTACGAATAAAGAAATATCGTGAATTTTTTTTTCAAATAGGTACAGTATCCAGCCGTCTTCACTCAAAAAAAATGCGCTCGATTTGTCATATTATCTACGTGAAATCGTATCAACTCGTTGACACTGCAACTTGCCGCTTTTGTGAGGTTTGTTGCTAATGCGTCCTTTTATGGATAGCCTCTTTGATCTCGCAAAGTAGCTCATAGCATAGGCCGTTGTCTCCCAATCGGCCGTTGTGTGAATCTGACATGTTTAGCTTATTGCGTGAAGAGTAAAAACTTTGTGCTTTCGATGAAAGCCTCTGTCCATAGTCTTACTAAATGTCAACTATGAACTCTAGACGAAGTCTATGATAATAGAGGTAGAAATTATAGTATTTGACAATAGAAGTATTTTCAGCATAAAGTACTGTCTTCGCGCCAAAGCAAACGTACTGGCTTACTGGGTTTACGATGCTATACCAACCGGTGTTCGTATAATTAGATCGTAATTCTATTCGTACACTCATTACAGGATTCTGTGCCAAATGCCGTGTGCTCAAGACTAGAGAGTCGGGGGTCGGCTGTGTCTTCCTATATGCATTTTATTCGTACTATGTCAATACGACTATCTTGAACCGAACATACTCGTATTCGCTATGTACAAAGTAATCTTAATTATGCGACAGACTCGATTTAAGAGCATATATGGCCAATCGAATTGGAACAAAAATATAATGATAGATAATTTTTTTCCTGAACAACTCATCTATGACACACGATTCTTAATTCAAATAACACTGTTTCTTAGGTCTGAAATCGTAGTATGCTAATCGATACTAATGTGGGCAGTTTTACCGCCCAAAATGTGAAAATATTTTTCAATCTTGTTAGATAACAATTAAGGCAAATTTCAAAACTTTTTTAAAAAAGTCGTTCCTTTTAAATTAGTATACTCACTGCTGATTATTTTTCAATATCTTTCTTATTTTCTACTAGCTGCGCTTTGCGGATTTACCCATATGGACTAAAATTAGCCCGTTACTTGCCGCAAAAAGCTCGTTACCTTACAATAACTGTTTAGTTTTGAGAAATGTATATTCAACGACGGGGGAGGCGTATGACCAGCACTGAACGTTTTATGGCTGATATGATGATGATAAATAACATGCGTTATGCCATGGTCTAAAGAAGTTGCATACCATATTTTATGCAAATACTTCTGTCATTTTAGCGCTGAGGGGTAAATTCATACTAACACCCATACACAAACTTTTGCATTTGTGATATTATGAAGATTCCTTAGGATCGGTATATTAATTGCTAAATTAATTGCTGCGCCAAAATTCAAATTCGTATCCACACATTCTTCTTCTAGTGGTCTTCTAATTCGCTAACTCTAGTATTAGACAATTTAGTATTAGGTAGTTTTAGTCGGCACCAAACAAGTGGCGATTTATGTTATTTAAAATAAGTAACCACTTATTAATTTTATTATTATACTTACCCGCAATTTTCATTAAATCGTCTAATTTTAGTGTTGTTAAAGTGTCATACTGATTACGACTTTATCGTGACCTTAAAAGAACTTATCTCACTTTTCTTAAAATCAGAATTGTATATAAAATGTATGAACAAAATTGAAAAGAATCGGTTAGTTATCGAACGTTCTGAATCAGGGGCTCACTGAGATGTGTGGATATGAATGTCCAAGCAGTGACTTTTATTGCTGACATAATGATCAAGAAAATATAGGTCCTATTCGCTAATCAAAATATGTTTGTTGTAATATGTACTTATTGTGGTTTGAAATAAAAATCATATTTATTTATTTATATTATTTGAACTATCAATATAATAATGATCGAAAATATATTGCCCTCGAAAAATAAAGGAACAATAAACTGAGAAAAACAATTGAAAATCAAACCAAATACATGATAGTATTGTAAAGTCCCTCACTCATTCTACCTCGTTTCGATAGCTATGTATAAATACGTAAACCATTCAAACTTAGAAACATTAATTGTGATTTGAGATGGATTGATGTGTTGTCAACGATAAGGGAGTCGCTAGTCTTTTTATGACTTCACATAAAAGCTGTACCATTTGCTAAATACAAGTCGTTGGTCATTTGCTTGATTACAATTTGAGTCTTTTGAGTTCTTTTCAGCTTATTTTGTTGAAGTCCTACATGTCTAGTAAACTTTTAAAAAACGCCACTTGCGAGAATAGTTCATGAAGGTTAATTTATATTGCATAAAAAGATGTTTTTCCTAATTTATTTAATAAGTGAAAAATGTTTTTCTATGTTCCATATATTTTCTTTATCAAAAATTCTCGCGTTAACTACTAATGCGCTTGAACTGTGTCTTACTACAAGAAGAAATCATTAAACGTTAATAGTTTAAATACATACTTCGACTATAAACGTGAGTAAAGCCGGGTAATACCTACATATATTTAATACCAAAAGAAATGAAATTGATTTTTGTGACCATGTGATTTTTGAGCTTGTGAAGGTCTTGTTTTACATTATTTTAATATTTTAAATCAACACGCATCAGGATGTGTCCTGCCCCTTCTGCCTGTAAACAGCTGCGAGCCTCTGTAATGTCATCGGCACCTCTTAAACTTAATATATTCCTTCGTAATGATAAGTGCTTCGGCGTAGAGGATTATTATTGACGTTTCATTACACTCGAATATTAATGGCTGATTGTTTCTAAATATCTTCGTGTCCACTTTCAATACTGGTTCTGTTGTTAACTTTCCCATAAGCGAGATTGGGCTGTGATAAAAACGTATTGGTGTCAGCTTCGAAGATTGTACCGGGCGTACCTGAAAGCGCATGTACTGCACCTATCTACCTAGCTCAGGCTAAGGGCTAAGCAAACACCATGTTGGTGCGGTCTAAGTCACAAGTGACCAGAGAAACGGACTATTTTTTCACATAATAAAGATCGATTAGGGTTTTTCAATGGTTTTTCAACTTTTAATTTATTTCAGCGTCATTCGTGAGGTAATTTGATTCTGTGATTGACCTAGTTACTCTGTGCGATTTTTTTTCTTCTGTGGCTTGTTATTTACTTCGAGGGAATGGTAGCTCAGTTTTAAGCGTCGGCTGTCATCCTGACGGGTTGCTGCCGATCGGTAGCTACCACCCTCACGTTTGAAAACTGTCATCAAACACACAGTGTTTCTATACAGAATAAGCAAGCATTTGAACACTCTCTCCCCTGTACATAAATAAATAGATGCATGCTCATGCCTAGCCAGAGTTTACTAATTAGAGTTATTTATTCACTGTGTGTTGGACAGCAGTCCTTAAGAGCCTTTAACCACACCATCGATGACCATTAAGTGATGGAAAGAGTGCTCAAATAATAGATCCGTGAACGAAAGTAACACCTTTAAATATAGAAAGTAATGATAGGAATAGAAACATAACTTTTGTTTAGATTTTCATGTATCATACATATATTCGTATTATGAGTAAAATGATTCTTTTTATTACAACAGAAGTTAGCGACATCACTACTACATGTAATTTTAATAATTAAGCAAGCTGTGTCTTATGAAGCAGAAAGATAGTCATACAGTATTATATATTCAGTATCATTTGTTTCATCGATATATATATTGTGTTTTTATTTTTGAACCCTAACACGATTTCGCCGAAAAGTTTTGTAACGCTTCCTTCTTACTGTTTAGACCGCAGCCATCTTACCTTTCACCGTCGAGAGATATTGTCCGTACGGCCGCGATCCCTACGGCTCATTACCATATACTGCACCGTGACAGCATCGCAATTAACTATCTGTTTATTGTTGTTGAATTATAAACGGCATTGCGTGACACCGCCGCTGCCATACCGCGTACTGCTATCAAGTTTACTGTGACACTTCTGGTTGTGTTCTGCAGTCTGTATGCTATATGAACGCAGTATATTTAGTGCTCTTTTGTATGAGCGCTTCTTGTTTGTTCACAACGCATTCTAGTTTATTGCATCGCAATGATGTGATTGTACAGTTGAATTATAAACGGCATTGCGTGACACCGCCGCTGCCATACCGCGTACTGCTATCAAGTTTACTGTGACACTTCTCGTTGTGTTCTCCAGTCTGTATGCCCCAAGAACGTAGTACATCGACTCACCAATGTACGTGCCTTCGAGTTCGATCACTACGCATTATAGTTTAGTGTAGCTCAATATGATTGTACGGTTGAATTATTAGCAATATCGCATGGGGCCCTCGTTGTCAGACCGAGTACTGCGACCGTGTTTTCTGCGATAACGCTGGTTGCAGTCTGTAAGCTCCATGAGAGCAGTATATCGACTACAGTTTTTTACAGACCCTTCGAATTTGTTCACTTTACATTCTGGTTGTGTGACACTGCCGCTGTCGCTCGTGTGCCTGATCATGCCTTGTACTGTCACTGTATTGCTTAGTGTGATAGTTTCGGTGGTGTTCTACGAGCTTGTAATCTCCAAGCTCATCCACATATAAATACACATGGCATTCACGCACTGTGCGATTCAACTAATCGTTTTTGCCATACGCCTGCAAAACGTGGAACGAGCTTCCTCCCTCGGTATTCCCGAGTAGCTACAATATGGAATTCTACTAAAGGAGTGCAGCAGGGAGCAGAGTTTTGAAAGGATTTAACACTTTCTTTTAACTTAAGAGGATTACCGTCGAGTACCCAGTGTTACACATATCCACAGGCGGCCCGTCTGCTTGTTTGTCACCTATTTCATTAAAAAAAAACACTAAATCAATTCTACTTCTAGTACGAACACTTCTCGTTGACGGCTCATTCAACCAGAATGAGCCGCAGTGCTACTTGTGCAGTAGTTTGCTTTTACACTACAATGAGCCAGAATTATAAACGGCATTGCGTGTCTCTGCCGTCGCTGTTGGTCTGCAAACTATTAACATGTTTATGTTATATCTCCACCTACCAGATAGACAGCCAACCTGGCCAGGATTGAACATTGTTTTTATTGTGACAATATATGAAACCGTACCACCGTGGGCAATTCACTTTAGCTCCAGGATTTTTATTCATAGCTATGTAATATAATTTTACATACCTAATATTTGCATGGCTGAAGAGGCATTTTTATTTTATGAGCAAAAGAATGAGTTCTTATATATTTTCGTTCAATTCCATATTCATCCATTTTTTTATGTACGACTCGCACTTGATAATACATATACATATATTTATTAAACATTGATTAGTATTCTCTAGACTTAACTCTGCAATGTTAGGTATGTTTATAGTCCGGTGGCGTTCTAAAGCCATAGATACCATAATATATATCTACCTATGTCTGTTATACTTATATATATTTTTAAGATTCAGACTCAGATTTATTTATTGTTAGCTGTGTTATACATTCACATAACATTTAACATTCACATAAGGTGTTCTGGTCCCAAATTAGGCATAGCCTGTACCATGGTATTCTGATAACTGATATATAATATATTTATATACATATACACACCCAGACAGAGGTCAAACGGACGTGTTCATGCACACAAATGTTTGACCTGTCCGGGAATCGAACCCGGGACCAGCGGCTCAGAAGGCAGAGTGCTACCAAGTGCGCCAACCGGCCAGTCTGAATTAATTGGTCTAATCAAAGTGAAATCTCGATTGTAAGCGGATGGTTTAATTTGTACAGATTAGTTTGGCTGTTGGAAAGCGATATGTATATAATACGTCTTTAATAATTAATTGCTCATTTAGAATTTTAATTACAACATGGATGGCAGTGATCTTATCGGTATAAGTGGATGTGGTTACCCAATTGTGATAATTTTGATACTTTTGATAATTTTAATAATACCCCACCACCACACGGTATCGTGGTAAAGTGACGTTAAATATTATCTAACCGTCTTCATCGCATCGTCGTCCCTTTAAATATATCACTCTAGTTTATATATTTATAAAATATATAAATGTTGTATGTATTGTTTCCGGGCTGTTTGGCCGTGGTCTAAGTGAAACTTGTGTTCCAGACGTTTGATGACGATGAATCATCATCAGTATCAGAGAAGACGCCGCGAAGGAGAGTTCTACGCTCTTGTCGCCGCTCGGACCTGAACCACTGAAGATGTCGACCGCAGTGATTGACGAAACGTCTGGAACACAAGTTTCACTTAGACCACGGCCAAACAGCCCGGAAGCAATACATACAAAATGCAACGCCGGCCGTGAAAGCCTTAGAGTTTACAAAATATATAAATATTTATATATTTTATACATATTTATATATTTTATAAATATGTATATATTTTATAAATAAATAATAATATAAATCCTCATCACTTAACATCAGGTGAGACAGTTGTCAAACGCAAACTTATAATATGTAAAAAAAATAAGAAAAATATAACGGGAAATTGTTTAGTGTGCGCCTTCGCAATAGGCGAAAAAAAACCCGTTTGGTGAAAATTAGACTTTTGTATTGAACCTTAATAGTTTTTTGTCACGGTCGTTTTTAATATTTTAATACTCTCAAAACACGAGCTTTGCTCTCATTCGTACGAGCTACAAATTATTCAAAAATAAAGTATCTAAGTTAATATTTCGTTTACCGTAAAATAGAAATTTCCTTAGCTGGCGTTGAAATTAATAAATATTATAAAAATGACTAGCTGCGTCCCGCGGATTTACCCGCGTGGTGATGAAAAATTCTGGCGTGATTGAGTAACAAACATCCATTCATCCAAACTTTCATATTTATAATATTAGTGGGATTTATTAAATTGTGCATATTTAGTGAATTTGTGAATTTATTCTGATATGCAAAACTACCCAGCCCTGATACTGGCTATTTGGTACAGCTAGACATAAGCCTCCCCCAGCGATCTCAACTTGGACCAATTGTTGATCTCGTTAGTGAAATTTCTACGCTGCGTTTCCCTATGATCTCAGATATTCGAGCACCTTTCATCTCCATTGACCATCAGTTCCTGCCCGAAGCCACTTAAACTGTGTCGATCCGCAGGGCCATTTGGGTGACATTAGTTTTTCTGGTCTCCTCATTTATGCTTTGATCTCGTAGAGAAAGCTCGTGTATAGTCGCTCCATAGCTTGATGTTCAACTCTAAGCTTGCTCACCGGGCCCATAGACTATGCTTCGGTTCAGCTCTATTGCATTGTCATTTGTCTTCTGAAATGTGATCCGACATTTTAAAAAAAGACATATACTGTATCTATATTTCTCTAACCTAGTGGAATTCGAACGTCAAGCCTTGATATCTGCGCGCACAATCATCCGTGCCATTGATTTCGCAAGACCCCAAGTTCTCATCAATTTGTAATTTACAGAATTATATCTCTACAGATTGCACTAACTATAAATTACTATTCTCTGGGTCTGCGATAAAGTTAAGTTTGGCATTACACTGCAAATTCATACAATAATATAAATACAAATCATGTGCAGTAACTCGACTTCTAATAATATTAAAATACACTTTTAATTAGAACAAGCTTTAGCTAACATCTGCTAAACCATAGCCAAACCATATATTCAAATAAATTAAAAATGCCAGCCTCATAAAAAACTCTAACCAGCATTCTCTGGGTTCCCGATGCTCGAAATGCTTTTTGAGTAAACGAGCGAAACAATGCTGTGACTATACATGCATACTCGTACATACCCATAGTGAGGTACTGTTCATGGAACCAGGGGTCTTAGTCTACTATTCAAAATGGCAATATATTAGTATCACAAAGGCCGATTTTGACAGCTTTGGTAGTCTGCTATTTTTAATTCGTCATTTTCATAGTCTGTTAGCACATAAAACGTCAAATGCTCTACTAAATCAACATAAGCCGGGCATAGATTCAACATAGATTCAGGCCATTATGAACTTAGCAGACTACGATGTTGTGACGTTGTCTTATTGGCATCGGCCTCGCACCGGACTGAATATGAACATTAAATGAGCGAACTTGGAACATCTTCGAATCTAAATAAGAATCCTTCCGTATTACGGAGAAACTCCGTCATCTATGGTTAAACGTGAAACCCGTCAGATACATTTGACCACCGTAATTTTAATCTATACTAATATTATAAAGAGGTAAGATTTCATTGTTTGTTTGCATTGAATAGGCTCCGAAACTACTGAACCGATTTGAAAGATTCTTTTACTGTTGGAAAGCTTCACTATCCCCAAGTGACATAAACTAATGGATGACAGAGGCTAGAAATTATTTTCAAAAAAGATAGGCATCCATGTAATTTATAATTTTCATATTTTTTATCCGTGCGAAGCCTGGGCGGACCGTTAGTATTGTATAATATAACACAAGGGAAAGTAAATACTTTGTAAATCACTTTGTATATTTTTAATTTAACAGCCACGCAGAGTTTCAGCTTAACTTCTAGTACAGAATGGGTCAACAAATAAGCTCCCCAGCTATTTAAGCTTTCCTCCCCACCCAGTCTCGGAGCGGGCAGATGTTCATCGCATGATGTCAGGCGATGGTGACGTCACGGCCAATCAGCAGGAACTCCTCTGTTATTAGTCCAGGGCGTGGTGGCGCCAACTTTTGAATGTGCTGGGTCGCTGGGTAGCAGACTTAGCGTGGTTGGCATGGCGGGCAAGGCTGGCAAGGCTGGCAAGGCTAGCAAGGCTGGCACGGCTGGCATAGCAAGGCTTGGCATGGCTAGATGGCAGTCAGGTTGTTACAATAATGTTAGGGCTTTAAAGGTATACCTTGCCTGCTAGGGTCATGCAAATTATACATCCTGGTATAATCGCTTCTTTTGAGGTGCACTTACTGGTCATATAAATACTGTACTAAATGTCAGTTTAGTTTACATTGTCCCAAGGCACCGGCATCAAGGCATTGCACAACAAAATAAGATTAAATGCTGGTGCCATTGTATGGTATTTAGCTGGTATCAGCTGATTCCACACATTCAACCTTTCACGACTGTGTGTGCTACCTCGTATCGGAATATTGTCCCGTTGCCGCTTCCAGGATGTTGTTTGTTTCTGTTTAAAATTGAGATACGGAAATCAGTCACGTGTAATTTGTTTTTTGTTTGTTTCGACTTTTGTTTGTAAAACTCTGTCACAGAGAGTTGATAGTTTGTACCAGCAATATTTGCGTTATTCAATTGTTTACACGACGTCGATACTAATTCGGTCAAGTTTTGTAGGTAATGATAAACTTATGACCTATGAATACTTTTGCACTAAATAGGTATAATTATGTGTAAGTTTGCCTACACGAAGAGTAAAAGAACACTTTAATTTCTTACGTAGGTATCATATAAAAATATACTCCATATTGTCTGTTGTCTGCACTTTGACTTGCTTTCAACAGATAAGACTTAATTTATACTGTACTTATTTTTAAATATTCTTATGAAACGACACATTGTTTCAAAACGATGGCCAAACCCAACTAAGAATCAGGAAGAGACACCGAGTCTCTCATTTTATTCGATTATACGGTGAATATTTTACATTATAAAGTCACATTTATTCACGAAGGGCGGGAGAGAACATAAATTTCAATTTTATCTGTTCTATGCGTACGTTTTCTAGAAGAATTCAATTCGTGAAGAACTGCACTACGCCCGTCTATAAGATACCCTAAGATATAAATTTGCTAATTCTCATGTGGCTGTAACTCACAGGAAACCATACCTTTCAAACCGGAACACAGTAACTCGAACACTACTGCCTGGCGGTAGAGATAGATATAGTGGCAGTACTTAGGCCGAACTCTCGCATAGAGTGCTACTATCGTGTTAGAAAGATAGGTAAAGGCGATGAGTGCATTATACATATTTATGTTGCTGGTGCAGTTGCAGTTACGTAGACTACCTTTAAAAAAAACAACCATATATACTGAATAAAAAAAAGACTAAATATACGGCATGGAGGCATAAACCTTTTTTATATTTTTTCAAAAATGTCTACAACTACTCACACGAAATGCCTAAATTCGTTCTTATTCTTATAAGAATAAAGTTATAGGTCGGAGTTTCAAAGGCATGAAAATTGACATACCTGGATAACACATTTGTTAGAAAAAAAAATTTGGTGGTTAAGGTGTCGCGTAAAATCACCACCAATGTCTGTTAAATGTTGATGCCTCCTTAACTTCTTCATTGCCTTGCATAAATAATTAATAAATAATAAAATAAATAATAATAAATAAATAATTTTGTTGACATCCCTCATCAGTAACGTACCATAGACGCTATGGACAATACAGCGAGTACCCAAATCAAACACGAATTTCTTTTTCTAAGAAATACTTCTTTATTATACTATTTATTTTTCTAATATTTATTTTAATTTATTTTTTAATGTCTCCATCTACCTAGACAAGCTACAAACATCGCCGTTAACGAATTATATGCATAATCATATTCTTCAAAAACTATAAAAATGGAATGGATTTTTTTTTTAACAAAAAATGCAACCGACTTCAACACTCAAAAGTATGAAATAACTTGTTGAAGTCGGTACCATGATAGTTCAAAAGTAACTGGTATCAAAATATTGTGCTCATGGTACCGACTTCGACAAGTTATTTCATACTTTTGAGTGTTGAAGTCCGTTGCATTTTTTGTTAAAAAAAATTTTTTTCACCCTTTTCAGTGACCTTTGCTACTCACGGGATCAATTAATTGTCATTGTGTGTTCTGAGATGTCTTCAACCGCGACAATAATATCATCAAGATACGCGTAGCACTTTTCAGTTATTGAAGTATAACTCAAAAACCGCTTGTCCGATTTTGACGAAATTTAAATGGGACCACCACGGAAGTATACTCTATCTAACAAAAAATAACCATCAAAATCGGTTCATAAACGACGAAGTTATCCGCGAACACACATAAAAAAAACTCCTTTTTGAAGTCGGTTAAAAAGGGTTCTACATTTTCTGGCAAATATAACGAGCCGCATCGATAAACTTTTATATGGGACCCCTGAAGTGCCTACCTACCTGAGAAAGTACCACAGCATAAAAATAATCATAAAAAAATCGCAATTGGCGGAGTAATCGCGAAAAAAACATACAGGAAAACATACAGTCCAATTGAGACCCTCCTCATGAAGTTAGTTAAAATTTAATGCTGTATTGTAAAACATTACCTATCTCAAGTCCCTTTTTCTCATGAGTCATCATGACATACGTCCGACATAAACTCATATAATATAGTATCTTTTTCCCTATGGGTATAACTACAAAACATTTTCTTATGCATGATAACGATTACAATCTACTCGTACTTTCGCTCTCAAAGAATAACATTGAGTTTGTAGTGTGACAGTGAGGCGTGTTCTTATTCAAGTGCTAACATGCGCATACATCATTGTTCGAGTGATACACCTGCGAAGCCACGCCCACCGCTTGAAGCCTCCCCGCAACCCTCGTCTCCTCACTCCACCATCATCAAGATACCTCAGATACCATTACCATTGCACGTTGAGAGCTCGCCCGGAGCGGTCGCCGTCGCTCTACAACTTAATCAACTCTCGTGTGTACGAACTTGAGTGCTCCAAGTGATAAATGACTTTTGGTGTTTGCGACATTGTTCTTTTTGGCGCCGGTCGCTAGTGAAGACTTTCGAAAATTGTAAGTGTCATTAGCTTATATTTTATTTAATCTCGCATTCTATGACCTAAAGTTGATAAAATGGGCTATAAATTGATAATATTATGTTTTGTGGTGTGAAACAGCAATAAGAATATATTTTGTTTTGAGTTTTCGCAGTGATAACGGTAGAGGTTAGTCAACCTTCGGAGGAGTCATCAAAATGTTGTGTTCTAAAGTTATCGTGAAATGATGTTTTATAAAAATATATACCTACGTTGCGGGATATAATAGTGGTTACTTTATGGAAATCTACATAAATTTACTATAAAAACAAATAACTTATCGAATGTTCGGTGAAATAATGCTACTTATCACAATTATTTCATATATATGCATTATAAATGTTTCTTTTGTGTTTAATATATTGAGTGGTTATAATAAGTTATCTCATTGTTCTGGTACTTGTTGCTTCTCTGGGGGCGGAGTTGAGGGCTAGATATATTTAACGCATGCGCGTTTTTATCCTTTTAGACTTTGCCTTTACAAGAAAAAAGTTGTTGGTTCCCTATGATGGAACGAACAACCCACAATTATCGTGGACAGGTCGGTTCACATCGCAACAGGTTTGATTCCTTCTGCACAATAAATTAATGGTTCCGGCGAGAATGTACTGGTGGATCGAACGTCAATAGTAGATATGTAAATATTTGTTGTTGATACAGGAATGCATACAAAAAATACGTATACTTCCAAAAAATCGTAAGTGTAAACAATGGGAGTTTTGTCATCAAAATAAAACATTACTTTTAATGCCTTGTTTGATTGAATTATACAAACAATAAACACCACATTTTGAGTTTAATAAAAATTAAATGAAAACACTAACAAAAATTATTCAATAATGAAATCCTTTTTCTTCTGTAAATACTAAATTAGGTACACCCGCGCTAAACTGGGTCGCTAGTTTAGTAAGTAATAAAATAGATGATAACATCTTCGCCTACATCGTCACTGACCATCAAGTGAGATAGTGGTCAATCGCTAGATCTATACAGTATAAAAAAAAATCCTATGGTAAATGATTCTTAATCTAGATGCTATGAATGCCTATATATACCAGTGAATATATAACTATTAGTGAGTCCTGTTTTATGTGCTACAAGCTCAAAGTGGGTATTGTTTTAAATATGAAACAAGATGCAGGCAACTCTTTGGTTGAACGTACAATTCAGAGCGTTGAACAGCAGCGTAGACATGTCTATCGGTTTTCAATCGGTTAAATATTGGTGAGTATGCACTGGAATGACATAATTTGAATCCACCATTCCCTTTGTATCATCGGTCGACCAGACGGACGGCAATGCGCCATCGCTATATGGTAGACATACCACCAATACGTACAAAGCGTTTTGCCTTCACTTTCATATATTAATCTTATATAATTATTTTGTATTATAGCCTCTTATGTTGCTGATAGATATTATCTACAACATTAATTCAAACTTTACTTGTGTTTTAACCGACTTTCCAAAAATAAGGCGGTTATCAATTCCGTTGTATTTTGTTTATATTTGTTAGATCTCTACTGCAAACGACTGGAGTTCATTGCCGCCTTTAAATATGTCCGTAAATAATATTTATATTTGCCGTACGCACTATGAATGTGGAAGCAAAACTTTTCGTGCGTCAAATTGGAACGTGTACCATGTATGGATGACGCCTTGCGAATCAAATTATGTACCTCCAGAGCGCACTCCCTGAAATGTATCCGATAAAACACCGATAGGCAGGCTTTCAACACAAAACAGGATTTGTCCCGCCCTCTCTGCCTGTAAACACCCGCAAGCCTCTTCAATGTCATCGGCACCTGTTAAGCCCTTAAATGTTAAATCAAATTAGATATCGGAATAAAATTATAAAATAAATTACTTGCATAGGAATGCTATAAGCTTCATACAACTTCTCCGTCTCGTCACTTGTCTCATACATACTCATACATAAACTTAGGTAACTATAAATGAAAAATTGCATTGGAAAGTAAAATAGATGTGAACACGACACACTCGCACTAGTACGTTTTTTAAACTTTCTAATATCCATAAATCACAGATGAAAACTATTTTTTGTACAAATACAATGTTCAATAAGCCAGGCACTGTAATAAATTATGTTTGAATCACGAATGCTAAGTTTAAACTATAAGATCAGCTCGATTAAACTGGAAATAAGTTACCTTCTTAATTAGGAGTTTCTCATCATGTCGTTTTTGGCGTTTTATATACATAATATAGTTATATATATATAACATAATGGCTTTCCGAGACATTTTTCGTTTCCGGGTGTAAATAAGTTAAAATAATGAATTGATTTGTGTAGAATCTAGGATTGTAATTGAAATTCATAATATTATATACATATACGCTCAGCTATGGAAAGAGTTATGCTCCGGAGTTCATTACTAGATCAAATCAGAAGTGAGGAGATCCGTAGAACTAAAGTCTCATAGACATAGCTCAGTGGATTAGCAAGTTGAAATAGCAGTGCAGGCACGGCACATAGCGCGCAGAACTGATGGCCGATGGGATCGAAAGGCTCTCGAGTGAGGACCACGGACAAGCAAGCGCAGCATAGGACGTCCACCCACAAGCTGGATAGACGACATGACCAAGATCGCAGAAGGGGGCTGGATGCGTGCCGCTTCCAACCGGTCCTTGTGGTTATCAATTGGGTACGCCTGTTTTTTTTTTTTTTTTTTTACTATTATAAGTTTGCGTTTGACAACTGTCTCACCTGATGTTAAGTGATGACGTTGTCTAGGATTTAGCACGCAAACAGTGTCCAGCAGTGGACGTCCTATGGCTGAGATGATGATTATGTGTCTGTCTATAGGCACAGGTAATAATGACTTAACATCATGCGAGCCTTTTGTTAGTTCCGTCACTTTATCCAATAAAAAATATGTTTCATTCGGTATGATAATCTCTTATCTTAAAAATATATCTGATATTATTGTTTCATTTACAAAAATGACATCAGAGTCATCGATTTCTGTTTTTTTTTTCATCGTCAATAAGTTAGGCAGGATGTATTGATTAAAAGGGTAAATTGTGTACTAGTCTGCTTTTGAAATAAGCGATACGAGAAGATTGTATAAAAATATTGGTCAAATGAATAGGCAGTAAAACGAAAACATAGCTAGAAAGACAAATCTGTACCATATATATTTTTAATGCCTGTTACGATTAACTGTTAATGTCTAAAGCAAAGGATTTGTAGTCGTATTATTTGTATTGTAACTGAGGTCCCTCGCCTACAGCGAATTTCATAGCCATTGGTGAAGCAAAGGCCGTCATTCTGTTGCTCATTCAAACTAGCTAAAGTTGTCTAATACTTGTAATGTAACAAACCGACTAGGACTCACGTGGTAAACACTAGGAAATTAGTCTCCGACCAGTTTCGAACTTATTTGCAGTTCTTCATCTGGGAGTTATGATCGTGCCAGGCGGCGAGCGCGAGCCTCAGCACGTAACTGGCGTTGAGACGGCTGCGCTGCATCAGTCAAATTGTCCCGGTGCGCACTGTTACTTGAGTCTTTGTCACTGAAAGTCTCGGAGAGGTCGGAGAGTAATTTTCCAGTGTTTACCACGTGAGTCCTAGTCGGTTTGTTACATTACAATTATGGAAGAAACTCGCGATAGTTTTCAGACTCAAATTGTCTAATACTTTTTGAAAAGAAAAAGCTGTTATTCTATTTACGCGAATATTCAACTTCGTAGGTACTCCTTTAAACGCTCTCTCTAATATTAGGCGAGATTTATTCAAATGCTGGTATATGCGGTGGTATCGCCCCCAAATAACGTGACAACTTATTTTATCTAAGACTACCAGCATTTTAATAAACAGATCTTAATTTAGTATTGGCATTCATTATTGTCACACCAATTTGGACTTTATCGTAACCGAATTGAAATTGTTTTATTTAACAGCATTTTAGTTAGTTTGAGCGAAAGAAACACTTCCAATAACAACAGTTAGCCGCCGAACTATAACAATTTATGATTTAATTTTGGACTAGCTGCGCCCGGCGGTTATTTTCGCGGTGATTTTTGTCTCATTCCACGGGAACAATCAATATTTACAAGGTAAACAGTAGCTTATTTAAGGGTATAAGCTATCTTCATTCTGAATTTCATATAAATCTGTTCAGCCCTTTCAGCATGAAGGAGTACTAAACATACTAACGACAAATAAACTTTTGGCTTTCATCTTAAGTAAAATGGCAATGATCTGTTATAAATTTTATATGAATCTATCGAGTAGGTACTTTTCATGTTCTGCGACCAAAAACATACGGACAATGTATTCTTATACATGTGTTGCATTACGTCATATTATATTTAAAATGACGCCAGGCACATAAAACCTATTGGGTACCAGGTAGGGACGCTAGGGAAATGTGAATATATTTATTTTCCATTAATAAAGTATCTTGTATTTAATGGCCAAGAGATATCGATAAAATTGTTAGACTAGGTACCTAGACATCAAACATACAACTAAAGTTGAGCCGTAGTGATTGAATAAACCCGTTTCATTATAGCTTTGATTTATGCCTATATGCATTGAATCAATAAATTGAACATTTTCTTGATAATTTTTATAGACAAACATAAACTAAGAAGATACTACATGATACCGGAACTAACTAGTTTTATAAACAATACAATACAGACATTTCACATTCATTACTTAGCTGAATTGCTGTGTAACTTGTTTGAGTGACAGGCACAGAATAATACTCCTATGAGTATACACGACAAAGAGCTGGCCAGAGTTTTGCTCCAATGAAATATAAATTGAGTATAGTGGCCAGTTGCTGCGCACCAGACGCACAATATGGCTCTTTACCTTTACCCCCTTATAAACCGATAAGTAACAGAGGACTACCGACACCAATCCTCCCAGAGAGGATTGGTGTCAGGTGTGAGGCCAACCAACACACTGACATCCAAAATTATATAATAACGCATTTTGCTGGCAGATTCGGTGCTATAACATTTTATTTATATAGTTTTTTGCCATTTGTATTGTTGATAAATCATATTTTACTGGTGCCAGTCAAGTAGGATAAGGATGAGTAGATGATGTGTAGAAACCCAAATTAAAACAGGTATACTTACAAATGCCTTGCAAAGTTACGTGTAACACTTACCTTTCACCAGAGTGACGTACTTACTTCAAGTGTTACCACAGCAAAGTATTTGACAAATGAACAGTTTTCATTTATCACCAAAAAATATTTCCAAATTTGAGCAAGACAAAGACATTAAAGACATTGTAAAATGAAGCTTTGTGAAACTGTTGCAACCGAACATTAATCATTACAGGGTTTCGGAATAAAAACGGTTTTTCAACCAAATGTCGAAGAGGTATTTCCTCAAGTCGACTCGCGTCATATTTCACGCAAAAAGCGTCAAAGTGAATTTATTTATTTATTACTCTCCTTCTTGTCCTTATCCCACACAAGGTGGGGTCGGCACAACATGTTTTCCTTCCATTCTCTTCTATAATTGGTCGTCTCAGTGCTCACACCTTTCATAAACATATCATTTTTCACACAGTCATCACATTAATTATTTATTATCTACTATCGGTAAAAATTCTAAATTAAAACTTATAAGGATCCCTATTTTTTTGAAAATATAATATAGCCTATGTCACCCAGGGAGAGTATATAGTTTCCCAACAGTGAAAGAATTTTTAAAATAGGTTCAGTAGTTTCTGAGCCTATTCAATGCAAACAAACAATCAAATCTTTCCTCTTTATTAGTACCTATAGATTATGAAATACACACAGCATTACATTTAACACCATTGCGCCGTGACATTCAAATAGGTTATTTTGAAATTACATTTCAATAATTAATGTCAATATTAAATGGAGGTTAAAAATTGAGTCAACAAACGTTATACAAGAATATTTCTATTAAGTAATTATGTATGTTATTTTAAATTTATGTGGAAAATTTTGTCAATATCGAGCTCTAACTTTGAATACCAAGAGTATTCAAAGTTAGAGCTGGATATTGACAAAATTCTCGGTAATAGCAAACCGAAGCTTATGAAAATATATTATCTGAATGCGTTTTCGACACGCATGCTATTTATCAAATGGAGTTTGATATAGTGTTATGTTACAACAGGTGCGAACGCAGGCACAGATTTTAAGGGGGAGTCACTTAGTTCTTCTTTTTCTTTAAACTTAACTTTATAACTATACATTTAAAAGGTATATCAATGCGATTACCGTATTAGATCCAGGAGGACAAAGGACTGTGCGTAACAAGTTAGGTATTTGACAACAAATTAAATTAATCTCAAGGATTATAGGTAGCCATGCGAGAACTAGAAACTTTCTCACCTACCAACTTAAGTTTTTCCTTACGTTGCAACCTTCATCGAACGCTCAAGCCCAAAATACGGTTCGATACGACTCTGTTAGATCGGCTGACCCTCGCTATAATTAAAGGCCGCTGCATACGTAACGAGACAATACCACGAACGGCACGTGGACGAGACGGAGACGTGACTGCCTCGTTCAAAATGGGAACATATTGTAAATGCATACGACCCGTGACAGTGACTCGGATCTACCGTGCTAGTGTTGTGAACAAGGAAAGAGCATCACTCCTTCACTCTACGGAACGAACGGAGTCACTGTGCATACTTAGCGGAAACACGGACGGGACGGGACACGCGCGGGACGAGACGTGCTAAACATCGTCGGTGACGATATTTTTCTCGCCCCGTGAGTGCCACGTTCCCGCCCCGTCCTTATCTCCATGACATATGCTCTTTCATATACATTTAGTATGAAACGATATTTCCAAAACTTCCCGTCCCGTCCCATCCGTAGAAAAACTCGTCACGTATGCACCGGCCTTAAGTTATCATCAATTCATAAATTTTCACGTAACTGATCAGGAAAATAACAGGACATGATTACTATTGACTACATTACTCACACCAGTTCCATTCATTAAAATTCTGAGTATGTCACTGACCATTGGACCGTTTTGATGTTTCTACACGTGGGCGTCTCCCCAGGGTTGCCGCTAGCGCGTGTTTACGATCTTTATGACCGCTAATAGCCAATAATACGCACCTCTTGACTCGAAACGTGGTGGGTTAACTTATTGGTGTTGCCCGTAGATGACTTGGTGAATTTTAATTAAATTTAAGGTTAACGGTTTTATTAAATTCGTCTTCATAATAAACGCATCGCCTGAGGTATGCAGTGGTTTTAAAAAAATAAAATTGTTGTTTTGCTTGTTGTTGTGTTTGTTGCCTGTTGTGTTTGTTTAGGTTAGTTTGGTTGTCATTGAAAGCTTACCATAACATCGGATACTGTTCAGAAACAATTAAGCGTTACTTTAAATTTGCAATATATTAAGTATGGCTACGGCAATCAAGACAGTCATCAAGGTGCCAGAAATAAACAAAAACAACAACAAAATTTATTTTATTTTGTTAAAGACAACTCAAATTAGTCAGGTAAAGGAGTTCCTGGTCCCTAAACTAGTCCTACTGTGATAGGTAACATTTTGAGGATAAGTAATTTTCTACCTTGCTTTTCTACCCTCACCGAACAGTGATAGATTTTTTGATGTTTGATAATGGCAGCGCCCATGGGTAGCACACATTGCTCATAGATTATCAATTAATTATTATTGACTTTTTTGCTACTTTTGCTATTCTACTTGAAGTATAATTGTAATGACTACACAGATCTAATACCTGTCTACTGTCTGTCTGTCGGTCTATACTGCAATGCAATCGAGATTTAATTTTTTTAGCAGAATACCACGTTTCGAATTACTGTTGCGTTGTTTATGAATTGTTTGTCTAAATAAATAAGAAAATTAGCACACAGGACTCTTTTTACGGAGAACAGAATTGTTGCCAAAAACATAATTGAACAATTATTTCCTGTTATTACTGATTATGTGCATAGGTACATTATTGAATAATTATTAACACTTAATATTAACAATTAATGTCAAAACTAAAGAACAGTTATTGTTTTCAACTGTTTACAATAATAAAATCGTAATCTTTAACTCATAATCAAAGTATGCTAAGATTAAAATTTCAAATGAAGTGTTTAAAACGCCTCCATTATTATAAGGTGAACGATCGCTTCAATGTGATTTTATATTAATTCTCGTAGCCCGCGATGTTACTTACGTGACTCACTATGCCTATTGCATGCACACAGTATTATTATTGTTTTTCCCTATTTTTGACCAATTACAAAAAAGGAGGAGGTTTTCATTCTGACTTTTTTTAGTGTTTCGCCGTAAATTTGAATTATTAATACCATTCTGCGAAATTATTATAAAAAGAAAATCGATTAGCTTGACACTGGTAACACTAGTCACAACCGTTAAATTTGACATTCTATCACAGTATCCTGTCATAGACCATCACATTACCATCATCATGATAATTAATACGTGAAGCAAAAACTTTGCACCCTTTTATACGAAAATTGTGCGCACGGAGGAGTATGAAATTTCCCACATTTATGGTTCATATAGAGAAGGAGTGCAGAATGCTATTTTTTTCATAAATTATGCATTAAAAATACATTAAATCAATAAAAAAAATTACACACACTACCATGTACTTGACCACAGAATCAAATTTATTATGGTTATGTTTGACATTCAGTAAGACTGCAGGCGTTTAAAAAACAAATTATTTAACCTAAAATCGACTGATGATTAATGTACGGAACTTAGCTAATTAGTGGAATTAGTTATAAGTAATTAGTATAAGATCTCATTGTAAGTGAACCATGTTCATTATAAGTATATTTTTTAAACCATACTAGGTAATATTCTAGGTCTAATATAGACCACCTTTCACCACAACCTCATTGAGCAAACTTTAAATGTTTACTTGTAGACTGAGAATGTTACAATATTGAAATACGGTTCGCATGTCTTCCAGTCCTTAACCCTTCGGCTAATAGCTGTTCCGTGATTCCATGTGTTCGGATCAGGAGCGTTTATCTAAGATACCCCCAAAGCCTCTACGTTGGGGCAATGACGTCTGCTGTTCTGTTTATAGGCGCACATCGGAACCCCTCACACTTTAACAGAAGGCACTACATGGAAATCATTATCAGGATCATATAATCAAGAACAAATTGAAATATTTTTTTTTTTATTATTAAGGATTTTCAAACAGTACATAACAAAAAATTACAATTGAATGCGAAAAATATAAGAATATGTAGTTGATGTACCAACAGCGTAGACCACAGATTAATAACATAAATAATTACATAAAGTCTAGCAGAACAAACCAGCCCCCCGATTCAGAACCGTTCGATTACTCAGTTGTCGATCGATTCGATTCGATAACAATCATTTGCAATTCACAATAGTCGAACCCACGCCGAATTTATCGAATTCGATCTCGAATCGAAAGTGACGTCATATCATTCGATATTCGACTTGTAACGCTATTCAGAATGCTCATATCGAATCTCATATATCGAACTTTCGATTATTATGTTCGGTAAATTATCGATAGCTAGAAGGCAGTCGATATCTAGTTTGAGTGTCTATTTTACTTTCTAGGCAACATACAATATTAATATGTTTTATTATTTGGTTTTATAACAATGATGCAAAGTGATTGAGGACGTGAACAGTCCAATCACGATGAAAAAGCATTACACCACAGGCGAATTTTACGTTCTTTGTGGGATGCATCAAATGCATTTGGGCATTTAGAATATAGCCCAGAAAAGCAGGAAAACTTACAAATTCCTGCGGTGTTCTACATAACAACATGTGCACACTAGCGCGTTTACCATTGCCAGATGAAGTGGCCTTGAAACCAACAATATTATCGATGGTGACACAGCACATGTAGCTTTGGCAGCTATAGGAGCAGCATTTCAAGTCCGCAGCAATGTTATACGTCGCATTACAGAACAGCTATCATAATGATTTCCATGTGTGAGGCTGTTTCGAAAGTTGCTCTATTTCTTGTTAGTAAGATGAGGGAGACATAGATTATTGTTTATAGTCTATCTACACTTAATAATAATAAAAAAATGATGCATATTTCTATTGATATTTTTATTTGAGACTCATTGATAACATTTTATTACTTAGACAATAAACAATACTGTAGGTACCTACTTATCTTATTACAAGTAAAACAGTATCATAAGTTTGTTATAGAGCTTATAAATAGTACACACTTATAGAGTTATACCTAAATCGGAATGTTAATTATAAATCGTTTGTCACAATAACAATACAAATAATGCATGCTCGGCATGCTCGAGGCACAGGGCGCGTGTCTTATCGGAGAACTCTCTAATCTAGGAAATGATTTGCTGGCTATTTGGAGGATAAGTACTTATAGAGGATAAGTTGTTTAGAAGATCCACTAGAAGCCCCGAGTATAATGAATTGCCTGATGTGTCCCAGGCAGAAGTACTGTCTGAAGACTTTGAGCCAGATTTCCTAGTTGTGGTTCAAGATTCCGAAGAAATCCTCACTGAAGCCACGAATGCTGAATCCTTTTATATCTTCTTATTTCTATCTTCTATTTAAGTTTTTCTATTGACGTTTTGTTTGTAAACAAACAACTAGTGTTACCAACTTTTACTTTCTTAAACTCCTAGCAACATCCATCAAATCTACCAGAAATCCACTTTAAGTGGTTAAGGCTCTCTTTTACCAAATGTTTAGGTATTTTACGCGCGTTAGAGCAGGACAGTAGCGGAAGCGGCGCGTCGCAGCGCACCGCGCCGCCGGCCTCGCGCCGTACACACGCACGGCTCCAAGAGAGAGTAATATTTAACGCCTGGTAACAAGCTGTTGGCAAAATATAGCTCCACATATTTTGGTAGGCGCTAATGAACATCTGAGTGGCTTTAAACATAGTCTGTTTAGACTAGCTGAACCCCTCGTGGCTTCTTGTATGGCCTAATATGTATCCCGATATTACTTCTTCAAAAGGACCATTTGACTGTAACTAAGTTAATGTCTAAACGGAACATTATCGAAGAAAGAAATCTCAGAACACTAGTACTTTGTATTACTCTAATTTAAAATACATACTAGTACTGTACATGTGTTGCATAAGTAAGGTTTATCGAACCAAAATATACCTAAATAAGTTCTACATTCAATAAATTTGTGTCATGTATAGGTACACTATACAATCATATCTTCTATACCATAAAATATTGTTTTTCATAAGTCTTTCTAAATTTCAACGTAATATGCTACTATAGGTTGAGGAGAAGACGTCACAGACTAAAGACTAGCAGTTCCGTGGTTCAAATCCCATGGTGGTGTATAGATCTAGCGTTTGACCACTATCCCGTTTTATGTCATTATCATCAAAATTATTTTTTCTTCTAATCATACTCAAATTTCTGCACTAGAATTTACTGTGGCGCGGGAGGCATAGACACACAAACATTCAAGACCCGAAACAAACACGTACACTCATCACACAAATGTTTTCCCCTGCCAGGATTCGAACCCAGGTTCCCAAAAACACAGAAGTCATATCACTGACCACTGAGCCACGGTAAACGTCAATCAGCCATAATAGATAATATACATAAATATATAATAGATCGCCACAGGGACCGGTGGAAAGCGGCATGCATCCAGCCCCCTTTCTGCGATCTTGGTCATGTCGCCTGTCCACCTTGTGGTGGATGTCCAATGCTGCACTTGCCTATTCGTGGTCTCCACTCGAGAACCTTTCGACCCCAGCGGCCATCGGTTATTAGAGATATTTGCCTGCCCACTGCCACTTCAACTTGCTGATCCACTGGGCTATGTCGTTGACTTCAGTTCTTCTAGGGATCTCCTCATTTATGATTTGGTCTCGTAAATAAGCCCCGAGAATAAAAATACAAAATATTTTTATTGACATATATATTACATTCAGTTTCTTGAGTCCATAGAATAGCCCTTTATAGCCGATGAGCCATAACTACTTACAAAATTTCACCCAAATCCGTTTTACCCGCCTGGTGATAACAACGGTGATGATGGTGATGATAAAAATAAGCCTATGTGTTAATCCAGGGTAAAGGCTATTTGCGTTTCAAATTTCATACAAATCCGTCGTGGTGATGAATGATAACGATGATGTTGATGAAAGTAGCATATGTGTCACTCCCGGACCTGAAGTATCTACTTACACAATTTCACCCAAATCCGTTTTTTGGTCCGGTGATGAAAAACGATGATGATGATGATGATGATGATGATAAAAATAAACCTTTTTGTGAATCCAGGGTATAAACTATCTATGTTCCAAAGTTCATCAAAATCCGTTCAGCAGTCTTTGCGTGAAAGAGGAACAAACATCCATTCAACCATACATTCATACTCACAAACTTTCGCATTTATATTAGTAGGATTTATTTACGTATATTATATATTTATTAACATACATATTCAACATATATAATATATAACTACTTTTTGCTATATATATAAATAGCAAAAAGTCATAATTGTTCAAAATAACTGCTTGAGTCCGCAAAGTAGGTAACAACTTTTATGAAAATAGTTACATTCATCATCGTGTGCATAATCTATGCGTTCATTGATAAAAACGAAACTGCAACAAACAGTTGCAGTGCTACACGCCATATGCTTTGAACGATAAGAACATAATTGCTGTTGTGTGTCTCAAAATAGCCAATGCCATTGCAATATTATTTTATAACATTTCATATTTTCAAATTTAAAATATTAATTTATCAATAAAATAGTAGTATCATTATTTATTGGAGAAATATTTAAAAACATCCATCGATAGTATTGTTGATTGCTTAGATCGTAGCCGTAGTATGAATTCTTTAGCGCCACATGCCAGTGGGCGCGTAAAGCGTCACTCATTTAGTATTGGTACCTACGGAAGTTGGTACGGGATTGGAAGGAAACAACACTTGCAACGGAAGTGACGATTTATTCACTCGACTTACCACGTACAGAGTTCGAGAGAGTCCCGTGGATCGAGGATCTTTCTAGAATCTTCATTTATTTTAGTCATTTGTTTCTCTAGAATTTTCTATACTCTCCCATTCGCGAATAATGTTCATTCTGTATTCAGAACCTTCCACCGAACCCCAAAACGCTTAAAAAGTGCTTCGGCGATATTGAGGATTGAACTCGTAGCCGGCGGTATTGCAGGCAAAGTCAAATGCCATTGCACGCTCTACGCGGTACGCCACCGAGCTAATAAACGAACTGTCGAATTTTTGCCCCTGTAGACAAAGTAACATTCTACAAACGTTAAAATAGGGTGAAGAAACGAGATAGAGCGATATAAAATTACGCATACCAGAACAGGATGGGACGAAAGACATCGTAGCCAATGAGTGGCGTGCTCGACACGTTTTCGCAAGGTGTACCGTTAGCCAACAGGTTTCATAGTCATTGGATTTAATCATATGAACAACGAGAACGAAATTTCATCGGCTCGAGAAAGAGCTATGTAGCAATGCATTTGGCCTTCTGTTCCAAATTCGTAGCGCTAGTTAGACTCGCAATGGGCTGATTTTTAACCAACTTCAAAAAAAGGAGGAGATTCTGAATTCGACCCGTATGTTTTTTTATTTTTTTTTATTTGTGTTTGTTACCGCATAAAAAGGAGGTTCTCAAAACGACCCGTATGTTTTTTTTATATTTTTTTTATTTGTGTTTGTTACCGCATAACTTCCGACTGGGTGAACCGATTTTTAACCGACTTCAAAAAAAGGAAGTTCTCAAAACGACCCGTATGTTTTTTATTTTTTTTTATTTGTGTTTGTTACCGCATAACTTCCGACTGGGTGAACCGTTTTATAACCGACTTCAAAAAAAGGAGGTTCTCAAAACGACCCGTATGTTTTTTATATTTTTTTATTTGTGTTTGTTACCGCATAACTTCCGACTGGGTGAACCGATTTAGATCGTTTTTTTTTTATTTGAAATCTCATGCTTCCCGTGTGGTTTCATTTAAATTTCCTCAAAATCGGGTGAGTACTTTTTGACTTACAAGTCAAAACTGAAAAATGCGAGCTTATACCTACACGATATTATAGTAGCAGGTGAAGACATTGGTGAACATACCTACACCACTATGAATGACGAGTAACGAGTGGGGACTAGATAATACATGTTACTACACACTGTAGTACTAATACATTCAAATTTAAAATATCTACCACCCTCGATTATGTCAAGTTCAGTTGTTATTTTGTCGCAAGTTTGTGATTGAGTGATTTATCCACGAATTTCACACGGGTTGTCACAAAAGTTTTTAACCTTTTGATTATTCAAATGACTACTTTTCAGTACGCCAACTAAATGACAAGCCTAGCCGGTGGGAGCATCGGCTGTCAAACTGACGGACGCTGGTTTTTTTTTTTATCACACTCAGACCCCCGCACTAGGATTCCCTGTATCGCGGGAGGCATGGCCACACATAATTACAGCACACAAACATCCAAGACCCGAAACAAACATCTACACTCATCGCACAAATGTTTGCCCCTGCCGGGATTGGAACCCAGGGTCCCGGAGACACAGAAGTCATGTCAAGACACTAACCACTGCGCCACGGCGACCGTCTACCTCTACGTTGAACCTCAAAAACGCGAATGGCTTTTGTAAAGGCAACACCGATATCAAATTTCCAGGATGGTGGTAGGGTACTTTCAAGTGCCTGTCTGGTTCGCTTTCACCCACAAGTTCGAAGAACTCTCAAAAAACGCATAGTGTGTTCATGCAGCAGGCCTTGTAAACATTTTTGGTCTAACGTGATTATACATTCGATCACATCGTCACTGTCCAAGTGAGATAACTTTGTCAAACGCTAGATTATAAAGTATAAAAATATGGTCACTGATGAGCACTATTCACAACAGGCTAATCAATATAATAAAAAGTTGTATCATACACCTTCGTACAAAACGTAGGTAAATATTCATATATTATTTATTGTATCTATTTTATAAATGTATCATATTGTTGCTCACACAAGCAATCAGGCGCTACTCGGCTAACGATTGCTCGATTGTGTGTTCTATCAGGCGTAAGCAAGGTACATAATAAATGTTCTCTCTATAGGGATACAACAAGAGCTATCTATACTACATGAGCGCTCTTTCTTTGGACAGATATGTTAGAGCCCTTTGTATTCAGATGTTAAAATAATAATATTAGGAGGCAGAGCGATGCAAGCACAGGTCCGACGTTGACAGTGGTCACGGGAGGAATGCGCGGGTGGAGAGCAGCGCGGATAAGCCAGCTGAGATCACGTGATCCCGCGCGGCACTAAGAATTTAACGAAATAAATTCATATAAAATCAACAGAAATGAATATTGAAAAAAAAATCTTGACTGTTCCTAGATAATGCCATTATCTATCAAACAAAGTAAGGTTCATATGAATGTTGTTATTATTTTGTAAGATATACGTGTTTTAATTCTTGAAAAGCATATTTTTCAAAAATTAAAACTATCGAGAAAACTTTACTTAACCGGATTTTGAATCCTGACTGTTCCTTTATGTTGAACCAAAGATACTAAAACTGAAAAAACCAAAGCTCTGTCTTCTACACATGGTTTAAAATACATTTTTAAAAATAGCGGTTTGTCTACTCACAGCGCCTTAACACGTGCATATGATATTACAGAGGTTTTACGCGGTTGATTACACGCAGAATGAGCGGCACAAAATGATGCTGGTTGTTTTAAAATAATAATATAAATAAGTTCTTTATTATCATAAAATATTACAAATACACGGATCGTCGCGTAGAGTAAGCGAGAGAAGTACTTTAAGATTGTCAACCTCGCACTCTGTATCCATTTTTGGCCGACTAGTAGGTTATAGCATTGCGACGCGACATAGCAAGAATTCATCTTCACAAATGTAACTATCAACACAATATTGTGCGCATGGTACCGACTTCGACAAGTTATTTCACACTTTTGAGTGATAAAGTTGGTTCCATTTTATGGTAATAAATTTTTTGACCCTTTTCAGTGACCTCCGCTACTCACGAGATCAATTGTCATTGTGTATATTGAAGTGAAAACTTCTTGAGCGGCGTTGTGTACTTTTGTATGGGGAAAAATGTTAAACTCGCGTCAGATAGTCAGAACGTCAGGCGTCAGGACGTGACGTCATCGAATTCGTAAGATATTTGTTAGATAGAGTATACTTCTGTGGTAGTCCCATTCAAATTTCATCAAAATCGGACAGGCGGTTTTTGAGTTATAGGTACTCCAATAACTGAAAAGTGCTACGCGTATCTTGATGATATTATTGTCGCGGTTGAAGACATCGCAGAACACAATGGCATTTAATTGATTCCGTGAGTAGCAAAGGTTACTGCAAAGGGTGAAAAAAAATGCAACCGACTTCAACACTCAAAAGTGTCAAATAACTTGCGAAGTCGGTACCATGAACATAATATTGTGATGATAGTTACTTTTGTGTGAACTATCATAGTACCGACTTCAACAAGTTATTTCACACTTTTGAGTGTTGAAGTCGGTTGCATTATTTGTTAAAAATTTTTTTATTTGATAAATTCGTTTTGTTAAAAGTGTTAATGAGTTCAGTTATCAAAACGCCGATAACATAAAGAAGAAAGATTTCATTGTTTCAAAAAAACGTCATCATGTTAAGTCTATGTGTCCCACAATATTAAAAATCTGAAAGTTTGGATGGATGGATGTTTGTTACTCAATCACGCCAGAACGGCTGAACGGATTTGGATGAAATGTGATATGCAGAATAACACATAAGCTACATTTCATTGTCATTATCAATCATGTTCAAGTTATCACTTCTGCCGGCACTCCCGGAGTGCAATCGGTTGCTTTTTCACCGATTTCACCAGCAACTATATTGTCATCCACGTATGCGTAGCACTTTTTATTGGAGTGCAACTCAAAAACCGCTTGACCGATTTGGTGAAATTTAAATGGGACCACCTCGGAAGTATAACTCTATCAAACAAAAAGAATCATCAAAATCGGTTCATAAACAACGAAGTTATCCGCGAACACACGTAAAATTTATATGTCTTCTAAGTTTTTTCATGTAAAAAGAAAGTAAATTTATAGTGGTTAATTTTATTTATTACTTTTCTGCTTTATTATATTACTGAAAGCTAACTACTCGATCGATTATTTGGAAATACTTAATAATAACAGATATATTTAAGTCGTTAAAAAACTACCACGTAGAGATAAATAATCTATTAAAGTTACCAAACTCCCAGTATGGTGCTAGGGTACTGTCAAGTACCCGCCTGGCCAGCTACTCTCAAGTTTGATAAACTTGAGAGCCAGTATGCTTTCTGGGTCATCTCCGACCACATCGTCACTGACCACCTAGTGAGATAATAGTCAAACGCTAGATCTATACAGTTTAAAAATGTCCCTTTACTCACAACTAATAAAATTCTACTAAATGCTACGTATTTAGTAGAGTTTTGTAAAACTTGGTCACACTTTTACTCCTTCAAAATTTGTATGACAATAAGATACATAATCATACTTTAAAAATGCACCTCTTTACATAACGTTGACAATTAGATTGACATTTACAGAACTATACCTCAGAACGCGTCTTGTAATGAAAACGATAACGATACCGAAATCGAAGACGAATCGAACGCTCTTATCGATCGTTCTGAATAGCTCGAAATTTGGCGTTCGATACGAGAACGATATCGAACCGAATCGATTCGTTTAGTTATAGAAGGGTTCTGAATCGGGGGGCAGAATTTGTTTACGCTTTAGTTTCCCTATGTCTATGTATGTTAATTACTGTAAATAAATACAATATGTACTTAAAGGACAAATCGACTTATTTTGAGTCCTACTCTAAAATAAATCCCTACTGCCGTAGGTCACGCGTGAACGGCTGGACTAATTTCGTTAATTAATAGAGACAGACAATTAATAACAGAGAACCATTGAGAACATTATATGGTCACTACAGGAAGATACAATACAATACAATACAAATCATTTATTCAGTTAACTTAATCTAATTTACATTTAATTGGTTTGTGACCCTCGTTTAAGTATGGAAATACCTGTGTTAGAGGATCCCGCTCTTCCGAAGTAGTATAACTATAATTGATTAAGTAGGTAAATAAAATAAAAATAAAGATAAAGTAAAGTAAGGGAAGGTGAGACTAATAGGTATTAACCAAAATAAAGAACTAAGTCTAAATACAAAATTTAAGATGAATCCCGCGACACGGGTTTTCCTAGTGCGGGTTCTAGTGTTACAAATATATATATATATATATATATATATATATATATATATATATATATATATATATATATTCCTATTTAAATTCATTTTAATTTTATTCAGCAAGTAGTGCAACCTTGCTGTAGTGCAACCTGTAGTACCTTGCGTTTGCTCAGAGGCTGGTATCGTGGTAGCTGTGACACAGGGAATCCTAGTGCAGCTACCATTGGCCATCCTAAGTATATTTAAGCATTATATATCTTTTATCACAAATGTTTTGTTAATATATTACTTAGGATTAGTTATATTGGTATTTGATTCCGGTGTAAATAAATAAAAAAAAATAATCATTTTTTGTTGTGTTTGCTATTGTTGTTGGAGAAGGTCCGTATAACATTTTAAAAATGCGCAGAACATTAAAAACCATAACGACTATTATAATTATCCATGATATCAGATGTATATTTAGGCTGTATACTCAAAGTTCATGATGACCACATTAAATGTAACCAACCTTCTTAGTGCTTTTAGCAATATAGTTTTTTTTCTAATATGACCTTATGGCGTTTGACTTATAACTGTCAGTTGTTTGACAACGACAAGACGGGACAACGTCTGTCGGTCAGCTAGTCAATTTATAAAATACGCAGTGATGATAATAAGTTTATCGCAGCGTTTTTCCAGGTAAGAGAATTTTATAAGTAAACTTGTTAAGCATAATCTGATCGCTGAGTACCTACTAAGAACCATACAAAAATACTACTTTAAGTTTTGAATGATTAAAATTTCTACGTTGCTATACCGTTTTCCATAATCATAGATATTTTATGTAAACACAAAGAAATGTCACGTTAAGTCACTGAAATAGTGACATGTCGGTTGCCCAAAACATTTTACACACGTGATTTTTTTTTTTCTATCACATGTTTATTGTGATTATATAGGTATATCATATCTTGTTGTGTTATTCTATGTCTTAAAAAGTTACAACGTTACTGATTAACAAGCAAACATTCTAAAAGTTAATATAAACGTAAATAAAACATTTAAAACACTTCAGTTTTAGAAATAATATGTTTTTTAAATTATTCTTATAACTCGAATTTGAAGCGACGGTGGCTCAGCGGGGGGAGCGCCGCCTGTCAAACTGACGGACACTGGTTCGATCCCCAACAACAGCTTGAGCTTTACGATTTGTTGACAAATCTATCGCTAATATCGTCAATGATGCGGTGAAGATGACACATTTCATCTTTCACTTTTATTGTGTGGCTAATACAGTCACACAGTATCTGTGTTGTCCCATCTGCCAAACTTTCTAACAATTGTTTTACTTCATTCCTCTAAAACGTTTTGTTATTTTGTGCGACGACGTACCCTTCAACCTGAGCCCAGACTTAAAATTGACGGTCGCCGTGGCGCAGTGGTGAGTGTCAGTGGACTTGTATGTCTCCGGGACCCTGGTTTCGAATCCCGGCAGGGGCAAACATTTGTGGGATGAATGTAGATGTTTGTCCCGGGTCTTGGGAGTTTGTGTGCTGTGATTTTGTGTGTCCATGCCTCCCGCGACGCAGGGAATCCTAGTGCGGGGGTCTGAGTGTGATAATAAAAAAATAATAAAATTGAGGGGGTTGGCAGTGTGAACTACAATTAATTTAAACCGTCATTGTTACAAAAAAATCTATCCTTGTGACCAATTCTAGTGAACTACGATTATAAATAATATTATTGCACTGTTTTCCCCTTTGCTTACATAAAATATCTAAGGTTTTCGAACAGAGTATAGTTTATGATACTGTCTATATTAGAACAATGTTCAAACCAGAACCATAAAAGAATGGTCGAGACCGTTCTCAAACTGTTGCTGATTCCATACTATTTGTTGCCTTTATGGGTCTAGGCTAAGCCTCTGGCCACAAAATATCTGTTTTGTGTTCCAGCCGTGTGGCATTATGTAGGTACGTTAGACGAGCTTTTACGACGAGATAGAGTTATTTGATTTTTATATGTAACTCTCCCCCACCCACGTATTTATATATATATATATATATAAATATAAATACGTATATATATATATATATATATATATATAAATATAAATAAATATGTAATCCGCGATTATATAATCGCTGTCTGTCCGTCCGTCTGTCTGTCTGTCTGTCACCAAGCTGTATGTCATGAACCGTGGTAGTTAGACAGTTGAAATTTTGACAAATGATGTATTTCTGTTGCCGCAAATACTAAAAAACAGAATAAAATAATTATTATTATAGCAAATATTTATAGGGTATAATATAAAATTGTAATATACATTAAAAATAATATAAGAGTAAATATTTATTGCAACAAACGTCATTTTATTGCTCGTTTTTGTTCTATTATAATATTTAGTTATATTATTCATTTCAAAAATGTATGATTAACTTATAATAAAATAATATTTAATGTGGCTCACATACAACAAACGTGATTTTTTTGCGGTATTGATAGATAATGATATGGAACCCTTCGTGCGGTTTTATATCTTATCTGTAACACAATGTACTCGATTTGTACTCGAAAGATTGATGAATTTAGGTGTCGTCGTCGCGTCGTTGACATTAAATGACTATTACAGGTACGTGTGACAGTCACCTCAATGCATACGACGCGACGTAGGTACAGTTTCAATGTTACGTTGGTTCTAATAATATTCACATCTGCAGTGCAACATTTGCAAAAACTGGTATATCAACTCTTAACTCATAGGATTCTCTTTGGAGAAACATTAAGAACACAAGCTGCATTTTACTGTATCATATTTATTATTGAAATATCCAATCGACGTCGTCCAATAAAGAGTATGATTTAATCAATTCAAGATCCGAGTTCGCCGAGGCGACGGGAAGTCTTCAATTATAATTATGGTCTGGTCCATTTGCACTCACAACGTTTGCGTGTGTGAGTGTATGTATGACTAACATCCGGCACTACACATCTGTCTTTTACCAGCTATCGCAAAGTTGATGTCATCTCTTATAATTACCTATATGTTTCAAATATCACCGCGTCTTTATTACTTATACAAAAGCTTCTTCTTTATTAGATTGTAAATATTGAAATCAAATTGTTTAATTCTGTGAGCTAAAAATTAGAATTTATAATATTGTGTTCTGTGTTCATCTTTACAACTGCATTGATTATAATTAGACATGTTTACTAAGATTTATGTCAATGGCTATTGATCAGTCTCATCTAATATATTATCTGATGTATTATGTGAATGATATTTATGATGTTAAATAAAATAAATAATGATGTCTGAATTTTATCAATGTTCCATTTGTTCATGAGTGACGAACGGGCCCTGTTAATAAAGCGTTAGCTTCAAGTGATAAACACAATTTTTTTGGTCTCATCTAATATTATTATCAGTTCAGGGTACTAATTCTCTTATTTATTATGATAATTCATTCATAAACAATGCAATAGTCGTTCAAATGTTTATGATAAATAAACTTGATATTCCGCTCACAATTGCATTCCGATTGCACTGTAGACAATTGAATTGCGGTACAAATTAGATCTGTGTAGCCATTACAATTATACTCCAAGTAGAATAGCAAAAATAGAAAAAACGACGACTCATTGACAATCTATGAGCAATGTGTTCGTAGAATTGATATCCTGTAGTGTAGCGTTCATTACAAAGGTGTATTTATTGTCATTTACTCTTCGTTCTTATCGACACGATATAAGGCTTAAATCATTTGTGCGGTTAATCGGTTGTATGCTGACAGGAGATGGATGCCTGGACGCAGGTGGTTCCTCATTGCTGTCGTTTGTTACTGTATTTATTAGGCACGAAGTAACGGTTCTGTTGGCTATAAGGTCGCCGTCCGCAGTCCCTTCTTTACTTACAATATAGAATGATAGGTAAGTACTAAATTATATTGCAAGGGAACTAATAACTGCTGTCGTTACTTTTTTTGTTCATATCATGCGATTGCAATCTTTTTGTTTGATAATAAAAATATGTTAGATGCAATTACATTTATTAAAATATAAATTAATGTAGTGTAAAACTTTAGTAGCGACTTGTCACAAATATATTTTTCATTATGTTGAACCCGCTAGTTGACAAGGTATCAGTATTATATGCTCCGTTGATGACGCGTGTGAACGCTTCGATCAGAAAATACATTGAGTGTTGAGTGATTGTCAATAGTTCATAACTTCTTTGTTGGCTCTCTGTGCTAATTTCGAGAGACGGTGAAAAATAAAATACATACCACGTCATCACCAAAGAAAATAATAAAGTCTTCATGGTAGAAGTTCCGTTAATATTATCGAAAATGAGTGTATTTATTGATACGCATTTATTTACTTAAATGCATTTTTATCTGTGAACGTAAAATCTATGTTAAGATCTCAGAATACTTGTCATAGAACTGGCGAACATTTTTTTAATATTCTGTATTTATAGGTTGCGTTTTTTAGTTTTAGCGCATAAATTTCAATGAGATTGATATTTTCAAATCTAACGTCATTTCTGTCATTCGATCGTCAGTTTTGTACAGTTCAAACAGCGAATGGCGATGTATAATTTTAAAATTGAGCTCTTTCCTCGTACATGCGCATTGTATTGAATGTGTACTAACTAGCGGTGGCGGAGTTATTTATGATGGACGATACGATCGGTACAGACTTGTCAATCATATGTTACACGCGGTGGGGATCACGCTTGACCGTGTCAAGTGCTGTTCAAATTTGAATCTCCGGTGATCGGAATAAGACAGGTTGGGTTTGTTGTAAGTGAAGTAACAAACTTACACTCACCAGTATACAAGATCACAATAAAACTGTTGTTGGGGCCGCGTATTTGTGTAAGAATATCCAGCATCTAATTGGTAATAGTTGTGAAGAAAATATCTCTGGAAGCGAGAGCTTAAGAATTTGCTCTTCTAGAGAGATTAATTGTACAGCAGATATTTGATTAGTGATATTCAACTATTATGACTATATGTGTATAAGTACATTTCTAAAAAGATAGCTACTGTAATTTAATATGTAAATGCAAAAATCTATATACATTACTTATACAGTAGCAATACTCATTGAAGCAATCTATATTTCTTGACTTCTAAGCAATATTTCAGATAATTTTTCACGCAATCAATTGTTCGTGTGAGCGGAAAAGTTTATATGGATTGGAGAGCTCGTACGGATTATTTTATAAAAGATAAAAAGCTAGTAAAATATCTTCCGGTCATACCATACAGGGCGAGATTATAGCTAGTTTATTCCTTCTATTAAGGACATCTCTGCGAAAGAAAATTTTTTTTTACTAAAAACTGAAACCGACTTCATCACTCGAAAGTTAGGAATAACTTGTTGAAGTCCCTACCATGACAGCTTGCAAAAGTAACTATCATAACAATATTGACCGACTTCGACAAGTTGTTCCTCACTTTTGAGTGTTGAAGTCGGTTTCAATTTATTGTAAAAAAAATTTTTTTTACCCTTTTCAGTGACCTTTGCTACTCACGGGATCAATTGTCATTGTGTATGTTCTCCGATGTCTTCAACTGCAACTATAATATCGTCGAGGTAAGTGAAGCACTTTTCAGTTATTGGAGTGTAACTAAAAAACCGCTTGTCCGATTTTGATGAAATTTAAATGGGACCACCAACCAGGGAAGTATATACTATCAAACAAGGATCATCAAAATCGGTTCATAAACGACGAAGTTATCCGCGAACACACATAAAAGAAAAAAAAAACAACATATATACGGTCGAATTGAGTAGCCTCCGTTTTTTGAAGTTCGCTAAAAAGGTTACGGAACTGGTGAATTATTGAATTATAAACTATTCGGTAAAAAATTAAAGTAGCAACCTTATTAAGATTTTGTCTCACTTGATATTACGAGTAAGTCGGGAGAGGGGAAGCTTTGACTCTGGTTGTGTGTGGTCTATTAAGTTCGGCAGCGTGCTCGACGATCCGCCACGGCTATCCATCATTCATGAGTGCAAACGCGTAACGAGGCCCATTCGAAAGCACCGAGGATACGCCGCAGACTTATCCTACACTATTGTCTTATTGATGGATCACGAATTTGTATATTTTTAAAAATCCATCTCGGTATAATTTTAATTTCAAAATGTATCTAAATTAAATTATAATTGAAATATAATATTAATATATAATAAGTCTAGTGCAAATTATTATTGTTTTTATACTCCCTAGCTAAAGTAGCCTCTTCACATATTGTAAAACTTTGCACAACAAAGAAGGGCCTGCCTTTTTTTAACCACAGTTTTTAACTAACACAAAAGGCAGTGTATGTAAAATAACATATTTACAGTTTTCAATATAGATATTTGTATTTGTAATATATCCTCGCATCAGACACTAGAGCGTTTGACCTTCATTCGTATTCATATTTCTCATTCAGCATAAATATTAGCATATTTAACGTCGCAGTGAATGCACATTGTTATTCGTCTTTCTCTAGCATCATTGAAGGAAATGCTTTGAAAGCTAAGTCGTAGATCTGATAGAAAAGAGCTTGCATAATTGAATTAGTAATAGGGGCCGGTCTCTACTTCACCTAAAGAAAAAGGAGTCTTAACGACGAGATAGTATCGGAGCAATGACGTTTCAATACAACGTGGATCAATCGATGGTGGCGTCTGACGTATGAAAGTATCAGCAAATCAATCGGGCTATGGCTCCCTTGGCTGCGTTATCGTCCAATCGTACCACCCACTCGGCTTCTTAGTTGGGCGCGTGCGTCGATCCAATATCAACCATTGTACCAAGCGTACCACTCCAAATCTGTTTGAAGGAACAATCGAAATGCTTCTTCCAAAACAGGATAAACGTACAAGTGCGAAAAAATGTCTTGTATTTTGTATTCGCGTCGCGAGAATTTGAGCGTTGCGCGGATCCAGGAAACACCATTTCGTGGAATGTGACGAGCTTCGTGAACTAGCTTCTGATACTATCTTTCTCTCTCGTGCTACCATGACAATCTTCAAATATTCATGAACACTCTGCATACTTAGTTTTTTTTTATACTTTACCCTTTACTTCACTTCTTACTTTTCTTTACTAGATAAAATTTAGCCTATGTGATCCTAATGGTGACAAAATTCACGAAATCAGTCCAGCAGTTTTTAGTTTCCCCGCGGTTTCACCCGCGTGGTTTACGGTTTTACCGCTACATTAATTATACAACGGGAATTATACTTTTTCCTGGATAAGAGTAGCCTATGTGTTAGTCCAGGGCCTAATCTAGTTCCGTACTAAATTTCATCGTAATCGGTAGATACATCCGTTTGAACGTGAAGGAGTAACAAACATACAGACATACATACAAACTTTAACATTTATAATATTTGTAGGAAGTATTATAGTGTAGATAGATCTAGCGTGTGACCACTACCTCACTTGATGGTCGGTGACGATCTGGTCGAAAATGTAATCACGGTACCTACAATGTTTACTAGCTCTCAATAACTGGTACTTGAACACACTATGACTGTGTTTGGTGACAGTTCTTCAAACTTGAGGGTAGTAGCTAGCCAGGCGGGTACTTGAAGGTATTTAACCAGCATGTAAAACACAACAAACACTTCTGCCGGCTTTTTTACAAAAACCCTTAATATTATGATTAAACCATTTTATTTTCGCTTTAGAAAATGACTAGTAGCGTCGGGAGCAGGAACAGAAACTATACTTTTTCCGGGATAAAAGTAGCCCATATGTTAATCTAGGGTTCAAACTATCTCCATACCAAATTTCATCGAAAATGGTGTAGCGATTTGAGCGTGAAGAAGCAACAAACATACACACAAACTTTCGCATTGATAATATTAGTAGAGATTAGATGTGTTAGTGTTTTGAATATGTTTCGGTTTTTAATAAACAATAGAAACTAGACTATACTAGTAAGTAAAATATTAAACTGCTAAAGTGTACTTTCATCATTATAATACTCGTATTGAACCTGCTCAGTCAACCGCCTATATGAAAGCTCGTTGGTTTTCCTTGTCTCGTTCATGATACGCTATCAAATTAAGCTCTAATGACATCACGAGTGCCTGCCATGAATTCACAATTGAATGCGTTCGTTAATAAACGTTATTTTTTATTATTATATTTTATCTGGACGTTGCGACGTCGTCGTGTAATGGAATGCCTTTAGTCGGTGCCGGCTAGTAGGTACTCGTGAGATATGAAAGTGGGCTATTGTCCGTTGTTTCCGATTTGACTTTATCATTCCCGCATGCTCGTGTGGTCTCATCATCTTGACTAGCTTTATCTAATACCAAACTTATCTCCTCGTTATAACTCTCGATTATAACATATTATTAGGCTATCTATCTGATAAAACAAAATAAATACCATAGCTCTTCTGTTTATAATAAATTATATGTATTCGTATATTTAGGTGTCTTTGATATTATTTGGCGATTCGTATTAGTGTCTATGGTACATTCTAGATAATGATTTTCTGAGAATTTAAGTATTGGATATAAAATTAAGGCCACCTGTGATTTCCATATAGGTACCCGGAAATGCTGATATTTGAACTAAATATGTGATTTCAATTTCAAATTATTTAATTTAATTAAAACGGTTACAAAACTAATTACATTAATAAAAAAATACGATGTCCATAATAATACTCTGAGATAGTCATATAAGTTCAAAATATCTTCCTAACATTCAACTCTTTCAGAGAGATCATCTGCGAGCCTCCTCAATTAATTCGAGAACGAATCAGAAATGTAAATATCCGTAGAAGAACTCTCGAATCATTCTCCAAACCACGGTCAGGCAAGTACTGCGTAGTCCTCCGACAAGGTGGATAGACGAGCTGACCATGATCGCAGAAAGAGGCCGGCTTGATGCGCTTCCAACCGGGCCTTGTGGAGATCAATTGAGGAGGGCTTTGTCCAGCAGTGGATGTTCTACGACTGAGATGATGATCATGATGATAATACAAAAATCAATCCTTTCAAAGGAAAGTTTAACACAACTGTGCCACTTAACATCTTACATCATCTAGATAAAAAGCTATAGGAAAGACATAATGTTTTGTTTAGTACTGTATAGTAACGTATGTAACTATCGAAAGAGAGATAGAGATAATATCATAGAAGCAAAATAAGAATGATAAATGTTAAAACGTTCACATGTAGCCCAAAAGAAATAAATGACTTCTAATTTGAGTTATCTCGTATGCAACAGTGTGATGTAACGTTTATGGGCACCGTAATCTCTGTGTTTTATGTCCGCTGAGAAGCCACTGACGAATGATTAATGACTTTACCGACAGCGATAGCGAGACAAGCGGCGGCGCGGCGGCGCAAGCGCAACGCCCGACGATATTGTCTCATTTATTGCTAATGATCTATTGATTACATTTGTCGTACGAACCACGTTTAAGAAACTTATATAATTTGACTTTCTAATACAAATACGTTAAAACTAGAATTATTTCCTTTAAATTCAGATTGGAATGGCACATTTTTCTAAAATTGCAGTCACGGCCTCATACTTTCCATAAACACACGTTCCGTATCAAGCCCGACGTGTAATCACAAAAACGTTGTTATAATGCCCCACGAAATTGCTGTGATTTGTTTCTGAACTTTGCGAGCCGTCCGCGTCGATACTATACAACTCCGCTGAATCGATACCAATTACTCAATAATCCGTGTTGATTCTACAAAATATCATTGTTCCCACTTTACGGCTATTATTCTTTTCGATAGAACTTTCACTGTACGATATATATATGTATATATATATATATATTAAATTAACACGCGTTTTATCGATTGTGTTTAAAAACTTTCAAAATTAAAAGACATTACACCTGCTTGTGAATTATGGCCAGAACCGGATTCGAATATATAATCATAGCCCACACAAAAAGCTGTCATTAAAAATTGCGCTTGGCTCGGCTCGCGTGCCGGTGTTGTCGTCGCCAGGGTTTTTTTGTCTAGATTCTCGGAACGGCGATAAGCGTTGAACCGGCGAGACGGTGACGCGTTTTTTATAATAATTCCATGCTCACCCAATTTTTGAGCATCTCTAAAACATAAATTTACTAACAGTATATTGATAAGCTGCTTGATGTGGCGCTTGCTTTGGAGATTACAGTTGAGAAAAATAAATTGCCACCGTCGATAAGATTGCTTTATCGCTGCTTAAAATTAACGGCTTTATTAAGGGCCTGGACGTATTTGACGATATTTTTTCTTTTTTGTCATTGTTCTGTTGATTAAAAAACCTAAAATTGTTGTTTTTGAATAGATAGGATAATAAAAAAAATATTCCAAAGACTTACTTTAAACCATATTTTATAGTCTATATACTCATATCTATGTACTGAACTATGTTATGTCAATTAATAAGTATTTAACAAGTCATAACCAGGCAGATTTATCTTCTTGTGTTTTTTTACATTAGACGGTTATCGAAAGCGCATTTCTTCGCGTGCGTTTGATGTTCATAACTCCCTTCAAGAAGTTTTTTTTAACCTCATTAAGTCATGATTCATATTCAGCGTCATCTAGTAACCTCGCTTCATCTCTATCATTATCATCATCAATATTCCTCGGGCGATGCACTATTTCTATAACCTCTGAGCTCGTGTGGAATTAATTCCACAGCACCTATAAGTGCTCAGGGGGGTTTCCAACGATATATTTTGTTCTAAGAAGGTTATATCGCTGATTAAATCCATATCTAGTTCATAATCTGTATTGAGTAGGTATGTACTCGATGTTTTACTTGCATTGAATACTCTTGATAGGTACTAGTGAAGAATTTTGCCTCCAATATAATTAAAAATAAATAATTTAATATAAAACTCAGTGCTGTGGATTGGAACGCCTAAATACATATGTTTCCTGATGGGAACAATCCTTGAGTCACGAGTCAAAAGGTATCTTCTAACCGAACGTGCTGCATCTTAAACAACAGCATAGCTTCACTCCAGGTGAAAAAATGCTCTAAAGCAAGCTTTTAAAGATTAAAACGGTGATTGTAAAGATCGAGGTGAAAATATATTTCTGGAGGGGGCACCTCCTAAATAGTATTTATTATTGGAAATGTTGTAGTTTTCTATACTAATAAAATTCTTGACATCGATATTCAAGCCAACGTAGTTGGAACCTCTAGTCTGCGTGTAATTATCCGAGCTTCGATACTGCTCGCCCAGTAATGAAGATATCTTGCCATCTCCTTTATTGCAATTATGAGTTATAATCGTACGGACAGTGAATCGGGTTGGCTCGTTGCTTTTATTCATTTCCGATGCTGGAGTTTATAGTATACTTGCATTGTTTAAGTCAAGTTAATTGTTTTCTATACATCTAGAATATACTTACTTATGTGATAGTATATTATTTCTTCTGTTACTGTACGCACATAGTGACTGTACCTACTCATAGGCCGTTCACCGGGGGCCGTCGACTTGGCGGCTTCACGAGTTACGACGGACGGACGTGCATAAATAATCGTTCGTTATCATTTTTTTTATCAAAGCGATACACTATTTAACAGATTGTTGATCTCGTAAAAGTGATCTGTGTGAATTTACGGAATAAGCGTCTTTATAGTAAAGACTTTAATGATATATATTCCGTGAGATTATCGAAAGGTTTGTAGTGAAGTCTTAAGTCGAAGGTAGGTACGAGCACTTCACTATACTATCCGCCTTTTGTTTCTCTAGAATAGTTTATACTCTAAACATCATTATGTGTATTAAGCTCCTTTGTAAAACTTGGAGAAACAAATAAAGCGTTTTCTATCTATCTATCTATACTAATTACGTATAATATTTTGTGAATGTAAACGTTTTCGACCGAACGAAGCGTATCACTCAGTGTAGTTTCTATTTATGGTCGTGTGTTCGACGATGATACTAGATAACTTTGGCACGATTCATGAGGCCTTAAGAAATTCTTAGAAAGATTTCAGTCAGATCAGTTAGTGATCTAAGTTAAATTCAACAAAGAAAGCTGTCATGTTATGTATGTATTACATACAAGGAAAAAAGTCTTCCCAAAGGGGGGATTTGCCAATACTCGCCACGCTTGGCAGGCGGGTTGGCGAGCGGGAACGTGAATGCTAGGGGTTAATCAACGATAAAAAGTAATCTAATGTCTTGGTGATTGTTAACCGACTTCCAAAAAAGGAAGTGGTTTTCTATGTTGGTGTCTTAAAACTATTTGCTGAACATGTGGTCCCATTTACATAAATATGATCAAGATCTGAACAGTTACTTTTGAGTTATCTTTAAAATACATTTCATATATTTATTTATCTTTCTTTATTTGTCTAAATTAAAGATGTCCTCATTTTTTAACCGATTCAAAAAATGGAGGTTGCTCAATTCGACCGTATATATGTTTTTTTTATGTGTGTTCGCAGATAACTTCGTCGTTTATGAACCAATTTTGATGATTTTTTGTTAGATAGAGCATACTTTCGTGGTGGTCCCATTCAAATTTCATCAAAATCGGACAAGCGGTTTTTGAGTTATACTCTAATAACTGAAAAGTGCTACGCGTATCTTGATGATATTATTGTCGCGGTTGAAGACATCGCAGAACACACAATGACAATTAATTGATCCCGTGAGTAGTAAAGGTCATCAAATATGCACAATGCACATTTTAATTTTGTAAATATGCCACGGGTTAGTAGTGGAGGTCGGTTTGTAAAGTTTTTTAAATGCGTAATGTTCTTAGATGTACTTCTTTGCCCGTGCCGTGATATTGCAACATTACAAATGAACGAAAAAAATACAATTAAAATTAAGTATTACAAAACATTTCAAGCGCTTCTTGAATCATCCTCATTGACTAATAATGTAAATATTGTTTATGTTTCAAACACTATCTAATTAGCACCACTAGGCATAAGATGTTAAAATGTTATTGACTTCAATATCTGCTTAACAATACTAATTAATTAAAGTTATTATAAAGTGAAAAAAACAGTTCACGCTAATAATGTTTATTTAACAGCATATAACTTACACAGTATATATACATATTAGTGTTTAATTACTTTATACTATGTGCTACCATAGTTTTCGCCTGGATTGACAGGTCTAGCGTGCTTACACCTTCGGCCACATCCTCACTGTCCATCAAGTGGGATAGCGGCCAAACATCATACCTATTAATAATTCTTAAAGAAATAGAGTGGAGATAATGGAGTGCCGTGGTGGTACCGGCCTAGAATAGTACTCCCCCATGTCTTCCCGCGGGTGCCGTAAGAGTCGGCTAAGGGATCACGTACCAGAAGGTGGGCAGCAGCGCCTTCTGAGGATTGGAAATCATACTGCGCTCGCCAACTCGCATGCCAAGCGTGGCGAGTATTGGCAAATCCCCCCCTATATGGGGGTGGCATATGTCCAGCAGTGGACGCACATGGCTGAGAGAATAAATAAATAGAAAGACGAAATAATAATAAATGCAAAGACAATATACCGACAAGAAAATGAACCTTATCATTTGTGCTGTAAGGTTTATTATGCTAGGTTTCTTTATTAATGAATTATTTTCCATTGTTGCAGAAGCCATCCCCACGTGTACATAAGAAAACGTGTGACACCAACGTGATATCAATGTAAGTGCTGTCATTATTTATAACGCATACAATTAAGGGTAATGTTACACGGTATGCATGTTATGTTTGTTACAATAACGAGCATTCCAAACTTAGGTGTTTAGGCCAGGGTTCCGCACACTGTTTATGTTTAATGTACAGCAACACTGTTCACACAAGGAGGCACCATACACATACTCTGTTCAGGCAGCAGTCCTTGAGACCCAGTAAACATCTAGGTTTAGCGTGATTACAGCTTTGGCCACATCGTCAAAGACCATCGAATGAGATAGTGGTCAAACGCTGGTCCTAGAATGTATAAAAAGCAACATATTTTATTGAAATTATATATTTTTTTTGTATTTTTTTTTATTGGGAATAGGCAAGCGTTTGACCACTATCTCACCTGATGTTAAGTGATGATGCGGTCTACGGTGGAGCACGCCTGCCTAGAAGATACCTATTCACTCGTGACTTGAAGATACCCAGGTTGTATGTTTGCGGAAACACAGATTTAGGAAATAAATTCCATTCGTTAGCTGTACGCACTATGAATGTGGAAGCAAAACGCTTCGGCATTCGAAGCAAAACAACAAATATTTGGTATATCCCCTATTGGAATAGGCAATAAAGTATTTTTTTAAATAAAGTGTACACATAGACAATAGTTGCGATTCTCTTGTTCAAATTTGTGAGATAGTGGTGAAACGCTTGCCTATGCCAAATTTTAAAAAAATAGGTATTAAATAAGATAGATTGTATACGGTTACGATAAAGTCCAAATTAGTACGACATGACAAGAAAGCCAATACGAGAATTTGATCGTTTTTATTAAATGCGTGTAGTTTTGGGTAATTAATAGTCATTTTATTTGGTACCGATTAAAACTAGCCGCATTTGATCTAAACTCGTCTTATATTAGAGATAGAATAGAATTATATTTCTTAATAACTAAAATTTGCAAAGTTAATACACGTTATGATAATACACCAATAAAACAGCTAAAATGCTTTGCAGTTCTTTTCTACAAATCGCCCCAATCTCAGCGTTGTGCTGGTTGGGAACAACCAACGCTGGTCTTCCGTTTGGGCCTGTAGGTGACGGATAGTGTTGTAAAGAGTTAGACGAACTTGACTTTTAGCGCAAATATAATAAGAGCTATTTTATTTCAAATAATTTTAGATAGTTTGTGTGATTAACAGAATCTCGGAAAATATTTACATTAATTCAAATTTTTAAAAAGTGGGACAGAATCCCAGCAATATTTACGCCGCCCTTTTCTACTTACTGCTGCTTGCTCTAACAACTGACGTTTATGTATTACTTAGTAAATTATTATTTAAATTAAATATTTAACTACCATACGAAATGTTATGTTCAGTTTTACGGCGGCAGAGTTTATTTCTACCAGTTATGGAATACTATAGGTGCGGCCCGCGGTTACATCCGCGTAGTCAATTATTATCCTGTAATCTGTTTACCTGTGTGCTGTGGTGAAAGTTAAAATTTTTTAAAAATAAAGTGAATATTAAGCCATAGAAACTGTAATAATATTTGGAATACTTTGATCCTACGTTCTACTCAAGCACTACATATGACTGGTTTGCAAATTAACCTAGGTAATCTCAGGCCCCCGAATATATGCGAATAACCCCATGACACATTTTATTTATATTGCTTAATAGAATCTCAATGTCCTTAAATTGAAGAATAATTGCCTGAACTGTATTTTTTTCTATAATGTATTTTTGTTGTTGATTAACTTGAGCTAGTTTCTCAACGTGCCGTCTGCCATTGTTAACAGAAGTCACGCAAGCCTAGTCCCAGAGATTTCAGCCACGAGCTTCGCTTTCATCTTATAATACTACACATTTCATAATATTTGCGACAGCCTCAAATACGATAAGGTCTATAAAATGGGGTTCAGTCTCTAATACTTGACTGGCTGGTTGGGGCAGTTGGTAGCACTCTGCCTTCTGAGCTGCAGGTCCCGGGTTCGATTCCCGGACAGGTCAAACATTTGTGTGTATGAACATGTCTGTTTGACCTGTGTCTGGGTGTGTATATGTATATAAGTATGTATTTAAGTATATATATAAGTATGTATTTAAGTATATATATCAGTCATCAGGTTACCATAGTACAGGCTCTGCATAGTTTGGGATCTGAAGACCTTGTGTAAAAAAAATAATAAAAAAAATAGCAAGATTACGCAAGACATCGAAAATCGAACTGATGCGACAGAATGTAACCGACTCTAACCATGCGTCGCGTCGTTTCTTGCAAATTTTATAACTGGTAGAGTAGTTGGGTTGTTATTAGGCTTTGTTCTGTATTTCGTATCCCATAGTGTCGTCATTTGCGTTTCCCATCTCAAGACAGCAGACGTTTTGAAAAGTCAGAGATCATGAATGGCCTAAAAACTGACACACTGAACTGGTCCCTACTATAACCCAGTCCCTTTAGGCCAGCGTTATATTATGACCCGTATTACTCGGTAAGAGAGGCCTTTGCTCCGACCGTAGGAACATAGGATGATTATGTGTATGCTGTCGGTACAGGATAGGAACCTTATAATAAACACTGCTTCTTTTGTTGCTTTTGCTATCTCAGAATATATCGCAAGACAATAATTGAACGTTTGTTATTATAACTATACCGCCTACTGATCGCGATCTTATATGATACGGTTATCTAGATCGCTCTATCACGCTCTATTGTAATTGTATTTGTTATGGTAAAGCGGGACGGGTGATGGTTTTCCTGGTTCATTTCGAGATGTAATTATTGCAGACTTAATGAATTGCTTGGGAGGGCAAGTTCCTGAGTGGCTTTGGAAAGGAGAGTTTTGTCAAATTTAAATTGTATGAGCTTGATACACCTTTTATTAAATAATCTTCTTATTCTTGTCCTTATCCCACACTAGGTGGGGTCGGACCAATATTTTTCCACATCCATTCTCTTCTATCATTAGTTGTTTCGGTGCTCACAACTTTCATAAACATATCACTCCTCACACATTCCATCCATACCTTCTTCGGCTTTGCTCTACCTCTATATCTGATATTATTTATATGTATGTATGTATTGTGTGTATATATATACTTTTTATAGCACAATTATGAAGATTCAATATGTATATATATTTTTTAATATAATTTTTAACATTTATGAACACCGCCGTCCTATTGGGTTTTCCTCTCCATCCAAAGGTTGTCTGGAAGAGATCGCTAATAGCGATAAGACCGCCTGTTGTTACACATCGCTATTTAATGTAATCTGTTTCATTGTATTATTTGAAAATGTGTTCAATAAAGTGTATCTATCATCTATATATCTATCTATATCCATCCACGTCCATGTTAAGTACTCTTTTTGTTTTATGTTTTTCATCCCTCCTCATGACATACCCATACCAAGCCAATCTATTCCCTTTCAACTTATCATTCACTGGTGCTACATTCAAGTCGACTGGTAGCTAGCCAGGCGGGTATTCGAATGTACCCTTCCACCATGCTGGTGGTTCCAATAATAAATAAATAAATAAAAATCATCTCAGCCATAGGACGTCCACTGCTGAACATACGCCTTAGTTACATATCTATTTGAAATGTATTAAGTGGTAGAAGTATTCGATCGTAGAGCTCATCATCAGCACAGATAACTTTCATTACATCTATTTCAATAGAGTTTCTTATATTTTCGTTACCCTTATTCTATTTATTTAGGTTATAGGTATTTTTTATAAAAAGAATGTGATTATTTAAAAATAGGTACATTAAATGATTATAAGATATGTGTATAAACCATTTAAATTTTTTTTGTACATACTTAACAAAATATACGCGACAACGAGACATCTTTTTTGGATCTGTAAAATATAGGTATGGCACATAAAATAATTTTTTTTTCAGTGTGTTAAATTTAAGTCAATTGATAAAAATAATGTTATTTTCAAAAGCTAAAATGATGCTTATATGTGATGTATGTAGTAGATGCACTTACTTGCTCTTTCTAATTTTAAGCGGACACGTATATAAAAGGGCTTAAATGCATTTATAATTCATTACTTAATTATGTTATTTTTGTTCATTTTAACTAATACAATAATAACTAAACTATAAGGCACGAACTTAAATTAATTACTAAACAAAAATGTCAAACGCTAACTGGTTAACAATGCATGTAAGTGTAACTGCTACTGGTCGTTTGTTTGTAGTATCGGGTCTCGTCATCGGGTAGGAAATGGTGGGACTGCAAAGGCACAGCTTACACAATAGTATTCATGTCCTCGCTAAGGTTAATGGTAGGATTCCACGTGTTCATGTAGATCGTTCGGAGGGCACGGTTATCTAAAAGAAGCAAGCACTAAGTTGTGCTACTGGCAAATAGAAATTCTAGGATTACCTTTAGGTTTGTTTTCGCTTAATTATTATACCGGCGGATGTTTTTATCGTTTTAATTGTGTATAGAAATTTGTATTTAATTACATTAGTTATGTAATACTGTATGTTTTACGAAGAAAATAAAATAATATGGAGGAAAGATTTAATTGTTTGTTTGTTTATTTTGTTTATTTGCATTCACTATATAGGCTCCGAAACTATTGAACCGATTTGAAAAATACTATCACTGTTCGGAAGCTACACAATCCCGGGTGACATCGGCATATATTTTTTATTTTTCAAACAAAAAGGATGCATATAATTTTTAATTTTGAAATTGTTTACCCTTGCGAAGCCGGAGCAGACCGCTAGTACAATATATATTTACATACATATTATCTTTAATTTCTATAAGATTAACAGTGCTTCAAAATAACTCATAGATTACCTTTTTTAAACTTTATACATCTAAACTTTGACCGTTGTTTCAAGTGACGGTTAGAGACAATGCGGTCGAAGTTCAATCAGTGTATTTCATAACGATGTTACCTTTACTTGAAGCTCGTGCTGATGGTGGGGATCAAACCTACGACAGGCCTGCAGTGTACCCTTATACTGCTAAGGTTAAAAAGAGTTTCAGTTCAAAAAATGTCAACGTGAGTTCACTTGTCTTATAATATTAAAATTCCATCTTGCGTCTTAAAACGTCTTAAAATGGTGGATATTAAACTGGACGATCGCTCCCATCATCTTGAGCTGACCGCGCTCGACTAAGAAAAGCTTGGATAGTTGGTTGGTTCTGATAGAACGTGTAAAAGCCGCGTACTGTGGGGATTTGGTGGAAAACTTGTTAGATGTGACACTTTGAATCCATTTTTCCAATATTACTTAGTTTTGAATTATGTTTTTATTGAGATATAGGCAACCGTTTCACCATTATTTCACCTGACGTTAAGCGATGATGCGTTCTACGCAGATTCTAGTTATGAAAAAACACAGATTATTTAACAACTATTCAAGGACGACAGCCAATTATTTGAGTGCATATAATTATATCAGCCTATAAAATTGCAAATTCAATGAATCAAAACGATTTCGAATCAATAATTGCATTTCCATACGCATTTCCTTGCAAGAGTTTCGTCATCACGATCGGTGTTTCAATTTACAATCTGCATGAATAACAAGTTTATGAGATCCACCGTCGGCACTTCTAGACAGATATGTACATGTCCAACATGAAATTCTATTTATGCGAATCACATTACGCTTTCACCATTCCCAACAAGTTCCGTGTTCTATGGTGGATTGAATGAAAATACAATTTTAATGTACTTGCTTGAGTTGACTGGTAACCCTTTGCTACGTATGTTCACTTGTCAGATTAGTGTCTTGGCTTGTCGTTTATTTTTGTCCGGTTGTTTAGTGTACGCGTGAGATAGGTGTAGTTTCTCCTTATGCATCATAATTTTGTGTTATTTTTAAGCTCCGAAGTACCCTTATTAAATATTGTTAGTGAGGGTTTTGTTAGTATAAACAGTTACACATTGATTCATTTAACAACTTATACAATTGGTGGGCGCCCTCTGCATTTGTCTGTGTATTTTAAATACACTATACATTCCTTCTTAATTGCGAAACTGATCATGAAATGATTTTCACCATTGAGTAGAAAAAAATCTGGTAGGTGTACAATGATACATCTTCATCTAAATCATGTAGTATGATATATATAATGCAACCGTGTGAAGCCGGGCTGAGTCGCTAGCTAGCATAATAAAATATAAGAGAGTAAGAATGACGCGACCATTGAAATCCATACATATATACAGTCCACGAAGAATACGACATATGGTCCTTCGAGCCGGATATGAACCAGCGACCTTTGGACGATTTCCAAAGCAAGGGCTCGTTGGCCATATATTTTAGGAGTTCTTCAACAGCTGGATTAAAATCTTGATCTTTTTGACAATGTTTACTATGACCGCGCCGTTATGGTTATCAATTTAAGTTTGAAAACTATCGCGAGTTTCGTCCATCATTATTTTCTAAGAACACGTGATATTTGCTGGAAAACTACTCTCCGACCAGTTTCGAACTTATTTGCAGTTCTTCATTCTTCCGCCGCCTGGAACGATAATAACTCACAGATGAAGAACTGCAAACCAGTTCGCAACTAGTCGCAGAGTAAATATAATTTGAGTTCTTGTAGCCGGTTCTTAGATAATAATATATTCCCTTTCAACTTATGATTCACTAGTGCTACTTTCAAACTTTCGCTGATATACTAACTCTACATCTTGTCAATTCTAGTCATACTACACATCCATCTCAACATTCCATACTCTACCTCTTTTCCTGCCTAACATTGAAATCTATCCATTACGACAGGTCTCACTATGGTCTTATAAATTTTACCCTTGAGTTTGTAATCGCGAATCACATAAGGTTCCTGAGACCTGTTTCGATATTGCCTACAAGTTAATGAGTCAAATTCCAGCAAATAAAAACTTATTGCCTACAAAAACTGGATTATCGGAGTCATGAGTTTCTTAGCTGATATCGTGACCAAACAACATAATCAATGGAATTCGGTAGCCATCGGCACGAATAAGATGTTTTTGTACACGATACGCTTCCCGGCCATAGGCGTGAACGAATTTATGGCTATCGACGTTTATACGCATAGCGATGATCAAAATCTCGATAAATATCGATAAATTGGCTTGTTGATAATTTTTTATAATCCATAGTGTCTTATTATTTAAATGGATAACATACATAGTTTTAAATATATAACTGGGACAGACGAATACCAAAACTTAAGTTTATTTTATAATCGTAACCTTTTATTTTTCTTTAAATAATAAAACAGAAAAAAATGTCTAAGTTGACATTACAATTAATCATCATTATCTCAGCCGTAGGACATCCACTGCTGGACATATGCCTCCCCCATTAATTTCCACAAAGAACTGGTTTGAAGGGGCCCGCATCCAGCCCTTGCCTACGATCTTAGTCAGGTCGTCTGTCCACCTGGTCGATGGCCATCCTATGCTGCGCTTGCCAGTCCGTGATCTCCATTCGAGAACTTTTCGACCCCAACGGCCATCAGTTCTTCGAGCTAGTGTGCCCTGCCCACTGCCACTTCAACTTGTTAATCCGCTGGGCTATATCGGTGACATTCGTTCTTCTACGGATCTCCTCATTTCTGATTCGATCGCGTAGAAAAGCATAGCCCTCTCCATAGCTTGTTGTGCGACCTAATCGAAACAAGAATATACTCGTATTTACACACATAAGAATAATATATATTATAATATATAACAATGTGCCGTGGTGGTACCGGCTTAGAATAGTACTCCCCCATCTCTTCCTGTGGGTGCCGTAAGAGTCGGCTAAGGGATCACGTACCAGAAGGTGTGCCGCAGCGCCTTCTGAGGGTCACAAAATATACTGCGCCCGCCAAGCGTGGCGAGTATTAGCAATACCTCCCCATGGGGGAGGCATATGTTCAGCAGTGGACGTCTTATGGCTGACATGATGATGATGATGATGGTAATTTGTAATATGGCTAAATATTTCGGCACGATCGGTACCGCCCCCTACAAACCATAGTTATGTGGAAAGTAGAAGAGAAACGACACGTTGGACGCAGAAGTAGTGGAAGGAAGTCGCGGCTCAGGAACGTGCGAGAGTGGATACGCATCGCCAAACTAGAAGACCTATTTTCTCTGGCCAAAAATAGGCAGAAATATGCGGTGCTCACAGCCAACGTTCAGTAGTGGAGAGGCACTGAAAGAAGAAGAAGAAGTTGAAATGAAAACGTTCAGTTACATACGTTATTAGCCACAGTAGCGTCTTTCTCTCTCTAAATCATCGCTAGCAAAACTTTTTAATACAAATCTTATCTGAATATGTCGTTCTACACTCCTACGAATCGCCAATTTAGTCTGTTACTTTTAACCATTCAGGTATCGACTATCTCGTACCGAACGAGAGTAAATTTATTAGTCAACTACTTGCGGTGGACACCATACAAAGTGTATTTTTTTGTTTATTTTAGTATTTTACTCGGATACGAGTTATGCGTTAAATTAACTGTTCATTTTTTTCCATCTATCTATTTATATATTCATGGGTTCGAATCCCGGTAGGGGCAAACATTTATACGATGAGTGTAGGTGTTTGTCCCGAGTCTTGGATGAGTGTGTGTGTCCATGCCTCTCGTGACACAGGGAATTCTAATGCGTATGAGTGTGATATGAATAAAATAAATAAATAAATGAGTAAATATATAAATAAATATATTTTAGGTCATCGGAATGCAAAAATAGGTACGCAACCATCTACCTACATAAAAGACAGACAGCTACTTTGTTAGCATGTTTCTTGGCACTAGCGCCCAAATAATTGCCATTCCAATCCCATCCGAGTTTCCGTTGGCCCCTTGTCGCCTCTGACTTATTCCTTGTCTGATTTATATTGTTACAACCATGGTATCGTTTTGAAATTGTACGGTTGGGTAGAAAAATACCTGGCTAGTTACCAAGCTCAAGTTTGAAAAACTGTCACCAAACACATAGTGTATTTAGGCAGCAGTCCTTGAGAGCCAGTGAGTATTCTAGGTCTAGCGTGATGACATCTTCGACTACATCGTCACTGACAATCAAGTGAGATAGTGGATCGCTAGATCTATACAGTATTTATAAAAAAAGCTAAACATTTTATTAGTATTACGATTCTAATTGATTTTTAACGGTTTCATACATTCTTAATTCGGATTTTTATATTTTTCGTATGTTAGTTTGACCTGGTAAAAGTATCGTTCCCTTGGAATAACTAAGGTAGCGGGAAAAGCACATTCTACGCGATTGAAACCGCAGGGCGTAGCTAGTGCTTAATAAGTTTTCTCTTACTTACCTATATATACTTTCCAGCAATCACCACACCTCGCATTGTCATGATTATCCAACGCTAAAATTCACACCTGATGTGCAATGCCGTTCCACACCTCTATTTGGTCATTTTGGTAACTCTAGGCAAAAACTAACGTTTACCGGTATCGTTTCGAGACATCGATCGTTAGTTTTATCATTTCCAGCGAACACTTGTGAGGACAGACGGTGCATTAATGGTAAGAACATTATCTTTCGCGATAACGTATTAGCAGTAACAATCAACAGTGTGATGTGTTGGCATGCGTCAGTAGATGAGATGGTATAACTACATCAAGATAACAGCAAAATATATATATATATATATATATGATTTTATATATTTATTTCATGAAAGGCTTTTTAGGTACACTATACATTTTGAAATTTAAAAAAAATAATTAGATCCGCAGATATAAGAACAGCTATGAAACCGTGTAATACAGTATAAATAGATTGGTAAGTAAATAAGCAGTAATTGCTTCATATTATCTGATGTACTTATAGCACCCCTTAAGATTTAGAGTTCTTTTTAGTTTGCATAGAGATGTAGAGTGTATTACATTGCAGTGCATTAAGTAAGACGTCTTAAACAGTATTAGAACGAGAAAACATCATTAATGATGTAACGTGCAAACCGAACCGAAACTTTGATATTTAGTATATAAATATATATTTAGTTTTGTATTACAGTCTAATATAGTCATAATTTTATAATTTGAACAGTAAATTCGCCTCGGCCCACGTCTCCCGGTACCGCCTTCCATGCGAGATTGGACACGCGTTCAACTGCGTCAGACGTTTGGTGTATATGAAAAGTATGATGTACTTTTTCTCTTTAGTGGTGCTGAAACAAAATGTAAATCATCATCATCATCATCATCATCATCTCAGCCATAGGACGTCCACTGCTGGACATAGGCCTCCCCCATTGATTTCCACAAGGATCTGTTGGAAGCGGCCCGCATCCAGCCCTGCCTGCGATCTTAGTCAGGTCGTCTGTCCACCTGGTCGGTGGCCGTCCTATGCTGCGCTTGCCAGTCCGTGGTCTCCATTCTAGAACTTTTCGGCCCCAACGGCCATCAGTTCTTCGAGCTATGTGCCCTGCCCACTACACAAAATGTAAATACTTCCCACTAATGTTATGTCAAAGTTATATAAGTATAAATGTCAAAGTTTGGACGGATCAATCACGCCAGAACGGCTGAACGGATATGGATGAAATTTGGCACACAGATAGATTATAGTCTGGAATAGCACATGGGCTACTTTTTATCCCGATATAATGTATGATTCCTGTCGAATAAATTATGTAGCAGGAAAACCGTATTCCATGCGGATTAAACCGCGGGGCGTGACTAGTGATAAATAGTGTCTCTCAGCGCTGGCCAGAATACGTGATCAGAAAAGCAAATAGATTTAAAATTATTGCCGTTTTTTTAATACTAAACTACTATAAAAAAAGAAAATATTAAATATAGTTAGATATTAAAAAAAATGATACACTCATAGTTTTATTTTTTCTTCCTTCCTTATTGGACGGAGGCGCTTCGTATGACATCCCCACACCTATCCACACCCATCCGACCTCCACACGTGGTTTAAGTATAAGCTATCTTCATTCCAAATTTCATGAAAATTAGTTCTGCAGTTTCAGTGTGATTTACATACAAACGACACACAAACTTTCTATATGATAGACATTATGATGATAGCCTATATGATACTTGTAGCACCCCGCGGTTTTTCCGCGTGGATTACGGTATTCCGCTACCCCAATTATCCCACGGGAACAATACTTTCAAGGGGAGCCGTTTGAGCGTGAAGGACTAACAAACATACACACATACACTCAAACTTTCGCATTTATAATATTAGTAGGATTAGTGTGATAGTGTGATTGCATTGCGACACCTACTCAGTTCAACTAATTTGAATTTCTATAGCTTCCATAATCAAACACGCACTATCGATGGCGTAAACTAGGTGTTTTATTATAGATTTTGTTACCTTTATTTAAATTGTATTACTGATGTATCATGAATAATAATTTATATAATGAATACAAACAAATAATATACATTTTCATCAAATAACCCACCTCTGTCCGGCACCGGTGAAAAGATAGCCGTTGGTTTGATACTTTTGTAGTACATTTGTAAACTTAACAGACAAAATGTGGTAAACGAAAACGAACAAGTAGGTCATGTTTCCTTAGTTAATATGTAACCTTTCCCGCAGTTATGAAACTGATTCAAACTCGGTTTTGTTACAGCTTACGTTAGTTACAGAAATATCGTGCCGTGCACTAAGTAGAAAACACATTAATGCTCATATCTAGAACCAAATGTAAACTTTCGTATCCTACAATATTATAAACGCGAAAGTTTGTTAGTGTGTGTTACTTCTTCACGCTCAAACGGCTACACCAATTTCGATTAAATTTGGTATGTAGATACTTCAGGTGCCGGAATAACACATAGGCTACTTTTCATCAACATTATCGATCATACATTATAATTAAGCGATTCGTATATTAAAATAAAAGGATTAAAAAAATTGTTCACGGGAGATAAGAAGTTAAAATCATCAGGCAGTATTTGCGGCGTGCTAGATTCATGCAGAAAATCAAGTATTTAACATTAATTGCCGAGTCCCGTAACACGATCGCGTGCGCCCGCGCAGCCCGCGCCGCGCCACCCGATGTCAGCAGATAGCCGATGTGGGACTCGGTGACTTCCTGCATCTCTGAGCCATTGGTTGCTATCACGCAGATCAAACTATCAAATGGATACAGAGACGGATCAGAGGATATTAAATATATACATATTGAAAAATTTCCTATTCATATATAATTAGATATTATTATTTTAAAAAAAATGATCACCTTATATTGTTTATGCAGGTATATCGTCGCGCGTAGTCGATATCATGATTGACAAATGTTTCGGATTCTTCCAGAAGCATTCATCATGGTCTTGAGAGCGGTGCGTTTGTCAGTGCAAGACGGGACGTTACGACAAACGCACCGCTCAACATCCCGATGAAGGGAAAAAGCTGAAACAATTTTCGATCGTGATACAGATTACGCGTAAGTGCTATGCTATGCCCGTTATACACAGTATACAATTTATTGTATATGTTATTCGATTTTCTTGTATCCTGAAGTCCCGATGCCGTTGGAATATAACGAAATCGAATAATATATCCAACTAAAAATACCATCTAATATCCATCAGAATTAAGTTCATACTTACTTTGGCGATTTGTTATAAACTTGAAAGTTTGTAGATTCACGCGTTATTTTGCGGAAATCCATATCAAAAAGATAACACGCGACTCAGTACGGAGTGACCACTAAATATTGTTTATTTGTTATCTTTTTGATAAAACTTTTCTTTATATGTTTATTTTGCAGTGTTCGTGATTTTTAGTGAATTTGAAAGAAAAAGAATGTCAAAAGTCTATTTTTCTGATTGTATGATTCGCGCTTGAGTTTTTCAGAGACTTGTATGAGTAAAGCTTCTGTAACATTTTTGTTTGTTAGCTACTGTAATCGGAAAGTTATTCCGAAATAAGGGTAATTCTTAAATTGATTACGAATGATTTCGTACATCAATAATCAATTTGAGTCTGAAAACTATCGCGAGTGTCTTCCATAATTGTAATCGCCGCCTGGCACGATCATAACTCCCAGATGAAGAACTGCAAATAAGTTCGAAACTGGTCGGAGAGTAATTTTACAGTGTTTACCACGTGAGTCCTAGTCGGTTTGTTACATTACAATCAATAATCAATTTAAGAATTTCCCTAAAATGATACTTACACTTTAGTTAGGAACTAAGAATATGTGTATAATTTTAATATGTTTTGTTTAATTGTGGTATTTTGAAACGTAATTTTTGCTGAAAGACTGAGATTTAAAACGAGCTTGTGACGTTTAGAGAACGACCATATTTATCCGAGATTTGGGCTATCGTCCCTATGAATTGAGTTAATTAGTCGACATTAGAAACGATTGTCTTACAAAATGACGTAGCATCTGCTACTAATCCGCCACTGTAAGATAGGTGGAACTTGATAAGCGCCGGGGTGTACAGCCAAAGACCAGATTGTATGATTAGTTACGCGGTTTCGTAGCCTATACATACCTGATCGCTTGCGCTGATTGCGGCAATAGTGATGCTGTTTCAGATATTTTCAGTTTCGAAAACATAAACTGACTACCTATTTACTTCTTTTACTTCTCAAACAAATTGTATGGGTTCGAAATGAATGGGTTTCGACATGGCTGCTGTGGGAGTCACAAACACTCTTCAATTTGATCGAAATCACGATCACTGAGGTGTTTAGAACGGAAAAAATTCTTCGGGATCAAAAATTTGTATATTCCGTAATAAAATTATGTTATAATATTGTAACTTTGCTTTTAACCACTGTTTCTATTGCTGTCCGTTTACAGTTCGTTCATTTCAAAACATTATTAGATCTAAAAGTTTATGGTGAAACATCGTATCAACTATGGTTTTAGTAAATAGTTTAACTGGGTAAAAAAATATCAGATAAGGGTGTAATTGTCTATATATTGCTTCTGTCCTCTGTAAGAAGTACTATATTATGTTTATAAAGCAAACTTTCTTTGAGTTTCCACAACTAGCGCAATTTGTGTAATTTGCTGGCGACATCGCCGCCGCAGCATTAGATATAAACTCTAGTGTAGATCGAATCACTACTATACTCATACAGGATGTTAAAAAACTAGCTTGTTAAAATTATTACCCTTTCGTGTATAATTATTCTGTAGATTATTTTATACCTAAAGAGATTTATCATAATTATAGTATCATCTTATATCATGATATATGGAAAGATGGTTCCCCAAAATACAGGTTGACCTAGTTTGGGGATAGAAAAGGTTTACAGTTTGTAACAATGTACATATAACAATAATACTAGTTTATGAAACTGTATCATAATAAGGGTTCTTAAAACATGAGTATGAGTTAAAAAAACTCGCCGCGTCCACAGACTAAAAAAATTGCATTGCAACCTCCTTGGTCCAGTCCAGCTGAAGTTGTATCATAAAGGTAAAAAAGTTAACATTTCGATACAGTTCGGTCATAGAAGAGCTGTATCATAATACAACGTTTTAAATTTATTTCGACATATTGTCTATAAAGACTATCATTCGAGTTTTTGATTTTTTGATTTTTTAATCTGTATTTTTCAATATGAAATTAGATAAATGTTATTTAGTATTATTATTTATCCATAACCGAATCGGTTCCGATAGTCATCGAAGAGTTCTGAATCAGGGGCAGACACAAAAATCAGTTACGGAAGAGTTCCTTAACAAACACTGTGACACGAAAGTTATACACAAGAATATAATTCATGTCTACACGTAAATGCAACATGATGTATATCAGAAACACTATTACTGCGATCGACAAAAACTGGTTCTTAATTTAAACCAAAATCAAGTACTGGGTAAAGGAATCGAATTTTTATTGTACAATTAATTTTATAGAGATTTTTACGAGCTACTGATGTGACGAATAAGTTATATTATACCGTTGTTTGTAAAATAACATCTAAATGAGAATAGATTCTAGTTTCTGTCCTTTTGAATTATGTATTTTATTATAGTCCTCGCGTTCATAATTTTCAATTTCTTTGTGTTTAGCATAATAATGCCTATAAATTATTTGAATGTATTTTAGTTAAACGGTATATTGGATATACATACGTATGCTCAGATACCGACATAAACTTATGAGTTTGATTTCAATTCAACAAAGATGCTCAAAGATCAAATATAAAAAAATCCAGAACTATATACAGACTTGTTGAGGAGAACGGCAGTCTATACTCGAACTAAAATATATCCTATTTTAAAAGCTTTTTATTTCACTACATGATTAAGGCCCTGTTTTATTATATCTCAATCCTTCCTACTTCTTACTAATAATAATATTCAACGTCATCACTTAACATCAGGTGAGACAGTTGTCAAACGCAAACTTATAATAAGTAAAAAATATATATGTTAAGTGCGAAAGTTTGTGTGCATCTGTTACAATGTTTGTTACCACTTCCCATAACCATTTAACTGATTATGATGAAATTTTAAATATAGTTTATGTCTTGGCAACACTGAAAATCATCGCCTAAAAAGACTAAGCCGGGCTATATGGAAGTTTATATGGACATCTTTATTCCTTGGTTATATAGGGTTAAAACTCCGTACAAATAAATTTTAAAATAAATCATATTACAAGTTTTTTTAATTTTTAAAATTATTTTTCTTTGCAATGGAATTCTAGGTTTGTATTGTATTTTTTATTCCGGTTCGATTTATTTAAAACTTAATCTTTGAGGAGCTCAAATTTAATTCAAAAAGAAAATAAGTTGTGTCTGTTAAGAGTCTATTTATTTTATGGCAGCATATTAAACACCACGGAGCCACCAGGCGAATAAGGTGAATTCTTATTTTATGTATTAACCTAGGTTACTACGTAAAACTAGGTATTTAATTACTTGCAATAATATATTAAATAATTAATTGGTTTGAAAACAACATCTAATAGGAGTATACAATGAATATGCGAGTATGTACACAATGGTGGTGTCAGCCTGAATATTAAGAATATCAAGTCTCGTTCATTGTACAACTTGTAGATCCAACATCACTTTCTAGATATTAACTATCTAGATTAAGTAGTTGGCGTCACGACAAGTTGGACACTAGGTTCCCACGATGTTCATGATAGCGTGAACTCACTTTTGCTCGTTTCTTTGCAAGACTAAGTGTATAATTAATATTTATTTTATATATACACTTAAACCTCCGCACTGGGATTATTTGTGCCGCGGAAGGCATGGACACCTAATCACAACACACAAACATCCAAGATCATAAAAAAACATTCATACTGATAACTAAAACGTTTTCCTCTGTAGGGATTCGAACGCAAGGCTCCAGGGACCAAAAAGCATTGAATTCATTTAAAAGTGAACCTATTCATCAAAATCAGTCGTTGCAAAATCGAGCATTTACTATTGCAGATATAATTTAAACTAGTATAATATGGATACATTTAATGTATGTTTTATTGCTAATGAGCTTGGACAACTCGAACAAGTTCTCGTCTGTAGCAAAGGGCTTGGGGAATGGCGCTCGGCGTCGACTTGGAAACTTTATTAGCGCATCCGAGATATGAATGTCTCGATGTACGCTATCTAATTAAAATTTATGCGTATACATAACGTTCCTCACTTATCTCCGGCACTCGTGTCTTGTTTATATCTAACCTAGAAATTATAGAACCTAGCTCCGTTTACGCACTTTAAAATGTTCCAATTATTTAATTGAATTGAACCTGACCTGTGCTAATAGCTGGTATCTCTTCCACCCTTCTAAATGTTTTATCGTTACCAAATCGATTCTCGTAAATCGAACTTCTCGGTCCATTGTTGCCGTACATTGTACTTATATGGAAGCGACCAAAATAAATCACGAACAAAACCATATCGGCGCAATCGTAGACTATCTCGGGCGGATCGACCGCGGGGGACTACATCGAGATACGAAGATATTACGCTATTGAATTAGCATTACCGCTGTTCCCGATATTGTTGTTCGTGGCCGAGGCATGCCTCATAACTCAGTGTCGCATTATTTTAATTTTCGTCGTGCCGCCGACGGGCCTCGAATCGTGCGAGATCTCGCCTCCAGATATCGGTAGATGCATACTCTTCACATCTCTGTTCTGCGCATCGCGTGCCGCACGAGCCACGTGCCAAGCTTTTCCCTTAGCTTCTGTTCTTCCATTATTGCCATAAATAGTACTTGCCTCACCCTCGGCGTCTATCTATATTATAATCACATTAATATCATTACAATCTTTTTTGTTCCAGGTGGCCCATCGACTTGAATGTTCTTCACATCTACAGCTTTACTTATTAAACGTAAGTGATATCGTTGAATCAACTTTTACAAGAAATATTCCTTTGCGTTTTTATTGGTCTCGTTTACTTCCTCATGACGACGGGTCAATGATTTTTTATGAATATTTCATAATTGTGAATGTAATGTATCTTTATTGTATATTGTTTATCTTTAGTTTAATTGGCCCAAATGTAATATTTATAGTCCTGATATGATAACGCATTATATATTTCAAATTAATCAAATGCTGGCCTGGATATTTGACATTTTGATAAACAAATTTCTTCATAAATATAATTTAATACCGTATCAATGCGTACCTTCTATAGGTAGGCACAGTGTTAAATTATACTTACTTTGGTACATTTCCATTACATATAATTCACAAAAGGCAAACGTTTGCCAATCTATATAGATCATTACTCCTAAATGTCGAGGAAAATTGGATTTTCAAGATTTCTGCATAGCTGAGAATCTGAAAGAGCCTTCATTTATAATTGGTCCCAAGATACAGGCTATGCCTAGTATGGGCCCGTAGGGAATTTTGCCATGTAGTTGCATCGTGTTGTCTAATGAATATATATATATATTTTTTCAATTACCCAATGATAGTGAACTGTACATAAAAAAGAAGACATTTTATTACAGTTCGAACTAAAAAAAAACATTACGAAGCGAGCCCAGTGATAGAGTGAATAATAAAAAATCAATATCGATCAATGTGCCCATTGAAGCTGATATGAATCAATCGAAGATCCTGACAAATGTAGCAGTTTCTCAATTACAACCACTCCACGGGTATTGTCACTTGACCCGTTGCACCCAATGAAATAAAATTTGAACTTTAGCCTTCAATTCTTATATAGACGAAATTGTGTTGGTGTTGATTCAATAGGTGACTGTCGTTAGTAGTAAGAAGAACGGGACAACTAAGAAATATCGGTCATATTTGCGAAGTTTTCCAAATTACATGTTCAACGATTTATTATTTTGTCATAAAATAAACTCCTTTTGATGGTTTTGTTAAAATTAAAATTATGACAGTGTTGTACCCTATGGGGTCCATAAAGACAATATTATAAACAGCAATGTCATTATATTTATTTTTTAAATTAGGTCTAGGAACTCTATTGGCGTCAATTTTATGACTTGTATATTATTATCAAAGTTCAAAAAATACTATTAACTGGTTATACATAATGTGGTTTCCCTTTCTTTAATTTATATCAATAATCAGATACCTATTGTTAATGAATGCAGCGATTCGCATTCGTGTCCATAAGCACATTTAGATACTTTTCCCAGAATTTCATTGCGTCCTGTGCACGAAGGGTTAAACAGATATAGAATTTTACTTATCACCATTTCGCTTACCTATGCGTTTAATTTGCCTGACATAAATAATTATTGCTTCTGTATATATATCTTATACTTAAATTCAAGGTTACAAATGTGATTGAGATAGTTTGTTTGTTTGAAATGAATGAAAATCGTTTATTATTTTTCACTGTACACAACAACGACTTAACATTTAATAAAAAATACACGATTATTAATACTACTTACAATTGTCTGCGATCGCTGCCATGTACAGTGCGTCAGAATGGGTTAATCTGAGTAGGAACTTCTTACCCTGTTATTTCTACCATCAGTCAATGGGCTATTCCATTAAATCGTTACACATAACGATCCACAGTAACTAAAATATTGAATAATAATTGGCGGACGAGATGGCTCATGGCGATGGTATCGAGCGAGCGTGCCGCATCCATCAGACGCCATATCAGCCCCAGCATCGACTGGCAAACGATAACCATTGTCTTAGCGATGGGCTGTATCAGGATAGTGTAAGACGGTGTTCTAGCTCTGGCTAAACCAGCTCATCAGATCCAGCTATGTTGGTTATGCTTATTTAAGTTGATCATTTAAAATATTTAAAAGATTATTTTCTAGTACATTCACAGAATTCTGATCACAGAATTCGTTCATCAGTTTTTACTTAAACAAGTTTCTGAAGTTTTCAAAGCGATGGCTCTCGGGTGTTGGCACAGTGTGTTGTTACAGGCAGAGAGAGCGGGACAAATCCTGATGCGTGTTGATTTTAAATATTACAAATATGTACTTTATTACCTACGGGTTAAAAAACTATTAAACATACACATTTTTACATCTTATATTTTTTCTTCTTCTGGTGTAAGACACAGTTCAAGCGCATTTGTCATTAAAAATAATTTTTGATAAAGGAAAAATATGGTAGCTTGAAAATATGTTTCACTAATAAAGTAGCAAATGAAATGAAATTTTTACAATTCAGAATTAACCTTAATGATTTTTTTTTTAAAGTGGTATTTTTTAAAGTTTATTAGACATGTATAGACATGTAAGACTTTATAGTATTTTGTAAATAGTCTGATGACTTCATTAAAATGAAATACTGATAAGTAACTAATACCAGCCTATAGTTAACCAAAATGCCCTAAACCGCTACTCGTTAGCAGCGTGCCCAAAATGCTAGCAAAATTGCAATACTGATTCGTTGAGCCATAGTTATATGTGCCAGCATTTCGATCACGCGTCACATCTATCAAACGCCATAAGTTTTGGAAAATCCGATGAGCCGAATGGGGACGGATGGGGGCCGAAACCCCCACGGACCCAGTGTCTCGACCCCAAACGGTTAAACTATGTAACAACACAACTAAATTACGAATTTGCGTTTGACAGTTGTCAAACGCAAACTTATAATATGTAAAAAATTAATAATACTGGAACAGGTAACTTCGAGGACAAACTATCCCATACATACTACATAGTATAAAACAAAGTCGCTTTCTCTGTAACTATATCCCTATGTATGCTTAAATCTTTAAAACTACGCAACGGATTTTGATGCGGTTTTTTTAAATAGATAGAGTGATTGAAAAGGAAGGTTTATATGTATAATAACATCCATTAAATAGTGGAGAAATACTGTTATACCCGTGCGAAGCCGGAGCGGGCCGCTAGTACCATATAAAATAAAAGGTTATGTTTATTGCTTGGTTCGTTTTGTACGGTGCTGTTATACGTATTTCTATTTATTAAGAGAGCTATCAACATTGTTCCAAATATTGTTCACATGTAAATCACGCTGTCTTCGTCTATTGGCATTATACACGTCTTTCTCCCCAAGAGTAGCCTCGCAGCCAGCGAGCCTTCAGAATTTACTCAATCTAAACTACTGCCGTAACATGAAGGCAATGCACTCTGATAGTATCGGCGAAATTTGTGCTCGCCTCCAATCGGCCGTTTGTCTTTCGCCGCAAATGAGCCGGGTAATGGGACATAGACAGCATAAAAGGAGCGGCTTGTCGACAAAACTTTTGCTTAGTCATTAACATGTCGTGGGAAAGAAGACTCCGTCTGCAAGTTGGAACAAATAGCTGTTTAGATGATGGTCATGCCTTTATCTAGGGAATCGCTAAGTATAGGCAATTCAGATATTGCTAAATTTATAGTGAGTTTTTAGCGACAGTTACCATGAGTTTCTATTAGAGCTTGGTTGCTTGGATACTAAGGAGAGCATCGTCTATTTGACATGTTGTTTGCGCCATTTATATAAGTGTTTGGGTAGTTTTATTAATTTACAAAGTAAGAGGAAAAAGTAAATGGCTATAGTTTTAAGAAAATTTTACGTTACATCCGAACATTTCCGACGCGGTCGTCAACATTGTTATACCTAGGTTATCCTAGGTATAACAATGTTGACGACCGCGTCGGAAATGTTCGGATTCGGCTGTACTACTAACTAAACGAACAACCAAATAATTTAATATTGATTATGTTGACAGTTTAACAACATAAAAATCTGTAAAAAAGCGCGCGACAAGATGTACTAGATGAATTAATTTAAATAGACCGCGACCTCATAAAATATGAATCACGTGTTCATTTTGTCGATTCATTCTCGGCAGCTAACACGCGAGCGTTTAAACTCAACGCTACCGATTGCCACCGCGACCGCTTAATAGCATTAGCGTCATTGTCTAGCGGTCATTAATAAGTCGCTCGGACAGTTCTATTGGCCGGCACTCCATAAGGAGACGACGCTGGACCGCTCGCCCTGCCCCTCGGTGTCACGAATTTGTATCCTAATAGCCTTTGCGAGTTATGAGCCAGTTCCAGCCATGTTCCTGTATATCTCGATGGCCTCCGGACAATGCTCTGATCGCAATATCTTTACCATCGACTCCTTTTATTATGCCTTTTATAGAGTATAGCTGTTAAAGATTTAGCGCGTGCTGTAAATGACTTTAGATAGTCTGTAGTGCTGTCACTGACACTATCTGTTCCACGTTGGCCTGAACTTTTACTTTTAAAGAGTTGTAGAACAATTTCACGTTGAAGGCAAATACCACTTTCATTTTGTATCTCATCTATTCCAAAAGAAATCTTTGATTATGATAGGCGTCTTTAATTGCTATTTTTATTTATCATTTTGATAATCCATTCGAAATCTGGTGAATGTTGAAGCTACCTAGTCTAATACCTACAATTTTTTGTAAACAAGGTTGAAGTGTTAGAAGTTTGCGTAATCTGTGTATTGCATCATAGCGTAGGTTAATTGTCTTCTTAAAACCCTTGATTGAACTCCGCAAACTATAATTAATGCTTTTGACACGGATTTCATCAGTTATCCAATTGCTAAATCGCGTTTCCAATTCGTCCAACAGCTGTGAATCCACTTACTCGTAACAGCAGAGGAGCATTGCAGAGCACGCGTCTTTCAATTAGGCACAATTAGACAAGCGTGCGGTTTGGATCTCTTTAATCTACCGGGATTCTACTCACTGTTTATTTGATGATCAGAAACTGAAGTTAACGCAACGAACGCGCTTCTTTACTAGTTAATTAGCCCTTAAATGGCCAGGCTTGTTATCTTAGCGTGCTCATGGCAAATGACAGTGAACTTTCTATGTTCAGATCATAACTTTACCCGTGTTCGTGCCATTTCTCCTTACCTTCTACGGAGCTTCAAAACAGGTCTTACACAACATAAAATCTCAGCGCGTTATCTGTAAATAATGTTTTATTTATAGTTTCGCAATATCAAGCAGCAAATTAACTTGATAAGCCGTCATTAATTGTATTTCCAGGAAGATTATGACAATTATGCGCGCGCTCGCAGGCATTACTGGCTAGCGCCCCCGCTCATTTGTTATACGTTCTAGATAAAGATGACTGTATGTTTCTTAATTGCTGCGTGATACGGTCACTATCGGAGCACTATTTCCAACATAATAAGCATTATCATAACAATAACAAGCTAGTAACTCGCGGCATTCGATGTGTTCATGACGGGAACACGATAACCCGAACAACGCAACGTCTCAGTAGTTCGGTTTGTGTGTGACTATACACACTTATTCCACACATGTTTAAAATCAACTCTCTAATACCAAATCCAAACCTTAGGTTCTAAGACAGCGTTTAGTAGTGAATTATTTTTCCGTCTTGAAAGTGACATTGTGAGTGTGTTCAAGTCAAAACTTGAAGAGAGAAGATATATTGTGAACAATGTAAGCTTGATTTATGTTACTTTCAATTAAACCATCGCTGTCGAGTCGACAAGATATGTCAATATGGGTTCGATATTAGAGATCTATAGTGTGTTCCGAAATGTGAGCTGTTGTGATTAATGGCGCTGGTAATTTATTTTTCTAGCTGTATAATTAGGCTATTGTTGGTTTCGGACATTGAATGGCGAGCTTGGTAAAGTTCGATTGTCGGAAACCGCTCCTCTTGGTTGAATGGTACGTTTCACGTGTGAGCGGATGGCCTGAGTTCCGTCTCAATTTTCCAGCGTACGATGGTGTGGTTGTGATCGTTAATCATTGCTCGTTGCTGTCTTGGAATGCGCTATTTAAAAAATGTAAGGTACACTTTACAGGTGGTAATTTTTTCCAGTTTTCGGTTAATGTTTTTTTTCTTAATTGAAACTGAGAATAAAGTAATCAAATTATATAGACCCAAAATAATCCCACATTTGTGTTTTATAATTTGATATTTAATGTTTCTGATTTGTTTAAATAGATCCCTGGATTGTCCAGCTTACATTTGAACATAATAGGTGGCGTTCCAGAGTTCCAGCAACAACCTCAGTAAATAAAGTAGTTTTTGGGTTTTTTCTGGCTAATCTGGTGGTGTGTTTTGAACTAAACTTTACTTAGATGTAAATTAGTATAGAAACATTACATCTCATTGAAATTAAACGACTTATAACATATTTAATATGTTGCGAATCTTTCAAAGATAAACAAATAACATTCTACATTTATAATTTGCTCATCAATCTGTAGGCTTTAATATAAATCTTGATCGCGGAGTATTTATTTTCTTCGTTAGCAACAACCGCATAACATTTAGCCTTCTTCGTACCATTTATGACGAATGTGATTTATGTTCTCAGTTTTTACAGCGACATCTACAAACATAGTTTTTAATTAGCATAGCAGTTAGTTGGTTTATGTTTCGCCATTAGTCGTTTTAATTGCTTATTTACTTGTTAATTTTATAGATGAGCCTTGCTTGACGTAACGTTTTCACAAAAACTACTTTACTAGCGGTCTGTTGAATAAATTATAGGCTGGAGTTGAGCAAGTGTTAGTATTTAACTGGTGTGCAATGTTTATTAAAATTTATCGTTGAACCGTTACTAATTTTATTATCTTGCTTCGAAAGCAAAACTTTAATCAGTAACTTGTTTATGTAACACTTAGTTTAATCTACAATCAAAGCCCAGAACTAAACTGGTTTTTATTATACTTTTACCTGTGACGCAAGATTGTGATTGGCGTCTGGTCTGTTTTTATTTCAAACTAGCGGTCTGCCCGGCTTCGCACTGGTAAAAAAAATAATTAGTTATGATAACAATCACTAACTTTAAAAAAATTTAATATAGCCTATGTCACCCGGGGATAGTGTAGCTTCCCAGTGAAAGAACTTTGAAAGAATTTTTCAAAATGGTTCAGTAGTTTCGGGGCTTATTCAATGCAAACAAACAAACGATCAAGTATAGATTAATGTATCCTAATGTACCCGCATGAGCGGATTTTTGAATACCATATTCAGATTTACTTACGTTGTGATTCAAAAGTATAACTAACCTGTGCAGCATAAATAAATGAATGAAATGAATGAATTAATGAAAAACGTTTATTCTTTTGCAATGCACACAACAACGACAGTATGGTAACAGATGTTTGTATATAATATGCTTTAGGTGTAAAAAAGACTGAATTGGTCAGTTTCACTGAAGGTTAGAAAATAAAAAAATCTGTCCCTTAGCAGAACTTCAATTTGGAAATGAATGAAACATTTCCTTATGTAATAAATAAAAAAACATATAGTTTAGAAAAGCTTATACCTTTTTTGATGTGGTTCCTTTCAACATAGGTAATAAAAAGTTGTTATTTATTTATATCTATTAGACCCAATAGACCCGTTGATTTAATTTTTTATGTACATATTTGTACAGCCCAGCTGTTTCATCTGCGTGCTACAATAGTCCCGTAGCTTTTCGTGAAAATCTGGTTATAGCACAGGATCTATTTTGGATTTTGTAAAAAATGTTCTCTGGGTATTATTCCCTAATTTCATGAAATGCGCTCGGCCATTTTATCAACTGAGTGGTACGTAACAAAAATACTAACACAAACAAAATATTGTGATTTATAAACATACTCATTTATAATATTATAAAAACTGCTGTTTACATTTTTGTTTTGATTGGAAATTCTCGTGAGTTTGCCACATTATTATATAGATCTAATTATCCGGCTTTACTCACGTTTATAGTCGAAACTTCGACTGTATTATGACTATATATACTTCGCCATATAATAAACTATCTTGGTGTCCAATTTTGTACAGTGTGATTAGATAACCAACTTCCATCCATGCAAATTTTCACATTTATAATAGTAGGAAGTTTTTTAGGTATACTTAATATGTTACAGATTTACTATTTCTTAGAAAATCTTTTAATCCAAGGATGGCTCGTTTTTTTGTGTAATGCAGAGCGTAGATATACTATATGATAATTTACCAACTTCTAAGTTATTCAAAGTCTTAACCACAGGTTACGTTATCGTGCTCATTTCCCAACATTTTCGAACAGTAGTCGGTACGTGGATTTACATGGGCGCCGGCGCAGGCGCAGGTAATGCAAATGAGCCCAGGGTGTAAAATGGTTGCTGGTGTCAGTTGTCTGACCCCGAATACATTACCAGTGAGTAGACAATTGAACAAGAGTCGCGTCACTCGCCGCCGCTTTTGTGTCCTCGCTGTGTCGTTGTAAACATATTCTTGCCTGCTTGGATAATTACTTGTAGAGACTATTTTAAGAATCGGGCACATGAATCGTGCTCCGGGTAAAACTTACCTTTTACCCGACTGCAAAAGAAGGAGAGTTATGTTTTTCGAGTGTATGTATATTTTTTTGGCACGCCCTAAATCTTGGGCTCTAGGGCGTGCCAAAGAAATATGCACGGCTTGTAGTATTTTTATGTGAGTGCTGTCAATAAATTCGCCTTAGTCGTGAAAGTGACACTAGGAACATCAACAATTTTTTTTTTATAAATTTGGATTTTATGCGCCAAAATGTATTCTCAAAAAAATTCAATGTCTTCTAAATACATCGAGCGTGGTGGTGGTCAAAATATTGTGCAAAGTATACGCAGTCGGGACTTCTTTTTTTTCATAACTTACGTAGGCGCTATGAACAAAATGAATTCTAGCATCAGATAAACGTTATTTTTAGTGTTCTAAACTAGTTTTTGTAATGAAATACTTAAAAATATTCCTCACACGTGTACAATCCTCATGGCCTCAGCACAATTTTTAGGCTTATGTACAAAATTTTAATTAAGGGTACACAATTTAGATATAGATGCCTCAAATTTGGATTAGTCTTTTTAGTAAAATATTTAGTTAAATATTTTAGTTAAATATTTAGATTGTAGTATCGGTATAAAAAGGATATTCGATAACTCATCTATAAAACAGATTGTTACAGGTTTTTTTTATTTAGAGCCTTACCATCTAAAAAAAATGTGCTAAATGTCGAGTATCTTGAAATTCGAGGCACTTACACCTACTTATCTCATGTCGAGGAAAAGTAGCTCGGATTATTTTTTTATAAAGTCCAAATCAGTATAACATTTATCCATAACAGCACTAAAAATCCAGTGGTCTTAAATAGAGTTATATGAATTTGAATTTTAGCGTAAACATAATACGAGCTCGTATTATGTTATATTTCTTTTTGAACAATTTCTGTGAAGCTTAGCTAGTTCGAGTGATAAACATAATTAGGGCCAATGTCTTCACCCGCACGTACCTATTCATTACGCCTGCATACAAATGACAAAAAACTGCATGCAGCAATTGGGGCACCGAGGCCGAAGTAAAATTCTAAGGCAACCAATTTGAATCCGTTGTTTCCTATTCTTCGTGAAGAGTAATGTCGAAAACGAAACAAAATGTTCTGCCAATTTGTTCCACATTATTAAAATCCTTCGACATCGAGCTTGTCTTCTGGAAGTGGTGAGGTTACTCTGGGGTTTCAGACTTATTTCAGCTGCAGATTAATAACAAATTATGCAACTTTTAGCAAAATCAATTTTGTTATTCATACTGATCAAATATGAGTGGCCTCGCTACTTACTACTTTAAAAACTTTGTAGTTGAAAACGTCCTCTAATCACGACGTTTAATGTTTCTCTGCAGAGGTATTGAGTAGCAGTGTATGTTGCAGCATCAGCATGGTGGTTGTGCTGAACGGCGTGCTCGCAGAAAACTGCCCGACGTCGGTGCGTGCACTGCTGGTGGCGCACCCCGGGTACAAGGAGGCGGCCTTGCAGCTGCAGGCAGCCGCCGCTCGGGTGGTCGGCACTCCGGGCCTACTGTACGTCGCGCAGCGGGAACTCGCTGCCGTTGTACCGCACGACAGTAAGTATTGATACTTTAGCTGTTAGCAACCACCAGCTAGAATAGTTGGCACAACCGGTCAACTTTATAGCTTTCAATAAGAGTTGGCCACTGTCACGCCTGGCGACAGTAAGTTCTGAAGCAACAGCTACTGAGAGCTGCTGCAGAGGTAGTGTACTTTTATCGCCATGGTGATTCATGGCGTTAAATATTCAAACTACAGCAACTGCAAACTTCCGTTAGGGAGTTCCATGCTGGAAGTATCAAAAATTTGCCAGCATACAATACTGCATGACAGAAAATACTTAACGCTATCACGCATTTGGCGACCTATACCGGTGCCGTAACGGTGCCAATCCTGTTTTTCTGTTGTTCATTTATTGTTCCGGCTACTGGACAGGTTAAAGTGATGAAAAGGCGCGAATGCTATAAATGTCAGTTCCCATTAAATTCATATTCAATAATTCACTTCCGTACTCCACGGGCACCATATGGGTCATTTTTCTGCAAAGTTTAAAATGCGGTTTTAATTTTAAGCGGAGGGATTACCAATTTTTCGACAGATTCTCTAAATGATAGATGTTCCACAGCGCTCCACTGCTCTACTTCGTAGTCGTGAGCGTTCTAAGCACATGACGGCGGACGTGAAGGATGACGTCATATAAATTTTGTGTGCAGCTGTCAGTGCATTTCGGAATGACTTTAAGCACGCTATCTGTGCTCAAAGCGCAAAAATAAACGTACCCAGTCTGGCATCGAGCGAGTGAGCGAGATAGGAAGATGCGAAAAACGTTTTCCAAGGCAGAGCTTAGAGATACCAAACCCAACATGTCACCTTTGAAGAACTTGTAATCTAGTACTACAAGCTGAATGAACGAACTTGAACTAAATAATTATTAAGCAAAAACCAGGAATTGCACAGCTACTTGCGGACAACTTCAAGTTGTGACTACTGTATGCAGCGCAGGGAGAGCTCCACAGATCTCCATTCTTGATTCGGTGTCTCGTATGGTTCATGATGTGTTTTAGATAATATTTTACCAAATAAATCAATTGTTCCCATCAGCCAAGAGTTTGAAATTGAGTATATTTCCGCTGTTGTAACATTTTCTCAGCTCAGTCCTCACTGAAGTGTAAGAGCTCCAAAGAAAATTATTTATTCAATTTAGACACCCATATACCGCACATATAAACGTCAAAAAATCTTACTTTTTTACCTTCCAATCTTAACGTATACAATATATATACAATAACGTATTTTTTTATTGCTTTTCAGAAAATGTTAACATCATTGGATCGGATGACGCCACATCATGTATTATAGTCGTAATCAGGCATTCAGGTGAGATACCTTTAAATTTTGTAGTATATTTACATCAAATTTGCTTTTTTATTGAGAATATGCAAGCGATGGAGCATCAATCAACTTCACTTTTACATTTTACCCGAATCCTATTTTACCTAGAACTTTATCATGTTATCCGACAAGCGATTTCTTTCGTTATCTGCACCAAAAGGCATCAATTTAATTTCTTCATCTGACTCACTTAAAATAATGAACTCAACAATAATTTTATTCAGTTATTGACGAGATTATTTACGAAAATATTTCTGTCAATTCTAGGCGACGTGTGGTATATTATCACATAAATCATCATTAATGTTTGATGACTGTCGCTCAAAGGAGATTATTGACTTGTGGTTCCGTAGCAAACGAAGATCTTCAGTTTTCTGAACCTTGAAACGTCACGGGTTATTCTCTCACGGTTTCAGGGTCAGGCGCAGTAGCGCTCGCACATTTGGACGGGTCGGGCACCGCGGAGGCGGCGGCGGCGATGGTCGCGCGCGTCCAACATCTCGCCACGGGGTATCACGAGGGGCGCCTTGAGCTGCAGCTGATCGGCGGCTTCACCGACCCGCATCGCTACTCGGACGAACTGTTCGCTAACATCATGTGTAAGCCAATATCTTTCAGCGAAGCTTAGTAAAGAGTGCTTTGCATGTCTCAGAGAGCCTTTACCCTCTCTGTATATTAGATACTAGTAGCGCCTTGCGGTTTCAACCGCGTGGATTACAATTATGAATATTGAGCTGTACTAAAACTTGTTAATACATTTAAAGAATTGAGATTCATTTAAAAAGTGTTCGTATATGGAAACGCAATTGAAAAATATATAATAATATTAAATCCTTATGATTTTAAAGAAGAGGTATGCGAAAAGTAACCATATTTGTTCTTTACCTTGTGTCTGCTTGACGCCTTACACCTGAAAAGGCAGGCAGAGAATTTGGATTACAACTTGCTTGCTGGCATACTTTTTTGCTTTAATACTGATGCTCTCTCGTTTTTTATAAGTTACTACGTTGATCTGGCCATTCTCCAAACTGTAAGATAGATACGAGTATAATTTATTCATAAAAGTGATTTGTTTTAATATATCCACAATTTCACATAAAAGTGTTATCAGCGGACAATCGACGTATCCTTGGTCGGAAAATAAATAATGATACCTACTATTGACGTAAGCGCCTTGGACTCTTGTCACGGTGCCAGCATGGGAATTATTAGCGGAACGAAGCGCGCCCGGCCCACTGCATTGTCTGTCATACATATAGAGTCATTTATTTTTTGGAATATTTGAATACAGTGCTCACAGTGAATACGCCCGGTTTAAAATTGTATTCACCGATATAACGTTATATACACGTTACGAAAAATAAACCGCAAATTGTACGCTTTTGTGTGCTAATGTCAGACAAATCAACAAAATTGTAAATTTTTGCTAAGTATAAGTATTTTGATGAAGTTTGAAATCGTGATTATGTTTAAACCGCTAAGTGCAACTTAGCAAAACACTGCGTAACTATCTATTCCCTGAACAATAAAAAGTTGAAAACTTTGTTTTGATACACCACCATCAAATGGCATGACGTCACACCACGAACATGTACGGGAATTGTCATATTTTGAACCGACTTGTAGCGTGAATAATTCAAATATAGTGAATAATCTGAATTTTAAACCACAGCAATACCTAACCGCATGTAGGTGTATACATGTAGCACGACAGATTACCTCGCATCGATCTGGGTGATTCAGGGGATAACAATTTGAGAGCAAAGCTCTGGGTGTCAAGTCTACTAATTGAGTTACGTGTCAGTGCTGTAAGTGCTGTAAGTAAGTGCTAATGAAACAACGCGAAAAAAAATGAATAAACCTATTCAGGTATTTTCTAGGCTTGCGTGCTACATATTAGATCCCGTCATCACTCAACATCAGGTGAGATGGTAATCAAACGCAAAGATAATACGTTTAAAAAAACAGGCCAAGTGCGAGTCAGACTCGTACACGAAGGGTTCCGTACCATTACCTATAAAAACGACAAAAAATCATGTTTGTTGTATGGCTTCCATAAATATGTGTTTTGCTTAAATTTTATTATTTATTTTTAAAGTGAATATATATAATGTGTTTACTAGTTGCTAGTCTACTAGTATTTAATAGTAGCAAATACTATCACTACAAAAGTGCAGATATCTAACAATAACGGTGTCGCCTTCGGAATTTCAATACGTTGGTGGGGATCGAACCAGCGTTCGACAGATTGACAGTCGACGACGAACGAAAATGCAGGCCAAGCCTGTCTAAGTGCCGGAGTACCCAAAGTACCTGAATGCCCCATTGACTAACGAACAGTAGTTAGTCAGGTTCAGGTTGGTTGCATTCAGGCCCTGTACAACAACCGAGATCAAACATATTGTGACAATTTTGAAATTTGTTTCCCCAAAGCTTATAATTATGCTCCAAAACTATTGTAACTATTATAGCTATATATTGTGCCGTGGTGGTACCGGCCTAGAATAGTACTCCCCCATCTCTTCCCGCGGGTGCCGTAAGAGTCGGCCAAGGGATCACGTACCAGAAGATGGGCATCAGCGCCTTCTGAGGATAGGAAATCATACTGCGCTCGCCAACCCGCCTGCCAAGCGTGGCGAGTATTAGTCTAATGGCTGAACTGAATATTGTAACGCAAGATATCAATAACAATGAAAATAATGATATGGATTTACCGCTTACGTATTCAACCAATTAAACTATATATTTTCGTGAAATTTCAGTGTCATTCCACCGGCTCTCAGTAGAGATCGACTTAACTCTGGCGTGCTGCTGCGAGCTGAACACGACCATCGGAGGGGGTACTCCTGCACCCATAGTGACGGGAGTGGGAGTGGACATCCGGGCTGGTGACCTCTTCCCCGCAACGTTCCTGGATAAAGGACCAGAGCTGCCTCTTAGAGGGGCTCGAATGATCACGGGTGGGCCGCATTCGGCGCAGGCAAGTGTAAATACATTTTTTTCTTTTCTTTTTTTTGACGTGATAACGTTTTATAAATTGATGAATACCAGCAACACTCATGAAAAATAGTAACGTTCCGCGTAACGTTCCACCTGAGTTTTGTATTACATAAAATAATCAAAGTCAAAGTCAAAGTCATAAATGATTATGACGTTATCACGTAAATCTATCGTCCGTAAACCGACTTTACAGACAACCAATTTTTTTTTATAAGAATCCGCTTGCCAATCTGTCCAAACTCAACATTGGAAAGAACAGCGTAAATATCACGGGCCGGCTGCATTGCACTTGAAAGTTTTCCGAATATGTGGGTTTTTTATATACTCTGTAGTCCTAGCGTTTGAGCACTATCTCACTCGATAGTCGGTGACGATGTGGTCGAAGGTTAAATCGTGCTAAACCCAGAATGTTAACTGGCTCTCTCAAAGACATCTGCCTGAACACACTGTGCGTTTGATGACAGTTTTATTTTTTATCTATGACCTTTTTTCTGGGTAAACCGTTTTTGTTGATTATTTTTTTCTTTGAAATCTTCTTTAGTCCCATTAAAATGTTATTGATATCTGTATCCGTCAATATGTATGATTTGAAGCTAGTCGGTTGTCTCTGTGTTACCTTTAATAATGGGTGTTTAATTGTTTTCCGCAAGATTGATGTTGTTCTCATTTATTCAAGAAAAATATTTTACTAAAAAATGGAACCGACTAACACTCAAAAGTGTGAAAAAACTTGTTGTAGTCGCTACCATGATAATGCAAAAGTAACTATTATCAAAATATTGTGAGCATGGTACCGACTTCGACAAGTTATTTCACACTTTTGAGTGTTGAAGTCGGTTCCATATTTTGTTTTTTTTTTTACTCTTTTCAGTAACCTTTGCTACTCACGAGATTAATTGTCAGTGTGCATGTTCACTGATGTCTTCACCCGCAATTATAATGTCGTCGAGGTATACGTAGCACTTTTCAGTTATATGAGTGTAACTCAAAAACAGCTTGTCCGATTTTAATGAAATTTAAATGGGACCACACGGGAAGCACCAGCTTACAAATAAAAAATCATCATCAATCAAGAATCATCAAAATCGGTTCACCCAATTGAAAGTTCTGAGGTAACAAACATAAAAAAAACTTCTTCTTCTTTTCTCAGCCATGTGCGTCCACTGATGGACATATGCCTCCCTCATATAGGGGGGATTTGCCAATACTCGCCACACTTGGCAGGCGGGTTGGCGAGCGCTGTATGATTTCCAATCCTCAGAAGGCGCTGATGCCCACCTTCCTGTACATGATCCCTTAGCCGACTCTTGCGGCACCCGCGGGAAGAGATGGGGGAATACTATTCTAGGCCGGTACCACCACGGCACCATGATTTAAATTAGTAATAATAATTACTAACCTGTTAAATCGAGTTCACGTATTGTTAATTCCAGGTCCTGGATATATACGACAATGGCGCGGGCATGCTCCGTATAGGTCCGTTCAACTACGATCCACTGCGCGGCGTCGATCTCTGGCTCTCGCAGTCGGACGAGTTCATTCTGAACCACTTGAGCACTACGCCGGCCGTGGAATCGCGCCATTTCGTAGACAATGTAAGTATTACACATTGTTTCACCAAAAAATAACCGAGTTCAACACTCCAAAGTGTGAAATAACTTGTCGAAGTTCCATTGTCCATGTCGGTTCCATTTTTTGGTGAACATTTTTTTGTTATTCTTCACCTTTTTTATTGAGAATATAGGCAAGCGTTTGACCACTATGTTACTATACAACTACTATACACTATGTCTCTCTTGATTTTAAATGATGATGCGGTCTGCGATGCACGCCTGCCGAATACGTATTCACTCATAATTTTAACACTACACTTCTATACCATCCTCTATATACAGTAAGTAAAGTAAAAGTGCATGTCTGATGTTCCAGATTCGCTTGACTCTCAAGTTCATCCAACAGCATCCGTTTCCGGCGGTGACCGTGTTCCCGGACAACCGGCCGCATTACTTCCAACGGGACGAGCAGACCGGCGGCTGGGTGCTGTTCCGGTACTAACTCTCATCCGGACGACGCGCAAAATAAAATTGGTCTTCTAGATTTTTGTTAAACCAAAATTATACAGGGGTTAGCCGTGCAAAAATAATTGTAAAAATAATAATGTATAATACCTGACTATTATATATACGTTTGATGATCTTAAGAATGAAGTTCATTACAAAACAGTTTTCTTTGATTAGCTTTTAAATGGCACATATATTATGTACTATTAACCGATGTCGCTGTCCCGACCGAAACGCGAATAAAAGGTTAAGTATTATCTATAATTGTTATACTACTACCATAGCTGTGTGTTAGGCCATGATATTAGTACACTCTGATAGGTTGGACCAGTCTTTATCCATTATCAAATGTCACTTCATCTGCGCTCTTATTGGTGGTCCCACCTAATGAATTTCATTGAACTCATCTCTATTATGGTTCCTTAATCACAAACCACCAATGAGAATGTCCAGATGGCATTTAATTATGTGCATATTAGGTACACGGTGTAGCTCCTGGAGAAACAATAAAAAACCTGTCCATGAAGAACTCGAAATTGCGATCTGATCAACTACCAGGATTACAGTACATTTTTCTGTAAGAAGATCTACAAGAAGGCTTTTTAAAATTACTGAATAGCGGTTCCATTTTGAGGTGCAAAGTAATTTAATAAATTTAAAATATAATTGTTAAATTAGTTTTGTTAGAAATGTCCAATGATACAAATAATTATAGCTTCAGAATCTCCATTTTTATAAACAGTAAAATGGTCGCGTATTGAAAGACATTGGTATATAGAAACAACTGCACTCAGTACAGCACACAGTAACCCCTGCGTTATTGGTTAAAAATAGTAGCCCAGTTCTTTCCGTTCTCTATAATACCTTTTATCTTAAGCTATTATTATATATATTTTCCCATGACACAATAATAATTATTTATACATAGTTCATGATTTATAATGATAATTGCAACAAAATCAATTCACGTGAAGCACATAAAGTGATTTTTTTTTGTTATTTTTTATTTTATTTGCCTTAACTGCCTGTTATTTTCTTTTGTACATGACGTTTCATTGTCTATAGGGTTGCTACAACAAGAAACCTACTGTATAGTAGAAATTTTATATATTTTGTACTGAATTCTATTGTTATAATTGTTTTATTGTAAGTATGGCAACTGTCAGTAAATTTACATTATTTTCATAAGTTTTCGTTTCCCTCTGAAAGGTGTTTTTGGTTAACGGCATAGATGCTGTATTCTCATGCACAGGAATTATTATTTGCCTACTCAGGGTTGCCATAGAAAAAAACGTCTTAGGAGAAAAAAATAAACGCATTCATATTATTCTTTTAAGTATTTGACTGTGGATATAACTTACGATTGTAGGTCAATTTCAATAATTTTCAGGTAAGTCCATGATTATGTTATTATTATGAAATGTTTTGGTTTATTTTATGATTTTTCTGTTTTTTTGTTTAACGGCCTTGAGCCCATATTTTTATATCTAGTTCTCAATCTACTTAGTTGTTTCTCAAAAATAAACGTGAATGTATGTTTTCTCTTATGTTACATTTGATTGTATCCTGTAATTTTATTGTTCTACAGAGTAACTTACTTCTACTTATTTGTAAAAAACAACTATTTTCTACACAGTTTGTGACAACAATTTCAACAATGATTTACATTTATGATTGTTGAAATTGCTGAGGAGAGACTGCCGTTGCAATTTGAACCCAAATTAACATCACACTACAACCTTCCTTCTAATCCTAAAAGTCCCAAACTTGATTCCTTTATTGAAACGGATATGCAAGTTAAATCTATTCTTTATTAGTGTTGCACCGATTATTAGGTCACTATTTGGTAATCGGCTTCAGGTCGTCTATCGATTATTATAATCGATAAACGACATTTAGCCGCATACCCATTAATATTTGTAATAAACCGCCAAAATAACTACAGCTTGCAAGTAAATCCATAATAAATTTAGAAGGAAGTAAAAAAAGAAGAGAGATGAGCAACTAGCAATAGGTAATTTCTCATTTTACACTTTGGTAGTCTAATAATATTAAAAATGCGAAAGTTTGTTTCTAGTTTCGGTGTCTTTGTTACATTGTGCTGGGCGGGTTTGCATAAAATTGATTACGGAAATTTCTTAGACCCTGGAATTACTGGTATAGTATATACTGGAATAATTTGGTACTTCTTATCCCAAAAATTTATCATCTTCTGTGGAATAATCGAGCAGATTTTCAAGAAAGGTAACAGGAACGATGTAGTCCGCATTGTACGGCATAATTGAATACTGTCACATCTTACGACTGCCAAATTTTCGTTTATTAAGTATTATTTTAGAATATTTAAATCCTTTCATTGGTGGAGTGTTTTGGGGTTCAATTGAATTATTGCAATGTATTATCAAGTCAAGTATTTAACAGGACGGCCGAATATTCGGAAATCGGCCAGTGCTGGCCGAATATACTATTAGCAGCGTAACAATATTATTCTAAGTCTAGTTTGATTCGTGAATAATGTAATTATTGTCTTTTTTGTATATTATATATTGTCATAGTAATAATATATATGAAATTATCGTGTCTCAGTGTTTTTAACCAAACGCCTCCGAAACGGCTTTGCCAATATTTATATTTTTGTGTATATTTGGTACGTCTGAGAATAGTTCGTAAAAATGATTTTCACCCTCCTAACCTTCAATTTTTTTATTGCGATTTAATATTTCTGTATGAACAAACTAGTAACGCCCCGCGGTTTTACCCGTGTGGATTACGGTTTTCCAGCTACATCAATTATTCCACTGGAATCATACATTTTACCGGGATAGCCTATGTGCTATTTCAGACTATAATCTATCTCTGTGCCAAGTTTCATCCAGATCCGTTCAGCCGTGGCGTGATTGAGCAACAAACATCCATCCATCCATCCAAACTTTGACATTTATAATATTAGTGGGATATCCCAATAGTTCAACCGGCGATCATTGAAGTATCGTGTCACTTTAACATTTTGACAATTTGTTTGGCAAAACGTTTGCCAGGTCAGCCAGTAGTAATATAAATTTTGTATATGTTGACTGTATAAATAAAACTGTCATAGAAATGCTACTATAATTAACGTCTGAGTATATTATTAAAAAAATATTATTATGTAGTTGTTAAGGAACATGTAAATATCTAGTGAGACATTTAGATTTAGTTATGTGAAAGTATGTAGTTATTGTTTTGTGAAAATATGAATATATTGAAGTTAAATTACACTGAAGTTTTATTTTGTTTCTTTATGCTCTAATTGATTTCGTAAACGCCGCATATCCGCTGTCAAAGCTAGATATGGCTTGGCGGAAGCCGCTCTTGAACGCAGCCCTGAACGAACATTGTCAAGACACTGTCCAAGCCAAGCACTTGGCTAGCATCGGGTAGTGGAATTGACACGAAGCAATCGCATCTTGGCTAGGCCTGCTGAGGCCTTACTATCAGCTTTGTAAAAACCGTGCAAGATCTGAGCAGTTCTAAAACCTGGCTTAAACCGCTTAGTGTGAAATTATACCATCACCACGGCATTACGCTTATTTGAACGGTTCGAACATTGATATTTCGAAGGTGAACGGTTATTGTTGTCTCTGGCATGTTTTGCTTTAGAACTGCTCGGAACTTGCACGGTTTTATAAAGGTGACAGTAAGGCCCCAACAGGCCTAGCCAAGATGCGATTGCTTTGTGTCAATTCCACTACCCGATGCTAGCCAAGTGCTTGGCTTGGGCAGTGTCTTGACAATGTTCGTTCAGGGCTGCGTTCAAGAGCGGCTTCCGCCAAGCCATATCTAGCTTTGACAGCGGATATGCGGCGTTCACGAAATCAATTAGAGCATTATTTGCTCCCAATATTTGATCATGACCGTTCTTGTCAACCTGTCAGAGCAATGTATGCTCGACGAGACCTATCTTTTTACCTCTAGATTCGATCACATCTTGGTCGAAAGGAATAGTAATAAAGCAAAGTATTTTATCCTAAAAGGACCGTGATAACCATTACATTCTCTAGGGTGATAACTTAATATTAATTAATAATAACTCCGTATAATCATACAACATTTGCTTTTTTTATTTTTGGCTATCGAATATTTAGGCATATCTGTATCTAACGTCTAAATAATCAATTGCCAAAAATTAAAAATATGTAACTGTCCAAATGAAACTTAGCGGTCTGTTATTGGCTCTTAGTTTCCTGTCTCATGTGTTACCAACCTTATAGTTTGTGATACATGTACCTATTCTATTCTGTCTGATCTATGATAATATATGTATTTTTATGCTCAGTGATTGTGTTGTGTTTTGTGTTGTTTGTTTTCTGGAAAGTTTGGAATAATTGGAATATTGTTTGTTGGTGTTTGTCTGCTAGACAAATACATTGATACAACATGGAAAAACCTTCTATCACAGATCAACCACCACCATACTCTGCCACTTCAATGCCTCTAGGTATGTCCTTAAAATAGTCCCAGAAACCTTCATCGAATTAAATGACAATGAATCATTAAAGATAAGCAGCTTGAGAGTATAAAGCGTCATATTAACCTACTGCGCAATGTTGCGGCTATGCAACTGATATTATTGCGACGTCTTGCGTAAAAATCTATGTGATATACTTTGAAATTTCAATGACTTTATTTGAAGCGTCATGGTGTAAATTTCAGGTCCGCAGATGTATCCGCAGCCAGCGGGAGCTCCTGGGGCTTCGTACCCGCCGCCACCGCCAGGTTACACTCCTCAAGGCGTTCCAACTGTAACAGGCTACGTACCAAACTATGGGGCTACTAATATTATCATTCCGCCACCAATCATAGCTGTGGGCGCCTGTCCTGCTTGTAGAGTCGGCATTCTCGAAGACGACTTCACTTGTCTAGGTATTCTGTGTGCTATCTTGTTCTTTCCACTCGGTATTCTCTGTTGTCTGGCTCTTAAAAACAGAAGGTGCTCGAACTGCGGAGCATTGTTTGGTTAAGAACATTTTATAACAAAAAAGCATTGTTGATTGTTTTGATACAAAGTTGGTAGATTTGATGAGATTAGTAAGTAATTAGTGACTTGGTTTATGAAATTTTAATCATTTTGGCGAAACTAAAGCAATAGGACTGTGTTTTGTTTCTATAAAAGAAAGTTTAGTATTGATTGTTTGACTTTAATAACATCTCCCAGCTCTTCAGAAAGCCCACAATATTGTTTTTTTTTGTTTATGATTAGATATTATAGAAGAGATATGTATCATGTTGTTTTGGAAATCACTGTTATACCAGCCTGAAATGTATAGGTATGTAATGCAAACATTCCTATACAAATTAGAGATAGACAAGTCATTTGTTGATTTGCATGCCTTTGTATGTCAATGCTTAGTGTTAATCATATTCTATATTTAATTATTTATGTTTATATTACAAATCATTTATTAATTACAATAGTTGCGATTATTAACATTAAAGAGTGTACTCATATTTTGTACTGGTATGTTTTATATTCAATCTATGACCAAGCTGAGAAGGATAAAATATTAGGCAATGTAATTATTTTATTACACAATATCATGTTAATAGCATAAATTATGTACTGGTTTGGCTCATTTCAAGGTATGTATATATTAATAAATACATTTTAACCTACCCGAACCATATTATTTTGAAAGGCATTCAAGTTGTTTATTAAATTCTTGTTCATATAGTTTGAATTAATGAGCCAAATTTACTCAGATTGAAATAATAGGAAATATTGCTCTTATCTTTTCTTGACTATTATTCACCAATGAATCATTAAATTATTATTTTACTTAGATAGACATCTATTATAACTACAACAGATGAATTTGAACAGGAACTTTTCGTATTCTTTATAGATATATTCATATACAGTCGTGGTCAACTAATTAGGGACATTCAAGATAGTGAAGGGCTATAACCGGTTATGTACATATAAATATAAAACCCTATTGATTTCTCAGCACCTATTATTTGCATAATGTGGTCCGATTATTATGCTATAAATGGCTGTAAATAAAAGATTAAATAAATAGAAAAAGTATTTGATATCAAAGATTAAACATGTATTAAATATTAAGGTACAATTCTTTAGTGGACATTTAATTAAGGACAGTAAAGTATAATGAAAAATACAGTTAAACAAAACTTATAATCTGCAGTGTTATAATATCTTTAACAGCTCTATTTTATTACGTGTAAAATCAGTACCCAGTAGCAAAACCTTTGTTAGTAATTACCGCTTGACACCGATGTGGCATAGACATTATCAGTTTCTGACATGTTTTGACAGGAATGTTTACCCATGCCTCACAAAAAGCTTCATGAAGTTCATCCAAACTTGTATTACGATAAGTGGCAACTTTTTTCTTGATTTCGTGCCAAAGGTGCTCAATTGGGTTGAGGTCCGGGCTATTTGCTGGCCAATCTAGCACCGATACAGACTGACTGGTAAGAAACGACTTGACTGAATGGGCGGTATGTTTCGGGTCGTTATCCTGCTGAAACGTCCATATAATAGGGAGATGCTCCTCAGCATAGGGAAGCATAGTTTCTTCCAATATTGTCTTGTATTGATGTTGGTCTAAGTTACCCTGAACTTTCCTCACAGGTCCCACTCCACGTCCAGAAAATGAACCCCACATTTTAATGTTTCCACCGCCATGTCTCACCTGTTTCTTTGTGAATCTTGGATTCATTTCCGCTTTTACAGGACGCCGTACATATTGCCTTCCATCTGAAGAAATCAAATTAACCTTGGTCTCATCAGAGAAAAGTACATGTTGCCATTGGGCGTAGGTCCAATGTCCATATTTACGTGCACACGCCAAACGAGCATTTCTATGTTCTTTCTTCAACAACGGTACTTTGCGAGCCACTCTTCCGAACAACCCTGCTTCTACCAAACGTCGTCGAACGGTCCTCGCAGATACACCGGCTCTTTCGTTTGCCCCAAACACTTCGTGTTTCATTAAAATAGAGCCTAGAAACGGATCTTTCTTAGCTAACCTGGTTATCATTCTATCTTCTTGCGGAGTCGTTTTTCTCGATCTTTTTGTTCTGGACACATTTAAAGCTGTGTTATAGCGCTTGAAATGTTGCACTGCATTGCATACCATAGTTTTTGAACAATTTAAATGTTGTGCTATCCTTCGGTATGACCAACCACGCTCGACAAACTTCATGATAATTTTTCGTAGTGTTGGATCGCAACTTTTATTTTTGCCCATTTTTCTTCAAAATAATTATCAAAACTTAAAATAAAAAATCTGAAAACGTCCACGAAACAATAAGAAAAGAAACAAAAAAATATTAAAATTCCAATTTTGAAATTAGAACGCAATACCTCAGTGTCCCTAATTAAATGGCCAGCCAGCATTCTTTGAACAAATAGCACTATGATAATTTATCAGCTATACTGTAAAGAGGTTTAATATTTAAGAAGTTGTTATTGTTTGTATAATCGCGCACATAAATGACTAATTACACTTACATGTAAAAGATATGGAATATTGTTAAGACTCGTTGGAAAATAAAAAAATAATTCACAATTTGGCTTAACTAGAGATTGTCCCTAATTAGTTGACCACGACTGTATATAACACATTTCTGCACTAAGAGAAAATTAGTCTCAGCACGCTCAGGGGGCTTACTGTCTATCTTTACCCATCATGAAATATAGCCACACCTTCTCTTTCTTTTGTGATTCAATTAGGACTCACCAATGAGAATAGAGATAAACATTATTCAATGAAATTCATTACATAAAATCACCAATGAGAACATATGTGCAGTTATGTTTAGTGAAAAAAGATATACTGTAAGCCTGTAGGTCAGTATTGGTCAGTGATTTTATTATATGGTTTTTCTTTAGTAGTTATTACACAATATTGTGTATCTCATATTAATGTTTAAGGTTTAAACAAACTTATTCACACTTTTTGTTATAGTGAGTTCACATGGGATGGAATTAAGGACATAAATGTACTAACTAATAAAGTTAATGCACCATTAGGTTCATTAACTTTATTAGTTACCCTATTCTGAAAAAAAGAATTGTAATGGCCTATACCAGGGCTCTGCAACCATTTTTGACAGAAGAGCCAAAATTTAAAATTCACCAAACTGGTAGTAAAGAGCCACTAAAAACCTTTCGTAAAAAGTAATTGAAGTATTTGCTTATATAATATATTTTTTTGCTTCTGTTGAGATGGAGTAGTGGTAAGGCATGAATGCAAGAGGCAGAGATATATAGACATTTTACTCACTCATAAATAAATTGCCTTATTTTTATTGCTTATTTGTAATCTTAATGTATGGAACTGGAAGTGCAACAATATATTAAAAGAGACACATGAGGCTTGCAAGCCGCAAATTGCTACCCCCTGGCCTAGACAAATGTAGTGATGGGTCCTTTAGTATAGAAGTTCACTATACAGTTAACCCTAAAACATTCAATTCAAGCAAGTGAAGAAAAACACTGATGATACATATCCTAGAAATATATAACTATGAGTGATGAACGAATTCTCACAGTTAATGTACCATCAAGTATAAGGATTATTTTTAATGATGCACATACAGTAAGAGTAATAAGGGAAAGACTAGGAAAAAAAGTTTCGTTGAATAGGTTTTTATGACATCATTTTTAAAGGCAAACTAGCGCTCCTGGCTTTGAACAGTTACATGCTGACGTTTTAGTAAGGATCACTATATTTTTCTTTCAAAAGACAGTATAAAGCCAGGGATAATGTAGAATTATAATGATTAAAGAATTTTGGAAATCGGTTCTGTAGTTTTTGAGTTTATCCATTACAAATATAATATTAGTGTAGAATAGCAACACTAAATAGGCAGTCCTGTGAATATGAAGGAGTACTTTACAAAGACATACTTATTGCCATACATTTATATAGCATATTATCTAAGCCAAATAATTAATGAACTGTCATATGGAATAGGTTTGCTAGACACATTTCTTCCACAAATTATTCTATTATCATTGTTACTGTTATAATTAGAAAGCAAAATTATCTAATTATATTATTATTGTAATGATTTCCGATATAGTTCTGATAAGTATGCAATAAAATTAAACAATTTTAAAAATGATTATTCTGGTATATTTTATTTGCTTTGATCCAGACGTTATAAACACATTTTTAAGGCATTGTGGCCATGGATATTCTACTTCCTCTCAGATATATACTGAAAGTGTTTGAAACGTCAGAATCAAGAGAAATAAAATAGTACCCTCAATTGAATAACCTTCAAATTGTTCAATTTCAACATTTGTTTATTCTATGTTATATTTGATCATACACATTTTTGATTATCATTTCGAAATACATTGAGCAAGTATTTCTTATCCATTGAAGTAAATATTTAGATATTGCATTTACGAGCTGTGTTAATTTGCTAAGAGATTTATTTTATTAGTAATTAACTTAATTTGCGATGGAACAATGGGTGTGTTAATATAGTAGCAGTCTAGTTTGAACCAAAATTAACTAGTCTAAGATAGTTTATTGCGAGTGTATTAATTAACGTTCCATAACTTTAGTAACATACATATTTCTTTTCCTTGAAATAATTATTGCCCTGTGCAGACCTATGTGATATTCGCAAAATAACAATGAAATGATTACTTGTGAGTGGGTTAAAATATTGACACACAAATTAAATTGGTTGTGACTATTAATAAAAATAAAACATTAACATATGAAAACTATGTAACATTACTTTTGTGATATTATCTCAATGATTCTGTTATACAAATTCATTATGATATACAATGACATAGCCACTCCACGCAACTATATTAATTTATTAACGGTGGTAGGCAATATTGCATTCTCACATTATCAAATATGTCAATGAAGGGTTTTGTAGTTTAAGTAGTCAGCTGTTTTTTGTAGGTTTGAAGTCCTGCAAATTATGCATTTGTAGTCTACATCTAGTTATATACTATTCTGTAAGTTACAGTTCAATGTTAGCATACTGATTGGTAGTGCGCGAGATTCAACTAGAAAATAGCACTTTAGCGTGCAAGGAATAGTTCGCTACCTACACTATAACTGTTTACCATCTTGTGAGGATTGTGTCGACAATACAATTAGTGCTGCATGGATCAATTGATGCTACTGATTATAATTAATTGTTGAAACAACCAAAAGATTGTTGAACTTTCTATGTTTATCTATGTTTCTTGAAGCGATGATAGCTCAGCGGGAGGAGCGTTGGCTGTCAAACTGATGAGACACTGGCTCGCTCTCCAACAACAGCTTGAGCTTCCGGGTTATCAAATTTACATCATGGTGGTAGGGTACTTTCAAGTACCCGCCTGGCTAGCTACAACCCTCAAGTTTGAAAAACTGTCACCAAGCACATAGTGTGTTCAGGCAGCAGTCCTTGAGAGCCTGTGAGCATTCTAGGTCTAGCGTGATAACATTTTCGACCATATCGTCACTAGCCATCAAGTGAGATAGTGGTCAAACGCTAGATCTATAGTTGATAAAAAAAACTATGCGCTCTTTTTGGAAATATATATTTCGGTCTGCGTATAGAAAGTACATGCATATCTATTGATACATATATATTGGTATCGATTACAGTACAATTTCAGCATTTTTACGATTATTTTTATTATAGAACAACGCTTTCAGAATTAATGCTCGCAGGAACTCGCGTAATTTTCTCGGGAGAATTACTCCGACTAAGTTTAAAACTGATTTGCAGTTTTTCATATCTTATATGTAGTTATTCATATTCAATTCTTAGGTAATAATGACAGACGAAACTCGCGATAGTTTTAGACTATGTAAATGTTATGTCTTATTGATTTGAAGATAGCTACTGTACATATTTATGCAGGCAACATCAGAACCGTAAAGACCCGTTGTTCCTACTGTATTTTTCTTTATATAACCTTACCACTTCGAATATTGTAAATTTTTCACAAAGCGAATAATTTAAGTATAATAATTTCTGTGCCAACGACTAACTGTTTTTTATAATATTATTTTCATTTCAAATTTATATTTTTCCGTAAAGTGTGATTAAATTGTTTTAGGTGATGTTTAGTCTTTGTATAGATATTTTATCTAGGTCTAGATTTAAATGTTAAAAATAAAAACTCAGCCAGAAATGCCTTACATTATCATACAATATTGTAATAAAGACAATTATTATATTAAGTATACGTTGAAAGCGTAAAATATTATATTATCGAATTTATATAAGTTTTGCAATAAATATTGGGTATAAACTGTAACAAAAATTTGTATGTTATTTCATTGCATCCCGCGGTTTCATCCCGCGTGGCGATGAAGAATCCATCGCCTAATCTAGTTTTGTACCAAATATCATCAAAATCAGTTCAGTGATTTTGGCCTGAACCACTACAACAACAAAAGTACAAATGAACACACGATATATAATAAAACATACATAATTACAAGAATAGCATGTTAAATAAGTAGGTATAAGTAGCCAGCAACCGAGCTTTACTTGGCGTTTTCCCAGGCATGATAACAGGTACCTACCTATATAGAAATCGTGTAGAGCAAAACTATGTAGGTCATCTTTCATTCAAATAGAGCAGTTTCCGAGCTGTCTTGGAGAATTGCTAGTTTTATTGGTACTATATACTTACAAATAAATTTTAAACTAAATAGACTAAAGGGTGCTAAAGGTGATCCGTGGAAATACGTCATTCCTAATTATATGAATGAAACAATTTAAATCAAAACTGAGCTTAGGATCTAAAAAAAATACAATTAGTAGGTGCCTAAAATATCAGGATCAGTTTAGCAAGTTCTGTTCCCTCATCAGGAATGATTTACAAGTATATCGTTAGTGGAAGCAGATGATAAAAGGGTAGGCACAAAATCGTGCACACACGCAAGTTTTTCGTCGAAATTACCTGACGGTGGAAGTATCACGTGGCTTTCAGTTTAACGGCTTCGAAGGTAATTCTGGTTTAGGAGCTGCTAAACTTTATAACTCGTAAAGTTCGACAACTTGCGCCTTATCGTCACGGTAGAGCGGTTACGTGATGCGTTGACACTCAAACTCATCTATGAGGTACCTACCTAGCAGGTACCTACCACCTAGAAATAGAAATATTTATTAGCTTATACCTAATTGTGATGTAACAAACCGACTAGGACTCACGTGGTAAACACTGGAAAATTACTCTCCGACCAGTTTCGAACTTATTTGCAGTTCTTCATCTGGGAGTTATGATCGTGCCAGGCGGCGAGCGCGAGCCTCAGCACGTAATTACGCCGCCTGGCACGATCATAACTCCCAGATGAAGAACTGCAAATAAGTTCGAAACTGGTTACGTGCTGAGGCTCGCGCTCGCCGCCTGACACGATCATAACTCCCAGATGAAGAACTGCAAATAAGTTCGAAACTGGTCGGAGAGTAATTTTCCAGTGTTTACCACGTGAGTCCTAGTCGGTTTGTTACATTACAATTATGGAAGAAACTCGCGATAGTTTTCAGACTCAAATTGCTTATACCTAATCTTAAAATTATACTAGTCAAGTCGAATTTACATGCTATCCAAATTAACAATGTCATAAGTTTATGTTTAAAGGAAGATGTCACAGTTTACAATGAAAATATACATAATTTTGTCAACAATTTAAATGATATTAACATGAAACACAGTGAGGCATAACTAAATATCTATTCATACGAGAATGAGGATTCCACTAAACGCAGCTTCATATATTCATTAGCTAGCTTTGATAAGAACATATTCTTTTATGAGATAGGTGGCAAACAATCTGACGGGCCGCCTGATGGTAAGTCACCTATGAATATCTGTTACACTGGGGGCATTAAGATACGTTGCTAATTCTGTTTAAGACTCTGTTAACTGTTCTTTTGAAGAATACCGAGGAAGGAAGCTCGTGTCACATTTTGCAGGTATATGGCAAAAACGATCGGTTGAATCGCACAGTACGTGAATCCTGTGTGTCAATTGTATGTGGATGACCTTTAAACGGTTTCGACTAGTACGGTGGTAAAAACCTTGATGCTGGAATAAGGTTGGAGATTTCTTCAGAACACTCTCCGTTGTATTTACCTACGATATAAAATACACAGAGACCCAATGTCTCTGCGCATACTGAGGGGCTCTAGGTCCTCGATGAGTTTAGGGTCGTTGACAATTTTGATGGCTCTACGTCGCATTGCATCCAATCCAGGCTCAAGCTGGTACTTGGGTGCACCGTTCCAAAGGTGAGAGCAGTACACAAAGCGCAAGTCCGGCCTCACCGTGAGGCCGGACTTGCGCTTTGTATAGTAACAGTCTGGTCTGTGAGCTTGACTTTGGATGTTTAAGGTCGCGGTACTGCCCGTAACCAGAAATGTTAACACCCAGAATTGCACTAGGTTTTAGAATTGAAAGAGACCGACGCATTATTACCTTAGAATTATGCAATGTTTATGCAACATATTTTATGGATAAAAGCAAAAAAAAACATCCAATCGATTAATTAATTAATTAAATTCACTTATTCATCAAGTAACACTGACTCATAACATTATCAATATAAGTCACATTCATAATAATTACACAATTAAGCACTAAACTTATGTAAACTCAATTAATATTACGAACTTAAATTACATTTTACGTCAATATTACATTAGATTTAATAATAAAATTACATTGTCATTCTAATGAGACCTAAAATAAGACTCAGGCACTGTGCACAATGTGTAATCTACAACAGTGATTGATATAGGGGCTATCTAGTCTTGCCGCGAGCGCGGCCAGCGTATTAAGGTAATTTGTTTGAGTGCCTGAGAAAATACGGTAAATGTGCGTGAATATTAACGCATATTTAGCGTTATTTCACCTTCGACCCCATCGTCGAAGAACATGAAATGCGGTAGTGGTCAAACGTGTGCTATGAAGAGTACCTATATATCTACAAAAGTAGGACTAGGATAGCAAAAGAAAAATTTGTAACAAAATTGGAAGATTGACAAGTGAGTATGTTAACATGACTTCAATACGATATGACTAGAAAACAATACGAGGGCCTCAAGTACCTACACGCAAAGTAGCCTCGATTTCATTTTTCTTGAATTCTTTTGTTACCGGAACGAATTCTATTGCTATTGTTCTTAACCAGATTTACTAAATTAAATTGATTTATTAAATGCCAACCTTAATTGCCAAACTAATTAAAAATACAATATTAGTCAACGAAACAGCAGGAAAATAATAATAATGCCAATACAAGGGCCGCAATACAAAAGAGATTTACTTACAAACCTATTTAAATATTAAATAATAATGATTAAAATATATGTGACTGTAAACTATTTCATCCCACTCAAGACTACAGCCATAGTTAGCAAATGCTTAGTTTCAATAGTTGCTAATGTGTATAATATGTATAATGTAATAGTACATTATGAATACACATACCCTAATGTCTGAAAAACACAGTGCAGCTTGAGTGTATATTCGCACTGCACCTAGGCTATCAGGCTACCTGAAAGATATTGTTTCATCTCGAAAAAGTCGTTTATTGTACTTTTTAAAACATCACTATTAATTTCACTTTTTAAAAAAACATAGTCCTTTTGAAGTGAATATGTAGCCTAAGTCTGATGTAATAACGTATAATCCTTTTCTATATAGGTACTTCCATAGTCCCAACTGAAACGAGGGTAGCTAAATTGGGGATTAACGTTAGATTGGTATTTCTCAGTTAAAAATAGGCCTTTCGAACACGTGACGACAATGGCAACGGCTGTTTTCATTTGTTGACAAATAGAGTGGCTTTTCTGTGTTAATTCCCTATTATGGAGTAAATGGCTCGAGAAAATCTAATTTGAGTAAAGTTTAAAATTAACTAATTTGGTCAAGTGTTTTGTTTGTTACTCGAGCTTGCTGTTCTTGTTTCAGGAGACGCAACAACTCGACATTTGTTCATGACTTGGAAAATTAGGAAATCTCCCAGCTAAGCCCAAAATTCTCGATTTTGTTCATCTGTAATGTATATAATATCCAAACAATTTAACCGCCAATGATTGACGTGAAGTAATTTAAATGAAGTGTCGTGTCACTTTGACATTTCGATCATTTATATGGCAGAACAACGTTTGCGTCAGCTAGTAGGTAAGCAAGTAAAGCGCTTTATTTTAAGATTCTCACGTTTAGTATAAAAACTAAATAATTACACTAGGTTTTATGATATAATGAAAAATCCTAGTTTTGTTACAATAATTATTTTGTACGGGGACTATTGGGCCTCAAATTAATAGACACGATTCATGTAGGTATGCACTTAGAAATTGTAATGAACCGAACAGTTAAAATGTTGCCATAATTTGTAATTATTGCAACATAAACGTCTAACATAATTCGTCGTTCAGAGTGAAGCTGTCAGAGTGACCTTCGTCTCAAGCGGTCGTTAGGATTAGGTAGGTAATACCTTTAAAAATATAGGTAATACCAATCAGGTCTAAGTCAATAGAGAGATACCGAGATCATTATCAGTTCGTTTCTGCAAGGTCTCCAAATTACGATAACCTTTTTTAATGCTAGCAGTAAAAAAGGTCAGCAGTTCTAGTAAGAGTAAAAGGTCAGCAACCTAACTGGCGATTAGAGGGCACGCTCATAGACGGTGGCCTATAAGAATTGATTTTGATAATCCACAGATTCTTCTCTGAAACAAATCACACGTGAGTCAAACTCGGATAAACGTTTACACGTGTGCTGAGGCAACATCAAATCTAAAGCATAAGTTTTATTTAATTCCGTCGAATTTCTATCATCGGTCCACCATACGTACGGCGATGCGCAATCGCTATATATGGTAGATATACCACCTATGCAAATGAAGCGTTTCCACTTTCATAATGCGTACTGCTAAGGAATGGAACTCGTTGCCCGAGTACAATTCTGGAGTCTTCAAGTCACGAGTGAATTCCTTCTAGGCTTGTGTGTTATATCTAAGACTATTTACGTCATCATTTAACATCGGGTGAGATATTTTTCGAACGCAAGCTTATAATAGCTTCAAAAATATGTATTGAAAATGTCCTCCGATCTTGGCAGACGCGGGTTGAAGTATTATATCATCTTAATAATATTACATCAAAGTCATGATTTCGGAGACGGGTTGTTAACTTCCATTCGTTAGAATTAACGAACCGTCATATCATGATAGCTGCGCAAATTTTCATTTCTCTTTGTCACTCGCTTGTCTATGATATTATGTTTAGATCACGTTAGAAGCCCTATTTTATGATGACAATGAGTAAAGGCTTTGTCAAACAGCGAGCGTGGCGGGGTGCTGCGTTGTTGCTACGTTGTCCAGGCGTGCTTACTTAAGGTGAAGTAGAAGTGAAAGTATATAAAGAGAGTATGAAAGAAAGAAACGTATAAATATGCATATATATATGAGTGAAAACTATAACTATAACTAATAATTGTAATGTAACAAACCGACTAGGACTCACGTGGTAAACACTGGAAAATTACTCTCCGACCAGTTCCGAACTTATTTGCAGTTCTTCATCTGGGAGTTATCTCAGCACGTAACTCGCTCGCCGCCGCGCTCGCCGCCTGGCACGATACACGAATACATATTCTTATATTAAACAATCAATAACAATAACCGCATTCACACTCACACCCCCGCACTAGGATACCCTATGTCGCAAGCATGGATACAAACATACAATACACAAACATCCAGGCCAGGAACAAACATCTTCCTCATCACAGAAATGATTGGTCCAGCCGGGATTCGAACCCGGGGTCGCCGTACTGAAGTCAGTGCCACTGATCACTGAACTACGACGACCGTCGTTATGTGCCTACATAATTATGACATCTACACCACAAGTTACTAGTATCTAATTTACTTTATAGACAACTCAATTACATAATTAATTTTTGTTTTTCATAAGGCTTGAAGTCTTTTCAGCTTAATTGGTAGAAAGTCCTACATCTATCTAATAAACTTAAAAAAATATCACTTATGAGAAAAGTTCAATGAATTCTAATTGAACAAAATTTGATTTATTTTGATAATTTATTAGTGTTAAAATATTTTCGAGCGATTATTTTTTTATCCACATTTTAACGACAAATACGCTTGAACTGTGTATTACAACAGAAAAAAAGATAAGTTATTTTTATTTAAAGTAGTTAAAATAAAAAATAAGTTTTAAAATATGATTATTCAATATTTTTAAGCCCGTAGGTCATCTGTAAAGTAAATTATTGTAATATTTTTATTCAGCACGGATCAGGATACTAATGGTAAGCCCATTCCATTGAAGCGATTAAATGTGAAAAATAAAACATTAGTTGCCTGCCCAGTGCCCATATCAAGCTGAATTAAGAAAACGCAACTATTGCTACATTGTACTACCGCCTTGGACCCATGTTTCCTGAAAAAAAGTTGTCTATGTCAATCGGCACTTAGGATTTAAATTAATGCAAACAGAGCTTTACGCTTACATCACCATTCCACTAATATTATAAATGTGAGAGCTTGGATGTATGGATGTTTGTAACTTAATCACGCCAGAACGGCTGAACGGATTTAGATGAAATTTGGTATGTAGACACTTCATCTCCCGGAATACACATAGGCTACTTTTCATCATCATCAATCATCACCATGCGGGTAAAACCGTAGAGCGCAGCTGGTTGTTTCATAAGTTACATAAGTACCAGTAACACCTCGTTCATTCTGCAGCCTTAGTCGACAATACCGTTACTCCCATCGTAGCGCATTATTCCCAGTCAAAAGTACCCATTTCTTTGTTCTCTCTGCTAGGGGGATGTTTAGGGGAGCAGAAAGCAATAATCTCTTACAACGCATCGGTAACAGGCGACGCCGGTAAGCATTCCATTGTGTAAGGTGTAAATAACAAAACCCCATTCAGAATCTCAACAAAACGAGAAAACTCTTTGGGAATGCTCTTGTTGGCTATATCCGTTTCCTTTCTGTGAATATACATATCTATAAATATAGAAAAACAGTTGTATTGTTCTGTAAATGTATTAATATTTTTTTCATTGGGCAAATGCCTTTATTAAAATAAAACACTAATAACTAATTACAATACTGCAGCTACTACAATAACATTTGAGCAATACACTAGCTATTGGTAGCCTATAGATAACTCAAATGTCCTAACCCGTTACCGGCTGGCAGCGTGCCCAGAATGCTAGCGATATTATATATCGAGTTTATTGTACACATATAGTTAAAAAAAACAATTGTTTTATGAGTTCTAATTTTAATTTTGAATTATACAGGAATTAACATTATTATCGGGACATTTGCTATGTACTGTTTTTCTACATGGTGAATATATCGATAATGTTAATTCTTGTACACATGACCACGGCAGTTTAAAAACTAAGGCTTGACCTATATTTGCTAAATAAACAAGTTTTGAGTCTTTTCAGCTTATTTTGTTGAAAGTCATGTATCTGTAATAAACTTCAAAAATACCACTAATGAGAACAGTTCATACAGGTTAATTCTGATCTAAAAAATATTACTTTAGCTAATTTTTTAGTAGAGAAATGTTATCATGCCACCATATTTTTCCTTTATCGAAAATTCTCGCGTAACAAGTTTGAACTGTGTCTTACACCAGAAAAGGGAAATTAAAACATCTTAAAGTGTTTTTTTTTGAGCTCCTAGTTCTTGTATTACATATCCTTGTGTATTACATATCCTACAATCCTATCCTACTAATATTATAAATGTGAAAGTTTGTGTTTATGTTTGTTACCTCTTCACGCTCAAACGGCTACACCGATTTAGATGAAATTTGGTATGGAGATAGGTTAAGCCCTGGATTAACACATAGGCTTTTATACCGGAAAAAGTATAGTTCCCGTGGGATAATTGAGGTAGCGGGAAAACCGTAATCCACGCTGGTGAAACCACCGGGCGCTACTAGATTGTAACATTTTAAATCAACACGCATCAGAATTTTTCCCGCCCTCACTGCCTGTAAACACAAGCAAGTCTGTGTAATGTCTTAGGGGCCTATTAAGCCCTCAACTTACATATATTGTAAGTTTCAAGTTCCATCAAGACAAATAGACAAATAATTGATACAATCCGACGACAGCCAAAATATACCTATAGTGTGCCTAAAATTATGAGGAAAAATAAAGCACAGTACTGTAGGCTTAAATATAAACATAAAAACATACTAAAACAATCCAAATTAAACATATTTTTTTCACAGTTCACAAGTGTTTGGAAAAGACGCTATTTTGAATTCTGCGTTTAGGTAAATCACAATCTCTTTTCAATTGCAAACATCTGCTATTCCAGTGTCTTCGTCACAACGGCCATGATAACATGAACGAAGAGAATATAAAATTTCATCATCATCATCATCATCCCCATTGATTTCCACAAACAACGGATGGAAGCGGCCCGCATCTAATGATCTTAGTCAGGTCGTCTGTCCACCAGGTCGGTGGCCGTCCTATGCTGCGCTTGCCAGTCCGTGGTCTCCATTCGAGAACCTTTCAACCCCACCGGCCATCGGTTCGTCGAGTTATGTGCCCTGCCCACTGCCACTTCAACTTGCTATAATCCGCTGGGCTATGTCGGTGAATTTCGTTCTACGGATCTACGAATACAACCATATCTTTGTACAAAAACAGGAAATAAACAAATATACAAGTTCAAAGTACTAAGTAGTGGCATATTCGTAACCGACTTCAAAAAAAGGAGGAGGTTCTCAAATCGTCCCGTATATTTTTTTCTTTTAGTCTACTCGTGAGTCGTAAGAGTCGTCTAAAAGGGAAAAATAATAAAAAATCGACTTTAATTTTAAGACTCTCAATTACCATTACGCTACTAGAAACAAAAGAATGATAGGATATTATTTTACAGAAGCAATCGATTTGAATACGATCCAAATAATATTATAAATATAGCTGAAATGCATTTAATGCATGGCAAGTGCGTCAAACGATTTTACTTATACTAATATTCATATTCTTGTAGCAGAATCCTCAAATATTATAAAAAAATCGTTGTGGTGACAACCTTGTATATATTTACATTTCCTGTCGTTATCTCTTGGTTCCCTCCCGCTCTCCCCCTCCCCCCCAACCTCTTTCACCGCCATTTATGCCATGAAAGCATAACGAAGGCCTCGACTGATGACAAGCATTCATTACTCCAGTGAATGCAGACTTTGTTGAAAGCCACCAAAACAAACCGACGCGTGAAGCCTGAAAAGCCTTATGTCCTAGTAGAGAATTACTATTTATAAGTTAAGAAATATCTCATCATCATCATCTCAGCCATAGGACGTCCACTGCTGGACATATGCCTCCCCCATTGATTTCCACAAGGACCTGATGGAAGCGGCCCGCATCCAGCCCTTGCCTGCGATCTTAGTCAGGTCGTCTGTCCACTTGGTTGGTGGCCGTCCTATGCTGCGCTTGCCAGTCCGTGGTGTCCATTCGAGAACTTTTCGGCCCCAACGGCCATCGGTTCTTCGAGCTATTTGCCCTGCCCACTGCCACTTCAACTTGCTAATCCGCTGGGCTATATCGGTGACTTGCGTTCTTCTACGGATCTCCTCATTTCTGATTCGATCACGTTTATCTATGAAATAGCAATGGGTGTTAAGTTAACGGATCTCTAGATAAATTAAAAACTCAGTGTAAAAATACCGTATGTCTATGTTTGAAATAATAAAATATAAATAGAAATAATTTTCAATTATTTCAAATTTGGAAATACGCTATTTTTAGTCCATATTCTTTCCGAAATTTAAAATATCATACGAAGTTTTTTTATTCGAATTATGATTCAAACTAAATTGTATTTATGAGTGGACTGTGTATCATAAATATTGGTCTTAAATAAAAGAATACATAACTTATATCAACAGCTACATACACATGTCCATCAAATACAAAATATGTGCATTTGTTACATAATTATATAAACTGATTTAATTTGTGTTGCAAAACAATTCTAATCGTAATTTCAAATACTGCATACAAAACATGTCAAAATTAATTACAATCACACACTCGTACTAAGGTTTCCTGTGTCGCTGTCGCGGGAGGCATGGAAAAACACAATCACATCACACAAACATCCATGTTTATCACATAAACGTTTGCTCCGGCAGGGATTCGAACCCGCGCTCCGCGGTTTTAAAGTCTGTGCCACGAATCAGTAAGCCTTCCTCTAGAATTAGTGTCAGGTTTCGCATCCGTGTATCGATATATGTCTGATGACAGTTTTGAAGGTCCGGAGCTTGGTGTTTCTGCTTTATTATGATGGGTATGGATTTAAATACACTAGGGTCAAAATCGAACATGTGACACCCAGGTTGACAGCCAAAGCTCACGCCGCGAGGCTATCACCACACCAAAGCTTCACCTTGTTTTAAAAAATGTATACACTGTTAAATTATTTAAGTAACAAACAACGGTGGGAGCACAAGGGAGTGACATTGGGTGAAGCTCACACGACAACGAAACCGGAATAACGAATAGTTTCCACACACGCAACGTTTACATAATTAATATAATAATAGTAGCACTACAGCACGTAACACAAATTAACCGTCATTCGCACTCGCGGTGGTAATCGATCGCTTACTTCATCTGAGATAAGGTGCCACCTGGCCTTAATAACTCCACTCCATGCGAGCGTATTCTCACATTTAACCACCATCGATATATTTGTGAACGCTACTGAAGTGTAACCTTACACTGGCGCGGTAGTGTAAACCGTACAAGGAAGAGTTGTTGATACAGTCAGGGGGCTTGATGACTTTGGAGCCCAGTTGATACCTACTACTTACGTCGTCATAGGGACGGGATGGTTGGTAAGTGCTTCACTTGACGTATCCGATATTCTGAAGGTATTTGCGGAGTCTGCTCTTATTAAAGCGCCGAAATGTGTTAGGGGTCTAATATCCTTGAGAATTCGCTATATAGTTTGGATAGTGTATATATATTAACTACTTAGTTTTTCCTTAAAATATATATAGATATTTGTGATTGCGGGTTTAGAACCACAATATGGTAACATCATCATTTTTTTCATCCATTGTACGTCAACTCCTGGATGTAGACCTACCCCATTGATCTCATAAGAACCTGTGAACATAAAAACTTCTCTGCTATCATAAAACGTCATATTTATTATGTTCAATAAATCACCATCATCATCATAATATCAGCCATAGGACGTCCATTGCTGGACATATGCCTCCCCCATTGATTTCCACAAGGACCGGTTGGATGCGGCCCGCGTCCTGCCCTTGCCTGCGATCTTAGTCAGGTCGTCTGTCCACCTGGTCGGTGGAATCCTATGCTGCGTTTGCCAGTCCGTGGTCTCCATTCCACCCCAACGGCCATGAGTTCTTCGAGCTATGTGCCCTGCCCACTTCCACTTCAACTTGCTAATCCACTGGGCTATGTCGGTGACTTTCGTTCTACTATGGATCTCCTCATTTCTGATTCGATCGCGTAGAGAAACCTCGAGTATAGTCCTCTCCATAGCTCATTGTACGACTTTTAGCCTGCTCAGAAGGCCCATAGTCAGAGACCACGTTTCGGTTCCGTAAGTCATCACTGGTAACACACACTGTTGATAGTTCAATTAATGAGTAGGTACAAATCATTTTGCGCCCAATTATATCATTTTGCTCGTAACCTTAATTCACCTTGCCTCACACTTGTCGGTACGTTGATACCGCCTCAATCGGTACATTGACAAAAGGTGCATGTTACTAACGGGCTCGATCACCTACTGTAAGTTTTTAACCTACGTCAAAAAATGAGGAGGTTTATCAATCCGACAGTATATTTTATTTTTTAGGTGTATTCGCGGATAACTTCGTCGTTTCTGAACCGATTTTGATGATTCTCTTTTGTTTGATAGAGTATGGTAGTGAGGTAGTCCCATTAATTGTATCAATATCGGTCATACTGTTTTTGAGTTACACTCCAATAACTGAAAAGTGATACGTTTATCTGGATAACTTCCTTATTATGATTGACAACTGATCCTGTGAGTAGCAAAAGTGAAAAGGGTGAAAACTAAAATGTTTACCAAAAAATGGAACCGATTTCAACACTCAAAAGTGTGATATAACTTGTTTGCATTGAATAGGCTCCGAAACTACTGAACCGATTTGAAAAATTCTTTCACTGTTGGGAAGCTATATTATATTTTTTTAAATAAAGATTTTATTATTATTATATATATGTATCATCCGGCTTTACTCACGTTTGTAGTCGACATTTTGACTTGGGTTTCGGGCATGTCCGATGCTCATCCTCAGGCGAGTTTACGCTGCTAGATCACGACGACCACGACTATAAACGCGAGTAAAGCCGTTTAATACATCTATATAATAACGTGTCAAAATCACTAGAACTTCCGGATCTTACAATATTTAATTTGGAAATTTTTCACCCGCTCGAAGCCGGGGCGGACCGCTAGTTTTATATATTTAGATAAGTTCGAGCGCTGTTTGTCTGAGCTGTCAGGAAGCCTCGCCTTAACTTTGGATATAGGATTGAAAATTATTTTCTACAATAAAAAAGGCGATCATGACTCTAAATAACTTTATGTGTTTGATCGGACAACACGTTACGTTACGAACGACGAATACTTACATTTAGCTTTTTATGTTTAATATACATTTTAATCCACGGTGAGGCCCCCATCTCTCGTCGATCCAAATACATTGCCTCAGAAATTCGATTAATGTAGGGTCACCACCGCAGCTAGCCATAAAATCAAAATAGTTTTCAATACATCAGCAGCCTTACCGGGAACATTAGCCATTATGAGATGTCGCTTTGTCTCCATTCTCATTGGTTCCCTCATCCAACGAATCTCATTGAATGAAGTTCATCTCACTGCTTGACACTCTTTCCTGGGAACAGAGAACTGACATGAATTTTTTGTTTGGTTTTTATAGTAGACTAGCTACGCCTTTTTAATTTAAACAACTTAACTATTTATATATTTCAGTTTAAGGAATGAATGTAATACTGTAAATATTTAGTCATAGCGGGTCATTTTTTTATGACAATCATCATCATTATTATTTGATTTGATTGTATGCTTCGCAGTTTTATCCGCGGTGAAATGGTACGCGGTATTGATGATATATGTGTCTTCTTGTCATCCCACGGGAACAGTAAATATTTTCTGGTTAAAAAGTAGTCTGTGTGCCAATCCACAGAATAAGCTAATCAAAAGAAAGAAGGAAATTTAAATTTTTAAATTTCATGCAAATCTGTTCAGCCGTTTTACCATGTAGGAGTAACAAACATACAAACGACAACCAAACTTTTGCTTTTATATTATTGTGTGATAACTAAGACAGACTTATTTAGATTTGATTTTCATTTTTCTCTTCGCTATTGAGTTAAATCTTCTTCTTCTTCTCACAGCCATGTGCATCCACTGCTGGACAGAAGCCTCCCCGATATAGGGGGGATTTGCCAATACTCGCCACGCTTGGCAGGCGGGTTGGCGAGCGCAGTATGATTTCCAATCCTCAGAAGGTGCTGCTGCCCACCTCCTGGTACGTGGTCCCTTAGCCGACTCTTACGGCACCCGCGGAAAGAGATGGGGGAGTACTATTCTAGGCCGGTACTACCACGGCCATTGAGAGACACATTGAGTTAAATATTGAGTCTTAAGTCCTCCATTGGTTCTCCCAAGTACATCGTAACATATAAATGACATGGGATTATTTAAAGGCAGAGTTAATACATTCGCAGCGTCATGCATGCTACGCCACCATTTGAATTCGAACGGTATAATACTTTCAGTTACTCAGAAACGCTCGTAGGGGAGTTTGCCCGATCGTAGCACGGGACGTAGTCCTCGCACTCCTTGGATGGCTAGCCGCTAGTAGCATTTTCAACACAGCTCTTTTTTGCTACGGAGAGCAGGTAAGTCGTTAGTCCCCTTCGATCAAGAATACAGGTATTCTTGATCGAAGTTAGTCCCGGTTATTGTCAACGGAACCCGGAACCTTCGGAACGCTCAAGAAAACCTCAAAAATCTGACACTGAGCTGGTCACTAGCCTTTCCGCTAAGTCGCTTTGCCCAGCGTGGTGGACTATGTCCAAAACTCCTCTTTGAGAGGAAACCCCGTGTTCCAGCAATGGGAACGCACTATTGGGCTGAATTTATGCTTTCAGTAAGGCAGCCCGTCTGCCTATTTGGCACGTAGCAATAAAAAAAATGATTTGTTTACTATTTCGATTAAGTCAATTACATAATAATTATATAAAATAATATACACAATAAATAGTTAATAATAAAATGAAACAAATTTACTGCTATAACCCTCTTCTAACCGTTCCCAATTGTTCTCAAATTTGCCTATAACACTCGCCATATTACCGCGCTAAATGCCAAATAGCCAACCCTGCACCAAGAACGAGCCGGAGTGAGGTTCACCTAAACTTAATCCGACATCATATTTTTGCCATTACCATTTACTATTTCTTTATTCTAGTGTACATAAAACGCAGCGAGGTGCGGCCATTTTTTTTTTTTTTTTTTTTTTTTTTTTTGACCCGGGGAAATCCTTTATGGATACCACCGGCCGGGGGAGGCACGGTGGTTATGTGGGAGTCCCCGCCAGAGTGGCGAGTGTACCCACTAAAACCCCGGGGTGTTCCTCCGTCGTCGGCAAGTGACGGGGGGCACGGTTCCGCTTGCGCACTATCCGCAGCCCCCGTCGACGCCGCTGCCCGCCTTGCGACGGGCCCACCTCGGGGAGGGATTCCTCCCTCACCCCTCGTGCACGATGCCCTCGGGAACACATCGAGGGCATCGCCACCTCGGAGGGCTCATACTTGGGGGGTGCCAGACGCCCCCGCATCTAGCACCCCCGGCCCTCTCAGCGGAGACGGAGTGCGGGTCCGATCAGCCCGCCTCCGTGTCCGCGCTCGCCGAAGCGGGTGAGAAAGAGGGTCCCTTTCTCTCTCCCGCTCCGCGGCCTCCCTCTGTGACATCACCGTTTCACAGAAGGAGGCGACCGCCTCCCACGACCTCTCATCACCGACCATCTTGGCTAAGACGACCGGCAAGGAGAGGTCAGTGCCTCCCAGAGCCGCGACCAAAGCTCGGCGCGGCTCGGCTCCTCCCGGACAAGCCTCCAGTGCGTGCTGGGCGGAGTCTTCCGCGTGCCCACACTGGTGGCAGACCGGGGAGACTTCCCTCCTGGCACAACGGTGCAGGTACCTCCCAAAGCAACCATGCCCCGAGAGGACCTGCGACAGCCTATAAGAGAGCCTCCCATGCCTCCGGTTAACCCACTCTCCGAGTATGGGACGGATAGCCTCGAGGAGTCGTCGAGCGCTATCTCCCCTCTGCGTGGGTTCTGCGAGGAGCCTTCCCTCCCACTGTGTGATGGCGGATGCTCTGGCTTCCTCCCGCCAGAGCATCACCTCCCTCGGCGCCAGTCGCTCGTCCCGCTCCCGCGCTTCGGCTCTACGCCAGTAGACCGAGGCAAGGACTTCAGCCTCAAGGTCCCACGGAAGCGTCCCGGCGAGGGCGCATGCCACCTCATGAGAGAGTGTGCGGTACCCCCTGCACACTCTCTTCGCCATCACACGTTGTGCTCCGATCAGCAGGGCGGTTGTCTGCCGATCGAGCTGTCCCGCCCATATCGGGGCACCATAGAGCGCCATGGAGCCTACCACCGCGGTATACAGCCGCCGGCAGCTCCCCTCTCCTCCACCGATGTTCGGGAGGAGGCGGCTCAGTGCTCCGGCCGTCGCCACAATCTTCGGGGACAGCCGTCGCATGTGCGCCCCGAACTTCCACCTCCCGTCAAGGACAACACCCAAGTATTTGAGCGTTGTCCGGACAGGAATGGGGGTACCTCCCACCACTATGGTGGAGCCTGCAGGTGGCGCTCGTCGGGGTCCATGAAAATACATGGCCTCCGACTTATGGAGCGCGACCTCCAGGCCCAGCATCCGGATCCTGGACACGGCCGTCGCGACAGCGGCTGTTGCCAGGATCACTGCCTCCCTGTAGCTCTGCCCCCGCGCGGTCACCAGTGTGTCGTCAGCGTAGCAAACTACGTCGACTCCACGAAGGTTACCGCAGCGGAGGACCCAATCGTACCCAATGTTCCACAAGAGTGGTCCGAGGACAGACCCCTGTGGAACACCGCGCGTCATGGGGCTACGTCCCACCCCTTGGGTCGTCGAGTAGACTACCTCTCTATCGGAGAGATAGTCCTCGACGAGCCTCCGCAGGTACCTGGGCACATTGTGGTGCCCCAGGCCCGCGTGTATCGTGCTCCACGGGAGCGTGTTGAATGCGTTGGCGATGTCCAACGATGTGGCCAACAACACGCCTCCACTGGAGCACGCCTCCTCGGAAAGGTCGCGGACGCGCGAGATCGCCTCGATCGTCGAGCGACCCCTCCGGAAACCGAACTGGTTGGGCGCCAGGTCCGGTCCGGTCGTCTCGAGGTGCTTGACAAGGCGGGCAGCGACTATTCTCTCGAACAGCTTGCCGGCCTCATCAAGCAGCACGATGGGACGATACCCCACGGGCTCGTCCGCTGGACGACCCTCCTTCCTTATGAGGACGAGGATGCCCCTTCTCCACCGTCTGGGAAATCTGCCAACCCTGAGGCACTTGTCAAAGACACCTCTCAGGGCGGTGCCCAGGTGCTCCAAGGAGTGGGCCCACACGCGGCCCGGTATGCCGTCAGGCCCGGGCGCCGTGTTCTTGGCCCTCATCCTGAGCACTGCAGCACCTAGCTCTCCCTCGGAGATGGGGGCAGGCTCGTTCTCTCCCTCGGCGAGATCGGCCGATAGGGCGGCCACAGCAGTGGGAGGTGTGAAGTCGGTCCCCGGCGCACCGGGGAACAATCCCTCGACCACTCTTTGCAGCACCACCGGTTGGAGCGAGGCCGTGGTGGGGGGACCGCAGGGGCGGAGCTTTTGTCTCGCCCATAAGTACGGTCGACCCCACGGATCGCGCTCAAGCCCTTCCAGCAGTTGCTGCCAAGCCTGCTTCTTGGCCTCCCCTATCGCTAGGCGTAGGGCCCTGGAAGCCTCCCTGTAGGCGGCGTACAGAGACTCGGTGTTTTCGGTCTCTTGCCGCCTACGCCTTCTATACCGCTGGTATTGGCGTCTCCTCGTCACGCAGCATCTTCGAAGTTCGGCGATCTCCTCCGACCACCAGTAGACCTGGCGTCTGGGCTGTGGGGCACGCGAACGCGGCATCGCGGCGTCGCAGATACGCGTAACCGCCTCACACAGCCTGTCCGCCATCGCATCCGGGTCTACCGGTTCCGGTTCCTGAGGAGCGCCACTCCACGCTTCGACGAGGATCGCCTCCAGCAGTAGTTCGGCATCGAGGCGCTTCAGGGCCCACCGCGGACCGATCTCGCTCCCTCCTCTTCCTCCTCCTCCTGACACTGCGTCCGTCGGGGACGGGGAGACGCTAAACCGGATGTACCGGTGGTCGGATAGCGTCTCCGCGTCCACCAGCACCTGCCAGTCGCGAATGCGGCAGGTGAGGTCTGGGGTGGCAAACGTCAGATCGACGATCGAGCCACCCTGTTGACGGACACAGGTGTTCTCCCTGCCTCGGTTCACGATACAGAGACCCACCTCGGTTGACCACTCCAACACCATGTCGCCCCGAAGATCCGTCGCCGGGGACCCCCACGCCAAGGATTTGGCATTGAAGTCTCCGAGCACGACAACGGGGCGTGGGCGGGTCTGACCAATGAAGGTCCCCACCTCACCGAGAAGAGTCTCCAGCTCGTGAACCGGCCTGTTGCCGGAGGTATACACTCCGACGATGACGACTTGGCCCAAACAAGCCGTCACGTATCCCCTGCCCCTCGGGCCACCCTCGAGGGGGGGGGAGTGGGCCGGCGACTGTGTTGTGATCGCCACTAAGCCGTCGAGGTCCCCAACCCAGTCAACCCGGGGTGGGACGGCGTACGGCTCGGCGATCACTCCAACGCTAATCAACCGCTCCGCCAAGGATTGAAGGAGTAAATCCTGTGCCCGGGCGGAGTGGTTGAGGTTCGCCTGGAGGAAGGTTAAAGCCATTAACCCACCTCCATTTGAGCCGCGGGCCCTTTGTCGGGGGGAGGCGGCCGCGGCTTGGCCTTGGCCTCAGCCGCAGCGGCCCTTCTCCTGGCCCCTGACTTGGCCGGGGGCTTGGCGCAAGCCTTGCCCCCGGAGAGGTGGTCCGCCGACTTCCCAGCTGCTTCGCAGATGGTGCAGTGGGGAGTGGCGGAGCAGTCCCGGGCCTTGTGGGCCTTTTGACCGCAGCGATAACACTAATCGCTACGGTCAACATCGGACTTGCACTGGGCCGCAATGTGGCCCAGCGCAAGGCAGCGGAAGCAGCGGCGGGGTCGGGCGTCTAAGACGACAACCCGGGCCGCCACCCAGCCCACTAGGATACGCCCCCCACTGGACATTGCCTTCTTAGCGGCCAGGGTGGGACAGCGCACGAAGGCGGTCCCCATCCCCCCGGCTCCGCGGCGAATTGTGCCGACGGAGATGGACTGGACGGGGCAGTCGCCCGCCTTTGCGAGCACCTCTGCCAGCTCCTCCGACGTTGTGGAGTCGTCCAGGCCGTTGACTCTCAGGTCACTGGTGGTGACCGGCCTGGAAACTCGCACCTCCTCCTCACTCCCGAACACTTCCTGGAGCTTTCCGGCCAGAACGTCTGCCTTGCTGGCATTGTCTGGACCGGCAATCTCCAGAATACGGGCTCCTGTGGCCGCCGTCCTGATCTTTAACGGCGGCACCCCCAACTCCTTCAGGTTGACGTTCGCCTTGGCCCGCTCTATGACCTTCGCGAACGTCAAGCCCTTCTCCGCTGCCCCTGATTGCAGCGTCAGTACAACGGCTGCCGTTTTCGGGGGGCGAGTTTTGCCGCTCGTGCGCCGGTGATCTGCGCCGTAGGAGCGGGCTTCTTCCTCGCCTTCTTCTTCGAAGACTTTGGGGGTGGAGGAGGTGCTCGAACAGGAGGAGCATCCCTCTCCCTCTCCCGACCCCGTCTCGCCACCACATTCCACGGCTCTGATGGTGGAGCCGGAACGGGGGCGGGGACAAAGCGTGCCGCCGGTGTGAGGGCACCCCGTGAGCCACGCGTCTGGGTGGCTGGGGTCCTCGCTGGGGCGCGGACAGGTGCGGTGCTGCGGCTTGTGGCCGCCGCCGGGCGCGACTCAGCCTCCCTACGCCGATCTGCGGCGAGCGGGGGCCTGACAGTCCTTGCCGGCAGCAGCCTGTCCTCAAGGCCCGCGAAGCGGGCATTGACCATGGTGCCGACTTCCACCATGATCTGCCGCATCACCTCCTCTATACAGGGGGTTTGGGCCGAGGTCCTTGCCGGCACCGTCCTCGGAGCCTGGGTCGGGATTGGGGCAGGAGTCACTCGGGTCGCCTTTAACTGCTGCATCTCTCGTCGGAGCTCCTTCAGGTCCGCCGAGAGCTGCTTGTTTGCCTCAACAAGGAGGGCCATCTCCTCGGTCAACGTTCGTGACCGAGTTTCACGGAAGGATGCCTTGATAATGGCCGCGGCATCCTTCAGTGCCTTCACGAATGTACCCTTCAAGTGTTTGGATTTGGTGGCCACAGTCAAGACAGTGTCCAGCGAATCCAAGACCATTGTCTCCAATTGAGCAGCATCACAATTACTCAGTTGGAGATTCTCAGGAGCACCCACCTTCTTCTTCATGGATTGGGCCCTCTTTTGCAGCTCTTTCTCGAGCTCGGCTTCCGTGGCAGCCCGCTTTTCTTCTTGCGCGGCGCGGGATGTTGGGCGCCTTGAGGTGGTGGGCAGGCCTCCACGGCCGCGCCGTGCAGTCGGGATCTTAGGAGACGGTGAGGAGTCACCCAGGTCCTCTTCGTCTTCGGCGCCTCGCTGGCGCTTACGCAGTCGCCTCGTATTGCTGCGAGACGAAACCGTCTCCCAGCTCATTATGTCAGAGTCCGACGTCTCCGAAGGATTAGGAGTCGGAATCCGAGCCTCATTTGGGTTCTCCTTATTTACGCTTGCGACGCTAGGTGGTGTTTCGTCGCAGCCTAAGAGGACCACCAATGGCGTCCTCTTCTCCCTCGAATCAGTGTCCGTGGAAATGCAGTGGTCGTCAGGTTTTGCAGGTTCGTGTTCCGTATTCGTTTTGCGTTGGTCGTCGGTACGCGAGCTCCGGCCGGAGCCCACGAGGCGGTTGTTGCCCCCCCCCAGATACGACGGGGCGCTTTACTTGGGGATTATTTACAATCGCCGGTGTGTCCATTTTTGATTTTCCTTTTAGGGGTGAGGTCCCCTTTGGTGCCCTAGCGGCCGGGTTCCCCCCGACCATGCATCCTCTAGGCGGGCACCGAACCGTAGGATTCGGAGACGCATGGGGCCCGACAGAGTGGCGGAGTTCACCCTCCCTGCCGCGCATCGCAGGCCTTGTAGGCCGGCCATCCTACGACCCGAAGGTCCGCTGCGGCATAATGCCACCATCCATGAATGCCCGACAGGGTGGCCGGGTTGACCCTCCCTGCCGCGCCGCCAGCCTTGCAGGCCGGCCATCCTCCGATCCGAAGATCCGCTGCGACTCGGCTGAGTCGCCACTCCACCTCGCGCACGACAGGGGTGGCCAGAGTGACCGTTCCTACCGTGCATCGCAAGCCTTGCAGGCCTGCCATCCCACGACCCGAAGGTCCGCTGCGGCACAGGGCCGCCATCCGTGAGTGCCCGACAGGGTGGCCGGGTTGACCCTCCCTGCCGCGCCGCCGGCCTTGCAGGCCGGCCATCCTCCGACCCGAAGGTCCGCTGAGTCCCTCGCCGGACTCCTGGCTTCCCCCCTATGGCGCTCCTCACCAACCGCGCCATCTTGCCTCATCCACTTCAACCTATCAACGCTATAGGGCAGAAGTGGAGAGACGTCCCCCTCGTCAAGCTCTTCGCCAGCGACCCACTGTCCACTGTTGCCCAGGGTGCACCACGAGGAGGTGGCTTGACATCGCACCCCAGCGAGGTGCGGCCAACCTTAACGTGACTTATGTATAAATACCCTTCTTCTCCTGTTCAATGGACACAATATCAAGAAAGTTGAAATCAAGTTGATAGCAACCCTGACTATAGGGAGCTTTTAACGCTTAACTCAATTTGTGGTCTATATCGAAACAACTGAACGGTCTGTGTCGCAGTTTGCAAGTGATTTACCTAGTACCTACGTCAATTTAGTTTCAGTACGCGGATAGATATTGCAAGGGAGCCATAGAGAGGTAGTGCTTTACTCATATTGATATGTTTTATGAATCATGCAGTTCAATTAATGTGATTGTTTTCAAGATTTATATGCTAATGATTCACTTAAGTAAGTAAGGTAAAACGTAAAGTGATGATGCAGTTTGCGATGAATCCTTCCTGCTTGTCACCCGTGATTTAAAGACACTTACATAGTATCTATGAGAAAAAAATAAGGGAATTAATTCTGTTCCTCGGTACAGCCAACAAGCATCGTGAACGTGGCAGCGAAATGCTTTGTGCGTGAAGGAGGAACCACTACTATAAATACGGTTGTCTGTCTGGTCGTTCAGAGATAAAATGCAATAACATTTTGTTTTTTTCGATTTGAGATTCATAAAGGAAAAGTTATTGGCTTAACTTTATTAGCATAGTCATGTATGGCACAGACCAGAACCTAAATAAGAACTAACCAGAACGACTACATAATACACATAAATAGCGTGACAACTGTTTACCGAAGGGATAGGTAGAGATCACGGACTCCCGCTTTGTGCGATCCTGCCATCTCTCTCGTCGTGGCTCAGTGATCAGTTACAGTGACTTAAGAAACCCGACCCCGAGTTTGAGCCCCGATTGGGGCAAGCATTTCTGTGATGAGCATAGAAAGTGTTTCCTCGGGTCTTGGATGTTTGTGTATTGTAAGTGTGTGTGCCCATACCTAATGCGATACAGGGAATCCTATGGCAGGGGTGGGAGTGTGAATCTGTTTGTTTGTCCTTCACTCTCAACAGATTCTTCATACTCGCCAGTCTATTAATGAGATTGTACGATTAGTCCATGTATTAAATACTGAGGTAACAATGATAATAAAACATCTAATTGATAAACCTTTCCTTTCTCAAAAGTCGGTAACAGATATGTGAACTACTTAAATGTAGATACAAAGCATTTTGTATCTACAACCCAATCCATCAATATAGTGGCTAAGTACGTTTATTCGACCAAAAAGGGACCAAAACCTCATTTACTGATAAGTACAACTTTATCGAATGTTCTGGAACAAGGGAACGAAACGAAATTAGACCCGTCCACAAAACAACAGTGTGGAAAAACAGTAAACTTTCTGGTTGCGTGTTTAGAGTGTTTGTAGAGTACATTGCGTTGTTATACGTGGAATACGTTGTGAGGTTTTTGTTCAAATCGGTGACGTCATCAGAGCATTGGGGTGTGTGAGTCATCATCATCTCAACAATAGGATGTCCACAGCTGGACTAGGCCCAGCCCATTGAGTTCCACAAGGAACGGATGGAAGCGGCCCGGCTAAGTATCACGGGATAACGCTCGATGCGAAACTTAGATGGAAAGTTCACGTCAAGAAAAAAAGACAAGAATTGAATCAGCGCAATAAAAATGCAATGGCTGCTTGGATATTCTGCGCTGTCAATTCATAACAGACTACTATTATACAGGCAAGTGTTAATGCCAATATGGATAGCATTCAGCTGTGGGGATGCACCAAGCCGAGCAATATCCTGATTTTACAAAAATATTCCAAAATAAAGTATTAAGAGAAATAGTAAACGCACCTTGGTACATAAGAAACAACGACCTTCACAGGGACCTTAAAATAGAGTTCGTTGACAAAGTGATTAAAAACTATGCAGAAGCTCACCAACAAAGACTTCATCATCATGTTAATGTTGAGGCAGTTATGCTCCTTGACCAGACCGATCTACTTAGAAGACTCAAAAGAACAAAACCGTTCGAATTAGTGTAGTGTTCAGTGACAGTGTGCTAGTGAATGTGGTTAAAATACTGCTCTTATAGAACACATGAACAAAGTGTTTCTTTCATCCGCCGACACATTCTTAGTACAGTAAATTTAGCAAGTTAAGTTAGACTTAAATTATGTACTTACTAGTACCACCCCGCGGTTACACCCGCGTGGTTTACGGGTTTCCAGCTACATCAAGTATTTCACAGGAATCATACATTTTACCGGGATAAAAAGGAGCCTATGTGCTATTCCAGACTATATAATCTATCTCTGTGCCAAACTTCATTCAGATCCGCTCAGTCGTTCTGGCGTGATTGAGTTACAAACAAACATCCATCTATCCATCTATCCCTCCATACAAACTATGATATTTATAATATTAGTGGGATGGGATTAGCTATTTTAGTCCACATCTTAATACCTTTAAAGGATGTATTTGTATGTGTACTATATTAACGAAAAAAATACATAGAACGACCTCAGTAAATAAAAGCATTTAGACGTGCTTAAGGCTAAAGCGTAGTTGATACTTCTTCCAAAGGCTTTAGTCTTCATCGGGTTCTTGAGTGTGCCGTGCAGTGCTTTGTCCTAATTTTTTTATCCCGTTCATGCGTTAGCGAGATGAAACGTTACGATGAACCAATATTTATATCTTACTAAATATTTATTTTATTTATTTATTATTTTCGAGAAACTAACAGCCTTAATTAACAAAGTTAGTATTATTAAATAAGATTACAAAAAAGCTAATTACAAGTTTCTACTGGTAGTTATAATATATTAGATATTTTTGACGCTATGTAAGATGCGTAAATTTGTAGAAGTAGTTTAATACAGTAATAACAAGACAATGGAATATATATATATATATATATATACCCTGCACTCGCTAAGAATGTATTTACCTAAATAGTCATTTTACAAATTATTTAAGTGACTGTGAAAAAAACTGACACTCAACCTTTTTTTAATTACACTGAGGCTATTAAAAAATAAATCTATATCTGTTTTAGGATTTGTACAAACGTTGTTAAAAGTATCACAAGCACGAACAGTAAAGCTATTCTGTCGATAGTTAGTTGCTGTTAAGGGAGGTCTGAAGAGAGGAATGGTACGAAGCAACCTAGATGGAGCAGAAAAGTAAAATTTACCAAGGAGGTCTGGGCAATCGATGACGGATGTAACTATTTTTTTTAAGAAGATGATATCAGATATCTGACGGCGGTTATGTAATGGAAGAAAATGATGTTTAGTACAGGCTTGAACGTAGTCATTGAGGCTGGTTTTTGTTTTATAGCTGAGATATCGAATGAATTTCTTTTGTATATTCTCTAATCGGTCAATATAAATATTGTATCTAGGGTTCCAGATTACAGACGCATACTCGAGATGGCAGCGTACGTAGGAGCTATATACAATTTTCAGAGATTTTGCTGAGTTAAAATCTTTTGTTGATCTAATGATGAATCCAAGAGTTTTGGAAGCTCTTTTAACTATAGTGGTTATATGCTCGTCGAAAATCAGTTTGGGATCATGAATTACTCCCAAATCTCTGATACAGGATACACGGTTTACAACTTGATTATTGAGAAGATAATTAAATACCATTGGGGATGTTTTACGAGAAAACGTCATGACTGAACATTTAGAGACATTCAAGTCTAGTTTGTTACGAAGACAATAACTATCTAATTGATCTAAATCTTGCTGAAGTAGCAGAGCGTCATCCTGGTTTTTGATCAGTTTAAATATCTTCATGTCGTCCGCGAAACTTAGTATATTGGAGTTTTTTAAACAAATATCAATATCAGCTACAAATATTAAAAATAGGAGTGGACCCAATAATGATCCTTGCGGAACACCGCTCGTAATCCACATCCATTTTGACATATAATTGCTTAGTACTACCGCTTGAGACCGATTATTTATATAAGAGGCAAACCATCTTAATAGGTCGCCACTAATTCCTGCATTTACGAGTTTAGTCACTAATAGTGAGTGATCGATTTTGTCAAAACATTTAGTATAATCTGTGTATACAACATCTACCTGACATCCCTTATCCATACTCTCCGAGACAAAATCATTAAAAAGTATCAAATTAGAGACTGTGGATCTTCCTCTTAAGAAACCATGCTGCGATGGCGGAAGTGAGCTTGCTATGGTAGAATAAAGCTGTTCATACACTATTTTCTCAAAGACTTTAGCTATGATACACAATTTTGAAATCGGTCTATAGTTTACAATGTGGTTTTTTGGACCTTTTTTGTGTATTGGTGTTATAAAGGCCTTCTTCCACATTAAAGGAACATAACCCTCACTTACAGACCTTTTGAAGAGTAAATATAGTGGAAAGCACAGTTGGTCTGCACATTTAATGAGAAGGATGGGGGGGATGGAGTCAGGTCCAGCTGATTTTGACATATCTAACTTAATTAATTTAGATTTAATTAACATGGGGCTAAGCTGGATCGTAGAAATCTCACCTTCAAGTGGCCCTGCTATAGTAGAAGGCTGATTGGTATCGTTTAAATTAGACTTCAAAAAAGTGGAGTGAAAATAATTGGCAAAGAGATCACATATTTCTGAGCCTGAGGTTGAAGTTTTATTTTCGTACGTCATCGAATTAGGAAGGGAATTAGACTTTGAAATAGAGTTGAAATATGACCAAAAACACTTAGGATTATTTTTAATTGAATTTTCGACTTTATCAATATATTGCTTATAACATGTAGTTTCTAATAGTTTTGCTCGATTGCTTAATATTTCTATGGACGTCCTGTCAGCAATCATGCCATATCGCTTAAATTTTGATAAATGTTTATACTTTTCTTTAAGGACCTTAATGAGCGCCTTGGAGTACCAAGGGGGGTATGATTTGTTGTTAACAAACTTTAGAGGAACGTACTTTGTACGTAGGCTCTGTATATGGTTGTAAAAACCATCAACTGCTTCGTCCAGTGATGAGCAGGCTAATTCGCTTTTCCAAGCGATAGACGATAAGTCTGCATTAATAGAATCAAAATCAGCCTGATTGTAACAGAATTTGGTTCTAGGTGCGGGCTTTAAGTATCTAGAATCCGATAAAGTTATTGTTACTGAAATCGCGTAGTGGTATTGTGCATCGAGATGTATTAAAGGGTCACTTACGTTATACACTGTAACATCACAGTTGGCTAGTACCAAATCTAGAATTTTGCCATTATTATTCACAACATGATTATATTGGTGAAAGTTAACGAGATTTAATTCGTCAATCAAATTACATTGGTCCGATCCTGTAACATTGGACGGCACGAGATACGTAGTAATACCATCAGACCGTAAATTCCAAGTTATTGAGCTCATATTAAAATCTCCCATTACTAAAAATCTATCGAATGGATTTGAAGATATAATGTCACGGAGACTCGTTAGAAAGTTTGAAAGCTGATCAGAAAAACTAAGGCCACTTTTTTCTTTACATAAATATATAACACACGTATGAACTTTAATTTTACCCACTGTGATTGTTACCCATAAATCTTCCGCTGTTGAGTTCCATTCGGGTCGCGGCCGAATATTCAGGTCCTTCCTAGAAGCTAAGAGGACGCCGCCCCCCTTTATCTCACCTGTTACGTCATACTGACGATCACGGCGCCATACTAAGTACCTATCATCAAATAATTCATTATCATGGAACTTACTGTTAAGCCAAGACTCGGTCACAGCTATGACACCATAGTTATTTAATAGTACGTTCCGTCGAAACTCTGTAGTTTTTGTACGTAATCCACGTACATTCTGGTAATAACAATATAGATCGTATCTATCCATTAAACGCGCTTAACAATATTAAAATGATAAGAACGCCAAACCCGTCAACAACGTGCAGGTTATAAACTTTAAAATACATCACCGGACGATTGTATGCAGAATTCTCAGCGCGGTAAAAAATAAACGTATATGAATGTATTACATAAAGGAAAATATGCATTGATAAATAATAATTGCCAAATCCTAAGCTTCTATTCCCAATAAGACACTTTATAGTAAATCCTTGTAGCAACGAGCGGCGGAAATACACAATAGCTCTGAGTATTGGCGTACAATAGCATTTAGCGATAACAGACAGTAGGGGTCGTTCGAGTAGGCAAGCGATGTCAGAAAGAGCATAAGATAATAGCAGAATTATTGGTGCAAGTGAGATAGATATAAGCGGCAGCAAGGTAATGAGACTTACCGCTGCTGGCGCAAGTTTGTACGTACACGTAAGTATACATAGTAATACGAGATAAAGAGTATATAAGTATATGTAGAAGTCGTAAAAGATAATTTGTTTATGACCGAGGTTAGCGAGTGCAGATTTACATGGCAGGGGTTTAGTGATCCTTACACGGTATATAGTATCAACATAATACGATGTATAAACTTGATTGACGAAAAATAGTAGCACTGTAACAAATATACGTTTTGGGAACTGTAACTTTGACAATAACACGATTAAGCAATGATTCACTTTATCTTGTTTAAATCACCGTCATGGTTCACAATGATAATAGGAGACGTATCATTCTTTCTGACATGTATTTTCGAAAACTTCACCCAAACGTAACGGTATCCTTTTTCATTGGAAATTTGCTTTGTTTTGGTAAGTATTTTTTTGTAGTCAGGTGAAAGGTGGTCGTTCACGTAAACTCGCTGGTTATTCTCACCGGTGAATCCAAGATCGGCAGAAGATAGTGATTTTGTTGATCGAGCCGAAGCGATAAAATCTTCCTTGACATACCTATTAAGAAAACTTACAATAATAGGCTTTTCTTTATTGTTGTGAGATGGGATTCTCGTGACGTAATTAATTTGGGATTTGCTTAGTTTGTATTTAATACACGTTCCCAACTTTTCGAGTATCATGAATAGGTTTTCAGATGTACGTGTAGGGATCCCCTTTATCTCGATGTTGTTCAATCGCGACCACAGATCGCGGCTCATCTGCTGGTTTCTAATGGCAGCCAAATCACTGGGGAGTGATTCTAATGCGACAACTCGCGTATCAATTTTAGTTAGGTTACAGTCAAAATCTTGAATGTTTTTGTTTGTCGACTTGCTAGCAGCCTGGAGTTGAGCAATATCGGCTTTGATTCCTTTTATGTCCTTGATGAGGGTCGGCAGCGCATCCAACTTCAAGGCCATGGAATTTAGCTTGGCCATGATGGTGTCGAGCGAGATGTTCGGTGACAATTCAGGCGGGCTAGGCTGCCCTAGTGACGCGTCACAAGAGTTGCAGGTCCACGCCGCGCGCTTATCGGGTTTCCATCGCTTGAAGGTTTTTTCCGCCACCCCCGCACAGGAGTAGTCGAAATGTTTCTTGCATATCGCACATTGGGGTCCGTCGTTCAACGGTTCACTGCACAATGCACACTCCATAGTAGCAACGGCAAACGCGATGCGTAAACGACAAACAATATCTCTCGCGGACGGGACGCGCGCACGGGCGTGTACTTTGCACCGCCGCTGACAGCGTACTGGTATAGTCAGTGAAATCGGATGGCGGCGGCAATGTTTTACAGACTAACCATAGAATGTCGACCGACACTCAAGGATAGCACCCTAAACAAATATTTTATATTGAATTTCAGATCTATCGCCATGCTGTGGGTTTCGTGAGGATGGTACTAGAAGCTCAAGCTGGATCGAATCAAATAAAAAAAATAATTTATAATCATATCTCATAATGATTTAATTTATACATGTTTTAATGTATATGTTTTTCTCATCATAGAATAGAAGAAACCGCACTGTTTCTTTTTCCCACAAAGATTTAGTTTTCAACTTCAAAGAACTAAAAAAATGAACAGTGTTTACCACTGTTCATTTCGAGTTCTTTGATATTCGCTCCGTCGCTCGCAGACACCTTGTCAATAACAAAGGACATACGCAATGGAATAAGGCTTTGTATGATTGCAAAATGTTAAATCTGGTCCCTTAATGTGTATCTAATTGATTAAAATTGTCCGTACGTGCTGTTACACAATGAATATAGCTGACCTAGAGGCAAACCCCAACCAAATTCGAAAAGCGATGTCAGCAATATATTTCCCTATAAATACCGGTTTCCAAAATCCCTCACTTTCTTCGATCCGATAACTCCCTGTCTTGGCGACAGCTCAAGCCGAGGTCCGAACCTTAGTGGTGCCCTTGAGCTAGTCGCCTCGTCCTCTCCTAGGGGCACAGCGCCGTCAGCGCTAGCCTCACTAGGCGGTGAGCCTTCTGCGCCCGCACAAATACCGGGCTGAGCACCATCTGTGCTCGCCTCCCCTCCGGTGAAGCTGTAAATGCCGGTAGAGGCAAGCAGCATTAGTCCGTTAGAAAAAAAATAAAAAAATAAAAAACATCACTTGCTTTCTTCTGTCTTGGAAGATCAAGTATTCTTATTTGGCTCTTAAAGCCATCTTGCTGCCAGTTTAGATTCAATAATAAGGGAAGTGCAGGGAATTCCTTTGTATTTCGTGTAAAATTGTATTATATATGTTGTTGTATTACCCACGTGATAATTGATAATGATGATGAACTATCTCCATACCAAATTTCATCAAAATTAGAGTAGCCGTTTGAGCGTGAAGAGGTAGCAAACATACACACATTTTTTCTCGTAGTTGAATAATTAACAATACATCATCGGTTTGATACAATTCATCAATACTATGCATATAGTGTTTTCAATACATCGATTTATATCGACTACTTATAATCAAGCCTTGACCTGAACATAAACACAAAATAGAACCGAATGGAAATCTCTTGTTTTGAAGCTAGATGTTGCTACAAGGCTTAGGTACCCATACTTCAAGAATGTTAACCTAATGTAAAGTTGTGATGACAATATTCTACCTTTTTCAAGTATACAAATAAATTATTATATAGATGTATTATTCGGCTTTAGGCACGTTTATATAATATGGTCGAAGTTTCGACGTAGGTTTCGGGCATGTCCGATGCCAATCCTCAGGTGAGTTTACGCTGCCAGATAGCGGCGACCACTGCGGACGGCAGCGCGCCCAGCTCGGCGTGACAGCTGCGGTGCGGGTGGGGCCGGGGGGCGGGCCGTAGTTAATTTGGATATAACATTTGTATAATAATGTGTCAGACTCACGAGAATTTCTAATAAAAAAAATACAAATAAATTTTCATTTGTTTGCTCAAAAATTCTGTCCGAATGATTTATAACAAGAGCGCCATTACGTTCATATGACGAGTCACCCACATCTAACTTAGACCACAATGACAAGCAAGCTGCGCGGAGCGACATTACAGTGCATTCCAAATGGGCCACCCACAAAGCTCACTGTCGGAAGGTGCAGTAGCGGAGACAGGAAGAGACTGAGTCAAGGCCACACTCACACCGTCGCGTGTTCCAGTGCTGTATAAAAATTACTAAACTTGAAAAATGTTATTGCGTTACATATTACACCAATCACGTCCCAAAGTTGAACAGAAACATGAAGTAACTGAAGCTAGAGCGTCGACAGATGAATTAATTAAAACATTTTAATGCTTGCTTGTTTGATGCGTCAGCTGACTACGTCAACACCACGTTGTAAAAGCCGTGAATCAAAAATATTGGGATGATCATCATAATAATTATCTTAGCTATAGGATTTTGCGTGTTGGACTTCCCCTATGGAATTGTAGAAGGATTATTTGGAAACGGCTTGCATATCTTACATCATTATTTTTATATGTAAACTATAGGATAATGTGAAAATGTAAATATGTTGCTATGCGTGACTTGTTGTGAGATTTGGTGAATGGTAGGTGCATTAAGTGTTTTATTACAAATAAATAAATAAATGACTTCGTAATAGCCGACATTAAAAAATATCCGGCGCTTGAGATGTCCTAAAGCTATTAAATTGAATGCCCTGTACAGCATTGCCATCTGCCACCTTCATACATTTGTGATGAGTGATTGTGTATGTCCATGTTTCCCGCGGTATAGGGAATCCTAATGCAGTAGTGTGAGTGTGAGAGCGTCACAACATGAAAGCGTTGTTTACCTTTAAATTACATTAAACATATTTCTTTTCACACTGCAGCCTAGAAGTTAAGCGATTAGTGGAACCGTCAAGGATTAAATAATAATAATATAATAATATGGGTCAACATTCAATAGAAAAGGCTTTACAGTCAACTGAAGTTCATGCAATATCTTTAACGATGCTTGGAATATTTTGTGTCTATGTTTATCCACTGTGAAGCGATGGCGTATCTTGTATAATTATTATTAATGAACTAGTATAAACTTTAATTAATTAGTGGCTTTATCGTATTAGATGATTACATCAATAAAGTTATCAACTAGCTGATATTGATAATATAGACGGAGTGATACGATTCTGTGTAAATGCAGCCCGTTTCGTGCAGTTTAATTTAGCGGAACAGAGATGTCGTGATAGAGACTCCGGTCCGTTCATGTGGAGCGGCAAACTCCAAACTACGCCGATAGGCTTTAAAATAACACAAAACGCTACGGGCGAGTCTACGCCCGTACGACATATATCTCTACGGCGTAGACACTCGTAGATGATTCATCCATCAACCTACGATACATCCATTTTAGTGTTTCACACACGATTCACACATACTATTTTCCCGAAACACACACATTCAAAATAAATGCTTATTGGCAGTTCAAGGTATAGAAACCATTTATATTTTAGAATAAATTTAATAGAATGTTCTTGCATAATTAATGTATAGTGATGTTCACCTACATTTTACATTAATAGTAACCTTACACTGACTAAAAATGTACTTAGCACCCAAACAGGCAACCGTTATTTGAGTCGAATTCAACCTCGAGACAACGCGACAGCAATCATAACAAAAATATCGTGACGAAGTCTATGATTGTCTTTGTTTATTATTAAGGCCATATATTTAACATTATGTAAATAGACAATTTTGAGTCTTTTCAGCTTATTTTGCTTAAAGTCCTACATGTCTAATAAACTTACAAAAATCGACTTATGACAATAGTTCATGAAGGTCAATTCTAATTAAACAAAATTTTAACTTTTGCTATTAATGTACAAATATTTACGAGCGACTGTATTTTTACTTTATAAAAAAAAGACGTGTGGCACTCGGGGACTGCCACGGTAAAGCTATTGCATAGCATTTTTTATCAACTTATGCAATTAATTATATAAATAACTTATGCAGTAACGCCGATACAACCAATGGCACCTAGAGGAGAGTTGCTGAACTAAACAGACAAGCGTGATATTTCAAAAAAGTCATTAAAAATTCTGCAATTCATCGATAGATGGCAAAACTAAAAAATATCACCGCTGTGTCGGTCGGATTGGGGGGTGTTAGGTTATTTTCGTTACGGAATTTCTGGATTCGGTCTCCACGCTCAAGGCCCGCGATAGAAGCTATGCAATAGTTTAAAACTCGCAGTAACGACAAATGCTCTTGAACTGTGTCTTACATCAGAAGGAAGCAAATTAAATAGTCTAAAATTAAGATTATTTTTTTTCAGAGCCGTTACGTTACGTTTCGTTTAGTTCCGTAAGTCGCCTGTAAAGTACATATTTTTATAATATCATATATCATAATATCAATACGAATCAGGATTTGTCCCGCTGCTTTTGCCTGTAAGTACCCGCGAGCCTCTATGCCAGAAAACCAACATACATAGGTACATATCTTTTTAACTGTTATTTACACACACGCTTTTGTACTTTACATTTATCTATGTAACTGATTTGATGAACGGGATTTTAATATCCTTCAAAAGGTCGGATTGATTAAAACGACACTTATGATGGACCGATGTCGATGCAATAATTCAAATAGTTGGTCCCATCCTTACCAGGACTTCCAGAATTCGATTTTTTGGTTAACTACAAAACCGTGTTATTAGTTATTAAATTATTATTATTTTGAATGAATTTACAAACGAAAGTCTCAGACAAATTATGACTTTTATGTCAGTTAAACCACTTCAATAGTAAAATTGAAAAAACTCACGTTAATAATTACTTTATACTGTTTCTACGGGTATAACGTGGCACTTACGCGTAGTCGATATCACGAATGATAATTGTATCGGCTTCTTACGGAAGCTTCCATCAGGATCTTGATTGCGGTGCGTTCGTCGCAACGTCCCGTCTCGAGACGTGACGTGATATCGACTATGCGTATGTGGCACGTTATTCCCATATAAACAGTATATAGCTTAGCTTACCGATAAGGCCGCCGATTAAACGTTTCAACCTAAGGCTATTTCTATAATATAATATTATAAAGAGGAAAGCTTTGATTGTCAGTATTTTGGAGTGCAACTCAAAAACTGCTTGTCCGATTTTGATGAAATGGAACCATACGGGAAGCACCAGCTTTCAAATAAAAAAAGAACGATCAAAATCGGTTCACCCAGTCGGAAGTTATGCGGTAACAAACATAAAATAGAACCCATACGTGTAGAATTGAGAACCTCCGTCTTTTTTTTAAGTCGGTTAAAAATATGAGCGAATAGACTCATTAGTCGAATTAAAACATGAATTTTATTCGCGAAAGCTTAAAATAATTTAAATTCAATATGTATTTAATAAAATCTGTTATTTTGAAATTGAAAACAGACACTTTACCTTGCTTAATTTGTAATCTGGCTTCAGTGTGGATGAACGTAGAGGTAGAGGATGGCCGAAGAAGCTGGAAGGACTGCATAAAGATTGAAATGTTTAGGAAAGCTATGGGTTCTGCAATGACTAATGATAGAGAATAGTGACAGCGGAAAACACTTTGTGCAGGTTGCGCTGATACCACCTAGTGTGGGATAAGATAGCCAATTACCAGAAAATGAAGAGCCATTATTATTATTGTAAACTCTAAGGCTTTCACGGCCGGCGTTGCATGTTGTATGTATTGCTTCCGGGCTGTTTGGCCGTGGTCTATGTGAAACTTGTGTTCCAGACGTTTCGTCGATCACTGCGGTCGACATCTTCAGTGGTTCAGGTCCGAGCGGCGACAAGAGCGTAGAACTCTCCTCCGCGGCGTCTTCTCTGATACTGAGGACTCAGTATCAGAGAAGACGACTGCAGTGATCCACGAGATGTCTGGAACACAAGTTTCACATAGACCACGGCCAAACAGCCCGGAAGCAATACATACAACATTATTATTATTATTGTTAAGCCTTACGACGTATAATAGATTGGTGACTCTCGAATAAAGACAGCCAATGTTACGGACAAATAATCTTTGTTATATTGCGCTTGGAACCCTCGAAAAGGCAATATGTGTCAATCAATAGGCAACAGACAATGCGTTATTGACGGTGCGTTAAAATTGGCATGGATGGAATTATTTGAGGTTGTTTCACTGCAAACTGTACGGACTTGCAATTCTAAAAACCCTCGATACTCTAATACTACTACAATAGTCGCGTAACCGCACTAATTGGCTGTGTGATTCACCAATTTGACTGGTTTAGTAGGATACAATGGCATATCATGGGCAACGTTAATTAGGTAAGCATTTTGGCTGACAATGAGTTTCCGGAAAAGTATTATTTAAAAGAGTATTTATATTACACTAGCTGCACCGCGGGGTTTCACCCGCATGGATTACGGTTTTCTCGCTACCTCAATAAACTTATTCCACGGGAGCTATAGTTTTTTCGGGCCAAAAAGTAGTATATGTGCTATTCCATAAGGTATCTTCATTCAGTATTTCATGTTAATCCGTTCAGCTGTTTGAGGATGAAGCAGTAACAAACATACAAACGACAAACAGACAAACAAGCTTTCGCCTTTATAATATTAGTGTGATAATAGTCTGACTATATCTTATTTTAGTATCGATGATCAATATACTAATCTGACCATTTTGAAGCAGCGTTAAGGCAAGTAAAGTTTTAGTTAAGTATAGTCAGAGTTATGATAGTTAGGTAGTTTTATTTATAGTTAGCCACCACTGAAGCAGTTGCAATAATGAATGGTGTTGAATGTTCTCGAGCCCATGTAATTCGCCCACCGCGATTGCCACATCGCAGCGCTGGGACTTGTAGTAATGTGTGAACCATGAAGACCAGCTTCATGCAGCTTTCTTGCACGGTTTGGGCGCTCACTATCCGATGGTGGTTCTCCTAAAGCCGTTGCGTCGCTCTAGGAAACGTTGCTCGTCTGATATTGGGTAGTCATCTGACGGTCATTTGGATCAATCGTTCCTGACTCTGAGTGGTAACACGATATTTACCTGCCGCATCCCCAGTAGTGCGATAACGTGACCACAGCCTAGATATAATTAATTTTCATTTCGATTGTAAGGAGGTCGCATACCTAACACTAAAAAGCTTACAAAACCAATAGATGCAACAAAAATAAACTACCAAAAAATTGAACCGACTTCAACACTCAAAAGTGTGTGATAATTTGTTGAAGTCGGTACCATGATAGCTCAAAAGTAACTATTATGAACATATTGTGCGCATGGTACCGATTTTGACAAGTTATTACAAACTATTGAGTGTTTGAGTCGGTTCCATATTTGAAAACGCCAAAGAGCATGAGCTAAGCCAAATGGTAGTTTTAAAGGTGAGTGTGCTGTTCATCCCTCATTATTCATATTACTGTCACTATTACTCTGAAAAGTGTTTGAAAATAACTGCATTTTCAGAAAACTCCCAACATTCATTCACGCTCAAAAGTACGTCCCAAATTCAGTAAAAACACGGTAAAGTGAGTTGAAGTAACATTTGCAAATTTCGTATTTGGGTGCAGCGGAGGTCAGAGAGCCATTAATACGGAATGCAGCCTCGAGGACTCTTGACCCCTCGCGCTGAAAGCCCGAAACGAATGGAAAGTTTAGATCACCACGAGATTTTTTTTTCTTTTTTTATTAACATTCACACAAGGTCTTCAGGTCCCAAACTAGGCAGAGCCTGTACTATAGTAACCTGATGACTGATATATATCGAGGACTCTCGACCCCTCGCGCTGAAAGCCCGAAACGAATGGAAAGTTTAGATCACCACGAGATTTTTTTTCTTTTTTTTATTAACATTCACACAAGGTCTTCAGGTCCCAAACTAGGCAGAGCCTGTACTATAGTAACCTGATGACTGATATATATATATACTTATATATACATATACACACCCAGACACAGGTCAAACAGACATGTTTATACACACAAATGTTTGACTTTTCCCGGAAATGAACCCGGGACCAGCGGCTCAGAAGGCAGAGTGCTACCAACTGCGCCAACTGGCCAGTCGATTTTTAGACAATCGAAATTTAACCTTTATAATGGCTGGTGCTATTTTTACTCATATCACCTTTTATAACTAGCCATCTAAAATGTTAATGAGAGGAATACTAGTGGAATTAGCGACATCTACCGACACCTCTAGTTATACGAGTACTTATGAAGTACCTATTGTCTGTGTAGAATATGATCGTCATTTGTTTGAAAATATTTCGTACATTATTATGAAATTTGTAGATGTAGTTTACAATTTGTAGATTATAATTCCGTTGTTTAATGCTACTAAAATTATGTACTTAAGTAGATAAAAATAAACTAAACAAACCGAACTCCACTGCTGATCCGTGGAACATTTTGAACATTTTCTTCACATCATGTAGCCGAACTGCGCCCCGCGGTTTCACCCGCGAAGACTACGGTTTTCACGCTACCTCAATTATGCCACGAGATCTCTACTTTTCCTGGATAAAAAGTAGCATATGTGTTATTTGAGGGTATAAGCTATCTTCATTTCTAATTTAATGCAATACCGTTTACCCGATTTAGCGTGAAGGAGTAACAAACATACAACAACAGACAAACTTTCTCATTTATAATATTAGTGTGATATGTTGTATGTGTGAACTCAAAAAATACGGGTCAAATATTGATCAAATCTAAATGGTACCACATGAGAACCACCAGCATTCAAATAAAAAAAGAATTATTTCAATCTTTTCACCTAGATGACGTTTATTTTTTTAATATTATTTCTCTCATTAACAATTATACAGCTATCAATAAAAGGTACTATGAAGAAAAAGTTGTGACGTAATATTTTGGATGGATGGATGGGTGGATGGATGTTTGTTACTTCAATCACGCTCAAACGGCTGAGCGGATTTGGATGAAATTTGGTATGTAGATACTTCCGGTCCCGGAATAACACATAGGCTACTTTTCATCATCATCATCCATAATCACAGCGCGGGTAAAACCGCGGGGCGCTGCTAGTATTATAAATGTGGAAGTTTGGATGGATGAAAGAAAGAAAGAACGAAAGAAATGAAATGAATTAAATGAAAGAAAGATGGGTGTTTGTTACTTATCCACGCCAAAAGGGCTGGACGGATTTGGATGAAATTTGGTATGTAGCTACTTCAGGTCCCAAAATAACACATAGATTACTTTTCATCATCATTATCATACTTATTTTATCTAAAAGTCGATTAATTTGAAATTAAATACGTAGTTTTAGGTAAAATAATACGTCACAATATTTGGTTTTAACTAAAACGACTTGCAATTAAATAAAATTCCTGTAATATTAGAGATAACGTTAAAAGGAATTATGCGAACTTGAAATTAAGCATAAAACGAATAAGAGCTTAAAATATTAGCTAGTTTGATCAATCACTATCACAAGATCAATTACTCTCTACTACCACCAGAGCAGGCACGCAATGCACGTAGAGCGCTCTCGACGAGCACTTGATAACTGAATCCAGCAATATGTTCGGTATTTGAATTGTTTTAAATTCCGAACGTGTGGGGTAGAAGCTTGTTTTTATGCATTACAAGCTGCGCCCCACGATGTTACCCGCGGTGAAATGGTACGTGGTATGAACGATGTTTGTGTGTTCCCCACGGGAACAACCGATGTAATTCCAAGAATATTACAGGGTATAAATCTTAATCATCATCTCAGCCATAGGACTTCAACTGCTGGACATATGCCTCCCCCATTGATTTCCACAAGGACCAGTTGGAAGCGGCCCGCATCCAGTCCCTATAAAAAGAATACCATAAGGTGGAATCACATTTTTTTTTATACTGTATAGATCTAGCGTTTGACCACTATCTCACTTTATGGTCAGTAAAAATGTGGTCGTAGATATTGTTATCACTATCATTATCATGTTATGATTTCTCACTGGCTCTCAAGGACTGCTGCCTGAACACACTATATGTGTTTTAGTGACCATTTTTCAAACTTGAGGTAGCTAGCCAGGCGGGTACTCGAAAGTACTGGATGGATGGATTATTATTACCATCATGCTGGGAATTTGATAATGGTGTTACCTTCACCGGAAACTGAAGCTGTTATTGGCGATCGAACCAGTGTTCGTGAGTTTGACAGCCGATGCTCCACCCGCTGAGCTATCATCGCTTCAAAAAAATATTGCATATATTTATTTCTTAAAATAGTTCTTTAAAGCCGCCTAAAAATCCCCCATATGTTTTGTTCGTAGTTACTATTGTACAATTCATAGAATGAAGGAGTTGTAACACTATTTTGTAAGCTCATTCTGGGAACAAAATCAAACGCGTATGATATTAGTGCCATAAATGTTTTTGTTATGTTACATCAAATATTGTGCGCTTTTATATGCGACTTTAAGTTTTGCACTATAAGTAGCTCGTTTGCAAAATTTATTTATTTTACGCCTAGTCATTTAGACTAATGACGTTTAGAATAATAAAAAATATTAAACCAATCGACCATAAAGAAGTTTCATGCAAATTTTATTATCCCGTTTATTGGGAAAATATGTGTTCTTTTTCTCGTACACGTCTTTTCAACCTATTAACAAGTTTTTTTTCTTATAACCTTTTAGCACGCCTCTTCGTACCAGAATCATATTTGAGGATACCAACGCTTTCCAAGTATCATGGAGAATATTATCTAGAGTGAAGGATTACACAATCTATCTGGGAAAAATAAATTACAAGCACCAAAAGTATCGAAGATAATTTTCTTACGGTACATGAAGAAATAGCGTAAAATACCTTATTAAACAAATAATCAATATTATTATTAATTAATGCAAACTAAAATTGCCTTGCATTGTTCCTTGCACTTTAAACAATTTCATTCTTACATTTATTTTGACGGTCGCCGTGGCTAAGTGGTCAGTGACATGACTTCTGTGTCTCCGGGACCTTTAGTTTGAATCCCGGCAGGGGCAAACGTTTTGTGCGATGAGTGTAGGCGTTTGTCCCGGGTCTTGGTTGTTTGTGTGTGTGCCACCCGCGATATAGGGAATCCTAGTGCGGGGGTTTGAGTGTAATAAATAAATAAATGAATGATGTCATTAATATATAAAATATTTTGAATTCTTTGATAGGTTAATATATAAAATAATGTAAAAGGATACAATTAATGATTCTAATACATTAGAATCATTAATCGCATCCTTTTATTCCTGGATCCCTGTCCTGAATGTCATCAGTATGTACTTAATAATTTATTATTATTATTATTTTCTTTTTTTTAACGGGCCTAATGCCTTTATTAAAATAAAACACTAATAATTAATTACAATACTGCAGATAACATTTGAGCAATCCACTAGCTATTAGTAGCCTATAGATAACTCAAATGTTCTAACCCGCTACCGGCCGGCAGTGTGCCCAGAATGCTATCGGATTTTCCAAAATTTATCTGAGCATTTGATCGATGCGACGCGTGACCAAAATGCTGGCACATATTTGGCTCAACGAATCAGCATTGCAATTCAACGTGGCAATGCTGCTAGCATTCTGGGCACGCTGCCAACTGGTAGCGGGTTCGAGCAAATGCTCTATTTTAGAAATTGGCAACCTATAGATAACTCCGATGAGTTATCTATAGGCTGCCAATAGCTAGTGGATTGCAAATGTTATTGTAGTAGCTGCAGTACTGTAATTGGTTATTAGTATTTTATTTTAATAAAGGATTAAATTAATTAATTTAGGCATCGGCACATTATATAAACAAAACATATTATATAGTATTCAACAATGTTACAGGACAGGAATCTACCTTATGCTTGTTTTCTTCTTTACGGTTTTGTTACAGTTGGATTTATTCTAATTAACGAGGTAAGGCGATATATCAACACCACTTCTTCAGACTTTGGTTCTCAAGCTCCGATCTTTTTCAAAGGCTAAGAGAGTCACGAACGAAGGCTAATTGCAGCCGACCCATTCATGGATGTCAAAGCCTAAAACTTCTAAGAGAATTACCCACTTCAGTCAAAGAATCATCACCACTCACACAAGCTTTTGTTACAGGTAGCATGCAACATATCGGCAATCACTTGTGTACAATGATTATCATTGCTTGTGTACCTACGTTTGCTAAGAAAATTATCATTCGTAATCGAATACATGTTTCTCACGTTAGTATTATAATAATATTTATTCAATGTTGCAAATATGCTGCAATCATTCTGGGCATTCTGCTAGCCGGTAGCGGGTTAGAGCGTTTGAGTTATCTATAGGCTGCCAATAGCAAGTTGATTGCTCAAATGTTATTGTAGTAGCTGCAGTATGGTAATTAGTTATTAGTATTTTATTTTAATAACGGCATCGTCCCTGTAAAAAAAAGATGTTAAAAAACTGCGTATATTACATACTATAGCGCGGAGATAATAAATACACTGAATTTATAGTCAAGAACATGTATAATAATAACTCACTGAAAATGTAAGTGAAGTAAGAAAAATATTATATATATTTTTCTAGGGTAAATTGTAGGCGCGCGGCAACGCACGCGCGTTCCCGTCGGTGAACTGATGGTCACTAAATGCGGCGGCGGCGTCGCATAGGCTCGATCCGGCGCCGGAGCGCGCTTGTAAGGCCGCGCTCACTTTGGATGCGAATTATATCGTACGTAAACGTGTCCAAAGTGAGCGCGGCCTAAGCGTGCCGATCGTCTACAATTTGTTACTGCGGGGAAAGGAGTGGTGCTAACTGAATGGTTACGCGCTATAATACTTGGCTGGCCGGTTGGCGCAGTTGGTAGCACTCTGTCTTCTGAGCTGCTGGTCCCGGGTTCGATTCCCGGACAGGTCAAACATTGTGTGTATGAACATATCTGTTTGACCTGTATCTGGTTGTGTATATGTATATAAGTATATATATCAGTCATCAGGTTACCATAACACAGGCTCTGCCTTGTTTGGGACCTGAAGACCTTGTGTGAATGATAAAAAAAAAAATACTACTGTTTTGTTTTAAAAACTTGATGAGGGAGACGGTTACGATAAAGTCCAAATTAGTATGATGCTTATCAATAACAACACTAAAATTAGATCTCTTTGTATTATTATTGCAGGTAGTTTTAGGTAAAATAAGTTGCCACTTAATTGGTGAATAAAACTACCCCCAATTGGCCAGCAATTGAATATAACACGCATAATATTTTAATATAGCGTAGTAGGTAGCGTTCATTTTTAAGATTTTTAGTGAGTTTTAGCTAGGTCCAGTGATTAACAGAATAAAGGCCACTTATTACGACTAATAAAACAGGCGTACCTTAGATATACATTAGAATGATTTTATGCTAACATAAACAATCAAAGATCGACGAACACCACTGTCAGGACTGGGATACGCAATGTTACCCAATGAATATTATTTAGGGACTAATTATTGGTTACTAAATCACATTAAAAAAATCAATGTTATGTCTATCATGCGATCATAATCTATTATACCAGTGCGAGAAGGGACGTTACGACGAACGCTGCGCACTCAAAATCCTTATGAAGGTTTCCGGAAGAAGCAGAAAAAATTGTCGATCGTGATATCGACTACGCGTAAGTGCCACGTTATACCCGTAGAAACAGTGTACAGTAATTATGAACGTGAGTTATTATGAATTATCTATCACTTTACCCAAAATGCAAGCATCATCTTTAAAATACAGATAAAACTAATAACAGAAACCAGCATGTAACATTTCATCAAACAAAACCACGCTCAAGATTTTTATAAGATCAAATCTGATACTTCAAAGACCTAAAATTGAAAGCTCCAAGTTCAAAAACTTCACTCAAAAGCCTCAAATTTGAAGCTTCAATATCGCCTGAATGTTAACTTTCTCTATTCGCTTGCTGTCGGAACGAATATTTCGAATTTGAATTGGTAGAAAATTCAATTCTGAATGCACTTTGAACCATTCTGAACAGTACTTGCTCGATATTCTTGTGAGGGCATATCTCCTATAAATATTCATGATGATGTGAAATCATTTCAGAATATATATTTAACTAGCTGCGCACCGCTGCTTCACCTGTGTGGTGATTATTAATGATGGTTATGATGATGATGAAAAGTAGCCTATGTGTTAATTCTGGACCCGAAGTCCAGATTAATTATTACCTAATTTCCGGCATTATTACCTAATTTCATCAAAATCCGTTTTACCCGCGTGATGATGAGAAACGGTGATGATAGTGATAATGAAAATAACTCTATGTGTTAATCCAGGGTATAAGCTATCTGTGTTCCAAATTACATTAAAATCCGTTTTGTAGTTTTTGCGTGAAAGAGTAACAAACAGACATCCATACAATCATGATGATCAATCATGATACATTCATACATCCATATTCACAAACTTTCGCATTTATAATTATAGTAGGATTAGTAGTGGTTGTGGTTTTACCGGCGTGGATTACGGTTTTCCCGCTACCTCATATATCCCACGGGAACTATACTTTTTCCGGGATAAAATTATGTGTTAATTTAAGTCTAAACTTTCTCCATACCCAATTTCATCGGAATAGGTGCAGCCGTTTGAGCGTGAAGGAGTACAAGCATACACACTAACTCAAAATTCACACAAACAAACTTTCGACGTTATTTTATTAGTGGGATGGGATGTGTGAATGGTATTGTTCGTTTCTGCCGCTCTTTTGTAATGTAATGTCAATTTGAAGATCGAGTCACGTACTTACCTAGGCAAATAACTCACTGATCGGTAAGACTCTTCTCCAAGAAGTCTCGCATTAGAAGGTATCACTGTGTGTATATCGGCCACCAACCAGGTGGACAGACGACCTGACTAAGATCGCAGGCAAGGGCTGGATGCGGGCCGCTTCCAACCGGTCCTTGTGGAAATCAATGGGGGAGGCATATGTCCAGCAGTGGACATCCTATGGCTGAGATGATGATGATGATGATGACTGTGTGTATCACTGAGACAAATCTACCATCTCCAATAGAAACATAGAGAAGAAAGAAATGACTGAAACAGACTGCTGCGAAGTTACTTTTAAAAGCGACAAAGGGAAGTTGGCGTGTCAGATTAAATCTTGCCGTGCCGACTTTACCACCCTTGGGATATGTAAAGAACTTCCATGAAGTACATTTTCAGGGCAGATTAAAGGTTATTATAGTTCACTATAACATATGTACATTATTTTCTTTCGTTTTTTTCTTTTCTCAGCCATGTGCGTCCACTGATGGACGTATGCCTCCCCCATATAGGGGGGATTTGCCATTACTCGCCACTCTTGGCAGGCGGGTTGGCGAGCGCAGTATGATTTCCGGTCCTCAGAAGGCGCTGCTGCCCACCTCCTGGTACGTTGTCCCTTAGCCGACTCTTACGGCACCCACGGGAAGAGATGGGGGAGTACTATTCTAGGCCGGTACCACCACGGCCACATATGTACATACATAAGACGAATCTACAATCACACGTCGTGTAAGTTCGTCAATCGCTTCCTTGTCGGGCGTGAAACTTACCTACATTAGTAACATCACGTCGCGGGTAGAGTTCAAGAACTTGAGACATAAATTGTAGCGGATCAGCCTCTTGATGGGGCCTGTTCCACATTTCTTGGTAAGACAGGATTTAAAATTTTACGGACATAATAGTTGGAAACCGATATAATATGACGAACGTGTTCGCTTATTTAGGTAGTTCACATACAATTGATTGAAATATCGTTATTTATGCTACACTGGTAGATACTTGATACACTGTAAAGTGAGTAGATAAACAGATAGATAACACTTTATTGCGTCGTAATTTTTCTATTTAAATTTGACATAAGTAATGTATTAAGGACTATGAGCCTTCTGAGCAGGCTCAGAGTCGCACAACGAGCTATAGAGAGGGCTATGCTCGGAGTTTCTCTACGCGAGCGAATCAGAAATGAGGAGATCCGTAGAGGAACAAAAGTCACCGACATAGCCCAGCGGATTAGCAAGTTGAAGTGGCAGTGGGCAGGGCACATAGCTCGAAGAACCGATGGCCGTTGGGGTCGAAAGGTTCTCAAGTGGAGACCACGGACTAGCAAGCGCAGCATAGGACGGCCACCGACCAGGTGGACAGACGATCTGACTAAGATCGCAGGCAAGGGCTGGATGCGGGCCGCTTCCAACCGGTCCTTGTGGAAATCAATAGGGGAGGGCTATGTCCAGTAATGGACATCCTATGGCTGATGATGGTGAATGTATTAATTCAGATCTGACATTTTAATGTATTTCATTTGTGTGTACTAAATGGGCGTAATTTGCCTGAAATAATTGTGAAAAGCATTTGATTTTTTAAACTACTAAAATACGTCAATATAACAGAATCGACTTCACTTTCGCCGAGCATCTATTCCTTTCGTTTCCATGTGAAAGTTCCATGTAACATGAAAACGACTAAAATTAAGTATTAATAAAAAAACGATAAAAATGAAATAATTACAAAAGTAGCTATAAATCCGAGGGATGAGATATAAATGAGAATACTCTAGAGAATAGAAAGGATATGAGTATTCTGCCAAAGGTGAACAGAACAGGAGAACAGAAAGCCTGGTTAGCTTAAAATGACAAAATCATGTTTGCAAAGGCTAAATTGTAAACCACGGCATAACAACGTTCTAAATTTACATATTTGAGAAAATGTCTTAAGTCGTATTTTTTTAAGTCTCTCATATAAGTCTTAAGAGGAAATATGATTTAGATACAAAGTATACTGATGCCGTTTGACTATTATAGTACCTTAAGACTAACTAAAGAGGGACCAAAATTATTGTGATACTGTATCTCCTAGAATAGTCGAATGAGGCCGCACATTTCATCTAGTTGTTAGTATGTCTATCAAAGTACGTATTAGAATAAAAGAAAAAAATACGTAAAAGAGATCAATCGTCACGTAGCTGTTATAGCTACGTGATTTCAATTACAGCAACAAAGATACGTAAGCATTAACTTTCAGGCAGGGAATATACTACCATAATAAGCTTCTTGTAAACTTGTAAGGGTTGCAAAATGTAGGTTTGGGAAACAATACCCTGGGAAGTTTTTCATTTGGCGTTCTGCCAGCATACGTGGATTTGGTAACCGTGACTTTTTAAGATTAACAGGATAAATAACATGCAGTTTGGTAGCTATAAGCGTGAGTATTGAGCAATTTTTTTTTTTTTTATTTACAATAGGCAGGCGTTTGACCACTATCTCACCTGATGTTAAGTGATGATGCGGTCTACGATGATTCACGCGTATATATATAACGAGTATGACGAAGCAGGTGGGTATTAGGTACGAAAAAGACGTTTAAATTTATTGGATTGAATTTGATACGAAAAGGAGCTTAGTACCTTGGGATTGAGAGTGGTCATTTTTTTGGTCTCTACTTGCGTGAATACTTGGGCCCCTATCAAGTCCTTGGGTCGTCAGGCCAGGAGCTTTTTTATTTTTTATTTATTTATTAACTTTCACACAAGGTATTCAGGTCCCAAACTAGGGAGAGCCTGTGCTATGGTACAAACAGACATGTTCATACACACAAATGTTTGACCTGTCCGGGAATCGAACCCGGGACCAGCGGGTCAGAAGGCAGAGTGCAACCAACTGCGCCAACCGGCCAGTCAAAGCTGCATCGGAAGTCGCAGAATACGCAATACTGCACAAATATGAAACCCTATCTAACGACTGTATTTTTTCTCGCTTTTAAAACTGATCTATTCAGTCGAAGAAACTCATAGTACTGTACGCAATGACTAACTAACCTGGTTATATGATCTGTGGCTGCACCTAACCGCAGGCTCATGTTTTGCAGAGGCAAAATCGATAGGGTGAAATGCACAGTACACAGTGACTCTCATTATTCAACTACATACTTTATATTTTATGGTGGTTCAAATATGGACTATGAAAAAACAGAAGAATTTGTAGCCGTAAGTAATTCAATATTATAGTCATCGCGATCAGTCTCTCCCTTTATCTTCTCCATATATTTTCCTTCTCTATAGATTCTCCTTCTCCACTTTTGAACTTGCACACACACTCACACACCCGCATATGTACATAACCTCACACTACCACCAACACCACACGCTTCCTCACACACAAACTCACGCACGCGCGCACACACACACACTACCGTGGCATTGTAAATACGTAACTATTTTTGTATTGTAAACTTAGTTAAATTAAACAGTCTTAGAATATATACGTTCTTAAAACTTAGTAGTTAATGTTAAATTAATTTTTGAATAACGTGATTCAATTACATGATATTAATAAATGTATCATATAGGAAGGAGGTCCCCAAAATACAGGTTGACCTAGTTTGGGGGCCAAAAAATACTTAAGTTTGTAGCAATGTAATATACCAATAAACGTTATTATTATTATTATTATTTTATGGTCTTTCAGGCGATGGTGGTCAGTACGGTGAAACTCTGCTGTGTCTGTGTCATGCCTAAATAATGTAGGTATAATGTGCTTGAGAACATTCTCCTTAGGTCGTCGTATATACGATAGAATATACAGAGAGCAAATGCCTCTTAGCATACTGACTTTTTTTTTTTTTTTATACTGCATAGATCTAGCGTTTGACTACTTGATGGTCAGTGACGATGTGGTCGAAGATGTTACCACGCTAGATCTAGAATGCTCACTGGCTCTCAAGGACTGCTTGTCTGAACACAATAAGTGTTTGGTGGTGGTTTTTCAAACTTGTGGGTGGCAGCTAGCCAGGCGGGTATTCGAAAGTACCCTACCACCATGCTGGAAATGTGATAACTGTGTTACCTTCACCGGAAGCTCAAGCTGTTGTTGGGGATCGAACCAGTGTCCGTCAGTTTGATAGGCGACGCTTCCCCCCCTGAGCTATCATCGCTTCAAAACTGTCTGGCTAACTAATAAGCCCACTGTCTAGCTAATAAGTTGAATCTTGATGCATGGTCAATCTTTCAGTATTGTCTAATTTGTCATGAACTTGGTTCATAGACATGGCACATATTATGATGATAATACTAACCCACATGAGCGGTTACTAAAATAGCAGTTTGGCATATTTTTGGAAGCAACTGACAAACGCTCGTTTCATGATATAATTTGACGTTAGTCACGTCTTCGAACAGTGTGTGTTACCAGTAAAGACCTACGGAACTGAATCGCGGTCTGTGACTATGGGCCTTCTGAGCAGGTTGAAAGTTGGACTACGAGCTATGGAGAGGGCTATGCTCAGGGTTTATCTACGCAATCGAATCAGAAATGAGGAAATTCGCAGACACAAGACATCGACATAGTCCAGCGGATTAGTTAATTGAAGTGGCAGTGAGCAGGGCACATAGCTTGAAGAAAGGTTTTCGAATGGAGACCGCGGACTGGCAAGCTTAGTATAGGGCGGCCACCGACAAGGTGGACAGACGACCTGACTGAGATCGCAGGATTGCGGGCCGCTTCCTGATGATGAGGTTACCTTAGGTTTCCCTAAAAATGCAGTCTAGAATTTTTTCATCTCCATTTTTATTATTATTACATATTATGTATAAGTTTGCGTTTGACAACTGTCTCACCTGATGCTAAGTGATGACGTTGTCTAGGATTTTCAAATTTTCAAATTCCTACAAGATTTTCTCGTTTAGGTTGTCAATTATCCTTAATAATGCATGGTACAGTTTAATAAACATAATATATAAGGTATCTATTGTTCCCGGTGAAGACGCGATATTGCATATTTATATGATAACTTCATCCTTTTCCACATCTCATCAAACATCTGTCCGGGAAGGGTTAGGCTGAAAAACATGAGAAAATATTCACCTGAGGAATCTAAAGTGCTCTGAGCTTCCCTTTGGCGTTACATACCATGTTTACTTAACTTTATTTGTAAAAACTTTAGGTGCTAATTATGAAAATAATTAAAATTTTATATATAATCCTACATTTGGAGGAAAATGCACAAAAGTATAAAAAATGCAGGTACTGTTGTAAGTATCTTTTATAACGGTGTGGCTCTATGACTTCATTGGTCTCTGGGCCCTTGGTTCGAATCCCAGCAGGGGCAAACATGATAGGTAATGTGATTGGGTATGTCAATGCTTTCCGTGGCACTCAATGAATCTGGGAGCGAGGTTGTGAGTATGAAAGCGTTTATTAGTTTGGTCCTGTTTAGTTTAGTAAGGACATTTAAGTTCAGTCTTTGTTCAAGTTGTACTCCAAATTCGGTCTACTCATATCAGTGATACGTTTATTGCTACAGCTATCTACATTTTTACGGCACAATTTACGTGTTTGTACCGATAAAATGTTTATTTCAGTCTACATAACCATTTATTTGTTCCACTCATCGCCGAGTTTCAATCAACCACCGCACGCTCCTAATGTAGGTAAATTCAGTTCGAACTCATTGTAACATAGAACCTTATTGCTTTAGAAGAAGGTCCATTGGAATATTTGTGTTGCTGTCAAAACCATCGTGATTTCGGTGTCAATCGAGTCACGTCAACAAGTTCAAATTTGAACTCTATTCGCTTGCAAATAAGAGTTGTGATGATTTTATTTTTGTTAGGTGTTGCAGGTGAGTGTGCCACTATTTGGCATGTTTCACGAATGTGTCGGACGATCTGAATGCGATTGCCAAACATGGTGATTGGGACCAATTCAGTAATTCTGTTTGAGTGGAAATAAAACAGACGTTAAAAACTATACGAGATGATTTTCTTTTTTACAACTACTTTTATCCATTATGATCACATATCATGATCTGTGTCTATGATTATTGATTCACTAAGTTTTAGAATTGTACATAATAATGTAATTTATTGTTAAAAAAAATCAAAGTTATACGATATTACAATAACGATTTAATATATTCGTATCTGCACATTTTATGTAAGCCAAAAAGTTTATACATATATATACCGTAAGTTTGTTAAGATCTTTATATATACGCCTCAATATGTTCAGTTAGTAGGTACGTATAATATACGTACTAACTGAACATAACAAGACGTATATGTCTGTCCTTTTGTCTGTCTGTTCTGTCCGACCTGACTAAAAACGCAGGAATAGCCTGAATTCGAGCGGCTTGCGACCGGTCCTTGTGGAAATCAATGGGAGACGCTATGTCCAGCTGTGGACGTCCTGTGGCTGAGATGATGCTGATCTTTTTAACGCTACTCATTTGGCTGCAGACTTATGTACATATACAAACTCTTTATAATTAACAAAAATCCGGTTTTTTATGTATTTGAATTGTCCGCCTCAACAAGATACCGTTAACAGCTTGTTAAACATGTCAACGGCTACCCCTCGATTAACGAACCGATAAAAATAATGATAGATTACCAGAAGAGGATACGGTTATAGGAACTTGCCTCAAGTGCTTCTGTTATTCAATCGAAGTAACAAAATAAGTTTTAAATAAGATATTTCTAATGCAGTTATAATAACGTACAAATTAATATAACAATAATTATGAATGATCAATTTGTAAACTCTAAGGCTTTCACGGCCGGCGTTGCAAGTTGTATGTATTGCTTCCGGGCTGTTTGGCCGTGGTCTATGTGAAACGTTTGTTCCAGACGTTTCGTCGATCACTGCGGTCGACATCTTCAGTGGTTGAGGTCCGAGCGGCGACAAGAGCGTAGAACTCTCCTTCGCGGTGTCTTCTCTGATACTTCAGTATCAGAGAAGCAATACATACAAAATGATCAATTTATTTTATTTAATTAATGTTGTTATTAACACTGACGTGGTTTTGACACATTATGAATGTATAAAACACGGGAATTGCTCACGTAATAAGTCAGAGGGTTCCGCCTATAATTTCAACCACATTCGGTGGTCTTTTTCAACGAGAATACGGGGCGCTCGCGGACTCGGTCGCGGTTCGCCTGGAATCTCACCGAATGTGGTTGAAAGTCGGAACCCTCTGACTTATTATGTGAGTGATTCCCGTGTTTTATACATTCATAATGGATCAATTAATGGTTATTGATAATAATGTTTACTAAATGATAAATATTGAATATACATAATGTAAAGTTGGTGCATGGGCAATGGGCATCTACATTTTCTTATGAGTGATGAATAATTGAAATGTTGGAAAAAATACATTCTTATCTTACTTTATCATATTACTAGTATACACTACACTACATACATACATATAGATACATATTTATATGAAGAAATGAATACATAGACATTTTCTTAATAAGTATCTATTTACTATAATAAATCGACGCAGTAAGTAGGTACCAAACGTATTAAAACTCTTAGATTGAAACTAACTTAGGTACGTATTATAACGTTTAGTTAGGCATGTCCTTTTCAAGTAATATTTATAATTATGTGAGTTAAAGTATCAGCCCCTGGGGATTTCCATAACGAGCACTCGAAAATCCGATATGTCGATCCACATTTTAACGAACATAAATCGGTTTAATATATTACCATGTTCATTGAGACATGGCATCAACTTAATTCATGCGAATTTATTTCAATAGTTAATTAATTATTTTATTCACTCTAAGTACCAACAATTCTTTAGAATCCTTGAAAGATAGAAAATTTCAATATTTTTTTTAGAAATTTATTGTGACCACCACGGAAGTAAATACTCTATCGAACAAAAAAGAATCATCAGAATCGGTTCATAAACGACGAAGTTACCCGCGAACACATATAAAAAAAATGTATACGGTTGAATTGAGTAACCTTCTTTTGGGCAGTCGGTTAAAACAATAAAAAAAGTGTTATGTTTTAAATTATAATACGGGACACACTGGACATACGCCTCTCCCGTTTATATTCACGAGAATTGTTTAGAAGAGACCTGTATTGGCCTCACTTTATGTTGGTTCTCATTGGTGGTTCATTGAAAATAGAGAACTTGATTCCATGAGATTCGTTGGGTGAAAGCACCAGTGACAATGGAGACGAAGTGACATTTCATAATGGGTAAAATTCCCATTCCCTGATAAGACTGGTGAGCCTTGATGTACGTTTCCCAACCGGTGCAATACCAGAAACTGCACTAACCGTGCTTAGACAGCGCCGATAAAAACAATAACTTAAATCCCTCGTATAAACCCACCACACGTTATGTCGAGAGCAAAAAGACACTATGACGCAATACGTACCCGTCGTAACAATTTATGTCACCAGTTTGATTAAATCCGTCAGAGCGTAACCTTCAGGAGTCCGTCTAAGCCCGGGACGTGTTTACCTCCGCGCCAACGCGCAACTAAAATCCGGGACCAATACTGCCTGAGCCGTGATTAGGAAACAGTCGATAGTACCAACCAGCGCTTTAGATGTCGGGTTTAACTTAAGATGTAGTTTGGCATACATTCATTCTAGCCTCAACTGTTTTTGAAGTTAAAACTTCTTTAGGCGCATTGAGCACTTTTTGGGTGAAGAAAAATCATAGAACCCGCGTCATCGTCACGATCTGGGTACGCTGCCGACCGGTATCGTCAATATTTGTGATGAGTGTATCCATATTTATTAAGATGTGGGCACATCTTAATCTCGTGACAATTATAAAGCACCCATCCTTCCGAGATACACACAATTAATCTCTCTCCTTCCATGTCACGGCAAATTGCAAATCGATCCTAATTCTCGCGATGATTTATTATATTATTAAATTACGTAACACTCCACCGAATTCGAAGAGCGCTTTTATAGCATTTCGGTTTCGTCACATTACGTAACATTCGCGGCAACATCTCATAATAATAGGTTAATATAAGAATTTCATGAAATATCGATCTGCATCGATCAGGCATTTTTTTTATTCAACGCAGGTATTTTACTTTATAACATATTTATCTAATTGTGTTTTATTGCAATAAATTTTCAATAACATTATTTATCTTATTATGTCCTGGCTGTTTCCAGGCAAAGATGCCATTCGCCGCATTACCGCGCTTAATGGCACACTCAAATCACACGGCGACTAAATCTTAAGAGTAGCCAATATGTAATAGAAAAAATGGTAATATACTTAGAAAAAATCATAAAATTAGTTAAATATGATTCTTATTCTAAGGAATAAAATTCCCGTTGACCAGTTTGAATTTTTTCGTGATATTAAATCTTCCTTTTTTACACATTATATAGTTAGTTTGATTGCACAGAATTAATACTAATTCTGCTATACTCGTCTGCGTAATAAGTCGCATTGAGTCATATTATATAGCTCTAAATTTTATAACTCGATAGCCATAGCTAATATCAAATATACAACGTTCTTCATCCCTGGCTAAATTTTCCTGTTGGATTCTCTGTGTTAATATTTTATTTTTGATTATCTATTATTCAAATTATCATGTCTGGGAACAGCTACCTATGCCATATATACCACAAGGCATAATGCATATATGTATCTTTTGCCCCGCACAAAAAGTTAGAATAGAATAATATTATAATAATGTTTGGTTGCATAAAAAGTTGATACATAGGTGGAATATTTTTTATATTAATATTAATTCAGATCTTAAGTTAATACAGAGCCTACAACATTTTGCTGAAAAGCACCGTGCAAATATTCATTATAACATTAAATTAGACCAGCGTTGTTTGAAAACAAATCATACATGCAGACGACTATAAACATATAATTAAAATAAGTCATAACTTACAATATATCAGTTGAATAATTTATTTTGTAGAATCGTTTTTATAAATGTTACGGTCTAGTTAGCCGGCTGGCTAACTCTGCTGGCCAAATTGGCTTATGTGGCTACATAAGCCAATTAGTAGTTATTAGTAAATAGTTATAATTTCATATCCTGATTTTGATGCAAATAAACATGAAACGATTACATTTACTCATTTCAACGGAGCGCCCTCAAGCTCAGCGTAGCATTGTGCTTGTTGATTGACACATATTGCCTCCTCACAGGCAATAACCACAGATTATATAACAGTCGCAATTTGTCCGAAATGTGGACCGTCTTCGACCGTTATCGGATCTTATAAGCGACTTAAGGTCTGAGTAAGCGGAATTTCTGTACAGATTTACTTTGCAAGAGCGACGATAAGCAAACCAATTTACAGGTAGCACACGGTTCGGCCCTTCACGTTTATAAGGGCCATAAGTCTTGGGACTGCTGCTCGTAAGTTGTTTATAAGGGTCAGTCGTCTCGGAGCTCTTAGTACTGCTTATGGATCCTCTTAAAAGTGTTTTACAAGATGTTCTGAGACCTTTTACTGGTAATTACTTAGCTTTGAGATTTTTATGAGATATTTTTACATTTTTTTGAAAATATTGGCACTTTATATACTTATGTTACCGACACGTTATACTTAAGTTGTATATCTTGGACTTTTCTATTAAGTTATAGTATTAATTAGTTTAAGTTCTAGTTTTAATTATTAAAATTTTTAGACTAGTGTTTTACTATGGTTTTAAAATTACATTGAATATACAACAAATAACCTTATGTGCAAAATGTTTGTATGATACATAGTTACATGCCATTTATTTTAATTAATGTGCCTGTTTAATAATAATTAGTCTGTTCTTTTTTGTGATTAATTATTATTTTATTATTATCAATATGATACCTATAGAATGAGACTATACCAACAAACTTTTGTGATATGGATTTTTGAATTCGAAATGACGTCATTCTGTGTCAATTAGTAATTTGAGTTAAATAATTTGCCAGTTATTATGTTTGACGGAATACGAAGATACGGTTATATGTGTAAGTCTTATGTGTGAATCGTACGAGGTGTAAGTTTTTAGAACATATAGTTTGTCTGTTGCCTAATGGAAGACTTGGAAGAGGATCCGTCGCGGATGGCAAGAGATTTGGCATTTGAACACTGCCCTACGTCCTTATTGTCATGCCTACGGAACAGAACGGAAAAATGAGTGGACAGGAGCAAATCAAAATTGACAAAGAACTGTTTCGGTCTGCCCTGAACACGAAAAAGTTTAAAAAGATGACTGCCTACAGTGATGGAGAGGCATCTGAAGAAGAAGTCGTACTAATTAATTTAATACCTACTTATCCGATGAAAATAGTCAGTTGACAAACCGAAGCTGAGTGAATCGTTCCTTCATCTGTGAATTGGATACAAAATTAAGAGTCACTATATGTTTAATGAGGGCACATCCATACAAAGGCTGATATCATTATTCATGTTCTTTGTTATTGAAGAGTGTCTTCAAGCAACGGTGCGGATCAAAGTGCTAAATACAGTTCATACACAAGTTTAAAAGCCCATTCTGTGGTCAGAGGAAACATGCGGTTTCTTTGAAGACATTGTCGCAAGAATATCAATGAAAGGCCGAGATGAATTTGGATATTTCTTAAACCTGTTTATACCTTTATACAGGGTGGGGCAAATTTTTGGCCCCTTCAGGGTAGCTACCTTTTCTTTTGTAGTTAGTAGGTTTTGTTCTTAGAAACCTACTTTATTTTGAAGAAAAATTTATTGCCATTTTTAGTTTTTTGAAAATAAGTAAGGATCGCCCAAAAAATGACATTTGTACAAAAAAACAAGTTGGTCTTAATCGACTCTATTTCCAACCAGAAACACTTTTCCCAAAGTAACGTACCAAATCAAATCGTAAGTTTTGGCAATAATTAAAAAAAACCGTTCCCATACATTTTCTATGAAAAAACGAGTAAGTGAAAACAACAATGTCACTCATTCAATGGTTCTTAATTTAAATTCGTATGACAAAGCATCTATAGGTACGTGTATTATGTCACTTATGGCTCTCAAGGACTGCTGTCTGAATGCACTATGTGTTTGGAGACAGTTTTTCAAACTTAGGGGTAGTAGCTAGCCAGGCGGGTACTAAAACGGTGTTGCCTTTACCGGATCCTGAAGCCGTTGATGGGGATTGAATCGTCACTTTGACAGCCTAAATTCCCGCAGCTGAGCTATCATCGCTTCTAATAAAGACACATATATTTAAAAGACACAGACATAGATATCCATCTTTTTTATATTAGAAAAAGAAGTTAAACCATTTATTTACACATAACGAGTACACACTATAAAATTACATATCACAACGGTTACCTTCGAGTGGAAAAAAACGCTGTATATAAATTTAGTCATAATTTTTATTTCGTTCGATATGAATAATAATAAGCCTACACTTATATGATAAAGAGGAAACATTTGTTTGTTTATTTGTTTCCATCGAATAGGCTTTGAAACTACTGAACCTATTAAAAAAAAATCTCACACTGATGGGAAGCTGCACTATTCCTGGGTGACATAGGCTATACTATTTTCCATAAAATTAGGGATGGATATAATTTTTAATATTTTACTCGTAGCCGTAGCCGTAGCGTAGCCGGGGCCGAATGCTAGTCATGTATATGTATTACCTATTTCATATTACATTAATATTATTATCACCACTTTAAGACACTTGCTAACAATTGCTACCCTCACAACTGGTACCTACAGAACCGGACGCTGCTTCGCTCGGCCTACATTTCGAACAAGCAAGTCCACACTATAGAAACTGTGTGGGTGCAGCTGACATATATACATAATAGTTACCTACAGGTTGTTGGAACGTTATTACAGCGCTGGAACTGGGCTGCAGTTTCCGCGTCAAGCGGTCCGCTTTCAGTTTCGAACAAACAGTGAGCCGCGATATTACATGATACGGATGGGGGCTTCATTGAACAGCGAGACATATGAACAATATTATTGATAATTGATTTACTTAGCATAATAGGTACCTATATTGAAAGCCATTCTGATAATTTTTTAAACACTCCCACACCAAAATGAACCGGTGAGAAGTTAGCTGACAACAGTGTCTGATCTAATCCGGACAATAATTTTAGATTTCATTTTGCAGAAAAAAGTTAATACTAAAAAATGCCGTAAATACCCAAAAACTCAAGGCGGCTCGATCTGTTCTCGTAATCTGCTTATTATTTTAGCGGTAGATTAAGCGTTAGGACGAGCATTTAAAAAAAACCTATGTTTTTTTTTTAAAGAAAGACTAGCTTACGTTTGACCACTGTGTCACCTGATGTTAAACGACGACGCGGTCTAAGGTTAAGCACGCAAACTTAGAAGGAACCTATTCACTCGCGACTTGAAGACTCCGAGGTTGTACTTATCGGGAAACACAGACTAACTAACACTATGTTCCGTTTTCAAAGAATTTAATCATCGAATCTCCTGAAACGTTAAACTATTTATAACTAATAATAATATTTCTTTATAAACAATTAATGTATCAACAAAATAAACACTAACTCAAGGCAGCTAAAACTGTAATTCATGGAATAATCTTCATATAACCTTAACGGTAGAGCAAAAATTTTGTATGAAAAATAACAGATGCCTATCTAGATCTAAACATTAAACAAAAACATTTCAAGGAATAAAGTGGTCAAATTTTTTGAAAACCCGAAACAATATTTCAATATTTTCTGATGTAAATAAGAAGGGTTATGGCCATTTTTATTAATATTAAGGCATAGGCCTTAATATTAATAAAAATGGCCATTTGTAAATAATAATGCGAAGTGATAATTCACTTCGCATTTTAAGCGCTTCTTGGTATTTTTTTAAATATTTTGTTTATATCTATGCACACAGATTAATTCATTACAATCAGCAAGATAACGCCCCCTCCGCGTTTTGTATCATTTTATTAGTTAAAGTAGCACTTGTAATTCACAATAAAAAAGATACCCCATTTTAATAGCGTTCGTCTTGGTCTCATGTAGAATAAAATATTGTCTGTTATTCCCGAATTGTATTTACGTCGCTCGTATATATCCCAACACCCACAGGGACTGAACAAGCTGGCAATCCTAATGTTTACTACAAATACTTATGTAGGTATGATAATAGTGATTTAAAAGAAAAGCTGTCAGTGGAATTCAGATAACGAGTTAGAACAAAATTTGTTACACGTCATTCAATACTTTACAGATACTTAGAAACCTCTCAAAAGGGACCTTAAAGTAAAGGACCCCAACAATAACACACATTACAGTATATTAATACTTTAGATTTATAGCGCGAGACAATACGCGGCCATATCGCTAAAAGCAACTATCTACCAGGCTAATAATGAAAGCATATTCAGAGAAAACCGTGAAACTGTGTGGCGTAGCTGCTTCTTAGACTCTTCTTGCTCTCAACTTGTTTTAAAGTACTGTGAGTACATATTAGAAAATAATAACATTGCTATCATATATACAGATAACTGTAAAGTTTACAGCTATCTGTATATGCAATGCAAACGTTTACAGTGTAAACGTTTGCATTCCCAGTGGGAAACATTAGTTGTTATACTGTAAAGATCTAGCGTTTGACCACTATCTCACTTGATGGTCAGTGATGATGTGGTCGAAGATGTTGTCATGCTAGACCTATAATGCTCACTGGCTCTCAAGGACTGCTGCTTGAACACACTATGTATTTTGGTGACAGTTTTTCAAACTTGAGGGTGGTAGCTATCCAACCAGCTATCATTTAGTGTTCAAAGAGAACCAGAGCCTGCAGCACATATCTCGACACCCTTAAGCACCCATAACGATGGTTGCCTTTTCATAAACAATGTGGAAACGCCAAAATTGCCCATTTCAAAAAGTTATATGGTTTCATTGAATGAACGTCGTGCTAGGTAGAACTTCCCCCCAGAAAATAAAAATACCCCCTCAGATGTATCTAAAATGAAGGAATAAATTCGGACCGCTAGTGGAGTGCAGATGGCAAAGCAACAGTATGGTATTCTGTTGTCGTCAGTATTGTAGCGGTCAAGACCTACAAGTATTCTATGACGACGATCTTTTGGCACTTCAATTATTTGTACAGGAGGACGTTATTATTAGCTATCGATATATATTTTGGTCAATTATAAGTAAAAATAATAATAACTTGATAACGGTTATACAGCAAGCAGAGCGTACCACCGAATACAAGTGATAATCCAAAATTATTATGTATAATTAATATTGTATATAATGGAATAAAAATATAATATTCAAGATTTCTTAGAAATAACTAACAAAGCTATTTAAACCATTTTAAAGATTACTTAAGTTAATCCATAAAAAACTTTTCAGACGTGCTATAGATAGTGGCCATTTCCTCTTATCTAAAGAATAAATGGTAATTTTCATAATGGCTCTAAAGATAGCTTTAATATTTATATTAAGATTAAAAACCCATTAAATCCAACTCGCTACACCGGAAGAGTTGAAAAATTTTGGCAAAGTGCTTAAAACACTTCAAGCAATATTTTAAGCAACATTTTTTTAATATAATTTATTCAAGTTGGTATTTTTATGCTGACCGAGTATATAGTACTTATTGTGTTACAAATTGAAGTTTCTCCCGGCTTGTCGTCAAATATACACTACTAAACTTGTATCTGTATGCAGAAAGATTGTATCTGTACATTTATACACCGATTATAGCAGTAGGAGCGTCGCTGTCATACTGACGGACGGTGGTTCGATTTTTGAATTTGATACTGTCAAGTGTTCGTACACCTTCAAGTTTGTAAAACTATCACCAAACACATAATGTGTTGTGTGAGCGCATAATGTGTGAGCCTTAGACTCAATGTAAGGTCAATATTGAGTGTCAAGTTTAAGGAGACGCCTAGAATGTCTAGATTTACAGTTATCGGCACAGATACATCACGGAAAGCGGGGGTCAAATTAAATTGACTCCTATTCGAGAAAAATAGACACGCCTGCGTTTTATTGGCATTGAACTTGACCTAGTTATCATCACCCCAGTCGGAGACTGCCTTGACTCGATCCAGGTTCAAACGTTCAACCATGTCCTCCCTTAATACCTGTGTCTGGGCACCACTGCAGCGTGAGTTGGATATATAGGTCTCTACTACTGTACCGTCATCTGCATACCCAAAGGTGCCGGGCTTGCGTAGGTCATTAATGTGCAATAGGAACAGTGTTGCAGAGAGCACTGACCCCTGAGGAGCACCGGTATTCATATCCAAATGATAAGACGAACAGCTATCAAAGACCACTCGTAATGATCTGTCCCTCAGTAAGTCTGATATGCAATCACATAAAAATACATTCATAAAGTGTCGAAACCACTTGAGTTTTAATACCAAAATTTAAAATTAGTATAAATTGATATTGTATTCAATTATACGTTCTATTGTTTTTCTGTTTAGGCATATTTCTACGAATACATTATTATTATTTATATTTGAACGGATTACAATATTCTTAAACATTTAGTATTGGAAATAAGTGTTTACATAATATGTAGAAAATACCATAGAGAATACCAAATCTTTAACCCCTTTTAGCATAAACGTTTGAAATTATACGATGAAACCATAACACAGGTTTTGTGGAGCCGGAGTAGGTGGTGATGACTTGATATTCTGGAATATATCACATAAAGATTCACCACACGTTTACCGTTTCCTTTTTATCCCAACACGCCCCACAACACGCCCCATATAATAATAACTTTTCACGTAATTTTCTAAAGAGTTTTCGCGATTCGCTTTTGCTTTATTTATTTAGCATTCATACAATTCACATGCATAATATATTCTATTGATCTGCTACCAGATGACAGTCCCACAAATAAAAATGCGGAACAGTCGTTGGGGACCGCCGATAGCAGTGAAAACTACATGGTTTATAAGCTAACACGACGCGAGTTTCACGCTTTTTGTTTGCGCAAGAAATACACTTATATATACAGTATATATATATAGCTCATGGAAAGCGTTCGGTGACGATGAAGCGAGTTCCATGATTTTTGTTCACCCAAAAAGTGCTCAAAGCGTCTAAAGAAGTTTTCATTTCAAAATTTTACGGATTGTTTTTAACACATTATTTGAAACTTTGTACAAACTAAGTGGGTCTAGTTGGTTAAGGCCGTCTTGCACCGACCAAATTATCCGAGATTCTCGCCTATGTCTCGGATCACAAATTTGCAGGAAGAATTGTGATTGATTTGTTAATTTGGTTGGTGCAAGACTGCCTAAGTTTAGCAGATTGATAGAAACTTCCGTGTGTTTTTAATCAAGCTTATAAGCGAATGCTTGTGTATATGTGTGTTTGTTACTCTTAACGCCATAACAGCTGGATAGATTTAAATGAAATTCAGAATGACTGATGTAATTAATGACCTTATAACCTGGATTAACTCATAGGCTACTTTTTATCCCAAGAAAATTGGTGGTTCCTCCGGGTACAAAAAACCTATTTTTATTATTATAAATGTGAAAGACACTTAACTCTGTCTGTCTGTTAAGTTTACACGAACGACCTAATTTAATTTGATGAATTTGAATATAGTATTAGATAAGACCTTGCAAAAAGATTATGGCTATTTTTGTCTTGCAAATATATTGGTTGCCGTGGAATAACTGCGGTATATAGCGAGAAAACTGTAGTCTACGCGGGAGAAATCGCGGGCGCAGCTAGGAATCTTTATAAACAGTATAAGGATATGATCAAACCTCTAAATGTTTCAATCCGTTTTATTTTATGACTAATAAATTAGACTGCTCGGATCAGAGACATAGTACCTAATAGATTAGTTTGAAGATCATAACTACGAAGTCTAATTAGTTTGAAAAGTCAATATCCAAAATACAATCTGTTCTCGTAGAACGAAGTTTATAGGTTTAAAGGTAAGTAACATTCCGTTTGATAACCTCTGAAGCTAGGCGTTCAATATCCTTAAAGCCACACTTGCTACAGTCCTGAAAAACTCTTCAGTTTTGGTGAATGACGAATCTTCGAACAAAGAGTACAGAGTGTACAGGAAACTAATCTACCTGGTTAGTGTTCTAAATTTTAAAAACAGGTCACCAACCACTCCATGTTTAAGCAGCTATCCATGGGAGCCAGTTTACATTCTACGGTCACAGTTATTGAATTATGTTTAACTAGCTACGCCCCGCGGTTGTGACCGCGTGATGATGAAAGTAGCCTGTGTGTTATTCCCAAATTTCATCCATATCCAATTTACCCGTGTGGTGATGAAAAAAAGTGATGATGGTGATGATAAAAATAAGCTTATAGTTAATCCAAGGTATAAGCTATCTCCATACCAAATTTCATCCAAATCCATACAGTCGTTTAGGCGTAAAAGAGTAATAAACATACACCCACACATCCATACTCACAAACTTTCGCATTCGTCATTCCATCATTTTATAATATTAGTAGGATTTCTTTAGATTTTCACTCTAAGTGGACGTCAAAGCAAAATCTATGACTTGCTAGATAGTCATCACTCACTGAGTTGAGTGTGTTGAGATATGACGTCGTATTGTTTAGTCGAGTATTGTATTCGGAACTGTCACAGTACAGTTGCGGCTCTCTATTGTACTGGTCTAACAATGCGTTGTCTATGTCACTGCACAGTAAAATAATATTAGTTTAATCTATTTTTTACATCAAATGTAAAAATAAATAATTATTTAATAGCTTTGTTAAGAAATAGCCATACTGCGTCTATTTATAACGAAGTTATTTTTTGCCGATACCTTTATTAAAATTAAATTCTAAAAACTATTTTATAAAACTATAGCTGCTATAGATTTGGGAAATCCACTATCCGTTACCAACTTATAGATAACTCAAATCCTCTAACCCGCTACCAGGTGCCAGCGTGCCCAGAATGCTACCAGCATTGCCCCGTTGTATTGCAATGCAACCAACAATTTTGTGCCAAATATATACCAGCGTTGTGGACACGCGTCGCATCGATCAAATTACTCATAATATTACTTATAAAAAATATTTTTAAAAGAAGTATAGAACTTCTGGAAGCTATGTAAACGCCCTCAAAACTGCTCTAATTTACCAATCTTCTTGACGTGATGCTAAAACATAAACCCGTTATAATATAAACTCTTCAGACAAGTGCATTTTTTAAACTTCTAAGTTCTCAATCTCGTACCGTGATATATTTTTAGGCAATTCCATAAATCCTTAGGCCCCATAAACTCAAATCTCTTATAGCGTTCCTCAAATAGTAAATGTCTAAAATACGATCCTTCATCGCTGGCCCCGAGTGCCCTCTTCATATCTCGAACACAAACGTGATTTATGTGTCCAAGGGGCAGTATGTGACAAGAATTCTCTATCGGTATTCTTCACAGCCATCACAAGTATTAAAAATGCTTTGTACGACCATTTTCCGATATTATTATAACATAAATTACATTTTTCCGCAGCAAAACGAGTAGTGGAAAATGTTGAGTTTGTACTTCCTTCCGATGGTCAAGGGTAGTGGCATAGTAGTGAGGACTAAACACCCAGGGTGGAAATATTAACAGTAAAATTAAAACACATGTTTATAGCATATAACGTTGGTTTTATTCCCCTAATCACTAACAATTCTTAGTAAAAAGTAATCAATAGCGGATGTCCAGTTAACATCATCTTTTATACACGAATATTTGCTCTCAGACTTACAATTATTTCAAATGTTTTGTTTGAGTGAGTCCCTCGACAAGTGCGCCAGGCAAATTGGTTATATATGGTATGGTATTGGTGTGCCGTGGTGGTACCGGCTTAGATTGTACCCCCCCATTCCCATCCTCCCTCTTTCCGTGGGTGCCGTAAGAGTCAGCTAAGGGATCGCGTACCAGAGGGTGGGAAGCAGCGCCTTCTGAAGGTCACAAAATATACTGCACTCGCCAACCCGCCCGCCAAGCATGTCGAGTATTGGCAAAACCCCCCTTAAATGGGGGAGGCCTATGTTCAACAGTGGACATTTTATGGCAGAAAAAAAAAAGGTGTTATTTTTTAAATTGCTGTCGGGTGAGATGAGCTAATGATGAAAGGGTAACATTTTCTCACAACAGTAACACTGAATCTAATTTAATCATGAAATTGAGGGTTTACTGAATATTGGAAATTAGAAATTATTTGCAGGAAAAGATAATGTGAGGTTAAACATAATATCAGACTCCACACATATATATACCTAACGTTTAAAACGTACCTACCTAGCGTACCTACTTACAAATGTCATAATATTACGCGTACCTTACTGTAACGGACTTGTAGCTAACTATGATATTAGTTACAGGTCATACAATATGTCCACGGAATATACTTTTCAACTTCATCAAGTTATAACTCATTTATTAGTGTTGAAGTCGGTTCCATTTTTAAAATTGTAAGTGTAATTGTATTTTTTTTAATATGTTTCTTAAAGCATAATGCACATAGCGCAATGCCAATATCGTCTCGAATAGGTGAAACAAAATATGCTGTGTTTTAAGTTTATTTTCCTACATTGATCCGTACTGGCTTATTTACATCATACACATTCCTCACTCACTCCCACACCTCACATTAAACAACAAATAGGAACTTTACTCATTGTACTCACTAATTTACTCAGGTCTGTTTGTGTGTCCTCGTCACAATATTAATTCGATAATCACGCACAGGGTTGAGCGCTGTATGCTGAATGATTTTTTGTAAACATTGTCAAATAAATTGTATTAAATTATATATTTTTTTTTACATATTTTAAGTTTGCGTTTGACAACTGTCTCACCTGATGTTAAGTGATGACGTTGTCTAGGACTTAGCACGCAAACCTAGAAGGTACCTATTCACTCGCGACTTGAAGACTCCAGGATTGTACATATCGGGAAACACAGACATTTGTATATAAGTATGTATATCAGTCATCAGGCTACCATAGTACAGGCTCTGCCTAGTTTGGGACCTGAAGACCTTGTGTGATGTTAATAAATAAATAAATATATTATTTATTTATGTTCAAATATTTGAAGGAAAAAATTCGGCCGCTAGTGGGACTTGAACCCACGACTACAGAGCCCACTAGCAGCCGAATTTTTCCCTTCAAATATTTGAACATAAGTTCTTCCTAGCTTAAGGTTAATGCGATACACAATAAAAACTCTTAAAATATTATTCATTATTGCTAGTTGGACGCCTTATAGAAAGCGATTTAATTACAGTTCTTTATTTGCTCCGTACAGAATGAATACAAAACTGTACAGAGTGAGGTCGAGACAAGCAGTAATTACTTTATGGTTTCTGTTTGTTCTTTTCTTTAGCACCTTTATTGGTTCAGAGTTAAATCAGGAAAGTAATTTAACTGCAGCTTTGAATTTTAGATTTACAGGCTTACCGGTGGTTGCGACGAGCGATTTTATAACTATTTTATAACCTGTGGCCAATGTGTGATGAATTTCTATACACTTTGCATAGTGCAAGTTGCATAGTGTTTTAAAAATACATTATAGTGATAAAAAATAAATTGTCCAGCCTTAACTTATTTTAGTGCTTTTTATGTTTCCTTTTTCAATTAAATCTTTTCACCAAGAACTTATTTAGCCATAAATTAAATATATCCCAGCCAATTATACAAATCCCTTACATATGAAATTGGGGCCGTCCTATGCTGCGCTTGCCAGTCCGTGGTCTCCATACGAGGACATTTTGACTTTCCAGACTTTCCAGAACGAAAACGTTGGAGCCAAAACGTACCGTGTTTACGGTAGCTTCCCCGCAGACATCATTGATCCTTCGAGCTATCTCTGCGATGCTCTGCGAAGATCCACAATGGAATTCGTATTCGTAATTATCCCGATATTTTAAGTTTTCCATATTGTGAACAGAATGATGTCAAAGAAAAATCAAATGGCGCGAAAACAAATGAATCACACAATCGGAAACACAAATAAACAAGCCTAAATTTGAAATAAATTTTAAATTTGGAATTCCAAACCAAACGATATTACAGATTAAAGTGTCCAGTTTTAATAAACGCCAGTTTCATACGGAAGGATCTATTAATATACAAAATAACTGTTAAAATTTTAAAAAAATCGTATCAGAGCGACAGGACGGTATTCTGTAGTCTTGGGTTCAAGTCCCACTAGTAACCGAATTTTTCCCTTTAAATAATTTGATCGTAAGTTCCGCCTAGTATGTTGTTTATGAAATAAACCATAAAACTAATAGAAATATTGTTTAAGATATAATAGAAAACAAAAGAGCTTCTTTCCAGCTTACTATATCGCCGTCCGTGGTATATATTCTTGAGGTTGAGTTATCTACATTTAAACTTTTCACACTAAAAGTGAAGCATAAACGGCACTGGTTTTAACATTTCATATAACCCAACCTTTTATTCCTGAGGGAGTATTTTCAGTTCAATTATTAAGCCGAAAAGGGAACTTTTGTCCAAAAATAAACAAACCAGGATTATATTTAAAAAAACAAAACAGCGCGAATTCGGGCAGTAATAATGCCGTGAATTCGACAAGTGGGTCTGCGATGCTCCAACTGATCTCCAACAGAGGCACTCGCGTAATGATGACTGTAATTATAACAGAGAACAAAAAATTCTAACCTTTGACGATCGCCGTGGCGCAGTGACATTACTTCTGTATCTCCGGGACCCTGGGTTCGAATCCCGGCAGGGGTAAACATTCGTGCGATGAGTGTAGATGTTTGTCCCGGGTCTTGGGTGTTTGTGTGCTGTAATTGTATGTGTCCATGCCTCCCGCGATACAGGGAATCCTAGTGCGGGGGTCTGAGTGTGAAACAAATAAAAAAAAGAAAAAAAAAAATTAATTTTATTTATTGTAATTTAAACAACACTTATTGAATCGGCACATTTACATAAAGCCTGGAAGTTACATTATGTAACCATCATATATTTAATTTCGTCGGTCGTCGTGGCTCAGTGATCACAGACACTGACTTCAGAACGGCGACCCCGGGTTCGAATCCCGGTCTGGGCAAACATTTCTGCGATGTTTGTTCTCGGGGTCTTGGATGTTTGTGTATTGTGATTGTGTGTGTCTATGCCTCCCGCGATATAGTGCAGAGGTGTAAGTGTGTGGGAAAAAAATAATTTGATTATCTAAAATTTTTAGCATTTCTTTTTGTGAAATTTTATCATGCTGATAAATGCGGTGGTCCGGTCATTGTGAAACCGTTTTTACTAAATCATTTGTTAAAGTTACATTCTGTGTTTCGTAGCTTTTTACCTTTTTTATGCTTCTCTCGAATAACTCAAGAATTAATTGATAGCTTACTATTTATATTCTAGGTCCATTAGACTCTTCATTACATTGAAACTTCCGTGACATATCTGCTCTTTTTGTTTCATCGAAGGTAACCCCAGATTTTGTTCAACGGAACGAAATGCCGATAGAATTCAATTTGAAACAAAATTGGAATTCTGCGAAAATACGCTGTATCTGTTAAATTTTATTTCACTGAATACAGTTTTATTAGATTTTTTATTATAGAAAGCATTAAGTATTTTCTGTCGATTTATTTATTTTAAAATTACTTCGGCTGGTTTTATGTTTAACGACGCGATGAAGAACGACCCGTGGACTCAAAAAGAACCCTTCAAAACTTATCTCTCCATTAAATTGTTTTTATAAATATAATTACTATCGATTACTATCATTTGGTAGCATAAAATTTATTTGATTAAAAATTTAATGAAAATATTTGTCAAGAAACTATATGTTTTATCATGTACATTACTTTCTCATAGAAAGGAAATACTACAAGCGCTTCAATTAGTTTCAGATAAGCGAAGCGATGATAGCTCAGCGGTGGTAGCGTTGACTGTGAAACTGAAGGACGTTGGTTCGATGCTTGAGCTTCCGTTGAAGGTAACACCGTTATCAAATCCCCAACATGCCGGTAGGGTACTTCTGAGTGCCTGCCTGGCTAGCTACCACCCTTAAGATAGAAAAACTGTCACCAAAAATTATAGTGTGTTCAGGTAGCAAGCAGTCCTTGAAAGGCTTTTAGCTAACATCTAGCGTGATAACATCTCCGACAACACCGTCACTGACCATCTAGCGAGATAGTGGTCAAAAGCTAGATAAAAAAGGGAACTGTAACTTTGAAAAGAGGAAGTGTAGTTCATAGCCACGTCTTAGTAACACAGTATAAATAAATAAAACAAAATATAAAAATTATCTCTTAATTATTTATAGACAAGAAATTTAGACAGACAGAACATACACAAAATCTTCGCAATACATATATATAAACAGTACAAGTTTCAATAAATGTAGATTATAAATGTTTGTTAACTCCGATATACTACGAGTATGTCAACAACAATTTAAATTACAATGACATATAAGTAGCAGCTAGGTAAATAACGTATAAAATGTCACCTGCTTCGCTAACCACAAACAATTCTGTCAAAACTAACAATCAAGAGACAATACTAACTAAAACGATTCAATTGTTTTATATAATAAGCTGTAGGCTCAGTGAGACAATCGGCGAGCCCCGCGGTTTCACCCGGGCGGATTACGATATTTCCATTCATGGAAAACAGACTTCGTATCAAACACACTTAATAACATAATAAATTCAAAAGTGTGCGCACTTTTGAACTTAAGTGGGACCACCTATTTATCAAACTGCTTTAATACAGGTATATTCAATTAAAGTTTAAAAACTTTCGTTAGCATTACACATTATAAGACTATTATAACTTGTGTTGCAATCACTGCGGTCGACATCTTCAGTGGTTCAGGTCCGGGCGGCGAAAAGAGCGTAGAACTGTCCTTCGCGCGGCGTCTTCTCTGTTACTGAGAACTGAGTTACTGAGTTCTCTGTTACGAAACGTCTGGTACTCAAGTTTCATTAAGACCACGGCCAAACAGTCCGGAAGCAATACATACAACATAGTATTTATTGTTAATCAGCTTTGAAAAAAGTGTTTAAAATTTGGTCCCATCACATCGATATATTATTCGTGTGTCGCTAGTATCAAATAATTAGCAATACAACAACTGTACAAGTGATCAAATTTATTGTGCAAAAATTATATCGTCTTCATTGACAGGAATAATGGGTCATGCCTAACTAGGTCCAAGCCATTGTTCTCAATAAAATAAAAATTCATACTAAGATTCCTATCCAAGTCCACGATTTTAAATTCTATTTTTATTTTTTAAGTTCAAAATTTTAGTACGGCCACCAAATTACACATTTAATATTAAAAATATTAAAATCTAAGACGTTCCTTTCGTGTTTTTTTTTGTTGTTTTACCCAATAAAAAGATAGATGCAACAAATATACATGCTTTATTGCACAAACCAATTGTAGGCACATAGGCAAATTGGCACCATTTTAATAGCTACGATTCTGTCAATCACCTACACCTTACTTATCATATACATATTTTGACTAATTTGTGGTTTAATTGTAACTGTGTGAAATTTGTATTACTTTATTTTTATTTTGTATTTGTTTGCTGTTATGTTTTTGTTTGCCTAAATAAACGTTTATCTTTCTTTGTTTTTTTTCTTATACATGCGTGGGATACTTTGGCACATACATTAACATAATAATAATATTTTTTTACAAAGTGATATTTTTTTAAGGTGTGCAGTGGCTAAATTATTATCTATATAATTTTTGCCGTAGGTCATCATAGGCATATAGGTTTCTTTCATTCACAATTCGCCTCCTTAGTCAGAACTCTTCGACAAAAAACCGAATCGATTTCTTCATGGATAAATCTCCTATTACAGACTTTCTATAGAACATTTAAAAAAAATTATACAATTTCTTTATCGACGGAAGCATTGATAAGAATATTCCATTAAATTAACAAAATACGTGCAAATAAAATAATTGTTAGTACCTATAAAATATCGAATCGAATCGATTCGGTTGATGTCGATCGTTTTGAAATTCCTATGAAATTAGAACCTGCAACAATGAACTCATTTATCTTGCATATTAACACGAATATATTTATCGAATCGTTTTTACTATAACTGAATTAAACATAAAAACTTAAACGAAATTAAGAAGGTAGGTACTGTAGGTCTTAACAAAAAGTAAAACTACTACCATACTTGTAATTGGTTAAAAACATGTACAACAAGTATATGTCAAGTAAGAATGTCAAGTTAGATACACTGACCACAACTAAAATTATATACATGTAACTTATTTAGTCCGTCTACTTTCGAGAAGGTCTTTTTCTTTATCTTTTGACGGCAACATGTTTTTACTGAAATTTAACAAATTAATGTCGTATGAAATAGAATATTTATAGACAAATTAAAGAGCACGTATCGACATCAACTTTATAATCCGTTATATTATCTCACATAATATTTACTTTCATATATTTGTACAACATTCCAAGCTCGACAACAACATCTCAAACATTTAATTCTAACATTGCTTTACATACAAGTTGAACTCAAAGCGTTAGCCAAATTCACACTCTATATATATTTTACACAACAATTAAATTTTGATTAACAGAAGATATAGTCCTTCTATTAAACATTTTGTCAAATTGCAAAATAATTTATAATTACAATATTGCGCACACCTCACAAATGTATTCCATAATTTAATTTAAAATGCTTTTTTTCGACGTATATAACAAAACCTTCGTGCTTTTGCAAGTATTTTAAACAAAAATTAAATGTTTCAAATTTAGAACTAACACTGCTCTTACATGCTGTGACTTGTTTGTTATTATCAGTTTATGTTTGTCATTCACCATGGCGTTATTCAATTCGCATAAAGTTAATTTTATTGAAGCGTACTTTCTTAATTATCGAAGTCTAATAAATGCAGTAAAGTGGTTTCGGGAAAATATTCCTGATCCTGATTAACACAAAATATTTTTTTTGTGTTTTTCTCTCTCTTCTTTACTTTCGAGGTTCCTTGTGTGTTCCAGTTTAAATAAACACACTGTATTGCCATAAGATGCCAACCATTCCATGCCTATTATCATACCAATTACACAATTGGATATTATGCAAATGTATGTTTTCATGGTTCTTAGATCCCTCTTACTATTTGACGACATTCAAATTTCAAATTGTACCGAAAAACAAAACCATTAATATTTCTTCAGCATCTTAAAAAAATGAAGAGACATACTACGATAATGACTAATCAACGGATTATACCAAGATCTTAGTGGTATCTGGGGCAAATAGTTGTTGGTAATATGTATATTTGTATCTTGGAGGATAATTTATTAACTATAAATGGAACCCTTATAAATTGGAGTTGAAAACTGCTTCTATTCATTCGTTGACGCGCCAAATGGGTCGAAAAAAAATTAGGATAAAATATTGCTCTCCGACACTGCAACAGAACTATGTAGATGAAGATATGTTTTGTTTTTCATATAGAAATATGTTATATGCAAGTATAGTTTTGCATAGATGTTTTTTTTACATCCGTGCAAATACACAAATTCTACAAATTTCAATTTTTAGCTCATGTATAATTCTTGTACCTACTGCAATTATGCATTTTATCAATCTACAGTTCGGTCTCTGGCATAACATATTTTTAATGCTTTACATAGATCTAGCGTTTGATCACTATCTGACTTAATGCTCAGTGAAGATATGGTTGAAGATGTTATCACGCTAGACCTAGAATGCTAATTATAAATTGTACTTTAACCTCCCTCATACCTCATTCATTCTCAGTCACTCGCACGCTTTGAAGAGAGTATCAAATAATTAGACAAAAGTTGATTTTGTTCACGTTACCAAATCTAACTTTTAATTAGGAAGATAATTATCATGAAACCCTCAATTATAAAGCCATTTAGCCGAGATTTGTGTCAGGTATACCTACACAATCTGTTCATATTAAAAAAACAATTATGGAAGTGTTCGGTTACATTGTGAACTTTGTCGTGTAATATTAATTATTAACATATATGTATTATTATTATATTATATTTATTACGTATTTTGGAGATTTAAATGGATTACGTTGTTGTTCCGAGGCCATGATGGTTTTATTTTCTTATAAGATTCAGTGCGCACACCCTGCGCGTTTGGCCTCTCAACATAAAATGACCACAAAGTGACAAAGTGCTTCCCTCGGACCAAACTACTGACTCAGTGACAGTAACAGAGCAGGCTTTTTTGACAGATCCACCTTTGAAGGTGACAAAACGTTCTAAATGTCAAGAGTAGTTCTTGGCTAGCAAAAGAGATGGCGCCAGAAGTACAAACACTGTTTCTGTTTTATTCTCCGACATGTATAAATAATTGCCCATATTACATAGAGAATCTATTAAAATATATTTTTGTCAGATCGGAGAAGACCAGTAACATATTTCAAATAATTCTAAAATATTAATGTGTTTCAATACAAGACAAGCAGTGTTTCAATTCTACGGATTAATTTGAGCTATCTAAATGCTTGCAACAACTAGTAAACTGCTTACATTTTATTATGTTAGCTTTTATTAGACCCGTTTACATAAAAGAATAATATTGTCAAAATTATATAAGAACTTCAGATAGTTTTTAGTAAGTAGCGAAAAAAAAAGGAAACAATTACTTTCTCTACTTGTCGATTTAGCACAGTACACCAATAAAAGCTAGATAGATGTTATTAAAACCTCCATGCCAAATATATATGCAGATCTATGTCTATGGTTCTTTGTTAGGACCGATGTCTTTATTAAAAAATAAAATACTAATAAGAAATGCTACAGCTACTACTATAACATTTCAGAAATCTGCTAGCTGTTACCAACCTATAGATAGCGCAAATCTTCTAGTCTGCTAACAATTGGCAGAATGCTAGCAGCATTGTCCCGTTGAATTGCAATGCAGATTAGTTGAGCCCTTAGTTGTGTTTTTGAATATTATGACAAATATTTAATTACACAGTCACAATTGCTGCACTCCTCTTAATTTGGTGGTAAAATCTTATACTTTGCAAGATATATAATAGATATATATACAAACGAACTATATACAAAAACTGGATAACAACAAACAATAATCATCACATTTCCTAAATATATCAAAGTCCTTCAACTTTAGCACCAGAACACCACACTGTCTTTGACCAACACCAACACCATCCGAACTCTGTATCACTGAATAACACACGATTTCTTTTCAGTCTGTCCTGGTGCTCTTACAAATCTGTTCAGGTTTATCTTGGGGCTACTACTGGCGCTGTCTCCATCTCCTTTGGCACAAGTCTTATTTCTCATTATCATCAGGTCGGTTCTAATACTAGGTCTTCTGACGTTCGGTGCGACGACGCCGCACGCGTCTGATAATCTTCTTTTTATAGACAGCGTGCATTTTTTACTTCTGTTCGCTTGGCTACTTGTCGGTGGTAGTGTGCATGGGCTGCCGAATGCAGTACTGACTCGTTTGTGATGATTCGGAGCCATTTCTAAAGGGAGATTTGCAACTACAAAGAGCTCGTAAAATAGGTCGTCTACTTGATAATTCTTTTTGGCTGAGGTTTCTACGAAAACGCAAGCAGAGTCTTGAGTCGTGCAGTATGCTGTGGCTTCCTCTGGTTGAACAGTCCTGTAACGAAAAAGATGTGTGACACATAATGATATTGTTATTAATACAGAGAGGTGCGGAACTAGTCCCTCGGGTGTGGACGGATTTAATCAATTAGGTTCATGCACCTCATTTGCTTTAGTCGCAATCAGACCGGCAGCTTAGCACGTATGGCTCTCACTGATATTTTTATAATTATTCAAAATTCGATTATTCGGTGATCCGGTGCTTTCACAAAAAACACGAATAGCTCATATAAACGTATCAACTGGCTGTGCGTTTGCCTGTCGTTGTATCTATTTCAAGTTTTAGTTCAGTTACCTTAGATCCATCCCTATATTCCTTTTTGAATAATTTCGTCAGAAACACTTGATAAAATCTTATAGTAAATTGCTGATATTTATGTAAGCATCGTTCTGATTACAATGATGATGAACAAATGATACATTTGAAAGAATCCGGACAGCATTTAGATGTGAAAGAATTCTGATTGAATTCTCTCAAAACCTCTATTGTATACGCGGAAATAATGTTCTATTCTATCTCGGTGAAAGCGAGCGGTCAGAAAAAATAAAATAAATATTTTTCGATCCTTAAGGCTGCTTCCTAAACGGGTATCCATCACCTGGCAAAGGGAAATCATTAATCTGTCTGGTTCCAAAATCCAATGTTAAAAATACACGTTGACAGTTGTGAGGACTTGGAACTGGCACAATTTCATCTTACAGTTGAATTCTATTAACCTCAAAAAATCAGGGTTAATTATTACCCTACGTGACATTGACAAGTGGCTGTTCCAAAACTCAAATATACTCGACACTCATTGCTCAACCAAGAGTCAAGTGTTTTGGAACGCAACCTAACTTGCAATAGTGTAAAAAAAATATATAATTCAGCCTTTAAAAGAGTCTTAGTGCTGTGTGTGTTCACTTCAAACTCAACTACCTATGTACATTTATGTAGAGCGCTGAAATACAATGTTTGCTTTATGTTTCCCATCCGGCCAGTTTCAGTGGAAGGTACTTATACAGATACGTACAGCTGTTTTGCATTTGAGTTCAGTGATGCCCAGGGGATATTTCCGCTTCGTTAGCTTCCTGTTTCAGTTTACAGCTGAATTTAAGGCCGTTTAACAGTTTTTGTTATTTATGGATAAAGTTATTTGGTTTATCCTGAAATTTATATATGAAATTTATGTAAAACTATTTTGACTGTGAATATGAATAGAAATCGAAATTCCTTAACCTTTTTTTTCCGGTATAATGTGAGCGAGACGAACGCACCGAACGCAAGGTCCTGATGAAGACTTCCGAAAGGCGACACAATTGTCGATTATGATATCTACTATGCGTATGTGTCACGTTATGCCCGTAGAAATATAATGAAGTAATTTTTTTTTTATCACACTCAGACCCCCGCACTAGGATTCCCTGTGTCGCGGAAGGCATGGACACACACAATCACAACACACAACCACCCAAGAACCGGGACAAACACCTATACTCATCGCACAAATGTTTGCCCCTGCCGGGATTCGAACCCAGGGTCCCGGAGACACAGAAGTCAAGTCAATGACACTGACCACTGCGCCACGGCGACCGTCCGGCGTAATGAATAATTATTTTATCATAACATTACTTTCATTAAGGCACATAATTGTAATTCATTTGAATATAAATAATATATCGCATACATAAAAATTTCGTGCCACGGTGTTTGTGGTCGCAACTCTTTTGAAATTTTTCGACCCATATCAATGGTTTTTTATTGTATATTTGATAAATATGAGAATAGATCGTATAGTATTTTTCACTCTCCTATATATATTAATATTAGCGTCAAGAATTTTTTTTAAAAAATGTCAAAGACCTGTTGGGTCGTCTAACAATAATAACATAAAATAAATAATAAGTAACACGTGACCAAATGATGGCCTTCATCTTGCTCAAAGATTTTATTTGTATGCATATTTTGGGGACTTTGCCCACTGGTAGTAGTTTAACAGATTCGTTTATAATACTATTTCAGTTCTAGTTAAGTTATTATTATTTTTAGGTATTGTATTTTACGGTACGTTCAAATATTTGAACGTAAGTTTTATCTATTCATTTCAATAGATAAAACTTACGTTCAAATATTTGAAGGAAAAAATTCGGCTGCTAGCGGGACTTGAACCCACGACTACAGGACGGTATTCTGTAGTCGTGGGTTCAAGTCCCACTAGCAGCCAAATTTTTTCCTTGAAATATTTGAACGTAAGTTCCACCTAGCATGTTGTTAATGCAATAAACCATAAGTCTCTTAAGAATAGATAAAATATTGTTAAATAAAGTAGCGTTTATTTTTATATACATAAAACTTAATTTATATGTAGGTGTTTGTATTATACTTTATTTATATTATTAGTAGTATTACTGTTCGTAGTTTTTTTTTTTGAATAGGTGGGCATTTGATTACTATTTTACTTGATGATAAATGATTTTGGCTGCTATGGAGCAGGCTTGCCTGATCTATATCTTCAGATACCTATTCACTCGTCACTTGAAGATATCCAGATTGTATTTATGCCGAAACAAAACTTTCCTCTGATTAGAAGAAGAGTCATTTGTAGCCATACTAAGCTCCTACGATTCCTACCAAATAGCCATGCCTAGGCGTAAAGAAGAAAAAGAGTCATTTTTATTAAATTTTGATGTGAATAGGCACGGCAAGATTTTAATAACATTTTGCACCAGAAGTAGAAATCCGCTGAATTCGTATATGGACGAAAAATAGTGCTCTCCTTTTTATCTTACCATTGCATTTTAGTTTCTTCACTTGTTGCCGTTAGTTGGAACTGTTCCCAGTTTTTTAACGCTACTTGTTGTCTGAAGGAAATGCGATTGTTCGCGCCAAATGCCACGCGGAGTTTGTCGCGCCTCATGTGCTGCGAGCCGGAGTGAAATTGTAAAGATGATAATAGGGTGATATCCTACTAATATTATAAATGCGAAGTTTGTGTGTATGTGTGTATGTTTGTTACTTCTTCACCCTCAAACAGCTACACCGATTTCAATGAAATTTAGTATGGAGATAGTTTAAGGACCCAATTATTCGCTTTGATTTAAGTAAATTTGATTTAAATTGCGCTATTTATCACCCAGTACCACGTGACTGCGAACACAAATCCGAGCGCGTTGACTTCATTGACCGGACTTAAAGTGATTTATCTGCTATAACCAAGTTAAAAGTTTCACCGGTGAATCGTATCTCCCGATAATTTGACAAGAAGCGTGACTTCCTTATTGGTCTGTGACGTAATCATAATTACGTGACATCTTGGGGCGTTTAAGAGGGAATTTTAAATTAAATTCACTTACGTATTTTGTTGTTGAAATTTGTCATAATTTTATATTATTATATATATAGATGATGATGATATATAAATAATATATCATCATCATCATCATCATCTCAGCCAAAGGACGGCCATTGCTGGACAACCAGTCCTAATTTTATATAGAATAATTATTTTCATGGTTAAATAGGGTCTATCTATAAAATAAAAGCGATCCCAAGAGTTACATAGACAACATCCGTATTGTGTATTGTACATGGTTCCAACCTATTTACTTCTGCTACGATTATGTACTTACAAGAAACATATACTTACTTAAGTTCCCTATCGCACTTGTTACCAGCTATCGCCATCGGTACTCTGGGCAGCTGCCGCTTCCCCCTACTGTTTCCGCTCGTGGCGTTCGCCTTCGTCTCCAGGATCTGCTCCCGAAGCCTGATCACCTCTTCGAAGGACTCTCGGCTGTCCATCGCAAATACTAACACGAAGAGGTCGCCTGCAAGCAAAAACACGACCTGTATTGATAGATACCACCACAACGCTCGACATTCATCTATCAAACATAACTTTGTATTCAATTTAGATATTTTTAAGATCTCCGATATACTTCGGGTACTAGTTGTCATCGTTTTTGGTTTGGTTATCGTCTATGAGATTCTCTTTGCGCTTGGTGCACACAATCAACCCTCCTAGTAATGACCAAATGTAGAGTTCTTGCTACTCTTTTGACCAATATTATATACCAGTTGCGACCCGTGGTTTCGCCCACGTATGTTGATGATGATCCATGACAGTCAAAAATAAAGTGGCTTTCTATTGGTAAACAAATTTTCAAAATTTGTTCAGTAGATCCAGAGATTACCCCCTACAACCTCACAAAGTAACACCTCTTTATAATTAATACATTTATTTTTTAATTCTGGAAAAGTTACTACAGTTTGCAATTTGAAAGTTTTTGCAAATTTCGTTCATCATTATTATCTAAGAACCGGCTAGTTGGCGCAAATCAGTTGAGAGATATAGTTCTTTATCCACAATGAATGTCACTTCACATCTGTTCTCATTGATGGTTCAACACGGAAATACCAATAAGTGATACATTTAATTGAATGTTATTTTAAACTTAGCTTAAAGTTGAGAGAGATGACGAAAGCAAAGAACACAAAAGAAGTTACATTTCATTATTAATGTATCAAAACCACGTCAGTTTTAAAAACAAAAAAGAAGTGATACTTCGTTATGGATAAAAAAAGATATCCGGTAGGTTCACGGTTATCTAATTAAGTAATTTTATAAAAATGTGTAATTTTGATTGAGACACATGTTAAGGCTGGCGCCGCGGCTAATTCAGCGGAACAATTGAAGCAGCAAAAATATGCTAACCTAGGCAGTTGGTATTTGATCCATTTGGGGTCGAGATATATGGCCCGTGGGGACCGGGAACTCATCGAATTTTACAAAATTTATCAGAGCGTTTGATCGATGCGACGCGTGACCAAAATCTTGGCAGATATTTCGCTCAAAAAATCAACATTGCAATTCAACGTGGCAATGCTGCAAGCATTCTAGGCCCGCTGCTAGCTGGTAGCAAAGAGATTACAATACTATGGCTGGTAGCGGGTCGTATTTGCGGCATCTACAGGTTGACAACAGGTAGTGGATTGCTCAGATGTTATTGTAGTATTGTAATGAGTTATTAGTATTATATGTCTCTTTTTTATCTTTTTTTACAGTATAAATATCAAAAACAAAAATTAATAAAGATATTATAAAAAAACTTAAACCTAGAGTTCCGCCAGCAGCGGGGCAGGGCCCAAGCTACCGGTGGTTAGGGCCGCAGAGTTAGGAACATCCGGACAATACGCGCCGTTTCTACCGAAGTACCGCCTTCTGCAACTGACCCTTGATCCAACCGTCTAGCGAGAGTCTCTTAAGATGTATTATATGTTATTATTATATTAGTTATTACATTATGAGAAATGCATCGGCCCAAAAAAGAATTATGTTTAGTTCTCAGATTAATTGTGCAGCTCAATTTTGTTCTACATACAAGTACAGATCTGTAGCGCACAACATACTTTGCGGTCACAAATACTTTCGGCTAAGTGCATGATAAACTTTTATTTTCATTTAACTAACTGACATTAAGATATTTTCGGCGCATTATATATATATTACACACGGAACGTTAAAAAGACTTCTTAAATCAGTTAACTTTGTCTCGAATACAGTTTATTCCCCTAGGAGCAATTTTCTGTGAAATGACTGTCCTAATTACAATAGTTGTCTAAGTTGGTGATAATTGCTTGAGTCTCAATGAATCCCTCGAGGCTTAATTGCGTGCTTATGATATTTCGAGTCTATGTAGTTACTTAGTAATGAGTCTGTAATAGGTACTTAGGTAGATTATGTTTATTGAAGCCGATTATTTTTTAATTCAGCAACTTGGTAAAGTGCCCATAGTAGACTTAAAGTGCAATGCTTTACATGATAAGCGTTTTTATTAATCCTTAGCTTTCTACCAAGTTTTTGAACTGGGCATGAATTACAATTGCTCTAAATGAGGTTTGTATAAACCACAAAATCAATAATTTAACAAGTTAATAGTTAGGGATATACAATTTTTCCGCAGATTATTTTGGCAACTAGGTAATATTTTGATGGTGACATGGGAGAGGTTAAAGGTTCCTTAGTACTATAAGTTACTTAAGGCGAGAAAGACCCTGGAATAATATTACTTATTTACCTTTTTTGCCGAAAATATTGACAGTTCCTGTGAAATGACAGGAAGACACAACAATCGTCGATACTACTTCACCGCGGGGCGTACCTAGTTGTATTAATTTTCTTAAATACATTTCTACTATAATAATATTAATTTGAGCTTCAACTACTAGCATTGTTGCTATGGATAGTTGATAGCTTTGACTATAGTTGCATAGTTGAAAAAGGCACAGCTAAATGTTTTACTCTAAATATCGTACACATCTTCTACAACAATCATTGTCTAGGAAAACAACAGTATATTACAGTATAATTACTAAAAGTTTATTTGTACGTTTTTCATATTATATACGCCCATTGAAAAAGGAAGAAAGAAATACATTTATTTACGATTGTTATAAAATATTAGAACACAAAAGATAATATATTACTTAGCATATTACGCATTATACTTAACATAAGAAAAGAAAGTAGTAAGTTAGTAATGTAATAATCGCAAATCGGCCCCAGCTCAGCATACTACTGGTTGTTAAGCCAGTGCTGGTCTTCTACCGCTAGAGCCGGTTTGTGTAAAACAGAACAAATTTTATTTTATTTTCGACAGCAGTATATAAAATATAAACTAACACAATATAATACCATTTAGATGATATTAATATGCAATATAATGTAAAAAAAACAAGAAGGAAAATAAGTATATATATATATATATATATACTGTAATAGCTATATATTCAACTAGCGGTGCCTCATGGTTTTACCAGCCTGGTGATGATTGATGAATATGATGATGATAGTAAGTAGCCTATGTGTTATTCCCAGGTCTAACTTATCTCGATACCAAATTTCATCGGAATTGGTAAATATATGCCCTTGCCCGGATTCGAACCCAGGGACCAGTAGTCATGCAACTAACGACAGAGCCACGACGACCGTCTCTATCTATACATATATTACACATACATAAAAGATTAATTTCAACCGTATACTGGCGTTTCATAAGAGCATAATAAAAACAAGTGTGCATAATATCTCATTTAAAATGTATTGGTTTATTTATGAGCTCATCCCAGGCTGATTATTATTTAATATACACTAGAATTTACTACGGAGCTTAGTCACGAGAGCTAACTTTGTTTAGGGAAGTGACGTCATACGGTGTACGAGAGTCGTTAAAATGGTTATTAACTTGTGGATGTACAAGTAATAATATATACATATGATAATATATATAACTCGACTTTATTTATAGATGACATAATGTGATAAATATTGACATGAATTATAAAATATATATAATAATATATATATGATAATATAAGCAAGGAAAGTTTACCTTACATGTTGCTGAAACTAAAAAATATTGAATAAATGGTTTAATGAGTTAACTTAGATAATAAAATATTGTAAACTAAAAAAGAAATCTTTATTTATATTGATATTTTTATTATATTACTTATATTTAAGTAAATATCTACTTTAAAATACTTTAATAATACTTTATTGGTATAAGAAAATAGGAAAAAAAGTTATACAAAAGTACCTATAAAAGTGTTTAAAATTGTTTGATTTTACTACCCTATTTCACTGAGTTTCAGATGATATATATATTACTTGTTTGTTAATACTGAATGAGGACTTAACTGAAGGTAGTGTGAATTAATATTTCGACGTTAAGATAAGTAAAAAAGAGTATGTTTATCAATCATTATATAACCTGCGTTAATGCCATTTTTAGTAAAAAAATATATACTTTATAGATCATTTGACCACTATCTCACTTGATTGTCAGTGACGATGTGGTCGAAGGTGTAATTATACTAGACCTACCATGTTTACTGGCCCTCAAGGACTGCTGCCTGGGAACACACTATGTGTTTGATGACAGTTTTTACAGACAGTAAAACACAGTCCTTTTCTTTTTGTAGTCAAATTTTCAACCGTATAAAACGATTTATTTACATCAAAATTGAGGGTGGTACTTAGGCAGGCAGGTTATTTTCCAATAAGTTTTTTATTGACAAAGCTATACAAAGTATAAATTTAGGAATTATTTTAAAGTTAATAAGAAGCTCAAGTATATTAACTTTGAGTCCCGCGTAACTTACACAGCTTTACTTAATCTGCTACTAGCATAAGCACAGAGTAACTTTACTGCTAACATTTCAATTACGTTCGTAGATTGCAGGAGCATCACATGTAACCGTTACGTAACCTGTGGCGTCCTGATTCAAACAATGATTTAACGCTGTCACAGCAATTAACATAGCTCAGTACCTAAGCTGCTAGGTAGTTATGTACACAGTTGCTAATAGTTTAGCTTAGGTAAACTCATCGCATCGAGGCGGGGCGGCGGCGGCAGTAACCTAGATGCGTCGCTTTATAGGTAGATGTCAGCAACTTCAATAGGTAGGGCTAGAGAAAAAACTCGTTGCGAAGTTGGATAACCGTTAGTATCAATTTGACAGAGCGAAGGGAACGTTAATTATATATATCACTTGCTATAATTTATCTAATTGTGTGAATTGCAGCGTTAAATCATATTATTTATAAAAATTTTAGTTATATTATGAACAATTAAATTTCGCATAAAATTTGTTGCCTCTATAAATTTCAAATTTTGATATATATATTTATATATATTTTCGGGTGGTAAGATAAACACTGACAATGTTAGGTTTATGCTATTTTGGCTCAAAACAAACTGAACTGATTTTAAAAGGAATGAAAGTAAAATAAATTGACCTTTTACTCTTCACGGCCCCGAGTGTCTCTATGCCGTAATCATACTTTAACAGTGTTACTTTCAAATAGTAGTACTATATGAAACTGTATCATAATAAGACCAAACTATGTGCAGTTTCCTACATTACTTTATCTAATCTCATAAAATAGATAATGAAACCTAGGTTTTCTAATTTAGGTACGTAAAATCACAGCATAATGTTTGCATGTATTTGCGAACGTTTAGCGCCGAAATCCATTTGCTGGTCGCGCATGCGTGTTGCGCGGCGTCCACAGACTATTTGTAGAAAAACTGCATTGCAACCTCCTTGGTCCAGCTGAAGTTGTATCTTAATGGTAAAAAAGTTAACATTTTGATATGGTTGTTATAGAAGTGCTGTATCAAAATGTTCACTTTTTAAATTTATTTCGATATATTGACTCATTCAAGTTCGGTTTTTGATTTTTTAATCAATATGTTTCAGTATGAGATTAGATAAAGTCTAGATTACGTATCGTGCATGATAGTTCTTGTACTATAATTTTACTCGTATTATGATTGCCTTGTTGTAGTGATGAATAATCGAGGAAAAAACGGACTTATCATTAAGTAAAACAGAGCTCACCGGCTATAGCGGACGCTGCAATAATTGCCTTTCTGACTTAACAACGGGCTTAGGTGGAATCTTTAGTATTCCAGACTTCTTTCCACTTTAATCTAACTTTATCTAGGTCACTTTGAGACCATTAAAACATTGAACGATTCTTTTATGCGAAAGTCGGAACTTTTACTGATATAGTCAGAAGTTAAATTCGTATCGCTGTAGCGATACACGTTCTGTATAGTTTTTTTATGCAATTGGTGGCACACTAGCAGACGGGTCGTCTGATGGTAAGCAATCACCGGTGCCTATGGATATCTGTACTACTCCAATGAGGAAACGTTGCCAATCCCTTTTAAGACTATTAAGTCTATTTTTGAAGAATCTCATATTGAAGCTGAGTACTCCGAAACACTGAGGAAGGAAGCTCGTTTCACATTTTGCACGTGTATGACAATGGCTGATAGATTCGCACAGTATGTGACTCTCATTAATCAATAATATGTGGATGAACTTTCAAGCGGCTAGTGTATCAACCATTTATGTTAAATTCATGACTGGGAAGGACCTGCAGCCCTATAACACAGGGATGTATTGGATAATTAATGATAATTTATGTATGTGCATTGGACAACTGTAAGGCACATCAAAGGAATGCTTTTGTTTCTTGTGATCAAAAGTTTATTTGATTTTCCATCGTAATCTGTCCGGTAAACAACTTCTGATCGGGTTTCCGAATTGACAAGGAGAAACCATGATATGATTAAAAAGGAACTAGCTCCTCGGGCGTTGACTGCATTAAGGTAAAAAGTTTTTCATACTCACCTGTTTTTTATATTCCTTAACTTTTTACTAAAGTATTATAAGTTTATATTATATTATATTATAAGTGGCAGTGGGCAGGGCACATAGCTCGAAGAACCGATGGCCGTTGGGGTCAAAAGGTTCTCGAGTGGAGACCACGGACTGGCAAGCGTAGCATAGGACGGCCACCGACCAGGTGGACAGACGACCTGACTTAGATCGCAGGCAAGGGCTGGATGGGGGCCGCTTCCAACAGGTCCTTGTGGAAATCAATGGGGGAGGCCTATGTCCAGCAGTGGACGTCCTATGGCTGAGATGATGATGATTATAAGTTATGTTATTACAAAATCCTGAAATATGGTAATTCCTAGCAACTGACTTATTACATTATTGTGTTTGCGGTATAAAGACCTGAATTACAATTATGTTAAATCATGTCCAGTTCAAATTTTTTTTAGAAAGATCAGGAATATAAAAAATAGGTTATTATGAATAACTTTGCACCTTAATTAAAGACAAAGTTCATGCATCTAGTTAGCTATAGATAGCTTTTCTAGTCGCTATCGAACCGGCGGCAATTATGAAGTACGTCACTCAAATTTTTTCCTATTAGGCAGAGAAGAGGCTGTAAAACCTTCGTGTTTGTTCACAAAATGCACGTAAAAAAATTATTGTATTTAAATTTCGATCTGTTAATAATATAGTAATAGCTCCCGCTAAAACAGCTTGTAGGGACTTTGAACCAAAGGGTGTAGTTTGCTTGTAGTTGTATCTAGATCAATTTTTCGTTACGTATGAAATAAGAGCGTTACCTGTACGTATGGTAGTACGTAATAAAGAGCGTACCCTGTCTTCCATTTTTAAATGAATAAAAGGAAGTGGAATAAGAAAAAATGTGATTTCCATATACGATCATTTATCAGACGGTACTAGCCGTCATAAAACCGGGTGTAGACCGACAAGGGTGTACCCTCGCCCTTAGTAGTAAGTGCTTAGACAGCTTTAGGGTTAAATACCACTCGCAAACTGAAGAAGCGAAGCGAAAATTTGGTGAGAAAATTCCGAACTGGAATTTGCTGCGTAGGAACTTAGGTAGATAAATGAGTATAATTTTAGGGCGCCAAGAATTTGGAGGATTCGATGGAGTAAATGATGGTGTGGTATGCAAAGCGTGCGCTGGAATATTTTTACTCGACTGTCCGAAAGAGGAACGTGTTGGAGGTCGGTGGGTGAAAAAGTCAGTTGGAATTTAAAAAAAAAACAAATATACAGACCTTGAGAGCCAGTGAGCATTCTAGATCTAGCATGATAACATCTTCGACCACATCGTCACTGACCATCAAATGAGATAGTGGTCAAACGCTAGATCTATACAGTATAAAAAAATTGTAATATCGTTTTTTATAAGTTTAAAGTTTTTATAAATAGTAGAATATTTGTTATTGTAGTGTATTTGATATTATTAAATAGATGACATTGTTATTTTATAATTCGATTAGTTGTATGATAATATAAAAAGTAACTTACTTTTTAACGTTCACTATTCACTGAGGTACTATTATACGTAGTAATAGTACCTCAGTGTTACTATTAAAATATGTTACACATACACTCCACTAACGCTCAGCGTTCGTTTTACGTGAAGACAACTTTTTGCATGAACAACCTCTTATTAGTAGTGTTCGTTTTTTTAATAAATAATAATTCGAGTTATAAACTTTACGAAAACGAAATAATTGCCATGATCATTTATCTTTCAAGGTAGGTGGAAAATCGCTAATTGTAAGTCCCTCTATGTTCAGTGTGCTCAAGGGATGAGAATGTGATGCGTCGAGTTTAAGCTCCGAGCTTGGGCGCCACCCCGGCAGTGATTAGCAGCTACCGAGCTTGGATAATGTGAACTTCAAAAAGAATGGCAAGCAAGAAACTCCTTTGTGATTACTTAATTATCTTGGGACTTTCATTTCACTTTTTAATAATTAATAATTAAATATGTTTGTGTTCCATATACAAAAATAAATTTTTTTTTGTAAAAGAGTCGAAAGGTACCTCCTAAATATGAACTTAAAAAGACCCATTTCATACATCAATAATTAAATTTCGTACAAACTGAAGTTAATTATAATCATTTTATTGGATAATAGGTGATTCGCTCGCGAGTTTGCTCGCAAATAGTTACTGAGAACAAAAATGTATCCCTGGCTAACGTTTGCAATAACAATAGGTATTACTAGCTACGACCCGCGGTTTCACCCGTGTAAACTACTGTTTTCTTGTTAGGTACCTCAGTTCCAGGCCCACGGGAACGATATTTTTTTTTTCTGGATAAAAAGCCTGCATAAAATATAATGTATGCCATCACACTGTTTGGCATTATTACTGTGCCAAATTTCACACAGATCCAGTTAGACTTTATGACATGCTTGTTAAGCAACTATACATATCTTTATTTAAACAATTGCATTTATAATATTAAGTAGATAATACTAGTAGTTTCTATAAACTAATTTTATTACAGGAATTCGTTAAAACAAATTCACAAGGTAATACAAACCAGTAAGGAAAGAAAGCCTTCTCATAGCTGGAAACGGATGGTTTCCCGAAGTATCCAATAAGTCTAGCTGGTACACTTCACCCCGGATCCTGTACAGCTTCCGGTGAAAGTCTTCGATAGTGGGGGTGTAGCTGTCTTCAAACTTGGTACCAAGGAACCGTGAGACCAAGGATGTCTTCCCGACGCGGGCTGACCTGGGGAAAAACTCTATGTTATAAAGTGAATTGAGGTTATTATTGCAAGTTTTCAATTCGCGTGTCAAAAATAGGCATCAGATACAAGATGACTCATATTCAACCACTTAGATGTAACACAGCCAGAATTACTTCGTTTTGAAGTAGTATTGTGTTAATGGATCTCTGTTTAGGTGAAGAAGAGAGTCAATTGAGCGTCTTTAAAAGGATTCTACTCATTAACACTTAAACATAAACAATCACCAAAATAATAATTGATTCACTAATCTTTTATCTATTTATTAAATATTTAAAATAATGGTATGTATCTAAAAACAATGTGAAAAATATTAATATAATGATGTCGCTTCAACTTTCAAACTAAGTATACTAATTTTAAGCTTTAATTTAAAAAAAATACAGATGTTACTCACAAATTCTACATGTAATTTTTAAAATAACTATTTCCAGGTACTGTAAATATATTTCTATTGCTCCTTATACTAAAAATTAGCAGGTCCGTGCGCGGTTTTGCACATTCAAGGTTATCGGATCTTATAAGGGCCTTAAAATTAAAACGCAATTTACATTTTTCAGCCAAATCCATATTACCAATTTGTCATATTAGACTGATAAATGACATTTGCGAAATCAACCGGTCCTTGTGGAAATTAATGGGGGAGGCATATGTCCAGCTGTGGACGTCCTATGGCTGAGATGATGATGATGATGAATAGATTATAGTCTACTGACTACTGAACGGAATATCTGAAATAACACATAGGCTACTTTTCATTCCGAAAATAGTAGCTGTTCCCGTGGGATAAGCAAATAATCCAAAAACCTCTAGAAAAAAATAATAATTCGTAAGCATGCAGTATACAGCTAGCTACCCTAGAGATAACAACTCAGGAGAATAAAGTGCAAATAGTTGAATAGTCAGGACACTGCCTTTCTTTCGTCAAATGGATCCTCCAATCCAGTGAATAGAATCTCCTGTACAGTTTGTTTTATATACGTCGATGACACCTCTCACAAATGATTCTTTCTAAAGGCGCAGGCTAGCTCTTGAACCCATCAAGCAATGACAAAAAGCTCATTAGCAACCACTCTAGTTGAGACAAGACATCAAAGCCTTGCAGGAAGAAAAAGTCGCAAACTCATTAGTTCTTTGTAATATACATTTTGGATTTGTCATTTGATTTGGAACTACATATTTTGAATCCTCCTTGTCTTCTCAATTTACGATAGGACTGTTGATAAAATATCGATATTATTATTTCGAAATATCGATATTTATTGCTAATATTTTTTCTGGACGATATATCGATAGTTCGATATTGAAATGTCGGTATCGAAGGTCGCTATTTTTTTTTATTTTTTTTCGTAATTTATATAATGTACAAAATCATCGTAAACTTAATCTGAAAATTATTACTTAATATGAAAATTAAGTTAGCCGACACTCAATAAGTTTTGATTTTTTTTATGAATAAATAAATAAATAATTAGAACTAAAAAAATATTTTGAAAAAATTCCAGGTATAATTTTTAAAATATCAACTGTCCTAATTTACGAACGGTCAGATAGACGTCATATGGAGAGACGTCTATCCATTGAGGGGGTATCCAGCCCTTGCCTGCGATCGTAGTCAGGTCGTCTGTCATTAGTAGGTACATAATTAAACGTTTTTTTTATTGATATAAATTAAGATGAAGCAGCACGTTGAGTACATACCTACATTATAAATACTACTTGTACAGTGTGAGAGAGTGAGGTGTTTCTGCAAGTGTTGTGACTATGTTCATCATTATCAGCCCCTAGTAGCCCACTGCTGGACATACTCTCCACTCTCTAATTTAATGTTATGTGTTAAGCTTTAGGGCATTTGAATTTCATAATTCCTCTCTTTCCAAAGGTTGTCTAGAAGAGATTGCTCTCTAGCGATAAGACCGTCCAGTCTACATAATCATTTAGTTGTCAAATATTATTGTAAGTTTTATGTTGTGTTTGTGTATACAAACGTAAAAATACGTAAATATACAATAAAGAGTTATCTAATATCTACGTAATGTGGACTATATCTGTGTTTACATAATACTCTCAGGCATCAAAGCAAAATTGAGAATTATGTATTTTCCTATCCTCGAAATAACTGGTAAGTTTCGTGGCCGCAAGCTCTGCCTAAAGTCCTCTTATAACCACAGAGGATAAAAGACAAAGCTCCGCGCTAGGCTCCCTTGTTCGGTATCTATTTTAAAGAGCGCTCTTCCTTACGTGACTGGAATAGTCACCTTTTGTTTAATTACATAAACCAAACATGCTTACATTTTGCTAATAATTCTAGCGCAGTTAAGTATTCTATACAAGTAATGATTGTGAGATAATAAATTTGATATTTTTTCTAATAATGCTTTAACAAAATCCCTTACTCAGTAGATAGTACATGTGTTCGATATGGACAATTTGGCGTTATTGGCAGTTTCCACCTGAACAAGCGTTCGATTACGGATTGTGGCATTGTTGGCAAAAACGATTTTTCCCAAATCAAACGACACAAAACGTCATTTACACGAGCTGTCAAATACGAGGAATGGTTTCAATATTGTTGACCTATAAATGTTTCAATGTAATATTAACTTATAACTGAGAATTATATATTCGTAATGAAAGTAGAAAAAAAATATTTTTCTATGTTTGTTTATACACTCTACTACTCACACTTTTTATAGCTGTCAATCCCTGAGTTGTCAAAAAAACGATCTCGAAAAACGAAAACCTGCCTTGGAGATGTGTCAAAAGTTGCAATGCATCTCGAACGGTGAACGGAAGCAGTTCGCAACGCCACCTATACCAAAACGGACGCCAAGCGTGATCGTTTTTAGCGTTTTTAACTATTTCATAGCCATCTCGAACGCACTGAATAATATAAAATTTTCCTACTTTACACATAAGGTAGGTAAGTAGGCAGAACCTCCCAGAAGAAATCTGCAGCCGATATTCCAGTCGTAAAATCGAAAAACTAGTTTTTGTTCATTAAAAGGAAACGAATTGTTATAATACTTATAATTACATATAGTGGCCACTAACAATTATGACAGTAATAAGTTTTACTTATAAATTTGATTGTATATGTTATGGAATTATTGTTGAATAAAAAAATAAATATCTTTGTAAGGCTTCGTCAATAGTTTCACGTATCCACGAGGGAGGATACCTCACATTGAAGATAAGCGCAGTTACGGAGAACCAAACCTTTAGTATACACTACGATCGTAGTTTCCCAGCAACGTTTTTATCTCCACTAGGTATACAAAATGGGCGTAAAGTATCTTTAAAGAAATTTCACCCAACTTTCCCGAAAGTTTCTCTGAAAATAAACAACTAGTATAATAAATGTGAAAGTTTGTGTGTAGCTGTCACCACTTCACGCCATAACTGCATCATAGATACACATATAGGTTACTTATTATCCCGAAAAAAATATAGTTCTTCTGTGATACAACAAAAACCTAATCCTATCCTACTTCCTAGTCCAGTATTATAAAGGCAAAAGTTTGTATGTAAGTGTGTATGTTTGTTACTCCTTCAAGCTCAAACGGCTGCACAGATTTAGGTGATATTTGATATAGAAATAGTTCAGACCCTTTTTTTACCTTAGATAGGAAAAATCCATTTACGCACTTCCGCCTACCGGGAAAGTAGGCGGGGTGTGTCGGGCTCGATCGAATATTGCATTACCGCGATCTACCGCTCCTTGGGGGGCCTCTCAGCCTCCAACCCTAACTGCACACACAGCAGCCAGGGTGCACTACCGACTAAAACCCAAGGTGTCCGTCCTGCCGCTATAACGGAGGGAGCGCGGGGCAACGATAGCAATACTGCACCCCCACCACGGCTGTCCGTTTCCGGACCTTCCAGGGGAAGGATGACCCTCCCCTAGCGACCGCGCCTGGATCAAAAGCGCGGCCGCACCACCCCAGGGACCACACAGTGCAATGAACTCCAAATTTCCCAAATCCGACGCTCGTGGTACCCAGCGATGGGCCAGATGTAGCAGCCCCATCGCCAGCCGCTTCGCTGCGCTTCCCCCAAGACGGTAGCCTCCCTACCCATCACGGAATGAGTAAGGAAGGCCTGGCCTTAACCAAAATAAGCAGCGCAAGCGCTACATGGTCGTTTGGGCGGGTCTAGGTTCATCCATTAAATAGTTGCTATGCCTATAGCAACTATTTAATGGATAAACGCAGACCCGCCCAAATAGTTCAGACCCTAGATTAACACAGAGGCTACTTTTCATCCCGAAAATAATTGCTGTTCCCGTGGGATAAGCAAATAATTCAAAACCTCTATTATTCACGCTTAAACGGCTGTACTGAATTTGATGAAATTTGAAACTGGATCAGGATGCAATAACCCAGGGGTTAGACCCTGGAATAACATATAGGCTTATTTTATCCTGGAATAGTATAGTTCCCGTAGGATAATTGAGGTAGCGGGAAAACCGGGGTGCGTTACCTGTAATATTGTAATTGAAGTGAAAGTAACTCTGTCTGTCTGTTACATTTTCACGCGCTTAAACCGCTCAACTAATTTTTATGAATGTTGGTAAGAGATAGATGGAGCCTTGGAAAAGAACATAAGCTACTTTATACCGGAAAAAGTATGGTTTTCGTGGGATAAATGAGTTGGCGGGAAAACAGGAACCGCGAGCGGATCAACTAGTCTTATATATATCAAGGGCATAGACACAAATGGCCAAATCAGTCTCACTATACACGCATACGTGAATCCTTGCCAAAGTACCTTCGCAAAACCCGCTTTGGCATTATTTAGTCAAGATCTTCTGTGTATTTAGGACTAGCCAGTCTTTGAAGACGCGTTAAATATATCAAAGAGCTCTCCTTGAAAGCTTCCACTGAGTTCTAGCACTTTCAGTTTAAATTACCGCGAAGTGGTAAGAACTTGGGTCGTGTACTCCGTTACAGCTAGTTTTATGGTTTAACCTAATTCTAACTACAACTATGAGTTAGAGCCGCTGCTTGTAATTTATGGTCTTCAAGTTTTAAGTATTATTAGAAACCTACTTATATTCTGCTCTGCCGTATTCGTATTTGTCATAGTTTTTTTTATTGAGAGGCCAGGGTGTGAAGTCTACTGATTTCATGTTCAGGTTAAGTACGATGCGAGGCCAACGCGATGAAACAACGGCCAATAAAACAACGCCTAAATCCGTTGTTTAATATTTTGGAATAAAAAGTATTTTATGCGTTATTAAGCGACAAAGGATTTTCCATTCCAAATTTCATACAAATCAGTTTATGTTAGGCGCGATTGAGAAAACAACTCCATCCTAACTTTTATAATAGTAGAGGAATAGTACCATACTTACTAAGCTTGATCGATTAGGGTATTTAGACGCTCCTTCATACCACAGAGTATATTCAACCTTTTCCAATATGACTATCCAAACTTTAGTCAAAACCTATCTCCTGATTACCGGCATATAAACTTTACGTCCCACTTTCGGTCCATCCGATTCATCCAAAAGTTTCCCCACCCCCATTGTACACAGTTCGGTAGTTTTCTCTCATATCAAAATTCGACCCTCTGTGCTTTAAGGCTCTCAGTAACGCGATTGCGTAAGATCGCACATCGCTTATTTTACTGTAGGAGTCATAATTATATTTAAAAAGTATCGTAGGATAGAAGCAGCAGTTTTTTACAGTTGTTGTCATCGCTGCCGTTCTGTAAAGTGTGCTGTATTTATATTTTTTTATCTTACTAGCGGCACGTCCCGGCTTCGCACGGTTACATGATTGAAGGTTTAGTAAGGATCCCTATTTTTTTGCCTAAAAGTTTTATAAAATAGATACTGTTACTGAGGGATAATGTAGAATTATAATGGTTAAAGAATTTTTGAAAGCGGTTCAGTTAATTTTGCCAGCGTCAATGTAGCGCTGGAAACTGTTCTGCTACCGTGCTGTAGAGTCGTAGACCCCCGCACTAGGATTCCCTGTATCGCGGGAGGCATGGACGCACACAATCACAGCACACAAACATCCAAGACCCGGGACAAACATCTACACTCATCGCACAAATGTTTGCCCCTGCCGGGATTCGAACCCCCTGCCCCGGTGACACAGAAGTTATGTCGATGACACAAACCACGGTACCGTCTAACCGTATTAACATGGATATAAATAAACAACAAAGTCTCCACTAAATCCGATGTTGGGTATCTTGTACGAACATTCAACAATAGGTCCCGAGGTTGATTAGTTTAAAAAGATGCACAATCGGACTACTGAATCAAAAGATAACTGCATATATACTGTCTGATTACATTTTGTGCAAAAAGTAAAAAAAGTACTAGAAGCATTATTTTCAGTGAAATTTATTTGGTGAATAAATATGATGTTTAATATCATATGGGTTCACGAAATACATTTACTATCAACGTTGTATCAGTGAAGTTTTTTCGATATTTAATTTTGTTACTGCGTCTAACTTCTAACTTGGCAACACTCCGCCTTAACTTTTATCAGATTTCGTATAGACGCGCCTTACGTGGAAGATCAGGTAACTTACTTAAACTTTGGGTTCTGTTGCGTGTCCGTATATTTATCACTTCTGACGTTTATATGGAAGGTGTAAGTTAATTTTCCATTTTCTATTTTAGGCACCTTCTAGTGTCACTTGAAAGAACAATGTATCATGTTATTTTAACGCACGGTATTTTAGCCGTGGGCCGTGGTGGTACCTAATCTTAAGAGTAGCCAATATGTAATAGAAAAAATGGTAATATACCTAGTAAAAAAATCATAAAATTAGTTAAATATGATTCTTATTCTAAAGAATAAGAATACCGTTGACCAGTTTGAATTTTTTCGTGACATTAAATCTTCCTTTTTTACACATTATATAGTTAGTTTGATTGCACAGAATTAATACTAATTCTGCTATACTCGTCTGCGTAATAAGTCGCATTAAGTCATATTATATAGCCGTGCCGTGCCGTGGTGGTACCGGCCTAGAATATTACTCCCCCATCTCTTCCCGTGGGTGCCGTAAGAGTCGGCTAAGGGATAACGTACCAGGAGGTGGGCAGCAGCGCCTTCTGAGGATCGGAAATCATACTGCGCTCGCCAACCCGCCTTCCAAGCGTGGCGAATATTGGCAAATCCCCCCTATATGGGGGAGGCATACGTCCAGCAGTGGACGCACATGGCTGAGAATGATGATTTTAGCCGTAAACGGTACCAATAGATATTATGAAATCGAATTCTACTTTGTGACGTATAAAAATGTTTAGTTGTTAGTTATATTTATGTATATAATACTAATGTTACTAATAACTAGTTGAACCGTTCGTTTTCTTGCGAGATTTATAACATATAGAAGTAAATATGTAAAAGATGGTATGTTTTGTTTAACTGTTATCCTTTGTCTTAAACTTAACTTTCGATCACCTTAGAAAATCTAGTCACAAAATTTTCAACAATGCGTGCGTGTGTGATAGTACGTGTGACTGTATCTGTGTTTATTACAAGGACTATATATATACAAAAGGACTCGGATACAATACAGCTTTGACATTTGGTATTTTAGGTATTGCCATATTTTGCAAAATAGACAATTTTGAGTCTTTTCAACTTATTTTGAGGAAAGTCATACAAGTCTACTAAACTTTTGACAAATACCACTTATGAGAACTGTTTAGGATGTTTTATTCATTTTGAACAAAATTTTTTTTTTTTTGCTAGCTTATTAGTAAAAAAGCATTTTCTATAGAGTTTATTTTTTCTTTATCAGTCATTCTAGCGGTAACAACACATTCGCTTGAACTGTCTTTTACACCAAAAGAAAAGACGCCTTCCTAAAGTAATTGTCCTTATTTGTCGGCTAATTTTTATCAAACGCGAATATTGGTGGCTCAATATGTTATACAACGCACTTCATAGACGACAGTACTACCAGAACACCAGTTGAGAAATAACGACTATATAAAAAACGAGTCTTTTCCTGTTCACATCAATGATAAGTTCTCACGGTAATGTGTCTGACCATGGACTGGATCTTGATAGTTTTATCTACATATATAACAAGCTCAATTTTCAGTTTAGTTTCAGTTTCAGTTTAAGTTTATTTGCTATAAATATAAAAGATAAACATAGTAATAAATTGTAACTATAAAATAAAATAAAACTATACAGGGCGTGTCTATTTGGTACCACGTTACAAAGCAAATATAAAAATAGCAAATTGGCCTCAACTCAGCGTTGTGCTGATCTTGCGATCAGCGCTGATCTTCCTTTTCCGCCCCTTAAAATATAAACAAAAACTCAACACGTAAAAATATAGTAGATAATGACGAGTTTCCTTTACATTCAGTTTTTATGTAACAAGTGTTTACTTTTCATTCCTATCAAGGTAGTTCATTTAAAATCTCATTCCGTATTCCTGGTCAAAAGTATGCAAAACTACGCCCAAAGAAACTACCTCCCCCACGGTATTGTACATACGTGTTTAGCATTCGAAAGCACCTAATTTTGTGCTCCCGCGTCACACTTGTAAATTTCAATACAACATTGGCAAAAAAGAAAAACTTACTTAACCTAATTGCGATGCCACAGAATATATTTTTACCAACATAAATCAAAATATAACCTTCTTACTAATATTAGAATTGCGAAAGTTTGTATGCATGTATCGATGTTTGTTACTCAATGACGTTCGAACGTCTAGGCGGATTTGGATGAAATTTGGTATGTAGATACTTCCGGGCCCGGAATAATACATAGGCTACATTTTATCATCATCGTCATCAATCATCACCACACGGGTAAAACCGCAGGGGTAGCTAGTAATATAATATGTCTAGTAATAATACGTGCAGCAAAAACTTTGCGTCGGCTTTCACGCTGGCTATTACCCATATTACGCGAGCGGAGTGTTATGAAATTTCGCACAATAAAGTTTATATCAAGAAGTATAGAAAGCTAATATTTATGTAGGTAACATGCAGTCTTAATTTCTTCTATTAGTACCACATAATATTATTGGCATTGCTGCTATAGACATAAATATCGCAATACCAGTGCCTGAGTCAAAATACTAGCTTGACTTGACACTTTTGATTTTTTATTTTGTTTAATGCTAGATGACCTTTTTATTTTTATTTATGTCTCTAATTAAATTTGGCAAGAGTTTAATACATTTGCACATGCATTCAATATTTAATATATATTTAATCTGACATTTTATTATGTTTCATTACTTTTACATGCGTACTGAATGGATGCAATTAGCCTAAATAACTTTGAAAAGAACAATATTTAGAATTATTATTTGAAATTTCTTTTGTACACTAAATAATATACAGTTAATACTAACAACCTAGGATGAAGTCTAATCTTATGTATAGTTACATAGATAATTACACTGTAGGGAACCGTCGCTGAACGTAGACCCATTAAACACGTGTAATCGTGTTGTAAGTCTATACCGTGTACAATGTCATTATTGACTGCCATGTATCTCCAGCATGTAGGGCACTTAATTTATCCTATGTAAAGGCTATTTCACACCTACAGACATGTTCTTAACTCTCTCAGAAGCGTTCGTAGCTAAGTTTACCCACTCAAGCGATCTTAGCTGATCAACGTACCTCCCAGGTATGTCTGGGATTGATGACCGCTAGTCGTATTTTTATCTGAGATTAATTTTTCTTTCATGCTTCGAATACACGTTTCGTCGTCAGTCCTGGATGTTGTCTTGGGACAACAGCCTTTATGTGTATGTTGGAGGTGTGGAGGTCGGATGGGTGTGGATAGGTGTAGGGATGTCCACACGAAGCGCCTCCATCCAATAGGGAAGTACTTCCCTCTGAGCCAGGTGTTGTTGGCCCAGGGACAGCTGTCCGTCAGTTCATGTTCGGATCTTCTATAACCCTGTCGTCTTGTGTAATTTCGCGATTCAGGCTGGCGCTTGTGATTGGTTGCTCGTGTTTTAGCACTCTTCTCAGTCTAAAACAATTGAACTCCAGCATAAAACAATAGAAGAAGTCAGTACAAGTCGGCGCAGCCGTAACGCGGCGTAAAACAATTGAACAATTAAAATTGTGACAGAGAATCGATAGTGTATTAGTCAATTGTTTTTGCGATAGTAAAACGAACATGTCGACCAAATTGATGCTACTCACTCACAATTTAACATAGGACAATTTAGGTTTGACGCACAGAATAATCCAAAACTCAGTCAATTTCTGATTAGACCTGGATTAATTGGGTCACAAACTAATCTAGTTATGGTGATGTATTAATCTAGATAGGTCATGTGACATTTTAGTCACATGTTTTTAATTGGATGGCTTCCAAAATGTTGTTTTCAATCTTCCTCACATACCGTAGCGAAACTGGTTTATTCATATATAGAAGTTTTACTCTTGGTACGTTTGCTATAATGCATATTTAATATTTATTTTATTTATTTTTATTATTTATTTATTTATTAACATTCACACAAGGTCTTCAGGTCCCAAACTAGGCAGAGCCTGTGCTATGGTAACCTGATGACTGATATATATATATACCTAGACACAGATCAAACAGACATGTTCATGCACACAAATGTTTGACCTGTCCGGGAATCGAACCCGGGGAGAGCGGCTCAGAAGGCAGAGTGCTACCAACTGCGCCAACCGGCCAGTCGTGTGGTACTCTCGGTACGTTTGGTAATATACAGTTTGGTTTATGGTAACTAATAAACCATTATTAGTTATCCAAGATTTTGCCTACTTGTTTAATTACTTAGGCTTTAGTTTTTAATTGAATGTACTTATCACTAGCACGACCCGCCTCCGTTTGTATGTAGGTTAATTAACCATTTAGGTAGGAGAGGGCGCTACCGAGCCACGATAAACATCGGCTCCGTGTTTAATGTAAATTAAAAGTCTACACAAGTGATATCTAATATTAAAAACAAGTGAAGTGGAATTATAAACAATAGATTATTGAAAAACATTGTGGATAAGATCCAAAAATAGCGAATAACAAACTATTACACGTGAAATACAGTGAAGTGAAGAAGACCTCAAAACTCAACAAATAGTAACACTTCTAGTAATATATTGCTAACAGTGGTTTACATGCAAGTGAATGGTGTGAAAAAACTGTAATTTACAACTTACAAGTGTAAAACTTACAAAATACAATAAAATTGATGCATGATTTTGCAGTTTCGATCAATGAAATAGTGCCATCTAGGAAAAATACTCGAAACTATAAAGACTGTCGCGCACTAAGCAGCTGTCCCATTTTCTAGTACCCAGTCGGAACGACAGAGGGCAGCACAGGTAGCAAAACAAGACCAAAAATAATTACAATACTAAATTATCGTGAAATATAACCCCTAATCATGGAGGAAGTTATGAATATGCTAAGAAAAATTCAAAGCGAGCTGAATGAACAAAAGGCAACAATTGTACAGTCAGCTGATAAAGTTACAGAACAAGTTACGCAAAATATAAACAACACATTGGAGGAACAGTTTAAAGCAATAGATGCAAAATACGAAAACATCAAAAAAAAGCTGGAAAACCAAGAAAAAAGATTATACTTTATAGAAAAACAATCTAGACAGAGGAACATTGTAATTTTTGGTTTGGCGGAAACTGAGACATCGTATGCCAATCTAGAAAAAATCATATTAAGCTTCATAAATCAATATTTCTCTGCAGGGCTAGAACGCAGAGATATACAAGAAACTAGGAGAATAGGGAAGAAAGGAGAAAACCCCCGGCCGATTACCGTAACTTTTACCTCACTTGGCACGAAAATAGTAATCTTTAAACAGAGGAGAGTATTAAAAAATACCACTTATTATATTAAAGAAGACTTTCCACAGCATATTTTAGAAAAACGAAGGGAACTGCAAGAGCAATTAAAAATTGAAAGAGAAAAAGGAAACTCCGCCACTATCAAGTACGACAAACTGATAATACACCATAAAAATACAATCGCATCAGGCAACAAGAAAAGAACTCTACCAATATCACCAAACTACAACGATCTTACGCAACCAGAACCAAAGTCACAAGCTAATAAAAAAAATAAAACTCAAAAAGGACTACAAAGATCGTCGAGCTTATCAGAGGGAGTTATCAAACCAGGATTACTCAGTTTCCTAATAAACAAAAACCAAACCACTAACAATCAAAACAACTTACAAAGCGACCAAACAAACAAAAATAATGAACAATAGCAACTACCGCCCCCTCTCACGAAAAAATTCTTACAAATAAAAACAAACACTAAACCACATCTTCCAAGCCGGCTGGTCTCCGTGGAAGATCACGACCGAAACCCTCCAGAGGAAACATTACCAGGTTCTTCAAACACTACAAAAACCAATTATCATAGCACCCTTTATATAATGACGTACAACGTTAGAACACTATCGACTTACTCACGTCTACTGGAACTAACGGAATCCTTAAAAAATGTAAAATATGATATTATTGGTCTCTCCGAGGTCAGAAAACTCGGCAACAAGATAGAGGAGCATGACGAGTTTATTTTCTACCACATCGGAGAAACGCCAGGATTATATGGAGTAGGCTTTATGATAAAAAAACACCTGAAAAAATATATAAAAAGTTTCAAGGGGCTGTCAGAAAGAGTAGCGCTCTTAAGATTGCATACTAACAATTTAGACCTAAGCATCATTCAAGCTTACGCTCCAACAGAGGCCTCGAAGGAAGAAGAAATAGAGCGTTTTTACAGTACTGTCAGCAAAGCTATACAACTATCAGGAAATAATATAATAGTCATGGGCGACTTTAACGCCAAGATTGGTCAACCCAAACCAAGCGAAACTATCACAGGAAGCTACGGCTACGGTAAAAGAAACTGCAGAGGAAACAGACTCATAGAGTTTGCGTACGAGAACAATCTAGCCATTATGAACACTTTTTTCAAAAAGAACAACAAACAAAGATGGACTTGGAAATCACCTAATGGCAATACAAGAAACGAAATAGACTACATCTTAACAAACCTACCGAGAAACGTAGACAATATACAGGTCTTAAACATCACTTACCCTTCGGACCACAGACCTGTTAGAGCAACGTTCAATATATTTTCAAGGTCAAAAAATCGTAGCAAGTTTGGTCAATGCCCCAGATCCCAGCTAAAGAGTGGAGTAGAAGTGCAAACCTACATTGAATCGCTGAAAAGCTGTTCAGCAAATCTACTCGATTACTGGAATGACAAAGACACCGTCCAGAATTGCTATGACAGGATAACAAACGCAATAGATATGAGCCTGAAAAAAGCACACGAACCAACATCTAGCACAATCACAAAAAAAACAAACCAAATAATATCAGCACGCACAAAGGCACTAATCAGCAGAAGACATGAAATACAAAAGACAAAACCGAAATCAAGGGCTATGAAAAATGAATTAAAAGCACTTTATAAACTTATAAGTAAAAGAATTAACCAAGACTATAAGGCACACCGCATACGTAACATCGAAAAATGTCTTCATACCACAGGAAGCGCCAAAAAAGCGTACAAGGAATTGAAAACACATAAATCATGGATTGAAGAATTAAAAAGCAAAACTAACAACACACAAAATAGAACAGAAATACTTAAAATAGCAACAGATTTCTTCAAAAACCTTTATAGCTCTCCAACCCTACCAAGGTATAAATTACCGAGTAACAGTGCAGATGAGGCGAAAGCAACCATGGATGAAGACGAAGTGGTTAAAGGAATTAAAGCGCTAAAGATAGATAAAAGCCCAGGACCCGACAAAATCACTAACGAGGCCATAAAAACAGGATTAATGTATCTAGCTAAACCTCTAACCCGATTGTTCAACATGATACTGGACTGCAAAATTACTCCACGTCAATGGTCAGAGTCGGAAATCATTTTGCTCTACAAAAAAGGAGACCCAAATAACATTAGTAATTATAGACCGATAAGCCTGCTACCATCACTATATAAACTTTTTTCCTCCATAATTGAGAAAAAAATAAAAGAAACAACAGAAAAATACCAACCTATAGAACAGGCGGGCTTCAGACGAGGGTTTTCCACAGTTGACCATATACACTCGCTAGAGATGATAATAGAGAAATACCAAGAGTTCAACAGACCTCTCTATCTGGTCTTTATTGATTATCAAAAAGCCTTCGATACTCTACTCCATCCGTCAATCTGGGAAGCTCTACTCGCCCAAGAAGTGGCATTGGACTACATAAAAGTTCTAAAAAACATCTATGACAACAGTATTAGCAGAGTGAAGTTGGAGACCACTGGGCCGCTCATACAAATAAAAAGAGGGGTAAGGCAAGGAGACCCAGTCTCACCAACAATCTTTATAGCAGTGCTAGAGTCAATCATACGAAAACTTAACTGGGAAAAAGTGGGCATAAACTTAAATGGGTGCTATCTGAGTCATCTCAGATTTGCAGACGATATAGTCCTGTTATCAGAAAGCACAAACCAACTACAACTCATGATAAACTCACTACATGAAGAAAGTCGCAAAGTAGGCTTGGAAATCAACCTAAATAAAACTAATGTCATGACGAATCATACAAAAGTACCTATATATCTTAAAAGTCTGCCTCTAACCTATGTTGATACCTATGTTTACCTGGGTAAACAAATTTCATTTAACCGACACAACAATGAACTGGAAGTAGAGAGGAGAGTCAACATCACTTGGAAAAAGTTCTGGAGTCTCAAAGAAATTTTAAAAAGCGACATGCCCATAAAGTTGAAAAGTAGAGTCATGAACAACTGCCTACTCCCCTCATTAACATACGCCTGTCAAACCTGGAAATTTACTAGGAAAATAAAAAATAAGATCAAAACAAGTCAAAGAAGTATGGAAAGAAGCATATTGAAGATTAAGAAGATCCAAAAAATCCGCCATACTGCTATAAGAATAAAAACGAAAGCCATTGACGCTCTCAGCTACTCACAGAAGCTAAAATGGCGATGGGCTGGACATGTAGCCAGACTTACTGACAATCGCTGGACCACAAAGACTACATCATGGTCAGGACCATCAGGCCAAAGAAATAGGGGTAGACCAATGGCACGCTGGGCAGACGACGTCATAAAAATAGCAGGCTCCCACTGGATGCGAGTAGCAGAAGACAGAACACAATGGTCGTCTCTGGAGGAGGCCTTTACCCTCCACTGAGAGGGGTTCTTGCAATCTAAACCAAAAGTTAACTATAATTAAGTAACTAATTCTAAGCAAGAAATAAAAGGCTTTTTATTTTTATTTTATTTATTTATTTATTTAATTAACCATTTAACCATATTGTGTTTAAGAACTCAATCAAATTCAGCACGAAAGGTTTTAGTAAAGGGATGCGACTGTCGTTTAATTCAGTTACACTTACACTTTTTAACTCGATAATAAATCATGAAATTTTTCATAATAGTTTAAGAAATCGATTTTTTTGAAATAATAAGTAATCAACCACTGTTATCATCCCTGTCAGCCACATTGATTTTTTTCGTCGTCTTATTTTATTGGTATTGACTCGGCTAGAAATCAAACGGGAAAAGGAAATCAAGGTCTACTAGACATAGCTCCTAAATATTTAATATCGATCATTTGTATCGCATTACAAATTTAATTGAACATGTAAACTACATAATACATTTATAAAAGAGTGTTATGGTTCATTGCATTAACATCATGCTAGGTGAAACTAACTTTCAAATTTTAATTTTAATTTAATTTGACGGTCGCCGTGGCGCAGTGGTTAGTGTCATTGACATGACTACTGTGTCTCGGGGACCCTGGGTTCGAATCCCGGCAGGGGCAAACATTTATGCGATGAGTGTAAATGTTTGTCCCGGGTCGTAGATGTTTGTGTGCTGTGATTGTGTTTGTCCATGCCTCCCGCGATACAGGGAATCCTAGTGCGGGCGTCTGAGTGTGATATAAATAAATAAAAAAAATTCAACACAATGATTTTTTGCCATATAAGCTATAGTAGCACTCTACTAGCGCCCGAGCTCCAAATTACTTCATCAAAATTTTAATGAAAAGTAAATAAAAAATTAATAATATATACTAGCTACGCCCCGTGGTTTGACCCGCGTGGTGATGATATGATGACAAGTATAGTGTGAAGCCTATGACACTCACAAATAACGTTGCTTTCTATGGGTACAACCTTACGTACCTACAAATTTTAGATACTTCCTTATAATATTAGTATGTATAGATAATTCAAATATTTACTAAAATTACAAATCACTGCGCCTCATGATAATGTTAAAATTAATGAAAAATATAATTACTTTTAGTGACCGCTAGAGTTCGCCCCGCCGCGGTGTTGTTTATTAAATATTAAAATAGACATAAACACACAACAAGCCTCTCCATTTTCATGCTATAAATACACGGAATGCTTTTGTATTCATAACTAGTGAATTTTAAATACTACACTGTCCGTACCCCTGCGCGGTTAAGGCGTAGTAAGATTTTTCCACTTGCTGTTAATTTTATTGTGACCAAAACAGTTCCAAACAGTTGCATTGTTTTTCCATCCCATTAAAATACCAAAACATCCACTCCCATTCAGTATGAGCGCACACTTTGGTAAATCTGTATCTGTATACAGTGCCGCGCGCCGTAGTGAGCTTGGCAGCTCAAAGCTCTGTATTTCCACTGTAATCGTATGGTTAGATTTAATTATTTATTTATTTACACCAGAATCAAATACAAAATAACTAATCCTAAGTGATAAATTAACAAAACATTTGTGATAAAGGATAAATAATACAAATGCCTAGGATACCTAGGATGGCCATTGGTAGCTGTACTAGGATTCGCTGTGTCACAGCTACCAGATGCGGTTTTCTTACTAGTTGCAACACAAATGTAAAACTATACCTTTCTTCTTCTTGTCTACTATCGTTGTACTAGGTAGGTATGTTATACTAGGTAGAGTAGGCACCAATGATGTTTTACTAAAGATGAAGTATATTCATACTGCGCGGTGCTCAGATTTTGTTCCTTTACGATATAAACATGCTTACTGCGACAGATTATACGGTACAAATAATATAGAAAAGGATAGCTATATGTTTAGACTTGCGCTTGAAATACGCGTCATTATGAAAATTAATAATTTATTTTTTTATTTTATGTTTATTTTCTTATTTTTTATATTTTAATTAACAATAAATAAAATTTACTTCATTTTGCCGCCTCAGTTTCCGCGCGCTTGTGCGACATCTACCACATATAAACATAAAATATCATTGGTCGGCACAACATGCTTTGCCCCTTCACTCTATTCTATAATACATTCATCACAGCGCTCACTTCTTTCATAACCGTATCATGCTCCACTCAGTCCATCCATACCTTCTTAGGCCTTGTACTACCTCTATATCCATCCACATTCATGTTAAGTACCCTTTTCGATGTGTTTTTCATCCCTCCTCATGCAATGCCCATACTAAGCTAAAAATAAAAACGCAAAAAATTAAAAATATTATTATCATTGTCGCCATCGAAAACATCGAAAAATTCAATAGTTCCTACGTTTTTCGGCTAGGAATGCAATTGATTTGATTATTACAAAACGGTACTACTGAAGAGAATACGTGAACAAAATCGAGACTAAATAGAGATAATAAGAAAAGTGTTAATGAACATATTATTAGTACAGTAAATTTAGCAAGTTACGTTACACTTGTTATAAATTTACTATAAAAGTACAAAACACCTATTTTCGGAAGGAAATAAATTATATCTATCATACCGGCCCCTGTAGCTTTGGCAAGCTTTCTGTAGATATCTCTGTGTCCATAGCGACCACGCGCGTTATGCATGACTCACCCCATATAAAATTCTGTGCGTCGACGACGCGGGCGGTGCGAGCAGCCGAGCTTGCGACGTGCGTAGGTTTACCAAGAGCGTGATAGATATTAATGAAATATTAATTTGAATGGATCCTTTTTTAATAATATGAACTATAAGTACTTACAAAAAAAAACTCGGTGTAAAAGTGCTGCGACATCAGCCGTGCTCACTGAGAAGATGCAGGTTCGTGGATAGGGCCAAATCAAGACCACCCAAGGGCCTTCGACCTTCCAAACGATTGTTATCTGGGACAATAACCGGGGTGAACCACTTTAAGCCCTCCCTACGAAGCATGGAAGCGCTCAGTTGAAAACGCCACTAGTAACCCATTCAAGGTATGATCGAGCAGGATTTTTCAGTCTTTTTCCACGATAAAAAGAGTCTATGTCCTTATATAGCTGCGCCCGAGTGCGAAGCTATATAAGCGGTTTCACCCGCGTGGACGACGGTTTCACGGTCGGACCCACTGCCTCAAATTATCCCACGGAAACTATACTTTTGAGATGCTTTTTGCGAGTTTATTAAACATGTAAGACTTTCAACCATATAAGCTGAAAAGACTCAAAATTATCTATTTAGCAAACAGTCAAGTCCTAAGAAAGTCTTTTGAAAGCTAGTCTAACCTACGATGGAGCACGCCTGCCTAGAAGATACCTATTCAATCGTGACTTTAAGACACCCAGATTGTATTAAATATACTGACCGATTATAGATAAAATAATAATAAGAAAATTTGTTGATTGTTTACCTGAAAATACAAATATTTAATCACGACCGAATCACGATTTTGTAGAAAAACGGCTACGAAAATCCCTATCGTACACTTTAATATTTACTGTACACATATGCGATGTGCGATATGATTTATATGTCATATGATCACATGTATAATTTAGCTAAATTACTCAGAGGATATAATGAGTTATTTATACAACTATTACGTAAGAACACACTGGATCAGTTCACTAATTATTTACAGTAATCGGATACAGGATGCTTGTGTGAAGCATAAAATAGCTCCTAAAGGCTCAAACAGGTCGGAAGAGTTTCGAAACCTTTTCCATTGACCTTTTCGGATCCATATCAAAGAAACGGTACGAAAATCATGTACCGTCTAGCAACCATTAGTACTCCCTCAATATTTTCCCGAAATCGCGTGCACTGAAAAACTTTATGGTCACCTTTTTAAGCGACTAAAAGAAGGAGGTTCTCAATTCGACCTGTATGTTTTTTTTTTATGTTTGTTACCTCAGAGCTTTCGACTGGGTGAATCGATTTTGATGACTCTTTTTTTATTTAAAAACTGGTGCTTCCCGTGTGGTCCCATTTAATTATTTAATTTTATCAAAATCGGACAAGTGGTTCTTGAGTGTGTAACTGAAAAGCCAACTCCAATAACTGAAAAGTTGTAAATTGAAAGTTCTCGAATGGGGACCACGGACTGGCAAGCGCAGCATAGGACGGCCACCGACCAGGTGGACAGACGAACTGACTAAAATCGCAGGCAAGGGCTTTACTTTATGGCATGGCCGACGCACGATGTCCGGTAGTTGGCCAATCAATAATACGAATGCCAAATCCTCTATAAGAAGAATATACATATGGATTGACCCCGCTTATCTGAGATAGGGGTAAGATAATTGTGATGATCATTTTTAAGGGAGGAGTGACATCAGGCAGCATAATACGAAAACAAGATCTTTAAACACTATGTGTTATTTTATTTTTTATTGAGCATAGGCAACCGTTTGACCACCATCTAACCTATGATGGAGAACGCATGCCTAGAAGATACCTATTCAATCGTGACTTTAAGACACCCAGATTGTATTAAATATACTGACCGATTACAGCTAAAATAAGAATAAGAAAATTGGTAATTGTTCAATCATTTTTAGGGCTTATTCGCATAATGTATAAAATCAACCCTAAACACAGAAAACTAATCTTTAAACATTATCAGAAATATAAAAAAGATATACCGCTGCAACTATTCGAACTGGCCTGAATAAACCTGCTGGCCTACCATTGCAACTATTCGAACTGGCCTGAATAACCCTGCTGGCCTACCATTGCAACTATTCGAACTGACCTGAATAAACCTGCTGGCTTACTATTGCAAGGTCCTCTACGGTCTAGGTCTACTTTACTACTACGTCTACTTTAGACTCTTGCCTCGAGTACCAAGCCCAAGTAAAATGCATAGCGCTTACTCATATAGAACACAAAGACATGAATGATTTAGAAATGTTTGCGAAACATGTCATCGATCAAGCCTATAGGCATAATCTATCAATTTCGCGGATGGCCGATCAAAGGTGCCGCGCGTACAGTGTGAACCGCGCTAAACTCATATCTATCGGTACCATGCGCTTGCATAATTTGTGTGTATTGGTTGTCTCTTACTATCTATCGGCTATTATTACTATTTCACACTAAAGCCGGTAGATATCGGCTTTAGTGTGAAATAGTAATAATAGATAATATATATTATTATTATTTTATCACACTTAAACCCCCGCAATAGGATTCCCTGTATCGCGGGAGGCTTGGACACACACATTCACAAACATCCAAGACCCGGGACAAACACCTACACTCATCGCACAAATGTTTGCCCCTGCCGGGATTCGAACCCAGGGTCCCGGAGACACAGTAGTCATGTCACTGACACTAACCACTGCGCCACGGCGACCGTTATATGTTACATATGTTTATTAACTCTGTGACCGAAAGCTCGTTTAAACATAATATTGTGTTTAAAATGTTATGAGAGTAGTGATTCTCTCGTCCAACTAAACTAAACTTAATATTCTATAAGATAAGTTCTTTAATGGTTACAATAACGTCAACATTAGTATGACACTTATCAGTAACGAAACATAAATTAGATCTTTTTATTAAAATTGCGGGTAGTTTTAGATAAAATAAGTTGGCACTTATTTGCTACCCACTAAAACTACCCGCATTAGCCAGCAGTTGAATAAAACTCGTCTAATATTACACGGAGCGTTTTACGGAGTTATACTTATTTGAACTTTAGCGTAAATATAATACGAGCTATTTCATTTTGAAGAATTTTAGTGAATTTTAATTAGTTCGAGTGATTAACAAAATTAGGGTCACTGTTAGTTAATATTATAAAACAACACCGAATCACTAAATTTTAGTTCTCCTCCACAAGCGGGTAGATTTAATAATTTAATTTAATAATTTTAATATAATTTTAATATGGGACAACATTCACACAAGGTCTTCAGGTCCCAAACTAGGCAGAGCCTGTACTATCGTAACCCGATGACTGATATATATACTTATATACATATACACACCCAGACACAGGTCAAACAGACATGTTCATACACACAAATGTTTGACCTGTCCGGGAATCGAACCCGGGACCAGCGGCTCAGAAGGCAGAGTGCTACCAACTGCGCCAACCGGCCTGTAAATAGATAGATAGAAAGAGATCGCTCTCTGCGATAAAGCCGCCTATTTATAGTGAGGTACATATTAGGTTTTATTATGGTGTTACAGTAAAGTATTATATAGATCTATAAAAAGTTTCAAGAATCGTTTTATTTAATCGTGACCGGCTTAAGCCTGCAACACGAATTACTTGCGAGCAGTGGCGCATTTACGCATTTGTCGCCAGGACGCTAGTTTTTGGGTGTATTTCTAAGTAAAGCTTCACCCTGCAAGTCCTATAAGGTAAGATAAAGTTACCTTTTAAGTACTTACACAATATGAACACAGCTTTTGATACTATTTATTGTACTGAGACCTTAAAATTGTATGAATAATATATACATTTTATAAAATGTATATATGTTATCAATCCACTTCATGATAACAAAGAAATTAGTTAAGCCATGTAGGTTTTACATTGTTTTTTTTACCATAATTTACTTGTCTTGCTAAGTCGACCTAATAACATTTAGGTACATGATAACGCGGCTATTTATTTATTTCGGAACTGTGCTAGATATTAATAACAAGATATGAGGGTAGGCTCTGAAGTTCGTAATAAAGTCAGTCTTGAACAAGCCATCTTGTTGTTTACTTCATGGTGACAGCGGTGGGATACCAACCCACGCCTATTCGGACTGGTGCCTAAAACCATAAATAAAATTTTCGGATCAAATTCGCCGCCCCCAAAAACTGCCGCCCTATAGGTTCCAGCCTACTCAGCCTGCTGGTAAATTCACCACTGCTTGCGAGTAAGGGTTCACTGACGAAGACAATTTATCGTAATAAACAACTGAATAACGTACTAAATTTACTCACGAAGAATGATTCTATTTGTCATACATAGGTACATTTATATATAATCACGCCTGTCTGCCGTCGATGTTGGCGTTGAGGAAATCTTTTCTCTCGTGACTTGAAAACACCCAGATTGTATAAATAAGGGAAGCACAGCCGAATGCAATGAATACCACTCCTTGACTTTGCTCTTTCTTAACTACGTAGCTCGCCGCATGATTTATGTGGTAGCAAAACGCTTTGTACACGAAGTTGGACGTAAGACGAATGTTTCATAGCTGACTGACTGGTCGTTTCTTGCCTGGAGTTAAAAGCTCTAAGTAGAATTTTTATTATTATTGCTGCCGTGCACCAACCAAATGATCCGAGAATCTCCTGAATCTTCCTGAAAATGTGTGATTTAATCCCAGATTTCGGCCAAAATCTCGGGTAATTTGGTTAGCGCAAGTGAGCCTAAGGCATGCATAGTAGAAATCCTACCACTATATTTTATATAGTAACGTCTCAAATAAATCTCACAAAATGCATATTTCTTAAGAATCGAATCTAAAATTCCGTTCGTCACCTGCGAACGAGTAGGTACTGGAATATTGAGTGATTCATGAATCGGCTTGCTTCTCTGACAGGTGACATATTGGAATATGTTTTTGTGGGAATATAACATCGCAGTGAGTAAATAAATATACGGTTAATAATGTATTATCGTCATTCATCCAAAACCCACTCATATTTAATAAAAATGAACAAATAAATAAAGCAATAATTGAGATAATCAGAAGCTATTTTATTCAAATAGATTTTACACTCTGTATATTACGTAGACATATGATAAATTAATTTAGTGATAAATTAAAATGAGAAAGAAGCTTTTGCACTCGTAGAAGATTGTTTTTCTTGTTTTTCATATTCCGATATATGGCCAAAAAGTCATTTTAAAGTTGTATTAGATTCATAGGTACAGTATTACGGGGCCGCGCGATAATCTCGCTAAATCAACACTAAATAATAGTGTATTAAATATCATTTTAATCAGTTAATTATTTTTAAAAAGACGTAACAGTGCAAAAAACGTATCCCTAACCTTATCCCAGATTAGGTAGGGTCGGCACAACATGTTTTTCTCTTTCATTCTCTTCTATCATTTTTCATCTCAGTGCACACACATATCAATAAACACATCTTTCCTCACGCAGTCCATCCATACATTCTTCGGCCTTCATCTACTTCTATATCCATCCACATTCATGTTAAGTACTCTATTTGATATATTTTCTACATCCTTCCTAATGACATGTCCATACCAAGCCAATCTATTCCCTTTCAACTTATCATTCACTGATGCGACTTACAAACTTCTTCTGATATACTCATTCCTTATTTTATCCATTCTAGTCACAACGCACATCCATCTCAACATTCTCATCTCTGCCACATGCATTTTCACAGATCACACTGAACATATTTTTCACAAACAATAAAATAACCTAGCCTCATTATAATAATTATAATACAACTAGTAGCGCCCTGCAGTTTCACCCGCGTGGGTTACAGTTTTCCCGCTACCTCAATTATCCCACAGGAACTATACTTTTTCCGGGATAAAAGTAGACTATGTGTTAATCTAGGGTTTAAACTGAGTCAGCCACATCTATGTACTGAATATGCGTTTGATCATATTTGTATATTTTTTTTATTAAGTGACTTTTATTGTATACTTTGGCGTACATAAGGAGAAGCCATTGTATCCCGAAACACAGTGCAAACTAGTTCGGGGTCAATGGGTTTACATATGTATTATAAACCACAAATGTATGTAAAATAAAGTTATTTAAAGTTTAAAGTTATAAAAAAAAAAACTATCTCCATACCAAATTTCATCGAAATCGGTGTAGCCGTTTAAGCGTGAAGAAGTAACAAACATACACACATACACACAAACTTTCGCATTTATAATATTAGTAGGATAGGATTATAATGCTATAGATTTGTCTTTACTGATATCTATTTAGTTTTAGCATACCTAATCAGCACATTTAATTTCCACTACTATTGCACGAGCCTTCAGTTTAGAGAGTGGGGTATTGGCGATAATCCCCTGCGCAGGGGAAGGTGAGTTGTCGGACAGGTTAGTGGCTGGCCTACCGTTTTCAGACCTCTTAAAGGTCTCCAACGTGACCTCACGACTATTATCCTTGGACCACAACTAGGATTGATGGCTTAACAGCAAGTAGCGCTCAGTTGGAAATGCCACTACCTGTTATCCGTCCTAGGTATGATCGAAGTGTACGTTGGTATTATTATTACCCATTTCATCATCATCATCATCTCAGCCATAGGACGTCCACAGCTGGACATAGGACGGCCCCACTGATTTCCTCAAGGACCTGTTGGAAGCTGCCCCTATCCAGCCCTTCCAACTTACCCATTTACCCCCTTACTAATAAACGTTGCATAACCTCTGAATAGTTATTCAGTGTTTTGTCTTTGTCGCTAATAAAACAGTTTGACGTAGAGAGAACGGAACAAAACACTGAATTACTATTCACAGCGTAATCAATGTTTATTAGTAAGGGGGTTAATAGATTAAAATTGCATTGGTAAACAATGCTGCCTGCGCTTCTATTTTATTCTAAATCACCACATTACCTATCCTAATACATATCCTCCTTGTTACTTTTCAGAAGAACAAGCCTCCTGATAAGTAACAAGAAGGAAAATTGCCTTCATATTTATCAACCTCCCATGATCTCATCCAACAATCGATTTCCCTAACGTCCGAACATTTCAACCCTTATTTTACAACCCAACAAAAACAACAGTTGGGCACTGATAGTAAGTGATCGGCTCTAACAAAACGAACCAATTTGTCGGATGTCAATCCCAATTGCGCCTCAGATGGTGAAATTTTGTTTGTTCTCGTTTCATTCGAAGGCAATGAAACAGTAACCCTAAAATAAAACTGTTACCTAATCTATGTACAGCAAAAAGAGTACGCACAACATTGAATTGAAACACTAACAATGAGTATTTTTAAGAATCAATTTAAAGAAATCTTAATACATTTTATTTTTTCGAAAGTTAGCATACTTACTAAATAAAAAAGATAATTTTCTGCATTGGTCAGGGTTAACGGTTTATTTAATTTTTATCGAGTATTGGCAAGCGTTTGACCACCATATCACTTGATGTTAAATGATGATGCGGTCTACCTACTCACTCGTGACTTGAAGACACCCAGATTGTATTAACTCGTTAGCTCTACGCACTATTAATGTGGAAGCAAAGCGCTTCGTGCGTTAAATATGTATATATATATTATTTTGTATATATATTATTTTGTTTGTTCGTAAAGTTATCGAAATTCGCGAAAACTTTATAAACATATATTGAGCGTGAATTGTTAATAATGAAACATTACTCTTCACCTTTGTAAAAAGGTATATAATATGCAATATAAAATTTGCGAAACTTTTATAAACATATATTGAGCGTGAATTGTTAATAATGAAACATTACTCTTCATCTTTGCAAAAAGGTATATATGCAATATAAAATTCGCGAAATTTTTATAAACATATATTGAGCGTGAATTGTTAATAATGAAACATTACTCTTCACCTTTGTAAAAAGGTATATATGCAATATAAAATTCGCGAAATTTTTATAAACATATATTGAGCGTGAATTGTTAATAATGAAACAATACTCTTCACCTTTGTAAAAAGGTATATATGCAATATAAAATTCGCGAAAACTTTATAAACATATATTGAGCGTGAATTGTTAATGATGAAACATTACTCTTCACCTTTGTAAAAAGGTATATATGCAATATAAAATTCGCGAAAACTTTATAAACATATATTGAGCGTGAATTGTTAATAATGAAACACTACTCTTCACCTTTGTAAATCAATATATCAAATATAGTGACGAAAGTACACAAGATGAAAAGAAATCCACGAGCTGACAGAGCAATTTTCGCAGAGCCAAAGAAAAATAATTCTGGTAAAACAAGGCATGTACTCATAAAACACAAAATTCAATTAGTATTTTTCTTTAAGATAGTGCTTTGAAAGTTATAAATTTAACTATTTCCAACGAATAGAAATATATAAGTACTAGCTGCGCCTTGCGGTTTTACCCGCGTGGTGATGATTGATGATGATGATGATGATGGAAAATAGCCTATGCGTCCAGGATCTGAAGTATCTATATACCAAATTTCATACAATTACATATTATAAGTTTGCGTTTGACAACTGTCTCACCTGATGTTAAGTGATGACGTTGTCTAGGATTTAGCACGCAAACCTAGAAAGTACCTATTCACTCGCGACTTGAAGGCAGTGTTAACATTTGTTCGATACTTTCGAACAGCGCATATATGGTTTTAGCTGACACAGCGCCAACCGCAATAGTGTCTTTCAGCAGCGAGCGCACTTAACAATCCATTCTTAAAACTATAATATTATTATCATTCACCTTTTACGTCCGCGAGAACCAAAGTACGCCGCACTTACAACATTAGTTATTAATAGTGACTAACATAATTATAGTAACATAAAAAATCTAATAAGTATATAAGCGTTCTCATTTTGAACATATTTCAATTAGTTTTATTTCGTCGCCGAATAAATCAATTCATTAGACCATTTTTTTTCAAAATTTAAGAATATTATAAATCACTACCAATTACAGCCTATTAAGGCCTAAAGTAGGTTCTTACCCCTGAAATAATTTTCATTATCGACTCAGTAGTTCCAGAGATTAGATCCTATTAAATTTACGAATAACCCTCCTCGTAGAGTAGGTTTACGGAGTGATTACTGAATGTGATTACTGTGTGTGCCGGTCAACTTCTTAAGTTAGCGGGATTTTAACTGTAAGCTCATTGTTACTGACAATCAGAGATGAACTATGAAGTAAACTTTTTTAATAACAACTCACCCCAACATGACCAGTCTGAAGCAGTTTTTCGGTGGGGGCGCTGCTTCCTCCCCGGCTTGCGGTAGCGGCGTCGATGGCCCTGGAGATCGCTCCTGGTCGGACTCCTCCCCCACTCCTGCCCCTCTCCTGCATAGCCACGAGGTCCCGCACTTGTCCCTGGCATCTTCTGCCGGAGCTGCGAACTGGCAACGCCGCGGGGACCTCAGCCGACCACTGGCTAGAGATGACTTTAAAGGCGAGGATGGCGCTCGAACAGGACTTGGTGATGCCCGCACCGGGGATGTGTTCAGCTTTACTGGTGACGACTGCAGAGATAGCCCGCCGCGGTCAGTCGTGCCGTTTAGCATTTTAAAGGTTTTGAATCACTTTATCGTCATTGTTGTATCTTTTTGTTCTCACTCACTTTACACTTATCTTGAGATTTATTAACTTAACTTGCGATTTTTTTAAATGATATCAAATTTCTTCTGGTTGGTTCTATTTTACTATCAAAAATTCAAAAAGTATAATTTGTTTGCATTTTATACAATTTCGTTTTTAATTATTTTGCTTATCATTTTTTTTAAATAATCACTCTATGTACGAATTATAATTATTTTTTACTAGTATTTTTCTTTACATGCTTGCGTCTGACCACTGTCTCACTTGATGACATGTGTATGATGTAGAATGTAAGATTAAAAAGTACCTACATGATTTCAGGATTGCATCTATCGGGAAACGATTTCCATTTCCATGGCAGTGCGAATTATAAACAAGTAAAACGCTACGTGTATGAAGGCATATAGCGATAGTGCGATGGCGCATTTCCAACATCTAGTCAGCCGATAATGGAATAGTATAGTTGTCACAGGTTAAACCTGTTAAAAGCAGTTGTACTAAAAAAAACAGGCCAGGTGCCTATGGCATTTATAAAAGTATAAACGCCGATTAGTGAAATACAAATGTGAAAATAGATTAAGCACTCACATCTGTTCATTCCCAAAATAAATCAATATCACCTATTATCTATAATTCAAGTAAACTAAATAGCTTCCGTCTGTCAGGTTAAAAAGTTCCCATATCGGGTAATTTAGAACAGTGATTGAGCACGTCGTCCATGATTCAAAGCTTAAAAATGACGTACACTACAAATGTAGACTTTAAACCAAGTAGCATAAGTGCTGGTTTCCGTCATAAACAAAGTTAACGAAAAGCCATAATTAACATTTTAACGTGCGTTGGTTTGATAGCATTTGTAGCACTCGTGTTGCAGAAGATAACACTTTGTCATTGTTCGTTCGAGTACAATATTAATTACTAGCTATCAGTCCCGACTTCTCTCGGTTACATCATTGAAGTTTAAGTTTAAGGATCCCTATTTTTTTTCTTGTAATAGCTATAATATAAATGAATCTAGCATTGAATCAAGATTGATTAAATATGGATGAAAAAAATAGTGGATTACCAGAGCTGCCAAAATCGAGTAAGACTTTGTGAGCCGAGCATATTGCTATATTGAATAAGTAGATTTAGGCCCTTGGTGGGGCTCAAATATTTGAAATATTTGAGCTATTTGGGTTTGAGTTATTTTGTCTGGCGATAGCTGTAGCTGAAATGTTCTTGTAGTAATTGAAATAACATTGAAATGAGTGTGCTATTTTATTTCAATAAAGGCATGTCATTGTTAACAAAGCAAAATCGAACACCTGTTTTGTGACTTCGGTGGATTATCAAATTTGTTCCCATATAGCCTTAAATGATGTATTTTACCTGACCTGGTTCTTTAATGATCAGGCGTTACCAAACGCCTGATGAAAATATGTCAGTTCATTGTTACTCTTCTAACAAGTTTGGCCTGACTTCGGCGGAGCACGATGGATGGTTATGATTTTGACTGGTATGTACTTAATTGTATGTATGAATGTTTATCATACTTTTTTTCTGCCTATCGTATAAATTACAAATCATACTTTGACATATGAGATATTGTTGGTAGCGTCTTGATTTGCACATTAGAAGTCACTTAGAGATAATGTAGAATTCTAATGGGGAAATCGGTTTTGAAATCGGTCCTGTGATTTTTGAGTTTTTTTTTGTACTGCATATGCTAAAAACCTAACTATGTACAAATTTAAAACTAAAATTTTCGAATGGTTGAAAAAACTAGATTTTGATAAGGTGGAATCACTTCTCGAGATAGTTTAGTAAGCTGAAGATGATTATGTAAGCTGATGAGAGAAACCGCACAAAACATCTATCTCACATCTATATACCGTAAGTAATGTATCTATGTTTGCATTTTTTAAAAATAATTCATATATTGTATATATTTATATTAAGATTCTATTACTACTTTATTGTGAAATAGAGATATATTTTGGGAAGACTGCCTTTTGTAACACAATTATTTTTAATTAAAAAAATAAAACAAAAGGCAGGGTACAACATTATTTTGTAACCTTTAAGTTTTGCAATAAAGAAACATTTGTATTTGTATTTGTATATATCTAGCGTTTGACCACTATCTCACTTGATGGTCAGTGACGATTTGGTCGACGATACTATCACGCTAGACCTAAAATGCTCAAGTTTATCCGTTACAAACATACAAATCTTCCCTCTTTTTAATATGATAGATGTAGATTTAATTCGACCGCGTATGAAATCGTACATGTAACAAAAAGACAAACGTACTGATAAAAAACAATGTAACTGAACAATTTTGGACCTCGCAAAAGGCTCAACCGCTTCGTATAAAAACATGTATGTATATGTACTAACCCTGCCTTCCCTGTAAATACACAATTTTACAGAAAAAATATTAAACGTTACGTCATCCTCGTACGCGTTGGCCAAGGTTTGGTCAACCAGGTACTAAAGGCCTATTAAAATGTGCAGGGCAAGCTACAGAATAGGGAAGTATTTTGATATCACCAAGCTAAATAGCACTTTCTAAACTTTAACCGGTAATTACCATTTATGACGTCACACAGCGCTAAAACATTTCAGGCAACGTTCCCGATTCGCATACAAGTTTTTACTGCGTCGTAAAAACCTAAGCATGAATATGTAAACGATATTGAAGATAAACGATATTTATACGAAGGCTAAAATGGCAATTCACACGCGCTTCAATCGACACTCATAGAAAATGTTTTTGGTAATATTAGCGGAGGTCTCATTCTGAGTAACTGATAGCTAAAATTGTTACTCACTTTATAAATCTGCTATATTTTAACACTAATTTCGCCCCGCGGTTTCTCCCGCGTGGTGATGATGATGAAAAGTAGCCTATGTGCTATTCCAAGGTGCTAGTTACGTCCATACTAAATTTCATCAAAATTGATGCCGTAGTCTGGGCGTGAAAGCGTAATAAACAAACTCTCATTCACATTTATAATTCTAGCTGTGCCCTGCGGTTTTACCCGCGTGGTGATGATTGATGTTGATGAAAAATAGCCTATGTAACCTAACCCCTTTATGTTTTGCATAAAACAAAAAGGTTATCTGCACCATCAAAAACTCCCGCTACGTTCAATGCGATCTTTTTGAAAGGGAAGATAGCAAACCTTTTGAGGGGGTCAGACGAAATAGTTCGATTGTTACGGGCTCTGTCGGATTTGAGTCTAAAAGACAAAGTTGTGTGTTGCAAAGTGTAGACACATCGGCATCACTTATTCAGGGACACATCAGCTGCCAGTGACAGTATAAAGTAACGTTTTGATAAACTCACTCAGGTATATTATACTTCGTAAGTAGTTTATGACACGTATATATTACAACCTTCCAACAGGTCTTTGTGAAAATCAATGGGGGAGGCGTATGTCCAGCAGTGTACGTCCTATGGATGAGATGATGATGATATATTACAAACTAGTAGCGCCCCGCAGTTTTACCCGCGTGGATTACGGTTTTCCCGTTAGCTCAACTATCGGAGGGGAACTATACTTTTGCCGAAAAAAAAGTAGCCTATGTGTTAATCCAGAGTTTAAACTATCTCCATACCAAATTTCATCGAAATCGGTGTAGCTGTTTGAGCGTGATAGCGCGATATAGTATGTCATACAATTAAAGGTTGATGGCGCTAATAACATCCCCGCAAGATGTTAATAAGGAAGGAAGTAATTCGGCCCTAGTGGTATGGGCATGGGTATAGCTTAGTTGGACAAAGCGACAGGACAGTATTCTGTAGTCGTGGGTTCAATTCCCACTAGCAGCCGAATTTTTTCCTTCAAATATTTGAACTGAAGTTCTGCCTAGCATGATGTTAATGCGATACACAATATAATCTCGTAATTAAACATATTGGTAAATAAAAATATGCCGTGAAAATCGCTTTTTTTATACTGTATAGATTTAGCGTTTGACTACTGTCTCACTTGATGCTCAGAGACGATGTAGTCAAAGATTCTATCACGCTAGATCTAGAATGGTTACTGGCTCTCAAGGACTGCTGCCTGAACATACTATGTGTGGATAGCCAGGTGGGTCCTCGAAAGTAACCTACCACTATGCTGGGAATTTGATAACGATGCTACTTTCGCCGGAAGCTTAAGCCGTTTGTCCCCACAAACGGCTTAAGCTTCGATAACCGAACCAGCATCCCTCCGATGCGTTGTCGTAGTCGATGCTCCCAATTTGTATTCGTGTAGCTAATGGTCTCCCAAGAAATATTATGAGCCCATAAAAACGCTTGAAACTAAAAAAAATGTTTAACAAAAAATGCAACCGACTTCAACACTCAAAAGTGTTAAATAACTTGTTGAAGTCGGTACCATGATAGTTCACACAAAAGTAACTATCATCACAATATTGTGCTCATGGTACCGACTTCGACAAGTTACTTCACACTTATGAGTGAAGTCGGTTGCATTTTATGTTAAAAAAATTTTTCTTCACCCTTTTCAGTGACCTGTGCTACTCACGGAATGTCGATGTCTTCAACCGCGACAATAATATCATCAAAATACGCGTAGCACTTTTCAGTTATTGGAGTATAACTCAAAAACCGCTTGTCCGATTTTGATGAAAGTTTAATGGGACCACAATAGAAGTATACTCTATCTAACAAAAAAAGAAAATCGGTTCATAAACGACGAAGCTATCCGCGAACACACATAAAAAAAAACATATATACGGTCGAATTGAGTAACCTCCTTCTTTTTTTAAGTCGTTTAAAAACAAAACTATTCAAATAATTCCTAAGTATAACTAATATTGCTCAAATTAACCATTTAGACCCTTTCCTCGGTAGCGATTGTTTTAACTCGATTCAATTAAATTAAAGAGACACAGTTTCATATCCCTTTTCATAACAAGTACAAAATTCCCGAAGGTTCACAACACCTGGCGTCTTTTGTTTTCCTTATGAATTTAATTATGGAGAAGTTGAACACCTCTGTCAGTCAAACATTGTTTGATTTCCCACGGGATACAAATCGAGTTACTGAATGGGTGAACATAAAGTGGTTATGTATGTGGCTTTTGTTATTTTTCAACAGCAACGATCTATGACCTCTGCTTGAGTAGTGATCATTTTACTTGCATATCAAAACACCTAAATAACTTCCTAATAAATTAACGATATAATAACGATAAGAAGCTTAAACGTTAATGCAGATATAAGTTGAAGCAATATATGTAACTTTGAGGCTATCATGGTTCCATCCACCTCTAACCAACTTTGGCTCCATTGATCCTTAGACAATGTAGACAAGTTGACAATCCAATTTTAAGTAGTGACCGACTGAAAGCGGTTTCTGCCAGTTTCGGCAAATAAATCTAGTTTCGGTTTCGGCCAAAAAATGTTCGTAAAGTCGAGTGTTCGTATGTTATCGTAATCATTCGGCTAACTCGTGCTCTCCCGCTGGGCCGCGCGCCTATAATTTGTTACGTGCTTTAAAGATTGTCTCTTTATATTATTTAACAATCTATAGGCTGGTAATAGTTAGTGGATTGCTCAAATATTTTTGTTGAAGATGTAGTATTGTAATTAGCATTTTATTATTAGTTGCCGTGGTGGTACCGGTCTAGAATAGTACTCCCCCATTTCTTCCCGTGGGTGCCGTAAGAGTCGGCTAAGGGATCATGTACCAGAAGGTGGGCAGCAGCGCCTTCTGAGGATAGGAAATCATACTGTGCTCGCCAACCCGCCTGCCAAGCGTGGCGATTATTGGCAAATCCCCCTACATGGGGAGGCATATGTCCAGCAGTGGACGACCTATTGCTGTTATGAATGAATGAAAAACGTAGTATTTATTCTAATAAAGGTATTTGCCATTTAAAAATCTTGAACAGTCTGTATGTATATGCAAATAAATATGTAAAAAATACACTATATTTCGGTATATAATAGAAATTTTAATATGTGTATGTAAGTTCAGTCTAAACTGAGAGCATGGGCGAAAGATTCGGTTTTAATTTCGACTGAAAACTCTATTTCGTTCGGAAACTAATTCACAGTAAAGTTTAGTCTTAAGACCAGTCAGTTTTGGCACAGAAACCTTACATCAAATCATAGGTGAAATAACTAGAGGTGTAACTCCGACTTGGGGAACAGACGGATACGTCTCAGTTGTGGCCTAACCAATATAGCATCACCCCAGACGGACCACTGCTTTCATTGCCTATCCTCTCTTTTTCGTTGTGTTTGGGTTCCACTACTACATGATTTGATATATATCTCACCAATAATGTCTCATCTTTTTATACTTAAAATTCCTGAATTAAACAACTCATTTACGAATTACTAGTCATCCGATATATGTCCCTCATAAAGTCAGTAATCTAAACACATAAACGTGTGACAAATATGCGACTACTAATTACTAATTACAGTCGACCTCTTCTTTTTTATTTTTTTTATTACACTCATACCCCCGCACTAGGATTCCCTGTATCGCGGGAGGCTGGACACACACAATCACATCACACAAACATCCATGACCCGGGACAAAACCTACACTCATCGCACAAATGTTTGCCCCTGCCGGGATTTGAACCCAGGGTCCTGGAGATGCAGAAGTCATGTCACTGATACTAACCACTGCGCCACGGCGACCGTCAACGTCGTCTTCGAACATAGAGTATATATTCAAACTCTAGATCTATACAATATTAAAAAAAAATGTTCGAAGTTCGACCTTTTTTTACATAAGCTACAGCTAAAACCAAAGAAAAACTCTAAGAACGTACTTGTTATTTCCTAAATCGACAATTGTTTTCGATTCTTTTGAAATTTTATAATGAAATTATTCATTCACATTTGAGTAAGTACCTACTAAGATAAAGATGAGAAACAAATGTGTCAAAATCAAAACCAACCAATTTTTTCAAAAGCAAATATGTATGTTCGATGTCCAATTTCACTTTTTGTAATACTTTTTATCATACAATCAGAATGGATTAAGGAGAAGGTATAAAAAATATATATTATTATACAAAAACAATACGCAAGAAATGTTTATTCTTTTTCTGACCATTTGAACTACAGAAGCTATCTGGACCTTATAAATCTATGATTATTATTACCCTTATATTGATTTTAGCTAAATAAAACGCTTACGTGTTTTATAAAATAAGATTTTGTGATCAATAATTACGATTACTATCTTGAGGACAAATTCTTTGATAATATAAAATAAATTCACACAATCTAGTAAATTTTCTCAGCGAATTAATTCTTCGGATTGAATAGACGCAATTTATTGCTATTCTGTATCGAAACCGTGGTTTTCCAGTAGAATGAGCGCAGATAAAGTAATCATTTACGAACGTTCTAAACGGGTTCTCTTAATATATAATCCTTGTATCAAACAATTACAAAACAATAAAGCGATTAGATATATCTACTTAATACATTCACCTATCGACTTTTGTTCAAAACCTTGCAGCGTGACAGGTATTGTTGCCAAAATGATAAGATATGTGTGTTTTTATACTTGTCAGGGTACATGGTTATAGTTCAATTGAATATTATCAATACCAGACCAATACCAATTTTTTTTATTTTCTTCTCAGCACTTAAACATCCACTGCTGGACATATGCCTCCCCCGTATAGGGGGGATTTGCCAATACTCGCCACGCTTGGCAGGCGGGTTAGCGAGCAGTATCTTAGACCAATACCAATAGTAAACGCAATAGTGTGTGTCCATGGCAAATTTTGATAAAAAATAATTACCGGTGGTGGTACCAGCCTAGAATAGTACTCTCCCATCTCTTCCCGTGGGTACTTTGAGAGTCGGCTAAGGGATCACGTACCAGAAGGTGGGCAGCAGCGCCTTCTGAGGATCGAAGTTTTTTTATAAGGAGGGCCTTAATTAGTTATTAATTAAAAAATCGAATTACTTATTAAAATTCTACAGCAACTACAATATAACATCTGATCTATCGAATAGCTATTGCCAGCCTATTACCTGCCTAGTTAATTAACAATTATGATTGTTATCTTTTGCCCTTTCTCACTTTCCAATCAATCCGTTTTAATTGAATCCAGTTTTTATCAAAACTGATGATGATATAAGAATATTAATCAACGATCGTTCAGCGAAACTCATAATATCAATTATTACTTGAAACTAATAGTCGTAACTGTGAAAATAGATCTAACCGGTAAAGTTGCACCCACCGTTGATTAATTTCAAATTTGATTACGAAGTTCTTTTCAATTTAGCCAGCAATCGTACGCAGCACATTCCTTCTCCAAGAATATTGCTTGACATCGCTGATTTATTACCCGACTTCAAAAAGGAGGTTACTCAATTCGACCGTATATATGGTTTTTTTTTCTATGTGTGTTCGCGGATAACTTCGTCGTTTATGAACAGATTTTGATGATTCTTTTTTTGTTAGATAGAATATACTTCCGTGATATCCCATTCACATTCAACACACAATTTCACTAAAATCGGACAAGCGTATTTAGGTTATACTCCAATAACTGAAAAGTGCTACGCGTACCTTGATGATATTATTGTCGCGGTTGAATCGCAGAACACACAATGACAATTAATTGATCCTGTGAGTAGCAAAGGTCACTGAAAAGGGTGAAAAAAAAATTTTTAACAAAAAATGCAGCCGACTTCAACACTCAAAAGTGTGAAATAACTTGTAAACCTGCTTACTAATAATAGCGTTCTTTGATCCGCGGCACCCTTTTCCTTAAGAGTATTCTTTTATATAAAATTGAACTTATAATTTAATTATAATTTTAATCCTGACATTTCATACTCTTTTAGTAAGTTCGGTCTCGGGTAAGTAGAAAACAATTAATATTGTTAAAAACAAAAGTTCCTGATCCTAACATATTTTCGCAAGTGGACAAGTTTCCAAGATTATATTATAAAATCCTTCCTAGGGCATGCCTACGTCATAGTAGCTTTATGCATGCAAAGTCTCAGGCCCGATCAGTTTAAAATTGACAAAGTTTCATACAAACTTGCATCCCCTATTTTATTCCCTTGGGGGTAGAATTAATCAAAATCCTTTCTTAGCGGATGCCGACGTCATAACATCTACCTGCATGCCAAATTTCTGCCCGATCCGTCCAGTGGTTTGGGCTGTGCGTTGATATATCACTATGTCAGTCAGTCAGTCACTTTTGAGTTATATATTTATTTAGACTATCATGTTTATTCACGATATTACGAGAAATATTTACAAGTCCCTTAAAAGAAGGCGGTAAATGTGGTCAGTAACCTCAGTCATAAAAGTTGAATCCTCCAAATAATTTGTAGCACGGAACGGCATTGCATTTTCGCTATTTTATCAATTTATTATCTTATTATGTTTTTAATTTTTAAGTTCTTGCTATGAATAAATATTATTCAATTCAAGACTTGTTTTACTCTTAAAAAGGCATTTCATTGCGGCAATTATGGAATCTTTTGACGATAAGTATTTTGCACAATTCACAACAAAATACGCCATTTCAGAGCCGAGTGATACAACAAAAACAACCCTTTTAAGGAGAACCTTTAGAAATTCGTTTCTATCTGCACCCTGGGGAGTCTGTGAATACGATCACGTCAGTCCTAAGCATGTATTATTACGAAAATAGGTAAAAAGTGGCAATATCCTTGTATCTATTGGAACAAATGCGAAGCCTTTACAGGTATTATATCTTCTATATCTTCTACTTGTACGCTTTCAAATATCTCCATATTACCGTGAGAAAGGTAAGCTTGGATAGCTTTATAGGAAGAGAGACGACGGCTGTCAAAGTATCTTTTTATTTAGTTTAAATAAGACCATTAGATAAACTATATTTTCATTACCGTTTTTCTTCTAGATTATGAAGTTAGGGTTTAGTTTTTAGTGCGTTTAAAATCATGTTATAAATTGACTTAGTGCACCTAAGATCGTAGATAAAGTTTGTTGAGAGATTTTTTATAGATAAACTTAACCCTTTGAACGACACATACAAAAGATTTCCAAAAAAATGTATTTCCCAAGTGAATACTACGTGATTCCTAATTGGTTTGTTACATTGCAATTATTTCCCAAGTGTTGATAAGCACGCGTACGAATCGGTGAACAATAACATTTTTTCTTTAACTTGTTGGAACCGTTTTGATACAAATGTATGAGTTTGTAATTATATAAATATACAAGAAAAAGAAACTTTAATAGTAAATTGATTTTTTGACTTGATCGTTAATTTTCTTCTTCTTCTTCATCATCGTCAGACATTGGTTGCCCACGTACTCTGTTGTCTTACGCAAGACATGGCCATACCACTTCAGACGGCTTTCCCCGAGCTTGTCTGCTACGTCCCGGGTGTGAAGGCCGGCACGAATATATTCATTACATATGTGATCTTTTCGCGTAAAGTTACTCATCGAACGAAGCATCTTCATCTCCGTAACATGAATTTCCTGGACATGCCGCTGTCACGAAGCGTGCCGCAAGCCACGTCTCCCCACCATATAGCTCTGGTCTACTACCATATAGACTGGTCTGACTGACCGAATCCTTTTGTAAATAAGACCTTACGGAAGCCAAATTAACACTCAGAAACAGCACCCTCTGGGCGCAGTCGAAAGTAATTTTTTGACTTGATTGTTAATATATATTTAATACAATATTTGTGAGAATATCCCTTTTTTGTATTCTTCATATGTATTGTTCACCGCCATAGATCCATACTAATACCGGAGAGGTTAAAATCCCACGTTAACTTTTATTCTGATCGACCGTTTATTTGGCCTAAGAAATACATTTATCTAAACGCCTAACGCCTCCTCGCCTATAGCCCGGATAAATTTACCTTCTTACCCTGGACTATATCTCAGCGTTTTTGTCCCGCGCCTTTCTTACGCTCGAAAATATCTTGCCTACTTTGTGATTTCTTTATTTATTGTCCACCCTATTTCGTTTTTGGGTGCGGTTTGCGGCCACCTCTATGTGTTATGAATGACATCTAATGCTATGTTTTATAACATATTATGTGTCGGTAAGAATAATCAAAAATTTTACGAAGAGCATCCACTGTTATTTGCCTACATAATTAATTACATATTTATATATAGCCAAAAGGGGCAATATGCATCCAGTAATCGCCTACAGCCTTTGTGAGGTTGTCTGTCCATCTAGGTTTTTGGTAATAAAGGTCGACTGTGACGTAAACTTGTTAATCCGCTCATAAATATCCTACCCTGAAATCCTCTACTTATTCCCGATCGTGCAGAGCAAAGTGAACCGATCGCGGGCATCCAATCCGTGGTCTCGAATGTCTTGAAATATTCTTGAGTTATTGATAACCTAGGATACAGAGGTCTTCCTCAGGGAGTGGAATGTACTGCCTGAGTCTGTGTTTCCCGATAGGTACAAACCTAGAGTCTTTATGTCGCAAGTGAATAGGTCCTTCTAACCTACCAAGTTTGCGTGCTACACCTTAGATCGCGTCGTCACTTAACATCAGGTGAGATAGTGGTCAAACGTCTGCTTATTTCAATACAACATTAATCATTTCGTGAAGAACTGAACATAGAATAGCTAACAATTACCCTCGCAATTTTCTTTCAGTAATTGCAACAATTTGTATGGTAGACCCGATTGCGGGCAAATATTAGTATTCTGTGGTGAAGTGATGTTTATGAGGCTTAGCGGGCTTAGTGGATGATAAATATAGTTTAATTATGTTTTTTTTCTGGAGTGTTTATGCCTAAGATTTATACAATACCATAAAGTACTATGTTGTGTGATATTTTCTTAATAAGGTTTTAATATTAATTATGAATGTGTTATTTAAACTATTGCGTATATTTGCGTAGATATAACTATTGAAATTATATTGGCTGCCAGCTGGCTTACTCAAGAAGTCAGTTTCAATGACGATCAAATTCTAATCCAAATCAGTTCCAATCCCATTCCACGTCATTTTGTATATAATTATGTCAAATTCTATTGAATTCGATTCCAATCGTGAGCTAGTGTTGCGTTCAAAAGTATCAATCTGCGCGAAGTCGATCGAAATGGCAATTTACGATCGGAATCGAGTTTCAAGTGTAAACCTGCATATACACGAATTAAGGCATGACATCGATTTGCAAAAGTTTCAAATATTTTGTAACTAATTAAGCCGAGGTTAAAAGAACTTATTAATATCCAACTATTATGCATTAGCATTCCATACGATAATATTTACCCTTTATCTACACTGTTGTGTGGTATTCAATTGATAAAGATTAAGATGACTTAAACATGCTTGTTTAATGAAAAATACTCAATGTAATACATGTTGTCAGCAGTTTAATATAATTTTAGCCATATTCACTTTTTAAATCGTATGCTGAAAACTTTTAACGCGCTATTTAAAAAGCACCAAAAAACACTTTAACGTCCACAGTACGGTTTTAAAGGGAACATTTCTATTCATTGCACTCGACGTGAATAAAAAATCTGTGAAAGGGAAATGGGAACGAGTCTCAGCTCGAGCTAACACCACAAAAGACGTACATACTGAGAAGTTAACATCTTACATATTGGTAACGAAAGCTAAGTAATATCAGGTAATATATTACAAAATATATTTTTTAAATAAGGACTTAATTTTACCAACAATCGAACTTTTTGACACCGGTTTACGAAAATAACGAATTCCGTTACTGGCACTCGCGTACTCGTAGCTTTTCGTAGCGATCGGCGTAGCGCACGAGAACACCGGCGGAGCGATCGCGTAGAACTGGCTACGGTCTACAAGAGACTGGGATACCAGCTGTGTGAAAAATTACCATTTATTTCGTAAGAATAATAGAGGGCTGAAGTTCGCGCAGTCACTAGTAGCGTGCTTACAGGATTAAATTGAACCAAGACTATATTACTAACACTGGTGAAATACATACATTTTGGTGAAGTAGTAGACTAAATTTGTTTTATACTGTACAGTATTGTATACTGTTTTTTATACTGTATAGATGCGTTTGACCCCAATCTCACTTGATGGTTAGTGACGATGTGGTCGAAGATGTTATCACGCTAGATCTAGAATGCTCACTGGCTCTCAAAGACTGCTCTGCCTGAACACACTATGTGTTACGCAACAGTTTTTCAAACTTGAGGGTGGTAGCTAGCCAGGCGGGTATTCGAAAATACTCCACTACCATGCATATTTGTCCTAATTATATTCGATTTAATTGAAGAATATCTGTAGTATTTGAACCTTTTAATTTTACTTGTAATTATAATGTTACTAACTAGGCTTAAATTCAGTTTTTATTTATTTATAGATATAATAAACAACCAGTTGTAAAAACTTATACTATAAAGTACAAGTTGTCTTCTTTTATTTACGACACTTAGGGTGGAGTTCACCAAAATTAAACGTCTGATTATCAATTAACCGTCGTTCAACTGTATGGTAAAAACTGTTTGATCGACGGTTAAATTGGTAATCAGACGTTTTGAATTTTGGTGAACAGCTACCTTAGCCCTATTTTTAACTGAACTCAACTCACAAAACAGGAAGGTACTTTTAATTTGTTGGAGTATTTTCAATTTCTATTTTTTATTTGTTGGTGAATATCAAAGTTTTTGAATATCTGGAGATAATAAAAACATAAACTTTTATTTTTATTATTAATTGAACTTGTTTCGACTTAAGCTCAATATTAAAAATATTGAGCTAATATAATAATAATTAAGTCCGGGCTATGCCCTTTATAAGATATTATTATAAAATACATATATGTTAATGAATGAAAGGTTTCTCAAGTACTGTTTTAAACTTTCATGGCTTTTCACAATAAAAATATTGTTTAACACGGGATACGCACCATGATTTAGATTTTGATTGAGTTACCGATATTTCGGCGCGGTTCCACGCACCATGATCACGGAGAGACACCGTGAAATCTAAATCATGGTGCGTATCCCGTGTTAAACAATATTTTTATTGAAAGGTTTCTGTTCCAAATTATTCTTGCAAAATGTCACTAAAGAATTATCTTATCGATGTATATAATTTTTGCAAAAGTAAAAATAATATACACATAGGGGAAAATATTTTAAAATATTTTTCCCCTAAAAACAAAGCATTTGGCAATACTGGTAGCTCCAAGAAAACAGTGCAGCAACAGATATCTGTTGCGCCGTCGGCCGGCACACCATTAATATCAGCACGATGTGGACACACCATTTATCACCTAAACAAATAAAGAAATTCCTCGCAATCTATTTGATGAATGACAAAATTCTTTTTTTTATAAATATATACTGACATTTATGGTTCTAAAAACATTTTATATTAATATTAAACAATTATAATCAGATTTTATCGCATATATAACCGCGTGGTTTACGGTTTAACTCTACCTTAGTTATCCCACGGAAGCCATATTTTTGGGGAATAAAAAGTAGCTCATATATGCTATTTCAGATATGTATGCCAAATTACAATATTCTATTCTACTGTTTTCGCTGGATTAAGTAACACACATTCTTAGACTCATCCTCACAATGTTTTGCTTTAAAATAAACGTATATAATATTAGTAGATCCAGCCCACGAGTAAAAAGCTTATGACCTTATTCAAAGTCCCATCTATGCTTGAACGAAAATTTATTAAAAATGAAAGCATGTAAAAAAAAGCTACTTTCACATTTATAATATTAATTTGGATAATGGGCTTTATTTTGTTCCGACGGTGGAAACATTTTATAGTATTCGCGACCTCGAGGACTCTCTTTGAAAGCATTGAATGAAAGATTGCTGAAAAATGACGCGTCAAGAGCAAAATAAAATAGTTACATATTTATGATACTGGTGCGGTAAGTTGGCAATGATTTGACGAATGTTAGCGCGAGACGAAGGGTTACCATAGTCAAGCGTTTTAATAACCTATCTCCGCATGCCTTTCATGCAACTGTCAAAATCAGCGCGACGGTGATCCAACCTTAGCATTATGCTGAGTGGGAACTCATTCCTGGCATCGCGCTACACTACAACAAAGATTTAGTTAAAGCTATATGTTCTAAGCTATATGATATTACTTGTATGTATTTATATGTTCTTAATATTACTGTGTGTTTTTATATATATATATTTTTTACTGTTGTGGTGTTGCTTATGTCACGAATAAACGTATTTCTTCTTCAACGTTCTTCAACACATATCCGAGAAGTCAGTAAAATGGTAAACGTTACTATTTTGTTTTTATATAAATATCTGCCGTAAAGTGTTAACAATCTTTACAGTTTCTAATTCGAATATGGCGCACTTTTGCAAATGGCTCCTCGTTCGCGCTGAGAAACTTAGACTGCATATTTTGTCTCATTTTCTCTTTAGTATTAAACTGAGACAAACGTATTTTGCAAAAGAGGTTCAAAGGAGGTTTGATCAACTTATTTATTCTCGTTGGAATTGTAATAGTTCTTCATGGAAATTTAAAAAAACCGTGTTATTAATATGATAGCATAATAATAATGAATGAAAACTGCTTTTTGCCGTACGGTTCTCGTGAGAAAACTGAGTCATCAAACGAACCGTGGTACACACGAGGTGCAGCTTGTGATAATGGTTGTAAATCTATCAATCACACAAACTAACTAAAACTCTTTTTTATACCGTATAGATCTAGTGCTTGACCACTATCTCACTTGATGGTCAGTGACTATGTGGTCGAAGATGTTATTACGCTAGACCTAGAATGCTCATTTCTAGTTCTCCTAGTTTGCGCTTAAATACAAATTTGTATAACTCCTTACCAAAGAATTTCTAATATTAAATGAGTTTTATCAAACAGACTTTTACTTCCTATAAGAAAGAAAGAAGTATAACTGCCCGCATTTCGATAAAAGAATAAATTTTGGTATTATCATCCTAAATTGAACTTTGTCAATACTAGTACAGGGTTCAGGGCTATCCGATAGTGAGAATTGTAGTCATTCTATGAACCTTTTATTGTTAGATTTAAGAATTTGTATATAAGTGAATGATTGTACACTGTATTTACTTGATGAAATAAATTATCTCTTTCACGTAATTGTATAAAAACTAGTTAATACCATTTAAGTAAGTGTCAGAGAAGAACAGAATCACTACCATAATATATATAAGCAAAAATAGGGACAGTTGTGAGACTTGTGATATTTCATTTGTCCAAAAGAATAATAAAGGTTCATAATGAGAGTTGTTTCGTTTCAAGTCAGCTTGAGATAATTTTTCATTTGTCAAGGGAACGTGCTACCAATCTAATTTGTTAAGGAGAACGGTATTTTAATGGTAATTATGTTAAGAGGAATATATAACAAACACTGTTTTCGTGTTGTAGGTATAAAGCAAACATATTGCTATCTCGGCGTCTATTCCCCAACCCCCCATGCAACCGATAGAGAGAGTTGATGCTCCTGAGATTTATAGGTACATTTTTTGATAGGATTTACGTTCCGGGGCAAGCCTCTTTGCCCTCTCTAAATTGTTACAAAAATAATTGCTATTGATGTCAATCGCTTGAGTATGGCGTATTTAAGGGTTATGTGGAGGTTACACGTTTTACTTCTTTCAAAAAGGTTTTATGGTTTTTGAAAAATATTGATTTAAAAAAAAAAAATTAACAAAAAATGCAACCGACCTCAACACTCAAAAGTGTGAAATAACTTGTTAAAGTCGGTACCATGATAGTTCACACAAAAGTAACTATCACCACAATATTGTGCTCATGGTACCGACTTCGACAAGTTATTTCACACTTTTGAGTGTTGAAGTCGGTTGCATTTTTTGTTAAAAAAAATTTTTACCCTTTTCAGTGACCTGTGCTACTCACGGGATGTCGATGTCTTTAACCGCGACAATAATATCATCAAAATACGCGTAGCACTCTTCAGTTATTGGAGTATAACTCAACAACCGCTTGTCCGATTTTAAATGGGACCACCACGGAAGTATACTCTATCTAACAAAAAAAGAATCATCAAAATCGGTTCATAAACGACGAAGTTATCCGCGAACACACACAAAAAAAAACATATATACGGTCGAATTGAGTAACCTCCTTCTTTTTTGAAGGAAAAAGGTCGGTTCGGTTAAAAAATAACCACAGTTTCGGCGCAAAAATTGACTAATGCGTGATGCTTGCAACTCTAAAGTGATAAAAAAAAACTGAATAAATAAGATGTATAAGCCTAGTAAATAATGTTTAGATTATATGAAAAAAAAAATAACCGACATCGGGCAATATATAAATGTAAAAAAAGTTTTTCTTTTTGTATTGACAATATTACACGGTAATATTTATTACTAGCAGAACCGCGCGGTCGCGGTTCGCCTAGTGCTGGGCCTAGTAATATCGAATATTCCGAATGCTTTCTGACTCTCAAGGAATGCTGCCTATGTGTGACTGTTGGTGACAGTTCTTCTAACTTGATGGTGGTAACTAGCCAAAAGTACCCTACATATTGGAAATTTGATAACAGTTTTACCTTCACCGGAAGCTCAAGGCGTTGTTGGGGATCGAAACAACGTCCTTCAGTTTGACGCTCCCACCGCTGAGCCAATATCACTTAAAAACATATTGCGTCGACTCCACGTACCTACAAGAAAATTATTAATACAATCATGATAACAAGCACATACATCAGTCTTAAGTTTCAGTAGGTAAACCTTAAAAATTATATAAAGAATAAAATTCAAAAATCATAGGAAAAAACTAAACTCGCGGAATAATATAGGTGCAATCGATTTAACCGCAAATTTGGCCACAATGGAATTTCAGAACAAATAGGTACAGAAAGGAAGTGACAACATGAAAAAGCAGTAAGGATGATTCGAGAGGGTGAGTGGAACTTGACGATAGGCGAAAAATCACAGTGGAATACATATGCAATGGTATACAATCTAAAATAGAATCTAAATACATCGAAAATAAATTTTAACTTAAAGTACTCCCACGAGCGTTCTTGGATCTCCTCGTACTGATACGTATGAATACAATTAGACAACTTATGCTTGCTAAACACCACAAGATTATAAAGGTCATTGTGGCGCAATGATGACACTGACTTTAGAACCGCGACCTCAAGTTCGAATCCCGGCCGGCAATATAGGCAAATATTTCCGCAATAATTAATGTTCGCTCTCGGGTCTTGGATGTTTGTGTAACGTGATTGTGTGTGTTGAAATCTCCTTCGACCAGAGTATACTAATGCGGGGTTTTGTGTGGGAAATGCGTATGCGTTTATATACTAATGGTACATACCCTACGTTTAGTATACATACCAAACGTAACGGTTTTCCTAGCCTTTCCTAGCCGCGCATCCTAGTGCTTTCGACGATTTACGGAGTTTAAAAAAAAAAAAATTACACTTTTTACATATCATAGGCATACACTATTACTATGAGTAGAAACATGTAATTAACTTTCTTGTTGTTTTAATTTAAGAACTGTTACTACGTTATTTAATGCTGGTAGTTAATCAACAATAGAAAAAAGTAAATCGTCTGACCCGTCTGCAAAAGCTAGCTTGCTCTGAAATATATAATATTGTTATATATTACATACCTCTTATCAAAACTTAATTATAAGCTTAGTGGAGATGTATCTACTCAAAAATATATAAAACCGTTTAACAGTTTGATAAACTTTTGAACGAAGTATATAAAGATACATTATTCTCATATATCAAGTCACGACTGAATCCCTTACAAATTTTGCTCAGAAGCCAAGATGTATTATAGGCTTTTTATGTAATGGGTTAAGGCCCATACTGCCTCTTTAATTGATGGTTATGCTCATGTCATATTCATTTCTGGGATTATATTCGCCGCTGCTATTATACCGAAATGAGAGTTCCGGAAAACAAATGAGAACTTTTAGGAAGGTTGAGAGGAACGGATGATGAGATGAAATGATTTTCTTTGCACATCAATTGTATTATGCTTCATTTCACAAATCATACAAATTGTCACGGTATATTTTTATTACTTTGCTTCCCTTTAGACCAACTTCTAGCGATCTTGCCATTCATCCAATCATAAAACGTTTTCAATCCAAACTAAACGTTTGGTATTTGGATGACGGAACTTTAAGAGGTGAGGTGAACGCAGTTTTAAATGACTTTCAAATCCTAATAGATGAATTTCGTCAAATGGGTTTAGACCTAAATTTTACAAAGTGCGAACTTTTTGTTTGTGATACTTGTACGAAGAGATTATGGTCTTTGTTCGTGTTCGTGTTCGTGTCATGAAGAGATTATGGTATCGTTGCACCTAACATCAAACTAGTAGAAAAGTGTTCATTGCATCTCTTGCATCAAAATTGTATGACATCTTCAGCTTATCTGAAATGTATCAATATATATATAATATATATATATATATATCTCTACTATAAACGTGAGTAAAGCCGGATAATACATATGTATTATCCGGCTTTACTCACGTTTATAGTAGAGAAATTTCAACCTAGGTTACGGGCGAACCGCGACCGCGTCCGCGAGCGCCCCGTATTCTCCTTGAAAAAGACCACCGAATGTGGTTGAAACTATAGTCAGAACACTCAGACTTATTACGTGAGTAATTTCCGTGTTTTCTACATTCATAACATTATGGTAACTCAGGATAATTGGAACATAATGAACTGTCCTTGATCCCTAAATAGAAGACAATATGAACAAAGAACAGTATTGTATTCTTATTGCGGAACAATTTAACGATGGTGCTCTGGTGACTTGTTAGACAGATTTATTTCCAACCTAACTCAGGTACCTGCACACTCTTACTAACCAATTTTTACGTTATATCTGTATTAACTTGTATGTATTTGCCGATTAAGAGAAGTGTCTTTGTGGAGAGAAAATAAACAAATTTGAATAAATTTCCTCAATCAACACATAATATTAGGCCCAGTGGATTTTTCCGACTGCGATGAGTTACATACACCTACTTTGATACACCATTAAAAACACTTATTCTTTTATAAACTTTTTCGTGACGAGGTGGGTAAATGCATTTCAATAAACAAATTGTTTATTGCAAAACAGTTTGTAAACATGCGGTATTCTTAGAAAATATAGAAACAAAACCTTTTAAAGGTAGACATGCAATTTAAACTATTGGATTCCAGTGTATAGGTACTAATCTGGGACTCCAAAGTAAGTAAAAAAGACTTGTTTATTAGAATACTGGGAGCTTTCGTCAGATGGTTGCAAAACAAGCCCATTTAAGAAAATTAAAAATAACTTGGAGGATGTACAAAAACTAAAGTTTTTCTGGATAGTGCTTAAAAAAGAAATACAAGCTACCACAGAGAACCGTAAAATTAAAATGTACCCTTACTAGGTTAAAAAATAACCTGAGATTTAAAGTGCAGATAAGTACAAATAAAAAACTAGTAAATCGGGCTGCTCCCGAGCCTGCTGGGATTACCTACAGTATCCGCGAGTATGGCCACATCAGCTGATCAGAATTTGTCTCTTTTTTTAGATTAGCAATTGAATGTGGTTTGTCTGCATAGACTAGAAAATTTCACGTAGCTCCACTCGTAATTGAGCGGAGTTAAGTCACACGATCTCGGTGGCCAGTTGATGTCACCACCATACGCAAGATTATGAAGCCCCTGACCTCATCATTCAATAAATTTAATGTTTCCCATGCTGTATGGCAAGTGGCGCCGTCCTGTTGGAACCACAGAGATCTATACCATCTATCCTAGGCCCCAAAACAATTGTTATCATCGTCCAATATCGGTCGCCATTGACAGTGACATTTACTTTCGCATCTTCGAAGAAAAAAAAATAAGAGGATTTTAACTACGATGAAAGAAATTCGTCGTAGGTTTATATAGATTATCCAGAATGGATAGCGTAGATCAACGACACTCTGCCACCGAGAACGGCTTATGTCAACCAACTGCCAATTATGGCGCAGTCATTAATTAAGCGTACTTGTAGAGAGATAAGTCTTCTATCTACGGCCGTACTTAAGCGTGCTAATTTGTCATTAGGCAAATTAGTATCTAGGCTCATTAATTGCTCCATTTACAAACTTCTTGTTGTTAGTTTGAGGTCTATAAACTTTTGGCCAACACAAAAGATAATTAATTGAGAAAGAAAATACACAGCGTGGAGCTTCAACTATATAAAACATTATGTTGTTATACCCCGGCCTTGTTAGCCTTAATGCTGACGTGACAACCTGACTGATCTATTCAGCAGTCCTAGGTACCAACTGTTACCGGCGTGGGTCTGTTCCCATCCTAAACTGAGCGGTTGGCTGAAGATATTCTCCTCTCGTAGGGGTACCTCATTCCTCTTAAAAATAAATGCGCGAGTTTATATACTTTTTTAAAGCTGTAAGTATGACTCACTAGTGGTCCGCCCCGGCATCGCATGCATAACAAATTTCAAAATTAATAATTATAAGGAGCCTTCATTTAAAAATATATATAATATAGCCTGTGTAATCGGGGGATAGCTTCCTAACAGTGAAAGAATTTATCAAATCGATTCAGTAGTATCGAAGTCTATTCAATGCAAACAAACAAACTGATAAACAAACAATCAAATCTTTCGTCTTTATAATATTAGTAGGTATAGATTATCGTGAGAAGGGAGATATAATTAAATCTTATTTAGATTTAATATATAATATTCGCTTATATTAAAATATAATATTCGATAACTTTCCGTAACTTTAATTTAAATGCGCATGAAATCTTATGACCAATTATATACACCTATTACTTGTTTCATTACGGTCCACTTGCCTTTGAGTAGCAAATATTTTTTATTTTTGATTTTCGGCTACTTTTGATACAGTAGCCTAAACGATTAAAATTCACTTATCACTAACCTTCACTAGGGATACTTTTCTGGAACATATGTGGTCAGTAATGGTGATACATTATCTATTTAGACTTCTAAACTAAATTTCGTTATTTATAAAGAAAAAAAACTGCTACTTTTAGTTTTAAATCCAAGATTACTTATATTATACTCCACATCGTACTAACAGTTCGAATTTATTTCTTCATGAACAATATCTTCCGCGGATGTTTTTCTTAGAACGATATATGTATTAAGATACTTAACTATCTGAAAGCCCGATTGACCAATACTACAATTGGAAACGTATCATATACACAACCTTTAAAATTAGGGTTGGTATAGTGCCATCGTTTGATATGTTTCTTTATTCAAAGTGCTACTAAGTGCATTATTAGCTTATTTCGCAAAGTGACAGGCCGGTATTCCGTAACCGTGGATTGAAGGCTCTTCCGAAAGTTACCGATTTTTACCCTTAAAAAATCGAGTTACGCCTATCATGTTATCAATGCGATCATCGATATAATCCCTTTGTACTTCGCAACTGTATACTTTGTTACGTAGTGTTTAACTTTGTTGATCCTATAATAATTGAAAATAACTAATAAGTTTGACGGTCGCCGTGGCGCAGTGGTTAGTGTCATTGACATAACTTCTGTCACGGGGACCCTGAGTTCGAATCCTGGCAGGAGCAAACATTTGTGTGATGAATGTAGATGTTTGTCGCGGGTCTTGGATGTTTGTGTGCTGTGATTGTGTTTGTCCATGCCTCCCGCGATACAGGAAATCCAAATGCGAGGGGTCCGAGTGTGATTAAAAAAAAATTACGAATAGTCCTAAAGACAAGAATATTATCCAAACGCTAGACATACTTAATCTCGTTTAAATACTAAGGTCCATACATAGTCACGAAGCTACATGTCATGTAAATGCTTCAACAGTCCTAAACAAAGTTTGAAGCAAACAGAGTCCTGAATAAATTCATTTTAATAGACTGTAAATTTGCCTCTAATATTTTCCTTTTGAGTTATGAATTTACAATTCTCGCACCCTTGTCACCCTTAATTAAATGTGGGTCATCCTTAAGTTCTTTGTCACGTTAAGGCTGTTTAAAAGACAATCACATGGTATTTTAGACTAAAACTAAAATAGTCATCCGAAAAAGATTCTTTTTGTTGTCAAAGTTTTTTCAGCTATTTTTTTAAAAAAGGTTACCGACTGTGTAGTTTTCATATACAAAATTAAACTCTCTTTCGAGTCCTTTTTATTTTGAAAGTATATCTTGTGTACTTAAAAAGTTATTGCAATTTTAAAAGTAAGCCTAGTTTTTGCTGGCCAGTGTTAATGCATGTCATGACCAACTCAATTATTATTATAATCTAGTCTGCCGTCGCAAGAGGGCAGTGCGAAAAGGCTTAAAGTTGGGTATAAGTAGGTAAGCGATGATAGCTCAGCGTGGGGAGCGTCGCCTGTCAAACTGACGAAAACTGGTTCGATCACCAACAACAGCTTGAGTTTCCGGTGAAGGTAAAACCGTTATCAAATGCCCAGCATGGTGGTAGGGTACTTTCGAATACCCGCCTGGCTACCTACCACCCTCAAGTTTGAAAAACTGCCACCAAACATATAGTTTGTTCAGGCAGCAGTCCTTGAGAGCCAGTGAGCATTCTAGGTCTAGCGTGATGACATCTTCGACCACATCGTCACTGGCCATCAAGTGAGATAGTGTTCAAACGCTAGATCTATACAGTATAAAAAAGGGTGAACTTAATGTATTTATAGTTTAATATTATTAAAACTCACATTCATAATTACTTTATACTGTTTTTACGCGTGTAACGTGGCACTTACGCGTAGTAGAAGCCGAAACAATTATTGTCGATAGTGATATCGGCTACGCGTAATTGCCACGTTATACCCGTAGACACACTATAAAGTTATTTATACTTATTTATAAATTTATATCATATTCAAGATACATATAATTCTGTATTTCCTTACAGTCGAAATGAAAAGTAGAATGTTTAACTCGGGTTAGGTAAATTACCCATTTCACCCTCGAACTATTAGCGCTCTCTCGAGCCCCAGAAATATCTAGGAGAAAATGGCTCACTTTCAACCATTGGTTTATCAATATACTATCTCAAATCTATTCATAAATGACGAAGTACAGTGCCACGATTAAGTAAGTAAACAATCCTACTTAATCGTGGCAAATTTACAATTTTTTTAATTGGCTAAAATAGCGGTTGATCAAAATGAGTCATATTGATCCAATATTTATAAGACTAATCTGCATGTATATCCACACGAATAAATAAGTAATTTTTCAATTCTGAATTGTACTTAAATCATTTTGATATGGATTTCCGCAATATAACGCTTAAAAGACCTTGTGTGAATGTTGCCCCATATTATATTATTATTATTATTATTATATTATTATTAATGTACACTATTTCTCGAGAACTTCCTCCTTTTGGCAGTCGGTTAAAAATCTTTATGTTCATACGTTTCCAAAGCGTTAAGTCTAATCTTCTAAATATATATAACTCAAAGGTGACTGACTGACTGACATAGTGATCTATCAACGCACAGCCAAAACCACTGGACGGATGGGGCTGAAATTTGGCATGCAGGTAGATGTTATGACGTCGGCATCCGCTAAGAAAAGATTTCGATTAATTCTACCCCCAAGAGAATAAAATAGGGGATGAAAGTTTGTATGAAACTTTGTCAATTTTAAACCGATCGGGCTGAGACTTTGCATGCATAAAGCTACTATGAAGAAGTAGTCTTCAAGTCGCGAGTGAATAGGTACCTTCTAGGTTTGCGTGCTAAATCCTAGACAACGTCATCACTTAACATCAGGTGAGACAGTTGTAAAAAAAAAAAAAGTTTCGTTCCCTTGGTAATAGTTGTTAAATTGGTTTGGTAGTAGTTGTTGTTAAATTGGTGATAATTGAGGTAGCGGCAAAACCATAATCCACGCGGGTGAAACCGCGGGGCACAGCTAGTTTATCTAAAATACTCTCAGTATGTGGCTGTTGACCCATTTCGTCATGAAAGTGCTAATCCGGGGGCTTTTAGTTTACCCAGCAGGGACCGTCGCGTCGTGTCGCGTCTCCTAGGCGTCCGGCTATCGCTATAGAATCGATATGTCAAAGGAAATTAATTGTATTTTTTACTTTTTGCATACTTATAATATGTAGACTAATGTTCCTACATAGTAGAAGCAGTGAACTTCATATATTGGGTTCAAAACAGGTAAACCAACTTAGGACCATCCATATCCACAATTGAAGTATTGCAATTCAACTGTAAGAAGGTCTTTCTTGTTATCAAAACTGACATGGTTTTAATGAAAAGGTAGTGGATTGTTAGAATAAAACTTATAAGTATAAATATTTGTATAGTACCTATAATATAATTTCTATTTAGTCTATTTTAGTTGTTCTATTTTCTTACTCTTATTTGTTATGAATTTTATTTTATGTTTAAGAGAAATGTTAATAAAAAAATTGATACAATGTTGTATCTAGATTCTAGATGTCTGTGTTACTGCGTTGTTATTTTACAGTTTAATATTGATTGAATATTTCAATAATCTACACAATCTGGTATGACCGGCTATGCTCGGCCTCGCAGATCAACAGATCTGTGATTGGGCCGAAAAGTAGTAGTACTTAGTTCGAGAGTCTAAGCTTTCAACTATTTAAGAGTGCTTAATAAAAATTATGAAAATGAGTTTATTAATAAAATATACTAACCTCCAAAAAGAAGCTACTTTTCAAGGTAGTCAAGGTATAAGTAGTAATTTCTAAGATGCAACATAGTTTTTATTTTTGCAAAAGCTGAGTACCAAACTAAGTGAACGTTTCTGCGTGTTTTGCGTATCGAACGGCGATACGCCAAGTATTTTTTTGTGCTAACTTGTTGATGGAATCATTATGAAATGCAGACAAGTAGTTTGTTCCTAAATTTTAATAAATAATTCTTACCATAATTTAGAAGAACTTTTATCGGCCGTGTGGATAGAGGGATATCAGTATCTAATATTAAGGTATATAAGATTATAAAACCGCCAAAATGTTATGTTAATATTTCATAAGCATAACACAATGTGAATGAGGTATCAATTTTCAAGCATCAAGCTTTAGGTACTTGGACATCGATATTTGTTAATATTTACCCTATCCCTAGTTGTATTTTGATCAAATCATGCCAATTTTTAGATGCAGGGAAACATTACTCCCCTTTTCTCTCGCATTGTATAAATCGCTTAGAAGCGAACACACTTCAGTTCCATGGTAATCAGAAAAACCGTCCAGCGTTCTTGTTTTAATTAGTTAGTACCTATAGTTTAGTTTTATATTAGTTAGGTATAACTTTCAAATCATTCATTTACTTAGATGGACTTATAGCTACAATAAATTTCAGTTTATCCGTCTCTGCCAGAGTTCAATATTCGCATTCCTCGTCCGTTCTATAAAACCAGAATGAATATTTCGCGCATAATGCACACAACACTTGATCACAGCACTGAACGAGCATACAAATGAACTGTGTTTAGCGATGGCGTCATAGATATTACATATTTTCTGCAGAGTAAGTTCATGGATGCTCACGCGAATACGCACTGGTGTCTAATCAGCCCGGGTCAAATTTTGGTTTAGACTTTCCAGTCGTTTTGTGCACATTAAAACCTAAGTAAATATTGTTTACCAAAAGTTAGAATGTGCAAAGCCTCCTCAGCAGTAAATTCTCTTTTATCACTCTAATATTAAAAAGTCGAAAGTTTGTCGTTTTTATGTTTGTTACTCCTTCACGCTGAAACGGCTGAACGAGTTTGCATGAAACTTGGAATGACGATAGCCTATACCCTGGAATAATATATAGCCAATGACGATAGCCTATACCCTGGAATAATATATAGCCAACTTTTAACAGTTTTAACCCAAAAATATAGACTGTTTCTGTGGGATGACGGGAAGACACCAAAATAGATAGATAGATAATTCTATAGTAACACAAAAGACAATTGAAAATGGTCAATACCATATAGGTACCTACCATATCACCGCGGGACGCAGCTAGTCCTCTATATGCGGCCTTGACTCTGTTGGTAGATTTAAAAGATATTGCTACGTATTCTCGGATGTTATTGCAAATATAAATAATAAGGGCTCGAATCCCGGTGATTCTCCCGCACGGGGCGATTGAGTCTAAGAACTCTCACCACCACACCAGCACGGCACTCTCCGTCCGTACGTCCGTAGTCTTAACGGTTCTCGCGTACGGTTCCAATCAAGCGGACGTCTAAATAGCTCGGGTTTAGTCACAGCCGGAGGTTCAGCAGTAATAAGGCGATTATTCTCGAAACTCCCATGAGCTACACGAGGCTGACAAAACAAATGACTAAAGTCAATGTATTTTGATATTGGAGTACCTACCATAGATAAGTAATTATATACGGGTACCTACCTATAACGTGACTCAATCGGGTCTACAAGAGCATTAAACACACAATATGGATAGAGATTAATTTTTCATTATATGAATATATAGTAGACTAGTTACGAGTCACAAAATGAAGTGTCTATAGTCCCTTTTTTATTCAACGATAGATCAAGATACTGGATAAATGTAGACAAGTTATTTATCGCGTTTTTGTAAGACACATGCACTGAATACATATTACGAGAGCGCGCAATGGCTGCGTGGTTTTATACAGCTTAATCGGTCACGTTGGTTATAAACTGCTGAAGCGGATCGTTTGTTTCGCAATAAATCTTTGAGGGAAACTCGCTTTTATTAATCGGTTTATTGGTGTATTAGAGTTTTATTTTTGTAATAAATTGTTAATATTAATGTTCCATAAAAGATTGTTTCCACATAACACTGACAGCAAATTCGAATTCGTATTACTTACAACTGTAACAGCTGATGAAGTGATTAATATTATGTAGAATAATCAGCCCAATACTTTCCCATCCGTTCTACTGGGATACGGTCCGTGTCTCGCGGAGTAGGTCCTAGTGTTTGGCCAGAATCCAGCAGGCTGGCCAATGTCAGAGTTTTCATGCCTCCTAATGACCTCAAACGACCACTATCCTTAACGTGCTCCCCGAAGCACGGAAGCGCTCATTTGAAAATGCCACTAGCTGTCACCCATCCTAGACATGACCGGGAGAACGTTGATGAACGCTGTTGAATGTTAAGAGCTCGGGGTCAACTCAGATATGAACGCTTCATAACTTACCTATACAAAGTGATTAAGAAGGTACCTAAGTGAAGCATTTTGTGTGCAAGTCAATAGGTACCTAGGCACTTTTCTAAGTAGGTATAAAGAAAGTGGCATTAGGTTATTTTTGTAAGATTACAATAAAAGTGTAGGTATAAGTCTGGGCACGGTAATATTAAATACTAGTAGCGCCCCGCGGTTTCACCCGCGTGTATTACGGTTTTCGCGCTACCTCAATTATCCCACGGGAACTATACTTTTTCCGGGATAAATGTAGCCTATGTATTAATCCAGGGCTTAAACAATCTCCATACCAAAATTTCATCGAAATCGGTGTAGCCGTTTGAACGCGAAGAAGTAGCAAACATACACACATAAACACAAACTTTCGCATTTATATTATTAGTAGGATTACCGTGGTCTTGGGTTGATTCTGACCAGCGCATCACACGAGCCTAGTTATCAGCGAAGCGACCTACTTATGAAAGTAATTCTTGTTTACATAAATATTATCCATCAATTATTTACAATTCAATATGCATTTTTAATGTAAATAGGTAATTAAAAACATGCAAGTCACACCCCCTTACCAGTCCGTGGTGTCCTGGAGAAGCTTTTGACCCCATCGCCCATCAGTTCTACGTGATATGTATGTCATGTCCACTGTCACTTCAACTCGCTAATTCCCTGGGCTATGTTAGTCACTTTCGTTCTTAGCTGATATCGGCCAAGCTATTCCTGCGATCTCACTATATCGTCTCGTCATCTTTTTTTTGTTGACCTCTTGTTCGTGTACCGTCTCCGGGATACCAGTTTAGTAGAAATAGATATAACACAATAAAAACTCGAGGATTGTATAATAAACGTATAATCATAAAACTACTTAAAACTAGTAATAAAAATAAAATCTATTCATCGTCTACCATATGACAATATAATGGGGATAAGTGTTTGAAATCGCAGAGCTATTACGAAAGAGAAATTTAAAATAGCGCTCAAGTAGTGCTTCTCTTCTCTTGTGCATCTGTCTTGCTGTTCTCTCTTCTATTCTTCTTAACGTCTCGGAAAACTGCGTGCTGGGGCTGTTGTCGGATTTACATCAGCTGCTCTTTGCAATTGCTGCAGACCGGACGCTCTTAACCGACATGGGATATACCTACATAGACTTGCAACTATTATTTTAATTATTTTTTATGGGAAAGCTAATAAAGTCTATAATAGCAGACATTAAGAAAACATTCAAATTTTTAAAGATAAAATTGGTTTCATACTGGAATTGGAACTCACAACTACAGAATACCGTTCTACCGCTTTGCCATCTAAGCTATAGTAGCAATCCACTAGCTATCCGAACGTAAGCTCCGCCTAGCATGATGGTAATGCAACAAACCATAAAACTATTGAGAAAAAAATACACTCCTTCATAACGAAAATATCTGTTTCCCCGTATCTAAGGGTGGAAAAAACCGGGGCACCAGCCCCAGGCTGTAGTTTCAGGGAGCGCCAAAATCATAATAGAATGTGGTTAAAAAAATAACAAAACTTGCCTCACAAAGCGTCGAGCATACAACGCTTGTTGTTCTATCAATTACCCACTTGTGTTTATATCTACCAATAGTTTTTAAGGATGTCTCAATACCCAATTACCCAATTAAATTAATGAAATATCAACATTCGAAATTTTCGCCCATTTTTACACATGCGCCGTTTAGCTAACAATAGGCGCTGTTCATAATTATTGTATATTTTGGATCATAAAAATATGATGTAAATAATAAAAACTATAAAGCAAAATATGGGAGGTATATTGTATGGGTAAAAATGCGCTTTCTTTTATGTAATTTTTGATGGCTTTGACTTTGCTCAGTAAATGCTTTGCCTATGAAAAAATTCTTACTTTAATAAATTTAAATTTTCTCAAAGTTGAACTAATTGCAAAGTTAAGTCAGAACAAAGTCAAAGTACGGTCTATAGATTTCACCATAAGCCTGTATTCTAACTTCGGGTTCTAACCTATATTGAATGAAGCTAACCTTTTCTTAACTATTTCTTGAATTAAAAAGAGTACGTAATATACCTTATGTGTGAATTTTAAACAAATGTTTATATATTTCGATCTCATTGCTTCAACAAGCACACAAGGAGGACTTATTCTTTTCAAGCTTTTTTATCCAAGAGTCGACTTTTATACTCGGCCTGTTTTAGTCAAATTTCACCCACTTTCACACGTTTCGACGGAAAATGTGAATTATCTAGAACAGACCAGACCCTCAGTGCAAAGAGCCAAAGAAGTAACGTATTTATTGGTTCCCTTTTCGCTCATGAGATGGGCTTGATAGCTATTTAGCTCGGCGTATAACCATTGCAAAAAGGTAACTTTACGACGAAGTTTCCGCAGGTAAATAAACCATTGAAATAATTGGGCAAATCATTAAAACGCCATCTATCGACAGCTATGGACATCATTTATGCATCTACATTTTTTCTTGATTTCTTCGTTTAAAAATTCAAAATTCCTCTATCTGAGTTGCTCAATTCCATCGCACCCACGAAATTGCACCCGTCTCCGGTCTCACCAAACAATAGAGGAAAAGACACTTTGGCAGTTTTAAGAGGCCCAATTTATGGTAAATTTAATGGAGTTCTAAAATTCTAACTTGTAAAATGAAAGGCACATATTCTATCGACTATTAAATAATTATTTACTGAAAATATTTAGTAGCAAACTAATCCTATAACAGATGTCTTGAGAAACAGAGGAAAAACGCAATTAAGAACAATTCGTACCACGCTGGTCTTTAACTGAAACATTAACATTACAAATTAGTTTACTTGGTAATTTTCAGAAAAAGCAAATCCTTCGTGAATAGATCTCATTATATACAAAGCCACCTTGCCAATTTGACACATAAACATATGATATTAATAAAAAAAAACAATAAATAACAATTTAACAGAATTCCCAATAGTAATAAAAAATATATACAAAACGAAGAGAGATCTTTATCCAATAGAAAATAATGACTACAATATCTCAGTTCAGGGATCTAAAATTATCTGAATACAGTGTACAAATCCTTATCCCAAGCTTCGCTGTACTATCGCAACTATCGCTGTAACAATTTCATCAAAATTAGTTCTGTAGTTCAGGCATGAAAGAAGAACAATACGGGCGGGACATTTCTGTATTAACATCAGTGTGAAAGAAATGACATGGATAACTTGCAGGGGCGTATTCAGAAGTAAGGTTTATTATACACAAATGGCTTTGCAAAAGTATCTCATCATCATATGATTCGAAGGACGTGTCACGTCCTCCGAATCATATCCACAAGTACCGGTAGAAAGCGGCGACCATCCAGTTTTTCCTGCGGTATTACGTGGCCAAATTCAAGACTCTATTTATTACTAATTTCACTGATTCCTATAAGTTAATTTTAAATATACATTTTTTATAATACAGCCATTGTTACCTTTTTATTATAGACAGCGCAGTCCACAGTTCAACCTGATATAAGCTAACTATAATGAAACGATTGCCAATTTTCTAAGTTTAAAAAGGAACAAACTAATTTAAGACCTCATTTTACATTTAATTTTAGCAGAAAAATATTTGATTTTATTAGGGAATAAAGAATAGTAAGCATATTGCGGGCGGAATCTCATTATTTTTTATACTCAGAAATATATACTGAATGTTTTCAGTTATCAGTGAACTAAATGTAAAAAAAACTTCCAAAAAAATTACTATCCAATAAAAATAATAGTACAATAATATAATTGTGCATTTGGTAAAACATGTATTTTATTGTACTTGTTTCTTTTTAATGTAAGATTGAAAATTAAGATTCAGATCTTAATTTTCAATCTTACTCAAAACTATGTGAACAGCAATGAGCAAATTTTTTTTCTATACCCGTCATATGTATTACGTAACTTTGTAGTTTTTCCCACTAAGATATACGCCTAGTAATGGTGCCCCCACACTGCTGTTAAAAATGTTTACAACCATTAGTAAACAATTTCACATTTCAGTTTCTAAACAAACCTTTTATTAAAGGGTTAAGAAAATGTGTTCACGTTAGATAATGCCCGTAATTCACGGAAACTAGCTGAAGTCTTTAAAATAAAATATCTCTTATTCTATTTACGCAAACATCAAATTCGTATAGCTCCTTACGTTAACTCTAATATTAGACGAGATCAAATGCTAACTTTAGTCGGTTCCAAGCAACATCACTTTGTTTACTCCAAACTCCACACAATTTAATTTTAAAAAACTATCGAATTTAGTTATTAACTTTCTTACCATGTCATACTAATTTGGGCTTTATTGTAACTGTATAAAGTCTATCTTATTTGACAATATTTCAGTTAGCTTGAGCTTGATTCAACAAGAGAATGACTACCAATGTTAGTAAGTATTTTTAAACAAAATTCTTAGTTAACAAATTAAACATTAACTGGCAACATTTCTTTTTTTTTAATAAAATAAAATCTATAATCTAATCATATTCTATCTTCTTCAATTTCTTGTAGACGCCTCAGAACGTAATTCCAAACTATGGGCCGATATCTTTTTATCAAATGTTATAAATACTATCAAACATTTTCGATCGATGTAGGAGAGAAAAAAAACATTTAACAGAATATTTGAACGATTCCTAACGTTTGCTAATGAATGTATTAGTGTTGGAATTTTTTTAAAAACATATTTAACTTGTTGGTGTGGGAGCACCATAAAGATATTTTTTTCATGTGGCCACACATTTCTTGATTTCCGAATATGTATGTATAAACAAAACTTACTTTTAACTTTGCCATTGACACGAATAAATTTTCTAACATCTTGATTTTTATCCGATTTTCCGTTTAACACACATAAGCTTACCCAACGCCGCACGGCCAACATTTATTCTTTACTATTTTGTAACATTCCAATCTATTAACAGCTCGGCTTTTGCGTGAAATCTATGCAGTTATGAAGACTAACTTTAGGCTAGTTTTGTGATTCATAGTGATGCTAAATTGTTTTATTATTCCTTAGCTTTCTACTACCTTTTTGAACAGACCATGAATTAACATAGTTTAGTTAATTTAAGTTTTAATAGCAACACAATCAATATATAATTAATATTTTGGGAAGATCTTTAGCCGAATATTCCGGCTCGTCCAGTTGAAATAATTAGTAGAAAGTTTAGGAATAATAAACAGTTTAGTATGGAAAAAATCGTACTGCAAGAAAACCAATGGAAAAAAAATAATAACTGTAAAAATTTCATAAATACCTAATATTTACGTCAGAATATTGAACTACGGTTGCAAATTTTGCGCATTGGTTGTCTGACTACAGATCAAAAAATGTCATTATCAGAAATGTAATAATCTATAACTGTTGCTTTTTTACTATTACATGCCTTAACTACCAGTCAGAGCAAGCCTTTAGGTATACGCCCTAAATAATTACTTGCCGTAAACCAGAGTAAAAACATCAAGCATAATGAAAACCTAAGGAAAATTTTCACTCACACTTGCGATACTGTTACCAAATCACATCTGTTACGCTTTAAAGTCAACGCCAAAAGACACAGAAAAAAAATAATTTATAAAAAAAAACGATGATGTCGACGATGTTACAATGAAAGATATGGATTTTATAAATTGAATTGTAATTAAACAAAATAATTAACAGAAAAATATCATTTAAAAATTGATTATTCTTGAATCTCATGCGGTCGCAGTTAAAATGCCGTTATAATTAACTATTGATTCAATCATTGTATGCGTAATAAAACAAATACAATATCGTGAATACAGTCTCACCATTGTTTTTGGTATTTGCTTGAAATTACATAATGATATGATGACATAATTTTGACGGAATGATCTGACAATTACAAAATAATTACTATCTCACGATTTAATAGACAATAATATTATTTAAATAATTCGGAAACCAAATTAGTGTGACACAAAATTTGAATAATAATGGTGTATTGTATTTAAATTAACAATATAAGGAGACGCCAGCAAAATTAACGAAATTAAGATTATTTTAAACATTTATATAAACATTGGCCCTAATTCTGTTAACCACACGAACTAGCTAAAATTCACTAAAATTCTTCATATTGTAGCAGCTCGTATTCTATTTACGTTAAAATTCAAATTTGCATAACTCCATACAGCGCTCTCACTAATATTAGACGAGTTTTATTCCATTGCTGGCCAATTGCGGCTTGTTTTAGTAGGCACCAAATAAGTGGCGACTTAATTTCGCTAAAAATGCCCGCAAATTTAATAAATACATTTAATTTTAGTGATGTTATCGATAAGTCTTATACTAATTTAGACTTTATCGTAACCTTATAAGAACTGGATTAGTTTTAAAACATTTTAGTTTAGTTCAGTTGAGTAAGCGAATCACTACCATTATTTATAGAAATGTTAAAAATTGAAAATACGATTAAATATAATTACCTGAAAATAATATACATAATTTTTAGGAACGATGATTATTTATTGAATTTCTCGTTGACGAAATCTCTGCCATATTAATAATTTATACAAATAAAATAATTAGGATACAATACTAATATTCTCCTCACTGCCTGAAATGTCAGTACGAGTATTTAACAATTATCTTGTAATGTAGGACAATTATTGGATACTTTCTGACAGTATTCTGACAATTATCTGATAGTTTGTGACAATTATTCTATACTTATCTGACCATTATCTAGAATTATCTTACGACTGTCTGAGGTTATCTCGATAATTCGAAACCCTGATTAGGTGAGACAGAATTAGAATAGAGTCCAGGCAATTCTCGCATATACTCCATGTAGAGTCGATCAAGCCGGAGTCAGTTGGTCGTTGTGACCGCGTGCGACTTTTGTCGGCGATGGTCGTAGTTCACTAGCCGTTGGCCGACTAAGTATTTGTCGTTCTTTATGTGCTCGTACAACTTGCGGAATTGCCGGATCTGTGGAAGAAAACATCATTATTTGTTGACATATATTACATAAGCTGTGGTGTTGGCGACATGCCAAATCTATATATTACGTTATATGCTTGACGGCTAGCTGGTGTTATAATAAGTACTCAAATGGAAATAACGTAATACTATAGCAATATGTGTTGTGTGTATTGCTTCCGGGCTGTTTGGCCGTGGTCTAAGTGAAACTTGTGTTCCAGACGTTTCGTCGATCGCTGCGGTCGACATCTTCAGTGGTTCAGGTCCGAGCGGCGACAAGAGCGTAGAACTCTCCTTCGCGGCGCCTTCTCTGATACTGACATACAACATGCAACGCCGGCCGTGAAAGCCAAGTTTACATATAGCAATATGAATTTCCTATTTTCATTTAATCATTTATCCTTATGAGGAAGACCAACAGCATTAAACATAACTCATATTTAACAACTGAAAGCCAATTACGGATCCTTACGGATAGCTTCTCACTCACTCGCCACGAGTAGGAATTGTGCCTGTAGTTCGTATTTACTATTGGGGTATATATATATAAATAAGGGGATTAAAACGCAGAATTGTAGTGGGGGTATTTAGCTTTATCATACTTATTAACTCAGGACAACCAATTACATTAGTTGTTATACTAAATAGGAAAACATTATCTCTTATTTCTCTTGTTTTGGAGAAGAAGAATGAACTTTTTGCAAAGGCTGAGATAATTCTCCGATCTGATGGGTATGCGAAAGCATAAATACTCAATGAAACTAATCTGGATACCTTCGATTCGTTTGATATTAATGTCAGCGTGGGTTCCATACATATTAACTTTATTAAACGAAGCACAGGTCTGTATCACAAATTCTATTGACCTAGACGCTTTTTTTCTTGAAGACAATGGCCCTAATTCTGTTAATCACACGAACTAGCTAAAATTCACTAAAATTCTTCAAATTGAAATACCTCGTATTCTATTTTCGCTATAATTCAAATTCGTATAACTCCATACAACGCCCTCACTAATATTAGACAAGTTTTATTCCATTGCTGGCCGATTGCGGGTAGTTTTAGTAGCCACCAAATAAGTGGCGACTTAATTTCGCTAAAACTACCCGCAAAATTAATAAATACATTTAATTTTAGTGATGTTATTGATAAGTCTCATACTAAATTAGACTTTATCGTAACCGTATAAGAACTGATTCAGTTTTCCAAAATTTTAGTTTAGTTCAGTTGAATAAGCGAATCACTACCATTGTCTTCTGTATGTTTATCGAATAGTCATTTTACGCGTGAGCAGGTTGCCTTGCATCGGTGACGTCAACACGCGCGTAGTCACGCCCGTAGCTAGTGTGGAGGAGGAGGGTAGGTGCGGTACCTGGAAGACGGCGAGCGCGGCGAGCACGGCGATGAGCAGCAGCGCGGGGTAGACGCGGCGCGCGAGCAGGTTGCCTTGCATCGGTGACGTCAACACGCGCGTAGTCACGCCCGTAGCTAGTGTGGAGGAGGGTTGGTGCGGTACCTGGAAGACGGCGAGCGCGGCGAGCACGGCGATGAGCAGCAGCGCGGGGTAGACGCGGCGCGCGAGCAGGTTGCGTTGCGTCGGTGACGTCAGCACGAACGTCGCCACGCTGTGCGCGAACGCGTACGGCACCGACAGCGCGATGCCCAGCCAACACATTATCGGCGCCGCCACCGACACCAGGATGAACCTGGGGATATGATATGACGTCATGCTAATCGACACCTGTCAGGTCGTCCATAGTCCAAAGACGAACTAAAAATATTGCTCATTAAGAATGACTTTCCTTTTCCCATTCTATCTACGAACGCCAGATGGACGTCAGTTTATAACCAAATAATAGTTTTGCAGGTGCAAAGTGGGTATAGCTAACTAGTCTAATTCATTATCGGAGTCTGTGTTCCCGTATAAACACAATCCAGGTGTTTTCAAGTCACATGTAAATATGTAATGATATTTAAATAAATATTTAAGAGGAAAGATAATAATTCTATGTGGGCGTGATCGGTAGTAGTACGAGTCATCGCTAACTTCAGGCGAAAGATTGCCCAAACTCTTGATTATTCAAAATAAAAAACATCAGGGTACTGATAGTCTGTACTAATACTTACCAAAATTGTCTGTTTATACGAGAACAATAGCATAGATTTTAATAATTTACTTAAAATTTTAGGGCTGGCAATCGTAGGTAGGAATAGTGTTAAGTTCTACTCTCTCTCTCTCGTTTGATATAACATATTACGGTTAAATAAAATGGATGTTATGTTCGAAACCAAATACGGCCAAATCTGTGCAATTCAATATTTTCCCGATTTCGGTTATAAGTAATTTTTTTTGTCTGCTATATCTAAACTATGGAAAATGTAAAAAAATACATATTTACTTACTGTTTTATTGGTCCTTTTCATTTCATTCCAGTGCAAAATAGTGACTCAATGACAAATAAACGGCCGAAAAAAAAAGTTTTTATTTTACTTACTTGAGATCCATTTCTCTGATGCCGTCTCTATACGCTTTCTCTATGGCCCGTCGCATGCTCCAATCGGGTCCCATCATGGTGAGAGCGCACACAATCTTAGTGTAGAGCACTCCTAGCGCCCAGTCTTGCCATACGAACAGCACCGGGGACTGCTCCAGGGGCACTCTCAACGGGATAACTAGTACCTGGAATGTAGAAATATATAGTTAATATGTATAACGCCAAGTTAATGCAAAAATAATCAGAATATATCCACTGAAACTACCTTAAATTGAAAAAGTAACGATAGGTGAAGTTGTACGCAAAACCCATGCTCTGTGGCTCTGAAGTCAGCTGCTGAGAACATTTGTGCAAGTACAGAAATATTGAGTGAGCGAGACAGAACTATGCGATAAACGTGAACAAGTGAGCGAGCCGGTTATACAGTCATCGTGTCTTAATTATTCAATTAGCTAACTAATTGAATAATTAAGACACGGTGACTGTGCACTGTTCAAAACTCAATTGTTGAACAATTGCCAACCAAAAAAGATTGCTGATATGGTTATCGATTAAAAATATGAATTAGTTCAGGAGTATCGGACTGATTTGCCGGTAAAATCAGAAACACAAGCTTAAGTTTCACCTACTCACTTCAATACATACATATGTGTGTACACAAAATGTCTTTCGTATTGGTGCGATAAAGTATTTTGTATTGTATTGTAGAATACTAATACTGACGCCTCTTTCGCGTAGGCAGAGGCCAGCTACGATCCCGGCACACTTCCTCCGTCTCGCTCAGGCTCATCAAACCTTTCATACAACATATACCTGCTTAGTCGAACTCCTTTCGTTCACTCTCTCTGTACATGACCGAACCATCTTAACACATTTTTCTCAAACTTATCTATTATATTATTTCACTATATTTAGTGTTAATTCCGAGTGATAAATTCATAGATGCATTTTGCACTTGCATCCTACCTGCATGCAATTTATGCGGGACATTGGATCCTGCCTGGAACAATTTATCTCGCGGATACTAAATGTTTTTCATCTAATATCAATTCTATATTGATTTCCGAAAAGTAACGCCTGAATCTAGAGACTTTCTCAGTCACTGTGTCTTCATTTGAATCACCACATACCCTCGCTTCAATGGCCACAAATAATCTTAATCACAATGAGCCATAGTAACTTACCAGTTCCAGCAACAGTCCAAACATAAGAGGCACGACTCCCAAGAGTGCGAAGGCCGCTAGGGCCGCCTTGGCTCCCCGCTTGGCCCACAGCGCCCCGCGGGCCAACAGCGCCCCGCGGCCGGCCCGGGCCCACCCCGCCGCCAGCGTGCCCCCGCGCCCCAGCGCCCAGCATACGTACATCCCTGCAAGCACGTTCACTGAGCCTCATTTACTAGTCGACAATCTTTCGCCCCGCGTCTTATGCCCGCGGTCACATTGCAATCACCAACATGCAAATAAACCCGACGAAGTAGAACGTAACACGTTACAATCTTTCCCATTGGGAATAAAAATTTCCTACGTTCCACTTTCAAACAAATATTTCTTGAACGAACGCATATGTTTAAAACGATTGTATTGTTTAGTACTTTTGGTTTATGTTTATAATGTCGACTTTATAATATAAGGTGTTAAATATCACTTATATTTATACGTATTATATGTATTTGTACGAACTATTTCCAGGGCAGGATTTGTTAGTGTTAATCTTAATAACAATCAAATATAGTTTATTTAATCTCATACTGAAATATAAAGATTAAAAAATCAAAAACTGAACTTGAATGACAGTCTTTATAGACAATCTATCGAAATAAATCTAAAAGTTAACATTTCGATACAGCTCTTTTATGACAACTGTATCGAAATGTTAACTTTTTACCATTAAGGTTTCTTCAGGGTGCCAATTCTCTAATTTATTAAGACATCATTCATAAACAATGCAATCGTCGTTCAAATGTTATCATAAATAAACTTGATATTCCCCTAAAATAACAAGTGCATCTCGATTGCATTGTAGACAACTGAATTGCGGTAGAAATTACATTTGTGTAGCCATTACAATTATACTCCAAATAGAATAGCAAAACTAGAAAAAACGACGATTCATCGACAATCTATGAGCAATATGTTAGTAGAATTGATACCCTGCTGGACCAAGGAGGTTGCAATGCAGTTTTTCTACATATAGTCTGTGGACGCGGCGCAACACGCATGCAGGACCAGCAAATGGATTATGGCGCTAAACGTTTTTAAATAAATGCAAACATATGCTGTGATTTTACGTTAATTTCATAACTATTTTATAACATTAGATAAAGTAGTATATGAAACTGTATCATAATAAGGGTTCTTAAAACACGAATGCATTAAATCAACTTTCGATTAAAGAATATAAATCGATAACTTAGTAAAACTAGACAGTAATCGTTCTGTGACTACAAAATTTTCCAAACGTGTAGCGCCATCTAGATTTAGCCTGAAATTATGAGGTTTTTTATGGTATACGATTTTCTATAAACGATTGTCAGTCTTCTTGTATTATATTGGTCCATGGTTCTACTCACAAAAGTTGAAATAGAACATAACTAATATGATAATTGTAAGAGATCGCTTACAGTCATAAGTCTACTGTTTGTACTGTATTTTTAGATTTTATTAGAGAACGTGTACTTTTGTATACTTTTACCTGTTGTGTACAATAAAGCGGTTATTATTTTATTATATAAACCAAAACGTACATATATAGGTACAATGAGAGAGAAAGCGTTTGAAATTTTCCTGTTTCTTGCCCGATTTTGTATTTTAATACAAGCACAATTATCTTTAGTGAGAAGCATATATTTTGCATTTGGTTTTATGCCACATGCAATGAGCCAACGCCCTGTACAAGGTTAATTCAATACTGATAATAGGTTCACCGAAGGCGAATTTTATTAATAACTTTTTTTAAAAGCGTCAATTAAAAAAGCGGGTATCTTGTAATCCTAGCCACATCTTACCACACGCCGCGGTGTACAGTTCGTGAACCCCTTCCGATGCTTTTGGAAGCCATAGCGCCATCACTTTTCGTCCAATTGCTACTGGAATCACCTGTTGATTTTAATCAATTGCCCAGCGTTACTCTTACAAAACTCGAAAATGGTTCAAACGTGTGGGTTTTTATTAAATTGGATTCGATTCCAAACTATACTACGTAAATACTCATCGAGCGACAAACGTTCGTATACTTCGTACGTGCATGCTAAATTGCACTTCATATTCGCGGTTTAGAGTTTATTATTTAAATAAATAATTATTAATTAATTTTCATTTTGGCTCCTTATTTCATGTGCATTAGCCAATGCATTAAGCCAGTGTCGAGCATATTAATCTTTAAGTTGTATTCCATTAAGTTGTGGGCGTAAGTTATAGGCTTAGTCCTAAACTCTCCTCCATTTGCCCATTTGATTCAGTCAAAAGTGAGCACACTTACTGAAACTTACATGTGCTCAGTCGTAATTTGCTTTAGTCGCATTCCGTCAGGCAAGTGTGCAGGACATGTGGTTCTCACTAAATATTTTAATTACTAAGCAAGGATAATACCATGCTGTGCACAAATAGCTCTTAAACATCTACCAACTGGGTGTGCGTTTGCCTGTGGTTGTATCTAGCCCACTTCAGAGTTACGTGATCAGTTGAATTTATGGCATAAGCTCCACTATAGGTACTACTATCGTGCAGTATCGCGGAAACTTAGCGTTGAATAATCCATTGTATTTTTTTTAATATATAAGCTTCCGTTTGACCTTCGTCTCACCTGATTCATCTGATCTGTTAAGTGATACGTGGTCTATGATGTAGTACGCAAGCTTGGGTCGTACCTATTCTCCCGTGACTAGAAGACTCCAGGATTGCACCTAGCTGGAGTTTACAAGCTCGAGTGAGGAACGTACAATGACGGACGTATGAAGTTCATAGTTAATTCGAATCAATAGTAAACTCTTCACTTACCAATGTCAATGCACTAGCGAGCACCAGAGAAACGGAGACTAGTGCCAACAAAGCTCCCAGTCGCATCGGGAACCAAGACACTCGCACGTAAGGCTCGAAACCCGCCGGCCCGTCGCGACGCATCAGGGCCTACAAACAAAGAAAATTTTGTTGCAAATTTACTTAAATAAGTACTCGGAAACAAGTCCTTTCAGCTTAAAATTGTCAACAACTGTAATAAGAGAGAACGTTTTGCGGTTCTTTCTATTTATAAACTTTCTCAGACAAACTGGGTCAAGTAATTATCTTTCAGGCCAACATAATAAATAAGTCAGAAAAAATCTGATCTATCACATGTGACGCAACGTACATTCAGTCTGGCTCTCATAAAACACCTTATTTTCAGCCCATTGTGAGCTAATTTTGTTTATAAGCCCCATGGTAAGAACACATGTCTTGGTTCTATACGTCTACCGCTGACATAGGCATTTATATGTATCTTATTACTAATATAAATAAATAACAATATGGGACAACATTCACACAAGGTCTTCAGGTCCCAAACTAGGCAGAGCCTGTACTATGGTAACCTGATGACAGATATATATACTTATATTACGTACTTATATATATACTTATATACATACATATACACACCCAGACACAGGTCAAACATACATGTTAGATAGATAGATAGATGAGACATGTTCATACACACAAATGTTTGACCTGTCCGGGAATCGAACCCGGGACCAGCGGCTCAGAAGGCAGAGTGCTACCAACTGCGCCAACCGGCCAGTCATAATATGATCTCAATTAGATCAGTTAGATCAATACGGTCTCAATTTCGCGTATTGCGCTTCACGTATCTGGCTATAACATCTTACAACAAGTTCATATCATATACCTTTCAGTATTAATTATTAACGACCGGGACGCGATAATCTTATCTTTACTGTTTCAACAATACATATAATACTGTGAACGAACCCATCAATAACTATTAACCGTCATACAACATTGTTATAAGTTTATAAATATCAACGATTGCGCAAGCGCATTACATTGAACACAACTGATAAGACTGTTGTAAAATCGACAATTAGCATTGCTTGCGAATTCGATGCATTGGTTCAAACGACGATCGACGTGGCTCAGTTGTCAGTGACATGATCTTGATCCTCGGGTTCCTGCGTTCGAATCCCGGTAGGAATAAACATTTATGTGATAAGCATAAATGTTTGTGATTTTATTGCATGTGCGACACAGAGAATCCTTGTCCGAGGGTGTGAGAGGGATAAAAAGAAAAGTATAGCGTGGGAATTGCCAACACTATACTTTCCGATAACTACATTAGAATCGTGTGGGGGATCTCAAAGTAAAAAAAAGAATTACACTCTGAATTTCTAGCATACAAATAGCAATAATAAAGTTTACGTCGGGCGTACTGTATATATTAGATCGAAATGTCTCCAGACGCAAGGTGCTGTGGAGTACCTGGTGCGCGGCGCCGAGCTGATGGGGCGGGTGGTGCGGGTGCGGGTGCGGCGCGGGCGCGGGGGCGGGGCGCGCCTCGCCCAGCAGGTAGGAGCGCAGGCCGAGCGCGGAGGCGGCGCACGCGCACCACGCGCGTAGCGCCGCCTTCAGCCACGTGCGCGTGTGCGACTGCTCCAGCAGCGCCGGCAGGATCACCTAGCGCGCCCGTGCCGTCAGATCGTACATATCATAATGGTCAACACTTGATACAACTATTCATGACGTTGTGGCTCCAAATTTAGGTGGCTTAGCGAATTTAAACTTGCACATTACATAATTGGCTCCCGCATTTTTCTTTGTATTCCCTAGACAAGTTTTTAAAATGTAAAGTTGAAACAAAATTACCCCTATAGTATAAAACGTAAAATGAGTAAAAAAATATAAATATCCATTATTCGCGACAATATATAGACATTCGTACAAATTTTTAAAATGTTTCGAATTTCGAAACTCATCATTTGATTGTATATTGGTAGTAAACTTATTAAATTTAAGTTAAACTTATTTTTCGTAATGTATATATAGCGCGGTTTCACCCGCGTGGATTACGGTTTTCCCGCTACCTCAACTATCTTCTACTCTATACTTTTTCCGGGATAAAAGTAGCCTATGTGTTAATCCAGAGTTTAAACTATCTCCATACCAAATTTCATCGAAATCGGTGCATTCATTTGAGCGTGAAGAAGTAACAAACATACACACAAACACACAAACTTTCGCATTTATAATATCAGTAGGATATTAATTAGATAAAAATAATACCACAATTGTGATAATAGACATACTAGATTGATGACCATTAATGTACTCATGTTTCCGACAAATAACTTAATATAGTATGCGTAAAGCGTAACTATGTACTCGGCTACTTAAAAATCAGAGGCTCTGGTGCCTCTGTACCATCTCCTCACTAGATCGGTCTGGTCGAGGAGCTCAGGAGAACTGCCTCAACGATGATGATGAAGTCTATGTTGGTGAGCTAATAATCATCATATAGTCATCATATGACTTACGGAACTGAAACGTGGTCTCTGACTATGGGCCTTCTGAACAGGCTCAGAGTCGCACAACGAGCTATGGAGAGGGCTATGCTCGGGGTTTCTCTACGTGATCGAATCAGAAATGAGGAGATCCGTAGAAGAACGAAAGTCACCGACATAGCCCAGCGGATTAGCAAGTTGAAGTGGCAGTGGGCAGGGCATATAGTTCGAAGAACCGATGGCCGTTGGGGCCGAAAGGTTCTCGAATGGAGACCACGGACTGGCAAGCGCAGCATAGGACGGCCACCGACTAGGTGGACAGACGACCTGACTAAGATCGCAGGCAAGGGCTGGATGCGTGCCGCTTCCAACCGGTCCTTGTGGAAATCAATGGGGGAGGCCTATGTCCAGCAGTGGACGTCCTATGGCTGAGATGATGATGAGTCATCATATAGCTAATCATCGAATTAATTTTGTAACTTTTTATGTACAACCAGTTTTGTGGACAGAATAAAAATCAAGGTCGTATGGATAACGGAAGACCATCGAAACACGTGAATCATTATATTTATCAATTCAGACTGTCTACTCATTAATACAGGTGTGATTAACCTAAGACAATCATTATTATTTTTAATGCAAGGTGGATGCCACCAATTTCTATGAAAACAATAGAATTTCTAATTCAATTGTTTTAAAGGTAAATGTTTTGAAACTAGGAATATCTAACGAGTTTCAACATAAATACATTTTTTTTTTTTTTCCTAACGGACTAATGCTGTTTTGCCTCTACCGGCATTTACAGCTTCACCGGAGGGGGGGCGAGCACAGATGGTGCTCAGCCCGGTATTTGTGCGGGCGCAGAGGTGCACCGCATAGTGAGGCTAGCGCTGACGGCGCTGTGCCACTAGGAGAGGACGAGGCGACTAGCTCAAGGGCACCACTGAGGTTCGGACCTCGGCTTGAGCTGTCGCCAGGACAGGGAGTTATCGGATCGACTTGCCCCGGTACCAAAGTGGTCCGTAAGTGGGCTCTAAGGATGTTTGCTCTTTGACTATTTGGAGAGAATCTAACCAGGATGTTTTTGCCTCGAGCTCGCCGTCGAGCTCGGTGTCTGACAGTGTATACCAGGGACTCTCGTCCTTTTATTCTACCGGGATGACCGTGGGACGACGCTAAAGCTAGCGACAACGCGACAGCGATGGGGTCGTCCGGGTCATCCAATACATGCCTAAGGCGGCGTCGTCGGGGGGTTTGAAGGTGCGGGTGTATCGAGGTGGTGGAATAGTTGGCAGCTTGCACTACCAAGGGATTGGGATGGTGGGGAGCCGCGTCAAAGTAGCGACGGGAGCAGGTCTTGATGAATTGGGTGATGGACTCTAATTCGAGGTCGCAATGCAGGTCGGTATTCCGCATATACCACGGAGCGCCGACCGCCTTGCGGGCGAACCGATTCTGAATTAGTTACATAGATACATTAATTTTAAAAAGTGTGTATAATCATACATCGTTGTATTTACCGGGGTGCGTTCGCCAACTCCATCAGCCGAAAATTGATTACTTGGTCCATGTCTCTTGATGAACCTCTACATCAATATTTGAAGATTTTTATGGTTTATTGCATTAACAACATGCTAAGCGAAACTTACATTCAATACGGAAAGGATTATTTAAAGGAAAAAGTTTCCAGGCAAGAAAAAAATAGGAATCCTTACTAAAACTTCAATTATGCAACAGTGCGAAGCCGGGACGAACCACTAGTATTTAATAATAGGATAGACCTATAATATATATATATATATACTGACTGACTGCTGCCTGAACACACTATGTGTTCGGTGACAGTTTAAAATTACATTGTATTTCAGCAGCAACAGATACGGGAATCCTAGGGCTTCAGGGCGTGATGAAACCACGCCAAGCAAGGCTCCGGGCAAAGCGTGCTTGATAACTGTAATTGCCAGCCATAATTTCAATACAAGTAGTATTCCGGTATTGCAGTATCGAATATAATGGCAGATACTACAACCGTAGAGATTACTAGTGCACCTTAGTTACCTGCAGCAGTAGTAGTTCCAGACTCAGCTCGTTGACCGGAGCTTCGGCGTGCACCGACACCGCGTATGGCAGGAATCCAGGCAATGTGTGCTTGATCACTCGAATCGGCAGCCAAAGCATAAACAGTACCGCGGTGCCGAATATCATGGCCGACACCACAAGCCGCCGGATGTGCGACCACACTGATAGATGGATCATTTCCTGTGGATGTACATTATGGTTATTTTATTGCTTGAATGCTTAGAATGTGTTAAACCTAATGTTGTATCATAATTGTTCTATTTTTATTGTTATTTAAAGTGTATTTGGTAGATAAAAAAACATGGAACCGACGACTTCTTCACTCAAAAGTGTGAAATAACTTGTCGAAGTCGGTACCATGATAGTTTAAAAGTAACTTTTGTCTAAATATTGTCCTCATGGTACCGACTTCGAGGGGTTATTTAACACTTAGTGAGTGTTGACGTTGGTTACATTTTTTGGTAATTTCTTTTAAATTATAAATTGTAATGAACTAGGGCATTAATTTATTTATCATTTGTCATCGACGGAAGAGTCCTGTCACTCATGTCATGGGCTTTCACGAGCCTAGTTTGTGAACCAGGTAATTATATAAATCATGTTTTTGTAAATGCTTAAGCTGAATAAATGAATTATTTATTTATTTTTTTAAATCAGACCGCTAGAAGTTAAGTCTCTGTTTAGACATTACAAGATTGTAAGCAGTTGTTATGTTATATACGTCGCCACATCGTTGCTTCAGAGGGCACATTAAGCCGGTCAGTCACGGTTGCTGTCTTAGGATGAGACCTGACACCAGTTGTAAGGCCAAGCCAGAGTCGGTGTGCTAACTGTCACGTTATGCGCGCCACTAGTCCATCCGCCAACCCCTTTTGGCCAGTCCAGCCGTGGACGATTATGGAGTACAGACTGAGTAAAATGTCATACAACGAGCAAGGTCTTTACGTAATGCATGCGCAGTTTTATCTATAACACATATGCAGTTACCGTAAGCATTACGGGATTTATTGGTATAAGGTGACGGAACCAGCAAAAGGTCCACTCTGGTAACCTCTGCCTATAGACAGATAGAATTCGTAAAGAACTGCACTGCGTCCGTCGTCAGCCTGAGGAAAAGTTGGTAAGTCTCATGTGCCTGTAATTTCACCGGAAATACCTACTAGGTAGTGGTGTAGAAATATATATGGTGGCAGTACTTCCCCTGGCGAACTCTCACAAAGAGAGGTAATACTGCACTTAAATCTCTCTCGAGTAATTCAATATATATGTGAGTAGTAGGTATAACATTAGCTAAATATACGTAGGCTGCAACTAACGGTATGAACTGTAACTGATACAGTTGTAATTTTGTGCGATTCTGCGACATTAATAAAATATTGGTATATGGTATGTTTTAAACATTACACACATATGTTTTTTTTCTACTGTATAGATCTAGCGTTTCACCACTATCTCACTTGATGGTCAGTGACGATGTGGTCGAAGATGTTATCACGCTAGACCTAGAATGCTCACTGGCTCTCAAGGACTGCTGCCTGAACACACTATGTGTTTGGTGACAGTTTTTCAAACTTGAGGGTGGTAGCCAGGCGGGTATTCGAAAGTACCCTACCACCATGCGGGGAATTTAATAACGGTGTTACCTTCACCGGAAGCTCAAGCTGTTGTTGGGGATCGAACCAGTGTCCGTCAGTTTGACAGGCGACGCTCCACCCGCTGAGCTATCATCGCTTCAAAAATGTGGAGTCTAAAATTACGTTTGACCATACATTTCTTTTTCTCAGTTCACTGCTCTCCGAAAGAGGAAGACCCGTGTCTTAATAGTGGGAACTGACTGAAAATTTCTTAAATATTAGACGGATATTTAAAATTATGCAGTGTCCGCTGACTTCTAGATATCAAACGATATCCGCCAATTCACTTCAATATCGTATATTAGACTACCAACATTTTTTATTGAATAATGTATTTCACAAAATCGGAAGTATTTCAAATCCGAAAACGCGAACGCCGCCGAAAGGTTAGTTTCTAATACGGAGTTTCGACATGCATAATCAGAAAACGCGTTTCCGTATACGGTTATTTACATATTACGGTAAAAACATTTACATTGGGTTCAGACGTTTATTAGCTTACAATGGGTTATTGCTTGTAGAACTACAACTTTTAACACAAAGTTTCCTTTATTTACTTTATGTGTGCATACTAATTCGAACTAATATAATAAATCTGAAAGTAAATTTTTCTGTCTATTGAATTGTGGTATGCTGAGGCTATATAGATGGAACTTTGGAGAAAGCCACTATTTTTCCGAATAAAAGATATGTATCTTAACAAACTAATATATTATATTTAGTTTAATAGATACCGATTTGAATAAAGAAAAAACATACATAACTACTTGAACAATATTGACCAGAAATATAACTATGACAATATTTATTTTAAGCCCATTCTGCAAAGTAGCATGGCTGGTTACTACTCACGGGATCAATTATCATTTACCCTGAATAAGAAAGTCATCCTTTTCAGTTATTGGAGTGTAACTCAAAAACTGCTTGACCGATTTATTTTAATGGGACCACCTCTACCAAACAAAAATTGATGCATTCATGACGAAATACACATAAAGAAATATATACATATACTGTCTAATTGAGAAACCCAGAATAAAATGTATTTGTTTATAATTATGACGAGATATCGAGATTGAGTAAGAAGAATAAATATGACATTATATTCATCATCATCATCATCTCAGTCTGTTCATCTTATTGTTTGCCTTCCTATGCTGCGCTTGTGCTTATGCATGGAATATAAATTAATTACTTATTAACTTAATTACTCCTTGTGAAAAGAGGGTAGAAAAGAACATTCACCCTCATTTAACATGGAATTACTTTTGACTAGGCTCTTAGCCTAGTCAAAAGTTAAGTAAACATTAGAAAAGTAAGTAAAGTAAGATAAGTTTATGTGTCACATTTAAAGCAGATGTTGGGTACAATACATTACTGTTACTACTGGCCATAAAACCATGTGGAATTTAAACTATATTATTCAAAAGTAAGACATACCTGAACTGGACTGAAATCTGGATCATTCAAATTCTTCAAGAACCAAAGGACTCCTGGTCTTAGCACCTCTCGCAATAGCAGTATGAATGAGGCAAAGTAGTAAACATAGACCATTCCCACAAGCCAATGTATAAACATCAGAGTCCATGGTGCTGCTTGAAGAGACGCTTCCCTGTCTTTGAGGGTAGCGTCAAACATTGAAAGGGAACAGAGGTCCAGCCACCAGCCGCATACAAGTGGGATCACTCCGATCTGGAAATGATTGTTACTTAATTCAAATTGGCTATAGAACTTATTTTAATATTAATAAGCATGCAAGGAAGCTTTCTTTGAATTCCAATATTAATTTGTAACCTATTTGAATTAATATGTACTGTAATCAATCACAAAGCTCTTGATCTTCTTTTTTTTATCTATTTGGTGGCTGTCCTTATTTTGTAATAATGTGTTAGTTTTACAGGTCTGGTATGAATCAGCATTACTTTGATATGAGGAGTATAATATAAGAAGCTACTAAACTAAGCTCGCTCGAGCACATATGTCCCAAAAATGATGAAGCAAAGACGGCTCAGCCGTGGCAGAGTCCACTGTTCACAGCTTGCACTTCCAGTGTCGGTAACATCAATGGTGGTAATGTACTTTCTAAAATCTGCTTGGTTATCTACTACCCTCAAGTTTGAAAACTGTCACCAAACACAAAGTGTTGTCAGGCATCAGTCCTTGAGAGCCAGTGAACATTCTATGTCTAGCATCAGATTATTAATATACTGTAAAATAAATAATTGTTTTTACTATTTATTATGATACACTAAGCAGCTTTAAGCTGATGCGTGTATATGAGAGTCAGTGCACTTAATTATATTTAAAATGTTTGTCTAGACTATTTTTAAGGCAAAACTGATGGAGCCCTTATAAAACTCTCTGGAAGTCGATTCCACTCACAAATGATAGTTTGATAAAAAGTATTGTTTGGGTTTACTGTTGCACCTCAGGCTCAGTAGTTTATGTGAATATCCTCATAGCTCCTTGTTGTTATACTTGGTGAAAATATCTGTCAGTTATATGATTTAAGTAAAATTCACAGTTTATACAGTACCAAATTGAAAAAATAATAAATGGTCATAACTGTTGGCTGTCAAGACTAGCTAGCACCCTCTAGTTAGAATTTTTATCAGAATTTCAACCAGTAAACATTCAACATACTAGACCTAGTAGGACCTGTGACTCCATGTATCACTAACCATCAAGATTGTAGCCAAATCCTAAACATGTAAATTATAAAAAAAAAATAGTACTGTAAAAAAACTCACCTCAACCACTGACAGCAGAGCCACTTTCACAACAACATAACAGAAGCCTAAAGCTTTCTTAGCGCTACGCAGTCGTAGCAAAGAAGCTACAGCATGTAGTAATGCTAGAAATGCACCCAACAAAACATAGCCTGCTAGTGCTGTCAATGGTCCAGCAAATGGGCCCTCTGTAGACACTCCTGCCATTGCAGCTCCCAACTTGCCAATGTGGTAGGGGCAAAAGGCAAATATTACTATGAAAAGGGTGTTCAAGGACACCACCCAGAAAACATGCTCCAAAAAAACCATTGATCCATCTAAACCAAGCAAGCGAGCCCATGTTAACTCTTCAGCTGCAGCTCGGTCCCATTCTAATGGGTTTCTCCAGTCCTCATCCCCCACTAGAGGATCTTCTGCAGCTTCCCCATTCACCTCTTCTCTTGCCGCTGCATCTTCCCCAACACCTTCATTCACTTGCTCATTATTATTATCTGGCAATGGCACATCTTCAGGTGGAGGGGCTGGCAAGTTTTCTCTCTCCATCCAATCAGGACCACCACCATGCATTATCTGCTCTCTGAGCCAAACCAGACCGATGAACGAGAATAGAGTACAAGTCACAACAAAACAGCCAGAAAAAACATCTTTAGCCAAGTTCTCAGCTGACACAATGTCAAAGGGTAGTGAGATGACCGGATCCAGCGATCCTGTGAACAGGCATCGATACGTTCTGCATGCAGTCAGGGGCACGATGCCAAGCCAGGCAAGCGCGACCAAGGTATAGTGTAACCACTCTTTACAAGCAGAAGCCACTGATGTAACCAGCCCACCGACTACATCACGGATGGGCAATCTGCGAGGCATGTCCGGCGAGTAGATGGGCATGAAAGAAAAACGGTGTCCGCACAGCTCGCATATTTCTTTCCGGGAATATCGCATCCATTGCATGAGGCAATCTTGGTGAATCCACTTTATAGAGCCCGTGCATATACAAGGGTGGAATAAAGGTCGATCCGAAGAAGCCTCCGAGCGACAGAAACGACAGAAGTCCGCGCCGGACGAGTCTGAATCCATCATTGTCTCGATTCCAGTTTGTCTTGTTGAGCTATCAGCAAAATGAAAGTTGATGCACCACCGATTCGATCCTACAGAAAGGTCTAATGTTTTTACGGCTTAACTTAAAAATCACAACATCAAAAGTTCAGAAAAACACATTACACTACATATTACATACTGTGTTAACAGTGGTGTTAACGTGCGAAAAACTATGAAAAGTAAGAAGCACTCAAAAACAGGTTCTATACAAAGTGAAATTGACATTTGATTGTGGGTCACAGATCACATTACGAAACCCTGTGGGTGGACGATAGACAATCAAAACTATCAGTGCTACCATAGATAAGTAACAATAGTGCCACTGGGTACGTTTCTTATTGCGCTTTGAGCACAGATAGGTGCTTAAGGTCATTCCGAATTCCAACTTAAGCTGGACACAAAATTTAAATGACGGACGTCATCCATGACGATATGGTCCTGTGCTTAGAATGCTAACGACTGCGATGTAGAGCAAAAATTAAAAACGTAATTTAAACTTTCAAAAAATATGACCCATATATCGTGCCCGTGGAATACAGAAGTGAATTATTTAATATGAATTTAATGGGAAGTAACATTCATACGATTCGCGCGCTTTCACACACACAATCCATTTCGATTCACTTACGAGCGTCCACACTTTCCTGACTAAATTCATTTCGGAACAGCTAAGTCCTTACGTACAAACGTATGCACTGTGAGCGTGAAAAAAAACGCACCCGTACACATACAACGTACGAACATACATCGTACTAACGGAAAACTGTCGTATTTTTGAAAATACGGTGTACGAAGTCACCTTTTTTTTATATCCTAACTATCTGATTTCTTTACTTAATGTATTTTTGGTCGCTTGCAAACATAGTTTTATAGGCATATGAATAGCATAGTTATACAGGACTTATTTTTTCCACTGGCTGACCGCTAATATAACAGCGGCTTTGTATAATTACATAGATGGAAGTTTTCTCTACCAAAATAATCAAAATAAAAAAAATAAAAAATTAAATACTACCATTGATGAGTGTGGCACCACCCTAAATTCTGTTATTACAACGATGAGCGATTCGAGCGTCCACGCATCGGCACCGTGACAGCTATCGACGGACGGTCGGGAGCTGTCATCTATTATTCAGCAGGGAATAACAATAGCAAAAACTAAAAATAAGGCACTAGTAAACTGTGTAAGTAATCTATTTTGTAGACCTAAACTTAATAATGTCGACATTATCTAAATAAGTATTTATTTCTGTTCCTTAGGAAGAGACTAGACTCCCACGACACTGGGAATCCTAGTGTGAGAGCTAGTGACTCATATACAAACTCTAATAATCTAAAGTAAGCTTAAGTAATTTTAAGTAGCAATGAAAAGATTATTTTATTGTTAGGTTTAATCTTTTCGGTAAAAAAAACTATTTCTATTTGGGAACTAGCTGTATATTATATTGTATGTGTTGTATATATATATGTATAGGATACTTTGGTACTAGTGTAAAGACCAATATGCCTTGGTATAAATACATTTTATTTCATTTCATTTTAGTTTTTAAACATGTTGCACACATGACCACTGATCAGAAATGAAGTTGATATCAATCGGCATATACCTCAAATGCAACTAAGTGCTGTGTCTTTTCCTTTTCCCCAAATCATGGGCCTTACTATCAGATTTGTAAAATCCATGCAAGTACCGAGCAGTTCTAAAACGGCTAAAACATGCAAGAGACAACAATCAACGCTCTCGTTCCGAGTTCGTTTTGGCACAGGTGGAGTTTTAAACTGTTTTCGTTCACCGTTCGAGATGCATGAAAAGTGTTTAAAACGCTACCGTGAATTGCCACTTTTGAGCCACTTCCGAGGCTGGGTCTTTCGTGAGCGTTTTTGACAGCAGGGAGTGTTGACAGCTACAGCTGATTTGAGCAGATAAACAAATTTTCATAACCCCTTTAGTTTTAGTGTGTGTCCATATGTGTATGTAGGTACAGTAGTTAGAATAACTTTTTTGTTTCAGTGGTGAAGGGTTTTCTGCGTGGACAAATAATTAATAATCACCGTACATACTCACTTTCACCGTACAATCTCCTTCGTTTGATGGTCTATCATACTACGTGACATTGGCGAAATTGTGGTGGTTCCTCCACAGAAGCCACAAAAGAAGACATAACATAGATAAACAAACTTGAAATATTGCGCCAGTGTAATGTTTTCGTTCTGTTTCCAGTACGAAAATGTAATTTTCGTTATGATTCAAGTTAATATTATAGGTATTCAAACATTTTAAAGTCATGAATATTGAAATGAATCGTCGTACTTGACAGCTCTCGTGTAAATGACGTGTATGCGTCGTTCGAGTTGAGAAAAACCGTTTTAAACACCAATGCCACATTCCCAAATCGAACGCGTTCACTGTTAAAAACTCCACTTCTCCATCTCGAACACGCCTTCGAATCTTATGACTTATGAGTCTGTGCCACTGATTAGAAAGCGAAAGTTTTAAATGTAAGTAAAATACAACCACAATACAACTACAATACAATCCACGTACAATCTACACTACACGTACACAGTCATTTACAAGATATTGTTTAAATTGTACAGTCATAATTGTAATATGTTTATAAAGAAGAAGCAGACGACTTGTTAATATATTCGCTAACATCGCGCACCGGTTTTAAATTTTATTTGTTATATTGCTATGATAGGTAATTATATTGATATCATAGCAATTCCACTCCTGCAGATTCTAAGCTTAATCTAAAAGTTTTTTAATAATGTTAATTTACTGCAAAATTACTCAACAACAGGGCTCACAATTGTACCCCAAAAGGTGTAGCAGCGTTTCATTGAAGTGTTAAAAAAATACTAAAAGGTTTGATTAATAAATCGTTCATATTTCTGTAATCTGATCAATATAAAAATATGTATTAAACATGGCATATTCTAAATCCCACATTGTACGGTAAAAGGTGAAGACAACCTTCACAAAGTAATTTTTGTTTCAGATCATAACAATCATGACATAAGTTCATATACAATATCCACTAAGATGGACAAGATGGAGCTGCCTAGAGATACTATAATTAGTATCAAAAATCCAATTATCAAGGAGGAATCCAAAGCAGAGGTTAACATACTATGTTTTGACTTAACTCAGCTCAGTCAAATGACACAGTTCCTGTGCTGTACTTTTTTTGTGTTTGCATGTTATTTGGCATATGGATATTTCCTGGAACTGATATTCTCAAAGCCAGAAGTGAAGCCAGTGAGCTTGTATATTACTCTTGTACAATTTTTAATCACTATGGCTCTCAGCTATGTTGAGTCTTTGATAAGGAATCCTATAAAAAGGAAGTAAGTATATGATTTAAGTATAATGGTATCAATCACATTGTAATTGTATGTTTAACAATATCTACCCATAGTTCCTTTTTCTCCTAAGTGAAATCAAATCAAATATATATAATTCAGCATACCCATATTCTAATACTGTTAAGTTAGTAATAAGTATACAATAGCACTCCACCTATTCCTATTCTACCTTTCTAGATATACAAAACCATAAAAAGTTGAAAATGGGACATATGTACTTCTGTTTCACAAGATATTGAATTGAAGTGTTATTACTATGTTCATTCCCTTTATTTGTCCTAATTGGAATATTGAAGTTTTAATAAAATTTGAAAATGTAATTTTGCAATAGTGTTCTTGCACAAAGCATAATAATCCGTATATAGCCAAAATGATTACAAATACTTTATTTCTCAAAGAAAATATGACTTAATACAAAGGATTGAAGCCCTGCTCTCTGCTTTAGTATAACCTGTGTTGCAGAAGGCAGTCTCTTCCTAAAACATAGGTATAAAGAAAATTTTACTTTAAATAATATTAGTTTAGATAAATTTACCTAATGACAACAGATTGTCACAACGCGTGTAGCTGTAATGCTTCAATCAGTCAACAATCTAGGTCTAGCGTGATTACATCTTGGACTTCATTGTCACTGACCATCAAGTGAGATATATAGTGGTCAAACGCAATAGAACCTAGAATTATGAAGTATAATAAACAACAATACGTATTATACAACAATACGTATACATAACAAGTAATAAGTGGATACCAAGCAGAATGAATTAGTTAGGAATATTTTATGGTTATCAAGTTTAATCTTTGGAAAATATTGATGAAATCTTATCAGTTTAATGATTGGATTATATTAATAAGTTCTTCAAATTCTTGTACATATTCTAAGCTCAAATGAGAGAAGATTAGCTTATTAAATAGTTTTTTACCACTGGCCCTTTCTTAGAACTTCCTCAATCTGATTCAGGATGTTCAAACTTCAAACACTACCATTAACTTCATCCATGTATACCTCTTAGTCAATCTCTCTACATGACTAAGCATCTTAACATACTTTTCTCAATTTTAGTCACTACTTTACCTACGGTAATTTATCTTTCCGAGATTAGAACAATGCTAACCCATGTCCAGTTAAACAACTTAGTACAAAGCTCAGGAATAATAAAACTGTAGCATGTAAAACGTTACACCTTAACTCTACACGGACCTGAAGTTTCATTAGAAAAAGGTTCTCACAGTAAAATACCTTCTTATTGTTTATGGAAATCATAGTTTGTTGTGATGAGATTGGCAGAAGTCATGTTGTTATTGTCATTCGAAACACGGGTGGAGTGAACGCGGCATGCATGCAAATCAATTTGAAGCGGTACAATTGTCTGTCTTGTAAGGAGGTAGGTATATTATGCGATGAAAAATGGTGTTCAAAATCAATAGATTTGTTTAGCCTCTCTCTTGCCCCGAAATACATCTTTTGTGAGAATTCTTTACCTGAACATGTACCAGGGTCACTGATAAATTATTTATTTCTCATATTTCAGTACACGTTTTCCTTATTTAATATTATTTTTCCAGAAACTATTATGGAAAACTGTGTCAATGTATGATATTGTTTTGGTTGTGTTAAATGGTTCTCAATAACCCATTTTCCTATGGAAAATACTGAATACTCAATGATTCAACTTCAACAAATATCCTACTGAGAATTAACTCAAGAGTTTTATGGTTTAAGCATTAACAAAATGCTAGGCGAAACTTACGTTTAAATATTTGAACGTGAGAATTAACTGTTTTTCTTCTAAGTACACTATTATAAAACACTTATAATGTTACCTTTTCTTTCCAGGGTACCACTCAGGACCTACGCCCTGCTAGCAGCTTTAACACTAGGCACAATGGCGTTCTCAAACTTGGCTCTGAGTTACCTCAACTACCCAACACAACTGATATTCAAGAGTTGTAAACTAATTCCGGTTATGATTGGAAGTATTATTATATTGAATAAGAAGTATGGGTTTCTGGACTATTTTGCAGCTGTATTAATGTGCATTGGATTGACAATGTTCACTTTAGGTAAGAATGTTTCTTTAACTCAAAAGACTTCCTTCAGCCAGGACACGACCTTCCCATCTTTGAGAGAGCACAACGTTAATTACATTATAGCCCTGGTATTGGTAGTCTCTCAATTGGTCAAAGTGTGTTGCCATTGCCCAAAAACAACTGTCCTAGCTGATGTGACAAACAAAAAGCAAAAAACCTTAATATTACCTCTGCAGTAATCATCAGCTTAGTCAGCAGAGAATGCTACGTAATATGGTGTCTAATAATAGAGCCCATGTTTCTGTTTTTCTATTGTTAATGAAAGGTTAGGATAATTCACTAAAGACTAACGTTAACGTTACAAAAAATCAGTACAATGTAATTTATTTCCAGCTGATTCAAAGACCTCCCCAAACTTTGACGTAGTGGGCGTCATCATCATATCCCTGGCGTTGCTCTGCGATGCCATCATCGGCAACGTACAAGAGAAGGCAATGAAGCAACACCAGGCTTCCAACAATGAAGTGGTATTCTTCTCGTATGCTATTGCATATGTCTACTTAATGGCGATAACTGGCGCAACCGGTGTGCTCCGAAAAGGAGTCGAGTATTGCATGGAGGTTAGTTTGTTACACCATCAATACTGATAACACAAACTATTTAGAGATACTGTGTACTGGTATAAATTGGGGAGCAACAGGCGAAGCTAATCTAAGATGGCATCACCATCGCCGGTGCTTATCTTTGTATATACTTGTAGATAGGGTTTGAAAACTATCTCACTCGATGTCGGTGACAATGTAGTCGAAAGTAAAATCATGCTAGACTGACAATGTAGTCAAAAGTAAAATAATGCTAGACTTAGAATTTTCATTGACTCCAATCTATTTAATGTAACTGTCATCGCTTCAAGTCATTTAGATTAGAACTGTGACCGGCAAAACAAAAAAAAACTGAAAATGTACTGGATAATGACTGGCCAATGCTGCAAGAGAGAGTGACTAAAGAAGATAAACGTTTTCTATAGTGTCCAAATGTCTCATAGGATTTCATATTCCCATTGAAAACATAGTATTTGACGGACCAACCACACCAGCAGCTGATGCGCTATCTGCTGGCATAAACAATCAGTGTGCCTTTTCATTAACTCCAACAATTCTAAAACAAATGCAGTTTGACTTAAGCAGCAGCTTAAGCTTAATCATCTCAGCCATAGAACGTTCACTGCTGGAACTGTCACCAAACACTTAGTGTGTTCAGGCAGCAGTCCTTGAGAGCCAGTACAAGCATTCTAGGTCTAGCGTGATAACATCTTCGACCACATTGTCACTGACCCATCTATAAATTATAAAAAAGGTGATTTCAAAGAATTGATTAGATTAAGGATATCATTATATATGAAGAAGCTCTTTTTAAATGTTACACTGTACTTATAAGGCTAATCTGTGTAATGTGATTATTTCAGGAACCCTTTACAATGTACTCGAACATAATGTTACTAAGCGTAAGTGGGTACTGCGGTCTGCAAGCGGTGCTGACGCTGGTGCGGATATCTGGCGCTACTGTCGCGGTCACAGTCACCACGATGCGCAAGGCTGTCTCCATCATCATATCCTTTGTGCTGTTCAGCAAGCCGTTCGTCTTCCAGTAAGTTCACTGGTCTTCTTGTGATATATTATCTTTATTGTTAGGTTGAAGGTATTCTGCCAGTGTTACTATGTGTCTACATATTCAAGGGTATACTAGCGTATACCTTACTTCCAAAGTTAATGCAAACCCGTTCAGCCGTTTAAACGTGAAACAGTAACTAATATATAAATGACAAACGACAGACAAACCTTCGCCTTTATAATATTAGTGTAATTTAGAGTTAATATTGTATAGATTTATTAAATTACTTAAAACATATACAAAAAGAAAAAACAAGTGTAAATAAAGTTTAAAAATTGATTTCCATAGCACAAGGCACTGTTCTTAGAAATAAATAAATAAATATATATAAAAAAATAAAAAATAATTTACTATGTAAAATACAATTTAAGTTAAACAGGTAAAGGAGCTCCTAGTTCCTAAACTAGGCTCAAGAAGGCCCGTATGATAGGTGATACACACAGGACTCTTTCGTCGGAGTACATATAATATGTTATTACTGATAAAATATATTTATCATCATCATATCATAGGGCTTGCACTGCCATAGGTCTCACCCATAGGAATCAGCACGCTTCCAGCCGGTTCCAATTGTATAAGTGGTAGGTAATAATTTAAGCGGGATTTTATGTAGTTTACTTGTGCATTTCAAAACTGTGTATATTTGTGGTTCAATCAACTTCATGAGTACTGAGAGTATTGGTATACTACTAATTTTTATAGAATGATGCTGTTATAATGAAAATCTGCCTCTCTCACTTGCATAATGCACGCTTACTCGTGCTCTTAGGGGCTACAGTGGATATGGAACATATATAATCCACAAAAACATATATGGATTTAGGGTTTGGAATTAGGTTTTAGGAACGCTATGGCCTGTGCAAACGACAACTCGTGAACGGGTGCTGCTCGCGGACTCTGGTCTTCTCCAAATTCTCATGCGTGCTCCGTACGTTACTTATTCAATAGAGTATTTATTGAAAAAAAAAATGGTCCTTTAAACTCGCGTCAAAAGAATTTCACATGTACATATAATAAATAAAAAGTGCATATATATTAGGTCTAATATAATTCTTTGTCTCTAATTAAGTACAAGTTGTCCACTAATTAATGTTTTTCTTTTTAAAAGTAACAAATTCCTAAAAAATGGCATAGATCCGGAGTCTGTGGAAAATTGTTGTTTCATTATAAAACAAACATACATGGAAGAAACGGTTCGATGCTTTACCTCGGAGCATACCACTACTTAAAATGTTTGATTAGCTTTTGTTTTTTTCAGATACGCCTGGTCCGGAATGCTGGTAGTATTCGCAATATACCTGAATCACTACAGTAAAAAGAACCCAGGCTATGTACCGTTACCGGTGCAGACGTGCTGGCAGTACATGTCTAACTATTACACCTCAGAGTATCGGTTCTTGAGGATTAAGAGCAAAATGTACGCAGACACGGTGTAGCAAAATTTTAAGGCTATTTATAAAAATATGCGTATATATAAAGAGAGTAACAGCAGGGCTCCCACGAGCGTACACGTCTTATTCTCTAGCTGACTCGCTCGCGCGGCCTACGTTTTATCGCGGTTTGACCTGCTCCAGAAGATGAGTTCCGAGAACACTGATATGAGTACCTATTGCTTTCGGCTGTGTGCTGGGTTTCTGTCAGTTAGTGCTATAAGAAAATAGTTTAATCACTCAAGTCTCTGTAAACATCGATCATGAATTCGTGGCATGCTACGTACATTTAAAAAAATAGTCATATTGCATTTGATGCGTAGATTTAAGTAGCAGATTTTATTTAGTTTTATATGAATATAGAATATAATAATGTAATAGATCCTTTTAAAGAAATGTTCGTGGATTTTAAGAACGGCAGAGTAAAGTGTATTTACATGTTACTAGACTAATACTTATTTATGCAATTGACTTATTTGTACCTTAAATCACATCGTCTCATAACTGTTATGGTACTATATATTTATTATTATTATTATTATCTTATTCACAATAGGCAGGCGTTTGACTACTATCTCACCTGATGTTAAGTGATGATGCGATTATATTATATTACCTGTTATATTAGGGTATAAAGTATGAAATTGCCGATTAGTACAAAACAATGAAAGCTAATTTTTTTCTAAAATTTTACATATTTATTTAATCAAAATATTTACCCTCACTATCTTTTTACATTTTTTTATTTAAGTTAACAATGTAATATGTATGAAAATGAATACATAATTTAATTTCATTATCTAAACATTACTGCCATCTAATCAGAAGTTCATTTATGCCTTTACGGTAGAACTCTAGAGGGTCTAGGTTCGACATACTGTGTGAATGCATTTCGTACTGCCTGCTGGGAAGAAAATCACGTAGAAAGTTTACGAAATCACAAAAAAATAGTAGTCGGTTAGAGCAAGGTTTGGCGAGTACAGAGGATGATGTATAGTTTCTAACTGCAGCTCCTGTATAGTTACAACGGTTTTTCGTGCAGTGTGAGGTCTTGCGTTATCATGGAGCTTGGTACTTGGTGGGCGGGCTCTTTTCCGCAACCACGCTGACAGTGCGCGGCCCATTTTGCGTGAAGGCGAGTGGAGTCTGTCAGTCCAGCCACCCGATGTCGCCCAGGAAACCCAGCAGCTCGCTGATACCGGTGCAGGCTTCCTGGACATTCCTCGGCGCGCCGAGGTGAGCTGCCCTTTGTGTCGCCACGCTACTGCACTCAATGAGCACGTGCGCGGCCGTTTCTTCTGCCTCCAGGCATCTTCTGCACAGGGGGCTGTCTGTAACACCCAGTGTAAACAGGTGTTTATTAAAGTGGCAATGTCCGGTAACAATTCCGACGACTAGTCGTAATTTTTGCCGTTTAAGGTTGAGTAGCCTTCTAGAGTATCTCGGGTTTAATGCCGGGAAAGCCTCTTTCGACTGCCTGCAATCCATAATACTTGCACAGTACTCTTGATGCTGTGTCGTAGTTTTTGGTGAATCCAGGATCTGATCTGGTTGAACAGCATAGGGATCAGTGGCTCTGGCCCTGCTGTCTGCAGGCTCGAGCCCATCCTTGCCAGTTCATCCGCTGCATCATTTCCTCTAGATTCACTGTGCCCCTTGATCCATTGTAGAGTGACCTTATTATTTTTAGTACTGCAGCACTGTCAGAGAGTATTCTGATGTTTTAGTCAGTTACCTCTCTACGGAGTACCGCTGCTAGTGCCTCTATTATGCCCACGCATTCTGCTTGCAAAATAGAGTTATACATACCGAGGCCAGTATCAATGTGTATGTTTAGGTCCTCTGAGAATGCGCCTGCTCCTGTTCCTGCTGTCATTTTTGAGCCATCCGTATATATTCTAACATCATGTATACCTGATCTATCACTAGGCTCTTCGTGTAATTTTATACTGTAGCTCCTGTTGAAGAAGTGTTGTTTTTGTACCCTATCATAGATATACTTGATTAAGGAGTTGTTAACTGCAAAGTTATCTATGATGGTTGTGTGTGGGGCTGATTGATTTTGACTCCAGAGGTTTAAAGCCATTAATCTGTATGCAGATGCAGCTGCCTTTTGTTGGACGGAGTATTGTAGAGGTGGCAGACCTATCAGTGCCTCTATCGCGGCAGTTGGCGTGGTCTTCATGCACCCCGTCACGGCCACGCAGGCTAACCTCTGGAATGTTTGTAATTTATTAAAAGTAGTACTTAGTATGGTTCTGGGCCACCATACAAATGTTAGTGAAGGTCTGATTACAGTCTTGTAGAGCCATAGGGTGATCTTCGAGCTTAGTCCCCATGTCTTACCTATCATCCTTCTGCATTGCCAGAATGTGATACTGGCTTTGCTTAGTTTATTTTCTACGTGTCTTGCCCAGTTCAGCTTGCTGTCCAGTGTGATGCCCAAGTATTTCACTTTCTCGGACAGTGGGAGTTGTGTGTTGAAGAGGCTAGGCAGCGTGTATCTGCCTAGGTTTCTTTTGTTTGTGAACATCACCAGTTCTGTTTTGCAAGGATTCACGGTGAGCCCGTGCTCTACGCACCAACATTCGACGACTTTTAGTGCGTTTTTCCTCAGATCGCAAGCCACGCTAGCAAAGTGACCTGATATCAATATTGCAAGGTCGTCGGCGTACCTAACCGTGTAAAAGTGTCTAGAGTGAGTCTGGTGATGAGATCATTGACTACTAAGTTCCACAGGACACCCCCTTGAGGGTATCCTTTCGCCACCACCCCTCTGGTACCGTTGTACGTGTACCTACCATACTCATAAAACCCTCTGACTTATTACGTGAGTAACTCCCGTGTTTTATACATTCTTGTCTCAAAATGTGTGAACAATATCAATATCGAATCTAATCGGTAAGTTATCGATTGTACAGGGGGATGGACGACGCGACTATGTCCTGTATGTGTGTATATTTTATTTATGTTTATATTATGTATTTTATACAGTTAAGCAATATTAGCATATAATAGTATGGGGACTGGCACGCACTGAGTAGGATGCCCATTGACTAGGAGGTCAGACGACGTGATGAATGGAGCCTGCATACAGGGCGCTTCCGAGTTCAGACTAATACCTGGGAAGATAAATGGCTAGCTGTGGACATCCTAGGGGTAAAATGATGTTTATAGTGTACTTTTTTGTTAGTTTTAAGAACCCCTATGATGTGTGATATTAAATTATTTATTTAATTAAGTGAATAAATAAAATGCAATATATTATATCAATGACATTTATTTTCATTGTATGTACAAAATCTTATAAATCTAAACATTTTCTTCATACAAAAGTGTCCAAATTTAACGTTTTGTGAATATCTGGAATGTTATAAACACTATTGGCTTTATACAATTTCTAGGTCAAAGGAGGTCAAAGAGATAAAGCAATAATACTTTTTAGGCAGTTAACTTACAGAGATGGAATTACAGCATCAAGGTGTGGATGGTAAGAAATATGGCACATAGTAAATAAACAAACCGTTTACATTTCTCGACTCTTTGCTTGCGAAAGGAACTCAGTGTATATATTATTTATGTACATTAATATATCAAATGCATCGTTGAAGCTTAATAAATTTTATATTGTGCAATAATTATAAACGAGACAATATTGTTGTCTCGTTTATAATTATTATGTAAAAAAACTACATCTTATTTCTGCTTAAATTTACTGTTTTGATAGACATTAGACAATGATTTCTTCTTTAAGGAAGAAGACACCCCACACATTACACAAAAAAATTTTTTAATATAATTTTTTATAATTGAATATCGTTATTAAATTAGGATTTTCCTTATTTCTGGAGCTAATTCTCAGAAGTATGACGGCCCAAGTGAGAGTTTTTAATCAAAACTGCGCCATTTGTGATATTTTACAAACACAGTTGATTCTGTTGTTATTTGTGCTATCTATTGGCTGTGTGTTAGTGAATTGCTCAAATCATACAGTAGTCGCTGTAGTATTGTAATTAGTTATTAGTATTTTATGTCAAAGTCCTGGTCATTTAATTATCCAGGTTCGGCTTGAGTAATGTCTTAAGTGCTTTATGTAGATTTTAGTTTTAAAGTGCTGCACTAAGAAAAGTACTTTAACGTAACTAAATTGTTATAATGCCCTATATGCCATATTTCTAACCAAACCATAATGAGTCAGTCGATATAAGGTTTCATTCATAACATTTTAAATACAATTTAAACATATACAATAATCCTTCCGTCCAAACCAAACACAATGATTAATTGGATTTTATATAAAATAGTTTAGCTCTGGACGGCGAGATTTTCAAGTGGGGAATATTGGTCAAAATAACAATATACAGGTCACAATATATAACTATAACTAGAAATTAAATATGATTCTCTCTACAACTATCATTCACTCATCAATGTACAAATAACTCTTTGGTATACGGTCCTAAAGCTAGTTTTATTTGTCTTTTTACATAAGTGTGTAGTGGAAACGCTCCTTTGCAAGTTCAACGGATTGTAGAGGAAAGAGAAATCTTAAAATAAAGAAAGAAAAAGTGGCTATGGCAGGCATACGATAGAAAAAGCATACAGCAAGTTAGGGTAACTTTGAATTGCCGTATTACTTTGAATAAAACCTGTTTGAAGATTGATATTTTTTTCGTTTACGTGCCGTTACGTGTCGATCGTGTTATCGACTACGCGTAAGTGTCACGTTATACCCATATTAAACAGTATAAAGTAACAATTAGCGTGAGTTTTTCTAATGTTAACGTTTACTGTAATTACGTGAAACGGAACGTTGATTCGTTTGCAATGACAAAGATGTCAAAAATATCAGATGTCATGTCGATAAGTTTTCAAAAATTACGCGCCTTTTCTGTTCGAGGTTACCAACAAAATAGAAAGATGTTTGATGATAAAGAAGAAGAAGATGAGAAACAAAGGTTAGATCTTACCAAAATTTAATGAATATTAAACTACAAATTAGATTATACTGAATGTAATCAGTTTTCTACATGGTTTTTTTTCCTAGAGTGGTTTGACAGTGCGACGATCCTAGAGTGTAATTTCAATAGTAAGTATTACTGACTGAGAACGGTTACAATTTCAACGTACGACACACGATTTTACACGACGTAAAATAAACATTTTACGTCTTATCGCACTATTGCAAAGGAGCTAGTTGACAATTGAATCAAATTGCAGCTTTGGAAAATATACATACAGACGGGGCCCAAAGCCCCGCAGCATATCTTTCACCTGGCCCATCTGCTGATGGCGAACGTTCATTTTCGCTAATCAGGCGATAGGTGCTTTGAAAATTGAGAAATAGAAGTTATATTACACTTCGTTATTATAAAACGCAACTAGCACTAACTAGCTAACAGAAAAACCTTGTATAATAGCGTTTCATAACATCAATATGAATAAGATGCCCTACCGTAAAGAATTGAGATCTTTTATGTTCGGGCTTTATGTGATAGAGAAAATATCACATCTCGCTTTAGAATATGAGAATACCTTATTGCTTATGTCATAGAGAACATTTTTATACAATACGCTGTGCAGGGTACAAAAAGTGGTATTATACATACAGGCTATGTGTAGTGATTCTGACACGACATAATTAGAATTACTAAATTTGAAACATTCTAAATAAATTTTACATGTATGTCCTATTTTAGAATAAAGGGTTATATTTTCACCTCAACGTGAAAACGCTAGCCAGCAGATACCGTCTAAAAAAAAGCAAACCGTAGAGGTATTTACAAAAAGTATACGTGAAAATCCTTTATATAAAATGGGGTTGAAAAGGATTTAATGTAAAATTTAACATTTTACCATGCTGGCCGTTGGCAGTAAATAAAGTAATTATCAGATGTTTTTAACAAATTTAAGAATCATTTTTAATCGATTTTGCCTTGTGTTATTGCTACAGCTAGCTTTATATAATATTTACAGCATTCATTTATATGCCTTCAAGGATCGAATCACAGGCGTGCAAAGCTAAAAATTCTTATTTGCCTTTATTAACAATTCATGACTACTAAGTTAGGACTACGAAGTTTTAATTTGTCGTATCAGAAACACTTTCACTATCGTAGAAATATAATACTAGAGACTTGAGTCAGACATATAAATGCTTTCGTACTTGAACTATTTATTTAATAAAAAAAACCTTCACCAACCAAAACTTTAAAATGCGGACCTATTTTAGGCAATCGATATTCTTCCGTCCAGATAATGTAGTAGCTTGAAAATATCTTCCAACTGTATTGAAAATCAGATCTGGCAACTTGTTTTTATATATAAAACAAATAACCAGACTTGTAATAGCCAAAACTTGAAAACTTAAATACAAATAAAGTGATTTATTTCATTTGAGATTAAATAATAAAAGGAAACATTTTCTACTAAGTCGATTACCGTATGTCTATAAATGATTTCGTTCAACATCAAATTGATAGTTAATACACCACTGTGTCAAATCAGTGTTACAAGAGTTAGAAACTGAACTTTTATTCCTAAAATTACCAACGAGTAACACTTAATACTTATTAGCAGTTGTACAAGTATCTCCAAATTATAAACTTAAGAAAAATAAACTGTTCATTAAAGACCCAAAGTACCGCTTGAGTCTTATTAGTAGTGGTTTACAAAAAACAAAGCATGACCCTCTTTTCACTTTGATAAAATATTTTTTTAACTAATTAGAGACTTACGTAAATAAAGTATATTACTTTTATAATTATTAGGACTTCACAGTAAGAGTCAAGTTTATAAGAACACAAGGATAATATTCTACATATTTCGTTAGCGCAATCATAACATATCAGCCGCTTTTCCACAATGAAATAAATAAATATAATATAAAATAATAATTCATTCAGAGCACCTACGTATAATACAGTAATAAATATAATATACTTGGGTATATTACATGTTTATGATAAATCACTTAGAGGAAACATTCAACTTGAAAACACGAATGCAAAAGCCATCGACCAATAAAAAAGAAGCTCACGCTTTCCTGTAACGTTTTTGTTAATGTTGCGTATAAAAATACTAAAAACACGGAATACGAAATTGCGCGCGCGGACACGTCATTACGAATCCACAAAAACTTACCTATAATGGTATTGTAATGAAGGCAGTTTTGGACTCTGCAGGGCAAAAACTTGCTGTCTCATTTGTGTGATGACGTCATTCGGGCACGCAACACTATTCGATTCGCTTAGGACCTTACACGTCACACTCTCGCATACCACACTTATATATCACAGCACTAGTCCTGAACTTCTCTGTACGGAATCTCACTGGTAACCGTGAACGATTCGAAATAGTGATTGAGAAAGTCGAATGTGGGCCGCTTCTCCGGTATCGCGTCCCAACACTGGTGCATCAGTCTGTATATGTCGTCAGGTAAGTAATGGCCGACCGGCGGCGGCATTCTGTACCCTCTTTCTACTTGCTCAATGACGTCTTTCCCGTGCAGCCCCGGATACGGTATCTGCCCGTACGTGAACAGTTCCATGAGTAGTATACCGTAAGACCACACGTCACTTTTGATCGAGAACCTTCCGTAGATGATGGCCTCTGGCGCCGTCCACTTGACTGGAAACCGGGAGCCTTGTTTTGGACAATACTCGTTGTCCTCTATCACTCTAGCTAATCCGAAATCACATATTTTCGCGACGTTGTTTTCACCTATTAACACGTTTCTAGCGGCTAAGTCTCTGTGTATTAACATTTTAGATTCTAAATACTCCATGCCGGAGGCGACCTGAGCTGCTATGTAGACTAGATCCTCGAACTTGAGGAATTTTCCTTCTCCATTTCTGAGGAATTCTAAGAGGGAGCCTTTGCTCATGTATTCTTGGACTATGTAGACGGGTTCTTGTTGTGAGCAAACTGCGTAGAGGGCGACCAATCGCTTGTGTCTGAATTTCTTCATGATGCCGGCTTCTTGGAGGAACGCTTGCGTGGACATCGTGCCTTCGCGGAGGGTTTTTACGGCAACCTGTAATTAAAAAAATATAAGATTAGTTTAGTAATACTCATTAAAATCAAATCATTATTATAGTCATCATCATTTCAGCCATAGCCGCCATTGATTTCCACAAGGACCGGTTGGAAGCGGTCCGCATCCAGCCCTTGAGTAGTATACCGTAAGACCACACGTCACTTTTGATCGAGAACCTTCCGTAGATGATGGCCTCTGGCGCCGTCCACTTCACTGGAAACCGGGAGCCTTGTTTTGGACAATACTCGTTGTCCTCTATCACTTTAGATAGTAGTAGATCTTAGTCAGGTCTTCGAACAGTGTGTGTTACCAGGGACGACTTACGGAACTGAAACGTGGTCCCTGAATAATGGGCCTTCTGAGCAGGCTCAGAGTAGCACAACGAGCTATTATTATAGTAATAAAATAAAATAGGAATACATTTTACTTTTTATATTTTAAACAAAACTGATACTGATTGACTGATAGCCACTGTTCAGTTTAAACAGGCGATAATGGAACATTGCATGGGCGAAGAGTACCTTTTATATAATGAAGATGAGCCATAGGAACTTGTTAATTTAAGGATGTAATGAATCGACCTAGAATTAATACAACGATTTGAAAGGTACTTTGCGCCGATGATGTTACTATACTCCCAGTACTCTAGTTTGTGTAAACTCCACTACAATATGGAGTAGATTAAAAATAAACGTCAAAATAGTTCTGACATGTCGACAGAGCATTGACATTACACATATGGAGTTGCATATGTGTCGTCTATGCCCCTGCCTCTGTAGGTTAAAGCAAAACAAAAGACTAACTAAAAGTCCGTATTCTTTGACTTTACGTTATTTGAAAGTATTATTAGTATGCGGGTAGTATTACGGAGCATGATATGAAATGTCACTTTATTTTATATAAAGCACCCGCATATTTCATAAAAACCTGTTATTTTTACAATTTTAATTCATTAGTATTATACCGATTCGGACTTGATCGTAACTCTATAGGAACTATGTCATTTTACTCATTATAGTTAACCACATGGTGGTAGGGTACTTTCGACTAATGGCCTGGCTAACTAGTACCCTCAAGTTTGAGAAACTGTCACCAAACTCTTAGTGTAGTCAGGCAGCAGGCCTTGAGAGACAATAAGCATTCTAGGTCTAGCGTGATTACATCTTCGACCACATCGTCACTGACGCTTAAGTGACATAGTGGTCAAATGCTAGATCTATACGGTATAAAAATAATTATAGATTTATTAAAAAGAGAATTAGCACCATTGTTACAAGAATTTCACTCATAAAGTAAACACATACATACACACTTCACACTTATCATATAAAAAAGTATTCTCATTTTCCTCCGAGATTAAGCCTCAGAGGAAAAGCAGGTAACTATAGAAATTATTACAGACCAGTATTTACGTCATTCGACTTCTGACGTCTGACGTTATTTACCGTTCAAACATAACAAGATAATTTACCTCATAGAGCTATTTTTAATGGTTTCTAATGGTAGTGATTCTCTTGTTCAACAAAACTAAACAAAAATTCTGGAAATATGGTTACGATAAAACAAAATTAGTATGCTTACATTGGTGTCATAGTTATTTGGAGTTTGTAGTTTACTACACTAAAATTAGATTTTGTTTACTAAAATTGCGGGCAGTTTTACAGCAGTTTTAAAATAAGTTGCCACTTTTTCGGAGCCGACTTAAACTACCCGCAATCGGCCAGCAATCGGATAAAACTCGTCTAATATAAGAAGTCGTCTTATCGAGAGCGTTATACGGTGCTAAACGAATTTTAATTTTTAGCGCTAATAGAATAAGAGCATTTTGACTTTGAATACTTTTAGTTTAGTTGAACAAGAGAATCCCTACCATTATCTATCCTCTGCTACTATGTAATGAGTATTATTACGTAAAACTGTAATATTATATATTTAATATAACTCATGAGGAAACTGGATGTCGTGCAGGTCGTGATATAATTTCAGGAAATTTTAATTTTAATTCAGGAAAACTAATGTGGATCGATGTGGACCGATCTGTAGGATGTCTACCGAACATAGGCCTCCCCTATTGATCTCCATAAGAACCGATTGGAAGCGGCCCGCAGCCAGCCCCTTGCGATCTTGGTCAAATCGTCTGCCCACCTTGTCTGTTAGTTAAATTATGAATAATATTAAGTTATTTATTTATATGTTCTACCTAAACTACGCAAAGTAAGGTTACCTGCCAGTCTTACCATATTAGCTATCTACAAGTGTGTTTATAGTTTTTTTGACAAATTTATATTATTATAGTCTAAGATCTGATTAAGAGTGACCATCACCTATCTGTTTATCCGATGAATTATTTTTTGCCAATTTTAGTGTTTTAGAAAATACATTGTGAGTGGTTTTGCTAAACCTTTCCTGACCCCAACTATAATTAATTTAAAAAATTTTTTTTTTTAAATATTGCGCCCACGAGGGTAAAGAATAAATTTAATACCAATCGAAAGTATGAAGCCTATAGAATATGCAACCGTTGTTGGATTGTCTATTTGTTTCCCGGCGCAACTACAGAGTTGGCAGGTATAAACAGGTATGTTGATACTAGTTATATTCACATATTTGTTTATTAAATAAATCTCACATCAAAATAAGCACTTATTTAATTGTGAACACGATGATATATTATAAGTTTGTCTCCAAAAAGTCTGGCCAGAATAATGATAATTTTTGTTTTTGATATTTATATTGTAAAAAAGCTAAGCCTAAGAAAGAATGAAAATAAGGAGACATAATGATTTATTTATTTATAAAACAAAGACTTAGTCCATATTCACAAAATAATTGAACACTAAAAATGTCAACATTTTACAGTCAAGAATGATTTAGTCCTCTCAATTAGCTTCCACACCAGATGACAATAAAATTTCTGAGCTATCGCTATGGGATGCTGTTACTGTTTGAGCGAAGTCTGATTAGCAATGAAGGTGTCATTTGCGGCGCGTAGCATCAAGGGTCAGTACGAACCTCCGTGAACATAGTTGAATGACGGTTTTTAAATTTTAAAAAGGAAAATTTTAATGTGAATGTAAACTTGCAATCAAGAAATCTAAACTTATACCGTGCGATAGAAAAGACCGCAGCGTTGCAACCTAGCACCGATCATTGTCTAGGCCATACGGCGTATAGCAATCTTTGCCATTATAACATTTCAGTCTTATTTTATTCAATATCAAATCCACAACTCTCAAACTGAACGAATTGTATAATATGTAGTTTAAAATACCAAAGGTCAATAATGGATTTAATATTATCTACATATACATATGTACATATAGTATATCATATTATGTGTAGGAGTACGTTTTTAGGGCTATGCGTTGGTTTATATGTTGTGTGCGTGTGCGTTGTGTGTGTGAGATGGCACATATGCTTTAGTAATTGAGATTTTAATTCAAAGTTTGAACTCTGATTTAATATCTCACTCATTATATAGTATAATGAGTGAGATATTAAATCAGAGTTCAAACTTTGAATTAAAATCTCAATTACTTATTCATCAGTATTTACCCACTCCCGGTCTCAAGCAGACCGTCACAAGCCCAATTCTTCACGATAACAATATAAAAAATAAATGCTTCACCTCAGTATTTTTCCGCCATTTGCCGTAATACACCTCGCCGAAGTTGCCCTGCCCCAGTTTCCGGATGAGCTGTATCTCGGTGCGCGGTATCTCCCACTGGTCCCGCAGCTCGGGCCCGAGGTCCCACATCTGTGGCTCGGGCTTCGGGCACGGCCGCGCGAGCACGTGGCACAGCCCTAACGCGTTTTCTGGAAACGAATTAGCATCTTTTATTTAGATAGCGTTGTCTACTCGGTGCTCATAGTATGCTGGGCAGTCATGCAAACATATAGAGATAGCATTAGAAATCAATAAAATGTTCTACAGCTCCTTCCAAGGCTTTACAATCCCACTAATATTATAAATGTCAAAGTTTGGATGGATGGATGGGTGTTTGTTACTCAATTACGTGAGAATGGTTAAACGGATATGGATGAAATTTGGCACAGAGATAGATTATAGTCTGGAAAGCACATAGGCTACTTCTTATCCCGATAAAATATATGATTCCCGTGGAATAATTGATGTAGCGGGAAAACCGTAATCCATGCGGGTGAAACCGCGGGGCGCTACTAGTTAGCTACATAGACAATTATGAGTCTCTTCAGCTTATTTTATTGAAACTCCTAATTATTGTCTAAATAAAGTTAGAAAAATACTACTTGAACAGTTTATGAAGGTTAATCCTGATTGAACAACATTTTATTTTCTAATTATTTAAGAGAAAATATACTTTCGAGCGACCACATTATTCCTTAATCAAACATTCTCGCGGTATCGACAAATGCGCTTGAACTATGTCTTAAATCATAAGAAAGGAAATTAAAATTAAAAATTTTTAAAGAAATTAAAAATTTTTTGCTAGCCCGTCGGAGCCTGTAAAGTAAATTTTTTGTAATATTTTGAATCCACACGCATCAGTAAACGCCCGCGAGCCTCTGTAATGTCATCGGCACCTCTTAACTGCATGCCGATGCCTAAAATGAATAAATAATTTGGGATTTGAGTTTAGAGTTTAAGCCAACCCAAAACAAGTGGTGCGACGAATTTCAATATTGATCCCATCCTATATCAGGAATCCCTAAGTATGCGGCAGATTTATATTGAAAATACATGCAACATTCCAGCGAGGTACATATTTATAAACTTTCGATTTCGTGTCATCGCTGAATCTAGCTTGTTGCTTCGGTGGGTTGTTGGGTCCGCGTTACGGATTGTATTCTGGATGCTACGATGCATTCGCATTATAATCATAATGTCAGTTAAGATATCCATTCCATCTGTCGCTTTGTAACGACGACTGGCCGGTTGGCGCAGTTGGTAGCACTCTGCCTTCTGAGCCGCTGGTCCCGGGTTCGATTCCCCGACAGGTCAGACATTTGTGTGCATGAACATGTCTGTTTGACCTGTGTCTGGGTGTGTATATGTATATAAGTATATACATCAGTCATCAGGTTACCATAGTACAGGCTCTGCCTAGTTTGGGACCTGAAGACCTTGTGTGAATGTTAACAAATAAATAAAAATAAAAAATAAAATAAAATAATGACCTGTTATAAATCTTTAAATATTATATTATAAGCCGTATTCAGGTCTACCTTCCCATGTATTTTCTAGTCGCGTTGCTCTACAACTTTTGAATACGATGTAATTTGCATATATGGAAAGAACTGAAGAATCTTTCAACACATATAGCTCAAACTATAGAAAATTAGACTGCATGAAATTGAGCAATTACAAACACGCGTTACATTTGTAACTGGCGTTCAAAAAGAGACCGTTATGTCTTACCCTGTATAATCATAGTCCGCGCGTGTGAAACCGCGTGGTTCAGAAAGTGTACGTGTGATGTAGGACTCCTTTGGCCAACAGCGAAACAATGAGGGCTCACAATAATAATATATGTTCTCATCAATAGCACCAAAGAAAACATGCACAACACAATGAAAATGCCAAAACAAAAACAAAACAACTCACTCGTATAGGAGATGACCAACGCGGGCAGACTTGGAAACGTCTGATTGGTCGCAATGTAGAACCCTCCATTATCCAACGGCTTGATCTTGTAATGCTTCACGTGGTAGCCCCTCCCCTCCTCCCAGTCCTTCACACTGAGACTGAACCCGTGGGGGTTGTGCTCCGCTGGCCTCACGAGGAACGTCCCGCGAGGGTTGCTCTCGGCCAGCAGCAACTTGTCGGCTTCTTTCCTCGACACGTGCGGGAAGAACCAACTGCAACATGATGGTTGCCTTTAGCAGAAAGTTGGCGGTTAGTGATCAATTGTGGGGGTTTGGACCGCCCCCAATATTTGAAGCGTCGCCATAGTCAGTTATAGTTGAGCTGTGAAGAACACATATTAGTAAGCTGAAGAATAGAAACAGTACTCAGATACACTACAATAGACAAGCCTTATCATAATCTACATCTACCCTATTAGTACGAGATACGACTGAAGAAATATATCCCCTCATCTGTTATTTACTTGTGATTTGATTATATGTTAATTAATATGTAGATTGATACATTGCACATGGGTTGCCTAGCGAAATCCTGATCCTACACTGTTTAATAATATTAACTTTAATATTAAAGAGTGTTATTTGTCTGGATTTATTTTTAAATTAAAGCTTATTTTATTGCTTATCCAACAGTATGAGGTTGGATATTTAAAACTGTGTCATGTTCATGTATGCTTAGATTTGATTAAAGTTCAGATTGAAGCGCGAGTACGGAGAGTGACAGAGAAGCGTTGCGCGCGCTACTCCATATGAGAGACAAGGAAGCAGAGAGATTTTTGATAATTATTGGGTTATTTAACAGTATAGGGCCGGGCTTAGCTCGGCAACCCATGTGCACTTTATCCCTTACATATTATATTTCTTAAGCCGGATATTGGACCATATATTTATATTGATTAATCTACACTAATAATGTTTGTTACGAATAAACTCATAACTACACATCTGTTTTCGAAAATTCTTTCAACATTAGAATACTACATTATCCCCGAGTAACATTTAGGCTATATTTATTACTAGAAAAAATTAGGGATTCCTACTAAAACTTCAATAATGTAACCGTACTAAGCCGGGACATTCCGTTAGTAATATAAAGAGGTAAAGTTTGCGGTTTGTACGAAGCAATCTCTGGTGATGCTGAACCGATTTTGATTTCTGAGTGCCATAGGCAATTATTTAATTGTGATTAATTATTTATTTAATTCCGAGTAAAAGGACTGAATAAACGGTTTCATATAGATAAATATAATGTTCAACAAAAATATTTCTCTTTAGTATAGTTGCTACACAAAATAGGTACTGTTGAAAAGTCGGCAGCAATACATATCTTCAAAATTAACGATGTTTGACGCCCAGCGTAATGGGCTTAGATCAGCTAGTTAGTAGCTATCATAGGGAAGTACAGTTTGTGACTCATCTTGGTTGATTTTTTTTTTTTAAAAACTGATCTATTATACCTGATGAGAACTATTTATACCTGAGTGACATAGGCTATAATATATTTCATTACGAGTAAAAGTACCGTATATGATTAATAAGACACGCGGGTGGAACTGCGGTATGCGACTAGTCTTAAAATATATCATACCTATAAATAGTTTCTTTATAATTCGATTCGGCTTTCAATAACTAACACTTTACACGCCCAATATCGGCTTATAAAATACTTAAAATCGAATACCTACATGTCACGTCACACATGTAGATATTTTTTTTTGTAATACTTATTAAACGTAGGTTTATTATATCGCATCCACTATGGATGCTAATATGACAATGCTAAATGATAGTCGGTAGTTTACAAGTATCAATTAAGGACATTTCAATGTGTGACACTTGTCCAAATGTGATGCAAAATTAATTATTTACGGCATGACATGCGTCCAGCCAAGTTTCAGGAAAATACAGTATTTTATTCCGCAAAATCAGGGACAACACGTTTGTATGAAAATTTTGATACCAACCAAGTACAGGAAAGCACATTACATAAGCTAAAGATTTACTTAAAGCAGTGTCTCCCAATCTTTAATTTACCAGATACCACTTTAATTTTATGTTAGTAGGGACTACGTTGCACAAGAAAATAAACTAAATCAATCCGAAAATAAACGTTATGCAAACCAGTAGTATCATGCATTAGCAATATTAATATACATTTTTTAATAAATAATCTTAAGATAATTTATTTATTTCAATAATAGCATTACAATTTAAATAACGTTACAATAATTCCAGATAGTAATACATGGTAAAATTCCCTACGGGCCCAAACTAGGCATAGCCTGTATCTTGGTGACCCAAGTAAGAACTAACGGTACAAGATTAAGTCGCGCGCAGGTACTTAACATAAAATTGAAGAATCTAAACAAAACCTATCATTAAATATATTCCTAGACTGAAATTGGGAGTCCATGAGATTAAGATAACATTACTATTAATGATAAAACAGTGCGAGAGACAATGGAACATAAGAGGAAAGGAAAGGTTCTATTAGGTAATTCTGTTTTTAACAATAACTCAAGTAAATTATAAGTAAAATAGTTCATTTTGTTTCTATTATTTTGAAATTTATTTAGTTCTTCGTGGAATGGCTTCCTCGCTAGAACTTTTAGATAATTCCCCTTCAAATAATTTGAACGTAATTTTTAAATCGTTCGCGGATCTTATTTTGAGTCTTATGGACCACGAATTGTCCACGATTTACTGGTTGGAAACCACTGGTTCTTCACAGTCTTCTCGTGACCACGGTTGAAACGAAACGGTAAATAAACTAAGTAGGTACTAAATGTTTTTCGCACGATCAAGTTCCTATCGATTAATTAACAGATTTACGTACAAATTTAACTAAATGTAGTTAAAAAAGCTGAGTATACTCAGCTTAGTCAAAGAATTGACAAGTAAGCGAACTAATCTTTGTGGCTCTAAAGATGTGAACATTTCCGTTTCTGACCGAATCTTACTGGTAAAATAGTTGCTCGATGCAAGACCCTAGCGACGCATGACAACTTCAGAGACCTGAGGTTCTCTCTATGACTGAGCTCCATATACCTAACAATAAAATTGACCGGTAACACATTACTCTTAAGCAGCCCTTACCAATCTAACTTTCCATCATTAGTTTCCGCGATAGTGTTAGTAGGAAGTAGCTTCCAGATAGACTAGTCATGGTCAATATGTCCATACTCACTCTTCACACTCAACAGAGCTCTCCTCGGCTACAAAGTTGACAGGCACCAGACCCTCCCGTCTAGTAGTGAGATGCAAAACGGTCCACCAATCCGTTTCGGCATCGTTGAGGACTTCCATCCGATCTCCTTTTTGGAAGGAAATATCGGAATTTGCGCGAGCCGTGTACGCGCATAGCGCTTTCACAACACGCCGCCCTCCATTGGTTAAACCTGAAGAGAAAAACCCGGATATTATTTTGTTTTTGAAAATCGCTAAAATTACCTCTCGTAGTTTATGGACTTAGGCGGCTAAGGGGGCTTAGGCGTTTTCACTCTTCCACTTAGTCAGGTTGACAATAAAACATTCCTAAAACATATGTTTTAGAAACAATTCACTCATATAGTTTTGATATGTCTTGGATACGTCTCTAAAGAAATGCATTTTTAGAATAATAAAACTTATTCCGTATAAAATTAAGGTTTTATCCGAAATCTCTGAATAAACTTATTTGAATTTGACATGGTCCTACCTAATACAGGTAATACTTTCATACGTGTTTAGGTTATGTGTTATATTAATTAGGTGTCCTAATTAGTACTCACATTTCCCAGGATTCCGCGACGTCCGCACGACGTCAATTTGCGGGCGTGAAGTCGCACGTGTGTTCGCCGGATCGCCCGTGTACCGGGTCTCCATCGGCGGTGGACATGTTATGAACCCGGACTCGTTCTTGTATCCAGGGTAAACTGAAACATTCACCAAATCGTCTTATAGCAGTTCTACAGAAAAATAATACCTTAACTAGACTGAAGTTTGGCAGAATGTTATGTTTTTTTGTTTACATTCTGATGCGTATATGTGTATATATATATACACCTATGTGACTTGCAGTTTTAGTGTAAAGTGCTGTGTACATACAAAAAAAGGAACTTTAGAAATCTTTCACGTGGCTCTCTCCAGTTGAGGCGGCGCGGCACCTATATCATCATCGTCATCTCAGCTATAGTTGTCCATTGCAGGACATATTCCCTCCTCCAATGATGATCTGTTTGAAGCGGCCCGCATCCATCCTCTTTCTGCGGTCTGAGTAAAGTCGTCTGTCTGCCTTGTCGGTGGGCGTCCAAGAAAACGCTTGCCACTTGCTTGTTCGCGGACTCCACTCCACATTTTGATCTCATCGGCCATCGATTCTGAGTGCTATGCGCCCTGCCCACTGCCACTTCAACTTGTTAATCCGCTAGACTACAGTGACTTTCTTTCTTCTACGAATCTCCTCATTTTTGTTCGATCGCGTAGAGGAAGCCCGAGCTTACACGTATATTATTCTTATGTATGTAAGTGGCGTATACAAAACCTTTGCTGAAGAATCAAACATATTTTATACAACATCCGTCTGGCAGCTGACACTTAAATACACCTATAGGTACAACACTATATATAACTATATTACTTTAATTGCATTATTATTTACTACAATCGAAATACGAGGCCAATGATACAAGCCAACAATTAATACATTATACACTAAAAAGTTATCATCGAATCTCGCGCAATTCAATTCGATTCATACGCCCATTGATGTGTAATTAATATTGTTTCCAAACAATTGAATCGACCTCAAAATTCTAGATGACGAAAAATAACCATGTCGTTTTAAATATACTCGAAGTTGACTCTGCAAAGGAATGTGTCTCCTACTGTACAATGTATGCTGATCTCACTGCGGCAAAGTAATATAGCGAAATAATTAGTTTTTTTTCTCAGTAGAATGTTCGAGCAGTAATAAATGCATGTAAATTACGGCTAATGGGCAACTTTAGTATCGTGCGAAAAAATCTGACCTATTGTTGTATGTTTTCAAGAATTATGTACCTATAACTCCGGTCGAGGATGGTACGAAAAACACTCTCACCATAAAGCATACTCTAGTCTAGTCAAAACAAAGTTTTAAATCAAAATTTCGGCTCTCAACGCTGCATTTTTGATATAATACAGTGATACATAAATAATGTGTCGTCGTGGATTGAACAAACACCGCCGATAGCAGAATTTTTTTCCTTTAAAAACTAGGAAGAAGTTTAAGAATTAAACGTTCAATAACGTAACAAATACTTAAATTTATAATTTATACGTTTTTGATCAATGATGTTTTACTAAAGATGACGTATATTCATACTGCGCGGTGCTCAGATTTTGTTCCTTTTTGTCATAAACATGCTTACTGCGACAGATAATACGGTACAAATAATATAGAAAAGGATAGCTATATGTTTAGACTTGCGCTTGAAGTACGCGTCGTAATCATAATTACTACAATAATTGACTTAATTTGGCCGCCTCAGTTTCTGCGCGCTTGTGTGACATCTACCTATTTATACTTACAATATCATTGTTTTTGATTATGTAATTTGACAACCAGTGATGAACATTATGGGCCACGACTGACGAAAGAAATTAAACAATTAGTTAGCTTTTAAAACCATTGGTTGACGTTAATAATGGCCCTTAGGGTGTGTTCAATTACAATTACCATTACATCTATCTAATAATTTAAAAAAGTAATTTTTTTCTTCTATATTATGCAGAAACTATAAAACGGACAGACAAATATTTTGAGAAGAATGATTAATAGTCATCTTTAATTCCTCAGGATCCATTTCCCTTTTCGGCAAAAAAAAATGGTAATTAAATATAGTATTATATATTACTTTTAACGACGACCTATATACCTAGGCTTCTGACTTCCAATCCAGTCTCAAGTCATATTGAGACAGATGATTGACTGCGAGCGAGTATTTCGTTATTACAATCAAGTTGGGCTGTATACTCAAAGCTATCAAGTAATAGCAAAATACTTTAAGCTCGCAAAACTGAAGGCCGTTAATATTATATATTGAGTTTCCTTTATAAGACGCTGGGTACATTCGCGTTTTTACTGCAAATATCGAGGACCCCGACGTTTATATGACGCCCTTCTTTAAAGAAAAACTGTCGCATGGAGATTACGATGCACTCCTATGTTATAATGTTATATTGAAACTATTTTTAAAAACTGGTAATGAATTTCCATATCTTAAGGTACTATACTAATTCAAGCTATTTATATTTGATTGTATTGTAGGTGTCTTGGAAAGAAGTCTATTGCCTTTTATAGACCCCTAGTTCCACGGGATGCACGACGCGGTCGGTTATTTGCGAAACCCCTTGCAAATGCCATCAATCATCAAAACATTGGATTTATGGCAACAATGCTTATGCACTATGCTGACAATGCTCTTGGCGGCCTCTTGCCATAGCGGAGCGCATGGACTTTCAGTTTGGTAAAAGGAATTTATTTAGGAAAGAAATATTTTCAATGCGATTCACATACGATCACTTTGCACAATCAGGAATTATAACGACACAAGACGCTTATAAGGGTTACAATTATGTTGAGGATCTTCTTACGTTGTAATGTGTATGTTGCTTGAAAAAGAACTTAAGTATGTAGTTAAGACTTATTCAGTAGAGTCTAATTAGTAATAACAAGCAAAGCGCGATATTTTTCAGCTTTCAACCATTTTGCAAACTATATTGTATAAGGGGCTGAAGAGTACTCTAAGTATAGCATGTGTAGTTAATAGTCCGAAGGTTCCAGGCGAATTGTTTCCCTAAAACTATGGGTACTCTTGTAATAAGCAAGGGCAACGATCTCTATACATCCAACTATAGCAGTAGGTATCGGAAATGAATGGGTTCATACGTTGCGTGTGGCGAAAGAGTTGATGGTTTTTGAGATCTACCTACATTGAAATAAGAAACCATTTGATTGCCCGAAGCTAAATCGTCGTTCGTTCTAGGCCTAGAGCTTTTAATTGGTGCTCGTCTCCTGCACAAGTCCCGCCGAGGACGGTTGGATCATTCCAACATGATCCAACCGACGCCATTACGAGTACGATTACGACAGTTACCGTGTGCAGTGCTATTTCAACGTGTGGTTGGTGATAATGCATTGTTTAATAAATGTAACAATAATAAAAATACATACTTGATTGAAACGTACCATCTGGTCTTTGGTCGGGTTCATGGCGACGGCTGCAGCATTTGTTACCCATGGCGCGGCCCGCCGACTACGCCGCGCCAAGCCACTTCTGAAAACAATTAAAATTTTCTTTGATTTACATTTACTAATAAACTAAATATGATTACTATACGATTTGGGATGATCTCGAGGTCCTCGAAGGTCTGTATAAGCCTATCTGCCATCTCACCCTGGCGCAGTTTTGGAGGTTTCGCTGTTGGCCTAAACTCCTATCTTAAAACAGAAGCCCTTAGTCCTAACCTAGGGCTTCCGCTTCGAGGGAGCTATTATAATATAATAATATATAAGGTGAAATCAGCACTACAGGGAAGACTTATATTACATAAAAAGCAAACCATAGTGGTTTGCTCATCTTCTGGATCATGCTAAAAATAATTACCTAATAACCTCACATTATCGATACAAAAAACTGTATTGTAAAATAATATGCTAGGTTTCATTTAGGAAAACGGAATAGCAAGGTTTAATTATGATGTAGCAGCCCGAGGCCAGGGTTGAATAGCGGTGAGTAGGATCCTGGCTGAACCCAAATCATTAAGTAATTCAGCCTGTCAATCAAGCTGTCAGCTAAACCTCACTTGTTTAGAGAAATACGGGCCACCTTGTAACCTAAGTTGGGTATAAAAATCGGCTCGACAGGGATAAGTAAGACAGAACCTAAGATGTTTATCATGCCCACTTGGCCAGGTGTACAACTTTTTACTTTAGATCATTTCTGTAGTAGGTATATAAGAGCAAGTACACTACCAGTAATACTATATGAAATGAAAAAAAAATTATTGTGCACTAATAACAATGCATGGTAGGTACATACAATAATAACAACAAAAAATCACATTAATTAGGTATAAAAGATAAATGAAGCTTAGTTATAGTGCACAGAAGGAGCATGTTCAGGATAATGCTGCAAGCACAAGTCTTGCGGCGCTGATTTGAAACATGCTGCATAAGTACTCATATTTTGTAAGTTAGTCACTTTATACATTCGTGGGTACAAGAATAATACAAGAGTAGATATATTATATTACAAAAATCATCGAGTTTGAGTTCAAATATTTGAAGGAAATCATCATCGAGTTCGATTGAGCTTGGTACGAAAATATTATTAAGCATAGTTTTCACATCGGGGCCAAGACAAAGGAGTATTAGTCATCCTACTAATATTATAAATGCGAAAGTTTGTGTGTATGTTTGTTACCTCTTCACACTCAAACGGCTACACCGATTTCAATGAAATTTGGTGTGGAGATAGCTTATACCCTGGATTAACACATACGCTACTTTTATCCCGGAAAAAGTATAGTTCCCGTGGGATAATTGAGGTATCGGGAAAACTGTAATCCACGCGGGTGAAATGGCGGGGCGCTACTAGTACATCATAATCCACCATGCTGGCCATGCTGTATGGCGGATAGACTAAACTATATCAATATTATCAGACCACCCGATCGCCTCTGTTGTCCAAAAATGAAAACAGGGAACAACTCTTGAGAACCGATGATCTCACATGAGTTGCGGTCTGATTATTGATTAAATAATGTCGCAGAGGTAAAAAACGCTACGAGCTCCTCACGAATAATATACGAGCTGTACAATCCTGGAGTCTTCAAGTCGCGAGTGAATAGGTACCTTCTAGGTTCGCGTGCTAAATCCTAGACAACGTCATCACTTAACATCAGGTGAGACAGTTGTCAAACGCAAACTTATAATATGTAAAAAAAAAAAAAAAAAAAAAAATAACGAGCATAGATGGAAGGGCTCTAGCGCCGATAAGAGAACATAGTCAAACCAAACACAAACTAGGTTACTCCAATAACGTTATCAGCTCGCAGATAAGGATTGTTGCTTGAACTGCGCGTGAACCTGATGAGATTTTCATGTAGCATGCACAATGAGGCATAAACGTTGATATCATTCCTAGAACATTTGATCACTTCCACTCATTAACTGAATATTATTATAATGTAGGACCGTAACGCGTTCGCGCAAGCCATCGACTTAAAAACACAACTAAGATCTCATAGTGTTTCTCGATGGGAATTTTAATGTAGATAAGAAATTGTATTCGAGATTTTTCTGATTCATTGTATTAACGCCATGCTAAGCGAAATTTACGTTCAAACTTTGTAATGAAAAAATTCGGCTACTAGTAAGTCTTGAACGTACGACTTCAGAATACCGTCGTGTCGCTTTGCCAACTAAGCTTTGTTTGCATTGAATATGCTCCGAAACCACTGAACCGATTTGAAAAATTCTTTCACTGTTGGTAAGCTACACTATCCCCGGGTGATATAGGGTATATAATATTGTCAAAGTTAGGGATCCTTACAATTTTTTACCCGTGCGAAACCGGGGCGGACCGCTAGTAGATTATACATTTGTAATGTACAGTCGACAAAGTAAATGGCCTACCAGTTTTGACACAAAAGTTTCCGTGTACCTACCATGCATGGTAACCTAGCATGGCTTGAATACAGTATTTTCTAGCGTTAAAATTATGCGTTAGGTAATAGGTTTCCAATAATTTATATATTTGCTGTGACTTGCCACAGGGTCAATAGTGTTCAGAATATTGAAGTGGCGCTTGTAAGATAGATTCAATTAATAACTGAATCTGAAATTGTTAAGACCATCAAAATATGAAGATAAATAGGTACCTACATGTTAAAGCTAGCGTTGAGTTTGTTTCAAGTTAAGAAGTTACACGGTTTAGATCTAACCAAACTATCATGTGTGAACAATGCGCCAATTCTCTTATTTATTATGTCAAGCAATTCATAAACAATGCAATAGTAATTCAGATGTAAACATAAACTTGGTATTCCGGTAATATAACAATCGCATCTCGATTACATTGTAGGTTATTGTATTGCGGTAGAAAATATATATTTTTTTTACATATGGTACTATGTATATATGGTTTTTTTACTAGGTACCTATTCACTCGCGACTTGAAGACTCCAGGATTGTACATATCGGGAATTTGTGTAGCCATTACAATTATACTCCAAGTAAAATAGCAAAACTGGCTAAAACGACATTTCATTAACAATCTATGAGCAATGTGTTAGAAAAATTTGATAACCAGGTACGCCGCTATAAATAGTGCAGTTGAGTAATGTTATTATTTGAATCTCGGTGTGACGTTTGTAATGGGGAAGTCCATACACGATTATGACATTGTTTCCGAGAACGTAACTATTATACACATACATCCACATAATATATACATTTACCTAAGCAAGCTGACATACTTGCGATTCAGGTATCGATAAATTATAAAATATCAGACAACTTTTGTGTCACTATAGTAAGTGTCCACCCCACCAGACAGGATTCTTAATCCAGATGAGATGAGATGATAGGGTATGACTTAGTGTGGCCGGTTTACAATGTACCGGACATTGTAAACCGGCCACACTAAGTCATACCCGAATGCAATCTTATCATGAAGTGTAACTGAAAACGCGCCAGTAGAATACTATATAGTAGGTATACCTATAGTCTGGTATACTATATTAATATAGTCTAAGTATAACCTCTGATTGAAGGCTGATACACAACCCCTCCAAATTTGTCATCTTCCTTTCAATTATTTTTAACAAGGCTTTTACGAAGGAATTGGATTCGATTCTACCTGCAATTGATTATAGCATTTAGCTTAATACCCAGTGTGTGATGACTTTTACAATCCCACTAATATTATAAATGTGAAAGTTTGGATGGATGGATGCTGAACGGAATTAGATGAAATTCGGTATGTATATACTTTAGGTCTCGGAATAACACAGGCTACTTTTCATCATCATTATCATCATCATCATCATCAATCATCACCACGCGGGTAAATCCGCAGGGCGCTGCTAGTATTATAAATGTGAAAGTTTTTATTTATTTATTTATTAACATTCACACCAGGTCTTAAGGTCCCAAACTAGGCACAGCCTGTACTATGGTAACCTGATGACTGATATATATACTTTTTTTTAAAGGATTATAAGCTTGCGTTTTACCACTGTCTCACCTGATGTTAAGCGATGACTCGGTCTGAGGTGGAGCACGCAAACTTAGAAGGAACCTATTCACTTATATACATATACACACCCAGGCCAGGTCAAACAGACATGTTCATACACACAAATGTTTGACCTGTCCGGGAATCGAACCGGGGACCAGCGGCTCAGAAGGCAGAGTGCTACCAACTGCGCCAACCGGTCAATCACTTACGAGTGATAATAGTTTTTCTACGCAGCGTGATCGACCATCAACCTTATACGAATGGGGAACAACTGAAAACCTTTTAAAGACGGCGCTGCATTTGCTCAACAAATAAATGCCATGCTATGCGTATTTAATTTGCTTTCGTTTATTAATACAGTTATATACGTATGTTGACGAGAATGTTTACGAGTCGGTTTGAAATGTTATATGACATTATTAAGTGTATTTTTCTTTGCCTGCCGAAATCATAACCTTAAATATTATATCAATAAAAACGCAAATGAAGAAAATATACCGATTTTCTTGTAATATTATCAGTTTTCATTTATCATTCTATTCGCTATAATAGCTATAACTAATATTTGCTTCAATTTACAACTTTCATTATATTTTTATTTAATTTACAGTAGACAAAAGTTTAGAGCAAAGCTTTAAACAAACATTGCAACTGTAATCCCGCAAAATAACACGACCTGGAGTTGGGAGCCTGTTTCAAATTTTCCGAAAGCATGCTAAAGTTTGTTTTCAACATAAAATAAATATTTGCCACTAAATAAGCAAACAGTCAATAATTTACCTTTAGTGTATATATGAGATTTAAGTTATGGCTTATTATAATAGAGTTGGAACGAATATCAGATTTCAAGGGACGTTGAAACTTTTTAGACTAAACGTTTTCCTATGATGGCAGGCACCAATAAGTCTGAACACGTATGTGACGGTCGATGACTATGAAACATATGACCTGTGGTGACAATGCACAGCACAAATTACTATGGCTGGTTAGATGCTGAAAGGCAAAAAGCGAATAATAAGCGATTTGCTGACTCATCACTTGGAGAGTAAAAAGAAAAAGTATCGTTTTTGATTGTCCTCATAGAACACTATGCAAAACTAATTGATTCGGCAGTTCGTTACGCATGTCAATTGATATATTTGAATAATGCACTTTCTGAAATGTATGGTGGTCTGGCGATTAAATAACGTATACATTTTGTGAATAAATCAAATTCATTAGTAGATTATAAACAGTAATTTATGCACTAAGCTGACAAAGTAGGGAAGATTACTAAAATATATCTAACCGGTCTAGCCTCCCAAGTAACATTTGAGGTTCTAAACAGGTTCTATATAGGTTCTAGAACCTTTATGTGACAATGCTCAGGTTATCGAATAGTAAGCCCGCATAACGTTATTTTAATATCCTGTGTGAGCTCTATTGGCTTTTGACGTGATAACGTTTTATAAATTGATGAATACCAGCAACACTCATGAAAAATAGTAACGTTCCGCGTAACGTTCCACCTGAGTTTTGTATTACATAAAATAATCAAAGTCATAAATGATTATGACGTTATCACGTAAATCTATCGTCCGTAAACCGACTTTACAGACAACCAATTTTTTAATTAACTTTTAAGCACTAGAACCTATTTGGATAAAAATAAGCTAATATATGACCTGAAGTAAAATATAAAACCAGAATATTACCATTCTAGGACCAAAAAGCATTTCTCAAAACCTCGGCCTCGCAAAAACTTTACTTGTGCTTAGAGTAACAAGTTTATTTTAGATAAGGCCTTCATTATACATAGTTTTCTATCCATCTCTGATATCTTGTATCATCACAATAATAAGACAACGACCATCAAACAACTAATATAAATAGTTTGGCAATAAAGAAAAGGCAGAAAACATCAGTCTGTGTCACAAGCCTGTCGACGAAGAGGTTAGAAGGGTGGCAGACACGAAATAATGCCACGTGTTAAAAATATATTGCAGCGAGAAGATGTGGCAACAATCGAGCACTGGAGTCTCGGTGGGGAGCTATCACTATATAATTCAAGAACGTCTAAAGTACGGTCACACAGAAAATGTGTGACAGTGATCGTATGTTACGGCTTCTTTAAGAGTAAAACGCGCAATAAAAATAATTTTAGACTTTTAGATTAGACTGACGGAGGCGAGAAAAGTATTGATAAAACGAACTATTAAATTCTCACTGCGACCCTGATATGATTTTTTTTCAACCCAGAAAGAGAGAACACGGGAAAGTGTCATAGGGAAAGGGTATAGCGGAATGGAGAATATAAAAAACACAATGTTTATTTTAGTTATAAATGTTACCATAATCATATTATGCTACCTAGATATGTGTGGCGACTTACTTGTCAGTTCTCTCAGGCTATTTCATTATGTAGGTCTCGTAGAAGAAAACTTAAATGAAATTTCTTTATTGTTACACCTTGTATGAAGAACAATATTTAAAGAGCGTGACAATGGGTGGCCTTATCACTAAAAGTTATATCTACACGGCAAACTTCCTAAGCTTAAAAATATTGTTGTATGTATTGCTTTCGGGCTGTTTGGCCGTGGTCTATGTGAAACTTGTTCCAGACGTTTCGTCGATCACTGCGGTCGACATCTTCAGTGGTTCAGGTCCGAGCGGCGTCTTCTCTGATACTGATCAGAGTATCAGAGAAGACGCCGCGAAGGAGAGTTCTACGCTCTTGTCGCCGCTCAGACCTGAACCACTGAAGATGTCGACCGCATTGTGTGTGATTTATAGACAGAACCAACATCAAGTGAGCGTCGTAAAGGCAATAAAAATGATGAGGAATGAAAACTATGACTTTATTGACAGGTTAAATATCCCTGGATGTATGTAAATGACAGAGGGCACCTGCAAGCAGAGTTCAAGAATAAGTGGTTAAATTTACTACATTAATATAGTTTATTAGTGCCAGTGTTTTTGGGGACGCTTTTAGTTTTCTATGTCAGTAAATTGTACTGGTTTAGTTACCACCTTTAATTAATAAAATATAAAGTAAAATCAAAATCTGAAGACCCTCCTTAAATGGGATCAGAACAGAGAGATATAAAGATATAACGTTATTTCGTCTTTAAACACCACACAAACAGGAAGCCGTTAGGATAATACCAAACAAGTAAGTTTCTACGAAAACACTAGTTTTGTAAATATGAGCAATTCCGCATTGAGTTTGGTCGCTGTTCACAAAACAACACGCAGATTGCAAAAGAACGAAACCGGGAAGCAAACTACAAGATTGTCAACAAGCCGTTGATATAGTATCAGTAGATCATAAACCAACTTGACTAAACAACGATAACACAGCGACCGCAATTTGTTCCGAGTTTCGCAGATTTTAATTACGAAACGGGGATGTTTTGTCAACAAATATATCTTTATTTACGTAAAATGTTACGTGCTGAGCTTAATTATTGTTTACTTCAGTCGTTTGTTACAAATAATTAAAATAATAATGAGCACGCCCTTAATGAAAACAAAGATTTCTATGAGGACGGTTACAGCTTGCGAAATTATAATTGCCGTAACAACAGAATACCTATCAGATGGGATCTTGATAAATAATATGTAACTAAATAACCAGACGTACGGCAATGCGACATCTACACATGGTAGACGTTCCAACTTGTCACACAAAGCGTTTTGCTTCCACATTCATAGTGCGTACAGCTTACGAATTGAATTAATTGATTAAATCTAAGCTTCCGCATAAACACAATCTGAGTGTCTTCAAGTCACGACTGAACAAGTATCTTTTAGGCAGGCATGCTCGTAGACCGTATCATCGCTTAACATCAGGTGAGGTGTGGTTAAAATGCTTGCCTATTCTCAATAAAAAAAAAGATCTCATGACTTGAACATCGGTGTGTTTCCAAATTCAATGTCAGACACATTGAAGAAGACAAACGGTCAAGATATTTTAATGGATAGTATATCAAAGGACTTACCTTATAAATTTAGTTTTACCTGCGTATTAATTACAGTAAATATAAGAGGATTTATCATGAAAACAAAGAAGAAAGAGAGGATTCTGCAGCGGCGGAATTGCGGGGGAAGGGCGCCCCAACAACCTGTGGCTGCCAATCAATAACACCACCATGGAACCATTGTTCCCCAAAGCCGACCGGCACCATTGCCCAAGTGCACGCGAAGCGTAACAACTATTCCAATCGAGAAAATTAAGACTTGTTTTAAAAATGTAAATAAGACTTTAGCGTGGGTTTACGTATCATATTTCAATCTTGTGAGATCTTTTTTAAGCTATACATTTATACAATACATACTTATAAAGCAATACAAATGTAACCGAAGAGTCTTATGTTCAAATAAAGGACACGAGCATATTGTTTACGTTACAAAGTTATGGACAAGCAAACCCTTCTGTTATCGAAAATGCCAGTTTTGATATTCTATTCTGAAAATGAGCTAGACAAGTTGTATCCAACGAAAACTACTTTATTAGTCTACAGGGTTTTTTGAAAAATGCTCCTACGATTTGGATAAAACTGTGTTTAACACTGATATCATTTTGATGTTCTAATTTATTCATATACGTGCCTTCTATGAGCAAATGCACTTTACCTCCCTTGAAAAAAATTTATAATACTCAAAAAAGTTTCTACAGAAATAGTCATCCCTCACATGCTGATGGAAGCTCGGCTACTGTTTACTAGTAAAAGAAACGTGTGTGTATTTATTATATATTGATGTTCAAAGTACGAGTAGGTACACAGTAATAGTGGTTACATATCAGGGATTAACGCCGAATCTAAATCAATGTCGCTAACCGATTGCAGTTAAGCCTGAGAGAGGCAATAAAAGGGCTAAACGCAGCCTTGTTCAAACAGGGACGCTTACGATAAGAGGGTAATCAATACATAAAACGTAACGCAACAGAAACTAGGCGCCGATATAAATAGAACCAGACATGAATAAATAATCTAAGCAAGGAAAGAATAAAGTTATTACAAATCAACTATTACTTGCTCAATTGCTAACTAAAAATATACATTTTGTTAAAATATAAAAATCGTAGATAGATAATGTAAAAATAAATTATATATACCTACCCTCCATTTCATTTTGTAATTTCGATTACGACAATAAAGTTCTTGCTTGAATTCGATAAATATAAAAACCTCTACATAATATAATCTATCAAAAACATTACTCATCATCATCATATCAGCCATAGGACGTCCACTGCTGGACATGGGCCTCCCCCATTGATTTCCACAAGGACCTGTTGGAAGCGGCCCGCATCCATCCCTTGCCTGCGATCTTAGTCAGGTCGTCTGTCCACCTTGTTGGAGGCCTTCCTATGCTGCGCTTGCCAGTCCGTGGTCTCCATTCTAGAACTTTTCGGCCCCAACGGCCATCAGTTCTTCGAGCTATGTGCCCTGCCCACTGCCACTTCAACTTGCTAATCCGCTGGGCTATGTCGGTGACTTGCGTTCTTCTATGGATCTCCTCATTTCTGATTCGATCACGTAGAGAAACCCCGAGCATAGCCCTCTCCATAGCTCGTTGTGATTGAAATGGAAATGACATGAAAACATTACTACACATGACTATTACATTTACCTCTTTTTAACCCTTTGCTGCTGCAAATAAAACATTTTGTTTAACTGTTATACCTATAATATAACATGCACTACAACGTGTAAGTAGGTTTTTTTTTGATAGTTCTTGGTTTAAAATTATGACATAATGTTGTTATTTATTATCGTAAATCGGAGATAGAGAGATACTTTTTCTATGTCGTAGATAGATGAATTTATCTATGTTTAATATCAAAGTATATATGTATAAGTGATCGATGGAAAGCACATGTGCCCTGTGATTGTCTATGGAATGTACCTTACTTTGTATTCACTATTAAAACGGAGTGATTGTTTCCTCAGTGTTCACTATGTCTTTCTGCAATAAAAATAATCTCTACCGTGAACATATGTTTTAATATTTAAAAGAAAAAAAAAGAATAATCTTTATCCACCCATGTATATTCTAATGATAAAAAATCTACAAAAGAATAAAAAATTCCAAAAATGTTTTGCAGTTCCTAGGCACAAATCGGCCCAAGCTCAGCGTACTGCAGCCAGTGCTGTGTGCCAGTGCCTGGTAACAACCAGCACTGGTCTTCCGTTAAGATCGATAGGTGATGTCGCGCAAGCAATCATCATATTATGCGAGTTTCTTCTGCAAATGAGATGAATTTTTTAGAAGTAAAAATCATAGAGAACTAGCTGCGTCGTGCGTGTTCCAATCCCGGTCAACAAACCCGAGTTCAATCTTGAACTTGAAAGACAAATCGATTTCGAGGGCACACCACACTTTTTCCGGAAAGCAATACTCGAAGACAAATGAGAGGTCTGATCGCGATCGGAGCGTGTAAAATCGAGTTCCTCAATAAATCACAGGAACAACGATTTGTTGAAACGATCCTTAGAGTAAAATCGTCGACAAACACAAAGAACAAAGACACTCGCTAGAAAACTTTCCGCAAAATTGTTTGTTTTCTGTTTTCCTAATGTTTTTTAAAATAGTATTTGTTGCGGTATCTAATGCATTGAGGAAATTACACGTGTTTTTCTATACCGTATAGATCTAGTCGTTGACCACTATCTCTCTTGATGGTCAGTGACGATGTGGTCGAAGATGTTATCACGCTAGACTAAGAACGCGTACTGGCTCTAAAAAAAACGTTCATGTCAGTACTAGCATAATGTAAAGTGACACTATAAGGCGGCTAATGCGAAGACTTTAAAGGCCTTGCGCTAGACCGCAGGAACAGGAAGTAACGTGAGAACCAGATCTTTAGAAAACCAGTGCGTCCAGCGGTACACAAATAACACATAATAGCCCAGAACTTAGGTTACTGTAAAACGTTACAAATACATGTTATTAACACGGGAAAACTAAAATCACACTAATATTACAAATGCAAAAGTTTGTGTGGTGTGTTTGTTACATCTTCACGCCTTTTAACAGCTTGATAGGTTTGAATGAAATTTGTAATGTTTGAAACCTTATAACCTGGATTAACAAAAAGACACACGACGGTCGCCATGGCTCTGTGGTCAGTGACATGACTTCTGTGTTTCCGAGGCCCTGGGTTCGAATCCCGGCAGAGGCAAACATTTGTGCGGTGAGTGTAGGTGTTTGTCCCGGGTCTTGGTTGTTTGTGTACTGTGATTGTGTGTGTCCGTGCCTCCCGTGACACAAGGAATCCTAGTGTGGGGGTTTGAGTGTAATAAAAAAAGGGTTATTTTTATCGGGAAAAAACTGGTTCTTCTAGGATACAATAAAATGGTAATTTAATACATTTTAATTCTATTTTGTTTTTAAATTTTAAGTATCTCTGTCTGTCTGTTATGTTTTCACGCCTAAACCACAGAACCAATTTTACTCAATTTTGGAATAGAGAAAGAGGGAACCTTGGAGGAGGACATAGGCTACTTTTTATCCTGGAAAAGGTATGTTTCCCGTGGGATAACTGAACTAGCGGGAAACCATAGTCCAAGCGGGTAAAACTGGCTGACGCTGGTTCGATCCGCACCAACGGGTTAAGCTACCCCTGATGGTAGCACCGTTATTAAATTTCCAGCATGGTAATTGGGTACTTTCGAATAACCGCCTGGCTAGTAGCTATTACCCTCGAGTTTGAAAAACTGACACCATACACATAGTAAGTTTAGACAGCAGTCCATTTGAGCCTGTACTTTCTAGATCTGACGTGATTACATCTTCGACCACATAGTCACTAACCATCAAAAGAGATAGTGGTCAAACGCCAGATCTATAAAGTATAAAAAAATCCTACTAATATTATATATGCGAAAGTTTATGCGTATGTGTGTATGTTCGTTACTTCTTCACGCTCAAACAGCTACACCGATTTCGATGAAATCGTTTAACATATAGGCTACTTTTATTCCGGAAAAGTTATAGTTCCCGTGGGATAATACCGCGGGGCACTACTAGTATTTAAATATAATTGATAGGTATCAGTAGTATACAGAAAACAAAGCTGCTTTAAATTCCTAAGCCGAACGTGGGTATAAAACTATAGTGACGGTTCTATTTCGATGAATTGTTTAGCATTAAAGCAGATATATTGTTTGTCAGTCCTCACACGTCAGTTATTTTGAACGCCACAATGATACACATGAGTCGTCATACGCAGCTGTGGAACTGTGGAAACAATGGGACGGCATGGGTTTGGTTTAGAGGTTGTTGAATGTTGTTATGATTACATATTATCTTTGAATAAAGCCTGGAATTTGATACCGAACCGCATGCAATGACAAAAGAAACATTATGTTCAAATATTTGAAGGAAAAACTTCGGCTGCTAGTGGGACTTGAACCCACGACTACAGAAATAATAATATATTATTTGATGCTGAATTTATTTTTCAGTGATTGTAGACTCGGGTAAACAATCATTGAAAAGTGTTTGAAACTTCTGGATATATTTTTTTTTTATGATTATAAGCTTGCGTTTGACCACTGTCTCACCTGATGTTTAGCAGCGACGCGGTCTAAGGTGGAGCACTCAAACTTAGAAGGAACCTATTCACTCGCGACTTGAAGACTCGGGGGTTGTACCTATCGGGAAACATACAAAAAATATAGAGTTGTTGATAGTTGACTGAAATCACTATGGTTTTTTAAAATCTTTCGGAACGTATCACGACAATAATATTTAGTTTTTAGTCCCGACGTCTCAATGTTCCGACCAAGTTGCATTAGCCATGGTCACGAGAAGATTGGATAAATTGGGTGACATTATAGGCAAGAGTGCAAATAAAACGGGATTGTCACACAAGATTGCAAATGGTCAAAACATCGAGGTGAATATAGTACTAAATGTGTTTCACTCGATCAAGCCCCGACAGAATTCGTACACCATGTGTTCAAATAGCGAAAGTCTAAAAATTGCTATGAAGCCGCTATTGTAAGCGTATTCGATGTGATTGTCTTCATTACCCAAGAAACTGCCACTAAAATCAGCAGAGCACGTAAGTGATGCAGTAGGAAGGTTGGTAAAGGAAGCGAGCGTCTAATAACAGTCGCATGGTGGTTAAATAACGCAATGATGAGCGCAAATTATGTACGCTAAGCATACTTCCGTGAGACTAAGATTACTTAAAATTACTTAAGATGACGTAATGCTATGTAGTTATCCTATAGTTTACACTAAGACTAGGAATTTTTGACATTTTAACAATGATAATGGTTATCTTATTAAATTTATTATTCCACAAAGACGCATTTCTAAGCAAGATACTTGAGAACTTATACATGATAAGTAACACATTATTAGTTTTCGAGATATAGTTTATTAACGTTACTTATGTATATAAGTACATACATTAGTAAACTGGTGCCATTCTATCAAAGTACATACATAGGCACTTACATTAATAAACTGGTATTAGAATTACTCGTCTAACACTGCCTTCACCGCAAGTAAAGTAATTCTTAGAAAGTCTTATGTAATGGGTCGATGAACTCGTTCATTCCAAGAAATTTCTGTAAGCCTTTGTTTGCGGTAGTTAAGGGGTTTACCCAAATTCTGAAACAGTTTAATGAAAGAATTAGATATGTTTCAAGGCGCGAAATACCTGGACCTGCAGCCGAAGCCACCACTGCCACTGTGAGCTGTGTAATTTGCAAACCAGCACAAACATCGAAAGGAAGCCAATTTATATGCCTTCATACATTATTTTATAAAATTCAGATTCATTGTAACAACAATATAATATTGCCGAGTTACAATAACAATTAGGATGTTGAATGTCATGGATATCAAACAACGTTGCCGCAAAACTAAAACCGTGACGAACATTGCAATGAAAACATTAACCGTACAGAATACTGAACAATACAAGGCACGTATTTCTGGAAGCGCATAGAATTTCGATTCCGCAAGTAAATTTGCAACGGAGAGAAATCCATTGAGTATGTAATAAGACTTATTAAAACCCTATGCACGAATGGTGATGTGAAGAAGGCCTGCCAGACGCTATCCGGCGGAAACCGTTGCTATAAGACAAACGTTGAGGTCTTTTGCTGAGACGGGACGTTGACGATACAAAATTCGTAGGGTTTATGCAGCATAAGATTGGGATAAGAAATAAAAGTTAGGAGTGGCACAAAAAGCATGAAAGCAGAATAAATACAGTTAAAATGAGAGCTCTGAGAATTATGATTGGAGTGAAACTGAGTGACAGGATAAAGAATAGTGCGGCAAGGGAATGTTGTGGTGTAAAAGAAGATGTATAGTAACAAAGATTAAGAAAAAAAAATTGACTATAATTAGGTATACATGGGTGAAGTGAAGTAGTGTTGGAAGAGGAAGGCAAACGTTCCGAAATCAGATTGAGGAAGCTTTAGAAAGGGCTAAGTCAAGAGCACTCTAAACCGACGCTCTTGTATCAAAGGTCCGATGAGCGTGAATGAAACGAAAGATGTGTATCGTGTTCGTAGCATTTGAAAGGCTGTGGTCTATGCCTACCCCTACGGGAAAGAGGCATGAATATAATGTATGTATATAACATAGATACTGACCACTGTCACACAGTGGTGACAATGGCCACAGCGACCGTCATAATCATTTAGGATATTGATTTTAGACTTAATGTTATCAATTTCAGGTATTTTGTCATGCGGTGCGATTTATAAAAAGTGATTCAACGGAACTTCAATGGCGACAAGCATATCGGGCATGCTCGCTGTTCTAATATAGTCATGCGGTGCGGTTTATGCAGTGCTTCATTGCCTTTTTCGTATACAGTTTTACCGGCATCACGCTTTTAAAGCTTCTTGGTGATAATCGCACATAAATACATTACATACGTGTATGCAAACACGTGTGTTTTGTGTTTTTTTGCAATGAATATACTTTCTATAAATGTATATTACTACACGAAGTATTGCCAGTTAGAATCGTTTACTCACTGAAGTACAACTAAAATTACACAGCAACATTGCTCAATCTTCGCAAAATATTCTTGCTAACTTGGCTGCGAATAATTAATTCGCCATAATTAATTTCTACTTAGAAATTAGATATGCAGGAGTTGAAAAGGCATTAGCGTATACTTGAAAAACTTTTGAATGAAACGACTTCAAAGTCAACGTGACAAATAAATTATTAAAGACAGATACGTAGACGCTGTGAAGGGTCAGGTCAGGGGACTTAGGAGCACAGAAATTGTTATTTTCTAGTTTGATCTGCATTTGTGGATTTCTCGAGTACTTTGCTGGCTAGAATTGGATTGCAGGTGTGTTTATTGTAGTCCAAAACACACTATGCATAAATGTGTTCTCTTCGAGTTGTCTCTGTCAGCTTCCTACATCTGCGATGATTATAGTGTTGTCGTAGAGATCAAACAACAGGGAGCAAAGCCATTGGTGTCAAACGGAACTATTCTCAGAATTTATCTAATAAAACGATTACCTTTAAGCAGATTATATTATTGGCTACACATGTGTAAGTTATTAAACTCTTAACCGCTGGAGAGATATATGACGTTTTGTGAGTGGACCCCGGGATGGATTAGATTACAGTCACCATGAGATCTGGTAGACCGACGTCGTAGACCGCTAGTGCTATGCTAGTATATAAATAGATTTTACAAATGTCATATTTGCTAACTTGTGTAAATAAAGCTAGTAAACCAAGTCTGATTAGGAGAATTCTGTTGACACAATAGTTTCCCTGATGACACTTTGGTAGTTGAGCCTCTGTTCCAGTATGCAAACGTACAATATTGAGTGTGACAATGGCAACCGAACAATGGAACAGATTATGGCGAAGACTAGGTGCCGTTACAGATTCTATTGTAATACGCGCTTCCGGGCAAAGTTTTGTTCCTCGAAGCAATTGTTTGGGATTGTAATGGTGTAATAAGCGTCGGTAAATAATTCACTTAGTGTTCTAGTAATAGTCAAACGTAGAAACCCACATTTGGTACCAGGAATGAAATATTCTAGTGCATATGAGTTTGAAAATTGTAACAATATTCCCGTGTATATCTCTTCATAAATTTGATTTTTTATTTATTTTATTTTCTTAGGGTGGCTTACAGCTAAAGTTACAAATTAGCACAACAAATATTATAAGGAAGAGCCATTTACAAGCCTCCACAGATAATGGAGATACAGTAATAGTACATAAAGTCTAGAAAAAATAGATACAATTTACAATACAAAAAAACTAACTAATGTCGTAAGGCCATTTGAATGCTAGATCTTCACTTACCATCAACAAAAACATCGCTTCATATTATTATATACTCGTAGTTATAATGAAAGAAACAAATTGGGACGGCTAATGGAGTGCTGCGGTAGCTCAGTTGGCAAAGCGACATGGAAGGTATGCTGTAGTGGTAGGTTCAAGCATCACTACAATTTTCCTTCAAAAACGTGAACCTTAAAAAAACCCTTTGCTTTAATAGAAAATATCCTAGACTCTTCACCTCTTTCACAAAGGGTTTTGCTCTTGACCCACGGGAATCTGCACATTGTAGACTAGTCTTGCATGTCCACGAGTAAGTGATGTAGAAGCACTTTATCTTGTTTATACCCTTCGTGAAACATCAACAGCTCAACCCGTGGAACACAAAGGGTCGGCGCAGGATGAGACAACAATGCACCCGCATGAGAAGTGTGTTGTGTAAACATACGTGAACACAATTACAAACGGGAAAAGAAACGCTAGTTTTATGACATGTATTTGTGATAATGACTGTCGCTGTACTAACTGATGTTTGATGTAATAGTAGTCGGTCCCCGTAAAACGCGAGAGACAATAAAACCAATCATTAAAAAGCTTAGACATTCATATTATTATCTATATAATTATAGTTTTTTTTTTTTTATATATATCACACTCAGACCCCCGCACTAGGATTCCCTGTATCGCGGGAGGCATGGACACACACAATCACAGCACACAACATCCAAGACCCGGGACAAACATCTACACTCATCGCACAAATGTTTGCCCCTGCCGGGATTCGAACCCAGGGTCCCGACGACACAGAAGTCAATGTCACTGACCACTGCGCCACGGCAACCGTCAAAGTTGCATTTCGCAGTTTCACCCGCACGGACTAATTTATAATTTTAAGCCCCATAATCCTTTGGGCGTTTCATTTTCAGTACAATTCGTTCGGTCAATTAGCAATGCGTTGTTAGATCAGTTAGTCACAGATCTTTTTGTTAAGTTGTTGTTTTGTAATTTGTTAATACATCTGAAAACAGTTGAAGGATGAAAATGGGCAGACAGAGAAAACGATATCATAATAAACTCTGTAACTCTAAGAAGAAATTGTTGGCCGAAGCTCATGAATACCCAATTTGTAAACAAGTAACTGCATTTACAAAATCTCATACGATTAGGGGTAAAATGGATCTACAAAACGAGCATCTGATAATGACCAAACGGTCGGCAATGCGACATCCATTCATGGTAGACGTTCCAAGTTGTGGCACGAAACGTTTTGCTTTCACATTCCTAGTGCTAATGAGTGGAATTAATTGCCTAAATCTGTGTTTCCGCATATATACAATTCGGGAATCTTCAAGTCACGAGTGAATGGGTATCTTATGGGCTAACAACTATTAACTTTTTCGAAAAATAAAACAGCTCCATATGTATAAAGTACGCAAACCATTTTATTTTTAGGAATACATGTATACCAATAGAAGTCCTTAATCTAAATTAAGCTTAAAACATGATTTAAATAAATCCGTTTAGTAGTTTCAAATTGAAGCATGTTCACGTGAGCAGATAAAAAAACAAAAATAATCAATTTTGGCATCGATGTCGTAAAGGAGCGTGTACGAACATAGCTGAGTTATAGTTTCAGTATAGCATTATTATTGTAGATAAGATATGAATAGATAAGAAAAAGATACACCTAATTGTAAAGTGATTATGTTTTATTTGATTAGCCTACTTCCTTCGCTAGTACGGGATGTTTACGCACGAGCTTGAAGCGACAACGCTATGTTTATATTAAAAACAGTGAACGGCAAACTAGGACAAATCTCCAAAGTAACAGGAGAACTGTTGTGTCAATGAAAACAACGTTCCATTATACAGATTAAATCCGTCTGTTACTGTCCTTCTTCTTCTTCTTGTGCCATCCCCTAACGGAGGTCGGCGATCATTAGGGCAATTTTAACCTTGGAGACTGCCGCCCGGAATAGGGATCTGGTACTCAACCCAAACCAGTCTCTCAGATTTTTCAGCCAGGAGGTGCGTCTGCGGCCAGGTGGTCTATGGCCTTGTATTTTTCCTTGGATTATAAGTTGCAAGAGGCTGTATTTGTCGTTTCGCATGATGTGTCCAAGATATTGCAATTTTCTAGTTTTTATAGTTTTTAATAATTCTAAATCTTTACTCATTTTTTCTAAAACCGTTCTATTTTTTACTCTATCCGTCCATGATATTTTTAGCATTCTCCTATATATCCACATTTCAAATGCTTCCAACCTTTTACACATGTTCCCGGTTAGAGTCCAGGCTTCTACTCCGTATAGAAGAATGGAAAATATGTAGCACCGTACTAGCCGGCACCGTGTAGGGAGTTTGAGATTCCGGTTACAGAGAAGATGAGAAAGTTTACTAAATGCTCGCCGAGCCTGTTCTATGCGACACTTTACTTCTGTACTATGGTCTTCTTTTTCATTAACTATGCAGCCCAAGTACTTAAACGAATTAACCCTATCAATGACTTGATCCTTTATACGGAGAACGTAAGGTGTTTGTGTTCGACTAACAACCATATACTTTGTCTTTTTGATGTTAATATTAATACCATACAAGGAGCTGCTGGCTTCTATACGATTTAATAAGCTCTGCAGATCTTCTATCGAGCTTGCCAGGAGTAAAGTATCATCAGCATACCTTATATTATTGAGGGGTCTCCCATTTATTATTATACCTTCAGTTGCCTCTTCAAGAGCTATTGAAAAAACTTCCTCAGCATAAAGATTGAATAATATTGGTGACAGCACACATCCTTGTCTTACTCCTCGCATTATTTCGACATCAACCGTGAGTTGGTTGTCAACACGTACATTCGCTGTTTGCTGCCAGTACAGGTTTTTGATAATTGATATGTCTTTGGCATCAAGTCCTATTCGCATTAAAATATTAATCAGTGTGACATGTTTCACTCGGTCAAATGCCTTTTCGTAGTCTATGAAACAAATAAACGCATTTTGATTAATATCCCAGCAACGTTGCATCAGAACTTGGTATCCGAACAGTGCATCACGTGTTCCTAATCCACTTCTAAAACCAAATTGAGTGTCCGAGATGTTGTTTTCACACTTGCGGTATATTCTTCTATGTATGATTTTTAGAAATATTTTAAGAACATGGCTCATAAGGGATATTGTGCGGTAGTCACTGCATCGTTGAGCATTACACAACTTTGGAATCGTAACAAAGGTAGAGTGAAGCCAGTCCTTAGGGATACTTCCATTGTTATAAATACCATTAAACAGTTGGACGAGGATATCCAAGTTTTCATGATCTAACAATTTTATTATGTCAATAGGTATTTCGTCAGGACCAACTGCTTTACCACTTTTAGCAGATTTTATTGCATATGAGATTTCATCCTTAGTAATTTGTGGTCCAGACATATTCTGCTGTATTGGGAAAATATCCTGTCTCTGGTCGTAAAACAATTCCCCGATATAATCCTTCCATACTTTCAGCTTTTCCTCAATACTCGTAGTATAATTCCCATATCTATCAAGTAGAGTACTCAGGTTCGATTTTCTTTTGAGGCCAACGATTTCATTAACCTTCTTGTACATGTTGAAAGAATCATGTTTGGCCTGGAGCATCTCCACCTCAGTACACTGCGCATTAACCCATGCGTCTTTAGCCACAATACATTTGCGTTTAATCTCTTTATGGAGTTCTTTGTATTTTTGTTGATCCAGGTTTTTGCTAAGCCTTCTTTGTGTCATTAGATCTAATATTTCAGAAGTGATAAAGTCCTTTGTTCTCTTTTTAGCGCATGGTGTTAATACATTTTCACCTGCTTGTACTACTATCTCTCTCAGTTTCTTCCATAATTGATCGGGAGCATTTTGTGTTATCTGCTCTTCCTGCTGCAATTTATATATACGACTATTCAATCTAAGGTGCAGCTTTTGTCTTTTTTCGGGATCTTTAAGTTGACCTACATCCATCTTAGGTCTGAATTTAGGCAACGCAATTTTCTTTAACCTTATTGCGAGGGTCCCTACAAGCGGATTGTGGTCTGAGCCTATGTCTGCACCGGGGTATGTCTTGACAGCAGTGAAGCAATTACGAAAACGCTTGTTGACCAATATGAATTCTATTTGGTTTCTGACTATATGAGATGGCGTGTCAGAAGGCGCTTTCCATGTATACAACCGTCGTGGATGTAATTTAAAGAAAGTATTTGTAGCCACTAAAGATTCTTCTTGACAAAATTGGATCAAACGGTCTCCACGGTCATTACGCACACCAAGCCCATAGTTTCCCACAACGTCAGTGACTTTTCCTTCCCCTATTTTAGCATTAAAATCACCCATAATTATGTTTAATTCGTATTTCTTTAAATTTGTTAATGTGCTTTTGATGGTATCATAAAAAGTGTCTATAATTAAATCGTTGTAGTCACAAGTGGGTGCATATACTTGTATTATGTTAACATTTATTGGTTTGGATTGTAACTGTATTAGAATTATACGGTCAGACAGCGGAAGGAAGTTTATTACAGCTCCTTTTAGTTCTTTCCTTACAATGACAGCAACTCCATTTCTGTGATGTTTATCGTCATTTCCGCTGAAATATGTCACAAACTTTTCCGTTTCTTTGACGCCTCTTCCTTTCCATCTAGCCTCGGATACACCCAAGATATCTATTCCTAAACGCTCCATTTCCAGTTCTAGGTTTCTATATTTTTCTTCTCTAAACATGCTTTGCACGTTCCATGTAGCAATCTTTATGGCCGCCCCGGAGATTCTTAGCACCCTCTGGCCATTTAAGGCCTGCCGGTTACTGAGGGCCATTGTTTTTTGTTGTACAGCCATAATGATTTTCCTGGGAAATTCTTATGCGGTGGTTTTCCCTTTGCCTTCCGCATCGCTGTTGGCTACTAAGTTTGCCATAATAGATAAGGACTGTTTATATCCACATGATTTCCACTCCATATCCTACTGTCCACGCAGCTGCCCGTCAACAGGAAAGATTAGTGCTTATTTACTGGCGGCACTGTCTCGCCATGTCACAAAGCCGTCATAAGACATCTGTAGCATTTTATGGGTAAGTCCTCTTTTCAAGGAGTCTTCCCACTACATCCTGATAGCTGTTGCCGCTGTGTGGTTGGGGACTGCTTATTCATTATATTCGCAGCTGGCCATTATATCTAATGGCCTTTCACTATCCACCACCTGTGACCCCGGTAGTAGCCTACAGCTCAGCCCTACCTGTTGTTGTTACTGTCCAGTCCATATTAAAACGAAATAACGTCAGTAATATAAGAGATACGAGAGGCAGGTAATAACAATAGTGTTTCACTGCCGACTTATCTCCGGAGCGGGATATTTGTATTTCGCAACGATAAAATTATTCGGAAAACTGCTTTGCGTATTCATCTATTTACGCAATTTCATTGCATAACGTCGAACGTGTAACGTTTTATATGCAAAATGTTTATGGGTTCTCAAATGCGAAATGTGAGCGAGGTATGAAATATTAGAAGGCGATACGGATAATCTGTACTTCGGTGCGAGGGCTGCGTCGTCCTTTCTCGTAGTTATTCCAATACACATGTATGAACGGGCAGTGTTTACGGGAAGGAGCGCCCTCCTGTCGCCGATGGCCATAGCGCGTGGGGCGCCAGCGATCGATACCGCAGGGCTTCCCGGCTGACGCTTCCACCGCCTGACGGCTGCGTAGCCTACTTCCCGAACTCTCTCACGCAACACAATAAGAACTCGTTACGCTTCTTCCAAAAACAAGTGACGAATGTAATTCAAACTTTAACAGACGGGGTAAGCGCTCTACACCGAAAGGGGACTATACTACGAGTAGGACACTTGTAATTAGGAACATTGAATACTTTTTAGTAAGAACTATAGTACTATATTATTTCTTAATAATTTATCTCCCGGGTCTTTCTGTGTCTAGCTTACGAACCTTTCCTCATACATGTCTATTTTAAATGACTTTTACGAAACAATTTCCATCCTTTTGTAATATTTGTATATATTCTATCGTGATGATAATTGTTGGCATCACCCGGCTTATCAAGTATTTGTGCCAACTAATCTCTGAAACAGCTAGAACGATTTTGATAGACTTTCATGACTAAATGCTACAAACAAACAAACGCATTCACACTCACACCTCTGCCCTAGGATACCCGATGACGCAAGAGACATGGACACAAACAATCACAATACACAAACACCCAAGACCTGAGAACAAACATTTATATGCTCGCCACAGAAATATTTGCCCCAGCCGGGATTCGAACCCAGGGTCGCGGTTCCAGTCAAGTCAGTGTCGCTAATCATTGAGCCTTTAATACCGTCAAGAAGTAAACTAGGCTTATTATAGAATAAGAATCGGGCTTAACTTAAAAAAAGACTAGGGAAAAAGGACCAACCGGACATTTCGGCTGAACCAACAGTTAAAAATATAGTAATATATTCTAAACTTTGTTGGAACTGTACGCGTGACTCGATGAATTCAACAGTGGATATGAGGCACTTTTATTATGGCTTGACGCGGCAATTTGGGGGTTTATAACGAACCATAGGGAACGTCTGTTACGATGCCTAGTCAAGGGAATGGGGACGCGTATTTGTTTTTAGGTCGATACTTTGCCATTCGGGTATTGAATGTAATTTTGGATGGTATATATTCGAGGACAAAGAGGCACGCTTACTTGTTCACCTAATTTTGTTACAAAGTTAACGCAAATTGTATTTAACGAAGTAGTAGTTATATACTACAGTCGTCTATTGTGGTTAGTCTTATCGTGGGGATTTGTTTTATAGCAAATAGCGTATACAAGAAACAAGACAGGTATGTATAATGCCAAGGTCACAGCAAATGGAAATCCACGATCTCTGCCTACCCCCCCGGGAAACAGACATTATGTGTGCAGTGTAGTGACATTATGTTTATATAAATAACGAAATATTCACAACGACGATGCGATATAGTTAGGTACCGTTTCGTAATGTTTGTTTTTCGTTTACAACTCATTTTGAACCTTTAGATCATTGCAAATAAAATATACGAGGACTATTATATTATTAAAACATGTCAATCGATACAGGACGAAGTATTGCACCAAGCGTTATTTAGCTTTTTTCCTATATATAACATTCATCCAGGTTGGGAACCGGAACGGTAGTGTCGCGTAATTTATGGCCGCGTTACGAGACTCCAGTAACTGCCGCAAGATGCTGCTTTTTCTCAAGCTTTTAGCATGGAAATAGCTGAGGTTTCAGGGAAAAGTTAAAACGCAGTACATAGTTGCAGGTTAAAATTTCTATTAGTTAGAGCTTAAACATGAATTTTCAGTTTCCATCTAAAATGCTGTAAGTCAATGAATTATAGTGTTTATACTTAATTAAGTTTATACCTAATATCTATCCGATAAAATAATATAATTCTTCTAATTAATATACTAAATCAAAGCTTATTTTTTTTTCATATACTTTTGTATGTTTATCTGTTTCTACTTTAATGCCGTGTCGTGGTGGTACCGGCCTAGAATAGTACTCCCCCGACTCTTCCCGTGGGTGCCGTAAGAAGGTGGGCAGCAGCGCCTTCTGAGGATTGGAAATCATCCTGCGCTCGCCAACCCGCCTGCCAAGCATGGCGAGTATTGGCAAATTCCCCTATATGGGGGAGGCATATGTCCAGCAGTGGACGCACATGGCTGAGAGTATTAAAGTTCACATAACCGCCGCCAACATTAGATTACTGAAAGTACTATTTTTGAACTGTGTGGACATTGTGTAAATATTAAAAAAATACACATGTGCCGATCGCCGATTACAAGCACGATGAAATAATGTGGCGCCGAAATTTAGTTTTTGTTGCCTACATACAAATAAAGTAGCGTGATTTCTTACTTTATGACATTCATAAAATGTCATAAATTAAGAAATCACGCTACTTTTTTTAGGGCTTTGATCAGAATTTCTTTATGAGACCGAGTAGAAAATGAGGTGATCCGTAGAAGAACGAAATTATTCCTCATCGGCTTAGTGAAATGAAGAGGCTGTGGACAAGGTAGCCAATAGTAGTAAATTAGAAACGAAGGTAAACAACTATTGGCCAATTGGGCTTCAAAGTAGGAAGCCTACAGCCCCCCTGCGGCCACCACGGTGCATAGATAGATAGATAGATTAACTCTTTATTGCAAATCATAAAATGTACATTAAAAGTGTATTTTATACTAATGCATAGTCAGACGATCCCTTTAAAGACATGTATAATCTGCGGTGAAGCTGTAAATGCCGGTAGAGGGAAACAGAATTAGACCGTTAGAAAAAAAATGCTTTGTAGAAATAACAAAACCAGGAACACGTTATGTTTAGTAAACAAGGCCACAAATACTTAATTTACTTCAAATTAATTACTCACACTTGGGAAATCACGAACGACTGATCGTAATTTTGATTTACATTAGGTAATTTTATTTAAAAGCAAGATAAAACGTTCTTAGCTGTCGTTTGAAATTAATTAAGACCGTATATTACTTTATTGTTCACTTCAACATTTATTGACAACGATCTTAATGATAACAAAGTGTCTTATAGTACTAGTAGAATAGGTTGAGATGTGTGACGTACCTATGACGCCCCCCCCCCAATATTTTATATATTATTCATATATGAATATGAATATTGATATCCACAAGGACCCGTTGGAAGCGACTCGCATCCAGCCCTTTCCAGCGAGCGCAGCATACGCTTGCTAGTCCATGGTCTCCATTCGAGAACCGTTTAACCCTAACGGCTATCAGTTCTTCGAGCTATGTGCCCTGCCTGTCACTTCAACTTGCTAATCCGCTGGGCTACGTCGGTGACTTTCGATTTTCTACTAATCTCCTCATTTCTTATTCGAACGCTAAATAAACCCCGAGCCCTCTCCATACTTCGTTGGCCTGCTCACAAAGCCCATACATATTTATGAAATTAAAGATTTTATGTGGGACTAATTGTAGCTTAGTTATGTACCCACCTGCCTAATTAAGTAAATTGTAGTTTTGACTATAGTTTTGAAATTTATTGTTTCCGCTAGCACCCTGTGTTTGCCGCGTATCCGTCCGGTTGACGACACCTGCCTGCCCCGAGACGGCCGAGATGGTGTTTTATACAGAATTATATACTTAAGGCGCTGTGAGTAGACAAACCGCTATTTTTAAAAATGTATTTTAAGCCATGTGTAGAAGACAGAGCTTTGGTTTTTTCAGTTTTAGTATCTTTGGTTCAACATAAAGGAACAGTCAGGATTCAAAATCCGGTTAACTAAAATTTTCTCGATAGTTTTAATTTTTGAAAAATATGCTTTTCAAAAATTAAAACACGTATATCTTACAAAATAATATCAACATTCATATGAAGCTTACTTTGTTTGATAGATAATGGCATTATCTAGGAACAATCAAGATTATTTTTTCAATATTCATTTCTGTTGATTTTATATGAATTTATTTCGTTAATATCTTAGTGCCGCGCGGGATCACGTGATCTCAGCTGGCTTATCCGCGCTGCTCTCCACCCGCGCATTCCTCCCGTGACCACTGTCAACGTCGGACCTGTGCTTGCATCGCTCTGCCTCCTAATATTATTATTTTAACATCTGAATACAAGGGGCTCTAACATATCTGTCCAAAGAAAGAGCGCTCATGTAGTATAGATAGCTCCTGTTGTATCCCTATAGAGAGAACATTTACTATGTACCTTGCTTACGCCTGATAGAACACACAATCGAGCAATCGTTAGCCGAGTAGCGCCTGATTGCTTGTGTGAGCAACAATATGATACATTTATAAAATAGATACAATAAATAATATATGAATATTTACCTACGTTTTGTACGAAGGTGTATGATACAACTTTTTATTATATTGATTAGCCTGTTGTGAATAGTGCTCATCGGTGACCATATTTTTATACTTTATAATCTAGCGTTTGACAAAGTTATCTCACTTGGACAGTGACGATGTGATCGAATGTATAATCACGTTAGACCAAAAATGTTTACTGACCCTCAAGGCCTGCTGCATGAACACACTGTGCGTTTGTTGAGAGTTCTTCGAACTTGTGGGTGAAAGCGAGCCAGACAGGCACTTGAAAGTACCTTACCACCATCCTGGAAATTTGATGTCGGTGTTGCCTTCACAAAAGCCATTCGCGTTTTTGAGGTTCAACGTAGAGGTAGACGGTCGCCGTGGCACAGTAGTTAGTGTCTTGACATGACTTCTGTGTCTCCGGGACCCTGGGTTCGAATCCCGGCAGGGGCAAACATTTGTGCGATGAGTGTAGATGTTTGTTTCGGGTCTTGGATGTTTGTGTGCTGTGATTATGTGTGGCCATGCCTCCCGCGATACAGGGAATCCTAGTGCGGGGGTCTGAATGTGATAAAAAAAAAACCAGCGTCCGTCAGTTTGACAGCCGATGCTCCCACCGGCTAGGCTTGTCATTTAGTTGGCGTACTGAAAAGTAGTCATTTGAATAATCAAAAGGTTAAAAACTTTTGTGACAACCCGCGTGAAATACGTGGATAAATCACAAACTTGCGACAAAATAACAACTGAAGTTGATATAATCGAGGGTGGTAGATATTTTAAATTTTAATGTATTAGTACTGCAGTGTGTAGTAACATGTATTCTCTAGTCCCCACTCGTTACTCGTCATTCTTTTTCACTTTCTCTCTAAATATTTAAAAAAAGGGACTGGTAGTTCTCAATTCAGCTGTATCTTTTCCTTTTTTTTTGTTTGTTATATGTGATGAGCATTGATGTTTGTCCCGGGTCTTGTCGCCAAAGACACAGCGTGTGCAGGTCGCATTCCTTGATATCCATTGAGCATCTAGGTCTAGTTTGATTACACTAAAGACCACATCGTCACTGACCATCGGGTCAGATAACATAGTTGTCAAGCGCATCTATAAACTATCGAGCATCAATGCAATTTATTAATCAATCAAAAACACTTTATTAAACACAAAAAAAGAAAACAAAATGAAATCGTAAATATAAAAACACTGGTGGAAGAATTGGTGTCCTTACCGCTTTGAGCAAATTTATTGTAATTCGCAAAGCTTATTTCGAAACCTATAAATACCTCACATGGAAACACCGCTCTTTTTGAGTTTGAATACCTACATGTGAACGCTAATTAAAAATAGTATTGCTTTAATTATATTTTATTATGATAGTATTAGGCTTACGTAACGAACAACTGGACTAGATACAACTACAGCCAACCGCACACCCAAACAGTCACTTTTGTAGTTGCTTATACGATAACTTTGTTTGACTCTTACGTTGACAAATAATAAATAAACCTGTAACCCTGATTAATGACATTATGACTATGATGTAAAACTCGTAGGTAAAAACGGCAGAGTCGCGTTTAGTTGATGAGGGCCATGCAATGATATTATATGTTTATATGAGGTATAGTAAAACATCATTGGGGCCATGCGTACCGGCAATATCGCAACTTTTGAGTTTTCGGCCACATAAATATTTCACTCATTTCATCATCATCATCATCATCTCAGCCATAAACGTCCACTGCTGCTTATTTGGTGAAATAAAATCTCTGTCACTTGGTCATTTTTGATTCGATGAATAAATTGAAAACACAGTAGGTATTTATTGTTTTTTTATCCGACTGCGTTTATAGCCATAAATCTGCATACGTAACTAAAACGTAAGTAATCGTCATTAGAGCCCACTTTTCAATATTGTGACGGCCATATCATCGTCATAGAAAACAAATAAACGTCATGTCAAATAATCAGTCAGTCCGAAGCAACGAATTAAGAAATTCGAAGGTTCGGCTAATAGTTTCGTGGCGTAGCGGGCAGAGCTCTGCTTGTAATACCGCTGGCCCCGAGTTCTATCCCCAATACCTCCGAAGTACTTTTTGAACGTTTTGGGGTTCGGTGGAATCCCGTACCCACTTCCGTAACAATACCATACACATGCATACGAATGTGTCATGTCATAAATAAACGTATTTTTCTTTCTTTCTAATAGTAAACGAACAAATAATAATTAAAATAGACCGAAAAATGGAACCGATATGATAGTTCAAAAGTAACTGATATCAAAATATTGTGCTCATGGTACCGACTTCGACAAGTTATTTCATACTTTTGAGTGTTGAAGTCGGTTCCATTATTTGGTACAAACATTTTTTTCACTCTTTTTCTTGACCTTTGTTACTCATGGGATCAATTGTTATTGTGGTGTAGGTATGGTCACCGATGTTTTCACACACTAGGTACTATAATATCGTCTAGGTATAAGCACGCATTTTTCAGTTTTTGGAGTGTACCTAACTCAAAGAGTGCTTGTCCGATTTTGATTAAATTTAAATGGGACCACACGGGAAGCACCAGCTTTCAAATAAAAAAAACCATAAATTTTTTTTACCAAAAAATGGAACCGACTTCAACACTCAAAAGTATGATATAACTTGTTGAAGTCGGTACCATGATAGTTCAAAAGTAACTGATATCAAAATATTGTGCTCATGGTACCGACTTCGACAAGTTATTTATTTATTTATTTATTTGAACCCCAACATAATGTACACTGATACAAGAAACTAAAATAATGCTATAGTAAAACAAATGCTAAGTGTCACTATAATTATAGGGGAAGACAACTTGCATAGAAAAGTGAGCGAGCAGTATCTAGCCTGCTATTGATGGCCACTGCCACAATGTGGAGTAACATTTAAAAGGATGGCCATCAATTTACAATAGAAAAAGAATAAAATTTATATTATTACAATATTTGAAAAGCAGTAGTTAAAGGTACAAAAAAAAAAATCAGGATTGTTGGATCGCTAATTTAAATTTGCCAAAAGATTCAGTAAATAAGTCCATATTTATATATCCATTATTTCATACTTTTGAGTGTTGAAGTCGGTTCCATTATTTAGTAAAAAAATTTTTTCATGGGATCAATTGTCATAGTTTTGTAGGTATGTTCACCAATGTCTTCACCTGCTACTATAATATCGTGTAGGTATAAGCTCGCATTTTTTAGTTTTGACTTGTAACTCAAAAAGTACTCGCCCGATTTTGAGGAAATTTAAATGAGACCGGGAAGCATGAGATTTCAAATAAAAAAAAAACGATCTAAATCGGTTCACTCTGTCGGAAGTTATGCGGTAACAAACACAAAAAAATTTTAAAAAAAAAAACATTCGGGTCGAATTGAGAACCTGCTCCTTTTTTTGAAGTCGGTTAAAAATTGGTTCACCCAGTCGGAAGTTATGCGGTAACAAACACAAATAAATAAAATAAAAAACATACGGGTCGTTTTGAGAACCTCTTTTTTTTGAAGTCGGTTAAAAATCGGTTCACCCTGTCGGAAGATATGCGGTAACAAACACAAATAAAAAAAAAAACATACGGGTCGAATTGAGAACCTGCTCCTTTTTTTGAAGTCGGTTAAAAATCGGTTCACCCAGTCGGAAGTTATGCGGTAACAAACACAAATAAAAAATAAATAAAAAAGAAACATACGGGTCGAATTGAGAACCTGCTCCTTTTTTTTAAGTCGGTTAAAAATCCGTTCACCCAGTCGGAAGTTATGCGGTAACAAACACAAATAAAAAACAAAAAAAAAACATACGGGTTGAATTGAGAACCTTGCTCCTTTTTTTGAAGTCGGTTAAAAATCGGTTCACCCAGTCGGAAGTTATGCGGTAACAAACACAAATAAAAAAAAAAATACGGGTCGAATTGAGAACCTGCTCCTTTTTTTGAAGTCGGTTAAAAATCCGTTCATCCTGTCGGAAGTTATGCGGTAACAAACACAAATAAAAAAAAATAAAAAACATACGGGTCGTTTTGAGAACCTCCTTTTTTTGAAGTCGGTTAAAAATCGGTTCACCCAGTCGGAAGTTATGCGGTAACAAACACAAATAAAAAAAAATAAAAAAACATACGGGTCGAATTGCGAACCTCCTCTTTTTTTTGAAGTTGGTTAAAAATCAGCCCATTGCGAGTCTAACTAGCGCTACGAATTTTGAACAGAGGGCCAAACGCATTGCTACATAGCTCTTTCTCGAGCCGATGAAATTTCGTTCTCGTTGTTCATATGATTAAATCCAATGACTATGAAACCTGTTGGCTAACGGTACACCTTGCGAAAACGTGTCGTGCAAATCGAGAACGCTGCGCTACGATGTCTTTCGCCCCATCCTGTTCTGGTATGCGTAATTTTATATCGCTCTATCTCGTTTCCTCACCCTATTTTAACGCTTGTAGAATGTTACTTTGTCTACGGGGGCAAAAATTCGACGGCTCGGTTATTAGCTCGGTGGCGTATCGCGGAGAGCTCGGACTGCAATTCTGCCGGCCACGAGTTCAATCCCCAATATCGCCGAATCACTTTTTAAGCGTTTTGGGTTCGGTGGAAGGTTCTGAATACAGAAAGAACATTATTCGCGAATGGAAGAGTATAGCAAATTCTAGATAAGAGAGATCCTCGATCCACGGAACTCTCTCGAACTCTGTAGGTACGTGGTAAGTCGAGTGAATAAATCGTCACTTTCGTTGCAAGTGTTGTTTCCTTCCAATCCCGTACCCACTTCCGTAGGTACCAATACTAAATATACCTTCTTATCGTTCAAAGCATATGGCGTGTAGCACTGCAACTGTTTGTTGCAGTTTCGTTTTTATCAATGAACGCATAGATTATGCACATGATGATGAATGTAACGATTTTCTAGATATCGAAAGTTGTTACCTACTTTGCGGACTCAAGCAGTTATTTTGAACAATTATTACTTTTTGCTATATATATATATATATATATAGCAAAAAGTAGTTATATATTATATATGTTGAATATGTATGTTAATAAATATATAATATACGTAAATAAATCCTACTAATATAAATGCGAAAGTTTGTGAGTATGAATGTATGGATGAATGGATGTTTGTTCCTCTTTCACGCAATGACTACTGAACGGATTTTGATGAACTTTGGAACATAGATAGTTTATACCCTGGATTCACAAAAAGGTTTATTGACGTGATAACGTTTTATAAATTGATGAATTATACCAATAACACTCATGAAAAATAGGAACGTTCCGCGTAACGTTCCACCTGAGTTTTGTATTACATAAAATAATCAAAGTCAAAGTCAAAGTCAAGGTCAAAGTCAAAGTCAAAGTCAGGCAAAGTCAAAGTCAAAGTCATAAATGATTATGACGTTATCACGTAAATCTATCGTCCGTAAACCGACTTTACAGACAACCAATTTTTTTTATCATCATCATCATCATCATCATCATCATCATAGTCTTTCATCACCGGACCAAAAAACGGATTTGGGTGAAATTGTGTAAGTAGATACTTCAGGTCCGGGTGTGACACATATGCTACTTTCATCATCATCATCGTTATCATTCATCGCCACGACGGATTTGTATGAAATTTGAAACGCAAATAGCCTTTACCCTGGATTAACACATAGGCTTATTTTTATCATCACCATCATCACCGTTGTTATCACCAGGCGGGTAAAACGGATTTGGGTGAAATTTTGTAAGTATTTATGGCTCATCGGCTATAGAGGGCTATTCTATGGACTCAAGAAACTGAATGTAATATATATGTCAATAAAAATATTTTGTATTTTTATTCTCGGGGCTTATTCACGAGACCAAATCATAAATGAGGAGATCCCTAGAAGAACTGAAGTCACCGACATAGCCCAGTGGATCAGCAAGTTGAAGTGGCAGTGGGCAGGCAAATATCTCTAATAACCGATGGCCGCTGGGGTCGAAAGGTTCTCGAGTGGAGACCACGAATAGGCAAGTGCAGCATTGGATATCCACCACAAGGTGGACAGGCGACATGACCAAGATCGCAGAAAGGGGGCTGGATGCATACCGCTTTCCACCGGTCCCTGTGGCGATCTATTATATATTTACGTATATTATCTATTATGGCTGATTGACGGTTACCGTGGCTCAGTGGTCAGTGATATGACTTCTGTGCTTTCGGGAACCTGGGTTCGAATCCTGGCAGGGGCAAACATTTGTGTGATGAGTGTACGTGTTTGTTTCGGGTCTCGAATGTTTGTGTGTCTATGCCTCCCGCGACACAGGAAATTCTAGTGCGGGGATTTGAGTATGATTAGAAGAAAAAATAATTATGATGATAATGACATAAAACGAGATAGTGTTTAAACGCTAGATCTATATACCACCATGGGATTTGAACCACGGAACTGCTAGTCTAGTCTGTGACGTCTTCTCCTCAACCTATAGTAGAATATTACGTTGAAATTTAGAAAGACTTATGAAAAACAATATTTTATGGTATAGAAGATATGATTTTATTGTGTACATTGTGAACTTATTTAGGTATATTTTGGTTCGATAAACCTTACTTACGCAACACATGTACAGTACTAGTATGTATTAAATTAGAGTAATACAAAGTACTAGTGTTCTTTCTTTCTTCGATAATGTTCCGTTTAGACATTAACTTAGTTACAGTCAAATGGTCCTTTTGAAGAAGTAAAATCGGGATACATATTAGGCCATACAAGAAGCCACGAGGGGATCAGCTAGTCTAAACAGACTATGTTTAAAGCCACTCAGATGTTCATTAGCGCCTACCAAAATATGTGGAGCTATATTTTGACAACAGCTTCTTACCAGGCGTTAAATATTACTCTCTCTTGGAGCCGTGCGTGCGTACGGCGCGGGGCCGGCGGCCCGGGGCGCTTCGGTGCGCCGCTTCCGCTACTGTCCTGCTCTAACGCGCGTAAAATACCTAAACATTTGGTAAAAGCACGCCTTAATGGCCTTCAATATAAGTACTAATACCTTATATATGTATATCATCACGTTTATCAGTGAACACGTGTCTGTTGCCACATGTTGTAAATGTTTCGTCATGACAACTTGTCTAAAAATAGATCCTCGTCTCATTCTTTTAGGGTACCGGTGCGGCTTTTTCCGATCTCTTATTTTTATAATTATCAATATAACTTAATATATTAATGTCATTGACAGATGTTCAAAGAAAAATAATAATAAATTGAATTAAACTGAAATTCAAAACGAAAATCGCAATTTAAAGAAAAAAAAACAAAACGTTTTCATACACTAGCAGAACTGCTTAAATAAGTTCCAAGCTGGTCGGAGAGTAATTTTCCAGTGTTTACCACGTGAGTCCTAGTCGGTTTGTTACGTTACAATTATATGGAAGAAACTCGCGATAGTTTTCAGACTCAGAAATGTTTATACTTGTAAAGTAAATAAAGGTAGCTGGGTACGGCTTATTTTCTTAATTGAGTCATCTTCATCATCATTTAATCAGTTAATTGGGTAAGTTAGATCAAAATAATAGTCGATTGAACAGTTATTGTTACTCGCAGTAAAATAAAACTTTTTTCTGGTATATTTTTGTATTTATTATTGTATGAACTTGTATTCATATCTCCACTTGTAGGTACCTACTCATTGCACTATTTATGCTTGTATTTATAACCATGTCCTACCTTTACGTTCTTTATCAAAATATTCATAATTAATACAATTATATGATCAGAAATACGCTTTGTCGGCATCCGATAAGATATTATCATTCACATCAAAACATTAGATAAAATCATTCAATAAATGAAAACCTGATTTCAGTATCGGAACTACACAATAAAAAATAACTTCGCGCCATAAAAAAAACAGTTATTGTAGTAAATGTAATATGAAACAATATTTCTCTGATATAAAACTACACTGCAACCTCGTATCCTTAAGAGTACTAACAGTACTAACTATTGTTCGCAGAGACTTCACGCTACGTAGTTTTATTTGTCTAATTATAATAACAGGATTATACAGGGGTGATGAACTTTTTATGCGTAAACGTAGGTAATCTATTATAAAATACGACTGATTTGAGAACGTCTTCTTTTTTAGAAGTCGGTTAAAAAATAAATAAATACGCGTGTAAGGGAAAACAAAGATTTTATAGCCATATTATATACATAGATTATACTTTATTTAATCAATTTATCACAATTATGTTTTGTGTCATTATTTTATTAAAATATAATTAAAAATACACGCGATAACACAATCAAGAATGTATATATTTGCATTAGGATAGGGTTCCTAAGTATTTTAGCACCACACGTCCAGCAAGTTATCACCTTCAGGTTTTTAAGTCAGGTGAGTTTTTTTTTAACGTCAGTCACTAAAACCGCTGTATTTTCTAGCTGTCCTCGACGATCAGTAATTATAATTCTAGCTAGTAATGCACACTGCCCATAAAGTGAGATAAGAGGTTGAATGTTACCGAAAAATAAATAAATAAACGTAAATAAAATAATAATAAAAAATAAAACGAGCGCTATTTGCGTGCTATTGCATCCCGAAAGGCCGTTAATTTTTATGTACCTTTAATAGGTTCGTCCCAGCGGTGTTCAACTTTTTGTAGTGGTTGTCCCTAACATGACTAGAAGTCGTCGAAAGGGCAAGACTAAAAATAAAACAAACGGCTTAATTTAGATATCTTCTATTACACATATAGATAGTGAATATTGGAGCTCAAATGTTGCTAAGAAATGAACATTGATATGAATATAACCACATTATTACAACGAACGCTGACATCGACGTGTATTGTTTTGTTAGTTGTATTGTGAATGGCACATAAACGTTTCACAGAAATTGATGTACAGCGTCCCGGACAAGAGTTGAATTGATCAAGTGCAGTCAAATTGACCAAATGAAAAGACGCACAGTTAAGTGCAACGCTTTCAATTAACAAAATACTTAAAATAACTTGACTAGGATTATTCTCCAAATTTGAAATTGTAGAGATTATTTTCTATTAGAAACTCTGTTTTGAAAGAGTTTTCTGTCTTACATTATTATTATATCTTTACCGATGTTTTCTCCAAGCCAACAGCTATAAATATCTTAAAGGGTCGCCACTATTCCCTCGCAATCCATTCTAAATATACCGAGTCCCTTCCACTCGAGTAAATTTCAACCACCGTATTGTATATGTAAATAAGTTTCATACCAACAAAAGTATACTTCAAACATAATGTATATAATTTACGAACATAGTTCCGTACATAAAACACCCTATTGTCGGACTCTGGAGAGCTTTCGAGAACATTTCATACGCCCCAGTTAGGAACACCTTTGGAATGCTTAAGGAGAATAAATCAAATATACGTAAAAATGTTGCCATACGTAACGGATTTACTTGTGCGAAGTTTTAATACAGCGGCTTCGATGGGAAGACCTGGATATTGTATTGATCTGTCATTTCCAGAAGTAGGTAAACACGTCCGTAGCTTACTTATGTTTAGCAATAATTTTATTCAACCTAGGGAAGTGAATGTCTCCGAGGCTGTAGAACGAATAGGAGTATGTATGTATGTATATTTTATTATTACTTAATTCATAAGCAGTTGATATAATTGCATTTGACCAGGACACCTCTTTTCACACGAACCTTATCTTTTTCTCGCAAATTTTAAGACTATTGAATAAGTATAGCCTTTTTGAGATTCTGAATGGAGACTACGGGCTGCCAGGCGCAGCTCAAGAGAATCACGAATGTGGACCTTATGAGGGTATAACTAAGTCAGAAGTGCGTTGGATGTTAGCTGCATTCATTTATGAGGCTTTATTTTCAAAATTTGGATGTCTTGACTGAAACGATGTTAAGAAAAAGACTGATTAATCCTAATAAATAAGGCTAAATAATATAGATACTATATACATGGAAACGACATTGTGTACGAATCAAAATTTACGAGACAGCGTGCGTATGCGATGCGACCACAAATTAATGAGATACTAGGAGCGCCCCGCGGTTTCACACGCATGAATTTCGGTTTTCCCGGTACATCAATTATTCCACGCGAATCATACATTTTACCGGGATAAAAAATTGCCTGTGTGCCATTCCAGACTATAATCTATCTCTGTGCCAAATTTCATACAGATCCGTTCAGCGTTCTGGCGTGATTAAGTAACAAACATCTATCCATCCTTTCATCTATCGATCCAAAATTTGACATTATTGATACTAGCTGCGCCCCGCGGTTTTACCCGCGTGGTGATGACTGATGATGATGATGATGATGACAATGAAAAGTATGTGTTATTCCAAGACCTGAAGTATCTACATACTAAATTTTATCCAAATCCGTCCAGCCGTTTTGGCGTGATTGAGTAACAAACATCCATCCATCCATCCAGTTTGGATGGATTCGCATTTATAATATTAGTGGGATGCCACTAGTGCTACAGATAGGACCAACATAAACAGCAAATCGAAATAATCCACAGATTAAACAGATATTAATATCGTATTGCTGTACGATCACAATCAATTTGTCTACTTAATCAATGCCAACGATCGAATCGTGGCTGCAAGTATCAGGAAATCGACACGGAAAAAACAAACCGTCATGTGGCAAGAAAATGGTAAGGTAGGGGCGATGTGAACCGTTTTATTAGAAACCGTGACCGAAACGGTTGATTACGGTGAGTAACACGGGGCCACGGACGGCCACAATCGCACGATTATCGTATGTGCTGCTCACACACTACTGCATGAGAATATAAACGATAATCACGACTTAGGTTCACACAATAGATGAGACCAACTCGAATACAAATCATAGTAACCTTACGATACAACCAGCAATTAAATAAAGACTATTTTACCGTGAGGTAATTTAATACAAAGCTTCAAGGCTTCATTTACGAATAACGACTTTCTGGAATAATCAAGCAGGTACGAGTATAGTATAAGAATAGGGAAGACAGTGAAAATATGGTTGCGAATATTTATTAAATAGTAACAAAGTGAGAGTTATGCGGTACCCTATCAGGGTCTCGTACGTTTAGGAATGGTAGACATAGTAACAATTCTTAAAAATAAATGTTATTCAGGTTAAAGATGCATACAAGCATGCTGTGACTGATGAAAATTTATTATGAAATAATATATACAATGTATACAAAACGTCTCAAACGTTCCAGAAACTACTTCAGTTTCTGGAAAGCACCTTTCTGCTGAAATGGTTTCAAATTGGCTACTTTGTCAGGCCCTCCCTTCCCGATTTTTATTCTGGTACTGTACCTAGGAAACTCTAAATAATAGCATCATCACACGCAAAAAATCGTATTATTTTATTATAGAATGAGACAATGGATCCCACACAATGGATACACAATTTTTTTCTAATAACATTTTTGTATTATTTTTTACGCTGCCCTAAACCAAACAAAGGGTAGGTAAATAATTATGTTTTCAACACGTTTGCTCGTAAAGCCTTATTACATCGTTTTAGGGCCATAAACGGAGCTATTACACACATTTGTGCGTAATAGAATTATCCCTACAAAGTTGAATTAGTACATTACTGCAAGTTATACCTACGCGAGTAATCAAAGCATTCTCAATTTAATCATTAAACGATATAAGGAATACCTACATGATTGTTTTTTCCTCGCAAATGTGTTGAGAAACGTCGTATGAAACTCGAGAGCTCTCTCATTACACACTTGGCTGAATTACGCCCTCGCCTGCGGCTCCCACTGCAACCCACAGCCTCGTGTGTAATGATCGACTTAGACGTTGGACACGCATAAATTATTTATGCCAGACGGACACACAACAGCTGTCACTCTCTTGTGTTTCTGTCAGCAGATCCTCATGATAACTACCAGGTAATTGTCCATCCTGATATCACAGCCAGCGATTGTATGTAGATGTGAATTGCGTATAATCAAGTACTTACAACAGATTAGCTCACAAAAACAGACGGTATCATTGCGTACCTATATATCATGTATAACCTGTGCGTAATATATTATGATACATAATTGTACTAGTATCTTTGATAATTTATCGTGTAACAATCCATGACATGGTTATTAAACTGTGATTCCTAGAACTTTATCAACGTACGATTAATATTGATGATCAATTTAATATCAAAGGATTAGCATAATTTTGTGCTTTACGATTAGAGTTAACGTTAAATTCTTTATAAAATGTAATCAACGAAACGTTGCTTTAATATAAAACATAATATCCGTGCTTAAAGCCATCGTATTTTCCGGCTCTGTCTGCTAAAATAGTTTATGATGAGAAGGAAAAATATATTTTGATATTATCCAGTCTCCAAATATATCACGAATACCTTAACGTTGAAGTAATCGTATCGTCGTATGCATAACTTGACCAATACTTTTTCACTCTGAAAATGTCACCAGCAGCGGTCACCCGGCATCCCAGTTATGCCTTACTGGGAGTACGTGCTATACCCAACTGAACGCATGTCATTGTGTAAACTCCGCTACGAGCTCTCGTATAAACAAGTAACATATATAACAAGTGAAAAACGCCCCTATTGCCCGGACAAACTATTGATTATCTGTGCCAGAATTGTACTACCTGATGGGCCGGTCCAAGAGTTCAGTATTTGTGTCCAACGACTGTCCGTCATCCGCGATATATGGCTGGCCTGCTCAGCGTCACTTTAATATCTTACAGTGACGTAAAGCATCGGTAACATTTGTCTTTTTTCTTATAATGTTGTGTGGTATTTTTGGCGTCTGATAACCTCAGTAGATTTCATTGCCTTGCATTGGTAAGAGAGAACTCGAGAGTGCACTGGTATTTAAGAAATCGGCTTTATTTTGTATCCTGAATCGTTAGGTTAGCTCATGGTCTCCCGAAACGCTTCTCAAGACTAAACTGGTATCAACACGAATATTCGATAGGACAGCGAGTGATAGGTTATATTATGCACCTTGTACAGATCCTATCTGACCTATCCTGACTGATACTAGCCTTACTAGCTACTAGAGCTTGTACATCTTATCATTATCGTATCAGCCATATGACATCAACTGCTGGACTTGGGCCTCCAGCATTGATCTCCACAAGGATCGATTGGAAGCGACCGGCTACTCTTTCCTGCGATCTTAGCCAGGTCGCCCGTCCGCCTCGCCGGTGAATGTTCTACGCTGCACTTGCCGGTCCGTGGTTTACACTTGAGTACCTTTCGATCTCATCGGCCATCATTTCTCCGATATTATTGTGTCCCGCCCGATGCCACTTCAACTTGCTCATTCGCTGGGCTATGTTGGTGAAATTTAGTTTTTTTTTACGGATCCTCATTTCTGATTAGATCGCGTAGAGAAACCCCGAGCATGGCTCTCCTCATCGCTCTCTGTACGAATAGTTGGGTCCGAAAGTTTATACGCGTTTAGGTGCTTACCGCGTTACGATTGGGTACAGTCATGGGATGGAAACCTGACTGGAAACTTTGGACAACGTTATGGCTTATTGATCGACATTTATGTAAAAAAATTGTGTCTAGTTATAATACAATAAATATATATATATAATTAATATATACACTATTCTCTTGACGCAAATAAACTTTGATAATTTGAATCTATTAGCCCAGCACACTGACAAGTTTAGATAAATTTATCACTGATAAAGGGATAAGAGTTATAGATATGATTATCAGATAATTCTGTTATGAATTGAAATATATTTTTGTAAAATTTACATTATGGAAATTCTATATCTACTATCACTGTTCTTATTTCTAGAACAATAGAAGCATCTCGTCCTTTCGGGTCATAGAAAGCGGATATTCAAATTTGACAATGATCGGATTACTACAACACTATGGCGAAGAGAACCATACATTGTAACAAGGCCCCCATAACTAGAAAAAGAAAACATACTTGATCTAAACTGTATATACAGTCTTTTCTAATAAGTTGTAGATATTACGTTATATAGCGTCGGTATGTAGATAGTTCAGGTCCGAGAATAATACATAGGCTAATTATCATCATCATCACATGATGACCATCACAACGCGAGTAAAACCGCGGGGCGTAGCTAGTTTGAATATAAACCTTTAAAAACCCTGTAACAATGAGGTTACATTATAAAGATATATTCACACATACGTATATTATTTTTGTATAGGTTACTGAACCCTTCTACCCACGGCCGCTTATTATTTTACAATATTCATATTCAAATATGTTTACGGCTGTATGCAAATATGTTCTCAGTTACATTGGAAGGGATCCTTAAATATATGTATTTATTTCTGAGTGAATAAAATGAGCCTCACAGATAATGTGAGGTTGCGTGGTTTTTTACACTTCAAAGGTTTAAACTATACCCTTCAAACCGGAACACAGTAATGCAAACACTACTGGAAGAAATAGATATGGTGATAGTAGGGCGCCCCGGGCGACTCCCCATAGAGTGCCACTACTCTTAATATGGAAAATAGTGTAAAACTAAAATAGCACATGTTATATAGGTGGTTCTGATATATTATATAAGTACGTGAGTGCAACGCTTTGAACCAAGAAACTGTCTGAAGGGCAACTTGAACGTTCCGCACGTGCCCATGCTTCCATCAGTTATTATCAAACATTACGGTTGGTATGTGAGCACGCTAATACAATGTTTTCATAAGTATAGGAATACAGTAAAATAACATAGCTTGTTTCTATATCACTATGTATAATTACATTTCTAAGATGAGTGTGGCTTGAACAGGGTTTACATTTATTTATAAATTCATTTCATTAGTTCGGCTTGCGCTAACGACACTACCGTGATTATCACACTAATTATAAGGGCGAAAGTTTGTTTGTTTGTCGTATGTATTTATGTTACTCCTTTACGCTGAAAGGGCTGAAACAATTTGAAATTTGAATGAAAATATCTTATATCCCAGAATAGCACATAGACACTTTTTACAGGAAAAACTATAGTACCCGTGGGGTAATTGAGGTAGCGGTAAAACCGTTGTCCACACAGTGAAACCACAGGGAGCAGCTAGTACAATATAAATCATGTTAGAATATCTAATATATAAAAATCTCGTATCACAGTGTTTGTTATCGAACTCCTCCAAAACTCCAAAACGTTTTGCCCAATATATTTTGTCATTTTTTTTTTTGTATTAGGGTTTCCTATAAGCAAGCACTGAGCGCCCTCACTGAGCTCATATCTGGTACAACAATACAGGATATGTTTTTAGAATACCGATAAAATTGGCTGGAGTTGGAATTACATAGCTATCAAAAATACCTCGCATTTTTTAATCAATATTAGGTCCGACACTCCTTTTTGCATATTCAATACATCTTGCAATTTTCGCATATAACAATCACGCCTAATAAAATATGTATTTTACCAGCGTATACTAGTTGCTTCGATGAATATCGACGTAATTATGAAATCGTAACATTTTAAGCGGGTTATCAAACCGATCAGCCTGTGTTGTAAAGCCGCAGCTGTGTTGACCACACACCTTGTTCAAAGAGATATGTGATCACATGCTGTGCTGCTTTTGCATACCTATAAATACCTACACATGTTTATGGTGTCAGGGCTATCACTTTATCTGCGACAAGCGTAAGCACTTTAGTCAATCACCGCAATCTAATCCGAGACTAACATAATCTGTTGAATAATTTATTAAATTCAAATTTTAATTGTAATGTAGATTAGTGGAGAAGTACGTCGTGCAATGCAAGCGTAATTAGATTGCGGGAATTATCTTCCGTAGAAAGCTTAATTTATCCCTTGTACCAGGAAATTGCTTGATTATAGAGAGAAAAAATATTTCTCGGGCGGGATTGAAATACGCATTTCTTGACACACCGTGTCAGACATGGATCACTATTAGTTCTATTTGCTTCGGAGCTGTTTATTAAATTGAAGTACCAGCTTCACATATTTACAAAAATATAAAATAGATTTCTTATTAAATAAAGAAATAATTAGAACTTTTCCAAATCAAATCAAAACACCAACGTATTAGTTTATACATGCATCATAAGCTATTCATCCAAATCCTACAAATACCTAAATATGGAAAATACCATATCCGACCCGACAGCGGGCCACACCTAGACTCTCGCTGCAATGAACTTTTTTTAACTAGAATAATAAATATTATTATCGTTGAGCAGACGTCAGTGCTTTGATAATAATAATCATCATGTGACACGCTATAGTTGCGAAATGTTTAATCTAAACAAGTCAACAATAAATATTTTCATTATTTACCTTTACTGGATTCATCATTTACTTGTCCAGTAGGGCAAAAGAGACATTTTTATTGCATAAAAAAACAGCCGATGAACTATAATGCTTAAAAAAGGCAATATAAAGTTTTAACCATTCCATTGTATTCAATTACAGGCCATTGAAGGCAGCCCTGGAAAATCCGTTCCCAGAGAATGGACACAGCCGAGCAGCGCGACACGTATTATACGCTCAATTACACTCTGTGAGACGGCCGGCTACTGGCCACCGGCTCTCTACGCCTCAACCTCCAGATATAATACTAATCTCCCTCTCCAACTTATACTATCCTGGTACCTCTAATATTAATCGCACAGGTGAACCGAACTTAATCAGGCAACAGCTGTGATCCGATATAAGAAAAATATCTCCCTTAAGAATTTATGTATTCAGCGCATAAAGCCCGACTATAATAAACATCATCATCATCAGCCACAAGTCATACACAGCTGGACATACGCCTCCCACGTTGATTTCAACAAAAACTGGTTAGAAGCCGCCCCGCATCCAGCCCTTACCTGCGATCTTACGAGTGATTAGGTCGTCTGTCCACCTTTTCGGTGACCGTCTTATGCAGCGCTTGCTAGTCCGTGGTCTCCACGGTGCGGGGAAGCATCAGACTATAATAATCGTTATGAGTTAAACTGCACACTTATCTGATCTCAAGTCTGAAATAAATTAAATCTATTTCGTTCCGAATCCTCTGCGAAACTGGTTGCAGCGATTCCAATTTAAGCTGGTTGCGATGCGAATATTATTTTACTGACATCGGAGTTGCAGCGAATAAATGGCGGACAAATGTGAATGGAATATTGAGAACGATTTTGTTCCCCCCTTTAGTAAAGGAGCATATGAAATCACTGCAAATAACTTCTGCGCACAGTTATAGCGTCGGACATTCTTTAACACATTTTACGAGGAATCCTCGATGTGAGAAGTCAATGTGCCATGCGATCCTGTGAGATAGTTTCTGATATTACCCTCGGTACGATCATATTGCACTTTACTGACAACTGTATTAAAACCTTTGTAAACTGATTTCGGATCCATACAGTTTATATAATAAAATAAACAATTAAAAATATTGACAAAGCAATTTCTAAAAACAAACCCCCGGTAAACGTAACGCGTACAGGCATGAAATTATCTTAAAGAACCGCAACAAAAATAATGTGATTTCTCGACGAATGAATTTTAAAAATATAGAGACGGAAAATGTCACCCGCGAGGGTCGCGAGGGGTTTGAGGAAAACATTTCAGTCTCGCGTTGTCAAAGGGCGAGGAGAGTGGCAGGAGCTGTGCTGTCGAAATATGAGAAACTACTGCATTTATTAATCCGCCTGCACTGTTCCCACATAAACGCGAGCTAAGTTAATATTTTCGCTCAAATTTCCCTTTAAATGGAGAATACGTCTAGACGTGAAACAGATGCTGTGAAAAGTTTTGCGGCGAATTTGAACTTCGCATGTCATAATCATAAAAAGTTCTAATCCCAGCAAGCAGAACTAACAAAGGTTTTGACTTTACTGACTGAGACTGCGGATTATGTTGTGCCATACGACGGTGGCTGCCCCCTTGTTAGACGAAGCGGCACAACCAATACATTACTAGGTCCCTGAACTTGAGTCTCGATTGTGTAATATATTTTTAGCCTGGAACGAGATAGCGAACACTCATATAACACTGGGGGACGCGACATTAAAAAATGAACAAATAATGCAAAGATCTAATGATGCACATATTGTGGCCGCCTTGATCAAACTTTACACAATTGACATCGTTATTTGTTCTTGTATCGATAAAAATTAACTATTCGTTTTAATGATCTTTCTCATGTTTACGACTTATTGAATGCTATTGTGAGGATTGGAAATCATACTGTGCTCGCCAACCCGCCTGCCAAGCGTGGCGAGTATTGGCAAATCCTTTCTGTATGGGGGAGGCATATGTCCAGCAGTCGATGTGCTATGGTTGAGATGAAGATGATGATGATGATAATGATGAATGCTATTTATTAACCAACTTCAAAAAAGGAGGAGGTTCTCAATGAGTTCCGTATGTTTATTTTAATAATATTAATTACCTCAGAACTTTCCACTGGGTGAACCGATTTTGATGATTCTTTTTTTATTTGAAAGCTGGTGCCCGTGTGGTCCCTTTTAAGTTTCATCAAAATCAGCCAAATGGTTTTTGAGTTACACTCCAATAAATGAAAAGTGCTACGACATCGACGACGTTATAGTTGCGGGTGAAGTAATAGGTGAACATACACAATGACAATTAATTCCGTGAGTAGTACTAAAAATGGGTGAAAAAAAATGAAATCAAAAGTTTAAAATAACTTGTCGAAATATGTGGTATGTGTATGGTAAAGTATGTGTGTAAATGGGCCCATACGGAAAGCACCAGATTTCAAATAAAACAAGAATTATCAAAATCGGTGCACCCAGTCGAAAGTTCTGAGAAACAAACATACGGGTCGCATTGAGAACTTCCTCCGTTTTTTAACCGACTTCAAAAAAAGGAGGAGATTCTCAATTCGACCCGTATGTTGTTTTTTTTTATGATCGATTGGCATAATAACCATAAGTAGAACAAACGATAACTAGCCCAAGAAAGGATTTACAGAAAAACTTAAGTTTTTATGTCATATGCCCTATTTCTGGTTCGCTGGTCAGGTGAGAAGAAATATTATACGTCAAGAAAATAAAGCTTTTAGTCTGGGCTATGGATATTTTTGCTTGAGTCTATCTGGTTTTGACTTTTGGGTACTTTAGTTGTGACCTGGGATACTGTTTTAGCGGTTACATATTCATAATGTAATAGTTCATATAAATAATTCAAATCATGTAAGGAGTGTGTGGAACGCATCAAAGTATGTATTCGAATTCGAAACGTGTAATCTGGGCCGATCGACGTCCTTTACTTCTCGATTTTCTGGTAAATATGTCCCTTTGGGATTTAGAAAGCGTTCCAGATTAATGGTGTTGCCTTTCTTATTCGATTTTCGGAGTTTTGCATTTCAGAAATTATATATTTATTTGTGTCAAGTTACATTAAAATATTAATTTGAAAACTATCACGAGTTTCGTTCATCATTAATATCTAAGAACCGGCGAAGACTCGCCTGATATTTCATGGAAAATTACTCTCCGACCATGATCTGGGAGTTATGAACGTGCAAGGGGGGCGGGGGCGCCAGCCTTAACATTTAGAGCATTTTCGAACAATAAATGTTTTGGGATAAAAAGTAGCCTAGGTATTAATTCAGGTTATATAATACCTACATTCTGAATTTCAATAAAATCTATCAAGCTGTCAAGACATGGAAGAGGTAAAAAATACATAAGAAATACAATTTGACCCTTCTGATTAAATTGCCAACACGTATTTGAGACGCAGATCAATTTGCCATAACTCTTGAGAAAGCTTTGTTAACAGAGGTCTGACATAGAAATCAAAGTAAATATGTGGTCACAAGAGTTTTCCCCCTTACAGTAATTTCATTTTCCTTTGTGCTGCCCGCGCAATTATGGTACAATTTCGTTCACACTGGACTGGACACCTTGTTATTACTTCGCAAACTGGTAAATTATTATTGAACTGTACGTGTTCCTTTATAGAACATAAGAGTTATTTCACTTCACTGTGTTCCATAATTAAAATGGTTTCGAGCTTCACCTTGGTTTGTAAGTTCAAACGAGTTGAAGTTAGCCTTGGTGAAATTACCTACTACTTATCAATTAATACCAGAATAGGCCATATTTCGTACTGAATTTACGATATCCATGAATCCTCCTCCTAGTTCGTTCACTCTTGACAGAGTGGTCGTGGTTGAAGACTATGCCTTTTAAGTAGACAACGCAGCCCTTACGGATGTGTCTCCACTCGTTGCGGTTTTCAGAGTCTCGGGTGCTTTGGACTATAAAGGTTTGTGTTGCAGCTTTTATAAAGTCTGTCCAACTTGTAGGTGATCGACCGCAAGATCGCCTGACTTCTACTGGTCCGTGATGTCATGGTTCCGTGTTGATATCAACACGGAATTTTCGAATATTCGAATTTCGAATATTCACGAATATAAACACGGAATCATACGAATGTGCGTAATAATATAATAAACCGGCGCTTCCTTAAACTTGTAATAAAAACTAATTAGCACGCGTAGATCGTAATTAGTAGATCTTTAGATTTTTTGTTGGTAATGTGAATTATATTTTTAGTCGATAGACTATAACTAGTGGTTAGCCCCAAAACTTACGAAGTACAAATATTTTCGCATTTTAGGTTTAAAAAACGAATAGTCATAACAACACATTATCACGCATGTTTCCCGGAGTGGTAAGCAGAAATCACATATTTCCACTTGCCGTAACAGGCTTCGGTATATATCTCTTACTCTTATTTAAACCGTTCTAACACGTTACAATCTTTTTCGAATAGAAATGTATATAAGTAGTATCAACATTTAAACCTTAACCTTACTTTTGGGACGAACTTACCTTCCGCCAGATTTCAAGATCGTTCGTTAGAACATACAAACATAAAAAACCAAACACTGATTCGCAACCTTCTTTGACATATTGACAAAACAATGACATATCACATTCAAATTTCGCATGAAATTAAATTCTCATATCACTACAAGCCCGAATTTAATACATCGTATAAACATATGTAGGAGGAAAATATTCGACCATGAGCTTGTTATTTTTTTTTTATATCACACTTATACCCCTGCACTAGGATCCGTGTCGCGGGAGGCATGGACACACACAATCACAGTGCACAAACACCCAAGAGCCGTGACAAACATCTACACTCATCGCACAAATGTTTGCCCCTGCCAGGATTCGAACCCAGGGTCCCGGAGACACAGAAGTCATGTCACTGACCCTGACCACTGCGCCACGGCGACCGTCAAACTATTTAACTACCCTACTGCCAGATTAAAAAAACTACCGATTAATCTTAAAAACATGATTTACAAATACGCGAACATTCACAAAAGCTGTCATTGCGCCCTGTACTTATCTCTGTTTAAAAACTGAATAAAAATAAAAAAAGTGGAATTTTACCACTTATGCGCCACTTGACATTAATGATGGCGACCACATTATATCTTTCAGTTTGCTAGGTGAAGTGTAACTGACGTGAGAATCTCAGTGAAATCTCGCGAATGCATGCTACCCGGCCATTGTAATAACCTAATGACACAACAGCAGCAGTCAGTCGCATAATAACTGCAATTATGTAGCAACTAGAGCCATGTAGCCGTGGGGTGCCCAGTTTCGCTATTGTCCTCTTTACGTGTGATTTGACCAGGGGGGCTTAGGAAACCAATAATTAATATTGTATTACAGAAGTCTTACGTACACAATAAATACAATTCTAGTTGACGACCAAACGAGCAGTGCTACGCTATCTTTGAAACAGATGCGCTTGAGATTACAAACCATTCTCCTAATTACACCGATTACGGGGTCTGTTAGTGTCAACTAGGCCTAAGCGTGACAATTCTAAACTAACTAATTAAGTTAAACAATTTTCTTGTCCCTTTTGCAGACTCAAGTTGCACCAGGATTTTGCTCCGTTTCGAATTGACTAAGAAAGTGAAACGCTCTTGGAGGATGAATAATATGAAACTGGAATGGGTGGCCGCTGGTGGCAGTTTAATATAACGCTTCTGTGCTTCGAAGGGCACGTTAAGCCGTCGTTTTCTTTTGTTATCTTAAGGTAGCATTCGGTTCTTAGCGACCGCGACGCATGAATGCGACCATTCAACTACGCGACCATGGTCGCCTGTCGCGGGGCGACCCCTAGCTTTCCGATGTCAGCGACGGCGACATCGCCACTCTTGCCGCAGTTTTATGGGTGACGGTATTATTAATAAATAGTGTGTTAAAAATGTATAAAACACGGGAATTACTCACGTCATAAATCAGAGGGTTCCGACTACAGTATCAGTACTAGGGAAATTGCGACCGCGTCCGTGAGCGCCCCCTATTCTTCTTGAAAAAGACTATAGTCTTGTAGTTCTTTAGTATAATCTAAACTATATTCGGAACCCTCGGACTTATTACGTGAGTAATTCCCGTGTTTTATACATTCATAATGTGTAAAACCATGTCAGCTTTAATAACAAAAGTGTGTTAAAATTGTAATTAGAGTTGAATAAACAGTAAAAATAGAAATACACCAGTACTTACTTGTTTTATTCAATGCTTTGCCAAAAACGACTCACATATTGTCCCTCACAATGTTGTCTTTATAAGATGCGACCCTTAAATCATATAAAGATGGGTTTTTATTCGCTAATTCTATCAACTTCTCGTCCTCGTTTGGTGAAAACGCCGCCATTTTATGTGCGAAAACGGCACTGTAGCTTAGGCGCCAACCGAACCCGCAATACCCAGAGTGGCGGATTTTAGCTAATACTCCTCTCTGAGAGGACTGCTCATACCTCATAAGAAGAAACGGAATGGGCTAATTATTTAATGTTTAAATATCTCTAATATAAAGCAGCTATACTACGGAATATATGTAAGAACGTGTTGAGCGCGATGGCTATGCGAGAGCGATCGAAGACAAAAAATTGATACGTGTTGTGTAATGTAGGATGTATCTACAGATTGAAAGTTGTGACGCCAAAGTCTAGATGATCAATAATTCATCATTCATCAGAGTTATTAAATGACCGGACTAATTAACTCTTCAGTTACTTCTGAGTTATTAAAGATAACAAACAGCTGGCCCGTTTAAGAGAACACGTTTTGAAAAGGCTATCTTAGCAATCACATAGGTACGTTATTCACGGAACTGTTCTGCAATATTTCATACTACCACATTCACAGATATTGACTGAGACACATTTTGTGCAACAATTATACAAGCTTTCCTTCTGATGGATTGCTTTGAGAAGTCTGTTTCGACCTAAGCAATCTTCAACGTTTCCAACTTACTTGAAACTTCCATCAAAGCTTAAATTTTGTTCGTTTCAAAACAATCACTTCAATCAATTGAGCTTCAGTTTACTGTAACGACCTAGATTGATTGTGTACTCTGACCATTAAATTGGACAATAACATCGTTGACTTAAGATTGTTGTCCGTTCTTACCACAGAATATGTACAGTACGTGTATATAATATGATCTGTGGTCCTTATAGTATCTACAATCAGATATATGCCTACACAATTGTTAACCCCGGCTGCTGTTGGCTTTTCTCGGTCCGCAATCATTTGTTAGACTAATTTAGCTATTATATAGGACCTGTCAAAGTCCATAATCACTTTAGATCATGCTGTTATATTATTAGTCAGATCATCATCTTTACCATCTTAACCATAGGACGTCCGACCACAGCTAGATAAACAGGTTGGAGATGAGAAAGAAGATCTGTACAAATACAGTTGACGCAATTCCCAGATGATAAGCAAATTAAGTGATTACGAACAGAGCACTTGTCAGTATCGGGAAAAGCCGACGGAGTCGTTTAATTATTGAGTGGTGTTCGGACCGCTAGGTACAGCGTAAGATATCCGACAAGGTAGACGTTGGTCATTGGACTTGATAGAATGAAGACAAAGAACGACGTTGGAAGCATTCTACCAACCGATTGTTTAGAAATATTTTAAAAGACATACAATGTAAGGGAGTACATGTCTTTCAGCATCCAGCTAATATCATCCATCTATCATACTTATAGTCGAATTGGCCCTAATTCTGTTAATCACACGAACTAGCTAAAATTCACTAAAATTCTTTAAATTGAAATAGCTCGTAATCTATTTGCGCTAAAATTCAAATTCGTATAACACCAGCAAATACAACGCTCTCACTAATATTAGATGAGTTTTATTCCATTGCTGGCCAATTGCGGGTAGTTTTAGTAGGCAATAAATGAGTGGCGACTTAATTCGCTAAAACTACCCGCAAATTTAATAAATACATTTAATTTTAGTAATGTTATTAATAAGTCTCATACTAATTTAGACTTTATCGTAACCATAATATAAGAACTGATTTAGTTTTCCAAGATTTAGCTCAGTTGAATAAGCGAATCATCACCATGTTCATGTTATTAAATAATGCCAATCATATAAAAAGAAGATAACAGTGAAACACAGTGTAAATATGTATTGAAAATATAATTTCAGGCATTAAATTAAGCATAATTCTGATAGGATAAACTTCCGCCGCGTCGTTATAAATTTTGAATAAAATTTACAATGATATTTTTCCAATAGGTACTTTTGAAATGGGGTTATGTATGTAGAAAAAAAGGAAATAAATCCCTGAACTCCGAAACACAACTTTAGTATTTGTAGGCAAAGAATAAGCATCGTTTCAGCATAGGAAGCTCCAAACAATTATCACAATCACTGTGGTCAAAATCTAGGAACATGACCGCAACCGGAGGTTAAAAACCGCCTCAATAGCCTGGGAACCTTCAACCATAGTTCAATGATCCACGTTTTATACGAACGTCACGCAGGGGTAGCCACGAAAACGAACTCTTGTAACTCTATATACACACAACATACTATATTCTTACCACGTCACACAAACATATTAATTCTTCTTCTTCTCTGTCGTGACACTCTTGGCAAAGTGGTCGTGGTCGTCATGACAGGGGTGGTGGCGAGCTTCACAATTCGTATATAAGTACTATATATACTAATAATAATACTGTAATATGTAATAATACTATATAAGCCAAAGATTTAAGACACCATCGAAACCAGATGGCACGCGATGGGGATTCTACTTTCCCTCGAACTTCTTGCCTATACTACATTGTGAAACTAAAGACAACTTTAGTGTTTGGTTTTAGAATAATATTACTACTCTAGACTACCTCTATAAAAGGGTCACGTGACCACCAAAGGACCCGAGTGTCTAAACATATACTAAAAACCATTGGGTTCGAGCGTTCAGTGTTTCTCTAAAAGGTTCTCAAGACATAGGTCCATTTTGAAAGTTGCTAGTAACATTAATTATATATGTACTTTTAAAAATCAGAAGTCCTTTATAGCATAAACTGCAACGAATGGCGTTATGAACAGTTTTCCTTATCAGACATACAACACCGTATTACTTGGAATTGCGACGGGTACCTACGTATTAAATTGATTATTAAAATGTTGCTATTTAGAATGCTGAGTAGTGCAATAATATTGAATAACCTTTACATAAAATTAATAACTTAGTTCAGAGTACATCTACTTGATTCGCTAGCTGAAGAATTAAAGGACTAATGTAAATCTAATCAAGAGATAAATCAAATGATTCTCATTAAAAATTGTACACTATGTAAAGTTATTTACTGGTAAGAAATAGCATAAAAATATCTTAGACGAATAGGCAAATACATAAAGCATGATAAATATAAGGCTTAGTCGCAAAAACATGGCAATAAAATATCGCATGGCTCGTTAACTCAACTCAAAGCCGTGAAACCTTTTTCTTTGTTATTTAAAAATCATAGCGCGTTTGTTCAGTGACGGAACCCTGCAATAAGATATCAACTTTCTTTCGAAATCCTTTCAAACAAGTACCTACAGCAGGTGGCAGTATTCTATTTAGACATTGGGCCGCAATTTCACCAATACGAGTGAGCCGTGTTGATTGTTTGACGATCATTGACGATTGTTTGTAAACAAACAAAGCTATTATATTTTCGTAGAGATTTATCGTCTATATGAATGCACTTCACGACACAATGTTACAATAAATATTTATACATTTGAGGGTAGTGTTTATTGGATAATATATTTATACAAGAACACAATTTAAGTGTTCATATTAAATAGACACATTTCAAACATAACAAAACGAAAGGAAATAATTGAAATGTAAAGTTAATGTTGAACACATTAAAAATAAAAATATTAAATATACATATAACATGTAAGGCCGTTAATTATATTATATAATATATTAGAAGTTAAAAAAAACGACGACAATAGATTGAATTTAAATAAAATAACGCAGAAGAATCATAGTCAAATGATTCAGATTTCTCAATTTTTTTCCGATGTAATTTTTGACGTGATAACGTTTTATAAATTGATGGATGCCAAAATGAAAAATAGTAACGGTAACATTCCTGTAACGTTCCACCTAAGTTTTATCTAGATCTAGATAATATAATCAAAGTCAAAGTCAGTAAGTCAAAGTCAAAGTCAGTAAGTCAAAGTCAAAGTCTTAGTCTTAGTCTTAGTCTGAGTCTTAGTCTTGTGTCAAATGTCAAAAGTCAAATGTCAAAAGTCAAATGTCAAAAGTCAAAAGTCAAAAGTCAAAAGTCAAATATCAAGTCAAAAGTCAAATGTCAAATGTCAAATGTCATGTGTCATATGTCTATGTCAATGTCAATGTCAATGTCAATGTCAATGTCTATGTCATACATGATTATGTCGTTATCACGTAAATCTATCGTCCGTAAACCGACTTTACAGACAACCAATTTTTTTTCACTGGGTGAAACCGCGGGACGCTACTAGTCTATAATCAAATTACTTTTATATGAGGTCATTTCATTTATGGGTCATTAAATTTCTTTAGATTGTGAAAATATAATTAAATCGGAAGTTAAATCAAGGACTACTAATGGTGCTTAGATAAAAAAAATAAACAGTGTGGCCGCGAATCGCGCTAGTTACGATATTTTTCAAAAATGCTAACTAGGTGAGATTTACGTCTTAAGCGTTATCAAGCTCAGATACCGGAGGCTGTATACACAAAGTTATCAAGACTACAAATATATTAAACACTGTACGTAATTCAACAGCGGTGGATGTTATACGAACGTGTTTGGAGAGCTGCTCTTAAAACTTAATTACATATTTATACAGAAGACACATTACATCAGCAGTGTTTAATCTCGGCTGAGGTGTTACGTCACAAATTTGAAATTATGTTCGAGATAAATTTTAGCTCATTTACTCAAAATCAACTCGACGACACGGCGGCAATTTTATTTTATTTACAATATAGGCAGGCGTTGGACCCGTATCTCACCATGTGAACGATGAATAAAGATGTATAGATATGTTTTACATACATATAGTATATTTATTTTCATACGAATAATATAACTTTATTTGAAAATATGACATAGAGCAAAATAACATAATGGAGGAAAGTCAAAGCTATATTGTTTTGTATATATTTTGTTCAAAATATTTATTGATTAATAAAATACACCTGGCTTGTGTAATTCTTTGAAACATTTGACCATAAATGAATAACGGGGAGGATGAGGCATAAGTCGAGGGCCGAAAGCATTGAAGATATGTAGATAGATATTGCAAAATACTACATCTATAGGTAGGTATATACGCTACACGTTATCTACAGTAAAAATGTCTAACATATTATAGTTGACATGTCATACATTTGCAATGTATGTACGTTTCTTATTCAATATCCTGAATAAGAAAGATATAAACGGGAGGATATTCCAACAAATTTGAATAAAGAACAATACAGTACATAAATTAACTTTCATTAATATTAATAACGATAGGATCATTATCCGTTGTAAGGCAGCTAAATTTTTCAAGCGAGACGTAGTACGTTAGTATGTTATTCTCGTAGTGTGTTATTAGTATTAGTTATTACTCACCGGAACATAACTGCCCACACAACACCCCTCCGTTATTTATACGAGTACATTCACAGGCTGCTACAGTTTATGTACATATACATACATCGCTTCACCATCATAAAATCTATCGCAGAGAAGTTCAACAGAATCCTATATTTATATATATCAACTATGTACTACCGTGTAGCTTACCCGTTGCTAGTTTTACATCACTCGTACCTGTAACATAAAATTATTGTTTTAGACGTTTCCTCGTAGCCATCTATGTATCGAATACTTATTAATTAGCGAGCTAAAATCCTACTAGTATTATAAATGCGAAAGTTTGTGCGTATATATGTATGTTTGTTACTCTTTCACGCAAAACCTACTAAACGGATTTCGATGAAATTTGGAATACCGATGTGTACACCGTGGATTTTCATTATCATCATCATTGTTTTTCTTCACCAGGTGGGTATAACGGATACATATTCAATTGATTTATACAATGGCATGATTGAATTATGAAAAGAAGAATCAATTTCGCTATTTCTGTGGCAATATCTTGTCGTGTAGACCTAGCCAGGGAAGTGGCACGAATCAGGTAGTCAATAAACTAAAAATTATGACACTAATTAGTGTTAATTAGTTAAGGACAACCTTTAATTGCTTGAAGTAACGTTGTGGCAATTGTCCAATAGGGCAACTCGCAAGACATGTCTGTGACTAAAGGTATAAAACTGATAGAAACAATAGTTACCAATTTGAGTATTGCAAAACGACTTGTAATCTAACTAAATAGGTTCACTCGATCGAGTAAACAGCCTTTGGTATAGCTTTAGCCAGTACAAAAGGTTGTGTAAGTTGGTTGAAGGCATCAATGAACGAGCCATTGTGTTTCAGAGACTCGGCGCGCTGCTTAACTGTTTCTGATTATTTTCGATGTCTTTGTGCAATACAAAGAGAAATTCATTTATTTTTAATCAAGTTCGAGTAAAGAGTGATCAAACGATGATAGTATTGGGTTAACGGCCGTGGAAGGTCACCGCACCATAAAAATGGGAGACGCGTTGCCTTTTCGGGTTTATAGTGTTTTACACAAGTACCGTTTTGAGTCGATTCCAGTTTTACTGCTTATAAAGCGAGTTCCGTTTCCTTCTAGATGAGTAATTTACATCACAGTCATGACTGTTACATTTATACTGTTCTGTTACATATTTCTATAAAATCATTTTTCTATAAAAAAAACCTCAGACGAAATTACTAGAAATACGAAAACTATTCATAATAAAACGTTGGAGTATTTTTGTCGTTTACCATATTTTATGATTTGTAGTAAGGACCGTCGTCGTGGCTCAGTGGTACTGCCTTTAGAACCACGACCTCGGATTCGAATCCCGGCTGAGGCAAACGTTTTTGTGACGAATAAAGTTGTTTGTTTTCGTGTTTTGGATGGTAATGTATTGTTATTGTGTGTGCCCATGCCCCCGCGACCCACACGGGTGTTGAGTGTAATAAAACAAAATATGTTATCGATATCGGGGTGTTCTTTCGTAAATCTTGATGACTTTGATGGTAACTTCTTTCAGATTATATAAGGTCTTAAGGAAATGTGAACCCCTTCCAATAATAGCTCTTCTATATATTGATTTATGACATGACGCACAATTTAACTTCGAACACATTTATACAATAAAATGCTTTGATAAAACAGCTTCATGTTAGCAGAGAGATCCGGTAGTTAACTTTTAAAAGGCGTAATGGTTTTATGCTTTCGACGACTCGTGTAAGTGGAGCCCATGAGTTACCAAGAGTTGAAACATTAGGAGGAGATTTATTGGCGTGTGGTGTGAATCAAGCGGCTAATGTAGATATTTGAATATTGCTCAATAACAACAGTACGCCTAATGATACTTGATATATAATTGAATTGTAATGTTGGCAACGCTTTTAGCTTGAGACAGTAGAGTCACGCACTGTTAATGTTGCTTTGTGGACGAAACCTTCGTGTTGATTATCTACAAGCTTCATACTCAGTAAATGTACCACTGAGACAAAATTTGAGACTGGTCGCTGTACCGTGATAAATGTTACACGGCAGTAATAATTAATGTAAAGCAAATTTTTAAGCGATAGTGGCTCAGTCCTGGAATCGTCGTCTGTGAAATTGACGGACGCTGGTTCGATCCTCAAAAACGGCTTGAGTTTGCGGTTATTAACACCGTTATCAAATTCTTAGCATCGTGGTGGGGCACTTTCTAGCCTATCACTCTTGTAGTTTGTAAACCTGTCACTAAACGTATAATAGTATGTTTAGGTAGCAGTTCTTGAGAGCCAGTAAATATTCTAGGTCTAGCGTGATTACATCATCCACCACATTAACACTGACCATGAGGTGAGGTAGTGGTCTAACGTTAGATCTATAAAGTATAAAAAATTGTTTATTCAATTTAAAAAAGGTAATAATTAAAGCACAAAACAGACACGCAGCATAAAACAATCGACGATGACGGCATGGGTGCATTAACCATCTGTTGACAGAGGTAAACCTGTTGGTAACCATCAATTAGCACGATTAAAAATATTCATAAAAACAATAAGCCCCAACATAACAAAACGTAAAGCGAGCACAGTGTTATCCTAAGATTACTCATGTTTATATACAACATAAATATATTCTAACCCGCATAAGCTGAACTACCACCATCGTCTGGTAATCCTATGTACGCTACAATTTTATGACTGAGCGATGATGGAGCAGATTAACCAATAGCTAACACCCGGGCGTTAATTGCTTCTAATTTAAGGATTAGATACGAGCCCTTCGTTTAACCGATCATTATGATTGTTACTTATTGAACGCTTTTTATCAATCACTAGAGTTCCGCCCGGCTTCGCACGGGAAAAATATGACAAAATTATAATGATCTTTATTATTTTTTGAAAATATAATACAGCCATCATCACCCGGGGATAGTGTAGCTTCCCAACAGTGAAAGAATTTTTCAACTCTGTTCAGTAGTTTCGGAGCCTATTCAATACAAACAAACAATCAAATCTTTCCTCTTTATAGTATAAGTATAGATTTGCTGGTACGTGGTATTGACGATTTTTGTGACCTCACGTCATCACACGTGAACGAACAGTCTATATTTTCGGCATGAAAAGTAGCCTATATGTTGTTCCATGGATATCTATCAGGGGTAGCTATCTTCATTCTAAACTTCATTCATATCCGTTCAGCCGTTTCAGCATAAAAGTGTAACAAACAGCCATACACACAAACTTTAATATTATTAGGATTTTTTTATATGTATATTTTATACTTTTAGTCACCCAGGCTCCCTGACTCAGAACGATCGACCACTAACCGAATTTCGATTCGATATTTTTCATTCATTTTATATTTTAAAGTTTTTTAATTTGCAGATATATTGTTAACGTAATGGAATATTCTAATATATACTTTTATCAATAACAAAATTGTCGTGCAAATGTTTGAAATAATTTTATAAAAAGTCTGTGATACTGGATTTATTCATTACCGAATCGATAGGATTAGCTATCGAAGAGTTCTGAATCAAGGGGCAGATGGTTAGTGACGTTGTGATCGAAGTTGGAATCACACAGACCAAAAATGTTCACTTGCTCCTAATCTATTTTTATTTAAGAATAACATGCGAGATCTTCGTTTAACCGATAATTATAAAGGTAGGTAATATTACCTAAATTTTTACTTTATTTTATTATTGGACGCTTTCTATGAATTATTTACGATCCTTTTGCATATATTTATTACTAGTGGCGCCCCGCCGTTTTACCCGCATGGATTAGTTTTCCTCTACCTCTACTATCCCACGGAAAATATTTGTCGATTCCACCTAGAGTAGGATAAGGACAAGAAGAAGAAATAAATCCTTGACACAATGACAGCTACATTTCATGTAGTGTCTGGTTCCGACGACCTCATTAGCACTATACTTATGTCTAATCGTTTCTAGTTCCTAAACTCATCATCTACCCGCAATCAACAAGTGTTTATAATGTCTGTAATCTGTAACCTCTCGTGTACAACTATTAGGGGCTTCGCTTCCGTCGACATAGACACACGGAAAACATTTACCTGTACCACTCAACACAGACACTCACGACTAGAATTACCTTAATTACATTCGCTAGATATTCTGAGAAACACATAATAACAAATAACGTACATATAGCATTAAAATAATCTAACTTAAAATAAAAACCTTAAAAATTTCATAAAAACTAAATTAAATCTAAAGCGGCATTGTACCCAAGATGCTGGCAGCGTTCCCTCTTTGTATCGCTAGGCTAATACGTTGAGCGAGGAAGCTGCCAGCTCTTCGGTCTCCTGAGACGTCAACCAGTCTCTTGGAAATTTCCTTGAAGAAGCTGAGCGCGCTAGGACCCCACGGGCCAAGGGTCTCGACACTTGTACGACACACTTGTATTCCGCGCCGAGACCGCTGTATTTAGCTACTTTTGCCTTTTCGGCCGACTATTAATTAACTATATTGCGCTAGACTATGTTTATTTCTGACTACTGAATGCAACGTCACCATTGCAACATCACCAGAGAACTGCTCTGTCCAGACAAACCTAACTTTGGTTTTTGGGCAGTGTCTGCCACTGTACTTGAATGTTTTGTATTAAGAATATATAAATAAAAAAAATAAAATAAAATTCGTGCAACTGAATCACATTTCTTGTGTTTTATTCATATTAATCTTTAACTTACGTGTCTTACATCACAATGCGTTTCCCGCGTGACATCAATTTAACAGCCCGAGTTAAAAGCCCGTTAAAGAACTTCAATCAACAGTAACTTCTAAATTACAATAATCTTGATATACGACGGCATTCTCTTGCGCAAGAAGTATTAGTCAAACAATGCTGTCAGTTATTATCTTGACATCTTCATCAGCTGATTGCTTGTGCTATTGTGATCTGTTGACCAATAGATTACGATATAGTTAATGGAGTGAACAAAATCTATTGACAGATTTTATCTGATAAAAAATCAACCTTTGTAGTGATTGGACATTAGCACGACATATGAACTCAATAAAAAAACGTGTGACTACGTTTTAATCTTAGTCATTTTCTGTCGTGACTATGAGAAACATATCCCGCTTATTCTTAGAATCTCTTATCTGAAGAGGGCGCAACTTAGTAATTACAGTGTGCGTTTATAGACGTCTTCGGCTAAGTGAAGATTACTTATGTTGACAGTACGCGGTGGTCTTGTCTATTCCAAGAAAATCAAAACAAGTTTTGCATCAACGTTGTTACGCGCACGTCCTGTAATACAGTATGCACACTTAGTGTATCTATAAAATCTATCATTGAACATTGTTATTAAATCAAACGGGGCTTAATCGCGTGAAAAACATTTAGTAATTTATTTACCTCGACGTTACGACCAAGTTGCATTGGTCGTGGTCACGAGAAGACTCATATATAACAATGTGTTCGAATCGCGAAAGCCTAAAAATTACTATCATTGAACAGTTTGAATTTTATTCTTATGTTCACGTTTGAAATACTGTTTAAAATGTATAGCACGTAAAAGTTTTGATCACTTTTACATTGTATACTTTCTACATTATTATGAATATAATATATATAATATTATATGGGACAACACAATTTACACAAGGTCTTCAGGTCCCAAACTAGGCAGAGCCTGTATTATGGTAACCTGATGACTGATATATACTTATATATATACTTAAATACATATACACACCCAGACACAGGTCAAACAGACATGCTCATACACACAAATGTTTGACCACCTGCGCCAACCGGCCAGTCAATGTCTAAAACATGGGAATTTCTCTCGTCAGAGGGTGTACAGTTTCGACCATATTCGGTGCTTTTTTTCAAGGAGAATACGCGGCGCTTGCGGACGCGGTCGCGGTTCGCCTAGTACTCTTCTAGTCTACTTTATACTCGTGTCGTGTAAATAAGACTAAAACAGAGATTTTTTTATCTGTAGTTAACTAATTTAAACAAGTTATTGCGGGAGATAAATTACGCCCCAACTTTTATACGGTGCCGCGGTGGTAAGGTGCATTTTAGTATCCGCCTGGCTAGCTGCCACCCACAAATTTAAGAATCTATCCACAACCATATAAAGTGTTATGTTGAGTTAGAAGTCTAACGATAATATAGATAAAATATCGGATTCTCTAATATATTTCTTATCTTCCCATTTCGTACACTGGTATAATTAATGTGGCCAATCCCACGCGCTTCGGTGTTACTCATTTGTATTCTACTTCTCTAAGCGCTTTTTTTTCGTTTGCTTTGGAAAAAGGTTAAGGTTCAAATGTGTATAAAAATATAAAAATAATTACAATTATTATTCAGTCACTTAAGAGATTCTGAAACTTATCTATCTATACTATACAAAGCGCAATAGTCGATAGAGCGAGTACGGATTTCACGGATGTGTCTAAATCATCAATCTTACATTCATTTTATTTAATTAGTAATTGTGCTCTCTTTCAACCATATTTGGCGAACTTTAGTTTGTATGTATCGTGTGATGTGTTGCGTTGCAGCGCAATACAGCTGTAACACATCGCACGATACGCAATGCCCTCCTCGCATTTCGCATTACGTGAGCTATTACCCGCGTGCTTTCCACATCATTTAGTAGGATATATAAAAAGGGCCTAATTAATATCTTGATAACCTTCATAACCACTGATGTGGTTGAAACTATAGTTGGCATAAGCTTACTAACTCGTATTTGCGCGAGTGATTCCTGTTTCCTTCCAACGGGAGACCAGCGTTGGTTTACAACCAGCATTATGCTGAGTTGGGACCGATTTGAGACCTGACAATTCAAGCACGAATTAGGTATGGTTATTTTTTGTTAAAATTTAAGTGTTTTTGTTACTGTCTCAAATAAATTTATTTTCTTCCTCTCTTTCTTTCTGTTTTTCATTTTAAAACTGATAGTAAATCACGTTAATTTTCATCGTAAAACAGTAGTGTGATATCTCTCGTCGGTCAAATCAAGTCTTTTGAGCACCACACAGTTTAAGGCCCAGAGAGACAAGAAACCGTAATTGATATAAACTTTGTTGCGGAACTGTCATTTTCCTGAGCTTACTACAATCGACCTTAACGCGATTGATTACAAATAACTGACTTTTGCTGATATGGACAGTTGCGGACTCAGTGTGTATTACGTACAGTACGGGACATTATGTGTAGTTAGGGCTTAGACATTAATGGTCATGTAGCGTAGATATCACCGCAAACAAAATTATGACTTACGTAAATTTATAAAGTACCTGATGAACATTTGATCTGACCACAACAGTTTTGATATCACACCCAATCATCTATAAATCACCCCACAGAAATATAGGACACCGCAAAATGGAAAAGTGCATAAAAGCACTTAGGCAATACGGCGCGCATCCATCTATTTCCATGCAAGATTGATGGAGAAACAGCAGAAAAGTACGCCTGCCACAATACTAGGATTGTGATGTTTTGAAATATTCAATGACAACGATATTATTGATATAAGTGATGACGAATTGATTAACATTCCCCAAAAGGTAAAACTAATTAATTAGTAATAGCTTTGAGCAGCTAACAACACGCGTGGCCGCTTCACAAGCGGATGGTGTAATGGACAAACACACTCAGGTGCTTATTTCCCCGAAGCGTTGGGTGGAAGAGTGTACATCCCATAAATATTAATGACAATCACCGATTCAATAGGCTAGTATATGCTCGTAGACAGGTCACCGACCTTTGATCCGATTGTTAGATGCGCATTTCTCAGTTGTAATTACAAACGCAGGAACTAATATGCTCGAGGAGACGGATCGTGAAATATGAATAAAACACAAGCCTCGCATACCGTCGAGCGACAAAAAAATCCACGTCTGTAGTGAGAAAAAATGACCTACAACTTACAAATATAGTCAATCACTTGATTCATACATCGTTAACCCAAATACATTAGGTCCATTCGGTGACAGGCGAGATTCAATTCTCTGACTGGTTAAGCTCATAACGAGTTCAACAGCATTCTGCAATATATCTACATCTTTATATCGGTATGTAGAAACGTAACGTTACAATAAACTTAAAGTGAAAGTGAGATTAATGAACCAGATTTTTTAGGCAATCAAATGAGTCAATTTGAAAATGTATTTAACCACCAGCGATGTACTTTACCTGCCCATGCAATTTAATCTTGGGGGAAATTTTAACTTCGACTTGAACGGCGAGATTCTCGTTTTATATGTTGGCTCGGTAGAGCGCGCGTCTTCTCAGGAAGCCACTGTGAGTAATGGTTACATTTCGAATCACATCGTGATTCATCTCTAAAGCATTCATTTGAAATTCAAATTCGTCTTTATAATTATGCTAGATGGGCACACATTTAGGGCTGTACGAGCAAGTCCATAATAACTGTTAGGAAAATAAATAAAATCCAATCTAAACGCCAGTTTATGACATATTAAATGTGCGATAATTGATAGTGATGTCAGCGCTGCTCATAAATCGGAGCGAGATCGAAGCGGGTCAGCGTCCTCTACATTAAGTAAATGGTAGTTCTGTGACTTGACAATAAGGCAAATTATTATAGAGCGTACGAAGGAACGGCCTCTGATAGCAACGCGTTAGATAATAAAAGAGCATCAATGAATAAATTATGGCCGCGCCACTTGAAAATTCTAGGTTAACATTTTTAATCAAAGCTCAATCAGAGTTCGCTCGAAACGTTCTTGATCTCTTGACACTCATGTAGCGATGTGGTACTAAACGCAGACGTTGATAAGGAGTTATTGTACCGAATTGACAGCTTGTGACCCTCGCTAGGTCACCGGACGCTCTCATCTCGTTAAATGTGTAAGTGAGCGTCGTGGGCAGACCACTACCCACTGTCGCAATATGAACGCTTTCATGGCCATAAAAGAACGGTTAAATTTGGTAACGCACGGCCATTACCATACAATCAGCGACAAACTCTGGAAAGGGTCGTGCGATTTATATCTCAAATTACGAAATGTCGACGATACACAGAACAAACCGTAGATTATTGCTTACGTGGGTATAAGTTACTTCAATTTATAAAGGACGCAATTTATCTTTGTCCATCTGACTACACAAGCTTCCTTAAGCTTACCTCATTTATATAATGTCTAACAGATCGATAAAAGTTTTTTTTTACTGTCATGAACGTAAGACAAGCATACGGCCAGCCTGATGACAAACGGTTACCGTTGCCTATGTTCATCTCCATGGCGTTCTAGATCCATTGGTTGCTAACCTTTGAAGACTTGATTTTCTTGTTCATTATTAACTTACTAGTTCAACCGATAAACCGACATCGGTAGAATTATAATATCTTCATAACAACTAACATCCCTCTTTCAAACCATGCTTGATTCGGCGTACCGCGCGCGTCAATGGACATTATTATATATGTAATTTTCCAAAAAAAAAATTTTTCTCGTTAGTTGTAATGGAACAGTATTTACATATCGGTGGAAGCCGAGTCCCAAACGAAGCAAAAGCCTGTATCTTGAGACTCAGAGATTCCATTATCAAAAAGGAAGTAGAATCGTATTTTTATAGAATACTAGTAGCGCCCCGCGGTTTCACCTGCCTGGATTAAGGTTTTGCCGTTACCTCAATTATCCCACGGGAACTATACTTTTTTCGGGATAAAAGTAGCCCATGTGTTAATCCAGGATTTAAACTATCTCCATACCACATTTCATCGAAATCGGTGTAGCCATTTGAGCGTGAAGAAGTAACAAACATACACACAAACTTTCGCATTTATAATATTAGTAGGATAGTGATTTACTGGTGGTATGGTTTCTTGGATGGTAGTAGTGATGTCTAGTGCTCGCCTGGCTAGCTACCACACCAAACACAGAGTATGTTCAGGCACCTAGTCAAAAAGACCAGTAAACATTCTAGGTCAACGCATTTCCCCCTTGGCCAAACTGTCCCTGACCATGCCAAACGTAAATTATTTATAGGTCTAGTACCTATAAATTATTTTTAAAAATCCATATGTTTGATTGGTGTCGCTGATTATTTAAAAATAAAAATAAAATAAAAAAATTAAGTAGCAGTCTGTCTGTAAGTCTACTAATTTCATGTTTATTGTTTGTTTATTTATTGTTATTTCATGTTTGTTTTCATTCAGTCCAGTGCGATGCGAGGCCAACTCGATGCCAACAAGACATGGTCAAAAATCCGTAGTATGCTAAATTCATAGCGGCCTGAATCTATGTCGAACCTATGCTCAGCCTATGTCGGTTTTGTACGAAATTGACAAGTTGGATGCTAACAGACTACGAAAAATGGCGCGTTGCGTCACTGAATCTAGAATTGAATCAAGACTGATTCAATATGGACAAATTAAAAACAGCAGACTACCGAAACTGTCAAAATCGCCCATTGTGAGCAGTCATATTTCCAAATTGAATAGTATACTTAGGCCCCAGGTATACTTTAAATTGACTATGCAGATAAATAATTCAGAAAGTAATGATGATATGAAGAAATAGAATTTGTAGGTAGAAAGCGTGATCAAATAGGAGGGGACTGGCACTTGAGAAACAAAACGTCTAAAATGAATGCTCAAAGAATGTGATTTAACATTCGGTGTGCAATAAAAACCGACGGTGTGAAAGGAGATCATTGTCTTTCTAGAAAGTAACTGCAATTGAGCAACCAAATAACATGTCTCTAATTTTGCGCTTACATCATCTACACTAATTTTAAAATTAATGGATTATATAATTAATAAAATAAAACACTAATAACTAATTACAATACTGCAGCCACTACAATAACATTTGAGCAATCGACTAGCGGCGAAAATATGCTAACCTAGGTAATGGTTACATATTTGAACCGTTTGGGGTCGAGACATTGGGCACGAACTGGAGCTCATCGGATTTTCCAAAATGTATCAGAGCGTTTGATTGATGCGACGCGTGACTAAAATGCTGGCACATATTTGGCTCAACGAATCAGCATTGCAATTCAGCGTGGCAATAATAAAAATAATAAATAATATTTACTAGTAGCGCCCCGCGGTTTCACCCGCGTGGATTACGGTTTTCCAGCTGCATCATTTATTCTACGGGAATCATACATTTTACCGACATAAAAGCCTATGTGCTATTCCAGACTTTAATCTATCTCCGTGCCAAATTTCATCCAGATCCGTTCAGCCGTTCTGGCGTGATTGAATAACAAACATCCATCCATCCATCCAAACTTTAACATTTTATAATATTAGCAGGATCATATATTTATACGACACATTTTTCTGTCATTATTAAGTATATTTCCTACTTCATTTTATTGTTAGTTGCAAAAAAACCCATTACACCCTCTCCTTTTAGATGACTGTTATAAATTGCTACTTAAGCTAAGACCTCCTCGGGCTATGTGCTAAGAACGTAAGTATAAACAATTACTTATAAAAGTATGTTGTGATTTCTAGAAATAGTGGGGAAATCATTGTCTGTGCTACCGCAACTCGCACTGGTGCTAGTTATCAAATAGCTGGCTGGGATTGTTGAATAGAAATGATTATGCGTTGAGATAACAGTTTTTTATACCTCAAAACTAAACCGATAAGGAGTTCCTCTCCGGAGATTTGTGTTGGCGTGGACGCGTTTCAACTTGTTTGTGATTCGTAGCCTGCTTCATGTCCTCTATAGGCACATTAAAATATTTTCCAAGTAACCATATGTTTGCGTTCAAATAACGGTTATATGAGATCACTCTACATGGTTATTTCCAGATTTTTCACTTCAATTTAATTGTTACAATGTAATTGTTGCAACCTTCAAAACTGCCTTAGTGATCCGGGCTTCGAAAAAAATTTACCTACGATTGTTTTTTCTTTGTATTAGTAGACATTATGAGAAGACTAGAAAAGACTATGAGAGATAAAAATTTGCAATAATTATATTAGTTAGCATTCTGTAAAATGTAGTCCTACCAACAACCTATAAGAATTGTCTAATCAAATATGTTTTACTAACACACGTCCGTTTCCTACAAATGTGTCGAGTGACACGCATGACAATGTCCAAACTTTTCAACATTTACGTTTTAAACAGCCAAATAAATTCACATAGAATGGAAATCCCTACCTACTCATTTATGGAGTTGGCAACCCTCTTGGCGAGTATCGCCGTCTCTCTCCCTCATACTCACCCTCCGTTCACGGCATCGTGGGATAATTAAATATTTATATCATCATTGAAATTTGCCGAGTACTTATTTAAGGATGTTTTATTTAAACAGATCATAATTTCCTCAAAGAACTCGTACACTCGTTAATCTGTACGTTGAGCTCATGCGATGATCAAAAATGGAGAGAAGTCAATGTAAATAAACTTAGGTATATAAATAAGCGTACATAACTTTAAATATCTCATAAAAATCTACAAACCTGAATAATAAGACAAATCCTAATGCAGCAGATGCATTCCGTAGACTAATGTAAAGTAAGCACTGTCACGAACTTAGTTAAAATAAACGATGCTGACACTACTAAACAGTTAGCAAACACTTGAAACAGTTGAAGTGGATATAATCACACAGGTATTCACAAGCAACAGATCAGTTGTTGCAGATAATCGTATTCGATATTAGATAGCACATAATCATTCAAGCCAAACAAAGCTCGATCACGAAAGGTGTTTTTGGCGAAGCGACACGTACAAGCGGCACGAGTGTACGGTCGAGACTGCATCAGAATGGAAGAACGAAGGGGGGGAAGCGGTGAGGGGGAATCAGTGGGGGCGCGTTGAAGCGAACGCTAGGTCGCTAGCACGAGCACGAGGCACGGCGCGGCGTCGAATCAACCCTGTCACAGTCGTTGATATGATAAGTTGATAACGAATGTATACAAGACCCAAGATACCAATTCAAAAACTGTAAAAGATGAACGAACCTCGGGGAATTCAAATGAAACTTTGGAAACTGTAAAGGTATTTGATATAGATTCATTGCCCGGCAATAAAGGGGCTACCGAAACAGATGTGTATTGACAAAGAGACTAACATAAATAAACAACAAGACGTGGCCATACAACACAGAGGGAATAAATAAAACGCATAAACCCCGCGTTTATTTAGGTACCTACATATTAACAAAATACTTTAACTCTAAGAATTTTAAAAAATGTTTAGTTTGGTTTCTTGACAAATGACAAATGTTATATTGTTTAGTTTGACAAGTAAATTAGTAAGGTTTTGTATCAATTTGTTTGTGAATTATTTTGGAAATAGTAATTGGTTTAACACAAATTTAGTATTGTTAACGGCTTTAACGAGAAAACAAAAAATTGAATATTACTTTACCTTATGATAAAGTACCTTTCACTAGTAGTTTACCACTAGGTAGGTACATGTACCTAACTAGTGGTAAAATAAAATTTAATATTTTTGGAACTGCCTACTGGAAGCGGTTTAATAGACTAGTTTTTAATATTATTTTGGTAATGTAACAAATCGACTAGGACTCACGTGGTAAACACTGGAAAATTACTTTATATATTATACATTACAATTATGGAAGAAACTCGCGATAGTTTTCAGACTCAAATTATTTTGGTGGCAATAAGTTATTTTTAGGAATTGTGTTTTTCAAATGAATAAAATATTAAATATTTTATTACTTAACAATTAATGTCATTACATACCTTATTTAAGTTAGTTAGAACATCTGCATTTAATTTTTAAATAATGCTTTAAATATCCGTTTTTTTTTTAGAGTGATATGGTCACTAATGCTATAATTATAATTTTATTAGGTATCTGTGTTCTGTGTGTCCTCTGGCTAGCCTACCGCTACGGGAAAGAGGCATATGAATATATATATTTATTTATATATGCTTCATTATTACCGGGATAATTGTTATATGTTTTATTTGTTAAAATTGTTCGATAGGTATTACGGCAGAGTTGTAAGTACCATGTTCATATCTATTAAGCCTGAAGGACTAAGCTAAAAACATATAATATACGGAATATATTCATGTGATCATGTTATTTTATCGTTTAATTATTTCCATGTTACATAAATAGATTTTTCTTTCTAGTGCCTAACTAACCATAGCGCACTGAAAGTAATTACGAAATGGTGGCCACAAGTGATTTTATGAAGTTCTCAGTATATTGCAGAGTATAATAATGAAATGGTCCAAATTTAATAAAATTTTAAGTTAAGGCTTTATTTAATTTAACTATAGCGATGATAGCTCAGCGGTGGGGGCGTCGCTTGTCAAACTGACGGGCGCTGTTTTGATCCCTTCGATCCAGCGATCGAAGTTTGATCCACACCAACGGTCAAGCCGTCAATGGCTTCCGCTGAAGGTATCACCGTAATCAAATTTCCAGCATGGAGAGGTACTGTCGATTACTCGCCTGGCTAGCTACCACCCTCAAGTTTAAAAAACCGTCACCAAACACATAGTATGTTCAGTAAGCAGTTCTTGAGAGCCAGTTCTATGAGTCTAGCGTGATAAAACCTTCGACCACATCCTCACTGACCATCAAAGTGAAATACGGGTCAAACGAAACTAGATCTATACAGTATAAAAAAATGTGCATGAATGAAGAAGATTTTATGTACATTTTAGCAAAGACTATTATGGTATTGTAGAAAATATTTATTTAGTATATTCAAGTGAAACTACAGCGAAATACATAAGATATCATTTTTAATGTATGTATAATTAGGAAAGCAAATGAAAAACGTGTAGAGTACTGAGCTGAATACGCTCTTACTAATGGGACATGGGCCTTTCTCTCAAAGAGAACTGTTGTCACGCAGACCAATGCGTATTGGCGGATAGGCTAATGGCCAGTCTAATACATGACATTGGGCCTGTCGCCAATCCTCTCCAGCCCTTGAAAGACCTGAAAACTAAGGAGTTTTCAGTCCTTCAGGGCATTCGGCATGGCCTAACGCCTGTGCGAGACAACAACCCGGACCAACGGATTAAGTTTCTTCAGAAGCAAGTAATCTGTTGATAATGCCACGAGCGGACACCCTTTCAAGGTATGGCTGAGGATAACGTTTCTTAACGCAATTGATCTGATACTGCTTACGTAAACTCCGAGACTTCGTATATACGTGTTAAAACATATAATATATTCCAGCCAGATATTGCCATCTAACGATGAGATAACATTTATTTACGTTCCAACATTAAGGTACTAATAAAAATAAAGTAGTCTTGTAAATCCTACAACGCCCTTAACAGTTTATCGTTATACATAATGCTATCGTAAAAGCGACTGCGAGACACAATACCTTAGTCATGGGAATCAATAAAAAAGCTCATGACCCATTTAATGAATGTGCTGTTAACAATTCTTTCGACTGTACACCTATACTTGTATTTGTATATGTACGTAGACATAATCGAACGCTGATTCATAAGCTGCATCGTAAAATCGAAGTGCGCTCACTCGAAGCGTAAGTCCATTCTCAGCTTATAACCAAACATTAAGGTCAATCAGATTTAGAGCCATTTCAATTAAAAAGAAGATAACAATTGAGTGTTCAAGCAAGGTCTTTAAAAGGGGCTGAGATTTAAAAAGAGTAGTGACGGTGAACAATGTAAATCATTCAACGTTATTGACTCACGTCCAGTCATTACTTGAATAGGGAATCTGACGCAGATGGCGTAGAAATGGTAATAAATTAAGTCACGGTCGTCTTCGGGCACGTTGACGCTTTTGTTACTCTTTTTGAACGTTTAATTTTAATCCTCGAAGTAACGATGTAATAAATACTATTTGAAAATGATTTCATTTATCGCTGCATAGATTTGTCTATATATGTTTTTGAGCGATGGATGTGACGCAGTTGTGTGTCATATACAAACGTACTATTTGGAAGTCGTCGTCGTATAAACATTTAAATAACGCAAATATGGCTAGTACAAATTAGGTACAAACTATAAATATACTGTTGCATGTATTGCTACTGAGTTCAGTAACAGAGAAGACGCCGCGAAGGAGAGTTCTACGCTCTTGTCGCCGCTCGGACCTCAACCACTGAAGATGTCGACCGCAGTGATCGACGAATCGTCTGGAACACAAGTTTCACTTAGACACGGCCAAACAGCCCGGAAGCAATACATACACGCCGGCCGCGAAAGACGTAGACGCCACGCGCCTTAGAGTTTACATATATAAATATACTGTTGCTATAGTGGTTTGTGCTTTCTCTGTTGTCTGTTAGGAGTCGAAATACATATCGGGTACATCAGTATTGAGAATATCTAAAACTAAAATCATAAAATATAAACCTACAACTACTGAGTTACTATTAATACGTTGTAATAGAAATTTAGTGTCTACAGCTTGACCCTTCGTTCCTACCTCAAGATAACAATGATCATGGCGTACGAACTGAACCGAACTGTACTCATCAATTGTTATAACATGTAAAGACATTGTAAGAGTTAATGAGTACAGTTAAATAGAAGCAAAGAACACACCATCGTGAGAAAGTATAATGTCCCTACACCGACAAAGTGAGGTAATAAAAATATACGAGGGCCACGCCCGGACGCCGCTGTGCGCCGCAAGCGTGTCGTTCGCGCCCGAAATTTGCTTGTATTTCCAAGCGACATTTGGTTAGCAAACACAAGGAAGATTTATTGCGATACGGCGTGTGTGGTACATATATTATAGGCAAAGTTCTTTATCCTATGCCGACCGCTCCAACATACATCAATTCTTTCCGTAGTTTGTGTAGTTTCAGCTTTCGGCACAGTGCAATCGTTCAATGTTTTAATAGATTTGTTACAAATGGTTCCACATGGTTTGCACATTTGTCATCTGTTTGCTGAGTCAAATTAGGCCTTTTCTGTAACCTCATAAGATTCAAAGTAATATTCATGTATCTGACCACATTGGAGTTATATAGTGACGTTTATTTAACCATACATAAATGTGAAAGTGCGAAATGTGTGGATTCAAATTAATTAGCCCAGTTTATGGAATGGATACAAGACAATATCCATTGCATCATGTATGCATGTAATGCGATACTCATAGACAGCAATAAAGATAAATACGTTGAGTAATAAAAAAACAAGTATGTGCTTTCGAAACGTAGATTAAGGTGAAGTAAAATGTTATGCTGTTACGTACATATGTCATACTGGTACCTAGTATGCTAGTACTATACCAATAGATCAGGTTTCTGATACTACAATTGTAATGCTTCCTAATGGGGTAGAACCTATTACCTATAATAATACCCACAAATAAGCTAGCCGAAATCGCGTAAAAGCTCATTCACATATATAATTGACAGAAGGGATTTACACCTCTTTAACATTTCGAAATAAAAATGTCTATCACGTTATTATATATATATATATATATATAGATACAACTCAACTGTAAAGACACGAGTTATAAGAAGCAGTTCCTGTGGTAAGAGGTATTACTCGGTCTCTAACCTGATCCAGGGTTTGAAGAAGCTGGAACTGTATATCTGGTAATCTCAATAACTTCAGTATCTAATCTCAGCTCAGTAATAAGCTAGGAATACAGCTGTGAAAACCGTATCCAATTATTTTGCCTAGACTAGCCAGACTAACAGACACAAATGAAATAAATGTTATTCTTGTTCGGTTGGTTATCCTTAGCACCCCTTACACGTTTTTGCGAAATTGTTATCATGAACTGGTAGACCGTTTTCTTTGTCGCCTGTATATAATTATTGACCTTTACAATTCTATTACGGCACACATTATAAGGATGGGTAAAGATCAGTAAGATCTACCTTTACATGATAGAATGTGCAGTCATTTATTTTTTATCATCATCATTTTATCATGCATGGTTGGATGAGGACTTCCTACAATAATATATTTATGTAAATATTTTATTATTACGAATTATTTAATTAATTATAATAATTGGGGGAGGAGGACCTTGGCGTCGTATGACTATCTACTGAGCGGACAACAACGGGCGAGTGTAAATAACCTAAAGAGAGCGAAGGCAGGAATAGACCATCATTACAGTAAGTGGCAGTCCAACATCTCAGCTTAGCCTCGCAGAAAGAGGCGTGACGTTATTTATGTATGCATAAAGATTATTGTATTATTACTTATGTACAGTACGCGCAGTCGCTGATTGCTGGTCTGAAGTTACCGGTAACACAGTTTGCCATGAGCAGAGTGAGCGAGATAGAAAGATGCCTAAAGCGTATGCAAGTGAGAGATACAGTTATACAGTAATTAAGACCATCCCCTATGTACCCATGTTCTGTTATCCGAAAAGGGGTTAATTTTGGATTGTACCCACATAGTTGAAAATAGCTAGGTACTACACGGCTACATGTAAGACTTAGACAACTTCAGAGACAAACATAAATGGTAATTCTACATTTATGTACTACAACTCCTCCTCCTTAATTCGTACTCCTCATGTCTGAGGGTCGTGACCTCCTCCTTCTATGACCCTTCTCCGAATGGTGTTACGCCATCTTCCTCGATTCTCGGCGATGTGTATTGCATCATAGACAGATGTGTCCAGGGTGGTGCGGACCTGATCGGACCAACGCATCGGGCTGCGACCTCGGGCTCTTTTGCCGTTTACTTTCCCAGTGATAATGAGTTTCTCGAGATTGTCTCCTTCCTTTCTGGCAATATGTCCAAAATACTCGAGAACTCTTTTGAGGCAGGTGGTTGAGAGCCTGGTTGTGATTTTCAGCTTTTTAAGTATAGATGCGTTGGTTCGGTGTGCTGTCCAAGGTATTCGCATCATTTTCCTCCAACACCACATTTCGAAAGCGTCGATGCGATTGCGGTCAGCAGCTCTCAGAGTCCATGTTTCAGCCCCATAAATGAAGATAGAAAAGACTAAGGTGTGCACAAGTCTTATTTTCGTTTTCAGCGATATACCTCTGTCTCTCCACGTTTTATGGAGCTGAGACATCGCATTCTTGGCCATCCCAATACGGCGTCTTACTTCAGATTCACATGAGCCATTGTTTGATATGAGGGATCCCAGGTAGACAAAGTTATCTACAGTCTCTAGATCAAGTACGCCAGTGAATGCCAGGACATTTGCACGGTCTATCACCATGATTTTGGTTTTAGATTTGTTGATGAATAAGCCTAAGTTATTGCTAACTTCCTCCATTTTGCTCAGAAACGACGACATTTCAGATTCATTAGCGGCTATCAGAGTCGTGTCATCGGCGTAGCGAAGGTTGGTAATCTTTATGCCACCGATGCAAACTCCTCCATCCCAGAGATCACAAGTCTTTCTCATTATATACTCTCCGTAGGCGTTAAAGAGTATCGGTGATAAAATGCATCCCTGGCGTACCCCTTTTTGGAATTGAAAAGGATGGGATGTTACCTCGTCAATCTTGACGACCCCTTGACTCCCGTGATATAATGTTTGAAGCAATACGATGAGGTGTTGCGGGACTCCTAATTCAGCCAAAACCTTCCACAGTGAGTTCCAACTTACGCAGTCGAACGCCTTGCTGTAGTCCACGAAACACAGTATAGCTGGTACGTTATACTCGTAGCATTTTTCCACTAGCTGCCTGACATTTAGTATTTGGTCACGCGTCCCTCTGCCTCTAACAAATCCTGCCTGCTCCTGCGGAATCTGCCAGTCCAAGTAGTTTCGGATGCGCTTGTTGAGAATATGAAGCAGTATTTTACTAGCGTGGGATATGAGCGCAAGGGTACGGTAGTGGTCGCATTGTTTCGTGGAACCTTTTTTGTGAAGTGGTAGAATGATGGACTCTGTCCAATCACTTGGCCATTTGCCACTTGTCCATACTTTGTTACAAATGTCATGAAGTACGTTAATGCCGGATTCTCCAAGAGCTTTCAGTACTTCTGATGTTATGGTGTCTGGACCTGGTGCTTTTTTGCATTTGAGGGATTTTATAGCTGCCAATATTTCCGAGCGAAGAATATCGGGCTCTAGTGCAAGATCGTCCAAGATAGGTGAGATTATAGGTAAGTTGTTACTTTGCGCACTACCATAAAGTTCCTCACAGTAGCAGCGCCACCTCTCGGCTATCTCGTCAAGTAGGTACAAAGGTTGTCCGTTGGCATTTTCAATGACCCATGATCTTGGCCTAAATTTTTTGGAGAGTTGTCGAACCTTCTTGAACAAATCTGCCGTTTGATATTTGAGGGCGTGCCGTTCTATGTCACTACAAATGCTTTCAATGTATAGTTCTTTGTCCTTCCTACAACATGCAATTATTCTTTTGCAAAGACGAGAATAGTCTTTCCGCACTGATGGGTTCTGAAGCCCCTTGATCTTTAGTTCCTTTCTAAGCTCAGTGAGAGCCCATGTGCTATCCGAGATCCAGACGTTCTTTTTTGGCTCTAGTTTTCTAGCCTTACGCAACTCGTTCAGGATGTTATTCATGAGGGATTTCAGATGGGTCCAGTGGTGTTGTGCAGAGGAAAATTCTAAAGCTGAGTATTCCAACTTAGTCTCCATGGTATCTCGAAATATCTTTATCTCTGTGGGTTGCAGTGTTTTAGGATTTGCTGAAGAACTCTTCCTCGGTGCTTTCAACCGCAGAGCGAAGCTGGCAACAAGCAAATTGTGATCTGTGCCACAATCCGCACCAGGGAACGTTTTAACGTTTTTAACGGATGATCTCCAGCGGGTGTTTATCATTATATAATCAATTTGGTTTCTGTACCTGTCTCCTGGAGACCTCCACGTATAAAGTCTTCTTGGGTGGTGCTGGAAGTGGGTATTCAATAGAGCTAGTTTCCTCGATGTACAGAATTCTAGTAACCTTTCACCTCGCTCGTTTCGGTTGCCCAGCCCGTATTTCCCTACAATCTCTCTAAGATGATTGTCGGATAAGGTGTTTCCAACTTTCGCGTTCCAGTCGCCCAAAATCATAGTGATTTCGCGGTTCGGAAAAGTTTCTAGCGTTTCTTCCAGTGTTCCATAGAAACTGTTTAACTCTTCTTCTGACGATTTAGAAGTTGGGGCATAGATTTGAACGATGTTCAACGCACAAGGTTTAGTGTTGAACTTTATAGAGATGATGCGATCGGAGACTGGGTTATAACCGAGGACATGCTTATTCATCTTGGATGGTATCAGGATTCCCACACCGCGAAGGCTTGAGTCTTCCGAGCCCGAGAAGTACATAAAGTTACCGGTAGCCGTTCTAAAGTGCCCCTTACCGCGCATGTGGGTTTCGCTTACGCCTAATATGCTTAGCTTATGACACTCCATCACATTTTCTACGATGCTAAGTTTTCCTGGAGCCAGTAAGCCTCTTACATTCCAGGTGCTTATACGTCGGTGAGCACGTATGGATATTTGGCTAGGTCGGGAGGATGGATTGGTTTTGTCAGATGAAATTTTGGTAATAGTGTGGGTATTTATTTCTTCTTCACCTTCTTCTTCTTCTTCTTCGGTAGCCAATTTCACACTACTTGGCCCGGGTACCAAGTAGCGCCGAGCGTTAGTCGGGTCGTCCAACAAATCACATTCTGTTTCCTTTGTTTTCATAGTGGGGGGGGTTTTCTTGGGAAATTTAATACGGTGGGTTCCCACGTCCTTCCGCATCAGTCTTTAGAGGATATTTAGACCTCACGGTCACTGGTTACCGCTTCATGTGCGCTGGGTGGCCATGGTGTTGTCAGGTTATTTACCGCCGCCTGATATCCGGCGTTGACTTTTTACGGCAGGTCTAGTCCCTCCTGACCAACCCTCCTCCTTTTTCATCCGGGCTTGGGACCGGCAATGGCGGAGTTATGTACTACAACTAAAGGCTTAGAAATCTAAAAAAAAAACACAGTAGCAAACTACATTTCAATATGAATTTGCTACGATTTCTAATATTTTTGTCCTTCACTATCGATTCGAAATAGCGATGTCTCAGGATTGTTATAATCTAATCAACGATAAATACCGCCTAGCAAAATTATTTGCACAATTTTTTTCTATCTTTATTAAGATCAGTGACATCACAAATGATATTTGACTAATCTTATGTAAACTATTACAAATGTGAAACTTTTGATAGATGCATATCATGCATGTTTGTTAAACAATCACGCCAGAACGGCCGAAAGGATCTTTGATAACGTAATTTGGTAAGAACATTTGTAAGAGCGTGGAGTAGTCTTAGTTTTGTGACGTCACATACCAAATGTCAAATGTTTATAACACTTAAAAGTTTGCACTTAGCGCCAGTTGGTAAGAGAATGTGATCGAAGACGAGAACCTCAAACTTAGATTTATCGTGTCTCAGAAAATAAGGAAAATAATTTGTCAAAAAAATTTTCTACGTCGAAAGGAAGATCCTATATCTAAGGATAGATCTATTTTTGGAGGGGTCCCACTAACTGTCCCGCTAACTGTAGGTATTTGGTAATGTGAAATGGTGGTTCATGCGGGTGCCACCGTGTGACGTAGCTAGTCAAAAATACATATGTATATATGCCAATTCAAAGCAACTAACTCAACTCTTAATTTCATCCTGACAGTGTTTACGAGCATTTTCCTTTATTGATATTTTTCTTTGTCTCCGTCGAGTCGCGTCCCTTATCGGCTCTCGGTAACTATCTCATCTCACTATCGCGCACTCTCCAGAGATTGACCCAGTTACTCCCGGCTCGAGCACCTACTTATTCTATCCATATTGTTTTCTTTTAAAATGTAGCAAGGTTTTTTTTTTTTTGTATGCATACTGGTTATTTCTCTGACATGGGGTCAGAGTCGTTTTGCAGCGGTCACACCTTGATGAACTCAATTTGCTGTGTTACTGGTCGAGAAACTCAAGGGAGTCTTCCGAATAGAACAAGAAACAGTCAAAAAATAAAAACAGGTGGGTTAGGCAGGGAGTGAGGAAATATACAGTTTTTTTTTTCTCTTTTTTTTTTTTTTTCCTTTCAATTGTATACAAACTTTTTTTTTCGTTTTCTCTTATTTCCTAATGCTGTTAATATATCGTTTAATATATACCACAGGCATTACTTATTGTCTACTTTTTATTCTTGGCAATCATTTTATTTGCTATGTTTATACAATACTTAATAAAGAGTTTGCCATTTTCCTTATCTACTATCATATCCTTTAAAACGTCTAACTTCAATGTTAGTCTAAGTTGTTGCTCAAGTTCAAATGTAGCTAGGTTACCTTTGCTATTTCAATCGAACAACAATTAGTTTAGTTCTGACCACTTTGAAACATAGGAATCATACGCTACATTGAACAGTGGGCTAAGCACGAGTCACCGCAGCGTATCTCAGCGTGAAACAATTGAATTCAGCACAACTGTCATTTATCTACACGTATACAACTGTGACACAGACAAATGACAGATTGTACGGACGGTGCGTGCGTTATTAAATTGTTTAAACGAATGTGATACGATGACTGTTAAGCAAATTATGCCTGCTTCAGTCACTGAAACCAACAAACGTACGCACACTATCGTTGTGATCTCAGTAAAATATAATCCATCAATATGGGTTAATATTTATTTTAATTTATACAATACGCAAAATCGTTATCAATGAAAATATATCCATCCAGAGCTTAGATACCTGACAAAGAAAACATTTCCAGAATAAAAAGAAACAAGTATCGTTTGGCACGCGTGCGGTTAAACTGAGCTAGCATTGAGTTTGTTATACGATTTTCTAAAAATTACATCATCTGGCAGGATCTTTTCATAGTAAAGAAAAGAAATCCTCTGCATAAAATAAGCATGCAATTGCGGTACAGTAGACTTGACTTTGACTCACAAATTGGATCCATTGTGTACCTCTTTAGCGTTAAATTTTATGAGCTTTTGTTTCGTTTTTCACGACAAGAATCTAATAAGTTTAAAGCAAATGTTTTATTTATAGAGATTACACGTCTAAAATCATGAAGGCTATGTGAATACGAAAATCAAGTGGGCATAGACATTAGTTTCATACAATAAATGTAGCACTCAATGGGTCAATGTCCAAAATGTTTAATTATAGGTTTAGGTCATTTTATATAAATGAACCACTCGGTCGAGGTATATACATAATTCCAAAAATTCTTGTGTTCTGACGGCATAATTCCGACTCCCGACCAACGCGAGAAAAGAAGTTACACAGAATACTATCCACTAGTTTTTGAAATATTATCTCTCTTTTTGTATACCAACAAATGGATAGGCATTTTGACGATATACATGAATAATGAATATGTATCTTTAGGCATGATATGATATGTGTCTTTAGTCAGATTTTACACTTCCTTAAAAGGTTCTAGGCAAACTGTAATGACGATCGATTAGCGTCAGAATAGCCGAGCAATCAACTTTAAAACCCCGGAGACCTGACATCTAATTTATTTTTCACTTTAAAGAACTAAATTTAACTTAACATAGTTAACGTTTGATGTTATGCAAAAGATGGGAATTCGAAAATACACAGTTTATATACGCAAAAGTTCCATTAAATTCGTTTCATAAATAATAGTGTAAAAGAAAGTAGACTTACGGGTCTGTCTGTCTGTTTTTCCTACTCTTACAGCTAAGTCCTTCTAAGCCACACAACGGATTTAAACATGCTGAAATAGACTCATATTTTTCTCATATACATGTATGGTATATAATTTTAGTCCTATAATTCAATCCGTCCTAATAAAAATTTATATAAAACCATAATGGCACGCGTGCGAACCCAGGCCTGCAGGCTTAGTAGCTATCTTGAACCATAATTAAATTTCAGTTCATCTGCGTACTGATTTGTATTTAATCCAATTAATCTTATTGAGTGACATTTATCGTCAAACAAGAACCGCCATTGAAATTAGGTAAAGATAGTCGGTAAGCCTAAGCGGTAAGGTCGCTAATATTATATCATTTGAATACGCAGCTGTTAGGCTACCATCTGCCTGATAACATTATGCTCGATATAGCCGACATTTCTCTACCTCTGTATTCGGTCAAATCTCGATCAGCTTTCAAATGTTCCAGATATAATAATATCTTTCACGTAATCCATAATCTTTTAAGGGTAGACTAGCGTTTCTGTCAAACAAAAATAATGACATGGTACATTTATTGATTTAGATTAGACGGACACAGATAAATCTTGAGTTGTTTCGCCGATGGATTCCTTGAACTCACTTCTGATGATCAAATATTAATCTATAACGTGACGGTCAGAGTCTTCTTTTTTATGCGTATGAGATCACATCTACAATTTACGGACGTATGGTTAATACCAACAAAACCAAGTATTCAAATTTAATAATGACCCGTGACGAGTTTCTCAAGTATTTTGCTTTATTACCAATTCCACGGTTAGAATATTGGATATTGGCAATCTTTATTTCATTGTCAATTAACTAATAGCATTTCATCGCGCCACTCACGGTGTAATCGCTGCCGGTAAAATGAGATTGAGGTTAGACAGTCGTTATATTATAATAGCTCGTCTAGCTATCATCATCATCATCTCAGCCATAGGACGTCCACAGCTGGACATAGCCTCGCTCCCCCATTGATTTCCACAAGGACCGGTTGGAAGCGACCCGCATCCAGCCCTTGCCTGCGATCTTAGTCAGGTCGTGTGTCCACCTGGTCGGTGGTCGTCCTATGCTGCGCTTGCCAGTCCGTAGTCTCCATTCGTCTAGCTATATAAATATCAATTTACAATTGATACGAGGTTTACTTGTTTAAACACCTAGCTAGGTTGTCTTTCTGATGTAGCCATCATCAACTTGTTGGAGTAAATAATATTACCAAGCAATACCTTACCTTAATGAAACTATAGAAAATTACGCTGCAGATCCGACTATTGCTAATAGCACTTTTAGAGGAAATTAATTAACTAATAGAAATTACGATAGTAAAGCCGTTAGTCAAGTTAAGTAGGTATAGTAATTAAGGTGAAATTAAAAAAGTAAGTACTCACGCTTTCTACAATACATACATAATTAGCACTAAAATAATAGTGCCGCTACTATTCTGGGGACTTTTCCTTCCACGGTTGGACTTGCAGTTTTAGTTTTGAGCGCTTGCTAAATTCACAATTTTGAGTTTATTCAGCTTATTTTAAAGAAAGTCCCACATGTCTATTAAAATTAAAAAACACCACTTATGAGAACAGTTCATGAAGATTAAGTCTAATAGAACAAAATTTCATTTTATTAGCTAATTTATTAGTGAAAAAATATATTCGTGCGACTATAATTGCCCTACATTTCTAATTCTTACAGAAACGACAAATGCGCTTCAACACCAGAAGAAATGCAACTGAAGTCTAAAAATGCGACATGTAATATATATTTTCGAACATTATGATAGGTTATCTGTAAAGTACATATTTATTATATTTTAAATCAACATGCATCAGATTTTGTCCGGTCCTCTCTGCCAGTAAAAACCTGCGAACCTTTGTAATATTTTTGGCACCTGATGAGTTTTAATATTTATTGAAGTTTTTAGTCTAGTGTTTCTTCTTCTTCTCAGCAATAGGACATCCACTGCTGGACATATGCGTCCCCCATATAGGGGGGATTTGCCAATTCTCGCCACGCTTGGCAGGCGGGTTGGCGAGCGCAGTAAGATTTCCGATCCTCAGAAGGCGCTGCTGCCCACCTTCTGGTACGTGATCCCTTAGCCGACTCTTACGGCACCCGCGGGAAGAGATGGGGGAGTACTATTCTAAGCCGGTACCACCACGGCATACGGTCTAGTGTTTACTACATTTTAATGCTAAATTGAATAAATGACTAAAATTAGAGATATAAAAATTACTAAGCGACATTTTCATCTTGTCTAGATATACAAAAAAGAGTAAATTAGAAAGAAACTGCGGCGTTCATTCACAGTGTTGGGGTGAACGGGCACAGACAGATCATTGAACCTACGAAACTTTGGAAGGACGACTAAATTACATAGATACGCTTACTTGTCTAGACGAATAGCCAAAACTTAAATTCAATGTTGTACATTGAAGTAGATAGTAAACACCTCTTCAGACGACTTGGGTGCAATGTAGAAACAGTTAAATCTATTGATACGATCATTGATATCTGTAACGTGCATATCAAACAATTAGGAGTTACTGTAGTCGAAAGCACTATCACATTTTGTCAACATTATATAACGAAAGCTTAGGCCCACTTGCTCCAACCAAATTATCCGAGATTTTCGGATCTAATCACAATTTTTGCCTGCAAAATTTTTGATTTCATCGGAGTTTTCGGCGAAAATGTTATGTTAAAGCTATGTTTAGAGTGTATGGAATGATGTATGTACTATCACCATCACTTACTGTAATATCATCATCACTTTTAAAAGAATTCAGTTATCATATGTAAAGTTATAAGCATATGGAATACATACTTTTCATTCTTCAAATATTTTAGATATAGAGATTCATAAATTGAAGTTTCAAAGCTCCTGTATATACACAATAATAAGACAGTCTTACACATCCAAAACGTCGTCGGCCGATACCGACGTTTTAGTCCGATACAATAAAAACGTGAGTGTAGCCGATTTTTTTTATAATTCATAAATTGATTCCTATTTACCCCATTTTCATCCACAAATAATTAGACGGAAACTTTTACTACCCCTATATAATGCGTACAGCTAAGCAAGGCGCAGTAGTTACGTCTAGCTTTTTTCAGATCACGAGTGAATTGTCGTCCAGGCAAAGTAATCTAATTTCTATTCCCGCCAAAAAACCTTCGAGAAGGTTGCGATACAGAAATGCCAGTGATTCGGTGATGCTTATTGCTCAACCGTATAAACCCCCCAAATAAATAGTAGCTTGCAAAATGACAAACAAGTTGACAATTTCCACAAGAGTTGACAAAACTTTTCGACTCGTTAGGGAACACAATACGACATGTCTAATGATACTGAAGTTATTGCTAAAACGACAAGTTGGACTTCAAAATGAGACTAATATTTTCGTATCTTTACTATTTTTATTCTGAATGTTTTCAAAATCGACCTTTTTGCTGGTAATGAAAAAGAGCGAGAGGGAGGGCACACTGCATCTCAACCAGGATTAATTTTATCACGCGGACTTAACACTAAACATTGTGTAATTGTTATAATTTTGAAAATGGAGGTATATACCCATAACAACCATCCCACAAGTCAACTACCTTTTTTTTTTTTTTTTTTTTTTTTTTTTGACCCGGGGAAATCCTTTATGGATACCACCGGCCGGGGGAGGCACGGTGGTTATGTGGGAGTCCCCGCCAGAGTGGCGAGTGTACCCACTAAAACCCCGGGGTGTTCCTCCGTCGTCGGCAAGTGACGGGGGGCACGGTTCCGCTTGCGCACTATCCGCAGCCCCCGTCGACGCCGCTGCCCGCCTTGCGACGGGCCCACCTCGGGGAGGGATTCCTCCCTCACCCCTCGTGCACGATGCCCTCAGGAACACATGGAGGGCATCGCCACCTCGGAGGGCTCATACTTGGGGGGTGCCAGACGCCCCCGCATCTAGCACCCCCGGCCCTCTCAGCGGAGACGGAGTGCGGGTCCGATCAGCCCGCCTCCGTGTCCGCGCTCGCCGAAGCGGGTGAGAGAGAGGATCCCTTTCTCTCTCCCGCTCCGCGGCCTCCCTCTGTGACATCACCGTTTCACAGAAGGAGGCGACCGCCTCCCACGACCTCTCATCACCAACCATCTTGGCTAAGACGACCGGCAAGGAGAGGTCAGTGCCTCCCAGAGCCGCGACCAAAGCTCGGCGCGGCTCGGCTCCTCCCGGACAAGCCTCCAGTGCGTGCTGGGCGGAGTCTTCCGCGTGCCCACACTGGTGGCAGACCGGGGAGACTTCCCTCCTGGCACAACGGTGCAGGTACCTCCCAAAGCAACCATGCCCCGAGAGGACCTGCGACAGCCTATAGGAGAGCCTCCCATGCCTCCGGTTAACCCACTCTCCGAGTATGGGACGGATAGCCTCGAGGAGTCGTCGAGCGCTATCCCCCCTCTGCGTGGGTTCTGCGAGGAGCCTTCCCTCCCACTGCGTGATGGCGGATGCTCTGGCTTCCTCCCGCCAGAGCATCACCTCCCTCGGCGCCGGTCGCTCGTTACGCTCCCGTGCTTCGGCTCTACGCCAGTAGACCGAGGCAAGGACTTCAGCCTCAAGGTCCCACGGAAGCGTCCCGGCGAGGGCGCATGCCACCTCATGAGAGAGCGTGCGGTACCCTCTGCACACTCTCTTTGCCATCACGCGTTGCGCTCCGATCAGCAGGGCGGTAGTCTGCCGATCGAGCTGTCCCGCCCATATCGGGGCGCCATAGAGCGCCATGGAGCCGACCACCGCGGTATACAGCCGCCGGCAGCTCCCCTCTCCTCCACCGATGTTCGGGAGGAGGCGGCTCAGTGCTCCGGCCGTCGCCACGAGTTTCGGGGACAGCCGTCGCATATGCGCCCCGAACTTCCACCTCCCGTCAAGGACAACACCCAAGTACTTGAGCGTTGTCCGGACAGGGATGGGGGTACCTCCCACCACTATGGTGGAGCCTGCAGGTGGCGCTCGTCGGGGTCCATGAAAACACATGGCCTCCGACTTATGGAGCGCGACCTCCAGGCCCAGCATCCGGATCCTGGACACGGCCGTCGCGACAGCGGCTGTTGCCAGGATCACTGCCTCCCTGTAGCTCTGCCCCCGCGCGGTCACCAGTGTGTCGTCAGCGTAGCAAACTACGTCGACTCCACGAAGGTTACCGTAGCGGAGGACCCAATCGTACCCAATGTTCCACAAGAGTGGTCCGAGGACAGACCCCTGTGGAACACCGCGCGTCATGGGGCTACGTCCCACCCCTTGGGTCGTCGAGTAGACTACCTCTCTATCGGAGAGATAGTCCTCGACGAGCCTCCGCAGGTACCTGGGCACATTGTGGTGCCCCAGGCCCGCGTGTATCGTGCTCCACGGGAGCGTGTTGAATGCGTTGGCGATGTCCAACGATGTGGCCAACAACACGCCTCCACTGGAGCACGCCTCCTCGGAAAGGTCGCGGACGCGCGAGATCGCGTCGATCGTCGAGCGACCCCTCCGGAAACCGAACTGGTTGGGCGCCAGGTCCGGTCCGGTCGTCTCGAGGTGCTTGACAAGGCGGGCAGCGACTATTCTCTCGAACAGCTTGCCGGCCTCGTCAAGCAGCACGATGGGACGATACCCCACGGGCTCGTCCGCTGGACGACCCTCCTTCCTTATGAGGACGAGGATGCCCCTTCTCCACCGTCTGGGAAATCTGCCAACCCTGAGGCACTTGTCAAAGACACCTCTCAGGGCGGTGCCCAGGTGCTCCAAGGAGAGGGCCCACACGCGGCCCGGTATGCCGTCAGGCCCGGGCGCCGTGTTCTTGGCCCTCATCCTGAGCACTGCAGCACCTAGCTCTCCCTCGGAGATGGGGGCAGGCTCGTCCTCTCCCTCGGCGAGATCGGCCGATAGGGCGGCCACAGCAGTGGGAGGTGTGAAGTCGGTCCCCGGCGCACCGGGGAACAATCCCTCGACCACTCTTTGCAGCACCACCGGTTGGAGCGAGGCCGTGGTGGGGGGACCGCAGGGGCGGAGCTTTTGTCTCGCCCATAAGTACGGTCGACCCCACGGATCGCGCTCAAGCCCTTCCAGCAGTTGCTGCCAAGCCTGCTTCTTGGCCTCCCCTATCGCTATGCGTAGGGCCCTGGAAGCCTCCCTGTAGGCGGCGTACAGAGACTCGGTGTTTTCGGTCTCTTGCCGCCTACGCCTTCTATACCGCTGGTATTGGCGTCTCCTCGTCACGCAGCGTCTCCGAAGTTCGGCGATCTCCTCCGACCACCAGTAGACCTGGCGTCTGGGCTGTGGGGCACGCGAACGCGGCATCGCGGCGTCGCAGATACGCGTAACCGCCTCACACAGCCTGTCCGCCATCGCGTCCGGGTCTACCGGTTCCGGTTCCTGAGGAGCGCCACTCCACGCTTCGACGAGGATCGCCTCCAGCAGTAGTTCGGCATCGAGGCGCTTCAGGGCCCACCGCGGGCCGATCTCGCTCCCTCCTCTTCCTCCTCCTCCTGACACTGCGTCCGTCGGGGACGGGGAGACGCTAAACCGGATGTACCGGTGATCGGATAGCGTCTCCGCGTCCACCAGCACCTGCCAGTCGCGAATGCGGCAGGTGAGGTCTGGGGTGGCAAACGTCAGATCGACGATCGAGCCACCCTGTTGACGGACACAGGTGTTCTCCCTGCCTCGGTTCACGATACAGAGACCCACCTCGGTTGACCACTCCAAGACCATGTCGCCTCGAAGATCCGTCGCCGGGGACCCCCACGCCAAGGATTTGGCATTGAAGTCCCCGAGCACGACAACGGGGCGCGGGCGGGTCTGACCAACAAAGGTCCCCACCTCACCGAGAAGGGTCTCTAGCTCGTGAACCGGCCTGTTGCCGGAGCTATACAATCCGACGATGACGACTTGGCCCAAACAAGCCGTCACGTATCCCCTGCCCCTCGTCACTCCCTCGAGGGGGGGGGGGGAGCGGGCCGGCGACTGTGTGGTGATCGCCACTAAGCCGTCGAGGTCCCCAACCCAGTCAACCCGGGGCGGGACGGCGTACGGCTCGGCGATCACACCAACGCTGATCAACCGCTCCGCCAGGGATTGTAGGAATAAATCCTGTGCCCGGGCGGAGTGGTTGAGGTTCGCCTGGAGGAAGGTTAGGGCCATACTAACCCACCTCCATTTGAGCCACCGGCCCTTTGTCGGGGGGAGGCGGCCGCGGCTTGGCCGTAGCCTCAGCCGCAGCGGCCCTTCTCTTGGCCCTTGACTTGGCCGGGGGCTTGGCGCAAGCCTTGCCCCCGGAGAGGTGATCCGCCGACTTTCCAGCTGCTTCGCAGATGGTGCAGTGGGGAGTGGCGGAGCAGTCCCGGGCCTTATGGGCCTTCTGACCGCAGCGATAGCACTGATCGCTACGGTCAACCTCAGACTTGCACTGGGCCGCAATGTGGCCCAGCGCAAGGCAGCGGAAGCAGCGGCGGGGTCGGGCGTCTAAGACGACGACCCGGGCCGCTACCCAGCCCACTAAGATACGCCCCCCACTGGACATTATCTTCTTAGCGGCCACGGTGGGACAGCGCACGAAGGCGGTCCCCATCCCCCCGGCTCCGCGGCGAATCGTGACGACGGAGACAGACTGGATGGGGCAGTCGCCCGCCTTCGCGAGCACCTCTGCCAGCTCCTCTGACGTTATGGAGTCGTCCAGGCCGTTGACTCTCAGGTCACTGGTGGTGACCGGCCTGGAGACTCGCACCTCCTCCTCGCTCCCGAAGACTTCCTTGAGTCTTCCGGCGAGGACGTCCGCCTTGGTGGCATTGTCCGCGCCGGAGACCTCTAGGATTCGGGCCCCGGTGGCCGCCGTTCTGATTTTTAGCGGCGGCACCCCTAACTCCTCCAGATTTATGTTCGCCTTGGCCCGCTCGATGACCTTGGCGAACGTCATGCCCTTCTCCGCCGCCCCTGATTGCAGCGTCAGTACGACGGCTGCCGTTTTCGGGGGGCGGAGTTTTGCCGCTCGTGCGCCGGTGGTCTGCGCAATAGGAGCGGGCTTCTTCTTGGGCTTCTTCTTTTTTCCTCTGGAGTTGGAGGTAGGAGCAGGAGGAGCGTCCCTCTGCCTCTCCCGACCCCGTCTCGCCACCTCATTCCATGGCTCTGATAGTGGAGCCGGAACGGGGGCGGGAACAAAGCGCTCCGCCGGTGTGGGGGCACCCCGTGTGCCACGCGTCTGGGTGGCAGGGGCTCTCGCTGGGGCGCGGGCGGGCGCAGCGCTGCGGCTTGTGGCCGCCGCCGGGCGCGACTCGGCCTCCCTACGCCGATCTGCGGCAAGTGGGGGCCTGACCGTCCTGGCCGGCAGCAGCCTCTCCTCCAGGCCTGCGAAGCGGGCATTGAGCATGGTGCCGACTTGCACCATGATCTGCCGCATACCCTCCTCCGTGAGGGGGGATTGGGCCGAGGTCTTAGCCGGCACCAATCTCGGAGTTGGGTTCAGGGTCGGCGCAGGAGGCGCTCGGGCCGCCTTAAGCTGTTGCATCTCTCGTCGGAGCTCTTTGAGGTCCGACGAGAGCTGCTTATTCGCTTCGACGAGGAGGGCCATCTCCTCCGTAATCGTGCGGGCACGTGTCTCCTGGAACGAGGCCTTGATGGTCGCAGCGGCGTCCTTCAAGGCCTTGACACACGTGCCCTTTAAATGCTTGGACCTAGTGGCCACCATCAAAACGGTGTCCACCGAGTCCATCACCATAGTCTCCAGCTGGGCGGCATCGCAGCTGCCCAGCTGGGGATTTCCCGGCGTCCGCACTGGAACTTTCCGGAAGGAGGCCCTCTTCTCCAGCTCGTCTTCGAGCGATTGCTCGGCGGCAGCCTGTTTCGCTGCTTGCGCGGCGCGGGTTGGTGGGCGCCTTGAGGTGGTGGGTAGGCGTCCTTTTCCACGCTGCGCAGTCGGGACCTTGGGTGACGGTGAGGAGTCACCCTGGTCCTCTTCTTCCTCGGCGCCTCGCTGGCGCTTACGCTGTTTTCGTCTCGCAGCTACGCGAGACGAAATCGTCTCCCAACTCATGTTGTCGGAATCCGACTCCCCCGAAATAGATATCGGAATCGGAGTCGGAGTTCCGAGAGCATGAGCGTTCTTCTCGGAGCCACTTGCGACGCCACTAGAAGTGTCGCGGTGGCCAAGGAGAACCACCAGTGGGGTCCTCTTCTCCTCCAAATCGTTGTCCGTGGTCTTGCTTTGGTCATCAAGTCGTGCAGGTTCATGTTCCGTGTTCGTATTGCCAGTGTCGTCGGTACGTGAGCTCCGGCCGGAGCCCACGAGGCGGTTGTTGCCCCCCCCAGATACGATGGGGCGCTTAGACTGGGGAATATTACCAATCGCCTTGTTTTCCATGATTTTGTTCCCTTTGAAGGGTGGGGACCCTTTGGTGCCCTAGCGGCCGGGTTCCCCCCGACCATGCATCCTCTTGGCGGGCACCGAACCGTAGGATTCGGAGACGCATGGGGCCCGACAGGGTGGCCGAGTTGACCCTCCCTGCCGCGCATCGCAGGCCTTGCAGGCCCGCCATCCTTCGACCCGAAGGTCCACTGCGGCATGTTGCCGCCGTCCCAGTTTTGCCCGACAGGGTGGCCGGGTTGACCCTCCCTGCCGCGCCGCCGGCCTTGAAGGCCAGCCATCCACCGACCCGAAGGTCCGCTGCGGCATATTGCCGCCGTCCCAGTTTGCCCGACAGGGTGGCCGGGTTGACCCTCCCTGCCGCGCCGCCGGCCTTGAAGGCCAGCCATCCGCCGACCCGAAGGTCCACTGCGACTTAGACGTCGCCACTCCACCTCGTGCCCGACAGGGTGGCCGAGTTGACCCTCCCTGCCGCGCCGCCGGCCTTGCAGGCCGGCCATCCTCCGACCCGAAGGTCCGCTGAGCCCCTCGCCGGACTCCTGGCTTTCCCCCCCTATGGCGGTCCCACCACTCGAACACCATCTTGCCTCGTCCACTTCAACCTATCAACTCTATAGGGCAGAAGTGGAGAGACGTCCCCCACGTCAAGCTCTTCGCCAGCGACCCAGTGGTCCACTGTTGCCCGGGGTGCACCACGAGGAGGTGGCTTGACCTCGCACCCCACAAGTCAACTACCTAAATCAACTAGCGTATTTCATCTAAATATCAATTCATTCCATGAATTCATGAAAATTGTAATAGCTTATACATACTATTTTTGGCAAATTTTTTATTGGCCCAATTTGGCAAACACAATAATAAAATCTGATATGAGAATAGAGGTAAAAACTATTGTTGATGTAGACAGTACTTGAAAAGTATAAGTAGGTTCCAACGATACATTAGATAAAAATAAATTACTTTCGAACTCGTGTCAAGTATAGTAGTCAAGCCTGTCAAGCTGAAGAAGAAACTTAACTAAGACTCGAACTAAAAGAAAACTATGATAATCAAAATAGTCCGATGCCAAACTATAAGTCCCTTGTATATTGTAACGTCTTATTACTTTATTTGAAATTAAGTGATATCAATAGTATCTAATAAGTATATTATATAAAATGATAAATAATGATAAATTTTATTTTTTCACAAAACTCAGTGACACTTATTGTTAATAATAATATTTGTGACCTCTTATGATCTAAAGATCTTATCTAATTTAATTTAACTTAAATTATATTAAGTTACCACTTCTCGTATAACGAGCTCCTGTCCCAGTACTAGTTGAGAACTGTGTTACAGGGTACAGGGCCTTCCCGTTTAAGGGCTTTCATAATACAACTGTATGGATAGGTAGGATAAAAATGCCGTGTCACAGTGTTTGACATCCAACTCTTCCGAAACAACATGTCGATGTGTGATTTTTATCAAATATGTTGTGTGTAGGTCCGGGAGGTCTGAGAACTTGAGGTTTAAAGTTGGTCGTAAAGTATATTTCCCCCTCCTACCCCGTCCTCCATTTTTTATCGCGTTTAAGTGTTTTTGTATGACCAAATATCCAAATTATTTAACCGTCGATCATTTACGTGAACTCATGCAAATAGAGTGTCGTGTCACTTTGACATATCCATAATTTACATGACAGAACAACCTTTACCAGCTTAGCTAGTTTAATAATTATAAGCGCAATTGATTAAAGATATTATGAATGTATAAAACACGGGAGTTACTCACGTAATAAGTCAGAGGTCAGAGGGACTATAGTTTCAACCACATTCGGTAGTTTCAACCACTTCGGTACGCAGTACTAGGCGAATCGCGTCCGCGAACGCCCCGTATTTTCCTTGAAAAAGACCACCGAATGTGGTTGAAACTATAGTCGGAACCCTCTGACTTATTACGTGAGTAACTCCCGTGTTTTATACATTCATAATGTGTTAAAACCACGTCAGTTTTAATAACAAAAGATTAAAGATATATTACATTTTTAACGTTTGAGTCATTATAACCTAAAAAGGTAAAAATTAACGTCGTACACTGTGAATTTTAACCGACTTCAAAAAAGGAGGTTATTTTTATGTATGTTCGTTCACCCATTTTTAGACTGATTCTATTCTCTCGATGACAAACGTGGCAGCTGTTAAGCCTATCCTGAATTAGTATGGTAGAATCTTACCCAGCCACGTGCTATCGTCGCGAGATTCAGATAAATAAGGCTGTATACTCAAAGTCTCGAGGAGTAAACTAGCTGCACAAGCAGCATTTGAAAGATGATACAAACCGCGCTGCTGGAAATCTCGACTTACCATTTAACGACCTCAATAAAATAAATGGACGGGCCCAGCACATACAATATCATCAAAAATAACACAAGCCAAAACATACAACGTTACAACGTTCAAGGTCGGCGGGCATCGGCATGTATGTTGGCACTAGTCACCGCCCTTGCGCACTATCCTTGTTGCACTTAGTAATTGGGTTTTGGGTCGAGTGACAGTCTGACGCATGTACCGCTCTTCTCATGGACAGAAACTAACTGACGCGAATGTGCGAGAAGTGTGTTCCGCGACCACACTTTAGGTTTAGGTATTAAAATTTTTGGCTTGGGCCCGTCAACTACGTCCTTCATGAAAAAGTAATAATTAGGGATTTAGAAATGATTTACTTACTTCTTACTATCATGGCATCAATACATATAAAACTGTCAATTATTCACAAAATACAATGTCAGATGCCACGCATTTTCATAGCCGTTGCAGCCTCACCCATATAGAAGAATTTTCTAATCCTCGCTCAGCACTACTTTCCCGACCATGAGCCATGCATTTTATTATGATGTCATAATATAAAGTAGGCAATTTTGGAGCGGGATCACGGACTCGTGTGACTTGGCTGATTTATATAATGACAATAAAACATCGGAACTCGAATAAAGCAAAGCGTATATTCGCACTTGGCCCGATTACCAATAACTTGGTAACCGGTACCCAGTAGACTTAATCGATATTTATATTTACCATAGCTGTCTTAAAATTATATCGTGATTTCAGACGGTAATTACTCAGTTTGCTCGAGACAGGAGGCGATACCATCAAAGTGCCGCTAAGGAGATTATGTCAACCCTAGAGAAGGGTCGGTTTAATGAAAACTCCTCGATGTAATAGAAATAAATAATGAGCTACTTTATTATGAACTAATATTGACAACTTCAAAATGATAATAAATCGCATAATGAGATATTATATATTAATAATAATATCACACTAATATTATAAAGGCGAAAGTTTTTGTGTATGTTTGTTACTCCTTCACGCGCAAACGGCTACACCGATTTCGATGAAATTTGATATGGAGATAGTTTAGAACCCTGGATTAACACATAGGCTTCTTTTTTATCTCGAAAATAATTGTTGTTCCCGTGGTATACGCAAATAACTGAAAAACCAATGTTACTTTCACGCTCAAACCGCTGTACCGATTTCGATTAAATTTGGTATAGAGATGGGTAAGACACTAGTAATCCACGCGGGTGAAACCGCGAGGCGCTAAAAACCCCTATTCACACTCTCCAAAAATCTGAGAGATCAGTACATGTGAGAGGGCCTGCGTTGTATAACCATTTGCTGAATGTAATCAGAAATGCAGCATTTTTAAATATTTTTGAGCAAATTAAAAAATTGCGTATTAGTGAAACCTATTGCTCAACAACAGAATTTATTAAAGATGAATTAGACTAAACGTTTGTAAACGTTGGCATATTATGAAAACTTTATAATTATTATATGGAATGATATTTTTACGAAGAATAAGTGACTCGTAAATTATTATTTTCACCAATAAATTGATTGGTATCTGTAGAAGTAGCTGTTCTTCATTTATTAATGTTTGGTGGCGATAATCGTGAAATAAAATAAGATCCGACAATCTGATGACTGACGGAAGACACCCGTTCATAGAGCAACATGGGTTACAGGTCGAGACGGACTGAAGCGTCACGTCGCATTTCCGCGTCGGTGGCCAGTGCTGTTCTATGCACCCAATACAAGAATCTATCACCTCTTCAAACAACGAACTTCCCATCGATTACATTTCAATATGCGATATTTATATCAAGGAGTTCGAATATAACCGATATTTCGAATATGAGAGCAACGGGTATAATATAATATAATAATATGATACAACATTCACACATGGTGTTCAGGTCCCAAACTAGGCAGAGCCTGTACTATGGTAACCTGATGACTGATATATACTTATACACACCCAGACACAGGTCAAACAGACATGTTCATACACACAAATGTTTGACCTGTCCGGGAATCGAACCCGGGACCAGCGGCTCAGAAGGCAGAGTGCTACCAACTGCGCCAACCGGCCAGTCCGTATTCTACATTGGTAGTTAAGAAGTGACGAAGCGAGACGTCAGCTTGATAATCGTAACGACGAACTCTCGACCCAAATACACGGCACACGTGAAAGACTATTTCCAGACAACAGGGAGGTATGGCAGGTAGCTTTCGAAACACCCGATGCTGTATAAACAATTCAGTGTTTACATTCATAAAAGTAGAATTATTATATATATGAGAGTATCTTTATCATGCCTGGTTTATTTTTTGATTGAATAGAATAAGTATTATTGTGTTAAGCCAGAGCTGCAAGGAGGATGATCTAAGAGTTTGACCAGTGTGGAGTCCAGTCAGTCCCTCAATTTGAGCACAGCGCATCCTTGTGGTGAAGCTGCAGAACGCCACGTACCGCATTCGGTTAGTGTCAGTAAACATCCGTATAAGTATTCAGTTGTGAAGCTATCAGAATTGACGCTAGTTCGATCACTTAAAGGTGCTGACACCAGAATCCAGATGCCATGTCATCGTGAAAAAAAGGCCAATGAAAGTACATAACATAGGTGTTCAGGCAGAAGTCCTTGAGAGCCAGCAAGGATTCTAGGTCTAGCATGTTAACACCTTTGATCACATCGTCACTGACAATCAAGTGAGATAGTGGTCAAACGCTAGATCTATACAGAATAAATATAAAAAGTAGCATTTCATAAGAGTTGAGTGACGTTAAGGTGTATATTTTAATCCCAGCATTAATTATACATAAGATACGATCACATAACAATAACATCTTTTGTTTTGATAACGTCAATCATCGAGGTTGTTATCTACTGAAACAAAGAGGTCTAACATGATAAACAATATTATTATATATGTATTATAATATATTCCACGAATACAAAAGCTAATTTCAAAGAGACGACAATAGACTTGTTTTGTTATCATAAGTCATGAACAATAGAGCTTTGGGGGATGACATTCCCAAAATACAGGCCACATAATGGCCTCCAGCTACAATAGCCACGATATGTAGGTATATGGAGCAGACAGGATGCAAATAACAAAAATCAATACCTCTGTGCGACCAACAAAGCATTCTCAACTTCTACTAAAATTAAACACAGTTCACGATTTTATCTCAATGTTGCGATGGCAATCCATACCGCAATTTTTTATCAACTTAAATAAAAAGCATCCCTACAAGCTTGTTGGCGAAGTGGAATACAAAGTGTTTACAATTAACGAGATCCAGACAGAATGTTCAGACAGCGACCAATGCTACTAAATAAACAATAGATCACACATCCGTTCGAAGACGTCGGCCGCCTAACAACTAGCATTTCAAATGAACAGAACCATAACTATTAACGAGCATAAAACAGAATGCATTCGAAAGCTCGGGCGTAATGCCTCTTGGAGAGCTCAATCTAGCAAGTGTGGCATACATGAAACCGCTAAGTAAGAGGCGGAGAGACTTCGCGTCTCTGAGCTGGTACTCGAGCGAACCTGTTGACCCAGTGAGCAACGCTTGCGGCAAAAACTTCGCCTGCATCTACCTGTTTGTGGTTATGGACGCCTAGTGCACAGCTGTGACTACTCAAATGAAACCATTGTTTGTGACCTAAAACCCTTGTAAAACATGACAACAAACTCCGGGAAATAAAGCAAACATTCCAGCGTAGCAACAATTTTTGTATCTTCGAGATCTTCAATACGAAAGTCATTCGTGTGACACAATTTAACAATATTTTCAGGAGTAACAATGTACTCTAGATTCCTTAATGTACGCATGTCGTAAGTAAATATAATTTCGAGACAACTCGAATTCAGTCACAGCTTTCAAAAGCAATCTGCATTAGCTCAGATTAAGATAGTTTTCGGCAGCTTGCACAGGGGATTAGCACCAAATGATTTCATTAGGCGCGCCTGCCAGCTCCTCAGTCTAGACCGGTAATATAGTCGCATCAGAATGTAGACATTAATCTCGATAAGGACGACCTTGCTTCATAAATTATAAGCTCAGTAACACATTCATTATTTTGAATGCGTCATCGATAGGTAGGCCTTTAAACGAAAAGCGAAAGTAAATGACGAATAGCACATTTGCTAAACCAACGGTCAAGTTGCGAGGTGTGTTTACGAGTGAGGACATCGGGAAATTGGTCATTAAAGCTTACGGGTGACGTTTCATTTCAGCACAATATGAGCGGATTATTTGGCGGTATAGGTAGACGAAATTTAATTCCGGCCGTGACAAACCGAGGCGAACGGTTATTGATCTAATTACAGAGGCTTGTTGGCGATCAGCCTCACAACATTGAATACAAATTAATATGGGTATTTTTCTTATGAGACTTTAGACTTCATATTTTATAATTAACTCGACTCAGGTAAAAACTATAGTATAATTTCGGATTATTTGAATACGATGCAGACTTAGCTGTATTTTTTTTATATCTAATAAAATGTTCTTCTTAAGGATAATTTAATATTAATCAAAAGTGGTACTGTTATAAGAAGATAATATTCTTTATTAATAACTTATGCTTTAATAAAAGCACACCCACTTAAACTTTAGACAAATTGAAGTAATATTATATAGCATATTTCTTTAAGTTTGTATTTTGAAAACAGAACTCTATGATATAAATTCAATATAAATACAGTACATAATATTTATGTACTGTATTACAAATTAACACAACTAACTATATCAAATTTCCATGCATGTTGTAGAGGGCATTTTGGGTATTGTCGAAAAAAAGATGAAGGAATCCTTTTTCTGTGTCATTACATTGTCTGGCGCTATCAATCACTCAATATAGTACTACTATTTGGCTGGATGGTTACAATATTCATCTGTTCAAAACAAATTTGAGAACAATCAAGTTCTAATGAAACTTTAAAAGTTGAGTATTAACCAATTTCTAACCACAAACGTCTACAAAATTAAATTCCAATAGATCGTAAGACCAATAAACCGCTGATTTTAATATAATCTCTAACGCTCCATTTAAGTATGAACTTAGAAGGCTCCTTGAACCGCGTTGAACCCTTGACCCAGTGGAATCACCTCGACGACGACGCGTCGCCACCCCGCTGCCGCTGGTTACAATGCCCTCGAGGTTGATACACTGATATACTCGAATACCATAATTAAGGCACAAGTACGCACTTACGATCCGCTTTAAAACTTTCGATTTAACACAAATTCAGTCTTCCGCTTGCTTGTTTTTTATATTTTTATGCAATTTTTTTTTTATTTATTTATAATAATATATAATATGGGACAACATTCACACAAGGTCTTCAGGTCCCAAACTAGGCTGAGCCTGTACTATGGTAACTGACTGATATATATATACATATACACACCCAGACACAGGTCAAACAGACATGTTCATACACACAAATGTTTGACCTGTCCGGGAATCGAACCCGGGACCAGCGGCTCAGAAGGCAGAGTGATACCAACTGCGCCAACCGGCCAGTCAATGCAATGCCTTTGAAGTGGCTGGTTTTTTTTAAATAGCACGTCAAAAAGCTTATACGTATATTATTAGGATATTAAAAATTGTACGAACGCAAACGAAAGATACCTCAGAAAAGAACTACCTAAATCACCATATCATATTGCGATGCGGGTGTAAATTTTATTGATGTGAGAAATAACATTTTAATCAATTTATCTGAAGATGCTTTTTATATTATGTGAATGATTTTCAGTTCTATCTCCATTTCGATATAACAAAACCAGGTCTTATCATTTGAATCGAAGTTTGTAAAGAATAACTTTTACTTCTTCAGATTCAGATATATTATTCATTTACATTATAATTTACATTTATCTCAACAGGTGTTGTCTGGGAAAACGCCATGCGAACGGTGTCAGATACTGCAGGTCTAATTGATTCGATATTTTATGCAATAAATTATAATCGTATTTGCATAATGTATTACGATTCAGATCATTAACCGCTGTGATAAATTTAACAGACAGAACTACTCATTCGAAGATTCTTGGTCTTATTATTTGAACAAAAAGTTTTTTTTTTTACTTATTATAAGTTTGCGTTTTAGAACTTTCTCACCTGATGTTAAGTGACGACGTTGTCTAGGATTTACCACGCAAACCTAGAAGGTACCTATTTACTCCAGGGTTGTACATATCGGGAAACACAGACTCGGGCAACGAGTTCCATTCCTTGGCAGTACGCATTAAAAAAGTGGACGCAAAACGCTTCGTAGGTAGGTACGTATAGGTAAGTGGTATATCTACCATTATCGCGATGGCGGATTGCCGTACGTCTAGTCGACCGATGACAAAGAGATAGTTGAATATTTAATAACCCGGTATCGAATTATTAATAGTCGATATTCATCCTACAACTCGCCGCCGGTCGCCGTGGCACAGTCGACAGCAACATGACTTCTGGTCCCCGAAACCCGGCAGGGGCAAACATTTATATGATGAGCATGCGTGTTGCATCGGGTCTTGGATGTTTGTTGTGATGTTATTATGAGTGACCATGCATCCTGCGACACAGGGAATCTAAGCGCGGGAATGTGAGTATGATAAGAAAAAAATGTTTTTTAAATGAGTATGTTACGAATTTGTCATTCGGAAGAACCCATCATTGCCGGAGAGGTTTTCACAGCAAACTACATGCCTCTATACAGGTCTACAAGTGACTCACAGTTTGTTCACAATGAAATATTTATTTCGTCCGGCTTCGTGGCTTTCACATTGTAATTACATAGAATATACGTGACGTAAAAATATTAATTTTAAATGGATTTGTATAAATGTATTATAAATGAATGCTAATTATCAATTAACAATTTGAAAACATTAAAATGTAAATATCTCCTAAAAAGTGTTCTCTTGCATTTCTCTGCTTATCGGAAGCTGATTACTGATTTATATAATACAGAAAGGAAATAAGCTTGCCATGCTCAGAATAGATTTCTAATGGTGTATTTTTTTTTCTTTTTTCATTACACTCAGACCCCCGCACTAGGATTCCCTGTATCGCGGGAGGCATGGACACACACAATCACAGCACACAAACATCCAAGACCCGGGACAAACATCTACACTCATCGCACAAATGTTTGCCTCTGCCGGGATTCGAACCCAGGGTCTTGGTGACACAGAAGTCATGTCGATGACACAAACCACTGCGCCACGGTATCGTCAGTATAATCTTTATGCACGTCGTACTTTAATGTAGGACGTATAATCATTTTGGACTTGACAAGTCTTTGACTTAGTTTCGTGTGTCTGTGTAACGTAATCTTTGATCGTTAGTTTCAACCCCTTTAAAACGTCGGATTATATTGAAACTTTGCACACTTATAAAGAACCAATGAGAGCGATAGTTTGTCTCCTTGTCCTTACCAAAATCAGTTATCTATTTCTTGTATCCGAAACACGGACTTTTACTTCCACTATCTACAAAAGCGTGATTTTCAGTCTTTTTAAACTATCATTACTGTATCTAGCTGTGGCGCGCGGTTTTACCCGCGTGTAACGGTTTGTTCGTTACCGTTTTTCCGGGATAAAAAGTAGCATATATTCAATTTCAGACTTCAATATGTCTCTGTGTCAAATCCCATTCGGGTGGTCATTTTGGCGTAATCGAGCAAGAAACACTCACATTAATTATAATATCACTCGAGCTAAAATTCTTCTTCTTCTTCTTCTCTCAGCCATGTGCGTCCACTGCTGGACATATGCCTCCCTCATATAGGGGGGATTTGCCAATACTCGCCACGCTTGGCAGGCGGGTCGGCGAGCGCAGTATGATTTCCGATCCTCAGAAGGCGCTGCTGCCCACCTCCTGGTACGTGATCCCTTAGCCGACTCTTACGGCACCCGCGGGAAGAGATGGGGGAGTACTATTCTAGACCGGTACCCCACGGCGAGCTAAAATAGTCATAATCATATCATATTGATCGAAATAATTATATATTGCCATTAATAGAAAAAAACATATTCGTATACCTAAAGACGCATAACTTTACCATTTTATCTTCTATTCTCCATCGGTTGTTAAACGAATACAATCAGTCGCAAATGGATTTAAACACGGCCACACATGTCCAACCAAGCACAAAAGAAGAAAACAATAGCAGCATAATGTGACGGATTCAAAACTACAATCACACGCTCCACAAATCATCAGCAGCCGAATAACATTCAATGGCCACCTATCATTACGTATCGCTAAATATTGCCGTTGTGGAAACAAAATCGCATAGAATTGTAACGTGAACGGGAAATCAATTTCCATCGGTCTCTATGTAAATTTCGAGCCGAAACGAAACGTCGTTACTGGGACGGCGGTTAATGGATTATCCTATCTGCAGTCTGCAATCAGACCCACTGCAATGTAGAACCAGTATGAGCTTTGTAATGTAAGACTACCACATCCTGTCAGATAAATTCAATATACATATATTTATATCATCATACTTACATAATCCTACTAATATTATAAATGCGAAAATTTGTGTGTATGTTTCTTACTTCTTCACGCTCAAACGGCTACACCGATTTCGATGAAATTTGGCATGGAGATAGTTTTTTTATGATTCTTTTATTACACTCAGACCCCAGCACTAGGACTCCCTATGTCGCGGAAGGCATGGACATACACAATCACAGCACACAAACACTCAAGACCTGGGACAAGCATTTAAACTCATCGCACAAATGTTTGCCCCTGCCGGGATTAGAACCCAGGGTCACGGAGACACAGAACTCATGTCACTGACACTAACACTGCGCCACGGTGACCGTCAAATTTAAACCCTGGATTAACACATAGACTACTTTTATCCTGGAAAAAGTATAATTCCCGTGGGATAATTGAGGTAACGGGAAAACCGTAATCCACACGGGTGAAACCGCGGGGCGCTACTAGTGTGTAATATTACACGGTTCAGCGTTCTGCGTAGTCGATATCACGATCGACAATTGTTTCGGTTTCTTGCGGAATCCTACATCAGGATCTTGAGTTCAGTGCGTTGGTTAGCAGACACCGTAAGAATATTATCGATCGCAGCTCCGGTACGGGTCCTTGCGGGACTGGGGCTCTCGGGCACTAACCCGTGATATAGATGACGCATTTTGTAAAGTTAAATTGAGCGTGCGTTAATAATATTATGTATTGTATAGCTATTATCCTATATATATCTCCGTCTTGAGCTTTCGGTAAAAGTAAAACTTGATCTAATGCACAGAATGGTGTTGGGGCACTTTATGGCTACATGCCTTACTAAATTTCATAGTGGTCAACCAACAGGTCACACAGGTGTTGGGCTATTAACTAAAGCTTTTATGATAATATAGCAGCATATTAATGGTTGTCATCAATCGTAAACAGTTTATTGTACCTACTACATACATACCGTTAGAGTGGATTTGTCGTAAACGCGGACATGTCACTAAATACCCTTCTGTCACCTACAATAGTGTGCCAGTCAGCATTTTAGATCTACTCTTAAACCATATTATTTGAAATAATAGTTGAATTCTAGATTTACCAATAAACAAGTGCATTATTGAAAAAAAATCAAAAATCACGACTGTGTGTATACATTTTATAAATTATCGTATACTAATGTATGTATAAGCCCAGTATCAATCTCATAATTAAGGTGAAGTACAGAACCAATTGGACATCTTTAAAAGGATTCTAATCATTAACAACTAAACATAAACAATCAAAAAAATTATATGTTATTTACTAAAATTTCATTAACATTACAAATTTAAAATAATGCTATGTACCTAAAGACAATTAAAAAATATTAAAATGTTTTAAGTTATAAAATTTGAAGCTTACCCACAAACTGTATATGTAATTTTTGAAATTAACTATTTTCTAGGCGTCAGTTTTAAGACGAACCTAGAGCCGTGTACGGACTAAACGTTGCAATATACCTACTCGTAGCCGGTTATGCGTATATCGGAACGCAAGGTACAGTCAGCAGGTACAGACTAGCTGCACCTTTTTTTTGGCCTGCGGAAGTCCTTTATGGATACCAACGGCTTGGGGGACACAGTGATTATGTGGGAGTCTCCGCCAGAAGGGCAGCATACCCACCAAAAGCCCAGGGTGAGCAGACGAAGCCTATCGGGGAGAGATAGGGGTCGAGTTATCACTCGCCATCCCACCCCGGCAGACTAGCTGTACCTGCACCAACGCCTATATACAATAATTTAAGTGCAATTTGAGTACATAATATAATGAGCGAGAATCAAATGAATACGACTGTAACCTATATGTCATATTCCTATCAGCAAGCCGCTTAGTATGTTTCAACTTTAATTTACGTGGTCTGTTTTATAAAAAAAGCATTGAAAAGAAGAACACCTCATATATAGCGAAGGTCCTGTATGTTATAAATTTATAATGCAGTTTTTACTAGTACGGAAGCAGGAGCTTATACATCGAGAAAATTGTATGGATCGTTTATTTTATACACCTTCTGTAGCCACTGTGATGTAAGAAAGATTGCACACAAGTTTTATCAATAAACTATTTCTTTGACTAATTGACGCAATACACATTATGTTAGGTACTATTTTCTAATCTGTAATTTTGTGCACTTTTCTATGGGGAAAAAATGTTAAACTCGCGTCAGGTCAAGTGACACTGATCGAAAGTTCGTAAGGCGCGTGACGTCATCGACGAAGACGGAGGGAGAGTAGACATAATGTAATATAAATTGTCGTATACGATAGCGCAATAAATGAATATTGTATTTTACCACATAAATGATAGTAGGTACCTACCTACTTTTAAACTGATAAATAAATCAATTCGTGCGATATTATTCCATAAACATTCCAAAATATTCAAAAATGCAAAACGTTATTGATCATGTTTTCACTTCTGCCAGCACTCCCGGAGTGCAAACCGTTGTTTTTTTATTGTAGTTATGAATCAAGTCGTCTATGAATACAGGAATGTGTAATTTGAAAACAAGTATGCATTTTTATTGCACGTCTGTCAAGGACAAACTATGAAACCTCAAGTCTGTGTATTTTTAAGACCTTTACCCACATAGTTTATACAATAAAAATTATTTCATTTATTTCAAACATAGTTGTATTTGTATGTTCGTTAAAATAAGTAAGTAAAACTGACACAGGAGAGTTTACATTTCCAGAACCAACCGCCCGATTTAGAACGATCGATAAGTAACCGAATATACTACCGATATACTAACCGATTCGATATTTTTCGTACATTTTATTTTCGGGACATTTTCATATACTCGTAAATGTAATGGGATATTCCGATATGTAAGTTCTTTTATAATAAACAAAACTGTGTAATGAATTTTAAATATTGTTATTAAATCAAACGGGGCTTGATCGCGAGAAAAACAATTAGTAATTTATTTACCTCGTTTCGAAGAAGAAAAAAAAATAGAATTTTAAATAGTTCTGAAGAGTCTGTAATACGGGATAAATCCATAACCGAATTATTACGTCCCGTCTCGCACAACGACGAACGCACCGCACTCAAGATCAGGATTTTGAGTGCGGTGCGTTCGTCGTTGTGCGCTTATGAACGCTTTCGGAAGAAGCCGAAACAATTGTCGATCGTGATATCGACTACGAGTAAGTACCACGTTATACCCGTAGAATCAGTATAAAATAATTATGAACGTGAGTATACATAGTCATCGAAGACTTCGGAATCTGGGCAGATGAGATCTTTCATTATGGTCAAAGCATTTCCTCGATTTAACTCTCAACTGATAACTTAACCGATCAAACAATCACCATTTGTATTAATAATTTAGCAGATATCGATTGGTTAAGTAGCCGCTTGCTCGGTTTTACTTTAACGAACATTTATATCGGTCGGTTACAATCAGAATTAGTCACCCCTAACCCAAACGAGACTACGGTCAACACTCTAGTGACCCCGTTTTCAAAGATGAGTATTCTATTGATCCGCTCCTGAATAAGCAACGGTAATACAATTTACTTAAGTTATTTTAAAAAAATCAAGAGCTTATTGTATGACAAATGGTATATAAGGGACACGCCCTCCACCCAATGCAACACAAATAACTGTAATCTAAAAAAAATACTTTTCGTGATACTACTACGCTCGTCACACTGAGATCTTAGTTTATATATTGCTTATGTAGAATAGTACATCCGCCCGCGGTTTCACTCGCGTGGACTACAGTTTTTCCGCAACCGCAGTTTCCTACGGGTACCATTCTTTTTCCGGGTTAAAGGTTCCCCAAGTTCTTTTCCAAGGTTCCTCATCCATCCTCATCTATCTTAAATTGATCAAAATTGGCGTGAAAAGGAAACGCACAGTTACTTTCACATTTATGTGCGTTATTCGGTTTTTGTTGTTGCCCAGAGGAACCATCAATTTTTCGGGACAAAAAGTAGCCTATATGTTAATCCAGATCACAAGGTACCTAAATTTCGAGTTTCGTTCAAATCTATCCAGCCGTTAAGGCGTGAAGAGTGAAGAGAAAACAAACACACATACACACAAACTTTCGCAATGATAATATTAGTGTTATAAGGACAACTCTAGACAAACCATAGACGTTGCCTAGAGATAGCTGATTGAGGGAAAACTTCTGGCATGAGTACCCAGACGAATATTTCTTAAGAGCCAAAAGTCTAGACCCTACAGAAATAGGATACTCTTACTGCATTGTTAGAAACAAACATCTAAGGTCTAAATATACAGGTATACAACATTTCGTGAAAGAGCGGAGAAAGTTTACATTTCGCATTGAAAACCGGCTTTACATCATTTGTAACGAATACGTATAAAACTGCCAATATGTATGAATGAAAAACAGCTTATCGATAAAATCAAAACGATCCATCATAGTATCGATACAAAACCAGCTGTGAAATCAATGAACTAGATACAATATACATACGTAAGTATTATGGCATGATAAAACTTAATGCGTGCCTACATTGTGCATGCATCGTGGCTCCGAATTCATTAAACCAGAAATGGAGGCCCAACGACATCGGACTGGATTTGGTATACACAGGGAACATTGCCCTGTTATCTTCGATCTGGTCACAGCGACACACACAGAGGGGCATCAAAATATATTTACTAGCAGCCGATACACGGGACTTGTGAACAAAACTAACTGGTAGGTAAACCTTTGAAATCAAATTTCAATCAATCAAATTTTGCGGCACAGAGGTTTTAAGTCGGGTAAACGTAAGTTACACATGCGTTACAATTAATGCATTTAGGTATGATATTGTTAAAAGAATGAGAAGTGTCGTGGCATTCAAGTACAATACAATTTAAACAACTTTACTAAGCGCGGTTTGCGGTGTCCTCAAGAACTCCAGGAGCTCAGAGGTTGTTGCCGAGAACAGTAAGTTTGTGGGCAAAGTTTAGCTCGTTGAATAATTACAGAGCCAAATTCGAACTCAACGAGTAGCCGCTCTTGTCTCCAGCCTGCACAGATGCTTGGTAAATTACCTACAGAATGAACAACTTTACAAAACGTCTGGTCACATTTAAAAGTATTATTTTTTAACGTCTAAAGACAACACGTCTTCGAAAGCGAGCATCAAACGAGAAGTGGCCTTCATAAAAGGGATTGTTTCCAAATGTTTACATTGAACTCATAAAAATTCAGCGCGGGTTATTGTCATACATCGTATTCACAATCGAGAACAATATGCAAAAGCATAAACCCCTCGATGGTAATTCATGAAACTGATCCTTACAGTGCTCGTGGGATGGCCCAATGTTACAACGACAAGGCATTATTCTTTCGCAATCCACTGACTCCACTGAATCCTTACGAAAGCAGTTGAATAAATTTAAAATAATAATGTAACTACTAGACTGATTCGCATGAGACGTTTCGAAACGAATTATCCAATAAAGATGATGGTGGGCTCGATAAGGGCCCGCGTGGGCGCATACAACCTCTTTATTTTAATAATAAGTTTGTTTAAAATTCTTTTCTGACTTACAATTTTAGGTTAAAAGTTACAACGCTAATTTTTATTACTATGTGCACAGAAGAACGGATCATTATTCACTTTTAAAAGTTGTGAAAACGCTCTACAAAATGTACTACAAAAGAACGAATAGTTTGTTTCGGTTTAAAGAGTTTTATTTCTCAACAAGAAATTTACTTTTCACTTATGAGACAAAAATGCTAATTAGGTAAATGATTTGACATCACATCTCATAACGTTTTTTATAAAGTACATTACAGTTATATACATAAGTTTTTTACATTAAGTGTAGGATCTTTCGGCAATGTTTAAAGATTATGTAAATATGTATGTACTTATATCAAATCGAAACTCCGACGAAAGTCGACGTGCTTTCATTTTTTTACCCATTTTAAAAGGGCTAATTTGGTTACTCTACGAAAACAGATCTTAGCTAGAGACAACAGTTAATTTCATCCTCCACCTGTATGTTTGCTCTCTGGCCCAGATTCGGCGATCAGTAACGATTTTCGTTTACCGACTCGCCTCGTGATAAGCGCCTTTCAAATACATAGAGAGGTCTATAATAAAACCATTGAGCTCCAGAGGCTGTTGACCCGTAATATTTTAGGAGTGTAGCAGTTGGTAAGTAACTAAACCGATTTGCGCGAGATTCACTGCTGTGCAGTTTTTGTCAGACTATTTCGGCACGCGTAGAAAACCGATCTTTTAGTAAACTTTGAGATATATGCACTATTTAGATTTTGTTTCAGATATCATGGCACGAATGATATGTCTCGATATACTTTTTATATCTCAATGATTAGTAACCATGATATTTTCAACTTCTATGTTTTTATACAAGGCTTTTCTGACACACAACCGCCTACCTTTTTATACAATAAGTTGTTTGTAATGTTATGGGAACTTTCTACATCGTGTGTGTTTGTAGATAAGGCTAATGTCCTGAGCACATCATCCGTCAAAGCTTTCAAACACAAGTGTCAAGTTCTTATGGCATGGTTGTTCGTAACGATAACGAAAAGCTTATTCCAGAACTATTAACAATTGCGTAAGAAACAAGTCGTCAGTGGTCTCGTTGAGAGATTCATTGTACTACAGCGTTCTGAATAGATTAGCGATGGTGATTTATGACCTCTGTTAATGTAACTCATGAATGCTATTTTTAGAATTTAGGACATTATCGAACAAACATTGCACCATGACTGTTCGTGCGTATACAACCATTAACTTCCAGATATTAATGCACAGATTATATACGGCGATGGGGTAAATAGGTCACCCTCAGGTTGGGGTTGAGCAATACAACTACTCCCTTCGCTCGCCGGCGATAAATTGATTGATACTAAAAATATAACGACGCAAACATACTCTGCCTACGATAACAAAACCGCAAAAAATTGTGTAAGAGAGTAAGTAAGCATTAGAAACTGTGCTACAACACAAATGAGCAATTTATCTAACAAGCAAACCTATTATGAGGGGAATTTAGACCAGCATTCAGTTTAGACTACCTTTATACAAGCGTTGTCTTTATCAACATCTCTCGGCCTTCCACAATTCGTACCGTTAGAGTTAACGTGAATTTGAGGCAAATTAACATACACCGGTGTGATTCACCCGGCTTTAATTAGAACCGGAATCTTGGTCCCGTTTGAGCGCTGCTGAACTTATGGTGCGAAATGCGTTCCGCGAATGCAACATTTGAACGAGACGTGAATCGATACCCACGCATCCATTGTTTACAGATCTCAAATTCTAAAAATCTCGGTACGTGGTCTCTTAGTCTGGCGGCTCTCATTGAACCGGTCGCATTAATACTTTCCGTAATCGCTATATAAATTTTATTGCCTATCGTCACGCTCATTTCACTGATCTCTACGGTTACGTTGTGAATTTATTATGCATTCCATAGAAAGTCTCGCGCGTGTAACACATGATAGGAAATTTGTGATGAATGCACGTTGAAAATTGCAGGTTGCATATTTTCAGAGACGAAAACGTACGGAAAACGATTTCTTGGCCCAGATTTCCCGGTTCGTCGACCGATTTCGTGTCGTGGAGAGGGCGTACACATCACCAGGTGATGTTTGCTTTGAAGCCACGTTTCCTAAGTGGGAACGGATATATTTTTAGAGAAACTAAATTCTATTTCAGCAACAAGCGCTGTGATGTCCAATATCGCTTTGGTAAATTGTTTTATGGCACAGTAAACATGATTTCTTCTGAAGCATCCGTGTGGCTCTGGCTTTCAAATTGCTTAATATTTTATGAGACTCGACAGATTTACACGTTTTGAAATATTTATATGTGTGTAAACAGTAGTAAATAACATTTTAATTGGATATGTTGCTTCTTCGTGGTTATCTCTAAAATTGTTGTACAATATAAGCATGAGATTCTAATTGGAACAAACTCACTTGCGCTTGGGTTTTTAAATGTATTATGTTCACTACAACAATATTCAATGCCGTCACAAAAGATAGCACTGATAACTGTGGATTAATAATTCTTCATTATAAAGGAGGTTGGCATATACGTTTCCTGATGGACATAATGTGATATTTCTTCAGTACAGATTTCTCAGGTTAAATATTCAAATTGTAACTAAACTAGCTGTTTGCCCGCACCACCGTGATCATCACAAAGATTTCAGCTCGAGAAAGGGGTATGCTGGAAATCGGTCCAGCGCATTTTTGCGCACATCAGAAGTGAGCCTAATCCTATCGCCAAAACACAATTGTAGTTTAATCATCTACTTTATTGGCAATTAGTATTTTTTTTCCTTCATTTCTGATATGTCTTTTGTTTGCGCTGGGCATTGGGTTACATGTAAAAAAATTACAAACCACTCGATGGTAGAACAGATAACAGTGTTGTGTATGTGATTTTAAAAAAATTAGGATAACGAAAGACATCTCACGTGACAAGTATGGTCCGCAGGAGCCAGGTCACAAATTTGGTCAATTATTTCTTCTCGAGCGAAACTTCATAAAATGCATTAGGAATTTATATTATGAATACTCGTGACCGTCAGCTGCGACTACGTGGGTGGGGCGGGCAGTGGCAGCCTCCCATGCATGAAGAAAAAAAAGTATTTTAGGCATTTTCTCCCATTTTAAAATTACGCATTATTATTAAGCATTAATTACAGAGAAATAATAGCTGACTTTGCTGGGCATTTGTATGCAATAAACTGTGCTTATTTTAGGCAAGACTTTTCTATCGTTCGGAACTAAACGTAACGCGTTGTAATTGGTCAACGCTGATTTTTATTTAATCCTCTGAGTGATCGGATCTAGCATAATAATTAGTGCAGTCACAATATAGAGTTACGGAATCTGACGGACAAGCAATTCTCTTCTTTGTGCTAATTGCCCGAAGAGTTCATTAGCCTATAGAAACCTTCTAGGTGTCACGGCTGTCATTTTACACATCACTAAGTTTTTGTCGGACACGTGGTAATGATAAAATTGATATAGGTAATTTGGCAACTAGGTACCAATCCTGCTTTGCAAATGAAATTGTGATTGTATCGAATGACAATCGATAGTCTTCAGAACCACATCCATTTTACAGGACGATGCATCACGGGCATGAGAAAAGATGTGAGCTTTCTTACATGCTTCTCATACTTTAACAAAAAATGTCACATTCTACTTTCCACCACAATACTAAATATAATGCCTCCAAAATTAATCAGGAATTCAATGCTTTTCGTAATTCCTCATGCTTAACGTATTTGTGCGTCGTGCGTAACAATGCTTGACGGGGTTGAGGGCTATAGCACCCCTAATAAGCGGGAGAAGGTCGGGCGGCCGCGGCGGCGCCAGGCTGGGCGCCACTACGTCGATGTCGGCGCTCCAGTGAGGAACGTAATGCTATTCTATACATTACGTAATGTAGAGGAAAAAGATTGCTATACATATATTATGATTGAGTGGATATAGATATGGTATGTTGAGTTAATTCGGGTTGAAAGGATATTACAAAGATGTCAATTTACTTGTGCCTTATAAATATTTAAATAGGGTGCATTATGTCGATCAAGAAATGTGTAATAATATTTTATTAGAAATTTTCGTGAGTCTGACTCATTATTATTTTTGTATTAAATGTATTAAAGACGAATAATATACATAAATTATACATGTGTCATAGATATATCTTGAGCTTGGATGGGTGTGGAACAGTGGATAGTCAAAGGAAGATATGGGTATATACCTACATCCCTTAGAGAATTCGTGGTAAATGCTCTTACGCTCTAATGCTCTGCCTTTACGTATCAACGAGCCATTTTCTAAAGAAATATGTACTGAGGTCACAGACGTGCCATCAAATAGTTTTGACTTTGTGATTATTGGGAAAATAATAATAATAATAATAAATACTCAAAACTCTTTATTTAAGTATGTACTACAAAAAATTGGCACATTTTGCAATGTTTCAATTATACGCGAAATTAAATTAAAATGAGTGTGACTTCTGTTGTTGCAAGTAAGATGACAAATAACATATGTTAAGGTCGTAAGATGTTACCTTAAGCAAAATGCATGCTGCATCCCTTGTCATATTATACCAACCTTCTTCGCACTGTGCATAATGGAATTTTGTGAACAGTGACATGCCCTAAACATTGTGTTGCGTGCCATTAATGGCACGAGTGCCATCGGTTTGCTGTTCCTGCTCTAAGGTATATCCACTTGAAATGCATTCATTCAATAGGGAAGTACCTACTACCCTTTCAGCCAGGTGCTTTTTGCTCAGGGACAGCTATCCGACGATTCGAGTTTGGGTGGAACTTGTAAAATATATCTTGCTAATTGCTATCTTTCCATGAATATACGTGAGTCCAGTTGCGTTGCGCGATTGAGTTTTGTTACCTAATATTATATTCGATTATCAACAGCTCCCTCTGTTGGTTTACTTTTGTAACAGAATTGTATTGTTGGGTCAAGTGGCGTAATAAAAGCTGGATACGGCAGGTGTCGTTACAATATAAACTTGCTTTCACGGGACCTTTGGAATGGAAAACATTATTTAATATTTACAAAAGCAGGGATTAGGTTTAAAAGTTCTACCCACATTCTCAAATGATTGTTATTCCTGCCTGCAATCATTATTTTTACATGATAGACTACTGATAGATAGATTACTGTACAATCCACAGGACTTGGTAGTACTACAAATACGAACATGATCTACTGTAAATCAATTTCAAAAGATATTTTAAAATGCTAAACGGAAAACTGGTGGTCACTCATGGATAGTCAATTGACTTAAATATTTCATTTAATGTACCTTTTTTATACTATACTACAAAGAACTCCTTTACAAAAATAGGCTGAACTACAAAATGGCAGCGACGTTAGTCTGAAGTCCTACAAATTTGATTATACTACCCCACCTTGCAAAATATTTGTCTATATATTTTGTTTAATAAACTTTCTAATTGCCTGTCAAGGTATATGTAGAACAGATATTGGTAGCAATACAACAACAAATGATATTACCTGTCACCCTTGCAAGGCTCGAACATGTTTTGGATAATTCATTTGAATGCCTAAAGATCACATTGGTGAACTCCTTTGAGAGCATCAGGAGAAAAACGAGTAATGCTACAATGCACAGTTATGAAAAATGACATCAGTATTTTATTTATACATTATGTTAAGTTTTAAACATTTTCTTACTTGATGGTAACTGAACATGAAATATAACTAGGCATAGAATGATAACTGCCTCCAATGAAACTGCAGGAACCATGGTAAGAAAAAATGTAATGTGTGTAGGCGTGAATACAATAGATGCTACGCGATAGAAACAGAAAAGTAAAGCGTCTTCATAATAGCTGTGATTTTCTCGCGATCCACCTTTCTTAACTAATCGCTGAGCTATCATCACTATGACCTTCATTATGGTTGTAATATCATCTACATAGAAGTTTGTAATTTTGTGTAAGAGATATCAAAATAACAGGATGTAAGAATGGACATGTATGCAACGATAAAACGCGATTGTATTTACGTATAAGCATTTTTTTAAAATCCGCTGGGCAAGTCCGTTGAGCTCAAATTCACATAAACTTAGGATATATTTAACTAGTAATAAGAAAAAGATAACGAAATAGGAAAACCGTAGCAAATATGTGTATTTTCATTCAGAAAATATTTAAATAAGGGTACTTACAGGCTCCAGTATATAATCGCCGCAGCAGCGTGGAAGATTAAAAAATCTTAGATCAGAACAGTTTTATAAATTAATTTATGAACACAAGTGAAGCAAGAGTCTTTTCTTTTATAAGATTTCTGTCATTAAACTGCTTTTTTCCCCAAAAGTTTTAACGTAATTCGTAAACACAAAAGTTATACGTCAATCCGGTATCCGGTGGTATCGTACTCTATTTAGTCTGTGCTGTAGTGGTTATCCGGGCGTGCGTTCAGCAGCTCCATCGGCCAAGCCATATCTTGCTCTGACAGCGGATGTGCGGCGTTCACGAACTCAACTAGAGCATTATTTGCTCCACCCAATGATGTTTTACTAAAGATGACGTATATTCATACTGCGCGGTGCTCAGATTTTGTTCTTTTACGACATAAACATGCTTACTGCGACAGATAACACGGTACAAATAATATAGAAAAGGATAGAAATATGTTTAGACTTGCGCTTGAAATACGCGTCATTATGAAAATTACAACTAATTTAATTTTGCCGCCTCAGTTTCCGCGCGCTTGTGAGACATCTACTTCATATAAACATATAATATCATTGGCCCCACCCATTATTTGATCATGACCGTTAACGTCAACCTGTCAGAGAAAATTATGCTCGACGAGACCATATTCTTTCTACCTCTAGAATCGATCAAATTCTGGTCGGCTAAAAGGCTCGGTCCAAAGTGGCATATACTGTAGTAACTATCATGTGATCCATGAACAATGTAAGTGATTTCTTCTCCTTCTTCTGCAACATGCTATGAAGTAGCCGTTCGTGAGACATCGATCAAATATTGGTCGATTAATATTTGGCCGACGAAGCTCCTGAATGCAGCCTCTTCTACTTCTCACAAACTAAATAGAGTATTGCGCACAGAAAGTCATGTCTAGAACCATAGAAGTAATATGTACTACGTACAACAAGAAAGCGCACGTACCAAAATACTGCAAACAAAAACAGATCTTACGACATTTTTAAAAAACTTGTATTTGAAGGAACGGGGGCCGCGAGCCGAGTTGTACATAGTACATATTACTTCTATGTCTAGAACATTGTTTTCGACCATAGAAATGACAGAATAATCTAGAACATGTCAGTTCTAGTTATTATAAAATTCTGGTGCAATGTTCAGTCAAAATGAGTGCGGTCTAATAGTCCTACAATATTTTTGGATCCCGATATAAAATGTCTTAGCATTTTATATGGAGTAAATGATATGTAGTAATTTTATGTAATACTACATATTACGCAGGGATGGAAACAATCAGCTTACAAAAAAAAAAAAAAAAAGTTCAAATTATTTTAAACAAATGTATTTTTTGCTTATTAATTTTTATTTTCTGTTTAGTTTTCTATATTTATATAAGGGGAATACCTACTAGTCCATTGGATTACTTTCTTTCGACGGCCGACATAGGGACTTGCCTAGCGGGACTTTACCGGCGGACTTTACTTTAAACAACTAGGTGGACTTGCGAAAAGAATGGAGGCAGACCACCTGCAATGTAGCACTACCGGTTCTAACCCTGATGCAAATCTGGACGTGGTCGAGGACTTTGTAGTGGAGAAGTTTTTGATGTTGAGTCATACAGGTTCTTCCTGATCTTCAAATAATTCTTCTGCCAGTTCTGCCACTAGCGATAAACTTCATGTAATGGATTGTATAGAGAGAGAGAGACCGTGTTGTACGGTCGAAACATTTTTGTCGATGATTACCCACCGTGGTACTTCTATATGTTCCCCAGCGTTGCCAGATTGGGTGAATTCCCTGCAAATTTGGGGGTGTTTTTGAACTTCGCGGGGAGATTTGAGGGGAAAGTTTCTTTGGGGGGACTTTCGGGGGGAAAAATTAACTTGGGAGATATTTTAAATGTTTTTTTTGTACCTTAATCATTCTACCACAAACACAAAAAAAAAATCCAATGTGTAACAATTTTTTTAGTAGGTAAATAAATAAATATATATAAAGGATATAATGAAAAAGCTCATGAATGAAATTACAAATCACATGTTAAACACATATAAAATGTAATCAATATACTTCAAATCTAATCAGTCACTTCAATGCCCGCCTCACAGTATTTAGTAATATCAACGTCTTCCTTCTCGCTCGAGACTCAAATCACGGGCATGTAATGCTCATTTTAGAATGGCGTACTGTTGTAGCTTGTAGCCTGCGTCTCTCTCTCTGCCTCATCGTATAGATTTACGGAGGCGGAGAGTAAATAATGTAATTTCTCCACTGCCGAGACATAAAATTTGAAGTAGTACACTATGAAAGTAAATGTCGAGCCACTCTTAATCTTTGACTTCATGTACGGGATAAATATACCGCCTCTTGTTTGCCCTACTCCACACTAGATGGAAGTAAATGGAGACGTTCACAACGACACGCGTCGGAACTGCGATGCGCACGCTTCGCGTGCGGTGTGAACGCCGTCTAATTCCAACGTGTATAACAGATTGCTCGGATCCGCCATCGCGCCCGATACGCGCCATGGAGTACATTTATATACGGGCACGTTACGCATTGTATGTGTATAGAAGTCTATAGAATTTGTTTACTAAAAAATGGAACATTCAAAAGGTATGAAATAACTTGTTGAAGTCGGTACTATGGTATTTCAAAAGTAACCATTATCAAAATATTGTGCGCATGGTACCGACTTCGACAAGTTATTTCATACTTTTGTGTGTTGAAGACGGTTCCAAAATGGTAATTTTTTTTCACCCTTTTATGTGACCTTTGCTACTCTCAGGGATCAATTGTCATTGCACTTTTAAGTTATAGGAGTGTAACTAAAAAACCGATTTAATGAAATTGAAATGGGACCACACGTGAAGCACCAGCTTTCAAATAAAAAAATTGGTTGCCTGTAAAGTCGGTATACGGGCGAAAGTTTTACGTGACAACGACTTTGAGTGCCTTTCACTTTTTATGTCTGTCTCTCTCGCTCTTAGGCGGGCTAACCCGCCGAGTGGAAGGGACGCGTGCCTCTCACTCGCTCTCATTGTGAGCGCATAACGTGAGCGGAGCGTAACGTAGTTTCTTGAAGTGTCACCCGGCAAACCAATTTATAAGACGTTGTCACGTCAATAAAGAACGATAAAATCCGTTCATTCAGATGAAATTTATGTGGTAACAAACATAAAAAAAACATTCGGGTTGAATAGAGAACTTCCTTCTTTTTGAAGTCGGTTAACATCAATAAAAATTGTTGTGGGGCTATTTTTTTCCAAAAAGCTAATTTTCGGGGGGTTTTGAATAAGGTTGGGGGGAAATTCACACGGTCATCTGGCAACACTGATGTTCCCTTTCTTCCTTGTGAAATTTATTAAAGTGGAAAGGAAAAATGTTTTTAATTTTTTGCCGGGTGTTATGAACTAAGGTGGCCTACGATGGAAGAAGAAAGTTAGTAAATAAACGTTTTTTTTCTATCTCATATATAAATTAATTCATCTTCCTCTACCCACCAACAATGAAATGCAATGACAAACATTACAGAGTTAATTCGTCGAAAGAAGAAGGCCTTAAATGGGAGCAACAGGCGTACTTTGGCAGAGGCTTACAACGACTTAGCAACGTTCTACTATAAACATAACCGGTACAACGATGCTCTAGAAGAGTATAGACATGAAGCCTCAATATGCAAAGAGTTGGGACTTCGCATGGAGTGGGGGACATGTAACAGGATGATTGGTGAAATGTATATGTTGCAGGCTGAATTCGTCAAAGCCTTAAAGTACGAAGAGAGGCATTTAGGCAAGTATTGTTTTCTTCCCATTACAGTCCCCAGAAGTAGTAGTATTTATTATTAACTCAGTACATATAGTACATATTTAGTGTGTTCAAGGAACAATGTTTGCTTCGTTTTTCTGAACTGTTTTCATTCACCATTTGAGATGCATGTAAACTTGTAAAAATGCCACTGTGATCGGCCACTTTTGACCCACCCTCAAGGTAGGGTCTTTTGTGATTGTTTTTTGGAAACGTAGATAAACAGTTACAGCCAATGTGAATATATATAAACGAATACGAAAAAAATAATGTAATGTTTTCTTTCTATTTCTATTATAAAAATGTAATTCTCATTAAGATTCAAGGTAATATTAGAGATATTGGAACATTATAAAGTCTATAAATATTTAAATGAATCATTCAATTTGACAGCTCCCGTGTAAATAATGTTTTGTGTGGTTCGATTTGGGAAATCTCATTTTTGCCACAACTGCTGGCATAGTATTAGATTATAAAACATTCAGTTGGTGGTTCAATTTTAGTTAATGAGTAGGTCATAATATAATAAGCCGCCACATAAAAAATCAAGTTGTGCAATTAAATAGCTTTCTAGAAATAATAAAAATTAGTAAGTGAAATCTCTATAACTTGAATGTCAAGAGAAAAGCAAAAACATAGAGTTAATGAGTTATCGACTTAACAAGAACTTTTGTGAACTATTATTACGATTTAAACAGCAAAATACAAATAATATATGTACAAAACATCATGTAAATAATTTTTATTACTTAGGTACTTTAAATTATTAGATAACAAAACTCTTAACGAAATAAAATCCATTCCTTAAACATAGACAACAACTGAAAGCAAACTTTGGCTTAGCCAAAGCCGTACTTAGCTAAGTATTGTCGAAAGTAACGTTTATTTATTGCCTTGTCTTTGCTAAGTCAAAGTAGTACTTTACAAAGTCATACTTTCATCGAGTACTTAGCATCGTCTATTGATCCGGACCTTAGAAATTGCAAATTTTCCTTTACTTGACATTAAAAAGATAATTAAACCAAACTCAGTTTAATTAAGACTAATTGCTCCATAAAGTAAAAGTGTTTTGGAATGCAATGTGAATTAGCATTTTAGGTTGGAGTTTAGGAACCACATATGAAGAAGGCTTTGAATTGTGTAAATACTTTCTAGTGTTTCTTTTGTTTACAGCTGTAGCTAAAGAGCTGGAAAATCTTGTTGAAGAACAGAGAGCAATGGCAACCCTAGGCAGGATATATTTGCTACAGGGGCAAAGCTCTGGTGATGATGGTGAAGCCAAGATTTCATTGAAGGCCGCTGAAAAAGCTTTTATGAAAAGCCTTGTTCTATGTGAAAAGTAAGTGTTTTCAATATGTTTATTAGTAGTTTTTTTGTGTTATCACATATCAGCATACTGATTGTTTTCAAAAAATTGATTGTACGACTTGTAATAGTGCCAATGGTAATATTTAAATATATGGTGAGGTTTCATATCATAATATATATGAAAATTTTGTTTTTTTCATTTTAGTGGGGTGCTAAATAATAAATATACTGGATCACAACAGTACACGTAATAAACTTTCTGTTACCTCATCATCATCATCATCTCAGCCATAGGACGTCCACTGCTGGACAAAGCCTCCCCCATTGATTTCCACAAGGATCGGTTGGAAGCGGCCCGCATCCAGCCCTTGCCTGCAATCTTAGTCAGGTTGTCTGTCCACCTAGTCGGTGGCCGTCCTTTGCTGCGCTTGCCAGTCCGTGGTCTCCATTCGAGAACCTTACGGCCCCAACGGCCATCGGTTCTTTGAACTATATGCCCTACCCACTGCCACTTCAATTTGCCTTCTGTTACCTATTAAAAATTAATTCAAGACACATGTGTGAAAGTTTGTATGAATGTGTGTTTGTTACTTCTTCTACTAAATTCGAAATTAAGGAACCTTATAAATTGGCTACTTTTTATCTTAAAAATAGTTGGTTCTTCGGGATGCAACATAAACCTGATGGTCGTTGTGGCTCAGTCGTCACTGGCGTCTGACTTCTGATCCACCGGGACCGTGGGTTCGAATCCCGGCAGGGCCAAACATTTATGCTGTGATTGTGTGTGTCCATGCCTCCCGCGACACAGGGAATCCTAGTGCAGGGGTTTGAGTGTAAAAAAAACCCTAATAATATTATACATGTGAGTGTCACTGATTTTGTGTTACATTTTCACACCTAAACCTCTAACCAATATTTTCAAATTTTAGCATATAGATATTTCAGACTTAGAAGAAGGATGTAGCTACTTTTAGCTCTGGAAAAAGTATGGTTCCCGTGGGATAACTGGGGTAGAGGGTTAACCGTCGATCACGCGGACGAAACCGAGAAGTGCAGCAATAAAATAATACATAGTATGCTTACATATTATCATATATTGTAGATAAGTTAAGCTTAGGCCAACATTATTTTGTAACTCATTATTAAATATTGCATCCTTGACTTAATATTTATTCGTAGTATGGGCATTGTATGTCATTTTATTGTAAATCAACTCAAATTTTATTCATGTTTTGTTAAAATTAAACAAACTCTTTGAGTCTACTTTAAACCTGCATTATTAAATGATAATAGTTTTGAACCCAGACATCAGACATCAGAATCAACAAAGTTTTGCAGATAATGGGGTAATTGTTGTTAATAAGTATTAATAATGAAATACCTAAGATTTATTGCATTAAAAACATACTAGGCGGAACTTACGTTCAAATTATTTGAAAGGAAAAATTCGGCTGCTTGAATGAAATACCTGTTGTGAATTTACAGATTGAATGGCAAAATCAACAAACATGAGCTAATGGACATGAGAGCACGCCTGCTCCTTAACATTGGAGTAGTACAAGAGCACCTTGGCTATCTGGACAAAGCTATAGACTGCATGAACAAAGCTATAACAATATGTTCCAACCAAGACTTATTTGAAGTGCTACATAACTGTTACACCACAGAGGCACTATTGCATGCTAATAAGGAAAAGAACTATTCAAAGGCGTTGAGCTGTTTGAACAAGGCTTTGGAAGTTGCTAGCAGACTGGAGGACAAGGTTTGAATGAATATTTGATATAACTGTACCTGTTACTTACATAACTTAGTGGCAGTAACAGGGGCAATAATCATAATAATAAGAAATAGTGAGCCCACAAATTGGCAAACATAGTGTAGGGCACCCTGTGGCTAGGTTGCGTGTAGCGACGTATTTATGTAGGCGTATGTATGTATTTAGGGAGCTGGTGATAAAAAGACGAAAAGAGTGCTCACTCGTTTGCATTCGGAGAGGTATATAGAAAAGTCCCTAATAAAACTGTGGAGAAGTAAAACTGTAGAAAGAGAGATTTATTTTTATAAATATGAATATGTACATTTTTTTATTTTTTTTTATTGGAAATAGGCAAGCGTTTGACCACTATCTCACCTGATGTTAAGTGATGATGCGGTCTACGGTGGAGCGCTCCTGCCTAGAAGATATCTATTCACTCGTGACCTGAAGATACCCAGGTTGTATGTTTGCGGAAATACAGATATAGGCAATTAATTCCATTCGTTAGCTGTACGCACTATGAATGTGGAAGCAAAACGCTTCGTGCAACAAGTTGGAGCGTCCACCGTATATAGACGTCGCATTGCCGTCCGTCTGGTGGTCCTAAGATGGAATGGGGATATGGTACATAATTTGACCAGGCCCCCATCCCCCTTCAGCTCCGCTATTGCTGGCTCTGCTAGGAGCCAGTGTAACACTGGAGTAGGGGGTGGGTTCATCATCATCTCCTATGGCTGAGATGATGATGAATTTTGGTTTCTCTGGGTAGCCATCAGTGCTTCTTAGTAGTGCTTGTAGTAATTCTTAACAGTGTCAGTTAACAGTGTTAAGAATTATTGTTGTAGTGTTGCTAGTGTTGCACTGAGCTATTAAAATTATGGCAATAATGGTTGAGTCATTGAGAGAGATCATTTAGAGTTTAGACTATTTTAAGATATGGATTGACAAAATAAATTGATATGCTTATAATATTTTGCAGTCTGCTATATTCATATCCTTTCTTTTCCTGTGCTGCTCATGACTAATAATTTGATTAGCTAGCATATGTAATGTATGGCTTATTGGCGAAAACCACTTTTATTTTAAAAGTATTAAGCAGGTTTTGGCCGAAATTTTTGTATCTATACTTCCTGATTTAGTTATTTATGTTGCAATATCTTTAATTAATAAACCATTCCATAATGCACAGGTACTTAAAATGTGCGAAACATTGTCATCAAAAGCTGAAATATTGTGCAAAATGTCTGATTACCAAAGTGCCAAACAGATGTTGCTCAAAGCGTGGAAATTGAAAACACCAGATGAAGATGAAAGGGATAATATAGAATCAAATTTGAGAGTTGGTGAGTAAATATCAGATTTTAAGTGATATATTATGCTTTAATATATTATGTCTATATAATCTGCTTTTGAAGTTTATCAAAATTTATTTATCAATATAAAATGATAATTTAGATACAGAAGTCATTTATTGCATTCCTAAAATTCTTCAGAAATATTTCTAATGCTATCTCGTAGATGCCTAAGCTAAACATTGCTTATGAAATAATAATCTAAAATGTATATGTATATATGCCTCTCTCATATAGGGGGAATTTGCCAATACTCGCCACGCTTGGCAGGCGGGTTGGCGTGCGCATGGCATGCTGCTGCCCCTCTGGTACATGATCCCGTAGCCGACTCTTACGGCACCCACGGGAAGAGATGGGAAGGACTATTCTAGGCCATTACCACCACGCCACGTGTATCAAAATGTATCACTTCAGCGAAAACTTAATCGTTTGAATTTATCAAATTTTATATAGATTTTAAAATCAAGAGACTAAATAACATTAATAAAAAAACCAAAATTTGCTTGACATAGGGCGTGCGAAACCAAAACTCCTAAGAAGCGAAAAAAATGAATCGTGAATAGTCGATCGCATGCGATCGACTATTCACGATTCATTCACACACGGCGCATCTGATATCGATATTGCTATCAGATGCGCCCTACCCCTTTTGTAAAAATGGCTTCCAGTCTCACTCCACGATCGTTGTAATCGGGTACTCTTTACCTTAGTGGGAGGAATTGAGCATTGTAACGAGTGAGAGCCTGATAGTATTATAGTTAGTTAGGAACAGATAACAAAAGTATAACTCTATGAGGGTAAGCGTCGTTGGCAAGATCATAAGTGGCCATGCACCATTGAGACCAATACATGGCTTTGATATTCTATGATAAACTTACCATCATTACAGTAGCTGCAATTTGCTACACCGAAGACCTGCTAATATCAACTGATCCATCAGACCACAGCACATTCAAGAAGCTTTACGAGAAACTCGGCGATGGAGCGTGCCACCTTAAAAACTACGGCGGCGCAGTTGAGTATTACCTCAAGATGCTAGACCATGCTGAGCTGGCGGGGGAGTGTGGGAAATCTTTGATACCTATCTATGTGAGGTGAGAAATCAATATGTCATTGTCGTTTCAGCCATAGGACATCCACCGCAGGTGGACGGGTCGTTACCGGTTGGACCGGTTGGAAACGGCCAGTTTTCGGCCTCTTCTTGTGATCTTAGTCGGGTCGTCTGTACACGTTGTTAGTGGACATCCTGTACTACGGTTGCCTGTTCGCGGTATCCAATATAGTTCCATTTGACCCAAACGGCCATCAGTTCTTCCAGATGCGTGCCCTGCCCGCTGCCAGTTCAACCAGCTTTTATGTATTATGAATTTCATCATAATTTAGACCCTCGGGTTTCGGTTATTGTTTGTGGCATACACAAATTTCTTTTGTATTTACAATATACTAGATATGATATTATTTATGCGAGATCTCTCTATGTCTCTTACATGGATAGATCTCATAATATTGTTGAAATCAAATTACTTACTGTCCTGTGTCTTAAACTATTGCATATTTATTTTCTTGGCTGATTGTTATTTGAAGCAATGATAGTGTAGCGGTCAGCTTGACAGCCGTGGGGGGCGGCTGTCCCAAGTCCAAGTCCCAAGTCCCCTGTCAAGCTGACAGTCGCTGGTGCTATTCTCATCCCCGGGTCTCCGGGAACAAATCCATCCAACACGATCTATGGTGGTTAGCTACTTTACAGTAGGTAGACCCGCCTGACTAGTTACACCCTCAAGTTAAAAAAACTTTCTCGAAGCACAAAGTGTGTTCAGGCACCTGTTGCTGCGAACGGGGAGAGGAGTATTAGCTGATAACCAGCCTATCAGACTCACCACTCTGGCCAATGCAGTTTTGTGGATAGGATAGTTGCCAGCCCAGTGTCAGTTTTCAAACTGCTATGTGTCTCCGAAATAACCTAATCGTTATTTTAAGATTAAGAACACCTTAAGTAGCACCTTTCAAAGATGGCAGTGGAAAGTCCCTTATTACTATGCTGTTGATATTAACTTCACCGAAAACTAAGCAATGGGTGAGATTAGTTACCAACAATATTGAGATCAGGAGCTGGCTCTCAGTAACTCCGGGATATTATAGAATCACAAGAAACTCATCAGCTGTTTTTTATTGTTCCAGTTTATACCAGACTTATAAAGATATGGGTTCATATAACGAAGCTCTGTACTATTACGATAAAGAATATGAACTAATCAAAGATGTGCCGAAGGAAGCTTACACAACACTGTTCAATATAGCCGAAACTCAGTTCTTGGCCAAGAAACCTTATGATATGGTGGAGAAGGCCTGTTTAGATGCTCGAAAAGCAGTGAGTATATAATATTTCATCATAATTTTGGCATATTTACACTTTTCTCCATAATCTGTTTTCACATTCCACCTTATTAGCCATGCATATTGGGACAATTGTAAATTAGAATGGTCAAAGCCAAAACTTTTTGGAAGTTGGTTGATTGAAAGAGTATAATTTACAGTTTAAAAGTCTAGAACACCGCAACTGATACTGTAGGTTAACACTACAATTAATTTTTTGGGAAACATGCCCAAGAACCGCCGCCGCGCCGCTGACTTGTGACTCTCAGCTGTTGTTATGTGTTCAACTGAACCAAAGTCCTATTGCAATATTGGTCTGTCAGCCCTATTAACGGTTCATACATTAAAAGGTAAATGGCGCTAAGGAAAAAACATCCCCTCAAGTGTTGCTGTAAATTTTTTTAGGAAAATCTCGGCTACTATTGGGATTTCAACCCACAGATTTAAAGAAAATCATCACCGTAAGATGTTGATAATGAAGGAATAAATTCGGACTGCTAGTGAAGTGCTACCATACATTGTTATTTGTTCAGCTATTAAAAAAACACTACAAAAGTAGGCAAGAACTTGCTTAGTCTTTTTTTAAATATAAGCTTACGTTTAACCTCTGTCTCACCTGACGTTAAGTGACGACGGGGTCCAAGGTAACTATTCACTAGTGACTTGAAGACTTGATTGTACCCGACTGAAAACATAGACTCAGGCAACAAGTTCCATACTGCTATTTATTTATTTATTCCAGTCTGCCATCAGCTGCGGATTGAGTTTTATACTGCCGCTTTCGTGTCTCTGCTGTATCATTAATTCATATTATAAGGAATCACATTGATGAAGAGTTTGAAAATTAAATTTGCTGACAGCCTTCCAAATAGTGCCCGCAGAAAACGTAGTCTATCAGATACAATCATTTAGTAAGGTTAAGAATTGGGAAATAGTCCTGTTTTGGGAAATTTGCACATAAGCTTAGTCAATTATCCTATTCAAACTTTTACAATTATTTTCAGGCACAAGATTTGAACAAACAGAAGTACGAGATCCGCATATTGAAAAATCTTTTGGCATACCAAGAAGAATATGGTGAGACTGACAAGTTGGAAAAGACGAGGTCCGAGCTAGAAGCCCTCGGCTACTCGAGCATTGACAATGTGGACTATTCTGAAGATGATCAAAGCCCTGCTGGCGGTGGCGATGAAGATACTACCCACATTGGTGATGATATCTGTTTGGAAGATCTTACAGGTAACATTTTGTTTAGAATCATTTATTTATGCGTATGAATGATTTTTCATGTACATATTAATGACATAGTAGTAGAATATAATAGAATAGAAAGTTTTATTTGTATAAAATGTTGTTACATAAAAGTGGCATAATGATTGTACAATACAGATCTACAACATTTCGCTGGACACCAGCGTGAAAATGTTTATGGTAATATTGGAAGTTTAACCAGAGCATAAAAAAAAACAATAATTATTTATATGAATAAAATAATAAAATTAATAATAATTTGGTAACGGAGATGGTGGACGGTGGATCTAGCCTACGGTTACCTGGAAGAGATCGTTGTTTAGCGATAAGGTCGCCGATTGTACAATTTAATTAACTATAAAAATGTTAAATTTATCTATGTAATGTCCCCTTTGTGCAATAAAGTGTTATCTATCTATCTACATTATTAGACTATTAATATATTTGTTGTGGTAAGTTGTGGTAACTAAGCTTATGTGCAATTTTCCCAAAACAGGACTATTTCCCAATTCTTAACCTTACTAAGTGATTGTATCTGATAGACTACGTTTTCTGCGGGCACTATTTGGAAGGCTGTCAGCAAGTTTAATTTTCAAACTCTTCATCAATGTGATTCCTTATAATGTTTATAGAACATTTAAGAAAGTCTATATAGTCTAAATAGTACTTACATAGAAACAGAACAATTGTCGATCGCGACATCGAAAACGCGTAAGTTTCACGTCTAAACCTGTTTAAAATATTGTAAAATAAACTGTTATACAGTTTAATTCATTTCAGGGTAGTTTTTGTCGACACCCAATTAAATTACTATTTATATTAACTTACAAGTGTCCGCAAGTCAGTAAATATCCAATTTCAGGATTGGCATTTAATTTTTTTTCCAATATACACACTATGTAAGAGCTAACTAATTTTAGACAGTTCTAGTAAGTTTGATTGAATAACAGAATAAGTGTGCTTATTAAGAGTTTGCTAATCCTACTAATATTATAAACGCGAAAGTTCGTGTGTATGTTTGTTATTTTTTTTTTATACACAATAGATCTAGCGTTTGACCACTATCTCACTTGATGGTCAGTGATGATGTTGTCGAAGATGTTATAACGTTAGATGTGGAATGCTCACTGGCTCTCAAGGACTGCTGCCTGAACACACTATGTGTTCGGTGACAGTTTTTCAAACTTGAGGGTGATAGCTAGCCATGCGGGTATTCGAAAGTACCTTACCACTATGTGACTTCTTCGCGCTCAAACGGATACACCGATTTCGATAAAAAATGTTATATATACTTCAGGAATAACACATAGGCTACTTTTCATCATCATCATCATTGATCATCACCACGTGGGTAAAACCGCGGGGCGCAGCTAGTCATTACTAAGTTCTTTATGTGATGGTAACAAAACGCAGCAAACATTATAATAATAAGAGATCTAATAATATTGAACTCTTTATTTCTTTGTGGCCAATAATGTTTGTCCAGGTAAAAGCTCAGGAAGAGTTTGGATGCGGTCTATTTCCCACACATCATTATGGAGATTAATATGGGAGGCCTATGTCCAGCAGCAGACGTAGACTGCAAATTTAAAAAATATATATTTTTCAGATTTATCGGATACAAACGAAGAAGATGTCACAGATACGAAACGTGAATCGAGAAGAAGAGGCAAAGGATTCATGATCAAAAAGAACATGAAAGGTGAAACGCAACTACATGTTGTAAGTATGCTGTTTATTTTTATCGCAGTTGAGCTAAGTTGGTACTAGGCTAGTGAGGTCAGAGTAATGGGCTAACAAAATAGATCTTCACTTAGCGAGTAGACATGCTTAAAGTTATAGTTCTATATGACAACGAAATTGTTTAATGTCTTACACATATGCGTGTAGCATATGTGTTCGGGCTCTATCTTGTGGTTCTGACGTTTGAACATGTAGATGCGAAAATCTTAGCGAGTGAAGGAGACAATATTAGTCTTGTTTTCGACAATATTAAGCCGCAGCTGCATGAACACAATTTTAGACAATACATATATTATTATATATGGAATCAACCTAAGCCACATTTAAGAAAACAATAAAGAACTGCAATAGATTAAAGATGTTTTTAACTTTTTGTAGAAGATCATCAACCTACTAATTATGGTTAATACACCTTTAAAAGAGGAAGGCTATTAGTGCCATGTCCGTAGATAGATTCAAAGTAAAATTTCAAGACCTAATAGCATGGACCAATATACTACAAGAAGACTGACAATCGCCTAAAGAAAATCATACGCCAGAAAAAACCACATAATTCCAGGCTAAATCTAGATGGCGCTACAGTTTGGAAAATTTTGTAGCCACAGAACACGCACCTACTAGATTTACTAAATTATCGATTTATATTCTCTAATCGAAAGTTGATTTAATGTTAATTTATATTTTTTTTTTTTCAAATGGGTTATATTCCATATTTTTTCTGCTTTTTTGAAAGATGGCGCTGCGAATGTAATTGAACAGGTTTTGTTCAAAACAACCTATCGATGGTTCACTAGATGGGCGCATACATAAAAATAAATCGACAGGATATACATTTTATATTCTACTTACAGATTAAATCAACTTTCGATTAAAGAATAGGAACCGATAACTTAGTAAAACTAGTCGGTACTCGTTCTATGACTACACCATTTTCCAAACCTGTAGCGCCATCTAGATTTGGCCTGGAATTATGAGGGTTTTTCCGGCGTACGATTTTCTTTAGGCGATTGTCAGTCTTCTTGTAGTATATTGGTCCATGCTAATGAACAAAAATTATGGTAAACATATTTTTAAAACTGCTTATTAAGTAAAATAACAGTTATTTAGCCAAATTCGTAATTTCCAGGCTTCAATATCTGGCAATAAGTTGCTAGCAGAGCGTTTGTTAGCGCAAGGTCACCCCGTCAATATTCGCGACAACGCGGGCTGGCTGCCGCTGCACGAGGCCGCGATACACGGACATGCTGAAGTGGTCCAGATGCTGATACAGCATGGCGCTAATGTCAATGATAGGGGAGGGGCTAACTGTGATGGTGAGTTGCTTTTTAATCAACTTCCATAAAGGAGGTTATCGGTTCTGATACTTAGATTTATTTTGTTCACTGTATGGTCGGACATTGATCCTTCATTTGTTAACTTACTTGAATAAATCTCTCACTCCTCGACCCTCGTGCTCTTAAAGTCCGTCATTGTAGCATGGCTAAAATGAGAGTGAGAGAGCGGGGCTAAAATAGCATAATTTGCTATTTTAAGTCGGCTATTTTTAGGGCTAAAGTAATTGTTTTAGTATGGTAACACACAAGCTTACAAAACAAAAAAGTCTTTCTTAGGTAGGAAACTCCGCCATCTTGGATCACTATAGCCTACCTGATTTTCTCATCATAGCCTACCTGATGGTGCCGTGCGTTTTTGAAATGAGAACTAAATACGGCGGTCTTTTTGGTAGAATGCGTGTATTACGTTGCGGCTACAGAAAACATGGCTTTATATTATTGGGTTATTTTTCTCGCAATCGTAATGAAAAGTAGAGTGGAAACTATTATAACTCGGTTTCTGTGTACTCTTTACCGTATGTATATAATGGGACGAAACGACTGCGATCTTAGTCAGTTTTTGCGGGCCGCTTCCAAGCGGTCCTTGTGGAAATAAACGGGGGGAAGCATATGTTCAGCTATGGTTGTCCAATGGCTGATATGACGATGATGATCAGTATCATATTATGTATGTTGTGTTTACATCTAGTAGGTTGCTCACCGCCTAGGTTCTTACATAGAATATATAAGAATCGTCAATTTGGCAAAACCATCATACATACCGCTATACCCGAAAAGTCATATATTTTGTTTTCAATTCCGATAGTTTTAAATCAAATATTTATTCCAGGTATCACCCCACTGTATGATGCAGCAAGCAACGGCCACTTGCACATAGTACAACTACTACTTGAAAACGGAGCAATACCTTCTCTAAAAACCGACTTTGGCGAGACACCACTTCACATCTTACAGAAATGGCGAACCGGTACCATTCTTAATAAAGATGAAGAGATACTATACAATAATATTTGCGGCAAAATACATAGCTTAATTGACAAAACGGGCACTAGTGAATTCTTAAATAGATCAAAATCTAAAACCTCAGTGGAACAAATCGATGAAGTATCACCGCCAAGTACTTCTAAAAATACGAAAACGCAATTGGATTCACCAGCGTTGAGACGAAGGAATGTAATTGAAGACGATAGCGAAGAAGATGATATTGATTTATCAAAAACTGTTCGACAACAACTGGCATTCCCGTCTGATGATTCTAATGACTCAACCGATGATAGAACTAGTACAAAAGGAATCGCTGGTGTTAATGAATATAGAAGTGCTATATCAGCCCTTAGAAATAGAAACATTTGTGATCTTCCTGAAGAGGACGTTAAGAAGACGAAACCAAAACCAGCTCTATTAGGCCCAGACGAAGTTGACGACGACTGGCTTGAAGACGATTTAGGTGTAAATAAAAACAAGAAAAGAAAACTTACTGATCCATTGACTGTTGTCGCAAAGAAACCGTCATACGAAACAATTAAAAACTCAATAGAATGCATAAATAAAATATCAGAGCCACTAGTGGAAAGTAACAAAAATGTGAAACGGAGAAAATCGCGAATCAGCGACATTGTGGATATCGATGAAAACAGTTCAGATTCAGATAAATTTATTAGAAACGAAAATGTTCGGCCTAAAATAAGTCCGTCTGATTCTATGAGAAATATAGCCAGAGAATTGAATAGTTCAAAGACTGGTGATAGTCGCGATAGTATGCGTAGGCGATGGAAAACACAAAGCACGTTACTGAAAGCAGGTTTTCAAAGGCATAGAGATGATATAGACCAATCGAGTAACAGTGGCAGTGATAACGAATTCACCGCAAGAAACTTAAACAAGGCGTCATTCCCTAGAAAAGCTTCTGGAGAGAATTTTGGTGCAAACTTTACAATGAAATCTTCTGGTGAGAATTTTTGCCATAGTGGAAATAGCAACGATGGTTTTAATATCGTCCAAAATATGAGTCCTAATATTGTGCAGTCAATGAATATGATCCAACCAATAAATATACATTCTACTAAGAACGGGAGGGCTGTGCAAACTCAGATCTTACCGCCCGCCGCTGTCAAAGTGCAGGTAGAAGATAAGGTGTTGTTGATTTCATTGAAGCTTGATACAATAAATAAACTTACAATCAGCTGGCTGGTTGAGGAAGTTAAATCTAGATATTACAAGTAAGCAATGTTAATTTATGTAATGAAATAATCTACGTAAATGCATTATAATATGTACCTTACAATCCTCAAGTTTTTATATTTTAAGCAGTTAATGATTTCTACTTATGATCTATAATGGTATCACACAGAGCCACGCAATCCACAAGGACTCCGTGCCGGACCGGATGGGGGTGGCCATAGCCCTATAATTTTAGTGGGGGAAAACTTGCGACATACTTTTTCTATAAAATAATCATCTGTCGCTATGAAACTCACACTTATTGACTAAAGCAACACCATAACAATTCCACACAGGTACACTGTGTAATGTGTACTAAATGTCGATAGACGCTTTCGATAAAGTAGAGAATTCGGAGAGAGCGTATGCCCGTCTCTTTTTCTTTTCTCTTAAATTCTCTAATTAATCAATCGGGTTTATAATATTAAAATTATGATAAAGAAAGAATTTTATTAATCATCACAATAATGTCCATCAATGTTTCATTTTACAACTCAATAAATACCTAAAGCAAACCGTTTAATATGGTAACATTCACTATCTAACTACTAAAACGTTTCAACTCATAAGCTATGTGTATTGATTTTAAGTTTGAAACTTTTAAAAAAATCCTTAAAATGTTACTCACAAACTGTACATGTAATTTTTAAAATTTATTATTTTCTATGTGAATGATAATATATTTCTATTGCTCCTTATACTTAGAATTAGCGGGTCTGTGCGCGGTTCTGCTCTTCCAAGGTTATCGGGTCTTAGCGCCTTAAGGTTCATCCATGTATTCAACAATGATGCATGCTTATGGGGAGGAAAAGCCTGCGTATGGCTACTCCCCTCCAAACTCAGTAATTTATAAACCGTTTGTGAAAAACTTCTTAGAACATCTTTATATTATGTAATTTTGTTCTCAATATTTTCATTAATATTTAACCGAAGCCTTTTATTGAATGCATATTGTGAATGAAACTTTCTTAGATTTTCATATATATACAAGCAGACTCTACAGACGTTGTCCTGCATGCCAACTACAGCGCCTTCTGCCGGGCTGATTTGTAAATCTAAACCATCCATGGCGCCACCCAAACGCATACAAAAAAAATCATTCATTTCGGTCCAGCCGATTAGGAGTTCAGTGATATACACACGTACGGTAGAATTATAGATATGTATAAAGATAATAAACATGTTCTTCTTTCTAATATTTTCAGACTGACAGGGGTGCGTCCAGTGTTCAGCTTGATGACGTCAGACGGCGCTATACTCTCAGAAGATGACCCTCTAAGCTTAGTACTCTCATCTCCTGAACTCAAGACTTGTATAACCAACTGGAAAGCCTCACCGGCTGAGGAAAGATACTTGGAATGCTGTGATGCACTTGGAGTTTGTGAGTATATACTATTCAGTATTACTGGATAATGATATTTTAAAAGGCGTGTAAATTATCATCAACAACAATTTAATAGACTAATATTATTCCCTAGATAAGGTTTTATACCCTGTTTCTGGATATTCTTTACATTAGCCAATAACAAAGTCAACATATTTGTAATTCAAAGCCTTGTTAGTAAATAGTGAAATATGATCCTGTTTCCTGTATCTATTAATTACGAGTCTAGTCAAGTTGTTACATTTGTTTTTGTCAATTACAGCACCATCAGAAGAAATTCAACAAGCCGTAGGTAGAAGCCACACCACTCATCGCTTAGCTCTCGGCTCAAGAACTTTAACATCATCGCAAATTCGACCATTATTCAAAGCGCTTACCCACCAAACACACATTACAGCCATCATGATATCAGAAAACAACATCGGAGACGCAGGCGTCAAACACTTAACCGAATGTTTATCCACCATGAAGCATCTAACCCATCTCGATATCAGCAGAAACAATATCACAAGTGAAGGAACAAAAGCTTTGCTAAACCTATTCGAGAAAGCCTCTCGACCCGTCTGCCAATATTTAGAAGAACTGGATATTTCTTATAATTCAATATCAGATGATGGTTTCAAACATATCGGCAAAATCAGCCAGCATGTTAAATTAAAACTTCTAAAGATTAACAACTGTAATGTGACAGAGAATGCCATCTCGGAAACATATAAATCGGTTTTGAATTTCGATAATATAGAATCGATTGATATTAGTAATAATGTGATGGGAATGCCTGTGGTTAGTTGTTTGATGACGTGTCTGAATCCAAACTCGATTGTTGATTTAGAGATGGACAATGTTGGCGTCGAGGCAAATGTTGTGGGGTGTATTGTGAGCTTTTTGGATTCGGCTAGAGATTTGACGCTGAGGCGGTTTGCGCTGTCTAATTGTAAATTGGTTGACGGCCTGTTTATGAGGATATACAGGTAAATATTTTTAATATATTATCCAGTGAAAGTGATGCAGTAACCATAATTAATAAAAGCATGTTGAGACCGTTTGGTCTCTTAGATTGAGTGAGAGCAGATTGGTTATACAGATATGATGGATGAAGTGAATGGAAGTGTGCGAAGGGTAAAGTCTAGGCGAATGATCCTTGATTGAGAAAATGAAAATAAAGGGCAAGATCCAGAGACCAATGCTTATGTGTGAAAGGTTTGTGAGCAGATGTAGCAAGAGGTGTATTAGGATTTTAGCAATTAGCTGAAGTATTCGCCTAGCCCTACAGGAAATAGACGTTAGTTATAGGCAATCAAGTGACGAATCGGAGTCGGAAGTCGCCTGATGGTAAGCGTCACATAAAGTGAGCTAATATCAACTGTAGTTATTAAAAAAAAGAAGGCCTGCCAAATTTGATTCCATTGACAAAATACCCACACTTTTTTTTTCCAGATCAATAGGCCGCGCCAAGCACATACAATCAATCACGCTCAAGAATAACAGACTAACATTCATCACATTGAAGAAACTCCTACAAAGGCAACCGCCCATACCACAGATAAATCTTGAAGGTTGCCAGGACATATTTAAATACTCCCCAGATTCAGATTTCCAAGTGTGGCTACCTGCTGTCGACTTCGGTAGATGTCTACCAGAAATAAATGTAACGCCTTTATTGAAAACAGATGAAGAACGGGAAAGCTTGAAGCTGTTTTCTAAGACTTGGTTGAATTGTTTCAAAGGCAGAGGAATTATAGAACATGGTGATGGGGGAGTTATTAAATTTACTGCTAGGTGATTTTGTTTTGTACATGTAGTAGAAGATACAGCTTAAAATATTATATACCCCTCTCTCTTGTCTGATTATGATAACGATCATATTAAATTGCACATGTGTTACCTAACTAAATCCCGGACCCATAATGTGAAGTTTAATTCTAAACAGGTGTTATTAATTTACTCTCATGATATAATATGTTATAATGATGAAATATTATGTTATTGCCTATCCAACAGTATTAGGTTGCCTACTTAAAAAGTAATATGCACGGATGGAAAAAAAATAGGCACTATATCTGTGAAGTCGTTCTCAAGTTATTGGAATTTATTAAATATATATACATGTGACAGTCTGGTTACTGGATTCAGCTAGGCAACCCATGTACATTGTATCAATTTACATATTTGTAACTAAAATTAAATCCCCACTCATAAATAGGGTATATATTTCCTAAGTCGTTTTCTAGACAAATATGTCAAACATTACAAAAAGCAGCAAGCCTTGATGTAGACTTATATTTATTTGTTGATACATGCCCAACGATAAGTTATCTATATACATACTTACATATTTTGTTGGTCCCGAATTTGGTGGCACCAATAAAATAACCACAGACTGATTGCACATATAATATTAGGGTTTAATTTGGAAGAATACTACGATGTGTGTTTGGTATTGTACATAATCTAAGCTATCTACACGGTTACATAATACTATTATTTAAGCATTACGAAGTGAAATTTAATGTTTTAAGTAGTGACAGACCGGGAAATGAAAAACGGTGATATTATGATGATTTGAAGATATGCTATTGTAAGTAGGTATGTAAATACATTTTGTATACTTGTATGATAATGGAATGGGACACGTTTTTTTTCTATTTATTCTGTAAATAAGTACACCAGTAAAATTTCAGGGTCATGCAACCGCAGTATGTACCATATTATTGAATTAGGCGGTAGGTATTTACATGTTTATGATATACGTTTTTCCCACATCTAGCTGCTTACATAGATTCAGCACACAACACCTCCACCCACCATACTTAGATTTCGAAAATAAATTGTTCGTATTATAAATTACTTATAAAAATAATTACTTTCATATTTTATATCTTTTCTTCTTGTCCTTATCCTTATCATAATTTTTCCTTTTATTCTCTTTACTCACTGCATTCCTTTCCTCCAAACTTTTCCATTCCTTAAACGCAGCTTTCTTCTCTTTCACAGCTTTTTGTACGTCATCATTACACCATCATGTTTCCTTATCAATTTTTGTATTCCCATTACTTTTTCCAAAAATATCCTTTGCCGCATTCCTTATACAATTTACTATTTTATTCCAACATTCATTCGGTATTTTCCCTTGCATATTGTCCATTACTAACATCTCATCTACCACTCTCTGACGGGATTCTTTCAGACACTCATCCTCAAGCATATACCGTTTAATTTTAGATAGGGGCTTTGATTTTTTGCTAGCTCTTTTTAAATGCAGTTTTATCTCCATAATCTCCTTGCCAGGTAGGACCTTGCAGTCTTCTACTGAGCCTAGGGCGTTTCTTCTGATGAGGAAGTAATAAATTTGCTTTGGATTGCATGGTTACCGCTTTTATACGTTATGGGGTGTTCGTCTCTTTTGTTTTTGTATGTATTAACTACAGCGAGGTCAAAGGCAGAAGCTGCCTGAAACAAAGCCTTTCCTTCGTAGTTGCGGTTTCCATAGCCCCATTCTCCGTGCATCCTTTCATACCCTACACTTGTTCTTCCCACATGGCCATTAGAATCACCAATAAAGAACTGCTCACTCTCTGATATTCCCATCACCATTACATCAAAATCCTCCCAAAACCTCCCAAACCCTCCCAAAACCCTCCATTTTCTTTCATTTTATCGTCACATCCACTCTGTAGGCGCATACACACTATATTAACCATTATATTTTCTTTCATTATTTTCACAACTATCAATCTGTCATTCAACCTCTTAACATTCATTACACTTTCTTCCATATCTCTATCTACCACAACTTCCACTCCATTCCTCCTTCCATCACTTCCACAGTAGAAAAACTTGTATCCTTCTCTAGCTCATCTCTCTAGCTTTCGTTCCCTTCCACTTTGTCCCCTGGCAAGGTACATTTTTCTTTTTTTTTATAACATCTGCTATTTCTCTTGCTCTTCCAGTCATCGTTCCTACATTCCAGCTTGCCATCCTCATTTCTACTTCTCGCAGCCCTCGTCCATATCTCGGAGAAGCCGGGTGCATCTTTTGCGCGTCGCCTCGGGGGTACGCCCTATCATTCAACCCTAGTCCACTTTCCACCGAAGCTGGGTGCCGCTTCGGCGCGTCGCTTCGGGGAGACGCCCTAGCCTTATTCACACACTTATTTGACGAAGTCGTGTAGTATGGGTTTTGGCTAATATTTACTATTCTAGGCCGGTATTCGTAATATATTTTTAATAGAAGTACAAAGCATTTCGTGTTAGTCTGATATTTTTATATTATTATTTATAGGTCTGGTGTTTGACCGCTATTGTAATCTCCAATTAAATTATTTATAGATTTGATTACGTTATTATTCCAAATTAGAAAGAAGTGGTGCTCAGGGGCCTTACTATCAGCTTTGTAAAAACCATTCAAGTTCCGTGCAGTTCTAAAACCAGGCATATACAGCTTAGTGTGAAATCATACTATCGCCGCGGCATCACGCTCCTTTAGGTGAACGGTTTGAACATTGATTTTTTTTTTTTTTTTTTTTACATATTATAAGTTTGCATTTGACAACTGTCTCACCTGATGTTAAGTGATGACGTTGTCTAGGATTTAGCACGCAAACCTAGAAGGTACCTATTCACTCGCGACTTGAAGACTCCAGGATTGTACATATCGGGAAACACAGACTCGGGCAACGAGTTCCATTCCTTGGCAGTACGCATTAAGAAAGTGGAAGCATAACGCTTCATGCGTATAGGTGGTATATCTACCAAATAGCGATGGCTAAATTATTACCGATTTCCTCAAAGGTGAACGGTTATTGTTGTCTCTGGCATGTTTTAGCCAGGTTTTAGAACTGCTCGGTACTTGCATGGTTTTTACAAAGCTGTTAGTAAGGCCCCAGATTATTTGTGGACTATGAAATTTTTATCTGATTACGTGAGCGGTGTCATAGTCTCATAACCAGCAAAGCGCTCGCATAACTTAGCAACGTCTTCTAGTTCCTCTTACCTTTGGCCGGGGGGCAAAATCAAGAGATCGAATCATAATGTATGTAAGATGTTGCTGTAATTCAACCGATTAGCAAGTTAAAAATGAAAGGCGACAAAGATTAGGTTGAAAGCTTCTTTAAGACACAGGAGGCTTATGACTAGCAGTGGACTTGTTGCGGTAAAATTGACGCCTGCTACTATAATATCGTCTAGGTATAAGCACGCACTTTTCAGTTATTGGAGTGTAACTCAAAAACCGCTTGTCCAATTTTGATGAAATTTCAATGGGACCACACGGGAAGCACCAGCTTTCAAATAAAAAAGAACCATCAAAATCGGTTCACCCAGTCGGAAATTATGCGGTAACCAACAAAAAAAACTAAAAAAAGAATTGAGAAACTTCTTTTTTTGAAGTCGGATAAAAATGACCAAATGCAGAGATTAAGCTCTCGTCAGGTCTAATTGATTTGACTGGTCGGCGTACACAAGTATGATCGAATGGAGCACTGATTAGAAAGCGAAATAGATAATAATCACACGAAGAACGAACCGGTCCTTATGGACTTTGCCGTAGCGATCACTGACACGATATTTGACAGATTTTAGTGTTGTTCTCTAGTGTATTATGCAGGAGTACTAGGAATGGAGTGCAACTGGCCACGATTTGCAGAAGTGATCTGTGGGCATTGTTATTGTGTTGGCGTCGATTAATTTTCGCACATTTTTAGCCGCATAATCAATAATATCGTGACCCCTCACCGGTATTATTTATTGTGTTGCTCCTTTTGTACACAACAATACATTTTCATTGTATATATCTATATATAATATGTATATTATAATTATATAAAAAAGTGTTCTTCCAACTATATATTCTGTTGTGTACAATAAATATATTTTCTTTTCTTTTTACATAATCCTACCGAAGTTTCCCGGTTTTTTTTTTACTTATTATAAGTTTGCGTTTGACAACTGTCTCACATGATGTAAAGTGATGACGTTGTCTAGGATTTAGCACGTAAACCTAGAAGGTACCTATTCCCTCGCGACTTGAAGACTAGGATTGTACATATCGGGAACACAGACTCTGGCAACGAGTTCCATTCCTTCGCAGTACGCATTAAGAAAGTGGAAACATAACGCTTCGTACGTATAGGTGGTATAACTACCAAGCGATGGCGAAGATGGTGGAATCAGATTATGTGTTACTATTATTATTAATCGGTTTAGCTACAATATCGAACACTATTAGTGTGAAATGCGAAATGTGTCTTATTATGTAGGTAATACTAGGTTCATACGAATGCATATGTAATAATATCTATATAGATAACAACGCAGTACCTATATTTAAATAGTCTAGAGCTATAAACAGTATATCATAATGCACAAACTGTGAGAAGCCGCAATGAGAAAAAAAACTTGCAGTCAGTATCTAGACTAGCAACGGTAATAGATAAGAGAATCATCTAAAACCGTAGGTTTCTTGTAATCTGTGGGTCGGATCACAAACTAGAGTACAAAGAAAATAAACATAACCTAAAAAAAGTGAAATTTAAACAAGAAAACTAAACAAATCTTCAATTTACCCAGAGAATACATATTATTTACTGATATTAGAATAAACTTCGACCATAATGGCAGAGCAAGTTAATCAACGTATTGAGGATATGATAAATGAGTTGGAGCAGATGCGGAGAACCAATCTTTATAATGAGGAAGAAATAAAGTGAGTTTTCTTCTACTCTTGTGAGGTGGGTGTAAGTCGAGAGGGCTCGATTAAAATTTTAAAGTAAATACCTATGCCGGTGACTCAATTACAGTTCCTGTATTGCCCTTTTTTGCACTGTTAAGGGTTAGTTTGTACTACCCACATGGACATAAAATCAACAAAAACAAATAATTTGATTATATTTAAAATAATCTGTGAGGTTGTTCTGGGCATGTATGTATTTTTTAGGGTTAAATAATTATATACTTTGGAAAGAGAGAATGAGAAACACTGGTTGTATCATAACATCGTTATTATTGTCTTTCACAGAGAAATATCCCGTAAACGTAAAGAATTCGAATACCACATTCAACGCAGAATCAAGCAAAAGGCGGATTACGTCCAATACATTGCTTACGAGCTTGCTCTACTTGAAGATATAGCTGTAAGACGCGAACAAGCTAAATTTACAGAGAAAAAGAAAGATATAGAATATGCTATTACAAAAAGGTTGAATAGAGTGTTTAAGCAGTTTATATACAGATTCCAGAATGATGTGGAGATATATTTTGAGTATATCAAGTTCTGCAGAAGTGTTGGCTTTACTGCAGCCATTTCAGGTATCATTGGACAAATGCTGCAGGTAATTGATACGTCTTTTATCAACTTTTACTGTCTTTATTGTTGTAACTCTATTCCCAAACATATTTCGCCTCAGAATAGACTGATCGAAATCTGTAATCTTATGTTGGTGTTAACCCTTATACTTCTATATATCTTTATTCAACAAAAATGTTTACAATGTTTCCAATATGTTAGGCTATTTTAGATGCACAAATTTATACAAGAGTATCTGCTGCTGAACTAGGCTTAACACCCGTACTTCAGCATACAGTGCTCTTCCTTGAGACTATATTTGGGTAATATTTGCAGTATTTCTTTTTCTGACTTTTGCCAATAGTCGACCATAGCAACAATTTACCCTATAAATTCATGATAAGTAAAAAGATTAGGGCTGTGGATTGAGACCATCAGGTCTGCACCAAGTGCTAAAAGCTCTATGACAAAATGTGTTTGGTGCAATTGTATATTTTTAGTATTAGTGTATTATAGTCGAGGGAGATAGTACTTATAACATTTACATGCATTTAGATACATGGCGATAAGCCTAAGATGTGGCAATTGGCAAGCAAATGGGAGAGTGAAGAACACAACAACATGGATAGCGCAAGAGGTTTTCTCCTAAAAGGCATACAGAGACACCCTGATTCTGAAGTGTTGTACTTGGAATTGTTCAAAATTGAACTTCTAGTATTGAGTTTTTGTGCAGAGACAGAAGATGATCAAGTAAGTCATTTTAAAGTCCCAAAAGTTACGACATTTGCAAAAGTTACCTGCCTACAAAAGCTAAAGAGGCATAGAGTTGGAACTTTTATAGTTGGTACCAACCAGCCTTAGGACCTCTAACAAGTTGCACCCTTGTGTCTTCTAATTTCATCTTTAGATTAATTCTGTCCAGTCCAAGGCAGAGTTGTCAAGTCAATATCAAAAATTTGTAGTCTGTTCATAGTGACCTGAATGTATGCTGAGTAGAGTATTTTATTTGTGTTAAGAGCCTACAAAAAACATATATAAGTATGGTGTACTATTCAATCTGAGATTGAATTAAAAATAAGACAAAATTAGCACACTACCAAAGATATCAAAATCGGCATTTGTAAATGCTTACCCCCCTCTCAGCATAAGGGCATATATAGTATATCATTAATTTAAAATACACTATTGGCCTAAGTCAATGCTCATGCAAAACATGCTCAGTGTCATTCCGAGTAGAGGTTTAAATTAACAACACATTCATAAACCTCTTAAAATGTATAACTAAGAAGAAACAGATACTAACCTGGGGTGGGTTTGTATCTGTTTTTTCTTAGTTTTTTATATTAATAATAAACTCCTAGACTGTCACTTAGTTTATGTCTTAAATACATAAATTCAGATATCTCAATTTAACCTGCTAGTTTCTCTTAATATGACAATCCTAATTCATTTCATCCTAAAACTGTAATGAGACTAAGACACATACTAAAACTAGAAACAGTTTTTCTATTGTGGGTGGTTTTGGTCCATAATCCACATGTTTTGTTTTTATTTCAATACAAAATTAAACCCTGAGACCTGTTTGAGAATCAAAGAATTTTTTTTTCTAATAAATAAATAAATAAATGTCTTTGATTCATTCATAATTCATATCATCATTAGATATTTGTTCGATTCACAACCTCAGTTTGAGGAAAACCAGTTTTTAAGGGTGCTGCTTGATTCAAGTGAAATTTGCCACATTGATTTCCTAGTTGCGTTTTCTTTTTTGTTAGGTTCTCATCTTCTCTGCACTTGGATATCCACTGCTGGACATACGCTTCCCCCATATAGGGGCGATTTGCCAATTCTCGCCACGCTTGGCAGGCGGGTTGGCACCTATTGTATTGTAAGATCAAGACCTGTGCAGTGTCCCACAGTTTTTATAATTTTGTTAATTAAGATTGTATTTTTCTGACATCTGAACATTAGTGTTCAACTGTCCGAACTTACGATTTATTTCTGTTTCATTTAGGAAAAACACACTAAAAGGACAGATGTAGTCTGGAGGAATGGAGTGAAAAACATCACCAATATTGATTTTCTCTTTAAACTGTTTGATATTTGCTTGAAATATGAAATAAAAGGAGTTATTAGGAGTGGTATTAAAGAGGAGATTTGGTCACAGAGAGGTAATAAAGAAGTCTGGATTTATATTGCTTCAAAGGAATTAGAGGTGAGTAGTACAATTTCATTACGAAATGTGGAATAAAGACAGATATATATACCTAAGATATGCCAGATATGACTGTCACAATATAAACAAACACATTCACACTCACCCCCACACTGTTAGTACCCTGTGTTGCAGGTGGTATGGATGGACACACATAATCAAATTACACAAACATCTTTGCTCATCACATAAATGCTTGTCCAAACCGGGATTGATACCAGATTGAGTCAACCTTAGTGTTTGTAACCCAAAAAAATCTTTGAGAATAGTGCAGCAGTATTTGCCCTGTAGCCTCATTTTAACCAAGGATTACTCTTAGTCTAAGTTTAATGCATGTCTGTTCTAGGGCTGCCATTGGGAAGAGATTGAAGAATTTGTAGATAAAGATAGCCATTATCCTGATGTCGTGAAAAATGCTATTGCAGTCTATGAGGAAGCTTTACAAAAGGTATCTTTATATATAACTTTATCTTCTAGGCAGGCGTGCTCCACCGTAGACCACATCATCACTTAACATCAGGTGAGATAGTGGTCAAACGCTTGCCTATTCCCAATAAAAAAAAAAAAAAAAAAGGTAATTGACACAAAGTTAATAAATACAAAGAGGTGAAATTCAATTCTAGACATAACCATCAAAGTGGTTAGAATGTAGTTGATTATTTATTTAGGAGTCTTGTCATCCCTTGGGCCTCATAGTGGATCTATAATTCCCAGGCACAAGTAGCCTACCTTGTGTAGACAATCTCACTTTATATCACTTACATGGCAAATAAACTATGATCATTCACATTTTCCAAATGAGTTACATTATAATAATATATTAGTTAGGGATATCATCCAAGCAGGTCATAAAATAGTTAAATCTAAGCAGCATGGAGAATAGAATTAAAGAATTTAGGAGAGGTTTTCTGACAGTTTAGGTAATAAGCGTGCAAACCTATCTCTAAAAAATAGACTAGAAATTTATGAGAGAGAGCAGAGCGATCAAGCATAGGTCCGATGTTGACAGTGGCCATGGTCAGAATGAGCTGGAAGAACTGCGTGGACTAGCCGGCTGAGGTCACTGGGCGGAACTAGGAATTTTACAAAAAAAATTCATACCAAATCAAAATCTTGACCGTTTCTTGACTATGCTCTTACCTATCCAACAAACTAAGTTTAGTATGAATGTTTTATTATTTTGGATGATATACATATATTTTTAATGTAATTAATAAAAAAACTATCATCGTACCCAATCATATTTTTACTCCTGAACACTCCTTACTTCTCAACTAAATATACTCAAACTGAAAAAATGATAACAGTCTCATAATTATACTCGTAAATTATTTTTAAAATGTTGCTATTTGTGTATGACAGCACCATATGCTAATGCTACAAAGATGGGAGGGATAAAGATAGGGTAATGATTATTATATCTGGAGAGGCTGGTCGGTTGGCGCAGTTTGTAGAACTCTGCCTTCTGAGCCGCTGGTCCCGGGTTCGATTCCCGGACAGGTCAAACATTTGTGTGTATGAACATGTCTGTTTGACCTGTGTCTGGGTGTGTATATGTATATAAGTATATATCAGTCATCAGGTCACCATAATACAGGCTCTGTCTAGTTTGGGACCTGAAGACCTTGTGTGAATGTTGTCTAAAAAAAAAAATATCATCTATATTAATTTATCTAATGCCTTCATCTGTTTTGTTTCTCCTTCTCAATGTTATATTAAATTTAGTACTTGTAGATAAGTTTTTAAAGTCAATCACATCGCCACAATTATGTGGTAATGTAGTGTAAATGCTGTCCTTCATTTAAAATAACTAAATTTACAGTTGTTCATATTAGATCAATCAAAACTGAACGAGGACAATTTTAAAAATAATACATATTGATGTCATTGCTGGTGTTGTTAGAGGAAACTATGTTACATTACTAATCTGTACAAAAGTATGCACTATAGAATAAAACTTACTTTTTAGGTAGTTTAAGTGAACAAAAGAATCACTTTGACAATCAAAAGAAATAATTTTATTGGTATAGTTTCCAGACCAGAAGCTATGCACAAAGTATATTCACAATCTCCTTGGAGTAGATGAGAACATTTGCACAGCTGAACAGAAGATAAAAGCAGTAAAACAGGCTTGGATATATGGCCACGAGAGTGGCCTGCTCACTAATGACATGTATGCTTTTGGTATTGACATGCTAAAGATGGAAGGAGCGATGACCAATGAAGAACTTATGGAGGTAACTTATTTTTGAGTTGTAAGATATAAACACTTGTTTCTTAGTTGCTACTGGAATAGGCAACAGTACTGGAATTTGACTATGTGATATTCTCACATTAACCAGCAGATGAATTTATCTTTTCTGTGCTCAAAATAAGAACATGTAGAAATATGCTATATCTAATAATTATTGTTTTAGCTCTTGGATGATGCTTTAAAAAAGAATTCACAAGTAATATCTGTTTGGAGAGAAAAAATTCTGCTAAATAAACCTGATGAAAAGAAGATGTTAGCAGTTCTGCAAAATGCCACCAAAGCTTTGAAGTCGCCAGATGCTGTCCAACTTTACAACTTAATACTGGATAATGCTGAAACTAATACAACTGTAAGGTTTTAAAGTTTTTATTTTTTTGATAACATCATTCAAATATTAAATATATTAATATTTTTTTAACTAACACAGAATTTTCAGAATAACTTATTCTGGTGGTGTATTACCACATTGTTTTCTACTACTGAAAAAAATACCAAAAAGTAATTTAAATGTGTCAATTAACACAATTATTGCCACTCCTTAATGAAATAAAAGTCCATTGCCTATTTTTGCATATATCAATTATGTAGATATTATGTAGTCCATTAAAATTATTGATTAATTATGCATTTCCATTGCAGCTTAAAAATTTATACAATAGCTTTCAAAACTGTGAGAGTGCTCTCCTATTAGAAGTCAAGCCGAAGCTTTTACAGAAGATGTATGAACATAATGGACTAAAGGCGGCAAGAGATTTGTATGAAGACCTTATCAGAACTCCACCTGTCCAAATAGAAGTGAATCAAGTTATGATTGACATTGAGAAAGAGCAGGAGAAACCTAACGCAAAGAGTATTAGAAAATGTTATGAATGTGCTGTTATGCATCATGGATCTGCAAATATTAATGTATGGATGGATTATATGAAGTTTGAAACAGAACTGGGCACAGCTTCTTTTGTGTCATTACTTTACAGAAGAGCTGTTGGAATGCTGAAGAAAGATATAGTTGATGAATTTATTAAGGCACAGACTATGGCTAAAATAAACTAATGTTTTGATAATACTAATTTGAAGTTTCAATTCTGTGTCACAAACCAAATAAGTAAATGCTGTAAATTTGTATTATTTTTTCAAGACCTCTCTAGGGGCATTTTTGTAAGAATAAAATGATGGAGGAATAAAATATATTTATTAAATATAACCACACCTTGACAATCAACAATCTAGCAAAACAATATTCACATGGTACACCATTTTACACTAATTATTTACATTATTTTATATATTAAATTTCTCAATTAGAGCTTGAATTGAATCTACTTTGGTGAATCATCATAGAACAATTATTGTTACAACACTTAGAAGAAATAAACGCAATACATAAAATGCAGTAATGTCATAGGGTATCTGTATCTATTGAAGAGCGGCAACAGGTGCAATGTAGTACCTAAAGATTAGAGATGATCCTCGTTTATGCTGCTTATTTCTAAGCAACTCCCTCCAGCATGATTGCCATGATGGGTATTTGGGCATGGCTGGGGGGTTGCCAGCTTGCAAGCTGCAACCAGCTACTGTCATGCAAGTAGATACTACAACCAGAGGATAGGTTAGGGTACTTGTCACAAAAGTCAGCAGAGGCACTGTGTAATACCGCAAGTCTTTAGTCTTAACCAAATATTTGTTTACGTAGTAAGCCAATAAACCAGTTGTTGCTATACATGTCAAATCTCCCAGCAGTCTAGGAATGAATCCATGGAAAAAGCCCAGGATTCCGTCATCTCTATAAATGGAAACGATTGCTCCAATCAAGGAGGAATAGTTCTCTTCTTTGCCAATGAAAGAGGCCATCATTCTGACTGAAACTACATGGAATGGGTACGAGACAATGTTCGAAGCGATGTGCATGATCATACCGCGCCTGCCCAGTTTGATGTAGTCTTCGGGCTTTGGTTCCTCATCGTTAATAATGTTCGGAGGGTCTTCAATTTCAGGTAGGTTAATACCAGATGCATTGATTATTTTCGACGTCAGCTGACTGGAAGCAATTAATCCGAGCAGTCTGGCAGATAACCCCTTATAGCAGCCTAGGAATCCGTCTTCATTTTTTATATACTTGATGTATTGGAACACGTTAGGTAATATCATGGCAGGGCGTCCAAAAAGGGTGGTAGACCGGCGCGGCGGAAGAGGTTCAAAGCCAAGTTGTATAAGAACTTTCGCATATTCCATCGGGTGGCATACTGTTGTGACCAGCAGTTGAGACGGCAACGCTGCTATTTTGGCTTTTTCGGTCTCGTCCATATTTTGATTTGGTAAATTTTACTTCCGAAATCAAAATTGATCTACCATAGACAATATTGACAATACAAAGTTGTCAATGTCAAATAAACCATAGAGCGTATCAGAGGCTTTTTTCTTTGTGTCTCCGCATTTCACGTGTACTTAGGCAGTTTATAATAAAATTAGTATCTTCAAGTTGCACTAGTTGTGGGCATAAGCTTACAGCTCAGTCAGAAACTACCTCCTTCATGGAGACATAAAGCGTCATAGAGACCTGTTGGGTTGCAATAATTGCAAAGCTTAGATGATAAAAAGAAAAAAAGTGTTACATATTGTATTCCTTTTAATCGGTGGGAGGAGTGGCTATAGATTTTCAGAAATGTTAGAAATTTAATTTTACGGCCATTAGTAGAATATCCAATAAAATTCGTAATTTGGAAATACTCGAGCGTGTCAGATTAATATACAGATGCTTCATCTAGATGTCCTTGTCATACTGACCCATAATCACACAACTATAAGTGGATTTTTACAATGATATTATATGTTTATATGAGGTAGATGTCGCACAAGCGCGCGGAAAATTAAGTCAATTGTAGTAATTTTCATTATAACGCGTATTTCAAGCGCAAGTCTAAACATATAGCAATCCTTTTCTATATTATTTGTACCGTATTATCTATCGCAGTAAGCATGTTTATGTCGTAAAGGAACAAAATCTGAGCACCGTGCAGTATGAATATACGTCATCTTTAGTAAAACATCATTGGATGTTACATATCTTTAAACTGACAATTTGAAAAAAAAAATATAATGTTTTTTAAAATTGTTGAATGTAATACAATACAAAATATATTTGTCTACATCATCATCATCTCAGCCATAAAACGTCCACTGCTGGACATATGCCTCCCCCATTTATTTCCACCATTTGTCTACCGGGCTCGAGTAACTCCCAAAGTCCTCTCTTGGGCTTAGGCTGCACTACTGTTAAGTAATGTACTAGCCGTTGATGTAGATGCCGTATCTTTTTCATTCCAAGAGCTTCAACGTGTCTTCCGATGCGTCTCACGCTCCTTCGCAAAGTAATCTCCTTCAAAATTTGCTCTCATACCTTGCTTTCACGTACGACAAGGGTTAGTATATTTTCTTTTAATAACTACAATCTATTGGATTCGTTTGGATATGCAATGGCTAAAAACGAACAAAATATACAGTACAGTGAAAATATATTTATTAGAAAATCCACAGTAGGTATATTTATTTGGTAACTAAGCGGTTGAGGTGAGCAGCTCGTTAGAGCTATCTTCGTCGATTTTGTAAGGCAGTTGTGTCGACGTCAGCATTGTCGGTGGCCCTCGTGAGCCACGCCGTGTATTCTGGAACTGTTTCTGTAAGAAAATATACCAAGGTACATAGGTACATGTACTTTACTTTCTAGCGCTTGCTTGGCTAGGTTTACCTTACCTGCTACACTCCAGATCAAAAATCTGACACCAAACACATATCCTCATATGTCAGTTCTTCTACTAGTCTTGTATGATATAACTTTAAACATTTCGCCACTGAACAACAAGTGAGATTTTGGTTACAAGCGAGACCTATCAACCATAATGATAAAAAATGTGCCAATTCACCAATTCCAACACAAGTTGGCTTTTAGTTGGCATTGGTTAGCACCAATTCCTTCACAAGTTCCAAAAGCCATTGGACAAAATATGACCCAGTGAACGAAAGTGCTCCTAAAAAATCCAATGTCATAAAAACATTCATAAGTTTTTATACAGGGTTTTTTCTTAAAGACACCCATATTGATAAGAAATTATAAAGTAGGTATTATACTTAATATATATTATTATTATATATAATTATTATAATTATATATAACTATTTTCTTTTTAAACTGATTGAGACTGAACTAGAAGATGCCGTAGTATGTTTTTCATATCCTATTTTTCATACAACTAAATTCATCTTCACCTGAGTTACAAAACTCAGTAGGTACTTTTTATTAACCGCCAAGTATTACTACATAGGTACCATTCACCCCAATTATAAACACGCCTCTGAGTTTTACCAAAAGCTTCACTTACGCTTTCTGGGTAGAAATTAGATGAAACTGCGTATGAAAATTTGACGCTAACCGCGTGTGATCGGCGAATCCTAGCCTAGAGGTGAATTAAAGCCTTAAATAATGTAGCAATGAAGTAACTTTGTGAATGATACTCGAGGATCTAATGGCCTGCCAAGACATGGAAACATTTACTTACACCACCGAAATTTACCGCCACAAGGTCATGGGAAAGTGCGGCAAACATCACACTGACGTTCATTCCATTTGTAACACAAAAACAGATAAGTATTTACCATGTCTTCGCTGTCTTCACTATCGCTGTCGTTTTCATTGTCAGTTTCTTCGATATGATTACTTTCGTCTTCTTGATCTTCTTCGTCTTCAAACGATTCATCCTTTTCTTCTAAAGGCTCCCAAACACGGTCTTTTTCAACCATATCTGTAAATTAAATAACATAGCTATTTGGAGATTTGCATGCGTTTCATTCGTCTTGTATTTTTGAACATTATTTACTTGATTACCTCTAAACCTCAGGGAGCCCCGCCTGCTTACAGGTTTGTCCTCGGGCAATTCAATGATGACCGTTGAAACACTATCGATCGTTACTCCGTTAGTTTTCTTATCATCACTCTTGTTGGCGTCATCATCATCCTTATTATTCTGAAAGTCAATTGATTGTCTACCTTATTTATCAATATAATTATGGCCGAGAAGGTTCACTACGTTTTTGAAGCGATAATAGTCTAGCGGAGCGTCGGTTGTCAAACTGACGGACGCTGGTTCGATCCCCATCGACCGTCAATTCAGATAGTGGTGAAACAATTTTTTATCCTTTTTTTATTTACATTTTATGTCATAAAAATATTTACTACTGTTCAATATTCATACCGGTCCCGCCTTCGATCAAGAATACCTTGTTCGAAGGGCCTTTCTACAGAACGCGATCGACAATTGTTGGACGAACGTTGGCAGCTGTAGGGACTTTCACACTATGGAGCGTATAATCATTACTATGCTTCGTATTCATTTTAAAAACTGTAGTTTGCACTTTCATAGTCAACTGTATTTTCTTCCAATAACTACCGGCTCTGTATAAGTACATTACACTGTATAGGTACCAACCTGCAAGAAAGAAACACTAGGTTCTTGAAGTTGCAAAGCGATCTCTTTGCTCCTCAATATTTTCTCGTCAGTTTCCTTTTCTAGATTGCGTCGGTGTGCTTTATTCGTTCGCCACATCTAAAAATAATTTGATTATTAATTCAGATAGGCAAAATAAAAAAGAAGACATGTTTTCATTTAAAGACTTCGCTTTTCGAAAGTTTTATTTAGTTTTATTTAAAATTATTAGGGTGACACGCATGTCACCCTACTAATTTTATTGCTCGTATTCGTATCTAGTGAATACAAATACATATATAGGACAACATTCACACGAGGGTCTTCAGGTCCCAAACTAGGCAGAGCCTGTACTATGGTAACCTGATGACTGATATATACTTATATACATATACACACCCAGACACAGGTCAAACAGACATGTTCACACACACAAATGTTCGACCTGTCCGGGATCGAACCCGGGACCAGCGGCTCAGAAGGCAGAGTGCTACCAACTGCGCCAACCGGCCAGTCATAAATAGTAAAAGGAAAGGATAGTAAAAGGAATATAAATAAAATAATAAAATAGACTCCGAATACAATTTAGTGGCAATGAATTCAGATAATGGAATAAGAAAATAAACAGTTTTTTAATTGATAACTTTTTTTTTTTTTTTACATATTATAAGTTTGCGTTTGACAACTATCTCACCTGAATATAATATAATATAATATATAACTAGCTGTGCCCCGCGGTTTTACCCGCGTGGTTTTGAAAAACGGTGATTATGGTGATGATGAAAATTAGCCTATATAATAACCCATGGTATAAGCTATCGCCATACCAAATTTTGTGCAAATCCAGTCGTGTAGGCGTGAAAGAGTAACAATCATACATTCATACTCACAAACTTTTGCATTTATAATATTAATAGGATTAGTAGGAATCTACTCCTGTACTACGTTACTTACTTATTTGTACGAAAGCGTGAAAAACTGCTCATTGCTGTTCAATAAATAAATAATTGACATCATTAACAAAGCTATTTAACAATATATTCAGGAATTTTGGAATAGCGGTTTTTAGAGTTCAAAATCATTCATACAAAGACTTGGATTGGCTAAGTAACATGTAGGAAACGTTCGCTGCGGGAATGCGGAATTTACTCTAATTTACCATTTGCCTCAGGTTACAAGGCGTGTCAAACCAAATTATTGCTCGAAACAGTCGACTTTTATTGACGACAAAAATGGATAAGGCATTTACCCAATACCCGCTAAGGGCATAGGTCCATACGACAGCTGGAACATTATATTTATATTATTATCTTATGATATTTATAATATACAAGTCAAATTATTGCATATCTACTATAATAATAATCTATACTAATATTATAATGAGGAAACATTCGTATTTGTGTGGTCGTGTATATTTGTAATGAATAAACTCAAAATCGGCTCAGTAGCCGATCTCAAAAATTCTTTCACCATTGGAAAGCTACATTCACCCTGAGTAACATAGGGTATATTTATTGCTAGAAAAGATTAGGAATCCTTATAATTTATATTTTTTTTATCCGTGCGAAGCCGGAGCGGACCGCTAGTTATAAATGAAAAGGCTATTTTATTATTTTACAATACTAACGTTTTTCATATTATTGGAGATATTACTTCTTAATTGACATTTAGTATTGCCTTCGTTATTTTAAACCCCGCCGCTAAAAGAGGCCTGATATATGTTATAAAAAACGTTCCTATCTGTGTATGTATCATGAGAATGTATGAACCAATTATGATTAAGTAGGTATTATAGTTTCAAAAGGCGCCCATATCAAGAGCGTTAGTAACTTCGATTCCCGGACAGGTCAAACATTTGTGTGTATGAACATGTCTGTTTGACCTGTGTCTGGGTGTGTATATGTATAATATAAGTATATATATATCAGTCATCAGGTTACCATAGTAAAGGCTCTGACTAGTTTGGGACCTGAAGACCTTGTGTGAATGTTAATGAATAAATAAACTATGTTTCACGAATGTTTTTTTCTATCATGTAGGTACTTACATGGTATCCAGTATAACACAATCCCAGAACAAACACCACAATAAGAGCTATGAAGAACTTGTCGGTATTCTCTTCCTCAGCGTCAGGCTGTTGGTGTAATGAGTCGTAAGGAATCCTGGAAGGAGGATCTTCCACCCAGGTCTTGTCGACGCTCTGGAAGTTTGTACCATGATGCTGACATCACATTTGTACATTACAATTTAAATTAGGCAAACAGATAATAAAAACAGTATTTAAAACAGATTTTGTTATTGCACTTAAAGAGCACCGATACATAAAATTCATTCACAAAATGTAAATTATTAATGTCCGTAATGTATATAATAATGGACATAATATACTCTGTTCATAAAGTATTAAAAAAGTACAACGTAAGTTTATAGTCGTCTCTAAAGTTGGCTGTATATAGCTGCGGGGCAGCTTTTTACAGTCGCTAGGAACATTCATTAACTATTATTATGGCATCCCTCACACGTTTATGTATTTCACATCTTCCTATCTCGCTTACGCTGCTACCTACATAAAAAACTGTTTTACTAGGCCTTCAGTACGTGCATAAAAGTTAGAAGAGCCTAACTTCAGACCCATAGTTATCAGTTACGCCTACTATACATGGGCTACTGTTCACCATTATTTAAAACGTCCGATAATCAATTGAACCGTCGGTCAAACAGTTTTTACCATACAGTTAACCGATGGTTAATTGATAAATCAAACGTTTAAATTTTGATCAAGTAGCCTTAGACTTCCCGTCTTCATCTTCAATCTGAAAGCATCTGTCTTTTTAAAAGTTTTTGGAGTTACTTACTATAAGAAAACTCCCGTTATGAGCAGCACCTAGTTGGTCGTGTTCTGGCCAAGCTTCATCAAAATCAGCAGAGCATTGAGCGCTTCGAACTCCTTGAGCATTCACTGCGTTCACTTTTTCAGAATCAGACCGAGTGAACAGCATGTACTCTTCCAAAGGTTTCATTATGTATTCATTTATTTCTACGAAGATATCTGAAAATTAGTTTATATGTAATTACTTTTTTTAATTTTCGAAATGACTTCATTAATGCTCCTTATGAAAAAGTTTTGGTTAAATTATTGTAATGTTCTTACTTCTAGTACTATGTTGGTGGCATAGTTTAGATCTAAGTTAAAGTTAGCGTGGCTTCGAAGGTCATCGTGGCTCAATGGTCAGTGACTATCACTTCTAAACCCACAGCCCTGGGTTCGAATCCCACGACAAACACTGATGCAGTTTGAATAAGCAAGTACTGACATTTACTATACTAATAGGTACACAATTTCATTCCTCAATCGTCAAAGAACTGATAACAATGACCGTAGGACGTCTATTGATTTCCACAAGGATCGGTTGGAAGCGGCCTGCGATCCCTTTCCTGCGATCTTAGTTAGGACGTCTGTCCATTTTGACCTAAGCATGAATGTCAAAATACAGGGTACCTTGAGTTGACGAAACAATTCAAAGGTACCTAGATTTCTCCATGGCTTATTTTGATACAAAAAATTAATATATATCAATTTTTACTCACTGGAAAGGCATCCATTGTAACCTTTGTAGATCTTAAGTCTGGGGTCTGTAGTGTTGAGACCTCCTATTTGGACTTCATTGAATCCTACATCAAGGACCTCCCAAAGACCTTCTTGTGGATCTAGTTTCTCTAGAGGTACTTCTATGCGGTCGATCAAAAGTGTAGCTTCTTGTCCTACTCTAGTGTAGTAAACTGTGTGACGAGCACCTGAAATGTTAATACATGATTACGTAGTTCAAAACTATACAAACCGAAGTCCACAACTTATCCATATGAAGAATTTCAACATTTTTTTGAATACGTGATATATATGTGATAATACGTGACTGATTATGATGTATTTTTATGAGACCAATCTCAATGGAGACTTATGGAATAAATTATTTATTAATCGGTTTACAAATGACGGAGTCATGGGGTAGCTAACATGAGGAAAAAAAATATAACCGAATTGAAAACTGCCTTCTTTTTTTGGAACGTTAATTAAATAAAATGAGAAAACTTCTAGTTTGTTTATGCTAAAATCTATAGATCTCGATAAAACATGAAAAGATTCTGCGAGTTTCACACAGTGGAATACTGTGAAATAATCCTAAAGGTCAGTCATAGTTATACTTAATTGAAATATATTCTAAGCTTTAAAATATATCCAACCTAGAGCCAATCAGAGTCTCAAAATATAATAAATAATTAATAAATAGTAATAAATAAGTTCATAATTTCCAAAAAAGTGAACTAGCGGTACAGTAACACCTTGCATAGCTCATAATCAATACAACACGTGATATAAGAACAGTTTCATTTGGTTAAAGGTAGTTTAAGTGAGTAGCAAATTATCATAAACAATTTAAATCAACAAAATTATATCAAGTACATAAGTTGGTATATATAGTATATTCAAGTTGAGAATTGCCATTCAAAAGTTATACTAATTTGGACTTTATCGATACTGTATAATATTTTTTTAAATTACTTAATTTTCGTAAGTATGACTGCACAACTGAATTACTAGGTAGGTACTGATGTTTCACAATTTATGATTCCTTTATAGGGACTTGTACGTAATGTAAGGTACCACCTGAGCATATGGGTAAAAAAAAAGTTATTACCATTAAGAAAGTTTCTATTTTTAAATTCTGCGCCATAACTTGATTCCTCTCTATCTTCTTCGAACTTGAGATATCCATCTTGTGTTATGGCTACAAGAAGATAATAACTTCTCCTGTAAATAAAAAGTGAATTATACAATTTGTTTATTTATTAACATGTTTGAGAATAAACAATAGCTTATTATATGCTTACTTGTTTTCTGTCTGTACTAAGAGAAGCACTGTGTTTTTCTGTCGAAGATCGTTGCTAGAAAATGCTAATTTTATTTTCACCTAAAACAATACAAAAACTGTCCAATCACCTAAATTCTAACTTTTCTAAAAAGTATGAAACGTTCCGTGCTCAGAATTTATTACGAATAATGTATAAAAATACGTCATTGTAATATGATTTAAATTTTTTTTGCATTTTTCAAATTGTATCAGTATCATATATATTATACTGATACAATTTGTAAATAGCAGTTTGTAAAATGTATATAATAAATAATATCATTTGGAATAAGAAAAGATCGCGAGAGAAACACCGGAAATTTCTGGCCAGTTTTGACTTGGTTTCAGTACTTCGTTGGTATTTCAATTCACGATCATGACTCTCAGACGAGGACAACTGCAAATCAGGTCAAAACTGCTCAAGAACTTTCCTGATAAATATAATCTGTTCATGTTATTTATACAATACAATACAAATACACTTTATTGACACAAAATTATAGAAATTAAAAAAGAGTATTTACTATGAGAAATGTTCATTAGGCGGTAAGAAGAGAGATAGAGAAATCTCTTCCAGACAACCTTTGGATGGAGAATAATTGATAATAGATAATCTCGGAGGGTGGTGTGTCATATAAAATTTTAAATAGAATTTAACAAAAAATATAAGTAATAATAATAATATGCATCGCTTTATAAATAAAAACAATATCATGAACAATTTCATAGTGCTCATTGTTTACCTTAACAATAGGTCCAGCCAAAACAAATTTCCTTTGAAGTATGCTTTCCCCATTGAAATCAGCTCCCTTCTCTTCCATACAATATTCTCCAAAGTAACTAGTAAGTTCACAATCACAACTACTCTCTTGGTTAGTGAAGTCTTCTGTGCAAACTCCACCGTTCTTACAGGGCTCGGAGTCACACTTCATGTCACATTTTGGGAGGACTCCTTCCAGCTCTGCAATTAATTTTATAGCCCAGTGTTTACCAAACGGTCTGCAGTAAATATTTTATTACTTCGAATATTTAGGAAATATTGCCCGTATAAACATTAGTTTTGCTTCATGTTTCAAACAAGATGGGGTTTGAACCCACTACATTCAGAGCCCAGGGTTGCATTTGACGCGTTGCTTTTAAACTACCTTGCAAATGGATTGTTTGCTATTTGACACTGGTAGGGGTCCAGTTCTGTCCCTTTGTCTACTAACCTGTTCCTTTACCAATAGTGGTGGTATTGAATGAGGATGCTATTGATTGTAACAACAAAGATTTTGTAATCCGTAGTCAAGGCAACCAATGTTTGAAAAAGGCACTAAGACTGTTGACTTTTTCGTCAGTCGTGGTATAAAAATACTGACCAATACGGTAAATATCATATATTGAACATTTGTTATCAGACGATTAAAAAATGTATCTATCAGATATTTGAAGATTTCTTAAGTTTTTTAACCATTTGCTGCCTTAAGTTTCAAACAAATAACCGGCAAATCCGGTTATTTGTAAAAATGAAAAAAATACGGGTGAGGCATATGTCCAGCAGTTGACGTCCTATGGCTGAGATGATGATTGTGAAATCGATCTAGCTAGGTTTCATTTTTAAAAAACGTCATTTAAAAACTGCTACAATATCATTAGAATATGACTCTTCCTGACATTTATTGGCGAGTAGTAATACTACTTAAACAACAACCAAAGTGTTTTATCGACACAGCAGCACTAAAGCTACTTGACAATAGATGGCATTGTTAAGCAACACTAAGTCAATGAGTGCTTGGATTAGGGTTAGACCAAGAAAATCAATTGTTTACTTTTGTTACTATCAATTATTGAAATACGAAGCAAAACTCGGTATTTCAGATATTTTATTATATTATTATTAACTATCAAACTTCACAAACCGTATCATTGGCCGAAGTTTTTATGCATCTCTTATGATCTCGTACTTAATGTTAATTGTAATAGAAGGGTTACCTTGATCCAGGCTTTGTTGAGCTTTCCTAGGTAGATCAACCACATGGTCATCAATTTTGAACCCTCTGACACAACCTACGTAGCCTCCTTGAGGCAAGTCATCGGCTCTTGGAGCTAAGTGTAGAGAATAGGAGTCAAAACCCCCTAGGTTCATTTGGAAATAGTCAGTTGGGGGTGCTGGAGGTCTCTGTGGCCGTATCACTTCTGAAAATGTACAAACACACGCATAATTATTCCTACATTCTTTCTCTGTAAACTGCAGTCCTTGCTAGCAACAATAATTATTATTCCACAGCTGAGACACGAGCCTTTATTTATCAGAGAGAAGTATGAATGAGCAATATTATGATAGTCCATCACGCTTGGCTGTACGAGATCGGAGAGGTATCGAAATTTCTGACCTTTCTTGTCTTGACTTTATTAGACCACAGTTGACATAAAACAACAGAAATTGTAATGCGCTCTCTAAGTGTTCGTTTTTATATCAAAACCGCCAAAGACATCACAGAGCTCACATATGGAAAATTTAAAAAATAAAATCACACTAATATCATAAAGGGAAAGTTTGTTTGACTGCTTCTCGTTTGTCGTTTTTGTTACTCCTTCACGCTCAAACGGCTGAACAAATCCGCATGAAATTCTGAATGAAGATAGATGGAATACCGCATAGACTACTTTTTATCCCGGAAAAGTATAGTTCAGTAGTATAATATAACTATAGATAGTTGAGGTAGCGGGAAAAGTTGTTTCCATGCGTATGAAACCGCGAGGCGCAGCTAGTAGGCTATAAAAACTGAATATGATGTACATTGTTTAGAAGACAAAGATGCTTGGACTGATTCACTTCTATGAAGTTACGATAAATATGAATGTATTAGCTATTTGAATAAAGAATTATGTACTGTAAACAGAATGCAGAACAGACTTAAGAAGAATGGATCCAGAGTTTGCTGCCCCAAGATCTATCGAATATCAGTAGTTTTTTTTATGTTAATATATGTGACCTGCCCGCATAAATCGAATAAATAATTTCCAGTTTCAAATTCAATCGCTTCAATCCTTTGGCGGTTGCGTATCAAAGTAGTGTTTCAATGAGGTTTGCTTAACCTAGTTTACGAAAGACAAGTTTGATGTAAACGTGCTTTATAAATTCATATTGAAGATAAGTTATTTGGCTATTTATATTTTAAGCATACCTATGTATGTAAAATTATCTTCTGTTTTATTAATATTATGTTTTATTAGAAATGTAAAAGTCTCTAAGTTAAGTTTAATGGTAACAAATGGCACAGAACCTGGAATCTGTGGAGTAATATTCTTACAAAAAAATATTTTAAACACAGAATCTCTATACATTTTATAAAAAAATAATCTTAATAAATAATTTACTTTACCAAACTCGGGATTCATCCATGGTTTATTTGTGTAATTCGTCAACAACTGAGCAACCCGCTCTATGGTTGTATTTCTATCGTTTACATGGAGTGTTGTTGAATTTTCTGTTCTTATAATAGCTATTTGAACACTTTCCCCTTTGTTGATATTTTCGTAAGTTACATTCATCTGAATGATTTCATCTTCATGGTTAAAAAGGTATATTATTTTAGTTCCATTGTGTATAAACAAATGTATGAAGTTATTTAAATTATCATTAGCGTATAGTACTAAAGCATTGTCATCGTAAGTTCGTAGATTCATTAGAACATTTTTAGTCATCATTTTCTTCAATCTATGTTTTTCTGCATCCGTTGCATTATCTACTAAATAGTTCTTTTTTAGGTAAGCATCTTTGGTTTGAAATGTTAAGGCTTTTTCGTTGATATCTGAAATGACATTGGTTTTTATTTCTACAACACAATCAAGTTACCATACTAACAAGCTTTATGAAGCGATGATAGCTGAGCCATGAGAGAGTCGGCTGTTAAACTGACGGACGCTGGCTCGGTTCCCCACCAAAGGCTTTAGCTTCGGTGAAGGGAATTTGATAACACTGTTATCATTGCAGCATGGTGTAAAGTTACTTTCGAATACCCGCCTGGCAAGGCTACCCTCAAATCTTGAAAAACTGTCACCAAACACATAACGTGTTCAGTCATAACATGTGATAACATATTCGACCACATCGTCACTGACCATCAAGTGAGATAGTGGTCAAATGCTAGATCTATACAGAATAAAAAGCTAATAAGGAGTAAACTTAGGTAATAGAAACATCATTAATAACAGTACCTAACGGTTAATCGGGTAATAATAGCTTTTGGTACTTTTTTCTAAAATATACGAAAAAAGACTGCTTATCCAATGGAAAATTGAAATAAGAAATATCTCAAAATAAGTTCAAAACCGTCTTAGATGTGTATTTCTGAAGATCATGTAAATATATAATACTCTTTATTGTAACAAAATTTTATAGTCAAGATTTTAACTTACTTTCCTCACAATGAGAGCCCAAGTGAGCCCAAGGGTTTTTGCAAATACACTCATAAGTAGACCACAGCTCTTTACAAATGGCTTTGTTTTGACAAGGATTTGGAACACAAGATGGTTTGCAGTCCTTGATGATTTCAGACAGATGGACAGACATGTAACTGTAGATGTCTAAAACTTCACCATTGACAACTAAGCCTCTAAAGCAGCCAATTAGACCTTGGTTTACAGCTGATTTCTTCAGATGCTCTCTGAAACAGTTTTACAATATGTGTTAAAATTATTTTAAATCAGTATTATTAGAAGAAATCAAACTAAAACAGACAATGGATTTATTTGAGTCTGAAAACTATCGCGAGTTTCTTCCATAATTGTAATGTAACAAACCGACTGGGACTCACGTGGTAAACACTGGAAAATTACTCTCCGACCAGTTTCGAACTTATTTGCAGTTCTTCATCTGGGAGTTATGATCGTGCCAGGCGGCGAGCGCGAGCCTCAGCACGTAACTCGTAACCTGGCACGATCATAACTCCCAGATGAAGAACTGCAAATAAGTTCGAAACTGGTCGGAGAGTAATTTTCCAGTGTTTACCACGTGAGTCCTAGTCGGTTTGTTACATTACAATAATGGATTTATTATTTATCAAACACATTGAATGTCAGTAATTAGAAAAATAATTATAATCATCCCAGTGATTTTAAGATGCATAGATTCTCTTTCTCTGACTGCTAGCTTTGAAGTGTCAATTTCATATTTTTTTATATTTTCTCAGAATATTACCTTGTAGCTAGCTTAGAAACGTCTTGCGGTTGGACGAAATGAAAGATCTCAGTGAATTTGTAATTCGTCTAAGGGTGTCTAAGTTCACTAAAATTTAAACGTCCGATTATCAATTAGCCGTCGGTTAACTGTACGGTAAAAACTGTTTAACCGATTGTTAAATTGATAATCGTTAATCGAAGTTTTTAATTTTGGTGAAATTCCGGTGGTAAAATATAATAAAAATGAAGATGGCAAGCGCGTGCTACTCGTTACGAATCTCGTGGAAAAGTGAATTGAAGGCGGCGTGCGGTTGGAGATAGTGGTCAAACCAGTGCTTCGGAGAGGTCTGACTATATATTATCGTAAACCCACAGGTGGTAACTATAACGCTCTCCATAGTACTGAAGTGCAGAAATGAAAATACCACTGTGTCAAATTAAATATAATAATAATAATATGGGACAACATTCACACAAGGTCGTCAGGTCCCAAACTAGGCAGAGCCTGTACTATGGTAACCTGATGACTGATATATACTTATATACATATATAATATGATCGCATAGCACGTTGCTTAACCTAGATAATAAATTGAGATCACGTGGATGAGCTTCTTTTATATTGTCTCTTTTATAGCTCAACTAAACATGCCTGGTTATAGCCTAGCTAAGCCGATTCGATTCGATGAGGTATTGTTACTGGCTCTACGGGTACGGTACTAGAAGTACTCTAATTTTTTTATCACACTCGAACCCCTGCATTTTGTTGCCTTGTGTTTCGGAAGGCATGGACACACACAAACATTCAAGACCCGGGACCAACACCTACATTCATCGCACAAATGTTTGCCCCTGCTGGGGTTCGAACCCAGGGCCCCGGAGATCCAGAAGTCATGTCACTGACCACTGCGCCACGGCAACCGTTAATTATTGGGGGTGAACTGTGGCATCGCTGTCTATTCTAAGTAATATCAAGTCAGTTCATCATCATGATCATCATCATCTCAGCCATGGGACGTCTACAGCTGGACATTCGCCTCCTCCAGTCAGTTTTTTTAAAATAAAAAAAGTCAGTTACTAAATGTTTCTTCTTAACAACAGCTTATAAGTAAATAAAACCGAAAGCGTTAGGCGTTTTTCTGTGTTCATTTTGTTAACTTACGCAGTAGCACCTCCAATGAACATAGAACCTTCGAACGGTCCAAACTCTTCTTCCAATAACAGATTCAACATTTGATATTCAGTGTTCAGCATGAACCGGACATGGTAGAAGTTGTAGTCGATCCAGATCTTGTGCCATTCCCCTCCGTTGAGCTTACGCTTCGAGTTGATGACCAGCTTTCTCGTGGTACCAGTGTTGAGGGTAAAGTTGAAAGTTAACTCGTGTTCTACAAATTAAAATACTGACATATCAGAAAAACAACAAAGCTTTGAAGGCATGCCAGATACAGAGACAAAAGGCACAAAAGGACATGAGTGATGATGAGCCAACGAAGAAGAACTATAATACCTATATTTAAGTGTAGGAGCCAAGGTTCACGAAGATAGTAAATACTTAACTTTTAGTATAGGTATAAAATGGGCCTTCTGAGCAGGCTCAGAGTCGCACAACGAGCTATGGAGAGGGCTATGCTCGGGGTTTATCTACGTGATCGAATCAGAAATGAGGAGATCTGTAGAAGAACGCAAGTCACCGATATAGCCCAGCGGATTAGCAAGTTGAAGTGGCAGTGGGCAGGGCACATAGCTCGAAGAACTGATGGCCGTTGGGGCCGAAAAGTTCTAGAATGGAGACCACGGACTGGCAAGCGCAGCATAGGACGGCCACCGACCAGGTGGACAGACGACCTGACTAAGATCGCAGGCAAGCGCTGGATGCGGGCAGCTTCCAACAGGTCCTTGTGGAGATCATTGGGGGAGGCCTATGTCCAGCAGTGGACGTCCTAAGGCTGAGATGATGATGATGATGATGATGATAGGTATAAAATGTAACAATATGTACAAAAACCATAAAATCACTGCACATATATTGGACAAGTTTAGTAATTATGATTGAATTGAGCACTGAGTTAAACTTGACGCTTTAATAAAATTTAGCATTAAAATAAAATAATGTAGTGACATGCACTAATAATGATTTAATATCTGTAGTTGACAATATTCTGTATGGAACTTCCTCCACTGAGGGAGCAAGAAAATCTTGGGAAAACCACTATCTGAAATGTACCACGTGCTGTGCACTGATACAAATGGTAAAATTAATAATCATCTGCTTTTTTTATTTCTAGGCCATAAAACAGTATATACATCATAACATACATAACTTTAATTATAGCAAAAAAATCACAATTAATTATATATTTCCTTCTAGATGTGGACCTAGCGTGTATATTACAGCATTTCGTTATCATTATGACACAGTAGCTACGAGACGTCAGTACTAGAAAAACTTAATTGAAAAAGTAAAATAGTAGGTATACGCAGAGTACTATGGGGCTAAGAAAAGCTTTGATTCATTTTCATTAAGATTTCAATAACGCAACGGTTATCGTGTATGAAACTACTGCGTTCATCGGTTAAAATTTATTAAAAACTTGAAATACATGTTCTGTTCATGTCAATAAAGTAAATAATATACCACTTACCACTTGTCAAAGCGACCATGAATGAAGGATAGTTGGGCCGTATTGGCGGCTGGAACAATAATATAGCACTAGTGCCAGTAGTTCTAAAGCTAAAGGCAATATCGCCTTTCCTCCATCCTGGCACTTCTATATACGACTGTGAAGTGGTAAACGTCACCACGTACCGTTGTGTATCTAAAAAAAAATCTACTAATTAAACCCTATTAAAAGAAAAAACCTTGAAACTGAAGAGACGGTGAATGAGCCCAATGTCATAGGTGAAACTAAAGCCCACAGACTTCGCTGGCTCGGTCATCTAGAAAGAATGAAGGATATCCATGCTGTTAAACGAGCATACTTGGGACAGCCTACAGGTCGACGACCCGTCGGCCGTCCCAGGTATTGCTGGAGCGATAAAGCGATGAAGTTGGGAAGGATCTTCGCGAGCTCCAAGCCGATAACTGGCAAGAGATGGCTCAAGATCGAACAAAGTGGCACATATTATTATCGGAGGCCAAGACTCATTTTGGGTCCCTGCGCCATGCTTAATGAATGAATTAAACTTTCTTGAAACATACCCTGAGTCTCGTGTTAAATTAACTGTCTACTTTAGACTTGGTTTGCTATATATCGAAAATTTATTATTTAGTATAATACCTAATCAATTTGCTCCAGTAGATTTGTTACTTTCAGATCTGATACAAACTAACCAAGAAACATATCGCAAATTTGCATAGCACGTAGAATATGCCAGCGTTTTTATTCATATTAATGATCTTTACTACTGGAATCGAAATTTCTTCAAAGCCATATTTTTAATTAAGGTTGGTCAACGTTTACTTACTGGTTTCTACACATTCCAGTGGGCCTAACGTGATCCTCCCTTGTGCCTCCTCAGTCAGGTCTTTCTGCTGTAGAAAGAACATCTCCATGATGCCAAGACTTCGAGGGTTAACTAAAGTACCTTCGTCTGTGAGCCATTTACCGGCTTCGTTGGCATCGCAGTTGCAAGATTGGGATGGATTTGCGCAGGTGGCATTCACTCCGCAAGGACAGTACCCCCTGTGGAAGGTATAAGCTAGTTAAAAGCAGTCGTCTCATTTGTGAATGCTGATACTTACTGTAATTATAGATATTTTGTTACAATGTGAGACAAATAATTTGATGCCGGCTAGAGTAGCTTTTGAATTAAACTTTTCTAATGCGAGAGATAGCGTTGGAAGGAGTAGTAAGAATTTAAGTTTTAGCGTAAATGGAATATGAGCTTTATCATTTTGTACAATTTTAGCTAATTTCACTAATTAATAGAATTACGGCCATTGTAATCTTTTCTAATCTGCTATTTGTATGATCATTGTAGTACCTACCGTAATAGCCTAACAGGAAACTGTTGAAACTTTTATACGTAATGTACACTTTTATGCAAAATATATATTCTGATACTGAAGAAATAACTTGTAATGTTTTATTTAATTCGTGCCGTGCTGGTACCGACCTAGAATAGTACTCCCCCATCTCTTCCCGCGGTGCCGTAAGATTCGACTATGGGACCACATACATGCCAGGTGGGCAGTAGCGCCTTCTGAGGATCGGAAATCATACTGCGCTCGCCAACCCGCCTGCCAAGCGTGGCGAGTATTGGCAAATCCCCCCTATATGGGGGAGGCATATGTCCAGCAGTGGACATTCTATGGCTGAGATGAATGAACGAATTTTATGCAGTATGTGGCAAACGAGGAGATGGACCGCCTGATGGTATATCTTCTAGCTTTTATATTAGTTTAAGTGTAAATATCAGTTATCTCGCTTATATACTTTTAGGAAATTCTTTTTTTTATCACAACGGTGCACTATGTTAATAATAATTGTAATCTAGACTACTGCTACTTAATACACTGTGTACTCCGTTCAACGCAGTCTGTCTCAAGCTATTTTGTAATAAGTCAACACACCACTTGTAACGTACTTGGCTATTATCTATGTTTGTGTGAAACTGTTCTCCACAACACAGGGAATCCTAGTGTGGAGACCAGAATCCAAACCACTACTTAGTGTTACCAACTAGATTAGTACTTACTTTAAGATTGTTCTTATATGAATACCTTTGTGACCGCTGAAATACAGTTATTCTTATTCATGGTGAGCGATACCGTTGCCTATAGATATCTGTAACACTAGGGCTGTACACATGCATCACGATACATTGGCAATATTTTTTAAGACTGTTAACACTTTTGAAAAACCCCATATTGTAGCCACTCGGGAATATGTTTATAAGACTTTCACCTTTTAACGTTTCCCAGGAAGTCCACGGTATCATTGGATGACGACATGAACCACGTGGCGCTGTGTAATTCCAAAGGCGCCATGTTACAATCGTACTTGATATACTGACGGCAGTACAGCGAATGTGATATCAGTTCTTGTAGCATTTCCGCTGTGAACTCACGGTACTTGATCTTGAAGCTAAAGTCTTGCCCTGACGCTGAGCGGACGTCCTGAAGAAAAGAGATTAAAGAAATTACGAAAAATACTCTTTCAAAATATAATTTTAAAATAACTTACTCAGAAAATAATTTAACAGAATAAAGACTGACTTTGACTGGCTGGTTGGCGCAGTTGGTAGCACTCTGCCTTCTGAGCCGCTGGTCCCGGGTTCGATTCCCGGACAGTTCAAACATTTGTGTGTATGAACGTGTCTGTTTGACCTGTGTCTGGGTGTGTATATGTATATAAGTATATATCAGTCATCAGGTTACCATAGTAACATAGGCTCTGCTTAGTTTGAGACCAGAAGACCTAGTGTGAATATTTTCCCATATTATTAATAATTAATTAAAGACTATATATTCTACTACATATGGTCTTTATTCTGTATAACAGTCATCAACTGGGTTAAGACCCAGTTGATGACTGTTATAGTAGTAGTTATCATTAAGTTATGGGGGGACGCAGCTGCGCCCCCCCTAAGACGAAGGGGAGCTTCAGGACCAATAGCTCCCCGGCCGCGGCACCTAGTGCCGCCGCCCCTGCCGTGATTCGCCCAGCGGAGGTGATACAGGAGGTTGTGATGTCCGAATAAATGGATCAAGTCGGACAACACAACCTCCTACAGACGAATTTGAACCACTGCGCCAGGGCCCAGGATCTGCTCATGCAGACCCTGGCGCAGTGGCAGATAGATGTGGCGGTCGCAGCGGAGCCATACTATGTCCCCTCCCATCCATATTGGGCTGGGGACCTAGACGACTCCGTCGCTGTCATAGCGAAGGTGGGTGGTGCCCCCCTCACAGTTGAGGAGAGGGGGGCGGGCTACGTTGTCGTGAAGTGGGGAGAGTATGCGATTGTCGGCGCGTACTTCTCCCCAAACAAGACCGTTGCGGCCCTGGAGGCATACCTGGACCTCCTCGCCGCAGCGGTCGGTCGTCAAGCGCCCCGGCAGGTCCTCCTCATGGGGGACCTCAATGCCAAGGCCCGAGACTGGGGCAACCCACGAACTGACGCTCGTGGTGAGTTAGTCAGGGAGTGGGCTGTCGCCAGCGGACTGACCCTGCTCAACATAGGGTCGGTCCACACGTGCGTGCGGCATAACGGAGGGTCCGTGGTGGACCTCTCGTTCGCCACACCGTATGTCGCAGCACGTGTCCGGGCCTGGAGGGTGGAGTCGGAGGTGGAGACACTCTCGGACCACAAATATATACGGTTCGAGGTGTCCAACTCCAACGGGTTGGATGGAGGGCGTCGGCGCGTCGCACGCGCCGACTTGCCACGCTGGGCGCTCAGCCGCCTCGACCCGCAATTAGCGGAGGAGGCGGCGATAGTCCAAGCGTGGCTCGCAGGGCCCGCGCCCCCGGAAGTTGACGTCGCAGCGAGTCACTTCCGGGATGCGTTAACGGCCGTGTGTGACACGGCCATGCCGCGGGCCCGCTGCCGCACCGCTCGCCGCGCCGTTTACTGGTGGAGCTCCGAGATCGCGGAGCTCCGGGTGCAGTGCACACGCGCGCGGCGGCCCTACCTGCGCAGTAGGAGGCGGCGGCACGGCCGAACGGATGACCAGCTGCCACCGGAATGGTTGGCAGCTGAGCGCCAGCTCTATGACGCCTACCGTGTAGCGACGGAGGCGTTGGAGCTGGCGATAGGCCGTGCCAAGGAAGAGGCGCGGGCAGAGGTCCTGGCGGGCCTCGACAGGGACCCGTGGGGGCGTCCGTACCGGGCTGCGCGCAAAAAGCTCGGCGGCCCGACGCCCCCCGTAGCCGAGTCCCTGGAGCCGGAGGTGCTCGAGCGCGTGCTGGTGGGTTTATTTCCCGACGCGGACCCCCAGCACGCGCCTCCGACGATGGCGCCAGCAGTTGTCGAGGAGCTGGCGCCAGCCTCCATCCCGCCTGTCACAGAGGCGGAGATGGAGGTAGCGGTGAGCCGTCTTCGCAAAAGGACGGCTCCCGGCCCGGACGGAATACCGGGCCGGGTCTTGGCCATTAGCTGCGTCGCTTTGGGTGGAAGGCTTCGGGAGCTGTTCGACGCATGCCTCACGTCCGGACGGTTCCCGAAGCCGTGGAAGGTTGGGAGGGTGTGCCTGTTGCGGAAGGAGGGTCGAGATGCAGACTCTCCTTCCGCATACAGGCCGATTGTGCTGCTGGATGACACGGGAAAGCTGTTGGAGAGGGTGGTTGCTTCCCGTGTCATCCGGCACCTGAGGGGGACTGGGCCCGACTTGTCCGAGGCCCAGTACGGGTTTAGGGCGGGGCGTTCAACGGTGGACGCCCTGCTCTGGCTCAAGGGGTGGACGCAGGAGGCGGTCGCAGAGGGGAACAGGGCGTTGGCAGTGTCTCTCGACATTGCCAACGCCTTTAACAGCCTCCCGCATGGGACCATACAGGAGGCGCTCCGCTATCACGGAGTGCCCCTGTATTTGCGGAGGCTGTTGGCCGACTACCTCCGGGACCGCGAGGTCCTGGTGGTAGGACGCGACGGAGTGAGGCACCGTCGCGTCTCCTGCGGGGTTCCACAGGGGTCCGTCTTAGGACCAATCCTGTGGAACATTGGCTACGACTGGGTGTTGCGTGGCACGCTTCCCGCCAGTGTGCGGGTGGCGTGCTACGCGGACGATACCCTGGTCGTGGCCAAGGGGAGGGACCTCAGGGAGACGGTGCGCTTGGCCACGGTGGGAACATCCCTCGTGGTCGACCGCATCCGTGCCCTGGGGTTACGCGTCGCTCTCCCCAAGACCGAGGCCCTGTTGTTCCACGGGCCTCGGGGGCGACCCCCGCCAGGAACACATGTGGTCCTGGAGGGGGTCGTTGTCCGGGTCGGGACCCAGATGAAATATCTGGGTCTCGTCCTGGACGGGAGGTGGGGTTTCGGGGCCCACTTCGCCAGTCTGGCCCCGAAAGTCGTGGGAGCCGCAGCCGCCCTGGGGCGACTACTGCCGAACGTGGGCGGCCCTAGCGCAACTTGTCGTCGGCTGTACTCCGGAGTAATCCGGAGTATGGCCCTGTACGGGGCACCTGTCTGGGCGGACGCCCTCGGTCGCGACAATAAGGCCCTGCTGCGACGTCCGCAGCGGGTCATCGCGACGAGGGCGATACGCGGTTACCGGACGGTGTCCTGGACAGCCGCATGCGTGCTGGCCGGAGACCCGCCCTGGGAGCTCCAAGCCGAAATCCTCGCCGAGATCTACAATTTTGTAGCGGCGAGGAAGTCGCGCGGGGAGCCCCCAGGGTGGGAGGAGGTGGCGCGCATGCGACGGCAGGCGCAGGCCGCCCTGTTGAGGCGGTGGTCGGAGGACCTGGCACCACCCGTCCCCGGCCAGGGGACGGTGGACGCCATCCGCCCGGTCCTCGGGAGGTGGGTAGGGCGGCGACACGGGTCGCTTTCCTTCAGATTGGTGCAGGTGCTTTCCGGACACGGATGCTTCGGAAAGTACCTGCATCGAATCGCAAGGAGGGAAGCGACCCCGGCTTGCCACGAGTGTGGAGCGCCGGAGGATACGGCGCTTCACACGCTGGAAGCGTGCACCGCGTGGGTCCCACAGCGGTGCACGCTTTCAGCGGTAGTGGGCCAGGATCTCTCGTTGCCGAGCGTGGTACGGGCCATGCTCGAGAGCGACAGATCCTGGCAGGCGGTGGCCTCTTTCTGCGAAATCGTGATTTCGCAGAAGGAGGCCGCGGAGAGGATCAGAGAGGTCGACGCCCTCGCTGATCCTCTCCGACGTCGGCGCACGGGAGGGAGGAGAAGGCGATTTGCAGATCGCCTCCTCGCCCCACCCGTGTAGTAGGGTCATCGGTTGGGTTTATGGGCCCCAACCGACTCAATGGCCCTACGTGCCGGGGAGCGGCTGAAGGTCTGAGCTAAGCCGCTCCGTCTGCCGTTGGTCCGGTTGATGGCACCGGACCTTAAGCCGGGGCGGGATGGAAAGTACTTCCCCATCTCTCCCCGACAGGCTGCGTCTGCTCGCCGGGGTGGTTTAGTCGGTAGGGGCCCGGCTATATTCTATAGTCGGGTTGGTGTGAGACCATTAAACAGACTCCGACAGAAGCCGTCTGTGTCCCATATGACAGGCGGAAGTCCGTAAAGGGATTAACCTCGTTAAAAAAAAAAAAAAAAAAAAAGTAGTTATCATTAAAGTTGCTTACAACCATGAAGTAAAGAACTTTACTTCGTGCTTACAACGTATTTTGAGGTCACAACTTAGTTGAGAGACGAACCCTTTTGCAAAAGACCATCGAAAGTGTTCGGAACTATAGTTGGAACTATCTGACTTACTACGTGAGTAATTCCTGTGTTTTATACATTCATAAAGTATAACAAGTTCATAATAATCATTAAGATAAATTCTTGGCCGTTATTATCTACGTATATTGCAACCTGTATATCACACTTACTACTTGGCTCGGTAAGTTGTGTTCCACGACTGTGGTAGAAGAGTCAGCTTCGATCTGGAACTCGCACTTCACGTGAGCTGGAGGAAATCGGCCGTTGCCATCGATGTCTATGAGGTAGACGTCGTTTCGGGTGTAGCCTAGCAGAGCCAACTCCTCGCACGTCTTGCGGAATGTGGCGAAGTGACAGTTCTCTCCGATGTAGCCTCGAAAATTAATGAAAAGAACACAATATTTTTTTAAGCATTCTAATAATAATTTCTGGGACTGGATGCGTGCTGCTTCAAACCGTTCCTTGAGGAGATCAATTCGGGAGACCTATGTCCAGTAGTGGATGTATTATGGCCGACATGAAAATGATGACGAATATCCTAGTACTGCCTGAATAATTTATTAAAACAATACCAAAAAATGGAACCGACTTCAACACTCAAAAGTGTGAAATAACTTGTTGAAGTAGGTACCATGATAGTTCACAAAAGTAACTATCATCAAATATTGTGCTCATTTCATTGTCATCTCATTAATTGTCATTGTGTATGTTCTCCGATGTCTTCACTGGCAACTATGGTATGCGAAGCACTTTTCAGTTATTGGAGTGAAACTCAAAAATAACTTGTCTGATTTTGATGATTTGACAATTTAAATAAGACCATCACGAAAGTATACTCTATAAAACAAAAAGATAATCATCAAAATCGGTTCATAAACAACAAAGTTATCCGCGAACACACACACGCATATATATATAAATACGGTCAAATTGAGTAAGCTCCTTTTCTGAAGTCAGTTAATAATAAGAATCGCGGGCACTGTATTGTTTTTTTATAGTTTTGCTGTAATACTAACCTGTGTTATCGCAGTTACAAATGACCCTGTCTTCTCTAATAGAGCAAATGCCACCATGTTCACAAGTGTTTGGTCTCGTGCAGGGGTCCACGTATCTGCAGTCGTCTATAGCTACCTCACCGACTACCCTCTCTGTGTTTATTACGAATCTGGAATACATATAACACTCAAAATAATGTTGATTTGACATTCTATTGATTGACTGGCCGGTTGGCGCAGTTGGTAGCACTCTGCCTTGTGGGCCGCTGGTCCCGGGTTCGATTCCCGGACAGGTCAAACATTTGTGTGTATGAACATGTCTGTTTGACCTGTGTCTGGGTGTGTATATGTATAAAAAAAAGTATATATATAAGTATGTATTTAAGTATATATATCAGTCATCAGGTTACCATAGTACAGGCTCTGCCTAGTTTGGGATCGGAAGACCTTGTGTGAATGTTAAAAAAAAAAAAAAAAAAATGTGTCAAGATTTTCACAAGGTAGAAACGAGATCTATTGCATTTTTTCTGGATAGAAAAACATTTCATTTTCCTTATTATTAAAATCTTACAGATTCTACAAAACTACAAACACTTTGGTTTTAAGCCAATGCTTTAGTCTTAATTTAAATAAAATAGTATTGGGAGCTTCTGTGACTGTGACTTCAGGGTTAATTCTGGACAACTTATCACAAAGTAGAAATGTTTGAGCATTGGGTGACAATTGCTGGTATAGGGTGATAAAATATTATTGTTGTAGTTATAAGTTATTTTTAAGAAAGACATAATGCACATTATGTTAATAGCTGTCTGCTATTAAGATAAGTCTGTTGTCATCGCTATTCAAATTACTATATCTCTCTATAATATATCTCTTATAGGGTGCTTGAAGTATTTATATTTACATTCTTATACGACAAATGTACTTCTAAAATATATAAAAAAATTCTAAGTGTATATTTCCTCAAAACATGTATCGTAGTAAAGTTTGTAAAACATAAAACTACATTACGATTTCAAACGGTTGAGATTTGAACACAAAAACCTGTAAATATTTTTATTATGTTACATTAGAAAATGAGGCAGCAAATCCAGTAAGACCAGAAAAAAGAGCATTGTGACAAAATCCTTATCTGCCATAATGCAATGGCATAATTGTTTACCTCGGTTCGATGAGAAGTCCGTTAATTTTGATATTTCTCATGCATCCGATGAGGCCCTGATTGGCTAACTTGAAGCCACTGCCAATGACGATCTTATCTTGCAATTCAAAATCCAAACCTAAGAAAAACAGAATGCGGGTAACTATTGAAACTTCATCTTTTTACACTTCCATTATTATGTTTATTATGGATTTTGAGTACGGCCTAGACCATTGCTTATCTCTCACCAGTAGTCCACCTCGACTTCGCGGGGGTAAAAAAATTCAAAGTTACAAATTATAAGGTAACGGCCTATGTCACTCGTGGATCGTGGATAGTTTCACAACAGTGAAAGAATTTTTCAAATCGGTTCAGTAGTTTTGGAGCCCAGTGAATGTAAGCAAACCAACAATCAAATCTATCCATTTTATACTATTAGTATAGATAACGCCATAAAATAACTAAGCTAAAAGCGTGACAACGAGCTACTGTTGTGTAATTCATGTTGTCTAAGCACCGGCTAGACATATATTTGAGATATAGGTACAAGTACGTGCACTTCCTTGATTCTTTTTGGGTTTTAGGAGAGTCGATCGCGCACACGTTTAAAGTACGGGTGCACAGCGCGCGGTGATTAGTTTTGGACTCGTCCGAATTGTTAGTAATGGCGCGGGCGACGGCTTCGCACCCCTTTCCCCGCGCCATCCCCTGTCGTAGACTTGCTGATATTCTTGTAGGTAGATTTAGGCGGTATTAGGCGGATTTAGGTATAGATTATGTACGCGTTGTGGTGCGCGTACACATGTGTTTGAATATTCTAAGAATGGATTAAAGATTGGGTATTTCTTTATTCTATTTATACAAATGCACAGTATTCATATATTATTTCTGTCACTTTGAACTCTTATCAGTCCTGAAATACTTAACATATTTGGATGAGAACTTTAGTATGAAAATCTATGTGACCCCGACACCCTATTTATCTACAGAAAAACCTGGTAAAACATATCTGCAGAATTAAGGCACCGCGTCTCACTGAAAAAAATGAACTTTATGTTCAGAATGCTTTTATCATGTATTACTCACCGAACATCTGAGCATGTTTGTTATGGTAGTCCACGGTGAGCTTGATCCTCCCTTTCCTATAATCAAGTTCGACGGTGTGCCAATCGTTGCTTACATTGAACTTCACCGACTTCAGTACAGTCACATTTTTCCCAACATCTGGCACTAGCTCGAAACGAATCTCTTCTTTCACCATACGTACCTATAACACAAATTAAAATAAATGCATAATGATCCCACTAATATTAAATATGCCAAAGTTTGAATGGATGGATGGATGTTACTCATACTCAATCACACCAGAACGGCTGAACGGATCTGAATTAAATATGGCACAGAGATAGATTATAGTCTGGAAAAGCACATAGGCTAATATTTATCCCGGTAAAATGTACGTTTCTCGTGGAATAATTGATGTAGATTAAAAACCGTAATCCACGCGGGTGAAACCACGGGGCTCTACTAGTATTAAAAATGCGAAAGTTTGTCTGTATGTTTGTTACTTCTTCACGCTCAAACGGCTACACCGACTTCGATGAAATTTGGTAGTGAGATATTTCAGGTCGAGGAATAACACAAAGGCTACTTTTCATCAACATCATAATCATCATCAATCATCACTACGGGGGTAAAACCGCGGGGTGCAGGTAGTCTTCCATAAAGGCCTAAGAAGGATTTACGTATGTGTGTGTCTAATAACCATTCAATAATCTAGCGCACAACTTATTCCATTTCTTATCCCTTAATCCGTTTGTTTGTTACACTGATGATGATTACACAACTGAATTCCTAATTATCCAGGTGCTCTTGAGTTTCGTAAGGATTTAGCGAAGCGACTTAGGCTTACTTGCTCACACCAAATTATCCAAGATTTTTGGATCAAATCACAGTCATTTAGTAGTTTTTAATTAAATTTATGTTATGTTATTAACCTCTTTTTATGGGCCGATGCCTTTAATAACTAATTACAATACTGCAGCTACTACAATAACATTTGAGCAATCCACAAGCTATTGTCAGCCTATAGACTCAAATGCCCTAACCCGCTTTCGGTTGGCAGCGTGCTCGCAGAATGCTAGCAGCATTGCCTCGTTCAATTACTCCGCCGAATTAACTGCGGTGCCAGCCCTAATACATATTACTCATGTGTTTTAGGGCATATATCGAGAAGATGTGACAGCGCCAAAGTATCAACGCATGTAGCGTCCCGCACTAAATTCCGCCTTAACTCCAGGGAATAAGTGTCATACCGTCAGGTCTTTTACCATCATCACGCATGAGACCATTCTGTTCAAGAATGGCTGCAACATTGGCGCTTGTAACAGCCCGACGAATTATATCTTCATGCTAGCTTGGCGTGAAATTAGACCAGGACTTCAGAAACAAACTGGCAGTGATGGGTTTCATAGCATTTTGCACCTAAGCGTAAGCTGACACCCTAATAAACTTATTATTATTGCATTTAGGTTTTAACCATAATGATTTTGTAATATTGTTTGTCGTGTTCGTGCGTCACCGTTGATCAGACCTTAAAACCAATGGATTAATGCAAGGTACAATGCAGCTATGTCCTGAATAAATTATTTTCATTTAATTTTATCATTGAGTTTCCCATCAGAGGATGTATTTTATTATAGATATTATGTAGTATAGATTTAGTTCCGTAATAATTACTTTTGGTAAGAAGATATTAAAAACATTTCATTTGAATAAATATAGCCATTATAATATTGATGATTAGTAAAAAATGCAAAAAACAATGTCTAGACAGGTTGGTATCCATTCATTCTATAAACTAATGCATGATTTGCAAATGTTATATTACAATATGTAATATGATACCACCAACACAGATCTATGTATTAACATTTGAGCTACTAACCACTAAATTGGTTACATTTGTCGTTTGACATTTTAATAAAATTTAAGAATGATTCAACGTGGCAATGGCGCCAGCATTTTGGGACCTTTGCCTACTGGTAGCGGATTGTTAGAGTGTATAATATATATATATATATATATATATATCTTAATTTGTATAGTGTATTGCAGTTTAAATTTAGTAAATATATTTCAGTTAATATAAATCTTAAGTTTTTTTTATTATTGGTAATTTATTTGAACTAACGTTTATTTTCACAATTAGATTTTATTAGATTATTATTTATAGGTAAATATTATTGATCATTTCTATAGACTCAATTATATAACTGTCCATTTATATTTTATTGATATTTAAATATTTTCATTAAGTGCTACAATAATAGGTATAATTATGTATTATTAATTAGTAAATATATAATTAAAGAATCATTTTCAAAATATATAAATCGCATTTTAATAAAATATTTTTTTCGCAAAAATTATATATTTTGAAAATGATTCTTTAATTACATATTTACTAATTAAGAGCAAAGAAAATGAAAATTATACAAAACAAAATCAGAACATGGTAAAAAATATGAAATATGAATTCAAAAGAAACATAGTAAGTCTGTAGCTGGCAGATATAACCTACATAAGCTGAATTGCCCTCAGTTATACTTGCATAATGACCATACATATTCATATCTAAAATTATGAATGCAAGTCAAACTAAAGATTGTTTCAATTTCTCAATCATTATTTTTCCTTGATTTTAATCATACTGACCACAACTCGTTTCTGATCAAATTAGCATATAACTTACCTCCCAATAACCTTGGCCAGATGTTATCTGGCTGTAAGCGAGCACCGCCATATTCTTGCTAGTTTTGAAGTCAAATATCAGGTTTATACTGAGACTCTGATTCAACGGCCACCAAATATGGGACGTCGCAAATGGATACGTAATTGGTATCACTTCTATGTCTATGTCTTCGAATTCAGGATCCAGAACGCCAATGTAATGGACTTTAGGATTGTGTTGATTCAGTTCGTAAAGTATCGACACGTCATGATAAAATACATATTTAAGATTGCCAGCAAAATTATTAAACGATTTTAATCCTTTCATTTTATGTAGATCAGGACCGCCGCATATGTAAATCTCAGGGTCTATGCACACATATTTAGCATTTCCTGGTACTTCGTACGCTTCTGTTATATCATCTAGATAAACAACGACTGTTTTCTCGTGTACTATAACTGTTAAGTTATGCCACTTATTGTTGTTGACTTTTTCGCCTAAATAGTCTTCTACCGGTCCGTCACCTAAGTCTATTTGTATAGCCACTTTTTCTTGGTGTATAGATAGGGCGATGTAGTGGTGTTTGTCGTCGATTTGTCCGCTTGCGTAAAACAATGCTGAATCGTCGAACCGTGTCTGTAAATACAATCAACACACATACATATTTGCAGTGATTCTGTTGTTCAATTAAACTAATGAAAATGGTGTTAGATGGAATAATTTTTCTGAGGTGACGATAAAGTTCTAAGTGGTTTGTAACCTTATGAATGAAATTACTAAAATCCTGTTTGGTTAAGGTGTAGATAGTTTAATGTAAAATAAGTCAACACGTTATTTGGTGCGACTTAAACTACCCGCAATTGAAAAAACGCCTCTATTACTAAAGATTGCGCTGGAAGGATTCACAAGAGTTTGAATTTTAGACTAATTAGAATAAGAGCTTTGTAATTTTAAAGAATTTTAGCCAGTTTGAGTGATTACCAAAAATACAGCCATTACTAATTAAATAGAGAATATAAATAGATAACCGTAGTCACTGGTCCTTACCGAGCCTCACCCAATCTTGAAGATCTGTGCTTGAGCAAAATATGCTCTTTGGCTGATTCATTGGCTGGTATTATTGTTTAGTTAGTATCAGTTATTATTTTATCAAGTCGTCGACAATGCGATACTGTCTTAATAAATACAAATCTTATTCATATATGCCATACATACATGTTGATTGTGTCTTATATTTCTTGCGCAAAATCGCAATGACAAAAACTTGATGGCCTGTTTAATTCAGTAATGCAATAGCTAGTGTTGAGATTTTGGAATGTAACTTCAAACGTCCTTGTTTTGGTATTTCCAACAAAGTATACACTTTAAATCGAGTAGGTAGGTATTCTAAGCACAAACTTAGTTATGATGCTATGATTCACCTTATGTTTACTGTTTGTGTCTCTGGTTGACATTTTACTTCGTAAAGTGGTTGTGCTAGGAACCTTTTATCAATAATTCCTCGCGAGCTTTTACTCGCGATTTCGTCGGCGTGGAATGGTTACTTTTTAACTTCTGGCCTCCAGAGCCTCGTCAACCAGTGTCTCATGAATATGAAGCATACATCATCCAGGCAATACCAGTCAGGATACTTAGAACTGCTACGCAGGCGATGCACCAAGGACGTACATTTTTTGCATTATAGAAACAAATCATCCGTGTGTGCATCTGATAACAACACTGATGCACTACAAAAACATGGCAGACCCAACTGCATCTTGAATTCAATATTATATCGAAGTCTCAGGGCGCTGTTGGATTTCTGCGTATATTTTTTCCTCCACCGATTCGAAGCAAAAGGATGGTTATGATTTTTCTTTTGATATACTGGTGTGTGTGTTCGTCTGTTCCCTCTTTTGTAAACTACTTTTACTTTTTGATTATAATGTGACAAATGATGTACCTATCCGTAAAAGCGTTTTGATTGTTCGCTGGTTGTAGGCTAGATGTGACGTCATATCAAACTACATAATTACACCATCGGATGATATAAAAATCATGAACAAGTTAAAGTGTTTTTAATTAATCCTGTTCTGACGACCTACCGGGTGCACTTTAGACTTCTCATATTTTAATTATCATCTTCTACATTATAAACCTTTCGGAAAAATTATCTATATAGTGGTTAAAATGCTGATGTGGTGACTAAGATTGAGAAAAGTATGTTAAAAAGGTTAGGTCATTTAGAGAAAATGAACGAAAGGGGTAAACATGGGTGAAGTGAATGGTAGTGTTGGAAGAGGAGGGCCTAAGCGAACATTCCGAAATCAGATTGAGGAAGTTCTAAGAGTATATACTCTAACCCGACGCTCTCGTATGAAAGTTCTGTAGAGCGTGGCTGAAGCGACAGAATTGTGTCAGGATCGTAGCATTTGGAAGGCTATGGTCTCTGTCTACCCCTGCGGGAAATAGGCATGAATTGATATATTTATGTCATCATCATCATCTCAGCCATAGGACGTCCAATGCTGTACATAGGCCTCCCCCATTTATATATTTATGTATGAAGGTAAAAATAAACGATTATATAAATCCGTTGCGTGGCTTAGATAGAGATAGCGGATGAACAGACAAAGGGAGAGATGCTTCAATATTATGTTTAGACTTTTGTTTAACCGTACTATTTCGTTTCAGGACTGTTCTTGTTATTAATTAATAAAATGTTAGGCTGTTGCCTATACGTAACAGATACCAAGCTGAATCAGCTAAGTAACTGGATATCTTTCTCCACATTCTGTCCAAGCAATAAACACTGCATTTCCGTAATAATTGTAGTTTGAGGCAGCAATTTACCGGAACTCGTGTGACCATTAAAGTTTAGAATTTGATTGCTGAACTAAATTAGTCGTGAGCTTTATGTTCCTTGTTACATCGAGACAGTGATTGTGTGTAAGGGCACTTTGTGTGTAACGTTAAGGTTTTATGGGCCAAGTATGAATTCTCTCACTTACTTTTACGCAACTAGAAAAAGAAATACCATAGGTTTTTAGACTGACATGATCATTAGTACAAGATTTAACGTTAGTATGGGGATATTTACCATGTATTTTATTTGTTTTCGTTTCCAATTGGCAACTCGAAATGTAACAAATTATCGTAAGTTTGTATGGATGCTTATTGTTACTCAATCACGCTCAAACGGCTGAACGGATTTGGATGAAATTTGGTATTTAGATACTTCAGGTTCTGGAATAACACATAGGCTACTTTCTATCATCATCATCAATCATCACCACGCGGATGAAACCGCGGGGCGCAGCTAGTGTGAAATAAAGAGGGCAGACCGTTTTGTCTGCTTTTAAAAACACTTGCTGAAACTTGTAATTTTTAGACTTTCGCGATTCGAACACATTGTTAATAAATCAAACGGGGCTTGATCGCTTGAGTCTTCTCGTGATCACGACCAATGCAAGTTGGTCGAAACGTGGAGGTAAATAAATTACTAAATGTTTTTCATCAAGCCCCGATTGATTTATTAACCCGTTTATTATTAATTTATTGGATGTTTGTGTTATGTGATTGTGTTTTTATTCATGCCTTTCGTGACTGAGGGCATCACATGATAACGAATAATAAAGTTAAATTTCAGTAACATATTAGCCAAGAGTAAAAATATATTTATGTTAGTATTTTTGTTATGTAGGTAAATGTACTAATTAAATATGTTAATAAACAATTTAACAGAAAACTAAAGCGTTGTACAAGATACGGCCATTACAATGAAAAGCATGCACAAAACCTTAAACGAGTATGACATATTACTGTAGGTTTCGGTTTCACCTGCGCACATATTACAACTGCAAACTCAGAACGCATTAGTGTCGTGAAAACGTGATAAGTGGTCATACATATTATCCTACTAATATTATAAATGCGAAAGTTTGTGTGTATGCGTGTATGTGTGTATATGTGTATGTTTGTTACTTCTTCACGCTCAAACGGCTACACCGATTTCGATGAAATTCGGTATGGAGATAGTTTAAACCCTGGATTAACACATAGGCTACTTTTATCCCGGAAAAAATATTGTTCCCGTGGGATAATTGAGGTAACGGGAAAACCGTAATCTACGCGGGTGAAACCGCGGGGCACTTATAGTTTACTATATGTCGATTCAGGTATGACATTGACAGTCGTTATAGTTCTTAGGCCAGTGACCTAAATAGTGTTTCCAGGTTAGAGTTCCAGAATACAGCTTTATGCGATGCGAATACATTATGTTTGTTCCGAGTTTTGGGTAATGTAAGTGTGAAGTGCGGTTATTTGTTTGTTTGGTAAGAGATTGATTTTTACAAAAGCTATTTCAAATTTTAACTTAGTTATTTTTATCAGAATTTATTGAATGGTTTGTTTACAATCTACAATCTGCAAGTTTGAAAAATCTGTCCGATTAAGCTTAATATGGCATGTACGGCATTTTGTCAGTCGCAATAGTAGTGTAGGTATGCGCTAGGTTCTTAAATTGCGAAACTTACCTTAAAATGCAGACTGACCCTTGTGTTTGTCGAATGCACGCGGTCTTTCCAATCGTAAACCCGATAAGACACGTAACTCGATCCTCGAAGGGTTAAAATCGTTGCAGCTGTAATCAGTGACGCAATTCCCAGATTAATTAGAAGATAACGATTTCATGATTAATTAGTTACGTACTACTCATTTAAGCTTATATTAATTATCATTTTTTTATATTACACCCAAAACTACTTGTTTGGCAGCAGATTGAAAATATTTTATATCCATGGCCACTTAACTTGCTGTTAACCGTGATACATAATATATATGCGCCTCTAGTACATTTTAGATAACATCATTTTAGATGACTGGCCGGTTGGCGCAGTTGGTAGCTCTCTGCCTTCTGAGCCGCTGGTCCCGGGTTCGATTCCCGGACAGGTCAAACATTTGTGTGTATGAACATATCTATTTGACCTGTGTCTGGGTGTGTATATATAAGTATGTATATAAGTATGTATATCAGTCCTCAGGTTACCATAGTACAGGCTCTGCCTAGTTTGGGACCTGAAGACCTTGTGTGAATGTTGTCCCATATTATTATTATTATCATTCCAAACACCTTTTGTTTCTATTAGTGGCGGGCCTAGCAAAAAGTTGTGAAACTGATCAGATATTTGTTGGTAGTTTGTGAAACACCAAATAAATAACACAAACGATCGCTGGATGTAATCTAAACGTCAGAAATGGTATCAGATTCTCAATGAAATGTAGAGCGAAATAAAACATAGCGGATACAGATAATTACGATGATCATACCATTGCTGTTGTTTTATGGGCTCGTTATGTAAGGAAAGATAGTTGAGTTATTAAGACATCACGTTTGATATAAGATTTTTGCGATGCCTCAGATAAATATAAATATAGTGCTAAACCCTAGACAACGTCATCACTTAACATCAGGTGAGACAGTTGTCAAACGCAAACTTATAATATGTAAAAAAAAAAAAAAAACTGTCTACTTTCGAAGACGTCATCTGCAATGCTCGGGCTGGAGTTAGCTGAGATTTGGTTAAGACCTAAGCGTATGATGAAATCTTGGTAACACTAAACGTGCTTGACTGGCAATCTGGCGAACCTACTTTTGTTGCCATAGAAGACGTTGCCTAACATGGGTTAATTGCCACAAGGCCAATCAAATGGACTATGTTTATATCCATTGGTACCACTTCAAGACATACACGAAAAATATTTCGGATGTAGGTGGTGGCTGGTGGAAAAATAATTGTACTGTCGCGATTGATTATTGGAGAACTCAATTTTTAGGTCTTTGTAAAGAGTACCTAATAAAAAAACACAGGAAAACAAATGTTGACCAAGCGCAAATTTCACTTGTTTAATTATTCTATGTATAGGTTTTTTTTGATAAATAACTTTGCAAAGTGGGCCAATGTCGAAATCTACCTAAATGGGCCCGAGGAGCGTTTCGGAAACCTTGTGACTTCTTATAGAGTCATCAAAAGTCTGTCAATATAAGTTATTAGTTGGAACTGAAACGTTGTATGGACATGTCGACAAGTCGCACACTTGCTGAGATCTTGAAAATACCAAAATAAATAACCCAATAATTACGTTTCTAATGACTATGTCGAACGAAACAAGATATATATATATTTACAACCACTACACAAATGAGCGGATGACCTTGAGACGCCTGAACATATTTTCATAAATTGTAGCTAAGAACCGTCTCAATCACGTCAGCTATAAAAAACCGCATCAAAATAGGTCCATTCGTTAAAAAGCTACGATACCACAGACAGACACACATACAGGTCTAACTTATAACTCCCTTTTTTACGTCAGGGGCTAAAACTAAAAATAAATAGTAATATTGTAAGTGAAAAGCAAATATACCAAACTTAGCGAGTTTTACTGTATTATTAATCGACGTCACGTGTGTGACGTATCATATCAGCCATAGGACGTCCACAGCTGGACATGCGTCTGCCCTGTTGATTTCCACAAGGAATTTTACAGACCCTTTAAAATGAAAAAGTTCCTTACCACGATTGATGAAAAAGGGCATGATAGCTTTGCATAATATTTTTAAATTCGCCTTTTTGAACTTAGTAATGAGGTAAAGAGATGAAAGCTCAATATGATAACGTTTCAAATAACTAAATTTAATATTCAACAAACGTGTTTATCTTTTAAATATATATCTGTTTGCATCAATACTACCAATAAGTTATCGACGTATTGACACGACGAGATTAAATCTGGCACCTTTATGTCAATGCACCCACAACAGGAAAGCGGTCATGTATATACAGGTTGTTAATGTTATATAATTTGACACCTTTTATAGCTACCGTTACAAATCGATAATTATCATTAGGCAGTTATTAGATACTAAAAAACTAATCACTTTAGTGCTCATGGTCTTATTCATTTTTAGCGTTTGTGAAAGTTTGTAAGGATCCGCATTGATTCGCTAAGCGACGGCTGGGTGTACAGTGGTTCCCAACCAGCTATCCGCGGACCCCTGGTGGTCCACAGGCGTCAAAATACGGTACGCGAACGATTTCAAGATTCGCGGGCGCTGCGTCACCGCACACCGTACAAGAGCGCGGGTGCTGCTCTGGAAAACTCATTGAATTTGGAAATGATTGAAACTGAAAGAAACCACTTGAATCTAAATTATTTGAGAAGTGTCAATGTGGCAAATGTTCTACTAAAAATTGTATACTTTAACAGAATAATATTGTATAATGTATATGCATGATAATATAGTATGGAGGTAAGTTAATTTTTGGATTGATTCTCTGCTAACATAAAATAAATCAAAGTGGCCCCTGGGAAATACAAGGTTGGGAACCACTGGCCTACTCAGACGCAATGCTTTTTCTAGCACACAGACTTAAGCAAAAGGCTTAGATCTGATATAACATCACAAAAGATTATAAGTATTATGTGTAGTTACGAGTTGACTATAGAAACGGAACTTTATCGTGTTTGTTCGGTGTTTTTGGTTCGATATTTCGGCAGGCAAGCGTGCTCACGAGTGACTTGCAACAGCCGAAAATATCAAAAATACACGGTAAATATCCCGTTCATAAAGTCAACTGTTATGGTAGTGATTGTAGCAGTTTAAGTTAAGCTGACTTTGACATCGTTGCGGATAAATCATGTCAATGGCTTAGACAGACAATCCTCTCAAACGCTTATTTTGTAGGTGTTAATATATTGATTTTACAGTACAATTATTTAAAAGATAAAATATCAATGACTGAATTGTTATTCAATGGAACGATGCTGTGAGAAATTTACGGATGCGGATACATTCGGATTACTGTAACTATGTATTTAGGAATTGTTTTATGAATGTTTTTAAGTTATGTAAATACTGTATATGTATATATTTTCACTTATTTTGTACGCACTTATTTTGGAACAATGTTATAGTGGCAAACATGAATGGCTTATTCGAATTTTAAGTTGCGAGTCTGCATCAAGCCTTAGACGTCGAATTAAGTAAAAAGAAAAACCTTCAAAGCGGCAACCATCGAAGATTTGCGTAACAATGTAATTATTTTAAAAATATGGGGCTATGTAAAAGTAATGCTCTCTATTGCTAAATGCATTTATAAGTAAATGTGGTGATAAAATATATTTTATCGAGTTCTAATTAAGTAATGTTATATTGGTCGTTGCGAGTGTGCCGATTTTGAATTGGCAATTATTGCATTACTAATTTGGGTGATGGAGTTTCTGTGTATGTGAAAGCTGTACGTTATTTTAAGATCATGTTATCAAAATCGATTATTTTAAGTATATTATTGGCACATTTTTATCGAAGCTAGAAAGTAATTCGATAATGGCTCTGTATTTTAACGACAATATACATACTAAAGTTTGTTTTATTATTCCTGAGCTTGATTGAACTGGACATGAATCAAAATCGTACCAATTCTTTATAACCGCAAAATGAATAGTGTAATAAGGCATATTTTTTATAGGTATAGGGTGTATTTGTATAGGAATATTTTGGCAAGTTGCCAGTATTGAAAAAGTCACACTTTAAGACGACATCACGTACACGATAGTTTTGTGATAAAGTGCTTTAAGAATTGAATATGGAATTATACTAGCTGCGCCCTGCGGCTTCGCCCGCGCGGTGATGATGATAATGATGAAAAGTAGCCTATGTATTATTTCAGGGTGTCAGCTACCTCTATACCAAATTTCATCAAATTGGTGCAGAACTTTGAGCGTAAGAGCGTAACAAGCAAACAAACATACTATTTCACATTTATTATAGTAAGGATAAAAATTTTGACACCCGAAAAAAAAACCTAAATCTTTTCCTCAGCAATTTCTTACTTTCTTTTCCATCTAAACACATTTTATATTATGGTCACTAAAACCAGAAAGATGATTAATATATATTAGCAAAGCGTTATTGAAATATTTATTAAATTCAGAAATCAGTGGGGGAAGCTATGTCCAGCAATGGACGTCCTATGGCTAAGAAGATGATAATGAAAGTTTTAAAAACGTGGTAAGCATTACTCAAGTACCTACACAATAAGCTCACGTGGGCCGCCCGAATGAAAAATAGATACACTTTCAAAACGTCTTCGGTTTTAAACCGATACAGTGCACATATAGAGAGTAAGCCGCTTTCTTATCTCCTAACAAATGTATAATACCAAAACAAATACTTACTATAAACATCACAGAGCTGTTCCTCATACAATGTACCGAAACAGTCACATCTGTAGCCATTATACTCATTTATACACCTTGAGCCTTCAAAACAGAAATTTTCTCTAGTTTTACATTTATCTATACATCCTTCATTGACGTTCTCATGCTTAGTTGCTATTAGAGGGACGATTGGAAGAAGGTCTGAAGCAGCTTTTCCTGAACTTAAAACCATGTCGCTAATGCAGCCAACGAATGATTCTATGATATATTTTACTCCGTGGAGCTTTTCTTCGGAACTGAGCCCTGTGGAAGAATAGAAAAAAAAAATTTTACATAATGTAACGATTTTTAATATTACACTTCTATATTAACACATAAATACTTATTAGTTAAATCTCAAGAGAAAACATTTCATACATACCACCGATTAGAATAACAGACGTCAAATTATCCGTGATTCCATAGTTCGTATCAAAACTAAGACCCTGAAATAAATAATGTGTCATCAAGGTTAAAACTACTAGCAGACCTGGCAAACGTTGTTCTACCATTTAAGTAAATCATCGAAATATCAATGTGATACGAGTCTTCTTAACACATCAATCGACATCAATGATCAAAGGTTTAATTGTTTGGATATTTGTTCATGCAGAAATACTAAAATCCCGATAAAGAAATGGAATTTGGAGGTAGGGAGGTAAAAAATTCTTTATGAACTGTTCTCAGACCTACTATATACACACAAAAATTCATAAAAATCAGGCAAGCCGTTTCGGAGGGGTTCGATAACAAACACTGTGTCACGAGATTTTGATATATTTGGTAGATGAACTATTTATATTTCAATATAGGAAGGACCCTAGATAAGACCCCATACGCTAACATGTTAAAGTATTTGTAGAAAGTTAGCATATGTATGTCACAATCAGTGATACATGTCAGGGCAGATTCTTCGAATAAATTACTAACTTATAAAAATAATCCAATAGTGTGAATTGTGATGTAAGAAACACTTCAGCTACTTGAACCAGCGTCGAAAGCTTGAATCGCTAAGAGTAATGAGATCAGTAAGTTTTCAGTGACCTCGTAAACGTATACTCTGTATGTTTTGAATGATAAATATGTAAATCGACCATATGCATTCACAGAAAATAATTCCATTGTTGATCATCGTCAAATGCATATGTCATAATATAAAATATAAGACCTGAAATGTTACCTTGAGGTACACCTCTTCTTTCAGATGATCTACTTTAGCTATAAGTCTGGCTCCGTGGACGTCAATGGTGACTACTACACTATGCCACTGATCTCTGTTCAGTGCTCTGCCAACTGTTACTGAAGTAAGATGTTTTCCAAAGACGTGGACAACTAAAAAAGGAAAGAAAATAGTATCAAAGATTATTTAAAAATAACTAGAAACTTTGAACGAAAATTGACGAATGACGATTGAAATGACGGTCGTCATGGCGCAGTGGTCAGTGACATTGACTTCTGTGTCGTCGGGACCCTGGGTTCGAATCCCGGCAGGGGCGAACATTTGTGCGATGAGTTTAGATGATTGTCCCGGGTCTTGGATGTTTGTGTGCTGTGATTGTATGCGTCCATGCCTCCCGCGATACAGGTAATCCTAGTGCGGGGGTCTGAGTGTGAAAACAAAAAAAAATATATATAATTAAAACTGAATTACTGATTAAGACGGTTTTCCAAGAAATTGGAATAACTTTATTGTAATGTACATACATACTCTGTATTTTGTTTTCTTAATTGAAAGTTACCTTTCAGTTCGCCTTTTTCCACAATTACATAAAGAGCGTATGGTTGCATTTTAAAGACAGGATTCTTCACGTTGTGATACACTAATAGTCCGTGAGGAAGGCGAGTACGGAACTTGAAAGAGATTTCTCGACATAATCTAAAAAAATAATTACACAATTGAGTGATGAAAAATATAATAAAGAAGGTAAATAACATAACAAATTTTAGAAACATAAATGTCACAGAGATTTAGAGATAATAATATTTTCCAACGATTGCGAAAGTTGAAATAAACCAGATACGTAGTGGCTTTTATTTTGTTTCTTTCCTTTAAACACTATTCTTCGTCATATATTTGATGGTGACTGGGCACTGTGAATGCTAGTTTAATAATGTAAATTAAAATTTGTAATTTAAATTAAAATTTTTAATTTTACTTGGAAAAAGAGACTTATCAGCTAGAATTTCAGAAACTTTCAGATCAGCCTTATATACAACCTACTTTTCAGTCAGAGTTTATGAAGATTGGGCAAAAATATTTTCAAAAATCAATAAAAGAGTTGTCCAAATATGACATCTCAGTATAGAAAAAAATTAGTACATATAATCTTAATTATCTGTCGTACAATTTAACTTGTAAAATTTCCCGTCTGGGTGATGGTAATTTACCTTTTCGTATTAGAAACAACACACAACGAAATAAATATGTTACCAGTGTTTATCGGATGATATCAAATTGTGCAAAAAGCCTCATGAGTTATTGAATTTATCACTTTAATTAACATGTTATTCTTTACCAGAGAAACATCAACAAATCTCTTTGGTCTTACCTTAACTGAAATCTCTGTATAATATCTCCATCAAGTTGGATATAAGTGTTATCTTTAGCAAACATAAATGTTTGATGATGTCCCGACTCCGCAAAAGTTAAAAACCTATCTCTATCACTACGTGGGACTGGTGGTATGATTGTTGCATATGTAGTGGATATATTAGGAGTCACAGTTGTGAATGTGGATGTTTGAGATAACGTTGTGGCTGGGAGAACTGGAACAAAAACAAAGATTAACTTTCCCATTTAAAAACATCTCTTGAGCACAATATTACAAAAATAATATATCGTCTAAAGAGACGTGTTTCAGTTTAAGGGCCTTTACTGGATACATTTCAGGAAATGTTTCCAAGAGCTACCTAATTTACCCTAGCTATCAAGCTAGTTTGGACCAAGTTAAGCGTTGATTCGGGGATCGCCTATGTTCTAAATATAGTCCTCCAATGACGTTAGTTTAGCGATGGTACTGACGCGCGAAACGTCAATGGTAGTTGACCTCTTGACGTTCTCATAATTTATTGCAATAAAATATACTTAAAACCTTGTACATATTTCAACGATTTCAACTAGATTAATATTAGACCATGGACGATCTTTGATATCAACGAGTTCTGATCAGTCGTCGATTTGTACAATGACAAACTCTAACTTTATAGCCCAAGTTTTGATCTACACATAAGCCATGTTTTGTAATAAGGCAGCAAGAGTTTTTAGGAGTCATAGTGGTCAATCGACACACGTATAATAGTTTGAAAAGGTTACCTTTTTCTTCAGAAGCTAAATCGACAGGCAAACTGCACTCAACATCAGCTGTTCCGTATAAAATTAATAGTAAGATCAAACTTGTTTCTCTTCTTTGGCATAATTCTTTCATTTTGCTTTTTTGATTTCATTTATCTGAAAAAACGAACCACATGGACTATTTTAGGAGACTTAAAGTTCAACTGATGTTTTGTTTCGGTTGTTTTTTTGTTTTATTTTGAACAGAGTATTTATAGGCGACCGAGCTTTTCTCGGTGGTTTCTCAGACAAACCACAAAGCACCTAATAATAATGAAGAATATTATGTTATCCATACATTTTCATTCAAATCGTTAGGGCTGCTTTAGGTACAGCTTGTCTAATATAATATAATATATTAGTAATGATACTTGAATATTTTAAAAGTGATATAGGTTTTTTCACATACGTCCAATAAAACTGGATATTGGTTTAGAACTCTTCATATTAAAAAAAGTTGACTTCTTAGGTTTAAAGTGTTTTTACTATGGATAGATATATAGACAACTCTTGATTGTATTTGTAACATAAAACACATTAGCAATTATATTCATATTTACAAGATAATATAATGTCAACATTTGTGACAATGAGCGGCTCTATCGCTAAAAGCGATATCTAGCAGCCTTAAATAGATTGAATTGTAGATTCTATAAGCACGGGATAATGTCAAAATTTACTCGTCATTGTCTCGCGAACAACCAAGAGTACCACTGGAGTATGTATGCCAGCGACCCAAGGCCATACTCCGCTATATTAAGGAGCTAGGATGGTTTGGGTAATGGCTGGCAGAGCAAAATGCACAAAACACCCCAAGTGGTACGTAAAAAAAATAAAAACAAATTACTAGTTTTTCAACTACCTACCTAAATATTCCGCTCTCTTATAATGGAATTATTGGTGTGGCGAAGTTGGTTCAAAACATTTATTTATGCCTCCTGGAATCGTCGTATTTATTGATAATATTTTATATTATCAGGAAAGATACTATTTACACAAAATAAAACAGGATGAGATGGAATTTGTCGTCATGACATACATAACCTAAACGCTTGGAACCACTAACAATCATGTCGAACACGTTGCTGTGTTCGTTTCTCTATGGGTTCCTAAGTGCCAGAAAATTGCTCAAAATTCTTTTCCGCTTCTAGCAAAGTCACTTGGAATTACATTTTATTACATTACAATACAGTTCAAATTGGCAAATACAATAGCTGCTTAGGGCATTGAGCGGAAATAAGAGTCCATGTTGTACTGTAGGCCGCGCCGGCTGTTAACCACCAGTTCAAATTGAGCTGCCATGTCAGCCAATTTCATACAAGGGTATCGCGACCACAAAGGCCATCTCTTAATGGTCCATGTAGAATGCTGGTGGACAAACCAGTATTATTTGAACTATACCTGCTGAGCCATTCTTCATAGCTATAGCAATGAAATGTATCAATGTCGTAGAGGTCAAGTTATATTGGCGGAGATTGTGTAGCTAAATTGGCTCAAGTAATCGCATTTGTCTCGAGATGCGGCTTTGGTTTGACAGGTCTTGCTTGACGTGGATTTATTTTAAAAATAATGAAATCGGATATCAATATTGTCAGTTACACAACGACACCTACAGTAGATTGTAATCTATTTGAATTATAGATATTAAACATTGTGATGTCAATCACTTTTGAATCACCATCATCATCATCTCAGCCATAGGATGTCTACCTACTGCTGGACATAGACCTCATCCATCAGGGTTGGGAGGGTTTTCCATTACTCGCCACGTTTGGCAGGCGGGTTAGCGAGCGCAGTATGGTTCTCCATCCTCAGAAGGCGCTGCTGCCCACCTTCTGGTATGTGAGCCCTTAGCCAACTCTTAAAGCACCCACGGAAGAAAAAGATCGGGAGTACTATTCTAGGCCGGTACCACCACGACATAGGTACGACTTTCCAATACGGAATTGTAACTACTGTTATGTGTTATGTGTGAAACTCTATGCTTATTTTACAATGTTTTTGGCAGCAACAGTACTACCTATATTGTAAAAAATATTTGTAATTGCTTAGTATCAAGTCTTGATAGGTAGAATAACTAATTAATGAATAAAATGATACTGAGGTTGTCGATGATTCAAAATGAAATGATTACCACTACGTTTAACTATAAATATTAATTACCTACGTACTCACATAAATATCACACAATCACGGTTAAAAGACCACTAAAAATATCATTCGCATTGGCACATTCAACCAAACCCACTGCACGAAATTATAAATAAAAAAACAAATGACATTCACTCAAGAAAACATTGGCGGCAATTCCATTACGTCTGTTTTACTCCGTCGTATTTCAATCTTCCGAATCGATCGGACGAAATTGGCGTCGGATTTTGAATTTAGAACTTTATTTTTTTTTCACGCGGCCGGCCGGCGGCTATAGTAGGTAACACGCCCCTTGCAGCCACTAGCGGCGAACTGACGCAAAGTTTAACAGTGTGTAATGACACTAACAATTTGTCCTGATGGGTCTGAGCAGTTCTCAGGAACAGTACACACACATGATTCTAGAGAAGTATATATACGGTTTTATCAAACGTACAAATAATTCTTAAAATTTGTGTTATGTGATCCTTTTATAAGCTAGATTTTGATAATTACAAAATTTTACAGGTCGGACTGAGGTCGCAAGCGCAAGCTGTTTTTTTCTAAAATTTGGAGACAGATTAGCGTTCATTCAACTTTCGTCATCGTTACGTGATGATGATGATGATGACTATATCTAGCAATCTAATATATGCTTTCTTTTATACTATAACAAAACTGTATAGGCCAAAAAGTCTATATACACAGAAAATATGTTACAAATTTATTATTTATTTATCTCTTAGAGTTATCCAGAGTTTATTTAATTTTTGCCTCTTTGTCTGTTAGACCACAGAGCCATATTGCTAAACATTGAGGTTCCCAGCTAGTATAATTTGATCCAATAGGACGTTGAAGAGCCGAGTATTATAGACCTAACCTGTTAGGTATATCCAGATCGTACTTTGTAGCAAAAGTAATTCAGTAAAAGAGAGCGGCACTCTCCATTATACAAGTTGGCTAATTTACAAAGTCTCTCAATTAGTTTCAGTAGAGAGATTTACCATATCTGAGAAAAATAGTGGTGATGTTAAAATTAGTAGTAGTTAGTAGATGTTAGTAGGTTTTGTTCAACACTTGCCCTAAGTAGGGTGTTTGACGTATACCTGGAGATGGTAGATGGTCACCTTGTAGACCAACTCGAGATGTGAATGATAATGCAGAATCAAATAGAAGATAACAGTAGCCCTAAGTCTGTAGATGCTATGCAGAACTTGTAAAAGAGCTAGGCATTCGTGACTAATTAAGATCTACAATTACCTGCCGACCTGCGATCTGACACGAACCTGTAATTGAAATTAAGTACCGCCGTGTCTTGTTAATTATAAATAGCAGACTACCGACAGCCGTTTTTTCTGAAACTAGATTTTTCTGAAGAGGCCATCACCATCAAATCTTGCTAAGAGCGGGGATATTATCAGATTATTAAGTTCATGTCGATGTATACATAAATTGTATATTATATTGCATTGTATACTAGCGGACCAGACCAAACGTTGGTCTGCCATATAAATTATCAAAATGTCACAGTGACATGACGCTTAATTTAAATTACTTCACGTCAATGATCCACGGTTAAATTACTTGGATATTGTTCATACAAAATACTGAAATCGCGATTTGAAAACATGGGGGTGGAGGTAGGAGGGTAACAAATACTTTACGGTTAGCATTCGTGATTTTTAGACTTTCGCGATTCGAACATATTGCTAATAAACAGTCTTCTCGTGACCACGATCAATGCAACTTGGTCAAAACGAGATAAATAAATTACTAAATGTTTTTCTCGCGATCAAGCACCGATTGATTTAATAACAAAATACTTTTCGACCTATTTCTTGACCTATACATATACATAGACACAAAAAAACATAAAGATCAGGCAAGCTGTTTGGGGGGAGTTCAATAACAAATACTGCGAAAAGAGATTTCTATAAATTAGAATTTTCAATTTATTATCTTACTGTCTATTGAGGTTATGACATTCTAGTGTTTTAAAAAATACTTGACTTGAAAATTTTTTTTTAATTTTTTATATAATATGGGACAACATTCACACAAGGTCCTCAGGTCCCAAACTAGGCAGAGCCTGTACTATGGTAACCTGATGACTGATATATACTTATATACATACTTATATATATATATATACTTACATAGATATACACACCCAGACACAGGTCAAACAGACATGTTCATACACACAAATGTTTGACCTGTCCGGGAATCGAACCCGGGACCAGCGGCTCAGAAGGCAGAGTGCTACCAACTGCGCCAACCGGCCAGTCATTTTGGGTTTGTGTGACGTACAAAGTTCAATATATTATGACCTATTTAATTTTTTTTAAATCTATGTAAATATACTACATACATAGAAAATTACTTAACTAAGTAATGAGAAACTATTTTGTTATGAAATTATTGCACAAGCGTTGGGCTCCGATAATTTTCTTTAAATCGATACAAAAAATCATAGAGCTTCATTGTTATAAAAATAACAAAAAGTAGTTTCTCATCCACTGACTTTCCCAGTCGTTCTTCCATTTCATAAGCCATTTTAAACGCTTTCATTGCAATACCCCATATTTGCACAACGAGACGTGTCACGATTGAGCGTGAAATAAAATGATTTATAAAAACTTTTCTATGAACTCGATTCATTGTGCAATGAGGTTTTTCTTATTAAATTCTATGTATTTTACTCAAACTCCTCGCGGTACCTTCTTGCTTGGTTGCGCGCCCAAAAAGGTTCGCGTCTTTTAGTATTTGCTATTTTATTTGGTTGGGAGTTGTAATAAAACTGGTATTATGGTCACGTGATGGGAGTTACTATTTCTTAATTATTGAGTTAATAATGTCATCTAGCGAAAGCCTATTGTGTTTTAGAGTCGTTTGAGGTTAATTATAATTTGTATACATAACCTCATCACAACAAAAAAAAAACTGTCTCACCGAAACGAACGTAAAGTGTAATGATACGGTAAGAGAGAACGCTTATGGTACGAAGTTCCTTGCACTAATGCTGCTTTTAGGTATTGGTCGAGTATCTATGCTACAAATGAGAACAAATTTGTTCTCATTTGTGTTTGCATGCTTAGATTTATAATTTCATAATATGTGTAATGGACATGGTAAGTTTTGCCCGAAGTAAATTAATTTCAATTAAACCGATTTCCGATTAAGAGGATTTCCTCCTCTTTTTTATCCAGCTACGTATATAATATAAAATTGTAATCTGTGGTCTCGGTCAAAAAATATTAGGTATATCAATTTATATCTAAAGTAAAGTAAAGTAAAGTAAACTCATTTATTGGCCTTATATCTGGGAATGTTACATTGGGCATGCCAAGTTACAATGTGTACATCTTAAATAATTTAATTTTATTATCATTTACTTTAGTCATAATCTAAATAATAGTATATAATGTCAAGTTAAAAAAAATAAAAATCAATTAAATTAAATGAATATAAAATAAATGTTTGAAACACATAATTACAGAGAATTTGGCGTGTTTTCATTGTATAATTATTATGGATACGCACTTTTTTTTTCATTAATTGCATTGCTGGAATATGTCATGGACAAATATCTATACAAATGCAAATTTCTTTATTTACGGAAAAAATAAAACAAAATACACATTGAAAGCCCTGCCTGCTGCTTTAGTATACACTGTGTTGCAGCAGACAGTGTTTTCCCCAAAACAGGCATAGTACATAAATAATTTTAAAATAATAATAATACAGTACGTACCTACATTAAAACAATTTAATAAAATCTTAAACTACATGAATACAATGATCCAAATACCAAGAAAACGAAAGAGAAAAAAAAGTGAAATTAAGTTTAGATGTAAATAATGAGTGTTGTGTTATATGTGATCAAACTAATCGGTTGTGTATATGTTTAAGGATGTATATTAAAATTTGGAAGTGTGATTGTTTTCATACTAAATTCGCGACAATGCGAGTGACCTCACGCCTTATGACAGTCGCGTCCACTCGCGCCCACCGGTGCATCGGCCGCCTGATTTTATAAAGTACAAGCGACCTCGCCATGCGACACTACATCGAAGGTCTTTCTACGGATCAGCATTATGTAGCGCCATCTAGAGCCGCATAACAAAGTAAACAGACAGAGATATATAAATCACTCAAATGTCAATATCATTGACGTCAAGGTCTCATGGTAATCGGCGAAATGGGGTCGGATTTATTAAGATTTCAAATAAGACATAGAAAATAACTGCGATGGCGAAGGTTGTCTTACCGAAATTACAAAATTGAAAACACTCAAACAAATATCATCACAATCAGCCCAACTGCTTTAGCCATAAATTGTTCAGTAACAGTAAGTTTGATTTGATTTCATTATTTAACATCAGGCGAGATATTAGTCACCCGCCTGCCAAACTTTTATAAAAAAATTAAGAAACACAGATTTAAGAAACGAATTCTATTCTTTAGCTGTATGCGCTTAGCAAAACGCGTGTACGATAAGCATGGATGTCGCGTTGCCGTCCGCCTGGTCGTACTTAGATGGAATGGGGTACGAGGAATGGTACAAAATCTATAAACTAGCGACTTTACCTCGGTACTTTAACGTCTTGTCTCGATTAAACATTGGTTTTTGGCTCGCTTCTCCCCTCTTTTATTTATTTATTTATAAGAAATAATTTCAAGTACAAAGTAAAAGATAAAATAAAACAGTACTCTGAGCGTGGCTTGGTAACCGAGTTTTTAGGTACCTATAGGTACTTAGAAAAATAATCTATACCTGACCTAACAAAATTACCTTACAAAATAACGTCGTCGACTGGTCACTGCCCACGACCTCACATCGTGTGTTGAGAGATTATTTTTAATGTCTAGAATAAAAATATCCTTATCTGGTTTATTGCTGTTGGGTGGCAACGTCGAATAAGTACTTATGTCGAGTCAAACTGTGAAGTTTTTTATTCTGACAAGTAAATAATTTATAGCAAATAAATTACACAATTGTTTGGATTGAATAACAATGCATGTATATGCCGTGAAGATGCCGTGGTGGTACCGGCCTAGAATAGTACTCCCCCATCTCTTCCCGTGGATGCCGTAAGAGTCGGCTAAGGGACCACGTACCAGAAGGTGGGCAGCAGCGCCTTCTGAGGATTGAAAACCATACTGCGCTCGCCAACCCGCCTGCCAAGCATGGCGAGTATTGGCAAATCCCCTCCTATATGGGGGAGGCATATGTCCAGCAGTGGACGCCCCATGGCTGAGAGAAGAAGAAGAGAAGAGAAGAAGCATGTATGTTAACCCCGACGCAGCCGCACTTATTTTTAGAATTAGTGTGACTAGGTAAGGTTAATAGATACAATATAATAACGGTATAGGGTACGATAGGTCAGTACTAGTAAATGCGCAGATGCAGGAATAATCTGTGAAGTGGTTGTCATGTACTGATACACGAAAGACATGCAACCTTTTTATAAACCGACTTCAAAAAAGAAGGTTACTCAATTCGACCGTATTCTTTTATATCGGTTCATAAACAACGAAGTTATAGGTGAACACACAAAAAAATATAAGGTCGAATTGAGAAACTTCTCTTTTTTTGAAATCGGTTAAAATAGATGACCTGCTTGTCGATATATATCATTATTAATAGTTAATGATGTAAGTTTTTAGGTTTGTTGTACTGTTTATAAGCTTATGTTTTTGTTAAACATATACAGCGCTAGAGGATATTTTCTTTTATTTATTTAAGTCTCTTTAGTGGCAATTTACATCATAAGAAGATTGCAAACTATTTCAGTTAATAGTAAGTAAGTAATTTACAATCTCTTTTTAGTGTGGAGTGGTGATAACATCAATCACTATTTAATATATTACATTACGTAATATGTATTTCATGCTTTACAACCAACTGCAATACCATTACTCCCTAATATTATATCCTACATACTAATGCAACTAACGCAACACTTGTAATCTTTATATTGTAAATTATGTATATCAAAGTAGCCGATATATAATCATGTTTTATTCTGAAAAAAGAATTTCTTTTCGACACAGCACAGCGCTACGGATTTCCTGGTATACAATATAGGTTCAACTAGACAAAAAAATAAATCAATTATCCGTGAAAACTGAAGATAAAAACTCTTTAGCATTTCCTGTCTATAACTGAACTTTTTGTGATGTAATAAGAACAATAACCATTTAGTAAAGACCTTTTTGGTAGTATGAAATATGGTACACTATAGATCTGTGTAAAGTAGTTTATTGAGATACCATTCGCTAAAGAACCATAAGATTGTAGATTTATAAAGATAAGAGAGGTCTTTTTGTCTGGTGATTATATCAGATTTATAAAGACGGTGCAATAGACAGAGTAAAATAAGTAAAATATTGTTATTATGTAAGTTAGAATAGATCCAGCAACTACTTGTTTGATACGCTGCGCTGGTGAACGGCTATGGACCATCACTTAAAAAGTTATATGTTTCCACTATACGATCCGTAGAAATACATTTATTTGCACTGCAGTAGTACGACAGACTTTTTGTAAGGCGGAGTCGGATAATAGAATTTGAGTGTATTTTTAGGAAGGTATTTGAGTTTTGTTACTTATGTACGTAATTATACGTTATGTTCAGACATTACACATAGTAATTATGTACACTCAGAACTCAGAAATTACACATATGTATATAGTTATAGCTTATTATTCCAGAAAACTGAACAAAATGTACCCACGCAAATCTGCAATGGCACCAAGTTACACTTGGTCTTTTCGTAGTATTGATAAAAAATGTCTATTTCTTATATCGCGCTATTTATACCAAGTCATTATAACTGTGTTAATTATAATTTTATCCCGAAAATATCGTCAAAAGCTTGAAATGTCATTTCATTAAATAGTAAGAGGTTAGTTTAAAGCTTATTTAGAAGCTTAAATAGTGGTTTTTCCAAGATTTTTTTCCGAGAAGTTTTTTATTAAAGGCAGTATAAAGGTTATGCTATCACATGAAAACAAAGATGATAAACAAGTTAAAAAAACGATATAGTTTTTGTTATTATTTAATATCCCTGATACTACTAAATTAGATTCCGAAAAAATGTTTATCGTATCGCACGCAACAATGAACACGTACAAGTACAACGTCCACACGGATGCTGCGACGACCCATCACTGACAGCATACACCGTACACAGTACACACACACGCAATACGCACATACCGAGTATCTATTTATATTTGTTAGTGGCATAGCACTGTGTCTATCTCGTGTTACGATCGGCCTGGATACACGACAATGATTCCTCACAGCATCACTCGCTCGTGTATATCCTAGCCTGTATTTCGGACTATGTAAAAATATATTCAATTGTCGTTCGGCATGTGACTTCAATTTAATCTATGTGCTTGTATGTGAATAGATTATTGTACAGTACGCACTACGTAAGTTAGTTACTAGTAAGTTTGTGTCTCTGAAGTTGCCTGTATAGCTGCGCAGTAGCTAATTTTGAGTCGTTAGGGACTGGGAACAACGATTGTATAACTGTCTCGCTCACTCGTTCATTTTCAGATTATCCCGGGTGTGTTTCATTTTGGGCTCACAGTGCATACGTTCATCCGTAAGGATTTAGCTATTCCCAGATGAATTTAGTACTGACAGTGCTGACGCTCGTAAGCAAATCGGAACGGCTTTTTGTGTGTGAAAGAGCGCGAATTCTTTAAATGTCAGTTCCCATTAAATTAATATTAAATATTTCACTTCCGTACTTCATGGGCACTAAATGGGTAATTTTTTCTGGTATATAAAATTACGTTTTTAATTTTTTGTGGACGGACTACAAATTTTTCGACAGATCCTCTTCATGAGTCAGATGACTCTCAGTGCATAGTTATTTATCTATGTGGTTGACAGCGTTCACACTGCTCTACGTCGTACTCGTGAGCGTTCTATGCACAGGATGATGGCGTCATATACATTTTTGTGCAGCTGTCAGTGCATTTCGGAATGACTTTAAGCACGCTAGCTGTGCTCAAAGCGCTCAAAGCTCAATAAGAAACGCACCCCCCGTATCGCACATGCTCAAATGCTCATAACGCCAAACGTCATAACCTCAAATATCGGCTGCGCCTTCTTTACTATAATAGTAGGTAACCCTAATTTCGATAGTCAATAACTTATTAGATTTATGTGCGTATTTTAAGGTCGAAAATTGCCTCCTAAAATTAATCTACGACTTTTTTTTAGCAGACGCAAACAAATCTCTGCTACGTATACTCTATTCAATAGCTCCATCACAATAATGAATGAGATCGCGTGACCTACTTTGTGACAGGCTTCGCCTATTCTTTATTTAGATACATCGTTTTTGATTATTTTCTGTATGCTAATGTCTCAATGTGTGCCAGTTACATGATTTATGTACCTATGTGTTGCTGCCATGAAAAATAAACAATGCAAATAGTTTCCAACTTGTATTTCATTCACGCTACTTTGTTCAACGTTGTAACTGTGAATTATGGAAAGAATGTTTCTAACTGTGTTCGTAAAATTTACGCTTTAAATTGAAAATTACTAAGTGTTTTAAAGGTCCAATATACGCGTGGTGTCGTGTTGTCCAAGTCAAGACTCAGAAAGACACATATAAAAAAATTGTTTGGTAATTAGGCCAGTCTTAGATAAATAAACCAGCCATACTCAAAGAGGCAGTAAACTTCTGCGGCCCATCAAACAGCAAATAGTTACCTACATGCTTAGTTCATGAATTTAGGCACTTTATGATTTCTCATGATACGAAAAGTTACAGGGAAGCGTAACCAATATTTTCGTCGACGGTCAGGTATGGGTATAACCACGAAGCTGGCATAGACGAAAATGTTGGTTGAAGAACATCTGAGAATGGATTGGGATCACGAGTGCCGCTGAGTTATTATTTAGCCTCGCAAGCGACAAAACAAATTATGAAGAGCACACTGTCATACTTCAATAGGTGAAGAGGCACCCTTAGAAAAAAGAGGGTTCTGTAACCGAAGGGTAACAACGGACCTCTGTTACTAAGATGTCTGAAGACTGTCTGTCAGCAGACTGTATCCCATAAACTGAAATAGTTAGACAGATGCAATTTTAATAGGCTGTATTTTTGTCATACTTTTGCTGCAATTATATCATTCTAATAAATAAAACTTAAAGGTGTATAAAAAATGCGTTTTCTAATTGTAAATTACAAACATATTAATACACCATTTTACAGATCCAGCGTTTCACTACTATCTCACTTAGTGGTCACTCACGATGTGGTTGAAGGTATAATTTGAAACATGTCCGCAACAGTGCACCAAGGGTTTCATCTCGGTTTCACATCGCTCCTACCGGTTATTTTAATTATGAATTACCCCGAGTTAATCTTGAAATGCAGATATGATAAAACAATAAAAGGCCGACGCATGTGAAACTGAGTTAAAAGGCTACAGGTTAGAAGAGTAGATATAATAATTTTTAACATTAAGATTTTTTGGCGCCATCTAGTGACAGATCCGTTCTTCGTCTCCCGTCCATTTAATTTTTGCGTTGAACCTAGCTCAATCTTGCATGCTCTTGACAGTTTTCAACTGACTTTCTGGTTATCCGGTCTTCAAACACGCATTGGTAGTATTAGGCATCCATATTTTAACAGTCGCAGTAAAATTAAAACTGTATTAAATAATATATTGTTGAACAAAACATATTTTGGTCGATATCAAATCACCACATTTACTAATGAAGAATGAATAACTTTATTAATTGTATTAAATAAATGTATGTACAATAACTACTTATTGTGTATTCCTATGAATGCAAATAATTTTATTGAGAAAGATTAATTGTCTTATTAATTGTAATCCAAGTGAAGATTTTAGACTACCTATCGGATTTAAATAAACATCAAAACAGGATAGACCTTCTTTTATCATTCTTAAACTATACGCCGATATATATCTTATAGTTCTAGCATTTGACCACTATCTCATTTGATTGTTAGTGATGATGTGGTTACAGATGTAATCACGCTAGACCACCTGCTTACTAGCTCTCATAGACAGCTGCCTGAACACACTATGTATTTGGTGGCAGTCTTCTGAACTTGAAGGTGGTAGCTAGCCAGGCAGGTGTTCGATAGTACCCTACCACCAATGCCGGGAATTTGATAACGGTGTTACCTTCACCGGGAGCTAAAGCCGTTGGTGAGGACCGAACCAGCGTCCTTCAGTTTGACAGTCGACGCATCACTTCATATGAAAACATCAAAAGATGTCGTAACTAATTTTCGTTGATATACGTACGAAGTACGATGCCATAAAAAAACTTTTAATAGAGGATTTTACCATGCGTATTTTACCAAACATTGCATGTGTACAAAGCCTACATAAGACTAAGTAAGGCTATAATTTTGCATGCAACACGGCTCGTAACATCCGTCACAGGCTTAAATATCAGCACCACAAGTATCTACTTAATACTTATGATACTTAATACTATATACAGAAAGTATTTCTATAATGATACGTTGAGTAATACGTGTATTTGTTTACGTAAATGCTATGGGAAGAGATACCGCTTTCAGTTGTTTAGGTATCGTATTTAGAAGCTTTTTCGCATAGTTTCGGTGGAAGACGAAAAATGTGGCTACGTTCGCGGGAAAAATACCTCAGTGGTAAGGTATTTTAAGGGTTCATTTTAGTCGTTAGAAGTTACGTCAGCGTAATTCACATGTTGTTGACCTCTCCTATGGTTTGGTGGAAGTATACTTCATTTAAAATGTATCACAAACAATGTGATACATTTTAAATAAAGTGCCGTGGTGGTACCGGCCTAGAATAGTACTCCCCCGTCTCTTCCCATGGGTGCCGTAAGAGTCGGCTAAGGGATCACGTACCAGAAGGATGGGCAGCAGCGCCTTTTGAGGGTCACAAATTATACTGCGCTCGCCAACCCGCCTGCCAAGCGTGGCGAGTATTGGTAAAACCCCCCCAATTGGGGGAGGCATATGTTCAGCAGTGGACGTTTTATGGCTGACATGATGATGATGATGATGACAAACAATGTTATCTATCGTCGGATTCAATACCGCTAAAACATTGGGGTGTCTCTTTTCTGCCACGTGTAATATATTTCTACCATCTTCTATTTTTCATATGACGTCCAACGTAACTACGGAATATAATTGGAACAATTACTAGCAAGACTCTGGTGAGAAAACATATACTAGAAAATTACAGTAGTTGAAGCAGAAAAACTATCGCATTTATAGTTTAAATGCATAATGTATATCGCACCGCAAAACAATTGAACTCAGCACTAACCGTCATATATCTAGTACAACTGTGACATAGAGAAGTGATAGTTTGTACGGACGGTACTTACGTTATTCAATTGTTTATACGATTGCGATACGATGACTGTGATGAAAGTTATTTCTGTTTCAGGCACTGTATGCATTGGTGCGCGGTTATTTGTACCATTTGCACTATTTTTCTTTGTTTTTCTTTTAACGCCGCTTTTCATTGCACTTAGCCAGTATTCAGTGAAAAACTTGATGTTACATCGCTTTCAAGTTTTGTAACACCAAGTTGCGTGAATAACATTATAGTAAGCATTTTACTGAAACTTGAATTTGAGATTGCAAAGAGTAATAAAAAAGGATATATGTATTTGCTTGTTACACCATTTCTTCAACTTTCTTAAAGTCGTGGCTTTCACGGACTTTTGACGGATATTAATCTACTCTTACTACTTATTAACAACATAAGCAACAAGTAGCAATCATTTTAGAGATTAAAAACAATATGTAAATCTCCACGGAAATTGCCCGCTACTAACTCCATTAATGTTCTTTTCAATTGTTTTCAAAAAGGCTGCATGCATTAAAAACTTTTTTTGATTGCAGTTTTGTTTGTGGTGGCCGAGGGAGCTTGAATAATATCTTTTTCGTAATAGTCTCTAATATATTAAAAGCTTGCATACAAATGTTGTAGTTCTATATTCAAAATAAGCTAATACCTTCGATACTCTAACTCCCTTATTAAAAAACGTTGCATAACCTCTGAATAGTTATTCAGTGTTTTGTCTTTATCGCTTATATGACAGGTTGACGTTGAAAGAACGAAACAAAACAGTGAATTACTATTCGCAGCTTAATCAATGTTTATTTATAAGGGGGTAGGGTTGTAATTCACTTAGAATAACAGATTTGCATCGTAAATTATGCAACAACAAAATGCATTGAGAAAGTGATGTACAAATGATTTCTACACTATCTGAGTGATTTAAATTTTGCTTATAAAGATAATTATAATAATTAGAAAATTTTCATATAAAAGACATCAACGACTATCTATGTAACTAGGTGCCAAACTCGTTGACCCTCGGTTCTCCATTTCTGACTAATGGATCTATGTGTTAATCGACACGTTACCAAATTAACATTCGTCATTTAAATATTTTTTAAGGAATGCCTTACTTAAACCAGGTGATTAATTGGACGACTCAGTACTGCTCATCATAGGATACATGTTTTCAACCAAATCTTTTTTTCCACGGCAGCGGAAAGTTAGATTGCATTTACATAAAAGCCTGAAGATGTAAGCCTCGGGGTAGTGAGTGATTGCCGTCAGTAGGACGGATCGAATTCCACCTCACACTTAAACTCTTCGTGCAGGTAACACTTATCAAAATTGTAGAATTGTGCCTAATGTTTTAATAATGCAAATATTTTCGGAGTCTTTAGAAGGGATAGCAAACCTACGACACAAGAGCGATCTTAGTGTAGGCTTTGCTGTACTTAAGTTACTTTAAGTATGCTGTTATACAAATATTTGCAAGCCATCAAATATTTTTTTATCTCTGAGTGTCATATAATTAGATCTAAGTCCAAGCTTAGCCTAGCTATATGTTTTAGTGTGAAAATAAATTGAAATTGAAACATCGTTACCGAATATCGTTACCGGTATACTTACTACCCTCATATCTGAAATCTATCACACAGTGCGTTCTAGAGGAACAGTAAATGAATACCAGTCGATGGTTCTCATTATAGATACGTTTTCTCAGATACGTTTCTAGGTCTAGTGTGATTTCAACGTTGAACATATCATCGCTGACATTAAAATGAGGTGATAGTCAAACGCTAGCCATACTTACATACGAGTGCTGCATTACATTTGGCCTGGCCAATGCGAGTTGGCGCACAGGCTACTGGAAAAACCCAAAGCCTCCCCAAGGTTCTCAAGGCCTACAACGTTGCTTAATAATTGTTATATAACGCCACTAGCGGTCACCCGTCCGAGGTGACTTAGCCCAGTTGCTGGGTTAACATTGTATCCGCTACGAGCGCTTTGAGCTATCTACAAATAATAATACTTAAATAAAATAAGTTTCTTAGAATTATTTTCTTCACGCTGATCTGAAGGCTAAACACGGTGACAGTGAATTTTGCTTAACATATAAATATTGTAAGTAAATAATTTCATCACGATTTCTTCAATATACTCACACTCGAGGTTTGACCACGTCTTTCTTTAGTCACAGAACACTAATATATCACGTATAGTTGATAAGCCATACCTAGTCATTAAGAAAGAAATTTGAAGAATGTATAAAATAAAATAGCATTTAACACACGTATTAATGTGAAACTACGACCTTGGTGTTGTAAGATGATAACTCTCTAGTCAAGTCAAGACTCCAAAACCGACTCTACATCGATGCTGCAGGCTTTGGATTGGCGTGTTTTATTATACGGAAGCATTTCGGGGAGTGCACTCTAGAGCTCATAATTTGACCGCTCCTGGCCCATTTCATTTAAAGAATGACCAAAAGCTGCAATGCGACATCCATACATGAGGCGTTCCAACCTCTCGCACGAAGCTTTCTGCTTTCACATTTATAGTGCGTACAGCTAACGTTTGGAATTAATTGCCTTAGTGTGAGTTTCCACATAGATACAATCTGGGTATTTTCAAGTCACGAGTGATACCTATTCCCATTTTTTGACATCAGATGAGATAGTGGTCAAACGCATGCCTATAATGAATTAAAATAAAGTAAGTGTCGGCCGTCAGTGTGGCGGTCATTTGTTTCATTTCTACCCCCCTCCCCTAGCTCAAGCTATCGATGTAGGTACCTCGTTGTACTTTGAAAAACAAAATATGTTATATATTTTACCTTTTAATCTAATAAACCTACATTATTAAATACTTACTCGAAAGAGAACGCTTATAAATGTTTGCAAAGTCAAATGTATCAAAACAGCTGTCATGTCGATAAGCTTTCAACCGCGTGTCTGTTCGCGGTTAACAAACAAGAAAAAAGTGTGTGAAACCCTGTGAAGTGTTACCGAAATAAATAAGTAGTGAACTACAAGGGATTTTGTTATTAAAACTGTCGTGGTTTTGACACATTATGCACGTATAACATTTTTTTTTAACAAAAATGGAACCGACTTCAACACTCAAAGTGTGAAATAACTTGTTGAAGTCGGTAGCATGATAATTCACAAAGTAACTATTATCAAAATATTGTGAGCATGGTACCGACTTCGACAAGTTATTTCACACTTTTGAGTGTTAAAGTCGGTTCCATTTTTTGTCAAAAATTTGGTTTTCACCCTTTTCCTGTGTGACCTTTGCTACTCAGGGGATCAATTTTAATTGTGTATGTTCTTCGATATCTTCAACCAGAAATATAATATCGTCGAGGTATGCGTAGCACTTTTCGGAGTGTCTTTTTGGAGTGTAACTTAAAAACCGCTGGTTCGATTTTGATAAAATTTAAATGGGACTACCACGGACTATACTCTATCAAACAAAAAAGAATCATCAAAATCGTTTCATAAACGACGAAGTTATCCGAGAACACATGATACATAAGAGAAAAAAAACATATATACGGTCGAATTGAGTAACTTTCTTTTTTTAAAGTCGGTTAAAAACACAGTACAAAGGATTTCTTTGTCCCAGATAAAGTTCGATTCAATGAACCCGAAAGTCGTTGCAACTTTGAATGGCCACGGAAACGCTAATTTCTCGGACATTCCTGTATGGCCAGTATATGATTTGTTCATTTCAAAACTACAATTACAAAAAAAAAATAACGAAATCTAAGTATATTGGTTATATTAACAAAATTTTGAGTACGAGAAAAAACCCACTAAATAGATAACATACTCCAGTCAAAATATTTACTTCTCAATATCCATAAAATATGTGTAAGTATATTAAATATTTATAAATAGATAGATACAGAACACCAAAAATATAATATAGTAAGTACTCGTATATCAAATAACATTATCTGTAAATAATATATTATGATACATTATATCATACTTACAAACTTAAAAAACATACATATATATAAACGTATGGTTTACTATTTATAGCTGGATGATTGTTTATCAGTCACGCCAGAACGGCAGAACAGATTTCAATCAATTTGACAGACATTATTAATTACTAACTGCCCCCCGCGATTTTGTCCGCGTGGTGACGATTGAAAAGTAGCCTATGTGTTATTCCGGGACCTGAAGTATCTACATACCAAATTTCATAGAAATCGGTGTAGCCGTTTGAGCGTGTAGTAGTAACAAACATACACACTAACTTTCGCCTTAATAATATCAGTAGGATTAGTAGGATTATCGGGAATAGTGTTATCCTTGGTAATTAGTAGTCCACGCGGGTGACTTCGTTGGGCGTAACTGTTCCTCCTTAAAGTTTTATGACCCAAGACAGTGCGTACCGCCGCAGTTTATAAACGGATATATTTAAATATAAGAAAGATAATAAAGTATCAAATACCCGTTTGAAAGGTTCTTTGTTGGTCGGTCAAACCAGTTCTGGTTCAGTGGTGCATCTGCGAAGAGTGCAGTTCCGGGTTTGAACCTGCATGAACATCGACTTGGAATAGCCCTTCTCTTGACTGTGAGATAAAAAAGGATGAAGCATTTTTTTCAAAGTGACCTTTCAAATTGGATCAGACGATGTGATATTTACATTGTTGCTAATTAAAAAATAAACTTAAAAATACTGAAGCAGGTAACATGTGATCTTTAGAGGCTTTTCAAATGTCGCAAAAAAAAAGTTCGGGAAAAGCTTTACCTAAGTGTGTCAAACGGCACACACGAATCAAACATGTTTCAAACTGCAGTAAATTGAAGAGGAAAAGATGATTTGATTTTCCAACGCTTTTATAGGTTTTTACCTATGTAAATTTCGTAAATTTAATATATTTTTAGAGCACACTCCCCGAAATGTATCCGGTAAAAAACCGATAAGCTAGCGACTCTCAGCGACTCGTCGGTGCTGCAGGCTTTGAAGTCGTGTCTCGACTAAAGAATCCTTGTTAATTTTTTATATTGTTGGTTTTCGTAGTTAAGGAATTTAAGACGCATATGACATGTATGTATATTTATTATTCATGTAACATGTATATTTGTAGTATAGTATATATATATTATATTGGTGTATTTAGTTTATAATTATGTATTATTTTATTGTTTAGTTTATTCATATTTTTGTTATTTGTGAATAAGTATAATTTTACATATTTTTTTTTAACACTGCACACTACCTAACTATTAAAATTCATGTGTATCTATCTAGTCTACGGTTATTTGGAAGAAATCGGTGTTTAGCGAAAAGGTAAACCCTTGTACAATATAAGTAAATATTTAAAAAATGTCAAATGTACCTACCTACCTAACATTGTGCAATAAAATGTTATCTATCTATCTATATGACTATATTTTATAACACTTTATAAATACGAAATATTATGGGTTGCGGCTGATTACAGTGCACGGCAAATGTATGTTTTAATTTACTCAATCAAAACCTCAACTCAAATACCATGGAATTGTAAAACGCCAAACCACACATCCTGGCTATTGCGGCTTATATACAAAAAAAAACATAACAGTTGCCATGCAACAAGATATCTGCAAGGAAACCTCTGTGAGATTGCGAAACCCCACTCGACAAAGGTGAAGGCGCGCGCCAGTCGGCTTCGAGAGAGAGTGGCGGCCGCACGACGCTTGCGCCAGTCTACATAGACCCCAGACGCGCGCGCAAACTACCCTCCACAGTGCACGCATTGCACCGTTCGCGTTCCAAATTTAAAATTCCAATGTGCTAGTGAAAAAACCAATAGTGTTGTGCTTGTGCTTGATTGACTAGTGCCGATTTCATCTTGTGAGAATTTTTCTTTGACACACATATGACGTGAATAACGGTGCGGTGATCCGACAGTCGATCGACTCGCTAAAATTAAAGTGTTAGTGTATCTTAAAAGCTGTGTGCAGGAATTTTAACGGACTTGCCTAAGAAGAGGTAAGAACGGATGTTTACAGTTATTGTATAACTTTGGCGGAGGAGAAAGCTTTCTTAATTCTGTTATCTGTTACCGGAATTTTATTCGCATATCATTAACGTTCTCAACTGAGCTGTTATTATAGACTTGTTTCAACCTGTGTCTCAATTCAGGAAACTTAATTATCAGCTTATTCCATCAAGTTTTATAACTTCGTTTTTTTATCATAATAACTATTATTTTAACATATTTTCTAGATTACTTCCTTTTTAATTTAGTTTTTTGTACAATTTATATGTCGGTAAAACTTGTACATAATTTCTACGTAATTTATGCTGAAAAGTGAACATAAATATTTATATACATACCAACCTTAAACACAAAAACAAGTTTATATCCGACTAATAACTTGAAAGTTACAAAATAATAAACTATAAAATATTCATAGAAATGTCTTCGAATGCTGGTGATACTGCTGGTGATCATTTGGATATTTTTCGAGTCAATAATGAAAATGTAAGGGAAATACGGCGTCGGTCGGTACGGACTCGCGTCCAGAATAAACAAATGCCGGGTGAAAAGGTCTCTGACTCATCCTACGTACGACACTCGTGTGCGGAGCTTCTGTTTAGAATAAATTTACCTTTTCAATGTGCTTTGCAGTATATTAGTAAACAATAGATTGAAATCGATTTAAATTAATTATTCTTTTCACACATCTAATCGATAGACTGTATTCGGTGTTTTCAATTCGAAAGTTAACTTCACTGTTGTCAACGCTCCTAATTTGAATTACGAAATAAAACATGCTGTTCCAAGTATAGCTTGAAATGTTGCCAAAGAAAAATATATAGATATAGCACATAAAACAAAGTATCTATACTTTTTGCATAAAATTAGCATGACTGTAGCAAAATTTCATTATATCTCTCAGTTTGAAACTACGCAATATAACCACCGGCAGCGCATGACGCCATATTGTCGTGAAACAAGTTAGAGCAATAATAACGCAGCTCTACGTTTATCTAGCTGGTGAAATGCATTAGATAACGAAATATATTTTATGTTGCATACTTTACTTATTAAGCAATTCTGTCTTTCCGAAGATGACTGTAATAAAGTGAAAAGCTATGTTTACAGGTAGGCTAAGTATACATAAAAAATATATAGACTATAGAGACGGAAAGAGGAATTTGTAAGTCTTTGATTGCAAAACTCTGTTAGAGATTTCATTAAAAAAAGGTTTTAATAAGAATCTTTCACATAGATTATAAATACAAATAGCTTTGTCATTCGCAAACGTATGACGAGTTTACGTGCGCGATTTTAACATATCAACTGCGACTCCTCGGCCATACCTTGGGTGGGAGACCGCTAGTATAATTTGAAGCTTAGTGTTTCCGTGCATCGGACCGTTCGTTTATCGCAGTTGTTGTCTTTTGCTCACAGTAGTTAGGCCCTGTCCGAGGCCTTTGGGCGGCCTAAAATCTTTAGATATTAGAATGGCCGCTCGCTATCCTATGCGCCACCCCCCGCAGTGGCCAGCGTGGTAGATCACGGCTGACATTTGTGAGGAAACACCTCTGTGAGGAATGCCCATGTCCCAGCAGTAGACATGGGCCTGCGTTCGAAAGCCGATCGACAAATTTAGATAATATTCAGATCCTGTGAAATAAAAGATATAAAAAATAACTGGAAAATTGTAGTCCACGCGGCTTAAACCGTGGGGCTGAAACATATTTTATATTAATACATGAAATCTAATATTGCTGCAGGAAAGAGAATGTTGACCTTGAACCTTCCCCTGAACAAAACTAGCGTACACCAGATGAAAGAATGTCATCCATTCTTGTACACTTTATTACAACCAACATAATATGTTACCTGCGTGCTCACATACTATCTCCAAAGCTCGAAATAACACTAAACATTGTTATCAGTAAGAAAATAAACTTGGGGTGTCGTGACGTGAAGGTCCCGTGTTTATGAAAGTGCACACATTGTGGGCTTCCTACCCGATAAGCAGGTATGGTATTGCCAGGGAAAAAACATATGCTTTATGTTCCAACTTTGTTATGTAGGAAAGTTACAGTTATCTATTTGTTGTCAATGTCAGTACATACCGCGTCATATGGTGTTGCCAGGAAAAAATATTTAAGAATTATGGTGTCACTTTTAAATAAAGTTAAGGTCGTCTGTTTGTTGCTTCAGTACATATGTATGTACATCGTCATATTTAATATAAAATAGAGCACTGAATTATTTAAAAAGCACAAACCTCAGCAGTTTATTACAAGTAGGTTGTAAGCATTGTTATATTTGCGTGGAAACACCAAATAGACTGGCTGGTTGGCGCAGTTGGTAGCACTCTGCCTTCTGAGCCGCTGGTCCCGGGTTCGATTCCCGGACAGGTCAAACATTTGTGTGTATGAACATGTCTGTTTGACCTGTGTCTGGGTGTGTATATGTATAAAAAAAAAAAAAAAAAAGTATATATAAGTATGTATTTAAGTATATATATCAGTCATCGGGTTACCATAGTACAGGCTCTGCCTAGTTTGGGACCTGAAGACCTTGTGTGAATGTTGTCCCATATTATATTATTATTATTAAATACCTGGTTTTTAATTTGATGAAGAAGTAATAAATAATTGAAAACTCAGGATTATCATTGAGTAATAATCACCACTTACGTTTACCTAATTTTAATTTCAACTTTCCTAATGTAAGCTGAGTATCAGTAGAAGTATGTATTAATATTAAATTATACTCTTGAATTCAGAATTTTTATATTAACATTTACCTAAAAAATTACCTTCGTTAATTAAAGTTAAGGAATTTAAATGAAGTTGTGCCATTTTGACATACTAATAATATATTATGTGGCGGAACAACGTTTGCCAGGTCGGCTAGTTTATTTATAAAAAGCGACGATTACTCTTTGTTTTTAACCGACTTCAAAAAAGGAGAAGGTTCTCAATTCGACCCGTATGTTTTTATTTTCTATATTTGTTACCTCAGAACTTTCGACTGGGTGAACCGATTTTGATCGTACTTTTTTATTTGAAAGCTGGTGCTTTCTGTGTGGTCCCATCGATCAAGCGATTTTTGAGTTACACTCCAACCTCAAGTTTCAGCCCAATAGATCAGTAACCATAGTTTCCTTTTATTATTATTATTTGGTGAATATAAAGCTTATATATAATAGAAGATATATCTGAAACTGTTTTTGGGAAATAGATTGTTGATTTTGCTTTATTTTATTGCTTTAGGTCAATGAAATTAGAAGAGTAAAGATATACACAAAAGTCAACGTCCAACCGAAAACCCAAGCTAGGCCTAGTTGTGGGGGCTCTCAAAAAAAAAGAAAAAAAAATCTATCTCATGTAGTTTCGAAATGACAGCCATTTTTCTTAAATTGACACCCTGTGACGAGTTTACGACTACTGGGGCTACAAATGAGCTCTTTTATAATTTTATTTTTGTGTGGAGTAGTCTTAAGTGATGCTCCTACAAATTCCAATTCATCATTTGCACACAACTTCATTGGAATTTCAGAAAATATCCGTTTTATACCGAACCATGACGTGAAAATGACTACATCACTAAGCTTTGACAGTCTGTACTGAAAAAAAAATCTACTATGCAATTTCGGCAAGTGCCCTTAAAAGTTGGCGCATTTAATGGGCTTTCCAAAATGGTATAATACTTACTAAATTATTTCTTAGACGACGAGAAAAAAAAAATTAAGAAAGTCGATATTTAGCTTATTATTAGTTAGTCATAAAACTTTCTCAAAATTATTCTAATATCATCTAGGCGTTCTGTAAGGTGTAATTAAAGAAAGAGACGAAGAAAAGTTAGAGCGGGATAGTGACGCTACTAAAAGAAAGAGACGAAGAAATGTTAGAGCGGGACGGAGAGTGACGCTACTTGGTGTCAGTGAATCTTTCTACAATGTGTGAGCGAGACGAAATTGACATTTTGGCTAGTGTGGGTGAAACAGATAGCACGCTAATACAACAGCGTGGTATACGTATAATAATTCAGTACGTTTCGTGCCTTCGTTTACTGCGCATCTTTTTGTATTCGTTTGTATTTATTTCGTGCTTACAACCTTGGCTCTGTTTACTGGACTTGATTGCGTGTGACTTGGATTTGTTTTCGAACCGTTTCTGACGAACTTGGCTTTCTCCTGGACTGTTTTTGTAAGAAAATGCCTTTCTTGTACTCTGCAGAGGAATATGCAAACATGCACCTTATTTATGGGGAATGTAGGTGCAATGCTAGAGCTGCAGCTCGACTCTACCGTGAGAGATATCCGAATGCCGAGCGTCACCCAGATCATCGAGTTTTTGTAAATGTGCACCGTTTATTATCAGAAAATCAACTTCCTACTCGAGCTACTAGAGTGGGAAGAACCGTCGTGCCTTATGAAGAAGATGTCCTAAATGCAATTGCAGAGAACCGGAGTATCTCAGTACGTGGAATCGAGCAAAGTCTGGGGGTACCTAAAAGTACAGCACATCGGATACTGAAGAGAAACGAATTGCATCCGTACCACATGCAACGGGTACAAACTTTGCTACCCCGTGATTATCCTAGCAGGATTTTATTTTGTCAATCAATGCTCGAAAGGCACAGAGCAGATCCAGAATTCTTGCGTAAAATTCTTTGGACTGATGAATCGACCTTCAAAAAAGACGGATACATGAATTTGCATAATTTGCACGAGTGGCACGTCGAAAATCCACATTTGATGCGCGAAGATAGGTCACAGTACCGCTTTAAAATAAACATGTGGACTGTGATCTTAAATGGATCCATTATTGGGCCTTTTGAACTGCCAGAAAACCTCGATGGGGCAGCTTATTTGGACTTTTTACAACATCAGTTACCCAATTTGTTAGAAGACGTGCCACTTAGCATTTATCGAGACATGTGGTTCCAGCAAGATGGCTGTCCGGCACACTATGCGCGCCCAGTGAGAGAATTCCTTAATCAAGAATATCCAAATAGGTGGATTGGTCGATCCGGTCAGATCACGTGGCCCCCCCGTTCCCCGGATTTAAATCCTATTGATTTTTTTTATTGGGGAACGGTCAAAGAAATTGTTTACCAAAAACCAATTGAAAATTTAGAGGAACTGCGTCAGAGAATTCAAGATGCCGCTGATCACATCAATTCCAGACGTTTCGCCCGCCAGATTACACGATCGTTTTTAAGAAGGTGTAGGGCGTGCATACGCGCTGATGGCAAGCAATTTGAACATTTGATATGATTTAAATAAACATTCGATTTTTAATAATTGACTTTTATTTAAACAATCCCAAAAATTCACTGACACCAAGTAGCGTCACTCTCCGTCCCGCTCTAACATTTCTTCGTCTCTTTCTTTTAGTAGCGTCACTATCCCGCTCTAACTTTTCTTCGTCTCTTTCTTTAATTACACCTTACAGAACGCCTAGATGATATTAGAATAATTTTGAGAAAGTTTTATGACTAACTAATAATAAGCTAAATATCGACTTTCTTAATTTTTTTTTTCTCGTCGTCTAAGAAATAATTTAGTAAGTATTATACCATTTTGGAAAGCCCATTAAATGCGCCAACTTTTAAGGGCACTTGCCGAAATTGCATAGTAGATTTTTTTTTCAGTACAGACTGTCAAAGTTTAGTGATGTAGTCATTTTCACGTCATGGTTCGGTATAAAACGGATATTTTCTGAAATTCCAATGAAGTTGTGTGCAAATGATGAATTGGAATTTGTAGGAGCATCACTTAAGACTACTCCACACAAAAATAAAATTATAAAAGAGCTCATTTGTAGCCCCAGTAGTCGTAAACTCGTCACAGGGTGTCAATTTAAGAAATATGGCTGTCATTTCGAAACTACATGAGATAGATTTTTTTTTCTTTTTTTTTGAGAGCCCCCACAACTAGGCCTAGCTTGGGTTTTCGGTTGGACGTTGACTTTTGGGACACCCTGTATAGATAGTAAAGAAGTGCAAGAAGTCAGAAACGCAGTTTCGCGGGTAGTTTGAAAACTGACATTATTTCGGGCAAGCCAAGGCAAGCTCGCCCTGGCAAGTATTTGACTTAAATGTCATTTTATATATACCATGATTTCATTGTGCTATCCTTACGCTATTTTATCAGTGTACAATTTAAGTAACTTTATTGAACATTTAAATATAGATGAATTGTAGAGAATAGAGGAATTTGTTGAACAAATAAAAACATTTAAAACTCCTTATTTAGGTTTTTTTAACAATAAATTAAAAGTAAACGAAAAGTAAATGAAATCAATAACTAGTTACCAGCAAATATTTTAATATTTATGCATCATACTGTCTATCGGCTAATGGGTTTCGGACTTGGACAAAATAATTTATCATCATCATCATATTGATTTTTTACTTTGTTAGTTACTTGTTTTAAAGTGTAAATTTACGAATGCCATGGCAACACTGCATTAAGCTTAATGTTCTCAGAATAATCCTCAAAATATGTTACAAGTCTGCCCTTGCTCTTTGACTTTTTAACCGCTTAACTATACGATTTCATGATCGGTACATAATGTACGCTGCGAACACTTTTGTCACAAATTTTATTATAAATAGTATAAATGGTTTTGTATACAAATGTCTGCTTTGGGCATTCTATACGTATTCTTTACAAATTATTAACCTTCGGACCAAATTTACAACATTTTTTTAAAGATATCTTGATAATCAAGGATGTTGTGGCCATGCTGTTAACTGGATTGCTGCCTGAAGACACTGTTTTTGTGACGGTTTTTACAAGTTGAGGGTGATATCTGGCCAAGCAGGTGGAACTTACTGCCTATTACACTACCTCAAGAAAATAATTACTATGTTAGGTTATATCTAACGTTAGGATTCTGCAAAGACATCTAATGTATAAAAATCTCGCATTTTCGTTTTTTCTCGAATCGCGAAAGTCTAAAAATAACAAAAATCTCGTGTCATAGTGTTTGTTATCAAACTCCTCCGAAACGTGTTGCCTGATTTTTATAAAACTTTTTGTGTAAGTGTATTTGGTAGGTCTGAGGAGTCAAAGTATTTTAGCCTACGTCCATCGTGATTTTGAAATTAAAAAATAATAATTATCCAAATAATTTAAACGCTGATTATTTAATTAAATTGACGTGTCGTGTCACTTTGACATTTCGCTAATTTATATGGCAGCACCACGTTTGCTAGGTCAGCTAGTAGTTTTTTAATTCTTTAATTTCATTGTTTGCGGTGAGCGAATTGTGTATACCTACTTATAGATCGTACACATAAAGTATGGTCCTCAACCAAACTTTTATAATAAGCCTGCAAATTCTGATATCGGTTCTTGATTTAACAATAAAATATGTATAGGCAACCTTTGTGTTCAAAAAGGTCAAGAACACTAAAACTGGATGTGTCTACTCTAAATGCCAGCGTTTTGCTCATAATAAGATAAATAGGCAATGATAAATTTATTAAAAATGTATCTCCAATTGATTTAGATCTGTTATTTCTGATTTCATTAATTACGTGTGTCCATCTCGCTGTAATAATATTATATGACAAGAAATTCATTTCTGGTGGTGGTCCAAGGATTTTACCAAAAAACGTCAATCTGTATTTTTAATGTTTTATAATAGTTTCGGTAGTATTTTACGAATAAAGTTAAAAAAGTTATGAAGAAACATCCAAAACATCCTTTATGGAATTTAACTTAGCCACTAATTACCCCAAAAAACACAAATTCACGTAAACTGTAAAATGGTAGAAAAACATCAAACACAAAGATGTGTTTTTGCTCTGTACAGATACGCATGACTTTATATTAGTGTATAAAACGTGACTATATGAGGATGTACATTGTATATTTATAGTGGTGATGTTATTACCTCGCTTTCCTTGTAGGCATGAACAGTTCGAGTAAGGTATGTCACACACTTTCCGCGCGGTCCGAAACACGTCATTGACTATAACTAATGACAACGGACGCCATGAGAAATCGTTATCATCATCATCATCATTATCTCAGTCATAGGACGTCCACTGCTGCACATATCCTGCCCCATTTTCACAAGGACCGGTTGGAAGCGGCCCGCATCCAGCCCTTGCCTGTGATCTTAGTAAGTCTCGTCTGTAAACCTTGTCGGTGGTCGTCCCTATGGAATGAAAATAAACAATAAAAAAAATCAATAGTAATGTAAAACTGATATAATATAGAAGAGTCGAAAACTTTAAGCCAAATTGTGAATTATTTATTTATATATGATAACGTTACCCGGATATCGATAAAGATAGTCAGCTCGCGGGTCGGGCATTGATGACAGCATCCGGAATTCCGGACATGAAACAAGAGAAAAAAATATCAATAGCTTTTACTCAATTTATCTGTTTGACCTGTGTCTGGGTGTGTATATATTATATAAGTATCTATATCAGTCATCAGGTTACCATAATACAGGCTCTGCTTAGTTTGGGACCTGAAGACATTGTGTGAATGTTAATACAAAAAAAAATCACCCATATTGTTATGGGTAGAAATACATAATTACTCGAACACAACCTATTATAAGAAAACACACTTAGAAAAATGCTAATTAACCAGTAGTCTCTATAGTTTCAATGTTTATAGAAAATATAAATATTTGTATCACCTCCATGCTTTAGTGATATAGGAATGCATTTGATTAAAACAAGTGGTTAGCAACCCTAATATCACAGACTCATGTTTCCTGATAACAACTCGCTTAGATCAAATATTTAATCCCACCCCCAACTTTACAAATATGTTTGTATGTTTTTTTTATCCAATGTTGGATAATATAAATCTTTATTTTTCTGAACTGCAATAGACGTTATGAAAGGTACAAAAGACTAAAAACACGATTGGAAAAACATTTTTTTTCTCACTCTCAAACCCCAGCACTAGGATTACCAGTGTCACGGGTGGCATGGACAGACACAATTACAGCACATAATAACAATAATTAAATAATAAATAAAAACTTTATTGACTTTAAGTAAAGATTTTCATGTACATATTAGTTGTCCATATAGCATACAAGACCAAGACCCGGGACGATACACTACTTGCTTACATGTTAAACTTTGCCGGGATTCGAACCCAGGGCCCGGAGACCCAGAAGGCATGTCACTGACATTTGAGCCACGGCGACCGTGCCGAGTTGAATAGAAAACGGCGTTATAATAAATTGTACATATGTAAATTCAAGAGTAGATACATAGTTAATTTTGTTCTATGTAATGAAGGAAAATACTGATGATGCTTATCTAGAATATAATTATATCTATAAAATTAGTGATGGTTCCTAACTTCATAGACTATGTATGATACTTGAGAGTAACGCGCTTAGAACAAATATTTAATTTCACCCCTACAGATATAAATGTTGTATATATAACTTTTATAAGTTTTAGTGATAGATAAGTCATATTCTTGAAACTGCGGTAGGTGATTCAGTCTAAAACCAAGGTCTAAATTGCAGGAAGGGGTTTAGTTATATATATAATTAAAAACAGCGTGGTAATTAATTATGTAGATTCAGTTGTTGTTGTGTTTGTTCTCAGTAATTAGCAGAATATTTACGTCGTACACGAAACATGTTTAATGTTAAATATTCTGCAAGAGGAGATATAAAATATCACCCGTCATTGTTATTTTTAGAATTTCAATCTTGGTAAATAGGAGTTCTATGATTATGTTATATAAATTATATTAATTAATATTCTATGATTGCGTTACATAAATGCCATCAAAGAATATACTTTTTCAAATGCCGTACCGTAAAACTATTAAGCTGCCATGGAACGCTGTTCCTCAGGGCAAGCCCTGAAGGTATTACGTATAATCTATGGCTGAAGCCGCTCTGTCACAAGGAGAGCAGACTACTAGCTCAAAGCCACCAGCACCACTATATGGTAACCTTGCGTCGGGCTGTCGCCAGGATAGGGTGAAATCGCAACAAAACTTAAACATATAAAAATGTATACGCAATACAGCGTCAACTTATATCTTAAACATGATAATTAATAAACCCGGTACAAACAAAAGGTTATGTAAAAAATATTTGCAATATCTTTACAATGGCACTCTCAGGAACAATAAATCTGTTCAGAATAATTATCCCAATACGTTCTTACTGCTAGGAACAGGCCTCCGCTCTCAGAAAGAAGTGTTAGCCAGAGTCCACCATTATGACCACTACTTAGGGTTGGAAGATAAGCTATTAGCCAGATTAATGATATCATTTCCAGGCTGACATGGCCTAACGAATGATTCCTTAGCCCATGTCAGAAGCCCTTGGTTATTATAAGACAACAACCAGTACTGCCAGCTTAACTTGCTCTCCAATCATTCTGTTGAAAATGCTATTAACGATACCCCAAGGTTGATCACTCTTCTACGAGCACTTTTAACTAAAATCGGTTTAAAGTTTGTTAGTTTCCATCGGGTATTATAAGACATTATTTAAATCCTACTTAATACAATTAAAGCTACAATTCAACGCCCTACTCTGACGCGAATCGGTCGTGATGCAGCCCACATGGTGACCAGCCACCCACGTACCTCCACAGTAATTGGACCAAGGAGACTTTTCTTTGTTGAATATATTGTATTTGTGCAATGGTATTACTACATATCATGCGAGGTGGTGATTGATGCTGTAGTTGCAATATTCATAACAAAAATAAAAAAGAGAATAGGTATATTTTTTTATACAAACATCTATAATAGTAGTTTCTTAGACAGGATACTAATATATACTAATATAATACTACTAATATAATAGACTGTGGCCGTGGCTCAGTGCTTGTGATGTTATTATGTGTGTCTATGACTTCTGCGACAAAGGGAATTCTAGAACAGGGGTTGATCGTAATAAAGAAAGGAAAAAATATTCGACTTACAAAAGTCAAAGCTGATTACAAACATACAGTAAAGTTACTTTACGAACTGCCGCGTGAGACATTACAAAGTATCTCTAAAGGTCTCCACTTAATTAAGTACCATCGTTTCGCGAACCACAATTTTTAAGGCATTAATTCTTAACCTAGAAATAACTTTGAAACAGCTTGTCCAATTAAATGAATATAAAAGCAAATAAAATTAACGAATCGTTAATGTATGCACGCCACTTGAATTCAGTCTCAAGGCCAGAAATAAAAATTAAACAACTTCAGTACAAAGTCAAGTCTGCATTTAAGAAATGGAAGTAGAAAACTAAATACGCGTTCGATTATATAAACGAATATATAATCGAACACATAAACAGGGTTTTAAGCATAGCCAAGTGGCGGTACTTAAACACGGTCGCAAACCAGAAGCAACCAAAAAGCCCATGGTCGTCGTATGTATACAATATGTTTATTCATCTAATCTCACACTGATATATAAAAATTAAAAAACCAAAAACGAAATTTGAATGACAGTCTTTACAGACAAACTATCGAAATAAATAAAAAAGATACAGCTCTTCTATGGACAACTGTATCATAATGTAACTTTTTTACCATCGAGAAAAACTTCAGCTGGACCAAAGAGGTTGCAATGCAGTTTTCTTGCATAATCTGTAGACGCGGCGCAACACGCATGCGCGATCAGAAAATCGGTTTTGGCGTTAAACGTTTGAATAAATAAATGAAAACATTTATACTGTAATTTTACGTAAATTTCATTATCTATTTTATGAGATTAGATAAAGTAATGTACGAAACTGCACATAGTTTGGTCTTAAAACACTCGTGTAATGCTATATACACTCGTATTTTAATAACCCTTATTATGAAACAGTTTTATAAAGTACTATTTTAATCTGGTAACTATTCAGCAATGCGAAATAATTGCCATAATTTTAATAGTGCCTTAATTACCTACTCAAAACTCAACCTGTCGGTAACTGCTAGTAGCTTACAGGCTATATCAAGCGAAGATATTCCCGAAAAAAAAACTATGTTCTTATATCGCGTAATACTTGTACTATGAAATAAAAACGTTAGTTAAACTTAAACACGTACGTTACGTAGACTATTAGTTCCAACAAATATGTTAACTAATAACGGCTGGTCTTTTTTTGAGCTGGTCTTTGAAAAAAAAAACTGGCGTGGCTTTAACTATTACTGGAAATAAACTAACCAATGTTTACCAGTTTTCTTACTAAACATGTACCTATGTAAGAAACGCAGCTTACTTACATAATAAACGCATTCTAATAAATACTTAGAACTATTAAACATTGATATGCAAGCGTCAAGATTCGGTTTCACCTGCATAGGTGTCAACGCCTTCGTCGGAAACAGATCTCTCATCTCTACACCGTGTGTTATTTAACTCTTCATTAAACTAAATTTAATCAGACATGACCATGTCGCTCTCATAGGAATACTCTTAAGCTAGTTATAATCTATGGCTTAACGCTAATTTGACCATTTTATATAACACTAGTGGTCCGTCCCGGTTTCGCACGGTTATATGATTGAAGTTTTAGTAAGTTTTTTTAATATATAGCCTACTAGTCACTCCCACGGGAACTATACTTTTTCCGGGATAAAAGTAGCCTATGTGTTAATCCAGGGCTTAAACTATCTCCATGCCTAATTTCATCGAAATCGGTGTAGCCGTTTGAGCGTGAAGAAGTAACAAACATTCACACACACACTTACACACATACACACAAACTTTCGCATTTATAATATTAGTAGGATGTTACGGTGAAAGAGTTTTTGACATCGGTCCAGTAGTTTTTGAGTTCATCCGTTACAAACATACAAATTTTTCCTCTTTATCATAATAAGTATAGATTATAGCTTCCTTTGTAGAGGATGCGCCACAATGCTATTGCATGTACCAGTTTCATACCAATTCATATTATTTTTAAATCTACATGTCATTCTTTCCGCTTCGTTCCACACACACTCCGCTACACCTGAAAGTATGAAACACAAATCTTCTGAAATGCCACACTCGTCACAGTTAGGTGTTACATCATCTGTTGATCAACTAACTTTAGATGCGTAGTACAATACGTTATACATACTACTACTTTATCAATTTTTATTGTACACAGTAGGGAAATATACAAAGAATACAACTGAAATCTAACAATACAGTACAAAAGGTGTTATAAAAGCAATGTCTTCTAACAAAGTGCTACACTACTGCGTGCTACTTTCAGGTCTTTAGTTTAGGTTGATCGAATATTTAATCTCCGAATAAAATCATATCTCATACTAAAAGAAGAACAATTTAATTTTCATATACATTGAATACATGTTTTAAAATTCAAATATCGAGTCAACTCGCTCAAACTTGAGTATTTAATAAAATTTGTAATTTAAATAACAAACGTGCTACGAATACATCTTAGACCACATCGTCACTACTTAACATCAAGTAAGACAGTAATCAAACGAAAGCTTAATGTCAGAAAAAAAAAACCTATAGTTTTGACTCTATTGACATTTCGGTCTAGTCACAACAACCGTGTTTACTATGGGACTGGAGTAGGAGGTGTTGCCATCTTAAGTGTTTGTTTTTTTAATTACCTAAATTTTATTTCATTAAATGTAAATATCGATGTTTGCATCTGTTTTAATCTACCGAAAAAAATGGTAATTCTTTATCTAAAATGTTCCATGGGCACAGCGCTGAGTTAATAATTTGATTTAAAACATGAATTCTTAGTCTTCGCTACAAACAAAAGTAGACAAAAGAGTTGTTTATACGCTTTTGCTGCAATCCACACATAGCTGTTTACAAAACAATAGGCCTCAGAGAATGCCTGCAATAATTCAACACGATAGAAAGCGTGCTAAAGCGAGTACAGGTTTGACTATAAATTGAAACGCCCGCATGCATACACAGTCGTGACTACTATAAAAGTTAAAATGTATTGGAGCGGGCAGTTGGCCCTCGCCCGACCTCGGAGCAGCCTCGCGCCTCGCTCACAGTCACCGCTCGACTCGCGCGAATGCACCAATCACCTCCAAATATAGATATTTTTATACTCCATGTCACGATAACACTAACCTACATCTATACAAACTCATTGCTCAATTCTGGGAAATTCATAACTTCGATCTTCAGGTGTAAAGTTACCGCCATAATCGCCATTTTCAAATTGTCCGATACGGTCCCACTGTTTCATGTTTCATGTTCAAGTATTTTCTAAGCTTGCTGCTACATCTTCGACAGCATCGTCACTTTATAAACAATCAGGTGGTAGTAAAAAAATATTCTCTATGAACAACAACAACAACTTCGTATGAATAAACTTTGTTTTAGAAAAACGGTTCTACTCTATTGTAGCTGTATGACAGTTGTGTTTGTTCTGAAGTGGTGCAATGCGAATTTTTAAATAGTCTGATTAGTTCCATAGCGTTTCGGAGTATAACACTTTTCGTTCTCTAGAAACATTTTTGAATTTAGAATAGAATTTGCGGTAGTGCATTGTTTGACGCAGTTGGTCAATCAGAGAATATGATTTTTAACCTTTTTAAAATGTACCATCGAGGATGGCTGATACCAGCGCTGCAGCGGTCGAATTATTCATATTAACGTTTTTACGCTAATGTGAGAATGTGTAGATATTTTCTCACACCCGATATTACGTATTTTTTATGATCTCTTGGGTTTTTGGTGGTTAACCTTATGGAAAATTATAGTACCTATACAAATTTGAAGCCAACGTATGTTGCATTATAACTAACCTAAGTCGAACAGCGTATAAATGACTGACTGCTCTCAGTGAGTTCGCCCGCGTATCCAATTACGTTAACTGCTGAACCAATTTTAACAGATTTTCAACATTAGAATTACGAAAAAAATGTGTTTATTGACAATGCGGGATAATCATAAAAGATCTTACAAAAGTATCGCTTTTATAAGTAACTAGTTGCACCTCGCAATTTCACTCGCATGGAATACGGTTTTCCCGCTACCTCAATTATCCCACGGAATTGTACTTTTTCCCCGATATAAAGTAGCCTGTGTATTAATCCAGGGTATAACCTATCTCCATACCAAATTTCATCGAAATCGTTGTAGCCGTTTGAGCGTGAAGAGGTCACAAACATACACACATACACACTTAAACACATACAGACAAACTTTCGCTACATGGGCTTATTTTCATAGGCACCGTTTTTCATCACTACACGGGTACAACCGCGGGACGCAGCTAGTAATTAATATTTTAACAAATGTAGGACTACTTCGCTAACTCATATGCATTTAAACATACCACACATTATTAATAGATCATAAAAAAATTTTTTCATCTTCAATAAGGAAGTCATCAAGATAGGCGTAACACCTCTCAGTTATTGGAGTTTAACTCAAAAACCGCTTCACAGATTATGATGAAATATAAATGGGACCGCTTCGGAAGTATGTACCTACATATACATTCTTACAAACAAAAAAATATTTTTTTGAATCGGACCACAAATGGGGGAGAAATCGGTGAACATACATAAGAAAAAATACATACAGTCGAACATAGAACCTCCTTTTGAAGTCGGTTAAAAAGTGGTTGTAACACTTACGTGTTAGTACTCATCGCAAAAACGATTCATAAACGGATAAAAAAAGGGTATAATTATATCGTTAGCAGCAGAAGGGAAGTTGAATATTAAAATTAATTAGAAAGCCCTAGTAAACCTAAAAAGTAAAATACCGTTTCACGCGATACTTGGGATTGATAAGATAGGCAGGTGCTATGATGCTCCTCATTGATATGTACTGGCAACAGCTGCTTATATCCGGTTTATTTTTATACGCATAGTGTTTCACCACTATCTTACTAGATGGTCAGTAACCATATGGTCAAAGTTAGAATCACGCTTGACCTAGAATATTAACCGGTCCTCAATGACAGCTGCAACATAGTGTGTTCGGTGACAGTGGTGCCAATACTCGCCACGCTTGGCAGGCGGGTTGGCGAGCTCAATATGATTTGCGATCCTGAGCAGGCGCTGCTGACCACCTTTTGCATGGTACGAGCCGACTCTTACGGTAGCCACGGGAAGAGTACCACACAGAACGGGAGGGGTTATTGATGTCTCAAACCAAATTATATTCAATTTAAAACTTTGCTGTATAAATATTTCTGACTTCAAAAAAGGAGGAGGTTATATGTTCGAGTGTATGCATTTTTTTTTTAATTTTTATGTCCTGTAACCGATTTTTACTTTGAATCTTTAATGAATAAAGATATTTTCTGACGTCAACAAGACCTAGATCTTATTTGCATAAAGAATTTGGATTTTCCTCTTGATTTATCTCGTACATGAACAATAGGAATTATTCAATTCTGGCATGATACAAGCCGTGATGGTCGTAAACTTCACACGACGACTTTCGTTATTCACAATAGCGCTACGGGATGGATTTCTAAAGAAAGTATACCTGCTACTTAATATATGCAAATGTTTTACTATTATTAAAAAAAATGTGTGTTCTGTCACCTGTTCTTGAGAGCAAGTCAAAATTCTATGTCTAATGCCACACCAGCAAAGACGATAGAACTTATCATTTACTGTGACAAAATATTTTTTGTGCGCTTTTCCTAATTAAACGCTTTTGGGGTGGACATAAGATGGAGTTTTATTTCAACCCAGTTGAAACACTGTAAATGCCGAGTTATCCCATTCAAAGTTGCTAAAAGTAACGAAGAGAAATACTTAAACAATTTTTAAGTTTTTTTATACGTTGAATTATATGGTTGCCTAAACTAACTACTAAAATTAAGTTAGTATTGTTATTTTTTATCAAAATAAATAAGTTGATGTCAGTAAAAATACACGGATACATAAAAGAATGGATTTGATATTTTTACCGCACTAGCTGTCAATTGCTAGTTTTACTCATCGATTTCTGATTAAAATAAAATTCGAGAATGCACCTGTCAAAGCTAATGTCAACTCAGCGACCAATCAGAGAAGAGTGCTCTTGAAATAAGGCTGTGAAACTTGTGAAAAAATCCTGTAAAAGAATCCATCCCCCCGCGCGCTTTACAAGTTCCTCGATAGAGCTAGTGAGGTGAAAATTGATGTGTTTCATTCATGGGTAAAGTTTTTTAGCGTTTCATGTTTTGAAACCTTCGCTGCGCTTTGGGCTCTTCCTTTGCATGCTCAGGTATCCATCCAAGCTCTCATGTTAAAAAAAAACATCTTTACCCACATATAAAACAAATAACCATTCTTTATGCGACAATATGAAAGGAGGTAAATATACCACATCCAAGTATTGGTCTTTTATTTATAAGAATTACGGATTTCCTATTCTGTTTATTAAGGTTGATTGTAAGATAAGTATTTGTTAGTAAATAAACACACAAGTATATATATATACACACATATATATAGTCATTACAACTATGACTAAATAATAGAAATTAACAAAATGGAAAGTGATTGCACATAACTAAACTTATACGTAATATAATATTGTTCATTTGTAACTATGTTTTGTGAATAAACAATATAATATAGCTAAATATTACATAATTACCATTTACTGAAGCGATATTACTACACAATACATAATAAAGGATGCAAGCACATATATAAGCATATACACGGTTATGAAATATTTGTTTAATTGGTTTGTTACTTTTTTATTTTTATTTGGCAATCTGAGTGTTGGTTAGAGAATATAGTTTGTATTTAGAATGACTTTATTATGCATTTGATCGGCAAGGCGATTATCTATCTCCGTTACAATCAAACGCTTGTCAGCAACAAGGTTTTGCAAGGTTTTTCCATGGATTATAGGTGCGTGGGTTTTGCACCTATCGATGATGGATACGTAACGAAAACTGTCATTTGTTGACATTTCAATTGAAATTTTCCGCTTCGGAAATTGCATACCACACCTGTTTAGTTATTTTGAACAGGGAACTATTAACCTTTCTTGAGATGGTGATGTCAGATCAGTTAGTCATGTATATTATTATTCAGTCAAGGTTTAAATTTAAAGGTCAATAATTGGTCTATGTGACATTTTGCTTCTGCTTATGGAAACATATATAGCATCGTATTTTGTATAATGTGTTTGGTCAAGACACAAAGGACATTACTTTCTTTGGGCATTTACAGCACACCTACTTGTTTTGCTGATGGAGGTGATGATTAAGACTTTTTAATATCTAACTGTGGCATTTTTCTTATAAGATTTTTAAGCTATTGCATAGCTTCTATCGCGGACCTTGAGCGTGGAGACCGAATCCAGAAATTCCGTAACGAAAATAACCTAACACCCCCCACTCCGACCGGCACAGCAGTGATACTTTTTAGTTTTGCCACCTATCGATGAATAGCAGAACTTTTAATAACTTTTTTGAAATATCACGCTTGTCTGCTTAGTTCAGCAACTCGCCTCTAGGTGGCATTGGTTGTATCGGCGTTACTGCATAAGTTATTAATATATTAATTGCATAAGTTTATAAAAAATGCTATGCAATAGCTTTACCGCGGCAGTCCTCGAGTGCCACACGTCTTTTTTTTATTAGGAATAGGCAAGCGTTTGACAACTATCTCACTCGTCTTATGTTAAGCGATGATGCGGTCTACGATGGAGCACACCTGCCCAAAAGGTACCTATCCACTCGTGACTTGAAGACACCCAGAGTGAATTTATGCGAAAACACAGATTTAGGCAATGAATTCCACACATTAGCTGTACATAAAACGCTGCGTGCGTCAAGTTGGAACATCTAATGCCGCATTGCCATGCGTCTGGTCGTTCTCAGATGGAATCGGAATGAAGGTATCAAATCATGTAACTCCAAAACGCACTTCTCGAAATGTATCCGATAAAACACCGATAAACTAGCGACTTTAGATCGGTGCTGAAGGCTTTGAAGGATAATATAATTAGTCAATAATCAACGGAACACCGACTTTAGGTCGGTCGTTGATTTCTGTTATGAACCGTGTCTTGTTTTCTCCTATTAGCGTGTTACATACATAAGATAAATAACTTACTATATAGGCACTGTGTTAGCATCCATATGTAGTTTGTGGGTGCTGTGAAGCAAGGAAATCAATGCAAGAAGGTCCTCTTCGGTTATTATTCCATTCACATTTTTATCTGTCTACTGGTAGTTAAGAAAAATCTGTTGCTGTCTTTTAATAAAATAATGTTGCCTTACGTGAAAACCGGCTTTCAATTTATTCGTTGCCATGGTTTCATGTTAATGTAAGTAAAGGGCAACATTGGCAACCCAGATACAGTCGTGGTCGTGACTAAGAGAGGGCAAATGATGCAACAAAGAATGAATTTGATATTTCTATATTACTTTGTAGCTGCATACCTCACTGGCTGAATATAAGGTAGCAACACGAATAATAATGAATATTTATGTAAAAAGTCATGTTTACATACAGCATTTGTAAATGTTACTCAAAAAAATATACACATTTTAGAGACTCAGGCGTTACTTTGTGGATATCCATATCAAAAAGATTTAAATAAATAATATTTAGTGTTAATTCCGCTTCAAATTATTCCAGGCTAACATGCAGTGTGCACCGCCCTCCCTCCCGCATGAATTGCATGCAGGAAGTATAGTACGGTATACACATGCGAACTTACGTAACCGGAACCTCTTCTATACGTGCTTCGCCTCTGCACCAGACATCCTCAGGAGCTGTTGACTCCTTGACCGTTGGGACGAGAAACAACAATATAGTAAAAACAGCAATCTTGTTTTTACATTCACTTAGTTTGAAGTTAGGGACATACATTGTGCATACAATTTGTATTTAATTTTATGAGCAAGACTTTTAATTTTTATTAAAAAGAACAGTTCAACTGCATTATTAGTAACTACAAAAACAGTTATGCATTTTACGTACATACTCATAATTACTAGATTAACATAGTAACATACATTTAATGATATTTTTTATTGGCCGCGTGATTCACAAAAAATGTTACAAAGCAAATAGCCGACATGTATCCTTTAAAAAGCATTAAAAAGCTAGATATATATCCATAGAATATCGTTTGTTTTTCGTAGTCTAAGTGATTTGGAATGATCAGTATAAGCCAGACTCTATATATTTTTTATAGGTATTTTCTAGCGTATCTAGTAGTAACTAGAGTACTAGAATACTAGAACAGTACTAACTTTTAGTAATGACACACTGTGACACTTCTTTGACCCAAAGTATCCTCCGCAACCTTTGATGTCTAATCATCTCAGCCATAGGACATAGGTCTCCCCCACTGATTTCCTCAAGGACCGTTGGAAGCGGGTTGCTTCATTTTGTATCTAAATAGTAGATCTATAGCCTTAATGGCTGAATTATTTTTGAAGTGAAAACTTCTTTAAGCGCGTTGAGCAGTTTTCGGGTGAGCAATAATCATGGAGTTCGAACGTCACCGAACGCTTTCCATGAGCTATATGTATACTGTGTATGTTTACTTTTTGGGTGAACAAAAAGCGTGAATCTCGCATCATCGTCACCGCTCGCTTTCCATGTTAACTTAGAAACCATTTTTTTCGGCAGTCCCCAAATACTGCTCCTTTGATTTTTTTTCAATTTTCCTATATTTTATAACAACATAAAATGTATGAGAACCTTAAAACATTGTTCTGGTCGGATGATTCAAAAGTTCGTAACTAATATTCAACTTTCATAGTTTTTATTTAAAAACGATTTTCATTTGATAGACCAGCGCCCGGAGCAGGAATACTTACGTCACAATTAACGTATCAGAATTGTGTAAACAATTGAATAACGCACGTACGTACTTTTGTCGTACAAATTATAATTTCTCTAGATGACAGTTAGTGCATTATAGTTCCCTTTTGTCTTGCTGTGGTAGGCCCGGTTAAATACAAATAGAATTAAGACGTAATAATGCTGTATTGGACATACTAACACCTATTTGCTAAGAAGAACGCATTATTTTTCATGCCTATACAGTATTCTGTGCTCATGCAAGAAATACATAGCTAAAAAGTAGGTACATAATCAACATCAACAAATCTTCGCTTGAATTCGATTGGGCTTAGTACTCGGGATAAGAAAGAGAGTGACTCTTGCCAGAGAGGTGGCAACATCGATAGTTTTATAGTCAATTATAATACATAGGTTATATATAAGGTCAAATTATAAAAACGACAAATTTGCGGTAATTTGGATATTATTTAATTTCTTTTACAGTAAGTATTTGAAACGGCTTCAATGTGAAAACTTACACTTTGGTCGTGATATCGACAAAGTCTTAACATTTTAACGTTAAACCCGTTATAAAAATAATAAAGTCATAATGAGCGTGAGTCTTAATAGTAATAATATAATTAAATGTAGTTTATTAGAGGGTGTCGTTTCACAATGACCACATTTGAACAAATCATCAAAGATTTATGCTAATACCTAAACTATAATGACAAATATTCGAATTTCAAATGAAAAGGAAAGAATCGAATGAATTATAAGCAGTATTGTAGTATTTATTGGTTCATTGCATTGACGCCATGCCAGGCGGAACTTACAATAGAGGTAGTGTTTTTTTTTAAACTTTAATGAAGGAACAAATTAGGATTGTTTGAAATTTTTATAACTAACTATAGCTTAGTTAGCAAAGCGACAGAGACGGTATTTTTTAGTTGTGGGGTTCAAATCCCACTAGTAGTCAATTTTCTTCCTTCATACAATTTAACTTAAGTGTTGTAGTATATAGGTACGTATAAGAAATAAGGATCTGTAAGGTGCATAGAAAAGTGAGACGAAGGCCACTGATATTTTGCTCTTACGGTTATTTATTTGAGTTGATACAGCAACCCAGTTCATAAGACTATCCACATAAAACCTAATATCACACAATGTATCCAAATAATGGTGTTCAATTTGTTACTTCATAGTCCCGTAGGCCGTAGTAATAGCAACAAAAACCGCAGCAATTGCGCGGTAATCCAACACAATGGTGTTTTAAAATGGACCACGGCGCCGAATTTCAATGCACATTTCGAAAGTGCCCGTAATTTGTATGGAAATTGTTGAACACTTACATGATGTCCCCGAGACCTTGTTACATGACTTAACTTTTGCTTTAAGTGAAAAACTTTGGGGTATGTTTCCCAATGCATATCTCCATAGCACATTGTGGCGACGATAGCGAAACGGATTGTTGGAATTTGAACTCAAGGCTTCTTCTTTTTAGCCTTATAATTCTTATTTCCTTTGCAGACAGCTCTCCTAGATTAGGTACTTCTGCGCCACGATGCATCTTGAGTTCTATCTGTGGTCTATTTTGCTGCTTTCATATCGTTTGCCATAGTCGTCATCCAAGTTGTCGGTTATTGACCTCGGGCTCGTTTTTCCTCCTCTATAGGAACATACATACATATATAAACAACAAAAAATAGGAAAGAACATAAGTTCTTTTACAAAATGAGAACATCTACACACAAAAAGCCATTAAGTAAACTTGCATGTGACCCGCTAACCGAAATTATATTAAGTAACTAAACATGCGCAGAGACATTTAATTTTAACGATGTTAAAATGCCAGTCAGTCTTTTTGGGTTAACATACTTAATACTAATTGGCTTAAATTAAAAGCCTGCCGCTTTCTTAATTTATAGCTCTTTTGAATGGCTAACCTCCTCTTCCGTTGAAAAATGGGCAACAAAATCAAATGGGCAGCCTTTTTGTCATTAGCTTAGTATAATATATTAACATAGATTAGTGCATTTAATTAACTTTTAGCAAAGATCCATTACAATAAATGTGTAATATTTCGTTTGAGTATCTGTGTTGACTGTTTGACTCAAATTATTGTCATAATCATTTTCCCAATTTGATGGAAACATTATTAATTACGCAGTACTAATGTAACTATTTATACATTTATGAATTTTCTATCTATACGCCTTATCAGTTGAAATGATTTTCTTAATTTTTATATGTAAGGAATAATTGTCAACTACACATATTTTTTAATATTGTATAGGTCTAGCGTTTGACCATCTCACATTGATGGTTAGTGACGATGTGGTGGAAGATGTTATCACGCTAGACCTAGAATGCTTACTGGCTCTCAAGGACTGCTGCCTGAACACACTATGCGTTTGGTGACAGTTATTCAAAGTTGAGAAGGTAGACAGCCAGGCGGGTTCTCGAAAGTATCCAACCACCATGATGGGAATTTGATAACGGTGTTACTTTCATTGGAAGTTCAAGCCGTTGGTGGGGATAGAACTAGCGTCCTTCATTTAGACCGCCGACGCTCCCTTCGCTGAGCTATCATCGTTCCAAATCTCATTTATCTATGTATACAATGAATGGAGCTTGAAAATGTTTTACCTAAAACAAAAATACTCCAATGTGTTCCGAATACTATCAACATCAAATTCGAGTTCGGGGTGAACAGTCCCGCACTGATGTCCCGCTTCTTGATTTTTGTGTAATCCTCCTGCAAGCCTCTATCGAAGTCATCCTTGCTTTTTAATGCAACAGAGCAAGGCCCTGAATCGCTGGCACAATTTTTCAAAAACCAACCTCAGATGTAAAAATATATTTATTAAGTTCAATATTGTTTAAAAACACCTCCGGTTACGAAGTTGTGTCGTCTAAAAAATATGTTTGGTTCAGTTCCGACATTTCTAGTAAAAATAACCAAGACCCGCATGTTTTGTGTATTTTACCCGTTACTGCCTACTCACCGTAACTCCTTTATATATTGGAGTATGGATTTATGTTGCTAGCATGATACTACTTCAGTATTTAAGTAGGCTCACCGACATATTTGGGTTCAAATCCGAAGCTTTGACAGGTTGCAAACCTTTCAATAACCGAATTCTGGCCATGGGCTATGCAAAGTCGGTGCAGGGCTTAAGTTTTCATGTCGGGGATATTTTAAAATATTGCATTAAATATTTATCTTCTACAAATTTCTTCTTCCTAGCAATATTTAAACCAGTTATTCTCTCCTAATTATTTTTTTTTTTCTTACGGACTAATGCTGTTTGCCTCTACCGGAATTTACAGCTTCACCCTAATTCGTGTCTATGTCTATGTTAGAAATGACTAAATGCTGTTTACCACATGGGGTATTTACGGCGTCACCGGACTTTTGGCGAGTGCAGAGGGCACTCAGCCGATCACCCTAATTCGTTTCTGTTCTCGAGATTTCAAATATTCTAAATCTTAGAACTAGCGATGGGCTTAGCGCGGCACAAATAGATCTCTTCAAAAACATCCAGTCATGCATGCATAATATAATCGGTGTTGTACCACAAAGTCGCCCGTTCACTTGTCGTCAAACATTGCTCTCTGTACAAGTATGTAGACTTTATAGTAACGCCCACGTGCTATTGGTATAATGACATGAGAAGGTCATGTTTTGGCCGATTAAACTCAATATTAGTTGGAACGCTGACCAGTTAGTCATAAAGCCCGTCCTACGCCGTATTTAGCTGAAGATAATAGAAAGTATTTACTATGACTTCGGTAGTTTAATCGAAGTTGTCTGTGGTATCTGTAAACGAATAAAATATTTATACGTTATTAACTTTTAAACTGACGGGGTACAAGATTTATTATTATTATTGGGATATTTACCATACGCACTTATTTTGTTCAACGTTTACGCTGCCAACTGGTAGCGGGTTAGAACATTTGAGTTATCTATAGGCTCAAAAAAGCTGGTGGATTGCTCAAATGTTTTTTAGTAACTGTTGTATAGTAATTAGTTATTAGTATTTTACATATTTTGTTTGTTTTCTTTGTTTGATATTTCGGCACTATACGACATAGAGAGCAAAAAAAAAACGACTAAATTACATAGTAAATATCCCCGATAATAATGATAATTTGCGTTATTAAGTGTTTGTTAGATGTTATCTACACGATAATATTATGAAGAGGAAGGATTTTTATGTTTGTAACGGATAAAGTAAAAAAAAATACAGGACCGACTTAAAAAAATATTTCACCATTTAAATTCTACATTAGTAGCATAGTAGTACATAAGGATTTTTAAGGCAAGAAAAATAGGGATCCTTACTAAAACTTCAATCATAAACACAAACGTAAGCATGCGAATCCAGAACGGATCGCTAGTTGGCAATAAAGACAAAATAAGTCAATGTTATCGTCAACAAGTCACGAGCTATATTTGTTGCGAACGAAAGGAAACGCTTCTTTATTACGTCACTATATTTTAGTTGACATGTCGTGTCCGCACATCATTTCCCATTGGTTGTCGAAGAACCTTTTTGTATTGGCTTCATAATTACGACGTGTCGCAGATCAGAAGCAATGTGGAACAAAAGGTCGACGAAAGGAAACGCTTCTTTATTACGTCAAGCCGTTTACTCCCGAACTATTGTTACTGTGTTATTTAGAACAGTACACTAAAACACCACAGATTTACTTACAAATAATTCTAAGATCTCTAGGTGTGTTTATTCCAATGCATAAATCTAATCAATATGGAAAATAAATTTACCTAAATATCCATTCTTTTGTACTTCTCAGTATAAAAGTGATAGTTACTGATAATGAGGGGCCGCGATAAAATACTACCACAAAACAGTGTGATCCTACACATGAGTAAATTTACTTGAAGAATTTGTCTATATTTAGGCCTACCAAGGGTGAGTTCCATACACAACAATTTTTAAAAATACCGTTAATTTTCCACACTGATTTCGTTTCTGGATATGCTCGTAGACCTCCCCCATTGATTTCCACAAGGGCCGCTTGGAAAACGGCCCGCGAGGGCCTTATCTGCGAGCAAGTCGACAGTCATATGTAATAAAATAACAAAAATTTGCAAATTATTGCGAATGGAATGCGAACTAGGTGGCTCAAGTGTCTTTGACCCGAAATTTAATTAAGTCTTTCTTCTTGATAACATAGGTAAGTGGGAAAAAAACCCTTTAGTTTTTAATGTATTTTTTATGGAAATGGACAAAGAGTCCCATTTAAACCCCATTTTCAATTAAGCAGGTTGTTTTCTGCGTCATATAGTAATACTTTTATAGCCCTATCGCACACGCATGCTTCGGCACGATACCGATGGCCGGTTACGACATCTACTGAAATTTTCGAAAGCTTGTCCGCGGACATGGCTTTCTATAGATCTACGGATTTATAAATCGGCTATTTGATTTTGGACAAGGTGACAAAATATAATTAGATATATTCAAACTCGACGTAGCCATGAATTATCACTTTCGATGAAATTCTTTATCTAAAATGTACCATGGGCGTGCAGCCGCGGAGTTAATTAGGATTCCTAATTAAATAATGTTCTCCGCCAGACGGAACAAAACTTGCGCTACAAGAACCTCATAAATACTGATAGACGCACATTTTAATAGAACACAATCTTCCTTCCGTCAAAATACAAGGTAGAATTTAATATGGCTAAGTAGCATAGTTATAATCTTTGCCTGTTTTGCGCATAAATCTATCTACGTTCTATAAAATGTTGCTAATTTAAAGAGAGCTGGTATTACCAGTTTTTGTCTGACATCACTGATCACCCCTGACATTACAACAAGTAGCGTATAATATAAGTGTTTATAACAATGTGTGTGTCATAGGGGGCGTCCATTAATTATGTGAGGTTTTTAGGGGGGTAGAAGGTCATACCGAACCTCTCCCAATCTCACATGGGGGAGAGGGTGTGGTTTCGATAAATATCACGTAGTTTTTATTTCGCAAGAAATATTGTAAAGTTGCAAGAAAACTGGGTTGAATTAATTGAATTTTTTTTTTAATGATGAGATTCTATTATCTCATATTAATTGCTCTATTACTTTCATATTAATCTCTAAAAATATTTCTAATTATGATAAAAAAATGGGCATATTATTTTTTAAAATAAATCCTTCACAATACAGCATGACACTGCTGGATATGCTGCATGATACTTTTTTTTTATTAATACGTTTATTTGAGTCTGAAAACTATCGCGAGTTTCTTCCATAATTGTAATGTAACAAACCGACTAGGACTCACGTGGTAAACACTGGAACACCGACCAGTTTCGAACTTATTTGCAGTTCTTTATCTGGGAGTTATGATCGTGCCAGGCGGCGAGCGCGAGCCTTAGCACGTAACATTTACCACGTGAGTCCTAGTCTGTTTGTTACATTACAATACGTTAATTGCTTGAATTAACGTATTAATAAAAAAAGTATGCATTTTAAAAATCTCACGTGAGTTTAAGGGAGCGGGGTCCAGCAAAATCTTACGACATCTAACTTAGGGGAGAGAGTGGGGGGTCTAAAGATCAAGAGTTGTTCCCCTTTCTTGTCACTATTACTAGTAAATCACTATGATGTCCATATGAGCTTTTAGACTGCCAAAAGATCCACTTCAGCCTCGTTATAGCTTTGTATTGTATCTTATAATCAATCTACAATCTCTTTTAAGTCTCTTTAACCTTCAACTTATAAGCTTATAATCAACCTGGGACTTCAATGTTGTCACTTAAGGCGATGCTTCTCTGAGAGCTTAAGCAAATAGCGCTTGAAATTATCTGAATTAAATAAGCTAGGAATGTATGTGAGAGTGGAGAGTGATCAATCATAGATCCTACGTTGACAGCGGCCAAGGTCAGAATGAGCGATAGAGAGCGGCCGCGGCGCGGACTACCCAGCTGAGGTCACGTGATACTACGCAAAAGTAGAAATATTCCAAATATATCTACTAAATAAATCAACAACTATGGATATTGCAAAAAAATCCTGACCGTTTCTTGACTAGGCTTATACCTACCCAGTAACTTAAATTTTGTATGAATACTCTTCTTATTTTATTTTTTATACGTATTTTATTTTTAGCATGTTTATGACAAAATAAAACTATTGCGAGAATTGTATCTTAACGTATTTTGAATCTTGACTATATTAAACCGGAGTTACTAAAATTGAAAAAACGAAAGCTGTCTCTTGCATATGTTTTTGAACTATTTTAAAACGTCGCGTTTGTATATGAACGGCGCCTTAAAACTCTAATGGCGATTTAATACGACCTCCATAGAAATGGAGTCAGGAAATGCACCAATAATAGCGTGTGAATGTAACTGTCAATCACTTGGATTCTCATTGTTCTTCGACCTTAGTCGTCTCGGCGAGCAACCGACAAGTGCCATTATCGACTCGACGCCAACTTGATCTGTAACAGGTTTCACTCCAAGATTCAATGAGTCGAAGCCGTTTAGAGCCATTTTGCTAAAATTAGATTAAGAGACGGTAGACTGATCCATATTTACTTCTGTTACAGAGTAACTAATAATAAAAGAAACTCTTGTTATATTTCAAACGTATACCTACTAGTTTAAAGAGCATTTTATTAAATATGATAAAAAGATAAAAAATACAATAATAATAAAAAAAAGCCTTTTATTTCATGTACTTACATATTCGATTTATTGACAAAAAATACAATAAAACACAACAATTAGGGTGAAATATATAGACCCTACTTTGACTTAGCTCTGACTTATCTTACGTAATTAGTTCAACTTTGAGAAAATTTAAATTTATAAACCTGAGATTTTCTCTATAGGCTAAGCATTTGCTGAGCAAAGTCAAAGTCGTAATTTTTGACGACTTAGGGAGTACTTAGATGTTACGCGTATAAAAATAAGAATATGAAAGTATGACTATAGTACAAACAAATCACACCGATGCGTTTCGTTTTTCTCGCTGTCGTGCCTTTTTTGACAGGCCATTTATGAGGATACTGAAAACGGTATTTCGTATACTTGATGTTTTTAAAAAACACAGTTACCAGTAAAAAATATGTAATTTATAAAACATTGTAATACTGCTTTCAACACTATAATGCCAACCCTACACAATTCTATTATCGACCGTTTTGTTATTAATCGTTTCTTAACATTGTATTGAAAAATATAGTATTACAGCGTAAATGATTGACGTAACTCCTACATCCGACTAATATTATAAAGGCGAAAGTTTTTGTACGTATGTTTGTTTGATAAACGGCTATACTGATTTCGATGAAATTTGGTATGTAGATACTTCATATCCCGGAATAATACATAGGCTACTTTTCATCATCATCATCATCGATCATCACCACGCGGGTATAACCGCGGGGCGCAGCTAGTAATTAATAAATGACGTATAAGGAACAAGCGTTCTAAGATCACCACGTGAAACTCTCTCGCTCTATATCTAATCAATAGCTACAATAGTGAAAAGCAAGTCAATAAACTCCGCTAGCCATATATGCGCGGCAAACGTGTACTTATAAGACAAGACGTGTACTTACTTGAAAACTTTGCGTGCGAGCCGTAAGATTTCTTTTAGCATTCAAGGAGAGATACTGCGAGATGACGTCGATGTCAGATGTGACAAATGCTTGATTGGATGCGGCATTTATTACTAGCTTAGTTATATGCAGAGATCACACTATTGTTAGAAAAGGTGAAAGTTTGTCGTATGTATGTTTGTTTTACTCTTTCACGCTGAAACGGCTTAACGGATTTACATTAATTTTGAAATGAACATATCTTATATCCTGGAATAACACATAGGCTACTTTTTATCCCGGATAAAGTATAGTTCCCGTGGGATAATAGAAATAGCGGGAAAATCGTTGTCCATGGCTAAGCCGTAGGGCGCAGCGAGTATAAGATAAAACTGAGTTATGGTGTTTACTATGTTTTTTTAAGTTATATGTATAGAAATCGAGGCACCTATATTATAATAAGGTATAATGCTATATGTGAATCTCCTGATTTAATTCACAAAATAGTATCTAAAGACATTATCTAACAATAGCATACACGTACGCAACGAGTCCCTTACATTGAGTAAGGTTTAAAACTTTTAAATTCCATATTATTTAATATTATGCATTTAAGTTGCCAACTCGAGTGCCAATGGTACATTTTTATGTAAAAGAACTTTACGAAACAAATTGTGTCAGGGAGGAAATCTAAAACTTTCACTCATCGAGAGAAAATAGTGCGCAATTGGAGATGTATAAAATATATAAACCATTATTTTTATGACTTTTTAATTAATTTACGATAACTTAGTATTCGTTAAAATGCCTTCTCCATAAGATTTCTACTCGCCATACTACCCAATTAGTATATAATAGCGTGCCAGTATGGGAACCGCGACACTGGTTGCACAACCGATTATCGCCCATGACACTATTCTAACTTTATTCGTTGGTTTGTGGATATAACATTTTAGCACGAAAGAGGTTATATCATTATATATCACTCGCCGTACAAGACGGGTTAGTACCTTAGGGCCCCGTTCTCGCAGGGATCCGTCCCGGAGAGCCCCGATTTCGGTAAATTTGATTACTTTTTAATTAATTTCTTCTTCTATTGTTTTCAAATTGTGCTATTTATACAAAAAGGGCTTCAAAATATGATAATATTGGCGACTGCCGGAATATATTGATTAAAAATACGGACAATACAAAGACGAAATTTAGAATTTAGAAAAATTTAGAAAATTTAGCGACGAAAGTAAATTGATTTCCAAATTTAGTATGATACAAAATTATAATTTTAGGCATACTAAATATTAATATTTACACCTTTATGTTACCTATATTAATATTTTTTTTTTTTATGATCGATGGTTTTGTTTATTATATAATATTTTTGATTGGAAATTCTCGTGAGTTTGACCCATTATTATATAGATGTAGTATCCGGCTTTACTCACGTTTATAGTCAAACTTTCGACATAGGTTTCGGGCATGTCCGATGCTCATCATCTGGTGATTCTGCGCTGCTCGACTCGTCTATAAACGTGAGTAAAACCGAATAATAAACATATACAAGATTAACATAAAAAGGTTTATAAGATATAACAGTTTTTGCACATATTTAGATTTGACGTGAGAGCAAATAAATGGTTTAAAGATTTAGTACTAATTATTCTGGTAACCATCGCTAAAAATGTATTTCTATTATAAAATAATAGATGCCTAGGTAACCAAATAATTCAATTGTAATAAACACATTTTGTATACAACAATATTACTATTATCTGACAAAAAGTATTTATGTATTTTGTTTAAACTTTTGAATTTGTATATTTTTTATTTAATAGTGTGGGTTCTTGTTATTATAAAGTAACACCACAACACGAAGTTTGTTTTTTAAGAAAGTTTCTGTAATTCTATGTTTTGCGGCAAACAAAGTGAGAAAACTGCGATTCAACTTCGTTTTGGGTTACAAAACTGTTTAAATTTGGCAGAATTCTAAACTTTACTTATCGGTACGCCGTTATAACATTTTATCACGAAATGCGACAAATTTGTCTGTATGTAACTTGAGTATAATAAACGCAAAGTATTTTTTAAGTCGGTTCAAATCGTATTTTGTGACTAAGAAATTCTCATCTATGGATGGGTATGAATGTTGTATTGCAGAGCGTAATGGCCTTCTGTATTATTTCACTATCCTTTAAACATATCATGCATTTGCTTTTGTGATGAGCTGTGTCGAGCTGCATTCATTTCACTGCAAGGTTTTGAATGCTTATTCCACATAACCTGAACACGAAAGTCTTTTCGCTGAGCGTTCTTCTTGTCGTAGCTTACGGAGAACAAAGTTGCTGTGAGCAAACAGTGCGCAATGTACGGTAAAGGCCATGAACGACCTGATCAGATATAGAAATCAAGTTGGCGATATTGGCCTCAAGCCACAGGATATTAGTAGCCTGAAGTGGCAATAGGTTTCACATATAAGTTCAAAGGCGATATACTCATATACCCTACATGAAGCAATAATACAGCCGCGGCTTAACGTCGATGGATCCTGGTTTGATTCTCACGCCCGGCTTAAGGTTCCAATGCAGATAACATGTTTTTTTTTAATTTCCAGTGCTAGCCTGGCTAGCTACAATCTTCAAGATACAAAGTGTTACAAAGCACGCAGTGTGTTCAGGCAGAAGTTTTTTAAAGCCAGTAAAAAATTCAGGTCTAGGCTAGTAAATGTCTAAAAAAATGTATTGTGTGTCAAATATTGGTCTACAAACAATGAAAGTCAGTCATCAAACATAAATGATCATACATCTTGAAAAGATCAGCACCAAATCTAATACCCCCGATGCTGCATCCATAGGCGACGGCGATCATAAGCGATGGTATTAACATCGCGTCGTCATCCTGTTTGCTAGCAATTCATTAAAAAACATACATTTAAAATAAATAATCAATTTGCTCCGCCGCCGCTTTGTGCCGTGGTGGTACCGGCCTAGAATAGTACTCCCCCATCTCTTCCCGCGGGTGCCGTAAGAGTCGGCTAAGGGATCACGTACCAGAAGGTGGGCAGCAGCGCCTTCTGAGGATAGGAAACCATACTGCGCTCGCCAACCCGCCCGCCAAGCGTGGCGAGTATTGGCAAATCCCCCCTATATGGGGGAGGCTTCTGTCCAGCAGTGGACGCACATGGCTGAGAGAGAGAGAGAGAGAATCAATTTGCTCCGACATTTTCATTCTAAAAGTAGAGAGTGGGTATTCCAGCAAAGGTGTCATGAACAACGGTATCGTGACCAATATTTTAAGACGTTTACCGAGTAATGCAACAACGCAGATTCCCGCTGAGATAGTGCAATGGCTTCGTGGCAAAATACTGGCCAATTACAGGCAATAACTCGGCCTTGTGAACAGATACAATCATGGAAACAGTTTGCGAATACAAACAATTAAATTTGAATTTAAACCAAATGTAGCGTTCTATGACCATATTTCCTGGTTTTAATTTTAAAGCTTCGCCATGTTAAACTTGTTCATAAATTATAATAAATTTGATCAGATGCTTCTGTAAAACTGGATCTATGTTTTTTATAATCTTAGTAAAGATAAAAATTATATTTAATGTTCTCAGCATTTTGACAAATAATTAAATTTTCACCACACTTGACGATTGAGAGCAATCGTTAATTCTACTCATTGTTATGTATGTACAAAACACGGGAATTACTTACGTAATAAGTCAGAGGGTTCCGACCATAGTTTCGACCACATTCTGAGGTCTTTTCAAGGAGAATACGGGGCGCTCACGAACGCGGTCGCTGTTCGCCTAGAAGGTACTAGAGGAGAGTGTTGTTGGGGGATCTTTCATCATGGTTTATATTGACATATTATTCATGACTATTATTTATAAGCACATCATTATTAATATAGTGCTACAGTCGGTAGGTACCTACAGAAGCACAGAAAACAACCAGAACTATATTAAAAAAAAAAAAAAAAATTGTGATGTCACCAATTAATATTAATCCAGTATAATGTGCCTATACGTGGGTTAACCAATTTCGCGCTAGTTTTGAGTTCCAACTGATGAATGGCATCAATCATGCATACTTTAACACACTATACTATATTAATAAAACATACATACACAACAAGTTAAGACAAGTAAATAACAAAAACAACAAATATTTCCATAGGTAGTAAAAAACTACTAATCTAGCAATTCACTGCTTAATACAATTGAGTATAAAATGCCAATAACTTCTCAAATTACAGATACTCATCGGAATTGCATATTTTCAAACAGCTAATTAAGAAAGTGGCAATTCATGAGAAAAACTCACTGTAAACAAACAAACATCAACGAGAACCCGGTTAAGCAAATAAATGTCTAATTGCTGCCACCATAAAGAGCTCTTTAAAAGAATTAAAAGAGAAACTGGTTGTAAAAACTATTGAGGTCTGCCCGTGATGGAATCTAGACTTACCGCTGGGCATTACAATTATTGTTTACAAGACTTGTAAAATTTGAATCGACTGTAACTGTTTTAATTTTTTGTTTCACCAAACACGTAGTGTGTTCAGGCAGCAGTCCTTGAGAGCCAGTGAACATTCTAGTTCTAATGTGGTAACATCTTCAACCACATCATCACTGACCATCAAGTGAGAGTAGCGGTCAAACGCTAGACCTAGAGAGTATAAAAAAAACTTTAAATATACTCACGTTAAGGACTATCTTCAGTTTAATTATAATTCATTTTATCAATTCATATAGACCCTTTATAACAAAGTTATTTGCGATCATCAATTGAAAATGTAACTGCTAGTGGTAATTTGAAGGCCTAATTGCTAGGCCTTCCGTGCTTGTTATATCTACTAGGAACAGGTGGATACACGACCTGAGCATATGTGTAATAAATATTTACACATATGACCTGACTAAGATCAGTGGTGACAGCTGGATGCGGACCGCTTCCATCTGATCCCTATGGAAATCAATGGGGGATGCTTATGTCCAGTGGACGTCCCATGGCTGAGATGATGGTAATGACGATGACATGAGCTAACCAACACTCGAGCCACGAATGTTGGCCTTTTTGCCTTAAACATAAAACACATACTGTATTTTTTAAAATTTATTTGTATTTATAGAGTTTGAGAAAATTCCCATTTTATTTTGACCGATAAAGCTCAAGGAAAATATACAAATATCATTTGTATATGAAACTTGTATATTTTATTAGATAGACCTAGACATTCATTCATATGAAACCAATGGTAACGTTGAGACCTCGCTGTCCGTTCAGCTGTACATCAGAAAACACGTGTTGGTTGTTTGCATAAAATTTAATATTAATCAATTTGAAAATCTCCGCTGCGAAATTTGATGAAACTGCGATTCGACACATCAATTTTGTGTTAGAAAGTGATGCTGATCTTTCTTCTAAAGTCTCTCACATATATTATCAATCGTATTTCTTGTTCGCGGAAGACGATAATCATGAATTTAATGCTAATGTTTCCGATACTAATAATTTTGACGTTTTTGGTATTTGTAGGTTTATTATTGCGGTGAAAATTCAAATCACAAAGAGTTGAATTGAGAAGAGATAAATATGCTTTCTACTCGTAATAAATAAAATTTGATACTAGTAGCGCCCCGCGGTTTCACCCGCGTGGATTACAGTTTTCCCGCTACATCAATGACTCCACGGGAATCATACATGTTACCGGGATAAAAAGTAGCTTATGTGCTATTCCAGACTATTATCTATCGCTGTGCCAAATTTCATCGGGATCCGTACTGCCGTTCTGGCGTGATTGAGTAAGAAACATCCATCCATCCATCCAAACTTTGACATTTATAATATTAGTGGGATGGGATGCAACGCTAACACAAACTGTAAATACATTATTTTAACGCTTAGTAAATGAATTTGAACAGTATAAGTATTGTCGGACGCTGATGATGATCACAAAACTCAAAAGTAATTCTCACAAGGAAAGTCTGTATCGTGAAATTCAAAATACAAATTATTATTTTTATTCAAATACGATCACGTATAATTATTATGCAGCCAAGTTTAAAAAATGCTACACCACATGCATTTTATACACAGCTCTTAGAATCTTAGCCTTTGAAAGCGGTTCTTTAAAGGAACGTGTTACTACAAAAGGAAACGTGGTGTGACTATTAATTGGATATAGCACAACTTTTCGGTTTTCTCTGTTTTGTTCTAAAACTAGTTTCAGCTGTCCAATTGAATTCACAAGACTAAAAAGTGTCAGAGACAACAAAAGCAACAGAAAGTACGTTAACAGTGCTAAACAATTTCGTTATACAAACGTTTTAACAAGTCAGCGGACCACGGCTGAGAATACAACTGTTTTACGTGTTTTAGCATCGATAGTGAATTTTATGGGTTAGGTTATAAGGTCGATGACAACTGTATTGTTAATTTTGTTGATATAGACAGCCAGATGTTTTCGAAATGGTTCTCGAGGTGGAAAATTGTTAGATTTCGTGCTAGGTCGTTGCCCGTTCAGTGTGACCGATCAGATGTATCCAAGTGCAATATTAAACTACGAAATGGTTTTTTTTATCACCGTTATCTCGTGTATTCATTACAGGTTCCAGTTTTGATTGGATTTTGAGCGTAATTTATTCGCCGTGTGAAAGTTTTGATAAATATTAATTTTACAACTATCTCATGTTTTTAATATTGTGTAACTAATGCTAGTTCTTGATTAAAGTTGTCATCCGCTTAGCTGACACGTTTAATGGAATTACATTCTATTTACAATTTCATAATTATTTTAAGTCCTGGCACGACAAAGATATACAGATAGGCCTATATAATGAACTATTTTCAGAGATAATGTTCAACATTCCAAAGGCGGAGCGCTCTTTGTTTTTGTAATGGCGCATTTATGCTTTGTACTGCCTATCATTGCGGTTTGTGGCATTCCAAGCTTCATAAAACATTCAAGAGTTTAATAAATGTACAATACTGTTATAGCAAAGTCACGAACCTTGAAGTCTTTATTATAAATTAAAATCTGTAATTATTACTAAAAAGGGACATTGCATTGTTAGTTTTTTTTTGTGTTATTTTGTAGGTTCTACTATCTACTACCACTATCTTACTTCATAGACAGTGATATCGTCGAAAGCGGAATCGTGTCAGAACTAGAATGTTGACTGGTTCTCAAAGACATAGGTGCCTGATAACACTATGTTTTGGTGATCGTTTTTAAACTTGAGGATACTAGTAAAAAGTATCATAACATGCTTTGGATTTGATAGCAATTGACACTTGCACCATAAACTCTAGCTTGAGTGAGGGTTGAATCAGCACCCGAAAGATTGACGACTAACATTCATAGCTATCTGTCGCTTCAAATAAGGTGTGAATTGACGAAATGACAGCCCTGCTTCGAGTGCTTAATGTTTCGTTGTAATTATTTTGATTTCGTCGGGAAGCCCAGATGATGCGATGACTTCGCATCCTGTTCCAATCCTGTCAAAGATTTTTTTGTTAGCCACTTTCAGTTTTGGCTTTTATCATAACGCTTCAACAATAATTTGCATTAAATAGTTATACATGGCTGAATTCATAATCATCATGTATTAGTAATAATAAGTAGAAACCCCTAAAGTTGAGAATAATCTATATTTGCCCTAGATTAGAACCCTTAGTTCAAGTTGTTTAGGTCAATTGCATCCGTTAAATTAGTTCCTTTGATGTTATCGTATAATTTTACAACCCAAAGCATATAACAAAATTTATTTAAATACGCACTGCAATCATTGGAAATTTCCACTGATTTCCGAGCGTTTCACACTGCGATACCTATATCGTTTGCTATTAGAAAATTATGCTCACTATAAAGCCTTGTCTGCATTTGCACATTACTTCTCTACAATTCCGCATAATCAGCCATTATCTGCGATATTAATTTCCTTGCTTCTTCATTATGAGTTCTTGGAAGATCATCACCATTTGCGTCTATTAAATTAGTAAGAGGTTGGAATGTTTAATTATTAATAATTTTGCCGTCTGACAGATTGGAAAGGGTTCCTTATTCTTATCGAACGTTACTATCCTCAATTTCAAACACGACATGTGTTTCATTTTGTCGTTTTAAGGCTTGACCATTTGCTAAACAGACAATTTTGAGTCTTTTTGCCTTATTTTGTTGAAAGTCCTTCTTATCCAACAAACTTTGAAAAAAACCACTTATGAGAACAGTTCATGAAGTTTATCATCGAACAAAGTTTGATTCCATTTGTTAATTTATTAGTGAAAAAAATTTTTGTCAATAATTCTCATGGTAACGTCAAATGCGCTTGAACTCTCTTACAGCAGGAGACAGGAAATTAACAGGTCTGTCATCATCTCTTTCCCCCCTATTTATTTCCACAAGGACGGGTTGGAAGGAGCCCGCATCCAATTTTCTAAATAAGTTATTAAATAATAAGTTCTGCTTAGCATGATTTTAATGAAATTAATTATACCCTTATTTTCTAAATAATCCAACATCCAGCCCATGAGAAAAATGTCCAGAACATTCTATTATTTATGTATGAATGTGAATGTTGATGTTTTCGACATGCATGTGAATTGTCGGAATAATAACGCGTTTTGAATGTATCTAATAATAAACATCGAGAAATATTAGTAATTTGACATTTTATATCAATGACATCATTTATATGGTATATTGTGTGTACATAAATTTATAACTGGATATTATTATTTAATAAGTTTGATTTGTATTGTAATTGAATCAAATAAATTCACACACACGTTTCTCAAATCAATTATACAAAATGTTAAATGTACCGATGTAAAGTCCCCTTTGTGCAATAAAGTCTTATCTATCTATTTATTTAAAATAAGCTTGCGATTGACCACTGTCCCACCTGATGTTAAATGTTTAATAATTTAATTTTTAATACAAATTTGTATATGACGATTGATAAAATATGAGTAGTAATATATTAACAATGTATAGTACCTATCCGATAAAAAACACCCGTTAAATCCTACGACCCAATAAGTAACTGTATACTAGGTGTGCAGGAGGGTTGAAAACTGAAAAATCATATAAATAAATCTCAAAAATGTTTATGCAATATAATACCATTACTAAAATTTTTTTTTTTTATTATCATCATATCATGCAATTTGCATTATATGACTGCAAAAAACGCTACTAAACCTGAACCTTCTGAGAAACCTACAGTAGAAAGTCACAAGTTATTAAAAATCGGTTATCAGCTTTCACAGTGGACTTATCAAGAAAAGGCTCGAGAGCCGGTGTTCTTGACCGCGCCTACCTCGACAGCAGTAAAACCACCTATTGCATAAACGCTATGACAAAGTTGTTTGTTCATGAAATATGAATTCGTAAGTAAAAACTTCGTGTTGCATGAAACCTAAGATGTCTAAATTCTAAATGTTGTGGTTTTTTCTAGGTTCATGATTGAAAGATTAATATTGATTAAAATGAAGCCACGTTAAACAGTGATAGAAGCAGGAATCACTAACACGCAATGAAACAATTTAAATCAGCAATGTCATTGCTCATTTTGCTGTCATAATAATATGTGACACAGATAAATGATAGTTTATACGAAAAATACGTGCCTTAATCAATTGTTTTAACGCTTGTCATAAGATGATTGTGACGCAATATGTTCCTGCTTCAAATAGGTTCAATAAAACCGCGTATACCTAATATAATTCTTTTGAAACACTATTCAGTGATCGTGATTTCCAGTAGACTGTATCTGACGTTTATCTAGGAAAATGTTTGAAAAAAATATTTATTTCGTTTTTTACGAAATAGAAAAGGTGGCAAACAAGCAGACTGGCTGCCTAATGGTAAGCGATCACTATCGTCTATGTATTTCTGTAATACTGGTGAGCATTACAATACGTTGCCAATCCTTTTTAAAAGTCACGTGAGACATAGTTAAACGTCTATAAAATACCATTTCCATTGCTTTAGCACTTCTGAAGGTCTAGGTATCAGTATATTGTATAAGTTATATTATTACCTTATCAAGATTACAGATAATACCAGTTAGTTCAGTGTTACCAGCCAGGAGATCCGGCTTTGGTTAAGTGTCAATGTCAGCGATTGTGTGTTCAATTGTTTTGTTCACGTTTTAAGACATTGAAGTTTTTAATTGGACTATAAAACACTATGATAGATGCATAATTAAAGCTGCGACTCGTAATTGTGTTCATGGTACATTTCAGGTTAGGAATGTCTACGAAGTATGTTAATCGCGGCAACGGAGAGGCTGTATTAAACATTTAAGCCTTATACGACGCTATGTCAAGGCGAAAGCTGGAATCCATTGAATTTATAACTGATTACAGTTTGCAGTTTCACGTTATGTTACTGGTGAATAATTATGATTGACATTTTTATGTGATTCTATGAAAGCTTATTCTTTACCTTGAGTTCGTTGACTGAAGGAGATTCACGAGTTCAATAAAATTAAATGATAATTACTTAATACGAAAACCCACAATCCCATACCAGAACGTATTCACATAAAATCATTAAAAATATTTTTACATCTTTTTATAGCGTCTTCATATATGATCATATGCTTCGCAGGGAACTATTAACTCTTTCTTGTTTTAGTCGGTTTACATAAGACCACCGCGTGGAAAACGTTTCCAGAAAATCCTTAACATAATTTTGTACGTGTGCAATTTTCCAATTATTTTTTTTAATACCTAGGAATGGTCACCTACATCAGACCAGTATCTTGTAGCTTACCCGGTGAAACAAATCTAGCTTATAATTTTATATAACACTAATTAAATACATAGAAAATGCGGATCCATAATAAGAAAATCCACACGAACAAAAAATATATTATCGTCTGATTTAAAATTCGAATGCAATACTCTAGTTTTAAATATCAACGCCTGGTTGGCGCCGCGACTTTTCTATACGACCTCGAGTCTTCACGGTCCATCGATTGCTGTAACGAGATCTCGATACTTGATTCTATAGAAATCGACTTTGTGCAGCGGTATCGATATCGTAGCTCGATTATAACTGGCAAGCACTATTATGACTGCATGCTGAATAAAAAGTAGATAAATAGCTTCAGTGGTAGTTTATTACTGTTTCTATATATGAATGTTGGATATTGGAAATGAGAAAAGTTTTGTTTGTATGTTTGTTTGAAAATAGTGACATAATTCCGAACTCAGAATAATATTATCTTATACTTTCAAACGAGCAACTCTTGTACCTATATGTATTCTTGCAGACTCCAACAATATGAAGGAGAGTTTGGAAACGGATACTTTTATTATTCTTAACAATTATTGTATTCATATTAACTTGTCTGGAAAAACGACCCCAAGCTCTGTGACCTAGTTACTTTAGGTCTTAACCTTATTGTCTGTCTCTTGTCACTGTCAACGGAAGTTGTCCTGGGGACGCTTAGATCATCGGCATGGATAGTTCATTCCAATATAACTTTCAAATTTTTATATAAGCTGTGTCGGTTGTGGAAGTTTTCGTGATAATGGGGTTTTAAGGGTCTATAGCATAGGTTAAATAGTTTGTAAAGGCAGACAACTATGCAACGATATACATATATCTCGATTTATAGAAGATGTTTGTGATGGTTTGATAGATCAATCATTCACGGAATCCCCGTGAATAATTGATCTATCAAACCACAAAATAGATTAGACTAAAATTTGGTGCACATAGATTTTTTTAGTTACTTTTTTTTGTTTGTTTAGACCGAGTTATTATGGATGTAGGCCTCCGCTGAGAGCGGATTCAAAAATTCAACCCCTCAATATGTGTAACGGTAAGATAAAGTGCGAGTACGGTGGGTGTAATATTAAACACAAGGGGTGAATATATATATTTTTGTTTTTCTTTTATTTTTATTTCAGGTCTCATAGTTTGTTAATCATTATTTAATGCCGGACATTGGTATCCCCAATTTGATCCCATAAAGGGTTTCTTAGAAGCGGATTGCATCTAGATGCCTCATGCAGACTATAATAGGTAGCAATTGTCTTTTTTATTATAAAAAGCCGTTCATTTAAGAACTATGTAAAATTTAATGACAGTTAACCCTAAAATTTGTAGTCGACTAAAATTACATTTTCATTCCAATCGCGCTTAAATTGCATTGCTTACTAAATAACAATTATAAGAGCTGTAAAAGAAATCCGCTTCCCTCTCGTATTGCAATAGGCAATTCATAAGAATAAGGATTGCTGCATAGATTGAAGATTGTTTTTTCAATCATTATACAATTGATAAATAATCTAAGTAGTTAGATGAATACACGCACAGTTAATTAACAATCTGTAAACGAGCTACCAGTACACTTAAGTTTAATGCTAGCAGCTTGCTTACGAGATTCGAGGAACAGTTCGCCTGTCCCGGTCGATGGTCTTACACGGTCCGACCACCCCGCGCTTGCTAGTCCAATTAGTACCTCGAGGTTCCCGTTAGCAAGTTTGAACGTGCTACTAAAACCGCGGCCCCACAGTGTCCATAACGCATTCCAAAATTTGAAACCACGATAGCTCAGCGTAGGGGAGCGTCGGCTGTCAAACTAACGGACACTGGTTTGATCCCCAACAACAGCTTGAGCTTCCGATGAAGGTAACACCGTTATCAAATTCCCAAAATGGTGGTAGAATACTTTTGAGTGCCCGCCTGGCTAGCTGCCACCCTCAAGCTTAAAAAACTGTCACTAAACACAAAGTGTGTTCCGGCAGGAGTCCTTGAGAGCCATTAAGCATTCTAGGTGTAGCGTGATAACATCTTCGACCACATCGTCACTGTCCATCAAGTGAGATAGTGGTCAAACGCTAGATCTATATACAGTATAAAAAAATAACAAAGAAAAAAAGATTTCTGTGAAAATATCTAACAACTTTGAAAAAATGCAGCGTTTAGCATTTATTAGTACATCTACCGCTTACATAAACGCGTCTTACACAACGTTTATGTAACAACATTTATAAGTTTTCTCATTTCACTTGACAAAATACCGTAGCCGGTTCATTATTATTCATGATTTATAAATTTTTTCTAGTAATTGTTGATAGGACACTCCATTGTTTAGTAAAAGAAGATGGTTTTACTATAGTGGGTAATTATTCTGTTTGTCTTTCAAAAAAATGGGAAGGACTGCGGATATTATAGAATTCTGTTCATTTGTCAACTAGTAAGCTAGTAGGTATTGATTATTTTTAAAAATAAATAGATAAAATATATAATTAAAACGATTTCAAAATGAGAATCGCTAAATGTTAACTACAATTATTCGATTTTATACAAAGATAAAAAATAATATCGTAGTTAAAAAAACAAACTTATGCCAGTATTGAAAGACCTAGATACTTACCAAATCGTGCAATTAAAAATGTAAGTTCGATTTTTTAAACTTCGAAACAAAAAGTACGCTTGCGAAATCGTTTAATAAATAACGAAGTTCTGAGGGGCAAAGCATGAATATACAACATAATTGAAAACCGGATGCGGATTCGGAAGGTTCTCGAAAATGCAGCCTCTGGGTGGAAGACCCCGATGCTCTGTGGAGCTACTGAGACACTTAAGTGCAACTTACTACAAAATACCCGACCGTCAAACCCTTCCTGAATATCTTTACAAAGGCATAGCCATTTGAGAGTAATGATTTTTGTGATAATCTTTTATCTATGAAACTATATCATTGTTATTATATATTATTTTAAATTGATCTGATGCAATAATTACAGACGTTAAATTACGCCCCTTTCCTCTTAGCGTAAGCAAATATCATTTTCATTTTTAACCGTCTTCAAAAAGGAGGAGATTCTCAAGTTGGAATATTTTTTTCTTCTGTATCTTCCCCAATTACTCCAAGACCATTGGAAAACCAATTTTTGAATTATTTTTTTAAAAGGGTATACAACCCAGGTGGGCTCATATTCATCAGGTGGTCTCATGATATCGTGGAGAAATCGAGGAAACTCTTCCAACTTTACAGGCTTGAAGGGAATTAGGTAATTTTTCAAGAAAATGAAATGCGGTTGTTGAGTGGAAATCGATTAGTATAGTTTTTATACGAAATACAATTACAATGATTTTAAAAGATCACCTGAGCGATAGTTACTCATACATACTAAGATATTATTTAGAAAATAATACGGTCCGCCAATGATTTTTAGGTCAAATAATGTGTGTGGTGATGAAGAACGGTGATGATGGCGATGATGAAAAATAACCTATGTGTCAATCCAGGGTATACACTATCCCCATACCAAATTCCATCCAAATCTAATCCAAAGTGAAAGATATCCGGCTTTACTAACGTTTATAGTCGAATTTTCGACCTAGGTTTCGAGCATTTCCGATGCTCATCCTCAGGTGAGTTTACGCTGCCAGATCGCGGCAGCGTAAACTCACCCGAGGACCCGAGTCAAACTCACGAGAATTTCCAATCATAGTGAAAGAGTAAGAAAAATACATCCATACTTACAAACTTTTGCATTTATAGTAGGATAAAAAACTAAGAATGTTAAAGAATAAAAATCAAAAGATAATTATCGCAATGTCAGTGTTAATTATTTCAATATTACAACAAAACACACACGAAATATGTTAATAACCATTAAAAATTCTGTGCGACAATGAAACGGCAATAATTGAGTAATTCTTTAATACTATAATCTACTTCATCGAAATATTCATGATAAATATGATAATATCAAAACTGTTTTATGGAGCAATATTAATTTCAACATCGTTATCAAAATTCATGGCTCCAATTAATGAAACTTTTGACAACAGAAATAAAAGGTTAGGTAATTAATTATGTATTTCGATCGATTTCGTAGTTAATCTTGACCTACTGTGCAATAAGCACTTCCAAATACGATGGTTTCTTTTCAGTAACTACTACTGTCTACAATAGTACTACCGTATACGGTCATTAACATATAAGTTAACTTCAGAAACTTCATATATTTACATTATATTTGCTTTGTTGAGCTTTAGATATTTATAAAATTTATAACCTAGAAAATATACTAATTATTTATTATTGTTCACGAAAAGAATTACTTTAGAAGAAAAGACTTGCTTCGCCTTATCTTATGCACAGAAAGAAGATTGAAATGATGGTAGTAAACGATTTAATAAAAACGGCCTTTAATATAAGCATTGTATAGTCAATTATAAATAGTATGTTCACAGATCAAGATTTAACTGGTGACTCCTAGTAAATAAGTAAGTATAACCATTTATAAAAATCGTAACATAAATTCTCAAACACAAACTAAAAAAAACGGGACTTGCTAAGATAAGAAACATCACGCACTCACGCATAGGTCTTAAAGATTGACGATTAAACTTTTTGTACATGCGTAAACGTCCCATCAGTCATGTTAACTTGCTAATTTATCTGTGTACATCCGCATATTCACTGTATCTTCGTGAGAATAGGAAGACTTTCACCATCACGAGCCAAGTTTTTCGAGTCACTATTTCTAGAATAGTTATTGTTTTTCTCAACGGCACGTCTTCTTTGTTCAAAGAGTTCGTCGTCGTCTTTTGTTTCTGATAGGTTAGGATTTTAGTCACGTTTAGAATAATGTACCTAAGTACTTGAAGGAAAAAGGTTGGTTTGGTTTCATGGAATTATGATGGGAGTCGTAAATGTGGAGATTGGCAATCGTCTTATATTATATGTCCAAAATTAGTGTTTCTTCGGGTGCAAACGTGTAATAATGGTAGATTTATAACGTTAAACTATAAGTGTAGGAAAGAGGATCAAAATATGAATTTTTCGCTCCTGTATTTTTCTGCAAAAGGTCTAACTTCAGAAGAAATAATTCAGATTTAATTCAGAAATAATGATTAAAATATTGTCTACTCACTGAATCTAAACCGCAAATGGAAGTGTTGTACTTATATATATTGTCAGGTTAAAACCACTTAGTTGTTCACAACAAACCTCAAATAAACAAATAATATTATAATTGATATGTTTATCTAAGTTTAGAATGATAACTTTCTTTAAAATACACAACATTGTACTTATTGGTATATCTGTAAATATGTTATGAATGTTTAAATAAATAAATGTTTTTCTTAACTAACTAACACAAAGTGGGGCCAAATAAAAGTTATTTTATCCAAAAGCCCACATTAGTTAATAAGTTAAACTATATTGATACAGGCACGTAAGTGATATGAATTCAAGTTTTAAATAGAACACGTTTCAACTATTAAGTTGTATTTCTAGTTTATTTAACCGTATTCTCACGAAACAAATTTATTGGTACAGTTTACTTTACATTTATATTTTTAGGCCGTCACAGCCTTATATAAAGGTACTTCCTGTAGTGTACCCTACTTGAAGTACACAGCACGTTTATTAATAAATTTTAAAAAAATACCAAAGAAAGGAACCGACTTCAACACTCAACAAGTTCTTTTAAGACTTTGACTTAGTTATTTCACACTTTTGAGTGTTGTCAAGTCGGTTCCATTTTTTGGTAAAAAAATGTTAATCGCCCTTTTCAGTGACCTTGCTATTCACGGGATCAATTTGTCATTCTTTGTGTATCTTCACCGATTTTTTCACCCGCAATTAGGAAGTCTTTGAAGTAGACCTAACACTTTTCAGTTATTGGAGTGTAACTCAAAAACCGCTTGTCCCATTTTGATGAAATTTAAATGGGTAGTCCCATTTAAGATTACACTCTATCAAACAGAAAAATAATTTAGGGAATCGGTCCAAAACATTAGAAAAACAAAAACAAAACAGAAAAATATATTTTTTTAACATGAAAAAGAAACGGGTAATCGTTCAGGTAAATCAGTCAGCTAAGTTAAACTATAGTTTGTATGCAAGGCGAGACGGGCATGCGTGAGATAAGCGGTTCTCGAAAAAACCACTGATGTTTAGGTGGCTCGGTTCGTTGATCCGAAATGGCGGCAATATTGACCGAAACGTAGGTACAGGATAAATGCAGGTTGGATGAAATGGAGACAGGTTGCAGGGGCCATATGCGATCCGCGAATGTCCGTGAAACTCAAGGGCAAAGTTTATAAGATCATAGTGAGGCCTGTCGTAATTCATGGATCGGAGTGTTGGGAAGCAAGAGATTAAAATTCTTATATTTATTACACTTTAAGTTACTGACGATAAATGGACAATACCAACATACGAATTTAATTGATATCCTAAAATCTTTTTGACATAATATTTTCTTTTCGGAGAATTTAACATGATTTAGCACATGATCCATGAAGATGAAGATGAAAGAAAAGTGTATGTGGCAGAGATGCGAAAGTTGAGATGGATCACTGGTGATGACACAACAGTGTCATGAAAGTAGCACCAGTGAATGATTGTTGAAAGAGAAACGATTGACATGGTATGGGCATGCAATGTCATGAGAATGTCAATGTTATGTTACAGCGCATACAAAGAAAGTTTGGTCGTTATCTATATAAAAGGCTATATGGATATTATCCTTTTCTGTATCCTTCCTTGTTTATCTCCGGAATGGTAGGTATAGACACGTTAGTATTAAGACGCAAGTGTGCGCTATTAATGCATTTTTATGATTTGCTTAATGGGCGCATCGATAATTCCAGCGCGCTTGCTCGGTGGTCGTTGGCGGTGCCGGATCGCGTTCGTGAATCGCGGACGTGCTCTGTACGTCGCCTGTTTGCCTGTCCGACGGTAACGCTTACCTCACAATTTGCTCCGACATCTCAAGCTATGTCTCTGCTCAATGCCCTGCTTGCTCAGGAATCTGAACTAGACGTATTCTTTAGTAAACCTAAAGAATTTTGTAATCACTGCACTAAATTGTTAACTAAGTTGATAGTAACTATATTGTATTCTAATTCTAATAGTTGTTGGCTGGCTGCAGGCGTTGGTAAATACTGTAAGTGCAGTAAGCAATTTATGTAATAATAAATAAATAAATAAATGAGGAGGGATGAAAAACATATAAAGAAAAGAGTACTTAACATGAATGTGGATGGATATAGAGATAGAGGAAGACCGAAGAAGGTATGTATGGACTGTGTGAAGAATGGTATGTTAATGAAAGGTATGAGCACTGAAATGACTAGTGATAGAATAGAGTGGAAGAGAAAGACATGTTGTGGCGACCCTCCCTAGATGGGATAAGGACAAGAAGAAGAGAAGTGGTTGAATCAGAATCTATCTGTAGTTAGAATCAACCAAGCTTTTCATTTTAAAAATGTCCTTTACGTTAGCTTTAGGTAATAACAGATTTAATAATTGAATTTGAAAATTGTTATTATTGTAGTACTTTGTTCAACCACATTCATTTCATTAATGTTCGCTCACAGTTTTAAATTGTGTCGATGATTTAAATTTACGATTAATAGTTCCATAATTAGTCCTAAATCAATATCATAAATAATGTCTCATCTAAAGTGGGATTCTATTTGATTTATGTTCATGTTGTTAATTAATCAGTGTGTAATGGAATGTCGTTTGTAGATTTCGATCGATCTAGAACTGGTTGTGTGACTTCCATATGTCCCAGCTACAGAGGTGTGATTATTTAGAATTTATCTTTTTTCTGCCGAAAACAATAGTCTTAAATTATTGACCTTTGATTGATTAAGTTTGGACCTTTGATTGATTAAGTTTGATCAGTATCCCACTTCAAGGTCAGCGATGGTGTGGTCAAAGATATTATCACAGTCCTAGAATGCTTACTGACTAACAAGAACTGCTCTGCGGGTACTCGAAAGTACCCTAAACATTAGGCTGGGAATTTGATAACGGCGCTACCTTCACCGGAAGCTCAAGCCGTTGGTGGGGATCAAACCAGCGTCTGTCAGTTGTCCCTCAGTTTGAAGCAATGATAGCTTAGCGGGGGGAGCGTCGCCTGTCAAACTGACGGACACCTCGATCCCCAACAACAGCTTGAGCTTCCGGTGAAGATAACACCGTTATAAAATTCCCAGCATGGTGGTAGGGTACTTTCGGATACCCGCCTGTCTAGCTACCACCGGTTGAAAAACTGTCACCAAACACATAGTGTGTTCAGGCAGCAGTCCTTGAGAGCCAGTGAGCATTCTAGATCTAGCGTTATAACATCTTCGACCACATCGTCACTGAGCATCAAGTGAGATAGTGGTCAAACGCTAGATCTATACAGTATTAAAAAAAAGTTCGACAGCCGACGCTCTCACCGCTGAGCTCATCGCATCATCGTATTACATTTTATTTATTTTAAAGATTATAAGCTTACGTTTGACCGCTGTCTCACGTGATGTTAAGTGACGATGAGGCCTAAAGTGTAGTACTTGCGCAAGCTTAGAAGGTTACTATATAAGGTGTAGTGGTATTTTTAATCTGCTAAAACGATTATAAGATTGACTTTTAAACTCACTTAGTTGCGTAATTGAATTCAAAATACCTCGTAATCGTGTACAATTCGGGTACGTATTACCAATGACATTTATGTTTGAACTTTGACCTTATTTACAATTCGCAAGAATGACTGTTATTTTCGTTTGTGCTCAACCTTTTTTTAATTAATCTAAAAGTGGCCAGAATAGTAAGATTATATCTAGATAATTATTACGTGGTTTTTTTTTGTACGTGTTATGATGGTGTTTTAAAGTGACGAAAGCTTAACGGTGGGACCGAAGGCTGGGAGCCAGTAAGCATTCTAGGACTAGCGTGATAGCATCTTTAACCACATAGCCACTGACCATCAAGTGAGATAGTGATCTAAAGCTTGATTTATATGGGATAAAAGGTTAACGTTGAGAATTCGATCAATGCAATAAAAAAAATCAAACGCATTCACACTCCCAACCCCACACTTAGACACCCTTAGTCGCCGTTGGTATGGAGATAGCTTAGACCTTGGAAATATTACATGGGCTACTTTTATCCCGGAAAAAGTATAGTTGATAGATGATGATGATGATGATGATGATGACCGTGGGATAATTGAGGTAGCGGGAAAACCGTAATCCACGCGAGTGAAACCGCGTGGCGCTACTACCTAGAGTTATTAATAAACTCTTAGGTCATTCATTTTATTAAAAAATTCAAACGCATTACCGACATGCGCGTACGCGGATATTGAATAGAAAGCACGTGAAACGATGACAACGTCACAGATTATGTAGTAGTTCCCCCAAGGTATTGTGCGGATTATTTATTTGGTTAAATAGCCAATGAAAGTCGACTTGTTGGACATTTTCAGTACATTGGCTGGATATTGAATTTAAAAGATAGATTTAGTAATGGAAGCTGGTTCTAGCTCCAATAGCAGTTGAGAAAGATGTTATTTTTGTTCTTACTTAATGCAATCATAAAGTAAGAATGTTAACTATGCAATATAGAGGATATGGGGTTTTAAGACCAGTTTATAAAGTTGGATTTAGGTTATCATATTAAAACATTGATTAATTATTGATGACCGAGCTATAAAATAAATAAAATAAAAAATAAAATTCATTTATTTCAGGTTACTATGACCCATACACATAAGTTAACCAATTGAATAAAATAAAATTAAATAAGTATTAAATTAAATTAAAATAGAGTTAAATTAAATAGAATTAAAATTAAAATTAATTAGTCACGATTATTCAATTCAATTCAATTCAATTCAATGCAATTCTATAGCTATGGTTTGCGTTTCCCTAAGTGAGACACCTATAATATAATATACCGTACTACAAACTGTAATGTGAATCTTCAGAGCATAATATTAAAATATACAATATACATATACAAAAATGGCTCTATTTACACAGGTATTTAGTAGTTATATTTAGTTTAATTATACTTAGTTTAGTACTTCTGTACAGGTATTTAGATCACTAAACTGTAGAAGCAATGTCAATAAATATTACTTATAATTTTGCAAAGCAAACAATTCTGAGCTTTAGCTTTTGTGACGACATAGACAAAATCTAGTTAAAATCTCAGTTTTTTTTTCTTCTGATATATCTCTTATTTTTAGGGTGATACAAATCAATAAGCATTTAATGTATGATAACAGGTAGTCGTTTATCTCTGGAGGGCTTGGGCAGCTTCTGGGAAACATCATCATCACCACACGAATACAATGACATGTTCTCATGACTTGTAGTCCTTCAACTGTCGGGTGTTTTAATCGGTAAACTAACGAGGAAAAACTTTACGTACATACTTCTTATTATTTTCATTATATTTCAAGAACGACAAAGTAAAAAACTTCAATCAATCCAATCAAAGTATATAAAAAAAAATTCCAAAAAATGGACTTCGACGAGTTATATCATACTTTTGAGTGTTGAAGTCGGTTCCATTAGCAAAACAATCTTTGTTAAATTATAAATTACTTTCCATATTTTATGTTCTTGCCTATTTTCATTTGTCATATGACGCAGTCTTTTGTTTCTCCATTCATGCTGAATCATAATCACTCATGATATTGTTGGAACCACTCAATCGCGTGCCAGCACGTTAGCGCATGATTCTATTCGAAAACAAAATCGATATCAATATATTTCGTATCCCCATCGATTCTTGAACGTGATTTATTGCAACCTAAGCTTCGGAATCAACTCTCATTTTGTCGTTTCTGATAATATAAACCAGAAGTAGGGCCAGTTTCAGAACGATTTAGTTATATGTTTCTTGCTGTGCGCAGGGATTTCGCCTGTGCCTATAGACAAAATATACAAATATTTTGTGTTATGAAAAATATTGAAATATGTATTTAATTTAAAGATGTAATTTAACAATGAAAATGTAATTTTGAGTTTAATTTTTGTTTCAATGATTATAATTATATTTTTTTTAATTATATTTTTTAAATAGACTGTATGACTTGCCAATAATGACAATTGCTATAATAATAACTTTAATTTTAAACTCTTAAGTGTATTTATTTAATGGGAAGGGCCTAATTATTAAAACACAGGCCTGTGGGCCTAGTTTAATAGTTAGTGCCACACACACATGTACTGAGAGAAACTAAATATTGATTTGATTTGATTTGATATGTATCCCTCGGGAGCTCTTCTTTCCTATGGATGAGTATTGGACTACTATGTTCTAAAAACATTCAAAACATAATTTCGACTTTTGATGAAGTTACATAGATCTTGGTCACGAAAAGACTGGAGTAGCGATATTTAGAGAAAAAAATCCACTGTCAAGATGCAAATCCTATTTCAGTCTTCTCGTGACCACGATCAGTGTACATTGGTTAAAACATCGAAGTCAGTCAACATTTTATTTTAATACCTAAATGTGGGCAAATAAACCCGATAGTGTAATTAAAATGTGATTTCGATTCTCGATAGTTTAAAACTTTAACTAATTTCCGTTTTGGTTTACAATTTTGTAGTATTCTTTATGCGTCATAGATTTCTTGGGGCTTACCAATATCTGGTATATCGCTCTCAATATTGTTAAAACATAATATGTCAGACTATAGGTAAGCAGTAGGTTAGTATTTTTTTGGTGCACTAATAATGCTGGTATTTTTCCTTGTGTTGTCGGACTTCTAAGTCTAGTTTTTTAAAATGATTTATTGCATTAATAACATGCTAGGCGGAAATTACGTTCAAATTATTTGAATGAACAAATTAGGCCGCTAGTGATATTTGAACCTTTTTGGAACCTGCTTTCATAGATTCGGAAAGAAGAATAAAAAGTCGAAAGCAATATTTTTTAGGGGGATGACACCTAGAACGCTTCTTCTTCTTCTTCTTCTCAGCACTTAAACATCCACTGCTGGACATATGCCTCCCCCGTATAGGGGGGATTTGCCACTTACTTACGTGGATACTCGCCACGCTTGGCAGGCGGGTTGGCGAGCGCAGTATGATTTCCGATCATCAGAAGGCGCTGCTGCCCACCTTCTGGTACGTGATCCCTTAGCCGACTCTTACGGCACCCACGGGAAGAGATGGGGGAGTACTATTCTAGGCCGGTACCACCACGGCACATGACCGTCAATACCTAGAACGCTATTGGTTGAAATTTCGTTTAATTTACGTTCTCCTTGGGTAAGAATCAACAACATGCAAAGAATACATCCAAATTACGTCGCTTAATTTTTCGGTGTATTTTGGTTGTATTGTGCGTCAAACTACTGTTGACACAAGTGCGTTACATAAACTGTTTGGTTAAGTTTGGAATTGCCTTCGTACGATTTGTTACGCTGGAAATATTATGTGATATTCTTTGAATAAACTTTTTGGATATTAAGACAAAGTTTTGTATTTTCGAAGGCTGTACTCGTTTAGTACGACCTTTAAGGTTTAGTAGGTAGATATTGGAAAATGTTATACAATATTCATCATCATCTCAGCTATAGGACGTCCACTGCTGGACATAGGACAATATTCATAAGGTAGTTAATACAAAAGTAAAAGAGTTTGTAACTACTTAGAGATAAATGATAACCTCTGCGCTATTCTTTGAGTAAACAGCTAAATCATTTATCTGAGGCGCTATTGCAAGCAACTGATTTCGTGAAAACTCTTTGTTTACCGACTTCCTAACAGGGACAATTTTCAATTAAGTTGTTTTCTAGACTAGCTCAGAAATCAGCAATATATGAACCAATTAGCAATAGTATTTCTCTTTATTTGGAGAAAATGTGACGAAATTAATTTTAATTATCACCATCAATGCTCCATATATTGTTTTTTACAAAGTTTTATATGTTTAGAAGTTTAACAAACCACTTTCACTTATTCTTTTCATGACCTTGCCGTCACCTTGATATTATAAATGACAGAAATTTTATTGTGACCGCAGCGGTGGTTGAGATATTTTTGGCTGTCATATAATGCATTAGCTATTGTAAAGCCACTAAAAGTCTTGCATCAAAATGTTTCCTAACTTTCTTCATTCGTCAAATGAACCAAATTTTTTTTTTATTAAGAAGACTTATTTATTTATTATTAAGAAGACTATCGACACATAGCTTAACTTAGGTATACAGTATTGAATATGAAAAGAGTCATTGATAAGTCTCCACAGATAGAGATTATCTGTTTAACAAAAAACACACACAATATTTTAACATTCCCAATCCAAAATTTACACTTAGAAAACACAAACTTAGAAAATTATTAAAAAAAACTTAGAAAAATTTATGTAAAGTTCGATGCTCAGGTATTTTTTGCATGGCTCTGGTATGGCAGATGGAAGTATGAAGTAGCTTGTCACACAGGCAAACGAATCTCAATATAAACAGAGGTTTACTCGGCCCAATATATCAGACAAGTACCATGAGATCCATGCCCAAGTACTTATGATGGTGAAAATTAAACAGTCAAAAATGCATTAATCAACTTTTCTTCTTCTTCTTCTCTAAGCCATGTACGTCCACAGCTGGACATATGCCTCCCCCATATAGGGGGGATTTGCCAATACTCGCCACGCTTAGCAGGCGGGTTGGCGACCGCATTATGATTTCGGTATTACGATTTTATAATAATCAACTTTATTATATACCAATTCAGCTGTGGACGCAACCATTACCTTTTTTTATAAAATATAGAAAGCGTATGTTTTCATACTACAATAACAGTGTGTGAGAATCTCACGTTTACGTAACGGCATAGATTACGAATAGTTTTTACGAAACTGGCACAGATTAAAAGATAGTTGAGTTCATATTAACGGTGGTCATGTGCATGTGCAATGAAGATTTAAAAAAGAGACACAGAATATTGTGTATAGAGTCTGAGATTAAAAACACGTCACGGGTGGTCTACGGCCACAAAACAGGGTACTTAGGTAAATGTTGCTGAGGCAGGTATCACTAGCGCAGCTGTATATCAGTGTCAAACTATTGACCTTAGTACTCTAGCATTACTGTGACACATAAAAATGATAGTTTGTATGGATGGTACGTGTGATATATTCCATTGCTTGTTGCATTGTGTATGTTCACCGATTTTTCTACCCGCAACTATAATGTTGTATGTAACTTATGCGTAATACTTTACTGTTATTGGAACTCAAAAACCGCTTAACCGATTTTGATGAAATGGAGGACCACACCAGCTTTCAAATAAAAAAGAACGCTCAAAATCGGTTCACTCATTCGAAAGTTCCAAGGTAACAAACATTAAAAAAGAATAAAAAAACATACGGGTTGAATTGAGAACCTCATACTTGATTTGAAGTCGGTTAAAAAATAGAACAATTTCCAAATGAATGCTGGTGTTCTAACCTTTTTCATTGCTCACTGCTCGCATACAAACTGGTATTCTGTGACAAGACAATACAACAGATTCCAGAGGTTACCATGGAACTTCGGTTCCATACAAATGAGACGGTCTGTGTGTACTTTTGTCAGTGGTATTTTTAAATAATATCTTTTCTATAGAGATGGTAAACACAGTACAGAAGGTATATTAAGAAGGTTGTTGAATTCAATGTTACTATTTTATATTGTACACGCATGTCCTTAAAGAGGCTTATGTTTAAATAGTATTGATACTCAACGCAACATCGTTTCTACATATAATTATTCCACGTTTTACATATTTTCGATCTCTTAAACAACAAATTCATGAAGATATTTTTAAGCATGACGAAAGTGAAGTTAAACAAAACATAATTATATATATGTAATATACAATAAAAATGTGTTCCTATATTAAATATTATAATTAGCATTATTTTAATTATATTTAATATATAAATATTATAGCTATTTTTGCACTGTAAAAGAGATATAAAATAAGCAATACAAAAATTTTATGTGGCATCTGAATGCCACATTAAAATCCGAAATAAGTTTTCGTGTCATGTCACACGAGCTAGTGGTTTATTGTAAATCCGAATACATTCACTAAAATCTCATTCTAGATAGAAAACAAAACACTGTGTCAGGTCACACTTTGACTGCTTAAAAAAAATATCGTTTCTGTGGGTTAATAAATCACTTAAGGCCGCTTTATACGTCAATTAACGACTTAATAATTCTGCGGACATAAACACTTTCATAACTGGCTAGTATCATTACTCTGCAAATGTTTGTTACGTGTAAGCTTGGGATTCACCGTGAGAAAGGTGCTTGAATAATTATGTATAAATAAAAATGAAGGTAGTTAGGTAGTAGCATGAGAGTTTAAAGGTACGTGAGACATGTAAAGTGTAGAATTATGTTAAAACTCTTACAGCGCAGTACACCAACAAGTCGCACATTTAAAAAAATAATTAAAACTCGTATGTGGCATCGTAGCTTCTGAACGGATGCATCGGTTTTCATTAATTTTATTTTTGTTTGAAAGGTGTTTCAACCAGTGAGTGTTATTGACTAGGTACATGGTAAGATTTTCGACGAAGAAAAATCTTCCATTCGATTATACCAGATGACATCTAATTTCAATATGTCAAAACCTGCCAACTTAAAGGCCTCGTATCTAGTTTTTTAGGTTGATTACGTGAAATTCGCTAAAGATTTATGATTCCTACTTAATTTCACATGTAAAACTACTATAGTTAATATAAACTTAACGTTTGAGTTTCTACAAATGAAGTTTGTGTTCTCTTGCGATCGTGAATATTCAGTGCTGGACGAAAGCAAGCCGGTCGGTGTCTAGCTCATTTTAATACCAAATGATTCAAAATAGCCTTTCTTGTTTTCGTGGAGTTGGTCAACCATCTAGCAAAATGTTATCAGACCAGTATTTTAATTAAATAATAGTTTAAAATGTCACAATGTTCAAATATGAAATCAATACAAGATATTTATGATACTGAGCGAGAATTTTCGAGAATGGAAATATAATGTTTGTAGATATATTGTGGTGTTGACATAAAGAGTTAATTATCTATATATCTAATGTTCGCTAATATTTAAATATTTTTTCTCTAATTATATAGCAAATGAAATCAAGTTTCGTTTAATCAGAATTAGCCTTCATGAAACTGTTCTCATAAACGGATTTTTGCAGGACATAGATAAATAGACTCAAAACTATCTATTTAAGACTTTATTATAGTAAATATATATTTCAAGTTTTTTTTTTATTATATATTTCATTTATTATTTATTATTATATATTTCAAGGCTTGACGCCTTGAAATATATAATAATGAGAGCATAAAGGTTGTCTTAAAGTTCATAGTTATTTGACGATGTGCTATAAAGTATACTATGTAAAGTGATGTCTCGATATTGTTGCAGATTTCTAAAATGGAAATAAAATTATTGTGCTATAATATACAGTCCTCCAAGTATGTTTGTCAGTCCTAGTAATTACAGTACCATGGGCTGGGTTTTTTTATTCATAGTTAATGGTTAAAAGTGGCCAGGATGGAGGACGACCGTTGGACTACCAGACTGACGTCATGGCAGGGCCCTGCAGGCATTAGAAAAAGAGGAAGACCAACAACTCGCTGGGAATTCGATATAATAAAAATAGCAGGAAAACACTGGAAAACAATAACCAAAGACAGGGATAAGTGGAAAAATCTGGAGGAGGCCTTCACCCTCACATAAGTAGGGGTTCTTGCATATATAAACAATTGTTTAAAAATAAAAATTAAAACGTAGTAAAATTAAATTAAATATAGTAGAATTAAAACTAAGTATAGAATAGATTATAGATTAGGAAACAAGAATGTAGTTTACGTGATAGCGCAAGAAATAAAAGGCTTTTTTATTTTATTAATGGTTAAAAGTGCAATTTTCAAAATGTTTATTTCTGAATGTTTAATTGATCCTCAGATTGTCAAACTAGTCTTCACAATATGCAACCATACTAGTCAATATTTTTATCCTTGACCGAGGAAACAACAAGGTACTTAAATATTCAGAATTAGTCATTTTTAAATGTTTGTTTGCTTCAACTAAGGAACAAAAAAGGGCCCTAAAGAAAACGGTTACAAAACCGTATAAAATGTTCATAACAGCTGTTCGACGTTAAAAGCATATCGGTATTTACTATTATATAACAACTGAATTTGCACCTTCTTTACTGCACATCTGGTTGGTACACACCCAGATATGGAGAGCTGGTGACATTATGCAATATGTAAAATTAAGAAAACTACTCCATTTCTTGAAGGTATTATAGTAGAAATGTCGGTATCTTGTGCCAGCTACATTGCAAGTTCTGTTTTCAAAATTTCATATTGTGATTGAACTGTTTGTAGCAAGCAATTCTATTTTTAAATACATTAGATACTTTTCGGACAACGTCGTTGTTGGATTTGATCCTCTTAATAAGGGACATTAGGCAATAGTTATGATGCATATAAAATATATTTTATTATACATTGAGCAAAGGGCATAAGTTCACTATTTTGCGGTGCGTTGCGCTGGTTACTAGACATACCTTTTTAAATTTTTATATTGTATAGATGTAGCGTTTGACCACTATCTCACTTGATGATCAGTGAAGATGTGGTCGAAGATGTTGTCACGCTACACTTATAAGTGATGCTTATACTGCAGCTACTACAATAACATTTGAGTCACTAGCTATTGGTAGCCTATAGATAACTCAAATGCTCTAACCCGCTACCGGCTGGCAGCGTGCCCAGAATGTTAGCAGCATTGCCACCGATCACAAAGAGAGATCGGTGGCAGCGATGATCCCGCTATGATAACTATAACTACATTGTCTATTAATGTAGGCTTTGCTGTAGATTTAACATGAAAAATGGACACAGTTGCGTTGAATTACAATGATATGATGGCGTTCGTAAGGTCAATGGCGTCGAGCAGGCGTGCGGAGCCGCCGGACGTGCCCACAACGATCACAGCTGTCTATCTGCATTTGTTATTGCACTGTATTGTTTTATTTGTTTGCGACATTTCATTAAAATCAACCATATAGAATGAATATCAGGGACTATAGTCTGAAACAGTATTATAGGATTCTCATGTTTGTTAATACTTCTATTTTTTTTTTAAAAGATTCTAAATATTATACGGAAAATTCGGGTTAACGTAAACATAGTTCGTGTTGGTATTGAATTTTTTTATTTTAAATGCAAACAGACACAATAAACGTATTGTTTAATTTTATACTACTCTTCATAATACCAGTGTATGCTACTTCGAACTGTAGAAACTGTCAAACACATGTTATTCTCTCAGGAGCGCCACATTTGTATATAGAGAGGTTAAATTGTGGTCTAAATTAAGTAAAGAAAAATTATAGAAATTAGGAAACTTTGCCAATATTGCATTGGTTTTCATAGTGAAGAAACAAAAGGCGCTAAAATAAAACATTGTCTGCAAAAAAATAATTAATGTAAAAATCAATAAAGGAAGTCTTTTGAATATAATAGCAGTATTTTGCAGTAATACATTTTTTTTTTATTATCTTGGCCAAGAGTACTTGAAGCGTCCATTCTATTATATTTAACTCTTTAGTATCTAATATGGAGACATATGTGTATCATTGTTGTTAATATGCAATCATATTTACTTCACGCCTGTTGTAAATACCTATATTTAGGGTTAAAACATTTGAGTTATCTATAGGCTACCAATAGCTAGTAGATTGCTCAAATGTTATTGTAGTAGCTGCAGTATTGTAATTAGTTATTAGTGTTTTATTTTAATAAAGGCATTTGCCCCTTATATTTACTCGAACACCATATTTGAATGAATACCACACACAGCTTTATGGCTAATTCAAACTGTAAAGAGTTCAATAAAAATGTACTTTAATTTATTCTTAACCGGTACAAAACGTGGCTAAACATCTTGTACTCATCCTTATCCGTTATGCTTACCTTTTTTGTGAGCATCAAATGCGCGAGTCGACTACTAATTATATAGAAGTCAGCGGACCGCATGGGAAACACCTCAGTGCGCTCATTATTCGGTAATTCGAGTCATAAAGTTACGAATTTCAGTTCATTTGAAACTGACGTACATAAACTGCATTAATTTCCGGCAACCGGATTCCGGAAGCGCAACAATGGCTTCATTTAGGAACTGTGTGAGAACTCCCAAAGAGGTTATAAGTTTGAGAGCTTCTGGAGTTTTTACTATGATACTAGCCACACCCACACATATAACCATTCACATGATCAGTTCACGCACACAAGTTCATCAGAGATTTCGTCAAGATGGCCGCCGATGAACTCGTTTGATCACCTCTTACTTTCATTATTTTCACTTTCGTTGGAAGTTAAATGTTATTTAATTTATTTAATCTATAGACTTCCGTATGTGGGTAGTAAGTACTATTTATGTTGTTATTTGCAACGTTTATTAGCTGCATATTAACAGCGTTACTGGACCGTTACGTAATGTCATTAACGATTTGGAGCATTTGTCTGTTTACATTACTTGTGGAAATCGTTAGTAAACATTGATGCTAATGGATGTGTTTTTATTTGCAGATTATTAGTACGAGATTTCGTGGGCTTTTGCACTGAATAAAGGTGAGTTGTTTTGAGTCCAACAACTTCAGTATTACAATAAGTATAAGGCTTTTTACATATTATGATAATATTTTTTTTTGACTTAATATTATTTAAAATATTTTATCAAAAGACTCTGGGCCTGGAGAGAGAGAGAGAGAGAGAGAGAGAGAGAGAGAGAGAGAGAGAGAGAAATAACAATGATTATCGGCGCACGCGGCGACCTTATACAAGAGGGACACGAGCGAGCAGCTACGCGCCCCGCGCAAGACTATTACTCCGCGTCCGTTCCTATAGAGTGTTCATCGTCTCCAAAATACGTACAATAAACTGTCACTATCGATAGACATATTTCGACATAATAAAAACTCATTCAAGAAAGAGTTATTGAGTCTAATAAATGAACCAGCAAAGGTAAAATAACACGAAACATCTTATACAAAACATTTGTTTTTCTCATAATGAATCTTCTAAAATATCATTTCAAATTCACACACACACACACACACACACACACACACACACTCTATCTCTCTCTCTCTCACACACACTTGCGCACGTTGCAGATTTGATGTAATGTGCCTATATAGCGTTACAGACTGTCTTACATTAATGTTATATCCTATTTTATATCCTTTTTTGGCGGTAGGTAACAATAACATACATCAAACTCTTTTAATTAAGAGCTGTGGATTTTTAAAAATAATAAAATAAATAAATAGAGATTTTGGCCAGATCATACTGATCATACCATACATACAAATTTTACACCAAATCAAAATAGCATGGGTTCGACAGAACGACAACTGCTGAACTATACGCTGTAATTATCACACTTGATCGTAAAGACGTATTTAGTAAGATTGATTTTGTATTCAACTTATCAAATCAAATCAAATCATTTATTTCAAATCAAATCATTTATTTATATTCTCTAAGTACATGTGTGTGTGCACTAACTATTAAACTAGGCTCGCAGGCCTGTGTTTTAATAATTAGGCCCTTCCCATAAAATAAATACATTTTTAGTTTAAAATTAAAATGATTATTAAAGCAATTGTCATTATAAGCAGGTCATACAGTCTTTTTAAAAATTATAATAATTTAAATTAAAAATCATTAAAACAAAAATTAAACTCAAAATTACATCTTTAAATTAAATACATATTTCAACATTTTTCATAACACAAAAAATTTGTATATTCTGGATAGTCACGTGTCTATTTAATAATCTTAAAAAGATCTTCAGTCTCTTCGTATGATAAAGCTTTCAGCCAATCTATCACAGCAGTTTTTGCTTTCTTTGAGTTAAGGGGATAAAGATGAGTTGCTTTGTTAGCCGTATTGTATAAACGAGAGCTGAGAATGTGAAAATGTCTTCCGGCCAGTGCTGTTCTGTGATGTCCTATATTACATATCCGATGTTTAATTCGCTTATCAGCTTTCAAATTTGCGTTATATGGAAGCATAGCATGTTTTCGAATTACTGCTTGCATTATAAAAAGCTTCCGCACAGAGAGCACTGAGCACTCGTTGTATAGTTGAACTGTAGGGTACCTAAAGACCTTATTTGTCATTACTTTCAGAATTATTCTTTGTGTCCTCTCTAACCTCAGCAAATTTGTCGAGAAGGTCCCCCCCAAGCCGTGATACAGTAAGCCAAAACTGGTTGGACCAATGCACACTTATTTTTCTCAGACAATGGATTCAACCTTTATTATGATAACGAGGTAACATATTACCAAAAGATTAGGTACTATGCATGAATGTGGATGAATATAGAGGTAGGGAAGGCCAAAGACAGCATGGATGGAATGCGTGAAGAATGATGTTATTCTTATGAAACGTATGTGCACAGGGTTGACTAGGATAGAGCAGAGTGGAAAAGGAAAACATGTTTTTCCGACCCCGTTTAGCGTGGGATGAGAACAGGTATAAGAAGAATCGACTTAGTCCTTCACGTAAGCCGGTATAATAATAACAAGTGAAATAGGTATATTATAATATCCCCCTTACTTATAAACGTTGAATAACCTCTGAATAGTTATTCAGTGTTTTGTCTTTGTCGCTTATATGACAGTTTGACGTTGAAAGAACGAAACAAAACACTGAATTACTATTCGCAGCTTATTCAACGTAAGGGGGTATGTCTATAAAGTTTCTGTAATGCAGATAAGGCAAAACTGGTTTGACGTTGTTGCCATTTAATTTTGTTAATACATCTTAAAAAATGTTATGGCCACGAATAGCACCCATTTTAAACCAAATCACAAAAAACACAAGGTTATTAATCGGATTTTCATCTGGTATGTTTGTTATCTGAGAACTCCGACATTTAATTTATGAAATGATTTGAATAACATTATTTTTTCATCCGGGTGCATATTTTATGATATTGATACCTTCAGATAAGCCTCATGAAATTTTTATTAAATTTAGGTATTATTTTTCTTTATTTTTAACCGACTTAAAAAAGGAGGAAGTTTCTAAATTCAACCTTACATTTTTTGTGTTTGTCGCGGATAACTTCGTCGTTTATGAACCGATTTTGATGATTTTTGATAGAGGTAGTAATAATATAATATAATACTTCCGAGGTAGCCCCATTTAAATTTCATCAAAATCGGTCAAGCGGTTTTTGAGTTACACTCCAATAACTGAAAAGTATTGTGTCTATCTGGATGACTTTCTTAATGAGGGTGAAGAAATCGGTGCACATACATACCTCATGACAATTGAACCCTTCTATACATGCGGTTTACTTCAGTGTACTACAATTTTCCTTTTACTGTTTTCCTGTGGGGATTAAAAAAATTAATTCTTTATGTGAACTTAAACAATGGAACAAAAATAAAGAAAGCACGATGGTATCTGCGAAAGTTTTTTGAAAAACTGTGTTGCAAACACCAACGCCCTCCTCCTTAATAAAAAAGTACATTTAGTTCATTACTTGTATCATACTTCACATTATATTTAAATACTTTTATATAAAACAAAGCGAAAACATATTGAGATATTATTTATCACAATTAAATAGTTTTTTTTTAACCGGTCATACCTTTTTTATTTTGATCTGTCTAGAAGGATTGTCTAGAATTGCACATTAGTCGAAATGTAACCGATAGAAATCCGACAGGCAAGCAACTCTTCGCCTGTGTCCCAGGCTCTGGAGCCTTTTTAAGATATATTAAAAAACCATTGCCATTCTATGGTAGTTAAATAAACGTAAATATAAAGTCAATTTGCGCTCATGTTTTTAGTGTCCAAAATTAAAGGTCAAAATAGTTCAACCGCTATGTTTATTTGCCTCAGCGAATATCAACTCAAACCTATGTGAATAATGACTTTAATTTCGCGGCTATCAGCAAATGGCAAGACCATTAGGCATATTTATTACACATCCACAACGAAACTCGAAATCATTACCGATTCGGTCATCATCGTGTTGCTTAAAATGTAAAATTAATTATAACTAAAGGTCAAACAACTGAAGGCGTAGGTATAGGCACAGATTAATTAATAGTAGGCACAAGTTCGTCAAGTAAGTGGAAAATTTTGATTTTATCTTCAGTGTTTATATATTTTATCAGGTGTAGAAACAGTTGCTTAATCTAGCGAGCTGCATATGTGCTCACTTGCGCGTTTGGATAAGGCTTTTCCGGAAATGTCTTTGCTTCAGATAGCGGATGGTTTCGTTTATCATTAAGGTGCTCGTAAGCCGGTGATGTTCTGTTATTCGAAATGATTCTTGAACAGTGCACTGCAGAGTTTACATTCCGATAGTCTCAATAAACGTATTAAGCGGTAAAACCTTGGATGGGCATATAGTAGACAAAGCATATACTAGACAAAGTGACATTGTACAAGTGTTAACACTGAGAGAAAATATAAAAGTATATGAAATTGACACTTCAAAGCGATATAATTGATAGATGAAAGATGATTAAATTCAAATTTAAATTCAAATTTAAATTGAAAAAATATATTTTTGAACATCAAAAATTGGAGGAATCTCTTCAACACGACACTAGTGCAATATAGCGTGACTCTAAAACTAGCAACATTGTATTATATATTTAATAATTAGTAGTGAACACTCGAGTTTTGTGTTTATGTACCTTTATAAATCTGTTTATTATCCTTTGTTTTTATGTTTTTGGTCAGCCTAAATACGTACTGTGTGTAAATACGTGCTGTGTATAGACGTGCTGCCTACATTGCGTGACATCACCGAATGGCTCCAACGGAAGACCAGCGCTGGCTTACACCCGGCATTATGCTGAGTTGGGGCCATTTTGTGACATTATACTGCATTTTTTATTTTTCTTTGCTGCTGTTTAACTTGAATGTGTCTGAACGTTGGTGTAATGTCACAAATAAAGCTTTTTTCTTCTTCTTCTTCTTTCTTCATATATCAAGTGATCAACGAGAACGAATATTCGTTTTTCGCGGTTAGAGAAAGAGAATCGCTATGAAGCGATGCATCTTGTTTAGGCCCACTGAGTGCGACGCGCTTCAAAGTGCACCATTTTTCAATGTAGGCTGCTGTCTGAGGAAATTACACCCTCAAAAAAATGCCAAAGCGCAAGGTCTTTGCGTCTTGCATGTGCAGTTTTGACTTTGTTATATAAGCTGATACCGTCAGAATCACATCCAACTAATATTATAATAAAGCAGCCCCCCCCCCGGTTGTACTCGCGTGGTGATGAAAAACGGTGATGATGGTGATGATGAAAATAAGCCTAATGTTAATCTATCTATCTACCAAATTTCATCGAAATCGAATGTGTGTATGCTTGTTACTTCTTCACGCCCAAACGGCTACGCCGATTTCACTGAAAACTCAAGACGTTGGTGGGGATCGAACCAGCGTCAGTCAGTTTGACAGCCAACGCTTCCACCGCTGAGCTATCAACGTTTTAAAATATATATTACTAGCACATAAGTTCAGTTGATAATATGCACCTTATGGATTTATACCCACTAGCTTTAAATGAGACTGTACGTAGCACAAAGATCATTAACCTTAGCCATGAAACAAAAGAAAATCTTAATAATTACGGAAAAGAAAGGCATCTGGCTGCTGTGACCGACTTCGACACGGGCGTGGTCAGGTGGGTTCATCGATCTCATCGATCTTTGAATCGAACGAGAGTTGACGGGTTTGGACATATTAGGATGAAATGGTAAAATCAGCCACTAAATAATATATACGAGGCGTAAATGGCATTTTATTGCGATCAGAAGCAAAGTAAAGGGGCAGTAAGGGCGTCTTGCACCAACCAAATGATCCAGAATCACCGAGACAAATCACAATTTTTGCCTGCAAATTCGTGATTTAATCCTAGATTTAGGCGAGTATTTCAGATGATTTGATTGGCTCACGCGGGCCATAGCCATGTTTTCTGTCTGTCATGCCTAGATATATAACTTTTGTTGCGTTTTGCTTTTATAAGCGACTTCCGAAAAGATAGGAGGTTGTATTTTTTATGTTTTTTACCTCAGAACTCCACACATGCGAACTGTTTGTAAAATACTATTTAATTCCATAGAGTACACTTTCACATTGATTCATACAACGAAATGAATTTTCCTCATACACAATTCATCAAAATGAAATTAAGTACCTACACAATTTTGTGCTGCACTTACATTTCATCGAAATTGTTTTAGTAGGTGAGTAAGTACCTGTTTATAAATATTTCACCAAGATTTTGAAAAATGTATTCAAGTATGAAGTCCGCTACATCATAACTCCGACAGATATAGACATATTAAGGCAATTCTATTTTATAAAGGTATGCTTTCGGATTATTCACATTTTAAAAAAATCAATAGAGAAATATAAATTTATTGTTCTAAATAATGTTCTATATTATCATAGTATGTTATATATACGTAGCCAATTTAATTTTTTTTTTTAAATGTAAGCTCTGTTGTGGTTTTTTGGGATTGTATGGTGAAAACGAACGCAATTCTACCATTTATATATTACAATTATTCTGTACAAATCTTATTTTATGATATATTTATCTTGTTTTCTGATGAACGAGTACATTTTAGGCACGTAGAATCACTTTCACCATTTTTTAGTTTAACACAAGACTAATTATAATCTGACCCTAATGGCATAATCAAAATTACCGTGTCATCTATAATTCCATTGTATTCTCCCTGATTGTATAAGATAATCGATATCTTAATCGAGAGGCAGTGTCGATTCGATTAAACCGGTCCATCACGGTGAAATTAGAAAATGGCCGGAGAATATGCAAAGACGATATCGCACCAACCCATAGTAGATTTTTACAGTAGCTCAACTTATACCTTTGAGTATAAAGCCTAAAGGCCTACAGGCTAGTTTATGTGTCTGAGACAAATTCAAACCCAGTTTTTCTTAACTTTATGCGTTGCTTTATATGGCTTTATTTCAATATGTGTACGTAAGTTTCGGTTTCAGATTTGGCCGAAACTGAGAGCCTGACCGAAAGTTCAGTTTCGTTTTCGGTGTCGATCGACCACTAGAAAATGTGAAAAGGAGGCAAAAAACAAGCATAATCTAATATCAAGTTCATGTACTGTCTCAACGTATACTGTGTCGAAAGTCTAACACCTGTTCCTTTCGCCAATGTAACATTATTGTAACATTATGTAAGATTAGGTCTCGGTCAGAGAACGATAGGAGTTGGAGAAATTTTATGTCGCTTCGTGATTTATGGTATCTTGATTTATTAATTTTACTTCCCATTCATGTTTCCTCTCTGCTAATTTCCCTTTTTTCTAGTGTTGATTGACATTCTGTCACTTGAAAGCTATTGTTTATTTATAACATTTTTGTGAACCTGTTTTCTAATTCAGTACAAATTTAGCTCAGCTTTCTTCGAAACTACATTTAATTACTCATATTAAATTACTAAGTACATTTTTTCACAGTTGCCATATTTAAATTTGTAATCTTCTTCTGACCCACAAAAATTACAAACCAACTGTTGGAGCATTTTTCTTCCATAACAAACTCTATTCTATTGAAATAAAGTTCACTTCCCTTTACATTTTGTTGTTTAATATCTTGTGTAACGAACATGTGTTTTCTCTATCTGTACGTGCAACACAGTTATTATATTCTTACCAAATATAAGTTTAAATTCTAGACGTATTTTATTATTTTGCGATAGTTACATTCATCAATGTAGACGATGTTGCCTACTTCGATGAATGTAGCCAATATTGTTATTAAACAAGGCCTTTTCTCTCTTTACAATTTCTCATTGGATTCGGTTCACATGATACCAACATAGTGAACGTGACCGTGATTGAGTTCGAATACGTATTAAAATATTCAAATGTGCTTTACCAAGTTAACTACAAAAGTTTCAGTAAGTATCAACGCCATCTATCCGAAATAACCTTGTTTTGGATATATATGGCGTTGATACAGCCCTGTTGTATAAAAAAATAGAAGAGACATTTCGATTGTGATTGCGCCTTTAGCACAAAGAACTTGCGTGAAATTGTTTGTATCTTCGTCTTATAAACAAAAGAACATCAGTCATCAACTAACTAACACAACATTCATTGTTACTATTTTTAACCGACTTCAAACAAGGAGGCTACTCAAATCGACCGTATATATATATATTTTGTGTGTTCGCGGATAACTTCTTCGTTTATGAACCGATTTAGATGATTCTTTTTATGTGTGTTTGCGAGATGGGACGGTGCGACGAACGCACCGCACTCAAGATTCTGATGAAGGCTTCCGGAAGAAGCCGAAATAATTGTCGATCGTGATATCGACTACGCGTAAGTGCAACGTTATACCCGTTGAAACAGTGTATAGATTCTTTTTTGTTTGACAGAGTATACTTCCGTGGCAGTCCCATTTAAATTTCATCAAAATCGGACATGCGGTTTTTGAGTTACACTCCAATAACTGAAAAGTGTTTCGCATATCTCGACGATATGATAGTTGCGAGTGAAGACATCGGAGAACATGACAGTGACATGAGAAATGACAATTGATCCATATATAGGAAACGTAAATAAAAAGGATGAAAAAAAAATTTTAACAAAAAATAGAACTGACTTTAATACTCAAAAGTGTGAAATAACTTGTCGAAGTCGTTACCATGAGCACAATATTGTAATGATAGTTACTTTTGTGAACTATCATGGTACCACATTGTTAATAAATCATTCGAGGCTTGATCGCGAGAAAAACATTTAGTAATTTATTTACTTCGACGTTAATAATAAACGAGGTAAATAAATTACTAAATGTTTTTCTCGCGATCAAGCCCCGATTGATTTATTAACAATGTGTTCGAATCGCGAAAGTCTATAAATTACTATCATGGTACCGACTTCAACTAGTTATTTCATACTTTTGAGTGTTGAAGTCGGTTCCATTTTTTGGTAATTTATTTTTTTCCCAAAAATTTGAACCGACTTCAACACTAATAGTAGGTATAAGCACGCATTTTTCAGTTTTTGACTTGTAACTCAAAAATGCTCGTCCAATTTTGATGAAATTTAAATGGGACCACACGTGAAGCACCAGCTTTTAAATAAAAACGGAACGATCAAAATCGGTTCACCCAGTCGGAAGCTATGCGGTAACAAACACAAATATAAAAAAAACCTACGGGTCGAATTGAGAACCTCCTCCTTTTTGTTAAAAAATTTTTTCGCCATAAATTATGTTGATTGATTGAACATCGCTCATAAAAGTAAATATGACAGACTCTGTGTCACAGTTGTACTAGATAAATGTCACTTAGTACTGTAGTAGTTTTTCAGTGTCGCAATACGTGATAAGTCTTCTTACAGGGCTGGCTTCTTGAGTTATATATCAATGCACAACGCTTGGTCTAGTAGTAAGCTATTTTTTATTTTCGTCGGAAAGTTTTTTATATAGTGATTGATGTTAACACCCTAGTCTAAAATGGTTTGAATTAACCATTTTAGAGCATTATAAGTAGCCAATGAGTTCCGCATTGATTCCTTTGAAACAGTACATTATAATTATATCCCTGACTGTTGGTAATTGGAAACCGATTCAGTTGCGTTTTCTCGAACGTTCGATGAACTAATTGTTTGTTTTTGTAATTTATTGTTGGTCAGCAAAAAAACTATCGGCTGAGGACGGCGTCGGCTGAATTCACTATTTTATTAACAGCAAAATAATTAAAATATATACAACTTCGTAAGTAAAGTTATTAGATTTATGAAACGAGTTATAAGAAGTATCATATATTTTTCTTGTCCCGCTCGTCCTGTTTTAGCTAGAGAAAGAAACTTGAAAATGTGCCTAACACTTGCAATCCACCTGGGTAGGGAAGAAAATTCCTTACAAAATTTATTTTATTTTAATTTGATTAACATTCACACAAGGTCTTCAGGTCCCAAACTAGGCAGAGCCTCTACTATGGTAACCTGATGACTGATATATATACTTATATACATATACACACCCAGACACACTTCAAACAGATATGTTCATACACACAAATGTTTGACCTCTCCGGGAATCGAACCCGGGACCAGCGGCTCAGAAGGCAGAGTGCTACCAACTGCGCCAACCGGCCAGTATTGGCCGGCTATATATAAAATGTTTCTTTTCAATTCATTCCTCGAGACTCCTGCGTAGACACATTTAGTAAGATAACGGCGCTTTGGCAACTCTTCCTAATAAAGAGGTAATATGGAATATTCCCGTCTGTCCCCTCAAAGAAACAAACCGTTATAATATGTATTCCTCCGGGATACAGATGGTTAATTTTGTTACCGTTTATCCCCATGAAAGGACAGATTATGGGTACTGACGGGAATACTTCACAAATATGTGTACCTATTATAGAAATAGTAAGTCTTGTCAGATCTAAGTCAACCCGAGACAGGGTATCCTAGTGGGTTGGCTATGGCACATTGATATATATATATATATTCTATGAGTATTGTAATGTGTTAATCTTTTATATTAATATTTCATTAGTATTTTGTAGTATTGTTATTCTTTATACTTTTACTTTACTTTACTAAGTGTTAAATGGTTTTTTTTTGTGATCAGTGAAATACAAATAAAAGGCCCGCCTGATGGCAGCGATTAACGTCACTTACGCACATTTGCAATACCATTGACACTTGCGATGCTTATTTATGATTATTCATCTATTTTGAACTTTAATGAAAGACCGAACATGGAACGACTTTCCACATTTTAAATGGATGCGGCAGTTTTTTACCTAGTGCAGATTGGATGTAACCGTTGTGCAGTTACTAAGTATCGAAAAACAGTATTATTTATCGTTTTCAATCTTCTCGACTAGATCAGGAAGTCGATATAAATAATTCTTTCTACTCATTATGCAAGAGTTTCTCACGGCTCAACTGAACTTATTGCTTTAATGTGGATGCGTTAGTGCACGACATCGCAATAAATTATGAGTCGAATGTCTATGATGTTCATTTTGAATGGAACACTTGCTTTGATAAATATTTATTTTTGTTAGGTCCAGTTTACATAGTTCCATTCAATGTTTTCTTTTCTCTCACACTCAAACCCCCGCACTAGGATTCCTTGTGTCGCGGGAGGCATTGACACACACAATCACAGCACACAAACATCCAAGACCTGGGAGAAACACCTACACTCATCGCATTAATGTTGGCCCCTGCCGGGATTCGAAGTCAGGGTCCCCGCGAACCGAAGTCAACCCACTGACGACTGAGCCACAGCAATCGTCATTTAGTGCTAAACAAAATTATCTTAAAATTTTGATTCATCTCGTAACTAGAGGCATGTACATATATATACGTACTCGGAAATTCTCTAAGACTTTAGGCAGACAATATGACACCTGTTTTACGGATCGGTAAGCAGACGATACTGATTTCTTCAACCATTATAATGCTTCATTATCCCTGGGTAACGTAGGCTATATTTATAACTAACAAAGGCCAAAAAAATTCTTCCATTCCGTAGGTACTCTGCGAAAACTATCGATGATAGAACAAAAAGATGTATTACAATATCAAAGAACATAACAATATCTAAAAAAAACTATGCGACATCATTGCAGTTAGATCACTATAGACACTTTTTTATAGTAAAACCCTTGGAGTTCCGACCGAAAACAGTAACAGTAACGTTCTCACGCTACTCGTGCCTTAATATCAATCCTTAATCATAAGTATAATCATAATCAGGGGTGTTTCAGTGCCCGTAGACTGCTTTTTAAATTATATAAATTAGACATTTCAATCAAAAGATATCATAAAAAAAAATTTAACAAAAAATGCAACCGACTTCAACACTCAAAAGTGTGAAATAACTTGTTGAAGTCGGTACCATGATAGTTCACACAAAAGTAACTATCATCACAATATTGTGCTCATGGTACCGACTTCGACAAGTTATATCACACTTTTGAGTGTTGAAGTCGGTTGCATTTTATGTTTTGCATTTATTTTATTAAAAGTTTTTTTTAAAATGTTATTTTAATTTAAAGTAAAAGAAATTTATTTTTAGGAAAATGGTTTGTTTGTATACTTTGTAGATGTTTTACTACTATTTTACTTGATGGTCAGCAACAAGGGCACACTGATAAACTAAAATTAAGTCTTTGAATATTGAACACTACGATTTAACAACTGCTTGTGCAAATGTTTTAAATGATTTATACTGTAGAATTTACTGTTGTAGAATTTACTAGTGTGTTAGTTACACACTTGAGGGTAAGTGACGATGTGGTCGAATTTTAGAAAACGTTATTATGTTAACTGGATCCCAGGACTTCTGCCTGTGTTTTGATGACAGTTTGTCAATCTTGAGAATGGTACTGTGGATGATAACGATGTCAGCGTCACCGGCAGCTCAAGCTGAGGGAAAGAAAGGATCGAACTAGCGACTATTATGTTGGCAGTCGACACTCTACACTGCTGGGCTACCATTGCTTCAAAATTTATAAAAAAAAAAATACCTTTAACTTGTGCTTACTGGAAATCTTTGGTTGAAGTGTGACGAAATGTTAGTGTTAGTCGGCCATACAAACAAAGATTACGCAAAAAAAAATAGCCTAATTCAATTTAAATTCGGAACACCGGACCACCCAGTTTCCGAACAATGGAACAAAAGCCGCCGTTTTGCAATCCAGTTGACGCGATCATAGTGAACGATATTTTTTAAAATTGATTCGTTTGTCGAACACTAAATTATCTTGGAAATTTATATCTTAGCTCTACAAGTTTACAGTCTACAATTGGTTTTGTTGAACTTACGTCCTTTTTGGTAATGAATGGGCTAAATGTAGAGTGGGCCCTTTGATCGATGATGAAAACGCGCTACGTGCAGTGAGGTGAGGCATAATTCGCTCATTATGGCTTTAATGGCGGGCTATGAAATTGGTTGAAGTTTCGCGCCAACCGTAATTGCAGCTGTTACGTGTACTGAGCGACGTTTAAGGGTATATCGATGTTGGTTTATAATTTAAAACTGAACTAGTTTCCATGCACACTATAATAACCTTTTGACTAAATTTAAGTAAAAAGCGAGTGTCACAATTTTAACACTAGTAATATGGATAAAATACCGTTTTTTAAAGAAACAACTGGCAAATAAGTAGACGGCTTATGAACTACTAAGATACTTTGCAAATCTTTGTAAGACTCTGTTAACTTTCCTTTTGAAGAGTTCAAACGTTTCATTCACGTGTTAGCCACCTATCTATACTAACATTATAAAGAGGAAAGATTTGTATTTTTGTATGTTTGTAACGATTAAACTCAAAAACAACTGGAATGATTTTAAAATTTTATTCACCATTAGGATGCAACATTATCCTTGACTAGAACAATAATTACTATAGTACACTATATATCTACTAAAATTTCTATAATAGAAATCAGAACGAAAGGTGAAAAAGGCCAATAAATTCCTAACATCGCAAACGCAGCGAAAACTATCGAAAACACTTGAGAGAAATTCCGACCGAAATCAGCGGATGTTACTAGTGCCTTAATCCTTATCGAAAAACGTATAGACATAATTAGGGCTATTTCAAAACCCGTAGATTGGTTTTAGACATTATGTAAATAGGACATTTCATTCAAAGGTATCATCAATTTAATAATAACAAATCCTATCTTACTTCTCAAACGACTACACCGATTTCGATGAAATTTAGCATGGAGATAGTTTAGACCCTGGATTAACATATAGGCTACTTATCATATAGGTACTTTTCATTTTTCATCCCGCAAAGAATTGCTGTTTCGGTGGGCAATCCTACAAATCCTATCTTACTTCTCAAACGACTACACCGATTTCGATGAAATTTGGTATGGAGATAGCTTAGACCCTGGATTAACATATGGGCTACATATAATATACTTTTCATTTTTCATCCCGCAAAGAATTGCTGTTTCGGTGGGCAATCCTACAAATCCTATCTTACTTCTCAAACGACTACACCGATTTCGACGAAATTTGGTATGGAGATAGTTTAGACCCTGGAGTAACATATAGGCTTATCATATTCTTTTCATTTTTCATCCCGCAAAGAATTGCTGTTTTGGTGGGCGTTACCACTGTTACTACTTCACGTTCAAACGGATGTGCAGATTTCAATGAAATTTCGTTTGGCGATGAATTGGACCCTAGGTTAACACACAGTCAATTTTTCTACCCGAATATAGTTGTTGTTCTCGTGGAATAACCCAATAATTCAAGTACCTCTATTACTCCTTCACGCTAAAACGGCTGTACCAATTTCGATGAAATTTATTTTATTATTACCTACTTACATATTATATCAACACGTGTAAGCCCGAGGCGGGCCGATAGGCTTACTAATATTATAAGCGCGACAGTTTGTATGGATGTGTGTTACTCTTTCACGCTCAAACGGCTGCACGGATTTGGATGAAATTTCTTGTAGTATCGTACTTCCGGTCCCTTTATAACACATAAGCTGCTTTTCATCATCATCTAATATTATGAGCGCGACAGTTTGTATGGATGTGTGTTACTCTTTCACGCTCAAACGGCTTGATTTGGATGAAATTTCTTGTAGTAACGTACTTCAGGTCCCTTTATAACACATAAGCTGCTTTTCATCATCATTATCAATCATCACCAAGCGGGTAAAACCACGGGGCGCAGCTAGATATATATATAAAATTAAGAAAAATAGTAGGATTTTAATTTTTTAGCATATCATCGTGTTTAAAAGTATTTGCTAACGTTTTTCCAGCCTACCTTTAAGAATTATTCACACATTGTCTCTAATTTAACTACAGTGGTCAACGTGGAACAAAAGAAACCTTGTCACGTTCATGTGAGGAATTATGTTTTTCATTGACAAGCACATTTACGACAGCCTTCCACCAGTTATTAGAGGCGATATAATTGTATAAAACCTTCTACGGTTTTTTAATGTTGACTTGCTATTGTCCGCGACTTTGTCCGCTTGAAAAGTGATAATAACTTTCTTCACTATCAACAGATTTCAATAATACATCAAAATTTAAATGCTATTAAAAACTGAACTTTATATACTATTAGATGGAATTGATTAAATATTTTGGCCTTGGGTAGTCCATTTGTCGAGGACAGACGTATAACAGAACACACGTAAGGGTAAAAGCGTAGTCCACGCGGGTAAGGCCGCGGGGCGCTAGTATTAATATTATTTGTTGTAGTGTAGTATGGTAGTGTAGTGTGATAATAATATTATGAGTTTGATCTACCGAAAGGGGGGCCGAAAGGTTCTCGAATGGAGACCACGGACTGGCAAGCGCAGCATAGGACGGCCACCGACCAGGTGGACAGACGACCTGACTTAGATCGCAGGCAAGGGCTGGATGCGGGCCGCTTCCAACCGGTCCTTGTGGAAATCAATGGGGGAGGCCTATGTCCAGCAGTGGACGTCCTATGGCTGAGATGATGATGATGAGGATGATGAATCTACCAATAATTCCATTTATCTGACTTATTTCATAATGAATGCATGTAGGTACATACAATCATTATGAAATAAATCAAATAAAACAAATAAGCAGCGTACATACGTAATTGATGTTAACACGCTATAATTCAACATAATTGATCTATTAACACTTAAACATGAATATTTAATGGGTTTATTCATGTTAAATGTTGATTGCATTCTTAAATTCGAGAAAGCTATGTTTTGAATATGACGAACTGCCTTAAGAAGTTTATAGCATAATAAGTTTTTAATATCCGAAATCAGTATGTAAATTTTGTATTAAAATGATTATTGTATTGGTAATTAAAATTACACTCAAAATGCAAATAACTTGTTGTAAACCATGCTACTCCAGTATATGAGTCGTAAAAATAAAATGTAAATATAAAAAACCTAGCGGTCCGTCCCGGCTTCGCACGGTTACATGATTAAAGTTTTATTAAGATTGTTTATATATATGTATATATAGCCTATGTTACTAATGGATGTTACTCAGGGATAATGTGAAATTCTAATGGTGAAAGAATTGTTCGTTCGTATTGAGGAACCGAAGAATGAAAGGATTTAAAATTGAACGGCCTTAACTGACACGGTCGCATCAAACAACAAACCGAATCAAACTCTGCGATTTATTTTATCACAGGTTCTTGTGTTGTCTACAAAGAACTGGTGGGATAGGAAATACTTTTTCTTTTATATAAAAACATTTTTTATTTCACAAACAAAATTCACAGTGTAAAAAATGTTATGGCGAAACATCTTAGGAACAGTTTCATTATAAAATTAGTGACATTGTAAGAGCGGCTAAATGGCGTTTTTGAACCGACTTCAAACAAGGAGGAGATTTTATGTTCCACCGTATAGTTTTTTCTTAAGTATGTTCACCGCTTTCTCAGCCAACGTCTGTTCCAGCTTTTGAAAACTAAACAACGTGTGGTTACAACATTCTCTCAAAGTACATTCTCAGTGGTCATCGTTCTCTCAACGGCTGTCAAACACAAGTGCACTCATCATTTCACTATCCAATCCCATTCAGCCTCCCATTCACAACAGACAATACTCCGGATCCACGGTCCGATGCTCCATGAGCGAGGCCTGAGGATGCCGAAGCCTTGGCGTTTCATAATTAGCATGTCATGCATGCTACGCCTAATTAATGAGGAGGATGGGGTTTCGGGTCAAAATACATAATAGTACAATACATATACAGTACCAGCAAGTTGAAGTGGACTGCCACTTCAACTTGGGGCAGGGCACCTAGCTCGAAGAACAGATGGCCGTTGGGGACGAAAGGTTCTCTATTGAGGCCAAGGACTGGCAAGCGTTGCATAGGGCGGCCAAGGTGGCCAGACGAAATGATTAACATCGCAGGCGAGGACTGAATGCAGGCCGATCCCATCCGGTCCTTGTCGAAATCAATGGGGGAGGCATATGTCCAGCAGTGGACTGGCTGAGATTACGATGAGAGTACCTAAAGCAGGAATAACTTGCGCTACAGTCATGGTATCACAAATGTATAAACAATTGAATAACGCACGTACCGTATTCACAAGCTATCACCTAATCTGTGTCACAGTTATTCTAGATGAATGACAGTTAGTACTGAGTTCAATTGTTTCACGGTGCGATACGCTTCAGTGATTCCTGCATCGACCACAGAAGTATAAACTACTCAGTCTCACTAATGTTTAGGTCAGTCAATAATATTTTTAGAATACTTCTATCAGGAATACAACCCCTTCATCTAAGTTAGAATACATCAGTGACTTCGGTAGACAAAAGTTGGTGAACATTGTAGTTCTTTGATATATTCTCCACGCAACAATCGCATGTCGAAAAGAATGCGGGGATTTGTTTCAAAGTATCTACTATATTCAGTCTCCAATATATAATAAGACAACTTGAAGGATGTATTTCGCATAGTCACGTAGGTGATATCAAAGCTTTATGACGACTAGTAGGTACACCATAGACCAAACAAATCGCTCAATGGTCCGGCCCAAAAGGAAAAAGAAAAGCAGGTCGTCCTCTTGAAAAGTGGGCAAATGAAAAAAAAAAGACAGCGGGTCATAAGTGGCTCAAACGCGAAAAAGATGGACAAAAATGGAGGAGGCCTTTACCCGCAGAAGGGTCCATAGTTGATGAAGCTATTTTGATTATTGGTATATCAAACTTTATTGTACCTACTATATTTAAGTTTGGTAACCTTGTTTGAAGTTAATTTTTTTTTTGCATTTTAGGCTCTAGATTTTGTTTTACTATTTTAATACAATATTAAGAGGATGTCATACTCAAGACAAACCTATTCTAAGGTTTTAAGTATTTTTAGCTTAAGTTAAATAATGTAAAAACTGAATAAACGAAAAAAAAAAACAATAATGGAATAAGAAGATTATTCTATTATATTAGTAGGTACACCGATTTCTGTTAAATTCTAAGAATGTAATAGCTATAGCTGGACAATAAAGTCTATTGAAAACTATCTGTCAATAGTACAGTTAATCGACACGACCCCAATTAAAAATTGTACAGCTAGCTGTAAAATTAAGATGCAAATTATCTATGCTCGCCATTTTTAACATGCGATTCTCACTATTATCACCGCTATTTAACCAGGCCGTAACAAACCAAGACACCAACTTTTAATTTCATGCAATTAATGGAATTTTTAGGGTTCCGTAATCAAGAAACCCATAGAAGTCCGTATATTCCCTCCATCTATCTGTCTTTCCTAATCCGTAATAGTATTAAAAATATATAATAACCACTACACACTACAATAGTAACCACTACAGTCACAATCAGATTTTTAAATTTCTATAGAAATTTATACATTATATATTTATACCAAATGATCAAGTATAGGTAATTACAGACAAATAATGTAATGTGGTTTTCACTGAAGAAGGCCAAAGATTATACGGTTATCTTGGATAATTTGGCGAGCGCAAAGCAAAGAGAAAGTAAGTAAATAAAAGTATATTTTATGACCTCATTTTTTAGCCAAGTGTACTGGTTGCAAAATATGGCCTGCGAAAGTCACTAAAACTTTTAAGCGTATAAAATTCAAAACTTATAAAACTTATTTTGAAATTGAATTATCGTTTTATTTTGAACGATTAACAGAAAACTACAAATAAATGGCATTTTAGTACCAAGAAGAAGTAATATACAACTTACAGTTTTACGTGTTTGTGTAATTATAATTACGGAACACTATTATACTAGGCATGATCTTGCGTGCACTTGGCCAGTTGGTATTTTTTAAATTTTGAATTGAATCTGGTTTGAACGCTTTATTTACTATCTATCACTTGATGGTTATTTTATTGAAATACAGCAAGCTTGGTTGTGTTTTATTCGACAACAGTCTATTTATTATTCGGTGAAGCTATTATATTTCCAAAAAATAATAAGTAAGTGATTTTCAAGAAAATAACTCGCGACTCACAAATTTGCTTATAAACTAAGGCCCATTGATTGGTACAAAATATTTGAAAATCAGTTCATATGACCGAGTTAGTAAGACTCGTATGAACGAATGAACAGAAAAAAATCGAAAATACTTGGCAGATTTGTATTGTACGATAGTTGATTTCATACCGTGAGCCAACATAGACTGTATTTTATATTTTCTATGCGCAAGACATAGAAAGATTTATGTTCACTTTAATTTTTTGAAGGATTATAAACCGTAACGGTTACCACGGTACCGGTACCATCCATTTACGGTTTATAATCCTTCAAAAAATTAAAGTGAACATAAATCTTTCTATGTCTTGCGCATAGAAAATATAAAATACAGTCTATGTTGGCTCACGGTATGAAATCAACTGGGGTGCGAGGTCAAGCCACCTCCTCGTGGTGCACCCTGGGCAACAGTGGACAGTGGGTCGCTGGCGAAGAGCTTGACGTGGGGGACGTCTCTCCACTTCTGCCCTATAGAGTTGATAGGTTGAAGTGGACGAGGCAAGATGGCGCGATTGGTGGGAGCGCCATAGGGGGGATGCCAGGAGTCCGGCAAGGGACTCAGCGGACCTTCGGGTCGGAGGATGGCCGGCCTGCAAGGCCGGCGGCGCGGCAGGGAAGGTCAACCCGGCCACCCTGTCGGGCACTTTAGATCGGCGGCATTGTGCCGCAGTGGACCCTAGGGTCGGGGGATGGCCGGCCTGCAAGGCTGGCGGCGCGGCAGGGAGGGCCAACTCGGTCACCTTGTCGGGCAAAAATGGGGAGGTTGGCTGCGTCATTTGCAGCAAGCGGACTTTAGTCGTGGGATGGCGAGCCTGCAAGGCCCGCGGCACGTTAGGGGCTACCCTGTCGTGCAATCTTAGTATACTAGGGGGGACCTGACCTCCCTTTACAAAAAAAAAAAAGGAACCAAGCAACATGGAAAGAGCAGATTCCAATAGAACTACCCCAGGAGGGTACCGGCAACCCGGAGAATCCCTCGGTGGCGCTTCTGCAGTGCCGGTGAGCACTGCAAAAGCGTCATTCTGCCCCTAGTATTCTGGGGGGGGCAAGAACTGCCCTGACACGATGACCCTGAAAGTTACCGACGACCTATGCAATAATAAGGACACTGATTTGCAAGTGAAGAAGATCCCACAAGTTGTGCTCTCCCGCTGTGGCACTATTCCATCAAGTGCCTCAAGTGCAGTCGATGAGGTTGAGCATGCTCGTGAGGCTACGGGTGAATCACCCGTTTTGGAGAGTTGGGTTTCGTCTCGAAACCAGTCGGAAGGATCGGAATCCGACAATATGAGCTGGGGGACGACATCGTCTCGTGGCTCCGCTAGAAGGCTGCGGAAACGTAGGGCAACTGTAGAGGGGGACCAGAGTGACCCCTCGCCGTCACCCAAAGTCCCAACTGGTCAACGCGGACGAGGACGCACTTCCGCCACCGCAGGGCACCAGGTCAACCGGGATGGCTCCGAAGTGTTCAAATCACCGTCTACCTCATTGGACGGCAATCTGAATCTCGTCGGGAATAGAAGAAGGGAGTTCCTTGCGCAAAAGCGCGAGTTGAATCGGGCGCAGGCAGAAGAACACGTAGAAGACATGGCACGCCGCGCCACTGCGAGCAGAATTGCTCTTGGATTTGACAAGGCTGTTGCGGACGAAGACCGCCCGGCTGTAGCTCTTACTAAGCAAGTTCTCGACGACATTGCGATAATCAGCAATGTGTCAGCAAGGTCTGGTCGCTTGAAAGGTACCTTCCAACGGGCCCTTAACGAGGCAGCAGCGTCTATCAAAAAAGCTGTAATGGCTTTACAGAGCCGCACAAGTTCTGAAGAGAACGCTAAGCTCATTGCAGACAATGCTCGTCTGCACAATGAGATAGCTGTGCTCCGGGAAGAAGTAGTAGAACTTCGTAAGGAGGTGACGAAATCCCGGGAAAGCCCGGTCACTCAGCCCTCTCAACGTCGTCTGCCCCAGGAGACGAGCATAGAGGATGCTAATCTGCTAGAAGAGCTGACGCGTTCCATAATGCTTCAAGTGGGAGGCATGATGAACGCACGCTTAGCAGCACTCGAGGAACGACTCCTGCCAGAGAAAAGCCTTCGTCCACCGCTCGGACAGAAGAGCAATGTGACTCCTACGGTGAAACCTTCAAAAAAGGTACCCCAATCTGGAACATCTGAAGAAAAAGCAGCAGCTGGCTCCAAATACCAAAAAGGAAAAGGCTTGGTGGGCGCGCAAAAAGGGGTAGGTAAAAAGACTAATCCACCTTCCAATGAAGTTAACGAGCAGGTAGAAACTCGTGCCCGTGCTCCTGCAAAAGTAACAGCTTCAACCGGAGAATGGACGACGGTTGTTAGGAGAAGTAGAAAAAGGGAGGCGGCGCCTCAGCGCGTACCCACAAATCTTCCAGCAAATACCCCTACAGCCAATGGAAAGGGAAAGAGAAAGAAGAAGAAGAAGGGACGAAAGAAATTGAATATCCCTAGGACGGCAGCAGTCATAATAACTCTGTTGCCTGGTGCGGAGAAAAAAGGCATCACGTATGCCAAAGTACTAGGGGAAGCAAGACAAAAGATTGATTTGTCCAGCTGTGGTATCCCTGGCGTCCGGTATAGACAGGCAGCCACTGGGGCTCGCATGTTACAAGTGCCGGGTGCCACTAGGGAAGAAAAGGCGGATTCCCTAGCCCAAAGACTAAGGGATACCCTGGACGCGGAGCTAGTTAAAGTGTCAAGACCAATAAAATGTGCAGAAATGCGGATATCGGGTCTTGATGACTCAGTCTTTGCAGAGGATGTAGTGACGGCTGTTTCGGAACGCGGAAGCTGTCCAAAAGAGCATGTTAAGGTCGGGGACATACGGAGAGACTCTCGTGGCATAGGTTCTGTCTGGATCCGGTGCCCTATGACCACCGCAAAGACGCTGGAAAAAGAAGGGCGCCTGTTGGTCGGATGGGTAGCCGCTCAAGTGAAACTCCTAGAGCATAGACCGCTGCAGTGCTTCAGATGCCTGCAGAAAGGACACGTGCAAGCACAGTGCACCGAAAGTACTGATCGCAGCAACGAGTGCTATAGGTGTGGACAGCCCGGTCACAAGGCAGTCCACTGCTCCAACACACCCCGGTGTTCGCTGTGCACAGCGGCGAACAGGCCGGCGGAGCACAGGATGGGGAGCAAAGCTTGCTCTCCACCTAAACCAAAAAGGAAGGGGGCAACACCACCAACTAATGCCCCTGCAGCCACCAGCTGCCCTCCGTCACAAACGGGGGAGGGGGAGGCGATGGTTTGTAATTAGTAATTAGTATGGCCCATCGCTTCCTCCAAGCGAATATAAACCACTCTGCCCGCTCACAAGACTTGCTCATGCAAAGCATAGCAGAGTGGTCCATTGATGTGACTGTGGTTGCCGAGCCCTACTTCGTCCCCCCTCGAGATAACTGGGTGGGAGATTCGGATAATTTGGTGGCCATTATATCTTCGCCGAAGACTGGTGCTCTGCCCATAGTGGCAAGAGGAAGTGGATATACAGCCGTGAGATGGAGAGAGGCAGTCCTAATCGGTGTATACTTCTCGCCCAATAGATCCTTGGCCGAGTTCGAGCAGTTTTTGGATGGGGTGGGTGCTCTCATTAGGCACCAACAATCCCACCCTGTGCTCGTTCTAGGGGACCTCAATGCTAAGTCTCCGGCATGGGGGTCTCCGGTCTCTGATGTACGAGGGGAGGCCGTGGAAGACTGGGTCATGTCACTGGGAATTGTTGTCCTAAATCAGGGTTCCGTGAATACATGCGTGCGTTGGAATGGTGGTTCGATTGTGGACGTCTCGTTTGCTTCCCCTTCCGTCGCTCGCATGGTACGAGACTGGAGAGTAATGGAGGAGGTGGCGACATTGTCGGATCACCTTTACATACGTTTTGAGGTGTCCCTATCTCTCGTCACCCCGAGTATTAGTAACCAGGGGACACGTACTCTGGCCTCGACCAAATGGGTGCTGAGTACATTAAATAGAGAGGCTTTAATAGAAGCCGCCATAGTAGAAGCCTGGCAGCGATCAACCGAGACTATGATGGATGTAGAGGGGGAAGCTCAATGGTTCCATGATGCCATGCATAAAATCTGTGATGCAGGAATGAGACGAGCTAAACCGCGACCCCCTAGGCAGGCAGTATACTGGTGGTCCCAAGAAATTGCGGATCTGAGAACTAGATGCGTGATGAAAAGGCGTGCATATGCGCGGCAGCGCCGTCGCCGACGTCGCGACGAAGAAACTGAGAGACAGCTATATGAGAGCTACCGTGAGGTAGTAAGAGCTCTGCAGCAGTCTATAAGCGCCGCAAAGGATCGAGCTAAGGCAGAGATGTTGGAAGGTCTCAGTCGTAACCCGTGGGGGCGCCCCTACAGGATGGTAAGGGAAAAACTGAAGCCATGGGCTCCACCACTAACTGAGACCCTGGACCCTCAGCTGCTGGAAGATGTTGTAGCCACGCTATTTCCTAGCAGGATGGCTTTTACACCACCGACGATGGGATCACAACAGCCTAGACACTCGCAAGTGGGGGAAGAAATACCGCCAGTATCGCAAGGCGAACTGGGTGCTGCCGTCTTGAAGCTTAAAACTAGGAACAGAGCTCCGGGACTCGATGGCGTCCCCGGGCGTGCGTTAGCAATAGCCCTAGATATACTTGGGGATCACTTCTGTCGGCTGATGGACGCCTGTCTGGTAGCGGGTAGGTTTCCAAACATATGGAAAACCGGTAGACTCGTCCTCCTCAAAAAAGAGGGCAGGCCAGCGGATTCTCCTTCCGCCTATCGCCCCATAGTGATGTTAGATGAGGTGGACAAATTGTTTGAAAGAGTGCTAGCGCACCGCGTTGTGCGGCATCTCAATGAAGTGGGTCCGAACCTGTCTGACAACCAGTTCGGTTTCCGAGTTGGCCGGTCTACTATTGACGCCATTCAGCGCGTCAAGACTTATACAGAGCAGACGGTGGCCCAGGGTGAGGTTATGATAGCAGTGTCCCTCGACATTGCTAACGCTTTCAATAGCCTTCCCCTGGCCTGCGTAGGTGAGGCACTGAAGTTTCACAATGTCCCTCCCTACCTCAGTCGTATAATGAAGGCATACCTATCGGACAGATATGTGTCTTACTCAGGGCAGGATGGAAATACGTTAAGGAGACGGATGTCGTGCGGTGTTCCACAGGGGTCGGTCCTCGGGCCACTCTTGTGGAACATCGGTTTCGACTGGGTGTTGAGAGGCGCTCTCAATCCAGGCGCCAGCGTAATCTGCTACGCAGACGACACGCTTGTGATTGCCCGGGGCAAGACCTACCCCGATGCAGCCCGTCTCGCTACTGTGTCGGTAACTGAGGTAGTAAGAAGAATAGAGGAACTGGGTCTCCGGGTGGCGCTCGACAAGTCGGGAGCAATTTGTTTCCATGGACCTCGTCGGGCTCCGCCGGGAGACTCCTCCTTATCTATCAGGGATTTTAGAATCGTCGTCGAGCCTCAGATCAAATACCTTGGTCTGTATCTTGACAGTCGATGGAACTTCCAGCGACACTTCACGCGGATGGTCCCCCGTTTGATGGGGTCGGCTGCTGCGTTGCGGCGTCTCTTGCCTAATCTTGGAGGCCCCAAGGCGGGCACCCGCCGCCTGTACCTGGAAGTTCTAAAGTCGATGGCATTGTATGGTGCACCTGTGTGGGTAGACGCCGTAAACAGCAAGACCATCACGCTCTTGAGGAAACCTCAGAGGTCGATGGTCATTGCGGTCATAAGAGGATACAGAACCATCTCTTATGAGGCGGCTTGTGTGCTGGCGGGATCTCCCCCCTGGGACTTGGAGGCGGAGATCAATGCTGATATGTTTGAGTGGCGCAGGGAGCTCTGTTTGCGAGGTGTTAATCCGGCTCCAAGGGAGATCGAAGCTAGAAGACACATAGCCCGCAAGCACATGCTAGACAGATGGAAGGCAAGACTGGCCTACCCTACGGCAGGCCTTAAAACGATTGAAGCTATTCGCCCAGCTCTCAATCAATGGATGGACAGGTCACGTGGTCCGCTCACCTACCGGCTGGTGCAGGTGCTTTCCGGGCACGGGTGCTTCGGAAAGTATCTGTGTCGCATAGCTGGTAGAGAGCCAACGACCGTGTGCCACCACTGTGACTGCGGCGAAGACACGGCGCAACACACCCTGGAAGAGTGTCCAGCCTGGGCGAACGAACGACGTGTCCTTGCCGCATCAGTGGGAAATGACCTTACGCTCCCAGCAATCATACCATCTATGCTGGGAGACAACACTAAGTGGGAGGCCATGCTTACCTTCTGTGAGGAGGTGATGAGACAGAAGGAAGCAGCGGAAAGAGAGCGAGAACTTACGTCCAATCTCGCTATCCGCAGAAGGAGAACGGGGCGACGAAGATTAATCTTCCACGCCCTGCTCCGACCGCCGTGAATTAGGTCTGTGGTGGTGACGCGGGGGTGTCACCACCTGTACAGTATAGACCCCGAGGTGGTGCGCGCGTGTTCAACGCGCCTACTTAAGGCGAAGGGGCTGGGAAATATCTTCTCACAGCCCACCGGGATGGGATCGTATAAGACGACCACGCTGCCAGGACCGCGGTAGAGTGCGAAAGTGTGCCCGCAGTCCTGGTACTAAAGCGCCTGGAAGAACACCGTGGTAGGTTTTAGTCGGTAGGGGACCCTGGCTGCTGTGGGTGTAGTCAGGGTTGGGGGCTTCTCAAGCCGCCCTCGAGCATCGCCATGGTCGCGATGCTCGAGCAGAGTCCGACACACCCCGCCAACCCTCCCCCCTGGGTTGGCGGAAGTGCGTAAAAGCATTTCCTCCACGAAAAAAAAAAAAAAAAAAAAAAAAAAAAAAAAAAAAAACGGTATGAAATCAACTATCGTACAATACAAATCTGCCAAGTATTTTCGATTTTTTTCTGTTCATTCGTTCATACGAGTCTTACTAACTCGGTCATATGAACTGATTTTCAAATATTTTGTACCAATCAATGGGCCTTAGTTTATAAGCAAATTTGGATGAAAGTACGTGTATTTTATGCGTGTTTGTAATAAGATGTTTTGCCTGTCCGAATGCATAGAAAGCGTTCACCACGCTTCAACGCTTCTACGATGGCGATTATGTATTGTTTGGACGTTGTTTTTCCATCTAGTCTCCGTAAACACAAGTAGCTATGTATACCTACTATAATTAACCTCTAAAAAAATTCCGACTTCGACAAGTTATTTCACACTTTTGAGTGTTGAAATCTGTTCCATTTTTAGGGGTTCTTAAAGCGTTAACAACGACCTTAAGAGAATTATATATCCCGTACATGTCCAAACAAAAAGAAAATCCTTTTTTAGACCCTTGAATATTGCCCGATTTTGTTTATTTCTTCCATATAAACTACACATCATTTACTAGTCCTATACGTCTTATTTTCTTTACAGTTTTTTTTATCTCAATTTAAAGTTACGACCATAACCATAAACCTGTCAATTTTTGCGCTGACACTGTGGTTATTTAAAGTCAATATTTTTCAAAAACCATGCAAAGTTTTGTCATAAATAAGCCTAAAATTCATGCTGTATGCTAAATACTGAATTGATTGACATCAATAACAATTTATTTGTATTATTAGAGAGAAGAGAGGTTTGCCCCGGCTCCTAAATTCTATCAAAAAAAATACCTACAACCAATGATATTTTATGTTTATATGAAGTAGATGTCTGTCACAGTAAGCATGTTTATGTCGTAAAGGAACAAAATCTGAGCACCGCGCAGTATGAATATACGTCATCTTTAATAAAACATCATTGCCTACAAATCTTACGAGCAGCAACTTTCTCTATCGGTTGCATAGAGGGTTGGGAGGAACGCTGAGATAGCAATACGTTTGCATGATACCTACAACGCGAAAACTGTGTTTGGTATAGAATAATAATATTATTAATATTAGAAGCGCGAAAGTGATAGGTATTTCAAAAACACATTTTCGACGTCCTGCACTTCGTAGCGTACGCGAATATCTATAAATTAATATTCCCGATTGTAGCTTCATAAAATACTATTTATTTCTGTGTACTGTACCTTGTAAAGGATACATATTTCACTCAGCATTTAACGTTAGTTGCACCAATCTTTGACAGCAATTTAGATTTTCTAGATTACGATTTGCATAATTCTCTGTCAACACCCATAATATACCTACGAGAAAGTTGTTACTGACGTGATGAATATTAAATAACCAATTAAAACAGCTATTTCTGGACAGTTCAGGACTTTATCGGTTAGTGCATTGGCGCATGAAAAGCGCGTCCATGATCTAATTTAAAAAAAAAAATTGTGCAAGATGTTCTAACATTTTCCTATAACCAAGGATAGTAAGTGTCGTTGGATTCAATTTCACCTTCAACTTAGTTTTAAGTATCAACTTGATAAAATCCATAGTGGTAATGCACTTTCACTACCACATACGATCTTTTAAAATCTTAAGTCTAGTATGATAGCAAGGTCCTCCTGGTCCTCCTAGGCTTACCACGTCATCAATTATTATTAATATTTACATATATTATCCGGCTTTACTCACGTTTATAGACGAGTATTTGGAGAAGAAGAAAATCATTAATATTAATCATTATTCATCATCATCATCTTAGCTGTAGGACGACCACAGCTGGACATATGCCTCCCCCATGAATTGAAAAGACCGGTTGGCCCGCATCCAGCCCTTTCGTGCGATCTTAGTCAGGTCGTGTGTCGTCGTCAACTTTGTCCGATGAATCATTATAATTATTAACTACTAGCGGCCCGCTCCGGCTTCGCACGGGTATAAAATATATAGCCTATGTCATTAATGGATGTTATTATTCATATAAACTTTCCTCTTCAATCACTCTATCTATAAACAAAAAACGCATCAAAATCCATTGCGGACAGAGAAAGCGACTTTGTTTTATACCATGTAGTGATTTCGACGTAGGTTTCAGTCTATCCGATGACTATCATGTGAGTATGCACTTGTAGGTAGCGGCGACAATAATGAATAATTAGTATAACTTAATAATTAAGTGATAATTAAGTTAAAGTCGACGATAATGAACAAATGTATCACAATAATATCTTTTTTTTTCTAGATTAGGTTTTAAATTTCGTTACGACCAGATGTTTTAGATGATTAGGCTGCCAAGGTTCGTAATAAGTAATAGTTTAAATGCCTCAAGTTAAGCAAACTGGTGATGAAATTGCGGTTATAGATACGAAGTTAGGTTATCTAGTTTCCACCAGCACAGAAATAAGCAACAATAACGCAAACGGTGAAGTAACAAGAACCGAAAGAGAACGCAAAAGTGACATTTTAGAAGACAAATTGCCTAACGAATTGCTCGCTCCACATATAACTTTTTATGGACTAATTTATAATCATTTAGCAACCTTAATAGCCTTTCGTTTGAAAATGCGATATCAAGGTTATTTGATACATTAAAGACAAAAAAATGACAATCGTTGTTCGTGACTTGAGAGTTTAGGACAATTTGCCCGCAAATGTTATTTATTCTTGATAAATGCTAATACAATCAGTAAAAGTCAAGGATGTGACCGTTAAAAAGTGAGCCAATATGAACCGTTAAGTATTGTGGAAACGGTAATTTTTATGACGAGTTTCGGGATGACACGAATACTTCAAGGAAACTTATGGTAATCTGTCATGTAAATAATATAATGTTGGTACGGTATTGTCAAAAATACATTGACACAGAAAACTCAAAGCTTTCAGGATATTAATGAAAACACAACAAAATATGTGAAAACAAATTTGATTATTGTTCCTTAGTTTGGTAGTACTACTAAAATTATGTCAATGTGCACACTATAGGCCTTACACTAGCATACCCTGTGTTGTGGGTGGGCTAGTCACTTCGGAGGTTCACTCATTTCAGATACACTAGTTCAATCTTCGTGTTGTAGAAATTATAATTTTACAGAAATATATCCTACACACTAAATTAAACAGCCAAGACAAGTATTAATAATAAGTTAATACTTGTCTTTCCTGCCGTTAGACAACAAAAGGCTTTTAGAATGACGAAATGGCCTGTGTCGCGGGAGGCTTTGACACATATAATCACACACAACAATCATCTACGCTTATCGCATCCCCTGCCAGGGTTACGCGGGGCCAGAAGTCATGTCACTGACTTACTGAGTCACCGTCATTCATTAACTGTAAGCTAGTCTCAACAACAGCTGTAGCGGGTGTACTTGTATATATGGAGACATTGTCACAATCTGTATCGCTTAATATTGCAAAACCTCGCGTGCCTCATTCATTCGTACGTTATCGCTAACTATTCTGTTTGTTACAGGTAAAGGAATCGATGGAACTCGTATAAACATTTCAATGGAAGCATTCGGTGCTTGGTGAGTCATTGTGGATTTGCTCTAAAAGGAGAGAAAATTTAAACAGGCTGATTTCTTTGAACCTTTTGTTTTATTTGTTTAACGTGTCTTTAGATGCTTTTAACACTGATATGAATATTTCAACCATAAGGAGGTCATGTAATGTTCTAAACCTGCGTTATTTTAAGTTTATGCAACATCTCTAGGTACATCAATAAGTTAAATCTGATATTTTTCGATAAATTATCATCGTCATTGATTCAGCCATGGGACCACTGCTGGACATGTTATGAAAAATAGGGCAAGTCTCTCATATGTATAGATGGTTTCTTACGTAGTAATTTATGAATTTAACAATAAATAAATACATATTAAATGTATTTTTTTATTTTCGTAAAGTAAATCGGTAATAAAGTAACTTTACAAAATGCATCAATACAATATGAATAGGTTAGGGAACTTACCATAGTATGTGGCCAGTCCCCCCCTCCTCCAGGTTTCACGTTTTCATTAATATTGTTTTAAATATTTTTTTGCAGAAATTTAAGATCAAATAATTCAAATAGCTATGGTATTTTATACAATTTTAGGTAGAATCAATGTGCAGCGGAATTGTCACCACTATAACGCAATTCGCCTATATATCTTCTACATAGTAATATTCCAAGAACTGGCAGCGGTCAGGTTAAGTGAGACCTTCAAACGCAACCGAAAACAACTATGAGCTAAATAGAGCAAAAAATCGTGTCGGACCACTGATCTATGGCAATGAAACAAAAGGAATAATTGGAGTACCTTTCTTCCGCAAAGCGAGGTCAGGCGTGACTGATGTGGATTCCGTAAACTGATTAGTAAAAACCGAGTATTTAAACATTTAAGACTGCTATAGCCAACGGATAGAACAGTTGCAAATCTGTTCGTACAAAACTATTGATTATAGTTAGTTAAGAGTTTGAAAGCAACAAACGCATAAAAGTAGTGGAAGACGCTGATAATTTGGTGTCTCTTTGATTGATTCAAGGTTTTATCTTGAGGTTGGAGTAGAATCGGTTTGAAAAAAAAAACATCGCGACTTCTAAAACATATCCAGGCATGACTCGAGACAAAAATCTAGCGTAGCGTTTACAAACAAACTGGGCAAGTAACCCCATGAAGATCGTAGTGCGAAGTAAATAGCGGACCGCTTCTAACCGGTTCTTGTGAATATTGTAACGGGAGGATTATGTGGAGCAGTGGATTCCCTACGACTGAAATGATAATGATGACGTTGGTTCCTTTGCCATATATTTTTACTGAATATATATATTCTTTTTTCGCACACTTATACCCTCGCACTAGGATACCCCTGTGTCGCGGGAGGCATAGACACACACAATCACATACACAAACGTCCAAGACCCGACAACAAACATCTTTGCTCATCACAGAAATGTTTGCCCGGCCGGGATTCGAACCGGGGTCGCAGTTCCAAAGTCAGTGTCGCTGATCACTGAGCCACGACGACCGTCGCATATATCATATATTATGGGCTGAATATGGAGTACAATGCGGGACAAAAGCAAATTTTTTTATAAATGTATTTTACCGAACTTCCCCGGGACGAATATGACATAAATCATCATTTCGCCCCTAATCTACTCTTCCTTACCAATGGCTCAAGTCACTTCTACAAGTAAACGAGCATAAGGATCAGTTTCACTATCACCAACTTGTTTACATAAAGCAGTAACCGCTGCGTCATCTTCCTCACCATTTAGGTCTCATTTAAACGACCGCACCTACTTTCCCCTAGTATTTATGTACTGTTTTATATTCTGTACTCTGCCGTAATAATACTATTATATGTACATTACCATGTTGGTCTTCGTGGTTAGCTCTAATACCGTCTGGTTCTACTTGGAACTTCGGATTTGCATTAAACATGATGGGATGCTCTCACTATCGTAAAAATTGGTTTTAAACGTGGGAGTGTTACGTTTTATATTCTACTGGCTGTGCCCGCGGTTGTACCCGCGTGGTGATGAAAAACGGTGATTATGTTGAAAATAAGCCTTTGTGTTAATCCAGCGTATAAGCTATCTCCGTACCAAATTTCATCGAAATCGGTATAGCCATTTTAGCGTTTAGAGGTAATAAACATACACACATACACACAAACTTTTGCATTTATAGGATGAAGAGTAGGATGTGATGCGCAGTTTATGCGTAACATTTGCGTAATATTCTGATTGATCAGTTTAAGGTGTGACATACGCAGATGAAGCCTTGTAAAGCTCTTATAATTTTATGGTGGTTTACAAAAAAATATTACCTACTTATTATTATTGTAGTGGTACAGAGGTAAAGGATGTCAGCGAGAGCCAGTGACCATTCTAGATCTGGCGTGATAACATCTTCGACCATATCGTCACTGACCATCAAGTGAGATAGTGGTCAAACGCTAGATCTACACAGTTTAAAAAAAGCCAACATTTGTAACGATACGATTGTAATATGGCAGAGTAATAAACGGATGTCTAACCAGAACGGACGTCATTAACCCCCCTCCCGCACCCCGACACACCACACTATTGGCGAAATGTTTGTTTTAAACATCTGAAACTCTATGCTATTAAATTAAAATATATTTTTCTACGTTCTCAAACTTCTTTCGACCGCTTATTACATTTATAATTTTTATACCAAAGGATGGAACCGACTTCAACACTCAAAAGTGTGAAATAACTTGTTGAAGTCCAGTAGTGGAGTGTAACTCAAAAGCCGCTTATCTGATTTCGAAGAAATTTAAATGGAACCACCACGGAAATATACTCTATCAAACAAAAAAGAATCATCAAAATCGGTTCACAAACGAGGAACTTATCAGCGAACAAACATAAAAAAAAATATACGATCGACTTGAGTAACTTCCTTATTTTGAAGTCGATTAAAAAATAAAAATAAAAATTTTACCAATACAATTATCTGGTTTGGTTCAAATATACATGTGTGGATGAGTTTCAAGGCGATTGCGGCTAGCATGGTGGTCAAATTATATTACATTAATTTAACAGTTTACAAGTCAATATTGCAAAATCGACCTTCAATAACAGATCTAATATCAGTTCTATTGTGAACATTCTACTACCAATATCGCTTTTAACCCGCAAGTGAATCATACAAAGGTTTATTAGCGAGCTAGTATGGTTGCGTTTGCGAAATCTTGTCAAAAATCACGATTCTGACATTTGGAGTATCGTAACGGCAGTGCAGAGCGTGGCATTTGCGCCCGCGCATACCACTCGAGCCTTATAGGGTTCATGTGGCCAAGTTGTTTCGGTTATTGTAATGATAACATCTGTAAATAGTTAAGCCCATGCAGGCAATGTAGTGTGTTTGTACAATGGTGTGTGGCTAACATTTTTAAGCCCAACTGGCAATCGAAAATGTATGGGCAATAACACAATGACGCACCGAAATCTAGTTGCCCAATGATGATGGTAAAAGACCTGACGGCATGACAGTTATTCCCTGGAAGTTAGGGCGGCCTTTAGTGTGGGACGCTACATGCGTTGACACTTTGGCGCCGTCACATCTTCCTGAGACACAATATATTAGGGCTGGCGCCGCGGCTTATTCGGCGGAGCAATCGAAACGGCGAAAATATGCTAACCTAGGTAGTGGTTACATATTTGAACCGTTTGGGGTCGAGACATTGGGCCCGTGGGGACCTGGAGCTCATCGGATTTTCCAACATTTATCTGAGCGTTTGATCGATGCGACGCGCGACCAAAATGCTGGCACATATTTGGCTCGACGAATTAGCATTGCAATTCAGCGTGGCAATGCTGCTAGCATTCTGGGTACGATGCCGGCCGGTAGCGGGTTAGAACATTTGAGTTATCTATAGGCTACCAATAGCTAGTAGATTGCTCAAATGTTATTGTAGTAGCTGCAGTATTGTAATTAGTTATTAGTGTTTTATTTTAATAAAGGCATTTGCCCTATCATATTGCTGCCCAAATATGCGTAATGCCTCTCATACATATTTCATTACTTTTCCAAATATGCGTGTTTCCGTATAAGTAGCCCTGTATTTGACAAGAGGATACTGCATATTTTTTTGGAATGTGACTTCATATTATCTTTTGGCTTGAGGCTATGACAAATATTCATTTTTTTTAAAGTTGCCATGCTGGTGTATTTAGTGCCGTTACTAAGTACTGACTGTAAAAATAGTGATGCTCTCTCAAGGTACTCAAGTACCTACTTAATTTTAGTTAATAAACATATTTTATTAAATGTCTTAATGATACTTATAATATCATTAACAACCGCAAGCAAAATCTCACCAGGAAAATGTTTTCATGTTTCAATTTCAGAATTTCGAAAAAAATAACTCTCCGTCTTTCGCAGTCGGGTATTAAAATAGATTTTATTAAGGTGGTCTAGGGGTAAACGCTCTCACCTTACAACTTTCCTATCATATATAATTAAGACATTAATCGATTCTTTTATCATAACAATGGCATTCAATTATGTGTTACAACAAGTTCGCTCAAGGCACAATGAACTGTAAATTGATTGCATGTCAATTAATTTGTTATAGGCAATAAAATAAACGGTGATTGTTTTGATTAGTAGGTACCTACTTACATTATGACAATGCGAGCGAAACGCTTGTAGTGGGGTGTACGTAAGCGATCTTGCGAACTCCAGAAAGTAGTCCATGGTCATACCTTGGATGGGTGATCGCTAGTAGCATTTTCAACAGAGCACTTTCGTGCTTCGGAAGACACGTAAAAGTCGTCGGTCCCGTCTGGGAGTGGTCTGAAAACTCCGACATTGACTTGACACTAGCCTATCTGCCAACCCGCATTAGCCATCGTGGTGGATTATGGTCAACACACCTCAATAAGCTACCAACAAGCGCAGCATAGGACAGGCACCGATAAGGTGGACAGAAGACCTGACTATGATCGTAGGTAAAGGGTGAATACGGGCTGCTTCCATACGGTCCTTGTGGAAATCGATGGAGGAGGCCTATGTCGAGCAGTGGACGTCCTATGGCTAAGATGATGATGATAACGGTGATGATGATGATGATGATGATGCCTTCCCGAGAGAAAGACCTTTTCTCCAGCATGATGATTATGCTAACTAAAAAACTAAATATTTCCAATTGAATGTAACTATATAAAAAAAGTAAATAATACGTTCAATATGAATATGCGAGAATATAAATAAATACATACAACATACATAATTATTAGTCTCCATAATTATGGTAAACAAGTTCGGCAACCAGTTAATAAATTTACAAATTTTCGCAACTACGATATTGCAGTAGGGATGGACGAAAGGAAAGACAAAGCAGTATACAAGTCGAGTGTGTAACAGTTGGAATAAGAAAACCTTAGCAAACTTATCGATTGTAATGTAACAAACCGACTAGGACTCACGTGGTAAACACTGGAAAATTACTCCCAGCGCAGCAGTCTCAACGTCAGTTACGTGCTGAGGCTCGCGCCCGCCCCCTGGCACGATCATAACTCCCAGATGTAGAACTGCAAATAAGTTTGAAACTGGTCGGAGAGTAATTTTCCAGTATTTACCACGTGAGTCCTAGTCGGTTTGTTACATTACAATTATGGAAAAAACTCGCGATAGTTTTCAGACTCAAACTTATCGATATGACCAGATATCAAAGTTCTGCTACTCTCAATAGAGACGATTAGAGTTATAGAGATTTTTTTAGAGATTTGTATATTAGAGACGAGATAGTGATGGCAGTTCAGAAACTTTTTCAACGTTTCTCATCTGCAAGAGAACTACAAGATTTTCCTCTGATCAATAGTAGGTATGCAAATGTGCTTGTAATTTTTACATACTTTAGCCACTAAAGGAACGTGAAATATAATTAATTATATTATACATGTATAGTATGCACTATACTATAGACTGCACTATTTTTTTGACTACATGAGGATTACAGTTTTTCATAGTGATAAGGTTATTTTCCAACTAGCAAAAATAGAGATCCTCTCTCTAGTTTCTCCTAGTTGGAAATGTCGCTATGAAAAACTGACAGTTACAGGTCGTGTTTAAGCAAAAACTGGAAGTTTTATTTAGGCAGAGTACATAAATATACCCACATTCTAATCATTATTTCCAAATGGTAATTAAGACTGTAGATAACCAATTTGTCACGTGTAATAGACTTTTGTATATTGTGATTTATGAACACGACCATTTGAATAGGTCTGATGATAATCTGTTTGATTGAATTAATTGGTTCCTATTATTGAGTTAATAAACAAGTGAGTGGTATTATAATGTGAAATTAATGAAATGGTTTTATTTATTCAAATAGTAATGTAATATGGGCATAATAGTGAACAAAGCTCCCCCTATTCCCTATTCTAACGATTGTGGTTTAGTATGGGATAAGGACAAGAAGAAGAAGATGAAGGTTTAGTGGCTTAGTGGTTTTAACATAGTCGGGTTGGAAACTTCCACTATTCGTGTTTGGGTTAGCTGAGCTGTCAAAAGTGAAATATGCAGTAGTAACTGTCACCTGATTTATTAAGAATGTAAGTGACTTCTTCTTCTTCTCTAAAATACTATGGAAGAGCCGTTCGTGACACATAGACCCAATCTCCTGAACGCAGCCTCGTTACCTTGCAAGTTTCAAAATACTGTAAGGGCTTATTTCTGCGTAAGACATGCTGTGCCCGTCATCATAAGAGATTGCACTGGTGTTAAATCAGGAGAGTAAAACCCCCCATCGCAAGTCGACGACGCGGACGGTGGGGTACCCACGAAAAACCCTGGGTTTTTAGTGGGTTCGCTGACTCCAGTTCTGACGACCGTTAAAGCCCTGCTCATGAACCGGCCCTTGGATTGATTCACACCTCAGGTTTTTTGATTAATAACTAAGATTTTACTACCCAGTGAGTAAATGTGGTTCTATTACACCACGGGTTAGTTCTGTCGATTATACTGTACATGTCCAAAACTTGGACGAAGCGTGAGGTTCTTTTTATCACCGTTAAACACTCATGCATCTATGTATCTCCTTCCTGCGATCTTGTTCATATGGCTTACTCTTGCGCTCAGTTTCAATGTCAATCCAATTCTAATCCGAATCAGTTCCAATCTCATTCAACGCCATTTTGTATTTAAGTCAAATTTCATCGAAATCGATTCCAATCGTGCGCTAGTGTTGCGTTGAAACCACTATTTACGATTGGAATCGAGTGTCAAGAGTAAGCCTGCTGGTCGTCTCTCGACCTTGCCAGTGGACATCGTATGCTGCGTTTGCCAGCCCCTAGTCTCTACGGAGAACTTTTCAAAGTAATCTACATACACACTTATACTAAAAAACATAGCCATCCTTCTGGTACAGACGGTTAAAAACGCAACAAATTGTTAAAACGTACTTTTTCGTCAGTTGTGATAAAAATATAAAAATATCGGTAGTACAAAACGTTTTAAATTTTGAACATTCTTTACGGATCAAAACACATATTCGAAAATTACTTGAATATCGTGATTTATCCCCAAATGTCTAGCAGGCTGAAAGTGACAGTGGCCGAATGTCACAAGTCAGAATGACGAAGCGAAAGTTAAACTGGCTCACAACATAGTACTCGTATATCGCACCATTGACAGATCAAGTTCTTGTATTTTGTTTTTAACCGACTTCAAAAAGGAGGTTACTCTATTCGACCGTATATATGTTTTTTTTTTATGTGTGTTCGCGGATAACTTCGTCGTTTATGAACCGATTTTGATGATTTTTTTTTAAATGTTAAACTGTCTGTTCTGTCGGATAAGCTTTTCATAACTTCTCGTGATTTAATAACAAGGAACATGTCATGAAAAGCTATTATCCGTGTTTTATAATGGCATCAATCTAAATTTGTAAGATTAGTGAGATTGAATAGACACGCGCAGAGACATCGTTGTTACTATTGAAGTTTACAAAAAACGTATGTGTATGCACTTATTCATAAAGAGATAATATCTTTTATAAGTCCTCAATAAACATTACACAATTGCAAAACATATCGTGCCAAAGTTTCATCACTGTCGTCTCACGCCAAACGAAAAGGAAAGCCTAAGCACATCATTAATTACGCGTCTTTAAATTATTTAAGAGTCGGAATGGCGCAACACTTTCCTTTTGTTACTCTTTATAATCTCCACCATTGTGTATCTGGGAATTGTTGCAACTTGAAAAAGAACTTGATCTGTGCTTTCATCAGTTTGTGAGGGTTTTCTCACAGTAGCGACATTCTTGGCTGCATTTTCTGTTCTATATTTGAATGGAGCACGAATTACGGTTTTGTTTTGAATAAGCTGGTGTGTCGTAAGATTTCTTCACGGTTTGTTGATTGTATAATGTTGCATAATTGTTTTATTTTTATAACAGATACTGTTATGTTGAATGTAAATTTCATCAACGTGGGTACTTTACTTCTTTTTTTAACCGACATCAAAAACAGAAAGAGGTTATTCAATTTGACCGTATATTTTTTGTGTGTGTTCGCCAATTACGTCGTCATTTGTGAACCGATTTTGATTATTATTTTTTTGTTTGATAGAGTATACTTTCAAGGTGGTCCCATTTAAATATTGATTTCATAGAAATCGGTCAAGCAATTTTTGAATTACACTCAAAAAACTGAAAAGTGCTAGTCTATCTGGATGACTTGGTATGTAGGTAGATAGATAGATAGATAGAGGAACACTATATTGTCACACTACATAACAAAAAATAAAATTACATCAGTAACAATAAAAGATACATACTTCAGGTCCATACATACGAAATTTCATCCAAATCCGTACAGCCGTTTGAGCGTGATTGAGTAACAAACAATATTAGCTTACAATATTAGTAGGATAAAGTAACTGTTTTATTGCATACTGTTTTAACTATCAGTAACTTGGCCTAAACAATCGAAATAGTCACATTATTTTAATCATGATTATTAAATATATGTGGTATCCGGCTTTACTCACGTTTATAGTCGAAGTTTCGACCTAGGTTTCGAGCATGTCCGATGCTTATCCTCAGGTGAGTTTACGCTGCCAGATCGTGACGACCACACGCGAAACTTCAACTACAAACATGAGCAAAGCCGGACACCACATATATATAATAATGTGTCAAACTCACGAGAATTTCCAATATAAAAAAAAAAATATAAAGAAGAGGAGATAAAAATTTGCTAGAAAATATCAAGTGTTTTAAGGCCGGTTTTTAGAGTGTCCACCTCAAAAGGAAGAAACGGAACCCTTATAGGACCACTTTGTTGTCTGTCTGTCTGTCAAGGCCCTATTTCTCAGGAATGCACATCAAAATACACATTAAATACCTAGGTCTACTGTCCCTTGGAGCTGTGAATCAAAATCAAACTTCTAAGCCAACGCAATCAGAAGATAAAGCCGTTTATGCTGTAATTTTCGACACTCGCAAGGGAATCAATACCTACAGGATACTTTCCGTAAACTCAGAATCTTAAAATTTGGGACGAAGCAATGTCTTATAGTACAGATAAAGGAAACATTGCGAAAAGTATAAATTTTCTGTACAAATCTACAAGTTTGTACGGAACCCTCGGTGCGCTAGTACGACTCGCATTTTTTGGTCGGTTTCGAATTGAGGACAGATGACATAAAAGTCAAGAAGCAAGAAGCGTTTTGCTTCCACTTTTATAATGCGTACTGCCAGAGAGTGGAACTCACTGCCTGAGTCTGTGTTTCCCGATATATACAACCCCGGAGTCTTCAAGTCGCGAGTGAATAGGTTCCTTCTAAGTTTGTGTGCTCCACCTTAGACCGCGTCGTCGCTTAACTTCAGGTGAGACAGTGGTCAAACGCAAGCTTATAATCTTTTTAAAAAAAAAGGCCAATGTTCCAAAATGGGGGCAGATGCTAAAACTCACTTATGCTAAATCTCTTTATATTTAGTAGGTTATCCGTATGAAATCTGAAATCCTCTTAGAAAATTAATGTAAATTATTACTACATATATGATACTGTTTGTTGGTATATTGTGGTGCTCGGAGGACTAGTTTTTGCCTCATTCTCCCCGGCAAGTATGTCCCCACACTGACGCCGTTTCATTTGATTAATGGGTGTTTCTAGAAGCTTCAATGGCTTTCTTTCTTTGACAGCTTGTGGGTTATTTATAAGCAATATGGGCAAATTAAACAACTTTCTAGGAATCGATCAGTTATAGTTGCGATAAAAATTAGTACAATATTATAATATTACAAGCTGCACCCCGCCGATTCATCCGCGCGGATTACGGTTTTATATTTTTTTAATGCGGGCCATCCTTATGATTTAGGGATATAAAAAATAGTTAACGACATATAAATTTTGAGACCTACCGACCATATAAAAAAACCAAAATAATCTGAGTCTGAAAACTATCGCGAGTTTCTTCCATAATTGTAATGTAACAAATGTCGGAGAATAATTTTCCAGTGTTTACCACGTGAGTCCTAGTCGGTTTGTTACATTACAACCATAATAATCAGTCAACCCGTTTTGTAGGAGTTTGTTTACAAACACTATGACATTAGAATTCTATAATGTAATAGATTTTTTATACTGTATACATCTAGCGTTTGACTACTATGTCACTAGATGGTCAGTGAAGATGTGGTCGAAGACGCTAGATCTAGAATGCTCACTGGCTCTCAAGGACTGCTGCCTGAATACACTATGTGTTGGTGATAGTTTTTCAAACTTGAGGTTGGTAGCTAGCCAGGCGGGTACTCGAAAGTATACTACCATCATGCTGGGGATTTGATAACGGTGTTACCTGCACCGGAAGCTCAAGCTGTGGTTGGGGATCGAGCCAGTGTCCATCAGTTTGACAGCCGACGCTCCTCCCGCTGAGCTATCATCGCTTCAAATGATGTACAGGACAGAGAGGATATTCCAACGAGGAAACCACTTGAACTTATTACGACATGTTAGTGATATATTGAAATAGACAGGAAAGCAATATGACGCCATTATGATTCCTTTATGACTCAAAGTAAATATCAAAATTGGCCCTAGGCTAAAGTAATAATTATAAGGAAGTAATATATGAACTGTAATACACAAGGTTGACTTGTCTAGTCCGTGTGGTCACTATCACGACTGGCGCACCTTTCTGCATAGTTTCATAAAAATATTTGAATTAAAATGTACTCAGGAAATAATTTATGGTATATCTCTTTTATTTTACATCATTAACTGGTTGCCGCAAGTTAAACAGTTGAGCCAGGATGTCAGACTATTTTAAATTGTTTGTTGATACTATTAGTTCATTGATTAAATTTATTGAAGCTACTAAAATTTACGCGATTATTAGTTTACTTATTGAACCAGTTTTAAAGCTTTACGTGCGAAGACTTCACGCGGATCGAATATTCTAGGGCCTCTTATACCCGAGCATCTGTGTTAGCAGATATGGTGTTTTACCGTATGGTTAAGAATAGCTCAAATATTATACGAGTATATATATTACATATATAATTATTTTCCTTGTCATGATCGCTTTCTGTGACTTCTGTCTATGTAGATGTATATATAATGTAAACTCTAAGGCTTTCACGGCCGGCGTTGCATGTTGTATGTATTGCTTTCGGGCTGTTTGGCCGTGGTCTATGTGAAACTTTTGTTCCAGACGTTTCGTCGATCACTGCGGTCGACATCTTCAGTGGTTCAGGTCCGAGCGGCGACAAGAGCGTAGAACTCTCCTCCGCGGCGTCTTCTCTGATACTGAGGAGACCTCAGTATCAGAGAAGACGCCGCATACATCATACAACATAGATGTATATAGTTTATTGTGTTATGCCCCATCGCCCGAAAGCGCCCTGCCTCGTTTACATTGACCTTTTTTCCTTTAGATATATCATTCTTAATGTAATTATTTATTACCGTTCAGTGGGTTTGGTGTGGAATAATAGTTCATATAGTAACAGTTTATTTTTAAATATGCAGATCGTTGAAAAATATGTAGTCCTTACTTAGGGCTACTACTACTAAAGCTTATAAACTTGATATTACAGATTAAAATGTATACAAAAATCTATACTTCTCTATCCTATACCTACTTAAGTAAGTATATTGCGGCCGAGAAATTAGAATAACGACCAAGATAATCAAATTACAGGCATCAAGACTGCGTTTCTGTGTCAAGCGGCCGATCATTGTGTACGGAGACATTGAAAAGTGTATCAAAACAAAGAGTTCCGGTCTGGATCTGGTCAGTCCAGTCCAGTTTGATCCGGTTTAGTGAACCGAAAATGTATTGAACGATAGAAGTTTTTGAACTGGCATGGTTATAAATATACAAGAATTAATATTGTCATCCAGAAAAGAAAACAAATAAAATACATGATAAATATCCCGGTGATAATATTCACTTTTGTACTTTATTGAAAGTTGATGAATACCAATGTATACTAGTTGTACTAGTACTAGTTCTATATGTAGTTAGGTTCATGCCTAAAACTAACTCTGGAGAACTTCGGTCACATACCTAGTTGAAAGAAAAGAAAGAAAGAAAGCACATTTATTCAAGACACTCACAACACACATTACACAAAAGATACATACAAAAACAATACAGAACAGAATAATAATGATGTTGTGAGTGTCATGAATAAAACGGTGACAACCTGGAGAGGCTGATGGTCATTGGTAAAATAGAAGGATAGAAGAAAAAAGATCTCGGGATCGAAGTCCGATGCGTTTGTCCGACCAGATACGCTCCACACTTGAAATTCCAGTACATGAGGCTCTGCAAACTGTTGGCAACAGATCCAGATGGCGCTCGATTATCCAGGAAAAATGTTGATCTCGCGTATTATGTACACTCGAATGTATACCTACATCTTCCTCAATTCTTCGTGTCTTAAATCTGAGTACAACCATATACCAATATACTACAAAAGATTTGTAGTATACTTGTAGATTCTTCTATAGTACGACTTAGAAATCACAATCGTAATCGTTTCGATAGCAGAATGTGTATGCTGCAATCAGACTGTCGATCAGCATAGAAAATGGGGTAAAACCCCATTTTCTATGCTGATCGACAGTCTGACTTGTGAAGTTTGCTGATATGAGTACATACGTATATACATACGACCATTCTAGAAATATTTAGGTAATAATAAATAAAGTCATGGGGGAGGCTCATGTCCAGCAGTGGATGTCTTATGCCTGAGATGATGATGATGATGATGATGAAATAAAGTCAAAAAATTGTTTATTGCAAAAAAGTTTACTTAAATACGGTACTTACAAAAACTTATTTAAAGGGAGACATACAACTCTAACTTTTGGATTCCAGCATATCCCGTTATTTGTTTATGTTAGAGCATACTGGATATGCAACCAACCACTGCAGAAATATCTCAGACTCCAAAGTAAGTAAAAATAAACATGTATTTTAGAGTACCTACTGGGAGTTCTCCGTCAGATGGTAGAAATAAGTAGAAAGATTTTTCAAAATCTACAATTTCACAGGAATATGCTTAAATAAAAAAAGATAAGAACATTCTACTGGAAAACCGGAAAATTAAAAAATACTAAGTAAATTAACAAAAAAAATTATTTACATTTAACTTGACTGGCTGGTTGGCGCAGTTGGTAGCACTCTGCCTTCTGAGCCGCTGGTCCCGGGTTCGATTCCCGGACAGGTATATATCAGTCATCAGGTTACCATAGCACAGGCTCTGTCTAGTTTGGGACCTGAAGACCTTGTGTGAATGTTAATAAATAAATAATAATAAGACATATATGTTGTTAAAAATAACCTAACAATAGGGTATCAAACTAATATAATGGTTTTGGTGGGTACCAAAACCATACAGTGCTTACATGTGGGTACATGCAAGCACTGTAGAAGGTCCTATAAGAAACAAATTAATAAATCAACAATTGAAAGTCTTTATCGCTATCTAGTCGTCATCTATAAGCAACCATAATGACCGATCGTCTAGAATCGGACTTTACTATAGCATTGGCACCACGATACCGCTTCTTGTCCTACAGATAATAAATACCAAACCGGTATTGCCCCTTTGTAAATCTGGATCCGTCGTAGCTCTTAGCGTTTAGAAATCTAGACCAGATTGGATTCTTTGAAGCAGTGGTTGCGAATAATAGCAATGTGCATGATTATTACAATACCGGTCGAGAAATGTAACGAGTTATTGTAGGTTGAAGAAGATCGTAAATGTCCGTTTAGTGCTATTATTATCGTTTACGTTACTTATCCATTTTATATTATTTATTGCCAATTTGGCGCCGTGGTGGTACCGGCCTAGAATAGTACTCCCCCATCTCTTCCTGTGGGTGCCGTAAGAGTCGGCTAAGGGTTCACTTACCAGAAGGTGGGCAGCAGCGCCTTCTGAGTTGGAAATAATACTGCGCTCGCCAACCCGCCTGCCAAGCGTGGCGAGTATTGGCAAATCCCTCCTATATGGGGGAGGCATACGTCCAGCAGTGGACACACATGGCTGAGAGAAGATTGCCAATTTGAGAGTGAATCGTGCTTTTGTATGGGTTAAACTGATCAGACAATATTCAACAATACGCAATGATGCAAAAATGCAATTCTCCTATACGGTAAGGTATATTGAATATCATGCAATATATGTTATTAAAACTGACGTGGTTTTGACACATTTTGAATGTATAAAACACGGGAATTACTCACGTAATTCCCGTGTGTTATACATGTATAAAAGGGTGGGATTACTCACGTAATTCCCGTGTTTTATACATTCATAATATGTGAAAACCACGTCAGTTTTAATAACGTACCTAAGTACTGCTTTCCAATCCCTTACCCTAATAATATTTTCTGGTATAATGTCCACAGAATATAGATAGAAGAACATATATAGATTGTGATATCATGAATGCAAAATAGAAGTGAAAGTAACTTAGCTGTTACACTTGAAGCAGCAAAACGATCGAGCCTATGTTTGTTTTTATTGACTGTCAACGCGTTTGTTGGTTGAAATCGAAAACGCTGGCTTTATTACAAAATATTTGTGTTTACCCGCACCGTATTACATACAAAATAATTCGAAGAATTGCGATTATAAAGCTACACGTAACATTTACAATGTTTTCGTAAAAAATGGAACTGATGATGAACTGATCGGACTGATGAACACTCAAAAGTAACTATCATCACAATATTGTGCTCATGGTACCGACTTCTATAAGTTATTGCACACTTTTGAGTGTTGAAGTTGGTTCCATTTTTTGGTAAAAATGATTTATTCACCCTTTTCAGTGGCCTTTGCTACTCACGGGATCAATTGTCATTGTGTATGTTCTCCGAGGTCTTCAACCGCAACTATAATATCTTCGAGGTATGCGAAACAATTTTCCCCTGTTCAATGACACCCTGTATAATAAGAATGTTTAATTTGTAACAGTTTTCCGTAACTGAAGTATCCCTCAAAGGCAGTTAACAAACATATGAGATCAAGGCTATGTTTTCTTGTTTGATATCTTTAAAGGACTGCTTATATTTTTAAACCGTGACGCCGTATATTCGTTTGGTCAGCAATCCATGGAACTATAGCTCTACTTTGTGGCTTTAGTACTAGGTATGGCATTTTCGCTAAACGCTTAGCCTCAGTACGGTATTGCCACTTTGGTGGAAATTCCTTATTTTTTAATAGCTTTGAACAATACAGAAAGCTTTTGATCTTCGTCAAAATGTTCAGGTTCATTGTTTATTTTTTAAAATACAGTGTGTACGGCTAAAGCTATTGCAATACGATTTCTACAATTATCTGCGTTCCCACTACTTTCACCAAACATTTTACAATACTGTTTACAAGTTGTTAGCGTTTGCCATTGTTCTTTGAGAATGAATCGGCTTGTAAGGGAAAACGAACATCTGAGCACTTAGATATCGGTGGGATGCAAAGAGCTACGATAATAATGGATATAACTTGCTAGGAGGCTTTGATTATCGCTATCGTTTTATGTTATACTAGTATCGTGGATTACTGTTTTTCCGCTACCTCGATTACCACACGGGAACTCCATACTTTTTCCGGGATAAAAGTAGCCTATTTGATATTCCAGGGTCTAACCTATCTCCATACCTAATTTTATCCAAACCCGTTCAGTAGTTTTTGCGTGATAGAGTAACAAACATCCATCCATCCATCCATATTTTTAAAATGTATAATATTAGCACTTGAATAAATATTAATATTATGTACTTTGAAGTTTTCGTTACGTTTTAGCTAAACCACCAGCGGATTGCTGCACACTTGGACCAGAAATCTCATGGTCTTTAATAAATGGATGGTCTTAGCTAGCGAGATCTTTCGTTCCTTTCTTCCTGCCCATAAGGCACACTTTACTAGTACAAATGAAGTTTATTTGAAACAACTATTTCTTTTAAAAACTATACAAACCGACGAAATAGGAATTCATAGCTTATTTTCAACGTTTTGGGTAAGGTAAGTTAATAACCGATTCTTATGACATTTTTTTGAGACCAATACTAATAGTCCCAACGATTTGTTAGGAGAATGAATCAGAACAATGACTATATTAATTATTATAATTCTATTCTAAAAAAAAATCTCAGTATACAGATCAGTTATTAGATACTACAGTGCTTATTATAAAGTACAAAATGATTGTACTTTGTTAACAGTTAAGGTAAAAACCAGTTCATATTGTTTTACTGTCTACAGTAATACATCGGTGACTTTATTCTAAATTTGAAAGTTTTTAACATGTTTAAATCGCTTTGATTTATATGTATTGTCTAGTCTTATGTTATACACGTAGTGATTTCTTGTTCTGTTTAAAACTTTTAGCTCAGCGGTGGGAGCGTCAGCTGTTAAACTGATGGACGCTGGGTGGATCCCCCATTCCCCACCAACGGCTAGAGCTCTCGGTGAAAGTATCATCGTAAAGTTCCCAGGATGGTGTTAGGGTATTTTCGAGTGTTACCCGCCTGGCTACCACCCTCAAGATTTAAAAACTCTCACCAAACAAATCGTGTGTTCGGGTAGCAGTCTTTGAGAGTCAGTAAGCATTCAAGTTCTAGCGCGATAACATCGTCGACCACATTGCTATTGATCATCAAGTGAGATAGTGGTCAAACGCTAGATCGATGTATAAAAAAAATAAAAGAAACACAAATTTGGGATATTTTTTGCAACTACTTGTCATTATGTGTATAAATCCATTTACCACCAGTTTCTGAGAACTTTCACACTTACAGCCATATGCCAAATGTTCATGGTTTCGCACAAATCGATAGCATCAATTCAAACATTTCAAAACCCATGACTCACGGCCAAACAAACGTTCCACAGAATACAGTTAAGTTTATTTATCACCGTTTAGATACCACGACCGAGATAAACTTATTTCCTACGACACAGTACAATAAACGACAGTAGAGTAACACGCTACAGACAATGTCTGGTACTTTTGTAAATCAGATTTAAAAAAGTTATGTCTATGTCATTTGTTCTGTAAGTAGGTTATATCCCTACTTTGCGAATTCGGACCTGCATAGTTAGACTGTTTGTCCTAATCCTAATCCTTTAAGAATTGATTTTTGAACTGAGTAAGAACAAAACGTACACAAAACAGTTCATGTTAATTTTTACAAAATAAATATTTAAAAACTCGATTGAATGCATCTCCTATTCATTTTCTTTACAGTCAGAAGCTGTGTATTATCACTGAAATAAAAAAAAGAAACTTTTTACCTATGCACACATGATGAGTGAATTTTACTAGATCATATTTTTATTTGAACAGATTATAAATACTTTACAATTTTTAAATGCTTTTCCATTTCATCATCTGCTTCACAAAACAAAATTAGTTTTGTTTGTAATTCTATTTTATGTACGGTTACTATTGTATTTACGGCTAGCTTAATGTGTATGGTTAAATTTAAATTGCAGTTACTGATTGAACAGAATAATTAATTTTATCCAGTCACAGATAATAAAACTAGAAGAAAAAACAGAAGTTGCTTTACTGATCCTTCATTTATATTGAGAGTAGTGCCTCGAGGCTGCGTCTGCATAGCGCGACCTGCTAACATCTTGCGCAACGCCCTCCAGCAACGCACGACTCCTATAAATTGAATTTGGAGCGATTATTTCAAATCGGAGAAAGTTTTTTTTCTTTTGTGTACTATGAAGGTGAAATTCTATAAAACTTTAGATGCCAACTCGTGCGCAAGATTGTTTTTCACCAGATTAGGGTGTCGATAAGAATGTACCTATGTCTGAAGATTGGTTGCGGTTAAAGGCTTCTGTGGTGTCGAATTTCGAGTGATTGTTTCTCTCTTTCTTTTAGATGTATATTGGTATGACCTTAAAATATAGCCTAATGCGATAAAGTGGCAGAAAATTGTACGCATATGGATTGTTACACTTATTTAAATGTGTTCATTTTCAACATGTTGAAGTGGCAGTGGGCAGGGCATATAGCTCGAAGAACTGATGGCCGTTGGGGCCGAAAAGTCCTAGAATGGAGACCACGGACTGGCAAGCGCAGCATAGGACGGCCACCGACCAGGTGGACAGACGACCTGACTAAGATCGCAGGCAAGGGCTGGATGCGGGCCGCTTCCCACAGGTCCTTGTGGAAATCAATGGGGGAGGCCTATGTCCAGCAGTGAACGTCCTATGGCTGAGATGATGATGATGATGATGATGATTTTCATCATACAGTTGTGTAGATTTATGATGGCTAAGGCATAAGAAAGTTAAAATAAGGAATTTCAATTAAGATATATATCAAAATATATTTGAATGTTGCATGCGTCCTCACGGTAGTTTTGTAATATTTTTTGTTACATATAGCTCGAAGAACCGATGGCCGTTGGGTTCGAAAGGTTCTCTAATGGAGACCACGGACTGGCAAGCGCAGCATAGGACAGCCATCGACATGGTGGACGACCTGACTAAGAGTACTTCCACCCGGTCCTTGTGGAAATCAATGGGGGAGGCATGAGGATGAAGATAATTTAGACAGAGCTGAAAAATACAAAAAAAGGATCGATTTAGCATATCATCCACTCAGCCAGGGTCATATGTGATACCCAATTAGTTTGAAAAATCGATTTGGTCCACATGTATTAAGCAATACATTTGTATAAACATAACAGCTATCTCAGTGGTCGCAGCTAGTAGATTGCGCAAATTTAACTGTAGTCGCCGAATTACTGTAATTAGTTAGATGTATTGTATTTTATTAAAGGCGTCGCCCATTAAAACACAAATTTTATTACAAAATTTCAACAATGTATGTATTTGATGGATGTATGTACTCGTAGAAGTAAATGTCTTCTTGACTATCGTTACTTTGCATGTGTGTCAATAACATAGAAAAGGTTAATCTGACTAATATTTGCCAAAAATGTGGTTAGGTATTAAATATTTGCTTCTTTACTTTAACAGATTTTAATAGTTCGCATATGAACCACTAAGATTGTGATCATCACACTGATCCTAGAACGGAATCAGCATTTCCACAGCAATACAATTAATTCAGTTTTAATATTACTTATTATTTGCTTCACTTTCCCATATTTGTATTATGCTAAAGGGTAAGAAATACGACATAACACTAACAACCAAAAACAAAAATTCAATCATGACATCTTAACTTTCCGCCACCTAACCATGGGAATGTTCAAAGGAGGAAATAGTTTTTATTGCGGAGTTGCGCTCTACTGAACCTTGCAGGATATGGGCTGGATGTACAAATTGAAAGTGATATTGAATTTAAACCAATGATGTCCGCGTCAGCACGGCTCAGCCTAGCAATATGCATGTAATCATAAGTCATCATAACACATCTAAAAATAAAATTCAAAGCATTGCGATCCAAAAGGAGCTGCTTATATATCGGCAAATAATGTAAATATATTTTATTATCGGCAAAAAAATATTCGTTTCTCATTTTTATAGCACTGATTGCGTGAACATACCCAGTTATATGATTCCTATATTTTTTTTCTATCGAATTGACATCGCGTGAGGTATTATTGTATACCGTTAGCATAATATTATCTTTATTATTTTTTCCTATCGTGTCCGCTTCGAAAAAAACTCAATTGAACCCTATTCTAATGATTTAAGACACGATCTAATTGGATTGAAATGTATTGTGAAATTGGTAAGCTTTCGTTAAAAAATGTTTTTTTCAAGCGTCTTTTTTTTAACCCTTTTGTATTATTTGATTCATAAAAAGTGAGCATAGACGCTCAATTTTATGAATCAAATGGTAGAAAATAGGGATTAAAAATTGAAAATAGTTAAGCATTGAACTCTGATTATCCCGTCCTTTTTAGCCTCATAAATTTAACGACGAAATTACTTACGACGCGATTGTGTCATTTGTCACAAACATAAAAAAGTTAATTTGTTTTTGCTAACGAAATAATATGTGAATCAAATAATTTAATTATTTTTAAGCATTATCACATTATGACGTTCTCTTTGTTGGGACACGGGCTTTTCTCTCAGAGAGTATTAGCTATAATTGGCAGTTGGTAGCACTCTGCCTTCTGAGCCGCTGGTCCCGGGTTCGATTCCCGGACAGGTCAAACATTTGTGTGCATGAACATGTCTGTTTGACCTGTGTCTGGGTGTGTATATGTATATAAGTATATATATCAGTAATCAGGTTACCATAGCACAGGCTCTGCCTAGTTTGGGACCTGAAGACCTTGTGTGAATCTTAATAAAAAAAAAAAATTAAAAAAAAAAATTACTACCCTGACGATTGAGGTTTGGCGAATAGGTAAGCAGATCTGTGTTAGTGACAATTACAATGTTTATATTTAATGTACGAGGGCCTCTGACCTCTAGCCTAATAGCTGTTATCCTGAGACGATAGCTGGGATCGACGACGGTTTGACGTGAACTCTGAAGCACATAATATTTCAGTTGAAAATGGCACTAGCAATCACCCATCCAAGGTGTTCTAGTGTAGATACGTTGCTTAATTTCGTTGATCGGTTTTGGTTAGGATATACTGAACTCCACTACGAGCAAATCATTATTTATTTTAAAAAATTGTTTCATACACATAACTATTTATAATTGTAAAAAACACGGGAATTACTCACGTAATAAGTCAGTGTTTTGACTACCGACCGCATCCGCGAGCGCCCCGTGTTCTTGAAAAAGACCTAACCACCGAATGTGGTGAAACTATAGTCGGAACACTGACTTATTACGTGAGTAATTCCCGTGTTTTATACATTCATGATGTGTCAAAACCACGTCAGTTTTAATAACAAAACATACACATAAATAATTACAGGAAAAATTCAATAATGCGTGCAAAGCTTGATGAAACGATTAAACTTTTTGGATGTTGGTCCATAATACTCACAATGAAAAATAGAACACCGAACGCATACCCGTTGGCGTTAACAAAAATAATTCACAGTTAACAATGACAACTGCCAGTTAATTATATACACGGATAACATATTACATCTGTCAGTGAAAACAAAAGTTACATACTATTAATTTTACTGTGACTTTCCGTTACATAAGTTACATAGATAGCGAGGCTTATAATTAAGCACTTGTAAAGAGACGCCCCCTGGCGTACGCGCAATGTAGCTATCTAATGATTATTACTTCCATTTCAATCATTCGAGTGAATAGTTAGATTGAAATAATAATTACTAGCTTGTTCATCAGGTAATCAGTTAAGAGCTGTTATGAGTATACTCGTATATAGAAAGTATTGAGCGAAAAATGGATCAGCCTGATTTTAGCCGTAAGATGCCATTCATGTCTCTTCAAGCGACGATAGCTCAGCGAGGGGAGTATCGGCTGTCAAACTGACGGACACTGGTTCGATCCCCACCAACAGCTTGAGCTTCCGGTGAAGGTAACACCGTTATCAAATTCTCAGCATAGTGGTAGGGTACTTTTGAATACCCGCCTGGCTAGCTACCACCCTCAAGTTTGAAAAACTGTCACCAAACAGATAGTGTGTTCAGGCAGCAGTCCCTGAGAATTTAAGAAAAAATTAAAAAAAAATCCTCACTCCATCGATCTCAAATAGGAAAAGTTGGATACCGCACCCAGTATTCGCCTGCAACATTTTTCTCAAAATATAGACTTAATAACGTGTACGCAATATGAGAATATTTAGAAATACAAGTTTTATTCAAATAACTAAATGGTTCAATTTAGGCACTTAAGATTATTAATAAAACAAATAATTAATTATCAATATAATAAATAAAACCAAAGACTCTAACGGTGCGTTCAAAAATAAAACTGGACACGTCGAGAGGAAGCAGCAAGAAACTCAAAACCATTGTTTTCAAATAGGTGTCATAATGTGTTAATTACGGTATGCGCAACATCCTACAGACCAATATCGGAGCAATTCGTTCCGATGTCTCCATCCTGGCGACAGCTCAAGCCGAGGTTCGCGCTACAGTGGTACCCTTGAGCTTGTCCTCTCTTAGTGGCACAGCGCCTTCAGTGCCTTCAGCCTGGCTAGGCGGTGCGCCTTCTGCGACTTCAACAATTTAGCCAAAATAACTTCAGTATTCGCCTCTCGTCCGGTGACGCTGTAAATACCGGTAGAGGAAAACAGCGTTAGTTCCTATTTTAAAAAAAGGTACAAATCAGTAAACATTATTATAATTATATTAAAACAGTGACTTGGCAAATGTGAAGAATTCCAAGGATCTTTATCTTAATCCAAGGATCAATGTTTTACATCATCGTATGCTTTTTAAACTAACACCTATTTTATAGCCGTTTTTTATTTTGGTGAACTTACTATTATGGCTTTTGTGATTTTATTGTAGAAACGAACGTAAAAATTATAATGACACCTATTAATGTGTCTAATTAAACCTAATCAAATTAATAAGCTATTCTTGTTTCTTTTTCAGGTAATACAAAAAGCGCCTTTAAAGACGCATCAGCTTCAGCTTTGTTTTAAATCGTTGGTTGGTAAGAAAATAATTTTTGTACTGACTAAAACTTACGGCATTAGGTATTTAAAAGGTCATAATAATTGAGTTTTTAAGTCCAACTCGATCACTATTTGTGTTTATTAGATCACACCCCGCAAGTTATTAATGAATTATTTGAGCAATTTTCTGTAAAAAAACATATTATCTTTAGAACCTTATCCTTGAAGAGATCGTTGGCTGTATTTATATTCCCTCAAAGGTCCATAGGAGAACAGGTCGACCGTAATCTACAATGGTCATTGTGGGTTGGCAGTTGTCAGATATCCTTGTAACCAACTGTATGTCAGAGTTGATCCTCCGCTCTGGCTTAATGACTGATGTCCTAAGACGGCAACAGGGACGAGCGGACTTCACGGCCTCCCAGAGAGAACCACTCATTTTAAAATGCGGTAACCCATCAATTTGTCTAACTATAATGTTACAGCAGAGCGTCGCTTAATCGGATAAGATTGGAGATAAATTCTGCTTCAAGCGCTACCACACAATAAAGCGCTGCTATTTAAATGGAATGCATAACTGTTATTACAAAATATTTACAATTGAAACATAGACAACGTAATACGACACGACGGCAGCCTCCCAATGTACACAAACGAGCTAGACGAACGCTCTGATTCATAAGTAGGGTGCGAGAGAAACAATACTCAATTATACATGTGCATCCATGTATGTATTGCGTTATATGCATTTAGCGTAGTAGGATAAACTCTACTTATTATAATGTAGGGGTTTTGACGCGTCTATTGTTTTCATATATCTTTGGATTTGGGTTTCGCGTAGTTTTTGTTCACAGTCGTTTTATAGGCGTGTAGTATTTTCATTATATTGGAATTGGGTCTAAATTTAAGCATTTATAGAGTGCGGTGTATGTATGTGACATTTTGATAGTAAAATCTAAAGCACTATTAGAGAGCAATTATTGTATTATATATTGACCAATTGTTTCTAAAACGGTCTAAGGATAGAGTTTGGATACAGTTCAGTGTAGGGATATCTAAAGTTTTGTTCGGGGGACGAATCTAGAGCCTATTTATAATACGGGAGCTAAAAAGTTATAATAATAATTATTACTGATTACAATGAGAATAAATAATAACTTATTGTTGCAAGGTAAGTTATTACTTATTATCGTTACATTATTAGATACAAAAATGAATCACCTACGTTTGGCTAACTTATTTATGCTTTAACTATACCAACAATACTACTAGATGTGGGTAACAAATGAAAATGATAGATACTTACTGACTATGTGTCCCTTGTAGAAATGATAAAAAAAAGGACTTTGTTGAACCAGTACTTTTTATTTATACAAGAAATCTCGCCATATTTGTTACACATTGTAAGCCTGCGTAGCCTAAATGTAAAACAATGTGGGCAATGTAGCCTTGCGTCGGAGAGTAGCTACTAAAAAACTTGCAATACCTACCAAAGTTCATATAAGGTCCGACAGCATCAACCATCAGTCTGGCTCAGACTGTACATTAATTAAGGCCAGATATAGGCACCATACAGTTGAGAACTGGGGTGTAAGGTATAAGAGAGGGCGATATTTAGCCCATAGGCATACAATCAATCTTGTCTAATTCACCCACGTAAATCGAGAGATTTTGCATGACTTTTCACTATGTCTGACGGCTTCTGCGAGTTGCTTGGCGTGTTGTCCTAAATGTTGCTTGTTGGTGTGCGAATTGTTGGTTAGTAATTATGAAATATGATCGGACCAAATAACTGCGCTTCAGCTATAAGAACGTGTTCATATGTTTACTTAATATTCGCGTCCGTTTTTATAAAGATTCAATAAACTGAAAGAAGAATACGGACTTTTTGTACATTCTTATCCAAGATATTATCAGCTTGCGAAGAAAAAATAGTATGTAATATGAAATCTTTCATTGAGTTTCTTTCGAACTTTATGTGACAAAATTTTATAGCGACCACAGTTTGCTACTTTGTAACACGTACATGTTACACCACCTGACTTTTTCTTCTAGTGAATATATGAGTGTATTGTGTAAAAGCTAAGTCCTAGAAGTATAAGACGGTACTAGTAAAACTAACTCTCAGTAGAATAATTAAGCAACCGTTTATAGTTTTCCACGTACCACATGATTTTTTACTATTATATCTGGGACGGGAGCTTTTTAGTGGAGTAATCATAGTGGTATTTAAAAATACTTTTATATTCATTATATTGATTTTAACTGTACAATTTTTGAAGACTCCAATTGCTAAGTATAATATACAAAAATAGTGAATTCAGAGATTTTACGCGTCACGATTGTTACGATAGGCGTAATCTTAATAAATATCCGTCATAAATAATCCATTTTACTAAATGTGTTATTATCAGAAATGTTAGGGCTAACACGGACTACATTTAACAATTTTTGAATTATGTAGAATATAAAAAAAACTACTCTTAGTTTCTGTAACATGTACCACACCCCAACTTTTTCCATCCGACTACCGGTCACATAGAACAGTTAGCCGCCACTAATGGCTCCGCTTCACGTCTATGGCTTATAAACACTGACCTATTACTGGTACTAGGAAACTGCAACTAACAGTTGATTTATAGAGCAACGTTCCCTTTAGAAAGGATTTTCTAGTAGACCGACTAGACAATGGGGCTATTGAAGAGTTAAGAGTGATTGATTCAGATATATGCATTGGTTGAATTGTATAGATGAAACCAAAGTGTAGACCATAGTCTTGATAATACTTATCGTTAAATATATTTATATGTGTGAAGCGATGATAGCTTGGCGGTGGGAGCGTCGGCTGTCACATAGACAATATAATCGTTTGAATAAGGCAGCTGTATGTAGTTATATGTATGTACGTTGTTAGGATCACAGATTTCAAAAAAGAAAGGTCTCTATGGTTAGATGAGCATGATGTGCATAATGCAAGCAGTATAAAGTTTATTAAGACTGCCACTGTCATTTGTAAAATTGGCGTGGTTAGACGCTGCGTATATTTAGTATTTTTATAGGATCAAATTCTGGGACAACACATAGCTCAATGAACTGAGTCGATGGGGCGTACAAGATCTCCAGTTTGTAAGTTTATGTTAATTTCCTTTGTAAGTATATTTCTGGAACTTATAAATTAGCAAAAATCCGTTATTACATCGGGAAGTACTCTGGCAGTCAAAAAAGGCATAGCTTAGATTTTCTTTTTGCACAACTGTAAATACCACCGACATCTCAGTATTGGGAGTTATTTTCTGCAAAAAACTGTTTCTGTTTCCGCCCGGGATCGAACCGGGGGCCTTGTGCGTGTGAAGCACACGTGATAACCGCTACACTACGGAAACATATATAAGCTTGATACAATTTTAACTTAACAATCTTATGAAGACATTTAAAGCGGTTGCGTAATTATGTAGAGCTTACAAAGAAATTCAACTAAAAAAGATAGTGAGCAACGATTTCAAGTTGACTTTGAATGTATAAAGTATTTAATTCTTGACATAAAACCCAAATTCAGTCTCACTCATTCGGACGCTCTGTTTCACACACACCTATAACCTCCAATTTGCAAAGGTATTAATTAATCGCCCCATCACCTTTATCAGAACCGAAATCAATACTGTACTCCGACTTAACGATGGTGTACCGTTAACTGGCCGTTCAAAATGATTGATTGGTTAACGATTACAATGAGACAAAAACAATGTAATGATCATTAGTCATGACCATGGCTGTACACAATTTATTTTACGATCATTCATCAGATGATGCTAGAGGTCATCTTACACTTACATTTTATAGCTAAGATATGTATAGACCCTAATCTTATACTAGCTGCGCTATGCGGTTACACCCGTGTATATACATAGATTTCGGGATACCTACTACTTTAGTTATCCCATGGGTACTATACATTTCCAGGAGAACTTAGTAAGAGTAGCCTATGTATTATTTCAGGGTCAAGCGGTTTTTGAGTTACACTCTAATAACTGAAAATTGTTACGTCTGTCTGGATGGCTTCCTTTTTGAAGGTGAATGACAGTGGATCCCATGAGTAGCAAAGGTCTTCGAAAAAGGTGAAAAAAAAGTGTGAAATAACTTGTCGAAGTCCACACCACGCGCACAATATTTTGATAATAAAGAGTGTGAAATAATTTGTCGAAGTCGATGCCATGCGCACAAGATTTAGAAAATAGTTATTATCAAAACATTGTGCGTATGGTACCGACTTTGAGAAATATTAGAAATTAAAAAGTCTGAAAATGTGATGAGTATTTTCTAGTAGTCTAGTAGGTTATCTGTAAAGTACATTTATGTTATATTTTAAACCAACACGCATCAGGTATTTGTCCGACTCCTGGCTGTAAACACCTGCGACCCCCTGTGTTGTCATTGGCACCTATTAAAGCCTTAAGTGTGGGAATGAGCCAAGTGGATATTAAGAACCTCTCGTGAGAAGTTTAAATGTTGTCACCTTCGCCGCAAGCTTAATCTAGACTTGATCCAATCTGTTGAGCCGCATTATTGACGGCTGATTTTGATCCTTTAGCTTACATATAAAATATTTCCCCACCCACCCAAGAATACGGCGTGGGTTCAAGTCCGAAAGAAGCAGAATTTTTTCTTTAAAATTTGAACACAATTTTGTATATATTTATATTGATGTCTTGCCTAGGACGACGCCAAAATCAAATAACCAATACGGAAGCTCGACACGGTGCAGTGCACACAGCATCTTAATCAACAAAATTTTAATCATTCGGAAGTTACAGTAAATTTATTTCATTATTTATTTATTGCTGCGAAATTTTCACAGCATTGCAATTAAGATAATATAAATCACCCTGACTTACAGGTAAGCTTATGTTCAAATATTTGAAGGAAAAAATTAGGCTGCTAGTGGGACTTGAACCCATGACTACAGAATACCGTCCTGTCGCTCTGTACAACTAAGCTACAGCAGCCCATACCACTAGGGCCGAATTACTTCCTTCCTTATTAACATCTGCGGGGGATGTTATTAGCGCCATCTACCTTTAATTGTATGAACAATTAATTTTACAGGTAAGCTACTTATAATAACAATAATAATGAAAATTACAATTACATCAACTTATGGTACTATTCCTTACACTGTCTACCATTTCACAGTGCGTCAGACATGCTCTACACACATGCGTCCGACGATCAGCAAACACATGAAACTGAGGAGTTGATGCCAGGAGTGCATTGGGTAATATTATACGACATCGAGGCCTAAACGTGTATTTGGGTATACAGGGAACGGACAGTTTTAAAAATTGAGCTACCAATATATACTTCATAATAAGTTATTAATATACTTTTTTTATAATCCAAAATAGGAAGTTAAATAAAGAAGGTTATACACGCGACATAGTGACTAGCAAACGTAAATAATATCAACCTCCAAGACCCACGTGGGACCATCGTGTGTGAACGTTTCACTCCACTTCTGTCAGTAATTGTACTCATTGCGCAACTCTATAACTTTAATAACTCTATTTCTAACATTGCGTAGTGTAGAGGTAATAAGCATTTGATATTAAACAACGTAACTTTGAAGTTACCCAATTTTGTTTTGGCATGCTGCATGAACCCCTAGGCACAATTAGATACAATTTTGACGAGATTCTTTTGTTTGTGGAATATATTTAAAATAGGGGTACCACAATGATATAATTTATGTATTTTCTATTCATGCTACATCTTAGACCACCTTGCTACTTAACATCAGGTCAAACGCTAGTTTATAATGATTAAAAAGAACATACACGAACTTCATCGAACATCTTACAAGAAACTTTGAATATTACATTTCTACAAAATGGAATTCTATGGTTTAATTTATTGTGAAATACAGTCTTCATCATCATCATCATCATTTATTTATTTATTTCCCATACGCCGTTCACTGCTGAACATCGCTATAATATGGTAGACATACCACTTATACGTAGGTACTAAGCGAAAATTATTTGTTCTACTTTCTTAGTGCGTATTGCTAAGGAATGGAATTCGTTGCCTGAGTCTGTTTTTCCTGATAGCTACATTCCTGGAGTCTTTTGATAGAGATTTTAGTGAATTTAGCTAGATTGGGTGATTAACAGAATTATCGTTAGAGCCAATGACTATATAGTTTGAATACTCGAATTAGTCTTCTTACCCAATCGGAGATATATTTAGGCTTTTTTAGTACCATCAGTGAAGAGGCTATTAAAAACAAATAAGAAAAGCAGAATTCGAAGTTTTATTTTCCATGTAACTTCCCATTTCATCTATATACATATCTCAATAAAAAACGTGGGAAACACATGAAAGATGTCATAAAATTGTCATTTCATACGTGCCCATAATATAGAAAACATTACATTCTGTACGCGAACAACTGTGTACGTGACAGAGGTAACTTGCGGCTGTTCTTATCTAGTGGTGTATGTTGGTAGGCTTATTTCATCATAGAACCTTATTTGTCAAATGGTGTAACGGACTGCGCTAGTTAGGTTTTTATTAACACTATTTGACTTCATACAGTGAAGTTGTGGTCGAAGCTGAAGTCCGAAGATGGACTGCCTGATGGTAAGCGATCACCGTCGCCTTTAGATGTATAATTATGTAGTATTTTAAATCACAATCAAACTCCCTTGCAATAGATTCACTGTATCGCAAGAGGCATATTATGGACATACACGATATCAACACAACCAATATCCGAGATCTGAGACAAACATGTAGCTATGCTCTTCAAATAAATGTTTGTCCCTGCTAGGATCCGAACTCAGTACTCCGGGGACCAGAAGTCGTGTTACCGACAGTCTTGACACCGTCTAATACAATTCCAACTATTAATTGCATATCCAGATTAGCAAATTACTCTTTTTTCTGATCTTTTATGTAAAAGACTTGGACTACATACAGTATAAACGATAGTGTAGAAAAAACCAGCCAAGTGCGAGTCGGACTCGCGCACGAAGGGTTCCGTACCATCCTACTTATCCTATCCTATCCTACTAATATTATAAGTGCGAAAGTATATGTGTATGTGTGTATATTGTTACTTCTTCACGCTCAAACGGCTACACCGATTTCGATGAAATTTGGTATGGAGATAGTTTAAGCCCTGGATTAACACGTAGGCTACTTTTATCCCGGAAAATGTATAGTTCCCGTGAAATAATTGAGGTAACGGGAAATCCGTAATCCACGCGTGTGAAACCACGAGGTGCTCATAGTTATCTATGTCCTGTATAAATATTTCTTTTTTTGTGGCAATAAATGATCTATTATTATAAAACGGCAAAAAATCACTGTTATTGTATGGAAGCCTCCCTTAAATATTTATTTTATTCTGATTTTTAGTATTTGTTGTTATAGCGGCAGCAGAAATACATCATCTGTGAAAATATCCACTATCTAATTATAACGGTTCATGAGATACAGTGTGGTGACAGACGGACGGACAGACAGACAGACGGACCGCGGATTCTTAGATTCCGTTTTTACCCTTTGGGCACGGAACCTTAAAAAGCAGTAAAAACGGGCCAAAGTCTATTCAATGAGGTTATACAGGGTAAAAGTTGGGGGTTACAAGGGTAAAAAACTCTTTTCAATATCTTTAATCGAATTCACAATCACAGACCCACAGATAATCACAAACCTTGGTTATGGATAATAAGGCTGCGTTACACGAGGCTTTTATCGGGTCACATGAATAAGTTACGCAACCTATCGATTATCGAGCTTGAAAGATGACCTAATTGGGTCAATCTTTTAAAGGTATGACGTATGTAAACTCCTGCTTCGTCACGAGTGAGTTGCGAACGTGATATTTTTTTCCAGAAAGCTTGCATTTCTGGAAAGCATCAGATAACTTTGACAATTTCTTCATTATTAAATTAGGTTTTGAAGAAATCAAGTCATTTTTAAATACGATATGGATTAAAGATCGAAATAAAATTTCTTATATAGGAAACAATACTGCGTTATATCTATAAAATTCAATTTGGTTAGTGAAACATGCATAATTGGCAAAGTGATAAGATGGTATTCTTAAGGTTATTAATTCAAATCATTCCGTACTTACATATTGTATGAAAATTGTAGAGGCCGGTGACGATGTAGTTGAAGGTGGAATCGAGATAGACCTACATAAAACATGGAACAACAATAAGAGCCGAGCCTGGTTTCATTATCAGATCGGGTCAGTGATACCAGACATTGCACTGTCATCCGATTTACATATGCATATCAGCTCAATCTGATACGATTTTTTCATATTTATTGATCTAGCGTTTGACGACTTTATCACTTGATCCTCAGAAATCATATGGTCAAGAATGCCATGCTAGAGTGTTTACTGTCTCTCTAGGAGTGCTGCCTGAACATTCTATGTGTTTGATAAGACATTTTATAACTTGAAGGTGGTACTCGAAAGTATTTTACCACTATGCTGGGAATTTGATAACAATGTTACCTTCACCGGAAGTTCAAATCGTTTCTGGGGATCAAATCAGCGTCCGTCAGTTTGACAGCCTACGCTCCCACAGCTGAGCCATTATCGCTGCTAGTTCAGTAAAAGCTTATAAATATTGTTGCGTGTGCCAAGTTTTAGATTGTAAGTCACAAAGGTATTACGGCGCCACTGCCGGCGTCATAATGCGCTGTTGTGGGTCGCGGTCAACTTGTGATTGTATTTTTCTCTACACGACCGACCTCGAATTTAACGAGCCGTGTTTTTGTAGATATTCATTTTAAATGCAACATTTTGTAACGTTTGACGCCATTTGTTGCTAAAATATCGACAACTAGTAGCGTCCCGCTGTTTCAACCGCATGAATTAAGGTTTTCCCGCTACCTCAATTATCCCACGGGAACTGTACTTTTTTCGGGATAAAAGTAGCTTATGTGTTTATTCAGGGCTTAAACTATCTCCATACCAAATTTAATTGAATTCGGTGTAGCCGTTTGAGCGTGAAGAAGTAACAAACATACACTCATAGACACAAACTTTCGCATTTATAATAATAGTAGGATGACTTGCCGTGCCGTGGTGGTACCGGCCCAGAATAGTACTCCCCCATCTCTTCCCGTGGGTGCCGTAAGAGTCGGCTAAGGGATCACGTACCAGAAGGTGGGCAGCAGCACCTTCTGAGGATAGGAAATCATACTGCGCTCGCCAACCCGCCTGCCAAGCGTGGCGAGAATTGGCAATTCCCCCCTATATATGGGGGAGGCATGTGTCCAGCAGTAGATGTCCGATTGCTGAGAAGGAGGATGACTTGAATCTTGATTTTCTTAAAATTACTAGCTGCGTCCCGCATTTTCATGCGCGTGGACAACTGTTTTGCCACTACCTCAACCACCACGAAAACCATACATTTTCAGAGATAAAAAGTAGCCGATATCCTTCTTAAAAGACCCATCTATCTCTATTACAAAATTCATCAAAACTGGTTCAGCCGTTTATGTGTGACTACGTAACAGATAGATGGAGTTACTTTGAAATTAATAATATTATTTGGTTGTTTCTGTATCCCAAAAGAACCATCATTTTTTTCGGATAAATAAGTAGCAGCTATGTACTAATCAGAATTACAGGGTAAAGTGGTATCTAACAAACACGCATACAACGCACACAAACTTCAGCATTTCTAATATTAGTTTGACTAGCTAACCCACCGGCACTACGGATATTTATCCCAGTTTTTTTAATACCTCTGTTTATTGCGCAGTTGTACATCACTGAGTTACTATATTTTACGTAGTAATAGAAACTCAGTGTTCTACATACACATAGACATTACTGACGGACACTGGTTCGATCCCCAACAACAGCTTGAGCTTCCGGTGAAGGTAACACCGTTATCAAACTCCCGGCATAGTGGTAGGGTACTTTCGAATACCCGCCTGGCTAGTTACCACCCTCAAGTTTGAAAAACTGTCACCAAGCACACAGTGTGTTCAGGCAACAGTCCTTAAGAGCCAGTGAGCATTCTAGGTCTAGCGTGATTAATATCTTCGACCTCATCTTCACTGACCATCAAGTGAGATAGTGGTCAAACAAACCTATACAGTATAAAAAATAAAAATAAAAAAAGACGTGTGGCACTCGGGGACTGCCGCGGTAAAGCTATTGCATAGCATTTTTTATCAACTTATGCAATTAATAACTTATGCAGTACCTAACGCCGATACAACCAATGCCACCTAGAGGCGAGTTGCTGAACTAAACAGACAAGCGTGTTATTTCATAAAAGTCATTAAAAGTTCTGCTATTCATCGATAGATGGCAAAACTGAAAAGTATCACCGCTGTGCCGATCAGAGTGGGGGTGTTAGGTTATTTTTGTTACGGAATTTCTGGATTCTATCTCCACGCTCAAGGCCCACGAAGCTTAAAAAAATATTTACCTATTACAAGTAGGGCAATTATACGTTGCCAAACATAAATATATAGAAAATAATAAATAGTAGCAGAATACCTAGTAACAATTAACTACGATTATATAGGTAACAATTAGATAAATACTAAAAAGGATATTACACACGCTTATTAAAGATTGAGTGCATAATTCAATAACCAAAGTAGATATCGATAAGAACGCGTTTCAGCTTACTAGAGCTATTGAATAATAGGTCATTCGTCAACTTCAATGGTTGCATTTGACGATATTTTTGATATATTTTAATAAAGCTATCGCTAGTTTTGTATAAATATTATATTGTATAAGAACTTGCTAGAACACACGTGATATAAAGAAATTTCCAGTGATTCCTAACCGGTTGCCACGTGAGTCTTAACCGGTTTTCGGTTGACCGTTATGAGAAATTGTTTAAATTGAATATCAGAAACAGTAACGTTCCTGTTGAGCTTGTCATCCGATATTGGCCTCAATACTAAAGTAATAATAAAGAAACAATTAAACTATCATATATTTAACTTGTCGACAAGATCTTGAACGGAGGACACGGACTGGCAAACGCAACGTAAGAGGTCCCGCGACAATGTGGTCAGAAGACGTGACTAAGATTACAGGAAGAGGCTGTAAGGATATACGATTCCAACCGATCCTTGTGAAGATCAATGGTGGAGAGGCTTATGTTCTGCAGTGGACGTCCTATTTCTAAGTTTTTGATTATGCTGAATGTAGTATGAGCTCCTGGCATACCCTAAAAACTCGTGCATGGACTACAACTAGCATATACTACTACAGCTAGATATAAATTCATTATGCTAGATTTTTATTTTGAAACTTCATATATAATAAGATACAAAATACCTAATATTATTTCATCAAAGTCAACTCAGAGATTATCGTTCACTTTAAAAAAAATCTAAATTTAATTAATTACCTCTAATACCTACAAACCATCAAAAAATTCACCAAGAATATAAATACCCAATGTCACAAATCTATTTTCGCATCATCTCTAACTTGAAAATACTGTACCCCTATCGCTACAATTTTCCAATTGACAAATTAATATCGATTTTCTCGATAAGTGGCGCTAACGCATCTCTATTAGAAACCTGCCTCAATCAGTGCGTTTCCTACATCTCCGGAATCAATCATTTACTCGAGTTATATGTGAGTCGAGATATCGATTACGATCACGCTTCACTGACATAAATAAGAAACGTTGCATGGTCACAGTGAAGTTGCAGACAGTAGCACGATTTGCCCTTGAATGGTGTGATCGTGTTACGCAAGCTTGTGAAGGAATTTTCCCTAGCGGACATTTTATTCAAAACCTTAAACATATACGATGTGATTTCTACGGATAGCCGTCTTTTATTTCACAACCAATTGGCAGCGAGACTAGAACTTTTGAATTGGTCATTTTGAATCATATTAATTACACTACCCGAATGGAATTGACCTATTATTCGACACATATTTTAATTTAAATATGCAATGGTTTTTTGTCGAATTCTTAAATTCAATTCGCTCTGTACTATGTTTATTTTAACAAAACTGTTATACTGTGGCCAAGGGCCATGGTCTTTAAATTTCACCAATAACCCGTTTACTTACAAACTTGTAGAATAGGCTTTACTGTGTTATATTATGTCTTATGGTATAACTCGTATGTAGCCGTAGGAGTTTATTTAAGATACTTAAGCTTATGACCAGGGTCTTTCCCTTGTACTTAAGGTGTTAAAGAGATATATATGTATATATAATTGTATTAGTAGATATGGGACGTTTTACGTCCATACTTATTGTAATAACTCTTATTGTACCTATTACAATGCCGGTTGTATGACGATGTGATCAAATTTGTGATCACGCAAGACCTAGGTATAATGTTTCCTGGCTCTCAAGGACTGCTGCCTGAATACACTGTGTGTCCGAGTGACAGTTATTAAACTTTGAAGGTGGTAGCCAGCCAGACAGGTACTGGAAATTGTTGCCTTCATCGGATGTTCAAGCCTTTAGTGGAGATCGAACTAGCGTCTGACAAGTTGACAGCCGACGACGCACCCACCGTAAGGCTATCTCTTTATTTTTATAGTATATCGCAATTTTCCAAGTAACCGCAGTATAATGTAGTCAGATTATTTCATATTATGCTACTTTATTCAAATTACGATAAAGTTCACAATAAGATGCAATTCTAAATAAGTATGTATTATGTATATGTCTATATCTAGAATTGACATTGTAACCAACTCCGAGTCTGTGGTTTGGATCCAGTTCCTCACACTACCTGTCATCGTCACAGCGGAATCGCCGTATCAATGTACCTATGCCGTTATAATTTTCTATCAATTTCGACTTAATTCCGGAAACCATTCACTGTTAATCCAATACACGTTGCAATCGAGATGTTACCGAGTTAATGTGAGAACCAGTCGTACCGGTTGTAATAAGTTGTAATGTAACTAGTTGTTGGACGTATTTAGAAATATGATAGCACGGGCTTTCCCCGGAATTCCCTTGGTATCCTTATCAGTATGCTGCAGTAGGACTCGTATTGCTCTATCGCCTTGCATCAATGCAGGTGCGTCACTGACGCTGGAGACGTGTTTTTTTATTCTTGTTGCTGGATTTGACGGCTACCTCAAGTGATTGGGGTATCTTGGCGACTATGTTGTTAGTGATACTATTACGCTAGACCGGACATTTCAACTGGTACTCAAAGACTACATGAAAACACACTTATTGTTTGGTGTACAAGCTGTTTGTATCTTTATTATGTAATTTAAAAGTATACAAACTAACTTTCCACTACTTATTCGTCCAATATTTTTAACATTTTCTTAAAAATAACGAAAAAATGTTGACCGATTTTATTACAAGTTACTGTGCACTGTGCTACCCGCGGTGAAATCATACGTGGTATTGACGATTATTGTGTCTTTTCGTCATCCTACGGGAATGGTCAATATTTTCGGGATAATAAGAATTGTGTTTTATTCTAGGGTAAAAGCTATGTTGTTGGAATAACATAGGTAATCCATGAACGCAGCCCACACAGACTACTACTACTTGTCTCTGCGCCTTTGTCTATTCCTACTCTGTTCGAACCCCGGTTATAATGTTTTGTACTAGTTTGAGTTAATACATTAAAATGTAAAATATATAGAAATAAAACCGCATCAGATCCAGTTACAGAGTTTATTCATTCCAACATATGTTCATTCAAATTTTATGCAAAACAATTCAGCCGTTTAGGCCTGAAGGAGTAGCACGCATACAAACGAATATTAGGTGACAATGTTCGGGAACCACCTTACTATCCATGGAACAATTTTGGATTTTTTCAAATCGAACGATAATCTCTGAATTGACTTTGTTGAAATAATATTAGTTTCAACAATAATCCTATCCCGTGAAACGTGTATTTTTTGTACTCGTTCATAAATGACGGAGTTCTGCCTTGTCTTTGTTTCTGCCCCGTTGACTATGTCAAAATTAAATTAATACATAATTAGAATACTAAGTAATCCGTTGATCATCTAAATCATATATATTTAAAAAAAAAAATCAATGGTTACTCAATAATATGAAGGAAAATGACGCGATAAGCCTGCTTATCACCATATGCTTGATTCTTTAAAGATAATCTTTAAAGCATCATTAGTATCACAATAAGAGTGTTGTTAAATTGTGTAGTTGTCAAACGCAAACTTATAATATGTAAAAAAAAAAAAAAAAAAAAAAAAAAAAATATTGTGATACTGGCTAAATGGTACGGGCCCGAATGCAAATGCATATTGCAAAACATAAATCAATAAAATAATTGTCTATGGTACCGTACCTTGTAGCGTCAAAGAGGGACTACGGTTTACGAAATAAGAAAACGAACTACAATCAATCTAGTAATTTCTAATCTAGTTGCCAATTACGCTTAGAACATGTCTCTTTCAATGACTTATAAGGTCTCAGCTCATTGGCCTATTCTATACTTTTTTCCTAGAAATAAAAAACCGGCTTGGGTAATACAGAGAGGTAGTACGGACAGTAGTATTTCCATGACAAGTTTATGCACTTCCGTTTGTGTTTGTGATTTTAATTATCAAATGCATGTGCCTATGCACCAACTGAATTATCCGAGATTGTCGCCTGATCTAGGATCAAATCACGATTTTTGCCAGCAAATCTGTGATTTGATTCGTGGATCAGGCGGAAATCTCGGGTAATTTATAAAATAATACTTCTATATTTTGCATCTTTCAGTAGGAATATGGGTATTTTCCTTGAATTATCCGTCGTATACTATTGTATTGATCTTTACTATTCAGAATCACCGCACTTGACATTTACTAGTATGACATCTCGGTGTTTGACAGGTTGTTGTGATAATAACAATAACATGTGAGCGCTAACCTTTATGCTATCCAAACAAACGTACAACCGTGTCCAATATTGCCTAATACGCCAACACTAGTAGGATGTACAAGATGAACATAATTTTAGACTTTACTGTTTATAGAATAAAGGCTGGTTTGAAGTGTTGACGTCTTGAATATTACCATGTGTTGAGTTTCTATAGAAAGTAGCACTTTGTCGTATGTGGACTGTTAATGACGTTTTTAGTGAAAATCTTCGGTTGGTTCCGGTGTATTGGAACCTATTGGCATAATATGGTCATTGATAATGTGTCGGCGATCCATCATTTTCCCTTTAGCGTGAATACAAGGTTTTGTAGTTATGGTGGTTTATGGTGGATTATCTTATTTAACCAAAGTAAAATAAAATAAAGTAAAATTCTGGTAGTAAGATAAGTAAGATAAGTGCTTAAATGGTCATGATAAAGTCCAAAAAGTATGACACTAATCAGTAAGAACACTAAAATTAGATCTTTTTATTAAAATTATGGGTAGTTTTAGATAAAATAACCACTTATTTGGTGCTCACTAAAACTTCTCATAATTGGCCAGCAATTAAATAAAACTCGAGTAATATTTAGCGTAAATATAATATGAGTATTTTATTTTAATGAATTTTAGTGATTTTAGACCGCATCGTCACTTAATATCAGTGAGTTAATGGTCAAACGTAAACCTATGATCTTTAATAAATAAGAAGAAAATATGCCCCTTTTTGTCCTGAAAAAAGTATGGTTCTCGTAGGGTACTGAAGCAGCAGAAAAATCGTAGTGCACATGGGTGAAACCGCGGGATGCAGCTAGTATTAAATATGCGTTTAGAAAATCAGTACATACATATTGGGAATATAAATAGTAATACGTACAGTACAGTTAATGTACGAACTACCACTAAATTCACCTAAAGGGCAGCCAACTGTGCGAGTATGGATCGTCGACTCGATAAAATTCGATATTATGTGCTTGTTCAGACACGGCGATATCCGCGAGGTTTGGAGATCTCTATATTAATATAAACGCACGGGCGCCGCACGATTCGCGTGAACGCCATGTCTGAACAAGCACTTACCGTCGAATTTTATCGAGTTGACGATCCGTACTCGCACAGCGGGCAAAATTATAAAAGCGTGCACTTGTTCAGTCGAACTTCATCTATATGTTTTCAGTTCAGATCGAAATGAAATGTGTGCGCGCGCAGATATTGCACGAGATATGGTAATGTAGGCTGCAGAAAGTGGCAGCTTATAGCCCACGCTCGCTCCTTACTTACACACTGTTATTTAATCTGTGAAGTTTTGCTCTTTAAGGAATAATTTATAGATTTCTGCTTTAGTATGGCACCATTTTACCATATGTCCAATTTTAACCATAAAGGTTCCTTTTATCGGTAAAATTATATGGTCACCTGCAATATTTAAATGAGTAAAAATACAGCTTTAGAACGTTCTATCGACTAAGATGCCGTACATTAGATTACATAGGAGGCTCATAGGCGGTTTCAAAACTCTGAAATATTCTAACCTCTAATCCACATTGATTAGCTTATACATTGCAATAAGAACAATATATCGTATATTTTTTTCTCCCTAGGCGATTCTTATATTTTGTGAACATAATTTCTAGGTGCTTAATATACTTTCAAAATGTTTTTGTTAGCTTAGTGGCAAGGGTGGGTAGAAAGGACCGCGAATCAACTTAGGCCCGCTGTAGGTTAAATTCCGGCCCGCTCGGACTAAAGTAGAAGCGAATGAGCCTAATAGATGTATTATCAACACTTCGACCTTCGACCCTACAATCATGTGACACTGTTTTCAAACGGGATTTTTATTTTTTATTTTTTTTTACATATTATAAGTTTGCGTTTGACAACTGTCTCACCTGATGTTAAGTGATGACGTTGTCTAGGATTTAGCACGCAAACCTAGAAGGTACCTATTCACTCGCGACTTGAAGACTCCAGGATTGTACATATCGGATTGAAACCAAATCAAGGAAAGGGTAGATTTCGATAGTAATATTTTTTATTGGATAAGGTAACGGTCGTTCTATAGTCATATACAATTTGTAACGAAACGTCTTATGGTATAGCACAGCACATATCGAAGGCATCTTATGAATAAAGTTTGGCTACGTGAAGCTTTGGGAAACGGTTAGGCGTAAATATTGCTGTCAATGAGAAAGGATTTTATACCTATTCTTACAACGTACGTTTTGTCATTATTCAAATACATATTCCTGCCAATGTTTCTAATCATATTCCTAAACTTTTTCCATATTTCAATTCTCATCATTGTTCAGAAATTGATTTGCAACCATTCAATTATACTTACATTTCCTTGAACTACAAAGGTCAGACAGTCATTACCAACTACTACTTCATAGAAAGGATGTTACTTAAGTGCACAATTAGTTTTTTTTCAATTGCCTATCATTAGCGTGTGCATTGAAGCGTTTGCACGCAGTTCAATGGTAAGGTTATACTTTATAAGCGTAGAATGAAACGTGCACTAATAATTTGGAGCAAACATGCATTGCTTAATCAGAACAATACGTTCGCATACTTAGGATATTTGGCGCCCTCATTGGCCCAGCATACCTGTAGAAAAGGAAACTTCTACTTTATTCTTCTTTTCAGCACTTCTGAAGGGGCAACTGTGGATACCATCCAATCACAACACGTAGCTATATAACGGTTATCCATTGCTTTATCATTGCTGTAGTAAGTGACTAAAAGTTTAATATATATATAAGTCAAATATATAATAATTATACCTCTGAGATTATTATCACGCTTATGGGTCACTCTTTGATAGCGATGGAATCCCAAAAATCATTCTCAAGGAGATTTGGTGACGTATAGGCGGCTGGATAGAACTCCTAAGACTGCCGAACATTAGCTGCATGTTACTAAACATTTCAAAGAAGAGACAATTGTTACGGCATGACGAAAATACGGTTCACAAAAAACTTAAATAAAAATGTATAATATGTAATTGCCGATTTGAACTGAAAACAAAGTATTAACCGTCATTGTCTAGACCTATTTGTCACTTTGGTCGAAGATCATTTATGGGTACGATAGAACTCTGAGAGCTAGATTCGACAAACTATTGAGATAGTGGTCAAACGCTAGATCTATACAGTATAAAAAAACTATTTGAATGAATACGGCATTGCCTATTGGAAATAATAGTTTACCATAAGAAAAGAAAACTGTTCAAGTTGCGAATAAAATGTTAGTAGGTGGCAAGTCAGACCAAGGTTCTTTGGTGGATCCGACTCTTGAGGATCAATTTCTAATCTCATCTTGAATCATATCATCTCATATACTAGCCGGGCCTCACGTCCACTCGCGTTATATTACTGTTATTTCACGGGAACCATAATTTATGGATAAGAAGTGGACATTTTGCTACTTCTTCTTCTTTCGGTGCCTCTCCACTATTGAAGGTTAGCTGTCAGCTCCGCATATTTCTGCCTATTTTTGGCCAGAGAAAATAGATCTTCTACTCTGGCGATACCTGTCCACTCTCGGACGTTTCTACACAATTTGCTACACAAAACTATATTTAATGTGTGCGCCAAATTTCATTCAAATTTGCTCAGCCGTTTTGATGTGACAGACGGACGAACATCCGAAAATCCATTTCAATAACTTTCGCGTTTATCCAATTTTTGAATGTGATGAGATATACTTACGCTTCGTGTTTTATAATGCAAATAGTCCGCAAAAACTACCAAAACAACATTATAGGTACGTAAACTTCAATATTTGGGTGCACTTTCACTTGTTTTGTCATTAAAGTTGGCCGAGGTCGAAGCAATCATGTCATTTTGTCAAATTGAGATGACTGTGCACTATTCAGAACCCACTTTTTCGGTTTCATTTGTGCATTAGTATTTCGTGTTGACATCGTTTCCAATCATTACTACTAGGACATTAGGGAAAAAGAGAAAACAAATGAGTTTAGGACGTTTTCACACGGACGCACACTTTGTTACGATTTTCGCATAGGTTTTGTGATCTGTGGATTTTCGGTTCTAAGAACAATGAAGCATCAATGGCTTGGTTAATGTATTTGCTTGAGTAACTACTACCTTCGCTTAATGAACATCGGAAGACTAGAGCAGTAGTATTAGACAGTTTACCAATACGCATTTGGAGTTACATCAAATATATATAAGGTGTATGTATGCTGAACCACCAATAATAAACAAACACCGCAAACGCTTATCACCTCATTGTATTGACCTGAAGGACACTAAGGCCAAGGTTCACCGAAATTTAAACGTCCAATTATTAATTAACCGTCGGTTAACTGCATGGTAAAAACTGTTGGACCGACGGTTAAATTTATAATCGGACGTTTTAAATTAGAGTGGAATCAACCAGAAGTACGGAAACGCGCTATCGCTATATGCATAGACGAATATATATATTTGTCTATGCTATATGGTAGATTTAACACCTAACTTATACCACCTACCTATATGTACTAAACGTTTGTCTTCTACTTTCTTAGTGCGTACTGCCAAGAAATGGAACTCATCTCCAATAGGTACAATTACATAGCACTTATCTATAACGATATAGTACTCATTACAAATGTTATTGTTGGATAATTAATAATAATAATATAGGTAATAATATTGTTGTCTGATGTAGGAAATAGATTAATGTTTTAAAGAACAGCTCTGTCCAGACAAACCTAACTTTGGTTTTTGGGCAGTGTCTGCCAATGAAATTGAATGTTTTGTATTAAGAATAAATAAGTAATAATAATTCATAGGTACCACCTACCTTCTAGGCTTGCGTGCTCCATCCGAGTCATTAGACCGCGTTGACACTTAACATCAGGTGAGACAGTGATCTCAACAGTGGTTCGCCAAAGTAACGCATTAATTCACCTAAGTAACGCATTTCTATTTTTTCAATTTTTTTATTGTACCTATTGACCTAGCGTTTACCATCAAGGTAGTGGACCTTGATGGTCAGAGACGTTGTGGTAGAAGATATTAACACGACATATCTAGAATGCTTGCTGGCTCTCAAGGAATTGGAAAAAAGGTGAAAGGAAAGGAAATAATAAGGAGGGGGGGAAATATGATTATATCGCCAAAGTAGCGGTATCGGCCCTCGAGGAAGAAACAACTAAATACGTTTAGTTAACGTTATTGAACTAAAGTGTATAAAAACATAATTGTACTAAGTACATGTAATTCACGCTTCCGGAAAGATACGGAGCTAAACGTAGAAATTATGGAGCAGCCAGCAGCCAAGGTTACGTTACAATTATAATAAAAAGTATATTAATGTCGATGCAGTTTAACCAGTAAGATATCTTTAAACAAAACACAACTTTCAAAATATGTAAACTTATTGTTATTGTAATAATTAAGGTCAAAACATTACTTTTATTTTGGTAAGTGAGTTTAGTAAGTGACAAAAAATGTCATTTCTTTACATTATCGATATTCTTTTTTACGGTTTTATGCCCAATTAGTTATTTATTTAAGTACTCGATATGGTGTCAACTTCTAGAAATAAGATCTTGATTCCTTTAATTTTATAGGGTACTAGACTAAGACGTCGCTTACAGCTTACTAAATGTTTAGAGGTATGAATTATATCAATTCCAACTTCGCTGGGAATGTTACTTGGCAGGCTGGATTCAATTTTTACGTGTTCTTGTAATACGGTATCCATATATATTCTAAACAAATGTAAATAGTTTGTTTAAAAAGATTACCTATAAATAGAAATAAGACGTCAGTAGGTATGTCAAGTAAAATAATTGTCGCTTTAGGATAACGAGTGCTTATTACCCAACTTATCATTTATCAGACCTTTATTACAATCCGCCTAATGGTAAATGGTTAATATTGCCTATGGATTTCAAAAATACCATTGATTTTTTCGCGTTGCTTTATCAAAGTGAAGGGCTTTATTTATTCCAATTTCAGATGACCCCATATTTAAATTTGCATAAAGACCATATCACAGTACAACATTTTAACTGAACTTAGACTAATTTCAATCTGTGCCCAATTTACCCAGAATTTTACACATGGTTATAAGATTGAAACTTCTAAATGTTGTAACTTGTGATACTGCTTATACGGTGTCCAAATAGAAACTCCATTTAAGAAGCAGGTGCAAGGTCCCCTCACTAACCGTTTGGAGGCTATATTCGTTATTGTGGAAATCTCATTTCTTTGTTATTATTATAAATATTTAAACCTATTCAGAAAATTAAGGTCATGTATGTTTTATATATTCTCAATGATAGGAACTTATTTGTATTCATTGTGTATGTTTTATTTACGTTAGTATAGTTGTTGTAGTGAATAGAAACTAATAACGAGTTTGTAATACACGGTACTGAAACCATGAAGATTAATGTTGAGCTTTGTGGGGGCAAATCGAGATAATTAATTTAATTAATTAATTTTTACCATATTATTTTTATAAGATTTGCTTTAGGTTACAAAAAAAAACTTTTTGTACAATTGCGGTAGGGTAGAACATATGTTGAAGAAAATTTAAACCGAATTTGATAAAATGTTTTATGTACAGGTTGATTCTACTTTTAGTTGGTTAGTACCTTTAGATTGGTCTCGTTGGAATGATTCCACCAAAATCGATTGAGTTGTAAGAAAAATCGTCATAAATCCTCTTTAGTTTTAGTTTCAAATAAATTAAAAAACTCTTCCTTCTTGGATTGTGTTTGAAATAGTTTATTTTTAAATTGCTCTTTTTAACGAAATCCATATTTTAAATCAACTATAGAAAAATTTATTGCCGCTAATTGTATTTTAATTATTATACAAGAATATACAGTTTGCATAAATTGTTTTAAATGTAGCCCACTAAAGCACACGGTATTGCATTGTATTTTATTGTTTTGCACATGAACAACGAACCCGCATCAGGTGTGACCTCTTTAGTGACACAACGTGAAACGGAAATTAAGTGCAACCTATTTGTATAATCTGATTAACAATATGTAGGGAGGGAACTGTAACCGAAGTTTATAAATAAATGCGCGGTATAAGATCGTCTTAATTGCATAGACTTTGACATTGTATTCATATTGTATAAAACTAATACTGAAGCTGCGACATTTCCTACACAAGACGACAGAATGTGTAACAGTTGGTTACGACACGCGATTACTACGACCTGTGGGAATTGTCTGTGTTATTATGTAGTCACCTGTTATGCGATAGTAGAACCACGATAATACGGTGCTCTTCAGTCTTCTAAAGAAAAGATCCCGCTGTAGATCGCCAACCAAATACCTACTAGAGAAAAGTTAGGAAAACTTCAAATTTCAGTAGATGATAAAAAAATTGTAATGACATAAGTCGCTGGAGACAAACCATCTCATCAACCCCACCACATTGACTTCGTCGATCACAATCTTCAGCCTTGTATTGTATGTTAAGTATACCCTGGACAACAAACAAATGGGCTTCTATTTATCTAGGAAAAAATATATTTTCCGTGGGATAATTGAGGTAGCGGGAAAATCGTAATAATTTTATATCAATAATTTGATACCGTAAATCGCATTTACCCTATTAACTACATGTGCACATTTTCGTAAACAATAAGCATTTATAAGTAATTAAACATTTTGAAGTCAAAGGTAGCATTTAACATGAAACTTGTTTGTGTGTGGATAAGATAGTTCACAAAATGTTGGCGTATTAACGTAATCAAACCATACGTCAGGTACCTGAAGATGGCTGATGTCGGAAGCGAGGGCATTGACCCTGAGAGTACAGTGACGTTCTTGCGCCCGCGCATCAAACCGGCAAATGAATGGAGGCTGTTTGCAGCAAAAAAGGTTTTAATCGTGTCTGTGTCGGTACCGAGTAATAATGTTAAGTTACTACCGACATTTCACTTAGTAAACTTCCACTAGGTCAAAGCTGGCAACAAACTAAAAATTCAGAAACAATGGTACATAACAGATAACAATGTTTATTCGTGTGTTTCACGGATACGAAATCCTAAACTTAAAATTAAAAACCCAATTCGAACTGAAAAGGCAAAGATGTCTTATACGCTAATTTTTGTATACAAATTAATAAACCACTTTTCTTGAAATATCTATAATTCTTACCCATAGGTACCTGAACGGTTGACATGAAAAGGTTTACTTAATTAAAAACAAAATCAACAAACAAACAAATCGAACTGAGATTCTCGCTTGTCGTAGGTATGGTTGTGTTACCTATATTTAGCTCTTAAAAACATAAAAAAAACACATACCATGTAGGTACGTCACTGTTGAATGTTTGGACTTGTCAACATTCTAAGACGGTTTGCTTTGCTTTATTATGGCCGTTTCGTTGACCTAGAAATGTATGTAGAAAGTTGATGAGCCTTTTCAATTTGTGGCGTTAACATCATCAGCCTGAGTCCTAATTATCTTATTAGGTAAATTCATAAACAATGCAATAGTAATTGTAATTTTTACACTTTCGCGACTCGAACACATTGTTAATAAATCAATCGGAGCTTGATTCGTCGAGGTAAATAAATTACTTAATGTTTTCTCGCGATCAAGCCCTGATTGATTTATTAACAAAATGCAATAGTAATTCGAATGTAATCTTATGTAAACTTGGTATCCCACTTAAATAGCAATTGCATCTCGATTGTATAGTAAGCATTCAGATTATTATACTCCAAGTCTATTAGCAAAACTATAAACGAAAATTCGAGTTGTTCGTCAACTGGCGAACGTCAAACTCGCGAGCGCGCGCGAGTTGACACCTTCCGATTTCACCTATTTTTTTGTCGTCAACTCGCGCATACTATTGAAGTACAGTCGTATAGAAACGGATTACACCATTTTCAAGCGAGCCAAGGTCAAATCGGTTACCAACTCAGCATGCTGGGTTGATAATTCCCCGCGCTAATTTTCAGACATTAAGACACATTACATTATATTATGTTGTTCCAAAATCTTAGATATTTTTTGTAAACAAAGTATTGTAATATTGTTATATGTAATATTTTTTTTACTTGCTGATTTATACATATATTTAGCTGTGTTTAATAGTAACGTTTGTTTTAAAAATCATTTCCAACAAACCCTGATCTGTAATTCTTTATATAGTTCCTAAGTCTGATTTATTTATTAATAAGTAATAATAAGCCAAATTATACTTGGGGATTACAATGTTATTATATATTTTTTTTACTTGCTGATTCATACATATATTTAGCTATGTTTAATAGTAACGTTTGTTGTAAAAAAAAATTTTAAACAACGATCACCGCGCTTACCGGTTTAAGGCTTAATAGGTACCTACAATGCGAAAACAGTGTTTGGTATAGAATCCTCTCAAGCACTTTGAAATGAAGACAGGCTGGGTGCTGTGTCAGCCGCCCATACGATCTTTACTCTCGGGTTGAGCTTTCAGTGAACTATCTTTATCAAATCAAACATCACTATTGTGGAATAGTTTCAAGTTCTAGCCTGGTTAGCTAATCCGCAGGTTTTAAATGACGACGGTCAAAAAACACAATTTGCTCAGACATTGTGTCTATGTGCTCGAGAGCAGGTCATCATTCTAGGACGGAGTGATTTCACCTTGACACCATCGTACCCATCAAGGGAGACAGTCAAAATATGCTATAACTATAAATATGAAATTAAAGGAATTTTTGTTTTTATTTAGCGTGGCGTTCAACAAAATTTAAACGTCTGATTATCAATTAGCCGTCGATTAACTATATGGTAAAGACTGTTTGACCGATGATTAAATTGATAATTGGAAGTTTTTAATTTTCATGAACTCTGTGCACTGTTATTCTTTTTGTTATTAAGTATAACTCTAATAATTCATGGTTCACAATATAAATAGATAATATATTGTTATATATATATATATATATATATATAACAAATTATAGCATACAGCAATAAACATCTATAAATAATTTGATTTATATTTTACGAGAATTTAAATGTAGGTATTTAATATTAATTATTTCATTAAAAAAGCTCTTCTAACATACAAAAAAACAAGTGGTTGTAATAATTAATAAAACTGAAATAATAAATAATAAAATCAAAATTTATAATCTTGTCGCTGGATATGTCGACCTAGTTATGGATAAACTACCGTCATAAAGTCCATACCGCACAAAATATTATTTTTTTTACACTTAAAACGATCGCATTTACTGCCATCTATATTCTCATTATGTCCTTCTGTGCTTTTAGTGACAACGTTTTTCGTTTTCTCACAAAAAATTTTTTCGTTCACAGAGCGATGTCGCGGTGGAAGGGTAAGCTGAGGTAGCCGCCAGATGGCAGCAGTCAGTGCGGCGATGTTCCGCCCCGGGGGCGGTCTCGATCCCTCGTGCTACGCCACTCAAAGGGTAAGTAGTTAATTAGAGTATCGTTAGGTGGCGCTGTATTAGGTTTCATATTATTTTTGGTGATTTCTCTGAGCAATGCGGGGTGCAGTTGTTGGAGGGAACTATAATTGGAGATTAATGAAAGAAGACTAAATGGGCTTATTTACTTGTAATAATTAAAACAAATACTGCAAATTTGGACGGTCGCCGTGGCGCAGTGGTCAGTGTCAGTGACCATGACTTCTGTGTCTCCGGGACCCTGGGTTCGAATCCCGGCAGGGGTAAACATTTATGTGATGAGTGTAGATGTTTGTCCCAGGACTTGGGTATTTGTGTGCTGTGATTGTGTGTGTCTATGCCTCCCGCGACACAGGGAATCCTAGAGCGGGGATCTAAGTGTGATAAGAACAAAAATAATAAAAAGAATAATTACAATACCACAGCTACTGCACACAAATTGCTATTAACTCTACTATTATTACCCCGAATAACAGTTACTTACCTATGATAATTACTTAGGTATTTACATATTCTGATTAGTATAAACGCACAATTCACACGGTCGCGTGGAAATTTTCAGAGCTTATTACAGAACTTATTGAAGCAGCGCTTACAAAACATTTAATTAAAAAAAGGAAATATTATCTAAATAAGTATTACAATTTATAAATGTATAAAACACGGGAGTTACTCACGTAATAAGTCAGAGGGTACCGACTATAGTTTCAACCACATTCGGTGGTCTTTTTCAAGGAGAATACGGGGCGCTCGCGGACGCGGTCGCGATTCGCCTAGTACTGTGTTTTATACATTTATAATGTGTCAAAACCACGTCAGTTTTAATCAAAAAAAGTTTTACAATCGGTAGGTATGCATAGTACAAATCAACAACTACTTGATTAAAAACTGAGCTTTTAGGTTAAAATGTAAAAAAATGTCTAATTGATTATTATAATGCATTTTACTCTCTTTACACAAACCTATCTCTTTGAAACAATAATGAAACGTAATAAAGTTTATTTACATGATAAAACATAAATTAAAATAGCCCACGAAAGCGAAGGAATTGAATTAATTTTGTTATTAAAATCGGTAGCGTAATGAAATTTTGTAAAATTATTTACGTGCTGTCACATAAAAATGCGTGTTGGTGGAATTACGTATTCAATGATTGTACTGAACCTAATTAACCGATGGTTAATTACTTGAATGCGCCAATGTGTTGCTTTTAGGGCTGTTTAGTCAGGCTATGATTTTTGTATAAATAAACTATTTTTTAAATCAATTGGTGGCAGACATGCAGACGGGCCACCTGATAGTATGCGATTGCCGTCACATATGGATATCCATCTGTAACCTTGTATCTTTGTTAACTATCGTTTTAAACATTCAAATTAACATCAGGTGAGACAGTGGCCAAACGCAAGCCTATAATATTAAAAAAAAAACTCAAATTGTGGCTAATGAGGAATAATGAAGTATATGGGAAAAACGATCAATGGATTGATGGTCGTCGTGGCTCAGTGATCAGCGACACTGACTTTGGAACCGTGACCCCGGGTTCGAATCCCGGACAGCTCAAACATTTCTGTGTATGAACATGTCTGTTTGACCCGTGTCTGGGTGTGTATATGTATATAAGTATATATCAATCATCAGGTTACCATAGTACAGGCGCTGCCTAGTTTGGGACCTGAAGACCTTATGTGCATGTTAAAAAAAAAAATGGGTACTTTTACGCAAATTTGTCGTCTGGGTCTGTGATTACTAAAATACTGGGATAAAAAATTATTTCTTAACGAAGTTATTGTTTGAGCTGAAAAAATTATTCTTGTGAGCTTTTGCTTACAAAAAATACAAACTTACTGATATTTTTATATAAAAAAACGGATATCTCCCACCTAATTTTATGTTGTATCATAGTCTATGGAATTGGACGTCTCAAATACAATGGCTACTTTGGATACTTTGGCGACCCTGCTGATTCCCCTTTTCACCATGTCACTAAAAAGCCATCAACAGTAGCTCTAGACAAAGTAACATTCTACAAGCGTTAACGCTGAGAGAAATGAAAAATATATATGAGATTAACGTTTCAAAGTAATATATCACGTGATGAACGAGAACGAATAGAAAATTGGTAGACAATGGACAATACGCAAAACGAAACGCTAGCGTTTCTATTCTCCCGAGCGCATTTATATCTCGAACGAAGAGAATGAGCGATCGCCGTGAACGTGTGGTGTAACGTTCGGTTAGATAAAAAGAATCGCTATTTAGCGATGCATCTTGTCTAGGCACAGGTTGGTCTTTTATTTTATTAAATATTTTAATGTACAATTTTCCGTGGAGCAACCCTATAGTTGAAATGTTCATTGTTAATCACCCTGAAAATGATCATTTGTGCTTAAAATTAATTCATTTATTTATTTCATTTATATATTTATTTATTAACATTCACACAAGTCACACATGTTAATTATCTAACATTTGTTGGGATGGGACAAGATTGAGTGATATTCAATAAAAACATTTCTTTGAAATTTGAATGTGCTTTCAGACTATATTAATGTTTGGAATTTATTAATTTCAAATATTGTTGGTAAATTTAGCAGCGCAAGTGTTGCATAGGATATCTACCGACATGGTGGACAAACGTTGGCGATGCCAGTTAATGAGTTCTTACTGAAAATCAGCACTAAGGTTGACAAACTCTAGCACAATGCTGAATAGGGACTCATTGCTGGCATCTCGCAACAATACAATATTTCTTACCATGTTTCTTTTTTTATTCGCAATTCAAATTCAATAAAACTTATAAAGTAATTTTTAGACTTTCGCGATTCGAACACATTGTTATTAAATCAAACGGGGCTTGATCGCGAGAAAAACATTTAGTAATTTATTTACCTCGACGTTTCGACCAAGTTGCATTGGTCATTGAATTCTCGTGGTCACGAGAAGACTGGAAGACTTACTAAATGTTTTTCTCGCGATCAAGCCCCGTTTGATTTAATAAAAACTTATATAGTTTTATTGTTATTTATCGTAATATATTGTAGTGTTGTGTTTTGTCAGTGATAAATATATTTTCTTTCTTTCAAACCACTTGAACAAGATCATAGGCAAAGGTTGTTTGCGTGCCGCTCTCAACCGGTCCTTGTAGAGATCAATGGGGATGGCCTATGTCCAGCAGTGGAAGTCTCATAGCTGACGTGACGATGGTGTTGATTTCGCATGAATCTCATAAAAGCTAAGCGACACAAAAGTGCGCGACTAAATCGCTACCAAACCGCTATCAATCCACGTTACTGCGAGCGAGCTGTAGCAGCTTCTAGAACATTTAGCTCTTGAGAAAATGAATAGATTAGTATTTAGCGTACAGTAAATTTGTAGACGCGTTTGCAACATTCCAACTGGAAAGTGAATATCTTGCGGGATTCCAGTTTGTTATGTAAGTATGCTGTTATTATATACCAAGTGGTTAGTTGGATGCTGGTTGTGATGTTGTTATACGGACTTCGCTGCCTGAATAGGTTATTTAGTAGAGCGAAGCCACGATGGCACACCGGTGGGAGCGTCGTCTGTCAACCTGACGTGACGGATGCTGCTTTAGTCTCCACCAAGGGCTTCACTTCCCGGTAAAGGTAACATCATTATCAAATTCCAGCATAGTTTTAGGATACTTTTGAGCATCTACCTAGCTGCCTTTCTCAGGTTTAAAAACTGTCACCAAACACTAAACATAAAAAAATTACTAATATGATGTATTTTTATGAGTGTATAAAACACAGGAATTACTCACGTAATAAGTCAGAGGGTTCCGACTACGGGGCGCTCGCGACCACGTCCGCGAGCGCCCCGTATTCTCCTTGAAAAAGACCACCGAATGTGGTTGAAACTATACTCGGAACCCTCTGACTTATTACGTGAGTAACTCCCGTGTTTTATACATTCATGATGTATTTTTAATATTTGTTGCGTAGTCACGTTTTTTTTTTCAAAGTAATATATTCTTCTTAGAAATAAAAGTGTGAATAACGAGTAAATCCGCGCGTGAAACCGCAGGGCGTAGCTAATCTGCTTATAAATATAATATGGATTGTGATACATTTAAACTACCAAACGTTAAAGCCGTGTAACTTAATTATAGTAACGTTGGTTTATATTTACTTGGTTGAAACTTACCATTTGATTGAGGTGAGATTTCGGTTAATTAAATTTACATAGTTGGGATTTGTTGTCTGTTGTTTAATATAATTTCCATTCTAGTTGTTGAATTACTAAATTATGTGGCGCTGACTTTACATACAAAAAAATATTTATATAGTATAATCAATCCAGGTCAGTTCACTGTCGTATGTATATCAACTTGGTTAATCACGCTTAACCTACTGGCTCTCAAGGATTGCTGCCTGAACGCACTATGTGTTCAGTGTCAGTTTTTCAAACTTGAAGGTGGTAGGTTAGCGAAGCAGGTACTCGTAAGTACCTTCCTGGGCATTTGATAACGGTGTTACCTTCACCATAAACTCAAGCCGATGGCGAGGATCAAACCAGCATCCGTCAATTTGACAGTCGATGCTCTCAGCGCCAGGCTATCATCGCTTCCAAATTATAGTGTGCTGAAAAAACTTTCCAAAATTGGATGTGTCAAATAAAAACAAGAGCGTGAAAACTCCGTAAAAATAATCCATCATATCACGATAACGGGATTTCCCAGAAATTAGGCGATCCCATCTGCCCGTAATTAATATGATGAAAGGAAAATATACCGAGAATCACGTCTTTCCCGGCCTCGTGTTCACTTATTAAGTTATATTTATGATGGATTGTGTCGGGTCCGAGCCGGTACAGAGACGTGTTTTTTTACTATATTTATTCGCCGAGAAAATGGAAATGTTTAATGATAGCAACCCTATCCTCGATATCTGTCAACTTGAACTTGGAAAGAAAATACTCGTAAAAAATCATGTTTTAAATTATGATTTATATAACATATACACAATATAACACTATAAATTACGTTATGTAGATACTTTTACAGTTGACGTTTCTTGAATTATATAATATAAACTTCTATAACTTTTACACTCGTTCGAATTTTATAGGATTTTCTGCATTTTACTGCCACTATGTGGAACCAGTAGCCATTTTGATATATTATATAGGTTTATAGGTTATTATAAGAAATAAGCTCAACGGCTGGCAACACAATATAGAGCTTCATTTAAAAGGAAATAATTTTGTGGAATAAGTGTAACAAAAAATATGTGTGGTTTTCATTAAGTTTAGAAGCACCGGAAATTTGAGCGAAGTCAAATTATTGAAAATAATCGTGAAATCTTCCGTCATTAATGAACAAATATTTGCGTTCGTGATGCCAGCTATGTGTTTTTAATGAAAATTAGCGCGAAGGTTGTCAAGCCCTCGCAAATCGATAAGTTCTGTATGATTTTGTTTTATTTAAATATTGTTTTATGACTGTTTTTCATGTCTGTATTATATTTTCTCGGATAAGATTCTTCGTCTATAATATTGTAGTGTTGTCTAAGTCCCACATTAGCATTTTATTAGATGTTTTTTTTATCAGTGTAACGAACGTACTTCTAAAAGTTTAATTTTCTGATAACTTCACAACCTTATAATTCAATCCAGCAGGGTTTAAAAGTGTCTCTGTGATACTATTTTGACAGTGTTTCTGTTTTGTAAGTCAGATGCAGTACAAATCTTCATCATTATAAATTATTCCACTGAGTTGTGACGTTATTCCGTTGGAAACCGTCAATGTGAGATTCAAACTCGTGCATCACCGCAATGCTACTTATATTCAAGAAGCATTACATTCGGAAAATAAAATTGAAGAGCGACCTCGATGACATCGTGTGATGATAGTTTAGCGGTGGACTATCGCTGTCAGCATGGTGGTTACAGATTCGATAACCACCCTAGCTTGAGTTTTTGGCTTAGTGAGTATTATCGTTATTAAATATACAGCGTAATGGTAGGATACGTTCCAGTGCCCGCCTGGGCAGCTAGTCACCTTAAAGTTTGTAAAACTGTCACCAAACACAGTGTGTTCAGGCTGTTTTTCTTGACCAGCATTCTAGGTCTAGCAAAAGTCCACCTTTTACCACATACATCTCCATTGATTGTGACGATGTGCATAATCTCACTGAACTAGCAATATAGTGGTCAATCGCTAGATCCATAATGTATATATAAAAAAAAACTTTACTATTGTGTTCTTATTTTTAAATTCAGAGCCTTAAAATTCCAAGGTAAGAGGCAGCTACACAGCAGTGTAGCTCAAGGGAAAGACACTTTTTTGGGCTACAATGCTGTCTAGCTTTATTAAATTCTGTTCTTATTTTAAAATTCAGATCATATTAATTTTAAGGAATAAGACAAGAAACAACTGGGAGGTGATTCAAAGTCACGTTTCATTATTTAATTTTCAAACTTCGAATGCAACCTCTATTCGGTAGGTATTAGAAACTTCTTGCGTATATCACTTTTCTCGAATTCGTTAAGTTAACATAACACACTTGTTCATGGCATGAAACACGGATCCGTCACGGTGTGCCATAAATAATCCATTAGCCTTGCTCTGATATTAGATAACAGACTGTTTTGCCATGTGACGTTGAAATGTATACTTTGCACTTCCTGTAATATGATTGCAGTTGTAATTACGTTTTGTTATCAGATATTTCGCAGCTGCTCTTTTGTTTTATATGAAGTTCATCTATGTTCTCATCGGTGATTCGTGGTTGAACCAATGAGAAACTTATGGGTAAAGATAGCCTGTACGGCAGCTGTTCATACTCTCACACGGATATCTTAAAAATCAACTAACTGATAAGTGACGTAGCCATAGGCTAGTTGACACAACAGGATATCAATATGTTGTTGACACCTAAGGCGATATTTTTTACTTAAATGATAATAAGACGATAGATTATGTACTTTTGTTTTTGAGCCACACTAGTAATTTAGTAATAACCTGATTGGAGTACAGAGAGGGTATTTTATTGATACTATGAGACTTGTGTTTAGTGTTATTTTCGCTTGACATGTAACTAGTTAAGTGTCATTTTGATATGGATTTCCGCAAAGTAAGTGAATCTACCCTTCGCCTGTCGGTAATGCTCAATGCTGAGCGTCGTGATCGCTCGTGATCGCTTTTTATTGGGAATAGGCAAGCGTTTGACCACTATCTTACCTGATGTTTAAGTGATGATGCGGTCTAAGATGGAGCACGCCTGCCTAGATTCACTCGTGACTTGAAGTTGCGAACTTTACTTTGAAGCGATGATAGCTCAACCAGTGTCCGTCAGTTTGACAGGCGACGCCCCCCCCCCCCCCCCCCCCCGGGCGTCGCCTGTCAAACTGACGGACACTGGTTCCATCCCCAACAAAAGCTTGAGCTCCCGGTAAAGGTAACACCGTTATAAAATTTCCAGCATGGTGGTAGGGTACTTTCGAATACCTGGCTACCTTACACCCTCAAGTTTAAAAAACTGTCACCAAACACATAGTGTGTTCAGGCAGCAGTCCTTGAGAGACAGTGAGCATTCTAGGTCTAGCGTGATAACATCTTCGACCACATCGTCACACATCAAGTGAGATAGTGGTCAAACGCTAGATCTATACAGTATAAAAAAGTAATTATATTTTAATTAGTATCTTTAGTGTTTAAACATTAGTTTATTATAACATCAATAATAATATATTACTATAATATACTTACATATAATATACAATTTTCTCCACTTTCAAATCTACAATATTATTCACAGCACAACCGGTTACACTACGATGGGGCCGGTTTTTGTTAATACAAAATAACGATTATTCTACGACGAAAGTATAATGATTTCCGGTAGAGTACGAAATAACCAACTTTGATTCGTCGAGCCGTGTTATTATGTAAACTTTGGTAGAATCACGCGATGCTTGTAAATAACTTATTACTTAACAAGTCGATGGCGGTGGTTGGAAAAGCATATTGGTATAAAGAGAAGTAATAAAACTAGGTGACACAAAGGTAAATGTAAATTACATATACCTAAGTTATGAAGGCGAAAGTTTGTTTGTCGTTTGTATGTTTGTTACTCCTTTACGCTGAAACGGCTGAACGTAGTTGCTTGAAATTTCGAATGAAGACAGCTTACTCCCTAGGGTTAACACATACGCTTTATAATATCCGGGATCAAGTAGTTTCCATGGGATAATTGCATTGAGAAAATCTCAGCCGACGTGGGTGAAACCGTGGGGCGCCACTAGTAATTTTTAATAATTTAAAAACACTAAAAACGCGCCATCTGTATATAGCAACTAAAATGTAGAAAATTATTATTGAGGTTCTGGTGAGTAAGGACAATAGGACATACTATTGCGTTAATATTCTTAAAAGGTACTTAAGGTTCATTATTATATTGGAACAATACCGCTATAATTTTATATTAGCTGGAAAGGTATAAGTAAGCCACAAGCTATAATATGATGAAGTAAACAATGGCGAGGGGACACTTTTTAGGTTTGTTTTTCATAGGCACTGTGTTCTCTCTCTCTCTCTTTCTCAGCCGTGTACGTCCACTGCTGGACATATGCCTCCCCCATATAGGGGGAATTTGCCAATACTCGCCACGCTTGGCAGGCGGGTTGGCGAGTGCAGGATTTCCGATCCTCAGAAGGCGCTGCTGCCCACCTTCTGGTACGTGGTCTCTTAGTAAAAGTTTACGGCACCCGCGGGAAGAGATGGGGGAGTACTATTCGAGGCCGGTACCACCACGGCCCCGAGACTGACGACTAGAGATATCCACCAATCTATAGTATATTTGATCGAAACATTGCTATCAATCGTCGATAAGTGTGCAAAGTTTCCTATTAATCCAACGTTAGGAAGGGATTGAAAAATACGTTCAAAGAATCTTTTGCATATAGCTTTGCCTATTCCATACGTAGTACTCGTGTTTTTACCGGCAAAGCTATTAAAAGCGTCTTAAAATGAAACTATTTCGATAAATTATTGGATAGATATTAAATACTTTACTTTTCAACTCATTAAAATACGATAAGTGTGGGTATTATTGGACATATACTTTGCAATTTAAGTTCAGTTCCAACTACGTAATAGATTAAAAGCTACATTGTTATTTTGATGAAGTACCTAAAATGGAAACACATTAACAACGAAACGTACGTTTCAGAATAGAGCAACATAAAGCTACTTAACAGACATGTCTAAAGCTTTAAAGAACTAGACAGGCGGTACTAATGACCGCCTACAGACTCATTTTTTGATATCGCTTCATAGGCACAGCGATGAAATTATTATACAGATCTAGGTCTAGTAATCGTGATGCCAAAAATGAAAAGCTAAGGTTTTACTACAAATAACAAAAAGTGGTAGTTTTTCCTGTTCTATAAATAGGTTCTAGTAATCGTGATATCTAGGAAGATATTTTCATTGGCTGAAAATAAAGACACCGTTGTCTGTTCTATAAATTAGGTACCATAAACCTAATGACCACTGCTACTACGTTAACACCGTAATACCGTTGAAGATCTTGTCTCTATTGAGCACATGAGCACCTTCCTTTATAAACACACTTGATGACGTACTTACTAGTGATAGGTGTTTAACATAAAAACCACCATCATGATTACCCTTACCATTTGTACATGTTGTCAGTGCCTGAAGCAAGAGTAACTCGGGTCATAGTCGTCATATCCCAATACTATAAACAATTGAATAACGCATGCACCGTCCGTACAAACTATAATTTTTCTGTGTCATAGTTGTACTAGAATAATGTCAGTTAGTGATGAGTTCAATTGTTTCACGCTACGATACGGCTGCGCTACGACAACTACGGTAATGATTCCTGCTTCCGTTACTGTTGTGTTCGAGTAAGGAACACATTTTGTTAGTTTGATATCATCCAATCTGTGTATTGCTGTGCAAATTTTAGTGTGATATATATATTTCTGTAAAATAGGTGGACTAAAAAAGTAGACGGGCCACCTGATGGTAAGCGATCAGGGTTCCGTGTTTTAGACTCGGTTAACTCTACTTTTGAAGAATCCCATATTGTAGCTACTCGAGAATACTGAGGCAGGAAGCTTTTTCAACGTTTTGCAGTTATGCATGCAGTGTGTTAATCCCATGTGTCAATTATATTCAATGAAATAATGAGCACATTTTTCAATTCAATAAAGAATGTAATTGAATTGAAATATGAATTCGTTACATAAGAAAGCTTTGTCACACGTATATAAAAATCGTGAATAATTAAATTAAATGTATATTTTTCATGCATAAGTACTCATTAAACGGTATGGATCAATTACTTGAGTACTTCTGCCTGAAATCGAGATTTTCATTTTATATAGGAAAGTTTGAATATCTGAGCGGATTTCAATGAACGTCGACTTAGTTCTGGATTAGTTTTACTAAAGGTTTTTTTGATGTAGTGCTAATATTTCACAACAGATTTATATCTAGGTATATTTGACTCTAAAAGTTATAAATAAACTGTCTTTGATCCAAAAACATGTGAATATTATGCATAATTTTATACAAAATGTACCTACTGATTTTACTCGTACTAAATAAACTTTTCTGATACTAATGCAATGGCTGCAACGCAAGAAAAATATATACAATAAAATGAATTTGTAGTAACAGAAAACCATTTCCGAACGTTCACCATATTGATGTAGAAACCAGTAGTAGGGGTTTGTGGTAAAGGCGTAAACACACTGGTAATAAAAGCGATCTGTACGCTAACGACTGCACTTTAGCGGCTCGTTCGAGTGACTTTAACGGATAATGTAGTTTTTAACATTTCATTTGTTTAAGAGCAAGAAGTTTTTAATGCTAGAAACTGATGTATGTTTATGTGAATAGTTAGCCATTTTTTATATTCGGTGGTAGTTGTTAGTATAAAATTTAATTTCTTAATTCGGTGTCTCGTAATAGTGCCTATATGCACCTTATTTATGTTTTTCTCGTTTGTGAGATAAATTACTCTGTTACGATATGAGTGCTGGGATATTGCTTTTTTATAGGATAAGGTGACAGAACTTATTATAGGTTTTAACAAGCTTATTATAGGTTTTGTATGCGAAAACTTTTTAATGGTGTATCGAAACTTATATTTAATTACATTATAATATATAAAGTTCGATTACCACTCACTGACTGACTGACTGACTGACTGACTGACTGATTGACATCATTGTTCTCCTAGAAGGAGCGATGGGAGGTGTTTGTGATGTAGGGAAAAAGTGTAGAGGATGTTCCTATGACCACCAGAAAAATCCGAAAAGTGTCATTTTTGGTTTCCTTGATGGAACTGGTGTACGGATCTCGGAAACCATAATCGATGGGGGGTAGGAGTCAAAACTAAAAATGACTAAAACCCTGGGACCTTTTTGGAAAATTGAAAAAAAATTACCCTCCCGAACAAAAAAGAGGTTCTCCCATACAAATTTAAAACGACCGCAGCTCCCGAACCGTTATAGGTGGGTATGGGGGGTTTGAACAAATGTTATAGAGGGTTTGTAGGAGAATTTGGGGTTTTAGTCGAAAATTGAAAATTGGTCCTTCGACCCGGATACCAAAATCCAAGTTGCTCCGATCTGGCTGAAATTTGGTATTTAGGGAGATTGGGGGTCCCTGATTCCAAATATGAAAAAAATTTATGGATGACGTCATTTGTTTTTTTTTTACTGGATGGGGATATTTGATGGCGAAACCACTTCTTATTTGCGAGGCCGCAGGCCGAGCTTCAAACCTGCGAGGCCGAAGGCCGAGCTTCGAGGGCGAGGCCGAAGGCCGAGCTTTCGGCCCGCGAGGCCGAAGGCCGAGCGTGGCCTCCGCGAGGCCGTAGGCCGAGCCGTGTTAGTCACTTACGAGGCCGAAGGCCGAGTTCCGAATGGGGTGTTACGCATTTACATTCCTTAGGAGAGTCACTAACGAGGCCGAAGGCCGAGTTCAGCATGGGGAGTTTTTACCACATTTCGAGCTGGTCTTTGATGCAACCGCTCACGGGAACTAAAAGTATCTGTCAGTTGTTCGACTTGCATAAGAATTTTTAAATCTTTTTATTTACTGGATGGGGATTTTCGCTGGCGATACATCGCCACGGTTGCGAGGCCGCAGGCCGAGCTTCAAACTTGCGAGGCCGAAGGCCGAGCTTTCGGCCCGCGAGGCCGAAGGCCGAGCGTGGCCTCCGCGAGGCCGTAGGCCGAGCCGTGTTATTCACTTACGAATGGGGTGTTACGCGTTTACATTCCTTAGGAGAGTCACTAACGAGGCCGAAGGCCGAGTCCCGAATGGGGAGTTTTTTTTCCACATCTCGAGCTGGTCTCCGAGGCAACTGCCCACGTTAACCACTTCACTTAGAGGTATGGTACCTTCACAAAAGTCGTTTACAATCTTGGTGCGATTTTACAGCGACTAAAATTTTATCAAAAAAAATCAACTTGCACATGGTAACCCTGCTCACACTTTGTACTGAACTAGAAGAAACTGTCCCTTTCTCGACTTGTATGAGAATTTTTATATATTTTTTTCGACTGCAACTAAAATTTTAAAAAATATACAAATGCACATCGATAACGCGGGCTGCTCGCAGCCCGCGCACCACCCGAAATACTAGTTATATATATAAAGCTCGATTACCACTGATTCACTCACTCACTCACTCACTCACTGATTGACAGAATTGTTCTCCTAGAAGGAGCTATGGGGGGTGTTTGTGGTGTAGGGGAAAAGTGTAGAGGAAGTTCCCGTGACCTCCAGAAAAATCCGAAAATTGCCATTTTTGGTTTCCTTGATGGAACTGGTGTAGGGATCTCGGAAACTATAATCGATAGGGGGTATGTGTCAGAACTAAAAATGACTAAAACCCTGGGACCCTTTTGGAAAGTTGAAAAAAAATTACCCTCCCTAACAAAAAAGAGGTTCTCCCATACAAATTTAAAACGACCGCAGCTCCGGAACCGTTATAGGTGGGTATGGGGGGTTCAAACAAATATTATAGAGAGTTTGTAGGAGAATTTGAAGTTTTAGTCAAAAATTGCAAATTGGTCCTTCGACCCGGATACCAAAATCCAAGTTTGTCTGATCTGGCTGAAATTTGGTATTTAGGGAGATTGGGGGTCCCTGATTCTAAATATAAAAAAAATTTTTGGATGACGTCATTTTTTTTTTTTTTTACTGGATGGGGATTTTCGCTGGCGATACAACGCCACGGCTGCGAGGCCGCAGGCCGAGCTTCAAACCTGCGAGGCCGAAGGCCGAGCTTCCAGGGCGAGGCCGAAGGCCGAGCTTTCGGCCCGCGAGGCCGAAGGCCGAGCGTGGCCTCCGCGAGGCCGTAGGCCGAGCCGTGTTAGTCACTTACGAGGCCGAAGGCCGAGTTCCGAATGGGGTGTTACGCATTTACATTCCTTAGGAGAGTCACTAACGAGGCCGAAGGCCGAGTTCAGAATGGGGAGTTTTTACCACATCTCGAGCTGGTCTTTGATGCAACCGCTCACGGGAACTAAAAGTATCTGTCAGTTGTTCGACTTGCATGGAAATTTTTAAATCTTTTTATTTACTGGATGGGGATTTTCGCTGACGATACAACGCTACGGTTGCGAGGCCGCAGGCCGAGCTTCAAACCTGTGAGGCCGAAGGCCGAGCTTTCGGCCCGCAAGGCCGAAGGCCGAGCGTGGCCTCCGCGAGGCCGTAGGCCGAGCCGTGTTAGTCACTTACGAAAGGGGTGTTACGCGTTTACATTCCTTAGGAGAGTCACTAACGAGGCCGAAGGCCGAGTCCCGAATGGGGAGCTTTTTCCACATCTCGAGCTGGTCTCCGAGGCAACGGCCCACGTTAACCACTGCACTTAGAGGTATGGTCCCTTAACAAAACTCGATTACAATCTTGGGGCGATTTTACATCGACTTAAATTTTATCGAAAAAATCAACTTGCACATGGTAACCCTGCCCACACTTTGTACTGAACTAGAAGAAACTGTCACTTACTCGACTTGTATGAGAATTTTATGTATATTTTTTAAACTGCAACTAAAATTTTGATAACAATACAAATGCACATCGATAACGCGGGCTGCTCGCAGCCCGCGCACCACCCAACACCTAGTTTATATATATAAAGCTCGATTACCACTGATTCACTCACTCACTCACTCACTCACTGATTGACAGAATTGTTCTCCTAGAAGGAGCGATGGGGGGTGTTTGTGGTGTAGGGGAAAAGTGTAGAGGAGGTTCCCGTGACCTCCAGAAAAATCCGAAAAGTGTCATTTTTGGTTTCCATCATGGAACTGGTGTAGGGATCTCGGAAACTATAATCGATGGGGGGTTGGTGTCAAAACTAAAAATGACTAAAACCCTGAGATCCTTTTGGAAAGTTGAAAAAAAATTACCCTCCCGAACAAAAAAGAGGTTCTCCCATACAAATTTAAAACGACCGCAGCTCCGGAACCGTTATAGGTGGGTATAAGGGGTTCGAACAAATATTATAGAGGGTTTGTAGGGAAATTTGAAATTTCTGTCAAAAATTGAAAATTGGTCCTTCGACCCGGATACCAAAATCCAAGTTTGTCTGATCTGGCTGAAATTTAGTATTTAGGGAGATTGGGGGTCCCTGATTCTAAATATAAAAAAAATTTTTGGATGACGTCATTTTTTTTTTTTTTACTGGATGGGGATTTTCGCTGGCGATACAACGCCACGGCTGCGAGGCCGCAGGCCGAGCTTCAAACCTGCGAGGCCGAAGGCCGAGCTTCAAACCTGCGAGGCCGAAGGCCGAGCTTCGAGGGCGAGGCCGTAGGCCGAGCTTTCGGCCCGCGAGGCCGAAGGCCGAGCGTGGCCTCCGCGAGGCCGTAGGCCGAGCCGTGTTAGTAACTTACGAGGCCGAAGGCCGAGTTCCGATTGGGGTGTAACGAATTAACGTCCCTCAGGTGAGTCGCTTACGAGGCCGAAGGCCGAGTCCTGAATGGGAGGTTTTTTCCACATCTCGAGCTGGTCTCCGAGGCAACTGCCCACGTTAACCACTGCACTTAGAGGTATGGTCCCTTAACAAAAGTCGTTTACAATCTTGGGGCGATTTTGCAGCGACTGAAATTTTATCAATAAAATCAACTTGCACATGGTAACCCTGCCCACACTTTGTACTGAACTAGAAGAAACTGTCACTTACTCGACTTGTATGAAAATTTTATAATTTTTTTTTAACTGCAACTAAAATTTTGACAAATATGAAAATGTACATCGATAACGCGGGCTGCTCGCAGCCCGCGCACCACCCAACACCTAGTTATAATATATAAAGTTCGATTACCACTCACTGACTGACTGACTGACTGACTGACTGACTGATTGACATCATTGTTCTCCTAGAAGGAGCGATGGGAGGTGTTTGTGATGTAGGGGAAAAGTGTAGAGGATGTTCCTATGACCACCAGAAAAATCCGAAAAGTGTCATTTTTGGTTTCCTTGATGGAACTGGTGTACGGATCTCGGAAACCATAATCGATGGGGGGTAGGTGTCAAAACTAAAAATGACTAAAACCCTGGGACCTTTTTGAAGATATGAAAAAAAATTACCCTCCCGAACAAAAAAGAGGTTCTCCCATACAAATTTAAAACGACCGCAGCTCCCGAACCGTTATAGGTGAGTATGGGGGGTTTGAACAAATGTTATAGAAGGTTTATAGGAGAATTCGGGGTTTTAGTCGAAAATTGAAAATTGGTCCTTCGATCCGGATACCAAAATCCAAGTTGCTCCGATCTTGCTGAAATTTGGTATTTAGGGAGATTGGGGGTCCCTGATTCCAAATATAAAAAAAATTTTTGGATGACGTCATTTGTTTTTTTTTTACTGGATGGGGATTTTTGATGGCGATACAACGCCACGGCTGCGAGGCCGCAGGCCGAGCTTCAAACCTGCGAGGCCGAAGGCCGAGCTTCGAGGGCGAGGCCGAAGGCCAAGCTTTCGGTCCGCGAGGCCGTAGGCCGAGCGTGGCCTCCGCGAGGCCGTAGGCCGAGCCGTGTTAGTCACTTACGAGGCCGAAGGCCGAGTTCCGAATGGGGTGTTACGCATTTACATTCCTTAGGAGAGTCACTAACGAGGCCGAAGGCCGAGTTCAGAATGGGGAGTTTTTACCACATCTCGAGCTGGTCTTTGATGCAACCGCTCACGGGAACTAAAAGTATCTGTCAGCTGTTCGACTTGCATGGAAATTTTTAAATCTTTTTATTTACTGGATGGGGATTTTCGCTGGCGATACAACGCCACGGTTGCGAGGCCGCAGGCCGAGCTTCAAACCTGCGAGGCCGAAGGCCGAGCTTTCGGCCCGCGAGGCCGAAGGCCGAGCGTGGCCTCCGCGAGGCCGTAGGCCGAGCCGTGTTAGTCACTTACGAATGGGGTGTTACGCGTTTACATTCCTTAGTCGAGTCACTAACGAGGCCGAAGGCCGAGTCCCGAATGGGGAGTTTATTCCACATCTCGAGCTGGTCTCCGAGGCAACTGCGCACGTTAACCACTGCACTTAGAGGTATGGTCCCTTAACAAAAGTCGTTTACAATCTTGGTGCGATTTTACAGCGACTAAAATTTTATTTTAAAAAATCAACTTGCACATGGTAACCCTGCTCACACTTTGTACTGAACTAGAAGAAACTGTCCCTTTCTCGACTTGTATGAGAATTTTTATATATATTTTCAACTGCAATTACAATCTTGAAATAAATACAAATGCACATCGATAACGCGGGCTGCTCGCAGCCCGCGCGCCACCCAAATACTAGTTATATATATAAAGCTCGATTACCACTGACTGATTGACTGACTCACTGACTCACTGATTGACAGAATTGTTCTCCTAGAAGGAGCGATGGGGGGTATATGTGGTGTAGGGGAAAAGTGTAGAGGAAGTTCCTGTGACCTCCAGAAAAATCCGAAAAGTGTCATTTTTGGTTTCCATCATGGAACTGGTGTAGGGATCTCGGAAACTATAATCGATGGGGGGTTGGTGTCAAAACTAAAAATGACTAAAACCCTGGGACCCTTTTGGAAAGTTGAAAAAAAATTACCCTCTTGAACAAAAAAGAGGTTCTCCCATACAAATTTAAAACGACTCCAGCTCCGAAACCGTTATAGGTGGGTATGGGGGGTTTGAACAAATATTGTAGTGGGTTTGTAGGGGAATTTGGAGTTTTAGTCAAAAATTGCAAATTGGTCCTTCGACCCGGATACAAAAATTCAAGTTGGTCCGATTTGGCTGAAATTTGGTATTAAGGGAGATTGAGGGTCCCTGATTCCAAATATGAAAAAAAATTTTTGGATGCCGTCATTTGTTTTTTTTTTACTGGATGGAGATTTTCTTTGGCGATACAACACCACGGCTGCGAGGCCGCAGGCCGAGCTTCATACCTGCGAGGCCGAAGGCCGAGCTTCGAGGGCGAGGCCGAAGGCCGAGCTTTCGGCCCGCGAGGCCGAAGGCCGAGCGTGGCCTCCGCGAGGCCGTAGGCCGAGCCGTGTTAGTCACTTACGAGGCCGAAGGCCGAGTTCCGATTGGGGTGTAACGAATTAACGTCCCTCAGGTGAGTCGCTAACGAGGCCGAAGGCCGAGTCCTGAATGGGGGTTTTTTTCCACATCTCGAGCTGGTCTTCGAGGCAACTGCCCACGTTAACCACTGCACTTAGAGGTGGGGTCCCTTTACAAAAGTCGCTTACAATCTTAGGGCGATTTTACAGCAACTAAAATTTTATCAAATAAATCAACTTGCACATGGTAACCCTGCCCACACCTTGTACTGAACTAGAAGAAACTGTCACTTACTCGACTTGTATGACAAATTTATATATTTTTTCAACTGCAATTACCAGTTTGATAAAACTTACTAATGCACATCGATAACGCGGGCTGCTCGCAGCCCGCGCACCACCCAACACCTAGTTATAATATATAAAGCTGCTCTACCACTGATTGACTGACTCACTGACATCATTGTTCTCCCAGAAGGAGTGTTTTTGGGTTGAAATTATATAGTGGACTGTATAGAGAAAGCCCACGTGACCCCCAGAAAAATCCGAAAAGTGGCATTTATGGTTTCCTTCATGGAACAGGTGTACGGATCTCGGAAACCATAACCGATGGAGGGTAGGTGTCAAAACTAAAAATGACTAAAACCCTGGGACCCTTTTGGAAAGTTAAAAAAAATTACCCTACCTATTAAAAAAGAGGTTCTCCCATACAAAATTAAAACGATCGCAACTCCGGAACCGTTTTAGGTAGGTATGGGGAGTTTGAACAAATGTTATAGAGGGTTTGTAGGGAAATTTGGGGATTTTGTCCAAAACTTGAAATTGGTCCTTCGAACCGGATACGAAAATTCAAGTTGCTCCGATCTGACTGAAATTAAGTATTTAGGGAGATTTGGGGTCCCTGATTCGAAATATGAAAAAAGTTTTTGGATGACGTCATTAGTTTTTTTTTTACTGGATGCGGATTTTTGGTGGCGAAACCACATTCTCTTTGCGAGGCCGTAGGCCGAGCTGTAATCGAGCGAGGCCGCAGGCCGAGCTGTGGAGGCGAGGCCGAAGGCCGAGCTCCACCCTAGCGAGGCCGGAGGCCGAGCTGTAGGCCTGCGAGGCCGAAGGCCGAGCTGGCCGTCATTGGGAACAGCTTAAAATCATTCCCTTTGTAACTTGCGAGGCCGCAGGCCGAGCTTTAAACACCGCGAGGCCGAAGGCCGAGCTTCAAACCTGCGAGGCCGGAGGCCGAGCTTTCGGCCCGCGAGGCCGAAGGCCGAGCGTGGCCTCCGCGAGGCCGTAGGCCGAGCCGTGTTAGTAACTTACGAGGCCGAAGGCCGAGTTCCGAATGCGCTGACGATACAACGCCACGGTTGCGAGGCCGCAGGCCGAGCTTCGAACCTGCGAAGCCGAAGGCCGAGCTTTCGGCCCGCGAGGCCGAAGGCCGAGCGTGGCCTCCGCGAGGCCGTAGGCCGAGCTGTGTTAGTCACTTACGAAAGGGGTGTTACGCGTTTACATTCCTTAGGAGAGTCACTAACGAGGCCGAAGGCCGAGTCCCGAATGGGGAGCTTTTTCCACATCTCGAGCTGGTCTCCGAGGCAACGGCCCACGTTAACCACTGCACTTAGAGGTATGGTCCCTTAACAAAACTCGATTACAATCTTGGGGCGATTTTACATCGACTAAAATTTTATCGAAAAAATCAACTTGCACATGGTAACCCTGCTCACACTTTGTACTGAACTAGAAGAAACTGTCCCTTTCTCGACTTGTATGAGAATTTTTAAATATTTTTTTCAACTGCAACTACAAATCTTGATAAATATTACTAATGCACATCGATAACGCGGGCTGCTCGCAGCCCGCGCACCACCCAACACCTAGTTAGTTATATAACACTGTATGTTTTCGGAAGAAAATAAAATAACTAGCAATAGGCCTACAGGATGTTAAATGGTAATCTCTGCCTAAAAGTCAAATATAATTTGTAGAATACTGCACTGCGCCCGTCACCCTGAGACATGAAGTTGGCAAACTATGTCATTTCACCGGAAACCATACCCTTCAAACCGGAACACAGTAAATCGAACATTACTGCCTGGCGGTAGAAATACATATGGTGGTAGTACTTCCCCGGGAGAACTCTCACATTGAGTGCTTTACAGTCTCTTTAGCCTTGACTTTCCGTCCATTCAAGCTACAAACACAGTCCATAGCCTATTCTGACATATACTACCAATCGAGCCATTCAACCTTTTCATTGCTCCAAGTAACAACTCTTACAAGGTAAAGAATTCATTTCCTCTACGATAGGTACATCTGTAGCAATACCGGGCCGCGTACAACGATTCAGTAGTGTGCTTTTAGCCGGGGCGAAGTGGAATCCCGCATTTTATTGTTGCTATAAATTTTACGGTTGCTATGGCTACCGAGATTGCTCGCGGATTTTTGTAGTCAGAAGATATAGGCGAGGGAAGAATGGACTTAAATATGTTCATAACCGATTATTTTGATAAAAAATTTTTTTTCTTGTACGTTCTGTTTCTGTGCAGCAGGCTTCTTCCAACCGGTTTTTGTGGAAATCAATGGGGGAGGTTATGTCCAGCTGTGGACATCCTATGGCTGAGATGATGATGATGATAAAAATAATTTTGATTTGTATTTCCGCAAAGTATTGCCTGAATATATATTTTTTATCTATTTAAATGTTTCTATCTCCATGCATTTCCGCGAAACCAATGAAAGGGTGTTTGTAAATGTAGGAGACTTTACCGACCTACATATTTCTTTATTATTAGAGAGGATTATATGCGGCCTGTTTTCGCGTAATTGCTATTTGTTACGCTCATTTTAAAGATCTACGGCGTAGTTAAAATCGGTGTTTCGCGGTATTTTATCTTTTAGAATATTTTCGCTTACTTAAAAATGTTTTTTAATATACCGACTCCACCTTCAAGGTACCTTCAGAGTGGAGGCGATATAATTTTAAGCATTCGAGTATATTATTCTTCTTCTCTCAGCCATGTGCGTCCACTGCTGGACATATGCCTCCCTCATATAGGGGGGATTTGCCAATACTCGCCACGCTTGGCAGGCGGGTTGGCGAGCGCAGTATGATTCCGATCCTCAGAAGGCGCTGCTGCCCACCTCCTGGTACGTGATCCCTTAGCCGACTCTTACGGCACCCACGGGAAGAGATGGGGGAGTACTATTCTAGACCGGTACCCCACGGCCATAGTATATTATTAACACGAGTTAAAACGAAAGGAGATACAAAGAAACGGTAAAACAATCCAATGATGGAAGATATGCAATAAAATAATAATAATATGGGACAACATTCACACAAGGTCTTCAGGCTTATATAAATACTATATATATAATATATTTACTTATATACATATACACACCTAGACACAGGTCAAACAGACATGTTCATACACACAAATGTTTGACTTGTCCGGGAATCGAACCCGGTACCAGCGGCTCAGAAGGCAGAGTGCTACCAACTGAGCCAACCGGCCAGTCAAAAAGGCGAACGAACGTATTCAGACCTTATTGAGGACGACATTGGAAAAGGTCATATCATAAGTTATTCTATTCGACGGGAATCCTATTCCTAAATCTTATTCCTACTAAGATTATAAATGCCAAAGTTTGTGTGTTGTGTGTAGGTATGTGTTTATGTGTGTATGCTTGTTACTTCTTCACGATCGAACGGCTACACCGATTTAGATGAAATTTGGTATGGACATAGTTAAAACCCTGGATTAAAGCATAGGCTACTTTTCATTATCATTATCATCATCAACAATCACCACGCGTGTAAAACCGCGGGGCGCAGCTAGTGTTAATATAAAAAATATCTCAAACAATTTGAATATTGTTTAGTAGGTAGTACATAATAGTATAGTATAGTTAATAATATTTTTACATCATACTCGTACATAAGTAAAAAAAATATAGTTGGCAGTGACTTTCTGCTAAAGTGTAGGCTTCAGAGCTGAACCTCGGCGTAGAATTGTTTGCCTATCAGTTTTCTATCAGATATCATTGAACCATTCAACATACAAGGCATAGTATAATGCCACCTGCAACTATATCTTCACTGACCATCACATGGTCACACGTTAGACCCAGATTATGTAAAAAAATCGGTTCGGTAATTTTTTTTTCGAGAAGACTTGTGATTCTCTTACATGGCGTAAGAGAATCACAAATATTTCTTACTAATACTATAAATGCGAAAGTTTGTGTGTATGTGTGTATGTTTGTTACTTCTTCACCCTTAAACAGCTACACCGATTTCGAAGAAATTTGGTATGTAGATAGTTTAAGCCCTAGATTACCTAACACATAGGCTACTTTTATCCCGGAAAAAGTATAGTTCCCGTGGGATAATTAAAGGGGCGAGAAAACCACGCGAGTACAACCGCGGGGAGCTACTGGTTATCAATAAAGCTCATGTTCGAAGATGTAGCTTTATAGATTTAGCATTTGACCTGTTGATTCTCGATTGTTAGTATTTACTGGCTATCAAGGACTGCTGTTTCAGCACACAGTATGCTTGGTGACAGTTTTTCAAACTTGAGGGTAGTAGTTATCCCAGCAGGTACTTGAAAGTACTCTACCACCATGCTGTGAATTTGATAAGTGTGTCTACAGGAAGTTGCCGTTGGTGGGGGTTGAATCAACGTCCGTCAGTGTGACAGCCGACGCTCCCACCGCTAGACTACAAGCGCTCCAAGCTATTATCCCTATTTTATTGTCTAAATTAACGGATAAGGTCATGATAGTATCAAGGACAAACGTGCCGTTCCACCATTTACTAACTCACTAAGGAATGCAGCAACTTTGGCATTTCGCAAAATGCAACCATTACGCAAATTGGATAAAGTCTTAAAGATAATTCCGCTTCAATGCTGGAATGTTGCGGTTTTTATAATACCAATGTTCATGTCAGAACTTCAAAGCGATTAACAACTGTCTGTAATGGCTCCTATCAAAAATATACCCTTTAGCGTAAATAGCCTAAGGTTCAATATTCAAAGATTTGCCAAACTTATTTTGGATGCTAATTTCTAATTGCTATCTCGCTGAAAGCGTTTTCAACGGTTATAGTAATCTTTATTATCATTGTACACGCGCTTTTGAGATAAAATTGATACATATTACATCGTAATTGGGACTTTTGTTCTGGAAACGGCTGTCTAATAAATGTTACAATAGAAAAGCTTAGAGTGTAATTGTTATTGGAAAATTTTAGCTACAAAACCATTTAAACTATATAGATAGAGAACTATGGCCTTGTTATGGTCTGGAATTCTGGATCATGCTTGTACGACATTTACTAGATCATCTCTTATCCTTTTTTAGTACGTATATAAAACAATTATTATGTTATGTTACACCTGACAATCTTCTACTTATTGATTTAATGAGAACTATTGAAACTAAAACAAAAAATGTTTTGAAAGTTTTAAAAGGCGGTCCTAGTCTGTAAAACGAACATAATGTTATGATTATTGTAACTTAGATTATAACGCTGAGTTGTACAAATAATGTATGTATTACATACATTATTATAATATATATTATAAAAAACCATCTCTTAGCAAATATAAAAAAAAACACCAAAATACTGTTGAGATTAATTTGTTCGCTTCAAATCCTCGACGCAAAAAGAGGATTATTATAATTATTTTTTTCGTATGTCTGTCTATTATTGTGTGTCTGACGCCATCATGGCTTTTGAGGGGATAAAACTGGTTTTGATTATAAAAATCTCGCGTAGGTCTGAGAATAGTTTGCAAAGTCTTTTTCACCGTCCTACGCTCGCCTCCAGTTCTTCATCACTATTTTAGACTATTTCTGTCGGAACAAATATCCAAATAATTTAGCCGTCGTTTGAATGAAGTAACTTAAATGAACTTCGTTATTTAAAAAATATATATGGCGGATCAATATTTGTCAGGATAGCTAGTAGATTAAAGAAGACTGCGGGTAGTCATGTAAATTTTGAGTTATGCTATAAATTGTGGAACTATAGATGGCATATAAAAATATGTATAAAGACATATGCAGACATACAACGGCTTCAAACGTTTAACACCCCCTTTGCCTTTCGGGTGTTAAATAATTCGCTAGACACCTTGTTTACAAATTACCAGCTTCACTCACGTCAGCTCAAACACAAAATTGCACAAGACACAATCTCAGTCAGTTGTAAAGATATCTCTACGTAATTGGTATAAGGATCACGTCGCTTTAGATAGGACGTGCATTGTCCACGGAGTATCTTAGTAATTAAAAATAAATTCACTATTTATCGGTGCAGTGAGCTTTGATGGAAAATTCAAGCTCCTTTTTGTTTTTGTTATCTAAACTTTTAGTGCGCTGTGTAGAAGCGCTGTAAAGCGCTTTCGGTGAGATATCATCTATATTTAGACGTAATAGTGCCATCGCATGATGTGTATTTCTGCTACATTATTATTTTGTTTATCTGAGATACGTAACCTATTTTAATAGCGACCAGGAGCGGTTCGTTCCCCAGTCGGGGGGAGGACAGTATAAATTTGAATTTTGTTATCGATGAAGTTTAAATAACGAGAAGGCTTAGGATTTGCTTGATTTTGATGTTTTATACCTACCTCTGATCTCCGTTGTTTATGAACTGATACCCTCATGGACTACGGTTTTCTCACTATTGTAATAATCATCTTACGGGAAGAACCACACTTTTTCGGGATAAAACGTAAGATATTTATTATTCCGGGGTATGAGTCCCCGAGTATCATTCCAAATTTCATGCAAATTGTTTTAGTCATTTCAGCGAGAAAGAGCGTGAAACATACAAACGATAAATGGCAAATTATAGACAAATTTTTGCCTTTATAATATTAGTGTGATTTAGAAAATTATTTTAAAGGTTTCATGAATACACTTTTAGATCGCTCTTCTAGAAAAGTCATTCTACTTATTATAAAGGCGAAAGTTTATGTATGTGTTTGTTACTCCTTCACGCTCCAAACGGCTGCACCGATTTCGATTAAATTTGGTGCCTATGGAGATAAACGATACCATTGATTTCCATAAGGAGCGGTTGAAAGCGGCCCGCATCCAGCCTTTGCCTGAAATATTAGTGAGGTCGTCTGCCCACCTGGTCGATGGCCGTCCTATGCTGCGCTTGCCAGTTCGTGGTCTCCATTCAAGAACTTAAAAAAAACTAACGAATGCCGACAGTGAAATTCTTCATTTCAATCAGAATATTATTTTAGACGGTGTGCATGACGATCAACACGCCTGCAAGATGAAGAATTAAGAGAAATATATTTTAACGCAAAAAGGTTCATTTAAAAAGTATCTGCTTGTAACTAAAAAAACTACTTACTTATTTGTTAAAAAATTTAAACATTTTTTTTTCTTCTATAGTATACATGAGTATCATATACTCCTTCGCCTTCACAGTTGGGATTAGTTTGTTTCTTTTTTTTCTGTGACGGTTCGTTTTGAAATGCTTATTTAAACTAAAGCTGCTTCGTTACGCTTCAAAAGGCTTTTGTGCATGGAAGGCGTAGATAGAAGGACTTTTTCAGGAAAAACTCGACAGTGAGATTATCCATTTGGAAAATGTGTCGAGTGAGATAAATTTATACCACTTTGTGAAACTGTGTTTGTGGCTTGTGAACTGTGTGACTGTTTCCAAAGCATATTAGAGATAGTGACGTCAGAGGGGACTCTGACGTCACTATCTCTAATATGCTTTTGTAAGTCGTAAAGATGGCCAAACAACAGTTATCTTTAAATAACATGGATGGATGGATTTGCTCGTGGCATTTTCAACTGAGCGCTTTAGTTGAAAATGCCATAATGCGGTATTACATCCACGGTCTAACCGAGAAGTATGTAAATAAAAAATAAAAAATAAAGAAAAGTTAATCTTTATTTTACATAGAAAGACATACAATGCATGGTAAAACAGTACAGCTATGCACGACCGCTACATGGTAGATACAACCATTACGAACAAAGCGTTTTGCTTCCACTTTTATAATGCGTACTGCCAGGGAACTGGAGTCTTCAAGTCGCGACTCGCGAGTGAGTAAGTTTGCGTGCTACACCTTAGACCGCATCGTCACTTACCATCTCGTTGTTTGGTTGACATAATTTGAACCTAAGACGCCTAGCATGATGTTAATAGAGTTAACCATAAAACAAATAGAATAATGTCAAAGAGTTGGTACATAAGATTGTACCATCACGTTTTCACAAAAGTCAGTAAATTTAGTATAAAAAGATTTGCCACGCTAACAATCCAGCTTTTAATTTTAACAATAGAAGATAGTAAATAAACTCAACAATATATAAATGATACCGTCTAAACTAAACAATAAACGACTATTCTTGTTCTTAACAAGTTGCCAGAACAATATGAAAACAACAGACTGTCGGGAGACAGATCTTGTATCAATTTCTAAGGTCTCGGTATATTGATATTGGTGGAAATATTGCCAAATCAAAAATATTTTCCTTCTCCGAAAAGATACAATTTATCCGAGAAAAACGTGACCGAACAAGTTCTTGTCACATAAAGTACGAAACGGTTTCTTTGCGACAATATTTCTAGGTAAAAATAGAAAGATTTTTATTACAAAAATCCATTTATCTATATTAAAAAACTATATTAAGATACATCCATGTCTTTGTGTATGTATGCGGTCCGACAAATACGAGTTCTTTTTACTTGAAGCGATGATAGCTCAGCGGTGGGAGTGTCGAGTAATTATAAACATGTATTGTATGTAAATGACTTACCGAAAATAACGAATGTTATTATGGTTAATAAATAATCTGAATCGACTGTCAAACTGACGGACGCTTGTTTGATTCTCACCAAAGGCTTGAGCTACCCTTGAAGGTACGACCGCTATCAAATTTCCAACATGGTGGTAGAGTACCGTCGAGTACCTACCTGCCACTGCTGTTTGAAAATAAATATTGTTTAAATACAATTGAAAATAGGTATTTCAGTATGATAACCAGCAACTTTAACTCATTTATTAATTCACTTGAATTTTTTGATTAATAACAAAAAGTACGATTATTTTTCCGGCAATAAAGCACGTCTATCAACATTACCTACAGTTAAATTTCTTAATCACAAAATGAACAATTACAGCATGAAATATAGACGTAGCCGAGTGCCAACACTTGTTTACTTGCGACATTAGTTTGATCCGTAATGAGCCGTAGTCACGAAGTCATGAAACTTTATCATAAAAATAGTTTGCATATTTTTAAGCACTCACTATTGCACACTCATAATTTACACTTTTTATAAGAATTGTTTTATTTGTACAGTAATTCCATCGGTAGACAAAACTGATAATCAAACGTTTTTCATTTGACCATTACCGTTAAGTTTTGTTTTTTTGTAGAACTCTCCATTAAGGCGTATATGTCTTGATTATATTCCATAAATCTTAATCACGAGAAGAGGCATGAGCCAGATTAAAATTGCGATGATATAAAAATCAGACACTCTCTACACAGAACCATAATTATGTATAATAATATGTCCACGCTCAGCGCGCGAGCTGCGCATTGACTGGCCGGTTGGCGCAGTTGGTAGCACTCTGCCTTCTGAGTCGCTGGTCCCGGGTTCGATTCCCGAACAGGTCAAACATTTGTGTATTCTGTTTGACCTGTGTCTGGATGTGTATATGTATATAAGTATATATACGTATGTATTTAGGTATATATATCAGTCATCAGGTTACCATAGTACAGGCTCTACCTAGTTTGGGACCTGAAGCCTTGTGTGAATGTTGTCCTATATTATTATTATTATTATTCGTCAGGTCTGGACACTCCCTTAAATCTAATAGGGAGCTTTAGTCATAATTTGAGTAAGTAAGGCACTCCGAAAACAGGTCTTAGAAGAAAGTAACGCATTTGGATTGCATATTGTAATATAAGGTGCAAGATTCAAAGTTCTCCGTCACCCTTAGGAAGTGAACTTTAGCAAGTGCAAGATTGATACTAGTACGTTCCGTAGGAGTTCTTGGACCCTTCTTCCATTGACTTAAGTAGGCCACAGGAGCATTTAAGAGATCTGATAACTCATATCACCCAATGGCACCCCCAAAGCAACCACGTATGTATAATAGATTTCACCTTTAACCATTGAGGATACTTTAGTTTAATCACATTCAAACAATTCGTTTGAGTAAATAAGGCTTATGATACAATAAGAATTTGTCTACTTGGGTCCAAAACTAGGCTCGTAACCGGTGGCATGGGATCCCGGCCTCTTAGTCTAAATTACAGAAGTACTGCCTAAATAATGTAGTGGTTATAAGAGATAACGTGGTTTATGCAACTAATAACATCAACTAGTTTCATCATGTTGCCATATATATACAAATACAAATATTCCTTAATTGGTGCACTTTTTACATGCTTAAACTACTTAGAATTATAAACTATGACTACAATGTTGCTTATGACATTCACATATGTACATATACAAATATAGAAAAAAAAAGGTTTAGGTAGGTGTCAAGCAAGTCACTCTAGCCCCCACACTCTGATGTATATATATGTATATATATATACACATCCTAGTGTGGGGGCTATATATATATGTGATATATATATATATATATGTCACATGATAGCCATATAACAAAATAGGCCAAGATATAATTATGATGGCGATGAACTACCTACCTATCTATAAAGTATAGAACTTGTAACGATTTCATAATCTAACATTACTACTAACATCTACTAACATCTACTTGTAAATTGACGGTCGCCGTGGCGCAGTGGTTAGTGTCAGTGACATGACTTTTGCGTCTTCGGGACCCTGGGTTCGAATCCCGGCAGGGGCAAACATTTGTGCGATGAGTGTAGGTGTTTGTCCCGGGTCATGGATATTTGTGTGATGTGATTGTGTGTGTCCAGCCTCCCGCGATACAGGGAGTCCTAGTAGTATGGGGTATGAAAAATAAAAAAATAAAAAATAAATTGTAAACTGTATTAAAATGTATAGCGATGATAGCTTCACGGTGGGAGCATCAGCTTCCAAACTAATGGACGCTGGTTCGATCCCAACCAACGGCTTGAGGTTCCGGTGAAGGCAACACCGTTATCAAATAACCGGCATTGTAGTAGGGTACTTTCGAGTATCTGCTTAGCTAGCTACCACTTTCAAATATCAAAAACTGTCACCAAAAACACAGTGTGTTCAGGCAGTAGTCCTTGAGAGCCAGGAAACATTCTAGTTCTAGCACGTTTACGTCTTCAACCAAATCGTCACTGACCATCAAGTTAGATAGTAGACTAAATTTATATCTAAAAAAAAAATTCGTTTAGGAAAAAAATCGGACAATTACAAGATACAAGATATATTTATTGCCAAAAAGGGTTAAGTACTTTTAAACATTATACAGAGTGTGCAGAATAAAGTAATTATGTACGAGCTAGACCTGTTTCTCGCGAGCCCCAAACTAAGCGTAAGGCCTGTATCTTGGGACTCGAGTGCGATTTGCTAACCAATAACTCGAAACAATATATGCAATGTTTTAGAGTAAGTGACGACAAACACAATAGTAACTGAGATAACCGTAGCAAACGAATTGGCCGCTAATTAAAACAACCGATCTCTCTATTTAAGAGAAAGCGCTCTCGAACAAAACAAAAGCTGTTAATGAAACTATTACCTAATTGCCATTATTTAGCTCCAATCCGAGCCTACTCCGAAACAATGAAGCGAAATACCTGCATTGTTTAGTTTTCATTAGAGATGTACGGTAAGAAACAAAGGAGTTTGTCTGTTAGATGAAGTTTGAAAGTAGTTTCCTGGCCGCGAATTGCGATGTGATTTTCAACATTGGGTGGGTCTTGCTCTGTTATTTTTACCAGATATTATTTTAACTAGATTTTGCTAGTAAGTGTGCTTGTTTAGTAAGTTTAGTTTACTTCCCCTTAATCAAAAGATTAAGGGGATTCTTGCCTAATGAATAAAGTTCAATAATGAACTAATTGGTAAGTAGCTACTTCAGTGGTAATGAAGATTATGGAATAATAACAGCTAAGCTGATTACGGACGCTGTATTGCCAGTATTATTCTCAGTATGGACATTTTTGCGTTGGGTTTTGGAAAATAAGACACGTGGAAAAACCGATCACCTGGTGAGTAATTTTAAATGTGTGGTTTAGGTGATGGTCTAATAAGTGCACATACAAACGTTGCAGCGTGCTCATATGACCTTTTTTTTTCTTTTGTCTTTTGTCGTTTGTTTGGAGAAAATCTTCACCAAAATACTTCGCTACATTGAGAGTGCAGCGAAGTTATGTCAGGGTTCTATTCTAGTGGCTCACTAAACCCCCCCCCCCTGTGGCCAGCCCCTATGCTTGACAAAGGGCTCCGGGATCTCAACAGGAACGCACCGGTGCTTGCTGGTGCCAATGCCCCGATTGCTTGGGAAACCAACTTTTATTTTCTATAAGAAACTTGTTAATTTTTGTTGGCAAAAATTCATAGAAATTCTGATGCTACTAATTAATCAATATAAGTAAATACCTTCTATCCAATTGAGTTAAAATGTTCGAACTTTATATATAATTTTATTTAAGTTGTAGATTATCAAAGTTATATTAATCATTCCTAGGGAACTGCGTTCGTGTTTATATTAACATCTTCAAAGGCATAGCAGAACTCAAGGAAGGACAAAATCAAATCGGCTATGAAAAAGCAATTTGATTCATAAAAGGTATATTATGATGTAATATTTTTTATACGCAAAGGATTCTTGCAGGCTCCATTTCTTCCATGTCTCGACCTTATACGAGTAAGGTAATTTCATTGAATATGTAGTACAAAACACGTCGTAAAATTTATAATAAAATATATAAAGAATAAGTCACACGAATGTGTGACTTAATCCTTGTGTGTGCAATTGTGCAATTCCTATTATTAACAATTTTAACAAGAGCGTCCTGCTATATATAATAGCTAATCGCAAGGCTGATCGCTAATCGCTATATAATTATATATACATATAATTATATGATGGATCACGCAAGCCTAGAAGGTACCTTTGACTCGTGACTTGAAGACTCCATGATTGTACCTATCGGGAAATACAGACTCAGGCAATGAGTTACATTCCTAGACAGTATGGACTAAGAAAGTAGAAGCGAAACGCTTAGTACGTATAGGATAGAAAACAATTTATTTGCACACCATTCCCAAAAAACACACATAAAGAAATCAAACAAGTATAAATACAAAAGTGATACAAGAGGCGGCCTTATCCCTTAATGCAATTTCTTTCAGGCAACCAGACAGATAGAAATGTTAATAAATTTAAAGGAGCGGCAATTCGACGCAATTACTACACAATTACGATATCACGTAGAGATGGTATGTCTACCATATAGCGATGGCGTGTTGCTGTACTTCTGTTTAACCGATGTGTTTGAAACTATCGTGTTTGATGTACCTACTACGTTATATCATTCCGTAGAAAGTTGTAGCATAGGCTGTATATTATAGTCACTCTCACTGACAGGTTGGATTCCACGTGTCTTAAGATGAAAGCTTAAACATTAACATGGCATTACCTTCATCCAGCCAAACGCATGTTTATTGTTCTTAATGCTAAAGTATTTTCGACGTTAGTTTTCTTATGAATGACACTGATGCTGTTTTTACAAAATCAAATATCGCAAAAAACTGTTTGGTAAATCATTTTATTGTTTTATGCTTTCTATAGCATTTGACCACTATCTCACTTGATGGTCAGTGAAGATGTGGACGAAAACTTAATCATGAAGAGAGGAATGTTTCCCTACCTAAACACATTATGTGTTTGGTGACAGTTTTTTAAACTTGAGGGTAGCTACTTGCCACTCGGGCGGGAACTTGAAAATACCCTGCCACCATACTGGGAATTTGATAACGCTGTTACCTTCACTGGAAGCTTATGTCATTGGTGGGGATCGAACTAGCGTCCGTTAGCTTAACAGTTGACGTTCCCACCGCTGAGCTATCATCGCTTCAAACTAAACATAAGAAAGAAAACTAATAGCGAGAAATAATTAATAATGAAATTGTATTAAAACCTAATGTTAATGCTTTATTTTCTACTACTTTTTTGTTTATTTCATTCGCTAAATTATAGTTACTCAGAATAAAAAATGTCTAAACAATGTAGGTCTACTGCATACACTCAACAACCACCTAAGGTCGAGTTAAAGGGTCTGTTTATGTATATAAGTATATATATCAGTCATCAGGTTACCATAGTGCAAGCTCTGTTTAGTTTAAGACCTGAAGACCTTGTGTGAATGTTGTAAATATATATTTATTTTCCCGTGGGGACCTGGAGCTCATCGGATTTTCCAAAATTTATCAGAGCGTTTGATCGATGCGACGCGTGACCAAAATGCTGGCACGTATTTGGCTTAACGAATCAGCATTGCAATTCAACGTGGCAATGCTGCTAGCATTCTGGGCACGCTGCCAGCCGGTAGCGGGTTAGAACATTTGAGTTATCTATAGGCTACCAATGTCTAGTGGATTGCTCAAATGTTATTGTAGTAGCTGCAGTATTGTAATCAGTTATTAGTGTTTTATTAAAGGTTATACTGAAAAGTAGCCTAAATGTGCACTGTGTGTACACTAATCAATATCTTGATTATCAAACTATTACGTTAATAGATATAAGTACTAAATGATGTTTATGAACTGACCCTTTCAAATATTATTGACCATCTTTATACGCAGCCGGAAGCTTAATTATACCATTAAAGCTAGTAAAAGAAATACACAAAAGAAATACCATCATTAAGACCGCATCACACAAAACCGTTTTCAATAATCCCCATTTCCTGCATTCATCGGCAATAAAACCACAGAAGTGGTAGCAGTTCGAATCTAACAATTATAGTCCATTCATCATTTCCACCAACATAAACTATGTTCGCACGTTGCTTTGATGGCAACATTAGACTCCGTGATGAGATGAAAAAAGTTTTCGCCGGACTAAATAGGTTCAAGAGAAAAAAGCCGGATAATAGGTCGAAAGAAAGTTATTTTTAGAGGATAGTAAATATTGAGGCTATTGCTATAATTCTCACGCTATTTTGCAAATATTTCAATTACTTTCCATGAATAATTAAATTTTTTAAATTATTTCGTTCCTAAATTAAAACATGATTATATTTTATCTCTTTTGATACGAGTAATCTTGAAATGCTGCATGTGTTGTAATGTACGTTTGCCTACTTGTTGGACTGTAAGAAATTTAAAGTTACATTATTACGGATAAGGTGAAAGTCTTTGAGGACTTCAGGTTCATCAGGCTATGTCTGGGTGGTATGTCTACCATAATAGTGATGGCACGTTGCTGTACTTCTGGTTGACCGGTTTGTTCGAATCTCGTACTAAGCTTCCAACATCATAAAGTAAAGGTATCTCTATGTAGGTACGCCATAAGATCGACCTTGTTTCCAAATCAATTACATAATAAAACTTCCTGTATGTAAAGTGAGAGATTAACTCCATCACTGTTCTGTCAGTTTCTCATTAATCAATTAGGTACACTCGTATGAATAGTCGAAATATTATTTTCTAGTAAAAAGCCTAATATTATACATACTAGATTCGCGCCTATTCCCCGTAGAGGTAAGCAAAGACAGGTAAGCATAGCCTTCCAAATGCTATAAACAACCAGTAATATCTATTGGACGGAAAAAGTTGCCGGTTGTTTTGCCGATAATCTAAGTACATCTCTACAAAAACTCTCTCTAGCATAGGAAGCGGGTTCAAACGACGACCCGTCGGCGGAAGGCAACAGATGATACTCTAGCTAGAGTTTTTAGATCGAACGAAAGTTGGTCGCGTGTTCACGTTTTTGTATCATTTTGTCTGTTTACAGAATACAAATATCGGGCCTTAGGAAACCTTTTTTATCTATTTTGATATCTGCAACAGATTTTATGGTCTGTTATAGATTTGGAATATATATTACTATCATAACATCATACGTACTGATACCGTGATAGGATAGCGTGCAGTCGAATAATTATTATCACGTGAGGTTGTGATCAACCTATCAAGTATTAAAAAAAAGTTGACTAATTATGTTTATTATTATTTTTCTGCCAAAGATAATAAGTAATTCTCATCGTATTGTTTGAGGTTTTCACATTTGTGTACGATTTTTATTTTATAACATATTTTATACGGTTTTATTAAAAATAGGCAGGCATTTGATTATTTTTATTTATGTAAGATGTTAAGGCTTGACCATTTGTTAAATAGATAATTTGAAGTCCTTTTAGCTTATTTTGATGAAATTTCTACATGTGTCTACTTAAAAGAAATAACACCTATGAAAACAGTTCATGAAAGTTAATTGTTATTGTAAAAAAGTTAATCATATAAATCATATATGGCGACCATATTTCTTCTTCTTTTTTTCTTTTCTTCTATTTTTTTTACAATAACTACAAATGCGCTTTAACTGTGTTAAGACCAGAAGAAGAGACATTGGGAAGGCAATAAATGTAATAGGAATATTATTTTGGAGCCCGTAGTTAATCTGTAAAGTGAGTATTTGTAATTATTTAAATCAACACGCGTCAGGATTTGTCCCGCCCTCCCTGCCTGTAAACACCCGCGAGCCTATGTAATGTCATCGGCACCTGTTAAACCCTTAAGTGATGATTCGATCTGCCATAGATTATATGCCTGCCTAGAAAATATATCAATTATGTGAGATTTATAGGTAATTTTTTTGATAGAATTTACGTTCCATGACAAACCCTCTTTTCACTCTGTAAATTGTAACAAAAAAATGTGTTAAGTATTGTTATTAAGATGTCAATCGCTCGAGTATGATTTATTTAAAGGTTTATACGAATATTTTTATTTTTTTTAAAGTTTTGGTATTTTCAAAAACATTGAAAACACCACAGGATCAACGCAGAAAATGACTAGTTGTGATGCTTGTAACTTTAAAGTGATATAAAAAACTGGAAAATTAAGACGTATAAGCCTAGTAAATGAAAAATACCGAGATCGGACAATATTAAAAGGTAGAAAAAAGGTTTTGGTATGGACAAATACGGCATATATAATCCTCTTAAGAGTTTTCCGAGGCTATTGTTTCTCACGAGAGCCAAAAATTGAAATATTAATTACATGTAGTTCGGGTTGTGAATTTTCAGAGATAGAATTATGGATGCAGATTCCTATAATCTCCAGAGCTATAATTAATCTGTACTTAATCTACCCGTCATTTCAAAAATTAAATTTATTGAAACTTTTCCTTTATTTAACTTTTAGAAAATCCTGGACATATTATTTATATACACATCATGATATTTTTGTAGTTGTTCGAGACGTTTATTTATATAATTAATAATAATATTATTATTTGTATTAGTACATTCTTATTAAAAATATATAATATATATATAAAATATTTTTCATATGTCACGTATAACAACTTAAATGATTAAATTAATATATATGTAATAATTTAATTATAAATATTTATGAAGTATAAACAGCTGTTCCAACGCGGTCTAACGAGCGAAATTTTGCTCTGAAATGTGTCGACAGCAACAAATTAGTTAAAAATGAAATTACCATAAAACGAGACTTGCGGGTAATAAAATTATATCACATTACAAAAACAATACATTCTAGTACTCGAGTAGCGTGGACATATTTTGGATTAGAGTTGATTAACAGCCTCAAGTATTCGCGTGTGCTGTCACTACTTATCAAAGTGTTGTGAAACGCAAAGAAAATGTAAACTTATTTCTTGGTAAAAAGTGTAAAAGTGTAAGCTCTTATCGGCTTATAGCTAACTTCTGATTTACGAGCTTATAAGCTTGCACCTAGTATCTAGCTACTCGTACGAACATCTACACTTTACATAATATATTATACATTTATGCCTAACATAGCATTTTTTTATCTCATTATTCTAGTGTATTTAGTATCTTATCATAATCATCCCAGCCATAGAACATCCACTGCTGGACATATTCCTCCTCCAACGTGTCTTTTTGCCGCCTGCCAAGTTAAATAGTTAATAATAGTTAATGGCTAAATAGTTTGAAAAAAACTTGCCTTGGGATGCCGGCCTAGGCCTTATGCAGATAAAATCAACATACTGCGCTCACCAACCCACCTGCCTAGCGTGACGAGTACTGTGAACCCAACAAGTTTTTTTTAAAACAATTTAGCCATAGTCAAGTATGTATTTTTTTAAGTATTGGTGCATCAAGTTATGGGCCTACACCCATTTTGTACTTGCTAATCATCTATCAAACGAAAAATAACTCATACAATACAAAATATCTAATTCACCGTACGCCATGTGAGTTTACATTCTCGATCTTCAAAGAGGATTTCACGTAAAGCGAAGGGGTTCTTTGATGAATTATTTTGTATAAAGGGGATTAAGCCCCCAAAGCCTTGCCCTAGCTACGGTACTGGAAATATTTTGATCAAAAAACGAAGTCGTTGGTGCGTAATTGATTCATCACAGATGTTGCAAAACCTTATCTCGATGATTTTTCTAGTCATCAAAACTATGTACCAGATAGACCAATATCCAGGTGACTCAACGTTTTCAAAACAAAGTACTGAGAGATGCACCCTGGTACATAAGAAATGACGACCTCCATCGTGACCTAAACGTGGATCTCGTCACCACGATCATTAAAAAACTTGCCAATGCTCATGACCAAAGACTTCACCATCATGTGAACACCGAAGCTATCCAGGTCCTCGACAACATGGACTTAGTGAGAACACTCAATAAGATAACCAATTCAGTGACTGAGGCTTTTACCTTAGTTTTATGCTGAGTCGGGGCCCATATTCATGACACTCACAACATCATTATTATTCTGTTCTGTATTGTTTTTGTATGTATCTCTTGTGTAATGTGTATTGTGCACCCAACAAGTGCTGGTGAACAATGTATCTTCCCCTTAATAGAGACGATAATATTAGGTGTTATTGGAAACACCATTTTAAATTACTCTAATTAGCAGTTTAAGTTAAAATCGAATCATTTATTAGCCTGATAACTAGATTGTAATTTTAATGTAACGACGAAAAATAATATACTATAAATTAAATTTGATAACTATCACCTTAAGACAACTAGGTAAAAAATAAAGAACCGCATGCTCACTGTAAAATCTTAAAATAAGTTATATAGATGTAAGCACTTGTCTTGTAAGTGACATTTTGTCACTTACAAGACAAAATGTCACTTATGACATCCCTAATTGTCTTAAGACAGTAAAGTTCTTTAAACCGAAAAATAGAATCACTAAGAAAAAAACATGAGTTATTTTTTTGTCGACGTCTTTATCACAACAAAATAGTAAGCAATAATATTTTAGACTGTATATAAATATTATATATCAATATTAAATACTGTACTGTATACAATATACTGATAAATATATTTATTATTTTAGAAATGAACTCTAAAACTTAATTTACTATACCTGCTGTTTAATCAAAGACAAATACACGAGCGCCGCTGTGTGTCAAGGATAGACTATACTGTTTTCTACGCGTGTGTTTTTTCCTATATACTTGTTTATCGTTAGTGTGATTTTATATACACATTTATTTATGAAAACAACATTTATATTTTCTACCTTTAGGCTATGTCTGAAAACCAGCGTCTGATGCCGTTGTATCCGACAACCTGCACCTCTTCCTTAAGGAAGGTACAGGTACAAGTGTATACAGATACACATAGATAACTTTGAAGACGCGAATTGACATTAAGGGTGGAGTTCATCTAAATTGAAAACAACATACAATTAAGGCCCACTTACGCCTACCAAATTATCCGAGATTTTTGTCTTAATTTTAGATTAAATCACAAACAGGCAACAATTTGATCCGTGTTATGGATTGCTTAAGGATAATTTGGTTGGTGCAAGACGGCCATAGTGTATATTCGTTTGAAGTAGTTTTTTTAGAATTAGAGCCAATTATTGATTTTAGAATCCTCTTCATTTGAGATCGCAAAAACCTTTTTATTTATCTATACCAGACAAATATCGTGCGCTTAAAGTTTGAATGAATATTTCATGCTCATTGCTTCGCTCGTGACCGAAATGTCGAACGAAATTCGAGAACCAAAACAAACAGCGCCGCACAATTGAACCCTCGTATTCGAGATTTATTGTACAAAGAACCACTTAATACAAAGCAATAAGGTTCTATTCATGCTTATTGATTGGAAACTTTAACTCTCGATTGTATTCAATTTTAAATTATTTAAGTAATGGTGCAGTTTCAGAAGACTCGCAACTTATAGTTTGCTGCAAAGTCTGTCTCAATTGCACCCGCGCGTTTGTTTCACTTGAGAAGTTTCAAGATTCATTTTAGTTACAAGAGTTTGAATACAGGGTGGTTTTATTATTAGCTGTTAACATTAACGTAAGTATACATAGTAGATATGTAATTTTTGGAATTTGGCGATTCGAACACGTTGTTAATAAATCGATCGGGAATTAATGCAATCGTAAAAAACATTTTGTAATTTATTTACCTCGATCTTTCGATCAATTTGTATATGACGTGGTCACAGGAAGATTGGAGAGTGTGGGTGATAATATAGATATAAAGAATATGATGATGATATTGTGAAATAATAGAATATAATTTGCTAAATGTAAGATTTATTCAAGCCTATGACTTCAATCACTTTTCTCTATGTTTGTATTAATTATTGCATATTTTTTTGTTTCAGGTAAGATCCGATACTTTATTTTGACCAATAAGTCGAGTACCACATTCGCTTGGTAAGTAAACAATAGAAAAACGTGCTCTATCCCGCATTGTCAATTAATATCTGGTGACAGGATCAAATGCTTGCCTATCCACAATAAAAAAAAAAGTTCTCTTAATTTGTCTAATGCGTACGTACGTACGGTCCAGTCAATTTAAGCTGTCATGGTCATAAAATAAGAGTTGACGAATATACAAGTAATGTTATTGACAATGGCAACATCGTCACGCGTAAAAATCGAGAAAAGAGGGTAGACCGATTTCTCTGCTGTTAATAACTACTACTACTAACTACTTTTTTACCCACACGTAAAATACTATCAGTTTACTCATGCTTACAGCGAGCTAAAAACGTCAAAAGTACAAGGTAAATATCCCGTTTATTTCACAGTAAAAGTCAACTCTTAAGTCAATCATTACTGTAAAGTCATACAAATCAATATTTTTAACAATATTCTAAGACACTTGATGCTCACTGACGTTGTTGTAAAAGATGATATTACGCTCGAATTCGGGGTCAGCAACCTTTTTTTTTTTTACAACATTCACACAAGGTCTTCAGGTCCCAAACTAGGCAGTGCCTGTACTATGGTAACCGGATGACTGATATATACTTATATACATACTTATATATATACTTATATACATATACACACCCAAACACAGGTCAAACAGACATGTTCATACACACAAATGTTTGACCTGTTCGGGAATCGAACCCGGGACCAGCGGCTCAGAAGGCAGAGTTCTACCAACTGCGCCAACCGGCCAGTCAAGTTTTTGAGTTAGAAGACTCAAAGTCACAATATACTAAATCTCAACCAAGCATAATGTCCACTGTTGGATATAGGCCTCCCCATTGATCTCCACGAAGACCAGTTTCAAGCACAACGCCGTCAGCCTCTTCCTGCAATCTTAGCCAGGTCTTCTGTCCACTTTATCCTTGTCTGTCTACTTTGTCCACCTAGTATTTAAATTAATGTTCATATATGATAACAATGAAGTTGTCCTTTGCAAAAACTCTTTTATTTACATCAATTTTGATCTCTTGTGCATAAACTCACTCTGTTTAACATGTTCTGTGGTAGCTGGTAACCTGGTAGCTCAATAAATATGAAATCGGTTTTAATAGCACCTACCTACTTCCACCACTTTTACTCCTTCATAAACGTCTAAATACGAAAACGGAACGGAATGGACATAAAAACGAAATACGCTACTAAACTTCGCTTCAACTGTTTATGCTATCTTATCCTTGACTGAAGAAAATGGAAAATGATTTGTTAAATATACAAAAATGTACTTACGGTCATTATATTTCAGTCATTTATATACAGGCATGCCCATAATTGAAGTGAACCATCATCATCATCATGATCATAATCAGCATCATTATTATCATCATCATCATCAATATCACCACGCGGGTAAAACCGCGGCTAGCTATATTTAAAAGTAAATTGATGATTTTTCTATTTGACAGCTTCGATTTGATCGACAAGATCTATACGTCTGCTGTTTTATTGTGAGTTTTTCACGTTCATAAACGGTAGAAGCACGTTTTTTATAATGCGACGAAGAGTACAACAGTTTTTATAAGACTTTAAAAACCTACGTTTAAGTTTTCATAGACACTGTTATGTATCTGTGATACGCTTACGTGTCTTTAGCTTTTAGTAACGTAAAATAACTCACACTAGGTAACCTGTGGCCAAAGCAGGAACCACTATCGCAGCATACACGCAGCCATATCTCAGCGTAAAACAATTGAACTCTCTTTAACTTTAACTATCATAATGTATATCTAGCACAACTGTGGCACAGATAAGTGATAGTTTGAACGGACGGTAAATGCGTTATTCAATTGTTTATACAAATGCGATGAAATGATTGTGAAGCAAACCGTTCCTACTTCAGGCGCCGATATCTTTGTTCTTGAATGCTTGTTGTTCCTAAACTTGACTATATCTCTAACACAATTAAAATTCAGTAACCTCCTCAAAGGTTGAAGGCAAACATCGGCTGGGTCAGGGTGTGTTTGCCGTGTATTCAGACCTTTACTTAGGAAATCTTGTTCCAAGTTTCGTGTGAGTTGCGTGAGAAATGATTACATTTGTAATTAATCATTTACCAACATTGTACAGACGTCGTCGGTTTTGCTACTGTTTGTTTTGTTTTGTCAAGATAATATTAAGTAAGGCTTTGATGTATGATACAGGAATATATAGTGGTAAGGGTTAACTGGTTAAATAAATTGACGGAATATAATGTAAAATAAGATAGATTTTGCCGTATAATACTTTAATTTTATAAAAGTACTAACATATTCTGTGAAGTTGACTAGTAAGTACGGGTAGGTACTATGTAACTCCATTTTGTAATTTTATGAAAGAAAGAGCTTGTAGCGGAGTATGTCCATGCGGTCCATAGCTCAGCGGTGGGAGTGTTGGCTGTCAAACTAACGGAAGCTGGTTTGATCATTACCAACGGCTTGTGCTTCCGGTGAAGATAACACCGTTATCAAATCCCCAACATGGTGGTAAGGTAATTTCGAGTACCCGCCTGGCTAGCTACCACCCTCAAGTTTGAAAAACTTTCACCAAAAACATAGTGTGTTCAGGCAGCATTCCTTGAGAGCCAGTAAGCATCTTAGATATAGTGTGATAACATCTTGACTACATCGAGACTTACCGTCAAATGAGGTAGTGGTCAAAGGATAGATCTATACAGTATAAAAAAAACGTTCTTCTCACTCATACCTAAGATAGGTAAACGATAGTGAGTCTTTCAACAAAGCGATCCCGTTATAAGTTTGCTTCTTTCGTATACTAAGATTGAATAATGTTCTTGTTCTAACATACATTTTAAATACTGATAATGTATTATCCCTTAGATATTACACGCACTAAAAGGATTAAAAAAATACACATCTTAAAAACATTCACAAAAGAGGTTTTCCTATTATTCGATCTCCGAGCCACAAAAATATATTTCCTATCATCGGAAAAATCTCATTGGGCCTGCAACTCATCAACAAATGGACGAGGTGGTCCCAGATCTGTACAGGATAAAAAAATCCGAGTAATTTCTACAGATCGTGGAGCTAACCTCGCGCCTGTATAGAAAATAGGAGATATAAATAACATACAGATTCTTCGTGTCTTTGTTTTGAGACTGGGGATATTATGGAAGTTCTTGACAATACTGGCGTGTATCATATAATAACACGCCAGTGAAATTACAATAATTTTAACTCAACACCTACATTATAGGCACAGTAAAAGCAGCTATATCGCTTGTTTTGGTATTATTACATTAGTAATTATATAAGCAACTAGATAGATATAGATAGACTAGATAGATTCTTCGTGTCTTTGTTTTGAGACTGGGGAAATTATGGAAGTTCTTGACATCACTGGCGTGTATCACATAATAACACGCCAGTGAAATTACAATAATTTTAACTCAACACCTACATTATAGGCACAGTAAAAGCAGCTATATCGCTTGTTTTGGTATTATTACATTAGTAATTATATAAGCAACTAGATAGATATAGATAAACTAGATAGATTCTTCGTGTCTTTGTTTTGAGACTGGGGAAATTATGGAAGTTCTTAACAACACTGGCGTGTATCATATAATAACACGCCAGTGAAATTACAATAATTTTAACTCAACACCTACATTATAGGCACAGTAAAAGCAGCTATATCGCTTGTTTTGGTATTATTACATTAGTAATTATATAAGCAACTAGATAGATATAGATAGACTAGATAGCTTCTTCGTGTCTTTGTTTTGAGACTGGGGAAATTATGGAAGTTCTTAACAACACTGGCGTGTATCATATAATAACACGCCAGTGAAATTACAATAATTTTAACTCAACACCTACATTATAGGCACAGTAAAAGCAGCTATATCGCTTGTTTTGGTATTATTACATTAGTAATTATATAAGCAACTAGATAGATATAGATAGACTAGATAGATTCTTCGTGTCTTTGTTTTGAGACTGGGGAAATTATGGAAGTTCTTAACAACACTGGCGTGTATCATATAATAACACGCCAGTGAAATTACAATAATTTTAACTCAATACCTACATTATAGGCACAGTAAAAGCAGCTATATCGCTAGTTTTGGTATTATTACATTAGTAATTAATTAGTATTTATATAAGCAACTAGCTGCGCTCTGCGGTGTCACCCGCGGTAAAATGGTATGCGGTAATGACTATTTTTGAGTCTTCCTGTCATCCCACGTGAACAGTAAATATTTTCAGGACAAATAGCATATATGTGTTATTCCGGGATATAAGCTATATTCAATCAAAATTTCATGCGAATCCGTTCAGCCTTTTGCAACGTGAAGGAGCAGCAAACAAACAAAAGCCACAGACGAACAACAAACAAACATCTTTCTAATATTAGTGTCATCCAGATTTTACAACTTACAAGTTAAGTAAACTTGCATCATGTCTTTAAGACAGGGGGGAGGTATGCAGGTACTCGCCACGCTAGGCAGGCGGGTTGGCGAGCGCAGTATGTTGATTTTACCCGCAGAAAGCGCGGCTCTTAACCGACTTCTACGGTTGAGATACCAATCTATATGTACATGAAATACTACCTGCGCCCGCGGTTTTACCCACCTGGTGATGAAAAACGGTGATGATGGTAATGATAAAAATAAGCCTATTTGTTTAATACAGGGTACCTATAAGCTATCTCCTTACTCAATTTCATCCAAATTCATCCAGATGTTTAGGCGTGAAAGAGTAACAAACCTCCATACAAACTTTCGCGTTTATAATATTAGTACCATTAATATATTCAATATTTCATATTAAACACTTTATGAAAATTTTATATGACTTGTATGAATTTGTAATATATTACCGCCGTTCTGTTGGTCTAAGTTACCGTAGAATGCATTATAAGGTGAAGTGTGTGTTTTATTACTTTTATTTTATCAGGATTTATTACACAGCTACAGTACTCTGTGTTTAATATTGCGCTAGAATTCCTCCATAAAAATATGCTAGAATGCAATGAAAATACCGCCTAGTATTGCGAGCATGCAACATATAACTCTATCCTTGGCGTGCAATACGGGATGTAATACTTTTTAACCAACTTTGAAATAAGGATGCTTCTCAATTAGTCGGAATTTTATTTTTAAGCTATTGCATAGCTTCTATCGTGGGCCTGGAGCGTGGAGACCGAATCCAGATATTCCGTAACGAACCTAACACCACAGTAATAGAAGAACAGTAAAACATCTTCATACAAACGTGCCGCTCTCGGTTTGAATGTGTGCGTGCGCGCCACGCGCCATGTCGGCACGCGATTTCACGCACACGCTAGCATAATATATGGGGGAATAAGGTGGCGGCAGTACGGGCTGTGCAGCGCGACTGTGAGCACGCGCGTACGCTTGCGTTCGTCAACTCTCGCCGGCGCGGGCGGCGGACACTTGTCGTAAATTACGAGTATCATGACTTCAAAAAGGGGAAAAAAATATTGTAGTGTTTTCGGGTGCCTCAATAATGATTTCGCAAACCCGGACTTATCATTCTTCATACTTCCTACTCAACCAGAAATGTAAGTACCTACTTATACTTAAATATTATTAGAAAATATGGTATTGTATTGTTTATTTCACAGTTTATTTGCTTTATTAAGAGCGTAGCCGAGTCGCATTTTTCTGAATACTATGTTTAGAGCTAAAGTTTATTTTAAGAAGTCTAGTTTTACTATAAAATAGACGATTGAGTACGAAACATCGTTTAGGTAAACATATTTTTCGCGTAGGTATAGTTGTAATAAGGGCAATTTCACAATAATTAATATTGCAAATTAATTACTTTTGAAATTATTATTTTTTCTATTGTCTGATGTGTTGTTCAATCCAAATATGGTTCCGGTAGTCTGACGATCGACTTATAGGTATACTTGTGTGTACATCGCATTTTTTTGGCCGGCGTTCGGGTCGGCCACTTGACACTTGTTTTTGTTTCGCTTATCGTATGAAAAAAATGTGTTAAGAGGTCTGTTCTTTTTGTTTATTATTGTAAGGTGATGTGTATTATACTAAATGCAACAGTTATTTTTGTTAGATATGGTTTCATTTTGATAGTTAGATATTAAAGTAAGGTATCATGAAAGAAAAATAATAGGTGATAAATATTTTTTTACATATTCGCGAAAATACGTATGGAACTCTCTATTTATTTCACTTGACCAATTTGTTTAATTGTTTCAGACGCTTACAGTGGCTACGGTTAATTGATCGCGAAGACTTATCTAACAAGTCAAAACATAATGAACGAATATGTGAAGTACATTTTAAAGCAGAAGACATTTCTATGAACTCTCAACGAAAACGATTAAAGAAGAATTGTTTACCGTGTTTACGTTTGCCTAAAAATAAAGAAGATAAAGGAACTCATGTTGAAATAACGTCAGTCACCACTTCAACCCAAATTGATCTTCCATCATGCAGTTCTTCATGCCAAACAGAGAAGATCATTACATCAAGCAACACAGAAGTTCAAACTGCTGCTTCGCTCTCTGCTAATACTCCGCGCAAAAGAAAATTAAAATCTGATTTGTCTAGTGTAAAAAAAAGGTTAAAAGTAAATGAAACAGGACAGACTTCGGGTGATTCGCAAAAAGACATGTTTTTTAAGCTATGTGACCGCTTTTTATCAAAAAAATTTGCCGATATTGTAAAAGCGCAAGTAGATCAAAAGTTAAGTTATAAAGGCAACAGATACACTCTGGCTTATAAAATGTTTTGCTTGAGTTTGTATTACGTAAGCCCACAAGCCTACCGCTTATTACAAGAAACTCTTTGCATGCCATGTAAAACTACATTAAATAAGCTGTACATTCCTATAACTACACAGGTCAATGAGGATTTAATAGCAGTTCTTAAATTAAAAGTAAACAGCATGTCTGACAAAGAGAAGCAATGTACTTTAGTAGTGGATGCAATGAGTCTTAAAACAAATCTCTTTTATAATATTAAGGACGACAAAATCATTGGTTTTCATGAAGTAGATGGCGTACAATCCCCACTACCGGCAAAACACGCTTTAGTTGTGTTAGTGAGGGGTATTTTTGTAAAATGGTCCCAACCGATAGGATTTGCTTTGTTATCAGAATGTAAAAATGACAATAATATATCTAAATGGATCGACAAAATTATACTGAAACTCTTTGAAGTCGGGTTGAAAGTTAGAGTGTTTGTATCTGATCTGGGATCAGATTTATTAAATGCGGCTAAAAAAAGGGGAATATGCGTGGAAAAAACCTATTTCACTATTAATGATCATAAAATATATTACATTTTTGACGTACCTCATTTAATTAAATTAGTTCGTAATAATTTGATGACATATCATTTTCATTTACAAAATGGCAGAGTTGCAAAGTATGAGCATATTCTTAAATTTTATGAGCAAGATAAAAACAAAACATTTAAACAGGCATATAAGTTAACAAACAGCCATATTAACCCTACCAATTTTGAAAAAATGAAAGTCAGATATGCGACTCAACTTTTGAGTAGGACTGTTGCAGTTAGCTTATTAACGTACATAGATTTTAAAATTATTGATGAATCTGCAAGACCAACAGTTGAATTCATAAAAAATATGAATGATTTATTTGACGCACTTAACTCTTCGACGCGTTATCATAGCTATACTTACAAAAATGCATTTTGCGGTAATGACAATCAAATAGAATTTTTTAATAAAATGTTAATACTTTTTCAAACATTAAAGTTATATAATCCAAAAAACGGTAACGACGTTACGAAAACAGTCAAGTTTATTGATGGTTTTCAAATTACTATCAAATCTATATTACAGTTGTTTAATGATCTTAAACAAGAAGGGTTTGAATACTTATTGACAAGACGCCTAAATCAAGATGTTATTGAAAATTTTTTTGGAAAAATTCGGTCAAAAAACGGGATGGCTACAGAGCCAACCAGTAGGCAATTCATATCTGCATATAGAAAGATTTATTTTACAAATATTACAAAGCCTCCAATAGATGGTAATTGTTCTGAAGATATCACAGAATTTTTGATTAGTTTGAAAAATCACAAACATTTCGAAACAAGTGCCTCAGTAATCGACAAACATCTGACCAGTAGCAATCAAACACAAGGAAATGAAAATATTTTGTCGGAAATCTTACGTTCTGAATATGTACCAATACAACATGAGCTACCGGAAAAAAATGCATTTTTTTATGTTTGTGGCGCTTTGTTAAAAAAATGTGTTGATTACCATAAGAACTGCGATTTTTTAAATAATTACGTCGATGTTAATCAACGAGCGTGTAATTTAAGTGTAGAATCTAGATACACCCATTACAGGAATTACGGCAAAGATCGAAATTTACTCATGATCCCACCTGATGATTTTGTCGATAATGTAGAAAGGATGGAGCAGGTGTTTCGCAAAGCGTTCGAAAAGGACCACGTCAACATTAAAATTGGCCGGTCAATTTACGATCAACTGAATGATGTAGAATTTAAGATGCCCTGTCCATGCTTTCCCAAAAGCTTTTTACAAAAACTTTACATAAGAATGAGAATTTACTTTACATTAACAAATAATAATAAAGCGTTCCGGACGTGCAGAAACAGGAGAAAAATTTTCTCGGTATCAAATTTGTAACTTAGTATAATAAATGTTATGTGAATAAAAGCTTTATATTTTTACTAAATTTATAAATTGGTAAAATATTCAATCATAATATGCTTTTTATTTTATAAATTTAGATCAAGTGCTGCTTGTTCGAAAATATTAACTAAAAGTAAAAGTGACAACCCTGGGTATCAACGCAAGAGTAGGCTAATAACTCGGCGGGCGGCCTTAGATAACCTACTGTTCTTCTTTTACTGTGCTAACACCCCCCACTCCGACCGGCACAGCGGTGATACTTTTTAGTTTTGCCATCTATCGCTGAATAGCAGAACTTTTAATGACTTTTTTGAAATAGGTGGCATTGGTTGTATCGGCGTTACTGCATAAGTTGTTAATATTTTAATTGCATAAGTTGATAAAAAATGCTATGCAATAGCTTTACCGCGGCAGTCCCCGAGTGCTACACGTCTTTATTTGTATATCCACCGATTACTCAAAGACGCCTGAACCGATTTCGAAATTTTTTTTTGTTTCAAAGGAACTTTCCAGGTGGTCCTTTTTAAATTTTATCAAAATCGGGGCAGTAGTGTGTATGATATCGCGGAAAATCTTTAAAAATACAGATGAATCCAGGCTGGTTCCAATTTTTGCCAAAAAATTTTTTAATCCCCCAGAGTTAGTCCTATACATTTCAACCGACCTCCAAGAAAGTAAAAGGTTATCAATTAAATTATTATTGTATTGTTTTTGTATGTATCTCTTGTGTAATGTGTGTTGTGAGTGTCTTGAATAAATGTGGTTTCTTTCTTTCAATTCTGAATTTTAATTATTTTATTGTATTTCATACAATGATTAAATAGTCAGCGAGAGAAGTGCTGGCCATAAACCATCACGCTGACCAAGGCGGGTTGGTAGACAGGCTAGTGGCCAGCTTAATGTTGCAGTTTACAAACCACTCAAAAGCCTCTAAGGCTTAAAAACAATAACCGGAACCTACGACTTAAAGTGAAAAATAGAGTCAATTTAGCATCTTTAAAAGGATTCTTCCCACTAAAGAAACAAAAAAAAAACATATATTTATATTTTATGCATAATTTCGATATCTCAAAATAAAGATTTTTTATCCAATCACAATGAGAAAAACATCCGAAACCGGTTCAAAATACAATTTTATTCAACTTATATATATATTTGAAAATCGAAACTTTAAATAATAGAATCGTAAAGATTTAACTTACAAACTGTACATGTAATATTTTAAAGTAACCATTTGCCAGGCTACAGTTTTTAGTTTTAGTTTATATTGGTCTTTATACTCGTACTAAGAATTAGCGGATCCGTGCGGGTTTTTTTATTATTTCAGGTTATCGGGTCTTGTAAGCGTTTCTTAGGTTATCTGCTTATGTAAGCGTACCAAGGATATCGGGTCTTGCAAGCCCGAATAATAAAGTTATATATTATTTCAAAAATCACGAAAGAACTCGATATAACAATACTTGCGTTAAAATGCATTTTTTCGATTGGTTCCAAACAGCGAGCGCCAACTAAAAATATTTGCATGATAAAGTTTATGGGTCAAAGTGTGTACAGCTCGTGAGAATATTTTCATCGTCCCATATACACGAATCCTTTATTTCAATATCTCGCTTTTATTTTGGCGAATCGATTGCACGGCCCGTTGTTCTACGAAATAATCGACGCGGAGACAAATTTATCATTTTTTTATTTATACTGTATAGGTATAGCGCTTGACCACTATTTTACATAATAAATAATTTGTATTTTTTATAGTAAAATTGTCAAATAGAAATAATGTTATCAAATTATTATTTTATAAATTAGAACCAATTTGTAACGCTTTGGTTTATATGACTGTTATGTTACTTATTATTATGTATAAATAAATAAATGATGGTCAGTGACGATATGGTCGAATATATTAACACGCTAGACATTGAATGCTTACTTGCTCTCAAGGACTGCTGCTTGAACACATGTGTGTTTGGTGACAGTTTTTCAAATTACCTTCACCGGAAGCTCAAGTCGTTTTAGCGGGGATTGAACCAGCGTCTATCAGTTTGACGGCCGATGATCCCACCGCTGAGCTATCATCGCGTATCTATCTATTTTATGGATGTAAAAATTGATATAATATTCAAACTGTTACATTCCATTACGCTTCCATTCTTATTATTGTGATGTTTACCTATAAACATAATAATAATAACATCTTAAGAGGCTCTCGCTAGACGGTTGGATCAAGAATCAGATACAGAGGGCGTTACTCGTTGAAACGCCTCGTGTTGTCGGGAGGTTTCTCACTCTGCAGCCCTAACCACCGGTAGCTTGGACCCTCCCCCGCTCTCAGCATCACTCTAGGTTTATTTTTTTTATAATATGTTTATTAATTTTTGCTTTTGATATCTATACTGTAAAAAACTAACCTAAAAAAAAACAGAATAAAGAAGAATAGTAAAAAGTACTATATTGATTAATAAATTCTTTATTTACATTTTCAAGACACACAATGTAACATCTATAAGATTGACAATAAAATGAAAGGATACAGTCTATATACTTAGTTAAGTGTGTAATTTTTTTTTTTTTTTTTTTTTTTTTATTATAATTGTGTATAGAGATCCCTGTAAGAGAATTTTGTATATTACATAAGTCACCCATGAATATTAAATATGTGGGCATTAAAAGTATTACGTCGTATACAGTTTTTTATTATTATTTAGGGCTATAGAACGAATTCCGAATATCTAAGTAGATACCCTAACAGATCATACTCGTACATAAGAAAACAATAACATAAAAACTTTGGGGTATGTTGAAAAGTAAGAAGAAACAAAACAACCCTTTCGAGTATTTACACCCACAGTTATACAAATGACCCTAGAAACAAACGTCCTGGCAACCTTTCAACGAAGTTTCGTGCAGAACTTTGTAGTTTTCGAGTTAAATCAAACAAAAATACCGATACATTTCTTCTTTGTAATTCTGAAGGGATAGATACTTTGAGAAGATGTTTTAAAAGCATTTGTTACGGTGAAGAATAGATCCAATGGGGCACCTTTACAATGATTCTACTCATCAATAACTAAACATATATAAACAAAAAATAAAATATGTTATTTATTAATCTTTTATCTCTATATTCAACATTTGATATAATGCTATTTTTTTTAGTAAATTATTTATTAAAATTGAAGTCGTATTAAACTTGAAAATTCAAATGAAAAACGTGTAAACAACACGTAAACATAAACGTATGTAACGTAAACTAAAAAAAAAGATGTAACTCACAAACTGCACATGTAATTGTTTAAAGTAACCATTTTCCAGGCGACAGTTAATATATTTAATATATTTTATTTTGTGAATAGGTTCCTTCTAAGTTTGCATGCTCCAGCTTAGACCGCGTCGTCGCTTAACATCAGGTAAGACAGTGGTCAAACGCAAGCTTATAATCTTAAAAAAAAAAAAAAAAATTCTGTTACTTCGTAAACTAAGTAGTAACGGGTCTGTGTTCGGTTTTGTTCTTCCAAGATGATCAGATCATTTCAGCGCCTTAAAAGAAAATATGTAATGGAAGCACTTGCAGCAATAAAATAGTCAATTATAATTCACGAGCATTACTCACGTAGGAAGTCAGAGGGTCTCCGACTATTGTTTCGACCCCATTTCGTCACTTATTTGGTGCCAACTAAAAGTACCAGCAATTGCCCAGCAATTGAATAAACTTCGTCTAATATTAGAGATAGCGTTATTATGGAGTTAAAGGATTTTGAATTATAGAGTAATTATAATACGAGCTGTTTCATTAAGAAGAATTTTAGTAAATTTTAACTAGTTGAGTGATTTTAGCTAGAGATTTACAGAATTAGGGCCAATATTAGTAAGTTCCATTAAACAAAAGGATCACTGTTAAATATGTGTTTCTGAAATGAGTTTCTAAAATTAAAACGCAAAATTGCATGTGCATTTTTTTTTCCATTTAAGGTAGCTATAACTTAGCTATGTAGATTTCATTGCATTGTTCTCGAAAGTTTCACTATCGTTATTGTGATCTTGGGCATAAGGGGTCCACTGATGGACATATGCCTTCCCCTAATTGATTTCTTCAAGGACCGGATGGAAGTGGCTTTACTAATAATATTGTATCGAATAATATTGTATATTCTCATTGATTTTATCGTAGTGTGTTGAATAACATTCATCCGAATCAACGATTTTCTGGTTGAGGTCTAGGATTGTCATATCTATACAATATATATTCTAAACTGTGACGTCGCCGTGGCTCAGTGGTTAGTGACATACGATTTATGTCTCCGGGGCCCTGGGTTCGATCCCCGGCAGGGGCAAACATTCGTGCGAAGAGCGTAGGTGTTTGTTCCGGGTCTTGGTTGTTTGTGTGCTGTGATTGTGTGTTTCCACCTTCCGCCATCCGCGACACAGGAAATACTAGTGCGGGGGTTTTGAGTGTAATAAAAAAAAAAATTAACATTATACTAGCTGCGGCCCGCGGTAAAATGGTATGTGATATTGATGAGTTTTGTGTCGTCTCGTCTTCCCACGGGAAGAGTAAATATTTTCGGGATATAAAGTAGCCGATGTGTTATTCCAGGGTATAAACTATCATCACGCCAATTTTTAGCTGTTTCAGCGTGAAGAAGTAACAAACAGACAAACAACAAACAAACTTTCGCCTTTACATTATTAGCGCGATGACGCTGAAATATTCCTATGACATTTATGATTGCCCATGAGAGTAAAAACATAAGGTTTCTCCAATAATCGCTTTGTTTGCGGCAGCAGATTTAATACTTTAACTAACCGTATTTTTTTATTATATTGTCTTAACATAAACATTCTAACGATAACAAATAACATTATTAGCATTTAATAATTCAGTTGTTGTAAACTTCCCTTCTGGGAAGGGCTTAAAGTAAATAAACAACTTCTCTTGTGCCTCATCAAACACCAAACAATTTGTAATAATTATTTCAACGATTTGCATGTGGATCCTTGAGCACTTTTAGAAAACTATTTTCAACAGTACCTCTATTTGCGGTCTGTTAAAGATTAGATAGAACCAGAACATTCCCAAAACTTCGAACATACATAGTTTTATTCGCTATTTTTTTTCACACTTTGACCCCCGCATTAGGATTCCCTGTATCGCGGGAAGGATGGACACACTCAATCACCGCACACAAACATCCAAGACCCGAGACAAACAACTACACTCATCGCACAAATGTTTGCCCCTGCCGGGATTCAAACTCAGGGTCCCGGAGACACAGTAGTCATGTCATCGATGTCACTGACACGAACCTCTGCGCCACGGCGACCGTCCTAGTTGATTTTGACATGAGTGCTAATCGTATTCCATATTCCCGAAATATCAAGTAATGAAGAGGGTGATGCTCGGGATTTCTCTTCAGAGATCGAATCAGAAATGAAGATCCAAAACTAATGAAAATCACCGAGTTACACAGCTTTAGTTAGTTAGCAAGCTCCAGTTGGCAAAGGGAATATAATAATGCAAAACGCATATAATGGTGAAAAAGTTCTTGATTGGAAAACAATATTATAGTATATGTCGCCCACAAACAAAGTCATCGATCGACGATCTAATGAAGAATACCGTCTTGTCGCTTTACCATTTAAGCTCTAGTGGCACTCCAGTAGCCGTCCGAATTTATTCCTTTATTGTTTAGTTGACATTTGAGGGAATGTTTTTTTTTGCGACATCTAACTTTAAATGTACTAAAGCAGCCGATTTTTTTCATTCAACATTTTTTTTCACGTTTATTTATTTAAATAAATATGCAGTTAATTGAATTTACCTTATGAAGTATATTTCAATGACCTGGATTATTGTCGCCGAAAAGTTCGTTGAAGGGTGATAAATACTCTACGAACATCTCATACCAAATGTAAATAAGAATCATCTAAATAGGTAGAGCCGTTTTGGAGGAGAGCGAACACAAACACAGTGACACGAGATTTTTATATATTAGAACATTATCATAACTCAACGATTAAGCAGGCGTGAATTATCGTAGACCGCATCATCACTTAACATCAGGTGAGATAGTGGTCGAACGCCTGTCTATTGTGAATTAAAAAAATAGGAAAAAAAAAAGAAAATTTAATCATTGTCATAACTACTCTTCAATTCACATATTTGTTTTAATAAGGTGGGATGCTAGTTTAGACTTTTTTTAGAGTACTTTCAAATTCTTACTGGCACATGACACTTAATCCGAATAATATTCCTAGATTTGTATATCTACTTGAAGATCTTGATATATCTTACCGTCAAAGTAGGTGTGGCTTATAAGGCCAGAGATATCAAATGCCTTGCCGGTCACATGAGAGCGGGGCTTAGGGTTACAAACCCAATACAACTGGGACAAATAACAACTAATGATAGCTACTATATCTTATTCGACGTTTGACGCATGTGTGATCGTCACATATTTTGCGGCAGCTCAAAGTATAGTTAAATGACTGCGGTTTTATGGCGATAAGTGTAGATGTTGTCATTGCAATTATGTTTTTCTTTCAATGGGATAAGGTGACGAAACGACCAATAGGCCCACAGGATGTTAAGTGGTAACCTCTGCTTATAGACAGATACAATTCGTAAAGAACTGTGCTGCGCCTACCACCTTGAGACATAAAGTTGGTAAGTCTCATGTGCCTGTAATTTCACCGGAAACCATACCCTTCAAACCGGAACACACTAATGCGAACAGTACTGCCTGGTGGTAGGAAAAGATATGGTGCTAGCACATCCCCGGGCGAACTCTAAGATAGAATGCTACTACTCTTATACTATTATTTTCCGAAAATCTTCGGCTAGCAATGTGTAAGGATATCAGCGCGTTCATTTTTAAATGTTCATCAATATGTTTGAGCATAGAGAAATGAAACAAAGGCAAATTTTTGTATGATTGAAGTTTGGATGATTTAGACTCGATTAAGATACAAAGCTCTTGATTATTAACCGACATCAAAAAAAGAAGGTTACTCAATTCAACCGTATATATGGCTTTTTTTATGTGTGTTCGCGGATTACTACGTCATTTATGAACCGATTTTGATGATTCTTTTTTGTTTGATAGAGTACATTTCCGTGGTTGTCCCATTTAAATTTCATCAAAATTGGACAATCGGTTTTTGAGTTACACTCCAATAACTGAAAAGTGCTACGCATACCTCGAAAATACTATAGCTGCGGTTGAAGACATCAGAGAACATACACAATGACAATTGCTCCCGTGAGTTTAGGTCACTATAAAAGGCTAAAAAAAAAATTACAAAAAAGTGGAACCGAACATTCAAAAGTGTGAAATAACTTTCGAAGTCGGTACCATGCTCACAATATTTTGAAAATAGCTACTTTTGAACTATCATGGTACCGACTAAAACAAATTATTTCACACCTTTGCGTGTTGAAGTCGGTTCCATTTTTTGGTAATTTATTTTTTAAATTATAAATTGAGAACTTAATGTACTGTTCTCCACATGGTCCAAACAGAAGTATCTCTACGGACGGTAGCCAATAAACAAGCTCATTGTCAGCTACCGTCAAAACATGGACGAATTTCATTCCTTTGCCAATCGCACGGTCATCAAACAGATGCCGGAAAATACAGATCCGGCACAGGTCTTGGAATGAAAAGGCCGGAACGTCCGGATTGTGCACCTGATGGACAAAGGACTATACCAATTCTATAGGGTTGTTGACGAAATTCTAGTATCGATTTATTCCTATGACACCATAAACGTGGTGTTTACAGGCAGAAAGGTAGGGACAAATCCTGATGCGTTTTGATTTAAAATATGACAAACTTGTACTTTAATAAACCCCCGTAGTTTATTAAAGTACATTTTTGCTGTACATTTTGTATAGCAAAAATGTTTTTCGTGTACATTTACTTAGATTATTATTACATTACTGTTTAATGTTTTTTTTTTTTTTTTTATTTTCTTTTTATTTATTTATTTATCACATTTTAGGGAATCTTGCGGCTAGGTACTTAAGCAAGGATTATTTGTACAGGTTCTTAAGGCAAATTACAAGACTCCACGGATAAATGGTGTGATTAATGATGTAAGATAGTGTAATTGTATAGTGCCGTGGTGGTACCGGCCTAGAATAGTACTCCCCCAACCCCCCAGGGATCACGTACCAGAAGGTGGGCAGCAGCGCCTTCTGAGGATCAGAAATCATACTGCGCTCGCCAACCCGCCTGCCAAACGTGGCGAGAATCGGCAAATTGCCCCCCTATATGAGGGTGGCATATGTCCAGCAGTGGATGTTCAAGTGATGAGAAGAAGAAGATGTAAGACACAGTTCAAGCGCATTTGTAGTCACTGCGAAAATTTTAAATAAAAGGAAAAAATATGGTCACGCGAAAATATGTTGTCATTAATAAAATAATTTTGCGATAGAAATCAAACTTTGTTCGATTACAATTAATCTTAGTTGTTTTCGTAAATGGTATTTTTTTGTTTCGTGTGGAAGTCACCAAAATTTAAAACGTCCTGTTATTAACTTAACCGCCGGTCAAACAATTTTTACCATATAGCTAACCGACGGTTATCCGGAAATCCATAGTAAATTGTGATCTGTTTTTTATCAGGCTTATGTATTTGTAATGATTTCCCTAAATAAAAGGGATGCAAATAAATTTTGCATTTTAAAAAGGATGTTTTACTCGTATTGGTACTGCTTTAAGTACTTTGTCAAATGTAATTCAACGTGCCAGCTTAAATGTCCACTGCTGGACAAAAGCTTTTCACCCCTTCATTGATCTTCACAAGGACCGGTCGGAAGCAGCCTGCATCTAGTGCGCATGCCAGTCCGTGGTCTCCATGCGAGAACCTTTCCATCCCATGAGCCCGTGACTTACTTTACTGATATCAAGACTTGATTCGATTTCGTAAAAAAACCCCAGGCGAAGGCACGGGGTGAAACGAGAGAATGCTTTCATCGTGTAAGTTATAAATAATTGTTACTAAATACACGTGAAATCGTCAGTCATGGTTATTGTCTTAATAATCGTTACACCACGTCGCCGCGTCTGCGTCGGCGCGCGCGGTCCCTTTGTTGGTCTGAAAACTATGACATCGGTTTGGCCGCTATCCTGTCTGCCAGCTTATTGATTGACCAGTGGGCTGAAAAATGCCACTCATGATCTCTCTGAGATAAAATCCAATATCTAGCAGTTATAACGTAATGTTGATTATATAATGGAGAATAAAAAAATATGAGCCCGAAATATGACGTGCTGAAACTGCTAAATACCACAGAATGGCAACCCTATTATAGTCATTTGTTGAAAGGATTTACGGAAAGCATCCATATCAGTCAGATGTACCTCATTGTTTATTCTGACCATATCACGAATATTGGAAATCGTAGAATGTTCTTTTGAATCTGTGTCTTACTCGAGCTTGTTGGTGCCGTGAACTTTTGTTTAATTTTATGCTCTGAATTAAAATAATTGTGTATACAAATATGACATTAAAACTCTACGTAATTAAAATGTTAGTATTTTAATCACGAATGGAAGTTGTCATGGTGATGGCAACAATTATGAAATCGCCGAGTATAGATATACCATATTTTAACATATAATATTATTTAAGCATTTTAAACATTTATAACATATTATATTATTACTTTTATTATGTTCGCCTGTATCTATTCACGTAACTGGATCCTTCAACGTGATTTTCTCCCCTTGTAAAATGTCGGATTAATATGACACTTTGCATACTTATTAAAGACCAATGACAATGCATAATTTTATATTTTCTTCCATAGTTTGCGTGTTTTTCAGTTCTCTAAACTACTATTATTTTCTGCTTTAGATACAACCTTATCTAATTACAGTCATTTAGTAAGGTTCTACTGATATTTTACTGAAACACTCAAACCTTACAAGAAAGTGATGTTTCAGTAAGATTTGTGTACCACTTTTTTTATCACACTCAGACCCCCGCACTAGGATTCCCTGTATCACGGGTGGCATGGACATACACAATCACAGCACATTCATTCGAATAGAAACTTTTAAAATAAAAGGAACCGCTAAAATAAGTTAGCTATTTTGGAAGACAAAGGACTCGATTTAAAAAAATTAAATCGATGTTTTAAAGTCGGATGTGGTTAAGAATGTTGCTATGCATAACACTAAGCATGGATGTTTTCAAAATAATAATGTATGTTGCAATAGTTATGTTTATCAACATCATTTCAAACATTAACTATTAATCATATATTTTGGATACGACAAATGGACATAATATAAACATTTTTTACCATCCTTTCATTTGCGGTCGTCCAATGGTTAAATAATTTTTAGATCAGTAAAATACTTTATACAAAGTTCATAATACAGATAAATCAGCCTCTATTTATATTCCCGGGCTGCCAAGGGCAAACAAAGTATTGAGTGACAAGATTAAGCTGTCAAGTATCAAAACGACTTTGTAAATGGGCTAAAAATATTTGCATGAAAAAGCTCTTAAGCTCGCGAATGAGAGTAAACAAAATGGCTTTAAAAGAAGTCAATGCTTTCTGGGTTAAAGTTTTGGAAGGCTATTTTTGTTGTTTTTTCATGTTAAACCCTTTTAAATGACATTGTTAATTTTGTATTGATTTGTAAGTTAAAAGAACTAAGATTTCATTATTAAATTATATTCTTTTCATTTTCAGATTTATGATTCACCGGAGAGTTCACGTCCGAAAAAATGGTCATCAAAGCTAAAGCTCAATACATCAGGGAGCTCAAAATCGTCAGAAAAGTCACCGGAAAGCCCATACATGTATGGGACAATAAGTGGACCAGGTGGATCAGCTCTATCCAAATCAATGAAGTACGCTGAGACTTGGTTGTACGGATCCGTCCGAACTCCAACTCCTCCTGTAAGACCTAGCGTCTTTCAAGCATATCCGGAAGCACCTGGTCCTGTGCTTATAAGCACGCCTCAAAAACCAACACCTCACAACTACGCTGTTATACTATGTTCCTGTCCTGAGTACCTGAACGGTACAAAAAAAACCAGCTCTACCAAAGTCAGTATATGTAAGAAATGCAAAGGATCTCGGTTGCCGCTAACGCTTACTGATAGCCCACGATTGCTCGTTGGAGGGACAGTAAGAAGTCCGCAAGTGAATCGTGATTCAAGCGGATTGCTTAGAGCTGGAACTCTACGAGTTCAAGGTTGCTCAAAATCAAGACCCAGCATACTCAAACCCAATGGAGAACAAGATCCATATGACTTGATGCGAAGAAGTAGACTGGCACCTCCTCATGAAGCACGTATCGGTAGTCAGTTCTCTACTACACGATCAAGAGCAAAAAGTATAAGTCCATGTCGAATTAAAAACAAGAAACCCAGCCCTGAAAGTCAACTTAATAAAGGCAGGAGTAAGTCTGTTAGTCGAGTAAATGAAGTATGGGTTGAGGAAGATACTAATACAAATGATCCCAAAAAATCTATATTGTCTTGTGACATAAATCCATATGATTTAGTTAAATCAAATGGGAAGTCCTTGGTAGAATTTGAATTTGATGATGAATTCGGAGATGTATTCCAGGAGTCTTTAAAAAATAGTAAGTCGAATACCAAGTCTAAATCAGACTCTAATGTCAAAGCTATTGGTGGACAAAGAATAAGAGTTTCTGATGAATCGAATACTTGCAATGTAGAAGACATGTCAACCTATGACACTATTAATTATGATCTCAAAAATTATGAGTCTAAAACTCAACAACTATCTCCTTCTGTATCCTTACCAAACATTAAAAGTGAAATAAAAAAATCAGGATCTCTCAGTAAGAACTCGAGCAAGAAAGTATTAAACGTATCCACCGTAAATCGTACTAAACAAAAAAGTATTTCACCAAAAAGACCACCTAGACGGGTAAGAAATTTAAAAACAGACGATGATAGTGAAAGTGACAATCAACGGTTACCTGAAAGAAATACAAGAAAGTCTAATAACGATTCGCTACGTATATATAAATATAAAAACCAAAATGATACTATAAAATCAATTCTCAAAAAACCCAGAAATTACGATAAGATTGAATCTACGACTAAAATTGAAACATCTGATGACTCATTTGAAAATAAACGCGTCAATTCTTCTTTGTTTTATTTACCAAAGCCCAAAGAAAAGGGGGTGATCTCAAATAATATACTACAAAGGAAACGTGTACAATTTTTGGTCGAAAGCAACGAAGAAACAAAAGTCATCTATACTGCTGAGTTTAATCTTGAACAAAATATTGTCAGAGAAGCACCCAATATAACAACAGCTGATGAAGATGTAATTGCTGAAGGTGATATAGTCAGTCACAGCTTAACGAAAATAGAAACTGATGAGCTTTATGAGGACAATATCAATAAAGCAGATGTAACTATTTCAGAGACGTTATCTACTTTTGATAATCAACCAATGATTGTTATTGAAGAAATAATTGACATGGATGAGGGTAGCATAGAAAAAAATGACAATATGAAAGATATTCGTTCAAAAAATGAAGGTATGTTAATTTGATATCATTTTTACATAATACCTTTAAAACAAAACGTTTTTTTTAACTAAATGTATTATTTGGTTTCAGATAATAACATTCCCAAAATACCGCTGTTACGTCGATCAGAGTCTGAGCGCCTGACATCAATCTTATCAGTAGATCCACCGAAATTTTTAGATACGATGGCACTTCGACCTAGAACAAAACATGGTCATACTAGCCAAGTATTTCTTACTACAGTAAATGAAACTGAAGTTTTGTTACCAAACCAATATGAAGGTAACCATGTGTCGAATAAAACCCAAGGATATGAGTCTACGTTGTTTACTGATAATATTGACACTGGAAACTTAAGTGACAGCAGTGATATAACTAGAAACATTTTGGATAATCTCAGACGGGGTTTGTCTGAGTCACCAGAGCCACCACCGAGAAGACTAAAGGAACGGAAGTTTAAGAAACACAATTACGTAAAAACGCGTTTTGTTCATAATAATTCATGCAGCTCTACAAGCGATGAATGGTCAGACGCAAATGATTATGAACAGAAAACTATTTTGCGTGTTAAGCAGTTTGATTCAGACAATGAAGACACAAATGGGCTTTCTGGGGTATTGAGATCATCCGAAAACGAACCTAGAAAAACATCAATACAAATTAGTGGAAACGAATGCTATTCAACTATGAACGTTAGCAGTGATACACCTATATATTTGTCATCGGTTGTTGTAAATGATGATTGTGGAAATGCATGTGATACTTATCAAACAGGAACAACTGTTACGATAAGTGTAGGATCTCCTCAAAAAGAATTGACAAAATCAAAAAGTCAAATATATATAGGAGCAATTTTGTCAAATGAAAAAGAAATCAATATAGATGGAAATACTTACGAAGAGTATTACGCTCAAAATTCAAGCAACGATAATAATGATTCGTACAGTAATAATGTTTCAAACAATGTTTCTTCAATACTTCAAGATCCAGTGGAAGCTGTAAAAAGAAACTTAATACCCCATGTTTGTGGCAAAACGGATAAACCTGAAAATCAACAACGCAATAACATGAATGTTACTAAAAAGCAGCCTGACTTTGTAACCAAACTTTTTGATGATCCCTTTTTTGGTCATTTAGCTGAAGGGTTAGATTCTTGTTTGGTTAAAAAGTTAATAGAAAACTCGCTAATTAAACTCCAAGAAACTAAAAATTTAGAAGGGACAGACAGTAATGAAGTAACAATTGAAAAATTGATTGAAAGCTCCTTGAAAAACATGAAAGAAGATGCTCTAAAAGAGGACAAAAATAAAGCACCTAACAAACCAAAGAATGAAAATACACCAATGGGTGGAGAATTAAATAATCAAGATGGATCAGTCTGTCATTCTCAAGAAATAGAAGATAATAGCTGCTCTGCTCCCTATGAAAGTATGGAGTACGAGAGCGGTGCTACAGGAGTCTTTTCCGACCATGAACCGATGTCTGATTGTTACAATGCGTCTGCAAGTGAGTTATCTACCGAAGATGACACAAATTCGACAAGATCAAAATTCTATCAGATGTTGGTCGATGCTGCGTTATGTGATATTGAGGTAACAAACGATGACCATCACTATGAATCGATACGTTTGAATACTGATCCTATATATGAAGAGATTGGAGATATGCCACCGCCATTACCTACAAATCCACCACCGAATTCTCTTATGACTATGGATGATGAAAAACGCAGCGGATCGCGATCTATATTTGAAGGAGCATCGAAGTACGATATATTATCTTACTTAGTAGATGCTAAAGAAAGGGGTATTGATGATGAAGAAACATATGTAACTAGATATGCGAACGATAACGATGCGTCATTAGACGATTCGAAAAACAAAGAACTTAAAAAAATAATAATAGACACACATCTAAGTACTAACAATAGTCAACTTTCAAATACATCTGACTCTAGTGAAGATAACTCGCTCATTATACATCATGAGACGTTAGAAAAACCTGTGGTTTGTAAAAAGACTTCTGCAGAAATTGAAAGAAATGACTCTGGCGTTGGTTCAGAAACGAGTAAATCTTCAAGAAGTCGACTACAAGGCAAAACTTCGCCGTGCACTATTAGTGACAAAGATACTCCAATACACTTATGTGAAGATTGTGATACAACAGTGGAAACTCAGATATTGGATCAAGGTAAGACATATTACGATTATATATAATTTCACTCGCGAGGTGTACCCATGCGGTTTTAACCGATCGTTCGCACTCTTCGGCTATACCGATACATATATTGGTAACCGCTAGCGACATTGTAAATAGAGGGCTTTTGTTTTTTCATGCAGTCGGTCCCGGTTGTTGTTTTACCATTAGGCCATGACAGAGGCCCTTAAGCGCTTTGAAAACATTTAACTTACGACTAGCCTATCCTCTGAAATTCACATTAACCAGCATTGTGAATTTGGGCTAGCACTCATTTTCCTCCACACGTAGAAATTATCGAATTATTTAAATAATACAATATTAATAAATAATTTTAATTCAAAATTAATGGTTTTGTTCAGGTTCAATCTACGCGCCGTTAGTATGTCGGAAATGTGCCAAAAAGCGAGCAGAGCGAAAAGAAATCATAACAGAAATTGTGGAGACCGAAGAGAAATATGGACGTGACTTACAGATAATTTTAGAAGAATTCTACAAGCCCATGTTGGTGGCTGGATTATTGACTCAAGAACAACTAAGTGCAATATTTTTAAATGTTGAGGAGCTTATTGAAAATAATCAAGTATTATCCGAGAAGTTAAGAGATTGTCTTGAAATAGCTGTTGATCAAGGAGATGAGGTAATATGACAATACAGTTACTGATACAATATCGTTCTAGAACAAGGTATATTGACAGTAATTTCCTTATCATGATTATTTTACAGGACCTGCTTACTGTTAACATTGGAAAAATACTGCTGGAATGTTCAGGAATGCTGACGGCTTTCCAATCGTATTGTGTAAAGCAGGCTGGTGCTGCTCTCCTCTTAGCTGGACTGGAAAAAGAGAAGGAGCTGTTGAGGATATTCTTACGCGTCTCACAGATGGAAAACGCTGTGCTGAGGAGGATGAACTTAAACTCTTTTCTCATGGTAAGCGCTAGATTGCTTATAAACTTATTAATTAATATATTATATCCGTGAATTAAGGATTAATAAATAAGAATAAATTAAGGATTCAGTTATGTATTATATATAATTATAATAATAAGGTTTTTAAAACGGTGTTTTAATAATATATATTATTTCTTTCGTTCTTCTTTTCTTTTTTATATATATTTATATTGTAAAAAACTAAACCTAAGTGAGAAAGAAAATAAAGAGATATAATAATACTAAATAATATTAGAAAACAGTGTAGAAACATTAGTTAAGTATTCTCAAAAAACTTTACTGGTCTCGTAAAACTCACCATGGAGCGGAGAGTTTTTGCCGCCTCTACGATGCGGAGCTTGTTTCGTTTATTTATGGGACTTAAGTTCTCAGTCACTCGCCACAAGGAGAAATGTTTTCAGTAGTTCGTTGTCACTATTGCTTTACATTAAAGGGCTTATAATGTAAGGTATGATTATTCCCACAGCTAAATATCCCTAGTATTTAACTTTATTATACTCGTACAAGATAGCTCACAAGTGTCAATTATATGAATCTTACTATAAACTTTCGCATTATTAATTTAGTAGGACGGATTAATGATTAAACGTGTGATATAGACATAGACATCGTTTATTGAACAGCTTCAGTACACAACAATAATTACAGTAATGTAAACATAAATAATCTGTAAGCAGATAAGAATACCTACCTACACATACATAGACGCACTCATTTACCCTCACACTCGCGCACACAAACACACAAACACCAGACGCAAATGTAAAATGTGTTGTGTGCTACAGCAGCAAAAAGGAAACCCATATCCATCTGACTTACGCTTTTGGGCAAACAATTAGCACTCTGTGTGGGATATCAGTTCACTTTCACTGTGAATATATTTCTACCGCTCAATGTCAGCATTAATATTACAGGTGCCAGTACAACGCGTGACAAAATATCCCCTTCTTCTCTCGCGCCTGTATCGCTCCACGGCAGCTTGCGCTACTGAGCGCGATGACGTCAAAGGTGCTCAGCGTTGCGTGGAGTCCCGACTCGAGGAAATCAATGCTGCAGCCGCGGCCGCTGCAGCAGCGGCTAGGGACGTACCGCTGTGGAGAAGATTAGCCGTCGCAAGGCGGACTGCTCATGATCTTCATGTAGCTGATATTAGGCTGAGGAAGATGGCTGTCGACGTGCTGGACTGGAATCATGATGACGCCAGGTCTGTTGAGAAAACATTTTTTGACGTTTTGAAATATTTTTCCTGATTTTGAAATAATCTTTAATCAAGCTATTTGCATGAGTGCCCATATACTACTTTCTTCGATTTGTATGTTTTAGACAGAGTAAACATTTTTTTTCTTAAAAATGGAATCGACTTTGACACTCAAAAGTGTGAAATAATAATACTAAAACTACTGCTACTGAAATAATATATAACTTGTTGATGTCGGTTCCATGGTAGTTAAAAAAGTAACTATTATTAAAAAAAATGTGCGCATGGTACTGGCTTCGACTAGTTATTACACACTTTTGAGTGTTGAAGTCGGTTCCATCTTTTAATAAACATTTCTTTTTATCCTGTTCAGCTTTCACCTTTGCTACCCACGGGATCAATTGTCATTCACCCTCAATAAGGATGTCATCCAGATAGACGTAACGCTTTTCAATTATTGTAATGTAACTCAAGAAAAGCTTGACCGATTTTAATTAAATTTCAATGGGAGTATCTGTAATTATCAGTAAACGACGAAGTTATCCGCGAACAGACATAAATATATATCTATATTATATACGGTCAAATTGAGAAACCTCCTCCTTTTTTTTAATTCGTTTCAAAATAATTATGAATATATATTAAACTCTTTCTACATATATTATTGATTTATTTACAGAATATTCTATCGGTAGACGGTGGCGGGCAATTTTTTACCTTGAGTCGCAACATTTTTCATTCTGACTACCAGCCAAAATATTCGGCTGTTAAATGGTATTTGCCAACTTATAACTTATTACATTATTAAGGTTTCGCTTATAAAAACCTAAATCAGAACTATGTTAATTAATGTATAATTCAAAAACGTACATATTAGAAAGCTCAGGAATATACAATTTATTATGAAATTCGTTGTATCTTAGTTCGTTGCCATCTGCCAAATGATCATTCACAATAGCGAGTGCTAACAGTTTCGGTTTCAGAATCAAGCTCTTAGTTTTTTTTATCGCACTATCCAAAATGAATCTAGTTAAAACAAAGACATCAAGAGTTATATCAAAAGCTATTAAGTAGCATTGAATACGTTTCTTTGCTTCACGTTTATCGTGATCAATGTCTAAGATCGTACAATTAATTATCGTTCGAAGCTCATCAAAGATTTATAGTGGCATTTGAAAGCTGTTTGAAATCTGTCTTTGCCGCGATCTCTCTCTGCTATTACCACAACTATGATAAGTGTCTATATAAACGGTAATATCTATGGGACTGTTCCATAAACAGTTTATGAAATAAAACAATTTGTGAAAAAAAAGGTTATTTACAGCTTATCAAAATATTCCTCGCCGACTCCTATGCACTTATGCATTCAGGTGAACCAGCTTTCGAAACATTTAAAAAAAGTTTCTTGTAATTCTTTGACTATAAATATCTATGAAATACTTCGATGGCGTCGTCTGCAGTATTTTTACCGTGAAAAAGAAAAAAGAAAATGGCTACATAGCTACATTTTGGATTTACGGCGGATGGGGTAAGATTTGTACGTAGGTGTACCCCTAAAGTTGTCTAATAGTCTATGGTTCTAACATCTGTGTTAGCTAGCGGGCGAGTCCTTCTCGCCAGACATCCATTATTGCAAATGAAAGAAGTATCGCAGATAATGTTTGAAAATATTTGTAAAAAGAAATACCCATAAATGGCCATTGGTTTTTAGCAAGGAAATTTATATTGCAATTAGCCGTCAATTCAAAATAGTTTCAAGAAAAAGAGGTTGTTTAACTAACAATTTTCAAAATAATCTAGATATTCTCCAACTCTCTAGACCTCTTTACGACCCAAGATCTACACAAATACAGCAAATTACAGCTTTAAAAAGGATATTGCTCTAACAATTCTTACGCTTTTAACTGTTATCTATAACGTTTCAAAAATATGTTATTAGACTATAAAAGCATCGGTAACGGCCGTGAGCGCTTCCAGAATTAAAACGACACACTTTATGAGTTCTAACCGTCGGGTAAACTGGATTGCTAAAAGGGTTTTATAAGCCATGCAACCCTACTTTTTATGTGGACTGAAATGTTGACTTAGAAAGGGCGCAATGTGTACGAATTTGCGCAATCAATTCGAGCTATTTACGGCATCCCATAAACATACTCTTTTACTTTACTTTTTTTTATCACGACACAAATGGACGCGTATATTTTATACACCTATTTTATAGTTTTCATTTTAATATTTGATTTAGAGCTGTTCGCAAAATTGGTTGCGGTATAAAGACGAATGCTTGAGCGCGGAGTCTTATGCGGGTAATATATTTTAGTGCAAAATTAATATTTTAGCCGTAAGCAGCTCAGAATTTATCACACGTAACTACGCCAGCGTAAAGTTAAAAATATACGCCTTGGATGCAATAATGTTCCCAGACCGAACTCAGTTTAAAATTAAATTCGGCAGTCGCTTGCCAGAATAAATTTCACTTTGCAATAAAACATTCCACTATAAATCTTTTGTTTGAAGAAAATTCGTTTATACGAATTAAGTTACCCCACAATGTTGAATTTACGTTTAATTTAATTGTTAAAATCAGCCTTGCCTCGTTATTTGAAAAGGGCCTACATAATTGTATTGACTGATACATAAATAGAGAAAATTAAGCACTTAGCCGTTGAAGTTGGATTTCACTAGTGAGAATCAGTATAAATGGAGCCCTAGTAAATTGATTTTGACAAGAATATCGTCAATATTGACAGTAAGGAATTATCATTTTTTTAGAGCTATATATATATTTCACTAGAAACATGTGATTAGATATTTCAACCAAAAAATAGAATATCCGTTGAAATTACGATCTACTATTACTGATAAAATATCTAAGCAATGACTAAATAAGATCTTAAGTGACACGTATTACGAAAATATACGAAAATTAAGTGACATGTTTTGTCACTAAATTTTCGATTTCTTCACATTTTTTTATATATATTAGATCTTTAGACTTAAGCTCGAACTAGAATTTGACCAGGGTGCTTAGTGATTTCGTTCCTGGTAGCCTTCGATAAATTATAAACATTGGTATATTTTATCAAAGTCATTAGAAACATAAATGATGCCTTTAATAACTATAAATAAATGTGTTGTTATCAGCTAGATGACAGATCGCGATGTTTTTTTATTTGCCTTCTTAACTTTTAGGGACCACTTGTACCAATTAAATTATTCAAGATTTATGCCTAAATCTATGATTAAATCACAAATTTGCAGGCAACACTTTATCAAATGATCAGAATTTTTTGGATAATTTGGTTGGTGCAAAACGGCCTATTAAAGTACATGGTATTTTCATCCATTTTACTCCTTAAACATATAAAAAAAAATCACGCAGGTGAAATATACATATAAAATAGAATTTTATGTTATAAAACAAGGAAAGTTGCATAGGAACACGATTCTAATATGTGAATTAAATAATTCGTTATTTTTCAAAACAAAAGTGTTTCTTTTAAATTCAGAGAACTGAATTTACTGCTTCTAACGCCTTTAACCTGACAATCCATATGAAAAAAAGATAATCCACCTATGCCTCGGTGATATTGCTCATACTGTGCATAATCTGTATCACTAACCAATCATAAACTATCAACTGGTTTCACACTCTATTTTCTCTCATATAAGGTTTGCAATGGAAGGGAAGCTGCTGTTCACGCAGCCCAACGACAACAACTGGCGGAAAGGGCGCACTATCAAGCTGACGCCTATCAACGCTCTTTTGGTAACTAACGGAAAGGTGAGATATTTTACTGCTTGTAATTTATAGATACTACTGTTACGCTGCGTCCTACGAGAGCGATCTGAATGAGAACTCGAAGCGGTGCGATGCTATGCGGCAAGAATTTTTTTCATTGTGCTGATGCAAGTACTTATTTATCCATATCATGTATTATATGTAATAACAGTCGTCATAAAATTCCTTTTAGTTTAATATATACTGTTGTAAAAATATTCTTCCGTGACGTCACGAACCGGTCCCAACGGAAGACCAGCGCTGGTTTTTAACCAGCATTGCTCAGTTGGGTCCGATTTGAAACATTTAACACTGTATATGTCGTATTTAGTAGACGAAGAGGGGGCGCTGCAGTGCCACTGTTGACATCGGCTCCGTGTTTTAATCGTCAGTTTAAATCTTAATAACACAATTTACGGCGTAATAAATAGCTAAAATCGTGGATAAGTGCTCAATATGTATGGACAAAGTGAAAAGAAAAACAATAAACTAGAAAAACAGTGCAAAAAACAGTGATAACAACATTTGCAAAGTGAAGTGAAATCTGTTTAAATAAAATAACCATAGACGTTATGGGAGACTTTATACATCAACGAGACAACAGTGGCATCGAAATCAATAAGCATTAGCTGTAGAACTGCGTTACAAGATAATTTAGTGAAAATACTAACAACATAACCTACAAACTAAATGAGTCATTGGATTCCGCATTGTCTGTTTTTTTGATGCTCCGGAGCTACTATACTGTACACTAGCTCCACCTAGCAGAAAAGGGTAGTACTACCTACACTTAAGTAACCGACCATACTCTAACCGATTCGATTCATGCAAGAAGTTCCTACAAGCGAGAACAGAGGGCACTACCTGTACCAAAACAAAGCCATTTTAGTTTTTTCTACAAAAATGACGCAGGAAATGTCGGAGGTAATGGCGGCGCTTCGCGCGATCCAAAAGGATCTTGATGAACAGAAAAAATTGATAAACAAAACTGCTGAAGAGGTGACAAAAAAGGTAACAGTTAACATTAACAAAATACTTGAAGAAAAAATTCTTATTCTGCAAGAAAATCATGAAAACCTTAAGTTGAGAGTGGATAATCAAGAAAGTAGAATATACTACTTAGATAAACATGCAAGGCAACGTAACTTAGTATTCTTTGGTCTACAAGAAGATGAAAAATCGTACCATAGTATGGAAAACAACATAAAAGATTTTATAAATAAATATCTCCCGATAAAAATAGATTGTACGGACCTAGAAGTCGTAAGAAGAATAGGAAAAAAGACTGAAAAGCCACGACCCGTAGTAGTTACTTTTGCAACCCTGGGGAAGAAGATTGGTATCCTCAAAAACAAAGGAGCTCTAAAAGTACACCATATTATGTAAAGGAGGACTATCCCCCCTCTGTTCTACAAAGGAGGAAAGAGCTGCAAGAACGAGTGAATATCGAAAGGGAAAAGGGTAATAAAGCTATAATTAAATATGACAAGCTTGTCATATTAGAGAACACACCTAAAAATAATAAAAATAAAAAAGAAGCCTCCCAAACTCGCCGGAAAATTCCCCCAACAACTTTGCCCAGCAAATACCTCATATAAACAAAAAGAACAAAACTTTACCTGCCCTTATAAAGCAAAGGTCTTCAAGTTTACCCGATAATATAGTAAAACCAGGGATATTAAACTATGTGACGATCAAGAATAATAATAACAACACAAACAATGAATACAATGCCACCAAAGCATAGCAACGAGCATCTCAACCCCTCCCGAAAAACCCCAATGAAGAACATCCAACAACACACAAAATACATCTCCCAATCCGGCCGGTCACCGTGGGAGGAAAAGACCAAAACCCTCCAGAGACAATTACCTCAAATAAATGGGAATACAATAACCTACTCTACATTGCAACATACAATGTAAATACATTATCATCACACGCCCGCCTTTTAGAACTCATGGAAGCACTGAAAAATACAAAATTCGATATAATTGGCTTATCTGAAATTAGAAGGCGTGGAAATTCAATTCAAGAATATGAAAACGTTATTCTTTACTACATAGGCGAAACTCCAGGCCTTTATGGTGTGGGCTTTCTCGTAAAAAAACACCTCAAAACCCACATTGTGAGCTTTATTGGTCTATCAGAACGAGTGGCTCTACTGACGCTAAATATTAATAATTTCAAAATCAGTTTGATACAAGCGTATGCCCCAACAGATGCTGCAAAGTATGAAGAAATAGAGCGTTTCTATGACACTACTGACAAAGCCCTGAAAATATCAGAGAAGAACATAATAGTCATGGGGGACTTTAACGCCAAGATTGGCCAACCAAAACCAGAAGAAAATATGATCATGAAAAACTACGGCTATGGCACAAGAAACAGCAGAGGCGAACGACTAATAGAATTTGCATACGAAAACAAACTATCTATTATTAATACTTTTTATAAAAAGAAGAACAGCCAAAGATGGACCTGGCGCTCTCCAGGTGGCTCTATTAAAAATGAAATAGACTATATACTAACTAATTTAAGGAACAACGTGCAGAATGTACAAGTCATCAACTTGAATTACAATACAGACCACAGATTCCTTAGAGCAACATTTCTTACACAAAAATTAAAAGTAACAAGAATGAACTATGCAAGTAACCCAAGAAGTTCACTAAGAAATGAAGAAGAAGTATTGAAGTTTAAACAGTCACTCACCGAATGCAACGAAGACCTTAGGCACTGTCAAAAAACCAACTCTGTACAGGAATGCTACGACAAAATAGTCAATATTTTAAATACTAGCTTGAAGAAAGCTCTTTACAACAGAGATAGAGTAAGAAGCAGTGCGATATCTGTCCATACTACAGAGCTAATACAGCGTAGAAAGGCTCTACAAAAAATCAAACCAAAGACGCGAGCTATGAAAAATGAATTGAAAGCACTGTACAAACTAGTAAGTAGATACGTCCGTAGAGACTACGCGACTCATCGTAGAGTTACTATTGAAAAGCACATTAACTCTACAGGAAGTCTTAAAAAGGCTCACAAGGAACTCCGAACACATAAAGCATGGATCGAAGGACTTCACAACACTCAAAACACAACGCACGACCGTAAAGATATACTCAACATAGCAACTAGCTTTTATCAAAACTTGTACAGTGATTCACTATGTCAATATGTTGATCAAAATGAATTAAAATTTGATGACAATCGCATAGAGATAAAACCAGTGGACGAAGCAGAAATCATAATGGGAATTAAAAGTTTAAAAGCAGAGAAGAGCCCTGGACCTGACAAAATAACGAACGAGGCCATAAAAATTGCAGGTCCCTACCTGGTAGACCCTTTGACTCATTTATTCAACCTAATACTAAGTTCCTCTACAACACCTACACAGTGGTCAGAGTCTGATATAATATTGCTGTTTAAAAAGGGCGACCCACTAAATATAGGCAACTATCGGCCAATTAGTCTTCTCCCTACTCTGTATAAGCTATTTGCTTCGACTATAGAGAAAAGAATCAGTTATACATTAGATAAAAGTCAACCAATCGAACAAGCTGGATTCCGAAGGGGCTTTTCCACTATTGACCACATCCACTCTTTAGAACTGATTATAGAGAAATATCAAGAATTTCAACGCTCACTCTACATAGGATTTGTTGACTACCAGAAAGCTTTTGATACGATACTACACCCCGCAATATGGAAAGCTTTACAATCACAAAAAGTGGAGGAAAGCTATGTGCAAGTCTTAAAATACTTATATGAACATAACACTAGTAGAGTAAAACTAGAGAGCGTAGGACCACCTATCCCCATCCAAAGAGGAGTAAGACAAGGTGACCCCCTATCACCTCGAATATTTATAGCAGTACTGGAATCGATTATCGGCAAATTAAACTGGGAAAAAACCGGTATATGTATAAAAGGTAAATATATCAGCCACCTGAGGTTTGCCGACGACATTGTTCTACTATCGGAAAATAGCACCGAGCTGGAGTCCATGTTAGTAACTTTACAACAAGCAAGCAGAGAGGCAGGATTAGAAATGAACCTGTGCAAAACAAAACTCATGACAAATGCCGCACAAAACTCTATATGTCTAGACAACACACCGGTAGAATACGTTGAGAGCTATATCTATCTAGGGAAACACATTTCCTTCCAAAAACGAAACAATGATTTAGAGGTAGATAGAAGAATATCAACGACTTGGAAAAAGTTTTGGAGCTTAAAGGAAATCTTAAAAAGTCAAATGCCTATTAAAATTAAAAGAAAAGTCATGGACACCTGTCTGTTACCAACGCTAACCTACGCCTGTCAGACCTGGAAGTTCACCGCAAGGGTTAAAAATAAAGTCAGGTCCTGCCAACGAAGCATGGAGAGAAGTATCACAAAAATAACAAAATGTCAAAAAATTCGTCACACGATAATCAGACAAAAGACAGGGGTAACAGATGCTCTCACCTACGCCCTAAAGTTAAAATGGAGATGGGCAGGACACGTAGCGAGAATGAGCGACGATCGCTGGACAATCCGCACGACGTCATGGCCAGGCCCAGCGGGTACCCGGAAAAGAGGAAAACCTGTAACTAGATGGGTGGACGACATCACACGAGTAGCAGGCAAAGATTGGCAAACAGAAGCCAATGACCGAGATCACTGGAGTTCTCTGGAGGAGGCCTTCACCCTCACAACTTGAGGGGTTCATGCATATTTTATTAAGTTAATTTTACAATTATTAACACAATTAAATTTCACGCATCTTCAATTAAAAAAATGTTAATATCGAATATTTAAGTGCATGAAATAAAAGGCTTTTTTATTTTTTATTTTTATTTTTATTTATTTATTATGTCGTATTAGTATTTTTATTTTTCGTATGCCTTAAATGTAATTTTTACAAAAAGTTATTTCTTTCTTTCTTTCTAATTGTAGCGAACGCGAACCTTGATATTTTCGCGCGAACTGGACTAGATTTTTCATTCGCTCGAGTTATTCTCAAAACAGGCTACATTTCCATAACTGAACGCAATATTTGTTTTAGTATTATCAAGGTTTTTTAGATTGCACACGTCATGAAAACATTAATGCGAACCAAATACTTACTTGCTGAAAAGGTAGTAAAGTGTTAATCGCCACCAAGTATGCTGTAAGATTAGGAATTATTAAAGAGTTTGCATCGATTGGAAATGTCGAAATACCAAAACCTAGATATTTTTTCACGGTGGGAAATCTAACGATTGTAACATATTTATTAAATCAGATGCCGTTTAATAGGTGTCAATACAAATAGAATATTACAATAATTAAGTCGAAAACTAGTTCGAATAACTTCATTGTATCAATAATTCGAATTCTGAATTTTCTTATTATTAAAGAGCCTTGCTTTTATTTGTTTATTTTAATCTTTTGTTTATCATATAAGGATGTTGCAATAAATGAAACTATTGCATAGGTTGAAATCTGAAGAGGATTGGGAAAGGCTTAATTATATTTTATAATTGTTTTAAGGCTTTGTTGTAGTATTCACATAGTACGTTCAATGTTCGTACAAATCATGAATTGAAATGAGCAGCTGATTATTTTCTCAGTGATGACGTTAAGTTTACGTTTCATCATCATCATTTCGGCCATAGGATGACCACTGTTGAACATAGGCCTCCCCCTATGTAATATTAGATTTCCTTAAGAACCGGATGGAAGCGGACCGCAGCCCACATCCAGCCCTTACCTGCGATCTTAGTCAGGTCGTCTGTTTACCTTGTCGTTGGCCTTCATACGTGTATGTATAATGTTAACAGAAAGTTATACAAATAAAGGCGAGGTATTAGGAACATATCTATAAATTCTAGTAATAAAGTTGGTAATTAATAATGTTGGGGTTGTAACAAGCGCCTCGGTGCGTGTAATATGGAAACAGCTTTGCCTTTTGGAGTCGTAAAATTTTACGACTGGATTAGTCGCACCCGCGCTTTAAGACAAAGTACACGAAAAAGGAAATTTGAGGTGAAGTGGCTCGTATCCTGAGGAAAAGGCACCACAATCTAAGATATAAAAAGTTAATACGTTCATCAGCAATTCTGAGTGAAAACTGTTCCTCGTGTGTTAGCTTTACGCCACTTTTCCTTGTGTGTCAGTTTTATGTCACTTTTCCTTGTGTGTTTTACGTCACTTTTCCTTGTGTGCCAGTTTTACGTCACTTTTCTTTGTGTGTCAGTTGTACGTCACGATTACTTGTGTGTCAGTTGTACGTCACGATTACTTGTGTGTCAGTTGTACGTCACTTTTCCTTGTGTGTCAGTTGTACGTCACGATTACTTGTGTGTCAGTTGTACGTCACGATTACTTGTGTGTCAGTTGTACGTCACGATTACTTGTGTGTCAGTTGTACGTCACTTTTCCTTGTGTGTCAGTTTTACTTCACTTTTTCTTGTGTGTTCCAATAAAATCTCACACTATACTTGACACTTAGTGAAATTCAATAACGTTTATCATTTAATTCACATACATAAACATTGAAAGCAAAGAAACAATTGAACGGATTAAGTTGATTAGTTAAACACACTTTTGTCAATCAACTACCAGCTGTTTTTTACCACATTAGAGATAATCACTATCTTTCCTAGAGCATATTCATGAAACTGCAATACCACTCTAACAGAAACTAACTTCATTTTTCAGCCAACGACTACCCACAAAACAACCGAAATTCGCGAAGTCCGAGAAGCTCGCGATCGCGAAGCCAGGGAAAAAGAAGGTGAACTGTTCGCGCGCTCCGGAGTCAGAGAAGCAGCTCTGCTTCTAGTGAGAGAGAAGGCTGGGCGGTATACGCTGCAGAGGGAGCCACTGTTCCTTGATAGATGCGTGGTTGCTGCGGACCATGAACCCGAGCACTTCTTTGAAGTTCACGAGATAACCACGAAAGATTCTTACATTTTTAAAGTGAGTATCTTCTGACTGTAACCTTATTATTATCAGTCTATTTTTTTATTTTATTTGTACGCATACTGGTTATTTCTCTGACATGGGGTCAGAGTCGTTTTGCAGCGGTCACACCTTGATTAACTCAATTTGCTGTGTTACTAGTCGAGAAACTCAAGGGAGTCTTCGAATAGAACAAGAAACAGTCAAAAAATAAAAACATGTGGGCTACGCAGGGAGGAAAGAAAGATACAGTTTCTTTTTTTTCTTTTTTTTTCCCTTTTCTTTTTTTTTCGTTCTTGTTTTTTTTTCCTTTCAATTGTTTTCAAACTTTTTTTTATCAGTCTATAACATTACTACTGGTAGACTGGTTTTTTATCTAAGACAGAGGAGTATTATTATATTGTATTATAATATTCGAAGACTCCCTTGAGTTTCTCGACTAGTAACACAGCAATGTTACTAGTCTAGAAACTCAAGGGAGTCTTCGAATAGAACAAGAAACAGTCAAAAAATAAAAACATGTGGGCTACGCAGGGAGGAAAGAAAGATACAGTTTCTTTTTTTTCTTTTTTTTTTCCCTTTTCTTTTTTTTTCGTTCTTGTTTTTTTTTCCTTTCAATTGTTTTCAAACTTTTTTTTATCAGTCTATAACATTACTACTGGTAGACTGGTTTTTTATCTAAGACAGAGGAGTATTATTATATTGTATTATAATATTACAATGGCTAGCTCAAACACTAGATTGTTCAATTAGAAATCACCGACGCGGCTCCTGAAGTCTCGACTTAAGATTGCAATGAAAACAAACCTACCGTTCCACAAAGACAACGTTACTACGTTCAAATATTTTGATTTTTTTCAACTTACAATTAATTATGATTATATTAATATCTTGTTTTAAGTCTTTTGTCCTGTGTGGTTAATAAATAAGCAAAATACGATAAAAGGGTTTATTATTGATAACTTTTCATTAACAGTTAACATTTTAAGGAAATATTTTGGAAACAACATTTTTTGTGTTTTAGCGCTTTTTGCATTATTTATTGAGTTGCTAAAAGTAAAATGTAAAAGTGCTTTTACTTTGAACCATAATATCCTCTTCTGCCTTCTTTGTGAAAATCTCTCTAAGATGAGAGAGAATATGCCAAGTGCAGTACGAGAGGCCTCTTGTACAAGAGTCTACTTTGGTTAGCAACTGCCGTGCCTGGCCAGTTATTGGCCAAGCAACATTCAAGTTAAAGCTCTGAGTGGTTCAGGTGGGTGTCATCATTACCATCCAGCATATGATTTGCCTGTCTCGTTACTTAACAAAAGGCCTAGCTTAAGTTGATCCAAACCCTGCAAGAGCGTGCATGCAATCCATATATGTCAGGATGTTGAGTGCCCTTAGTGGCTTTTGGATGTGGGATTAAACTTCCTGAAGCCATACAACTCCACGTTAGCAGCATCTGAGTAAAAAAAATCACACTACAGGCTGTAATTATGATTACAAGGTATCACTATATACTACTAGATATTCACTCAAACTGATGTTCTCTTTTCCACAGGCGGAAGAGAACTCCCGCACGCGCACATGGTACCGTCAGCTGCAGTACCACGCGCAGGGCGCAGGCGCGTGGCGCAAACGTCGCAACGCGCTCGCCAATATCATGATCAACCCGATGCTTACTAGGAATTAGACTAATGCCATTTCGTAGATTACGTTCATTGTAACATTTAATTGCCTATAAATATACTTAAAGACATATCAGACAGCGCAGGGAACGTGTCAATAGCACGCAGCAGATGCTATTCTCTTTTTAAACAAAGTTCGGCCGTGTCGTCCAATCAGCTTTACGCGAGATTAGCCAACCACAGCACGACACGTCACGCGCGTTTTTCTACACCATTTATTTGATCACATCATGCTAATGGTAAGGAAAGGAATCTATGTAATATTGTAAACATGTACATCTTTGAAATCTATAGGATTTTCCATTCAAATTAAAATTAAATCTAATTAATTCTGCTTAAAATTCTTAATTCACGCGCAACATTCTTAAGAGACTGTCCCTATAAGAGCTCGGGGTATTTGTAAAGTCGGAAAAAGTGATGAGAGTTGAGTTTCATTTCCACAGAAAAACATTTGATTTTCAATATCAAGAGTCACTTGAAATTTTGTGCACATAAAAAGTTCACGCCAATAGTAAATATCAAAAGATTTTAAAAAATTAATAACTCATAATATGGAACGATGCTTTGGAGTTTATGGACATTTTATTTTCATATTTTTTGATGAATCTGTGTAAAAACGCTAACATGTGAGCAATATTGCTGAAAATCAGCAACCGCTTTATATTTTAAATATTTATAAAATTTAAGGGCTTCAGCCAGCGCGTTTTAATACAAGATTTTTTAATATTAAATGTATTTTATTATTTATTACGATGTCAAAATATCAAATTTCTAAAAGTTTGATCAAAATATCAATGAGAAGGTAGGAATGTGCCTACGTTTCCGTTTTTTATCATTGTATTTGGACAATATAAAATATTTTTTGCAATCTCAATGATTTTGTAGCAAAGGGTGGGGCTGAGGACCTCAAATAATGCATTTTATTTGTGTTAGTTAATAAGCATGATGTCACCGAAACGAAACATGAAGTACATTCCTAGAACATGTTTAATTTTGTTTATGTAAATTAAACGTTAAATATTTTGCCACTAGTTTTATTTTAGCTTTACACCAAAACGTAGTTGATTTAACATCTATTATGTGCCCTATTAATAATATAAAATGAACAGTTATTAATAAATAATATAGTTGAGTGAAGAGGAAAAAAAATGTTTAATTGTAAATATTATAACATTAATAGCTGTGATATAATTTCTTTTCCACAAAAATACAAAAAATTTGCTTTCTAACAAAATCCATTATTAGAAATAAATTAAACAACTTACTTTTGCCTGATATCATTTTCTGACTAGTTTTAAGGTATTTTTTCATTATGCTAAAAATATTCTTAAGTATCTAAAAATGATATTGTATTTATTGTATGTAAGTAGATATTAATTTGATGGTTTCTATAGTATTCTATGTTTTCATCTTTGGGAAATATTACTTATTTGTTATTATAATTTTAGAAACAAATGGAAATAAAGTAAATTAATTAAATATTTGAATTTTATTTTATATTTTGACCGTAATCAATTTTAGGCATTTTACATGAACTTAACCTCATTTACAGCATAAATATCAAGGAAGCGAGAAAGAGAGAGATATAATAATAATAGCTCTTAAATATACCACAACACAAAAAACCTATGTGATATTGGTATACTTACTAAGGAAAACAAATTCAATCAATGATATTATATGTTTAAGCATCATTGTATTCAATACAATAACAAAAATACCTGGCTTAGTGAATCTTTGGTGGAGGTGACAGTTCTCGGAACTTTACATCTTCATACGGTATGGGAATACATTTTAAACCTGCAGTGCGAGTACGGATCGTCGACTTGAAAAAATTCGAGAGGAGGTTGCTTGTTCAGACAAGGCGATATCCGCGCGGTTCGGAGATCTTTATAGTATTATAATATCGCGCGGGCGCCGCACGATTCGCGTGTACGCGAGGTGTGAACTTGCTTACTGTCGAATTTCATCGAGCCGACGACCCATGCTCGCACTGTTGAATCGGAACGTGACGCAGGTCGTTACCATACGGGTTTCGTAGAGATCAATAGGGTAGGCATATGTCCAGCATTGGACGTTATATGATAACATGATTAAAAGCCCACAATTCAGGATTGTCATCTTTGTAAGAAAATCCCGTGATTAGCTATTAAAAACGATTAATAATAGGATAATTTTACGGTTTTTTGTTGTTTTGAAGTTAGGGGTACCTAGTTTTAACTAATCAAGCCGGAATGGCACAAAAAATATGACTACTAAAGAATATTCATTGAAGGGATATATATACATATATATCAATTGACACGAATGTCTGTCACTAAATTCATAACTTAAAACACCCTACGTGATCATGAATCTCATAATCTTGTACCGTCACCGAGGGAACCTACATTTAATTTAGCTAAAGCACATAATCCGTGTTACCTTATATTAATTCAGTGATTTATATGAAAGCCCACGTTACATCTCAGATTATGGATTTCCGAGAAGCTCCCATTTTGGCGTAGTAGAGGGGTTAAACGTTAATATCACCTTGTTTACTGTTTGCTTCGACGTTTGCTAAAGCTCAGCGTGGCAGTTTGAGGCTTATAGCTCACGTCGCTGTTTGAGGTCAGTGCTTTGCTTATATAATATTTATGTGCTTTGACAACAAGGCAAGCAAATATGGTTCACTTAGAACATGTGTTTTATTGTAACTGATGTATCTGAGAAACAGATCTTATTCTGTGGTGGAAAAGATGAATGAACCGTCCCCGTTCATCCACGTTGTTACGCCCCTCCCCCCAGAACTAGAGCAGACTAAGATCTGTCACAGATATAGGTTAGTTAGATAAAAACAAAACAGTATAAAAACATAAAAAATGTCACGAGGTATCTCATAGAGGTCTTCAAGTGTGTCCAAATATAGAAATTAGTTGGTTGTAGTCGCTGGGGCGGGAAGAGTCCTAGTAGGTAACTAAAATAAATATCTGCTTGATATTCACGGGTAAGTAATGTTTGTGCCAAATTAAATCTTCGAAAGACTGCGCAAAACCTTATTAGGATGCTGGGGTTAAGCGGACAACTTTACAAATGTGTTAAACGCATTCATTTGTTGAGTACTCGTGAATCGCTTAAAGCGAAAATTCCAAGAAAAGGAAAACCTACTGAAATAAGAAAATATCCAGAAATATCGTCATAAAAACGTCAAGTACAAGAAAGATCCGTCAAGAGGCGAGATATGTTATAATTATTATCGTTATTTGCTCCGCCTACGAGAAATGTCGGGGAAATGAGCCAGGCTCCCGTATTACATTTTAGTATGAAGACTCATTTCATATCCGACCTATATTGTGTTTACGTTTGCTTCGCGCAGCATTTGTAATAAAAGAAACGCTTCGTGTTGTGTTGTGGATATGTGAGAAAGTATTTGTTTTATTACAAATTGTATAAGATAATATACTATGCAAGAACTCGTGAACCAATTTTCGCGTAGCTTGAAAAGAGACAAGCTGTAAAATGTTTGAAGCAGAAATAACTTGCGTCACAATAATCGTATTGCCATCGCATAAACAATTGAATAACCCGCGTACCCCCCGTCCAAACTATCATTTTTCTGTGTCACAGTTGTACTAGATATACGAACAGTTAGTTTCCTCTTCGATTGTTCCACGCTGTGATGCATTTTTGCGTTGCGGCTGCAATAGTGATTCCTCGATTCCTAATTCGACACTGGTTGTGATTCTCTTGTTCAATTAAAATAAACTACAAATCGGAAAAATAAAGTAAGTAAGACAAATTATTAAAATAATATGGTAACGATAAGGAGAAAATTAGTATGACATCGGTATTAATACGATCACTCTGCCAAGAGTGCACGACTTAGAAGTTCAATAATAATTAAATAATATAATATAATCATACTTCGAACGAAAGGGACAAAAAAGTAGCCTAACCAAGTTGAGACCCGTCAAAATCATAGGGTGGCAAAGGTTTCGAAATATATGTCTATGATTAAGGACTTTTCTTAAAATTCTAGGTTTAGCCAAAATGTTCTAGAGTTTTCTAGAAAGATCGAATATTTAAAATGGTTAAAATGATATGAGGTGATCTATTATCGTCTAGAATGTTCTTTATTATTTATTTATTTATTTTTATTTATTTATTGGAAAACCAACAGCTTATGTAAATATATTAGATACTTAAGTTAACTATAGAAAGCCAATTACAGGTTTTCACGGGTAGTTGTAATATGGGTGATGGAACATGCGAAAACAGTAAAACAGCAACACGGGAATCGGAAAAATAAAGTAAGTAAGATAAATTATAAAAATAATATGGTAACGATAAGGAGCAAATTAGTATGACATCGGTATTAATACGCTCACTCTGCCAAGAGTGCACGACTTAGAAGAACAATAATAATTAAATAATATAATATAATCATACTTCGAACGAAAGGGACAAAAAAGTAGCCTAACCAAGTTGAGACCCGTCAAAATCATAGGGTGGCAAAGGTTTCGAAATATATGTCTATGATTAAGGACTTTTCTTAAAATTCTAGGTTTAGCCAAATTGTTCTAGAGTTTTCTAGAAAGATCGAATATTTAAAATGGTTAAAATGATATGAGGTGATCTATTATCGTCTAGAATGTTCTTTATTATTTATTTATTTATTTTTATTTATTTATTGGAAAACCAACAGCTTATGTAAATATATTAGATACTTAAGTTAACTATAGAAAGCCAATTACAGGTTTTCACGGGTAGTTGTAATATGGGTGATGGAACATGCGAAAACAGTAAAACAGCAACACGGGATGTTTCCTGCGGACCGTGTAGCGATGAACATTTCCTCGTCCTGCTTTTGTGGGTAACACGCTATTGCGTTAGCCTTCTACCATGAAGAATTCACTGCTCAGCCGTCGCCTCGCCGCGGACGCGCTGGTACAATAAAGGTCAAGATCGATTCGCCTGCTTATAGTGTTGAAGTTGTTGCTTGCTCGCCATAAGTACGAGTTCTGATGATAGTTAGTTGAAACTATAGGGATATGTAAGGGTGCGTTGAGTCTGGTTAATTTAACTGGAACGTTTAGTGCAATCCTTTTTACCAGTTAATTAATATTCCGGAATGATCTAGAATAATCTTATTTAATTCAAGGACTTTAAATTCTAATACTGGAAATTTCGATTGTTGATGATACCATCATAAGCAGCAACTCAGTACATTTTCGTTAGTTTTATTCTAGTTTTAATAACGGGAATCAAAAGTGAACAAAGTCAAGTGTACTCAGGCGATACCGGGTAACTTCAGTGTACGCTGCTAGTTTTTTTATAATTATTAAATCAGCGAATCTTTTAATCAACGGCATATAGAAGAAACTGAATGTCAGTTTGTTCTGTATGCGTTAGAGGGTATAGCTGTAAATATTAAAGTTAATAGTCACTAGGTTAACTGGCTCTTGATATCGTAAAACAGCTCGTTGAACTAAAAGTATCAAACTCATTTAACACCCTGTTCACACAAACCGTAAATCATTGATACAAAACTTTTTAATATTCATGGTCGAAGTTCACGCCCCTGTCTTTAAAATATAAATGAAAACTTTTCCTACTAGCTTCTACGTTGGCTTATTTAATAATAGTAATGGCAAACTTATCCTGCAAACCTGTATGTATAATATACATTTCACAAACTTTAACTTTGTCAATTTTGTACCTTATTACTTGGCCATTAGATTTAAGCATGCATGCAATGACGGCAGATATCGTATTGTGGTATATGAGGGAAGATACAAGTTAGTTATATTGGAAACTTTATTAGTTAGAAGTGTTTCGATGCCAAGTTGTAACCAAAACATCTCACTAGTCTATTGAGTTCGGTAAATTTTGATTGAAACTGTAATGTGTATGCCAGTTTTGCATTCTTCTCTCAGCTATGTGCGTCCACTGCTGGACATTTGCCTCCCCCATATAGGGGGGATTTGCCAATACTCGCCACGCTTGGCATGCGGGTTGGCGAGCGCAGTATGATTTACAATCCTCAGAAGGCGCTGCTGCCCACCTTCTGGTACGTGATCCCTTAGCCGACTCTTACGGCACCCACGAGAAGAGATGGGGGAGTACTATTCTAGGCCGGTACCACCACGGCACAGTTTTGCATTAAGTTGGTTAAAATCAATTTCCAAAGTAAGTTGGTACTTGAGCTAAAGTAAATGCGCAAAGTTGATACTTCGCTATGAGACGAGCAAAGTTTGTGTGCGAACCGTGCGTAATTCTTTATCAACACTAAAAACCAGAGGTTAGTAGACTAAATGGACAATCTTGAATAAGTAGGTATATAAACAGTTTTTTTTTAAATATCTAATAACATAAACCAAAAAAAACACTAGAAAGTTATTTCTCTTTGAACAAAATTTGAATTCATTTGCTAATTTATTAGTGAAAAAATATTTTCGATCGACGATATTTTCCATAGCGGGTAAAACCGCGTCATCATCATCATCATCATCAATCATTAGATTGATGAAGGTGGAGCGTGAAGAGGTAACAAACATACACACATACACCCAATTTTTCGCATTTATAATATTAGTAGGATTGAGTACTTCTTATTCTCTTGAGTCTTCTTTCTTTTATCAAAAGTCTAAATAAGTATTGTTCGTTTGAAAACATTGACATCTATGAGCCTTCAATGTTATTTACATCTCAAGTTTGAGTGGTGATTCTATCGTAGTGTTCCATAAAAATATTGGAATAACCTGTGGTAGGGCGACTAAGAATACATATTAAATTAGTTATTAGATTTAGTCTTCTGTCAGCGCATGCAAAGCTGTTTCAAATATAATTTATGGCTAAGGTAAAGTAAATAGGTTTTATGAGGTCATAAAGCTCAGATTACAACATAGTCAATTGACCTTTATGTCGCCAATAAAGTGATAGTAGTCATAAAAATATCGTTATGGTAAAGCTAAATATATAGTGGAAATGTGCTTTTCTGAAATAGAAGTTTTGTTTATAGGCGTGTGCACTAAAATGTTGATTTAGTACGGTCTATCCTGTTTTAATTCATATAAGTTATATTGGATCCGCCCTCTTGCCGTAACCCGTAACCTTGCCGCGTAGTGTTAAAGGTTAGAGCTCACTATATCAAATCCCTTAAAAAGACTACGAGCTCTATAATACTATTAAAACTCGCGCTCATTATTACTTTAAATACAGTTTATACAAGTACGCTCAGTGCGAGACGGAACGTTACGCCGAACGCAGCACACTCAACATACTGATGGACTTTCGGAAGAAGCCAAAACAATTGTCGATCTTGTTATCGATCCACAAGCAAGGAATTTCAAAGATGTACTGCTTGAATAGTGAAAGACTTTGCACAGAATTGAGAAGTATGCACAGGCGACTAAGTATTATCGGTCACTAAGTATAAAATTATCGGAAGAACGTAAAGATAGAGTGAGTGTCGTGCATGAAGTGAAAACGCTCTTAGGGATAAGGAAGTGGGTAGTGGGAATAAAGATGATAGTGTAAAGGAGGTTAAGAGTATGGGCATGCCGGCGAAGGCGAATGAGTAACCACTCCATCTTTTTACGATACTCCGAAACATGGTAATACTTATGTAGGCAGAGAATGAACCTTATACAAAACACTTTTGACGCCTTCAAGCTCTTCGAATGTAAAGAATACGGTACCAACATCAACAGCGGGTACATAACTCACCTTTGGTTTGCCGACATATTGGTCATGGCGGAATCGATGGAAGACCTTAGCACAATGCTCGAAGGCCTCAACAGAATTTCCCTAAGGGTGGGCTTTAAAATGAACATGAACTAGACGAAAATTATGTCGAATGCCCGTGTTGTGCCGCCCCCATATTAATTGGGAACTCGATTCTCAAAGCTGTTGACCATTACGCCAACTGTCAACATTGTCCTAGGTAAGTATTAATTAAGTAAGTAGTAATTAGGTAAGACTTGGAGAAAGAGGCCAATCGTCGAATCCAACTCGGCTGGGCAGCATTCGGAAAACTCCGCGACGACTTCTCGTCCAAAATACCGTAAGGCCTGAAAAGGTTGAAGGTTGAGGCCTGAAGGTTTTCGATCAGTGTGTGTTACCAGTGATGACTTACGAAACTGAAACGTGGTCTCTGACTATGGGTCTTCGTCGCAAGTGGTAATATATTATGGTCTTTCCCTCCCTGAAAATATATTTTTGTATGTTAGTAATACAATAAATTTACCTTTTTACCTTTAATCAAATTCATTATATAGTTTAGAGAAAGAGTGCTGTGTTTGTAAAATTGGTAACGACCTTGAGCTACTTCAAATTGAAATAGGAGGGATTTCATGAATGCCATAACTTTGATTAATACATATACACTTAAGTACAGGAAATTAATTTTGAAAATATATCTATATTATTGTATTTCGTAAATAAATCGTACAAAGTATTTCCAACTATTGCAAACTCAGTGATCGCAGGCCCTATATATACATGATTTTTTATTTTTGTCCAAATATACGCCATGCAACAGTTATTTAAACATAAATTAACGACAACATATTGACTGGCCGGTTGGCGCAGTTGGTAGCACTCTGCCTTCTGAGCCGCTGGTCCCGGGTTCGATTCCCGGACAGGTCAAACATTTGTGTGCATGAACATGTCTGTTTGACCTGTGTCTGGGTGTGTATATGTATATAACTATATATATCAGTCATCAATTTACCATAGCACAGGCTCTGCCTAGTTTGGGACCTGAAGACCTTGTGTGAATGTTAATAAATATAAATAAATTAATATCAATTCAAAGGGAAGCAACAATAAAAAACTTGACTTTTCCGTATTTCATTGTACCTATTTATAAATCATTGATACTTCTTTCTACCTATTGTGATATTTTTTTAAACTCAGTCACGTATGAAATTGCCCAAAGCACATTTTTGACAATACCTCATCAAACAAGTAGTTATATTCCGCAGCTTTCAGTAGTAATATTTCACCAGAGTATTTTATTGTCTAGTTACATAAGAAGTAAATATTATGATAGCATTTCAAAAAAACAATAAATAGCTAAAACGTTTGTCATCAATATTTGTGATCAATTTTTGATCGTTTTGTCGGAATTAAAATAAAATTAAACTTAAAAATATTTTGTATCATAATGTGATTTATGTAGTAAAAGTATTTACAGGAAGTATAACGTAGGACCCTATCAACGCTCTTAACGTACACAGCAAATACAATTTTCGCCCCAAAACTTCGGGCACCTACCTATTTACTTAGGTAATTAAATTTTTGCGGTCCCCAAGGGTCGTTGAAAGCATTTTGCTAATTCATTTTTCATCAGGATTTTATGAAAGTTTCAGCTTAAAACCCTCCGAAGAGCTTAGTAATAAATAGAATTTGTTATTTATTCAAGCATCCCAAGGGCCTTAAGGAAACTAAATTATCTTAGGGGTAACAAGGTGGCTTTGGTTTTAGTGCTAAAGAGCTTATAATTTCTAAGCATCTATTCTGGGAAGTAAGGGTCTTTATTGTATCAAACGCTTTTATCTCGTCAGAAAGATGTAGGGCTGTACATAAATTACTCGTGGATATGAATTAATTATGAATAAATTGTAAGATCCAAATAAAAACAATATCATTTCATCATAACACCTTATAAAGTGTTAGGAAGAAGAAATAAATTGCACGACTCAGAAGATACAAAATATATAAACCTAATTTCGTGAGGCTTCTGGTACCTGAAATCTGTATATATACAAATTAATCCCTATTCCCCTTGGCCATGACATCACGCGTGAACGGCTGGGCCAATTTAGATAATTCTTTTTTGTTGTGTTTGTTATGTTTAGGAGAAGGATCTTATGAAAGAAAAAATTGCGAAACTAGCGCGAAAATCTAAAAAATTAGGAAAATTTAACTACTTACTTCATTTGTGTGATGTAAATTTAACCCCAACTTTATATTATATTCCTTGCTAAGCACGTTTGCAATATCTGTCAGTTGTTTGACAGCAAGAGTCAGATCGCACACCGCCAATATCGTTTCAAAATGTACAACAGTGGCAATAATTATTGCTAGTAACGTAGATGGATGAGATATACTATGTTTAAGATTAGTGTAGTATTCCAGTTGAAATTTAATGACAGGACAACGTCTGTCGGGTCAGCTAGTAGGTTATAAAAACCTGTAACACAGGTCACCAGGCTCCCGCGGATAGAATATCTATAACGGTACTTCATGAATTACTGTAGCTTTTAAAACTATAATTCTGAAAACACTGATGACATTAGGCTAGCTTTTTGCCTATCCAATAACCGGCATTGGCCAGCAAGGTGAGTTATGGTCAAGACTCTTACTGAGAGAATAGTTCATGCTCGAGCAAATAGAGCCGATATAAAGTAGATACTATTAACCAAATTTATATCTTATACCGAGAGCAAAGGACATTAATAATTAGCAATTCACGCAGTAGATTGATTCAATCAAGTAAGTATATCCAAATACCCCCGCGCAATGAATTAAAATATATAGGTATATATATTTATATATATATATATACATAAAATGATAGGTACAATGCTGGAATCTTCAAGCCACGAGTGAAAAGGTACCTTTTAGGGTTACAGGCTACATACTTAGATTGCGTCATCACTCAACTTAACATCAGGTAAAACAGTAGTTAAATGCAAGCTTATATTTAAAAAACGTGGTGAAACGTAAGCTTTCGGGCCTTGAACCGAACGTAAGGTTGTTTGCCTCTCGGTTTCCTATTGAATACATTTCAGTGAATGTGCATTAAAACCTTAAAGTTTAATTCCACTTTCCTTATTCTATCATCGGTCAAACAGACTTACGTTATGCGTTAAGATTACATGGTAGATACAACTTCTGAACTCACGAAAAGCTCTGCTTCCATTTTTGTAATGCATATTGCGAGGGGGTGGAATCATTGCCTGAGTCTATGTTTCACGATATGTATAACCCTGGCGGCGCTTAAGGTCGATACACATCACGTCTCGTCTAGTTGGTCTATTTCAAAATAAGCCCGCTGACGTATTAACGCATTATAGATTGAGTGTGTAAGGTCGAATGTTTAATTGTTTGTCTAATTTCTGTGTTGGCGTTACGCGACTAGTAATACGCGACGCATTTTCCGTCAGATTTGTACCTGCCCTGAAAGTCACTAGCGAATGGATACCTTCTAACCTTACATGCTATATATTAGCCATTTCGTCAATTAATATCACGAGATAGTGGTTAAATGCATATCTGAAGAAAGCATGAGGAAGTAGGCACAAAATATCTTTGGGAATTCCGCCACGCGAATTGGTTTTCTCGTATTAACAACAGCGCCTATTGAATATTACGTAGTACCTATCACGTACAAAAACCATTACCAAGCCGCCATAAAAACTCGCCATCCACACACACATCTTCATTACAGTGATACACACAAATAAAACTAACTGGCAACACTAATCGAGGAAACAGTGGACTGTTACAAATTGTGTGGGTTAACGAGCGACCAGAGGATTTGTAAAATGAATGTATTTCTCTCTGTGTGGACTTATCTTAGAGTTGTGTTTTCTTTGAATTGTTTTTAGTGGTTGCTATTTAAATATTTTTATTAACTGCACCCAACCGCGTGTTTACGGTTTTTCCACTACGTCAATTATCCACGGAAACTACACTTTTTCCGGAATAAAAATTAGCTTATATGTTATTCCAGGGTACAAGCTATTTTTTTTACGAATTTCATGGAAATCCTGTATAATATATAAATATAGTGTAAAGTGTGGTAACGGGCTGATGCTTTTATTAAAATGAAATATTGATAACTAATTAACAATACTACAGCTACTACAATAACACTTGAGCAATCCACTAGCCGTTTCATACATATACATAGGTTTCATTCATTCATTCATAATTTCATTCATTTCACTTTTCCACACACGTGCACAAGTTCACAAAAACTAAACAGCCGAAGAAGTACTCATTTTTGAGATCAAACAACTTTGTTTACATCTTATCAATCAAAATTTTATAAAATATAAATTTTATCCCACAATCCCCAATACTTAAATGTTTAATTTAATGTCTGTTCTTTGGATTGCGCTTGATGAGGTTGCTATTCTACTGAAGATGTTTATAACAAAATGTTATTTTACTGTCTATAATTTCGACGAATTTCAAAATTGTCAGTCTCTTGGTCATATAATTGCATTTTTTGGAATTCTTTTTTATAAAATGTACCACAGACAGAGTTGTTTCACCAAATTGCAGGTTTGCAAAACCTGACGTCTGACGGAGAAACCTTTTGGTGCTTCATTTTCCATACAAATAGCGATCATGTTATTACTAAAAATGCCTAACGGTATAATTATAGTTAATTATTAATATTGTATAATAATCTTTAGAGGTTTCTATTCCACAAAATTAATACCAAATAAAAATGTGTAACGGGAAAAACCTAATATCAAAGGATTATTATTTTTATACACATGCTTTAAATGATATAAAATTAATCGTTGCTACTGTTTTCAGGCAGCTGTCTTTGCGAGCAAGTAAATATTCTAGGTTTAGTGAGCACTATCTCACTTGATGGTCAGTGTCGATGTGGCTGAAGATGTAATCACGCTCTCACGCAGAAGGATTTATAAAGTATAATAAAAAACTGAACGTCTCTAAATTAGTGTAAAACATTGATTACGAAGAAATGAAATTATCTCATCATCATCTCAGCCATAGGATGTTCACTGCTGGACATATCCTCCCCCATTGATTTCCACAAGGACTGGTTGGAAGCGGCCCGAATCTAGCTCTTGCCTGCGATCTTAGTCAGGTCATCTGTCCATCACAATGAGCATTGTGAGTATGCTCAGAGTCGCACAACGAGCTATGGAGAGGGTTATGCTCAAGGTTTCTCTATGCGATCGAATCTGAAATGAGGAGATCCGCAGAAGAGCGAAAGTCACTGACATAGCCCAGCAGATTAGTAAGTTGAAGGGGCAGTGGGCACATACCTCGAAGACCTCATGGAGACCACGGCTATGTCTGAGATTCTAATGAAAGCCATGAAGCTCTATATTGCTACAATAATTCATATTAAAAAGAAAAAAAAATACTCTGAGACACGGACAAAGTTGGGCGCAAAAGCCAAACTTGGTCGTGTCATCTATATTGTGTAATTATATATTTTATAAAAAACTATATCATATAGCATCTCTTTGATAAGTTCCGGCAATCTTGTAACTAACAGACTTGGCTGTATTTTTAATGTTGTTCCGTGCTTTTTTAACGTTTATTTTGTTTACCCGAGGGACTTGGGTTAATGTAGTCGCTTGAATTTAAAATGGTTGCTTCATTGAATATTCTTGTTAGCCTTCAGGCTTTTTAGACGGTCTTTTAGTGCGAAATGAGGGATACTTTTACAGGTGTTATTAAGTTACAATGATACAAGAAATTAAGACCCGTTCTTAAGTGGTATTTAAAAAAGGAGAGCAAGTGAAAATGGCAGATGGCAGAGTGCATATAGCATAGAAATGATGATCCATATAAGGCTTAAATAAGATTCGGTGGAGATCATAGACTGAAAAGCATATAGCTGTGGGCATATCAAATGGGCAGCTAAGGCTACGTAATACTAGAACTAAAAACATTACAATATAATATTGGGTCAGAAGTGACATATCAACTAAAAAAACAACTATCCAACGACAAATTTTATACAATTAACAGTTGAAAACTTATCACAAATGAATCAAAAAACTCAAACCAATAGGAACTTAATAATAAAGGTATCAGTCACCGATCGCACCGAACAACAAACCAATCGAGCTTCTGCACACAACCGACGCCAAAGGAAAAGTGAAGCTAGTACTACCAGGCCAAAGGCAAAGTAAAGCTAGTACTGCCAGGCCAAAGGAAAAGTGAAGCTAGTACTACCAGGCCAAAGGAAAAGTGAAGCTGGTACTACCAGGCCAAAGGAAAAGTGAAGCTGGTACTACCAGGCCAAAGGAAAAGTGAAGCTAGTACTACCAGGCCAAAGGCAAATTGAAGCTAGTACTACCAGGCCAAAGGAAAAGTGAAGCTAGTACTACCAGGCCAAAGGAAAAGTGAAGCTGGTACTACCAGGCCAAAGGAAAAGTGAAACTGGTACTACCAGGCCAAAGGAAAAGTGAAGCTAGTACTACCCGCACTGTTTTTTATAGGGGACTGCGCTCCCACCTGCAGTAGTCTACTAGTTGTTCCCGTGTCGCAGATGTCAGCGCCGAAATAGATAGGTACGAGTGAATACTTTATATGAGTAGCAGGTAAAACGAATACCTAATAATTAGGTGTTATTAGATGTCATTAAAAATATGTGACTGAGGTGCTGAGGAGAATACGGGGCGCTCGCGGACGCAGTCGCGGCTCGCCATTCTCCTTGAAAAAGACCACCGAATGTGGTTGAAACTATAGTCGGAACCCTCTGACTTATTACGTGAGTAACTCCCGTGTTTCATACATTCATAGCTTGCTATTAACTTTACAGTTTATAAATAGACAACGTTAAGTCTTTTTGTTAAGTCCTATAGTTCATGAACGTTAATTCTGATGAAACAAAACGTGGTTTCATTTGCTATTTATTTATTTTACTGGTTTATATATTTCCGCGACTATATTTTTTCTTCATGAAAAATTCTCGCGGTACCGACAAATACGCTTGAACTGTGTCATACATCAAAAGCGAAATTAAAAAGTCTAAAAAGGTGATGTGTATGTCTTTTCGTGTCAAAGAAATTACATTTAAAACAAGCTCCATACAAACGCAAAATTGAGATTCAGAGAATTTGTATAAACGCTTTTATCATACTTTTCCATAATCTACCATTTTTATACTATATAGATTTAGCGTTTGACCACTATCGCGCTTGATGGCCATTACCATGCGGTCGGTAGATTTATCACGCCAGACCTAGAATGCTTATAGGCTCTCAAGGACTGCTGCCTGAACACACTATTTAGTGACAGTTTTTGTAACTTGAGGGTGGTAGCTACCCAGGCCGGGATTCGAAAGTACCCTACCACCATGCTGGGAATTTGATATTGGTGTTGCCTTCACAGGAAACTCAAGTCGTTGACGGGGATCGACCCAGCATCGGTCAGGAAGACACCCGACGCTCCCACCGCTGAGCTATCATCTCTTCAAATTTTTCAAGTTTATCCAGTCAAATAAATGAAAAACACGTGTTTAATAAAACATGTATATTTTGAACTAAAACACTTACAATTTCTCAAAACTATGGTGTTGCAGCAAATCACAGACGAGACAGAAGTTAGTACCTGAAAAAGAAAGTTTCAAAAATCATAATTCATTTACGGATAAAGTGCTAATTTGGATAGCACTTTAAATGACTTCCTTAAATGTATTCTAGAATTAGAATTTGGTTACAGATAATGTTGATAATTGAATTGCTTATTTCTACTGTATGGTTACTTTGTAACACAGTTTACTACGAAGTATTATAAGTATTCAGTTTGTACAGCCATCACTGGTATCGCTTGATGGAACTGTCAATGTCATCACCGAGTTTTTTTTATATGTACGTAATTCAATTATGTGCATTCAATAGCCAGTATCTAATGAAAATAAAATTATTTGCTGAAGGACACAATGTTTTGATTTACCAAGCGAAATAATGGCGGTATGTTACAAACTTTCAAAGCGATTATAATTCAAAATTAATTACTTGTAGCATCAAAAATAAAACCCGGCAAGCCTCCGAAGTTAAGTCAACAAAATAAGCTTTAGACACATAGCAAATTGTCAAGCCTTTAATAAATGTAAAATTAATTTAGCCACGCATAATTATGGTCTATTGCGTAGCCGTAATTATGACATACGTATTATTAAGTACACAATTCGCCTTTAAGGGGATGCTACAAGTAATTAATTTTGAATTATAATCGCTTTGAAAGTTTGTAACATACCGCCATTATTAGACAACTAGCTATTTTTGAAAATGTATTAAATATATTATTAATAATCAAATGTAAGAAAGATCACCCTGTGCCGTAGTGGTACCGGCTTAGAATTGTACCACCCATCTCTTCCGCAGCAGCAGCGCCTTTTAAGGGTCACAAAATATACTGCGCTCGATAACCCGCCTGCCAAGCTAGGCGAGTATTGGCAATACCCAAATGGCGTATGTTCAGCAGTGGACGTTTTATGGCGGTCATTATAATGAAGAGAGATCTATGATTTTTTTCAGTTTTAGTATCTTTGGTTCAGCATATTCTTTCGAAACTAAGTTTGTTTAGTAAATAAAGGCATTATCTAGTTACAGTCAGGATTTTTTGCTTCAATATTTATTTCTGTTGCTTTTATAGGAATTAATTTCGTGAAATTCCTAGTGCTGCGCGGGATCACGTGATCTCAGACATGGAACCCACCTCTTAGACATGGGAGCAGTTGTAGCGCGTATGTCCAAGACAAGAGCCACTATCTCCGCCGACGTATTTTGTAGCGACGATCGCAGCGCTTGCAGATCTTGAAACTGCCGCGACGCGATCGGCACCTCCAGTTGTATCTAACGAAAACATTATGTGATAAGAAAACGAAAGAAAGCAAAAAAACTGAATGTGTACAAATTGAGTAATATTTTTTTAAGCCCATCAAACAAAGCTAACGCAAATAAGTATTATTATTCTTTTTTGGATTCAAAAAATGAGAATTCAAACTTATATAGGTATATAGTAATATATACTTCCCCTCATATACCCTCTAAATTTAATATACACCTACCGCAACGAAAGAACAAATTCGGATGGCCAGTGGATTGCTATTTTAATATAGCTTATATGGCAAAGCGGTAGGCATGAAATTCAATAGTCGTGGGATAAATCCTAAAGATGATTTTTTTTTCTTAAAACAAATTACATATAATTTTTTAATTGATCTTTATTATTTATATGTTTTTTATAACAGTATCAAGAAATCCACCCGTGTGTCATATTTAAATATAATCGATTCTGAGATTTTAGCATGAGAGTGTTATACAAGTGTGAGGTAAACATTTTAAAATAAAATAGGATAAATATGTTCGATACTTGTTTCGTACCTACCGCGAGCGGCTTCTACAACGGCGGCGGCGGCGACGGCAGCTGCTGCGCCTGCGGCGGCGACAACAACGCTGCGTCACGCGGTACCGCCTGTCGCATTTAGTACAGCGCTTGAACCGCCCTGTACGAGCTCGACAACGGCTAAAAGACGAAACTAATTGGTCATACAGACGATCAGGAAATTAATATTACGCTTACAACTAGTAAATAATCTTGAAAAAAACATAACCCTCCTTCTTTCGCAGTCGGGTAAAACGAGGAGCGCTCCTGATTGCTCCTTGTTTCGGTATTATAATTCTGATATAAAACACCAGCAGCGCTCACGTGGTATGAGTCTAGATTACAACAAAAAAGGTGTTTATGGAGTAGCATAACGCATCGTATGGATAAGCAATTTGAATGTTATGTGAGAGAGAGACGGAACGACTGAGTATGGTACTTGTTAGAAAAACCGCAAGGATATTAGGCGGACGATTGGAAAGTAACACCAGAATAAAAGCGTTCGTAGTTGCAAGATAATATTAGTGTAGATTGCATTTAAAACTCGATGGTTTTTTTGGAACACCTAAAACAATCATTTCTGCCTCTCGCAGTGAAAACATAAAAAGTGAGATCGGCTTTAAATAAAAAAGAAACGCTTTATGAAAGCTATATAAAAAATACCAGTTTATTCGCACCACACCATAAACACCTAATTGATACGTAAGCCAGTAGTCTTCTTCTTTTTGTCCTTATCCCATACTAGGTGGGGTCGGCACAACATGTTTTCTTCTTCCATTATCTTCTATCATTGGTCGTCTCTCACACCTTTCATAAACATATCATTTTTTACACAGTCCATCCATACCTTCTTCGGCCTTCCTCTACCTCTATATCCATCCACAATCATGTTGAGTACTTTTTTGTTATATGTTTTACACGTATACGTAAGCCAGTAGTATACGTAAGCCAGTACTGTAGTATACGTAAGCCAGTAATATAAATAAAATTATTCCCAATGCTATGAATCAATTTACGCATGTAGTTTATTTAAGAATCTATGTGGCTAGTTTTTACTTTTTTATTTAGTGTTTATTAGTTTAAGCAATCCTCACTTTAAATACTGCATTAGTTATTTGAAGCTGACAATGCAGGTAGAATACAAATCGACGGTCCACATGGTGGACACATGGTGACCTGACTAAGATCGCAGGTAGGGACTAGATGCGGGCCGCTTCTATCCGTCCCTTGTCGAAATCAATGGGGGAGGCATATGCCCAGCTGTGGACGTCGTATGGCGACGATGACGATGACGACGATGACCAACGCGCTGGACGTTCGTTCCGAAGCACGGTGGCGTACAGTAAAGACCGCAACGTTGCTCAACCGCATTGATCCTTTAAGATCGCATAGGTAAAATGCCTGTAAATATGTCTTAGAATATTAGTTAATTCATTAATTATTAATTAATTCCCCGTATACACATACCAAGAACCAGTTGAAAAATATAGTCATAGCTTTTTACCTGATTTCCGCTAGTGAAAATATTAGCCACTTACGTTTTGCACATCCTGTAATGGAAAAAATAAGTAGTCTAAATTACATAGTTATAATATACTTTTCAAATAAATATGACATTATATGAAGGTTGTTTTTACGCTATAGATCACAAAATTACGTTCATTCCTATCAAGATGTACCAATGCAAAGGATTTTTGAATTTAACGGTTAAGAAACGGGAATTTCTATAGGTAATTTAAAGTGGTAGTGGGACGATCACCAAGTACGTAGAACATATATAACTCTCACATAGAGTGCTACTGCTCTTATATACTGTATCTAAATGAAGTATGTAATTAAGTATATAGCTAGGTAACTATTTCATTCATAAGTACAATAATCGCATTATACATAAGAATAATGCCGGTCTAAAGACAACCTTTGCAAAGAGAGGAATTCATTTCATGAAAAGCTGTGGTGCATTCAATTCAGTAGAAGTATAAGAAGTATTAAAATAAGTTTTGTAAAAAATACCAAAATATGGAACCGACTTCAGCACACAAAAGTGTGATATAACATGGTACCGACTTCGACAAGTTATTTCATACTTTTGAGTATTGACGTCGATTCCATTTTTTGGATTTTTTTTCACTCTTCTCAGTGCTTTGCTACTCACGGGATCAATTGTCATTGTCAAGTCGTTGACGTATGCGTAGCACTTTTCAGTTATTGGAGTGTAACTCAAAAATCGATTGACCAATTTTAATGAGATTTTCGAATTTAGAAAAAGAACGATCAAAATCGGTTCACCCAGTCGAAAGTTCTGAAGTAATGTAAAAAAAACATAACGGCCGAATTGAGATACTTCTCTTTCTTTGAATTCGGTTATAAATAGTATATATGAGTTCATATATATATAATATTATATCCATACTTCATATATGTACCCACATATATGAAGTATGGATTATACTAATTACTTATTATTATGAAGTATATTCATTATGTACTCACTTCCGTCTCCGCCGACATTTCGCCATTATATGTCTGAAAATATAAAATAACATATTAATGTGATCGTGTGGACAATTTATTAATGGAACAATGTGGTTGTCAGAGGCCAAAGAGTTCGAATGAAGGTCATCATCATCATCTTATTGAGTGAAGTGACTGGCAAATAAATGATGCTTAAAGACAAGGTTGAATAGACGGCCTCATGAAGATCAGAGGAAAGCTGGTTCCAATAGGTTTCCAACAAGTTCTAGTGGAGAAATTAAGGGATGTGCTGGAGACATGGCAGTAGAAACCTTGCTGAAATGATAAATAATGAGAATATTAGACTCAGATCATACCTAATAAATTTCATTATATATCAATATTATTCTACAACATATTACCGATATGTACAATCCTGGAGTCTTCAAGTAGCGAGCGAATAGGTACCTCTAGGTTTGCGTGCTAAATCCTAGACAACGTCATCAGTTAACATCAGGTGAGACAGTTGTCAAATGCAAACTTTTAAGTAAAAAAAAAAACTATTTCTGCAACTTAATAATAATTACACATAATTAGAAATGGTACACTTTACTCTACTGCCATACTTCTACAAGCTTCTTCAGAAAAAGCCTGTTATTTTATTGGTAAGGCGACTATATAAAGGATTCAAGTCGGACATGAAAGGTATTCTGTGTAGTCTTAATAAATTCAACATCTAATCGTTGGATACGATCCAAGTAAACTCAACCGGTGCGTTTAGAACGATAGGCAATTTCCAAGTACGTTTCGAACGATGAAACAGGAAAAGTATGTGTGAAAAATGTATGAATCTCGTAAACTTTATAAAAAATGGACTGCGCTCTTTCACATCCACTTTGTCTCCATTACCAATTTTTAAGAGTTTTGCTGAACTGATTGTCACCTTTCAGGAAAAGTCATGGAAGGTAAAATGCTATCTGCAGAGCCTATAACAACTGGCCTAGCACATAGTCGGCATAGAGAACGGATACATTGTGGTTGAAGAATCGAAAGCTTAATTCCTGAAGAAAATAAATATCCAACACTTACCTATTGATGAAAAAAAGGGCACCGAAAACAAATTTACATACTTTAATTTACAAAAATGATAATATAAAAGTAATGGAGATTGTAAAAACTTCTCTATATCATATTCTCTATAATCTAACAAAATAAATGACAGAACGTCAAAATGTATTCTTATTTTAAATTAAAAACGCTGGCCCTTTTTTCCTCTGATAGATATGAATAAGAACTATTTTATGACTTAATATAAAAAAGATTTCCACCACACAGGATATAATGTCGTTTTGTAAACATAGATTAGAAGTAGAATAAATACAATAGATGAATGATTTAGTTCCTGAAAATATGAGCTTAGCTTTTAAATTCAGTAGGTAAAACACTTGATATGAGCTTTGTTATTTTTGTTTATGTAGAAATAATATATAAATAACTAAATTCTCTAAAATACGATCGGCGTGGTTCTGACCACAAGTCAGAGACATGAATTCTGGCCCTCAGGGAACTTGATTTCGATTCCAAGCAAGGGCAAACAATAAACATTTATATAATAATAATAATAATAATAATAATAATAATAATACCTTTATTTCTAAATCTGAATTACAGTGGATTATTTAGGCAGCTTAACCTAACATGTCCTTAAGAATTAATGACGGCCGTATTAATTAATTTACAAATTAATTAATATGAGATCATGGATGTTTGTGTGCTGTGATTGTCCCGCCTCCCGCGACACAGGGAATCATAATGCGTGGATGCAGGTAAAATATAAATAAATATCATTCATTCATAATAATAATATTACGATTATACAGCAACGTCAACTTAAGGGGGTAATACTGCATAGATAATATTGTTGAAACTCATGCTTTCACAGATCTCTGGGCAAGACATACCTATGTTATCAAGGCTACGTTATCTGTGGTCACTACATATTTACCGTAAGCATTCAATATGAATCTACTATTAGACGGCATGTGAAACCGAGGGTTCTGGTACTATGGTCAAACGCAAGCTTATATCTTAAAAAAAAAAAGAAAAAACTTGTCTTATATGACATTATCGGAACGCGATATTGCTTTCGGGCCTTCTTTTAACTTCCACATCAGGCTTTTTGACTTGTCTGCCAAACCGTTCTCGAATGTAGACTGGCAAGCAAAGCATAGAGCGGCCACCGACAATGTGGGCAGACGACCTGACTAAGATCGCAAGAAGGGGCTGGATGAAGACCGCTTCCAATCGGTCCTCAATCATCCGGAAATTAATGGGAGGGGGTCCAGCAGTGGATATCTTATGGCTGGGATAATGATGGTGAATTATTCACTGATAAAAGATAGAATACCTAGCTCATTTGATTGCTCCGGCCTTTGAAGTTTCATTTTGGCCTCGCAGTTGACCTGCAAGATCAAACCCCATTCAGAATAAGTTCTAAGTGCAACCCTGGGAGAGCAGGGTCCTCACAAATTGTGCCGAATGACGAATGAAGTAACAAATTCAGACCTAATGCCTGACTTGGTCTTTGATTGCAAACTTCGCACGCAGCCGGCGCGGCGTCGCTGCCGTGCTAGGTACTTATTACTGCCTATAACCGTGACAACGATGCTAAGATTCTAGAAATGACTTATAACACGCAACCTAGTCTTGATTTGGCATAGTCCGGCGAAAACGCTTCTATTGTAACTTGTATTCAACCTGCGTTAGAGATAGCTATAGTAAGCTGATGTACACACGCTTTTCTATATTGCACATGGTTGTCACAATGAAGTGCTGTGAGACAATTCAGCTGGAAATAAAGCTTCATATGTATGTAAACAATTTTAACAATGTTACTTATTTTTTATTTTTTTTCAACATTCACACAAGGTCTTCAGGTCCCAAACTAGGCAGAGCCTGTACTATGGTAACCTGTTGACTGATATATACTTATATACATACTTATATATATACTTGTATACACACCCAGACACAGGTCAAACAGACATGTTCATATACACAAATGTTTGACTTGTCCGGGAATCGAACCCGGGACCAGCGGCTCAGAAGGCAGAGTGCTACTAACTGCGCCAACCGGCCAGTCAAATTCACCTCAATTCTCAATTCAGGAGGTGAATTGAGAATTGAGGTACTAACTGATACTCATTTATTTTCTATGTTTAGTGCTCATCCACTCAACTAGTTGAATATGTTAAAATAGATGTTATATGCATAGATAAGTTGTTGTTTCTTACAGCTCTTGTATTTTTTTCACCGACAAGAAGGTTCACACTGCATACCATATTAATATAATATCAGTTGAATGAATAAATGAATGTATAAATGAATGAATGAATTATTCATTTATTATTCAAAAATAATTATATTTGTATTCCCGAAATTGTATATTTAGCATAAGAAACCTTTTTTGAGGTGAAAATAAACAATTATGTGAAAAAAAAATTATTTATTTGCTACAAAATATGTTCTTATGTAACATGATAACGGTAGTGAGAATAAGATAAACAATTACACGCATGTGTTTTAACAACAGTTTACATAATAACTGGTGTGTGACAGTAGCAAACCGGCCTCAACTCGGCGTTTTGCTGATCGTTATATTTACGTGCCTAGTGTAGACCAGCACAGTACTTGATGGTCGAATGTAAAATAGCGCTTCACCTACTATATTGTTCAGCGATAATTTTTAAACTATTCAAACATGAAGTAGCTAGGAAAGAGAGTACTAGAAAGTACTCTTTCATGTATCGAAAACTATGATATCTTTACGCATGAGGAATGCTTCAGCGGGGGGGGGGGTGAAGATCTAACCAGCATCCATCAGTTTGATGAGCGACAATTAAGATCACTCGGCTATCATTGCTTCACAGCATTTTGACAAGAACCTTTTCAGCTGCTCTTAATAGCGTATACCATTGAAATATACACAGGAGATCAAGAACTCAAGTGGAGTAGAAATCACAATACATTTCACACAATGAACACCGTTCCACTCAATCTAGCTCTTCGAGTCAGCATGTAGTGTTCATTTTCCACTTACCCTTTTGACGTACTAAAAAGGGTCGGGCTCATTTGCCGTCAGCAAAGCTCGAATAGACTCGGCATTACTCTACGTGTGTCACAAAGCATAAGTTACTCTATCAGATATGACAAAACATTGTTTGATAATGGAAGTAAATATTGGTCCCAAAATGTAAGCGTTTCAATAAATCTACCAAGAGTCACTTACTTATTATCTTCAACAATGGGAACTAAATTGCGTGCAAGCTTAAAATCTGGCGATAAAAATATTTTAGTATAGTTTACCTGGTTGCCGAAAACTATACTTAATTAATATTTACGCTTCCGCAAGTATGGAATTAAGAAAAATTATATTTAAGTGTGTCAGTCGACGCAAGTTTATATTTTTTGTTAACTATTTACTACGCTTGGCTAATTACAAAGGCATAAGTAAACATTATGTACAGAATTTAAGTTTTACAGATCAGAGATCTGTTTAGGAGTGTGGTAATACTAAAATTACTATTTATTACTAGTATTAGTACTAAAATTAGCCATCAATCAAAACACACATTGACTGAGAAGTTAAGCTTTGATTTTTTCATCTATATGCACCTTCAGCTACATTAATACTGACCATCAGGTTAGATAGTTGTCAGACATTAGACATATACATTATTATAAAAGCAGTAGCAAAGTTGTTTTAATTATTGTTTGAGAGTTATTAACTCTTTAGAGAATGCACATTTTATTAACTCCACACAATTAGGATTTATTTGTTTTTGATAATTGTTAAAAGTTGAGTTAACCAATTATTAAAAGGGTTGGATGGATTTAGATGAAATTTGCTATGGAGATAACTTGTACCTTGGATTAATAATACATGGGTTTATTTTGATGATCACCATCATGGTGATAATACGTGGCTGCTGCTGCCACTGCATAACCATCTACACGTGCTGCACGAAGATGTGCTAGTCTCAAGCAGACGCTTCAAGCTATTAGCAGTGTTGTACGAATTATATCCGTGCCGTCATGTGCTGAAATAAATAGTATCATCACGCTTTTACATCACCACGTGGGTAAAAACGCGGGACGCAGCTATTATTAAATAAATGTATTTAATATCACAATGTAATACGCAAGAAACAATTTGTACAGCTTTATTTTATATGTGTATATTGGACATGCAAAAAAGTGTTTCTGTTCTAGAGGCCATATCCTTATCATAGCTATCTCCTTTACACTATATGCACCGTAACTTTGTATCGTGCTGATTACTGATCGTCTAGTTTGGGTCCTTTGAAGCGTTTGCCAGTACAATGACTGTATTGTTCCATTTGGTACCAATGCAACTCATCAACCCTTGCTGTGATTTGCTTGCTTGAAATAATGTATTCAGAATGAATCACGTGATCAATTTGGTTTCAACCTAATCATTCAACCTCATCAAGATATTGTTACTGTGTATGAGTAACAAGTACTCATACACTTGATGGGGAGAGTTTTAAGCCGCTTCTTTCTCATGTTTAATCATCATCATCTAAGCTAAGCCATAGTACGTCCACTGCTGGACATATGCCTCCCCCATTAATTTCCACCAAGACCGGTTGGAAATCGACTCATTCTGCATTAAACTTCAACGAATTTAATTTTTTATTTTTATTTATTTACTTATTTCAATATTAATTATATTGACATGTTTCGCGCGCATTTAACAATTAGTTCAACTACGCGACTCAACTATAGTATGTCTTTGTGATTGACAACAAGAAAAAACCTTGTACAGATCTTTCTCGAATACGATACCTAGCAATAACACTTTTGTGGCCCTCGGAATACATTTGTAGCGGTCTCAATTTACGTTATAACAAAGAACAGTCTGTTTATTCATCTTTCTACAAAGAGCTTTTCCAGTAAGAAAATACTTGAATACTTTTCCAAGAATTCCTTCTATAGTCTCAATTAAGTTACAAACGGTACTGTAGTTGAAAAGGCCCAATGAACAATCCTCGGTCGTCCCTATTTCTAACTGAAACCTATGCCTTGGATGTTGCCTTCATTGTGAAATCACAATGTAACTATATTAAGGCAAGGTTCAAATTTGTCTGCTACCAAAAGGGTAAAATTATATATTATGTTGTTTGCCTTTTACAGGCTAGTTTTTCAATAGAGACTCAGCTGTACCGATCTAGAACGTATTATTTATATTTACGGTATGGTAGACGTTTAAAAGATACCTTTTCAAATTCCCCAATTAGGTCAATCTAAATTGTGTTGGTACCGGCCTAGAATAGTACTCCCACATCTCTTCCCGCGGATGCCGTAAGAGTCGGCTAGGGTACCCCGTACCAGAACGTGGGCAGCAGCGCCTTTTGAGGATTGAAAATAATACAACGCTCGCCAACCCGCCTGCCAAGCGTTGCGAGTATTAGCAAATCCCCCCTATATGGGGGAGGCATATGTCCAGCAGTGAACGCATCATGGCTAAGAGAAAGAGAGAGAGAGAGAGATGGAAAGAGAGAGAAAATTGTGTTGGAAGCCAGTTTTATATTAATAAGTGAGCTGGGTTAAATTTCCGACTGAATCTTGAATTTACGATTGTTGTGGGGCCTAAGTGACTAAGCTATATAGTTCCGAATATATACTAAGAATATTTGTGGTTTATTGATGTATTTGTTGAACATGAATGACGTCAGGAAAATCACTTAGAGTGATAGTTTTTTCGAGTATCTTTATACAGTTTTCCATCACTTTTCATTAAATATTTTAAAGAAACAGAATACTAAATTATGTTATTTCACGTACCGTTGAATGGAAAAGTAAAAAAAAGCATATAATTATAAACTTAAAATCATATTTACTATTTATGTATGTATGTATTTTCATGAAATAAATTACATTTTATTTCAAGACATTTGGACGTGCTTAAGTTACTACCTAAGTCACATAATTCAATATACTTACCTAATATCTTGAATGCAGTCGAATGTATTTCATTTGAGATATATCCATAGACGCTACAATCCCGTAAACGTATTGTAACGGACGACCCCTTTTTTGGTCAAAGATGACTGAACTACAAGGAATTTAGAGCTAGCAAAAATATCTTAGTTGTATATGTCATCGTAATTTAAAATTCCTTGTGAATAGCTTCAATTCATATAAAAAGTTTCATTCAATATTAACCTACCTTGCCACAGACTACGATAAATATCGAGGTTCTTAAATTTATCAACACATTAGTTCGATGGAACATTTGACATTCCATTCTATATAACCAATGCCTTCAAACGGCTCCCGGCTTCCTTCTTAAAGGATCTGAAGGCATCCGTCACCAGCGCAGCGTAACAACGTAAAAGCCGAAAAATCACCGACGAAATTTCAAAATAGCATTTTCTAAACGTATCTCTTGAAATTGCGCGGAAAATTGCTCGGTGAAGCTTGAAGCGAGCCAGGGTACGGCTTCATGTGTCGTGTCATTCGTAGTCACATATGAATTAGGGTGTTTATGATAAGGAAAATTAAATGACTTTTAACCGACTTCAAAAAAAGGAGGTTACTCAATTCGACCGTATAATTTTGTTATTTTTTTTATGTGTGTTCGCGGACAACTTCTTTGTTTATGAACCGATTTTGATGATTCTTCTTTTGCTTGATAGTGTGTACTTCCGTGGTGGTCCCATTGAGGTTTCACAAAAATCAGACAAGCAGTTTTTGAGTTACACTCCAATATCTGAAAAGTGCTTCACTTACCTGGACGATATTGTTGTCGCGGTTGAAGACATCGATGCACATACACAATGACAAATTGATCCCGTGAGTAACAAAGGTCAATGAAAAGGGTGAAAAAAAATTTTTACCAAAAAATGGAACCGACTTCAACACTCAAAAGTGAGAAATAACTTGTTGAAGAAGTGTTGAGTGTTGAAGTCGGTTCCATTTCTTGGAAAAATTTTTTTTGTTACAATATTTATTTATTATTTGGTGGCGTGGTGAAGTTGATGATTAGAAGTAGCCTATGTGTTATTCAAGGGTTGACACCCTACGTACTATCATACCGTATTAAATCAAAATTGGTCCAGTACTTTTTGTAGACTTTTGTTTAATGTCTTACGTATTGTAAGGTAGTCTTTAGTATTTATTATGAAGGAATAGTCACCTAGCCGATATTCATTATTAGTTTTTTTTCTCCTATTAACTAACGTCTTGGCTGAAAACCAGCGCCAATTTCTAGTATGAAATAGATAAAAAGTTGGTATGAAACTCTTATTTTTATGTACTCTGAACCCCACTGGAATTAACAAAAGCATTTTAATGTTCAAACTTATTATCATAACATCACCATATTATAGTATACTTAACTTAAAATCTATAAACTACAACATATACCTACTAAGCATAACCTGCTACATTAAAAAGAAATATTGCCAGTTCTACGTAATAAAGCGTGCAAGTGTATGCCAAAACCGCATTTTTCAATAAACCCCCAAAAGCACTAGTTAGGCACGAAGTCGGATATCTGGCAACAAATAGAACAGAGCAGTGGCTTATTCACAAATCCTGCTGACTGCAGGGATGCACTGCACTATTTGGAGAGACGATATTGTAACGTTTTGATAACGTGTTAGAGAAAAGACAGATTTAATTTATTTATAATTATGAGGAAAGTTAAATTTTATATTGCCAAAAGTACTAAATGGGTTGCATTAGAAAATGTAATAGGAGCTTTGAGCATTCTTTATTTTTTTACTTTTTCACGCATTTCACTTAATTTTTTCTTTCATGATTTATTTCACCATTTCCTGACAATAGCAATCATAACAAAAAATAATTAACGAAATTGCTCCAGCCGTTCACACGTGATGCCGTGACAAGGGAAATAGGGATTCGTTTGACTGACACACAGACAAGTTTTTGTGCGGAAATGCTATGGCGATAACTTCATCAATGTAAGCACTAGCTGTTTGTTAAATTTATAAAAAAAGGAGGCAATGCATATTTTACACCAAGGAGAACCTATTTTAATATCAACGTTTATGGAAATATTAATAGGCGCTTTAGCGATATTTGTTAAAAAATTAAATGGTATTTGTTCTCTGTCCCTGATGAGAAGACGCCGCGAAGGAGAGTTCTACGCTCTTGTCGCCGCTCGGACCTGAACCACTGAAGATGTCGACCGCAGTGATCGACGAAACGTCTGGAACACGAGTTTCACTTAGACCACGGCCAAACAGCCCAGAAGCAAAACATACAACATGCAACGCCGGCTGTGAAAGCCTTAGAGTTTACATTTAAATGGTATTTGTTTTCAATATTTGCATCCTGATCCACTTTGCACTTTTATGGTGATTATTTTAAGTAATTAATATTATATGTGGTAGAAATAATTAAGTTTCCTGTAAAACACTTTAATATTTTAAATTCTATAAAATTAAGCAGTATATATAGGTACTATTTTTTGTATAAAACCAGCTTATATATTTTTAATTTGTCACTTCCTCATATGTTTGTGATTTTATCTCAAACTTTCGCATGCTGTTTTCACTTGTCCTATAATTGTTGTAACACTTGGATTTATTTCATAATGCTTGATCTCTTTGAAACATACACGTGTTGGCAATATTTTAAATAAATAAATGAGTAAAAAGATATTAACAAAAAAAAAAGATAAAAATTGATTAATAGTAATAATATTAAAACTCACGTTCTAATTACTTTGCACTGTTTCTACGGGTATAACGTGGCACTTCGCGTAGTAAAATGCGCCATAGGTACAGGTTATCTAACAAAAATTTTGTTTTTTCAATGCGTACTGTCGAGGAATGGAACACGTTGCCTGAGTGTGTTTTTTCCTATCGATACAATTCTGGAGTGAATAGACTTCTAGTTTTGCGTGCTATATAAAACCTAGACTACGCCTTGTGTGGTCAAACATCCAGTGTGACATTGTTCAAATGCACTCTTATAATGTATACAAAAATTTTTTGTTGTCAGTCGATTTATTTTTCTATATTTTGTTACATTCTCGTGGATCTTAATAACAGCGTTTAGTGCCTACACCGCATTGCAGTACGACGGATTATCAGGCTCTACTTTTTTCAATTAGCAAGCCAAATGAGCTCACTTGGAGTTTATACATGTAAATAATAATGTATTTGCGGTTAAATTGATACTTTTTGGCATGATTATACACCGGCTGTAGCATGTATATTAATTTCCATCAAAAGGTATTATAAATTGGTTGTAATCTGTTACGTTTGGGATCGAGAATACAGCAACAGGTTCATGGCATATCTAGAATCAAAAATGCAGGACCGATATACAAACTGTTGAACGAATTGGGCTAAAGTTTGGTATACAGTAAGTATTATAGCAAAGTTATCGGCTGAAAATAGATAGTTAAAAATTAAAACCCTGAAGAAGTGTGATGGAAAATTATAGTAATAAGTATAGTGCGTGGATAAGACAGCAGGGTACAGATAGTATAATACACTGTTAATAAACATACTTGGCCACCATTTTATGGAACGTAATACCATCCTGTTGCTTTTCTATAAGCAAACGAGCATCTATAAACAATCGGTTCCTTTTCCTCCATTACCGTAAGGTGTGAAGGTGGCTCACGCTTAGCAATTAGCAATGCAGTTGCAAAAAATATTTCAGCCGTAATCAATTTGTTTAATTAAAAATCTCATAATATATATTTTCTTAACAATATTGAAGGTACTTGAAAGTACCAACTAAAAGAAGGTAGTTATTTATACCCTGACAACTGTTGTCCCACTGTCGACAAAATGTTCAAAATTAACAAGGACAACGGCCGTTATACGAGGGTAACGACGTAACAGTTTCGTAGCAGTTCAAAAGTTCCGTAACATCTGGGTGGATATAATTAATTGGGCAGACCTTGCAGCCCCTCACCTCCACCCCCTTAATTAACATACTCTGCAGGCTACACTTGCATTTTGATTTATAATTTGGTCTTGGAACGAAGTTTACCCCTATGCCAATATCGAGTTGATGACCAGTGCAGCTATTGCGGTTGAATATAATGCTTTTGACTTTCGTGGACAGCAGTTGTCTGGACACAGTGTGTTTGATGAGAGTTTCTAAAAACTTTTTTTTTAAATCACACTTAAGACCCCCACACAAGGATTCCCTGTATCGCGGAAGGCATGGACACACACAATCACAGCACACAAACATCCAAGACTCGGGACAAACATCTACACTCATCGCACAAATGTTTGCCCCTGCCGGGATTCGAACCCAGGGTCGCGGTGACACAGAAGTAATGTCGATGACACAAACCACTGCGCCACGGGACCGTCATTACTAGCCACCAACTAGCCAGCACTAGCTACCAACTAGAAGGTGGTGGCTTACCAGGCAGATACTGAAAGGTTTCTCTTTTCAATCACAATCCTCCATACAGAGCCGATGTTGATTAACTACATTAACTTTACGTCTTCTAGCAACAAAGTTTAAAATTTTACTGTCTTGTCTAAAACAATGTAATTCTAATGCCCCTGTAGGAGATATGTAAACCTACATAGAACTGACCTATCATTATCGCAACCAATTTTAGAATGCTGGATAAAATATAAAAAGTTTTTTATTACATATTCTTCTTTTTCTCGTCCTTATCCCACACTAGGTGTGAGATTCTTTATTACTTAGGTACTATTTTTTAATTTTTAGACGCAAGCAAATTTAATATGCTTCACTGTGATTATAACAGCTTTATTAGTTATTTTAATTGGTCAACATTTAATTTATCATGCATCCGTATAGATTCAATACACAATGCGTCATTTTCTAGTGTCTGTTAGCGCATGAAATTTCAAATGCCTTACAACAGCCTAGGCTGAGCATAGATTCATCATAGATTCGGGCCGCTATGAATTTAGCAGACTACACATTTTTGAAGCTGTTTTATTGGTAACGGGTCGACCTTACACCGGACTGAACTTGACACCACGTATCTATTAAGGATACGTGAACTGGATAAGTACTTAAGGAGGTATGGAAAGGTTTTTTATGAACTTCGTTATAGCCTAGAGTTTGTTTAGTTTAGATACGGCCTTATTTTACATTACCTAATTTTTTTTAATTTTTTTTTTTATAATATGGGACAAAATTCACACAAGGTCTTCAGGTCCCAAACTAGGCAGAGCCTGTACTATGGTGACCTGATGACTGGTATATACTTAAATACATATACACACCCAGACACGGGTCAAACAGACATGTTCATACACACAAATGTTTGATCTGTCCGGGAATCGAACCCGGGACCAGCGGCTCAGAAGGCAAAGTGCTACCAACTGCGCCAACCGACCAGTCAAATATACTTGGTAGGCACTATGCCTGCTAAAGATAAAAATACACATGCATTACTCAGAGACCTTGCTCTGTGTCATTTTTTTCTCAGTATATCTGTAAGTAACTTGCAGTAATTCATAATTTATTTATGTAAAAGATTTCACAGCCATCGAATACTTTTTGCCTTTATACATAAAACACGAATACAATTTTAATGGAGACGAGATTTCACGGTGTCTGGTTCTTGAGGGTTGACATAGATAAATTGAACCCCTACTCCGCTCTTTTAGAGTTCCTCGGAAACAACATTAAAACGGCGCGTTTACGGGGAAATCTTTGCAATTGTTTTTTGATGGTCTTATGGAATTTCTGGAATCACACAGACGAAAACAACACTACGAGGACGAATATATCCCCATTAGTTGAATTCTTAAGGTATTGTAATAAACTGTACATTTCTATAGAAATTTAAATAAGACATCTTTTTAAACAAATGTCTCTCAACTCTAAAATAGAATGTACCAAAAGTTTGTTGTTACCTAATTGTATTGGTATGTATATTTAAATTAGTAAGTTTACATCCAATATTTTTAAGAAAAAAATCGGCTACTGAAGGAATACCGTCCTGTCACTTTGTCATCAAAGCTATAAGCACTCCACTAGCTCTCCGAATTTATTCCTACATTTATAGGCTACATCCATGCCTGGCATGCATACAGCATGCCAGGCGGCGAGCGCGAGCCTCAGCACGTAACTCATCATCCTGTTTTTTTTTTTGTTGATACCATGGTAGACATAAGACTTGGACGTCTTATGTCCAAGTACGACATAAGACTTGGACGTCTTATGTCTAGCATAATGATGATGTGACATTTTTGAATTGCCTTCGATTTCTTTTCCGTTCTGCACTGGAACAGATTGTTGCGATATTAGCTTAATGGCATAATTTGTATCGCGCACGTTTCCGAGAAAAATCGTTAAGGGCGTACTTACATTATTAAAAAAGTGTGACCGGGCTTATTGGTGCCAAACCTGGGGCGCCTCATCAATCACCGTCCCGGCTTTTGTAGACCAATATCCACTTAGAGGCCTTAAAGGTATACGTCGCATAATATATAAGTTCGTATATCTAAGTTTTTTTTTTTTATTATTTACCTGATGTTAAGTGATGATGCGGTCTACGATGATTCACGACTGCCTAGAAGATACCTGTTCACTCGTGACTTGAAGATGCAATTAGTAGCAATTCCTTGCCACACATCCCAAGTAATACTAAGATTATAAAATGTTTCGTTATTTTATATTACGGTTGAGCAGTTGTAGATCCGTTGCCTGCTATGCATAAGAATAGTAGCACTATGTAAGGTTTCACCCGGGATAGTACCTACTGCCACCACATCTATTTCAACCATCAGGTGGTGGTGTTTGCATTGCTGTGTTCCAGTTTGAAGGGAAAGGTTTCCGGTGAAGTTACACGCCTATGAGACTTATCAAGTGTGTTGGTGATTTTATGTCAGCGTGGGTCCTGGCCCCACGAACAGTTTAGGCGAGGTAGTTGTTCCGAGCAGACTGCTGGTCCGTATAATTGTATAATACCAGGGGTATCTTTTTTATAGTGAACTGAAGTTATTGCTACTATCCGACGAGAGTCTCCAGTCGCCATACTTAGAGGCTAGTTTAATTATTCCGTACTGCCTTGGACTCGCAGCGGAATATATTTTGTGAGTAATCTATTGTGATACCTTGTAACTGTGAGATAACCTATAATCATACCTTGTAACTGTGACATAACCTATAATCATGTGTACTCTTGTACGTATGCTCTATTCTGTGCTTTAACTGGAAGAACTTAAGAAACGGAAGTAAGGAGAGCGTTGTCGTGACGTAGAAGTTACCTTTAATCCTGGGCCTGGATCGCATCTTCCAGAGCTTCCGAGTTTACTCCATTGTGATGAAGTAGGGGACGCCACTGCTGGATTTAGGTCGTCTTTACTTTCCGTTATTAGAATACGAAATGTTAATGCAATTTACCGTTAAGGCTAAGCTATGGCTAGATAAATAAATAAAACAATTAAATAAATCTTTACAGTATAAAAAAGGCTATAATACTGTGATACCATCCTGACCACATTTTAGCGTTTGGCGCGTTATTCGCTACCATATTTTGTATATTATATGCGTTTGTTGAGTTTTACAAACTTTAGATGTTCTTTCCCTACACGCAGGTGATACTGGATTTTTATTCATAAACCAACATTTCTGCAACTGAATAAAACAAAACCGTAAACAAAAGCTTTGCATGTCTGGTGTTCTTTAATTTAATTTTCGAAAAGCCCGTAATCTAAATCCAATATTAAACTACCCATTTCAAACCCTTCCATCAGATTACATTCAGTATCGGATACACCAACGGGTACCATTGAAAGGTGACCATTTTAATGGTAAGCCTCGCTCTAATAGCCTAAACATTAGAGAAATTACATGGGACTGGTCCGATAACCCATTAGCACCTAAATTGGGCTAAAATGCTGCGTGTGTGGGAATGGTACAATATATGCACAAGAAGTTAGGTTTTAGCGCTTCAGCCACGATTTGTTATCGGCTGTTTTTTTATTTAAAGGGAAATTATTGTCATTTAGTTTGCGCTTAGTCTTTTGTATTTTATTTATATAGCTTGGGCGTTTTTCAAGAAGGCTGTACATTGAAATATATAGATTGGCAACGTAGGTAATATGTTTGGTTATACGCAACCCATCTATTTTGATTACAGTATAAAATTTAAAAAAATGTTTGAGACTATGACATGCAGTAAAACATGAGCAAGTTTAATCATCATTTGCTTAATCTATTTGGCGACACGTTAACGCGCTCGTAGTATCTCACTAATATTATAAATGTGAAAGTTTGTATGTGTGTAAGTGTGTACGTTTGTTACTCTTTCACGCTCAAACTGCTGCGCCGATTTTGAAGAAATTTGGTATGGAGATAGTTTAGACCCTAACCCTTACCAATTATTTTCGGGGTGAAAATTAGACTATGTATTAAACATAGTCTAATTTTCACCCCGAAAATAATTGCTGTTCCTATTGGGATAAGTAAATATTTCAGAAATATTTTCTACTTCTTCACACACAAACGGATGTACTGATTTCGATGAAACTATCTTCATACCAATGAAGATAGTTTAGACCTTAGATTAACACATACTTACGGCTGAGCTACTTTTATGCTGGAAAAAATATAGTCCCCTTGGAATAACTGAGGTAGCGGGAAAACCGTAGCCCGCGCGGGTGAAACCGCTAGGCGCTACTAGTATTAAATAACTTTATATAAACTATAAAATCAATATTCGGGACAGGCATGAGATTTCAAGAAAAGAAAGTTATAACATAGGCTACTTTTATGCTGGAAAATATATAGTCCCCTTGGAATAATTGAGGTAGAACTACGGGAGACCAGCTTGTGAACTTTTCAAAGCTTATCGAAGCAATGATAGGTATTTTCCAACCATTCCTTAAATCTCGCTTTGCCGCTTGCCGTACCAGGAAATTGATTTTTTCTTTTATAAAAGCCCAGATACGCCCAAGGTTTCGCCCGGCTGGACTTCGTTTATCCCGCCACCCCAGTCATCCCGCGAATAGCCTTTTTTCCGAGACAAAAGTAGCCTGTGTTCTTTATGTGTATATTTTAGACAACTATGTATGTATATACATTTTAACCTAATATGTAAGTATATATATTTTAGACTACTATGTAACCATATACATTTTAGGTGCCCAACACGTTCAGTAACTACCGTCGTCAGTTGTTCCCAGTCCCGGTCTTAATGATCTGTCCACACAAGATGGATGCCGATAGCCTCATTCAGTTACGTGCCATTTTTGTGATATATTACACGAATTCTAGGATATTAGATATTGTTTTTATATACGGATTCGTGCCTAATAAGAAAAGAAAATTATATTCTGCTAAAGTGCTTGTAGCTTAAAGCTTACCTATGCGATCTTAACCGATTAAGTAGGTTAAGCAACGAACTTCAGGATCATACCTTGGATGTGTGACTACACACATGTGTGAATATATCGTATGTATCATATTATATTTCATAAACTTAGGTATATAAATTTATAACAAAGAGATTACAGTACTACGTAAGGCTGTATAACATAAGGCTGTGTCCAGACCTGACGAATGCGCCGTACGCGCGCCGTTCGCGCGCCGTTCACGCGCCGTTAGTGGGCATTTGTTGTTCGTGTGCCCAGAACATGAAATGCGTGCGAACGGTGCGCGAATGCTGCGCGAACGGCGCGCGTATGGCGCGCGAACGGCGTGCGAACGGCGCGCGTGCGGCGCATTCGTCAGGTTTGGACACTCCCTTAAACATTCATTGTCATATTATGGCAAAGTAAAAAAGTTGCCAACGTATTCTGCACCTTATTGAGTTAGGATTTGCGAGAAAATTGTTCTTTCACAGACCAAAATTTCCCAACGTTTGATATAACACTGACTCCAGTACATCTGATTATCATATTTTCTGTTTGGCCTCTTTTTTATTTTACCCTTGTGATTTCTGGGGTACGCCCGTTTACATATTGGATTTCGATATATACTAGTTTATTACTCCTCAGAATGGTATTGCTATGCATAATGTCTGTTTTGTTTCTTATATATTATTTATTATATGTATACCTTCGGAGATAGCAGATGTTGACTAGTGGATTAACATATATGGGAAAGGTTGATTTCTCATTTGAGTTGATGTATTTGAAGGTGAGCAGTTACGCAGAAATTAGGATGCATAGGTTTTCTTTTTTAATATGAAGATATCCTTTTACTAGTAGAATATTTTGCTTGATAAAAATTAGATCACAACAGATTTATCATCAAATCACTTAATTCAAAGGCTAAATTTCCACAGACCATAGAATGTCGATTGTCATCTAATAAGTTCAAAGACAGCATTTTGAACATATTTTTCTCGGTTTTCACGCTACCTTAATTATGCCACGGAACCATACTTTTCCGGGGTAAAAGTGGCCTATGTGGTTCTATGGGGTCTTAACCTATCTCCATACCAAATTTCATCGAAATCAGTGCCACCGTTTGAGCGTGAAGGAGCATCAAACACATACTAACTTTCGAATTCTTAATATTAGTCGGATTATGTCATTAACAAAGTGTTAAATCTGAACAAGGAATAAATCATAGAAAAAGTTACATCATTCATCAATGGAATAAATGAATTAAATTTAAATAAAAATGTCATATGTAAAGAAATTAAATTGAAATGTTAAGTAGAACTATAAATGTCAATATTTTTAGTTAAAAGCAAACCCTTTCATATCGCGGCACCTTCACCAAAAGTTAGGCACTCGGATCTCATGATGTTCAAATTCTCTGCAAACAGATCCAAGTGACGTGCGTTCGGCAGATCCATCGGCCAAACTATAATATTATGTGGTTCTGACAGTGGATGTGCGGCGTTCACGAGCTCCATTCGAGTATTATTTGCTCCACCTCCATAGTTGATCATGACCGTCCACGTCAACCTGTCAGACGAAAATATGCTCGACGAGACCATCATCTTTCTACCTCTACATTCGATCAAATCTTGGTCGACTGTCAAAAGCGACATATGCAGTAGTAACTACCACAACATCCATTACTGATGTAAGTGACTTCTTCCTCTTATTGCGTAACATAATAAGGAGTAGCCGTTCGTGAAACATAGATTAACATTGATCGATCAATGTTTGGCCAAAGTAGCTGTTGAACGCAGCCCTGGTTTGGCGCTGATGAGGGCATTAAGCACCGTAAGGATCGCTGTATCGGGGATGTACTGAGGAAGACTGTTGTACATTCCGAAACTGCAAACAGTTCATATTCCTCCTCAAAGCTACTTGTTATGAACAAAAAAATGACATAGCCGCTTACTCAACTCAGGTGCATCAACTTTCCCATGAAGAATTTTACACATCACCATAAAATAAATAGAGAAAGTCTTATGTAAAAAGACCACCAGCAAAATGACCAGCAAACTCCAGCCGGGTATTTAGTAACTAAACAACTATAGCAGATATTTGTTAAGCTGTAATAGTTAAGTTATAAGCTCTTAGGAAGTTGTGGTTGAAATTGGCCCGCATCCAACAAACGGTAAACTGCCGCGGGGACAAAAACTGACCGCTTTTTGTTAGTATTGTGATAACCAAAATGCTTACGAATAATAAAGAAACTACAATCATGCCTCAATATAATTTGTTTAGGGAAAAAAATTATTTAATTTTCTACTCACTAGAAAAATATTTTTAAAAATATTTCACTTGTGAATAACGTGTTTGTACTACGTATGTGCGTTTAATTTACTCTAACGAAACCAAAATAGTATTCACAATTTCGCCTAATGTTAAGTGATTAAGAGTACAATGGATGCCTAGACTATGCCTAGATTTTTAGTCTAGGCATATTCTATTTCTATTTTTTAGAGACACAAATTTTGTATTTACGGAGATATATCAGGTAATGAATTCCATTGCATGCTGTTAGCATGTTATAAAGAACAATCAGAATGTTAATATGAAATCATACTTTTAACTTATCTCGCTCTTCACTACATAGTATAAAACAAAGTCGCTTTCCCTGTCCCTATATCCCTATGTATGGTTAAATATTAAAAAGTACGCAACGGATTTTGATGCGGTTTTTTTTTAATATAGAGTGATTGAAGAGGAAGGTTTATATATGTATAATAACATCCATTAATGACATAGGCTATATATTTTATACCCGTGCGAAGCCGGAGCGGGCAGCTCGTAGAATATATAATAATATCTATCAACAGATCTACTAACCTCCATTATTAGGCCGTTGATTGTTATATTATATATTCTGTTGTCAGTTTAACCTTGGAGGAAAAAAACCGCGCATGGATGCGCTATTTTTCAGTATGAAGAGCGATATAAATATAAATAGTTATTATGAAAAATTAATTGTACAGTTTGTGAGTTACATATTTACGGATATTTCGTAAAGATGTGAAAATGTAGTCTTAAAACGATATCAGTTTAATAATTTTTTCACATTGTTTTTGGAAAATATAGAATTATATAAATTTTGAATGTATAGATAACAAATGAATAAATAACGAATATTTTTTGGATTGTTTAGTTTTAGTTGTTAATGAATATAGAATTCTTTTAAAGATGCTGTCGGGTCTATTTTTCACCTTAAATAAATAAATACAAGATCTCAGCTCACTGACAGTGTGCCAATCTGTCAATTTTCGTTGCAAAACCTCGACAGCCGTATTTTGCCCCCTCGGGTAAATTCATTTGCATTTCAATATAGGTACAATTGACGGTCGCCGTGGCGCAGTGGTCAGTGTCAGTGACATGACTTCTGTGTCTCCGGGACCCTGGGTTCGAATCCCGGCAGGGGCAAACATTTGTGCGATGAGTATAGGTGTTTCTCCCGGGTCTTGATTGTTTGTGTGTTTCCATGCCTCCCGCGACACAGGGAATCCTAGTGCGGGGGTCTGAGTGTGATTTAAAAAAAAAAAAATAAAAAAAAATTGTTCAAGTTAACGCTTATAAATACATAAAACTTTTATGAAATCGATATCCATTCAACAAGTTCAAGTAAATGTCAAAATATTATTCTGTTCCATATTTCCATTTCAAAATGGGGAATTTGAAATATTTCCCGACCTTTCTCACTGCATGAGCATTGAATATTAGAATTGATTCTTCCTATTTTGACGTATCGTAAATTCCGCTCCCCATCTTGCTTTGGGGCGTTTGCACATAGTAATCTTTGAAAAGAAACCAGTGGAAACGAAAATTGAAATGTATCAAACCATGGACTTGTTCGGTGAAGGATGAAGAAATTCCTCTCAAATTACGGAGCAAATACAAATGCCTGAGTACCTATTAAATCTACTTTTGCGGCTTTTCATAGTGTTGTTTATAAATTTCTAGAGTATTTGTTAAAGAATAACCTTATACCTCGCTTGCTCTTTAACGAAAAAGGAAGATAATTATGACATCCTTACATACCTAATTGTTTTTTTTTAAATGTGTCAGAGTAACGCCTGTAATTTTATGCATATATTGATATGTGTACTAATCATAAACATTAACCGAACCATTCTCGACCTAATATTTCTAATTTCGCATTTTACTTTGTGTCATACGGTGAATTATTCTTTCACCAATCTAATAGCTAGGCTAAGGTATAGAAATTCAAATTCCGGCCGGAACAAACATTTTATTATTATCAGTGATGAGCGAGCATAGATGTTTGTTTTCGGACTTGAATGTTTGTGTGTGTAATGACACGACCCATTCAAGATGCGGTCCTTGACGTTACTCTGGGTCAGAGGTTATGCCTCCGTCGGTAGTAGAATTCGATGGTTGTTCTGCGATCCAGATTACCAGATAACAAGTACACACATCACCTAACCTTAGCAATCCAGCCAATACTTGCCTCCAGAACTTTAGCGAAGTATATTTCGAATATTTCGAGCCGGTATATGTTGATCCATTGACGCTCAAGCAATGACAGACCGGAGCCAATCAGTGACGAGAAAGGTGCGTGTGCTCCGAGTTCACGGAACCTTGTTATTGGTCAATTACTGAACCGTAAGAAGAGCGCGAATTTATGAAATGAAATAACGGATGGTGAACATTGTGTGACTATGCCTCCCGCGACAAAGGAAAATCCATGAATCCTAGGAATGCAGGGGTGGAAGTGTTTTTTTTAAAGTAAAATTTAACTTATATTTAATATAATAAAAAAATATTAAATTTAAACAGTCTCGTTAGTATCGCACATTACAAGTACGTCTTATACGTTCTTCATGTCGTTGATCTTAACCCGATACAAACGTGAGTGTAGCCGGTTTTTAACTGACTTTGAAAAGGAGAAGTTTATATGTTCGACTGTATGTATTTTTATTTTTTTATGTATGTTCACCGATTTCTTACCCACTTTTGGACCGATTATTAATTTCTTTTTTGTTAGGTAGAGTGTACCTTCGAGGTGGTGCAATTTAAATTTAATCAAAATTGAACAAGCGTTTTTTGAGTTACACTCCAATAACTGAAAAGTGTTACGTCTACTTTGACGACTCATGATCCCTTTTTTTTATTGGGAATAGGCAGGCGTTTGACCACTATCTCGCCTGATGTTAAGTGATGATGCGGTATCGATGAATGATGATCCCGTGAGTAGAAAAGAGAAAAGGGTAAAAAAAATGTTTACCAAAAAATGGAACCGACTTCAACCCTCAAAAGTGTGAAATCACATCAAAGTAAACAGTATTTTGTATAATTTTGCCATTGTTGTGAAAATATCATGCTCAATAAATTATGTAGAAATATAAAAAGTTTGTACCACGCGCATAATTTTTCCATAATAGTTAATTTTATCCATCATGGTACCGACTTAAACAAGTTATTTCACACTTTTGAGTTTTCAAGTCGGTTCCATTTTTTGGTAATATTTTTTTATTACTTAGAACATGGAGCTTAGTATTCTAGCGAAAGTTTTCATAAAGAATTATTCCTCCGGTAAGTTCGTTGCATCGTAGCAGCTTACTGCTGAAGATCGACTTAGTATCCATCATATTGTTATATAAATGCTTCAAACTTTCTTGCATTTTTACACACGCTTGCATTCTATCCGGCTAGGGTATTCTACGATGCCATTCCTTACCGGATATTAGGATATCGCTCAATGCCGTCGCTACGACTCTGATATATTATGATCTACGCCAACAATTTTTAAGGGTGCGTTCAGACTCCATTTAGATACACGGAATCGATGCAAAATATCAATCGATACAGTAAATTTAAGATATGTTTTGAAATTCAACAACTTGGAATAGTGCACATACTCACATATTAGATGGATGTTTTTCCAGGAAACTTATTGTAGCAGCTAAATCGTAAACTGTTGTATTATACCGCATTATGGATAATCGCGGTAAGATCGCGGGAAAAAGGCCACGTGGTCGCAGTCCTCTACGTTGGTCAGATCAAATCCGCACCACTCTCAATACTAATATGCACGAAGCTATGCACACTGCCGAGGACATTGACACTAGATGGCGTAATATCGTCCGTCGAAAAGTGATCCATGGAGGGGATCACGACCCTCAGCACTGAAGAAAACGACGCGAGGAGGAAGGATAATAGGTATTCCTGTTGACTCTCGACTTGAAGACTCCGGAAACCCATTGAGAAACGCAGGCTGGGGTTGTCAGTTCATGAGCCAGACACGCTATCGCATTCCTCAGAAAAAACAGAGTTATGTTAAGTTATACCATAACTCTATAGATAATTTATGAATCAATTGAATTATGAATCAACGACTGGCCGGTTGGCGCAGTTGGTAGCACTCTGCCTTCTGAGCCGCTGGTCCCGGGTTCGATTCCCGGACAGGTCAAACATTTGTGTGTATGAGCATGTCTGTTTGACCTGTGTCTGGGTGTGTATATGTATAGAAGTATATATATCAGTCATCAGGTTACCATAGTACAGGCTCTGCCGAGTTTGAGACCTGAAGACCTTGTGTGAATGTTAAATGAAAAAAAAAAAAAGTGAATCGAACTTCAATTGAACAAAATTTAATTGAACGAAATTCAATTGCAAAAATTCAATTGAACAAAATGTAATAAATCAAAATTCAATTGCAGAAAGTGCAATTGAACTGAGATATTTTTTGAAAGGCGATAATGATCAATCAAAGTAACTCTATAACTAATACAGTTTAACATTAACATAAACATTTTAAAAAACACTATTTAGGCTACCTGATCATTATCTGCTTAACTTGAGCGAAATAACGATGGGATAACTTTAGCAACTTCATCGAGGTTCAACTTCTCGTTATCACTGCGATGCCGATTCCAATTAGGGGTTCGATAAATTTGAACCAATTAACCTTAATCACTATTATCCAATCTGCAATGAACTTGATAAATGTTCAACATGCTTCGGGAATAAGGTTTCAATTTGTGCAGGGAAATAAAAATTACTTGCACGTTAAGGCAGGATATGACTGCATTTATTTGTATGTGAAAGCTCTATGTCAAAATTATATTGATTTGTCTCAAATTGTATTCGAAAGCCGTTGGTGTCGAAAGGTTCTCGAGTGGAGACCACTTACAGGCAAGCGCAGCATAGGACGGCCACCAAACAGGTGGACAGACGTCCTGACTAAGATCGCAGGCAAGGGCTGGATGCGGGCCGCTTCCAACCGGTCCTTGGGGAAATCAATGGGGGAGGCCTATGTCGTCCTATGACGTCCTATGGCTGAGATGATGATGATGATGATGATGATGTATTCGAAATGTTTTTATCATCGGGCATATGCACACGGAGCTTTTTTAACACGCTGATGGCGCTGCGCGGCGCGGTCGTGCAGATGACACGCGATGACTTTTGATTTATATGGACCGTACCTTACATATCTAATCGCGCGCTAACGCGCAGACGCAGGCAGTAAATTTTTTTATAAGTTTAAAATTTAGTTCACACATTATCAATTCACAGTTCAAGTCAAGTCAATACAAGTCTTTCACGAGACCTGTATATATTTCAACTCTATAGTAAAATGGAGTTGTTTGAGACAAGACTGCTTAAGCTGTATTTAATACAATTAATAATTAAAGAAATATACGCGAATTTATTATTATACAGCAGTTAATTACGGTAGCTTTATTAGTCCTTTTGTACTCACGTTTGAATCGATACAAATACGACAATCTGATTTTCGGTCATCTACAGTTTCAAAGCCTCGGTAAGCATTGCTTATCTTTCTCTCACATCTGGTGGAACAAAACCAAACTCTGCACAGGGATAAAAATCTTATCAGAGACAAGTATGATAAGTTAGTTAGCTTAATCAGGGGATGAAAGGTTCTCAAATGGAGACCACGGACAGGCAAGGGCAGCATAGGACGACCACCGATAAGATGGACAGACGACCTGTCCAAGGTCACAGAAAAGGGCTGGGACGGTCGCAGAAATGCGTGCCGCGTCCAGCCGTTCCTTGTGGAGATTAGTGGGGCAGACTTATGTCCAGCAGTGGACGTCTTATGGCTGACATGATGATGATGATTATTCATTAGTAATGAGACAACTTGTAAGAATCTAGTTATTTATGTAGGTTTTTGGATACGGTTTATTAATAACTTACTTATTCTGATTGATTAAATGGAGGTTTGGTCAATGATTGACAATGTACCCATAGAGATGATTACATATAAGATGTTGTTTCCTGAAAATAAACTAGTACAAATTGATTAGTACTCTGGGTTCATACTAAGGTGGAAAGTCGGCTCTTTTGACATCACTCATAACAGTTATAACCCACGTGAAAAAAAAATAAGGACTTATTATAATTGAATAGATATGTACCATTGTTATCAAACGGGGCTTAATCGCGAGAAAAACATTTAGTAAAAAAAAATAAAAATACAATAGATATGTACCTATATACATATATATATATTTATATATATATGATGAGTACATATAGATTAAGAGTAATTATAATCTATTCAAGTAATTTCACAAACAATATTTCTGACAAGCAATGTGGATTCATCAAAGCAAATTGAAAGTTATCTTGATCTTTGTGATATCAAACTTCTGAAAGATAACTTACCAAGTACCGTCAGATTCGGTTTCAGTTATTAAGTTTATATCTATTAAAAGATGGCTAAGCTACCAACAACTTAGACGCCCTGGCAAGTTTGTGTGGCTTCTAACGAGTAACAGAGTTGGGCGTGTAGGTAGATTCTACAATCTACATGATATTGTTCTACAATATTATTATAGAAGCAGCAACTTTTGTTCTAAACTTTAGAAGATGTAGGAGGTGAATCTGACTCCGATCCTGTTCGTTAAAAATAGCACAATGTCTCGAAACGATTGTTTATAAAACTAGAAATAGCGGGCTTTGTTGCTACTCTGGGACAATATTGCTAACTATACATATGATTGAATTGTTATATGGGTCTGCGAGATTTTGGAGACAATAGGTAAATAGTGCGTACCTGGGTATGCCTCCGTGTCTCCTACAGCTTCCACCTCCTTCACCTCCGATAGTTTTACCACTATCATCCCGCTTCGATTTTTTTTTATTCACACTCAGACCCCCGCACTAGGATACCCTGTGTCGCGGGAGGCATGGCACACACAATCACAACACATAAATAAATAAAAAACACACAAACAACCAAGATCTGGGACAATCATCTGGGACAAATGTTTGCTCCTGCCGGGGTTCGAACCCAGAGTCCCGGAGACAAAGAAGTCATGTCACTGACCACTGCGCCACGGCGACCGTCGATTTCTTGAATTAATTAGGATTCCACCACACACGAACCATATCCGGAAGGCTTCTGATCACCGACCGAAACAACGACGGTCCATGCGATGGAAAGCTGTATGTATACTGATACGAGGCTCCAAGGTTTTAATAAATGCGCACTAATCCGGAGTCCGAGCACAACGACTTGTCACCAACAAACTCGCATACCCTCCACTTTAATGAAAACACAATTTGTAGAATGACGGTGCCCAGTGACAAGTTACACATTTATGAGGACGATACACTCGGTTTTTAGCTATGATAATAATATATATATTAGATAATTATTAATCAATGTATTTTCATATTTCTGCTTCTCTTCTTTTTCTATGAGCCTCGTATTCAATATTTAGTTTGACCGAGAAGATATACCGAGACACAGCTATGCCCCATATTTTTCACAAGATCAAATCATAATAATTTAGCTGTAGAAGAACGAAAGTTACCGAAAGTAGTCATTGTGTCGAATTCGTATTTTTGGCAAAAATGGAACCGACTTCAACAACCAAAAGTGTGAAATAACTTGTCGAAGTGACCATAAGCACAATATTGTGATGATAGTTACTTTTGTGAACTATCATGGTAGCGACTTCAACAAGTTATTTTACACTTGGGAGTGTGGAAGTGGGTTCCATTTTAAGGAATTTTTTTGTGTCAAATTTGTACTAGATAAATGTTAGTATGTATTGAGTCTGAAAACTATCACGAGTTTCTTCCATAATTGTAATGTAACAAACCGACTAGGACTCACGTGGTAAACACTGGAAAATTATTCTCCGACCAGTTTCGAACTGATTTGCAGTTCTTCATCTCGGAGTTATGATTGTATCAGGCGGCGGGCGCGAGCCTCAGGACGTAACGCCAAATACGCCATCGCTACGCCGCGAATGGTACATACATTGTATTCGTAACCTATTCATCAATCATTGTTTCACGGATTTATAAGTTGAAATGGCAAAAGGTGGGGTATATACATATATCCCAAACTGATGTGGTTGAAAGATAAAGAGAGACCTAAGAATAGCAAGCGCAGCTTAGAACATTGACTAGTCAGATATAAGACCTGAGAGAGATAGCAAGAGATGTATTAACTATAAACGAAACCCACTTCGAGAAGATATGAAAACAATCCATTTTCACCCTCACATTATTAGGCAATAAGGCCAGGTGTAAAAAGTCACCTTGACTTAAAGTTATGTCCTTTCTAAAATGTGCAATATATTAAAATCTATAATTCTAAATATATCTAGATTAAATAGTTTTCCATGGTGGGAGGGTTTTCTGTAATGCCAGCCTAGTTGAATGTATAAAACACGGGAATTACTCACGTATTGAGTCAGAGGGTTCCGACTATAGTTTCAACCACATTCGGGGGTCTTTTTCAAGGAGAATACAGGGCGCTCGCGACCGGTCGGTATCCTCTGACTCATTACGTGAATAAATCCCGTGTTTTATACATTCACCATCCTATCTGAAGATAGCATGTACGCCCAGCTGGGCATGAGTTTCGCTGAACGTTTCAGATCTAGCATCTCAATGGTCACTGAATATCGAGTACGATAGTGGTATAACCTATACCTAAATAAAAAAAATAATTGGTAAGACATAAAATATTTACGAGTTTTTAAGCAACTTAACAGTTTGAAGAAAGTACAATTAGAGTTTACGAACAATTTAAAAGAACTATTCGATGGAGCTACGAAATTTCTGAGTCGGCACTCATGGAAGGTTATTGCAATCTAGCGCAGAGTGCATCCGACTCGGGCCAAGTCGCATTATGGCTCTCATTGCGACCGCTCTTATTGCAAATGAGCTCTGTGGCACTTCTGGAGGATCGGTCCAATATGAACTAACTGGCACGTAATCTGTACCTTACTATACGCTTTATAGCATACAGGTGCGTACTTCTGAAAGTGGTTGTGGGGTAGCAATTAGGTAGGTGTCTTCCTTTTTTAATTTTGATGATTTTCATTTTTTTTTTTTTTCATAATAGCTAATATTAAACATTAATTTTCTTCTTCAGATAGCCTCTTTTTTCTTTGTTTAATCAACGAAATATTTATTGGCCATTAATTTTAACCACGACTGACGAAAGAGTCACTATTTAAGAGAATATCAATAATTCATTTCAATCAATCTGCCTAATATTATATATATAAAAATAGCCCTAAGGCAAGAGTTAACGTTTACACCGATACACAGCATATAACTGTGCTGACTTATCTAGAAACAAATATAAATCAAAGGCGTGGTAAATCCTAATAATATCACAAATGTGAAAGTTTGGATGGATGGATGGATTCAGGGATGTTTGTTACACAATCACGCCAGAACAGCTGAACGGATATGAATGCAATTTGGTTCGTAGATACTTCATCCGGTCCCGGAATAACTCATAGGCTACTTTTCATCATCATTAAAATCATCATCAACCATCACCACGCGGGTATTACCGCGGGGTGCAGCTAGTATTATTATAAACTCGAAAGTTTGTATGGATGTTTGTTACTTAATCATGCTCAAATAGATAAACGGATTTGGATTACATTTGGTATGTAGATACTTCAGGTCCCAGAATAACTCATAGGCTATTTTTCATCATCAATATCACCATCATCAACCACCACGCAAGTAAAACCGCGGGGAGCAGCTAGTATTATAATAAACGCGAAACTAAGCGTTACTCAATCACGCTCAAACAGCTGAACGGATTTGGATGCAATTTGGTTCGTAGATACTTCATCCGGTCCCGGAATAACTCATAGGCTACTTTTCATCATCATTAAAATCATCATCAACCATCACCACGCGGGTATTACCGCGGGGTGCAGCTAGTATTATTATAAACGCGAAAGTTTGTATGGATGTTTGTTACTTAATCATGCTCAAATAGATAAACGGATTTGGATTACATTTGGTATGTAGATACTTCAGTTCCCGGAATAACTCATAGGCTACTTTTCATCATCAATATCATCATCATCAACCACCACGCAAGTAAAACCGCGGGGAGCAGCTAGTATTATAATAAGCGCGAAACTAAGCGTTACTCAATCACGCTCAAACAGCTGAACGGATTTGGATGACATTTACTATGTATATACTTCAGTTCCCGGAATAACACATAGCCTCCTTTTCATCATCATCGTCATCATTAATCATAACCACGCAGATAAAACCGCGGGGCGCAGCTAGTGTAACGTTACGTAAGCAATAATACCGTTAACTATTTATTTAGTGAACAAGTCAGTTTAAAAACTTATATTAGGCCTTAGAGTCCTAACTAGGGACCTGCAGTTTACAGACTTGTCATAGTTAGACTGCAAAGCTAATTTCAGGATAGGATTATAGTAATGAGACAGTTTCGGCTGTGAAACGACGCAATCGAAGCGCTAACAGTACCTTCTCAGATATTGCTAATGAACCGTGTTAGTCTTGGAAGCGGTTGTGTAGTAACTATCACACATTCTATATCTGTGAGTAATACTTATCCATATGTTTGGATCTCTGGCACAAAAGGATATCGTTGTTATTCCGGAGGAAAAATATTATTATCTTACTACTATCCTACTAATACTATAAATTCGAAAGTTTGTGTGTATGTGTCGACTCTCTGTTCGAGAGGAGACTCCAAAGCCTGCAGCATCGACGTAATGTCGCTAGCTTATCGGTTTTTTATCGGATACATTTCGGAGAGTGCGCTCTGGAGTTGCATAATTTGAATCCGCCATCCCCATTCCATCTTAGGACGACCAGACGGACGGCAATGCGACATCCATACATGGTGGACGTTCCAACTTGTCGCACGAAGCGTTTTGCTTCCACATTCTTAGTGCGTACAGCTAACGAATGGAACTCATTGCCTAACTCTGTATTTCCGAAAAAATACGACCTGGGTATCTTCAAGTCACGAGTGAATAGGTACCTTCTAGGCAGGCATGCTCCATCGTAGACCGCATCATCACTTAACATCAGGTGAGATAGTGGTCAAACGCCTGCATATTCCCAATAAAAAATAAAAAAAATGTGTGTAAGTGTGTATGTGTATAAGTGTGTATGTTTGTTACCTCTTCACGCTCAAACGGCTGTATCGATTTCCATGAAATTTGGTATGGAGATTGGTTAGACTCAGGAATATAGGTTAGACGCTACTTTTATCCCGGAAAAGGAATTGTTCCCGTGGGATAATGGAGGTAGCGGGAAAATCGTCATCCACGCGGGTGAAACCGCGGCGCGCTACTAGTATACTATATACTGCGTATATAGGTGACGATACAAACAGTTTGTCGAGAGTTATTGGGTTATCATTAATATATCAATGTTATACCACAAATAACTATCGAAATTTGCGCTTTTGTTGCAGTAAAACAATTGAATTGAATTATACTATCTTGCTATCCCGTACCAGTTTCGCACAGGAAATGTATGTTTGTACAATTATGTGCGATAATTGACGGTGTATAATAATCCAATTACTACTAATAAACCATTTGTGTCGGTAACACTAAACTTTGATGGTAGGGTAGGATTTGGTAGTCACTGCTTACGATGCACAAGATAGATAGATAGATAGTGATTGTGATATAATATGTTAACTTAACACTAAAATTTAGTTTCTTTTTCTTTTCTCAGCCATGTGCGTCCACTGCTGGACGTATGCCTCCCCCATATAGGGGGGATTTGCCAATACTCGCCACGCTTGGCAGGCGGGTTGGCAAGCGCAGTATGATTTCCTATCCTCAGAAGGCGCTGCTGCCCACCTCCTGGTACGTGATCCCTTAGCCGACTCTTACGGCACCCACGGGAAGAGATGGGGGAGTACTATTCTTGGCCGGTACCACCACGGCCATTTAGTTAGTTATTACTATTTAGTTACTTATTACCTAACATTATTTTTATATTTATAGTACATGGAAGAGACTAGCCACCCACAACACAGGGTATCCTAGTGTGGTGGCTAGAGTGACTTGCTTGACAGCTACCTAAACCTTTTTTTTAAATATATATTTGTATATGTACATATGTGAATGTCATACGCAACATTGTAGTCATAGTTTATAATTCTAAGTAGTTTAAGCATGTAAAAAATGCACCATTTAAGGAATAAATGTATTTGTATTTGTATAGATAGACAACACTTTATTGCACTAATTTTAACAAATATGAACTACAAAACATAATAATATTAAAATTTATAGTACAATTGGCGGCCTTATCGCTAAGCAGCAATTTCTTCCAAACAACCGTTTGCTATAAAATTACACTAAATTAAAGGACAAGGTGTTTCGCCAAAGCCACATCAATATTCCTTACCGATTTTTTTTCGGAGCGAAGCATAGCTGATCCAGCTTCGCTTGAGTAATGCTACATGTTATTGAGTTATGGTTACATGTAAAAAAAACAAATAAAATTCGGTGACTATTTATTTTCAATTGTTCTGCTGTATTATATTATGGCACAGGTTATGTATGGTACAAGTTAAGCATTGTAAAAGTAACCTAAATTATAAATATAAATAATAATACCGTAATAACTAGGTAAGTTCTTATACACAGACAATATTTTACACATCATATTTGACGTTTATTATATACTTTTTTTTTGTGTATCTTAACCATCCAGGTCGCCACCAAAATACATACAAAAAATTCATTCAAATCGGTCCAGCCGTTTAGGAGGAGTTCAGTGACAAAGACACGTACAGTAGTATTATATATATAAAGATTTTTGGGGACCCAATATTAGTTTGGTACCAGCGCCGCGCAGTCAGTCTTAGGTAAATCGGACTTCCGAACGCAAACGGAAGACTTCCGTAGACGCCTGAAAGTCTTGATGTTTTACTTCACGTTATATATCCAGATACCTACTCGTATCAATAAGTACACATATGTATCGTATAAGTGGTTGCTCGTGACTGTCAGAAGCATTATGTAAGGCGAAGCTTGATTTGTTTCTGTGCGAATAGCCATGATGACTGTGAAAATATCATATACCGTGATATTAAGCAGTGAAAAGATTTTGAAATAAAAGTTGTTTTATTGCATTACCTGTAACTTTAAAACTCAGTTTATGTCAATTATTCTATATATTTCGCAATAATTAATGAATTGTAAATTATATATCTCATTTAATATTTTCTCACACGAAACTGTATTAAAACTAGATTAATTATTCATAAACCTAGCGATACTAGAAGCAAAATGTATTTAATTTTAGTGTTTTAGGATATTAATGGCAAATTGTAACAGAAACGCTGTGCAATCGTGAATATGCGAATCTGTATTAGGCAACAGGCGACTGCGGGCTCCCAAGATACAGGCCATGCTTAGTTTGGGGCCCATTGTTTTCAAACTTAACTTGCTATTATTATCTAGAAATATTGTAATGTTATTTAAATTTGTAACGTCATTATTGAAATAAATTATCTTATCCTATCTTTAGATTTCAATATAGACACTTTCACAAGTATCGAGTCACAAATTTAAATAAAAAGTTGAATAAATACAAAGCTTTTGTTACAAGGGAAGCGGACTGCTATCTCCTCAACAGCTTATATTTCAAATAAATACAATAGCATCAATTTTAAGTCTTCTACAACATAATTACAAGTAACACAATAATTGTTATGTAAACTCTAAGGCTGTCACGGCCGGCGTTGCATGTTGTGTGTATTGCTTCCGGGCTGTTTGGCCGTGGTCTAAATGAAACTTGTGTTTCAGACGTTTCGTCGATCACTGCGGTCGACATCTTCAGTGGTTCAGGTCCGAGCGGCGACAAGAGCGTAGAACTCTCCTTCGCTAGAGAAGACGCCGCGTGAAAAACGAGAACTTAAAAGTTAGAATAAATTATAGAAATATATAATATAGAATATATAATAGAAATTTGACTACTAAATTAATTATACATTTATATCAACGAGTCGAAACCACATAAACCAATAACTAAAGTATTAACGTAACGTAAGCGTTTGAACAACATGATCAAACTATATTTTAGTATAAAACAATATTATATTGTAGGTTTAAAGTAAATGACACATGGTAGGTAACCCACAAAATTTAAACTTAATAAATTTAAACTTAATACTTTAATAAATATTAATCTATCTATTGCTCAATATGCGTACATCTAAAGATTACTAATTATTTCGATAAGTAACTTTAATAATTGTTTTATTATTATTATTATTGTATTGCTCACGTAGTGACGAAAAACTGTAAATAACTGTATTAAATGTATACCTATAGCTGTGCTCTGAAAATATTTTTAACATATTTGACATACAAATAAGTTAAATCCAGAGTACGGAATTGTTTCCTGTGTTCTAAACATAATATTATTTTAAATAAATTTAATCAAATTTGATGACAATCATTTATATGCATGTACGTAATTGTTGATGATATGGTTTGATGAATGTCTACAGATATTTATGTTCCGAAAAACAGCAAACTGTTTCATTAATTATTTACTTCTGGGTGAAGTCTCTCTGTGGTTACACTATAGCTTAATACAAATGCTTCTTTTATTTGTAAAAAATGTGTTGTAAAGTCCACAGTTTATCTACGGCATACATCAACATTACATAAATATTAAGAAGATAATATCAATTTTATCCTTCAAATACCTCATTTATCTACGTACTTAGTTAACGTTTTAAAATAAAACCCGTAGATTTGGCTGACGCCAGCACCATTTTGATTCATCCATCGATAAAATTATTTTTCTCCGTAGTTGGGTGGTCATGGTTTCTTTTACTGAAAATTGTATACATATTCCAATTACACTGATCTTATAACGCGATTATTCAATATACCAGACATAGGCGTCCATAGATTGACATAGGCCCGCCCCATTGATCACCACAAAGACCGGTTTCAAGCAGCTGCTTCTTGCAATCTTAATCAGGTCATCTATCCTCATTATCATCAGTCTTATCAGTACAACACTGCTCTTGTCAGTCTCGAATTTCCATTCAAGAGTCTTTCGATTCTAACTACCATCAGTTCTCTGAGATGTGTATCCTGCCCACTGCCACTTCAACTTGCTATACTGCTAGACTATGTCGGTGACTGTCGTTCTTCTACGCATCTCCTTAATTCTGATTCGGTGGCCTAGACCTTTACAATTGCTATAATGTATTATTTAACTAAAATTAAAGTTTAGTAGCACGTAAATGATCACAATATGGACAAACACACTAAAAAAATGTATCATAACATTGAAATGATATAAATATAAATATCACAGGCAGCACTTTATTATAATGTCTGAACACATAATACCTATGAGATATTAAGGAGAAAAAAAGCAAATACAACAACAACAAGAAACAGTTAAAATGATAAGAAAATTCAAAGAAGCCCTCCAGCGATATGTATATGTAATGAGAATGAATAAAATACTGGGGTCATACGATCCATACCCTGCCTCTACGTCAGTCAGTCAGTCATTGGCCTTTACATCTAATACAGATGATTTAAGTAGTATGTGATAGATCTGATATAGGACACTTCTTTTGGTGGCTATGTAAGCCAATACGAGATCGGCAAGAACGATGACAACTTTTCTATATGTGTATACCTAAAAAACCTGATATGCTGAAAGAACCTGATAGTATGGCCATTAAATACTGTACGAGTAGTAATGTTAAGATGTGTCGCCACAGGGTTTAACTCGCAACGAGTTAGCTTATAACCAGCCTCTACGTTATCATAATCAGCAATAGGACGTCCACTGCTGGACGTATGCCTTCCATATAGACCTCTATAAGGACGGGCTGGAAGTGGCTCGCATCCAGCCTTTTGCTGTGATCTTAGTCAGGTTCTCTGTCCACCTTGTCGGTGGCCGTAGCCTATACCTACCCATCAGGCATGCATTTGACAATCAAGATATCGTATGTACAGTTGATTTACAACTATGTGAATCAACTGTAATGATTTACAACAGTAAGACTTCATAGTGCTGAGTGACACTAGATAATGTTTTTTTATAAAGAGGGTACTAGGTACCTTCTTGTTTCTTACTTACAAAGAATGCCTTTTCCGTCTTCGCTCTGATGCCGAGACTTCTACACATAGTACTATTAACTTATTATCACAGCTAAATCTGAAAAATAATAATAATTATATAATTATTATTAATTAATTACGCAATAAAAACAAAACATTACTGTTTTAGATACATACAAAGATCACAAGAATCACAATAGACGTAGATTTGACTGTTCTGTGTTGTTTAACAATGTACAGTTCTTTGAATACAATAACATAAAAAGTGTTAAATATTTAAAATGTATCTGACGAACTTAATGTTAGGCGAAGTTATATTTCTTTTATTTCTATAGCTTTGATTTTAATTGTGATAAATGGAAAGCCTTAGAAAATAAAATGTATTGACTTTAACGTGTTGGCTGCGTGCTTTTAAAATTAAAACTATTTTGATCGAGTAAAAAGTATTATTTTCTAACGTTTCACATTAATGATATAATATACAGAAATTGTTATCAAGACTTTCTCAAGTAAGTATATCACAATCAGACCCTATGATTTTTTTGTTGCCCGGGGCATGGACACTTTGACATACCAACAAACTCTAAACCCGGGACAAACATATTCCGTGCTCGTCACATAAATGTTTGCCCTTGCCAGGATTCAAAACCAAGGCTCCGGGACCAGAAGTCACGTTTCAGATCTCTGAGCCACGGCGACAGGTAAGACATATCATAAGTAAGCGCAAATATATCTCAACTTTATTTCAATGGTATTTTTTACTAATAAATAAATATTCGAATTCCAGCTTATCCATACCCTAGTGTACTGGCCATGTATAAGTCATACTTACAACTCTTGACTTAACAACCGCCCACTGTAGAGAGACGATGCAGCCCCATAGTCCCCAGAGCTTTCACTCTCCCATTCATTACAGAATGATTCTTGCCGTAGAATGCCTCGAGGATCAGCGCCATGCCAGGCTACTTTATTAGGCCTGAAAATAAAATAGCGTGAACAATAGTACACTATAGTATGTCCTTCTAGCCTCCGTGTGATACCTATTTTTGACTTTGCGTAATACCGGTCAGCGCTAGAGTTTCGTGCCGCTACCTGTTAGCTGTCTACTGACGGCGCGCAAATGCAAATGGTGCCTCGTGAGCGTGGTGAAAATTAGAACTACATCTTTCGTCTCTTTTTCTTGTTAGTACTAAAGTGAGACAAACGTATTGAGCAAAAGCGCCACCAAGGAGGTTCGATCAGTCGAGGTTATTGTCGTGATGTGAATCTCCTTAGTGAATTCTTGTAATTTTTTTTGCAGGTATATCAAAAATAAACGTAAAGACTATACAACGGAGTAGGTGGTAGAACTGGTATTTGTTTGGTGTTTGAGAGTACTTTACAGCACGTTTGCGTAATTTTTAAATTATAAACAACGTACACAGGCATTGTGAAATATGCACTTTTGTGAGAAAAAAATGTGTTCGAAAAATTCTTACACTGTGCAACAAAATAAAAATTTAGATTTATACAAAATGCTAATATTAAAGTACTTATGTATTAAAATGTAATAACCTGCAATATTATCCACCAAAAATCTAAATATTTTATATTTCCAATTTATGACCTAAGTATATAAAGCGATCATACATAGCTTCGGAGAATACAACCGCTAAGTGACGAATGGTCTGAAGGTGACCAAGACAAAGGCTTTGCCTAATTATAGGCCTATAGTTAAAAATGTAATAAGATCAAAGTGCTAATTTTACTTAACTAACGTATCTTTTTTAAACTAAAAAACTGTAAGTAGATTTATTCGCAAGTTTTTTTCTCTCGCCTTTTGAACAATTTTTAGCCACCGTGGTTTCACCTTAAAACATATTTAAGTTGTTTAATTTTAATAAATTACTAGCTGACCCGGCCACGCGTTGCTGTGGCCAACACGTGGTAATTATGCTGTTAAAATGTAGCTTATATGACACGTTCGTAGATTTACCATAGCAGCGCCATCTATTGATTACTTACTCAACCCAGTCGAAAGGTATCGACATCTGTTAGAATCATTTGGAGTTAACAGATAATTGTGACTGTCAAATAATAACAGACAAATAATTAGCAATAAATTAAAATTGCGAAAATAAATTATAAAGTTTTGATCAATGAAGCACAAATAAGTAAAAAACAGGATTAATTTCACTGTATTATCTTCATTATAATATGAATTCAATTTATACTTCAGTCTAAGTAACACGTGGCCGGCTATGCTAACACCAAGTATTTCGTTCACTACAAAATAAATTTAATTAATTTTATAGCGTCAACAACACGTGGTAATTATGCTGTTAAAATGTAGCTTATATGACACGTTCGTAGATTTACCATAGCAGCGCCATCTATTGATTACTTACTCAACCCAGTCGAAAGGTATCGACATCTGTTAGAATAATTTGGAGTTAACAGATAATTGTGACTGTAATAAGTGTGCTAATAATTAGCAATAAATTAAAATTGCGACTATAATTTGAGATTTAAACTATCCTATCTCTCAAGTTGGATCGAACTGCACATGGTGTGCGAATTTTATTATAATCGGTTAAGTGGTTTAGGACTCCATTGAGGACAAACATTGTGACACGAGATTTATATATATTAAGAAGATTTGACCACTATATCACGTGATGGACAGTGCCGATGTGGTCTTAGACGTTATCAGGCTAGACCTAGAATGTTTACTGGCTCTCAAGGACTGCTGAACACATGTTGTGTTTGGTGTCAATATTCAGTCAGTTGTTTTAATATACACAGATAAAAGATTAATAAATAACATGTTTTTAATTGTTTATACGTAGAATCCTTATAGACGCCAAATTGGCTCTATTCTTCAACTAAAGTGACATTTTTTTTTGTTTGTTATTTCTTATGCAGAGTTTTTCTTAAAGAAAATGATACTCTTATTGGTAATCAAAATAAGCTGACATATCATTTAACAAATACCGGCCCCATTCTTCACGAATGCGTGGTACAATGCCTATACTTTTCTGGCATCCGCAGAGTCAGGTTGCGACAGCACCTCGATACAACCATATACCTGCCAGAAAGCATGTTCAGAAACAACAAATGGCCGCCGTAAGGCGTCGCGTCGTTGCGGGAGCATTGCACTAAAAACTGTTATACGTCTTCTAATTTGAAGCATTGATCAATATGATGGTTTTATGATTTGTAATAGATAACTCAAATGTTCGCTACCGGCCGGCAGCGTGCCCAGAATGCTAGTAGCATTACCACGTTGAATTGCAATGCTGATTCGTTGAACCAAATATGTGCCAGCGTTTTTTTGGTCACGCGTCGCATCAAATCGATCAAGCGCTCTGGTAAATTTTGGAAAATCCGATGAGCTCCAGGTTCCCACGGACCCAATAGCTAGTGGATTGCTCAAATGTCACTGTTGTAGCTGCAGTATTGTAATTAGTTATTAGTGTTTTAGATTTGTAATATTTGACCACCACTTACCAATGCGGGTCTATTAGGACATTTCTCTTATTAAAACTATAAATATTAACGGGATTGTCTATGAACTTGGCTTCTGATCCGTTAAATATACTATCCCATGAGTCAAAGAGCAGTTCACCGAACAAATTTCTAACTGGAAGCTTTCGTTCTCTTCGATTCACTATAGTCATCGCGTTCATTACCCTGCAAAAAAAAATTAACAGATATTAAATTATTTTTTATGACTGCGGCAAAAGGCCCCTATTTGTCGGGAATAAAATAAACTGCTGCAAGTGGGTAGAGAGTCCTTATATTTTGTAGCGCATTTTGGAACATTTCGCATCTCAACTTTAAGAAAAGACAAACACCTACACTCATCGAATAAATGTTTGCCCTTGCCGGGATTCGAACCCAGGGCCCGGGAGACACAGAAGTCATGTCACTTACCACTGAGCCACGGCGACTGTCTATTTTTTATTTTTTTATCTTACTATCTTATATTTATTTGTCTATTTACCTTTGTTGGGGTCCCTAAAACAGTTACATACGTAAGTTTTGACCAATACGACATATTGTCTTTATTTATGTAAATTTCGCCAATTGAATTTGATCATCGTCAATTTTTTAATTGGTTTTCAACATTAAAATTGCATAATACATGCAAGGCATAAAAACAACAATGCATCACGCAATTATTGCTAAAAGAACATTTTGAAAAACGATTTTTAGAATTATTTTGTTCATGATAAGGAAAAGGTAGCATCTTTGCTAATAAAACTCTACTTTTACATAAGTACTTGAAAACAATAAAATATCGTTTTCGTTTCGTATGTTCACAACAATGGACTGTTTAACACAATTATAATAAATATTCTAAATGAATTTTTGGCATACCATTTATGCATGTGTATAACAAACTAATTACACAACAGTAGTGAAAAATTACACGCTTATAAAGACGCGAAGCCATATTTACTGAAAAGTTTTCAGTGCTGCATCTAAACACCTCACTTTATGATTGTTCGTGATTGTAATAACGACTGACTGCCAAGCGTACGTGGTTATAGAAATTAATCAAAAAAGAGTAAGTCAGGTGACTACTACCTACTACAGGGTACTCGATGCGAAGGCGAACGACTGACTGCCAAGCGTACGTGGTTATAGAAATTAATCAAAAAAGAGTAAGTCAGGTGACTACTACCTACTACAGGGTACGCGTACCCTGTAGTAGGTAGTAGTCACCTGACTTACTCTTTTTTGATTAATTTCTATAACCACGTACGCTTGGCAGTCAGTCGTTCGCCTTCGCATCGCACCATGCAATTGATCTGATAACGATGGTACCTACACTGAAAGCTTAATTCCCTGTGGCGCGGAAGGCATGGACATACACAATGAAAACACAAAAAAAAATCCGGATACGGGACAAACATCCATGCTCATCACATAAATAGTTACCCCTGCCGGGATTTGAACCCAACCTCCCGGGCACCAGATGTCATAGAACTGACCACTAAGCCATGGCGACTGTCCAATTTAAAAAAAGATGATTTGATCCAATTAACGTGTGCTTTTCATTTGTCAATCATTCGGTCCGTAGCTGATGTTTTTAATTATTAATATTATTCGATATTTACCTGTTTGTCAAGAAAGCTCTGAAGTTTCCACCGTACTCTAAAGACTCTTGGTTACACAAATGGTCTGCTGCACTATGGCCTATCCGTCTAGGTGCGTATACTCTGCCTGAAAAGGGGTCATTTAATGCTGCTAAGCGTATCTGAAACACAAATGTACTTTTTACTGAGCGCTTCATCAATTGGGAAAAATAATTTTGGAAATACATTTTACTATTTTATTTTATAAATATTACTCAGAAAGTCGTATCAATCTTCGACGTTTCCAATTTGAAAATGGCGCGTATTTGCAATGCAAATGACGAGATGCCATTGTGTGTGGCGAAAATTAGAACAATATATTTTGTCTCATTTTCTCTTTGGTATTAAAGTGAGACAAACGTATTGAGCAAAAGCGATTCCAAGGAGGTCCGATCATTCAGCTTATTTATAGTCGTAATGAATTCTCTTTTGTGGGATTCTTATTTATAAGGAAATAATAGAAGCTTTAAGGATATTCACGGCGCTTTATAACGAAGTATGTGGCGAAAACAGGGAGAGTATATTACCATACTATTTTTAACTCTGGAACAATGTGACAAGCTTCCTATATGATTTACTAGGTGCGCCGTTTTACCCGCATGGTGATGATTGATGACGTTGACGAAAAGTAGCCTATGTGTTAATCCAGGGTCTAAACTACCTCCATACCAAATTTCATCTAAATTGGTGTAGTCGTTTGAGCGTGAAGAGGTAACAAACATACATACTAGACGCATACACACAACCTTTCGCATTTATAATATTAGTAGGATTTGAGCATTGTTAAAAACAATACTTACGTAGTTGTTTGTGTAAGTGGGACCAGTATGGTGTGGACGCGGCCTCGGCGGCACTGATGGGTCCACGTGGTGTGGTTTCACCGATGGCGTTACATGATTGAGCGTCGGTTCTGATGACGTATCATAAAATGGATTATGACTGACTGGTGGGACGGCTGTTGATGGCTTTGCCTCTCTAGTATCTCTAGTTAGCAAACCTTCCATCTGAAAAACAGGTAAGTAAACTGTTATATATCAATAAAACGCCCCAAATTAATTAATTGTGGTTTTATTCATAACACAAAGTTTTCCCGTAAAAGGCACAGAGCAGAGAGAGCGACCACAGATAATATCTGTGGTCAGTACAATTGTGCGTGGTGAGGTAGTATAACAGACTCTTAATATTTCAGTTCTCACATAAACTTTTATTAAAGTTTGAAAACTCTCTTGAGAGACACATGATAAGGTAACCGACTACACTCACGTTTTATTGTGTCAGATTAATGCCAGGCAGTGCCTGACGCGAACTCCAAGTGGGTGCACGCCTATGAAAAATGTCGTCTGACACGTCCGAAAAGTAACTGTTATTATTCTGTCGGCGTTATTCTGATACGATAAAAGTGTGAGTGTAGTCGGTCGCTTATCACTTTTATAAGATACTGAAACTGCTACTTTACGGCCACATGCAGTAATGCATAATTATGTTATTTTGGATGGGTGGAAGGGCGTTATTCTGATACGATAAAAACGTGAGTGTAGTCGGTCGCTTATCAGTTTTATAAGATACTGAAACTGCTACTTTACGGCCACATGCAGTAATGCATAATTATGTTATTTTGGATGCTGAGCACTGCTATTCGTATGTTTTAAATCAGACTTAAAATATATGCATTGTCAGGTTTACATAATGCGCATGACCCTAGCACTCTATTGCAGTTACTTCAATATAATTTTAAATACATATCGTTAACTATGAATAGTTCAATATACTTATGATTATTAATGAAGTACTTATTGCGAGAAAATAATTCGTTTTCAACATAATGATTAAAATTTGAACATTTTGCTAAATAAATAATTTTGTGTCTTTTCAGCTAAGCTGAAAAACAGCAACAAAAGCAGCTCTTTATTTAAAAGTCTTAGGTATATATTTATTAACTTAACTAATTATGAGAACCTGAAGGGCAATTCTGATTCAACCAAATTTTATTCGCTGTCATTCCTTATATAAAACTAGTCTTGCAAGTCCTTTTAAAACTGAGATATGAATTAAGTATAAAAGACGTCAAGAATATTGTTAGTTTGTTATATACAAGTCTTCATCATCATCACCACAATTCCAGCCGAAGGTAATCCACTGCTGGGTATATTTACGCCACAACTAGACATGCGTTTTCAAGGCAAGTGGTCGCTCATTGCTACTTACATTCTAAAAAACGCTGTCTGTAATCTCGTAGATAATATAAAGAAGTGAAAGAAGAAAATGATATAATATATCTGACAGTTACAAAACAAAGATATTAACATAACAAAAACATAGGTAATAAATAAATAGAATATAGAATTAATACTAGGCTAGACAAAAAAAGACACAAAATAAAATAATTATAAACAATATTCATAATGTTGTATGTATTGCTTCCGGGCTGTTTAGCGGTGGTCTAAGTGAAACTTGTATTCCAGACGTTACATTAGTAACGAGAAGAAGCTGTGAAGGAGAGTTCTACGCTCTTGTCGCCGCCCACTGAAAATGTCAACCGCAGTGATCGACGAAACGTCTGGAACACAAGTTTCACTTAGACTACGGCCAAACAGCCCGGAAGCAATACACACAACATGCAACGCCGGCCGTGAAAGCCTTAGAGTTTACAATATTCGTCAGCATTGATATGTTTAAGGTGAGACTAAAACGCTGGCTGATCAATCAAACTTTCTATAGGTTAAAGGAATTCTTAGAGCATAAATAAGTGGGTACTTAAATGAAAATAAATATTATATGTCTAATACTATTATATTAATGAAAAATATGTATGTATTTATGAAATATTTCATTAAGTTACGTTATTTATGTATGATATATAATAACATACGTTATTATTACTGTGCGATGCGAAATATTTGTATGGCAATATTTTTATTTTTCATTTTTATTTTAATCTTGATTTTAATTTTAATTTTACCAATGACGTGTATAATCTTATACTAATATAAAACTATGAACTATGAACTATTCATTATGAATAAATAAAACACGGAAATTACTCACACATTTAGTTAGAGGGATTCCAACTATAGTTTCGACTACAGTCGGTGGTCTTTTTCATAGGAGAATACGGAGCGCTCGCGGACGCAGTAGCGATTTGCCTAGTACTGTACAATGTGGTCGAAACTTTAGTGGAAACCCTCTGACTTACTACGTGAATAATTCCTATGTTTCATGTATTCATAACGTGTTAAAACCACGTCAGTTTTAATACCAAAACAACTACGCATGCATTAATTTAATAACGCAACTCTGGATTAAAGAAAATTTCTAAAGATAGAAGGGAAACAGTACCAACTGCTATGAAAATAAAGAATATAATAAATTCGTACACACCTTAACATATTGCCAACCCCGCTCGACCCTTATCAACAATATATTCTCTTGGAGAACGTACGCCAAAGTTCCCAGTGGAGTTTCTGAAGTTCGCTGTATAAAATGAAAACAATTATGTACATATTTTATCTCTTATTTTCTTGCCTATAAGGGTGGTGGCATACTGCGTAGATAAAAAACTCATATGAACAGTTATAAAGATTGTTACATTGAATTTGATTTCAGTTCTCGTTTTCTGGCAGAACGTGCATACGGAATGCTTTCGAATACGTACTAGCATAACAATTTAAAGATGAAGTACGTAAGGAAACTTCGTCAATATAAGTGATATTTGTATTTAGTTGTAGTAGAGATTTATTCATATATCAGCTGCCGGGAACAATTTGATTATTTGGGCATAAATTGTGTCTAATAAAATTGGCATTATTTGGAGTATTTGAATTTAAATATTTTATTTATTTATTTTATTTATCAACATTCACACAAGGTCTTCAGGTCCCAAACTAGGCAGAGCCTGTACTATGGTAACCTGATGACTGATATACATACTTATATACATATACACACCCAGACACAGGTCAAACAGACATGTTCATACACACAAATGTTTGACCTGTCCGGGAATCGAACCTGGGACCAGCGGCTCAGAAGGCAGAGTGCTACCAACTGCGCCAACCGGCCAAATATTATTTGTTATTATATATTATATTTTTAGCCATGGTTGTTATTTGACTTTTAAGCCTCCGCATTCCGAATTGTTGTCAAAAAATTCAAATATGAAAGCTCGATTACATTTTTTTATTGACGTTCGTGCAAATCGGCAAATGACAATCTAGACAGACACATATCATATTTTTCATTGTACCATTGCTTTGTATGAAGGTTTTTATGTTACTTTTTTAAACCTGTTTTTATATAATATTTGTGTTTTAATTCACTCTCAGTATTTAATATAGTACAATAGTAGGTTGCGTTCTAAATTTAAGTACTTTGCATACAATAAAAAAAAGAATTTGTGGTTTAAGTTTCTACATTCAGCCCAGGCATATAAAGATGTAAGTGAAGAGCCATATTATGATCTCAGTGTGCGACCAGCGTTACGTTATATTATGAGGTTAAATTCAATAATCTTATTCAAACATAACACAACGACATGATGTAAAGGCGCTCTTTTTGGGCAATAATATTATTGGCATATTATATTTTTGTGTATAATAAAATTTATTATTAATTTACTTATGTCGGAATTTTTAAGGCCTCCCAAAGCTCTGAAATGGCTTAAAGACTGTTATACTGAGACTGACGGCTTTGTTGTAATTAATAATTAAGCGTTTTGTTAATAACTACATACCTTTATCAATGCCTTTGTAGTTCTAAACATAACAGTCGACGTTACGTGAACTTCATCATCGTCTTGGAAACCTGAAAATATGATACAAGTTACATATATTGATGCACTAACTGCATCTCGCGGTTTCACCCGCGTGGACTACGGTTTTCCCGCTACCTCAATTATCCCACGGGAACTACAATGTTAGTCTTTTTGAAATGTTTTAAGCATCACCGATCTTGCCGTGGTGGTACCGGCCTAGAATAGTACTCCCCCATCTCTTCCCGTGGGTGCCGTAAGAGTCGGCTAAGGGATCACGTACCAGAAGGTGGGCAGCAGCGTCTTCTGAGGATTGTAAATCATACTGCGCTCGCCAACCCGCATGCCAAGCGTGGCGAGTATTGGCAAATCCCCCCTATATGGGGGAGGCATATGTCCAGCAGTGGACGCACATGGCTGAGAGAAGAAGAAGAAGAAGATCTTTCAATAAGGTTATAAAAAGCGACTCATAAAAAAAATATTTCCGTTGAATAAGGTTGTGTTATTATGTTGTGTGTTTATTTATGTTTTAGTGTCGGCGAATAAGCTACCAACCAATCTCACTGTCAGAGTTTTCAATCTACTCCCATATCTTTAAAGTGAGAGGCGCCTTAGTGTAAGTACCGTCCAAAGCCCTCAGTTGAAAAGGCCTTTAGCTTAAGGGAATATACCAATAAAAAAGCTGTTTAATCTACAAGCATCACGTAGATTATGATCGATAAGGCATATTTTTATACAAAATATTTTTATTTTACAATATTTTTTTAATACTTTTTTGTAATTATTCAACGTCTTCTGGAAACTACTCGGGCTCCGAAGATACACGCCCAGCCTAGTTTGGGGTTCACAATTTACATATTTTCTGTAATTTGTTTTATTATACTAAATGATATTTTATCTTTTACAATAAATATAATTACCGGCACTCTCAAAGCCATAAGAGAGCAGCGTATTCTGCGTAACAATGCCACCTGGTTCGCCTTTAGGCCCCGATATAGATAGCCCAGGAGGACCAGGTGGACCGGGCGGTCCTGGAGGTCCAATTATCGGTATTTTGTTGCATTCAGAACATATCCCAGCTGGTCCTTGAGCTCCAGGTTTGCCATCGTTGCCAGGAGTGCCAGGTTCTCCTCTGTCACCCTTTTCGCCTCTAAACTAAAAAAAAAAACATAGATCTCAAAACAGTTTTGATTCATTCAAATAAATTATTATAGAAAAAATAGTAATATGACTGCCATCCAGGAAAAAAATAACGCTACTTGAAAAATACGTGCCAATTTAATTAATATTTATATTAATTAAATTTGAATATTGTTTATATTCGAGTCTAAAAACTATCGCGAGTTTTTTCCATAATTGTAATGTAACAAACCGACTAGGACTCACGTGGTAAACACTGGAAAATACTCTCCGACCAGTTTCGAACTTATTTGCAGTTCTTCATCTGGGAGTTATGATCGTGCCAGGCGGCGAGCGCGAGCCTCAGCACGTAACTGAGGCTCGCGCAAATAAGTTCGAAACTGGTCGGAGAGTAATTTTCCAGTGTTTACCACGTGAGTCCTAGTCGGTTTGTTACATTACAATTGTTTATATTCAATTTCTTACAAATTAAGCAAAATGTTATAACCACGGGAATATAAGTGCAAAGTGGGGATATTGAGTGAGATATTAAGTGTGTGCTAATTATCATATAAGTAAGATATAATATATAATAAATATAATACAAAATGGTAAAGCTAACCGAAACTACCATTAATAAAATATATGATATTATATAATGTATTATGTAACTTGTATTGACCTTAAGAGAATTGAATTCATTATAAGCTCTCATTTACTAAGTCTCTGAAACAGTTATTTTACATCATAGGATGTATGTATATATCGTCAAAGATTTTTGTAGTTATCGTAAAACAGTATCTATACATAAATTAGTGCATTATTAAATTATTTTACGATGACGTTACGAATATCTTTGACGCAAGGCATTTGTCATTAGGACACATTATTATACGATATTTTTTGCCATTGATTACATTGATTTTTCTTCCTGAGTGTTCATAATAAGACCTAAAATGTTGTAATACTCTGAACAACTATTGGAAATTATATACCGGTATATGTAGTAATACTTGTCGATAGATTTTCAATCATGGTAATATGCAAAAGCATTATATTATAATTTGGTTATTTTGCGCATTACTCGTAAGCTGTCAAATTATTTGGACAAGGTGGTTGTGGTGGAGAAAGTCAAAATAAAAAAACTTCGCGGCCAGTCACCGACTCCTTTCTCAGACTAAGTGACTGCCCTAACTGGTCTTTGTCCTTAAAAACCTTAAGAGAAGCCCGAAGAGAAGAAAACTGAGTGGATTAGAAAAATATTGTTCTTAAAGCATGAAGGCCTTTTGTGGACACGAATTCCAGTAATTAAATATGCGAGTAAGAAGTAGATGCATAAGCCAAGCAAGGATTAAAAAGTATATTTACCGACGATCTAGGAACTAAAAATCTTACTCACAACTATGCCACAGACTGCACAATATGATCACGGTTGGCATAAATAACGAATAATATGTTTATTGACTTACCAGTTATTCTGTCAGAATGGCAGACGTGCAGAATCTGACACACCCAGTTCTAGCACGTGCACTGTAGTGCAAAACTCAAACTATTAAAAAGATGAATGGATGTAGGGTGTAGATTAAACACTTACCGTTGTTACATTGATCGGCACTGCACATTCTCCTTTTTGCCCCTTTTCTCCGATTGTCCCATTGAAACCAGCGAAGCCCACAGGTCCCTTTAATAGGAAACATTTTGCTTAGTACATTTAGAATAAACATTAAAATATTAAATAAGTTAAAAGATTCAGGCGATTTTTAGCTATAAACGCTGTATGGAAATTAAAAATATTTGGCGAAAATCCCACCGGTCTTCAGGATGTTTTGTGTTGACGAATGTAACACAAAAGCTTTTGTCTAGATCTCATACTGAAATATAAAGATTGAAAATTAAAAACAGAACTTGAATGACAGTCTTTATAGGCTTGTGAACTTTTAAAATTTATGTAGATATATTCTAAATAAATTTTAAAAGTTACCATTTCGATACGCTCTTATATGCCAACTGTATCGAAATGTTAACTTTTTTCCATTAAGATACAACTTCAGCTGGACCAAGGAGGTTGCAATGCAGTTTTTCTACATATATAATCTGTGGACGCGGCGCAACACGCATGCGCGATGAGCAAATAGATTGTGGCGCTAAACATTTACAAATAAATATGCAAACATATCCTGTGATTTTACGTAAAATCTATTTTATGAGATTAGATAAAGTAGTGTATGAAACTGCATTTGGACTTAAAGCACTCGTGTAATGCTATAAAAAAATCGCCTACGGCTCGTTTTTTTAAATTACACTCGTGTTAGAACCCTTATTATGATACTGTTTCATCAATTACTATTATTGAAGAGTTGCATGTGTTGTCTTTTTTTTCCTTTATACATTTGCAAACGCAAAGCCAGTACTTAATATATCGTGTATTCTCCTTAGCCGAGAGCATTTTATATGTCAACCAATTATTTGTACTTTGAGATAGGCCTTTTTCTCTGAGAGAGAAAAATAGGCCAACAAAACCAACACGCTGATCAAAGCGGTTAGCGGCCAGCAAAATATGTCGGAGTTCTTAGGCAGGCCTAGGGCTTCCGATATGATTTGACGACTTTTGTTTTGAGATAACAACTGGGACTCATGGATTGGAGTGCCCGTTGAGACTGGCAGAGAGTTAAAAATATTATTTATATAAAATATTTATTAGGTCAGCTTACGCTGCCATATCGCGGAAATAAATAATAATGATAATTATAATATTATAAATGTGAAAGTTTGGATGGATGGATGTTTGTTACTCAATCACGCTCAAACAACTGGACAGATTTGGATGTAATTTGGTATGTAGATACTTCAGGTCCTAGAATAATACATAGGCTACTTTTCATCATCATCATCATCAATCATCACCACGCGGGTAAAACTGCGGGGCAGTTAGTATATAGTATGTATGAAACTAATTGATGTGTTAAAATAAGGTCAATTTCAAATTGATTAAAAATGACACTCGGGGCTCATCCAAACTGACATTGTACGTTCAACCCAGTTGATCGCAAAGATTGCATAGAAAACGTCCACTACGAAATAGAAATGTGAGCCATTCTTACCATTGGTCCAGCGGACCCCGTATCACCTTTAGCTCCCTTAGGACCAGTTTTTCCAGTAGCACCAGTTTTACCGGTATATCCCGTAGAACCACGATTACCCTTTAGCCCTGGTACGCCACGGTCTCCTTTGGAACCCTTTTAAAAAGATATTATATCTATAATGAGATATCAAGTAATAGCAGTGTGTATAAATGTGTGAGTGTGAGTGTATGTTTTTGCGTGTTTATGGTTATTATGGGTCTGTGCTTGAGTGTGTAAGTCTATATACATACACTTAGAGTAATGTTTTTAGTGTATAATGTATAAGCAGGTGTTCACTTATTCAAAAAGCAAAGGCGTGCGTCTATTGAAAAAGGCTTGTGTTTAAAAGTGGATTAATGAGGCCTAATGATGATATAATATGGTGCATATCAGATATTGATTATGTCAGGTACAATTTTATTTCAATATTTGTAATGTTTTTGTTGTTATACCTACCATAAGTGACAGAACAACACTTACTATTTGGAAAAAAGTAACATTATTAATAATTAGGGTTGGGTTACAAAACAAGTTAATATAAAATAGTATAGTTTACGACGGATGTGTGTGTGTGTATAGATTTGGCTTTGGGTTTTGCAAAAAAAAATGCAATACGCGAAATTTTATTAATTAATAATTTTACCTTCATTAGAGCTATCTGTGAAGTTGGTACAAGACCAGGAGGTCCCGGTTCTCCTTGGTCACCTTTGTGACCTCGAGGCCCTACAGGGCCTAGGTCTCCTTTTGGTCCTTGAGGACCAACGGATCCCTTTTCACCGTCTCTTCCGTCTTCCCCCGACGCTCCAGAAGATCCCGGTAAACCTTGATCTCCCTTGCTCCCCTGATAGAATAAGGTAAGTAAGGAGGTCATTTACTTTCAATGCTGATCTTTTTCTTGACTTTTCAAGTTTGTACAAACAATTTTTTAAAATGATAACGTTTGTGCAACGATAAAAGTATAAAGTTCAGCAAACCTTTTTGCCGTCTGTCCCCGCATCACCCTTCAAGCCTCTTAGTTTTTCCACTATTTGCGTATCTGTAATTGAAAAAAAGTTACTGACAGAAAATGGTGTGGCTTGTAAACGCATTTCGTTAACACTGCTTAGGTATACAGCTATTTTCTTAATACATTATTTTGACAGTGTCCCATGTGAAAAAGCCAACTTTAAAAACATTTTCTAATTTAGTGAACTGAAGACTCATTTAGATATGTTTTGGAAATATGTTTTAGCGGTGGTCTGAGGGTTACATTGGAATGACTATCCAAACTCCTTTGCAAGATTTCTAAAACGTATACGAGTACTATGAAAAGTATTGACAAGTTGGTTCTATCCATAAAATGCGCTTTACTAATACTACTATACTACATGCCATTGAACTTATTAATTTTATAAATCACTCATGTACGAGTTATAAAAGCAAAACAAAAGAAATTGATATAGATGAAAAAAAATACGAAATTCTCATCAGTCAACCAAAAAAACGACAATAGCAGCAACGGTATGCCGCAAACATATCTTTGTTATTGCAAAGATATGTTTGTATCAGATGCCTTTTATCTTTTTATATCATTTGATTAAAAAGGGACGGAGATAGTCAACCTTTCAAAATACAACGGATTATATCGTAGTCACAGTTAAAACGTACATAGTAGGTAAACATTGCAGTTTCTACTAATAACAGGCAAATTCTAAGGGCGTTTCAGATTAGTTACAATTTTGTTTGTGACGTTATTGTAACTATTCAATAATATGAAAATAAATGTTACAGTAAAACCGTAAAATATTGCCTGAATGTTCTTAATGTTTTTATAAGTTTTCGCAACGCACATGGTGTAAGGGGCCGTATCGGTAAAATTTTCACAGCTTCGATTACATTATTGACATTTTCATACAGATCCGTCATAATTTAAAAAGATTACATATTTATTTTTTAAATATCACACTCAGACCTCCGCACTAAGATTACCTGTGTCGCGGGAGGCATGGACACAACAATTATAGCACACAAACATCCAAGACCCGGGACAAACATCTACACTCATCGCAGAAATGTTTGCCCCTGCCGGGATTTGAATCCAGGTGATGCAGAAGTCATGTCACTAACACTAACCACTGCGCCACAACGACCGTCGATAAGTTCATCTAAGGAGATTTAATGGTGAATAAATTATTCAGATCGATCCAGTACTTTTGGAGCCGTTCAAGACAAACGACAAACAAAAAATAAAATATTTCTTCCTATTAGTATAGAAAACAAGTACTGATTTATTTAATGAATGTCTGTAAAGTTACTTTACATTTGAATGACTGGTCGGTTGGCGCAGTTGGTAGCACACTGCCTTCTGAGCCACTGGTCCCGGGTTCGATTCCCGGATAGGTCAAACATTTGTGAGTATGAACATGTCTGTTTGACCTGTGTCTGGGTGTGTATTATGTATATAAGTATATATATAAGTACGTATATAAGTATATATCAGTCATCAGGTTACCATAGTACAGGTTCTGCCTAGTTTGGGACCTGAAGACCTTGTGTGAATATTTTTTTTTAAAAAAAAAGTAGATAAAAAAGTAAATATTCTTTTAACCCTCCACTCATGTGCCCGGGCCACAAATGCAGCAACATTGTGCTAGCACAGTAAAGCTAGCTCAAGGCATCTAGCTCAATATCTACTTTTTTACATATTATTTATGTATATATTTCACATTTCATACAATTTAAGAAAAGATTAACTACCTTTTTTGAAAGTAAACCATTGTTAAGTTTAAATCAGTTTATTGATTTCGAATGACGGTGGCATAATTATCAACCTTTACCTTGTAAATGTAAGCGGCTAGTAAACTTTATATTACTGACCTACTGCTTACGCATTGTCTGTGGCAGCGTTGAGTCAGGATAAGGATCAAAGCCAATAGAGGCAACAGAACAAAAAAATGTTTGGGGATTCAATCTACTTACTTACGTTATTACATTTACGTGACCAGAATGACTCGTTTGATATTTAAATTTATTCAGGTTATCTATCTCTGAACTAGAACGGAGAGGTAAGGATATATAGACAGTAAATTGTTTGGATGAGGGTAGAATTTTGTTTCGATTTATTATTGGTAATGTCTTTTAGTCCAGATTGTTCTCTAGACAAAAATAATGGTAATATGTATCATCTTTACTAATATTATCAAAAGGAAAGATTTGATTGTTTGTTTGCATTGAATAGGAATTCGAAACTACTGAACCGATTTATTAAATTCTTTCACAGTTGGGAAGCTACACTATCCCCGGGTGACAAAGGCTATACTATATTTTCAAAGAAATCAGGGATCCGTATAATTTTGATTGAAGTTTATTACCAGAGCGAAGCCGGGGCGGATCGCTGGTATTATTATAAAAACTACTGTGAGATCAGTTTTTGACAGTCGTTACTTTTAGACCCGTAGCCTAGAAGTTCAATAAAGAACCTTAGAGCGAAAAAGACAATGGTTGGAATCGATAAAAGAAATAAAATGTATTTAAGGAAAGGCTATTCAAATAAGACGTTTACATTTTAGTGATTATATGGAAGTACTGATTTTCTTTATACAGCTTTGTCGATCACAATTCAATCAGAGATTTTTTTCATATGTACACCTAAAGATTATAATAATATTCGACTCCAGCGACCAATGTGAATAAACAGTTTATCGGCTGGTAGAAAACACAGATAAAACAGTTTTTTTTTTACCTATTATAAGTTTGCGTTTGACAACTGTCTCACCTGATGTTAAGGGATGACGTTGTCTACGATTTAGCACGCAAACCTAGAAGGTACCTATTCACTCGCGAAACAATCAAAAAAAATAACTATAAAAACATCTCTCACTTATAATATTGGGGATTTTTTTGGTGTGGTAACAAATATAATAAATATTATGGACCACGAACAAATTAATAAAAGTACCACGAACGACTGGAGATAGTTACACCCAAATCGACTGGCTGTTCAATTGACCAACCGAGACTTTATACCTCGCTTGAGAAGAAAATTGGTGCTTCAAAGTGACTAAGAACTGAAAGTGCCACTAAATAAAGAAAAGGGGACATTACTTCACTGGACATCACACCCAACAAGTCAAATCACCCACAACGCATCTGCTGAAAGTGAACACTGGGGTTTTTTTTTTCCTAGTATAGTACGCATACAAATGCATCCTATAAATATATTACAATCTAGCCTAAAGAGCCAATAAGTAAATTAAGTCTAACTTAACTTGCTAAATTTACTGTACTAAGAATGTGTCCTTAAACACTTTTCTTATTGTCTCTATTTAAGGGGGAGACACTTTGTTCATGTGTGCGCTATGAGCAGTATTTTAACCATATTACACTAGCACACTGTCACTGAACACTACACTAATTCGAACGGTTTTGTTCTTCTGAGTCTTCTCACTAGATCGGTCTGGTCAAGGAGCATAATTGCCTCAACATTAACATGATGATGAACTGAAATGATTGGCTTAGCTTTGTAGATTTTTTTTTATTCAAAATTAAAGGGCTTTTTCGCCATTGCGAGTATGCCGCCCTAATTATAACTACTAGTTAACTAAACTAACTATTACTACTAACTAGATAGCACACACAAAAAAGGTATCATTCTTACTTTCGTAAGGGTCCATCTCCGGATCTAACAGCTCTGACAGGCTTGCAGGCATACCAGCCAAACCGGGAGCTCCTTTGTCACCAGTATCCCCTGTAAATTTGGTATAAAATAAACAATAATGGACTTATGTAAAACAAATTTGGCATGTGGTAAATTAAAGTGAATGTTATAAAAAGTCTCGTATTTTTTATACCTTATAGTTCTAGCGTTTAACCACTATCTCAATTGATGGTCAGTATATTATATGCATATAGAATTGTCGACTTTGATTGATGACTTTATTATTGCAGAATTAACGTTGGCTGTAAATACATACTAGTTAAATCTAGTTACGTTAACACGGTATTTGATTGTGTGGCATGTATAGGTAACTTTGGACATTTTACAATTTTATTTCATTGGCATATCGAAAACGGTACTGACTATTATGAAAACTATTTGTGTGTTGATGTCGTTTTGCTTTTATAATAAATTAAATTGAGATGTTTATACCATTCCCCCTTTAAAAAGCTTAATATGTTTACTGAAAACAGTGAACAGATAGCACTTTTACTATCTATGTTTGTGTTTGAATTTTAAAACCCAATATTCATTCTCCATCTCAATGCAACCTCCTTGGGCAAAATACACGATACAAACTCTTTGTGCAAAGAATACTCGATGTACAAATTCGTTGTGCAAAATACTCCTCGATATTTGATTGGTCTCCATTTTCGACAAGGAGTTTTATTCTAATGCTAACATTAGAATAAAAACTGTTTTATACATCGAACATATACTCTATAGAAAGAGTTTTACCTACAGCGCCATCTTATAGACGTAAGCTACAAATTCGCTATGTGTGACAGTTTACTTGACTCACCACGCAATGATAATGTAGCGAACGAATCAATCCCTCACTTGCTTATGGTTCATCTATGGCCCTCACTTTAAGTCCATCCTTTATTCACTAATTGCCTAATACACTATTTTCCAAGAAAACCCGATATTACATTAAGTCATATAATGCACAAGTCTTATATACTAGCTACTCTTGAACAGTACAAGACATTGTTTCCCTAAGGGCAGGTAGGGTTTGCATTCAATACAAATAAAAATGATAACCACGCCGAGATATGCTATATAATATGGCTTAATAGCAGAAACAGAAAGCAGGCAATCCTAGCAAATCCGTGTTATTTGTACGATACGGTATTCAATCCTACTATCCCACTAATATTATAATTGTCAAAGTTTGGATAAATGGGTGGATGTTTGTTACTTAATCACGCAAGGTGGCTGAACGGATTTAGATGAAATTAGGCATAGAGAAAGATGATAGTCTGGAATAGCACATAGGCTACTTTTTATCCCGGTAAAATGTATGATTCCCGTGGAATAAATGATGTAGCGGGAAAACCGTAATCAACGCGGGTGAAGCCGCGCGGCGCTACTAGTTATTTATACGATTGTAATACTATGAGTGTGACGCAAGCATGGATTTATGACGCAAGACATACCTGTTTCAGGCACAAGTTCTATAGTAAACAATGACATTTATTTATAACTACATATAAAATGAGACATATTGAATCTATTATAAGTATTATAACTTGATAAAAATATATATTCCCAGTATTTTAATTGTCGTTACGCTTGTTACGAAACAGTAGGTGAAGTATTACGCTCAATGGAATAGTTCTTGATGGTATAGAATACACACACAAATAAACTTAGGTATTGGCAGACGTCTAGCCAATTTTTTTATGTTTTCGTTTTACGATCACTAAAAACAATTTTTCAGGAAGTCTGCCATCAAATGTAATGATTAAAACGCAACAATTTTTATTTCGCGTGAAATCTCTTTCATTGAAAATTGATGAATTATAAAAATGTTATTTTGTGCATGTTTGAAACAAAAACATACATATTATATATTGATTAAAAAATCCTCATCGAAACTTAAGTATAGATGCTCACCTTTTTCTCCCCTTTCGCCATCTCTGCCATGGTTACCAGGTATTCCTGGCATACCATCTTCCCCTGCTTCACCTCTGTCTCCTTTTTCACCTCTTGGACCTTCCAAGCCTTTATGCCCCTGTGTGTAAGAATCAGTTAATAGACAACACTATCCTGATTTTTTTATGATTCACTTTACGTGAACATAATAAGCATATTTCAAAAATTACTAAACTTAATGTCATATAACATAGTTTAAAACCGACTTCAAAAAAGGAGGAGGTTATAATATGTTCAATGTATTTTTTTTTGTTTTATGTTCACTGAATTTCGCCCCCGATTCTCAAAATTCTATTTTTGTTTGATAGAGTTGGCTCCATTCGAGGTGGTCCCAATAATAATAAATACATTATAATATATAAATATATATAATAATTTAAAAATCAAGTTCATGAAAATCAGACAATCCAGGTGAATAAATCGCTGTATTCACATTGATAATTGATCCTATAAGTAGCAAAGGCCACTGAAAAGGGTAAAAAAAATGTTTACCCAAAAAATGGAACCGACGTCTAACTTGTCGAAGTCTGTACAATGTGCACAATATTTTGATAATAGTTACTTTTTGAACTATCATTTGACTTCAACAAGTTATTTGACACTTTTCAGTGTTTAAGTCGGTTCGATTTTTTGGTATTTTTTTTTAATAATATATGATAGTTATTTGAGCATATTTGATCTTAAATAAGGCATAGTTGAGGTTACTACATAGTATTGTACTTATAAAAGAAATTGTTAAATCGGTCCGAAATGATTTGTGTGTTTATATAGCAAACATTCAAAAACGCAATTCGGTTTATTTTATAATTAGAAAATAATAATTAGAAAGAAAAGTGTAAGGTCAGGACTGTAACATTTTATATGCAAATCACATTTTTCATCTGATTAGTTTTCACTGACCTGATCACCTTTATCTCCTCTCAATCCTTGCTCCCCTCTTTCACCTCTTTCTCCCCGTTCGCCCTTAGGCCCAACAGGCCCTGGGGGTCCTTGTGGTCCTGAATCACCTTTTTCTCCGGGAACGATCACCTGTCTTGCTAACTTGTCAGCTTCTGTTTCCTATCAAAATAATTTCTGAGCAAAAATTATGAACTTCACTGCTTTAAAAGATCTCTTTATTTGAGTTCAAGTAGTTTTAAATGTAATAAATGTAAAATAATGTAATAAGGGTAAAAATGTTGTGCCGAATTTGTTTACTTTATGATGTAAGGATAAAAGAAGACTGATCTATTTTATTAAGGTATTATAAAGAGGAAATAAATTTTTGTTTGTTTGTTTGTATTCAATAGGCTCCGAGACTGAACCGATATGAAAAATTCTTCCACTGTTGGGAAGCTACACTATCCCCGGGTGACATAGGCTACAATAATATGTTTAAAAAAAAAATAGGGATTCTCATAATTTCTAATTTTGCTTCAAGCTGGGACGGACCGTTCTACATAAAGTACGAAAAAATCTTTACAGTTAATTTGTAGAAAAATATTTAATATTTATATTCCTTATAATTTTAATAAAAATACAATAATGTAAAATATTGTCAAATGTATTGATGTACTTTGTTTATTAGCTGCTCCCCGAGGTTTCCCTGTACTACGGTTTTCTCACTACGTCAATTATCTCACAGGAATTCTACTTCATTCAAGATAAAAACTCGCCTTTGTGTTATTCCAGGGTATGAGCTATCTTCATTCCAGATTTTATGCCAATCCGTCTAGCCGTTTCAGCATGAAGGAGTAACAAACATACAAACGAGAAGCGGCATACAAACTTTCGTCTTTGTAATATTAATGTGATGTATTGTAACCTAGCGTAAAAAATAGCCTCACCACGTATCCGGTTCCTGGAGGCCCTGGCGGCCCAGCTAATCCTTGAGGCCCAGGCGGCCCAAGGGCACCATCTCTACCAGGTTCACCTTTAGATCCTGGAGAACCATCTCGCCCAGGTGTTCCATCGTCGCCCCTTTCACCAGTTTCACCTTTAAGACCTTGAAGACCTCGTTCACCTTGTGACCCTTGTTTACCCTGTTAAATTTAAAAGCATAGTGTTCTAAGAATTCACTAAGGAAGTACTAAAATGTATTTGATCTCAACCTTTCTTAAAGGATTTTCATTAACTAAGTGACCAATACAAAGTTACAAAAAGATAAAATAGTTGGCAAACTAATCTATCTAAGGCCTTATCTGTATGGATTATATTTCTAGCGAGGGGCGAGAGTATATATCCAGCGATATAAAATAGGGTGGATACTCGATCGCCCGCTCGAAAACGGCACCGTCAAAAACAAGGCATATGCTTTGTTTTGCTCTCAGCCACGTGTGACCGCGCCAATCGTGTGACGTGTTGAGAAGCCGAAGTGAGAATCCAATAAGTCATAGTTGAAAAACTCTCGCAAATTTTTTACAACGCTATTTGCTATGATGTTAAGGTTTATTATAAAAATGAAACAATATGCACTTGTGAACTAAATTTATATTAGCTAGAGACCTTTATGCCTGTATTAGTAAACACTGGCAAGGGGACATTTTTGCGGTGTGATTTTCATAGAGACTCTACACTTTGACTCATAGAGACTGTGTATCTATAATATATTTGATTGAAGATTTTATCAGACTGGTCCCACTTTAATTGATGATTTATATCACAGCTGGGATATGGCACAGAAAGAATTAGAATTAGAATTAGATTACTAAGCTATGTCTAATGGAGATAAGTCAAATTTGTCGGATGCAATTGACACTTCTGACTATCATAGTATCATACAATCACGACGACGTCTAAATTGGGAACGTGATTGGCGGTAGTTAAACCTTTTTATAAAATCATGTCCCTGGAGACAAGCCAACTCCTCCATCACTAAGACCAGTGAGTATTCATCTATAAAGACATCACCGAGAGTGTTTTGTCTTGTTAGCTAGATAATGAGGGATTTGATGATAAATCCGTCAAAAACTGATGCGTGTAATTTTACATTACAATACGTTCTTTAATCTATTTAAAAATGCAAAACAGTTGCATGGTCAGTTGGTGAATCATGTCATCCATGTTCTTTTTTTTATAAGAGGTTTGGTTATTCTCGATCCTGCAAATACAATAATCACCGTTGAACCAGTCAATCCTCGAGGACCTTCTACGCCCTGTAGACCAGGTTCCCCTTGAAGTCCCCGCATCTCTGGCATTGTCTTTAATAGGCTGGATACTACACTCTCTGAACACGAACATGTCTGAAAGAAAAAATGCAATCGGCAATTAACACAAACCATTTATGTTTGATTCGGTGACACAGCTTTAGACATAATATATTAATAAGAGTTTTATCTAATTATGATTGCTAGTGACATTGCAATCATTACTTATTAAACCAGTAGTATTTTCAAGACTCCGCCTAAACATTTTTATTTCAATTGTTGTGAATAACTTTTACTCAACTGCAAACAATAAGGAAATACCCGTAGATTTGGACTAAAGACTTCGCCTAAGAATGAATTTTTCAGTAAATTTGAAGAATGTAAATCAATGATTTACATTCATGCATCCATGATTCTACAATTATATGGAGTTATAAGACATTTCGTTTGACTAGAAATTGCATTATTTTTTGAGCAGCTATTTATCTGACAAAATAGCACTTTAAATAAACTTTTGAGAGTTTTTATCATACTTATAATCTACACGCGCTACGGGAAGTCTCAAGCGCTGCTAGTCCACTAGTCTCAAGTGGGCGCTTTAAACTTCTAGCAGTTTAAAGCGAAAGTACAAGTGAATAGGTATCTTCTAGGCAGGCGTGCTCCATCGTAGACCGCATCATCACTTAACATCAGGTGAGATAGTGGTCAAACGCCTGCCTATTCCCAATAAAAAAAAAAAAAAAAAAGTTTCGTATTAATAATAAATGACATTGAAATGTGGATTTTTTTAAATAATTCAAAAATATTATGCTTTAGTAGTAGTTGATTTTTGTGTGTCGCTTATACCTGTTAAATTACACTTAAATTATTTAATATTAGTAGTAAAATTGATATAAAAATTGTATGTTAACTGGCCTTATATAACGGTATATGAGCGTAAATAGAAAATCTGAATATGAATGATTAATATCCGTGCCGCTATGTGCTGAAATAAATAGTATAACTACATGTATATATGTCTATGTATGTAACACGTATGTATAATATACATGTAGGCGCGTATAGCGCGCGAATGGTCATAGCTGGAACGAACTCGGAAGCCTTGGGACTTGTGACCCACGGTGGTGGAATAAAGGTCCCTTTTACATCATGAAAACATTCTCTCTCACTTCCGGTTCTTAATTTGCTCCAGTTAAACAACAGAGAAAGATAGAGAGAGAGAGTGAGATCTGACAGTTACAAGATGCCACAATAGATTCCACACAATTATTCTTTTTGCTAACAGACTAATGCTGTTTGCCTCTACCGGCATTTACAGCTTCACCGGAGGGTTTACAGCTTCACCGGAGGGGATGTTTGCCGGCCACGGTTGCCACAGCTTATGTACTACCTTGTTTTACATACTACCCTCTTTTAATAGCAGAAATAGAATAACAAATGCTACATACCTTCACTTAGTTAACTAATCGTGTACTAGCAAAACCTACAGTCACTTTTAACGCTTTCTATTTTGATTGAGTATCTCACACGCTCCGACATACATATGATACATACATATGATACATACATACATACAGACATATATGGTTTCTAATACATTATACTGTTTGTACAGGTATAACGTAAGTTACTACGAACGCACCGCACTCAAGATCCTGATGAAGGTTTCCGGAAGAAGCCGAAACATTTGTCGATCGTGATATCGACTACGCGTAAGTGCTTCTTTTTACACGTAGAAACAGTATAAAGTATGAATGAACGTGAGTTTTAATAATATTTTTGGGCACTAGTACTTTCGATAAATTTAAAAGCGGGATTATCACCATGTAATTGTACACTATTTTTTAATTTTTTAAATAATTTATATTAAGATATATGGGCTAATTTAACCATACGAAAAAGAGGCGTGAATACTCGTATATCAATGACTAGTATGTATGTATAGCGAAATTCAGACAATTAAGAATATTATATGATTTTTATCGTGTTTGCAATACTTTGTCATAACTACCGCTGCAACAGAGCTGAACTATCATAATCTCCATAAAAAAGTTAAATTGTATCCCATGAAAATTGTTTAGTACTAAGTATATATTATATTCTAAATACCCCTTCCTCTCCACGCTTTCCAGAAGGCCCTTCTATTCCTGGAGGTCCTTGTGGTCCAATGTCTCCTTTGATAGATTCTCCTGGCTCGCCCTGCAAAAAAATTCAATTAATTTTGTAACAAGTTATGAATCGCCATCACTATGATCACTTCAGCAGTGGGTAATCAAATGATTACCTAGTAAGATTTTTATTGAAAAAGCTAAAAAGGAAATTCCCCTTATTTTTATTTCCAATACGACTCAATTTAAAATAATTCATTTGAAATATTAACTAGGAATCGAATATAAACAACTATTGTATTTATTACTGTAGTTAAAATAGTATTAAATACTGTTTAATGTGCTAATTATGTTATGTACACATGTTTAGGAATGAAGTTAGGCTCGTCAATGTTAACTATTGTAACCGTATATATATTAAGTATATATTCGGCGAAGGTAACACCGTTATCAAATTACAACGGTTGTAGGGTACTTTGGAGTGTCTGGCCAGCGATTACCCTCAAGGTTGAAAAACTGTCACCAAACACATAGTGTGTTCAGACAGCAGTCCTTGAGAGCCACTAAGCATTCTAGGTCTAGCGTGATAATATCGATCACACCGTCACTGACTATCAAGTGAGATATTAGTCAAACGCTTGATCTATACAATATAAAGAAAGACTGTATTTTGGTATTTTGTTAAACCAAATTATCCCAGATTTTAAATCACAAAATTGCAGACAAAATCATGATTTCATCCGAGAATCTCTGATAACTTGGATGGTGCAAGTGGGCCGTAGAGATTCTTTTTCAAAAAATGGTGCATAACTCTACTGGCAGTACGTAAATATTAGGTTATAAAATGGATAATTAAAACCAACGGATCCTGGCAGAAGGAGAATGAGCAAATACAATGTTAATTAATTAATTAATTTCTAATGCTTTATTCACGTCTCAGTTCGTGGAATATGCAGCCATACGAAAATCACGAGCTATACAAAGCGTTTTCATTTCCCGGTACTCGTTATGTAACTTAGGTACCTATACTTGTAGCTAACGCCCGGTATAATTTAATAGTATGAGGTAATAGCTATTCAAAAGGCTATTAGAGCATGACTTTTGTCATTTTTGGGTAGGATTGGTGAAGTAATTCATCATCACATCTATAGAATACCAACAGCTACATTGGCCTCTCCATTGATCTCCACATGGATCAATTGGAATTTAACAGCATTCAACCACTTCCTGCAAACTTCCTATAATATTTGTCAAATCCAACTTTTGGACGGACAATTTCGCTGCGCTTGTAAGTTCATGATCATCAATCACCTTGCCACCATTGCCACCTGCCACACCTGCCATTGCCATCTTGCCACACCATTAGACATTATTATGTACCCTGCAGTACTTTTTTTCTTTCTTTCTTTCTTTGTTTCTTTCTTTCAGTATGCTTGCCCTGCTATTACCCTGGGCTATATTGGTGGCGTTTTCCAAGGGTCTACTCATATCTGATTAGATTTTGTAGAGGAATCCCGAGCATAGATCTCTCCATAGTTCGTAATACTATTTTAACTTGCAAAGCCTTTAGTGAGACTAGTCATAAGTGCATACCTAATTTGATCGAAAAGACGTCACGAATTTTCCGAAGATATCTGTTGCATTGAAATAGTTATTATCTATATATAAATTTATTATAAATGCTGTGTTTAAATTAAAAACTACAAAAAATGTAATTGGTCAGGCTATCTTCTCAAAACTAGAGGATTCTAAATCTATCCGCTAAACTCGGTCAACATGACATATTGTGACGTTTATTACTGTTTTGTCTGAAATGGAGACAACTATAGAGACTTTAGATCGCAGGCAAGGGCTGGATGCGGGCCGCTTCCAACCGGTCCTTGTGGAAATCAATGGGGGAGGCCTTTGTCCAGCAGTGGACGTCTTATGGCTGAGATGATGATGATGATGATGATAGAGACTTTTCTGGTATTGCTAGGTGGAACTTACATTCAAATTATTTGAAGGCGCCAGTGGAGTGGCTTAGATGGACAAATCAACAAGACGCTATTCTGTAGTTGTGGGTTCAAGTCCACATGCAAGCGGATTTTTTTCCTTCAAATAATTTGAACATAACCATAGGGATATTCGCCTGCAACTATACACACATATTTATTTATGCCGTGAAATGGAGAAGGAATAAAAACTAAGAGGTAATAAAATCCATTAGGAAACTCTCTATAACCAGCTCCCACGATCGTTGATAAGTTATCTGCACATATTTAATTTAAGGGTATCTTTTTATCGGCAATTAGCTCAATAAGTCTTCTGCTACTGAGAATTCAACTTGCTACCCTGCCTATATATGCGAGGTATGTTTCAGATTTTTGTAACCGACCATCCCATTCTTAAATTGATTTCATGCAGAGAATTCATACAGTTTGCTCTCTCCTTAGCTGTTCAGCTTGAGAATACTTATTAGGCTAATACTTATATATAAGACCTATCTGTGCTATATACTGTTATATTAAGTCCTGTTTAGACATGTACACTTACTTTCAATCCGAATTCCCCCTTTTCACCCTTCTCACCCTTTAGACCTTTAAAACCTATTTCTCCTTGATCGCCTTTATCTCCTCTCTCTCCTTTTTCAGCTGTTGGTGAGTCTGTAAGAAAGCGTTTAATTATAGTACTAGTCACTTATATAAAAGTGTGCAATATATACATATATGGACACACCTAAGCATACAGTGTCCGTAATAGTACCATAATATATCTGTTATTTTCACTATTATAAATAGTTTATATAGTGGATGTCACGGCATAATGGTTTTTAACTTTAGTATTGTGTACATTTTGAAACAATACTAGTAGTTTATGAAACTGTATCATAGGTTATTAAAATACGAATGTAAGTGAAAAAAACGAGCGGTAGGCGAGTTTTTTTTCTGCATTACACGAGCGTTTTAAGACTACACACTACTAACTAACACTAGAAAAACCGATTATGATAACTCTTTTTTTAATTACTTATTTGAAAGGCGGTGCTTCTTGTGTGGTACCATTTGAATTCAACAAATTTGCTCAGTAGTTTTTTTGAGATTATACTTTACAGTAGTCAAAGATGATTTCATGATTTTTTTGTCAAAACACAAGGCCTTTACGCGTAATATTGTGACATCCTTATGTATGCTATGTACTTTTTCAACATCATACACTTATGTGGTTTTATTGCGATTTTTATTACTTTTGTATATACAGTATTTTTCTCAGTGCTACAGATTCACGTGAGGGTTAACTGCATAGAATATTCATATAGGTGCATAATTGTAACAGATAATAAATAAAAATACCTGTAGAATAAGAGCTCCAATCTCTTCCTCCGTCTCCTCTTTCCTAAAACGTTTTATAATATTATCAAATAGTATTCTATCAGAAATCTAAAACTCATCTTGCATAAGGATTTATTTTTATCTCAATCTAATCCCTGTGGAAGATGTGCTTAGAAGTAATTATCAAATGTACCTTATTTATTATATACATTGCAAAGCAAAAGCCAATTGACGGACAGAAATACAAGCTCCAATTGATAAAAAAAAGAAAATTTTGTGCCAACTTACAATGTTCTCTGGTTTATCGTCGTCCTAGAAAATTTAATCATTGTGTTAATCGAAATAAAAAGCCAAATCCGTGTAGTTATTATATTAGTATGTAGTACGAGGTCCCACGTATTGTTATAAGACTATTAGAAATTTAAGTCAATTAATCATCAATCGATCATGTTCAATAAAAGTGGTTGTTCATAAAAAAAAATACTACAAAAAAATAAAGAAAAAATATTTTTCAAACGAGTTTGTAAGTTTTTCATAGCAAAGACTATGATGCTATTTGTGTTGAACAATTTTGAATTTATAAAACAGAACAGGAGAGAGAAGAGAACACTTACTGGTCTTTTTTCTTCAGTGTAATCAAGCTACGAAAGAAAAAATACATGTTTTTGTTATTAGCATTATATACAAGATTAAGAAAATTACACAAATCATGTAGTTATATACAAACCAAATTGTTTTCTTATTACATGGCCTGGTTTAAAACGCTACCTCCGAATGAAAAGTTATTGTACCTATAGATCTTTATAATATTCGTTTGAAAAATCTTTAAGGGTAACAATTTTTTTAGCGTTTGTACCACATGTGATAAGATTACAATTTGCCACATCTAAGAATAGTTATTACATAATTTGTGTAAGTTAACATATTTATTGCGAGCACAGGTATATTTAAGACACTTAAACAGAAAAGTAAAAGATTAATGGTCGTGATTCTGTTAATCAGTAAAACTAGACTAACTAAAGGCTTACAATAAAATTCTAATTCGTTTAACTCCATACACAACTATCATGCGCTTGTATTCTACACAACTAGCTCTTAAATTAAATGAGTTTTATCCAATTGGGGGTAGTTTAGTCGCCACGAAATAAAGTAACGCCTTACTTTATCTAAAACTACCCACCCTTTGATTAACAACAACAGTTACTTTTGTCTATTGTTTTTCATGGGAGTAATAAACATTTGGACTATCGTAACCTTATACAAATTATCTCATTTAACACATTTTTTGTTAAATTTCTTTGACCCTTCTGTTATATAAATATTCACAACATTAACATAATTTAAAAAATTATGTTATTGTTAAACTAATTGAATAAAAGAATCACTACCATAGCGCCCGTCATTAAGGATTATATTAGATGATTAACTAACATTAAAGTATATTTTTTGAGTCCAAAAGAATGCAGCATAAGTAGTTCCAACATTGTTATTGTTCATCACATTTCGTAAGTAATTAACTTCATTAAAAAGTATAATACAGCCTCAATAAACTAGGACATAAACAAAATGAGAACGAGTAAATTAAATATGATAAATAAATATGATTTCCTTGACTTTTTAATATTCGATAAATATAATGATTTTAATTATTAAAATATTACATATTACATAACGAGGTAAACAATTATTACGTATTAAGTCTTATAGTTGAAAAAGAGCAGGAATCGTTTTACGAAACCTATTTCCTGATATTGCTTGATATGTAGGGTCCTCGTAATGTATTCTCGTGCAAAGTTTATGATAGCATAACAGTATATATCTTCAACAATGTTGGTACCTACTTTGTTAAAATTTTGATGAGCACACAAGTACAGAGAGCCGGGGTTATAAAAAAGTGTAGCTGCGAGAAGCAGTGAGTCCGGACAAAAATATCAAAAAAATACTAACTAATAGTTTATCAAGTAATTTCGATGCCTGAAAAATACAAATTTATTATTATTACATTTTTAATATTAAACAAAATTTCATTTATATCGGAACGATAAAAAATTCATCGCTCAATACCCTTTAGAATATTGTATACAATACGCGCAGCCGAAGTTTGTGGCTCTGAAGTGAGGCTCTGTGAAGTTTTGCGCGTGTACCGAAACTGTCGCAAGTAAGAGAGGTAGTATAATGCGACAAACAAATATGAAACAAGTATGAAAGAGAGCGAGACAGTTATACATTAATCATGCCAGAATCATTCCATACAATTAGTGCTGAACGTTTCAAAACTCCACTATCGAAACAACCGATTATGTTCGTTATTTTGATAATTTAACGTGAATTGTATTATTAACTCTTTGTTTCAATTAATTTTTATAACTTATTTTATACTTCTTAATCGTGCTAGTACGATTACCGATTAAAATGGTTTAACCAGTATCAGAGTAGTTTTCGATTATTTAAAATTTTAAGACGCCAATTCGTAGAAGCTCAAAAACTGCTATTATGTAGCTATCTACAGACAACTTCAGTTATACAAACTAACACTGCGACTACTGTAAATAATTTGACTTTTAGCATAGTATTTTTATTCTATTACGTTTATTATTCTTTTGCGTAACAGTCTTTCAACATACATACGTATTACATGAAATAAGAAACGAGATAAATTCGGAATACAATTGAATGAAAACTAAAAGCTGTGTTACTAAAAAAATACATGGAGTTAAAAAAATAAACCTTTATGAAGGTATTGAAGCAGTTTTATTTCCGAATATTAATTTATTTAAATGAATAATTTGATCTGAGATTAATATCATATATGAAAATCAAACGCCACAATTGTTTGGCAAATGATTTCTGATGATCTCTTTATAGTGAATAGTAAACGATTACCAGTCGCATATGACTGTAAAAAATTTACTATATCAGATAATGCTGATTTCGACTAGGACAGGTTGGAAGCGACAGTTGTGTAGATTAGAAAATGTTCTTCACTTGTGTTCTCACAATAGTATAACTGTTCAAATAGTTCAAGATATAGTTTGTGTTAGTTTACCCTCAAACTAATTTATTTTTTGATGACGTTTACTTTTATAATAATATTCTACTTTGATTCAAACAAATCTTCTACATGCAGTTATTTATTAGCTCATTATTGCTTTATTAATTGTAATCAAAACTTATCTCAAAAACCAATCGGTAAAAGAATATTATTTAAAACTTTTACTAAAATATATTCGGTCGTTTTAAAATATAATTACTTACATCAGAGCATATCATGTTTAACATTGAGTCATCATAATCCGGGTAAATGTTCAGTTTTGATATTGTACCCTGTAACAAAGTAAAAAATTTTAAGTACATTTAAAATGGAAACATTACTTTATTTAAATAGCATTCTACAAATTGGTAACACTACCACATCTACTATATTAACATTTGAGCAAACAATAGCTGTTGCTAGTCCTGGTGTCCTGGTAGCTTAAACTCGCTCTGTTCGAACTGGCTACGAGTCAGCAGCGTGTCCAGAATGCTTCCAGAATTGCTCCGTTGAATTGCAATGCTGATACGTTCAGTCAAATATATGCCAGCATTTTCGGCTACGCATGGCATCGACCAGGCGCTTTATAAAAGTTTGGGAAATCGAATTAACTCCCGCTTTTCACGGGATGAATGTCAATATAAAGTGTTTGTTAATACCAAAGTATTATTGTAATCTCAACTTGTTCGATTATAATTCCTTGATGCCTTTGGCATTATAATTATCCTAGATCAGCAAACGTATCAATCGATACAGTTTTCAACCTACACTGTAAATAAAAAAAATGTAATAAATAATAACAAACATCATTAAAAAATAATACTTGTGAGAACAGTTCATAGAACAGCTAATTCTGATTTAACAAAAGTTGATTTGATTTGCTAATTTATTAATGAAACATGTTTTCAAGCAACCATATTTACTTTTATTAATAATTCTCGCGGTAACGACAAATTAGCTTGAGCTGTGTGTACACCATAAGAGTGGAAAATAAAAAGCTTATAAGTGTTATTAGTTTTTTTAGGCTCATAGGTCATTTCAGTAAAGTACATATTTGTAATATTTTAAGCCAACACGCATCAGAATTTGTCCCTTTTTGCCTGTAAAGACCCGCGAGCCTCTATAACGCCACCGGAACCTGTGAATCACTTAACTTGACATTTGAAAGAGTGATATAAAAACAGTAACTCAAGCAAACGTCTTCGATCAGACAAGGAGCTCATGTGAAAATATTTAAGCCTCGCCTCGGAAAAAGCATGACGCCACAAGAAACATTTCTGTATGCTTTCGAATTATTTCTGTACATATTATAAAAAAGGTTCCGAATAATTCTACAATATTTCAGGCTGCTCAGGCTGGAGTTCTTATGTCGAGATAATCTGGGGGTTAATGCATTTGCTCAATGTAAATACAAGTAATATCAAAGTTTTAGTAGATAATAACATAAATATTATTAATACGATTTTTATCACACTCAAACATTCGCGCTAGGATTCCCTTTAACGCAGGAAGCATGAACACACACAATGACAGCACACAAACATCCAAGACCCAGGACAGAGACCTAAAAGTCATCGCATAAATGTTTGATCTTGACGGGATTCGAACCCAGAGCCCCGGAGACCCCTTAGTCATGACGTGATAGACGACTGAGCCACAGAAACCATCAATGTATCATATGGTAACAACAAATATTTTTACATGAGCTTCTTGTCTGATTGAAGGCGCTTGCTTGATATAATACGATATTATACGTAATTATTACTTTATCCAATACCCATGCAAATCCTAATCCAGTCACTAGTTCGCGATTATATCGAACGGAAAGGAAGGTGGTAGATAATCTGGGCTCAGACGAAAATGAGGTGAAACCTTCTAAAGATATATTCTGCATTGACGCGAAGCAGTGCCTGCCTTATTGTTCTGGTAGAAGATTAAAAATGTCACGTAATCTGTGTGACGACATGATCCCGGCTTAAATGAAACTGACGTTGAGAATTCGACGGCCACGATTTTATGAGAGAACTTTTCAAATGAATCGTGTCTACACACGTTAATAACAATTTGTATGATATATTATCATTTCATATTTGCTTTAGGGCTGCTTTATTTTATTTATTTTATATTTTGTTTCATTTTGTGATCAACCAACAGTTATAACGTTTATACATACAATTTATACCCTACACCATAATAATTATATATATTATTTATATAGTTCTCTATAATTTTAATTATGACACAAGGTTGAATTTACAATAGTAATTATGTATATCAAACATCTTATCGTTTCAAAACAAATAGAGGTTAACATTGGTTTTTAATATTGATTTTATTTATTTATAATGAAAAATTACACGTCACGTATAATTATAAGTTATATACAGTCAAAAATGTATGGTGCATACGCCTCAACAATAACGTTGTATACACGTTTATAATTATATTATTACTTGAGTGCTTTAAATCAATTATTAAGTAATTAAAAAAACATACAAATCCACTTCCACTACTCATCAATAGAACATGTCTAACGTTTTCTTTAAAAAAGTAAGAACATCATTAGTATTGACTACTTAATAATGTTTTATTTTTTAGTCGATTAAATACTTATTTTTAAGGTTAAATCAAAAAGTACCGGTCAGTTGTCCATCTGGCTTTAATGGGACCACATGAGAATTACTCTTTTAGATAATTATCTTTCATAAATAAAAAAAGAATCATCAAAATCGATTCATAGTCCAGTCAAATAAAGTTTGTAGAAAAAGGTTTGAGGTTAACCCATAACAAAATACAATTGATTTGAGAACTTTATTTTTTTAAGTCGATTAAAAATGTCTGCGCCACGTTTTTATAATTAAAATATGAACTTTTTGTAAGATAAAATATAATGTTCTTTCTACGATTTACTAAAAAATTAAGAAAGTTTACGACGGATGTAACTCATAAAATATGTAGAGTTTATTATTCGAGCTCGTTAAATAACGCCACGTCATATCATTAAAATAATACAATATAATCTACCAATATAATACCAAATTTCGAGTCACAGTGTTTGTTATTCTCAGATAAATTAACTAGCTGTATACATAAAGTTGTTATCGAACTCCTCCAAAACGGCTTGCCTGATAGTTAAGATTTTTTAACTGACTTCAAAAAAGGAGCAGGTTCTCAGTTCGACCCGCATGTTTTTTTATTTTTTTTATTTAAGTTTGTTACCGCATAACTTTCAACTGGGTGAACTGATTTTGTTCGTTTTTTTATATGAAAGCTGGTGCTTCACTTTTTTGAGCTACACTCTAATAACTGAAAAGTGCATGCTTATACCTAGACGATATTATAGTAGCGGGCGAAGACATCGGTGAACATACCTACACCACAATGACAATTGATCCCATGAGTAACAAAGGTCACAAAAAAGAGTAAAAATTTTTTACCAAAAAATGGAACCGACTTCAACACTCAAAATAAAGTGTGAAATAACTTGTCGTACTGGTCGTGTGTACAAGCAACAGTTCCTGTAGGGCGGCTAAAGTGACTAAAAAGAGAACATAGGTATGCCTAACGTGCGAAGCGTTTTGCTTGGGGGGGGGGGTGTCTGAGTGTGTGATATGTGAACTAAAGTGCACAGTACATATGTAGGTCTCTCAATACATAATAATGAATGAGGTGTTGTGGCATTGGTTTCACATCATCATCTCAGCTATAGAATGTCCAGTTCTGGATATAGGCCTCCCTCATTGATTTCTACAAGGCCAGGTTGAAAGCGACCCGCATCATCATTAAACCATAACAATGTGAAATTATTTTTTGTTGGCCAATAACAAAGTAACCGCAGGACAATTTTTTTTAACAACAGGGTCAACATTTCTATACCAAAAACTCTTAGTCACGAACATGTCAGTGGCAACAGCTTGCGCCCGACAAAGCTAGTGTCTAAGTAAATTTGCAAACTCACTGTACTAAGCAACTAACACAGTTTGATTTCAGACGGATCCTAGTCTATTGCACCTTGCTTTGGAAAGGGATGTTACTGTAACATGGAGTGTGAAACAGTGAGACCTGTGCGTGTTCGTGTGGATGTGGTAAGCAATCGCGCTTCCCATCAGATGTCCTGTCAGTTTATTTGCCACCTGTTGCAGATATACTTATTACAAACAAAGACACAAACACTTTCACGCTCTTAAGCTAGCATTAGGGCTGTCTATGTAGCAAGAGGCAGGGATTTACACAATCACAATACACAATCATCCAAGACCCGAGAACAAACATCTACTGAATTAAAAAAACAAAAATATTATTCTAAGCCCATCATATATTATTCATATCAATTATGAGATTATCCTTTTTCGAATTCGTATAACTCCTTACAATACCATCGAGCTTAATTTAAATGTGGGTAGTTTTAGTCTACACCAAATAACGTGACGACTCATTTCACCTAAAATACCCGCATTTTAATTAAAAGATCTAATTTTATTATTGCCATTTATAAGTGTCCACCACCACCACTATTTAGTTAGTTTTATTGAACAAGAAAACTAAAATTGTTAAGACTCACGTTCATTATTACTTTATAATACGGTACTTTATAGTACTATATAAAACGGGTATAAAGTGACACTTACGTGTAGTCAATATCACGGTCGACAATTTTGTTTCGGCTTCTTCCGGAAGCCTTAATCCGGATTACTAGCTAAAGTGACTTACGTTTCTCGAAACGTCTCGTCACGCACCCGCAGTACACTTATGTACTACTTTTGCTGTACTTCTTAGGAATAAACATTATTTTATTCTATGATATACTATTGTAATTATTATTTCACTCACTTGTTACTATCAGTATAACCGAACAATTACAATTGCTTATTTTTAGATTACAATACATTGATTGAATCCCAAATACAATTTTTTATTACAGTCATGTATTTGAAAAACATTTTGTTTACACCCTTCTGAATGTTAATCGATAATTTATATTCATGTTCTCAGGAAAAATGTGTTCGCTAAAATAAAGTCCTAAAACGTACGTGTAAGAATTACAGAATCAAGTTTGAATGGCATAATAATGGTGTACAATATAGCTCTTAAAGTGTTCTAAAAAACCTATTCAAAAGCAATAAAGATTTCATTGCCACCAGAAGACTTCATTGCATATAATTATTTGAATATACCGTTTTTGGGGAGCAAAAGTTTATGATATTTGATAAGCTTGAATCAAGCATAAATATTTTCATAGGAATGAAAAATAATAATTTTCATAGTTGGTGTAACAAACATTCGTTTCATTTGGGCTATCATCGCGTTTGTGTTACTGTTTGTGATTCATCGTTTAAATTGGTTACGTAAAAAAACAAAAAAGTAAACGTGTCTTCGAATAAGATTAGACATACCATAAATAATAGATAAACGCATCTACAGTTTCTCAACTCTGTGTGAAGAGGAAGTGGATCCGAGGCAGCTGTGAAGTTAGTCCACAACGGATATTACGGAACCAAACGTACTGAATTCAGGGCTATTCATCAAACTATTTTTATAAAGGTTTTTACGGTCGCCGTGGCGCAGTGGTTAGTGTCAGTGACATGACTACTGTGTCTCCGGGATCCTGAGTTCGAATCCTGGCAGGGGCAAACATTTGTGCGACGAGTGTAGATGGTAGTCCTGGGTCTTGGATGTTTGTGTGCTGTGATTGTGTGTGTCCGTGCCTCCCGCGATACAGGGAAATCCTAGTATGGGGGTCTGAGTGTGATAAAAAAGGGGCCGAAATCGCTCTGCAGGTCCTCTAGCCGTTTGGGCTTAATGGCCAGTTTTTTGAGATTATAGGTGCTTATTTAATAAAATGAATACTTTTCAAACATTATTGTAAAGTCTACCTTGCGGATTCATAGTTGAATGGTAAACTGGAAAACACTCACGTCATACTCAAACACCGGTCAAGAAGTAACGACTGTCCCAAAAATTTGGGTTTGCCGGTTCACCAATTAACCTACGAAACACATAACTGAAACTGACGTGGTTTTGACACATTATAAATGTATAAAACACGGGAGTTACTCACGTAATAAGTCAGAGGGTTCCGACTATAGTTTCAACCACGAAGACCACCGAATGTGGTTGAAACTATAGTCGGAACCCTCTGACTGATTACGTGAGTAACTCCCGTGTTTCATACATTTATAACATAACTGAAACTATGCATATTTTCGAGGAGACTAATTATCGATATTTATTTCGTGAACCTTTCTTTTGTTTCATTGATGAAATGGCCCCATTTGCATTACATAGTTTATTACACTTTATAACAATATGCCTACCTAGTAGTTAAGGGGCTGACCGATTATTTTATCTCAATAACACATACATGTCACACTTCAAATTTGTGGCAACATAACGACAAGTGTTAGACAGTCGTAGTTTATTATATGCAGTACTTATGTAATATAATGTAAAATTTTAATTAAGATTAAGTGAGGTTAAGACATTACGTGAGCATCAGAACTAAAAGATTTAATTTCGGTATAGCATTTTCATTTCAAGCTTTGAATGATAATTGAGCTTACAGTGGTGATAGCGAATGGTTAATGGTTTGATTCAGCCATACATATAAGGGTGCTTATTAGAATATAGGGAAATTATGGACGTAGATTGTAGCTATTTGACGGGCGGGTACCGAAAACTATTTTTCCCTTATAAAAAATTCTCGCGGTACGACAAATGTGCTTGAAATGTGTCATCAGAATAAAGAAAATTAAAAGCTCTTTAGATGTGATTATATATTTTTATTATTTATTAGGCCGGCGATTGAGGTAACCTGTAAAGTACATATTTGTAATATTTTGAACCCACACGCATCAGGATTCGTCCCGCCCTTTCCGCGTGTAAACAACCGCGAGCCTCTGTCATGTCATCGGTCCAGAATGTGACTTATATGTGTCATATGGCAGTTCATACAATAGTAAAAGTTTCGCCTAGCATGACATTAATGCAATTAACTTTAAAACTCTTATAATACAACTTGTTTTTTAGTAATTTATTTGTAGAATATATGTATTACTAATATATATATTTTAATAAATAACTATATTTTATACTTAATTATATTTATATTATACTTATATATTTTATAGCACAGTAAGTGATGTACAGTGTCTTTTAAAACTTAAATTTATGGACGCCGCCATCCGTCAGTGTTTTCCTCTCCATCCAAAGGTTGTCTGGAAGAGATCGCTGACAGCGATAAGACCGCCTGTTGTTACATTCATTTTAAAATTGTTTTGTTATTTATTACTTTTGTATACTGTGTTCAATAAAGTAAATATCTATCTATCTATCTATCTGTTTTTTCATAGTGAAAATAAAATATACCTCCTTGATATAAAATTATATATGTCCCAAACAAATGCATAAAGATATTTGCCGCAATCACATTTTCAAAAGATATACAGTTGGTTGTGAGACCATTCGTCTGGGGTCATGGCCCGGGGACTTGGTATGACATAGTGCTTGTGTCACGAAAAATAATGCCGGGCTTACTATATCTTGGAGCCAGTGGAAAATGCGGTCAGGACAGGAAAATGTAAAATAATGACTAGAGTTATCAATGAGTAGCTACAATATGGGGTTCAAGAGAAGAGAGAAAAGAGAACAGAGTAAAGATTGTCATGAAAAAGTGTCACATTGTGTGTTCAGGCACTAGTCCTCGAGAGCCAGTAAACATTCTAGGCATGATAACATCTTTGACCACTTCGTCACTGACCATCAATTGAGGTTGAAGTTAGCGTTAAACTTTCGCATTTATAACATATGTGTGATAGTACTAGTATGGTGTAGCGTTTGACCAATATATCAGTTGACCGTAAGTGACGATGCGTCGCGAAGTTAATTAATGAAAATGCTCAGAGGTATGTATATCACATACAATTATATTTCAGCAACTCGCAGCTTTTACTTATGGTACCATTTAGATAAATAACTTCCACGAAATAAATTGTTCATGGTAGTGGACACGTTAACTAACATCCTGTGTTATCAACGCCGCTCGTTGGCGAGATATACGAAATGTATATGTATATGTTGTTTGAACCTGTCCAGGTGTAAAAGCCTCGTGCCCGCTAATTTGTAAACGCGGCAGTGCGTGTAAATTTTTTGCCCTGGATATACCTAGACAACGATAAAGACTGTAAAGTTTTGCTCATCGTTAGTCTAAAGCAACCATATCTCACGCGCAATCCTTAACATATATTATTGCGAGCGATATGCAATGCATTGCAATATAAAATATTCAATTTATATATCTTAAAAAAATATTTTATACAATAAAAATAAGCAACATCAAACAGCCTCGTGTAATTTTGTTACGTTGTAAGTATAGTATTGAACGGCATTCAGACTATGATTTCTACTAAAAACAGGAACAAAAACGTGATTAAGGAGCTAGACAAAAAATCACTACACCCGCAAGTTGTGACCTTGGAACATTCGTGCCGAGTACGTACACTCTCTGTGTCGTGCATAGCAGTCACGCTATTCGCGCTGGTAGGTATTATAAAATCTTTTTTCGTGAAACTGTAAACTTTTGCGAAAATTACGGCAGTATATCCCGGAGATACATCACCGGCCTCGACGTTTGAATGCCTCGTTTCTCAAGTGCCCACCCTACACTTTGCACAATTCGGCGCGTTTAGAAAGTCGCGTTTTTGTCCACCCCAAGTTTTTTGAAGAATTGTGTATCACTTTTTTAATTTTTATACTTTTTGTGGCGGAAGCAAGCGTTTGTGACAGTGTGATATATTACGAAAGTTGGCGCTTTTCGTCACTCATAAGGCTTTTATATTTTTCTTTTCTATTTATATAGAAAGTTTGTTGACTTTAGTGTAAAATTGACTATAAGTATACATAATTCTATATACGTCGAAAGACTGCTCAGTTTAGATATAAACTTAAAGTTAATAATTTTTACCCTAAAACACCGACATAAGATATCAAGTACTAGCAGTACTAGGCGAATCGCGACCGCGTCCGCGAGCGCCGCGTATTCTCCTTGAAAAAGACCACCGAATGTGGTTGAAACTATAGTCGGAACCCTCTGACTTATTACGTGAGTAAATCCCGTGTTTTATACATTTCTAATAAGATATCAAGTTTATTTCTATCGAATGTATTTTGTTGCCGGGAATTTGCCCTGGAGCACTTACTTTTATTTCTCCTTGCCCATTCTATTCATGAACGGCTGGATGGCAGTGCGACGAAAATGAAAATTCAACTTAGTGTAGGGTACACTAAGTTGAATTTTCATTTTTATCAAAGTATTTTGCTTCCAAATTCATATAAATGAGAGAAATTCATATTCAGAGCGCATTAGAAGATGATTATGATGATGATGACAGAAGATGTTTTATTTTTGTGTGGAAACTCGAAAACTAATTGACCTTTGTAGATACAATTAAAAATTATATATACTATCTACGTATATAAAATGTAGAAGATGGATGGAAGAACGGACCGAATTAAAGGGTCAAATTGGAGTTCAAAGTTTGTATATAAGTCCTATTTTCACAAAGCTGCAACAAAAACTGCTTACATAAGTAAATGGAATAAATAAAATTCAAACGGTATATAGATAGATTAAAGATAGCACAACTGACGAGATCCCGGGACGGCATCAAAAGAAAGTGGTCATTTAATTTAAAATCTATTTAAAGCGAATTTTGAATTTCCACTTCTATGGTATCTGGCACCATTTAAAAACCTGTGGTTGACCTACTTATTTTACCTTATTTTTTAAAAATCTGTCATTTTTATTTTCATTTACAACATACGCCCTGCATCGCACTCGCAAAGGTAATATTAGAGAATGTCACCTATCGTATACCTTCCAAACTCACCTTGCATCAGAGTAATTTATCAAACTGTAAAATATGGACCTGCTATTGGAAAAGCAATTTGAAAATATGTATCCATTTTACAAACGGGAATTTCATCTCTTATACATAAAAGTTATGAAACTTATATTTTGCATAAGCTAAATTTTATGCTGTCGTAAAAAAATACAAGAAATCATTTATCAATCCAATATCAAAAATTGTTCCATCGACGAACAGTTCAACCGAATTTGTTCGTGTAAATACATCCTTTTCATTTTATGAAATACTTAAGTGGCAAACAAGCCGCAAACGGGCCGCTGATGTTAAGCGATCACCGTAGCCATGGCCTATGTATATCTGCAACACTGTGTTCATTACGATACGTTTACAAAAGGAGAGTTAACAGAGTCTTAAAAGGATTCTTTTCAAGACTATGTTACCTCTACTTTTGAAGAATCCCATACTGTTAACGATATTATATGTTTATATGAGGTAGATGTCGCAAAAGCGTGTGGAAACTGAGGCGGCAAAATTTAGACAATTGTCTTGATTTTTATTACGACGCGTATTTCAAGCGCAAGTCTAAACATTATATACAACATACATATAACATAGCTATCCTTTTCTATATTATTTGTACCGTATTATCTGTCGCAGTAAGCATGTTTATGTCGTAAAGGAACAAAATCTGCGCACCGCGCACTATGATTATACGTCATCTTTAGTAAAACATCATTGCATACTGTAGTTACTCGGGAATCCTGAGTAGGAAAGCTCTTTCCACATTTTGCCGGTGCATGACAAAAACGATCCGTTTGATTCGCATAGCGTGTGAATCTCATGTGTAAATTTTATGTGGAAGGGATCTTTCGCTTTGAAAGGTTTACAGCGAACATACACACAGCGTAAACATGTCAAAACAATGTTTGTTCATTGTGTACTCAAAAAAAATGATTTATCATTTAGATGTTTATATAAAGTGGCGAAGTCCTTTCTCTCTTTCTTTTTCCTCACGCGTTATAAACCCATTGTCTTCTTTCCTAAATAAATTTATTCGTCTTCATGTAAAATTAAAGCAAGCGCTGCTAACAGTACTCTTCTAGAATATCGTAACATTTTTAGCAAGCACGTCAAAATGCGACAGGTACTTCAAGTGTACTAAAAATCACGACACGCTTCGGTGTCGGTACCGATATGTACCTACGGATAGCACGTCACGGAACTGTACGGTACGGACTCGTACGGTACGGAACTGTACGGTACGGAATCGTACGGTACGGAACTGTACGGTACGGAACTGTACGGCACGGAATCGTACGGTACGGAATCGTACGGTACGGAATCGTACGGTACGGAATCGTACGGTACGGAACTGTACGGTACGGAATCGTACGGTACGGAATCGTACGGTACGGAACTGTACGGTACGGAACTGTACGGTACGGAAACGTACGGTACGGAATCGTACGGTACGGAACTGTACGGTACGGAATTATACGGTACGGAATTATACGGTACGGAATCGTACGGTACGGAACTGTACGGTACAGAACTGTACGGTAGGTACGGAATTGTGCGATACGGTACGAAGCTGTCGGTTACGAGTTGGCACTGTTATGTGCGGATGGGCCTGTAAAGCTGTGAAAAATCTAACGGAAATTGTCAAGGCACTGAAAAAAATCACCTTTATAAATCTTTATTAAAAACCTATGTAAAGCATAGCTGGATGTCGTTCAACTTAGATAGATCAGAAGGTCTTCCTATCTCTGGGAAAGTTAACCAACTTATTAAACGGGGATTACAACTTGTTATTATAAATTCTTTGTTTGAACTGAACAGAATATTTTCCTATTCTAACAAACGTTTAATACTTCAGCAATAGAGAAATATTTACAAAATGTTTAAGTAGGACCTTTTGTCGGTTTATTGTTCTTTCAGAATCAAATTGACTTTAATATTGAAAAAGTTTTTGTTTAGAAAGGATTCTAATGTTTTTTGTATACCGTTTTGAAGCGTAGTGAAATATTTATAGTTAATACGTCTTATCGTTGTAGTAATTTGCTAGTTAGAATTTTGCTGTTCAAAATTTGGTGATCAATTTAGTACGTTCATATTACGCGTAGTCTACGTTTATAGATTTTATGTCTTTTTATTATATGTGATACGAACAGTGGTATTTTTAGTAAAGTGCTTTGACGCTTTACAAAAAAAAGATTGTGTATTTCAAAATCGATTGCCAAGTGTCTCTTGAAACACTCATACCGTGTTTTCTTATGAATATTTTCTAGTAACGGTACGTAAAAACGTTTTTTAATCATGGATGTCCATGGATTTTCATTTATTATATACTGGTCAATGTATCAGTAATATATATATATATATTTTAAATCACACCCTTTCCCTTACGCTAGGATTCCCTGTGTCGCGGGAGGCATGGACACACACAAACACCCAAGACCCGGGACAAACATCTACACTCATCGCACAAATGTCTCTGCCGGGATTCGAACCCAGGGTCCCGGAGACACAGAAGTCATATGTCACTGACAGTAACCACCGCGCCACTGCGACGGTCGAATTTATTACCGGCGGCCGATATTAAGTTTTTAAAAGAGACTTTAATAGGTATAGAGGGTTGGCACTGTCATATAGCTGGAAAACGTATTTTCATGGTACCGTGGAAAGTGTGTTGGAGGAGTGTAGAGTTATAGTAAGTTACGCGTGTCAGACTGCTAGAATTCTGTCTGAAGAAAGCAGTAGCAATGAAGAAGGATCTTCACAGGCTGATGTGATGAAACATTGGTCACCACGTCACCAGCCAGCCACCACAGCCCGTGGCCTCCTGTCGAGCAATACGAGCGGCAGCCCGCAGTGCGAGAAGGGACGTTTCAACGAACGTACCAAGTAACATATAACCTAAAAGGTTATATGTTATATATAACCTAAAAGGTTATATGTTATATATAACCTAAAAGGTTATATGTTACTTGGTCTTAATATTCTCGAATGGAGACCACGGACTGGTAAGCTCAGCATAGGACGGCCACAGACATAGTTGACAGACGACCTGACTAAGATCGCGGCTGGGTTCGGCCGCTTCCATCTGGTCCTTGTGAATTCAAGGGGGAGGCTTATTTCCAGCAGTAGATGTCCTAGGGCTGAGATAATGATGACGATGATGAAAAAGTATAAAGATTAAAAGTTTGAACAAAAATGTAATTTTAGCGTCAATAGTCACTGAATATATTGTACTGCTATTCACTAATAATATAAAGTATTTTCTGTTAGGTTTTGTGAAAGTGTATAGTCGGCCTATTAGTTTGTATAGAATCACGAGATTCTTCCATCGTTATTATCTAAGAACCGACTAGGACTCACAAATTACGTTCTGAAGCTCGAGCCCGCCTTCTGGCACGATCAAAACTCCCAGATGAAGAACTGTACATCAATTCGAAACTGGTCGGAGAGTAATTTCTCAGCAAATACCGTTTATTATCTAGGGACCGGTTATCTCTAGATAATAAAATCTTATTAATTTATATTTTCATAGAACAAAGCGTGTCTCAAGTATATGCGTATGTCATACACTGGAATGTCAAACCGCAAATGTATCAAGACGGTTCTAACCCCGAGTTCGACCTCGTCTTTAACTACCTACACCACATACGAGTAAAATCATGTTCGAGAATGTTCTTGTAAAGCAAGCAAAGTTTTCCGGTAGAACAAACTGGGGAAAACATAAAGTTTCCGAAACACATGCATACTCCTACTTTGAAAATACAGAGAGTTCATATTTTGTTTGAGCCATGAGTTTTGTAAATATCTTCAAATGTGGTATTTTGTATTTGCAGCTTTTGGTCTCCTCTACAAGGTGTAAGGAAGTAATAAAATAAACTCTTGAAATAAGCTAGAAGATTTTATGAAAATCTTTTTAATTTTTCAAATTATTGTAGTATGTGAGTCAGAGAATTAAAACTAAGTTACGAATTAAATTAAATGGGCCACCTATTCGCTTGACCGATAATTCTCAATCAAATTAAAAAAAACAACAGCCAAGTACATTTGTAACACTTTTTTTTGAAATTGTAATATATCAGTATATTTTGAAATATTGTGAGGTTAGCCGTGTAATATTGACTGTTAAGACATCTACTAACATATTTTGTGTGAAATCATCATTATATATATTGTATTTAATGGTATATTTGTGTAGCATAAGGCGTGTTAGTTATTCATGAGAGTTTTAAATAATTCTTTTAAATAAAATTATACAACAATAATTTTATCCGCAGAAAGCACTGCTGCCCACTTTCTCGTACGTGATCGTACAATTCTAGGCCAGTACTCCACGGCAACAACTGGACATAATACTTACTTAATAAGTACATTATTAAGCTCAACGAATCAGCATTGCAATTTAACGGGGCAATGCTATGAGAACTATGGGTTCGCTGCCATCTGGTAGCGGTTAAGAGCATTTTAGCTATCTATAGGCTGACAACAACAACTGGTTGAGTAAAGCGATCTGTTCCAGACAAATTTTGTCATTAATGATTTATTAGTATTTAATTTTAATAACAGCATCGGACCATAGTGAACAAAATAATAAATACAGTATATGATATTAAATTGTACACTTATATATGAAGTACATAGTGTATTTCTTTTTGTGGTGGTCAAGTCATTGCCGTGGGATATCGGGCTAGAATTGTACCCTGCTCCCATCTCTATCCGTAGGTGCCGTAAGAGTCGGCTAAGGGATCACGTACCAGAAGAACGGCAGCAGCGCCTTCTGGTAGATGTTCTACGGCTGACATGATGGTGATAGTGTTTTCTTAATTATGTAATTCTTATTTTTTTATTAGTGGACATATTCTATAAAAAAAATGTTTTATCTCTATACAAAACCTTACAGCAGAATTTGCACCAAAAATCACTCTAATATGCCACAGAGCCGCAAATAAAACAGTTTTGAATAGTGGAAAATCGCACTCAGAGAGTTGCTCGGTAACTTGGCGTGAAATATGAGGGACGTGCGAGATTATGATAAGGCTTCAGCCCACTAAATCATTAGATTTCACGGTTGAGAACTGAGGCAAATTTAAGGAGTTTCTTGCTGGATTTAGCACTCACGGTAGAATTTTGGTAGCAGAACCTTGTCTACTGCAATACATACCAAAGCCATAAAAAAAATTATGAATAACTTGCTGTGCTCAGCGGTTGTACCCGTATGGCGATGAAAACCGGTGATGATGGTGATGATGAAAATAATACCATAAAACATAGCCTATGCGCTAATCTAGTATAAGATATCTCCATACCAAATTTCATCGTAATCGGTGTAGCCGTTTGAGCGTGAAGAGGTAACAAACATTTACACATACACACAAACATTCGCATATTTAATATTAGTAGGATGTAACGATTTCCACAGTAATCTTCTTCTTGTCTTATCCCATACTAGATGACGTCGATACAACATGTTTTTGTGTTCCACTCTATTCTATCACTATTAATCTCAGTACTCACATCTTTTATAAACATAATATTCTTCACATGGTCCATCTATGCCTTCTTCGGCATTCTTCTACCTCTATATCAATCCACATTTATGTTAAGTACTTAATTTGTTATGTTTTTTATGCCTCATGACATGCCCATACCAAGCCAATCTCTTTGCATTTCAACTTATCATTAACTGATACTACTTTCAAGTTTCCTCTGATAAACTCATTTATTCTCTTGTCCATTCTAGTCACACCACACATCCATCTCAGCATTCGCATCTCTGTCATCTCTGTCACAGTTTTCTTTCATCTATATCTTTGCTGTCCAATACAAATGCTCTATGGAATCTCAGCCAATGTGCATGCACTTATTATTTTTTGAAGCTCTTGTACTGAGCCCCTTTCCTACATTATACTAGTGTGGAGATGTGGTGCCTATCAGACCGGTGAAATTGTTACGTGATTTGAAAACAGAATGGTTTGGATGTAAGTCAAATACCTCTAATTATTGTATGAAATGGTTTTGATATTATTTATTTTTGGCGTTGTAAATAACTAAACGTATTATTTACCTACTTAGTATACGATCATGTAAAATCATTAAAAAAAACATAAAGCACAGCGATTCCATGAACTTGCACGGTTTTGATGATGGCGCACTGGTTTTTATCCACAGCCTAAGTCTCGAATCTCTGTTCAACGAAAACATCTACGGTATCCAAATAGCTATGAGTCACACTGCTCCTGCTGTTGATCACTCTAACTAGTCAAAATTCATAAAAACTCTTCAAATATTAAATAGCTCGTATTATATTTACGCTAAAATTCAAATTCGTATTACTCCATTCAACGCTATTGGTCAACGATTGAATAAAAATCGTCTAATAATGGACTTAGACGAGTTTTATTCAATTGTTAGCCAATAGCGGGCACCAAATAAGTAGTGACTTAAACTACCAGCAATTTTATTAAAAAGATCTAATTTTAGTGTTGTTATTGATAAGTGTCACACTAATTTTGGCCTTATCGTAACCACTTATCTTATGTCCCAGAATTTTAGTTTAGTTTAGTTGAACAAGGAAATCACTACCACTGTATAGCTAAGAGAGTTGTCAAGGTTCGGGGTGGTTTGAATATTTAGAAAAGTTAATAAGTTTGTGGGATCGAGTTAAGATAGTTTAGCATAATAGCAAATTAGAAAAAGGTTAATATGGAACACGTTGCACCTCTTGAAAAAAGTGACTGATTTTTCCGTAAAATGTGAGTTTTAAGGAAATCAGTCACTTTTATTTGTGTACAACTTTTTTCATGGTAAACTTTTTATATTTTTTAATTAACTTCAAAAAAAGAGAAGATTCTCAATTTCTCTGTGAGTTCTTTTTATCTTTATTTTATTTATTCTTTTATCATTCCGCCAATTATAAATAGATTTGGATACTTTTTTCTTTGGTAGGTCATGCCTCCCATAAAGATTTCATTGTAATCGGTCTAGTAGTTTGGACTTTAAATCAAAATTACTGAAAAATATGCTATCCCAGTAAACGAACTAAGAAGGCGACTTAAGACGGTTGTCCCAATTTTTTAGTCACAAATTAATTATTAATAGTGAGTGGAAATGAATGAAATCAAGTCTAATTTAGGTTTTTATAAGCGTTAAGTCAATAATGTAATAAAGTTATATATTGTTACTTGTCATTATTGGAAGGCATTATTTATGCTAATTTATACCAATATGAAGAAACCATACAAGCTGCACCACTGCCAGTCCAATTGCGATTAAATGAAATCAGGTTTATGATCCTAATTTATACGGTCCACGCCCGAGAAGCATGCCACATCTGTTTCTTTTAATATCATTGTTATAGAGACGTAATAAAATAATGCCTGATGTGAAAATATGTCACATTGTGAGATACGCAAAGCATTACTTTTTTACATATTTAATGACATAAACACGATTATTACATTATCCTTTATTACACACTTAGCATTATGATGCAATAATAATGGGGACGTTTTTTGTCATAAATTTTACATTCAGACGTAGACAACAACGTTAGATCTGGTGCTCAGTTTTATACATACGAGTACTCAAAATTTAGTTCTAACCGAATGAAAATCTGCGGTACAAAAGGCAGGTAAGATATATAGACATATGTATCTACAGTTTCCAATAAAGATACCTATTTGGATTTTACGACGTGTTCATTACAGTACATATTCACATTATATACATAGTAAATATATCATATTTTTATTTTTTTGCTCAAATGTTAGTGCAGTAGTTGATTTAAAGATAATATTTCTCAACAAGAAATTTATATATGAACTTTATTATATCATCACCTGTAATATAATTAACAAGGATTAAATGTTAGATAATATGTAGATGACTAAATTGCACATGGGTTGCCAAGCTAAGGCCCGTAGTAACCTAATAATTATAAAAATATCTGTGTCCTTGTCTCTCGCATGGAGTAGCGCGCGCAACGCTTCTCTGTCACTCTCCGTACTCGCGCTTCAATCTGAACTTATAAAATCTAAGCAAGCATGAAATGACTCTATTTTAGGTAGGCAACCTAATACTGTTGGATAGGCAATAAAATAAGCAATATTTTTTTAAAAAAAACAACAGTGAAATAACACAGTTTAATATTAAAATTAATATTGTTGAACAGTATAGTTCCGCGACTTCACTAGGCAACCAATGTGCAATAATGTATCAATCTGCATATTATTTACCATGTTATCGGTGTAATAAGTAAATAACAGATCAGCCGTATCTCGTACTGGTACATATTCAGGTTGATTTAAAACTATTCGTTTAGGTAAATACTGCAATACTACGTAAAGTGGGTTGACATTATTAATTGTATGTAAGGAGTAGTTACGTGAATACAATACATCGTTAAGATTTTGTTGTCATGATAAGCGGCATCTGATGTCCAAACTGTCTGACGTTCCACATGCAAAGCTTTTTCTAAGATGGCGACAAGGTTCAAAAAAGAGGTTCTACTAGTAGCAATAGTTTGTAACAGTTTTTGTTAAAGTCAAGAACGGAAATCGGATGAATATCATTTAGAAGCGATGATGAATCAGTGGTGAGCTAGAACGATTGCGGTGGGAGTGTCAGCTGCGAAACTGACGGACACTGGTTCGATCCTCACCAATATCTCGAACTTCCGGTGAAGGTTAGCTATCAAATTATCTGCATGGTTGTAGGATGCGTTAGCATCATATTATAGTTTGTGGTGGTAGGATACTTTCAAGCCTCAATTCTTTCTGATTTATTTCAATAAAAAGTTTTCTGTGTACATAACCTTGTAAATAATGCAACATTTATCCATAGAATGACGGTTCTAATGTTTTGCTTTCTGATCTGTAGTCTAATGAATGTGTAATGAAATCTAGAAGTAATTTTTGTAATTTTTATTATATTTAAGTGTAATCCAACCACGAACGAGTGCCTATATAATTTCATGATTGTAACTCATCCATAATCTATAATTATTATTATACGGAACTTCTAAGGGTGAGTTTCAGACGAACTTTAATTTTAATAAGACCGTTTCAAGCAACTATTTCGATAATTGTTGATCAATTTATAACATTTGCGCAATTTACGATTTTTTCTAAATTTGCGATGTTCAAATTCGATGTGTAATCATTTAATATGATCATAAGTGGCATAAGTGCAAATTGTGTTAACAGTATGTTTCACTCACAGTACTAGTTTCTAAAACTAATTGTGTGTAAAATTTGTTGAAAATTATTGTAATGAACAGCACCTCAGTCATAGATGCCCATCCTCTGGCACTGGCCTGAGCTGCTAGATCTCGCTCTTCATGAAGATAGGCATAGTTTAGATACACTGCTCGAACACAGGTCGAGAACACTTATTCTCAGACCTACTAAATACACACAAAAAAATTCTAAAAAATCAGGCAAGTCGTGTTGATGACAAACACTGGCACGGAATTGTTATATATTATGTCATGTATTAGATGAATTAAAAAAATTACTTTTTTAAACATATATTTTGTAACACTCAGAATTGTTCACGAATCTGAGAAGCTCGTAAAGACTCTAAAAAATCAATTGTTTCTCCAAATCTCTTTTGAAGCAAGCTCAAACAAAACGTAAAGGACTTCACTGCGAAACCCTACTCGAATCCTTCACAAAGTGCTCCAGACCGCTGTTTGGATGATTGCTTGGAGCAATTCATAAGAAAGTATTGATCATAATTTTGGCGGCCTGTCTGCTTGTTTGCCACCTGTGTCATTAAAAACAAGGATAATTTCTCGTGATTTTGAATACTTACGCCTTACTAGCTGCACCCCGAGGTTCCACCAGTTTTTCTGCTACCTCAGTCATCCCTCGAGAATCATACTTTTTCCAAGACAAAAAGTTGCTTATATCCTTCTTCAAGGTAATTCATCTATCTCCATATCTAAGTTTATCAAAATTGGTAGGTACAGTGATTTAGGTATGAAAACGTAACATACAGTACAAATTTAACTACATTTATAATATTAATTAGGTTTTTGTTGTATCCCAGAAGAACCATCATTTCTTTAGGGATACAATTGGTACCGACATTCCATAATTCATCCAAATCTATTAAGCCATTTCACGTATATAATATTAGTAGCATGATTAAAATATAATTTAATAAAATAAGTCTCAAGTTTTTGTTTAAAAACATACACATTTAAGTTACTGCCTTACATCCTAACTAGAACAAAAGAGTAACAAACATACAAATGACAAATGACAGACAAACTTTCACCTTTTACCACTTTCTTCCAAAACCTTTAATAGTGTGATTGTCACATTCAAATAACGCTTACTCCTTTGAGTTGCACCATATAAAAACGTTTGAAACTTTGTAACTATTGGCTCAGGTATGCTCAGGTAAAAGACTAGTTTTTGTCCTTTAGCGACGTGACTTAGGTAGTTCCACTAAAAAAGGTTTTATTGTATTTGGTTCAGGCATTTATGACCATTTGCCGTAATTCTTCTAGCAAGTAGTAGGTTACCCTAATCGAAGTTGGTACAATAGAAGCTTCAGTATTAGAAATATTGTGAAATGTTTAGCATTAGAAAAATAAGTCACAAATAAGAGCCGTGACGACCGTCGTGATGACTGGTCATCACGATCTGACTGATCAGTGACATTAACTTTGAACCACGACCCCAGGTTCAAATTCCGGTTGGGGCAAACATTTGTTCTTGGATTTTGGGTGTTTGTATGTGTATTTTGATTTTGTATGTTCATCCCTCCCGCGATATTTTTTAGCACGCGGATGTGAAAATAAATGAGTGTTTGCACTTGTAGTCTATTGTATGTTAGTTAATTAACGCAGTTGATTAATACTACGAGCGCTGTTAATTCTTATATTATAAATGCGAAAGTTTGTTAAAGTGGATGTGTGAATGTATGTTTGTTACTCTTTTACGCATAAACAGCTAGATGGATTCAGATGAAATTTCGCATGGAAATAGCTTACACCTTAGATTAACGCATAGGCTTATTTTCATCATCACCATCATGACCCTTTTTCATCATCACGCAGGTAAAACGGATTTGGATGAAATTTGGTATGTAGATACTTCAGTTCCCGGAATAACATAATATATTTTCATCATCATCACCACACTAGTGAAACTGCGAGGCACAGCTAGTGTTTTATGCTTTTTCTATGCACATATTATGAAACTTACATAAACAGCTAAAGAGACGAGCACATCGTACAATAATTACGCCAGATCAATCAAGGCGGAAGGTTACATAAGAGATATATCATCAAGTTGTTTAAATGTAAATAATATGTTTTTATTTCATGTATTTATGATTTATTAATATATGCCATGGTGCCAGGCCGTGGTGGTACCGGCCTAGAATATTACTCCCCCATCTCTTCCCGCGGGTGCCGTAAAAGTCGGCTACGGGATAACGTACCAGAAGGTGGGCAGCAGAGCCTTCTGAGGATCGGAAATCATACTGCGCTCGCCAACCCGCCTGCCAAGCGTGGCGAGTATGGGCAAATCCCCCCTAAATGGGTATGGGGGAGGAATACGTCCAGCAGTGGACGCACATGGCTGAGAAAGAAGTATATGCCAAACAAATAAAGGTATATGGCGCTAAGAAAAACTTCCCGAGGTATCTGTAATGAACGCAGATAATGCATCTAAATGAACTTCTTCAAATTAAATTAATGGGCATCAAAAGAGACTCGAACCTGCAACTTCAAGTGTGAACCGTCTGACGGGCTCCGAACAATACTGTGTCGACCCACATGTTGGTACATTACCTATACATTTTTTCTGCATTCCAAATCGAAAATATGATATTGCTGAATAGATCGTAATTCTTTAAAAACACATTGTCATGTCCATAATTATCTTCAAGTAGATATCACTTCTATCAAGACAGCTTTTGAATTTCCTGTTTTTGAGCGCAAGTCCATTGATAGTTGAGACCAGATTGTATGTAATATTGTCCCATTGAAAGCGCAGCCACAAATAAGAAACGGATCCCAAGCCAAGAAAATTGGATTTTCTTTTGAAGCAAGAACGCTATAAAATTGAAAATGTCCGGGATTCTGCGCCAGATGCAATATAATCGGGTATTTAGTCCGTGTTAGAGGTGTTAGACTTTGAAGTGCAAGTGGTTATGTTGGGAAAGAATACGGAGAGATTTGTTAGAACATCGGCTTAGTGTAAGGAGCGAGTTGTATCTTTGAGGAGAAAAAGTTTGGTCCAAATGTGCATTGAGAAAAGTTGATAAAGTTGCTTAAGTTTACTTATTATTTTCAATTATCTTTATTGGTTAGTATGTACTTTACGGAACGCAGAAGAACTTTTTTTTTTTTAATATGGGACAACATTCACACAAGGTCTTCAGGTCCCAAACTAGGCAGAGCCTGTACTATGGTAAGCTGATGACTGATATATATATACTTAAATACATACTTATATATATACTTATATACATATACACACCCAGACACAGGTCAAACAGACATACATGTTCATACACACAAATGTTTGACCTGTCCGGGAATCTTTTTTTTTTTTTTTATATATTATAAGTTTGCGTTTGACAACTGTCTCACCTGATGTTAAGTGATGACGTTGTCTAGGATTCGTATGAAATTATACATATATATTTTATATTATATTCGGAATCGAACCCGGGACCAGCGGCTCAGAAGGCAGAGTGCTACCAACTGCGCCAACCGGCCTGTCGAAGAAAAACGGAAAATAGACCTTCCAATTTTTTGTCGTACAACGGACCCAGACACAGACTCAGACAGTGAGTTCCACTTCCTGATGGCGCATTATGAAAGTGGAAGCCAAACGCTTCGTGCATAACGGTGGTATATCTGCTATGTAGCGGTAGCGCACAGCGGTACGTCTGGTTGACCGATGATAAAATGGAGATGGTGGAATTAAATTGTGTAATTCCAATGCATATTCACCGAAATGTAACAGCTGGAAAACCGATAGGCAAGCAACTCTATGCCGGTGTACAAGGCTTTGAAGCCTTTGTTCGACAAAAGAGTCGCTACCAATGATCTTTTTAGCTCGCCTTTCTATACCTAGAGTCTAAAGCTTCAAGTTGGTATTCGGCTGACATATTTCGCAGCAGGTATGGTAGGAATAACCACTCTAGAACTCAGACGTAAATTGTATTTTTTTTTTTTCAGACTTAAGTGTAATAATAATGATACACTACTACCTGTTACTCAATAATAGGATACATTGCTTGCTTGCTTTACTTTTGCTTTAAATAGTCTTGCCACTCTCTCGAAGTGCTGCTTGATTGTGTGCGGCCGTGGCGTGCGACTCGAACGCGAAGTTTGCTGGCGACCACACCTGAGTGGATGGTGCATATGCAGTCTGCTGACTATACACATACGGCTCAAGCAGTAACACTGCTTAATACTACACTACGCGGGTGTAACGGATTTGGATGAAAATTGGTATGTACATACTTCTGACTGGTCGGTTAGCGCAGTTGGAAGCACTCTGCCTTCTGAGCCGCTGGTCCCGGGTTCGATTCCCGGACAGGTCAAGCATTTGTGTGTATGAACATGTCTGTTTGACCTGTGTCTGGGTGTGTATATGTATATAAGCATATATCAGTAATTAGGTTACCAAAGTACAGGCTCTGCCTAGTTTGGGACCTGAAGACCTTGTGTAAATGTTGTCCCATATTATTATATTATATTACTTCAGGTTCGGTAATAACACACAGGCTACTTTTCATAATCATCATCAATCATCACCACGCGGGTGAAACCGCAGGGCGTACCTAGTATTTAAAGAAAACACGTACAATTATTTTTGATTTGCATATTTTGAATGTGTTATTAAGGTTGAAATTTCTGTTACTTTCAATTCGACGTAGGTGGGAGAAATACGAGTATACTTTTACACATTTAAAGAGTCTCACAGGTAAGCTTTCCCGCTAAGTGCAGCTGACACTCTGCGATAAATATGTCATTTATTCAGACGGCTGTCAAGGCATCTACGACTTTATACTCGCGAAAAAGGTTTTAAGAATATATGTATTTTTTACATTGCCCATTTTTATAAAAAATTGAAAGACAGGGAGACGTTATCTCTCCGAAGCTGTTCACTACCGCATTGGAAGACGCCTTCAAGCTCTTGGATTGGCAAGGATTCAGCATCAACGTCAACGGCGTACATCACTGATCCTGGGTTTTCTGACGATATTAAGGTCATGGCAGAATTGATGGAAGACCTCAGCACGATGCTCGAAGGCCTCAACAGAGTTGGCTGAGATGATGATGATAATGATAGGAATGTACGACAACTGGTTATAGAGTTCACTGATTTTTAATATAACGCACACTATAATACACACATATTTGGCTCAACAATTCAGCATTGCAATTCAACGTGGCAATGCTGTTAGCATTCTGGGCACGCTGCCAGCCGGTAGCGGGTTAGAACATTTGAGTTATCTATAGGCTACCAATAGCTAGTGGATTGCTCAAATCTTATTGTAGTAGCTGCAGTATTGTAATTAGTTTTTAGTGTTTTATTTTAATAAACACACACTTTTTTAATGTTTATCGTAGAGTCTATAATACTGAACATGTTTAATTAAAACTGTAGGTAGGTACTTAATTAGTATTGATTTTCTATTGGATACATTTGGCGTATATTCATTGTTATTATATAATTTATACGATTAAATAAAGATTACGAGGGAAAGAGAGCGTTAGGCCTATTGCTAAAATGATGACGATGAATAAAACTTTTTTCATATGTCGAGTTGCATTGCTGCTTATTACACATGTCAGATAAGGTGTTCCACGAATTGTTTGGTTTGCAGCAGCGAAAGCGAAAGTGGTAAAAAAGTCTTTAACTTTCAGGACTAATTTATAAAAATATGACTCAATAATTTTCCATATCATTCAGCATATTTTGCACCACTTACCTAATTAGTTCCAAAACAACGCTTAAAGGTACTTAAATATTTGAATATGAATTGAAACACAAAACAAACCTCTTAAAATATAGCTCAATTAAATGGAAACTAGAAAACGATTCATTCTGAACAAATTTGCACAAACCATAAATAAGGTAACACATGCAAGGAAATGGTTTGCTATTACAATTTGGTATTTTGACTTGATTTTGTGCAATTTTATGTATCAATAGTGCCCATTGTACATTTCAGTAGTACAATTAGTTATGTTATCACAAACCTCACTGTGTTATCATAACTATGGCATAACTAAGTTAATTTACAGTTTGAGAATCAGTGCTGTCTTATTGAATACTTACTTAATATTCTAAATAACGTAATTACTGTGGTACGGAAGTTACGACCTTTGTGATAACCGCGGAATTGGAGTCGGAATGTATACTATACTAATTTATGAAACTGTTTTATAATAAGAGTTCTTAAAACACGAGTGTAAGTTAAAAAAACAAGCGAGTTTTTTTATAGCATTACACGAGTGTTTTAAGACCAAATTATGTGCAGTTTCATACATTACTTTATCTAAGCACATAAAAGAGATAATTAAATTTATAATTACTTATTTTTTAATTGACTGTACCATTTAAAATATTTACATTTCTAAAGTCCAGACCCCGGTTACCTTCATTGTTCCTCGTTGAAAGGTCAACACGTATTAATTATGTCTGTATATAAATACTCATATTTAATGTACCTACTAATGTGGTAAAATATTTTCAACATCTATATCAGTATGTATATGTGCCGTACAGTATGATTGTATTTATGGTGGTACTGATTTAGAATTTTACCCCCCAATCTCTTCCCGTGAGTGCCGTAAGAGTCAGAGTCAGAGTAGGGGATCACGTACCAGAAGGTGGGCAGGTGAGGGTCACAAAATATACTGCACTCGCCAACTCAAGACCCTGATTTTGAAGAACTACAGAGCCACCTCGCTTCTGAGTCACGTTGACAAGAAGTTCTCAAGAGTTATCACGAATCGTCTCAAATGCGGGTTTCATGACTTTCATCCTCCTGAACAAGCCGGTTATCGAAAATACTATTGTACAGTAAGTACCATAGACCACACATCCACACGCTTCGGCAAGTTATGCAGAAGACCGAAGAGTAGAATTTGCCGTTTTGTTTAGTGTTTGTAGACTATGAGAAAACCTTTGATTTGATATAGGCCTGGGTCGGACTAGATTCTTTCCAGCGGTGCCGTATTGACCATCAGTATATCGAAGTGCTGAAATGCTTGTAAAACAATGCCACCTTGTTGGTCCAAGTAAGCCTTCCGAGCAGGCTCAGAGTCGCACAACGAGCTATGGAGAAGACTATGCTCGGAGTATCTCTACGTGATCGAATCAGAAATGAGGAAAATAACGCAAGTCACCGTCATAGCCCAGCGGATTAGTAAGTTGAAGCGGCAGTGGACAGCTCACACGTCTCTGGGAACCGATGGCCGTTGGGGTCGAAAATCTCGAAGTCAAAAATGTTTGAGTGGAGACCACGGATAGGCAAGCCCAGCTTTGGATGTCCAACGACAAGGTAGACAGATGACCTGATCAAGATCACAGGAAGGGGCTGGATGCGTGCCGCTTCCAACTGGTACTTGTGACGATCACTGGGGAGGCGAATAACCAGCAAAGGACATCTAATGGCTGACATGAGGACGATGATGACGAAATATTTTTTTGTGTGCGTTTCCTTGTCCTTTTCAGTTTCAACTTTCTTGTACTGACGGAAGCGCTTGTAACTTAACCCGGCTGGCTTATATATCTGAGATTGTTATAGTTTCATCAATAATAAAAACATACTGAGCGGGTTTTAAAATAAAGGATTTTAACCTGTAATTTCTATGAATTTGAAAATATTGGTATGAAAACTTTTCACGAAGTCTCATTTCGGTTAATATTTATTCACTTGATTCCTTTTCCCCTCTCAAATGTATTAAAAATACAACTTCTGGCCACTAGATCATGTTTTCCAGAATGGCCTTGCGTCTACATATATCTATTTTTCTAAAGATAGATCCTTGTAAGATGAGGACGTGACGATGGCACATGACACCCGGATTCACGCAATGACAAACATGCACAAATGCATTTTATTAAATACAGTACATTTTATTCATTCTGGACTATATTGTATGCAAATACCCAACAGGTTGACCCAGGACCCGGATCTTATAAAGTTACAGGGCACAATAAAACAACATAAAAAATTATAAAAGAATTCATAACACCAGACACACTAATGTAGGAGTTTTATAAATAAACATAAATGTACCGTTTCACATTCAAATGATAGACATATATTTGTATATGTCAGTGTTATTTATTGTGACCTTGTATGAGTCTTCACATGATTATTTCAAGAATAGACATTTATGATTATGCTTGTGTTAGAACTTAAATGTGTATGACTATTTGCTTTAACTATTTAACCGATGTCTTGATACATTAATGGCAGATGTAGTTATGACTTTTAAAATTTATAACATCTAAGACCCGAGAACAAACATCTATGCTCATCACAGAAATGTTAGCCGCAGCCGGGATTAGTACCCGGAATTGCGGTTCTAAAGTCAATGACACTGACCAGTTAGCCAACGTGTTATGATACTTTGTGAAAACACATTTATTACAAGACCAATTCTCCAACAGCGACTATAGCAGCGTAATAGTGATACACAAAGTAACAAGACAAAGATCTGCTTAGCCTTTGTTTTTATTCATAAATAGAACAATTTAGTAAAATATAAGACGACACTAGAAAACGCTTGTTCTCATTGTTCGCACAAAATGAGATTCGACTTTAAATACATAATTAACCATAACAGTTCAGCTTAATTACTTACACAACAAAGATATAGAATTTGGAATAGAATATTTAAGTAACCATCACAGGATTCTAAGCATGAATTAATAATTTATTAATAGTGTATGGAGTGCTTTTTCGACTAAGGACGATCTCGAGGCTTTTGAGTCCAGAGAGAGGCAATTACTCTCTAGTAGAGACATTGCCATTAGAAGCGATGATAGCTCCATGATTAGAGCGTTAACTGTCAAACTGACTGTCGCCGTGGCGCAGTGGTTAGTGTCAGTGACATGACTTCTGTGTCTCCAGGACCCTGGGTTCGAATCCCGGCAGAGGCAAACACTTGTGCGATGAGTGTAGATGTTTGTCCCGGGTCTTGGATGTTTGTGCTGTGAATGTGTGTGGCCGTGCCTCCCGCGATACAGGAAATCCTAGTGCGGGGGTTGCGGGTTGCAGGATCAACCTAAACCTAAAATGTTAACTGGCTGTCAAGGACTTATAATTTATTTTATAATTATTAATGGATAATGTAAAGACTTCATTGCTTGTAATATGCTCCAATAATACTATCACTAAAATATTTGAAAAAAACTAAGCTAGTTAGAAAAAAAAATTGATATTCTTGGCTAGGATTCACGACATCAGACTATAAAGTGTCTTCATTGTTGGAGCAAAATGAGTTCAAGCTCTTAAATTCACCTCGCGTCTAAATATGAGCGCACGTGAAATTAACCTCGTAATATTATTCCCTTGCAAAAGACTTTTAGGTAGAGAGATGTACCCACAAGATAACAAAGGACCTTTAAAAAAACATTATAGTGGGTGTTAAAGACGTGAACTTCACCACTTTGTTTTATTGAAAATTAGTAGGTAAGAAAATTTTTATTACTAATATATCCGAAACACTCTTTTTAAAAATAATTGTGGACAAAAACAGATCGGGAGCGAGTTTCGAAAAGTGGAATAAATATTCTTTAAAATCTCGACGGGAAAATTTAGTTATGCGCCAGTACATTATTGAATCAAAGTGTAAACATGTAGAAAATTGTGTATTTTCGAGGAAAAAGAAGCAAATGTGTTATACAGGTATATACATATACATTTGGGTATAGACCACGCCTTTCTGGGGTACTTTTAACTGTCGGAAGTTAACCAATCCAGTGAACAGTTCAATTCATAAATGTTTCCTTTTTTGTACATCAACTCCTAAGCTACATTTCCGTGTATGCCGAAGTCCTAGTGGTTAACGTTTAAAAGTGTGATTGGCGGACGAAATTCCTCCTTCCTTCATTTAAATTAAACGGAAAAAATGTGCTTCAAGTTTTTTCGAAAAAAAAGAAGGCGAAAGTTTGTCTGTCTTTTGTCGTTTGTATGTGTTACTCTTTACGATTCTTTACTTTACGCTACAACGCTTGAGCAGATTGGCATGAAATTTGGAATGAAGACAGACTACCATAGAATATCACATAGGCTACTTTTATACCGCAAAAGTATAGATCCCATGTGATAATTATGAGTTTAAATTGAGGTAGCTGAAAATCGTATCGAATGAAATCGAGGTCGTTCATCCACGCGGGTGAAACCGCGGGGCGTTACTAGTATGACATAATTTGGCGCGTTTCTCCTAAAAACGCATCCTGAATTTATTTGATTTTTTTACCTTTACATAGAATGCTATTAAGTTCGTATGATAAATATATTTTATTATTGAAATGCCCAACAACCGACTTATTTGTTAGGTGAAATTTCATAATTTTATAATAAAATAAGAACTAATAAAAGAAATTAATGAGTAAATTTTGTTAGCATGTGTATTTAGACTTTATTGTCTTAATTCACGAATAAACATTTTTTTAAAATAGTTTAACATAAAACTAGCAACCCTCTTAAAATATATAAAAAATACTTACGTGGAAAACTTCACTCGTTGGATATTTCTTCGTGTTACCTAAAACTAAATAGGCGTCATATGCAAAATCGATTCGTTTACTTCCAGAAACTTCCCAAGTGCCAATTAGGTTGCAAGCTTTATACACTTCAACCTTATCTTCTAGTACAACAAGGATTATTTCATTCTTCTCACCAATCATATCATCAACTTGAAAACTTATCTCATCTGTGTTTGGTATAGTTAATTGCATTCTTGTAGTTGTACTACCAGAAGGTTCAAATTGCATCATCATTTTAACATTTTCTTTATCTTCTATAGAAAACATGGAGCTGGATACTGCTTTGGTTAGTTTGAATACCATCTCTATGATGTATGGACTAGATATCGATTTTCCGGCGTATTCTAGTCTACTGAGTGGTACTTCTGTATGGATTCCGGTAAAGTCCAGCGCAAAATCAGCTGAACTTAAATCGTCAGGTGTTGGGGGTCCGCCAAATTCGTCTAAGAGGTCCAGTGGTAGTAGGTTTAATTCTTCTGCAACAAATAAACATATCCTGTTAATAACTTAGCTGTCATCTTTACTAAGAGTGAATAAAAAAATAAAAAAATTTGTTTAGTTAAGATTCGCGTTTTTGAGCCGATAATTTTTATTTTTTTCGGCCAGTGTCCAAACAAAAAGGTTGATTTTCCCATGCTTCTCTTTCGTTGTTCTATCTAACAAAGATTCAACTTTATCACTAATGTGACTACACAAAATCTTTCGTCATAACTGCTAGACTATTTTGTTTGCCGTTGTACTGTTTGAGATACAGTATATAATAACCAAATTTGAAATAGTTGACTCATATCTAAGGCTACACGAGAAGCGTATTAAAAATGGAGGTTTTATTCCACGGAACTCCTCATTTTTAAAAATAAACTGATCAACCTGATTTATTCCTTTATAGAAACCCAGAGCAAAGCCTGCATACTCTTTGTGCGACTTTGAGACCTAATAAATAAATAAATAATATTTTCCGATAAATTTGAATTTCATAGTTGTAAAAACAAGATCACTTTTAAAAGGTATATTAAATACAATTTTGAAAAACAGAATAAGCTTTCCTAAACATAATTCCTTTATAATTTTCAATGTGGCTTAGTAGGCTATAGGCAGGCGGCTAATAAGTGCTACAAATTATTATTTTCTGACAATATAGAGATGAAAATCGCATAATATAGAAAATGACTTTTGCCTTTTTTTGAAGGCCGAGCACCCTCTGAGAGGGTGAGAATATGACAAATCTACAGTTACTTTAATTAGTTTTTAACTAACATGGTTTTGTAGAATTTGGCAAGTATTTAGAACCAACGAACTATAATAACCTCAAACTCGAAATCACAGCCTGTGTTTATTTTTAAATTTATCAGGAAGTGTAAATTACTGTTTTTTTAAACACAAACATTTCCATTAACATGAAACTCTTATCTACAGCCGTTTGTCAAAGTAGAAGCAAACAAATTGCGGAATTAGTAGCACCCCATCTACTAGGTATGCTCTCTTTGATATTATTTAGTAAATGGTGCCAGATGATAGAAAATAACGTAAAAAATTTATAGCCCTCAAACCTTCGGCATACAAAACAATCGAAGGAAATTTGTTTTGTGAACAACTTATTAGAACTAATAATTAGAAGTTTTAAGAAAAAGCTGGAAGATGTGTTAGGAAAATAAAGAAAACTGAAATGGAACTGGACTGGTCATAATTGTATTGAGGACAGGAATATAAAAATAGACTAAAGACGTAATGGAATGGAATCCTAGGAATGGCAAAAGAGAGTAAGGATGTCTAATCAAAATTTGGGAGGACGCGGATTTACCAAAAAGATAAAGGTTTTTTTTTTATCTTCAGACAAAGAGTAGTGAAATAAACTGGAGGAGGCATATGTCGAGGTTACTACTTGAGCATCAAGTGGTTTCTGAAGATTATTACTTTTGCCTAAATTATATTACATTTATATTTATTTTTTATAAGTAGTATATAAGTTAAAACTGTATTATCGTCAGTGGATAAGGGCCTTCATTATTATACGAACTAAAAATGCTTTAAGAAGACTGCCATTACTCAACGCTCAGGAAGAGCGCTGCAAGAGTTGGGTGATGCTGACGACTAAAACTTAGTTCAGTAGCAGTATCGCTGCTTATAAACTAAGCTTCGGTACCTATCAGATACTTTGTAAGTAGACAATGAACACTTTTTGTGTCTTAAAATGTTTATTATTTTTATTTTATTATGCATTCTTATTACTTCTTACTTGAGGTTATGCATGAAGATTGACATGGATTGGAGTAATCAAAATAATCAGAATAAGTACCATTATATTTTGAGTCTCTTCAGCTTATTTCGTGGAAAGTCCTTCATGTTCTAGACCAGAAGAAAATAAAATAAAATGTCTACAAATGTGATGATGATTTTGATGACGTAGGTCATCTGTTTGCTATATACATTTTTGTAATATTTTAAATTGAGCCTTTCTGCCTGTCAACACCCGCGAGCCTGTGTAATGTCATCGGCACATTTTAAACTTATAATAAAGCCTACTGTCTCCGTATTCTCGAAAATGTATTGCGGTAATTTTCGCGTAATTTTTCCGTCTTAGCCAGTCAACCGATTAAACAACCTATTTCTCGGTATTACTTTAGATGGGCTATCGTTAGTGGTATTTTCGACGGGGTGCTTCAGTGCTTAAGAGAGCAAGCTAAGCCGGCGTTTTTTATCTTCGGTGATTTTAGTCTATGTCAGTGTTAAGGGTCATGATTACGCTGATATTGGTATATCTGGATAGCCTTTGAACCAACCGGCATGCATATAACGTATATGCATGCATGGTTGGTTCTTTAAAATATAGAGAAAATACTCAAATTTTAAAGAAATTTCTAATGGGTGCATCATCTAAAACGAACATTCATTTGAATGAACGAATGAAAACAATCAATTTTCAAATCGTGCCATAAATAATGTACGTATAGATGGTGTAACAAACTTAAAATGAACAATCCGTGTAAGAAAAAGTAAATCATTCAATCAATTTTGACTACTTATGCAGTGGTATTATTACTTAATTATTATTACTTAATTATTATTACGTATTATTACGTGAAGACCACGGACTGGCAAGCGCAGCATAGGACGGCCACCGACCAGGTGGACAGACGACCTGACTAAGATCGCAGGCAAGGGCTGGAGGCGGGCCGCTTCCAACCGGTCTTTGTGGAAATCAATGGGGGAGGCCTATGTCCAGCAGTGGACATCCTATGGCTGAAATGATGATGATTATTACTTAGTTGACAAAGTTAGAAGCAACATGACGATATAGTCGTGGGTTCAAGTCCAAATATACCATAAAGACCAAAATTGTCATCATTAACATAAAAAAGTTAATAACACATTGAAGGCTTCTTATTTGCTGTCATTTCAAAATTTATTTTCCTGTATTTCTAAGCCTTTCCTACATTTAATAGCAGATAGTTCCATAAACTGTTCCTCGACCTTCAAGCAATGATTACTTCAGGCGGCTGACTGAAGCAACTGAACCAGCGGCTTACTGAAAATCGCGAGTAAATAGGGTAGTTATATGGAGCCAGCTTAGGCTAAATCCTCATCCGTCGGTTAGGGAACTCTCTTATCGGTTTAAACGAGGCACGGAGACGCACCCTTATATTAGTGGCAGCTGGTTTAGCTAATCTTGATCGAGTAGTAATGGCAATGGTCACGGTAGCTTTCGGGTGTGAATTAAATGGCACCGAAATAAATCTTAGTGTAAACATAAGAATTATCTTATTGTATTCATTGTGTGTGCCGTGGTGGTACCGGCCTAGAATAATACTTCCCCATCTCTTCCCGCGGGTTCCGTAAGAGTCAGCTAAGGGATCACCTACTAGGAGGTGGGCAGCCATACTGCGCTCACCAAACCCGCCTGCCGAGAATGGCGAGTATTGGTGAATCCCCCCTATATGGGGAGGCATATGTCCAGCAGTGGACGTCCTATAGCTGCGATGAATGAAAATGGATGAATTCATTATACTGCTTGAAGCAATTCAACATCTTGTTTTAGAGTGACTACACCTTCATTAACATCGTCATTTAACACCAAGTGTAAGGTACTAAAATAAAAACGTATGTTATTCATTCCATCGACAATGATTTTACCCCTCGAGAACTGTGTAAATTTTAGAGTTTATTAAATCCATTTTTCTCTCTCTTTTTATGCTAATCAGTCTTTTAATTTTATCGGTAATGCTTAGTTTTCATATCTAGTCTAATCTAAAGGTAGTGCGTCGGAGTCTATCTTAATGGTTTACAGCTGACTGGAAAGGAATGACCGGCGCAGTAGTGTTTTATTGTTGCTATATTTTTAGTAAATCCTTTTCAACCTAAGATTTAAGTTAAAATAAGTGAGGGATGCATATGTCCAGCTGTGGACGTCATATAATTAGGACGATGATGATTGTAAAGTGAAGATAGTAATATTTTTATATACTGTATAGATCTAGCGTTTGACTAGTAGTACTCGAAGATGGTATCACGCTAGACCTAGAATGCTTACTGGCTCTCAAGGGCTGCTGCCTGAACATACTATGTGTTTTGATAACAGTTTTCAACTTGAGGGTGTTAGATAGGATATAGGCAGATACTTGAAAGTTCTCTCCCACCATTCTGGGAATTTGAATTTGTCACCTTCACCGGAAGCTCGAGCCGCTGCTGGTGGGGATTGAACCAGCATCCGTCAGTGTGACAGCTAACGCTCCCACCGCTGAGCCATCATCGTATTACGTACAATGTAGTAGATATACTAATACATACCTGACATCTGTTTAGTCCGTACAATAATTATTGTAAATATGGTAATGTACCTGAAACAAAATGACACAAAATCAGAATCATGATAATACATTGCAAAATATCTCTCAAACTTTTAATTCTAGTTCTAGACTTAAAAAAGAAGAGGTTCTATGTTCCACTGTATATTATGTTTTTAATTTTTTTTTTATGTATGTTTTGTATGTATTGCTCCGATTCTTTGCCAACTGTTGACCAGTTTTGAAAATATATTTTTTTAAAGAATACTTTCTCCATTTGGCCGTAGGTATATTTTTTTTATTGTGTGTTCGCGGACATATTCGTCGGCTATGAAACTATTTTGATAATTATTTTTTCTTAGTATACTTCCTAGGTAGTCCCATAAAAATTTCATTAAAATCAGTCAAGCTATATTTGAGTTAAACTCCAATAGCTGAAAAGTACGTATATCTGGATGGCTTCCTTCTGGATTGAGGGTTAATGACAAGTTGAATGCTGAGTTTGAATAGTGAAAATATGGCCACGAACCCAAATATTCTTTTTTAAAAAAACGACATTTGATTGTTGAAGTCAATTCCATTTTTTGGTAATAATCCCACAGGCACTATATACTTTTTCTGGGATAAAAAGCAGTTTTTCTGTTATTCCAAATTTTAACAGATAGCTTATACTGGCTTCATAATCACATTTCATGCAAATTCATACAGCCATTTCAGCGTGAAACTAAATGTATTTTGTGAGGCAACAGGCACCATTTCAAAATTAAAATATAGTGATATGATTTTTTTAATTTATTTATATTTATTAATTTATAATTCTACATTTCTAATCTCGAAAATTAGAGTCAAGAAGTTCTAAGAAAGGGCCAGATGAAGAGTACCCTTAACAGACGCTTTTGTATGAAAGTAGGAAGTATCTCGGGAACGTAGCAACTGACAGGCTGTGGTCTCTGCCTACCCCTTCGGGAAAGAGTCGTGAATATTAGTATGTATGTATAATTCTATTAAGTCGAAACATGGCTTTAAAATGCTGTCGAAAGAGTATCGTAAATATTTTAGAAACATTATAGTGTACTAACACTGGCCGTTCGGAACGGCAACTGGCACAAACTATTCCAATTTCAAAAGTTTCACAAACTATTACGCCATTTTTCATTCCTTCGGGGATCACGAGTTCTAGGAACTGTCAAGTGCGGCGGAGAAGGGTTAACACGTTGAATGGGCGTTTGAAAAGTATCGCTTGTGGCTGGAATACGCGGAACAAGTGACCAGCCAAGTCAATATTATTTTCAAGTACTGAACGGTGGATTTGTGAAACAAATCATAATTGTGGCAATCATTATAATTTCAGAGATTTTCAAACACCTATTAATTGAAATTTAGATAAAATTGAGACCACAACCACTGAAAAGTGATTGAATCTTTGGGACAAAATAAATCAATTATACACCATTAAATCCGTTTCATCATCATCTATTGCAGGACATAGGCCTCTCATTGATTTCCATATGGATCAGTAGAAAACGGCCTGCGTTATTCGACAGGTCACATTTCTACTTTTTCACTGAACAGGTAAAATCTCTTTTGCTTTGTCGGTGGATGTCCTACGCTGCGCATGCCAGTTGTGGTCTCAAATTGCTAATCCACTAGGATACATTATATATATTACTTTTGTTCTTCTACAGATCTCCTCATTCCTGTCCTCCTGTCCTTTTTCATCCGGCATAGCAAGCCCATATATGGGGCTATAACAGAGGAAGCTTGAAAGTAGCACCAGTGAATGATAATTTGAATATGTTATATTTGAATATTTGGTTTGAACATAATTCGCGCCTTCACATATTCCTGAGACACATGTTAGGGTTGGCGCCGTGGCTTATTCGGCGGCAATTGAAACGGCGAAAATGTGCTAACCTAGGTAGTGGTTACATATTTGAACCTTTTGGGGTCGAGACATTGGGCCCGTGGGGACCTGGAGCTCATCGGATTTTCCAAAATTTATCTGAGCGTTTGATCGATGCGACGCGTGACCAAAATGCTGGCACATATTTGGCTCAACGAATCAGCATTTCAATTCAGCGTGGCAATGCTGCTAGCATTCTGGGCACGCTGCCGGCCGGTAGCGGGTGCAGTATTGTAATTAGTTATTAGTGTTTTATTTTATTAAAGGCATTTGCCCGATGGAAAAAATAACATAATTTACGTATATATTTGTAGTGTGCCCTTAGCTGATTTTCCCGTTTTGAGATTTTCTTCAGTACATAAGTTTTAATTTATTAGTCCATAAAAATATATAAGTTTACATGTAACTAGCTGCCTACTGCTTCATTGGCTTGGTATGGTCATGTCATGAGGAGGGATGAAAAACATATAACAAAACACCACACAAACATATAACATTAATATAGAGGTAGAGTAAGGCCGAGGAAGGCATGGATGGACTGTGTAAATAATGATAATGTTTTTGAAAAGGAACCGCTGAGACGACTAATGATAGAAGAGAATGGAAGAGGAAAACATGTTGTTCCGACCCCCTTAGTGTGCAATAAGGACAAGGAGAAAAAGAGAAAGCCCATATATATATCATTCCATGACGCATTATTATCTTGTTATTACATGGAGCTTAATGAGCTTAATGATGAATTATTACTATATTATATATTATTACGTGAGACAGTTGTCAAACGCAAACTTATAATATGTAAAAAAAAAAAAGGTTCATTAATTAATATTTCTTAATTTTATTGAAATTTGTCAGTACTTAACTACTTTATTATTTGCGACAATTATATGTTCGATATGTAAATAAAAATGTTATCTGTCTGTTTTTATTCGGCCGCACTAATTAAACAAAATGTTGTAACTAGTAATAATTAGTTTGACTGTCGCCGTGGTGCAGTGGTCAGTGACATGGCTTTTTCGCCGCGGAGATTTATTTGATGAGTGTAGTTGTTTGTCCCGGGTCTTGGATGTTGTGTGCTGTGATTGTGTGTGTCCATGTCTCCCGCGACCCAGAAAATCCAAGAGCGGAGTTTTGAGTGTCAAAAACAATGATAATTATATGTTTGTATGAGGTAGATATCGCACAAGCGCGCGGAAACTGAGGCAGCAAAATTAAGTCAATTGTAGTAATTCTCATTACGACGCGTATTTCAAGCGCAAGTCTAAACATATAGCTATCCTTTTCTATATTATTTGTACCGTATTATCTGTCGCAGTAAGCATGTTTATGTCGTAAAGGAACAAAATCTTAGCATCGCGCAGTATGAATATACGTCATCTTTAGTAAAATATCATTGGTCAAAAACGAAAAACATTTTGAATTAAAAATTCACTGATAAATTTAATTAAAAGTTTACTTATAAATATAAAGAAACATATTAACATTATCGGCTTTTATCGAACACAATGTCAGAGAATTAAGTAAAATGGAAACTTACGAAGTGTATTTGAACCATAGCTAAATGTAAAACTTCTTGATACATTTAGATCGTTAGCACTGATACCGGATGTGTAAGGATTGCTTGTATAAGTGAGTAAGTATAGGATAACTTAAGGCCATAGCGTGGTAAATAAATCCTAGTAAAATTGAGTTTAAGGACTTGAATAAAATAAAGTTTAAACACAGTTTTACGCTTCAGCTGAATAGTTTAAGATTATATCTTTTCGTTGTTTAGAGCACCTTTAGAAAAATGAAAACTGATGAATTCTATGTTTTATTTAAGAAAAAAGGCAGGCAAAAAGACTACTTTTATGGTTTTTGTTATTTTAAATTTTTGAAGTACCTATTCTAAGTATAAAGAAACGCAAAGTAAAGTACGCTGAAAGTTTTCTATAAACAAATTAAGTTATGAATATATAGTTACTTGAGTATTAGTCAAGATATAACAAACAAGAAGCAATAGTATAGGCAATAATTGTAATTACAAAAGTGGTGCCTATGCTCAACTAAACAAAAAAATAAAGTTAGTGTTTCGGTTATTTGTATACTTACATGATATAACGCTAATATTATATAAACGAAAGTTTGTTTGTCTGTTTGTCGTTTGTATGTTTGTAAACCCTTCACGCTCAATAGGCTGAACAGATTTGCATGAAATTTTCAATTAAGATAGCATAACCCCATAACACATATACTACTTATACTATATACTACATATACTATTATTTTATTATTGTTACAAACGAATTATAAGGTGTAATGCGCATTTGCGCAACACAACACAAGATTATTTAATAAGTACCTACGCTTGTAGGTCTCTCTACTTTTTATGTGACGTGTATGTTAATACCAATAAACTATGACTATGACTACTTTTTATCTTGGAAAAACTATAGTTTCCGTGGGATAATTGAGGTAGCGGGAAAACTAGTCCATGCAGGTGAAACCGGCAGGCGCTGCGAGTTAATAAATAAAAATGAAGAGTTTATATTTGTTATATAATAGCGATCGCAAAAAAGGCCAGAGATCGTAAAAAAAGAATACGACATACATTCTAAACAAGTCCCAATGCGAAACGGGACGCGTGTCACTCTTGCCTACATAACTTACTCAAACAAATGAATACAGTTTTGGACCCTCACAAATGCTTCAAAAGGTCCCAGTTGGTGCCTACACTGTCAAGTAAAGGGTCTAGACTAAGATAAATGTGTTTATGAGAACAGGTATTTCCTTTGTTTCGTTTTCAGTTCAGTAGACCTGGAGGGCTATCACTTAAATCGGATACCAATCGCGGTCGCTTTAAAATGCCATTAACTTGCTTTTTCATTTAGCAGCTAGCGATTAAGATCCGTGATTTGAGGATCAAAAATAACATGTCATTGTTGAAGAGATCGTGATTAAGTATGGACTATTTACGGAATGACAGAGATTTATTATCCACCCTTCAGATATCCTTACGACTAGTTTGGATATAAACATATTTACTTTTGGTTTTCAAATGTTTCTGCTGTTATGTTCATTTTTTCATATTAAACATATCACTTTTGACGTAGTGGTTGATGAAATTCTAAATATGTCAGACTTTTTATCTCGCAAAATCATAAAAACTATGTACGAATAGATAATTTAATACATAATAAATAACATTATAAATAAATTCAATAACAATTCGACAACAGTTTTGAATTATTATATCAGTCTAAAACGACCAGAAATTGGTACTCTATGTAATTTCTACCATGAATAACTGAGAGTGTTCTGAAGAACTCTTCAACCTTTTGCTGGCATTGTGCTTTTTCAACGGTAATAACTACTATCGCTTGATAGGTCATCCTCATGTACTGTGCAATTCAATCAGTCGTTTTTGCCATACACCTGCAAAATGTTGAACGAGCTTCCTCCCTCGATATCACAGTGTAAGCTACAGTATGGGATTCCTTAAAAAGAGAGTTAACAGAAATTAAAAAAGGATTAGCAGCGTAATTCCTTCAGCGTTACAGATTTCTATAGGCGATGGTGTTCGCGTATCTTCAGACTTCTGCATGTTTGCCACCTTTTACATAAACAAATCATACATTTTTTCTGGGAAAATGTCATAGGAAACTCGGTCGCCTAGGCACTATAATATACTCAAACAAAGCGGCTACACTAAATCATTCATTATTAAAACTTCAATCATTAGCATTATATTTTGTAATTATAATTCGTACACAATTATCAAAGTGTTTTATGTACCTAGTCAAACGCGATATATATACAGTATGTATGAAAAAAAAACTTGGACAATGGTAAAATAAACAACATTTCACTGATAACCCCAAGGGTAAAGTAAATTGTAATTAAAATCATTATGCATATGAATTAATTTAGAATTTACTTTCAAATCCCAATAACGTTCGCTATGTATACAAAAAAAAAGAAATATTTTAGCTAAACAAAATATTCTAATAGAAAGATCAAAAAGACAATATGAATCGTGTTTAACAAAATATTTTACATGTGTCTGATACACGAAATGGATATATTTCTCAGAAATAATAAACGTAGCTATAATTATGTTCTATGGAAACCTTATATTTTGATTAGAAGCTTTCCAATCTCCGTTTCATGAATACATAATTATCCAATTCTGAGTTAAATCAGTGCCGTCTCTAATTGCAGATCCTTTCAATTAGAGCGTATAGCGAATGTCAAAATTACTGACATGTCAAACGTCTTTACTCGACTGCTCACGATCAATTTAGTTTGAACTGTGACTATAATAACAGTATGGAAGTATGTTAGACTGTTTCAAAACCGCACTCGAGTTTTAAAGTCAAATTCAAAGTCTACTTTCAAATGTATATCTTGACTTTTAAAAACTTACAACATACACAATTACAGATTAATTTAACAGGTAATTAGAACCAGCTTTGTTACTAGAATGTACCTGGTATTTCTTAAAGAGTAAAGGGGGGTCATGACAGCAAAACGTCCATTTACAAGCTGATTATAGATGGCGCTAGATGATGACGTTGGTTAATCTATGTTTTCTGTGGTCATACCCTGCATGGATAATCAGAGTGTACCAGTGAGGTTTCCCATGAAAGGTGTAACCACATAATACGCTGCAAAACACAGCTGATATTATAACTATTAATTAAATAAATTATGTACATTTAATATGTTCGGTTTTATCACTCTAAAATTTAACTGTACAAAATCCTTTTTTAGTTTTAAGCGAGTCGTCAACATAGAAAAATATCAACATAATTTACTTTTTTAATTGCGTGCATATATAACTTGCCCAGTAAGCAGTGATACTAGGAAATATTTTTTTTTATTTGGCAAAATTAACAATTATGCTTCCATAAATTAATTTTCTATCATTATCATCATGATCCGACTATTTTCTAAAATGTGTAAATACCCCGTCACCCTCTTGTACTGGTTTCTGAAACTTCTTTCTTCTTATTCGGTATATATATATATAGCGTTTCACCACTATCTCACTTGATGGTCAGTGACGATGTGATCGAAGATGTTATCACGCTAGACCTAGAATGCTTACAGGCTACAATTATATGCTTACTACTTACCTTTTGCTCATACTACTTGAACTGTTGTAATATTATTATGCTCATCGTGATTTTATACTTACGTCTACAGACAGAATGACTATAACTACCTAATGTAGTTTTCTGTGAATTGGTACAACATAATCAAAAGAAGTTATTTAACCTGTGGCTAAATAAGATTATATAGCCTACCTACTCTGTACGAGCATATAAATATTTTACGCTTACATGAAATTGCTTTCATGTTAAATTAAATTACAGGTTCGTATGTGGTTTGTGTGAAAGGTTTTAATATTAAAGTACGCTCATTTGGTGAGCACGTATTTGAGCATGCGTTCAATTTTTGTGATTGGGTATTTGTGAATATCAGCTGTCATTTTAAAGACATAATACCTACTTTTAGATGATCTAAGAAGCTGTACAGTGAAAGACCTCTTATTCTGTTTAAGGTAAAATTCAAATTCTTTTGATTCCTTTCAATGCTATCTGTAATAATTATTACACAAAATTTATTCAAGTTCGGGTAGTGTTGGTAGGCACTGAATAACGGGATGACTTATATTACCCGTATTTTAATAAAAATATCTTATTCTAGTAATTGTGTATTGTAATACGTGTCATACTAATTCGGACTTCCAGCTGTTCCAGCAATCCGTCCAGCTCTTTGTGCATGAAAGAATAACAAAAATACATCCATATATCTATACATCCATACACCCATAATCACAAACTTTTGTATAATATATAATAATAAGTAGGACTAAGTCATACATTAGCTATACAAATCACACATGTATAGTTTACTCTTAGTTTTAGTGTCTACATAACCTATACTTCACTCAAACAGATATAACCCCATAAACATTTAAATGTTCGTAATAAAGTGTAAAACAGTTCAAAACACTTCACAGCAGATATATAAACTATTTAGCTAATTTATTCCAAATAATGTTTATTCCATGTTGTTTAAAACATGAAATTATTGATTTATTTAACGATTAGCATGCGTGTTAATGAATACTTTCCTATAAAACTTTTTAAAGATTTGTTTTGCTCAAAGTAAAAATGAACGAGAAAATCTGGATGAGAAGCTTCATTATGCTATGTTGATCGTCTATGCTTCCACTTAGGGCTGCGAGGAACAAATAATTCAAGAAAACTGATCTAAAGGTACCAATCCATTTTTTATGCTGCGTTTGCATGGTAGTATTATACTTTGGAATACCTGGCTAGATACCCCCAAGTTTAAAAAGATATGACCAAACATAGGTGAAATTTTTCAGGCAGCAGTCCTTGAGAGTGTAAAAAAAAATTTTCTATTACACCTATGACTACATCGTCGCTGACCTCAAATAAGGAAGTGATAAAAAGCTAGATATTATATAATTTATTAAAAAAACCGTTTAAAACACAAATCAAAGCAATCTAATCACCATCAGCACCCGGCCTAAGAAATTTTGTGTAAATAAACAATATATCTATAATATATAATAGATGTCATATTTAAAAAAAAAACTTAAAGCAAGCAAAGCTGTGGTCTCACCTGATCTTTGTCTGGTCTGTGTCGGCTTACCCCAACAGAAAACAAGACTATATGCAACGAACTACTATACCTAAGTATGTTTGTTACACAACTACAATTATTTCTGTGATATCTTTGATACTCGAAGGTATGTATGATAAGTTATTTATCTCAATGAAATGTTGCTTGCGATAAAATACAAACATATCCTTTTAATTAATGAAATAGCTTGTCATTTAAAATTTATAACTAATCGAAATTGCATTTAAGTTCTGCTGACATTTAAATGGAAGATATATATCGACATTATACTGAGTTTTAGAAGTAAGATTATTGTGTAAGAGAAAAAGGCTCAGCCAAGACGCGATTGAGATTGTATGGCAGTTGCGCAAGCGTGGGTACCTTAGAACACGCGGTAGTGATTCTGTGGTTAATTGAAATGAGTTTAAATAATTCAAAATAATATAGTTGATAAAATAACATGAAAAAATATGAAAAGTATGAATGACAGAACCAAAATTAGATATTTATATTGAAAAGTAGGTAGTTTCAGGTGAAATAACTCGTCATGTTATTTAAATTTGGTGTAGACTAAAACTGTCCAATATAATGAATAAAACTTGTCTATTAAAATAAATGATGGATGGAACAAAGAGTTACACAAATTTGAATTTTAGCAAAAATAAAATAGGGAATTTTAAGAACTTGACGGAATTTTACCACGTGACACTGAAACACTGGAAACTAAGAAAACAAAAAAAATAGCAACTATTCATTGAAAAAAAAGGGCATAAAATATTTGCACAAATACGTTCTTAGTATATTTCTGATGAGTATTGAATGAATGAAGCAGCGAGCTTTGTTATTTATTTGATTTTGAATATGGCGGCTTGTGTGTGTATGGCGTGCCTCTTTTTGAAATGATGTGGTGGACAACTACAATTTTTATTTGGCTATTTGCACGAATGTGTATGTTAATTAACAAAGCCAATAAAACAAGTTTAGAAATACTTTTAGCTTGCGGCAATGATAATATTAAAAAAGGAAAATCGGGCGCTGGTTCCTCAGGCATGGACCGCATGAATTAGGTGCATGAACCCTTTTACATTACACGCAATTGGACCGGCAGTAGTGGAGCACGTGTGAATCGCAATAAATATTTTTACTAGCAGCCGGCCTCGGCTTCGTTTACACCTGTTTAATTCCGTGAGAATAATATTTAACTATTTTGAGCTTCTCTGTAAACAACATTTGATATTATATTATTATGAAAATAAAATATTTGGTGGAGATGTAGATTTCTAATCTATAAAAGAATTTTGGAGATTGAAAATTTGTTTAGTAGTTTTTACGTAAATCGTAACAAACAAACAAATGAAGCAACAAATCTTTCCCTTTTACAATATTAGTTTAGATTAGGCAGAAATAGTTATTTCAAGTGCTTTAACAATTAGGCTCTTCTAAAACAAACTATTGCGTGTGCGTTTGCCTGTATCTAGTCCAGGTTAAATCACGTGATAATATACTGTAGCTTTTAATTTTTAATCATGTGTCTGGGTTGCAATTATTAAAGCGGCAAGAGCTCGTTAGCAGAGTTAACACGAGCGCGAATATGTATCACTAAGAGCTTGGGATAATAAATTATCTTTTTACGATCGGTAATTTGGTCTAGAAACTGGGACAATTGGGACAATGTTTCCAGAATATGCGGCATTCCAACATGAGCTGCTCTATAAATCAAGATTATACACATTTCGTAAGAGAATCTATGTATATCAATATACTTCAAAAACTTTGTTAAAATTGGGTCAATACGGCTTGATGTTCGGAATTTCAATTCACAACTTTTTTCTTAAGCTTTTTCGGTTGTGGTTGGTTGTCGAATTTGAAATGATGTTGTGAAATGTTTGAAAAATATAAAAAAAAAAAAATTAAAATTTAAAAATTAATTTTAAATTTTTTTTTTTTTTAAACAGTATAAAAATATCTAGTGTTTGACCACTATCTCGCTTGATGGTCAGTGACGACGTGGTCGAAGATGTTATCCCGCTAGACCTAAAATGGTAGCTGGCTCTCAAGGACTGCTGCCTGTACACACTATGTGTTTGGTGGCAGTTTTTGAAACTGGGGGTAGCTAGCCAGGCGGATACTCGAAAGTTCACTACCACCATGCAAAGCAAAATTGTTAATTTTGCGCATTTCTTCAAATGGAATAGTTTTTGCAGAAACATCAGACTTATTTATGTACGTAGTAGTGATCCAATACCTATTCTTATATTATCAAATCTAGAAACTTTGGTTAGGTATAGATGCGTCATTTTCTTCTCATATTGAGACTTTGATAAAATAAAACACTAATAACTAATTACAATACTGCAGCTACTACAATAACATTTGAGCAATCCAAAAGGCTATTGGTAGCCTATAGATAACTCAAATGTTCTAACCCGCTACCGGCCGGCAGCATGCTCAGAATGCTAGCAGCATTGCCACGCTGAATTGCAATGCTGATTCGTTGAGCCAAATATGTGCCAGCATTTTGGTCACGCGTCGCAACGATCAAACGCTCAGATAAATTTTGGAAAATCCGATGAGCTCCAGGTCCCCATGGGCCCAATGTCTCGACCCCGAACGGTTCAAATATCTAACCACTACCTAGGATATCATATTTTCGCCGTTTCAATTGCTCCGCCGAATAAGCCGCGGCGCCAGCCAGTACAGCTTATTACAGTCTGTACGTTTGCTATGCAAGTCTGAGGTCTAAGTCTAAGAAAAAACTTTTGAAAATAATCATGTTTATTTTAGGACAGTCTGCACCGAGGCGGTTCCAAGTAACCCAACTAAGCATTAACTGCTTAATATTTCTTTTGACATTTTTGTTAAGGACAGGACCGTCGATGTTTTAGATAAACGATTTCGATCGATCATCTATGTCCGATGGAGTCGAAGATTTAGGTGTGTAGACCAGGAACTGGCACCATTGACTCCTATATATCTGCACAAGGAAACGTTCATACGACATCAAGACTCTTCTTGCGATTTGGTCAGGTAGTCTCTCCCCCTTGTCAGCTGTAGATGTACCTATGCTGTGTTCGTGGTCTTTACTGAAGAAATTTCCGACCTTATTTTTACCCGACTGCGTTTACTTATTCATTTTATTTATCACACTTAGACCTTACCACATTTATCGGTCATCACTTCCTTGTCATGAGATATGTGGACTCTGCTTACTGCTATTTCAGTTTACTAATCCCCTATATCCGTGACCTTCGTTCTTCCGCTCTACAGTTGATGATGAATAAAGTAAGTATTCATCATCATATTTTTTTATGATATATAGTTTTTATTCATATATCTTTTCCTAGTAGCGCCCGCGGTTTCACCCGTATGGATTACGGTTTGCCCGCTACCTCAATTATCCCACGGGAGCTATAGTTTTTCCGGGATAAAAGTAGCCTATGTTTTAATCCAGGGCTTAAACTATCTCCATACCAAATTACATCCAAATTGGCGTAGCCGATTGAGTGTGAAGAAGTAACAAACAAACACACATACACACAAACTTTCGCATTTATAATATTAGTAGGATTTCAGCTACACGATGGTCACTCCTAATCTTCACTTCATAGGAACCATTTAGAAGCCGTTTTCATATTTTTTTTCTATAAGCTTTACAGAAAAACAAAAGAAGATATAATTATTATCTATTCTATATTTTACTTTTAGACCAGGTGACTTCGTTAATTCTGCGTTCTCTTCTGCACTTAGCGTTTCATTTCTGGTTCAAACGGTGAGGCAGCCAGATCATTTTGTAACTGGGTCACTTTTATCCGTGACCTAGAATAGTTCCAACTGTCAGCGTTTGTTGAGTACCGCTGTCTACCGACTACCGGAATGAATGAATAGATTTCATTTTTAGACGGGCTTTTTTGTTTGTTTTGAAAGTGTGGAGATGAATTTTAAAAGCTGTACGACAGACATAAGCGGCAATGTTTACTCTTAGACACGAGTGTAAATAGAGGGAGTGGGTTAAATGCGTTTGGTAAAGATTTGATTTGAAATGATGATGTTTGAATTATTATTACATGCCCGTTATTCACAAAGCAAAAAGTATGTGATGATTTTTTTTATTACACTAATTGAATATAGGAACGTTATATATTATTAAAAAAGTCTACCCTACGGCTGAAATATGCAGTAGGTACTACAACATATAGTAAACACATCGCTATCTTTCTTTAATGTATGTACATACTGGTCTTCCTCTGACATTAGGTCAGAGTCGTTATGCAGCGGACACACCTTGAGACACTCTCAATTTGCTGTGTTAGAGACGGTTCGGGCTCGTAAGAGTCGAACAAGGGAACAGAGAAACAGGTATTGGAATAAACGGAACAGGAATTACATTACTTTAAAACATTTTTGATTAGCATTCTTTTTTCTTTCTTTGTGTTTTGCCTTTCTTTTTTTTTTTTTTACATTGTATATAAATATAAAATGTATACCAATGGTTACATCTAGTTTTGACAAAATCCATTCAATTCATACTAAGCATCACTATAATTACAATGAAACTCCATGGAGATGAGTCCAGCAATATAAAAATTGTTTTAGCGTTCTTAAATTTAATATTGTAGGTTAAAAATCTTTAAAAAAAAGTTGTAAAGTATGGCTAGGGTGATTGGCGAGGGAAATGCACAGTAAACCCCAAGCAGGACGTCACTGCAGAGCTTAATTCTCTTACTCAAAATTAAAATATATGTCATATACTCAGATACTCTGATTTTAACGTCGTTTGAAAAAATGTCACGAACTATAAGATCGTCTAAATAGGTAACACGATTATTACTAAATTTTTATTACTTAGGATGAAAATTTTATGTATTTACACGCGCTGTTTTCACACAACAGCTTGAACGTGAATTTCACCAAGCGCATGTGTAAACGTAATACCTCACCCTTTCATTTAAGGTATAATACCACCATTCCTTATGTTTACTATTGCTACATCAATAAATCTCTCAAATAGTTCAGTCTCTTAGATAAAGATGGTGTTAGTAAAGCATGACGATAAGAGTGAGTGTTCTAGGTCTAGCGTGATAACATCTTCGACCACATCGTCACTGACCGTCAAGTGAGATAGTGGTCGAACGCCAGGTCTATACAGTAAAAAAAAAAGTTGCCCATACGATTACCTGGAGTCTTCAAGGCATGAGTGAATTCTATGTTTGCTAGTTGCCAGTCCAAACTGAACACCAGACGAGAGAGTGGTCAAACGCAAGCTTACTATATAAAGAACTGTTCAAAAAATATGTAACTTGGTGATACGTATAGATTGTTTTAATTTTGATAAATGACTTGTTAACAAGACTGATGCTGGTATTCTTAAATACGCGGTTGGGGGCAATAAATTTTCATTGAAAAGGTAATAAAAATATTAACGAACAAAAACTCGTATAGAAACGTTTGTGAAGCATGTGATAAGTGTTAATATTACCGACACTTCCAGATTATAAAAAAAGAAAATTAAGAGGTGACTTGTTCATCTTACTCATACACGCTTTGATGAAGAGCACAGCAGACTGGACAGAAATATTTAGTAAGCATAACGTTTCAATAAGAATTACGTTAAGTATGATTCCAGAATCAGCATTTGACCGATTTCAGATTGTTTTACTTTAATTATGCGCTGGTAATGAAAACTGCCCATATTCCTTTAAATACTTTTTTATTTATTTATTTAATCAAATTAAGGTTACAACAATATTTTATGCATTTAGTGTATTCTAAATTTCAAGATATTTAATAGGTCTTTTAGAAACTCATGTGTCTAAGAATGCTGGACATACAATATATTCAAAAATTTAATTTCAAGCACGAACATTTTTAATATCATATTTTAATATCATTTCTATGCCAGTTGTGCGTTAATTATTTCGTCAGACAAAATAACACAAATAAAAGCTCCATGGTGGTACCGGCTTAGAATAGTATAATAATAATAATAATAATAATAATTTATTTCAACTAAATACAGTGTACAATCATTCACATATACAAATTCTTAAATCTAACAATACCCAATATAGTACCCCCCCATCTCGTCCCGTGGGTGCCGTAAGAGTCGGCTAAGGGATCACGTGCCAGAAGGTGGGCAGCAGCGCCTTCTGAGGATCGGAAATCATACTGCGCTCGCCAAGCCGTCTGCCAAGCGTGGCGAGAATTGGCAAATCCTCCCTATATGGGGGAGGCATATGTCCAGCAGTGGATATCCAATTGCTGAAAAGAAGAAGAAGAAGAAAGGCTCCATTCCGCTATTCCTAAGAAATACAATATTCCTGCAGCTGGCTTAGCCCCAATGATATTGTATGTTTATATGAGGTAGATGTCGCACAAGCGTGCGGAAACTGAGGCGGCATAATTAAGGCAATTGTAGTAATTTTCATTACGACGCGTATTTCAAGCGCAAGTCTAAACATATAGCTATCCTTTTCTATATTATTTGGACCGTATTATCCGTCGCAGTAAGCATGTATATGTTGTAAAGGAACAAAATCTGAGCACCGCGCAGTATGAATATACGTCATCTTTAGTAAAACATCATTGGTTAGCCCCCCATCTGCCGCTGGATAGTAGACTTTTCTGAATATTTCGTGAATCGTTTTTAACGACAGTTCTCTCTCCTACTAGTCGGATGTGCTTACAAAGTGTCAATCAACTACCCTCCATTGATTGGCTAATAGATAGCCGATACTCAATGCGTCGGTTCTAACACTAATTTAGGATAAAGCAACAGTATAGGTTATTATTAGCAGTTCACTAAAATAACAAATACGTTTAATTCCTTAATGCGTAAGTGTATTATAATGATATAAAGCCTCTAAATGAAAGATTAAACAGAAGCGCGTGTTGTTAATATAATATTATTATTAAATTACAAAACATCGCTTCCGGAATGTGGTATCAAGTTTCTATTGGCTTTGCGAAAGCTAATCAAATGGAAATTTCTTGCTCCAATTTTGATGTCGATAATTAAATGAGTGCCATAATACATGTTTCACAAAAGTAATTTTATTATTGATGCGAACATCATATGAATTTATTATCACGTTATTGGTTCAAATTTAGAGGAGTTGTTTTTTCCAATTGTATGGATAAGAGTTTTATGGTTCATTGCATTAACGTCATGCGCCGCGGGACTTACGTTCAAATTTTGAAGGAAAAAACTCAGCTACAAGTGGGACTTGAACCCACGACCGGGCAGTATTCTATTCTATTCTAACAGTATTTAATACACAAAAAGCAGACGGCGCTAAATTGCATTAAATAAAATTTATTTATTAAGATAAAAACGAATTGCTGCACATCTATCTCACAAAAAAACCAACATCCCCTCAAATGAAATGAAATAATAAATTCAGTCGGCTAATGGAGTGCAACTATAGCTGAAATGTTAAAGCGACATAACGGTATTCTGTAGTCATGGGTTCAAGTTCCAATAGTAGCCGAATAATTTTCTTAAATAAATTGAAATTATACACAAGATCGTTAATGAATAACCCGTGCATCATGATCCTATGTTAACCTGCTGCTAACGGTGGGCTTCTTCGCTTGCGACACGTGTTTCTTTACTTTTCAAATCAGGCTGACAGCAGCTTGATTTTGACAGAACTATTTTGTGACAATTATCACTCTACCTAGTTTGCTGAGGGAATTTTACATTGCGTTCGCTGATTTATCGTCTTATCTCTCCACTCTGACTATTTTTTGGCGCAGGTTTTGAGATCAACGATATTGTTTCGAGATTTCAAAACTAATTTAAAATTGTTGTTTGTATTGCTTCCGGGCTGTTTGGCCGTGGTCTAAGTGAAACTTGTGTTCGAGACGTCAGTATCAGAGAAGACGCCGCGAAGGAGAGTTCTACGCTCTTGTCGCCGCTCGGACCTGAACCACTGAAGATGTCGACCGCAGTGATCGACAAAACGTCTGGAACACAAGTTTCACTTAGACCACAGCCAAACAGCCCGGAAGCAATACATACAACATGCAACGCCCGCCGTGAAAGCCTTAGAGTTTAATTTAAAATTGTTGAAAGCCAAGGAAAACACCAAATGAAATAGTTTATTTATGATGTTTTAATATGTCCCGAATCAATACATTATTAAGTTATCAGGTCTGTTTGCGGGCATAAAGATATCTTCTATATACATAATTTTAACTCTACACTGTTTTTTATGGGTATAACGTGGTACTTACGCGTAGTCGATCACGATCGACAATTGTTCCGGCTTTAATATTATTATCATTTTAACTAACCTGGATGTTAAAGGACTAAAGTATAAATGTATCTTGACTCGCTGAAAAACTCACGGATTTTTCTATTTGAGATCACAATTTCCGCGAGCACTCTAGCGCAGTTGGATACTTGAGATTTCAGTGTTTACATTTATTCGTATCTTTATTGGGTTATGTAAGTGTTATTTTAGACTTTTTATTTTTAACCGACTTCAAAAAAAGGAGGAGGCTCTCAATTCGACTCGTATACATGTAATTTTTTATGTTTGTTACCGCATAACTTCCCACTGGGGGAATCGATTATAATCATTTTATTTGAAAGCTGATGCTTCCCGTGTGGTCCCATTTAAATTTCATCGAAATCGGACAAGCGGTTTTTGAGTTACACTCCAATAACTGAAAAATGTGTGCTCTACCTAGACCATATTATAGTAGCAGGTGAAGATATCGGTGAACATACATTAGTAGTAGATTTAGTACATATAACATATGCAGCAAACGGATGCAATAATAATATTAGCAGAGACACTTACAACAGTTATTATTAAGAGTGATTATCTCTGTATCATTATATAAAGCGTCTTGCTCTCACGGAATCGATTAAAATGCAATTACTTGACACTGTCACCAATAAACTTATATAATAACATAAAGACCTATCTATAAGTACATTATGAATTCCAACCTTATGTCTGAAGGGTAAGATTTATAACAGAATTTGAAACTAAAAGGAGTTAAGTGGAGGTATTTGCATCATTTAATCAAAATGAGATGCAATCGAGATGTATTATTACATTATAAGTAAAGGCGCCGTGGTAGTACCGGCCTAGAATAGTACTCCCCCATCTCTTCCCGCGGGTGCCGTAAGAGTCGGCTAAGGGACCACGTACCAGAAGGTGGGCAGCAGCGCCTTCTGAGCATCGGAAATCATACTGCGCTCGCCAACCCGCCTGCCAAGCGTGGCGAGTATTGGCAATTCCCCCCAATTGGGGGAGGCATTTGTCCAACAGTGGACACCCAATGGCTGAGACGAATGAAGTAAAGGTATTGGTTGTGGATACTATCTTTAATTATTGGAAGATGGTTTTACGGTCAATTGTGGCAATACTTCGGTTGTGCTATAATAAAGTATCATCATCATCATCATCTCAGCCGTAGGAAGCCCACAGCTGGACAAACGCTTCTCCCATTGATTTCCACAGGACTTTAATAAAGTATAATCAAAAATTTTTTTAATAGTGGAATTGATTTCCTTATTTTTGCGTAGCAACTTCTTAGATTCGAGCTTATTATGATAAAAAGGCGTTAGATGAATGAACTAGCTGAATTAATTTTGTGGGTTTAATTCTCACAAACGAAAATCGATCTGACACCACCAATCAGCATGTCCGCCATAAATACTTCATGATTATTTAAATACAGGTTACTAACAAGGTAGACCGCCGTAATCACACCTCGCAACAACCTCTTTACGCTATAGACTCATAACTTGCAGTGAAGTAGTATCATAAGTTTTAGTTTTCTGTACCTTTTAGAATCGAGTGAGTACTGAATCATATTGGGTAGATTTGTACAATAAGATTATCGGTGCTTATGTATTGGAAATCATGTTGTAATTTTAGATAATTTACTCTCATGTTTTGTGTCACAACAAAAAATATAAAATATTTCCTAGCCTCTCAAACAAATGATAATAGAAAATAATGATTTGTTGACCTTACATTTGAGATTGTTAAACTAGGCATGTCAAATTGCATATTATAGATACCATGATTATCTTTACACTAGTAGCGCCCGCAGTTTCACCCGCGTGGGTTAAGGTTTTCCCGTTACCTTAATTATCCCACGGGAACTATACTCTTTCCAGGATAAAAGTAGCCTCTGTGTTAATCCAGGGTTTAAACTATCTCCATACCAAATTTCATCGAAATCGGTGTGGCCGTGTGAGCGTAAAGAAGTAACAAACATACACACATACACAAACTTTCGCATTCATAATATTTGTAGGATACATATATCAGAGACTGTACTCGAAACCGACGCTCTTGTTGTCTGAGCATGCATGAAGCGAAGGAAGTGTGTCGAGATCGAATCAATGGAAGGCCGTGGTCTCTGGCTACCCCTACGGAAAAGAGGCTTGAATGTATATGATGAGCAGGTTATTATAGAACAATATTCTATTTTAGATCAATGTATTATCTCCGTGTATTTCCAAAAGTCTAATAAAAAATACAGTGAAATAACTGTCTTTATCTAATTGTTTTTAAAGTATTCTCTGACTGGCGTGAGTTGAGCAGCAACGATTGTGACGAGTGAGACTGGTAGCTGTCAACCTGACAGTCACTGTTTCGATCTGCATCCGCAGCTTGAGCTTCCGGGGAAGGTGACATAGTTATCAAATCCAGATCTCGGTGGTAGGCCATCCAGTACCTGGCTACCTACCTACCCTCAAGTTTTAATAACTATCAACTACAGTACGTTCAAGCAGGTGTCCTTGAAAGCTAGTTAAAATTTTAGGTCTAGCGCAATTGCACCTTCAACCACACCATCATTGAACATCAAATAACAATAGAGATGAAACAGAATTTTAAATAAACAAAATGTATAGGTGTATAAAATATTTAAAAGCTTTCACACCTTAAACTGGATAGGTGGACTCGCAGCAATAAGTTAAATAGAAATAGCACCGCAAACATAAACTTCAGAACAGGTTTCTAGAGATGTGGCATCTGCGCATTTTATAGAGCCGTATGCAAAGCAGTTCTGCACGGAAACGGCGAATGGGTACGTATTTACCGCACTTTTGTTTACAACTTACTGTGAAACAGGCTTTACTAACCAGTCACCTAACTTTGATATTTCATTTCATTGTACTTGTCGATTTCGCTCACCTTTTTAACCGACTTCAAAAAAAGAACGAGGTTCTCAATTCGACCTGTATGTTTGTTTAATTTTTATGTTTGTTACCTCAGAACTTTCGACTGGGTGAATCGGTTCTATTGATTCTTTTTTCATTTGAAAGCTGGTGCTCCCCGGGTGGTCCCATTTCATCAAAATCGGACAAGCTATTTTAGAGAAAAAAACAAACGGGTCGAACTGAGAACCTTCTCCTTTTTTTGAAGTCGGTACAAAAATGGAACCGTCTTCAACACTGAAAAGTGTGAAATAACTGGTTTAACTGTACCATGAGCACAATATTTTGATAATAGTTTCTTTTGAACTATCATGGTTCCGACATCGACAAGGTATTTCACACTTTTGAGTTTGAAGTCGGTTCTATTTTTTGGTATTTTTTTTGTAGGTACCATAAAAATAACAATTTTTATTAAAAAAAATTGTAAGGTTTAAATTAAGGATGATTGCTGAGAGGAACTATATTTTTACTTCAAATCATGTAGCTCAGTTTATTTATCCATTTTAGTTCATATATAAGTTAAAAGCCAATATTCAACTATATTCTATTATCAGATTTTGAAATGTTTAAAAAAAATGATGAATGATAGTGTTTATGACCCTTTGTTATTTAGCTTTGCACACACAGTCGCTCCTTTACAACATTAACAAAGGCGTGTTTAAAAAGTTGTCTTAAGCTACAAAAGAAATTAATGAATGTTTATTGAAAGTGAAGTTTCGAACGCGTAGGCTTTACGCCGCGCTGTTACGATCTCCATAAACGGTCATTTTCATGTTGACGTTAAACAGGTAATATGTGTGATTAACCGACAGACGACTGACGGACATGGCGCCCGCGTGGTGAAGCCGGCCCTTCTGGAATTTTAAAGAGCTGCATTTAGTATTCCGTATTTCCGCACGTAATATTGAACTGTTATACTTACTATGCAACACGTCCATCCGCCTGTCTTATCAATAATAGTACCATTTACTGTCGTAACTTTAGCGGGTTGAACACAAAAACAAAAAACATTTACATTAATAAAATAACTGTAATCGTCATCATCATCGTCATCTCAGCCATAGGACGTCCACTGCTGGAAATAAGCCTCCCCCATTGATTTCCACAAGGACCTTTTGGAAGCGGCTCGCATCCAGCCCTTGCCTGCGATCTTAGTCAGATAACTGTAATAGCAAGTTACTAAGGATAATATCTTTTGCTCATTGCAAATATCAATTTAATTCATAGATTGGTACATGGTCTCCAGTGAATAAATTCATCATAGGTGTAAACGTCTGGCTTGCAACACATTCTCGAGTTGTAGACGAGATTCAAAACATGGCAAGTTTCAAGCATTGGTAATGTGTCGCATTCTATTACAAACTGTCAGCCCCATAGAGTTGGACCTTTAATGACTTGGCCAGTTTTCTACGCCTCTTCTCTTCTTCTTTCGCCTACCAAATATTCATTAATGAAAATTAATATTATTGTAAGTTTATCGTTATATTTATATCGCTTGTTTGTTCAAAAAGCGAAATAACTCAAAATTTCATTTTTGTGGGAAAACGCCCTTGAATTTTGACACGGTCACGTAGACGACTTGAATTTGTCATAAAAAAATAATTTAATCTGATTTTAAAAGCAGAAATAAGTAATTGAATTAATAGACTATTAGGTGTGATGGAGAATCAGCACGTTTCCTAAAAGAAAACCATTTAAATATTTAATTTAAAAAAGTTCGTATTTATTTCACTTTATCATAAAAAATGTAATCAAATAATTTAGGTACATGCGGAGTATTATTAAATTGTGCTGTTTTTATTTGATATTTACTTTTAAGCAGTCGAAATATTTTGACTTATAGGCAATATTGAAGAAATAAACATAAACTGCTAGAGAAATATTATTATTTGGTGCTAGTTACTAATAATGGCATGTTACTTGTATTAAAAAAGTAATTATTCTTTTTCTTTCTTCATTAATAATAATTATTTACAAGCTTAGTAAAATGTGTAATATTGGTGTCCTTACTATACTGAATCAAATAAAATAGTGTATTACCAAACAAGATTTTATACATTAATCAAAATAAAAACTTATACATTTTCGAAATCTTCTTAATAGGTAGAGAGTAAGTATTAAGCATTTTTTTTAGATAGGACAAAAAAAATTGCCTAGTCTACTTACTCTTTCTATACCAAAATATCCTAAAAGGTAAAGGATATCACAAAAAGTGAGGTTTGTATACTCAGATATTTTTATTATAAACTAGCTGACCAGGCGAACTTCGAACCACCTAACAGTCAGTAACAGAGAAGACGCCGCGAAGGAGAGTTCTACGCTCTTGTCGCCGTTCGGACCTGAACCACTGAAGATGTCGACCGCAGTGATCGACGAAATGTCTGGAACAAAAGTTTCACATAGACCACGGCCAAACAGCCCAGAAGCAATACATACAACACACCTAACAGTCGGTTATTATATTTTTTTTTTTTTAATTTATTTTTTATATTTTATTTATCAACATTCACACAAGGTCTTCAGGTCCCAAACTAGGCAGAGCCTGTACTATGGTAACCTGATTACTGATATACATACTTATATACATATACACACCCAGACACAGGTCAAACAGACATGTTCATACACACAAATGTTTGACCTGTCCGGGAATATTATTCGATATTCAGTGGATATTTATATATAATATTAAAGTTCAAATTGATTCTTAAAAATTGTTACAAATCTTTTGTATGGGAATATAGAAAAGTGTTGTTTTTAGATTTTTTTCTGGCATTTTTTAAATTTTTCTCTTCGTAAGAACCATCCTCGTACTTCAAGGAATATTGTAAAAAATTAGCCTTCTTTTAATGTATATTAAAAGAATTAGCCAAATCGGTTCAGCTGTTCTTGAGACTCGCGCTTATACATTTAGCGATTCATTTATATATTATAGATTCGAGTAGATAGCTTATTCACGATAAGTATATACTTATTTTTACTCCACAACTGTATTTCTTGATTAATTAGTCATTCGGTTTTCTCACTGCGCTGTAAAGTTGCGTTATAAAAGGCAGGACCTTTGTAAGTTCAAAAACAATCTGTATTACCCGGCATTACTCACGTTTATAGTCGAAATATTTCGACTCTAAACGTGAGTAATGCCGGAGGTAATGTGTCAAACTCACGAGGATTTAAAATCAATACTTAATATCAATATAGAAATATCATATAAATTAGCGTTCTAGAATTTTATCTTCTTTCTTCGTACTCAATGCTGATTTTGAGAATTCATTTTCTAGTGCTATGGATGATCGTAAATTAAAAAATAATTTACAATAATTTACATACTCGATTTTATTATTATATTTTTGGAACATGCTAGGTAAAATTTACAAATAATACAAGTACCTACTTGTAACAATTTTGGTTAAAGGCTCTTAATTACTTTTCTTATCACACAGTTTATTACTAATTTTTCCTCTTTGGCATAAAGTTGATAAACCCAGTTCCATATTTTGCAGATGATGATGATGATATAAAAAAACTTTAATTAGCTATTTAGAAGTCAAATCAGCACATCATCATCATCAGCATCTCAGCCATAGGACGTCCACTGCTGGACATAGCATCCTCCACTTTTTATTTTTTTATATTTTTTATTTATTAACATTCACACAAGGTCTTCAGGTCCCAAACTAGGCAGAGCCTGTACTATGCTAACCTGATGACAGATATATACTTATATACTTAAAGACATACCCAAACACAGGTCAAACAGATATTTGGAAGCGGCCCGCATTCCAGCCGTTGCCCGCGATCTTAGTCAGGTCGTCTGTCCACGTCTGTCACAAATCAGCATAACAAGGATACAACCATAAGTGCTACTATCGGCGTTATTGACTTTAAAACTTTCATACTCATTTCTTGATATTTGCGTTTCTCAGGGCCGCGGTCTATCCTCGCGGAGGTGGCTATTAATCGCAAATAGTCCAGTAGTCCAAGACCGTATTCTGGGATTGTAAGTTAAAAAACTCTAAAGCTGCTGTTTTTTTGCAGGTTGATACGTAGCTTATTTAAGAGTGTTTTGTAATATTTCACTTGCTTTTTGAGTAATTCAAAGATTAGTGGCTGATTCTTTTATATTGAAACCAAAACATAAATGAATTAGACACAAAATAATTTTAATAACAGTTACCAGTTCTGATATTCGACACACATACATACTTCACTTGGATATTTTTCACACCATTTGGGTGACTCGAAAAAGTTTAGGAAAAAGATCAGTATTTCAATGAACATAGACATCACAAAATACATATTCATATCGATTACTACTTCAATATCATCAAGGGAGTCAATTTTTTTTTATTCTGTTACAGTTCTAGACATCTTTTCAGCCGAAGTAAACATTTAAGACGACACAATTTTTTTTTTTTTATTTTTTTTTAATCACACTCTGACCCCTGCACTAGGATTCCCTGTATCGAGGGAGGCATGGACACACACAATAACAGCACACAAACATCCAAGACCCGGGACAAACATCTACACTCATCGCACAAATGTTTGCCCCTGCCGGGATTCGAACCCAGGGTTGCAGTGACACAGAAGTCATGTCGATGACACAAACCACTGCGCCACGGGACCGTCAAAAAATGGTGTATGCATAATATAGTTTCCGCACTAATTGCCCTATCTAGGGCAATTGGTGCCGAAACTAAATGCAAAATATTAAAACCTTCCCAATATCAAAACCTAACTGCTACTTGACTTAAAACGGCAGTCAGCGATCAACTTTAGTCCAGGAAGGTATAAGACTCCGAAGTAACGGGTCTGTTTGATCACAAGTCTAAAGTTATAAAAATTATTAATATAAACATCGCATTGGACATCTGTTGAAATTAATAGCATTCTTTCTAAAAATAAAGCACATACTGTATTTCTCAGAGTTAAGTTAGGTACCCATAAGCTATATTTATAACTACGCCGTCTGTCCGTATAAACAAAAGTGAAACGATTCATTCTGTTTTGTTTGTATCTTCAGAAAAGTTTGGGTTCTTAACCTAAACAATGGCAAAATCTAAATACGAAATACAGTCACGCGGGCTTGACTCGAATATCAATGTTCTTACTAAAGGCCAGTTAAAATAGTTCTTAGTGGGTGCTATCGCAGAATTGGTATAGTTTAGTACGTTATTTTTCCTTATTTTTATGAGAACTGTATAATAACTGACTGTAAACTAACCTTAAAAATACAAAGGTCGCCAGTTAGTTTCATATGATTACATACAGTACCAACTGGTATAAAGTCACCATCTGCTTTGGGCTGTCCGCTAACGTGCAATTGACGTGAAATAAATGTCAAGCTCCATTTTTTAAAATTATATTTCTTCTTTACAAAGTTAATGCTCGACATTTACATAATATTATCATGCTTGGTTGAAATATTGTCTAACACCATACAAATAATTTTCTGCCAGCCATCTGTTTAATTCAGACCTAAAAAAATCACCGATCAAGTTTTTTTTAATACTGGATTCCCATGCTCGCCTCGCGGCTTACCTCGCGTCGCACGCGAGATTCTCGTCCATGCGGACCCGAACGGCCATTTACACGCTCGCTGGGCATTCAGTCAGTGTTTGAAACTTTGCAGGGGTCATAAACGGTTTATTTTTATATCGATTGATCTAGCCTTTGTGTACTCTGACTGGCTCTCAAGGACTGCTGCCACACACGATGTATTTGGTGACAGTTTGAGGGTGGTTGTTATTCAAGCAGGTTCAAAAGTAGGGTTCAAACTATATCATGCTAGGAGTTTGATAATGGTGTTTCATTCACCGGAAGCTCAAGCCGTTTTGGAAATCGAACCAGCATCAGTTTGACAGTCAACGCTCTCACCACGAGGCTATCATCGTTCCAAAGCTGTTCTAGTTTGATAATGACTAGTTAACGTCCCGCGGTTTCACCCGAGTGGATTACGGTTTTGCCGTTACATCAATTATTCCACGGGAACCATACGTTTTACCGGGACAAAAAGTAACTTATGTGCTATTCCACACTATAATCTATCTCTGTGCCAAATTCTATCCAGATCCGAAGAGCCGTTCTTGCGCGATTGAGTAACAAACATCCATCCATCCAAACTTTCACATTAATAATATTAGTGGGATTTAAAACCACGTACATAACAAAAATTATCCATCAAAACCACAAAATAGATGGAAAGTACGCCGTAAGGAATGGAACTCCTTTTATCAGGAAACCGAATGCACTTTACAGTATAGCAGTTATCGGAAAAACGTTAGTCTTGGATGGAAGGATAGATATGACAATGGATACTGGGTTCTTTCAGCGCTGTATATTGAATCCGCATCGATAGACAACTTCAATAGAATCCTTCCGCGTTTTGTGTACAAAACAAGTCATTATGGAGATACAGGAGTACCGGGTAAGAAGTAATAAGGAAACATTTTCAAAGTGAAGTGAAATATGAGAAAACATTTTTATTATGTTAACTATTTTCTGTACAAATGTTAGTGTAAATGGACTATTTTTGTTGATGGTAAATACTATTACAGATATACAAAAAAGATGTTTGCATGACTGTCACATAGACATCAGTCATCATCAAGGTCATGAATAAAATACCATCATTTTTATATAATTATTTAAAAGAGATTTTTACCTAAAACTTGTCAATTATTGTCATAAAAATATTATTAGAGAAATTGTGAGATAAACCGATTCAATTTGTATTGTATCGATACACTTAAACTAATAAATATTAAAAATGATCAAAGAGTACTTGAAAGTCTATTAGGATTTTAAAATTAAATAATAAATTATATATTTGTTTATTAAAATGCTCTTTTGACTATTTTTTCATTGTATAATGTAGTGTATATATCCTTTTTCCTACTAATATTATAAATGCGAAAGTTTTTGTGTATGTGTGTATGTTTGTAACTCTTTCACACTCAAACGGCTACACCGATTTCGTTGAAATTTGGTATGGAGATAGTTTAAGCCCTGGATTAAGACATAGGCCACTTTTATCCCCGAAAAAGTATAGTTTCCGTGGGATAATTGAAAGACCGGGAAAACCGTTATCCACGCGGGTGAAACCGCGGGGCGCTACTTGTTATGTATCAATGTTAGTGTGTGTAGTAAACACTTAAAGCTGCAAAATATCATTTCGTACGTGACGTCACTTGTCATCCCCAAAGGAAGAACAGCGCTGATTGCTACCAGCACTATGCTCATTTGGGGCCGGTTTTGTGACGAAAACAAAAGTTACACATCCCACGTATGTTAATTAAGATAGCTTTTTTTCATTTATAATGTTTTATGTCACAAAATAAAGTTTATGTGTTTGTCTATAAAAGGAAAAGCGTTTGTACTATATCTGTTGGTTTTATTTGCATAATTTGCAACAAAGATCGAAGTTTTTTTCGTTGCGTTCAGATTCATACTGTCACCAAACACATAGTGTGTTCAGGCAGCAGTCCTTGAGAGCCAGTGAGCATTCTAGGTCTAGCGTGATAACATCTTCGACCACATCGTCACTAACCATTAAGTGAGATAGTGGTCAAATGCTAGACCTATACAGTATATAAAAAAAGATTGTGTGATAAAATTGCCGCCCTACATACACAAATTGCAAACTTAAAAAATAATTAAAACTCATGAGCAAGAAGAATATCCATACAAAAAATACATAGTCAAAAAACAGTCACAATCAACTAGATTAATGATAATTTATTTTGAATAAATTACTACTGCCAACCTTTTCAATGCTAGAGGTATTAAAAAGAAACAAATTGCTTGAGTTTTCAGTGAAGGTAACACTTTTATTAAATTTTCAGCATGGTGGTAGGGTACTTTCGAGTACCCGTTCGGCTAACAGATCTCAAGTTTGAAAACTTGTCACCAAACACATAGATAAACACATGGACGATAGTGTGTTATAAGCATTCGTCGCACATCGTCATTAACCAAGTGAGATAGTGATCAAACGCTTTATACTAATCTATACAGTATTAAAAAATATCTTGTTAGAAATTAGAAATTGTATTTTTTTATTAATTTTGCGTTAATAAAATATAATTAAAACATATTATAAGCTTTTAAGATATAATTACACATTTCGGATTTTTACTGGTTTATTATAATTGCTTTGTGTATGGGAACCACCTTATAAGTTAACCTAATCGTAAATGAGCGAATTCATCGTAAACTCTACAATAATAATAATAATAGTCGCCGAGCAAACCCACTTTCCCGGTGCTTTCAAATCCATGTTCTTCCAATTGAACATGATTTCTACGCTCACATCTGGTAAGCTTAATTGACGTATTGATTTACAGAAAATTGCAATTATATTCGCCCGATAGCAGAATTACTGCTTATTTAAGCTATGAATTGGTACAGTATCGCAATGGTCGAGTAGGTAAACTTTATTTTGAAAAAGTAACAAAGCGACATCAAATTACATTGATTTTTTGGGTTTTCTACTTGTTCTACTGTCTGTACATCGGTCATATTTTATAAACAACTACCTGTGTCCCGCGGTTTTACCCGCGTAGACTATGATTTTTCTCGTTACCGTACATTTATACGGTTCAAAATGTGCCTACGTTCGAACATTGTCTTTCTTTGTATTAAATTCATAACAGGCAGGCCGAAGGGCACAGCTGAAGTCTCGTGCAGTTCTATTTACGATAAAGGACAAATGATTTGCTGATTAGTAGCGCACGAGTAAGATAAACACGGTAATGGTAAGTGTTAAAAAATAAAAAGTTATTTCTTACGCATTTGATTCTTGGGCATAGTAAGTATTTTTTGCTTCTACAATAATCATTTGATACCTTGAATGTCTTTAAAATGCTGCTAATAAAGGAGTTTTTATATTAATATTCATTTATTTCGTAAACATGGGCTTACAGTGATCGCAAATATAATACATTAGTACAGCCATGATTCGCCCTATCGGCAAATGAAAATTGTCCTTATAAATAAAATTAATTAGGTCGTTAATTACAAGTTATTAATTATGAAAACATAATGAAAGTAGAAAATAATACACAATAAATATATTATACACAATAAATATATAATATTTTTAAATCGAGTTTTTGAATACGATGCTTCTAAACGTGTATATATTTAAACATGTGTGCAAAGATGGTCTATAATAGTATAGCTATATAATTACCAGTCTAGAGGATATATACGTTGATAATGCACTCTTTTGGTTCTCAATTTCAACTTAGTTGGCTCACTCAGTTCTCTGCGCTATGGTCAAGTGTAAGTTAGTGCAAATCGCGTGCTAGAACTGGATCAAAGTCTCTCTGTCTCGGTGGCCTTAGTTAATGACAGTGCATGCACTGAGATACGGGCTGCTTGAATTTTACTTCAGTAGGTCGGTGATGGCACCACGTATTGTAAGTTTTAAAAGATAGGTCTCCTAAAGCAAGTATATTTTACTGGGTGAGCCGAATTTCGATTGCTGTTTTATAATTAGAAATGCAATATTTTTTTTTGTGTTTAACATTTTAAAGCACAAAAGAAAAGATAAGTAACATTTAAAGATTTGAAAAAAAAACCTAAGTTTTACCTAGGATATTTGTCAAGGCAATCCTTTCACTATTAAGTAGGTCGTGAGATAAAAGAGTTAAAATCACGCTAAACCTAGATGTTTACTGGCTCTTAAGAACTGCTTCCTGAATATACGAGCTGTTTGGTGATAGTTTCTCAAATTTGAGGGTGGTAACAATTACTCAAAGGTAACGATGCTGGAAATTCAACAACGATGTTACCTTAACCGGAAGCACAAGCCCTTGGTTGGAAACAAACCAATGTTCGTCAGTTTGTCGGCCGTAGGAGCGTCGGCTTGGCTATCATGGCTTAAATTTGTATATTTTATCTTATCTTTATATATAATCTAATCGCTATATACTTAAAACGTCTGTTACCTTCATCAATATGTATCCAAATGAGTAACCATGGTCACCCTACAAGTATAACGACTGCGGCTATCGCGTGTAATTATCACATTGGCTTCGCTTGGAACCCATCATGTTATCAATTTCAAGGCGTTAATGTTTTGACGAATTTCTCGTGGTTAATGTGTAGGAAGCGGCAATGTTTGTGTTCATTGGAGAATGTTATATTTATGGGCGTAGCGTGCTCTGACATCATTCACCTATTTAAATAAGAAACTTTACTTCAGCAGGGCAAGATACTGGCGTCTAATTGGAGATAGCTATTCTCGGAGCGAGCAATGGATAGGGCTTGTGGATTTTCTACACGATGCGAAATGAGTAGATAGATCCGTAAAAGAACGAAAGTCACCAACATAACTCAGAAAGTTGAAGTGTCAGGGCACATATCTCGAAGAACTCATGGCCGTTGTATTCTGTAAGCAGCATAGGACGTCCACCGACAAGGTGGACAGACGACCTGACTAAGATCGCAGAAAGAAGCTAAATGCGGGCCGCTTTCATCAGGTCCTTTTGAAGATCAATATAGGAAGCCTATGTCCAGTAATAAGTAGTTACGAGTTGATGATGATGATGATGATGATGATGATGATTAAAACCTACATCAAAAATATTATTAAGGAAAAACATTTTCACCTTCTTTGTATTGAACTTTGAATTAATAATCAAACCTTAAACTAATAAAAAAATGTAATCTTTTTTTTAATAGTTCAAAGTTGTGCTCTATTTTCAGCAAAAGTAGCATAAACAAAGATTTGGCTTTGGCGCAAACTTTGTCATCTGAATCTCTGTGATCCAGTTTCAGAATCACAAAGTTCCTATTTTAGCTCGACCCTGACTTATAAATGGCACAGAGAAATCGCACTGCGAATAAAATTCTTTTTATGACACGAGACAAATGAACTACGTCTTCGCGTTCATGAATAATTTGCAGTATCTCACCGTTGGTGTTATATTTTCATGTTTATATAGAGTTTTTATACTTTCAAGTAATATTATGGTGTTAAATCTGCCGGGCCGTGGTGGTACCGGCCTAGAATAGTACTCCCCCATCTCTTCCCGTGGGTGCCGTAAGAGTCGGCTAAGGGATAACGTACCAGGAGGTGGGCAGCAGCACCTTCTGAGGATCGGAAATCATACTGCGCTCGCCAACCCGCCTGCCAAGCGTGGCGAGTATTGGCAAATCCCCCCCATATGGGGGAGGCATACGTCCAGCAGTGGACGCACATGGCTGGGAAAAAAAAAAAAAAAAAAATCTGTTATTAACTTAAATAGTTACCGTTGTTTACATACCAAAGCTCTTATTCTACTAATGCATATACGACTTTAACTTTTTCGTAAAGTCGTATATTTGTTAATAAAGCGATAACTAAAATTAAAACAGGTATATTATATGACGGGGTGTTTTAGTCACACGTAATAAGTAACCCGCAGTTATTCAAATACAATGTGTGGTTAGCTTATAAAATGTTTTATGGGATTTGGCATCCGGAGTGCATAATATTTACTCGTCGATATAAATATTTGTTGTATAGGTATACTTTTAGGTCATATTTTATGGTATGAGACCTATTTAAATGTACGTAAATTTTTTTTTTTCATATTATTTACTTCTTTGCTCATTTGTGATGTTTCTGTTACAGACACTCGAGACTAAACATGATATTTTAATTTGGGTCCTTTTAACGAATAGCCTAGTAAAGTTATGGTGGTTTTGATTATGATTAAGTTTTTTTTAATTATTTAAAAACTACACTCGACTCGATAGACTCTAGTTTCAGTGTCATTTTTAAGCTTTAACCATGATTTTCAACTATTTCTTCAACAATGCATTAATATGTAACATTGACGTGCATTAAACACATTTTTTTAAATGTCAGTTACGAATATGATAATGCCTAATTTGTTAATAAGCTATAATAGCACTCCCCTAGCCGTCCGAATTTTATTTCTTCCTTATTTACATATGAAATGTTTTTCTTGGCGCCATCTATCATTAATTGTTTGAACTTTTAATAGGTATTGATAGGCTATCATTACCGTTGTTATCGTATCGAGCGAAGGCACTATAACCTGATTTTAAGAGCTTTATGGTTAATTTCATTGCATTGCAGAATAAAATAAATATTTAAGGGGGCATCGATGCAACAAACCTGACTATTTTGTTCGTTTTTGCTCGATAATGATAACGTTAACAGGTAGACGCTTGAAATATTCATAAAAATATTTAGTTATAAATTCTACTTAACAATCAATAATAGAATAATTATAAAACGAATATTTAAGAGGACTATAAGAACGGCAAAAAAACACGTTTGTTGTATGGGAACAAAAAGCGTGAATTTTTGCCGTTTTTATGGATAGCAGAACTTTTCGTGCGTGAGTCCAACTCGCACTTGGCCGGTTTTTAATCTATTTAATCTTTTCTCTATTCAATTAAGTGTACCCGATAGCAGAGGAAGCAAGACCGAGACTTGAGTTTATAGCAGAGACGGTGCATTTTTATGCTCTAATTGATAATGACAGTGACAATTTTATCTGAAATATTCCATACGTTCTTATACTTTATTGGAAAGAAACGTGAATGAACTGTCTTTTTTCATGGGCTTGGTGCCAAATTTACCACTTGTTATTTGAGATAAACGATCTATGGTAATTGATTAAAAATATTCAATGAATTTGGCTTCATTCCAGTATTTTACATCTTTGCCATTCAGGCAGGCCCTAGTAGTGAAATATTTCAAAGTTATTTGTATAATATACACCAGATATATTGAGTTACATTGTAACCTAACTATACTGCATTTAATTCTGCAATGCGATCTCTTTTTTATCTGGCAAACTGACGGACGCTGGTTTGATCCCCACCAACGCCTTGCGAGTCAGGTGGGAGTAAAACCTTTATCGAATTCACTGCATGATGGTAGGGTACTTTCGAGTAATCGCCTGACTAGCTACCAGGTGGTAGCCAATCAAGTTTTATAAACTGTCACCAAACACATAGCATATTCACTTATTCAGGCAGCAGTCCTTGAGAGCCAGTAAGCATTCTTGGTCACCGATCATAAAGTGAGATAGTGGACACACGAGATCTATACAGTATTAAAAATACAATTTTAAATAAGTAACATTTGTGTAAATGCGGGTACTATTTCGTAGTATCATCGTCATGCTATTTGGTGCGGATTGAACTACCCGTTTTATCTATAAATATTTAACGCAATTGAAAGTAGCATAAGTACCGTAGTAGTAAAAGAAAACTTGTTTTAACCGTTTCATTGAAATAACAAAAATCATTCATTTCGCCCGCACACTTCAAATTTATAAATTTGAAGTGTGCGGGCAATTTTCGATCAATATTACCATCATGCAAAAATTTACGTAAAATGTACATTTTACAAACTCATACAAGCACTGAAGCATACAAATCATTGGTAATCTAGCAGTAATCTTAGTCACCAGTGACGTGGTTAGCATGCTTATACCTGTTTTTCATAAATATAGCCGTATTATAATGTAAAGCTCTCATAATAACACCTAGGTACAAGCTAAAACTGGATTTGACAATTGATACGGATAAAGATATGTAATAAAAAGCATTATATTAGTTGTAGATAGACGCTACTCGGCTCCCAGACCTCCTATTTTAATTAATTATGCATAGCTCGAAAATTGTTGACGCTATGATAGCTCAACGGGGGAGCGTTGGCTGTCAAACTGACGGATACTGGTTCGATCCTCAACAACAGCTTGAGCTTCCGATGAAGTTTGTATGCAAAGGAAATAAAAAGTGGTTTCGGTCAGATAAAGTAAGGTAATAGAAAAATTGTGCAATAACCTACTGGCGGATGGAACAGAGGTTTTGTATTAGCTCCAGCGAAGCTTCATATCCTTTCCTCATGCGTTGATCAAACCGTAGCACGTTGAGAATCCCGGGTTCAGGCTGATTAGGCAAGGAATTTTTTTTTATTTCGTACCTAATTTGGCACTAGACCAAAAAAATTCTTAGGCTATAACAACGGCGAATTACTAGCTATAATATTTTATTCATTAATCAAGATAACATCAGGAAACGAGTGCAAAATGGCAGAACACAATTAGTGACTTATTTATGTGTCTGACAGATATTTAACTGATCAGCGATATAAAAAAATATAAATAGGGTTGCCAGTGTAACAACTAAACGAACATAACATGGTAGTGATACCAGGTTATGCACTTAAATTGGACAAGGTGAAAAACTACTATAAAAATAGGATTGTTTAATTGTATTTAAAGTAATTTTAAAAATTTTAAAATAATTTATTGAAGAAATATATTGGCACAAAAATATATATCTCAAGATAATAAGTTAACAATTATTACCGTCAAAGTTATGTGTGAGTCACATGGCCGTGCATATCACGGTCAGGCTATAAAAGGCAACATTGAATGGTAATTTTCAATAGCTAACTGTATAAATTGTAAAATGCTATAATAACTTATAATGAATGAACTTGTTTTAAAAATATAGTAGGTTATTTATTCTAACTCGTAAATATATATACAAGACCAATTTGTTTTTCTCAACTATCTTTTGATCACTCATATTTGATTCATTATTTGGCCAAAGTAAATGAAAAATTCAAGAGTTATTGAAGAATAAATTCCAAAATCATAAATTAAATATTTTGATATATGGGTTGATGTATAATATTGATTTATTACACTGAAAATTGTAATTTGCAGGACATTTAGAATTGTTTATATTGTTAGATTTAATATTTAATTATATTTAAGGGGCAGGACATTGGGCCCGTGGGGACCGGAGCTCATCGGATTTTTCAAAAGTTATCAGAGCGTTTGATCGATGCGACGCGTGACCAAAATGCTGGCACATATTTGGCTCAACGAATCAGCATTGCAACTCAATGTGGCAATGCTGCTAGCATTCTAGGCACGCTGCCAGCCGGTAGCAGGTTACAGCATTTGAGTTTTCTATAGGCTGCAATATTGTAATTAGTTATTATTATTTCATTTTAATAAAGGTAAAATATATATATATTTAAAAATGTACACATTATTAACAACGGAGTCAAAAAGCTGAAACCATCAAGGTATGTATTTTATTTTGTGAACACACTATGTGTTTGGAAACAGTTTTTCAAACTTAAGGGTAGCTAGCCAGGCGCATATTCGAAACCACCATGCTATGAGAATTTGATAACGGTGTTACCTTCACCGAAAGTTCAAGCTGTTGTTGGGGATCGAACCCGTGTCCGTCAGTTTGACAGGCGACGCGGACGCTCCCCTAGCTGAGCTATCATCGCTTCTAAGGATTAAGCATATTGAAGTATATCAATAAGCTTTCTTTACTTGATGACGTAGCACGTTTATGGTAGTCAAATAATGGTAGTTTTTACTATTGTACTACACTGCATATTATATATAATAGAAATATAACTGATTGATTACTGCAAATGGAAGTATTAGTGACAGTTATGGTATACTCGTACCATGATGTCTAACAAATAAGCCATAATAGCTATTTCGCCTTACATATCATAAACTGGCACTAAAAAATACTAAATTATAATAATACACAATACATTAGTTTTCTAACAAAAATTTGTATCACACTAATAATATAACATTATACACTGCATGTATACAGTTTTCACACGAAAAAACCTTAAAAAATATGTAGTAAAATGTGTAAATACTCTTGTTTCTAAAGATTAAAATAATGTCAATTTGTCTTTGAATATTCGGATAGAATAGCGTTTTTAGTTAACTTATTAAATTACAAAAATACAATTATGACGCCATGAAGGATAACTACCAGAAAAATATACCCATTGTATTAATTCTATGGATGATGTAAATAAAGCGGCACGCACATAGAACGGTATTTGTACTTGGAATGCCACTCACCTGCCACTTATGCTTCCTTGTATTATAACTGGTGTTGATGAACGCTAAAAGTCTTTGCTATTTCAACTTCAGCTTGCTGGAATCATATATTGAAACGGTGTTGTAAAGGCTCCCCTAGGTATCTACGTGTAGCGACCAGATGTGTTTACGAAAATAACATGATGAGAGACATAAGAAGCCTACCCTAGTGCCTATAACACCCGCTAGTCGGACCTACATTTGGTCCTTCGAACCGGATGAACCTTTAAACAGGTGTTGAAAGCACAATAGTTTCATATTTTTCATAGACTTTAAGCAGTTGGTTAAATATACCAAATTTATAATATTGTGGTCTGACGGGCAAATGCCATATACAACTATGTCGTATAATTTAATAGATACATATAATTTGAACTAAAATATAAAATTACATATGTATTTTTATATTAATAATCAACTATATGACATCATATGGAGCGAAACAGCAAGCTACATAAACTTTTATATATAGTTAAAACAATCATCGCTATAATTACGATTCGTTACCTTTAAGTATAAATTGCATACTATGGCAAAATTTAGATAACACTTTTTCAAGAATTTCTTTGTTACAGTTAGGCGAAGGTGTAAGTATTCAAAATGGTTAATATATTATGCTAGGCTAATAAATAATATTGTAACGTAGGTATGCTTGTATAATAGCATGAAAGGAAGAAAAGTCAAGGATTGGATTTAAATGTAGTTAATTATAATTATCATAAAATTTTAAACGGCTTCTCGTCAACATTGCATCCTTGTGACGTCATTATTATAATTTACCACTGACCTGCTTTTAAAAACCTCTTTGCCGTTGTGAACATTGCTGGGGAATTTCGCCCAGAGTCACTCAACTTGCTAATCTTGTAAGTACAGTTAGATCAGAAGTGCTAAACGAATATTTTATCATTGTATAGAACAGTGGTAAAAAGGATAGGAATACAAAAAAAAAAACAAGTTTGCTTAGAACTAAAATATATAAAAGTAATTGTAATATCAACGACGTTGTCCATTTCTTAAAATGAGGAGGTTTAAGTATATATGTAGTGTATATGTATATAGTAGAAATTGTACACACCACTGAACCACCGACCGGAGGGTTACCCTGTGTCGCGAGAGGCATGGACACACACAATCACAGCAAACAAACATCCAAGACCCGGGACAAACATCGCATAAATGTTTGCCCCTGCCCAGATTCGAACCCAGGGTCCCCGCGGACCAGAAGTCAAGCCATTGACGACTGAACCTCGGCATATAACGGTGAATCTCATTTGCTTTGCGTACTTTCCGAAGTACTCTAGATATTAACTTATATCATATGTTTATATCCTATACCAAAATGCTTTGATGTAATATATCCCTCTGGAGTTCACGGTCTCAGATCACAGCGTCATCATTTTGATTTCTTCAGAACCACAAACCTCTCAAAACGTTTCATTTTCCACACTTCTCAGGTCAAACGGTAGGCGAGAGGGTAGCTGAACGTGCCGAAATCTCAAGTCAACAATGATACCGCACTCATAAAATCATACAATCGCCTCACACGAATGTATACCTTACATGCACGTGATAAAAGTCAGATTTGTGTGAAGCGAGTGGAAAGTAAATATTTGATTTTCAACTCGACACATTGCAAGATTGATTGACTGGACGCGAATGAACTTAGCAAATATTACGCTTTGATAAATTCGCTGGAAATATTTTTATGTGCCACAAAGGTGTTTTTTTTTAAAATGAAAGACAAACTTTTAGAATGTGTCGTATTCCTGCTGATAGAATGCGTTTGAATGTGTAATATTGTGGTATATGTATGTCATGTACCTACTGGTGGAATGTGTCCGGAACGAGTTGGAGAGGTCAATGTTAAGGTTGGAACGTGGGATAGACTTGCAGCAGCTAGCTAAATGTATTAGAAATCTAGCTTTTCCTTAATCGGAGGAAATTATAATGATATAAGCATTGCCCGACTAGCTATCAACAGTAGATTTAAGTTTTGAGTATGCCAAAATGAGGGTGGAGTGATCATGTTTGTCTAGCCCTCCATAATAAATAAGAAAAAAATAAGTTCACTTCATCAATATAAATGAACGAAACGTCATCAATGAATGAACATAAAAATATCAATGAACGAACAAGAAATTTAACAGTTTGATTATATAATAATTATGAAACTAACAATACTTTTTTAAGCCATCTTGTTCACGACATTACGACAGGTCCTGTCATGATACGGTTTTGTAAGATATGCAAATTTTTTTTTTTCTAAATCCTGACCGATGACATCAGTGGATCGCACATTGTTGACAAACAGGAACAACAGATAAATAAATTGCGATACAATAAATAAAAATCAAGTAATCTCTATTATTTTGTAGGATAAGGTTCTTTGTGACACAAGAGTAGGTTAGTACTAAAGAAAAAAGTGATCAAGTTATATGAGATCATATAATATGTTATTAATATCTAACAATGTAGGTATGTATAGAACTCAGTCAAACTATTAATGTATAGATTTTATTGCTGTCTTTTGCGATAATTTTTTTCAAGGTTAATTATTAGATTTTATTCGTTTTATAATATATTAATCTTCGAGCAGGTTGTTTTATTATTTCGTATATATTATAAAGTTCAGAAATTTTCCATATAAAATAAATTGAATTTGGGAAATATAACCTTTTATAATTGGGTAAATGACGGTTAGGAAAAAAATGTAAATATTGTTTTGGCATTGTCAAATATAGTAGGTAAATTAACATTTTTTTTTACTTCTATTCCCTTTGTTTACATAAAATATTACATGCTTAATAATATTATGGAAAATAGTATACATGTTTTATTTAGTTAAGCTTATAGTTACGTGATCTTAGAGCGTCTATATTGCTTTTTAATATTATTGAATACCTGTTTCTAAAAAGAATATTCTTAGTCTTTTAAATCTGTATTTTTAATTGTACAAAAAGAAAGATGAACGCCATGTTAAAACTAATAAATTATATTTATATCATACTTCTGATAAAGGGTAAGTACCAATAATAAAATAAAATGATGATCATAAATGAGAATGCTCGGACCGATAATAATGGTATTGCTAGGTTTGTCACTTACATAATTTATGTTCTTCTCTATAAAATAACAATGTCATTATCCTCATTATTAGTACACATTCATTGAACGTTATCAGAAGTTAAATGGGCACTACAGTGTTACTGAATAAGATAGTGTGCTTCCTGTTATTAAATCAATCGGGCCTTGATCGTGATAAAAACATTTAGTAATTTATTTACCTCGACGTTTCGACCAAGGTGCATTGGCCGTGGTGACGATACGACTTCTCCTTGTGTTCGAATCGAGAAAGTCTAAAAATTACAAAGGTGTAATGATTTACAGATATACCTAATTTTAATATGCCTGAGTTCTTGTAAATTGTTGAAATTTTAGGCTCGAAATAAGACAAAAGTTGTAATTTTTGCTTTTATATCATGAAAATTATGAAATTTGCCGTTCGAAGTTCGCTTTAGCTAACACAATATATTTTAATGTGCTCATGTAGCTCAGATTTGGATACATGATTAGCTTATTTTATGAATAGAACACCTAAAATCTGTATTTTATTAGCTTTTATTTATAAATAAGAACAGTCATAAAAATATTTCATACGGGCCCATTGTTATTAGTTTTTTTTTATCACACTTAAACCCCCGCACTGGGATTCCCTGTATCGCGGAAGCTTGGACACACACATTCACAGCACACAAGCATCCAAGACCCGGGACAAACACCTACGCTCATTGCACAAATGTTTGCCCCTGCCGGGATTAAAACCCAGGGTCCCGGAAACACAGCAGTCATGTCACTAACCACTGCGCCACAGACGGTCACTGTGTGACCGTTTAACTGTCATCTTTAGAATTTTTTCCTTTTTTGTCATCCATAAAGTATAGTTGTGTATGGAAACGATATTATCATAATATATATTAACTTGTATGAGTAAATTGTATAGTTATAAAATTAAATACAGTTAATACAGTGAATACGCACTAGACATAGGTGTTTAACTGTAGTTCAATAGTAATAGCGGTCCGTTTATGTTTTGTTTGTAATCTTTTTACAGCTAGCATGTCGACCACGACAAACGGAATACTTCGTGAAATGTGTAGTCTAGTACAGTACAAATGAAATATTTACAACATTTGAACATTCAACAGTCTCTTTTTTAGTTTCTTTGTTATGTATGTTACCTCAGAATTGTCTTAGTTATTTAACGTTTTCTATAAACAGCTTAAACTGCACTTTATACACTCTTGCTACATTTTTGTTATTTACATAAAATGAAGAGAACTATTGGCCATACTTTAACTTTAAGATATATCGAACCAATTTCATAGAATTTTTCTACTGGATAACGGATTTATGAGATAGAAAACATAATATATTAGAAAGCGCAAAGGAAAAACAAGTTTTAGGAAAAAAGCCTCTAAGAAAATTTGGTTGTCGGTTACAAAGGTAAGTTCGAACAAACAAGGACCATAAAAGTAACCATTATAAAGCCAATGATATTAGTAACTGGTTAGAATGGAGGCCAATACGCCAAGAACACAGCTATTTTAAACATGATTAATGAATTGAAATACATATATTCGGAACTAAATTATGCTACACTCTCAGGCTTAAAATTTGATTGCTTAAAGCCTATTTTCGTTTGAAACTTATCGCAACTTGATAGTCCAAGATAGTAATCGGTATTATGGTAGACCTAGAATGAGGGCCCGAATTTACATGTGGTTTACAGACTATTGATATTTTGCTATATCGTTATCTTTTTCTCTATTATATTATCCTGTATATTCACGGTAGATATGTATATTACAACGGAGAGGGTTCCGCAGAACTCTTCAAAACGTTTTTCCGTAGTACACCCAATTGTGGATCGGACTTCCTCCTTCGGTATTCACTCTAAGCTATAAAATATAATTCTTTAAACGGAGAGTTACCAAAGTTTAAAATGCTTCATAAAGTATTGTAATGCTTCTGATTTTACAGATATTGACGGTAACGGAGTTTGTTCGCAGTCGACCCGTCTCCTTGCTTGCCACCTTAGACAATATACGTGCATGAAAGTTTCATTTTCCTTCATAGAGGTGATAGTATTCTCTCCGCTAGTCGGGAATGCTCAATGCGCAGCGTCGTGATGCTCCCGAAAGATCGGGAGACGCAAGACATAGCCGCTTCCAGTTGTCGCGGTCTGTAGCGTGGCTTAGGTAATAGTATTAAGATAGCAGCAAATATAAGTTTAATTACTTTTAAGTTAATACTGTTTTAATTATGAATTACCACTGTAGTACACACATGGTAATTCCTTAAAAGCCCTGCCATCGTTTACGCCAAACATTTTAATAGTAGTTCAACTAATATAAACTTTATTAGGAAATGAGAATGAGGTGTGTTGAACATAGTTTAACTTTTAATTCAAACAACCAGTCGAATTTGGGACGGAATCTCTCAGTGAGGGTTCCGAATAAATAGGGATGAATTTTGCCTATAATAAAACCGTTGTCCACATTTATTGATAATAAGAAAAAGAATTTAGATGCAAATGAATTCAAAATAAATAAAAATAAAGGAGTAAAAATTGAATTATGCATGCATGCATACTACAAATAGAGCAATATCTGAAAAAAAAAATGCACCACAGTAGCTACATACGTAATTCGTATCGGTCGTTATCTGTGACATCTTATAGAGACTTAAAGTGATCTAATAAAAAATACTCATTGTCTTATCGTTATCACGATAATATTGTTATCGGTCAATCTAAATATCAACGACCTTTTAAGGATATATTATTACTATGAACTAATATGAAATCAGTATCAGAATTTTATTGTTTGCGTGGAAGGTTTTAGGGCTTTCAATCAAACTTACTTATTACTTTAGATAAAATAATGTTATTGGGCCATGTGCGATTCATACGTAGTTGTGTACGTACTTAAATTAAAAAATAATAATAAACCTGTTTTACATTTTATTGTGCTTAGTGAAAATTATAATAATATAGTCGTTTAGGCGAACGAAGCGAAGTTGTTTGTTATAGAGGACTGTTAAAAAACAGGTAGTACAATTTTATTCTTATAAAACGCTATATCGCGAAAATATGATCATAAAGTAATAAAGATATACTGACAAACGTCACCGTTATGCATTTCAGTCAGTTCAGTATATTCAACTAAAGTTGAATTAAAGTTTTATAATAAATTAAATGCACGTGTAATACGGAGTCAAATCGAAAAAAAAAAATATAACACTCATCGGAACTTGAACCACAAGACGCCTAACTGTTGTACTCTCGAATATATTAAACGAAGTTGCTAATGGCTCACTGAAACTTTGCGTGAGCAATCTTTGAGTGCTTAGCCATTTTCTTGCACCTACTGAAGTTTATGCACATAAACAAAACCAAAAATAACAAATATAAATAGATACCTATAAAAATAAAATGATAATAATAAAAAAAATATAAAATAGATTAATTAGAATTAATAATAGGATAAAGTAACCAACGATCAATATAACAACATCGTCAGGAAGTTTAAAGTTATAAACATAATAAATTATATACATACATTCAGCCTAGTAACATGGCAAAGGTAATTATAATATTGAACACTTATTGATCCTTATTAAACAACCTAAATCTTATTTAATCTATACTTAGGAATCTTAATAATTGATGAATAAATCTTAATTTTAGTATTAAAAACAAAGTATCTTTGATTTTACCTGAATTTGTCTTGTAATTCTTTATTTCACTTTGAACACCTGCTTTCTCTTTCTAATAACATCATTCGCAATAAAATCATATTCGATTGAGATTAAAAATAAAACGTAACTACATAGAAAAATTAAAAAATTAAATGTGTCTGGGTGTGTTTAAGTATATAAGTATATATATATCAGTCATCAGGTTACCATTATATAGCCTCTGCCTAGTTTGGGACATGAAGACCTTGTGTGAATGATAATAAATAAAAAAATTAAAAAAATAGACACTCAAAGTAGGTACATACATGTATTATTAAAAATTCGATGTAATTATATAACTTGTATGTATACTCGTACATGTATGTAATCATCATCGTCATCATTAGTGTTTATCACACCTTTCAGAGAATTTGAGAATTATGTATATCAATAATCTACAACTAAGTACATATAAAACTTAATCAATTATGTTTTATGCTAATCTGTTCATATGAAACATATTTTACTTTTTTTTTTTTTTTTTTTCTCAGCCATGTGCGTCCACTGCTGGACGTATGCCTCCCCCATATAGGGGGGATTTGCCAATACTCGCCACGCTTGGCAGGCGGGTTGGCGAGCGCAGTATGATTTCCGATCCTCAGAAGGCGCTGCTGCCCACCTTCTGGTACGTTATCCCTTAGCCGACTCTTACGGCACCCACGGGAAGAGATGGGGGAGTACTATTCTAGGCCGGTACCACCATATTTTACTTAATTTCATTCAATCTATTTAGTAAGCAATGAATATAAGTTTATTAATTCATTTTAATTGGCTAATCACATAAATTTTGTTGCTCAGGATATTATAAAGTATTATTCATTTACATAAAATGGTCTGTGTCTACCGTTATGACACAGAGAAGTGTAGTCAAAGACAATAAGATGGCGCCATCCTGTCACAATTAGATAATATCGATCACACAACTTTGATTCATGAATATAAATTAAATTGTTCTTCGAACTGATTATAAAATAGCGCTTGCATCAACAATATAATTGTCTATGTCACGCATTGGCGCGTACCTAATCAGAAAGGGTTATTTCAAAATAGTAGAATTTTTACATGCATTTTAGAATGTGATAAATAAATGATGCAATTGGATTTTTTCCTGGTGGGTCATCGAATGTTTTTTTCATGAGTTGCCATAAAGTTTTCTTCCAAGATTTTCTTTGTATGACATTATGTCACAAAAAAGTGACTATCAATAAGATGATGCCATCCCTATCACATTAAATAATAAACTGTCACGATGTAAAATGGCGTAAAAATATAAAGGTAACTTTTTTAAGCAATGATAACCTAGTGGTGCGAACGTCTGCTGTAATAGTGACGGCCGTGGTTTGATTCTCGGTAACATTGTCATCAACATTACTGCATTGTTGTACTTACCAGTACCCGCCTGGTTAGCTATCGCCAGCAAGTTGAAAAATTAAGCTGTCATCAAGCACGTAGTGTCTTTAGGCAGCTGACCTTAAAAGCCAGTTAAAACTCTAGGTATAGCTTGATGTCACCTTCGACCATATCGTCACTGACCATTGATATAGTGATTAAATGCTAAAGCTATACAGTATATACAATCTGAATATAACTCATGTTTGCACTTCCGTGAAAATTACAAAATATTTTTTTTCACATCTCTAAAATCCGCAGCTTAGTTCCTATGAACGTATATTTACATATAATATATATCTAAAATATATATTTATCTCTTCCAAGTCTATAGTCTTCCTACTTGCTTCATACTAACTGTTTTCAAAGTTCAAAGAGTCTGTGTTCTGTATAAACTCAACAATCAAGAAATTATAAGTACTCATTGACAAGATGTTTAAAAGCTTACATCAATATAGCACTCAAGTTAATTGAAGTAAGCCCTAGAGATGAATGACAAGTAATAAATACTTAATGTGTGTACGACACTTACAATACATACACAATAAATAATAGAGGTGACACTAGTCTTCGATGACAGGTAAAATCTCTATTTGGGATTTCACTCCATCACTTGGCTTGTCTATCAACCCAGACCACTTGATATCGAAGCGTGACCTAATACTGCCACAAGGGATAAATCACGCCTCTGTCATCCATAGCCGATTACTGTTTGGAAACATGATAGCCTTACATCCTGATGGGCATCAGTACTGAGATAAGGCATGACTACTCATGCAAACACTGCTTAGTGGCTTCCGTTATTAGTGTGCATATTAGGTACTTTTTCACAGAGCTTCATCGTACTGTTTTAAACTATGACTTTTTTACCCGCAACCAATGATGTTTTACTAAAGATGACGTATATTATTCTTATTATTATATATTATATAATTATATTATATATTCTATATTATTATCATTACCCGCAATGCGGTTAAAATGGAGACAGTAGGACCGACATATGAAACGCTCAGACTTTATTGTGTCTCAGTAGCCCACCATTGCTACCATTTGCTAAACAAGCAATTTTGAGCCTTTTCAGAGATTTTGGCTGAGAGTCCTACATATTTTTACCACTTAAAAAATACCAGCACAGTTTATGAGAGATAATTCTAATTGAACAAATTTTGATGTCATTTGCATATTTATTTGTGAAAAATTATTTTAGAACGACTATATTTTATCATTATTTATAATTCTCGCGTTAATGACATAGTTCATGCGTGTCTTACATCAACTAAAACTGTGTCTTACATCAAATAGAAGAAACTTATAAAAAGTATAGAAATGTAATGAGTACTTTTTTATTTATTATTTTAAGGATTTGCCGGGCGTAAATCCTGAGAGGGCGGGCCCTCTCTGCCTGCAAACAGCCGCGAGTCTTTGTAATGTCGACAATTATTATTTAGAGGATAAGAGATAAGTTCGAGGCTTGGATTTCATTGTTATATCAAATTTGAGTGACTTTTTTATTTTTATTTAATTGTAAACAATAAACACAGTTACAAATACATTTCAAAATATATAGTCACAATAGATTTCTTAAGACAATAAATTGAGCCTCGAATACATTATGACATTATTTTTGTTACGTTATAAATACCGGAAAAAGTTTGGCTACTAGCGGGACTTGATCCCACGACTGCAGGATATCATCCTGTTTAGGACACATATACATGATATACATTACGGTATTCTGTAGTCATGGATACAAGTCAAAATTGTAACCGATTTTTTTCATTCAATTATTTGCTGGTAGTATCCGCTAGTATGACCTTAATCACAGATGATTATACCCATTTAATGAGCTTAATGCAATGAGCCGTAAAACTCTAAATTTTTACTGTTCACTGATTGATCCTACCGTATCTATACATACCTATAGTGATAGTGAAACTAGGTGCGTTAAAAGTGAGTTTAGGTAATGCAGGCCATTGACTTCGATTCATTATCAATACCGGTCAGACCAAATTCTAGGTCAGGATGATTGATTTTATCGTTTAACGCAGATATGTTTACCATTAAATTTTTGCGGCTCAGTTAATAGCTATAGTCAGTGGGTCAGAAGTCTGTGTATTCTTTTTTTCCGGTTCGTGGGTTGAAGTTATATAAACATATGGATAATCTTAGTGTCAGTAGTGGTAGATAGCGGTTTTTCAAAGTAGCTCGGAATGTAGTTTTGCTACGAAAGACTACATATCAGTAGGTACTCGTTTTTTTTTTTAAATCCAATGAAACGAGTTTTAAATTTCAGACTTCAGATTCAAACCTATCTAGAATTTATTACTCACAGAGCGGCATATTATATATACCAAAATTTAAAACCGTCCGATTATCAATTTAACGGGGGTTAAAATTCATAATCGGACGTTTAAAGTTTGGTGAACTCCACTCTTAAGATATCATAACGAAATATTTTGTGAACATAGATCAGAAAATATTTCGCCGAATCATGAAATCAGAGAACTAGAGCGAGAGAATCAAACAATAACTATCTTACTAAATTAAACCAATAATACCAAAAATAGTTGTACAGAATTTGTACACAAAAGCCACAACTGTCTGTAATCAAAATAATGTAAAAAAATAGTTTTATAACTTGTTTATTTCTCTGTGGTAAAACATGTTTGCCAAAGCAATCGTTATTGTAACTGACGTGGTAATTACAAACGCGAAAAAGACCTAAATAGCGAACATAAATCGCAAACCAGTCTGGACGAAATTCCATTAATACTAACAGAAACAAAACATTAGAACATCTTCGAAACCTGTTCTGTGTGGAATATGTGGCATGACTTTCGTTTTCAATCTTGTTTACTACCTACGAGTATGTTTTCAAACGAGGAATGAGAATGAAAGGATTTGATTGACACGGAAAGAATGACAATAAATCTCCTTCGTCTTCTTCTTAAATTATGGCTTTGGTGACATTAAATCATAATGACACACGTTGTGGGTGTGAGGAAGCTGATAGAATAGTAAGATTTTGTTTCTTTATTCGGCTTCACACCTTATATCCCAACATTTAGGCATTTTCAAGTACAACAATCTTCAGGCTTTGTGTGTGTCTGGGTATCTTCAGGTCACGAGTGAATAGATTTCTTCTAGGCAAGCGTGCTCTACCCTAACCGTATCATCACCTAACATCAAGTGAGGTCACTTGATCTTTTTTTGACTCATTGTCAAACACTTGCCTATCCAACTTAAAAAATATATATGTTAACTAGCACTAAAAGACAGCCGAACTTGAAAACACGTTTAGAGTCTGTTAGTTTCAAAAATTCGAGGATCGTAGGTAAGCAAGAACTGGAAATGAACCTACTACTATTACATGCACCATTCATATTGAGCACAAGTGTTATATTATGAATGTTAAGATATAAGTTTGTATGATAATAAATGTACCTAATGTAGGTATAGTTGTTTCAAACAAGGAAAAAAATGCACGACCTTGATTGACACTAGAAGAATGATAAACATTATGTCATAAGGTTGTAGGTATGTATTTATATGTTTTTATCGCAACCATATTTATTTTTAGACATAATATTTTATGCTTGAGACAGTTTTAATTAGTAACTGAAGCAGAATACCTGCTTATACAACTATCATCGTATCGTAATCGTATAAAAAAAAGCACTGGGCTAGACACCTATCCGCCTATCCACCAACCCGCATTAGTTAGCAAAGTAGATTATCACCAATACTATTATTTGAGAGGTAAGCCAGTATCCCAGCTGTATGCCAGCATAACTTAAGCATTATTAGAATGATTTTTGCATTATTCTGAAAAATGTTGGTATAGGCGCTCCTGAAATCATCTATCACACCACCGTCACTAAAGAATTTCAAATATTGAGACACACATGCATCTACAGTTCTACATACATTAGTTATTACAAAGAGGAAAGATTTGTACTTATGTTTTAAACGGATCAACTTAAAACCTTATGCGCCGATTAAACAAACCTATCTGACTATACGATACTATAAATTATGACTCTTTAAGACTATATTTTCTTGGCAAGAAAAAAATAGTGATCTTTACTAAAACTTCAATCTTGTAATCGTGCAAAGCCGGGACGAGCCGCTAGTAAGTGCATGAATATAAACGCGTGCATATTATCGAATAAGTAGTTGGAAAATATAAGCACAGTTAACAAACAAGTCGTTTAGAATAACGTTAAACCTAACCTCATTCAAAACGGCCAATATTCTAAAATACAGCGAAATTTGCCGAGAAACACGATTCTCTAGACCGTTCAAATATTTAGCACTTATGACGTAAACACAATACAAGTTCCTGTTAGAAAACTTTGGCAGCAGTTGCCAGGTGAAAATCACGTTTTACACCAGTAACGTACATCTGACGCCGATACACGAACGATATTGAAAATTTTAGTTTTATACACCACAAACTCATACGACGTTATCAGTTTGTGACTCATATATTAGAAAAACCGCGAACAATGTTATGCCAAAGTACAGATGTTTAATACACATCAAATATGTGTCGAATGTCATATTGTGTGAATGGTCATGATTTCACAATGAGAAAAGCACCTGTTACCAAAAAATATAGTAAAAGTTATTGTCATGTATGTTACTTATAATAAAACATTTGAATGTGCAGCCGTGAATAATTAAACATTTGACTTAATTAGATAATTTGTATGCAATAATAATTTTTACTTATTAATTTTACTTTTTATGTTATTTGAAGCGATGAGCGGTGAGAGCGTCCGCGTCGACTGTAAAACTGGCCGACGCGCCGGTTCGATCCCCACATTCAGCAGTTTTTGAAATGCTGCTATAATGGCTGAACAAGTTTGGATGAAATTTGACTCATATAATTATATGGCTTAAAATGTAATTCACACGCGTGATATTTTTTTTATTCCGAGTAATATAAAAATGTGAATTCAAATATAAAACAATACATATGACGTATTTGCTTTAGAGAAATGAAACATCGACACTAAAGTTCAAATTGTTACAGACCTTACTCTGAAAACTATGCGGATAAAGCCACATGCAGAAGCTAGTACCGAACTTTATTATTACATCTGAATGGTACACTTACATGTTAGTTTTTTTGGCCGATGCCTTTATTAAAATAAAACACTCATAACTAGCTACTAATTAATTGTTAGATTGATTGTAACATAATTATTAAGTAACATCAATATCTAATTTGCCAGCTCAGCTTACAGTATTTCTTGTCGGTTCTGGTTAAAGACAGCCGCACGATAGCAATGTTAGAACAAAAAAAAAATTGGTTGTCTGTAAAGTCGGTTTACGGACGATAGATTTACGTGATAACGTCATAATCATTTATGACTTTGACTTCGACTTCGACTTCGACTTTGACTTTGACTTTGACTTTGACTTTGACTTTGATTATTTTATGTAATACAAAACTCAGGTGGAACGTTACGCGGAACGTTACTATTTTTCATGAGTGCTGCTGGTATTCATCAATTTATAAAACGTTATCACGTCAAAAACATTACATTAACGTTTCAAATAAAATGTGTCCTTTGACGCCAATCTAAGTAATGAATACTTAAAGCAATTGACAAGACAGGTCATTAGCCTGCGGGAAGCATTGCGGCAAATTAATCTTCATACTCTCGGATGCAGTGCCATAATAGTATAAGATATAAATGAGCTAAGTAGCACATATTTGGCTCAACCAATCAGCATTGCAATTTAACGTGGCAATGCTGCTAGCATTCCAGGCATGCTGCCAACTGTTAACAAGCTTACGGGGTTGCGATGAAAAAACAATCATGAGTGTACTGATCTGCATTATATACCTTGCAGTAATGTAGTAATTAAACTTTGTAGGGATAATTCTATTACACACGTGTGTGTTATGTCGGTTTATGTCACTAAAAGAGATGTAATGATGCTCACTTTACTAATAAGTGTGTTGATAAACTCTTTACCTCACGTTGTTCTATGCCTCTCGTGGAGTACTACTCTTACCTTTGGAACGGTGCACCCAAGTATCAGCTTGAGCTTGGATGCTTTATTTATTTTATTTTATTTATTTATTTATTGACATAAAAAAGAATTACATATTTACATTTATGTCACAAATATCTATATCTATGGACGTATATCTATTGTACAATTTTAAACCATAGAATTATTAGGAATATATACTTATATATTTCAATAAATTTTCAATTAAAATTGTTACATCAAGATAATAATATAATTACAATGATACAATAGCAATGAAATAATGATGCCCTATATCAGTCCTAAATCAGTTTGTAGCGTAGAGTTATCAGAATCGTCAACGACCCCGAACACACCGAAGACCTAGAGCCACTCAGTATCCGCAGAGACTTTGGCTCGCTGTGTAAATTCTACCGTAGGTATACAACGGGGAGTGTTCTGAAGAACTCTTCAACCTTACAATTCCAGCATCAGGGTTTTAGCATCGTATACTAGCCAAAATCGCTTAAAAGCTCATCCACATATAATCGACAGATGGGATTCACAGACTGTGCGATTCAACCAATCGTTTTTGCCATATAGGTACCTGTAAAATGTCGAACGAGTTTCCTCTCTCGGTATTCCCGATACCGATTCCCTTCATCCTCTCAAAAGGAGAGTTAACAGAGTCTTGAAATAATCGGCAACGTATCGTAATGCCCCCAGTGTTACAGATATACATAGGCGACGGTGATCGCTTACCATCAGGCGGCCCGTCTGCTTGTTTGCAGCCTATTTCATTAAAAAAATATTCCTACTTAAAAGGTCGCCGCAGTTTTGTAACTTTCTATAATACGTTGTTTGCCAAATTGTTTTCGTTCTAAATATTCATTTTTTTTTTCTCAAACTCAAACCCCCGCACTAGGATTCCCTATATCGTGGGACATGGACACACACAAACATACAAGACCCGGGACAAACATTTACACTCATCGCACAAATGTTTGCCCCTGCCGGGACTCGAACCCAGGGTCCCGATAACACAGAAGTCATGTTACTGACCACCTACCCACGGCGATTGTCGAAATGTTTGTATTTTTAATCGCATGTGTGTCTCAAAACCAAAAACCTGTTATTGCATCTTGTCACGTAACTTCATATTTTTTTAGCACAACGCAAACTGCTTACCTTTTGCACTGCCAATGACGGTTATTGTGAGAACTTTTGCATATTATCGTATGAAAGTAGTAAGATTTAATATAATAAGATAGCCAAATTTTAACGATATTTTATATTTACGTATATAGCGGCATTTTCATATGATTTTTTTAAATTAAACTTTCCCGTTAGTGTTAGTGATGCGTTAATCTACATAATTCTATATTCTGTTCGTGACGGGATGCTGGAAGAATATAATTATAATTATATATACAATTTTACGGTTAGAGTTGGTTTTACCTCTAAAGTGACCGAGACAAAAGATGAATAATAGGAAAAACACAGAATTATTTTCGTATTTCCACATTTATTTTTATTTTTATTCACAATAGACAGGCGTTTGACCACTATCTCACCCGATGTTAAGTGATGATGCGGTCTACGATGATTCACGCCTGCCTAGAAGATACGTGTTCACTCGTGACTTGAAGATGCCCAGATTGTATTCATGTGGAAACACAGACTTACTTCATCCTTGCATCCTCTTTGTTAAAAGTTTGCTTCTGGATTTTATTCTGTAGTTTTTTCAATCAATCGAAGCAGTAGTTCAATATATATTTAAACTTCTTTTTGTTAAAATTTTGAGCTATGTTTCAAATACGTATATAAATATGTTCTCATTTTATTAACCTTTGAATTTCATCTTTATAATAATAGTTTGTGAATTAGAAAACTTTCACATTTATAATATTAGTGAGATAAGATAAGACACTATGTACATACGTGTATACCTCCACGACACGTGCCTTGAGCCTAGTGTGGGGCCATTAATAATTCATAAGGAAATGTTAGGTTAAGCTGCCTGTAATTCACATTTAGAAATAAAGTTATTTTCATTTTTTTTCATTTTTCACATCAAAGCACTATCTACTGGCTATGGAACACTGGCCTATTATAGTCATACCCCCGGAGTCGGAGGCGGCTAAGGCGTTACTTTCCAGGGTAGCAGTGCCTTCTACGCACTACACTACTGCCACTACACTGCGCTCGCCAACCCATTGGCTGAGAGTGCTGATAATGAGTATACTACTTGCTTTCAGATACATTTTTTTATCCCTTTCATTTGTATTGTCTTATATGCTTTAGACAGAGTAAATCTGCTGTAGAATATCTATAAGATAGCATACTAGATTCCTTGGCAAAGAGGTTTTATGGACTATTTTATACGCGAAATGTTATTGCTCCAACCAATCTGTTGGTGGCTGTGACATTTGCATTAAAAAGCAATGTGCTTTTTAATGCAATATGCAGTAATAAAAAAAAACAAGAAGATCTAGATAATCTAGATCTTCTTGTTTTTTTTTATTACTGGGTAATAATTTACTCAGAGCAACGAGTGTCAGAAGATTTTTCAGGTATATTTTGCTAAATTCAACAATTTTGCATTACGTTTACAAGTAGATGTGCGATATTATTTGTAAAAATAACGATCATTTTATCCAAAGTGTTCACTGTTTTATTTTATAGTTTCAACGATTATAATAAACATAATGTAAAGTTTTTCTGCTAGCCATAAAAATAGTACAAACAAAAAGATATTTTGTAATTGCACTACCATTTTTGAGGCGATAAAACACTTAGTTCTACAGTTAGTTAGTTATTCCTGAAAATATTTTGAATTGACTTCTAATTTCAATTTAAATCTCCTTGGTAAAAGTCATTGGCTACATGCTTAATGGCAGTTCTTTTAATTATATTTATATAATACTAGCTGCACACCGCGGTTTTACCCGCATAGTGATGAAAAACGGTGATGATGGTGATGAAAATAAGTCTATGTGTTTTTCATGTGTATAAGCTCCATCCGAATTTCATTAAAATCCGTTCAGCCGTTATGGCGAGATTGAGTAATAAATATCCATCCATCCATGCAAAATTTCAGATTTATAACATTAGTGGGATTTTAAATGTCCTTCTTCTTTTATTTTTAACAATAAACGTCCCGACGTCCCGTGGGAAACGCACCCACTTACACGGCTACTAAAACCATCGCTACTAGAAAAACTTCTTTTCAATATTCCTCTTTTGGTATAGTAATGGTCACTTTTTATTTAAAATAACCTAGAGTAAAAAAAAAGTTTTTCCTTTCCTTATCCCATATTCGAGCACACTTATGGGCAGATGCAGTTCCCAACTTGTTCTCATATTTGAAAATGAAACAAAACAGCTATCTCGACGTTTCGATTTCTTGCCATCAACGAATGAAACAATGAAATTAGCTGACAAACCTCAATATACAAAACACTGTTAGCGGTATATTTTGGTTATAAATACTGCGGTTTCCAAATTAACTCTCCCCTTTGTGTTGGATCTCTCGTGTGTTCTAAATTACCTGTAAAACCGTCTTGCTGCCAGTTTACTTTCAGTAACAAACAAACATAATGCAGAATTTTCATCCATCCATCCAAACTTTCAGATTTATATTATTAGTGGGATTTTAAATGTCTTTCTTCTTTTATTTTATGTTTTTTATAAAATTGCATATAAATGTTTTAATTTAATCTCATACTGAAAAATAAAGATTAAAAAATAGTAAACAGAACTTTATTAACAGTCTTTATAGACAAATATATCGACGTAAATTTAAAAACAGTAGTTTATGAAACTGTATCATAATAAGGGTTCTGACACACGTATTTTTAGAACCCTTATTATGATAGTTTCATAAACTACTAGCGTCTGTGTTTTTAGAGGCGATAATATAAGGTACAATACAGTACGCATACGCACATTTTCAATAATGTGATATTTTTTAATAAGTCATTACTGTCATTAGTAACGAGATAGACCGTTTGATTGATTTGTTTATGTCACCTGTAAAGCGATAACCACAATATGGGCATGACATTTGTTTTAAAAATAGCCTGTCATGAACAGTTTATTCTATGCCCTATAAATAACTTGGAATTCATAATTAATTTATTCCGGGTAGGTACAACAATAAAGTTGTAATATATGAATAGCACGGAGCTCCACTTATGACCTTTCGGCGTACACATCATGTACTAGGTGTAGTACTTGCTTAAAACAAAATCCTACTATCCTACTCATATTATAAAGACGAAAGTTTGTAATATATGTATGTGTGTATGTTTGTTACTCCTTCACGCTCAAACAGGTACACTGATTTTGATGACATTTAGTATGGAGATAGTTTAGACCTTGGATTAACACATAGGCTACTTTTCACCCCGAAAATAATTGTTGCTCCCATGGGATACGCAAAATAAATCAAAAACTACTGTTTCTTCCTCACGCTCAAATAGCTGCGCCTATAACGGTATGACGATAGGTTAGATCCTGGAATTACACATAGGCTACTTTTATCCCGGAAAAAGTATCCGTGGGATAAATGAGGTAGCGGGAAAACTGTAATCCACGCGGACGAAATCGCGGGACTTACTTACTACGCGTATTACAAACTATGACGACGAGATTACTAGTAATACGAATTCTATTCTCAACAAGAAAAGATAAGAATAATAGAACATCAAAATTAAATTTCGTTTTCAAATTTCGCCCTGAAAAATATCAACACAATTTTAGTGTGTACTTGAGATAAGTGTTGTCTCGCCACCTCTAAAAATAAAATACATCATCCATGCACTCATTCATTTATTTATTCATTCGATTATACATTCATTCTTAGATTCATTCATACATTCATTTATACATTCATTCATACATTCATTCTTAGATTCATTCATACATTCATTCAAACATTCTTCTTATAAAATTAAATTATATAACAATTATCTATTCTTTTGGCGAGTAACAGGCGAATCCATGATATCACACCAGTATAAATTCTCATTTTTTTTGCTCATAGGTGCGATAATAAATAAATTACCTCCAGATTAGCGAAAGTAGTTTTATATGACATTAATAAAGCAGTTGAATCGATAAATAAATATTACTAGGTACTTATCGTAAAATAAATGGTATTTTTAGTCGAGACGACACATTAAACATAATAAAAAATAATATTACTATTAATTAAAATGTAGCAAGTGAAGATTATAAAGGAAATCATTCGAGAACCAAACCGTTTAAATCGGAATTTCATATACTTACTGATCAACAGACTTAAGGCCGTTTATTAATCCATAGTTACCGCAACCAATTAAACCAAGTTAAAAAAACCAGTTAAAAAATGCTAATCTTTTTAGTACAAATATAACAAATAGTTACTATTTGTTGAATTTCTGTAAAATGTGTCCTTTTTATAAGTCGTGATACAGAGTGTTCGTTAAATCGATACTTCTGCGTTCGTTAAATCATCTTCTTCTTATACCTCTTCTTCTTTTTTTACTTCTTGGCCTTATCCCACACTTGGTGGGGTTGCCACAATATCTTTTCCTCTGCCACGCTGCTCTATATTTAGTCATCTCAGTTCTTACACCTTTCATAAACGTCATTCTTCACGCGACGCAACTATATATTTTGACTATTATTATTATTATCACTGGTTATCGATAGACTCGTTTAGTTATTGACTAGTTTATCGACTAATCCGTCAGAAATTAAAACATTTCTTGATTTTCTTAACTATTCATTATTTTAACTGTGAAACTGATCCTAAGATGAAGAGTTTTCTGAAGTCTTTGAAATTAAACAACTTTAAATTTTTTGGCGTTGGACGCAGATACAAGACATGGCTCAGAAACACCTGAGAGTGGACCATAACCGCTAGAGTAAAAAACTACTTTTCTCTTGTAAAAATAATGGCAGAAATAAGTGAAACTGACAGCAAACCTCCAATAATCGAGAGACACCGAAAGAAGAAAGGGATTTAGTCACGTATATAAAACATTATTTTGATCCTCAAGTTTCAAATACTTTCAAGTCACAGAGGGCACTGAAAACACATAATTTGATTTTTTTGGAGATCGGCATACATTTTTTAGATTCTTCTAGAAAATCATTTCTAGAAGAATCTAAAAAATGTATGCCTGAATTTGTTCTGATCTCAATATTCAACAATCCAACAAAATTATTGGAGTCGATTGTTGGCGAAGGTTATTAACTACAAATAGTAGAAAAAAATGTAAAAAATCTCCTTGTCATCACGAATTATAATGCTGGTTTTTTTTTATACTGTATAGATCTAGCGTTTGACCACTATGTCACTTGATGGTCAGTGACGATGTGATCGAAGATGTTATAACGCTAGACCTAGAATGCTCACTGGCTCTCAAAGACTGCTGCCTGAAGACACTATGTTGTGTTTGGTGACAGTTTTACACACTTGAGGGTGGTAGCTAGCCAGGCGGGTATTCGAAAGTACCCTATCACCATGCGAAAAACCATGCATGTATACGACTTGTGGTATTGTCATTCAAGTTAAAAGAACCTACTGAACCATTGGCTTACAGTACATAAGAGGTTTACCATAGTTATTTTCTTTATACTTAATGTGACGCCAGATCAATATAATATGAATGTTAAAATAATTCATAGAAATTTAATTACTATATAATTAATTAAATACCAAATATATATATTTTTAACAATTAAACTGTGCTAAACAAATATCTGAATAATAGTAACAAAATCCACAATCATCATATACCTAGCTGTATGTTTGCAAAAAAATCTAAAATCTAGATTTTTTGAATAAAAAAAAATATACTCACAAAATCCACTTCATATTGGCGCGTTCTAAAAACAACTTAGCACTAAAATCACAACACTAAACCAAACACATAATCACAGATTAGTTATATGATAAAGGAGCCCTTCACGTTTTTACAGAAAACATCGCGCATTTACCGAAACACCTACTTATCAGGGCTGTGGAATGCGTGTGCGCATGACAAACACGATTCATCGACTGCCGCATGCCGTATGCCGGTTTTCAACTTTTCACCGCCGCCGCCGGCTTGTAAACTGGCAAAGTTTAATCATTTAAGCTATCTATTACATCTAAATAAAGCTCAGATTAATGTGGGAGATTTTTTTGTTAACGGTGCATTTGTGGTTGTTTTATTTATGCCCTAATGTATGTTTTTTGGCGACATCAGTATATACTACGAATGCATAATCATTCCTATATTTTATCCGACTTGGACAAACTTTATTGGACAATTTTTAATTTTATGTTAGTCACTTCAAAACTCCTTTATTTTGTATTGATTTTAGAAATAAAATCTAAATCGGTCTACATACTTAGGGTTGAGTTCACCAAATTTTAAAACGTCCGATTATCAATTTAACCGTCGGTCAAACCGCTTTCACAATACAGTTAATGGTTCAATGCTCGTTTCAATTTTGGTGAGCTCCACCCTAGAACATAAATATTATGTAGAACCTATGTTTTTAGTTTAATCCCATAAAATTTTACCGAAATCGGTTATTTACTCAACATAAATTATCAACACAATTATGAAATTTGCTCCTAACTAGTATATTAAACTTTCTTTAAGAATGCGGGTGACTATAATCAGTAGTATAGACACCCGCATTTTTAGTCTTCTCGTGACCACGACTAATATAACTTAGTTGACACGTCGAGGTAAATAAAGTACAAAATGTTTATCATGCGAATAAGTCCCGATCGATCTATTAGCGTGTTCGAATCGCAAAAGTTAAACATTACCAATATACATTTATATACCTAGGACAAAAGGACAAACAGTCCATTTACGCAAGTCAAAATTAGAGGTATATCTTTGACTCCAATTCATCTGGGCCGCATTCAGGATACTCCTGAAACTCCTACAACGGCTTCTCGTCCAACATACCTACCACAATACCTGTAAACAAAGGTCTTCGTACAGTGTGTGTTACCAGTAATGACTTATTGAACTGAAACGCGGTCTCTATCCTACTATCCTACTAATATTATAAATGCGAAATTTTGTGTGTATGTGTGTATGTTTCTTACTTCTTGACGCTCAAACAGCTACCCCAATACTGATGAAATTTGGTATAGAGATAACTTAAGCCCTGGATTAACACATAGGCTACTTTTATCCCGGAAAAAGTATAGTTCCCGTGGGATAATTGAGGTAACGGGAAAACCGTAATCCACGCGAGTGAAACCGCGGGGTGCTACTAGTTTAATATATATTTTAGATAAACGTATATCAAGAATATGAATAGTTTTTTTTAATTTGTGAACGCACAAACGAGCTGAAAAAATATAACCGATATTGCGAATCCAGTGACATTGACCGGTTAATTTGAATCGAATCCAACATTTGCTATTTTTGCGATTTTGCCACCACTGTATCACGACACCGGGAGTTAAATATACCCAAATCGTAACACTGTTGCAATTTATTACGTTTGAAAAAATAAACAGCCGATTCGCAAAATTATATTTATTTTTATACAAAATATGGCAAAACAACTGTGCGGATACCGTGGAAAATAGAATGTTACGATGGCCACACATATAGTGTTCCAGGAATATAATATATTTTCGAGCGAACACATTTTTTCCTTATTCGAAATTTCTTGCGGCAACAACAAATATGCTTGAAGACACACTAGTCCAGTCGGGATAGACATAAAAATAGCCTTAAATAGAAAAAAATTAGCGGACGCGTTTTTTTTTTAAACGTCGAGGGATGGGTGTCTAAATTTCGATTTTTGGGGCAAGACCGCCATTGGATTCGCCGCCATCTTGATTTGAAGTTCCATTTGGTGCTCGCACTTTTTTTACTTCACGAACAATATTTTCGGATTAACATAAATATGTTTATATATTGTAACGTATACTGAACGGCAGCAACCGCGACCGCGTCCGCGACTTTTAGACCCCGGACGCGGTTGCCCCGTATTCTCCTTGAAACATACCACCGAATGTTGTTGAAACTATAGTCAGAACCCTCTGAATCATTACGTGAGTATTTCCCGTATTTTATACATTCATAAAGTTTAAAAATGTAATTAGTGATTTTTTTTTTAGGATGGGTCGTTTTTTAATACTTGAAAACTACACGCACCAGATTATGTCCCGCCCTCTCTGCTTGTAAATATCGGGAAGCCTCTGTAATGTCATTGGCACTTGTTAAAGTTATAGGGGAGCCCAAGAGGAGATTTTGAGATTTAGTTGAACGCGGCCAATTAAAATTAAGGACATATTGATAAGTACCTCTAACCAGTATGAGCCCTTAACGTGGCCGTAAAAGCCGTAACAAATATCATCAATTTGGACCAGAGCGTGCAGCTCCCCATCATTCATCAATCACCATGCTGGCCAATATTGCACATCTCATTGCAACCTAATAGGTTGCTGCTACGCTCGAGTAAATCCACATTTAGTATCATGGGCTCACTTTTCATTCATCTCCCCATTTTTCACTATTATAAAGAGGAAAAATTTGTATTTGTGTGTGTGTGTGTGTGTGTGTGTGTGTGTGTGTGTGTGTGTGTGTGTGTGTGTGTGTGTGTGTGTGTGTGTGTGTGTGTATATATTTGTAAAAATAAACTCAAAATCTACTGAGCACCTTAAGTAACATACGTGTAAGTGGTGTAAAAAAGTGCCTTAAAACGTCTTTCGTCGCATGCGCTGCGGAAAATATTGATGATAGAACAGAAGTATGTTCTACAATATTAAAGAAAATATCAATATCTACGTAACTATTTGCAATATCATATGTCCAACTATTATCGTTATGTCACAAATACCCTTTTTACATTTTAAAAGTTAATAGAAATACATAGAAAAAAATCTTATGTCCACCCGTGCGAAGTCGCGACGGGAAACTATCGATATAGAGCGCTTAATGAATCTGAAAGAGAGTAGGTTCTAAAAGAGAGCTGTTTGGTTAATATATTAGTTTTCCAAGATTTATTTGTTTGCGAGAGCCTGACTACTCATTTGGCGAAGAATAGAGTTCTATAACTATAAATAATGCATTTTATGTAACGTAATATTATAAAAAATAAAATATATAACTAACAAGCATAAAATAAACATACACAGGGTGGGCCTTCTACATAGATGGGTCAGTATGGACAAGTCTAACCATAATACAAACTATAATAAACACAAAAACCTGTCCTTAGTCATCGATTTAGACAACAAGAATAAACGGTTTAGTACATTATTTTGTTCAGGATTCAAATCAAGTCATAATATCGTATTGAAAAAAAAACTAACATTATTTTTCATTTGATGGTGTAGGTCATAAACATAATAAATTAAAGTTACTATGAAACATATCTTAGATAAAGCCCTGACTTGAGTAAGTGATACCTATTTGTAAGGTGTGTAGTAATTATAGATAACCAATTGACTCAAAACGGTCTCGGTAAAGGGGAACAGTGACAGTAAGAACTGTCATGTTGTAATGTAAATACCTAGAGGGAGGGTCACCTCTTTGTACGTGTAAACAGTAACCAATCTTTTTTTGGTTCACCTCAAATTTTGAAGTATATTCTAAATTTTAGGTTTTACACGCGCATACGTATCTAATGGTTTATATTTTATATAGTTATATATTATATTGACTGACCGGATGGCGCAGTTGGTAGCGCACTGCCTTCTGAGCCGCTGGTCCCGGGTTCGATTTCCGGTCAAGTCAAACATTTGTGTGTATGAAAATGTCTGTTTGACCTGTGTCTGGGTGGGTGTATATATGTACTTATATACGTCATCAGGTTACCATAGTAGGCTCTGCCTAGTTTGGGACCTGAAGACCTTGTGTGAATTAATAAATAAAAAATAAAAGAAATAAAAATATCTTTTTCTTTTCTCAGCTATGTGCGTCCACTGTTGGACGTATGCCTCCCCCATATAGGGGGGATTTGCCAATACTCGCCACGCTTGGCAGGCGGGTTGGCGAGCGCAGTATGATTTCCGATCCTCAGAAGGCGCTGCTGCCCACCTCCTGGTACGTTATCCCTTAGCCGACTCTTACGGCACCCGCGGGAAGAGATGGGGGAGTACTATTCTAGGCCGGTACCACCACGGCACTAAAAATATATAAACCATTAATTATTATACCTTATCAAATTTGTATGCATTTAAAAAAAAAACTATTTTTGCTCTACACCTGCGAAATAAAAAAACAAACTTCCCGTTCGAGTAGCATATATACGAGCAGCATATACATTATGGGATTCTTCAAAAGGAAAATTATCAGAGTTTTAAAAGGATCGGGAATGCTTCATATTTCCCCCAGTGTTACAGATATCCATAAACGAGGGTGATCGCTTACCATTATGCAGCTTGTTTGCCATCTATAGCATAAAAAAAATATTTTCTTCATTTTGAGTTGAAGTTAAGTTCAGTATTGGCGGATTAGGAGTTCAATTCGCGAAAATATAAGGAAAATTCGTCGATGCTTATTCTTAGCTGCTTGCTTGGCTATAAATAAAGATTACCCAGCTGTAACACAAATTACTCAGGCTTGTCATAATAACATCGGAGACACCTCATCAACTTCCGAGCGTCATCCTTTTTATTTGCCATTGTTATATTATATTGTTAGAACGAATTAGACGTTGATGTCACTCTAATTGAATTTAGTGAATCATTTTGTGCCATGGTCCCGTAGCTAACTGCGCATGAAATATATTTATTTAAAATATTAATATAAGGAAACACAGTTTCAGATACATCTGAGAAGAATACAGAATTGATACAATTCAACGTTTCGAAAGCAAAAGATATTATCATTAAGTACCCCTATCCCTATCATTTTTTTATCTCACTTAGACACCCGCACTAGGATTCCTTGTGTCGCGGGAGGCATGGACACACACAATCACAACACAGAAACACATTACCCCCTATTATCAAATATTATTAGCTAGGTACTTAGCAATATACTAGGCATTGACTGATCTGTGGTAGAAGAACCTTGTGTTATGATTCGTATCTTTTAGCAGTGTTGCTAGTTCACTTTATAGACAAACCTAAATTGAAAACACTTGATGTAAGTAAATTTAACATACACATTAAGTTACTTTCAGCTCTTTCACTAAAGATCATCCGTAGCGGTACCTGCTTATCCCAAAAAAAAAAAAATTGCTGAAGCCAACACGGTTGTCTTGTAGTTTGAAATCTGTCGCCAAGCAGACAGTGTTTGTGAGAGTCAGTAAACGCCGTCTCTGACCATCTAGTGAAATAGTGATCAAACGAAAAAGCTATAAAGTATACAAAATAATTTCAAAAAGGATCATTTTTCAACTGATCTATCAACAGACAATGACAATCATAGCGTTAGCCACGATTTCCGTTCAAGCTCGTATTCATTTTATTGAGGATCTATTATGGATTGCATTATTGCTTACGAATGAGATAGTGGTCAAACGATTTTAAAATTTTAATTTTCCATTCATGTATATTAATATTAATAAATATATTAAAACTAATTTAGGAATGACTGTAACTATCACTCTAGGACGTCCAGGTCATTTTGGCTAGTTTTTATATCAGTTCCTTGGTGCGGCGAAAATATTTAAGGTCGCTCATAAAGAAGACGAATTTTTCTCCAAGGATAATAATATGGGACAACATTCACACAAGGTCTTCAGGTCCCAAACTAGGCAGAGCCTGTACTATAGTAACCTGATGACTGATATATATACTTATATACATACTTATATATATACTTATATACATATACACACAATAACGCTATGATTTTCACACACGCGTCGTAGTCTTCACACGGTAAACGCTTTTATATACCTTCATATAACCTTTTAGGTTCACATGAAATCCAGTCCAAAAGCCCTGTGTTACCGAAATAAGGATTTTATGTAAATAACAAAAAAAGTTCTCCAATAATAAATAAATCTAAATATCATAATATAATATCAAAATATTAAAAAAAAACAATTTACAGCTCTAGGTTAAGGCGAAGGTAAGGTCCTTGAATATGACTAATTAAAAGTGTTGAAGTACCGTCAAAATCAGTTCGTCAACTGGACTTAATAGATATGCGTGCTAAATCCTAGACAACGTCATCACTTAACATCAGGTGAGACAGTTGTCAAACGCAAACTTATAATATGTAAAAAGAAAGATATGCGTGACATTTTACGTTTGCGGCAACGGAAAAGCTAAGACTAAAACGTTCTTACGGAAATAGATCCTTTTTCTATTCTGGCAACTTCTGATATGTTTTACAATCGTAACTTTGTATATACAATTGTAATACAGATTTTTCGTAAAACCTAATGCTTAGTTTTTCCAATATTTTGTGACACTGAACCCTAATCTATATAAAAAAAAACATGAAAGTCACACCGATTCGTCATGGCTTAATTGATGGCGTAAAACTGTGCGCTCGATCAAAGATAAATAAATTGTTATTCCCATTCCTTGACCTAAATATCCCAATTTTTTAATAGACCGTGTAATTATAAACTGCAATCAATGTCTAAAAATTAGACCATGACTGACATGTGTCAGTTGTTAGATGTGACATGTCTTCATTAATTTTTGAACTGACTGGAGTACGTTCTCCGATGAGATAAAACTATTAAAGGGTATAATATTTAAGTGGCCAGAAAACTTATGTCGCAATAACATAAAATAATAATAAAAAATAAAATGAATGGTTTAGTCATTGAAAGTGAATATAATTACATAATAATATAACATTAAATCCTTAATAACGTTAAATTATATTGCAGAAAAATAGTACTTATATATCGAAGACGTAGCGAGGTAGGTTTAATACTAAACGTTTTCACTCAATTAAGTCTCGATAGATTGATTCGATTGGTTTTGTTAACATATAATATTATGCTATAATGGATTCTTAAACTTGTTACTCAAATGTGGTTATACTTAATATTTCAACTAGAGAGATAGTGTTTAAGTGTAAGTGCTTTAACCGGCAGCGTGCCCAGAATGCTAGCAGCATTGCCACGCTGAATCGCAATGCTGATTCGTTGTTTATTTAGGTTGTACATAGTTATAATAGGTTTACTTGACATTACTTACACTTTAAAATTCAGTGATCGTATGACGTTAGCAATTCATAAGGATAAAAAGAAAGGCAACAATTAGATTTTACAGACTTCAATATTATAGTCCTATATTATCATCATCATTATCATCATAGCCATAGGACTTACACTGCTGGACATAGGCCTCCCCCATTGATTTCCACAAGGACCGAATGGAAGCGGCTTGCATCCAGCCCTTGCCTGCGATCCTAGTCAGGTCGTCCGTCCACCTGGTCAGTGGCCGTTCTATATAATTTAAGGCAATCCTAAAAATCTACTAAACTGTATCTACCCTCATTAAAGAATCAGTACGCTATTTTGGATGTTAACGTGTTATTACCGAGTTTAAATTATTGCGAAATATCTGTGTCTTATTAAATAATAATAATAATAATATAATAATAATATGGGACAACATTCACACAAGGTCTTCAGGTCCCAAACTAAGCAGAGCCTGTACTATGGAAACCTGATGACTGATATATATGCTTAAATACATACTTATATATATACTTTTTTTTATACATATACACACCCAGACACAGGTCAAACAGACATGTTCATACACACAAATGTTTGATCTGTCCGGGAATCGAACCCGGGACCAGCGGCTCAGAAGGCAGAGTGCTACCAACTGCTCCAACCGGCCAGTGATTTTAATTGAACCAAAATTTGCCTCGTCGAGAAACGTACCACGTATGAGAGTAGGAGAAGATAGGTACTGGTCTAGACAGCTTATCAGTTGAGGAGGGGCAAAAATGATATCATAATACGTGTTTACGTACTTTATTTGTTAGCTGACGCGAAGTGGTTACGTCAGCTATATTGTACCTTGATATAATAATTGCTATAATGTTAACTATTAAGTGGATTTATAACTATAATATAACTATTTCAAACGGAGATTTATGACCTCAAACATATAACAAAGCCCGTAAAAGCAATAATTGGAATATTTTATTTAGAACTGGACTGGCAAGCGCAGCATAGGACGGCTACCGACCAGGTGGACAGACGACCTGACTAAGTTCGCAGGCAAGGGCTGGATGCGGGCCGCTTCCAACAGTTCCTTGTGGAAATCAATGGGGGAGGCCCATGTCCAGCAGTGGACGTCCTATGGCATAGATGATGATGATGATGATGATTATTTATAAAAAAAATAGAATTGCTTATTATCAAAATTATACTGTATATAAAGTAATTTGAAAAAGTTTGATTATTGACAGTATGATACAATTTGAATAGGTTACGCCGATTACTATAAAACTTTTATTGAATCATATATATTTATACAATAAACTGTATGTGGTTATTTTTTGGCGAAATTTCGCCGCTCAAATTTATTCTTGCTAATCTATGCTGCAAAAATCGCTTTAAGCTATAAAAGTGATTATTTTTGACCACATATGTATTACTTTCTTTGTGTGTGTGTCTTTGTAATAGTGCGCAAAAAAGTATTTGTATTTTTCTATGTACTTTCTGTGTCTCAGAAAGATACAGATAAAAAAACCCTTCATAATAATAAAACATTTATCTATAAATATGACATAATTGATACTAATACTACGTGAGCTGCAACGAATAAGTGTCCACACGCATGCACGCACATCTCCACACTAGGCTCCCCTGTGTCGCGGGAGGCATGGATACACACAATCACAATAAACAAACATCAAAGATCAGAGAAAAAAAACAAAAATGTATGTCACAGCCGGGATTCGAACCCTTGGTCGCGGTATCAGTGTCATTCATCACTGAGGCACAACGACCTTTGATGCACAGTGACCGTGAAAAACTTTAAATAAAATACATCTATTGCAAGTCATCAATTTGGTGCTCACGTCCTGGACCACTGACATCATGTGTGCATCTGCATTGCCAAAAATAATATTGTGTCACTTGAAAAGGACACAAATCGCTCACGTCATCTCATCTGCCCATCAAATGACAACGTTGGATTTTTAAGTGTTATTGCGTTCATTTAGTTTTCAAATTCAGTTTGGCAATGTTCCTTTTTTGAATTTGTTATTCTTTTTTTGGATTGTACCCAAACATGTTGATTTTAAAACGAAATTAGGTTTTTACCACAGACATAGTAAGACCAAACATAAAGTTATATCCATAGCTTTGATCTATGACAATTATTAATTTATTGTATTTATTCTTACTAATGAGATAGTAATATTTGCTTTCTTATATTTTCACTCACATAAACATCAAGCCAGCCGCCACATTGGTGACAAGGCTAACCTACAAAATAAATCAATAAACACAATACAATTCACTTGCAATACTAGAATGCATCAAATAAGAGCCGATATGAATTTAAGTATGGAAAATTATGCGTTGTAATTTTTTTATTATTTTGTTAACATTATTAGGAGATGAATGAACTGTCTCGCTTTAGCAGAAATACCCAACTATTTGCAGCAGTTAATTTTATTTATTTATTTATTTGATTTCACCAAGTTTACATTACATCGAATCTTATTAGTATCTAGGTAGCTTAGTTTGCTTAATGCACTATTTATTAAGGGAAATACCACTTACAATATAACAGAGTATATGTTTGTTAGTACTTTTGCCTTAAGGATAATATAATTCTATCAAATATTTGACATAATATGATGTAATACAATACAATGCGCCGCTACTTTTCATGTGGATAATTTTTCAAATTTTAACACTAGTTAATTCTATATAGCACATATCAGCAATTCCGTAGAGTACTATAATTAATAATATATTATGCTTATATATTTATATTTATATATACATATATATCTTAAAACAATCATATATCATGTATTTATAATATTATGAAATTGGTCATATTGCGGTGACTCGGGGATCCCGAGAAAGCATTTTTTTTATTTTAGTTATAGAATCGAAGTTAATCGAATATCTGACTCAGTAATAATATAAACTCGCAAAGCGTGTTGCTGACGCAAGTCCACAGCTGATCAACCCATCTATTATTGACTATAAAAATAGCACTGGGAGTTGTCGTCTTTGTATTTTCAATTTTTGATCTCCATGGAAGTCGGTCAAAGAAGTCTTTAACAATATTGAGTTAAATATTATGGTTATTTAGTTTGGCTTTTTGTGCTCTGTCTCGCCATGCGTCTGCGATTAGTTTATCAGGCGATTTTCTAATTGTAGCAAATTTTAGAAGTAAGTTTTAATATTTCAAATGAATGGCTGTAGGCTTATTTTGTGGTTTGCCTATGTTAGGTTTATAAGAATAATAAGCATTCAACGTGTAGTAATTATGTATTATTTGCGGCGAATTTCCGTTTTTTTTATGATATAATAAAACCTTTTTCTGTTTGTTTGCTTGGAAAAAATCATTCAGGGACAAAGTCGCCCTTTGTAGGTATTACTGAATTTATAATCATGATTATTGATGGCTGTGGTTTCAAAATAGTTTGCAACCAAAGAATTTTCTATCTATATAAATTATTATCTCTTACTATGCATATTATATTCAATAGTTAGTCCAATTAAATTCAATTTGGAGTTAATGATTAGAAATAATACGCTTGCCAGTTATTATCATAGGTTAACATAAACACAGTTTGGGTATCTCTTGAACCATAAAGTCACGGTGTAATTAACAAGTAATTATGATAAAAGTCTTCGTTTGGTAATAGCAGATATAGTAATGTTGGAACATAGGGGCTATAAAATACACCAAAACCCACGTTAATTAATTAAATCCCCCTTATCTTATACCGCGTTGCCTAATGAAACCATCACATACAACTTAATCTAAGAATTTAATAGGCATTTTGCCCCTTACATCCAATCCGGCTTATCGCACACGTTCCATTAGAAAAGTGATTTCCTCCAGTTAACTACATAACATAGACATGCACGTAACCAGAACAGGGGTTGAGGACTTTCAATCCACTGGTCGTAATTCTGTTACACACTCGAACTAGTTAAAATTCACTACAATTCAAATTCATATATTAATACAAACCTTTCATACAAGATCGGTTTAGAGTGCTTTTGACCTGGGGCCCAAGTCAAGACTGGCCGGTTGGCGCAGTTGGTGGCACTCTGCCTTCTGAGCCGCTGCTCCCGGGTTCGATTCCCGGACAGGTCAAACATTTGTGTGTATGAACATGCCTGTTTGACCTGTGATGTATATAAGTAGGTATATCAGTCATTAGGTTACCATAGTACAGGCTCTGCCTAGTTTGGGACCTGAAGACTTTGTGTGAATGTTGATAAATAAAAAAATAAAATAAAAAAACAGTCTCCTATTCAATATTACAATTTGATCGGCTCGCAATTGGCCATTTTGTCAGCTATGGTAATCCGCCATTTTGAATTCGGATATATTGAAATAATTTAGATTCAATTCTAGATTCAATGACGTAATTTTACGTGCTCTGTTATTATTCAACTAGTCAATTTCGTACAAAACCGACATTATGCCGAGCATAGGTTCGACATAGATTCAGGCCTTTATGAACTTAGCAGACTACGGATTTTAGACGTTGTCTTATTGGCATCGAGTCGGCCTCGCACTGGACTGAATATAAGAACATGAAATTGGTAGACTTGACATCCTGGCCCTTATATAGAACTTCCTCAATCTGATCCCGGAACGCCGCCTAGGCCTTCCTCTTCCAGATTCATATCATGACTTGGTAGAAGTCAAGCAATTCTCGCATCTTTGTCTTCCCAATAATTATTACTTTTCGGCGAATGTGCACTGGAACTACTCAATTTAATTCCACTATCTCCATTCTATCATCGGTCAACCAAACGTACGAGATTGTGCCATCGCTACATGGTAGATATCAAAACCATAACGTGCGATGCGTTTTAGGGAGTAGAATTTGCAGTATTTTTTGCACTAGTTTACAGTAAAAAGTTGTTGTATTGTATTAGGTATAAATTTAACCTTTTTTCTATCAGCTCTATTATGTCTTTGAGTTATTCGAGTAAAATTGATCACAGGGACTAGGTCTTTGGGACTTATTCCTCTTTACAAATATAGTTCTATAAACTAGGTAAGTACAGTTATTTTATGCTTTTTTATGGTATAAAACTTTGATTGTATTTAAGTGTGTAAAAAAATGTGATATCTCTATTTAACATTTCTTATGTCTTTACACAAAGTACTTATACTTTGAATGTGTACCTACATTAAAATAGTTTTATTAACTAGGTAAGTACAGTCACTAGTTAGTACAAGAAAATATAAAACAATATTTTTTAACTAGCTGCTTCCTGCGGTTTGACCCGTGTGAACTACGGTTTTTTCGATAACTCTATTAACACGGGAATTATACTTTTTCCACGACAAAAAGTATAGCCTACATGTTATTCTACGCTTTAAACTGTCTTCATTCAAATTTAATTCTAATCTGTTCAGCTGTTTGTAGCTGCTTGACATAGTACTACTACAGTTATGATATTAGTGTGATATTTGTCACTGAATCTAGAATTTAATGAAGATTGACTCAATATAGACGAATTAATGATAGCAGAATACCAAAACTGTCAAAATCGCCCATTGTGAGCCGACCATATTGAATAATAATGGGACCCAGGGCTGTATATGAACTTAGCACACTACGGATTTTTGACGTTTTCTTACAGATTTTTTTTTTGTTTTTCTAACGGTTATTATTGTTTGCCTCTACCGTCACTTACAGCTTCACCGAATGGATAGCTTCACCGGAGGGAACGCTTCACCGGAGAGATAGCTTCACCCGAGGGATAGCTTCACCGGAGGGATCGTTTTACCGGAGGGATAGCTTCACCGGAGGGCAGCTTCACCGGAGGGATAGCATCACCAGAGGGATAGCTTCACCGGAGGGATAGCTTTACCGGAGGGATCGCTACACCGGAGGGATCGCTTCACCGGGGGGATTACAGTCTTAGGATTTCCACTGTTTATACATGGCCTTCTCCATTACATCTCAGCAAGGACCGGTTGGAAGCAAATCTCATCCAGCCCCAGCTGCGCTTGCCAGTCCATGGTTTCCGCTCGAAAATATTTCGAAACCATTGGCTATCATTTTGCGCCATTTACAATGCTTACAACCAATTCCTGACTGACTAACTGACATTGGTTTGGGATAATTCGTGAGCAAGCAAAAATCCATTTTTCATACAAAATTCGGATTCTAGTTAATTATTCCAAAAAATGTGATATTACAGCCGTTCTATCTTCACGACTTTCTGTGAACAAACATAGTAGATTTCTTTTGTTCACTCGGCCGATTTATTAAGTAGGTCGGAATTCGGATCGATGATTTTGCTAATAAATTATCTATCGCGGTGGCGGACGCTTTGATTTGTTTGATAAAAGTGGTAGATAACACAAATTAGGGTCATTTTTATTAACGTTTCATACATTCCGTGCTTTAGCCATGCAATCATTGATGTTCTTAGGATTGTAGTCATATTCGTAATAATTTGTGGGTTATACTCAATTGCTAGTCAGTATTTTAATAAATTTTTAATAATACGAAAATATTCTAATCATTATGATTGTAGTACATTTGTTAATATTTATATCATTTCGTGTAACATCACTAAAAAATTAATAGTTATACGTTCAAAATTGTCCTCATTGAATATTCTATGTAGTTGTAAAATGAATCCTTAATGAGCCCGCTTTGCTTTCAAAAAGCAATGGTAATTTCTAAAATATCAGCTGTTAACTTATTTTTTATACACGTCTGGTTGGGACCAGACATAGCATGGATGTTTTTACCTAATTTTACCTGTTTTGTGTTGCAGTAACATAATATTGCGTTACAATTTGTTGATGAACCTTAAGGAAATTGAGAAGCAATACCAGGAAAGCTGGGTGTATGTAGCTACCCCTGAAATAAGGAGATAAAGCACAGTCATGATTCCTTGCCCTTCAAAGTGAGGTCTTGCCGTGTCAGTTATAAGGTATAAGGTATATCGAGTCAATGTATGTATATGTGATTGCATTGACGTCATGCCAAGCAGAAATCACGATCGTATTTTTAAAGATCATAAATTAGGCTACTATTGGCACCCTGGTCTTCGATCAGTGATGATTTACGAATGTGAAACGTGGTCTCTAATTACGGGCCTTATAAGCAAGCTCAATGTCTCACAACGAGCTATGGAGAGAGCTATGCTCGGGGTTACTCTACGCGATCGAATCAGATAACATAGCCCAGCCGATTGGCAAGTTGAAGTGACAGTGGAAAAAGCACACATCTCGAAGAACTGATGGTCATTTGGGGTCGAAAGGTTCTCGAATGGAGACCATGGACTGACAAGCGCAGCATAGACGACTAACAAGGTGGACAGATCTGACTAAGATCGATAAGGGGATGGATGCGGGCCACTTCCATCCGGTTTTTGTAGAGATTAATGTAGGTAGATGACAATGATAATGATGATGATGATAATAATGAAAACCATAGACTCTTTTGTTATAACACCTTACATTTTTGAAATTTTTTATAGATTTATCATTTGCACATCACTAGATGATGATGGTTAAATCACGATGCATGAACGCAGTATTTGCTGACAGCTTTCAAACATAATTACTATGTCAATACTTAAAATTAATATCAAAATAAACATCCAAGACTCAACAGTTAGTGCTAGCAGGTAACATTTGTTATGGAATCCGTATCAACATCCTGTATGGGTTTAGTTTGTTTCAGCTAAAAATATTGCCTACAGAGCGGGTTCCCAAAAGTCGTGATAAGCCAGCAACAGACGCAATGTCGTCATAGTCATAAAAATTGAACATCGTGCCTACTGTAGATACCAACTAAAATTATTATGTCATAGCTATTATATAGATAAATGACAGTCAGTTCTGAGTTGTATTGTTTCCGACTGCGGTACTAATTCGTTCTGTCTAATCTCGATCATGGTATCTATGCTAATATTATAAAGAGGAAAGATTTCATTTCTTGTTTGTTCGTTTGATTGCATTGAGTAGGCTCCGAGACTTTTGAACCGATTTGAAATATATTTTTTACTGTTGGGTCGGGCCGGGTATATCACCCGGTGATAGTGTAGCTTACACTATCGCCGGGTGACTTAGGCTATATTATGTTTTTAAAATATTAAGGATCCTCATAATTTTTAATTTCCGTCCAGAAGTCGGTACCATGATAGTTCAAAAGTAACTGATATCAAAATATTGTGCTCATGACTTCGACAAGTTATTTCATACTTTTGAGTGTTGAAGTCGGTTCCATTTTTTGGTAAAAAAATTTTTTTCACTCTTTTTAGTGACCTTTTTACTCATGGGATCAATTGTTATTGTGGTGTAGGTATGTTCACCGATGTCTTCACTCGCTACTATAATATCGTGTAGTTTTATACCTACAGTACAGTAGCGTACAGCGCAGTACATGCGCGTATTTTTAAGTTTTTGACTTGTAACTCAAAAAGTTCTCGTCCGATTTTGATGAAATTCAAATGGAACCACACAAGAAGTACCAGCTTGTAAAGAAAAAGAACGATCAAAATCGGTTCACCCAGTCGGAAGTTATGCGGTAACAAACACAAATAAATAAACAACATACGGGTCGAATTGAGAACCTCCTCCTTTTTTTGAAGTCGGTTAAAAAGAGTTAAAAGCATATTTTTTCTTTATTTTCTTATGAGAGATCAAGGCGTACAGATTTCAGTGGATAGGCCATGTCATTCGGATGCAAAGCCTGGGTCGACCATCGAGCCGATGCTTTGTCAGATTTCCCAGGACGTGATATTGATCCGAATGAACTGCACTTAACTGGATACTAGAACCACCGGACTGGAAACAGACCGCGCTACCGAGGAATAAAGTGGCGTACCATGCTGTCCGAGGCCATGAATCGGCCTAGTAAGTATTTTTTTATAATATTGTGATCAGCTGTTTTACTATTTGAGTAAATACAAATCGAAAACCGGCTCTGACACACAAGTTTGACTGAAGGTTAAAACATCAATAACCATGATTGCTAATGGTTAGAAAGTCTCAACTTGTTGATTTACTAAACATAAAATGTAAATAAGGCCGTTTCAATAAATTTATACATCAAGTTCATAACCTTTAGGTGAATAATTATCGGTGTCAAAAACGTTACTTTATATTATTCATCAAATTCGAAGTTAATTTGAGTGAAATGGGAAAATAAAGCATTAAAAGGTCGTACCTACCAAAAGAGAGTTTTGATTGTAACCAATGATTGTATATTATACTAGCAGCACCCCGCGGTTTCACCCGCGTGGTGATGATTGATGATGATTATGATGAAACGTAGCCAATGTGTTAATCCAAGGTATGAGCTATCTCTATATCATATTTCATCCAAATCTGTTCAGCTGTTTAGGCGTGAAAGAGTAATAAACATACATCCATACTCACAAACTTTCGCTATTATAATATTAGTAGGATTAATTTATACTTACATGTTAACACGATACTAAAACTTTACACACGACAGATAATACGGTACAAATAATATAGAAAAGGATAGCTATATGTTTAAACTTGCGCTTGTAATACGCGTCGCAATGAAAATTACTACAATTGACTTAATTTTGCCGCCTCAGTTTCCGCTTGCTTGTGCGGCATCTACCTCATATAGACATATAATATCATTGGTGCACATAATATTTATCTCTGTCTCTCTCTCAGCCATGTGGCGTCCACTGCTGGGCATATGCCTCCCTTTTAAAAGGGGGATTTGCCAATAATCGCCACGCTTGGTATATTTATCTGGTTATTATATTTGTTTCCTTGTAGAATTACTTACGTTGAATATCTAGACACAATTTCAGTGCAAAATAAATGCAAATAAAATATTTAATTAATTGAATAGACCCGCTGATGCAAGTTAGTTGTATAAACGATGTCTTACTATCTTGCTTTAACACGAAGCGTGGGCAGAAGACCTGTTCCTTTCCAAGCAGTACCTACTATAAACATAGGCATTTGTTGGAAGTCTGAGCAAGAATGTGACGCAAGTACTGTGTGTGTAGCCTAGTTCTAGGCTATCTCAATAACTTTGGATTACTTGTTCATGTAAGCATATACTTTATAGGTAGTAAAATACATTTTATAGACTACCTAAGACAATGCTTTGATTGAATTAAATGTAGTTTCACACGTGCGACGCCATGTTCGTATATAGGTCGCCACTGGTACCATTTCCTCCCCCCGCGGAGGCCCTTAGTTTAGAGATATTGAATTTTTTTTGAGGTTATTTTAATTAATTAAGTTTAAAATATTATGTGACAGCTTCAGCGCTGCGGGAAGTGCAGCCCCTCTGCCCTTGCTGCGTAACAAAGCGGCAAAACAAATTTATGTACCTTATTTTGTATTCTTGAGTACTTTAAAGCCAAAATAAAGATTTTGATATTTTTTTATTTGTTATTTCACTACTAATGTAAAATTAACAAGTTTATTGTAATTTTTATTTATTTATTATAAGCTTGAGTTGGACAACTGTCTCAGTTAAATGATGACATTGTCTAGGATGTAGCACGTAAAAAAACTGTAACTACGCTTTTTATCTTTGAAGTATCACATGCCCTAACAAACACACTAACTTAATGTGTTTGCAATAAGGACCAAACTCCGTCCAAAACCGTAGTTTGTGTTCCTAACTTTTGCAGGTGTCGCAACCGTCCTTACTTTCCTTCTCGTTCCATCTCTGCCATTTACAGAATTCCATCTCTTTCACACCTAAAGTACTGGCAGTTATCGGTTACATGGACGAGTAGTCAAAGGGTTCCGAAAACGTCTATGTTCCGAAGTAGTTCGTTCCGTACTGAGCCCGTAAAAGCTGGTATGTTTGATTCGGTAAGTCAGTTTTGCGGTTTCGGTAGTAAAATGTTCTTATGTTTGTGAAGATGTAAGTGCTTTGATATTCAATGGGCTGATGGGTTGTGTTACTGAAAAGGTTAACTCACCGGAAATAAACTTGCCGGAAGAAAACTAGTTTGCTTATTATTTCTGTACTATTTACTATTTTATGTACATATTTATAGTTCGAATCGGGACAACCGTCACGATTGTGGTCAGACATTGGCTCTATGTTCACCAATTTTTATGTAGTATATACAAATATGTATTTTATGTATTTGTATGCATTTTGTATTTGTTTTTTGTATTATCTGCATGCTGACTTGAGGGCGGTGGCTACTCAGGCAGGTACTAGAAAATACCCTACCTCCATGCCGGGCATTTGATAACGGTTTTACCTTCAGCAGTTTAAGCCATTGGTAGGGATCAAACCTGCGTCCGTCAGTTTGACAGTCAACGCACCCACCGCTGAGCTTTCATAAAACTTCTGAGCATGATGATCGTATTTTTCTGTACAATTGAAATAAACAAAAAGTTATCAAGACCATAAAGTAATATATAAAACTTAGACTACTGGTCACACAGTGGTGGACAGATGGTCGACCCAGGTATGCTCCTTAAATGCAAGAAGACAGGGCGTCTTCTTGCATCCGAATGACATGGCCCATTCACCGCAGCCTGTGCGCCTTGATCTCACCTATGGTGTTAAGCTCCGCATACTGCTCCTCTATCTTCCTATTTTTTCTCACTCTCCAGCTGCCGTCATCCCTCCTCACTGGTCCCAGTATTTTCCTTAGTACCGTCCTCTCAGTAACAAGAAGTTTTCTCTCTTTTTTTTCAATTATATATATAAATATAATTAATACAAGGTATATATTCTCACTAATATTATAAATGTGAAAGTTTGGATGGATGGGTGTTCACATGGAGTAATTGATGTAGCAGGAAAATCATAATCCACGCGGGTGAAACCGCCGGCGCTACTAGTAATAAATACGAATACGCCCTCCTCTCTTCTAAAGTTGCTGTGCCCGACAGGGTCTCTAATGAATCCTGGAGTCTTCAAGTCGCGAGTGAATAGGTACCTTCTAGGTTTGCGTGCTAAATCTTAGACAACGTCATCACTTAACATCAGGTGAGACAGTTGTCAAACGCAAACTTATAATATGTAAAAAAAAATAAAAAAATGTATTTAATTGTAATACCACGACACTTGTACTATTAGAGATTGCAATAAAGTTTTGAATTGAATAAACTCAGTCAATAGAATATCGACTGAAAATGGATGCTTGTAATCAGGTGCAACTAAAATTAAATCACAAGCAGTCATTATTTATTATAATGAAATACTATAATAATATAAATTAATTTATCTAGGCAGGCGTGCTCTATCCTACACCAAAATTATCACTTAAATTCAAGTGATATTATAGTCGTTAAATGATTGCCTATTCTTAATTTAAAAAAAAATTAATAACAAACTTAGTAAGAAGTAATTAGTTTGCTATTTCTATACAACAATTTTGGTTCTTACGGAGCATAGAGCATTCAATAATAAAATTATAAATTAAATTGTTGTATGAATGAAGTTAATAGGATTACGGAAAACAGCAATAAGAGAACCAATTAGTTGTTCTCGGAAACCTTCATTATATAGACGAGTTACTTATAAAATGGAAATAACTTTTTTTAATAGGAGGATAAAGTATTGAAGATGTTTGTGATTCTCTTGATACATAGAAATGTTTAAGCATGCAGCAGTGGATGTCCACAAGCCTGATAGATTGCATTGCAACATGCATATATAGATCACTTGTAATCGCTCCTTCCTTGAGATCAATCGAGAGGCCTATGTCCAGCCGTAGACTTTAATAGATGAATGATTATGATGATGAGATACAAAAGTCCAATAAAATCAGTATTACGATTATTATTTTTCAATTTATGTTATTTTTTTAGGGTCAAGTCACTCACTCGTCATACATTATTTTTATTATATTAGGAGTATTTTTATTTTTATTGACAATGTAACGTTTTATTGACGGTCGCCGTGGCTAAGTGGTCAGTGACATGAATTCTGTTTCTCCGGGGCCCTGGGTTTGAATCCCGGCAGGGGCAAACATGTGTTTGTGCGATGAGTGTAGGCGTTTGACCCGGGTCAAGGCTGTTTGTGTGCTGTGATTGTTTGTCCATGCCTCTGCCTGCACTCTATAAATACAATATAGCTATTTCAAGGAATTTAACGAGCGCCTGCTAAAAATACAATACTTTACACGTGACGGCCTTATCACCTTACTAACAATTCTGGCGCCACATAGAAACAGTACCAAGAATAAGCAACTGAGTATACATAGGTATATAAAAATTCTTCGCTTTACAACTATAATTGATATAGACAGACAAAATCGCACATAGTTTTATTTTATTTTTTATACTGTATAGATCTAGCGTGTGACTACCATCTCACTTGATGGTCAGTGACGATGTGGTCGAAGATGTTATCACGAGAGATCTAGAATGCTCTCTGGCTCTCAAGGACTGCTGACTGAAGACACTATGTGTTTGGGTTGGTGTATGTGGTTGACAGGCTTTCAAACTTGAAAGTGTTAAGGGTATTCGAAAGTACCCTACCACCATGCTGGGAATTTGATAACGGTGCTCATCATCAACGGTGCATCATTCACCGGAAGCTCAAGCTGCTGTTGGGATTGAACCAAAACCAATGTCCGTCAGTATGATAGGCGATGCTTTCCCCGCTGAGCTATCATCGCTTCAAATTTATTATAAAGAATTTATAACTTTTCGTAATAGCTAAGTACCTATATACGAGTTGAACAAAAATGTACAGAAAGATTTCAAGGTCCAAGTCAAAACGATTTAATTAATTTAATTTGTTGAGCAGCAAATATACATAACCTTACTTTTATCATTTGTTTTATTGTTCCTATCGGTTGTGTAATATGCAGTCCTAATGCAAAAACATGATTTTGACCATCTCTTTGAGAGTAATTGTGACATCTACCTATTAGTTGTATTCCTAGGTAGGTCCTATTTGCGGGTGAGTTTAAGGCTCACAGTATTGGCGGTCTTGTGGTGTCTGACTTTGGGCCTTCTGAGCGCACGCTCAGAGTCGTAGAACGAGTTATGGAGAGGATAAAAAATGTAAGTCCAAAAAATTATCTGCAGGAAAAACCCGGTACAAAGACTAAATCTCAAAATAAAAAGATTCAATAAAATAAAGGATATAATTATAATGAATGAGAATATATTAGGGTAATCAAATCATTATTGTATGTCAAACAGGATTAAATCGGGATTAGAGCTTAGATTGAGAAGAAATAATAATGCAGTTGAGTTTAAAACAATATCTAATTTTAAATACAAAAAAATACAATACAATAGGAACTTCTACATTTAAAAATGAATAAGTACTTTTTTAGTAATCATATTATACATTTAATGAAAGGAACGCTCGATCCAAGCATACTCAGATCCTGTCAGCGCTGCTTAAAGGAAAGATACACTGATCTATATCAGTGGCCATCAGTAGCATTCTTCTCTTGACTTAGTCCGGGAATACACATTCCACGATGCTATCCATTGAGCATATCATCGTGGAATGTGTATTCCCGACTAGTAAACAATGAATAAAAAAATGTGCAGAGTTTGAAAGTATTATCACTCACTCTGCACAATTGGGTAATCGATTTTCCTCATAAAATATGGACAGGAATCTAGTCGAATATGCTCAAATCTCAGATCTTAATATTTAAGGGAAGATGAACCACTATCAACAAGTTAGTTCTATACTAAATACTCTAAAACTAAATTAACACAAACTTAAATGCAGATCTCGAAGTTAAAAAAAAATTAAATACTAAACCCGTATTGTATGTTTTTGCTTATAGCGATATTACATATTCTTTATCTATACAATTTTATTGTAAGAAAAAGGATGTAATTTTACCATTCATCGTTTTCTTGTCCTCAAATGCCGCTATGTTTTCTATATCTGGAAATTAAAATAAAATTATGATTATTTAAATAAAAGTTGTGGAAACTTTACCCCTTGGTAGAGGTTTAATAGATTAGATTAATAATGAATGTATAAAACACGGGAATTACTCACGTAGTAGGTCATAGGGTTCCGACTATAGTCTCGACCACAGTACTAGATGAACCGCCACCGCGTCCGCGAGCGGCCCGCATTCTCCTTGAATAAGACAATCGAAAGTGGTCGAAACTATAGTCGGAACCCTATGGCTTATTACGCTAGTAATTCCCGTGTTGTATATATTCATAATGTGTAAACCACCTCAGTTTTAATAACTAGATTATTAATGATAAATACATAGATAAAGTAATATTATTAATAACTATATTTTTTTAAACATTAAAGGTTATATATTGCAGCCATCGGACCAAGAGCGTACATATAATAAATTAAATTGTAGTGTACAAAAAAATATTATTTTACTTAGAAGTATATTATGAATTGTTTTTTCATCTTTTTTTCATATGTTATTCACGTTAATTTATTCAATGATTCATGTTATATGTTTTAATTAAGTCATTTATTCTGTATTAAAGTTTGAGTTTGGTTAAGTTCTAATTATCTCGAAACACAGTGGACAACTGTTATGTGTAATGGACCTTAAATTTATGTCGAATAAAGTTCGAAAAAAATGTTACGCAAGGTCAGCCGTTAGGTCAGATTCAATAAAGATCATCTTTCGCTAAAGTCTGATCAAACCATGCCACAGATCAGCTTTCAGTAGGCGTAAGATCGTCAAAAATACACAATAGCGTAATTGCTCACTTTTGGCGCCCATCTGCTAGCTACCGCCTTCTTGAAACACTTACATCTAGTATGCTCTGGTAAAAGTCCTCATGCTAAATCTACTAATATGCTAACAAAAACACGGACACCGGAAACACGGTGGTAGGACACTTTCAGTACCTGCCTGGCTAGCTATCAACCTCTAGTTTGAAAAACTGTCACCAAACACATAATATGTGATGTGGTAGCAGTGTCCGAGAGCCAGTAAAGAGCTAGTTTTATCGTGACTTTAACTTTGACCACATGATCACTGACTATCAAGTGAGTCAAACGCAAAGTATAAAAAATAACAATCTATTTTAAAGTTTTAAACTACTGAATGATTCAAATAATTATCAATAGTTTAAGTTAATAATTTTTGAAATAATTGCCTTTCGGAAAAAAATAGATTCTTTTATATATATTCTAAAGGCTTTGCATTGTTTATATAACTTTTGTTTGTTTATAAATACCACAAAGTTTCTCTGTACTCCTGTAAGCAAGAATAACCTCCTAGTTTGAGGCAGGCTCTAAGAGCCAGATCTATATCAAACTAAGTTTGCGTATCCCAGGCCTCCTGGCTATTTTAACCTTCTCTGTTTTGGAAGTCGATGAAGTCAGGCTCAGGCTTAGGAGCTGGCGAGCTACGGTGGGACACATACAGATAAATAAACAAACATCTACAATAATAAATTTTACAAGATTGTTGGCTTATTTTGTAATAATAAATTAAACTTTTACCAAGAAATACTTGAAATTCTAAATCAAACTGAACTCTGCTTTAGAATTTTAGTCTGCTGTTTACCAATATTTAAAACACCAATATTACCAATATCTAAAACGTCCGATTATCAATTTAACAGTCGGTCAAACAGTTCTTACCATACAGTTGACGGGCGGTTAATTGATAATCCGTCATTTAAATTTTCGTGAATTCCACCCTTAGTCAATCAAGTAGTTAAGCATAACTACAGTCATGTCACTCATACACACGTTCAGACATAAACATACACAATCACACACAAAAACCATACCCACTAATAATACCCACTAAAACCGTTATATTTATATATAGACTACAGTCTATATAAATATGTAATATTAGTAAAATGCCAATCCGTTATTAGCCTTAGGTATAAGCTACATAATCAAGTATAAATTGTTGAATATGGACTAATGGATGTCGTTAGTAAATATAAATTAAAAATACACTTTTAGGTTGACATAAAAATAATAAATAAGAATTTTCTCAATTCATTTCACATATTTTCTTCATATTTAAGCCGTAGATTTTTAAGGGTTCAATTTTGTTACAAACCTTCGTCTGGATTGCCTGCGAGACCTTGCTGCTGATGCAGATATTTCAACGCATAGGATTATTAATTTAGTATCACAGCTGAATCTGTAACAAAAATACAATCTGCTTGGAAGATATCATTTTGACCCAAAAGGCGAATAGCAATTACTAACGCTTGATAATAATATACCTGAATAATTTGATAGCAGTTCATAGGATAGCACAAATGAAAATATGTAAGGAAAAGTTCATGCAAGAATTATCACAATTAAAGTAAATGCAGTTGATATGAAAGTATCATAAATGAATGAGTAATGTGATCTAAATGGGAAACAAAAGCAGTTTGTAATAATATATTAACAAGAAGAATTGAATGGGTTTTAAAGTGCGTCCTGCGGCCTAAGTCTACTACTCAAGATGCAATTTCAACTGGCCGGTTGGCGAGGTTGGTAGCACTTTGCCTTCTGAGCCGCTGGTCCCGGGTTCGATTCCCGGACAGGTCAAACATTTGTGTGTATGAACATGTCTGTTTGACCTGTGTGTGGGTGTGTATATGTATATAAGTAAATATATCAGTCAACAGGTCACCATCGTACAGGCTCTGCCTAGTTTGGGACCTGAAGACCTTGTGTGAATGTTAATAAAAAAAAAATATATGCTCTGTTCACAAATCACAAATCTGCTCTTTTTAATTTGTCCATGTTAAATCAATCTTGATTCAATTCCACATGATTCAACGACATAGCACGTCATTTTTCTTAGTCTATTAGCATGTGAATTATCGATTTCAGACAAAACCGATTTAGGCTGCTTCAGGCCGCTATGAACTTAGCAGACTGCGAATTTTTGACGTTGTCTTATTGACATCGGCTCGGTTTCGCAGCGGACTGAATCAGAATATCAAATTAGTAGACTGAAAATACTGTTTTGAACTTTAGTTTGAAAACAATCGTAATAGAATTACACATTGTAACAAGAGATGGCAAGGGTATCTTCGACCCACGTTGTCTGCATCCGTTTAACTGACTGACGATGACATTCAAACATTGTTAAGATATTATATATTACATCAAAGGTTTACTTACATACGTGAATTGTATTGACTACTGCTGGTCTGAATAATTCAGACCAGCAGTAGTCAATACAATGTCATTAAAACATTAATTATTAATGTTTTAATGTTTAGAGACAAAAATGGCTATGTAAACATTTTGGTTTCCGCTAAGACAAACATTCCCGTAAGGTTTTGATAATAAAATAATCAATTCTGACTACCTGTGGAGTGTTTCGGCTGCTAATGGAAATGGAACCCACGACTACAGATTACCATCCAGTCACTTGGGCAGTAGAGCCTAGTTGGCCAAGCGACTGGATGGTCGTCTGTAGTCATGGGTTTAATTTCCATTAGCAGCCAAAATTTGCCTTCAAACAAGTTAAACTGTTTTTTTATGTTTGTTACCTCAGAACTTTGACTGGATGAACCGGTTTCGATGATTCTCTATTTATTTGAAAGCTGGTGCTTCCCGTGTAGTCCCATTTAAATTTCATAAAAATAGGTCAAGCAGTCTTTGAGTTACACTCCAAAAACTTAAAAGTGTTACGTATAGTTCGATGAGTTCTTATTAGGGGGTGAAGAAATCGGTGAACATACACAATGACAATTGATCCCGTGAGTAGCAAAGGTTCAAAAGTTCAAAGTAATAGTTGCCAAAACATTGTGTGCATGATACCGACTTCAACAAGTTATTTCACACTTGTGAGTAGAAATCGGTTCCATTATTTGTTATTTTTTTTTTTAATTTTTAAGAACTCTATTAAAATAACTAACTAAACTAACTTACTTAACTAACTATTAAAATAATAGTTTCGAATTTGGGGGTGAACTTTAGAAGACAAAATTCACACGATTTTTTATGTAATGTTGTCAAGATTTTGACGTTTTTGCAAGTGTCATGATCACAGTATTAAATTTACTTGTGTTCATACCGCTTGCAAATGTATCAAAATATATGGATTAAGGAAACACACGCCCTTTATTCCCTTTCTATTCTACATTATATATCTTGGAGGCCATATACAGCCAGTTTCTAGTATGTACCCTGGAAAATGCATTGAAATGACAAATATATTTTTATATAATCGTGTTGTGTATTGCTCCCCGTCTCCACATCAAGAAATACTTAATCTGGAATGCACTACCCGTCACAATTAGACAAGCACAATCACTCAATATTTTTAATAATCAAGTCACAAACTTTTATCTCTCTTCTATTAGCTAAAATATCTTTATCGTACTGAATTCCATGTTATTTGTGTACAATATTTATTTGTCTGAATATGTATGTATATAAATTTATATGTATTTAATAATTTATATATATATATTAGGTATGTATTATCATTATTATTATTATTATATTTTTTGTTAAATTCTATTTAATATTTTATATGACACACCACCCTCCGAGATTATCTATTATCAACTATTCTCCATCCAAAGGTTGTCTGGAAGAGATCGCTCTTAGCGATAAGACCTCCTATTGAACATTTCTCATTGTAAATATTCTTTGTTTAATTTATGTAATTTTGTGTCAATAAAGTGTATTTGTATTGTATTGTACTTACAACTCTTGATTCAATAACCACCCAGATGTAAGAGATGAGGCAGTTCCATATACCGAATGACTTGTACTATCCCACTCGTTGCACATTGATTTTAAATTTCGATGGCCATGAGTGTCACTGCCATGCCACATCGCTTTCCTTGGCCTGAAAATAGTTTAACAATAAAAAAGCGAGTTTTCCGTTATAGCTTAGACGAGTCAGTATTTGTCTGTATGTTTGTTTCTGACGATATATATTTGCTTTAAAACTCTTAGAATAAGGGTATGGTGCCTTCGCATCAATTTTAAATGGTTCAAGATGGCGCTAAGAAAGATATCCCCTCAGATGTTAAAGGAAGGAAGAATCTCGGACGCTATTGGAGTGGTTATTGGCAGCTTAGTTGAACAAAGTGACAGGACGGTATTCTGTGTGGTTCAAGTCCCACTAGCAGCCGAATTCTTTCCTTCAAATAATTTGAAAATAAGTTTCGCCTAGCATGTTCAATAAACCATAAAACTCTTATAAATGCAATAGTTTTGAGAACTTAAGATTTTTTTTTTTCTGATCGTTTTTGTGAGGTAAGTATGAAAATGAAAATGAAAAATATATTTATTACTGCAAAAGATATAAAAGCTATTACTTATATAGAACTTAAATTACATACATAATTATGACACTATTTGACATGCTTCGAAAAATACACAATACACTATATATATATATATAATATATCTTTTAAGGACAATGTTATCTCTTAGCGAGAATATATTTTGGTTTCCTCACTAGGCAAGCCTGTATCGAGAAAACCTGGGCTCAAGTTAACAATTAAATTTAACCCTCAGTGACAAAATAAAACGTCCACATAATATGGAGATTTACTGTATATTTGTCATAGTACATTTATGAGCGTAGGTATGTAATGAGTACGTTTAAATGATAAAGTTGTATAGTTATTACTTTGCTTTTTAAGATTAAAGTTTTTAGTGTAATGTTTAATATTTAGAATTACTTCCGTTTCATTGTATGTTAATGAAGACAGCCATAAATAAAGTATAGCTTCTATTAATTTCTTATTCTTAACATCACAGTACTTAGCAACTGTGTTGTAAATATGGACTTTTACAAAATCGCCTAGTCACTGCGCAAACTTAGTATTAACGAGAGGGGTATTTAGTTTGTAAACTCTGCGATCACATATTGTTTTATAGTCACTAGAAAAGATTGCTGTTTGAAAAACAACTGACGCACGCTAAGAACTCCCGCATCCTTATATACAGAAGTAGTAGGATACCTATAAGGCTTTTTAAGCATAACCTTAAGTACCGATCTTTGTGCTCTTTCTACATTAATCATAATAGTTTTAGCAGCGCTACCCCAGCAAGTTATGCAATAAACAATTAAAGATTGGCATATGGCATAGTACACAGATTTGAGCGCATCTAAACATGCAACATTGCGCAAGTTTCGCATAATATGTATAACCTTTCTTATCCTAGCCGACAAATTCTCAATATGGATTTGAAACGTAAGATTTTCATCGATATGAACACCAAGATATTTTAAAGTACTTGTGCGAGTGAGGGAATCGCATGAACAGGGGGAAGTTATGTCGCATAAATGGTTGTGAACTCTTATATGTGTACTAATTTTTGGAGCTGACAGAGCAGTTTTATGAAAGCTTACTACTTACTTACTACTACTTAGTTTCTTTTTGTATTTAGTGTAAGAAGATTCTGTCTTAGCCATTTTCAAATAAGAAACATGCCCTGTTCGGTAGTTCGGTATATAATAAGACACATTAAATTATATAGGAGATTATAAGAACATGAAAAAAATATTTGATTTTGATTTTTATTAAATATTTCCAAATTATTACCTTGAATACTTACCAATGTGGATGGACCATTACATTTTCATTATTGAAACTGTATATATTTACTGGATTATTAATAAATGTAGAGCCGTCAAATATACTGTTCCAAGAATTAAAGAGCAGGTCTCCATGAAGGTTCTTCACTGGTAGCTCTCGATCTTTTTTCTTGACTAATGTCTTTACATTTGTAATCCTGCGAACATAAAATATAATCATATATAACTTTGTGTATATAACGTATAATTATTAAGTATGTAATAATTGAGTATGCGAGATTTGAGTACCTACTCGTATTTCCTTAGTTTGAAAATTTTAATATCTCAAATCAATCACATGTAATGTAGTTATTTCATTTACTTGTTTATCTAGACAAGTAAATCTCGCGGCAAGCTTTCATATCATATAAATTTTATTATTTAATGATTTTATAAGTAGATAGTAAAACTTTTAGTGAATATGTTCTTTCTAAGTTTACGTGCACCACCTTAGACCACGTCGTCACTTAACATCCGGTGAGACAGTGGTCAAACGTAAAAAAAATCTTATGAAGTATTATTTTTTTCGTTTTAACGCATTAAAATAAAAGCTTGTTCTTAAAAAGGTTTTTTATTTTTAATTTATTTTTGACGGCCATCGGTTCTTCGAACTACATGCCCTGCTCACTGCCACTTCAACTTGCTAATCCGCTGGGTTATATCGGTTACTTTCGTTCTTCTACGGATCTCCTCATTTCAGATTCGATCACGTAGAGAAACCCCGAGCATAGTCCTCCATAGCTCGTTGTGCGACTCTGAGCCTGTTCAGAAGGCCCATAGTCAGTACATCCATTCCATGTGTCACACATACATTGCAAGTGAAATAAAAGCTTGCAAAATCCCATGTTGTAGCTACTCGGGAACAAGATAAACCTGCAAACTGGACTAAGTTCTCCAGGTGTATGGCAAAACCGATCGGTGGGATCGCACAGTATGTGACTTCTATGAGTTAATAATATGTGGAAGAGCGTTCAAGCGGTGCCAGTTAGAGCGGTGGCGAAACCGTGATGCCGGAATACGGCGGATAATGACGGTCGCCGTGGCGCAGTGGTCAGTGTCAGTGACATGACTTCTGTGTCTCCGGGACCCTGGGTTCGAATCCCGGCAGGGGCAAACATTTGTGCGATGAGTATAGGTGTTTGTCCCGGGTCTTGGTTGTTTGTGTGTTGTGATTGTGTGTGTCCATGCCTTCCGCGACACAGGGAATCCTAGTGCGGGGGTCTGAATGTGATTTAAAAAAAAAAAAAAAAAAAATAAGGTTGAAGAACTCTTCAGAACACTCCCTTGTTTTTACGGTAGAACCTACACAGACTCAATATGTCTACGCAAACTGAGGCGCTGAGTTTGTACTCGTTCATGAACATGTTATTACACGCACAGATTGCTTTGTTGTACTATTTAAATATTTCACTAGGCACTCCAGAACTACTACTGAATTACCTGGATGATAAGAATGCTCTGAAGTTTCCGTGTTTGTACTTTGTACCTTGTTTGTTACACAACCGGTCTGCTGCATTAGAACTGAACCCTTTTTGCAAGTATGGCCTGCCTGGGTAGGGATCGTTAAGGGCAGCTAACCGTATCTGTAAAACGAGAAATCATCATCATCATCATCATCATCTCAGCCATAGGACGTCCACTGCTGGACATAGGCCTCCCCCATTGATTTCCACAAGGACCGGTTGGAAGCGGCCCGCATCCAGCCCTTGCCTGCGATCTTAGTTAGGTCGTCTGTCCACCTGGTCGGTGGCCGTCCTATGCTGCGCTTGCCAGTCCGTGGTCTCCACTCGAGAACCTTTCGACCCCAACGGCCATCGGTTCTTCGAGCTATGCCCTGCCCACTGCCACTTCAACTTGCTAATCCGCTGGGCTATGTCGGTGACTTTTGTTCTTCTACGGATCTCCTCATTTCTGATTCGACCGCGTAGAGAAACTCCGAGCATAGCCCTCTCCATAGCTCGTTGTGCGACTCTGAGCCTGTCGACGTCAAACGAGAAATGCTCTCAATTTATTACGACTAATATTTGTCAGATTTAGATAATAACATTATTATGTATATTATTAGACTGTATATTATATTTGTTTTTAAATAATAACTTGTATCAACAGCTAGCTTCCTAGTTGAACATAGAATGCATTATTACAAAGATTAACTTGTTTAATTTGTGTTACAAAAAATCTAGCTGTAATTTCAAATAATACAAAGCTTTTTCTTCTTATTCTTATCCTTATCCTACACTAGATGAGGTCGGAACAACATGTTTTCCTCTTCCATTCTCTCCTATCACTCGTTCTATTGTAGCTTTTATACGATTTGTATTAAAGATACGATAAAACGTTAAATAGGTTCCAAGGTGTTTACAAGAGACAGGTGATGACTAATCTAAAGAAACGTGACGGCAGTGTAGCGTCGAACAAAGCAGACGTGGTTGGAGAGATCGAAAGGTTCTATGGCTGTCCATAGCCACGTACATGTTTCCGGTGAAGTGTCGGACACTTTAAGTCTACGAGCGCAAATTGTGTACTCAAAACTTGCAGTCTCGATACTATGGTCTTCTTTTTAACAGCCTCTGTCTGGGTCATCTCTACTGGGTGTCACTAAGTTAAGGGAGGGAGGGCTAGCGGCTTGCGTGTTCAAGGAGAGAGACGTATATTCGTGAGTGAATCACCAGCATAGCTGTCTGTGCTCTTCGGTTGCCTGTGAACAGCTTGGCCAAAGCCCCAAGAGCTACGCTAATTCGACACTATACCGAAGACATCCCGAAGATCGGCCTACACAAGATTAGGATGGCTCTGAAATAGGTGAACAATAAGGTGCGGTTTTTTTTCTGCATGTTACTGCTGTGTACTTACGTAATTATTTGAATAAGTAGCATGGGAAGTATTTAGTGGGCTTGGTGGTCTTAACGTCTGATAAGTTGTCGGGGCTTGCGTTGTTACCATAGTACGATTGATACTCAGTGACAGCTGAAATGTTTGGGTACTTAATTCTATAGCATCTTTAGGCAGCAGGTATGTGCCCTGAAAATTTCAAAACACGCTAACTTTATAAAATTTTTAATTGATAATTCATTTGTGAAGTTATGATAGCGGTAAGAGGGGTTATTTCCAGTGTCCGCCTAACTAGCTACCACTCTCAAGTTTGCATAACTGTGACTAAATACGAAGTTTGTTGAGGCAGCAGTCTTTAAGATCCAGGTAACCTTCTGACTACATCGTTACTGACCCTCATGTGAAACAGAGGTCGAACGCTGTATCCAAACTGCATAGGCTACCAATACTAATATGCCAACCTAGATATGGTTACGTCTTTAACCCGTTTGATGACGAGACATCAGACCCGGGATCTCATCGGATTAAAACACATCTGAGCGACTTGAAGATTTGATGCATGAATAAAATGCTGGCCCAAAGAATCAGCACTGCAAACGTTCTGAGAGCCTTCTGGGTACGCTCCAAACTGGAAAAGGTTTATAGCTAGTAGATTGCCTAAATGTTTATTTTGTAAAGTAGTACTATCATTACTTTGTAGTATTTTATATAGACTTTACAATATATGAGGTTCACAGTGAAGAAGAACCTACATTCCATTCGCAAAAGCTTTTAAAGATTCGTTTTTTTTGCACATATTATGGATATTCCGTTCCAGACGCAACTATTTTGAACAAAATAAAATGTCACACTTTATATTGGCACCGATTGTTGATTATCGTTTTTAAAAGTTCGACATTCAATGTAATGTAACTATGAAACGAAAATAATAGAAATTTAATCAGGTTTTTTTAAAGAAACAACAATTATTATCTATCTATTCGTTCTGAATGGCCTCAGCTACAAAGTAAATCAGTGAATGCTATTTTCGACAGCCGACAATAATTTAGTAGAATGTGTATAAAAGCAGAAGCTTATAGCAAGCAGAATTTGACCTGACAGTTTGATGTGAACGGGCTTATTAAAATAATGAGCGAAACAAATAAATGTAAGGAGTGCAAAAAAAATGTCACTTCACCAATGGATTTGGCGCACGTAGCCAGTTTGAGATCAAAGCGACGATAGCCTAGCAGTAGGAGCGTTAAACATAAACAGAATGACGCTGGTTTGGTTCCCATCAACAGATTGAGCTTCTGGTGAAAGCAACATCGTTATCAAGTTCACAGCAAGGTGATAAGGGTAACTTCGAGTACCTGCCTGGCTAGCTACCACCTTCAAGTTTAAAAAACTTCCACCAAACACATAGTCTGGTAGCCCTTGAGAGTCACTAATAATTATATATCTAGCGGGATTACATTTCAAACCACACTGAACATCAAGTGAGATATTGGTAAAACGCTGGTTCTATAAAGTGTTAAAAAAATATCTGCCTGAGGCTGCATATTTATGTACATACGTGGTTGTCCAAATAAGTTGGCTTAACAGTATATGAAGACGGTGTTTGACTTTCGGATAGCGTGGGATGTCCTGGACTTGTCGTAGATGATGTCGGATGATTAATGCTTCCATTTGGCGTTGGGGCACCGGTTTTTGATTCTTCAGCATCGTTCGTCAGGAGATCTCCCATCTGCAAAAGAAGTGTATTTAATGAGAAACGTTCGAGGTCTTTATCAATTTACCTTCATTTTTTTATCTTTAAGAAAATACAACTTGTATAATCCATAATTATGCATGAGTCAAAGTCTACAAGTCTTTCTTTCTTTCTTTACAACATGCATGACATATATGTATATAGTAAAATAAACAAATACATTCACACTCACACCTCCGCACTATGATACCCTGTGTCGCGGAGGAATGGACACACATAATCACAATGCACAAACATCTGTGCTAATCACAGAAATGTTTGTTGAATTTCTAGGCTAGCCTTGGATTTGATGCCACGAGGAAGGCAAGGAAGGCATAGGCATGGATGCCTAGAGGCGAACCGGACGGCAAGCTGTCATTAAGACCTTGTGTGAATGTAGTCCAAAAAAAAAAAAGAAAAAAAAAAAATTAAAGCTGGAGAAACAATGTTCAAATAACATGGAGTGATCAAACGTCCACAAACAAGGTGGACAGACAACCCGACCGATATCGCAGGAAGAGGCTAGACGTGTATAGCTTCCAACCAACCCGTGTGGAGATCAATGGGGGAGGCATATGTCCAGCAGTGGACGTCCTATGGCTGACGTGATGAGAGCAAACCAACCACATGGAATAGGGAGTACTGATGGTGAAACAGTTTATCTGCCTTCTGCCCCAGCTGATCAAATCCTCAATCTCTACTTAAGATTTCATATATGTGGTATTCTAAGAAAAGAATAGCATACGGATAAAATTAAATATGACATAGTTTGGCATAGGTACTTATTGACCTAAATAACTGAAATCACTCACGTATATATTTCAGTCCCGCTGATAACAATAAATACTTAGTTTTTGTTTCTCAAATTTTAAAAGGTTGCTAATTATTTCTAGTACATTACATAGATTAGAATTTTTGTCTTTCTTGATATTTTAACAATGTAAAATAAATGACAAAGTCTGCAATATATTAATATAAAATTAAAATATCAAGAAAGACAAATATATATATATATATATATTGCATATAGAAAGAAAACTCTACAGGCTACTATAAAAAATGATACATACCATAATGTATTGCCAACCCTGAAACACTCTTATCAAGAATATATTCTCCTGAAGAACGTACGCCATGGTTCCAATTGGAGTTTGTGGAGTATGCTGCAATAAATAAAACAAAACATAGACATATCACGTATATGTAATTACATTAATTATTAGATATCTGCTTTCGTAAATGTTCGGTTAGGCTAGGATATGTTTCAGTGTCATGGCATCCGAAGTATGCCCGCCGCAAGGTGGGCAGCGACGTCGACGGGGGCTGCGGAGAATGCACGAGTGAACCCAGGCCATTAGTCGACGACTGTGGAACACTGCTTATTTTTAGTGGGTTTGGCGCCTTCCTTCTGGCGCAGACTCCCACATAATAACTGTGCCCCCCTGGCTGCTGGTATCCATAAAAGATTTTCTCGGGTCAAAATGAAAAGGATATGTATTCTTATATGTACCTATATGTATAGGCCCCAGTGGCCTTGAAGAAAACTTCAGAATAACTTTAGCGGGTTTCAAGCAGATGTTTCTCGTATGAGGTTGTCAAGCGAAGAGAGGTGAAACTAAAACCACTGAACAAAACTCGATGTCGATGCACTCGAGAGTAGAATTGCGATCATATTAAGCATAGGCGTTAACAGTAGATTTTCTTCGTCTATACCAGCATTTCTCTATGTGTTGGTACCTCTGGGCCCTAAATTAAAATTCCAATGGGTCTGCAAAGCTTTCCCACTTTCATAATATTCTATTCTATATAATAAATTAACCCTAAAATTAACCCTATTTTCTATTATTCTTTCTCGATACGTAGAGATGATTTATGTATATATTATATATATTTTATACTATATGCATATAAAAATAAGTTTTTTTTAATGTCATAGTGGCAAATAAACAGACGGGTGATGGTAACCGATCACCGTTTGCCGGTTGCCGTGGCGCAGTGGTCATTGACATGACTTCTGTGTCTCCGGGAACCTTGGTTCGAATCCCGGCATGGGCAAACGTTTGTGCGATGAGTATAGATGTAGATGTTTGTTCCGGGTCTTGGGTGTTTTTGTGTGTCCATGCCTCCCGCGACACAGGGAATCCTTGGGCGGTGATAAAAAAATCCTTTTTAAGTCTCTGTTAACTCTCCTTTTGATGAATTGCTTTTGAAGAATAAAGTGTACGTTTTGGTATTGTTCTGTTTTTTTTTTCTGTACGAAGAACTCACCTTTAGCAATGCTCTCTTATTTCTAACCATAATAGTATTGGTTGTAACTACTTCATCATCATCTCGAAAACCTGAAATTTACATACCTACATTTTAAAATCTACATATATAAAAATCTCGTGTCGCGATTTTTGTCCGGGCTAATTTCCGATACTACTTTATTGATTTTCATTAAACACCGCACAGGTATGAAACTTTGTTCAACTTAATATAGGCTATATATTTTATGTCGATATTTGTGTTTATGTATAAACAATTACCAAATAATTTTACTTTCGTTATAATTGACGTGAAGTAATTTAATTTGTGACATTGACATTTCAAAAATTTATATGGCAGAACAACGATTTCAAGGTCAGCTAGTAAATTAATAAAATTTTAGGATAAAACGTCAAAAGCAGTTATCAACTTTCATTGGATGAAGTTTCGAGTTTATTTATTTTATTTAATATATAATTAATTGTAGCACATATGTAAGCCTTTAACATTGTTTTAATTAACATAAGTATATCTTTAACCAAAAAAAAAGATAGACATCCTTCTGGGCTCTCTGCCTCGTGAGATGTCTCTTTTTTAGCTTTAAATGTACCTCATGACTCTAAATGGCAAAGGCATGGCATATATACGAAAATAAATATATTTTTTTCATTTTATTTTTATATGGCACAACATTCACACAAGGTCTTCAGGTCCCAAATTAGGCAGAGCCTGTACTATGGTAACCTGATGACTGATATATATACATACTTATATATATATAATATATATATATATATATATATATATATACGTATAAGTACATATATTCTTATATACATATACATACCCAGACACAGGTCAAACAGACATGTTCATACACACAAATGTTTGACCTGTCCGGGAATCGAACCCGGGACCGAGTGCTACCAACTGCGCCAACCGACCAGTCAAAAAGTCCAGTCAAAAAATATGTACAATAAGTTACCTAAATCTGCTACTAAATTAAAATACCAAGAGTTCAAACGTAAAATCAAATATTTCTTGACTAGTAATGCATTCTATAAATTAAATGAGTTCATGGATATGAAACTTTCAGAAAAGTCTTTTCAGTGACCTAAAATTATAATAAAAATGCACTTGCTCCTTATCGATTAATCGAATAATTGACGTCAATATTTCCACTTTGATATGGACCAGTCTTTAAAAATATATATTATTAATTAATCAATTTAAAAAGTAATTATAAACATGTATTGATTTACCGAAAATAACGAACGTTATTATGGTTAGTAAATAATCTGAATCTGAATCTAAAAATAATAATTGCAAAAAAAACCATTAATTTTAACCGCGGATAATGAGTTTCCCATTTCGAAAATCTGTCTTATCAAAGATACTTGAAGCGATGAGAGCTCAGCGGGGGGAGCGTCGGCTGTCAAACTGATGGGCACTGATTCGATCCACGACACCAGCTTGAGCTTTCGATGAAGGTAACACCGTTATCAAATTCCCTGCATGGTGGCAGGGTACTTTCGAGTGCCCGCTTGGGTAGCTACCACCCTCAAATTTGAAAAACTGTCACCAAACACATAGTGTGTTTAGGCAGCAGTCCTTAAGAGCCAGTAAGCATTCTAGGTCTAGCGTGATAACACCTTCGACCTCATCGTTACTGACCATCAAGTGAGGTAGTGGTCAAACGCTAGATCTTACAGTATAAGAAAGGAACACATTTGTGATCACTCGATTACCACTGAAAATTGAACTCAATATCACTGATGTATGTAACATAACCAAGATCACTAACAAATCCAAACCATTCTAAATGATTCATCATCATCATTTCAGCCAGGACGTCCACTGCTAGACATACGCCTCCCCCATCTAAATGATTATTGATTACAAACTATCACAAATGTATACCTTATAAAACACGGAATAGTTACATACATTAAATGTACCTTTAAAACTATTATCAAAAGAGACATTTTCCCAAACATGGCGACATGGTTCGCCTTGTGGACCAACAATGCTCAACCCGGGGAGTCCACGACGGCCAGGTGGTCCTGGAGGTCCAATTACGCTTGTAAAGTTGTTGCATTTAGAGCACATTTCAGGTGGGCCTTGTGGCCCAGGTTTTCCATCATTGAGAGGAATCCCAGGTTCTCCTTTATCACATTTCTCACCTCTAAGCTGAAAGTAATTGGAAAATGTACTTTCGAACACTAATTAGTAATATTAAATGTATTGTATTCAATTGTATAAATCTTATTTGAAACCCTTTTTTTATTTGTTTTTCAATATTGTTTATTACGCCCACTAATTGCATATTTTTGTAGACAATTCTCGAAACATGCTTGAAACGAAATAACAATTAGTAGCTGCAAAACAAATAAGCTTAGAGAGCTTCAACCATTAACACCTTGTGCGCTAGAAAAAACGCGATGCATGGGATACACACAATCACATCACACAAACATACAAGACCCAAAACAATCATGCATGCTCATCACACCAACATTTGCCTCTGCCGGGATTCGAACCCGGGGCCCCGGGGACCAGAAGTTATGACGCTAACCACTGAGCCGCGGCGATGATAAACTATTAATAACATCTTCGACCACCTCGTCACTGACCATCAAGTAAGGTATTGGTCAAACGGTAGATTTATAAAGTTAGTGATATTAGATAGGTATATAAATGTATAAAATAAAAAAATATTTGCCTTCCCTCACTCGTTGCATCTACTGGATTGCATGAAATCTGAAAAAACCGTTCATGTGGTGAGTATCGTAACAGACTGGCAAGATCCGGGGTAACTTGTTGTCAGTGAGTATCGTTTTCTGCATCAGACCCTTGATCCAACTGTCTAGCGAGAGCTGATAATGCGGGCTTAAGAGGTGCCGATGACATAACAGAGGCTTACTGTTGTTTACAAGCAGAAGGGACGGGACAAACCCTGATGCGTGTTGATATAAATGAGTACAAAAATCTACATTACATAGATATCGTACGAGCTCAAAAAAAAATCATGTCTAATCACATTTTTAAACGTAATTTTCCTTTCTTCTGGTGTTAGACACAATTCAATTCGCTAGAAAATCTTTTTTCACTAATAAATTGGCAAATGACATCAAATTTCTTTCAATCAGAATTAACTTTCCGGAACTGTTCTCATAGGTGATAATTTATTAAGTTTATTTGACATGTAGGACTTTCATCAAAATAGGCTTGAAAGGCTTACTTTTTTTATTAAGCTACCTACCAGAAAAATATTTTTTTGTGAAAATTATATTCAACAAAATCAAACCGACTCAGCACACGTTGATAAATCAGCGCATCAGCCCGTTTTTATCGAAATCATAACAATATTATGAATCAAAAACAAATAGTGGCCTATGACTTTAAAAAAAATATATCTTTTTTGGGTAAAAAACATTCAAAATTGGTCCAGTACCAGTTCCAGAGATCTCTACAAAGTAACTCACAACTTGAACCATACCTCGATCTCTGTAAAATATTACTGTATACTATGCTAATATTCATCATATCAGCCATAAGACATCCAATTACTGGACTTATGCCTCCCCAATTGAGTTCACTAGGGTCCGGCATGCATCCAGCTCTTTCTTGCGATGCTTACATTTATATAAATAAGAATTAGTATACCATTGCAACATTGATTGGTGGCGCATCATCTCCTTTTTGTCCCTTTTCTCTCGTTGTCCCTTTGAAACCAGCTTGTCCTGCCGGGCCCTGTGATAAAAAACAATACATTTTGTACAATGCGTTGTACTTATCTCCTGGTTCGTCCCCAGTCGAGAGTTTAGATGCGCAACTTTTTGTTTTTTTAGTAGAACAACACTAGTACAACAACTTTTAAACACTATCTAGATTACACAAGAATAGAGATATCAGCCAAACCCACTGCCAAATATTTTTGACCATGTACCCTTTGGAAAACTTGTAACCTAGGACCACAAGATAAATAAATGAACTTGAACTTAAATAAGACCTTTTTATCTTAAAAAACATGAGATGTAGACATAATAATATTTTGAATATACACGGTTATCATTCTACAGCGACGATAATGAGGTCACATAATAAGTTTGTTGAAAATAATATAATGCTTCTGTTACCGTCGCTCCAATTGGTCCCTTATCGCCTTTTGCTCCTTTAGGTCCAGTTTTGCCAGTTGCACCTGGTTTTCCTGTACTCCCAGTAGCACCCGTTTTACCTTGTTCGCCACGGTCACCCTTGGCTCCCTAGTTAAAGTAAGAAAACCTCAAATAATCAATATATAAGACAAAACTGACACAGTATTCACTAAGAAAACATTATCTGGGCATGACAATTAGTAGTTTACCAAAAACAAAAGAAGGTCTATGAACAAATAGAGAATGGACTTCACTTGGACTTGGACTTGGATTCAATGGTCAATGATATGACTTCTGGTCTCCGGGGCTCCGGCTTCGAATTCCGGCAGGGGCAAACATTTATGTGATGAGCACGTATGTTTGATCCGGGTTTTATTATATTATCGATGTGTCCATGCCTCCCATGACACACAGTATCATTGTTGCGAAATCAGTCAAGAAAAACAAGGTCTCGCAACTATGGGGATGTGGGCATGGGATCCACTCACAAAGCGATGAAGAGAGGCACACGTAAATTCGGTCAAACTAGGAATTTAGACAATAGTAGCCAATAGAATGTATACGAATAATTCGGGATGCGGAGCACAATCAAACGCACGAAGATGGCAATGACCGATTTATTTGTATGTTGGTTTTTACTACACTACCCTACTTAACCTACCCTCACATATTATCATTTCGTTATACACTACAATCCTTCACCCTTAAATCTAACTATATACATACAGTGACCAGCTGATTCACAAGGCTAACTCTATAGATAGGCATAATACCTACATTCTCTTATGTTACACAATTTCGGGAAACAGACAGACTTACCTAAATAGGTCCCACCAGTGGTATGTAGTTCCTCGAGGAATGTCTATTAAGGGTCACAACACGTCACATTTAGTATTTGAAGTCTATATTAGATTTGCACTGCACTTCGTCCGATGTCGGCCAAGGTTCGCGGGTGACTGCTGGGTGAAGCGGCGGTAGCACCGAACATCGTGCGTGCATGTATGGCAGTCGAAACTATTAGATATCGCGGTTGACTTCTGGAGTCGCATTGCTCCCCCAGGAAGCCTGCTGGTGCTTATCATCGGACTTGTCCTTCAGTTCCTTAGTCAACCTAAAGTACAAGTACCTCATACGATCACTCAGAAAATGGATTAAAAAAATTAACTTACCTCCTTACCAGTTAGCCCAATATCACCTTTTGAGCCTTTTAATTTTTCTATTATTTCAGCACCTGAAAATAAAATAAAATAAAATTACAATAGGTCCTGGAGAAGGTACTAGATGCTTTTTAGCAAAAACGGTACCCAAAAACAATGCAAATCCAAGAGCACTGATGGAGAAACTTCGCTAAAACCCATATTAACGAGCGCGAGCTCTGGTTAAGGGCTAGAAAAAGAAATAGAAATCCGATACGTTTTATTATATGTTACATAATCCCTGCAAAAAAAATAAAATAACAACAACATCGTCTATTTTGTGATATTAGTGGTCGCCCGTTGTATTATTTATATATATTGTAATATTTTTACGTATTACATTATATTATTGTAATAAATGAAATTATTGTGGTTATTCAAAAACAAACTATATTAATCTATTCAAAATTTTACCGACTTTAACAATAAAAAAAGAGCGTCCGTGTGTCAAATATATGGTAGTGTTTGTAATGATTTTTTAAAGATTATATTTATTATACATATTAAATAAAAATTGCATTCTGCACTCTCTCTTTATATAAACTACTATTTGCGCCCCGCGGTTTTACCCGCGTGGTGATGATTGATGATGAAAAGTAGCCTATGTGTTATTCCGGGACCTAAAGTATCAACATACCAAATTTCACGTTTTACCCGCGTAGTGATGAAAAACGGTGATTATGGTGAAGCCTATGTGTTAACCCAGGATGTCCTAAATGTTCCCCTCCGACTCAGTGGCCCTACGTACCGGGGAGCGGCTCGAGGACTGAGCTGAGTCGCTCCGTCTGCCGTTGGTCCGGTTGATGGCACCGGACCTTAAGCCGGGGCGGGATGGAAAATACTTCCCCATCTCTCCACGACAGGCTGCGTCTGCTCGCCGAGGTGGTTTGGTCGGTAGGGGCCCGGCTTCTATAGCTGGGTTGGTATGACCATTAAACAGAGTCTGAAAGAAGCCGTCTGTGTCCCATAAGACAGGCGGAAGTCCGTAAAAAGGATTAACCTCGAAAAAAAAAAAAAGGATGTCCTAAATGTCATCCAAATTCAGTCGTCAGTCATCAATCGGTTCAGTAGTTTTTGCGTGAAAGAGTAACAAACATACATCCATTCTCACAAACGTTCTCATTTATGATATTAGTAGGATTAGTAGGTAGGTAGTAAAGTTTTTGCTTCACGTAATATAATGATGATGATGACGATGATGATAACATAAGAAATAAAAAGTCTTTGGAGACTATTAACTGAAAAAATAGATACATTAACTGTTATTGTAGCTTATGGCAATAAAATCGGCGGTTTTATAGCTCATGAAATCTCTTCTAGACAACTTTTGGATGAACAGGATAGATTAAAAATTGTAAATATGACAATTAGATCTCAAGTTTATGTAATAAATTTACACATATTTTGTTGGTTATTATACAATGAAATGAAAATAACAATTATAATAAATACAATATGCGTATATAGTACCTATATACAATATATCTAAAAAACCGTTCAATATACCGTTTGGGCTTGAGACATTGGGCCCGTGGGGACTGGGAGCTCAACGGATTTTCCAAAACTTATCAGAGTGTTAGATCGATGCGACGCGTGACCATAATGCTTGCACATATTTGGCTCAACGAATCAGCATTGCAATTCAACGTGGCAATGCTGCTAGCATTTTGGGCACGCTGTCAGACAGTAGCGGGTTAGAGCATTTGAGCAATAGCTAGTGGATTGCTCAAATGTCATTGTAGTAGCTGCAGTAGTGTAATTATTTATTCGTATTTTTATTGTAATAAAAGCATCAGCCCTGTAAAAAAACTAAAATACTGTCACGGTTTGGCTACAGTACATTTGGCTTTAAATAACATAATGTACAACGCATTTTAAATGAATATTGAATGTAGTCTTAAAATTAATATTAATCTTACGTTTTTCAGGGTCCAAAACTGATGTATCTAATATGTCTGATAGACTAGCGGGTCTTCCAGGCTCTCCAGGAGCTCCTGTGTTGCCAGTGTCACCTGAAAATTGATAAATAAATGATTTATCATCATCATCATCATCATCTCAGCCGTAGAACATCCCCTACACTCGGTAACCTGGTACGTGATCCCTTAGCCGAGTCTTACGGCGCGGCACCCAGGTAGAGATGCTACAGCTTACACCACGTCGTCGTTTAACATCAAGTGAGACGCAAGCTTCTATTATTTTTAAAACAAAAGAGCCGACAACCTCACTTAGCATCGGATAAGGGTAAGAAGGTTTTATATCTGTTGCCTATTTGACACCATATCTTTTAAGCGACTTCAAAAAAAGGAGGAGGTTCTCAATTCGACCTATATGTTTTTTTATTTGTGTTTGTTACACATTACTTCCGACTGGGTGAATCGATTTCGATCGTTCTTTTTTATTTGAAAGCTGGTACTTCCCATGTGGTCCCATTTAAATTTCATCAAAATCGGACGAGCACTTTTTGAGTTACAAGACAAAAACTGAAAAATGCGTGCTTATACCTACACGATATTATAGTAGCGAGTGAAGATATCGGTGAACATACCTACACCACAGTAACAATTGATCCCATGAGTAACAAAGGTCACTAAAAAGAGTGAAAAAAAAATGTTACCAAAAAATGGAACCGACTTCAATATTCAAAAGTATGAAATAACTTGTTGAAGTCGGTACCATGAGCACAATATTTTGATATCAGTTACTTTTGAACTATCATGGTACCGACTTGAACAAGTTATTTCATACTTTTGAGTGTTGAAGTCGGTTCCATTTTTTGGTAACATTTTTTTTGTCTACGTAGCAACTATATGGTAGAAGAATGTGATCTTTAGTCTATTGGTTTTTTTTTCTTTATTTAAAGAGTTTTTTTGCTAATGCGAATTTATGTCGCTCTGTTAAACATAAATCTATATACAATTTATTTTCTTATACTAATAAACACAATACTATTGTAGAATATAGTCAACCTCTAAAATTAAGACCGTACTTAACTAATTCTAGTATCATTTTTGCTTTATCGGAATGAGGGTAAGACAAGTAAAATTGCTCAATCACAGTAATAGATAGATAGAAAATGCTTTATTGTATCACAAACACATTTGTACATATTATTACAGTACTTAACAATTAATATAGTGAGACAATAGGCGGCCTTATCGCTGAAAGCGATTTCTACCAGGCAACCGTGAATGAAATATATTGTAGAACTAATAATTACAGGATGTGTTCAACAAAGTAAGAATTAAAAAGAATTACTTAGCTAATTATAACAAAATTTGTATGAAATCATACATAAATAAACCTTCTCATATATAAATATATAAACAGTAATTAATATTATATATACGGCAGTTTGTTTGTCGTTTGTCGATTGTATGTTTGTTAGTTTCACGCTGAAACGGGTGAACGCATTTGCATGAAATTTGGAATGATGATAGTTTGTACCATGGAAGGTACATATGGTACTTTTAATCCCGAAAAAATTCCCGTGGGCTAATTGATATAGCGGGAAATCCGTAGTCCGCACGGATGAGACCGTGGGTCGCCGCTAGGTGTATATATTATTATGAATGTATAAAACACTGGAGTTACTCACGTAATAAGTCAGAGGGTTCCGACTATAGTTTTAACCACATTCGGTGGTCTTTTTCAAGGAGAATACGGGGCGCTCGCGGACGCGGTCGCGATTCGCCTAGTACCGTATATATTATTGTACAAAATTCCAAAAAGTACCTACCCTTATCCCCTTTTTTGCCGTCTCTGCCGTCATTACCAGGACTCCTTGGTGCACCAATTATTACCCCTTTCTCTGCGTCTCCTTTTAAACCACTTAGATGTATCTTTTTCCTTTCTGCCTAAATTTAAAAGATTTATTTTAAAATGAGAATAATGTAATTAAATTGTTACACATAAAGATAGTCTTAATTATTTTTTTAATGCTCAATTCGACCGTATATATGATTTCTTTTTATGTGTGTTCACGGATAACTTCGTCGTTTATGAACCGATTTTGATGATTCTTTTTTTGTTTCATAGAGTACACTTCCGAGGTTCCATTTAAATTTCATCAAAATCGGACGAGCTGTTTTTGAGTTACACTCCAACAACTGGTAAATGCTACTCATTAGTCGACGATATTATAGTTGCGGTTGAAGACATCGATGCACATACACAATAACAATGGATCCCGTGAGTAGCAAAGATCACTGGAATGGGTAAAAAAATTTTTATACCAAAAAATAGAACCGAGTTCAATACTCAAAAGCAATACACAAAACAATACACTCACCAAGAGTTTTTCTAGCATCTGCAACGGCTGAAAATAAAAATACAATATAATTAACATATTTTACATATTAAAACAAAATGCCGTGCGTTAGCCTCGCAAAAGGTAGATAGCTATTCGAGCATTTACAATATTTTTTTTTTTAAATAATAATAATAATGAATAATAAAAAGTATAATAGGAATAAACGCCAATAGTATATATAATAAGCAGTAATAAAAGAGCGAAAAATATTATTGCGCTGGAGTTTTAGGAAAAGTATTATCGATCAAGCGTAGCATGGGAAGGCTACAGCTGACAGGGTGATAGCGGGCCACTTCTAACTGGTTTGAGATGACCATCTAAATGATTATAGCAATCGACTAGTGTGCGAATCTACAAATTGAGAACATCGACCATTCTATGAACTAAAGATGTTTATGGACAGATGAACAAACCTCATTTTATAAAATAAGGTAAAATTTCAGGTCTTTTCGTCAATTTTTAATCTTTCATCATCAGCGTCATCATATTTTTAACCGACTTCAAAAAAAGGAGGAGGTTCGCAATTCGACCCGTATGTTTTTTTTTTCTCTTTTAAATATTAACCGCAGTTTCGTTCAAATTTTGTCGAAGAAGACACGTTATATACATCTGCTAATGTTAACTTTAAATAGAAGCTGAATATTTATTTTAAGTTCAAAGATCTTTCTCACCAAAGCAGTTAACGAATTATTTAGCAACAAATCGACTGACAATCGCCGTTTTTTAATAGAATAGAATAGATTAGAATACTTTATTTGTAAGAACATGGTATGTATACATGTACAAAAAGTATACAATGTGGTATTTATTATTATCCAGTGCGACACATGTCCTTGCCATATTTGGCATACAAATATTTTAGATATCTTATTTAAAAGTGCTTTAATACAATAGTACACAAACAAATATTAATCATATATAAAATAATAATTCTAATAATTCAATATGTATTTATAATTTAGTATAATTAAATTTAATATTACTATAATTTTAATACCTACACTGTCCACTGAAAGTCAGGTTGTTAGTCATTATAATCTTATACTTAGTTTACCGTCGAATTTATCACTTAAATAGTCAGTCAGATCATAATAACATTTATCAGCGAGTAATATTTTTAATTGTTTCTTAAACTGGTCAATATTTAATTGTCGTATACATTTCGGTACTTTATTGTAAATTATTGGTCCCATATATACACTTTTATGTTTTAGAGCTACGAACACACCGTTTTGTAATGTCTCGCCTGCTACGAGTATAAGTAGACGCTTCAGTACATAAACTAAATCTATCTGGATTGTTTTTAACAAATATTGCTACTTCATAAATGTACAGAGATGTTAATGTTAATAATTTATGTTTAAGAAAATATGGTTTACAGCTATCGGTTTTTCTCAAATTATACATTGCTCGTATGCATCTTTTTTGTGCTTTAAATACAAACTTTCTATCGGTAGAATTACCCCAAAAGATAATCCCATATCGCAAAATTGTCACAACCAGTCCATAGTACGCCGTTAACAGAGCATCATTGCTTATAACATAAGATAATTTATACAGTGCGTACGTTTTTGAGTGGATTTTCTTAGTTATAATATCTACGTGCGCTTTCCAGTTAAGTTTGTTATCAATCGTTAAACCTAAAAATTTTGTCGATTCAACCTCTTGCATGACTTTAGTATTATGTTGAACTATTATTTTCTTTTGATTTACACGTTGTCGGAAATTAATAACGTAAGTTTTTTCCAAATTTATTTTTAAATTATTAGTATTAAGCCATTGTATCATAGATTTTAAACTATTGTTTATGTCATATTCGTATGTGTCATTATTAATACATTCATTTGTTATTGTACAGTCGTCTGCAAAAAGTGTAGTCGGACGGTCAAGTGCTTTGGGCAAGTCATTAATATAAAGAATAAATAGCAAAGGGCCTAGTACGCTACCTTGTGGTACTCCATAAAAAGGGGTGCGCTTATTGGATCTGTATATTTCTTCTCTCTTGCTAATAACATTTACCTTAGTTATTTGGGTATAATGTTTTCTGTCTGTTAGGTAGGATTTAATAAGTTCTAGAATGTTACCTCTAATACCATAAGCATCTAATTTTTTTAGCAAAATTTTATTATCTACATAATCGAAGGCTTGCGTCATGTCGCAAAGTATTGCAGAAATTGGTTTAGTGTTATCTACACAAGAAATAACCTTCTCTAAGAAGTCATAAATTGCTACATTTATTGAGCTTTTTTCACGAAAACCTTTTTGTTCATTACACAAAATCTTTTTATTTTCAATGTATTTATAAATTTGGGAATGGATATATTTTTCAAAAATTTTTGATATAATTGGTATCAGAGATATCGGCCTGTAATTGTGCATGTATTTTTTATCATTTTTCTTAAATATTGGCTTTATTATCGAAACTTTGAGTGCCTGAGGATATACACCTTCAGATATACATACATTAATAATGTAGCTAAGATGTTCACTTATAAAGATAGCAACTTTTTTAATAACTTTCGTAGAGATTTCATCGTCACCCACACTATCAGTGTTCTTAAGTGATTTTATTATTTCAAGTACGTCATTGGCTGTGCTAGGAGCTAAGAACATCGAGTTCAATCTGTTTTTAATAAATGAAGTGTTATTCTGATTCTTGTGCTTGTTATATTCTATTCTGTCTATAAAATAATTATTAAATTCATTGCATATGTATCCCACGTATATGCCACGTAAGTACCCGATTTGCAAAACATATTCTACATTAATACCGGGTATTATGTTATCTAAAAGGAGCCGTGGTTAGAGATATTTTATGCGCTATCAAGCATATAATATTGAAACTTCTAAGAATAATATATCCCCGTTAGATTCGTTTCTTGAGAATTCACGGTAAAAACTTTAGAAAATGTATATAGAGAAGCAATAAATATCGTAAGCGGCACCTAATCAATGAAATTTTTTCAACACCCACGTGGTGATGATGTAAACGGTGATAATGATGAGGATAAAATCATATGTGTTAATCCAGGGTATAAGCCTCTCCATCTCCATACCAAATTTTATTCAAATCCATACAGCTATTTAGGCGTGAAAGAGTAAGAAACATCCATGCATATACAGTTTCGCGTTGAAAATATTAGTCTGAAGTACGATTTAGGTATATTGACCTAGCCCTAGTACCGAATAGTATAATTAAGCAACTTAACATTCATCTTGTATCTATATAGATATCTATAACTATAAGATGATCGTTTTCGGTGCCCAACTGTGATATACAATGTTGTTTGTTGAAGCAGTTTGCAAGCCAAAAGGTTCAATGAAATATTGTTTGCCACCATAGTTAAATGTTTAATTGCTATTTAGTCTTACATTGTATCAATTTGGCAATTGTACTTTGTAATCTACTCACAATTCTAATGGGTTTTCGTTATATAGATCCCTTAAATATTTCGTGTCACTTAATGCGTTGAGTGTCACTTGAACATGGAATCTTATGGGATCGCCCCTCTTTTGCTAACTGTAACCATTACAAGTAATTTCACTACATAAGATTTAACATGGAAATGCCCCTAAAATGTTTTTTGATGGCAATTGCTACAATGGGTGGGCCATATAGGTGTGTCAGTATGGGCAAGTTTGAAATTAGCTGACATTGTAAGATCTTTTCTTAGAAAGCGTGTCATCGATTTTTGTAATATGCATTCATAAAATTAAAAAATACAGGAATTCTTTATTTTTTCAGTTCTGGAATCAAAACCCAGTCGTATTGAATGTAAAGTTTTTTTTTCGTTTTGTTCTGGAACGTGCTCGTCATAAATAATAGTAGTAAATGTTTCTACGAAAATTACATCTAAAATAAATAACATACATTGTATTACATCCCGTTAACAGAACTTTGTATGTCTTGTAGTTTCAGACTTGACCGCACTGACCCATTTAAATTGCCCGCTTAGGTAGGATACTTTGCAGTGTCGGCTGGATATATCCTAGCAATCCTCAGGTTTGAAAAACTAAAAAATCAAATGAGATAGTAGTCAAACGTATATGTTTAAAATTGTGCTCAAGAAATTCAATACTTACGTTTCTGCATAGTCTCATTAGCATAGACTTGCCACCCATTGGATATATACTCAGTTTTGAAATTGTACCCTAAAACAGATTGCAATAAATTAATCTACCAATTTAAAGAACAAAGACTATAAATCGATAGAAAATAGCCAGTGGCCAGTTGGTCGTATGACCAACTTTATATCTTAAAGGGTACATTTTAATGACTTCGTTTCAAAATTTTCTAAACGTAATACTTTGGATAACTTTCACGATTATATGACATGGCCAAAAATATTAAGGTTAAGGTTAAGGTAACCCAGGAAAATAGTAGTTCCAAAAAAAATACTAGGTCATATATATATATGACCTAGTATTTTTTTTGGAACTACTATTTTCCTCGTCTCATAATGTCAATAAAATAGTTACTGTAAGGATGAGGAACCGCACTTGTCCAGAAATTTTTGAAACAAAGACTCTCGAGTGTTCCATTATTATCACTCCAACCGTTGACTGATAAGCAACGTGAAGAACGCCTATTAAGAATTTTCGTCAACTGACAATCTAATTCAGATAATTAAGATGTGAGTGCTAAGAAAGAAGTAGACGGTATAATCATGGCTCAGTTGTTAGTGACATGACATCTGTAATTCCGGGACTCCGGATCCGAATCACGGCTGGGGTACACATTTGTGCGATGAGTGGCAGGTGTCTGTCCCGGGTCTAGAGTGGAGGTAAAAGAGTTATGAATTAATTGCCGAAATTTTGTTTCCACATAGGCATAATATTGGTGTCTGTAAGTCGTTTATTTGACTTTGATTTTAAGGTAAATAAGGTGGTTCCCTATCCGAAACAGGCTATAAGTATATCATTGGCAATGATATACTTATATGAGAGCTTATCAGTGGGATCTTCGGCTATTAAACTGACGGACGCTGGTTCAATCCCAACCAACTGCTTGAGCTTTCGGTGAAGATAACACCGTTATCGATTCCCTAGCATGGTGGTAGGGTACTTTCGAGTACCTACTGCCTGCCAAGCTTCATTTTAAAAATATTATCACCAAACACAATAGTTTATTCAGGCAGTCGTCCCCGTATGTCCAGTATAAACATTCTAGGTCTAGTGTGATTTTATTCCCCATATTGTCACTGATCAACAAGTGAGATATTTGCTTATCTACAACTAACTATATAAAAAACACATAACTTTAAAAAACAAACAAAAAACGGGAAGAAAAGCCGTGAAACTAGGTCTAGAGTTAGCACTAGCATCCAAAAGACAGAAACTAATAGGTGCTCGCAATGAAGCTACTTATAATGAAACAGGATGCTGGAATTTACGGCCTAGTTCAATTTTGCAAATAGGAACTGAAAGTATTATAATAAACACATTAAAATCGTACTTACATCAAAAGATTGTTGCGTAGGATTCATTATGGTATTTCCCAAATTTAAAATGGCGTTTTTGGAAAATTCAACATGTTTTCTTCCAGGGACTTTTAATCTGCCAGTCTCATTGCAACATTCATAAAGTACAACCTCATTGTCTAGTACATGTATGTATATGGTGTGTTGCTTACCGACCAAATTTTCTGTTCGGAAACTTATTTTATTATCAGAAAAAGTTAATATTGTTTGTGTATTATTAGTCCCGAACGGTTCAAAATGCACCATCATTTTGATATTTGTGTTATCTTCTATCGAAAACATATAGCTTGGTACTGATTTGGAGAGTTTAAACGCCATTTCTATTAAATAGGGACTAGTAATGGTACTGTCAGCGCATTCTAATTCAGTTATAGGTATTTTTATATGTGATCCAGTAAAGTTTAGAGCAAAATAATTTGAAGTGAAATCGGGGGGTACTCCATATTTTGCTAAAATATCGAGTGGTAATAAATGTATGGAATCTGAAATAAAGAAAAAATATTATAAAAGTTATTTATTAGTAGTTTTATTAGTATTTAGTTAATAAGTAGTGGTTTTTATGACGAATAGACGAAAGTAACCCCCCCGCAGCTTAACCAATAATTTGTAGGTCCTTATGGCGTAAAAAATAGAACAACCAAAACTTTTACCTACTCATCGAAGACTAAAACACATCAGAAACTAAAAGAGTATTGATCGGGTCAAATAACCATCATAATACCAAATAAATGCTGATGGCACCACATCAATTAGCTTCATTTATTTCCTTGTATGATTACAGGGAAATAAATTTATCACTAAATATATGTTACTACTGTCTAAACTAAATTAAACATACTGCATTACTCAGCTCCATAACAGCTCGACGTTTGTTAACTGTGTCTCCATGATTTTAAATTATGTGCAACGACATGTGCAATTTTCGGCGTTCACTTAACATATGAGCAAAATGTCATTCAAATATACACTTTATTTTAAAGGTATAAAACGCCTTTTCAAAAGCCATATTATTCCTAAACAGCTATAACATTCTACTAAATCGGTGCGTTAGCATCTTATAAATATATAGTTTGTGATCGGTCTATTAGATACCATTTGTCCACTACAAACAAACATACAAAAATTCAATTCTTTCCTATGGATAAATAATAATTTAACATGTCATATAGAAACAAAATTAATAATGTCAAAATTATCCATTATTCTACATATTCTTAGGTGATTTAAAAGTAATAAAAAATTGTACAAGTAAATTAAAATAATAAATAAAAACCGAAGAAGAATCAAAAATCTCAGGTAAAATCACAATAAATAGTTTAACTAAAAATAATGGGATAATAATTACATTGAAATATTATTAACTTTTTTAAATTGCAGGACGACGACGCCGACGGCTCGATAAGCCAGCGTTCCATTACAGAGTTCTAAGCTCCAACAGCTTAAATTATGCCTTGTTACTAAGTTGCAATAGTGAAATGTACTAAAGCTTATTATACCCTGCTGGTTCCATATCAAACGTAACCTTCTTTCTGAAAGCTGGGACCAGCTTTTTCCAAAAGACGTCTCCGCGGTGAGTTTTGTATGCGTACACATTGCTAAGAGCAGTATAAAGCCAGGTTGGATTGTATATTGATATATTTTATATTGATAAATATACGTACTACATTCACGTAAGGCATAGAATAGTACGAAAAGTACAGAGATTAAAATAATAGGTTTTATCTCCATACTTACAATACATTATTTTGCTATGACGGCGTTTTAATTTTAAAGCTATGTAACCTCATTATAGGCCTTCTCATTGCAAAGGTTTAATTCACATGTTATAGACATGTCTTGTATTAGGTGATTTGCCTAACTTCGGCTACTTAAGTAATGATTAGAAATATTAATATTATATTTATAAATACTAATATAACAAATATTACTGCAAAAATATTAGATATGTTTTTTCTCAAAAATAACTAAATAAAAGTACAGTACTAGGCGAATCGCGACCGCGTCCGCGAGCGCCCCGTATTCTCCTTGAAAAAGACCATCTAATGTGGTTGAAACTATAGTCGGAACCCTCTGACTTATTACGTGAGTAACTCCCGTGTTTTATACATTGATAATGTCTCAAAACCACGTCAGTTTTAATAACAAAACTAAATAAAACTTAATAAATACCTAATGGAACTAAAAAAGGTCTGCAGAGTGCAGTAAATAGTTTAATTCAAAGAGTTTTTATGCTGGAAAAACACCAAAGTAGCAAAAAGTTTTAAGTTCTTATTAAACCTACTTAATTCCAATCAAGTTGGGTGATTTTTGTAGACGTATTGTTACGACGTTGTAAAAAAACCTATAAAGCCACTTCGATTATGTGCAAAAAGCATCAAAATTTTCTTTCATAATCAATAGAATAGTACAAAACTGATTTCGATGAAGTTTTAGGGAGGAGATTCTTTTGAATATTTTCTAATGGAAAAATAGTTTTTATTGTTATACAAATAGAAAGTTTTTTCCGCATTGCCACATTTATTTTTGTAACATATAAAGTCAAAATATCATTGTTTTTTCTATATTGTTCTGTATTGGTGCGTTTTTTTTTCAATGCTAGCAGCTTGACATCTGTTATCATTGTTACGTGGAATATGGGAGGCCACTTATTATTTATTAATTAGTATTATTAATATTCAAAGATACTTACATTTGATTTCCCAAGTGTTTACATAAGACATTTTTAATTACGTTAGTAATTAATTACATTATCGCGGTAACGTACTTCGTATGACCTTATAGGTTGCATTGTATTATTTATGTTTATATTAAATGTCTACGTTTATTGATTGTTTAATATCATAGCAAATTACTTTGAAAAAGAGCACGGTAGCACGATACATCCTGGCGACTTACGTAAACTACCTTCGTTTTTCTAAAACTAGGTATATTTTTATTATGTACATTATGGAGTTATCTATTTATTTATTTATATTTTGTGTTTATAATTATACTAGCTGCACCCCGCGGTTCTACCCGCAGTGATCAAAAACGGTGATGGTGGTGATGTTTAAAATGAGCCTATGTGTTAATCCAGGGTATAAGCTAACTTTCATCGAATATCGGTATAGCCGTCTGAGCGTGAAGAAGTAAAAAACATACACACAAACTTACGCATTTATAATACTAGTAGGATTTTACGAGGAAACCGAATGTAAGCTGGTTTTAGCCGGTTATTGTGGAGGCAAGCAATACGTCCCCCAGGACATAATGCTTGCCTATACGACATGTAGGTTAAATAATGGTTATGTGTGGAATTAACGCTAGAAAAGTTGTAGGGCAGTGCACCGTGCGTTGTTCTCGTCATTGTCATCATCAACTTAATTAAATATCTGTCATATATATCACACATACCTGGCATTTGTTCTGTTTTTATTATAAGAAGTGTGAAAACGAAAGCGTACCTGGAACAAACATAGCAAACAGTATAACAACATCTATTCCAAACAGTTCGCAACGGAGCAGTCTTCATTATGAGCCGCCTCAGTTGACAAAGCCCAGACATTGTACAAAGTTTGTATACGCCCCATTATGACGTACGCCTCAGTTGTTTTCGGTCACGCGGACCAAGCCCACCTCCACAAACTCCAAGTAATCCAAAATACGGAACGCCGAAAAAAAATAAAAAAATTGTATTGCGAGTTAGGTCTCCCCACCATCGCCCTACACATCAAAATCTGTTCACGCCGATACTTCGATTCTGCCGCCCAACATCCGAATCGCCTAGTAGTCCAAGCTGCCAATTACTCGACAGACTCGACCGACCTGTGGTTCACGCGCCCCCGCCGGCGCCCCCGTCACGTGCTCGTACGCGTTATGTTACACTCGATTTCAAACCGCGACCTAGCCAGTGGCTTAGGGCTCGCTGGCTTTACGGTTAGACACCGAGCCCGCCGTAGACCACTGCGCCGCAGGCCCCCGATTAGACGTCTCACCCAACATCCAGATACTACCCATCTTGGCTCCCTAACCGTTCAGCCGCACCTTAGTCCGCGATCACACACACAGACGCTACCCTGTTCAGGCGATAGCCCAAGCCGAGGTCCGAACCTTAGAGGTGCCATTGCGCTAGTCGCTAAAATAATGGGCTAAAATAATATACCTATTTTATAAATAAGATAAAAGAAAAATACGGTCGTAAATATTTTTTCACCGATACATTAGGTAGCAAATGAAATCAACTATTGTTCAAACAGATATAACCTTCATGAACTGTTTTTCTAAGTGGTATCTTTTAAAGTTTATTAGATATGTATGATCAGACATCTCATAATTTTTGAAATCGGTTTAGTGGTTTCGTAGCCTATTCAATGCAAACAAACAAACAACTCTTTTCTTATTATAATATGAGTATCGTCACTCAATTGTTTTGACTTTCCGGAACCGCTCCACTAACACTTAAACTTTATGGTACCTATGGTATTAAACTTCAAATTGACTTTCACGTATTATTACGAATCTTTATTATGGGAATATAGAACAGTGTTGTTTTTAGACTTTATCAGGTATTTTTTTAAATTTTTCTCTCCGTAAGAACCATCCTCGTACCTCAAGGATTATTAAAAAAAGAATGAGCGAAATCGGTTCAGCTGCTCTCAAGATTTGCGCTTAGCAACACATTCAGCGAATCATTTTAATAAGAAGAAGAAAGATAGATTATAAAATCATATAATTTTTAATTATTTTGCAAGACATTTTTTTTTTGTCGGCTGGTCTCTTATTTTACAACTATCGTTTATTTTCATCGCCGTTTCTGTAATTACAATAAATTAAAAAATGCACGTTATTATTTAATACGACACTAACACAGCAGACAGTATGCAATGCAATTCTAACGATGTACTCACGACTTTCAAAGAACTGACTGTGAACTCACTATGTGCTTTTGGTTTTATCGCCTTCATTTATTTCTTTACAGTAGGTATGTATTTAGAAATGTTAACTACGGGTAGCGCCCCGCGGTTTTACCTGCGTGGATTATGGTTTACCCGCTACCTCAACTATCCCACAGGAACTATACTTTTCCGGGATAAAAAAACCTATGTGTTAATACAGGGTATAAGCTACTTGGTATCTTCATACCAAATTTCATCGAAATTGGTGTAGCCGTTTGAGCGTGAAGAGGTAGCAAACTAACACACATACACACAACCTTTCGCATTTATAATATTAGTAGGAATATTAAATTATTTAAAGGGATTGGAAACGTATCTTTTGCCTTCAGAATTAATGACTGGCCGGTTGGCGCAGTTGGTAGTATTCAGCCTTCTGAGTCGCTGGTCCCGGATTCGATTCCCGGACAGGCTAAACATTTGTGTGCATGAACATGTTTGTTTGACCTGTGTCACGGGTGTGTATATGTACATAAGTATAAATATCAGTCATCAGGTTACCATAGTACAGGCACTTCCTAATTTAGGACCTGAAGATCTTGTGTGAATGTTGTCACATATTGTTCTTATTATTACAGATATTCATAGGCGACGGTGATCGCTTACCATCAGGCGGCCCATCTGCTTATTTGCCACTTATTACATAAAATATTAAGTCGGCTTCAACACGTGTCTCATAAACTTATCAATAAGGTCAGCCAGCAAGGTCCTTGAGACAAAACGTTAGTTCACCAAATAATGAGGGCTCACGAAACCAGAAAACAAATGGCAAAAAAGTCAGATAACGATTGCGAACTTTCATATTGCTTTACAAGCTATTTTTATTTTTTATTTAATATCGCATGCAAATCTTTAAAGCTGCTAACTAAACACTGCTTCGGCCTCAAAATGAACATGAACAAGACGAAAATTATGTCAAACCCCCCATCTTACGCCCGCCCCAGTATTAATTGGGAACTCTATTCTCGAAGTTGTTGACAAGAGGCCAATCGTCGAATTCAACTCGGCTGGGCAGTGTTCGAAAAACTCCGCGATGTTTTCTCGTCTAAAATACCGCAATGCTTGAAAACGAAGGTCTTCGATCAGTGTGTGTTACCAGTGATGACTTACGGAATCAAAACGTGGTCACTGACTATGGGCCTCGTGAGCAGGCTCAACGTGCTCACGACGGTCGCCGTGGCGCAGTTGTCAGTGTCAGTGACACGACTTCTGTGTCTCAGGGGACCCTGGGTTCGAATCCCGGCCGGGGCAAACATTTGTGCGATGAGTGTGGATGTTTGTCCCGGGTCTTGGATGTTTGTGTGCTGTGATTGTGTGTGTCCATGCCTCCCGCAACACAGGGAATCCTAGTGCGGGGGTCAAAGAGTAATAAAAAAAAACATAAAAAAAGTCGCACAGCGAGCTTTGGAGAGGGTTAATCTCGCGGTTTCTCTACGCGATCGAATCAGAAATGAGGAGATCCGTAGAAGAACAAAATTCACCGACATAGCCCAGTGGATTAGCAAGTTGAAGTGGCTGTGGGCGGGGCACATAGCTCGAACAACGGATGGTCGTTGGGGTCAATAGGTTATCGAATGGAGACCACGGACTGGCAAGCGCAGCATAGGACGGCCACCGACCAGGTGACAGACGACCTGACTAAGATCGCAGATAAGGGCTGGATGCGGGCCGCTTCCAACCGCTCCTTGTAGAAATCAAATGAGGGAGACATAATGTCCAGCCGTGGACGGACAATTTCCACAAATATTGGATGAAAGCGTCCCCAATCCAGCCCTTACCTGCGGTCATAGTCAGGTTATCAGTCCACCTTGTCGGTTATTAATGTGATTGCAATGAAACACGAGAGTGGGGCAACAACTGGTCTTACTACTTCATTCTAATTTTAAAACTACCTCCTCTTACATAACAATCATTACAATTATCTCTAACTCTAACTAGCTCTAACGTGTGATAAAAACTCAAAGTTCCAAATTAACTTGCAAGAAATCATTCATCGCGGAAACACAAAGAAACTTATAGAGAATGAAGATTGGAACGACTTACATTTAGGAATTCGGAGAATAACAGCTATTACAATAACAAATAAATTCAAATTCAATCTTCGAACGCCGACAACGAATTCTTGTTATGTTTAGTAAGTACCTATAGCCCATAAATAAAATCTGTCAAGGACGTGCGCTGTTTGACTCAACTTCTTGTTATCAGAATCATGTATCACAAGTGTAGCTATCCTACATACCATTAAATATTTATATCTGTCTCTAAATATGTTAATGCGATGCTAGATTTCAAAGCTGAGCTAGGTGTCATAACCTTGTATTGTCAACGTACGTCTTTGTGGGATATACTCAATGATAGTATTTCTCTCGTATCTCGTTCGCGATCTAGCTAGGCACCTATATCCATTATTGTCCTTGACAGACCGGTTTGACTGGCCGGTTGGCGCAGTTGGTAGCACTCTGCCTTCTGAGCCGCTGGTCCCGGGTTCGACTCCCGGACAGGTCAAACATTTGTGTGCATGAACATGTCTGTTTGACCTGTGTCTGGGTGTGTATATGTATATAAGTATAAATATCAGTCATCAGGTTACCATAGCTCAGGCTCTGCCTAGTTTGGGGCCTGAAGACCTTATGTGAATGTTAATAAATATTTTTAAAAAAATAGATAAGGGCCAATATTGAGAATGTTTCTATGTTGGTGTTGTTTTGCCTATAGTTAAATCTAGTTTGTTAGTTACGTCATCTTAGAGCGTAAATCATCGTTTATGAACGTCATGTGCGTATAACGGTTGTTTGCGCCATGTCATAGTAAGAGCGTAAGGGAGATGCAAGCACCGTTGTTACTAGTGTTACGTTTGCTCAAAGATTTGCTTGGTCCCAGGGACCAACGTAACGATATTGACCTCTTTGACTGCTCTGACACACATGGTTGGTTTCACATGGCGGCGTAAAGTATATAACTTCCGATATATGTAATTTGAAGACGTAGATAGCTATTTTCAGGCGTAGGTTATAATAGTTAGTAATTTATATTATGATTAAGTTGGAGGTGTATATATTGTACCTTATAGTTTTTTGAACCTTGGATGTTGCGCGATGGGTAACTATAATGCACATCCAAAGCAATGTCAATATAATAAATAAATACATGAATAAATAAATAACGATTTATTAATAATGTGTTAGACATTTCAAGTACTTTTCAGTATGCGTGGTCTTTCATCGGGAAATAAGAAACAATAATTTTTACGCCATTATTTATGTTAATAATGGTAATAATAATATTATTATTATTATTTTTAATTTTTTCCGCTTATTCGGCGGAGCAATTGAAACGGCGAAAATATGCTAACCTAAGGTAAAGGTAGTGGTTACATATTTGAACCGTTTGGGGTCGAGACATTGGGCCCGTGGGGACCTGGAGCTCATCGGATTTTCCAAAATGTATCTGAGCGTTTGATCGATGCGACGCGTGACCAAAATGCTGGCACATATTTGGCTCAACGAATCAGCATTGCAATTCAGCGTGGCAATGCTGCTAACATTCTGGGCACGCTGCCGGCCGGTAGCGGATTAGAACATTTGAGTTATCTATAGGCTACCAATAGCTAGTGGATTGCTCAAATGTTATTGTGGTGGCTGCAGTATTGTAATTAGTTATTAGTGTTTTATTTCAATACAGGCATTAAACTATGCAAAATAAAATGTATATATTTAAATCAGTACAATATAATAAGATACACACACACAGTGAAAAGTACTATTATTAATAAAGTAGTTTTGAAGTAACATATTGTTCACTTAGTTACGCTTTAAAACAATGCTAAATTTGCCCATTTATTGGTTTAGATTGTTTTATAAAGCTTATAAATCGAAACAAATACCTAACTGCTCATAATGAATACCTTCATTAGCACACATCACTTTCCAGATAATTTCATAAAGATTTTCCAAAACGTAGCCTGAAGATGAATTAAAAAAAATACTTACAATGCCTTCTTCATATTGCTACTCATAAAAACTGAACACTCAAACCACCTGTCACCACTTTAAACTTTTTTGGCAATGCGTGTACGCATGTCAAGCGTACCTCGTAGAATGCCGCATTGCGTATCTCAGTTTTTTCGTATACGGTCCTGTAAACTAATCAAATCAACCTTCTAACCATTTTCTATTTATATCAACGAATTTATATTGTGTGAGAATATGAACATTTATTTTACTTGTTTGATATCAAATCTTAAGCTAGTTAGTAACTAGCTTAAGATTTGATATCAAACAAGTAAAATAAATGTTCATATTCTCACACAATATAAATTCGTTGATATAAATAGAAAATGGTTAGAAGGTTGATTTGATTAGTTTACAGGACCGTATACCTTAAGATAATAATAAACTAGACAAATGTATAAGAAGGAATGTTTATATATATTTTGTGTGAGTAATCTGTGAAACTCCATATTAGGTTACCCATGTGCTGTGGGATCAAGTATTGGAGTAATATTACCATTTTAATGGTTCTGAATGTAACACTTAATATACATATCGTGGCCCTTATTTATAATGTATCTAAATTACTATATCAATTGAATAACAAATAATGCATGTCACGAGATTTCATTCAAATGTAAATCAAATATCACAAGTGACTATATTTTAATCATGTGAAAATATGAGTGTAAATATTGAGTGTTGTAAATTGTCGTGTAAAGTACAGTGTAGTAATGATGGTTGATTATTAGCCGTTAAATGTTTGTGAAAGTGTAACAAAATGGTCTAAATCACCCAGTTCGTAATCACGAAAGTTTCATTAAAGTGTTCGCTATTAGTACTGAGCCATAGCTAAAAAGACTGTTTTTTTCGCATAAGTAGCCATCAGGCTCATCATTTCTAATCAAAACAGTTATCAGTTATGACGAAAACAATTATTCACTTGTTTTTATAATGGTCTATAAGAAACTATGAATGAGCAGTGTCCGATAAAAATTATCTTAAGCCTGAGTTATTTAATTAGTGGAATTCGTTATTTAGCTGTAGTTATGTAGCATGACCTTGCGAACCCAACGTATTTCTATGAATACGACTATTGACCTTATCCTTATCAATAACTTAATAATAAGTTTTACTAATTCATGCTTTAGTATAAAATTTTGGAGATAAAACAACAGCGGCAGTACGTTCTAAAAATATGTAACACTGCTGCATTCGTCAGGCATTAGTTTTTTACCCAAGATAGAACAAGACATACATATTTAACCGACTTCAAAAAGGGAGGCTACTGGTTTATGAGTAACACTACAATAACTGAAAAGTGCTACGCATACCTCGACGGCGGGTAAAGACTTCGGAGAACATACACAATGACAATTGATCCAGTGAGTACCAGAGTTTACTGAAAAGGGTGAACAAATTTTTTTTACAAAATATGGACCCGACTTCAAGTGTGAAATAACCTTGTCAAAGTCGGTACTATGAGCAAAATATTTTGATAATAGTTTCTTTTTCTTGATCAAGTTATTTCACACTTTTGAGTCTTGAAGTCGGTTCCATTTTTTGGTAATTTTTTTGGGCTTTTCCTTTTGCTTAATAGACAATTTTGAGTATTGAAAAGACTCTCAGACTCTCCTCATAAATTACATAACAAATTATTGTGGCTTTCAACATTGGATAAATGATTTTTCACGACAGATTTATGCATATAAAATAGCTCAATTATGTTAATTGGCAAGCGCAGCATAAGACGACCACGGAGCAGGTGGACAGACGACCTGACTAAGATCGCAGGCATTAGCTGGATGCGGGCCGCTTCCAACCGCTCCTTGTGGAAATCAATGGGGTAAGCATATGTCCAGCAGGGAATGTCCTAAGGCTGAGATAATGATAATGTAATTTTTTGCTGGCAAATAAAAACGTTTTTTTCAGTCAAACAATGAAAATAAATTAACATAGGCCATAGACTAAGCAATTTCCCTGTCGTGTGTCCATGGTTGCCAATAAAGGTGCTTTTTAGCATGACTCTTTTTAAAAAGCTTCTTTAGGTTCGAAAAGACGGAAAGAAAGTCGTAAGTTATAGCAACAGTCAAAGCAATATTTTTAGGCGGATGACCCCCTGATCGGTCTCTAGTGAAGCATAATTCTCGTGCCTGTGGAAACTTCGTGATAAAAGTATATGTAAATACTATTATAGTGCTTGACGGCACGCTACGATAAACGCACAGCGCTCAAGATTTTCGGAAGAAGCCGACTCAATCAATCGGACTAAGCGTTAATTTTGTTGAAACCTGCTACTAAACCACTTACTAGTTTAAAAAACTAGGTTTGCTAAATCTTAGACAACGTCATCACTTAACATCAGGTGAGAGAGTTGTCAACACAAACTTATAATGAGTATAAAAATAAAAACTTTATAAATACCACTTATGAGAAAGGGTTATTCTGATTGCACAAAACATGATTTTATTTGCTTATTTTTTAATAAAAAGTATTTTCGCCTCAACCACAAGTGCTGTAAAACTGTGTGTTACACAGGGAAAAAGAAATTAAATAGTCTTATAAAGTTTTGAACCCGTAGATCATCTCTAAATTATTCTTATTATGAACACACATCAGGGTTTGCCCCGCCATTTAGACCTATTCAATCTCACTAAATTTAAGATTGTAAGTCGAGATTGTAAGATTGAGGATTGTAAATCATACTGCGCTCGCCAACCCGCATGCCAAGCGTGGCGAGTATTGGTAAATCCCCCCTATATGGGGGAGGCATATGTCCAGCAGTGGACGCACATGGCTGAGAGAAGAAGAAGAAGAAGAATAAATTTAAGATCCATTGTCATTTGTAATGTTTTAATTCATGTTTTATAATTACATATATTATTGTATACAATAGTGACATCACCCATGCTCTGTCCTTGTTATGTGTGTGTTGAATAAATGATTATTCTATTCTATTCCATTTCTTATTCTAAGCACCGGCAAATAATTAACTAATATGCCTCCTGCCCACAATCCAGAGATTTAATTTATTATTATATATTTAAAAAATTGTCGGTCGCTCAGTGACATGACTTCTGGGCCTCCAGGGTCCTGGGTTCAAATCCCGGCAGGAGCAAACATTTGTGTAATGAGTGTAGGTGTTTGGTCCAGATCTTGGATGTTGGTGTGTTGTGATTGTGTGTGTCCATGCCTCCCACGACACAGGGAGTCCTAGTGCAGGGGTACAACCCCACACCTCTGTAATGGCATTCTGGGTACGCTGCGAGCTAGTAGCGAGTTAGAGCATTTTAGTTATCTATAGGCTGACAAGAGCTAGGATTGCTCAAATGCTTTTAATTACATTGCCTCTTGCTGTGTGTGATTTGATCAATTAAAACATTCATCAAAAAGCTGTAATACAGTTATATTATTTTTTTAGAAGTATTAGGTATTTCAATAACAAAAACCTAATATTTTAAAATCGAATAATCCTTTAGAACATGATTTTTGTGTATATCTTTTTGGAAGCATTCCAATTTTAAATATTTTTCTCACTACTCTTACTCGTGAATAAAATAGCATTTTCTTCACCAAAATCGTTGAGTAATATGAGCGATTGAAAATGTCATTTGCTACACCCAAAATTGGAAGCTGGAACAGTTGTTCAATATTTTTAAGCTTTAGGTCTCGGTAAATAGATTATATTACCAGGTACAATCCAAAATTGTTCCAGTGTCTGTACTTCCGATTCAGTTGGTGTTTCACATGGTTTCACATAAAGTTTTATTGCCTATGCTAATTCTGTCTAGGTTCTGCACTAGTCGGTAGCTTGTGTGTTAACGTAGTGCTAAGTTGGAATGGAATTTCGGTGCTTAGGTCAACCGAGATAGACCGTACCGATTGTATTTTAGAATGTTTGAAACCGATCCTGATTGCGTGTTTAGTGTCTGGAACAACTTCATTAGCTGTGCTTAGACCTGATACCTCAATTCCGGACAGCAAAGCGTGTTCTTGTACTTATAGGTCTATATCAAGAGAGGTAGGCTTTAATACATATGTATTCTTATGATAGCCGTCTTAGTCGATGAATTTTTTTTTCTTTCCTCAGCCATGTGCGTCCACTGCTGGACGTATGCCTCCCCCATATAGGGGGGATTTGCCAATACTCGCCACGCTTGGCACGCGGGTTGGCGAGCGCAGTATGATTTCCGATCCTCAGAAGGCGCTGCTGCCCACCTCCTGGTACGTTATCCCTTAGCCGACTCTTACGGCACCCACGGGAAGAGATGGGGGAGTACTATTCTAGGCCGGTACCACCACGGCCATCGTCGTCGTCTCATTCATCGTCGATGAATAAGGATCAACAAAAAAATGATATGATAGTATTATTTTAAATAACGCTACGTAACTTAAACAACCCACGGCTTGGTGATAGGAGTTTTGGCAAATCCCACCTGACTATCTTCTACATCTTCTATCTTTTAAATATAAAAAGTGAGATTCTGGTTATCCGGGTAGCTGAACTTCATAGCTTTTTTTATACTGTATAGATCTTGCGTTTCACCACTATCTCACTTAATGGTCAGTGACGATGTGGTCGAAGATGTTATCACGCTTGACCTAGAATACTCACTGGCTCTCAAGGGCTGCTGTGCCTGAACACACTATGTGTTTGGTGACAGTTTTTCAAGCTTGAGGGCAAACCAGGAGGGTATTCGAAAGTACCCTACCACCATGCTGGGACTTTGATAACGGTGTTACCATCACCGGAAGCTCAAGCTGATGTTGGAGATCGAACCAGTGTCCGTCAGTTTGAGAGGCGTCGCTCCCCCCGCTGAGCTATAATCGCTATTTAATATTTTAGGTCAAGTGCGATTTTCAATCTTAGACTAAAACATCGCTGAAGAATATGAGATAGTAGTCAAATACTAGAATTGTTGCGATGAGACGTGACTTACGTAGTTTCAAATCTATAAAAACCGACAATTGAAGCTTAAGCTTAGAGATATAATATATTAAGTTTTGAAAATACTTGTTTGAAAAGTAAGAGAAACACTTACTAATCAATTTCGATAACATTTCAATGCGATTAATCTAATAAGAGCTCCAATGAAAAAAAAACTAAATCAGTGCATAATGGGCAGAATTTCGAGGTGACAAATATAACAACATAAGACTGAATTAATAACAACCCTCTTTTTTGGACGTCGAAAAAATATGTAATTATACAAAAATTACGTACATATTGCCCCACTCTCGACTCTCCATCACTTCTTTTGCCCAACCTTGCGTTAAAGTCCCATAACAACATGGGTCTTGGAGGTATGTATGGCCCTACTAATGTCCTCATACATAGCCTCTACCTCCTCATCAGTTCCGAGTTTCGAAGTCGGTGCATAAACCTGAATGATCTTCATCGAATACCTGCTTGATATTCTGAGTATTAGGTATGCCACCCTGCTCGAAACGCTATCGATGGTAATGATGTTGTTAGTGAGGGACTTGTGAACGAGAAATCGGACGCCACCTTGGGACTTTTGGTCGCCATCCCGGTAGTAGAGTAAGTTACCAGATTTGAGGGTTATCGTGTCCTCACCCTCTCTACGGACTTCACATAACCCTAGGATATCCCAGTGTAACTTACTCATTTTTTCTTCCAGCTGGACGATCTTCTCGTCTGCCAACAAAGTCCTTACGTTATGTGTTACCAGGGCCAAGGGTCGTTTGTTGAGGGGGTGGTAGCCGTGCATCTGCCGGGGATTCTTAACACCCCCTGCTCCACCGTTGCACTGGCCGCTACCGTAGCCAGCGTTAGCGGAGCTGCCGGGGACTGGCGGCCTGGTCGTTAGTTGTCTAATCATAAGGGGGGGGGGGGGGGGGGGGGTTGCCAGTACTCGCCACGCTTGGCAGGCGGGTTGGTGACCGCAGTATAAAATATGACTCTCAGAAGGCGCTGCTGCTCATCCTTCTGGTACATGAGCCCTTAGTCGACTCTTACGACACCTACGGGAAGACATGGGGGGGTGCTATTCTAAGCCGGTACTCCACGGCATTTTTATATTACAAGATGGCAAAAACTGAGATCGACAATCGTTTCGGCTTTAACCGTAAGCAGTAGTTGGTATCATGGGTGCAATGTGCTTGCTGGCTTCACAAAACTTTATCGTTTTTTACAAATTAATATGCTACGCAGCAAATTTCAAAGAAACCGCAAAAATTGCTACTAACAAGAAACGTGTCGAATTAATATAAATATCAAATTTACACACCGTATTAAAACAGATTAGTAAACAGAACGGAATTCGAAGAAACATTATTAAAAACTTAATTAAAACACCCGATAATTTTATTTTTTGTATGTTAAACACCAAATTAATAAGCAACAGAAGATTTAATAGAAAATAACGCCAATTTGACTCAAACACATAACCGATTTACCAAAGCGGGTTCGGTAATTGAATAAGATGAACAAATTATGCATATTTCAGGATGTTTATTTCCGGACGTGTTATTTATATTTATTTGATTTTCTTACGTGTGAAGAAGTTACGTCGCAATTTCATCCTGCTTCTTTCTCAACAATGAACCAAATGATTGTCATACTATAACCACAAACGTTCTTCGTGCCTAAACCAATAACAGTATAAAAGTGAAGTACATAATATATGACATTCAGGGAATAAATAAATATGTGTTCAGGCAGCAGTCCTTGAGAGCCAGTGAGCATTCTAGGTCTAGCGTGATAACATCTTCGACCACATCTACACTGACCATCAAGTGAGATAGTGGTCAAACGCTAGATCTATAGTTTAGAAAATAACCGTCGCCCCAGCCAATCAGCGTGACGCTCTGACGAATGGTACAAAATTATAAGCGGTAGCGATTTGGTTAAAATTTAGCGGGTCGGTTAGTTTATACCTGCATGGTAGCACATAGTCCACGGCTCACTAAAATAACAAATATCCAGTGCTCAAGGTTCGTTTCTCGGATTTCTTTTGAAAATAAGAAATAATATTTTAAGGTATAAAGTTAATAGTTGGAACTCTTTGTACCTTAAAAGAAAGTCCACTGTGTATGTATACCAAGGTCAAGGCAATAGCGATCTCTTATTGTTACCAAGAATGCTGGTTAAACTCGCTCGCGCGTTGCACTTGTACGCGGGGGCAAGCGAGGTACAACTAGAGCCGCGCGCGCTGATGCCCGCGCGGCTCACAAGCGCTATACGACTTAAAATGCGAACGAACCAACAAAACAAACAAAATAAGTTTATTTGAAAGAATATTGTCTTAAAGTAGGTGTTTTATGAAATACGAGTATCAAATATTCTACCTTGACAGGTGTACAAATATTTCTATGGACATATAATCAAGTTAAAATTTAAAAATAATATATTTATTTCATTAAGCTTGTCTTTCAAAAAATTGGTTACCTCATAATAACATTTGTCAATAAGAAACTTGAATAATTTATATATAAAACTATTAAAATTTAAATTCTTAAAACAATCTGGCGAGGCAAAGCCATACAGTATACATTATTACTGCACATACTCTTAGTTCAGGAATGATTAATTTATACACACGCCGTTTCTGACGTTCCCTTCCAGGTATATCACGTATTAATGGGAATGGGGAGCGATGACTTTGAACAAATAGACAAATTTTATATACATACAGCAATGGCAAAGGCAAAATATTTATTAGTGTAAACAAAGGTCTACAGGGCGCTAAAAAGTGTGCGCCACACAGTGCCCTGATACAATTTTTCTGTACTTTAAATGCCCTTTCCAAGTGCACTGAGTTTCCCCATATAATATAACCATAACGTTACAAAGATGACACATAGCCATAGTAAGCAACGAGTGCAGCTTGTGGCGTGGCTACATGTTAGATTCGGCCCAATACATACACAAGTATGCTTTTAGCGGCGCTCATTCGTTAACTCTAAATACCTGCCTAGTTTTCTTTACAAAACATAATGATATCCCACCAAAAACATAAATGTAAAAAAGGAGAGCCAAGTTCAATACAAAAATTATGCTTGGCTGTGGGCTTCGCCGCAAAAAGAATGGAGGTCTAAATGAGTGCCAGGTTCTATGCAAAATCGAAATATGTATTTATAGGATAAAACAATATACAATAATAATAATATACAAAATAACATTATGAAAAGTATTAAACTCTATTTTTTTGCTTTATTGGATACCTATAACAATTGCTATTATTATAAAATGTGAGATCTTAAAGTAAGTTAGATTTGATTTCGATTATATATTTCGATGCTATTATATATAAATCATTGCTTATAAGACGCATAACCTTGGCTGAGCACCGACTAGGCTGAGCACCGACTAGGCTGAGCACCGTCTGGGTTGAACACCGTCTGTGCTCGCCCCGTTTAGCATAACGTTTGGCGATTTATTTAAGATTGTAGGATAATTTATAGGAATTAATGATGACATAATGTGTTAATTGAAATTTCCTACATGTATTCCTTATATGGTCATATAAGGAATACATGTAGGAAATTCCAATTCACGAGAACTATTCAGCAAAATGGGGAAACTATCTCTTTGCTACTTTTGTATATTGTGTGTGCTATCAGTTTTCAATTATGGCTGTAGCAGGCTCAGATAAAAACACACCAGTGTATACTAAAAGGTAGCAGGAATTACCATCGCAGACATAGAATTACAAAAAACAATTGAACTAAGACTGACTGTCAATTTTCTAGTCCAACTGCATAGATTAGATACTAATACAACAGTTACAAAGAAAAAAATAGTTGGTAAAAATTCACGTACTAGTGCGTACGTGCACACTTTAAATTGTTTATTAATAACACCCATGAAAGCTACATTATAAATAATTTTTATTTTATTTTATTTTAAGAAATTAAATGCGTTGAATATGATAAGAACATGCGTTTAGATTTAGCTTGAAGCTATCAAGTAATATTGATAATTCCGTAGACAAACCTAGATAATAGACGGGAAAAAAATCCTTAGTTTAATCTTTAAAAAAAATTCTTAACCCACAATTTATTCTTGATCAACTTTTAATTAACAATTTTACCTATATTACTAAAATTTTAGAATGCTCAGCACGTCAGCAGAGTGGCGCAGTGGAAGCGTGCTGGGCCCATAACCCAGAGGTCCGTGGATCGAAACCACGCTCTGCTAATATTTTTGCATATACACTGTGGTTTTAATATATAATCTGAGCCGCTACTAAGTACTACTATTTTGGTATTTTTGTTTTACAAAATGCGCATTTGACTACAAACTTTTGTGTATCGCCATTTTCTTGCGAAATAATTTAATTACGGATTGCATTTTCAATTTTAATTTAACAATAGTTCAGTAATTGCCGCCGAAAAAGCCGGACGTCTTTCTTTAAAATGTCACACTGTGTCCTATTTTAAATTTCAAATCTATTCGATCCGGAAAAGCCGACCTATTTATCAGCTTCAAATTCAAATTCAGATCATTTATTTGCTAAGCACAGAAGTTCAATGCAGGTGTTGTTACAATGTATGATTATTATGCCGCTATACTTAATCCCTATTGGACGTGCAAATTAATATGTTAAAAATTAGTAAATTAGTCAATAGGTAATTAAACAATACATTTCATGTCAATCCAATTCTATACAATGGTTATAATAATAATAAGACATTGAAACAGTCATTAATAAAATGTCATACTTAAAAATCTAATATAAATATTTACACATTGCGTCGTAGTTATTCGAGTTATTAAGTTTGAGTACATTATAGTTCATATATTTTTGTCATCTAAGTATTATTGGATCGTATAGTACGCTTTTTCTATCAGTAATTGTTTTAATTTCCTTTTGAAAATAAACAAAGAACTAGTTTTTTTATCGACAAAGGTGCCGTATTATAAATTTGAATTTCCATTTTAAAAATGCTCTTGCTGTGTAGTTCTGTTTTGGATTTATCTGCTAATTTAGTGTTATGTCTAGCACTTTGAAGTGTCTTATACTTACTGATATCAGTCCTTATTAGGAGAGACAAAGGGTTAAAATCTTAAGGGTTTTAAAGTAGGGCTTACATGACTCTCTCTGGTGTAATCCGCAAATTGATCTAATGCATTTCTTTTGTGCTCTGAATGCTTTGTCTTTCTCAGCGGCATTAGCCCAGAAAATAACACCATATTTTAACAGAGATCACGCATAAGCATGATAAGCTGTCAATAAGGTCCATATTTGTCACTTTTCTCTGTTAATAACATCAAGCCATGCTGCTGGTAGGTATGTCTGACATCAAGCCATGCTGCCGGTATTTTTGACATCAAGCCATGCTGCAGGTATATTTGATCGCGATCTAATTTTAATAACACTTTTAGAATTCTTGTGCACGGGCAACCTTCAGGATACCATTTAATTATTAGATCCATCCCATATTTATGGTACTTATATATACTTGCCTCGATCGAAAATGAACATGTGGACTGTATGGCAATACTGAAAGTACACAATCCAGTGCGACGATGGTTTTTTTCTAATACGACGAAGTTTGGAACCAGAATAGTAAATATTTCTGAAACTGCGTGTTTATTATAATGGCCTGAGCTCATGATTGCACCGTGTTTACTAACTGCACTGCTGCTGTTTAAGTGTTCCTTAAATTCTAAATGGAGTGCGAAAATTGCCATTTTCAGCTTAGATGCTGTTACATCATAAAAATAGTTTCAAAACACGAAAAGCCTTTTAAACCCAGCCTTACATTCCCAGTGCCAATCAAACTTAAACATGACTGACACCCGTCAATCCAACTGTACGAGGCAATTTTTAGTATTGTGGTGTTTACTGTAACTCTATCCTGCTGCAATCAATAAATATCTTGGAAGTACATTTCATTGGTACGCGGTTTCATCCATATAATTGTTAAATAATATAATCTATATATCTATATAAAATAATATAATAATAATAATTGATTTTAGTATATTTCAGAAAAAAATTTTTAAAAAAACGTTATCAAGAAATTGATAACTTAAAAGTGTTATGTGTAATTATTTTTTTTATTTTTTTTTTTAATATGGGACAACATTCACACAAGGTCTTCAGGTCCCTAACTAGGCAGAGCCTGTACTATGGTAACCAGATGACTGATATATATACTTATATACATACTTATATATATACTTATATACATATACACACCCAGACACAGGTCAAACAGACATGTTCATACACACAAATGTTTGACCTGTCCGGGAATGGAACCCGGGACCAGCGGCTCAGAAGGCAGAGTGCTACCTACTGCGCCAACCGACCAGTCAATTGGATATCTTCCTTATTAAGGGTGAAGAAATCGGTGAACACTTATGAACTACATCCGCACAATATTTTGATAATACATAGTTACTTAGAACGCTCATGGTACCGACTTCAACAAGTTATTTCACACTTTTGAGTGTTGTAGTCAGTTCCATTTTTTTTTTCAGTGACCTTTGCTACTCACGGGATCAATATTGATCATTGTGTATGTTCACCGATTTCTTCACCCTTAATAAGGAAGATATCCAATTATACATAACACTTTTCAGTTATTGAAATATAACTCAAGACAGAACAGTGGCGCTGTGAAAGCGTGCTGTTTTTTTTTTGTTTTTATTTATTAACTTTCACACAAGGTCTTCAGGTCCCAAACTAGGCAGGGCCTGTGCTATGGTAACCTGATGACTGATATATATATACTTATATACATATACACACCCAGACACAGGTCAAACAGACATGTTCATGCACACAAATGTTTGACCTGTCCGGGAATCGAACCCGGGACCAGCGGCTCATAAGGCAGAGTGCTACCAACTGCGCCAACCGGCCAGTCATAACCGGCTGTGCCTATAACCCAGAGGTCTGTGGGTCGATACCAAGTTATGTTATTTTGCCTTTATCCTGTTTATCAATATAACCAACCACAGTTAATATAAACAGAAACTGACGGATTTTTGTGTTCTTATAAAGAAACATCTTCCTTAATGCATAATCTGTAGTAAGTAAATATGTCATCATCATCATCATCATCATCTCAGCCATAGGACGTCCACTGCTGGACATAGGCCTCCCCTATTGATTTCCACAAGGACCTTTTGGAAACGACTCGCATCCATCTCAGTAACTATGTATAGAATTTAAAAACAAATTATTAGCATTACAATCGACACTCAAATAATTTGTTCAGAGAGTGATGTCTTTATTCAACAAAATAATAAAAAATTGTAAAAATAAGTTTCTTTTTAAACAGGTATACCCTAATCCAAATTAGCAGGCAGTTATGAGTAAACTAAGATTAGATATTTGTATACTAATATTGCAGGCAGTTTAAGGTAATTTATATCATGGTATTAAAATGGTACGGCCGTGGTAGTACCGGCCTAGAATAGTACTCCCCCATCTCTTCCCGCGGGTGCCGTAAGAGTCGGCTAAGGGACCACGTACCAGGAGGTGGGCAGCAGCACCTTCTGAGGATTGGAAATCATACTCAGAATATCATATATAAATATCATACTGCGCTCGCCAACCCGCCTGCCAAGCGTGGCGAGTATTGGCAAATCCCCCCTATATGGGGGAGGCTTCTGTCCAGCAGTGGACGCACATGGCTGAGAGAACATTAAAATGAACCAAAATTTAGTTAAAATCATTTAATGTTAGAAAAGCGCAGTTGAAAGTTATACCAATCTGATTTTTGATATCAAACAATTCGAATTACCTCGTGTAGGTTACAAAACAACGCTCGATGCGTTTATTTATATGTATTATTAACACATACTACCTATTTACTGTAAGCTAGTCTCAGGCAGGTACGAAACCAGGTTATCTCGAGAAAATTGCCTAAAAATCTAGGAGACTCGTAATAACGACACATACTTACAACGTCATTCCAAAAGTATCTATAGAACGTAGATACCGCATCTATTTCTTCTACTTTGTACTGAGAAAACCAATTCACACAATGTATCCCCAGTAGAGACTGGTAGGCAGGTTCATAGGAGAACGTATGTAAATAAATAAAAGATGTAAAAATAGATATAAAGGATTAACGATAACAAGGTATGTAAACTCTAAGGCTTTCACATTAACTAAAGAACATTCACGAGTACATATTTTTTCACACAATTTTTTTGGGTGATGACTTTTTTATAAGAAAATACAAAGAACTATTAGCAGTACTACAACTATAACATTTGAGCAATCCATTAGCTGTTTTCAGCATACATATAACTCAAATGCTCTAAGCCGCTACCGGCTGGCAGCGTGCCCAGAATGCTAGCAGCATTGCCACGTTAAATTGCAATGCTGATTCGTTGAGCCAAATAATAAGTGTCAGCATTTTGGTCACTCGCCGTATCAGTCAGACGCTTTAATATGTTTTGGAAAATAGGATGAGTTCCAGGTCCCCATGGGCCCAATGTCTCGATCCCAAACGGTTCAAATATGTAATCACTAAAGGTAGTGATAACATATTTGAACCGATTGGGGTCGATGTCCTAACCTAGGGGCCGCTTCTATTGCTCCGCTGAATTAGCCGCGGCGCCAGTCTCGGCAAAATGTGACGGCGCCAACTGGCACACACTATATGATGTAAGTTTTTATCAGAGGAATTACTTCCTAAAATAAAAGTGACATCATTCAAAGTCTAACAAAACTGATTCCACAAAATAGGGTACAATTTTGAGAGGATCTTTCTGATATGGAGAGGTTGATGATCTTATAAAAGATTATAACATATAATTGTAAAACATAATAAACCTTAATATAAAATTATTATGTTTATAAAATTGAATGTTGATTAAACCTTTTTTTAAATTTCGGCCGAATTGTTCTAAATAAAACCTTAAATATAGTATTCTTCTTGTCCTTATCCCACACTAGATGGGGTCGGTTATAATATATTATATATTATATATGCATAGCAATGTGTATGGATATGCTGGTAAAAGAGGCCGAAGTGCGAAAAAGCTCAAGTTTGAAAAACTGCCACCAAACACATAGTGTGTTCAGGCAGCAGTCCTTGAGAACCAGTACACAATTTAGGTTTAACGTAAATTATATCTTCAACCACATCGTCACTCACCATGAAGTAAGATAGTGGTTAAAATGATCTGAGGAGGTGAAGAACAAAACCGCACTTTGTCACTTATGAAAATTTCGTTGTTTTTTTTATTCCATGTGCAAAAAGTGATAAAATTGATCAAGGCATGCAAGTAAACCTGAGGTGTATGCGCCGTGCCCATGTACACACGTAGCTATAGTTACATGGACGACGAGTGCCAACTGTCATGCGGCAGTAATAAGCGAGCCGTGCTTACTAACGCGTGTGTTGTTATTTCGCTTCCCCGCTACTCCTGACCGCGAACAGTTCATTGGCGACGAGGTATGTTTTCGAACAAAATGCCTTATATAGGAACGATAACAACATTTGACCACAGATCTAGTGACTGGTCAATATTTTACGGTCGCTTGATCCAGTTTTTCAAAGTGAACGAGGTGGAGGATGCAAACAAAGGTGCCATTCTGATTACACATCTTTCGGATGAATCATACCGTTTGGTGCGAAATATTGTTTATCCCCGGGAGTTGGACAAACTTTCGTTCAGTGAAATAGCCGAAGCCCTGAGTGGGCATTTCAAGCAGAAGCGCTGTTCGTTTGCGGACAGAGCAAATTTCTATGGTGCAATAAGGAATCCAGGTGAATCGTTAGCAGACTGGGCGGCGCGATTACGCGGGTTGGCAAGCTATTGCGACTTCGGTGCCGTCTTGGAAACGGTCCTTAGAGACCGTTTTGTGCTCGGTTTGGCCTCAGGACCCGAGCGGGACAAATTGTTTGAACATAACGCGGATAGTCTATCTTTTACAAAAGCGTTAGAGATTGCCGAACAAGTGGCTAGCGCTCGACAAGCAAAACTGTCAGTGCAAGGACCGAGCGTAAGTGATACTTTCATTAAAGAAGAGCCGTTTTTCAAGATTTGGGAGCCTAAATCCAGTCCACAAGAAGGTGGAAGGCCAAGCGTTGCCGTCGGTGCCAGTGGCGGCCACGCGGCCGCGAAATGGCGGGAGCAAGGGGCGCGAAGCGGCAGCAGCGGCGCGGGCGTACTCAGTGGCGGTGGTGAAAATCGTTGCAAAGTGTGTGGCATGAAAAACCACAGCGCCGAAAATTGTCGTTTTAAAAGTTATCGGTGTCAAAACTGTGGGCAAAAAGGACATTTAAGAAAAGTGTGTAGATTGCAGCTAAACGCTATTAGTGCGGACAACCAAGAACCCGAAGATGACTGTCAGGAATGTAATCTTTATAACTTAAGGTACGATAGCATAAAACCTTTCACGGTAGACGTATTAATTAATTGTAAAAAAATGTGTATGGAAGTGGATTCTGGGGCTGGAATTTCAGCTATATCAGAATCTTTATACAAACAGAGTTTTGCAAATGTCCCCTTAATGAAGTGTGAGGCTAGAATGTGTTTTTACAACGGCCATAAAATTATGCCATTAGGATATATAAATGCTCAAGTCACATATTTAAACACTAGTAGAGAGTTAAGGTTCTTTGTAATAAAAAACGGTGGTAGCCCCCTCTTGGGAAGGGACTTTATGTTCAAATTCAATTTAAACATTACGCCGATGTCTACCAAACACATTGAGATAGATAGCTATAGCAAGGACATGTGTCAAATAATAGATAATTATAGCGACCTATGGAGTGATGGCTTGGGGAGGTTTAAAAAATTTAAAATAACGTTGACGCTGAAAGAAAATTTAGCCAAAGTTTTTTAGCCAAATTTATCAAAGCCAAAATTTTTCAAAGCCAGACCAGTACCCTTTGCACTTAAATCTAAAGTCGATGCGGAGATTGACAGATTGACGTCTTTAGGTATTTTAATACCTGTTAATCACTCCGACTACGCCACTCCGATTGTGCCCGTTTTAAAAAATAATGGGCAGGTTAAAATAGCAGGTGACTTCTCGTTGACTTTAAACAAAGATCTATATATAGATAAGTATCCGATGCCGCGTATAGAACAGGTCTTTGCTAGGCTGGGGGGTGGTGAGGTATATACGAAAATTGATTTGAGTAATGCCTATAATCAATTTTTGCTAGAGGATGACTCACAATTACTCACTACAATCAACACACATCGTGGCTTATATAGGTATACAAGGCTAGTCTATGGATTGGCAAACGGGCCCGCAATATTTCAAAGGGCTATGGAGACTTTACTGTCGGGGATCGAAGGGGTAAGCTGCTGGTTAGTTGACGTATGGATCAGTGCCCCCTCAAAAAATACACACATAGCTATGCTGTGCCAGGTGTTAGATAGAATCAGGGATGCAGGACTTAAATTACAAAAAGAGAAATGTGATTTTTTCAAAGAAAACGTAACGTATCTTGGTTTTGTTATCGATAAAAATGGGCTGAGATCGTGCCCTAAAAAGGTGCAAGCAATATTAGATGCACTGCGCCCCACCAATTTGCAGGAATTAAAAAGATTTCTAGGTATTATAAATTATTATAGGAATTTTGTTCCGCGTGCGTCGACCATTTTAGATCCCTTACACGAGTTATTAAGAAAAGGTGTTACGTGGTATTGGGGTAAGCGGCAGCAAGACTCCTTTCTCGCCGTCAAAGAGGAGTTGTGTTCGGAACGCGTGCTGACGCACTTTGAACACGGGGCAAGGCTTGTGCTAAGCGTCGACGCAGGGCCGGCCGGCCTCGGCGCTGTGCTGGCGCAGGGCGAAGAGGGTCGGGAGCGGCCGCTCGCTTTCGCATCGAGGTCGCTCTCAGCGAGTGAGAGGAATTATAGCCAGGTGCATAAGGAGGCCGCGGCTATTGTATTTGGTGTTAAGCATTTCCACCAGAAGGGAACAACCATTTATATTGAAAACAGATCATAGACCATTAAATGCCATATTCGGGAAAAATCACGGGATCTGTGTAATGACCGCGTCTCGTCTGCAGAGATATGCCATCTACTTGTCTGCATATAACTACGAAATTAGTTTTATTTCAAGCGATAATAACGTGGTAGCAGATTTTTTTTCGCGCGCGCCTATTAATAGCACGGATGGGTCACGGGAGCTCCATATAAACGATAGTGTGACTCACCTAAATTTTATTGATGAGAGTCAATTACCAGTTTCATTTGAGATGATTAAGCAAGCGACGGCCAGAGATAGGATTCTACGAACTCTAATTAATTATTTAGAAAATGGCTGGCCGCGTAAAATATCGTGTCAGAATATAAAACCGTATTTTAATTGCAAAACAGACTTAGAGATAGCGGACGGATGCGTAATGCGAGGTCATAGGATGATTATTCCCGCGAGTCTTAGGGACAAAATGTTAAAAGAACTCCACAGAGGCCATTTTGGAATCGTGAAGACCAAAAACAATGCTCGAGGTAAAATGTGGTAGCCAGGAATCGATGCGGATATCGAACGCATGATCGGATCATGCAGCGTGTGCGCCATGACACGTGCTGCGCCACCGCGCGCGCCGCCCTCTCCCAGGCCGCGCCCCTCTGCCCCCTGGAAACGTATCCACATCGACTATATGCAAGTAAGTCAAAGGGTATTTCTGGTCGTGGTAGACGCTTATAGCAAATGGTTAGAATGTCTGCATATGCAAGGTGGGCTATCTACAAGAGCACTAATAGATAAATTAAAAGGTTTATTTTGTACATTCGGCCTACCGAAAGTAATAGTATCCGATAATGACCCGAAAATAAGTAACGAGGAATTTCGAAGATTTTGTAAAAACGCTGGCATTACCCACATAACCTCACCGATTTATCATCCATGTAGCAATGGCCAAGCCGAAAACTCAGTTCGTTCATGCAAAAAGATAATACTGGGTATATTACAAGGTAGTGACCGTATGAGCTGTGCCCATGTATTGGAAAAATTATCTTTGTCTTTGTTTGAATATAGGAACAGCGCTCACTGTGCTACTGGTGAAACACCCTCTAAATTAATGTTTAATAGAGAGCTGCGCAGTAGGCTAGATCTTATTTTACCGCCAAAACTCACAGAGGGCACCACCAAGAAGATATTGGACCTGTCTAATAGTAGATGCTTTCACATAGGCCAGAAAGTGTGGATAAAATGTTTTATTGCTCAGAAACCTGTATGGAAACTAGGCCACGTTATCAGTAAGTTAGGAAAAATAATGTTTAATGTATCAGTCGATAACGAGGGATTATTCAGAAGGCACGTAGATCAATTGATAAGATATTCTGGCAATATCTATAACCCTATGTATAGTCAGTGTCAGGGGTCGACACACACTTTACCTGCGTGTTTCAATAGTGGGCAGGAGGGAGATAGCTTGGATGCATGTAATGATGAGGATATACCGAACGAGACTGCATCAAAGTGTGAGTCGATCCATGATAAGGACGCAAGCGCTGCGACGCTTACAAAACAAGTTGTAGTAACGGCGACGGAGCCGGAGAGCGAAGTGTCTCCCCATCTAGCCTCTGATGCTGAGGTGCCGGATACTTCAAAGCAGGCAGATGACCCACCGCGTCGTCGCTACAGCCTTAGGACTAGAACTAAAGTTGATAGATTTAAGCCTTAAATACATGTATTGTAACTTAGTAGTAAAAAAGTATGTTTTCGTTTGTTACCAGATGTTTGCAAATAAAGGCGAAGGAATGAGGTGTATGCGCCGTGCCCATGTACACACGTAGCTATAGTTACATAGACGACGAGTGCCAACTGTCATGCGGCAGTAATAAACGAGCCGTGCTTACTAACGCGTGTGTTGTTATTTCGCTTCCCCGCTACTCCTGACCGCGAACAGTTCAAAACCCTTGTCGAAAACACGTCTTTCCTTATATAGGTACATTTTCATTTCAAATCGAGAGTTTCGTAGAAAACCACACATTTCCGTCAAAATAAAACAGTCTCCCTTGATTTGTTTCAAAAGCTCACTTTATTGAAGTGAAATTAAATATCACTACCGTCATCACTTTCGTCAAAACCACAGAAAAACATAGGGTTTAAAGTCATCGTCATCTCAGCCATAGGACGTCCGTGCTGGACATAGCCCTCCCTCGTAAGCAGCGCTCATCCAGCCCTTAGCTGTGATCTTAGTCAGGTCGTCTGCCGTCCTATGCTGCGCTTGCCAGTCCATGGTCTCCGTTCGAGAACCTTTTGACCCCAAAGGCCATCGGTTCTTCGAGCTATGTGTCCTGCCTACTGCCACTTCAACTTGCTGATCCGCTGGGCTATGTCGGTGACTTTTGTTCCTCTATGGATCTCTTCATTTCTGATTCGATCGCGTAGCGTAGAGAAACCCCAACCATAGCTCGTTGTTTGACTTTGAGCCGAGGCATCATGTGAAGAAGTGATTTTGTCTTAAGGCTAAAAGTTATTATTACTATAAAAAAATATTGAGACACTGGTTCTGATTAATAAAATGAATGTTTTATATAGTTATTATCAAAAGTAACTAAATATTATTATGTTATGTTATGATATGCTATACATATCAGTCATTATCAAAACCACACTTTTTTTTTTGGTAATTAACAAAACCTAGTTTTTCCCGAAGTCTTTATCAAAACCATATTTTTCCAAATATGTTTAATTTCATTTCCAAAGTTCTTTTAAAATATTGGCTAAGATTCTTATCATCTTTATCAGCTATTTGGTACATCAGATTGACTGTAACACTAGTATTTATGACATAGCTAAACAAAAATGCAGCTGTTGTAATAGGTTAGTTATTTGCATTTTTCTGTATTCTCCAAAATTAATAAACTGGAAAAGCTAGGTTATGTTCTTCAACTCGTCATCTATAAGGTATAAAATAGGTACCCAGCAACTGCAGAGAGATTACGAAACTAGAAACAAAAGGAAAATATGTCAGGAGCGTCGCAAGTGGAAAGCTTCCCACTGGAAAACCCTGGCTATATATATGTGTGTATGTATGCATGTATATAATACGCACTACACCCTGGTGATGTTATAATGTGAAAATTAAGTAGCAGCATGTATAATTTTAGCGGTAATATAATAACAGAAAATCTGTACAACGCCGAAGTGCTAACTTCAAAATAGTTATAAAAACAAGATGTTATAGGCGAAACCGTCACTTCAGTACGTAATAGGTTTGAAATGGGTCATTAAAGAAGACCTATAAACATTTTGCACACAGTACGCAGCCGGAATACTAATGTTACTTACTTCTGGGGAAATTAGGGTTGACTCTTTTTTATTTCTCTCATCATTCCACACAAGATATCATCATGGATTTCGAACAATTAAATTAATGTATTCAAAAAATATTATTTTTTATAAAACTTAATGTTTAAATACTGTTATAATAATTATTATAGTAGCTGCAGTATTGTTACTAGTTTTTAGAATTTTATTTTAATAAAGACATCAGCCCAATTAAAAATCAGTGGCTATTTGTAACAAACATCCATCGAAAGAAAAACAATTAGTATATCGGTTATTTAAATACAATATGTTTATTACACACGAGTCAGATGATGACATTTAATAATAATAATAAAATTCATTTATTTCAGGTTACTATGACCCATACACATAAGATAGCCAATTGAATAAAATAAAATTAAACAAGTATTAAATTAAATTACAATAGAGCTAAATTGAATTAAATAGAATTAAAATTAAAATTAATTAGTCACGAAAATTCAATTCCATACAATTCAACTCAATTCAATAATTTAAACTTAGATTTCACAAATTAAAGGAACCCAAAGCCTAGGAAAGGTCAATGTTGCATTCATTGAAAAAATTTCTCAGCATTTTAAAACTTAACTTTTTTTGTGTATATTTTGCTTTGCATAAAAAATAAAATAAAACAAATTTAACAATTAAAACTTGACAACCCTATCTAGGACCATTTTAAGGAATTACACTTCTACAGTGAATGTGTTGCTGTTCGACTAGAATTGCTAACAAGAGTGATGTGAGCTCTACTTTAAGATTAGACTGTTTTAGGATGTGATGTAGAGACAATCGTTATATAATATCAATGTATTAATTATAATATCAATGTAATCTATTAGTTTATGAAACTGTTTCATAATAAGGATGTTTAAAACACAAGTGTTAGTTTGAAACTCGCTTACGGCTGGATTTTTTATAGCATTACATGAGCGTTTTAAGACTAAATTATGTGCAGTTTTATACGTTATTTCTAATCTCATAAAATAGAAAATGAAATTTACGTAAAATTACAGCATAGCAAACAATTATTACACAACATCATTGTAAACTATCCTTAATAATGAAACTGTCAATGATTCACTAATCATAAATGTAATAATTAGTGGTTCAGAACAGTAGATTAGAAAAACGAAAGGTACATTCATTTCCTTGAAGTAATTAAAATTCATAAAACGATATTCCATTTTAAACTAAGTCCAGGTGTTTGTGAAACAATCAGAATAATGTTTCTAATAGGAATAATTTAAATTTAACAAATTTGTCTTAGTCATGGTTCTAATAGGCTGTTCATGTAAATGACAACCAAGAAGTACATACTCGTAAATTAACTTATGGTGCGTTCGAGGTGGACAATTAGCGTTTTTGTGAAATTCCAACTGAACAAACGTGTAATTTGAATATTAATGACCCGTAAATGTTTCAATACCTGTAACATTTCCTTAAATCTTAATGAAATTACATTTTCGTGATTAAATAGAGATAGAAGACAATATAATACTAACGTGTGTTTATGTTTTCTCAAGTTTGATGTAGCTGTCTATATAAATAAATACATTGTTTCATTCTCACAAGAACAGCTCATTTATATTTAAATTAAACTTATACTTATATTTACGTTGATTTACAATAAAAATGACGTTCAGAGCCCAGACTAAGAATAAATTTTGTGTCGTGGACATCTGTTGCTACAGTAAACTGTTAGCAGCAATGCCTAAGCGAACCACAAGCGTTATCATTTTTGGCGTTTTTAACTATTCCAAAGCCTCGCTTAGCGACAAAGCCCTTTATATATATATTTTTTTTAAAACTGTTTCATACCTTAACTATCTCCATACCAAATTTCATCGAAACCGGTGTAGCATTTGAGCGTGAAGAACTAACAAACATACAAACAAACTTTCGCATTTTATTAGTAGGATATAGGAACGAAAAGGTTTTTCGTTATTTGGCATTGATGACCTGATTCATGGATCTCCAGAGAAGGTACAGATCCCACATAATAACATGACTTTAGACAGCACATGGGCACATATAGATGTCAGATTACAATAGGAATACTATAGTAGCATAAATACATCGCGTGAACTTAAATGAAGACTATCTTGTAGCTATAAAATTAAGTTAATAAGTTTGTTTCGTATTCAGGCGAAGCATGAGTTATTGAGTTATTTAATGTTTCCTTTTCCTTAGCCAAGTGTGATTAATATACATAGTGTATATTAATCACACTTGGTTAAGCATTTAATTATAGACTGAAGGGGTTCAATTATTTGAGCATAACTCTTGGTGTTTTACACCATGTTGTGTTGTGGATTGTTTTTATCGGTAAATATTAAAAAGCGCATCCAAATGATACTATTTTACTAGTTGGGCCCCGTGATTCCATGATTTTAAATAAGAAACAAATAGACAGAAAATCTCAATACTCAATTATACCAGTTTCGACTACAAAGCACGGTCACCCTGATACGTATTTCGCTTTAAATACCGTGATACCCAAATACTCTCTCTCTCTCTCTCTCTGTGTGTGTGTGTGTGTTTGCTGTGTGTGCAGATGCAGATGTCTCTTCTACATCTCACGCACACTTTTTTAATATCGACTGTGAAAAGGAAAAACCCTTGAAACCACAATATACACGACAGCCGATCAAAGTTTTTTTTATTGTTTGCTAGCATTCTGGGCACGCTGCCAGGCGGTAGTGGGTTAGAGCATATTGGCTACCAATAGCTAGTGGATTGCTCAAATGGTTAATAAAAAAAATGACTTAGATTTAAGGACACACATATAACAAATTCATTAAAGTACGCTGCTTTGCTTGGTGGTTGAATATACAAGACGAATATCAAAAATGTAGATCTTTAAACTTTATTTACTCTAACTATATTTTTACTTTATACAAATAATAAAATGAAAATGATAAACTAAAAAGCATGTATTATATTTTATGTAACCGAATATTACGCCTATGAACATGTATTTTAGAAACTTAGTTAACGCTTAAAGTCAAATAATTAGGTGCTATAATTGCTTAAATTTGCTCGTATGCACTATCACACGAAGGAAACACTACAGAAGTTCTTGTACGATAGAACTCTAACACGCAAACTCCACAGGGACTGTTTGCAGGAACAAATAGAGAATTAAACTAGCCACCGGTGCTGTTGTGTAATTTAGGGATGAGTTGTGCGCTAACTAAGGACTTTTCATTATAGTGGTGTGGAATACTTTGCATAATCTCCTTTGTATTTAACCAACTTCAAAAAAAGGATGTTATTCAATCCGAATGCTTATAAATATATATTTTATTTGTGTTCGTGGATAACTTCGTTGCTTATAGACCGATTTTAATTATTCTTATTGATAGAGTATACTTTCATGGTAATTTCATATAAATTTCATCAATATCAAACAAGTGGTTTTTGAGTTACACTGCAATAACTGGAAACTGCTACGCATACGTCGACGATATTATATTTCGGTTGAAGACATCGGAGAACATACACAATGAAAATTGATCCCATGAGTAGAAAAGGTCACTGAAAAGGGTAAAAAAAAATTTGTCAAAAAATGGAACCAACTTCAACACTCAAAGTATGAATTAACATTGTCGAATTATTATATATATGTGGTATCCGGCTTTACTCACGTTTATAGTCGAAGTTTCGACCTAGGTTTCGAGCGTGTCCGATGCTCATCCTCAGGTGAGTTTACGCTGCTAGATCGTGATCAGTGGTTGCCGCGATCTGGCAGCGTAAACTCACCTGAGGATGAGCGTCGGACATGCTCGAAACCTAGGTCGAAACTTCGACTATAAACGTGAGTAAAGCCGGATACCACATATATATAATAATGTATCAAAGTCACGAGAATTTCCAATCAAACATTGTCGAAGTCAGTACCATGAGCACAATGTTTTAGTGATAGTTACTTTTGTGAACTATCATGGTACCAACTTCAACGAAGTTATTTCATACTTTTGAGTGTTGAAGTCGGTTACAATTTTTAGGAAACCATTTTTTAAACATTTTAAATGCTTTTGACCATCGATATTTTGGCACTGTCGCAAGCGCCATGGTCACGAGTCAGTCTACTCGTGATCGTGGTCGTGCTATCAGGATAGTTTGTACAAAATAATTTATCAAGACGAAGATATTTTAAAAGTGATTTGAGCAGTCTATAACTATGTATGTTTATATGGAAAATAAACTACCATTTAATATTTCTGGTGCACGGCGATATAGTTTTTTTGTTATCTAGTTAAAGTTTAATAAATATCATGTGTTTATGAGTATAAAGTGTTGTCTTAAAAATATTTTTTAACGATTTCGTACACAAAAAAGCTGAGAAAGGCTCTATTTCCAATCACACCTGGCGATAACAATATAAAAAATACTATTTGCACCGGATATACTGGATATAATGGAATGGAACTCGTTGCCCGAGTCTGTGTTTGCCGATATGTACAATCCTGGAGTCTTCAAGTCGCGAGTGAATAGGTACCTTCTAGGTTTGCGTGCTAAATCCTAGACAACGTCATCACTTAACATCAGGTGAGACAGTTTTGTAACGCAAAACTTATAATATGTAAAAAAAAATAAAAACTATACCAAAACCGGAACTGTAATGATTTTTAATTATGATTATTTATTAATAATCAGTTCAAAATTCTAATGTGTTACGGTAGAAAGAAAATGAATACATAGTAAGAAACTGTACACAAGATCAGTTTCCAACCCTCCCTGGCAAGAAGCTTAAACGCGGGCGTTGTCTAATGAATCCAGTACGTGCAGTTGGTGTCTCTACCTGATATTATAGTCTTTATATAGAACTATAATACATACGTATTATAGTTCTATATATAGACTATAATATCAGGTGAAATAGTGGTCAAACGCAAGCTTTAATAAAAAATATGTTGTTGAAATAAGTGTGTGATAAGGTGAAAGTTTTACAGGAGAAAGAATATCATTGACATCACTTTTACTAAATCTTATTTATTTAATAATTCTCTAAATATTAATCGAATATCTATCCGAGCGAGGCCGAGGCAGGTCGCTAGACTCTAACTAAAAATTAAGGCAGACATACTGTGATTCAAATGATGATGATGTCACTAAAATTGACCGACAAATCAGAAAATTACAAATGTTCTACGTTTAAATTTTTGAAGGAAAAAATTCGGTTACTAGTAGGATTCGAATCCGACAACAGAATGGAGCTCAGTCGCTTTACTTTTCCTTTAAAAATTTGGACATAAGTTCCGCCTAGAATGATGTTAATGCAAGAAAACAATAAAGTTCTTACAAATGTTTTATTATCCAAATTTAGGCAGCAATAAACATTTGGTGAATACCACAGCTACTTTTGGTTGCCTGGAAGAAATCGCTTTAAGCGATAAGGCCGCCCTTTGTATGACTGTATTTATATTTGTTTTCCTTTATGTGTGTGGTTTTGAAATATTGTGCAAATAAAGAGGCTTCTATCTATCTATCTATCTACTTATCAAGTTTCGGTTTAAAGTTCTTCAAAGCTTTGCAGAAATCCGCAGCACTTAGGAGGCATCGCCAGTAATGCCTCCGGGAACAATACTGCTCAGCACAGATTAAGTGGACTACAATTTGCGGTAACAGCTCGAAATTTATTAATTTGCACCGTTCAACTTAGCGTTGGGAAATGGCTGAGACTGAAGGTAGAACGGTAATATTGATATATTACTATTGTATAACAGAAATTATTAATGTATAAAACACGGCAGTTACTCACGTAATAAGTGGGTTCCGACTATCCGCCAGTACCAGGCGAATCGCGACCGCATCCGCGAGCGCCCCGAATGTGGTTGAAGCTATAGTCGGAACCCTCTCACTTATTACGTGAGTAACTCCCGTGTTTTATACATTCATAATGTGTCAAAACCACGTCAGTTTTAATAACAGTAATTATTTAATTAAAATTATATTAACAAATTACTACAGCTACCACAAAAACATTTCAGCAATCCACTAGCTATTGTCAGCTTATTATAGATGACTCAAATGCTCTAACACGCTACCCGCCGTGCCCAGAACGCTAGCATTGCCACGTTGAATTGCAATGCTGATCCGTTGAGCCAAATATGTGCTAGCATTTTCGTCACGCGTCGAATCGATCAAACGCTCTGAATAGTTTTGGAAACCTGATGAGCTTCCCGGTCCCTACGGGCCCAATGTCCCAACTCCAAACGTTTTAAATATGTAACCACTAGCTTAGCATATTTTCGGCGCTTCAATTGCTCCACCGACTAAGCCGCGGAGCCAGCCCTAGCATGTATCTCGGGAAGATGTGACGGCACCAAGTGTCAACGCATGTAGCGTCCCATACTAAATGAAGGCTGCCTTGAATTCCTGGGAATAAGTGTCAAACCGTCAGGTCTTTTACCATCGTCACGCATGAGACCATTCGTGATTATAATTATGTAATATATAATTATAATCATAAATAGTATAATATATGTTAATACAGTCCCATGTACGTTTTGTCGTAATACAAACGACGTGCAAATTTTACATTATATAATAACTAATATATTAAATTAATTAATTATTTAATTAATTAATTATTTAATTTAATACCTGCTTAAATATTAACAGTGTCAAGATTTAGGAATGTTGAAACAACTGTCATTGATTTTATAATATCAGTAAATGAAACGATGTAAGGCTTTCAACAGATATAACTACGTTTTATATCCTGTACTGAATAGAAAAAAAATCCAAGCCATATCTTAAATTTCCTACAAAATCTGTTCAACGACAAGTCTCGTATTTCTTTAGGTATAGAATTATATAACAATCAGATAAGAGATATAACGTCCCCCGCTTTAGAAGTCTATTAGTCGATTTTGTGAAAATGCCGTATCTGCCGTATTTGGTTTTGCCGACTTTCTAAAGACAAGTTCTACTTTGCACCGATTTCGATAAAATTTAGTATGGAGATAGTTTAGTCTCTAGACATAGGCTTTTTGTCTCGATAATAATAGCTGTTACCGTGGGACAAGCAAATAATAATTAAAAAACCTCTATTCCTTCTTCACGTTCTAAAAACTGCACCGATTTCGATAAAATTTTGTATGGAGATAGTTCAGACCCTAGATCCTAGGCTACTTTTCGTGTCGAAAATAATAGCTGTTCCCGTGGGATAAGCAAATAATTCGAAAACCTCTGTTACTCCTTCACGGCCAAAAGGCTGTACCGATATCGATGAAATTTGGTATGAAGATAGGTTATGTCTTGGATATTACATATTTAACAATAAACTGCTATAATATTCAGGTCATTCTGTCAAAGGTCGTTCTGTGTTATCGTCATCTCTAACAAAGAGGTTACTCACACAATTATTTGCACTTTCAGAACTTAGTATCAAGTGAAACTTCTGTCAAAGCATTTGCACTTGCAACTTTCTTATTCAATCCATTCGATACGAAATGATTGGTGCGTTATTGAGGATAGTTGTACATAATATAATATGTATATAAATAGTATATACAACAAGGATAACTATGCAGTTATATGTTTGACTTAACAAAATACTATATTTATTTAAGAGTAGCTGCGCACGGTTTTTCTTGTGAAATACGGGTTACTCCTTACCTCAGATATTCCACTGGAACCATACTTTATCCAAAACAAAAAGTGGCCTATCTCTTTATTCAAGGCTCCGTCTATCTCTATACCTACTACCATAAAATTCATCGAAATTGGTTCAATGGTTGGCATGATCACGTTACAGATAGACAGAATTACCATTTATAATATTAGTGTGATGTAATTGACGGCTATCGAGAGTTTGACACATTATTCATGGTATTTATATAATATTATTATATAATACTAGTAGCGCCCCGCGGTTTTACCCGCGTGGATTACGATTTTCCAGCTTCCTCAATTATCCCACGGGAACTATACTTTTTCCGGGATAAAAGTAGCCTATGTATTAATCCAGGGTTTAAACTATCTCCATACCAAATTCATTCAATATCGGTGTAGTCGTTTGAGCGTGAAGAAGTAACAAACATGTACACATACATACAAACTATCGCATTTGTAATTATTATTCGATAAATGTGAATGTGAGTTTGGATTTTGTTACGCTTTCAATCAGCAACTGCTGGACCAATTTCGATTAAATATTGTATGGGTGTAGCTAAACCTCTGCAATAACACATTACTTTTTATCATCATCATCATCATAACCACTGTTATTTATCACCACTCGAGTGAAACCACGGGACGCAACTAGTTATTTATAAATATCCCGCTTTGCTCCCGTTATTAGTCAAATTTCTTGAGCTGAAATTGTCATCAAGTCTAAGCCTAGAAAAAGAGTGATGTTTTGGTTTCTATATAAATATAATATGGATGACAGAAATCTACGCAGATTTCTGATCCTAGGTATATGTCGATAGGCATACTTGTGAATCTCTGAATCACGTAAATAACAATGAGTTAAAACCACTGTGATCGATTTAACTCCCACATCGAAATTCCTAAATACACCATACATACTCACAAAGTAGGTCAGAACTAGTTGGAACTTCACTACAGCGGGTAGCCGTTGATTGTCTTTAGCACTAATTAACTAAAAAACAAAGTTCCTGGAAGTTTGTTCTACCTTCGGCTAGTTAGTCGGAAACTAAGGCTGACCACGTACCCTTGGATTACGGGAGGCTGGTGAAATTAATACTACGTAGAAGTTTAAATTTAGAAGATTCAACAAGGAGTTTTTCGTGTGGAATCGGAATAGTTTTGATTGAAAGAGTTTTATTGATTTGAACGTTTGTTATCTTTGAATTTTTGTAGGAAAAAGATCTAAAATTTGGAACCATAAACTCTTTGAATCAAGGTGTGGTGCCATTGTTCGATATGTTATTGCTACTTTGTCAATCTCATTAATACTAGTAGTTTATACCATCAAAGGCGCTCAGAAAAATGTCCCCTGACGCAGCAGTAAAGTAGGAAAAAATTCGTTCTGCTGCAGTGCTGCTATTGTGATTGATATTTTGTATTATATTTTTTTAAATATTTACACAAGGTCTTCAGGTCCTAAACTAGACAGAGCCTGTACTATGGTAACCTGATGACTAATATATAAACTTATATACATATACACACAGTCAAACAGACATGTTCATACACACAAATGTTTGACCTATCCGGGAATCGAACCCGGGACCAGCGGCTCAGAAGGCAGAGTGCTACCAACTGCGCCAACCGACCAGTCAAGTATATATATAAGTATATATATACAAGTCAAGTAGTCAAGTAATTAAGTTACCTTTACTCAGCATAAAGTACATATATATTTAAATAAATCTTAAATGAACTAACATTACACGTCTATGCCTAATATGGATTAAGATCTATATAGAGCAAAGAGTACAATAAATAAATAAATACTGAGCGTCTCGCTTGCCAATCGCCACTACGCAAGTAACCTTTGTATTTATTTATCTGGTACTATTCTTTTAGGAATCAGAATCAGAATAATTTATTGAGAACTGATAAAAATATTACACATTCTTTGCACGATGGTATTGCAAGAGAATGATAATCAGCTTACCCGTAACGGGCATTCAATGTTGCATATTATAACTAATTATTACATTATTTATAATTATTTAAAATAATAATTATAAAATTATTAATAAATAATTAATTAGTACTCCTATTAAATTATTATATTATATTATTATTATTATCTCGTCGCGTTATCTATAAGGGTCGCTTGTTTTTTCTAGTTCTAAAAGTGAAAACTATTTAAGGCTAAATGTAAACTTGTCATCATGAACCTACAATCGTTTGTGAAATAAAGCTGTTTGTTTTCCATGTAAAATAAAATTAAAAATTAAATTAAATTAATATGTCAAGATAATCATCTTTAAAAAGTAATTTCTCATACAATTTTATATGACATAGGTTGTATTAATTTATTTCAAGATGACAGCATGAATATTTAAATGGATTATGCTAATTATTACATTGCCTTATTGAATCATAATCATAATATTCATAACAAAACGTCAGTAGACTTATCTCAAGACATGAATTCTTTTAAGTCATAAAATACATTATTTATTAGCCACTGTTTCAGTTTTTTCTTAAATATAGTTTTACTAGTTATGCCCGTGATAGGACTTGGCAATGTATTGTACACATATATAGCACTGATATATGAGCTTTTCCTGTAGATACAAATAATCAGGCTTTCTTAATTGTGTGCTTTTCGTGCGTTTTTCCGATTTCCTTTGGATGAAACTGTTCGTCTCATTTTTCACTTACTTCTTAGCAGTGGCCGAGTCACGGGCTTTAATCAACCACGTTGGCCACTGCGGGTCAGCGGATAGATTAGTTGTTAGTCCAATGTAGGAGACATTATAGACACATATGACCTAACAACAGTTGTCCCATGATAAAAGCGGGATCGACAACATGCCCTCCGAAACAGAGAAACACTTACTTGACAATGCTACTGGCAGTTGTACCCAAGTTGCAACCTAACCCAAGAAGTATATTGTTACCAGCAGCAGAGGGTAAAAGTTAAATCCCCTCGTTACTAAGTTATATCAGTAACGGTAAACATTATAATACATCAACAAGATTGTTATAAGTTCGGAAGGCAATTTCCTGGAATCTATTAGCTCATTAATCATGTAATTTTGGTTGCGTAGTACACTGCTTAATTCGGTCATTCTCATATTAGTCTTTAATTGAGTAACATTTATTGCATACATTTTAAAGGTTTAAGTACTTGATCCTGAAAATAATAAATTTAAAAAAAAAAAGCCAGTTGCACTCCGGGAGTGCCAGCAGAAGTGAAAACTTTAACATGATTGACGATGATGAAAAGTAACCTACCTATGTGTTGTTCCGGGACCTGAAGTATCTACCAATACCAAATTTCGTTTAAATCCGTCCAGCCGTTGTGGCGTGATTAAGTAACAAACATTCATACATCCATTTTCACATTTATAATATTATGATGCTGATAGTGGGATATATAGTGGGACACATAGAATTAACAAGATGACGTTTTTTATAAACAATTAAATCTTTCTTTCCTCTATATAATCGGTGTTTTGATAACCGAACTCAATAATACTTTTAACAAAACGACTTTATCAAATAAAATTTTAAAAAAACATACAAGGCAAATTGAGAACCTCCTCCTTTTTTTTTACCTCTCCCTCCGTCTTACAATCTGACGATCTGACGCAAGTTTTAAATTTTTTCCCCATACAAAAATGCACAGCGCCGCTAAAGCACGCGTCCGCACCGCACCTCAAAAACATATATTCATTGGTCTACATTGTTTCCTTACAATATATTAGTAAAGATACATTTTAGAATTTTTAGATAATAATAATAATAATATGGGACAACATTCACACAAGGTCTTCAGGTCCCAAACTAGGCAGAGCCTGTACTATGGTAACCTGCTGATTGATATACATAAGTGTAATGAATGAAATCAGTTTTAGGATATTTCATAACAGGAAAACGTCATGAGTACTCGTGGTCCATCAGCCCGAGCTGCGGAGTGCACTGAAAACCACAAGACCTTGAGTGAATGTTGATAATTAAAATAAAATAAAATAAAATGAAATAAAATAAAATAAAATAAAATAAAATAAAATAAAATAAAATAAAATAAAATAAAATAAAATAAAATAAAATAAAATAAAATAAAATAAAATAAAATAAAATAAAATAAAATAAAATAAAATAAAATAAAATAAAATAAAATAAAATAAAATAAAATAAAATAAAATAAAATAAAATAAAATAAAATAAAATAAAATAAAATAAAATAAAATAAAATAAAATAAAATAAAATAAAATAAAATAAAATAAAATAAAATAAAATAAAATAAAATAAAATAAAATAAAATAAAATAAAATAAAATAAAATAAAATAAAATAAAATAAATAAGACCAAGCAGCCTACCACCAAGCAGTTCAGGCAGCTGTCACTGGGAGCCAGTCCAGTACGAGTCTAGCGTAATTTCACCTTAAAGTATATGTGACCGAACATGTACTGAAAACTTGGTATCACCAGGGCTTTGAATACGACGTTATCTGCACCACAGTATAAGCTGCAGGCGAGGATTAAATCAGTAATCGTCCGATAGACACCTGAGACCCACACCACTAGGATATCCTTGCTTTATAATCATGTTATTACTTAGCTTACAATTATGACATTCAAAGTTGTCAATTCAGTCACTCTCTAAGACCGGTCTACGACGTTAATCAAATCATTTTTGGGCGAAAAAACTTTGGTTTCAACCTAAAGTTAGTAATACAGTTAGATAAATTAAGGTTATTTGAAGGTTTCAACCTTCAAGTAACCTTAATTTATCTAACAAATCTGATATTGGCAGTAAGCAGAAAGAAATCTCATTAGTCTACCAATTGAGACCTTATCTAGTTATTTTATTGTTGAACGTCGGCAATCAAAATTTTCTTTACATTTTCATAGTTATTTCGCGAATGAAGACACTAGTGACATGACTTTAATCAGTCGCACGCATGTCAATCGATACATATACCTACTAAAATTAAAACGTATAGTACGTTTCAGACAAACACTATTTTTAGTAGGTATTATGTATTTAGTGTTGTTATTAATTAGTGTTTGTCTGAAACGTACTATACATTTTAATTTTAGTAGGTATATGTATCGATTGACATGCGTGCGACTGATTAAAGGCATGTCACTAGTGTCTTCATTCGCGAAATAACTATGAAAATGTAAAGAAAATTTTGATTGCCGACGTTCAACAATAAAATAACTAGAATGAAGACACTAGTGACATGACTTTAATCAGTCGCACGCATGTCAATCGATACATATACCTACTAAAATTAAAACGTATAGTACGTTTCAGACAAACACTATTTTTAGTAGGTATTATGTATTTAGTGTTGTTATTAATTAGTGTTTGTCTGAAACGTACTATACGTTTCATACAAACACTATTTTGAGCGAGAACGTTCCGTTGCGATGGAGACATTCGGTGTCTAGCTTTTTAATACTATCCAAATGTAAAGCAAGAGTATTAATAGTTAATTTTCATGTAATTTATTTGCAAATTAAATATTTGAATATTATTGTGAATGGAAGGCACCCCAATAATTTTCTCAGAATTACTGTAATTGCAATGGCTTCAAAATTATTATGCAAATTTTGAAGAAAAATATTTAAATTATGTTTAAATTCCAATTCGATTGATGGCGAATTATAAATCGTCATGTCCGTGATAAATTGATGATGCACGAGTATAGGAAAGTAAACAAAGCATAGATCCCATATCTTTACTTCGTTATATTTTAAGACTTTTATGGTTTATTGCATTAACAACATGCTAGGCGAAACTAACGTTGAAATTATTTGAAGGAAAAAATCGGCTGCCAGTGGGACTTGAACCCACGACTACAGAATACCGTCCTGTTGCTTTGTCCACTTAAGCTTTATCAGCCCATACCACTAGGGAATTCTACCTTTAACATCTGAGGGGATGTTGTTATTAGCGCCACCTACCTTTATTTGTATGAACAATTAATTAATAGGACTGATAGATCAACATTACAGTTGATACGATGATACGATATCAAGGAAGGGCACCTACCCTTATGCTAAGAGTTTAAGCTTTATTGCATTAACTACATGCTAGGCGGAACTTACGTTCGAATTATTTGAAGGAAATCATTATATATTTCCGCAATGTCCAAATGTAAAGGTTTATCAAATTATCTGCTACTTTAATCAATAGTTAATGACGGAGAGAGATTTTTGAGCTTAACTTTTAGCATACGCCTAAAACTGAATGCAATAACACTTGATGATCCATATTTAAATGCGCAGCCAAATAGACGACAAAAATATTTTTTCACTTTTTTTTTCAAATATTGTAAGCTTGCATTAACCCCTGTCCCACCTGATGTTAAGTGCTGACGCGGTCTAAGATGGAACACGCAATATATTACGAGAGATATGATAGGTGCCAATATAATACCTAAGTGCAATGGGTACTTAATGATGTATCTGGGTCCAGTAATAAAATGTGTTTGTTATTATTTGTATACTGTATTGATCACTATCTCACTTGATGAGATAGTGATTGCACTATCTTGCTCGCCGCCTGGCACGATCATAACTCCCAGATGAAGAACTGCAAATAAGTTCGAAACTGGTCGGAGAGTAATTTTCCAGTGTTTACCACGTGAGTCCTAGTCGGTTTGTTATATTACAACTATCTCACTTGATGGTCAGTGACGATGTGGCGAAGATGTTAGTTGGTTGTTTGAGTTGTATACACGATAGCAACACTTTGAACAAAGTTATTCGTGGCACATACACAAGCATGCTAGTACTATGATAGAAATAGCTTCGACGCCATACTATCTATAGAGGTGTTGGCCTTATAGGCTTCCGCCATTTAATGTGCCAATAAGGCCATTAATAGGCCAGCGCACCGTACAACTTAGAAGTGCGCCTGCGACAACGAAATTGCAATATCGCTCGCATGGTAAGCACATCATAATAACACTTGGTAACAAGGAGATAGACTCGCTGGATACATTAATTTTAAATATTGATATAGCTTCAGATAGTAGTTGTGTCGATAATGATAAACGGTACTATCTGCCTAACCCTTTTAAAAAAAAAATGTTTTATGTGTTCTACGATTCCAAGTTTTTATTTGTGTTCAAAACGACTTCAGTTTTAAAAATAATAGTCAATCCCAATAAATTACCGCTAAAAACTTGTTCATGACGTTGTTTTGGTAAAATTTAATCTGTAGTAAAAATTGATTTTGTATTTATTACACACCGATCATTTCTTTTCAAATATGTAAAAACAAATTATAATAATATCATGGTGTGGCAATATTATAATATAAACGGACCGATTTAATAATATTACGGTAGTGACTCCCTTGTCAACCAAACTAAACTAAAATTGTGGAAAATAAGATAGTTCATCAACTAGCATGCAATTGAATATAACTCGACTAATATTACAGATAGACGTGGGCAGGGCACATTGCTAGAATGGATACTAGCCGTTGGACTCGAAGAGTTCTTGAGTGGAGACCAAGAGCCAATACTAGAGGGCGTGGCAGACCACCGCAACGCTGGGTGGACGACATCAGACGACACGGAACACAACACTGGATGAAGAGAGGGGAAGAGGCCTATATCCAAGAATGGATCACGAACAGGCCCCCATGATGATGATGATGATAAATATTAATGATAGCGTTATGTAAGGGGTTATACAAATTTGAATTTAAGCGCAAATAGAAAAAGAGTCTTTTGAGTCTTATGAATGTAAGTTTGTTTGATTGATATAAGTTGGGATATTATAGATAATTTATTCAGGTACTTACTTGCCTTATAATAATAAAAATCATACTTCTACTAATACTTTTGATCAATCCATGATGACGGAGCTTCAGCCTCATAAATAAACTCAAAGCCGCATTAGCTAAAGGACTATCTTCTCGGTATTTCATCTCGGATGTGGGGAAATCTCAAAAATATAATAAATAATTTATAACTTATTTTAAGCAAGTAGGTATTATTAAACAATGAATAAAAATCTGGCCCTTAAAATGCAGGTGCTGTTCGAGAAAAACATATAAACCAGATAGTACCTACACTTAATTTTATGTGTATTTCTAGTGACTGGTACCGTTTCTAGCGATGAGTTTACATGCGAAGGGCATCATTTTAACTTATGAGTTTTGTATGTTAATTTATTGCAGTCTACGGTAGCCAAATTTGTACCATAAATTTTACGGCGCTTGTCTCTCGGTTATATTTAGCATGTTTTAGTGAGATATATGTGATTTAGTTAACGTTAAATTTAGCCAAGTGAACACTTTTCAATGTTATGCTTAAAATTTGGTGGTTCGCACACGTACATACATCCACGACGTGCTCTTTTGCATATATCCTAAGCAGAGTTCAATGAGAATGTTCATGACAGCTACAGAAGTGACAGTTGACCTCTCTGTCAGATGTCAACAGTTTTGTGTGCTCTATTAGTTTTGGTTGTTTTGTTAAATTTAACGGTAGTTTGAATCGTACATGAGAACCATTTTAAGTTAAAGCAACAACGGTCACTATTCCATTTTAATATTAAAATAATAATTTTCTTTTTCGTACATACGTAACCCTGTTTTAAGTTGAAGCAATGATAGCTTAGTGGTGGGACCGTCGGCTGTCAAACTGACGGACACTGGTTCGATCCCTAGCAACTGCTTAAGCTATTGGTGAAGGTAACACCGTTATCAAATTCCCAGCATGGTTGTAGGGTACTTTCGAGCCAGGCGGGTGGCTTACTACCCTCAAGTTTGGTAAACTGTCACCAAAACACATAGTGTGTTCAGGCAGCAGTCCTTGAGAGCCAGTAAGCATTCTAGATCTAGCGTGATAACATCTTCGACCACATCGTAACTGCCATCTAGTGAGATAATAGTCGAACGTCAGATCTATACAATATAAATAAATGAAACAAAAACCCGACTGCATCAATATCTGCCATCTTTATTAAATTCACTAAAGAATATTTTACTAACAATAGCATTTACTATTCCAAAATCCAATTTTACATATAACTTATATGTAAAATATAACCGTTATCATCGTTAAAAATCCTTTATTTTGATACCACACTCGATTTTGAAAACATTTAACTTTGTGAGCTAACAATCGTCAAAATTGTTTTTTTTAAATATTGTTGTACCCAGTGTCACTTTTACGATTAAGGCGAATCTATTGACAACACTCATATAAAAATACGACAAGCCGTTTAGGCTCTAGGGCATGGATGCACAGACTTATTAAGACTAGGGGCCACTCGGGCAAATTATGAACTGATGGTGGGCCACCAGAAGTATAGGTAATTAAAGACAATGAAAAATTGATAATAATGTATTCAAATTGAAAAAGAATTTATTAATTTGAAGCGTGGCACTGCATAGTGCTTACAATCTTTTTTATATTTGGCTCAAATTTACTTGTAGCAACACGTAAAACTGCTTCCAAACTTTCATTTGCAAGGCGGTTTCGATTTTTTGTTTTATTATTATTTAGGATTGAAAAGGTTTGTTCACATATATAGGTAGAACCAAATAAGCTTGCACATTTCAGAGCGTTTATGCGCAACTCTTTGTACGTATTTTTATCAATGCAGCGGTAAAAGTTCAGCAAGTCTCCTTCGTTGAATTTGTTGCGTAAATCTTGGTCGTTCTGAATGTCGATAATTTCTAACTGCATTAACTCTGGCGCATTTTCAACTGAAATCGTGAAAGGATTGCTAAATATGTCCAACAGAGGTTTCACTGTTTTAAACTCCGAAAATCTGTCTTGAAAAGATTGAATCAAAATATCTAGCTTTTTTACATAACTGAAATTAATAGCAGTTTTTTTGAATTTTTCAGCCATTTTCTTATAATTCGGAAAATGATTGTAATTTCCAGAATTCAATTGCGATCTGAAAAGTGTCAGCTTGCATTGAAAGGATGATACATGTGCGTAGAGCTGGGATATCAGTTGATTTTTGCCTTGAAGCCGTGTGTTCAAGACATTCAAATGATTTGTAATGTCAACTAAAAAAGCCAAATCACACAACCAATCAGGACTTTTAAGTTCCGGGACGTCCCTTTGCTTTTCCGCCAGAAAAATATCAATTTCTTCTATTAAATTTAAAAATCGTTCCAGTGTCAATCCACGACTTAGCCACCTTACTTCTGTATAATACAGTAAATCTCCATGTTCGCATTCAATGTCATCAAGGAATTGTTTGAATTGCCTGTGATTGAGTCCTCGTGATTTTATGAAATTCACAGTCGAAACTACCACTTTCATGACATTTTCAAATTCAATTTTTTTAGAACAGAGGGCTTCTTGGTGTATAATGCAGTGAAACTGCATGAGATCTTCAGCGTTTAAGTTTTTTTCTTGCAAATGCTTTTTCAACAAAGTAACTAGCCCAGAATTGACACCAATCATCGAAGGAGCACCGTCAGTCGAAACTCCCGATAATTTCGATAAGTCCAAATCAGTTTTTGAACACTCGTCCAAAAGTACATTGAGTATATCAACTCCTCTGGTTTGACCTTTCAATGAACACATTCCTAATAACTCTTCGAAGACTTCAAAATCTTGAGTAACACCTCGTATGAATATAAGAAGTTGAGCTGTGGAACTAATATCAGTGGATTCGTCGAGTGCTAATGAAAAAAAATCAATTATCTTAGTTTTTTCATTTAATTGTTCCGCAATATTATCTGACAAAGACATAATTCGTCTTTGGATGGTCATACGATTCAGTTGAATTTTCTCAAACTTTTTTGCTGCTTCTGGACACATTTTCTTAGCGGCAATTTCTATGCATTCTTTTACAAAATCCCCATCATTGAAGGGGCGACTCCGCTTTGCTATCATTCGAGAAATTTCATAACTAACTTCTGTAGCTGTTTCTGTATCTTGAATGGGTTTTGTAAACATAGCTTGTTGACCAATAAGCTCCCGTTTTAAAGACATAACTTTTTGCTTTCTTAATTCGCCTGTAAACTTCGTAAAAGTAGGATGCTGCGTTTCATAGTGCCTTTTTACATTATATTCCTTTGCAATCGCAACAGAATTCTTGCAAATTAAACAAACGACTTTGTTATGCGACCATACAAAAAAGTATTTCTCAGTCCAAATTTCTTGAAACTGCCGATTTTCATCTTTAACCTTACGTTTTTTACTAGTTCCTGGCATGTCCATGTTGCGTTTTAATCCTGACTAGGATTACCACAGCACCTAAAACCAATTACTAGGCATGAGTTCGATATATCAAAACGTAACTAATAACCGATATGAGTTTCATATCGTATCATATCGATATGACGGTTGCACATAACCGATATTACAAAAACTATGATATCTATATTATCGAGACGATATCAAAACACGCGCGAGAATACCTACGTTATGAAAACTGCAAACGATATAACCAAAACGCAAAACCGTGCACACAACTGAATGGATTGATATTCGTTTCTTCTCTTTCTTACTAAAGAGCGGTGTAACGGTTTTGGTGATATAACGAAAACGCCCATGTCTACCAATTACAGTTCCTAATTAATTACCAAAAATAATTGATAAAATATGTAGATAAAATTAATAACAGTTTTACTTACGATTTCACAACACAATTATACACGGCACTTGACGGGAAATCTACGTTGAATGTGGATCAAAATATATTATAATTATGACACCGGCTAGTCGAGTTAAAATCTACACTAGAACTAACGACACTTTACTCAAATTAAAACCGAACTGTCGGTCGCTGCGGTTAGCGTGGCTTTTATACCACGCGCATAGAGTCGAAAACTGTCTGGAGAAATCTCGAAACCGACTCTGGAAGCTTCGTGTATCTACCTACGCGAGCTATCGGGAATTTGGGACTATTGCTATCTCGCTCGCTCGAATTTAACCGAGATCAGCACGAACATTACCGACCGCTGTTACCGACGCATGCACGGCGCACCGATAAGATTGATAGAGCGCGCGCGCGAGATTCAAATTACTTTTCGAACATTTGTTATTGGTTTTATTCTGGAATAGAACTCAATATTTTCGAATGTACGAGAGTATTATTTTTGCTGTCGGCGGGCCACCAGTATTCGACCGGCGGGCCGCATGCGGCCCGCGGGCCGTAGTCTGTGCATCCCTGCTCTAGGGCGTGCCAAAGAAATATACATACATATAGTCGAAAAACATAACCTTCCAACTTTCGCAGTCAGGTGAAACAAAAAAATGATGTCGAGTTAAATGAAACTCCGAAATGTTGCCAGGTTAACGTTTATTAACTTACCCAAGTAGAATAAAAATAATACTCGATTGTTACAAAACGGCCAACTTCATAAACTTGTACAAAATACGTGGGACAATTTTAAAAGTAGGTAGCAATACAGTTTTACAATATATTTCCAATGTGTTCCCAACGGAGTTATGCTGCTCGGGAGCAAAATAAAATTGAAACGAAAGTACCAGAGGGATAAAGAAAAATTTGTAAAAAATTCACTACACCTGTATATTATACTCATATACTACTCCATATTTTAGAAAGTTCAAAAAACTCTTTTGTAGAATTGAAAGGATCATTATTTCAGATTAGTTTCATAAAAAATCACAAGGTTGAATTTGCACTGATTTTCATTTTAGATAAATTTTCGTAATGTTTGATAGTTCTTTTAGCTCAATAATTACTGTGGATCATCATCATCATCATTATCATCATCATCATCATCATCACCTCAGTCACAGAACATCCACTGCTGGACATATCTCTCCCATTTCTTATTGCCTCTACTGATTTCGCCTTGGGGAAAGCGCCTGTCTAGCGTGGCGAGTACTGGCAAACGCCAGTACTCGCCACGCTAGACAGGCGGGTTGGCGTGCGCAGTATGTTGATTTTTTCCGCATAAAGCGCTGCAGGCTACCTTCTGTTACGGGATCCCTTAGCCGACTCCTACAGCAACCACGGGTAGAGAAGGGGGGAGAGGTGCAGTTCTAAGCAGATACCCCACGGACTATATTTATTTATTTATTCATACATATATACATAGCGTCTGCTATTATGTTTATTTTATTTTGGGAATCTGATATGTGCCTTAACTATTTTCCTTTAGGATCAATAAGATTACTGTTTAACAATGTTGCAATTATTTTATCTGACTCAAAGTTGGATTACAAGTTCAGTTCATGAGTTCCACAGTCAGTTCAGTATTTGTAGCAATTACTGAACTGACTAAGCAATGTCTTCTTGTTATATGTAATTTTGTCCTTTTGTCTTGGTGTCCGTGGAGTCAAATCAGAGCTTTAGCTTTCCAGCCTGATAGGAACAGACTAGGGAAACATCTGTTTTCCTTGGACAGCTGAAAAGCAGTATCTTGTAATTGATGTAGTGGGAGTAGACCTTCAGGAACAGGTTGGTGCCCGTCGTTCGTACTTTACACGCCGATAGTAGCCGAACTCTTTTTCAGAGTGCTGGAATTCGGCAGGCTAGATTCCTTGAAAGGAACCCGTTAGGTTGACAGAATCTAGGGCAGCTGTTGGAATTCTGTTCTCTATATCGGGAACAACTCGTGCACTTGTATTGGGAGATTGAGAAAAGTATATTTTGCGATTCTGATCAGCTAGGAGGCAATGGTTGCTTTCAAAAATAGCCTGGAGTGACGTCACCGTCTCCGGTCCGAGTCTAGTGACGACTTGCCCTCCGAGTCACCGCCCGCCGTGCGCTCGCGCAGAATTCCCGATAGACATAATACAAGTTAGCTTCTTAGTACCCTTAAGCACAGGTTATTTAATCGTATTATTAAAAGATGGTGATTAGAACGCTTGACAATCGAAACATCTAGTTACCAATAATTTATATTGTCTACTAATCGGGTGAGAATTCCATGTAACGATACTTATAATCGAGTGATGGCACCACACCCTTCGATTCAAAGACTTTTATGCTTTACTGAGCGTCATACTAAACGGAACTTACGTACGTTTTACTAACGTTTAACGTCTAAACTATTTATTTCCTTTATACTGATATAGTAGCGACCCGCGGTTTCACCAGCGTAGATTACGATTTTTCCGCTACTTCAATTATTCCACAGGAATCATACATTTTACCGGGATAAAACGTAGCTTATATGTGCTATTCCAGACTATAATCTATCACTGTGCCAATTTGTATCCAGATCCGTTCAGCCATTTTGGCGGGATAGAGTAACAAAGATCCATCCATCTATCCATCCAAACTTTGACATTTATAATATTAGTGGGATAAGTCATGGAATAAGTCTAATTTTGTCATTACCGCGATAATTTTTGATAGAAGAAAAAATATATTATGGTTGCCCTTAGATGATTTTTTTATTAATTTTATTTAGCAAAAGAAATAAAATTCTGTTCAATCATAATTAACCTCTCTGAACTGTTCTCCTGGATGTTTTTTTAAATGTTATTAGCCATATAGGACTTTCAATAAAATAAAATGAAAAGACACAATATATATAAGACATAAATATTAGCACATAGCCTATCAAGCCGTAAAAAATGTATTTTCTCGGTAAACGTCATATAATTAAAAAATTCAAACACGATCAAAAAAAATTAATAGCACGCCACATTATAATGAACATAATAGTATCTAAACTAATTAATGTTGATAACACAAAATAAAATCTTCGGCTTCATAATATTAATGCTCAATGCCGTCTCAATCTTGATAAGAAAACTTAATGGGTACGGCTAAGCACAAAACCACAGATTCAAAGACAGTTACTATACAAATTTATCACAGTGTTCTAATTTGTAGATCGTGACTCGAAAATCACGAGTATCGCTTACACCAATTAAACTAACTGAACAGTTTCATAATCGCAACTTTCAAATCGAAATTATTATTAAATTCAATTTAAACTTTGCGCAGTTTATGAACTTTCATACCATTTCAAGCTCAGTGGTTTTGAGTTTAAGTACCATATCAGTTTGAATGTTATTCACTAAGAAATTACATAGTGTCTTAGGTCTAATTAGTTCTGTGCTCGTGCTGTCGTTGCAAGTTTAATATTACTAATTGATTAATTAAGCACTCTAAACGAGTTTGTATATATGTAGTTGCTTAGTTTTTAATCGTTACCTTTAAAGGCAAAACTAGTTTAAACTAGATAATCGCCAAGAGCATGTTAAGTTACAATATTTGCAATAATTTTTGGTTGTGATAATACACGGCACGGTCTCTGAATATGAGCCTGGACTGAATGAATGAGAAATGAGGAGATCCGTAAAAGAACGAAAGCCACCGACATAGTCGAAATAGCGACGGATTAGCAAGTTAAAGTGGCGGTGGACAGGGCACATAATGAAGAACTGATGGCCGTAACGTTGGAGTGGAAAGTTCTCGACTGGATACCACGGACTGGCAAGCGCAGTATAGAACGGCACAAATAAGGTAGACAGACGACCTATCTAACATCGCAGGCAAGGGCTGGGGATGCGGGCCGCTTTCAACAGTTTCTTGTGGAAATCAATGGGGGGGGGGGCTATGTCTAGCAGTTAAAGTCCTATGGCTAAGGTGATGATGATGATGGTGAGGATGATGATAGATGTTTGTTCTAATCTTGGATCGTTTGTGTATTGTGATAGTGTGAAAGTAGAAAAGTCGTAAATCACACCAAAGGTTTTTGCAAAAGATAACGAAAACATTTTCAAAGACAGAAAAGTAGGCGAGGTACGCTTTAACTAAAAGTAAACTAAGTACGTGTGCTGACAATTGCAAACAAAATCCACTTTGCACGTAGAAAAATATTAAGCAAAGCACATACTGTTACAATGTTTTTCGTTTATTTAAATGCCGCCAATCAAAACCGGAGACGTTTATTTGCTAATTAGCTCAGTGTAACAGAACTCGAGACAGTCAGCGGGTATTTCTAATCCATTATGAAACATTTGCCCGGATTACAACTAATGCCATTAAAACCTCATTTAATGTGATGTCACGAACTTTATAGTTCGTTTGTGTTTCCCCAACGGGAAAGTTTATACTCGTAGAGGGAAAGCTGTGAAGTGCCTTCGATTCTAGACATCAACGCTATACTATCATCAGCTCTGTTTGGTATAACACCAAACATTTTCCTTACATTGAAGAATCAGCCGCGTGTCGCATTTATATAAAGAAATATAATAATTTTGAGTTCAGTGCACGTTTCGTCTTTGCGGCATACGTTAGCATTCATTTAACATTTTTACAACATTTTAGTATTAAGAACAATAATTAGTCAATAAACATTTAGTGACAACAGTGAATAACATTTATCATTTTAAATCACTGCAACTCGTGTCAGCCAGAACATATTTTGGTCCTTCGAATCGGATTTGAACCGGTGATCTCTGGATTAGTAAGCGATTTAATAAGCTCTATTTTCTAATGCCTATATCAGGAATGACTTATAACTCTCTTTCTCTAAGCGCTACGCACCAACATAATTATGTATTTCTTTCTTTTTATTTATTTAAATACACTTATGTTAGCATTACAGTTTCCTATTTGACTAACAAAAGGATTAAAAGCATAAAAATTATAATATGCTATTAAGTATAAAATCAAGTAACTCTCTTTGAAAGTATAACATAACGAAATATAAATGTTGGAACAAATTACATTACACAAAGACAGCAAGATTATACCTACGAGATAAGAATTTTTTTAGTTGTCATTACACCTTAATATTATTATTATGTTCATTTTACTAATTTACAAACATTTTGCTCATATAATAGCATAATTATAATCCTAAGCATTTTTTTTTTCATGGCATATGCCTTTATATAATATATAATATAAAACACTAATAACTAAGTGATGATTATGTGTGATTTATCCTTAGCATAAATCACACATAGCTTGTAATCATCAGTTTGCCTAGAGACATGTCAAATTTACTTTGATCGTGCAGACAGTGTTGTCTCATGAACAAGCACGTCATGGAGTACGTTTACGTTAGCGTAGATACGTACGTAGATACGTACGTAATGATATACCAACAATCTTGACCTTTTCACGTAGTCAGGACTAGACAGCTTCTTCAGATATTATACGATGGGCAAATGATTTGCTTACACAATAAATGGAATGTGATATGTATTTGATTGATTTACAAGTAGCGCCCCGCTGTTTCACCCGCGCGGATTACGATTTCTCGCTACCGATAAAAGGATAAAAGTGGCCTAAGTATTATTCCAGGGTATTGCCTATCTCCATACAAAATATCATCGAAATCAGTGCCGCTGCATGAGCGTGAAGGAGTAACAAATATACACACTTACAGACATACAAACTTTCGCTTTTATAATATTTTTCGGATAAAATAATTGATATTAAAATGCCGTTATTTATATAAAGTACCTATTGTGATTATAATTTAATTATGTTTAATTATATTTTATACGTTGTAAATTATTTTGGTTATATTTCTTAGAATATTGTTTTATTTTTAATCTTTTTTCAATTCTTGTACATTATTTATTTATTCAAGTAACACAATTTCAAGTACGTACACTTTAAAATAATACATGATTAAAATCATCGATTTTTTAAAGTCAGTAACAGAAATCATACATGTTGACCTTTTGAAAGTAAAATATTTAAAAACATACTACTATTAACACTTACGTGTACAAACGTTTTTAGTAAGTAAATATTTTTCCAAATTTAAGTATAATCTATATAGGGGAGGCCTTTGTCCAGCAGTGGATATCCTATGGCTAAGATGATGATGATGATAATGATGAAGTATAATCTTGAATAAAAAATAGGTTTTCAATCGGTTCACAAACTAGCGATGCCTGAACATACTTTAAATATAACAATAAGTATTCCGAATTGAAAACCTCATTTTTTAACCGACTTCAAAAGAGGAGGAGGTTCTCAATTCGACCCGTATGTTTATTTTCCGACTAGGTAAACCGATTTTGATCATTCTTTTTTTTATTTGAAAGCTGGTGGTTCCTGTGTGGTCCCATTTAAATCAAAATCAGACTAGCACTTTTTGAGTCACAAGTAAAAAACTGAAAAATGCGTGCTTATACTACACGATATTATAGTAGCGGGTGAAGAGTTCGGTGAACATACCTACACCACAATAACAATTGATCCTATGTGTAACAAAAGTCACTAAAAAGAGTGAGCACAATATTTTGATATCAGTTACTTTTGAACTATCATGGTACCGACTTCAAGAAGTTATTTCATACTTTTGAGTGTTGAAGTCGGTTCCATTTTTTGGTATTTTTTTTTTTGTAAATGTGTATCTGTAAAAAGCTACAGTAAATCTCAATTCATCCTCAAATCTTCCCTCATCGACTAACTGTACGTGAGATACAAGCTAACTAACATGACGTCATATTGCACGTTTGCACTGTCTAGCACTTGACTCCAGTCTGGAACGAGAACCAACTTCACTTGAAAGGTCGACACGACACTCGGGCGGTGCGCTGCGTTTCTTTTGTTTCCATGTTTCAAGTCGTTTCTGAATGCATCACTGCCGCAAACTATAGTAAGATGCTAACGCATATCACTGCTATAGCACAGACAAAATGAATGTATTCAGAAAGTGATACTTTTGTCACTCCGTGATTCTTGGTCGTAATTCTCTTAATCACTGTACATAGCTAAAATTCCCTAAAATGTATGACAATTCTATTATACTTTTTTCTCTTAAATTCAAATTCTTTTAAAACCTAACAATGCAAAAAGGTTTTAACAATAAAAGGCTTTATAGAATTGCGAGTGGTTTTGGTCTGCACCAAATAACGTGGCGACCTAATTTATATTATATATACATTCTTTACTATATTTAATAACATTATTGCACCCGTGCGAGGCCGGGCCGGGTCGCTAGTTCGAGATAAAATAAGGGCAAATTAAACTGTGGCTTTCCAATCTTTATTGTTATCGACCTGGTGACTGGCTTAATCAATACAAAATAATCCACGAGTAAATATTTAACTAAAATATCTACGAATAATAATAAGGATTCCCAAAAAAGAATAATAGAAAAGTATTGTTGCCGAGAAGCCTTTTCCATCCTAATCGAAACACTTTTCTCAGTTTCTGAAATTTGTAAAGCACAAAAGAAATGGTGAATTTCGAATGGCTTCAAGACAAAAGCTAAAAGTCAAATTACTTTGAATTAACTAGAATTTCATTCTTGAGTTAGATCGTAAACATTCCTTCTAGTACCTTTTTCCCACTTTATGGACAAGGTGGATAAAAAGTTACAGAGATAGTGCTTTGTTTATTTAACGATTGCTGATGTGTCTTTAAATGTCACGTTGCCTCAAAAACATACTGTAAAGTTAACCTCTCTTTTAAGTAAATACTAATAACTAATTACATTATACTACACGGTACTTAATTTAAAAAAACCGTTTTTTTTTTTATTCACGTTAGACAGGCGTTTGACCACTTTCTCACCTGATGTTGAGTGATGATGCGGTCTACGTGGTAACTATCGTAGAAGACTATGATTTTAACGAGTCTTAATTCCAACGGAGAGCGTTAAGGTAACGTAATTGATTAAGGTTTTTTTTAATGCAGAGAAGTTTAGTATACTTAGTTTTACAAATTATAATATAATATTATTTATAATGGTTTATTATAATAGTGCAATAGGGGTCAATTATTTTTGTTACATAACACTAAATTTTGCTTGCAGCTTTACTCGCGTCAGTATACTTACATATATTTTTTTAGACCGCAAAACAAAAATTACCACCCTCTTTTACATTTCTCCTGCAGAAATATATCTAAATACTATTAAATTCACTTTTGTATAAAAAAAATAACTTTTAGGATTCAAATAACATCATATTTTTTTGTCCGTGATTATCTTGATGATTTTGTTTCGTGATTAAACAAGACATTATCAACAGGACTACGAAGAAATATTACCCAATTTCAATAAACTTTGGAATTCGAATTTGCTTTGTAGTTTTTCGCTTATTTCCATTAAAATTCTTCGAGTTACGATCTGTTTTCAATTTATTCAGAAACGCGTTTCAACTGGGGTCTGTCCCGTAAGTCACAGTACTAAGACAATTTAAAAAGTAAATTGGTGAACTGAAAGAATAACTATTTTCAAGATCAAATTGATCAAGAGAATGTTATTAATTACTATAACTTTTAGTGACGGTCACCGTTGCGCAGTGGTCAGTGACATGACTCCTGGGTTCTAATCCTGGGAGGGGAAAACATATAATATGCGATGACTGCAAGTATTTGTCCCGGGTGTTGGATGTTTGTGTGGTGTATTGTGTATGTCATACTTCCCACGACTCAGGGAATCCTAGTGCGGGGGCTTGAGTGTTAAAAATGTAATTTAAGAAAAGAAAAGTTTTTATTCGAAGGGGAATTTTAAAGAATATAGGTACATAGTTCAATCATCTCACAAAAAAGAAGCAAAAGAAACCACTGTAATAAAAAAGAATTCTATAATGTTAAATTAATAGGTTACATAACGACGTGGTAAATATAATAAATAATATAGTAAATGACTTATAGCTGATTTTTTTCTTTCAAATAATATAAACGTAAGTTCCGGCTTGCGCCTTCATTAAATGTCTCATGAAACTAATACTTATTTAGGTTAGGATTGTCGTAAAAAAAATGCCAGAAGAAACAACAAAAATACTATGTAATAACTTTCGTGTGATAGTTTTTTGTCAACCCATTTATCTTATTTATTAACTGTGGTATTAATAATGGTAATGCAATAAAAAAAATCACAAATTCAATACAATATCGATGATTTCGTGTGACAAGGCAAAGGAACATGTTACAATATAAAAAAATATGATTTTTCTAAAAAGGATCCTCGCTTTTTAAAGACGAAGGATACAAGTACTTGATATTATAATCGTGAGTTTTATGTGATGTTGTTGTATTTATCAAAACATACCAAACTGTTCATTTTGGTTAGAAACGCAAACGCGCACTGAGGATTTGACTTTAGTAAAGGGGTATTTACTGAGGTCGTTGTATTTACCGTATTATTATTGTTTTTGGGTCTCGATATTTTGGCACAGTTGAAAATGCCAGTTTCTTTTTACAGTTCTAAAACATCATCAATATACGGTATATATTCCATTTCTGAAGTCAACTGCTATGTAAGTGACCATGCTAGTTTCATCTCAGCCATAGGACGTCGACTGCTGGACATAAGCTTCCTCTATAACTGAGGATGGATTTCCAATACCCATCTCTATTGACAGGCCGGTTGGCGAGCGCAGTAAGATTCGGCAGAATTCACAGAAGGCGCTGCTGCCCACCTACTGGTACGTGATTCTTTATCCGATTCTTACGGCACCCACGGGAAGAAGTGGCAGAGTACTATTCTAGGCCGGTACCCCATGGAATATAATACCAGTTTAAGCACGTTCAATCTTTAAATTATCTGCTATATTACACAAAAAAAATATGTATAGTTGTATGATTTTGAAGCCTTTGACACCATTATTTTAGGTTGCAGGTGCGGTGACTTTCCGGACATTCTCCTCACCCGGACGGGCCTGCCCGTATTTATTTACGGCCGTCAGTACACAGCTGAATTGTGGACGATGCGATTTCAGTGTAAAGTTTGCATAACAGCAAATGGAACTGTTTTGTTTTCAGCTCTTCGCGTAACTGTTATCTTTTGTTATTTTGGCGAATGAGTATTGCTTTGTTTATGTATGCTTCCTGATAGACAGTATATTTCCAGGAATTTTAATATAGGCGGGTCTCTGTCGTATTTCGGATTCTTCAGAACATACTTATTTTTAGGCATCTTCTGAAGTTCCCACTGCTGGAATAAAAAACTCCCTCTTGTTGAGTAAGTACTGGATGTAATCAATTACCAGATCTAATGCACGTTAATGAATAGGATAGTGGCCTGCTCTTCTAAGGAGTTTATTGACAGCCCTAGGGCCTCGGATGCGGCCTTACGACTGCTGTCCTAAGAAAACGGGATCAAATGCTTATCTTTCCCTTTATAGCACGGAATCATTTCACAATAGTTATTGTAAATATATATTATATTAACCATAGCTTCGCCAACAAGCCTGTCAAGCGTAGCGAGCATTGGCAAATCCCCCCTATATGGGGGAGGCATATGTACAGCAGTCCACGTCCCATGACTGAGACGATGATGATATTTACTATAAATTCGGTATATGTCCGATTTGCGCCTATCAAAGATAAGCCAAAGATTTATATTAAAACTAGATTTCTTAAACTTCTAAACTAACTAATATTTATTGTAGTTGATATTGAGGTTAGCTTGGTTAAGTTTCGCTCACTATATTACACATTCTCCATACACAATTAAAACTTTTGCCCACCATAAACTATCTGGATATAACACATTGTTAAGAGTCTGCCTTTTAAAGGATTAAGTGTTTTAGGTACACTATGTAATGTATAAAAACAATGCAAATAAAACGAATAAACCAATGTCGTGCTTTGAAAACAATCACTGAGTATCTTAATTCCGATTCTTTTTTATATACTGTAAGGTCTAGTTTGACCGCTATCTCACTGATGGTCAGTGACGATGTCGTCAAAGATTATATCACGCTAGACCTAGAATGCTTACTGGCTCTCAAGGACTGATGCCTGAACATACTAGGTATGTGTTAAGTAACAGTTTTTCAAACTTGATAGTAGCGATCCAGGCGGGTACTCGATAGTACACTACCACCATGCTGGGAATTTGGTAACGTACAAATACAGCTTAAGGTAACAACCTTCACGGTAACTCAAACCGTTGGTGCAGATCAAAACAGCGTCCGTCAATTGACAGGTCAAGCTCCCACCGCTGAGGTTTCATCGCTTCAAAATCGATTCACTGCGAGTATCGTAATCAGAGGTGCAGGTCCATAAGATGATCGGACGGTCATTAGTCAGCTGTTAAAAACAACAGTCAGCTTTCGAACTAATTATATCTTACCTAAAATAATACTCACAACTAAAATTTTAGTGTATTATTTCTATAGTAGTATATAGAAAAAACTAAATGCGATGGGAAAGTTGAAGGTAAGACATCGAGAGGCTGGAGCCCAACGCGCTGGTCAGACCAATTCCGCAATCATCACCAACATGTCTGATGCAATCCATGTTGCTAAAAGCCGGAGTACATTAAGAAACATCACACAGAAAGTCATACCGTGATATGATCACGACCCCCAGCATTGGATAATCGATTTGAGGAAACAAAATGTGCTATAAAATGTGTAATTTAAAAACATTTACATAAGTACTATAATTATTTTTAACGTAACAAAACGAAATAGCGTCTCATTTTATTTGTCACAGACATGACTGATGTAACAACGTTTTTATAAAAGGAAAACTTGTATTGTACATTGTACAAGTCTCCCCGGGTACTAAGATTATTACTCTGATTTGTCATTTTCTGACGCAAACGACAATCCGCATGGCAATGTTTTTGACCGACGTCAAAAAAAGAAGGAGTTTACTCAATTCGACCGTATATATATTACTCTATATGTGTGCTTTATGAACCGATTCGATGTTTTTTTTATTTGATAGAGTAGAGTCCGAAGTGGTCCAATGTAAATTTCATCAAAATTTGTCAAGCGGTTTTAGAGTAACACTCCAAAAACCAAAAAGTGTAACGTCTATTTGCATGGCTATCTGCAGCTACAGCTACAGCTTGAAAAACCGGTCGTCGTTGGGGTAGAAAGCTTCTCGAATGGAGACCACGGACTGGCAAGCGCAGCATAGGACGGCCACCGACCAGGTGGACAGACGACCTGACTAAGATCGCAGGCAAGGGCTGGATGCGGGGCGCTTCCAACCGAGCCTTGTCTACTATGGGCTATGTCTATCATAGGACATCTTATGGCTAAAATTATGATGATTTTTAACTTTTTTATAGTATAATGTAGGTACTATACCGTGCTTGTGAAACTAATTTAGTGCTTTATAATGATATTAATGTATAATAAAACCTAGTAGACTGCTCAAATGTTTTTGTAGTGACTATAGTATTGTAATTAGTTATTAGTATTATATTTTAATAATAACGTAAAATTTGTTAATATTCCATTTTCAAAAAAAAATGCGAAGATAAATGCTTTAAAGCGGTTGATTTGCTATTTCTATCATAACAGATCTACAGATACATATGTCTTTCCATTGATCTTCACAAGGACTGATAGGAAACTCCGCTTCCTATTGCGCTTTTTGCGTCGAAAGATGAGGTCTGCTCCTTTTATGAGAGTAGCCGTTTACTCTATTCTTATTTTGAAATTGATTATTGAAATGTTATGTTATTTAAAACAACCTAACCTCATTTTAAATCTAAATAAATGAATAAAAACGGCCCGTTGTAAGCTGATTGTAGGTAGGTTAAACTTGAAGGGTCAGGACATCATTTACGGAGGGTCCATTCCGTGTAAGGGCAAAAATACTATAGATAGATAGAAAACTCTTTATTTGCACACTATTTATATATTTATACTATCATTAAAACTGAAAACTGATGCTCTCTTTCCTTACAATTCAGAGTCAGTCAGTTTTAAACTAATTGTGTTTTATTTTTGAAAATAAAAAAATTGGCTTCTAATGGGATTAAACCTACGGCTACAGAATACTGCCGCTGTCGCTTTGCCTAGTAATCTATAGTAGCATTTCACTAGCAGTCCAAATTCTTTCCTTCGTTACAGATACATCTGCAGGGATGTTTCTCTTAGCGCCATCTACCTTGGATTGTATGAACTTATACAATGCAATCGATAGACTGATATTGCACTAACTTTTCAAGCGATGGCGACCCTGTTTTGTAGTTCATTGCATTGATGCACTTCCAGGCGGGACTTTATCTTCAAAAATTTAAATGTAGGTTCCGCCTAGCATGAAGGCAATGCTATAATTAACCTTGAACTTTTTTTATATTTCAGCTGTATGCTAAATGGTATTCACCTGTCTAAATCCATGCAATCTTATCCAACGCGTAGTGTAGGTATGTACTTATAGATGATATTAGACTAATATTATAAAGGCGAAATATTGCCTGTCGTTTGTTGTTTCTATATTTGTTACTCATTTGCGTTGAAATGGCTGAACGGGTTTCCATGAAATTTGGAATGATGATAGCTTATACACGGAACATAGTTAAATACGAACTACGGACTAACTTTTTCCGAAAAAAGTGTACTTCCCGTAAGATATTGGAGGTAGCAAGAAAACCGTAGTCCACGCGAGTGAAACCGCGGGGTGCAACTACTGTAATACATACACAAAAAAACATATGAGTCATCAACCACACCGGTTTATTTTTGCGATGAACTTCGGTGTCTCATACCTAAGTATAAACTTTTCGTGAGCTTATATACTAAGTTAACGCGTTGTTGTGATTTTTGATGCTGTGATTGTGATAAATACATAATTTGAAGTTGACAAGAATGAGGGAAAATATATGTAGGACATACACAAAAAACATACACTCAATGATTAATATTCTGACACAAACACGTTCACATAACATTGGTGCTACAAACAGCGTAAAGTCAAAGTCAAAATTATTGACTCATACAGTATTACTTATACATATAGTGACTTTGTGAAACAATAGGTGACCTTATTGCTAAAAGCAATTACTACCAGGCAACCACTTTTTGGATAGGTTCTACTATCCAAACAGTAGTTGCCTGGTAGAAATCGCTTTCGGGAGCTATATAATTTTGTTCCTCCTTCCTCATTCCATTAAAGAACGACCAGACGGACTGCAATGCGACATCTATATAATAATATGGTAGACGTTCCAACCTGTCACACAAAGCTTTTGCATCCACATCGATAGGGGGTACAGTTAACGAGAAGAATTCATTGCCTAAGTCTGTGTTTCCACACAGATACAATCTGGGCATCTTCAAGTCACGAGTGAACAGGTATCTTCTAGGAAGGTGTGGTCCATCGTAGACCAGATCATCACTTAACATCAGGAAAGATAGTAGTCAAACGCCTGCCTATTATTGTGAATAAAATATATTTTTTTTACAAAAAATGCAACCGACTTCAACATTCAAAAGTGTGAAATAACTTGTATGTACTTGTGTAATAGTATATTACTAAAAGTGTGTATTTTTTATTATCTCATTTCACTCTACGTGTTTTCAGTAACAAAAAATACTATTATCTGATCTCATACTGCAATATAAACATTAAAAAAATCAAAAACAGAACTTTAATGACAGTATTTATAGACAATATATCGAAATAAATTTTAAAACTTACATTATGATGTCTTCTATGGACAAGTATATCATAATGTAACTTTTTTACCATTAAGATACAACTTCAGCTGGACCAAGGAGGTTGCAATGCAGTTTTTCTACATATAGTCTGTGGACGCGGAGCAACTCAGATGCGTGACCATAGCAGAAATAACCCTTATGATACAGTTTCATAAACTACTATTAAGACATTTTTGTTACATACTAAGCCGTTGTAATTTTCTTTTCCAGTTATAAATAGACATACTGTATAATAAACTATCTGCTGCTTGTAACATAAGACACTAGAGCGTGCCCCATTTCAACAGGCAGCCGGACAAATGTCCCGCAAGAACGGCCCTCAATTTATGACCATCATTCGTTAGCTGCTGCGGGCTCTAGGAATGTGTCCCCGAACCTGAGATCATTTAATGGTCACATTAGTTTCTGTGTTGTCCCCACTCAAAATTTAGTGCTCATAGAACAGTAGTGGTAATGAACTTGTAAAAGTTCTTATACAGTCGCTGTAAGGTACAAACTTATATCCTACTAACCTACTTATTATTATAAATGCGAAAGTTTGTGTGTGTGTGTGTATAGTGGGTGGATAAAAGTGTGGGGATAAAAGTAGCCTATGTGTTAATCTAAGGTATAAGCTATATCCATACTAAATTTGATCAAAATCGGTGTAGCCGTTTGAGCGTGAAGAGGTAACAAACATACACACATGAACACAAAATTTCGCATATATAATAAAAGTAGGATGTAACGGTATAATGTAGTGTGAACAAGTCCATTTTCTGTGTATCGTGGAATACTAATAGAAAGAAAGAAAGAAAGAAAGAAAAGAAGAAAGAAAATTATTTATTACTGACAAACAACACTACATATAAAACAAAAAGAAAAATCACATATTTAGGTCATACATACATTTAACTTATTAGTTTAAAACATTATGGGAAGACGAAACAACATTAAAATTTAAGAATGATAGATATAGATTAAGATTCGCCAAAAAAAAAAAATAACCTATCTAAGCTAAATAGTTTTATTTGTAGTGTTGCGTAATGCCAGAAATGAGTCCCTACTCAGCGTTATGCGAGGGTTTGACAACCTTCGCGCTGATTTTCAGTAGGAACTCATTGACTGGCATCACGAACGCACAAGTGATTTAGAAGAAAAGGAACAAACAATAAGAACAACAACAGAACTTAAATAGCCTTAATAGTAATGTTTTTAAAATCAATTAATACATACGTTACTTAACATCAGGTGAGACAGTGGTCAAATGCAAGCTTATAATAAGTAAAAAAAACACGCGTATTCAAGCCAAGTTGTTGCTAATGCCATGATAATGCATGGCGGGCCATGCATTCACACACGGGCCCCCTTACAGATGGAGTACTAGTAGTTATTAGCCATGGCCGTACGCAACCTCATCGTTTATAGACTGCCAAAAGGGCTTTTTAAGTGGCCTGACGACTGTTTTCTAGAAGAAAAACTAGAACGATGCCTTAGCGCGTCGAAGTACTTAAAAAGTTGTAGAAGTAAACATTTTACAAATGTCGAAGTATAAGAGAGTCTACAAAAAAGTTCTTTTCTTGCAAACTTTGATCGTTTAATTTAAAAAGTTACAGGAGACTGTAAAAATATTGCAAATTATTTATTTTAACTACTTTTCGCAAACACTCTAATTTATAGCTTTAATTCAAATCATAAAGTTACAATTTGATTCTTTTCCCAAAACAAAACAGCTCCCAGAGGTTCTCGAACTTCTACTTCCTTTCATCAGATTCATCACTGCACACCATTACTTTTTTTTGTTTTCTTTTTTTTTCCTTTTTTCACACCATTACTTGAAACTTATTGTTTATTCTAAAGAAGATGGGAACTTATATCAAGAATTCCTTTAAGCCCTGCAATAAAATCTTTCCGCGTCCGTACGGAAATTTGGAAGTATTTAAGCATAAAACTGTTGGGAACTTATCGAAGCTTCTAGATTGTCCAGATTCCGTTTAACATTTGCACAAATTCTTTGAACCCGATCGCATTAAGAGCCCATTTAAACTTTTTGCCGCGAAAGGATTTTGCAATTTAACCGTCGGAAAAATTTAGACTTAGCAATTCAGTTTTGGAATGTGGCTAGGGTATAAAGCCACAATCCAGATGGCTCTAGGTGTCTTTAGTACGATCAGTTGATAAGGATAATGAATTAATACATAATCATAATTTAGTCCATTGAACTCAAAACTAGGGCTGGCTACAGATGACGTTGCTAAGTGAAACTCATTTTGACATCTAGCAATATAACTATTTGCATCTATTATGTTGTGGATGTCTATTTCTGCCCTTATAGTTTGCATTTTTTGTTTATTAATAGATGCATTAAACTTTCGTAAAAGTTCTTCTTTGTTAATTTCTTTACTTGTACACATCTTAACCAGCATAAGTAAGCAAGCATAAAACTTCTATATATCTTAAGTGATTAATTTGTGTGGTTTTCTGTTGGTCATTGATTAATATTTTAATTAAAATTTTGTCGAACTAGGTGAATATATGACTATTTCGATACGAATCTGTGCAATCTGCGGAGGGATTATGTAATACACATATAGTGCACGCTTTCACTTTTATATTATTATAGTAAATATTATTGTATTTGTAATTTTTTAAAATAGATATGTTTATTTACTCGTTTTTTTGTTCTATTTATTATATTTGTAGTCTGTCCACGACACTCGGGTCTTGGCTGAAAATCAGCGCTGTGGGATTATCCGGCAGCATTTTGCTGAGCCAAGTCCATTTTAAGACTACACAATGCAGAAATGATACTTTTACTATCTATATATATTCTAGAATTGTTTAATTATTATTTAGTAATTTATGAATCTGTATCTGTTTTTCTTCTTTATTTTTGTTGTTTGTGTTTTCCAAAATAAATGATTTTTCTTCCGATTCCGAATCGAAAGCTTATTAATAAAAAATACGTGAAATATTTCTTGCTTTATAATAAATAATATTTTGCAATTTGGTCTAACGTTTTAATTGTTTTTCGAGATATCATTCATAATCAAAATTTTGCGATTACACCACATCAGTTCATAAATAAAAAATACGTTTACCAATTGTTTTCCCTTTAGTTTATAGACGTCGTGTCGATTGTAAGTACAGTACTATAAAGAAGTTGTAATTTTTAGACTTTCGCGATTCGAACACAACATTGTTATTAAATCGAACAGGGCTTAATCGCGTGAAAAACATTTAGTAATTTATTTATGAAATATGGCTTAAAATAAAAGAAACATTTTGAGAAAAACGTTTTATGGACGCCGAGGAAGCTATATGGCTGCTTTTCAATAAGCCGTCGACGAGACTAAGGACGAGTGGGCAAAGTGCGTTTCTCGTGACGTGAATGAGCACTATTTTGAAAAAATATAATAAAACTAATAACTAGCTAGTTTAATCAGTTTTTGTATATTTAAGAACTTTCAGTTTGACCCTCGTATTAAAAAGTAATGTCCGTTGTATTCCTTGACAATTGTCCCTGGTTTTCACTTCAGTCAAGATCTAATCAAGAAGTTGTTGCTAAGCCACAGCACAAATATTTAATTCATTACTTGATTGACCCAGTACCATTTCTTTTGTTAATTACATTTAAGTTTACAAGAAAACAAGCTAAAATCAGCGTACTGCACTGCAGTTACTAAGCTTCACGACGCAAGTGTAGACAACGTGCCTCTTGACCTGCAATCATACGGTTTAAATTATTAATATTTGTTCTTAAATATATATATATATATATGTCATACTATTCACGGTCTAAAATCGTCTGTCTACTGCTAAAATGACCTTGATAGAAATATTAAAATCTTCGTCGCATTCAATTGTAGCTTTGAAATATATGTCGTTATGCACTTTTGTATGGGGAAAAAAATGTTAAATTCGTGTCAGATCGTAAAATCTTCCGAACGTCAGATCGCGACGTCATCGAAACATGATCATATGATCATGTTAGTTGTATGTGTCGCACTAATATTTTAAATCTATAAGTTTGGATTGATGGATGGATGTTTGTTACTCAATCACGCCAGAACAGCTAAACGGATTTGGATGAAATTTCGTATGTAGATACTTCAGGTCCCGGAATAACACATAGGCTACTTTCCATCATGATTAGTAATTATGTTCAAGTTTTCACTTCTGCCGGCACTCCGGGAATGCAACCGTTTGTTTTTTTTTACATGATGGTAGTAGCTAACCTAGCCAGATACTGGAAAGTACCCAATCACCAAACTGTAAATTTTGTAAGAGGCTGCCTTCACCGTAAGCTGATGGGAATCAAACCAGTGTCCGTCAGGTTGACAACCGACGCTTCCACCACCAGTATCTATTATCATCATGTGTGATAACGAAATAAATATCACTAGTTTCGCCACTGCAGGTAACTCCATATTAGCACCAGACGGCCTGTCGTTAATTGGCAAGCCAATTTTCCACTGTTTGAATTCACCTCACGTGCCCAATAAACTACTGGGAGCAAAACGGTCTGTGTTCCAAACAGTTGTAGAACGCTTTCTGGTAACGCTATCTACGAAGCTTTAGCTACTATCGGTAGAGTATCAGACCGCATTTAGAGAATGCTGTGAAATTGGAGAATAGTATTGGTTATCAGCGCGATTGAAGTACACGGTTTGCATGTAAAGCAGTATATTATGTAACAGTGTAGGTTATATTAAGATCATTTTGAATGTTTAACATTGCACTAATATTATAAAGGCGAAAGTTTGTATGTTTGTTACTCCTTCACGCTTAAACGACTGCACCGATTTCGATGAAATTTGATATGATAGTTAGGCCCTAGATTAACACTACAGGCTACTTTTCTTCTTAAAAATAATTGCTGTTCTCGTGGGATAAGCAAATAATTAAGGAACCAATACAAAAACAATCAAACGGCTTTAACGATTTCGACGCAATTTGGTATGGATATAGGTTAGACCCTGTAATAACGCATAGGCTGTAGCGGGAAAACCGTAATCCACGCCGGTGAAACTGCGGGGCGCTACTACTAATCTATATAATCTTCGACCAAGAATAAAGTTAATAGTGTTAGAACTTTGACATACTCAAGATAAGCCCCACCAATTACAGGCCAGTGCTTATGAAATAAGGTTTAATATTTTTCGTCTTTATTGTTGTACCTGCAGCCCGCGATTTAATTCGCATCGACTACGATTTGAGGTTCTTCCCCTGATATTTAAGACCGTCCTAGGTGGGAGGCGTGAGTCTAAGAAAATTAGGTTTTAGGTAAGTAGGGAAACGGGCCTTAGAAAATATTCACAGTAAATTCCACGTTATAGCGTCATGACACGAGCCCTAGACATTTTTTCTTCTCCTTCTTCTTCTTCTTCTCTCAGCCATGTAAGTCCACTGCTGGACATATACCTCCCCCATATAGGGGGGATTTGCCAATCTCGCCACGCTTGGCAGGCGGGTTGGCGAGCGCAGGATGATTTCCAATCCTCAGAAGGCGCTGCTTCTGGTACGTGGTCCCCTAGCCGACTCTTACGGCACCCGCGGGAAGAGATGGGGGAGTACTATTCTAGGCCGGTACCGCCACGGCCACGGCTATGTATTATTATTATTATTATATTATTTGTAATAGGGATCACTACGAGATTAAATCAGAATCAAGGAGATTTATAGAAGGACAAAAGTCTCATCCAGCCCGGTGGATTATCAAACTAAAATAACATTGGGCAGGGCCCATAGTCACTTAGCACTAGCTAGTCAACTGTGGTTCTAAACTGGCAAGCGCACCAACGTGCTGTCCGAGATCGCAGGAAGAGGTTAGATACAAGTATCTTCAAACCGATACTTGTGAAATTCATGTAGACATATGTCCAGCACTGGACGTTCTGTTACTGAGATGATGATGATACATAAAAGGGGGGGGGGGGGGGGGGGGTTCGAATCCCGGCAGGGGCAAACAATTGTGTGATGAGTATAAGTGTTTGTCCCGGGTATTGGGTGTTTGTGTCTGTCCATGCCTCCCGCGACACAGGGAATCCTAGTGCGGGGGTCTGAGTGTGATAAAAAAAAATTGTAATCACCCAACTGTTCCCTGAAAACTTTTAAACTTTGGCTTATTTTACGCCAGGTTGTACGTTATCATTAAATTATAGTTGCATTATAATATGTTTCTTGTTAATCATCCATTACGTCAATTGTCATTACGTTAATTTGTTAAATTGCGGTGTTCATTCAATAAGCCCTCAACGTGTCCTGCACTTCGCATATCCATACGCTAATTCTATGAAACCCGAATTAGCTGAATTAATCTAAGCCATACATGTGCCTACACGCTGGACAGTAAATCAAATTGGCCAGTGACAAGCCCGTGTCAGCCTAGTTGTCTGTAATATGGACGGACAGACGTATCAGCCGGCACAGACGTTCGCCGCAGTGAAACCTTCTGATAACGTGTTGTTGAACACATAGACACGAACATGAATGCACAAATAACCGTAATCCACGCTATACTATAACGTTCATCGTAATGATGGAGCGGGCCAATTCAATATGCACAAAAAGAAATGGAACCGACTTCAACACTCAAAAGTGTGAAATAACTTGTTAAAGTCCATGATACCGTGGCACCAAGATAGTTCTAAATCAATAACTCATATCAAAATATTGTGATCATGGTACCATCTTCGGAAAGTTATTTCACACTTTTGAGTGTTGAGGTCGTGAAGTCGAAAAATGTCAGCCTTTGCTACTCACGGGATCAATTGTCATTGTGTATGTTCACCGATATCTTCACCCGCTATTATAATGTCATCCACGTCTACGTGGCATTTTTCAGTTATTGGAGCCATACTATAAAAACAGCTTGAACGATTTTGATAAAAAAAAACCACACGCGAAGCACTAGCTCTCGAATAAAAAAAGAATCATTATAATCGGTTCACCCAGTCCAGAGTGCTCAGGTAACAAACATAAAAAAAACTTACGGGTCAAATTGAAAACTTCCTTCTTCTTTTAAGTCGGTTAAAGAAACACCAAACAAGACGTCAGTGCAGGACTCAGCATCCCCAAATCGAATAAGATAAGTGTGACCAGCCCATCTCCATAATAAAAGATTTGAGCTGCATCTACTATTCCAGTTTTCTTTCGAATACCATAGCTTCTAACTCTATCAGTAGGTACAATATAGTCGGCAAGCCGAAGGTGATTGACGCACTTATCGTAAATTGCGATGGCTAAAGGAAAATAATTTCAGCTCTCTTGATATAATAAAGTTACAAAAACAGCTCTCAGTTGCCATGAAATTTTGTGTCAAATATAATTTAGATCATTTTGAAGCAATGAAAAACTGTCACCAAACACATACAGTTTTTATTGTTTTCAGGCAGCAGTCCTTAAGAGCCAGTGAGCATTCTAGATCTAGCGTGACCACATCTTCGACCACAATATCGTCACTGACCATCAAGTGAAATAGTGGTCAAATAAAAAAATAAAAAATGATTTCTTGAGTCCACTTAAAAACTTCAATTATTCGTATACAATCAAAATATAAATAAAGTGTACATATATAAAGTATTTAAGTGACTTCAATATTAACAACATAATATGTCCAAGAACCGCTGCCACGGTTTCTGCCTCATACAAAGTACCTAGTTAGTTTAGCCACAGATAACATTACAGTACCACGGAGGGAGGTGAAATAAATGCTTGGACGCAACCGCCGAGCTGTATAGCTACATACTGTAATTACAAGACACGCTGCTGTAATGCTATTAGTCCATGTCATAATAACTAGACAGTGTACAAAGAAGAAAAGCTTTAAAAATGTTAATCCCGGACGCGTTTGTGGGAAAGCAGTAATAACATAAAGAAAAAATAAGCAAAGCGTCGGATCAGACAGTTTGTCCTGAACCATTAAAAAATTGTTACCCTAAAATGGACTGTGTGAGTCTAAATGTTATCAACCATGACAACCCAAAGGCTGATTAAAATATATATAATTGAAGTGAAGCGATGATAGCTCAGCGATGGCAGCGTCGACGTCAGCTGTCAAACTGACGGACCCTGGTTCGATCCCCACCAACGGCTTGATCTTCAAGTGAACATAACACCGTTATCAAATTCCCGGTGGTAGGGTAGTTTAGAGCTACCTTATAGTTACCTATAGTTACCTACCACCTTCAAGTTTGAAAAACTGTCACCCAACACATAGTGTGTTCAGACAGCAATCGTTGAGAGCTCGTAAGCATTTTACCCGCGTGGTGATGAAAAACGGTGATGATTAAAATAAGCTTATGTGTTAACCGATGGTATAGACTATCTCCATACCAAATTTCAGATAAAACCCTTGAGCCGTTTGGGCGTTAAAGAGTAACAAACACATATACATACATCCACACTCACAAACTTTCGCATTTATTACAGACTAGTAGCACCCCGCGGTTTCACCCGCGTGGATTACGGTTTTTTCACTACCTCAATTATCTCACGGGAACTATACTTTTTCCGGGATAAAAGTAGCTTATGTGTCAATCCAGGGTTTAAACTAACTTTAAACTAAACTAACATACCGAATTTCATCGAAATCGGCGTAGCTGATTGAGCGTGAAGAAGTAACTATTGAACATACGCACATACACAAATACACAAACACTTTCGCATTTATAATTAGTAGGATTTATAATGTGTCAAAACTACGTCACTTTTAATAACATGACGAAAATGGAATTAAATGATTCTTGTAATTGATTCAAAGGTTTTATTTTTGTCACTACAGTTTTGCTATGAAGTTTTGTTATGATTAATCCACGTATTTTCTTCTTTATTGTCACTGGATATAGCTTTAGTGTGGAGCTTGGTCACGTTGAAAGTTATTATAATAAAATATAATGCAGGCCAAATTAATACAACACCTAAACAGCTCCCCGTTGTCACGAAATTTAATACAGTAAGTACTTAGCCTACTTTGTTACGGCATGTTAGAAAGGGGTAGGGGCAACAGGGCACGGAGAAATTTTCGTATATACATTGATGCCCTCGTAAATTCATTGCTCCTAACGGACGGTTTATCTAATTATGCAAAACATGGCCGAGTTTGTACGTAGTTTACAGTACACCGAAAACTCGACGCTGAAATATTATAAACGAAAATCTCCCTTGAAACTAGCGAGGGATAAGAGCTAGTAACACTGGAGATCTACTCGTTTGAACTGAGACTAAACAAATGACTAACATAAAATCATATTTCTTGACGTATACCTCTTAAATTATTGCTCTCTACAAGGACCATTTTCTTAGCAGACTAGAGCTTGCACCCTCCTGCGATCTCAGGTCATATGTCCATCATGTTGGTAGAATATCTTGCTTCCCAGTTGGTGCTTTTTACTCAAAAACCTTTCGGTCCCATCGTCTCCGTCAGCTTAACGTGCCCTGTTCATCGGCATTCAAACTTACAATAAAAAAAATAACCATGGTTGTTTTATTTTTATTCAAAGCATCTCTCATTTTTTATTCAATGGACATATAGAAACCCTGAAAATTATCCTAATAGCGTATTTTACGTGCAAATCAAGACTGACTCATAAAGCCCATGGTTATATTCCACATTTGAATTTTGTAAATCTTTGCTGCCACATACGCTGATCAGTCACTTTCATCGTAAGGCTTTTGGGTGACTTTTACGAGATGTCTTGGAGTTTTTTAAGTGATACTTTCGATTGAACGCAAGAAATTTAAAATCAACAAGAATGGAAATATATTTACGCCTCTTATCTACCATTGCCTAATAATAAAGTCTAGAATTCTTTAAAATAAAAAGGTCTTACTGTCATTAAAGTATAATTCAAATTTCTATTACTACTTACAACTGTATTTCTAATAATTATTAGAAAAGGTTTATTATATTACGGAGAGTTTTAGTTGGACAAATAAACGTGATGACATATTACCTAAAACTACCGACATTTTTATAAAACGATCTATATTTAGTGTTGTCATTTATCAGTGGCATACTATCATGTTTGACACAATTTTTCATAGTTTTATTGAACAACATCGGTATAAATATCAAATAATAATAATACTTATAAAGTTTAATGATACTCGTATATGCATGGTTCTAATTAAAAGACTTTTTTGTCTATCAGACAAGATCAACCTGAATTTTGGGAACCATCCTATATGAAATATTTATTTATATGATAGATATTTTGTAAAATCCTCTACAAAAAACCTGCTCTCGTTTACTTATCATAAAGAATATTATAAAATCGATTCGAAAAGCTTAGTCTACTGGCGATTTTTTGAAGCGTTTTTCGAAAGTTGAGCTATTACATCATATGGTGACTTCATTATTTCTGATGGTGGTTCTAAATGACTTACGATCATGTAAGATGCTATTCCAGCTACCAAAGCGATCGCTATCCTGAAAAAAAAAAGCAGCTTATATTGGTTAATTATAAAATAAATATATTATAAAACTGTATATTATAATATTAAGTTCTCTAAATCATCATCATCATCATCTCAGCTATAGGACATCCACTGCTGGACATAATTATGCCTCCCCCATTGATTTCCACAAGGACCTGTTGAAAGTGGCCCGCATCCAGCCCTTGCCTGCGATCTTAATCGTCTGTCCACCTGGTCGGTGGCCGTCCTATGCTGCGCTTGCCAGTCCGTGGTTTCCATTCGAGAACTTTTCGGCCCCAACGGCCATCAGTTCTTCGAGCTATGTGCCCTGCCCATTGCCACTTCAACTTGCTAATCCGCTGGGCTATATCGGTGACTTGCGTTCTTCTACGGATTCCTCATTTCTGATTCTCGTTCGATCTCTCTCCATACCTCGTTGTGCGACTCTGAGCCTGCTTAGAAGGCCCATAGTCAGAGACCACGTTTCAGTTCCGTAAGTCATAAGTTACAAAGTAACTTTTCAGTTATTGGAGTTTATCTCAAAAACGGCTTGTCCGATTTTGATGAATTTAAAAGGGGATCACAAAGTTAGTATACTATATCAAACAAAAAAGAATCATTAAAATCGGTTCATAAACGACGAAGTTGAAGTCGGTACCATGATAGTTCAAAAGTAGCTATTATCAAAATGTTGTGAGCATGGTACCGACTTCGACAAGTCATTTCACTCTTTTGAGTGTAATGAGAGTCGGTTCCATTTTTCGCAACGATTTTTTTTCACCCTTTTTAGTGACCTTTGCTACTCACGGGATCAATAGACATTGTGTATGATCACCGAGGTCACGATCTTCACCCGCAACTATATCGTCGAGGTATGCATAGCACTTTTCAGTAATCGGAGTTTTGCTTATAAACCGCTTGCCCGATCTTAATGAAATTTAATGGGAACTACCACGGAAGTACTTTTTATCAGACAAAAAAGAACCATTAAAATAGGTTTAAAAACGACGAAGTTATCCGCGAACACACATACAAAAAACATACATAAAACATATATACGGTCGAATTAAGTAACCTCCTCTTTCAAGTCGGTTAATTAATTGTTTTCAAATAATTATTTTTTCATAATTTCTTTTATTTTTACTGATAATATTGTTTTTATTTATACAACTGCCCTTTGAATAATTGGCATAGTTTTACGTATGAATATGGGTAATGTTTTAGTATATAATAATATTTTAAGATTTTATTTATTTACTTTTCTTTTTTGTTTTTGTATTTTATTATATCCAAGGTTAGACCTGTATCTAAGAATCACAATAATTAGTATAGATTCATGGAAATATGCATGTATCCAAGAATCGCTAGCCAATAAATCACAAGCTCATTAATAATGTCTGGGCTTACATTTTTCTAGCATAATAGTAATTGTTAATAATAACTTGAACACTTGGACCCTAGTTATTTTTTAAAAAACGTAGTGTTTTACTTATTGCTTTTTACTTAATATTACTGGAATAAGCATTAATATAACCAATTAACTAACAACACTTACCACATGAAAACCATTTTACAAAAATAATATGACGCTATCATTAATACACGCATTATACTTATAAACTGTACTGGTGAACAATTGGTAATTATTTAAAATATTTTCATTTTTTCAAACAAAACCACAGGCATTCATAACCTATAACTTACTGAATAAGCAATGAACAGCGTAGACATTCAAATGTTGACGATGTCTCATTTCAAGAGCTGACAATATTCTGAGTTGTAAACATTTTCTTCTTCAAATTGGTAGTTTACAAAGAGACTGTTTTCAAACATTTGATTTTCCACTAATATTATGTTTACGAATACAAACAAGAAAAATGACAAGCATGTTAGCTGATTTCTCATTTTTTGCGGTTATTAATGTGTTTTTAGGGTTCCATACCCAACGGGTAAAACGGGACCCTATTACTAAGACTCCTCAGTCCGTCCGTCTGTCTTGCCGTCTGTCACCAGGCTGTGTCTCATGAACCATGATAGTTATTTCTGTTGCCGGAATAACCAACCAATAACCAATACTAAAAATCAGAATATAATAAATATTAAGGGGAGCTCCCAAACAACAAACGTGTTTTTTTGTCGTTTATATTGAAGGTAGGTACGGAATCCTTCGTGCGCGAGTCCGACTCGCTTGGCCGGTTTATTATAATGTACGATTCAGATTGATGTACATTTTTTTCCCATTACTCTTCATTTGTTATTGGCATTAGGCAATCGTTTGACCACTATTTCACCTGATGTTAAATGTTAATGCGGTCTACGATGCGGCACGCGTGCCCAAAACCTAGTACATAGCACAAACACATAGTACAGTTAAATATTACTGCGTGATGATGATGGACCTATAGTACCGTTGTACTATTATTTAGAAGTTGCTGTTTTATATACTGTATTGATCTAGCGTTGGACCACTATCTCACTTGATGGTCCGTGACAATTTGGTCGAAGATGTAATCATGCTAGACCTAGAATTCTTACTGTCTCTCAAGGACTGCTGCCTGAACATACCATGATGTGTTTGGTGACAGTGTTTCAAACTTGAGGGTGGTAGCTAGCCAGGCGAGTACTCGAAAGTGCCCTACCACCGTGCTGGGTGTTTGATAACGGTGTAGCCTTCACCGGAAGCTTAAGCCGTTGTTGGGGATCCATTCAATGTAAGTAAAATGCATCATAGCATGATTCTACTGTCAAACACATCATCAGTGGATGATTAAGGCAGATAGTGGTCAAAGGTTAGACATATGAAACTATAAAAGCCTCTGTGAACACGTGTATGTTTCCTTCTGTAGGTCACGCTTACAAAGTTAAGAAAAATAAAAAATAAAGTACCCTCAGAATAATACGGAAAAATTTATCCTGGGTTTTATGGAATGGAAATTAATTATATTGTTAAGAGGAAGAAATGGGATCTTTTGAGCTCAGCTTTTTTGATCTGCTCAACCTTTTTGTCTTGTTAATTACTTGTATGAGGTCAAGATAACGTCTTTGTGATTTGATTAAATCCACAATCATTTTTTTTCCTCGTTTACAAGGCTGTTGTTCAACCTTTTTTTTTGTCAGACTCAAAAACTACTGGACCGATTTAAAAATATCTTCCACCAGTAGAATGCTATTTTATCCCTGACCAGTAATAATGATAACTTAAGTTTCAAAGTTCAGTTATCCCGCGGGAACAGCAATTATTTTCGGGATGAAAAATATTATATCTGTTAATCTAGGATCTAAACTATATTCATACCAAATTTCATTGAAATCGGTGTAGCCGTTTGAGCATGAAGGAATAACAAACTTAGACACTTACTAAGCACACTTACATACAAACATTCACCTTTATAATATTAGTGTCGTATTATTTTCTTTTAATCCTAGAAGAAATAATTTTCGGCCTGCAGTTTAATTGTAACTATTACCTCATCAGTCTAAATGCAAAAGCAATTAGAGATAGCACAGAAGATATTAAATTCAGTTTATCACACAGAAGTGAGCCAGAAAGTATCATTATTTATGCATGCTGCACTAATTTCCCCGCTTTTACAATTGAACAATCCCACGATTGGTTTTATCTTAGATTTTGTTTTCTGTTTAAATTCAGAATGCTGCAAACAAATGCCACAAAAAATATATCGTGTAAATAAAAATTAGTCAAGCTGTTATGTCAATAGTTAAGCTGCTTGCTGGCTGGTTCGGGATAGCTTTAGACTAGAAACGATAATAAAGTCAGCAAAAATATAAAATCCTACAAACTATGTGTTTGTATTTGTAACGCAGTCACAATCTTTATAAAAAAGATAAATTCACTGTTTATACCTTGAAACACAGATGACGCTTTTATAAAAAGTACTTAATAACTTATGAGGGAATAGATGAAAATACATACATATTTCTACATAAATATCATAACATTTTGTTTAAATGAGCTATGAATATGAAGTCCTTGGTAATATAGTTTGCACTAAATTTCTCGCTAGTCTTAATCAACGATGTTGAAAACCGTCAAAAGTCACACCGTCAATTAACACAATGTACGATATTCAAGTTAATGTGCACGTGAATATGGTGCGACGTGCGCCGATGGGAAAACAAACCCGCCCATCTTAAACAGCATTTCCATATCCGTACAACGATCCAATTAACACACCTCATTTGATCAAACGACGCAGACCCTATCCAAGATTATATTACAACAATCAACATACATATCAACATATATATACACACAATCTATAAAGTGATGCCGTTGAGGTAGTGTATTCTAGATATGTATTGCTGGATACTCAATTCCGCACTATTATAAGTAAATTTTCACTGATGTACGTCATCTTCAACTCAATACACAGGTTCTGATAAAAAATTAAATTAAATCTGGGGAGTCTTCTAATTCACATACCTTAAATACTTTGTTAAGGCCTCAGTTCAATGTAAGTAGCATTAATTTCATATTGCGATAAAAATGTATCAGGTAGAGTTATTAGAGCATTATGAACAGTTTGAAGAAGCACTTCTATGTCATACGAAGAAATTAAAATTAGAGAAAATATGAAATTAATTTAAAAAACGGTAATTGTAAATATTTAATCAGCATAGTATCAACTCAATACATTCTGACTGCTAGGACACTTATCACAAATAATAACTTTATTTTTATGATCGGGGCCTATAGTGTGACGTGACCGTGTACCGCAGTACTTGAGAATGCCATCTGGTCAATTATCCGAAACCACAGCATGCGATGCTTAGACCAGTTTTTCAGTTTAAATTGCATATGTAATAATGGTAATTATGAGAGCTATTATAGAATATGTAAGAAGGCATAATATATCCCGTTGTAGGTATTCCCGAAATTGGGTCTTAATTACTGATGCTTGAATAAACTGGCTGTTTAGTAACCAATATTCAAACTTGATGTTTGAAGCAATAGTCTCAATGCGTTCATAATTGTGTTATTAATGCTTAATTTGAGTAAATAATTAAACGTAACTATATAGACGCACACTCTGAAGTTTCATGGCTTTTATTTCAAAATATTATTTCACTGAACGGTAAATCTAGAGGTGAAATATCTTGTGACCGTCTACTTAGTCGCATACCTCTACTACTAATAGTCAAGCACTTGCTTCAACAGATTATAATTATTGGCAAATTGATTGCCTTTAATATTCGTCTTAGAAAAATATATACGCAACATCTATAAGGGTATCATCTCGCAGAGTAATGCAGACCAATATTTGTGGAAATAGACTCTCCCGGGAACACAGTCAGTTTGTACGTGGTCAAAATTCCAAACGCATTCTTACCGTCACACGGAAATCGTGAATATCAAAATAGTGGGTCACGTACCAGTTCTAATTTCTTCATAAATCTGTGTAGACGTCTTGAGAATTCTCGAATTGAATAGCTCGAGGTTTTCAACGAGTTGTATTTGCATAGAGCTTTTAAAGACGAGATGGATACTTATGGAACCTTTTAGAAATGTTGCATGAAGTGGATAGTTTTCAATATATTTAAAAGTGGTTTTCTCGATATGATAACATCAATTTGTAATGCATTAAAGTTAAGAAGTTTTACAAGCTTTATTAAACTCACTTTTAAAAATGATTCAATGTGTTTTTTCGGGGCAAATATTGCAACTTAATTATATAGCAGCTATCCTCAACTGATTTTGATCTAATACCGCGTACTCGTCACATCGATCACATTTGCAATTATAATAGTAGCCCTTTAGTAGGCTGTATACTCAAAGCACTTTACTAATAATGTTTTTAATCAAAATGCAAATTTTGAATAAAAACAGATCTTAGATATTAAATAATCATTAAAAATAATGTTTATACATTATTAGATATTAAATAATCATTCAAAATAATGCTTATACATTGTTTTGAATGATTATTTAATATCTAATAGGTGGTTAAGCAACACAAAGACAATGAGTGTTTGGTTTGAGGTTAGACCAAGAAAATCAATTGTTTATTTATATTATTGAAAATTGTCATGTACTAATAATTTGTATGTATATTTACTTAATTTACTGGAACTCAATGTATCTATTAGCTACGGAAGATGGCGTTGACATTTATGACAAAATGTCACACTACTGCAGGTGTCATCGATTCTCGACCATTGTATTGTAATGTTTTAAGTTCTAATTATTAAAATAAACTTAAGTAAATTTACGACAGTATAACGTGTCTCGGGCGGGTCTGGATTTATCCCTTTAATATAAGTTATGCCAAGCTTGCAGCGTTCGCGCTGCTTATTTTGGATGCAGTGTCGACGGCGCCGCCATCATTTAAATTGAGAATTTGGAGCCAACAATTTTTCTATTTTAAGTAAGAGTAGCCATAAAACATCTAAAAAAGATTATATCGGCGATGGGCGACCCCTTACACGAGTCTACTAGGATGAACGCTAATAGACCGAGATGGCGTGAAATCATGAGCCAGCATCATGAGAGAACTCATAAAGTTCATCGAATTTTTTATACACGTTTAAAAGTAATCAAGAAACTTTAATTCATTAGTTATATTAGTTCATTAGTTAATCATCAGTATCAGAGAAGACGCCGCGAAGGAGAGTTCTACACTCTTGTCGCCGCTCGAACCTGAACCACTGAAGATGTCGACCGCAGTGATCGACAAAACGTCTGGAACACAAGTTTCTTATAGACCACGGCCAAACAGCCCGGAAGCAATACATACAACATGCAACGCCGGCCGTGAAAGCCTTAGAGATTACATTTAATTAGATGTTCAAACGAAACTGAAGTGGAATACTCGTAACAACACAACGAATGTATAATAAAATGTTCCGATTCATTTTCTGCCCTCAGTAAAAATCAACACGGAATGGCAATCGCCATCGGTTCAAAAATTAATTGCACTACAAATCACGAAAGTTCACATTCAACGCCAATCGAGATCGTAACGAATCGAGCTTTTACAAAAGTTCTTTTAATATTTCTTTCGGTCATGAGACTGTATTTTTTGTAATTAGAAAAGTACGAGCAATTAAAACTTTTATAATTGTCGGGATGGGGGAATGCTAAAATTTACTTTACTTTGAACAATGGCCACCCGCCAGAGACAATAAAAAAGGGAACTTAAAAAAGTTTACCAATTAGAAACGGAAATTGTTACCTTCCAGGTTCGATGCATCATGAATGTTTCCCGTGACCGACCCCATGGGTTAACGAGTTTTAATTGTTTTTTTAATGGCTTTATCACAATTAATGTGTTCAGCTGCTACAGAATAATTCAGAGCATAGCAGCTGAAGCCATCAGACCACACGATTGAAGCGACTCAGCGGTGGGAGCGTCGGCTGTCAAACTGATTGACGCGAGTTTGATCCCCACCGACAGCTTGAGCTTTCGGTGTTTTAAACACTGTCACCAAACAGATAGTAAGTTAAGGCAGCATTCTTGCGAACCAGTGACACCAATCTTAGACAGCGTCATCACTTAACATCAGCTGAGACAGGTGTCGCTAAACGCAACGCAAACTATTAATATTTTTTTTAAAAAAATTACTGGTCTAGGTTTTTTTTTTACATATTATAGGTTTGCGTTTGACAACTGCCTCACCTGATCATGACCGTCACTGACCATGGAGCGTGATAGTGGCCAATCACGAAATCTATTCAGTATATATAAGAAGAATATTCTGACGGGATAATATCGAACACTTTTTTAGACAGTAACAAAATATTTAGAATCTAACTGAATCTGTCAGAATCGTTATATTGACACATTATTTACTGACATCGAAAGGAGAAAGATGTGTAAATTTGGATTTTTCATGTCTTATTTATTTTTTATTATTTATTAGCAGCGAGAGAGTTTATGTTTGAGTTTTGAGTTAGCAGCTTGCTTTCATTTGTCTTCTCTCATATACACAGACATATGCCTCCCCCATATAGGGGGGATTTGCCAATACTCGCCAGTATATAGCGCAGTATGATTTCCAATCCTCAGAAGGCGCTGCTGCCCACCTTCTGGTATGTGGTCCCTTAGCCGACTCTTACGGCACCCGCGGGAAGAGATGGGGGAGTACTATTCTAGGCCGGTACCACCACGGTTTTTCATGTCTGCTACCTTAGAACTTCGTTATTTGTAAGCTCGTTGGATTTTTTTAAATATCTTTAGTTTATTATTTATAGTATGAGGAATATGTTGAAAATACTCCGCTATTTACACTAATTTGTACAATTTCTTTTTTATTTCACTTGCCTTTAAATTATTCCTAAAAATATTCATCACTCAAATTTGTTTACGTACGTTTAGGTTATCATTAAAAAAAAGAAAAGGAAATTACAATCGTTGCATGAGTCCCAGGAAATATCCTGTATTGGCAATACATTTTTTTTTTCACACGTACCACTAACAAATAAATAAATACTTTCATATTAACCAGAACTCTTACTCTGATATAGTTATAGTAAATAGAATCTTTTCTGTATTTCGGTGTGCCGTTCGTTACAAATATTTAAATAGAATTATAAAATATATAAATGAATACCTACTTATATGAGAATATAATTTTAATAATACATTAAAGCATGCCTACGTTTTTTATAATAAGTTTAAAAATATTTCATAGGTAAACAAAAACTAATCCATACAAAATTCTAAGGAACTAACACGACCTACAACTATGCCCACTTACATAATTTATTTAAGCGTGCTAGTCGTTTTTATCTTTCTTCATCTTTTATTGTATTTTAACCCTTTAATTATTTTTATTAGCCAAATATTAATAGTACAAGAAAACCGCAATAAACTACAAAACTAATTTAGTAATTACAAAATACTTTGTTGCAAAGACATAATTTCGTCGAAATATTTTAATTAAAATGTACCTGGACAACTATGACGAGTCACCAAATTAATGAAATTCAAGCATTATATCACAAAAAAAGAATAAAAACTGTTCATAAATCAAAAAGTAAATGAGTAGGAGAATGGAAAAATCAACCATTAAGCCAGTCAGACGGAAGATCAAGAATACCCGGCTGATTCATGGGGCTCATTTGTTTCAACGGTAAATATGAATATTTTAGCTTCGCGTTGGTGGAATTCTTAGATGGGCACAGATACGAATGTTTACTGAAGTTCTTGTGACTCTATAGAAAGGAATTATTTTTGAAACAGAATGGTAGTAACTGGTAGTATTCTGTTATTCAATAAGACCAAATGAAATGTGTGAAATAATTTACTTTTTTTTTTTTTTTTTTTTATGAAATTTTTTTTTTTTTTTATTATGAAATATGTAATTTATTTCTAATTGATACAAACATAATATAAAAATAATTTAGAATAACAATAAAATAATCTAACTTAAAATAAAAACCTTAAACATTTAATAAAAACTAAATTAAATCTAAAAAGGGCCCCTGCGGCATTGTACCCAAGATGCTGGCAGCGTTTCCTCTTTGTATTGCTAGGCTAATACGTTGAGCGAGGAAGCTGCCAGCTCTTCGGTCTCCTGAGACGTCAACCAGTCTCTTGGAGATTTCCTTGTAGAAGTTGAGCGCGCTAGGACCCCACGGGCCAAGGGTCTCGACACCGAAAGGAATTAAATTTACTTTTTATATTGGCACAGTTCAAATTGGAAAATTGAAAAGACAAAATTGGATCTTTTTTAAATGCAGGTAAAATTCAAGTTTAATTATATCATCATCATCTTAGCCATAAGACGTCCACTGTTGAACATAGGCTTCCCCCATGTTCAATTATATAAGTTCACTACTATAATGTTACTTTATCTCACTAATATTCTAAATTTGAAAGTTTGGATGGATGGATGGATGTTTGTTACTCAATCACGCCAGAATGGCTAAAAAGATCTGGATTAAATTAGGCACAGAGATAGATTATAGTCTGGAATAGCACATTGGCTATTTTTTATCCTGGTAATATGTATGATTCCCATGGAATAATTGATGTAGTCCACGCGGGTGAAAACGCGGGGCGCTACTAGTACAGAATATATTTTATAGGAATAAAATCTGGTGTAAGTTTATAAGATGTCAATCATGATAGGCGTAAGGTTTCTCGAATATGGAATACTAAATCTGTTATGGCCTGTTTCAGAAAAAGTTTTCACCAATGAGTGTTTATTCCAAACATTATGAGCGTTTTATTAGTATAGGACCAAAAAGTTTTCATAAACAATTCCCTAAAATCTGAAAATCCGATCAAACTTTGGTGGAATAAATTAAAAACTTCTATTTATAATACGTAATTCAAAACAAACATGGAAGGGAGACTGTTTTAACGAAAATATTCGTATTCATGCTCACATTCCATCCATCTCAACCTTTTAATCAAAGAAAAAGGTTAATTAAGAATGGTCTTCTAAAAAATAATATTGAAAGTGTCACAAAACATGAAATGGATATTAATACTTTACAAACAAAATTATTGTGTTATTAAAAATGTCACACTATGACGATAAGGATAAAATACCATTACAATCATTTTATGAGATAAGGTGACTGTACAGTATGGCTCACAGCTATGCCTATAGACCAATAAAATTATTTATTTTTAATTATATTAAAGAACTGCACTGCACCGTCACTTTGAGACATAAAGTTAGTACACTTGTCATCATGTGCCTGTTATTTCACTGGAAACTAAACCCTCAAAGCGGAACACAGTAATGCGAACACTACTGCCTGGCGGTAGAAATATGTATGGTGGCAGTACTTCCCCGGGAAAACTATCACATAGAGGGCTACACTTATACTATTAGGCGGAACAAATTAATTAATTAATCATTTAATAAACAAAATGTGTTAAATATTAAACTATTGTTGAAATTCATGCCAACACAATCACGTTGCTTAAAAATTATAAAAACAAATCTGTATTTGTACTATTTCCTGGTATTACAGTGGAATCTTGGCTTTACACTTTGTCTTTACTCACGCATTTAGCGAGATTTCAATAAATTATATTAGTGTTATTTTCTTTTTATGTTAAAAGACTTTTTCATTTTAAGTTTCTTAAGTCATAGTCAGTTCTATCTTGTTCTAATTCACTGCCACAACCCTTGATAATGAGACCTTTCAGAGAACTTTTGCTTCGTCTGAATTTGCATAATTGTTTAAACATCACGTTTAATTACATTATCCGGGTCGCGTCGAATCTCACAGCCTCACAGCCTCCCACCTCACGGAGGATAAATTTAACATCATGAAAACCAAAGTTCTTATCAGGATCTTAGAACCTCCTTACCTTAAAATCGTGGAGGCCAACATGTATATGAGTATATTTAAATTAATTTATACTATGCCAAATAATTTTCGAAAACCTATTTTTAAGTGGATGTTTTTACGTTTGATCGCTATTATACCAGATATTAAGTAATGATACAATCACAGCTGCAACATGCCTGCCTAGGAGATACTCAATCACTTGCGACTTGAAAACACCCAGATAGTATCTGTGCAGAAATGCAGACTGAGGCAATTAATTCTACGCCTTAACTTACTCACTACGGATGAGGTAACCAAAGATTTGGATGAAAGTTTGTAAATCAATTACTCTTTGGTGAATATACTATTTATTTAATTATATACATATACATAGTAGAGTCAGATACGTCGATACGTTGATACGTCAGTTCAAAAACGTGTTTATCTCATATATAATTATAATATACTAGCTGCGCCCCGCGGTTTCACCCGCGTGCACTACGTTTTTCCCGCTGACTCAGTTATCCCACGGGAACCATACTTCTTCCAGGACAAAAAGTAGCCTATGTCCTTCTCCAAAGTCCCATGTATCTTTATACCAAATTTTATCTAAATCGGTCAAGCCGTTTTCATGTTATGTCGTGACAACGGAAAACGGGTTTCATTTTTATATATATAGATTAAATTATTTTATTAATATTAAATTTTTTTTTTTTTTTTTCTTCACACTCGGACACTAGGATTTCCTGTATCGCGGGAGGCATGGACACACACAATCACAGCACAAACATCCAAGACCCGGGACAAACATCTACACTCGCACAAATGTTTGGCCCCTGCCGGGATTCGAACCCAAAGTCCCGGAGACACAGTAATCATGTCATTGACACTAACCACTGCGCTACGGCGACCGTCAAATAAAAAATACATGCGGTATGCAGCCATACCGGTTATCTTTACCCATTATGAATTAATGTCACTTCATGTCTGTTCTCAGATGCCTTACGAACAACCGATTAGAATAAAGATCCATCAAATCTCATTGAATGAAGTGCTTCATGCAATGAAATTCGTTGGTTGAAAGGACCAATGAAAATGGAGGCGAAGTAACATTAATTCATAATGGGTATAATTCCCCGGTAAGGCCGCTAATCAGATCAATTAAATATGAATAGTTCATATTTATCATCGATTTCGATGACAGCGACCAGTATAATCTGTAATCTTTGAGCATGAGCTCTAATGTGGCTGGATAGACTAAATTTAGTTTTAAATATCCGATCACATGTCATGCAATAAAGCTGACCTGATGTGTTGTAAGTAAGTTATTAACGAAGATCCATATCTAGATATTTTGTCTTTTTTTGTTGATAACTATTGCATTTTGGTGTGCTAATAAATCATAGAAATACATATTCTTCTAAGCGTTATCCCTGATCAAAATTAGGTATCGCACGTATTTTAGAATAAGAATGAACACAGTTTTCAACTTTTTGACTGGACTATTAGGTGAGTCGCCTGGTAAAAAAACAATTGAAGATCAGTCGCCAGGAGTTTTGTTTATAAGTGACGTACGGCACGCATGCATATAGACGATTACGTCATCGGAGACTGTCTTGGGTCTAAGAATGAAATTCTTAAAGGCAACACAATGTCCACGTAAAATATTTGCTACTTTCAGGTAAGTCAATATTAAGCAAATAAAGATTGATTTTTAAAACCTTTCGTTGCATATTTGTTCGTAGGTTGCAATATTCCGTGTCAAATTAAATGTATTTCGATCTTTTAATCTAATCTGTACTCTGATAAGAGTTTCCTTTCATCACGGTATTATTGTGGTTTTATTTTGGGAAAAAATGCAGATAAGGTTGCGTTTAAGCGTTGTCTTACCTTATCTAAGTTACCTGACAACGTGATCTAACATGTAATACGCAAGCTACGGTTACAATTCTACATATTGTACATATTATACATTTTCAGTTTTTTCACCTTGAACATTCTTTGTCAATGGGGGAGGCTTATGTCCAGTAGTAGACGTCCTATGGCTGAGATGATGATGATGATTCTTTGTCACTGAGATCGTCACAAACACTCTTATTAAAGACACCCTTACATAGTACCTCGTTCTACAACGCGTCATTTACAGTGAGAGCTGCTCGCCTTTGGAATAATTTGCCAGTATCCATAAGACAGTCTCCTTCGTTGAACATTTTTAAAAGTCGAATCAAATCTCTGTATTTGAATCAAATTGGTGTAAGTTAGTTATCCTATGGTATTTTACTTTAAACTATTAGTATGTGTATTCTGCTTCATATTATTTAGTTTAGTTTAGTATTATGTATTTTGATGTATTCGTATGTATCAATATATATATAAATTATATAACCTATTGTATGTATTGTATTTTATTTAGAGTATGTATTAGCTTTATATATGTAAGTAAATGTTGTATTCTATAAGTATATGCGCCTTATGCGCTTAGGGTTTAGGTAATCTATTATTTTTAATTTAGTTTACTGTACAGCTTTCAGGTGAAAGCATGCCACCATTATTTTTGTTGAAATCCTCCAAAACAAAAGGTTGACTGGATGAAATCGCTTTAAGCGATAAGTCCGCCTTTTGTTTCTCCAGGATATTGTAAGCTATAAGCTATCTTTACATAATGAATCTATTAAGTTACTTTTGTAAAACTTGAAACGAATAAAGAATTTTCTATCTATCTATCTATCTATCTATTTCTAACGATGATATTATGATATTGTTTATATTCGTTAATAATTTGAACTTGATCGTTTAACTGTATCTGATAAAATTAGATACAAGTTATAAAGGATATTATCAAAGTTAACGCATGGCAGTAAGGTACGTAAACATACAACACAAATAACAAGTTCTGTTTTTAAGAGATTTGTTTTTAATTCGAAGCATATTCATAGCTGTTTCGTGACCCTAAAACAAAAGGCATTCTTTCATTCTCAGCTCTTTACACGGTTGAAGACAAAGTCGCTTTGTTCCTCCTTGATTAATAAAAAAAATAACAGTAAGGACTACACGTGCAACTGGCGCCTGTAGAAGGAAATGATGATTACCACTTGTGTCCTTTTCTATATTTTGTAAATTCTTGAAAGCAATACTCTTTTGTGTGTTTTAATAACCTCTTAAATTTCTTTCAACAAAACAAACATATGCACACTTACACCCTGCGCTAGGATGCCCTATGTCGTGGGAGGCATGGACATCATGGGCAATCACATTACACAAACATACAAGGCCCCGAGAACAAACATTTATGCTCATTACAGGAATTATTGCTGGATACGGGATACAAGGGCCGGGATACAAGCCATTTTCACGGTTTTAAAGGCAGTGGCGTTTATTATAGAATGACACTTCGATGACAATCTATACAGTTAAATGAACAAACTAAATTGTTACTTATTCCGTTCTCTGTAGCAAAGATACAGATTCTGCGGTCCTTAAATGTATCCGCATGTATCTTCTCGTAACTTCTCATGGATACAAGTTACTATAGAGGAGTCGTTTGCAGGGTATTCATACTTAGCTCATGCTTTTATCAATAACTAGCTACGGCCCGTGGTTTTACCAACGTAGACTAAAATTTTCTCTTTACATCAGTTATATGTCGTGGCGTGATGTGATAAACTAAAACCTGTGTGCCTAAAACTTTTCTCGATAAATGGACTATTCCAACACATTTTTTTAAAATTCTAACCAGTAGGTCCTGACATTAGCGCGTTCCACTAAGCAAGCAAACTGGTTAAAGATTTAACATTAATATTATGATATTTATTTTCGGCACACTGAAATTAGGTAGACATTTTTAATGAACACCTTCCTGCAAACCTATAGTTTACTCATGAACATGGCGCATGCAACTGTGCCCAAATATCGAGCAAATAAAATAAATAATTTACATGGTAAATATCCAGATAATAACACTAACCGACCTATATTAACCGAAACGTTCTTTAACTTATTAGTAATCTATGTGACACTTATACGAATCGCCGAATTAAATAACAAATAAATAGAAGACCATTACTTCGGAAATGGTTGGCCATAGGACAACGAAAAACCTCTGGACCCGCAGCGCGGAAATGTGGTACCGATAACGTGGATACCGCAATGTTTAATTCCGCAATTGAGTTACTTTTTAAACCTTATTTTAATGTAAGAACAGTTCACTTTTCAATATCACGCATTTTCAAAATGACTGTAGAACAGATTCAGTATTTATCAGTCCACAATCTAAATGGAGGCTATCCCGGGACGCGTATATTATTCAAGTGACGTTTTTCGAAATAAAGTGATGAAAGCCTATAATCCCCACCCATTAAGCACTCATTGTGGAAGCGATCCCGGGAGCACTTTTTACAAAATCATTTTTCGTAATTAAACATTTTGCTTTTGGATTATCGGATTACGAGTAAAAGCTTGTTGTGATTTTAATTTCAAATTTGTGAGGCGGTTGAAATGTTCGTTATTTTGGAGATATTAATTTTCGTGCCACCTTCCAGCTCGGATTTTATGGTAATTTTATTTTACATTGTGCATATATTTTGTTTTGTAAAGTAATTATTATTTGTCTAGTTGTAATTAACGAGCATATGAATAAATAACTTTTTTAGGTTACTAACCAATATAATAAGCATGCGCATATATTATTTGAGAATATTTCAGAGAGAACTGTTTAAACGTTTTAATGTCTGTTTTGTCATAGTTGCGGCCAGCAGCTTTACCCACTTGGTGATGAAAAACAGTGACGATGGTGATGCTAAAAAATAACCTTTGTGTTATTCCAAAATGTGAGCTACCTCCATATAAAATTTCATGAAAATTGGTCCAGCAGTTTGAGCATGAAAGCTTAACAAACAAACATACTTACATTTATTATATTAATACTAACTGCACCCCACGGTTACTCAAAGTGAATTGGTACGTGGTATGGATGATTTTTGTGTTTTTCGGTGATCCCACGGGAACAGTAAATATTATTGGGCTAAAAACCTAGAGCTAGAAGGTATAAGTCTTTTTTTATTCCAAATTTCATGAAATCCGTTCAGCCGTTTCAGCGTGAAGGAGTAACAAATAAAGAAACGACAAACACGGTCGCCGTGGCGTAGTGGTTAGTGTCAGTGACACGACTACTGAGTCTCCGGGACTTTGGGTTCGAATCCCGGCTGGGGCAAACATTAGTGTGATGAGTGTAGATGTTTGTCCCGGATCTTGGATGTTGTGTGGTGTGATTGTGTGTGTGTCCATACCTCCCAGAAAAAAAAAACTGACAAATGACAAACGACAAACAAACTTTCGTCATTAAAATATTATTGTGATATAAGTGTGATTTAGTAAGGATAAATTACTGTGTAATACACCTTATACGTATAAAAAGTTCTGTACAAGAAATCACAAAATGTGACAACTACATTTTATACTAATGTCATTAATCAATCAATCAATATTCTTCATTGTTAATAAATGGTAACAATCTTGTACAGTTTCTTACTTACCATGTACATTGTACATAGTAATCTCCTTACATTACAAGATTACACATTTTCAAATTGCTTCACCTACATGCATTGTATTATAATGTGTTTTTTACGTATCTATTGTCCAGACACCATCTCACCTGATAGTCAGTGAAGATGTCGGCAAATAATGCAAAAGTGACTATCTCAAGTACAACCGCTTGACTATTAACTTAGATTTTAAGTCTGGAAGTTAGCTAGGCAGCCACAAAAAGGTAACTTATCAGCGTAGATTTCATAATATAAAAAAATTATGATCTCAAAAATGTGAATTCCAAATTAGACACATTAATTATCAAGGCAAGCATTTATTGACGATTTTCAGAGTACTAAATTTTTAGGCATATATATAATATATAGACTCTAAGCTGTCATGGAAAACACATAACTAATGAATACGCGTGTTCATCTATACATTGAGATAATAGCTTTGTTAGAATTATTTTATCTCCGATGTTCTACACTTAAAAACATTTGAGTTGCGCCTACAGAAATCTTTGCGCTCAACTAAGGCACGGCTGTTTTAGTAACGCAAGCGATTGTAAGATTACTCATAACTATTTTATAACGAACACTGATACACAATGATACAAACACTAAAAACCACTAAAAAGCCAAAGTAGCTAAATTGCCAACAGAGAGTGCTTGCATAATTACTGACTAAAATTCATTTCCAACCAATTTCAGTTTCAAGTTGCATTGTCGATTTACGATTCTCATCGGGTATCAAAATGATATCTGGATACAATATTGCTTGCATGTAGGGATGCAACGATTTATAGATATTGATTTTGTCGATTTTCACAGCACAATTAGTCAGTGTTTTAGTCCAGTCGGGATAGACATAAAAATAGCCTTAAACAGAAAAAATTAGCGTACGCGATATTTTTTTTTAAACGTCGTAGGGGGTGGTTGGAAGTCTACATTTTGATTTTCGGGACAATCCCGCCATTGGGTTCGCCGCCATCTTGATTTGACGTTGATTTCGATTTTCTAAAATAACTCGTTAATTTGCAACTTTAGAACAAAAATGGTAATATCTAAAGTTGTTGGAAATTAAATTTCCCACAGTTCGGGCATAATCGTTTTTACGCTAGGATCAATATTTACAGTTATAAAACAAATAAAATAGAGTGAGAAAACGAGATAGAGCTATATAAATGGTTGGTATGCGTAGTTTTATATTGCTCTTTCTCGATTTCTTGAAAAAATTGTTACCAAAATATGGAACCGACTTCAACACTCAAAAGTGTCAACTTGTTGAAGTCGGTATGATGCGCACAATATTTTAATAAAAGTTAATAATATATGTGCTGGCAAACAAGTAAACGGACCACCTGATGATAACGATCTCCTTTAATCTGTAATACCGGGAGCATTACGAAACGTTACCAATCCTTTGACTATTTTAAGTCGGAATCTGTTCAAAAACAGATTCTTCACAGTGAAAACTTTGAAGAATATGTTTTTGAACAGATTCCGTTTCATCTTACCGACGAGTAATAAACAATTTTTATACGAGAAAAATATGAAATATTTAGATGTTTTTCGTAAATTAATAAATATTGTATTTAAAACGAGTTTCCTCCCTTGGTGTTCCCGAAATTAGGGGAATCTTCAAAAGGATTGTGCGGTTCTTCATAAAATTTGGTATTAAGACCACGACATGAACTAAGATTATAGCCTAAAATATATTCTCATTCAATTTATTTCACACTCATTCTGTAGATACACCTACTACGTATATGATATAAAAAACCATTGAATGCAAATAGCAACTACAAGAAAGATTGTTTGATTTATGATGGAATGACTTCTTATGAATCTTTTAAAATCAAACGGACATTTTACGTTGTAAATTTTCAAAGTATCGTTTATTTTTAATGTAAAGTTAATCGATAGTATATACTATCGATATTTACATTCCGAATAAGGATAGGTGTATCTCTACATGCAGGTTATTGTAAATGCAGTATGATTATCCGATGTTAAGTTGGATATCACGATTTTATTTATTGTCGAATGCGAAGGAAGTGAATCGTTTATTTATGATTATCCATTGATGCTTCTGTAACGGGCTCTGTTTTTCTTTACAATACAATAACACTGTTGTAAAGTAGTGTAAAAAAGTAAACCGTAAATAAAACTTATTTTTTAATATTATAGTGCTACAATGGGCGGTCTTATCGCTTGTAGTGGTTTGTCATTTGTTTTTCAGACCATTTACGGGCTTCAGAGGGTATCTTGCCGATGACTTTACAGAGGCTCGCGGGTGTTTATAGGCAGAGAGGAGGCAAAAATCCGGATGCGTAGTCATTTAAAATATTACAAATAAATAATATATACCTTACAAATGAACTAAGGGCTCGAAAAAAAAGCTAATGACATTAGAATTTGCAATTACTTGTAAGTTCAAGTTCAAACACAGTTCAGGCGCATTTGTCGTTACTGCGAGAATTTTCATGTAACTTATTTGTTATGAATAAATGACTATGACTATGACTATGACTAAATCAAATTCTGTTATATCAGAATTAACTTTAATGAACTGTCCTAATTCGTTGTTTTTTTTTTGTTTATTAGGACTTTTATTAAAATAAGATGAAAAGACTCAAAATTTTCTATTTAGCAAATGATCAAGCTTTAATATCGGAGGCCCTTGGGCGGTCTGAATGCTCTGATATTGGGCTGGCCACCAGGCTATCCGCCAATCCGCATTGGCCAATATGATGGATTATAGCCGATACTCATGTCTGGTCTGCTCCTCTGGTCTTGCCTTTGGATGCCTAGTGTCCCAGCGAAAACTTATTGGACTGATTACAAACGTACAAACAATAAAAGACAAATTTTCGCCTTTATGATATTAATGTGATTGTTGTGAAGTTTGGCCTGGCGAGTCATATTAGGGCGCACGCCAGGAAGTAGAAATAGGTCGCCGTTGTCGAAAACGACAAGGAGGACATCATCATCATCAATGTGATTGAGAAGTACAACTTTTAATGCTTATCTTAATGCCCAATGATTAGCCTGGAGCGAGCCGCGTCCAAAAGCTTCTTGTGGCGATTATTGGGGAAAGCGTTTGTCCAACGGTGGACATCCTACCACTGAGATGATATTCCTTAACTACATATATGTTTTCGCTAATAATTTAAGCTTATCTAGCGTTTAACTGTAACGATTTAACAGTACGGTAGTAAAATATTGACTGACTCAAGGTGCCTGAATCAGTTTGATGGCAATTTTTCAGTTAAGCGTGCTGTGTCTTTGACAACGAAACGCCTATGTTTCGTTGTTTGATTGCTACTACACAGAAGCTGGGGGTTCGCCCAAACACCGTGAGATTGACGATTAACATTGAACTCCGAAGCTATCATCTCTTCAAAAACAGTAAAAAAAAGCATTAAAAAAAACAAAGTTTTCTACACATAAGATATATTCCATTTACCAATCAATTTAATGATAAACAAATTATTGCATAATTATTTTAAAAAGCTATTCTTGTGTGTATGCCCTTCACCTGTACTTTGTTAATTCATAAGCAAGATGTATTTATGAGTTTAGCTGAAAGAAACGACATGGCCACAGAAAAATGAATAATTGGTGCAATTGGTTGAATAAGTAGTACATACCGTTTTTCTTTTTAAGAAAGAAACTCACTTAAAGATCCTTCTGATATTGCTAATTGCAATATTGTAGTTGGTATATAAAAAAGAAATATTTATCCAATTACGTACGAAGTACAGTTCTCAGTGTTAATCACAATAGGGTGAGGCTCAATCGTGATTCTTTATATGGCTACTTAGCAAATAAAGACTTTCTAGAAAAAAAAGAAAAAAAAACAACTTTTCAAAAAATTATTTTCTAAAAATAATGTTTCTAGAAAAAAAATTGGTTTACGAATTGCACAGTGCACATTACTCGACCCGGGCTTCTATATATAAACAAGCTTTATCATAACGTGTCCTTATCTGCCTAACAAAGCGGCGATCTCATTGACAGCTTGGCCTTATTAGCTTGTGTATGTAACAGAAAAATACTTCGTATTAAAAAGGTAAAAAACCTGAAACAAGAAAAAAATATTATTAAAAATATATAATTTTACCGAGGTTCATGGTTTTAAAAAAGGACTGGCTAACTGACTAACTTTAATTGTGTGAGTAACTAAACTGATAAAAAACGTTTTGTAATGTGCTTACTTTCACGTTAATTAAGAATGTGTTGAAATCGTAAAGGGCTTAAAATTATAACAAGTGTTAAAACTATTATGTACTTTTTAAAGATTGATTAAAAATATTTACAATCCACGAAAGACTTGTAATTAAAATACAAGTATTAATATAACATAATAAATTAAATTAAATCATTTTTTTACATATTCATACATCCCATTCCTCTACTTTCTTTACTGCACGATTTTCTCACTCTGTGGCACGTCACAATGTTGAAGAAAAATTATGCTCAAGTCTGATGCGACACGAATACAGGGACTATTACTCAAGTTGTCATTTTGTTTCGACCCAAAGAACATGAGTGACGTTTCTTTCCCCTTCGCTTATTAGAGTTGTGTGCAAAGTGAACAAAATAATCATGAAAGTTATATTGAAAGTCAGAATGAGCATTTTTGTATGCATATTCAGGGAATCTCACTAACATTATAAAGGTGAAAGTTTGTCTATAGTTGTTATGAATACACAAACATTTATATAGATAGTTTTCTAAGTTTCTTTACTATTTGTTACTTTGAAATCAGAAAAGTAAGATTCTATAAAACTTAAATCCCATGCAGCTCACATTCCGCCTATATATAGTACGCAAAGTCTGAACTAATTTCCCGGTTGACTGGTGCTATTCTCGCACCAGCAATTTCACAGCAAAGTGATTTTCTAAGAAGGTACCCAAAGGGTGGCAGTTGCGTGTCTTCGTCACGTCATGTCTTGTCTAGAGTGCAGATATTTAAGTTTGTGTGTTTCTACATGCATATGTATATATTACAAATGCATATAATATACATTATTTACTCACCCTCTGATATATGTTTTCTAGAAATATTTATTACGAGTTTGATTCGACAATCGCTTTATTTAAGTACACAAAAGTTCGAAAAAAAATGTTAGGTTCCAACTTCATTTTGAAAATGTATTGATATGTTTAACAATGTTTGTCATAACTCAAGTACTACTTTGCTTTAATACAAGTACTATGTTCCTTTTTAATATTATTGAGTGGAGACCACGGACTTGCAAGCGAAGTTATCGTAAACAAAAACTACAAAGCTACTTATAAATTAAATAAAAACTCCAAAAGTCCCAGTCAAATTGCAAGTTTTTGTAAGTGTCATAATGGAAAATTATCTCTCTACTAAGGATCGTTAAAGTATTCTTTTCAAAAATGAGTTCAGAACTTTTTATCATGAAACTTTGCAAATTATTCTGTACAGCTTTCGTCTCGAATTTGTGTCTACTTTTTTTGCTGAATGAAATGGCTGTTCAAGAGTTTTGACGTAAATATTTTTATATTACTTAGTTTTAATTTTACTACATCAAAGATTGCGTGGAAAGATATTATCGAAATGTGCGTATGGGCGCTCATGCACGCTCCTGAATTAAAAAGTTGAACACTTGTAACATTAAAACTTTTAGCCTTGTCTAATAAAAACAAATCAAGGAAAAGGTATTTTTCAATCTAGAGTTGACTTTAGAATCGAGATAATTGCCGTGCAAATATAAATACATTTGAAGGAAAAAAATCGGCTACTAATGGGATTTGCACCCACGACTACATAACGCCGTCCTGTTGCTTTGCCATCTAAGCTTATAGTATCACTCCACAAGCCGTCCGAATGTATTCCTTAGTTGTAGATGTTTTTATTAGCGCCATCTACCTTTTATTGTATGAACTATTAATAGGAAAATATCAAAAATTTAAATGTAAATTGCGCCCAGCATGATGTTAATGGAATTAAACCACAAAACTCTCAATATAAATAAAACTATACATAATATTATTTTATAAGGTAAATCTAAGTTCCAAAGTCTGAATAGCCAGACTAATAATAATTTCATAAAATTTTCATTTTTGAATAAGTAGATAATGTTGTTATTGTTTATGATTTTTACATTATAAGTTTTACAAACTTTACAAAAGTTAAGCTATACAACTATACAAAAGCTAAGTTATTACAAACTATAGTCGGAACCCTCTGACTTATTACGTGAGTAACTCCCGCGTTTTATACATTTATAATGTGTCAAAACCACGTCAGTTTAAATAACAAAATAGATTTTTTCAAAAATAATAATATTTTAACGATTATTTGCAAAAATATCATTTACATCATTTTTTAAGTCATGCTTTATAAACAAAAATATCCATAATATACATAACATAATATATACTTGAATAAGCTTGATATACCTCATTTTTTAAAGTTATGTTTAAATATAAAAATATCATATACTCGTACATTTTTTTAAAGCCGAGGATATGCTTTATTTGTTTTAAATCATCATCATCATCATCAACATCTCAGCCATAGGACGTCTACTGCTGGACATAGGCCTCCCCCATTGATTTCCATTGGGGTGGAAAGGTTCTCGAGTGGAGACCACGGACTGGCAAGCGCAGCATAGGACGGCCACCGACCAGGTGGACAGACGACCTGACTAAGATCGCAGGCAAGGGCTGGATGCGGGCCGCTTCCAACAGGTCCTTGTTTTAAATACTGCAATCTAATTAGCGTAGAGTGTGATCAACCGTGAAATATTCATCAGCATCTATATATATCAATCGTCGTAGCTCAAACTTTCCAATCCGCTACAGTACGGAGCGTTACCCAAAATGCATAACAGTATAATTGCTGCGTACAATAACAAAGTTGAATTATAATAATTTATTTAAGCAATTAAAATATATATAGATAAAAAAAATGACATCTAAAAGACTAAATCAATCCTTTTACATAGAATATATTATAAAATTTTACATTTTAAAGAATTTGTGACATGGTTCAACATTGTTCTTTATCTTCAGTAGCCTAAAGATTAAAACGGGTATATAGCAAGCAGGACTGATGACAGATGGAGTCGAGACAGTTAGATTGTCGAGGAAAGACCACAGACAGGCTAGCGCTCCATAGGACGACCTGACTTAGATAGCTGCAGTCTATTTCTATTTCTGTCTCCTCGCTTGTCAATTATGTAGATTACAAGTAGTGCCTCGCGGTTTCACCCGCGTGGATTACAATATTCTCACAACCTAAACTATCCCACGGGAACTATACTTTTTCCAGGATAAAAGTAGCCTTTGTGTTAATCCAAAGTTTAAACTATGTCCATCCCAAATTTCATCGAAATTAGTGTAGCCGTTTGAGAGTGAAGAAGTAACAAACGTACATAAATACACATATACACACAAACTTTCGCATTTATAATATTAGTGGGATAGGATAAACAGTTTTCGACTGGTGTAAACCAGAATAAATACTATTATGTACCTATTGTATATTAATTATATTTTATAAACACAGGTTTTCCTAATAATTATTGTTCCATAGATTACCTTCCATGCATACTTTGGCTTGGAAGGAAATATACGTAACTTTTTAACTTTTTTAGATTTTAAATAGGTGCGATACATAAAGGAACCAGTTCTTAAATAGCAAAAAAAAAACGGTTATAGAGTCCTCTTTATATCGTTTTTTTAAGCAAAAGAGAGCAGTAAAAATATATAAACATAACAAACACAGAGACATAATTAAAAAACCGTCTGTTTTATATTCACAACGCTTTAAACGCCTTTGTCCTCGAATAAGGAAGAAATTCTCTGTTTATTCAGGTGACATTTTTCGCTTAACGAAGATAATTCTTGGTTGAAAGTTTCGTAAGTATTCCACATTATTTATATTTAACTACGGCTCAACTTACGTATATTAGTCGAGTGGGTATCTCGACTATGCGTTACTAAAGCCGTAGTGCGGCGCGTATGCGCGGACGCAGCCGAAAGCGCCTACGCGTGCTCTCTATAAGCTAAAGCTAAATCGAAATTAATCAAATCTTATCTAAATCTAAATTAATCAAAACACGACCAGACACTTTGGACAAAATTATATGTAAATAAATAATTTGTATTTCATTTCATTTAATTTATTATTACCTAACTTAGTAAGCTTCAGGACTTATACAATACTTGGAACCTGCCCCGGCTTCACTCTGGTGCAATGCAGATACTAATGTGTGTAATTTTGAAACAAGAACGCAATTTTAAAGAGATTCACAGCATTTTAAATCCATGGAAAGAGACGAGAAACAATATTATCTAATATTGAAAGATCAAGGGTTTTTGTTTATTTATTTTAATTGCCTAAGTTTTCATTCTCTGTACTGTGCTGGCCAGTGCCATTACTGACAGTTGTACTTACATTTCCTTACCAGGCAGCCAACGCTTGAAATTGATTTTGAGGTTATTCTTTGAGGTTATCCTTCCTGTAACTTAACTTGATACTTTCACTGAAATTTCTAAAGTATAGTACTATGATTTTGCTGGTTAAAGGAGCTGAATGAATAATAATAATCATAATATGGGACAACATTCACACAAGGTCTTCAGGTCCCAAACTAGGCAGAGCCTGTACTATGGTAACCTGATGACTGATATATATACTTATATACATATACACACCCAGACACAGGTCAAACAGACATGTTCATACACACAAATGTTTGACCTGTCCGGGAATCGAACCCGGGACCAGCAGCTCAGAAGGCAGAGTGCTACCAACTGCGTCAACCGACCAGTCTAAAGTGCCAGTGAATGGCACTGAAGTTTGGCTGCAATGATGATATGTCGATATTTGGTGCTGTGTTTTTTTTAAACATAGAGTTAGAGTAGGTTAAAATATATTTATAAATGAAATAGCAAACAGCACTGTCTTCTCAAGTCTACTTAAAGTAATAACATAAAAGACAGAAGTTCAATCTGTTTCCTGGCCGAAGCTGCAGCAACTAAAGAATATCACTAAAAACAAGACGCTCCAAAGTTTTTTAATATTACTGTTGCATTAACATACTGTTGATCTTAAAAAATAAAACAAGTAGAAAAAGATAATTATTCTTTTAGATATTCTAATGTCTGACGGTTATATATAATCAGTTCCTCTGCGATCCTTACTCTAATCAAATTGTATATAAAAAAACATACGGATCGAATTGAGCACCTCCCCACCTACTTTTTTTGAAGTCAGTTAAAAATACGTATAATATCGTTTTGAACATCAACACGTAGACTTTATCAAGTTCTACAAAAATCAAATCCAATTTAACATGAAAGCCATCAGAAACACAATGATTCTACTGGAACTTTTATCTAAATGTACCAAACGATACGCGTCCGAATTGCAGAATTATAAAACGCAAGCTCCTGAAAACACGCTTACCTATTTGCAAGCAAGCATGCTCCTTTCATTGGTTGCACGTAAACGCTCACCATTCAAGCTGCTGGCTTCAAAGGAAATTGACCCCGGTCCTCTGAGTCTTGCTAATACGTGCACGGAACCCGAATGAGACAGTCCGACTATAGTCCGACTAATTTACGCTGTGATTGACATGAACGTGAAATGGGCTTGGCGATTGTACGCATTAGGAATTAGATGTTGATTGGAATGAAGCGTTATTTTCTATACAAGTAAAATAAATAATCACACTATCACATCAAACGAATATTATAAATGCAAAAAGTTGTGTGTAATTAAGTGGGTCTATTTGTTACTCCTTCCTCAAACGGCTGTACCGATTTCAATGCAATTTGGTATCCTAGGTTAACACATAGGCTCATTTTCATCATCACCGTTTTTCATCACCACGCGGGTACAACCGCGGGGCGCTACGTATAACATATATTACAAAATATATTATGAGATTATATGATTTTTTTTTTTAATTCGATCTCCATACAAACTATGAAGCGCTCTGTGCTTTACTCGAGCGCAATTGCAGCGTTTGTATATAACAAAAATACTTACGACAAAAACTTGCTTTAGGCCTTCGAAATTATGGCGAGATGACCCCGACATTTATTAAATATATTCTTTTCAAGAAAATGACAAGTCTTGAGATTGATCCCAAAGACTATAACAATCAAAAAGTACGTATTACATAAGTAAACTAATTATTGTGTAAATGATTCGTAACAAAATAAAAAAAATAAAAACGTATTTATTGCCAATAAAAACACAATTCGTAAACACATAACACAAAAAAGGTAAATTTATAGATAGTACGTACACATTACTTTTTTTGGCAATAGGGCGTACCCCTATTGCCAAAAAAAGCAATGTGCACGTACTATGCACTAATCTGCGTAACCTTGAAGATTACACAGGGCTGGTTTTCAGCGTACTCCTTTGCTCGAATCCGGTGTTAGTCGAGAGTTTTGTTGTAGCAGGTAGTAAAAATAGTACAAATAAAAAAATATGGTATATATAGTAATAATGTTACAAATATACGACGTGCGGGAGACAACGTTTGGTATTTTATTTTAATCGTAGAATGTTAAATGGCTAATCTAATATAATTTGTATTTTAAAATGCAAATCAGTCGCTAATCCAAATTCTAAATTGCCTATTAAAGCTTAACAAGCCTCATAAACATAATTGACTTTTTGATTGCAAATTGTACATCAGACATGCTAGTAAAGTAGATACTTTAATTTAGTGAATTTGTTGCCTGAAGCCCGTAATAAATGAGTATTGCCAAATAAAACAAGCACTTTACATATAAATTTGATTTTAAATTTATTTATTTATTTATTACAATAAGTACGGCAGTTACCACTTACACTTATCGTTAGTTTATAACATAATAATTATTATCACAGTCAAAAATAAATAAATATTTGATTGAAATCATACGTCAGATACAAAAATAAAATTAATTGAAATAAACAAAGTCAAAAAAATTATGTCACATTTTTTCGCAAAAAGTCAATAATAGGCGAATAATATTTTGCCACCTGTCACAAAATATGTCACATTCAGTGTTGGTGTAATATACATTTGGTGTTTCGAATTACCATTGCATTTGAGTTTAACTGAAAAAATCAAGTGTCTCGGTCGTAAACTGACGCACTTCAAGCGGAGTGCGCCGCTTATCAATGACGCCATACACGCCCAACACACCGTCAGAGAAAATCATGTGTGCAGCCTGTTTTTTAACCGAATTCAAAACAAGAGGTAGTTCTTTGTTCCACTGTATATGGGACGGTCGTCATGGCTCCATGATCAGCGACACTGACTTTGGAACCGTGTACCGCGGGTTCGAATCCCGGCTGGGGCAAACATTGATGTGATGAGTATACATGTTTGTTCTCGGGTCTTGGATGTTTGTGTATTTTAACTGTAATATTTTTTTTTTAAACCTGACTAATGTAGCCAGCGATAATGATTTTGTAACTTAAACATAGCATAAATAACGACAATAGCCATGCCAGCTTTATAATTACTATTTATGCTAATTATTCTATGAATGTATAAAGCACGAAACCGCGTTCTCGAGCGCCCCGTATTTTTCTTGTAAAAGACCACAGATTGTGGTTGAAACTATAGTTGGAACCCTCTGACTTATTACGTGGCGATTCCCGTGCTTTACACATGCATGATGTGTCAAAATTACGTTATGCCAATGTGCTCCTTATTTCAATCGGATGTAGTTTGATAGTCGCAAAAAAGGAGTGGCTTATCCATGCTATTGTGTATATGTATATTGCCCTCAACGTACTCAGCTGTCTAGGGAATCGACCCAATTTCATGCCTTCTATTGATAATCTGAGATATTTCATTTCCTGTTTATAAAAATACTCAGCAAATATTCGATGCCCAACATAAAAGAATACCATCAACACTTCCCCCCGCCCCTCCTCTGCCCGTATTCCCCAAAGAAAAATGACGTGAAACAAGACACCGTTGATAGAGGTCACAATTTATTGCCGCCATTATCGAGGCAATTCTTGCATTTGCCACGAATCAGATAACCGGTCCCTAGACAGTTTTGGGACGACAATTGCCGATTTGTAACGGAGATACCCGAAACACAAATGGGCCATAATCACGTGTGTGTTTCCTCTGTCTCACTACCAGAATGACTTCCAAACTTTTGGTCCAGCATTTTTATTCCTTCCTACCATACATGTCATCTGGTAGGTAGATCTGACATTCATCGATTTTATAATTATATTATGTATTATATTGATTTACTTGCTGAACCGACAGGTTGTCCTGTCTTAACTATGAATATTGAATTCGAATTCGTATAGTTAATAATTAACACATTCTCTTCGATCAGTTGTATTCTTGATCGAAGCACATTGCACAGAGTACACATTCTGTCAATCGCGCCAACTGTCAAACAACTGACAGCTATGTCAAACTCCATAAAGTAACATTAAAAAGACGTGTGGCACTCGGGGACTGCCGTGGTAAAGCTATTGCATAGCATTTTTTATCAACTTATGCAATTAATATTTTATTAACTTATGCAGTAACGCCGATACAAGCAATGCCACCTAGAGGCGAGTTACTGAACTAAACAGACAAGCGTGATATTTCAAAAAAGTCATTAAAAGTTTTGCTTTTCATCGATAGATGGCAAAACTAAAAAGTATCACCGCTGTGCCGGTCGGAGTGAGGGTGTTAGGTTATTTTCGTTACGGAATTTCTGGATTCGATCTCCACGCTCAAGGCCCGCGATTGAAGCTATGCAATAGCTTAAAAAGCTTATATTTTTTTTAAAAAAAGGACAGCCCAGACAAAAACGATCACAGAAAACATTTCATCAACCTCCGCGTTGTAGTCATTTATAAAAAATATATGACAATATGCATAGCTACAATCAGCAAAATCTATTACAACTGAGAAAAAGAATTTTAGAAGGTAAGTTATTACTACAATAAACAGTGATTCGTGCTTAAGCTAATGATTTTAAGCAAAGGAGTAATTCAATTATAATTTAAGAAATAATGTTTTATGTTTGCACGTCTACTTACAGCCTGAATGCTGTACACTACATTGATTAAAATATTGGACAGTGTTTTATCGAATTAACTTTTGATTTTGATGTATTTTTTGTAATCTAGAACCGGCTCGGACTCACGTGACATTTACCGGAAAAATTACGTCCGATTTCGAAATACTTCTCAGTTCTTCTTTTAGAAGTCATCAAGCTATGCGGGAGCGAGCGTCAGCGTAACTTTATGACGATTGTGCTGCATCCAATGATGTTTTACTAAAGATGACGCATATTCATACTGCGCGGTGCTCAGATTTTGTTCCTTTACGATATAAACATGCTTACTGCGATAGATAATACGGTACAAATTATATTATATAATTCATGTAATGATAATGTTCTAGAAAACATCGTAACCCGTTTACTGCGGACCGTTTGAAAGCAATGGCTGCCGCTAACTGCAAACATATAATGGCGGCAATATTATTTTAAACATTGACCTAAGAAATGGTTTCAAAAAATGAAGAATAACAATGACTCTTGATCCGTTACACGATTTATTTTATCAAGATTATTAGATAATTAAGAAATATAATAACAATTTACTGTCTAGTCCTAGGTAAAGCTTTTATTTGTTTACTTTTTTAATGAAATTGAAAGCGCAGATAGGAATTTTCTTAATAAAAAATGTTTTCCAAGTTAGTAATTAGAGCTATTTCAATTGAATATCTACATTATTGTGCTACCTCCATACATATTTTAATATACGTTTGCCACAATTCAAAGCAGATAGTTTTAAGAAACTCCACCTTAAATGAGTACATTTTTTTTTTAACATTCACACAAGGTCTCCCAAACTAGGCAGAGCCTGTACTATGGTAACCTGATGTCTGATATATATACTTATAAATATACTTTTATACATATACACACCCAGACACAGGTCAAACAGACATGTTCATACACACAAATGTTTGACTTGTCCGGGAATCGAACCCGGGACCAGCGGCTCAGAAGACAGAGTGCTACAAACTGCGCCAACCGACCCGTCAAATGAAATTTCGCAAATAAAATTGGGGCTTCTGCACCGCTTTAAGTGATAAGCCACTATTATAATAAATAGTAAGCTAATAGTTGAGAGCCAGTGCTCTGGCAGATGTAAGGCGTGATAGTAAAGAAATTACTAAACCCAATCTGCTAATGGATTGAATCAGGGATGGAATAGGTCGTTATGAAGGTCCGAGCTTCGATGTAATTGAAGACGCTTTTATATATTGTTATGTGTAGGTAATTAGTATTAGAATCGGAAAAAAATAAATATTAGTAACATTTTTTTATCTCTCACTCATATACCCGCACTAGAATTCCCTGTGTCGCGGGAGGCATGAACACACAATTACAGCACACAAACATCCAAGACCCAGGATAAACACATTACTTATCACATACATTTTTGACCCTGCCGGGATTTAAACCCAGGATCCCCGGGAACCAGAAGTCACGTCACTGACGGCAGTGGCACGACGACCGTCACTTGTTATATACCGTATATACGTTGTCTTAAACAATCTGGAATTTTTTTTTTTTTTTTTTTTTATTATCATTCACACAAGGTCTTCAGGTCCCAAACTAGGCAGAGCCTGTACGATGGTAACCTGATGACTGATATATATACTTATATACATATACACACCCAGACACAGGTCACACACAAATGTTTGACCTGTCCGGGAATCGAACCCGGGACCAGCGACTCAGAAGGCGGAGTGCTACCAACTGCGCCAACCGGCGCCATCAAAAATTCAAATATCCGTCAAATATTTCAGTGAGAGTCTTTTTAGGATCCTTTTGTTATAGTATAATATGACGTAGCGTATAATGATAATTATAAATAATCTATATGCATAGTATAGATTAGTTATAATTATCATTATACCTTATGTCTATTCTATGGGCATATTGTTTTTGATAAGTTTTCATTTGGTAATTAGTTATCACCTCATTACCTCATTCACCTCGCCTTTGTTGTGTCCTTGTTGTGATTGTGATTTTTAAATTACCGAACACTGAAGAAGTAAAGATAGTTGTTAAATATATGCAAACAGTTTTTCTGCTTTATTCAAACCATTACCACCGCAAACGAAAAAAAAGAAAAGCGTTTACGGTATGCGTGCTAATAATAAATGGTACATAGAAATAATAATATGTAGAAACGTAACCGATTTCCCCCTAAAAAAAGGACACAGTGAAAAAAAGCACATACTGAAAAATACTAAAACTAAGAAATAAATGACTCAAAAAATATTTATTATTGACATGAATAAATTAGATCTTATAAACTAATTAAAGTAAGACGCGTTTCTACTGACATAATTTTCGCTTAATAACATAAAATATTTCTGCGTAGCGCTGGTTTGAGAGTAAAACATAATGGTTTCGAGAAATCCTATTACCCTCGCACAACACAATCAAAGCAATTCTCATTATCAAAGCTCACAAGTAATTTGTGATTCGAATTGATCTCGAATCAAACAAACATACTCGGAAGGTCGATCACACCCGACTCATTTCACGCGCCAGTTCTCACGTCAATCACAGTAGGAATTAGCTCAGCTATTATATTCCTATCGTTTGTATTACAGTCACGTGACTTGACCCGGGAGGTTGGTTCAATTTCCTGTAAAAGTAGCTGACCAAATATACGTAGAGTCTGATAGAAGCTGATAGTGTCCTATCAGATTCTAACTATAAGAACAGATAAGAACTATAGATGACTTCTTAGCGATAATACCGCTAATTGTGCAACGTATTATGTATCTGATAAGGTTTTATTTTATAAATATTATTTTGAGTTTATGTTGTTACATGTTACATTGTACAAGTACAATGTTTGACGGTCGTCGTGGCTCAGTGATCAGCGACACTGACTTTGAAACCGCGACCCCGGGATCGAACCTCAGCCGGGGCAAACATTTCTGTGATAAACAAAGATGTTTGTTCTCGGGTCTTGCATGTTTGTGTATTGTGATTGGGTGTGTCTATGCTTTCCGCGACACAGGGTATCCTAGTGCGAGAGAGTGTGACAAAAAAAACAGTGTTATTTATCTATCTATAAAGTATTTGACTGTAAAAAGTATGCTTGCATGGTCTTAATAATGTATTATTAAATTTTTTTGCTATCGATGATTTGTTGTATCAAAATATGTATAGATTTTAATAATAAATTTTATTCGATTTTTTTAAATTGTGAATTTTTATTTACATATCTAAAAAATATTAAAGTAACAATTTAAAAAAATATACATTATAAAGTAAAATAATATTAATAATATAATTTATTAAGCCGCTATGTTCCAGTAGGTAACGTTCCTAATGCACGCTTTGCTAACTGAAATTTTGCTACTGTGACAAAGTATATATATATACATACATTCCTTATGAGCGTAGGACGGGTGTGTCTCTGGGGCAACCAGTAAGGTAGTGCGACACATGACATCATTAAGACACCCATATACCAAATGTTATTTGAGACGTGTTAGAGCAGGATAGCAGCGGAGTCGCGAGCGCGGCCTGCGCCAGTCATCACGGCCCTCATCACGAATTAGCTTGTATATTTTTACACTATTTCAACCGTCATAAGCCGGTTTACCTTTCAATATAAAACAGTTGTCACTTTATTTTATCATCAATTATTAACCGACTTCAAAAAAAGGAGGAGGTTCTCAATTCGACCCGTATGTTTTTTTTTTCTTTTTTTGTGTTTGTTACCGCATTACTTCCGACTGGGTGAACCGATTTTGATCGTTCTTTTTTTTATTATATAGCCTATATCAGCCAAATTGGTCTAATTATAAACAACGAAACTAAAATGAATCTGTAAATTTTATAACTTGAAAACTAATAAACGTAATTAGATATGGATGGCGTATCTATAAGGTAATGTAATTACAGCTTCATACTATTGAATACATTTTAAGAGCTTCTTCACCATTCTTAATAATAAATATTAATTCTTCAATTAGGCTGCAACTGCTATACCTACCGGTAAAAAAAAAAAATGATTTCACGTAGCGCACGTATTGTCGACGAATTATTTATCGACGCACTTAGGCGACGAATTCTATAAAATGGAGAAACAAGAGCTTAATACAACAGCAAGCAACATTTAAATTTATACATTTTCTTTATTTTATGATAGCGACATTTTGCTTCATGTCAAATTAATTCGAAAAGAATGCGAAGATATCATTTTATACGTTATGAATAAGTTTCAAATCAAATCAAATCAAATGTCATTTATTGTAAACACAGGTAATATAGATCACAGATAAAAAACGTCCGCTGTGCTTAGCCTTTCGGCATACAATATTGTACACTATACAAAAGAATAAAATGGGATGAAAATATTTTTATGCTTACAATAAGTACAAATAAATAATCAAAACGATACAAAATAAATACTGAACATAATCTAAAGGTTAGTGACAACTTATGTTAATCCATTATATTTGTCACATTGAATTTATCTTCAATATGTTTTATATATATATAGTTTTGAAGTATAATAATATTGTGCTGTTAATGGCAGCTTCTCAGAAGCTTAAGTTTTTATACCTCCAATAAAACTTGGAACTTCTTATCCATTCTTGAGGACTAAAAGGGTAGGACTAGAAAGGCATAATTTTAACTTTACAGGCGGGTCTTGACGCACAGACGAAACGTCAAAGTAAGTTTATAACAAGCCGTTGTTATCTCGTAAAGAAAGTCTTGAAAAAGATAAAAGTAAGAAAGGTAGAATAATATTGTTATATAAACTAGTGAGAATTGATTATTGAAAGGTAATATAAAATATGCGGCGTAAATTTTTTTTTAGTCAAAATCGTTATTTATAAAATTTTATTTATTTTTCACACTTAGACCCCCGCGCATACACATAATCACACTACACAAACACCCAAGACCCGGGACAAACATGTACATGTCATGTTTGTCCCGGGTCTTGGGTGTTTGTGTCTAATCGCACAAATATTTGCACCTAACCTACCTATGTAAAAAAAGGGTCAACAAACATATGATTACATATACATATAGGTTACATTCTAGCATTTGGTTACTTATGATATATTATGACCTCAGTTCTTCGAAATAATACAGCAACACTACAGCTCTAAATACAAAGACTTAAGCGTCAGATAAAGTTGCGTACTCGAAAATACCAGAACTCATTATACCGTGGATCTCATCTGAACACCAAAGTTTTTCCTTTCAAAACCGCAGCCAGCATAAGAAAGTTATAGGACCAGCTGCAGAATTCTTGCCAAGTAATTATACGTATTCCACTTTGGTAAGCCTTTGAATTTGAAAAAGTTTTGCCCACTCAGCATAACTGTTGCTTTGGTTTTAAGGAATTTAGATTTGTACTATTTCAGAACTTGGGTTGAAATGTGGGTAATTTCAAAATTGCGTTTCAAATTTTTTCACAGAAAAAACAATATTGAGAAGTACCTATATTCTCAATTTAGTATTAATTTAGTACATAATTTAGTATTATATTTAGCATACTCCATGTACACACTAAAGATATTAAAACTTAAATCTATAATTCGTGGTAAAATCCCAATTATCATGTGAATTAATAAACGTGTAATTTGAACCACATTATTTTATCATGTTTTTACAACTTAAACTCAGCATCATAATGGTTTTTTAATTGAAGGCACATTTGTTTGCAGAAGCTATTTCAAAACGCATTAGAAACCGAAAAGATAGCGAAAATTGAGACGAAAAACTAACTTCCCGGAAAACGCAATTACACAAAATGGCGACATTACTTCCAACCCGTCGGATTATAAGCTGTTCATAAAACACGAAAACTTTTTAAAATATATGAGATGACCCAATAGAGTCGTAAAATTGGCTGACTAATTTCGTTGTCATATATGTGATATATCACTTATGGTTATTGGTTTTGTTTGTGTTTAACGCCTATCTTGAGGCTCACATGTCCCTTCATTATAACTATTTAGGGTTGTACAATCGACTCGCATGCAAATCACCAAATTAAATTATACCATTTTATTATGTGATGCATGAAATTGTTATAATCAAGTAATGTTACTCTCTAAATATGTATTTGGTAAATAAAGCTAGCTGCTGTCGTTTGTATTTTTAATGGTAACAAATTCAGACCTAATGGCCGTTAAGGTCGAAAAGTTCTCGAGTGGAGACCACGGATTGGCAAGCGCAGCATAGGACGGCCACCGACCAGGTGGACAGACGACCTGACTAAGATCGCAGGAAAGGGTCGGCAAGTCGCTTCCAACCGGTTCTTGTGGAAATCAATGGGGGAGGCCTGTGTCCAGCAGTCAACGTCCTATAGCTGCGATGAGCATGATGAAATTCGCAAAATCGTCACAGATACACTAACTAAAGTACCTATTTGAGGTTAAACTTGATTACCCATAAACCATCGATGCCGTATTCTGTAGTCTGTTAGAACATCGTGAATAGCTCATCATCATGGTAGTTTTTTCAACTCAGTAAATTCTTGCTTCGTAAACCAACAGCCGTCAAGAATCATCAGACCATCACAAAGTTCCCTGCTGCAGAGGGAATGATATAACCTGGAGCTGGAACTTTCTGGAACTCGACAACCCGCCCTGGGCACGCGTGAGCTACATAAACCTATTTCTAGAGAGACAGGTTCATGTGACAGCCATTGAAACTATTTTGGGTGGATTCATTCAACCATATGTAAAAACAGCAATGGAATAACCAACATTTTTAAAATTTAGCAATCGAATGTTTCTTGGTTACAAACAGCATACACCCTCTGTTTATTTTTACACCATTACGTAAGATTTATAACCTGGATGCCCATTATCTACTGGAATACCGACTTCGGTTGCAACGGAAAAGGGTAAAAAGAGAATTCGCCTATTTGTGAATTCAGATCCTGGCATGCCACTAATACCGGGCAGGCACGAAATTGCCAGAATAAAACTGTGAAACTGATTTCTTTTTGTATTTTTATTAACCATTGCAATAATTGTATATCAAAATAGAGATAAGATTAATATACTAACTTTATCGATCGATATTTTGTAACTAACTATAATTTGTAATCCTGCTTCCTACTTATCCAACTCCAACTAATATTATAAATGCGAAAGTTTGGATGGATGGATGAATAGATGTTTGTTACTCAATCACGCCAGAACAGCTGAATGGATCTAGATGAAATTTGGCACAGAGATAGATTATAGTCTGGAATAGCACATAGGTTACTTTTTATCACGGTAAAATGTATGACTCCGGTGGAATAATTAATGTAGCGGGAAAATCCCAATCCACGCGGGTGAAACCGCGGGGCGCTACTAGTAATATTATAAATGCGAAAGTATGACTGTGTGTATGTTTGTTACCTCTTCACGCTCATACGGCTATACCGATTTCGATGAATTTGGTATGGAGTTAGCTAGCTTATACCCTGGATTAACACATATAATATACACATATAATAACACATATTTTCATCATCCTCTTACCATTTTATTTGTTCATACTGAAAAGAAAGCATCGTATTTTGGGTTTCCAAATGTTTTAACTGTGCTTACTGTTACTATTAGTTCCTAAACTTGATACAAATGCAGGCTTTGTCTGACTGAAATCCGCCAATCTCCAAATTTTTGTCAGAAAAACTTCAAACATAGTTAAAAAGTATTAATTACCAAAATTATTTATGTATCTGGTTTGTGCTTGAACAAAATGAATATTTACGTTCCAGTACGTTAATAAGACGTTAATAATACCATTAGCAAAAATATTGGCTCTAAAGTTTAGCTTTTGTGCCAACAACGTCTAAAAACAAACTGCTAAGCTGTCAAATTTAGTTCACTAAAAAAACACTCACCATCACTTTCATTGAATAAAGCCAAGAGAGTGGAAAATAATATTTTGTTCAATAGATAATATTATAGCGGCTGAAAATACTCTCAGTAAGTGATAATTATATTATATTGGCAATAAAAAGACTTGAAATTATGCTGGCGTTAGTAGAAATTGTGATCTGTGTCTGTATTATAAAATCCGAAGAATAGAAAAGTTATTTTTAGAATTAGAAACAAGCAATAGGATTTCAACTTTAAAAAAATTAAAGATCATTGTCGATTTTTATGACTAAATAATCGATTATACTGGTAAGAAATTGTGTGAATGGAAAACGAGGGAGCCTTTTCCAAGGGCTTAAATAAGTACTTTAAGAACGACTCACTTTCCAAAGTAAAACTCAGCTTTTTTCCGGCTTAAGAAACGGCAAACAAGCAACCATCCATCTTGCCCTTCTCCCCTGGACCCCTGCAGTGAGCAGACGTGTCTACACAGTCCCCGTTTTAATTTAATTTAAAAAATAGCGCTAAAAGTTTGTGAAGTAAATTGGTGCAAATAATAGGAACGCATACGCTGAGAGAAGGTGCGTAAATATATCGGACAGCCCTGTGTGCGATCGGTGAGTTCATAGTTTACTCCGTATACGCACACTGACGTAGGTCGTGCAGTATAGACGCGGCTGTAACCTGTCACAGCGCGCACACACCCACACGCGAGTGGTGTGATTCACCACCTGTTGCATCTTCGATTCTCCACCTTTATGCGTACTCGCACTACCTGAAGTGTTCTGTTTGCCTAGTACTTGTAGTACGATATCGTTGCGTTAAAGATGCGCCGCACCCCACCCCGCCCGAAGCCTGTGCCCGAGTCATCCTCGCCACTAACGCATGCACAGTCGGACTCTAATATAAGTCGCTCCCCTATCGCTGATTCGCTAGCAGTGCCGACCATTACAAGAGAGCATGTCATGAGTGACTCGAACATTTCCTTGCGGAAGAGAAAGAGAGAAGACAACTTGTGTAGGGATGAAATGGTTGAAATGTTCGCACAGCTGAAACTAGAGCAAGAAAACAAATTTCAAGCACTTATGAGTACAGTACAGTCTGGCATCGATACACATACAGAACAAAACAGAAGTATATCCACCTCAATAGAGTTTCTTTGCAAAAAATACGATGAGATAGTCACAAAAATTCAAATATTGGAACAAGATAAGCTAACAGATCACAAGTACATTAAACAACTGGAGAGCAGAATTGAACAAATTGAAAAAACTTTACAAAGCTCGAAGCTGGAGGTGCGTAATGTACCAAAAAAGGAAGGCGAGACCAAAGAAGACCTGCTAAAAATAGTTACAAAAGTGGGAACCTCTCTCAACATCCCGGTACAATCAGTTCAGGTACGTGACGTTTACCGTATTAATACAAAAAAAGAGGGTAACCAGCCGATTATTGCCGAGTTTTCAACTGTGCTCTTTAGAGACAAGATTTTAGAATCGGTTAAAACCTACAATAAAAAGTACCCTACCTCAAAGTTTAGTACCTCAAATTTGAAAATCGATGGCCCGACTGTGCCGGTATTTGTTTCCGAGACCCTTACCCTGCAAGCCAAAAAGCTATTCTTTATGGCAAGAGAATTTGCCAAAAGAAACAACTACAGATATTGCTGGACCTCGCGAGGAAAAATTTACATCAGGCGGAAGGATGGAGAGACTCTCATTCGAATTAACAGCGAGCGCGATTTAGAAATCGCTGAATAATAATAATAATAATAATAATAACGTTTATTGGTATATAACATTACTACAAACTTAAGTATTTTTTTTGGCCCCCAAACTAGGTCAACCTGTATTTTGGGGACCTCCTTCCTATATGGTACATTTATTAATATCATGTCATTGAATCACGTTATTCAAAAAATTAATTTAACATTTACTACTAAGTTTTAAGAACGTATATATTCTAAAACTGTTTAATTTAACTAGGTTTACAAAACAAAAATAGTTACGTATTTACAATGCCACGGTAGTGTGTGTGTGTGTGTGTGTGTGCGCGCGTGCGTGAGTTTGAGTGTGAGGAAGCGTGTGGTGTTGGTGGTAGTGTGAGGTTATATACATATGCGGGTGTGTTTGTGTGTGTGTGCAAGTTCAAAAGAAGAGATGGAGAATCTATAGAGAAAGAAAATATATGGAGAAGATAAAGGGAGAGACTGATCGCGATGAACTATAATATTGAATTACTTACGGCTACAAATTCTTCTGTTTTTTCATAGTCCATATTTGATAGCAATCTGTAAATCTGGAATTTACATTCCGAGCTATTAAGTGCGTAAATATTATTATATTTATTAATTTTATTAAATAAAAAGTTAGACATATATGTTGTTTGGCGTTGAAGGTAAGCTGTTCGTGGACGGGTATGTATACAAACCTTTTCCTTGCGTCTTTTTGTCGTTTGTATTTTGTGGTAAGGGGTTATTTTATGTTTATTAAGTACAATATGCAAGATGTAAGTCTGTCTAACAGTTAGCAGTTTGCAATCATTGTACAATTGCCGTGTTGAGTACCTAAACGGCTTGAACAGCATAACTTTTAATATACAACGTTGTGCCCTTTCCAACTTTAAGAGTAATGTTTTATAAGTTCCTCCCCATATAGATATACAATATCTTATGATTGATTGGCAAATTGATTTATAAACCATAAGTATGAGCTCCTTACAGGCAACAAGTCTCAGTTTTTTAAAGACCCAAGACAATTTCCGTACTCTTTCAGTTATGAGGTCAATCTGAGCATCCCATTTGCACTGATCATCAACGATAACTCCTAGGTATCTAAGCTTCTTGGCTCTTTCAATCTCCAAGCAGCTACATAGATGATCTATATTATGATTACAATTATTACTATGAACCCGAATTCTGAAATTATTAGACGGCATAGTGGAGTTATTGATAGAAAATGTGATAAATTTTGTTTTATTTAAGTTGAGAGTCAGTAGATTGAGGTTTAACCACTCGAAAACCATACTAATACCCTCCTCTGCAATTGAGCGCACCTCGTCCCAAGTCTCTCCATGAAACACAAGAGCGGTGTCATCCGCAAAGCTGAATATGGAACCTTTGTATAATGCAATATTGCATAGGTTATTTATGTATATCAAGAAGAGACTGGGACCGAGCACGCTTCCCTGCGGGACGCCAAATGTCATAGGAGTGTCACGGCTAGTAAAATTATTTATTTTTACACGCTGAGATCTATCCTCCAAGTAGCTCATAAAAATTTGGAGCGGTAACCCACGTATACCATACCTCTCCATCCTATCCAGTAGTATGGGGACCGAAACAGTGTCAAAAGCCTTTTTTAGGTCTAAGAAAACACCAATCACTTTTTGTTTATTATCAACTAGGCTAGTAACATGACTAATTAAATGATTGACTGCATCTTCTGTGCTCCTGCCTTTCCGAAAACCAAATTGTGAAAATGATAAGAGCTGTTTTTTTTCCATAAAATGTATTAATTGTTTATTAAGTACTTTTTCTAGTATTTTAGAGAGGACAGGAAGCACTGAAATAGGACGATAATTACAGACTTCGTTTCTGTCTCCATCCTTGTAGACTGGATGAATGAGAGATTTTTTAAAAACGGTAGGAAAGACACCTTTTTCTATGCATAGGTTATAAATCCTTGTGAGGTAGGGAACGATAATATGCCTAGCCTTTATAATAAATATGGTTGGTATGTCATCCCATCCCTGAGCACTGCTTGACTTTAAATTTAGGATTAGCGATTCAATTTCAGTTTCAGTAACTTCTAGCAGAACTAGAGAATCAGGAGAAGATGGAGAAGAGTCAAAATAAACGTGTCTCATCGAATACAGGTCTTTAGAGTTAATTATAGCTTGGGCTAAGTTTTTGCCGATAGATGCAAAATATTCGTTGACTCTATTCACAGAGTCATTAGGGTTCTGTTCTAGTGATAAAAGTTCAGTGGGTGAGGTTTTTAACTTATTAGTATTTGTTATGTCTTTGATTTTATGCCACATTAGTTTACTGTTATTACCTGCCTTTTTTAATTCCGACCTTTCATAAGCAATTTTCAAGTTTTTCAATGTAACATTACAATAGTTTCTATATCTAGTGTAAGTAATTTTAAGTACCTCATTATTAGGAAATTTTCTAAGTTTTAAATGCATACGGTCCCTGTTCCGGATACATCTTAGCATACCTATCGTAATCCAAGGTTTGATGGTTCTTTGACTTCGCGGTACTGTTAAAATTGATGTGTTAAATTTTAAAGAATACATGATCGCGTTAGTTAATGCTTCAGCGGCTTGATTGGGATCAGTTATATCAAATATAAAATTCAGGTTAGTGTTTTGTAAATGACTAAGAGTATTGTCATAGTTAACTTTTTTTACATAATTAGAGGATCTATTTTTAAAAGGGGAGTTTAACTTTAAAAGTACTACTTTATGATCAGTAATGAATGTGTTCAGAACAAGACACGTACCGGTCCAATTCGATTTGATTAATATATGGTCAAGACAGTTTAAGTCTCGGGTAGGTAAGGTATGTCCAGGTAGAAACCCTAAGCCATAAGAAAGATTAAGATACGAAGAGCTGTTTGGATCTTTGTTAGTAGGCTTTATATCTATATTAATATCTCCAACGATAAAGATGTTTTTGTAGTTATTTAATCTATTTACTATGGTTTCTAATGAGTTGAGAAAGTTATTTAATACACGTACTGATGGTGATCGATAAATCGATATAATGACATTATCTTTATATTTAATTATTAAACAGGTCGCGTCAGCGAATACGGGTTCTTCTATGAAGCAGTCCATGTGGTCTTTAGCATAGGCTACTATACCATCATTTTGGTTTTTAGGGCAAGTAGTGAAGAATATATTGTAGTTGTGCATGTTAGGAGGTTTTTTGTGGGTTTCCAACCAGCACTCGGTCAAAATAATGAAATCAGGCTCTATATTGCATCTACATAGTAACAATTGAAATTGGTCAAAATTTTTGAATACACTTCGGATAATGTGTGTGATAATAGTTAGACCATTATCCATATTGCTCAAGTAGCTATGGCAGTCTTCAGGGTCGCATATCAGTGAACGGGTTATTTTAAAATCATCAAGTTCTGTGGATATATTTATGAGTGAGCTATCCATAATGACATATAAAAGAGATCATTGATTCTATCAGTGGGTCAGAAGTCTCATATGTTGCTGGTTGAGAACTATTGACTATAAGATAATAATACACTAAAGTGGATAAATGTAATTGATTTTTGGTGAAGCTTAGGTACTTTGTATGAAAATGTTTATGGAGCTTTATGTTTATGAGGTGGAATATAATAAATTTGGGGTTAGAGGGTTTGTATGTAAGTGTGTGACTGAGTGTGTGACTGTGAGAATAATGGCAAAGTTTTTCTATATAAACAAACATAAATATGATAGCGTAGCAAGAATTGATACAGCTAGGTATGGTAATGAAATTGGAAAATATAAGACAAAACGCTAGTCACTTGTTAGCTTTTAGTCGTTCCAGGTCTTCATCACTGGCAACTCGGATCGCCGGTTGACCATCTCCTTTACGTAGATGTACGAGGCCATGAGAGGTCCAGCAGAATTTGTATGAATTTGTCTTCGCAAAGTCGCGTGCGTGAGTAAACAGCCGCCTATTTTTGGCAGTTAATGTCTCAGAAATAAATACTCTGGTAGAAAGCCCCTTGATGCCAAAAGATGAGGACTCTAATTGGCCATTCCTGTCACGCTTAAACTTTTTGAGGGATTCAAGGAGATCTTCTTTTTTAATCACAGATGTAAATTCTACAATGATGGGCTTATTTTCAGCTTTGGACTTTGTCCTGAAAATATCTTTTATATCATGAGGTTGGATTTGTGTGCTAAGCTTTTCGCCAATCTTTATTATTATTTCGGATAAGTCTTTTTTTGTTTCACCCGCTCTCTGTGTAAAGTTACGTAGTTCAAGGCCCGTGGCCCGAGAATTTCGCTCCATAGTTTCCACTTTGTCTTCAAGCGATTTTATATAAAGAAGGAGATCATTTCTCTCACTCTGCATAGCAGTGAGTTTCTTGTTGAGTTCACTATTCTCTCCCGAAAGAAAGTCTACGGACTTTACTATATTCTCGTTTTGTTGTTTTATTTCACTGACAGCAGTTATCACTGCAGCAAGTTTTGATTCTTGTTTCGCCATAGAAGCAGTAAAGAGCCTGTTTAAATCATTAATAGAGTTTTTCAACTCATCCGCATCAACCTCTCGCTTTCTTTTATTGAATCTCTTAGAGACGAGAGAAGAGCATTCCGCTTCACTAGTTCCAAGTATGGTCAAATCGGGTGCTGAGTCAGAGCTTGTTAGCTGCTGTTGAAGTACATTAGACGAGGCAGCCAGGCGGGGGGCCTCGGCCGGGAGTGTGCAAGATGGAGGGGTGCGTTGTGTGCGCGGCATCGTATCGTTGGAGTATACTAGGATATAAGAAAATTCAAGCAGGAACAATATAGTGCTCACAAAAGACGGGTCACCTTAAATTGGTCACGTCAAAGATACAGTACATATGTGCTTTCCGTCCAGTCTTAAAGGAGCTCCGCAACAGGTAGAATATACACAAAATTGTTGTCTTTTTTGCCGTGTGTGTCAATGTAATAGGCAAAAGGTGATAGCACTAATTAGCACAAGTAAGCTGCTGTTTGACGCCCACTGGTATCCTTATGTTTGTGTATAAACATAGGTTGTTACTCACACAATGAAGTGCACCGCGTCGTTGCCGCTGTGTGGCTCCACCAACTTATGGGCTCCTATTATTTTAACACTATTATCGCAGTTAAAATCTTTATTATATTATTTTTAAAAAACGAAATAAAATATTGTGCAGGTCACAAGCACGTCTGCTCTGGTCAGAGGTCCGAGGGGAAGGAATCTAAATGACTAGCACTAGTATTAATTTATTTTAGTTGCGTATTTCTATGTCTATTTTTTTATAAACTGTATTCTATCTATTTTCTCATGCTCATTATTCTATGCACTAAACTGCACACTCCACATGTACAGACACATACAAAACATTTACATTACACTAAAAACTACCACACAAATGACACGATACCTACATATTTAGACGACCATACCATGTTTACATATAGCGAACCTTCTTATCTCTGTAAAGTTAATAAACAGCTTAACAAAGCTCTAACTTGCACCGTATATACAACAATAAGTAACTACTTTAATTTTGAAATATATCGAATTGACGTACTTGTCTATAAAAAATATCTGACCAACTCTTTGGACTCTGTTACAATGTCATACAATAATGGATAACTCCTTTATAGCCACAGAAGTTGATAACTCCGAAAATATAGAATGTATTTCTATTACAAACTCTAATCATTGTATCAAAATGTTAAATGTAAACGAGCCAAACAGACATAGTTTTTGCATCTTAACTATGAATATACGTAGTATTTACTGCAACTTTGACTATTTCGTAGCCTATATGGATAGTCTCGATATCTCGGTTGATATGTTTGTATTAACTGAATGCTGGACCAATAGTTTAAGACCACCTCCAAACCTAGACAATTATAATATGTATTGGACGAAAATCTCATACAACAAAAATGATGGCGTAGTTGTTTACGTCAAACAAAGCATTGATGTATATGCGTATGAGCCGGGTATAACTGAAGGCAATTGTTTAGTTTGTAAAATCTCGCCAGATTATGTTATTATCTGTACATATAGACCGCCTTGTTTTAGTAACCCAGTACCATACCTCAATTCGGTTGACATTTTTTTGGAGAGTTTTGCATCAACAAATATTGTATTTACAGGGGATATTAACATAGATACTATGCTACCAAACCCGACAAAAAATACAGAGCACTACCTGACCATGATGGCTCTGCATGGCCTACGACAAGGTATTACTCACCCTACTAGATTTAACACATGTCTTGATCATATGATGGTGAAGTGTCAAGCTCCGTGGAAAACATTAGTGTTTGAACAACGAATCACAGACCATCAGCCTATATTATTATACATTGATAATACAAAAATACCCAAAAAAATGATTGTTTATAATAAAGTAACATTGAATTACGATCGAATAAAAGAAGCATTATCTCAGGAGTCTTGGAATGAACTATACTTAATTGAAAATAATGCTAATTTATCAGCTGAATTATTTACAGTTAAATTACTAAAAATTATTAATGATAACACACAAATCAGAAAATTGCCAAATAAAAATCAACCATTAAAGCCATGGATCACAAGAAGTATCATCAGATCTATAAGAAAAAGGGATAAACTTCACAAAAAGGCCAAAAAAATACCAGAAGATGTAGAAGCTAAAGAAAAATACACAAAATATAGAAACACTTGTAATAAAATTATTAAAACATTAAAAAAAGAGTACTATAAAAATAAACTAATTAAAAGTCAAGGCAACATAAAGGAAACATGGAAAATAATTAAAGAAGTATGTAATTTCAACCAAACAAAGGTGTCGTCTCTGGAACTTTTGGATATAAGTAGTAACAAAACAGAATCTCTTAATAAAGTCAACACATACTTCACCTCTATCGGAAAAACGCTCGCTAGTAAAACCTTGCAGATGCTTGACGTAACTGAAAGAAATCTAGCAATGTTCGCAAAAGCAAAAAATCAACCTGTTAGTTCGATGTCTATGTTACCAACTGACCCATATGAGGTTAAATATTTAGTCATGAGTCTCAAAACCCAGAGCGCTCCAGGTTGGGACAAGATCACAACAACTTTGATTAAAAAGTTCATTCACATGCTAGCCGAACCAATATCACACATATGCAATGTGAGTTTGGATACAGGTGTGTTTCCAGATGTTTTTAAGAAAGCAATTGTATGCCCAATTTTTAAAACAGGTGATAAACAAAATCCTACAAACTACAGACCCATCTCTTTGCTTTCCACCCTATCTAAAATATTAGAGAAATTAGTTAAGAAAAGGGTAACACAATATCTAAAGAAAGAAAACTTGTTGAGTCAGAATCAGTATGGATTCAGAGACGGTCTGTCAACAGAAGATGCTGTGCTTACTTTAACTAATAAAATAACGACCTACTTGGATCGAGGTTACAAATGCATTGGGGTATTTTTAGATTTACAGAAAGCGTTTGATACCGTGTCTATCCCTATATTATTAACCAGACTTGAGAACGCTGGAATTAGAGGACTGGCACTTGACTGGTTTACTGACTACCTGACAGGAAGATCACAGCGACTTAAAATTGAGGGCTATGAAAGTGACAGTGCGGCTTGCACCTACGGTGTTCCACAAGGCAGTACACTGGGACCCTTGTTGTTTCTTCTATATATAAATGACCTCTGTGATACTGCCTTGCCTGGCCTAGATCTGTTTATGTTTGCAGATGATACTGTACTCTTGGTTCACGACAAAAGCTGGACTAAAACTGTTAAACTAGCTGAAGACTGTCTTGCAGTAGTTACTAGATGGCTTGAGAATAATTTGCTGTCATTAAACGCTAGTAAAACAAAGTACATCTGCTACAGCATCACGGAAGCAGGTGCTCCTAAATTAGACGTCAGGATTAAAATACATACTTTCCCATGCAACACAGGCGTACGACGTACTTTTTGTACATGTACAGAGCTGTCACGAGTTGATACTATCAAATATCTTGGCGTAAATATAGATAGTCATCTTAACTGGAATAGTCATATAAAATCAGTGGTGTCTAGAATAAGAAAACTCATATACATTTTTAAAACCCTGAGGACAGTAGCAGAATCTGAATTAGTGATTAAAACCTATAAGGCTCTCTGTGAATGCATCATTAGGTATTGTATTTGTGCTTGGGGCACTGCGGCTAAAACCAACATCAAATCAGCTGAACATGCGCAACGTGCATTATTAAAAGTTATGCTGTTCCTACCCTTCAGGCATCCAACAACAGATGTATACAATAAAGCCGGAGTCCTTAGTATAAGAAAGTTATTTATATATGAAAGTTTACGGCGATATCACAGAAAGACTGTACCTCTTTTAGTTGATAAAGGTAAAAGAATCAACCGGTGCCCTATTACACAAACGAGACGAAAATTCAAACAGAAAAAATATGAGAGTATTGCGCCTCTCTTATACAATAAAATCGATAAGGAATATAAAATAAAAGATAAGAGTAATAATGAGATCAAAAAAACTATTGTAACGTGGTTAAGAAAGTTCGACTATAATAGCATCGAAAGTATGCTAGATGGTTTTTTTATCGCATAAAAAATATCACTCACACAAACACATACGTACACACATACACATAACCAAGCACGCAAATGAACACACCCTCACGCACGCGCACACACACAAACACACGCACGCACGCACACACACACACACACACACACGCACACACACACACACACATATGTTTTTATTAATTAGTGTTTTTAAATAGCTATGTATTCATTCTGTGCGTTTGACATACAATTATATGTACTATATTAAGGGAGAGACCTTCGGCTCCAAAACACAGTGAAAACTAGTTTGGAGCCAATGGGTTCATGTATTGTTAGACCTATTGTTATGTCAAATAAATATATTTGTATTTGTATTTGTATTTGTATTTGTAAAAAAAGATTCACTTTCGCCAAGTTGACGGACGCAGGATTAAATTCCTACAATGAAGAAGAACAACTTTTAATGCACTTATAAATGTCTTTATAATTAATTCATCACTCACCCGAGCGAGGCAATGAGCCGTGTCAGCTACTTGTAAAACTTTCACCGGGTCAGTACCATCAGGGCACAGTTAATTAACTTGTGCAGTAACCATAGTTACTTATGTTTTCGATATCGTTTTAACGCTCACACCCCCGCACCAAGACTATCTGCATCGTGAGAGATAAAGACAATCACGATGAAATTACACACACACATCCAAAACTCAAACAGACTAATATGTATCCTCATCTCATGACTCAGATCTGGTATTTGTGCCCCGGGATCAAAAGTCAGCTCACTGACTATTGAGTCATACAGTTCAGACTAATTTACTCATATCATATCAGTCACGAATGCCACTTTTAGTCACACATCCCAACTGTGGACATGGAGAACGTTGTGTATAACCCAGGTGACTAGTTAAGGTACCACACATACTTTCCGTTACGAGCACTTCCATTTCGCAACGATTGGCATAAGCATGATAACTTTCAGTTTTATAAAAACGACACAAACACAGTTTTTTAAAACTTTATGGATGAAGCGTTTCACCGTTTGACTTGATATAAGGAACCATTGTCTTTATGTTCATATTTTTTGACAATAAGTTCCATACTTATTATATATATGTGGTATCCGGCTTTACTCACGTTTATACTCGAAGTTTCGACCTAGGTTTCGAGCATGTCCGATGCTCATCCTCAGGTGAGTTTACGCTGCCAGATCGCGGCGACCACTGGCAGCGCAAACTCACCTGAGGATGAGCATCGGACATGCTCGAAACCTAGGTCGAAACTTCGACTATAAACGTGAGTAAAGCCGGATACCACATATATATAATAATGTGTCAAACTCACGAGAATTTCCAATCAAAAAAAAGTTCCATACTGTGCTTACACTAAGTTTAAGAGATAAGAGAAAAAAGAATTAAAAAGTTGCACGTTTCTTAAATTTCCTTGTTGCTTTGTCCGTACTGACCCAGATCGTAAGTTCGCTAATTAGACCTTAGTATCTTTGTACGCGCATCATGTTTACAGCTTCAGTAGCTTTAAAAAGTTAATGTTCCGGTTGTGAAGAAAGAGAAGAGATTTGTACTATAAGCTAGACTATTTTTTTTATTTTTAGATCAAGTTTGACTAGTATTTAGCTTGTTTGTCACAGTGGCTATGTGGCTGAAATTGGAATCAATCTATTAATACCTAGACTAGCTTTCAAGAAAACACTGCGTGTTTGGTTTTTCAAGCTTGAAGGCATGCAAGACGGGTACTGAAAAGTATTCCATGCTGATTGACAACGATGTCTTCTAATCTGAAGTCTCAAGCCGAGGCTTCAATGGAATATACTTAAAAGTTTTTTTTTCCATGGCATATGCCTTTATTAAAATAAACACTAATAACTAATTACCATACTGCAGCTACTACAATAACATTTGAGCCATCTACTAGCTATTTGGTAGCCTATAGATAACTCAAATGCTCTAACCCGCTACCAGCTGGCAGCGTGCCCAGAATGCTAGCAGCATTGCCACGTTAAATTGCAATGCTGATTCGTTGAGCCAAATATGTGCCAGCATTTTGGTCACGCGTCGCATCGATCAAACACTCTGATAAGTTTTGGAAAATCCGATGTGTTCCCGGTCCCCACGGGCCCAATGTCTCGACCCCAAATTGTTCAAATATGTAACCACTACCTAGGTTAGCATATTTTCGCCGTTCCAATCGCTCCGCCGAATAAGCCGCGGCGCCAGCCCTAACATGTGTCTCGGGAAGATGTGACGGCGCCAAAGTGTCAACGCATGTAGCGTCCCCCATTAAAGGCCTCCCTAACTTCCAGGGAATAAGTGTCATGTCATCAGGTCTTTTACCATCGTCACGCATAAGACCATTCGGTTCAAGAAAGGCTGCAACATTGGCGCTGGTAAAAGCTCGAGCGATGATATCGTTAATGCTAGCGTGCCGAGAAAAAAAGTAAATATTTTAATAAGCTCATACTTAACATGTAAATATTACAACATAACATGTAAACTACATATAGATTTACAAAATGGTGGCCTTAGAAAATGTCAGTTTAATTTTTCGAGTAGCTTTCCTTATAAGTACAATACTTTGAATCCTAATTTCCTCGTGTTTTTATTTTATACAATTAGAAAGTTCTGACTTGGCTAGAGATGATAAACATTAGAGCAACATTTAGTATCACAAATATCAAATCTTTTAATTCCTAATGATACAATGTCTAAAATATCTGTTACTGTCTTATGAAATCTTTAGGGACTTTGCATTCATTTCAGTGTTAGTGACTATGTTACTTTAATTAATAAATATAATATATATATAACAGTCTCCAACGAGCAAGGTACATACATAATTTACAATGTACATACAACCCACAAGCTATGTACCAATATTGCGAGGGACAGTAACGAATTGAACCTTTAAGTGCATCGTTACGAGCATCAAACGGGTTCTTCAGAAGCAGTTATACTCATCCCCTTAAGTCGTACTCAACGATTTCTTCCCAGAGCGTAGAACCAATTACGGTAAGAATCAAAGCCGAAATTTCTCCACAAGGACATCTGAATTCTGTCTCTTCTTATAAATAAAGTAGGTATACCGCTTGTGAAGGAAAAATATGTCTATATAAGAGTAATCACGCATTAGGCTTTCGTTTTATATTTAGATTACGAGTCTATATTTGTGTTCAAATATTTGAAGAAAAAATTTGGCTGCTAGTGGGACTTGAACCCACGACTACAGAATACCGTCCTGTCGCTCTGTCCAACTAAGCTATAGCGGCCCATACCACTAGGGCCGAATTACTTCCTTCCTTATTAACATCTGCGGGGGATGTTATTAGCGCCATCTACCTTTAATTGTATGAACAATTAATTAATAGGACTGATAGACCAACATTACAGTTGATATCGTATCAAACGAAGGCACCCTACCCTTATTTTAAAAGTTTTTATTGTGTATCGCATTAACCATATGCTAGGAAGAACTTATGTTCAAATTTTGAAAATATTTGTGACTATATTTTAATATCTATGACCCTTTTTAATCCAATGGATAGTTGATAATTAATGTATCATTGTAATGCTTTTTTGTTTATCTAAACAAAATTGTAGTATTCTCTTCTTCTTCTTCTTCTTATTCTTCTTCTTCTTCTTCTTCTTGTCCTTATCCCACAGTAGGTGGGATGGTAAAACATGTTTTTCTCTTCCATTCTCTTCTATCTATGAGTGATATAAACATATTATCACTCTTCACACAGTCCATCCATGCCTTTTGGGCCTTCCTCTACCTCTATATCCATCCAAATACATTTAATATTTTTCTCCTTTTCTTATATTTTCTTCATCCTTTCTGACATGCCCATACTTAGCCAATCTATTCCCTTTAAAATTATCAGTCACTGGTGCTACTTCTAAGCTTCCTATGAATATATTATGCTCAGAAAAAATCTTGTTATCGCATGGCTGAGGTTCTGGCGCAGTAGACATTTGTTTTATAACTAAGACACAGGAACAAATGATAACTGCGCCAGAACTTCGATTTACCTACATCCAAAACTCAATCACCAAACTCAGATTCAAATCTTCTTATCACATGATATTACTATTTCAATTAATATACTATGTCATCAACTAGTTGAGTAATATAATTTTCAGATTTATCAATTGCAACAGCAATACCGTAATTCCAGTAATTCCTTCGGTTGTTGCTTATCGAAAACCTCAAACTGAGGTAATGCAGTAAATATACACTTTCGTGCTTGAAACTTGATCTAAGTTTCGTTTTATGAATAGGTATACTTTGAGTGAAGTAAATAAGTAGTATATTATGTAATACAATTGACGTTAATAACTCTTGGATATTAGGCATCTAATAGGGCTTTTTTTTTCTAATCACAGTCACACCTACGCACAGATTCCTGGTATGATTAAAGGCATGGACACATACGATAACATCACAACCAACATGTAAGACACGGGACCGATATCCATGCTCATCATATAAATGTTTGCCCCTGCCGGAATTCGAACCCAGGGTCCCCGAGGACCAGAAGTCATGCCACTGATGACTGAGCCACTAAGAATGAATCATCTACGAATAGTTTTCCGAGAAGCTGAAACTTTACACGAATAAGAATTGCTTACAGATAAGCTACTTATTTACTGGCACCTGAACCAGTTTATAACTTACTCTCTATATTTTTGAAACACATTTCAACTCTATCACAGAAACTAACATCATCATCATCATCATCATCTCAGCCATAGGACGTCCACTGCTGGACATAGGCTTCCCCCATAGAGCTGCCGGGCACTGGGGGCCTGGTCGTTAGTTGTCTTATCATAGGGGGGTTTGCCAATACTCGCCACGCTTGGTAGGCGGGTTGGCGAGCGCAGTATAAAATATGACTCTCAGAAGGCGCTGCTGCCCATCGTTCTGGTACGTGATCCCTAAGTCGCCTCTTACGACACCCACGGGAAGACATGGGGGGGGTACTATTTTAAGCCGATACCCCACGGCCCAGAAACTAACATACTCTTATAAATTGTAACATACGGCTAACTCGTCAACATTTCGCAAACAGTCCTACATCATCAAGATTAAAATTGCACCCTCACCGTGTCTTGATTATGAAATTCGCATAAACAATCTTACTCCGGAACCCACACAAATACCAAATATATCTCAAGCAACGAAATCTGCCATGTTGTAAGCAAAATTGTACCAAATTGTAAACGCGCATGTACCAAGTTGTAAATTAAACTCGTGTGCAGTTCTCCCAATACCGGGTAACTGTTAATCTGTGTTTAAGCCTCACTAACGACTGTGCTGCTTAGTATGTGAGTCGCACGATGTTATTAGAGATGTGCTTGGAGCCCGGACTGTTCACAAGGTTTTATGAAACTTATAAAAGTTTTCTTTGTTCAATGTGAAAAATTCTAAAACTATCCAACTTTGTTTTTAATTTCGTTAGTGGTAGTCTAAGTTGACAGACTGATCATTGATGTTTAAAGATGCGAATTGTTTGATATATATCCATTTTTATCCTGGCAATGTTTGCAGTTGTGCTGGGCTAAGTTAAGAGTAAATGTACATAATTTTAAGAAAGTGTATGGTAACACTCATGATAGTTGTGCATTTTTGTACGGTGCCATCTCAGATATATACGAATAATAATAAATGACTTAGTGGAAATTTATTTAAGAGACTAAGTATGTCTAATTGTATCTCATTAAATATAAGGCATTGAAAGTCTCGTTTTTTTTTTTTTTTTTTTATTACCTAGTACCTTCTAGGTTTGCATGCTAAATCCTAGACAACGTCATCACTTAACATCAGGTGAGACAGTTGTCAAACGCAAACTTATAATATATATATAATATGTAAAAAAAAAAAAAGTCTCGTCCTCAAAAGCTACAGAAAACTATTTATTTCTTTGCTACTCGTAGATATTGCTACACTGTATTCCTACTTATTTTATGTAATGTATTTTTTTTAAGGATATTCGCCGCCGTCTAATGTACCTCACAGAGTGTACTAATATTAAGTACCATAAAGTACTATTAAGTCATTGTAGTATCACATCAAAGCTAGAATCTATGGAAGTAGTAAGAAACCTTTTTTGCTATACCTGCAACGTATTTTTTTAATTCAAAAAGTATTCTTGTTATCGGCAAATATATGTACGCCATCTCTAAAATTATTAATACTTCGTTTAGCAACGACATTGTTATCGAAGAATTGTTTTCGTTTGTTTCGTGAAATGCAATGCTTGTACGAGTTCGCGAAACGTGCTGAAGTTTGCAAGCTATTTAGATTCTTAATCAGTTTATAATGGTCTTCTTAATTTTGTGAAGTTAGCAATTAACCATTTAACACATGGTATAAGTAACGCTGAAATCTGGTTGTCGCGAAACTGGCGTTTTTCAGTTAATGTTAAACACCACAATATTATTACCTACTAATATTGTAAAGAGGAAAGATTTGATTGTTTGTTTGTTTGCATTGAATATTTGGCTCTGAAACTAACCAATTTGAAAAATTATTTCATTGTTGGGAAGCTACACGCTTCGTGCGTTTAGGCTATATTATATTTTAAAAAATATTACCGATCCCAATATTTTCAACTTATAAGGTTACTTTTGACCGTATTCTATGTATCTTTTGAATGTATTCTACATTTGATAAAAATGAGTGGAAAATATATTATATTAAACGCATTTTACTAGTTAGGGGCCGTGTTACAAGACATTTCTAAAAAATGAACAAACAACCAAAGTTTAGAGATATGGAATTTTAGTTACACGTATTGCCAAGAAGTGTCGAACTGACGGACGCTGGTTCGATCCCCACCAACGGCTTGAGCTGCTTATCAAAATTCCCAGCAAGATGGTAGGGTACTTTCGAGTACCCCCCTGGCTAAACTTCTAAGCTTGCATTCTAAATCTTACACCACGTTAACACATAACATCATATAAGACGGTAATTAAAACTCAATCTTATAATGTTTTACTTTCTATAAAAGACACTTCGACGATTTTGTATGAAGCGTACGATCAGCTTGGATGAAGCGAAAGGTGTCGAGATTTCAAAAATCGGAATAGCCTTCCAATTGCTGAGATCGATAAAAAAATAATTAAAAGCGAAAAATATAGCTTTACAATATCTTCAGAAAATACGTCTTTTATAAGTGAACATGTTGCCTACATTTGTAAATGCTGTAAGACACTCACATAAAATCCAACCATGTTACATCGAACATATTTTTATTTTGCAGGTTTCAAGCCTTGTTTTACGTCTTCACGATTCTGCAATCTTTTTTAGTAGCCATAATCATAACCGTTATGTTTCTCTTTTGTGACATGACGTCTTTTGTTTTTACGCAACCTTTTGCGTTATTATAGTTGAAGGTTATGTTGAATCTTTTATAATGCTTTCATATAACTCATTGTTATATTTAAAAAAAAATATTATGCGAGCCTAAGTATCGACTCTAAAGAGTATGTAGATGCAACTGTACTTGTAACATTGATTAGTCGTAAGAATACTGATACTAATACTCCATATCTATATATATAGAATAGAATAGAATAGAAAACTCTTTATTATCAGTACCAAATAACATATCATTTTTAAAGCTAAACTTAAATAGTAATACTTGATACGATAATGGGCGGCCTTATCGCTTGTAGCAATTTCTTCCAGGCAACCTTTGGATGGACAGAAACGGAGAAAAGAGCAGACGGTAGGTGTAGTGTATCTATATATATTTTATATATCCAGTGATATTCAAACTTTTATTGCGCGGGCTAATGTAAAAAAACACAGATTGTACGTACTGATTATAATTAATATATTTTTGGCTTAAATATATTTTGATGAATATGATTAATAGATTTTCACAAAAAAGTCAGTTTATTGCGGTATTTTGCAGAATATTATTATTTACGCTCTAGTTACGTTGTCGATATATTTAGCGATAAAAAAAGGAAGTTGCTTGTTCTAAATACAATTTTGTAACAAAAAATGTTGCCCGTTACAATGTTTTTCGGGCCGAATTTAACTCACTGGTCTCGATTAGCACATCTCTGCTCCAATATTATGTAATTATAATAATTATATCGCTACTTGTATATAGTTTTTATAATAAGTAGGTATAGGTTAAATTTATAAACACTAAATTATTTCTTAATTTAAAAAGCAAGAGGGAATAATTTTAGAAATATTTTATATACATTAATCTTATTTTTTTATTTTTTTGAGATTTTGCATCGCTATTTCTATCATCTGAATTAGTAATGTGTTAAAAGTAGTAAATACATTTCGGCACTCTAAAGACCTAGGTGCTTTTTCGGTGAATCAATTTAATGAAAACATATTGGTGTGAATTTTAGTTTGTTTAAATTTCACCTAACTTTAGAACGAGTCAAATAACGAGTATATTCAAATAAATAGTATGCTCTAATAAAGTGTATGCTTAATTGAGTATGCCTTTTTAATTAATTATTTTTGTTAATTATAGTATGAATATTATTCTTTTTCCACCTAATATCTAAATAAAAATAAAATCCTTTAGTACTCACCTTCAAAACCCGCAACCTAATTACTTTTATTTTCTTTACATAACTGTAGATTTAGGATAAAATAAAATTCTATTGTCATGCGAGAATGGCCTCCATTGCCAATTCTCACAATAAAAAGTGCAAACTCCATTGTTGACAGAAACAACCGGTCTCGAGAGTGTTTGTTGAAATAGAAAAGTTTCTATTTCTGCCTCCTTTTGTCTTTGTTACTTTTAAAACAAAGAAAGAGGACGCTAGACTCCGTTGATAAATTCCCATGTGAAAATTAGAAAAACTTCTATTATGTCTACTGTTTTCTTCAGTATTTCTAGATTGGCACCTGCATTTATGCACACTCCTCTATTAATATTATGTGCACATATTTTTGGTAAAGCAACATTCTTTTTATATAGGTCTAGTGTTTGACCACTATTTCACTTGACGGTCAGTGACGATGTGGTTAAAGATGTAATCTCGCTAAAACTAGATGTTTACTGGATTTTTAAAACTGCTGCCTGAACACACTATGTCTTAGATGACAGTTTTTTGAACTTGAGGGTCGTAGCTCTAGCCAGGCGAGTTCTCTAAAGTATCCTACCACCATGCTAAGAATTTCATAATGGTGTTGTTACCTTTACCGGAAGCTCAAGCCGTTGGTAAGGAACAGCCAGCGTCCGTCAGTTTGACAGCCGATACTCCCACCGCTGAGCTATCATCGCTTCAAACTTACAATATCTTAACCGTGTGTCGATTAATCATGCGGTTATCAACTACATAGGCCAAATTAGCTCTGGGCAACGACGTGTCATAGACAGATATTTTACATTAGGGCCAGTTTTGTATGTACAGTTGAGGCAACCAATTGTTAAAAAGGGCCCAAACTGTTTCGTGTAATTTGTTTTTGATTTTTTGGCTTATATTAATATAGATTATAGATATTGGAACTTTGTATCCTTTAAGATGTATTATTGATCGTGTCTACTTAAATTATACAAAAATAATATTTATGTAATTATAAATTTACTTTAGTGAAGAATTTTAAAAAAAACTTACCAATAAAATGAAACCGACTTCAACACTCAAAAGTGTGTAATGACTTGCTAAAGTCGGTACCATGATAATTTAATAGTAACAATTATCTAAATATGGTGCGCACGGTACAGACTTCAACAAGTCATTACACACTTTTGAGTGTTGAAGTCGGTTTTATTTTTTTGGTAAATTTTTTTTGAACTACTATCGCCTATGTATGTCTGTAACACTGAGGGCATTAAGATGCGTTGCCAAATATTTTTGAATCTGTTAATTCTCCTATTAAAATCCCATAAAGTAGCTAATTGTAATTGAACGTATTCACCCCCACACCCCGCACTAGAATACCCTGTGCCGCAGGAGGCATGGACACACACAATCACATTACACAAACATCCAAGACCCGAGAATAAACATCTATGCTCATCACATAAATGTTTGCCCCAGCCAGGATTCAAACGTTTCTAAAGACAGTGTCACTGAGCCATGACCGTTCAATTGTAGCTACTTCTTAATATTATTAATACTCACGTTCATAATTACTTTAACTGTTTGTACGGTTAGAACTTGACACTTACGCGTAGTCGATATCACGATCGGCAATTGTTTCGGCTCCTTCCGAAAGCCTTCATCAGGATCTAGAGTGCGGTGCGTCGTAACGTCCCGTCTCGCATTGATCGACTGCTATAGCCTACGCGTAAGTGCCGCGTTGTACTCGTACAAACAGTATAAAACTTTATTGATGTTTGAATCAGTTAATTTTATATAAATTAAGCACAAAAGATGCCTTTGAACATAGCTAAATAAGAGCACAAAGGCATTGTTCTTCCGCGGATCCCTTTCCCCGTATCCCCATCAAATGGTTTGAACTATACACAATATAATTACAATAGGAACAAAACATCCTCCGTATTTTGCAGTAATTTATCCCAGGCCATCCCTTCAACCCTACCGGCGTTAATTTTAATATATGCGTCTTACATGACGTCACTTCCGTCATTATACCGTTATTGCCCTATAAATTCAACGAGAAGTAATTGAGGAGAGAAATATTTTGTACTCTTCAACAACCGAAAACAAGATATTTTTAGGAAAAATATTACCTTAATATGTCAATGACTAAGCCTTTAAATCGCTTTTTTCTGTGATCCGAACTTATTCTTGTAAAATTGATCTCCCTAATACAGGGAATTCTGGTGTGATGACCCGAATTTAATCTGAGCTAGAATGTATATTATAATATAATATTTAATATAATAAATATTATATTATAATAAACATTCTAGGTCTATCGTGATAACATCTTCGACCACACCTCACTGTCCAAGTGATATAAAGGTCAATCGCTAGATGTATACAGCATAAATTAAATATTGTATTCTTATTATTATGTTGAAATGTATCTTCCTAACCCATTAAAAAGAAGCATTAAAATGTTTTAGTTCATGCTAAAATACAAAGCTCGATAAAGTCTTTCACCTATTTATGAATGCATAAAACACGGGAGTTACTTACTCAGCAATTCAGAGGGCCAGTGTCAGAGGACCACCGACTGTAGTTTCGACCGGTTGGACGGACGACCGGACGTTGGTTTTTTTCATACTATCCAAACCGCGACCGTATCCGCGAGCGCCCCGTATTCTCCTTGAAAAAGACCACCGAATGTGGACAAAACTATAATCGGAACCCACTAACTTTCTCCTTCTAGCGTAAGCTCTCCCGTGTTTTACACATTCTAAATGTTTCAAAACCACGTCAGTTTATAGAAAAAAATTGCAAGCCTTTCACCAAATGCAACCAAAACACTACCACCAAATATTATTGTCTTATTATGTCCAACAATACGCGTTCGATTAATAAGGATGTTAAAAAGGTATAACAGAAAAATCATTCTATTATTTCGCGGCCTACATTCAATAAAACACCCACAGTCGACGTCAGTTTTACGAACCCTAATATATATTTTATTTTATCTACACCCCATTCATCTTTTTCGAGTCAAGTAACGATATTAATGGGGGTTTTTGGCAGGAAAATAATGTTCGGTCATTAAGTCATAAAATGAGAAATTTTTCCTTGGGAACTTTTGAAAGTTTTCCTCATTCTACATTTCAAGTTTAAAGCAAAGACGGTCTTGAAAACAGCTTTAAAATGTCTAGAGATATGTTTTCAATGTTAAATCCCTGCAGAAAGTCTTTTATGACTGCTATAACGTTGTATAAACCTCCCAGGGACAGTAATCTCGCGAAAAGCTTGCAGTCTTTAAACATTTTCGCAAGCCCAAGAGGCTGTATGACAATATAGGCGACATTTTCACTTTGTTCTTTTCAATGCATCAATCATTGTCGAGATATCGGGCTGTTGACAAGTCCTTTAAAAGTTCCAAGAAGCCTATCTGTCGGGGATTTTCCCTTCAATTATTATGGAGCCTGTGAACAGCTCTGTTGATGTTATGATTGATTTCTTTTTTGTCTGTTATCTGTGAAATAAATCGGCGAAACGCGAGCATAAAATAAAAAAAGCACACACATTGTCTGTTTTTTTTTAAAAATATGAAGAAGAGAAAAACATGATAAAAATGTGACATTATTTTGATGTGGCAATTTGAGCATTCCCATAATTGGTATCCAGGAATTTATTTGTGTTAAAAGGTTATATTGTTTTTTTAGTACATCGTAGGACCAATTTTACAATTCTAATTTTGCTTTATGCGAGGCTGGTCGCTAGTTTAATATTGGTTTTATATCTAAACTATAAGCGACCTGCGGTTTCGCCCGCGTGGATTACGTTTTTCCCGTTACCTCAATTGTCCCACGGGAACTATACTTTAGAGGAATAAAAGTAGCCTATGTGTTAATCCAGGGCTTAAGCTATCTCCATACCAAATTTCATAAAAATCAGTGTAGCCGTTAGAGCGTGAAGAAGTAACCAATGTACACACATATACACTTACACACATACACACAAACTTTCGCATTTATAATATTAGTAGGATAGTTATAGCGCCCAGTGGTTTCACCCGAGTGGATTATGGTTCTCTCGCTACCTCAATTATCCCACGGGAACTATATTTTTTGGGGATAAAAGTAGCCTATGTGTTAATCCAGGGCTTAAACTATCTCCATACAAAATTTCATCGAAAGCGTTGTAGCCGTTTGAGCGTGAAGAAATAGGTAACAAACATGCAAACATACACACATACACACAATCTTTCTCATTTATAGTATTAGTAGGATAGGATAATATAATAACTGAAAAGTGTTACGTCTGCTTGGACGACTTCCTAATTGCGGGTAAAGAAATTGGTGAACATATACAATGGCAATTGATCCCCTGAGTAGCAAAGGTCACTGAAAAGGTTGGAAAAAAAATCATTACCAAAAATAGAACCGACTTCCGCACAATATTTTGATAATAGTTACTATTGAACTATCATGGTACCGACTTCAACCAATTATTTCACACTTTTGAGTGTCGAAGTCGGTTCCATTTTTCGGTTGAAAATTTCTACGATTGCGATGGCTGGTAAACAAATTATTCCTGTTCCAGAAACCGTAAAGGACACGCAAATCACTATACAAAGCGGTATAGGGTAAAAAAGGTACATAGCTAAGATGTTTATGCACAGGTGCGAGGCTTCTGCGAGATATTTATCATATAGTTTTTTATTTTTTATTTATTTGACACTTAGACCCCCGCACTAGGATTCCCTGTGTCACGGGAGGCATGGACACACACATTTACAGCACACAAACACCCAAGACCCAGGACAAACATCTACACTCATCGCATAAATGTTTGCCCCTGCCGGGATTCGAACCCAGGGTCCCGGAGACACAGAAGTCATGTCACTGACACTGACCACTGCGTCACAGCAACCGTCATTTAGTATTATAGTTATTTTATTTGTTTTATTTTCTCGATATTTAGGCACCGTTGCATGCGCCATGTTTACGAGTAAACTGAAGTTTTAGCGGGTAGTTGTGTTTTAGAATCAGAAAAATCTATATACCCTCTTTCTTTCACGTGTGTTGCATTTAATGGTGTTACTACTGTCATGATCACAAAAGTCACTTTAAAGGGTTTGACATGAATTAACTACTAAACTAGGTTCTCGACAGGCGGAACACATCCTATTTATTGACATTTTTATACTTGGTAATTTCATTTGTGTTTCTTACTGATCTGGATATTATATAGTAGCGTCCGGTCAAGATTATCCGAGGGTTCTGTAACCTAGTCTAATGGTTTGAACCTAGAAAATAAGTTAATAAAATTGCTGATTACTGAAAGTCGTTGTTTTTTACGAGAATATAATATACATGCAGAAGAATATATACAGGCTCCGCAAATGCATGCTTTTAGCATGTGAACGTGTTGATAATATCTCAAATCAAATCAAATCAAACTATATTTATTGTCTCGCAACTACACTATTGCCACATAAATTAATACACATAAACACAGAAAAAAAATCAAAAGGAAGCAATACAATAATTGAGGACAAAAGGCGTACACTCAGCATTTGCCGCGCTCACATATAAAGTGTGCGCGGCGCTGGTTTTCAGTGTACTCCGCAGCTCGGGCTGATGGTCGCCGAGATAGTAAGTATGAGCGGGTAATATCATAACTATTTTACACATAAATAAAACGAATATATATAGGGGCGGTGCGTGAGTGTGGGGAGGGGTGCATGAGTGTAAGTGTGTGAGTGTATTAGAGAGAGAAAAAGAAAGTGTTTGTGTTTGTGTGTGTGTAGTAAGTAAGTAAGTAAGAAGCAGATATGTCAGTCAGGCAGGGAAAAAAAAGGGGGGGGGGGTGGTGACTTTGTACTATAATTTTTTTATTTGTTTTAATAATTTTAAAGGCTGTTTCAAAATTGTGTTTTGTAAATTCCGAAAGTAAAGTTTAACTTTGTTTTTCAAAGTTTCGTGGCTTACTTTCTTCCGAATAGGAAGATTGTTCCATACCTTTGAAGCTCTGTATTATATAGTCATCAAGTCATTATACCTAACTACTACTAATACTACTTAACCAACACTAGTAACACTAAGCGATGGGGGAGGCATATGTCCAGCAGTGGACGTCGTATGGCTGAGATGATGATGATGATGATGATGAAGCGAATAACTATTTTATTGTAAGAAATTCAAATGTATTTTCATTATTTCATGTAATATTGAAGAAGACATCATAATCACTACACAGTATAAAACAAAGTCGCTAAATTTTTTTACACATATAATATAATGAATGTCTTTGCGGGAAAACCAAAGTCGCAGCGGCGCAGCTAGTATATACAAGATACGCAAATAATTCAAATAAAATGATAATACGTATCATCATGAGTACTGATATTCATCAGTCGACATCCTACGACTGAAATCATGAAAAAGGTGATAATGAATCCTGACTAAGATAAGATGAAATATCGGTGTTGCCATCCCCGCTCATCGAATAGCAAATTCATTAAAAGTTCATTATTAAAGAAAAGATTATAACTTCCCTTCAGCCATTTGCATATTTAACCGAAATATTTAAAGAAATCCAGTCTAAGAGCGGTCTTATTAAATTTGTTATAACCATTCAAGTTTCGAGTTCGAACCCGAGCTTGTGTTTCTTTTCTTCAGTTCAGTATGAAATTTCAGTGGAAACTTTTTCAGAGGCCGAAATGAATTTTAAGTGGTACGGAGAAACTGCTTAATTTTGTGAATTATATTTTTTTATATCCGTCCGTCCATAATAAATGTTGTTGAACATTTGAGTGCTTTAACTTTTTAGGCAATCTTTTATTTATTCAAACAGGTGTGTTGCTAGAGCACAAGATTTTGATGTAATCTGGGTTTTACCTTTTTATAAAAAAATAAGTGGGAAAAAGCAGACGGACCTCATGATGGTAAGCGATCAACATCGCCTATGGATATGTGAAACACTGTAGACATTATAATTCGTTGCCAATCTTTTTTAAATCTCTTCTTCTTTGAAGTCTTCCTTTGAAGAATACTATATTGCAGCTACTCGAGAATATCGAAAGAGGAAGCTCGTACCTCACTTTGCAGGTTTGTGTTATAAGGTTGGCAAAATATATCGTGTACCTAACTCATATGGTAATAATGTTTACCGAAACATGGAACTGTCTTTTCAACACTCAAATGTGTGAAATAAATTGTTAAAGTCAAACAAAAAAGGAATTTTGAGAATTAGTCCGAAAATGTGGAAGATGCACATACATATAAAAACATATAAAAAAAACATACACAGTCGAAAATTATAACCTCCTACTTTTTGAAGTCGGTTAAAAACGGCATCGTAGTGCTATCTTCCAACCAAAGAGCCTAATGTACTTTAGTTACTAAGGATGTGGGCGGTGGTGTTCGCAACACAGTTTTTCACAAAACTTTCGCGGATACCATAGTGTTTTCTTTAACCATTTTTTCTTTTGATAAACTACACATCAAAGGTTTTTGTTTTCGTTTGACCACTATCTCAGTTGATGGTCAGTGATGATGTGGTTGAAGATACTATCACGCTGGACCTAGAACACTCACTGGCTCTCAAGTACTTGCAGCCTGAGCACACTGCTTTGTTTTGTGACAGATTTTCTTGAGGATAGCTAGGGTAGCTAGCCAAACAGTTACCCAACAGTCTCCTGCTTAAGCCGTTTGTGTGGGTCGAATCAACAGTTTGACAGCCGACGTTCCCACCGCTGAGCTATCATCGCTTTTATTTACTATTTCAAATGTTTCAGTAGTCAGTATTATATCCAGCGGAGTAATATCGCCAAAGTATTCAGCATAATAACAAAATTCATAATCTTATTTATAAAATAACATTATGTACTAGCTGCAAGCGGTTTCACCCGCACTGACTACTGGATTTCCTATTAACCTAGTTATCTCGATTCTTAAATTTTCAGCGAAATTTACTTAAGTCTTCTCTTCCTTCCTTATCCCTGAACAAAAATACAAATATATATTTCAGCATTTCTAGAGCGATTCTTGGCGATTCATTTTTATTAAACATAGTGTTTATCATGTAAGATAAGTGATGTTTGTACATTATAATCTTTATAATATTATGAATGTGAATTTCAGTTTGTTTGTTTGTTATGTTTTCACGCTCAAACTGCTGGACCAATTTTGTTGAAATGTAATGAAATTGTATTGTATGGATGTAGCTGATATCCCGGATTAAGACTTATGCTACTTTTCATCATCATCATCGACAATCGACGAATTTTACCGTTTTTCATCACCACATGGGTGGAATCGCGGGGCACAGCTACTAATAAATAAAAACTAGTTTTGTTGATATATTTCACTCAAGTACAGTAATTTTTTCATTTCAATTGCAGAAAATGTAAATAAAACCGTATAAAATTCGTAATATGACTGCTGATTCGCAGAAGTTAAATTTATATTACGCAGAAATTCCAATCATTGTTATATTTATAACTGACTGACCCAAATGTAACCGCAGCCGATCTCATAAAGATATAATGGATAAAGTATTTACCAAGCCCTTATTTGACGTTAATTGCAAAGGGATTCCCGCTGGGATTATTAGAACGAAGTACCAGCCTGGTATAAATTTAGTAATTATTAAAATTAATAGGCGTTTCTTTAGCAATAATGAAGATGAATTTGGTTGGTACGTTTATAGCGTTATCAGATATTGGTTAATGGCAATATTAATTATTATGTGTTAATAAGACACAACCGATTTGAACAATTTTCACACAAAACGTTATTTTTATATAGTTTTTGTTTTCCTTGCTACCTATATTCTTGGATAGTTTAAGATTTTAAGTACCTAATGTAATTTTTCAACTTGATTCATGTATTTTGCCAATTTAGTGGTAGACACTGTCTTCTGCAACGCACTGTGTGCTAAAAAAACAGGCAGGACTTGCATTGTGTCTAAGTTAATTTTTAATTATTATAAATTAGTAATGAATCCCATAATAATAATTATTGAAGTCGTGATTGAATAGTTACTTTCTAAGTTTGCAAGCTCAACCTCAGACCCCATCGTCACTTAACATCAGGTGAGAAGCAGTCAAATGTAAGCTGATTACCTTTCAAATAAGCTACTTTTATTTAGTAATTTGAAAGGTCAGGGGTTCAAAGACACAACCGACCATGCTAAAACAGTTTTGCAAGCAGATTCAATAACCCTTTACATAGAATTTTGTCAAACAAATAAAATGTACGCTCAAATTTAAAATAAGGAAACAGAATAATATTAGAAATAGAATTTCTAAGAACCAGCAGTAAAATTACAAACGTAAAAGAATTGGTAAGTTAGCTACGAAGCATGACAATATCAGATTACCGAGACTTGACCATCTGTCGTGTACTTCAGATTCAAAAGGTCCGACGAGCTCTAATGACATATCTAAAAAATTAAGCAATAGTGTAGTTTCGAACTGACGTCTAACAACTATGTTTGACATTAGTCAGATTAAATTATATATTTAATATTTTTTACACAATCGCGAGTAGGTTTATATTCATTCAAATGTTGCAACTGCAGACCGTTTAATGCACCAGCTTCAGACCAACATTTTTTTTGCCTTATGAGAAAATTAAATGCCAATTTGAAGCGATGATATCTCAGCTCTGGGAGCGTTGGCTGTAAAACTGATGGACGCTGTTTTGTCCCCACCAACAGCTTGACCTTCTGGTGAAGATAACAGTATTATCGAATTCCCAGCATGATGGTTAGTGCACTTTTAAGTACCCGTCTGGCTAACTACCACCCTAAAGTTTAACAAACTGTCACCAAACACGTAATGTGTTCAGGAAGAAGCCCTTAAGAGCATTCTAGGTCTATCTTGATAAACTCATCGTCACTGACCATCAAGTGATATAGTGGTCAAACGCTAGATCTATACAGTATAAAAAGCTTTTTACCTGCTTTGCACCTAGACGTGTTTAGAATCATAAATTCATTTAATGTTTAAGTTCATAGCCACTCGAATTGCTCTTTCTGCGTACTATTATATAATGCCAAATTTGGAATTACATTAGTTTCATTTTAATAGTCTTATACTATTCTTATTCCATAGTATCAGGCTCCAAGAACCAATACTCGTTGGGGTCGAAAGGTTCTCGAATGGAGACCACCGACTGGCAAGCTTGCATACGACGGCCAACGGCAAGGTGGACAGACGACCTAACTAAGATCGCAGGTAAAGGCTTGATACGGGCCGCTTCCATCCGGTCCTTGTGGAAATCAATGAGGGAGGCATATGTCCAGCAGTGGACGTCCCATTCCTGAGATAATGATGATGAGCCAGCAACAGTCCAACGAGATATGGATGTTGACATTGTATATCTTATGTAAATACTATATATGTCTGTAAGTATGTCAAAAAACACATAATTTTACATCTAAATATCATATATATTGTAATAATAATAACATACATATATTGTAGTAGCTGCAGTATTGTAATAAGTTATTAGTGTTTTATTTTAATAAAGGCATTTGCCCCAAGAAAAAAATAACATATTATATGGGGAAGATCAAAACATTCCATTAAAAAAGTGAGCTCTGAAGCGGGCTTTTCTGCTAGTACTTACGTCTACCTTATATATTTCTATATTTCATGCATATATATTTTAGACCTTTCGAGGCTCTTTTATGCTTAAGTATTTGAAGTGGTCGATTCAGCGCAGAAAGTGTCAGACGTACCGAAGTCACATTGACAACCCAAGCTCTTCAAAGTAACATTGTTATCAAATCCGTAGGATAGTGATAAGATAATTTTAGGTCCTCGGCTAGCTATAGTCCTCAAGTTTGAACGTGTCTTTCAAACACATATTTTCAAATTTCAAATTTCAAATTTTCAAATTTATTTACTACTTTTATACTCTCACTCAGGTCCTCTAATGTCATTCAATATTTTTTGTCAGTTTGTATAGTTACAGCAACTTTGAATACATCGTCACCGTCAAGAAACTTAGCGGTTTTGATTATGAGTAATAGGAAACCGTGGTGGTACCGGCCTATAATAGTACTCCCCCTCTTCTCGTCGGTGCTTTAAGAGTTGGTTAAGGGACCACGTACCAGAAGGTGGGCAGCAGCGCCTTCTGAGGATCGGAAATCATACTGCGCTCGCCAACCCGCCTGCCGAGCGTGGCCAGAGTTGGCAAATCCCGCTATATGGGGGAGGCTATAACCAGCAGTGGATGACCAATTGCTGAAAAGAAAAGTAGGAAACTGACGTGAAATGCTAATAAGCCTTCTAAAAGCTTTCAATTTAGACTGACTCAATAGTGAATCAGTAGGTTCTTATTGAACATTTATTTTTCTGATTAAAGTATATTTCACAGATGCACGTATTTTCTTAGTTGAGATAGAAATCAAGGCACGAATACAATCGCGTTTCAATAAAACATTCATGAAACAGTCGAGTTCCATCAGAGAAAGCGATAAATAATGTTTTATGCAAAGTATTTGAATTATAAAGTGAAAATAAAGTGAGTTGTAACGTACTAATTGGGACTATGTAGATACGTCACACGCGGTATGTTAATAAATCATTATATGCTAATAAAGGTGATAATGTAGAATAGAAATTGTATTTATTGATTTATTATCAATAGGAGTGAATATCGAAAAGTCTATTTATATATACAAAAAACAGCATTGTATGTCTATATTTGCGAAATTATGACAGTAGTCGATGGACTAACTTGATATTATGTTCCAGGTCCTGCATTTTTCAGCAAATCGAGTTCTAGCCAGTTCTTAAATAATAATAATTGACAAATTTGCGATAATTTTCAAATATCGAATGCGCGTATAGACTTTATACACCGAATTTTCCATGGTAACAAGCAAACAATCATGTATCTTTTGCTATCCATATCTACCTTCCTCTGTATATAGTATAATTACAATTAAATTCAACCCCGCAACAGGCAGGTCTGTTTAACCGCTAACTCCTTTGTGTCTGTCCGCTAAACCATTTTGTTCATTACGCTATTAGTTAAGTATTTTTAATTAATAGTTTATAAAGTAATTAAATAATGAAGCCTAATTTTTATCATATCTTAAATGTTTTTTCGTCTTCCCTTATTGTTGTATACTCAAAAGTTAGTATGACCTTAATGTGCCTCTCTTTTGTTCTAAATGAAGTTTTGTTGTCAGGAATAAATAATTTTCTTTCTTTCTAATTTTATTATGATAGATAAAACATTTTTTCCAAAACACTTGGCCAACGCCATTTCTTTGTTGTGTAACTATGGCTACCAATGATAGCACACAGTTATTACAGTGCTTTTCAGTGCGACTGTTTAAAAATACTTTTGATTTATGAAAAGCATTCACACACTGTACACCTCTTCTCTATGCAATACACCACTACGAGGTTAGGACGGGTATATGTATAATGTATATCTAAACATAGCAACCTAACTTAAATTTAATTGACTCATAATTTTTTTCGGTTAGATTCGGCATTGTAAATAAATAATTAAGTCATAAAGCCCTTTCAACTACGCCTACCGCAAATAAAATAATTCTTGTAATAGAACATATACATGTATCCATGGTGACATTTGAATTGCTGAAACTTAATTATAATATTGCGTAATGTACAAACGTAGGTCTATTTTATAATACAATACAAATAAGGTAGCCATGCTTGAAACGCGACATAAAGGATCCAGGTTGATCGAACTCTCTCAATTATGCATGAGATCAAAGTTGGAATTTCATCGGTCCCGATACGCTGTCACTGTTCATTCTTCATTTGTGAATCATAAATTCATGACCAAATGACAGAAACACTACTTACTGATTTATCACCGAGGAATTACCTGCAACTGTTTTTTAGTTTCTGTGATAATAAGTATAATATTCGCATTAAGGGCTCGTTTCTTGATTAATAGTTAAGAAAATACACTAATAATTGTGAAATTCCAGATAATTGTTTGTAATCTAGAACCATACGAACTGTTATCGAAATAAATAAAATAAAATGGTTGTAACCATTGGTTATTTCTTTTCCCCCAACTGATGAAAAAATGTAGGAATTTATTATACACTAGCTGTGCCTCGCGGTTTTACCCACGTGGTGTTGGTTGATGATGATGATGACGAAAAGTAGCCTATGTGTTATTCCGGGACCTGCAATATTAACTTACCTCATTGAAATCGGTGTAGCCGTTTGACCATAAGGAAGTTACAAACATAAACACAAACTTTCCCTTTATGATATTAGTAGGAAGGATTTAACTTTATTTACCTTTCTTAACTATTTTTTTATACTGTATAGATCTAGCGTTTGACCACTATCTCACTAGATGGTCAGTGAAGATACGTTATTACGGTAGACCTAGATTCTTCCACAAGAAATGGTTGGAAGTGGCCCGCATCCAGCCCTTTCCTGCGATCTTAGTCAGGTTATCTGTCTACGTTCTCGGTGGCCGTCGTATGCTGCCCTTGCTATTCCGTGGTCTCCATTCGAGAATGGAGACCATATGGACGCGTAGTCGATCGTGATATCGACTACGCGTAAGTACCACGTTATACCCGTTAAAAACAGTGTAAAGTAATTATGAACGTGAGTTTTAATATTATTATCCATTCGAGAACTTTAGGACCCCAACGGTCATCAGTTTTTTGAGCTATGTGACCTGCCCACTGTCACGTTAACTTGCTAACTCGCTGGGTTATGTCGGTAACTTTCATTGTTCTACGCATCTTTCTTTTCTGATTCGATCACGTCGAAGCTGGAGCAAGAATGGAAGGAATTAATTTGAATGATACTTATTTGTTTACATGATTGATATTCTGTAAAATAAGCTCATACAAATACTCTTTATGCCGACATTATAACAAATAACCATAGGTGACGGTCATTGCTTTTATGTCAAAAACCTTCCTATTAAATAATTATAACCACTTGGTACTTTGGTGATCCTCTGACGAACCTTTCAGATTCTCTTATTATATTCCAGAAGTAATAGCAGTAAATACCTGTAGGTATATATATTACTATGAAAATATTAAAACAATACAATAACAAACAACATTTATTTATGATACGAAACAATATTTATTTTATTATCCCACTGATATTATAAAGGCGAAAGCTTGTATGTGTGTAAGTGTGTATGTTTGGTACGTCTTCACGATCAAACGGCTGCGGCGATTTCGATGAACTTTACTATAAATTTAGTTAAGATCCTGTAATAACACGTAGACTACTTTTATCCCGATTAAAATAATTATAGATCCCGTTGTATAATTGAGGCAGCGGGAAAACCTTAACGCACGCGGGTGAAACCGCGAGGTGCTACTAGTAATACTTTAAAGTGAAAGTTTTTCTGTCGTGTTTCGTTTACATGTTGGTTACGACTTCACGTTGAAACTGCTGAATGAATTTGCATGAAATTTGTAATAAACATACTTAATACCCCGAAATAACATATATGCTTATTTTTTCCCGGGAAAAAGTATATTTTTCTTGGGACAATTTCGGTAGCGGGAACATCGTAGTCAACGCGGATGTAACCGTGGGAAGCAGCTAGTAAAACATAAAAGTCGTTCAATATCAAACAAAACCTTCAATGTATATTCAACATACAAATTCTATTATTTTCCCGCCCAAGTTAATAAAGCACAAAAATTCGCCAACCGAAAGAAATACATTGTTATTTTGGGGTCTAATATTTATGATATTAAATTCTGTCTCCTGGGAGAGAAAGGATATTCGACAACTCTTCCTGTACGGACCCTTTCTTAGATTGAAACTATTGTATATCAGTTCAACTTCGCATTTTTATTGTTACCAATTGGCCAACCGATTGTTACATGGAATTTTTGTAGAAATAAATATGCATTGGTGAAGTAAATTATAGTGTTCCAGAAGAGGGATGACGGTAATTTTTTTATACATTTTTGTGTATATTTTAAGTTTGACCACTAACTCATTTGATGGTAAGTGACAATGTGGTGAAAGATCTTATACTACACACTATACCTAAAATATTTACAGGCTCTCAAGAGTTTGCTGCGTTTTGAAAAACTGTTACCAAGCATTTGAGCACAATCAAGTGTGCTTAACATAATGTGTTTGGTAAAAGATCTTGATACGTACTTGGTACGATCCTGAAGAAGGCTTCCGAAAGAAGCCAAAACAACTGTCAATAGTGATAATTGACTACATTGTAATTTTTAGACTTTCGCTTTTTGATCGCTAGAGAAACATTTAGTAATATTTCACCTCGATGTTTCGACCAAGTTTCATTGGTCTTGATCACGAAAAGACTGACCACTTGGTCGAAACGTGGAGGTAAATAAATTACTAAAGGTTTTGTCGCGATCAAGCCCCGATTGATTTATTAATAAATCGACTACGTAGTCAAAGTAAAGTGACACTTACGCGTAAGTTCTATAACGCGTAAGTATGATTTTGCTCGTCTTTTCGTCGAAACGTCTTTTATAAAAGTTTAATTTATATATTAAATATAGCTGCGCCCTATATTATAATTATCCCACGGGACCTATACTTTTCCGGGATAAAAGTAGCCTATGTATTATTCCGGGGCTTTTTTTTAATTATTTTTTTATTAGCTATCTTTATTCCAAATTTTATGCCTATCCGTTTAGAGTAAAGGAGTGACATACAAACAAACGACAAACATTTGGCATTTGTCTTTATAATATCACTGTGATATAAATAGTGAGAATTATCGAGAAATGAAAAATGAAAATAACCTTAATTAATAATCTACTCTAATTGTAGATTACAGTGGGTTGAGAAGGCAAATGAACCTAACATATCTATATGAATTAATGGCGTCCCCACACTGGGCTCCAGGCCCGGTTCGTGGAGGGGAGGCCTGGTAGATCCGATTTACAATTACCTATTACATATTTTTTTTAGGTGAGCATATTTAAACATGTTCTTGTTTCGTGTTGTTTTCAAGATTCGTAATGAGTAACTGTTGTTTGTCTTTTGAGAAACTCTAATTAGCTGCTTGTCTTATCTGTTAAATAAGGTCAGCATTATTTTGACTAGACATTAAATAAGCTTTCAGCATCTTAATGTGGAATGCTTAATTAACATAACAGTATGAAGTTAGAGAGCTGTAGAGTAGGTAGGTGCTCCAATTTCTTGGCAAGATTATATTTGATATTTAACTTAATTCCTGGAAATTCAAGCAACCTGGTAATAATGTTCTATTTACATTTTCTTTTAAGTTATACAAGAACTCATTCACACTCACATCCCCGCACAAGGTTCCCTGTGTCATGGGAGGCACGGACATACTCACACAATATATAGCTAATAGCTGGGATTAGAACCTGGAGTTGCGGTTTTAAAGTCAGTTTCACTGATGTCACAACGTCCGCCATACATAGTAGTAGCAATAAAAATCTTCTACTTTTTGTATCTATCCTACAACTGGTGGGGTCAGCCCAGCATGTTTTTTTTCCGTTCTCTTCTATCATGAGCATAGGCGTACATAGAGAGGGGGCCGGGTGGTCTAGTGCCCACCCCAGGATGTTGGGCTACCGATTTCAAATGTTATAATACTAACTTCAGACGACTCTTCAAATGTATGGTCTTAATATGTCACTATCATGAGTCATCTTAGTTGTCACACCTTTCATAAACCTAATTATCATTGTTCACACAATCCATCCTTAACTTTGTCGGCCTTTTTCTACCTCTATCCAAATTGTGAATGAGTGAAATTTAAGGTAGTGTTGGAAGAGGAAGGCCATAGCGAACGTTCCAAAATCAGATTTGAATTCATTTTTCATGTATTTCACCTATTTGAAATAATAAAAATAGACGGTCGCCGTGGCGTGGTTAGTGTCAGTGACATGACTTCTGTGTCTCCGGGACCCTGGGTTCGAATCCCGGCAGGGGCAAACATTTGTGCGATGAGTGTAGGTGTTTGTCCCGGGTCTTGGATGTTTGTATGCTGTGAATGTGTGTGTTCAAGCCTCCCGCGATACAGGGAATCCTAGTGCGGGGGTTTAACTGTGAAAAAAAAAATAACATGATTGGTTTACTAACATATGAGGGTCGGTGATAGCAGTAGAAGTATAAGCATGTGACGCAGATGGCGCCCCTCCGGTGAAGCTGTAAATGCCGGTAGAGGCAAACAGCATTAGTCCGTTAGAAAAAAAATAAAAAATCAACGCTCCCCTCTGAAAGATACACGTTTAATGTTAAAGTATTCCCTGTTGTTTACATTTTTTACACTGGTTTACAATAAAGTGTCATCGTACGATATTGGCAGATAAGAGCGTAGTTTAATAATATTCGCAAATATTAAATGTGTCAAATGATTTCTGAAAGGCCTGATTGCGAACATAATAGCCTGATTATTCTATTACTTTAGTCAACTTTAGGATTTGGAACTTAGGACTGAGTATAATAGTTTAAGAGGTTAAAAATTTGTATGATATTTTTTTTCTTTTAATTATTGTTGCCAGTTCCAGTGAATCTCTATGTTACCAATGTACCTGTAAAATGTGTTATCATTTCCTTAGTTTCAGCGGGAGTGTAGCAAAGATGGCCCTGTTCGGATAAAATGGTTGTTCATTGCGGAAATCCGGCGTGAAAGCGGACTTTAACGTTTGTAATACTATACCCGCAGTTTCGGACGGTTCGTTTAATGAGATCTCGCTTTTACATTCCTAATGCTGCAACGCCAAGATTTTCTTGGTGTGAAACGTTGTTCTCTGATTTTGTTATTTGTTTATTTTATAAAGATAACGGTATACAGATATCTTTTAGGTTCTGAACTGATCATACTTTTTGTTCCATATTCGAATGACCAGACAAGGGCACCCATACTTGTTGCATATTTATCTTGTCGCACGAGTTGTTTTGCTTCCACATTCATAGTGCATCTAGCTAAGAGCAGAACTTATTTCCTGAATTCGTGTTCCCGTAAAAGATTAATTCTGGGACTCCTCTAGTCACGAGCGAATGAGCATCTTGGAGGCATCCGTCATCCATTTCAATCACATCGTCGCTTATCATTAACTGAGGTCAGATAAATGCTATCACTTTATTATAATTACATACCATACTTTAACTATAATTGTTAAACTTGGCTTTCGCCTACAGCGTAATGTCGCTGTATTATCGGTACTTTCTCGGTAATATTTTGTGGAGTGCGTTCTGGAATTACATTATTTAATTCCACCATCCCCACTCCATCTTTCAATTGTGTGTCTTTCAAAAAGTGTATCAGGCAGCACTCCTGATACACTGTATCAGGAGTGATAACAATATCACATCGTCAGTGATAACAATATTATCACAGACTTGAAGTTGAAATAAGATAGTGTTCGAAAAAATCTATAAAGTATTACAAAAAACTAAGATTGACCAGACGGACGAAAATGCGACATCCATATAATTATGGCAGACGTTCCAATATATAGTACAGTAGTATATAATAAGCTGCCAGCACATCACTACTGCAACCACATATTATGGTTTTAAAAATAAACTAAAGCGCTCGCTAATCGAGCAGACATTCTATAGTTTTGAAGAATTCATTAATTTGAAATGAATGTATTACACTTATATGTATTCTCATGTTAACAATTATAATATTATAGATACATTTTGTATTGATTTATATTCGGAATAATAATGACTAAGATGTAATGAGTTTCGGAATGATATTATTTTATTTTTATTATTGACCTGTAATAATGAACTATTACCAATAAATTGATTTGATTTGATCTAAGCATAGGGAAAGAAATCGAAATTGCCCACCGACAACTTTTATAACGACCATCATGAACTATTTGGCGTTTCGGCATTTTCAGCGAAATGCTTCTTTAAAACAATGAACAAATTCCAGCTAAATACTAGCCAAATGCATCAAACTTTCAACCGTTCTCAAGTTTCTGTAGCGGGTTCGTCTGTAGCCAGAGTGTTGCAAACTGTTTTTCACTCCCTATTTTAGTGAACCCGTTACGGGAAACTTTAAATTGGTCTCCGAAAGGCTTGGTAGGTAAATTGACTTGCATTTTATACTATTATATATTATATGGTGACAAATAGGTTAAATGCAAATAACATAGACATCGTTTAGCAGCTTTAAGCAACAACAATAATTACAGGAAAGTGATGATAGCTCAGCGGTGGGAGTGTCGGCCGTCAAACTGAACGATACTAGTCTGATTCCACCAATGGCTGGAACTTCCGGTAAAGATAACACCGTGGTAACCAAGCACATAATGTGTTCAGGCAGCATTCGTTGAGAGCCAGTAAATATTCTTGATCTAGCATGATGGCATCTTTGACCACATCGACACTGACCATCAAGTGAGATAGGGAGATCTATGCAGTATAAAAACAAACAATTTCTTGAAAATAGTCATAGCGCATGCTCTCCGGTAAATGACAAAGATTTTTATTTATACGATAGTTGGTCGTGTATAAATAAATAGCGATGACTATTTTAAAGTTTAATTTATTATTGTTAATGAGATTGTACATAAAAAAAGGTCACGAACGACGTGCGCTCCGCGTATTATGTCGCTGTGCACTGTGGCAGGCGAACGAGCGATGTCGCCGGGCCGGCCGGCGGCTGCTTGACGTTTTGCATTGTTCTCGTGCGCCGCGCCGCGTTCACATTGCGTCTACGCAGGTGCCTGTCCACATTATTATTAAATGTGGTTCCACCACAATACTAAATACTAGCGAACTCGACAGATGTTGTCCGGCATGCTGTGCATACAGCACCTGGTTTTTTTTTTTTGTGAATCTTAACCATCCAGACACCAAAACGCATACAAAAACATTCATTCCAATCGGTTAAGCTGCTTAGGAGGAGTTCAGTGACATACATACGTTACAGTAGAATTATATATATAAAAATTAAAAAAATGCGGTATAACTAATATACGTGAATTCACCTACCTGGGGTTCCAAATAAGGCATGGACTGGTATGAGAGTTATTGTTAAATTTCAAAGTAACAACAAAAGCGCTAGAGTACGTAGTTTACAAAGTCAGGCAAATATTTTCAGATCAGTTTCCCCGAAAAATTTCTACCACGAAATCATCATTAACCTAATTAGACCGATCTCCATAAACCTGATTGAAAGGTCAGACGTAAATCTTTGTCTTTTTTTTGGTTTTCTATTCAACTTTTTGTGATCATACTTCGCAAGTTACTTACCCACGGATAGACCTTTTCTCATCTTATCTTTTATAGAGAGTGGTAAAACTTTTGAATTTAGAAGAGGTTTCTTTGGCTTCAATAGTTTCGTATACGTTTAAATTTGTGCTAGGTATATACTAATAATTATCAAGCCAATTTTAATAGTCATATCTGTACATTAATGTACATATGTTCCTATTAAATTATGAACGTGAATGAATGAATGTAATTAATAAGCATAGCAAAATATATAGTAGCCAATATATATTAATCATAAAAAAAATGTATTTTTTTTCACGTCAGTTAATAGTACATGTTTTGAATTACAGAGATAATATTTTCTTATCAATATAATTAATTATTCAATCATTAAATAATAAATTTAAATATTGATAACTGATATCAATATTTAAATTAATTATTGATTATGATGATGCAATTAGTGAAAATGAGTAAAAACAAATAAATTAAAATGAATCTACCCTGCAATCGAAATTACAATATTTTTTTTCAACGTGTACCCCTCTCAATTATGAGTGAAAACCTCTTCCTGGATGTTTAGTAGCCTATATCTGTGGCTTTCACAATACAAAATTTTACATCCAGCTAAAGTGTATATGAATCGCTAAATTATTGATTGATTGAGTAGGAGAAATTGTAACCAAAGTGTTGTTTTATATCATTTTCGTATTAATTTCCGTGATCCTTATGAAATTAATTTCAAATGAAATCAATGTTAATAAAACTGCCTTCTACCCTCATATTGTTCTTCATAAAATACTAATACACCACATATTATATTGAAATAGATGTACGCAAGCCGGCGGGTAGTCAAAAAGGTCCATTTGGGTCAGCTGGTGTATTATAATTAGTATGAGCACAAAAAAGTTCTTGAGTGGGAGAGGGTAGCCAAAATATGTATAAATTGCTACGACCAAAAATAATAAAAAGACGTTGTATAAAAAAAAATATATTGCCTAATAATCTCTTCGAATTTCCTTCACTTATTGAACATTTTTTTTAGTAGGATAAATAATTATACAGAAAACTTGCGAATTTACTGACTTACAAATTGTATAACCGCATCCTACGCGTTTTATTCTTTAGTTTTTTTAAAAAAAGATTATTAGATAGACGCTACTAGTTGGATTTATTTTAGATCTTCTATAAATCTGTTCAAATAGTGTTCTGGAAAAAAATCTGGAATTCAATGGAATGAGTTATACAGATTATATTGTATTTAGATAGTAGCAGTATGTGTAAATGTGAGTATGTGTGTACATGAAATATATAACTATGTACATATTGGGAGGTTTTTGTAATAAAAAAACAGCCTAACCTCAAAAGCTTATTAAATGTTTTGGACTGTGAAAGACGGCTATGGTTTATTACTAGAAGATCAAATACGATATTATGACAACTGCAAATTCAGATTATTTAGTTTTTAAAATACTAACCATTTTTTCGTAGGAAATATGCTTTTACGCACTTCTGCCTACTGGGAAAGTAGGCGGGGTGTGTCAGGCATGCTCGAGAATCGCATCACCGCAATCCTCCAAGCCTCCAAGCCTAACTACAATCACAGCAGCCAGGGTCCACTACCGACTCAAACCCACGGTGTCCGTCCTGCCAGGCTTTAAGACGGACTTCTGTGGCTCATCTTAGCTACAGAACATCTACTGCTGGACAAAACCCTTTCGTATGTCCCTAACCGGCTGAAGGGGGTACATCTCTAGGCTGGTATTCCACGGAAATAATAAAAATCACATTAAAATTTCATAATTTAATATCCTTGCATAACAAAATTAAACTTTTGTAAGTAGAGAGAGATTTTGAAACAAAGCTCTTTACAAAATAACGTTTAATATTTCAACGAAATGTATAAACAACAATTCTGTTGCTATTTTCAAGCAATCCCTTTTGTTTTGTTTAATTAATTAATAAATTACAATGATTAAGGTTTGTTTGTTAATTTATACCTGGGAAAATCCCTTTCGAAAAAGGTTCTTACTGTCAAGGTCTTAACTAAAACATCTCTTGTACAAATAAATTCAGATCTGTAACAATTTTGTTTCGAGCTTTGACTTTATCTTTACATTTTATTTATAATTTCTTCTAAATATGTAAATAAGACTTAATAAATGTTATAACACGTTATAACTTTCTCAAACGCAAAAAAAAAAATCAGCTAAGCGTCAAAAAATGTTTTTTATCAGATACAAAATAATAAACTACAAATAAATATACAATTAGTAAATTTCTATGATAATAATAATTGTATTAATTGGAAATTAAAACTGCTCACTGAAATACAAATTCTAACTAAATACAGGATATACACAATAGGTACAACTTACTACCCGTTTAATAATATAATAAGTCATTTTCAAGCAAAAGCTAAAAACACATTATATAATAAAATGACGTTAAGTTTTAATTATTGGAAAACACTAGCTATACCCAAAGCTATTGATTGTAGAATCTGTGCTAGGAGTAATAATCCAAACCGTAGAGCGAGGATTGTAGCGCGCCCGCGTAGCCAGTACCACCGCGGCGTCGTAGCGCGACACACGTAGACGCTACGAGTCTACGAACGCTACGTAACACGTCGCTTGCAGGAAAAGGAAAGCGCGCGCGATTGTGAACTGCGACCTTTATACACAAATATTATCACGCTTCTAATAAAATGTGCTGTGTTTAGTGAAAACAAAAAATCAGTGAGTAATTCACTCAAAAAAGGTAAAGTGAACGTTGAATGTGTACTTTGACTTAGTTTTATTCGGACGTAAAGCGCTTGTAACTAATGGTCTGTTAAGATAACGGAAGGCTTTCGCGGAATGCTAGTTATTAGCCGTTTAAAAGTCTCCCTCGTTGAATGATAACATCTTTACAACTTTTGTTCGCTATTTCAATCATGTAAAATGAAATCGTTGGATAGGTCAGTGGCGTTAATTGGGATCGTTTGTGAACATTGAAATACTTAAATAAGTAGAAATAATTTTAGTGTTTTGTATATTTTTAAGCATTTTTTTTTATAATTGGCTTAAAAAGACTTTACTTAATTAGTAAAATCTATCTGTAAAACAGTTTTTCGACTGGTTATAGAGCCAGTTTGTCCCCTTTCTAACGCTCTATTGGTTGCTGCACGGTTAATACATTAAATTGACCATCTGTATCAGTTCCTTTTGCCTAATATAATTTCTTAATATATATTTTTTTAATGAAAAAAAATTTACGACGGCAAAAAAGTGAATTTGATTAACAGCTAGTTAGGTTTTAATAATTTTTTAAGCTTATATTTTTACATAAATGACATATGGATCTCGACAATTAATGTCAGCAACTACGACGCACTTTAAATTATAATTAACTAACGGCATCCCGCGGTTTTACCTGCATAGATCATGTTTTTCCGTTACCTCTGCTAAAACTGTAGCTATTCCACAGTGACCGTTTATTTTTTTATATCTCATCCTGAGGTTTAAATCTTCGTCCAAAATTGAATTTAAATATAATCAGTCGTATGATCGCGGGGTGGAATCAACATTCAATTCTTACATTCAAAGATATGTTTACTTTTTCATTTAAGAGAAAATCTCACTTGTACATTTAAAGGTATATCAAAGACATATTTCAAAACAAAATCACAAAAATAGTTATCAACAAAAATGTCTATCTACGCAAAAACGGTACATACAAAATAATTTTGTTCTTTTATATCAACCTATTTGAGAACAGTCTTTTGAAATTGTAAATTCAAATTTCGATGCTGAAGCGCGAATCAGCCGTTTCCGGCGAGGCACAATCTCCGCGTTTTCCACTCTTGTGCTTTCCGGATCCTGCGATGAGCGTAATCATTGGTTTGGAGCTTTTATTGTCATGGCTCTGCGTAAATGGTGACTGCTTTTTATTGGGGCAAAAGGTTTTCTGTTAAATATTTTTGTAGGAACTAACTACTCCTTTACGTAAACAGATACAGTTCACGGCGTACCAGGGCTCTAAGTCTACTATTCTTTTTTTTCTTACACTCAGACCCCCTTAGGACTCCCTGTATCGCGGAAGGCATGGACACACACAATCACAGCACACAAACACCCAAGACCCCGGACAAACATCTACACTCATCGCATAAATGTATGCCCCTGCCGGGATTCAAACCTAGGGTCCCGGAGGCACAGAAGTCATGTCGACGACACTAACCACTGCGCCACGGTGATCGTCCAATCTATATTCAATATGGCAGTATGCTCGGCTCACAATGGGTGATTTTAAAAGTTTTACTAGTCTTAGTGCGTCTTTATTGAATCAATCTTGATCCAATTCTACACTCAGTTACGTAGCACAGTTACAAAACATGTAAAATAATTATATAAAGTAAAAAAAGATTAGCTGGCTCTAAGCTACATCAGTTTGAACACGCTGGATATTTGGTTATAGTCTTTCAAGCTAAAGCATGATAACTAGCCGAAAAAATACTAAAAGATACCCATCGTCATGCCAGGAGTCGGGGAATGCATCGTGAAATCTTGTATCTCTAATCATGAGGCTAACATTATTTTTAAAAAATCCTATGAAATGGAACTGACGTCATCACTAAAAAAAATTTTTTTTTACATATTATAAGTTTGCGTTTGACAACTGCCTCACCTGATGTTAAGTGATGACGTTGTCTAGGATTTACCATGCAAACCTAGAAGGTACCAATTCACTCGCGACTTAAAGACTCCAGGATTGTACATATCGGGAAACACAGACTTAAAGTGTGAAATAACTTTTCGAAGTCGATAAGCATACGAGTCGAATTGCTGCTCCTTCTTTTGAAGTCGGTAAAAAAACATTTCATTATAATAGTGTGTCCGATTTAGTATTTTTTGTCAAGTTTGTATGAATGTCAAATGTATATAAAATGAGCTGCGGCTGTCAAACTGACGATGACGGTGACGGACAAATGCCATAAAATCTTATGGCATCTCTATAGTGTTGCCCGAAAACAATTTTATTTATGTATAAAAACAGCAAAAATGTTTACTGTTTCTGTAACAGGAATAATTTGCTTACAAGCCATCGAATTCGTAAAAAAAAACCAAACAATGGAACTGACTTCAAGACTCAAAAGTATGAAATAACTTGTCGAAGTCGGTACCATGATAGTTCAAAAAAAAACATACGGATCGAATTGAGAACCTCGTCCTTAATTATGAAGTCGGTTAAAAATGCTATTGCAAATTTTCTAGATATGTTTAAAGTTCTATAACTTTGTATTAATTTTGAGCGTTTAAAGCAGATCCATTATGAGTATGAGAAAAATTGATAAACGGATTATTAATACACTACGTGTATATTACCGAGTTATACATTATAATGTATACATAAATTTATTTGGATATCATTAAAATGTATACGTAAATTTATTAGGATATCATTATTATCATCTCATCCATAGGACGTGCACTGCTAGACTTAAGGCCCCATTGATTTCCTAGATGACCGCTTGGAAGCGGGCCACATCCAGCGCTTTCCTGCGATCTTATTCAAGTCGTTTGTCGACCTCTGGTCGGTGGCCGTCCTATGCTGCGCTTGAGAAATTTTCTATTAGGACATAACTTCAGTATAAAAATGTACAGGATATACTCACTAAGACAGTGTGCGTCTGGTCACATAAATTACTAAAATAACATTAAAATTGACAAATTATAAAAAAACGTCTTCTGCTCCTAAATTTGGTTGTGGCATTTTCATTATTTTCCTGAAAATGAAGTTAAGCTGTTGTGAACGACTTCAATTAAATTCTTGGACACTAATTTTGAAGGCTTTTCACTAAAATAAAAAAAAAAATATCAGTTTATAGAAGACAGTTTTGAGGTTATACATATTTATACAGCTGTTTTAATAATCTCTTTCTTTATTAAATTATATTATCATTAATTGGATCAGTGATGAGTGATGACCTAATAAGTTGGTAAACTATATAAAAGTTTACGTTTTTAATTTGTTTTTGCTTATATTTCACAGAGCGTTATATTTTAACAAAGAAATCTTAATATTTTTTTACACTGTATAGATCTAGCGTTTGACCACTATCTCACGTGATGGTCAGTGATGACGTGGTAGATGTTATCACGCTAGAATGTTAACTGGTTCTCAAGGACTGCTGGTGAACACACATTGCAGTTGATAACAGTTTGTGATAGCTAGCCAGGCGGGTACTCGAGAGTACCCTACCGCTATGCTGGGAATTTAATAAACGAGTCATTGGTGGGGATCGAACCAGCATTCGACATTTTGAGAGCCAACGCTCCCAGCACTGAGCTATCATCGCAAAATACAGGTACATTAACAACCTCCTTCTTTAATCTCTTTCTAATTTAATTTTGTTTACACTTAACTAAGTATAATGTTTCAACAACACTTTTAGTTTAATATGTTAGATGTCTGGTGAATAATTTTAGCTGCGTAGTTGTATTTACTTGTGGAATATATCAAGGCAGTTGAACGTTTGCAAATGCGAGCCGTTTGAACCTGATTAGCTGGATTCAAATTGCTAAAGTGGGAATGAATTTCGTATTACTACTAGTGCGGCTACGTCGCACTGTGAAACAATTGAAATCTTACTGATAAGGTCACTAACCTGAATGTAGATTTTAGACATGATAAATCTACTAATATTGCACTTTTTAACCTGATTGATACTGATGTAAATACAGAAATATTATACATCAGTCACTTACCTTTTTTCTATGTTTAATGAAATTTGATTATTCTTACCTACTCGTACCGTATGTTTTTTTTAATGCGATATTAGTATTTTTGTGTGAACAAATATCCAAAAAATAAAATTTTTACGATTTTTGACTTCACGTCAATAATCGAAAGTCAAAATTAAAACGAAGTTTCGTGTCATTTTTAAATTTCAATTATTTATTTATATGGCAGAATAACGTTTGCCATGTAAGCTAGTATTAGATAAAATTTAAAAATATTTTTTGCTTAGTATATTTTTTTGTCAATGGACTATTTTAGAAATCATTATTTACTTTCGTTCCTATTATTTGGCTTAGTTTGCTAAACCGACGAGGAGCGGTCCACTTGACAGTAGGTTGCGGTGCCGTGAGGCGCTGCAACTGGGGCTTTATCGCAGTGGACCACGAGCGTCAGATGTGGGAAGTCTGGCGTTCATTGCACTGTCTGCTCCCCGGGGTGGTGCGGCCGTGATCTTCTATCAAGTGCGGTCGCGAGGGGAAGTTCCTCCTCCTCCTAGATGGGTCTGGAAACGGACGCCCGTGGTGGGAGCGCGGTATTGCTATCGCCACCCCGCGTTCCCTCCCTTATAGTGACAGGACGGACATCGTAGGCTTTAATCGGTAGTGGACCCTGGCTGCTGTGGCTGCAGTCAGGGTTGGTGGCCAAGAGGACCCCAGGGAGTGTCGGATCGTGGTGATGCTATGCTCGAGCGAGCCCGACATTCTCCGCTTACTTTTTCCGGTAGACAGAAGTGCGTAACTGCATTTTCCCCACGAAAAAAAAGGTTAAAATATTTTTTCTAAACTAACCTACATTTCATTATCAGAGCGTCGTATATCACCCAGTAACAGATACTACCAATCGGCGGACACGACGGATCCCCGTCAACGGCCGTTTCGGTCAACATTCGGCAATAATTTAGTTTCTTATCGTCCGTCCGATCCGCTGACTCGAGATTCGATTCGTACAAGCCATTGGGACGTTATTTCTGTCGAGATGGGATCTCCCAAAGCAAATGTACTATCGAATGTAGATGTGAAAGTTGTATGTTGATTGGAAAGGGAGTTGCGTTTAGATTGGCTTTGAATACTTAATATGGTAATGAAACGATTCAACTGTGGCGTAACCGACTGCTCCCGCGATGTATGGGTAAATTGGGACACTCCTTACGGTGCCTATAAGCAGCTATCATCATCATATCAGCCATACGACATCCACTGCTAGACATAGGCTTCCACGAGGACCGATTAGAATTGACCTATAAGCACTAGTGTGTCAAATTGGGTAAATTATGATGTGTTAGCATTCTGTTCTCTTAATCTTGTCCAACATTGTTTTTGGGATATTTTTTTTATCTTTTTTATTTGCTCAATATTTCGGCACAGTTGCATGCATCATGTTCACGGGTACATTTTCTGCGGGTATACTTTAGGAGCCGACAAATCTCTCTACCCTCTTATTATAACATTTCTCGGGTAAATAACAAATGATTAATAAGGTAATGTAACTTATATTTTACAGCCTATGATATACATAATTTCCTTAATTTAATTCATGCAAAACACAGTACCAACTTTAGTTCTTACGTATTTACTGTTTCCGAAGCAGGAATCACTATCGCAGTCGAAGCGCAATAGTATCGCAGCGGGCAACAATTGAACTCAGCACAAGTGTCATTCATCTAGTGCAACTGTGACACAGAGAAACTATGGTATCTAAGGTCTTTCTTACATTTTCGTTATTCCATTGCTCATACTTTTGCGATACGACATTAAGACGCATGTAATTCCTGCTACGGGCACTGTTCAAGTTGACTTATCTTTTCCGTATAGAATGAATGAAATAATAATAAAACATCTGGAGTCTCAAGTTAATGTGCCAATTAACCCTAAAACATAAAACAATAGCAATAAAATTCGCACATCCTCAAGAAAAACCCATTCCAATTTTAAATCGTTTCCCTCACAAAGGGAAGAGAACCGGAGTCGACCCGCAACACAATGTATGAGAAGAAATAAAGTGAAGACGGAAATACAAGGCCTCTGTATCACAACAGTAACTTTTGTTACAAACAGTATGGGCTCTACATAGGGTAAGAATAATTTAAATAATACAAGATTTCGCTGTGCATTCAATTTGTGTAACTTCGATAAAGCTCCACATTTGCAAAAACTGCATTGCAATTTTAGGTACTGTATTTTATTATTGAAAGCATATTTTAATCAGAGCAATCAATTGAATATGTTATCTCACAGTTATCAAATGTAAATCAACAAAATGATAATTGTAAAAATAAGTTTCATACAGATAAGTTTCATTTAAATACAAAAATCTGTGGAGAGAAAATTAAATGAAAAAATAAATATAATACAGAAGAGCTATAAAATTGTTTAAGATAAGTGCTTCAATGGTTTTTTTTCTAAATTTAAATGGTCACCTTGTCAGTTACTGTTTCATTGACAAAAACTTCTTTTCACTTCTGAATTTCGATCACAAGGAAAATATATCTACTTTTAGTCCTGTCAATATTATACTTCACTGAGATTTTGAGTTTATTTACCAAATTTTTGCCAAAGTTTGGAAGCTCATACTCCATAATGATTATACGTTCATTTGTATCGTAATAAAAAGGGCAAAACTTTGCGAAAGTGGTTCCTGAAAAAAGGCGATCGTTTGTCCCTGCCCTGCAAATATTGTCATATTTCGGGTAGCGATCAAAATCAAGACAGGTGGGTTGTAAGTTCAGACAACTGTTTTTTTTGTTATCAGACGGTAGATTGTATCTTGTAAGCAGACGCAAGTAAAAAAATCATTCGGCAAATCGAATGGTGACTATTATACGAATTACTTTATTGCCCGAAATTTTTGATAAAATTATCCGACATTACACACGTATTTCTCTTATCCTTATTCTAAATTTTAGGCATATCAGATTCCGATGCCTATCAAAGCGCCCACTGATGCTAAATGCATATTCCCGAGACCTAGGTTGAGATATTGGACGTTGACGTGAGTAAATCCGGATAATATACGAGTACATACATGAATTATGCCTGTGTCAAAGTCATAAAAAACGCAAACTTATAATATGTAAAAAAAAGGGTTTGAAACATTTTGTTATGATGTCATGTCTAGTATCTTTTATACGATTTTACATTTTCATGCCTCATTTTCGTAGACATAGGCAGAGATGCCTTCCAAATGCCACGAACCCGACACACTTCTTTCCCTTCATCTACGCTCATCAGACCTTTCATACAAGAGCGTCGGTTTATGGTACTTTTGACCTGGCTCTTTTCGAACTTCGTAAATCAGATTTTGGAACGTTCGGCAAGGCTTTCCTCTTCCAAAACTACTATTCACTTCACCTATATGTACCTGTTTAATCAATCTCCTTTTATTTATTCTCTTTACATAACCAAACCAAAACACACTTTTCTCAATCTTAGTCCCTACATCTTCGGTTACGCAACAACACTCCCTTACCTCTCATTTCAACAGCATTTATTATGTTTACATGCTTTTATACGATTTCTATCTAAGTTAAAAATATAATGTTCGTTTTATAAACTCTTATTGTGCATTTTATCATCCTTTTATATATTTCCAACAAAGGTTAGGTAGTGGAGGAGGATAACACAATCCTTTTTATATTTTTATTATTCTCAGTTCTCACTATCTAGTTTAAAATTTAATGTTCATATCAAGCAATGATATTATATGTTTATATGAGGTAGATGTCGCACAAACGCGCGGAAATTGAGGCAGAAAAATTAAGTCAATTGTAGTAATTTTCATTACGACGCGTAATGAATGCGTATACATGTATCCTTTTCTATATTATTTGTACCGTATTATCCGTCGCAGTAAACATGTTTATGTCGTAAAGGAACAAAATCTGAGCACCGCGCAGTATGAATATACGTCATCTTAACTCGTAAAACATCATTGATATCAAGTATTTACTCGTTTTTTCAACTATTATGAATGTTTTTTTTTCGCTATTCTTATATCTTATTATATTGTGTTGGTATGGTTTAACAATAATAGGCATACCGCAAAAAAAATTTAAACGTACAGCATATATAAAAATAATTGAGTACCTAAAATTGACAGTATAAGTGTGTGCAGACGATAAAAATATATAAAAAATAAAAACCACCGATTATTATCTTACGAATCCGCAGATAACTTTCTAACTGGGTCAGTTAAAAGGCATGTTACACAAGAATGGAATTCAACTTTACCTATCTAGTCATAACAACCTGTTGCTAGATAATTATTATTACTAAGAGTTTTATGGTTTACTAGCTGCGCGGTTTTACCCGCGTGATGATTATGATGAAAAGTAGCCTATGTGTTAATCCAGAGTCTAAACTATCTCCGTACCAAATTTCATTGAAATCGGTGTAGTCTTTTGAGCGTGAAGAAGTAACAAACATAAACACATACACACAAACTTTCACATTTTTAATAATAATGTGATGTGATTTTGCTGACGTCATGCGCACAGGAGCGACGTCATTATATAACACTTATTGGACGTCCACTAGATTTAAGCTTGCTCTCTGATTATCCAGAAGACCATCAGTATGGTACTCATACAGCTTCTCAATTCAAAACTCTTCGATATGTAATAATATTAAAACTCACGTTCATAATTACTTTACACTGTTTTTACGGGTATAACGTGGTACTTACGCGTAGTCGATATCACAATCGATGATGCGGTGCGTTAGTCGTAACGTCCCGTCTCGCACTGTGTGAGACGGGACGTTACGACTAACGCACCGCACTCAAGATCCTGATGAAGGCTTCCGGAAGAAGCCGAAACAATTGTCGACCGTGATATCGACTACGCGTAAGTACCACGTTATCTTCGATATGTAATCTAACTGAATCGATTATGATATATTTCCTAAAATAGTCTTTCACAGAATGGGTGTTCTGCCGCGGGCTCTGGTGCCGATTTTTTTTTTTAAATTTCACACAAGGTCTTCATGTCCCAAACTAGGCAGAGCCTGTTCTATAATAATAATTAATTACATTGTTAATAATTCTCTTGTTCAACCAAACTAACCTGAAATTCCCCAATAAAATATAGGCAGGATAATTTTTGATACGGTAATGATAAAGTCCCAATTAGTATTTCACTTATTAATGACAATACTAAAATTAGATATTTTTATTGACTTCTGGTCCGCGGGGACTTTAGATTCAAATCCCGGCAGGGGAAACATTTATGCGATGAGTGTAGATGTTTGTCCCGGGTCTTGGATGTTTGTGTGCTGTAACTGTGTGTGTCCATGCCTCCCGCAACACAGGGGATACTAGAGCAAGGGTTTATGAGTGAAAAAATAAATTTACAAGCTATAAGATGACCTACACTGATACATAAAAAAGCCTATATATCAAACTAAGTAGTAATAAAAGCCTTATTAAACCTTAGTAAGTCTAACTGGTTAAATATTATATATTGTTGTTGGGATGTCAGCCAACGGAGATTACTATCTGATTTCAACCGTAAATTATTAACTTCGTGTGAAACCCAGTATGACATGAAATTCAGAGGTTAACCTTGTGATGACCTCTGTTTTAATATACAGGTCATCAATTTATGGCAGCAACGTAAGTTGAGCTATGACCCGTTTCATTTGTGGAATGGTAAATTGGTTCTGGTGTATTTTATAGGATTCAAAAGTTCAATTGAGAAAGGTCACAGTGAAGATCATGTTAGGTTGAAACTGCGACAACACAAAAAAACAATGCGCGAGCTGAGCGAGCGAAGCGAGCGTGCCGCGGCAGCGGCTGGCGAAGTGCTAAATATTATATAATGCAGATCACTAGGTTCATCAACACCTCCTTTTCTACACGATATATGTATCTATCAACTCCCAGACACCAGATTTGTCGTTAAATTGAAAAAAATGTAAAATATACAACAAATTTTATCTGTCTTTTTTTGACGAAAAAAAAGGAAGAGGTTCTCAATTCGACCCGAATACTTTTTTAAATGTTTGTTACCTAAGATTTTTCAACTGGGTTTGATTATTTTTTTATTTGAAAGCTGGTGCTTCCCGTGTGCTTGCTTTCCATTTAAATTTTATAAAAATCGGACAGGCGGTTTCTGAGTTACACAAGTAACTGAAAAGTGCTACGTATACGTCAACGAAATTGTAATTGCGGGTGAAGATATCGGTGAACATATACAGCGACAATAAAATTGATCCCGTGAGCAGCAAAGGTCACTGAAAAGGAAGAAAATCATAGCACCAAAAAATGGAACCGACTTCAACACTCAAAAGTGAGAAATTGTCGAAAACGGTACCATGAACATAATATTTTGATAATAGTTACTTTTGAAATATCATGGTACCTACATCGACAAGTCATTATACACTTTTGAGTGTTGAAGTCGGTCCCATTTTTCGGTAATTTTTTTTATTGCTTTTTATCTAAGAAAGTGTTGATTACAAAAAAATCTTCTCCTTTTCCCAATTACCTAAAACCAAATAGCGCTTTTCAACTACCCTTCTATATAGGGATAAACAGTATGCTACAAATTCACACCTGACATATTTATTTCAAAACTCATTACGTGTTTTTGAGCAAATTAAACACATCACCCTTGAGAACGCATGAGTAACGTGGGTATACCGCAGTAGGCGTTTCGCATTAATAATTCAATGTTATGCTTACGCTCCCCATAAACAAAACCCTATTTTACGCTCTCTTCGTATCCAGTATACGTCAAAAAAATATATAAGCCTGATGTTCGAAACCCCTGTGGAAGTCTGCAGTAGCAGAACACACCCAAGAGAAAGGCAACCATGTCATCCAATTTCAAAACACGAAGGTTTTATCCACCACGTCACATTTCTACCCACGCCTTCATCGAGAAGCCATCGAAATATTCAAGCACCCTAATAATTTCAACAGAAAAAATGAAGGGTTTCATCTCCAAAAAGATTGGTATCCAGCACTGAGGTCCGCTCGCCACTACATTCCAAAGGTGACTAAACCAACACCCGACCCCTTACTGACAGGCCACGCCCCTTCTAGCCTCGGCCAATCAGGAGCGTCCACCTCAGTCTGCCTCTCTCTGTCCCCCACTAATAGCAGTACAAGTGCCCCTATAAATACACAAGCGACTCAAGACTCCACATCAGACCCATCAGGTCGACATCCTCTGCGTGCAAGAGACCTTTCTCAAGCCCGGCAGAGCTACGCCCAAGTTCGCAAACTACGCCGCGATACGGAACGATAGACTACACTCCGTAAAAGGTGGCACGTTGATATATTACAAAAGGTCCCTACACTGCATCCCCTTAGTCACGCCCACGTTATCCGTGTTAGAAGCCTCGGTTTGCCTGCTAGGTATGACAGGTCATCAACCTGTCACTATCGCCTCGTGCTACGTCCCTTCATCCAAAGAACTGATCCCAAGCGATTTAGAGACCCTCCTCTCAATGAGTGACTCCGTCCTTCTGATAGGAGACTTCAATAGTAAACACGTTATGTGGAATTGCACTGCCACAAACAAAAACGGTAAAATACTCGATGACCTAGTTAACTTGTTAAACTTTGATATTATCGCCCCCACGGAGCCCACTAGATATCCCTACCAAGACGGTCATCGTCCCGACATACTCGAAATAGCACTCTTAAAGAACGTCACGCTTCGGCTGCGTTCCATAAGAGTGATTCACGAACTTATCTCAGACCACCGCCCAGTTCTTCTAGAACTCGGCCCCGAACCGACCGACAATACACCGACATACAAGACGATAGTGAACTGGAAGCAATTAGGGGAATCCCTAAAAGCGATCAGCTCACCTGACCTTGACAAAATACCCGACGACATACAGACAGTAGATGACATCTCCCTTTCAATAGACGCCCTCAGCGACCACCTCCGCACCGTTATAGGTGAGTCCTCGAAGAAGGTGATCGCGGCGGCCGACCACCGCTTTGAGCTTCCCGAGGACGCTAGAAGGCTACTGACTCAAAAAAACGCAGCCACTAGGGCATACGATTCAATTCCCACCCCTGAGAATAAAGCAAACATGCGCTACTTACAGCGTGCTGTAACTAAACGCATGGCCGAGCTGCGTTCTCAAAGGTGGGACGACACACTCTCAACCATCGCACCATCCCACCAGGCGTACTGGCGGATGGCACGAGCACTAAAGACAGACCGCCCACCAGCCTTTCCCCCCCTACTCAGACCCATCCCTCAATCCATCGCGTTTTTTGACGAGGATAAAGCCGAATGTTTAGCCGATAGCCTAGAAACCCAATGCGCCCCCAACGAGGACCACGTAAACCCAGACCACGTTCAGTTAGTCGACTCCGAAGTCGAACTCGCGAATACTGTCCCCATATCAGATCTCCCTCCCATCCCACCAACTAAATCTTCCGAGGTAGAGTCCCTCATCAAGGGCCTCAAAAAACGTAAGGCTCCAGGAGCAGACGGGATTAGCAACAAACTGCTCAAACACTTCTCCGCTCCCCTAGTACACCTGCTAGTTAGCATTTTCAATGCCGCCATGGCTAACGGCATGTTCCCAGCCGCCTGGAAACATGCAATAGTCATCGGCATACTCAAACCAGGTAAAAAAGCCTGCGATCCGTCTAGCTACCGCCCCATCAGCCTCCTCAGCGCTCTGGGGAAGCTGTATGAGCGCATCATTCTTAACCGCCTCTGGCCCCTCATTAGGTCCAAAAACCTTCTGCCAAATGAACAATTTGGCTTTAGGCCCCGACATAGTTGCACACATCAATTACACCGCGTCACCGAGCACATTTTAGAAGGTTTCAATCGGAAACCCAAACCTCAATCCACGATAGCCGTCTTCCTCGACGTGGCTAAAGCGTTCGACAAAGTCTGGCACAATGGCTTAACATATAAGCTATACGTTCTTGGCGTGCCAGATCGTCTTGTACGAATAATACAAGACTTTCTCACAGATCGAACCTTTAGCTACCGCGTCGAGGGTACACTCTCTACCCCACATCACGTCACAGCAGGGGTCCCTCAGGGGTCCACGCTCTCTCCCGTACTATTCGCGCTATACACTAGTGACATCCCACATTCCGAACCCTCAGTTCAGATCGCCCAGTTCGCAGATGATACAGCCATCTACTGCACTGGGTGGCACCCGAATAGACAGAGAGCCGCCTTACAGCGAGCCATCACCGACATCGGTGCTTGGTTCCGTAAATGGCGGATCTCTGTCAATCCAGACAAAAGCACAGCAGTGTACTTCACTTTCAAATCAGTTACGCCCAAACCGCTATCCCTCTTCAATAGACCCATCTCTTGGGCTAAGTCAGCTAAATACCTAGGCGTCACACTCGATCGTAAACTCACCTTCCGTGAACACATCAAAACGGTTCGCAACAGAGCAGCCTTCGTTATGAACCGCCTCAGTCCCCTCATAGGCAAACGTAGTAAAATGTCCCTTAGAAATAAGATAACACTGTATAAAGTCTGTATACGCCCTATTATGACTTACGCCTCAGTCGTATTCGGTCACGCGAACAAAACTCCGCTCCATACACTCCAAGCAATCCAAAATAGATTCATGCGCAAGGCAACCGGCGCTCCGTGGTACGTACGGAACGCCGAATTGCATTGCGACTTAGGCCTCCCCACAATCGCCCAACACATCAAAAACTGTTCACGCCGATACTTCGATTCCGCGGCCCACCATCCGAATCCCTTGGTAGTCCAAGCGGCCAACTACTCAACTGAATCGACCGACCCGTGGTTCAGCCCCCCCCGCCGGCGCCCCCGTCACGTGCTCGTAGACGCAGACGACGCGATAACCGTGCTTCAGGCAGCTCAAACTCCGGCTAATGACCCGCGCTCTCATAACTCGATCTCCAACCGTGACCTAGTCAGCGGCTTCGGGCTCGCTGGCTTCACGGTAAGACACCGAGCCCGCCGTAGACCACTGCGCCGCAGGCCCCCGATTAGACGTATCACCCATCACTCAGCTACTACCCATCTTGGTGGCTCCCCAACCGATAGGCCGCGCCATAGTCTGCGACGTCCACACACACAGACGCTACCTCGTTTAGGCGATAGCCCAAGCCGAGGTCCGAACCCCTGAGGTGCCCTTGCGCTAGTCGCACCCCCCCCCCCTCACCCTAACCCAAAATCGGCTGAGTGTCCTCTGCACTCGCCAAAAGTCCGGTGAAGCCGTTAATACCCCATGTGGTAAACAGCATTAAGTCATTTCTAAAATAAAAAAAAAAAAAAATAGACTCCACATCAGACGGTCCTGCACGAGGAGACAGGGTCCGACCATCAACCAGTTCTTGTGGAAATAGACATGGCCCCTACTAAGACCCCCCCTCCTCCACCGAGGACGAAGGTTGACTGGCCACTATTCACAAGGGAAGTCTGGGCCTCCACCCCCTCGAGACCCATCGCGTCGGCCGAGGACGTGGACAAGCTCACCCGTGAGCTAACCCAGTGTCTCCAGTCAGCCTTAAAAACCGCCACCATAACTTCGCCAGCCACAGCCCATCCCAGATTGCCCCCGCTGCCTCGGCATATCTCCAGCTTGATCTCGGAGAAAAGGCAGCTCCGGAAGATATGGCAACGAACGCGAGATCCCTCCACCAGGAAGAAGTTACATTACCTCAGGGACAGGGTCAGGCAGGAGCTTGAAGACCTCCAAGTCTCGGGCTGGGAAGAGCGCATCGACGACGCCGCCGGAGATTGGAGTTCCCTCCACAAGCTCTGCCGGCAGCTGAGGAACCAGCCCGAGCCGATCCGCCCCCTCCTGCACCCCGACGGAAACCTCCGATATAGAGCCGACGACAGGGCCGACATCTTCGCGCAGAGCCTGGAACGGCAATTCTGCCCCAACCCCAGCTCTGACCCCGGGAACGAAGTAAGGGTGGCAAATTTCACTAGAAACTACTTCGCTACCCCAATTGCCCCCGAAGAGGACCCAATCATAGTCTCCCCTGGTCAAGTCCAGAAGGCCCTCAAACTCCCCAAACCAAAGAAGGCACCAGGGGCGGACGGCGTGGGGAATGCTGCTCTGCGCCACCTTCCCTACAAGGCAATAGCCGCCTATGCCCGCCTCTTCAATGGTATCCTACGGACCGGCCATTTCCCTGCCGACTGGAAAACCGGTCATGTCATTATGATCCCGAAGCAGGGGAAGAATATTCGGAACCCGGAGAGCTACCGCCCCATCACCCTACTGCCCAGCATCTCCAAGGTGTTCGAGAAGCTCCTCCTTCAAAGCCTCCTCCCGCATATTGAACCGCGACCCGAGCAGTTCGGCTTCCGACCGGAGCACTCAACGACCCTTCAACTATCCAGGGTACTGCACAAGCTGGCTGAAGCCGCAAATAAAAAGGAGCATTCAGCCACAGTATTCCTGGATATGGAAAAGGCGTTCGACCGGGTGTGGCACCACGGGCTGATATATAAGCTGGCCTCCTCAACAGCCCCAAGAAGGGCCGTCGCAGTCATCCGCGCCTTCCTTCTCGACCGAAAGTTCAGAGTAAGGGTAGAGGGAACCCTCTCTGAACTATACCCAATCCGCGCTGGCGTCCCGCAAGGCAGCTGCCTCTCGCCAGCCTGCTATAACTGGTACGCCAATGACTTCCCCATCGTGGAAGGAACCACGCTGGCCCTGTACACCGATGATGCAGCGCTGATTTCCTCTTCGGTCAACATGGCCCACGCGGCCCTCAGGATGCAGCGAGCCCTGGACCTGCTCCCCGCCTGGCTGGGCAGCTGGAGAATGGGAGTCAACGTCTCCAAGACCCAGGCCATGATGCTGACCACCAAGCATTCCCTGCCCCCCAAGCTCAAGCTCCTGGAGGAATCCATCCCCTGGACACGCTCGGTCAAGTACCTGGGAGTGACTATCGACCGCCGCCTGACCATGGCCCCCCATGTCACAAACGCGGTCAACAAAGCCAAGGCTGCACGGCACCTCCTCCGACCCACACTGATGTCCAGACTACCACTAAGGCTAAAACTGGCGATCTACAAGATGTACGTCCGCCCCCACCTTACCTACGCGGCCCCCGCCTGGTTTGCCTTAGTGGCAGAGACCCACCGGAAACGGCTAAGAGCCCAGCAGAACGTCTCCCTCCGGCTGATAACTGGAGCCCCCCGCTACGTGAGAAATAGCACCATCCAGAGAGACCTAAGGGTGGAACCTCTGGACTCTCCCGTCGCGGAACTCGCCCGAAGGCAGTTCAAGAGGGTTGACGCCTCGTCAGCGGAACACCTCCGCGGCCTGGCCCCCCGCTATGAGCGCCTCCCAACCGCCCGACCACAACCCCGGGACCTCCTACCGCCCGACAGCGAAGACGAGGATGCCACAGTCGGCCCCCGTACGCGCGTCGCTCACCAGGCCTCCCTGAACAGGGTCTCACCCGGTGGGCTTGACAGCGACTAGGGGCCGTGAAGAGGACATCCTAGGCCCTTTTCTCGGCCACCCCAACGACCAGACTGCACGTTTGCAGTCTGCGACTGAAGACCGCGGTCAGGGGCCCCCCGTGCCCGACACCGCTTCCGCCCAAGGCACCAGTCCTTGTGCGACGACTACTCCGTACTCCACATCAGTATCAGAGAAGACGCCGCGGAGGAGAGTTCTACGCTCTTGTCGCCGCTCGGACCTGAACCACTGAAGATGTCGACCGCAGTGATTGACGAAACGTCTGGAACAAAAGTTTCACATAGACCACGGCCAAACAGCCCGGAAGCAATACATACAACATGCAACGCCGGCCGTGAAAGCCTTAGAGTTTACATTTTTTTTATTTGCTAATAGCCTCTCGCATTCCTTTACCATTACCCCCATATACCGTAACAATCTATCAAATGTCTAGACGCAATTAAGGCGCTGAATAGAGCCAAACGCTAACTGCCTTATTACAAAAAGTGGATTAAGTGTGGAACAAAAGTACTGGGTTTAATCCAAGGACTAAGTGCGACCGTACTAAACCAGGTTTAGCGTTGATTTGGTCGTCGTCTATGGTCTGAAGATAGCCTTCCGATGGCCCTAGTTTATCGATGGGACTAACGCGGGAAACGTTTGACAGTAGTTGTCAAGTTTGTTCACCAACTCGAATTTTGTTTTAAATTAAATAAATATCTTCTCTTTTGTGATTTAAAAGAAAAATGTACGTGTACAACGTAGATTACGTGGATTCAGATGATTTGGAGTTATTGAGACAACCCGGCAGTCGGATATTTGTAATATAGTCACGGACTAATTTCTTAGTACCATGACACACTGACTTTGTAGTCCAGGTTTAAACCCACACGTTTTGTAATAAGTCTCGGCTCTTTTATTTTAATTGAATTTGAAAGCTCTTTTGACGTGTTTTTGTTTATTTTGACAAGTGAATTCATGATTGTGATCAAATTAAAAAAGTATAGCATAGTTTTATTGTTCTTTTATAGTAAATACAAAATTTGTTTATGTTTTTTTTTAAGCTGTACAATAATATTTTTTTTAAATGTACGTATATCAGACCTTGTTTATGGTTACACCCCTACTATAGTTCAAACCTTTGCAACCAGTAGTACCTGCTATGCATCTTTTTTACCACCCCCTCATATATTGTGAAAATCTATCAAATGTCTAGACGACATTGAGTGACGCTAAAGTTTGTGCTGCATGCAACGCGACAAAACACGGGTTGTGAAGTCGACGGTCACGATATCAATACGGCGTGATAGCTTCCAAATTTTAAATTATTTATTGGCCCTAATTCTGTTAATCCCACGAACTAGCTAAAATGGCAATTTGTTACTCAAAAAAGTGTTCATCATTCGTCTCAGCTATAGGACGTCCAATGCTGGATATAAGCATCCCCCAATGATCTCCATAGACTGATTGGAAGCGGCCCTCATCCAGGGTAATAATTGATGAGGTGGTTATTTTATATTGTAATTGCAATGTATGCGTTCGTATTATTATTAAATAAATAAATAATAAATATATACATACTAGTAACGCCCCGCGGTTTCACCAGCGTGGATTACGGTTTTCTCGCTACATCAAATATTCCACGGGAATCATACATTTTACCGGGCTAAAAAATAGCCTATGTGTTATTCTAGACTGGAAACTGTTCTATCCCTGTGCCAAATTTCATCCAGATCCGTTGAGCCGTTCTGGCGTGATTGAGTAAAAAACATCCATCCATCCAAACTTTGACATTTATAATATTAGTAAGATTTGTCAATACTGCTGTTGCCCATCTTCTAGTACGTGATCTCTTAGCCGACTCTTATGGCACCCGCGGGAAGAGATGGGGGGGAACAATTTTATACCGGTATCCCACGGCAACGGAAATATATGGTTGTTCGAATATATTGACGGTCGCCGTGGCGCAGTGGGTAGTGTCAGTGACATGACTTCTGCGTCTCCGGGACCCTGGGTTCAAATCCCGGCAGAGGCAAACATATGTGCGATGAGTATAGATGTCTGTCCCGGGTCTTGGATGTTTGTGTGCTGTGATTGTGTGTGTCCATGCCTCCCGCGATACAGGGAAAACAAAAATAACTGTTACCCTAGTGTTTTAAAAAACACTAATAAATTAGCAAATATAATCAAATTTTATTCAATCAGAAACATGTTATTAATGTTCCTTTAGCTGTTTTCATAAGTTTTATGTTTTAAAACTTATTACACATAGGACATTGGGAAACTATAGGACTTTCAACAAAATAAGTTAAAAAGACTTAAAATCGTCTATTTAGCAAATGGTGAAATACATTTTTATTATATAATATGTTATGCTATTGAAGCGTAAAAAGTGTTGCCATAAGAGTATTACCAGACGCAAAAAACACAGCTTCACCTAACATTGTAATTGAAATGCAAAGAACGTTCACGGCACGGACGCAATTACGGCGCGCCGTGCGAACTGACGCACGCTTTGACAAACTGTTACGCAATTAGCAACAGTTGCGCATTACGTAATAAGGCTGCCTGGGCGGCTGGCGCTAGGCCGGAATTACGCCAGCCAAGACCTCAAGTTAATAATACGTATTTGGGAATAAGCCATGCTAGGCAATATTAATCACACATATTTATACCAATCTAGTATATATATATATCGGTGGAAATGAGCATAGTTGAGAATATAAAAATACTAGCTGCGTCCGCGGTTTTACCCGCGTGGTGATGATTAATAATTGTGATGAAAAGGTGCCTATGTCACAAATTAATTCCGTAAGATCTCTCAATCTGGACCAAAATTTCACTATAAATGTAATATGAGATATGATTGCAACATTCGTTTAAATAAAAAAAATTGGTTGTCTGTAAAGTCGGTTTACGGACGATAGATTTACGTGATAACGTCATAATCATTTATGACTTTGACTTTGACTTTGACTGACTTTGACTTTGACTTTGACTTTGACTGATTTTGACTTTGACTTTGACTTTGACTTTGACTGACTTTGACTTTGACTGACTTTGACTTTGACTGACTTTGACTTTGACTTTGACTTTGACTTTGACTTTGACTTTGACTTTGACTTTGACTTTGACTTTGACTGACTTTGACTTTGACTTTGACTTTGACTTTGACTTTGACTTTGACTTTGACTGACTTTGACTTTTACTTTGACTGACTTTGACTTTGACTTTGACTTTGACTTTGACTTTGACTTTAACTTTGACTTTGATTATTTCATGTAATACAAAACTCAGGTGGAACGTTACGCGGAACGTTACTATTTTTCATGAGTGCTGCTCATCAATTTATAAAACGTTATCACGTCAATAAATAGATTAACTAACTTTGAACTACACGAGATATTGTTGTCTTTCTCAGATACTGTAACAAGTTCCAAATATAAAATATAATATATTATAAAATAATTTATTGTTCTTGTAAATTAATTCCGTAACATCTCTCAAACTAACCCAAAATTTCACTATAACTGTAATAATTATGTAATATGATTCCAACATTCGTAGGTATTTTAATTAAGAATATATTTTTATCACACAGTAACAGATGTTGGACCTTTTGGTGCGGACAGATCTAAACCGAAGCTCAGATATGTTATTATTATTTCAAAGTTTAGTATCTCGATGAAATTGACCATATTTTGATGAAATATTTATTCTGTTCTTTTTTCCTTTAAATCTCTTTGCAGTTTGGATGAGAGGACCGCGATGTAAGTGAAAAAAATAATGATAACTATTTATTATGCGTCGTGTCCATAAGCAGCTACTGTTATAAACGAAATGTAACCATTTCTTGAGAACCCTATCCCTTCGACGTTGACCCCTTATTTAGGAAGTAATTAAACATTCTTTTACGTGAGACAGTACCGGTTAGTCTATATTTAATTAAAGTTCGATGAGGTAAGTGGCATCACTATTATTCTTGTGATAATATTGGTTGAGTACCAGCTGAGGATCTTTAACCCATTGAGTCAGCTAAAACCGATGAGTACCTAAGACATTTTTGTTTGTTGTTTTTTTTAAATATCCGCCTGTCATTCAATTTACATTCAAATTTTTGTCCCTATCACTTTAAAAAAAAGTATTAGCTCAGGTCCATGTTATTTATTATTCTTCTATTTATACATTGCACAATCAAATAATGCTATGGAAACATGGCACAAAACAATAAGAGAAAAAATAACTAAAACGATGACGTGTTTAAACATAAACTTTGAATTCGACTATAAACTTTAAATAAATAAAAAACTAAGTAACTATTTTCTAGGCGACAGTGAATATTTTTTAATACTCCTTATACTGAGTGGTGCGCGGTTTTGCTCTTCCAAGGTTATCGGCTCTTATAAGCATCTTTAGGCAAGCTCGAAACCAGATGCGTTTTAGTTTGTTATTAACCGACTTCAAAAAAGAGGAGGTTCTCAATTCGACCCGTATGTTATATAATATATACTGTACGTGCACACGTAGTGTGGCAGCAGTCCTTGAGAGCCAGTGAGCATTCTAGATCTAGCGTGATCGTCACTGACCATCAAATGAGGTATTGGTCAAAAGTTAGATGTATACAAAAACCGGCTTCATAAAATGGAGGACGTTCCCAATTCGACCCATACATTTTTATAAAATGCTTGTTACCTCATAAACTTCCACTGTGAAAACAGATTTTGATGATTCTTTTTTTGTTTAAAAGCTGGTGCTTTCTTTGTAGTCCCATTTATATATCATCAAAATCAGTCGAGCGGTTTTTAATATACACTCCAATAACTGAAAAGTGTTATGTCTGCTTGGCGATTCCTAATTTCAAAAAGGGTGAAAAAAATATGTTACTTTCCCATTTCATAGTCTTTTTTTAATATTAATTTTTTTTTTGCTGCAATTAAATTATTGATTTCTGATATCTGTGAAATGGACACTATGTGCAAGTCGTTGAATCAACAGAACTTTGTGTTATATAATATATAGTATGTATCATTCTTTATTTTATAACAGCTCCTGCTGGTAACAAAGCTATCAGAAATATAAATATGGCTGTGTTCGAGAAAATAATCCTCAAAGCAAGTACGTACTCATACTGCTAAGTAATTATATATGCGACTAGCGTATATGATTGTACGGTTTGTTGAGTACCCACTCTTGAAATATGTCTGTAATTATGGTTTATGCTTTTGATAATAAAAAAATATGTTCATTGTTTTGGAAAATGGAAATAAAATAAATTGGATAGGCAGTTAGAAATAAGGTAGGCGACGTTACTCGGCTATGGTTATGGTGATTTCAGGAAGTTTCGTAATAGGTCTTTATGAAGTAATTTGAAAGTCTCGCATTCCGGTTGTGGGTTTTATGAACTAGGAATTAACAAATAAACGTTAGTCACAGTTCAAGCTGGAATTGTAGACCACAATATGCGTTCTATTTTTGAGCTTATTTTTTATATTTTTTACTAGTTCCCCACAGTTTTTATTTATTGTTTATAGCTCTTGAGTTTTGATCATAATTTCACTTAATGGTAAGTGAGTAAAGAACTGAATGGAAGTTGACTGGATTTCAAGGACATTATGTTTGTGTACCCTGTAAGTTTTTTTTTAACACACTCAGACCCCCGCACTAAGATTCCCTGTGTCGCGGGAGGTTTGGACACACAAAATTACACCACACAAACACCCAAGACCCGGGACAATCATCTACACTCATCGCAAAAATGTCTACCGGGATTCGAACCCAGGATTCCGGAGACACAAAAGTCATGTCACTGACAGTAACCATTGCGCCACGGCGACCGTCAAAGTTTTGTAAGCTTGAAAGTAGTAGCTAGCTAGGTGGATGCTAGAATGTAGAATCTCTTGATTGGGTAGCAATGTAACACAAAAAAAAATAAGCTGGAGGTGGAACCGAAGTAGCAACCATCAGAACACCTTGTTACTAACTATAGATACAAATATCAGCCCTCTGTTGTCCATGCCACAGTCAACTTAGTCAGTAGTTTATCTACGTGAATATGATACATTTACTACTTACACTGTTTTCCACTGTGTGCGTTCATAGGGTTTAAAAGCGAAGAGTGCCGTTTCTCGTAAGCCTTTAAAGTTGCAACTGCATATCCTTGTTTCACGAAAAGCAGAAAATGCATAAACGACGGGGTCGTTTATGCATTTTCTGCTTAAACGACCCCGTTCCTGTCGTGGTGAGAGAATAACTTATTATTTCAAGAGCTGTTTCTGTCAGGGACTATTGAGCTAATTAAATAAACTTTACTAAACTATATACGTTAGTGACTTGACAAACGCGTTTATTTATATTACGCATAAAAAAAGTATATAACTTAGACGAATTTTGAAGCGATGATAGCTCAGTTGTGAGAGCGTCAGCTGTCAAACAAACTGACGGTAGTTCGATCACCATCAAGGGCTTGAGCGTCCTGTAAAAGTAACAGCGTAATCAAGTTTCCAGAATGGTTGTAAGATACTTTCAAGTATCTGCCTGGCTAGCTACCACCATCAAATTTGAAAAATTGTCACCAAACACATAGTGTGCTCAGGCAGCAGTCCTTGGGAGCCAGTAAGGTCTAAGGGCAAGCCATTCTAGGTCTAGCGTAACAACATCTTCGATCATTTTGTCACCATCGTATGAGATAGTTGAAAAACGCAAGATCTATACTGAATTAAAAAAAAATATTACCATCTAAGAATAATAAAAATTAATAAACATCTTTTGCAGGACTGTTTAATCTAATAAAGAACTGTCTGTCCCCCACCCAGAGCCAGAAAAAAAGGGCGCTTTATGAGAGAGTTTACTTGGGGAAGTAATGCCAACTAATCCTTTTCCACCGCATGGCAGTAGTGTTCGCATTACTCTGTTCCGATTTGAAGGTTATGGTTTCCAGTGAATTTACAGGCGGATGAGAAATATTGGATATATTTTTCACCAAAAAAATGTCTAGAGGTCGCACAGTTTAGTATAATCATTGAGATTTAATAAATTTCATAACTAGGCTCGGCATTTGTAATCCAACTTTTCTAAGAAAATTGATACTCAACAAATTTACGGAATCCCGCAATACCTAATCAAGTTTATAAGCACAGGGATTTTGTAGGTTAGTATTATAATTATGGCTGGTGTTAGACAAAATTACTTATATTATTAAATATAAACATATATTGTTAGATATATGTAAAGTATACGCTTGTTAACAAAGCTGAAATTGAGACCATTGCTTCTCTTCAACAAATACAACAATATCGCAGTCTTTTATCTGTTCACTGCCGCTATAAAAAAATGATTTTAAAGAAAATTATGACGCATATTTTTATTTTCTCACACCCAGACTACAGTATTTACTACCACTTTCGTGGTAGTTTCATTCAAATTTTATTAAAATCGGCCAAGCGGTTTTTGAGTTGCATTCCAATAACTAAAAAGTGCTACACATACGTCGATGACATTATAGTTGCGGATGGAGAACTCGGTGAACATACACAATGACAATTGATCCCGTGAGTTGCAAAGGTCACTGAAAAGGGTGAGACAAAAATTAACTTAAAATGAACCGACTTCAACATTTAAAAGTCTCAATTAACTTATCAAAGTCGATACCATGCGCACAATATTTTGATAATAGGTACTTTTGAACTATTATGGTACCGACGTCAACAAGTGATTTGATACTTTTGAGTTTTGAAGTCGGTTCTATTTTATGTTAAAAATTTTTTTGGTATTTTTTTTAACCAGTAATTCCATATTATTTTTAAGCAGCACCTAAGGTCAATATTTATGTATAGCCTTTACACAAAGCGTTGCACAAACAGTTGAAAACATTGTTCGCACCGACAATAGCATACACGGTCACACCCCCACTTGCCCTCCCCTCACCCTACTTTGCACGCATACAACAATCGCGTAAATAGAACTCATTGTCACGGCATCTGGTTTATCGAGCCTTTACAACATCGCGTCATGCTGTCCCACTCATTCCGGTGGCTTTGTGCATAAACGTAGAATATCATAATAATACTAGTTTACTATAGACTCAGTACACTGAGTAAAAAACGGAACCCATTTTAACCGACTACAAAAAAGGAGGATATTTAAAAAAAAATTTACGATTTTATTGCATATTTAGATTGAACTACGCGTAACAATTAGATATAAAATTTACAGGCACTTTCGTTACTAGTTTAAATGATCTAAAATTAATTCGAATTTACCGCAAACAGGCTGTTTAGGTTTTAGTTCAATTGTTTTGTTACCTGCCCATAAGTATTGAATAGCCAATTGTACTAAATGAATACGTAATTTGATAACTACAAACTGAACCCTTTCAGTGATGGAGGGTAGATTGAATTAAAGTGTTTTTGATAGTTTAATTTTTATAAATAGTAGTCGCAAAAATCTCAGAAGTAGTTTTTTAAAAGGAATTTATGATTTTAACATAATAGATTGTACCTGAACAGGTTCGTAACTGTGTTTCAGGTTCTTAATGGCATTTATCAAATATTAATATATAATTTTACAAGAAACACATTCTTAAAGCAGTGAGCTCTTGTTTTGTAACTTTATTTTTTCACACCCAGGCCCCTGCACTTGGATTCCATGTATCGCAGGAGGCATGGACACATACAATCACAGCACACAAACACCTAAGACCCCAGAAATACATCTACACTCATCGGACAAATGTTTGCACCTGCCGGGATTCGAACTCAAGGTCCAGGAGACCACTGCGCCACGGCGATCATCAGTTGTGTTAACCGTTAAATGTTAAGTTATTTTAGCTTTTAGACGGTCCTAACCAAGTTTGGCTAAAGTGAAACTCGGTGCTGAAGGTGGAGCAAGGAATTTAAAGGTCCATCACCTAGGTTGTTTCGGCTATCAGCTAGTATCAGCTAGTTGGAATTCACATTTTTTTTAATTTCTGTGATACTGTAATGAGTAAGTGGTATTTTAATTTTATTTCAGGGCTACAATAAGAACATCTGCTCGTTACAATAGGGAATTAAAAAGCTTGCATCTATGGTTAAAAATGTTAGACATATTTTTAAAATGCATTCGATCTTCGTGTAAACGATATTACAAAAAATAAAAATATTTCAATAGATAATTCTTTATTTCTTCATTACAGAATCATTCTTTCTTCATTACAGAATAATTCTTTCTTCATTACAGAAGAGTTCTTTCTTCATTACAGAAGAGTTCTTTCTTCATTACAAGAACAAAGAATTATTATTCTTTGTTCAATAACAAAGAATTATTCTGCGTATACAGATACATTTTGGACAAAAGTCACGTAATATGCGCGAATCTAAGCGATTCCAAAGGCAGGAAGTTATCCAGCAGATGTATCACTGTTACATAACGTCCCGTGTGGGCTACCCGCTCGGCTCCCACGACTTATCATAGTTTTTCCGCAATGCGCTTGTTAGTTATACATCAACCCGAATTTTATTAGGTATTTCAATTCTGTTTATTTTCGAACGAGGTCAATGAGCGTAGACTTGATATTCACTGCTCAATTTTATTATATGTAGTAATCGGTCGGATTTATACATTTATTTACATTTGTGCCTATTAAAATAAATAATATCAGAGGTATGGGTTAAACGTCGTTTTTTTTTTTTTTTCAAATAATTGAAGCCAATATTTTTCACTAGCCGCGGCGTCACCTGTGCGGACTATGGTTATTCTGCTACCACAATAATTATCCCACGGAAGCCAAACCTTGTCCAAGGAAAAAGTAGCTTGTCTTTCTTCAAGTTCCTATCTAGCTCTATACCAAAATTTATTCAAATTAGTTACCTAAGAGTTTAAGCTTGGAAACGTAACAGACAGACGCAGTTACTTTCACATTTAGGCTTCGCGGAATACAAAATTGCCTACGTCCAGGTTATTAATACTTCAAAAAATGCTTTCACCTTTAGAATGCCATTTTATTCGGTCTGCCTGACCAGTATAGGTTATTTTTATTACCTAAAAATATTATGAATCTGTACTAAAACTTCAAAAGAAAGGAGTCAAGGTGAAAAAAGGCTAAGAAATTCTTTTCATCGTATACGCTGCGAAAACTATCGATGACAGAACAAAATAAGTGTTTGATAACAATAAAGAACATATTATATATGTCTTCAAAAACTAACTGACACTATAAGTAAAATTTTTTTGTGTGCTCACTAAAACACTTGATAGGAATTCCGACTGAAATCAGAGAACATTATTCACGTCTTAATATCCATCCTTATCGAAATAAGTGCGGGTTATAAAACAGACCTGATTATCGCTATTCATAACCAGGGCTGTTTTATTACCCGTAGATTACTTTTAAATTATACGAATATAATAATTAAGATGGACATTTCATTCAAAAGATACCATCAATTAAAAAATGATATTATCAAATATAAAAATAAACGCCGCCGGCCGTGGTTCACAATGCTAAGCAAGTTGCACTCGCGCGGTCAACTTCCTATGTTTAATTCAGATCTGACTTGATGGAGTTTTCTAAGTACGGAAAGTCTGCTAAGTGCGCGTAAGGTCACAATTTCCTAAATATTTATCATCATTTCAGCCATAGGATGTCCACTGCTGGACATAGGCCTCGACCATTGATTTCCACAAGGACCGGTTGGAAACGGCCCGCATCCAGCCCTTGCCTGCGATCTTAGTCAGGTCGTCTGTCGTCCTGGTCGGTGGCCATCCTATGCCGCGCCTGCCAGTCCGTGGTCTACATTCAAGAGTTTTTTGACCCTAACAACCATCGTTTTTCGAGCTATGTGCCCTGTCCACTGCCACTTCAACTTCCTAATCCGGCTCACCAGGCCCTTAGAAAGAGGCAACGTTTTAGTTCCTTCTAAATATTTATTAAACCTTTATAATATTAAACCTAGACATGTGATGTCTATATAGGTTTAAAAACTACAATAATTAATAACTTAAAAAAAAAAAATAACAGAAAATGCAACCGACTTCAACACTCAAAGGTGTAAAATAACTTGTTGAAGTCGGTACCATGATAGTTCACACAAAAGTAACTATCATCACAATATTGTGCTCATGGTACCGACTTCGACAAGTTATTTTACACTTTTGAGTTTTGAAGTCGGTTGCATTTTTTGTTAAAAAAATGTTTTTCACCCTTTTCAGTGACCTTTGCTACTCACGGGATCAATTTACATTCATTGTGTGTTCTGCGATGTCTTCAACCGCGACAATCATATCATCAAGATACGCGTATCATTTTTCAGTTATTGGAGTATAACTCAAAAACCACTTGTCTGATTTTGATGAAATTTTAATGGAACCACGGAAGTATACTCTATCTAACAAAAAAGAATCATCAAAATCGGTAAATATACGTAAACATAAACGACGAAGTTATCCGCGAACACACATAAAAAAAAAATATATACGGTCGAATTGAGTAACCTCCTTTTTTGAAGTCGGTTAATAAATAAACATACAGGTATAATCATTAGACGCCTCTCAAACTCTTTGTGTGTTTGTTTATTATTTAACTTACGTAACGTGAAATTTCGGGTGGGAATAATAGAACATCCATTAGCAGTTATCGATGATCATGGGCTTCTGAAGCCCACTGCTTGCTGCTGCAACTGCTAATGGATGTTCTATTATTCCCACCAAAATTAAACACCAAACAGTAAGTACCTAAGTCTTGATGCGAAATCCCATAGACTAATTAAATTCAATACAATTTTGTCACTACAATAACCAAATGAAAATGTTTTCCGGAAAAGCTTTAAAACAAGAACAAATTGTTAACCAACTTGACACAATAAAGAATGACGGTCTTGTCACACATAAAAGCTGACGAGAACGTGACCTGGCGTATACTGTTCAGCGTCAAGAGCTATAAAAATCTATGGGATTTTGCTTAAAGTTACCTTCATAATATTCAGATGAAGGGTGCCCCAAAAATGCGGCAAAACTAGCTGTCGCTGGTACAGAATATTAAACATTGAATATCGTTTCTTGCAAGTACATCCTCGGGAGTCAAATTGAAGGTCTGTTTATTACCCGACTGTACCAGAAGGAGGGTCAGGTAATATATAAATATTACGAGTATATGTATATTTCTTTAGCGCGCTCTGTCGCGTAAACGGCTTGATGGATTGATTGAGAAAAAAAAAGTGTCGTTAGATTCATATTTTTTGTAAAAATTACAAAAAAATATTAAATTTATAAAAAAATACTTAAGTCGTAATGACAATAACAGCCTGATTAAAATTATAACAATCTAAGCGCGAATGCGGCCCTGAGCACGTGCCCCCTATAAAAAGTGACTCAGACAGTCACGTTACTGGTCCAGATACTCTACTCGAATAATACTCGATACTTAAGTTAGATTGGAGTTTTAATTCAATATTATAGCAATTGTTTTAAAAATGTCTAATTACAAAAATAACAATTTGATTTATTGAAATACAAATGGTGTAAAGACATACAAATCCGGGGATCTTAAAAACCCACGATTTTTATCCTCTGTGATGTTAAGGTTTAAAAAGGTTTTCATCTCTGAAATTCTTACAAGAACTGTCATCTTTTCAAGGTATAGTTTTTGTTTTTTCAACGCCTGAAGCCTTCTAACGTTTTGTTAAACATTCAAAAATAACACAAAAAGTAATATACATAAATAAAACGCTTTTCGGTTCGTTTTTTCAGAGCCACCCTTTAGCAAAGAAAGGCTTTTGGTGTATTTTCGCCCTGAAGGGAAATTGAAAAGTACCAAATCCCCTCTTTTATGTAGCGTGGAAGCCTTCCCTATCTAAACTTTACCTTTGATAGCCAACAAAATAGAGTTTAGTAATATTGCGCATCAAAAGTTTAAAAGAGAGTAATTCTTTGAAAACTTCTGTTTTCAAATTCGTAATTTATTTTTATGAAACAAAAATGATTTCGTTTATTTTTACCTTTTACTTTCGTCTAGAAAGATAAAAAATAAAATAGTTACATTTGTAAAGCTTTTCAGATATTTCTTTTAATCCTCAAAATATACAAAAATGTGTTTAAATCTTGTGTTGTTATTATTACAATGAATAGGAAGTTAAGCCCAAACCGAACCCAGTGAAGTGAAAAATGAGGTGATAGTGCACTTCCAAAATGGCTATGGTGATATCTCAGACAACGAAAGCTGCGATCGGTGGGATTCTCGCCCTTATGATTCTTGGAGCTGTGCTGGTGGTGGGTGCTGCCTTTGGGTGGTTTGACCCAAAGAGAGAAGATGAAGATACTCCAGCAAAGGTCAGCGCTAGACTGCAAGGCCGGACGTCATTTGTTACGCATCGAGCGGTGAGTATTTCTTACAAGAGTTATATGAATATCATCATCATCATCATCATCATCATCATCCTCATTCTAGCTTCAACGATGGATGGTAAATAAAATACCCTGGTTTCTTGGATTTCAACTCTTAAAACCTTCGTATCTTCGTTCTTCGCGTGGGATTCAATTTTTCACGCGAAACATGAACACTGTTATTTGTTATTGTTACAATTGACACATAGATTTTATGCTGCAATAAGTACATTTCATGGAAATTGCTGCAATAAGTACATTTCAGGGAAATTGTTGCAATAAGTACATTTTATAGAAACATTATTTATTATTTTGAAGTGTAGCTCGTGGATGATTTATGCTCCAAATTATGTTGAAACTAGTAGCAACCTGTAATTTCACCCGCGTGGATTACGGTTTTCCTGCTACCTCAGTTATCCCACGGGAACTAAATTTTTTCACAGAAAAATATAGCTTATGTGTCATTCCAGAGTCTAACATATCTCTTTACCAAATTTCATCAAAATCGGTGTGAACGTGAAGGAGTAACGGAGGCTTTAGAATTGTGTGCTTATCCCACGAGAACAACAATTATTTTCAGAGTGTAAAGTAGCGTATATCTTAATCTAGGGTAAGAGCCTTGATTAAAATATTTCATAGCAAATTTCATCGAAATCGGTGCAGCCGTTTGAGCGTCAAGGAATAACAAACATAAGCGCACTTACACACATACAAACTTTAGACTTTATAATATTAGTGGAATAGTAAAGTAAAGGTTACGGCTTCAATCGCCAAAGGAGTTATGAAAGTATGAAAACCCATGCCATTATGTTTTGCAAAGGGGCTAGGGCCTTTAATGTACTGTCCCATTTGGTTTGAATCTAAAACACTATTAAAATGAAAAGTTCCGTGTAATCCGTTTCTTAGGGTATTGTTTTTGAAATTTCGTTCTAAATAACGTGGAAAATGTCCTCCGAATTTCATATTTTATAGGCTTGTGTTAATACATAAGTAAGCAGGTGGGACTTAGTTTTTTACATATGTAGGTACATAGAAAAAATATGTCACTAAGCGTTTCGATGGATGCCCGTGCGATCCAAGCACTATCTTTAAGTGAATATAATGCAACTACAACAACTTTTTGCCCCAAAGAGGTACCAAAGATCAGGTTTTTGAACACTTTCTTTGTATTATGTATGTTTAGAATTTCTCTTGAATTATATCTTCAGTTCTATTTAAATATAAGTACACAGAATAACAAAAGCTAAGCAGATTATTAAACATGATAACAATAATGAAACAAGGCACCCACCATGTTTTAACACTTAAAAAGTTAAAATTTCGTATGCTGACCGCATTTGCCCGGCGCGGTTTCAAATAAAAGCAAATTTTTAATTAACATAAAACATAAGGGTATTAAAAAAGTTTTCGGTACAAAAGTCCTGGTGCGTTAAGGTTATTAAAAATGGTTTTTAAATCAATTTTAGCAATTTCGTGGGTACCGAGTGAAAGTGCTTTTAAATACGTATCAAGGTTTATTATAATATTACACTTTTAGGTACAATATTAGTTATTAAACAAATTACTTATTCTTCGAGACTTGCTTCTCTGCACGAGGCATTCTCAGGAGCTGTCGACTCGTTGACCGTCGCGCGTCGGGGCGATATGTATTGTGTATGTAGATTGCATGTGTATATTGTACTGTAAATATTCTGCATGCAATTTATGCAGGAGGAAGAACGGTGCACACTAAATGATAGTCTGGAATTATTTAAAGTCGCGGATATAACACTAAAGATTATGCAATTAATATATATATTTTAATGATTTTTCGCAACGTATTGCCTGAATCTATAAACTTTCTAAAAAACAAAAAGAGTAAGAGTTTTACATAAATGATATTATTATTTAATTACAAAGAGTGATGACTTGATTTGAGTAGAACGAACTTACAACTAAGTTTAAAATTGCATGGTGGTTATCCAAAATACGTATGCTTATTACGCTGTTACAACACACACACACACACACACACACACACACACACACACACACACACACACACACACACACACACACACACACCTCGAAGAAGTGAACTAGAACTTCACTAGAAGTAGTAATTTTAATTTTAATATATTATTGATGTAACAAGTAATAGTGATAGTCTAGTGCAAACTATTATTGTTTTTTAAATGTAGCCTCTTCACATATTGTCAAACTGTGCACAAAGAGCCTGCCTTTTGTACCACAGTTCTTAACTAACACAAAAGGCAGTGTACGTAAGATAAGTGGACATATTTACAGTTTTCAATAAAGATATTTGTATTTGTATTAACATATTACATGTATCTGTATATAGTCAAGGTTTTTTTCTCGTTGTTTATATGACTAAGACAGAATTGTACAAACAGAGATACTTCCGTCCACCTTTCTTTTGACTCCAAGTCCAGTCACGCCCAGGGACTGTTCAAGCGTGGATTCGTTCGAGCCTCAGTACAAATAAATAATTCATGTGGAGACGCCCAAGTCGATATTGAAACCATCTACTTTGTATGGTTTTAGAGAGTTTTCGGTTAAGTCGAAACTTTACCATTGTCAGTTTACATACATTGTTTTGTAAATTATACGCTTTATAAATTTTTTTTTTTTTTAATCACACTCAGACCCCCGCACTAGGATTCCCTGTGTCGCGGGAGGCATGGACACACACACACACAATCACAACACACAAACAACCAGGACCCAGGACAAACACCTATACTCATCGCACAAATGTTTGCCCCTGCCGGGATTCGAACCCAGGGTCCCGGAGACACAGAAGTCATGTCACTGACACTGACCACTGCGCCACGGCGACCGTCATTGCGTCATGCAATATGTATTTATGAATTTTATTTATATTGTGTATATCTTGCGGTTGACCATTATCTCTTTTGACGTTCATTCAGCACGCTAGATCAAAAATGCTTATTGGCTCTCAAGAACTGCTGCCTGAATACACTATGTGTTTGGTGACAGCTCATTAACCTTGAGGGTGGTAGTTCGAAAGTAGGCGGGTACTCGAAAGAACCATATCATTATGCTGGGTATTTGATGACGGTGTTACCTTCACCGGACGCTCAAGCCGTTGGTGGGACCGTCCTTGACCACCGACGCCCCCACAGCAGAGCTATCATCGCTTCAAGATATTATTAATATTATTATTAGTAGATATTATTAGCTCTGATAGTAGGGTTAATATCCCATCTTTCTCAAAAAATACATGATTGAGCGTTCTAAACTGTAAAAAGTTCAATATAAAAATTTTTCATACAAACAAATGGAATTTCTTGATTTTCATAGACTACCTCCTAGTCGCCTGCGGTTTCACCCGCATGGATTACGGTTCTCCCGCTAAATCAGTTATTCCACGATAAACCATACTTTTCCGATAAAAAGTAGCCTATAGCATTCTCCAAAGTCACATCTTTTTTTTTAATACTGTATAGACTAGCGTTTGACCACTACCTCATTTGATGGTCAGTGACGTTGTGGTCGAAGATGTTATCACGCTAGACCTAGAATACTCACTGGCTCTCAAGGACTGCTGCCTGAACACACTATACCAACATTCACCAAAATTTGTTCAGCAAATTAGGCGTGAAAATGTTACTGACAGACAGATACAACAACGGCTTGAGCTGCTGGTGAAGGTAACACTGTTATCAAATTCCCAGCATGGTGATAGAGTACTCTCGATGCCTGGGTAGCTAACACCCTCACTCAATTTTGAAATAAACTGTCACTAAACACATATTGTGTGCAGGCAACAGTCATTGAGAGCCTGTAAGCATTCGAGGTCTAGCGTGACTATGTCTTCGACCACATCGTTATTGACAACCATGCGAGAAAGTAGTAAATCTCGATATCTGTACAGTATAAAAAAATACCGCTAGCTGTATCCAAGGTATGACCGAAGAGAAGGTTGCTTAACCTAATAATATAAATTAATTATTAAGAATCTAAAAAAACAAACACCTATGTGAAACATAGGTAAACTTCGCTTTGAGCGAATGTAACAATATTTATGACAAATATATTAAAACCACCATTACCTTATTTTATTATTAATGAGTCAATTAACTCGTTCGATAATGTTACAGATTTCTTAATTCAAAAAGTAATGGTAATCGCTCACTTCAATGATATGTTAAGATTTTGATTAGAGTAATTAAAACTATTTCCTATTTGGCTAAAACACGCGACCCTACTATTAGGATAGTTACGAAGGTAAACATTTTATTTTTTATTATAAAATATATTTTTTTAATGCCGTTAGGTTTGTGTTAGTTCAACACGGTATACACAATTTGTCGTTTTTGTACTTGATTCTATGCATATTAAGATAATGTTGTTCAATATTTTTTTTATACTTTATTTGTTTATATCGGCTGAAAAATGCGTTATGCGAGCGTTATGGTCTCTACATTGTGGGAACATGACACATGATGAGCCTATCCCTTTTGTCATAGATAATTATGCAATTAGTTTTTTTTTTTTTTTTACATATTATAAGTTTGCGTTTGACAACTGTCTCACCTGATGTTAAGTGATGACGTTGTCTAGGATTTAGCACGCAAACCTATTGTCTGCTTATACTTTTTTTATTGCAATAAGTGATTTATTTATTTATTATTATAAATATTATGGTGTTATTATCATTGTACTCTTTTTAAAATCAAAAGTCAATACTCAATAATGTATAGTTCAAGCGATACTTGTTAGGTTAAGTATAATCCGGCAGGAAAGTGCAGCATAGATCGAACTGTGTGGACATATACAGCCAGCAGTCAAAAGCGTGCTGAAAAAACATCTAGTAGTTGTATAAAATACTATTCACACAGTCCTCTGACATATTTTACTTTCCAAATTCCAAAAATTTCCATAAAATAAGAGGGAGATGCGACATTGATTGAAAAAAATAATGATGGGCAGTGCCCACATATACTTAGGCAGGGGTTTTCTCCTGAGTCAACTAAACTTAGAGAAAAAGTCAATTCTGCCCTTGTTCGTTCACCATAAAAAGTGTTCCTAATGTTTTCTGTGCGGGCTATTAAACACTTTATGTAGTATTTGATTTAAGGATTTTTTTTATTAAATAGATGGCAAACAAGCAGACGGGTCGCCTGATGGTAAGCGATCACCGTCGCTTACAGATTAACAGTGCTACGGATATCAATAGGCATTGATATCCGTAACACTGGATCCAATACGATACGTTGCCAATTCATTTTAAGACAGTCAACTTTCCTATTGAAAAATCCCATATTGTGGCTACTCGGGAATACTGAAAAGGAAGGTGGAAGCTTGTTCCACATTTTGCAGGTATTATGGCAAAAACGATCGGATGTATCTAACAGGGTTCCTTTTTAACCGATTTCAAAAAAAGGAGGTGGTTCTCAATTCGAGCCGTATGCTTTTTTTTTTAATTTCAAAAACAGTGATAGTTCATCTGATGTTCAATGAAATTAACTTGATTTGTCCAATAAATTAAAATTGGTAGGTTACACTTATTAAAGATGCTTAATAATAAACTTGTTTTTGTTAATGATAAATAAATAAAATCTTTTATTTTCATAGAAACATTTTGTACCAAATGATGCTTTGTTTTTTCGGCCCGTGTGTGCTCCATTATTCGACAACCTACCGTCCGCTTGAACACCAAATACATTTTATTTTTATTTTTATAATGTATAGATCTAGGCTATGACCACTATCTCACTTGATGGTCAGTGACGATGTGGTCAAAGATCTGAAATGAAGTTTCTTGAGCGTTACTTGAGCGTCAAAGATGAAAATGCTCAAGCTTGTTGTTGGGGATCGAACCAGTGTCCAACAGTTTGACCGGCGACGCTCCTACCACTGAGCTATCATCGCTTCAAAAATGTATATTATAATATGGTATTCTGTAGTAGTATTATTTATCGCAACCGAAAAGAGAACGGTCGGAAGCAGCACGCATCCAACCCCTTCTTACGATCTTCTTCAGGCCATCTGTACACCTAAAAGGTATTAATAATAACATTTTACCAAAAAGTTGTACACAGAAGGTACACTGATTGTGTATTTTACACTTGGCGTTTCCCCCCCCCCCCCCCCCCCCCCCCCCAATAATAATAAACTAAATCCAACCACTCCGTTTCCGATAAAATAATACTAACAACGAACTTGAATGGCTCTAGTCACGAAAAACTCTCATTAAGGCAGTCGAATATACCGCGATACAATTCCAATCGTTTCAAAGACACTTTGATTATGATTTATGAATGATTAAAAAGGTGGGAGGACGCAATTTTTCTGCTTTCTTTGTGTGACATGTTTATTTTACTGTAAATAAAACTTCGGTTAACCAAATCTGGTTTAGATAAACGTCAGTAAGTAAAATTTAAGTAAGAACTTGATCAACTGAACACATTTTGAGGAATCTGCGCTCAAACAATCAGACTCTGAATTTAACCCACGGTATCGCAATCAAACTTCGTGTTTGAACGTACCAGAACTTACGTCCTAAGTATGTGTTTCCCTTAATATGAAAACCGCTGGGCGTAGCTAGTAAACAATAAAAACATCCTATACAATCGTTGAAGCAATGTAATTCATCATCATCATCATCTCAGCCATAGGACGTCCACTGCTGAACATAGGCCTCCCCCATTGATTTATATTGTCTTATCATTAAGGGGGGGGTTTGCCAATACTCGCCACGCTTGGCAGGCGGGTTGGCGAGCGCAGTACAAAATGTGAGTCTCAGAAGGCGCTGCTGCCCATCCTTCTGGTACGTGATCCCTTAGTCGACTCTTACGACACCCACGGGAAGACATGGGGGGGTACTATTCTAAGCCGGTACCCCACGGCCGTCAATGTAATTGCTAACGACGAATTGTAGCGTAGATTTTGCAGTAATTGATGCGTCTCGTACCGGGAAATATAAACATAATCTTACAAAATATTACGCTCTGGAACACAATTCCACTTTGAGCATCTTTCATGTAAATATCGTAAAATTTTCCGATAATTCATGATCATGGCCCTGAACAAATAACAAGTAATTAATAAATGAAAATTTTCTAAGGGAAGAAATTATTTGAACGTTAATATCTTAAGCTTTTCCTTTATTCGATGTAACGTGTTTTTGTAGAAGACGGTAATTAAAGCAACCAGGAAACTTAGCGCAATATTTATTTTATACAAAAAAATTGGATACAAAAAAAATTGACGTTTGTCTCTGTAGGTATAAAATAAAATAAAAAGTTAATTAGGTTTTCCATTTCATTTTGTATATCAAAGTTGTGGCAAAAATTCCATGTAGCCTTATGCGTATTAATGAAGGATTTTCAAAAAAATTCTTAAGATTAATTTGTTCCTTGAGAGTATGTTACCAGTGATGACTTAAATTACTTAGAAAGGGTCTCTAACAATGGGCCATGTAACTTAGTTTCAAGTTACATAATGAGTTCGAGGCGGCTATCCTCAAAGATTTTCTTCAAAATCGAATGAGTACTGTAGACATATCACCTTCATTACTGACAAAAAGGTGGTACTTTACTTACCACCTTTTTTAGTCCACCACAAGGTGGACAGACGAGCCGACTAAGATCGTAGGTGAGGGCTGGATGCGAGCCGCTTCCATCCGGTCTTTGTGGAAATCAATGGGGGAGGAATATGTCCAGTAGTGGACATCCTATGGCTGAGATGATGATGATGATGATGAGTAACAAAAGCTGGCAAAATCTCCACCCAATTTCCACATTCGTACCGCACAAAAAATCTTATTCGTAGATAGCGTAATTACTATCTTAGATAGCGGTCATTGCCTCCGTGAGAGAGTGACGCAGTATATTTACGCAGGAGCAACAGAGATAGGCAGTAACAGGTCAATATACGTAACACTTTGTGACTCAAGCAGTGAAACATTTATTGAAGCGATGATAGCTCAGCGGAGGGAGCGTCGCCTGTCAAACTGACGGACACTGGTTCAATCCCCAACAAGAATTTGGTGCACAAGCATGGTGGTTAGGGTACATTCGAATGCCCGCCTGGCTAACTACCACCCTCAAGTTTAAAAAACAGGCACCAAACACATAGTGTGTTCAGGCAGCAGTCCTTGAGACCCAGTGAGCATTCTAGATCTAGCGCGATAACATCTTCGACCACATCGTCACTGATCATCAAGTGAGATAGTAGTCAAACGCTAGATCTATACTGTATAAAAAAAACATTCACGTGGGAAAATTTTCAAATAATGGAACTTAGGCTTCAATTCTTTTTCAATCAATATCATCACCATCATTTCAGGACGTCTATTGTTAGTACATCTGATAAATCTTTCCTATTCTACCTTCCCATAATTATATTTATTTGCACAAGGAGCGGCTGGAAGTGACCCGTGTCCGTATGATCTAAATTTATACATAGACATGCGATTGTGTCGACTGTTTTATAAAGTTTTATCATTATTATCACAGCATAGGACTTCTACTGCTAGACAAGCATTTTACTAAAGCACCGGTTTGAAGCGGTAAAGTAGGAAGCGGCCCGCATACAGAATCTTCCTGCGATCTTGATTAAGTCATCTATCCACCATTTAGGTAGATGTGCTAAGGTAGAGAGTAGAGGTACATAGAGTCACATTTATAATAGACTAGCTGCGCTTGCGGTTTCACCCGCGTGGACTACGTTTTTTCCACTAACTCGGTTATCCCACGGGAACCATACTTTTTCCAGGACAAAAAGTAGTCTATGTCTTTTTCCTAGGTTCCATCGATTTCTATAACAAATTTTACCTAAATTGGTCAAGCCGTTCACGCGTTATACTGTGAACAAGGGAAATAGCGATTCATTTATATATAGATTATTTTAATTTTGCACCAGTTTTCCCTGTGATTTTCTTATCATTCTTTCTTTTGTTTTCAGGTAAATCCCGAAGAGAACAGGTTGCCAGTAGTGTCGCACTCATCACCCTGTAAGTACATTACAATACATCAATCACGCTTGACACATTGCGTCAAGTTAAAAGAACAGCGTACAACAAGCTTTGAGAGTATTTACGCGTTGCAAACATGTCGTTAATGATGAAATATTTTACATTACAAATACATTTATAATTTAAATATGATACATTTTACAAAAAAAAACGTTTTAAAAGCATGGCAATTTCATAGAGGTACCATTAAAAAAATCACTTATTGCCTCAAAGGTTACATTTAATGCATGAAACGTTACATAACAATAATATTACAACTAAAATCATTAATGTATTTAACCATAATAAGATATTTAATGCCTAAGTTTGTATGTATGGATGCATTTGTGTTACCTTTTCCCGCTTTAACGGCTTGATTGCCATATTTGAATGAAATTCGGAACATAGATACATTATAACCTAGACTAACACATACACTACTTCTTATCCCGAACAAATTGATAGTACTTCCGGGAACCAACAAGTACTTTATAATCCTATCCTACTAATATTATAAATGCGAAAGTTTGTGTGTATGTTTGTTACCTCATCACGCTCAAACGGCTACACCAATTTCGATGAAATTTGGTAGGCAGATTGTTTAAACCGTGGATTACTACATAGGTTATTTCCCTACTAATCCCGGAAAAAGTATAGTTCCCGTAGGATAATTGAGGTAGCAGGAAAACGGTAATCCACGCGAGCATCACCTCAGGGCGCTACTAGTAATATAAAAATTAGAGACCCGGTAAACCGTTCTGGCGTGAAAGAGTAACAATGACTATAGATACATATTATTTCACTTGACAAAAAACTTTCGCAGGTAAAATATTAATGGGATGGGAATTACAACGTCAAGATTAAATACTTCAAGTTTCAAAACAAGGTTATTTTGGAATAAGAATTGTAGTTTAAATTTGTTTAAAATTTTTTTTATAATCAGCATTGCAATTCAGCGTGGCAATGCTGCTAGCATTCTGGGCACGCTGCCGGCCGGTAGTGGGTTAGAACATTTGAATTATCTATAGGCTACCAATAGCTAGTGGATTGCTCAAATGTTATTGTAGTAGCTGCAGTATTGTAATTAGTTATTAGTGTTTTATTTTAATAAAGGCTTTTATATATTTGTGTTAGCATTACTTATAATCCAGTAACTTTTACGCCTGAAAGTATGCGGTAGTATGCGTCAAAACCGGTACTTCTAATTTTTGCAGACTGATGATAATTGATGATGAAATTATGCTTACTGTATATCATTTCTTACCTTACAAAGGACCTTACCTTCCCACATCCCATAAAAATCGATTAAAGACCTGTGCAAAGTTAAATTTGATCATATTTAGTAGGTAATTTGTAAAACTGTCTTTTCAATTACGAAACTTTTTTAAATCTTGCGTCATAAATAAAAATTTTCTTCTGTTGTTTCCAGTTTACGTGGGCGATAAAGAAGACAGTGTAAGTACTTTATACTTTATTTATAACTTTTAAAATCTATTTAATCTATATAAATGTTAGTTTTTCATTTATATTTTAATATGTTTACCAAAAATATTAAAACGAGTAAGGATTTATATGTTTGTAACAGATAAAATAAAAAACGACGCGACTGGTTTAAAAAATCCTTTCGTATGGAATTCTTCATTGTCCCTGAGTAGGTGACATAGTGTATATGTATATATATCTTTTTATGCAAAAAAAAATTGGGATCCTTACTAAAACTTCAATCATGTAACCGTGCGAAGCCGGGACGGACCGTTAGTAATGTATATAGTAACTAAGAACATGGGGGAGGCATATTTCCAGCAGTGGATGTTCAATTTTTTTTTTTTTTTTTTTATCATACTCTAACCCCCGCACTAGGTTTCCCTGTGTCGCGGGACGCATAGACACACACAATTACAACACACAAACATTCAAGACCCGGGATAAAACATCTACACTCATCGCACAAATGTTTGCGCCTGCCGGGATTCGAACCCAGAGTCCCGGAGACACAGAAGTCATGTCACTGACTACTGCACCACGGCGACCGTCATGACATGACATGACATGACACACAACAATGGCCGAGATAATGTTGATTATACAGTTAATTTGATTAAACTCGATTAAATACATCTATACTGATGTAATAAAGAGGAAAGATTTGTATGTAATGTTTATAACGAATTGGTTCAAAAAGTCTTGGACCGATTTTAAAAATTCCTTCGCCATTCTAGTAATTATATATAAGTTTTAAATGAAAGATATCTTGGGAATAACGTTTTCATCTTAACTGTACCACTTACTACAAACTTTCTCCAATATCCATTCAATCTAACACGAAGCAGTTACATCTCAAACTTCCCAACTATATTTCCAAAGAAACCACATTTTGACGCCTACAGCCTACAGAAATTAGCCCATTATAATAACTATAGTTGGATCAAGATAATCCCGTTCTCACGACAACAAATTACCTCAAAGTTGGATTACCAAGTTCCCGGCACAATCCCTACACCTAAGTATTGTGGACGTGACGGATCTACCGCTGCCCTACGTGAGCACGTAGCTAAGCTACGAAACTACTCTTCTCAGCTCTTGATTCTCTTTTCACCAACGGCTAGTTAACTAGGTAAATTTTAACTATTCCATAAACATACATTACTTCAACCAATATGGCCTTGCGAGATGCTATTTTTTTATTTACCATCACAATTATTAAATAAAATAACAATAAATTAAATGTTTTTCTTGCGTTTGCAAAAAATACCAACGGGTAGTAAACTAATTATATTTTCACTATTCCATAAACAGACATTACTTCTACCAATATGGCCTTGCGTGATGCAATTTTTTTATTTACCATCACAATTGTTAAATAAAATAACAAAAATTAAATGTTTTTCTTGCGTTTCCAAAAAATAGATAATATTCACATGGATGAAATCTCATTTTAAGTAAGAAATACCTGTGTCATAGGAGATTTTGCTCTTGCTCAGACCTGTTTATTTATATATGAAAAGGTTTGTGAATAATAACAAAGTGTGATTGTGCGAGTGTTGTGTAGGTGGGTCAGAGTGTAGTGTGAGTGTTTGGACTTTTAAAAATTAAGTACATATATTTGTTAAACAAAAAACATCTTAAGATATAATGTCCAGACAGTCGGTATTTAAATAAAGTTCATTACGTAGAGAAAAATGAATCAATAAATAATAAACACATGGACACACAACGCAATGAAAGATCATGATATATATACACGGAATACCACCGCTGGATGTTCACAACCAGCTCAGCGCTGAGTTTGGGCTGATTTGTAGCAAGGAACTTCAAAACATTATAGTAGTTTTATTAATTTGTTATAATTATATGTACAAATTTTGTAAATTTTTGCTATGAATATATATAATTCTATTCTATTATAATTCATACATTTTATTTTATAAAATATTGTGCAATCAGATCAGCAAATAAAAAAGAGTCACTCAGCTGTGACTGAGTTCGCGCACTCACTGCAGATACATAGAGCATGCTCCTGAGTGTTATTTTATATATTTACTAATAATTCGTTAGAAGGTAGGCAGCAGCGCTTACGCCAGTAAAATGCGTTCGCCAACCCGCCTGCCTAGCGAGGCAAATACTGGCAAACGATAAAAAAATACATGGGGTGTCTGAGATTATGACAAGGAAGAAACTAAGTAAAATAAAGGAAAAGGAAAAACAAAGATAATAATTTAAATAGTGAACACGTTTCTTTTCCTTTCCATATTAAAATCTTGAAATTAGCTCATGAAATTAGTTTACAATTTTTTTAACCAGCTCTTTTGCGCATTTGCAAGGTAAGACAGTGAACTCCAAACTAGGTCAAGATTTCAGCGAACCATTCAATATCACTGCAGAACGCTTATTAAATCTCTAGTTAATGCAGTGCTGAGATACAGAGTAGGTACTATTCTTGCGAGAAAAAACATTTTGCTTTTTCTTCTTGTATAATTGTTTACTTTTAGTAGTAGTTTCCCTCTAAAAAATGTTAAATATGATGTTGCTTTGTCATTATAGCACGAAAATGCATTATTTATGCATATGCATAGATTTTAATACATTCAACGTATTTTGAAGATAAACATTTTCTTTAAGTTTGGTTTCATGAATGATAATGTTTATAAATGGTACGATAACATGATATAAAAACATTTTAGCTGACCCTACCTCGTGTGAGACAAGGATAAGAAGACAAAGAGGAGTTATTTAAATTCATTTCAAAAATTAACTAAACCCTGTTCTATAATCTAAGAGTTTTTTTTGTAAACAGAGATTTTTTACGTAAAGTCACTGAAAGAGTGACATTGCAGTTGTCCAAAACATTTTACGCAAGAGAGAAATAATTTTGTCTCTATTTCATATGTTGAATCTATCGCGAATAAGATCAATTATGTTGTTAAGTTGGCATATTTCACCTTCCACTTTCATTGTGTGGCTAATAGTCACAACTTATCTGCATTGTCACATATCTCAAACCTTATTCTAACTAGCTTTGCTTGATTCATCTTAAATGTCTTGATATTTCGTGCGACATACACTTTAACCTGAGCCCATACTCAATTGAGTTGCGTTTACAATGGTAAGGGGACAATCTGTGAGTGGTGACACACACTGAGTGGCCAATTTATGCACTACTATTTGTTGTTAACAAGGCTCTTGAGCTCTACGGGCCCGGGTGAAGCTCCGTTTTGCGAACAAATTTCCTAAAGAAATTGATCACACAAAAAAAAAAAGAAGAGATATACAAGAAGATAAATACAAATAACAATCTCCAACAAACGTTACAACAAAGTTCAATTGCACAAATGTAGGGAGAAGCATGTTTGAGTTCGAGAGAACGAAATCGAATGAAATGGGAAATGATGGCGGCAAAAATGTTTAGTATCTATGCATTTCTGCTACCAGTACAGGAAGCTGATATCTGCTTCCTGTACGAGTACATTATATTATTTTCTATTAAAAATGTTGTTCATTATAACAATGCATAGAACTGATAGTAAATAGTACAAAACGATGATTATTTTATAATTGTACAGATTACTTCTAGAAACACGTTAATCCTTTCATTTACATAAAATGTGTAAGATTTTGGAACAAGAATATTAGTATTTTAAGCTGACTTTTTTTACAATGGTTATATGACATATTTATAAAATACTAGCTGCGCCCCGCGGTTTTACCCGCGTGGTGATGATTGATGATGATGATGAAAAGTAGCTTATATGTTATTCCGGGACCTGAAGTATCTACTTACCAAATTTTATCCAAAATCCGTTTAGTCGTTTGAGCGTGATTGAGTAACAAACATCCATCCATCCATCCAAACTTTCACATTTATAATATTAGTGGGATGTAAAAAAATGAAAGCTTCTCTTGTCCTTATTGGCGGTCTAAAAGCTCCAGCATTGGCCTATTCGCTAACCTGCACTGACAGTAGAGTGGTAGAATGTGGCCAACACACATCTCTTTGGAAGGCCGTGTCCAAGCTGTGGAGACATTTTGGGCTGATAATGCTATCTCACTTATATTATAAATGTGAAAGTTTGGATGGATGGATGGATATATGTTTGTTACTCAATTACTTTCAAACGGCTGGACGGATTTTGATGAAATTTGTTATGTAAATATTTTAGGTCCCGGATAACACATAGGTTATATTTCATGTTCATCATCATCATCAATGACGCAAGTAAAACCGCGGGGCACAGCTAGTATAAAATAAAACAATGAGCTCTGCTTATTGTAGGGACATAATTTTACATGACTTGCTTCCGACTTGGCACCCGCGTCACGTACATGCGCGCACCCTACGTATCTCTCCGTCTGCTGGTAAATTTTTCACGAGTTTCACCTGAAACGTGTTCCGGAGTTTATCGGTTTCGATTTTGGAGTTTTGTCGAGGAAAGTTTGCAAAGTTGACTTTGACAGGTGAAGTATGGTTTGAGATCGGATTGCAAAAATGTAGATGGATTAAAAACGTTATTTTTTATACTGTAAAGATCTAGCCTCTTGATCACTATGTCACTTGATGATCAGTGACGGTGTGGTCGGAGACGCTGGATCTAAAATGCTTACTGACTAGCAAGCACTACATGCTACCTGAAGACACTGTGTTTGGTGACTGTTTTCACACTTGTTGAAGGTGATTGCTAGTCAGGCGTATCACCATGCTGGGAATTTGATACGAAACCTTTACCGGAAGCTCGAGCCGTTGTTGGGGATCGAACCAGCGTCCGTCTATTTGATAGCTGACACCGCTAAGTTATCATCGATTCAAGGTTTTTTATGTCGCATGTAGATATACAATTATAAATTAAAATCGTAATTATTTAAGCAGAAGCTGAGACTAGACTTAGCTTACGAGCTACTTAGCTGACGAGCTTACCCATCACGTGGGATTTTGACTCAACAGTCAAAGTGACAGATAGCAGTGCTTTTTGATACCGCATGTGTCAGGGAATTCCTTAATCTGCAGCCCTGATTACTGGTAAATTGGACTTTGCACCGTTGATAGTGGAAAAAGAAGGTTTGGGTTCTTATTACTATTCTGTGTATTTATTTTGAGGTAAGTTAATTTCTACGAAAGGGCCAAGTCAAGAGCAGTCTCAACCGACGCTCTTGCATGAAAGGTCTGATGAACGTAGATGAAGTTAACGAAGTGTATTGGGATCGTAGCATTTGGAAGGCTGTGGCCTCTGCCTACCCCTACCAGAAAGAGGCGTGAATATATGTATGTATGTAATATTGTCCTGTTCTTGTATTCTGTGGTATTTTATAAAAATATGAAAGATTACAGAATTATCTCTTCGGTGCAGTTTCAACACCTAAGCTGCTGATCGGGAACTGTACGTCACCTTATTTATTTCTTTACGAAATTTTTTTCAATTATTTAACTCAATCCGAACACTAGTTGACGTCTGAAGTCAAATTAATACTAAGTAACGCTAACTGCTTCGGATTGAATATTTTAACCGTGCCGATGAAGAATAAGAATAACTTTAAGAAATAAGTAGGATTTAATTTACATACACACAAACAAGCCTGTCATAGCATTTTAGACATTATTGTTCTCATAATATGTTATAAGATAGATTCCTGTGCTAATAATTATTCACGAAGCTGAATTCCCGTGCAGTCATGTATGTCACTCGTGCGTTTGACGACCACTCGTGCGTCAAACTAACCAATGACGATAAATTGATTAGACTGTCGTGAGTCGAAACTGTAACAGAGACCCACTTGTTGATAACTGTTACCAAGATGGGTAATTATCATCGAAAGTAGGTACAATAAAACTGTTTTTTTATCGAGACCTTTGGAGAAGGTCCACTTCCGGCATTATACGTTCAATAGTTGAATTTCTAATGATAATGATTTCTTTTTAATTTCACATTGATTTATAATATTATGAAAAATAATGATTTTTCTTTCTTTCTTTCTAATATCAATCCTTTTCATTCAACAATAAAGACGGAATACAAAGTATTCATTTCAAATTTCTTATACACCTTAAGAGAAAATTTGGATATCTTTTGGAAAGGATTCCATTATTTTGCATTAAAATACCCATTTCTAAACATGACTCACCATAAAAGGTGAATGAGAAGATATTCCGGAACTGAGGAACCAGAGCCAACGATGTTAGCCAGGGGTCCATGTTGCTATTCAATAGATTATCTGCTTACATTTAGGCGCTTTGGGAAATATTTTCAAAAGCACTTTGTATAGATACGTGAGGCTTTTCTTGAATGCCAACTTGGAAGGTAGATAAGAATTAGTAACGACTTACCTTTTTATAGAAAAATGTAACTTTTCTAATCAATTTTTAACCGAATTCCAAATGGAAGAGGCTATTAATTCGGTTATGTTAGTTTGATGTTTGTTTGTCATTCATTTGAAAAACATAATTTATTTTGTGCACTTAAACTGAACCCTTTATATTTTTATTAAAATCAGTTCACTTATTTTTTCATGTAATTCTTGTTGATTTGACAAACTAAAGAAAAATTATTCCTTCAATATGTCGATTGACACGCGTGCAAAATTAATCAGTGGATAATCAATATTCAGCCTTTTTGAATTGAATGAATGAGCAATGAATGAAAATTACAAACAAAAATCACAGCAAGCATACATCTATAATGAAAACCCACCGAAGAACACATTAAGATTACCGGGAATTAAAAAATCTTATAAAAACTATATGTGATCGAAAAAAGTGATCGTAAAATGTTCAACACAGTTAGCAGTATAAGTCGCTTTTTATAGTTTATGAAATTATCAAAAAAGATGTTTTAAAGGTGTAGACTTTTTATCCACCGTTAAAGCAAGCAATGGTAAAAAAGCGGCTACTAATTGTTATAAAATAACTGATAAATGCTTACCTTTTTCCACAGTTATGATTAAAATGAGACGAGTCATTTGACCACTGGTCACTGGTGGATCCCGAAAGAGACTATAATGTTCAAACCTCTACTCCCAGTCCCTAGCCTTTTGGTCTATTGAAAGACGAAATATTTAATTCAAACTATTTGAGCTGTAGACCATAAATTAGCAAACAACTAGAACCTCCTTTTTCTCAGCCCTCCACTGCCCCCATTCCTAAAAACTGCAACACAAATTAGAAAACTCACATGCTCTTTATTTTAACAGGCACAAGGTCAATGCAGATGCAGTCTCAACGACATCTCGCAAATATTAGAAGTGATGCCCGAGTTAAAAGGACCTACTGGACTCCAAGGTCCGATTGGCGCTGACGGGACAACCGGAGCTCCAGGGAAAACGGTATGATAAATACAATTCCGTGACAAACAAAATAAGTAATAAACAGGCTGGCAGGCCCGGCCATGGTGCCAGGGGAAATCATAAGCGAAGGCTTGCGAACTAATTTTGCGCTCAAAGTGAGCAAAATAAAAAGGCAACCTTAACAGCCTATAAATATTTTATGAGCCTAATGGCGTTTTTATTCAAAGGGTAGACGAGTAGTATAATATTGTATTATTATATTATGTTGCATCGTCATAGAACATCACTGATAGAATGGATATGAGAGTCCGTGATTTACTCGAGAACCTTTCGACCCACCGGCCATACGCCCTGCCGATTGCGATTTCAACTTTCTCATTAGCTGGTCCAAAAACCTCCTTATTTTTTATCCGATCTAATACAGAAACTCTTGGGCGAGCCCTGATTCCAGAAGTGGACGTCCTATAGCTGAGACGATTACGATGACGATGATGAGTAGGGAAATCCAAATTTGACAGCCCGATGCAGATATATAAACGTGCGTTTTGCTTCATTTTTAAGCTGCGTCATAAACAAGAATATTAAAGTAGTCTTTAGGTAATGTAAAAATCAAGTAAAATAAAAAGTTCTATTTTATGGCTTTTTTTAATTATCTATGACATTAATATGTCACAATAACCTTCAAAAGCAATAGCTTTGAGCAATATTTTAACTGTTGCAAGCCTATAGATAGCTCAAATGCTAACTATCCCGCTACCAGTTGGTAGCGTACCTAAAATGCTAGCAGCATTATTATTATCTAAGAACTGGCTAGAATTTACATGATATTTTCTGAAAAATTACTGTCCAACCAATGCTATCAGCATTGTGCGTTGAATTCGCAATGCTGGTTTTTTGAGCCAAATATATGCCAGCATTTTGATCACAGGCCAAATCGATCAAGCGCTGAAATAAATTTTCAAAACCGTAGGGTTCCCGGTCCCTTCATAGTATTTTATTTTAATAAAGGCATCGACCCCTACTAAGATCATAACAAAAGTCTTCACAAGGGTCAGTAGTTCTTCCACACATCTTAATTACCGATGTGGTTCAAATTGTATAAGTATATTACCATTTTTAAATTTAACTAATGTAAACTTTTTACTTAAATTACCTTAACTGAACTTAACTTTGAATTCTTATTTTATATGACCACCACTTTGTATTATTTACACAATAAAAATTTCAGATAAATATGTATGACATGTTTTATATTGCTATTGCCGAAAGAATATAATTATTATTATATATTTTTTAATTACAGACACTTTATTTAGTATTCACTTATTACTCTCTATCTTAATTTAAATCTTTTATTTAGGGTCAAGTGGGTGAATCTGGTCCCCCTGGACCATCTGGAACAAAAGGCGATCGCGGAGAACGAGGAGAGACCGGCACTCCTGGACCTGAAGGTCAACCTGGACCAAAAGGAGAACCTGGTGTAGATGGTACACCTGGTCTGCAGGGTCCTCAAGGGCCACCTGGACCTCCTGGACCAGCAAACTCAGCTCTAGTGGTATGTTTATACGTTTTTATAGAAAATATATATGTGCCAAAGAAAAACTCATAGTGTAGGTTATAATCAGTACTTTTGCATGCATCACCCTAATAATCTAAATGCTCTCTCTCTCTCTCAAATGCTCTCTCTCAAAACTCCCAAGATTGAAATACATCATCTTTGACCACATCGTCATCTACCATCAATTGAAAAGAAAAAAATATACGTAAACAATAGTTTTACAAGCTTGCAACGGGTTGAACTATATCATCGATTATTCTGGTTACCTACTTCAGTACGCCTGGTTAGCAACTAACTGGAAAGCTATTCTTGATTGATTTTAGTTACGAACTGCACGGAACATGGAGTGCGTTCTCCGACTTCACTAAATCTTATCAATATATCAGTAAAATTAGATTATATGTGATAGGGGATATTAGATTATATGTAGGATGGATAGTGCCTTGGTGGTACCGGCCTAGAATAGTACTCCCCCATCTCTTCCCACGGGTGCCGTAAGAGTCGGCTAAGGGATTACGTACCAGAAGGTGGGCAGCAGCGCTTTCTGAGGATCGGAAATCATACTGCGCTCGCCAACCCGTCTTCCAACCACGGCAAGTATTGGCAAATCCCCCTTATATGGGCGAGGCATATGTTCAGCAGTGGACATCCTATGGCTGAGATGTTGATATGTAAGGTGAGTACATCGCTAATATTATATTTATAGGCTCATAAATACGTTAATTACTTATATGTGTTCAACGAAAGACTTTACTAAAAGCCAATGCTATAGTTTAATAATAATGATTTGGAATGAATTTGTTATCATTTTATTGATTGGTGAAGAAAACAAAGAGGTTAGCTTTAAGCTTGTCATGAAAAAATTTGGAAATATATATATTCAAAATAAAAGCAGTGCTTATTTCTGTATAATATAGTATGTTATTTCATTACATACACTATTTTATGTTTAATATTTTGCTGCATAATTTGATTGCAATCAAAAGCATAAATAAATATTATAGTAATTAAAAAAGAATATTGGTTACCCAATTTTGTATGAGAATATGTGACACAGACATAGACATAACTGTTTTGAAACAAAAATTAAAAATAACTGTTAATTTGTTTTATTCATAACCCCATTGTGTGAAAGCAAATTAATGATACCGACAAAGCAAAAGGAACAATAATATAAAATTTAACTTTATACTTGATAACGTCTGCAAGTTTTTTTAGATATAAGCACGCAAAACCGTGCTATCGATTATTCTGCTCGGTATTTCTCTGTGTGGTTTATAAACTTTAAAATTGGGATAATTATTACATCTAAATATGGCTCCATTAAAATATAGTGATAATATTATGTGTGCTATACTTGCCACAAAACCTTAAATTTAATGAGGACACTGCTTCACATATTACTTTTTTTTTCTAAAGTATACCTAAAACACAATTAAATTTTAACAACTTCATAATTGAAAAATTATTGAGTTAAAGATAGCCTATTATAATTAATGTTTATTCAGCTTTTAATCTCTTTATATTTCAAATTAGTTCCGATATTTTGTGTCACAAATACTCATTATTGTATAGTTCTATACGTGTTCTCTTTCGTGTAATATACGAAGCTAATCTTTATAAAACAACGAAGGAATCAGAATTACAATTTAACAAAATATCATCTAGTATGTAAAAATTTTTGTTAGTCCTTATGTATAAATAAGTGCCAAATTCATTTAATTAAAAAAAATACCTACAACATTTGAAGTACGACTCATTAAAGTTATACGACAGTTAAATATTCTGAACAAAGTTATATGTCCTTACAACTAAACACGCAATTGACAAATAATATTATCAATACTGGCAATATTGTCAAGACACACTGAAAAACTACAAACGAATATCATAATGATGTGGATAATAATATAATATAACATATTCTTAGCTATTAGCCAAACATTGTCAGTGGCAACATTGTCACAGGCAACATTAATGTCCTACTGTCACTTATAAAAGCAAGCGCCCAGTCGATTACCGACACATTTTGTTCAGTCGTCGGTCGGTAAGGTGCTTGGGCTCGACGCTGCATACCGTAAGATCGTTCCATTCTCATTTATGCTGTCATTTTGTGTCTTTGTATAAATGTTTCATTTTAACATGTACTTGGTTAAACCTTTTTGTATAAGAATATCATTGTAATAAAATTTGACATCATGTTCTTTCTTATTTTTAATTTATACCACTTCTGATTTACAAGATCAGAAGTGGGATTCGCTTAAAAACACGCGACCTTGATCGTTCGCCATCTCTCTAGCTGCGAATAACGTTTGTTCGCATGACAAACCATCACGTGTTAATAACTTTCTTTGTTCTTATTCATACGCGTACATTTAGTCTGTGGGATTGGTCTCACTTGCCCACCTATCTTACTTGTCTACCAGTAAAATGAAGACCTAGTAAAATCACAATTAAAAGTAAAATTTTAAAGACACAAATCCACCCACTTTTATTTCACATATGTTTAATTTTCGTTTTATTTTCACGTTAGTAAATTTCTTGTGATGTTTATATGCCAAGGAGTAGATCGCGTTGTCGGTGACCCACGTCACGTGTGCGGGCATGGCCGCGCTCGCGTAGCCCGTCGCGTAGATGTTCACGTTGTTGCCGGGTGCCTGCTCATCATCGGCACGTGCTGAAGCTGAAGAAGGGTTCTCGTAGTACGCGAGCTCTGCTGTTGCTGCTACGGCGAGTGGACGCCGAAGGCTAGCTAGCCTACCGGGTGGTGGTGTGCGGGCGCCTCGGGGTCGCTCGGTGGACCATGTGGCGTGCAGGAGCCATTGCGTCGGGAAGGTGGCACCGGGCCGAGTCGGCTGCTCCCACTGCTCCGAGCACATGACCAATCCTGGTTTCACCATTTGGCTAAGTGACTTGCTAACCCGGTGAGAATGAACTTATTTATCGGTAGAACGTGTCGTTGACTGGGCCATAGGTATTAACCAAGTGCAAAAGTTCGCTGGACGCCGGAGAGACGGTCGCCGTGGCGCAGTGGTCAGTGACTTGACTTCTGTGTCTCCGGGACCCTGGGTTCGAATCCCGGCAGGGGCAAGCGTTTGTGCGATGAGTATAGGTGTTTGTGTGTTGTGATTGTGTGTGTGATGCACCATGTGACCATGCCTCCCGCGACACAGGGAATCCTAGTGCAGGGGTCTAAGTGTGATTTAAAAAAAAAATGTTGAGTGAACGAGTGAAAATGTATCAACGTTACGTAAACTATGTGTTAGATAACGTTGACACTGCACATATTCTTTATGAAATTACATGACAACTTATATACTAGCAGTTCAGATTAACCAATATGTGTTGGCTATCGTAACCCACGAAATAATCGATACCTTTAAAAGTTATAATTAACGAATGTGTCTAAGCTTAGTGAAACTTTTATTCATTTAGGTACTACAAACTAGAAATGGCACGTAACTCAAATTAAGATTATTAGGAGAAATAATTTCATCCTATCGTACCCTCATCTAATTGTAGGTTGTTATAGAAAATATACCGCGCACCAACCGTGCAATATTAAGATTTGTGTGTAATTTTTGTGTTTCATGCAACTTGTACCGATGTCACGGTATAACCAATACGTGCCAGCAATTACTATTCAATTCAATTATTCAATTTGAATTGAATTCTAAGCCTACTTGAGAAAATCGCAGTTTTTATGAATTTTCTAACAAAAAGTAGGAAAAAAAAAAAGTTGTAGGTAGGCAGGTGTGTCTTTCAATTATACCTACATACGTGTACCAAAGATATACATTTTTGGTAACCGTGCTGAGGTCTAACGATACACTTCTGCTAGGTCATGTTTAATATCAAATCTACCTGAACCTGTCACTATGTACGTACCAGACGGTTATTTTATTGTTAGCTAGTAGTCAATTCTTATAAGACCGTGATACGTGATCACTTTTTGAGAGCTTTCTGAAAGTAATAGAACTTGGACGACTGTGGTTCATGGCTCTAGTAAATTGTTGAAATTAGAAAACAATCAAGAGAATTTGTTTTGATGAGCCATTTTATCATAATTAGAATAGCCGAACGGAACCTAGGCAAAAGTGTGACAGTCTGTTATGAGATGTATCACTTATGTGCACCTTCAGATTTGTGTAAAATGTGTTCAAAACTGAACTTGTTGACAGATCAAGAAATAAGCTGTGAGGCATTAGCGCGACAGTAGGTATAGACTTCTAATTCCTCTGTTGTGTTTAAGTGGTTTGGTGTTCGCATTGTGTGAGTTTATTGGCGAACTATAAGTAGGTACAGTTTTATTTGATAATATCGGAACATGCCACTAGATATTTGGATGACGATAAAGAGTTTATTTTTTGATGAATTATTTTCCGAGAAACCTTTTGTATACAGAATCTGCGGGGTCATGATTTAGTTGTTTGTTTCGTACGTTATAGCGGTGACCATACAAGATGTCTATAGTCCATCGTTATGCTCTTAGGTATACTGTAAGATTAAAAAAAAAACTAAATCCCATAGTAGGTCTTTGCTGTAATCGACGCGTTTACGAGTAATAAAGACTGTAGAAATAGTACTCGGACAGTAGCTCAAAGTTCATCACTTTGTCAGGTTTGCACTCTTATTATTTGGTGACCAAGGTAGATGTTTTTCTGGTAAATAATTAAAGATTATGAGTGTCTTTTGGTCATAGTGTGTGTATTACTGTAAAACAGATACCTATGTAATGATAAGTTATGGCAGAACGCGATATGAAGTAATGAAGTTCTGGCAATGACAAGTTGTATCCGTGGACAAAGTACCTACTACATTTTAATCGGTAAAGATACCGACGTGTTGACTTAGAGTGTGTTTATGATGGAAATCTCAGTTTTGTGTGTATTTGGTCTGACTAGTTTGGACAGTACGTTTTTGTAAGTAAAATTACTACGAGTCAATTATTCATTTTTGTTTGCTCACTTAACTATCACGTCAAGTACGATATTGTCGCACTCCAATGCTTCCTGTGATTACGGGTGAAGGCAGTGCGTAGTCTGTCTAAATGCGATTTTAATGTGAAATAACAGCATAATTAATTTGGGGAATTTCTGACCGTTTATAGATTCTCAACGTACCCACAGTTTTATACCGCCGTTAAATGAAGTTGGTTTAAGTTCCTGTAAGCTACTAGAATCAAAATTACACATAGCGCCTAGTGTGAGGGATCGATACCCAGGAAGTAGAACTCTCTTGTAGAGTTACAACTGTGATTATGTTTTTCAAAATTTTAGTAGGTGTATATGTTTGTGCCCTTTTTGATAATAAGTGCGTGTGTTCTGTTGGCTACTGACGATTGAAGCTGGAAAGCATAGATCTATAGTGCAAGATGTTTTCATAAGCACCGATAGGTGTATGAAATTCGGTTGAGCGAGAACTATTATTTACTGTCATGTTGTAATGTTTTTTTTTTGTGTGTTTTCCCACAAATCTAAAGAGAGAAGTAGATAATTCAGAAGGTTTAAAAGTTAAGGTCAGGTAGGCCGAGTCCTAGGAAGATGGACGTTTTGTTTAATGTTCAAAACCAATACCAATACCAATGTTGCAGTCATTCTTGAACCGAATGGTCTCATGCGTGACGATGTTAAAAGACCTGACGGGATGACACTGATTCCCTGGAAGTTAGGGCGGCCTTTAGTGTGGGACGCTACATGCGTGGACACTTTGGCGCCGTCATATCTTCCTGAGACACATGTTAGGGCTGGCGCCGTGGTTTATTCAGCGGAGCAATTGAAACAGCGAAAATATGCTAACCTAGGTAGTGGTTACATATTTGAACCGTTTGGGGTCGAGACATTGGGCCCGTGGGGACCTGGAGCCCATCGGATTTTCCAAAATTTGCCTGAGCGTTTGATCGATGCGACGCGTGGCCGAAGTGCTGGCACATGTTTGGCTCAACGAATCGGCATTGCAATTCAGCGTGGCAATGCTGCTAGCATTCTGGGCATGCTGCCGGCCGGTAGCGGGTTAGAACATTTGAGTTATCTATAGGCTACCAATAGCTAGTGGATTGCTCAAATGTTATTGTAGTAGCTGCAGTATTGTAATTAAAAGACCAATTAATTGTAAAAACCAATTTATTTATGGGATTTTGTATTTGTTTATTTGAAATTATTCGCAGAATTCTCGATGCGGGTGGGCTCTGGCTTGGCTGGCGCAACCCCGATGCGTGTGGGTTCCGGCCTGGCACACGAACGCCTGTTGCGTGTGAACTCCGGCCTGGTAGACGCATACCCGATACATGCGAGCTCCAGCCTGGGAGATGCATTCCTGTTGCGTGTGGGCCCCGACATTGTGGCTATCTCGTGACCCGACATTGTGGTACTCGCAGCCCCGACATTGTGGCTATCTCGTGCCCCGACATTGTGGTACTCGCAGCCCCGACATTGTGGCTATCTCGTGCCCCGACATTGTGGTACTCGCAGCCCCGACATTGTGGCTATTTCGTGCCCCGACATTGTGGCTATCTCGCAGCTCCGACAATGTGGCTATGTAGAGTTTGACGGCATTTCGTAATGCATATTAGAATCGGTATGAAAAGTGTCTGATGCAGTAAGATGTGTGTGATGAATGTATTGAAGAGATTTAGCTCACATAGGTATAGCTCGGAGTGTATTGCTGATAGAGGGCCTTGATTGTGTGATGAATAAAAAAAATAGGCAACTACACATGCTGTTTTGGCGCGGCAAATGTGCGCTGTGTGTTTACTCTTTGCTTGTTTGTTGAAGGTGGGGTCTCGTAGCACACGAGTTCGGGTGGCAGCAGCTGCTGCTGCCGCCACTGCTGCTGTTGCTGCTACTGTAACGAATGGACGCTGTCGGGTGCTTCGATCCGCCGTTTTGCGAACTGTGAGCTACGCCACATGAACATTTCTCAGCACAACAAAGCCTGAAGAACCTGCCGAGGACGTCAGGATATCAGGAGAGGCCGTCTTAGCTATTAGCCAAACATTGTCAGTGGCAACATTGTCACAGGCAACATTAATGTCCTACTGTCACTTATAAAAGCAAGCGCCCAGTCGATTACCGACACATTTTGTTCAGTCGTCGGTCGGTAAGGTGCTTGGGCTCGACACTGCATACCGTAAGATCGTTCCATTCTCATTTATGCTGTCATTTTGTGTCTTTGTATAAATGTTTCATTTTAACATGTACTTGGCTAAACCTTTTTGTATAAGAATATCATTGTAATAAAATTTGACATCATGTTCTTTCTTATTTTTAATTTATACCACTTCTGATTTACAAGAATATATTATAATATTATTTTGAAGCGATGATAGCTCAGCGGGGGGAGCGTCACCTGTCAAACTGACGGAGAATGGTTCGATCCCCAACAACAGTTAGAGCTTCCGGTGAAGGTAACACCGTTATCAAATTCTCAGCATGGTGGTAGGGTACTTTCGAATACCCGCCTGGCTAGCTACCACCCTCAAATTTGAAATACTGTCACCTTTCATCATCCTTTCACCATCCTTGAGAGCCAGTGAGCATTCTAGGTCTAGCGTGATAAGATCTTTCATCACAACGTCACTGACCATCAAGTGAGATAGTGGTCAAACGTGAGATTTACACAGTATAAAATATAATAATAACAATTGTCTGTGTGGAAAATGCAATGTACAAAAATAAGTATTCACTTTATATCAGTTGCGTTAAGTTGTTGTAAGTCAAATTAATAACTTAAAATAATGCAGATTTTAAATTTGTCGATAATATAGGTCTTAAATTAAATAATTCTTTTTGACACTAATTTCACTATAGCCCTACAATTTTATTTTCTTTATTTCCCGTTTTCCCTCAAGCACTCTGAAATGTTATGTCATAAACATAACCTAGCTTTACCGTGACATTTGTCATTTGCTTGGCATTTAGCTGTACGATGACTCAAGTTCCATAAAGGTATAAAACTTAATGTAGTAACCTCAAACGTCGAACACTAATAAGATTTCAGAGCAAATTTTATGTATGGAACGGATGGAAGTAAATTAAGTTTTTACATATTGAAGCAGAAACGTGGAAAATATGTTGAGTTATAAATATAAGCTCGTGCAGGTTTCAACTTAGTATAAAATATATTGCGCTCTGTGGATTTTTTTTATTATTCTGACTTGTTCATCTCACATACATAAATAAAAATAATATTCATTAATTTTTAGACCTTCGTTGTGTAATATGTAAAATCAACATATTGCTTAATAGTTTTTCGCGAATCCTTTTATCGTATAATAAATTATGAACTATCTAGGTCTAGTGAGTAGTTCGGCACTAACCAACACTCTCGTTGTACCTTACGACATTAGTTAGTTTTTATGTATTGTAAATTGTATCTATTTTTCTAGATTTTATGTACTATTACTGTATCTCCATTATCTGTGGAGGCTTGTAAATGGCTCTTCCGTATAATATTTGTTGTGCTAATTTGTAACTTTAGCTGTAAGCCACCCTAAGAAAATAAAACAAATAGTGACATCTGTAATTTCCATTTTACCTTCGATTTCGTCTAATGATAAACAGCATGCCTGCCCAAGTCAAATGCAGTGGTACCAGATTGATGTAGAAAAAAAAACGTTTCACATGTCACTGGCTTTTAGTGATCAGTCTGAAAAGTTACTTTTTAGCTCTCCCTCACCCGGTAAATTAACTTGTTATAGCGCACGCGAAGACCTTATATTTCTTCTTCTTCTTCTTCTCGTGCTTCTCCACTTCTGGTAGTTGGCCGTCAACTCAATGTTTTTTTCCCGGTCTTGTGCCATGCGGAATAGTTCCTCTATGCTGGCAATATTCGCTAGTGCTTGCCCATACTAATTATAGCCTTACCCTGTAATACTGCAAATCAGTTGGTTCGAGCCGCAATATTTGTCACTGTGGTATAAATATTGGTAGCGTAAGGCTATTATTATGGGCCAGCACTAGCGAATATTGCCAGCATAGAGGAACTATTCCGCATGGCACAAGACCGGGAAAAAAAGTTCTGAAACATCAATATAATACAGCCATAGGTAGAGACCTATGGCTGTATTATATTGTAGTTTCAGAATTTCTTATTAAAGTAAAATAATCTACTTTAAATGACGACTTTAATGTGACGTTATAAATTACACTTCTCGTTAGCTATATGAACTAATTAGCTACAATTATTTATGTAACCGGATATTCCTGTAACTGTTGATTTCTTTGTTATTTTTAACATTACAAACATTTCTAACCTATCACGATAACATCTATTGCTCCAAGCTCCTTTTATTTCACCATTCAGCAGTAAATTCTAAGCAAAGCCGAGTCGTTACCATCCATCGTGAGTACCATAGAGTAAATAACAGTTACTTTGACTATTGCCAACAAGTCACGCAAGGGTCTGTCAGGTAGTTTGTATATCTTTATATGTAGGCAATGGAAAAAAAGTGCGCGGTGTGAATGAAACCTTACAGTGAACGAACAAAGTGCGGGATTTTTAGTCACGCAATCTATTTTTCTGTTGTGGTTTATATGGCCTGATTGTTTGGTGGCCTATTAGTTACTGTCATTACCTGAAGCTAATTTCACACCATAACGTAATAACCTAGTTTATGCATTTTAAATTTTATAAGAGATTGATATGTTTAGTCATAATTATGTAAATACTAGCAAAACACGCAAATAAACGTAACACGTTGAGGCAATCTATAATGTTTTTAAACAAAATAGTTAAAAAAACTGATATTCCCGCTTTTGTAGATATAGATAAACATGAAAATAGGAACGATAAAAATTAAAAAGTTCCTGGTAAGGATAATTAGACATTCACCACACTAGCTTTAATCGCTAGATTTATAAATTAGCTCCTTGGTGGATTTGGATTTGAACCCACGACTATAGGAATACCGTCCTGTCCCTTTATCAACTAAGCTGTAGTAGCACTGAACCCGCTGTCCGAATTTATTCCTTAATCGCAGATATATCTAGGGGAAATTACTAATTTACTACCAAAATCAACTGTGATTCTGACTCAAATATGCATTTATGATGTAATGAAATAAGTTTACACAAGTGAGAACGTATGAATTGGAGTGTAATCGATAAAATATCTTCTAAGTTAACATATTTGTACCAAGCCAAAGTACATTATATCGCTTACAGTCCGCGGTAATTAATACAAATCAAATACCTACACCGCTTCCAAGACTAGTGGCATCACCACTCCAGCGTAACTAACCGTTACAGTTCTCGCTTACAAACACTTTATCTTGCTTACTTTCACAGGAGTCATCCGGATTATATGGGTCTTCTAATCCAGGGATACAGGGACCCTTGAGCGAGAGAGGTCCGATGGGGTTACCTGGGCCCCAAGGCGAGAGGGGCTACCAAGGTAACAAGGGTGAAAGGGGCTTACACGGGCCCAAAGGCGACAAAGGAGAACGGGTAAGTTTATCCCAAGTATTATAGTAGTATAATAGGGATAGACAGTTTGTCATGCCCGCTTATGTGTTAGCGCAAGATGTTATTGATTTATTATCGCAGTTATTATTTCCTGTTATGATGTTAACAAAATAAATTTGAACGCAATATAAACTCTTTTTTTATTATATTTTTTTAAATTTTGATTTTATTTTAATTTTTTCGGCGCTAATGCTTTGTTTTTTTTAACTTGTAAATAATTTTTGATGGGAAGTAGTCAGATAATACATACATATAATGACTTTAGAGTAGGAAAATGTAGTATAATGCAGTAAGAAAAATTAAATACTTAACTATCATTTATTACTTTTGCTTCCGGTCGATTTCTGTTCTTATCTATGCATATTAGCCTGGACTGATATTTGTTCAAGAATTTAAACACGGCAATCAATAATAATTAATAGTTTAAATTCCTATAATTATTGTTGTTGTTAAAATTATCTCTAGCCAAGACCAGAACAGTGAGTCAAAATTGTTTCGTGTTTTTCTCCTTTCATCATCACTATCCTCATTTCGTTATACACGAAGGCGCACGCATAGATAAAGCGCTTCTTCTCCTCGTTTCTCATTATATGTTGAAAACAACCAGATAGTCATCAGTGCAACATTTAAATTAGATTAAACTTTCTTGCACAAAATGTTTTGATTTCTCATTAATAATGCGTACAGCTAAAACGTGTTATTCGTTGTTAGAGTGTTTTTCGTTGATTGAGTGTTTTTTGTTGATTGAGTGTTTTACGTTGAATTTGATTTTTGAGATAGATTTTGTATGATTCATTCACTTTGCGACTGGGATCATAAAAGTGCGCTCCACCATCACTTGTTTTCGAGCCAAGTATATACTTTGTGGCAGCTTTTATATCTTCAGTTGATAAAAACTAAAGTGTTTTGTTTTGGTATAACATTAACACAGTAATTTTTGGACTGTGAAATGCTATACCTCTGTTTTAGTGTAATCTTATTATATATTTAACATTCAGGTACTCAAGGTCAACATATTAAGAGTTTACTAGTATTTATTCCGAGTGTTTCAGTTTCATTCAAAATCGACACATGGTTTTAAAGGTAAAGGTTTTTTTTTCTTCCGCCAATATCTCGTTTCACAGAGCAACGAAAGCTTTTTTGATTAGTCAAACAGTAGTACCATCTAAAAAAGACTTTAAAAAAATATTACTACGACCACCCCGCGTTTTCACCTTGCTTGAAATAAGATTTTCCGTTACCGTAAATTTTGAAATGTACCACGAACTTTTCTCAATTTAATTTTTCTGCAAGAACCATAAACAAACTTTTAGAAAACTACACTTAAAAGTTGAATGAAATTGATAAAGTAGTTGTCAAGTTATAGCGTGACACAGAGAAATAGTGACTAATTTTTATATATTATAGAATTACTTACAATAACATTCTTACAACACTAATATAATTTTACTTCGTCTTCACCCTCAAACTTCGTCACAAAGTTACAACGACCTATAACCATTACAATAAAATACCTCCATTATTACGACAAAGACTTACTAAATCAAAACAAACTTGGGCCCGTTAAATTAGTGGGTCTCTAACAAACTGGGTCCTAACGCAATAAGCGACGGTTTGACCCTCGTAAGGTTATTTCACCTTTGACCTCTTTGTAACGAGTAACTATGTTACAGGGGTACGTGGGTCTAAGAGGTCCACATGGCGCTAAAGGGGAAAGAGGTGTGGCTGGCCGAGACGGTACCCCAGGCTTACCCGGCGCGCACGGCCGCCCTGCAGAAAAGGGCGAAAAAGGTACAGAGCTCACTCAACCATCAAATTTTATGTAACACTATGACCCATATTTATGCTCGCGGAACACGTTTGTAAGATTTTTAGGGTTCTGTAGCAACGATTTGGAAAATCTTTATTCCTACGCCGGACCCTCTGGATTGGTTCTGTACTGGCGCTCAACTTATTTATTAATGCCCTTTCTTTTTATGATCGACTTGGGATTTTTTTTATTTCTGTATTAACTGCGGATTGGGTAAATTGTACTTTCCGCCGCTCGCCGTGTTCCTGGACTTGGTGAGGTTTGTGCAATAATTTTTACCGACTAAAAAAAAATGTTTTGTTTTCGTTAACATAGATTAACATATAAATGCATGCTATAAATATATTACGATTTAGCCTACAAAAGCTAATAAGTAAATTAAATCTAACTTAACTTGCTAAATTTACTGTTCTAAGAATGTGTCCATTGAGACTTTTCTTATTGTCTCTATTTAAGGGGAAGATACTTTGTTCGTGTGTTCTCTATGATCAGTATTTTAACCACATTAATTACACTTGCACGAGCTATGGAGAGGGCTATGCTCGGGGTTTCTCTACGTGATCGAATCAGAAATGAGGAGATCATGAGAGTAGAAGAACGCAAGTCACCAATATAGCCCAGAATATTAGCAAGTTGAAATGGGAGTGGGCAGGGCACATAGCTCGAAGAACTGATGGCCGCTGGGGTCGAAAAGTTCTCAAATAGACACTACGGACTGGCAAGTGCAGCATAGGATGGCAACCGACCAGGTGGACAGACGACCTGACTAAGATCTCAGGCAAGGGCTGGATGCGGGCCGCTTCCAACAGGTCCTTGTGGAAATCAATGGGGGAGGCCTATGACCAGTAGTGGACGTCCTATGGCTGAGATGATGATGATGAAACTAACACTATCACTGAACACTACGCTAACTCGAACGGTTTTTTTTATTTATTGAGACATAATTAAGTAAACTTTAATAAGGTTACTTTATTGACTTTTAGTAAAGTTTTATATTCATGTATTATATTAGTTTTATGGTTTATTGCATTAACTACGTGCTAGGTGGAAAGGTGAAGAGAAGAAAAAAAAATCAGCTACCAGTGGGACTTGAACCCACGACTACGAAATAACTACTAAACATAAATGTGGATGGATATTTTTTATTTATTTTTTACATATTATAAGTTTGTTAAGTGATGACGTTGTCTAAGATTTAGTACGCAAACCTAGAAGGTACCTATATGGTACAGGTTTCAGTTAAAAAAAATACATATTATATCATGTTTTAATAAATGCGTTTATTTGCCACAGGTGTGCGAGGTCTACCCGGTCCACCTGGGGTTTCAGCTCCAGTTTTATCAGAAAATGCAGTTCTTGATGTCACACGAACTGGTAAGTCAAACCCATTTGAAATAATCTAATGAAGATAAATGCTCCGATCGTACAAACCTGAGCGGAAAATTCTTAACCTCCATCCGACCTGAAATTAATTGGGTCAGTGTAGGTAGTACGATTATATTTTTATTCCATCCAACTGGTAGTTTTACCATTCACTATTTGGCCTAATTAGAAACCCTAATACACGTTTTATTTGGACTGTATATCGGTCTTTTCGCGCACATTTAAAAATTAAAATATCATTTAGACATTTGAATCGTTAGTCAAACACCTAAACTAATATTATAAATGAGAATATTCTAGGCATACACTCGGCACTCCATCGCAGAGCACATCATCACTAAGCATAGGGTGAGATAGTAATTAAACGCTTGCTTGTCGTCAATAAAAAAAAAACTCTGTCTACGTTACTTTTGCATGTTTTTGAAATGCGCATTTTTTTTTATTACTTTAAATCCCGGCACTAGGATCACCTGTTTCGCGGAAGGCACGGACACACACAATCACACCACACAAACATAAATCAGATAAATGTTTGTTCCTGCCGGGATTCGAACTCAGGGCACCGGAGGCCCAATAGTCATGTCACTGACCACTGAGCTATGGCAACCGTCAAGTTACTTTCACAGACACAGTTTTGATGAATTTTGCTTTATCATTCATTCATAATATTATGATTATACAGCAACGTCAACTTAAGGGTATAGATATGAATAAGTCCTTGGAGAAGGAAATAAACTACTTACAAAAAATGTTTCTCCGGAGATATCTTAGGTAACGGGAAAAACGTAGTCCACGCGAGTGCAACCGCAAGACGCAGCTAGTATATTATATTGTTGACAAGCATCGAAGTTTCGACAGAACACAATTCAAAACGCACAAATCAAACACTAGCGAAAGTTGAGTGTTTGTTACGGATAAAATACAGAGCACGACTTACGGCTCCATTAGCCAGCTACCCTCAATTTTGCAAACTCAGTTTTGTAAGTAAAACTTGAGAGGTGTCAAGGGACACCCGGATGGAACGAAGTTCGTGAATAATAATAATAATGAGGCAATACAATTCCAGGAAGCACTCGAACTCGGTTCTCTTCCAAATTTTATGACCACCGGTGTCACCTTCCTGCTCCACAAATCCGGTAGTACCACGGAAGCTAAAAATTACAGACCCATCACGTGCTTACCTACGATGTATAAGCTCCTTACATCAATTCTTAGAGCAAAATTAAATTCGCACATATGTGCAAACAACATTTTGGCCACCGCTCAGAATGGATGTAGGGTTGGGTCCCGTGGTACTAAGGAGCTTGGAGCTAAGGAGCTAAGCTCTCTCAACAGCCTGGATCGACTACAAGAAGGCCTACGATTCAATACCTCATTCATGGCTACAAAGGATTTTATAGTTGTACAAAATTGATGCAACTCTAAAATCATTCTTAGGCGCATGCATGAGGCAGTGGACCACAGTCCTTCGTCAACCAGGCAGCGGAGATAGCTTCTCTAGTCCACAGGACTTCATAAAAATAGAGCGAGGTATCTTTCAGGGCGACAGTCTGAGCCCTTTGTGGTTCTGCCTAGCACTGAACCCTCTCAGTACTTTACTAGAGGATTCAGGTCTAGGCTATCGACTTCGTAGAGAGAGTGAGGTCATTTCACACCTCTTGTACATGGATGATCTCAAACTGTTTACATCGAAACACCAGGATTTGATGGAGTTGCTAAAAATCACGGAAGTTTTTAGCAACACTATCAAGATGGAGTTCGGTGTTGATAAGTGTGCGGTCATGCATGTGCAGCGGGGGAAAGTTGTAAATTCATCAAATTTACAACTCTCTGAGACAATGTCTCTCAGATCTCTCTCAGAAGTCGAAACCTACAAATACCTTGGTATGTCAGAATCATTGGGTATCGCGGTAGGGGATATTAAGCGTTCGGTGAAGGAACGCTTCTTTTGCCGTCTGACAAAAGTACTGAAAAGTCATTTGTCGGGTGGCAATAAGGTGCGTGCCTTCAACGGATGGGTGATGCCCCTACTAAAGTACTCTTTTGGCATATTAAGGTGGACTCAGACTGAGCTAGACGCCTTAGATGGAAGGCTCCGTCAAATGCTCACATTGCATCGCATGCTGCACCCGCGCTCGTCTGTCATGAGACTGTACATTCCGCGGAAATGGGGAGGTCGTGGCTTTTTAAATGCCAAGAACCTTCACAACCGCGAAGTGTACAATCTCAGGACATATTTTCTAAACAACGAGTGCGGGATGCATCGTGATGTTGTGGCAGTTGACAAAGGCTTCACCCCGCTCTCCTTGGCTATCGAAAACTGGCGTAAACCAACGGTGTTGACCACTGAGGATCGCAAGGACATATGGAAAGGCAAAGAGCTACACGGCCGGTTCTATCGGGCCTTAACAAGACCCGATGTAGACCAACTCGCATCCGTGAACTGGCTACGTTTCGGTGACCTCTTTGGGGAAACCGAGGGTTTTGTCTGTGCAATTGCGGACGAAGTTATCATGACGAATAACTATCGGAAATATATTCTGAAGGACGGTACGGTCGACGTTTGTCGGGCATGCCGCCGTCCGGGAGAATCCCTCAGACATATTATTTCTGGTTGTTCTCATCTTGCTAACGGAGAGTATTTACACAGGCATAACCTAGTAGCCAGAATCATCCACCAGCAACTTGCAATTCAATATGGCCTTGTTCAATCCGAAGTGCCGTACTACAAGTACACACCAGCGCCAGTTCTTGAGAATGGTCGTGCGTTACTCTACTGGGACCGCTCTATCATCACGGACAGGACTATTGTTGCCAATAAGCCTGATATCGTTTTGGTCGACCGGTCTCAACGCCGGGCAGTGCTCATCGACATCACCATCCCGCATGACGAGAACCTCGTAAAGGCTGAGAAGGACAAACTCAGCAAGTACCTTGACATAGCTCACGAGGTAACCGCCATGTGGGATGTTGACTCGACGATCATTGTCCCGATAGTCGTTTCGACGAACGGCTTAATAGCGAAAAGCCTCGATCAACATCTTAAGAGGCTCTCGCTAGACGGTTGGATCAAGGGTCAGATGCAGAAGGCGGTACTCCTTGAAACGGCGCGTATTGTCCGGAGGTTCCTCACTCTGCGGCCCTAACCACCGGTAGCTTGGGCCCTGCCCCGCTGCTGGCGGAACTCTAGGTTTAGGTTTTTTATAATATCTTTATTAATTTTTGTTTTTGATATTTATACTGTAAAAAAACTAAACCTAAGAAAAAAAAAGAAAATAAAGAGATAATAATAATAGCGAAATAGAAATGAAAATATCTGGCTTGCTTTCTATAAGAGAGAGAGAGAGAGAGAGAGAGAGAGAGACAGACAGAGAAACATGCGCACGCCGCACAGCTTACAATAGCTTATATCAACATTGCAATCATCAAAATATTAAATGCTAATAATCATAATAATTGGGAAAACTTAGGGGTTTGCTGTTGGAAAATCAAAAGCAAACCCCTACTTTGTTTTCCCAATAGCCCGACAAAAAAACCCATTATAGACTTCTTTTCATGACCATTACGTCCAACGGAATGTATTGGGTGACATAATAAAATGAATCTTGTGAAATTAACTTTTTCATATTTTTGTAAAGGGAACCATTCGGTTCGCATTTGAGTAGGTATAAAAAAATAATTTTAATAAATAATTGCTACTTGAAGTTACAACTTATAAATAGGTGAACGACTTATGTGTTAAAGTGTCCTTTGCTATTTTCGAAAACCTTTGCAAAGTTATTTTATCTTTGCATGCATAATTACTTGTCCTGACCTATTCACTGATTCATCAAAGTAGAGCTTGAACGACTGGGGCTTCAAACTCTGAGTAAATATCAATTAATGAAGTAAGATGGCATTAAGAAGAAATGTTTAAAATGTAATTCCAAAGAACTTTAATAAACGATGAAAGCATGAATATGGAAATTGAAAATGTATATTTTAGATAATGTTTATGAATATTATATCAAAAATCTAAAAGCGTGAGTTTTTGAGTTATAATATATTATGACATTATACTAACTTAATTATTATGAATGTGAATGTGAGTTTTTTTGTTTGTTACACTGTCACGCTGAATGTGCTGCACCAATTTTGATAAAACTTGGTATGGAGGTAGTTGACTGGAATACTACATAGGCTACTTTTCATCATCATCACCACCACCGTTTTTCATCATCACGCGAGTGAAACAGCGGGACGCAGATGGTATTATATAAAAACATCTGTGTGAGTTTTGGAAAGATAACGGACACTCAGAGGATGTACCTAATAAGTTATGGACATATTTTTAAAAAGCTTTAAAGAATGAAATGTTTATTTTTATTTTACCCTGGTAGGATACCATGTGTCGCGGGAGGTGTCAAAATACACAATCACATTACACAAACATCCAAGACCCGAGACAAATACCCATATCATATATTTAATATTATTCTAAAACATACATTAGAGTAGGTACTCGGTAAAAACAGTACTCTTTTTTTTTTTTTTTTTACTATTATAAGTTTGCGTTTGACAACTGTCTCACCTGATGTTAAGTGATGACGTTGTCTAGGATTTAGCACGCAAACCTAGAAGGTACCTATTCACTCGCGACTTGAAGACTCCAGGATTGTACATAAATAAATGTAATATAATAAATACATAACTCAAAATAAACACCCGATAAAAAACCAGGGGCAGACCACCAGTGACCACTGTTGCGAGAGATTTTAAGCAGCATAACATAACTTTACCCTGCTCAACACAAACAGCAAGTATGAGATAAATTCAAGTATCAAGAACAATTACTATTATTAAGGCGATAGTTACCAAATCAGCATTTTGATCCTACCATAGAATACCTCATAATTCCTTTTAATTAATTTCTATGTACCATATTAATTAGGAGATAATTCGGCAAGGAATCGGTTGTTATTCGCCTTCTAATTAGTTAACGGTTGATGAATAACTAATCAAGCCCTGTGTGTCAAGGGTCAAAAGGATAGCTCCTATTACCTGGTGCAGCTTTCTATGATATACTCGTATTTATGTAAAATATTTGTATAGCATTTTCTCTACGAAATCGTATCAGAAATGCAGAAATCTATAGAAGTATGGAATGTCATTGACATGGGGCAGCGGATACGCATGAATTAATATTGTTTTGCGTGAGGAACCCGCCCAGAATTGCACCCCCGCATTATAATGCGGGGGGTGCAATTCTGGGTTCTGCATTACAAATTTAAATAATCAATAATATATAATAAAATTGGTAACGAGAGAAATGTATACATACACACAAATAAGTTATTTCATACATTTGTGTGTTATGTTTTCCATATAAGTATATAAATTGGTTTACGAACGAACTTACGTCCTCAAATGTGATGATTGTTACCATTTTTCTGTTCATCTTCTTAATGATAAATAGTATATATTATGGCTATTTTAACATTTTAATTGATATATATTGTTCCAGAGGCTGGTACGATCATGGCCGGTAAAGGGGATCCTGGCGAAAGGGGAGAAAAGGTAATGATTCGAACAGAGTCATTTGTTTATTTTCATACTCTCTTGGAAGCGTTAAAAAATATAATGCATTCAGTTATAAATTTACGGTCTTGACGGTCGCCGCGGCGCAGTGGCTAGTGTCATTGACATGATTTCTGTGTCCCCGGGACCCTGGGTTCGAATCCCGGCAGGGGCAAACATTTGTGCGATGAGTGTAGATGTTTGTCCCGGGTCTTGGATGTTTGTGTACTGTGATTGTGTGTGTCCATGCCTCCCGCGATACAGGGGATCCTAGTGCGGGGGTCTGAGTGTGAGAAAAAAAAAAAAAAATTATATGCAATTTTGTGCACATAGTGACCAGCAGGCTCTGGCTTAATTCAGTCAGTCATGCAGGTTCGTGGGTATAGTCCGATAATGCTTATCCCAAAGTTTCTTAGTTTGCGGTGAAAGAGTGGTTTAATAGCGTGCTTCAAATAATTTTCCAATATTGTAGAGAAATAACTATACTCCAGCATTGTCCTGCATATCTCGGTCATCGACATGCAAAGTCTTCAAAAAGAAAACAGGAAACAAACCTCTTTGTCTTTTTTCATTCCCATATTCCAGTTTGAAGTATATAATTTCTAGTGAAGTTACAATTTATATCAATTGCAAGTAACTCTCGTAAGAACTGTTGTTGAAGCGCGTGCGTCATTAATTGACTGCGAAAAAGGAGGAGTTTCTCGATTCGTACCCGCATGTTTTTTTGTTGTTTGTTATCTCAGAACTTTCAACTGGGAGAGCCGATTTTGATTGTTTTTTTTATATTTAAAAGCTGCTGCTTCCTGTGTAGTTATATTTAAATTCAATTATAATATTATATATTATTAATCGGTCAAGAGGTTGTTGAGTTACATACCAATAACTGTAAAGTATTACGTCTATCTGGATGACTTTCTTATTTAGGATGAAGAAATCGGTGTACATACACAATGACAATTGATCCCGTGAGTGGCAAAGATCACTAAAAATGTTACCAAAAAATGAAACCAACTTCAACACTCAAAAGTGTTAAACAAGTCGTCGAAGTATTTGGTATTATTTTAAAACAATATTAGTTTTGGTATCGTTACAAATTCTACTTGTAACGATGCCAAAACTAGTATTACCAAATGCAAATCGGTGAATTGATCAGTATGAATATTTAAATACTTCTACTTACTATCAAGCCAAGTTATTGAGGCTAAAAGAACTTTTATTAATCTTAAGTAGAAATTTATCAAAGAAATCAGGATTTCTGCTATTTATCTAAGAAAAGCTTGTTTCAGTTGATTTATCGGCTTTCAGCTTGTTTGGAACTAGGCCAAAATAAATAAGCCAGACCTTGGCTGTCTAGCTATTAGGCTAAGTATATACTATCAAGCTAACAACCCTTGAATATTAAATTGAAATATCATACGTAGGTAGCTAATATAACGTAAAAGGTTTACAAGTAAATTTTGATAGGCTTATTATATGTTATTTGATTATACACAAATCATTATCTTAAGTAGTTGCAAAAATATTTTCTTTGAATACCTATATACCTACATAGATTTCTTGTAATTTTTCATGTTTCTTATATTTGTATCGTCATGAAATAGAAATTTTCGATTAAAAACTATTTTTAGATCTAGATAGAAGTACCAGCTGGTACTCCAGATTAAGATGTAAAAATATTTTTTCCTCTCAATAGTTACTTGTGCCTTTTCGGTCACGTCACATTTAAAATCAAAAAGCTCTTATTTCACATACGCTAAAATTCAAATTCGCACAACTCTTTATCACGCTATCTCTAATATTAGACGACTTTTGTTCAATAGCTGGCCAGAAATTGAACAACTCGTCTAATGGTAATGCGTATTTGCAAATAGTTTTAGTCGGCACTATAATAGTGACGGCTTAATTTATGTAAACTAAGCGCAATTCTAACAAAAACATCTAAACTTAGTTTTGTTATTGATGATTGCCATACTAATTTCAACTTTATCTACTTTATTACTATTTTATTGTATAATATAAATATAATATAGAATAGTATTGTTCGTTGGTAACAATCTCAAATATGTGAATTTTTGTTAACATGAGAAAAAGCCAAAACTTACTGTGTGAATCCCTAACAATTTTATCACCATCACTCACAGACTTAGATATTGGTAGTGATTCTGTTATTTAGTCAAACTAACCAAAATTCTGTGAAATGATAAAGTCCACATCAGTTTGAATACTTATTAATGAATATACTTATATCTGTTAATTGAAAATATAGATCTATTAATTGAAATATGGGTAGTTTTAGGTAAATTAAGTCGTTATTGGATTTGGTGCTGACTAAAACTACCGCATTTGATTAAAAATATTTTAACATTAGAGTTACTATGGTAAGGAATTATATGAATTTGAAATTTGGCGTAAATAGAATAAGAGATGTTTCATTTTAACAAATTTCGTCTGTATTGACTGGCCGGTTGGCGCAGACTGGCCGGTTGGCGCAGTTGGTAGCACTCTGCCTTCTGAGCCGCTGGTCCCGGGTTCGATTCCCGGACAGGTCAAACATTTGTGTGTATGAACATGTTTCTTTGACCTGTGTCTGGGTGTATATATGTATATAAGTATATATATCAGTCAACAGGTTACCATCGTACAGGCTCTGCCTAGTTTGGGACCTGAAGACCTTGTGTGAATGTTAACAAAAATAATAATTATAAAATAATAATATTGGGTGATTAAAATAATTACCTATTTAGTATTTTATAATGTACTCGTGTGTACCAGCCCTTACATAACCTTCATAGCTTTATATGATATATGCTTATATTTTATTATGTTTGTGTTTGTCAGTATTTACTTGTTGGAATGCCAAGCAATGAAAAGGGGTTGATTGATTACAATAACCACGATATAATGGAATTCTTTATATTTATAAAAATACCTACGTTTATTAGGAGGAGTATTATCTAGATGTCAGTTTACCCTATAGGTTGAGCAGTGTGGTAGTTGTTGATGGCATCAATAGCTCTTTATTTTAAACTTTTGTTCGACGTAATAACATACTTTAGGAAAATATTTACCATTTTTAATACATTATAGGTAGGCATCGATGCGAGCTGGGGACTGGGAGGTGGTCTGGTTGGTGAAAATAAAAGTTTCCAGGGCTGAGGGCCAGTGTATGAGGTTTTCATATAACAGCGCGCCTATGGCTTTTATAATAGCAATGCGTCTTTGCGTCCAGTAGTGTTGTTCTCTTTAAGGAGAAATAACACTACAATATCTAGTATGTATATAGCTTATGACATATCCTACTGAAGGTGGATGAAATATGTTGCAATGCAACAAATTACGCAATTCCTATAGCAGAGCTAGTACCTGCTGAACGATTTTCCAAGTAAGAAGCTAGTACAATCCAATACACACGAGAAATTCCTAGAGAAATCTCTGCTATTTCCGAGATAGCCTTGGAGCTATATAAACGGAAAAAAGCACTTTTAACCAGTTTATTCGTTCAAACGAATAAACTCGTTAAAAGTGCTTTTTTCTTGCTTAACCAGTTCGGTCGGATAAGATCAATCTTATCCGACCGAACTGGTTAAGCGACGTTCTCTTCAGTCTTTTAGATGGGTGACCAATAGTACAATTTCGAAATTTGAAAATTATTTATACCAAGGCATATGGATCCTGAAACTAATAAAATATCTTATCTTAGCAAATAAAATAAATAAATAAATATACAGCTAGTTCATAAATCAATGTAATTATGCGCTGGGCTCCACACTAGGATTCCCTGTGGTATGGGGACCAGTAGCATACATGGTTAGTTATTTATTTTTACCACTACATTGTCTTGGTATCTATAATAATAACACCGGTATTGTAATTTTAAAGGGAGGACTTCCGTGCTTTGGAGTGCATGTTAAACTGTCAGCTCCGGTTCCCAAATATAGTAGTCGTTCGTCGGAGGCATATGGCCTAGAAACTTTGACATCGAGCTGGCCAATGGCCAGTTGTGATAACCAACAAATATCTTTGTGACCAAGGCTTTTATCCCAGTAGTGGGAACGTATTGGGCTGATTATTCTACTTTATGAGTATAAGATAAGATAATATTAGGCCTTATTGTGGTAATTATTTTAAATTCTATTTCATTTTTGTACCCAGGGAGAAAAAGGCAGTAGAGGATTGGAAGGTCCACAAGGATTCCCTGGAAATGATGGAAAGCCGGGAGAAAGAGGTGACATAGGAACATCAGGTCTTCCAGGGACTCAAGGATCAGTCGGTCCTTCAGGTCCTAAAGGAGATCGGGGAGAACCGGGCCCACCTGGGCCAGTAGCTATATCCAGGGATGAAGCACTAGTGATGACAAAGGTAGAAATATGTATACTGCACACGTAACATTTGTAATAATTGCATTTATCGTCAATTTTGAGAATATTCAATCTTTAAATTGTAATCGTGTCATTCTTACCACTGAAATCATGCTTGTAGATCTGAGGGTTAATTTAGTTTAACCCTTTTGGTATATTAATATCCAACTCAATTTTGATTATCCTACTACCCACGCATAACACTGACATTTGAAATCATTGACGTAAATGTAAATTACGTACCACGAACCACGTATTGTTTATTATAAACAGGGCGATAAAGGGGAATCGGGACCAAGAGGCAAGCGGGGCCATCCAGGCCCGCCTGGCCCGAGAGGTCCACCAGGCTTGCCGGGGCCTCCAGGGACACCAGGCACAAACGGACCTTCCGGCGATATTGGATTACCAGGATGGACGGTATGATAAATCTCCTCAGGGATTTTACGGACCAGTTGGTTTTTGTAGCCACATGACAACCCGTTTCTGTTTACAGTTTCACCGATGTACTCGTAGTAATAGCATCAATTAAAATTTAAAATGTCACACGGTGATTTAATACAGTACAACAGTTTTCATTTTAAAAGTATATAGAATATACTGTGTCAAGAATGAATAGTTTCATTTGTACGTAATTATTGGAGTCAATAATTTTACTGTAATGAGTGCGCGCAGTGCTGTTAAACCCAGAGTTTGCAAACATCAAATAGCCATTATTGTAACTCATTTGGTTTCCCGTCGAATGTAATACATAAAGAGTTTTTTAATTAATTGTATGGCAGATTGAGACTGCTAGTGGATTGCTATTATATCTTAATTGGTAAAGCAATAGGGCCAGTATTCTATAATCGTGAGGTTCAAAGCCCACAGGTAGCTAAATTTTTATTACAAAATTTTTAACGTCATATCTAAATACGTCCGTAGTTTCTCCATAAGATGTCTGAAATAAACTTCTCTATTTTGTTGTCATAAAACTTACGCTATACTTTCCAAAAAAAATGTTTAAGCTCACGGTATCATGTAAATGGATGTGGTAATATTATTGCTCTAATAAATTTTACCAGGGACCGCCGGGTGCCTCGGGCCAACCGGGTCCTCCAGGGCAAAAAGGTGAAAAAGGAGACCCCGGACTTGGCTCTCTCGACCTGGAAAAGGTAATTTCTAATACTTCAGTTACAAAGCAGGTTAATTAAGCACTCGAATAAGTATATACGTAGAACATACACAAGACTAAGGATGTGTTCATATTCGGCATAATTTTGGTCCGGCTTAAACAAGTTTTTTATTTTGCTGTTAGATTAACCATATTTGGAAGAAAATGTTAAAGAACAGCAATGGTTTATTAGTAGATCTGTAATCTGGAAATTATAACTATAATAACAGAATAACCCTGCGGCTATAAAATGAATAGCCGTGATGTGTTAAGAATAGTATATAAAAATACATAAGAAAACAAATTACTATCCCGAAACTAGTGTTATTATATACATATATTTTAAAGACTGATATAATGTGTTCACAATAAAAATAATAAAAAAACGGCACAACAAATTGTTCACATTTTTTTTTTAGGATTTAGCACGCAAACTTAGAAGGTACCTATTCACTCGCGACTTGAAGACACATTCCTCTAGTTAAGGTTATTAATTGTTAAATGCTCTTTATTTACAATTATTCGAATAGCTTTTATGGCTTCTTTTTCATGCTTAATAATAGACAGTATTTCTATGTTTTTGTTAAATATAAGTTCTTTCTATTTTTAAATACAAGTTATAAATATATAGTTTTAATTACAAGTGTAAAGTATATAAGTATAAGTATCACTTAAATATTGTATCTTATGAAGATATAATAAATTAACTGTCGCCGACCATTCCGGCTAAATCACAGTTTTAGTAATGCACAATATCTATTCAGAAATAATGGGCTCACCACAGCTTAGAACAAACCTACCCATCTAAGGGGCGTTGCGGTTTTTTCATTAAATTCTTTTGTTCTCGAGTATTCTTCATAAAGCTTTTATACCAAGTTCCATGAGCTATTTTAATGCAGATTTTTAGCAAGTTACTACATACTATATCTTAAAAATACATCGATTATTAGGTTAAATCCAGCAGTGGATGTCTTATGGCTGAGATGATTATAATGATTAATTAATTAATAAAATAATAGTAATAATAAAAACTACCTTGTTTTATGAATATTACTAAATTTCTGGGCTGTGGTTCCTTTTTGTATATAAAAACCTCCATGAATTAGTAAATTTTTTTAAAGTACCACATGCACCGTTTTGTAATTATCTTGAAAGATTAAGTGAATGCAGAGAAAAACAACTTAGACATACTGAAATAAGTAATTGTTAGTTAAATTAGATAGATAGCATTTTTTATTTAGCGGAGCTGCACTTCTTTTTGCTAACCTTTGATATAGCAGAAGTGTATTTTTGTCGGGTGATTCCTTCTTGCATAAATACGGACAATACATTATTTCCACTCTTCTTCTTCTTTTTCTTTGCCTTGTCCCATTATCTGGGGTCGGCTCTCCTCGTTTTCTTGCGCCAGGACAATCTATCCTGGGTTGTCTGAAAATTCAATTGGGCTTGTTCCAGGTCCTTGGACATAGTGGACCACCACGTGACAGGAGGGCGTGTTCTACGAGTTTTTCAGTGATGGGCGCTATTTTGAAACTTCCTCTGATGTGTTCGTTGCGCACTTTATCGAGTCTAGTTACTCCAGCTGCCCATCTTAGCATCTTCATTTCGTTAACGTGAAGTTTTTGTTCATGCGCCTTTTTTATTGCCCAACATTCAGCACCGTATATCATAGCGGGTCTTACGGCTGTTTTGTAAACTTTGCCTTTCGTTTTAATCGGCATTCTAGGGTCGCAGAGAACGCCGGTGAGGGCTCTCCATCTCTGCCAAGCGACGTTAATGCGGTGCGTAACATCGTCTTCAATATTAGCATCAGATGAGAGCATTGATCCGAGGTACTTGAACGATGACGTCTTGCGGAGAGGATTCTTATTATTTCCACTACATTGTCAATATTAGTTTTTATTTAAATTTTTTATTTTAAGTTTTATGTCAATCAAATCAATACTGATATATAATATTGATTTAAGGTAATAACTCTCATTTGAAACACTATTTCATCATCATTCAAATATTACCGTCTCCTCATTTTATCACCTTTATCACTTGATGTGAATATGAACGTTTGCGAATGATTATTGTAGAGTAATACTACCATAAAGTTTTTTTTAACTGAAATAGAATTATCAAATATATTTCGCTGAGATGTTCGTATTAGGTTAAAAATTACTAATCCATGTATTATTTATATAATTCTGATCTCATTAACCACTTGAATTGTATATGAATGATTGCGATTGACTACCTGCCATACAGTATTGTACCTATATAGCTTAATGAAATATCCTATTAATACGTTATTTTTTACGAAGTATATTTTTTAACGCACTTCCGAGAATAGCGAGATTTTGAATTCTGTTGTGTATTTTTTTGTATAACATTTACCACTGAAGTTTTGTCATTTGGATAATTCTTTTTTTTAGAAATCGGTTGGTTACTTTTCTATTTTTTATAGATTTTTTTTTTTATTATACTTGTAGTAAAACACGGTTCTTATTGTTTTTTAACTACCAAATTATGATATTTTAAAACCATTATTGAATATTTTAAAATTATTTTTTTCGGGCGCCCAGAGGTTTATTTATGCAAGCTGAAACAGCCCTTTTTTCGCAAACAGGCGAGGAATAACTTTTTACCATACTTTTAACGCGACTCTTGTGTGTCAATCAATCAATCATGCCATTTATATTAAGTCATAAAAACTCATATAAGCAAATTACCCCCTTACAAATAAACATTAATTAAGCTGCGAATAGTAATTTAGTGTTTTGTTTCGTTCTTTCAACGTGAAACTGTCATATAAGCGACTGAATAACTATTCAGAGGTTATGCAACGTTTATTAGTAAGGGAGTTAGTGTTTGGTTAGTGGTCAAAAATGTTAAGGGTTCAAGGATTTCACTTTTATATATCTATAATATATGCAATATATTATAGACATATTTATTAGTAAGATAACATAGACCTTGTCGACCTAGTATCATGAAACTAAGCCCCAATCAATTTTATAATAGGTTAAAGGTGAAAAAGGTGACAGAGGTTACGACGGCACGCCGGGCAATCCCGGCAAAGACGGTCCGAGAGGTCCGCCGGGGCCCCCAGGGGCTCCATCAAACACGGTCCAATACATCTCCGTACCGGGTCCACCGGGGCCTCCAGGACCCCCTGGCCCGCCTATTCTCTACCCTAACGACGTGACAGCTGATACATTGACCGATAGCCCCGGAGTTAGACGCGAAGGCACAGGTGGGTTTACACACCACATAGTGGTTTACTGTAATATTTAATGGAAACAACTTAAACGGATTTCAGTGGTTTGTCATTGCCAATTCTAGTTTAAATAGGTATATGCTAACATTATAATATTTATCCATTTCAGTATCATTTCCATTCAAACATGAGTTTTCAATAAGTTTCCTTAATTTCACAAAACTTATTTAATCATAGATTATAAAACTAAACTATGTATCGCTCTTAAATAAAAATAACATCAAGTTAAAAATGTTGCTTGCTAGTTTATTTTGTTACATAAATTGAGTAAGAAAAAGCTAGTTTTAGTCCCAATTGAGGGTATATTTTTTTGATTACGAATAAATTGTATAATTAAAACTTATTTAACCAATGGTAACTTATTTATTGCTTTTTTCAAACAGGTAAACAACGAGATCCACTCCAAATTTTAAGAAATTTGAATCACCTAGTGCAGTATAGGCAAGATCTCTATGGTAAGTACTTACTATATATATAGTGGGAAATTTTGTTTATTTAATTTATTGATATTATAAATAAGCTGAATAGTTATCCAGCAATACGATATTATAATTCTGTTATTTTATGAAATATTCTAATTTTTACTGATGCATAACATGCATTCTTATAAATGCATAAATTTAAGAAAATGTATTTCAAATTTGGTATTAATAGTGATAAGTCGTTTTTTTAAAAATTATTACAAGCTTGTGCTTGGCCACTGTCTCACCTGATGTTAAGTGACGAAGCGTCTAAGATGGAGTACGCAAGCCTAGAAGATACCTATTCAATCGTGACTTAAAGACTACAGGGTTGTAGCTACCGGGAAACACCGACTAATTTTTTTCTGTTTACCTACATGATATTAACTACTACTAATTACCTACGTAATTTAAATATGCTACTAGCATATTTAAATTACGATTTATTAAAATATATTTCAACTTAAATTTGGAACTTTTAAGAAGTACCATTTAGTCCTTAATTTAAAATAGTGCTATTTCATGATGGATTTGTAGTTGGTATCGTATAAATATACGAAAAATTCGCACATGGAAAAGGTATTTGTATGTTGTCACACAAATATGTGTTTTATGTCATATTAGTTCGGACTTTACTATCCACATACTCAGAACTTTCGTTTTATTTTAGTTACTTTGAGCAAACATTCACTACCAGTATTCTCATTAACACTTTTAATTTTAGGATACCGCGACCCGTTGGATCCGCTTGGTGAGACAACAGACTTCGACGATGATGAAGATGGCAGAGCTATCGTTGGCACTATTCTGTTTAAAACTACCGACTCCTTGTTACGAGTAAGCATATTATGTCGTTATATTTAGAAGGACTGTATGCTATTTTTATGCATGTTAATACAGCTTTATATTGCAAAACATTGTGATTTTTCACGCTAAAACAGAAATGTGATATTATTAAATTAAAACAGTTTCATTCCTTAGATAGTTTCAACATAGTAAATATCGCGTACAATTTCAATATTTTCATTCACGCTCTTGCATGCTCGACTGTTTCCATCCACTTTATAGTTTCCCCTGTCATTTAGCGTGCTTTGTTTGCTATAATAACGTGTCAATTATATCCACAGCTCGGCACCAACAGCCCACTGGGCACGTTAGCGTACGTCATTCAAGAACAAGCGCTATTGGTCCGTGTCAACAACGGTTGGCAGTATGTATCGGTGAGTGGATTTTTTTAAAATTTTTGTAATACTTCTAAGTGGTCACTATACCGGGTGGGCCATTTAGATTGGTCAGTTTGTGTATAAACAGTAACTCAACTATAAACAAAATGCTACTTAAAACAAACACCCAATGAATTGCAGTCGTGTGCGTTGATATATTGATGCATTATTTCTTAGTAAGCCCTGCGGTTACAAACGCGTGCTTTTCGATTTTCTTCTTATCTGTCATGGAAATGTGTTTTTTTTTTATTACACTCAGACTAGTTATTTTACAGGAACTGTTTAGTTTTGGAATACAACATTCTATGTGCTATTTCTAAGGGTCCTAAGGTTGTCAAATTTCGTGCAAATCCATTTATTGGTTTTAGCGCTGAATGGTAAAAGCGTACTAACCCAAAAAAATGTTGCATTTGTAATATGAGTAAGATAAAATAATAACATCGAATTTAAAGATAACAGCGGAAGCGAAAGATGCACACTGTATCAGTTATGAAGATGAAAAACTTATAAATTCAATGTAGTTCAAACAGCCATAAAAGGATGTCTGTGTTCATTAACAATAAATCCAATACCCAGTACAAATCATTTATGGTTCTCAATCAAATATATTATTATAAACGTACCTAGGAAAAAAATAAAAAAATGAACTCATCTGAAACCGATAATTATAACATTCCTTTCTCGTCATTCAAAACACTGGCAGCATTTGCAAGTAAAAATCAGCAGGGACTATAAGTAATAAAAAAACGACAATTCTTGTAAAGTCCGTAATTTTGGTCACATATTGAATTGGTAATAAGTTCCAATACCTATAACCCCTTTGCGATAAAACTTTGATAAACAGTTGTATGTAATTTGCAATCATTCAATCGAGTTGCGGATTCCAATAAAACAAATATTTTCCGAATTGACCAAGATAAGCTACTGGTTTAATCTATATGAATCTCGTGCATGCTTGCGGCTAAATGATTGTGCTGCCTGATTTCAGAAATGTATTTAGTTATTAATATTGCTTTCAACGAAATTAACACAGATTAAAGCTTTGAATTTTTAATCAACATTAAAATTGCTGATAGACCTTATAAAAAGACAGGCCTTTTCTTTAACCGTATTAACAATATTTTTTTATTTAAATAGAATTTATTGCCTCTCCTCTGAGCAAGTCCGAATGTACGTGATTTTTAGGAAATAAACATTTGTATGAAAACTCAACTCTATATCCAAAACTATAAAGTTGATGTTCTTTTTATCAATACTGTGCCGTATTTTTTCTAATGTAAGTAGATGTTACTTAGTAGCTAAATTATGGGACATCGCAATTGCTGCCATTCAATGAACTATATTATGCGTCATCTGAATAATATAGAAGAAGACTCTCTTGTCTGTTTGTTAAAGGTTTTTTTAAAAACAGATGGGATCTCTTTTGGCGATACATACACCTCCATCCAGTGGTCCTACCAGAGCACCTTTGCAGAATATTCTGGAGACATCTAGCCTAGTTCATCATAAAAATCCAGCCGTAGAAGGACCTGTGGTAAGTTTTAATAACGTCACATACATTTTTAGCACACCCTTTAAGTTTAAGTCGTTATTAATTTAAAATGAATCATATCTTCGTTCTTTTATTTTCTGTATGCCTCAAATGTAATTGTTACATATAAAGTTATTTCTTTCTTTCTTTCAAATTATCATATTTTAATAGAATTTAAAAAAATTGACAAGGTTTGCATTTTTTTTAATTTTTAGTGACTTAATATTTATTCTTAGTTGTTAGATCAAGACTTGGTCATTTGCGAACCGATGTGAAAAAATATTTTAATATTAATGTGATGAGCTTTCAGACTAGTCCCATACAAATTTTATCATAGTTTAGTTTAGTTTAGTCTAATAGTTCTCTTAATTTAAATGAAATGTTCAACATTGTCCACGGATGGGTACCGTGGACAATGTTGAACATTTTAATAATCTTTATCTTTTATTTCTTAATTTAATCCATAATGCCGTTATAATTATGAATCGATTGGAAAAAAAAAAGTTTTCACTTAAAAGTTTGAATACTCCCGATTTGAGATTGTTTTCAAAAAGCAGTCAAGTATAACTCTTTACTTTTAAAAAGTTATACTGTTTGTAACTGTGTAATTATCTAGTAGGTAGGTAATGTAATTACTAAAATCTAGTAAGATAATTACTAAGCTTCGAACCGGTCCTTGTGGAAATCCATGGGGGAGGCATATGTCCAGCAGTAGATGTCCTATGGCTGATATGATAATGATGATGAATTATCTAGTACAAGAATAAAAAACATTATTCATATTTGTATGTTGTTCGATATTGTTTACTAGGAACAAGGAATAGAACTTGTTACCCGAGTCTGTATTTCCCGATACATAAAATCCTGGGGACTTTGAGTCATGAGTAAATAGGAAGGACGGTGAGAAGAAGGTATTGTTATACTTACTATATTGTATATACTCACTTAAGGTTGTTCTGCCATATAAATGATCGAAATGTGAAAGTGACACTTAACTTCATTAATATCATGTCAATCATTCGCTGTTAAATATTTTCTTCATACAAAAAATATTAAAATTGCGATAAAAAATGGGAGGTGGGGTGAAAAATACTTTACGACCTATTCTTAGACTGATAGGCAGTTATACAGAACATATTCATAAAAAATCAGACAAGCCGTTTCGGAGGACTTCAATAACAAGAACTGTGGTACTACATGTTTAACCGACTTCAAAAAAGGAGGAGGTTCTATGTTCGACTGTATGTTTCTTTTATGTTCACCGAATCCTTTGTGGACCCGATTGTGGGCCGATTTGTAGACCGATTCTCACAATATTTTTTTGTTAGATAGAATGTACTTCCGAGCTGATCACATTTAAATTTCATAAAAATTGGTCAGGCGCTTTTTCCGCCTGACCAATGACTTCTTTATTGACAGGCGACACTCACAGGAAAAAGATGAAAATAATTTTTTCACTAAACAATGGAACGGATGGATTATGCGCACCATATTTTGATAATAGGTACTTTTGAACTATCATGGTATCGACTGCAACAAGTGATTTTTTTTTAATACTATATAGTTTGACCACTATCTCACTTGATGGTCAGTGACGATGTGGTCGAAGATGTCATCACGCTAGACCTAGAATGCTCACTGGCTATCAAGGACTGCTGCCTGAACACACTATGTGTTTGGTGACAGTTATATTTCACACCTTTGAGTGTTGAAGTCGGTTCCATTTTTGGAAAAATATATATTTTTTAAGGATTGTATCAATCGATACACTTACATAAAGGTTTCCCTGAAAAACCTTTTGTGCGATCATCTAAGGGTTTGACAAAGTTTCGGTCGCACATTTTATAAAGCCCACAAAGTATCCAGATTTGCTCGTGCACTGCAAATGAAGAACCATTTTTACGGTCAAAGCGTCGTCGGCTTTAAACTGTCAAAACACGCAAACTAATGTATCCAGTCTAATGTCTACTACAAACGATAGTTTTCAAAGTCTATTCCTTTTTAATTTTGTAAGGCCGTCTTGAACCAAAGAAATGATCCGAGATTCTCGGATTAAATTACAATTGATGTCTGCAAATTTGTGATTAAATCCGAGATTAAGGCGAAAGTCTCGGATAATTTGGCTGGTGCAAGTGGTGGTTAACTTTCTTATATTCTTTTATTAGCTCCGTCTTGCCGCACTTAACGAACCGCACACGGGGGACATGCACGGAGTAAGCAGCGCAAATTACGAATGCCGTCGTCAAGCACAGAGGGCTGATTTGGACGGCACATTTAGAGCCTTCATATCTTCTCGGTAAGCGGATTATTATACTATTTTTAGTCAGCTCACCGAGAAAACCGGATAGAAATAGTCTTGAGCACACTACATATTTTTAATATGTAATAAGTTTGTATCATAATATACCGTATTCTCGCCAGTAAGATATATAAAAAATATTACTCTCGACAATATAATTGTGTTATTTTATATTTAGCAATCAATTTCATAGTAAATAGTCTCATAAAAAGGTAGTTAAAAACAAATGTATAATATTAATAATAATATAGGACAACATTCACACAAGGTCTTCAGGTCCCAAACTAGGCAGCGCCTGTACTATGGTAACCTAATGACTGATATATACTTATATACATACTTATATATATACTTATATACATATACACACAAACACAGGTCAAAAAGACATGTTCATACACACAAATGTTTGACCTGTCCGGGAATCGAACCCGGGACCAGCGGCTCAAAAGGCAGAGTGCTACCAACTGCGCCAACCGGCCAGTCAATAAATAAATAATAACTAAATATGACGCTGAGAAGGGCTGTAATATCAATCCTTACTTTGATTAAACTATTTCTTTATTATTGATACACTTTACAATTGATGGAACTGCAATAAATATCACAGTCTCTAATATTACAACAGATTTGTAAGGTCTGAATAAATGTTTTTGTACACTTCAAGTTTTTATCTGTTAATATTGGAATTTCATATTGGCGTATATTTTTGTTGATATTCATTTTGAATTTTTGGATGGCGCTTTTATTTTTAAAAAACTATGTATTAGTCCTGACATGTATCTTGTTAAACTATTATTACTTTTCATAATGTGCTGTGACTAATGTCATTTTAATCTTGGTCCTATTAAATAAGCTTTTGAAATAAGTAGCTATAGAGATATGACATACATAGAGTTATTATAACTTCTCGTCTAAAATCGCATACAGGCTCGTGTAATGTGTGGTCACAAACTAATTATTTATTGTAAACTCTAAGGCTTTCACGGCTGGCGTTGCATGTTGTATGTATTGCTTTCGGGCTGTTTGGCCGTTGAAAACTGATGAATGACATCAGTATCAGAGAAGACGCCGCGAAGGAGAGTTCTACTCTCTTGTCGCCGCTCGGACCTGAACCACTGAAGATGTCGACCGCAGTGATCGACGACGTGTCTGGAATACATACAACATAACTAATTATTGCTCTGAGACTGTACCTACCCTTAAAAAATATGTTTCGTTAAACTATGTAGAGCGCTTTTGCGTTATTCCGTGCCACTGTAACCTATACAACGTTCCACACTGATAGGTTTTATTAAAAAATTTCAACATCTTAAAGTTTTTTTGATATTTTAGATCAAAGACGTTTCGGATCAAAGGCAATCTAATAAAAAATGCAATCACCGTTTTTTTGCCTTAGCATGTTTTTAACGGATGTAATTAAAATTATTACAGTTTTTAATTAGCACGTTTTTATTAGTTTTGCCTGTATTCATGTAACAGAATTTTTGAACCTGATTTTCACAACCTAATTGTTGGATTAATTTGAATCTTTACACATATGTCAAGGCCTGATGACAATGCTATAAGATTAATTATTAAGTAATTTAAAAATTATTTTTTTGTCCCATTATCCTAATCACGATTTCCAGGATTTGATTTTTTATCTTTTAGTTTAGTTATCTACAAAAGTGTGGGTTTTAATAATTTAAAAAAGTTCTAGCGAACAAGTCAACAAGAACTACGATAACAATCACAAAACGAAAACGGCGGTTTTTAGGTTCAGCAACCAACTGCCTTTTTTTTTCTAACGGGCGTATGGTGTTTGCCTCTACCGGCATTTACAGCTTCACCGCAGAAGGCGCACCGCCTAGGGAGGCTAGCGCTGACGGCGCTGTTCCTCTAGGAGAGGACGAGGCGACTAGGGCACTACTGAGGTTCGAACCTCGGCTCGAGCTGTCGCCAGGACAGGGAGTTATCAGGTCGACTTGCGCCGGTAACAGGTGGTCCGTAAGTGGGCCCTAAGGATGTTTGCTCTTTGACTATTTGGAGAGAATCTAACCAAGTTGATTTGGCCTCGAGCTTGCTGTCGAGCTCGGTGTCAGGAGAAAATGAGATGAATTAAGTAGTTCTAAGTATCACCACAAGCATGAGGCGCCATTTGCAAATGCGTGCCATTTTCATATTATAAACGTCAAATATCTTGCGAGTTTCCGACTGATATATATAAAAACAAAATAGTAATATGAGTGTATCATTATCTACCTTTTGTACTGTTATCTCGCAGATGTATTAAAAAGTGTTGTATTGGACACATATGCAAAAAGCAAAAATTGGTATTTGTTTATTATATTTAATTTATTATCATTCACACAAGGTTTTCAGGTCCCAAACTAGGCAGAGCCTGTACTATGGTAACCTGATGACTGATATTATATATACTTATTATTATTATATACATATACACACCCAGACACAGGTCAAACAGACATGTTCATACACACAAATTTTTGAACTGTCCGGGAATCGAACCCGGGACCAGCGGCTCAGGAGGCAGTCAAAAGTATTTAGTCGTTTGTAAAAACTAACTTACCGCATTATACCAGAACATTACTACCAGAAATCATTATTATTTATTTATTCGTTTTCTCTAGTGTCCAAAACATAGATTCCATCGTCAGCTGGGTGGACAGAGAGATACCAGTTGTGAATATTCGAGGAGACGTCCTGTTCAACTCCTGGGGTGAGATGTTCGACGGATCTGGAGCCTTGTTCGCGCACGCTCCACGTATTTACAGCTTCAGTGGCCAAAATGTCCTCGTAGATCCGGGATGGTAAGCTCTCTACTATAGTTATGATTTTACGTACAAAGAGTGAAATAACACATAATAATCTTTCAAAACCTTTTCTCTTTACGCATCCGAATTCATGCTTCGTTATTCCTATATAATTTGTATCCTTTATCGTGACATGCTCATACTAAGCTAACCTGTTTCCTATTAATTTTTAGTCGCTTGTTTTACTTTTAAATTTCCTGTGATATAATAATTCCTTATCTTATCCATTGGGATATTTTTAACGATAGGTAACACATTTAGTGATATTAAATTGATGCATTTTTCATTTTGCCTTCAATGCATATCTTAATTGAATATTGTTTGTAATAAAAAGTTCTATAAGTGAACTTTTTATAACAAAAAGTTCTTTGAGTCATCTTTCTATTACAAAAATATTATTATGTGAACTTTTTATTACAAAAGATTTGTATCTGAACTTTTACTACAAAAAGTTCTATATGTGAACTTTTATTTACAAAAATACTTATTTTTTTGCAGAAAGATTGCAGGATTATTTCTCCGATAGTCTCGGCTGCTGTCTCAGTCGGATATGTTGGATATCCAACATAGCCGACTATGCCGATAAAAATATTTTGTAATAAAAAGGTCACATAAAAATATTTTTGTAATTGAAAGATGACTCAAAGAATGTTTTGTAATAAAAAGTTCACTTAAAGAACTTTTTATTACAAACAATATTCAATTTATATATGCATTGAATGCAAAATGTAAAATGCATAAATTTAATATCACTAAATGTGTCACCTATCGTTACAAATATCCCAATGGTAAAGATAAGTAATTAATATATCACAGGAAATTCCAAGGCGGTTAGAAAACTCCAATATTGGGTTGGCCAATTCGACAACCTGCTTGGCCAGCGTGGCGCATATGCTCAACGCCTCTCCGTGGGGAAGGTCCGATACCCTGCAGTGGGAACGATTTGGGCTAAATTTGCATATTTGCATTCCTGCTCACCAAGCATATTTTGGTAAAAGTTAAGACTAGTATTTAAAAAAAAAAACCTCCTTTGTACTCAGTTACCATTATCACAAACTTTTTACAAACAAAATGTTTGTCCGTCAAAGCAATAAAAATTTTAAAAGGTCGGTTTAAAAAATTAATCCGCTTTGATCTCGCCGACAGGTTTTTAGCCAAAATTTAACTTGAAAGTGTAATTTACCAAAATATTTCTAAAGTCTCAGAATAATTACCAAACTCGTAACAAACTTTGTGCATAAACAGAGCAAAGAGTAATAACTAGATTATAAACTTTATTAATTGTCCCTCGAGATCGGCTTTTGTTGTTAGACTAAGGAATAATCGTTTAGATACTATGGCTGAACTTGTCTTTGTAAACTTCAAATATGATAGGATTATGTAATTATACCTTTAGAATTTGAAGATAATATAGCTTACTTTGATTTTTGTACATTGGAAATTAGGTAACCAAGGAGTCGTAGAAAAGAACGAAGAAGATCCCTTTTGAAATTATGGATGGTAACTAGTCAAACATCCTACATCAACTGCCTTATCAGCAAGCTGAGGATTTTTCCACAGTTTTGATTCTGACATTCTGAAAGATACCTGGCTCTCTCATAGATTGTAAATGAATTGTCGTTTTTGCTACTTTTGCTATTATTATGGAGTCTAATTGTGATGGCTATCTATACAGATCTAATTTCTACCGCAATGCAGTTCCCACAATACAATCGAGATACAATTGTTATTTTAGCTGTTGATTTTGTCTTAAGGGCTTGAGTCAAGATCAAGATCAAGAGATTATAAGCTGAACACACAATCGTGTTTTCTTAAGAATTATTACAATATAGGTACCTACTCTCTTATTAACGATATACAGCTTCCAAGCAGATCAGAATTTCAAGCTAGCTTGAAATGTTACATATATTATACTTAGTAATCTTTCTAAACGTATATGTTATTTGTGTTTTTATGTCCGCTTGTTAATTTCATGATTTCAACAGGCCAATAAAAGCCGTTTGGCACGGAGCGAGCCCCAATGGCGAGCCTGCGATGGACGCATACTGTGACGCATGGCACAGCAGCAGTCCGGACAAATTCGGGCTGGCTTCCTCACTGCGCTCCAACAAGCTTTTAGATCAGGAGACGTGAGTAATTTATACTAAACGTTTTCGATTTATATTTATCCTGGACTAGTGATTCGCCCTGGCTTGTAGATAATAATTTGCTGTCAGTGTGGAGTAATTAATAATATTAATATAATGACTATCTATGTATATTATAGTCATATAAACCATCTTCTTGGATCACTTTGCCTGTTGATGCCACATTAAAATCCATTTCGTAATTTAAAAGATCGATAAACGGCGGGAAGCGACGTTGTTTTATACCTACTTTGTAGATTACTTTTGACTAATTAAAAAACATAAACAAATACTAGAATAAAATGGTTAGCAATCCGTTGGCCCTAGAGGCATTTAAATTTACATAACTTTGTTGGATTTGCACCCATCTCGAGAATCACAATACTCAAGACGTTTTGCAAATAAAATTATAGACATCAAATAAATATAACTTAAACTGTTTATTCTTTACGTCTCATTGCAATCATATCAATCGTATTTTATTTTAAACCGAGTATTCGAATAAGGAATTTGAAACGATCAGACTAGCGTAGAAGTACAACGACCTTTTAATTTTGAACAAAATCAACCTTATATCATATTGTATATTATAATAATACCCATTGGTTCTGTTGCAGGTACTCATGCAATAGTAAACTTATAGTTTTATGCGTGGAAGCAACACCTGTAGATACCGTCAGAAGAAAAAAACGATCTAAGTAAGTGGTTAAAATAACTCTTTGTTTTCCAGATCAAAGGTGAAGAAACTCCACATATAAAATATTTTAAATTCTTTTCGTAGATACGTAGTTTGCAGCTTTTAATCTTGTAATGTACAGCCATTACACCCTACCAGTGAAAAGTAGGCCACAGATAGAATCGCGTGTGCGCGCCTTTAAAAACATTTTAAGTTACAAAATTTTAAGTGCAGTGTAGTTTCTTAGGAATAAAAATGATGCTTGTAAAGAGAAATACACAAATTTTATAAAGTAATATTATTGTTATGATACATTGAGTGTATGGTTAAACACTTTTTACATTTGAAATTGGCTACACTAGAATTTTATCTCGCACAGTACAGCTCGAAAACTGTGTGTTTCATGCGAGTTTTTAATTGCTTTAAAGTACTTTTAAAACTTTTAAACTTCTTGAAAACTGTGTTTCGTGACAGCTTTTAACTAGCTCTCAAGTACAACTGCTTGAAAACTGTGTATTTTGTTGCAGTCTTTAACTTGCTCTCAAGTACAACTGCTGTGTGTTTTGTGACAGTTTTTAACTTGGTCTCAAGTACAACCTGAAAACTGAATTGCCTGAAGCAAGGGAACCAGAAGTAAATACCTATCGGGGCGACTAAACTAAGCAACCTGCGAAATAATGCTAGGCATTCTTCATCTTGCTCAAAGATTACGCATTGCAATGGTAATGTAGCAATGCATCTAGTATTCTGGGAATATGCCCACTGATAGAGGTTTCATAAATTAGATTCTTTTTCATAGTTGTACCAGTAAGCATTTTATTTTTTTTTGAATTGTTTTATGATTTTTTAGTAAAGTCAGGTAATAAATTTATTTCAAACGACATGCCAAAGTTAATATTTGTTTTTTTTTCAGGTATCGGACTACCGAAAAGATTCTGAATGATATCGAAGAGAAACGAAATGATACTAGACAACATTTATAGGCATTGAATTTAGTTATTTTTAATATAGCTAATATAAAAAAGTGAAGACTGTAAATAAAATGTAGATAAAACTTTTTCTTAAAGCAGTAATTTTGGTGGAACATATCGACAATATATCAACAAACAAAACGCTTAATAAGCAGTTAGGATTTTCCCAACTGAATTGATATCGTTAGTTACTTGTTTGATATTTTAGAGCAGGTATGCTCGGAAAGAAGTAATTAAAAGAAATGTGTCAAGGGGAAACGAAGCAGGAAACGGCTATTAGTTAAGTGGTACAATGTACCTAACTTGGTTCATTAAATTCAGGGGCCGTTATATTATATTAGCTTGGTAAAAACCATGCAAGTTCCGAGCTGTTCGAAAACCTGGCTCAAACCGCTTAGTGTGATATCATACCATCACCACGGCATCACACACCTTTAGGTGAACGGTTTGAACATTGATATCCCCAAAGGTGAACGGTTATTGTTGTCTCTGACATGTTTTAGCCAGGTTTTAGAAATGCTCGGAACTTGCATGGTTTTCACATAGCTGATAGTAAGACCCCAGATCAGCTACAAATAGTGGTTTTTCATCGTAATAATTTCTCATCATAATTAGTAAACGAATAAACTTCAGTTTACTCGTGAACATGGCGCATGTATCCGTGACGAAATATAATTAACGATACTAATAAAATAAATAGTAATTATCCCGATAATAATGTTTATTCCTGTATTCGTTACCATGTCAGTTTAACATCTTATATTCATTGTAAAAGGTTTGTAAATACATAAAAAGTAGAGAAGAATATTTATTTCACAGCCGGATTATAAGCCAAAAAATGTTCGTGTAATTACATATTCAGTTGGAAAAGTACCTAGAATTCTGAATATCTCTTTAGATCTGTAAATAATCGGCTTTAGCGTACATATCCATAATACGGTATTGTAAATATTATTTTATTTAAGTTTAACAATTTTTACTTTGTATCCGCGTATAATTTATTCACTTTTTACTAGTGACGTTTCAAACACTTTTGAGTTATCTAGATTACTCGGTTGGGAATAAAAAAAAAAAACTGTACACAATTCCATCAATTCAAAATTGTTTTATTTCTTTTGTATAGAAATCTCGAAAATCTCAGCAATCAATTATATTTTTTTGTTTTAAAACATTTTATAAATATATGGTCGCAATCTATGTTAAACCTAAATCTAGCTTAAGGGTGAGATCACATTCGTTATATACATAAATTGGCCTCGTATGTTTGCAAGTAATAAATATTATGCCATATAAAAACCATAGAAAATATGTTGTAATAATTTCAATTAACCTAATGAAATCAAGGAAACCGAATGCGTCAATCGTTATACAATATTAAATATCTAAATGTTTAATATTCTATAACCTAAGAGTTTTATATGGTTCATTGCATTAACAAGACGGAACTTATATTCAATTATCGGCTGCTAGTGGTTCAAGTCCCACTAAGTGCCGAATTTTTTTTCTTCAAATATTTGATCCTAAATTCTATAACCTATTTATTGTAAAGAGCAAATGTGATCAGTTTCAATATACAATTAATGTGACGTGATTTCTGATCCCGGGGCCTAGGTCTCGAATTCTGGCCATGGCTAAATATGATTGCTCTGCCTATAAACTATGATTGCTTTTACACATTTTTAAACGGACTAATGCTGTTTTCCTCTACCGGCATTTAAAGCTTCACCGGAGGGGGGGCGAGCAACTGATGGTGCTCAGCCCGGTATTTGTGCGGGCGCAGAAGGCGCACCGCCTATTGAGGCTAGCGCACACGTCGCTGTGCCACTAGGAGAGGACGAGGCGACTAGCTCAAGGGCACCACTGAGATTAGGACCTCGGCTTGAGCTGTCGCCAGGACAGGGAGTTATCGGATCGACTTGCTCTAGGCAAGGCTTTTATGTACATAATTTGTTTATGTTTTTCCCGGTTCTTAGGTGTTTGTGTAATGTAATTTTGTTTGTCCTTCCCTCTCGGATCCCAGGAGATCCTAGTGCCGGGGTGTGAGTGAGACAACGTTTCTTCAATTGTGTTTAGGTTTAGTACAACTTTAAGCTTCCATCACGTTAATGTATAATATTATTTTGTTAGCGCAAACAGCGCGTTTACCCGAAGCCATAACAGAAAAGCGTCTCAAACTTCAGGTCCAGTATAATTTCGATAACCATTTGTAAATAAAAAAATAAAACCGTTTATCTATTTTTTTATTTACACTCAAACAATCTATCACAACATCTATCGAAACTATGAGTCTGAGGTTTGTAAGTAGTTTATTATTGAGGGCCGAGTTTTTGATCCATTGTTGTTGAAGTCTGTTTTGTATTTAATTTTTACATTATTTGTGATGAAATATTGTTACATATTTTTACCACTGCTTGTTAAGCGACGTATTATAAAAATAAATATGAGACATTTTAGAATGTATTGTCTATTAGATATGACAATCCGTTGCCTTAACTACAGTACGATGGATGAACAACAAACTAGTGATTAGTAAATTCATAGATTTTAAGAGGTCACATATTAGGAAATGATAGTTACTATAAAGTCGTTTAAATGGTAGCTCAGCCGAAAATTTGAGAAATACGCATACGACCCTAATTTCATTTTATTAAACCATCTGTCTAGATAAATCTATCTTAGGTTGTAAGACAGTGGCCGTAATTCTGTCAATCACGCGAACTAAAATTCATGAAAATGGAATAGGTCGTATTATATTACGCTACAATTCGTTGAACTCGTTGAAATTCATATAACTCCATACAACGCTATCCCTAACATTAAACTTAGACTTAGATTAGTTTTATTAAATTGCTGGGCGATTGCGGGTAGTTTTAGTTGGCACCAAATAAGTTGCGACTTATTTCACGTTAAACTACCCGCAATTTCAATAAAATGATCATAATTTAGTGTTGTCATCAAAAAAAGTCATACTTACTTGGACTTTATCATTACCATTTAAGAATATATCTTACTTATATTATTTTTCAGAATTTTAGTAAAATTTAGTTGAAAAAGAGAATCACTAACAGTGTTTAATTAATTGTTATGGTGATTAAAAAAAACGAAAACTGTGGATCAAAAATCGGCTCTAAGACGTAGATGCTCACAAAGAACAGATTTTTGCCAAATTTCATCCCTAAGCAATACAATGTAGGGTACAAACTTGTAAAGCTATAAATAGTAAATATGTATGTAATGTAATCCTTGAAATGTTGATGAGTTACAATGTATATATATCGTAAAATTCTCAAGAGTCATTATAATCCAAGATGTTTGTAAAAACAATTTTTATTTCATCATTCATATTGTAAAAAATCTCTGTTTTGTTTATAATGTGTAAAATAATTAAAATTTAATGAGTGCGTAATTTAAAAGCGATGTTGCTGTTCATAGGTTTGACTCAATAAAGTACTGTTATTTTTTAAATACATGTAAAAATAGTTCTTAATTTAAACACTCTTTGTATAAATTAGCGTCGAGATAAGACTCATGTCTTGAATTTTTTTATTGTTAAAGCGGACGCTACGTAAATTTTATTGTACTGGCCAAAGTACAGATTGTTTTGAAAATAAAGACTTTTTGATAATAATCACCATGTTTTATTTCTTAAAGGACCTCGTAGAGTTCTCACTTGTTTTTGTGGTTAAAAATACTGCATAATTATGTATTTCATCATACAGATAGTCACATTATATTACACTTGATATTCTTGATAAAAAATTTAGATATATATGTAAACTTTATGACTTGATATTTAAACTTTATAACACTTTTTTATACCATATAGATTGCGTTTGACCAAGCGTTTGACCACTATCTCACTTGATGGTCAGTGACTATGTGGTCGAAGATGCTATCACGCTAGACCCAGAATGCTCCCCCCGCTGGGCTATTATCGCTCCATATGTGTGTTGTATAGATCTATTTTATTTTGTTTAAAGGCCATTTGAGTTCTACCTTACTTAATAGTTGAAGACGATGGGTTTGAATGTGGACTCACGTTAGACCTAGTATTTCAAATGGTATCAAAGGCACCTGCCTGAACAAACTGAGACTCCATTGACAGTTTCATCATCATCTTCATCTCAGGCATAGGACGTCCACTGCTGGACACAGGCTTCCTCCATTGATTTCCACAAGCACCGGATGGAAGCGGTCGGTATCCAGCCCTTGACTGCCGTCTTAGTCAGATCGTCCGTCTACCTTGTCGGTGGCCATCCGATGCTGGGCTTGCCAGTCTGTGGTCTCCATTCGAGAACATTTCGACCCCAACGCCCATCGGTTCTTCAAGCTATGTGTCCCGCCCACTGCCACTTCAACTTGTTAATCCGCTGGGTTTTGTGGGTGACATTCGTTCTTCTACGGATCTCCTCGTTTCTGAATCGATCACGTAGAGAAACCCCGAGCATAGCCCTCTCCATAGCTCGTAGTGCGAATATAGAGCCTGCTCACAAGGCCCATAGTTGACAGTTTATGAAAACGGATATTAAAAATTATCCTGCTACAATCTATACTTCTTTTAACCTCACTTGATGTTCAGTGACGATGTGGTTGCAACGGAATCACGCTAGCGTGATTTCTACCTGGAATGGCGACTGGCTGTTTTAGGGCAGCTGCCGGAATATACCTACTGATGAATTAGTTTTTCAAAACAGTTATTAGAAAGTACCTTACTGCTACCATTCTGCAAATATCGTAATGATGTTAAATATAAGAACAAATAAATTTATTAAGGACAAATTAGTACCAAGATAATATGCTTGCGTCATACACAATCATTTTCTCATATAGCATAACACTATGTGGTCAGTAACTATTTGGTTAGACTCAAAAGTTTTCGGATCTCTATTAGCACATAGTTCCGACATCAACTCACGTGGCTGCCCTTTTTATTTTTAATCAAAAATATCTTCAAAAAAAATGTTGGCTGGAAGAAATAGCTGTATGTGATTAGTCCACCCTTTGTTTTCCCAGGATTTGTATTTCAGTATTCCTTTTTCAAACGTAAGTTTGCTCGCTAAGGCTTAAAAGTGACCAAACATGCAATATCTGCTGTGAGTTTCGCGGCGTTATCTTTACTAAAAGAACAAACAATCGTGTATCCTGGTGGCAAAAGTTACTAATTTTTTACCCAAGCGTGGCATTATGCTATGCGGCTATTCGAAACAACCTCACTATTAATTATTGAAAATAATTTTGCTTTTATTATTTTTATACTACTCTTTTATGGCGATCTATCATGAAACTGAATTGTGTCACAGCTCAATTATGATAAGTTCAGTTTTTGTTATAATTTGAAAAATTTCAGAATTGTCAAGTCATTGCCTGGCAATTCATTAAAATGAGGTTGACACAGCTTTTTTGTTGAGGCATTGTTAATTTCGTTCATAAACTACATTGTTGTATACACTCTACCCTGTGTTACAAATATTGCAATAATATTTGAGAAAGATACACGCTGTTGCTAGCCTTACATAGATGTTCAAATTATTTGAATGAAAAATTCAGCTTGTCGCTTTGTCCACCTAAGCTATAGCAGCCAGTACCACTAGCGCCGAATTTCTCCCTTCCTTTAACATCTGAGGGGATGTTATTAGTAACGTAGTTATTTTTCCTTCAAATAATTATAGCAAAAGTTCCGCTTAGCATGTTGTTAATGCAATAAATCTTATAACTGTTATAGATGGTTCAAATGTTCCAGTTCACTACCTATTGGTAGCGTACACAATATGCTAGCAATATGCCCCTTTCCATTGCCATGCTTATTCAGCCAAATATGTGATAGCATTTTAACAGGTGCTCTTTTGGAAACTTTGATGAGCTTCCGGTTTTTAAGGCTTTTTTAAACATCTTAAAAAACACTACATTAATTGACCTTCATCTTCTATTCTAATAAATTTAGATAACCCTTGAAACACAATTTTCAACACCTATAATCAGAGTTTATCTACGAAACAGAATGACAAATGAGGAGATCCATAAAAGAACTTAAGTCACCGACATAGCCTTGCTAGCAGATTAAGTTGAAAGACAAGATTTCTTCTTATTTTTTTTTTCTTTTCTCAGCTATGTGCGTCCACTGTTGGACGTATGCCTCCCCCATATAGGGGGGATTTGCCAATACTCGCCACGCTTGGCAGGCGGGTTGGCGAGCGCAGTATGATTTCCGATCCTCAGAAGGCGCTGCTGCCCTTATAATTTCTTCTTATAATTATGTAATACTCACGAGATTTTTCAAACTTTAAGAGAACTAATATGGAAGGAAGTAATTCTGCCCTAGTGTTATGGGCTGCTATAGCTTAATTGGACAGAGCGACAGGACGGTATTCTGTAGGGTTCAAGTCCCACTAGCAGCCGAAATTTTCCTTCAAATATTTGAACTTAACTAATATCTGTGTGAAAAATGTAAACTTTTTTTCATGTTGTTAGGTAAAGATCTTAATGTTAATAGATGAAGATTTTGATGTAAGTCTCAATTTGAAACTTGCATTACACGCAAAGTGCAATATTAAAGCTTGAAACGAAAATAAAAACGCTCGCTAATACGAAGACGGGTCATAGCGGAGTTAATCCACGTGATCTAGACGATTAACTTGGTAAAGTAGGTAACCTCTTCTGTAGTCACAGCTTGAGTAACCGGTAGTCACGCTTTGGTTCTTCAGAGGGCACGTAACCCTCCATATTGACTAGATTACGTATGAGGCTTCTTACATCTCAGCCATAGGACGTCCAGTGCTGGACATAGGCCTCCCCCATTGATTTCCACAATGATCTGTTGGAAGGAGGCTCCTTGAGCGTTCAGAATACTCTGACATTGGGCCATATACTACATATCCTATCCGCCATGCCGTATTGGCCAGCGATACCAGAGGCAGGCTGAATATGCTACGGTCACAGAAGCGGCATTGTAATATGCTGATTTTGCTACGCTTTTAAAAAGGACAATTACTCAATTAGTATAATACATTTTTTTACCAAAAAATGGAACCGACTTCAACACTCAAAAGTATGAAATAACTTGTTGAAGTCGGTACCATGATAGTTCAAGAGTAACTGATATCAAAATATTGTGCTCACGGTACCGACTTCGACAAGTTATTTCATACTTTTGAGTGTTAAAGTCGGTTCCATTTTTTGGTAAAAATTTTTTTTAACTCTTTTTAGTGACCTTTGTTACTCATGGGATCAATTGTCATTGTGGTGTAGGTATGTTCACCGATGTCTTCACCTGCTACTATAATATCGTGTAGTATATGCACGCATTTTTCAGTTTTTGACTTGTAACTCAAAAAGTGCTCGTGCGATTTTGATGAAATTTAAATGGGACCTCACGGGAAGCACCAGCTTTCAAATAAAAAAAAAACAATCAAAATCGGTTTACCCAGTCGGAAGTTATGCGGTATAATATCGTGTAGGTATAAGCACGCATTTTTCAGTTTTTTACTTGTAACTCAAAAAGTGCTCGTCCGATTTTGATGAAATTTAAATGGGACTACACGGGTAGCACCAGCTTTTAAATAAAAAAAGAACGATCAAAATCGGATCACCCAGTCGGAACTTATGCGGTAACAAACACAAATAATAATATTTAAAAAAAAGCATATTAGTCGAATTGAGAACCTCCTCCTTTTTTGAACTCGGTTAAAAATAAATAACCAAAAATGGTTAATCAGCTCCATTAAAATAACAAAAACGTAGACCCTGGCTCATTAAATCATTGTCTAAGTTGTCACTTTTTGGGGCTCACCATGTGTTTAAATAATCCGCATAATGAAACACGGGTCATGTAAAACGTGCCGTTCGTTAAATTAAAAGGGATTCCGAGTAAATTAAAGGTGTTAGGTTTTCGTATAGACCGAAGGACGCAAGGTTATGAACGTGTTAGGTTGTAATGGAAAATGCGGATTTATAATAACCAAGTCTGTTTCGGAACGAAGTGGATGTAGTCTGTGGGCGTTGTGCTCTAGGTTGGTTTACAAGCGTTATAATGTTTACCCGTTAACACAACCAATCAATGGTTTTTTTTATTTAAGTTAAGTATAGCTGGAATTTTAACATAAATTAAACTATCGCCCTATGTATGCAAGCTCATGTCCATAATAATATATAAAACTCCAATACTTTGCCGCGTCTTGAATGTAGATTGCAGCCCTGTTTTTAGGGACTTGCATGTTGAAAGGTAGACGAAAGAAGAAAAAAAAAGAAGCAGGTTTTATAGTAAAGGTTTAAACTACTTATATAAAAATATAATTTTATTTTACGTAGTAGAAGTTCATTCTATATTTGCTATTACAATGTTATACTAATACACATATATTTGACTATGAGTGCCAACTTAAATGGCTTATTTAAAAGTAATAACTAAACAGTCATTATGCCAAGGTTGATTCAGTCTTTGGTTTTTCCAAAGGCTTTGATTTTGTGTTCAAATTTTCGAACACTTGCGTTTTTCCATAGTTTACTACTCTGGGACTGCATAATCCAAGTAGATACGCCGTGTGCCCATATTAAATACATAATAGAATAAATATACAATGACATTTCTTACAATGATTTGTATATGAAATTTTAAAAACGCTTAACGTTGAAAATATATATACGGACGAATTAATAATTCAAGAAAACAGAACCATGAAGATAAGTTTCGTGCCAAAGCTCACCATGTTATAACAGTATTATAATTTGGATGACGGCTAATGTAAAGCCTTACGGACTTTATGCGGAACAAAGAACTTTTCTCCGACCAAATCCCGATATTTGCATAAACATAATATAGTGCCCCATAGTACAGAGGTCAAGCCACGATGCAAATCTTCTCCATAGTATTAACGATCCAAGTTACCAAATTCTATATTTGAAATGAATCAACAGTAAACAAAGAGCTTAAAACGAGGTCCCTAACTGGAAATCGTGCATTATCTTTAAAAAGTATTACCTACATTGTTTATTCCAATATAAAGAAATTATACATTATTTTACGTTCACGATAACACCTCAAGCACAACAAATGCAAATCTCGAGTTGAATAATACTAAATGAGGCAGTATTATGTGCGGTCTTATTTCGACAGTAGTAATAATATAATACCGTTGTCTTCCATTTGAAAATGTTGCCAGCTATTTTAAATATTAATATTCTACACTAAAATACCCAGTGCACTTTCAAATTATGTGTCTTAAGCCACACACAAGCCACACTCGCACCGCACTCGTATAATTATTTCTACTGAAATTTTCAACGAATAAATTCGTTCTGAATTTTCGGAGCATATTTTGTACTTAAACCTATATGGCAAGGTAATGAACTGGCTGTGTGGAAATATGATTAACTCTAACTTTATTTTTGGCTACATTTGTGAAGTTTACATTGCAATAACTACTTTTACTAATTACGCAACAAAATAATTATTAAAAAGAAGAGATATGGAGTGATCAAATAAGATTAGATATAAAATCGCATCGCCTGAATTTTAGGGTTCTGTTACTGTGGGTAGGTAGGTTGACTTGACCCTCCCTACTCAATTTTAGGTGCCTGAGTACCTAACGTCAATTAAATATTAATTAATTCATATTTAATTTGCAAGAAATACTTTTTAATGTGTAAAATGGAACCGTAATATTAGGTTATTTTGTTAGATTTTGACATCCGCGGTTGTTAAAGTACGTGAAACGATACGTTTTGGCCGCCATTTTGTGGTTAATTTGACACACATAATACGTGCTATTACGTTGCTTTCGAGTTTACATGAAGGACATCCTGTGTTTTTCCTGTGATTTAACCACACAGAACCTCTTTCAGGGGCGAACCAAGTAAAAATAACTAATACAGGTTATTTAGTGTTCAGCGAGTGATTTAGCTTTTTTTTACATATTATAAGTTTTCGTTTGACAACTGTCTCACCTGATGTTAAGTGATGACGTTGTCTAGGATTAAGCACGCAAACCTAGACGGTACCTATTCACTCGCGACTTGAAGACTCCAGGATTGTACAGATCGGGAAACACAGACTCGGGCAACGAGTTCCATTCCTCATTAAGAAGGTCCGCGTTGAGATCAAGCTCAGCGGTGGGAGAGTGAGCTCTCAAAATGTCGAACGCGCCGGTTCGATCCCCGAAAACGACTTGAGGTTATGGTAATGGTAACACCATATTTGAACTACCATTTTGATATGCCTAACATACTTTTTCCAGGATAAAAAGTAGCCTATGTCCTCCTTCCAGGTCCCATCTACACTTAACTACTTAAATAATGTTTTAATGAAGTACTTAGTTGGTCGTATAGAAATGGGAATTTAATGCAAAAATTATCAGCAAATGAAAAAGAAAAAGCCTAACAAAGGCACCTGAAAAATAACTTTTTATGCGATCCATAAACAAGCGTGGGTATTTAAGCCCGTAATTATGAATTCTGCGATAAAATTCTTTCACCTCCGAAGTGGGACACTTTAGGGTGAGGTCCCCTTCGCGTGCACTCCTAATGGCTTTGATATGCATTTTTTACGATGGAAAATATGACGTCATAAACGTTTAAAGTACAAAAGAGAATATCTCCGAGCATTGTTTAAAGAGAACATATAGACAACACAGATTACATACATTTATATAACTAAATAAAAAGTCTCATGAGTTACATTAATGTATGGGTAACTGGTAACCAAGTTTCACTTAGAATTTTTCCAGGTGATCTACCTATATAAATAAGTATATTGGTGTAGAAAGATGGATGGAACACTTTGTTGTAGTACCATCATCATAGTCGCCATAGGACGGTCACTGCTGGAGATACGCCTCCCCATTGATTTCCAAAAAGACTGTATGGAAGCGGCCCGCATCCAGCCCTTACTGTTCTTAGTCTGGTCGTTTGTCCACCTTGTCGGTGGCCGTCCTATGCTGCGCTTCTCAGTACGTGGTATCCATTCGAGAACTATGCAACCCCACCGGCCCTCAGTTCTTCGAGCTATGCGCCCTGCCCACTGCCAATTCAACTTGCACACTGGGCTATATCGGCGACTTTCGTTCTTCTACAGATCTGATTTGATCGCGTAGAGGAACCCCGAGCAAAGCCTCTCCATAGCTTGCTGCATAGTCAGATACCACGTTGCAGTTCCGTAATTCATTACTGGTAACACACACTGTTCGAGAAGACCTTCGTTATCAGGCACGCAGTGTTTTGGAGGAGACTCGTCGGTATCTGACAACAAAAAAATTTAATCACAAGTTAAAAGTTTTGAAAATTCGAGAACGTCTCTGACAAAGCTAATGTCAAGCCGCCGGCACTAGCAAGAAGCCTGTGAAATATTTCTTCTCGCCGCGTGCCTTGTAAGTTCCTCGCTTGTTAGTGCTAGCGTGCTAATAATTATATACACATGGGCACAAAGTTTTTTATTGAGATTGAACCGCTGATCTTAGAATCATTGGCTTACTCAATTTTCAATCCAAACACTCACGCCAAAAATTAAATTTACCCATATGTAAAATAGTTATTTATGAAATCTATCTATAATCTACATCAATGTAGAGTAGTTACTTGTTTTTACAAATAACTATTTTACATCAATATTATAATATATAAAACTCTTGTGTATTATAACCTGTTTTTATAACCAGACCCTATTTTTCCAAGCCGCACGTTCACAGGCACACTTGTCACATATTCAGCAGTAGTCTGTTTAATTTATAGAACTTTAGCACAGAGCTTTGCTTTGTTTGGAGCTACTTAAACTTTTTAAAAGCTCCCTGACAAAACTCAATAAAGTTCCCTAGCTTTATTTTTGTCTAGAAAGTAAGTAAGTACAAGCGTTTGGTTTATTTATCTTGCAATTTTATTACCGTGTTGATTCAAGAGTAAGTAACACAAACACTATAACGAACGTTTAATATCTTTTATTTCATGCCTCAAAGCAATCATTTAGTTATTTAACTAAATTTAGTTTGACGTAAAATACAAGTACTAAGAAACATTAAAAAACTTTTTTTTCTGTAGAAACAAAAACTTTGAAAAGAGAACTGTAATAATCGCCTGTAGGAATGTTTAAGATTGTATTTATTTAAAAAAAGCTTCTTCTGCTAAATAAATGAAGTACTACCTAATAAGACAATATTTTTAACCCCCAACGCAAAAAGAGGTGTGCTATAAATTTGACCTGCCCGTTTGTCAGTGTGTCTGTCTGTGGCACCGCACAGCACATAAACGAATGAATTGTTTTGGAACTGGTTTTGCTTTTGGTTTGATATATGGCTGACGTGATAAAGATTGTTCTTAGCTAGAATTTATACAGCTGTTTCAGGCTTTTCTTTTTGTCTGTTTCAAGTTCATCCATGCGTTCTTTTCGTTAGCTGCGGTAGGGATCTTATACCCCCTAAGTATATGATCAGCACAATATTTTAAATAAATTAGTGTAGTGAGAATTGCTAAGAAATTTATTTGCGTAACTGTGCTACAGATGAGAGAGCCGTGGCTACATCATCTACATATTTTTTGAATTTTGTTATGGTTCGATCAAGAATCTCTAGACAAAGTTTAATGGTTATCGATTAGCTTCGCAGCAAAAAAATAAGATCAAAGGGGAGTATTTCTAATAGGTTTAATCAGTTAAATTATTTACGTTAACACTTTAAAATTATAAAACGCTTTCAAGAGAGTCTCAATACATATTATTTGAAAAATCCTTTGCTTAAGTATTTTTATTATAATAAGGCATGGTTTTGAATACACAACATAAAATTGAGAAACTTATCACTGTAACTTAACTTAACTTATAACTTTATAACTTATCAACTTATTATAAATACATTACATTACATTTTACAGTTGTTATCTCTTTCTGAGAAATTACATATTACCAAGTGTCAAAAACGAATAAGTCATATTTCGTATTTTGTTTGTTCATTAACATAACACTCCACAGACTCCAAGGTTCGAGCCATTTTTTTAACATGACACTTCATTTGTAACTTCTTACGTTAATATAAAACAGAAGACAATTTTACATACATAAAGAATACAATCTTATATGAAAGGTATGATGAGCGCTCATCAGACCTTTCATATAAGGCTGTGTTCTTTTAGGTATATAAAATTGTGAAATGATGAAGTGAAAGTGTATCATATATAGTAGTACACAGTATATAGTAGTCATATATAGTAGTATAGAATACTATATAGTAGAATATATTATATTCACGCCTTTTTACGCAGAGGTCACAGCCTTCCAAATACTATGATACCCATAGTATTTGGAAGGCTGTGACCTCTGCGTAAAAAGGCGTGAATATAATATATTCTTAGCTATTAGCCAATTGGCAACATTGTCACTGGCAACATTTATCCCCACTATCACTTATAAAAGCAAGCGCCCAGTCGAATACCGACACATTTTTGTTCAGTCGTCGGTCGGTAAGGTGCTTGGGCTCGACGCTGCATACCGTAAGATCGTTCCATTCTAATTTGTGCTGTCATTTTGTGTCTTTGTACAAATGTTCCATTTTGACATGTATTTGGTTAAACTTTTTTGTATTAGACAAACATTGTAATAAAATTGTTCATCATGTTCTTTCTTACTTTTAATTTATACCACTTCTGATTTACAAGAATAAATATATGCATGTATGTATAGTATGCATATATTATATATATATGCATATATATAATATATATATGTAATATAAATAATATAAATAATCATATACATATGCCTCCCCCCTATATGGGGGAGGCATATGTCCAGCAGTGGACGCACATGGCTGAGAGAAGAAGAAGAAGAAGAATGTATAGTATGTGTAAAGGAACAAATAATATAATAAAATATATTTTGTTATTTCCTGCTTCTAAAGATTGACTTTCCTAAAAGTACCTGTCTGACTAAACTTATCAAGCCTACTGTATTGTGTTTGTTTTAAATAGGAAAGGCATGGACTCGTTTTAGAATTTTGTTTGTTTGCCAAAATAGTTTCGTAGCTAATATAAAGGTAGGTACTATACGTATTCTAGATTCATGCCAACTTTATTGACTTAATTTATGATTCAGCACAGCACATAGGTAAAACAATAATAATATTTCATGTAGCCAAAACGTTGAAATAGCCGTCGTAAAGTGACGTTCCCTGCACGAATGTCACATTAAATGGTGTGTAAAATATATTTTGATAAATGGAGGGTAAGGTAGTCGCACAAAAAGCAGGAGTAGGAGAAGTAGGAGAGGTTTCGAGATCGAAGCGATGATAGCTCAGCGGTGGGACCGTCGGCTGTCTGACGGACGCTGGTTCGATCCCTACCATCGGCTTGAGCGTAAGGTGAAGGAAACACCGTTATCAAATTCCCAGCATGGTGGTAGGGTGGTTTTGAGTACTCGCTTGGCTAGCTACCACCCTCAAGTTGTAGAACCAGTCACCAAACATATAGTGTGTTTAGGCAGCAGTCCGTGAGAGCCCGTAAGCATTTTAATTCTAGCGTTATAAAATCTTAACCATCGTCACTGGCCATCAAGTGAGATACTGGGCAAACAATCTATAGAAATATATAAAAAAGATATAGGAAAGATTTATTCAAATTTTAAGATTCAAGAGACATAAATGTTTCTTAGCTACTCACGAGTCATTCACCGTCAAATATGAATGTCATCAAGGTAGGTGTAATACTTTTAAAGTTTTAGAGTGTAACTCAAAAACCGCTAAACCGATCTTGATTATATTAAAATGGGACGATCTCGAAAGTATAATTACTCTATCAAACAAAAAAGTTATTTTAAATCGGCTTACAAATGGGGTAGACACCGGTGAATATACATAAAAAAATACATTCAGTCGCACATAGAACCTCCTTTTTTTTAATGTCGGCTATATAGAAGAGTTATAGCAGAATATTAAACAGTATAACAATAGTTCCATTAATCGTGATATATTAATCTATTTGTTAAATTATAAAAGCATTGTAGTCATGCGGATGATTTAGGCTTGATTGTAGATGTACAGGAAAAATAGTGATAGAAAATGTTCATGCAGCAGATAATTTGAAAACAACAAAAATAGGCAGCGCGTATTAACAGATATTTTTTTTAATATTACAAGCGGCAAATGTGCAGACTAGCTGCTTGATTTTAAATCACCGAGAAATGCTATGTCTGTGATTCCTGTGCACAGCGCAGGAATCACAGAGCACACATAGCTCTGTGTGAGGGTTTGAGCAGGAATATAATATAGCCTAACATCGTCTAGTAGCAAGGATACCGTGCCATTCCACAGACTTCTGATCGCAATGTCTTTGACTCATGCAGGAGTTGCTGTAACATTGAAATTTAACGTTTATGACGTTTAAAACAAGGTATTATTTACAGAGGTTTTGAGACACCAGAGTCCTATCCTAATTCCTAGTAATATTATAAATGCGAAAGTATGTGTCTATATGTGTGGTAACAAATGTTACTACTTCACGCTCAAACGGCTACAGCGATTTCGATGAAATTTTGCATGGAGATAGTTTAAATTCCGGATTAACACATAGGCTACCTTTATCCATAGGAACTATACTTTTTCCGGGATAAAAGTAGCCTATGTGTTAATCTAGGGCTTAAACTATCTCCATACCAAATTTCATCGAAATCGGTGTTGCCGTTTGAGCGTGAAGAAGTAATAAACATACACGCATACACACATACTTTCGCATTTGTAGTATTAGTAGGATAGGATAACTAGATATATAACTTTTTACTAGAACACTACACTATATCTTAAGACAACATTAAAAACTACGTGTCACAATGAGCGGTTTTATCGCTCAGAGAGATCTCTTCCAAACAACCCCTAGTGGGGGAGAAGCATAATGATAATTAGTAGGTTCACAGCAACTCGTTTTTGCAAACAAAAAATTTACTGAAACTCCTAAAAGTTTTCGCAACTGCATTTATTCCGGTTTTACACCGAACACTACGTTCTAAAAGCGTTTTCGTTCTATCCGGTAAAATCAAATCAAACAGCCGTTCGACCAAACGCCGCGATGTGAGGGTAAATTTGCTGCGCTCCAGTTACTTGGTTTTAGCAATTTAAGAGCATATTCTAAAACATCTGTATCGATATATTTCAAAGATATTCTGTTGAAAACTAAGTATACAATTTTACTTACAATCTATTAGAAATACTTTTAGATTTTTCAGTAATATATAGCATATTAACCTAATTCAATTGTGTAAACAATTGATTTTTTGTGTAAATTCACTTAGTTTGTAATTTCACTTAGTTGTTATTTAGTTCATCTACATTAATTTCACAACTGTTGCGTAGTACGTATAAAAAATCTCATGTAATAAAAAAAAAGGTATGGACCGTTAAATCTGCAATGTGTAGTTTTTTCAATAAAAAAAAACCTAATTCATTTATACCAGAGTTTAGTGATGGCCATAAATCACCACGCTGGCCGATGTGAGTTGGCGGTTAGGCTAGAAGGCGAACATGACTTGACAGCTGTTACTGACAACAACCGTGGACCTGTATCTGTGTTCACTTAATTTTTAAGAAAATGTTGATCTAGCGCCATGTATAATTAGTGATTGTACAGAAATTGGTTTGTACAGTTTTCAACTATTTAAAATCTCTTTAGAAGTGTGAGAGATTGAAATATCTCAATAAATCAAGACAATAAACAAAATTTTACTACTCCAAAAATAATACTCAGCTAAGATAGAAAAGGTAGCGCTGATTACATTTTAACAATTACTATTAAATTAACTGTTAATTATCTGATATATTAACAATTAAATGGGCTCCATACTAGGCAAAGGCTGTATTTTGGGCTCCCTTAGACCATACATTTCGTAGCGGTAGTGTTACTCGGAGGTATACATGCTTAACCGATAAATATTATTAACAAAATAATCCATACCCCACAGCAATATAGCATATTATATAAATATATTTATAGTAATAGCAATATTTGATATTTGACTAGCCGGTTGGCGTAGTTGGTAGCACTCTGCTTTCTCAGCCGCTGGGCCCGGGTTCGATTCCCGGACAGGTCAAACATTTGTGTGTATGAACATGTCTGTTTGACCTGTGTCTGGGTGTGTATATGTATATAAGTATATATCAGTCGTCAGGTTACCATAGTACAGGCTCTGCCTAGTTTGGGACTTGAAGAACTTTTGTGAATGTTGTCCCATATTATTATATTATTATTATTAATATGTGAAATAAAAAAACAGTGGTGCGAGCATGGATCGTCGACTCGATATAAATCGACATTAAGTGCTTGTTCAGACACGGCGTACACGCAAATCGTGCGGCACCCGAGCGGTACTATTACTATGGAGATCTCCAAACCACGCCGATATCGCCGTGTCTGAACAAGCACTTACTGTCGAATATTATCGAGTCGACGATCCATGCTCGACATGAAAGAAAAAATATTTATTACTGACAACAACACTACACATAAAATCACACATGTTATAAAATCGAAAGATTCACACTCACTCTCGGTACTAGTTTGCACTGTATGACGGGAGGACAGAGCATTCCTCCAAATACCAGTAACTAAACAGATACAACACAACACAAAGAGAGAATAGTACGAGTTAGAAGCGGCTCACAAACGCATGGACGCACGCAAATTGGATTATATCGGTCCATTGAAAAAGACCAATGTCAGCAAACGAAGTCCTTCGTTAACACTGGAAAACCATTTAGTTTTCTGTATTTATGTAAAACATCCTTAGAATAGGTAATAAATATTTCTTTTAAATAATCACGCAGAGAGGAAAGAGCAATTCTTGGAGAGTCTGCGCGACCGAAAGCGCAATGACTGGATCAGGCGAAAGACAAAAGTGAGTGACGTGATGATCATTACCGCACGAAGAAAATGGACGTGGGTAGGAATATAACCATTCGAGCTATGTAGGTACATTGCTCGAATGTTTATTTTCCTACGCAGCAATGTAGGTACATTGCTCGAATGTTTATTTTCCTACGCAGCAATGTAGGTACATTGCTCGAATGTTTATTTTCCTACGCAGCAACGTAGGTACATTGCTCGAATGTTTATTTTCCTACGCAGCAATGTAGGTACATTGCTCGAATGTTTATTTTCCTACGCAGCAATGTAGGTACATTGCTCGAATGTTTATTTTCCTACGCAGCAATGTAGGTACATTGCTCGAATGTTTATTTTCCTACGCAGCAACGTAGGTACATTGCTCGAATGTTTATTTTCCTACGCAGCAATGTAGGTACATTGCTCGAATGTTTATTTTCCTACGCAGCAATGTAGGTACATTGCTCGAATGTTTATATTCCTACCCACGTTCATTTTCTTCGTGCGGTAATGATCACCACGTCACTCACTTTTGTCTTTCGCCTGACCCAGTCATTGCGCTTTCGGTCGCGTAGGCTAACTCCAAGAATTGCTCTTTCCTCTTTGCGTGATTGTTTAAAAGGAATATATATATTACTTATTCATAGGTTATTTTAAAAAAAATGTAATCTAGCCGTTGGCATAGAATTGGAGACCGAGAGCCAACACCAGAGAGACCAGACCATTGCAACGCTGGGTAGACGACATCAGACGACACGGAGGATGAGACTGGATGAATTGGGCACTAGACCGCCACGACTGGAGGTGAGGGGAAGGGGCCTATATAAAAAAATGGATCACGGACAGGCCGTCATGATGATGGTGATGATTTCTTTTAAAATAGGGATACAAATTAGATCTATTGGTAGCTACATAGTTCCACTGGGTGGTTGCAACTATGTTTGTATAAAATACTATTTTAATACTACAAGTCTAATAGTACTATAGTACAGGTTATGCACTTTTAGTTATGTCAACTTAGTAACTGTGTAAAGTAAGTTATCACAGCTTATGGTTGATATAATCTAATAGCTGGCACAAATTTAGCTAAACCAACGAGCTTTGCGATTCAACGGAGCAATGCTGCTAGTATTCTAGGTGCGCTGCCAACTGATAAATTACAGCTTCAATTTTATTATTATAAACTATGGTACTGTTATTCATTTGAAGTATTTTATTTTGATGTACGTCTACCCGATTTAAAAATAACAATTTCACACAATTTTTCAGGGGTTCATTAGAGTAATATGATTTCGAGAATACTTTTGTTTAGATTGGCGGAAGGGTTAGAACGAATCTTTATAAAATATGGGTACTGTTTATTTTACATTTAATCCCTTCCACTCTGGTTTCTAAACAAAAAAAAACAAAACATACCCGAAGGACGTAACCTTAAATTTTCGAAATGCGCAAATGAAGCTCGCCAAATCTTTATTTTGGGAGTGTCGATCAACACAATTTGACTCCCCTCCGGTGAAGCTGTAAATGCCGGTAGAGGCAAACAGCATTACTCCGTTGGAAAAAAAAAAAAAAAAAAAACACAATTTGACATTATTTTTCTACAATCCACAAAAATTGTAGATAATGATAATTGTTTCTCAATATCTCGACACAATTCTTATAGAAGTTGCCATGTCAGTATAAAAAAGAACCTTTAAAAATGTATATTTATCTATTTAAAACAACATGTAAAAGTTTCTACTGATATAACTTTTTTATACAACGCATGCAATAATTCTGTCTATTTTTATACCCTATCAGTTTAAACTGTTGCTGAAAACATAATGTAAGGCAGTTTATCATGCCCTCGCTTCTCTGTAAGCAATTTCAGATACCTACTCGTAATCTACTTTGTTCCGGTTTCAAGTAATTTATAGTCAATTTTCTAGTCGTAGCCCGGCATCCAAATTGAAACAAGAAATGCATAGCAAGGTTAAGTTTATTTTAACCCCCGGCGCAAAGAGGGTTGTTATAAGTTGGACCACTATGAGTGTGCGTCTGTCTGTCTGTGTGTCTGTTCTTGTCAATGTAGCTTTTAAACGACTCTTCCGAACTAGTGAATCGATTTAATTGTGTTTTTAATTGAAGCTGTAATTTAATAATGCGATGTCGCAATACTACAAAATAAGAAAGTGATTGTGCTTGATGCATTTATAAGGTTGTATTGTCATGCTCCTATTTTTTATTCGGGTAGCATTTAAATATACCCTATGTCGTAGATATCGATTTTTTGACTTAGTTCAGCAAATTCTTAGACTATGACAAAATCTTGCGTTCATAAGCAATACAAACTTGAGGGTGGTAGCTAGCCAGGTGGGTGTACTCAAAAGTACCACCACCATGCTGTGATTTTGATAACGTCGGTATAACGTTTAATAACGGGGTTCACTGGAAGCTCAAGCCGTTAGAAAGGATCGAATTAGCGTCCGTTTGTTTGACAGCCGATGCTCCTTCCGCTTAGCTATCATCGCTCCAATTTAAGCTAATTCAGAGCGGAGCAAAGACCAACTACGGTCTATAGATTAGACCCCAAGTAGGTGGTTTAACACAGTTCAATATTACGTACTGTTAAAGAATATCCCACTATTTAAGTATAATATTATAAATGTGAAAGTTTGGATGGATGGATGAATGGATGGATAGATGTTTGTTACTCAATCGCGCCAGAACGGCTGAACGGATCTGGATGAAATTTGGCACATAGATAAATTATAGTCTGAAATAGCATTAGGCTATTTTTGTTTTGGTAAAACGTATGGTTCCCGTGGGATAAGCAATTAATAAAAAAACTTCTTTTACTCCTTCACCCTCAAGCGGCTATGTCGATTTCGATAAAATTTGGCATGGAGATAGATTAGAAGCTGTAAATAATACGTAGAATACTTTTGTCCCAGAAAAACACAGTTCCCGTGGGATAATTGAGGTAGCTGAAAAACCGTAATCCACGCGGGTGAACCTGTGGGGCGCTACTAGTTTAAAATATAACATTATTACGTCCTCTGATGAAACTGCTAATTGCCCATTTGTGTTTGCTTTTAATACATACGCTTCTAAAGTGTAAACACAAGTTAAGTAAACAATTTATATGGGAGGTGCAGCAAACAGCCATGCCGGGGCAGGTAATAAGTGTACCAAGTCAATACTAATGGAACTGGCCATTTGTAAGGCTACAAAGTTTTTTTGTTGAGAGTTTACAAAACTTACAAAATGTATGATAGTAGTAGCAACCCGCGATTTGACCCGCGATATCGGTTTTCTCGCTACCTCAATTATTCCAAGGGAACTATACTTTTCCGGGATAAAAGTCTGTGTGTTATTCCAGGGTCTAACTTATCTCCATACCAAATTTCATTGAAATCGGTACAGGCGTATGAGCGAGAAGGAGTTTTTTTTAATTATTTGCTTACCCCACGCTTTTTTTCTGGATGAAAAGTAGCCTATGTGTTAATCTAGGGTCTAAACTATATTCATACCAAATTTCATCGAAATTGGTGGTGCCGTTTGAGAGTCACGGAGTAACAAACATACACATTTAGACACACATACACACGCAAGCAAACGTTTGCCTTTATAATATTGGTGTGATTGTCATTACCGTCGATCAATCCGTACAACTGGCAGGAGTTCTGGTTTTTAAATTCAGAATATACGGCGCGATTGCGAGTTGGAGGTCTTAAAAATACAGTTCACTCGTGCAACTGGGAATTTGTATTCGCTATTTTTTATATCGAGCTTTTTTTATTCACTGATATAAAGTTACCGAACTGTCAAAGGGGTAAAAACAGTATCATAACAGGCCTGGTAGGATATAGTCGGTTATATTGACCAATATAATGTGAATTTGTGCCTTATGAATATAAATACGTTCATTCTTTAGTCAGCAAGTATATTACCAAATATTCACGTGTTATACAGTTCAGAGGGAATTGCATTGTAACTTTTAAGGTTATTGCTTTACGGGAGGATATGCAATAATCTCAACTTAAGCTAGAGCTCTGCAACGCAAAATAATCTGTACCTAAATCTACAGAAAAAATAGATTGACCGAGTCGTCTTAAAGCGAAATAGGTTGTGTTCATATAAGCAAAAAAAGAGAAATAATTTGGCATCATGAAATAATGCAATGAAATTGCTCAAGTACAGGACACAGCGGGCCGCAGCTGGTTGAATGTAAGTAATAAAAACGGTCTCCGTGGCTGAGTCGTGGCTGCGTGGCGTAGCCTGATTTCTGGTCCCTGGGGACCCTGGGTTCGAATCCCGGCCGGGGCAAATATTTATGCGATGAGTGTAGGTTTTTGTCCCGGGTCATGAATGTCCATAGCTCTTGCGATACAGGGAATCTTAGTGCAGGGATTCGACTGTATGAATAAAAAAAGCAAAAGGCTTTCCTCGTCTAATTCATTATATTTTAATTGTCCGTAGCTTCTGGCGATGAAGTACCTACATACACCGCTTGCAAAATATATCTCCAGAATAAAGATGTATACATACCGTTATTCGGTAACTATATAAATAAATAACTCAGTAAAATTGCGTTCTACTAATAGCGCGGTGCCCTTGTTATCTTTAACTTGGAGATTGAGGTTAGGTAATTTTAATTATAGGCTGTTAGGCTCTTAAGAAAACTTTTGAATTGCCCCTTATCGTTGTGCTACAGAAGGAGGTTATTTTTGTTTTCAAGCGGCACGATGTCTTATATTTTTACGAAATGAAAAGTGTATTTATATGTCTACTATCTTAAAGTACTTATCTACTTCTTTATCGAAAATAACAGAATTAAGTGCAATATTAGATAATTATTTCAAACAGCTATATTATCAAGGATTTCAAAGTAGGAAAAAAAATTTTATAGCTTCAATTATTAAGCTACTATCTCATAATATATTATGTCAACAACAATTGGCGTATACCTATGTTATATTTAAAAATAAACTGCACTATTACGAAGGCATGACATATGATCCTCAATTCAAAGGACTCAGGAACAGGGACGATGATAGAATATTATTGTTATATTTTTCCTCTGTCTCGTGTCTAATAAAGCTGACAAGCATAACCGAGCAGAAGCAAAATTTCAAGCGGAAACGGAAACTCATAACAATATATTATTCATAAAGGCCGATGTTTGGAAGGGATAAAAACGTGCAAAATGACAATTACTACTGTGAACATGAAGACGTGAAGAGTTTTCTAATAATGCATTGTGTTTGGTGACAGTTTAACAAACTGCAGTGGTTCGTAGCTAGGCGGTTACTGGGGAAGAACCCTACAACCACACTGTGGATTTTATAACTATGTTAGCTATACAGGAAGTTAAAGCCACGGGCGGAGATCGCACTAGTGACCGTTAGGTTGACAGGTGAAGAGAGGCACTCAGAAATTCAGAATTCATTTCACCACTCTTTTAGAATTTGCCAGCCACAAAGTTCGAAAAGGTATTATCGCAATAAATTGAGCATTTTGAACACCCCAAAAAGACAAGTTGCCTACCTTGGCATTTACATTCACATCTCTGCCCTGTGTCGTGGGAGGTATGATATACCACCCGACACAGACCCAAGAACAAGCATCACAGTAATAATTGCCCCAGCTAGGACTTGACTTTGATCCCACTGTTCAAAATTCATTTTCATTAATCACTTATCACAGAGCCACGACGACCGAAAAACAAAATTAATTTTGAAGAATTTTTAAATTCAATTTAGACATAAATTGAAAACTCAAAAATAAAAAAACTATGGATAAACTCGATTTTTTAAACCTTTATCTACAATCCAATTACATGTGAGCATATATTTTATGCTATTACATATGTATTGTGTAATAACATGCAAAGATAAGCATATATATGCAACTTCTCAATGTAATAATTACTCAAGTATTATAATCATAATACTTTATCACTTTTACAATGTTTCATTTATTGATAACTCATTCAATAGGTTTTGAAGAAATGAAATTTCAAACACATAATTTGGTGCCAAAATCATGCTAACTAATTATTTTTCTTATTGAGAGCCTCACGATCATAAATAAATTCAAACTCCTCCCAAGCTAAAATCGCTGAAGCTATTTACAAGATTACATACAATATATGAAAGTAATAAGCAAAAACATACACCCTTCTTTTTTCGGTGTAGAATAATAAAATTATATAAAACTTGGTCTTTTTGGTAAGGTTGTACAGAATTATCATTATAGGTTTTAGTCACCAATAGCATGAACAACAAAAATATTTTTTTTATAATCTGTATAAAAAAACTCCTATTTCTCTTAGCCACTCTATAGCTTGAAAAAGAATTTCCAATTTTCATTCATCTTTTTATGTTTTCCAATACTTTGAAGAAGGTTCTCACAGAACAAAAAATTAAGAATATGGCGTGATTTGAAAAATTCAAGAAATTATACGGTTAATGAAAAACCGTATTCCATGCGGGTAAAACCGCGGCGAGCTGCTAGTGTACATATGAAAAGATATTCGAATGTTCTCCGATAGACAATTGTAGTATTAAATAAAAGTTGTTAATTAAGAGTCCTTTCTTAATTAAGCTTCGAATAAAAAAACGCTCAGTCGTTTAATCTCAGGTCACGTTATAAAGTCAGTTCTCCACTGTTGATTGGCTACACTTGATAACGTGCGTCATTGAAACGCCCGGATTGAAATGAACATGTCAAGTTTGCGGTCACAATTGTTGCGGTCGTTGGCTGTTATGCTTTTGTCAGATACATTGTAGATCAAAAAAGGTGTGTATTATAATTTTGTCATCATTTCATTTTACATGATGTTAATTGAGCTTTCCATGTATTTACCATAGTGCTGCCAGGTTAATCCCATCACAAAGCACTGACTCAGAAATGTGAATAGGGTTTCAAATTATCGTCAATTTAATGGCTTCAGCCTTCTTATTGCCGTGTGTTTTTTTTGTATTGTATTATAAGAGTGCTGTGGTGGTACCGGCCTAGAATAGTACTCCCCCATCTCTTCTCGTGGGTGCTGTAAGAGTCAGCTAAGAGATCACGTACTAGAAGGTGGGCAGCAGCGCCTTCTGAGGATTGGAAATCATACTGCGCTCACCAACCCACATGCCAAGCGTGGCGAGTATTGGCAAATCCCCCCTATAACGGGGAGGCATATGTCCAGCAGTGGACGCACATGGCTGAGAGAAGCTTATCTTCTTAGCCGTGCTCTCCTGGCCGAGTGATCGTGGTTATAGTGATGCCAAGTGACGGATCCTTATCGTCATTACCATTATCATTATCATCATCATCATTAGATGTATCGCGGTTACAATGTACTAATCAAATCAGTCCTGCGTGTTGGTGAACGACCTTAGCAATTATTTGTAATGTCTATTATTTTTTGTATTATTAATTAATGATACAAAACGGCAGATTTTTGCCTGCAACGCTCTTCGCACGTGATCAAATCTTCATAGTGTTTTGATCATTGTATTGACATAATGTATGTAATATGTCCTTAAAATGTAAATTGAATAATTATTTTGAACTGGGTTAAGTATTTTGAATTAAATTTCACCTTTTGCTTTTTACTTATTAGTATTGATGTTATTTGAAAAAACAAAATACATCGTTTTAAAACTACGAAGTCGGAACCTAGAAATGGTTCACGATTTCAATATTCAGGAAATTATATTCCGCAGAATCGTTTGTCACAGGCAGGCAACACAATAAAGGCAGCGTTCCACTGCGGCTTGGCAATAGTTGATTTTGAGAGCGATTCAAATGGCCGCCCCGTGCCGGATTGAAATGAGCGTGTCACTTTGTGGTCGCAGTGTATAATGTGCTTGCGGGATATTGCGGACGTATTTATGTTAATGGAAACATACACTAATGTAATCGAAAATAATTAATGTTTTGATAATTAGAATTGGAATGAACAGTAATTATAAATGGTATAATGTATCGAACATAATACTTGTTATCTTCGTATGATATTTGATGACAGAAAAAGATTTACAAAAAAACATAAAGGCACATTATTTGGCCATAGTTATTATATCTACGTGTTATTATTATCACCTAGAATTTCTACTGCCCCTTAAGGGTGTAAGAAGTGTCAATGGCATAACAGAGGCGTCACTTCTAGAAGTTTTTTTTTATTCAGAGTGCGCCCAATGCTAGGAAAAAATCAGATTTCACTCGTGCCTTGTCGCCCGCTGTAGTACGGAAAGCAAACACGGCCTGGTGGACGCGCCACGGTTTTAGTTAATTATTCAAAATATACATAACCTAAAAATTAAAAATTTAACCGATTATTCAATTAACACATTATTTTAGCTATTTTATTCATAAATAATAAAGTGGGATTGCTGAGAAGTCAGAGCATTTGAAGCGGTTTTTTAGTGCGGTAACAGTTTATTTCTTTATAAAAATCTCTAATCGCATTTCAAAACTCTATTCCTTTCTACAAGATTTTCGCTGCTTCCAATATTTTTAAAATTGCAGTACTCGCATAATATAGGTCCATTCGTTACCATCGTAGTGTGCATTTCAAAATACTCCTTGTGCTTAATTTTGGCATTGGGCGCACCCTTAATGTGTTCGCTCGAAAATATCTTTCACTAATAAATTAGCAAATGAAATCAATTTTTTTCAATAAGACTTACACTGCTGATCTATATACTACGTACTACTACGTACTATGTCGTATTTAAAAAAAAAATGATATGCCATTTAGGGCTTACCACAAAATAAAGAAGCGAAATTGTCTATCTAGCAAAAGCCATGACCGTTACTAAACTTCGCTATAAGGCTATTGCAGATTCAACTCTAAAATTTCGCTATATTTTGTGTTTATTTTTTTAAAAAAACATAACACTGTAATGAACAAAACCTTCTTTCTCAAGGTCTCCATAAAAACTTTCAAAAAAGTACTCATTTTACAAAATTGGTCGGAGCGCACTCCAACTAGCTTTAACGACAGATGATTCTGCGAGTTGTCGCGTCACGTCGCTTCAGCGAGTGACGTAACTCAGTTGCTTCCTGGTTGACACCACCAACGACAGTTTGAGTTGTCGTCTCGTCAACTCTCATTGAACGAACCTTTTACGTGAGTTGTGTCTCGTCAAAATGGCTCAAACTGACATAACGATAGAAGTTGCAGACGGCAAGTTTGAAAGCGTCGGAAATGTTCTGTGAGAGCGATGAACTCAGTCTGTTGCAATTCACAGTTTCAAAGTAAAGATGAATGGTTGCATACGAAACGGCTCACTTAGTTTATGTGGAGCTGATAATCAGAATGCCATATTCCTTTTGATAATATTTGTATCAGAGGCCCATATCTTTTACAGGTCATCAATGAAGAAAAGAAAGAAAAAAAAAATATTCCCAATAAAGGACAGCATTACGACACTACAACGACTTTCTTAGAAAACTATAGGTTTTTTCTACACATGTTTTTCCTGTATAATATATGTATAGTAATGACGCCAGACCATTCATAATATTCAGTACACATTAGGACAAGTGCCGTGTGGTACCAGCCTAGAATAGTACTCCCCCATTTCTTCCTGTGGGTGCCATAAGAGTCGGCTAAGGGATCACGTACCAGAAGGTGGGCAGCAGCGCCTTCTGAGGATCGGAAATCATACTGCGCTCGCCAACCCGTCTGCCAAGCGTGGCGAGTATTGGCAAATCCTCCCTATATGAGGGAGGCATGTGTCCAGCAGTGGACATCCTATGGCTGAGTTGATGATGATGATGATTAGGACAAGAATTAGTAGTTTAAGAGAGTCATCCAAGTTTTTGTATTCAATTGAATGAATGATTAGTAATTAATGTTATATTTGTGAATGGCAGCATAATAAATTAAACTTTTAAACCGACATACTCCCAGCATGATAATATTATTTTTGGTTTAATTATACCATTTAAGTACATACATAGCAGATTGAACATGTGCGATTTTAACCAACCAACTGTGCTTAGGTGAAGAACAGAGCTAATTGGTTATCTTTAAAAGATTCCTGCTCATTAACAACTAAACATAAACAAACAAATAATTATATACGTACCGCCTAGCATGTTGTTATTGCGATACACAATAAAAACACTTAAAATAATTATATGTTATATAGTAATCGAATATCTATATATAATATATCTAACATTTAAATTATTGCATCATGCGTATTTTTTTGTATATTTGGTAGTTCCGAGCATAGGTCGTAAAATATTTCTCACCCTCCCACCCTCTCCTCGCATTTAATAGCTATTTTATTATTTTGTCATGAACAAAATTCAAATAATTTAACCATTGATAATTGACGTGAAGTAATTTAAATAAAGTGTCGTGTCACTTTGACATTTCGAAAATTTATATGGTAGAACAACGTTTGCCAGATCAGCCAACGTTGTAATATAATATTATTTATAAAATCTTTTTTAAAGATACAAAATACAAAGGAGGATGGCAGAACCAGCCTTGCTCCCGAAAAACGAAATGACAACCCGTTCATGTATTCTTTATATATGAAAATTTAGATTATATTTTTGTGGATTCCGTGAATAATTTGCATTATTTATAAAGTTGGGAACCAGAAGTACTTTTATTTTATTTATTTATGTGGTGTTTCTAGTTTTCGAACGCACCCTATACTTCTCATTATGTTTGTTGCGTTCGAATACTTACGCTCTGACATTAATTGTTATTGTTACTCTATAATCTATAGTCAGCTGCTCTGTAGACCCGGACTGCGTTCATAAACACACCCATGCCTAGTTTATTCCAGAATATAATAAGTAATCTGTATCTGTAGCGCGATCCATGCAATATTGCTTTCTCTGTCTACGATGCTATAGATGGATAGCGATCCATTGAATGGTTCGCATATGGATGCGTACTTAGCACACTGATACAGATGATTTTCATGATAACTTTTTACTCCCAACTTCAAATGATTGAACATACAATATACAATGTATTTATTGCTCTATCAATACGTATAAGTTTAATTCATGAACGCGGTTTCTTTCTTCTAGGCTGCAAATGTATGGGAGTCTGCCATCCGCCTTTGCTCAACGATTCCGTTTAATTAAGACACTTGCGCATAAAGAACCTACACGTCGCAAGCACACCTGAACGCTTTTCATTGTTTATTTTTATTGCCGGGGACCGAGTTCGCGCCAAAATAAATGTGAAGTAAGCCCTCGCCGACGTTAATTAAGTTCTTGGCTTTTACGACTCAGTCTTTGTCAATGTAACCCGTAATGAGTATTAGGAGCTCAGAGTCTAGCGTCAAGGGTTAGGTTTCTGAACTGTTCGATGAAATTGATCCAATGTAAGACAAATTGATATTTCCTCAGAATTTTTATTATCTTAAAAAAATATGGGTAAATTTAATTGTCAGGTCAGAAGTCATTTTTTATTGAAAAATAAAAGTTATTGATTTTCAATCGTATCAAAAAACACATTCAAATGACATTTAGATTAATTGTTTGAGGTAGAAAAACAGTATTTTTTGCACACTAGCTTTGCTCTTCATTTTCTTACAGGTAAATTTTATTTTATTCACAAGTGAGTAAAATCTTTTTAAAATTCAAGAACGCACCACATAAAGCTGATGTCAACTCGCCGATTAATCAGAGAAGAGTGCTCTTGAAAGAATGCTGTCAAAGAATTCTTCCCTTTGCGTGCCTTAAAAGTGTCTCGTTAGTTAGTGCAGTGGTGAAAATTGTTGTGTTTCACTCATGGGTAAAGTTTTTTAGCGTTTTGTGTTTTGAAATCTTTGATAAGTTCAAGTTTTTAAATTCTAATCCTAAACCTTTAGCTTGCTCAAGTTACAATCTTAGCATTCACGCCAACAATCATTTGCGTTTTGCTTTCACTTTTATAATGCGTACTGCCAGGGAGTGGAACTCACTGCCTGAGTCTGTGTTTCCGATAGCTACAACCCCGGAGTCTTCAAGTCGCGAGTGAATAGGTTCCTTCTAAGTTTGCATGCTTCTCCTTAGACGGCGTCATCGCTTAACATCAGGTGAGACAGTGGTCAAACGTAAGCTTATAATCTTGAAAAAAAAATCAAATATTCTCACTCATATGTGATACAAATAACTATTCCCTAGTATTTTTTCAATTATAGAAAGGTGCGTACTTTTAGTTTAAGCTTAGGCCACTTCGAACAAAACAGCTCCAAGGAAACTATTATCTAAGTACGTATATAGAAATTGATTAGGTATCTAATATTTTTTGATGTTTCATTCATTCTGTTCACAACTTCAGCTTGACCAGGGTTATGCAAATGATACAAACGAATCTTTAGCTTATCACTTCTAAGAAATTATTCCGGAGATTACATGTGAATATGCTTAAGTGATGATGATAATTATTATGCTCCCTTTACTTCAGTACCGATAAAAGAAAATCTTAAAAATCGCTATCTAAATTGTTTCCGGGCACTTTAACAAATCGCTGAATCAAAGCATATACCAATATAGTATATTCGTCTATGATTACAGTCAAAAATTGTCGGAGAAACTAAGGATTTTAAATATGACAAGCACTGTATTTCTTTTGTTTGCATGCTGTTCAACTTCATCAATTTATTTGTATAAAAACGTCGATTGGCATCATTCACTACTGTTAGTACATTAAAAACAATTTTTTTTCAATTCTGAGATAACTTGTATTATTATTTATTGTGTCAATAAATATCATTTTTATAGTTCTAATAAAATAATAATATTAAAATCAAAATATAATATGGGGTTGAAAACTAAACTCAAAACTAATCTTTGACGCTGAATCTCTTGTTACAAAGGTTATACTGTATATTTCAGCTTAGTTTTCTAAGTACTTATATAACTGCAAAATAAATACATTTACCAAGCAATATAGCAGGTTTTGTAGAATGGTTCATGAACAATTAGCATTCTTAAGAGATACATCGCTTTGAATATGGGAGCATATTGCTGTGCGCTCCGTAACACGCCAGTATCACTAACGATGTCAACATCGCAAATGAAAACCAACACGTAGCAAATAGTTTTCCTTCGTCTCGTGTCCGTTTTTATTTGCGGCGCTGGCTTTGTTTGCACTGTAGACATAATTTGAAACGTGCTATTTGTATGCGTACTCCCTGGTCACAAATAAGACAAACCTGTTTCATCCTTTTGGCGCTTTAAAAAGGGATTCGAACTTCTAAATCATCTGATTAAGCGGCATGACACTATTAACTTTAACTTGAGTGAGTTTCATAATTCTTTGGATGCATATCCGGGTTCTTTACTGGCTTAATATTTTTAACAAACAGGCGGTATTATTATTCTCGAGCTATTAACTTTTAGAACAACATTTATCTTATAATTTTTACATACATATTGGTACATACAATACATAATTCACGCCACAAAAAAGAAACAGTTGGGCTACTATTTTACTCTCAGAACTAAAGAAATACACTCAGAATTTTTACTGCCCCTTAGAAAAACATTTTTGAGAGTCCGTGAGAATTTTTGGTAAAGAAAAATATGGTCGCTCGAACATGCTTTTTCACTAATAAATTAGCAAATGAAATCAAATTTCACTACATACATAAATCCACGCCTCTTTACCGTAGGGGTAAGCAGATACCGCATCCTTCTAATTGCTACGATTCCGACACTCTTCACCTTATCCAGACCACTCATATAAGATCGTTTCTAAAAATGGCGTCGGTTTAGAGTAATCTAGACCTGGCCCATGCTTAGAATTTCTTCAACCTTATTTCAGAACGTTCGCCCATGCCTGCACCACCATTCTCTTCACCCATCTATACCTGCTTAGTCCTTTCGTTCATATTTAGAAACAGGAACAGATAGATACCAGGTCAATTGCTTTGCCCATCTTACAATAAAAAAAACAAAGCCATACAGATAACACAAGAAATCAAACACAAGAAACGAAACATGTATGAAATTATGCGTATGCATGCCATAATGAAATATGCACGGCATGGTAACCAAATGGCTACGTTTATGACATTTTGTGTGACTCAAACTACCATGGTAATACAATGAAAGGTAAAGGAGGATGGCAGAACCAGCCTTGCTTCTGAAAAATGAAATGAAAACCCTTTCATGTATTCTTTGTATATGAAAATTTAGATATAATCTAAATTTTCATATACAAAGAATACTATATATAAGAAATAATTTTGTGGATTCCGTGAATAATTTGCATTATTTATAAAGTTGGGAATCAAAAGTACTTACATTTTATTTATTTAAGTGGTGTATGTACTTTTCGAACGCACCCTATACTTATCATTATGTTTGTTGCGTTCGAATACTTACGCTCTGAAATTAATTGTTATTGTTACTCTATAATCTGTAGTCACCTGCTCTGTAGACCCGGACTGCGTTCATAAACACACCCATGCCTCGCTTATTCCAGAATGTAATAAGTAATCTGTATCTGTAGCGCGATCCATGCAATATTGCTTTCTCTGTCTACGATGCTATAGATGGATAGCGATCCATTGAATGGTTCGCATATGGACGTGTACTTAGCATACTGATACAGATGATTTTCTACGATAACTTTTTACTCCCAATTTCTAGGAAAATGATTGAATATAGAATATACAATGTATTTATTGCTCTATCGATACGTATAAGTTTCATTCATGAACGCGGTTTCTTTCTTCTGGGCTGCAAATGTATGGGACTCTGCCATCCTCCTTTCTCGATGAACCATCCAAAAAACAGTCATGACGTACAGATGAATCGAACAAATAAATGCTGAAATGCACAACGTTACTTTCTTTTGACGTTTCTACTAACGCAAATTTAAATAAAAAAATAACAATTTATAACGGAAAAATATAATATTAAAGGATTCACAGAAACATAAAATTTCATAAAAGTATTGTAACAGGAATATTTGGTTGATTGCTTTTTGTATTGAAAACCAACCACTTTGAGGCGCAATCAATTGATTCACCGACACTAGGTCTCGGTTCTAGGTCTAGGTATTTTGTAAAGTATTCAGAATAGCTCTAAATGAAACTTATTCTTTGCGCCATCAAAAAGGTTTAATATGCAATCACACACCATGTTGTGAACGTAAATATCAGGCTTTATATTAAATGGCTAAGTAATTGAATTGAGACCAAATATAAGGACTAATATAACTGTTTATTGCTTGCAGCGGAACACATAAATAATCGGCTATAAAAAATGTAATTGTATGTGGTTTTAATGTACATTTCAACCAGAACCGCTTGTGGTATGATCCGTACATTAATAATTACCAGCCGTGGCTCAATGAGTCAGCTCATCGTTATACTGGTTACCATTTATTGCAATATTCTCAATCCAATTATGGTATGTTCTGTTGATCCTTATAATAGAAATTACTAAGTTTGTTTGTGTGTGTTAGTTTATTTGTTACCACTCAGTGCAAAACAGCTGAGCGGATTTATATGTGGATCAACCCGATGTTCACGAGCTGGAGTCAGCGCGGAAACCGCAGGACGTAGCTAGTAATAGCAGACATGTATATGCATGGCCATAGTAATGCAGCTAGGTGAAACTCATATATATATCATCATTTTTTTAAGAGAAAAAAAAAAACATTTTTAAAAATCCCACATACACATATTTTATGCTAATTTTTTGCCTCAATAAATTTAAACATAAATACGATAGTTTGTTATACGATAATGTGTGTAATATATTTGTTACCACTCAGAGCTCAAACGGCTTAATGGATTTGTTATGAAAATTCTTTGAACCCTGACCGCTTTGAACGTTACCTCATAACATATATAATAATTTTTTCCCAAAGAAACGGAAGATTCTGTGGCACAATCAGCTGCTCACGAGAGGTAACACGAAGAACGTAGATAAAACTACTAATATTTTAACAAATTATGGTCGCAGAATACTAGGGAATATCGAAATTGTAAACACGTATACGTATTGTAATAGTTTTGTAGCAAAATGCTTTGCTTGCACCATTTCCGTACCGAGAAAGCGTGCATGAATTGTACCAGATACAAAAAATACAAGATATTTATTGTTAAAAAAAATAACTAACAAGTCATTTATTCTAAGCGAAAATATCATTCCATAATTATAATTATGATTAAAATACCAAAGTTTTCAAACATATCATTTATAGTATTTAATCAATTCTGTTGTTGGGTAGTTGATAGGCCAAACCATAGTTATAGCACAAAATAGATGTTTTGTGGTTATGGGGAAAGTAGAAAGGAAAAGACACGTTGGACGCAGAGGAAAGACGTGACTCAGAAACGTCCGAGAGTGGACAGGCATCGCCAGAGTAGAAGACCTATTTCCTTTGGCCAAAAATAAGCAGAAATAAGTGGATCTGCAGCCAACCTCCAATAGCGGAGTCACCGAAAAAAGAAGACGATTTTTATTCTCCTCTACAAATATCTAAGGAAGCTTTTTTGATTTTTAAACAGGACCAATGCCTTATGTTTAAATTAAAATACTAATAACTAATTACAATATTGCAGCTACTACAATAACATTTGAGCAAGTCACTAGCTATTGGCAGCCTCTAGATAACTCAAATGCTCTAACCCGCTACCGTCTGACAGCGTGCCCAAAATGCTAGCAGCATTGCCACGTTGAATTGCAATGCTGATTCGTTAAGCCAAATATGTGCCAGCATTTTGGTCTAGCGTCGCATCGATCAACGCTCTGATAAGTTTTGTAAAATTCGATGAGTTCCCGTTCTCCACGGGCCCAATGTTTCGATTATGTAAGCACTACCTAGGTTAGCATATTTTCACCGTTTCATTTATTCCGCTGAATAAGCCGCGGCGCCAGCCTTAACATGTGTCTCGGAAAGATGTGACGGCGCCAAAGTGTTAACGCATGTAGCGTCCCACACTAAAGGCCGACCTTACTTCCCGAAGTTTTCTGGTTACATCTTGCAGATGGTTATATAATTCAGTACATGAACTAATCTTGTATATTTTTAAAAGTGAATAGGAGTTTTTAGCCAATGTTTGTGCCTTGTCTCATAGGTCTGAATCCTGACCTTTCCTACATCTGAAGTCCCTCAAGGTCTCTAAATCACCAGTTAGCACACACAGCATTAAAAATCGCCCATATTTGGTAAATGAATATGGATGGAGCAGTCATTATTAGAAATTTACTTAATTCGTATAAACAAGTTCACAGTTGCACAATGAGCTGGAGAAGGCTTTTTGAGGTTTATATACGGGGTTGAATCAGAAATGAGCACATTCCTAGAAGAAAAAAAGTCATCGGTATACTCAAACATACTTGTAAATTTAAAAGTACTATACTATACTACACTTATACGATCAAAATAATTCATGGAAATCCTGTATCTAATATGTACCATAGATGAATGTATATACACAACGGTTGCATGTTCAAAATGTTCCAAATTCAATTTGTAGTTTCCCGTATTCGTTACGTGACCACTCTGGCAGGTGTGTTTGTGAAACACGTTTTGGAACAAACATTTCCAACTTTCATTGTAAAGGGTTTATCACGGAAAGCTACCAAGTTCACAAGTTGATGTCTACCATTTACAAATTCATTGTGCTTGGCAACTCACAACCCGGTTTCCTAATACGAGATAGATAATAAACTTGTTTGAATCATCATTGTTTACTTTTAGGCATTCTAAGCGCAAATTTTTTTTTGGCAAAATTCGGCTACCTTTGGACATAGCCTATGACTTCAGAATACTTTTCGTAATGCAATGAACTATAAAACTCATTCTAATAGTTTTCTCAAAAGTGCCAGAAAATCTTGTGACAGCGTCTTACTTTGTTGCGTTATTACAACATAAGCTAGCATTTTTTCAAAAAAGAACACAAACAATAAATAAAAGGTTACCATTTGAAATCAGTTACGTATTACGACAGCAACTATCTAAAAACAATCATATTTTCAGATTATCTCACTATCATTGTACACAAAAAGAAAGAATAAACATAAATTTTACACATACTAACATAATGTTTATGTCAAGACAGCAAAAACGTATATAAAGCTTAAGTTACCATTTTTTATTCTATTTTTTAATCACACTCAGACCCGCACTAAGATTACCTTTGTCGCGGGAGGCATGGACACACACAATCACAGCACACAAACACCCAAAACCAGGATTCGAACCCAGGGTCCCAGTGACATAGAAGTTATGTCACTGACACTAACCACTGGGCCATGGCGACCGTCGTATGTTCCAATTGTAAATGTAATTATTCAATATGTATGGTACCATCCTAACCCTACTCATAATATATCATCAATGTGTGTGACTGTGTCACGTGTCGGATTGTATGTACTATAGCGTTTTGTTCGTTGAACAAAAGGTGGATTAGGTGGCTATCCAAGTGATCCTGTCATCGGGGTCGCCAGTTTATAAGAACAGTTCTCTGATATACTGAACTAACGAATTAATAAATACATTTTGGGATAATCCAGAGCTTAAGCAAATTTAAGGTAACTCCAATGTATTGAAAATTTGTTTAAAAAACCTACTTAGATCTCATCTTTTATTGACTATTTATCAATCTTGTTAAAAATAGTAAAGGATGCACTTGGTAATTTTCGATTAAGTTTAATCTTTGGTCCTAAAAACGGGCAGTGCACGTTACCTCTCCTTGTACATGATTCAACTTCTTTATACTGTCGAGATCCGCTAGCTAAGCCCTTAGCTCGTTTTTGTAGTTTCGATCGATCGATATGGTGTTAATCATATCCTCATAACAGTCTATTCAACAAATATCCCAATGAGCACCATTCACTCTATATACTCAATTATACTTCGTGCTTCGTCCTCGAGATTAGTAACCTGAAATATAATATCTTTATACTTTGTAGTAACGCCTACGTGACACCACTCTTTGCACTAAGTTGAGAGTTTTTTTTTTTTTTTTTTTGGTTTTGGAGGGTACTTTCTACTCCTTGCTCATTCCCGTCGCTCATAGCGTCATTCGCTTTTTAGTGCTCCACCACTCAACACTATATTTTAAACTCAGTGCCGGTTTGATTTTTTCGAAGTGTTAACCGCCCCTAGTTAAAAATTACGACAAGGAAACGCGAAATAGAATATGATATCGCGAAAAAAAATAAATAAATAATAATAATAATAATTCAAGGAACTGGAACAGAAGCTAACAAGTGATGATTATCAAAAACTCGTATCATCGAGTATTCGTCGTCTTCCCATAGCAAGAAGCATCTCCTTCTTCACCAATCTCGCCAGGTAATTAGCATTTTAAGACTCAAGTAATCAGTATTCGTGTAAAGTTCCTAGTACCTACCTACTTTGTCTACATAAACCCGGTTTACGTGTAATTCTATGGGAATTATATCTTACTGGATAGTACGTAGACGCTATTAATGTGACTCGAGCTGTACTTGGGACTGTCTCACCACATGCCATATAATCATAGTTCATAGTTATTTATTGGGTAAAATTTGTTTACATGTCAAAATTATATAAATGTAGACTATAAGTAAAAGCTTAAATTACAACTAACAGTAAAAAAGTATTTTTATCGAAATACATAAATATCTAAAGACGATTATAATTATTAATATATAATATAATATATTATACATTGGAACATATCAATGAGTCCTAAATTGGAATGGATTTTATCGTACCGGATAGTACGTAGATGCTATTAATGTGACTCGAGCTGTACTTGGGACTGCCTCACCACATACCATATAATCAGTTTGCGTGTACTCCTGTGGGATACATCTTACTGATTCACTCGGTACATAAACTAGTTGGTTTGCTTGTAATTCTGGGGGAATTTCACCGTACCGGATAGTACGTAGATGCTATTAATGTGACTCGAGCTGTACTTGGGACTGTCTCACCACATGCCATATAATCAGTTTGCGTGTACTCCTGTGGGATACATCTTACTGATTCACTCGGTACAAAAACTAGTTGGTTTGCGTGTAATTCTGTGGGAATTTTATCGTACCGGATAGTACGTAGATGCTATTAATGTGACTCGAGCTGTACTTGGGACTGTCTCACCACATGCCATATAATCAGTTTGCGTGTACTCCTGTGGGATACATCTTACTGATTCACTCGGTACATAAACTACTTGGTTTGCGCGTAATTCTGTGGGAATGTTGCCTTACCTAATAATATCTTTCGCATTTTATGATGACTATCGGAGGATAACAGTACATGAACCGAACTGTATGCGTAATTTATCAATTTACGCTGTCGAACTTCACATCTACCCTCGAGCTAGTATATCACTAACAAATTTCGACGCCATAAAGGCAGAAATAATCTAAGTGCGCCTACCGAGGAGGAAGCGCCTAGCGGGGATGATTTGGAATTTATTATGTATCTTAGACGAAGGCCATTACTACATCAGCATACTATATATATATATATATATATATAGTATGCTGATGTAGTAATGGCCTTCGTCTAAGATACATAATAAATTCCAAATCATCCCCGCTAGGCGCTATATATATATATATATATATATATATATATATATATATATATATATATATATCTCCAATAAAGCAACAGGTATCATTATTGTTCAATTGTGGCCTCACAAGCTTGGTACCCGATTATTTATTTTCTAATCTTCAATATATAAGCAATTATATTTTCATTTCAACTGCTGGAACATCTAGGCCAATCTGACCCTAGTTACAGGGATATTGTCCGGGGCGCGCTACTCCGACCGGCGGCGCCAGAATCTTCGGATATTAGGCTAGCTCTGTTGTCAGCGAAATCATTTAGGCAGTACAGACCTTAAATTAGAAAATGACACACCTATTGCAAAGATAATAACATACAAATTTACGTAACCTCTGTAAATGAGTTATTGATTTCCTAACGAAAATGTATAACGGTGGTTGTCAATATGGCCTTTTTAACAGTTATAGGGCTGCGCTATCTTAGGACAGTATATGTCAGATAATCATAGAATCCAAAGGTTCTTTAAAAGCCTCATCCGACTAATACCTCCTACACCCGAATGTGATATGACATGGAATCCTGGAAAAGTATTAGACTGCCCAGTGGAACCCAAACAAATGTACTTACCTTTTTAGGACTCGTGTAAAATATATGTATATATATATATATATATATATATATGTATTGCTAACCTAATTATTCTTATCACAATAAATAGAGTTCAGACTTTATAAAATAAAAATCTACAATATTAACATTTTAACTAAAATTATGAATAAAATTGAAATTTCATCGAAAGTAGGAAACATTTAACATCTACTATAAATCCCGTTTTTTTAAAGAAAAACCACAAGCGTCATGCTTAGGCACTAATCTTGTACATAGATAGAACAACACCTATATGGAAAAGTATCGAATTGTTTGTTAGTTTTATTAAGGCTTATTGTAATAGCTTATATAGTGAGTGACTACCCAAACGATAAGCCGCTGGATCAGGTATCAGGTCTTAGGTATTCTACCAAAAGGTATACAACATTCTCTGCGACGCGCGGCTACGTCTCGAGCTCACGCGCCGACGGTCAACAGCAACCAGCAGTGCAAGTACAGAACTCGGTTCGCTAAATTTGACGATCGTAAAATTCGTCATATTTTTACGAATTGTACGAGTACAGAACTGAAATTGCAATCGGTTGTCGATCACATCCGGATGACATGATGACATGTCACCTGGACCTCTTCACGTCTCTTTCGATAGTGATATACAAGAGCTATTCCTTTAGAAATTCGGTATACAATCGTAAAACAATTCCGAAAGTCTTAACCGGTTAATTGCGTACCGTAAACGGTGCCTTTTATCATCAGCGACTGCTGGCTCTCAGTTTGTCTTCCAGGAATAACATGACTAATACCCATTATTTATATCAAGTAGTTTGTTGCTTAAATTTATCGACATTGTGTTTGAAGTAGTGATATCGCAGATCCCAAACACAGCCGGCCGGAGCCCAAGCTCCAGCACGTTTTCCCAGTTTCTTAATAGAACTATTCTCAGCTTTGTCGAAGCAGAGTTAGCAAAAGCGATTATCAATCCAGATTGAATAGAATAATTGTCTATTAGGAAATTATTTAAGTCTATAACAATATCACTATGAAATTTAAATGTACCAAATTGTATACACATCAATTGTGATTTATAAATGTGTAAGTCGGAAAACAAAACTTGTGTTTTTTCACATGTTTTGTTACATAACAGGCAGCGTTAACGATTTCCTAAACACGCTATCTCTCAAAGTCTACAAAGTATAAAGATATTATATTTCAGGTTACTAATCTCGAGGACGAAGCACGAAGTATAATTAATGATTAAACGAACTTACCTGTAAGTGAAGTTCTATCATAATTATACGAGTGCTTCGTCCGAAGAGATTAGTACCTAACACCCGCCCGCCCTATGTAACTATCCATCCCTAAAATGGTTTAGGAAATTATTAACACTGTACCTAATAACATAGTGCAGACTCTAAATTAATGACGCTATGAGCGACGGGAATGAGCAAGGAGTAGAAAGTACCCTCCAAAACCAAAAAAAAAAAAAAAAAAACTCTCAACTTAGTGCAAAGAGTGGTGTCACGTAGGCGTTACTACAAAGTATAAAGATATTATATTTCAGGTTACTAATCTCTTCGGACGAAGCACTCGTATAATTATGATAGAACTTCACTTACAGGTAAGTTCGTTTAATCATGTGTCATAACAATTTGGACTTTATTGTAACGTAAGAACTAATATTATTAGTTATCTTGATTTTTCAAAAATTAGTTTAGTTTTTTAACTTACTTAATCAAACTTAGTGTTTCTCACACTAACAAGGACTTTTATGAGATAAAAATGTGTGCGAAATATTTAGATATAATTATAATGGAGCATCCTACTAATATTATAAATGCGAAAGTTTGTGTGTATGTGTGTATGTATGGTTGTTACCTCTTCACGCTCAAACGGCTACACCGATTTTAATGAAATTTGGTATGGAGATAGTTTATACCCTGGATAAACACATAGGCTTATTTTCATCATCACCATCATCACCGTTTTTCATCACCACGCGGGTACAATCACGGGGCACAGCTAGTCATTTAATAAGTTTGTCAAAAGTTAGAATCTAAGCGAAATCTTTAAGCCTACCGTATCAGAGTTAGTACATTAAAATAACCTCATAATAACCTTCACCTCAGCTCTATCCACAAGCTTCTGATATTAAGCGCGGCCAAGTATTCCTGTGGTAAATATTTCGAAATCCTCTCTCGACTAAAGGGCTTATTAATGTTCAGGAATTCCAATGTCCCCACTTTGAGAAGACAGGTATAGTAGGTATGTATATAAGGGACCCCAAGTTACAAAGGACCATCCGTTATATTGAAGGGGCACGTCTTGTTAGCATAATTTCATCAGAATCGTTTTGACGACTTTAAAAGGCTCGAGTTAAAAACAGTGCAAGGATATCTCGACCATACTTCATGTTATTTTGTTTTTATATTTCAATCTCAATGCACAAAGTATTATTGTAAAACAAGTAACATATTCAAAATTATAAAAAATGCTCAACAAATAAGCATTGCAATTTAACGTGGCAATGCTGCTAGCATTTTAGGCACACTGCCAACTGGCGGGTTAGAGCATTTGAGTTATCTATAGGCTGATAATGGCTGGTGGATTGCTCAAATGTTTTTGCTGTAGTATTGTGGTTAGTTATTGGTATTTTATTTTAATATAGCCTTCGGCCCATTAAAAAAAAGCAAAATATAGATCATAGGTTACTGATTAAGCAGATAGATAGGAATATTTGCGAGTAAGTTCTGTGGATGTTATGAACGCCATACTGCCGCTTGTAATGCAAAGCTAATCTGGCCTTTCGATAGCCTAAATTCACAACAGCTCTAACAAGCCTAAAAAAGCAGCTTTCAAATAATACTAGTGTTTGATTATTTCAGTGACTTACTGCTCAAAAATGGAGACAATATGAAAAACTCATAGTTTCTTTCAATGTTTTCAGCAGGTAAGTGTTCCGCAAATATACATTGCATTTGACTAGAATTCTTCCGTGTACGATGCTTTGTAGGTTGCTGAGAATATCAATAAAGGACTATGTAAGGATATAAAGATTAAGAGGCTGTATGCGGGCCGCTTCCAAATGGGACCTTATGGAGATCAATAATGGAGGCATATGTTCATCTTTAAGCAATGATTATGGATGCTCAAGACTTTGTTGCTATCATGTCAAATAATAGACTTGTCAACAATGATATTATATGTTTATATAAGTTAGATGTTCCACAAGCGCGCGTAAACTGATGCGGCAAAACTAAGTCAATTGTAATATTTTTCATTATGACGCGTATTTCAAGTGCAAGTCTAAACATAATATAGCTATCCTTTTTTATATTATTTGTACCGTATTATCTGTCGCAGTAAGCATGTTTATGTCGTAAAGGAACAAAATCTTAGCACCGCGCAGTATGAATATACGCCATCTTTAGTAAAACATCATTGCTTGTCAATGAAAAATATATAGATATAGTTTAAGTAAGTTTAATTGAAGCGGTTTTCAATTAGAAAAAATGTATAGCGTGGATAACGGGATCAGGGAGAAGCGAGTTATGTCTTATATTTCGATTCAATTGAGGTATTATTTTAATATATACAAATTGTTAGTTGATATGCCGATGCCGTGGTGGTACCGGCTTAGAATAGTACTCCCCCATCACTTCCCGCGGGTGCCGTAAGAGTCGGCTAAGGGATCACGTACCAGAAGGTGGGCAGCAGCACCTTCTGAGGATCGGAAATCATACTGCGCTTGCCAACCCGCCTGCCAAGCGTGGCGAGAATTGGAAAATCCCCCCTATATGGGGGAGGCATACGTCCATCAGTGGATGTCTAATTGCTGAGAAGAAGAAGTTAGTTGATATTTTACAGGCCACATCAATATTCTTCTCATTTAAGTGTTTTTAAAAAACTCTTTGCCACCACTCCTATTTATTACACATAGTCTTTTATTTTTATTTCAGCTGTCAGCTGCTGTGCCGGCTGTGCTTGGCAATCGTCGGTTTCGTTCTTTAAAAAAACCTACCTTGGTAGTTATTCAATACTGGAGCAAGCGAACCTTGAGAAGCTAGAGATCATGTTAAAATAATAATAATCTTGTAAAGTTTAGCGTAGAAGGCTTCAAAGTTTGATTGTTCGAAATGTTGTATGTATTTGTTTTAAACGGATTCTTTGTGCTTTTATTGATGTAATTAAAACCATTGATAATTAATTTAAAATTGCGAATAAGTTTCAAACGATCTTGGCAAGTGTTTATCGATAAAGTAAAAGCACAGCTCAAAGAACCGCTAGCTCACTCCACTGTCACGGGCGTCTTATAATCGTGTTTCGCACAACATAGATTTCTATAGCTATACTCCCACAATAAGGCGATTACGGCGACGCGTGTGGCTAGCACCAGCAGCCAAGAAGGACTATACAGTGCGCCCGTTGTTGTTCGTAAAAATGTATACTGATAAAAAACGAAGATATTGCGGAGTTTATGGGTAGTTTCATATATCTCAATACTCATAAATAAGTAAAGGTAAGTTCGAGTATGTTTTGATTTTTTATAGCCTACTACAAATTATTATTTATAAATTTATAGGCACCCAGGTAAAAGCAATAATTGTCACAGTACTCGTTAACCTGTGGCGTTGTTAACCTACGAAAATTTGATAATAATAACTGTCCAAGGGCAAGTCGAACTCGTGCGCCGAGTAATAGGTTGATCAGTAGTTCTGTTGGCCAAAAGTTGTTTCTGTTCTCAATTTTTAGTGCTAGTTAGAAACGATTTTGATTGTTTTTTTGTTCACTATTAAGTTTTTTCATAATGAGCTTTATTGATGTAATAGTATGAAGAAAGTGACTATCCCGTAATCTATAACTTGGGCCAATTTGTTTTTAATTTTAGATCCTGACCGTACATAATTTATTTTAAGCTCTTAAGTAATCAACAGAATGAATAGGCAAAACATTACGTAGCTTGTACGTAATGTTTACAGATTAGTAACAGTAATCGCTGTGCTTACATACTTACTATGTAAGCACAGCGATTAGTAACAGTAACAATACTGTTACTGATCTGTGATGTGCTGCGCGCTGAAGCCGAGCCAACCCTAATAGCGGCTGCGTTTAGGCAAGTAACGCTGTGGCGCTCGCAGTGCGGGCCGGCTATTCTATGCAGGCTGTGGTAAAAGTATATTTAATGAGAGTAATCTTAAACTAGAAAAGTTTCAAATTATTATCTATAGAGTTTATTTACTGCCTCGAACTTATAATTTGTGGAATTATTTATTAGTTCCAATTGCACGAATTAAATTTTAATAAAATATTTTTACTTTTATTATTTTTATGTTAACTAACAAAAAATGTAAAATTAAAGATTTTGAATCCCATCAAACAATCTAACTATTTTAGTTGTCATATAATTATAATTATATAAATTAACATATAATTATTTATATATGTAATAAAAACGCTGGCCTTGCAAACGTTATGTGCCACCGCCCATTAAGGGCGGTGGGGGTAGGAGAGTGGAGTAGGAGAAACATTTACGGTCTATTCTAATACCTACCAATTAACCAAAAAAAATATTTAATTAAGCCGAGCCGTTTCAGCCAACTGCGACCACAAACACCATGACACGAGATTTTTATATGTTTGAAGATTATCTATGTTATAATAATCACACTCAAGGTGAGTCAAGTACAGACGACCTGACTAAGATCGCAGGAAAGGGGTGGTTACAGTCCGCTTCCAACCAATTCTAGTGGTAATCATAGGGGAGGAATTTGTCTAGCTGTGAATGTCCTATGACTGCGATGGTGATGATGATGATGATGATGATGTTTTGTCTCGCTTTAAAAAATACCAAACATTACTAGTAAATAATTAAATGCGATTTAGTACTATGTTCTCAATGGCGTCGTTCGACAAAACGGCCTGTTCATTTTGCGGTGTGGCACACAAAACGCGAAATTATGCTGCGTAATCACATTTATGCACGAGCAAATCGCTGTACTTTAGCTGTCAGCTAGCCACTGCACGCGGATCCTGTTAAATTTACAAGCAATGTTGTCACTTTTGCTTCATTTTTGACCAAAGAAACATCATATTATGCTCTCCTGCTGTAAGATTTATTTTTATTGGGAATTGGCAGCAATAGTTGTTTGACTACTATCTCGCCTGATGTTAACGGATGATGCGTCTACAATGGATCATGTTTGCCAAGAAGAAACCTATTCAATCGTGACTTAAAAACACATAGACTGTGCGGAAACACAGATTATGAAATAAATTTTGCTCGTCAGCTGTACGCACTATAGAATTATAAAATTATTATATAATTATAATGTAGATGCAAAACCCATCATACGCTGGAACGTCTACCATGTATGGATGTTGCATTGCTATCTGTCTGGTCGATCTTGAATGGAATGGGAAAAGGGTAATAATATTATGTACTTAGCTCCCGAGCGCACTCCCCGAAATTCATCCGGTAAAAGATCGAGAAACCAGCGACTTTACGCCTGTGATGCAAGCTCTGAAGTTTCATCTCGACTGGAGAGTCGTTGTTAATGAGCCTTTTAGTTTGCCTCTCTATCAAAAGTTATCGCAGTGCAAGGCAGTGCCTGACTGATGTTGTATCAGGTGGTGGATACGTGAAGCTGAGAATCGTACACAGAAATACAATTGCCAGCATCATTATCATTGCAGAACCTACGATACAAGAATCATTACATCTTCGACAACATCGTCACTAACCATCAAGTGGTCAAACGTTACATCTATACAGTATAAAATAGGGCTTCTTTGTTTCTTAATTATGTGTTTGCTGACCGATGGACGCAAGTGTGCAGAGCATGTCTAACCTACTGTGAGATGATAGATAGTGTGAGGAATAGCGCCATATTATAATTGTACCTTTCATTATTAGCTTATCAGTATGTCACGGCGCATTGGTTTTTAACTTTAATGTTGTGTACATTTTTTGGAATTAATAAATAAATAGTAAATAAATAAACAAATTTAAATTCATATCACATCGCTAAATAGTGCACGCTTATTTACCTATAATATGTATGTACGATTTATATTTTATTGTTCGTTTTTAAGTAAATTATTTTAAATTTCTTTTTTTATTGAATACAAGCTGCTCCCCGCGGTTGTACCCGCGTGGTGATGAAAAACAGTGATGATGGTGATGATGCAAATAGGCCTATGTATTAATCCAGGGTATAAGCTATCTCCATACCAAATCTCATCAAAATTAGTGTAGCTGTTTGAGCGTAAAGCGGTAACAAACAAACACACGTACACACTTACACACATTGACACAAACTTTCGCATTTGTAATATTAGTAGAATTATCGACCTATATAATTCAGCCTATATAAAAAACTGACAGACAAACCACACCGTCAGCAGTTCTATAATAATATAAAATAGGTACATCTGTGATGTCTCATTCAATGGGGAAAACGGGTACGATTAAGTTAATAGCTACATTGTTCTCCAGGATAGCTGAGGTCCGTCACCGAGAGCATGATTAAGGAAGTTGTCAGGAAAAACAGTCATAAAACCCTTATCATAAGGGTTTTTTTTCTACAAACTGCCAGAAAAAAAGTTTTTGTTTTTTTCTATGTAGCTGGAAGTCACTAGCCAGCAAAATTATAAATAATAATAATAAGACCCAATACATTTATATTACAAATATTAAAATGCGAAAGTATGTCTGCTTTGATACATTATTATTACCTATAATAATATTAAAACTCACGTTCATAATTACTTTACGCTGTTTTTTGTACACAGTGCGAGACGGGACGTTACGACTAACGCACCGCACTCAAGATCCTGATGAAGGCTTCCGGAAGAAGCCGAAACAATGGTCGATCGTGATATCGACTACGCGTAAGTGCCACGTTATACACGTAAAAAACAGTGTAAAGTAATTATTATTACCTGCTAAAAGTACATAAGAGACGAAGGGGTGACTTTGAAATTAATTTTCTATACCAAATACTCTAGTTAGATGGTTAAGATAAAAGAAAAAAATATTTTCAGATTGCAGGTAAGGGATGGATGCAGGCCGCTTTCACCCGGTCCTTGTGCAGATCGATGGGGAAAGCTATGTCCAGATATGGATGTCTCATGGCTAACATGATGATGATGTATTGCGGGAGCCATGGACACACACAATGACATCACAACATTAAAGACCCAGAACAAACATGTTTCCCCTGCTGTGATGCTGGGACGCAAGTGAAACCGCGTGCAAAGTCTAGTTATATAATAACTCTAAAAAAACGTACATTGACCATTTTATTCTTCGATGAAACTTTTATACAAAATGCTAGTCAAAACCTCGACTGGACACATGAAATAAAGCAGGATAATACTTTTCACTCGAAACTCTCACCTGGGGGCGAAAATGATAAAAGTGTCCGGAACAATCATATATAAATTACTCCTTAAAAACGCAGCTGTGGATGAAGCTCTAAAGCTTCGGAAAGAGACAGAGAACTCAACCATGGTGTTAATATAAAAACAGTATGATAAGTTCTAACAATAAGTACTACACAGTGGTATAAACGTTTCGTGTATGTGGTAGTTTATGAAACTGCATCTTAATAAGGATTAAAGGTTATCACTCGTGTAATGCTATAAAAAAATCGTCTACTGCTTGTTTTCGTCAAAATCCATTTGCTGGTCGCGCTTGCGTGTTGCGCCGCGTCTACAGAATATGTGTAGAAAAACTGCATTGCAACCTCATTGGTCCAGTGGAAGTTGTAGCTTAATGGTAAGAAAGTTAACATTTCGATACAGTTGTCATAGAAGAGCTGTATCATAATTGAACTCTTAAAATTTATTTCTTTTTTATTATCATTCACACAAGGGTTTCAGGTCCCAAACTAGGCAGAGCTTGCACTATAATAACTTGATGACTGATATATATACTAATAACGATATTATATATACGATATACGATAAAGAGATAGAAATAAACTCTTTTACATTAGCCTATCTATTCTTTTACCTTTTAAATAACCAAATGTTATAAAGACATAACATAAAACTTTTGATCTAGTGTACATACAAGAACATAAAAACATATTTCTGCCTATTCTTGTATTGTCGTACTAACAAGTCTGATCAGTATCAAGCTGATTTACTGTTAATGCGTCCATACAGTGACTCTACCCCACATTTATCATTAGGGTAACAATGCTTTTTGCGGGATTTCCTTCAAGAATCCGCGAGATTAATGAACGTGGCAATATCTTCAGGCCGCCCGATAAATAACAAAATAACGCACGATTTTATTAACGACTTAGATTAATAAGATACATTACGGTAAAATGCGAGAAACATTTCCATTGTTATCGAATCAATCTTTGAGTAAAACAGGTTTTTTTGTCACGCACATTCGTTTTTTGAATAATGACCGTTTATTTTATTCTCCATTATTCTTATTTCTTTTTTGCTTCTTCTACCTATTTGAACCCATGATGCAAAATGAGGGTTTTTGAAAATTGCACATTTCTCTGTGGCATCTTAGCTCTTGAACGAATAAACGATTTTAATAAGGCTTATATTTGTTTGATCTTAGTTATATTTGGGATATCTGATGTGGATGTCTTAATTGTTTTTTAACTTTGATTAACGATAAGGACATATGTGCAAGTATAGTTTGAATATTGATGATTTTAGTTTTGAAAATTCTAGGTAAGCCTTTGTCTACATAAATGAACATCAAACATTTTTAGTTACATTATCTAAAAATTATGGGTACTTTAGCAGAACTTGAATTTAGTTAGATCTAAAAATTGTAATGTGTTGTTAAGTAAAACTAGAAATTTGACTATTTTTTTTCTATTTAAATAAAGAAAAACAGGTTGAATTTAAGTTATTTCATAAATTGTAAGTCATATCATTAAGTTATATTCATCATCATCATCGGTATATTTAAGTGAAATGCCCACATTATATTTATCTTTAAGTTATGTGAAGTGATTATCGTTAAGTGAGGCATCTCGTTAAGTGAGATGCCAAGGTATGTGTTTCTTTTAAGCATAATTTCCTCGCGCAAGTACCTAATAAATTATAATGTCAAAATTTTAAATATTTCTTTTTTATAAAACCGAAGCATTCGCCAATCATTCTTACTTTGTCATCGAAAGGAAACGGAAGGTGCGAAAGGCTATTTCGAACAAAAACTTACTTATTCAAAGAATTTTATAAGAAAAGAGAAAAAGGGATATTCCCGTTAAAAGCATGCAGCTGTTGTAAGCTATAAATCATACAATGTAAGTGTGTTTTTGATTGATTACTTTCGGACCCGCCAAGAATTATGACCCAAATAAACGATCTGTTTTAGTTGACTTACTTTATCGGGAAGTTTCGTTGTGATACAGCAAAGTTTATGACTTGTAATAAAGTGCATCCATTTCGTTATATTGACTTGGTCTGGATGAAAGTGTGGTATAAATATAAAGGAATACTGTTGTAACCATAGATTATACTTTGAACTGAGAAAAGTAACGAGTGGACAAATGTAATTTTAGACTCTGATTTTTTGTGTATATTTAGTAGGTACATATAAGCTATATTTCCGTATAATCAGGTAACACTTTTTTATACCTTAAACATGAAATTTACATTACTCTAGTTTATTACCCATGCACACTCACACACATTATCCGTATAGTACACACACATAACATGCACTCACACATCTTAGCACAGACTATGTTTGTATTCTTATATCAATTTTATTGTTTTTTTTTATCACACTCAGTCCCCCGCACTAGGATTCCCTGTGTCGCGGGAGGCATGGACACACACAATCACAACACACAAACACCCAAGACCCGGGACAAACACCTATACTCATCGCACAAATGTTTGCCCCTGCCGGGATTCGAACGCAGGGTCCCGGAGACACAGAAGTCAAGTCACTGACACTGACCACTGCGCCACGGCGACCGTCGACCGACGATTGTACTTGCCTTGTAAATTTATGAAACATGAATGGTGGTATCCATAACACAGGGAAACCTATTTTGGATGCTAGTTTCACACTCATGTTTCGTAAGACATTGGTCTTACGAAACATGAGTGTGAAACTAGCATCCAAGTACAATACAATAAGTACAGTACAATTTAAATCATAAGGTCTGAGAATAGGTCGTAAAGTATTTTTCACCCTCCAACGCGGTGGGCGTTTTTTATAACGGTTTTATTATATTCCTATTAACATAATATATACAAACAACATAGTCATCGATCATTGATGTGAAGTAATTTAAATTTAATGATTGCCGTGGTAGTACCGGCCTAGAATAGTACTCCCCCATCTCTTCCCGTGGGTGCCGTAAGAGTCGGTTAAAGGATCACGTACCAGGAGGTGGCCAGAAGCTCCTTCTGAAGATTGGAAACCATACTGCGCTTGCCAACCCGCCTGCCAAGCGGAAGGAAAAGGAACGGAGGCATATGTCCAGCAGTGGACATCCTATGGCTGCGATGAATTTAAATGAAGTGCCGTGTCACGTTGACATTTCGATAATTTATATGGTAAAACAGCGTTTGCGCGTAGCGTTGTAGTATGTATCTAATACAAATAGATATTATATGCATAAAAATTAATAATACTATAAATATTGTTAAAATAAATGTGAAATAAAATATAAAAAATAGTATTTTCATTATTAATATTATTGGGTGCATTATTCCATTGCCATTGCCATTTTAGGACATATTTACATGCATATTTTTTCATTTTGATGAAAAAATATGCATGTAAACATCGGTTTAACAACATAAACCGATGTTTAAATTTAATAAAAATATTAATTGTTTGTTAAGAAAATTGAACCATGTAGGACTAATTTAACGGTTTAGGTTCGGTTAGGATTCTGTCTACAAATTGTACAACCTTTTTAACTTTATCTTTTTGTTAATGAGACGAAATGTGTAAAATACTTTGAGTCAGCTCATCAGTTTCACAAAAAAATATATCTGATGCTAAATTTATGCGTAATTTAATCAAAAGTTACGTTTATTATAATTGTGTAATATTTATTCAGGCTTAGCGTGAACCTGAAGGAGTCGAAACAATTGTCTATCATGGTATCGAATAGGTGTAAGTGTCACGCTAAGTCTATGTAAATACTACAATGTCATCTTACCATTACCTAAGCTAAGCAAGTTCCCAGTATGGTTATTTAAGTGTGCATCAATGTGCTGACTAACTTCACCAACGACTGGGTCCGCTCTCGCCGACTCATGCATATTACACGCCTGATGCGCCCAGCTCACAGGAATTTACCTTTTCGAAATTCACTAGAATTTACTGCTTCGATTATTTCGAAGGATGTTGGAAAGCTAGAAATGAGTAAAAAATATAATATGCTTTATATTTTAAAAAATAGTTGTTTTTTGACTTAGATGCCAAGATGCATCACATAAACTTCTTATTTTTATTTTATTTTTTATTTATTTTATTTATTTAAGGTCAACCAACAGTTACAACATTTATACATACAATGTTTACCTTACACTATAATACAATGGCTTAATGCATAACCAATTATAGGCTAACACCTCATGCATTGTACAACACAATACTAGCTTTAAAATATAATTAGAGAGCCGGTGTAAAAGGTAATTAACTAATTAAAAATCTGTGGAGTGCTTCTATTTATTCAATTTACTTATTGTCTTGATTATATAATCCGATGTTTTTGTGAAATCGACCAAGAGAATCTGAAAAAATGTCGGCAACGCCACTGCAATTGTTTGCAATCTTACATAATCTAGAAACTACAGAATGGGCTCCTAACGACGTGCGACGAAAAGGTGGAACAAAAAGTGTGATACAGCTTCGAGGATATCTCCGAGGAACTTTATAATAAAACCGCTGCAGTAGGTCAGGACAATCTACATAATTTCTAAAAAGCTTGTAAGTAAATACCGCATCCAACATTTCCCTGCGAGCAGATAGTGAAGACATATTGAAATATGTTAACCTTTCATCGTAAGAGCTAACTCGATTTTTAACACCAGCGCTATATGACAAATGCCAAAGGAATCTCTTTTGAATCCGCTCAAGTCTAAGCATGTGTGTTGCAAAGTGTGGTCTCCAAATAGTGCTGCAGTATCTTAAGTTGCTCCTAACGAGGCCGTTATACAGAATCTTCTTAGTATTTAAAGATTTAAATATTTTAGCGTTCCTCAAAACAAAGCCCAACATCTTGGAAGATTTATTAATGATGTGATCTAGGTGAGGCACAAAGGTTAATTTAGTATCAAAAATGACTCCCAAATCTTTTACAACATTAACTTCATTTACTACTTTATTATTGATGTTATAATAAGAAGGAATTGGGATGTGTTTACGAGTGAATTTAATATGTAAGCACTTATCATAATTGAGTTGCATTCTATTTTGCATACACCAGTCTGTCAAAGAATTTAGATCTTTCTGTAGTAATATTACATCATCAATAGTCTCGACCACTTTCAACATCTTCAAATCATCTTTTATCCTTGTCCGATGAAGCATTTGGCTTCTTAATTGCGACTAATAAGATACAACACAAGTACAATTCAAATTCATGTCACATGTCAAAAAGTATCTTCTCCTAGGCGTGATCTATTTTTTTATCATGGGATAAGATAAGGGAACAAACAAAAGGCCGTGTCAGGTGGTAAACTCTGCAACTCGCCCTGCACTGCACCCGTCACCTTCAGACATAAATTGGTAAGTGTCATGAGCCTATAATTTCATCGGTAACCATACCCTTCAAACTGGAACACAGTAATGCGAACACTACTGCTTAGCCGTAGAAATAGATTTAGTGGCAGTACTTCCCCGGGCGAACACTATTGTAGAACGGATCATTTTTTTAATCTTTATTTTGTATACGGGGTTTTTTCTTAGAGAATATGACACCCTTATTGGTAATCAAAATAAGCTACAACAATTAACTAGCCCCAGTGTTCACGACTGCATGGTACAATGCATACACTTTTCGGGCATCCAGAGTCAGGTTGCGACAGCACCCTGGTACAACCACCTACCTGCCAGAAAGCACGTAGAACGCATCATTTAAGCCAGATGAAGGATCAAACGCCAACTAATACCAATTTTAAAGACAAAAAAATATCTTTCATAATAGTTGGTTTAGTATGTATATAAGTATATATCAGTCATCAGGTTACCATAGTACAGGCTCTGCCTAGTTTGGGACCTGAAGACCTTGTGTGAATGTTGTCCCATATTATTATTATTAAAAATAAATAAATAGAAAATATATAATAGTAAATAAATTAATAATATAAATATTAATCAGTAGTATACTTATGTTTAAAGATAATAGAAATTGACAAACTGCATACGTTTTTCTGAAAGTCTTATATACTCAACACACTAGTCCATTTACTAAGATACTATATACTATACTATATCATGTTTTATGTGGTTATAAAATACTTATTTTTTAGATGTAAACTCGCCCCCAAAAATAAATGGTCACCATTAAGTAATAATTACGTCATTCAGGAAATAATTAAAAATAAATCTATTTTTAATTTGGAATGAAATACTGTTGGATAATTTTCATTAAAACTGGTTAAGTACCTAATTGTCTTTGTTGTTTGTGTTGCCTTTGTTCATTATTTTGAAGAAAAAGTTAAAACGTTTCGCGGATAAGTTGTAAATGTCAGTTTTTATAGCTTTTACAATACGAAATTATGATTCTGGTATGTAGCATAGAACTGATCTATATTATATTTACTAGAACCATAAAAACATATTGCTATCCATAAATTATAAAGAAATCCCGCTAATATCCCACTAATATTAAAAATGTGAAAGTTTGGATGGATGGATGTTTGTTTGTTACTCAATCACGCAAAAACAGCTGGACGGATTTGGATTGAAATATGGTATGTAGATACTTCAGGTCCCGGAATAACACATAGGCTACTTTTCATCATCATTATCGTCAAACATCACCGCGCGGGTAAAATCGCAAGGCGCTGCTAGTCTATTATAAATGTCAATATGCTAATTCGTAACTTTAGCTGTAAGCCACCCTAAGTAAATAAAATCCCACTAATATTATAGATGTGAAAGTTACGATGCGTGGATGGATGGATGGATGTTTGTTACTCAATCACGCCAGAACGGCTGAACGGATCTAAATGAAATTTTGTATGGAGATACCTTATACCCTGGATTAATACATAGGCTTATTTTCATCATCACCATCATCACCGTTTCTCATCACCACCCGGGTACAACCGCGGGGCGCACTTGTACAATATAATTATAAAAATGGTCTACGCACTAATAACCGTTGTTATTCGTTTTTGTTACGTTGTTATCGTGTTTTTATTGATATTGGAGTGTTTTAAAATTACTGGCACCTGTACCTGCCTTATATTTAATATTACTTAGAAAACTTTTATTAATCTTTACAAATCTTGTTCACTCCCTAGCATTAAGTCATTATGTTATTCTCAAATAAAATAACTATATTCTCTTAGATAAATTAATAATTGTAAGTCATTAAAACAAAGTAACAATAATTTAGCTATCACAACAGTTGAGCTACCCACAAATATCTTACAGATACAAAAATAACTAAAACTTTGTTTTAATCAAAAGGATCTTGGCACTGTTAATATTTCAAAGTGTATTCAAGGTATTTTCTTTACCCAAATTAACATCAATTTACCCGTTTTACAAAGTCAGGCATTTATATTGTGGGTGGAACTTTCTGGAACCTATTCATAGTTTATTATAAAAGGTCAGACAGTAAAAGAAAACTTTTCTTTGTATACGTACTTTTTTGATATTAAAAAGATTATATTTAATTAATATACTTCTCCGGTATAAATAAAAAAAGTGTTTTGTTGATGAGTTTTGTTGTTCCACTGTGTCAATAGTAGGTTATCTCTTAGAATATAACTCAAAACATACCAAACGCTTCCGCAAATGCTGATAGCTAGGATATGGATATTGAACATAACCTGGGCTGTGCAAACTATTGGATGTAAGAAGCGGACTTCAGAGTTTAAGAGGCTAAGTGGTTACAGATGGGAGGATCAGAACAAATCCTGAAGCGCCTTGACTTACAATATAACCTAAATGTACTTTTCAGCCCTTCTATTCGAAAAACGAGGATGGGTTCGTCTATGAGTGCAAGGAAAGTAGGTATTTTCTCTTAGAGGAAGAGTAAAAGCACTTTTACGCCCGCTGTGAAGAATAGCGGATGAAAGAGAGTTTTTACGCCCGCTCTGTTTCTCATCACCACCATCATCACCATTTTTCGTCACCACGTGGGTATAACTGCAGGGTGCAGCTTTTGATAATATATTTCTTTTAGTTAATACTTTATATAGGTAAGTATATTAAATATAATAATAATATACCATATGATGCGCACCGCTTCCAAGGATTCATTGTGGAAATAAATTGGGAGGTGTATTTCCAGCAGTAGACCCTCTTAGGTTGACATGATGATGATCATGTACCTACCTTTTTTATTTATAAAATTCATTAGTTGTATGATTTAACAGTCTCTTATTTTTTTTTTTTCATAGTTGGATGAAAAATAGAGTGTATCACAAGGTCACAAAATTATTTTTCGTCGGGCGAAGTATATTGAATTCTACTTAAAAATTTTTCGCTGCGCTCCTGATTCAAAATAGCGCTCTCGCCGTAATTATATTATTTTGCTCTCTTGTGGTACAATCTATTATTAAAGGGCTCAAAAACATTATAATATTTGTTGATTTTTAAATTTGCTTTCTTTTGGCACAATCATCACAAGCGTCGTTACCGCGAGAATTTTCGATAAATATGTTCGGTCGAAAATATATTTTCACTAATAAATTAGCAAAATAAATAAAATTTTGTTCATACGACCTCTCTCATAAGTAGAAGTTTATTACATGTGGACTTTCAACGAAGTAAACTGAAAATATTTAACATTTTCTTTTTAGCGAACGGTAAAGGCAGAAGTCGTGAGCATTTTATTATTAGCGCGATAAATGTTTGTGTCACCTGAAATCGTCCGTGGGGCTTGTGCACACTTCACGATCGTCGATTCCTTTCGTGAGTCAAAAAAGCTTGGGCCACGATGGATAGCACGTGCGAAAGATGGTATCAGAATCTGGAACCAAAAGTTTTATATATTCGTTACACAAAAAAATATTTTTTTTAAAGAAGCATATTATACTTTTTCTTCGCTTTCGAACGATATCATAAACAAAATGATCTCAGCTACAGCATTATCAAAGTGTTGATTAACCAGTTTTGGTTCCTGAAAACAAAGTAAACAGCAACAAATAAATAAAATTTAACGTCTGTACAAACTCTGTATTAACTGTAAAGGCAACACTTGGTACGTCATAACCGTAAACAAAAGCATTCATAACCATTCTCCTTCGTACCGCAAAATTTGCGGTTTCTTAAAGGAAAGGAAATTAATAATACAACAGTCCTGTTTTACAAACTCACCGAGTATCTGACCTATAACTGGATTAAGTTAAAGGATATCATGACAATAATATATTCTTGACGATCAGAAGTGTATTCAATTTTTAAACAGAAAATACAAAGCGAACTATCAACATTTTTCATTGAAATTAAATAACAAAACGCGATATCACCAAACACGACAACAATTCACGTAGACTCCTAGGCCACGTCTGATGTCTCCGAGTACCCAGGTAGAAGTGTCCAACAGTGGACTAAATAAGGCACGTCCGCTCAGTACAATGTCCCGAAGAGAATGACTCGTCCAAGCCAGCCGCGCCGGTAACGTAACGTCGGTCGCCCCTTCCACTTGCTACGTCATTGCGTCGGCGATGCCGGCGAGCGCCCGAGTAAAAGTGTGCGCGCTTCTTTTTTTTTTTTTTTTTCTAACGGACTAATGCTGTTTGCCTCTACCGGCATTTACAGCTTCACCGGAGGGGCGGGCGAGCACAGATGGTGCTCAGCCCGGTATTTGTGCGGGCGCAGAAGGCGCACCGCCTAATTAGGCTAGCGCTGACGGCGCTGTGCCACTAGGATAGGGCGAGGCGACTAGCTCAAGGGCACCACTGAGGTTCGGACCTCGGCTTGAGCTGTCGCCAGGACAGGGAGTTATCGGATCGACTTGCCCCGGTACCAAAGTGGTCCGTAAGTGGGCCCTAAGGATGTTTGCTCTTTGACTATTTGGAGAGAATCTAACCAGGATGTTTTTGCCTCGAGCTCGCCGTCGAGCTCGGTGTCGGACTGTGTATACCAGGGACTCTCGACCTTGTATTCTACCGGGATGACCGTGGGACGACGCTAAAGCTAGCGACAAGGCGACAGCGATGGGGTCGTCCGGGTCATCCAATACATGCCTAGGGCGGCGTCGTCGGGGGGGTTGAAGGTGCGGGTGTGTCGGGGTGGGGTGCGCGCTTCGGTTCTGTTTGGCTTATATGGCCAGTCTGCCGCTCGCCCCACCACTACCACTAGGGGCGTGTAAGAATATTATAATACAGGTGATGATAGCCTAAACAATTATCTACATCAGTGAATTTACAATACAATGTAAAAACTTGGAAAACTTTATAACTGAAAACTTAAATATTTATACCTGGTATGACAATGGGCGACCTTATCGCTTGTATCTATTTCTGCCAGGCAACCTTTGGATGGAGTAAAATGGATAAAAGAGCAACGGATGGTGTTGTGCATCTATTTGACTACTTAGATCTAGAGCAAAATTTAATATAAATTCTAATACATGCACACTTTAATAAGTTACTATAAATGACGGTCGTGTGGCTCAGTGGTCAGCGACACTAACTTTGGATCCGCGACCCCGGGTTCGAATCCCGGCCGGGGCAAACATTTCTGTGATGGCAAAAATGTTTGTTCTCGGGTCTTGGATGTTTGTGTATTTTGATCGTGTGTGTCTATGCCTCCCGCGACACAGGGTATCCTAGTGCGAGGGTATGAGTGTCCGAAAAAAAAATATATTAGGTACTTTATAAAATAAGAGGGAAATGATGATAAATATGCAACATAGTCACAGAAATCGAATTTATGCAATTAATGAGAAATAATGATTATAAATGATATACAATTACGGTTAATACGGTTATTAGATTTTTTTTTTTTTTTTACATATTATAAGTTTGCGTTTGACAACTGTCTCACCTGATGTTAAGTGATGACGTTGTCTAAGATTTAGCACGCAAACCTAGAAGGTACCTATTCACTCGCGACTTGAAGACTCCAGGATTGTACATATCATAGATAATACCATACCAGCGTGGTAGGTTATTTCCTAATAACCGCTTAGTCAGCAATCAACCCTTGAATTCGAAAATCATGTCAAACACAGTGTGTTTAAGCAGATGTCGTTAATAACCATTCAACATTCTAGGTTTCTTCGTTCGACTACATACATGGTCACAGACTATCAAGTGAGATGCTGTTCAACTCAAGATCTATAAGCAAAAGCATATATTTCGTAAATAAACAACTACGAATTGGTTTAATTCTAGCTGCGCCCCACAATTTCGCCCGTTAGGGATGAAAAACGCTTATAATGGGGGTGAAGAAAACTACCCCATGTGTTATTCCAGGTCAGCTATTTCCGTACCAAATTTCATAAAAATTGGTTCAGCAGTTTGAGCGTGATAGCGTAACAAGCATACAAACACACTCACATTCATATTTAGATGCAATATTAGTAAGGACTATTACTGACGTTTCAAACACTTACCATTAATTATGGTATCAGGTAAGAAAAGTGTCGATACCTACTTCAAAAGTGTTTAAAACGGCGGGCAAAAAATTGTACGCAATTCATTAATTCTGTTTAAAAATATTTAATTCCCATGTCTAATGATCGCGAAAACCGCGGAACTCATTAAAAAAATATAACCCGAGCAAGGAAAAAAGTACGCTATTTCATGTGAAATATAATAACAATTTGACTGACATTATTCATCACAATCGCATGGTACTCAAACGCTGTAACGAAACACGCCTAAAATACATACATACTTAGATATATTACTAAAAACTAAACTCTTCCTTTTAGATATGAGTCAAAAAAAGACGTTAAAGGAAATAGGTTCATTAAAATAAATGAATATGTAAATATTCATCTATGTATTTTTACGTTTCTAAATATAATAAATGTACCAACTTAAGCAACATTTATTAATAACTCCGCGAATGTGAAAACAGGCTCTAGGAATTTCGCTCAAGCATCTAAAGGGTTTGTTGTGGCAAGATCAAAATTGGTTCTTTATTGCAAATATTTACCGTTTCGATTGCTTTTTATTAAATTCTTTCTGTTCAGGCCATGTTTTAAATCAAAATGGGGTTATAAAAGATATTACAATAATATTCAATAAGCTCATTGTTTTCATTAAATGTTATAAATTTGTATATTTTATGACCGTCTTCAATGTTATATATTATTATTATATTATTATGTTTGGTTTAAGCTTGCAATTATGTACAGTTTATAATTAATTTTATTTACATTAAAGAACCCGTCTAATGTAGTATTCAAGCAAAGGTGATACCGGCAAGTAAGTTAGCAGCAATTTCTCAGAACCAAATCTGAAAAGCTTACGTAGCCCTAGGACTTGCCATTCAAGAAGTTTAGAAATTTAACTATTCGGTTTTTCAGTGTATATAAATACTTATTAAATATAAGTTCCAGCACAATGAGAAACAGCGTACGTGCTCCCAATTTCATTACTCACGCCACCGCAACGCTCAAAGTTTTCGATCCCAAAACATTTGGTATTCAGAACTTAAACCAACTTATCTTTGGTAAAGTATTTAAACGTCACAGTATGGAACATAAAGAAAATATTAATTCAAGCAAATACGAGGTAGTAAAGGACGATTAGGACGATAAGGTTAAAAATATTTTCTGAAGTATCGTCGCCAGCTCGTTATATAGGTGTAATATAACTATATACATAAGTATACTGTGTTTTCCGATAGGTACAACCCCGTCTTCAAGACGAGAGTGAAGAGGTTCCTTCTAAGTTTGTGTGCTCCACCTTAGACCACGTCGTCGCTTAACATCAGGTGAAACAGTGGTCAAACGCAAGCTTACAATCTTTTTTAAAAAAAAGTAAACGATCAGTCTGTCACACATCCTTGCTGTTACATGCTTGCTTTATGAAACGGCTGACAGGCACCTCGACGAAATATACAAATTGTGTGTTTTAAACAATGATGTTTTACTAAAGATGACGTATATTCATACTGCGCGGTGCTCAGATTTTGTTCCTTTACGATATAAACATGCTTATTGCGACAGATAATACGGTACATATAATATAGAAAAGGATAGCTATATGTTTAGACTTGCGCTTGAAATACGCGTCATAAGAATAGAATAGAATAGAATAGAATAATCATTTATTCAACACACACACATAATAAGGACAGGGCATGGGTGATGTCACTATTGTATACAAATATATATAATTAAAGAACTTGAATTGAAACATTACAAATGACAATGGTTCTTAAATTTAGTGAGGTTGAATAGGTCTTGGCTCAGCATTGTGCCAAATGCAGATACTAGCAATTGGCGCTGGTTTTCAGCCAAGACCCGTAGTTAGAGAAAAAAAAAAAAACTAATAATGGTTATATCGGCTAGGTAACTATTACGAGCAAAATAAATACTAAGGACTACTTTACAATACATAATACATTAAACCAAAGTTAAAACCAAAATGACAAATATGAACAAAAAATGACAACAACTAATATATATATAATGTATAAACATCATAATATTGGCACTCCCCAGATAAAACAGGTGAATATGGCAATTGCTTCATAAATTACATTTGACATATTACGGGACTGGCTGCGACTTTCCTGCTACATCGTTTAGGAATATTTAAAACAATTAAGGCTGAATACGTAAACACCAGGTACGCTCTGATATACAGCAATGCAAATGCTTGTTAGATTAAAAGGAATAAAAGGAATACAGAGGAGAATGGTTAGAATGACTATGCATAAAGCCTAGGTAGCGTTCCCCAACTAAAAGGTATGTAGGTAGGTACTCTGCACAGTGGGGAACACAAACAGAAGCATAATATTAATATTTATTCATACCAGCTTTGTTAAGAAAGTTACAACATAGGGCAGGGCGTAGGTTTATTATATAAATGATATATCATAGTTAATGTTTTCATTTCTCCTCTGTTCATCAATAAGGTACGCTTTGAGTTTCAGTCTAAACGCATTTAAATTCGTTTGGTTCTTGATTGGCGGTGGTAAATTGTTCCAGCATTTGGTTGCTGCATACCGAAATCCACCTCGAAAAGACGTAGTACGGTGGCGTGGGATACGCAATTGTAAAGAGCCATGTCGACGCTGTCTGTTATCAGGAGCCCATTCAAATTTATTGAGAAGATATTTTGGTGTTTTATTATTAAGGATCCCAAAGAGGAGGCAAGCCAGGTGAAGCTTGCGACGAGATTTCATTTTTAAAGCGTAATGCTCGTTCAAAAATGGGGTTACGTGAGTTTTTGGAGGTATCGTGAAACAGAATCTCGCACAAGCATTCTGGACTCGCTGAATCAAACGCTTGGTACGTGCGAGCAGTCGTGGACCGTAAACAATGTCGGCATAATTTAATTTTGAGAGAATGAGGGATTCTACAATCTGTATTCGAAGCTGTACGGAAAGGTAGGGTCGTAACTTATATAGTGTTCTAAGTCTGTAGAAACAGTTCTGCACTGACAGCGCTATATGCTTTTCAAACCTTAGTTCAGCATCCATATTGAGCCCTAGGTTTCGCGCTTCTGTAACTCGTTCAATATTTTTCCCCATAAGGTTAATGCAAATATTCGGCTGTAACGAAGCTAACTGACGTTTACTGCCCAAAATCATGAATTTTGTTTTGTTTGCATTGAGAAAAAGACTATTCGTTTCAGACCATGTCGCAATCCTTTGGAGGTCTTCATTTAAATTTTTAACAGCAGTTTCAATCTCTTGCGGGTTAAAAGATATATAAACTTGCATATCGTCAGCATACATTTGATATCTACATTTTTTAATACATTTAGTTATGTCAGCGCTATACAGAATAAACAGGATCGGTCCCAAAATTGATCCTTGTGGGACACCTCTCTTAACCTCCATTAGGGACGAAGAAAGTGACGTTCCAGAAGCCCCTGGTATAACCACGCATTGTTGACGATAGCTTAGATAGCTATTAAACCACTTAAGGGCCTGAGGATCGAAACCATAAAAACTAAGCTTTGATAGGAGTAGGGACAAGTCTATAGAGTCAAAAGCACGAGAAAAATCTAACAATACTAAGAGCGTGCATTTGCCCTCATCTTGAGATGCCAAGATATTATCTGTGACATCCAACAGAGCAGTTGTTGTGCTCTTACCCGTCCTAAACCCTGATTGAGCCTCTGGGAGAATATTATTGTCTTCTAAATATTTAGTGAGTTGTTGGGCTACAACCTTTTCCATGATCTTAGAAAAACATGGGAGAATGCTAATGGGTCGAAGGTCAGAAATTAGATTTGGGTTACTATTTTTGGGCAGCGGTCGAATAATCGCTGTTTTCCATATATCTGGGAAAATGGATGTGACAATGGAAGTATTCACAATAGCAGTCAGTGCATCTAAACATTCAGGGAGAACCATCAATAGCATATTAAGAGAAATATGGTCAAACCCCTCTGCATTTGACTTTAAGTTTTTTATAATAGTAAAAATGGTGACAGTGTCAATAGTTTTTAGAGTAAATTTTATATTAGCATTGAAACGTTGATATTCAAAAAATGTGAGTTGTGACAGTGTTACAATAGTTTTACCAGGCACATTCAAGAAATGACTATTAATGACGTCAGGCTGATTAATATGTGGTGGGAGTTCGACATTTTTGTGTGAAGGTAATAAAGTTGACTTTAAGTTTTCCAAAGAGTTTTGGGATCTTTTATTTTATTATTAATTTTGTGTTCGTAATAGGCTACCTTTTCTTGGTGTACAGCTTGAATCACTAGTGACTTGAGGCTCTTATAATATATTTTTTTCTGTTCTGTTTTTGTACGTCTATAGGAACATAGAGCTTCATTTCTTAAATTCATCATTATCATAACGTTGTCTGTTATCCAAGGGTATCTGTACTTCTTAATTGTAAAAGTTTTAAGTGGCGCATGGTAATCCATCAGTGCTAATACTATAGAGTTAAATTTATGTACCATTACATCAATGTTTTGGCATTCGGATATACTTTTCCAATCTACTAGAACTAGGTCGTTATGAAGTAATTCCATGCGCACATCCCTTAATGGTCTATACGTGACCGTCTGTGGGATGAATTTGTCTCGTTTAACGTTAAATTCACAAACAATCAAGGAATGCCCGAGCAGTTCACCCATTGGCACTACCTGTACAGACCTGGCATGCATATCCGTACAAACAATATCAATAAGAGTCTGGCTATTATCGGCAAAATGTGTGGGTGATGATACTATCTGCGTTAAGCTCAGACATCGTAACATGGTCATTAACTTTTTTGTTTTCATATCATTAACATTCAGCATGTTTATATTGAAGTCTCCTAAAACAATTATTCCATCACAGTCAGAAAAAGAATTTATAGCATCAGTAACAGCATCCAAAAACAATTCGACATCTAGCCATTGGGGGCGATAAGCTGTTCCAATTGCGAGCTTTTTCCCGTTAACAGAGAGCGTTTGCCACATTTGCTCCACATTACTATAGCGTGGGTCCGTTGGGTGTGGTCGAGTACGCGCGTTGACTCCACGTTTTATGTAGTACCCCACACCACCCCCACGGCCATCTCGTACGTAGAGAGGTCGTGGCGCATAACGTAAACGATATCCCGGGACACAAGGCGCACGGCCTATCTCTCCAGCGCGCAGCCAGGTCTCATTTAAGGCCATGATATCAACGTTATATATATCCATAGTGGCTATGAAATCATCTTGTTTGGTCCCTAATGAGCCTGCGTTGAAAAAACCAAGTTTCAAGTATTTTGCCATTATCCAACTGTTCCACAAGAAGAGTACCAGTAATGATTTTACAATTTACTAATAAGATAATAATAATAAAATAGTATACACTACTTTAACGTGTTTTTTACTGTCTATCTGAATAGTTCACCTGCCAGGTGTGTTACATATGGTAATACAGACTTATCATATCATATTCTATAGTAAGACTTTAAACATAGAAGTTAGATAGTGTTTATGGTTACTTAAACGAGGAAAATATTATATAAAGTTGAGTCTTAATCTTGTACAGAAGCCTATACCTATTATATACAGACTTACCTAAATATGTACTTAAGTTTTATTGACACACACCTATATTTGGCAATTTAATTACCCATTTATAGTTAACAGTCGTGAAAGCATTGTCAGTAGTTATAATTACTAGTAAGGTAGCTACTGAGAGTGGGCATATATACGGGATTTTTGTTGTAATATTACATTAAAATGTTATTAAAAAGGAAAGTGTAGGTACCTACTGTCCTTCGAAAAGTAACTTTCGTGCAAATTGGAAATAAAATCTAATGTCGATAAATATTAAACTCTTTGAGACCTTTTTAGTGACAACACATTGTTGATCACCTTGACATCGTCGCGTTTTGACAGTGATTCAACCGTTGTGTGTTTACGGTCAACAAACCAAACATTGACGGTCATGTTAGCCACAATAATATTAAATAACCTCCGTAATTGAGAAAAAGTTGAAAAAGATCAAGTCTACCCGACATTGTTTTGCTCGAAAAATTAATTAAATAGCTAGTGGGTACCTTCATAATTACATTTAGGAGGTACATGAACTTTACAAGTGAGTTGCGGACTACAAGTACCTACCTACTGAGAATAAATTGTAAACAAACACTAGTATAAGAAGAAAAGCAGACAGGAAATCATTTTCTGAGTGTGCTAGCTGCGCGTCGTGGTTTTGATTTAACCGTGTGCTCCTTGACACCTGCTACCGGCACTGCTGGCTGCTTCGAAGAGACCACAGGATCATCTTGCCTACCTAACTTGTCTAGTTCAGCCATGCAACTAACCCGATTCCGCACACCACCAGCTCCCAGAACAAATATATGGCCCTCGTGGGTCCATGTCCTTGTAATGCCGAATCGTTGGCGTGCCAGCAAAAATGTGTCATGTCGCGGCTTAGTCAAAAATTCAGACAGAGTAATACCTGAACTCTTTAAATTTTTCTTCGCAGCCCAGATCTTACTTCGCGCAGTGAAATCTTGAAGCTTAAACAATATGGGCCGAGGCTTGCCTGTGGCTGAAGCTCGGCCCATTCTGTAGCAGTGTGTAATTTCCTCTGCTCTGAAACTGTGTATGTTAAGCCTATTTACTACAACATCGACGACAGCCTCTGTGACATCTGTTGTCTTATCTTCAGTGATTCCATGAAGAAGGAGTACCTTTCTTCGTCTGTGCATCTCTAGGCTGTCCGTGCTTCGTGCAAGTATGTCCACCTGGCATTGTAATGCGCGAAGTGCACCTATTACGAAATCCTTGAATATGGAGAACTCTGCACCAAGAGTCACAGCATCAGGGGAAGAAGGTGCAGACGTCTTCAGCTGCCTCTCCTCAAATTTAGCCAACTTTGAGTGGAAAGATTCGGTCATTTGAGAAATTGATTCTTTGATGGCCTCCATATTGTGCGGTGATTTAGTGCCAAAACAATTTAATAGGATTCACTAGTGAATTGTTGTGTATTTTGAAGGACAACACTACCCGACAGGTATTGGTATATAACCTTTAATAATACATTTAATTTACACTTATTATTAGTGTCCAACTATATTTAATCAATAAATATGTATATGACAAAAATAAAGTAATGTTTGCCAATTAACTACCCACCGAAAAAAAAAAAAAAAAAAAAAAAAAAGATCATAATCAAAATTACTACAATTGACTTAATTTTGCTGCCTCAGTTTCCACGCGCTTGTGCGAGATCTACCTCATATAAACATAATATCATTGGTTTTAAATATTTTTAGGCATTAAATTTAACTTGACAATGCTGACAATAACATCAAGCTAGACCCAGAACACAAATATACTTGGTTTGCTGGCTCACATTTCATACAATAATACAATGCAATGCCATACAACACAACACAATACTATACAATAACTCTTCATTATACAAATACACCATTAAAAAAATACGTATAAAGGTAGTACAGCACAATGGGCGGTCTTATCGCCATCATTTTTCAGAGTATAAGGCTACAATATAGCTAAACTCATCATTGACTTATCTATATAAAAATGAATCGCTATTTACCTTGGTCACCGGATCTTTCGTGAACGGCTTGACCAATTTAGATAAATTTTGGTATAAAGATAGGTGGGACCGTGAGAAGGACATAGCTAGTTTCAAATAAAAATGGTAAAAATACAAAAATATAAACTAAACGACAAGCTCCTTTATGTTGCTATGTGTCGCGTACTTAAATTGTTTTTATATATATATTTATATTTCTATCTTTACAACTGTGCTTACTGCAGTATTGTGTTTCATCACACATTCAGAATTCAAAACCACAAATAATATTATACTGGTTACATGCATACCTATAAATAAGCCACGCTCTGGTAACTTTTGTAAACTTTGAATTTGGTCCGTAAATCCATAAAATCTAGTTGTTCAATCATTACATTAAACTTAGGACGTGCTCAAGTACGGATTAGAGGTACTTAAAACTGAATTTTGTAGAACGAAAGAAAAATAAATTGAATGAAATCATTTATAAATCTTACTTAAAATACTGTAATTCCTTCGCCTACCCCAGTTAAGGACATTATTGTGTTATCTAAATGTGAAAGAAGAGCTAAAGCTAAGCTAAACAAGCTCTCGCGACATATACTGTTAGATCCGAAACCCGGGCGTGTTAGAAAAAAAATGTAGTAAATGTTTCAACAAGTTGCCAACAAACAACTTACTTGTTCGGTGCTGTGTCCGGCTAGTAAGAATCTGGGAGAGGAGAATACACACAGTTGCTGTGTCCGCCTAATAAGAATCTGGGAGAGGAGAATACACACAGTTGCTGTGTCCGGCTAATAAAAATCTGGGAGAGGATAATACACACAGTTGATGTGTCCGGTTAATAAGAAACTAGGAGAGGAGAATACACACAGTTGATGTGTCCGGATAATAAGAAACTAGGAGAGGAGAATACACACAGTTGCTGTGGCCGCTGCAGGCCGTCGCTGCCAACGCCCCTGGCAGCGACCGACCAACATCCTTTTTTATATAATATTCTATAATTAGTTTTTGTTTTCTGTAGTTGTGGAAAATGTAATTTTAATTAATTTGTATTTTACTAATTTACATTATAATTTACGGATGCAGACCAAGACTCAATCTGATGATAGCTCGTCCACAACCCATATCTGCCATTTTTGTACGAAATCCTTTCAAACATCCAGAGGCTTAAATATTCATAAAACTAAAGCGCATCGTAACTGCCTGAGCCAAGCAGCACAGCCCCTCAACTTGGTTTTCAACAACAACGCACCCACTCTCAGTGAGCCATTTCACATCCGTTTAAGCAATCTAAAAAATAATGTATTTATATTAAAACGAATCCCTCGCGGCGCGAGGATCTCCGTCGCTACACACTTATCTCACCTCATTAATGAGTGTTTTGAAAAAAATTGTCTTCAAGCCTGGCATGACCTCATCCTCTTCCCATACATAGTTCTGCACGCCAAAAAAGATAGCTCAAGCCTATCCCTGACGCAAAAAATTAAAAATAACTGTACAAACCATTCCATCCCTTCAACAACGCGAACTTCACATAGCCCCTGTAAACAAATTAAAATTATTGAAAATAAAATTAGCGACGGAGACCTAAAAGGCGCTGCGCGTCTACTCTTTTCGAGTGACGTGCTATCCCCAGATAGTCCTGAAACCCTCTTGGCCCTACAGACTAAACATCCCCCAGCCCCTGCCACCCCTTACTTCTTGGACCCTCCAACAGCAATAGACTCATGTCTACAAATAAAAGATGACGACGTCCACAAAGCCATTTCTTCTTTCAAACCTGGCTCAGCAGCAGGTCTAGATGGACTTTCACCTCAACACTTGAAGGATCTAACGTCGCGTTCGGTAGGTGACGCTGGTGAGCAACTTGTTAGTAGTATTACAAAATTACTAAATTTAATGTATTCTGGCAACGTTCATCCAGATATTTTACCAATATTATATGGAGCAAACCTCATTGCCCTCTCCAAAAAAGATGGAGGGGTGAGACCTATTGCTGTTGGAACAACACTTCGCCGTCTAGCCTCCAAAATCGCCGTCACACACATTTTACCCAAACTACAATCGCTTTTTGAACCTATTCAGCTGGGCTTCGGCGTCAAAGGCGGCTGCGAAGCTGCTGTTCATGCTCTGCGCACCTACCTTGGCGACGATCAATGCGAAGTGCTGCTAAAAATCGACGTAAAGAATGCTTTCAATTCTGTAAACAGGGACACCCTGCTTTCAGAAATTAAATCGAACATTCCGGAAATATACAATTATCTGTTACACTGTTATGCAGACTCTTCCAAATTGATGTACCGTTCAAACGAGCTCTCATCCGAAGTTGGCTGTCAGCAAGGCGATCCCCTGGGGCCAGCAATCTTTAGTTTGGCAATAAATCCAATCATAAAAAAATTGACGTCAAAATTTAATGTTTGGTACCTGGATGACGGAACCCTAGGAGGTAATGCAGCTACTGTACTCAATGATCTTTCATCAATCAAAAACAGTTTCGAAAGCATCGGTTTAGAGCTAAATTTTAATAAATGCGAGCTTTTTATTCATAGTTCCTGCAAAGACGTCAATAACACAATTCAACAATTCAATAACCTTGCTCCCAACATCAAAATTGTTGACAAAAGTTCCCTTCATCTCCTAGGGTCCCCGATTTTTGAAGAAAGTTTTCCAGGTTACATTCAAAACTGTATTTCTAAATTTCAAAATCATTCAACGCGGCTTCTTGAGATCAGTCCACACTACGCGCTACTAATCATCAAATTCTGTCTTTTCGTTCCAAAACTAACATACGTGCTCCGTTGCTGCCCCTTTTGGAAATATCAAAATCTTCTGCTGCCTTTAGATGACTTAATCAAAAATAATCTACAATCCATTCTTAACATCCAGCTAAGCGAAAAATCTTGGACTCAAGGCTCCCTCCCTATCCGACATGGTGGGCTGGGAGTTAGAAAAATTTCTAGTATCGCATTACCTGCTTTTTTGTCGTCTATCCATAGCTCTGCTAGTCTTATAGGTAAAATCCTACTCCCTTCAAACTATGAGACTGCAGGCTTGGAAGACGCCAAGAAAGCTTGGCAGATTGCTTGCCCCGATCATAATTTCCCAGAAAACCACAAATCGCAAAGGTGCTGGGACGACGCTATATGCAAGCTGACAGCTAACTCCCTCCTGAACCAGTGCTGCAGTGCGGAGCTAGCCAGACTGCTGGCTGTGGGTACACGGGAAGCCGGCTACTGGCTCCAAGCCCATCCTTCCACAAGCACTGGTACATTCTTAGATCCGAATACTCTCCGTCTTGCAGTTTGTCTCCGCCTCGGGGTCCCGGTATGCGCCCCACATAGATGCCCCTGCGGAAATGACGTCGACCCGCTAGGACACCACGGGCTCTCCTGCCAGAGAAGTGCAGGCCGCTTCTCGAGACATGCCGCCCTCAACGACATCCTCCGCCGGTCTCTTGCATCCGTAAACGTGCCAGCCCTTCTGGAGCCAAGTGGCGTTTTCAGAAACGACGGCAAGAGACCGGACGGTATGTCTCTCATACCGTGGGCCATGGGTCGGATACTGGTATGGGATGCGACTTGTGTAGACACACTAGCCCCTTCACATGTCCACCAAACCTCCACGAGGCCAGGAACGGCGGCAGAATCGGCCGAAAAGGCAAAAGTAGTTAAATACAGCGGTCTCGGCACGGAATACAATTTTGTTCCTTTCGGTGTCGAGACCCTTGGCCCGTGGGGTCCTAGCGCGCTCAACTTCTACAAGGAAATCTCCAAGAGACTGGTTGACGTCTCAGGAGACCGAAGAGCTGGCAGCTTCCTCGCTCAACGTATTAGCCTAGCAATACAAAGAGGAAACGCTGCCAGCATCTTGGGTACAATGCCGCAGGGGCCCGTTTTAGATTTAATTTAGTTTTTATTAAATGTTTAAGGTTTTTATTTTAAGTTAGATTATTTTATTGTTATGCTAAATTATTTTTATATTATGTTTGTATCAATTAGAAATAAATTTAATAAAAATTAAAATTGTTTCAAAGCTCGAACTATATATTTACTGTTCGGCTTTTTGACATAGTGCATATCTTACATCACTTTATTTGGTTAGACCAAGAACATTGATATTGTATTACATATATATACAATACGATAATTAAGAATAGTTATTTTCACTACACACAATGTTAAAATCTTTTTACCAATTCGTAAATTTAATATTTTTTCCTGTCAGAAATTGATGTGTAAGAGTAGTGTTTGACATTCAGTTTGGTGAAAACAATATTAAAGCTAACCATTGCGTGCAATGATATTATATGTTTATATGAGGTAGATGTGGCAGAAGCGCGCGGAAACTGAGGCGGCAAAATTAAGTCAATTGTAGTAATTTTTATTTTGACGCGTATTTCAAGCGCAAGTCTAAACATATAGCTATCCTTTTGTATATTATTTGTACCGTATTATTTGTCGCAGTAAGCATGTTTATGTCGTAAAGGAACGAACTCTGAGCACCGCGCAGTAAGAATATACGTCATCTTTAGTAAAACATCATTGATTCCGTGGGTATTTTCGATCTCAAAATATATGGGAAATGCCATCTTGAGGTATTATTACCATGGCATGTGATCGATATTTTGGCAATGTTACAAGCACCGTGGTCACTGATGAACTGATGAGAATAGTTGTAATGTAACAAACCGACTAGGACTCACATGCTAAACACTGGAAAATTACTTTGTTACATTACAATTATGGGTTAAAACTCGCGATAGTTTTCAGACTCAAACTGATGAGGATAGATAGAAACCTTTTTATTTGCACACTATTTTTAAAACACACACACATACAAATAAAATAATTTCTATCATTATAATGACAGTTAGGGGCGCCTTATCGCATATAATGTTTCCTATACATGCAACAAAAATAATTTTAAATAAATTGTATAAGGAGGCGACTCTCCGCAAATACAGGAACTTCTCGAAGATGGTTTCTTTATGCAGCGCATTATACTGCAGTATATAATAAGTGGCGATGAATTTTAATATATTATGGGATCCATCTATGTCAATTTATACTGGGCACGTAGATACAAACTACTTCCATCTTTATTTGGTTAACCCAAAATACTAGCAAAAAATTGTATTTCACACAGTTTGGAATAAACCTGTCAATCAATTTTTTTTTAGGTTAGATATAGATTGGATTTTAAACTAAATAAACTTTATCCGGGTTTGATAAATTTTGTGACCTATTTTCAGCCGGTTTGATAAAACTGCCCAATAGGTTTCATATCGGTTTTGGAATAAGTATTGTTTTAAACTTTCACGGCTTTTCATAAAAAATATTATAACACGGGATAGTCAGAATTAGTTTTGGAGTAGCCAACTGAACTATCTTCGGCTTTTTTTTATTAAAAATTTGAAACTTTGGTTTGCTCTATTTAATATGTTACAGACTCAGATAAAATAACCGGAGCGGAGACTGTATACTCAAAGGTTACAGACAAGTAAAATTGTAATGATTAGACAAATATTGCTAGATTTATAACATTAACATATATAACACTCCCACAAGCGTCACTGTAATGAGACCATTACAGTCTCCCTTGGACAGAACATTTTCTGATACAGTGCGGTTTTCGTAATTTTCAAATTTTTCGGCCAAATTTTCTTATTGTTTTAATTCCTTCTAAAATTCATAAAAAAATATAAATTTGGTGAATCCGTTATCAAGTTATGGCGTGACCGAGGGAAATAGGTATCCATTTTTTTATACAATTCTTATTAAGTATATCAATTGTACAACCGGTTGTTTCTTTCTTTATTTCCCTCGAGTCGCAGTTTAAGAATTCAAAAAATCAAATTTATTGTAACTGTAACAAATAGTACTGTATCCTACTTCTAATCCTACTAATATTATAAATACGAAAGTTTGTGTGTAAGTGTGTATATGTGTATGTTTGTTACCTCTTCACGCTCAAACGGCTGCACTGATTTCGATGAAATTTGGTATGGAGATAGCTTAAATAGATTATAAGATAAGCTAATTTTTCATCATCACCATCATCACCGTTTTTCATCACCATGCGGGTACAACCGCAGAGCGCGGCTAGTCAGTATATAAACAAGAAATTATTTAAAACTATAAACCCATTCTTCATGAGTTATGATTAGGACATACTTTCTCATCATCAGTAAAGAATACCAATAATTTGAAAAAAACCGTTACTTCTTAGCTTCCATCACAAACACGCATTAGCCAAGTAACAAACAAGAAACTCCTTAACTCGCCAATGCAATTTCACCGTTAGCACGTCACACGAATTCTCCCAGACGTTCCATTCCATATAACCTAAATATCAATGGAACAAGATTCGAATCCGGAAGTTAGATTTCGCACGGCAACAACTCCATCTACCGGTTTATAAATAGACATGAATAATGCATTTCGATACAAGACTTTGATTTCATAGTTGAAACTTAATGTTGGCTTCGAGTTTACGGTTTGTTAGCCAGAAATTCTCTGCGCATGTTTACTTTGCCAATCTAAGCGGATGGAGCGAGATTAACGCGTAAACTAAGAAACTTGTAGTGGAACAATGTAAGTACAGGAATTTGATAACATAGATAATCTGATATTAGTTTGAAATCTTCAAAGAAAAAAGAGAAACGAATTTAATTATAGGTAATTTTTTTCACGGACAGACACAAAAAAAATATGTATCTGTCTAATTGACTGTGTTTTTTTATAGTTTTCACACTCATGCCCTGTGTCGCGAGATGCATGGAAACATACAAACATCCAAGACCCAGTACAACCATCCATGCTCGTTACATTAATATTTACCCCTGCCGGGCTTCAAACCCAGTTCACCGTGATCGGAAGTCATGTCTCTGACAACTTAACCACGGCTACCGTCAGTCTACGTGCCGAATAAGCTGAACTAATTATTCAGTAATCAGTAATCATTTATTCCCAGAAACACAAATTATACAAATAACATAAACATATTCTATAAAATTAAAGTAACCTAATAAATTTAATTATTATGCAACGGGCCCCAAACTAGGCATAGCCTGTATCTTGGGCGCCAAAATTTGTAACAAGTATTGTAACACAAAAAAAGACAAATTACATATTATAGGTATTTAGAAGAAGACAGTGCAACAATGGGCGGCCTTATCGCTCAAAGCGATTTCTGCCAGGCTATCTTGTACGGATTGGGTTGTAGATCCTATAAGCACGGGGTGATGTGTTTAATAACGACATATCCAAAAATAAACACTTAATACAATAAGCGCCAACTAATTAAGAAAAAATAATAATATTTGTTATAATAAATGTATATATATCCATATAATGTACGTATATCCATTTAGTATTTATATATTAGCTAGCCAATGCTTATATATATTATTTATATATATAATCATTAGCTTTAATGATTTTGAATAGATGCTTACTAGTATATTTGATAATGATAATGATAATATTTATTAATAATTACAAAAATTACACGTCACTTCGCACTTATTCACAATAGAAATAAAAATAAAAATAAAGAATATAAAAATAACATTTACAAAGATTGTAAATTCTTATATGTCACCGAAACAGTATATTAATGGCACAAGAATAATGAAAAATTAAATAAAAAGAATTATTACAGTTGTGTTTCATTTCATCTGAGAAACTAGTTCCCTAAAATTATAGGGAGCCATTTCCAGTAGTAATATTTTTAGTTTGTGTTTGAATATATTCAATGTTTAATAAGTGTTATGTTATTTTACATCATTATGAGCTTGCGTTTGACCACTGTTTCAGAAGTGATAGTGTGGTCTAGTTAAATATGTAAAGCGCTAGCCTAGAGCGTACCTACTTGATGTCCAAGTAGTACACGCTGTGTTACTTGGATTCAAAAATTTTTTTTTTTTTTTTATCACACTCAGACCCCTGCACTAGGATTCCCTGTATCGCGGGAGGCATGGACACACACAATCACAGCACACATACATCCAAGACCCGGGACAAACATCTACACTCATCGCACAAATGTTTGCCCCTGCCGGGATTTGAACCCAGGGTCCCGGAGACACAGAAGTCATGTCAATGACACTAACTACTGCGCCACGGCGACCGTCAATTGTGCTATAGAAATGGTGTGTACTATTTTGCTCCACAACTTGGCTGGGAAATCATTCACAATACATACCTCATTTAATATATAATTTAGTTCGACGTTTCAAACCATTAACTACGTGATTAGTGAGCCGACTCATATGACGTTTATAATACTATAATTGACGACTCTCATTGAAATTCCAGTACCATTTAAAAAACAGCCAACTTAGTTGTAGTTTCACTTTTTTATTTATTTAGCAAAAACATCCTTTCAATAACGTAGTTGTTTATTTATTAAATAAAAGGTTACAAGATATATGTGACATGAAAAATGTCTTAAAATTTATTAAAAATAAAAAAAAAGCTGACGTCTTTGAAAAGTAGGGTATAATAAATACATGACTTTCAAGCAATGTTTCGGTTTTTTCACCTCGAGGTGACCTTAGTCTTTCATCGATCCTCACCTCAGACTTCAGCTTTCAGTGTAGGTAGCGTGTTTTCCAACTTCACAGCAAGGTGACAAAGTACTACTTTGTACAGGCTAGTCTAGCTAACAACACCCTAGTTCTCTCTACTAAAAACTGTTACCAAACACAAATTGTATTCAAAGAGAATTAAATTATTATATACATATGTGGTATTGCGTTCAACAACTTCGTATATGCGGGCATTTTGTACATATCTGATTTTAGATTGCCTAAGGTTGTACATATTTCGTTCAGAGTTAAATAAGGGAAAACGGTCACTTTGCGGTTATCACATACACTGTATAGAGGTTTCAGAGTTACCTTTAGCTCTTAAAGTTTTAAACAATAAGTTGGAAGAATTCGCAATACGAGAATGGCGAATTCTGGTTCGTAACGTTGTTTCCGATTACGATAAGAGTAGGAGATCTTTGTTAAAAATGTCCTATATCAAAGTCTCATACAAACCTTTTACTACATAAAAAAGTGTTATGGTGTTAATATCTACATCAAAAAGTGTTATAGGCTAGATCTAGAATGTAAACTCTAAGGCTTTCACGGCCGGCGTTGCATGTTGTATGTATTGCTTGCTATGTGAAACTTTTGTTCCAGACGTTTCGTCGATCACTGCGGTCGACATCTTCAGTGGTTCAGGTCCGAGCGGCGACAAGAGCGTAGAACTCTCCTTCGCGGTGTCTTCTCTGATACTCTGATACTCAGTATCAGAGAAGACACTATCCTCAGTGAACAGTGAACACACCATCCTCCAAATTCCGAAACGGAATGAAAATACCATGGCTTAGTTTGGTGATGCGTTAGGGTGGTCACCATCTATGCTATTCTACCAGCTTTTATCCTTACCGGCTGCTATAGCATAGTTTTAGTACTATTATAATAATCAGACTTTCGGTCAAAAGCACGAAATTGCAGTACATATTTAATCAATTTGTACATAAAGAATATTATTATCCAGTTTATTTTAATTATCTGTAACATACAATTGTATAGAAATAGGTGTGACAACATCTTCGACCCCATCGTCACTGACCATCCAGTGAGATAGTGGTCAAACGCTAGATCTATACAGTATAAAAAAACAAGGTTGTGGCAAACGGTTGCATCGCGTGTCGGGTTGCCGTCTTCCCACAGATATGGTTGAGGAAGGCGATGGCTGGCACGCGTGTCAACTCGTGAACGGGTGCTGTTTGCGGACTAAGGTCTGCTCTGCATGCATACTCAAATCAGACTAGTGTTATGATATTGTGTGTTCCATTATGTAGGTATGTTAAATTGTCTTCTGGTTTGATGATATATAAAATGTAAACGAATTGAAGTTTGATGATAAAATAATGCACGAACCCTGGAGCCAGTGGAGTGTAATGTCCTTATTATATAAAGAAACATACACATTATTTAGCGCAATAGCTTTAAACTGCATCATCTATCTATGTAAATAAAAATGGCACGAAATCACGCGTGAAAGCCTAAACCATTTTCGCTAATTCTTCATTTGTAGTATTTGTTATGGCCAAGTTCTCTTAGCTCTCTTGGTTCTTAGGAAAGAAAATATAAGGAAGTCACGCGATAGATTAAAAAAATTAAGAAATCTTAAGAACAACGAACAAAGAAATCTAAGAAAAAAAAAAATTGGTTGTCTGTAAAGTCGGTTTACGGAGGATAGATTTACGTGATAACGTCATAATCATTTATGACTTTGACTTTGATTTCGACTTCGACTTCGACTTCGACTTCCACTTCGACTTCGACTTCGACTTCGACTTCGACTTCGACTTCGACTTCGACTTCGACTTCGACTTCGACTTCGACTTCGACTTCGACTTCGACTTCGACTTCGACTTTGACTTTGACTTTGATTATTTTATGTAATACAAAACTCAGGTGGAACGTTACGCGGAACGTTACTATTTTTCATTTGTGTTGCTGGCGTTCATCAATTTATAAAACGTTATCACGTCAAAAGAACGAAGAAATCTTAATATTCTTAACCTATATTCTTTTCTTCTGTAACCTTATGGCGTTCACTGACATATCTGTCAGTAGTTTGACGGTTGGCTAATACAGGACAACCGCGTACGTCGGGTCAGCTAGTATATAAAAATATATATTAATAAACCAGTCACCCATATTGACAAAAAACTTGCTACCACACTTGAGCCCGGGGCTATTCCAAGCCCCTTCAGGTCCGTTAAAGGCCTGTTCACACAGTGATAAACCAATATGATATATTTAATGTTCGGCACGCAAATAAATTCGTGTTTTGGCAGTATTTCGTTAGAAGTAATCTTATTTCATAGGCAAAATTTATGACAATCGCTGTAGTTTATTTTTTTGCGTTTTGGTATTTGTGGTAATGGTTTGTGTTTTTTGGAAGACGATCGGGTTTGTCGCAGATTCCATTACGTTGTATGCGGCCATAAACCTTCATCAAGGAATATTTTTTTATACTCGCATAATGTTTTTTTTTTAATATACAGTGTTTCAAAAGTTCAAAATATTTTTAATTCACACATGAACCAGATTGAAACTACATTAGGATAAACTAAGATTTTATTCCTGGCAATTTAGATTTATAAAGGTATTCATTATTTTATATTCTTCTCTTCTTATAAAGTAAAACTATCACTGATTAATTTACTCATTGACAAAAATGTTCTCCCAAAATAAGTGTTTGGGGATATGGATCATGTAAAAAAAATTTGATCCCTCGATGGAACTGATGGAGGGATTTCGAAAACTATAATCGGTGGGGGTAGGTGTCAAGATGAAAACACACAAAGATCCTGGGACCCTTTTAAAAATATGATAAAAATTGCCTATGTCAAACAAAAAGTGTTGCCATCATACAAAATAACAACAATCATAACTTTGAAACCATTAGAGATAAGCTTAAAGTCGTTGACCAAATGTCATGGGCACTGTGAACAATATCTGGAGAAAATGACATAATATGAAATTAAAGATTCGAAGCGCGTCTAAAATTAAAGATGCTCGTATGCGGCTGAAAATTTATTTATACGGAAAATAGAATTGAAGCCCTGATCGTAGACATTAAAAAATTGTGGTATGATGTCATTTGTTTTCATTTTACTGGATACCGATTTACGCTGTATACACGTCACTTATCAAGGCTGAAGACCGAGCTTCAAACTTGCGACGCCGCAACCTGAGCTGTAGGGGCAAGGCTGGAGGCGGAGCATCACACTAGCGAGGCCGTTGACTGGGATTCGTGTCCCAGTGCTGATTATCAAGATATGTTGCAGATTCTGCTATTCCATAATATATTTAATCGGCGAAGGAAAAAATAAAACTTCGTGTTTTCTTTGATGATTTACCAGAGAGCTCTATTATATTTTTGACCACAGACTAGAACCCATGGTCTACAAAACTATATTTTAGACACACAAAATATAACAGTATACGGATTTGTAACAGCCGTATGGTGAGCTGGCCGTCATGGGAAACAGATCCATTGAAGCCACAGGTCGAGATTTATATACCGTGAGGTCGAAGGGCGAGCTTCAAACGCACGAGGCTGCAGGCTGAGCTATAGAGGCGAGGCCGAACGCCGAGCTGGCTGTCATGGGGAATACATCAAAAACATCAGTTTTGTAACAACCGAGGCCGCTGGCCGAGCTTCAAACCTGCGAGGCCGAAGGCCAACCATTCGGCCCGCGGGGCTAAATATATAGAAAATGACATTAAAATCCCGCTAAAATTAGCCTTAAAATTCAATTTAAAATTAATATCTGCGTTGATGAAAACCGAAAGAATTTTCAAACAAACGCCACATAGCCCGTTGAAAAAGTTAAGCTTCAACAGCATGATTACAAATTGTTGGCCATCTAAATTAAACGATATAAATCCATAGCAATAATAATTTACAACGTTTTCAAAAAATCTTGTGTTAGATCATGGAAGCTATATATGGGCTATTAAGTAATTATATTAGAGGTTCTTTATTATGTGTCAATATACAATTATTAATTATTTAGGCTTTGCATTGAGCGCGATAAGCAGAAACTTACTCGGTGAAAATTCTACGAAAAACTAAACACAAGTAGAAATAAAAAACGTTTCTCCTTCCATCGCACCAATTTGCTTATGTAAATGGTGTGCCATAGCTCTGAATAATCCAACAGAAACACCTCCACGGAAAATCAACACTTCTTTGTGAATCATAAATGAAACGGCTGCCCTCCCGAGTTCCATTTTGTTTGTACGTGTATATGTGTTCTTCAGTTTTTCAGGCATATTTTCTTTTGCCCTAAACCTAAAAAAAATACTTCCGTAAACTTATAGTGTTCATTTTATAATAAAGTTCATACGCCGCGTCCCCAGACTAGAAAAAATGCATTACTTTAGCTAAAGTTGTATCTTAATGGTAAAAAAGTTTTATTATGATACACTTGTCAATAGAAGAGCTGTATCATACGTTTTTTTTAAATATATTTTGATGGCTTGTCTGTAACGACTGTCATCAAAAATATGTATTTGATTTGATCTTTATATTAAAGTTTATTATTAGATAAATATAATATTACATAAAGTTGCGCCCTGCGGTTTACCCGCGTATATGGTCGAACCAACTCAGAAACCTTATTTGGCTCATGCACAACATCTTTGCTAAAGATCATCACATTGTCAAATGCATAATTATAATATATTATTATAACATAATAATGTTAACGATTCTATAAAGGACATACAGACAAACATTCATTTTTATATGTAAGATTTTTGTTTGCGACAAGCGAAGGGTTAATGAACTAAACCGTGGTTATTTTAACATTATACGGTTACTTATCCAACTCTGATATTTGCAATTCAGTCCTGCTATAAAGTCATTATTCAACCTAAGAAGTATAGTTGTTGCCGGCTTTGGAATAGGATTAACTCTTCCATGAATAATTTACTCCACTTCCATACTATCGAATAGAGGTTAAGCATGCGACTTCATGAAATTACTGTATTAAGTTCCACTTCACGAGCCTCGTTTAGATCTGATGCAATAAAACATCAAGATCACGCTAGCGTTCCAGTAACTGGATCGAGCCAAATAATAGCGCATGAATTTTGAACGGCGATTCAATTGCGTATAAGCAGGTGATATTGTTCTTTGTAGGCATTTATTTTGCTTATGGTAGTCAGAGGTTAAGAGGTTAAGAGAACGAATTACATTACAGAGGCTCGCGGTTGTTTAGAGACAAAAGGGATGGGACCAATTCTGATACGTGTTGATTTAAAATATTACTATACAGATGACCTACGCGCTCAAAAAACCATAACTACTTAGATTTCTAAACCTTTTAGAAATGAAAAATAAACTAGCAAAATATGGTCACTCGAATATATTTTCTTTTTCTTCTTCTTTTGCTTCTCCACTACTGGAGATTGGCCGTCAACGCAGTGAATTTTTCCCGGTCTTGTGCCATGCAAAATAGCTCTTCTACGCTGGCAATATTCGTCCACTCTCGGATGTTTCTCAACCACAACTTTTTCCTTCTTCCAACTCATCGTCTTCCGTCGACTTTGACCATCATGATAAGTTGAAAAAGAAGGTATCTTTCATGCCTCAAAAAATGGCCAAGATAGGCAACTTTTCCCTTTTTGACGGTTTGCAACAGTTGTCGGTTTTTACTGACGCGGTTGAGAACACTGTCGTTAGAAACTTTCTGCGTCCAATTCGATCCAAAACGACGAATATATTTTAGCAATTATAAATAATTATGCAAATTTCGTCATTTGCCATTTGTCATTTGCATTTTACCTAAATTTCATTATCTATTTTGTGAGATTAGATAAACTAGTGTATGAAACTGCACATAATTTGGTCTTAAATCACTCGTGTAGCTATAAACTCGCCTACGAGTTTTTTAACCTACACTCGTGTTTTAAGAATCCTTATTAGATACAGTTTCATGAACTACTATTCTGCAGTAAACAAACATGTGTCAGTCCCTGGGGCACTTCGTTCTATTTTTGAAAACATTTATTTCAGCTCCGAATGATAGTTACTACTCACGTAGTATTCGAAATGTGAACGGGCTGTATCGACCACGTGATCAATCAATAGGTAAGCCAATTTAGCTGTAGACGTGCTATTGCTCCGGTAAGATGATATTCAGCTGTATAGACGAGTGTAAAAAAGATATATATTGAAATATTGCCAACACATTGTTCGCTCAAACTTGCGTAAATTCATAACAATCTAAAACAATAGGTCTCATCCTGTTTGAATTAAAATTCATCGTCTAACTCGGTCGGGGTGGTTGCCGTGGCGCAGTGGTTAGTGTCAAGGAGATAACTTCTGTATCTCTGGGACCCTGGGTTGGAATCCCGGCAGGGGCAAACATTCGTGCGATGAGTGTAGATGTTTGTTTGCTGTGATTGTGTCCATGATGTCTATGCTTTCCGCGACAAAGGGAACCCTAGTGCGCGGAACTGAGTGTGTTAAAAAAACGTTGCAAAGCTATCTCTGATACTAGACGAGTTTTATTAAATTATAGGTAGTTTTAGTCGGCACAAAAAAAAACGACTTATTATTATCCTGCCCCTACCCGCATTTTAATAAAAAGATCTAACTTTAGTGTTATCGTTCATAAGTGTTACACTACTTTGGACTATAATGTGACAGTAAAAAATCTTTTTTATTCAACACGATTTTAGTTAGTATAATTGAACAGCAGAAGTATTTTTTACCATTGTATTATTTTTTCTCATTACAAATCTATATCAAAACACCAATAGACCTGAAAACTGACTCCCTCAAATGAACTTAGCTCAATTAATGATTCATCATCACCCGGGCTTGGTCTTTGAGCTTGTGCTAGTTAATTATTAACACAGAACACAAACATAATTACGGTCCAAACATTTACCACTTAATTCGATTCTGTATAAACATGCCACTGACTGGTAGAATGGAGCGTGGCTTTTGTTTTAAAGTTTCACTACCAATTTGCGACCTTGGAGCTTAAAGATATTAGATAATTATTTTATGCTTTATTTCTTACCTTAGCCTCTTTATTCATAGACAGAATAACGATCCTTTGATAAAATGAAAAGGTTTCTTAGATCACAATTATTTGGAAATGAACAAAGGGCACAGTTATCGCTCAGTACTGACGGATGTACAGACATACGCAGACCTAACACGTAAGTCCGGGGTATCATTTAATGTGTAAAATTTATTACACTTATTTTCTTTTGTTTTTCTTATTTTTATATACTCACTTATTTTATTTATTTTTAAGCTATGTAACACCCCCGTTATTTAAATTTTTTTCGATCCTCTCCATGCAAAGGTTGCCTGGTAGAGATCACTTTTAGTGATAAGGCCGCCCATTGTCACACTCTATTTAAATCTATGTTTATTGTAAATATTGTTTTATATTTAAGGTGTAACAATAAAGTATTTTCTAATCTAACTAATCTATATCGAAATACTTGAATCATATAAATCTCAAACATATTTGACAACACAGCTATCTATTACAGCTCTATCAAAACGATATAGCAGAATCGAGATTGCCATATACTCTTACCGTACCTACACTGCACTACTAAAATGTTGCCAGAACAGGCCGTATAAAATACGAGTATTTTATTTAGGGGTCCAATTTAGTGCAGATATCTGCTATTGGCCCCGTCTTGGGATATTACTGAGACGCAAGCTACGATTCTATTTCACTCCAGCCCCTTGGCTCGTATGAGGGGGTATTGGCGTATTGCTGGTTCCCCTAAGGGTTCACTCTACCTACGTGATGCCAATATTCAAAACGAATGATGTTGCGAATCTGTTTCCCCGCCAATTTGAACGGTCGTTTTCGCGGAAAGTTCGTGTGTAAAGCTTAATGCGGTATGTAAATTACGCTGGTGGAATTCAATTTGGTTTGGCTACTGTCTCTAATAGAATTTGTTTGTCTTTATTGTTCCTTTAGCGTGCAGTTATATTTTTGTAGTTATATTAATGTTGACAGTGTTTGTATTTTTTTTAACTTGATGTGCAGTATCTCTGCGTAATACGTAATGTATGCGGAAAAATGATAAAATAAATTTTTGCAACATGTCGAACCACATAATAATATCTTAGCTCAAAATTCCGTTTCAGTAAAATGTTACTCAGTCTATTATTGCATATTAAATAACTAAATTAAGGCCAGAAAAAAATGCTTTTTCATATTTTCTACATTCATACACATACTTTATAATGTTTCTACGGGTATAACATGGCACTTACGCGTAGTCGATATCACGATCGACAATTGTTTCGGCTTCTTCCGGAAGCCTTCATCAGGATCTTGAGTGCGGGCGTTCGTCGCAATGTCCCGGCTCGCACTCAGTTCTTTTGACTAGTATAAGACTATTACCTAAATTATAAAACTATAATGACAACTATGTACCTTCTAGTGTGGGTTTATGTGCTGTTGTGTTTTTTTGGTCTGGCTTTTAATGCTTTTTTTTTTGTTAACTGACCAAAATTTTTTGTCTCCAAGTATCAACAAAAATTTAGGTTTAATTTTAATAGTCTTACTAACTAACTATCTAATATGTTAGCAAGCCTGATTTGTTAAATTTTGATGTGTTGTACTACGAGTATATACAATTTTTCTTTAATTGTAGGGCGAACCAACATTTGGAAATTTTATTTCACAGATTGAAAATGCGCTGGTATTTTGTTCTGTGTTTATTTTTAATTACACTTACACACTCAGAATACTCACTCTTTTTCGAATATATAATTTAATATATATTCTGGGCCCGCTGCTATCAGCCGGTAGCGGTTTAAAACATTTGAGTTATCTATAGGCTACCAATAGCTAGTGGATTGCTCAAATGTTATTGTAGTAGCTGCAGTATTGTAATAAGTTATTAGTATTTTAATAAACGTGGTCTCTGACTATAGGCCTTCTGAACAGGCTCAGAGTCGCACAACGAGCTATGGAGAGGGCTATGCTCGGGGTTTCTCTACGTGATCGAATCAGAAATGAGGAGATCCGTAGAAGAACGAAAGTCACCGACATAGCCCAGCGGATTAGCAAGTTGAAGTGGCAGTGGGCAGGGCATATAGTTCGAAGAACCGATGGCCGTTGGGGCCGAAAGGTTCTCGAATGGAGACCACGGACTGGCAAGCGCAGCATAGGACGGCCACCGACTAGGTGGACAGACGACCTGACTAAAATCGCAGGCAAGGGCTGGATGCGGGCCGCTTCCAACCGGTCCTTGTGGAAATCAATGGGGGAGGCCTTTGTCCAGCAGTGGACGTCCTATGGCTGAGATGATGATGATGATGATTTTAATAAAGGCATTTAATATTTATTTCATTTTATATATTATATCTTTATGTAAACGGCTACAAATTATAAATGTCATACCTGGAATTAATGTTGCGAAATATTAATTCAAGACTTTATAAAATTACTGGTAACAAACAGTTCCAAATTCTATAATCAAATCACAAGTTAAACAAAAAAGTTAAGGGACAGGTCGCGCGTACACACTGTCACCTTTAGATCGGCCAGTACACACGATATTAAACAATTTGAAGTATGGAATATATTATTATAGTTAATTGCAATAAACACAATGAATGTGAAATATAGTATTTTGTACGATATATATAATAATAGCTGCGCCCCGAGGTTTTACCCGCGTGGTGATGATCGATGATGATGATTATAGTGAAAAGTGTCCTTTTTGCCATACGAGACTATAATCTATCTCTGTGCCAAATTTCATCCAGATCCGTTGAGCCGTTCTTGCGCGATTGAGTATCAAACATCCATCCATCCATCCATCTAAGATTTCCTATTTATAATATTATAATTGGATGATTATCTTACTTGTAATATTTAAACATTTTGATTCTAAACTATACTTTCATTTGCTTAGATTTTATGTTTTATCTTCTAAAAGTTATCTCTAAAAATAATTGGTAGGTACTTCGTTATCTTTTGTCCGACACAAAAAAATCCTAAAAATTACACACTGAACACACAATTCTCCTGATTGATTCTCCTTTTGAAAGGAATAATCGCAATACTCAGTATCTGAATATGAATCAGAGTTATTTAATAATAATAAGCAATGAAGCCCACTTGGCCTGTGAGCTTCATAATACTGAAATATCTCAAATATTTTGAGACAAAGTAATTACCAAAAAAAATAACTCTTTATAACTCTTAAGGACTATAAACATAGATTTATTTGATAAGCACAATTGTATAAATGTACAAACAAACTTACATCGAAATCGACTTAACTCGAGATGACTTGGTAGGTATATTAAAAAAATGCTCATTTAATAGTAGCATAAGAAATATATGTTAAGATTTGGGTGTGCAGTAATGTTCTCAGAAGGTTTATGACCACATTTGCGAACCATGAAAAAGCAACACAAACGTTATACCAACGATTTGCAAACCCAACAGCTTCGAGCTTAACTCGAGGGTAAGCTCGTTCGTACGCGACTTTATCGCTCAATAAACAGCGGGATTATACCGTGTGTATCCCTACCCCATTCAAGCAAAACTTTTATAATTTTGACTCCTTTCTATTTGTGTAGATGATGTGCCCCCGCTTTCTGTTGATTTTGAAAACTGGGAGTCAAACGTTCGTTGGCCAATGAATTATTCAGGTCAGAACGGAAACTGCGTATTTACATAACCAAATTGGGTGCGACGACTGAACGAAATCGCGACGACAACGGAGCGGCTACGCTGCGACACGTTCACAATACAACCAATCGAATTCTATTTATTCAATCCGCCTATTGATAAGCTGAAATAACGTTTTTCTATTTTAGTAAGCTTCGGAGTTTTTTGTATAAACTCTATCGTAAGAACACACTCGATGATAGCTCAGCAGATGGAGCGTCGGCTGTAAACTGACGGATGCTGATTTGATCCCCACCAACGGCTCGAGCTTCCGGTGAAGGTAACACACCTTGCTAGCTACCACCCTCAAGTTTGAAAAACTCAGAAGCATTATTGATAGCCCGGAAGCATTCTGGTTCTAGCGTGAATACATCTCCGACCATATCGTCACTAACCATCAAGTGAGTTAGTTGCAAGAAAAACTATTACGTATAAAAATGTTTTTGACTCAATCGTCATTCTTCTACCAATGTTCGGGCAGTACATATTTACCCTTATGACCATACATCATACCCAAATTATTCATTTTTCTCTATGCAATTAGAAGAAGAAGGACCAGAATTACATGTATTTGGAAATAACTATAATTACTATCATAAATTGTAATGAAAAAGTTGTCCATGAAAAGAACAAATTTCAAATGCGCTGGACTAAGTTTACTCGACAGAATGTTGTAACTACTATCGATCTTCTGTTTAGGTCATTGCGTGACTACCACCAACTCCTTAAAACTGTCACAGTCACTGTTTCTGTTAATAAACGACGGGGCAATAAGGAACTCTTGTTTAAATGTCGTTTATTAGCTGTCTAGGAAGTTACAACAAATCATCTTATTAAATTGGTATTGGTTTTAGGATTGCACACAATACGATACGATATGATACGATATGATACGATACGATACGATACGATCCGATCCGATCGGATCCGATCGGATCCAATCCGATCCGATCCGACACGATACGATACGATACGATACGATACGATCCGATACGATACGATACGATACGATTACGATTGTGACAGTTGGTCATTTTTGGCTTTATAAGTTACTTTTTTAACATTAACCATTTCACCACGGGTAACACAGCAGGGTGGAGCTATTCTCTATTGATTACTGTTTCTATTCACTGCCGTCTATTCTATATTCTGATACTGTGAATTCAAAAGTTGTCTGGTAGAATTGCTACAAACGATAAGGCCACTCATTATAGCATCATAAAGTTATGCATTGATATTCTTTACTGTTGCTTTTTTTGCACTAGTTTGCAATAAAGTGTTTATGTAGTGTATTATCATTTTATTGTGTATCGCATTAACGCTATGCTAGGCAGAACTTCAATTCAAATATTTGAAGGAAAAAATTAGGCTGCTAGTGGTACTTGAACCCACGCCTACAGAATACCGCCCTGTCATGTCAACCCATCTCTTTCACACCACCGCTTTTCTCTTACAACCCTTCTACAAAGATTATTTGTTGTAACTTCCTACACAGCTAATAAACTTCATTTAAACAAGGGGTTCTTGTTACCTCGTCGTTTGAAATAGTTTTATTATTTAGACTTCACTCGAATATAGAACACCTATGTATTTACGCTGTTACTATGACACCAATATTATGAATCTATCCAAAATACTGAACCTCCCAGCGTAATGATACGTATCCACTCGCCACTAATGATGCCTGCGAGTAATGATACACTTTTCCTTTTTTCAGCTTGTGTCTGTACAGTCACCTACTAAAGTTCAAAAATAATAATAATATGTCAAGTTCGAATTTTTTTTTTTAAACATTAATACACACAAATGTATAAACAAACAAATGAATAAACGTTCATACGTGCTAGCGTGTATGTGTGTAAAATATAAAACATACACTAATTTGAAGTTACAAACATTTATTATGTAGCGTTTATTTGTAACAGTTACTTGGTTTTGCATGATTGTAGGGTACCATTTTAATACCAGCCTATGGCTAATTATTACTCGCAAAACAAAAAAACTGACAAACACACACCAAACAATTTTTTCACCCTTTTCAGTGAGCTTTGCTACTCACGGGATCAATTTTATTGTCATTGTGTATGTTCTCCGATGTCTTCACCTGCAGCTATAATATCGTCGAAGTATGCGTAGCTCTTTTCAGTTATTGTCGTATAACTCAATAACCGCTTGTTTGATTTTGATGAAATTTAAATAGGACCATCACGGAAACTCTATGAAACAAAAAAGAATCATCAAAATCGGTCCATAAACGACAAAGTCATCCGCGAACACACATAAAATATACTAAAAAGTTTAGCTCTTTTTTTGAAGTCGGTTAAAAATAGATTATTTTTCATTATATGTGCCACCCCAAAATAATAAGTTTTGTCTCTATTTTCTAGATACATTATTATTATTATTACCTAATATATATTAAAACATGTTTATTATTGAGTTGTGAACTTGGCTGTACCATAAGCGTTTGTATCTATCTGCTCATCAATCATGTATACATGAGTGAAACAAATGACCATTCATTTATTCAACCCGCTCTTGTGAAACTAAAACGAATTTAATTTGGTAATTGTTCGGAACATTACATATTTGATATTTGTCTATATGGTATGATATAGGAAGAATTTTAGCTGTAATTACCACGACGGTTTGGTGATCGCAGTTGCTGCAGTCGGTTTTAATGGTTTCACCTGCTTCACCCGCTGATTACCGCAGTAGCCGTTCTTCTCTCCGTGAGATCCGCCCCTTGGATACTGGCAAGCTGCTTCCCCTGCCAGGGCAACACCTGTTTAATGGCTGTGTTTCCTCGCCATGACTGTCATGAGGTCGTCATCGGAACTTTCGTGCCTTTTTTAAGAGTACCCACGCCACCAAATACTTCAACACTTCCTGTTGACCTTACCGCTTCTGGTCCGGGACTGCTTATTTTGATCTCCCTTAATTCGCAGCTATCCTATATACTATAGGACATGTTCGCTATCCACCACCTGTGACCCGGTAGGTAGCTGAGGCTCGCCCTTATAATACGTATAACGGTAAAATAAAGATTTCATTTGACGGAGACGACTCACGCACCTAAAGTTTGCAGTTGCCCTGGTCATAGTATCCGAAGATGCCACAGAAATGAAGTCTATGTTCGATGACCTTAAGGAATAGTCTTCAAAAGCGGGTTCTAGAATAAACACAATCAAGACAAAAGGTATGAGCAACATCACAAACATCAATACTGATCAGTTACCTACCAGTCTACTTGTTATCAGACTACGTAGACTTAGCCGAAGGGTAATTGAAGTAAATTAATGTAAACATAAGTACGAGTAGATATTTAGACGGTCACCGTGGCGCAGTGGTCAGTGACATTGACTTTTGTGTCTTCGGGACCCTGGGTTCGAATCCCGGCAGGGGCAAACATTTGTGCGATCTATCAAACATCTACACTAGATGTTTGTCCCGGGTCTTGGATGACATGGATAGACAGGTATCAGAGCAGGGTCGTGAGCTACAGATATATATTGTTGACGTTAAGACGAAGGACTTAGCTTCGGGCCGTGCTCCATAGGAGGCGATCGGTAGACGCTGATGATGATGTTGAGTAGTAGAGTCTCGACAAGGGATGTCCTCCATGGATGGCGCTCAAAAAAACTAATTTTGCCCACGGCTCTCGGTGCAAATGTCGCCTTTTATGGCCAAGCAATTAGGCCAAGCCACATTCAGCTTTATAAAACCATCACACCGCAATTGATTTTTACATACTATCATCATATTACACAAGATAAGTAGGCCGTTCAATTAAATAATAAATATGCATAACAATTATTTCAACAACTTTACAGAGTATCTATGGTATATTTCAGATACTGTTAATCTGTGGTCTACGCTGTTGGTACATTAACTACCTATACTTTTACATATACTTTTTAATTCTAATTTTTTGTTATGTACTGTCTGTAGATCCTAAAATAAATTTTTAAAAAATACTGGATTTTATTGACATCCTCGGCTTGCTGCTCTCAGGAATAGACATGTTCATTTAATGACGGTCACCGTGGCTCTGTCGTCAGTGGCGTAACTTCTGGTCCACGGGGACCCTGGGTTCGAATCCCGGTAGTGACAAACATTTATGCGATAAGTGTTTGTCTCGGGTCTTGGATGTTTGTGTGCTGTGATTGTGTGTATCCATACCTCCCGATATACAGGAAATCCTAGTGCTCCTATGAGTGTAAATTAAAAAAAATAACTTAATCAAGTGCTCCGTTATAATGTACAATCAAGAATCTAAGTACTCTTAATGATACTTCGAGGGTTCATAGCAAATTTTATTAGTGGATGAAATCCTACTCCTAGAAAGAGCCCGCATAATCATAATGCCATCGGCGTATTCACGAAACAAAGGCTTTTCAAGTGTTTGCGAAGCATTCCCGAATCAATACCGTGATACGAAACACAGTCAAAGCCTTCTTTGCAAACAAAATGGACCAAAATATTGTTATTGAGGCGAACAACGGAAAAGGAATGAAATATTCAAATTTTTTAACGCGCATGTGCTGATACGAGGAATGTGAGTTGGATTTAATAGCTTGTGCGGTTTTGTTTCCGAGTTAACTCGTACTTCAATGTTATTGTTATATTTCTAACCAATTTCAAAAAAGGAAGAGGTCGACTGCATATTTTTTTATGTATGTTTACTGATTTCTCCGTCAACTGTTGACCAAACAATATATTTTCGTTTCAAAGACTAGGTTTTTTTTTCTATTAGCACTGATATAAGAAAAAAAATGTTTTTTTAGCATGAATGCTAATCTAATTTTAGACTCCATATTCCCTAGAAATCTTTGGTCTCACTTAGTTTAAAAAGATACAACGCTGACGGCCTTAATAACAGCTAAATATAAAAAAATTCTTTACACTGTCAATAGATCAAACCAGCAAATGATTCAGATTCAGACCTTCAAAACGACAAGCGAGCCTCTCAGTATAACAAGGCCATTTAACCAGTACATAATCCCATCACTCCATCTCGTCGGAGTGCTTAAAGGTCGCTACAGACCTTTTCTACTTTAGTTCACGTGATGTCAAACTTTTTTTATTTTCGGGTTTGAAATTATTTTCACACACATAGCGAATGAGATAAGTAAATTTTATTATAATGAATTGATGGAGTCAATAATTTTGTTATTAAACTTTGTAAAATTAAGGAATGAACTATATAATTAAAGAAAGGCCAGGTAAAGAATATCTGCAACTATTCAGTTTGTATGGAAAAAAAACTGTTAAATAAGTATGTCATGATCGTATTTGGTGGAAATATGTAGTCTGTGCCTATCCCAATTGGAAATAGAAGTGACAGAGTAAAGAGATTGAACATGTAAAGGAGAACGCCTTTAACTTGTTTGAGTGGAGACCAATCCAGCAGTGGTTGCGCTATGGCTGAGATCATGATAATGATGATGATGATAATGATTGTATTTTTTATAAAAATTTAGACTTTACTGAATTACTCCATGCGAACTCAAAACAGAAATTAACAAGAAGAACATTATTTTGGTATTTTGTACAGATATAAATTCATTCAAATATAATAAATAACCTTTCCCTTTAAACATTTTGCAATTTGGGGTGTTCTTATTGATGGTGTTATTATTTCACAAAATTAAGTAAAAGAGAAGAAGGTGCATTACTTACGATTATACACAATAAGATTAAAAGTTTCAAAAATGGTTTGTAAAACACTAGCTCAAAAAGCCACGCGGGCCGTACTCTAAACTCCTTTAGCTGTATAATCCCGGCAGTCGAAGGACCTTAATATGAAGGGACAACGCCATTGTAGTAGGTGCTAGGTACATCACCCTTCGCAAGATTACGTGCCCGAGAGTTTTACATTAATTTGGGAATTTCGACCTAAAGTTATTGGAGAATTTTGGTATGAGACGTCAATTTTGAACATGATACGACCTTTGCTGGTGATAGATTGATGACTCGTGTGGTTTCGGTAGGTTTCGCTACTTGGGTTGTGACTATCCCTTGACGAGGCACACCTACTAGTTCATTTGCCATAAAGTGTTTTTGAAACATATGCAATCACTATATGTATATCTTCTGACAAAAAACTTATTTTTTTCTTTTTATGTGTTAGCGGCCAACAAACAAACAGTCAACTTCATGGTATGCGTATGTTTGTTGTCTTGACTGGTGCTTTAATATGTTGTTGGTTCTAGAGGATTCTGTTGATTTCTCTTACAGGTTCACAAATGTGTAACTGATGCCAAAAATAATGGTTTTTCGTCTTATTAAATTTCAATATTATGAAAAACCCAGTTGAAACGGACGATGCGGGACAGTTTTCATGTATCTTATTATGTATGCTATTCCAAGCTTTACGGAATTATTGCAAGCGAAGTTTTTGCGCAATACATTTTTATAAATATTGTCATCTGGCGTTTGACAACTGTTTCACCTGATGTTAAGTAATGACGTAGGCTAACTTGATCTTGCAATTTTACATTCTGCGGGGCTTTTGAGTATTTTTTGGACAAAACCCATTTGAGGTTTACATTTTTTCGGAAATAAAATAATTATATGAGGTTTACTATCTGAAAGACTATTGCTTTATTTACTTAAGAAGTCATAGCCATATAAAATAATTATTAATGAATAAGCGCGTCAGAAATCTCTGTTATGCATAAACACACTAACTAAGCTAGTCACACGTAAAATAATAACTAAAAACTTCCAAGCTCACGTAATGAAATGTAAATAAATTCCTAAAGTATCTTCTACCTAAACAAACATAGCGTTAATATTATGAAAACTTTACCTGTAAAAACAATTTCTCTGTTTTACGTAGGCACTCACTTTGTAACGTTTTCACGAAAATTGATGTAATCCGACACTTTACCAAAATCCCGACGGGTCAGCCATCGCCACCCCTTTGAATTTATCGGTCGCTCTTTGTCAAGTGGGGTTTTAAATGCAAAAAAATCTACGATAAATTCCGCGAGTCACCTTTAACTCGTTTGTCAAATAATGACGGACCAAATCAATATAGCCACTGCAAGACCTCTTATACCAATGCAGTATGGCTGTTTTTGCGTTAATTTTATATTTTAGGTAAGTTTGTAAATACTGGAACCTTGTGTCACTGTGGCCTGAAAATACGACATTCAATGCATGCACGGAAATATAGTGTTTGGAGTAATATATGGCCGTGCAATTCCGATTTCTGTGCTGTCAGAGCTCGGATCTCCTGACAGCTTAATAGATGATAGTATACTACACGAAGCAAAGACTATTCCCATCAGGTTCAGGTTATACCCGTTTTATTTTGACATGGTGCACATTTTCAACCTGTTTTTGATACACCAGATTGTGCTAACATTTTCGCAAGCGTTAATATAGATTTTGTCAATAAACTTTGAACGAAACTTTTTTCTACATGAAAATAGCCGCGCACTCCATTTCTTTTTTAAAGTATCGCAGGCGTATTGAAGCGTGAAATAATTGAACTCAGTATTAACTGTCATTTTATTTGTACAACTGTGACAAAGAGAAATGTTAGTTTGTATGGACGGTGAGTGCGTTATTCAATTGTTTTTACGATTGCGATACAGTGATTCTGACGCAAGTTATTCCTGCTTTAGGCGGTGTAGATCGGTTATAGTCGAAAAGGTAAGGTCAGGGCTAAATTTCATTACTTTTACGCCATGCACGCTAAAGTGCTTATTTGGTGAATATTTTACTTGTACTTCACGCCTGCGAACCAAAACTTAAGGAACCTCTCAACACCCAAATTAATTAATTATTTACGGCTGCGCGTGCTTTAAACCGGGACGATTATCAGCGAATATGCGAATGTGTTTTTATGATAAATAATATATTAAACATCACTTTAATATATTATTTACTATATTATATATACTCACTGATATAATCAATGTTGTATTTTGTGTCAATGACAGAAACATTGGTTGAAGTGAAGAGATTGGAAGAAATCAATTAATATCTAAAATTTATGAGAAAGCTAAGTCAACTGAGCTTTTGATTTTGTTTATTTTCTATGTTACACTTAAACTACAAAAAATATTATTATATTATTATTACAAACCTCCGCTCTAGGATTTCCTGTATTACAGGAGGCATGGACACACAATCACAGCATACATACACCCAAGACCCTGGACAAACACCTACACTCATCGCACAAATGTTTGCCACTGTCGGTATTGGAACCCAGGGTCTCAGAGACACAGAAGTCACACTGACCACTGAGCCGCGGCGACCGTCAATTTAGATGTAAAGCATATTTGCTATGATACGAATTTGGTATACGATACAATGTTAGCCTTTTCGTATACCGTGGCTTGTCAAAAACGAGTTGTCGAGAAATGCTGTTGCTCTTAAGCATACGCTAAGGGCTGGTAACAAGTTTGATTTAATAATGAAAAAATTTAGTACTCCAAATGGTGAATTTTGTGGCATTGCTGAGGATGTTTCCCATATTCTCATGGAATGTTCTAAACATACCCGAGAAAGAGAAGATTAGCTGAATACTTTTGAGATAAATAGATGAGATGCTTAATAATTTATGTCTTAGCCTCGCCTGCGTGCGATGCGGCAAAAGCTTAATTTAAGATACGAGTATTCCAGCATTTGTTTGTGTAAAAGTTTAGGGTGCGATGGGGCTGGCATACCGTGTTGAGAAAAGCCCCTGAATTACATTTGATTAATAAAAACTTAGCTTAGATTAACATTTTATCTCTAATGCACGCAATAGCAATAGCACTATGACAAGGGTAAGGTAATAGGGATTTTTATTAGTATATCCATGTTTCCAAAAGCTGAAAGTGCATTTGAATGACGCAATCAGATATTCATTTTTTTTATCCAAGCATACCTTATAAGTAAAACTTAAAACTATGAATAATAATATTCTATAGCACATATTAGACTTTATGACGTCATTTCAAACGTAGTTTTTTAAACGACTTCAAAAAAGAAGGAGGTTACTCAATTCGACCGTATATATGTTTTTTTTTTATGTGTATTCGCGGATAACTTCGTCATAATTTATGAACCTATTTTGATGATTCTTTTTTTGTTAGATAGAGTATACTTCTGTTGTGGTCCCATTCAACTTTCATCAAAATCGGACATGCGGTTTTTGAGTTATACTCCAATAACTAAAAAGTGCTACGCGTATTTTGATGACAATATTATTGTCGCGGTTGAAGACATCGACATCCCGTGAGTAGCACAGGTAAAAAAAAAAAGAAAAGGGTGAAAAAAAAAATTTTTAACAAAAAATGCAGCCGATTTCAACACTCAAAAGTGTGAAATAACTTGTCGAAGTCGGTACCATGAGCACAATACATGATATGTGATGATAGTTACTTTTGTGTGAACTATCATGGTACCGACTTCAACAAGTTATTTCACACTTTTGAGTGTTGAAGTCGGTTGCATTTTTTGTTAAAAATGTTTTTAATACATACGCTCGAACACAACACCAAACAACTTTTCTTACATTTTGTAATGTCTTCAAAGAATTTAATTTCTTTCTTTGTGCTGTTCATATAACACCCATTAAATTAACAATAGTGGATACATTCAGGTCATAAGTAGCGACGCAAACCGGGTTCGAAACAATTTCGATTTATTTATATATTTTAATTAAGATGTTCTGTAGGTACCTTCTGATAAAGTACATAATGGTGAAAATAATTTAAAAACTGCGCGATTTAAAAGGAATAAAGAAGAGATATTTTTTTAAAGGTAATAGATTACGTTTGACTGCTGTCATGTTAAATATAAAGACTTGAAGGACGACTTTTTGATGCGATGATAGCCCAGCGGTGGGAGCGTCGGCTGTTAAATTGACGGACTCTGGTTCGAACAACAGTTCAAACAACCTTTACATCTTCCTTCTCCTTATGGCGAGCAAGCAACAACTTCAACATGATAAGTAGGCGAATTGATCTTGACCTTAATTGTACCAGGAAGTTCACGGCGGGGGTGAGTTTTATCGGGTAGACAGTTAGCAGTAGTAAGTTGTTAACAAGTAAAAGAAATTTCTTTCGTTGCGAGTTCTCAGGGAATATCATGTACTGCTGTTTTATTGGCGGCCTTTAGTGTGAGACGCTACATGCGTTGACACTTTGGCGCCGTCACATCTTCCTGAGACACATGTTAGGGCTGGCGCCGCGGCTTATTCGGCGGAGTAATTGGAACGGTGAAAATATGCTAACCTAGGTAGTGGTTATATATTTGAACCGTTTGGGGTCGAGACATTGGACCCGTGGGGACCTGGAGCTCATCGGATTTTTCAAAATTTATCTGAGCGTTTGATCGATGCGACGCGTGACCAAAATGCTGGCACATATTTGGCTCAACGAATCAGCATTGCAATTCAGCGTGGCAATGCTGCTAGCATTCTGGGCACGCTGCCGGCCGGTAGCGGGTTAGAACATTTGAGTTATCTATTGGCTAGTGGATTGCTCAAATGTTATTGTAGTAGCTGCAGTATTGTAATTAGTTATTAGTGTTTTATTTTAATAAATGCATTTGCCCTATGAAAAAAAAGACTTTATTGTTATCACATGTTCTATCAGCAATCTTGTAATTATTTCTCAGAACCTGTAACTCGTTCCCTATAGTTATTATTAATAATATTATATTTAACTGTTAAAAACATAAGCTGTTGCTTTTCCAATAAATAAAGGCTACACCACCATTGACGGCTAGCTCCCTCAAGTTTTACAATCTGTTACCAAACAAATAGTATATTCAGGCAGCAGTCTTTGAGACCCAGTAAACATTCTATGTTCGTAATTATAACCCACATAACACTAAACATCAAGTGAAATAGTAGTTAAGCGTTGTATCCATAAGGTATAAAGATACCTTCCTTCCTTTTACTATGTATAAATATTGATCTACCGTCAACGTATCACTTTCCACAAACGCTTTCTTCCTTACCCACTTCTTAATTAAAGTTCTTGTTTGATTCTGATTGGCCTAAAACCATTTAATATCTTCAAATTTTGAAGGGAATTGTATAAAATTTAAATAAATCAATAAATGTGAATAAGTAGAAGATACTTATTACTTGTTCTTGTTTGTACAATGGCGACTAAATTTCAATAGAAAATGAAACTTACTAATCAAAACTTTTGAACAAGACCCAATTTTAACCTCCAGTGTTATTTAGAACGGGTCTGGGTGCTTCGAAAATTGAAATTTGTTTATTTTATCACTTTTAAACGTAGCTTTCTTTGAGGCCACAGCGATTGAAAGAATTGAAGAAGACCTACAATGTAAATTTGCTAAAGTTAAATAATAAAGTAATAACAACATATAATATAGATTAAATAATAAAGGTTAATAATAGTAAGTGTTCATATGAACATACGTAGTACGATTAGTATTTCATTAACGATTATACGTAGGTATCTTAATCTAGTATTAAATATGATCGATCTTTAGTGTGACTTTTGGTAAATGTAACAAAAACTAAATACAACCTCTTTCGTATGAACATATTGTATTCTTTTATTCTCTTTTAAACTCAAACTTGTAAACTTTTTATACTTCTATATGTATACTTTAATCAAATAATGCTTTGACAATATATCTCAAAAATAGACAATTTCTGTTTTCTTATGTTAGTTTAATCAGTAACTAAGTATTATTGTGAATAAGTCATGCTGACAGTCTACTACCTGCATTTTCAAGGCTTGGTACCCCAACAGATCTCTAAATTAGACAAATTAGGCCAACCTTGAGTTATACAACCTACGAGCTGCATTAAATTTGGTATAATGAGTTTCCCATCTTGCCACAAGAGAAAACATTCTAAAAATGCTATAAAGAGAATTCCCATAAAGATTGCAGTGACATGAATTATTGCCAGTGACTTTCAAAAGTCGAGAGCACGAGCAAATTTAAATCGGCCAAAGTTCGCGTTTTATGAAGTTTACTTTTATTATGAGGTGTAAGATTGTTTTTTAATGATGCTATTCTGGTATATGGCTATTTTTAGAGAAAATTTTTCTACAGTGAAACTTAACGCTTAAACATTTGCTTTGTTAATGTATTTTACTCCTTAATATTGACTGGAAGAGATTTATTTCAGCTCTCTTTGTATTGATTCTTAAATTTAAGTTGTATTATACATATGTACATTTTCCTGTTATATTATATAATGCATATTGTATGTGATTATTATGTTATATTATTATTATTATATTATGATTTCCAATATGACGCCAATTATGCGTGCTAAAGTTGATATATTGTTAATTTTATAAAACGTTAATTTAATATTATAAATAGCTATGGTACGTGACAACGTATACTTTTACTTATATATATACCAAGCAGTCCATTAACCTTTATTAAGTTCGTTATATTGTGTAAAGACTTACCTACTTTCATTTACCATTCAACCCTTCATTTCAGCAATGACAAGCGTATTTTATCGAAAATAAAAAGGCAGCGGACATTTTCGCATAAAACAGGTATGTACTCGGAATCCACACTCATAAATTACCTCGCCCTAAGGTCGCAGTGTAATCTTCTTTATGGGCAGTATGTAAGCTTACGTCGTTTATAACGGATAAGATAAACCTAGAAATATAAATATTTCTAACTAAATATATTGACTAAAATTGACTAAACATCTCCTCCCCCCCCCCCCCCCCCCATCTCTATCTCTCTATCTCATCTGGGTATCAAGAGTCGGCTAAAGGATTACATACCAGAAGGTGGCCAGTAGCGCCTTCTGCATAATTGTATCATAATTTACTGCGAGTACTAGTTTACCCCCCTAAAAACACACGAGAAGGCCTATATATCTTCGCTTATTCAACTGAACTAAACTAAAATTTTGGAAAAATAACGGTACTATTACGATAAAGTCTAAAATAGTATGAGAGTCAATAACAACACTAAAATTGAATGTATTTATTATAGTAGCGGGTACTTTTAGCTAAATTAAGTCGCCACTTATTTGGTGCCTACTAAAACTACCCGCAATTGGCCAGCAATGGAATAAAACTCGTCTAGTATTAATGAGAGCGTTGTATAGAGTTTTACAAATTTGAATTATATATAAATAATAGCGTAAATAGAATACGAGCTATTTCATTTAGAAGAATTGTAGTGAACTTTAGCTAGTTCGTGTGATTAATTGAATTAGGGCCAATATTACCAGTCAGTGTTCCATACATAAAATCTCTCATGAAATAATTTTAGAGCCGACAGTTTTTTTTAACATAATTTGTGTACATCTGGTGTACTGTCTATACTTGTATAGGTATCGCAGTGTACCCAACATTTAAAAATCCATCACGGTAGTGGCAAGTCACCACCAACTCATTTATATGACGTCAAAAATGACAGTTGCGTTATGCGAACTTAAAATTACTCACACGGATTATCACATATTAATCTATTTATCAGAGTCACAATTATGTGAGTTACAAGGAAATGGTGGGAATGATATTAGCATTTAACACTTGCACATTAGCTAATCAATCTGAACGTGTGATTATGGGTATCCTTAGAAAATATTTCTCTAAGTATATTCACATTAACGGTAAGAGAAGGGCGAAAAGATTTCATTTATAACTTGATAATGGAAATTTCATTATGTCTTAATAATATCACACCTGTGCACACACATTTTTATTAAATTACTTTTATAAGCTTGCGTTTGGCCACTGTCTCACCTAATATTGTGACCAGGTGGTAGATAGGTTAGATGTAGAACGCAAGCTTAGAAGGTGGCTTGTAAGCTCCAGGATTGTACCCATCGGAAACACAGACTCAAGCAACTATGTAGTATTTCCACAACAAAGCGATGGCGCCTTGCCGTACATGATAAAATGGGTATGGTAAAATTGAATTATTTAATTCAAATGCTTCTTCTTAAATGTATCCAGCAACAAGCAACTCTACGTCAATATTTAAGGCTTTGAAGCCAGTGATCTTATTCGCTCACCTCTCGATTGACTCTTTCGATACATCTTTAATACTAGCTGTGCCCCAAGAGAGAAACCCCGCTGGACTACGGTGTGCCCACCACCTCAATTATCTCATAGAAACTTTACTTTTTTCGGGGTAAGTAGCATCCTCTACGGATTATCTCATTTTTAATTATTAAATTCTGGTACTCATTTTTTAAATCGATTTAAAGGGGTGGGGGGAGGGGGGCAGACCCACCCTTGTGACGGGGAAGTTGCGAAAACTCCCCTTTTCTGATATTTATACATTTCTATATATATATATATGTATATGATATTTTAAATTTCTAACCTCACTACTTTCAGACATTGATTTCGGGAGTGGGAAAAGGGAGGATGGGGGAGAGAGTAGGAGGGTGGGAGCCCTCGTATCAAGGGTAAGTTGCGGCAACACCCCCTTTCTGCCTTAGTTTTTACGATATAGATTTTTTTTTGAAGATATTTGCATCAATTGAGATTATATTTTGTGACTGATCCAGTGCTGCGGGAAGTACAGTCCTTAAGTGAGTTATTCAGTCGTGTAGAGAAACCCATCAGTAAGCTCTAACTTCCTGTGTATGTCCTTTTCTGTTTGAACTAAGTACTAATTGTTTTGAATAAATGATTTAACTTGACAAGTAATTAAGAACTTTGTTTTGGATTTCGTTTATGTTAATTTCTTCGAAATTGTTTCGGTCTAAGTACGTGATCGGGCAAAGTTTTAATACATTAACGTTTCGCTTGAATATGTATGTAGGCATATAATTTATAATGTATGTATGTTTGTGTACACGGGTGGACGGTTAACGTGCCTACTTTGTTTGGTTGTTTTGGTTAATGAGGTAAAATTTTCGGATACATCAAATACCGGATATTTCGTTTATTACGGTAGAAAGTTTTATAGACCTTTCTCGATTTAACATGCTTTTGAAGCGATGATAGCTCAGCGGGGGGAGCGTCTGCTGTCAAACTGACGGACACTGGTTCGATCCCCAACAACAGCTTGAGCTTCCGGTGAAGGTAACACCGTTATTAAATTCCCAGCATGGGGGAAGGGTGCTTTCGAGTAACCCGCCTAGCTAGCTGCCTGGCTAGCTACCACCCTCAAGTTAGAAAAGCTGTCACCAAACACATAGTGTGTTCAGGCATCAATCCTTCAGAGCCAGTGAGCGTTTTAGGTCTTAGCGTGATAAAACCTTCGACCTCATCATCACTGACCATCAGGTGAGATAGTGGTTTAACTCTAGATATATATGTATATGTACAGTATAAAAAAAATCGGCAATACTGTACAATTTGTCAACTTATTCCATTAGAAACACAATAAAATTGGTTGTCATGTGTTGAGTAGCTACCGCCAGCTACCGGAGGCCTACATCCAGCAGTAGATGTTCCATGGCTAGAAAATGGTGAGAACAACTTTAGAAGGAATTTTCTTTCATTTGAAAGTCTATGTTTTCAAATTGGTTCGATAAAATTTCATAGGAGTAGGGAGGGTAGACAGGTAGTGCTTTTCATTTTCAACAAATTGTTGATAATGCTTCTTTCTTATGTAGTGGAAGTCATTTCTTTTATCGTTATTGTAACTATGTAATTATTCTTTCATTTTGAAATATAACCAACGAATACGACCAACATAGCTGCATATACACTAAAATTTTGACATATTTCTTGGACACAGGTTAAGGAAAGATTAAACTCTCATCTGGTTACTAAAAGAAATCGGTTTATAAAGTTTTCAAGTAATAACTATAATATCCATTTAAGTTTTCCTACTAGATACAGTGCAAAAACTGCATTCTTAACGCCGAACTTTTTCAATACTGGAACACTCCGTAACACTAGCGACAAGAACTACCACAACTTGTACAATATCAGCCAAAATAGTTGACTACACGTTACGTAAATAAAAAAAAATTACAAAGAAATGGAACTTTACCTTAATCATATTCTAAATTATTTCCGTCATCATCATCATCCTGTCCATTCAAAGGTTGCCTGTAAGAAATTGCTTAAAGCGATAAGGCCGCCAATTGTTCTACCAATGTTTTATGTAATTTATATGTATGAGTGTGATAAAAAAAAAAAAAAAAAAAAAAAAACTATTTTTTAAGGTGTTCAATAAAGTGTTTTTGATTGATTGATCGATTGATCATCATAATCTTCATCACTTCAGCCATAGGAAATCCACTGCTGGACATATGCCTCTCACATTGATTTCCGCAAAGACTGGTTGGAAGCGACCCGCATCCAGCCTTTTCCTGCGATCTTAGACGGGTCGTCTGTCCACCTTTATTTAAGTTACCATTATTCCAGTTCTGCAATATAATTGGCAGGTATTGTACAAGGAAATGTGGAGCATGTATCGAAGCGAACTGGCGAACTAACGAGAAAACTTCCCTTATAAAATCTTCCATTGAATATTAACATGTTCTTTATTGGTCATAAAATGCTATTAAAGTATTATGGGTGTAATAATCGAGTTTGTGAACTGTCCTCGCTTCGGATGGAGTTATGGGCCCAGGGGTTTCTAGTTGATTAGCCGGTGAACGGTGTAGTTAAGTTAACGGAGCTTGTTATACCGTGTTCGAGTTACCTTAGTTAGGAGTTGAGAAATCATTACATTTAAGGGGTTCATTTCCCATACAAAGAGCAATCATGATTGTCAGCATTACAAATCAACCAAACACTAACAATGTCGAAATGTATGTTTGAATATATATTATGAGATTTCTATTCACCCAAAATTAATAAAAAAATGCTAAATAATCTAACTGGATAATAATTGAAGGATCATAACAATCATGCGTAATTTTTTTTTATAAAATTAATTCTTGAAACTATGATATTATAGGTAGTTGTAGTTTTTAGACTTTCGCGATTCGAACTCTTTGTTAAAAAATCAAACGGAGCTTCATCGCCAGAAAAACATTTTCGGTCACGGTTCTACCAGTGCATTAGCCGCTTGAAAGCTCATCCACATTGTGGATGTTCAACCCCATTGGTGTCGCACACTGTGCGGTTCTACCAATCTTTTTTCCTATACACCTGCAAAATGTGCAACGAGCTTGCTCCCTCAGTGTTCCTGAGTAGCTACAATATGGGTCTTTAAAATGCGAGTTAACAAAGTCTTCAAAGGATTGCACACAGTATTAAATTATTACAGTATTTCCATAGGCGATGCCTGTCGCTTACCATCAGACATAAAAAACATAATCAGATTCCAAAAGTTATGATAATCTTTATTGGTGAGATATTTTTTTCGTTCTCACTTCAGGACTTAGTCAGGACTTAGTAGTTATAATCCAATTTGAAATATTATCTTTCATTCGTAAAGATACTAGTATACTTTCCAGTTTGACCCACAGATTTTTTAATAAAATCAGTATTAATTAAAGTTGGTATTTCTGTGTTTTAAAAATCAATATTAAAAATGTTCCCGGACAAGTGGTAGAAGTAAGTTTTTGAACTATTTAATTAGTTCTCATACTAATGAAATCGAGCGAATGACAGACTGACCGTCAGTAGTAAGAAATTTTAAAGCGATGATAGCTCAGCTGTGGGAGCGTCGGCTGTCAAACTGATAGTCTAGCGTGATAACATGTTCGACCACATCGTCACCGAACTAAGTGAAATCAAAAGTGACAATCTCGTTTGCAGGTAGGGTAGTTAGGTACATACGCAAATGTTTTATGCATACAACTCAATTGCTTTTTGGAGGTTTTGATTTTGAATCAAAATCAAACGATATAATGATTGAACTACTTGATTGAACTATTAGTTGGAGTTTATGGGGTTAAGGTTTGATGTAATTTAAAAAAGTTGAAGTAGGCAGTAAATGGTCCAAGATGAATCGCTGCATAGTTTTTTGTTTATCTAAATGATGTACATTTTTGTACATGTACATCATTCAATTACGATCCAGCCTAAGAAGATTTGTTCACGTTGATCACGTGATATATCCCTATAAAGTGTTAATCTCATACATAATATGTATATGCGTTTATATATATGTAATCTCATACATATGTATATTTAGTAATACAATATAGTTATTTATGAGAATCTGTTCATCTTTATGTTAAGGCCCCTTTCGGGTCAAAGGCTCCTCCTATATTCTCCATTTTTTTGAATCCTCTACTTCTATTTCCCAATTCCTGCAATTGTTTGTATTTAATTAACCCTCCGCTCGTTGGGGCGTCTTCGTATTCTGTGGTCGCTCGGGCCAGGGCAAGGAGTGACTATTTTTGTCCCTCATATTTTCATACTCTATTAGATCTGGCGTTTGACCACTATCTCACTTGATGGTCAGTGACGATGTGGTCGAAGATTTTCTCACACCAGACCTAGTATGCTTACTGGCTCTGAAGGAACCTACGACCATGCTGGGAATTTTATAATGGTGTTACCTTCACCGGAAGCTCAAGCCGTTGTTGGGGATCGAACCAGTGTCCGTCAATTTGACAGCCGACGCTCCCTCCGCTGAGCTCTCATCTATCATCCGATGCGCGTGCTGAGTGGCCAGCCCATTTCCAATTCAAGTGCTGGAAGTGATGTAGATGATATATTTTTTTTTTTAATTACTTGGTATACTATTGCAGCGTATTAAGACAATGATAGAGTGTTATGCCAAAAAACGACATTTATATTTTTGAAAGCCCAGCCGTGTCAAAGTTCTCTCATAGGCATAAAATGTTTCAACAAAAAGTTGGCTATGCGAAAAAGCTTTTAAATAAAATAAACTATATCCCCGGAAAAAATGATGCCATTTTTTGAGGACATATCAGGCTGGTGTTGATCCACACTACGAGTTTGTTGTGCGAAATCGCGCCAAAACTCAAGATAAATATGTTGTATGTATTGCTTTCGGGCTGTTTGGCCGTGGTCTATGTGAAACTTGTGTTCCAGACGTTTCGTCGATCACTGCGGTCGACATCTTCAGTGGTTCAGGTCCGAGCGGCGACAAGAGCCTAGAACTCTCCTTCGCGGCGTCTTCTCTGATACTGATGACCGCTCGGACCTGAACCACTGAAGTTCCAACGATACGTCTGGAACACAAGTTTCACATAGACCACGGCCAAACAGCCCGAAAGCAATACATACAACATGCAACGCCGGCCGTGAAAGCCTTAGAGTTTACATTCAAGATAAATACCTTAACTAACTTTCCAATGTAATTGTTTATTTTTTTATGTTTGTTACATACATACGGCGTCACATTTGACCCTTTCATAAGCCTTTTTTTTTTTTCTTTTTTTATTCAATAGGATATACTAACTATAAACCTATTTAATTTCAGTAGTTATGTACAATTTTAAGCAAATATCGACATTTTTCCACGGAAAAATAAGTTTTCCTCACAACTTTACATTTATGAACTGATTGAAAAAAGAACATTTTTGTCCAAAATATGAATACAACTTAATTTTTTTAATACTAATATCTCTTAATTGCACTTGTGAAATACATAAGAGTACTTATCTAGTGTAAATATTATAAATCCCAGAAGTACCAAACAGCTAATTATATAATATGTCTGGGTATGTATATGTATATAAGTATATATCAGTCATCAGGTTACCATAGCACAGGCTCTGCCTTGTTTGGGACCTCAAGACCTTGTGTTAATGTTAATAAACAAATAAAAATAAAATAAATAATGTTTATCAAGCTACGACGTTTGTATAAATGAAAAAAAGTTGGTATTCTTAAACATGAAAGTAGTATGTTTTTTTAATGAAATAGGTGCCAAAGAAGTAGACGGTTCGCCTGGTGGTAAGTAATCACCATCACCTCTGGATATCTGAAGGCCCTGGGAGCGTTACGAAACGTTGCCAATCTCCAAACCATACTCAACATTTTGCAGGTATATGGCAAAAACGATCGGTTGAATCGAAAAGTTTGTGAATCTACTCAGTCAATTATATGTGGATGAGCCATTGCGGATACTACGGTAGTAAAACCTTGATGCTGGAATAAAGTCGAAGAGTTCGTCAGAACACTCCTCATAGTATATACGGTAGAAAATACATAGATACTTTTTTTTTATAATATGACACAACATTCACACAAGGTCTTCAGGTCCCAAACTAGGCAGAGCCTGTACTATGGTAACCTGATGACTGATTTATACTTATATATTTACTTATATACATATACACACCCAGACACAGGTCAAACAGTCATGTTCATACTATGTTTGACCTGTCCGGGAATCGAACCCGGGACCAGTGGCTCAGAAGGCAGAGTGCTACCAACTGAGCCAACCAGCCAGACAAATTCTTTCTTCATATACTGAAGGGCTCTAGGTCTTCTAGGCATCGATAAAAAATGTGGTTTCTAAAAATGTAATATCCGTTCAACCATATTAGTACGAACATAATATCAGTAGTATCAGTAAGAGACAATAAATAACTATTCACGACAACCTCATTATGCTTTAATTGAGCAAACGAGCACGCCCCAACTTTTGCAATGAATTAATTAACCCAAAACGTGGACATCGGCATAAATTTTCACGGGGAAACTTTATTAAAATTTTCGTTACTTACGACAACTTCATCGTGATCGGTTGTCGAAATGGCCGCAAATTTTCGGAAAATTTCTAATTTAGCCTGTCATTTTCCTCAGTATCGTCGTTACTGAAACCTTGGAGAGACTGTCCATTCGACTTATTGAAAAACTTCTGCCATAATGATGACAAACTTATTCCAATACCCGTTCCGTAAACAGAAAATGGCATTAATTAGTAAAGTTATATTGAGTAAGCGTTATCAAAAGCAAACTAATTAAAACACCAAAGTGCACGGTGTTATGAACTTACAATAGTTGATTATAACGTAGCTTATAAGCTGACCTGTAGCCGTAGCCAAAGTAACATTTGACAAGCGATAACGCTGAGAGAAAACATAAAAAATGTACGAGGTTGACACTTCAAAGCTATATATCACGTGATCAACGAGAACTAATATTCATCGCTAGCAGTTAGAGAAAGATAATCGCTATAAAGCGATGCATCTTGTCTAGGCCCGGGGGCAAATGTTCTGCCATTTAAATTATCGAAATATCGAAGTAACCCGACAATTCATTTAAAGAACTTCACGTCAATGAGCGACGGTTAAATCATTTGGATAAATTTACATACACAAATACTAAATTTGCGGCTTCAAATGGGGGGGGGGGGGGGGTTTAGTGGAGATAGAAGGGTGGAAAATACTTTATGACCTATTTATATTCATAGTATAGTACAGTATAGTATAGCCTTTATTCCCATAAAACTTAAATAACATTTAAAATGAGAATATAAATTGTAATTAGTAGTAGTGAATACAAAAATAAATAGAAATAAGAAATATAATTATAAAATATCGATTCCATGCATTAAAATTCAGTTATAAAAAAATATATCATATTATTTTCTACCTACTTAATTCACATATTATGTTATTTTTTGTATATATTTCATACATATTTAAACGGGAACTCCATTTGTGGACAAAGGCCTCCTCCATCCTATTCCATTGATCTCTCTGTTGGGCATGGCGCGTCCACCGCGCCACCAACCGCGCGTAGGTATATTCATACCTACCAAATATATTTCAAAAAACATTAAAATTTGTCGCGCCGTTTCGGTAATGTGCGACAAAAATAATTAGCGTGACACGAATTTTTATAGTTTTACAAAGATTACAACTCAAAAAGTATTCGCTTTTAACTTCAATTTAAAATAGAATACTACAACTAATTTGGTATATAGAACCTTTAAATTCACCACAGTCTCGAAATATCGTAGCTAATGATTTTTTTGCTGACGCATCGGTAACAAATGCACTTTCCAAATAGTGTTATAAATATAAGGAACGAAATGGTAACCCATCAAAAAACAAATAGTAACCGCTCCCCTGAGCCCGATTATGGCACTGAATATTCAATTTCCTATGTTCACCCTACTCTAAAGATCTTTTGTGTTTCCGGCAGTTGTATGTATAGCAGAACATGTTCTTGTTTGTGACATTTTACCTCACGAGGCGAGAAGTGAAATTGTGTTGTGAATTTGGTGCTTTTACATATTGCCCGCAAATAATAATGTTATGGTAATGTAAAAATGGGTGTTAGAAAAATGTCAGGTGTGTTGTTACAAGTATCAAGACAATAATAAATATAATTGACACAATTGTACTGAAATAAAAGTTAAGAGTTGAAAAATATTTTTCAGAAGAGTAATCCTTTCGAATTTAGTAATTCTTATTTAAACATACAGTACAAAAGTATAGGTATTTATCCTCTCAAAGGTTTCCGTGTTGTAGCACAATCTATCAACAACTATATACCAATCAACAAGTCATAATCGCATAAATCGTCACCGCACTGACGCGAACAATAAACTTTATGGCCAGCACTTTCTTCAAGGAGGTTACAAAACGATGGCACAGTAAAAATTAACCAGAATAACATCTGTGTACAGAACAGGCATGTTATTCATTATGTTATGGCTTTATTAATATCTAAATAAATTCATGAAATATTTATATACTAGCCCCAGGTTTTTTGGCAAATTAATTATCGGATAAACATTATAATATATATACATATTAAAGAACGCATAGGCTTTTCGTTGTACATATAACCGCTTCGACACAGCGATTATCAACTTTACTCTCAGTAATTTAAGGTACTTGATGGGCTGCTCGTGAAGCTTTCATAATGTAGAAGATTTACGCTTTCATAATAAATGATTCTTTATAATATTTTTATACTGTATAGATCTAGCGATTGACCGCTATCTCACTTAATGGTCAGTGACGATGTGGTCGAAGATGTTATCATGCTAGACCTAGAATGCTCACTGGCTCTCAAGGACTGCTGCCTGTTGAGGGTGGTAGCTAGCCAGGCGGGTTACTCAAAAGCACCCTACCACCATGCTGGAGATTTGATAACGGTGTTACCTTCACCGGAAGCTCAAGCTGTTGTTGGGGATCGAACCAGTGTCCGTCAGTTTGACAGGCGACGCTCCCCCCGATGAGCTATCATCGCTTCAAAATAAAACTAAACTAAAAAATTATAAAGATTCAGGAGTTTATTTGCGGAAATCCTTATCAGAAATGATAAATAGATCTTAATAAAAATGATAGATACATAATACATACTTAATTGACTGGCCGGTTGGCGCAGTTGGTAGCACTCTGCCTTCTGAGCCGCTGGTCCCGGGTTCGATTCCCGGACAGGTCAAACATTTGTGTGTATGAACATGTCTGTTCGACCTGTGTCTGGGTGTGTATATGAATATATAAAAAAGTATGTATATAAGTATATATCGGTCATCAGGTTACCATAGTACAGGCTCTGCCTAGTTTGGGACATGAAGACCATGTGTGAAAGTTGTCCCATATTATTATTATTAATTCGCGTTAATACCCCGAGAATATCTTTGAATTTATCTCGCGAAATTAACACTTTTGATGTCAGTTTTGAAAAATTAAACCAAGGTGTAGGAAGTACTTTGTTTTAACGGATACCAGTGTAATTTTCTTACTGCCTTATTTTTGACCGTGCCATTAAGATGCAAACCCGGTGGTATCGTAAAGATTTCGTGCTTAGTTCTCTCGGAAACTTTGGGAAATGTGCTCCACGGGGGTATTCGTTTCTTTTAAAGTGAAGACAGAATTTGAGGAGAATTCTAGTTTTAGTTTTATGTAACTACTTTGGCGATAAGGTTTCTGTTGAGGAAAAGTTACTTATAAGCAGGAAGTTTGTTGTGTCGGTAAGGAATACACAAGAGAAATGAAGGTAAATTTTCAATTTGTATTCAGATTGGTTGTGGCTTACTGAAGGGTGGGGCACTTATACAAGAAATCATTTTTCCGGAATACAATCTTTATATAACTAGTAAGTATTCATAAATATTTATTTGTTTAAGATTATTATAAGTAAAAGTTTATTACACGCTAGTGCATTACGTACACCTTGTCGACATCAGAAATATGAAATCATAAGTAAGTACGTACACTCAAATAAAATAAAAACAGTTTCGCTCAACATTGTCTTACGTGAAATTTCATACGACTTAAAGTCCGATCAATCAATTGGTATAATTAAGATTTTTAAAATAAAAGTATTAAACCGTGTAGAAGAAGTAGAGAATCTAAACAGAAGCTGTAATATCTCGATTGGAAATTCTCGTGAGTTTGACACATTATTATATATATGTGGTATCTGGCTTTACTCACGTTTATAGTCGAAGTTTCGACCTAGGTTTCGAGCATGTCCGATGCTCATCCTCAGGTGAGTTTACGCTGCCAGATCGCGGCGACCACTGTAATATCTCCATTAGGTTCTACTTATTATTTGTAAATATTTAGATTAAAGTTTTGTACAGCTTACCTGGAACGTTCACATTTTTTATGCTTTGTTTTATCGTTTTATTTATTCCTCTTTATATATATATAATATATATATTCACCAGTAATTTCTTCCGTTATTAATTGCTTAAATATATAAAAACTATCCATATATCTTATATTATTTGTTATTTTGATTTTTAAATGTCATTTGCAAGGCCGAAACCAGGGTATCGATTCCCTTACACACATAACACACATTTCTCACAGATTGTTGATGAAATATCGGTTTTGCTAGTTTTACTATCTATTCTACTTTATTGTAAAGGCTACACGGATACAACTCCAACCGTATTGCATTTACCTACAATTCAATTGAAATGCAATTGTTATTTTAGCGTAATACCATGTTTATTAATGGTTATATTTGATTATTTATTGCATTGTTTATGAATTTATACTACCTACATATAAATTGTACCATTTCTGTTATGTCCTCTCTTAAGAAATCAATTGGGACTCTAAATTGTTTTGAGATGTATTTGGTAACTGTGTTTACTTTCATTACAAAAATATCTTAATTTCCTTTTACACTGTTTTTTTTAACTAAAATTGCTAATTTCCATTGGACCGGGAACAATAATTATTATAACTCTTAATATCTCAATCTTATAGTTGGTTTCCCTATACTGTTTGTGTATTTTGGGGAAGGTACGTATATGTTCAGCGATTTTATGTTCAACGATAAGTTGTAACGGTTGATCGAATAATATTTAAATAAGGCAGAAGGATAGTTTATTCCAAGGAAAGGTCAAGTTCGAATATGAGCCGTATAGCTTGGGTGGTTTAGTTGAACATATATCGAAACCCATACCAAGAGAATGATATTTCCAAAGTGATACATCTTTATTTTATCAAGTGGGTTATAAAATGGTAAGGTTCTATTTAAACATTTTAAAATAAGTAATTATTAAGTTGATTTCCATATTTATTAAACTACTTCATTTATAAGCTCGTGTCAAAGTGTTTGTTGTCGAACTCCTCCGAAACGGATTGCCTGATTTTTACAATTTTTTGTGTCTGAATAGGTCGTAAAGTATTTTTACCCTCAGTCCCATCACTCTATTTTCATCGAAATTGATGTATTTTTGGTGTTTGTCGATTTGTCGATTGTCGATCATTGATGTGAAGTAATTTAAATGAAGTGTCGTGTCACTGACATTTCGTTAATGTATACGAGTATGGCAGAATAATATTTGCCAGGTCAGCTAGTGATTATAGGTATAAAAAAGTTTGACGGTCGCCGTGGCGCAGTGGTCAGTGTCAGTGACTTGACTTCTGTGTCTCCGGGACCCTAGGTTCGAATCCCGGTAGGGGCAAACATTTGTGCGATGAGTATAGGTGTTTGTCCCAGGTCTTGGGTGTTTGTGTGTTGTGATTGTGTGTGTCCATGCCTCCCGCAACACAGGGAATCCTAGTGCGGGGGGTCTGAGTGTGATATAAAAAAAAAAACATATTTTATACAATTACTACAATATTGATCAAGACTGGTACCTAAACGAGAGCAAATAACTATCTAATATTCTTGATATGCGTATTTCATAAGGCGTTTGTAATAAACATAATTATAAATGTTACTAAATATAAAGAAGTTATGTGTGTTAACAGCGTTTACATTGTATTTAATCTTTGAAGCGATTATGATTTAGTGGTGAGAGCGCTAGGTATCAAACTGATAGACGCTGGTTATTGAACCAACCACTGAAAGCTAAAAACCGTTTTTGGGGATTGCCCCAAAAACGGTCTGAGCTTTCAGTGAAGGTAACACCGTTATCGAATTTCCAGCATGGTGGTAGGATATTTACCAGTGTCTGGCTAGCTACCACCCTCAAGTTAGAAAAACTGTTTCCAATCACAATAGCAAATACTTACACTCATATAGGTACCTACTGAGTTGAGATTCCACCTTACCGCGGTAAGCTTTTGCTAATATAGAGTTATTGTATACCTCTATTAATAGAAACCAAATCAGTGATGGACTTCATTGCCACTACAACACATTATCGCCAGTTTGTAACGAAAATGACAACAAATATGCTGACAATCGCCTTGCCATACTTATTTACAAAGGAGTTTGTAAGAATCATCCATGTTATTAGTAACTCAATATATAACAAAGTATGTAATTGATCTTAGTAGTATCTTAGTGTGAAATTCACTGGCCATTAAAATTTTGTATCTCGTATGCTTCAAGTCTTATGTGATCAAATAAATAAATGAAACAATTATAGCTGTTATATACAGTATAGTCTTGTTAGAGGCCTTTGGGTAGTCTGAACACTCAGATATTGAGCTGGTTTTTTGACTGATTTAATTATTATTCCGTATTGGATGCATGGTGCATCACGGCTAAGCTCCCAGCACTAACAAATTGGGCTTACTACGCTAATCTAAATCAATAGAAATGAGACCGGAGTTGATTCTAACTTCTAGACGTATAGACTCTACTCTATAAATATATATATATATATATATATATATAAAGCATTAATAAGTGTAGATGAAGCGAAAGAGAAATGTAAGGATCGTAGCATGTAGAAATCTGTGGTATCTGATTAAATACCCTTACAGGGAAGTTAAGAAGTAGAAAAATAGGCGTGATTTTATGTATGTTTGTATGTATGTTAGGTATAACGGAGGTTGTAAATCATAGATCATTTATTAGTAATACAGATTACACGTCACACACTATTTATAAAAAATAAATATGCAACTATAAAAAAGTTGCATTTCATATAAAAAAGATACAGTTTTACTATTGTAAAAAAGATAATTATTATAATATTTTTTTTTTTTTTTTTTTTTTCGTTTTCGATAACCAGCGTTTTAAACGTGTTGTAAAATCGTTTTAAAAGAATTTAGATCAGGCGCCTCTTTGACATTCTCAGGCAGCTAATTATACAGAAGGACCCCTATATATGCCCCTAACATAAATTTAAGAATATAACATTAATAACTACATACAACCGAAACCGCTGGTACAGCGTAAAACATAATAAACAGACTGTTTAACTATATATTACGCTCGTTTGGCTCAAAACTGAGTTGTTAGTCGAAAACCTCGCTTTTGGCAAATAGACTAATGAGGCGCCGACGAATAATGTAACGTTAACCCCAATCAGCGTCGAAAATTTACTGCAAATGTAGCGTAAGCCTGATTTTTTACAATAATGAAACATTATTTAGATTCAACTACGGTATAAAATACGTTTATTAGTCGAGCGGGTAACCGACCGGTTTCGTGACCTTCCGAGTCACTTTTTCATAGAGAGCACGCGCTATCTACCGCGTCCGCGCTACCGTAGTTATATCTAAATGATGTCGAATATTTAAGAAATTTTGAACTAAGTAATAATTAAACAATTTTAACATTTGAATTAGAACCTTATCGTCTTGAGCTTTGCAGGTTTGATTTTTATCTTGCATGGTACCTAGCTCCTTTTAAGCTCCTGAAAACACATAGTGTATTCAGGCAGCAGTCCTTGAGGGCCTGTGACCATTCTAGGTCAACCGTGATAACATCTTTGACCACATCGTGACTGACTATCCAGTGAGATAGTGGTCAATCGCCGAAGCAATACAGTATAAGAACCTTAATAATGTTTGGGTTGAAGTCAGAGGTTATCTGGATTGTGCCCCACTTCTAGTTTAAGCTTTAGGTGAAGGTAGAATCTGTAGCAAAGACAACAGTTTACTTCATAGGGCTCTCCTTGCTGCTTACCACCCTTTTTTATAATTGTGCTATCCAACATGCATTATTATTTAAGCGCTTGTCAGTGTTTTATATCTATACGCGTAGTTTCACCTTGATTCACGTCGCAATTGTTTGTTACCAACAGCTAAATAGCAAAGCTACGTAAAAAGCCTTAACCCGTCTTAACCAGGGGTCGGCAATCTGCGGCTCGCGAGATGCATGCGGCTCTTTCCATAGTCAGTTGTGGCTCCCAGTTCAATAAAAATTCATATGCAGAAACCAAATAGGTAATTTAGTATCAAGATCTTTGAAAATCATGCAATTGATCCATGAGCGAGTACCATGTATTTCTTACAACCCTTGACACCCGGGTCTTAAATGTGCAGCCACCGCCCCGCGTCTACGGTGCCGTATAGTCGCTTTGTCAATCTGAAGTAGAAAATGAAATAAAATGTATATTTATGTTAGTACTAGTAGCGCCCAACGGTTTCACACGTGTGGATTACGGTTTTCCCGCTACCTTAATTATCCCACGAGAACTATACTTTTTCCGGTATAAAAGTAGCATATGTGTTAATCCAGGGCTTAAACTATCTCCATACCAAATTTCATCGAAATTGGTGTAGCCATTTGAGCGTGAAGAAGTAACAAACATACACGCGAAAGTTTGTGTACACACAAGCTTTCGCATTTATAGTATTAGTAGGAAGGATAGGATATTATTGGAAATATTTTTTATTTATTTATTTTTTAACATTCACACAAGGTCTTCAGGTCCCAAGCTAGGCAGAGCCTGTATTATGGTAACCTGATGACTGGTATATATACTTATATACATATACACACCCAGACACAGGTCAAACAGACATGTTCATACACACAAATGTTTGACCTGTCCGGGAATCGAACCCGGGACCAGCGGCTCAGAAGGCAGAGTGCTACCAACTGCGCCAACCGGCCAGTCCACCAAAAATAACGTTTTTGGTGTTCTTTGACGACTGGGAATTAGGAGAATTGTAACTTTTAGACCTTTAGTCTGTAAAGTTTTCCGATCCCTGGTTGGTCCGACATATTGAAGAAACGCTTTATAATTTACAAATTTAATCTGATTACTCGTTATAAGTATAGAAGATGTTATTTAGCAAATTACTCATTATATCTAACACAAAGCTTCTTACTATCTGGTAACTGAATTATTAATGTTACCTACTATGATAAGCTGCTCTAATTCCATTGTTGCTTTGATCAATAAAATAATCCTCTCATTAATATGCGAAGGTACATAAATTAATGACGTTAACCTTGTTACCACAGTGTTGGCATTTGTGGCGGAGCGACATTAATATTATCATATATATGTGGTATCCGGCTTTACTCACGTTTATAGTCGAAGCGTCGACCTAGGTTTCGAGCATGTCCGATGCTCATCCTCAGGTGAGTTTACGCTGCCAGATCGCTCGCGATCTGGCAGCGTAAACTCACCTGATACCGATAAAGCCGCCGATAAAGCCGGATACCACATATATATAATAATGTGTCGAACTGACGAGAATTTCCAATCAAAAATTAATATTATCTACGAATTATTACATAATCTGCGCCGATATCTATCTGCGCCCCGCAGTTTCAACGGCTTGGACTACGGATTCCCGCTACCTCTGCTATCCCACAGAAACTATACTTACTACTATACTTATTACGGGATAAAAATTATAAAAGCAGTATATATGTTATTCCATGGTATAATGTCACGAAAGTCCGTTCGCAGCCGATTCAGCGTGAAGGAATAACAAACATACAAACAACACAACAAATATTTGAACGTAAGTTTCGTCTGGCACGATGTTTATGAAATAAACCATAAGAAAAAAACAAACGAAAAATTGTCGCTCTTACAATATTATATTAGTGTGATCAATACGTGCTACTTTTGTGAAAACATTCGTGTAAACTACATGCACTTTTTTGTGTTTGGCTTTTGCGAGATTTGTCGAGTTTGTTTTTATACTGTAGATACATAGGTATAGATTTTTTGTTTGACCACTATCTGACTTGATGATTAGTGAAACTGTGGTGGAAGATGTTAATTATTTAAAGCTAATAACAGTGTTTCTTCACATGTAAGCTTGTAGTTGAAAATCATTTGTTAAAATCTTTCCTATTAGCGTTTTAGCGAATAAAACGCCTATTGGTATTATGAATCAATATTAGTATGACACCATAGCTTATTTCCTAGCACTAAAATTAAAATGTTTTTGACAACGAACTAAATGAACTATAATATTATTAATACGATTATATTATTGATAGTAACTATATTATTGCTACGTAGGTTTTGTCAGGTAGGCTCTTCTGATGTTTGTCGTGGTTGTGTTCAAGACAATATATTATCGTTACACTACTATCGTTTCACTTTCTCAAAAGTGTTCTCTTATTATAAGATAATCTTTTATCTTATTATAACTCTTTTAGAAGATAATTAGCCTATGCGCAAACAGCGAAAGCAAACGTTATCAATCCTTCTATTTTCTCCGGTAATTTGCTGAAGAACACCTGTGTGTCTACTGTTACAGCTATACTAGTACTCCCCCATCTCTGCCCGTGGATGCCGTAAGAGTCGGCTAAGGGATCACGTACCAGAAGGTGGGCAGCAGCGCCTTCTGAGGATAGGAAATGACACTGCGTTCGCCAACCCGCTTGCCAAGCGTGGCGAATTGCCAATATTGGCAATTCCCCTCTATATGGGGGAGGCAGATGTCCAGCTGTGGATGACCAATTGCTGAGAAGAAGAAGATATGTCTTATGTAATAAAAGCAAGTTTCAGTCTCAAAATAACTTACTTTTGACCCAATAATAATATAAGGTTTTTTTATCACACTCAGACCCCCGCACTAGGATTGCCTGTGTCGCGGGAGGCATGGACACACACAATCACAACACACAAACACCCAAGACCCGGGACAAACCGGGACAGACACCTATACTCATCGCACAAATGTTTGCCCCTGCCGGGATTCGAACCCAGGGTCGCGGAGACACAGAAGTCAATTCACTGACACTGACCACTGCGCCACGGCGACCGTCAATTACTCACGTCTATTAATGTATAAACACGGGTTTTATACGCTCCATGGCTCACACAAGACTGTCGAAATTTAATAATTATAAACCTATCTATTATTACCATATGAAACTCCTGCACGCTCCGTGTAGTACACATTTTACATAGGCCATCTAACCCAAACGATTAAATATGATTTATAAGGCGTGACGTCACAAGCCGTAACTTCTCAACCCTTGGTGCTACTGTGGAACGGCTCTGCTTTATGCTGGTCACCTAGCGATGGTTTTAAACCTGATTTCATTTAAAAAAGTTCAAGTTTAAATTGAAACCCATTATATTTTAAATTGGTACCTATGTAATTTTATAAACCAGATTTAAAAAATTGCGTTTAATCATAAACTGGTTTGAAGCGGTTTTACTTCAGTAGTACTGAGAGATTGTTTTTGGCTGTCTGAATTTGATTTGTTGTTCAAGTTTGAGAAAAATCTGTCTCATTTGGTTGGGCAAACTATAATGGTTACTGCAGGGTAGGTGCTTAATAGATTATACGAATGTTTTTTTATTACACTCATACCCCCGCACTAGGATTTCCTGTATCGCGGGAGGCTGGACACACACAATCACATCACACAAACATCCAAGACCCGGGACAAACACCTAAACTCATCACTCAAATGTTTGCCCCTGCCGGGATTCGAACCCAGGGTCCCGGAGACACAGAAGTCATGTCACTGACACTAACCACTGCGCCACGGCGACCTTCTATACTTATACCTACTAAAGATATAACCTACTTATTAATGTGCAAGAAATATTTGTTATTTTTTATAAATTACTCATAAATGTAGGCACATTGACTTGTGATATACAGCTTACAAGCCAAAATGAAAGAAAGCTCAAGCGCCCAGTATTTTTAAATATTTATTTGTTAGTATCTTCGGAATGGCTTAGAAGACTTTTTAACCAACTTCAAATAAAGGAGGTTACTCAATTTGAGCATATATATTTTTTATGTGTGTTTGCGGGTAACTTAGTCGTTTATAAACGGGTCTTGATGGTTCTTTTCTGTTTGATAGAGTATATTTCCGAGGTTTCTATTTAAATTTCAAAATCGGTAAAGGGCATTTTGAGTTATTCTCCAATAACGGATAATTGTTAAGTCTATCTGTATGACGTCCATAAAGAGGGTGAATGACAATTGATCACGGGAGTAACAAGGGTCACAAATATTTTTTTAATATTTTATTTTCCAAAATGGAACTGACTTTAACAATCAAAAGTGTGAAATAACTTGTCGAAGTCGGTACCATGCTCACAATATTTAACAGCTACTTTTGAACTGTCATGTTACTGACTTCCACAGGTCATTTCACACTTTTGAGCGTAGAACTCAATTCCATTTTTGGTATTGTTTTATATGTGAGAAATTTCTGATTTTCATGTTATACTAATTATGGTGACTGACAAGCAATATTTTTGCGTAAATTTGTTAACCTAAAGTTCACAGCACAATGAATTAATGAGGAGAACTTGTTCAACATGGCGGTAAAAACTAGATGATTTAAAGATAATCTTTAAATAAAAACATTTTTTTTTAATTTATTTAAATTATAAATTTATTTAAATATATATTTTTTTATTTTAAATAAAAATAAAAATCATTTTTATTTTAATGATGAAAGCTAAGAAACATTTTGGATAAATGTGGCAGGTTTTTAAGAAACGGTATATTTTTGCGATAATTTAATTTTCACCATTTCACAGTACCTCAATTGGGGCCATTTTCTCTCCCCCATACTTCCCAAGGGGGTAACAAAGACCGTGAAATTAGTAATTAAAAGTCACGTGTGCGAGAACCACGCTTACTTTGAATATCTTTAGTCTCAAGAGGGCGGTTTGGAAGAAAAATGGTGCTAAAGTGAAAGGAGGTTGAGATTTTATGATGTAATTTGACTTAAAATATGGTAACACTTATGAGATAGTAAAAGTTTAAATATCGTACTAAGAATTGAACATGGGTATATGAGATGAAGGAATGAAGGATATAAAGTTTTAACAAATATTTAATATATATATTAACACAATGTAAAAATCAATGAACATTTTCATTAGGCTCCTGGGCAATCGAACTTCACTCAGTTTTTTTAAATTTTTTAATAATTAATTATGCCATCATTTTTTTGTGAAAGCTATATAATAAAATAAGTAATGAGCCATACATTTAAAATCTATACGGTGCCCCTCTATAGCTCTCCAACATATTAAAACTATTATTGGAGGGCTAAAGAGGGGCATTAGAACGATTTCTAGCAAGGAGCTGCAGCATGTTAGCTGTTTTATTAGTTTATTATGTTAATGGTTTTAATTTGTGAGTTTTTCCTATGAACTAATAATTGTCCTTTCTACTTTACAGAGCTGAAAATATAGTGTGTAGTTTAAATGAGAGCTGCGTGGTAACGCTTCGAGATCAGCAACACACGCATGAACTCATTCACACGCACACTCCCGCACTAGGATACCCTGTGTCTCGAGAGGCATGGATACACAATCATATTCACAATACACAAAAATCCAAGACCTGAAAACAAAAACCCAAATATGCATATGTTATTCTCTATAATCTCTGTGTTTATCACGGAAATGTTTGCCCCAGCCAGGATTCAAATCCGGGATCGCGGTTCCAAAGTCCGTGTCACTGATCACTAAGCCACGACGACCGCCATATTAACATATAATGTATGAGTTAACGTTAACGTGAAAAAAAGTGCTTGAGCTTTATAATAGTGGTTTAAATATTTTTTCAGATTCGTCATAACTCAGAGTTTTTAACCAGTTAGTGACAATAATTATTACTTTATGGTAGGGTGATTGATAAATATTGAATCTATTATTCACTATTGTGTATAACCGATTTGCAAGAACTTCATAGTGTCTGCCTGCTAGCTTAGTTCGATGTGGCACACTAGGAAAAATATGGGCAGATCTGCGGATATCGCCAGCTAGTTCTGGGTTATATGTTGTGTTTCGATGTTTCCGTAAAATAAAAATCAAAATAAAAAGCAATTTAGTTTCTTGGAACAACGCATTTGTTAGAATGCGAATCTATCAAGCGTCGTGTATGAAATTGTGAAAACACAAACATCCAAACTTTCGCATTCATAATATTGTAATCGTATGAGACCATCAGAATGTATACAGGTTATTTTGTAACATTTCGAATTTCATTAAAATCTATCAACTCGTAGTGTATGAAATGTTAAAAAACACAAATACACATAAGCATCCAAACTTTCGCATTTATGATATCTTATTGTGATCGTGTAAGACCATCAGAATGTATACGTTCTGATGGTTTTACATCAGAATGTATACATTCTGATGGCCATACACGATCACAATAAGATATCATAATTGCGAAAGTTTGGATGTTTGTATGTGTGTATCGTGTAAGGCCATCAGAATATATACATTCTGATGTAAAACCATCAGAACGTATACATTCCGATGGTCTTACACGATCACAATAAGATATCATAATTGCGAAAGTTTGGATGTTTGTGTGTGTGTATCGTGTAAGGCCATCAGAATGTATACATTCTGATGTAAAACCATCAGAATGTATACGTTCTGATGGTTTTACATCAGAATGTCTTACACGATCACAATAAGATATCATAAATGCGAAAGTTTGGATGTTTGTGTGTATTTGTGTTTTTTATCATTTTATACACTACGAGTTGATAGATTTTAATGAAATTCGAAATGTTACAAAATAACCTGTATACATTCTGATGGTCTCATACGATCACAATATTATGAATGCGAAAGTTTGGATGTTTGTGCTTTTACCATTTCATACACGACGGGTTGATAGATTCGCATTTTAACAAATGCATTGTTCCAAGAATGTTTGTGTGTATTTGTGTTTTTTACCATTTCATACACTGATAAATAGTAAGTGTATAGGCTTACTATTTGTATACATTACTAACATATGTATAGTAATCCTTTGCCGCCTCATACACACCCACATCAAAGATTAATAACGCCCCAACATAAAGTGAAGTGTTAACCCTTAGAATAATCAACGGTGCGCTGCAGGCAAGTTTGGGTAGTAATTAATTTTAATTTATCCCTGCCTAATCTTCGAAGTTGGGCTATTAACAGTCAATTCAAGCCTTGACGATACGACACTTATAAAATTAGACGGAAACATTCTAACCACAAAATAATCAAGTTATTTTTTATCCAAGCTCTTTGTGAATACACTCAAACCCCCGCACTAGAATTCCCTGTGTCGCATACGGCCCTACGCGTCTAAGAGCAGCTTAAGTTGAGGCCGGGTCTTCTCGCATGCTAGCGGTCCGGTTGATGGCACTGGGCCTTATGCTGGGACGGGTTAGTGAATGCTAACGCGACCCCATCTCTTCCCAACAGGCATGGGGCTGCTCATTGTGGTTGGTTTAGTCTGTATGGGCCCTGGACTGGGCCAGACTATCACTGGGAGGTGCAGAAGCCTACTGTTGGAAAGTCCATTAAACATACCCCGACATACCCCGTTTGCCCTCCCCTGGGTGGGGGTCGTAGGTACAAATCCAATACATCACGTTGAAAAAATTAATGTGGAAACAAATAATCTCATTACAGAAACATCCAAGATCCGAGAACAAGCATAATATGCTCATCACATAAATATTTGCCCCAGCCAGGATTCGAACCCGGGGTCGCGGTTTTAAGGTTCCAGTAACGTAAACGGTCGTCGATCACTGAGCCACGACGTCCGTCATATAAGTATTGATGCATGATGCATCGTTTGTTTTAGCGTCAATGGTACATTTTATATAAAAGATTACACAGATTTTATTGATTGCGGCAGGCAATAGTCTAATATGGATTTCACTGTATTTAAGTGATCACGTATAGAACCAAAACGTGATCCCGAAAGACAGAGTTTCTCTTCCGTGACTAGCTATGGTCCTTATACTCGTAAGCAGGCTAAAAGTGGCACGGCGTTTTATGGCGAGGGCTATGCTCGGGGTTTCTCTACGCGACCAATTCAGAAATGAGGAGATCTATTAGAAGTACGAAAGTTACCGATATAGACAAGCGGTAATGGACACAGCATATATCTCGGAGAACTAATGGCTGTTTTAGTCGAAACGTTCATGACCACGGTCTCACACAGCAATCATGCTCAAGCTGAGCACGGTTCGTGGGAAGGTCAATGGGATTGTGTATCTAGCAGTGGTCGTACTATGATGATGATAATCAGCTTCTATTATTTCGTAAATACTTTTTTTATGTTATTATGATATTCCTGGCTGTGATACGCGTTCCACACACTTGGATTCCCCTTATACTGTCTATTTATTCGAATAATAGCGTAATTATTACTCTATATCAGTGCCAAATTTCATTCAGATTTGTTTAACCTTTCTGGAGGGATTGAGCAACAAACATGCAAAACAAAAAGTGACCTTTTTATGGTAATAGTTGGATTATTTTACTTCTGGATATGCTAACCAACACAACTTTTCTGCTTATTTTGAGTCAAAAATTTTATTTGTGTACGAAAATAAACTAACCAAAAAGTTGGAGCTATCAAATGCATGCAGTGGATTTAGTATTCTGACAGGCGACACTAAATTCGTTTTAAATTTACTAGCCATTCCCGTATTTCTTAACATTTTTAAACTTCAGTCTAATGTTAGCAGAATAATTAGACAGGTTCAGACCCTATAATTGAATTTCTTTTTTCATCTAGTTAGCCTAAAATGCTGCACAGAATTTAAAGAAGAGCTTTGATTTTCCTTTTATAAATAAACAATGAAAACTTTTTTTTAACGGGCCGATGCCTTTATTCATATTAAATACTAATAACTATTTACAGCCTAAAATGCTGCACAGAATTTAAAGAAGAGCTTTGATTTTCCTTTTATAAATAAACAATGAAAACTTTTTTTTAACGGGCCGATGCCTTTATTCATATTAAATACTAATAACTATTTACAGCCTAAAATGCTATACAGAATTTAAAGAAGAGCTTTGTTTTCCCTTTTATAAATAAACAATGAAAACTTTTTTTTAACGGGCCGATGCCTTTATTCATATTAAATACTAATAACTATTTACAGCCTAAAATGCTGCACAGAATTTAAAGAAGAGCTTTGATTTTCCTTTTATAAATAAACAATGAAAACTTTTTTTTAACGGGCCGATGCCTTTATTCATATTAAATACTAATAACTATTTACAGCCTAAAATGCTGCACAGAATTTAAAGAAGAGCTTTGATTTCCCTTTTATAAATAAACAATGAAAACTTTTATTAACGGGCCGATGCCTTTATTCATATTAAATACTAATAACTATTTACAGCCTAAAATGCTGCATAGGATTTAAAGAAGAGCTTTGATTTTCCTTTTATAAATAAACAATGAAAACTTTTTTTAACGGGCCGATGCCTTTATTCATATTAAATACTAATAACTATTTACAGCCTAAAATGCTGCACAGGATTTAAAGAAGAGCTTTGATTTTCCTTTTATAAATAAACAATGAAAACTTTTTTTAAACGGGCCGATGTCTCATCTCTATGGTAGTCTGGACGAGAAGATGTCGCGTAGTTTCCCGCGTAGATTGCCGAAATCACAGATGATAATTAATTTATGATCCTTACGAACTAAACTAAAAATAAAAATCTATTAGTGCAGTAACAGTAAAGCGCTCACATAAAGCGTAATAAACAGCTGTTACGTATTCAAACCATCAATTAATCGGACCCTGCATTCGAACTGAGTATGTCAGACATGCGTAATTTGGAATTAAAGTATATCACTTCACAAATTGGGGTTCAATTCTGCAAGCGCGTAATCCGTCTTCGTAATTGGTTTTGCGGCTTACAACTGCCACTACCATTTGTATTTTTGACACTTTGTGTATAACTAGGGAAAGTTTTGGGTTCTATATTTACAGCTACGTTTGTAAAGACTGTGTGGTGGTTGAAATATTTTCACTACGTAAAGCAGTTGGGTTTTGATAGTATTAAACTATTTTTAACACGTTTCTATTCACTTAATCTGTACATCTAAGTAATGGCTACTTTTAACGTGATTTGTTACCCCTTTCAAAACGGCGTCGTTTTAATTTGAAACCTTTCACACTTATCAAGTACCGATATTACAATGCAATAATTCAAATAAACAAACTATTTCTAGGATTTCTTGTTATCTTATTTTTTCGGCTATCTACAAAAGTATATTGTTGTTTTTCAGTTTTGTTTAAACTATTATTTAGTATTTTATCAAATTTTCTACCAGGTCAAAGAATAATAAAATTATTACTAATGCAAATATTAAAGCGACGACAAAAAGAAGTCCGGGAATAACTACAAATCAGTAATTGCATCAACGCACTTTCATTACCAACTCAATTTCATCCTCCATCGCAGTAAAATAAAAATTACAGACGTTGAGAACGCGTCAACACAAAAATAATGTATAATTTCCAATGGTGTACGAAATAACAATCGACGTCGATTATTTGACGTCGAAATCGCGTCGAGGATTTTTGTAACTCATTCGTATTTTAAACTAAAATCGGATTTAAGACGAATAAGTCTTTGTATTTGTGAAAATGTATCAGCTTGTGAGTACCGAAGGCATCGACTTACTAACCTACAGAGATGAAAACAAATTTTGGTAACATGATAGTTCAGAAGTAGCAAAATATTGTGAGCATAGACTTCGACAAGTTATTTCACACTTTTAGTGTTGAAGTCGGTTCCATTTTTGGTAAAAAAAAATTTTTACTCTAGTCAGTGACCTGTGCTACTCATGGGATCAATTGTTATTGTGTATGCATACTGATGTCTTCACCCGCAACTATAATATTGTCAAGGTAAGCGTAGCACCACATAACCGATTTTGCTGAAATTTAAATGGGACCACCACGGAAGTATACTCTATCAAACAAAAAGAATCATCCAAATTGGTTTATAATCGACGAAGTTATCCGCGAACACACATAAAACCATAGATACGGTCGACTTGAGTAACCTACTTTTTAAGAGTCGGTTAAAAATAGCGGGACTTGATTTACGTTGTAAATAAGTAAATATTCTGAGTGTTCCTATATTTCAGTTTTTTTTTTCGCTAGAAGTATGGAAAGTCAACGTTGTACAAGTTTCCGTAGCGTTTTCTCTTTCTTGCAAAGTTCTTCGTTTAGAGTTTAGACATAGATAAGTTTATCGGCTCTTAAGCCATGAATTAGGGGAGTAAGGGGAGAACGGTGATAAAATCTTATCCGACCCAATTGTCAACCTCACCTGCTCGCGTTGGTGGTTCGTATGAATAGATAACGGCGATGGTCTCACACTGTCGCGGTGCTCCCTGCTAGATAACGGACGAGGCTCTGGCGACCGAACTATGGCGGTATAACCATAAACTCGACTGGGAAACCAGTTGGAAGAGGCTTCAGCGACCTTGAGGATCAAATACCCTCTAAAATGCCTGGTGCAGAAAGCCATGGGAAACTACTGCACTATGTTCCCATAGAAAGTCATCATGATCACAATAGAAAATAAGATACAGAGGTGGCCATGTGATCCGCTTAGCAACCGGCGCCGTCCTGCGTCCGGGGCAGATGGTGTGAAATGGACTACCGGCCAGGCTGATGTAGGAAACCAGGCATCGTCTGGAAATCGGACTACTGGAATGCCCTTCATGAAGATGCGAAAAGTCCAAAAGATAGGTACTTGGAATATTCGCGGAATGCTTCAAACAGGCAAGCTTGATATTCTGGAGAGGGAGATGGAGCGATGTGGAATAAACATCTGCGGTCTAAGTGAGACGCATTGGAGGGGAAATGGCCACTTTCAGACAGCATCGCACACTGTTTACTTCTCTGGAAACGATGACAACAGCAGAAATGGAGTTGCCTTTGTGGTGCCGCAGAAAACTAGTAGCTGTGTGATAGGATACACACCTGTGAGTGATCGAGTGCTAAGTATTAAACTAAAGGCGAAACCGATCAATCTGAATATCATACAGGTTTATGCACCAACCAGCGCAGCAAGCGACACTGACATAGAACACTTGTACACCGAGCTGGAATCAACTATAGCAAAAATCCCTAATAGGGAGATACCAATTGTAATGGGCGATTTCAATGCAAAAATAGGAGCACATGCTAATCAGCTCAGCCCATGCGTAGGAAAATTTGGGCTGGGACAGCGAAACGAAAGAGGTGAGAGGCTCATCCAATTTGCTGCCGCGAATAACCTGGCGGTATCAAACAGTTTCTTCCAACACCATCCAAGAAGACTGTATACTTGGACCTCACCTGATGGCAACTATCGAAATCAAATCGACTACATTATGATCGGCTCAAGATGGAAAAGTTTCATAAGAAATGCTCACACTCTTCCAGGTGCTGATTGTGGATCAGATCACCAGCTGCTTATAGCAAAAGTCGAACTCAAGCTCAAAGCCGCTAGGAAGATTGAGATCCGGAAAAGAATCCAGCCCATAGACAGTCATAAGTTCTTGGCTGCGATTGACCAAAAATGGCATCAATGGACTGATCTAGATACTCGATTAGAATCCCCGAACCAACTGTGGGGTAGGGCTAAAGAGTTGCTTGAGAGTGCCGTATTGAAATCCAAACCTTCTACAGCAGCGGCTCGCAAACGTCAACACTGGATGACTGATGAGACTCTTGCCCTTGTTGAAAAGAGAAGAAGAATGAAAGCTGGAGGAGCAGATGTGAAGATACTGAACGCAATATCTGCTCGTATACAGGAAGCTTGTAGGCGTGACCGTAATAACCACCTGCAGCACTTGTGTGTGGAAGTTGAAGTACACGCTGGCAGACACGAAACAGGAGATCTGCATCGAAAAATCAAAGCCATCACCAAAACACTTTCTTCTAAAACATGGGCTATAGAAAACTCACAGGGCGAGCTATTGACCGAGATAGGTGCGATATCTGAGACGTGGAAGGACTACTGTCAATTACTATTTGAAGACCCTCAGGCTCACAACTGTCTCCTGACAGAGCCCCAGGATGAAGAGAAAGAGCCATTTATATTAAAAGATGAAGTGCGAGCCGCTATCAAACGCCTTAAACGCGGAAAGGCCACAGGAAGGGATGCCATACCGATTGAAACTATCAAAGCTTCAGGAGAGTATGGTGTCTATATTTTTCATATCCTGTGTAACAAAATTTGGGAAACAGGAACTTGGCCCCAAGAATGGACTCATACAGTCTTTGTGCCTCTACATAAAAAGGGCTCTACAAAAATATGCAGTAACTACCGCCTAATTGCCTTAATATCACACGCAAGTAAAATTCTACTGCATATTCTTAACGAGAGATTAAAGTCCTACTTATCCAGAGAGATCGCTCCAGAACAGGCGGGTTTTGTGAAGGGGAAAGGTACTCGTGAGCAGATCTTAAACGTACGCCAGATTATTGAAAAGGCTAGGGAATTTAACAAGCCGACTTATATTTGCTTTGTTGACTTTTCGAAGGCGTTCGATTCGGTAAAATGGCCAGTACTTTGGGAAACTCTCCTGACAATGGGAACACCCAAACACCTTGTCCATCTCCTTAGAAGGCTTTATGAAGAGGGAACAGCATCGGTAAGAACAGACGACGTGTTATCGAGTGAATTTCATCCAAGTGCCGGGGTCCGTCAAGGCTGCATCTTATCACCACTTCTCTTTAACATCTACACGGAACTCGTTATGAGAATAGCACTCGAGAACTGGTCAGACGGAATCACTATTGGAGGCTATAAAATTTCCAATTTGCGTTATGCAGATGACACTACCCTATTTGCAACAAGCATCGGCAATATGGAATCACTGCTAACTAAAATGGAACAAGTGAGTCTTGATTTCGGCTTGAAGATAAATCGCAGTAAGACGAAGATTATGATTGTTGATCGACTCAACAATAACTCGCCCGAAGTAACGAAAATTGCGAACTGTGACGTCATCCAATCATACATCTACCTTGGAGCACTGATATCCAACGATGGCGGATGCGCGGAAGAGATCAAACGGCGCATGGCTATCACCAGGTCCGCCATGGATCGGCTTGGGAATATATGGAGAAACAGAAACATTACCAAGGCCACTAAAATGCGACTTGTCAGAGCACTAGTGTTTCCCATATTTCTTTACGGTGCCGAAACGTGGACTTTGAGAGAAAGTGAGAGAAAGAAGATTGACGCTTTAGAAATGTGGTGTTGGAGACGAATGCTTCGCATAGCCTGGACACAGTTCCGGACCAACGTCTCAATCCTCGAAGAACTTAATATAAAACAACGTCTTTCTTCCATCGTTCAAAGTCGTATTCTCACTTTCTTTGGACATATTACACGTCGAGAGGACACGTCTGTGGAACGACTAGTGGTTCAGGGCAAAATTGAGGGCAAGAGAGCGCGCGGTAGATCACCAATGCGCTGGACGGACCAAATCAAAACTGCATTTAATGGTCCACTCCATGAATGCACGAGGCAAGCGACAGTGCGAGAGGAATGGCGACGAATTGTGAAGCTCGCCACCACCCCTGTCATGACGACCACGACCACTCTGCCAAGAGTGTAACGACAAAGAAGAAGAAGCCATGAATTAAACATACCAACTGATCGCCTGATCAAAACTAAACTTGAGTGTGCGAGAAAAAAAACAACGGTTTTCGCTCCGGGAGTGCCGGCAGAAGTGAAAACTTGGACATTAACGTTGTGCATTTTTGAATATTTTGGAACAGTTAAGGAATAATTTCGCACGAATTGATTTATTTATCAATATAAAAGTACTATCATTTATTTGGTAAAATACAATATACTATTTATAGTACTATATACCACTATAATATTAATTTATTGCGCTATCGTACACAAACATGACAATTTATATTACATAAAAAATTTAAACGAAATTAGCATATTCGGTGGTCTTTTTCCACCGAATATGGTTGAAAGTATAGTCGGAATACTAACTTATTACGTGAGTAATTCCCGTGTCAAAACCACGTCAGTTTTATTAACCTAGTTTACTTAATCATCATCATCTCAGCCATAGGACGTCCACTGCTTGGCATAGCCCCCCCCCCCCCCCCCAATGATTTCCACAAGGACCTGACTTCAACTTGCTAATCCGCTCTGATTAATTAATTATAATTATATTATAATTTACTAATTATCATTTGGCTAATATTAAAATATGTAAGCAAAACAAATCACACGTAGTCACTTTACATCAGTATGTTGATGTATTTTTGCGACAGACTGCATCTGTTGTTCTGATAACCGATTTGTAAGCAATTCAGCGCTGCTTCCATAAATAAAGCGAACTGTGTTATTATGAGCGCCTTAATCAAATGATAACATCGGAACATCGTCGGACGCAACTTAATCGACAACTGGTTACTATGAGTTTTCGATAAGTTCTCACTTAGATGCATTTTTAATGCAGTGAATCATATGAATATGTAAATTGTTTATAATAATTGAAGTCATCATCATCATCATCATCATCTAAGCCATAGGACGTCCAATGCTGGACAAAGGTCTCCCCCATTGATTTCCACAAGGACCGGTTGGAAGCGGCCCGCATCCAGCCCTTGCCTGCGATCTTAGTCAGGTCGTCAGTCCACCAAGTCGGTGGCCGTCCTATGCTGCGCTTGCCAGTCCGTGGTCTCCATTCGAGAACCTTTCGGCCCCAACGGCCATTGGTTCTTCCAACTATATGCCCTGCCCACTGCCACTTCAATTTGCTAATCCGCTGGGCTATATCGGTGACTTTCGTTCTTCTACGGATCTCCTCATTTCTGATTCGATCACGTAGAGAAACCCCGAGTATAGCCCTCTCCATAGCTCGTTGTGCGACTCTGAGCCTGTTCAGAAGGCCAATAGTCACCTAAACTATCTAAGACTGTACTGGAGACGGGCTACGGACTAAGAGATTTTTGACAGAACCTTGCATTACCTATTTTCATCAGAGTGTGTGACGCTATATGTTCTCTAGTGTCGTGCAGTTATTTTTGAACTAGAAAGTTTGCCGCTACAACGCTTTTTGTATTATCCATTTAAAATACATACGTAAATCTGGTAGCTACAAACTCTTTTGCGCTGAATTATAGTATCATTGGAACTATAACTATATATAAAAGTCTAGTTCGGTTGCTTACATTTTTAATACAAATACGAATAAACCCAATGTTTCAAGCAAGAACATCAAAGCTGCTTGATATAAAGCCCCGGTTATGTTGCTGGCATGGCGACTATCGTTCAAAGATCTTATTTTTCGATGAATTCTGAAACAAATAAACATCACCGGTTTTTAAGACAAATATTTTTTATTTCATCTTTACGTGTATAAACGTAACAATGGTAGGGGAGCGTATGTATACTGATACATACGCTTCAGGCAAGCATGGTCTCAAAATTATCGGTAGTTGCAATAAGTCACATAGATAATACGATCAGCGATCCCCATTGTTTTGCTAGACATGTTAACAATGCGAGAGCTGACAGGTTGCATAAAGAAATATTTCAAATCTTAACTCTCTTATATTTTCTTATCAAAGGGATCAATAGTGTGCTTAATATAGAATAGAAGTACCTACCACTTTGTGAAGCAATGATAGCTTAGTGGTTTAGTTTACGGTCATATCAAACTCTTACTTGCGAGCTCAATAAGTAATTACCTACTTAAATGAAGCCGAAGGCATAAGAATAAAGATTATGTTTATTCTTATGCTTGATTTTCCGGTGAAGTTAGCTTCATCGTTATGAATAAAAATAAGAATCAATTTTAATGTATAACCTGTTTACACGAAAAGACCTTATAATATTACAATAAAAACGTATATGATAATATTTTATACCTAAATTAAAAATTTCTACCACCATGTTGGGAATCCGACAACTTTACCTTCACAGGAAACTCAAGGCCGTTTGTGGGGAACGAACGAGCATCCGTCAGTTTGACAGCCGCCGCTGCCACCGCTGAGCTATCATCGCTTCAAAATTGCATTACTTAAATTGAAAATGTTATGACACCATCTTTTGTTATTCATAATAATATTATGAGTTAAATAAGTTTCTTATTAATAATTGCAAGTAACACTATGCAGTCAATTGTTTGTGGTCAAACCCTCATACAAGTGCAGTTCTCTCTTCTGTATCTACACAAGTATAATAACCGTATATTGACAGTGTAACTCCGTTTGATTTATGATACCCAGCGCTATGTTTTCGATGGGATTGACCCAATTATTACGAGGTCATTTTGGATCACTACTCAAATATAATGAATGTGAGATGAAGTAAATTTCGCAACACTTAAATTTTAACTAGTTTGTACTTACGTGTAATAACGTTAAGGTGTCTTTAATTTTTGTAATAATAAAAAATTTAAACATCATATTTTGACTAATAAGCTGTTTGATCGCGCTTGCCGTGTAACCTATGCCATAGCTGGCAATACCTACCGACAATAACGCCATCGTATGAAACTTCAACACATATATGCCGTGGTGGTACCGGCCTAGAGTAGGTAGTACTCTCCCATCTCTTCCCGCGGGTGCCGTAAGAGTCGCCTAAGGGATCACGTACCAGAAGGTGGGCAGTAGCGCCTTCTGAGGATAGGAAACCATACTGCGCTCGCCAACTCGCCTGCCAAGAGTGGCGAGTGGCAAATCCCCCCTATATGGGGGAGGCATTTGTCCAGAAGTGGACATCCTATGGCTGAGAAGATGATGAATCTTCACGGTCACAATTTAGTGTCACTACTACATTTTCGTGTATATACATATACTCGTAATAAATAATCGAAAGTCATTTATTCTGTTCATTAATCAATAAAACATAACCCTCCTTCTTTCGCAGTCGGGTAAAAATCAGTCTTGATTGTTAACTTATAGTTGGAAATGCGAATTGTGCCCGAAATTATGTTTTATTTAAAGTCTATCGCATATTTATGATTATCTAGCCTAGCGCGAACCTTTAATTCAATGGAGTTTTTATACTTCGAATGTATCATTGGCACATTTAGGGAATTCGTAATAATCGTAACTACGAAGTTTAATCACGAGAAACAGCTCCTGTGACTATTTAGGCGTATATATTTTCTTTTTTTGACGTGATAACGTTTTATAAATTGATGAATGCCAAAATGAAAAATAGTAACGTTCCGCGTAACAGAGAATGGTCAATGGTCAATGGTCAATGGTCAATGGTCAATGGTCAATGGTCAATGGTCAATGGTCAATGGTCAATGGTCAATGGTCAATGGTCAATGGTCAATGGTCAATGGTCAATGGTCAATGGTCAATGGTCAATGGTCAATGGTCAATGGTCAATGGTCAATGGGCAATGGTCAATGGTCAATGTTCAATGGTCAATGGTCAATGGTCAATGGTCAATGGTCAATGGTCAATGGTCAATGTCAATTTCAATGTCAATGTCAATGTCAATGTCAAAGTCAAAGTCAAAGTGAAAGTCAAAGTAATACATGATTATGTCGTTATCACGTAAATCTATCGTCCGTAAACCGACTTTACAGACAACCAATTTTTTTGTCATTGTATAGAAGTACTCAGACAATTGTAATTCATTTTCTATGGAATAAAGACATATTTTCGACATTGCACATTTTTTTTATAGTGACACAAATTCGTAATGACAAATGCGCTTCAACTGTGACTTACACCAGTAGAAAGGATATTAGAAAGTCTAAACATGTATGTTTTGAGCCCGTAAGTCATCTGTAATGTACATTTTTGTAATATTTTGAATCAAAACGAATCAATAATTTGTCCCGTCCCTTCTGCCTGTAAACACCCGCGAGCCTCTGTAATTTCATTGGCACCTGTTTAACCCCTTAAATGCTCAGCGTCTAAAAGAATACATTAAAAATGTGTGTCAATGAATCGTAGAAAAAGAAATTGTGGCCTCTCTTAAGAAGAGGCAGGAAATAATAAAGATACAACATAGCCCTACATTTTTGTCGGCGGTTCTTCAAACTGATGTAATGCCACATCGGAATGAGTTTGTTAGTTTATTTAGGGCATCTGCTAATAACTCACTGCAGTATATCTTAATTAATTTTAGTCTGACTGTAATAAAGAATTACGTTGTTGTGATCACACTAATCCCAATAATATTATATTTTTTAGACTTTTGCGATTCGAACACATTGTTATTAAAACAAACGGCGCTTGATGGCGAGAAAAAAAAACATCTAGTAATTTATTTACCTCGACGTTTGGACCAAGTTGCATTGGTCGTGGTCACGAGAAGACTGGAGAAATGCGGGTGGCAATATCGGCGAGAGCGCGTAGTTTCGCCAACTACCCACTTTTGATCTTATTAAACTGTAGGGCTGTCACAGCTGTATATTATAAAGGTGAATGTACAACGTCTGCCTTATTTATGTTCGTAGCTCCTTCACGCAGAAACGGATTAGAGTTGCAAGATATTTGTAATGAAGATAGAATACTTACTGGAATAATACATGGGCTAATGGACGAAAAGACACAAAAATCGTCAATACCACGTGCCATTTCACCGTATGCAGGTAGCAACGCGGGTAGCAGCCAGTGAGAATGAATTAGTTCTCTTAACGTATTGTTTTATTATCAGATGTTAAATTCAATATTTATTAGGCCTACGTAAGCACTAAATTAACGGGGAAATTTCAGATATCAACTCCGTGTTTGGTTCCTTAATTTAGCAACACTTATTCACATTCTAACTCCAGCGGGTAGATGCCCTTTGAAATACCTTAAAAAATTGTTACCCTACTATATTATTTTGTACTATGATTGTTTATAAAATCGTTTGTTTGCGGTAGTAGAATGGTTTGCACACGATCGAAAAATAAAGAGACGCAAATCAAGAAGACGAAAACTGGCTTCGAAACAATTAGATTACTAGCTACGCCCCGCAGTTTTACCCGCGTGGGGATGGAAAACGGTGATGATGGTGATGATAGAAATAAGCCTATGTGCTTTTCTATACTATAATTTATCTCTGTGCCAAATTTCATCCAGATCCGTACCGCCGTTCTGGCGTGATTGAGTAACAAACATCCATCCAACCATTCAAACTTTGACATTTATAATATTACTGGGATTGAAGTTCGCAACTCGAATTACAAGTACCAGTCTCATGTCAACTATTATTTTTCAAAATATCCGATATGTCATTGGTTATACAGCGAATAATCTTTATAAATATTTATTTTGTTGGCAGCCTACCCGCTTTGTTGGCGGATCGACAAACACACGAAGTGCGTGGAAAATATATAATGGATGGTGAATATTTTAGCATTGTTAGCTTTTGTAGGTTTTATGCAGATTTTTAAAACCAATAGCTTGTTTTTTAAACCAAGTATGTTATTTAATCAGGTAAAAAAAGAGATTTAATAACATTATTGACATTATGCATTGAAATAATTCTAGAACAATCACAAGAAATTATCCTACTATTGTTATGAATGCGAAAGTTTCTGTGTATGTGTGTATGTTTGTTACTTCTTCACGCTCAAAAGGCTACACCGATTTTGATGAAATTTGGTATGAAGATAGTTTAAGCCCTGGATTCACACATAGGCTACTTTTATCCCAGAAAAAGTATAGTTCCCGTGGGATAATTCTGGTAGCGAGAAAACCGTAATCCACGCGGATGAAACCGCGGGGCGCTACTAGTGTTCAATGAAGTATAAATTCCGTTTCAACAGACTCATTAAAATGCGGAAGTGAATTTTTGAATTGAATTGAAGCAAAACTAAATACAATTATTATTTTTCAATTGTAACGTTCCGCAGCCAAACATAAATATTTAAAAACGCTGGTTCGATGAAGGCAACACCGTTACCGATTCCCAAGCATAGTGTTAGGGTACTTTCGAGTACCTGCCTAGCTAGCTACCACCCTCAAGTTTGAAAAACTGTCACCAAGCACGTAGTGTGTTTAGGCAGTAGTCCCTTAGAGCCAGAAAACATTCTAGGTCTAGCTTAGTAACATCTTCGATCACATCGTTACTGACCATCACGTAAGATCAGGTCAAACGCATATACCTATAAATAATAACGCATATGCAACGTGTGTAATATGTATAATAACGAATAATATCTGTACAGTAAAAAAACAATTATGTAAAAACAATTGTGTAAGAACTCTAATAATAGACTGAACTTAATTAACTAGCATTTACTAAATGGCAGTTGTTAAAATTAAATCTATTACCTAACGTACTCGTATATTAGGAACTCAAGAATCTTAGAGACTATTATAGTTGGAGTGCTTCCATCTTTGCATAATAGAGGGAGCGGCAGAGACGCATGCATTAGGTGTTCCTAATATTATGTGTTTCCCCACTAAAGGTGAGTCCTGTTTCTCGAAAAGTACAAGTTACTAAAAGTTATATATAAAGCTGGATCAGAACTAGCAATGGCTTGACCAATCATTGCAGCTCTAATTATTTATAGCTAAGTTCTTTTTTTTTTACATATTATAAGTTTGCGTTTGACAACTGTCTCACCTGATGTTAAGTGATGACGTTGTCTAGGATTTAGCACGCAAACCTAGAAGGTACCTATTCACTCGCGACTTGAAGACTCCAGGATTGTACATATCGGGAAACACAGACTTGAGCAATGAGTTCCATTCTATGGCAGTACGCATTAAGAAAGTGGAAGCAAAATGCTTCGTACGTATAGGTGGTAAATATAAGTAAAATGTTCTATCTTGACTTATCGTAAATAACAAATATAATGTTATTAGCCAACAGATGATATAAAAAATAATGAAGAATATGAAAATTGGCTGAATTTGAAACCTTAGTGACAATAATTATTGAGCCCACATTATGAAAAAATCTACGTATTAAATAATTTACTGTGTATCCGCCCTTCAAATTACTCATTGATTTCTATGTAATTTGATACTCTATTGACAGATGTCCTACGCAAGGTTATAATGTCCATCCAGCTGTAATAACACTATAATTTTTAACCATTCTAATCGTCTGAAATTAAGATAGTTATTTTTTAATTCGACATTCAATGCACTTAAACAAAAGTATAATGCCATACCAAAGAATTTATTTTCAACTTCTTTACTATCGGGATCTAAAGGTTTCTCAAAACATTTTCTAAATAGTATGATAACCACTCATAAAAAAGCCTTATTAGCTTTGTACATTTTTTTCTTTTATTGGGAATAGGCAATCGTTTTGCCATTACCTCATATTTTGAGTCTGAACACTATCGCGAGTTTCTTCCATATTTGTAATGTAACAAACCGACTAGGACTCACGTGGTAAACACTGGAAAATAAGTTCGAAACTGGTTGGAGAGTCATTTTCCAGTGTTTACCACGTGAGTCCTAGTCGGTTTGTTACATTACAATTACCTCATATAATATGATTATATTATATGAGACAATTAATGATGATATTAAATTTTTAAAAAAATAATAAGGTAAAGGGAATTCAAAAAGAAATACTCATCCCAGTTTCATATAGTCAACGTGAAACTCTTTGGGCTGCTTTAAGTGACGGCAAATTCTGCGTGATTTATCCTAAAATAAGAGACTCTATTGTAGTTTATAATAATTTATATAACAAATCATTAAGGTTATAATAAAACTATGGGTATATAAAATATTATAAACCATGCTTATATTATCAGACTGGTACATTTTAAAGAGATTGTCCTATTTTGTGATGCAATTGGAACTTGTAGTGAATACAACTGAAGTGAAGCATAAATGAATGATTAAGCGGTAAATGTTCTTACGGAAAGTCATATGTAAAACGTCAAATAGAGATTATATGATGAATCTTCTTCTTCTCTCAGCCATGTGCGTCCACTGTTGGACATATGCCTCCCCCATATAGGGGGGATTAGCCAATACTCGCCACGCTTGGCAGGCGGGTTGGCGAGCGCAGTATTGTTTCCTACCCTCAGAAGGCGCTGCTGCCCACCTTCTGGTACGTGATCCCTTAGCCGACTCTTACGGCACCCGCGGGAAGAGATGGGGGAGTACTATTCTAGGCCGGTACCACCACGGGAATGTATGATGAATGAAAGAAATAAAAATGAAACGAAATAAACATGGATGTAGGGTGTAAAGTAATGTGACGTGTACAATTAAAGTTTGAGTATTGAGGTGACATCTGTCAGAGCGAAGCAGAAAATAATTCAGTCATGTGCACCAAACACGGACATAGTACCGAACACGGTACCTATTGTACCGAATACACTTTTGTTTGACATTGTCAGAAATAAGACATTTTTTTTCCTCATAATTTATGACTGAGGTCTGTATCCATAGTCATACTTACCTTCTTGTTGAAAAGATCAATAAGTCACTTTGTCTGATTATAATAAATAATAATAATAAATAATTATAATAAATAATTATAATAAATAATAATGATTATAATAACCCTTTCAAGTGTATCAATTATTTTGTTACAAAATGGTGTCACTGCATAAATATCTTCTTAAGTACGCTGACTAATGACAGGTCGCATGTGCAGTGTGGTACGTGTCTTACCACACTCATTGACTATGTATACTTAGCTGCTACCTTAGAATACGAATGTGAAACGAACGAAATTAATTAGGTAAATAAGTGTAGAATAACGGCCTGGTCAGTCACTAACGTTATTCACATAGCTTTGCAAATGTTATAGGCAGGTAATAACAGTCCGGAATAATTTGATTACATTTGTAATTATTTATTGGTCTGGGTATAATCCAACTAATATAGTTAAACCTGATAATATTTTATGAATAACTGTGTGACTGCGTGCTGCATACAGACGTGGACAGACGACCTGAATATGTATGGATGCGGACCGCTTCATACTGGTCTTTGTGGAAATCAATGGGGGAGGCATAGGATGTCCACTGCTGCACATAGCCTCCTCCATTGATTTCCAGTAGGAACGGTTAGAAGCGACCCGCATCCCGAGCATATACATAACAGCCCTCTCCATGGTTCGTTGTGTAACTTTGAACTAGTTTACAAGGTCCATAGCCAGTGATGTAACCTCAAAGAGAAACAAATCGTAAAATCAGTTATTCTTCTTTATGTTGTCATCTAATAAGAATAGTTTTTATTCAATCAAATTGTAAACAAAGAAAAGTGTTTGAAAAGGATATTTTTAAATATCGTCAAAACGTTATTCAAACGCCAGTGAAATGCTTCAACACGTAAGCTTAACGCTTTTATAATGTGAAAATTTATTCAAACGAAATGCTAGCCTCGTCCTATATAGAGAAAGAATTTATTTGCAACGGGCACAAGGATTTATTTCACAGGAAAATGAGACTGTTGTTATTCAAACGTATAATTATTACAATACTGAAGGTTTTTTTAATGTACGCAGTAGTTTCTGCAGCTACATTATTGTTGTGATAGCTCACAATAGCTTTTGCTTTTTAGCTTATTCGTTTTCATTTTACAATAACTGAGCCTTCCCATAATCTTCCAAGATCTCACGGTACACTTATCAGTTTGACATCGGCAATCCTTGAGTTGTCAAAAACGATCACAAAATACTCTGCCTCGGAGGTGGGTCCAAAATATTCACGGTGGAGTTTTTACCAGTATTCATGCAACTCGAAGGGTAAACGAAAACAGTTCAAAACGACACCTGTGCCAAAACGAACGCCAAACGTGAACGTTTTTGGCGTTTATAACTGTACCATAGTCCAAACGCACTCTTTGGATATATACTATAAATTATAGTTTACACTCCAAGAGTAGCGGGAAATCAAAATATCTCTGTTTAGCTTGCTAAGCAGTTTGCTCCAACTATGAACTGTCTGTTAAATTTATGAAAACATTGATGTACTCTTACATATAGAATTTTGACTATTACTATTTCAAGTAGTATTTTAGGTTTTCAATTCGCCACGTATGTTTTTTTTATTTTATGTTTCTTCCCTCTTCCTTTTTATTTCGAACTTTTGACTGGGTGGACCGATTTAGATAATTTTCTTATTTATTTGAAAGCTGGTTCTTCCCACTTCATCACAATTAGTCAGCGGTCAAGTTACTTTCCAAAAAGTGTTACGTCCACTTGGACGACTTCCTAATTGAGTGTGAAAAATACGGTGAACATACACAATGGCCCTAATTCTCTAAATCACTTGAACGTCATCTGTGTGAATTTAGGGTCTTAATATCTTCATACCAAACTTCATCGAAATCGGTGTAGCCGCTTGAGCGTGAAAGAGTAACACGCATACATACACAACTTACACACGTATGCACATACTCACATAAGTACAAACTTTTGCCTTTATAATATTAGTGGGATTAAAGAATGTAAGTACGTTACCGTAAAGGTAGAGTTTCAAAGTAACTTTTTATAAAAACTACTTTTATAAGTTCTATTATGTAAACGTCCAGGACCAACGACGCGCGTGCAATGCTTTGCACGTTTGCATAATAATTTGTGGGCACACATGCTCTGGGTATTCATGAGGTTGGTCGCATTCATTTTGTTCGCAACACTGTGGTAAATAGAAATTTGATGTTGAGGATCGTGGGAGAATGAATGCGATTCGCTTCTCTATCATTCCTTGTGATTATCATTACTTTTCAAACGACTTCAAAGAAACTTACTTTTGGGGTTACTTAATTCGACCGTATATTTTTTACGTGTTATTCGCGGATAACTTCGTCGTTTATGAACCGATTTTTCCGTGGTGGTCTCATTTAAATTTTATTAAAAATCGGATAAGCGGTTCAGTTACAGGTTTCAGTTACACTCCAGTAACTTAAAAGTGCTACGCATACCCGACGATATTATAGTTGCGGGTGAAGACATCGGTGAACATACACCATGAAAATTGATCCCGGGCTACTTTCAACCGGTTCTTGTAAATATCTATGTGGGAGACCTACGTCAATAAGTGAACGTCATATAGCAGAGATAATGCTGATGATGGTGAGGATGATGATGATGATGATTTATGTGAAAATGTTTATACGTTAATTTATTGCGACTGCTGTTTGCGGATTAGTTATAGTTTATTTATCCAGCAAAGTTACGAAAAACAGCTTCAAGTTTTATCACAAAGACCAATAAATTAAGCCATAAGCTCTCTCTCACATTATTTACGACTAAAAAGCAAAAAAAGAATAAAGCCAAGCAAATTTGAAGCAGATAAAAAACATAAATATTTCTACAGGATAAACATAACTGCGGTCGTAAAATGGAATAAATACATCTGCCGTGTCAGTTAACCGTCGTTTAAATAATCCAATAATCCACAATTCGTACTCCGGGCACAAATCAGCAATCAAATATGACATGATGGTGCATTTTACGCACCGCATTACAATGGAGTTAAAGCGTAAAATCATCGATTAAATGTGTATAGAGAGGGGCAACATCCGGCTTTTAGATTACAATGTCAGCCGGCAACCGACCTAATCATCCGACCGATTCGGCATGTGCCTAAGTAAGTAGTTCGTGTAAGTCACCTTAATATACTTATTTCACTTACTTCTTTGAGTACATTTATGAAGGAAAATATGTAAATGAAAGAAAAAATAACATTACTATATTTCGTTAATATAATTGTCGGTCGCTGCGACTCAGAGTTTAGTGACAAAGACAAACTTTTATGCAATGAGTATAGGTCATGAGTGTTGATTCCGGGTCTTGGATGTTTGTATGTTGTGATTGTGTGCGTTCATACCTCTAGCGATATAGGCAAGCCTAGTGCGGTGGTTTGAGTGTGATAAGTAATAAAACAGCAACTCACGTACTCATCCGTAGGGTAAGGTTCTTCATAAAGTAGAATAAAGATAAGAGAATACCTAATATTAACTAATTATACTCAACAATCAACACTTCAACGTTATGCACAGCGTAGAGATATATTAAAATTAAACTGTGAATGCTCTAGCACTTCATGAGAATTTGTGATATTTAACATCACGTACATGACTTGGCTTGGCCGACACTTTTCACAAAGCTTTGGCACTGATTTCACCTTAAAACGTATCTGTAAAATGTTTTAGTGGTCCCTATATTGATACCTGTAATCACTTAAATTAAAACACGCAAAATCTTAGTGAAATCTATATTATCATTTTAACTTGAAACAACATAACATTCATACTTACAGAACGATCTGTCTGTAGTCACGGGTTCAAATAACATCAGTAGATAAAATTCTGTAAAAGAATCTCTTTTCATCTTTACCTACATAAGTAAATATGTAAGTACTTACATCTCGTCAATGTAAAAAAAATGTATAATCGACATCCGGCTAAATTTAATTTCACTCCATCTCATTTCAAATCTAAGCGTAAAACGGCCGATTAAATCTATCATCCCACCCCTCGCGTACTAATTTCATTGTTCTTTGACTTACATTGAAGCACGAAAGCACATTGAATATGGAGGTGGCAATACATGTTTTATTTTGCGAAATAATCTTGAGTTCACATTGCAAATGCAGTATACAACTCCAATGCTTAATTAAAGAGGTTACCTGCATATTGAAACACAGGTGCATGAGGAGATGACGTGATGGATTTAAATATGCACATGAGCTAACGGAACCTACGTACAATATTGATAAGACTACGTAAATTTTAATGTTATACTATATATTTGAAGAAGAACTATGCTTCGTCGCTAGTACCTTCAGGATGATACACATATAATAAGATCTTTATTTCGAATGTTTAGGTACATTTTAGAATAATATTTAAACGAAAAAGCTTACCATACAAAATAGGTTGTAAGGAAATTACGGTCCCGTGACGCAGTGGTTTGTGTCATCGACATGAATTCTGTGTCTCCGGGACCTTGGGTTCGAATCCCGGTAGAGGCAAACATTTGTGCGATAAGTGTAGATGTTTGTCCCGGGTCTTGGATGTTTGTGTGCTGTGGTTGTGTGTATCCATGCCTCCCGCGATACAAGGAATCCTAGTGCGGGGGACTGAGTTGTGATGAAAAAAAAAATGTGTTTTTTTATAATAATTGACATTTATTGGAAAGCAAAAATACTTGGAGTTCTCTAATTCTCCTCAGTTATCATATTAGTGGGTAACTCAATTAATTCGGCAACTCACCAAAGTGCTCATCGTACATTTACAATAACAGTAATTCTCCTTTAAATCAATCGGCAGTGAAGATAAAAGTAGAATACGTCGTGTTTATCATTAGCACGTTTTAAAATCATTTGATATTATGTTTGATTGGCCCCCAAATTTATAGCTACTTTTTCTCAGTAGTGGCTCTAGTATCTTTTAGAGAATAAATCCGATCTTTCGGTTTTCTTTGATTGAGAAATATGAACTGGTTAGCAGTTAGTACGTAGATTATTCAAACGTAGTTGTAGGTACACGTGCCATTCGTGCTAGTGCCGTGGTGGTACCGGCCTAGAATGGTACTCCCCCATCTCTTCCCGTGGGTGCCGTAAGAGTCGGCTTAGGAATCACGTACCAGGAGGTGGATAGCAGGAACTTCTGAGGATAGGAACCATAATGCACTCGCCAACCCGCCTGCCAAGCGTGGCGAGCATTTGTACATCCCCCCTATATGGGGAGGCAATGTCCACCAGTGGACGTCTTATGGCTGCGATGAATTAATTAATTAATGTGCTATTCGTGTAAGAATAGAGTAATTAAATTAATCATCAACAATTATTTGTATAATATAAATATTGTTTAATGCGCGGTTCCATGCACCATGATAACGGAGAGACTGAGACAGTCTCTCCGTGATCATGGTGCGTGGAACCGCGCCGAAACATCGGGAACTCAATCAAAATCCAAATCATGGTGCGTATCCCGTGTTAAAAAATATTTATAATACGAAAAGTCACGAAGGTAAACAACAATATTTGTATAATATTTAATAGTCATCTAGCTTTTCAATTAGAATTATTTGGAAACTTATAGTTTTTAAATGATTTCTGGTTTATATTTTACAATTGGTCACAAATATACACACACAATTTGAGGTTAAATTAAAACATTTATTTTAATCTCAAATTGAAAGGTCCAACATTTATACGTAGAGTTTGCACTTGTTAACTAGTTTTTATTATCGACTAAATAATAATTAATAAAAATAGTAAAACTAATTTAGAGAGTTGCCTCTCTAAATTGAAAATAGTCTGCAATACGTGTAAGATAGCTCTAAGAATCGCACGCGACATCGTTCAACATAGCTTCCAAGTTGAACCAGTTTTTCCACCGCGAGACATATTTTGTGACGAAGCATCGTCATGTTGACATGCAGATTTAAATATAGAGTCAAAATAAAAGGGTTTTTCTCTTCAAATAATGTAATGACAAGCGAAGAAGAAACTTATATGTAATACATTTTTATCAGACATAATAAGTGTCTTATATATGTCTATGGTATATTTGAAACACCAACCAGTCTGACATGAGCGCACAGATTTCAAAGTACCCTCAACAATATAATTATTAAATATTTTTTTATAAGTAATATCGTTTTAACACGCGTACATATCGCTTACTATTCTAGCATGTTCTTACATCGTCGTGGCATAAAATACCTTAATATTGCTAGTGTACGTTTTAATAAAATTATAATAAGAATATTTCAAATGCAATCATAACAGACAATATTACCATGTAATATTTTCACATCTATTATTATATCTTTTCTTACATACAAACACATACAGCTAGTCATGCTTAGAACAATCAATCACATTTTTAACGCATTAATGTTGTCACGCATGTCCTGATTAATTAATTAGGTACATGACCGGGATGGGCCGCTAGTGTTGAATAATTGTAATAGAACATCTTCTATTACTAATAAAATAATTAAAAATGGACACAGGGTAGAACAAAACACTGGACTAGATTACAGCAAGTCAAGCGCACACACAGTTGATAGGTTACATGAGCATTTTGCTCATATAACCCAATGATATTATATGTTTATATGAGGTAGATGTGGCACAAGCGCGCGGAAACTGAGGCGGCAAAATTAAGTCAATTGTAGTAATTTTCATTGCGACACGTATTTCAAGCGCAAGTGTAAACATATGTAGTAAAGCTATCCTTTTCTATATTATTTGTACCGTATTATCTGTCGCAGTAAGCATGTTAACGTCGTAAAGGATCAAAATATGAGCACCGTGCAGTATGAATATACGTCATCTTTAGTAAAACATCATTGCATATAACCTAACAACTGTGAAAAACTAGTACGTGTTACACAACTGGCTGCCCGATCAAACTAAAGTAAATTAGGTGCATGAACTAATACATGCGGTCCACGCACGATTTTTTTTTATTTCTGCTGTGTGTCTCTACCAACACTTAAAGCTTCACCTAGCGAGTACTGAAGATACTTAGCCAAGCCCACCTAGAGAGTCTAGCGCTAAAGGCACTGTGCCAATGTCTCTTTCATAATAATATATTATTGCCCATTGCATTGAATAAATTAGTTATTAATATACCAACAATTAATTAATTTAATATTTTTTAACCAAGTATTTGCACATCTATAGTATTATTATTAGGTTTTCATTGTTTCCCAGAGTAATAATCAATATTTTCAGAATAAAACTATCCTTTGTGTTAATTTCAGGATAACATACTAGAGTACATACATTCCGCATTGCATTAAAATCTATCAAGTCGTTAAGGCGTTCACATTTGGATTATAATAAAGATAAGTAAGTCGCAAACACAGTCGCGAAAGAACATAATTTTGTATAATAACCTGCACGTAACCCGCAATCCTGTTCCTTATTTTTAAATAAAATCCCACTGACCTAACTACGACAACAAAGCCACTCGGTCGTAATTCGAAATGGGAACGGTGTTTAATGATGGGCCAACCGCAACCGATACATCGATATCCACCGATCGCCGCATTAGTTTCGGACTAATTACTCGATGTTCTCTCGCCGTTTATTTACGAACTGTACCAGTGGGCACGAGTATCGGTCATTATTATCGATGGTTAATTGCGATCGAGTCGATAACAATGAGATGATTTACAGTCGGCGACCGAGCGCTAATTTTAATGTCACGTAAATTGTTTAGATATAATATTTGTGAATACGTTTTTCATGTTAATCTCTCATCGAATCGAATATACTTGAATATACCCGAATATTTGATGATCAATTACTACAGTAATAAAATAAAAGAGGAGACCATACCGTACGTTTAACTACACCAAGCATTGGGAGGCAGTCAAATATATCCCAAAAGGGGAAGCACAGACTACGCCAAGCATTAGGAGGCAGTCAAATATATCCCAAAAGGGGGAGCACAGACTACTCCAAGCATTGGGAGGCAGTCAAATATTTCCCAAAAGGGGGAGCACAGACTACGCCAAGCATTGGGAGGCAGTCAAATATATCCCAAAAGGGGGAGCACAGACTACGCCAAGCATTGGGAGGTAGTCAAATATATCCCAAAAGGGGAAGCACAGACTACGCCAAGCATTAGGAGGCAGTCAAATATATCCCAAAAGGGGGAGCACAGACTACTCCAAGCATTGGGAGGCAGTCAAATATTTCCCAAAAGGGGGAGCACAGACTACGCCAAGCATTGGGAGGCAGTCAAATATATCCCAAAAGGGGGAGCACAGACTACGCCAAGCATTGGGAGGTAGTCAAATATATCCCAAAAGGGGGAGCACAGACTACGCCAAGCATTGGGAGGCAGTCAAATATATCCCGAAAGGGGGAGCACAGACTACGCCAAGCATTGGGAGGCAGTTAAATATTTCCCAAAAGGGGGAGCACAGACTACGCCAAGCATTGGGAGGCAGTCAAATATATCCCAAAAGGGGGAGCACAGACTACGCCAAGCATTGGGAGGCAGTCAAATATATCCCAAAAGGGGGAGCACAGACTACGCCAAGCATTGGGAGGCAGTCAAATATATCCCAAAAGGCGAGCACAGACATGGCGGTAGCATCGCCCGTAATAAAGTAACTCATGGAGGGAGTCATGACACCACGAATGAGGACAACGGCGCGAAGATGAGGAGGAATATATATGTAATACATGCCCATAAAAATAACCTATTTTTTTGGTAATATCATTTTATTATATCTTACGTTATAAAGTCAGTTGAATCAAAGTTAACTCTGTAGCAAACTATCACTATAATTTACGATTGTACTATCTCTTTACGATTTCCGGTGATAGCTATTATTTTATTGCCTTGAGCAAAGTACGATGTCCTTAACAACATTGTAAGAAATGTTTATATCTTATTTAGCAAAGTGTCATATAAATCATAGCGTTAACAACTAAGTGGTCATTTTCATGACTAAAATCAGAAGATCAATCAAAAGTAAAGCATTCATTCTAGTATTCATTAAAAAGTCACTAGATGGAGCTGTGGTAAGTATACTTAAAACGTTTTTTCTTTTTTGTTTGTTTTTGGTAACATGCTATTTATGATAGCAATTAAAAGGGCCAAAAGACATTGGTTCGATCTTTTCTGCGTATCTAAAAAGTGTTTCGAAACAAATACTTGAGAAGTTGCTTTTCATTGCATTTTTATATATTTTGTACACATAATATGTGAAACGTTTGTTTTTCATCTTAAACTAAAGTTATTATTAAAAAGTGAGCATTATTATGAAAAATAAGTAACGAAACTAGAATGATCATCTTTTTAGAGGTCGTTCCCCTAGACATCTCATAAAATCAATATCCACAGAAAAAGTATTTACGCAGACAAAACAGAACTGAAACCAAACTCTAATAAACACCTTTCGCTTTCAATAAAAATCTGGAACGATAGTTGTGAAAATCTGGTGGGATGGTTGTGAAAATCTGGTAGGAGGTTGTGACGCTGGCGTCACAACTATCCCACCAGATTCGTATCTTTTTAACTTTTAAGCACTAAACAAAAAAATAGTACATTTAAATCTATAAATAACGGAATACAATTGGAACATTATTACCATCTTCTCAAAAGTATAGATAAGTAATTTTTTAAAGGAGCTCTGTCTCATTATTATTTATTTATTATTTTTTGCTCATCCTCAGGTGAGTTTACGCTGCGCGGCGACCACTGCTCGGACATGCTCGAAACCTAGGTCGAAACTTCAACTATAAACGTGAGTAAAGCCGGATACCACAATAATGTGTCAAACACACGAGAATTTCCAATAAAAAAAAGACCTCTATCTCACCTGAAGCTCTGTGATGAGTAAGTGAGTAAAAATACTCAGATGTATACAATGTGCAAATTGTTTATATTTTTATTATTATTAGTAGTATTAATATAATAGTACGAAAACACGCAGAAATCTTTAAAATTAGGCTAAAACTGTCCAGACTTAAATAAAAGAATACAAAAAGCACTTGAAAACCAAATCATCTCGCTTGAAAACCAGAAGACTTCCTTAATATTGTACAATGCTCATTCCCGAGCTCAAGCACTCGGTACAAAAGTGAAGAGCTATAAATCATTTGGATCGTACGTATGGTTCTTACAGTCTGTCATACTAGGTAATAAATGATGCAGGATATTACCTACCTGGCAAGGTATTGTTGGCAAAATGTGGCTATTTTTGAAATTCTCGTTGCAATATATCACATAACCGTAAGGGTTACACGACAACTTCAAATAACATAAAGCCGGCTTTTGTTGGGTACTTGGATAGTGTATTTTGGTAATTATTAAGCGCAATCATATTTTATTTGTAACATACTAGTTGACCGCCCCGGCTACGCACGGGTAAAAATTTCAAAAATGAAAAGGATCCCTGTTATATTTTTAATACATATAATATAGCCGGCATATAGTATAGTAAATTTGCTATATAGCTAATATAACAAACGTGTTAAAAATTGTAAGGTCACTACAAAAAAATATAATGAATGAGAGAAATCTTTTTTTTTACTTATTACAAGTTAAGTAATGACGTTGTCTAGAGTTTAGCACACAAATACAAAACTAACAGCTCAATTTATCGATTGAAATGCACGAATCACCAAACAATCCTAACTAAATATCACCTTGAAACTAGAAATAAAGTTTGTAAGCTCTATTTCTGAAAATTAGATGTCTTCTTGAATGAAAGCTCAGATAAATATCGTTTTGTTGGTATTCCTTAAAATTTACTTTTTAGATTTGTATAAAATGTGCATAATTGCAATTAATATTCAATTTAAATCTCTTAAAGTAATCATCAAGATCAACTTAAATTATATTCTTAGTCAAGAATACCCATTTCTGGCAGACACAACCTACAGACTGCTGAAATTTAATACTTGCGAATTTTCATAAAGAACACATGCTTCATTGTCTCACTTTCATAAATTCACACTATTCCGCTCGCAAATCTTAAAACTAATTAAAAGACAAAAGGCGTTCACGTGGCGTAGTGCCAAAATATAGCGTAAATTTTCTGTGCTTTTGCATCGCCTCTGCAATGAGCACTTCGTATTATTATCTACGTAGACAACGGAAGTAAATTTTCCTTTGAGGGAATTCCCCGCGACACTTCGAGTCTAAAGTTCATCACATCTTAGTTTTCTGCTCAGTGAACAAGACAATTTATTTGTTGAAGTGCGAGTTTGTTATGCTTGGTTGAATCGGATTTTAGTGAGTTTAGAAGTGTTGCAATTTATTCACTGCTTTATGTCTGCTGTATTATTAATTATTATACTTTAAGTACTATTTTTATCATATTAAACTTCATCAATAGTAAAACAAAAGATCTCAAAAAATGTTTTAATGACAACAAATCTACAAATATCTATTTCATTATAAATTCTACTGTAAGAGTTTTAAAACCCCTGTTTTCTTTGTGTGAAATGTTCATTAAAAGATACAAAATGTATTTGTCATTCATCGTGGAAATTATCAGTGTCGTCCAAACTGATATAGCGATGCTCAAATAGCTGACGATGCTACACTATGCAGTGTACAAAACTGACAGTTTACATTTTTTGCTCATTACTCGTCGAATGGCATCGTTGTTAAAAATCGAGGACCGAATAACTTAATATTTCTATTGTTCCTTAGAAACTGAAAATGAGCTTATAAGTAGCCTAGATGTTATTATAGATGATACAAATATATACAAAACTCTATATTTTGTTTTAATTTTAACGAAGTCGTTCAATAAGTCCTAAATATCTAGATAATTATCTTATCGCTTCCAACATTGAATAAAAATAAGCATAACAACATTATGGGGCACCCTTTTTGAAATGTTAGAAATGCATTTTAACATCCTAAATACTAGTTTTCACATTAAAACTACAATTTCATACGTCTTTCTTTTACAACTTATTTACAAAACGAATTATATAATGATGCAATGGCATGACCATAATACCGTACTTTTCAACGTATTCGGTCCTGTCAAAGCAATGTTTTTAAATTCAGTGATTTATATTGCCTTTTGTCGTTTTGTTCTGATCGTGGAATTGTTTGGAATGAAATTGAAGTTGTAGAAGCATGAGTTCAAAAATGCTTTTCTGAATATGATAAAATGGAAATGCTTCTGCGTCGCAATCTATTTTGCGCTCTGGTTTCTGAATTGGGTTTAGAAATGGTAAAGGTTGATATTCGATTTCAGTTTTTTTTATCACACTCATACCCCCGCAATAGGATTCCCTGTATCACGGGAAGCATGGACACACACAATCACAACACACAAACACCCAAGACCCGAAACAAACATCGACACTCATCGCACAAATGTTTGCCCCTGCCGGGATTCGAACCCAGGGTTCGGGCGAAATAGAAGTCATGTCATTGACACTAACCACTAACACTATATTAAAGGCTTAGTCTATATAATATATAATAATCTGAATGTCTGTGTTTTCAAATGATAAAATATATTTTAAAGTTAGTAAAATGAGAAAATAAAAAAAAAACATATACATTCCCATCGAGACTTCCTCTTTAAATACAGTCGGTTTAAAATGACCCAACTACTACTCTGCTTGTGTTCTTAAAATTGTTTCTCTTATAATTTTCTTCGTGGAGAATTAAAGGTTGAAACATACGACCCCATGATACACGACATTGATACATTTCGCATCGCAAAACAAATTATCTTTAAAAAAGTATATCTATACTAATATTATAAAGAGGAAAGATTTGTATGTAAGTATGTTTGTAACGAATTGGCTCAAAAAGTACTGAACCGATGTAAACATTCTTTCACTATTGGAAAGCTACATTCACTATGAGTAGCATAGGCTATATTATATTTTCAAAAAAATGAGGCCGGATCCTTCTAATTTTTAACTTTCAAATTTTTTACCCGTGCGAAGCCGGAGCGGACCGCTAGTAGTATATAAAGCATTAGGTTGATATGTTTATAGGATTTTTTTTTGTATGCATACTGGTCATTCCTCTGGGGATCAGAGTCGTTTTACGTTTACAGGTTATTATGCCTGCATTTGTCTAAGAAAAGAAATAAAACCTATTTAATTAACTACTTAGAATCCATCGTCGTATAGACCTTGGGCTGTCATCATCATCATCAGTTGGGCTGTAACAGCAACCAACAGTTGAGGTGCTAAATATTTAGGTCGAAAGAGCACAAATTCAAAATCAGCAACAGTAATCTTCCCGCTTGGAAGTGCGTATGCGCAGTTAAAATGGTACAGACCGGCGCGCGCAGGACGATCTGGCCCTCTGTTAGCAATTTGGGAGGAAAATTTGCTTGACGTTAATGTGTGAGCCGGAAAAAGTCCTTTAAGATAGTAAGTATATATATACATATCATCACTTAACACGAGGTGAGACAGTTGTCATACGCAAACTTATAATATGTAAAAAAAAGTAGGAGTATATTACATTACAAGAAATCGAAACTATATAATAATACTAAATTTTAAGATATATACGCAGACGAACGGACGGCCGCTAGTAAATTATTTCAAATAAGTGTGAAATCGTTCCAGTCCGAGCGTTCATGTTATTAAAATAAGTAATAATGTTAACTGCCATGATTTTTTTATATTATATTATATATAATGGTGATCAGTGACAGGACATACGCGCCGCCTCCCCCATTGATTTCAACAAGGACCGTATAAAGGCGGCCCTCATCCAGCCCTTACCTGCGACCTTAGTCAGGTCGTCTGTCCACCTTGACGGTGGCAGTCCTATGCTGTGCTTGCCAGTCCGTGGTCTCCAATAGAGACGTGTGATTTTTTTCTATATAATTAATTTTAAAAACTGGCTTACAGGTAAGGATTTTATCGAAACTTGTTCACTGTAGTCACCCAAAACAACTGGACCGGCAATGTGGAGGATACGGGTCTAATTCGAGTAAATTTGCATCCGAATTACATAAGTAAACAGAGCGGAGCAGTAAGCGCTCGTTTGCTTCGTATAACTTAACTAAACTATGCATAAAACCTATTTCGTGTTTACTGACGATGTGGTCACATACCCGGCCGTAAAGCTTCGCTTCCTTGACACAAGCTACCAACAAACCACTTTGTTCAGACACGCTTTTGGCAACGACTTCAACCTGTTTCTATGAACTACTAAAAGGCAGCGAAAGACAGCGTAGCTCGATTTATACTGGACAATATAGCTTGTAACGTTCGGTAACAGCATGGGAAATAAACTATGATAACCGAGGTATGTGATTAGAGTAACACCATTTGAGACGGATATTGGTTATGCCGGATTGCCGGAATGCCGGATGACTGTAATGTAACAAACCGACTAGGACTCACGTGGTAAACACTGGAAAATTACTCTCCGACCAGTTTCGAACTTATTTGACGTTACGTGCTGAGGCTCGCGCTCGCCGCCTGGCACGATCATAACTCCCAGATGAAGAACTGCAAATAAGTTCGAAACTGGTCGGAGAGTAATTTTCCAGTGTTTACCACGTGAGTCCTAGTCGGTTTGTTACATTACAATTATGGAAGAAACTCGCGATAGTTTTCAGACTCAAATTGCCGGATGTCTGTTTTAATTGAAATATATCGCAGCCACACTTTTGCGGCATTAGCTCATATTATTTTTATTTATTTATAGATTAATTTTATATAATTAAATGCATTTCAAGAGTTGTAGTTAAGGTGCAGATTACAGCCAATTGATCATCCTTAAAAGGATTCTTCTCATCAACAATTAAACATAAACAATACAAAAAAATGTTATTTATTAATTCTTTACACATTAAATTCAACATTTCAAATTGAATTTTGATTTTAAACTTGAAACTTTATACAAAATAATTGTGAAGTGGCAACTCACAAACTGTAATTTAAACTAAATATTTACCAGGCGACAGTTTATTAAATTTCTATTGCTCCTTAAGTAAAAATAGCGGGTTCATACGCGGTTCTGCTCTTTCAAGATTATTGGATTTATTGGTTTTTTTCTTTTAAGCACCTTAAGGATAGGCAATTTATGAATGTCCTGATGGTGTTCCCGAAGGTATCGCACCAAGAGGCAAGGGAGGACGTCGGCTCCCTCCCAGAGGTGGACCCACCGCGAGGCGGGTAGCGGCTTTGTGGCAGGCTGCGGAAAATGCGCTAGCGGTCCCGTGCCCCCCAACACAAGTCAACGACGGTGGAACGTTCGGGTATTTGATGGGTATGCCCCGCCTTCAGTTTTCTGAAAAAAAAATGCAATGCATGAATAGTCATATTTACAATCAGCAGTCTGTTATATATATATATTTTGTTACATTCATTCATTGCAGCCATAGGATGTCATGTCAATGAAATGAATTATGGCCTCAGTGGCTCAGTGATCAAGGACGCTGACTTTAAAACCGTGACCCCAGCTTCGAATTCAAGCTGGGACAAACATTTTAGTGATTAACATGCATGGATGTTTGTTTTCGGTTCTTGGATTTTTGTGTGATGTGATTCTGTGTATCCATATACCTCCCGTGACAAGATATCCTAGTGATGGGGCGTGAATGTGAATTCGTTAGCAATAATGATTTCAGTTGCCTTACAAAGACTCTTGTAACTGTTATAAAAAATACTGGTGGCAGAAACAAGGCCGGATAAATTTGAACAACGATCTCTAAATAGTGTAAGGTGTTAAATAACAACACACTACGTGTGTATGAGAATTTTAAAGTATACTGAACCAGGTTAAGTAGCGTATAACAAACAGGTGTGAGGCCAAATTTACTTGTTTAATTGTGTTTAAATATTTTTTTTCAGGCTGCTGCTAACATCGGAGCTAAAAAAAAATAATTACCAGAAAATGGAACCGACTGCAACACTCAAAATAGTGAAATAAGTTGTTGAAGTCGGTACCATGATAGTTCAAAAAAGATTACTAATATATTGTGAGCATGGTATCGATAAGTTATTTCACACTTTTGAGTGTTGAAGTCAGTTCCATTTTTTCACCACAATCTGTCACAATCCACTTAGTGTGTTCAGGCTTTAAACACCCGTAAACATTCTAGCTGCGTGATTACATGTTCAACCACATCGTCACTGGCCATCAAGTGAGATAGTGGTCAAACGAACAATAGAAGTAACTATAAAGTTTGAAAAAAATATAAATTTGCTCTCTCTACTTTACTAAGAAATAATTCGGGTATTCATATGTTTTAAGATTGAGTAATTATGTACTCATTGTTAAGACACTCAAGACAATTTAGTTCCGCATCTCATTTGCGCTTTTTTTCCATATCTGACTAGGTCCAACAAATTTGCAACAGTAAAAACACCGCAATTACAGTAGTTCACTCTACAAAGGGTGTTTAACGGAAATAAATTTCTCATAAAATCCCAGTCACAGCAGCTGTTTCTTGATAAAACGATGTGTTACATAAAAAGTGACGCGAAATTGCGTTGTTTCGCAAAGAAACTTATGTACGGGCGAGTGCTTCAGACTCTCACTCGTATGTTGTCGCAAGGGTTTCAATGATGGTACAAGATAAAGGCACAAGCGAGTTGCGAAATAAAAAAATGCCGCTCTATCAAGTACATTGTTTTCTTACCCAACATATTGTATTTTGAAAAAGACAAGTCCACGCACAACCCATGTAGTGTGGGATTTAACGTAGCATATAATTATTGAAAGATAAGGATAAGGACTAAAAGTACACTGACGCTTACGATTTTTGATAAGTTATTCCTCGACTAAAACATAACTGAGCTCACGAAAAGAAACCTTTAATTAGCCATAAATAATATTCAAGGATGTAGAACAGATTTTAATTTAATTTTAATTCAACACATGAGCATTGCAATTCAACGTGGCAATGCTGCTAGCATTCTAGGCGCGCTGCGAACTGGTAGCGGGTTAGAGGATTTGAATTGTCTATAGGCTGACAATAGCTAGTGGATTGCTCAAATGTCTTTGTATTAGCTGTAGTATTGTAATTAGTTATTAGTATTTTATTAGGATATATAATATACATATAAAAAATATCATGCATCATTATAGAAGACGAAATCCTATGATTTGTACCACGCGACTATTCTACGCGTTGTTTCCATTTTGCCACGATGTACCACTTCAGATGCGTCTGTATAATAAATATAAAATCTCGGTAAAGTGGCAATTTGTCGGCACTTTGTTAGGAAAATGTTTAGGTCCGTTTATAGACTTGGCTCGTCAAGTTATGAGAGAAATCGTCTGATATTTTATTGCTTTCATTAAGCTAATTGCAAATATTGCAATTAAAATTAACCGTTTAAGATAGTAAAGAGACTGCGATAAAACTATTTTCCGAATAACCCGCATTGTAAGTTACAAAGCGCATTGGATCATTATCATCATTTCAGGCATAAATCAAATCAAACTATATTTATTGTCTCACAACTACAGTATTGCCACATAAATAAATACACAAAAACACAGAAAAAAACAATAAAATAATTGAGGACAAAAGGCGTACACTCAGCATAATATAAGATGTCCACTGCTAGACATAACCTCTCCTATTGCTCCACATTGGATGCGCATTGAATAAAAGAGCTAAATCTAGGCTGTGCTCTATTGTTATATCTATTGTATTGAAATCAGTTTGTTATTGGCCTTAACTAGCTAACATTCTTAAAAGTGTAGTGTTTTTTTAGTATTAGTAGTATTTATATTTAGTAATTTATTTACCTCGACGTTTAGACCAAGTTGCATTGGTCACGAGAAGGCTGGAAAAATGCGGTGGACAATATATGTGAGAGCACGTAGTTTCTACAACTGTTCTCCAACTACCCACTGTTGATCTTGTTAAACTGTAAGGGTCTTCAAAATGTAGCTCGTAGTCGGTTTACGCAATTTTTTTTTCCATACGCTATCTCTAATATTAGACGAGTTTTAGTCGGCACCAAATAATTGTTGACTTATTTCACTGAAAACTAACCGCTATTTTAATAAAAATATCTAGTTTAGTGTAGTTATTGATAAGCATCAAACTAATTGGACTTTATCCGTACCCATATAAAAGCTTATCTTAATTATCTTTATCAGAATTTTAGTTAAACTGAACAAGAGAATCACTACGCTAGTATTTAGTTTTATAAGTATCTTTCGATATAAGGAAAAAGACAGTCTCTTCGTTCCAAATATTAATGTTGTATCTACTGTTAAGATTAAAGTTGTCACATAAATCAATGTAAAAATCGAATATAAATACATGTGGAAAAATTTAAAACTATATGAACGAACTCTATTGGCATGTACATTTTTAATTATGCAGAATAATTTATAACAATCAAACTATTCTAAGCTTTATGAATAAGAGAACACGAAGCCAGCGAGCGCAGGGTGGTCCTTTCAATTGATTGTATCAATGTTGATTCATTTTATATATTATTATCGATCACACGCATCACTGATTCGATATAATCTTGCGAAATGTTAGGTTCACGCATTTTTTCCCGCCTAACGAGCTACGTCACTAAAATGTGACACACAAACTCAAAATTCTTCGAGCCCATGTACGGAAAACTGATTGGTGTTTTACTTGGTTTCTAGGGTTTTTGTTTTCCCTCCTGAATTTTTATACTCGTATTTTTTTTCTTCGTATTATATTTCGTGCAGATAATACGGATATTATCACACTAATCCTAGAAAACGGAAAGTTTGTCTATCGTTTTTATGTTTGTTACTCTATCACGCTGAACGTGTTCAATCTAATGATAACCTGACAGACAACTCAACCAATATAAATATTTTTATCTAAAGACTGTTTATTCGTCAACTATTAGCAATAACACTAAACAAGATTTAATCACACTAATATTATAACAGCGAAAGTTTGTTTGTCTATTTGTCGTGCGTCGTTTGTATGTTTGTTACTCTTTCACGCTGAAACGGCTGAAAGGATTTGCATGAAATTCGGAATGTAAATAGCTTAAGCCCTGTAATAACACACAGGCTATCTTTATTTAGAAAGTTTTGTACCTTTGGGATAATTATATAGCTGGAAAACCGTAGTCCGCACGGGTCAAACAGTGGGGTGCAAATGGATCAACCAGCTAGGACTATGAACACTCGAAGGTGTTAAAAAAAACATTAAATATTATTAAATGTACAATAAAACATCAAATTTAAAGAAACAAATACTTAATACTTATTATACATTTGTGATAGAATAATTTCATCATCATCATCATCACTTATTCATTTATTTGGAACAAATACATGATAGGTTTACAAACATGAGAATCGATGACGCTGCAGAAGTATAAAACTGTGTTTCAGATGTCAACGCCCATATGCTAAGTAAATGTAGCAATAAGATAACACTTAAGAGGTTAAACAAAGTAACAAGAATGAATGAAAAAATAAACAATTTTCACAACATTTTAAGTTTAGTTTATGCTTTATTCTCATCGTTACAATAAAAACGCCTCGTTTAAATAATACAAAAGCACTATTAGATAAGGTTATCAAAGAGATAGAATAAATACACAAAACAAACATACGGGAGATAGAAACTTGAAAAGCTTACTTATGTCTTTAAAGTACGGCCTATATTTAAAGAACCACTCAATGATAAGCCTCAGCACCTTGAAATATTTACGAAGATAAGCAAAAACATACACAAGGCTTAGGGTTCTAACAAAAAACAAAATCTTACTATGCGTTTTGAATCAAAGTAATGTTTACCAATTAAAAATAGCAATATGAAATACATTTGATTCCTAATATTATGTAAAAATAATAATTTATTCATATTATTACGTACATGATATTCATGAAGCTTCTTAGTTTTAAGCTTAAATTTGTTTGTATTTTTTATTGTTATTACCTCAGAACTCTGTCATTAATACACCAATTTGATTTATTCAAATTATATGAATATACAGTGACAGTTACTAACTGTACTGAGAAACTGGAGAGATAATGAGATTGAATAGCAGATAATGCGAGGCTTGTAACCGACTGCATAAACAGGACGTGGTTCTAGATTAGGTAGTATTTTATGTCGTAGAAATGTGTCATTTATTAACTGACTAGCTGCGCCGCGTGGTTTTACCCGCGTGGTGTTGATCGATGACGATGATGATGAAAAGTAGTATGTGTTATTCCGGGTCCTGAAGTCTGAATGACCTGAATCTATACACCAAATTTCATCGAAATTGGTGTAGCTGTTCAAACGTAAATATGTAACAAACATACAAACATACGCACAAACTTTCGCCTTATTTATTAGTAGGATTACAACTCCTTCCTTACTATTATGAAACGTGCTTTGGATATTATTTTTATTGTCAATGATAACCTTCCAGATTGATCCATAAAAATATTTTAAACAGTACTTCCGCACATTACATTAAAAAAAAACTCTAGGTAATGTTTAACGCCAATACGTAGTTGATAATGTTTTACACCAATTCCTCTGTTTTATTTATTTTGGTGATTGTACCAGAGTAATATGGATTAATTGTAAAAGATGTTCGGTACACACATAGTACCCACGCGTAGTTGTCTAAACTAGCTTTCTGTATGTCACCAATTCAATTCCAGAACGTACCCGACTTCTATTATGGCGTGCAGTAAACGATAATTTAAAAACTATTTTTAAACGTTGACCAATGAATCTGAAAATAACTTTAATAACCTTTTACCGACAATCTTAAATACTTATGTGAAAACGTAGCCAAGGCGGGCAGCATAAAGTTTATTTTATTGGATAATTATTGCCAGTTTTTCGAAGCGAGGATAGCTCAGTGGGGGGATCATCGCCTGTCAAACTGACGGACACTGATTCGATTCCCAACAACAGCTTGAGCTTCCGGTGAATGTCCGTTATCAAATTCCCAGCATGGTAGTAGGGTACTATCGAATACTCGCCTACACCACCCTCAAGTTTGAAAAACTGTCACCAAACACATAGTGTGTTAGGCAGCCGTCCTTGACTTTTGTGTGCTTTTGTGTGTGCCCATCGCTTCTGCGAGTCAGGAAATCTAAGTGCAGGAATGTGAGCGTAAAAAAATGGTTTCATAAGTTTTAATTCGTAAGTCCAGTGCTGGACCTAATTATCCATACCCGGTGAAATTATCTCTACGATATAATGCAACGATCGCGAAGCTTCTCGCATAATGACTCGCTTTTCAAATTCTAAATGGCGCACACTTCCTCACTCAGGCGAGATAAGTCACTTATGCTTGAAATAAAATAGCAATATCCTCAGTTACAATTACAATCCATTTACACACACACACATTTCACAAATATACAAATAAAAAAATTAATGTGGTGATCGTTATATTTTCGCTGATGAATTAGTGATAGGTAATCAAGATTTACTTATTCTTGGAACCTTATAGCCCTATTAACTTAGTCTATATCTATAGTAACTACACCTATGTAGTTTGTCTGGTTTCTAGGATCGCACTGCTAACAGTGACGTCACTGTTACTTTGTTTACGAATGCATCCATCGACATCTCATAAACATTACGGATTGCGATGGCTTTACTGCTGTATACTTTAGTACAGTATCAATGCTGCGGTTAAATTGAAATAAAAAAATATCGGGATCGCATGGTGTTGAGAAGAAAATGTTATTTTTAATCTATATTCTTAGAAAATACTTTAGAAGTGTCTGGAGTCTTTTTTTTTCAAAATGTTTTACTCACTGATCACTACGTAAATTACGTTCAAATGATTTGAAGGTAAAACGTAAGGTCTACCCAGCATATTGTTAAAGCTATTTATTTATTTGCACAAAACACTTACAAATAAATACATTATACATTACTACAATACATGGATAAAGACAGATAAATACATATGCATGTGAAAACAATATAAAAGGCCTTTAGCAGCCGTGCTAGGGTCACCTGTGTTACGGCTGCTAAGCTACTTCCTATAATCAAGGCAATACATAATAATATGCAACGAGCATCCTGAAATGACATAACTTAATAAATATATTATTAAACAACATGGTTAGAAGAAATAGAATAAAAAACTAAGATAAATTAGACTACTAAGACTTAAATAACCTAATATGTTGGTATAAGGAAATTAGGGACTAAATATTAGATATGCTAAGTATAGCTATGTTTTACCATAACCATAAAACTATGTAAATAATTTGTTTCTTATGGTACAAGACTGTATTTAGAAATATCTAGAATTATGGAGACAGTTTCTATACTCATACTTCTTTAAATTATGATCATGCGAATAAATATAAGGTGTCAAAGTCTTAGCTTAATCACTGTATTGTAGGTACAATTCCTAGTACGGCCATTAAATGTATCAATAAAATTTAATTGCAATATAAACATACGGGAGTTTATCATTTCCTTCCATTCCATTACCAATATTTGATAGTTAAAATATTTACACACATTGCAAAAGACTGAAGCAATAATTTTTAAAATTAAAATAATATAAATTCATAAACGCCCGTTTTGAAAAATGCACCGCACTCGTAAAATTCCACTTCCCACTAATATTATAGAGGCGAAAGCTTGTGTGCACTTGTATGTGTGTATGTTTGTTACTCCATCACACTCAAACGGCTGCATCGCTTTCGATGAAATTTAGCAGGGATATATTATGTTAGACCCTGGAATAGCACATAGGCTACTTTTCATCCCCAAAATAGTTGCTGTTCTCGTGAGATAATTGAACTAGCGGGAACACCGTAATCCACGCGGGTGAAACCGCAAGGCGATACAAGTAGGAAATAATTATGTTCGAACGAGACTGATGGTACAACGATTTTTTACAAAGCCCATCGCCGTGAATATCATGTCCATTGCCATAACTGAGCGTTTACCTCGTAGACCTTCACAAGGACCAGTTATGAAGTTGTCAGTTAACAAACAGCGCATGTAAGTCAAACAGCTTGCCGACCTCATAGGCTATAAGTTCTGTATGTGACATTTACTGGATGCATACCGACCGACGGTGTATACTCGAAGTACTAACTCAAGTAACTAACCAACCTGAGTATGCTAAATTGTCACAAACCGCGTTAATTCGAAAACAGATATTCAGTTTCTTCCACTGCCACTGCATTTATATCTATATTACCCTAAAATACCTATTTTATGTGTACCAGTATCCATAAAAAAAACAAAGTAACTAACCAACCTGAGTATGCTAAATTGTCACAAACCGCGTTAATTCGAAAACAGATATTCAGTTTCTTCCACTGTCACTGCATTTATATCTATATTACCCTAAAATACCTATTTTATGTGTACCAGTATCCATAAAAAAACAAAGTATAATTTTGGAAACACCCCCGACTAAAGGTAAATATTTAAAAAAAAAGTACTTACATATTACTTTGACCATAGGTTCTCGTTTCTCAAGATTCGTTTCTCTCTTTTTAACTATTTTACTTTTTCTACCATATTTTATCTGGTTTTAACTGACTTCAAAAAAAGGAGGAGGTTCACAATTTGACCAGTATGTTTTTTTATGTTTGTTACCGCATAACTTCCGACTGGGTGAACCGATTTTGATCGTATATTTTTATATGAAAGCTGGTGCTACCCGTGTAGCCCCATTCAACTTTCATGAAAATCGGACAAGCGGTTTTGAGTTACAATCCAATAACTGAATAGGGCGTGCTTATACATAGACGATATTATAGTAGCGGGTGAAGACATCGGCGAACATACCTACACCACAATGACAATTGATCACATGAGTAACAAAGGTCACTAAAACGTGTGAAAAATTTTATTAAAAAAAACGGTACCGATTTCAACAAGTTATTTAACACTTTTGAGTGTTGAATTCAGTTTCATTTTTTTATTTTTTTTTTAATAAATAATACCGCTATCAATATTAAATACGTAGTTTAAGAAAACCTCTTAAAACTGACTTCCTAGCACTTAAGGGTACGGTAACTGCCAATTTTGGTAATATTTGTAATAAATACTAAGTCAATTTCGAGGAAACTTCCATGGGACTAATTTGAGAGTGCACCCAACGACCTCAGTATCTGTAACTGTAACTTTACTGAGGTCGTTGAGTACATCGCAAACAGAAGAAGTTCTCTGGTATAATATACAAGAGTTTATATTATATCCTTAACATAAAACTGCACTATGAATGGCATATTTACGTGATGTGATGGATGATAGTTCAACGATAGGAGCGAGGGGTCCCACTGTTGAACTATCATTGTTCGACACACACTGACGGACGCTGTTTCAATCCCCTGCAACGGATTGAGGATTAGATTAAGGCAGCACCGTTGTAGATTTCTCAACATGATGGTAAGTTTATTTATTTATTTATTTATTTTAGGTATCTACAAACACTACATAACAAAAAAGTAGAGTTAAATACAAAATATAAGTCTACGTATATTCTAGGTAGCAACAACATCGTAGACCCCAGATTAATAAAGTTTGACCACTATCTCACTTGATGGTCAGTGACGATGTGGTCGAAGATGTTATTACGAACGAACTAGAAAATTTATTGGCTCTTAAGGACTGTTGCCTGAACACCTGCCAGTCTAGCTATGCTACCCTCAAGTTTTAAAACTGACACAAAGCACATAACCCAGTGTGTTCCTTGAAAGCCAGGAAACATTCTAGGCATCATCATCTCAGCTATAGGACTTCTACTGCTGGACATAGGCCTCCCTTATTGATTTCCACAAGGAGCGGTTCGAAGCAGCCTGCATCCAGCCCTTGCCTGCAATCTTAGACAGGTTTTCTGTCAACCGACAAGGTGGACAGAAAACCTGTCTAAGACCTTAGTAGACTTTAGTCTGGGTGAATTTTAGGCCATTATATTTTTGACCACATCGTCACTCACCATCAAGTGAGATAGTGGTCAAACGCTAGATCTATTAAGGAAGGATATATTTTAAAAAAATGTATTAAGTGTAGGTATAAATGAAGGCTCTTAATTTTATTTTACTGACTACATACAACAAAGTCTCGCTTAAATAAGACTGCCAGCTCAATTGTAAAGAGCGTAATTGGTGCAAAAACTTTCTTGAATTTAATCCCAGATCTCCTTGACTCTCAAGATTCTTTGTAACATGATCGGCGGTTTAAAATTGGAAGTTTTATTAAAAACTGAAAGGACTGGACTTTATTCATCGCATTTAATACTTTGGTAACATGAATAAAAGCGCTGTTCGGGCGAAAAAACAGGAAGTCTTTGAGTGTTATGAAATTTGAGCTCGTTTTTAAGATTGCGGAGAATTTCAATTAAACCTGAGATTATGGTTATGCGCTTAGGATTAAGAAAATGAGGTTTGAAAGAGTGTGAAGTGGTGAAACGTTTCTTTTCATCTCGCAATAAATGACAAGATATTATTATAAAACACGGGATAAAACACTCTGCATAGGTTATTTATATCTAACAGCGATTTAGTAGTAATTTAGTGTATTCTAATACAAAAACAAAGAATCGCTTCTCTACATTTATACCTATAGTAACTAGGGTGACCAAAAGTTGCTTTGCATTTTCCTACGTATGCCACCAAACAATATGTTTAGCATGCCGTTATTTATGTAGTTGGTCAAATACTTACATTTATGTAGACGGTCGCCGTGGCGAAGTGGTAAGAGACATTGACTTCTGTGTCGTCGGGACCCTGGGTTCGAATCCCGGCAGGGGCAAACATTTGTGCGATGAGTGTAGATGTTTGGCCCGGATCTTGGATGTTGTGTGCTGTGATTGTGTGTGTCCATGCCTCCCGCGATACAGGGAACCCTAGTGCGGGGGTCTGAGTGTGATATAAAATAATAATAATAATAGCTATTTTCTATCAATCGTATTTAACTTACTCTAATTATTATGTTGAACCCCATAATATATCCTTTACCTAGGTTGAATATCATTTGACATCATAAAAAGAAAAAGGTTATCAAAACTTGGAAAGGTGCAACTCACTAACTGTACATGTATTTTATTAAGTAACACTTTTCTAGGCGACAGTACTTTATTTTCATTGGGCATGGGCAAACTAAAAAGTGACTTTGTATTTTTAGACAGTAGGTACCTCAGTATAATCTGTAGGTACTAAGAATACGCGGGTCCGTGTGCGGTTTTGTTTGTCTAAAGTTATCGGGTCTTATAAGCGCCTTCAATTTGAAACAGTTAACTAGCAAAACTTTTAGCTAAGTACTTTTATTTTCTGGCAACATTTTCTGAATAAACACATCGGGACTTTAATTTACTGTTCCACTGGCTACTAATTACAAGTTCGATTTGTACCACATACGGGTCAGTTTACGCAAATTAACAGACTCATTGGGTGTCCTGTCCAGGTCCTGTGATCCCTTTGTGACTGGTATATGGGAACATTGTTTGTTTTCTTACACGCTATGTTAATAAAATCTGAGTTTTAGCGATTATTATTGAAATTAAAGTACTTGAAATTGTTTCAATAGCGTATAATTTATTTGTTTTGATGTCGACGTTTCATTTCGCAAACACTTTTTGGTGATAGGCGGGTAGATCCAAAACGGGTTTATTATTTCCGTTATTTTTTCGATCCTGCTGCTAAAAGACGTGTACCGCGGAAGGTCTAATTTAGATCTCCAAAAAATACATTTTATAACTGGCAAAGAAGCACACGAGCCTTCTGATGATAATAAGCGATCACCGTCATTAATTATTCCAATGATACATTTACACTTACACGTCCCATTAGGGTAGAGGAATACGTTACCTTATTACACTAATGTATAATTTATCCATCAGGTGACTCTACTGCTCATCTCATCAGATACATGCTTACGCTACAAGTGGTAAGCAAACTCAAGGTAACAACGAAATATGGTTACTCTACTACATCGAATCAAAAAGAAATATATAACCGCAGGAAATTGAAACGCCTGCTATGATTTCCACGGACAAGGTGGACATACGGACCTAATCAGGAATAGGTTGGATGCGTTCTGGTTTCGACCGGTTTTTAGTGGAGATTAATGGAGGTCGCTCATGTTATGCACGCACATGATGCACATTCTTCAGCAGTAAGACGCCCATATTTGGACATATACCACGAACGCTATTATTCTTTCTGATCGTCAAAAACAATTAGATGTTTGTCCCGGGTCTTGGATGTTTGTGTGCTGTGATCGAGTGTGTCCATGCCTCCCGCGATACAGGGAATCCTAGTGCGGGGGTCTGAGTGTGATTAAAAAAAAAAAAATTTAACGGTATTCGTACACCCCTTAACAGAATTACCCATTCCATGAGCGAATGCATACGCTTTATTATAACAATGTATTAAGTAATCTCATTGATGGATCATCATTTTCTAAATTAAAGTGTAGTACGCTCTTTTAATTTTACATGTTTCAGTGCGGCTCGAGCATTGCGGTAATTAGTAGTTGGTTAAACAGTAAATTAAACGTCCTTCCTGTGTCGAGTTCGTTTGAGATCTTTGACACAGTTATTAGACTTTAAAATTATTATTACAAAAAAACTTGCTTAAAATAGTAGTATTATTTTAAGAGTAATAATAGTATTATGATTATATTATCTTTTTATTGTATTCGTAATAAATATATATACAAGCAGGTTATTTCAATTAAACTCTCTCATTTATGTTCCGATAATTTTTGATGGTAGTAAAGTTTTATAGTTTTTGCGTCGAATTTCTGGCCGTTAAAATTTATGAACATTCCTTTATGTCTGGTTGCCTGGAAAAAATCAGCTTTAAGCGATAAGGCCGCCCTTTGTATATTTACGCTCGTTTGTTTTTGTTATGTGTGTTTTTTGCAAATAGTGTGCAAATAAGGAGTTTTCTATCTCTCTATGCTCCTTAAAACGATTGAAATTGCAACTTTAAAGACGTTATTATATAACAACGCTGTGGTAGTGTGCGTTTGTGGGGTAGTGTTTGTGGCGAGAATCACATTCATACCCAAACTCTGGACTATGGGCAAACCTCGTCTGCGGCTCGGGCTGCAACATACAGTCTCGTGTGTGTTGGAGCAACTAAGCTCATTTGTATCATAATATATTATTACTAGCTGACCTTATTACGTTCTCCTACATAAATTTTCGAAAAGGCAAAATGACACGACACTTCATTTAAATTACTTCACGTTAATGATCGATGGGTAAGTTATTTCGATATTTGTTCTTATAAAAATAATAGAAATGGAGGGTGGGGTTAGGAAGGTAAAATGTGCTTTACAACCTATTTTCAGACCTACTAAAAATAGATAAATAATTTCATCTCAATCAGGCAAGCCGTTTTGGAGGAGTTCGATAACAAACACTGTGACACGAGATTGTCATATTAGTAGATGTGTCATATAAAAACATTATAATCTTATTTAATTTATTTTCCAAAACTTATCACAGTGTTTGATCGATGCGACGCGTAACCAAAATGCTGGCATGTATTGGCTCAACGGATCAGAATTGCAATTCAACGTGAGAATGCTGCTAGCATTCTGGGCACGTTGTTAACTGGTAGCGGGTTAGAGTATTTGAGTTATCTATAGGCTGAAAATAGCCAGTGGATTGCTCAAATGTTATTAAGATACCTGTAGTATTGTAATTAGTAAGCAGTATTTTATTTTAATAAAGGCATCGGCCCATTATAAAACAATACTTGGCGACTCGTTTTTGGAATATGTGCCAACTGATTATTTTTATCTCCATATTAATATTTATCCTTTATTAATAGGGAACTTGAGAAGTTCAACACACACGGTATGCAATATAAATCTTCTTAATTGCCATATCCACTACAGGTGTTTCCACCAATAAAAATATATACATGATATATAAATTGGTTATAATTATGTATGAATCATATAATAAAATATGCGTGATTACCTTATTTAAGATACTAACGATGTGTCACGGCATGGATAATGGCTTATGTTTCAATAAAATATAGATTATAATATATAAATATATAATAAAGATCATTTGGTCTAATTAATGATGTGATAAAAGTTTGTAGGATTGTTCTCGTTGGCTGAAATAAAAAAATACCGAAAAAAACGTATACAATTTCTAGGAAATTGTATTACAAAATATAGGGTAAAAATTGGTCCACAATTGTATATACCTCAATTAACGAGTGCTTTTTATGATCATTAAATTTTCGACATAGAATGTAGAATGGTATTTAAGGACCTGAAGACACTATACAACCATGCTGTGAATTTGATAAACAGTACATTAGGACAGGCTTAGGTCCCTCTCGATGGGATCTTGCCTTGTTGTGGCGGCATTCATCAATCCTGGTTGGTCTCCTAAGATAAAGCGAAGAGACCGGGGGCAGCTGCAGAGCGGGTTGCACCCGGGCCAGCCGGGACCGCTAGCGACAGGCTTTGCCTTTAGCTGACAAGAAGCGGTCGCAGCAGCAGGTGATGGGGCTGCTGAATCGGGTGCATTTCGGAGAGTGTGCACTGGAATTGCACATTCTGATTCCACCATCACCTTTCTATCATCGGTCGACTCGACGTACGGCAATCCGCCATCGCTATATGGTAGATATACCACCTATACGTACGAAACGTTTTGCTTCCACTTTTTTAATGCGTACTGCCAAGGAATGGAACTGGTTGCCCGCGTCTGTGTTTCTCGATATGTACAATCCTGGGGTCTTCAAGTCGCGAGTGAATAGGTACCTTCTAGGTTTGCGTGCTAAATCCTAGACAACGTCAGGAGAGACAGTTGTCAAATGCAAACTTATAATGTGTAAAAAAAAACCGGTCCAAGAGGCCACGGGCGCCTACGGGGAGGTCTGGCGGCCATTGGACTGTGTGGTCTCCGAGGTGGAGCAACCGCGTCTTGTGTCAGACGTGGTTGCGAGGGGAGAGTTTTTCTCCACCTAAAGGGGCGTAGCGACGGACGGCCGTGGCGTAAAAAAGCCAGGTATAGGTCGTAGTATTGAATCAGTGATGTCATTGTCATCAGATGACGGCAAATACACTTTCTAGGCTATTCAAACTTATTGACAAATTGGAGTCGTTAGTTTCCTATCTTACTAATATTATAAATGCGAAAGTTTGTGAGTATGAGTTGTGTTACCTCTTCACGCTCATACGGCTAAATTTGATATTTATTATTTTTTCCCTAAAATAAGCCTGGACACGTAAGCTTATTATAATGATCACCATCATCACCGTTTTTCATAACCACGCAGGTAAAACCGTGGGCGCAGCTAGTTACATTATATACCTAAGTTGTCTCAGAACCATTACGAAGCGTTTGTAGCGAAGCTTACAAATGTGACCTTTGCCGTATGAACTGCGTTAAGCAACGTATTCCTTGGTCATACCTAGGACGTGTGACAGCCTTGAAGTGTACGTAAAACCGTCGGTCCCGATTGTTGCCATAGAATAACAGTCATTAGACTATATTGGAAGTCCTTAGCTGGCCTGAAAACTCCGATATCAGAGTGGCCCCTTCCCTATCCGCCAACCCGCATTGGCAACCGTAGTGGATAATTAATCAATCAAAACACTTTATTGAACATCAAAAGAGAATATAAAATAAAATATAATGGTTTCTAGAAAATTAGTGATAAGAGAGGCGAGACCTATGTGCTCTTGCTTCAACCAAATACTTTAATTTCACACTGGTAATCGCAGTGCGGTACAGTGGCAATTTGAAATTTAGAACCGAAATTCCCAATCAGATGCCTGTACCCCACACCTAAAGTGTGCTTGTGTGTTTTGTTCAGCCGTAATTTCACAGTTAATTGAACTCTGATCATGAATTGAACAGTGATTTTGGCGGTTTTAGTGCAATTTGGACAGTGATTGCTTGATCACCGATGCGGTTGACTTTTATGGTGATTAGTTGCTTTTGCTGCATCAATGTTATTCGTTTGTATATTTTCTTTATATTTTTATTTTTTTCTTTATTATTTTCTATACTTATAAGTATTCTTACTTTATAAATATTCCACAAAATATTGATGTTGTATATTAATTTATTATGAATTTATCATTCTTTTTACATTGGTAGACAAAAGTACTATAGAATTTTCAATGGATACTATGCTTATATGTACCCAACTGCATTAATTCTGATAAGGCAGCTGGGATACAATTCGTTAGCGGCCTAGGTGAGTATTTGCTCAGGGAATTTGCAGGTGCTCAAGGGTCAGTCGTCTTCCTTATTCTGAATAATATGTCGCCTTGATACGCTCCCGCTACTACAGTAATGGGATATGGGATAGTTGCTTTAAACACTAATTTTGATTCATCATTAATGTCTCTATTATGTAAAAGTGAGATAAGAGTTTTAAATACGCGTTCCAGTTTAACGATGGTGTAAGGCAAACTGGCAACTTTGCATCACTGGTGTGCGTTTCATTCGCAATGATTTTCATAAATTTTATTACTTTTCACACATATTCCGTTCGAAGCTACTGTGAGCGAAATTGACGGTCACATATTTTGCGAACGGAACAACAATTATTATCAATATAATCGTTCTAAACGTTATCGCTAATTAGCGTCATCTAGACCGCGCCCTAATTCATGGATTTTACATTCATAGTTGCCAGTGAAATCACGGACGGAAGTGAAAGATAAGGGTAAAATTGTGGAAATTGTCTTAGGTTGTTTTTGCTACCCTATTACGTTTTATAGAATTATTCATTAAGCTGTTTGTTAAATATGTAAAATAAATAAATGAAATATGCTTTGAGCCGAAATAAATATGTATAACATTGATCACATAAAGTATCATAAAATATTGGTAATATATATTGTAAATACAGATAAACGTGTCAGTTTTACCAAGTGTTATATAAAGTGACGACTAAATTAGCCGTAAATCTAATAAATATGTTAATTTGTAACCATATCGATTACCGTGCACATGCTTTATCGAGAAGTATTTCATAATTGCAAATAACCACCTGGCGATTATCTTATTAGTCGAAAGTGCCAGAATAATTATACTTTCTAAGTATTGACAGGGTAAATACAGGAACTGACTGTAGTAAATTGGCTACTAGAGTGTTGACACCTTCATGAATTATGACTTGGATAATTGGCAAGTGGCTACAAATTCTGAAATGCTGCCAGAGGGATTATGGTCACACCAAAAAGATTTCCTAAGAATTTATTAAACTTTAAGGCACCATGATCACAGCATGCGTCATAATCACGTCATTATGGGGCACTTCATTCTGATTTGATTCTGACCATTGCACCTGTAACAATGCTCAAATGTCGGAAATTTAATCACCTCCACAAACCATGGCAATGATCCTGTTTTTAATTCAAACAATGGTGTTAAAAGTTTTGCGAGAGCTTAATAATATATTTTTGTCTTAGAATTTCGTAAAAGTGTCTTGTATATTAAACATTTTGCTTTAATTGTCATTTCATGATAAACATTTGATGAAAATGGACGAAGTGCAAGAGGTATACCTGTGTGCCAATTTTCTTATTTCTTAAGACAAACAATTCATAAAAAATGCAATTGTAAGTCAATAGTAATGATCTACGTATTCCGCTAAAATAACAACTGCATCTCGAGTGCATTGCGGTAGATATATAGATATGTAGCCATCATAATTATATTTAATGTACAATAGCACAAATAATAATAATAATATGGGACAACATTCACACAAGGACTTCAGGTCCCAAACTAGGCAGAGCCTGTACTATGGTAACCTGATGACTGATATATATACTTAAACACATACTTATATACATACATATACACACCCAGACACAGGTCAAACAGACATGTTCATACACACAAATGTTTGACCTGTCCGGGAATCGAACCCGGGACCAGCGGCTCAGAAGGCAGAGTGCTACCAACTGTGCCAACCGGCCAGTCAAATACTATCATAAACGAGAATTAATTAAAAACCTGTGAGGAATGTCATCATCATCATCATCATCATCACCATCTCAGCCATAAGAAGTTCACTGCTCGTCCAGTGATTTCCACAAGAATCGGTTAGAAGCGGCCCGCTCCCATCCTTTTCCTGCGATCTTAGTTAGGTCGTGTGTCCACTTTTTCGGTGGCCATCCTATGTCCACCTCCATTCGAGAACCTTTTGACCCCAAAGGCCATCAGTTCTTCGGTCTATGCGTTTAGTAAAATGACATAAAGGATCGTATCAAGTAGAACTCTGTGATCTCTTCCTGCATTTTCGTGAAGCAGGCGTGACGAAATGTATTAAGTCATCTTATTAATTGAAATTGATTGTTTCTTCATAGCGGTGTTGATTAACTATGTTACCTTATGAGCAACATACGCTTAAAAGGGTATATATTACGTTGAAAAGGGTGATCGCTAATAGCATATATATATCTGAACACGAATTTTTGTGAAGGGTACGCTTAATCTTGGCCTCATTTTTTGTCTCTTCAGACTTTGAGTGGTCTAGAAACTTCTAGTTCCAAACTAAGTTAGGGATAGATAATCAGCTATCTACCAATCTTCAATTCAATCAATATTGGTCAGCGTAGTGGATCAATGCCAGTATCCAATCTTCTTTCTAGTGGCTCACGCTTGCGTCGTAGCAGTAGGGAATGATGTGAAGCAATAATTATGCAATGGTTAAATAGAGTTTCGATATCAATTGTCATTCTATTAAAAAATCTTAATAACAAAAACTTTCAAAGGTCAAAATCTCTACAAAATCACAACATTAGACATTGTATGAATGACCTTTTGCAATATATTTTGAACGCATGAATAGCGTAATCTTGCAAATTACCTTTACATTTCGATAGAATATGTCATTCGCAGAATAGCTTACGTTATAAGCATTGAATAAGAATCTAACTATCGCACGGATTATCATCACAATAATAATATACTCGTTTTCAAAGCAATAGGTATGTATACCGATGCTAAAGAATGTATGAAAGTCAATGTGATCTTATATGTTTATATGAGGTAGATGTCGCACAAGCGCGCGAAAACTGAGGCGGCAAAATTAAGTCAATTGTAGTAATTTTCATTGCGACTCGTATTTCAAGCGCAAGTCTAAAGATATAGCTATCCTTTTGTATATTATTTGTACCGTATTATCTGTCTCAGTAAGCATGTTTATATCGTAAAGGAACAAAATCTGAGCACCGCGCAGTATGAATATACCTCATCTTTAGTAAAACATCGTTGATGAAAGTGCTATATTATATTGGGCTATATACTGATGAAATACGGCATCAAATTTATAAAACGTAACCATGTTTGGTCTCTGATAAAGAAAAAATAATCAGTATTAATCTGAATGATATATATAGTATTATATATTTGTATATATTGTTTTATATATTTTATATTTATATTAAATGATGTAACTCAAAAGTTATCATTGTCGCAAATTTTCCTTTATTTGTGCTTCGTACCTACCAAATTTTAAGATTCTGAGTTCACGGGACGAACCATGTAGGTCGTGATTCCCTTGCGAGTGTCGAAAATGTGCAGCATAAACGGCTGAATCTTATGTATGCGTTGGCTTAGAAGTTTGATTTTTTCACAGTTCTAAGAGACAGTAGTCCTAACTAAACTAAATAGCAGCTACAGTACACCACCGCTTCTCAGAAAATTAATTCCTCTCCTCGCAAAGGTTGTCTGGGAGAGATCGCTTCTGAGCTGTAAGACTGCCAATTGTGCAACGTATTTTGTATTTGTTAATGTTTTATACTATAAGTAATATTTTGTGTAGATGTACTTGCACAATAAAGTGTTATTTATGTATAACACTGAATGTAACATTGCCCAATTAGCATGGCAATATTCACGCGGGCTTATTACTCCAATAATTTGTTAGTTTTATTCTAATAGGTAGTCATTTTATAGATTTTGTCAGGATTTTCTATTTTTCTACCTCGTGCTAGCACATTTATGGCTCAAGCCGCGATATAAAAAAAATGGCGTCTCCAAACTTCCATTTTACAATGAATATATAACTACCAGTTAGAACTAGAGAAAACGTTACATAACTCATGTTATAACCTGTCTTTGTTTAAATATTAGTTGAGCGTGCCAATGCCGCAAAGTCAACTCAATACTATGCGTTTGAGTCAAAACATTATTTACCTAAGAGTTTTATGGTTCATTGCATTAAACATCATGCTAGGCGGAACTTATGATCAAATTTTTAAAGAAATTCGGCTATTCAATTAATATTAATTATTCAAATAATAGTATTTGAACTCACGACTACAGAATACCGTCCTGTCGTTTTGCCATCAAGCTATGGTAGCACTCTACCAGCTGTCTGAATTTATTTCTTCCTAGTTTACATCTAAGGGGATGTTGGTATGCGTAGTCGTGGATTCGAATCTAACCAGAAGACGATTTTTTTTCCTTAATGTTTTTAGGGAAAAAAAATCGTCTTCTGGTTGGATTCGAACGTATTATTTAGGTATCTAATATAACATATTAATATAATAGCTTTTCAAACGTGCTTTTGTTTGCGGCTTAATAGGTCAGGACTAGTTCAATAATAGTATCTCATACACATATTATATATATATCTGACGTTCCCGAAAATCTGCCACGATCAGGAAGTTGGATGGCAATTTTTTTTTTTAAGATTATAAGCTTGCGTTTGACCACTGTCTGACCTGATTTTAATCGACGAAAAATGTATTCTAATGATTGGCCTTTTTTGACTATAATTATTTAATGTCTAATTTTGAGAGTAATGTACTCCCGTGGAGATGAAAAACGGTGATGATGGTGATGAGGAAAATAAGCCTATATGTTAATTCAGGAAAATAAGCCGATGTGATCAGCCATCTTCATACCCCAAATTTCATCGAAATCCGTCAAGTCGTTTGAGCGTGAATAGGTAATAAACATACTCACATACACACATACACCCAAGCACACACACTTTTGCATTTATAATATTAGTAGGATAGTAGGATTACTAGGATAGGATTTCAACGTAAACTTTTATTTTAAATATCATCAGGGTCATTATAGCGTTACCGAATGAAAACACAATTATAAAATAATTCAATAATACAGTAGTATCGTAGAAAAAAACATGTAAAATAACACAGAGATGTTATAGTAATGAGCGATATACATAGATACAAAATTGACTCTTATTGTCAGGTAGGTACATATCACTATCTGTGACACTAGCATAATGCTTGGCTTACTGACCTACGGGTCGATCTTTAATGTATGCAATATAAGCAAGGGAACTCTGATAGACGCCGCATAATATATCGATCTAAATGTCAGAATATGGAAAGCAACTGGATTTTTTATGTAACTCATTTTTATGTAAATCTAGTCTACTAACGTAAATGTTAAAACAGGTCTGTACTTTTACACGTCCTATTACAACGGAATCCTAATTTCCCTTTACTGTTTTATGCATGCATGTCATACTGTGTGCACGGCGTACGAAACGCTCATGTTTTTTTATACTTCGGCTGCAGAGTGGATGTTGAAAACATCGTTGAAATGAGGCTCTGGAAGAAGATTATTAGAAACACTCTTGTGTAAGAATAGGTGTCAAAGCCTGCCCAAAACTAAGTTGGTGCAGTGCTTCAGATTTCATCTCTGCATAACACCAAGGTACTATTTTTGGTCAAATTTCATCAGCAAAACAGAGAACTTTTACAAAAAAAAAATATTATTCCTGCTTTCTTTTCTTCATAACGAATAATAGTTATCTTTATGGAGGTTTCATTTCGTATTTATGTTATTTCGCGTCGCTTATGGCTTATCTGTGTCTGCAGCGTTAATTACTTGTGTCTGTTTCGTTTTGTCATCACATAAACACCCAAATAACCCTTCCGATCCACCATTATTTATCATCAATCAACCTATTTTTTTTTAAATAAACATTATTATTTTAGATGTGTTTTTTTATAGCCTACTATAGCGCTATATATCGCTATAACCTATAACGATTGCTATAGTAATAAATGCGTCGAACAAACAGTGGTTGAGAATGGGTGTCTATCAAGCTCTTTAGTCTATGATTGTTAATATATGTGTGTTTCCAATACCATTCATACTGACGTGTTACGTCAATATTTACCTTAACTTTTCAATGCACAGAACGAATGAAAGTGAAAAGAAACAACAAATGGAGTTGCCAGACATCCAACGTATTATTTTAAGCTAACATAGAACAAACCGAAAATATTTATGTTGAAGAAACGTAGTAAATTATCATTTTAAGTTCTATTCATTTGGTGCAGTTAACGTTTCCGGCTTAGTAATTACTTTGTTCTATATCCTCTCAAACGTACCTATGTCGTAATAGCTGACTAATAAATATAGTAATGGGATTTTCATATTACATAATGGAAAACATACAAGGTTATTATGTTATTTTACCAAAAGGTTATGTATGTATTATATATTTTTTAATAATATAATGGTAGAAAATGTGAGCATATTTTTTTTATTCCATCGCGAAAATTTGTGAACAGTGAAAAAAGCGCGTATGGTTTTTTATGATTATTGAAAGGTTTAACGCTTGGTTGTCAGTGTTATTTTGGTAATAGGTGGTATTATAACTAAATCAAGCGTTCGTTCGCGCGTCCGTTCTGTAAATGGCACAAAAAAAACTGTGAAATAATATGCCAGCTCGTGATTCTAATGGTGTGCCCATTAGTCCTACGAACTTGACAACTTTTCACTAGTTAAAAATATCATCGTTACCGTTATTTATTCGGTATTGTATAAGAACAACACAAGTAGAGTATGTTACGATTGTCACTATAATTAAGTAGGTATTTCACTTTTTTCCATTCTATCGCAAACATCGATAAAATATATCCCAGTCACTAGCTCATACACAAATAAAAAGATTAAAGTTACTATCCACAAGATTCATATAATCCATTGAAAAGAAAACAAAAAGACGCCGTCTCATTACACCGACTATTCCGTCTAGAAACTTTTTCAATATCCCGACAACAATGGCCGGCGCTTCTTTATTTATACACACAGCGAAATAAATCCCGCATCAAATGCCTCACAGAACAGCCGTAACGATTCATCCCACCGTTTCAATTATACAATAGCTCGACCGGCGTCGGCTACACTTGGAACGAAATGATAACAAAATGCATTTTTCATATTCATAGTACCTACGCATCATACGCACACTGTTAACGATAGTACAGAAATACTCTATGTAGCGTTCCATATTCAAACTCATCTTGCGGTTTTGGGCGAAATGGTGTCGTCGAACGCTAGGGCGAAAGTCGATATTCGTAGTGTGTGGACGCCGCTTTGGAAGGGCGGCCGGGTAAGCTACAGCCACGTGCACCTCGACAACTTGCGTTTAGTTCTTCACCAACTGTGTGGGAGGTTAGTCCGCTACATGAGTATAATGCTCCTTGAATGTCATGCGCTAAACGTCCGCGAAAAAGCACGCTCACGCCCAGAAGCGTGTGTGTGAGTGAGGTATTTCCACGTGATTTTGACAGTGCGACTGTGCGAAAGCCGGCTTTTGTTTTTATATCAACTCTCGGTGAAGTGTTTTTACCGTGTTTATATGAATGAAAACGTAGGTTGGTGATGTTTTAACTTCAAAGGAGACATTCAGGATGATTCGAAAATATAACTTGGCGCAATTCCCGGGGGCGATGAAGTGTTTTGGGTGAGTAATGAGATTTTTGATTGAGAATCGGAGATGTTTAATTAATTCGATTTCTATCTTTGTAACTTTGACGAGTTTGTAAACATTTGTTGCCAAGCTTTTATCAGACACGATTACAATGATTTAAGAGACATCAATAATTTATTTGTATTATTAATGTATTTTATGTACCTAAGATATAATACAACTTGACTTGAAGATAATTTATCTGTAGGAGTAATTAATTGAAATTGATTCAAGAACTCAAATATCCTTAACTTTAAGTAAAATATGCCTTAGTACAACGTTTTCTTGAAATTTTTCTGCAAATATATTATAGAAAAGAAGCCTTTTTTATTTCGTTTTGTTTAATATTTGAATAAGGCTTCAAAGGCTCTAGCTGGAGACGTTCATTACCTGAATTCATTGTTTATGTATGGACAGAGCCTTTGCGCATGACCGTTGTCATGACAACGAAGCGTGTACATGCCTATAACTGTGTATGTGTGCTGTTTAAGTATATATGTGTGGGTGTTTAGGGTTGTGTGGATATAGATTGTGAATTTTAATGGATCTGAAGAACAGAGCCAAGAATAACAGTTCATTGAAACGATAAACGCGAAACGAGTTGTATAGAAGTGATTAATGGAACATACTTTAAAAGCCATGTGGTTTCTAAGGAAATAATGAGCCGCTATATTTGTATTTTAAAAGCTTTTATTAAAATAAAACACTAATAACTAATTACAATACTGCAGCTACTACAATAACATTTGAGCAATTCACTAGCTATTGGTAGCTTTTAGATAACTCAAATGTTCTAACCCGCTACCGGCCGGCAGCGTGCCCAGAATGCTAGCAGCATTGCCACGCTGAATTGCAAAAAAGCTTATGTACTTACATCAAACGGAAAAAAAGAAAACTGCTTGTTACTTATTGGTTCGGTTATCCTTGTCATCGGAGGATTGTTTTGAAAATACTTTCATAGTACATAATATTATCAACACATTTTAGTTGCTTTTATAATTTTACAATTAAAGTAATCAGTAAAGTAGTAGTTAAATGGAGTTGATAAAGACATACCTACATAAAAACGAGTATATTTTTTATACTGTATAGGACATTATAGGTCTAGAGTTTGACGACTATCTAATGAGATATCGCCACTGACCATCAAATGTGATGGACAGTGGCGATGTGGTCGAAGATATTATGACGCTAGAATACTTACTGGCTCTCAAGGACCGCTGCCTGAACACACTATGTGTTTGATGACAGTTTTTCAAACTTGAAGGTGGTAGCTAGCCAGGCGGGTACTCGTATGTACTTTACCACCATGCAAACACTACTATTAGGTTTACAAAATAGGTACTTACAATAGACATAGACAGAAGTAAGCAGCCACGAATGACATCATACTTATTTAAATATATTATGTATATGCTACACTTTATTGGTTTAATTACCTGACATATTTCGGAGAGTGTGCCCGGGAGCTATAAAGTTACTATCTTCTTACCCATTCCGTCTACGAACGACAAGACTAACAGCAATGCGACACCCACACTTAGATGTAATTCAACATTGTAGCACTAAGAGCTTTCCTTCCACGCTTATAGTGCGTACCTACTGCATACGAGTTGGTTTTTTCACAAGTCGGAAATCGGAAATCGAAATTGGTTAATATAAAGGTAAAACGCCGTGCGTATTTATAATAAAATAAGAAAAAAACATGATAATTTTGAACATAATAATATTGTAAAATTTTAACTACAATTAGTTATCAATAAGTCATAACTATTGATAGCCGTTTCCGAGAAAAGAAATATAGGTAGGCATAAACTAACATCGCTCAATTTAGGGGCCCGTTCGTCAAAAGAAAAGGAACAAAATGAATAAGTAATAATGTAGTCCATCAAATCATCATCATCATCTCAGCCATAGGACGTCCACAGATGGACAAAGGCAATTGATGTTAATTAAATTTAAACTAATTTTAAATAATTTGGTTTATAATTTTATATTTCATTTTTGTTATATCTCAGAGGAACCAACCATTTTTTGGGAACAAAAATAGTCCATGTGGTAATCCAAGTTATAAGGTACCCACATTCCAAATTTCATTTAAATCTATCCAGCCGTTAAGGCATGAATATCAAACACACGTACACACAAATTTTCACATTTATAATATGAGTGTGATTTCTCAAATTAGTTATAGTTTATTAACCCACACACAAGGTCCATAGCAAATGCTTCTCAAAAATTTATAACCTCATGTTTTAAAGACATATTTTATGTAGTTTTTATAAATAAATTACTAAATGTTTTTCCGCGATTAAGCCCCGTTTGATTTTTTAACAATATTTTATGTATTCGTTATTGATAACTAAACTTTGACTATATTTATACAGAACCCATAGCGGCGAGTCTGAATCGCACCGGGCTGGTTATTAATATAACAGATAGAATACTCCCTGGTCGATGTATGTAAATATCATACAATATTAGTTATTCACTTAATCTACAAACCATAAATAGCAATCAGCTTGTATATTTATAGAAATAAAGATTAAAATAAGACATTATATTTTGTATTTGAATAATATGAAATAATATAATTCACGCTGAGATTTGAATACTTTCCTAATAGATGCATCATTATGCTGCTACACGAATGAATTGCATATTTATTACATGAAATTTTCTTCTCCATAAATAATCAATTTTTGATGCAGAAATTAAAATATTTATCGGGTATATACCAATATTATCTGTTTTGTATTCGTTGTCTGCTCTTAAAAATATCTACCCGCAGTAACTTGAGTTTACTCTTGAACTCGGCGCGCGCGCATACAACTGTGCCGATATAATAATATAATATCGAGCATATAATATGTATTCGTATATATATACAAAATATAAGGTAAATATGCCGGTAATTATGTAAATTCTTGTATTAGTGACTATGTCAGCTATAAAACTTTTGAGACTTTTAGTGGTCTACCAACTGAACTTTGAAGAGATAGGTAAGTATAGAACTAGCTTTTGTCTGTAGATTCGTTAATAAAATGTCAATCATCATCTATGCCATACATAGACCTACATAGCAGAACATGATCTACGCTCAACAGTAGACGTCCATATTGTTTTTTCTCACACTCAAACACCCCCGCACTAGGATTCTCTATGTCGCGGGAGGACACACAAACACACAAGACCCGGAACAAACACCTACACTTACCGCATAAATTAATGCTCCTGCCGGAATTCGGACCCAGGATCCCGGAGACCTAGAATTCATGTCACCGACCACTGAGCTACAGCGGTAGTTTATTATTACTATAGCATCAGAAAAAAGTAGACCAGGTAATATTTTTTAAATATTTTATACTAGCTGTTCCGACAGACTTAGCCTTGTATTAACTAAGAATTTGAATTTGAATTAGTATAATTTGAAAATTAAAAATAAATACACATGTCGTCAATCACACCATATTATCAGTCAAACAAATGACCATGATGTCAATGTATATGTTCATCATGTGTTTTACCCTAAAAATCTTATTGTCAAAAACCTTAGAAAATTTTAATAAAGACTAAGTTATTTTTTTTTTTCCAAACTCTTGTACTTTTTTAATCTTCTCCTGACACTAACAAACTCCAAAAAAATAGGTGATGCCGTGACTAGGAGAAATATTGATTTAATTTGATACACAGATCTTCTGAATATTATATATAGGGTTTATAGATTGAGCCCCAATATTAGCAATCAGAGGTAATCGTAAGGAAACTCAACTATAAGCCCAAACGTGTCACAGACAAATCCGGAATAGTAAATATATTATATTTTTTCAAATAAAAAAATAAATAAAATATCTTTATTGCAGGCAAAAGGCCCATACATCACAAAATTACAAAATATAAATGTTCAAAAATAGCAAACTAAAACTAATAAAAGTATAAATTAAATAAAATTGGTTATAAATGCAATAAATAAAAATAAAAATAAAAAAATATAACAAGTCATTTGCGATTTTCGTTAAAAATATCTCGGTTTGAATCGCGAAAGTGTCGTGTAAACGATTGTCACTAATGTCGAGCCACAGGCGTTAAAATAGCAGAATTGCCTATGGCACAGAATCCCTGATACTTGTCTTGCATACAACAGTCATGAGTACCAAAATGTGTGCGTATTTGTGAAACAAATAGAGTTACGAAGTGATTTTGCATTATGTGCTAACACTTTGTTCTAGAGACATTAATACATCGCTCCTCCATTAAGGTCGTGTTGCACAAGCTTTATCTAATACATAAAGCGCTTTCATATGACACAAAAAGTTATTAAAGCGCTTCATTATTCGTGCAGCTACTTGTATATGACAAGGAACAAACAGCGTACGTGGGAACATAACAGGTGGGACGCTACTAATGATTGTCGAACTCATTTATATTTCGTTCTAGAAACTATGCTTGCACTATACTTTCAAAGACGCTAGATGGAGGAGTATTATTTTATCATACTAAATAGCATAATATGATAGATTTTAACCGACTTCAAAAAAGGAGGAGATTCTCAATTGGATACAATTGGAGTGTAGATGTTTGTGCTGGGTCTTGGGTGTTTGTGTGCTGTGATTGTGTGTGTCTATGCCTCCGCGACACAGGGAATCCTAGTGCAAGGGTCTAAGTGTGATAAAAAATCTGGTTTTATTTTATTTTACTATTTATAAAAACGTTATCTGAGGGAGACGTTATCTCTCCGAAACTGTTCACTGCCGCATTGGAAGACGCCTTCAAGCTCTTGGAATGGCAAGGATTCGGCATCAACATCAACGGCGAGTACATCACTCACCTTCGGTTTGCCGACGATATTGTGGTCATGGCAGAATCGATGGAAGATCTCAGTACGATGCTCGAAGGCCTCAACAGAGTTTCTCTAAGGGTGGGCCTTAAAATGAACATGGACAAGACGAAAATTATGTCGAATGCCCATGTTGCGCCCGCCCCCATATCAATCGGGAACTCGATTCTCAAAGTTGTTGACCACTACATCTACCTAGAACATACAGTCCAATTAGGTAAGTCCAACTTTGATAAAGAGGCCAATCGTCGAATCCAACTCGGCTGGGCAGCGTTCGGGAAGCTACGAGACGTCTTCTCGTCCAAAATACCACAATGTCTGAAAACGAGGGTCTTCGAACAGTGTGTGTTACCAGTGATGACTTACGGATCTGAAACGTGGTCCCTGACTATGGGCCTTCTGAACAGGCTCAGAGTCGCACAACGAGCTATGGAGAGGGCTATGCTCGGAGTTTCTCTACGCGATCGAATCAGAAATGAGGAGATCCGTAGAATAACAAAAGTCAACGACATAGCCCAGCGGATTAGCAAGTTGAAGTGGCAGTGGGCAGGGCACATAGCTCGACGAAATGATGGCTGTTGGGGTCGAAAGGTTCTCGAGTGGAGACCACGGACTGGCAAGCGCAGCATAGGATGGCCACCGACCAGGTGGGCAGACGACCTGACTAAGATCGCAGGCAAGGGCTGGATGCGGGCCGCTTCCAACAGGTCCTTGTGGAAATCAATGGGGGAGGCCTATGTCCAGCAGTGGATGTCCTATGGCTGAGATGATGATGATGATGATGATGATGATGATGATTTATAAAAAAAAGATGGATGTCCGTGTTCCGGCATCGTACATGTAATTCTCTGATTATGCTTTAAAGAATGTATATTTATATTTTTTACATACATTTACATATTACAACATTATCAAAATAATATTTTTTTTACGTTGGTAGGTTTGTACCTATATTTAACACTACTGATATGTGAATTGGGTAGTAAATTAATAACATATATTGAAATCTGACAATACCTACTATATTATTATAATAAAGCTTCCCGTTTCTTATTATTATTTTCTTATTAGTTTTGTATATAGTTTCTATGTATCCCTGTAACGCGGGATCATCCTTATGTAGAATTCAGATATCCAATAAAAAACTTTGTAATTAGTAGGTACTTTGTAATGTTTTTAATTTTTGTTATAATTATTATGTCTTAAAATATTGGCAGTGTAGTCGTGTAGTCTCGTATATCGATGATTCGAACGTGTATTGATTGACACATATAGATAATAATTGATTTCTATATATATATTTTGTGGTTGTTATAAGGTTCTCAGGACTTCTAGGTATGCACAATTTTTTGCGGATTTATGCTCAGAATGCAGGCCGTTTCCATCTGGTTCTTGTGGAAATCAATGGGAGAGGCCTATGAGATGATGTTAATTTTGTGTTTTGATGAAATAATGATGATGATGACAAATTTATATGGCCAGTTTTTGGAGTACTTACGAATCATACATACATAGTAAGTATTATAGTCATGGCCCTTTCCCGGAGTAGGGAAAGACCACAACTTTAAAATCTCTTGATTAACGATTCTGACACACTTCTTTTGTTTCATCCACGTTCATCAGATTTTACATAAATGAGCGTCGACTTGGAGTACTCTTGAACTGGCCTTTTTAAACCGACCTAACTGACTAGCCGACCGAAAAAGGAGTAGGTTCTCAATTTGACCCGTATGTTATTTTTTAATGTTTGTTACCTCAGAACTTTCGACTGTGTGAACCGATTTTTATGATTCTTTCTTTGATTTTTTAATGCTGGTGCTCGTGTAGTATAAAAACGAGGCGAGTATTGGTAACAAGTTGAATATATAGCCAATATTGACAATAAAAAAATGTTCAATAGGTACTTCTGAGTAAAAAAAGAATAGGTACCTACGTCAAAACATTGGTCACAAAAAGTGAAAACAAATTGATAGAAATTCTTTTGTATATTACTGCTTATATAGTTTTGCGTATCGTAAGAAATTTGCTAAAACCGGCGCTTGTTAACAAAAGGTACCAAACAGAGCAATTATCAACTCTTTCAAAAACAGATAATGAACCTTGACACGATGCACTCAAAAGTGAAATTGGAGCACGTATTTTCCACAGCAGGGAACATTATTAAACATTGCATCACTAGCCTAGGAAGCGAGACACACATTTTCGTGTTACTATATAAGACGAAGTCAGTATCTTAGTTTTGTATTACAAATTAACTAAGTTCATTATCATCTTCATTTCTGAATAGACGACTGTTCAACTGAAAGGTCATATTCGAAAATAAATACACTTAAATATTTAATCTCGTTCTTTACTGCATCGCTTTACATTGTTTGATCTTGAAACAATTATAACTGTAAAATATCGAAACTGCCCATAGAAAATATTGCATAGTTTTAAATTATAATAACAAACTCTAAAAAATTCTTAGGAATTGTAAATGTAACGAGAAATGCTGACCGATTTCCCATTCTTTTTTTTCATTTATTCACTAAAGCTTTCTCAAGTCTGGTAAAGCAATAACAGTAAAGGTTTATTATACCGAACTTCGAAAAATGATAGCGAAACTGGCAGTGAAACAGTCCATACTCGTGAATCGATCTTCACCATTATTGCTCCATGATAACAGAAAACCTCACACTGCACGAGAAATCGTAGTAACTATACAGAGGCTGCAGTTAGAAACCCTACGTCATCCTCTGTACTCGCCAGATCTTACTCTAAAGGACAACTTTTTTTTTGTGATTCGGACAGTTTTCTTCCTGCTAAAAAACTTACTTCCCAGTTGGCATTACAAAATCCTTTAACACTGTTGGTCGAATCTAGATAGAGAAAACCCGGGGGTTCTATCGTACAGTCATACGTGAACTTATGATTAGATGGCAGCAATGTACAGATAATGATGGTTAATATTTTTATTTTATTTTTATATAAGTAATAAATAATACAAGCGTAGACTTAGAATCAAAAACACAGTAAAAATTGTGTTATGTCTTAGAAAAAAAGAATTTCAATTGTTCAATACTTTAAGCTCTAATAATAAAGTCTGACTATTTGGGGATTGAAACTCGTGGGGCTAGCTACCTTGTACCGAAAATAATAAAAGCAGCTACAGCTGTTCTATTACATTTATATTCAGTAAACAAGCAAGCTTAGGCACTGTTTGCAAGTAGGAAGTTTAACACACATTTCACGGGATAACGCGACCGATTAGACGCGGCAGTAGATTTAATAACCGAGGTATTGGTGTCCCGTCGTGTAACAACGCGTAACGTGGAGTATGGCCCGTAAAATGGACTGTGACTTTCCCCACAGAAACCTATTAAAAGATTACATAGTGAGCCATCATTATTATGACAACCAAACTCATAATTTGCGAAAAAAGGACTTTTTAACAAACGTAACTAACTTTAGCTAAATATATTAATTTGTATGGTCCCGTTTCGACACTTCAGCATTAAAAATTACCTGCATGGTTATGATAATATATGTTATTTTCTATGTTTGTATTAGTAATATAATACAATCATACATTATTCATAAAGCACGCAATATCACTCTTGCTAATGTTCATTTTTTTGTTTTGTTTTGGTCACACAAAATTTCGCGTTTATAATTTGAGTATTAGTAGGATTAATATTGTGTTTCAAGAATTATACTGTGCATGGCATCATGCACGACAGAACTTACTTTCATATATTAAAAGAAAAAATTCTGTAGTCGTGGGTTTAAGAAGCCATTCCAAAGATGATCGTCAACCAGTTATCAAATTAATTCTTGCTTGATTCTTGGTACAAGATAACTAACACACTTGCCTACCATTGATACTAACTGGAACACTTAATTAATTCACATTCTATACTGTACGCTATTCTGTTGAACTTAACCTTTAAACGAGGTTTGATTCGATGGTAGATAGAAATTCTGAACTTTGCATGTCTTCAACTTATTAAGATTGACGCGATATGATATGGCATGTGTCATGATATTACATTGTATGATGGAGCTTGTATGACCAGGAATGTGTCATAAGTTATTATGATACGTCCTTGGAATTTAGTTATTAAAATTTCAGCTAGAAGTTTGAACTACGGTATTTTGAAGTTTTCCTGACCTCTTGGTATTTTGTCAGCAATCATATATAATATAATTTGATTATTATTATTTATTATTATTATTTTAAGATATATTTTTTTATTGTTACAAATTTGATCCCAACATTGAGATATCATGATGGTAGGCTTTTGCATTCATCTTTCTAGCTACCTTTAAGTTCAAAAACCTTGTAGAAACCGTGTCTGACTCGCTCTTAAGCAAACACTTGAGATTTTTAGGCATACGAAATCCTAATCCCATTCTAGTATAATTTTATAAATGATAAAGTTTGTGCGTGTGTCTTAGTATGTTTGTTACCACGCAGCGCTAAAATGGCTTATCGGATTTACATGAAATTTGGTAAGAATGTTCCTTAGAGCCTGGAATAATAGGACTTGCATGTTACTCACACGTGACGGGTGTGAGGTAAAAAACTTATGATATTATAATGGGAAAGCTTCAATTTGCATGAAATTATACAGAAAATTTTGTAGATTTTAGAATAACTCTAGAACACTTTTTTTCTCAAGTCTTTCCATGCCGCGGTGGTACCGGCCTAGAATAGTATTCCCCCATCTCTTCCCGCGGGTGCCGTAAGATTCGTAAGAGTCTGAGGATTGGAAATCATACTGCGCTCGCCAACCCGCCTGCTAAGCGTGGCGAGTATTGGCAAATCCCTTCTATATGGGGGAGGCATATGTCCAGCAGTGGACGCAAATGGCTGAGAGAAGAAGACGAACAAGTCTTGTGGGACGGCTAGTAGACACTAGTAGCACACGGTAAAAAATAACATACTATGCCATTCAAACTATGAAATGGCAGTCTGCTCATCGTTACTACCATACTGATCCTTTGATCCTAAGCCAAGCAATCTGTTTGGAACACTAACGTTTCTCTTTTGACGTCCTAACAAAACAACAACAGAATCGCACACATTTCGAAGCAAATAACAGCAAAATTGCAAAAGCACTCGTAGAGCAAAGCGTATCCCGCCTGATTTGGCGTGGAGCTCGAATAAATCCCGGCTCGTTTAATGAGCCCTTTTCCCATCGTTCGTTTGTTTAGGATCATCTGTAATGTCACATCTAAGTCAGTGTAGGTACTGGCAGTGGAAAGTCTTGCGGACGGCCCCAATTTGTCACACACGCGCACGTTTTCTTACGGATTAGGATCTCAGATAACCAGCTTAGTAATAAATATATTTATTAAGTAATTACTTTGTCTATGGCATGTTGAACCACCATGCTGGGAATTTCATAACGTAGCACCGTTATGAAATTCCCATTTCCATACTATCTCACTTGATGGTCAATGACGATGTGCTCGAAGGTATCAGCTACGCTAGATACGCTAGACCTAGAATGCTCACTGGCTCTCAAGGGCTGCTGCCTGAATACACTGTGTTTGGTGACAGTTTTTCAAACTTGAGGGTGGTAGCTAGTCAGGCGGGTACTGGAAAGCACCCTACCACCTCGCTGGGAATTTGATAATGGTGTTACCTTCACCGGAAGCTCAAGCTGTTGTTGGAAATCAAACTAGTGTCCGTCAGTTTGACAGCCGACGCTCCCCCGCTGAGCTATCATCGCTTCGCTCGTGCGGTTGTAAGAATTCAACAAATTTTAATTAATATATTTATTGAAAAATGTTCTACTATTTAGCTTAAATTTTATGACTTTTTTTAAATCACACTCAGACCCCCGCACCAGGATTCTCTGTGTCACGCGGCATGGACACACAGCACATAAACACCCAAGACCCGGGACAAACATCTACACTCATCGCACAAATGTTTGCTTCTGTCGGGTTCGAACCCAGGCACCCGGAGACACAGAAGTCGTGTCCCTGACACTGACCACTTCGCCACGACGACCGTCAATTACTCATGTCTATTCATGTATAAACACGAGAATTACTCATGTAAATAAGGGCGAAAAAGAATACTCCTTGTAAAAGACTATCGAATGTGATCGAAACTATAGTCGGAACCCTCTGACTGACTGTACTACATGAGTAATTCCCGTGTTTTATACATTGATAATTTGATGAACGTATAGTTAAAAGTCACATAATATATGATACATGTCACCTTGTATGCGCATAGTCAGCGCATACCCAGACGATGAGATATTGTATGCTATGTCTGTGAAAGCTAAGCAATAACTACAAAAAGGGAAGAGAAGTCTTTTGAAGTTTGCTATTTGAAGTTAATGTCGAGCATCTAATGATGCTCGACTTAAAATAGCAAATTGCCATAAAATAACCAATCGAGAGTCTGGTACTTTTTAACCAACTTAAAAAAGGATGAGCTTATATTTTATTATCGACTGTATGTATTTTTTTATGTATGTTCACCGATCTATTTCCCCAACTTTGGACCGATTTTCAAAATTCTTGAGAATGTTTGATCAAGTGTACCACCGAGGTAGTCATTTAAATTTCATCAAAGTTTTTTCAAAAAAATCGTGAAGTAATCCGTACACATACACAATGAACAATGACAATTGATCCCGTGAGTAGCAAAGGTCACTGAAAAGAGTGAAAAAAAATTTAACAAAAATGGAACCGACTTCAACACTCAAAAGTGTGAAATAACTTGTCGAAATCGGTACCATGACCGCAATATTTTTATAATGTTACTATTTAACTATCATGGTACCGACTTCGACAAGTTATTTCAAACTTTTGAGTGTTGAAGTCAATCAATCAATCTTAATACTAGAGCTTTTTACGAGGATTAAAGCAACTAACTAGCTATTGTGAATAAATTTTAAACGCAAATTATTTTAAAAGTTTTTTTAATTTGAAATGTGTCAAACCAAACTGTGAAAGGCCAGTAATGATGTAAGAACGCAGTGATAAACGAAGAAACTAGGTGAGAAACTGATAACAAAATAGGACATAATCACAACAATAACTAACAACAAATAACATAAATTCGATGCCATGATAGCTCAGTGGTGGGAGCGTCGGCTGTCAAAGTGACGGACGCTGGTTCGATCCCCACCAACAACTTGAGCTTCCAGTGAATGTCATAACATTATTTCCAGCATGGTACCATCCTCAAGTTTGAAAAAGTGGGTACATGTACATTCTAGGCCGGTAACTTACGGCAAAAACCCATCTTAATATTAAATCAAATAATAGGACACAATTAAGCAAATTTAGCTGTGGTTGTATAAAACCTAAATATGTGCAGTAATCATTTGAAACAGATTTTCACACGCCAACTAAAACTAAAGGGTAATGGTGCGCGCAGAATACGCGACAACGGCACATATGAGCGGTATGATATTAGAACTAACTAATTAAAACCGTGTACAAAGCTAGCACGCTTTAAATGACTCTTATAAATGAGCTTTAATCGGGTCATATCGGACTATAAAACGAACAAACATGTGTATATTTGACAGCAGTGATGCAATTTTAATTCTGAAGATGTACACGTAGACCGATAATAAGAGATTTTAAGAATAGCTTTTATGAAACTATCTTGATAGACATGTGTGAGTATTTTAGAAGAAAATCGTAAATAGTTTATCCGTTTTAGCGTACAGTAGTAAAATACATACAAACGACATCAGAAAAACGACATATAAACTTTCACTTTTATATTATTAGTTTAATTTTTTGTGTATATTCGGGCAAAAAACTCTGTCATTTGTACCTAAGCTTATTTAAAAAAATATATTTTTGTCTTGATTCTGTTTGGTCTCATAAGAGTACCAATTTCTCTTTAATATGAAGAAAAAACTTTAAAAAACGTTCTAGAAAGTGTAGTATTCAGTAGGCAAAATTTTTAATGTACGTAATACGTTTATTTTTAATATAAAGATATTGATGATTTTTTCATGACATCCTAAGTTTATGTAATACGGGTGTTGCGCTTAAGAGGAATATTGGCTGCGTAATCCAGCGCGTTACTCTGACGCAGTTGACGGGTTTCATCCAATAATGCGCAAAAATTGCGTCAATATTCCACAATATACGAAGTAGCTCCAGCAGTGTACTTAACGTAATTTCATCACGCTTTGAATCCCTTACTCAGTGTTACTGCATAGACATTGTCACGGACAGGACCGAGTAATTATTTGATTCTCCCACATTAGTAGGTACTAAAATAGATTTAAGAAAACTAACATAACTGTGAATAGAATAATTTCGAAATACACTTTTTTTATTACTAGCTGCACCGTGATGAAAAACTGTAATAGTGATGATTAAAATAAGTATAATCTATCACTATTCCACTTTTCATCGAAATCGGCATAGCCGTTTGAGCGTGAAGAAGTAACAAACATACACACAAATTTTCGCGTTTATAATATTAGTAGGATTAGTAAGATATACCTCCTCACATTAAGTTGACGAACAACAGCCATTCCGATAAAGGAGCTTACCCGAAAGATCCATTATGATTTAATATAAATAGTAAGTCAGCTACCACTATACATATATCGGCGCGAAGGTTGTCAAATCCTCGCATAACGCTGAGTAGGTACTCATTTCTGGCATTACGCAACACTACAATATATATTATAGTATTATTTAGTTTTTTGATAGGGAATGTTCTATACTAATTGTAAATGATATCTATGTTTTACCTAAATGCGCCCTTCTTCTTGTGTATTAACTAATATTTATTTATTTATTCACTTGTTTAGTTCAACCATAATGTATATAAATCTGTGTATTGTATGTAGTGTTTAAGTCAGTAATAAATAATTTCTTTCTTTCTTTCTATATATATATCACTTAATTCACTTCAATTCACAAAATATGTATTTGGTGCAAACCACAAATTTGGTGAAGTGTAATTTTGTTTGCACCTAACACTGTGTACATTTTTTATTCCTAATTTTAATCTTTTACATTATGTCCCAAGTCTTTTCGAGCGCAAAGTACTGCGACTATATCTTTTACTACCGCCAAGCAGTAGTGTTCGCATTACTGTGTTCTGGTTTTTTCCGGTGAAATTATACGCACATGAGACTTAACAGCTTGATGTCTCAGGATGTCGGGTGCTGTGCAGTTTTTTACGAATTAGTTATCGTTATAGGCATAGGTTACTACTTAACATCCTGTGGGCCTTTTGCTTATTGCTATTTGAATTAAAGTATGAACAAAATAAGACCTTCCAAGTGTTGGTTTGAGGGATTTATATTGATTATGATATACCACTAGTGTTTGAAATGCAAATTACTGCGTGCAACCATTTTAAATATTATTTGCTATTGTCATTGTTGTCTGGCGAGCATAAGCTCAATAATTGCTACTTTTGTAATTGTATATCTGTAATTGTATATAATCTAGGCGTGGTAAGCAATAATGCATAACACTACAAAGTCCAAGTAACAAGATAAGGTGTTGGTTTTAATACCAACAATGGTTCTAATACAAGACCGGTAAAATCCGGTAGTAAGCTGAGTCGATGAGACAACGTCAATTAGTTGGTAAAATTTCATGTTAATAGCGTGCTGATCAACTAGATCGCATCCGAATAAGCCCGCATTTATATACATATATTCACGCCTCTTTCCCGTAGAGTTAGGCAGGGACCACAGCCTTCAAATAGCAACGATCTTGACACACTTACTTCGCATCATCCACGCTTACGATCATTTATACAAAAGCGTCGGTTTAAAGTCCTCTTGGCCTCTTCGAGTTACGCGTTCTCTAAGGTTGTAATGTAAGAAACCGACTAGGACTCACGTGGTAAACACTGGAAAATTACTCTCCGACCAGTTTCAAATTTATTTGCACTTCTTCATCTGGGAGTTATGATCGTGCCAGGCGGCGAGCGCGAGCCTCAGCACGTAACTTGTAACACGTAACAGAACTGCAAATAAGTTCGAAACTGGTCGGAGAGTAATTTTCCAGTGTTTACCACGTGAGTCCTAGTCGGTTTGTTACATTACAATTATGGAAGAAACTCGCGATAGTTTTCAGACTCAAATTCTCTAAGGTTGATCTAGCCTTTTCTTAGAACTTCCTCAATCTGATTTCGGAACGTTCGTCTAGGCCATCGTCTTCCCAAACTAGCATATATCACAATATATATCCATGATCGGAAACTTAATAAATAATTATAACAATATACAATATCACATATATATTGTTATATCACACATATATTGTTATATTCTTATTTTCATTTGAATAACCGTCGGTGATGTCAGCGAAACGGCTTCAACGGAAGATCAGCGCTGATCGTTAGATCAACACAACGCTGAGTTGAAGCCAATTTGCTACCTTTTTGTATTTGTTTTCTATGTAATGTGGTACTAAAATGACACGCCTCGTATAGTTTTATTATATAGTTACAATTTATTACCATGCTTATCTGTCGTATTTATAGCAAATAAACTTCTCTATATACTATTCTCTATAAACTATTCATTCATTCATTCAATTACACTATTTCAAACACTCAAAATGTAAACCCAAAAGCAGCGCAATACTCATATAAATGCAGCTCATTTAAATTCCCTAAATGAACTCCATATTTTGACTTAGCCCGTGGTTTTCATTAATTGCCAAAACGCATCTAGTTTCGACAAGAATATATTTCATGAAATTAATATAATCACGAGACTTTATACTTCTTTATTTAGATAGAGCTGAAGGAAACCCATGCTTGAGAAACCCACCAAAACGTCTTAACCTCTAAAGAGACTGGAACAATGAAATAATAATACAAAAAAAGGATCTGACACAATATCGAATTGATGAATTAAATACGCTACTTGAAATTTACCTAAAAGAAGCATACTTAGTGGTTTTTTAATTATTGCACACAGCCTTATCTTAGTTATATTAAATTCTTATTATATTCAATCCTAAAACTAATGTAACAGTGGCATTCTTTTAGAATCCCGTGTTGGTGGTCTTAGGAAAACTAGCGTCGCTGTCATTTAAAGAAGTCGTATGTAAAAAGGGTATATTTTCAATGTTTTTTTCTGAGATTGTGTACAAACTTTAAAATATTTTTATGTGAAAAGCTTCACTGTAACTATATCTATCCACAAAAAATATCCATATAACCAGATTTAAGCCAGAATATAGGTTTCTGAAGCTGTGTGCTAGGTCGTTTCATAAAAAATCGATAATCTACATCTATTTTTAGTTATGATTGGGAATGAATACTATGTGCATACACTCATAATGCCATAAGTCCACCATCATGTTTAGACAAAAAAAAACCAAAAATGGAACCGACTTCAACACTCAAAGACTTGTTGAAGTCGGTATCATGATAGTTTAAAAGTAACTAAGTATCAAAATATTGTGCGCAAGGTACCGACTTCGACAAATTATTTTCGAAATAATATGTCGAAATAATTATTCGACGACACCTTTGAGTGTTGAATTTGGTTCCATTTTTTACTCTTTTCAATGACCTTGGCTACTCACGGGATCAATTGTCATTGTGTATGTTCACCGATTTATTCACCCTCAATAAGGACATCGTCCAAGTAGGCGTAACACTTTTCAGTTATTGGAGTGTAACTCAAAAACCGCTAGACCGATTTTGATAAAATACAGACGAATTGAGAACCTCCTCCTTTTTGAAGTCGGTTAAAAATGAGTAAAAAAAACTCACATTTACGGCCTCATCCTATGTCGTTCTGACTAAAATATATCCTGACCACCAATGTAACAGCGTAATTCTTTTAAAATCGTACGTGTGTGTTATCTTGTATAATGACTCCTTCATTTTAAAGCTAGATTTTGTCAGATAAAATATTTCCTTATACATACGCTAGGATATTTATACGATTTAATTCCACCGTCATAATGTTTGTCAAGAAAAAGTCCAAAGCTCATATTTTACAGCCTCATCTTGTGTAGTTTCTGACTATAATAAAACCTGACAACCAATGTGACAGCGACATTCTTTTATAATCCCGCGCTGTGTTTTCTTGGGAAACGACTCCTTTATTTCAAACTGGGTCGCGCTGGAGCAAATCCATGTTCCACATTTTTATTTAGCCATGATTGGGCAGACGCCTGGCAAATAGTAATGAAGCTGACGCGTATACTACTTCATTTTGGAGAAAATGTTGTCGTAAGAATTCAAATTTATCGTACGTCAGCCCTAGGATGAGTCAGTCGGTTTGCTGGAAACGTGAGGAGAATGCTTAGGTTTATTTTCTTTGGACATTGTGATCCTATCTTTTATGCTGGTGAATTTTTAACTTTTAAGTATAGAGGTGCATACTTAAATGTTATAACTGTCACTAAGCTTATATAATGACATCAATATCAAAAATGACATCCTCACTGTCAGTTTTTACGAAACACATGTACACGACAGTTTATGAATAATTTGGTCTTATCACCTCAAAACTACGCAAGAACTTTTAAACATATATTGGACGAATATGACAGAGTTTGCGTTCTACCAATGGTGTATATAAATATATTTATACGTACAGTAAAACTTAAGGCGACATTTTGTATGTGTGTTACTCCTTTACGCTCAAACGGCTCAACCGATTTAGATGAAATTTGTTATAGAGATGGTTTAGATTAGACCCTAGATTTGCACATAGGTAACTATTATCCCGGATAAAGTATAGTCCCCGTGCCCCGTGAGTTTCAGTTATTGTATTTCATTCGTTTGGTAAAATAATGGATTCTTATAAGATTTTTTTGCTAACTAGCTGCGCCCTGCGGTCTTATCCGCGTGGTGATGATTAATTGATAATGATGATGATGAAATATAGCCTATGTGGTATTTCGTGACCTGAAGTAGGTACCTACATACCAAATTTGATCCAAATCTTTTCAGTAGAAATATTTATATTTAGTGCGTGAAAGAGTAACAAGCAAACATCCATACATCCACACTCACAAACTTTCCCATTTTTAATATTAGTAGGATTTGAAAAAATGTTAACTGACATTAAAATGGATTTAGTTCATCCTTATGAAAATATTTCATACGAACAAAAAGAAGGTCGTAAAGGGTTTAATATTTATACGTGATTATATTTTAAGAGCAGGCAGTGCTAGTAAAAATGAAATTGATGTTATTTTAAATTATTAATTATGATTCATCACTACCCATTAGGCTTAATAAAAGCTTACTCTGAGCCTCCAGACAGAGCTACATGCTCAAATCAAATTAGGTTATTCATACGGTAACCAGCTCTTCAGCTATAAGTGATTCCATTTGACTTAATTTAAATTCCGTGCACCCCTGAGAAACATAAAGTTATAACAAGCAAAGTTAACGAGGCATAACGTCTTGTCAACGTGCGCTTGGATGAGGCTCAGCCCTTTTCTTGATTGGAAGTTATGGGATTAATAGAGCCGTTTAAAATGGCGTCAGTGCTGTTTGCTTTACTAGATTTTATGTGATACTTTAACTGGTTGTGATTTAAATCCAGTCTATATTTTGTTTTAAGTAAGTAGCGATCTCTTTCGTAATAAGTATCAATATAATTTTATTACAAAAGTTTTTTTCAGTATCGAAGTTACGCCTTCTATACAAGGTATATGAGATTTAGAGATATACGACGCGTTCCAAAATTCAAGGATAAGCCGGTACCGATGTATGGTCAGGGCGACAACTATTTAGGGAAAAATAATTTGAAAAAAACCAACCACTTTTTTTAAAATGTTTGTGATTTGATACCCTACACCATATGATTAGACACTGTGTCTAATCTAATTAAAAATATTCTAGTCAGCCGTGCTCTATTGTAGACCACTTCATCATTTTTATCAGGTGAGATAATAAAAAAAAATATACAATTTTCATTGTTTTTTAAAAAAAGACAAGTTTTAAAAACGAAATTGCTTTGAAAATTGATAGCCGATAAAATTAAGCATGCAAAGGCTAATATATTAATAACAATCAAAACTTACAAGGTGTTAAAAGAGCTATTTATATTTATATAATGGTTATTGATATTTAGTAGTGAAAGATAGCTATTAAAATGTAGATACATCTAAAATAAATGTTATGCCTTGTGACATTGTACAACATAATACTATCAAAAATGTATCAAAATGTCGTTCGCTGTAAGCGCTTTATGTTTTTTTGGTCATTATCATTATTGTATGTGATGAACAGCAAGCAAACATACGGCCCGACGCGGTCGGGCTTCGCCTAGTACTAAGCGAACCAATATGTTTTATACATTGATAATGTGTCAAAACTACGTCAGTTTTAATATCACAACTCCTAAAAAATTTGACCATAATTATTTAAAGGACTGAAGTTGTGACTAAAGAAGGACAAAGTACACGACTTTGACTGTACTCTTGTCACAAAAACCAGTTGAATCCGCCTGTGCGGGTAGTCCAAGCTTGTATCATTTGAAAGTAGACATTGAAACAGTGTCGAGACATATTTTTGCAAAATCATCATGTCATCAATCATCAACTGGACATAAACCTCCCCCATAGATGTCCACAAAGATCGGTTAGAAGCTACATAGCTTACATAGCTGAATAAAGGTCAAAAAGTTTGTTCATCGCATAATGCATTGTAAAATAAATAGTGTAAAGAAAGTGAGTAGCTCGTTTTTTATTTATACTTTTATCGTATATTAGATTTTTATTAATCATTTTAGTAACATTTAAATTAAACATTATTTTAATGTAATTATTTCATTCGCCCTCCTCTTTTACAACTTTGCTACGCCCAACAGAGTCTCTAACGATAGATTTTTGATAGAATGAAAGAATTTAGAGGCGATTTTTTATATATGTAATTCAAACCTGTCAATATTACTTTAGCACGTATGTGCTAAAGGTACAATTGACTACTCAGATAAATATTATTTAAAATGTACCGTGATAAATTTACTAGTCGCATTAATTGCATTGGAGATGGTTAAATGAGTTTTAGTGCTTTTCCTAAATTAGTGGAAATTCTAGCTTACATATAAACATGTAATTAAAACTCGAATAAAGATGTAAAAACACAGATAACAAGAAACTGTCTCATAAAATGTTTAGCTGTCCATTCTATCAAATGGAAGAAACAAACATCAAAGTTGAATCATATCGAGTTAAAACTGAGTCAAAGGATAAAATACTTCCTGATCTCAGTTATATAGTATGTGTGCTAAAATGAAATTGACTAGTCATTTCTGCAGCTGATGAATAGTGAAACACGCATTTCTCAGAAATGGCTGAGATTATTTTGAAATGTAGTCTCATTGAGGATAGTCTGAGATCTAGTTTATGAAAAGGAATAATTTAAGCTGAGTTTGAAATGTTATTGATTATTCTGATATATATTTAGATAGACATTTTTTTTTTCTTTTCTCAGCCATGTGCGTCCACTGCTGGACGTATGCCTCCCCCATATAGGGGGGATTTGCCAATACTCGCCACGCTTGGCAGGCAGGTTGGCGAGCGCAGTATGATTTCCGATCCTCAGAAGGCACTGCTGCCCACCTCCTGGTACGTTATCCCTTAGCCGACTCTTACGGCACCCACGGGAAGAGATGGGGGAGTACTATTCTAGGCCGGTACCACCGCGGCCAACGTAAAGATAGACATCAATTACATGTTATTACAGAGAGATTAATATTTATACAATTATAAATTGTGATCTATATTGAGAATGAGGTAAATTATAAACTTCAGCACAGGTTTGACCGTAACCTGTATAATATAGGAATTATTGTATACAGTGTATAAGACTATAATACTATTACAATTTTGTCTAACTTTGTCATAGTGGTATTTATTATTTGGAGTAGCATATTTCCTGGTTTCGCAAAGAATAAAAATACATAATGTATATCAATTTAGAGATTCGCTTGCGTATCAACGAAATATCCACTGAGACAGAAGCTCCTCAGACTTATTAAGTTTGCGGTAACCAGAAAGTCTTATTTTAAAATGTATGTATGTTATACCTAATTGCTTTTGCTATTTATTTAAGTTAATTTGGAATATTTACTCGAAATAAATATAATTAAGCACAAAATGTCACCTCTACGATTTATGCGTTATGGGCATGCTTTTAAGTAATATGTTGTACAATTTGTGAGTAATGCAATAGCAATCTTTGACGGTGCTTGGGTGGTTAGGCAGTTTAGGAATTCAGGGCTGTCCTGGAAAAAAATATGGCTCCCGTGGGATACGAAGAGGACAGCTAGTTAAATGTGTAAAATAATATTTAACGGTGATCAGTAATATATACCTACATAATATTCTTTCCATCTTGGGATTGTAGATAAAATGCCAAAAGAGTGCCTAATACTTTCTACAAACCTCCTTAAAGTTAAAAAAAATAAAAGACTGTCGAATCTGTGGGAATATGTTATCCATTCCATAATTTGTGCTTAATGTGATGTTCAGGTAATAGGACTGAAAACATTTTTTTATCGCATTATTAAACCTCCATAAACATTATTTCTTTTATCGCATGAGTAAAACCCAAATCATGAAATTTGTGTTAATCAAAAATAGAATGCAATTAAAACAACTGAAAACGGTGATGCTCGTTTGTTTTTCCAGCAATTTTTCCATGAGAAATCCGTGCAAATAGTTTTATAGCTGGCGATCAAAATAACGACCGCGTACCTGTGACGCAGAGTTTGATGACTTTTTAATTACTGGACACAGGTCAGTGATCTGGAGTTATATCTGTTTTGAACTATTGACTCATTGCAATTCGATACATCAGCTCTGAATTTATCATAGTACTAATTTGTATGATAAACCGCGTATGAGTAAGTTTTGCGTTGTTTCGCTAGATGTGGAATTCGTTAATTATATTTCTATCTTAGTATTCATCTTTGTTACAGTGATTTATCTGTGAAATATACCTATATATTAAATATACTTATAATTTTCGTGAAGACTTTGGTACCCAATGCCATTTAAATTTTAAATTTAAATATGCCGTTGCCCACTCATACAATTAAATAGAATTTTACAGAGTTTATAATTAAACTTTAAAAACATAGTTTAGATAGAACTTGCCTGAAAAAAATAATAAATATCAATACTCAATACTAAAATTAAAGACTATTGAAAGCTTAATCTAAAAGTCCAACAGTGTGAAAAAGTATCCAAAATGCTGGCTGCATTGCTAAGCTGAATGGCTAGGTTCAACTTTCGTGCAAAATAAACGCCAGGACTCTGGACACCAGCGTTTGGTGGAGGATCCACCAAAAGCTTGGCCAAGTCTGTATAAAAGTAAGAACAGTCGGCCCTCACGAAAAAAAAATAGGAACATGTACAAATAGTATGTATATGAACTCAAAAATAACACAAAATTAATTCATAAAATAGTCAAATATTAAAATTATGTTATAGTTAATGTGCAATGACACCATTCTCATTGTTTCCAAAAAAATTCTAAAGGACTGTTTGATACAACCAAATCAGTTTTTAGAGTTGATGAACCTAATTCAATATAGTTGATGAACCTAATTCAATAATTTCGTGACAACAGCCACTACCAAAAATAGTTCAAATGAAATCTGCAATTTGAAACACTTGTAATAGACGAGTAGTCTTTTTAAAATGGAAATAATCTGTATAACAACTGGCTGGTCATACACCTTACAAATAACATTTTATGAGTCTAAATAGTTTGGTTGAAGGATATATAGTACTATGAACACTTTTAACCCTGAGTTTGATAAATTTAAGGTAGAATTCTCGACATTTGACTTGAAATGAAAAATCAAAGGAAGGTCACACCACAATTCAATCTGAAGAGTTACGCAAACCGTTATGAAATGACTTATATCCCACGCACTTTATCGTTTGATGTCAAACATGATTTCGAAAAATAATGAATCGATATTCTGTAGCTTTCTGTTATTTTTTTGTGTGGGCGAGATCAAAAGTGTGGCTTCTTTGTGGAGGTTTTTAATGAGAAGGTACTTATTGCGGTGTTTCATAGTAACAATTATCTTAAAGTGTTAAGTTTTTTTTTAATTTTTATAAAAAGGAAATCATAATATGTCATCAACACTACAACATTTAAAATATATAAAAGCAAAGGCAATACATAAATAGAACTTACAAGAATAATACATATACAGCAGAAGAAAAAATATATACCATTATAATACAATAATTAAAAACGTTACCTAAATAGCTATATTGTGGTGTTGCGCGATGCCAGAAATGAGTCCTTACGTAGCATGATGCGAGGGTTTGACAATCTTCGCGCCAATTTTCAGTAGGAACTCAATAATAGCAAATACTCACAAATAGCACTGAGGCAGGCCACCGAGGGGTTTTTAGTGAGTGGAAATCTTACATAACCCGGCTACATCCCCATTGCAGTCGGGTATCTTTTGAAGATTTTCCCCACGAAAAAAAAAAAAAAAAAAAAAAGAACTCGGAAAAAGGAACGGAAGGAAAGGGCTGGGATGCGGGTTGCTTCCGATCATTGTGGAAATAAATGGGGGAGGCATATGTCCAGCAGTGGATGATGATGAAGATGATTTCAATACAATTTTCACATTTTTTTAAAAACATAGCAAATGTTGATGTATAGATAAAATAATAATAAATAACATATATTTTATGCTTGTTTATTTTTAGTTATGAATGTGTCCTTTTAGAGTTGCCCAATTGGCTCTGTTCTTCACTTTACAAACACATCGTTGGAAGCTTTACACAATAAACGCACATAGTAGTCATTTATACGAAAAGAGATATCATTCTCATAGCTTGCTATCATGCGCTTACTATCTTAATTAGCGTATGTCAGAGAAAGTGTTCGAGATACAGAAATTTATGGGAACTGCAGGTGACACAGTACCTTAAAATATAGTGGCATAACTCATTAGATAGGCTATGTTAAGAGCGCTTTTAAAGCGAGATTGATGAGGTCGAGAATTTCCCTTTCGCTTTTATTTTGGTAATTTGTCTTCGTCAGGTATTCGTCAATCACACTATGGCGTGGAAGTATATTTTTTGTTGTCTGTGGCTGTTTATGTGTGTAACTATGGTTATTAAAAGGGAACACGCAAATAGAAGAACAGGTTTTCCTTTATCGTTTATTAGTTATACCTTTATCGTGACACTATCCATTTTTTTATTGCCTCTCTCCACCTCTTTTGATCTTAACCTGTGTGGAGAGCTTCTGAATCACTGATTGGACAGACCACCGTTTCGGGCTTCGGCCTCTATCAAACTTTCTTGACAAACTGACGGACACTGGTTCGATCCGCAACAACAGCTTGAGCTTCCGGTAACGGTAGCCGCCTGGCTAGCTACCACCCTCAAGTTTAAAAAACTGTCACCAAACATTTTAGTGTGTTCAGGCAGCAGTCCTTGAGAGCCAGTGAGCATTCTACGTCTAGCGTGATAACATCTTTGACCACATCCTTCCTGACCATCAAGTGATCAAACGAAAGATAGTGGTCAAACGATAGATCTATACAGTATAAAAAATATAGTGATGGCGTTGGTTTTTCTGAATTAATTGAAACTTCTTTAATAGGTTCAGAGAATGCGTGTCAGGAACACACAGGAGTCAACGGCGTGAGAATAATCTAAAGATCATAAATAAAGCCTACAAACAGTTGAGTGTATTGTATTATGAATGACTGATGCCTATTCATCATCATCATTCCACCCATAGGACGTCCACTGCTGGAGTGGACATACGTCTCTTCTAATGATCTCCCCCATTGATGCCTCTATTGCAGGAATAGTATAATAGCAATCTTCAGTAGAACCTATATAGGTATAACCGCAATGTCAGATGGGAGAAACAATACATATTGAAGTAAGATCATATTTTTTTAAAATGCCAAACAATATTATTAATTATATATTTACAACAATTTTATTGACAAATTATTTTAATAATCATTTATATATTATATTATTATAAACTCCGACTTGAGCATTATGACCTTATCAGGTATCATCAATTGTATCATCTCATCCGGATACTTCATTTTGTCATTCGCACCATAATATTATAATATCATATCGGTAAGATTTATTCCCACCTCCTTTTTCATGTATCTCTCCGCCTCCACTTAAAATAATTTCGTAATTCTTATTCAATCATCGAGATGTAAACATAGACCTACTTAGCTGAACAGTATCAATCAATTTAGATTGAAAATAAACTAGGGTTTATTGGTTGGTATAATTAAATTAGGTAATTCAATTTAGATGGGCGCATTGAGGTGGGAATCTCTTAGGTATCTTACTTAAATAATTCCGTTTTTTTTGGTGGGTTTTAGTGGGACTTGAACCCACGACTACAGAATACCGTTCTGTAGTTGTAAGTTCAAGTCCCACTAGCAGCCGAATTATTGTCCTTCAATTTAAACGTAAGTTCCGCCTAGCATGTTGTAATGGAATAAACCATAAAACTCTTGAAATTAATATTTGTTACTCAATCACACTAGAACTGCTGAGTGGATCTAGATTAAGTTAAGCAGAAAGACAGATCATCTAGAATAGCGTAGGTAACTTTTATAACGGAATAAATATCGGTTGTTCAAAGTTTCCACAATTTCCTAACCGTTTTAAAGAAAATTTAGTAGTAGCAAAGTAAATGAATCAAATTTCAACTAAAGTTTATATTTATTCAGGTGCATTGCAATGAAGTTAGTTTAGTTTTCTCTAAAAGAATCGACACGTGATCAAAATGGAGGTCTTAAAGTAAAAAGATTTGATTCATCTGGTCTTTGTTGAGGTAATTGGGGAGGGAAAGGGAGAGGGGGGAATATGTCCAGCAGTGGATACAATTTTACTGCCCTAAAATAATTATTGTATTTCACGCCAATGTTAAACGGGAAAAACGAACCTTGCAATAAAATTCAACGATCTTATTCTACAAAAAGTCGGCCAACGGTTATACCACGCTTGTGAGCATAATAAGCTATCATCTGTGTATTTTTATACAATGAAGGATCCCCAAATAACTCAAACTTAGACTGCAATAATAAACCTGAAAACCACGAAAACTTTTGTTTATATTTAACTGAAGGGAAGTGTTTGTTTTCACAAGGTTAAACAATGCGAAGAAGTTTTGCCTCAAACTCATAATCTCTTGTTAGTTCGCCCTTATTCACAGTAAACAGCGGTTTAATTACAAATTCAAATTAGTTCTCCAAGCTGATGACTCGGATGACAAGACAAATCGTCTGTCTGCTCGCTGAGCGATGCTAAATGAAATTTTGCTTCTGTTGTGATTCTGGACACGTATTGTATTGCTGAATTGGTAACAATGCTTAGCGTTGCTTCGATAGCTACAGGTAGATGAACGCTTCATAGAACGGTAAATAAATAAATGTCATATATACAATGATGTTTTACTAAAGATGACGTATATTCATACTGCGTGATGCTCAGATGTTGTTCCTTTACGACATAAACATGCTTACTGCGACAGACAATACGGTACAAATAATATAGAAAAGGATAGCTATATGCTTAGACTTGCGCTTGAAATACGCGTCGTAATAAAATTACTACAATTGACTTAATTTTGCCGCCTCAGTTTCCGCGCGCTTGTGCGACATCTACCTCATATAAACATATAATATCATTGCATATATATTTACATTTTGCTTTCGCTTTCTTATTTCGTTCCAAGCAATGGAACTCTTTGCCTGAGTCTGTGTTTCCCGCAACGAACTACATATACATTGCTCGTAGGTTTCCCGATAGCTTCAATTCTGGTTGGTTCTGGTTTTCTTGTCACGAGTAAATAGGTTTTCTCACTTGAGTGAAATGTCACGTGAGTGAAATGTCACTTGAGTGAAATGTCACGTGAGAGAAATGTCACGGGGGTGAAATATCAAGTGAGTTAAAATTTACATGAATTTTAGATTATTCTTTGATAACAGTTTTATACCACGTGAGACGCGCACAAGCCCGGTCGTAAATGAAGCTGTCATAGAATGGGTCAGCACAAATTTAGAGTCAAACGAAAGACGCACTTAATGGTAATAGCAGCAACTTTATAGAATAATGTTTCTTCAAGATATCGGCGTAGATTTGCTTGCTTATTTGTTTTCTATCGGACACATTTCGGCAAAAGTGCGTTAGAATAACATTATTTATTTCCACCATCCCTATTTTATGTTCGCTCGACCAGATGTGAGGTAATGCTCCATTGTCATATTATATGCCCCCTATATTAATACGAGAAACTCTCGACGGGCTTTCAAATCATACCAATATTGTAAATGCAAAAGTTTCGGTGTATATGCGTATGCTTATTTGATGCCTCTTTAAACCTTAAACGGGTTGATATACAACAAAAAATTATAATGTTTGAAAGCAACGTATGTCTCTTACATTTTCACCCCTAAACCGCTAAACAGATTTTGATGAATTTTAGTAAGTATAGAGATAGATAGCACCTTGAAGAAGTACATAGAAAACTTTTTATTCAGGAAAGGGTATGGCGATAACTGGGGTCGCAAAATCCCATAATCAGGTGAAACCGCGGTACGCAACTATAATAATTCTTATTAATTTTCGAACTTTAAAATTAAAACTATTCAGAAAAATGCATATATACATTTTTATGAACAGCTTTTATTTTACTAGACTCTAAGCATTTTGTTTTAGAATAATCTTGATCCAAGCTCTTATTTACATGAATAGCAGACCACTCTTTGTCTTTGATGTTACTATTAATTATTCCACTTTATGCAAACGAAGTTGAGCGCGTTAGAGTCCGAACTGGCTCGCCTTTTTGCGAAAAACATGTCCAGCATAAAATTTAATATTTTATGCTAAGTGATTGTAAATAAAACATGGGCTAACCGTATTACGTGGGCGTAGAAGATATTACTTTTATCGGTGTGATTTTTATCTTACTTTATCAGTAATCGAATTTATTTTTCATGTTGGCATGAGTTTATATCTCAATGGGATTATGATGTAAAAATTTTAACCAAAAAATGGAACCGATCGAGCAGTCGGAAACATGATAGTTCAAAAGTAATTATATCAAAATATTGTGCGCATGGTACTGACTTCGACAAGTTATTACACACTTTTGAGGGTTAAAGTCAGTTCCATTTTTTGACAAATAAAAATGTTTTACACTCTTTTCAAGTGTCATTTGCTACTCACGGTATCAATTGTCGTTATGTATATTTACCGATTTCTTCAGCCTCAATAAGAAAGTCACCCAGATAGACGTAACACTTTTCAGATATTGGAGTGTAACTCAAAAGTCACTTGACCGATTTTGATGAAATTTAAGTGGGCCTACCTCGAAAGTATACTCTATCAAACAATAAAGGGTCATCAAAATCGTTTCAGAAGCGATAAGGTTATCCGAGAATTAACATAAAAAATAAACACTGAATATATACGGTCGAATTGAGGAAACTCCTACTTTTTTAAGAGGGTTTAAAACTGGCTAAGTTTTTCATTAGTAAAGCAACCCAGTAGATTAAAGTATCGCTTAAAACGCCGACATCGACTATCGATCCGCGCCACTGACATGATACGAAGGCCAGTGACTTAATAGACAACCGGTAGCAAATTTTCTTCAACAAAAATGAGGAGCAACTTTATAGCGAAAGTTTGAGATGTTGATATTGAAATGTCGTATTATTATTACCAAAATTCATAAACGTTAGACACAAAACTAACACGGTAATGGAAAGTCTGAAGAAAAATAATTTAACGTAATTGTTACGCATTCATGTCAAGAAACTATTTGAAATAATGAATTGTAAGCCTTTGTATAGTGACTCTTTGTGTATTTATTATTATAGAGACTTTGTATGATGATTCTAATAGCACAAAATAATACACTTGAATCATTACTATATATATCTACTAATTTGACCTTTATACATATTATGTTAATATGATAGAAAATTACAGCTGTTTACGATTGACTCCAATTGCAGCATAACAGTTATATTGTGATTCAACAATGAATTATTCATCAACTGATTAAATCGATAAATCATGGATTGTTGACGTTTACGATAGCTTTTATTGGATCGTTATGAGATATATAATTATCGTTTTGTTAGTCGTTATTCAAAGTCAACAATGAATACTATTGTGTTATTTTTTATTTACTTACTTATGTACGATTATTCGTGTGAACTTCACTGTTTATATCAATAATCACGCCGTACCAATATCAATTATAAAATAAAATCATTAGTAAAAATTTACGTACGTCAAGGCAAGTCTCTCTCTCTGGCCTCTCATTTAAAATTGAATGTTGTCTGTATGTTCTTTATAGAATCGTAAACTATGCATTGCTAAAGACAAATGATGGACGAATGTGGTGACGAAATGGCACGGACCTTCTGGATAAAGGAAACGAGGTCGACCAAAGAAGAGATGGATTGGTGACATACTGGCAACTGCTGGAAGCAACTGGCAGAAGAAAGCGAACGACAGGGAGTTATGGAATAAGCTGGAGGAGGCCTTTACCCAGCAAGGGGTTCGTATCCTGAACAGCGAGCATTAAGACAGTTACATAAGAACCTAAAAAAAAAACAGGAATGCATTAATATTAATAAAAATTGTAAATTTGATAGAGGAAGGAAATAAATGGGCTTAATTATTATTGTTATTATTTTAAACTATGCATTTGATCATGTGATGATCTTTAGCAAAGTTGTTGTGCATGAGCCAAAGAAGGTTTGTGAGTTGGTACGACTAATTTTCGACAGATGGTGCCACTGTCGTTTCAATGTACGCGGGTAAAATCGCGGGGTGAAGCTAGTATTCAATAATAGCACATACATAATTACTTATGTTATGAATGCAAAAGTTTGTATATTTGTGTGTAATTATGTATGTTTGTTATCTCTTCACGCCATAACGGCTTGATAGATTTGAATGAAATTCGAAATCTAGGTACGTTATGACCTGGATTAATATATTGGCTACTTTTATCTCGAACAATTCGATGGTGCCTCTGGGATACAACAGTAACGCAATAATGTGAAAGTAACTCTTTATGTTACGTTTTCACCCCTAAACGGCTAAAACAATTTTGATGAGTTTTGGTATGAAGAAAGATGGAATCTTGAAAAATATCCTACTTGTTATTCTGAAAAATGTATTTCTCTGTGAAATAAATGAGGTAGCAGAAAAACCGTAGTCCACACGATATCAATATCTCTAAATCAAGATTAAAGTAACATTTGTCGCATTTTCGAACAGATGTTGCTTCCAATTTAAATCAGATCAGGAATACTTAGAAGCATTTGGCTGTTTTGAACAGATTGTAGATCTCTACTTGATATTTTGAAGCGGTGATACCTCAGCGGGGGGTGTCAGCTGAGCTTGAGCTTCCGGTGAAGATAACGCCGTTATTAAATTCCCAGGAATGGTGGTGGGTACTTTCGAGTGAGTGGTAAGTGGTCAAACGTAAGCTTATACATAATAAGTAAAAAAAAGAGTACCCTCCTGGCTCGCGATCACCATCAACTGTCACCAAACACATAGTATGTTTATGCAGTAGTTCTTGAGAGCCAGTGAGCATTCTAGGTCTAGCGTAATAATATCTTCGACCATATCGTCACTGACTATCAGGTGAGATAGTGGTCAAACGCTAGATCTATACAGTATAAAATTGTTTTATGTGGTAAGTAATCAGAACTAAGCTGAGCAGACAGTTTGAAAGACATTAAGCAGGCCACCCAAGCGATTCCAGTGAAGTCATAATAAAAACAACAGACACGAGTGGCACTGAAGTGTGTCATTGGTATCACTGATCTATTTCCGTATGGAGGAACTATGCCACAGTGTAAACTAACACAGTGATTCAACTCTATATTTTTTAATACAATGTAAGTCACATTGGCAAATGAATATTAATGTTAATTGTTGTTGTGTAATTGTTAATTGACGGTCCCGTGGCGCAGTGGTTTGTGTCATCGATATGACTTCTGTGTCACCGCGACCCTGGGTTCGAATCCCGGCAGGGGCAAGCATTTGTGCGATGAGTGTAGATGTTTGTCCCGGGTCTTGGATGTTTGTGTGCTGCGATTGTGTGTGTCCCATGCCTCCCGCGATACAGGGAATCCTAGTGCGGGGGTCTGCGTGTGAATAAAAAAAAATAATGCTTTACTATTATTATTTATCGACCAATATGTCAAATTGCTGAATTTATTTTAGTATACTTAAATTATCGTGAAGTATTGCTATTTGAGTGTATATTTTTAAACTTGCATAGCGCATAGTAATATGGGTATATATTAGTAAGTGACTGCGTCGTCTTTTTGTTGATATTTGTATATGAATGCCCATTAAATATATATGAATAATAAATAACTTTTAAATAAATATGATTAAACAATTCCGTAATAAAATTAAGTATTATTTGAGATAATATGTAAATTGGAAAAGATACTTTTTAGTTTTTTATGTGAAATTCCAGTGAAAATCTTAGAAAATAATGAATTCAAAAACCACACAAATGCATAGTTAATTATTATTACGTGTTATTTTCTCCTTTTCTAGGTATTTACTTTCAAGTCATTGATTTGATTTTACAAAACACAATCCTATACAAAATTATGTAAATCTCACAAAACACAGTTTTATATAGCTTAACTCATACATGCCAAACTTATTGGAATTATGACTGATCAATCTTTGTCTTTCTTGCTTTTTAATTAATGTACATTAAAATAAATTAGTAAATATAATTGTATATGCTTACATTTTATGCAATCTTTATTTATTGGCCAAATGGCCAAGAGTTTTGCGTTATCTTATCTGTTTCATTGTTTTATTTCTATTATCATTTATTAGTTAATCATTTTGGACTTAATTCTTTTCTATTATAATTTGAATCAAGTACCTACAGCATATACTTTGATACTGCCAGCGTTAATTACTCAGTGGCTCCAGCAAAGCATTCAATAATGCTATTTTTGGACCTGGTAGCGGACGGATCATCCTCGATCAGAGTTACTGCTCGCTCAAGATAGGCATGTTGTTACATAAATATATGTATGTTAAATCCAAACAAACGTTACTTGCACAGACACTCTAAATGTTTGTTGAAAATTACTTCAATTAACAGCAAAGTGAGGAATTCAATCTTTGTATGGCGTCTTAATTGCTATCCACTTTGATTATCGAAACTTTATAGCTATTGAACGATTGTCGAATGTACATCATAAACTTTAATGTTTGAAAAACAAATGAAAGACGAAAGGCGTTTAAATCGATTATAAAGTTTAAACGAAGACAATCGCAAAATATACACATGAATCCGATATAATATATCTTGAATAAAATCCCCGCAACGTTGCAATCTTAACACATTTCTCTTCAATTATTCACAATTTAGGGGGTATTTTTATTAAAAAAACTAAAAGACTTTAAATATTAAAAAATCCCGGCGTAATGTGAATCGCACTAATTCACCGAGGGCATGTTCGATGGGAAAATAGGGATCTCAAATTCGTCATTGAAAAACTGTCTTCATATATCTACCAACCAAGTTTTTAGTTTTTTATTTGGACACACTTATCATGTAACAGAACACGATTGTAGCCTGTATATGTCATTATAATGTATAATTATAACATATATCGTAGACAGTCTCTAGTTATTACGTTGTACATTTTTATTGGTTAATAAGGACCATGTAAAAAACAAAAAGCACATGTACTAAATTTTATATAGATCCGATCAACAGTTGAATTAAAGAAAATATACAAACTTGGTTACAAGCGCCGATAACTCCATGGATATACAGAGAATCAATGTGACTATTTACATATCAAATTTATGCTGTTCATGTCAGTAATTCTCATTTACAACATAATTGATATCGTTATAGTCATTCGTATCCAAATATGGATGTTGATCAAGTTCAAGTTTATTGTTGGCATTCCATGGAGACATATTTTGGAAACATTTTCTAACATTTAGTATTTGTGATGTAGCCATATTGCAGGCTACATCACAGCAATCACGTTATATTGTGCTCATTTGTGGCTCACCAGGAGAATTTGGAAAGTTCCGGGTGGACAAGCTGTAAACACAGCTCGAGCAATTACCGTTCCCAACATGGTAAGGCTTAAAGTAAAATTCTTTTCACAACGATCCTGCCTTATGGTAGCGCAGCAAAAAGCTGGCGCATTGCCAACAGGTTCTTCCTTTGAATGGACGTGAAGACGTACGGTTGACTTGAAGTTATTTATTTAGGTTAGCATAGTGACATAGTGAACTGAACGTTTGTATTCGATGTATAAATAGTTGACTGCATTGCATTGCCTTTTAAGTGAATAGCGTCATGATGATAGCCGAAGTCGTCCATCAATGTTTGATCAATGACAGGGTTAACCTTATCTGTCGCTACTGTTTAATTTTTTGTGCTATCTGTCTCGATGTTTATGTCTGTATGATCCGTTTATGGTCTACGTTGTACTTATTAATCACATTGTATTAAGATATTTTTTTTGTCTTAATGTCATTTTATTTGATTCTAGACAGCGTCAAACCACGTCGGCAAATAGTTTCAAACACAGTTTTTGTTTCGTCATCTCTGTAGATGCTTTAAGTAGTTAAATTCCTTCATTCATCCATTTAAAGCATGTAAAAGTAATGTAGTAATGTAGTAATGTAAATTAAGTCAATTGTAGTAATTTTGATTACGACGCGTATTTCAAACGCAAGTCTAAACATATAGCTATCCTTTTCTATATTATTTGTACCGTATTATCCGTCGCAGTAAGCATGTTTATGTCGTAAAGGAACAAAATCTGAGCACCGCGCAGTGTGTATATACGTCATCTTTAGTAAAACATCATTGATGTAAAGGAATATATTATGTATACTCTTATTGTGGCTTACATGTACTTGGTCCAGGCTCCAGTAGATTAGCAAGTTGAAGAGGCAGTGGGCAGGGCAGCTATCACGAAGAACTGATGGCCATTGGGCTCGAAAGATTCTCGAACATGGAGAACACGGGCTGGCAAGCGAAGCATAAGACGGCCACCGTCAAAGTGGACAGGCGACCTGAGTAATGACTAAGATCACAGGAAAGAGTTGGATGCGTCGCTTGCATCTGGTCCTTGTGGAGATCAATGGGGGAGGCGTATGTCGAGCAGCGGACATCCTATGGCTGAGATAATATGATGATGATGATGTTCTTAGTATCATGCTGAGGATAAGCATATATCTGTTTTATTGCTTGGATGGAAATCGAATTAGTATGATGACACATGATGATATAAAATAATTAGTGAAAGGGAATAGATTGGCTTGTAGGTATGAGCATGTCACGAGACCCTGGCTGCTGCGGATGTAGTCAGGGTTGGGGGCCAAGAGGCCCCCCAGGGAGTGGTGGATCGCGGTGATGCGATGCTCGAGCGAGCCCGACATACCTCGCCTACTTACCCTGGTAGGCGGAAGTGCATGAATGCATTTTCCCCACGTAAAAAAAGGGCATGTCACAAGAAGGGATAAAAAACATAAGTATAACGACGAGTGCTTAACTTGAATGAAGGTAATGGAAGGTAATGGAAGGTATGGATCGATTGTGTAAAGAATGGCTTTATTATTTTTATAAAATGTGTGTATGTATAAAATAATAATATTATTAATAGAAAACCATCAGCGTTCCGGAGGGCATTCTGCTATCTTGAGACAACAATCTATCATTACGTCATTCTACATGTATCTCGTATTTTTTATTAAACATAATTATGACGCTCACCATGGCTCAGTTATCAGTCGTATTACTTCTGGTCCCCGGGACTCTGGGTTAGATTCCCATCAGGGGTAAACATTTATGTGATGAGCATAGAATTTTGTCCCGGGTCTTGGATGTTGGTTGTGATGTCATTGTGTGTGTCCATGCCTCTCACTACACAGGGAATCCAAGTGGAGGTATGAGTGTTTTAAAAAAAGTAAAAACTGTCATGACTGACTGTTTTTGTGTGTGTGTGGCCATTACGCTACATTCACACACACATAGTAACTGGTTCTTCACTAAAGTAAAATTTTTAAATCCGTAATATCTTTTGTGTTACTTAATAGAGGGCTGGTTAAACTTCCTATATTGAAATCAGGGGTTTTCCTTTTTTCCGCACATCGATTCTCCGCACATTTTCATTATTCCGTACTTAGTCAGTAAAGCCTGCACAAAGGCTTTGTTCGGTGAAGTCTTCCCTAGAGTTACGGATAGAGCCTTTCTCATCCTAATTTACATGAATAGTACACGTATTCAGTGCGATGCAGTGACTTAGATTTAAAAGCGTCTCAAAATAATGGCTTATGCGTCACGAAAAGGGGTTTAAATTTGATTGTATTTTATTTTTTGTTAATTTACACGTCTTTATATAATATGTCTTTATATTATTAAAGTTCTTGAAAGGTACTCGAGGGCAGACCATGCACTGGCAAGCGCAGCATAGGACGGCCACCGACCAGGTGGACAGACGACTTGAACAAGATCGCAGGCAAGGGTTGGATGCGGTCCGCATCCAATCGGTTGTGGAAATCAATGGGGAAGGAATATGCCCAGCAATGGACGTCCTATGGCTGAGATGATGATAATGATGATGATGAACGTTTACAGATAGAAAATTGTGACTCCTTTTGTATGGACAAAAGATTTTTTACTTTAGTCCTAATTGGCCACATTTGATTGTTACCAGACCATTTTATTACTATAACATACATACATTTTATGCAACACGCTGCGCCCCAATACAAGACTCTTAGGTCTCTTGACATTGGAGCAAAAAAAAAGAATGATGTCGATTTCATTTAGTTCCAAGAATTTCATCGAACTGGATTCCATTCGTGCGCTAGTGTTGCATTCAAAAGTATCAACCTAAGCAAAGTCGATCGGAATCACAATTTACAATTGGAATCGAGTGTCATGAGTAAGTCTGATTACTAAATAAATTAAAAAAGCCTGCTGGAGGGATGACGGAAAAAGTCAAGACGCCTCTAATACAGTTTATTGACCGAAATCACGAATCACGACCCCATTCCAGTAGCAATAGTCCTAATAATATATATATAATTATTAAGATTACGCCTTGTCATCCAAAGTTGCTCATCCTCGACAATCATAATATAATATCAGCAAATAGCAATATGCGAGTAGAAAAATTTCATCAAAAACCTATCATGGCCAGAACACAACATTGATATCAAATGTACTTCAGAATCAATTGTATACCAATCTTATATTAATAAACATTCAAATGTCAACAAGCAATTTCTAAAATATGTTTGATATTTTAAACGTTTTTTTACATTTCGAAAATCCATTTTTATCAAGTTTGTCATCCTTATAGACGTAATTACAGCTGGGGATAGATTAGTCAGTCAATCATATGATTGGCTGACTAATCCATCCATGGCGTCCATCCATCCTTTTACGTATACAAATATTGTCATCTACCTTGTATATAAGCACCCCCAGGGTCCCACAAAGAGTTATGGTGCGAGCTATTGTCTGGGTTTCTCTACGTGTTTAAATTAGATACGAGGCAATCCATAGATAACTAAAGTAACTGACAAAGTCCAAGAAATTAGCGGGTAGAAATGGCAGTAGGCAGAGAACATAGCACGCAAGAATGATGGCCAAATGGGTCGGAACGTTCTGGAGTGACCATGGAGCCATCTGAGAGACAGGCGCAACATAGGACGTTCACCAACAAAGAGTCTTGCTGCGATCTTGATCAGGTCATAACATATTTATAGGTCCAAGATGATCTGAGTCAGATCACAGGAATGAGACCGGATGCATGTCGCTTCTAATTGGTTCTTGTGGAGATCAATGGAGGAGGGATGTGTCCAGCTGTGGATGTCGTATAACTGCTGTGATGATGATGATGATAAAGATTATTAACAGTACGTCGTAGCTTCACATACACGCACACACTATATCAAGCGAAACCCCTTTTTAATGAAACCACACTTACCATAATTTACATTAAAGTACTAGCAAAACTATTTTCTTCAACGATAGTTTAATGTTCTTTGAGACATAATATTAGGTAGATATTATGTAGATTGGCGTGACACACTGCGTGTTTTTAAATCTGCAAGCATGGTTTTTCTTGGTAGGTATATCCTCGTGTTTAGTGCTTACGTATAGTGAGAATCTGTTTTATTAAAACTTCTTACTAGCCTACTAAGTAGTTGTAGTGATGATATTAAATACGCAATCATCATCATCAAATCAGCCATAGGACGTCCACTGCTGGACATATGCCTCCCCCATTGATTTCCACAAGGACCGGTTGGAAGCGGCCCGCATCCAGCCCTTGCCTGCGATCTTAGTCAGGTCGTCTGTCCACCTGGTCGGTGGCCGTCCAATGCTGCACTTGCCAGTCCGTGGTCTCCATTCGAGAACCTTTCGGCCCCAACGGCCATCGGTTCTACGAACTGTATAATGCGCAATATTCAGTGTTAATTCTGCGAGATAAAATATTCCAGGCAGTCAAGCAGGGCTTCCTTCCCGCTTAAAATGCGTACAGGTATATGCATGTATAACGATAATGAAACACACATGCAATCTTCTCAACTAGATCCCCTTTGACGCGTGTTTCTTCTCTGCATGAGGCAACTTCAGGACATTTTGACTCCGCGAACGTCTCGGAGTGACTCGCTCGCCCCGACGCGACGTTCGCCGAGTCAAATACAGCTACATTCAGATTGGTAAACTGTCCTTAAGTTGCCTTCATTTTGTGAGGCTTCTGGTCATGCCACTTTAGGGATACTTGCGTGATTTTTCCCGCCATGCCTTCGGGAAATATTTGAGAACAAGGAAAAATAACGTTGCTCACAGTTTCTGACAGTTTTCGAATTACTGAAACAGACCATTAGAACCATCCTACTCTCGTACAGACGAGTCTACACTTAATTTTGACGGTCGCCGTGGCGCAGTGGTTCGTGTCATTGACATGACTTCTGTGTCTCCGGGACCCTGGGTTCGAATCCCGGCAGGGGAAAACATTTGTGCGATGAGTGTAGATGTTTGTGCCGGGTCTTGGATATTTGTGTGCTGTGATTGTGTGTGTCCATGCCTCCCGCGACACAGGGAATCCTAGTGCGGGGGTCTGAGTGTAATAAAAAAAAAAGATTTTCAGGGCTTATACTTTGGAATAATATGTTACAAGTCTAGACATTCTATCCTATATGTATAACTGTGTACTTAGGTAGAGAGCTCTGTCTACAGAAAAGTGGGAATAGGATGCACAGATAAAACCGTTAAAAACTTGGCGTTTGAAGATTAAAAAAGGAGTCGCACCGTTTGCGTATACAATCAAATCAAGAATCAAAATTTTAATTTGCCAGCTAAAAAAACTAATCTAATAGTTTCTTATCACTACATGCTTGAACTATATTTCTTCTTCCTCAAGCTCTATCTATGAATGACTCTAGCCAGATTTCGTTATTTGCATTAAACGGCAGTTGTCTAATTAACATCCCAACCATTTAGCAAACAAGTTGCTTGGAAACTCAACTGCGCGTGTAACCTATTAAATGTTCACTTTAAAAGCGCTTTTCAAAAGATTTCCGGAGCAAAGAGATTGATTACATACCTACTTTTTCAATTGGTTTAATTAGATTGGAAGCGATTGAATTAATCGTTTTCGGATATATTTTAGCGTTCAAATAAATAAGGGTAAGTAGATAAACAAAATGTTAAAAAGTTGCTCAATGTGTTTAATTTTTGTAATCATAATTTGAGACCCTTTTAACATTTTTCCCAATATTTTATTTCAAGCAAACATCCATGCTGATATTACATCCTACATAATTTGAGGGGAAAGATTGGCTAGTATTGGACACTGGGCAGTAGTTATAGGCCTATAAACTAACTTCGACTATAAACGTGAGTAAAGCCGGATACTACATCTATGCCTAGTTATACGCTTAACATCATGGAGCGTATACCACGACAGCAAAAAGTATTAATTTTTAAGTTTCCGAGTAAAAATCGAATGACCTTTATTCGAGGATACTAAGATGAAGATCAGTTTTCAAAGTAAAAGTTTAGGCCCATCTTAGTCTCTGAAGTATCAAGACTACACAATCTAATAGTATGTTACTTCAGAGACAAATAAAACCAATATTTTGACGTGCACTCCAAAGACGAGTTTAGTCGAAAATAGTGGTTTCCCAAAGTAGTAAGGCAAAGAACATTTTGCATATTATCCTAAATTCCATTATGATAGTGACCTGCTCAAGTCTCTAAGACAGGGTTCGAAGCTATCAGAAACATGAACGTATTCTGTATTCAACAAGAGTAAAGGCTATTTATGTAGGTATATAAATATGAGGTTGTATTCCAGATACAGACAACTGTGTAGCCCACAGTTTGAAACGCGCTTTAGAGAACGCAAGGGTTTAGGGCCTGTGTTTTTTTTCTTAGTATACACATAAAATTGACTTATAAACAAATTGATTAGTTGAACCATAAGTTACTTATTATGTAATTTAACAACTTTTTTTTTATTTACTGACCTACAAAAAAAAACCAGCCATGAGTCGAAAATTACACTATCACATTCGTAGTGTCGTTCTAAGTAGCATCGCAAAACTTGTTGGTTAACCTATATACTACTTTACAATCATATAGGCAAACTCCGCTGCTTCGTAAACGTATCTGAATAGCCAGTATGCAAAATTGTATTAAACATGCACCGCTGCCAGTGAAATTGACATAAATAATTCAGACACACTGACTGCGGTCGATAAACTCAGACTCTGTGGACTGGAAACATTATGGATTATTCAGGAATCCACTTGAAATAGCAGCTGAAATGCTCTTTTTATTGTTACCGAGGAATAAATATAAGATGTGTAAGAAGAGCTCGGAAGCGCTCGTAGTGAAGCTTACCCGGTCAACCGGGTTAAACAACATACTAGCCGGTCATACTTTTGATGAGTAACTGCTAAAAGCATTTTAAGGGGAGGCTCACCCGACAGTTTAAGCAGATAGCGCATGAACTCATCTGTATAAAATAAGCTAGGAATGTGTGGGAGAGTGCGGAGCGATCAAATAGAGGTCCGACAATGACAGTGGTCACGGTCAGAATGAGCTAGTGGCAAGCGGCGCGGACGAGTCAGCTGAGGTCACGTGATATTAGGCGGTAGTAGGGATTATTCAAAATAAACTCCTACATAAGCAACAATTATGGATATTTTAATAAGAATCCTGAACATTTCTTGACATTTTCTTGACCAACTTTAGTTTTGTATAAAAATTTACCTATTGTGGATGGTATACGTATTTTAATTTTAAAAGCATGATTTTTAATTAATAAAATTATCGAAATAATTATACTTAACCGTATTATGACTTTCTTTACTATTCTTTTATGTTTTTTAATAACAAAATTCTTTAATGATTATATATTTTGTTGTACATACTTTAAAAAAAATAATATTTAATAACATTCACACAAGGTCTTCAGGTCCCAAACTAGGCAGAGCCTGTACTATGGTAACCTGATGACTGATATATATACTTATATACATATAGACACCCAGACACAGGTCAAACAGACATGTTCATCCACACGGATGTTTGACCTGTCCGGGAATCGAACACGGGACTAGGGGCTCAGAAGGCAGAGTGCTACCAACTGCGCCAACCGGCCAGTCAATAGGTATATAATACTCAGGTAACCTTAATAATCAATTGTGATAATCAAAACTGTAAATCAAACAGTTTGAAAAATTATCACCAAACTTACAGTGCTTAAGATCCTATCACTATTTTAGGTCTAGCGCGACCATTACGTAAGATAGTGATCCAACTGTCTATCTAAAGGTTAACCTATCAACTAGCAATAATCACACCTCGGATTAACCTCATTGGTTACGATATTGCCTCTGCGCAAAGCAAAGTAGACCTAAAAACTGGTTTATTTATTTGAGCCTATAAATGATGTAAAATACAATACCCACAGTGATTGTTATTATGGTATATTATGTAGCCCATGCAATATTACTATTAACAAAGAGTTTCAATGACCTTGAAAGAATTAGTTCTATGGTTATGGTTCACCATTAATATAATGGTACACCTAATTTAGTTCATGCTTTAATTCTCACACATTATGCTGCAATCAGTCGTGATGAAACATTGGTGCTAGTCCCGTAGAAAATTCTCGAGATGGAATTACTAATATGATTTCATTATTGCGCTTATAGTACGAAAAACTGGTGTATATGTTTTGAAATAATGATAGCGGTGATAGCGTTGGCTGTCAAACTGACGGACACTGGTTCCATAACCACCAATGGCTTGAGCTGCCGGTGTAGGTAACGCAGTTATCAAATTCCCAGCATGGTAATACAAATAAACATACAAATTGCTTTATTCACGAAAAAATTAAAACAAAATACACATTGGAAGCCCTGCCTGCTGCTTTAGTATACACTGTGTTGCAGCAGACAGTGTCTTCCCCAAAATAGGCATAGTACATGAATCATGTTAATATAATAATACAGTACGTACCTGCATTAGAACAAAAAATAATAAATCCTAAACTATATGAATACAATTATCTAATTACCAAGAAAACGAAAGAGAACAAAAATGAAATTAAATTTAGATGTGAATAACGAGTGTTGTGTTAAATGTGATCAAACTAATTGGTTGTGTATACGTCTAAGGTTGTATATTAAAATTTGGAATGAGTGTGAAGAATGATGGTGGTAGGATACTTGCGAGTAATACCTACCTTGTTAGGAAGGAAAAAATCCTGAAGTTTCACAAGCTGTCACCAAACAGCCTAGAGGGCCAGTAAATCTTCTAGGTCTGGCGTGATTACATCTTCGACCACATCATTATTGTCCGTAGTGATATAGTGGTCAAATGCTAGATCTAAGTAACGCACGACGTACTGCAGTACTACCTACAGTGTGTCACATATTTTGTACTAGACAAATGATGGTGGTACTGAGCACAATTGTTATATGCTGTAATACGTTTACGTTACGATTTCAATGGTATTTCGTGGTCATTCAAATAAAATACGTCCGCTCAATCTTAAGTCGATGTCTCGTAATACTATTAGTGGTATTTTTTTAAAAATCGAACGGGGCTTGTTCCCGCGAAAAACATTTAGTAATTAACTCACCTCGACGTTTCGACCAAGCCTACGACTGGCACGGACGCAGCATTGCTGATATGAATATACACAATGACAATTGATCCCATGAGTAGCAAAGGTTACTGGAAAGGGTGAAAAAAAATGGTTCCAAATAATGGAACCGACTTCAACACTCAAGAGTGTAAAATAGCTTGTCGAAGTCAGTACCATGTGCACAATATTTTGATAATAGTTACCTACTTTTGAACTATCATGGTACCGACTTCAACAAGTTATTTCACACTTTTGACTGCTGAAGTCGGTTCCATTTTTTGGCAAATATTCTTATCTATCCAAGTGGCAATATTATAAAGTTTATTAGTTGTGTAGTTCTTAGTGCAGTATGATAAGTTTACGATTATCATAGCGAGTTTCCACTGACTTTGTAAACATAATAATATGAATGCGTACAATGCAAGAATGTCGATAAGTACATTGACTGCGACTGAAAGCGCTCTGGCATTGATGCGAATAAATTAAGATAGGAAGTAGCAAATGACTAAGCGAGTTCCGTATCTGTACTGATAAGTTAAACTACACTCAACAAATGATCAGTTAATCGAACAGATTATGTTGAATACTTGCTTGTTAGCGAGATTATTCTTGTCTGTTGCTAGACATCTGACTGGCCGGTTGGCGCAGTTGGTACCACTCTGCCTTCTGAGCCGCTGGTCCTGGGTTCGATTCCCGGACAGGTCAAACATTTGTGTGCATAAGCATGTCTGTGTGACCTGTGTCTGGGTGTGCATATGTATATAAGTATATATATCAGTCATCAGGTTACCATAGTTCAGGCTCTGCCTAATTTGGGACCTGAAGACCTTGTGTGAATGTAAAAAGAATTAAAAGAAAATCTTCTGTAAATATATACTAGTTATTGCGCCCCGTGGTTTTACTCTCGTATATTACGGTTTTCCCGCTAGGTTTAGTCAATTATCACACTGGAAATATACTTTATCTATTTTTATACCAAATTTCATCGAAATCGGCACAGCTGTTTGAGCGTGAAGGAGTAACAAACTTTTTTAGAATTATAAGAATCTAAATTTGTGAATCATTTGAAAATTTAATCTGTGGTCTTCGCTGTTGTTAATCTGTGGTCTTCGCTGTTGGTACATCAACTACCTATACTTATATTATTCGCATTAAATTGTAAATTTTTGTTATGTACTGTCTGAAGATCCTTAAATAAATTAAATTAAAAAAAAATAAGAAAAGAATCCCATAGGAACAGCAATTATTTTCGGCATATTGGGATTGGGATTTGGATTTCGATATTGTTCATACATTTTATGTTTCAAGATTTTTAATTTGCGCGTATTTCATAAATATCATGGAATATTCTAATCTATGCTGATACCGTTACCGAAACTGTCTGACAAATGTTTGAAATAGTTGTATAGAATGTGTGTAATACCGAATTTATTAATTGCCGTATCGATTCGGTTAGCTATAGAAGAGTTCTGAATCGGGAGGCAGAGTTCTCGAGTAGAAAACGATCCCCAGATGGACAGTCATCATCATTATCGTCTCAGCTATAGGACGTCCACAGTTGGACTGGACTGGACATAGGACCTGGGCTATAATTTGATTGCGTATCCGTTTATCCGCTGAACAGTGGGAGGAGGCGAGGCATAGCCAAACTGATTAGCGTGATAAGGTCCAAGAAAGGACACTTTTTTTTTCAAATTTTTTTCAAAATCAATTTAAGATACGATACAATTAGTCATATCATACATGTGGGTGTTTTAAACAATAAATAAGTTTTAAATGAATATTATTCAAAGAAATAATAATAAAAATGTCACACGTCAAGCAAAAATTCACACGAACACACATAAAATATGTATGTATTTATTTATTTATTGTGTATTTATATTTCTAATATAGGTATTTAGTTACATATTATTTAATCGCCACACGTTTGCATCACTACTATCAATTTTCGTTCATTTTGCTATTGCACCGCTACCACTTTTCTTTTACCTTGTGGTTGACTGGTAGAAAATGCTATTTAGCTTTAAGTCCTCCATGTACTAAATAGTGCTAAAGTATAAATAAATACGTGCATTTCTCTTTTACAAGATGAGCTTATTTCTGTTTTATCTGCATTATTAAAACGAGCTCAGAATCAATTTGTTTTACATTAATTTCAATTATCATCTGTACATCATATAGATAACGATTAATCACCATAACGATTCTATGCAGCGCTTGCAATTCTGTAGCCTCCACTCGAAGGTGTTCTTTGTATAAAATTATACACCACACCTGTGGGATTTTCATTTCGATATTTAATTTAGATGAGGGTTTATTAATTGAATCTTACTTTTGACTATAAAAGTCAAACACTTCATCAGAATAATTTACTTATCTAAACATATATAATACTTTCAACCTTTGAAACAATAAAAGTGAGGCATAACCCCTTTATTATACGTCTTAAAATAACCTTTGACTAATATTTCCTGTAATAGAAACTAATTAGTTTTGGTTGCACAGAAATGTAAAATTAGACTACAAAGAACATATTTATCAAATAATATTAACTTATTATATCATCTCTATCTATCTAAGTACGTATAGAATTATAGATGGATAAGTATCATTGCGGTCAACATTTGTTCTAGAGCCATCTACATTTGATTTACATGAATTATTAAGGAGTGTGATCAAAACACAGTGTGAAAAAAAAATTGATACCTCAGGTACTAGCTGCGCTCCGCCGTGTTACCCGCGATAAGAGGGTATCAACGAATTTTGTGTGTTCCTGTCATCCTACATGAACAATCATTATTTTACGAAAAAAAGTAGCCTATGAGCTATATTTCAGGGTATAGACTATATTTTCTCCAAATTTCATACAAATACATTTAGCAGTTTTAGCGTGAGGGAGTAACAAACATATAAAAAACGACAAACTTTAGCCTTTTTAAAATTGGTGTGATATTTCACACATTAAGGTAATCTGGGTTCAAGTCTCACCAGTATCCGAAATATTCTTTTTTTAACATAAATCTAACTGTGCCCGTGAGTTAATTAGTCAAACACAGAAGTGATTTGTAGACCTAAGATAATTTATTACCGTTTCGTGTCACAAGCTCCATAGAAATAATATGTTCTGATGCATTCTCTATTTTAAAATTGTAAATTAGGAGTGCGTTCATTGTAACGATAATTTATTGGTACAGGTTCTAATAATTGTATGGTGGTAGTTATACCATTTTATATATATATTATCAAACAAAAGATCGTTTGTGCATAATTTGTGGTTTTATAAAGAAAGAAAGATTCAAGGGAAACGTAGGGTTGCAGAAGACCATCCTGGCTAAAAAAGTTACGCCAGTTGTCACATTTTTCTGTCGCCACAGACTTATATAGAACATTATAATATATATAAATTATAAATAAATACACATTTTTAGATTTCGTTTAGTAAAAATAAAAGGCCCTTTAACTTTATTAATTTGGTTTATTATGTCTTGTATTTATATTAGCTATGGATGAAAAAACAAATTCATCAGTTTTTTTTCTTCTTTTAGCCATTTGTTGTACATCCACGCATTCATACATCCATACATCCATGCATCTTTACATCCATACTCACAAACTTTCGCATTTATAGTATTAGTAGAATGTGTAATAATCATACTACACCTTCGTTCATATCTTCACTGACCTCAGAACTCTTCGTTAACCAACCGGATCGATTCAGCAACGTATAAATTTCGTTGAACTATTTAAAACATTTGTTAGACAATATCGTAAATAATATAAGTATCGATTAGAATATTCTGTAACGATTGTAATGTAAATGTATGAACAACATCAAATCATTTACGAATTAGATTAGATATTGTTCATACATGACATACGGTTGTTTATCGAACATTCTGAATGAGATCGCTGGTGAGATCAATGCAACCATTGGTCAATAGTTCCAAACACTAGTAACTAAAAGAAAGTATGGATCAGAAATTTAACAGCAAGTTGCCATTTGAACCATTAGTTGCCTTAACTGTGGATTAATAAACCGGCCCTTAGACACCGGAAGTTTGTGGTTAAAGTTGAAGCCTTCGATGTGAAAGCGAAAGTATGATATATCACTTGAGAAGGCATTTATAAGACTTCCCATTTCAAGGTCCATTCTCAATCTCTTAATCTCATTATGTATAAATTATTATATAACTGAGTATTATATTTATAACTGTATGAAATATATGTACTCATATTAATGTTTCTATATTATTTACGATGGGTTCACTTTACACTTTATCACAATTCACACTAATAAAGGTCGTTTGTCGCTTGTATGTTTGTTACTCCTTGAAGCTGAAACGGCTGAGCAGATATGCATGAAATTTGAAATGAAGATTATACCCTGGATTTGTCTGTCATGTCAGGACAATGCTCATTGAAATTTTATATTGCTTACTTCTGTTATTTTCAAAACCGCAATCAATAAATGTTCTAAATAAGTTAGCTTAAAGCGAACAGTGTATACTCGTAGTTTTACTATTATAGTGCTAATTATCAACTATGGTACAAAAAGAAGTGTCAAACATATGCAAACGTCAAAATTGACAGATAAACATGACACATATTATGCAGGAAATGGTAGATGTGCTAAGATCGATAGTAATTGGATGTTTCCGTCGGGTAATACAGCTTGTAAAACTGTAACAAGAGGATGTCCTACTAATATTCTTTCTTTCTTTCTAATATTATAAATGCGAAAGTTTCTCGAACGAGGAAAAAAAGTTAAAGTTAAAGTTTGTGAGCATAGGTGTGGATGTATGGAGTATGTTCGATACTCTGAAAATGGCTGGACGGATTTGGTTGAAATTTGGTATCTTGATGCTTCAGATCCCGGAATAACACATAGACACATCATCAATAATCACCACGCGGGTAAAACCGCGTGGCGCAGCTACTTGATCAATAATCATCGGCCTAATGTTTTTTATCAATCTTAAATTGATTTTATCTTTGTTTCATGCAATTTGATTTTGATGTATAATACAGTAATAAGCCAGCTAGTTTAAAATGTGTACTATTTTGTTGTTTAATTATGTAAGCCTTGTAAGCCTAAACTTGACTTGTCACTTCTATTAAATATATATAATCACGTAGTAAGAGAGGCTTGCCCGTTTAACTACATTACTGAAGGTATTTTGGGTCGTCAAAAGTGACAGCTGACGTGATACTAGGCATATGTCTGATTATGAGCTCATGACTGAGTCACTAGCTTTAATTTTATTTGTTATGTTTCTATGTCAGTGGCTTTCAAAATTTTCAGGCCATTTTTCGACCAATAGTCGGTATCGGATTGAGCTGGAATTAAGCATATGTAAGCATATGTAAATCGGATGACACAATGATCTTCCTTTTTTTTTAAAGATTATAAGCTTGCGGTTGACCACTGTCTCACCTGATGTTAAGCGTCGACGCGGAATAAGGTGAAGCACGCAAACTTAGAAGGAACCTATTCACTCGCGACTTGAAGACTCCGCATCGTCACCGACCATCGAGTGAGAAAGTGGTCAAACGCTAGATTTATACAAAAAAAATTGAATTTTAATGCAATAGTCTGGTGTCAACGAGCTGATTAGATAATAGAGCCAGGAATGGACTATAAATATGGTGCTCCTCAACGGCGAACAGCACACGAAGTTCTGTAAATTAAGATAGTGATAGCGCTCGCTTATTGCTATACTGGGAGGCAACCCTGGGCCTCCCTACGAGAAAATAATATAATATATATATGGGACAACATTCACACAAGGTCTTCAGGTCCCAAAATAGGCAGAGCCTGTACTATGGTAACCTGATGACTGATATATACTTATATACATACGTATATATTTACTTATATACATAAACACACCCAGACACAGGTCAAACAGACATGTTCATACACACAAATGTTTGACCTGTCCGGAAATCGAACCCGGGACCAGCGGCTCAGAAGGCAGAGTGCTACCAACGGCGCCAACCGGCCAGTCATAGCGAACGGCATTGACGCCAAAATTAACAACTGCGTTTTATTGTGATTTTCCGTCGTAATTTCATTGCAGGTTTACAAAAATAAAATGGTGATATTTTTTTTAATTTAATTTATTTCCGACTGTTTTTTTTTTTAATTTTAATTATCTGTCATAATAACATAACTTTAAGGGCATATATCGTTCACGTTGCTCCGAGGGATGTGTGACCACATATTTTATGATTCAATTAAAGACAGTCAGAGGTCACCGATAGCGCTCATAATGAGGCTATCATATTATGCTACTATTAGACGGCAAAGTTTTTCTGCTTGCTAAGACTAAATGGTATCAATTCTTATACATATTATTTATTAGAGGCATGTATATATATCTATATATTTTCTCTTGTTTGGCAAGAAAGTTGTTTCTTTTTTATACTATAAATGTAGCGTTATATCCATTGACTATGAAACAGACTATGATCAGGGTCTATTTTTGTGGATAGACGATGTTTTAAACCGACTTCTAAAAAAGGAAAATATCGGTGGGTGTTTTTTTTATGTTTATCAGCTTCGATGAAAACGAAGGTCTTTGAACAGTGTGTTTTTTTATGTGTGTGGTCTCTAACTATGGGCCTCGTGAGCAAGTTGAAGCGGCAGTGGACAGGGATCGAAGAACTGATTTCCGTTGGGGTCGAAAAGTGCTTGGACTGGCAAGCACACCAGAGACAGCAACCGACAAGGTGGACCGACGACCTGACTAAGATCACAGACAAGGGCTGGATGCGGGCCGCTTTCAACCAGTCCTTGTGGAAATCAATGGGGGAGGTATATATGTGCAGACGTCTTAAGCATACGTGAAATGAAAAAAAAAAACAGTTTATCGTGACGTTTCTATCATGGATAGACGCTAAACCTTGTTACTGACAACCGTTTGATTGCAACAAAGATAAAATAATCACCTTACTGCTAAGTACCTACTATGGATATAAAATAAAGTACTTCTTGCTACAATTTCATTAATACTTTTTGGTAACATAAAGGTAAAATACCTGTATCTAATTATGGAAAATAATTGATCGGATATCGAATGTTGCCATTTGTCAGTATTGCCATGTATTTTTACAAATATCTGAATATAATAATTGAACATAATAGTATTATAGTATTATAATTGTAATGTAACAAACCGACTAGGACTCACGTGGTAAACACTGGAAAATTACTCTCCAACTAAAAACTAAACTATAGTATTATATTTTATCTATCAGAGATCCCTGATTTAGAAAGATTGATGACTAATCGATTTCATACGTTTTGATATTATTATACATTTTGTATTTTGTTTCTTTTATAAATAGGCACACATTTAAATGCAGAACCTACGACACAAGAATAATTTCTTGTGTTCTGTTCGTAGTGTTTTCCACATCAATATTTAATAATAATAATAATAATACCTTTATTTCTAAATGTGAATTACAGGAAACAGAAACGAAATTCAATTCAATTGAATTTATTATAGGAAATAATATTTTTATTCAACATAAATAATTAAAAAATTAAAATTATTAATTAATTTAATTAATTAATTATTTAGGTTGAATATAAATATTATTTCCTATAATAAATTCAATTGAATTGAATTTCGTTTCTGCAATGCAGTATTCTAATTTGTACCTTTAATGAAATTGTCTAAAGAATAAACTAAATATTTCTATAGAAAGTCTGTAATACGGAATTTACTAGAAATCGAATCTGGTAACTTATCGAAGAGTTTTAGATCGGAGGGCAACTTCCGCCATTTCAAATAAATACTATCAGTGAAAATAAATTTGTATCCTGGAAATCACCATGAAATACAGCTCAATATATCAGCGGAAAACCGGAAACTTATGTGATATAATTGGCATATTCCGAATGATTCACGAACAGAATCCGATCTAATTTGGTTTTAGTTTGAACTAGATATGGTTTGCGTCATTTTCGACGGTTTATTAGTTATAACTAGAATCTGAAACCGGTTTATAGATGGATCAAAGAGTCAGAGTGAGTTCTGCCCTAGCATCACGCTAATATTATAAAGGCGTAAGTTTGTATACAATTGTGCATGTTTGATAACCCTTCACGCTTTAAGCTAATTCATAATAATGTATTGTGATACATATTTATATACATATACACAAATCGAGTCGCCACTTATTATAACCTGAAAATATTTAGTCAGAAACATATTTAATTCATTCCTCACTAAACACTCGAGTGGACATACTAGGGTTTAATATATAAGAACTAAAATTATTAGTCTTCAATCCTAATAATATAAATGCGAAAGTTTGTGTGTATGTGTGTATGTTTGTTACTTTTTCACGCTCAAACGGCTACACCGATTTCGATGAAATTTGGTATAGAGATAGTTTAAGCCCTGGATTAACACACTGTCTACCCTTATCCTGGAAAAAGTATAGTTCCCGTGGAATAATTGAGGTAACGGGAAAACCGTAATCCACGCGGGTGAAACCGCGGGGCGCTACTAGTAAAATTATAAAGCAGTATCTTTACCGATCCAACAATCCAATAAAACTTATCAAAGAACGAGGAAGTTAAAAGGTCTACGAAAATAAATGAAATAAACATTACTTAAATACTTCACAAGAAGGAAACGAAATGCCCCGAGGACGTTTACCGACGCCTTAAAACTTCTTAATAACTTTTGTAACAAAAGAAAGGAATTTCAAATAACATTATAAACATTTTTTTCACAAAAATATACAATACAAAGTAAATACATACAAATACTCCCGAAGCTTACATAGATACTTGTTTTGGATAATGAACTCGGTAAAACCCGAGTTTTACCTAGGAACAACCCTAGGTTATACTGAAAATTGTTGGCCACAGAATACACACAGAACAGTAATACCTCAAACTATTTGAAATTGACGGTTCATTTCAGAAATTATAAATGAGATTGAAAGCAAAGCGTATGGAACACATAGAAAAAACATTTGTCTCACTCAAATAAACATGACGATGGACAAACTAGCGTTTATATAATAGCCAACCTTATGTCATAGAAAATACGGCTTACTAACGATTTAATACATTGAACAGTATGAGTGTTTACTTTGTCTTATAAATATTTTTTCAACACCGTTGATAATTTAAACAGTTCGATGATGTGAGATGTTTTGTTCAGACATATACATTATTTTTTCAAAAGAGGTTAAGTAGATAAATAGGTACAAAACTGTGAAATATAACGATGATGGAAGTTTTTTTTTATCGTAAATCTGATAAATTGGTCAAAGCATTACTGTTGATTTGATGAGTATTATAAAACCAATACTAAAAGGTCTATTAGTAAAATTTTAATCCGTTATCTAATCCGTTTTATCCGGTCTTTTTCAAGGAGAATACGGTGCGCTCTCGGACGCTTTCGCTGTTGGCCCAGTACTAAGGTTCCAGTACACTAAGGTTCCAGTACTTCGTTAATCGCGACCGCGTCCGCGAGCGCCCGGTATTCTCCTTGAAAAAGACCGGATAAAACGGATTAAAATTTTACTAATATACCTTTTAGTATTGGTTTCATAATACTCATCAAATCAACAATAATTCTTTGACCAATTTATCAAATGTATGATGTGGTTGAAACTATAGTCAGAACCCTCTGACTTATTACGTGAGTGATTCCCGTGTTCTATACATTCATAATGAAACATAATATACACAAAAACAAAGAAAGTAAGAGCCATAAAATCAAACTTGAATGTAAACCTTGTTTTCTCAGCTCGCAGTAAACAGAGCGAATAAAATAAAACAACCATTCTAACATGACACTGTGCTTTACTGTCCTGATTTAATATAGCTTTATTGCCAAAGCATGTAGTGTCATTTTTGAATGATAAAGCCTGTTTTGCTCAAGCTATGTTTAAAGTAATGGAAGTAAATTTTTTATAGCCCGTTAAATGACGGTAAACGCGTTTAATTAGGGTAGGAAAATCCGACGAAATGGTATGGTATTAGTTTTGTAAAGTGAGTGCACTAGTTGTTAATAATATATGTATATATATAAACAGTATCAGAAGGTGGGCAGCTGCGCCTTCTGAGGATCGGAAATCATACTGCGCTCGCCAACCCGCCTGCCAAGCGTGGCGAGTATTGGCAAATCCCCCCAATTGGGGGACGCGTTTGTTTAACAGTAGACACCCATTGGCTGAGATGATGATGATAATGATGATATACAGTATAACATGGACTAATGTTTTGTCGACTGAATGAATTTATCAACCCACAGCCGATGTCGATTGTTTACGGATTAAATTCTGCACAAAAGTTACTCAAATGACTCAAGTGAGCACTAAACATTTTTTTGGGCAATTTCATGACCTACAGTAACATAACCAATGTTTCATACATAATCAAATGTCGAAATGAAAAAAATTAGGAGGTTCTCAATTCACTTGATTTTTTATTGGGACGAAGGTAACAATTAATACTTCTGATCTGAAAAATATATATTGCAAATAAATTCTAAAATTAATCATGGCATTAATCTCAATATTTATTTTTAATTCTACAGATATTATGTTAAAATAGTTGTACGGATAAGTAGTATATTACATCAGAACTATATTATTAATATGTTTTTTTAATAGAAGTGAATATGATCGATATCGGTTTAGTAGTTTTTCTCTGTTTCAAATAGTTGTAGACAATGTTCTGCCAATACTGGAAGGCCATTTTTATAGTTTTCAAAGTAAGTAGGTAGTTATTTAATTAAAAAAATTGTACTGCTTTAGAGAGGAACTCAGATAGGAAATAAATATTAAATTGAAACGGCAAAACATAGACCGTGACATTTATTCATTCATTTATTTATTTTATTTTTCATAGTCGACCTCCCACACTAGGCTTATCTGTGTCGCGGTAGGCATGGACAATCACAGCACACAAAAACTTGACTCGGGACCTACACTCATCGCACAAAATATATTGGCCTCTGCCAGGATTCGAACCCAGGGTCCCGGAGACAGAAGTCATGTCACTGACAGCCGCCGTGGCTCAGTGGTCACTAAGCCACGGTGGCCGTCATATGAAACCGTAGGATGTAGCTAGTAGTATACAATACTTAGTTCTAGTTCATGCCCCATAAACCAAAAATGAACTTTATTGTTTGTTATGATCTCCAGCAGCCGACAGCGGCGTTAGTTCTCATCTATGACATGGCGGCGCGATAACCCGAATTACTCGGTCTAAACAAGAACCAACTAGGTCCTAATCTGTGCTTGAAGACTCATAAACGCGAAAAGGAATATATATAATATAAAGACAGTACCGAAGCTTCGAAATTCGTAATCGTATAGTATCTGCATAGTTTTCTGTATTGTGCATGGTTTTGTAAGTTTTAACCTAATCATTCAAAATATTTTTTTTTATTATATTGTACTAGCGGTCCGCCCCCGCTTCGCACAGGTATAACATTTCGAATTTAAAAAAATAAGGATCTCTATTTTTTTGAAAATATAATATAACCTTTGTCTTCCGGAGATAGTATGGCTTCCCAACAGTGAAATAATTTTTCAAATCGATTTACTAGTTTCGGAGACTATTCAATGCAAACAAACAAACAATCAAATCTTTCGTCTTTATATATTTAAGCGTTCCGCCCCGGCTTAACAAGGGTAGGTATAGTATTGAATATAAAATATAAACTGTAACACTCCTAGCAGAATTTCCATGCTTAGAACATTTGATTAAGTCAGCTTTTAAACAAAACCATCCTAATCAAAAAGTTCATCCGTTTAAGAGCTATGATGCCCCAACAGACCGACAGACGGACACGCAGATCCACAGGTCGAACTGTTAACAGACCTTAAGTGGCTTTGTAGAAAAAGTATTATTAATATTACAAAACATTATATTGTATCTTTTATACAATACATTAAATATTTTACTAAGTGGGTAGATAATAGACAAGGTGCTATATTTAAGAAGGGTAGGTACAAATCGTCTACATCGTTGATGCTCTGCACTTCTGCATCTTTTTGGGGTGTGAAACCCAAAAAGTTTAGAAGTTTAGGTTAGAAGAACCCAAGAAGTTTAGTTAAAGAAAAATAAATGTATCATATGAAACGTGTGTTTTTAAATTTGTGAAGTGTCATAGCCACTATCTCACTTGATGCTCAGAGACGATGTGGTCATAGCTGTTATCACGCTAGACCTAGAATGCTTCCTAGCTGTCCGGACTGCTGCCTGAACACACTATGTTACAACTAGAATGGTTACAGTTTTTCAAACTTGAGGGTGGTAGCAAGCCAGGCGGGTACCTATTCGTACCCTAACACCATGCTGGTAATTTGGTAACGGTGTTACCTTCACCGTAAGCTCAAGCCGTTGTTGAGGATCGAACCAGAGTCCGTCAGTTTGACAGCCGACGCTCCATCCGCTGAGCTATCATCGCCAAAAAAAATCTTACAACTTGCTTACTGCTTTACACTGTGCTTACGGCGTATTACGTGCCTTACTAGAATTTATAGCATCTTGTAATTAGTTATGACGAAATGTTTGATGGCGAAAGTGGTTACGCTTTCGAAACCCAAAGGGTTTTGTATTAGATCGACATATCGATGTGCCGCGGTTATCGCAGATTAGATCACGCATTTGTACATAATAATAATTATAACGCTTTCATGTTGATAGCTAATTACAAATTGTAAAGATAAAAGATGAAATATTTCGACGCTTCTTTTTGACCGGTGTGAAGTTAGCTGACAAAAAGTATCTGACATTATCCGGACAAATTAAATAGGTCACTATACACACTATGACACTTCACAAATTTAAAAACATACGTTTCTAGTAAATCAAAGTAAACTTAGGTTCTTCTAACCTAAACTTCTACATTTTTGGGTTTCACACCCCAAAAAGTTGCAGAAGTGCAGAGCATCAACGATGTAGACGATTTGTACCTACCCTTTTTAATATAAGTTATGAAAACTATTACAAATAAATATAATTTATGAAAATGCTGTAAAAACCTTAAAGCTCAAGTATCTCCGGTATTAACTATAGGCAGCTCGATCTGTTTCTCTAACCTACGTTATAGTTTAACGGTAGAGCAAACTTTTATACGATTTTTGATGACTCCCTAAAAAAAAAATGCTTATCTTACTATAGATGCACTTGGTGGACATTGTATGGGCATTTGTTGAGATTATTAAAGAACTTGTGTTATAATTATGGATATTATAGTGGTACACTGCAGCGCAAACTGTTAAAATATATTAAATTACGTGTATTCAAAGTATGGCAGAAAACAAATGGATTTTTTATACTGTTTCTAGTCTTTGACCACTATCTCAATTGATGGTCAGTGACGATGTGGTCAAAGATATGATCACGCTAGAACCTCCTGAACCTGAACCTCCTAGATCACCTGGAGTGCTAACTGGTGCCTGAACTTACTATGTGTTCGGTAACGGTTTTACAAACTTATTGAGGGTGGTAACTAGTCAGACGGGTACTCGAAAGTATCCTACCACAATGCTGGAAGTTTGAACGGTCCTACACCGAAAGCTCAAGCCATTGATAGGGATCGAACCAGCGTTCGTCAGTTTGACAGCTGTTGCTCCCATGGCTGAGCTATCATCGCTTCCCTCATAAAATTATTAATCTATATGTTGTACCTACTTACGTTGTTATGTTCCCGATAAATTACCTTTTTTTTTTTTGACACCGATGTTACAAGAAATTAATTTGGTAATTCAGATATTGGTATATTATACTAGCGGTCCGCTCCGGCCTCGCACGGATAAAAAATTTACAAATAATATTACAATAGTACCATTTTTTTTTATTTACAATAAACAGGCGTTTGACCACTATCTCATCTGATGTTAAGTGATGATGCGGTCTAAGATGATTCACGCCTGCCTAGAAGATACCTGTTCACTCGTGACTTGAAGATGCCCAGATTGTATTCATGTGGAAACACAGACTTAGGCAACGAATTGCACTCTTTTTTTTAATTAATAAAAAATATAAGGATCCATAATCTTTTCTAGCAATAAATATAGCTTGTGTTAATCAAGGTGAATGGAGCTTTCCAATGGTGAAAGAATTTTTGAAATCGGCACAGTAGTTTTTTAGTTTATTCATTACACACACACACACAAAACGAAAATACAAAATTTTCGTCTTTATAATTTTATTAGTACATTAGTAATTAATATTTGCCTATTAATAGATATAAAATATTTATACTATGACGCAGATTAAGTCACCATTAAATAAAACTTTTTACTCTGTGGGGTAATTCTAATATTTATGATTGATATTACTATCAAATTTTAATGAATTTGTTATATTGCGTGCTTATACAAATTTAATTATCCAATGGAAATAGTATATTATTTGTTTATTATGTCCTAATATCTATCAACTTTTACTATCCTCTGTTTGTCTGTGAGTGTACTGTACCTATACACGAACAGACTGACATAGATAAGTACTCCAATTTTCTACAGTCATTTTGGAATATTTTTTCTCAATAAAACAAAAATAAACTCAATTGTATTCTTGCAATTACCGAACAAACCGTTATTCGAAACATACTCTACGTAATTCTATGGTTACAACAAAGTTTTCAACTAGAAAGGGCTCTAGAAAGTAATTCGATCTCTTTTTACAACGTAAATGTGTGAAAGTGACCTAGGTAAAGGGTGAGTGAAAAGGCCATCTGCCCGGTTTCCCTTCGAGTAGTCTCGGAACATGGTTAAACGAGACAAATATTTGTTTTGTCGCCCGAACAAATAGACGGAAGTAGGTAACACTAGGGTAGCCATACTCGTCGGACTTTTGGAACCAGTTCTAAATAACATTAGCATAATCGGCCCATTTCGTTCTCACTTTGGGAACATGGCCTTTTATTTAAAATAGTATTATTTGCTACATCCAGAGCTACAGTTAAACACTTTTTAAATTTAGAATACGGGAATTAACCGTCATAAGCATCGCCGAGTTGTTCCGCCTGGCGAAGTACAAATTGTAATATGGCCAGCTGACTGCCTTCAATCGTTGAAAAAGTACCCTAAGAAGAAGATGAAGAAACATGAAAGCGTCTTACGACCAAGTTGCTGATGTTATAAAAAAACTACAGGCCTTCAATTAAAATGCTACCAGCGGTCATCTATCTAAATTGAATATGTCAGTGTCCGCAGGAAGTTTTAATGAAAATAGCAAATATTCAAACTCTTCCGCCATAATTACATTTAAAATAAGCGTGTATCGAAGCATTATCTTATTTAATGCTTTTTTATAAAAGTAAAGCCCAATTAGTATTACATATAAACATTTGCATGGGAATCCTAAACTTAGATATTTTGTTTAACTGCGGGAATTTTCACATGGAATAAGTTCAGTACCATGTAATTTGGTGCCTACTTAAACTACCCGCAAACGAATCAAACTTTTGTTACATTTAATATTCTGTTAATATACTTTGTTAACGAATTCAAATTCTGTAAGAAACAGAATTACAAACTTTCAGATTTTAGAGAGTAAGGCGAGTGAACAATACCATTATTACTATCGTTAATGGCTTAACTAAATTATTATATTTTAAAGGCATAAATTAAACGAAATATGACTAATTGATAAATAATAAAAGCAATTGTTAATATTATTTCAAAACCGTCATCTATAAAGCTATAAATATGATAATATATATCCTAAAATTTACGGAAAAATGTTGGTTACCGCAATGAACGATACCTTCGGGCCGTAATCAGTAGTCAGAGTATATTGGAGACTACTTTTTTGTTTTTTTTTTTACTGTATTGGAACAGGAAATGTATTGGGTTTCGAAGTCTGATTATACTCGTAATAAGAAGTTGTACTATGTTCCACTTTACCTGTTTTGAATTATACACACGATCCAATGATCAATATAATTGTTAGTGTTAGGATAATAGTTGAAAATATTGTATTATTTTTGCATTGCCGTGTGTTGCCCATATGTCACTTTACAGTTTATTTATAAGGTAACATTGAAAGTTTTAAGACTTAATCTGACTTTTTGGTGATTAAAAATGGAATTACAGCAATGTATTAGCGTTAACAATAAAAATAGTAAAAAATTCAAATTAAAATCATTTTGTTTCTAATTTTATCATTGTGCCTGAGACAGATAGTAAGAATCGAAACTAATAAAAATAAGATTTCAATGCTATTTTTGTATTTTAATTTTAAAATTACTCTCCACCACTTCTGTGGAAGGTATGACGGTACCAAAAAAATGTTTAGGCGGTAAAGATTTTGAATTGATTTAAATGACATTTAAATTTTTTATTCAAACTGCCGCCAAGTTTTTTGGCATAAAATTTTAGTTCTGTTTCAGCGCATACTGGTATATCAATAGCCACTGTTATGCAATAATTTTAGATAACTATGATAATTGTCTTTATTGAAATTAGTTCGATCATATTACACTAGCTAGAATGCGTTTAGAGCGCTAACAATGAAGGGCCTTTTGTCAGAAACCGAATCGGACAATCACATATTTAATTATAAGCAGCAATATAACCAACACGCATTTATTCGGTTGGCTATTTATGAATATTAACTACAAAATGGTAGGGATTCGCTTATTCAACTAAATTAAAATTATGGAAAATTGGAGAAAAGTTCTTAGCTAGACTAAATTATATAGATAGATAATTCTTTATTGTAACACAAAAAAAGACAAATGACATATTATAGGTATTTACAAGAAGACAGTAAAATAATAGGCGGCCTTATCGCCAAAAGCGATTTCTATCAGGCAAACTTGTACGGATTGGATTGTAGATCCTATAAGCACGAGATCATGGATTTAATAACGACATATCCAAAAATAAACACTTAGCCAACTAATTAAGAAAAAATAATAATATTTGTTATAAAAGTATATGCAATATATATTTATAGTTTCGTATATACACAAAAAAATAATGTTGATTTGCATTTTTTTTTTTTTTTTTTTTTTTCATGCTTGTTGAGTGAAGAACTAACTTTTAAAAGTGAAATATACTTAAATGAAACATTCACAATAAAATCTTCAATCTCCAGTCAAATATTGCAATAAATATTTTGTTACGAAAATAAGATATTCATTGTCATATAGAACAGTATTATTAGAACCGTGCCTTTTACTACACCATAAAATGTGTATGTTGTTTTCGTTTTATTTACATTTGCATTATTCTATAATAAACACTTGTGTTAAGTTGAGTTAATTAAAATTTCAATCCGTTCTTTTATGCCAGGGCCGGAATATCTTGGTGTGATATTTCATATATAAATCAAAAATAGAAAAAGTAGTTACGTCTTATATATTTTTTTACAATCAAATATTATTAAAAATATCCTTGGAATGAAACGCCAAAACCCCAAAAAATAGAAAGGCACGAGAATAACGGTATAAATTTAAAACCCCAAAAAATAGAAAGGCACGAGAATAACGGTATAAATTTTAATAAACCTTTGTCAAGGTGACGGCGAGCTCTTTACAAACAAACATCACTAGTATAATAGTTGCTATTCGTACAAAACGATGTTTGTTAAACATTTGTGATGGTAATTTGGCCGTTTAAATGGTTAGTACCATACTACACTTGAAGTGTTCAATATTGTGCAACTATTGCAATATAATTTTCATTACAAATAGTTGTTTCAGAAACATAAATGTGCATGTTTAATTCTATTATACCCGAAATAGGGCAGCTAAACATTTTTCTGCCGTAAATGTGGCATAGAAAAATGTTATCTTATCTATTTGCGAGGCGTATTCGTTTGTTATACTTTTGATATCTACTTAATAATTCACATAAATTGAATTTTAAAATATAAAAATAGCATGGTACAAATAATCTCAAGGATAATAATATAAAAACTCTTTCAAAAGGTCTGAAACTTTGTAGAGCAACTTTAAAACTACTTATTTTTCAACCTCTAAACAGGGAGCGTATACAAGTGGCCATCTTTTCTCCTGCCCCGAGCCACGGAAAATATTTCGGTATCAATGAGATAAGGGAAGCAATCTCCTGGATGTCACGAAACCGCAAAACATAGCGTTCTAGAGCTGGAAAAATTTTAAAAGTGTTTCGACCGACGACGGCGAATTTAAAAGTTTTCTAGAAAACGAAATAAGGCTGATATGATAAAATTTAGAATTGTCAATATAAATGTTTACACTATAAAAAGATTTTCATGCAAATGTTAAGAACAGTTTTAGCTGTTATTTTATATGGCAAATTTCGATGCATTCTCTAATGACATTTAAATAATAGTGTAAAAAAAATGTCATTTTGCTGTCAAAATTAGCTAAAAAATGGGAACATTAGGGGAGATACGCCAGTGGCAAACCATGTTAATTATGCAGCTGTAGCATGTGAATGGGAATACGTCACAAGCATTCATTTTAATTGATCGTTAAGAATCAAAATAGCATGTTGCTAATCAAAAATCATTTGTGTACCTCGTTAATTTCTGTCTCTCCTAAAAGGAGGCGTAATGGCACGTGCTTTTCAATTAGTATTATTTCCCCGCTTCCCCGTTTCCCAACTACCTCAGTTATCTAAAGGATCCATAATTTTTCCAGGTAAAAAAGTACCCTTTGTCTATTTCCAAGGTATTTTCTCCTAAAGCACGAAAGCGCAACGGACAGACAGAGATATAATTGTAACATTTATAGATTTTTGTTGTAGGTATCTCAAATAAAACCATCAAAGTTTGGGGGTTAAGAGTAGCATACGTGTTAGTGTATATTATAAGATACCTAAGGTACATTCCGAATTTCATTCAATCCTATCAAGCCGCTGAGGCACAAACAGACATACACACAGTTTTGGCATTGTTGAAATAGTAGCACCCCGCTGTTTCACCCGCGTGGATTACGGTTTTCCCAATACCTCAATCTCATCCTACTCATCCCACGGGAACTATACTTTTCCGGGATAAAATAGTTTATGTCTTTTTTTCAGAGTCTGACCTATCTCCATACCAAATTTCATCGGAATTGGTACGGCCGTTTAAGCGTGAAGTAGTAACAGAAGTTTTTTTATCTGTTTATCCCACAGGAACAGTAATTCTTTTTGGAATGAAAGGTACCCTGTATGTGTTAACCTAGTGCCTCAACTATCTCCATACCAAATTTCATCGAATACATACAAACTTTCGCCTTTATAATATTAGTGGGATGGTGTATTAGAATCTGACTAGCTGTATTCAGGGTTTAATTCACGCCGACTTTGATTGTTCCGAAATTAAAGTAATCACTATAAATCTCAGACTGGACAGACGACCTGACTAAGATCACAGGCAAGGGCTGGATGCGGGCCGCTTTCAACCGATCCTTGTGGAAATCAATGGGGGCCAGACATTGGAATCAATGGCCCGTGGTGGCCGTATGACCCGTAAGTGGACGTCCTATGGCTGAGATGATGATGAAAAAAAACCTTAACTTACATATTGAAGTATTTGTATGGGATAAAAATAGAACGCTCTAAGGAAGCAGTAAATAGGCACTTCTCAATAGAGTCGAATATTTTGGTGTAATTCTTTTCCTCCACCTATACAAAACATATTGCGGAAATGCGAACATAGTGATGCTATTGTTAGCCCTCGATTTTCCTCGGTTACCTGTTTAAAATGTTGTTTTTTTATATAACCCAGAAGCGCACGCATGTGAAAACTTTTTCTTTTCACCATTGTTTGTGCAAAGACTTGAATCGCGTGAGAAAAGTTTCACAAAACAAATATAAATACACAATATAAATTTATGGTTTTTGCAACAAAACACATTTAAGTAAGGGCAACATTTTACCAGAACATGAGATGTATCGCAGTTTAAGCACATAAAGTCTCTAGGCCAGCACACGAGACAGGAATAGACGCAAGCCTGTCACACAAATACCAAGTATAGAATCCAGATTTCTGTACACATTTCAATCAAGAATGCGCTCAGATATCGATCACTGTGTGGCTTGAGTATTTTTAATATCAATGGGACAGCATATATAAACAAAAGTTTTAAAACTTCATAAATGTGTTTTAAAGGCTATACGAGGCAAAAAGTTTCTTGACTGAAGACTGGACACTTCAGACTGGCAAGCGCAGCATAAAACGTCTATCAGCAATGTGGACTGACGACCTGCCTATGATCGCAAATGGGGACTGGATGCAGGCCCATTCCAAACAAGTCCTTGTGAACATATATATAGGGGCGGCATATGTTTGGCAGTGGACTGCGTAGTACTGACATGCTAATGAAAAGTTGCGTACACTTACTTAAAATAAAAAGCGCTGTTTTTTTTTTGGTGGTCTCAAACTACTTCTGCAAGCATTTATAGAAAGGTATAGGATTCTTAGTGTAGAAACATACAGCTGCTGGGTTGGATACACTGAAGCTGAAAGCTTTAGATCACAGTTCGGTCCGACTGCTCTTCCTGTTTCGGATTTCTCAAAGCTTTTAAAAGAGTTGCACAAAAAGGTTATAAATGAAAACCTTCTTTTCGATCACAAAGTACATACTTTTCGGTATTTGTTTTGTAGCTTAGTGCATATAGCCCATTTTCATGAATTCCTTGTCATTATGTGACATTATTATATATATGTGGTATCCGGCTTTACTCACGTTTATAGTCGAAGTTTCGACCTAGGTCTCAGTGGTCGCCGCGATCTGGCGGCGTAAACTCACCTGAGGATGAGCATCGGACATGCTCGAAACCTAGGTCGAAACTTCGACTATAAACGTGAGTAAAGCCGGATCCACATCCGTTTGACACACCTGGTGACGAAAAACGGTAATGATAATGATAATAAAAATTAGCTTTTTTTTAATCCAGGGTATGAACTATATGTATTCCAAATTTCATCAAAATCCGTTTAGTAGTTTTTGCGTGAAAGAGTAACAAACATGCATACATACTCACAAACTTTCGCATTTATAAAATCAGTAGGATAAATAATCGTGACTGATGTATGTTTATTTATACACATTAATAATTCAGCACAATACAAATCAAACTCAAAACAAACTTCTAATTGAAAATAGGGTTGGAATATGCCAAAGACACAATTATTTTTATATTAAGCTGAAGACACTAAAGTTAAGGAAACATTTTGTGAAACAGAACCAATCTTTACGCAAGGGACTCGTAAAACTTTCAACACTTTAACGACCTATTGAAGCAAAATGGCGGATGACGTTTAAGAAACAGTAGTCGTAAATAATTTAAACAAGCCTTTTTTCAACTTGAATAAAACGGTCCTGGTTTTCTGTTAAAGGACCCTTTACACTTGTTGAGTAAAAAGTACTCGGGACTATTATATTTTTTAGTTGAATTGAGCTGCGTATTGTACAGCGTTCAAAATGGAAGAGACAGAAACACACCACAGTCAGTGATGTGAAAGTATTATTGTTGTACTAATGTTATTAATTCAGTTATCACATATTATAATCTTCACTACAGAGTGTACTGTAAATTGTAGTTTATGTGTAGTATAATTTAAGTTACGTTTATTAGATTACATTAGATTTAGTTTTCTAATAAATTTTAAATTTGATTTAAAAGTTATTTAAAGGTAAAAGTCGGCTTTTCCTTGGATTTGAATCACATCTGAGTGGATGTTGTTGTAAGCGCCATCTGTAATTGTATGAACTATTAATAAGACTGATAGACCAACATTACAGTTAATATCGTATTAAGTGAAGGCACCCATACCCTTATTCTAAAAGTTTTAATTGCAATAAACGATAAAACTCTTGATATAATAATATCAAGGGACTCAGCATATTCATATATTTAATCTAGATTATGATTTATCTGCAAGGTAACAAGATATAACTATTTTGGTTCAAGTATCAAGATTAAAAATTAACGAAACAAATAATTTCGCTAATAGGTTGGCCGATTTCAACAAAAAAAGCGCTAGACTATATCTTAGTTGCTAACTGTCTATCTTCAGCTTGTTTCGAATCTCTATTGATGCAAAGGCAAAATTTGTATATGTGTGTGAATCGATTTAGTATTAGGTATAGGTAAATAGTAAACTAATATCAGCTTAGCGTAGACCGGTATTGCTCAACATAATGTAAAGCCATCTTATATTGCTCTCGAATCTCTCGGGAGCAGTCGGGACTTTCGTTTTGTAAACATTTTCTCTGTCTGCCCGTATTATTGGAGTTTCGAAGTCGATTCTCAACGTAAGTAAGGGAAATTCAAAAACTTATTTTTATATTTTCCTTTTCCCGCTAGATCGGCTTTCCAGTTGTAATAATATTTTGTTAGAATATATTATTACGGAATATTTTGTGGAACCGTTCTCATTATATAAAATCATTTTTCCTTTATTGAGATTTCCATTTTTTGTGATCAGTCCCTTTGTAACAAGATATTTTGGAAAAATATATTGTATTTAGTCGAACTTATTATATTTGTTATATTGCAGTTTAGACACTGACATCTGCTGCTAAGGGGTGACCGTAATTTTTTTATTGAAAATTAAATAATTACCGAACCTGATCCAAGATACTAAATGATGAAATCTATTCCTCCATTTAGCTGGCACGGATTGATCCAGCTTCTTTTTTGCGTTTGTTTTATAAATGATTTATGAGATTGTCTGTCTAAATTCTCTCAGTGGATTTCTTAGGTTACTCTCATCGTCTCTGTACGATATTTAATCGATAGCTGTGGACCATCAGTTCTCTGTTATATATTATTATTTCTTGCCCAATGTCACTCTCTCTTAACCATAATCTGCTAACGATAAAGACTTTCATTTTACTAGTTATCTTCTTAGTAAAAATCTGTGCTGTATTATATAGATGTCCCTTTTCATAGTACATTGTGTAACATTGAGGTTATATAATGAACTATGGTACTGGTATATAAACAAAATATAGCTTCCTAAGTCAAACTATCAGGTAATAACAGGAAAAAAAGGTAATTATTTAGTATAAATATAATACTTTTTCTCCATTTAATTCGTGTTTACTGAGAGACTTTTAGATAATTGAAATCAAAGTAGTTCTTCCCGTAATTCACCGCGGAAATCATCGTTGAATATGCTGCTAACTGGCAGCGGGTATGAACATTCAAGTTAAGTATGATTGGCAACGGCTAGTGGATCACTCAGATTTTACTGTAGTAGCTGTAGTGTACTGAAATAGTATTGTAATTAATTGTAAGCATTTTATTTCATTGATAAACATACTATGGTTAAAACTTTTCAAATTAATACATGGTGCAATAATTCGTTAACGTTTTGTTTCATGCAATCGATGAGCTAAAATCACTGACTGGCCGGTTGGCGCAGTTGGTAGCACTCTGCCTCCTGAGCCGCTGGTCCCGGGTTCGATTCCCCGACAGGTCAACCATTTATGTGAATGAACATGTCTGTTTGACCTGTGTCTGGGTGTGTATATGTATTTAAGTATATATATCAGTCATCAGGTTACCATAGCACAGGCTTTGCCTAGTTTGGGACCTGAAGACCTTGTGTTAATGTTAATAAAATTAATAAATAAATAAAAAATAAACTTTGCAATTAGATTTCTTTTCCTAAGCATTTAAGAAGCGATAAAATAATATTTCGAGTAATAAACACTTACTCGGGTAAAAAATAAAAACTTTTCACCTCCATAACATGAGAGCGAGAAGTTAATATTTTTGTTAATCTCGAAATAGCCAGCATGGTTATACGTTTCTATTGTTTCAATAGAAATTCGATTCATCGCTGGAAACTATTGTTGTCTTTCTTTTTCACTCAGCGGAAAGAAGAGACATGTTGTCTTAGTTGAAATATGAAGAAAGGGAGTCGAATTCCTTGTCATTTCTAATCAACCTGTATTACTTTGATTGTTATTTTTTATTTAAAATATTTAGTACCTTTGATAATAAAATAAAGTTATTTTGATCATGAAACAAACAAATAATGAAATTGAAAAAATAAAATATATAATTTAGCTGAAGTACAAGAAGCAAGCATTAATTGTTCACAATACTATTTGTGTTTTAATGTGTATTTCATTAGTGATAAAATTAGAGTAAAAGTTCTATTTACCACTTGTTCTCAGGACAAGTCATAAAAAAGGACCTAAGTTAAACTTAGGCTTAAGTTTAGATTATCTTTAAATCTTATGTAGGCTTAGTTTTATATCAGAGCCTAATTTTTTCTACTTCAGCATCATCGTCATGTTAGCCATAAGACGTCCTCTACGGAACATATGCCTCCCCCATTGGGCACGCCTGGCAGGCGAGCGCAATATATTTTGTGACCCTCAGAAGGCGCTGCTGCCACGTACCCTCTTGGTACGTGATCCCTTAGGCGACTCTTACGGCACCCACGGGAGGAAGTGGGGGGTACAGTTTTAATAAAGCCTATTATGCAATTTACATAATATAATATCATAATTATGTAACTTATGTTATCTATACACACCTTTTTAGACTCCAATAATACGAGTATCTATACTAAGATGCGATTCCGGCTTCCGACCAATGAAAAACAGTAATCTCAAAGATAAGTTAGAAAGCTTACAAAATTCTTAATCATTAATTCCGAGTCCATATGATTGAAATTATCTATTCCCAATCTTCTTATGTGTAATTTGATAATCATTAGTTTTATTACAACTTTATGTTCTACGATTAATCAAAGTTCTAAATGCGGTAAGGTTTAGGCTACACTAGTAAAAAAATGCGGCTTGATCAAATTTACATTCCTTTTTTTATGAAAAAACTAGCTGCGCCTCGCGGCTACACCGCGTGGACTACGTTTTCCCATAACAGTTTTTTTTTTCTGGGTATTTCTCTAAGTTCTACGATATTTTTTTTTCAATGTTATCAATAAAGTAGTTCTCAAGTCGTGGGGAAATAAGGATTCATTTTTGTATAGGTAAAGTAGTATTTATATATATATATATATATATTTATTTATGTGTTAAAATTGACGTAGTTTTAACACATTATGAATATATTATCATCATCATCTCAGCCATAGGACGTCCACTGCTAAACATAGGCCTCCCCCATTATATCATGAATATATAAAACACAGGAATCACTCACGTACTAAGTAGTCAGAGGGTTCCGACTAGTTTCGACCACATGCGGTCGTCTTTTTCAAGGACAATACTAGGCGAACCGCGTCCGCGTCCGTGAGCGCCCCGTATTCTCGTACTGTCTGTCATGTTTTCACCTATCTAAACTAACCTTTATACTGTTACAAGTCTGAGGAATTTATAATCGATTTTTAACTTGCATAATTGTACTTTTAATGTAAGATTACGTAATCGAGAACTATAAATCCATAATCATTCAATAAAGAACTCGCATCCTCAGTCATTTCTTCAGACGGTCACCGTGGCGCAGTGGTCGGTGTCAATGACATGACTTCGATGTCTCCGGGACCCTGGGTTCGAATCCCGGCAGGGGCAAACATTTGTGGGATGAGTATAGGTGTTTGTCCTGGGTCTTGGTTGTTTGTGTGCTGTGTGTGTCCATGTCTCCCGCAACATAGTGCGGGGGTCTGAGTGTGACAAATAACAAAAAATAAAAAAAATTGACGTTGTTGAGAATTGTGACTATTTCCGTGATTACAGCCCCTATCTTTAGCTTCGTTAACGCTATGTTCACCTGCACATCCAACTCTTGCTTGACATCGGACTCGCTTGTAGGCCGTTCGCCTTCAATTTTACTAGTTTTAATTATATTTTTTGCTATGATTTTTAATTTTATTGAATAACGGAGTCACAGATGAAAAAGAGGTTTAATAAAGTGCATTTTTAAACCTTTAGTTGATTTTCTTTTTGCAAAATTTAATAACATGCAGTTTGTTAGGTAGTTAAAAACTAAATTGATAAGAGTGCCAGAGGAAAGCCTTACATTAAGAGTAATAATTTTGGCACTATACGAATGAGGTAAAAATAAATTTATATGTATTACATGAACGTAATAAAAGTAGGTAGGCCCTTTAATTCGATCTTGACATAGTCCATCCAAATGGACTATGTCCTAATTTGACGTTTGGAAGACATACACCTTCCAAAATTTTAGTAAAACGTATGTATATAGATAACATTCCAATATGATGTAATTCACACTCGTATCATCATCTTGTGCATGAGACAGATGAACTTATTCATTAGAATGTCGAAGCATCAACACTGGATCTCGCATTGCCATTTTTTTCATTATTAATTGAAAAAAATGACATTTTCGTACAGAGTTTATTAATTCCAATCATGTCAACTGAAATATATATATGTAAAGAAAATGTATTTCTTAAATGGTCAGTTTAAATTTCGCCGCGCTCCACACCGTTGGTAAAGTGGTGTAAGATTGTAGTTAAAGCAGTATAGGCTCCACACCGTCGTCGGTCGGTAAAGTGGTGCAAGATTGTGGTTAAAGGTTAGGCCGTGATGGATAAAAAAACAATATGGAGTTTTAGTTTTGTGGTGTGATTTAAAATTTGGATTGAAAGTAAAAACAAGCGTCTTAAGGAATTGACATAGTAAAGAATAACCTTTAAATGTCGTTTCTTAGTTTACAGGTAGGAGTTTCGGTTAATTGCGTAATAAGTGTAGTTAGTTTGATATGTAATTTAACTAATGAAACAAAAACTTTGTTTACAGAGGAACACATCATAGTTTATTTGATTTTAAATTGTCGATCCTTATATATATATATATAACGTAAAATTAATAAATTCTTAACGAAAATGCCATTTTTTTTATTAATGAATTTATTAATTTCAATCATGTCAGGTGTTAAGAACAACTGAATTTTGTCAATTAAGGAGCACAGATCGCACGCGTACACGTCAATTCTCTAACTTTTACGTTATGGTTTGCCATTTTTTATTTTATGAATTATGTTGCGTTAATCATTAATTTACGCTTGTAGACAATAATGCAAGTTGGCAAATCTATTGACTACATTTTGTGACTGTGGTTACCTTGGAAACGGAATTTTCATTTTTTATTTCTTTTTTTTTCAGGTAAGGGTGATTTAAAAGAAAGATTGCAGAAGTAGCCAGATCATCTTAAAGTGTTCAGGTAACACGTTTTATTAAGGTCCAACAAGAGAAGTCCAATGAATGAGGGTGTCATGCTCAAAGTTTATCTACGCGACCGAAACAGAGAAGAAGAGATCCATAGAAGAACGAAAGTCACCGACATAGCTCAGCAAGTGTCAGCAAATTGACAATTATGCTGACTAATAGTACATATCTGGTTTGTCACATTGTAACATCCCTAACTATTAATATACCTTTTTTTTAATCATACTGAAATTTTCGCTCTAGCATGTATCCAAACGACCGACATATTATGGTAAGAACTACATAAACTTGTTCAGAGTAAATAATGCAGCAGTAACCTTACTAGCAAAGTGATGGGGATAACAATAGAAGCCAAGAACGACTGTCGCCCTGGTTCAGTGGCCGGTAACATGACTTCTGTGTTCTCGGGGCCCTGGGCTTGAATCCCGGCAGGGGCGAACATTTGTGTGATGAGTGTAGATTTTTGTCGCGGGTCTTGGATGTTTGTGCACTGTGTTAGTGTGAGTCCATGCCTTCCACGAAACAGGGAAGACTAGTGCGGGGGTTTGAATGAGATAAATATATATATTTTTGAATTGAGAGATTTATTCATAATATTCTTCCACGTTATCCAAAACTAGTTAGAGATTAACGCTTGCCTATATAGGCAAGTAGACTAAACCTCTCAATCTTTTAAACTCCCAAAAGGCTATGAGTTTGTTTAACCGTTAACTTATTTAAAAAAGTACAAAAACGGCAAGTTAAAAACATTATTAACTAGTTACGCATTCAAATAGGGACCGTATGACATTACTTAACATAATTAATTGGACGGGATCAGAACCTGAGAGACTCTTGAATAAGCAGCAGTAAAAGGAATTATACGCCTAGCACAAAAGATTTCCAGAGTTGACTTTAAGCAGTTTATCGAAAAGATTTATATGTCCCACTCTATATACAGGGCTGGAAGTAAGCTTCCAGTAATCAAAGACGATGTTTACGACTCCACCAAACGCAGACGTCATAAAAATGCTTGGCAGTAAATTAATCAACTTATACCGTTAAGGGCTTACCACACTGTCTGTGGCTATGCTTCCGGTGTAAAATCGTCGTTTTGACACGTGATCTGGTTCAAAAATATCCAAAACATTTAGTAAACTTTCCCTCAATTTTTCGCGTGACGAAGCTTTTCGTTTATAATCATTGGTGAATAGGTGAGTTATCATGGATCTCTAAAACATTTGTTAAGGCTTTGCAATAGTATTTTGTCATAATAGAATAGTTAATAATTTAGGTTAATTAATTAAGCCGTTTGAGAAATATTTCACTGGATGGTAAGTGAATTTTAGCCTTCTTCAGCCGATCAGATGCCGATCTCAGCGTTATGGCATGGATTATTCTGTGACCTAGCTGGAAACTAACTATTTAAAAGGTTATGTTAAACACAAAGCCGATGAATTTGGCTACATTTCCATGTAAATAAATCCGTAGCTTTGAATCGTCGACACAAACCAGCCACAGTACATTATTAATCCCAAACCCCATTTGTGTATACGAAAAAAGTCGAATTCCCAACTCTATATAGTATTTATACAGATTCGTACTGATACAGTATGACCGTGCCCATTTTTCATTTTGTTTCTGAATACAGAAGGGTATTTCTGTCCAACTCTCATTATCATCATCATCACTTCAGCCATAGGACGGCCACTGCTGGACAATAGCCTTCCCCATTGATTTCCACAAGGACCGGTTGGTATAGCGGCCCACATCCAGCCCTTGCCTGCGATCTCAGTCAGGTCGTCTGGCCTACTAGTCGGTGGCCGTCCTATGCTGCGCGTGCTTGTCCATGATCTCCATTCGAAAAGTTTCCGACGCCAACAGCCAACTCTAAAAATATTTTTTAAGAACCACACGTGCTTCCCAACTGCTAGCCCGATAGCGACTAAAGCAAATTACGTGCATGAGCCTAATTTATGCGTTCCACGTCCGGGCGTCCCCCATCTCCTTTTTTAATTATATCATTGTAACTGAGTAATTGCATATACATATTTCATATTAAAACGAACCCTGTTAATACCTACAGTACGGGCCCTGACACAAATTTTTATTTGTTAGGTCAGTCTGGTTTATTTTCTTTAGTTTATACATAGACAGTCGAAATGCATAGTATGTTTTAGTGGCACTTTACAACATCCATCAATGGAAGTGATGCTCTTGTTCTACCCAACTACAGTAAATTTCTAGAAAGTAAGGACAATACCGTTATCAAATTCCCATCATGGTGGGAGGGTACTTTCGAATACCCGCCTGATTAGCTACCACCCTCAAGTTTGAAAACTGTCACCAAAACACATAGTGTGTTCAGGCAGCAGTACCTGAGAGCCAGTGAGCATTCTAGCGTGATAACATCTTCGACCACATCAAGTGAGATAGTGGTCAAACGGCAGATCTATAGGTACAGTATAAAAAAAAAGATTTTTTTTCTTTATCAGGCAGAGTGCTAAGGTTAGGGAACTGGCTGCATTCCCACGTTGAGTTCCTAAAGACATCCTTCATTCAAGCAATCATACAGCCCAGTTATAAAATAACTAGAGACGCCTATAAGCATGGTTGTAATATTATTACAAAATGATTGAGTACTATGTAATTTAATAGGTATTTATCTTATCTCATACTAAAATATAAAATTATGATTAAAAATCAAAAACACAACTTAGAGATAGTCCTTACATGAGATGAATCTTTACAGACAAAACATCGAAATAAATTTAAAAAAGTACATTATGATACAGCTCTTCTGTGGACAACTGTACCATAATGTTACTTTATAACCATTACAACTTCAGCTAGACCAAGGAGGTTGTAATGCATTTTTACTGCTTACATAATCTGTGGATGCGGCGCGACACGCATGCGCAATCAGCAAATGGATTTTGGCGCAAAACGTTTACAAATAAATGCAAACATAATACATGCTGTAATTTAACGTAAATTTCATTCTCTTTTTTATGATATTCGATAAAATACGTAGTATAAGCAACTGCACATAATTTAGTCTTATAACACTCGCGTAATGCTATAAAAATCTCTGGAACGGATCGTTTTTTTTTTAACTTAAACTCGTGTTTTAGGAACACTTATTATGAAACAGTTTCATTAACCGTTGTTGTTAAATTTGAAAAAAAAATACAATATCTACCGAATCTATGCATTCAAAGCTAATAACAATCAATACAGACGTGATGCGAGTTTCAAACAAATAGCCTCAATCAGGTGAAAGTCGTAAATATAAAAAAGTAATAAAACCATTTAAATCGAGCAATACGAATTCATGACAAATGACAGGAAACCAGTTACTTTCACGACTATAGACTATTATGTTACAATGTCTTTCAATTTCTGTGAACAGACAGTAGAGAATATAAGTTTCTATGAACTTTTTGAGTAGACTAAGCAGTTGAAATTTTTAGAGTTTCGCGATTCGAACACATTGTTATTAAATCAAACGGGGCTTAATCGCGAGAAAAACATTTAGTAATTTATTTACCTCGACGTTTCGACCAAGTTGCATTGGTCGTGGTCACGAGAACTAAACAGTATAGTGCCTATACATAAGCTAAAAAAAGAATTTCGAGAATCGGTCCGAAAATGGAGGAAATCGGTAAACATACATAAAAAAACGGCCAAGTGCGAGTCGGTCTCGCGCACTGAGGGTTCCGTGCAAACCTGTAGGTATATAAGTTAAAAGGTAACTAAAAATTTATGTTTTTCCCAGTTTTGCTAATTTTCCTTTATCTGTGCTATAAGACCTTGTTTCGTACCAAAATCCAAGATTCTGAGTTTACGGCAATTACCCTGTAGGTTTTGATCCTTGCGAGTGTCGTAAATTTACAGCATTTGCATAATCGGCTGATTTTTTTGATTGCGTTGGCTTAGAAGTTTGAATTTTTCACAGCTCCAAGGGACTGTAGACCTGAGTATTTGATATGAATTTCAGCTACCACTGAACCCTAAAAATGCATATAGTCGAATTTATAAACTCCTCTTTTTTTAAAGTCGTTTATTTATATAAAAACTAATTACAGTTTAACTTAATTACACTTAACAGAAGACATAATATATAATAAAATAAGCTAAAAATGAAATAAACAAATATTATCTTCTATCAAATCATGTATCAGATAAATCATGTTTAAAATGTAAATCTTAAGCGCACGTGCACCTTTGCGCTCTTGGAATAGATCAGAAATTTTACTTTCTCCTTAATTGCCACTGGCAATATTAATAAAACTATAGACAAGCGTTTGCCGATTATCTCACTTGATAAGATAATGGTCAAACGCTTATCTATAGAGTATAAAAACAATTACCACACACTTTTTTCTCTGACTGTACAAATCCCATTTATAACATATCGATTGGTAACCTTTGGCTCCAAGTATCAAGTCGTGTATTTAACTTCGAATGAAAGTTAGTTTTGGAGCATCCCACGCGGTATCCATCTATTTGCATAAAAAGGGAATAAACAGAATTATCGACTTTTAACAGACAGTATTATTTATTTTATCGAGTGCGTTTGTAGTTTTTGTTTATTTCAGCTCAATTCTTTGTTTATTTTTATTATGTTTTTTACTTTGCATAACAATAGGAATAATACTTTTTTGCGAGTTTAAACGTCAATTAGTTTAGATAATTTTTTTAGAGCCACTTGAAGAAGGAGACAGGTAACGTTGTGTACAGTTGATTAAAACAATTTAAATAATAAGGATTTTTATCAGAGAATATTTAATTATCAATGTATAACACACGGGAGTTACTCACGTAATAAGTCAGAGGGTTCCGACTATAGTTTCAACCACATTCGGTGGTCTTTTTCAAGGAGAATACGGGGCGCTTGCGGACGCGGTCGCGATTCGCCCCGTATTCTCCTTGAAAAAGACCACCGAATGTGGTTGAAACTATAGTCGGAACCCTCTGACTTATTACGTGAGTAACTCCCGTGTGTTATACATTGATAATGTCTCAAAACCACGTCAGTTTTAATAACGAATATTTAATTATTCATTGGTCAGGTATAGACTTCGACAAGTTATTTCACACTTTTAAGTGTTGAAGTCGGTTTCATTCTTTGGTAAAAAAAAATCACTCTTTTCAGTGACCTTTGCTACTCACCGGACCAATTGTCATCATTGTGTATGTTCACCGATTTCTTCGCCAGCAGTTAGAATGTTGTCCAGGTAAACGTAATACATTTCAGTTATTGGAGTGTACCGAACTCAAAAACCGCTTGTCCGATCTTTGATGACATTTAAATGGGACCACTTCGGAAGTACAATCCTCCTTTTTTGAAGTCGATTAAAAAGAAGGAGGCTAACGGTTGTTTTGTTTATGTGTATTACCTTAGAAAACCGTTATTTATGAACCGATAAAATTCATTTGAAGGGATAATTCTTCAAGGTGGCATCAATCTGAGGTTATATCAGTGTTAAAACATTTAAATAAAATTTTCATAAAACCCGGCTTGTACTTATCTGTATTTACTAGAATATAAGAATGTTTTATTTGCATAAAATGTTGGTGTAGTTTTTACTAACACTTTGTGTTTACTGCTATCGTTAAGATTGACCAAAATAATTCAATTAATCTTTCCTTGTTAAGCAGAGCAGAATAATCTTCGGTCCCATTAATAATCTGGACTGCACACACGTGGTACAACTATTACACTATATATTATCTAATCCTATTAATATTATAAAGGCGAAAGTTTGTGTGTATGTGTGTATGTTTGTTACTTCTTCTCGCCTAATTGTCTACACCGATTACGGTAAAATTTGGTATGGACATAGTTGAGACCGTAGATTAACAGAAATGCTACTTTTCTTCCCAAAAATAATTACTGTTCCCGTAGGATAAAACCGGCTGGACGGTTTTCGATGAATTTTGGTATATAGATACTTCAGGTGCCGGAACAACACATGTCATAGTCATCTTCATCCTCAAAATCAATCATCACCACGCAGGTAAAACCACAGGGCGCAGCTAGTAGTACATATCCCTTATTCTTTGTCGGACTACATCGACTAATACTAGAATGATGAAAGGCATGTAAGTGTATACGGGACATTCTCTTTCACACAAAGCTAAATCATGAGTAATAGGTTAATATCCCATAATCGAAAATAAAGTGTTCATTATATTCCATGACAGAGCCGAGTGTTATCAAGTCAATTACAGCAGTAGTGAGTTAGATGCCAGTTATAGCCATCCATCATGCATTGCGGTTGGACGCTATAAATTGACTCATTCAAACGCATCACTCCGCCGCGCACGCACAGATCAATTCATTATAAGATGATTCGATTGGCTACCTTTTCAAAATTGGAAATATACTAGTAGTGCCCCGCGGTTTTACCCGCGTGGATGACGGATTACCCGCGACCGCAATCATCCCACGAGAACTATACTTTTCCGAGATTAAAGTAGGCTATTTGTTATCCATGGTTTAAACTATCTTCATATCAAATTTCATCAAAATCGGTATAGCCGTTTTTGCGTGAAGAAATAACAAACATACACACGTACACATAAACTTTCGCATTTATAATATTAGGAGGAAGTAGGATAGGATAATTCAGGGGGCTTAGAATAATGTATGATGTATTGGTTAAGGGGCTGATGTCTTTATTAAAATATTTTCGCATGGTGGTAGGGTGATTTTGAGTTCCCGCCTGCCTAGCTACCACCCTCAAGTTTGAAAAACTGTCGCCAAACACATAGTGTGTTCAGGCAGCAGTCCTTGCGAGTCAGTAAGCATTCTAGATCTAGCTTGATAACATCTTCGACCACATCTTCACTGACCATCAAGTGAGATAGTGGTCAAACGCTAGATCTATACAGTATAAAAACATAGTAGTAAGTAATAACAATACTGCAGTTACTACAATAACAATTGGTTGAAAGTTTTAATGTTTGAAAATGTGGCTTGCATGACAGTGTGCATAATGCTCGAATGCATTTTTTCTGAGCTTTATATTCTGAGTTTCCCCAAATCAGAACTCCATTTCTAAGGATGGAGCCAACATAAGCATAGTAGGCACTTTAAAGAGCTTCTTTATTTGCAAACCTACCTATCGCTCTATCCTTCCGTTAATCTGCAAAAATATTTTACAGATGAACAGTTTTCATTGTTGTAAAAATGATATAAATATAAACCTGTGAATAATTATAATATAATTCATATAGTAAATGTAAAATGAAGACAAAAATATTATTGTATATTTTTGGTGTAGTCTATACAAGTGAAATAAGGTAAAATATTTTTTTGAGAACCATCTAGTGTTAAGTAGGTATTTTAAATGTTGAGCTTATAAAACATATGAAATTGAATGAAATCCATATTGAGAAGAATATTTAAGATGAATTGTTGCGCGACTAATACTAACACAAACCAGCCAACAGTCATAAATACATAGTACATAAGCCTTAAATATTGTGTCTACAAATAAACGACTTGGCTGGAATGTGGCTACAAGAGGAGCCTCAGATTTATATCGTAAATGGCATGTGTGATTTCAAAACCTATAAATTTGGAAAAGTAACATCTTTTACGCTTTACTTTTTTATCAATTTTGTAAAACATGCCTCTATTGTGTTTCAAATGTGTCCTCTCCACTTGCATTTTGTACTTTTTTCTGTTATTCATACCTCATAAATAAAAATTACATATTTTAAAATATACGGCATACGGTTATGAAATTTAAAACAATAAACTTATATAGAGCTGTTCGGCCAAGCTACAAATAATATTTTAATTACAGACAGAGGACGATAAAACAATTGAAGGTTGCGGTTTATTGCGATTTCGTTGCTCACTTGTCAGCGATTAATTCGCGCGATCCTGACAAAGTTGTCACCTTATATAAACGTTCGGCGCTCATTTATCTCTCGTTGACAACGCAACCAATGTCGGCAGCCAAGCTCAAGTATTAAAACTAAGCTTGCAATGCGCCATTAACTTCAATTAGCTATACAAAGCGGGACCTTATATCTTGGTGATAAAGATCAAACATTTTGTTACTGAGTGAATACAATTTATATAACATACATAAATCTCAGTGAATGTCTTAAGTGTTGTAGTTGAACCTTAGTTGTTGCTACATTGGTGTACGGATAAATCTGAATAGTGAGGTCCTCATATGGCGTTGCTGCAATTTAATTAATAGAATGCCAGAGGTTTAGTGTTGACATTTGAACATGCATATTATCAATGTATTTTAAATGTAAACTCTATTTGGAAACAGTTGTAAGCGTTAGTGTAGTTAAAGGATAGTTTACTGTGGCAAAAATAAATATGATTGAAAATTAGTAAACTATGGTTGTTTATGAGTTGACATGACATTTAAATATTTGATTTTTTAAGGTTTTTTCTTGTAGTGCCGACTAAAACTACCCATAATTGAATACGAATTTGAATTTTAGCGTTAACATAATACGTGCTATTTCATTTTGAAGAATTTCAGTGAATTGTTGTTATTTCGAGTGATTAAGAGAATTAAGGCCATTGTGGCTTTATCGCTATTGTTTTACTTTTTTATGTTAGAACTTCTCAATAAATAAGCGTTTCTTGACCAGAGCCCACGACGCTGTCACTGACACCTGTCTGACGATGGAAAAATGCAAATGTGTATGATATGCACGCATTATTTATCTGGTCATTGTCTTTGAGAGCTTGGCTGTGACTGTCAATGGTGCTACCGTTTAAACAGCACTGTTTTTCTTCAAAATAGAGCAACTAATGTAAAACTAGTTACGCATCGCGGTTTCCACTCTCTGGTTTTCCCACAATTATTTTTTCCTGATATATTAAGTAGCATATGAGTTATTACAGATTGCAATCTTTACAAATTTTATCAATATCCATTCAGCCTTTCTGAACATCCATTCATGCAAAATTTCGCACAGATTATATGTAGAAAAATTTCATTGCAACCTCCTTAGTTTAGCTGAAGTTGTATTTTATTGGTAAAAAAGTTACTTAATAATACAGTTGTCCATAGAAGAGCTATATCATAATGTATTTTTTTAAATTTATGTCGATATAATGTCTATAAAGATTGTGATTTCAGTTCTGTTTTTAATTTTTTAAACCTTTATATTCGAGAATGAGGTTAGATAAAATATTAATCAAAACCAAAATCTATTAATAGTTACCAATTAACACGTCGAGCCCCGTTATGAAATTCCAAGAGCTAGGGGCAGGTTTAACAAACAAAAAAAGTTTCCGTGTCTAAGATTACTTTGCTACCAGAACTGCAGTGCAGATGCAATAGGGAAACGTTCCAAGACTGGTAGGTTTGGCGAAACAATGTTGGGATATTCCAGAAGGCAGATGTTTTTGTTCCAAGTCGGGATAAATACGCGAATGTTGGTCGGCAAAGAACAAGACAAAGTAGGAAACAGAGATACCTACACTCCTCATAAAAAAAATACCAAACAAATACTCTATCAAACAAAAAAAGGATCAACAAAATTAATTCATAAACGACGAGGATGTCCACCGCTGGGCATATGCTTCTCCCATTGATATCCACAAGTCTAATCGGAAGCAGTCTGAAACTAGCAGTTTCTTCTGATAATCATATAACCAAACCGGCCGAAATGCCGGAATTTACTGGCCGGTTGGCGCAGTTGGTAGCACTCTGCCTTCTGAGCCGCTGGTCCCGGGTTCGATTTCCGGACAGGTCAAACATTTGTGTGTATGAACATGTCTGTTTGACCTGTGTCTGGGTGTGTATTAGTATATAAGTATATATATATCAGTCATCAGGTTACTGTACAGGCTCTGCCTAGTTTGGGACCTGAAGACCTTGTGTGAATGTTGTCAAAAAAAAAAAAAAAAAAAAGAAACCGTCATAACTCACTTACTAAGCTTAACCGGCGGGCTTACTCTTGGCACTCGATTGCGATCCTAAATTGTAATTTCGATCGATTGATAATCTTAAACGCAACGCGAGCGCACAATTGGAATTGGAGTTCGATGGAATTTGACGTAAATGCAAAATGACGTTGAATGAGATTGGAACTGATTTGGATTAGAATTGGATTGACATGGAAACCAAATTCAAGCATAAGCCAGCAGCGCTGTCACTAGTTAAAGCTGTTTTACAGCTTTAACCTAATCCTGACTAAATTCCGTGTTGTGAGAAGAACAGTAACAATAACTTTATTGTTATTAATACTGACGTGGTTTTGACACATCATGAATGTTTAAACCACGAGAATTACTCACGTAATAAGTCAGAGGGTTCCGACTATAGTTTCAACCACATTCGTTGGTCTCTTTCAAGGAGAAATCGGGGCGCTCGCGGACGCGGTCGCAGTTCGCCTATGAGGTCATGTGCGTTTAGCCTTCCTCCCCGTAGAGGTTTGCAATTTCATTATTAAAACTGACATGGTTTTGACACATTATGAGTATAAAACATGGGAATCACTCACGTAATAAGTCAATGCAAGCGCCCCGTATTCTACTTGAAAAAGACCACCGAATGTGATTGAAACTAGAGTCGGAACCCTCTGACTTATTACAACTATAGTTTTGCCCACATTTGGTGGTCTTTTGTAAGGAGAATACGGGGCTTTAATATTTAGGTATGTCGGGCTTTTTAGTTTCACATCTAGACAACAAACATTCTGTATTGACCATAAACAGCTTTACCTCAAACCGAGCTCAAGAACTTGGCTGTTACGTAACTCGCATCCGAAGCTTCTGCGAAGTGTCGTCGCTTCAACTGCATTGTTCGTAAAAAGTTGCACAAAACTTGCCGAGAGAATTTGTCCTTCTGTTTGTCTCAACGAGTTTTTAATTATCGTGAAATTGGCAGATAGTATGCTACTTTTTGTACGGTTAAGTTGTTGCTATTTTGAAAATTATGCTCGAGGATGAGTCTTGGGGTTGGTTACTTTTTGCTGTATGTAAGTGATAAAATCTTATTTAATTCCTTTTGAATGATTATTGTTATGCTAAAGAGTGTAAAATATGAAAGTAATATTGATGAAATTGTTATTTAAATCAGCATGTAAAAATGTGTTTATTATTATATTATTAGTTTTTATCCTTGAGCCGTTTGGTTTTTTCATTGGTTTAAATTTATGTTATAGGAAGTTATATATTTTATGTGGTATGTATGGTATTATGTATGGTAAGTGATTATCATCGCCCATGGATCTGTAATACTGGGGGCATAACTATATAAACTCCACCTTACAAATAGACCTCAAAAACCCTCCAGCTATACCCTTGACCTCATAGCTGAACGACGCTCAAAATATTGCCAATCCTTTTTAAGACTCTGTTAGCCCTATAATGTAGTAGTAGTAGTAGTAGAAAAAGTAGCCTATGTGTTATTGCACATAAGCTATCTTCAATCCAAATTTCATTCAAATTTAGCCGTTTAGCTGTTTCAGCGTTATTAAGTAACAAATATGCAAACGACAAATGACAGACAAACTTTCGTCTTTTTAATATGAGTGTAATTACAGTTTTTCATATTAAAAAGTTTCTCGTTATAATATAATTGCACACAAGTACACAATTATTTTACAAGTATATTATTATATTTTAATAAAATAATAAGATAAAGCACAGTGTACAATTTATGCATAACTCTCACACAGAGTAGAGTAGACAGACAACAATTCCAAGTCGTAACAATGCAAATCCAAGGAGTATCTCAGTTGTTATAGATAGTGGCAACAACTAGGATTAAGTGGATCAGTTAGTTTCAAACTAGGTGATGCTGTGGAGATCTCTGTTTGTGATTTACTTTGATATTTTGAAGCAATGTTAGCATAGCAGGGAAATCGTTGGCTGTCAGGTTGACGCTGGCTCCTTTGACCCCAGCCGCCGGCATTGGCTTCCAATGAAAGTAATATCAAGTATTGTTTTAAACTTTCATGGCTTTTCACAATAAAAATATTGTTTAACACGGGATACGCACCTTGATTTAGATTTTGATTGAGTTCCGTTTACCGTTTCGTGTACCGTGCCGAAATATCGGGAACTCAATCAAAATCTAAATCATGGTGCGTATCCCGTGTTAAACAATATGAAAGTATTATCGTTATCAAATTCACAGCATTGTGGTTGCCTACTTTCAAGTACCTGGCTAGCTACCACCCTCAAGTTTGAAAGAGTGGCTCTATACACATAGCGTGTTCAAGCAGCTGTTTTTGAGAGCCAGTGAATATTTTAGGTCTAGCAAGATTCTGTTTAAGACCACACCGTCGGATACTCGTCAAACGCTAAATAAAGTATAGAAATTAACACTCTTAATTACAGATATGTTACTCGTTGTGTAACATTCCGATATTTGTACCGACTCCGGACTCAGAGGTGAGGCGGTACAAAGTTTTTTTTTCTTTTTATTTATTATACATAGTGTCACATTTTTTGAATGATTCTTAAAAAGTTATAATTCATTTATTAGATGCTTATATAGATCGAAATCAGATAAAATTGAGCTTCTTATATGTGATCTGACTCAATGCAGGAGTCACAGGTCTGTCGTGACTCATGCGAGCTGTGATGTTTCAAAGCTGTAGTCAGTTGATTTTGTACTGTTTATCTATGAATCCGCCAATTTACATAAGAGCTAAGGAAGGATATCTTTTGGTTCTGTGATTTACACTCGTATCTATGGCCAACTTGAAATATTGTATTACTTAAATTCAATTATGTGACTATGAGGTACTAACTCAAAGTAATAATATTGTAATAGTTTCATATGTTTTAATCCTTACGAGAGACGATGTTGTATAAAGTCGTTTTTCTAATTTCTTTCTTATTAACTTATTAATTTTCTTACGTGCAAAATGTTATGAATGCTTTAAAAGTCTTGATATTTTTATGAATAATGAAGTGGTTTTCATTTCCAATGTCACAAACATTTAATCTAATATTATTCAAACCTATCTAAAAACTCGTTTTGAGTAATAGTCACAATATACTCAGAAAAAAACAATTTCATATTGAGCTCATCTGTGAACTGTCTAAAAAATTCGACTCAGAGGCTTGAGCTGTGATCTGAAACACAGATCATAATTCTTTGGTAAGTCATCCATGCTTACTCTTAATAGAACAAATTAATATTTGGCTCCGTGTCGTGGAAGTTTTTGTCAACGTGCCGATTTCAACTCTAAAGGGGCCTTTACTTAATAATAAAAAAGCTATATTTGGTTTGGTGATGATAGTTTGGTATTTGGGATACAAGTGATGTTTCACAATAATTAAAAATATAAGTACTTAATAAAACTTCTTTAAGTGAAAATAAAGGATTCGTGTTTATTTCAAGATTTGATGACACGGGAAACTAATTTTTTGTCTAGTTTGTATGTTGTCGAGAAATCAAATCTTGTGATTTTGTTCAATCAACTCGTTCAAAACAGACGTTGAAGTTACTAAATAGATTTTAGTAACTTCAATTTGTAGTATAAACAAACATTTAACATAATAAGCACATATTAAGCACTCACAAAAGTATAAACTCTGTATTCGAGTTATTAAATTGCATTGACAAGGATACTTGCGTTGTAATGAATACAGTTATTGAAGGTATAAACAACAACATACATATCAGTGTTTTCTCCTATGGTTATATTCATAGATTATAGTCAAATTTCCTAATGGAATAGCAATCACAATTATTATGGAAATTTGAACAACGGCTCTGAAATCCAACATAATTTTAAACTCGCTCTATTTGCTGTGAAATTAGGCGGAAACTCCATTCAGAAGTTGAAAACTTTGGGAATGTTGCAGCTAATGGACTGAGGGTTCGCGACCTGAGACAATAGACCTATTGTCGGGGAACCCTGAAATAGTCGGTTCGACTAATATTGGGTGTGTCAAAACAATGTAGTCTGTGAGCAGCCTTTTAGGAGATGAAGACGAAAATATCACTTAATTACAAAGCATGAAACAGCTGCTCCGATTTTAAAGAAATTTGGTATGGAGCTAGGTTAGACATGGCGCATAGGCTACTTTTATCGCTGAAAAAATTCAGTTCCCGTGGAATAATTGAGGTGGCGGGAAAACCGTAATCCATGCGGGTGAGACTGTCTGTTGCGTTTTCACGCCTAAACCGCTGAACTAATTTCCACGAATTTTGCAATAGAGATAGATGGGACCTTGGAAAGGAATAGAAGGAAAAGTAGAAGGAAATGAGCTACTTGCCTGGAAAAGTTATGATTTCTCTGAATAACAGATAGATATATAGTATAATAATCTAGGGTTTTCACGCTTCGACTGTTATCATCCGCGGTTATGGACTACGGTTGTGTTAACCGGGAAGTGCAGCAGTTTTATAATATACGTTCAAATCTTTGAAGGAATCAAATATCGAATTTCGAAAATTCGAATTTTGAAATTGTTTCGTCTACCATGAAATGTTAATGCAATGAACCATAAACTCAATTATCATCAAGTTTTATAATAGTCATTATTGGCTACGTGCTAGTTTCTTCAAAAAACTATACAATTTAAAATTAAGTAGCCAGACCATGCGAGTGAAACCGCGAGTGGGTCAGGTAGTAGTAAATAAAAAGCTAATAAACTGCATTCCTATGATTAAAAAGGTACATATATAATTAATACGATACCCACATAGATAGAGCTTGCATTTTCTAAGAATACAATGACGAGTGAGTATAAATCGCGATGTGGACCATTGTTTGAACACAATGGGTTCTTATCTGTATCTCAGCATAGTTTGGCGTCAATGCATTCTAAGTGATAAGATTCTTCGTAACAGTGTGTGGGAATTGATTGATTTGTTATTACAATGCTAGTGAAGAAAACAAAGATTATATCATGAACATTCCAGTCCATTATGTAGGTTAGTGTGTTTTATGATTTTAGATCAGAAATGAGGAGATCCGTAGAAGAACGCAAGTCACCGATATAGCCCAGCGGATTAGCAATTTGAAGTGGCATTGGACAGGGCACATAGCTCGAAGAACTGATGGCCGTTGGGGTCAAAAAGTTCTCGAATGGAGACCACAGACTGGCAGGCGCAGCGCAGGATGGCCACCGACTAGGTGGACAGACGACTTGACTAAAATCGCAGGCAAGGGCTGGATGCGGGCCGCTTCCAACCGGTCCTTGTGGAAATCAATGTTCAGCAGTGGACGTCCTATGTTTACAGTCCTATGGCTGAGATGATGATGATGATGATGTTTGTTTGTTACGTGATCACGACTGAACTGCTGCACCAATTTTTTTAAATACTGTTGTAAATTAGAAAGACGCAAATATGCTTCGACTTCTATTGCGTCACTGTGTTGACGCATAATTTAAATTCAAACTAATTTTATAAATGTGTATATCCCGGAATAAAGTATGATTCCCGTGGGATAGATGAGGTAGCGGTATTGTATTATTAGCGGGTGAAACAGCGGGGTGCAGTTAGTTACGTTACCGTCGTTTTTACCCATAGGACGTTCAATGATGAGCATTATAATGCTTCCCCCATTTAAATATCTATATAAAGAGTGTTTGCAAATTAGTTATTTTGAGATCACAACAGCGGAGATGTTTGAAAAAATTTGTATTGTACTGTGTCTACTGTATAATCTATTTACCAGACCAGGCGTGCTACGAAATTAAAAAAAATATAAAAATGAATAAAGAGAATAATGATGCAACAAATGCCTCGCAAAAGTACCCAATGTACATTTTAGATAATTTAAATTCCATGCAATATCTTGTCCCCGGCACTGAAAAGACAACTATTATTTCTCTATAATACTCATTCGCTATTGCCATTAAAAGTTGCCCTTAAAACTATCTATAAATAGTTTTATTAATATTGCCAGTGGCAATTAGAGAGAACATAAAATTTCTGATCTAATCGAAGAGCGCAAAGCTGCGCGTGCGCTTACGATTTATGTTTTTTTAATTGATAACCAATCTTTGAATGCAAATGGAAGTCAGAGATTGGAAGGATGTAAAAGTAGGAGATAGTGATGTGAAGATATAAAACGCTTACTTCCGTGTTATTGTATTAGCATCGTCTATAGATTTTATAATGCTGAACGTGATAATATGATACGGTAAGAGGTTTTTTTTTATATTCTATACTTCTAACGTTTTACCACTATCTTAATTTGATGGTTAGTGTTGATGTCGAACATGCTCACAAGGACTGCTTCCTGAACACACAGTGTGTGTGGTGACAGCTTTTCAAACTTGAGGATGGTAGCTAGCCAGGTGAGTACTCGACAGTACCCTACCACCATGATGGGAGTTTGATGAAGGAGTATAACATGACGCCGACGCCGACGTTCCCACCGCCGAGCTACCTTGGCTTCAAATTTAAGTTTTTAATAATCATCGATTCTCAATTCTTTTGTATGTTTGTTACCATAGCATTTTTTTATTACCTGATTTTTTTACAAACCTAACTTATGACAACATACTCCAGTATGTCGTTATACGTGATACCGTATTAGCCCTAAAATTCTTCAAAATAAAATAGCTCTTACACTCATACATACACACAAACATTCGCATTTATAATATTAGTAGGAAGTAGAATTCATGAAATGGTGATTAATTATAAATCACTTATCTCTTTTACTTTCTAAATAACTGACATGCACGATCCTGAAGGCTGTGAGTCAAGAGTTAGAATATCTTCTAAGCTGGCGTGCTATATCTGAGACTGCGTAATTAATGCCTAATATCAGGTGAGACAATGATCAACGCAAGCTTATAATACATAATGCATATCTATACTAAAATTATAAAAAGGAATAATTTGATTGATCGTTGGTTTGTTTGTTTGCATTGAGTAAGCTCCGAAACTACTAAACCTATTCGAACAATTCTTTCAGTTTTGGGAAGGCTATATTATGTTTTCAGAGAAAATAGGGATCCTTATAATTTTTAACTGTGCAATGTTTTACCCCTGCGAAGCTGGAGCGGGCAGCTAGTTATGTATATAATCAAACTAGACTAGTACTGATAGTACATTTGCATAACATATATCCGAAGAAATCATATATTCACGGCAGGGTAGAGCTAAACATTGTTGCTATTTTGTGAAAAGAACAAACACACAGACTAAAACAAATGTGTTCTAAGTAAAGATGTTAATTTTGCGTACATTTCCACACACCATTTGACTTGACAAATAGCCTTAAACAGAATACAGATACTGGGGGCGCGGTGAGATAAATCTGTGTCACTATATTAAACGCATATACAATGCGCATACGCAATGTATGTGTGCTTATATACTGGCAGACAGTAACTCAGGTCAAGACAATAAAGAACTGGCATGACGTATTAACACATAGTACATATTAATGTTATAATATAATTATGTAATGGAATTCTTGTAATTGGTTAGTAACTATTTTTTTGGATTTATATGTTGTAAAGTTTTGATCATTTTCTAAATACGCATAATTTTTACGTTTATCTTTTGATCCATAATGGTCTTTTAAAAATATTTTTAATATTTAGTTCTTTATAAGATGGAAAATGAACTTTCAGATGAAGAACATACGCTTCATTTCAATAAATGCCATCTAATCTATTGAAATTTGACTTCAAGATTATGCATTATTTCCAACTATATAATATTTAATTAAAGCACACAGTGCACAATATCTTTTTTACGTAGTAATATACAGCATACATATTTTTTATGCATAATTTTCATTATAACTACATATTATTATACATAGACTTAAATAAAAGTAATTTGTGTTCATTTGTCTCGAATTTCTAACTGTAATAATAATTAAAAGAAATCTGACTTTAAACACCCTTACTGTTATATCTTGTATTGGGTTGTGGAAATACAGCTTATATGAAATGATGTTTCAAGAAGACGTTTACTTGTATTATGTAATTTGACAGTAATATAATACATAAACAACTTTCATGAATTATATTCTCTAACAAAAAGAGAGTGCGAACGCCTTTCATTTTAAAGACCACAGAACCTACACGATCGACATCGCAATAGATAATAATTAAAGACCAAAAAAGAACTTCATCGTACATACGTGTTTGAATCCTGAACTGAGAACGTACTTTTATTGTATGAATGCATTTTTTCAGTTTTTCCATGACATGACGTCCTAAGAACAGATCTTTTTATTTCTTGTAATTTCAGACTTGCCCATACTGACCCATCTAAATGACCACTTCTATATTAAAGCAACTTAACTTGATGCAACTTTCGCCATCTGAATTAAATAAGAACTATTTCCAAATACCATAATATGCCTTGTCACAACACGATCTATCAACAACTTAATAACATGTTGTCATGACCAAATAGGGCAATAGCAAAAACCTAATAAGAAAATGGTGAAACCTGCCCTTCTATTTACAGAATGAAACTAACTTTCATCTTGCTGGCGCTTCTGAAATACGTAATTGGTATCCAACTCCATTGCTTCTATTGAGGTTGATTTATACAAGTGACTCAGCTACTGATTCATGTGTGGACTATCGACTTTACAATAAAACGGATGCTCGAGTGCTGAACATTTCCACTTTCAAAATCTAGGGATGTCACCATTTTACCGTATATACTTAAGTAACGTAATTTACAAGTAAAACTTAACTTACTTATTTACTCCAGAGGTAGAAGAAATAAACTAGTTGGAGTACACTATTTTCCTACCATCCTGTAACAAAATCACCTTATAGATGAACTAAAGCTAGAACCTAAGGATTTGTTTTACTTCTATAAATAAAGAAAAATAAATTGGCGTGTAACGGTATACACCGACAGCAAACTTTGAAAGTAATCTTTAGAAGACCTTAAAATCCCACAAAGGTAAATACGGGACTATATGCTAGGTGTTCACGATGAAGTTTGGATTCGCTAGCTAGGTCATGACTGTCATTTAATTATCATTATTAGTTTTCGAATAACTTATTATTAAATTTTAGTGGGATATTGAAAGGAGAATTATCGACCAGCTTTGAACTCCTCTATATTATTTTCAAGATAGACAAGTAAAACGTGGCTTATAATTGTGTCCATGCCTCCCGCGACATAGGGAATTCTAGTGCGGGGGTTTGGGTGTAATAATAAATAAAAAAATATATAACACATTTTTGGCCTCCTGATGAAGCTCTCAGTCACATTATGAGCCATTGAGATAGCAATGTTCAAAGTATCTCTAAAAGACAGCATCAGAAATAAAAGGCACTAGAGGAATGAAATGTCCTACAGATAATTAGTGCACTGCCAGCAGAGCCTTTTGATATAAACGTTTGATGCAAGAACTGAGAGACGAAAGGCATTAACAAATCTTGAGTGGAGATCACGAACTGATGGCAAGTGCCGACAAGCAAGACTCTAGCGCCGAGTTACAAAATAAATTGGAGCCACTACAGAAAAAATGAAAAAAGTGATAGAAAACCCATGTTTTAATAAACTTATTTTTTCAATATAGTAGGGCATTGTCCTACTATATCCTACTAATATAATAAAGGTAAAAGTTTGTATGTAATCGTATGTGTGTATGTTTGTTACTCTTTCACGGCTACACCGGATTCGATGAAATTTGGTATGGATATAGTTAAGACTCTGGATTAACACATAGGCTACTTTTCATCCCAAAAATAGTTGCTGCCTTCGTGAGATATGCCAATAATTTAAGACCCCCTGTTACTCATTCACGCTTAAACGGCTGTACCGATTTCGATAAAATTAGCTGTGGCGATAATTTACACCCTGGAATAATATACTTACATTGGCAACTTTTATTCTAAATAAGGTATAGTTCCCGCGGGATAATTGAAATAGCGGGAAAACCGTAATCAATACTCAATATTTTATTGCATCATATTATGTGTACAAAAAAGGTTCTTATTGAAAGGATAAGGTTGAATCGACGCGGGTGAAACCGCTGGGCGCTACTAGTTATGAAGATATTGATAGATATTATGAAAGCGAAAGTTTGTATAGATTTTTTTTACTTAATCTCGCTCAAACGCAGCGTAGATATATAAGGTCCCGGAATAACATATAGGGTGCTTTTCATCATCATCATTTACCATCATTTATCAATATTCATCACCACGGGGCTATAACCGCGGTGTTCAGCTAGTTTTAAAATTTTGGTAATTTGTTATTAATTTTAGTATGGTAACTTGATGGAAGTGGAGTATTTCAAGCATTTGCCAAATAATCCGGCCTCTCAATATTTCATTATAAAGACTTTTTAATAAGAAAGTTTTTGAATCACCGATTTTGAAATCGGTGATACAAAAGAATACAATACAACAAAAGAATATTGATATTCTTTCTGTGCGTATTTTGGCTATTGAGATTTTATTAAAAAGACAAACCAAGCTTTCTATGAAAGACTTGCAAATTTTTTTTGGCCAATCTAAAATAGGTACGTTTATTTTATCTTTATATAAATAGTGACACTCGGCATTCAACATGTTCTTATAAATAATTGCTATTTTTTTAGCTAGGGGTGGCATATATCCAATAATAATAGTGAGATTATTTATGAATTGTTGGATTATAAATTCTTATCATTACTTATTTGAAAAGATAAATAAAGTGTTAATAAATCAAACAGTAAAACGCAAACAGATGATAATGACGATAAACTATTAAAGAGAATAATTCAACTCAAAGTTTCAAAACTGGCTGAAACCGGTTCGAAGCTTTCTCAAGCTGGAGTTCGACACCCCTAAGCCGCAGTACATACCTACTAAGTTCAGGCTAAAATCTGCTAACGTTTGAGGTCGGGTCGTAACAAATCAATGTCGCTGCTTGAACTTTGCCACCAAATGTACAGAATACATAATAAATACGTGTAAGGTGGTTTTGCTTTGTAATGTGAAAGATTTAAGTGAGTTCAATGTTTGAAGGGGTAATGATCGTGGCTAGGGGTAGGCTAATGGTTGATTAACTAGTAAATTCTATACGTTAAGTAGGTACTTTGGATTGATTGTCTATTTTGGTCTGCTACGTTGAGAGTTGTATATTCAGGTATATATATATATATATATATATATATATATATATATATATATATACCAATATTTTTTGTATATATGTAATGTACATATTTCCCATAGCAATGCAAGAACTTGATAAAAACTTTACCGATTTCATTGAAGGTATTTTATAGAAAATTTCGTAAATAAAAACTTAAGAAAATTTCGCCCAAAATTGGAAAGTACCGCAAAAAACTACTATTATCAATAAAATGTTGCCTAAGTGGGTGAAGTCGCGGGGCGTAGCTAAGACTTTATATATAAAACGCATCCATCCTCTATCTCACTTGAAGGTCAATCACGTGAGGTCGAAAATAGAATCGCGCTAGACCTAGAACTGATTTTTTACTCACCAACGTTAATAATAAATATATTCTCTGATGCACGTGTTAAACCCAACTTCGTTACAAGCTCATACAAACTTTCAACTATATCGCGATAGTCATGTTTTAATATAAACAATAAAGGTTAAAGCCCAAATAGAAAACATTTAGTAAAATTTCCTTATTATTTCTTATAATTGAAACAACTCTCGAAACAAACGTCAAAACACCCGGTCCCATAATAATTCACAAAGTGTTATGGATATGTACATCCCTACTATAATACTATTGTCACACGTGTGATTGCTCCAGCCTAATGGACTGTCACGTACACGTCTCCATTGTTATCAGAATAATGGTGACACTGAAATTACCTGTCTTTCGTGACAACTCCTCTGACGTATTATAAATTACGCTAAAACAATGACGGGATACGATATTATGCGATGAAATTTAACGGTTCATTTATTTAATGCCGTTTTTGTATGCAGTGAACATTTCTTTGTTTTGAATAAAATTTTATTTATTAATTGCGATCCATACTCGTGTGGCGAGTATTGGCAAATCCTCCTACATGGCGAGGTATATGTCCAGCAGTGGACGACCTATTGCTGTTTTGAATGAATGTATGAATACTCGTGTGATAATGATGAAGTGATGATAGCGTAGCAGTGGGTGCGTCGGCTATCAATCTGACGGGCGCTTGCTGCCCATCCACAACTTCAGCTTCCATTGAAGGCATCATCGTTATTAACAGCATGGTGGTAGGATACTATCCCGTATCCGCCTGCCTAGCTACCATCCTTGAGTTCGAAAATGTGTCACCAATGACACAATTTTCACGCAGCTGTCCTTGGAAGCCGGTAAAAATTCTAGGATGATTTGACCTTCGACTGCATCGTCACCGATTATCATCTAACCACTATGGTTAGATGTCTAGTATACAGAATAAAATTAATAAACAAATAAGTAAAAAGAGAGTCGACCATTATTTTATTTGTTTTGTCCCGCCCGAAGTTTCAAACCGATTTCAGTGGGCACCGTAGGATCAGTCTACAATAGACCCCAATTAATGATAAGCGTTTTCAAATTCAGAATCAATTGAAATGAAATAAATTTCGACATTTGTTTGAATCGCTAAATATGAATAAGATGTTTTCATAACTATTATGAGAACATTTTTAACAAAGGGTATTGCAATTCAACGAGGCAATGTTGCTAGCATTCTAGGCACGCTGCCAACTGGTAGTGGGTTAGAGGATTTGAGTTATCTACATACTGACAATAGCGAGTGGATTATTCAAATGTTATTGTAGTAGCTGCAGTATTTTAATTACCTATTAAAATTTTATTTGAATAAAGCATCCGCCCGTTAAAAAAAAGAAAGGAATGTACCTGATACATTTAAAATATAACTATAGATGTACCCACTAACATCGCAAATCTATCCATAGGACAAAAGAGCTCACTTCAACCACCTTTCCCTGTGAAAGACTTTTCCTTCAATTTGACTAACAATGAATCCCCTCAGAGACACAAGGAATCCCCGAGTTAGATCCAATCGAAGAAGTCTGCATCTCGTAGCAACGTTACAATGGAGATATTGGAAAAGGCAGGTTGATTTACATTGTTTTCCTACGGGCAGAGCCGGACTAGGGTTTAAAAGGGGGCCTAGCAGACAAAGCTGCTATTTACATAAAAATATATATTGTACGTAAAATCTGATTACGGACGATAATTTTTAACCGACTTCAAAAAAAGAAGGAGGTTCTCAACTCAAACACGTAAATTTTTTTGTTTTATTTTTGATGTTTGTTACCGCATAACTGTGTTGACCGCATAAATGTTAATACTAATCGTATTAAATGTGTCATGTTCGATATGATCGAACGGAGAAAAGGCTCTAAAGTGTTTGCAAGAGACAGGTCTATTGGGCAAAGCCAGATGACTAAGCTCAAGAGATATGATGGCAGTATAGCGTGGACCAGAGCAGAGGTGCTTTTTTATACTGTATAGATCTAGCTTTTGACCACTATCTCATTTGATGGTCAGTGACGATGTGGTCGAATATGTTATCACGACATGTTAGACCTAAAATGTTCACTGGCTCTCAAGGACAGCTGCCTGAACACACTATGTGTTTGATGTCAATTTTCAAACTTGAGGGTGGTAGCTAGCCAGGCGGGTATTAGAAAGAACCCTACCACCATGCAAATCAATTGAAGAGATCGAGAGGTTCTATGGACAGCTTTACAATTCGGTCGGTAAGCCTGTTGACAGCTTGGCCAAAAACCCAACAGCCAAGCTAACCCGACACTATACCGAAGACATCCCGGACATCTGTACGAGATTAGGATGGCTCTGAAGCAGCTTAAGAATATCAAGACGCCGACACTACCACCTTGGAAGGCTATGGTAAAGGCAGTAGAAGCTAGAGCACCGGGGTCGCATACCCCATACAATAGAGCACTTACCGTAAAGGCCATTGCGGGTTGATCTCTTAGCAGCTATATCAACTCTAAGTACAAAGCCGACGCTCTTGTATGAAATATAAAATATTATTTTTATTTACTATAAAGCTCGTGTATGATGAGTGTGGACTAAGCGAACGAAATTTGTCGGGATCACAACACTCGAAGGCTGCGGTCTCTGCCTACACCTACGGGGAAGAGGCGTGATTATATTAGAAAGACAAACGCAATTTAATAGTGAACAGAATAACTTAACAAAACTGATTTTGGATAATTATATTTAAGAATATGAAAAAGATGGCAAGTTATAATATAAAATAATATAACGCGACCAAAAGTTGTTCTTTATTTTTATAATTCAAATCTGAGTTTAGACTTGACCATTTAGTTTAAAAACTAACGTGTTAACTGAACTATACGATATGTCTGTTAGGCACAGTACACTTTTGCCTTCTATTGATCGGGATGCATTGCCTTAGTCCGCCCCTGTTTACGTACATTCTAGGAAATTGGCGTATGTTACATGCCAACTTTGTTGGCCATCTATTAGGCGGCACATAATGGGTGCACTGTTTCTTTTGAAGTCATGAACTTTCCTGAAATGTATTGCAGTAATAAAATATACCTTACTTAGTGCTTACTTACTTTCTGACAATATAAATTGAAATGAGATTGCATAGCTTTAAAACAAAAAAATACCGAATTTCATAACTACGGAACGTTTTCAAAAAATCCTTGGAATTAATTGGTGAAACTAAAAAATTTTGATGAAATGTGTTTACGACTTGAAAACACTATCAAATGAAAAATATTTTTCAAATCAGTTTTTTATTTCATCTCACTCAGACCCCCGCACTAGGATTCCCTGTGTCGCGGGAGGCATGGACACACACAATCACAACACACAAACTACCAAGACCCAGGACAAACATCTATACTCATCGCACAAATGTTTACCCCTGCCGGGATTCGAACCCAGGGTCCCGGAGATTCAGAAGTCATGTCACTGACACTGATCTCTGCACCACGGCGACTATCAAATTAAATTAAATGAATTAATGCCATAACATACATAATAACGTTCTATAGGCTGACAACAGCTAGTGGCTTGGAAGGCGGTTAATAAAATATGGCCGAGCACGATTGATCGTCGAAATGGCATCGTAGTCTTGTCTCATCGTGAAACAATCGAACAAAGAACAAAATATAATACATTTTCAATGGATAAATTATTTAACAAGCACAACTGTGACTTCTAATTCAAGACAATTATTAGTCTAAATCATCTAAAAACTACGCGCCTGAGGCAGGAATATATCCTTCACGAATATTCAACAGTACTCCGTATAATTCCTCGCAATTCACGCTATCAATTATTTATTTAAGTTGTCTTAGTATTAACGATATTATTTTCTTTGCAATTTAATATACAATCCTTTACACATTTTCGATTCTAAGTGACTCCTCACCGTAAAATGTCTATCATGGCCATCATGGTTTTGTTCTGGAAAAAGATGACGGCACCGTTAACCGACTTCAAAACAATGAGGTTCTCAATTCGACCCGTATGTTTTTTTTATTTTTGTTACCTCAGAACTTTTGACTGGGCGAACCGATTTAGATGAGTCATTTTTATTTTAAATATGGTGCTTCCCGTGTGGTCCACATATCATAAAAATCGGTCAAGCTGTTTTTGAGTTACACTCCAAATAATTGAAACGTCTACTTGCACGACTTCCTAATTGAGGGTGAAAAAATCGGTGAACATACACCATGACAATTTGATCCCGTGATTAGCAAAGGTCACTGAAAAGGGTGAAAAATCCAATTTTACCAAAAAATTGAACCGACTTCAATAGTCAAAAGTGTGAAATAACTTGTCAAAGTGGGTCCATGCGCACAATCTTTTGATAATAGTTACTTTTGCACTATTATGGTACCGACTTCAATAAGTTATTCTTTTGACAGTTTAAGTGGGTTCCATTTTTTGATATTATATAAAATAATACCAAAGCAACTGTGACTTAGATTTACTCGTAAATATATCAATTAAATTAAAGTAAATCACGGTTTCTACGAGTTGTCTAACACTACCTTGCAAATAACTGTTGAATTGAAAAAAGGTTGGTTGTTGATTTGACTAATTTATGTTTTATAACGTACATTAAAAGGTGCCAGAAGATGACATCAACTTTTTAATAAACTGACATTCACAGCCAGTAGACGCTTAGTAGTCATTATTTATTTGTTCAATCAATATTTAATATTATGGTATAATATGAGAAAGTTCTTCTACAGCTTTCAATAAAGTCCAAATTCCAACACCTTTGAATAAAACACCTAAAGTTTTATTTGTACTATTACACTGCGGGTGCTTTAAATAAGTTAGTCGTCAAAGCATTTCGTGCTGACCAAAACTACTCCCATAAGATTGTTTTATATGTATTGTATATTATGTATATCGACATTGCTATTTGCTATACGAATTTAAACTTTAGTGTGTAAGTGTAAATGATACGTATTTTGAAACAATTTCGGTTAGTTTGACTTAACAGGTTTTAAAATGTACCTACCAGATGTAACATGAGCTAAGGCAAAATATTTTAATTCGACCATGATTTTTCGTTCTCAAAAGCAACTCAGAAAACTTATTTTGAATTCTAGAGGTGCAACCACACAGACGTGTAAACAGCAGCGTTTGAGATAGTATTCTGTCCAGATAAGTGGATAAGCTTTTCCAAGATGATGCGAGAATATATTCGAAAAATCAGGAGTTATGGGCGAAGTTGAGGAATTTTGTGAAAGCTTAGGTTGCTTTTCAAGAAGGACAAGCTGCGTTAAATAATTTTAACTCTTTGAAGTGCAAATATGATAGTGCTTAAATTAGAATACTTTCAATCGACTTATTTCGACTGGCCGGTTGGCGCAGTTGGTAGCACTCTGCCTTCTGAGCCGCTGGTCCCGGGTTCGATTCCCGGACAGGTCAAACATTTGTGTGTATGAACATGTCTGTTTGACCTGTGTCTGGGTGTGTATATGTATATAAGTATATATCAGTCATCAGGTTACCAAAGTACAGGCTCTGCCTAGTTTGGGACCTGAAGACCTTGTGTGAATGTTGTCCCATATTATTATTATAATCTTATGTTCTGCGCAGTACTCGTATAAATTTATATAAAAATCTATATATAAGTTTGTCGTTTGTTTGTTTTTTACTTTCTTTACGCGCAAACTGCTAGAACAATATTGATGAAATTTCATAAGGAGCTAGCTGACACCCTGGAACAAACACATCATCATCGTCATCGCCACCATTTTTCATCACCATGCGGGTGAAACCGCGCGTCGCAGGTACTGAAGTAATCAATTCGAATTTTGTATCACAACATAGCATGGCATGTTTGGTTGTATATAGATTATCACTGTCTTACAATGTAACAGGTTCATATATATAAATATACTAACATACTTACAGTCTCTCCGTGATCATGGTGCGGGGAACCGCGCCGAAATATCGGGAACTCAATCAAAAACACAATCATGATGCGTATCCCGTGTTAAACAATATTTTTGTTATCATCATCATCTCAACCATAGGACGTCTGACTGGCAAGCGCAGCATAGGACGGCCACCGACCAGATGGACAGACGACCTGACTAAGATCGCAGGCAAGGGCTGGATGCGGGCCGCTTCCAACAGGTCCTTGTGGAAATCAATGGGGGAGGCCTATGTCCAGCAGTGGACGTCCTATGGTTGAGATTTTTATAATAGTAACATAGTTATATATAAAATTTAATGCTATATAGCAAAGGCGATCGATTTTTACCCTAAGTTGATTATTTACCAAAGAAATTAATTAGCTAGTTGCTCCTTGTGGCTTCACTTTTATGAACTAATATTTTTCCTTTACCCCTCACAGTATACTTGTTAGTTAATATCTTTTACTATGATATAATACCTACTGGATTTTTCATTTCTAAAGCTTAGCAGAAGCCTCAGAATATTATTTTTTCAAATCAAATCTTTAACAAATAATAATAGTAGTTCTCTCGTTTGGTTAGGTAATAACAAAACATACGGGTCGAATTGAGAACCTCCTCCTTTTTTGACGTCGGTTAAAAGTCGTATCCCTCTTGAATGCTTATTTCCTTTACTAAATCAAATTTGATTTAAAACAAAGTAAGCCACATAAATATACAATGTTAAGTATTAATAACTATACCAAGTCACTTACATAAATAATTCCAAACCCTTCCAGTTAGAAACGCCAGAAGTCAAATGGCCCTCCATCACCACGCGTTCTCCATTACGCTTTGCGCACATTCATATACGTCTGGGTAGTGCGCATATAAATCTAAATGTGCACTCGGCAATCAGCGCCCGCAGCTGACTTTAATTTGTCTGAACACTTCACACTGTTCTATACAGTGCACCCTTTAAGATGCTTGCAGATAAGATCAAAAAACGCAGCGAAAATATCGAATGACCATAAGCCGCTACTGCACCGCCGACCGCGCCGGCCGCTATCATTACAAAATGGAGTCTTATTACTTACGTGGTCTAGAAACTGTTCATTGTAGTAGAAATTTGCATAGAATACTAGCTGATCCGGCAAAGGTTGTTCTGCCATATATATTATCGAAATATCAATGTGACACGACACTTCATTCAAATACTTTAAGACAATGAACTGCTTAATGACGGTTGAATTATTTGGATATTCGTTTATACTTTACTACGCAATTAATAATGGGGGCAGCGGAAGGGGGGTGAAAAATACTTTACGACCTATTCTTACACCCACCATATACATAAGAAAAATATAATTGATATCGGTTAAGCCGATTCGGAGGAGTGCGACAACCAACACCGTGACATGAAGATTTTATATTATTAGATGAGAATTGTAACGATGTTCGTTTTTGTGACATGCGATTAAGCTTAAAAATCATAAAAGTACATGTTATATAAAATTACGTAATTATTACTAATATCTATTCGAAGCTACACGTGACCAAAATGCTGATCTTTATCTTGCACAGAGAATAAGCATTGCAATTCAACGTAGCAATGCCGCCAGCATTTTGGGAACTTTAGCAACTGATAGCGGATTGTTAGATCAAAATGTAAATGGATGTAAACGTATATTATAGTTTATATGTACTTATTAAGGTTATTTTGTTACTAACTCAATCGGGGCTTGATCGCGAGAAAAACATTTAGTAAATTATTTACCTAGACATTTCGACCAAGTTGCATTGGTCGTGGTCACGAGAAGACTTCGCGATCAAGCCCCGATTGATTTTTTAACAATGTGTTCAAATCGGTAAGGTTATTTTGTTTCATGAAATCATGAAATAAAATATGTGAATAAGAATAATGGAAGACTAAAAAATGTACACAATCTTTCAGATAAACTAAGAAGACAGTTTGTATGTACGGTATATATGTAACTTCTATTCGTAAAAATATTATAATTGTGAAAGTAAATATGTTGTTACCTGTCAGCGCTAGAATAGCCGCAGACATTACGAAATAAAATAAATTATGTGCGATCATTCCTTAAGCAGTTCATGAGAGTTAACTGGAAAAATATTAAAAACTTTTTTTTTTGGGTTAGAAAAAAGTTAAGATTCTCTCGGGTGCGCCAGCCGCCCGAATCACTAGCACTGCTCGGGGCTCTGAGATGGACTACCTCTACAATAAAACTGACCTTATATGTATTATGATACAAAATCGGATTGTTTGAAAACACGGCGTTATTTAACCCTAATGAACAAGGTCTTTTACACTTGATCTTTTCTCACAGCAGCTTTGCTCGTTTTGCTAATCAACAAGTGTGGATTGTGCTGTCAGTATAATTTTTCACTCAGTAACCATTTAACTAAGAGTTATTCCTTTCTTCGTAATAATAAATATAGTCACTAAGTGAAGCTGTCTGAGTTCATTTAGGTTAGGTTTCTCTTAGTGCTTCACTTCAAAAGAAAGCCTTTTGTATGTAAGACATGATCACTTATTGCTAGCTAGCTGTGCCCTGCGGTGTTACTCGCTGTGAAATGTTACTCTGTATTAACGATTTTTGTGTCTTCCCGTTATACCCCGGGAACGGCCAATATTTTCTGGATGAAAAGTAGCATATGTATTATTTCAGAATTTAAGTTATCTTCATTCAAAATTACATGACATAGATCCATTCGTCCATTTCGTGTGAACTAACAAACATACAAACGACAAACTTTCGCCGTTATAATAGTGTGATTATGCTACCTCATTATGATTAGACATTTTGCTAATATTTCTAATGTCAAAAAACTACCAACCGGTCCTTGTGGAAATCAATGGGGGACCTAATATATGTCCAGCTGTGGACGTTCTATGGCTGAGATTATGATGATGATGATGTTTTTTTTATTATTCAAACTGGTTTTGACGGAGCTGCAGTACTAGGCGAACCGCGGCCGCGTTCGCGAGCGCTCCGTACTATCCTTGAAAAAGACCACCGAAAGTGGTAGAAACTATAGTCGGAACCCTCTGACTAACTACATTATTAATAACCATGTTTTACATATTCACATTGACGATTTATATTATTAAACAACAGCGCGTCCGCAGAAGCGATAGCAGATATATTCAAGTTAACTTTAACTTCTTAAACTAATTTTCACTTAGCGCTGTAATTTGCTTGAAATGAATCTTCAATTGTTTCTCATACTTATTGTTAACTGTGTTAGAGTGGTAATTATCGCTAACTACCCTAGTTTTGAACATTGAATGTCGCGAACGTGCTTTGAAGCAACTTCTCTATATTGTGATGTAGTAGTTACTTAGTTTGGTAAACAAAGTTGTAAACGGAAACGCTTAAATTATGGTTAGGAAATTATTATGATTTCATTGTTCATAATTTTACAAATTATAAGTAATATTCTAAATATCTATTCCTCATATGAAAAATTAAAAACGCTATGGTAAAAAAAACAAATTATTTTGTATAAAAAATAAATATAAAATATCTTAATAGGTAATATAGGATAACTATAGCTGAAGCACTGTTCTTTTTATACCGTGTAGATGTATCGTTTGCCCACTATCTCACTTTATGGTCAGTGACGATGAGGTCGAAGATGTTATAACCTATAATCCCAGTACACACTCCAATTCTACTTATATTATAAATGCGAAAGTTTGTGTGTATGTGTGTATGTTTGTTACCCCTTCACGCTCAAACGGCTACACCGATTTCAGTGAAATTTGGTATAGAGATAGCTTATATCCTAGATTAAAACATAGGCTAATTTTCATCATCACCATCATCACCATTTTTTATCACCACGCGGGTACAACCGCAAGGCGCAGCTAGTAAAATGTAAAGAGCTTCTTTCTTTAGGTTATATACACTACAAAAATATAAATTCATGGTGTTGTTTTCATAATAAAATCGTCATCAAATTAGACCCAAATCTTACTGAAGACACCGTCAACGATAAGGTCGAAGTACTGACGCCAATGACAAAGGGACAATAACGGTATGCAGTAATCGTAGTCTAATTTACTTATCTGTCCCTTTGATCAGAATAATAAACGGTTTCACCTTCAACTAGAAGGTCAGACTAAGTTTCAAATTGGTTTAGTGGGACATTCGGGCTTGACCGTTTAGGAATGTATCCTTTTCAACACCACATATCTACATCTACACTATTGTGTGTGTATGTTTGTAATAAACATAGGCTATATTTATTGCTAGAAAAGATTAGAAATCCTTACTAAAACTTTAGTAACGTAACCCAACGTGTAAAAAAATGTCCTAAAACGTCTTTCGTCGCATGCGCTGCGGAAACTATTGATGATAGAACAAAAGTATGTTCTACAATAATAAAGAACATACTAATATCTGCAAAAAACTTCCCAATACCATATGTCCAATTATCGTTATGTCACAATAACCACTTTGTATATTTTAAAAGTTAATAGAAATACATATTAAAAAAATGTTATGTCCACCAGTGCGAAGCCGGGACGGGTCGCTAGTCAGAACATATAATTAGTGTGATATTGAAATTATTACCTTATTAATTACTAGTTTTCTTTTGATAACGGTGTCGATATCACTGGAAGCTTTAAGTTAAAAGCCTTAACCTGTGCTGATGAAATAACAGAGGCTCGCGGGTGTTTACAGAGAGAGCAGCGGGAATAATCCTCATGCCTGTAGATTTAGAATATTACATTCATCATCCTCATGTTTACTTTACAGATGACCTACGTGATCAATAAATATTACTAATTACATTGTTATTTTTTTACATTTCCATTTTGAACAGAATGTCTTACAAGATAGTTCAAGCGCATTTGTCGTTACCGCGAGAATGTTGATAAAGGAATAGTTATGATCACTCGAAAATATGTTTTTGTTAATAAAATTATGGAATGAAATCAATTTTTTTTCAACCTTCATGAACTGTTTTCATATTTTTAATTTTATAATTTTTTTTAATATTATAAGCATACTTTTTCCACTGTTTCACTTGATGTTAAATGAAAATGCGGTCTAAGATGTAGCACGCAAGCCTAGAAGGTACCCATTTACTCTTGACTTAAGGACTCCATTGTACGGGAAAACAGACTTGGGCAACGAGTTCCAATCCTTGGCAATACGCATTAAAAAAGTGGAGGCAAAACGCTTCGTACGTATAGGTGGTATATATACCACCTATAAGTTAGTGTAATGTAAGTTGGAACTGAAAGTCGAAACCACATTTCATACAGGCGTGATTGCTTTTTAGGGTTCCGTGCCTCAAAAGGAAAGAACGGAACCTTTATAGATAGAAATCAAAAGATACAGCCATTTAAGCTGCAAATTTTCGACACTGAAGGGAATCAAAACCTACAGGGTACTTCCCTAGATCTCAGAATCTTGAAATTTGGTACGAAGCAACGTCTTAATAGCACAGATAAAGGAAAAATTGCGAAAAGCATAAATTTTTAGCTACATTTTTACTTATATACATACAGGTTTGTAATAGTGTGGTTTATTTTTTGGAGTGTTTGTATATAGTACTCACAGTGAATACGCCCGGTTTAAAATTGTATTCACAGACATAACGTTATAAACACGCTACCAAAAATACCGCAAATTGTACGCTTTTGTGTGCTAATGTCAGAGAAATCAGCTGATTGTAATTTTTTGCTATGTACCTATAATTATGTGTTTTGATGAAATTTGAAATCGTGATTTATGTTTAAATCGCTAAGTGCAACTTAGCAAAACACTGCGTAACTATCTATTCCCTGAACAATAAAAGTTGAAAACTTTGTTCTGATACACCACCATCAAATGGCGAATGTCAATTTGTCAATTGAATTTGACGTTAGCACACACGCTGCACTACCTCGTTTTCTTGAACATCGTATTCACGCTATAAGAATGCTACAAATGACGTCACACCACAAACATAGGTGGTATATATTATATATATATATAATATAATATATATATATATATATATATCTACCGTATAGCGATGGCGTATTTCAGTACGTCGGGTCGACCGATGATAGAAAGGGGATTGTAAAATCAGTTTATTAGACATGTAGGATATCAACAAAATGAACTGAAAAACTCGAAATTGTATATTTAGCAAATGGTCCACCCTTAAGCCATTGATGGAGATCCAGCCAGCGACCGTCAATTTCACAGCCGATGCTCCAATTGCTAGGCTATCGTCCCTTCATTGTTTGAACTTCTTAGACGTTTTTGTGTAAGCGTTTGCGATAAGAGTGTTTTGAAGTCACAGTTTAGGCAGGATTGCATTTCCCAACGACCCCACACGTTTTTGAAATATTTCAAGCATGCAGTGCCACTTTGTAAGTAAAATACCAAACAATACCCTCCACGTCGTCAATTAGGTAGGTATGTGTTTTCGGCACCCAAGTAAACCAAACAATTTGTATTCAAAACTTTTGTTATGAGAAAACACCGCTTTGTAAGCAGAACGTCGACCAAGGAACTAAAGACACACTACAGTTCACAAACAGTAAGGAGATCATTACCCCGTATTAAGTTAGGTGATTACTAATGCAAAATGTGTTACTACTACATTTGCATTGTTTTAGTGTGTACGGACTACGGATCATAAGATGATATAAATACATTTCCTTCCAAACAAACCGCAGGTCATCAACCCAATTGTTCGTTTTCCTCGTTTAGTTTTACCTGAAAAGTCCGTCGTTCTGAACAGATTAGAAACAGTTTCTTATTAAAAAAGTGAAAACTATTTAAGGCTAACTGTAAGTTTTTCATATTGAATCTACAATTGTTTGTGAAATAAAGCTGTTTGTTTTCTATGTAAAATAAAATAAAATAAAATTACAGACTCCCCGGTTCTAGAGGTCTATCAAAGTGATCAATTAATTCGGTGATGCCTCGGTTGTGATGCCTATTATATAGTTCAATTCAATTTTTTATTACATCGTGTATGTTACAAGGTTCTTAAATGTTGTTATGAGGTATTAATATATGACCATGTAAGGTAATACAGGAAGGAGTGGACCATTTTTTTAATAATTTCATCTTCATCAAACATTTGATATGTCATTGTGTCATGGCTTTGGCTTCAAAAACTTTGCCAAGTTACAATAACATTTATCTTTTAATGGTGATTTTAATTGATTTTCTGAACAGTTACTACTTTCTTCTGTTTACAAATTGTCTAGAGTCATATTACAAATTTTAACAGTATGGTAAATTATATTAGACTTAAAACATTGTGATACAAAATTAAAACTTTTTACTTTTTTAAGACGTAAAAGTGCTTGAATGCTAGAGTGCATGCGTTTAGGCTGCCTACAACATTCCAACCTTACTGATTATATTGTGTCAAATAAGTGAAAACAATGGGCTCCCAGGCTTTTTTCACGCTTTTTGACAATTTGTATGCAAGTGCCGCGCCCATAAAAAATGAGCTATTATTACAAAAACATTGTTCAATGGAAATATGACAAAGTAATACCTGCAATGTGTTAATTTATTTTCGATTCTTGAGAAGTGATGTGCATTGACTGCACACATAATGACATAGTACCTAGGCGACCGAGCTTTGATTGCTGCTACTGCAGGTAAAACATGGACACGCGTATATCTTTTGTTTATTCTAACTAGCTAAACTAGTTTGGTGACAGTTTTTGCCAATAAGTAATTGTCACTCTTGGCAGGCGAGTTGTCTGGTGCCATATGATGATTTTATCTGCAGTTCTTTTCCAATGTCTAATCTCTGTATAAAATGTCATTAAATTAGTTTTAATGATTAAGCGTCAATCACTATCGAGTTAATATTTCTATATATTTTTTTGTATAAAGGGACGGATGCTTTTTTAAAATAAGATACTAATAACGAATTACGATACTACAGCTACTATAAAAACCTTTAAACAACCTACTAGCTATTGTCAGCCTATAGATAACTCAAATGCTCTAAACCGCTATCAATTGGCAGCGTGCCCAGAATGCTAGCAGCATTGCCACGTTGAATTGCAATGCCGAATGGGCCAAATATGTGCCAGCATTTTGGTAAGGCGTCGCTTCGATCAAACGCTCTAATATGTTTTGGTAAATTCGATTAGCTCCCGGTCCCCACGGGACCAATGTTTTGACCTCAAACGGTTAATTTTTATTAAGTAAGGCTTGCTGTATCTGGGATATTCAATAAAACTTTAACCATATTACGCGCACGACAAAACTGATTAAACACAATTGAATTAAGCAGCTCCCAGAAACTAACAAGTTGCAGTACATTTGGAATCAACAGAAGTATTCAATCAGTGGGACAATGTCCGGGAATTTTACTTAATTAACGCGAGAATCCCGGAAATATAAAGCTCATTGTGAGACTGGCCATGCGGTGAAGAATTGGAACTCGTGACATGATTTACCATGAGACAGTGTTGGAGCTTCAACGGTTTATTTTTCTACCAGCTTTAAAAAAACGCAGTTCGACTGTATTTTTGTGTTTGGCTAAGAACTTTTTATAACTTAACCGATATGGATGATTGTTTTTTGTTTTTTTTGAAAGCTGCTGTTTAAATTTGACGTCGATGATGTTTTCATTTTTGTAAGAAAACATTGATAATGTCTCACGGATGAGTAAAGGAAGTCACTTTGCATAGTTTTTTTTAACTACGTTATTATTATTTTTATATTTTTTTTATAATAATAATTGAAAAATAATTAAACCACTCCAACAATTACACCTACAACAGTGCGCGCTAGCTCTGCTGCGTGACTTGTGACCGGGTGTTTGAATTTGCCAGCCATATAATATCTTACTTGATGGTCAGTAACGATGTGGTTGAAGATGTCATGACGCTGAGTGGTCGAACGCTAGATCAATACAGTATAAAAAAATCTATTCATACCGCCAGGCATTACTGTGTTCGGGTTGGAAGGGTATGGTTTCCGGTGAAATTACAGGCACATGAGACTTACCAACTTTATGTCTCAGGGTGACGGGCGCAGTGCAGTTACGAATTTTATATGTCTATAATATGCAAACGTTCTTGTAGGCCTTTCGCTTGTTCCATCACTTTAGCCCATAAAAAATATCGTAAAATTTAAAGGACTTGAGTCACTGACCTATATTGTTTATTGTGTTTCCGGTAAATTTTCATTTCCCCGTTAAATTATTCGTTGCTCGGCGCTACAGGCAATTATGCATGAGAACTTTTTATTGAACTGAGTATTTTGCGTTCAGATTTTGCGTTGCTTTTTTCTGTAATATGATTACTCAACTGTATGGAAATTAGTTCAATATTCAAGTATTTCATTAAAGTGGATCAGCTTGGACGATTAATAATTTCTAGAACGCATACATAGACAAGTAGAAGTAGATATGTATACAGGAATGGATACTTTTACGCTTACGTAATTTTTGCTTGAAATGTAAGCAATATTTTTTATTATGAAAAGTCATACGGCATATGAATAAATCTAACGGCTATTTTTAAGATTTCATATCTGAAAAGGATTTATGGACCTTATAGACTAAAAAGATTTGGCGTTTTTCTGTACTAATATTATAAAGAGGAAAGCTATCTGATCGTTTGTTTGTTTGCATTGAATAGACTCCGAAACTACTGAACCGATTTAAAAAAATCTTTCACTGTAGGGAAGCTACACTAAGAAGACTGAAAATATAATATATAAAAAAAATTAGGGTGCCATAAAATTTTTAATTATGAAATTATTATCTTTTAAATCATTTTAGTCAGAAAAACCGATGTAACCGTAAATGTGTGACATTTTACGATAATAAACATATTTTCAGTTAGTAGGTGAACTAATTGTCAGTAGGTATAAATGTATTTAGACAATAGTTTTCCAAAGGAAATGTTAATTTAGCACTTCAAAATAATCGTTTTATGGTTTTTAGTCTATTAAAACACATTTCACACGCTAAAGAACAAAATTGTCGATGTGATGATCACCACAGTCATGCTCTGGTCGTATTGTGATAAATATTGTGTATAAAAAACCTTAATATGTACCATAACCACATCAAAACAAATATAAATTCGTTTTTACAAGCCTTTCAATAGTCAATAGCATTCGATTAAGCAATTAAACTCATTGCAATTTATTTTATACCGTAATAGGCAACGTCGTTAGCAACTCCCTAAAAAGGTAGTGATTTATTTAATAGTTGTAATGTACAGCTCAATTATTACGTGTTACATATTGAGGTCACTATGACAATGTGTCACATACATATTCTAAGTCTAAATCTAGTCCTTCTTTGGTTTCGTAATCAAGCCCACTGTCGGAGAGCTATGAAGTGGACCGCGCACGTATGTACGAGATAAAACCGATACCAGCTGCGCCCCGCGGTTTTACTCGGGTGGTGATGATGATGATGATGATGGTGATAAAAAGTAGCCTAAGTTTTATTCCGGACCTGAAGTATCTACATACCAAATTTCTTCCAAATCCGTTTTACCCGCAATGTGATGAAAAACGGAGATGATGCTGATATTGAAAATAAGCCTATGTGTTAATCCAGGGTAGCTATCTGTGTTCCGAATTTCATCTAAATCCGTTAGTTTTTGCGTGAAAGATTAACAATCATACTTCCATACTCACAAACTTTTGCATTTATATTATAATATTTGTAAGATTACTCTCAAATTTTGTCGAATAAACCATCCATACTTACGCTGCATGAGCGAGAAAACCCATAAAAGTATGATATCACTGACTTAGATCAGCGGATCGGCGAGTTGAAATGGTAGTCTTGCAGGTGTAGCAGTATTGATGGCCTATGAAGCTGACCAGCTCCAAAGAGGAGACCTAGGACTGGCATTCACAGCATTTATCTAGCAGTGAATAAAATAATAAATAGTTATGTAGTCTGATTTAAATAGTTAAGTATGCATGTATAAACATTTTGTGACTATATTTATGTTAATAGCCAAAGTATGATTAAATATTTTATACAAATCCAAACCAAACTTACCTTACATTGTTATTTTTGTGTCTTCAACTTATATACAACCAGAAGCGCCCCGCGGTGTTACACCCGCGTGGATTACGGTTTTCCCGCTACCTCAATTATCCCACGGGAACTATACTTTTTCTGGTAAAAGTAGCCTATGTGTTAATCCAAGGTTTAAGGTATCTAAATACCAAATTTCATCGAAATCAGTGTAGCTGTTTGAGTAGAGTAGAAGAAGTAGCAAGAAGTAACTAACATCCACACATACACATATATACACATACACACAATCTTTCGCATTTATAATGATTAATAAAGATGAAGTAACAGAATCAGAACTGTGTTTTTGAATGATGCAGCAAATCGCCAATCAATCTTTAGTAATTGGCTAGAATGAGTAATTAACGTACAATATCCTTTATTAGGTGTCTTACCAACAGGTTTAATATGGAATTGACGCCAGTTGTAAACAAGTGGCATGCCTATGTATTTACCGATTGTGAGTTCAACATTCACAGGTGCGGTGATTTATTGTTTGGATCAACAAGATATACCACCTATACGCACGAAGCGTTATGCTTCCACTTACTTAATGCGTACTGCCAAGGAATGGAACTCGTTGCCCGAGTCTGTGTTTCCCGATATGTACAACCCTGGAGTCTTCAAGTCGCGAGTGAATAGGTACCTTCTAGGTTTGCGTGCTAAATCCTAGACAACGTCATCACTTAACATCAGGTGAGACAGTTGTCAAACGCAAACGTATAATATGTAAAAAAAAAAAACAATTTTATTTACACATTTCCATAGTATTGTGATAACAGTGTAATGTATAAATACAAATCTATTTTGTCGTACTTGATCAATATTATTTATCTCAGTGTACTTAAGCATACACACGGTATAAAGTATCATGTTTTGTGTGAAAATGGTTATTCTGCGTGAAACTATTTTTTTTTTTACGCGCACTACAGTTTTAGTCTTACAGACGACTTGACTAAGATTGCAGGTAAAGACTGGATGCGAGCCGATTCCTAGCGGTTCTTATGGAAATCAATGGGGGAGGCCTATGTCCAGCAGTGGACGTCCTATAGCTGGAGATGATGATGATGATGACGACTACAGTTTTTACGATAGTAGCAGTGCTATTCAGAATTCAGAGCTGTCAGCTATATATACACGAGATGTCCATCTTATCGGTGGATAAATAAATTGGAAATCACAGAAATATTATAAAAGCGAAATGTTGTCAGTCGTTTGTCATTTTTATGTTTGTTACTCCTTCACTCTGTGACGGCTGAAAGTATTTGCATGAAATTTGGAATGAAGATACACTGGATACACGATACACTGAAATAACAGATAGGCTACTTTTTATCCTGGAAAAAGTATAGTTTCTATAGGTTAATTCAGAAAGCGGGAAAACCGTAGTCCATGCAGGTGATATTTTTTTTTTTTTTTTTTTTTTTTTATTAACATTCAGACAAGGTCTTCAGGTCCCAAACTAGGCAGAGCCTGTACTATGGTAACCTGATGACTGATATATATACTTATATACATATACACACCCAGACACAGGTCAAACAGACATGTTCATACACACAAATGTTTGACCTGTCCGGGAATCGAACCCGGGACCAGCGGCTCAGAAGGCAGAGTGCTACCAACTGCGCCAACCGGCCAGTCAGATATAGCAGGGCGCTGCTAGTGATTAAATACGTTCGTGATTTCGTGGTCTCCATCAACATTTAAATCCAAACAGCTGTTAGTTCTGCGCGTTATGGGCCCTGCTTATGGACATTACTACGTGTTGATTCGATAAGCTATGTTGGTGACTTTTGTTTTGCTACAGATCCCCTCTCTCCTATCTCAATTACGTATAGAAACTTCAAGCACAGCTCTCACATACTTTGAGGCTCATTTATGAAGTACTCGTATTATTGACGGTCGCCGTGGCGCAGTGGTCAGTGTCAGTGACTTGACTTCTGTGTCTCCGGGACCCTGGGTTCGAATCCCGGCAGGGGCAAACATTTGTGCGATGAGTATAGGTGTTTGTCCCGGGTCTTGGGTGTTTGTGTGTTGTGATTATGTGTGTCCATGCCTCCCGCGACACAGGGAATCCTAGTGCGGGAAAAAAAAAATCTAGTTTATAAATTTAAATTGACTTAATAAGCGTAGTTATATAGGGTACAAATGTGTTTACAATAAACTAATTAAACCAAATCAACCTTTCCAATTAAAAAAAACAATCGGAGTATATATAAAAAATAACTAAGTTACCTTTTGATTTAGTAGCCAACCTATTTTTGAGTTTCTTCATAAGACAACAATGAGATTATCCCTGCGCAGTACTTGCTAATTTTATACTTCTAAATTAACACAAATGTAAGCATTCGTGTTTCAAATAATATTCTGTCCACAGTTACGCGGTGCTTTCCAGCAGAAGTTCCAGGTAGAGTTACGAGTTACAGCATACCTATTCATCCCATTCACTACAGATTTTATGCAAAAGTAGCATCTGCAGTTTCTCTCACATCAACGCTTGCATTCAAAATGTATCTGGCGTGAATATTTATTTATTTATATTAAATTATTTATTGCACTTACAGTTTGCCACAAGGCGCACAATTAGCCGTCTTTTTACCCGACTGCGAAAGAAGGAGGGTTATGTTTTTTATATAATTGTATTACATCCTAATAATATTCTAAATGCGGAAGTTTGTGAGTAAAATAGATGAATGTTTGTCACTCTTTCACGCCTAAACGGCTGGATGGATTTGGATGAAATTTAGAATGGAGATAGCTTATACCCTGGATTAATTTATAGATTTATTTTCATCATCACCATTTTGTACCACCATGCGGGTAAAACCACGGGTGCTGCAAGTACTTACATAAAAATGGATACTAAAAATATATACTAAAAATTAATTATTTTGTGTGGAAAATGACAATATGTGGTTCATGAGCAATCATAATTTTGAGTAGTGTGTTGTGTTACTAACCATTCATGGGTTCCAGGGTCTCTTAAGCAAGATTCGCGTATTATAGAACCGAATGAAGAGTATTAACTGGATCAGTTTTGAAATGTGAACGTTGTCTAATGTCCATGCTGCAGAGTTGATATGAAAGACAAACGCTGGATGTTTATCTTTCTTATCAAAATGTGACTTTCACTACTCACGGGATCAGTTGTCATTATGTAGGTTCATCTTTTTCTTAACCCTCAATAAGGAAGTCATCCAGACAGACGTAACACTTTTCAGTTATTGGAGTGTAACTCTAAAACCACTCTACCGATTTTTATGAAATTTACATAGAACCACACGGGAAGCATCAGCTTTCAAATAAAAAATCAAATCATCAAAATCGGTTCACCCAGTCGAAAGTTCTCAGGTGACAAAAACAAACATGGCGAGCCTCCCCCTTTTTATGAGGTCGGTAAAAGATAGTGAGCATTGAGATGACTAATGATAGAAGAGGTGAATATGGTTTTACATAATAGATTACGATTATATATCAGTCCAAAAAGAAAACCTAATAAATGAGGTAACTCTGTTGATGTACCTATTTATTTATTTATTTACTTATAAAGCACATAACTAAGGCTATTAAAACTATGGTACGAGAATGTGGTGTGCTGTGGTGGTACCGGCTTAAAACAGTACTCCCCCGTCTTTTCCCGCGGGTGCCGTAATAGTAGGCTAAGGGACCACGTACCAGAAGGTGGGCAGCATCGCCTTCTGAGGATTGAAAATTATACTGCGCTCGCCAACCCGCCTGCCAAGCGTGGCGAGTTTTGGCAAATCCCCTCTATACGGGGGAGGCATATGTCCAGCTGTGGATGCCCCATGGCTGAGAGAGAGATGTGGTGTAAAACAGCTCAACACCTTTTAGAACGTAATACCTATATTATGTTCTAAAAGCTGCGGTTACAGCAGTTTTAGCACGTGCATAGAAAAACGATTTGCAAATACGCCGTAATGAATGCCGACTACCGTCTGGCTTGGTTCGTGATCGGAATGGAATGTAATCTTGATAGTGTAAGGCAAAATTGGTGTAGGTCATGAATATATTTATTTGCATACATTTAAACCTTCCAGGTGAATTTTGGTATGTTATAAGTAATATTGGCCGTGGTGGTACCGGCCTAGAATAGTACTCCCCCATCTCTTCCCGCGGGTGCCGTAAGAGTCGGCTAAGGGATCACGTACCAGGAGGTGGGCAGCAGCGTCTTCTGAGGATAGGAAATCACACTGCGCTCGCCAACCCGCCTGCCAAGCGTGGCGAGTATTGGCAAATCCCCCCTATATAGGGGAGGCGTATGTCCAGCAGTGGACGCACATGGCTGAGAGAAGAAGAAGAAGAAGATAAGTAATATGAATTAAATTGTGTATGAAAAAATAAGTTTATAGCAGCAAGACAAACGTTATCCCGTCTTCCCTTAGACATTCGTTTTTTGTTTTTATGTTTCGTCGAAAACATTTATCCTGTGTGAGTCACACATTTGAGTAGGTTCTTTAAAACAATGAGTATACATGTTTTTGATCATCATATATATGTTTTAATAGACATAGACATATAGACGAAAAGTTATTTGTTGCATTAGCACACATACAAATACAATACAATAATCATTTTATCAGAATTAAACACATTGTAACAGCTGTATTTTTTTTCATATTTATCATAATAACACACTAATATCACAAATGAGAAAATGTATATGTATGTGTATTATATACTGTGTATACTATAGAGAGATACAATTCGTAAAGAACTGCACTCAACCCGTCACCCTGAGACATAAAGTTGGTAAGTCTCATGTGTCTGCAATTTAACCGGAAACTCTACCTTTCCAACCGGAACACAGTAATGCAAACAATACTGCCTGGCGGTAGAAATACATAATAATATGGTGGTAATAATTCCCCGGACGAACTCTCACATAGAGTGCTACTGCACTTACCTAATAAAGACTCTCAGTAACTAATGTAAGTAAGCTAAAATATTTCATAATATGTAAGCTATCATTTTATTGGGATCTGCCTACTAGTCGTTTCATTAGTATTCTGATCTCATAACGCGTGGGTTTTTGTTAGTTATGGCATTGTTTTCGAATTCAAAATATTGAGAGCTATGTTTATGTTAAACATTTCAAATATGTTAAATTTATTTATTCAAAGGTAGTTTTACATATGTCGTAAACTAATAAGAAAATATAGCTCAATATTTTTTATATGTAGATTATTGTAGTCATCTGTCAAATCGATTATGTTAACTGCCGTATTATTTGTAAAATGTCAAAACAAGATGGCGCGATAAATACAATCGAAAGTTGATTTCAACTTTTCGGTTTTACGAATAAGTAGGTAATAATAGTTATATGTTTTACATGTGGGGAAAGTTGATTCTTAGCGTGAAGATTGAGCTAGGATTGAATTAAAATGAAGAACCCCGAGTGTAGCGAAGGTTTCAAAACGCTAAAAAATTTTACCCAAGAGTGATAGGTACACAACAATTTATTTAAACCACGCTAGCACTTACTAGCCAGGAACTTGCAATGGATTCTTTTAAGGTGATTTTTAGACTTTGTCTTGTCAAATCAAATATTAAATTTTAAATTTTTGAGATCTAGAGCGGTAGTTTGAAAAACTACGCATTCTTACCGATATTGTCCCTTGCATTCTCAAATCTTTTCGTGAGCACGGTTTAGTAGGTGATTCATTTTAAGATACATTTTAAGTTTATTAAGCGACCAAGCCGATAACATTTTATAAACTATGGGTTCAAATCGCATAAGTCTAAAAATAACAATAACATTTAATGCTTTAACTGTATCTAAGTCAATTTGTTAATGTTAGTAACGGTTTGAACAATCTAAATGTGTGTTTTTACATTCTACTGTATGAAAAAAATGCTCTCTCGGCTTTACGATTCAGCACTAGTCGAGACTTTAAAACAAGTATGAATTGTAATTGATTGCAATCTGCAGCTTTATTGATGAGTGTCTTTAATTAAAATTCAACCATAAGGTTGAATTTTAAATAATGATTATACCATTATACATAACACAGAGCGGTGCAATAAGTTTAATTTTTGTATGTGCTTACACTTTTTGTACGCATATCATTCTTTCGGGCAGTCCATCCATATTTTCAATTCTCTTTATCTATTTATATAGGCTGGGGCAAATGCCTTTATTAAAATAAAACACTAATAACTAATTACAATACTGCAACTACTACAATAACATTTGAGTAATCCACTAGCTATTGGTAGCCTATAGATAACTCAAATGTTCTAACCCGCTACCAGCTGGCAGCGTGCCCAGAATGCTAGCAGCATTGCCACGTTGAATTGCAATGCTGATATAGTCTTCATTATAATATGTACCTACATACTCAACGCTGTGCTAGTACTTAGGTTTTTTATCCCTCCTACCGACGATACCATTGCGATCCAACAGCTGCTGTATTCTGTATCAAATATTTGAAAATGAACTCTTTGGTGGAATATAATAAGAAAAGTAGTAGTCTCATCAAAATTATACTCAGGCATATATCCACGAGTTGTGAGATAATATAACCTTTTACGCGTAATGAAGTATAAGCCGATAATCTAATATATTAACATTTAGTTTGTTGTAATTGAACCCGCATTATGGTAGTTATTAGTGCAAGATCCGACCGCTTTGTTTCTACAATGAAGTCCTCAGCTCAATATTCATAATAATATCTTATAAAGAAAATCGTATGTATTATTTCACGTAAGGGACGCTTCCAACCAGGCCCGCTTTTCTTTTGGACACTCTAAGCCCAGGGCTTTTGAGCTTCCGTTGAGGGAAACATGGAGGTACATTTTAGTACCCGACTGACTGACTACCAACTTCAACGTCAAATAGTCACATGTCACCCAGTATGTTTAGGCAACTGTCCACCTTTAAACATATCGTCTTTGACTATTATAGTAGTTAACCACTGCATAGTGTATATTACGTTAATTAGTGCTTCACATAGATCTTGCGTATAAACGCTAGATCTAAGTATTCAGAGGATAATATGATGAAGATAAGATTAACCTTCTTTAGGTTTTTGGTACTTTTAGTAAAACTGAACAATTTCATTATTCATTAATAAAATATATTTAAAAATAGGCTTCAGCGGGTAACAAAAATAAACATATAACATGATTGATACTCTCTTCCTTCTTTGGAAGTATATTATGTTGATAAACATTTACGTTAACAGATTAAAATGTGCAGCCGGATCTCCAACTATAGGTAGCTCCACTTGCTACATGAAATTGAATATTAATGTATAGTCCAAGAAAACGCCTTGGGATATTGGCTCAGTAATATTCGATTAATTACTCATGTAGGTTACAATATAATACTCAATAATAACTAACACAAGCTATGTTTCACTTTAATTCTATGATAATAGGTACATTAGGAGTACACAATAGATTGTTACATAATCTCTAACTTAGCTTAAAATCTTTTTTAAAGATTATAAGCTTGCGTTTGACCATTGTCGCACCTGATGTTAAGCGACGACGCGGTCTAAGGTGGAGCACGCAAACTTGGAAGGAACCTTTTCACTCGCGACTTGAAGACTCCGGGGTTGTACCTATCGGGAAACACAAACTCAGGCAGTGAGTTCCTAATCAAATAGGTATTAAATTTAACCATGAATTCTGAGTTTCGCATGCGTGACAATCAAAATATATGGATAATAGTTTTCCTTTTGCTTGCATACTGGTTCTGATGATTTTATGTAAAATCTCTCTCTTCCGTGGTCGTGAATATTATCATGTTCAAAGATTGTGCTTCTGTTGCTGTAAGCAGATATCGCAACACACAACATATTACAAAGAAAGGCAAAGTTGAATATATTGTGAAATCTCAAACTTATATATATTATAATTATTTTATAGAGCACTTGAGTTATCTATAGGCTACCAATAGCTAGTGGATTGCTCAAATGTTATTGTAGTAGCTGCAGTATTGTAATTAGTTATTAGTGTTTTGTTTTAATAAAGACATCTGCCAGTGAAAAAACAAAATATTTTATGAAATCCCACATTCTCACCTTACATCCCTAAAATTGTCGAAAGAGTTGAATAAACACATACAGATTAATCATTAGTAAGAATTTAGAATAATCAGTTGCGATCCAATTGCCTTTTATAGCTGAAAATTTCTTGCTAAAATCAAATCAAATCAAATAAAATCTCTCAATAAATCTTGTTTATTAAATACCCTGAATCAAAACCGTTTAAATAAATGCATTATTTGTGATAAACACGCATGTTAATCGCGACATTAATACAGTATAGGTAAAATATTGTTTTATAAAATGCAAAGGTTTTCTTGCGATCGTTTATCTATTCATACATAATTGACTCCGATTCGTATTGCAAACTCAAAGATATTATTTATGAAAATGTTTGTTCATTTTAGCTAATTATAATTAATTGGAAATTCTACTCTCTTTGAATTTCAAAGTGGTTTTGGCATTTCATTGCAACTAAGTAACGGTGCGTTTTTGCTAATTACTTCAATTTCTTTTCCAACTATCTTTAGTTCCATTTCAATTTCCACCGTCTCGCAAGAAAACCTTTGCATTTTAAAAACTGTTTTAAAAGTAACTGTATCTAATAGTTTGAGAATACGTGTCGGACATCGCGTATTGCTTTCTATTTTACCATTGATATCACAACAAAAAGTAGATATGTCATAATTACAAACCACTTAAATCTATCTAAACACTTCTGGTTTAGGAAGTTTTTAAATCAGTTAGTATTTTCGACAGCTTTCGATGAGCGATTGAGAACCTTTTCCAATTGGCACCGTGTTTTTTTATCAAATTAAAGTTTAATTTGACTTATATTTTTTTATATTATTAAGCTATTGCATAGCTTTTATCGCGGGCCTTGAGCGTGGATTACGAATCCAGAAATTCCGTAACGAATATAACCTAACACTCCCCACTTCGACCGGCACAGCGGTGATACTTTTTAGCTTTGCCATCTATCGATGAATACCAGAACTTTTAATGACTTTTTTGAACTTACACGCTTGTCTGTTTAGTTCAGCAACTCGCCTCTAGGTGGCATTGATTGTATTGGCGTTACTGCATACGTTATTCACATATTAATTGCATAAGTTGATAAATAATGCTATGCAATAGCTTTACCGCGGCAGTCCCCGAATGCCACACGTCTTTTTTATTATCTTGTAAGATGGTACGAAACTCGTCATGTGTGAGTCAGATTCTCGCTTGACCAGATTTTTTAGATTTCAATATACAAAGCGCTAAGATGAACTTTATCGCGATTCTGACGGTAAAACACTTGTCCATTGACACAATAAATTCAGTAATATCATAAAACTAGCGGCCCGGCTTCGCACGAGTATAAAATATATAGTCTATGTCATTAATTGTTGTTATTATACATAAATATAAGCCGCATCTAAATCCGTTATGTAGTTTTAAAGATTTAAGTATACATAGGGATATAGGGACAGAGAAAGCGACTTTGTTTTATACTATGTAGTGATAGTGATGATGCGCTACAGTAATAGAACTCCTGTGGCCTTACCTTCCTCAGTGTCTACGAGATGGCGCTGGTTACGAATGAGTTAGAGTTAGTGAAAAAAAATATTTTCACCTTAGTAGCCGTCATTGACTTTCCTCCTCACCGATTTTTAACAGGAAAATTCCATTTAATTTATAAGTAGGTAAAATGTTTATCCAAATTTAGAAGTTTGAGTTATCTATAGGCTACCAATAGCTAGTAGATTGCTCAAATGTTATTGTAGTAGCTGCAGTATTGTATATAGTTATTAGTTTTCTATTTTAATAAAGGCATTTGCCTTAAAAAAACAAAACAAAATCTAGAACGCACCTGACAAAGCCATGTCAACGCCGCGTGCTTTGCAAGTTCCTTGCTAGTTAGTGCTAGTGCGTGGTGTAAATTGTTGTGTTTTGATCATGGTTAAAATGATTTAGCATTTTGTGTTTCGAAACCTTTGTTACGCTTAGGGTTATTTTTTTACATCATTTGCTTTAGCAGTTCAATCCTAGAACCCCTCGCTCGCTCAGGATTCAATGCAAGCACTCAAACCAAAAATCTACTTTACCTACATGTTAAACTAATTACTACTATTATTGAGATTTCTTAGCACACAGTGTCAAATCTCCCAATACATATAATGTACCTAAAATTTCCTGTTCAAATTATGTTTAACTGGTACCTATTTTTGCGATAATATATAGATGGATCTCTAGACCATCACAAGATTAAATGTCAAGAAACTGATATATTTAAATGTTTCACATATGAAAAAGCCAAAAAAACTCAAGACGCATCTATATTTTTATATATAGTATCGAATATGACCCAATTTAAAGAAATTGTGGCGACAATTGATACTCTCCAGACACTATCACACTGCTCTCATATAAATACGTTTCCGACGAACCTTAGACCTACACATATCAATAAATTAATTAAACTGTTCTTATCGACATGATATATTGACAAGTTTATTCCAAGGAATGTAATAAATTGTATCGATGTTACATTTCGTTCGTTGTACATTTTCTAATTCGATTTAATGGCGTTGTTCCCGCTTTCTACGAGTACATCTCTAACATTGATATATCGCCGTTAATTGAAATAGCACTGTTTGGAATTCGAAGAATTGTTTTAGTTCTGCGATTTGTACGCGTGTTACTCGACACATTTAGACGATAGTTTTCTAAGAATATTTTGTTAGGTCAGCCGAATGGTTATATAGTGCGATGACCTATGTGGCTGGAGTTATTTACTAGTAAGCTTAATTGGGACGCGTAGTTGCGTAAATGCATAAAACAAATAGAGAATTTTAATGTGAATTTCTTGAATAATTAGTAATTAATTGGCATTCAGGAGGTGTTTCTCTAAAGGAAGTATTTTATAGGCATGGGTTGGGGAATACCAGACTGTGTCGATGATCTATTATTGCGTAATAATATAAGCAGCCTTACTTTCTATTTGCTGAGACATGGGTCTTCCTCTTTCAGATAGAGCTATAGCCACCACTCTGATCATTGCTGATTGCCCAATAGGTCAGTTCCCATATCATAGTGTTCAAACGTACCATTTTTTGTATGTAGCCTAATGATTGGGTTATGTGGTATGGTGTGATGGCTCAACAAGTCCTCTGAAGCATGGAACTGCTCAGTTGCCACCAGCGATCACTCAAATTCGAATAAAAATTCAATTTATTCAAATAAGTTGTAGCCACACCATAAGGCTGTGACCCAATTCATCTATATGATCGCATAATTATAAAATGTTCTTCTACAAACGCTTCCTGTTAAGACCGTAATATATCTACTTTAATAATTCAATTACTTTACCTATTTGAAAACTTGAAGGAATACTCATTTATAAAAACAGCAATTTCAACGTCTTGAGTTCTCGGTATAAAATCTACACGTTATAGATTCCTATTTTTAGAATAAGATATTTCCATAAATTATAAACCTTACTTTAATAATTGAAATTTCAAGAATTTGTTAAGTTGTTTAAAGTGTAGGCGGAATAATACAAATACAATTTTTTTATTTTGCAAAATAATATGAGTAATGAATTAGCTACGGTATTGATTTCATTCCATTCATCCCTCTTCAAAGGTTTCATACTCAATTATAAAACCCAATATCACAAATACCATGTTAACAACACGAACAATTACTACGTGCTCCTAATAGGAAATGCCAACTTGACGGAAACGGACCGTTGTCCAACCTCCTTCAACGTACACTTTGATGGATTGGCTGAAAGGGACTTTTGTTCATCTCACAATTAATTTACGCGTGACGTTTGATGACCCATTCAACTGATAGTCCGCTCTCAAACACCATTTTACTGCAATTTAATGGCGTCATTTAGGAGTAAAAAGCGCACCGAAGCTCAAAAGACTTACATGCCTCTTTTGTATTTTTTTATAAACACTTAACCTGACAACGTTATAACTTATAAGTTTAAAATGGAAACATTTTTTTGAGAAAAATATTAGGCCCTTACATATAAAATTGTCGTTTTATCATACCACTTCTATCTCAAATATCTGGCAATTGGTTAGGAATTGACTGGCCGGTTGGCGCAGTTGGTAGCACTCTGCCTTCTGAGCCGCTGGTCCCGGGTTCGATTCCCGGACAGGTCAAACATTTGCGTGCATGAACATGTCTGTTTGACCTGTGTCTGGGTGTGTATATGTATATAAGTATATATATAATTATGTATATAAGTATATATCACTCATCAGGTTGCCATAGTACAGGCTCTGCCTAGTTTGGGACCTGAAGACCTTGTGTGAATGTTGTCCCATAATATTAAAAAAAAAAAAAAAATCTAAATTCAAAATTCTTTAAAATTTAGGCTAGTGTATTTGTGTTTCTAATTTGTTTACGCGCCATTAGATTTTTCGTTGATAACGTTCTATTTACAATATGGAAAACTTAAAATGTCTGGTAATTTACGATTACGAGGTCCGCCGTGGCACCAGCGCCGCAGAAACAGCTTGAAGGAATAATGATGTGTATGGGGAAGCTGCAATTTTCGTTCTAGAAATTTTGACACACAGAATAAACCACGTGGACGGCCGGAGAACCTGCACCTCGACAATGCAGAATTAAAAATGATTGTGGAAACGGATTAATCAGAAACAACGTCAGAGTTAGTGGCAGGGTTCAGTGCGAATGATAAAACAATTTTAATTTACTTTAAACAAACTAGACAAGTGCAATAAATGGGTACCGCATAAATTGATAAAGCAAATCAACAAGCACGAGTAGAGTGCTGCGTCACATTACTCAACCGTCACAATAACGAGAGGATTATGAATGGTATACTTAGTTACGTGATCAAAAATGGATCCTGTCCGATGCAAGGACCAATTTCACAAATGCAAAGTAAACTTTTTCAAAATTATAATTGCAATTTTATAGTCTGGAATAGTACATAGCTTTTCGTCTGCATAAATGTAGGTATAATAACAGAAAAACGTATTACACGCAGGTGAAAACGTAGGGGGTAGCTTCTTCTTCTTCCGGTGCCTCTCCATCACTGAAGGTCGGCGGTCATCTTTTGATATTTTTCCTTGTTCAGGGCAAACCTAAACAGTTCCTCAACACTTTTGATCCCTGTCCACTCCCTTATGTTCCGCAACCACGACAATTTTCTCCTGCCAACGCCTCTTTTCCCATCAATAACTTTACAAATTAATATTTTACTAGCTACCCCCTTCAAAAAAATTGAAGGGGGTAGCTAGTAAAATATTAATTTGTAAAGTTTTTTTTATTTCCTGTCCCATGTAACCCGCGTGTCTAGATCATCATCCAATTGGAAAAAAAACTGTCGATGTATTAAGTATTAAGTAAGTAAGACATTTCAAACGTGGCGTCAGTCGGCAATATTTTAAACAAAGCCCTAAGACGGAATTTTTGCAACTGCGGTGTTACCTTAAACTTAACATCAGGTGAGACAGTTGTTAAACGCAAACTTATAATATGTAAAAAAAAAAAAAAATGTGCCGATTGATTTAGCATGTCGAGGGACATAATTTAATAGGAAATTCTCTAGAATTATTTTAGCGGTGTCTTATAAAATTAAAAGTGTAATGCGCTAGTAAAATAAATTACACGAACTTAAACGTTTTAATCTGTAATTAATAGTGGTTATTAATCTATTTAATCACTTTTAAACTGTGCGCTGCTTGAATTCAAACTGTAAATCTTCATATAATCACTAGTTATAACTATCTAACCAATAACTTAAAAGATTTGAGCCTTAAAATGAATGCTTTTACTAATTTATATAAGAATACCTATGGTCGTAAGATAATTCTATGCTTTAATATGACTATTAGTCAGTTAGAATGATCACCTGTCTTCAAGTATTATCGTACAAAGTTTATTGTGATGGTTTATTTAAGGCGACGTCTGGCGGTTTTAACTGTTGGATTTTTGTGTGTTAAATTGGTGCGATAAATTTTTCAAATGATCATTATATTGGTCATAATCTCACGAGGTTAAGCAAGACTTACAGTTTGATTATATTATTGGGTTATATTGTAATAAATAGAAAATACACTCATATCATGGCATGTTTGAAGCGTAAAAGAAGAACATTAAAAAGTTTCATGTTCAACGAAATTAGGGGTGTTAACTAAAAAAAGGCATTATGAAATGAAAATATAAATGATTAAATATTACATAATATTATTAATATTAATTATTATTTTTATAATTATATATTTATTAGACATTAAATCTCAAGTGCAGTAAAAGGAAAATCAGATTCATGAAACTATTTAAAAGTATATTATTCCGAATCCATGCTATATTTTTTTTAATTGGTACGACATAGATAATGGAGCACGAAAGTAAAAAACGTTCAAAAAATTGTACAAAAAAACGGAAATTGAGAGCTTAGTATATATTAAAAGCACGCGTGACTTTTGATTAAATACTATGAAGTGTATGCCGTTATGTTTTATGCCTGAAAATAGCTATAGCTTTAAATATAATATATATATTTATTTATTTCATATATATATTCATATTTAAAGCTATAGCTTTTTTCAGGCATAGGTAATAATAGTAATTTATATTATGATTAAGTTGTTTGTGTATACATTGGACTTTATAGTTTTTGGAACCTATGTTGCGCATAACTAATGCTATGTACCTAATGCAACTGTAACTGTAATTCACATCCAAAGGAATATCAATGTAATAAATAAAGTCTTAAGACCTAAAAGAATACCCTCTTTACGACCAAATAATTATAAAAACAATACCGACTGTCATCGCCTTAACATCCATTACAAAACTCAGCAGAGTCCTACGCGTTTTGCAAATAATCGTGCAATAGTTCACAGGTTCCCAATAGCAGTGATTTAATTAACCACATGCTTACTCCCACACAATTATATTGGTATACCTAATATCGTTGAACGTAATTTTATGATTCATCTTTGAAGTATGAAATAAGCGTAGGGCAGAGTTTATTCATGCGATCTTTACCGATTGACTTGGTTAACCAATAATGAAATAATAATATTAATAGGTACCTAACTACTCTAGTCCATTATGCCGCTTCCAGTAACACGGAATACAGCTTACCATTACTTATTTTATAATAACAGTTAAACTATTTATATATGTACTAGATGCAAACCGCGGTTTTACCCACGTGGTGTGGATTGATGATGATAGCTTATGTGTGATTCTGGGACCTAAAGTATTTACATACCAAATTTCATCTAAATCCGTTCAGTAGCTTAGAAGTTTTTCAGCGTGAAAGAGTAACAAACATACATCCACGCTCAAAAACCTTGGCATTTATAATATTATTAGTAAATTTACCCAGTGGTTCATCAATCTCAACTTAATACCGCCACTGAAAAGCTCGAGACAATTTGTCTGCAAACTCTAGCTCCTTATAATAAAATACGAGCAAGCACCAATTCGACTACATTCCACTATTTCCGCCAGGAGAGATGAAATTCACAATTTATTAGAGAATGGACAAGCTATGCTGACAAAGCGATTCTTATAAAAATTGCCCTTAGCTTGTTTCGGAGTACAAAACAGTATCATACTATAAAAAATTTGAAGCAGAAAATGGAACTATATTCATAATTAAACTTTATTCTTAATTTTATTTAGATACGTAGCTACGTATCTAAACGTAAACGTAGCACGTTTTTGAATAACCGATTTCTCACTTGGATGATGTTTAGATATTGAGGCTATGTTAAATAATCCTTGATAAGTATGGTTTTTGTAAACCTAAGTATACTTTTTTTTCATTATTGGCCAATTTTTATTGGAATTTTCTACAGAGGATCGCGGGTGCTTACAGGCAGAACAACTTTGTTTTTATGATGATTAATTTGGTTTATTAATTAATAAACCAAATTAATCATCATAAAAACAAATTAAATCAAATTTAGTTCAATCAGATTTAACCTTCATGCACTGTTCTCATAGAAGTCTTTTTTCAACGTTTATCAGACCTGTAGGACTTTCAACTAAATAAGCTGAAAATACCAATAAATCGCGGGGCGCAGGTATCCCAGATGAACCATCAGTTTTTTTCTAGATAAAAAGTAGCCTATGTGTTAAACCAGCTCATAAGGCACCTACATTCCGAAAATCATTTAAATCTATGAAGTCGTAAAGAGGTAACAAGGAAACATACACACAACTTTTTGCATGTAATATTAGCGTGATAAAATTATTATGCCTGTGATAACAGTATTGCACGCTGCCAAACGCCAATATTCGTATCAATTAAGGGGCTCTTCAGTCGAACGAACGGTTCCAAACACGATCTGAATTGCAAATTGATACTTTTTCTTTTCGTCCATACATTCGTCTAAATGGATCTAATTGGAAATTCAGCTGCTGGTGCTTCGAACGCTATAGACTATAGCGCTGAATCAGTGTATACTCCTCGTATACACTGAAAAAAGTCTATAGGACAGATATTACTTTTTTAATAAACGTTTATCAGTTAAGTCACTTTTATACGACGTTTTTACCTGCGTGGTGATGATGATGATGATGAAAAGTAACGTATGCGTTATATGGATCGGGACCTAAAGTATCTACATACCTAATTTCATTCAAATCTGTCCAGCCGTTTGAGCGTGATTGGGTAACAAACATCCATCCATCCATCCATCCAAACTTTCACATTTTTAATATTAGTGGGATGGCGTCATTTCCTTTCTTGATCAGAAAGATCGATAACTAACCGAATCAATTTGACTCGATATTGTTAATTAATTTTTATTTAGAACTTTTTATTTTAGTACCGAATTTGCTGTGCGAGTATGGATCGTGGATTTGATAAAATTTGAAGGTAAAATTTGGCTTGTGTGTTACCGATTACAATCTTATCTACCGAAACGTGACCTCTAACAATGGGATTCGAAAATTGTTGAAATTACGTTCATATTATTGACGATAAAAGTTCTACTGCTAGCCTATACCTTCTGTAGATGTGGATCTTAAAACCGCAACAATGAAGGAATAAAATTCAGATAGCTAGTAGAATGCTACTATAGCTTAACGGAAAGCGACAAGATGTTAGTGTGTAGTTGTAGTTAAGTTCAAAAAGATCATTCAAAATATAGTTCAATTTTCACCTTGAAATGAACCTTCAATGCCTTCAATTGTTTTGAGCAAAATTATAAAAGATTTTTTTTTGGTTTTGCTCAGTACAATTTCAATTTCCATTTATGTTTCATCTGCTTGTGCATTCATGTTATATTCAATTTTCCGATATTTAATTGACAACATCCATTCAATGAAACCTCAAATATGAATTTTCTCCTTACTATAACTAATTTCTACACTGAGCTTAAAATTATTCAGCTACTGTATCCGGACTCGCACTTCCGTTCTCCCCGGTAATAATACCGCGGTTAACCATATCACAGAACACACACGGGAGTTCTATATTCGAATTTGTCCCAATTGCTCCTTTTGACCGGAGCCGGATCAAATTAGTTCATCGATCGCGTACATCCGACTGATTTTCAACCGGATTCTCACTTATGAATATTCCATTGGGCGAAAACTGGCGAACGCTACACTTATCGTGGGATTTTCAGTTAAGGTCTAAATATACTTTAAAAACGAGAAAATGGTAAATAGACGTAAAGATTGCACGCGAGCTAGTGGCACCAATCTGACAGCTGACATTCGCATCCCCAAAGACATCGTGATTAGGTATCTTTCCTGGGAAAGGCATCACTTGCAGTGCTGTTAGCCTATACCACCGTCAAAAAAATCTAGGATAAGCAACGTAGATACTCCTTGTGCGTACCTTGGATGTTTGACAACTGGCATTGCCGATTCCGTGCTTGGAAAGGCAAGTCAAGCTTTCCCATTTGTTGCCTCACGATAACAGTATTTAGGCCTATTAAGGTTGCCACTAGCCTATGTGTCAAAACAAATTGGCTGAAACGTGATGGATTATTGCAAACAATCTTCTGAAAGAAAGCCTTGTATTCCAGCAGTGGGAAAGTGTTGGACTAATTATTATCTCTGTGAAAATGTAATTTGTTAGGGACTATCTCATAAAATTAACAGACTTAAATAATTAGGTGCGCCGTTAATAGTAGTGATTCTCTTGTTCAACTAAACTAAATTCATGGATAATATGATAAGCAAGATAAACTCTTATGTTGCTGCGATAAATTTCAAATTAGTATGACACTTATAACAACAAAATTAAAATCATATCTTTTTATTAAAATTGTGGGTAGTTAAAGTAAAGTAAGTCGCTAGGTACTTATTTGGTGCTGACTAAAACTATGTTGCCCAACAAAATTGAATAAAACTCGTCTAATATTAGAGATAGCGTTGAATGGAATTATATGCATGTGAATTTTAGCATAATTTGTATATCTATATAAGCTATTTCATTTTGAAGAATTTTAGTGAATTTTAGCAAGTACGAGTGATTATAAGAATTACTACGAAGAACTACAAAAACAGACTTAACTGAGGTCGATGAAATTTATATAACGTAGGTATAGGACTAATCATAAAATTTCAAACGAAAAATATATTTTTCTTAATCAGTCCATAAATTTTGAGTTTTGAGATAAGAAATATACAAAAAATATGTGCTGAATTAATTTTGATGAAATTGGAACCTCCAAAGCCCGAAGCAAGATCTACCAAAAAATCACCAAAAAAACAATCCATGATCGAAGTAATCGCATAACAAACATGCAAAAATAATGCGAGGAAAAACAATTGAGAAGCTTTCCATTTTTGAATGCGGTTACATATTTAGTCTTTTATTTCTAAATGACCATTGTTCTCATTGTTTCAGATTACCCTGGATATTATTCCTGTTTTGTGTATCAGTCTGCACGGCTAACGATGGACTATTTGGCACTTCAAAGTATCAAAACGGTAAGTTTAGATATTTATATTACATCTTTCTAAGCTAATATACCTCAATGCCTAAATGTGTGTAAGTACATAGAAAATATTTTCACTAAAGCTGTCAGAGGTGGTTGAGATAACAATCTGACAAATCGCGGTTATTTCATTTCTGATGTTACTCAAACTGCTAGAAACAGTATTTTTTTTCGACTGCATCGCAAAAAAATGCAATGATGTTTTCATTGTCTTTTTCTGCGATGCAGTCGTGAAAAAATACTGTTCGTCATTTTATGCTCAATTAATGATGCATATTTTGACACATGTGGAGGTGAATCAAGTGTACTACCTACTAATCTAAAATCATATTATATCATCGGAAACCGTCAATTTGTAGTTACTTCACAAAAAATGTTAAGAATCGTCGGTACGAGAGTTCTAATCGCCTTAACCGGTTTTTTTAGAATATTAACCATTTATCAGTCATAGCTCTAATATGCAGTCTAAACTAATACTAATTTCTTCATCCCCTGCGACCTACTTTAGAATTAAAATTGCATAAAAAATTGTATGTTATGTTGTAAAACATAAATAAAAGCAAATATTTAAACAAACGCCGATTTAGGTCCCGTCGCTTTTCTTTCTCTTCGGCTGTTATAAATATAATTGTTTAAAAAAAATACACAAAAAATATGCACGCATTTTGCAAGTAAATAAAACGGACAAATGGCATCGATTCTGTTAATACAAAACTTACTAAGCTAAACTAAAATTATTTTACACAAAGTGGAGCTTCGACGAGATTTATAAGCATAAAAGGAATGCTTTTGTAAATTATTCTTAGTTGCATACAGTTTGGTATTTGTGATTGCGCTGCGTACGGCGTACTGCGTAGGTACTGCCCATTATTTATGGCGTGTCCATAATTCATGGATAAAATTTTAATGAAAATGTTTAAATATATATGAAAAATATTTGTCATAAAGTTGTCAAATACTTATGTGTCTCCACAAATCGCAGCATCGCAATTCATCGGGGCAATGCTGCTAACATTCTGGGCACGCTGCCTACTGGTAGTGGGTTAGAGTATTTGAGCTATCTTAGGCTAACATATGAAATGTATATATATATATATGTAGGCAAGCTTATTATATATATTAGGCAATACAGTTTTAATACTGTATCACATTATTATCCCGTTATATAGTAACCTTTTTTAAAACCCATTTTTTATAAATAAATTTTTTATACAATTTTGATGTAATCAGTGGCAGTAGGACTGCATTTGGCTTTAATTCAAAATATATACATTTTGCAGTGTTATAGTGATAAACATAAACAGTGTTATTCTATTATATGCCATTACTTTTCTCCCGGCAGCAAATAACATTTACGACTGACTTTTAAAAACGGAGAGCTTGAATTACGTTAACGTTTAAACCGAGTTATTAGCACTCACACCAAGTGCCTGCTCTCCACTCTCCAGTGAGTCATTCACTTCTGCCGGCAGTATTAACAAGGAAAAATAACTTTTCGCTACAACTAATAACAGTATTACAACTAATTACAGTAGTACTCCATTCAAAAGGAGGATGGCAGACTAGAACAAGGACCTTTGCAGCCTAGAAGAAAAAAACCGTGTTCATGAATGAAACGTATACGTATCGATAGAGCAATAAATACATTGTATATTGTATATTCAATCATTTTCCTAGAAGTTGGGAGTAAAAAATTATCATGGAAAATCATCTTTATCAGTATAACTAACAGCTAACTACACGTCCATATGCGAACCATTCAATGGATCGCTATCCATCTATAGCGTCATAGACAGAGAAAGCAATATTGGATGGATCGCGCTACAGATACAGATTACTTATTATATTCTGGAATAAACTAGGCATGGGTGTGTTTATGAATGCAGTCCGGGTCTACAGAGCAGCTGACTACAGATTATAGAGTACCTAACAATAACAATTAATTACAGAGCGTAAGTATTCGAACGCAACAAACATAATGAGAAGTATAGGGTGCGTTCGAAAACTACAAACACCACATAAATAAATAAAATAAAAGTACTTCTGATCCCCAACTTGATTAATAATGTAAATCATCCACGGAATCCACCAAAATATAATCTAAATTTTCATATATAAAGAATACATGAACGGGTTGTCATTTCATTTTTCGGGAGCAAGGCTGGTTCTGCCATCCTCCTTTGCTATCCATTTCAGACAATGAGGGCATTTAGGGTTCCGTACGAAAAGTGAAACGAGCAGTACCCTATTTTTAAAAGACTGCAGTCTTTCTTTGCGGACGTACGTATAGCTATAATTTTGACAGAGCGTGTATAACTATATATATACTATGATCGCTATCAATTCAGCATAGAATATCCATTGCTGGACATACGCCACTACGCATGTCCTTTTAGGGGGCATTTTTAAGTACTCGCCACGCTTGGCAGGCGTTTTGGCGAGCGCTGTATGGTGGTTATATCCGCAGAAGGCACTTTCTAGTGCGTTATGTCTTAGCCGACTCTTACGGACCCATGGATAGAGATAGGGGGGTACAATTCTAGGCCGGTACCGAACAAATAATACAATTAAAATTCATTTATCTATATTAAAGATTGGCAACGTTTAGATAAGACTAGGTTTGATTTAACGACAGAATTACTTAGTCAAACGACTAGGCTAATAATTCTGTAGTTAAATCAAACTGGCTTAAAGTAGTGGAACAAGTTATAATGCGTCAACACTTCAGTACATAATTATATTATATTTGCGGATATTATTGAGTCTGTGGTAAACACTAAGAATGAGAATACCAATATTTTTTATCACAAAACTGCGGGTAGTTTGTATATAAAATAATTTTGCATCTATTTGTGTGCATTACAACTACCACAACCAACTTACAGACTAATAAATATATTATTTTTTTAGAATACCAGTGTAGTTAGTTTCAAGTTTGGAGTAAACAGCTATAAAATGTCAGTTAGTTTTAGAAAAAAAAAAACCATTCTAGGCATAAAAACTAATTACTTAAAGCTAGGTTAGTGCACAAATTATAATGTTCGAAACTTGTAAAAGCCTTATTTAATCTTGCAGATGTAATTTATCAGAAGAAATACAAAACGAAATCTGTTGAGTTTGTATTCAACACAAACAGTATCCGGGCCGGGCATTTCTTAGCGTTTACATTTGTTTGTTTTTTTCGACGAATTCTTGGTATTAACAGAAATGCTGCAAATTAATTTTTATATTCGTACGAACGTAATCGTATACTTTTTGAATTCATTCAAGTTTTTTTTTACATACAACAATGCTTTCATATTACTGAACTATTTGCCCGTAGCCATTAAATAAACTTTACCAAAGAATTTCTTAAAAAGTGATCTTTAAACATAACTTTGATATTTGTGTGTAAAATAGGGATACTCATCTAATGTGAAAAACCAGAGTATTCGTACTTACTTTAAAAAGTTATCCTTTCGGTTGTAGATAACACAAGCGAAGCTGCAAGCGGATCCTTAGTACATCTCTAAAAACCTTAGGCTTATTATAATTATATTATTCACATTAAAAAAACCTAAAACAAGTTGTAAAACAGTTGTCAAACGCAAACTTATAATATGTAAAAAAAAATATTATAGTAGACGGTTTTTTAAGTTTAAGAAACGTCCACCCTCGACAGTCGTCAACGCGCGTCGCTCAGTATTCAGTGACATGACTTCTGGGTCTCAGGGGCCCTGAGTTCGAATCCCGGCAAGGGCAAACATTTATGCGATGAGTTTAGGTGTTTGTCCTGGGTCTTGGATGTTTGTGTGCTGTGATTGTGTGTGTCCAATGTCCATGTCTCCCGAGACAAAGGGAATCCTGATGAGGGGGTATGTGTGTGATAAAAAACACAACTTCACCTCTCGGTGAACCTATTGACTAACCCACTATAATTAGGATAATTAATCTTATCTCACAGATATTTAGCGTATGCTGGAGTTTTAACTTCAAATAATATTATGTTAATTGCATATAGGTGAAATTAAATAACATTTTAATCGACGCCCCTTATTTCTAATTTTCAGATATTCCTGAATACGACCTCCTCCACGCCATCGGAGTACCCTTCAGCAATCCAAAGACCCAATACTTCGACGAAGGTCTTGACGGCTTCCCAGCTTACGGTCTAATGCCAGGATCTGATATTAAATCTCCTTACCGCCTCTTCATGCCTGAGAAACTTTATGACGACTTTTCTATAACTGGAACCGTTCGACCTGCGAACAAAGAGGGAGGCTTTCTTTTCTCAGTTGTGAACCCCTTGGAGACGGTGGTGCAACTGGGCGTTCAGCTGATACCATCAGGACCTGAATTGACCAATATATCGCTCTTGTACACCGATCCGAATGCTTATGCCCTTTCGCAAACGATTGCTTCATTTGTTGTGCCAGCTTTTCCGAAGAAATGGACCCGGTTTGCATTGAGAGTTACACAGGACAATGTGACGCTGTTCTTAAACTGCCATGAGTTTGATACTCTGGTAGTGAAGAGGAATCCACTGGAATTGGTCTTCGATTCGGCCTCTACGCTCTATGTAGGGCAAGCCGGTCCATTGATAAGAGGTGCCTTTCACGTGAGTACTAATATTGTATTATTTGGTTAATATTTGTAATTATGTCGAGAATTATATTCATCGGCTATCAATTTTTCGACCGATTATCAAATAATTACCCGAAAACTCAATTTTCTTGAAAATTTGTTTGTTTGTCTTGGCCTCAGCAACATTATTATTAAATTGGACTGAAAAACTGTGGTTTTCTTTCTGCAATAACCTAATGCGTTGATATGATATTTTGTACAAACTGGCAATTTTTCGACCGACTTTTTATTTTAAGAAATACAAAAACATAAACAATTATTCTTGAAATACGTGCAAAAAGATACTACGCCTGTTGTCTCTCCGTCTTTTTGTTCTGATTTCCTGAGATGAGATTTGCACGGCTAAAATCAAGGATTAGTCACCAAGTCCTTCAAAACTACAGCTGATAGTACCAAATTTGGTTGCCTACATATTTTATTTTTATTTTTTGCCTTCGTATTCAGTTTCATCGCTACAAGAAACTACCAACAACGACACAAGTTTGCTGCTATTCTCTCATCCAAAAGTTTTTATAAAGTTACTGCGAACTACACAAACTTAGAAGGTATCTTTCCTTTACCGCGAAAGGTACAAGTTATTTAGGAAATTAACAAGTAACAGAAACAACTTAGTTGAGTCACTTTGTAAGATTTACGCTTAAATGTAACTAAGTAGGTTTTATTGCCTTTTTATTCTACTGCCTCAAAGAATGATTGTAGGCGTGTCTCGCATGGTGATCGCATTTATAGTATTTTAATGTTACCCTACTAATATTAAAGTTTGTGTGTACGTGTGTACGTTTGTTACTTCTTCGCGCTCAAATGGCTACACCGAATTCAATGAAATTTGGCATGGAGATAGGTTAGATCCTGGAATAACACAGGCTACTTTTGTCCTGGAAAAGGTATAGAGTTCCCGTGGGGTATTTTGAAGTAGCGGGAAAACTGTCATCCACACGGGTGAAACCACGGGCCACTAGAGAACAAATATACCTTAATAATCCAAAAAAGTAAACTAAAAGTAAAATAGGTTTTTGATTAGTCCTCATTTTTAATTTGAAATTAAAATATTTCCAGTAAATATTGTTTGTTGTCAAATCTTTTGTATCGCTTTAATATTTTTTTCTTTGACATACCTCTTTTATATCTCTTAAAAATCAAAATATATGCTTCATAATTATTTATTCAAAATCATATTTTCAACGGCTAACCCTTTAGGTATTCATAATTAATTGTGTTCGAGAGCAATTAATTTTATTCATTGAGCCCAAAAGCTACAAAATAATTATTTATCAATTTGAAAAGTCCAGTCTTTTGTCTTCTATTGTAACAGTAAATAAATGTTTAAAGTACAAATGATGGCAAAAGACAATTAATTTCAGTGACAATGCGGGCCAAATAATTGGGATAGCAACTAGTGAGAGAATTTATTATCCTCGTAAAATATTCGCGTGCTCAGAATATTTAACGGGATATATACCCTCATTAGACTTGCCTTTGTCTGTTTACAAGATATATAGAATATCACTATAATGATTAATATATAAATGACGTAGGACTATATACCTACTAACAGTTTTATGGTTTATTGCATTAACAACATGCTAAGCGGAACTTATTTCGTTCTCTTCCTTCTTATTTTTCCTTAAAATATTTGAGCGTGAGTATATACTAGTTCGCAAGTCAGGAAATCAAACACTAATTCTAAGTTTCCTTTGTGACCTATCAATTTGAAGGTCTAGTTGATAGCTTACATGAACAGGAGTCTTGTACTGTCTTCTTCTTCTCGTTCTTATCCCACACTAGGTGGGGTCGGCACAACATGTTTGCCTCTTCCATTTCAGTTTCTATAATTAGTCGTCTCAGTGCTCCCACTTTTCCTAAACATACAATTTCCACACACAGTCACATTCCTCTATCCCTATATCCATCCACATTCATGTTAAGTACTCTTTTTGTTATATGTTACATGCCCATACCAAGCCAATCTATTCGCTTTCAACTTATCATTCACTGGTGCTATTTTTAAGCTTCCTCTGATATACTCATTCCTTATTTCATCCATTCTAGTCAAATCACACATCCATCTCAACATTCGCATTTCTGCCACATGCACTTTTCTTTCATCCACCTCTTTTTCTGCCCAACATTCAGATATCGAACATCTATGGATTCTGATATCGACATCGATATCAGAATCCATAGATTTTCATTACGATAGGTCTAACTTTGGTCTTATACATTTTGGCTCAACCGAGGAGCTTGACGAGTCGTCCTAAACACAGAATCTCTCGGCTAAAAACCCCACTTGTCTACACTCAACCAAGTTGGGAGCATAACTTTTTTTTTTTAACATTCACACAAGGTCTTCAGGTCCCCCAAACTAGGCAGTGCCTGTACTATGGTAACCTGATGACTGATATATATAGTTATATATATATATACACACCCAGACACAGGTCGAACAGACATGTAACTTTCTTTAATAGGCTAAGACCGCATAAAATCTTGGGTACAAGCGCGCCATATTCGATATGCTTATGTCATCTCAAAGCAATATTATAAATATTCAGTTTTTGTATATAATATATATATACATATATATCGCTCCCTTTATTTGAGTGCTCGTTACTGAGGGCGATGGGCCGTGCCTCCCGTTTTATCGCATGCCTTTGTAAACAAAGCTTTTACGGCAGATAAACAACATTTTGCCGTACTGCGTCGTACGGTCGGGATAACACTACGTGGTGTAGGGGCTAGAGGCTAGTTTAAGGGATTTTTATGTTTATTAACAAGGTTTCCAGCTTTGTACAGCTGTATTTGTACTTATACGGTACTTTTGGTGTTCTTGTGGTACGAATTATACCGGTAATTGTTAAAATATGTGTACAGTTAGGTATAAACAATGCAACTAGGCAGATCCAATTTCGAGAAAAAGATCAATCGTAGAATCCAACTCGGCTGGGAAATATTTGAGAAACTATGTGACATTATCTAGTCTAAAATACCATTAAGCCTGAAGACAAGGGTCTTCGATCAGTGTGTGTTGACCGTAATGACATACGGAACCGAAACGTGGCTTCTGACTATATGCCTCATAAGCAAGCTCAAGGCTGCACAACGAGCTATGAAGAGAGCTATGCTCGGGGTTTCTTTACGAGATTGAATCAGAAATGAAGAGATCCGTAGAAGGACTAAAGTTACCGACTCAGCGGAGTAGCGAATTGAAGTGGCAGGGGACAGGGCACATATCTCAGAGAACTGATGGCCATTGGGGTCGAAAGGTTCTCGAGTGGGAAGTACGTACAGGCATGCGCAGCATAGGACATCCACTAAGATTACAGGAAGGGGCTGGATGCCGGCTGCTTCCAACCGGTCCTTGTGGAGATCAATGAAGAAGGTCTATGTGCAACAGTAAACGTCTTTTGGCTCACATGATGATGTTGTACTTATACAGTTTTAATTTTACCTAAGTAAGGTAAGATTAAGACTTTTTCTGACCTTATTGAATAGTACTCCCCCATCTCTTCCCGCGGGTGCCGTATGAGTCGGCTAAGGGAACACGTACCAGAAGAGGATTGGAAATCATACTGCGCTCGCCAACCCGCCTGCCGAGCGTGGCGAGTATTGGCAAATCCCCCATATATGGGCGAGGCATATGTCCAGCCGTGGACACACATAGCTGAGAGGAGAGAAGAGAAGAAGCCTTTTTTTATGGCAAGACTTGAAAATCATCATAATATTGTAAATGCTAATATTTGTCTTTCTATGTTTCAGTATTTTTATAACCACTCAAAACTAAATAGTATTGTGGTGAAATGGTATCGAATTATTTTTTTCATTATTATAAGCTTGCATTTGACAACGGTTTTACCTGATGTTAAGTGATGACGTGATATAGGATGTAGCACGCAAACCTATTCACTTGCGGCTTGAAGACACCAGGATACCTATCAGGAAACGCAGACTCTGGCAACGAGCACCATTTCTTGGCAGTACGCAGTAGGAGTGTGGAAACAAAACGCTTCGTACGTATGGGTAGTATATCTACCATAATAGCGATGGCCGTACGTCGAGTCAACCGATGAAGGAAACGGGATGGTGGAATCAAATTATAACAATAAAATTGTTAACATCCATTGTAACATTCATAGTTAATCTATGCGCACCAATAACCTACTGGATTGGAAAAACTAAGTAATATTAAGTTATTATTCGAGTTTCTAAAATAACTTAACGAGTTAATGTCGGTACTTAGCAAACTTTATAGAAAGATATTATTCAAGAAAGTTCCAAGTCGACATAAAACTTTCGACTTTCTAATTTCCACAATATACTTTTAACCCAAACAAAAACAAACTGTTAAAGTCGAATCATGTTACTCGCCCCATCTGTATTCAACTTGACCTCGTTGTCTCGGGGTTTTCAGGTAAATTCAGGATAAATTTAAGAGAAAAGTTTGTAGCGATGTGAGTTCAAGCATATCAAAACTGTGCAACTTCAGCAGTGACTAAAAATATATAGAGTAGACATGTAAAAAAACCAGTTCAAAAATTGTTACTAAGACGAAAATGTTTTTAAATAAATAATATTCATTTATTGCCCCAATGATTACATTTAATCTATGAGACGTTACATATCAAAGATATTACATCTAAAATCTTAAATATTATTTAAGTACATAATTGTCCCTACTTAATGAATGTTATTTTTTTATTATTATTTTTTATGTTAAATTCTATTTAATATTTATTTATTTATTATCAATTATTCTCCATCCAAAGGTTGTCTGGAAGAGATCTATTGAACATTTCTTATTGTAAATATTGGTTTTTTTTTTTTTCTGTTTCTTGTGTCAATAAAGTGTAATTGTATTGTATTGATATAGGCGTCCTTTGGGTAATTGCAATATGCTCAGCATAATGCAGTGATCACAGTATGACGTGTGAACACTGCTCTGGTTTTCAGCATATTCCTACTCGCATAGATATTAAGCGAGTGGAAAAAATAGGTACAAAGCGGTTTTTAAAAAAATATTGTGTGTTTGGGTACATTGTAGAGTTCGTGATTGCTATAATTTTTGGGGAGTGTGCTTATGATTAATGAGTGGTTTCTTTTGGTCTTATACCGAATATCTTGAAAGTTTTTCGGATATTATGATTAGGACATTATGTAATTGAAATGTTAAAAAAATTTTTTTAACAAAAAACGCAACCGACTTCAACACTCAAAAGTGTGAAATAACTTGTCGAAGTCGGTACCATGAGCACAATATTGTGATGATAGTTACTTTTGTGTGAACTATCATGGTACCGACTTCAACTAGTTATTTCACACTTTTGAGTGTTGCAGTCGGTTGCGTTTTTTGTTAAAAAAAAAATTTAACATTTCAAAACGTATTTCTTCATCGATTTGCAAGTAAATTGAGGTAACCAATTGTAATTATTATTATACATCAAGATCATCGTAATTGTAATAAGTGTTCGCCGCTATCTGACAGCGAGGACTCACCCAGGATGGGCATCGGACATGCCCGAAACTTAGATCGGAACTTATACTATAAACGTGAGTAAACTCGGATAATACACCTATATAATTATGTGGCAGACTCACGAGAATTTCCAATCAAAAATCATCATAATCATGAACGAATAAAACACGGGAATTACTAACGTAGTAAGTCAGAGGTCCGACTATAGTTTAGCTCTTACTTCTTTCTTCTTTAGACTTAGTTTCAGCTCGTCCGCGCGCGCCCCATATTCTCCTTAAAAAGACCACCGAATGTGGTTGAAACTAATAGTCGGAACCCTCTGACTTATTGCGTGAGTAATTCCCGTGTTTACACACATTAATAATGTCTCAAAACCACGTCAGTTTGAGTAACTACATTATTACCGTACTCATATGAATCATTTTAGAAATCTAAATGCGGTTTCACCAAATACGTATTCCAGGAGAAGAGCAAATATTCGCAGACTTTACATATTTATTCAATAACTATTCTCAATGTAAATATAATAAATTTTGAAATTCTGAGTACTAAAATAGTGTTTGCTTGTGCTTCTAGTATTTGTTTGATAGACTAGCCCACAGATTGATAGTAAAGTTGAAAAGGGTTGTTTTGTTTGTTTCGAATTCAGAAAATGGTTTTCTATTTCAATCGCTGGTTCGATCCTTACCAAGTAACCTAAATATTTTTATGTACTCCGAAAAGAAAACTTACCACTATGGCTTCATGCTAATTTTATGCTAATTAAATATAGAGTTCAAGCCTTTGCAAAGGCTTTTCTCCATATCATACACAATATATATTTTTTAAAATTTTTTTACTACACTTCGTCCTTTATTCTGTTCCGAAAAAACTCAAATTCGTATAATTAATTACAGAACCTTTACAATATTAAAGAAATTTAAATCGGCGTGTAGTTCAGAATGGTCACCAACTTACATAGTTATTTATTTTATAAAAAAAGTACTGCAATTGAATAAAAATATCTTATATTGTGCATTTATAAGTTTAATTTGTAGTTTATCGTCACTCTTAGCTACAATAGCTTAGTTGCCAAAGCGACAGGATGCTATTCTGTAATATAAGGGTTCAAATTCTAATGGTAGGTTTTTTTTATACGTGATAATTACTACCTAAAATATTTATTATATATTTGTTTTATATTGTTTGGAACAAATAAACTATAACCTAAAACGTTCACACTATTATTTTTTAAAAATGATATATCATATCAATATCACCCTATTGATATAAATTTGTATGTTTAGAGGTATTTCGCTCAAGAACGCTGCTAAACGGATCGGAATCAAATTTGTCAAAGAGATAGATTATAGTCTGGTATAGTGTATACTCTATTCCATAGTACATAACCTAATTGTCATTTGGACAAATAAACGGTAACTGAATCTCGTAGACCACACCGGTGAAACCGCAGGTTGCAGCAGGCACTTTTTAAACGTGGAATGTAATACAGCTTGCTTGTGAAGTGGAGTACGATATAACTGAAGTAATATCAAAACTTAACTATGAATATATCTGTCTTCCTTTTTCGAATATGCTGCGCTTGTGATTATAATAAGTACATCACAATCGCGATCTTGAAGACTTCTAGATGAACTCTAAAACAACGGGGCAGTGAACTGTCGAAGAAAAAATACCCGTGGTTTAGTCTTCATAACCTATCGATATATATGTATGTACGGAACTGTATCCTTTAGGTGGTTCGATTTCCATACAAACTTATTGTTCCATTTATGTGAAATCCTACTAATATTATAACTGCAAAAGTTTGTCTGAATGTGTGTATATTGTTACCTCTTCACGCTCAAACTGCTACACCAATTTCAATGAAATTTGGTAAGGACCTAGCTTATCTCCTGGATTAACACATAGACTTATTTTCAACATCACCATCATCACCGTTTTTCATCACCACGTGGGATGCAGCTACTATTAAATAAATAAATAATAAACGTTTGTTTTTTGTCCACACCCTGCAAAGGGGTGTCAAAAAAAGCGATAATAATAATAAAATACATAATTGTCATTTTTTGATCGCCTTCATGTGAAGGAAGTCCAACGCTCAAACATAGGACTACGAATATTGTCACAGACAGCAACTAGTATTAGAAATGAAAGTATGATATTTTCACATCGGTTTAACTATGGTTGGTTTTGATATTAGTATTATTGCGGCAAATTACATTTCATAATAGAATAATAGAAAAAAATAACACCGAATTTACAACAATAAATTAAAAACTCGGTGTTACTTTTCTATTCTCTTTTTACATAAATGGAAAAACAGGTTTGATTCAAACCTTCTTATGAATTATAAGATTGCTTTTGAGAACTGTATAACCGATGTTAAGTGATAACCCAGTTTAAGATGTTGCTTGTTGTCTAAAAATAGAATAAAAAAGACGTGTGGCACTCGGGGACTGCCGCGGTAAAGCTATTGCATAGCATTTTTTTATCAACTTATGCAATTAATATATTAATAACTTATGCAGTAACGCCGATACAACCAATGCCACCTAGAGGCGAGTTGCTGAACCAACGATATTCCTCGATAGATGGCAAAACTAAAAAGTATCACCGCTGTGCCGGTCAGAGTGGGGGGTGTTAGGTTATTTTCGTTACAGAATTTCTGGATTCTGTCTCCACTCAAGCTATGCAATAGCTTAAAAAAAGTGATTATTAACACGCTACACTTCCTAACTCAACTCCTACGATTACACAAACTTGTTAGTTGGTACTCGCAAAGCCTTTCAAAGATTAATGCAATGCACACAGAAATTCAACTGCTTGAAAAGTCAAGGAAAATTTACAGCACAAACTTAGTAAGCCTTATTCTCTAGGGGTAAGATTGATATTGCAATTTTCCTACAGTGTTGAATGACTTCAGAAGAACACCAGCAGTGCCTTTATTCCGAATGAATGAACTTGCATAGTTCTCCAAAGGTTGTTTTAATTTTATATACCTACTTAATAGGAAATCTTTTTGTTTTGCTGAAAAGAAGTATACCAAAATATTTTCATGAATAAATATTAAGTGAAGTTGATAGATACATTTGTATACTGAGAGTTGTGTGCTCGTTAAAACATAGAATTTGTCCGAAATTCAAGCGACAATAGCTCGCCTGTAGGAGTGTCCGCCCTCAACTTGACGGACGCTGGTTCGATCCCCACCAAACTCCAGTTGAATACTACTTTCCAGTACCTGTCTGCCTTGATAGAAGTTTTTCACTAAACTAAACATTGAGTTCAGGTAGCAGTCTTTGAGAGTTAACTTTCTAGATCTGGCTTGATTACTCCGATTACTAATATCGCCACTGACTATCAAGTCAGACAGTCACTAGATATATTAAGTATAAATATTTAGATATCATTTTAGTTTTGTATTTTATTATTTTGTTTTGTATGACTTTGACGTGTTTGCCTAATCTATGTCATTGTATGTCTCGATTTTATTACATCGTCAGTGGTAACACTGCGTTTTGTAGCAGCAGCATCTTAAGCCTATTTTACGTTTGAGTCTGTATTATGTGCATCACATTATCAAGAGTCAAAATGGTTTGTCCAATAAAATATAACCAACTTCTTCGTTTACTAACCAAATTATTATTTCCAGACTACATAATATGTGCTTCAGTATGAAGCAGCTATGGCGAAATATAGTAAATAAAACCGCATTTCACGTGAATAAGGCAAGTGGCTGTCAGCCTCAGGCTCAGCTACCTATTCAGATGCTGTAATCAGGACCTGAACATACATGAAAATATTTTGAAGCTATGAATTCTGTGCATATTTTGCTTCAAAAAGTTGTTAACAATGAAGAAACATCAAATGCTTTAACAATAAGCTTATAAATTGATCGTATTTAAAATCCATTTTGCTAACGCAAATTTGTCTGTCTGATGGAAACTCTTTAAAATGTATGAAGCGCTGATAGCTCAGCGGTGGAAGCATCGGCTGTCAAACTGACGGACGCTGGTTCGATCGCCACAAGCGGCTTGAGCTTTCGGTATAGGTACACTGTTATCAAATTTCTAGCACGGTGGTAGGATAGATACATTCAAACACTCACCTGGCTGGGTATCACTTTCAATTTTGAAAAACTGTCAACAAACGCAATCATAATGCATTCTAGGTGTAACATGATAACATCTTCGACCACATCGTCACTGACCTTCAAAGTGAGATTGTAGCCAAATGCTCGATCTATACAGAATTTAAAAAATGTATACGTAACATGACATCTAGTTTCTTCATTCAGCTTATGCTTGTTACCTATAATAATATAAAATAATTAATTACGTTTTACAAAACTATGTAACATGTTGTAATGTAATGTAACCATGTTAAGCCACTTTATCCGGCCCTCATTATCACACCAGAACGTTGATTCCAACTGATCTTATGATAGTAATGGTCATTCAACGCCGAAGGCTCTCCAACGCCTAGAAAACTCCGACAATGTGATGGCCACGAGCGTATACTTAGGTTGACAGGTTCGTAAGTATTCGACATTATTTAGTTGAAACTGCGACATAACTAAAAGTGTACGTGTAAGTATTACTCGAGTAGGTATCGCGACCGGTTTTGTGACTTTCAGAGTCACTTTTTTATATTATGTTGCTTCTTCTGCATCTCCCAAAACAAAATATTTAAACATTATTCAGACTCGAATATTCGAATAATTTTATTTTTGTCTATTTTGTTAGGCCGCTCATATTCTCAAATACGTTTTGTTCAAATACACAAAACTCCCAACATTTATTCTGCCATCAAAAATATACAATAATCTGACCCGAACACTTTGCCTCTGTTAAATATCCAAACCCACGAAAACCGGAAACCTCTTGCAATCAGGCCTATTCTCACCATTCAAACACCTACTTACCCACACTTGATTCAAAAAATTTGCTTTGCATTTTCACGCAAAAGTGTGCTTGGAGACCTTTTTATCACCCTTTTAAGTGGTTTCGAACTTCGTCACAGAATAAGTTATAGTATAAGCTTTATTATGAATCGATTTTTCATACCTTACGCAACCCATGTTTCATTTCATACGTACTCAGACACACTCTACAGTTCATAATGACTACACATGAAATACAAAAAAGTTTACACTTGCTCAAGTATATTTTGAACTGTATTGCTTCCACTTCCACCAGCCGTATTTCGCCCCCCAATACGGCTGGTCACCGCGGGGGACACAGACCACAACCCTCCTCTCCACCCACTATACATTTGTACATATAATGTTCGGTCACTCAGAACTCATGAAAGATTATTGGAATTACAAAATGCATTATCTACAATTAAATATGACATCATTGGATTGGCAGAAATTAGACGACAGGGATACAATATATTAGAAGATGAAGACCATATATTTTTCCATTATGGTGAAACTAAAGGCCAATATGGGGTGGGTTTTCTCATCAAAAAATACCTAAAAGAAAATGTAGAGAGTTTTATTGCAATCTCTGAACGAATCTGCATTTTACATTTAAAATTTGAAAGCACAAACCTATCAATTATACAAGCTTATGCACCCACCATAGATGCAACAAGTACAGAAATAAACGATTTCTATGAGAAAATACACCAATCTTTAAAAGATTGCCACAAAAACATTTTAATTTTGGGTGACTTCAATGCTCGAGTTGGACAAAGACTGAGAGGCGAAGATGGAATACTCGGAACATCTTGCTATGGAAAAAGAGACAAAAGAGGTGAAATGTTACTCCAGTTCTGTTGGGAAAATAATCTGTTTGTAATTAACAGTTTATTCAAAAAAGATATTAAAAACTTATGGACATGGCTATCACCAAAGAAACATAAAAGTCAGATAGACTACATATTATCAAACATTAAAGAAAAAATAACAAATATTGAAGTACTAAACAAATTATATTTTGGAAGTGACCATAGATTAGTAAGGAGTACCGTCTTACTATCCAACATCAAGAAATCAAGATCTAAATATAAAAACAGTAACTCTACACTAAAACCAATAGAAAGCCAAGAAAAGTATAAAGAAGTCTTAAAGAAATCCATTATAAACATGAAACTTAAAGAAAATCATGATGTAGAGTTGTTGTATGGAAAAATCAAGACAGCTATTTATGAAAGCTTAAAATCTGCCAATAGTAATATCACAACCATAAAACGCCATATCATTTCAGATAGTACAAAAAGCCTTATAATAAGAAGAAATGAACTAACAAATAAAAAACATGTAACAACAGAAGAAAAGTCAGAAAGATGCCAACTGTATAAAACAATTCATAAAATTATCAAAAAGGAATACCAAGAACACAGAATAAAAATAATAGAGAAACACTTAAATAAATCACAAAGTTTGAAAAAAGGTTTGAAAGAACTCGCCACTACTAGAAAATGGATCCCATACCTAAAAGAAAACACCACTACTGGTAAAAATACTTTCTCTAGGGTGGGGATAGTAAAAGCAGCGACAGAATTCTATAAAAATTTATATGCTCCACATACAGCCATGAGCGAAAAGAGCTTACAGGTGTATAAAAATTTTTCCACTTTACAAAGATTCTCTACTCAAGAAATCTTTACTAGAATAAACTCGTTAAAGAAAGAAAAAAGCTGTGGACCTGATGGCATACCAAATGAGGCCATTATAGAAGGAAACCAAATACTAGCACCACTGTTAACAAACTTATTTAATAAAATACTTGATGATAAGGTAATTCCTAGAGAATGGGGAGAATCTGACATAGTTCTGTTGTACAAGAAGGGAAACCCTGCAGATGTAAGTAACTACCGACCAATTAGCTTACAACCAAATTTATACAAGCTGTTCGCCACATGTGTGAAAGAACGCCTTGCACAATATATTGAAAAACATCAACCAGTAGAGCAGGCAGGCTTTAGAAAACAATTTTCAACAATAGACCATATCCACACATTGGAACTTATTATTGAAAAATATGAGGAAGTCAAATGTTCACTCTACCTTGCCTTTATTGACTATGCAAAGGCGTTTGACACAGTTTCTCACGACAGTATGTGGAAAGCGCTAGAAGAATGCGAGGTACCTTCGGAGACTATAGAACTCTTAAAAGACATATACGGAAAAAGTACAAGTAAGGTAAAACTAGATAAAAAAGGTTCCGAAATACATATATGTAGAGGCGTTCGCCAAGGGGATCCTATATCACCGATAATTTTTATTGCCATTTTACAAAGCATAATGAAAACACTGAAATGGGAAAACAAAGGTATAAATATTCAAGGCCATTTTCTTAGTAATCTTAGATTCGCTGATGACATCGTCCTCTTCTCAGAAAATGCAAAACAACTGGAAAAAATGATAAAAGAAATACATGATGTCAGCTATGAAATCGGTTTGCAATTAAACATAACTAAAACAAAAGTTATGACAAATAATGTGAAAATTCCTATACATATTAATAATGTTCTTCTAGAATATGTTCAAGAGTATATATATCTTGGCAAACAAATAGCCTTCAAAAAATCTCGACAAAGAGATGAATTAACTAGACGTGTTAACCTGACATGGAATAAGTTTTGGAGCTACAAGGAAGCTCTTAAGTCCAACCTACCAATCACACTCAAGAAATATATTTTAGATTCATGTATTTTACCATGTCTCTCTTATGCTTCACAAACTTGGATATTCAACAAATACACGGAAAACAAACTACTTACAACACAGAGAGCCATGGAACGCAGCATACTAAATCTAAAATTGAAACATTGCAGAAAAAATAAGGACATAAGGAAGACAACCAATGTGATTGATGCTCTCCAACACTGTAAGAGACTTAAATGGAAATGGGCTGGCCATATTGTACGTATGAGTGATGATAGATGGACAAAAAAGATAACCATGTGGAACGGTCCAACAGGCAAGAGAAGCAGGGGTAGGCCAAAAGAGAGATGGCTCGACGAAATAGTAAAAATCACTGGAGCAGACTGGAAAGATAAGGCGAACGACAGGACGACGTGGAGAAACAAGGAGGAGGCCTTTACTCGTTGAGAGGTCCTTAATATTTTTAAGTAAATTTCTTAGGTTAATTATATTTTTATTTAATTTTTATGTTATAAGTTAGTTAAGTATATATAAACAATTGTAACTTTATTAAGGAAAATAAAAGGCTTTATTATTATTATTATTATTATTGCTTCCACTTTAGAGTGTTCATTTGGGTTGTCAAGTACAAGGCGATGTACACGTATGTAGACAGTTAAAGTGTTGGGGTGATGAGTGTACCGCTAAAACTTGTCTGTTCACGAGGGTTGCTGTGATATTTGTTTCAATCGTGTTTTCAATCCAAAACAACTTCTGTTTTGAAGTCAGACTTTTAAAAATGACCGGAGAATGAAACTCTTTACACAGATTTTAACTGGGATAATTTAAAAAGAAACCTTGCCTTATTTTTACGTCACTCGCGCATTCTCCGCGCCCCCCATCGACGTCGCTGCCCAATGGTCGCCCTCGCAATGGTCCTACCTCAGGAAGTGAGCCAACGTCTTTCTTCACTCCTTGTGCACGATTCCATCGGCAATAATAAAGCCAGCCAATTGATTCCAATATTAAGACCAGATAATAATTAAATAATTTACTTGCTCCGAGATAAAACCGTAATTAGTCGGCTTAATTTTTTGTTGGCTTTTCGGATCATTTGTTAGGCTTAAGTAGGCAATTAACATCTCCAGGGTTCTGATCCCTAGTAGTAATGTGAATTGTGTCGTGTTTCATAAAAAATCATAGCGATAGATAGATAGATAACACTTTATTGCACAAAGAGGACATTACATAGATAAATTTAACATTTTAATCAATTTAGCGATATTTATTTATTTGTTATATTTTGTATCTCCTGAAATGTATAATCTATCTTAAGGAAGTGTAAACTCTAAGGCTTTCACGGCCGGCGTTGCATGTTGTATGTATTGCTTCCGGGTGGTTTGGCCGTGGTCTATGTGAAACTTTTGTTCCAGACGTTTCGTCGATCACTGCGGTCGACATCTTCAGTGGTTCAGGTCCGAGCGGCGACAAGAGCGTAGAACTCTCCTTCGCGGTGTCTTCTCTGATACTGTCATCAGTATCAGAGAAGACACCGCGAAGGACAGCCGTGAAAGCCTTAGAGTTTACACTTCCTTAAGATAGATTATACATTTCAGGAGATACAAAATATAACAAATAAATAAATATGGACGGATAAATATGGATATGGATATGGATGGATAAATATGGACCTGAACCACTGAAGATGTCGACCGCAGTGATCGACGAAACGACTGGAACAAAAGTTTCACATAGACCACGGCCAAACAGCCCGGAAGCAATACATATCTTAAGGAACCTTTTGTGAGATGAAAATAAACAAATGATTTGAATATATGTTTGAAAATAACACTGCTTCATATTTCATTATCAATTATTAAAATGGCAATCAATCAATCAATTATTATTAACAGGAAATTCCGTTGTTTAAGGACTATAATTGCCGCTACTGTACCTACTAATAATACGTTTTGATGGCCGACGTGGCTCAATGATCTGTAATATTGACTTTCGAATCTCGACCCTGGTTTTAATCTCTTTTGTGGCAAATATTTCTGTGATCATTATAGATTGTCGCTGAAATTTGTATAGGTTCTATTTGCAATAACATCTATTAAAACAAAAAAAAATATGGATTTTAATGGTGGAGTTACGAAGTAGCAATAATAAAAGTGCAACTTTATGTCTAACCACTTCCTTTAATAATTGGCTAAGGCGTAATTACATTATTATATTATATTACGTATTAAGAGTTGCATAAATATAATGTGAAATTATTGGTAAAAATATATAAGACTTCAAGCTAAAATTTGTGAGGTTGTAGAGGGTACACTCTGGATTTACTAAACTGATTTTGAAAATTCTTCTACCAATAGAAAGCCACGTTATTTTTGAGTGTATCCTAATTATTGTTTCCACATGAATACAATCTGGGCATCTTCAAGTCACGAGTGAACAGGTATCTTCTAGGCAGGAGTGAATCATCGTAGACCGCATCATCACTTAACATCAGGTGAGATAGTGGTCAAACGCCTGCCTATTGTGAATAAAAAATATAAATAAAAATTATCATCAAGCTGTAAAAGGCGATTTCTTGACATGAAGTGTATTTTTATATGATTTGAAATCGTTTTCTCATTTTATGTATATTTATTAATAATTTAAACAAATTATTAGGTAGTAGTGAAAAGAATGAAACATAGCAGTTTAAGGGTATACGTAAAATCATTCTTATCTATTTTAAAATATTTTATAAAAATAAAATACAATATAATGCAAAATTCTTCATTATGATCACCAACGTAAGAAATAAAACTAAATACTTTATTTAACGAGCCTAGGCGCTTTCACTATTGCGACCCTAAATATTATACTTATAACCAAACTTAAATTTTACTCATTGTTAAGACAAATAAAATAAAAATTGGGCCAATTTTCATAAACTATCCATGGCTACGTGGGTTGGAGGCATCGATGAGTTCTAGAGTCATTGTCTATTGAACATGTCTGTTTGACCTGTGTCTGGGTGTGTATATGTATATAGGTATATATATCAGTCATCAGGTTACCATAGTACAGGCTCTGCCTAGTTTGGGACCTGAAGACCTTGTGTGAAAGTTGATAAATAAAAATAAATAAATAAAGCACCCTTACATCAAAGGCAACAGAACCAATGTTGAGCAGGACAAAAGTAACTTTTACAAAGGAAACTTTTAATACATTTTTACAGTCCTTGTAGCATTATGTGACCTAGACTAGATGCATCGCTTCATAGCGACTACGATAAATATTCGTTATCGTTGATCACGTGATATATCGCTTTGAAGTGTCAATATCATACATTTTTTATGTTTTTTCTCGGCGTTAACGCTCGTAGAAGTTTACTTTGTCGGCTAGGGCAAGTGTATGTGTCTGTTTTCCAACAACACCTTCCGTGCTCACTTTAATTATTCTACCTCCCGTCTCCTTGTTTGTTCGGTTCTGAGTGACGGGGCACTTCTGTAGTGAATTGCTTCACGCAGTCACGCCGCAGGACTGTCAGTCCAGCACTAGTCTTTATTTACATGTCTTTGATCTCATCCATACTCTATTATAGTTTCTTTTGTGTGGGAATAACTTCCTTATCGACATGATTATGATTTTTCGAAATATGACTTAATGTTTTGTTATTAAAACTGACGTGGTTTTGACACATTATGAATGTATAAAACACGGGAATTACTCACGTAATAAGTCAGAGGGCTCCGATTATAGTTTAGTCGAACCGAGAGCGCGTCCGCGAGCGCCCCGTATTCTCCATGAAAATGACCACCATATGTGGTTGAAACTATAGTCGGAACCCTCTGACTTGTTACGTGAGTAATTCCCGGGTTTTATACATTCATAATGAATAAATGTGTAGTTAAAAAAAAAACCGTTGAAATTCTTCTACGAGTCGCAAATCGGTTCCATTTTCTGGTATGTTTTCAAATATATATGAAAAAAAAACAGATAATGGAACCGACTTCAACACGCAAAAGTGAGAAATAACTTGTTGAGGTCGGTACCATGATAGTTAAAAAGGAACTATTATCAAAATATTGTTCATGGCACCGACTTCAACAAGTTATTTTACACTTTTGAGAGTTGAAGTCGATTCCATTTTTCGGTAATTCTCTTTTACCCTTTTCCGTGACCTTTGCTACTCACGGGATCAATAATTATTGTGTATGTTCACCTATCTCTTCGTCCGCAGTTATAATGTTTTCCACGTATACGTAGCACTTTTCGGTTATTAGAATACAACTCAAAAACCGCTTGACCGATTTTGATAAAATACATGTAAAGCACTAGCTTTCAAATAAAAAAGAATCATCAATATCGGTCCACCCAGTCGTAAGTTGTTATGTAACAAACATAAACATAAAATAAAAACATACATACCAAATTAGAACCTCCTCCTTTTTTGGAAGTCGGTTAAAAATAGCGAGAAGATTCAACCTATATTACTGTAACATTGTAAAAAGAACCTTACTGTTATACGATGTCGTATAATCGTATGGTAGGATTTCGATGATGTATTTCCTGACTGTAAATGTAAAAACATTCGTTGTATCGTAACTTAATCATAATTATCATTGCCATAAAAAGTTATTTCTACAAAAATGTTGAAACTCTTTACCATTTTCCTTTCACCTACTCACAAAGTTATAATTAGATCATATTTTTCTTCAGACAAATCGTTCTGCAACATAACCTTTTTAAGATTATTTCAGACGGCGTACTTTGGAGACCGCTATTTTTATGCCGCGGCTCGACACAAACTCTCACGAAATTTCAAATTCCTCAGCGTACCTTTCTAACTCTTGGCCTTTTAGCTGTCGATCTTCGTCCGGACTCCAAATCTAATACACCTTGTTTGTGATACAATAGTGTTTTATCTTCGTGGAATATTTTGCCAAGTGTGAAACGGACTACTACATCTCAGTCTAGATCGGCCAGTTGCGCGGGCCGCACGTCATATCTATAGATTAGTGTATAGTGCAGTGACGTAGTGGGCTTGTCACGTGTTGACGTTGACATAGTGACGTAGTGACAAGACGGCGTTACGTCAGTGATTGGAGTAGACACAACTGTACTACGCGCTACGCTGACGCTACGGCTTTGTTGTCGTTTGGCAAAGTGAATATTATTTACCCGCTCTGTTATTGTTTTTCAAGTTAATTTGTTTAACTTGTGATCTTAGGTTACAAGTTTTTCAGTCGTCGTGTCAGCCATGTCCACTGCATTACAGTCCACTGACATTAGCCTCCCCCATTGATTCCCACAAGAAGGGATGAGAGGGGTGGGGTGTGGGGGGGGGGGGTTACCAATACTCGCCACGCTTGGTAGGCGGGTCGGCAAGTGCAGTATCTTTTGAGTCCCTTAGAAGGTGCTGATGCCTACCTTCTGGTATGTTGATCCCTTAGCTTTTTAGGATAACTCTTACGGCACCCACAGAAAGAGATTCTAGGCCGGTACCACCACGGGCAAGTTTTTCAGTAGGAAAAAGTTCATTTTAGTTTTACTAGGTGATGCCTTGGAAAGCGCTTGATCTATTAATTATAAAGTAAACGAAATGAATGTATAGTAATTAAATGGAATAAATATTAAAATAATTGCTGACCAATCGCGGTTAGTTTTAGTCGGCACCAAATAAATAGTGATTTATTTTACCTAAAACTACCCGCAATTTTAATAAAAAGATCCAATTGTAGGTTTGCTTTTAATAAGTGTCATACTTACTAATTTAGACTTTATTGTCACGATATAAGAATTTATCTTACTTATTTCATTTTCCAGGAGAATAACTACCAGTGACGCGCGAAATGCTTAAACCTCTTTCAGCAACAGAGTTACGGATCATATTCCACCCTGTAGAACTTTTTTCTTGACGCCCCAAATGAATCGCCTCTGTTCTCATCCCATCCCTCTCTTATTAAGACAGTAATTACTGGGCATGCTAAGAGTACTGTTAAACTTACAAACTGCATAATAATCAATTCATTCATTCATTCATTCATCGCAGCCATAGGATGTCCACTGCTGAACATATGCCTCCCTATATAGGGGGGATTTACCAATACTCGCCACGCTTGGCAGGCGGGTTGGCGAGCGCAGTATGGTTTCCTATCCTCAGAAGGCACTGCTGCCCACCTCCTGGTACGTGAGCCCTTAGCTGACTCTTACGGCACCCACGGGAAGAAATGGGGGAGTACTATTCTAGGCCGGTACCACCACGGCATAATATCAATTAATACTTCAACCAAACATTCTCTTACCACGCCTGCGTTATTGTCCTATTTCACGCATATTGTTTAGATAATTTGATTCAAAAACAGAAATATGTAAAAAACAGAAATAAGTAAAAAAAGGAATAAATATAGTTTATTCAATAAAACTGACGCTTTGACCGTTATTGGATTTACGTGCCTTTATTTTTTGAGGGTGAATACTGAATACCTAACGAAATTGGCAATTTATTTCATCAAATCGCACAAGTAAAATCCCTTCAAAGGTGGTATTTGGTATCACACTCATTGGTTCCTTTGAAGGCTCATGTTCAGAACATTTTCAACCATGTTACCGTTCTTGTTAGTTCTGCCAATTAGATGTAACCAAAGATATTTTCGGTTCCTTTGATTTGACATTTGTGTGGTTTTCGGGAAATCATATAGATACTAGGCCGCAAGAAAGCGAGTCGATAACTAATACCTTTATAATTTCCAGAATATTAGAAGTAGCTTCATAAAACAATGCATAATGCAAAGTCACAAATTAGTAATTATAATACATCAATAATTTTTTTAAAGTAAGATTTAATTACTTTACTTTTTTAGCACTTTTCACTAGATTTTGTTAAATTTGTTTATAGTTATATTTTTCTATTCTCATTCGGAAATTTATAGATTAAAAAATCAAAATAGAACTTGAATGGCAGTCTTTATAGACAATATATCGTAATAAATTTAAAAAATTACATTAAGATACAACTCTTGTATGACAACTGTATCGAAATGTTAACTTTTTAACCAATAAGATACAACTTCAGCGCAGGCGCGCGAATGTGGTTGAAACTATAGTCGGAACCCTCTGACTTATTACGTGAGTAACTCCCGTGTTTTATACATTGATAAATACTAAAGTAGTGCATTTGTGATAGTGCGCTTTGTATTTTGGAGTCATACGTAAATAAGGGTGGCGATTGCGCAGCTCGCGCGCCGCTCGCTAGCCGCTCGCGAACTGCGCATTCGTCAGGTCTGAACACACCCTTAATACAAACGTATTGAAGCTTTATCATTTTCTAAATACACAAGTTTTATTTTGCATGTAACAGGTTGATGCTTATTTAATTGCACCCATAGAAGTAATATGTAGTTGTACGTAGTACATATTAATTCTATGATTGCACCAAAGTATTTAAATGGCGTACCCGATGTCACACGCGTTAGCAATACAGAATCGAATTTCAGAATGACACATAGAATATGTGAAAACAGTAAAAAAAAATATATATAGTAAGGGTAACACCTCCACAGTCTGAATGAAACAGATAATGTTTACGCTGTTTATTGTTGTCATAAAACCCTATAATGAGATTACGTCAAAAAAAATATTTTTCTTTTTTAAAAACAACTGAAAAATATTTTTGTAAATACATGAGTACATATATTCTTTAGTTGTTTTTAGAACATAAAATCATTTTCATATCGAGCGATGCATTTTCTAATATTTATATTACAAAATAATATACGCGACGCAAAAAGCTACGCAGTTTGCAGTCCAACTGCGAATTGTTAGATAAACTCTACCTACACGATTTACAACCGCACAAATTTAATTCAATCCTCAGCTAATTCCGTACGCGGATAAAAAAGGGAATCGCCGCTCGGGCATTTAATTTGAAGTAGATAAATAAGCTTCAATATTTTTGCGTAGAGGAGCTATCTGACATTTTGTGTAAGGTGAAAGTTATGGGATGTTTTTTTGAAATGAGAACACTAAGTATATGCTATTGATATGCTACACGTTTAGAAGGCTTGTAATCCAAATAACTTATATACATAAGTTTTGATTCCAAGTTTTGTTTGTGAATGGTCTGATAATTTATATTTTTGGAAACTTTATTATTTTACTTGTTCTTTCGATGAGGTTCTTTCATTGCTCAACATCCTTAACTAGGTGTATATCTATAAAAAATGTAAGCGACAATTATTGTTTGACACATTTTCTTTTTGCTTAATTTCTCTGGAACAATTGTTTATACATAGAAATAAATTATAATAATATAAATTTTAATTATATGTTATTAATTATATACAAATATTTTTTAGATATTTATATTATTTAGATTGAAGATAACTGAAATTCAAAATATATTTATTTATTTTATTTCATTTATAATGTATTTATATATGTCACTAGTACATATAATGATTAACATGATAAATCACATCTTTTATTGTACAATCACTACATGAATGCGCCAATAAGTAAGTAGAGATCCAACACATAGATAACTTTGATAAAAATTAGAAATCCATAAAGAACATAAATGCCCATTAGATCGTGAGAGTGATCTATTTTAGGCAACCATGTACAGACAGCAAAGTACACATCTATTAAAAAAGACAAACGGTCGAATTAAGAGCCTCCTCCTTTTTTGAAGTCGGTTAATTAAAGAGATAATGTCGTTTTTAATTGCGATAATTACACAAAAATGTAATTATTACACTTATAAGCGTGATTATACACAAAAATATTAATGATAGTTGCACTAATTGCTCACTGCATTTTCTTTTTTTAGAGTGTTTGTTCTAAACAAATAATATGTAGGTAAAAAACTACATCAAACCACCTCAATTAAAGTGCGTGCTCACCAGTAGACATGGAGAAATGTTATGAAGCGAAGTCACTGCGGCAGAGATAACGAGGTCAGCGTCGCAGACTGGATGACGCCGACTGTATAGTGTCACAGTTGCTCAGGACATTACAGTACGACAAGTTTGTGTATAATTATGTATTTCTAAAACTATACTTATTGAAACTGGATTGCACTTGGTGGAGCTATCCGCTGAACGTTTTCTTGAAAAAATGCCCAATCACTTCAAGTGTGTCTATAAAATTTGACGAGTTCCCTTGCTTTTTCAGGATCCTATCATCCGATCTTGACCATGGGATAGCCTGGGAAGTTTATATAACCTTAAAACCAAAAATCCGTTACAGGCATCTTCGATGAGTTGAGAGTATCTTTTCTTCTGGATTTGGTTCATATTATAACTAGCTGACCTGGCAAACGTTGTTCTGCCATATAAATTATCGAAAAGTCAAAGTGACACGACACTTCAATGATCGACGGTTGAACTATTCAGATAATTATTTGTTTATACAAAAATATTAAATTGCGATAACAAAATGGAGGGTTAAAATTGGGGGGTGAAAAATACTTTTTGACCTATTCTCAAACCTACACACAAATGTACACAAAAAAGTTCTTAAAAATCGGTCAAGCCATTTCGGACGAGTTTGTTTGCATACACTGTGACACGATACTTTTATAGACGTCTTAGATATTTTTAAAAAAGGAACGTTTTGGTATGACTTCCTAGATTAATTCGGTGTCACGCATTATAGTCATTGACGCCTGTAAGAAGTGTCTTAGTATCCCTCGTATCCCACCTCGTGTGTTTTAGATAAGGTATTTTAGTTATTTAATAGTCACTGCAGCCGTCACTGCAGCCGTCACTGCTGAATCAATTTCTTATTATTGTAACCTAAATTCGTTTGAACTTAGATAAGAACAACCCCTTAACTATATTATCGCAACAGAATAAATACGCTAATAAATTATCAGCAGTATCATTAATATTAATCAATATCAGCGGTCAATCTAGGACACGAGAAATTGATTTGTTTGTTCAATAGTTTCAATTGTATAACACTCATAGTTTTATTGATCCTCAGTACAAGCGAACTGAAACGTGGTCTCTGACTATGCGCCTTGTAAGCAGGCTGAGAGTCGCACAACGAGCTATGGAGAGGGCTATGTCGGGGTTTCTCTACGGGATGTAATCAGAAATGAGGACATCCTTAAAAGAACGAAAGTCATCTATCACGCTGGGTCACATAACCCAGCAGATTAGAAAGCAATACATACATTTTAGTATAAAAAAAGTATTTAAAAATAAGGAACAGGTGAAACTTAAACAACGCTAAAAAAACATTAACAAAGAGCTTTTCTTTCATAAAAAAGAAACCATATGAAGTTATGTAAGTTGAAAAGATATAAATCGGTAAGTACTAAAAAGCAATGGCTCAACTCTTGTACCTGGATCTGGCTTCAGCTCACGTATGTGCACTTTCTGATGGTTATCTTTTCGATACCAAAAGGGATCTATGTCGAATAATTATCTACAGGTACTACGTAATGACGTTGGTCTAGCATACCATACATTTCTACTCAAAATATATGTGCTCTGTGAATGAATTGATTCATTACGATGGTGCGATGAGTGTAAATTCTTGTCCCGGGTCTTGGGTATTTGTGTTCTGTGATTGTGTGTCCATGCCTCCCGCGAGACAGGACATCCTAGTGATGGGTGTGAAAAAAAAAATTACACAACACAATCGATACACGCTCACGCAACCATATTTATCTCCTACTCACTCATCCCTTCTTTCCCCATACTATCGACCCGTCTTCCGTTTCCCCTAAACTAGGCTTGTAGACAACGGGGTCAGATCCGGAGACTAGCCGTCGCCAGAGATATCGACTGAGCTGAACAGCTGATGGGCCAAGATTTTAGTTGCCTTCGAGAGAGCAGAGCGAATAGTGGAACGCGCCATTTTTGTTTTTACCCGCGAAACCATGTGCAAGTGACATTTATTTTATCTGTGGAAGCTGGTTCGGGTGTGATTTGAAAAAATAAGTATTTATTATTTTATTAATATGAGAGTTTAAAAATAGAATACGTGTTAAACAACGTTATTAGATGGGGTGAATGGCATATATTTTTTTTATTTAACGATGTCTAAATAGTAATTGGATCGTTTACTGTCTTAATAGTCATTTTAATTATGGTATATCATTACGACGTTGTCTAGTTAACTAGTAAGCACATTTTCTTAGAAGGTAAATTACATTTATGCATATAGCCGTATAATTAAAGTACGGGAACTGGTCCGTAATTTAAAGCTTCTTTTGTCTCGTTACAAGAACAAAGGACGAATCCGTATTCACTAAGAAATAAGGGCAAATTTAACTCATGACCTAGCACTTTGTTCTGGACTCATTATTTTGCTAACATTTTAATCTTTATATTAATCATATTCTTCACTATAATCATATACTATTTAATATTATGAAGATACTAGCTATCTTTCTCACCCCCATATCCCTCCCCTTTCGCCTCTCTATCTCATACAATGACAGGTAATAGATGAGTATCTACTACAGACTTTTAAACCTCTTCGGTATTATTATGTACCATACGCACGTAAACATATACTAAATAATCAATCCGATAGGCATGATTTCCAATAGCAACTTTTTGATCTCTTACGTCTTTTTTGTTATTTCCTAGTATGGCAACAACCGTGCAACTATTTTCCCGCTTTGTGACGTGTTGTCCTATTAATTGACAAGACAGGCTTTGGTGTACATAATTAGAAGTGAAACTCTTCCATAAGATTTTTCTGTAATGCATATGTAGGTACTCATCATCCCAAGGCTCTTTTAGGCCCATGTTCTTTTTCCGAATGATGCTCTCATTAGGCCAATTTTGATTGTATCCACCAAAACTGACTTGCTTATGTCCTGGTAAATGGCTCCATGGAAAAGGTGTTATACTCGTATTTGTATCAACTTCGAACTGGATTAGAACATAAACATTAAATTAACGCGACAATTGTGAAAGTACAAAAAAGCTACTTATTAGTATGTTGAAAATTAATTGCATTAGGTAATCATACTTTATCCCATCTGATTATATAACAATAACTAATATAATATATATTTTTTTATCACACTTAAACCCCTGCACTAGGATTCCCTGTATCGCGGGAGGCTTGGACACACTCATTCACAGCCCACAAAAATCCAAGACCCGGGACAAACACTTACACCCATCGCACAAATGTTTGCCCCTGACGGGATTCGAACCCAGGGTCCCGGAGACACAATAGTCATGTCACAGACACTAACCACTGCGCCACGGCGACCGTCAATTAACAATTTATTGACCTGATAAATAAATTGGACAACAATGAACATATTAATATATGAAAATGTTGTATATATATTGAATATGAGTATTTCTTTAATTAAATACCATAATCTATCGGAATAGTCCTCAGACACCGCCGGGAAAACAAAAGGCGCAGGTTTACTAACTATGACTAAAGTTATTTTATCAATTCATTGATATATGTAGGTAGATACTTTAATTTCTGATCTCCCATACAATTGTTGCATGGATAACTGATGGACCTATCTAGTTTTAAAATATTTTACGATTTTATGAAGTGTATTATGCATGCGGGATCAACGAGGATTATATGGCGTCAAAATGTTAAAAACATCGTTTTATATGCAGGCGTCTATGTAAATTGACGAATTTTTGATCAAATTCGTCAAAATCGCATTGGAAATATTGCTATATTTGTCTCGTATTTTTAAAGTTTGAAAAGGAGGATGGTAGAACCAGCCTTGCTCCCGAAAACTGAAATGACAACCCGTTCATGTATTCTTTATATTTGAAAATTTAGATTATATTTTTGTGGATTCCGTGAATAATTTGCATTATTTATAAAGTTGGGAATCAGAAGTACTTTTATTTTATTTTATTATGTGGTGTTTGTAGTTTTCGAACGCACCCTATACTTCGCATTATGTTTGTTGCGTTCGAATAATTACGCTCAGAAATTAATTGTTATTGTTACTCTATAATCTATAGTCAGCTGCTCTGTAGACCCGGACTGCGTTCATAAACACACCCATTCATAATTCATAATAAGTAATCTGTATCTGTAGCGCGATCCATGCGATATTGCTTTCTCTGTCTACGACGATATAGATGGATAGCGATCCATTGAATGGTTCGCATATGGACGTGTAGTTAGCATACTGATACAGATGATTTTCCATAATAACTTTTTACTCCCAACTTCTAGGAAAATTATTGAATATACAATGTATTTATTGCTCTATCGATACGTATAAGTTTCATTCATGAACGCGGTTTTTTACTTCTAGGCTGCAAATGTATGGGAGTCTGCTATCCTCCTTTAAACATTGAATAAGCCATTTTTATTTTAAAGTAGCCGATTAAAATAAAAAGAATATTTTAGTTTTGTGAGCTCTATTATGTTTTTTCAGATGTTTTTATGAAAAATTGACGGTCGCCGTTACTCAGTGGTCAGTGACATGACATGTGTATATCAGGGGCCGAATCCCTACAGGGACAAACATTTGAGCGATGAGTGAGGTGTATTTGTCCCTGATCTTGGATATTTTTGTGTTATGTGCTGGAGGCATGGAGTCCATGCCTCTACGTGCCACAACGGCTAAACGGTACCTACTGAATACAATTTGGCACCGATATAGTTAAGAACCTAGAACACTTTTAAAATCAAAATAAACCGTCATGGGAAAACCGTATATAATTGAAACCGCGAGGCACATCTAGTATTATAATAATAGGTTTCATAGCTTCGCTATAAAGTCACTTTTTCTGCCAAATTAACTCTGACGTGACGAAAAGAAGAAAATATCGGAGACAGATCGGAAAAAATCGAGGATTGTCGAGACGGCGCAAATCGATTTAGAGTTAATCCATCACCATCCTCGGCATTTCACGTTGACTCCTTTGTGAATCCCGCTCCCTTATTCTGAAGAATTGGGAATAACGCCCCAGGAATGGGAATAACAGCCGTGGAATTTGGTAAAACCTATGCTTAAATGGAATTTACTGTAGCTATCTCGATGGTTTCAAATTTGTAAAATGTATAACTGAATGGAAGACGTATGAATACGGGCAGTATATAAGTATTTCAGATATAGGATTAGCGCAAAATAATAACGCAGTCATGGCTGAGATGATGATGATGATGAATAATGCAGTTCTTTTTAATTCAACAATTTATATGTTATATATTTTATTCATCACAGTAGTTTTTAGGTACATATTTTTTATGAAGTATTGGGCAAACAAGAGGACGGGCTGCTTATTAATCTGTAACATTGGAGGCATTTAGAAACGTTGCCTATCATTTTTAAGATTTTTGCATGCCATGACCAAGGGATACGGGGATTCATTATGATAGGTTAATAAAATACAGACTACAGCCAATGGTAGTGATTCTTAAATTAAATACATATAGAAAAAAAATCTTTTCTAATATAATAGTAATCCTTAATTCTCAAGGAAACATGTTCTTTGTACAAATAAAATATAGTTTAAAATCTCATTATTCTATCACTACTGGTCCCATATTAAGCTACAACGTGTATCGGACAGCCCTAAAACATTTATTATTAAAAGCCTCCTTAATAACAATAGCAACAGATTACCACATATTGCTCTGAGAGTTGCTTCAGGTGCTAGACATAAAACGCAGTTACTATTATTTAATCTGTGTGTAAACAAATTCCTAAGACCTCTAGCGTGCTAGGTCTAGTTTCCCACTATCTCGACTTGCTGTCGGCATCATTTGAATAGATGTCTCTGTGAAGGACAGCAACGTAACGTATAAGTGATTTCTGAACACTATGTTATCCTGTGTTGTGTTGTGCTCATGGCATTTTCAAATGAGTATTGCCATGCTTTGAAGAGCAGGGGGATGGTTTTCAGAAATTGAATGGTTTGCGACAGGCAAGAGGTTAAAACGCGAATCTTAGAATAATATAAAATCTTTCTACATTCTCAAATGTATAGTTATTGTGGAGTAATATAGGCCTAGATAGTTTAGACGTATATGAGCAATGTAACATGCTAGGCGAACTACGACCGCGTCCGCGAGCGCTCCGTACTATCCTTGAAAAAGACCACCGTTGTAACCTTCTGATTTGCTACGTAAGTATTTCCCGTGTCACACGTGTCTAAACCGGAGGGTCGTCGCCCGTGGATGGGACGGTCGCCGTGCCTCAGTGATCAGTGACACTGACTTAGGAACAGTGACCGTGAGGTTTGAAACCCGGTTGGGGCAAACGTTACCGTGATGAGACTAGATGTTTGTTCTCGAGCCTTGGATCCTAGTGAGTTTGTTTGTTGTTTTGCCAAATTTAATTTAAAGCTTAAGCTTACATTATTATTAAAAGTAAAAGTTAGCTGTGAATTTGAGGAAGTGAAACCGCACAAACATTTACAATTCTTTTTTTTTATTTACACATAATAAATCTCGCGGGCGAAGTCGCGACAGCGGGCTTAGACAAGATGCATCGATTTTCTTTCTAAAACCGCTAACGACGAATATATTCGTTCTCTCACGTGATCAAACATGACACATAGCTTTAAACTCTTTAAAGTGTCAATCTCACATATTTTTTACCTTTTTTCTAGCGTTAACGCTTGTAGAATGTTACTTTGTGTGTCGATATTTGTTTGTGTTGAACTATTTTAATTCATTTCTAATTGATACAAACATAATATAAAAATAATTTAGAATAACAATAAAATAATCTAACTTAAAATAAAAACCTTAAACATTTAATAAAAACTAAATTAAATCTAAAACGGGCCCCTGCGGCATTGTACCCAAGATGCTGGCAGCGTTTCCTCTTTGTATTGCTAGGCCGTTGAGCGAGGAAGCTGCCAGCTCTTCGGTCTCCTGAGACGTCAACCAGTCTCTTGGAGATTTCCTTGTAGAAGTTGAGCGCGCTAGGACCCCACGGGCCAAGGGTCTCGACACCGAAAGGAACAAATAATTTTTAATTTTATTAAAATTTAAATTAAATTAATTAAATTCTAATTTTTAATTCGAATTGGTAAATTTTACATTTCAATAAGTTTAAAAGCCAACGTTTAGATTACAATCAACCGATTTCAGTCTTTTACAGATATCCCAATGATTATAATTATTGATGTCATACTTAGGACATTATTATTATAGATGACTATGTCATAAAAAAAACATCCAACATAGATACGTGAAACGTGATTTCATACTGGGGACGCCAGTATGAAGGCCGAACGTCCCCTTTGTGATGTGTGGGGGGGATTGTATGCTGAGACAAACTCAGTGGGCCTGAGCTCTAAAGCTAGGTGCGGTGGATCAAAAACGTTAACGTCATGAGACCCTGAGCGGTTTGTGGACTGTATTAATTTTTACCATAGGGATGATTCGCGGTGCGGCAGAGTGACGTACACACAAACATCGGTGCTGTAAGGCAAGTTGGCAGCTGTAGGAAGGACACGGAAAGATAGGTAAAGCACACGCCTACCTTGACTGAAGATTTCTTCCTCGTAGGGTGGGTGCTGGAACAGGCCGGCGATGATCCCGCTAATACCAATTCACAGCGGCGGCGCGCGGCGTCGGTAAGATGGCTGACGCTCGTGCGTTTTGCCCGAGCTGGCTTGCCGCGGTATGCTACCAATGTCCTTACACGAACAATGTCAACTAGTCCAGCACTTAATGTCGATGTAACGATCACTACACTAAATATATTGTTGTAGTATGCGGCGGCGGGTGTGCGGCCACCCGGTGCGTCAGTGTCGAATCTTCTTCACAGCGCGTGCAGTGTGCCGGGTGGCGAGTGCGCGACGTCTCTGGTCGAGGGTCGTTTTCTCACTGGTCGCAGCGCGTGCGACGGAAGGTGATGCTAAAGACGTGTGCGAAAGGAATGCGTGATAGAGGGGAAGGACGGGATGCCAACATGCCTCATTAGCGGTAATTAGGTCACCTACTCGCGGAAACACGCCCCTAGCCTTAAAGGGTTGCCTTTAAAAAAAAATAGCAAAAATCATAATAGTAATTAATATAATGCGATTGCTAACCTAAAATAATGCGTATGCCTAACTTACTGGTAACTTGAAATTAAATTAATTAACTTGGATTTTTATCACTATACTAGAGCTACTGACTGGGCAATGGGCATAGCCGAACGACAGGACGCACAAACCTTCCTTTACTAGTCCTAACGGTGACTACTCTTGCTGTACCATCCTTCGAAGGATGCACAGCTTCGACTACGCCTAATGGCCACGAGAGCGGCGGTGCATTGTCGACAATAATGACCACCACCGACCCCAGTTGAATTGGAGTGGAGGGGGTGGTCCATTTAGCTCTAGACTGCAATTGATGCAAGTACTGGCTCTTCCAACGTTTCCAAAACGATTGGACCATCCTATCCAATAAGGAATGTCTCTCGCGTAAGTTAGATACCTCTGCGTGAGGAACAGGCAACGATAATAGCGGCGCTGTATGAAGAAAGTGAGCCGGCGTGAGAGCCGAGGGCTCAGCGGGATCACAGCTCAATGCTGTGAGCGGGCGCGAGTTGATAAGTGCTTCAACTTGAGCAAGCACCGTGAGTAGCTCTTCGTACGAAAGTATCTGCTGGCCAATGGCCTTAAATAAGTGTGACTTTACTAGCTTCACCATAGATTCCCACGCACCTCCCCAATGTGGACTAAGAGGGGGAATATGCTTGAAGTCAATGCGATTCTCCGTAAGCTCATGTTCAAGATGTGGCCGAAAGTCATCCAAGAACTTATAGAGGTCACGCAGATATGAACGACAACCTACAAAGTTTGTAGCGTTGTCAGTGTAGAGACACTGAACTGGACCGCGGCGGGACAGAAAACGCTTTAGTGCAGCAAGGAAGCTGACAGTACTAAGGTCAGTTGCGATCTCAATGTGCAAACAACGAGTTGTGAGACACGTGAATATACAAAGCCACGCTTTTCGGCTTTTGATTCCTCTACCACGAGCTGGCGTGTACTGTAGGGGCCCGGCGAAATCACAGCCGGTGTGGGCGTACGGTTTTTCTACCTGGTTAACACGATAAGCAGGTAAGTCCGCCATCATTGGAAAAGTTGGCTGCGGTTTTGCTCTGAAACAAGTATTGCACTTGTGAATTCTGTGCCGAATAACTCGGCGTGCGGAAAGTATCCAATATTGATGCCTGAGTATTGACATCAACAGTTCGGGGCCTGCATGTAAATGTCTTTTATGATAAGCGTCTATGATCATATCGACCACGTGATCGTGCTTTGGCAAGACACACGGGTGTTTTTGCGAATAATCAATAGCGGCGTTAGACAGGCGGCCTCCGACGCGTATTATGCCATTATCATCTAAGAATGGTTTTAACCTTTGCAAGGCGGGCGAACAATTTTGACCGTTTTTCAGATTATTTATGTCGTCAGCAAAGTATTTATTTTGCAACGCTAGAATAACTTTATTCTCTGCGAAATCTAAATCTAGACGAGTGAGCGGTCTGTGCGGTAACACTCTTACAAAGCGACAAACGAAAATTACCGCTCGCAATAACTTCGACCAAGACGACATACGTTGTGCGAGCGTATAAATTGGAGATTCTGGTGCGGGCGCTGTAATAGCATGCGTAAGCGGCTTTAAATCTGGCACCTCAGCGACATCATCATGGGTGAATTCTGCGATAGGCCATTCTGCGGTATCTTTAGAAGCCCATGGTGGGCCTGAAAACCATAGCGGATGATTTATCAGCGAGGCGGGGGATAAACCACGCGACAAGCAGTCTGCTGGGTTGTTGGCTCCAGCTGTGTAGAAGAAACAGTTGGCAGGAATATTGTCCACAACCTTGACCACGCGATTTGCGACGAACGTCTGCCATCGATGAGGAGCAGAGTTTATCCAACATAGAGCAACCTTTGAGTCGGTGAAAGCATAGACATTCGAAATTTTATATTGCGGTTCAAAATTGTCTAGTACATTTCGCATCAGCTTTGATAGAAGAACTGTTGCGCATAGTTCTAACCTGGCGACAGATACAGTTTTGAGCGGTGAAACTTTAGACTTAGAGCATACGAGCTGAATCGTCCTGTTGTCACCTGCAACCACCTGCAGGTAAACTACGCCACCATATCCCCGAGAACTTGCATCCGCAAACCCTAACAAGTTAGCTACGCACCCCTTAATCACTCCCAAATGGCGCGGTATGCGTATTTTATTGAGCGCGGGAAGTTCATTGCAAAACTGAGCCCATAAGGCTGCGATGCGCTTAGGAGGCGTGTCGTCCCAGTCACATTTCAAGAGCCAAAGTTCCTGTATCAGGAGCTTGGCGTACAATATGACGGGAGCCACGAGACCCAAATTATCCCACAAACGTGCTACAACCGATAAAATGATGCGTTTAGTGCATCCCGCCTCTGGAGCGGAAACTTTAAAATAAAGGTTGTCATCAGATGTGTCCCAATGCGTACCGAGTATCTTATGAGGTACGGCGCCTTTATCGATTTCTAGATCCGAAGACGCGCGATGCGATGCGGGAATATTGCGTAAAACAGCGGAGGAATTACTGGTCCACTTGACAAGGTCAAAGTGACCGCATTTGAATAATTCTATAAGTTCAGCACAAGCGGCTACAGCGATAGCTTCACCGTTCTGTGATGAGCTATCCGCCATTATGCTGAAGCACACATCGTCCATGTACGTCGAATTTGAGGCGATTGCGGCGGCTGTCGGGAACCGATGCCCTTCGTCAGAAATCAGCTGTTGAATAACGCGTACGGCGTGGAACGCACTGGACTTCATTCCAAAACAAACTCGGTTAAATTCGAAGACCAGAACCGGCTCCTGCGGGTGAAACCTGAAAAGGATTCGTTGAAACTTACGATCAGCTTCATTCATACCGATTTGCAAGAACATTTGGCGGCAGTCAGCGGAAACTGCAATTTCAAAAAGGCGAAATTTTAGAAGTATTCCATTCAAGTCACCCTGTATATTAGGGCCTGAATGTAATATCTCATTTAGCGACAGCCCTGTGCTGGTCTTACAACTAGAATCCAAAACCATCCGTACTTTGGTGGTTGTCTTATCATCACGTTGCACACCATGATGCGGAACGAAATAAGATGCGGCGGGATCAACATTATTAATTGGTCCTATTTCGGTAATATAACCCTTATCGACGTATTCGCGTATAATATCGTCGTAGGCGGTGCGCAGTGCGGCTGTTGATTCTAGTTTCCGTTCCAAGCACAGAAAACGTTTATATGCGGTTGAGTAAGAATCGCCCAATTTCTGGACATCGTCTCTAAACGGTAATGCGACAATGTATCTACCACTAGCATCACGCTTAGTGGTGGCGAGGAAATGATTTTCACACTCTAGATCGTCTTGGCTGCGGACAGGTGGGCCAGAAACTTCTTCAAGTTCCCAGAACTTCTTAAGAAGATGATCTAAAGACGGCTGGACAAGAGCGCAACATGCTGTTGTTGGCTTTGCGTATTGGGGCTTAGGTAGTAACATAGGAGCAGTACCCATAATTATGAAACCTAAAACCGTTTGAATGGCGAGCGGCATTCCATCAACACTGCTGTGTACCGAACCCGGTACTAACAGGTGGGGAAAAATATCTGCACCGAGAAGCACATGGATCTCGGAGGGCGTAGCGAATGTACTGTCCGCGAGCGGAAGCGAATTTATGCGTGAAAATGCGGATATGTCCACGGGAAATGAAGGTAATTTCTCCGTGATACGATCGACAACAAGTGCGGATACATCATAATGAATGTTAGATGAGAACCTTGAAAATATTCGGAACTTTATCGATCCTCTCACAGGCCTCTCAGAGCCACCAAAGCCGCGGACAATCATTTTATCGTCTGCGTTACAATTAAAACCTAAGCGTGCGCAGCTCTCACTCGTGATGAAGCTCCGCTCTGATGCAGAATCTAGCAGACATTTCACTAACTGTGCCTGGCCTGTCCGATCACAGATGATCACTTGGGCAGTCGACAGCAATACTGTAGTAGGTCGCATGTCTTTGATATTGCGATTGCGAGTTGCACTATTTTGAGTTGAGCGGGCAATTGACGTATGCAGAGAAGACACGTTATCACGAATTGTAGGCATGTGCGCGGCTACACCAGGTGCGTTACTATTGGGAGTACGAGCGCCGACTGTATTCGTGGGTTCAACGCCGGACACGCGTACCATTCCACTGTTGCTTGGTCGCGACGCGGTTTGATAAGCACCCTTATTGAAATGCAATAAGGTATGATGCCTTTGGTGGCAATTACGGCAGTTAAGGGCTGAGTTACATTCGTGAGTTCTATGCCTTAAACTGAGGCAATTTATGCACGACTTGTGTTCTTTGACGCACTTAAATCTAGCCGAAGGTGTCATATCGTTGAACTTGGGACACTTAAAAAAGTGATCATGCACCAAATTGTCACAAAGACATTTCATCGAAGAAGCCGATACGGCTACGTAAGCCTGCGGGTTGGGTGCATGACTTCGCGGTTTGGTTGCACCTCGTGTTGTTACTGGAGTGCTAGTACTAGGTTGCGTGTTGTGATATATTTTAATCTGTCCTCGTATGAAATCAGACAGCTGAATGAATGAGGGTAGCTTTATGTCGCGGTATTGAGATTCAAACGCACGTACTGTTTCTTGGTCTAACTTCTTCAACGCAACATGCAACAACATAAAATCTGTCAGGTCATTAAGATTCAGGTTTTTCAATGCGTTAGCGGCGGTAACAAATTGATCCATAAACGTTTGGAATTTACTTGAAGAAGCAGGGCCATTTAATTTAAGGTTGATCATTTGATCTAGGTAGGTTGATGCAAGAGTGCGAGTGTCTTCATACCTATCTATGAGACATTTTAATATTGTATCATAGTTATCAGCACACGGCGTGATACCTGAGAAAACCGCTTGAGCTTCATTAGACAGCTTTCCTATTAGATAATGTAAGCGTTGTGCGTTTGTGAGAAATTTATTCTCATGTACCATTGATTTAAATCCAGCGTAAAACAATGGCCAGTTCCGTATATCACCATTAAAGAACATCAACTCAATTGGCGGCAAAGATGGTGTTCTATATTGAACAGTGGCGCGGTCACCTAAACACTTCTGATCGTGATCAGAATTAGAAGAAGTTGGCTCAATTTGCTTCATAACGCGTTTTATGCGACAATATAATGCTTCAAACGAGCTTACAGAATGATAGTTGGGTTTAAATGACGAATCAATTGTGAGCTGTGCGAGGTTAAGTTTATCTATAATTTCTTTAAACTCAGTTCGAATATCCTCAATAGTTTCGACAGAACAAAGAAAATTTTCCTTACATTCTTCACTAGTGTGTGCACTGCGTGAACTGTCGTATATTGTCTGGAAATATTCAAAAAGCGTGTCCCTTTTGATTTCTAAAAGAATTATTTCCTTGGATTGCTTAGAGTCTGTTTCTGATTCAATTCTCTTTGGCAGCGGCATATTGACGAATTAATAAGTTACAATCGCTGTAAATAAATAATTACTACTGAATTTGAACACTTAATAAGAGTCGTCTCTGTCCACCCCTTCGGGAAAAAGGTGGTGAGCGTATGCCGAGCGGTGCGGTTACTGAACACAGCGATATGCGATCGAGCGATTAATAAATATATCAGGACATTATATCAATACTGACGTTTTATTACAGTATAATATTGTTTTATTTATAGTGTAAATACCCTTTTATACTAATCTAAATATTAGACTTTATTACCATAAGGGCTTACAATACATAATCAAAATAATTCGCACTCAAATAAAACCATCTTTTATTTTTAGTAAAATGAAACAAATTATATCAAGTGAGCGGACAAACCCCGGGTGTAAATTGTAGTATGCTATGAAACAGTGCGAGAACAAAAGCCCGGCTATAGCTAGTTATAGATTGATAAGTTTGACAGCGGTTTGCCTTAAGCAGCTCTCAGTAAGCGATAAAAGAATGCGCGATGAAATGATCGCGTGAGTACTTTACGGAGTTACAAGGGCATTAGGCATACTCATTTGCATAATTATCACTATGTTATCTGTATTGTGATTTTAGAAATGACGTAGGCAACGCTTATAAGACAAGTATGAGGCGAAGTAGAAGCGGAGAAGTTGCCTTAAGAAGGCTTATGTAATATTTGGTTTTAATACGATCTAGCCAATAAATAGCTAAAGATATAGATAAGCGGTATGTGAATAATACTGGACGCCTAGGTAAGCGGGCGCGGAATCTAAACGCATCTAGGTCTATTAGGCGGGTAAAATCGAGACGAATCTAGATTTGTAATTAAGCGGGGTAAGGACCTAGATGTATCTAGGTTTATGATAGGACCTAAGTCTAGAATTATCGTGACGGAGGACAAAATGGAGATACGGCTCGGAAGGACCAAAAGATGGGGACGCCAGTATGAAGGCCGAACGTCCCCTTTGTGATGTGTGGGGGGGATTGTATGCTGAGACAAACTCAGTGGGCCTGAGCTCTAAAGCTAGGTGCGGTGGATCAAAAACGTTAACGTCATGAGACCCTGAGCGGTTTGTGGACTGTATTAATTTTTACCATAGGGATGATTCGCGGTGCGGCAGAGTGACGTACACACAAACATCGGTGCTGTAAGGCAAGTTGGCAGCTGTAGGAAGGACACGGAAAGATAGGTAAAGCACACGCCTACCTTGACTGAAGATTTCTTCCTCGTAGGGTGGGTGCTGGAACAGGCCGGCGATGATCCCGCTAATACCAATTCACAGCGGCGGCGCGCGGCGTCGGTAAGATGGCTGACGCTCGTGCGTTTTGCCCGAGCTGGCTTGCCGCGGTATGCTACCAATGTCCTTACACGAACAATGTCAACTAGTCCAGCACTTAATGTCGATGTAACGATCACTACACTAAATATATTGTTGTAGTATGCGGCGGCGGGTGTGCGGCCACCCGGTGCGTCAGTGTCGAATCTTCTTCACAGCGCGTGCAGTGTGCCGGGTGGCGAGTGCGCGACGTCTCTGGTCGAGGGTCGTTTTCTCACTGGTCGCAGCGCGTGCGACGGAAGGTGATGCTAAAGACGTGTGCGAAAGGAATGCGTGATAGAGGGGAAGGACGGGATGCCAACATGCCTCATTAGCGGTAATTAGGTCACCTACTCGCGGAAACACATACGTTTCAAAAAATCGAATGAAACACATTGAAGCTGTATATAGAATAATAATAAATCTTTATTCAACAATAAGGGTTTACAATGTTTACAATATGTTAGGCTATTTTAGATGCACAAATTTATACAAGAGTACTGATGCTACTGCTGCCGAACTAGGCTTCATACCCGTGCCTCAGCGCTCTTCCTTGAGCGTTGAGGCATTGATAGCCGTTTGTATCAATTTAATAATAAACTTATAATCACTAGTATAAAAAACATTTGTCGTTTTTCAACTCAGTACAAGCTCAGGGTTGGATATTACCAAAAATCTTGTTTTACATAATACAAGTGATTACATTTTAAATAAGCGAAGCCGCAATAATAAATAAGTTTAGATTTGTGTTGTTCTATCAAAAACACCTCGACGATTTCGATAAAATTAAAATGTGACCACCCACCTGCGGAGACCTGCCCACCTTTTGAGCTAAAAAATATTTTTCCAAATCGGTTTTGGCGTCTTCGAGTAAACGGGGAACAGATAAATAATCCTTCTTTTATTATTCGATTTAAATTAATATTGTTTACTTTAACACGTTTTCTAACTATACAAAGGTTAATGACTTATCTATACAATCTAATCTAATTCATTATGCTACTTTTGTTAGCCTTAACAATACAAACAAAAATATGGCTCGATCATTTCAAGAATTTGTTTACGGCGCTCCTCAAAACTTGTAAATGTCCACATGAAACCTAATTTAGCTCATGACGAGTTTTTATGTACATAAGTAGGTATATTATTTACCCACTGTCGTATAGTATACATACGTTCAGCGTGACATTTCATCTGTACCTCTTGCCACGTGACTGAAGATATGTGGTACTTGAGCCATCCATTAGCCTCAACGTTGAATTCATAGTCGAACCGAAACAACTTCCCTGGGCAATACACACATCTCAATATATTGCCAGAGCATAATATAGTTCTCATATAATATTTGCCCCACAATGAATACTTTTCATAATAAAAAAGGGACCTAAGTGTTTCATAATAAATATGCCTTTGAATCCAGCTCGGTTAGACCTAACCTTTGAAATGGCTAGTAGCTTAGTCCTCTACCAAGCTCTTATCGAATAAAGCTCATTCCATAAAGCTCAGCCAGGGTCGATAATACCTGGAATGGGCAGGTTTCTTAGCTTGATAAAAGCTCTCATACATCTTACAGCAGAATCGGTGCTTTTATACTAGAAAGCTTTGAAAATATATGGAACTTTAAGAAGCGTTTGTAAAGTATTAATTTAATAAGTTCAGATCTGTAGACAAAGACACTCACGCTGGTTGATTCTTTTATCTGACACCCTAGGTGACATGTTTTCGCTGCGGTCAGGAGTTCAGCTTAAATGTATTACCATCTCAAAGATTTACTTGAAGCAAATCAATACTAATATTATAAAGAGGAGTTTGTGAGGTTGTAGGCGTAATCTCGAGATCTACTGAACCGATTATGAAATTTTTTTTATCAATAGAGAGCCACGTTATGTGTGAGTGTCTTAGTCTCTTTGTCATTATCATCATCATCCCAGGGTGAAACCGCGGGCCGCAGTATCAAGTGATTTGAAAACAATTTAATCAACAAGTGTAAATCAGTCATATCTACTAACCGCTCCCGGAAACGATTGTGTAAACGTGTGCTATCAAATCTGTGTTTGGGCGCCTATATCTCAGGATGATGACTATTAGTGAGGTTTGTAGGATTGTCTCCGAGTCACTCAATTCTTGTAGTAGATATAGGGTTCTTTAACGTCAGATGTTGGTGGACGTGCAGATGAATGGCTTGCTCGCTGAACCCACGCAGAATAAGTATATATATTCATCCGTACATATAGCTAGTACTCTAGCTATATGTACGAATGTACGGAAGCGAGTTATTGAATGTTCCATGAAAGTGACATGACTTCTGGATTTCCGGGACCCTCCGATCGAATCCCAGCAGGGCCAAACATTTATGCTATGAGTACAGGTATTTCTCCCGGGTCTTGGATGTTCTCTCTACCTCCATTTGTAAACAAATAGCAACTCAATACGCTCCATATAAATACAGTAACTAAAACTGCACATACCATTCCAAAGACCATAAAGCTTTAATCCAACGCTTTAAAGAACTGATACTTCTGGAAATAGACTAACATTGAACTAAAGCTGAAACACATAAACCGTAACTACTAAAAATAAGTGCACAGTGAGTGAATCTCGAACGTAAATCGCAAGTGATAGATACTAGCAAGATGGCGATGGTGGTGTCGACGAAGTCTAAAATATGCGTGTGTTCACTGTTAATGCTGGTACTACTTGGGATAAGCCTCGCTGTGCTGTCAACGGTGGGGTTCTTCGATTTGAAAGAACACCATTCTGTGGCAACCGCGGAGAAGTATACGCACAGTCTGAAGAAATCACCATCTCAGGTTGACAATGTAAGTGATAGATTTGATAAGATTTTTTTTAACAGTTTTTTTTGTTCCAAGACGTAAATGTCGGAGGATAATGTGCTTATGTGTACGAAGGCTTCAAAGGAAGCGTTCGGAGAACTTTCAGGACGTCCTAAATATATAGGTATATTTTAAATATTTAAACTAATTATAAGATTGTTTGAATCTCACGAATAATGTGTTTACGTCAGGCAATTAATTAAATAAAATTTTCCTCTAATCTGTTAGTACAGTTGAAGAAAAAGGTTCAAAATAGGTAAATAGAATTAATTAATTATTAATTAATTAATTAAAATACCTATATTTAATAAAAATATTTTACTAAAAATGTATTCAAAGATTATACAATATAATTACTTACATTATACTTATAATAATCTGGTAAATATAGTGTATACGTTTCTCGGATTGTAAATTCGATTTACAATTAGGTAGGTACTTAGTACCTCGGCGACCCGTCTTTGATGAATTCGTTTTCACAAAAATTGATTATAATTATTCATAATTTTTATTTGGGATATTACAGTTTTTCAAACTATTGCGTAGCTTAAATCGCGGGCCTTTAGCGTGGAGACCGAATCCAGAAATTCCGTAACGAAAATAACCTAACACCCCCCACTCCGACCGGTACAACGGTGATACTTTTTGGTTTTGCCAGCTATCGATGAATAGCAGAACTTTTAATGACTTTTTTGAAATATCACGCTTGTCTGTTTAGTTCAGCAACTTCCCTCTAGGTGGCATTAGTTGTATCGGCGTTACTGCATAAGTTATTAATATATTAATTGCATAAGTTGATAAAAAATGCTATGCTATAGCTTTACCGCGGCAGTCCCCGAGTTCCACACGTCTTTAAATATTCTTGTTTTATTTCTATATATCCCCGAATTTACTTTAGATAACGAATGGACTATATTCGTTATCTAAAGTAAATTCGGGGACAAACAAGAAACATAAATTCTTTTTTGTCCTTGAAATATAATTAATATTGAGGGACAGGTAAGAATTTTTATTCTTATTAGTCACCTCGTGGGGCCAAGACTCGGGGACAACAAGGAACAAACCAAAATATTGACACTTAAATAACTGAATCCATAGGCTCTCGCAATAATTGTGAACTGTGTTTCGAGTGACAATGGCTTCTCTCATGATCTTGATGATGCGCTCATATTTCATACAGAACCAGGTTAAACGTAGCAGTGTTTTTTAATGCTTATAAAAGTATAATAGTCACGTTTTTATATTATGTAACTATTATCACAGTATCTCGCTAATATTATTAAGGCGGAAAATCTGTTGTTTGTTGCTTGTATGTTTGTTACACCTTCACGCTGAAACGACTAAACGGATTTTTATGAAATTTGTAATTAAGGTTGCTTATCCCTGGGTTAACGCATAGACTTTTATTTATATCAAAAATATTTACTATTTTTATCTCAAAAATATTGGCTACAGGCCTCGCGCTGACTTGATGCGGCACTGTATGGTTACTATTAGATTGTTTAAACAGGTTTTAGTTTCTCTTTTAGAGTAGTCAATAGGCAATATAAGCAGCTTAAAACTGTCTGAAATCTCTGGGTCAAGTGATTATCTTAGCTAGCAACCGCATCTTATCATGATTTAGTGCGTGGCAGCGTTATTATTTATGTCACACACACGTGTATCTGACAGGTGACAGATGAGATATTAACAATCCAACCGTGTTAGATACTCTTCGTATATTATTCCAAATAACAATATTCGCGCAATTGTTCGTCGCCGACATCAGCTATTCTCATGTCCCGTCTCACGCACTAGCCACGCCAGTAACTCGCCGGCGAGTGGTACGTTGATCATTCTGAACCAATATACATATACCTTAAGCAGCTCGACATTTTCAATGACAGTTGAAGAATACCTATGTAATGTAAATTTGTTTTTAGGAAAATGTATATTATAGCATAGTAATCGTTCGGTTTTTTAACTGTAGACGTACTATTGTAATTAGGAATAAATAATGCAAAGTGAAAATCGGCTACACTCAAGTTTTTTATCGTATCGGGTTGAGTGCGAGATGGTAACTCCAAGTGGGTGTCACGCCTATGAAAAAGAACGCCTTAAGGTGGGTCCACATTTGTGACATTTTACCGAACATTATCCCAAGTTTCGACTTTGATTTGGAATCTCAGTCATTCAAGTAATAAAGCACTATACCGGCTGCTACTCATTCACACACAAACACGTAAACATACACATAAACCCAGACACAACATACACACTAATGCACCTAAAACCTACTAGTTCACATACTATGACAGTCTATAAATACATCAGTAAAATGTTAATCCGTTATAGGCCTTAGGTGTAAGCTACTTGTGCAGTAATTTGTTTATAAAGGGCTGTGGATTTTGAAAATAAATAAATAAAAACACGGGTCAGTACTGATAATGTAGACGTCTTTTGTTACGCGAATAATTGTCAGAAGCTTCCTCGCAACGATTCAATCCGCTCAGAACACTGAAAGCACAGAATATACGGCAGGATAATGTTCGGTTACGATCCACTAGCCGGGTCCAGTGTGGACGCTGGTCTGTGTACTATCACGCATCTAATTCACGTGCTACGAGCCGATCCATCGAAAGATTTTTTTCAAAGGATGTTCTTTTTTAATTACATTTTTATTGGGAATAGGCAAGCGTTTGTCCACTATCCCACCCGATGTTACATGATGATGCGGTCTACGATGGAGCACGCCTGCCTAGAAAATACTTATTTCGGTATTTTTTGTATTGTCCGCGTGGAGACGTACACCTCCGTAACATCGCTTCTGCTAATCAAACGCGATTGTAGCCGCTTTTATCCTTTTATTATCTCAGTTCAAATATTTGAAGGAAAAAGTTCGGCTGCTAGTGGGACTTGAACCCACGACTACAGAATACTGTCCTGTCGCTTTGTCCAACTAAGCTATAGCAGCCCATACCACTAGGGACGAATTGCTTTCTTCCTTATTCTGTTCAAGTCCCACCAGCAGTCGAATTTTTTCCTTCAAATATTTGAACTTAAGTTCTGCCTAGGATGTTGTTAATGCGATACACAATAAAAACTCTGTTATTATCTAAGTTCAATTTATCACTTCAAATTGATAAGTACTAAGGGTAAATGTGTTCAAATAGACTTTGTAAAAAGCGACACAGAGTAATGTAAACAACAGCAACTATTCACAGACCATTGATGATCAGGTAAAAACTGTTATAAAACTTAACGATGCAAAGTCGTCCCCTATAGTAATGCTGTAGTTTTGCCTCTAAAATGGCAATCCTTAAAAGTTACTGTCTTATTACTCCCGACCAAATGACTCTGACCTTTTCACCAATGACACGATGAAAGAAAAATGGCTCAATTTATATTGGATGCTGGTGAAGTCTATGTGACCTATAACATTATAATGGCATTCTCATGTCTTTGGAATGGCTGGAAACTTTACAGCATGTGTATAAAACTAAGGCTTCTTTTAAACTTCACTATTAAAGTGATTGTTTTATTATATGCTAACGCGAGATATAATATACGACGATTGCAATATTATGATTTATAATCCTACTAATGTGACCTACAGATGTGTGGATGTATGTTTGTTACTCTTTCACGCAAAAACTACTAAACGGATTTTGATGAAATTTAGAATACTTGGCTTATAACATGGATACACATAGGCTTACTTTCATAATCACCATCATCACAGTTTTTCATCACCACACGGGTAAAACGGGTACGGATGAAATTTGTTATGTAGATACTTCAGGTTCATGAATACCACATACTACTTGGCTACTTTTCATCATCATCATACTCATTATCAATCATAACCACGCGGGTGAAACTGCGGGGCGCATCTAGTAAGATTATAATCATATTTATGGTATACTGATGAAATTTAGCTTATAAGCTATCTCCATACCTAATTTCATCGGAATCAGTGTAGCCGTTTGAGCGTGTAGAGATAACTAACATACACACAAATTTTCGCATTTATAATAGTAGTAGGATTTTTATTAAACCTTACTATAATAACGTAAGTATAACCTTGATTAATAATTTACTGTTGATAAGAATTTTTGGCATATTTATATTCTTCCATTTTCGAATAAGAATTTTTCGAAGATTAAAAATACAAAAGTGACAAAAGCAAAACGCTAAAACAAAAAAAGACAATCTTCTTGCAACTATTGGTCTATATGTGAGTTAACCCTTTTACAGGTCGCCAAAAACTCTCATTTATACAGCCCCAAAAACTGTCTACGTCAGCTTCCCGCTAGGGCCCTGGGGAGTCCTAACGTCCTCGCAACGAGTGGCTATTCGGTTAACAGGCTTGTTGTTTACTCTATGGCCCTTCTTATATGTATATCCTCTACAGTTCTGTAAATTGTTATTGCGTGTAGTGTTAGGGTTATGATAACAGAGAGTGGTAAAAAGATAATTTTAGGGACTTAAGTTGATTTGGGATTGAATTTATATATATTGTACGACAATTAAGAAATAAAGATATATGTCACTTTTCAGGGAGTCTCACACTGTACTTACGTACTATTAGTATTATTTATACTGTAGAGATCTAGCGTTCGACCACTATCTTTCTTGATGGTCAGTGTGGTCGAAGATGCTATCACGCAAGAGCTATAATTCTTACTGGCTCTTAAGGAATGCTGCCTGAACAATGAACACACTATGTGTTTGATGACAGTTTTTCAAACTTGAGAGCGGTAGCTAGCCAGGCGGTTACTCGAAAGTATCCTACCACCATGCTGGAAACTTGGTAACGGTGTTACCTACACCGGAAGCTTAAGCCATAGGTGGGGATCGAACCAACGACCGTCAGTTTGACAGCCGACGCTCCCACCGCTGAGCTATCATCGATAAAATTAAAGGCCCGAGTTCTGTAGAACGAAAGTATTTGACAAAGCCCTGGATTTTTTTTTTTATTGAAAAAACTACACACTACAGACTTAACGGTCCATACCTTTTTTTTTATTACATTTGATTTTTTACTATTATGTGTACTACACAACAGATGTGAAATTAATCTAGATGAACTAAATAACAACTAAGTGAAGTTAAAAACTAAGTGAGTTTACACTATATGATACCATAACAATATTTTCATAATTAATTCTGCCTACGCTATTACATTGTGTTATTGACTATATTATATTTACTTATTATAATACTACGTTACTACTTGACAAATTTAGATATTTAATTGTTAGCGTATGTCTAAACTTAACATATTTACTTAATATAATACTACGTTACTACTTGACAAATTTAGATATTTAATTGTTAGCGTATGTCTAAACTTAACAGTTCCCCGATGACTTCATTATTTCTATCTTTTATTGCCATCATGTTAGAGATTATAAAGCATAGGGTCTATAAGGCTGAAATATTTTCGATGAAGACACGATAAGACTGGCAAGTAAAAGACGTACAGCGTCTGGACGTAGAGAAGTGATCACGATGCAGGTCGCGTCCAGTCGGGTCTAGGGTGGGCATAATAATACGCGCCTTATGATCACCCTAGGCAGCAAGTCAATGAAGGGTGCTAGTGAAAATTATGGCATGCTCGCAATGCTTGCCTAAGGCCTGACGGTTCATACACCAACTGCTCAGTATCTCTTCACACAGTCACATAGGATCAGTATGTAGTCACATTAATTTTATTCAAAGCCTTGAACGCTCAGGAATCTGCAGATCGAGTATTATTTATTTACAAGGCATATACTTATAACATATTCTATATACGAATTAATCTATTTTATGACTTGAGCATTAAGTTTGGATGACAGTTTAACTATTTGGAAAAAACTGTTTGACCGACGGTTAAATTGATAATCCGACATTTTAAATTTTGGTGAACTCCACCCTAAGTGACTTATTTTGTCAATTCGTGAATCAAGAGTAAATACAGGTATTGAATGCAAATAAATAAAATTATATCTTAGAGTGGCAGTCTAATACAGATTTCTAAGACATGTGCATTTTGGTTCAACTTATCTTTTGCACAACAAACTAAACAATACCGCGTGCTTGACGTGGTACTGTGATCTATCCTCATAAAAATACTGTCAGTTGTATAGTAATTTGATGACAAAATCCAGCAAATTTAAAATTCCACCTAAATCATATTCAAGCTCAAAAATCCGAGCCATCAATTCTATTTATACGCCATCCCCTTTGTGATGACTTTATCCTTCGTCCAAAAATTTCAAATCCGTTCATCCCTGTATAAATCATCTACAGAAAAATTAGCTTTATTTCCCCAGTTTGCTTGCGGAACGCTACTGGGGTCACTTGTCATTACGATTTCTATTTATCGTTGGCATGTACGAGCACGCCTTGCTCGTTTTTCATTAAGGCCCAAGCGTTGCAAAAAAATGGGCTAACACATTTCCCTCTTTATTTATTTTGATGCAGGTGAACCAGTTAACGGTACTTTCGACAATTTTCGATTAAAAATAGCTCCAAAATTGTTGTTCATTTTATTTATTACAAAGTTCATTTTCAGGTCTTGTATAAAATATGTGTTAGGCGTTAACTATTATCTATTTATTACGCTATTGCTATTATTTTATTAAATATTGTCTAATTATTAGCTACTAGCTGCGCCCCGTGCTTTTTACCCGCGTGGTGATGATTGATTATGACGATGATGATGAAAAGTAGCCTATACAATAATCCAGGGCCTAAACTATCTCCATGCCAAATTTTATTGATGGTGTAGCTGTTTGAGCGTGAAGAGGTAACAAACATACACACATACACACAAACTTTCGCATTCATAATATTAGTAGGATAGGATTTGATTGGACATAATTATATAAACCAAAAAGAAAGCTGACCTATTGGTTTACGCTCATATTATACAACTGACATCCATAATGTGATGGATTTTCATCCATTCTTTCTCAATGCTGAAACTTCTTAGTACAAGGAACTCGAATTGGACGTTCGTTTGTTTTAATCTTAAGACGTTGTGTAAAACCTTCGTATTGATATACTCATGAACTGGCTAAAATCAAAACGCATCTAACCTCTTTGTACAACCCTTATCAGGCCGTATGCTACCTTGTCAATGGGCATCCTAAATTGCGTTTGTCAGTACGTGGTCTCCACTTGAGAAGCTTTCGACCCCATCGGCCATCAATTGTACATGATTTTTGTCTTGCCTACTAAAATTTTTTTCAACTTACTAATAGGTTGAGCTATGTCGATGACTATACTTACTTATTACCATATACTTACGTAATATTATTTTTCTAAATAGTTAAAATATGATGTTACCATCTCAGAACGAATTCTTAAAAATTCGCATACCTAAAGGACTGTAACAGGGTTCACCATAATTGAAAATAAAATTAAGCTATGTGTCTTGAACGGATTTTTGAAATTCATAGTGAAACCGCGAGTAGCTCTGTATAAAAAACGCCTCTTGTGATTCTTTTAACATTAGTGAGATTTCTGACAGCTTTCAACCGCTCTCCAAAAAAGGATCTCTTGGTTTTTTTTTACAAAATTGGTAAATTTCTAGTCCTTTAAACAGAGATATTAAACAAATGTCACTTAGAGGTCGTTTATTATATTCTTTTTTAATTATAATAATTATTGAGTGTATAATTTTTGTTTTTAAATTCATCGTCAAATATTTTAGTTACTTGTAAACTTCCACGAAATTATATACATTTAGAACGCTTCAAAGGTTTATGGTAATTTCAAGTGTTTGAGTCAAATTCAGCAGCTATTCTTTAATGTTGATAATCATTCTCGCATCTTCTTCTTCACAGCAATTGGTCATCCACTGCTGGACATATGCCTCCCCCATATAGGGAGGATTTGCCAATTCTCGCCACGCTTGGCAGGCGGGTTGGTGAGCGCTGTATGATTTCCACTCCTCAGAAGGCGCTGCTGCCCTCCTTCTGGTACGTGATCCCTTAGCGACTCTTACGGCACCCGCGGAAGAGATGGGGGAGTACTATACTATTCATTTTCTAAGTCAAATCCAATCAGTTAAAAGTACTTTCCGTTTCAGTTACGCTCCAAATCTTACAAAACATGTAATAATACGTTCCATTTCTTTCCCGTTTAAATGCCGCAATGTTAGTGCTACGCTTCTATTTCCCCGAATATAAAATCCGTAAAGTACCTATAAAGACCGTCAAGATACACATCGCATAACCTTTATAGCGAACGAGGAACCGATGGTGGACGACAAATGCCAGGAAGTTTCCCGCTAAGCTTCCGTGAAACAGAATTGACGAGAACCTACCCAAGGACTGAATAGAGGTCGGTTGCACGATGGTTCATGTGACCATAGTTTGAAGTTTTAGCGCCGATTAGTTTAAATATTTATTATGCAGTTCAAATATGGATTTATCAATTATATAAACCAACTTTCACTTCTTTGGTAGAGAATATCCAACTTTTACTTGAAAACCAAATCTTTAAACGAATAACTATCCTGAGAGTATTTATGTAAAAATGCTTTTTAAAGTCAGCTCATGTAATATGACGGAATTTTCAATAATAAAAGTAAATAAATATTTAACTAAATTGTGAACATCCTGTTTTGTATATCAATTGCAAATCACTTCAAAATAATACAAGATTGAGGAAATTTTGTGAATATATAAAACACGGGATGCCTGATTGCCACCAAATGCATGATTTGGCGTATCGTAAAGTACACAGTACATGTCAGTTTAAAAATTATATAACTCAACTATTATTTAGAAATGACACATGTCGCATTTTTCGCGGAGAACGGTGGACTCCCTACATGTACCAGAAAATAAAATGGCCGCACTCGCGGAATTACTTTTAGCCCTGGCTTTCAGTGTCATGAAAATCGAGGTGGGACTCAACAAACTCAGTTTACCCAGCCGTATTTTTAATTAAAAAACATTTTGGAGAATCGAAATTCTGCGGCCCTTTATCGCACCGCATGGCTGGAGCGTTGAAAACGCTTTTATGCGGAGCTGTTTGCTGAAACAGCATTATAATAGGTGATTTTCTAAAAAGGCTGTCATTTTCAATCCTTATTTTGTTTTAATAAGGTTGATAATGGAGTAAAATGCTTAGCGTAAAAGTTCAAGAGAGGCTATTGTTTGAATTTTCATCTTACTTTAAGAGCGGTCGCTAAGAACCTATTTTTTGGTGAATATATATTAACCCCGATAAGAGAATATAAACACAATGATATGTGATAAAATGTATTAATTAGTTATGTATGAAACCAATATTTATTAACATTCACACAAGATCTTCAGGGTCCAAGCTAGGCAGAGCTTGTACTAAGGCAACCTGATGACTGATATATATATACTTTTATACATATACACATACAGACACAGGTCAAACAGAAATGTTCATTCACTGAAATGTTTGACCCGTCTGGGAATCGAACCCGGGATATACTTTTAGTAAGTAATTTGCAAGCTTGTCTTGAAGAATTCGGAGGATAGAATTACTTTGTTTTCGGTGGTAACGGCGAACGATTAATATGATATATCTAATTCGAGTTATTCACTTTCTAGCTTTTTTACTGCAAACGGCTATGCAGATTTGGTTGTAGCAAGTCTTAGGGGTTTCTTTGTTATTTTTCCTTCGCTGATGAATTCGCGTATACATATATGTATAGTTTAGGCAGCAAACAGTTTGATATGAGCTTGCGAGAGCCTTGATGGTGAGATTTGTACCAATATCTCCAGGATGCTATGTTATCGCTTTGCCAAATAGACAATACTATAGTATCCTACGTCGCAGCGATATCTCAATTCATTTGTTTTTTATAACTCAACTATTTTTTTAATCTTTCTGCCGCCAAAGATTTGATTTCATGGAAGTCTTTTACTAAAATGTATCAGTTATTTAACATTTGTTGAAGTCCTAAATATTGTTTTTATTTATAAGTTAATAAAATAAAAAAATATATAATATAATTGAACATAAATAGTGCCTCAAACTATAAACCTTAACTCTTATTAAACGTGTGTAAATTGGCTTCTTTAGTATGGGTACTAATTTGCTGTCCATACCTTTTCATAACAACACTCATGTAAAAGGTGGACTGGACTCACGTCAATTATATCCAAACACCAACCTTTAGCTATACTATTAGTCCGTATTTAATGAACAAAACCAGGATACTCACATTTCACAGTCCTGGTGCGTTAGTGCACGTCGGTGCATCCACGGATTGACACGGGCGCTGCGCACGAGCAAGCGCGTACCGGTTTTAGGTTTTGTTTTGTGAAATTCTTCTGCGTGAATAAAATAGATGACTTAGTCATGCTTTTATAAAAAAAAACATTATCAGTGCAAGCTATAGTAGTGCGTATATAATCTATGGATGTACGTACGAATATAGTACGACTACTATGACACGTGATTTGTTTTGTCAAACCCGTGCACTATTGGTTACAAGTTGCTGAGTTTTTTTTTGTGTTATCAATACCCGTTAAAATGTTTTGAATACGTTGTAGTGCTGGATATGTGATTTTTCCCGACAAAGTTCACTAATCACATTTTAAGCTTCTGAATCCTGCAATTTGCCGATCGGCGTAGTTACGTAGAAACACGTATTAACAACTTTTCCGGAAACAACTTACTTTATAGACTACGCGCTACACTAATCTTACATATAATATCTAATACATGTTTGATTCACAATTCTATGCACATCTGTTTTCAGATCATCCTCAGATTTTGACATAGCTTAGGGATTGTTTTTTTTTTCTCTCTATACAAACCCAAGGCCTAACGGGATATCCAGAGAATTTTAAAATTCTACACGGCTTTTTACAGCATTTATCACGCCGCGATGGAAACTCAAATTGCAGTGCCATTTAAATTCTTGCACAATCTACGTTCAAACTTTTAAGCAGGGTCTCAGAAGTTTGGAAGCAAATTTCAAAACCCTCCTGTGTAGAAATGTACCAAAACAACATTAATTTTCTAGTCTTAAAACTTCTATAAAATACAACTTACAACTTTTAGGAAATCAGAAATTAGTCTTTTATAATATCTTATTTATCTTCACTGTTTTACGGAAGTTTATTGTTTATCGTTTTGTTTATATTTTCTCTTCTCTGAAACTAACAGATGCATTTAATATACATACTCCATTTTTTTAAGAAATGTTCTATATTATATTTCAATTTAAAATAAAATATAGTTCATAAACAACGTGATTGTGTAATGTGATAGTAAAAAATGAGGTAGGTACCGCAGCATACTTACTTTACACAAGATAGCCTGTTGTAAATTTAGTAAAATTTAAATTACAAGTCAAATAATTATTAACAATTCAAATAGAACAAAATTGTCAGTGAAAAAGTTATCAACGGAAATCGGTCGAAAAATTGGCAGTCGGTATGAAAATATCAATTCAAGTGCTAACAATGATTGTGATACAGGGCGCCTTTCAAGAACTCAAGCTTTATGGGTCATCTTCGCAGGCCGAGGTGCAGTGCGTGAACACGTTCGAGGTAAGTTTTTTTCATAATAACTACAGAAATCATTGATAAATAAGTATACATTAAGTAAGTGTAAATTAGAAAAAAAAACCCTCTTGCTCCATTGTAAAAAAGACAATGAACCCATTTTACTTCTAAGACAAACTACAAAAAGAAATTTGGTTCCTTTTCACTCTTTACTCAGTGGAATGAAGAAACCCTTCCTAACTGCCAGTTTCCTTAATTATGTCGGATCCTTGTCACATTGTTTAGCTTGTTTATCAAGTTAGAAAAACAAGATAATTAGCAAAAACAAGAGTCCTGTCAGGAGTTTTTCTCCCACTCTGTTGTTGAAATCGCGAGAGAATATTATTTGTATTAAAATCACGTTGAAGGCCTTACAAATGAATTGAATTACGAATGCCTCTTCATGATATGTAAATGTTTCGTTCGTGTAATTCTAATTTTAATAACCTAATTCCCGTCTCACTATCTCAAAGACACTCTAAGGTTATTTAATTGCTGTTAAATAATTTATTTTGTGTAAATAAAATACCGTTGATTTTGAAATCGAGAGAAACGTGTAACATTACAAAGCCATAACTGCCACCTCTTGACTTCCGCATCAGATATTCTGCCACCAAAGTACGGGAGCATCTGGTTTCATTTCTGAATATATTTGTCCAATTATCTGTGATGGTTGCATTACTGCGTCCGAGCTCTTTTTTTGGCATAGCTATAGATACCTCTAATAATTGAATAATAACATCTGCAAAACAAAATATTGGGTTGGGTTGTACTTTATGGGACGCTAAGGAAAAAAGATTTTATTAAGTTTCATTGAAATAAGTCGTAAAGGTTAGAGTAATCTGAAAAAAACAATTGGTCGTAACTGGTACAACGCAAAAAATCCGTAACGCAGGTTACTAGTTTCACTCTTACTTCCCGTATACGGTTCATTAATCAGAGTAGGTAATTAGTGATAGCAAAAGTGAGGTTTCAACAATAATTTCTAACCCCCTTACTTATAAACATTGAATAAGCTGCGAATAGTAATTCAGTGTTTTGTTCCGCTCTTTCGACGTCAAACTGTCATATAAGCGACAAAGACAAAACACTGAATAACTATTCAGAGGTTATGCAACGTTTATTAGTAAGGGAGTAAGTCTTTTTCCCCTTAGCATGCCGTTAGGTACACACTTACCAAACATTGCTCTGTCCATAATAGGGTTTCATCATAAATAAAGACAATGGACTGAATGAGAAATCATTGTCTGTTCCACAGAAATGTACAATTTTCAACATTTTGACAGGAAATTGGTAAAAGCAGCGGCGTGGACGAGATTGACATAGACAATTATTTGGTGATTACGCTGTCATTTTTTTAATGTTTGCTTCTCACTGACAACTCTTTTGTTTGACGGTACCTAACAACTAGAGTGAACCACAAAAATAACAAAGTACCCGTTCACTATAGCTATAGGTGTATCAAGAAATAGCACATTGTTTCGATAAAAAATAACAACAGTGGTTTTGTACCTATTATATTTAATTCCCTAACAGTATAGAGTTAAAAAGTATTTTCTATATGAAAAAATTTCTTTTCATAAAATTTTAATAGAAAAATATATATTTATCTATAAGTCCGTTGAAAATGAAAAGCGGTTATGTTACATATTGTAATAGATGTTTTTTATCGTCAAACAAAAGTTGATGCTGTTACTAACAAAAACAATAAGAAAATATCATCACCATTAAAATAATAACAATTGCAACCAGCATAACATATTAATGTTAGCTCACAATGTGGCGTCGCTTCTCATGACAATTAAAGTGCACTTTGTGAACGTCATTATAGTTTAGAACTGTAATATCTACATTTGGGATTTTGTCAAAAGGATGTGTGTGCTATTTTACTCAAAAAGTTTAATAAAAAAGTAGGAGTAATATGTAAGACTGTTATATTGACTTTACAGTTTTATATTGACTGAATATATTTTGCATACACAAATAGAGTTGCTTGTTAACAACTCGCAGACATTGCTTCAATGTCCGCTTGTTTCGGTCCATTGTAAGAGTGAGCAAACGTTTCTAAGAACTACGTGGTAGTAGAAAACCAAATTACAACGAATAACAACAACAACCAATAAGAGCAATTCAGAAAATAGTGAATAATTATAATGTTCATAACAATCATAATACAATCTTGTTATCAAAACTGACGTTGTTTTGACACATTGTGGATGTATAAAACACGAGAATGACTCGCGTTATAAGTCAGAGGGTTCCGACTATAGTTTTAACCACATTTGGTGGTCTTTTTTAAGGCGAATACGGGGCGCTCGCGTTCGCTGCTATCGCGTTTCGCCTAGTACTGCGACCGCTTTGTGTTTTGTACATTCACAATGAATCAAAATATAACCTACTAGACAGAAATAGGGTTGTGTTTTTATAAGTGTGGGCAAACATGATGTAAAATAATAGCTACGTATATATTGTTTAGAGGCCAATTTTGTTTTAATACAAAGGTTCAGCGTAGGTAATATAATTACCGACTAACTTTAAAATATTTTTAAATTGATTATCTGATTTATCTTAGATCTACTTTTTCAATTATGTTGTCAAACAATGATCATTGACTAGTAGTGTTATATATATTCGCACAATTATTTTTTAAGAATTCACATTGATGAAGTTTTAACTGAAAAAATGAATATAAACAGTATAAATTATATTTTCGGATTTAATACAATAAAATATAAGATTAAATAAATAAATAAATAAAATAAAAAGTTTATTTCAGATAAAATTGCGCACATCACGTCATATTAAATGGCTAGAGTTATGCACATATTAAATTTTGGCTATCTGTCGCCGAACTAGGCTCACTGCCTGTGTTTCAACTTACAGCGCCCACCCCTTAGAAAAAAAATTAAAACTAGCCGTGTTTACTATTTTCTTCACTTATGACGCTATAACTAGTTAAACTATATTTGAAACAAAACTGAAACTTATTCTATAAAAACCGTGATGATACTATGTACATCATGATGGGAAGGATCCTCTCTGTGAAAAAAATATTAAATATAATATAAAGGGATACCATTACACCTATATTTAAAAAAATAGGCGATACCACTGATGCTAACCAGTACAAACCGATCACATTATTATCCATGTCAACTAAAAGTTTTGAAACAGCGGTGTGCAAAAAAGATCATTCGTTTTGTGAAAAATGTAACCTTTGAATACAATCAAAATGGAAATAAAAAATACTGTTTTAGCTGTGTATTTACAAAATATGTTACGTACATTCAAAAACTCTAATATATTCTTTATAAAAAACAGTACGCAAAAGGCATCCTGCTTGATATGAACAAAGCATATGAGACAAAAATCAACGCAACTCGAGACACAAAAACAGAATGGCCCTTCCAAAGTTAAGGATAAAAATGCACAGTACGACCTACGTTATTTGTATAAAAAATAAATAATTATACAACCACGTGTGGAACGTGGTTGTAACATCTAAAACAAATAAAAAAAACTACCTGCATTCTTTAGTAAACTCAAACTACACGTTATTAAAAGCTACTATTCACTGCAAAAGTATTTGATTGATAATGTAGAACACAATATTATTCTGTAAATTTAATACATGTGTTGGAATTAAATAAATTAAATGAAATCTTCTAGCCATCACAACACAACGACAGTAATCTTATTACTGAAGGCGAATACAAAAGATCAACGAACTCATTACGATTCCAATGCTCATCGTAATAAAACTCGGCAGAAATAAAAAGAAGTTCGTTAGCTTTAATTGGTAAAGTGAAATTGGCATTTTTATTTTGTTGCCTTAGGGGCGTTTTGAGCTAGACAGTGTTACATTAATTGGTTGAATCTTAATTCGAGGAAAATCGCGTGTGTTGATCGATCTTTGGGCATAATATTTTGATTTTTATTCCATAGACAATACAGCCTGTGTAGTCTATGGAATAAAAATCATAAACACACTTTTATTATGATCTGGTACCAATTTTATAATGGCTATAATTACATGAATTTTATATTATTATATTATTTGAATAAAACAGTTTAAATGCTGCTCCATGCCCAGCTAGAAAAGAATCAAATAAAAAGTCAGTAGTCTTAAATATAAGAATGTACATAAACTTTAAGTCCATTATGAAAAATCATTTTTTTAATGTAAATGTTGAGAGGAAGAGATCCCACGGGAGGAGAGTCCCCAACGAGGTGGGCTTTCAAGAGAAAAGTAAGGGAACATTAAAATTTCATGAATGAAGATGGGCGTCAACAGAAGTAGCTGGAGACAAACCATCAACGCTACCGCAAAGATGTTCTATCACGACCTTTAACCATGTAGACACCGACCATAGAGGGATTTAATGTGTAGCCGACAAATAAAATGGTCTAGCAATTTTGACAGTCTCTGTATAATTACAAAAGCCATAAGGTTGAATTTATATAACAATTGAAAGAGATGAAAAACGGGAAAATCAACTTTGTTGTTCTGTGATTTTTATACAGGGTGTCCCAAAAGTCAACGTCCAACCGAAAACCCAAGCTAGGCCTAGTTGTGGGGGCTCTCAAAAAAAAAGAAAAAAAAATCTATCTCATGTAGTTTCGAAATGACAGCCATTTTTCTTAAATTGACACCCTGTGACGAGTTTATATTATATAGTAGTAGTATATAGTAGTTATATAGTAGTAGTATATATTATATTTGCTTTTTTTAGACACTTTTATACCTCATGCTGGGATTCCCTGTATCGCGAAAACTGTATCAAATGCCCAAACGATTTGCGTTAAAGTGGTTTAACGGTCATCTTATAAACCATGAATCATAAGATGTGTACCAAGTCTGAAATGTGTTTTTTATTTATTTTATAGATCTGGCGTTTTACCATTTATTATTATATTTATTATATTTTTCATATCATTTGATTGTCGGAAACGATGTTCATAAGCTAGGATTAGAATTTTACTCGCTCTCAAGAACAGCTGCCTGAACAAATTATGTGTTAGGGACAGTTTCTAAAACTTGAAGGTATCTAGCGAGGCAGATACTGGAAAGTACCCCACCCCCATCTGTGGATTTGAAATGTTACCTTCACCAAATCTTAAGTCGGGGGTGGGTATAATCGAATTATCTACCTGATACCTGATTGAAGTTACAATATCGCCATTTGACTTGATGCAATACAGTATTCCATTTCAATTTAAACTTCGTCAATAAATAGATATATACAAAAGTTGACATCGCCAGTTTTCACGAAACAACATTAATTAAAAGCAAATCATTTTATTGATCTTGTGAATATATACACCAAAGGTATATAAGAACCATTTGCAAAGTTCAGTTATCAGGCATCAGAACAAAGCATCTTGTTTCGATTTACATTGACATTAATGCTAACTGTTTAAATATTTACTGGACCTTCTATCCGGTCCTTCACAAATTTAAAGATTTTTGGATGTTCTACCCAAACTTTGTCACATAGTTGCACATAACTCATATCAAATGGATCTTCGACTTGCAGCTGCCATTTGTGCATTGTTATGGATTATGTATGCTAAGCTTTGTGAGGTTAGAATTTAAATTCGGTTGTCTGGTTCGATGCTGAAATGTTTCTATGTTTATTTTGTGACCCCGTTGAATACTCATAGTTTATTTGCGGCAGGTTTTGTTTCCAGATACAAAGTAATAAATTATTTTAAAAAGTATTGTGTTCAACTTAAGTTTATTTAAACGGCTCAGCAACCGTATTTAGATAAAAAAATATGTAATAAAATTTTGCCAGGAGATAATTTGTATTATATTATATTTCTATTATAAAGATAACTTTGCCTACAAAATAATCGGATTAAAAAAGATTAATGCTATTATAATTAAAGGTAAAGACTACATGCAGCTGTATCCATAATCTTAAAATAGAAAATACATAACAACTTACCTGTATAATAAAACCAAACTAATGAATAGCAACTATTACAAAGAATTACAGCGCTAAGGACTTCCTACACTTTTCCAAATTACTTTGAAATAAATCCAAATTATTCTGTTAAGAAATGTTGTTAGACTCTGTTATCCATCATATTCAAGGCATGTTTTACTATCAAATGAGATAAATTATCTAATCTAAAATAAAGTTTGTATCAATCTATGAGATACAAAACAAATCTTAAAGTTATATACTTGCATCGCGCAAGGCTCCACCTATGAATCTAAACGACAAAATAGTATGACAACAAGTTATTTATACTATACTGACAAATCTTAGCCCGTTCTTGAAAACTTTTGGTCTAAATTTGTTGGCCAATACGCGTACGTACGCATACTTATCAACCAGTCTATTTAAACTACACTGACAAATCTAAGCCCGTTCTTGATAACTTTTGGTCTAAATTTGTTGGCCAATACGCGTACGTACGCATACTTATCAACCAGTCTATTTAAACTACACTGACAAATCTAAGCCCGTTCTTGATAACTTTTGGTCTAAATTTGTTGGCCAATACGCGTACGTACGCATACTTATCAACCAGTCTATTAAAACTACACTGACAAATCTAAGCCCGTTCCTTGAAAACTAGTTGTCTAAATTTATCGGTCAATACGCGTACGTATTTTCATTTATTTAATGAGTAAAAAATGATTAACTGTATATTATTACAAATAACGTCGTCTATTATTAGTATTAAAATGCTTTAGAAACTCGTTAACACTTCGCTGCAATGTTTATCGTACAAACAGACTGTATCTCCACTACTGTCAATAAACCTCGTAGCACAACATTGAATTGCAATCCCATAATGTGAGGTGCACGATGAAAGATCAAAGAGACAGTGCAAAATAAACTTGAAAACTGTTACTAACTTTTAACAGTTTTCAAGTTTATTTTGCAGTTTGGTTAGAAAAATAATATTTTGATACATGGCATTATTTGTACCTATCGGAAAACAAGGACACTATGGGAACGACTTTCTCTCCTTGGCACAGCCTATTTTAAAACTGGAAGTAAATCCCTTCATGCATTAACCTGGTACATTTACTATATAGCGGTAGTGAAATGCCGTACGATTGGTCGACTGGCGACAGAATTGGGATAATGCCATCTTTTTTATTAAAGAATTCTATTGATGCTTGTTTTGGCTCGCATTCTATTTATTATTTTGGCGCTTAAGTTTGTAATTGGCTGACCAATCCAAAAGGTAAGAACAATACCCCATACACCACTGGATTTGTGCTCGATACTGATTGAGTATAGTAGTCACGATAGCAGTAAGTTCCTCGGCGCGAAGAGTTTATTTATATATATTACAAAACGTGATACATCAGTTAGAGTTATCAATCTTTAGCCGACATAAACCCAACATTTTGGTAGTCAGTTGAGCTTTTGACTTGCTGTAACTCTCAAAGATGTGCACGGACGGTAGTGTAGAAGTAGTTTCAGATGGTATCGAGACCTATATCATAGATGTATATATATAGAGGGTGATTCTATCATTACTAATAATACGTTGTACTATCATTTGTGTAACTTTTACTTATTACTCGGATTTTAATTTAATACACCGGTATTTGCTAAATAGACAAACTTAATCGTTTTGGTTTATACAATTGAATCGTTTTAAATTGATATTCCTATTTCTGGGTATAAAATCAAATGACGTATGGTGCAGGGCCTGACAACGATAGTCTGTTATCTGAGAGTTGTTCTACTTTTAGTACCAAAGTGAGCCATTATTTTACATAAATACCACAAAATTGTATAGTGAAATAATGGCTCTTATAAAGATGATCAAGAATAATATGTATACGAAGATCTGGAATCACACATGCATTTTATAAGAATTCTGTGCCAACAACTTATTAAACCGCTCTTTTCTTTCACTTACACCATCTACCACCTAGATCGATGTCAAATCGTCAAGAGGTTGCGGAGTTCCATCCGGTGTTTGCTTTTAGTACATATTAGTTTCAATTTGATATATTCTGTTGTATTATCGTACTGGTAATTATGTACAAATTTTTAAAGTAAATTCGGATATATCTAAGGAGTAAACTAAATTACTAGGTACATGAACGCTATTTTTATAAGTGGTAAGCAAACAGTCCACCAGAAACTAAAAACAGTTACCGTCGTCTCGAAGGATTTGCTGACCCTGATGTCTTAAATGTCTTCATTGATTTAATAATATTAGAACAAAAATAAAGCAAAATTATAAATAAAAATACTAATGATAAAACGGAACATTTAACAAAAAAAGCGGTTAAACTATTTTATTAGTTACCGACCATAATAATCACACTATAATATATAAGATAATATATTTAAGTGACCCGTGTTATTAGTATAAACTAATAACACGGGTCCCTGAGACATAAAGTTGGTAAGTCTCATTTGCCTGTAATTTCACCGGAAATCATACCATTCAAACCGGTACATAGTAATGCGAACACTACTGCCTGTCGGTAGAAATGGATATGGCAGTACTTTTCCGGCAAACTCTCACATAGAAGGCTACGGCTCTTCCTCTTAACTTAACATGAATTAGGAAACTAGGTGCATCATAATCGTGTGTAGTTGTACATGCTTAGTGTATAATAAAAAGTACAAATATTAATTCAATAAACTGTGATATTCTACATGGTAATAAGTAAGATCTGAGAATAAAGTAATGATTATTAAATATCATACTTAATTGTTAAAGATACTAACTTTAATCGCTAAAGCTTACATATACGTCTACACTACAAACAGAAACAGAATGTCGAATTCAAAATAGCTGATTAAAAATATTCCTTAATCAAATCCGAGCCTTTGAATAATCGTTTCGCCCATCAAGGTATTTATTGAAAATGAAAAACAAAAAATTATGGTTCATTTCACAACTTAAAATAATTTTCTTTATTTATATGAAAGTTACAACAATATTGTGTTACATAAAAAGTAACAAAAATAATAACAATGTCTAAAAACCTATTATTAAACCAAATATTTAATTATTATGTACTGTTTTTAAATTCTAACTTTATTTGAGTAAGCTCTTCTGGTTGTGATGACGCTATTCGTACAAATATAATATATTGGAAGGAATTTTAACACTCCTAAAATTTCATGCTACTTGAGCTACTGTTTATGTTGTGATTTGGTGTTCAACTGCATTAGGGGCGAAGTTCTGAGTTCACAAGTGGACTGTAGTGCCATACAAGCCAAACAACATTGTGTAAGTTTAACTGTAGTATCAGACATAAAGGTCGGTGAAACTACTACTAACTTTGCTCTGTGGTTTTGTTACATTGACTACACTATGTAACGAGATGAAATCATAATGCATTTATTGGTTTTACTTGTAGAGAGGTGCCTCTACAGATCAGTTTATTTTATCGATTTTATAATAAAATACGATTTATGTCGCAGTAAAAATTGAAAAGCTCAGTTAAAGTAAAAGTTTAATCATATTAATTAATAAAATAAATTTCATTATATCCATGTACACCTTTGTTTATCCAGCAGGATACCAATAGATTGGATTGACTCACGTATAGAGAGTTTCTTATGATTTTTGTACATGTCAATAGTACCTTCATAGAACTGTAACAAGAAACTTTTGAAAATTCCCCATCCATTATACTCCTTGGTACGTCACGAAGAAAGTAATTCTTGGGAAACTATTATTTTGTGCCAATTGACGTGAAAGCGGATCGTTTATTAGCAACAGCTACAAAGAATGATGAGTCAAATATAATATGGCTAAGTAAGAAAAAGTTTAATATCATAATATATAAAAAATACATGTAACGTTAACTATGCACGCGTAAAAATATATTCTTAGTTCTAGAACTACGATTATCTTTAAGATATTGTTTTTCTATGAATATATTTTTAAATGTAACTTTCAATTTTATTCGTTCTTATGTCTGAGCCCCGTGACAATATCCATATACATATTTATAATCTCGTAAATGTTTCAGCTATTGGCTACGTGTACATACATTTTCAACCCAGTTCGGACTTGGTCAGGGAAACGTGTCTAAAACCTCATCTTTAACCAAATCGGCTGTATTTTTTTCATAAGCATGATGAAACTGAAGCATTAATAAATAATTCCCAACTAACCTAAAGCTTCTAGTTCTAAAATATCTTCCTTCAGCATACTAATAAGGCACTTAATACAGGGCACATGAGACATTGAAAGTATCACTTCCAAATAACATAATACTAAGAGTTTAGCATATCCTCCGTAATCCAGTATAATTCAAAAGACAAATCCCGTATCATGTTTGCTCGCTGCTACCGGCGCTAATTGTAGGGTGTGTGAAAATTATAAAGGTCGTTGCTCACTTGTAGCAGAACGCGAAAACGAACACGATAAAAAAACCCATAAAATTTGAAATACAATCAGTAAAGAGATTTGTGGTTTATTGAATTAACAACGTGCTAGGTGGAACTTACGTTCTCGTAGGTTCAAGTCCCACCAGCAGCCGAATTTTTCCCTTCAAATATTTGAACAATCTATAAAAATGAATCTAAGCAGTTTAAAACAATATTCGCCTTATAGGGTATTTAGTACAAGTATTTTCATAAAGATGTTTATTATGAAAGGTATAAGTAACAGTATAAGAAAACTGTCAATACTGGTTGCCTGGCAAAAAATGCATATTGCTCAAGATGTGATGTCTCATAGAATGCATGCAGACTATAAGTCAATACTATTTAGTTTTTTTTCTGAATGTGATTAATTATTGCTTAAAATAAATTTAATACTTTGTGTAAATATTACAACAAAAATGATCATCACACCATTGATAGTTTTCAAAGATTTATATTTATAAACAATAATAGGCATGCATATTATATTATTTAAATATAATTATTTCGTTCCGGTCTAAGGATAAATAGTAGGTATTGTAAAACTCCTGTTTCGAAATTAGTTAATTTGCTAAAATTCTAAATATCTCTCCTCTTTACTGGCTAGTGAACAACGACCTTTATAGGGCTCGTGTGAATATTTCACCTTGTTTAGGGTTCCCTCTGTATAATTAATTGTTAAACACAGGTGGACCAGGAAGAGGATGGAGAGGGGTCCGGGAGGTACGGAACCATCCCACCATTCCCCCCACCTCCGCCAGGATTAGACGGTATATTAATGTTAATTTATGGTTAATATAATTTTGTTCATGTGAAAATTAACGGCGTATTTTGGGGTGTGTGGGGCTGTCTGGTCCAGGCTTTGACCTTTAAGCTTTACAATATTTGGTACCTATTGAGTAGGGTTGGATTCCAGAAGAGATTAATAGCGCAAAGAGACAATGTGAATTTTCAATATTAATATAGAGCTTAAATGAATTAGAACGGTGTTAACTAAATCAATTATAATAATAATTATTCTACATACGTATTTTCTGTGCATGATTATAATGTAAAACTATAAATTTTGAACATAGATACTTGGCTTTTATATACACATTTTTGCTGTGGTCTATAAGTTGGATCTTTTAACTTACTTGATACTACACATAGGTTTTAACAACTCGTGACTATATGGTCGAAGCCTGAATCGCGCTAGACCTAGAATATAGACTGGTTTTCTAGGGTAGCTACCCTGCACACATTGTGCGTTTGATGACTGTTTTTCAAAACGATATCAGCTACGCAGAATTTATCCGTTTTATTTTTTACTGTTTTGAAGATCAATAAGATTGTTGTATATTAATTGTTTAGTAATGGTACTTATAAAAAAAATTATAACATAACATTTGTGTTTTACTCATTTCAGGATATCCACTACGACTTCGAGGCGAGAAGGGAGAACGTGGGCCGAGGGCAAGAAATTATTATTTTCACTAAAAACATTAAAATTAATATGCAACATATGCATTACGACGTAACATTTTTAAATTTTAAGCACCTTTGTGTATTCAAGCATTGACGATATTGTCCGATAGATATTGTCCGATAGATATTGTCTGATAGTGTGATAGTCCAACAGATATATACACAATAGTATTTTCAATTAGTGTACATTTAGTACACTGATTGTAAATATTGTTTTTTTTTTTTTTTTTTTTTTACATATTATAAGTTCGCGTTTGACAACTGTCTCACCTGATGTTAAGTGATGACGTTGTCTAGGATTTAGCATATTTTTTTGTTATGAAAAGGATATTTGTAACACATTTTTTACTACTTCAATCAAAGTGGTAAGTAAGTTCTAGTGGCAGTAGTCGGGGCGCATAGCATGCCGGAATTAATGTCGATAAGTTCTCATGTGGAGACGACCACTTACCATGAACAGAATAACGCAGCTTAGGATGTCCACCGGTGGACCGAACACCTTACCTAGATCTCCGGAGGCTAGATGAGTGCCGCTTCCAATTGCTGCATATCAGTTAAGAGGGGGTCTTCTGTCCAGCTATAGAAGCCTTATGGCTGACATTACATGATTAATGATAGTGATGAATTCAATCACCAATTAAAAAAATGGCAGCACATTACAAAAACTGTTGGCGAAGCATAGGTGCGTGTGTTAATTTAACAATATCTACCCAAGTAGAAGACTTTCAAACACAAAAGTGGTCTCAAATGTTAGTTAATAGTGTAGACAATAAATCTAGATTCAAATTATTATTTTTTAAGTTTTATTATTATATTCTTATTAGTAAAAAAAGTTTTGAAAACATAAATTAGACAACAAATTGATGTTTCTTTTTTAGATTCATAGCTTTGAAAAAAAAACATTGTATGAACCAATTTTTTTTTATTTGTTTTTGTAATAATACAGTATATTTTCTATAAATGCACATTTAAATCTTAACTCTAAGTTAGATAGTTTAGGAGCTATAACAGTGTAAACATACTTACTTGATAAGCGCGCATACCCTAGAAAATGAAATAAAACAAAATAATGTGTATCGAATGTATATAATGTAAAGTGCTGCCATTTTTTTATTGATAGCGAAAAAATAACAAAGATCCATGATTTGTCGATAAATTAAATTGTATTTTAACCCCTTAAAGTCGTCCTTAGTGTAAGTAACATGATTGTCTAAACACAGACCCCTTTGAAAGACATAGTTGTAAATAGTTCGCCTGAATGCCGCTAGATGGCATTGTAAAACGTGATACAATCAGCTGCATCGCATCATTCTCTGCAAACTTCGAACTAGGACATTTGAAAATATAATATTATACATGAATCTGAGGCCTAGACTCAGACTTCTGTGTAATTTAAAAAACAAAGTTTCGCGTACATACTCTTTAAACCCATACATTAAAACGCTTATTTTATTTACCCTATACGTCTGTTAGGTGACATCGAAAAACATATCTACTTGATTTATTTGATTCAACAACCACATACGACGCGACGACTGTAGTCTGAGCTCGATTAGATAATGTGTAATTAAATTGCTAAATTGTTTTTGTTCCCAGTATAAATAATCACTTAGAATATACATTTTGTAATTAAGTATATGAGAATTAATGATAAACATTTTATTTGCGTCATGAATGTATGTATATAAACATGAAAATACAAAAGTTGCGAAGTTAAAAATGTAATAGATAAGAAAAGGTAAGTATCATTTCGTAACAGAGGTTCAACAAATTGCGTCAAACGGAGAATTATTTTAAAAGTTTCGTTAGCTATACCGAACAAAAGCAAGGTTCTTAAAAAACAAGATACAAAAGAAAATCGTGACTGAGAATCAACATACACTTCATCGCTTCTCGACCTTTATATTGTCATGTTTTTCGGTTTTTTTTTTAATTTTGCAAATAAAAAATGAAATAAAGTTTAAAGTTCGTAGTATTGGTGTGAAATTTCAAGCATCCACTACCTATTGTTTTTTTTTTAATTCAACCGCTAAAGGCTGAAATTCATAATCCATTCGAGTGATCCCGGGGGATGCAGGTAGTAAATAAATAAAGAGCATTGCTCCCTTATCCCTCCTGACTCTGATTTCGTATTTCGGAGGGTGTGTAGGGCTGCTGTGGGATGCTCAATGGTGGTTTTTCAAGGGTGGAAAATTCACGCAACGGGTATTTTATGGTGCACCAAAATGTAGTAAAACATTTTTTTTAAATGTAACCCATTCTCGTAAACATACTACAACTTTAAGCTCTTTAATGACGACGGCTGACGGTTCTCGTGGCAGAGTGTTAAGTGATAATGACTTCCAATCTCGCTCAGGGCAAACTTTCCGTTGTAAGCATAGTTCATAAATCTTGGACGTTTATGTAGGTAATGTGCTTGTGTGTGTTCATGTCTCCGGCGACACAGGGAATACTAAGGCAGAGTTGCAAATGAGCTGTGTAAATTTCGTAGAAAACATTTCATATTCGATCTGAAGTTGTCAGTCTTTTGGTGAAGCTCAGATTTAGAATAATTGAAGATCTGATTTCTAGATGATCTTATGAACACCAAGTTATAAGCTTTGGGAATTGCTGATGCAATCAATTAAAACAACCAAGAAAACAAATTCAACAAACTGCTTCGCCAAAAGCTAATTTGTTTTAACGCAACGCAACTTTATTAAGGTTGTCTCAGATAAGTAATCTATGTGAAACGAGTCCCTGCGTAAATGCTAAATTTATATTTAAATACCTTTTTCTTCAACTGTTATTAGAGGAACGGTAAACTTATTAAGAAAGACATGAATTTTGTCACGCCAAAATTAAATTGGTAACACATAAAGTGGAAATTAATCTAGATGATTTTAATGTACTTCTTAATCAAGATGGGCAGGCATTTTACCACTATTAATGATGTGTTGTATAGACAAGTAGTTCAAAAGAGACCACATCTTCACCTACGCACATACAAGCTCAGATAAATGATACAAGTGATTAAACGCGTAACGCTATTTGTAATCGTACCTCTAGCTTTTGAATTTACTTTGAAGTCGATTGATAGACTTAAATTATTATTACATTTTTTTGTCTAGCCTTACTTCATACTATTATATGTTTATTAATTGAACCTAACTGTCTGCATCATAAGGTCGATTTTGAAAATCATTGTATGAGGCAGAGTGGTTGATTCATGTTTTGCCCCACATGCAATAACGTGCTGGCAATATGAAATTGTTACTACAGATGAGACTCGACTAATATACGTAAGTTAAGCCGTATATAAATCTAAATATAATAATGGGTAAAGATAGCTAAAGATGAAAAGATAAGTAAAAGATATATAAAAAGATGCTGACTTCTGTTCTGATAAAAGTACTAGTACAGATCTACTTATAGGAATGTATATCCCTGTACGGGACATTCCTTTCATTGAAATTATTAATAGTGAAACTTACACTGTACTTTAAAATGCAGGGTCCACCTGGAGAGTCAATCCGAGGTCCCCCAGGCCCACCTGGTCCTCCAGGGCAGCCTGGGACCCCAGGTCCTGGAACAACTGCTGAAATGTCCGGGTCAGGTGACGACGTGAGTATTTTTATTCATAATTACTTTAGGGCAATTGTTACAGTATACATATTTAAAAAAGCTTGCGCTCCGAAGAAATTTCAAACCATTGATCTAAAATATTGTTTCTATTGGTAGTACCTACATTTACATACCTACACCTACATCTAGTGGTAAAAATGAATTCAAAACGCCCAAATAATTCATCGACATTTCAATCTGTAAATTTATGATATATTTTTTATGATAATAAATCTCTGTTACATTTTTATGAAAGTAAAATATTAAATATAAACCGGATATTATCCTTTTTCACAACAAAACTATATAGACTCACTCCTGCTCTGAAATAATCGCAAATTTTAGTTACATGTTTGTTTGTTGACTTATTATTTAAAATTATAGTTTATAGGTATTATTAGTAATCACTGACTGTTGTATGTATGGAGTCCTGATACGGCTTTGAGTCTTATTGGTTAAACATATTCTTCCCGCCGCAGGCCTCTTCAATCCTAACAAATTCTTCTTGCGTTCAATGCTACAATACTCTTTATTTCATATCCAACATAACAAGAAATGGACAAGAAGTAATAATACTTTTTGAATAGATAATCGGCGGTCTTAACAACTATATAGTTTGTGCTTACCAAGCATTGATTCAGAATGGAATATTAAACACAGCAGCAATAAACACCATTTAATAAAATAAAAAAAATCTAACTACTTTTATTTTTTTACATATAAGCTTGCGTTTGAGTGTCATACCTTATGTTGAGTGATGACGTGGTCTAGGATTTAGCACGCAAGCTTAGAAGGTACCTATTCACTCGCGACTTGAAGACTCCAGGATTGTACGTATCGGAAAACACGGGCTCTGGTAACGAGTTCCATTCCTTGGCAGTGCGCAGTAGGAATGTGGAATCAAAACGTTTCGTACGTATAGGTGGTATATCTACCATAATATAGCGATGGCGCATTGCTGTACGTCCAGTCGACCGAGCATAGAAAGGGGATGCTGGAATCAAATTATGTAATTCCAATGCAAATGTATCCGATAGAAAACCGATAGTCATGCTACTCTACGCCGGTGTTAGTATATATTTATTTTTACATGTGTTTAAACTACTATAATTAGTAAATACATTTGAGTATAATTGTACAAACTATAGGTTTCATACCGTATAGTACAGTATAGTACATCTTATGTTATATCATCTGAATGCAAATAGTGCCATAACATACCCATACGTGCGCTTAGCAAAGTCTAGACCACAAAGTTCTCATTTAACCTGCGGGCTACTGCTGCCTCCCTGCTAAACAAACACACCTTTTGCTATGGTCCAAGGTACGAGTGGGAGAGATAACACCAAACTCAAAAAATTAATAGAAGTTCAGTGGATGTATTATTTACAAAGAAAAGTTTTTAAAGCTACTTTTGAACGCGAAACATTTTATATAGGTGCCTCTTTTAACCAACTTCAAAAAGGAGGGTATTTATTATTTATTAATTTATTAACATTCACACTTCACAGGACTTCAGGTCCCAAACTAGGCAGAGCCTGTGCTATGGTAACCTGATGACTGATATATATACTTATATAGATATACACACCCAGACACAGGTCAAACAAACATGTTCATACACACAAATGTTTGACCTGTCCGGGAATCGAACCCGGGACCAGCGGCTCAGAAGGCAGAGTGCTACCAACTGCGCCAACCGGCCAGTCAAATAGGATAAATAGGTATTATATTAAATAGGACTTTATACATCGTCTTTTATGAACCGATTTTGATGTTTTTTTTTGTCTGATAGGGTATACTTCCGTAGTGGTTCGATTTAAATTTCATTTAAATCGGACAAGCGGTTTTTGAGTTACACTCCAACAACTGAAAACTGCTTCGCATACTTCGACGATATTATAGTTGCGGGTGAAGACATCGGAGAACATACACAATGACGATTGATCCCGTGAGTAACAAAGGTCACTGAAAAGAGTGAACCATGAGCACAATATTGTGATGATAGTTACTTTTGTGAACTATCACGGTACTGACTTCGACAAGTTATTTCACACTTTTGAATGTTGAAGTCGACTCTATTTTTGCTAAAAGTTTTTTAAAGAGTCCTTTTTTTTCGAATAAAACGGTGGTATCTGCGCCATTTTGTTCGCAAGAATAATTTCAATTTCGAATGCTTTTTTTAATACCACGTGTCTTTTTGAATTTAAAAGAGAACTCACTTGGAATTTAACTTTTAGGTGTTTGGCTGATTGCGCTTGTTAATAAAGTAAATCAACAATTAAAAATACAAGCCATTCAAAAATCTAATGACTGACTAACATTGCTAGTAACGAACGATTCATATTATTATTAATTTAAAATTGCTGGGCGGGAAAAATTCTGACGTGTTTTGTTTAAAAATATTACAAATATGTACTTTAAAGATGAACTACCGGCTCAAAAAATACTTATCACATTTTTAAACTCGTTAGTTTTCTTCCTTCTGGTGTAAGTCAGATTAAGCGCAATTTGTCATTCCCGCGAAAATTTTTCATAAAATAAATACGGTCGCATGAAAATATGTTTTTACTAATAAATTAGCAGATGAAATTTTGTTCAACCAGAATTAACCTTCATGAACATAATATATTCATATGCAGAAATGTGACATGTTGATCTTTTAATAAAATGAGCTGAAAAGTCTATCACCTATTTTAGGGGTAACCTTCAGTTCACGGGTTTATACCAACGTTTGTACAAAACAAACCAAGGACTACTTTAAACGCCGAATTCTTCGGTTTATTCAATTGCTTACTTTTTTTTTGACATTAAACAACATTTTAAGTCCAATATAAATAATTGCTTGCTATGAACGCTTTCTTACAAAAATATTAATATGGGACGGAATATAGTTTGTAGAAAAATGTCTCATAATCTTTATAATCCAAAAATTATCCGTCGGTAAAAAAAAACATATCGGTAAAATAGATTAGTTTATTTATCATCATAGATTGTGGAACGCATGGATTACATAACAACTGGTGCTTATTTGCGTTACCGTTATCATGTCACATGGGAATAATATCTACGTCAGCTGTATCACAAAAGACTTTATAATTATTTACTGGATTAAATCAGTCGCAGTCATATCAAAACAATTTCACAATTATCATTTTAATCTTATACCTTCGTTTTTATTTTTTTTATTTTTAGGAATATATTATCCGAGTTACCTAAGCGCTTCTATCAAGAGTAGTATTCTTAATCGAAGCCTAAGCGTGCAAATTGCCGCATTATTAAGAGTTAAAAAATTTTGCTTTGGAAATTTCGAAAGCGAAATTCAAAATTATACTTTTATGTTTATTTGTAGTAGTTACTTAAACATATATAAAACGTACTTAAAAATCTCAATAAATTAATATATATCAGTTAGCCAAGCCTCTTCAAAGCTAGTCTTGTAATACTTAAATATTATTATTTTTTATTAATTATACATTTATATAGATACATAGATAACATTTGCATTGCAACAAATAGTATGTTCACATAATATCTGTACTTACAAACTGTACACTTATTTATTATTTACAGAAATCAACATGGCTTAGTTGTTGCTTAAATATAAGACATCTATGGCCCAAGAGCTAGTTACACAAAGCCCAAGAGCTAGTTACACAAAGATTAGTTAGATTTATAAAATAGTTTTACAGAATATATTAATATGTGGCCTTATCGCTGAAAGTGATTTGTAGGTACAAATCAAAGTTATATTATAACATTATAATGTATAGCGTTATAACTGAATGTATTATATATTGTAACATATTAACATTATATTAGATTTAATAATAGTTTGTCATATTATAAATATAATTTTATTTCTATTATAGTTTTGAAAACAGCCTTTTCTTGTAGATCATACCATACACAACCGCCATAATAGCACTATCTCCGCTTACGCCGCTGCCCACAACCTATGCTTGTATTATACCATATGAGTGCTATACCTTATGAATAGACAGTCCAGACAATTAAAATACTACTTAAAAATATTGTATATATATGGAAATAAAAGGTTTATTTTCTTTCCTAACGACTACATAAAAAGCGCTTTTTAATATAGGTATACAAAGTACAACTTAAAGGTAATAATTATATTTAAACAAAAAATAGAACTTCGACAGGTCATTTTACTCTTTTGGGTGTTAAAGTATGGTCCATTATTTGGTAAAACTTTTTTTCAGCATCACTTTTTTCAGTGACCTTTGCTACTCACGGGATCAATTGTCATTATGCATGTTCACCGATTTCTCCACCCTCAATGATCAAGTCATCCAGATAGACGTAACACTTTTCAGTTATTGGAGTGTAAATCAGAAACCGCTTGACCGATTTTAATTAATTTAAACAGGATCACTTCGGAACTACACTCTATCAAACAAAAAAAGAATCATCAAACTACGGTTCATAAACGACGAAGGGTCAATGCTATCTATATATAATATATTTAAAATAGCACTGACCCATTTTTTATGCCTATTATTAATCATGGAATAATAAATTAAAAAGAGCAAATACAACGTACAGACTTTGTCAAATACAATACGAAGCTACCTCAAAATTAAATAATTTATCGAACAAAACACGCTCAGAACTGCCAAGTAAATAACTTCTTTCAGTTCTAGAAAAACCATCCTTGAAGCTTGTAAGAGTCTCCCTACCCGCCAATAACATTTGAGTGGCAAAGTCAACACCGACCAGTACGGTCTCTAACAAGTTTATTACGTCATCCGCCCGCCCTACATTCGATTTCGCGATATCGATTCAATTGATTCGCTCTAGGGAAGGTTTTTGAGTGGAATCGTCAGAGTAACGATGCTGAGTAATCTAATACTGCTGATTCAACTATATTTCCTGTCGCTTTTTGTTTCCTCTTATACAGTTTCGTGATAAAGACGGTCGATGAAATTGGATTTGCAGTCTACAAGCTTTCGATGGCCTGTTGGAAATTCAATTGATTAGTCACCTTTTACCTTTTTCACGGGTCGTCACGTAACTAGCTAGATTGGTAACAGATTCAATTGAAGGACCATTTTACGGTAGATAAAGTTCAGAGTTGTAAGTAAATAAGGCAATATCGGTACGGGTGGTACCAATGTTGCCTTATTTTCAAGAATTTATTTCAAAACTATCTATTTTTTTCGATTATATTCAATAACTTTCAATTAAGATTATTTCTTTTTTAAAAGTATTATTTCTTTGAAAAAATACAATGGGCTATAATTGGCCACTGAACGCTGCGTATTTCTCTGTTTACTTTATCGTTGTCTAGGCAGGCTCATTAAACATTTATCCAACTATATTTACATTTATTTTTTTTATTACATGAATAATCAAGTTCAAGATGTAACCTGTGCTAATCTATAAACCATCATATTCATTTTAAATCTTAACTCTAATATCTGTAATCTATACCCTAAGATGTTTGTAAATCCATCTCTCCGGGTATAATACTGAAATTTACCTGAAATAAAAAGGAATTGCAGAATTCTTTTTATTTAATTTATATACAGTATTCAGTATTTTTTGTATTACCACAACACCGGTCTGAGCGTCGACTTACCTTTTCAATTATCTTTATTTAACCATCTTAGGTACATTAAAATATGTAATGACAGATTTCATTATGTTATATCTATTTAATTATCATAATTTAGCAACTCGCAGTAGTGCATTTTAGGTACAGGTCTTCCTGGCAATTAGATACAACAGCAAAGAAGGTCAAACACCACTTCTTTTGTATAATATTCATATAACAATAACATTTTCCGTTGCATTGCAAATAAAATCTGACGAGTTTGTGTACGATGGCGTAGATAAATAAAACTTCAGAATATTAACTCATATTTATTTTAATTATTCTTGCTTTTTGCTGCTCTGGATTTCTATAAGAAGTATGCAGTCAAGGTTTGAATCTTTTTAATATTTTTTACATTGATATAATCGTCTTATATATAATTTATATCCTCGAAGAACTGATGGCCGTTGGGGCCGACAAGTTCTAGAATGGAGACCACGGACTGGCAAGCGCAGCATAGGACGGCCACCGACCAGGTGGACAGACGACCTGACTAAGATCGCAGGCAAGGGCTGGATGCGGGCCGCTTCCAACAGGTCCTTGTGGAAATCAATGGGGGAGGCCTATGTCCAGCAGTGGACGTCCTATGGCTGAAATGATGATGATGATGATGATGATGATAATCGTCCAGTGTGTGCTACTGGCAATGACATTTGTAACTAAGACGCGGTCTCTAACTATTGGACTCAAAAGCAAGATCGAGCCCCAAAAACGACATTGATATTAGAGAGAAACGAGATCAGAATCAGGAATGAGTGGATCAGAGTCACCGACATAGCCCAGACTGGGCACAAAGCCCGAATAATAGAATTTAGGAAGTCCATCTACAAGGTGGACAGACGATTTTATAACAGTGGTGGTTAAGGCTTTTTGCAGACTGTTTCCAGCCAGCTAGTTGTTGTGAAGATCAATGGGGAAAACATATGTTCAGCGGTTGATTTCTTAAGGCAGAATCAACGATGACATGCCTTAGAATTTCCCAAAGCTTTATCGTAGTACGGTGAATAATTGGAAATGTGTATGAAAATGTATATACATTTTTAGTTATAAGAAGTGCATTCACAGTGGATTTGTGTAGTATATTAGTTGACCAGTCGATGTTTGATTGTCTGCGAAGAAATAATATGTATTTTTATTTGTTCGTAGATAATATCCCGTAGATAGTATAGATAATAATATTATGTTTAAATCGATTGATATGTTGTGTCAACGGATGCTGGAATGTTTTCAAAAATTCGTTTAGTTTCTGGATCAAAATACCGTTTCTAAATATTGCCTTCCTAGTTTATATTATTAGTTATTTTTTATTGGAAAGGTATTGTCTGCAACTGGCCACCAAATTCATTCATTAGCAAAATGTACGACCATAATTATCATGGACTTGTAAATTGGCAAAGTTGATTTTAAAATTCGCGTATGGACCTAGCCTCAGCCGCACCGCAGCGAGACCGCATCTGAATCAGATTCAATCTGAATCTATAACTATTTCTCAATATGAGGTTTATATACCACGTTTATTCAGACTTACATAATAAGGCAATGATCACACTTCAATCGAGCAAAAGGTTCTGAGGGCATCCATAGGAGTTCTTGACGGAACGTTGTCTGCCTGGTTTATTCCGCGGGATGCAACTAGTTAAAAAAAAATTATATACAAAATCCATTTCCACCTTTAGGCATATATATCTATAATAAGTATGTCTTACCAGGGATTTAACTTCTAATCCGCAAAACTTTTGAGGATACCTTTATAATTATTTAATATATTTGACAGCAAATCTACGGTGAAAACTATGCTTCTCTTGGTCAATGCGGGTGCAATTCTACCACTATAATGGCGTTACTGCAGACAGCTCCAGAGTTACGAGGTCCTCCTGGTCCCCCTGGTTTAACAGGTGCCGATGGGAGGACCGGCCCTCCAGGCATGGTGGTAAGTGTTATAACTTTGGAGCTAGTTATAAACATACGGCATATGTTGCATTACCTATAGTCACGAGAAGAAGAGGGTTCTAGTGACCACATTGTGAATTTAATAACTGTGTTATCTACGTCAAAAACTAAAGCTAGGGGTGGGGATCGAACGGGCGATAGTCAGATCTTCCTGTTAAGAATAATTGAGTCTAATACTTCAGTTGTTACATTGGCAGGGTCAACCTGGAATGCCTGGAGACCGAGGTCCATTGGGACCTCGAGGGGAAAAAGGTGACAGAGGAGATACCGGGGCCAGAGGATTCGAAGGTCTTCCAGGTCCAAAAGGAGAAGCAGGAGTGGACGGACTTCCGGGTAATACTGGTCCTCCTGGACCACCAGGACCACCTGGAACTTCTGATTACAACAACTTTGATGTAAGTTCCTAATTATTTCAAAATTATTTTTATACTTGATGCTAGTGAAATCGTACCTTAAGAAAACTGCGTGAGAAGAAAATAGAGTACAACCCGATTTATAGGACAACGCGTCATATATATTTTATATTACAATCATAAAAACTCCATCAAACGCCATCTACAAGCTTGTAGGTAATAAAAATGGGAAATCCTTATTGTAATGGTTGTATTTTTGATGATTTTATATTAAAGGACCATTATCTATCTATTATCTCACCCAACCAAAAATCTCGCTTAGTACATACTTTTATTAGCATCACACATTTACATCTAAGGCGTCACCCAAAAAGAGTATAATTTTGAGAACGCCATTGAAATCGTCAATATCTTGGTTTTTGATCTATAAGGTTATCTACAATCGGATTGCCGCATATAGACGTAATGATTTGCAAACGACGGTAAGTAAGGTTTGTAATTTTATAGATGCAAAAAGTAAGTGGATATTATAATTAACATGCTTCGTTAAACCAGTATCTTAAATACGGATAAAATTATTGTATTGAACGCAAGCTTCAATCTAAAGTCATTACAGTAAATTTTACTTTGGCCGCTTAAGGTAGAGCATTACACTAAATTTACTGCTAATAAATTACATTCTTAGATCGTATTGTAAAATTAACCAATCTGGACAAAATAGGTAGCTTTTTTTTATCAAGCAATGCTTTAAAGTGTCTCGATCAGAGTGTGGAGCGATGCGTTAAATCGCGGCATATACGATTTTGTTTATGCTGTTTGTAGGAATCATGATTGACGGTCGCCGTGGCGCAGTGGTCAGCCATCAGTGTCAGTGACATGACTTGTGCGTCTACGGGACCCTGGGTTCGAATCCCGGCAGGGGCAAACATTTGTGCGATGAGTGTGTATGTTTGTTCCGGGTCTTGGGTATTTGTGTGCTGTAGTTGTGTGTCCATGCCTTCCGCGACACAGGAAATCCTAGTGCGGGAGTCTAAGTGTGAAAAATAACCACTTATTTACAATACATAAACAAACCAAATAAAATGAATACATTATAATTAAATGTACTAAGGCTTCTCGGGCATAGCTAAGTACTACATACGGGTCGAATTGAAAACCTCCTCCTTTTTTGAAGTCAGTTAAAAATACTTTTTTCCGTCGCTGCTACCGCTCCACGCTCTCCACGAGCAATGCTGTTATAATTATTTGGGTATCATTTTCATTCCATTCATTTCTGTCCATTTAGTCGAACTGGAAGCCTAGACAGATTTATAAGGTAAGTTATACACGCACATCATAAATATAACTTAGTACTTAAGAGTAGGTACTTAGAACCTCACTTAGAACTCTTGGTGCAAAGCTAGAAGTTTTCTAAGTGTAGTCAAATGTTGGCTTACATTAAGATTCATATTGAATACCAAATATACACAATGTATGCGGTGCTAACAAACTATGGAAAATGACGCGCTCTGTCGTTGGATGAAGTATTGAATCAATCTTGATATGATAGATAAAGTTAGCAATAGGTAAATTTGGTAATTAGCACACTACCAAATCTGTCAAAATCAGCTTTTGTGAGGCAAGCATGTCGCCATATTGAAGACTTAGACCTTAGGCCCTGGTTATAAAATATTATATTTAAATTTAATATATTATACAATTGTAGCGAATCCCCAAAATTTTCGTGTTGTATAGAAAAAAATAAATAATCTAGTGCGTAAATATCTAAAAATATATGCTTTTAAGGTAATTTTCTAAAACATTAATTAAAATTAGACTGATATCATAAATATAATTTAAAAGACTTCTGCTAATGCCTTTTTATAAACATTTCAAAACATTGCGTCACACATAAACAGCTACCTAGCTAACTTTCGATAAAAGCTTCCGAAGAGAACAAAAGTGCTATTATTTAAAGTGTCTACAGCTGAATTCCCGGTAAGAATCGATCTGTTCTCGATTACCTTTTCATTGTTAAGTCACTTTGTTTGTGACTAAAATGAATTGCCTTTTCGAGGCAACTGCGCCTTTATAGCAAACAAGCCACTCTGGAAACTTAAGTCGATCAATATACGAGAGACTCAGATATGTACCTACCCCGTTTTATCTTTGAGTTTTACGTCAGTTGATAGAATTTTTTAGACGCTGCGTATGAAAGTAAGTGTTTAGGTGAAACATTGTCTATATGTAAGTTTTGGAAAATTTAGAATATAAGTAATGAATACATCTTATTTTTTATTGTAGAGTTGCCATTCTAATTAAATATGGTTATTGTATGATTGTAATAGTACGTAGGTTTACCCAAAGCAACAGCACATTTAACGGAATAAGAAAAAACCTTTGACACTGAACATTTGTCTCATGTTCAATGTTTTATTCAAAATTATACAATTTTGACAGATTTGAGCCATGACATGTTTTTGATCAAAAAATATTTTTTAACTATCATTTCGTTAGATTAAAATGTAACCCATTATATGTATTTTGAAATTTTATTTTATGTACTTGGTTCACACATATACATACCACTGGGTCTATTAGGTTAGATCATATTAGATGACGTGATGGTACCTCTGTAGAGACTATGTATCCTCGATCACGTCTCCGTTAGTAAGTTCGTTTTAATATTTATGTCCAACTTTACTATGTTTGTAGATAACGTACTGATTTCTATAATATATTGGGTGACAAAAGTGTGAAAGTGGCTCATTCAACGCTGATTTATATCAATGACACAGCCAGATAAGGGGGCTCCTTCGAAACTTCTTCCAAAGTTCCTCTCTTGTGTATTGTAATACATGAGTAATGTAATGATTGTATTTATTTGATATTCCTAAAATGAGCGCTGATGACTAGATCTGTACAAAATTGGAATTTGGTGGAGAAGGGTGATCTCGTCTGATATGGCGCATTTTTTTTCCCGCAAGAAACATTGTACATTTCCTAGAAAACTGGGAAAAATATGTTTTGTGTAATTAAATGTGAATCTCTTACCTAGTCCTAATAATTATTATAATAAAATACAAAACAAATGTATAATATATTATTTAAATTACCATAAACTCAACACAATCAGGCATATATTAATTTGTTTACATAAAAAATACGTTCTTTCAAAAATCTCTCAAGAGATTACGGGAGAGGAGAAAGGGTCCACCAAAATCTCACGACATCTGAATTCTTGAAGCTAGCCTTAATATCTCAGCTTCTTATGAACATATTGTCCATGTGTGCCAATCGGGACCCATTCAAATATACCCTCTGGGCTATTTACTGAGCCGTCTTAGACAGACGGCTCACTTGAGACTCGAGCCAAATGATATAGGTCGACACAAAAAGGAAAATAAAATATAATTTCTTATTTTGACTTCAGTGATTACAAAATTAACTGTCAAAAATTGTCGGGGCTCCGAATATTTTGAAATAAACTTATAATGCAAGCAAACATTGTTAATCTTCAAGATCCATAAGGAACACACCAATGACAAAGATAATAAGGTATCTTATCAGTTTTTATTAATGATATCCATTTAAACTCTTAGGAATCCCTTCTTGGTTCATACGGAGGCGCAATTGGGAGACCAGGAGCACCTGGCCCTAAAGGGGATGTAGGACAACCTGGACCTGTTGGACCTCAAGGCGAAAGAGGCTTTCCAGGTCAAAAAGGTGAAAGGGGACAAGCTGGACAAATCGGAATTAAAGGTGATCGTGTAAGTTAACAATATACTTATATTTCTTTATATTACAGGTGAAGTTTTTCAGCTTTTCGGTTTTTAAAACCTTTGCTACGCTCTGGATTATTCTTTTGAACAATCCTAGGGCCCTTCGCAATTTTTTTAGTACAAAAAAAGCGATTTTTTTTAGGTATGTAAGATTATTGATTAAAGGCTACCTAAACCTAATCTAAGTATATACGCACGCTAAAAATCTAATTTAAGAATATTTAAGAAGTGGAGCTCCAACCGCATAATATGGAGATAATTTTAAGAAGGACCCTTTAAAAATGCATGTTATCATTGCATTTCGCACCATCCAGACGATTACTTCGAATCCAGGCCCCTTACAACTGGCCCTTTTCTACCCTCTTGTCGATTTTAAGAGGGTAAATAAGGGCCAGTTGGAAGGGGCCTGGATTGGGAGTATTTTAACAAGCCGCATGACGTGGTCTATTTACTCCGTCACAGTAAACACTAATGTATTTTCAAACGTTTCGCTTCCCGGCCCGTGGTCTCTGGTCTCTACTTGATAACACTCCTGGACTACAGAACATCTATTACTATGTGTTTTCCTAACTGCCACATCCACTTACTTATTACGCCAGCTAGGTCAGCGTCTCGTTTCTCTACAGGTATCGTGTAACGTCATCAATTTGATTGCCCCGAGCCATTTTTAAGTTCGCTACGTATAATTAGTTCAACTTTACGTAACCAACTTAAAAATGGCTCGCTCGTAAAAGACAGGTTATTTATGTGACTAAAGTTGCAGATCAACTTTCAGCGACCTCTAAGAATCTATCGTCCGACCTATACGTACGTGAAAGTAATCTCGTTAATATAGATAAAAAAAAAAATATCAATGTTACTTCATGTAATTTTACATATTACATATTAGTGCAGCCATTTTAGATTAGCAGATTATTAATTTTCCCGATATCAACAAGTACCTACAAATTTAATCTCTTTATCGTTTGTACATCCGTGTTCTTTTGACGTTTAATTAAATTAAATTGTGGCATATAATCTAGCTACAAATTGAGTACTATAGGCACAAAAATTCCTATGGCACGTGTACCATCATTCATCTAATAAATACCATTAATGACAATCTTTTATAGACGTTAAGATAAAGGAGATCAAAAGGAAAGTTAACAGTCTTAAAAAAGATTTGTAACGTATCGCAATATCCCCAGTGTTACAAATATCCATAAGTGACAGTGATCGCTTCTCATCAGACGGCCCTTCTGCTTGTTTGTCACCTATTAGGTACATAAACAAGAAAATCCCATTTACCATACCCGGGTATTCGATGAGCATAGTTAAGGATCAGATACTAAAAATCGTAATAGTATTATTATATTAAGAAATGCATGTTTAGTGATGGCCATTGGCAGTGATTCTGCTGTTCAATCAAACTAGCTAAGATAGTGTTAAGGGAGATAGTTTTGATACGATCACAATAAAGACCAAATTACTATGACATTTATGACCAAAGTTAAATTAGATCTTTTTATCAAAATGCGGGTAGTTTTAAGTAAATTAAGTCTACACGCTATTTGGTGGCGACTTTAACTACCCGCAATCTAATTAAACTCTTCGAATATTAGAGATAACGTTGTAAGGAGTTACATGAATTTGAATTCTAGCTTCAATATAATAAGAGGTATTCAGTGAATTTAGCTATAGTTTGAGTGATTAAAAGAATCAGGGCCACTATAATAGTACCTTTATAGTAATGATAATAAATAATAAATAAAATTCGTTTATTTCGGGTTACTATGACCCATATACAGTAGAGAATAAATCAAAAAAATATTTTAAATTCTTTTTCTTCTTTCCTCCTAGGGTCATCCGGGACCTTTAGGAGATCGAGGTATGAAAGGTGATCGAGGGACTCCTGGCCATGATGGGAGACCTGGTTTACCTGGTGCGAATGGTAGACCAGCAGAAAAAGGAGAAAAAGGTATTTGCAAATATATATAATGTTTACGAAATGTGATGTAGCTCTGCAAAATCCCCTAAATACTTAATACGTACATCCGTTGTACTGAGCAGTTTGCTTATGCCCGGATTCGTTCGTTTTATTTTTCTCTTTATCACACTTATTATTCTGAAACTACAATTTCTTGCCAGACATTTTGCATTCATTTCTACATAATAGATTCAATTAAAGCATATATTTTTTCCAATTATAGTTCTCATATTTTAGGTGAACAAGGAAACCCAGGCCCACCAGGCCCTCCCTCAACTGGCATCTACAATCCTCAGGACACTGATTTTGCTGCTTCAGGTAACCTGTTTGATATTTTTTAACACACTATCTCGTAAAATGAGCCTTTTTACATCGCTTTTAGAGCCATAAACCGGACTATAACACACAAGTGCATAACAACATTACACACTAGTGTGTAATAGTATTATTCCTACAAAGATAAATTAGCAGCTTACTGCGAGTTATATGCGAGCAAATAGAGCGTTCTTGATTGAATATTTAATTATTGTATAACGATATAACATAGTACTAACATTATATAACGCATATTTAAACATTGTTGTACTTTACTAAAAGTAGCATTTATTTGTTTATCCACATTATATACACCCGAGAATCACACTCCTTTATTAAAATAAAACACTAATAGCTAATTACAATACTGCAGCTACTACAATAACATTTGAGCAATCCACTAGCTATTGGTAGCCTAACTCAAATGTTCTAACCCGCTACCGGCCGGCAGCGTGCCCAGAATGCTGGCAGCATTGCCACGCTGAATTACAATGCTGATTCGTTGAGCCAAATATGTGCGAGCATTTTGGTCACGCGTTTTATCACACTCCTCACATATTTCGTCATTTTTAGGAAAGCTGATGATAAGATGTACTCATTACATATAGGCACTGCAAGCTGCATCTGGCGACACTGTTACTCCTAGTCTCCCCATCGCGTGTAATATATTTAGCCTATTGCGAATTTATCTATTTGTGCTTTCCAGACAAAGAGGCTATAATTTCTCGAATTCCATAAAAGGGATTTCTTTTTCTATTTCCTCCAAGTATAACACTGGTGTTAACATACGTCAAATTTTAATGCTGCCCTTTGAAGAGTCCAAGTTAAGAGGTTCCAAGAAAAATTTGATCTTTGTACTTTTTTGTATATAAATTATGTAACGCGAGTTTTATCGGCTCGTCACCATAGCAACACTGCTGACCGCGTCGTCTTAGCAACCAAACACCGCCGGAACCGGCCGTTGATCTCCATCGCAAAACCGCATTGTTTTATTTATATTCGTACCTAGTTAAATTTGTAGATATGCACGTACCTAAAGAATTAAAATTCATATATTACCATTTCAGTAGAATATGATGACTTGTCTAAATTTTAATTAGTTATAACAGTTAACAAAATTATTAAAATGTAAGTAATGTTACGTTATTTTGGTACCATATTTTTGATTCACTTACAGCCTTTTCTGAATTTACATCATTGAATTTTATTCGTTGTCTGATGTCGCCAGCTTATAACCGGTTTATAAGATAACATAACCCATGACCTTAGTGATTAAAGCGATAGTCATATCAATCATGTGCAATGGATGGTTATAAGACTTGGACATAATGTTTAATTCTGAACTTTAGAATACTTTTGACTTTTCTAGCTCATTCTTATAATAAGAGATCTATAGAAACAATATAAGTGATCTTTTTTGCATCCATATTTTTCTTCAAATTGTGTGTATCATTGTTGCATAAATAACTAGCTGCGCCCCGAGATTTCACCCGTGTGCTCTACGTTTTTCCAGCCAGTATACCTTTTCCAGAGCAAAAAGTAGCCTATGTGTTTCTCCAAGGTCACGTCTATCTTTATACCAAATATTATCTAAATTGATCTAGCTGTTCTCGTGTGATGCCGTGATCAAGGGAAATAGCGATTCATTTATACATATATGTATAACATATAAATAAATAAGGTTTTATAACCTGTTTTCAATTGTTTTACTGAATTGGGCACTGGGCATTAATGTTGGCTTTTTGATTAGCACTGTGGGACGACATTTGGAAATTGCTATTAAAAAAATCGGTGTGCAAGCAATTTGTTTTCAACTATTACAAATGTATTATTAACTCACTTGCGAAAGTTCGAATTATCGCCACTAAGGCCAATAAAGGGATTTTGATGAAATTATTAGTTGTAGTATTATTACTACTTCTATAATACTACAACTAATAATTTCATCAAAATATTAGATATTAATGGCACGTGTACTTAATAAATAAAAAATAAAATTTAAAAAAACAAATATTTTCGTGTTTGGACCACTACTTCCCTATTCCCCTTAAATAAATGTCACCACGGTCACTGCATGACTAAATAGTCAGTAAACTATTTTGTGCCGAACTAAAAAATAGCTAATCCTGGACATAATGGTAAAAACAATGGAACAAACGATTCAAATTATTATCATTGGTCCTTGATACGTTTTCAAAGTTTGAAATTAATCCTACGGTAAAGGGGTTGAAAATCGCGTTTACAGATTTCGTTACATAGATAAACCCAATAAAAGCGTGTTAAAACCTCATTACGTAGTGACATTATCAAAAATATTGTTTTTTTTTATTTTAAAAAATCTGAATTTTGAATAACATTGTTCACAGGACATGTTCCAGTTACTGCTTCCAAAGGCGACAAAGGTGAAAAGGTAAACCCTACAAAAACCTATTTAGGTTTTTTAAATTCTCATATAAAACCCCGCGCTAGGATTCCCTGTGTCGCATGACACGGGAGAGGCATGGACACAGCATCACAGCACATAAACATCCAAGACCCAGAACAAACACCTACACTCATCGCATAAATGTTTGCCCCTGGCGGGGTTCGAACCCACAGTTCCCGGGTACCAGGAGTCACGCCACTCGCGACTGAGCCTTATAATGTAGGTATATGCATATTATGCCAATGTAAGTATTAGGAATATATTTCAATCTCAATATCAAATGGACTGATTTGTGAGATAAAAGTGTTTAGCCTGACATTTATACACAGTTAGTGAATTAAATTTACCAGACATTTTAGCTCCATATTTTCAGTATATATGCCGGGTTTTTTTTAAGTTTATGCAACAGATATTAACAGAAGTACAATTCTATTGTAAGAACCGTGTTCAATGCCTGGAGCAGTAACAACTTGCGCTGAGTCATCATACTGCAATTGTATAAACAATTGAATTACTCACGTAGGTACCGTCGCGTCGCTGCGTCATCATCCGGACAAAGTATCAATTCTCCGTGTCATAGTTGTACTAGATAAATGACAGTTAATAATATTAAGGCTTTAATTTTTTAATTTAATATGAAGGCTTCCGGAAGAAGCCGAAACAATTGTCGATCGTGATCGACTACGCGTAAGTACCACGTTACACCCGTAAGAAACAGTGTAAAATGACAGTTAGTACAGAAGTTCAATTGTTTCACGCTGGGATACGACTGCAATATTGATTCCTGCTTTTTTTAAAAAAAATAATTATTTATTAACATTCACACAAGGTCTTCAGGTTCCAAACTAGGCAGAGCCTGTACTATGGTAACCTGATGACTGATATATATACTTATATACATATACACACCCAGACACAGGTCAAACAGACATGTTCATACACACAAATGTTTGACCTGTCTGGGAATCGAACCCGAGACCAGCGGCTCAGAAGGCAGAGTGCTACCAACTGCGCCAACCGGCCAGCCACTTTGCCCACAGACCACTAATAGATAATACAGGGAACCTTGGTTAAACTATGGGCAAAGACGAAATAAAAATATATGTATCACTTATTTGAGCCATAAGTTGCCCTAACCGGAAATTAAAGAAATAGCCTTTATAACAAAAGTTAAAATAACCCTTAACGCAAAGCAAGATAAACTCTTCGAGAAGAATAAACTTTTAATGCCTATGGACAAGTCTTGCGATTGCCAAATAAATCAATTTTCAGTCGTGAAATGGTTTCACCATTCAAATGCCAATTAAGTTTATGATATAAATGAGAGACCAGCAGGCTCTTGACACTCGATTCAAATCGTAAATTGTGATTTAGATCGACTTCGCTGGATTTGAGTTTGATATACTTGATCGTTGCTTTGGGGTACCGGCTTAGAATAGCACCCCCCCATGTCTTCCCGTGCGCTCGCCAATGGGAACTGATTCGGATTAGAATTGGATTGATATAGAGACTGAATTCAAGAACAAGCCAGCTGATTTTTATTAGTATAACCAACCTCGCGTTTTTGCATGGCAACCTCTGAAAAGAGTAAACCAATACAGTTTTCAATTATTCTTTGTAACATACAGGGTGAAAAAGGTGCTCGTGGAGGTGACGGCCAGCTAGGATTTCCAGGCAAAGATGGAAAAGCTGGTGAACGAGGAGACATTGGTCCTTCGGGTATGCCTGGAATGGCTGGACCTCCAGGATCTCCAGGCATTAAAGGAGATCGAGGGGAAAGAGGTCCACCTGGTCCCATCAGTGTCACTTCTTCGGGATCTGACATAATCACTATAAAGGTAAATAAAAATAAATAAAAATCTGGTAATAGTAATAGGAAAAATTACTTACCTATTACATATATTTTACATTTTACATTATACACGTATAATGAAAATGTAAAATATAATATATAAAATAACTTAGTGTCGATTTTTTATCCATATTTATGCTACCAATGGTTGAAGAGATCATATATTATTATGTATGTTTTTTTATACTGTATACATCTAGCGTTTGACCACTATCTCACTTGATGGTCAGTGACGATGTGGTCGAAGATGTTATCACGCTAGACATAGAATGTTATTTTGATCTGGGAAGAGTTATTGAAATAAAAAATTATATGCATAAATATATTATTTTTTGGTTGTTTTACATTTATATAGAAAGAAACAAGTGTCAGCTGCTAGGCTGCCAGTTGTTTTAAAAAATTTACTTGTTTTATATACTCTAATGAAATTACACCTAATTATATTTTATTGTATACTAATCAGTTATTTAAAAATACCTTCTTGATTTGTTTTCAATACTCTACTAAGTATACATAATGATAAATTATAGATTAGACGGGGCTTATTACCACAATAATTTATCTGATTAGATTACACTTCGAGTGTAATCTATTCACATGTTTCAGTAAGGGTTTACGAAAATCGCGATGCTTATAGAATCGTAATTAAGATTCGATATGGGTAGAAGATTGTATGGCTTCAAAAATGTAGTCAGACATCGGCTCTAGATTATTCCGTCCAGTTACCTGAGCCTGTCAAAAAGTTACTTTTACCGAGGTGAGTTTTCATAGGCTTAACTGATCACCAAATATGGAAAAATATAGCACCAAAAAAATACTTTTGAACACGAAAAATAGTAAGTGAGCACTAAAATTAGAACACCAATTTATTGTATAACGGCCACCAAAAATGTCACATCTTGCATTTTACACAAGTTTTATGGGCTAGGCTCGCGCGTTGTGCGGTCACATGAAACCTAACACTCCTCCTCGCTTCGCTCGTCGTCGTACCTACACTACATGACTCCGCCTTAGACTACATGACTCTACATATTTAATGACCACTTACAAAATTTGGTGCCCAGTTACTAAATATGGTGTTCATTTTTTGGTGCACATTATATTTATCTGGTGATAATTGTAATTATATTATCGTTATGTTTTATTTGTTCCCGTTTTAATACGCCAAGGTCGAAGATCGATGTATGTTTGTATATATGTATGTGTGTTTATAAGTATATTTTATATATTATATTTCAGACATTTTTCGTATCCATTTTTATATACTTCTTCACATCTACTGTGTTATTACGATTCCTGTCCATACAAAGGTTGCCTGTAAGAAATTGCTTGAAGCGATAAGGCCGTCGACTGTTCTACCAGAGTTTTTATATTAGTATTTTATTTTGGTGGTCAACAAATTGTTTTTTATTGATTATTGATATTATGTTTTTTGTATATGTTTGTTCCGGTCGTCATTTATGAACGTATTTGAATAAATATTTTTCACTTGATGACCCTCAGATTCACCTTATAAAAATGTAATCAATGATGCTTCATTACTTTATTTTATTAATAAGATTATGTAATTTTTCCACTCCTTATTATCTTGTCAGTTTTATAAAGTTTTGTGCAACCGCCGGCTACATTTAAGTCAAAAATTATGGTTATGACGAATATAAATCGGTCTGACAGGGTGATAAAGGGGATCCAGGACTGAGAGGCAGACGAGGTAGACCAGGGCCCCAGGGGCCTCGAGGGCTCCAAGGTATTCAAGGTATACCCGGACCCCCAGGCAAACCCGGAGATAAAGGTGACATTGGATTACCCGGTTGGATGGTAAGTAATAATGTGCTTTAAGTATATTATATTAATATGATATTAAATTGAAAGAATCTTCATTGTTTAAGCTATTGTTTGCAATGGAAGAAGAGTTTGAAGTACAACATTTTTCAATCCAAACTTTTAAATTAAATAACTATTATTTTTGATTTTACTACTATTTTTTTATCTGGGCATGAATTCATATTATTTTGGTAAGTTGGTTAAAATTCCGCATAAAAATTGTATTTCTTAACTGTTCTTCATAACTTTATTGATTTTTCGGTTGTGAAAACTGAAATTAGAACTATGCTAACTAATTAAGTTATTTGTTAATACTTTCGCACTATTTCGGTACATGTAAGACTTAAGGCTAAGTAGCTTTTCCTACCAATCATCCACAAAGCTCCATTGCCAGTTCAATCCAGTCTAGTTTTAAAACTTAGTAGAAAGCTGAGGAATAATAAAATAGTTTAGTATGAAAAACTTTGCACCTTAAGTATACCGTTTGATAAGCAAACATCAAGGTAGTCATTATAATAAAATTAAAGAAACTTATAAACTTTATTTAACTTACCCACTGGATAATAAATACACACACATAATTATCAACATAACACATTCACATTATATCAAACATATTGTGAAAAAATTGCATCATCATTTCAGCCATAGGACATCCACTACTGGTTACAGGCCACTCCCATTTCTTGGGATCTTAATCAGGAAAATATTGTTAAATGTTAGTTCATTTCACTTGCCTTTAAATAGAATTAGTATCTCAAACAAGTGCTTGTAATTTTGTTATTTACACTGACGTGGTTTTGACACATTATGAATGTATAAAACACGGGAATTTCAATTACTCACGTATAAGTCAGAGGGTCCCGACTATAGTTATACTACGCCTACTACTGGGCGAATCGCATCCGCGTCCGCGAGCGCCCCGTTTCTCCTTGAAAAAGACCACCGAATGTGGTTCAAACTATAGTCGGAACCTTCTGACTTATTACGTGACTAACTCCCGTATTTTATACATTCATAAAGTGCTTGTAAATAACGATTTTAAGCATGACCTTAAGAGAGGTAATCTTAGTAATTGATCAATAGAACTAGCAAAAAATTATTCTGTTAGTGTGTGTGTAGTCTTTATTCTGTTTACAATAAATTCCCAAATGGTATAGCACTTATTTAAGACTACATCTACGGAGCCGATCCCAAGCTTCCTACTAATAGATAAATAATAATAAATATACAGATACTGCTCGGTGTATAGATTCAGCGATTAGCACATGTGTTGATAAATACATTTTTACAATAGTTTGCTTTGTACCCTTTTGCTTGCGGTACCTGCAGTACTTGCAGATAAATTCTAGTTTCGTAGTTTATGTGCTTAAAAAACTCTGACTCTGTCAATATTTTTGATTGGTAATTCTCGTGAGTTTGACACATTTTTATATATATGTGGTATCCGTAAACCCTGTAAATATTTGTTCTGTAAGAATTATGTTTAACTAAACTCTATTTTTCTTATTGCTATCGGAACAGAACTCTAAGGTAACTGAATGGCTATATTTTTCCGTTGTTGTTGTTCGTCTAAATTTAGTCTGTATCTTTTCGTACTTTTTTAGCTGCGACTCATTTATTTGCAATATGTTTAGGTGATTTTTAGTCTTATCTTTATTGAATAATTTAATAAACTAAATTTAAACTTTTTGACTTTTGGCTGAGATGATGATGATGATGAAACTTTTTGAATATGACTACAGGGACGTCCTGGAACATTGGGGCCCCCAGGCATCCCGGGTCTATCAGGTCCTAAAGGTGAAAAGGGTGAACCCGGTGTCAACATTTTGGACGTATCTATGGTAAGTTCACTATTAAATCAAACTTAACCTAATTTAAAAATGTTAACAAAATAAAAACATTTAAAATTGAAATTGCAATAAAACAATTAAAATATTTAAATTTCAGTATTTATTTATAAGGGTTTCAAAATTTCTTACTTAGAGCTGAATTCATATTAATTTAAAGTATGGGAGTGTTGCTGTGTTTAAAACGTTGCTATGCTATGAAAAAGTATCTATATATATAACCTTAACGTTTGCTTTTCTAAAGTCAGCCTTTGAACTAAGATGTCTTACATATTTAGGTATTTTTAATTTAAGTGTGCACACATAAAATTCATATGACTAAAAATAGTTCAAAACATTACATAGCTTAGGAATGACCTTACAACTCTTAAGTTGAGGTCATTAGGAATGACCTTACAACTCTTAAGTTGACGTCATTTGTTTCTAAAGTAAAATAAAAACGACAATCAGAGACCTTCGCTTTATTTAGTGTTAGCCCACAAGTGAGGGTTGAGCGAAAAGGTAACCCCGACTTGACATGTATACAAATACCCCAAGATAGGTACGTAATAATGTAAATTTTGACAAATTGTCATCGATATACATAAATAACCTCTTTGCGAAATATTTCCTGTTATGATCTAAATTTTTTTTTATATAAGTACAGTATAGATCTAGCGTTTGGCCACAACCTCAATTGATGATCAGTGATGATGTGGTCGAAGACGTTATCACATTTATAATCGTTACTTGTAACTATAAAGTTTAAAAAACTGTAAATGATTCAGACGGAGATCTTAGAAGGCGTAGTTTAATATCATTTTATTACAGAACCCTAAAAACAAAATGTCGGTTCATATTAGAATCATGACTTCGCTTCTCTCTTTCTTATTTTGAGAGGAAGACCTCCAATGAATCCTTCTGAGACTATTCCTGTTGGTTCAGGCAGGGGGTCTCTAACACTGCACGCAGCTGGTTCCACTGTATATTTTTGCAGCACCGCAGCCAAACCGGCCATGCTCTGCATCTGTCCCAGACGCTCACCTGTAACCAATTTTTTTATGATTATATAAATCATATGAACGTAACATAACGTATTAACTTCCTGAAGTCCACCGAAAAGGTGACCTGCAAGATTTCAGGAGGCTGGATGTGGGTCTCTACCAAACTGTCCATCTGGAGATTAATGGACGGTATACGCTTAACAGTGAAAGTTTCACGGTTGAGATATTGAGGATGATATAATATTTTTTTTTTCTCTCGGGCCAGTGACATCTTTCAACTAACTATAGTATTGATTTCTTGTTTACCTGATCTTTAAGTTGATCCTCAGATAAAATAACCAACCGAAGCGGAGGCTGTATACTCAAAGGGTTGATCAGTACTTTGAGTACGATTGACTTAGGTCAGTGTGTAAAATAGGACGCTTAAAAATAGAAAGTATTTTCGTTAAACCCGCTGACGTAACCGCGGTACATTTCGCTCTGTTTTGAAATCTCTTGAATCCCACTAATATTATAAATGCAAAAGTTTGTATGTGTGTAAGTGTGTTTGTTTGTTACTCCTTCAAGATCAGACGGCTGCATCGATTTCTATTAAATTTGGTATGGAGATAGTTCAGACCCATACTTACCATAGGCTACTTTTCATCCCGAAAATAATTGCTGACAAACAAATAATTCAAAAACATCTGTTGTCATTGAATGTCGCTGTCATTTGGGAAAAAGTAAAGTTCCGTAAGTAAAAAACCGTAATCCACGCGGATAAAACCGTGGTGCGCTACTAGTTTGCTTATAAAAAGGGATCATATATAAATCATATACATATACAGTCGTGGTCAACTAATTAGGGACAATCTCTAGTTAAGCCAAATTGTGAATTATTTTTTTATTTTCCAACGAGTCTTAACAATATTCCATATCTTTTACATGTAAGTGTAATTAGTCATTTATGTGCGCGATTATACAAACAATAACAACTTCTTAAATATTAAACCTCTTTACAGTATAGCTGATAAATTATCATAGTGCTATTTGTTCAAAGAATGCTGGCTGGCCATTTAATTAGGGACACTGAGGTACTGCGTTCTAATTTCAAAATTGGAATTTTAATATTTTTTTGTTTCTTTTCTTATTGTTTCGTGGACGTTTTGGCGGCAATCCAGATTTTTTATTTTAAGTTTTGATAATTATTTTGAAGAAAAATGGGCAAAAATAAAAGTTGCGATCCAACACTACGAAAAATTATCATGAAGTTTGTCGAGCGTGGTTGGTCATACCGAAGGATAGCACAACATTTAAATTGTTCAAAAACTATGGTATGCAATGCAGTGCAACATTTCAAGCGCTATAATACAGCTTTAAATGTGTCCAGAACAAAAAGATCGAGAAAAACGACTCCGCAAGAAGATAGAATGATAACCAGGTTAGCTAAGAAAGATCCGTTTCTAGGCTCTATTTTAATGAAACACGAAGTGTTTGGGGCAAACGAAAGAGCCGGTGTATCTGCGAGGACCGTTCGACGACGTTTGGTAGAAGCAGGGTTGTTCGGAAGAGTGGCTCGCAAAGTACCGTTGTTGAAGAAAGAACATAGAAATGCTCGTTTGGCGTTTGCACGTAAATATGGACATTGGACCTACGCCCAATGGCAACATGTACTTTTCTCTGATGAGACCAAGGTTAATTTCATTTCTTCAGATGGAAGGCAATATGTACGGCGTCCTGTAAAAGCGGAAATGGATCCAAGATTCACAAAAAAACAGGTGAAACATGGCGGTGGAAACATTAAAATGTGGGGTTCATTTTCTGGACGTGGAGTGGGACCTGTGAGGAAATTTCAGGGTAACTTAGACCAACATCAATACAAGGCAATATTGGAAGAAACTATGCTTCCCTATGCTGAGGAGCATCTCCCTATTATATGGACGTTTCAGCAGGATAACGACCCGAAACATACCGCCCATTCAGTCAAGTCGTTTCTTACCAGTCAGTCTGTATCGGTGCTAGATTGGCCAGCAAATAGCCCGGACCTCAACCCAATTGAGCACCTTTGGCACGAAATCAAGAAAAAAGTTGCCACTTATCGTAATACAAATTTGGATGAACTTCATGAAGCTTTTTGTGAGGCATGGGCAAACATTCCTGTCATGTTTTGACTGGACTGATAATGTCTATGCCACATCGGTGTCAAGCGGTAATTACTAACAAAGGTTTTGCTACTGGGTACTGATTTTACACGTAATAAAATAGAGCTGTTAAAGATATTATAACACTGCAGATTATAAGTTTTGTTTAACTGTATTTTTCATTATAATTTACTGTCCTTAATTAAATGTCCACTACAGAATTGTACCTTAATATTTAATACATGTTTAATCTTTGATATCAAATACTTTTTCTATTTATTTAATCTTTTATTTACAGCCATTTATAGCATAATAATCGGACCACATTATGCAAATAATAGGTGCTGAGAAATCAATAGGGTTTTATATTTATATGTACATAACCGGTTATAGCCCTTCACTATCTTGAATGTCCCTAATTAGTTGACCACGACTGTATATGTATATATGTATATGATATATAATTTAAAGGGGTTTATTGTATAAATCATTATAATATACGTTTTTAAACAGGCATGGTCACTAATACAAGAGTTAATATTATTATTAGGATATTTACCATGTATTTTATCAGTTTACTCGTGAACATGGCGCATGAAACTGTGCCGAAATATCAGTTTACTCGTGAACATGGTCCATGAAATTTTGCCGAAATATCGAGCAAAGAAAAAATAAAATAGATGGTAAATATCCCGGTAATAACTCGTTAAAACGTTAATACTTTATACAATAACATTAAAACTAAATAAAATGTGCAAATACGTATTCACATAAATTAATACTTACCAACGCAAGCTCTCGGACCTTGGCCAAAAGGTAAAAATACGAAATTTTTTATATACTCCTTGGCAGCACCGTCACTAAATCTTTCCGGGTCAAACTTCTCTGGGTCTCTAAAATATTTAGGGTCTCTTTGAATTGCCTGAATTGGTATTATTACTTTCACTCCCTCATTGATAGTTACGTCAATCTCCGGTATAGTATATTCTGGTGCAGTACACATCCTTATTAAATATCCAACGGAAGGATACATCCTCATCGACTCGTAAAACGCCAATTCTAAATAGTTCATCTCTTTCACAGCGTCATAAGTTAGCTTACCATTATGGCGAGCTAACACTGTGTCGATTTCTTTTTGCACTTTTTCTTGACATTCAGGGTTAAACGCTAGTTGATGTAACGTGTAACTTGATGCAGTCGACGACGTTTCAAATCCAGCTCCGAAAAATACAAATACTTGGGCAGTCATTATCATATCACTTAACTCCATCTCTACAACCTTTGGAGTGCCATCGGGATTCTTTCCCTCAATCGATTCGCCAATAATTTTACCCTTTTGCTGCAGCTCTAATAACAAATCAATAAAATCATTCCTCCCTGAAGGCTTATAGTCTCTTTCTTTGATTACTCTTTGCACTAAGTGATGCATAGTCGTTTCCAATTCGGGGGCTAAGAGGGTCAAATTTTTGAATAATTCCGGGAATATGAACTTCAGGGTCGCTGAAACGGCATCTCTCAATTTTCTCTCGAATATCCTTTTGCCTAATTTCCTGAACTCTGAATCTTCATCATTAAGAGAATCCATATCGATCCCAAAGCCACATGCTCCGATAAAATCTGTTGTATACCTCGCCATCAGCTCACGTACATCGTAATGTTCTCTATTTGTAACTTCGTCTGTTATTACTTGCAGTTTTTCAGCTCGTTCCGTGATGATTGGAAACATAGCCTTCAATTTTCCAGTGCTAAAAGCCGGAGTAAACCTTTGACGTATAAGCTTCCAGAAATCTCCATCAGCGAAAAACAAGTTTTTCAGCAAGGGCTCTATGACAGTTTTGTGGGGATTAAGTCCCCTCGCATAGAAATATTGGAAGTCCGTGGTGAGGATCCTCTTTATGATTTCCGGGTCTCTTATAACCAACTCTGGACTGGTGGCTCTGTAAAAGCCGACAACCTTTTCATTTTGGTATTTTTGGTACGTTTCTGTGGCCATCATGCAGATGCTAGCTTTTTGGGTGAACTGTCTGATGTTGTTGCCGACGTAGGGAAGTGGATCGTCATGTTTTACGCCCTTATTTTTCCAGTAACTGAACGACCTTACTCCGTACCAGTATAAGAGCGCTATCGTCACGATAACTAAATAAATATACATTCTGCGTTCACTAACAACACAACACGCGTTATCCCGACCGCGTCTTTTCACACACTACTGTGAGTTGTCTGATAATTACATACCTATATAATTCGAGCTTGTAAATTTTGATGTGTCATACATACGTATGTTTGTTGCCGAAACATTGATAAGTAGTTTATCAAGTTATTTAAAATATTTCTTTACATATACACAAGTAGATAGCAGCAGCCATATTACGTATCACACTAATATTATATAGACGAAAGTTTATTTGTCGTTTGTATGTTCGTTACTCCTCCACGCTGAAACAGATGAACGGATTTGTACGAAATTTGAAGTGAAGTAGTTTATACCCTTGAATAATACACATACTAATTATTATCCCGGAAAAAGTATAGGTTGCGTGAGATAATTAAGGTTGTAAGAAAACCGTTGTCCACGCTGGTGAAACCGCAGGTCGTAGCTGATTATTATATTAACAATGAAAGAGTGGGTACTAACTTGAATAATGCACAATCATATTTCTTGTCTTTATAAAACGGTTGTTTATATATTGTTTCCAACATTCAATGAACAGTCCAGGACAGCCAAACACGCTACACTTTGTTTACGGAGTACAACTGTAACTTAGTTGGTAAATCATCAGTATGGCATTCTGTAGTTAGTCCTGAGTTTAAATTGCCCTGGTTGCAGAATTTTTCCTTTAAATTACAATACAATACAATACAAAACACTTTATTGTACACACAGGGAAAAACAATACAAAAATACATCTTAAATCTAACAATACAGATTTGTATTTGTATACAGTAACAAGGGCGGACTTTCCTCGGTTGACTCTTCCAGTCAACCTTGGTAAGGAGTCAAACAAAGTGATAAAAGGAATAGGGTGTACGTTAATATTAATGGAATACATTCAAATAATATATATATATATATATATATATATAATATAAAATGATATACATACATGTATACAATAAAAACAAAATACATATAGATATCTACATAAACTTAAATAAGAACATACATAAGAATAAACATTTAATTATGTCCAATTATCAACAGTAACTATTATTCTGTTTAATGAAGCAAATCACTGCGTCAGATAAAACTCTTTCACTTTGCTTTTAAATGCAGATAGTGACTGAGCCTTCCTAATTGCAACTGGAAGTGCATTCCAAAGACGAACAGCTTCAACTGTGAATGACCGGTCATAAAAGGAAGTTCCATGACTGGGTGTTTTTAACATTAGGTTTTCTGATGACCTGAGAGAAAAATTGGTACAATGGATAAATTCAAAACGCTCTTTTAAATAGTTGGTAGTGCAAGGATTACATTAACGTAAATGTAATAAAATCCGCGGTATGTTCCAAAGAGGATACACATAATTTTTTCTAAAATGAACGAATTACCTGCCATATATTACCTTAAAGAGATAACAGCTAATTTGTTTTCTATAGGCAGGCAACAGGTTAAATGTTATTCTGGGATTGTCAATTGGTACTATAGTATTGTACATGTAATAACTAGTAATGGTGTTTGCCCTTGACCTTTTGTAATTGACAAAGCATTGGCTCCATGGCTATTTAACCATTTAGACAACATTTTTTATTTTAATGAACTAGGATTGATTTAAACGTTGATACCAATTATGCATCTGACGAGATGCTTCAATAATTTTGCTGGATAAATACAAGTCGGTCTGTTTATACAGATGTCTACACCTGTATAAATAACGCGTTTTATGATAATGATCAATATAAAAAACTAGAAGAGTCTGACTTTATTTTGCACTTTTGAAAGTAGCACCAGTGAATGATAAGTTGAAAGCGAATAGATTGGCTTGGTATGGGCATGTCATGAGGAGGGATGAAAAACATAACAAAAAGAGTACCTACTTAACATGATTGTGGATGGATATAGAGGTAGAGGAAGGCCGAAGAAGGTATGGATGGACTGTGTGAAGAATGATATGTTTATGAAAGGTGTGAGCACTGAGACGACTAATGATAGAAGAGAATGGAAGAGGAAACCATGTTGTGCCGACCCCATCTAGTGTGGGATAAGGACAAGAAGAAGAAGAAGAAAAAGATGGAGTAGAATTTTGGAATTTAATAATACACATTTTCGTATAAGCATTTTCGTAAATTGGTTTAGGGATTGCGTATATTGTGAGAAATCTTAGCCTAATATACATTTTGAATGTTAATTTTTTTCCTTTACTCACAGTAGCCTCAATAGATATAACTCTCACTTGACAGCATGCTCACACTATAATATGATAAATGCGCAAGTTTGTGTGTATGTGTGTTTGATCTCCCTTTACGCTTTAAGGCGCTTATAGGTAAGAACCTATAACCTTGGAAGAGAAAAACCTGGCACGGATAACGGACTAATTCTTAGTATAAATAATAATGTAAACTGTCGCCTGGAAGATAGTCACTTTAAAAAATTACGTATAGACTTTGTAAGTTACATCTTTACGAGCTTTTTAGTACAGTTTCAAGTTAAAAATCAATTCAGTTTAAAGTTGAATTAAATTGTATGTCTTAAAACGACATCATTTGAAGAACTTTTTTCCACATTGTTTTTAGATACAGCATTATCCTAAATATTGAATATATTGATAAAAGATAAATAAATTACATTATTTGTTTTATTGTTTATGTTAATTTGTTAATAAGTCTTTTTAAAGATGCTCGTTTTTCACTCCGCTACACTGAGGGTAGTGACCCCCAAACTCTGTATCGTGATTTTATTATTTTTTAGTATTTACCCGTCATTGATCATTGTCGTGACGTAACTAATGTAAATAAAGTATCAGATCACTTTAAAATTTCGATTTTTTTTTTTTTTTTCATTACTCTCAGACCCCCGCACTAGGATTCCCTGTATCGCGGGAGGCATGGACACACACAATCACAGCACACAAACATCCAAGACCCGGGACAAACATCTACACTCTTCGCACAAATGTTTGCCCCTGCCGGGATTCGAACCCAGGGTCCCGGAGACACAGAATTAATGTCGATGACACAAACCACTGCGCTACGGGACCGTCTAGATATGGCAGAACAACGTTTGCCACGTGTTGGTTATGTTATAAATCTGAAAGTAACTCTGTCTGTTACTTTTTCACACCTAAGCGGCTGAATCAGTTTTTGTGAATTTTGGTATAGAGATAGATAGGAAGTTGAAAAATGACATATACTACTTTTGTCTTGGAAAAGGTATGGGTTCCCGTGGGAAAACTGAGGTTGAGCGTGAAAAACGTAGTCCATGCGGATGAAACGCGAGGCGCAGCTAGTATTAAGAATTTCATCGTTCTACGGTACAAGATCGGTGAGGTAAAAAATATACTTGCCCTGTATATTCTTGCCAGTTCTTATTGTGTTAAGCATAAGAGGCCGAAACGGGGTAGTTTCTAAGCTTCCAACTTTGTAAGTAAGGCAGTTCCCAACACTTTAACCCTTTAGTCCCAGGGTTTTTATAGCAAGACATGCCAAAGGGACTCCTTTCATAAAACAAACTTTCTTGAGCCTGTGATGCCATAAAGTTAGAGATTTCACAAATCACGCTTGTCCAACTTTACCCTTTGCTGTATTGTGGTTAAATATTATACGGAGATTTGGTTTGGACGCGTGTTGCATAATAATAAATACCTTATATATACACCATAAACTTGTATACCTTACTACGACTTTGTCTTATAATCAGTATATTAACGCTATTGTTTTTTTTACAAATTATAATGCGTAATGTTACTTATAAAAGGACATCCGCATACTTTTTCCTACTTAGTTCTGTTTAAGTTGACAAGTTAGTATTTAGCATGGGAACATTTTTCTTTAAGTGACTCCAGTGATTCTTAAGAATTTTTTATTTAAAAATGTGAACACTGACTGAAGGAAAGGGCCCAGATCAAAAAAGGTGCTATGGGACACATTTTATCTGTCATATAATTTATAGAAGGGTCTCTACCATTATACTACACCTTACCATCTCTTAAAGCCTTGAGGTAAAATTCGATCCCGCGACCACCTAAACAGCTTATACACTCTTAACAACAGAGGTATTTTTTTTTATATTGCAATGAAGTAACTAAATATTCAATTTGGTATGGTTACATTTAGCTATATGGTACATAATATAAAACATACCATTACAACCCTAGAATTTACCACTTATTACTACTTATTACATTTACTATTTACACAACTGAATATAATCAAAAATAATTTTTGTTTGTTAGTTTAAAGGAGACAAAGGAGACAGAGGCTTCGATGGGACTCCTGGATTACCAGGGCCTCAAGGACCAGCGGGGCCACCTGGACCTGCTGCAGCGGTCCCTGAAGCTGTGCAATTCATACCCGGCCCTCCAGGGCCTCCTGGACCACCAGGACCTCCAGGAGTTTCCATTGTGGGGCCAAAAGGTGAACCAGGAGTAAGCCACTATGAGGAACATCTGCACCATGGCAGTGCTAAGTTCAGACCTGGACGACCTGGTAAGATTTTAGATATCATTTGATTTTATGTTCGATGTTATAACTATTAACTCTTATTTAATATATCTATTGTCATGTTATAAGGTTCTCGGGCCAGTTTTCTTTATTAATAGTTAAAAGAAATATTAAATTTCCTATAAAAGCATGTTCGATCAGTAAATCAGATAACTAGTGCAGAAAATATGCAACCATTGGACAAAATTGTTTACTGCAAATCATAAATTGTAGACAATATTGTATTCAATACTTTTTATACTCTATAGATCTCTAGCATTTGATCAGTATATCACCTGATAGCCAGTGACGATGTGGTCGAATATTTTATCACGCTACACCTAGAATGTTTACTGTATCTCAAGGATTGCTGCCTGAACACACTATGATTGTTTACAGTTTTTAAACTTGAGGGTGGTAGCTAGCCAGGCGGGTACTCATAAATACCTTTCTAGTGCCTGCCGTCACGTTGATAGCTGATGCTCCACGGCTGTGTAAACATTGCTTCAAAACTACTTAGATATTTGTTAACTATAAAATGTATACCGATATAAGTAGATGCAACTGTATTCGATTACCGGTGTAGCTAATTTATTTTAACCCACTTGTAAAAAAGGTGTTAATCAATGTACTATTCCATTTCTTAGGCTGGATCATTAGACTTTCTTACACTTTTTACTTTTCCACAACGATGCTTCACCATTACGACTAAAAGCATGTTTGTAATTCTCTGTACATTTTTCACGCTGCTGAATGACAGTCGCAAAAAGCCCTCTTGACGAGCTCAAAGCCCTAAGGGAGCTGAAAGATCTTAAAGACAGGGACCGAGAGAGACACGGTAAGACTTTAAAAGGTTTTACTTCACTTTGATATTATGGAAGCATTTTTTATAAGTAACTAGCTGCGCCCCGCACTCACGTGGTGATGATGAAAATAAGTCTATGTGCTAATTCAAGATCTAAACTATGAAGTAACAAACATACACACTTACATTTTTTTTTATTATAAATTAAGCGTTTATAATATTAGTGGGATTACCTATGATTTCTGTCTTAACACAATTGAAATTTACTAACATATCCAGGATAAACGATAACAAAGATCTCTTACTAACACAGTAACAAATTGTTCTTACTAGTGAAGTATTAGAACGAAGTATACTGAAATAAAATTTTCATGTAGATCATAATTTAATATATTCCTTCATAATAGTAGTTTATGAAATGGCACATAATTTGGTCTTAAAACACTTACTTACACTTGCTTAAAACACACACAACGCGCCAAAATCCATTTGCTGGTCATGCATGCGTGTTTCGCGGTGTCCACAGACTATGTGTAGAAAAACTGCATTGCAACCTCCTTGGTCCAGCTGAAGTTGTATCTTAATGGTAAAAAAGTTAACATTTCGATACAGTTCTCGTAGAAGAGCTGTATCGAAATGTTAACTTTTTAAATTTGTTTCGATATATTGTTTATAGACTGTCATTCATGTTACGTTTTTGATTTTTTAATTTTTATATTTTAGTATGAGATTATATAAATATATATATGTGTTCTAGTCTACGTTTCATTTTATTGTATTTATTGACGAACCCGATTATTTTCAGTACCACCGCCCCCATCATACATTCATCATGCAGAAGAACCCAGTGCGGGAAAATCAACCGCCCCTGGTGCTGCAGTTTTCCAAACTACAGAAGAAATGATGAAGGTAATTAATTAGTTTTGTTTCCAAATATAAAATAACACTTAATTAATTCGGTTTGTCACAGAACATTTCAGCTTTCCTACATTAAACTTATGTTATGCTAATGTTCAATAGCCTATTGAATTGACCGGTGTCTGGGTGTGTATATGTATAGAAGTATATATATATCAGTCATCAGGTTACCATAGTACAGGCTTTGCCTAGTTTGGGATCTGAAGACCTTGTGTGAATGTTAATTAAAATAAGTAAGTAAGTAAGTAATATAAAATCATGCCTCTTTCGTTCAGGGGTAAGCAGTATGATTTTAACGTGCGCGTGCGCATCTTGATACATGTTCTTCAGGTTTCGGTAATATTGAGTATGCGTATGTTTACCTTGATTTTTTTTCAACAGTTAGCATCGGCTAGTCCGGTAGGTGCTCTGGCTTATGTGGTGGAGGAGCAAGCTCTATTCGTCAAAGTGAATTCTGGATGGCAGTACGTATTGGTAAGTGGTATAAAAATCAATATTTAATAATGGGTTTTCAACAAGAACTTTGTTTTTCAATAATGATCACACCGAAGCCTTCTTAGGTTCGAAAAGAAGGAAAAAAGTCGAAAGCTATAGCAATAGCCAAAGCAATATTTTTAGGGGGATTACCCCCAGGTCTAGTCAGATATTTAATTCGTATATAATAATTTTCGTAAAATTAGGTCTAGTTTGCTTTTACTGTTACTTGAACGTTCGTACTGCCAGTCATGATTTGTACTGAAAATCAAGTTCAAGAAAGTTGGTAAGTCTCATGTGCCTGCAATTTTAGCGGAAAACAAAAAGCGTAAGAGCCCTAAATAACCACAGTAATGTAAACACTAACACTTGGCGGTAGAAATAGATATGGTGGCAACAGTACTTCCGCGGGCAAACACTCACGTACAAAGTATGCCCGAGGAAGTACTGTTATCTACCATATCTTTTTGCTTCTACTCATCTTTGTTTTCATTTTTATTGTACTGCTGCGTATACTGAGAACAAACGTATTTCTTCTTCTTCCACAGGTTCATAAGAAGTTTCGCAGGAAGTTAGTATTAGTTGTGTAACTAAAACACGTGTCACTTTTGTTCAGCTCGGGTCTCTTGTCACCCAATCAGTGCCAGCGCCGACACCTCCGCCCCCTACACTGCCGATGCCAGCAGCCAGCCTGGTGCATGTGCCGCCTATTTCAAATCTGGTTGAAAATTCCCCAGTTGTGAATTCAGGACCTAGTGTAAGTATGACTCAACTTAAATAATGATATTAGATTTAAAAAATGCTTTTTGGTCACATAAACCTGCGCTTTTTAAAATATGTTTGGTTATGAATAGTACATTTTATATGCATGCCAAAAAATTGGAATAGAAACAATTATTTTATTTAAAAACGAAAGACGGACTGCTAGCTTCTCGAGCGTGGGCCGCATAAATTAAGTTCATGGATGTTTACTTTACTCTCAATCGGGCCGGCATGGCAGTTGTGCAACGCGCACGGCTGTCACTAAATATTTTTATAGTCAGGCAGATATTATAATGCCTTCATGTGATTTCCCGTTTGATTCAGCTGTTCAGCTGTCTTGTGTCCTAGTCACCGTCTAATTTTTTTTTGTTTTTTTATATCACACTTAGACCCCACACAACACCCGGGACAAACATCTACACTCATCGCACAAATGTTTGCCCCTGCCAGGATTCGAACCCAGGGTCCCGACGACACAGAAGTCAATGTCACTGACCACGGCGACCGTCAAAGGACAATTCGTCAAAGGAAGAATCATGCTAGATGCATGATTCTACATTGATTCATATCATGAGATAGAAGTGGAATGAAAGAAGATTGAATTTATTTGTATGCGTTTGGGTGGTGACCTGGAAGGTTTAGATTCACACAAAAAAAAAATATTAACCTGGCGCTGCATGCAGGACAACAGCTGTCGGGTCCGATAGTGTATTATCTGCCTACATTATCTGTATGACCATAATGAGCAAAAATAAATACGATCCTTTTGGCAGCTTCGACTAGCTGCCCTGAACGAGCCATTATCAGGAAACATGCACGGAGTTCGCAGAGCAGATTACGCGTGCTACAGACAAGCAAGACGATCCGGCCTTAAGGGAACCTTTAGAGCATTGTTGACAAGCAGGTTTGTATCTCTAAATTTGGTTGTAATTTATTCCTATCCATTACACATAATACAGTATAATTTGCAAAAAGTATAATATAATACTTATTTTAACAAAACGAAGAAGATATAATTATAAACACGACCATTAAAATATACTCGATATAAAAGAAAATCGACATAAAATATACCAGATTTTAATTTTTTTTCTATTCAAGGTCTTCAGGTCCCAAACTAGGCAGAGCCTGTACTATGGTAATCTGATGACTGATATATACTTATATACATACTTATATATATATATATACACCCAGACACAGGTCAAACAGACATGTTCATACACACAAATGTTTGACCTGTCCGGGAATCGAACCCGGGACCAGCGGCTCAGAAGGCAGAGTGCTACCAACTGCGCCCACCGGTCAGTCACATTTATTTAGCAAGATTACTATAGACGTGAATCTCTGATTCCGATTAGCGGGTTTATACGACAAACATTGGTATTCGCTCAATTAAAAATGACATCATATATTTCTGTCTCTTTCAGAATACAAAACCTTGACTCGACTGTGCGTTATGCAGATCGTCACTTACCAGTAGTCAACCTACAAGGAGATGTGTTGTTTAAAGAGTTCTCTGATATATTCGACGGCAGTGGTGGAATCATCCCTGGAACTCCAAGAATTTATAGTTTTAATGGAAAGAACATTATTACCGATTCAAATTGGTAAGTTATGGACAACAATACAAACTTATAGATGTGTAATATATTCATATATTTAGAAAAAGGTCTAAAGACAATTCAATCTGTGTAGGTAGGTACCTGCACTTTTCGAGATAGTCAATTGTTTATGTGAATGAATACCGAAATGCTTTGAAGTAAAGACATATCAAAAGCATCTCCAGTAGTGAAAGTCCTGTTGTTAGAATGCAAATGTTGCTTGTGCTCAAAAACTGAATTAAAATGTTTTAACACACCCTTGAAAAGTAAGGTTACCCAAAAACTTCTTAAAATATTCTCACAGTGGAAGCTTGGACTTGACTCAAACTTGGTACTTTTTTTACTACTGAGCTATCTTATTTTGAGCTTGCGTTTTGCGGAGCATTTTCTTGGCGATTTCGGCTTATGCAAATTCTACGAATGCTTATATTATTATGTCACTGACTATTTGTATTACCCGTAAGGAAATATGAATTGAAAGTTTCTAAAAATTTCAAAAAAAAGAATAACAGGAAATAATTCTGCTTTTTACAGGCCGCAAAAAATTATCTGGCATGGATCACACGCGAGTGGTGAAAGAGCTTTAGATACTTTCTGCGACGAATGGCAAAACAACGATCCAAATAGAAAAGGGATGGCTGCTTCGCTGTTTTCCCACAAACTTCTCTCACAAGAAAGGTAATTTGATACTCAGCCAAATGCGTCATTTGATATCGTGGCTAAGGAACCAAATGAATGTACCAATGTATATAATAATAACTTTACAGGGAAGTGAAAAAAAAAAAAAATGATCTGGAGGTAGGTGTGAGAACATTAAACGAAAGTAGCTCCTTCTTGTTTTGGAAAATATAATTATTAAAACGAGTTCTTTAAGTGTAATTGATGTGTAAATCTATAAATAAGTGAGTGATACTTCACCTGCCAATGTGTACCATCTCCTAGATAATCACCAACAAGGATAAAACACTACAACACTTGAGTGCTAACACACAACTATGGCCACCAATCAATCCATGTTTGAAGTGATGGAAGCCTTGAACGAAAGGATGGCTCAATTCGAAAAGGACTTGCAGAAGACACCACCGACAAGTTCTACGGAAAATATATCCGCTGATTACAAGGCCTTCAAAACATTCACTGTCCAAGTTGTACGCGCATTCCAGGTACAGCTGAACGGGCTTTTGCGTGACGTTGATCGTATAGAGATGCGCAGTCGCCGCAAAGTTTTGTTGCTGCATGGTGTGCAGGAAGTCGCAAGGGAAGTCAGTGCTGATGTTGTCACGAAGGTCATTGTCAAAAATCTGAATATAGGTGAATTTAATACAGGATGCATTAATCGCTGCCAACGGATGGGTCAGGCCACTCAAAACAGACCCCGCCCTCTTCTCATTAAATTCAAAGATATTTCAATGCGTGACAAAGTTTGGTATTCTAAAACCAGCTTCAAAGGAACTGGCATCACACTCTCAGAGTTTCTAACTAAATCCAGACATGAGGCGTTTATGGCGGCAAGACAACGCTTTGGGTTAAATAAATCTTGGACTCAGAATGGTAACATCATTGTCATCGGCCGCGACGGTACGAGACACCGCGTAAGCACTCTCGAAGAAGTTCACAACATTGCGCCGACCGAGACTAGGAAGCCCGTGCAGCCGTCTACGGCGCGGGCGGGCGTCAAGGAGCCAGTGCCACATAAATCTAGGCGAGCTGCGAGTTCCGCTGCTCGAAAATAAACTTATCTGTCTGCTCTAATCGTCATGCAAGCTTCCCTTTGACCACATTTCGATAATACATTTTGTTGAATTATTTTCTTTGCGGCAGCAGATAGGTTAAATACTCTTAATTCTGGTGTTCTCACTCGAACAATATATACTTATTTAACTTTATCGCAAATATCACAGTAAATGCAGTTCATCTAATTAAAACATACTGTTAATATCATATCACCCACTTCTGCATATTTGTTAAATCAGGGCACCTACATGTTTAGTTTTATTTTGTTTATATAGCTTTACTTCCGTAATCTACCGCCGCGCCGTCAGTTCACAACTAGTGGGGTGCGTTCAGTAACGTCGCTTAAAGAAGGCCTTGACAGTTAAAATATAATAATTTCATTTGATGCTGTTGCAAACATAATGTTAATATAGTGCAAGGCGCGTTGTCTGTTCCACGCTCTTATTGGCTGTGGGGTGCAATAGGTGTAATATTTTGTAATTATTTTCTACGTTCGTGGTGTAGGTACCTATATATTTTCGTCATGTCTTTTCATTTATTCTATGTGGTTTGAGTTGAAAACAGAGGTACACTCGCTCGACCTTATAAATAGGTCATATTCTGTGTCTACCAAACTAAAGCATAATAATATAATTAATAAGGCTATGTTGTTTTACTGACATTTATTTAATATTATTAACCTTTGTACCGTGCATAATCACTCAATATTAGACACTAATTATAATATATGCATATGTGTACAAGAGCTGATATATATTATTCAAATAGTTATATGTTAGTTAGTATGTACCTGTGGTTGACACTTTTGTTGGGCTGAGCAATACAAGCGTCGCGAGCTCTCGGCTGCCTTTCATTGTTTTGCTTCTTAAATTAAAATTGATTTATCTTCACAAATATAAAATTTATTGATTGATGCTATATTATGATGATAAGAAATGCTGCCTACGTTATCTAATTCTTAAAATTATTTAGATTCGTGTCTTAACCGTACTTTAGGGTATTTTTTTGTGTCGATTATAATTTTCCTCTTCCTTTAATGTATTATACTACGAGAATTATATCTTAGTTTTGAATTGTGTCTGCAGTGTTTTTAAATTTAAAGGTACGCCTATGGCAGATGAAGTATTCGTTTGTGTAGGCATCTTTTTTGTTTATTCTTATTATATTCTGTTACTAAAAACATTGAGTATTCATAGACATATTTATAGGGTGTATACACGTATAGTGTTTTATACATAATATTTTGATTTCAATTTCGTGGCTATATTTATATATATTTAGTTATTATTCCTTCTTTAAAATGTTTGGTACAAACGATAGTGACAATGATGAATATTTATCGGTGTGTTCTGAAAGCAGTTCTGATAGCTTTCAAAGTATTCCAACTTTGTGTGATACACTGGCAGCCTCCTTTTGCGATGTACCTAAAAACTTTAACGTTGTGCATTTTAATGCGCAAAGTATTCCGGCACATTATTCTGACATGCAGGCATCTCTTCACGATCGAAATCTTCACGCAATTTTAGTTTCTGAGACTTGGTTAACTCCGTGTTTGGCATCTATCTCATACTCACTTCCAGGTTTTACCTTAATTCGCAATGATCGTACCAGAAATCGTGGGGGTGGAGTAGCTATTTATCTCCGTTCCTACATCCCTTACTCGATAATAAGTATGTCTGCTCAACCACCTCCAGACAATGCGGGCGAACATTTGTTTATTGAAATTTCTCTTTCCCATACAAAGCTTCTTCTCGGGGTATATTATAGTCATTCATCACATGTGAACTTCTTTTCTTCCTTTGAAAAGATCCTGGAAGATCTCACGCCATCCTATGGTCATACCATTATTATGGGTGACTTTAATACATGTCTCCTCAAAACTGATTCTCGATCGTCTACCTTCCGATACATTATCAACGCTAGCAACTTGCATCTACTTCCTCTCAATGCAACTCATAGTTTTCCAAACTGTGCTCCTTCTCTTCTAGATCTTGTTATTGTCTCATCTATCCAGCATGTTGCAAAGCACGGGCAATGTAACGCCGACGCTTTCTCTTACCATGATCTTATTTATGTTTCCTATAAAATTCGTCCTCCAAAACCAAAACGTAAACTTCTTATGCAGCGTAGCTTTGGTTCTATCGATATAAATAACCTACGTGATGATGCACGTGGTATTGATTGGACGCAAGTATCAAATCTTACCTCTATAGATGACCAAGTAACGGTGTTTCAATCTTTACTCACTGAACTATATGACCTCCATGCACCTATAAAAGCTGTTAAAATTAAGCACTTCCCATCTCCTTGGCTGACTGAAGAAATAAAGGCTCTAATGCATAAGAAAGTTGTTGCTAAGGCTAAGCTTAAAAGCAAGTTTAGCGATGTCAATAAGGAAAAGTACGTAACTGCTAGGAATCGCTGCAACAGGGTGTGTAGGGATGCACTGCGCCGCTATATCCATGATTCAGTTGAAGATCAAGAACCAGCAAAAATTTGGAAATTTCTTAAGTCATTAGGCGTTGGTAAATCACGTCAGGATCCTATTCCGAATAACGTGGACATTGATTCCCTGAATCGTCATTTTACTTCGTCATCCAGCATTGATCTCAACCATAAAATTAACACGTTGAATTATCTTTCGTCCTTGCCAACTCCTGACTTTTCCCCTTTCTCTTTTAGTCAGTTCACTGCTAGTGACGTTAAAAAAAGCATCATTTCAATCCAATCTAATGCCATGGGAGAAGATAATATAACTCGCAAAATGATTATTCCTATCCTGGATGAAATTCTCCCCATAATTTGCTATATACTGAACTACTCCATAACACATGGTGTTTTTCCATCTGCCTGGAAAAATGCACACATAATACCCTTACCTAAAAAGTCCAAACCTATTACTTTTCCTGATTTTCGCCCTATCTCTATCTTACCCTTCCTCTCCAAAGTCTTAGAACGCTTGGTCTATAATCAATTAAATTCATTTCTTCCACGTTATAACCTACTAAATCCTCTTCAATCCGGTTTCCGTTCTGGTCACAGCACTACTACAAGTCTTGTTAAAATAACAGACGATATAAGATTTGGAATGGAAGTTGGTAAGCTAACTATTCTGTCCCTTTTAGACTTTACTAATGCATTTAACACTGTCGATTTTGATATTCTTCTGGCAATTCTCAAATCTATTAACGTATCTCCTTCAGTGACTGACTGGTTTCGTAACTACTTATATGGACGCCGGCAACGTGTTCGCATAGATGACACTTTCTCTTCTTGGTCTAATACGAGTGCCGGTGTTCCTCAGGGCGGTGTGCTATCTCCCCTTCTCTTTGCGATTTTTATAAGCCCCATATCACAATCTCTTACTTCTTCTTACCACCTTTACGCAGACGATCTCCAAATCTACTCGCAGGTTCCTCCTGATAAGCTGGTCGAAGCTATTGACCAAACGAATACTGACTTGCGTCATATTGCTAATTGGAGTCAGCGTTTTGGACTAAAAGTCAACCCTATCAAAACGCAGGCAGTTATAATAGGTAGCACCAGGATGTTAGCTAAAATTAACCCAGCAGCACTACCTCATATCGTATTTGACGGTGTCACTGTACCTTACAGTACCCAAGTAAAAAACCTAGGACTAATATTAGATAGTACTTTATCTTGGGATCCTCAATTAGCATCCGTAAGCCGGAAGATATTTGCATCTGGAGCTTCTCTCAGAAGATTACGCAACTTTCTTCCTACCGCTACCAAAGTTACGCTTGCACAATCTCTTCTACACCCTATTCTTGACTACGCTGATGCCTGCTATCTCGACCTTAGGGAGGACCAGCTGAATAAACTTGAGCGTCTCCAAAATTATTGTATACGGTTTATTTTTGGGCTCCGAAAATATGACCACGTTTCCGAATTTCGCTTAAAACTCAAGTGGCTTCCTATACGCCTTCGCCGGAATACGCATATCCTTTCACTTTTATATAATATCTTGTACAACCCCTTTTCCCCAAGATATTTGAAAGAAAGATTTCAATTCCTTCATTCTTGCAATGATCTCTGCCTTAGGTCATCCGAAAATTTTCAATTAGCAACACCTATTCATCATAGTTCATTTTATGACAAATCATTCACTATTCACGCTGTACGCCTCTGGAATACTCTTCCAATACACATTAGGCAAGCTCCATCTCTTGCAACGTTTAAATACCAGGTTAAATTATTTTATTTAACTCCCCATCCTCAACACACTTAACTTGTAATTATATGTATAAATAAATATGAACACCATATGTGTGTACCCGAGCTTTGTGTAAATGAATACTTACTGTGTTACATTTTGATGACTTTAATTATATTGTATTCGTTATTAGTAATTAAACATAGTGATAGTTAATATAATTATATACTATCACTATAATATATATTATAATATATTATTTATTATTGTATATTATGTTAGTTATATTAGATTATATTATATTATTGTATTTATAATATATTATTATATTTATATTATATTAGATATTAGCTGTTTTTGTGTCACCGAACTTCCAGACTCCTAATATATTTTTTCCGTCGAATGGTTGTCTGGAAGAGATCGCTTTAAGCGATAAGGCCGCCAATTGTACTTTGGTTAGGTATATGTTTTATTTTTATTGTTGTTTTTTTTTTTTGTGACCGGTGTGCAATAAAGTGTTTTTGTATTGTATTGTATTGTATTGTATTGTATTGTGAAAACCCTGCGTTAATTTTGGTAATTTTGACTTTACATCCCGTGGGGTACCGGCCTAGGATTGTACCCCTTCATCTATACCCGTGGGTGCCGTAAGTCAGCTAAAATCAACATACTGCACTCGTCAACACGCATGCCAAGCGTGGCGAGTACCGTCAAACCCCCTAAAACACATTGGGAAAACTATATTCAGCAGTGGATAATCTACGGCTGAGATGATGATGATGACTTTCCACACTTCTAGCGAAAACGATTATATACTCGTATTAGGTATTCACTCAAAATATTTATTTGTATAGTACGGATCTCTTCTCAGTTACACACTGATTCATATAGCGCAAATGAAGATAAAAAAACTGTTTAATGCGTCGTTGTGGCCTATGTCAATAATAAATAAGGTATAATATACTAAAAACTTAAATTTTGCACATACGTTCATTTCATTGTTAACTTAAGATTTTTATTTTGTCTGATTAATAATATAAGCGAAATTGATATCAAATGTATTTTTTTTTACAGATATTCTTGTAATAACCACTTCGCAGTACTTTGCATAGAAGCAACTTCGAATGTCGGCGTACGTAGGAAAAGGGATGCCCCAAGGTACTCATTTCAGCCCCTTTCTCTATTACATGTTTATGGATAATTTATATAAATAATACCATGTAAATTTTTCGTCTTTACAATTACAGATTCAACACAACGAATTTAATAGACGACGAAGATTATTTGTACAACGCCGAAGAGTATCAGCAACTGCTTAACGAAATATTTGCTCAACCGTTTAGAGAAAATTAGGTTAGTGTAGCTAACTATTTTGCATTGAAAGCTATTAAGACTGGATTTTTCAGTCTTAACAAAAAGGAACTTTAAAATTGCAGAAGTATGTTTCAAATTGGTGCAAAATAGATTATATGTGTGGATCATCGATTGTTTTGAATACAATTCAGATTATTACGGTTGCTTAGCTTGGTGTCAAGATTCCTATTATAATAAGCATATAAGCTTAAGCCACTGAGAGTTACTACTTACATTTCGTGAAATATTTGAGCGCTATATACTGCGCTGTTAAATTGTAAATAACCGCAGTATACCTTTGTATCGTTGTTCAAAAATTGCTATTGATATATGATTAGCACTTTGAACTTAGTTCATGTTTTGTTCGTGAATTTTAACACTTATGTGTCAAAACGGCTACTTGAATTGTGTTAGTTAACACATTTATCTAAGTAGAATGAACGAAGTGATTACACGTATCTTAATAAAATTTCTTACAGATAATAATGATTGGATGAGATTATTAGAGATTGTGGATTTGGATTCCAAAAAAAATGTTTTTTGGAAGTCGACGCACTTATTTCATTTATTCCATTTTCTTGATTTCGCCCTTTTTATTTATGTTAAACTCAATATCCGCAGTCTTAATCTTGTGTGCGATGGCTTTTACATCTAAAAGGAAGGATGTTGCATTTTTGAGCTTGTTCCCTAAACATGGACGTGAGTCATGTACCATAATTTAATTAGCCGCTGATGCAATGTCAAATTCGATATGTGAAACATTTCACGTTTACCAAAGTTTGGACAATGCACGAAAAAATTGCACAATATTGTGATGATAGTTACTTTTGTGAACTATCATGGTATCGACTTCAACACGTTATTTCACACTTTTGAGTGTTTAAGTCGGTTGCATTTTTTGTTAAAAAATATTTTTTTCACCCTTTTCAGTCACCTTTGCTACTCACGGGATCAATTTGTCATTGTGTGTTCTGCGATATCTTCAACCGCGACAATTATATTGTCGAGATATGTGTAGCACTTTTCAGTTATTGGAGTATAACTCAAAAACTGCTGGTCCGATTTTGATGAAATTTGAATGGGATCACCACGGAAGTATACTCTAATAAGAAAAGAATCATCAAAATCGGTTCATAAATGACGAAGTTATCCGCGAACAAACATAAAAGAAACATATATACAAATTGAGTCACCTCCTTTTTTGAAGTCAGTTAATAAGAATATTTATTATTATTGCATACTTAGACTGAACTAAGTTCAAGTGATTATTTGACTTTTTAGTACTAATTCTCATTTGAGTCAATTATCATTATTATTATTTGAGACTGTAAATATTAGTTTTATTTCGAAATATAAATTTAAGTGTAGTCTTATCGAGTTTGCTATTTATATTTGTATTTTAAGTAAGTCGAAATGTATAATTTGACAATAACTTGATATCATTTATTAAGATTGTGTTCATGATAGATAAATCAAATTGTACAACTTTTCATTAGGTTTTATATTTAGTAACTTAAATCAGATTCTACAAGTGCCATTCGATTTATTGACATATTTTCTAGATGTTTTACTCTTTTTATACAAGTCTGATTTTCGCTAATAAATAAATTTTACCTAGATATTGTATTTTTAAGTCAAGTAGTGATTTTGTACCAATACTTTAAGTGCACTAGTCGAGATTTCGGTTAAAATGTATCTTGTAAATATTTACCGAAACAGTTTCGTTGCAATTATCAATATAACTTATTACAAATAAACTAATATAATGGTATTTATGTTTTATGATAACACAAAGATATTTTGTAAATTCGCACTAAATTGTAATTGAATTCCAAATCCATCATCTATCTAACCATATAATATTTTTACTACAATTACATTTGTAGAGGCTTCAAACAGTACAATATATTATACATCATTTACTTGTACATGTTACAAAATATAATATTTGTTTAATTTTAAATATATCTCAGCCTAGTACTAAAATCTAGGCAAAAGGGTTCGTAGCGTCACATTAAACAATTGAAAGACGTGTCGATCACCTTTTGCAAGAATAACTATTAATTTGTACAAGGGCCTGTTCAACTTCTCAATTTGGGATGCAATAATAAATTGTGCATGCATAGCAATTTGTCATTGTAGTATACCAGTGCCTGTTAATAATTTGTGAGACATAATTCATACCGCCAACAATGAGCGTAGGTAATGCTGTACCAGCTTCAAGAATATACGAGGCCCCTACGTGCCTGAACAATAATAAGTACGATAAAAAGTAAAACTATTTACTTATCCCCAAACTCTCGCTGCAGGATCAACAGAAGAGATCAAACAGCAATATAATAACGCAGCTATTGCACTTACAAACTATCGAATAATCTAGGGCTATATTAATCTCATTTTAATGCTCTGTTTGAACCATTTCTGTCACAACACGATTGACAACATAGTAATGGATCAAACTCGATTTTCAGTTACAAAACAAATGAAAGTCAAGAGTTAACTTTTATTCCTATTATGACCCTTATAATTATGCAAATAAGATATTTGAAAGTGTGTACGTGGGATAAGAACGTTATTCAATTGTTTACCCAGTTTATTACTTACATTCAGTTCAACTCAATCATGTGTTTTATTTTGCGCTGAGTTCACGTTATCATTTTGATGGTCATAAGAGCTTGAGTCAATGCCTAAATTTATATTACAGTCAATTGTCTTACTTATTTAAAGCGTTGTTTTACATTTCGCTAGTTATTCGTACAAATAAGATATTTATATTATTTTGACATCATTATTTATAAACCTGTGTATCACAAATTAAATATTTTGAATTTGAATTTGAATTTGAATTTGAACAATGTCAGTAAAAGTCGGAATACAAAATATAAAATAATAAAATCACATATCATGTGATTTTATTCGACATTTCATCGCTTACATTTCATTTAATATATATATATATATATATATAATCATATAATATATATATATATATATGATTTATCACGTATTATCTTGAATATATTGTAAATTGCTTTAAACATCGAAAGCACAGTGTTTTATTATTAAATTTTATCTATAATTAATAAAGATGACTGTATACAAATGTAGTTATAACGAAATAAAATGTTTCACACCAATTGAAATTATTTCTTATTGTATGCCCAATATTTCAATAAGAAAAAGTAATGGGTAGTTACTTTGAGAAATTGCAATATCACATTTCCCACGCCAGTTTTGTCTTAATAATGTAGGTGGCCAATATACGATCTAGAAGTGCTTTCCTATTTCGCCACTCTGAGTTTCACAGCTAAAACGTCCGGCTCACCTGACTGCTTCCGAGTGGAAATCAATTAGACTGCCAATCGCAGCTTTGCGCTCTGTGAAAGCACCGACGACACAGCGGGAACGCTATGTTTCTCAAACTTTATATTTAACGTTCCCCTGAAACCTGATTTCAGTTCTATACACTAGTCAAGTTAATTGAAATTATGTGTTTACATATAATTATGCGAGTAAAAGTAACGTAATCTTTTAAACTGTAATTCATAGTTTAAAAGATATTGTATTTGACATAGTAGCATATGTATGCTATGCACTACTATTAGCGTTACCTACAGTTTATTATTCCTATACAAAACATTATAAAATGCAATCTGCAAACCGACTAGACTCACGTGGCAAATCCTGGAAAATCACTCTCCGACCAGTTTCGAACTTATTTGTAGTTCTTCATCTAGGAGTTATGATCGTGCCAGGCGGCGGGCGCGAGCCTCAGCACGTAGCACGTGAGTCCTAGTCAGTTCGTAGATTACAATTATGGAATAACTCGCGATAGTTTTCAAACTCAAATTATAAACTGTGTCTGTATAACACAGCAGCACACAGTGATAAAATTGTATGGAACTGAAAAAAAAACATTTTATTATCTAATAAATTCTGTGATAGGTTTTATTTTAAACTTTGAACATTCGATAAGGACAAAGTGTGTGAATTATAATAATCTTGAGCTTATTTAAACATTGCTTTGTTTTTTTTTTTGTACACTTTATGTATAGAGCTAGAGTTTGGCCAATATTTCACTTGATGGTCAGTGACGATGTGGTCAAGGATATTTTCACACATGTTTATGTATTATATGTTATCCTTGTGTGCTCATATATAAATTAAGTCGTTCTAAGCAATATTATGTGATTGCTTAATATTTTATTGATTCATACCTAAATCTCACAAAATTATATTTATACAAAAAGAGTAGGATATAACTTATTAAATAGTTGTAGTCGAAAGTAGTACTTAATGAACTATTGTGGTGAAGAATAGAGCTAATTGAAACTTTGATCTTATAAGTACCTTTACTTTAGTAGCTTTGAAAGGTGGCCCTATTGGTCCACCAACTTGTACTAACAATGATATCAACACTAGGCGCAACAGGGCGCCGGCACCGCGGCGCATACTTTGAGCACCAATGAAATAAAAGTCAATTAATATTAAGTACTAGCTGACCCGACAGACGTTGTCCTGTCTAAACTATACTTATTGATACGAATTCTATTAATCACCAACTTAATTACTTTAAAATAAAAATAAAATAGTCTGATTTTGGCTGAAATTCAAATTCGTATAACTCCTTATAACACTGTCTTATATTATACGAATTTAATTCAATTGCTGGCCAATTATATTCTACGTAGTTTAAGTCAGCACCAAATGCCTAGGTGTAGACATATTTAATCCATTTAGTATTATTATTGATACGTGTCGTACTAATTGGGACTTTATCTTAACCTTTACAAAACTATATTAATTTCCCCAATTTAATTTGGGGAAACTTTCAAGGGGAAGATCTTTGGAAGTGGGAAGGAACCACTACCAATTGTCAAACAACGGACAGTTATTTCAAATACCATAATTTTACATTGAAAGAGGAAAGATTTGTCTGTTTGTAACGGATAAAATCAAACACTACTGGACCGATTTCAAAAACCATTTCACCAATAGAATTCTACATTATCCCTGAGTAACATAAGCTATATTTATTAAAACAAAAAATTAGGGGTCCTTACTAAAAATTCAATAAAGTAACCGTGCGAAGCCGGGATGGACCGCTAGTATGAAATAATAATGGATCGTTCAAATTTGATTTATGAACTAAATGTAACAGAGGATAACGATAAATACATTTGAATCCAATGATATTATATGTTTATATGAGGTAGATGTCGCACAAGCGCGCTGAAACTGAGGCGGCAAAATTAAGTCAATTGCAGTAATTTTCGACGCGTATTTCAAGCGCAAGTCTGTTTAGACTTATATGTTTAGCTATATATGTTTATATAGCTATCCTTTTCTATATTATTTGTACCGTATTATCTGTCGCGGTAAGCATGTTTATGTCGTAAAGGAACAAAATCTGAGCACCGCGTAGTATGAATATACGTCATCTTTAGTAAAACATCATGAGACACGTCGTATTTTATAGATCCACTAACCTTTATGGTCACTAACATTTTATATATAACCTTCATGCCGACGATGGCCAGCTACTACCCTCAAGTTTGAAAAACCGTCATCAAATACATAGTGTGTTCAGGCAGCAGTCATTGAGAGCCAGTGAGCATTCTAGGTCTAGCGTGATTACATCTTCGACCATATCGTCACTGACCATCACGTGAGATAGTGGGCAAACGAAGATCTATACACTATGAAAAAAAAAATGCCGACGTATAGGAAGTCAGTATTTTTCTTTCTGAGCTCAGGTGTGCAGCGAAGTAATATTTCCCGTTGACAAAGTTCGTCAATCGAACAAAAGTTTTCTTATTAAAGTCGGGCCGAGGCCAGAAGACATTCCATCTCGCAATCCTATTAATGTTGCATCTGCTCCTGACGCTTTCCATCGTTATTTTATTCAGTGGTGGAAAAATGATTATGATATCTATTCATCATATTGGTGATTTTTTAAACTTTATTAGATATAGTGTGTGACTCTTACCTCGACGGATAGTCAGTGACGATGTCGTCAGAATGGAATCAAGCTAGACCTAGCACGTTACTGGGCCAGAACTCTCAAACTCAACTGCCGGTACTCACTCTGTGCTTGGCTTCGGATTTATTTATTAATTTTTATTTATTTATTTATTTTTCACACTCATATCCGGATTCGGATTGTTACGGACAATCTAGTTATGCTATCTACTATTAGTGAGCAGTCTACTCATGATCAGGAAGGTACTGGACACCCTGGACAGTGCTCTTACACAATGCCTATGATTTATACAATTTAAAATATTTTAGCAATAAGAATACTTAATTTTAATAACACAAGCAGTTCTTACTAAAACCAAACAAATATTCACATTTTGATATAATTTGGACGCGCTAATGTTATTCAATACACTCAATAAAGGCGGGTTTGTTGACGGTATTTTAAATATTAAAACTAGAATAATGTCCCCTTATTCTGTTAATCACTCGAACTAGCTAAAATTCACGAAAATAATTCAAAACGAACTTACTAGAATTCAAATTCATGTAACTACATTTAATGCTGTCCCTAATATTGGACGAGTTCTATTCAATTGCTGGCCGATTTCGGGTAGTTTAGTGGGCACCAAATGAGTGACGACTTATAATTCATAAAACTACCCGCAATTTTACATAATGAATTCATCTAATTTTGGTGTTGTTATGGATAAGTGTCATACTGATTTGGACTTTATCGTAACCCTATAAGAACATATCTTACACAATATCATATTATATTTAATATATATGATATTTGCAGAACTTTATTTAGTTTAGTTGAACAAGACAATCACTACCAATATTAGTAAACACTCCAAACATTATCTTGCAACATTTTAATTTCCGTGAAAGCATTGCTTACATAATCTAAAATATTTCTTGCTTTTCTTAAAAACTTGGGGTGGTTTTGCTCTTATAAAGAAAAAAACGCTTTTCCTTGGAATTCATTTCGTTTTATCTGGTGCAGTTTTACTTTCATGCTTCTGTGAACATTTGATTTCGTAGAGTTACTTTAATGTGCCATGGCGAATGGAAATGAAAATCTTTGACAAGATATGAATATAAAGTCATTGTTACGAAATAGGAACACTTTGACGTCTTTATCTAGCTGGCCAAATGCTTATATTAAAGTCAACATTCGATTTAGACATTTATGATGCATTTATGAACATCAATAAAATAGTTCGTATAAAAAAACTAAGGCCGCGTTCCAAAATAATAAAGCCACACCATGAAATAGCGGCAAACAACTAGAGGCCATTATTTTAATAGTAGTTTATCTAATATCGTTGATCGGTCGGTTGGCGCAGTTGGTAGCAGTCTGCCTTCTGAGCCGCTGGTCCCGGGTTCGATTCCCGGACAGGCCTAACATTTGCGTGTATGAACATGTCTGTTTGACCAATGTCTGGGTGTGTATATAAGTATGTATATAAGTATGTATATAAGTATATATCAGCCATCAGGTTACCATAGTACAGGCTCTGCCTAATTTGGAACCTGAAGACCTTGTGTTAAAAAAAATGTATATAATGTTATATCGTACTAAAATACAAAAATTAATAAATTAAAAACATAACTTATATGACAGTCTTTATAGACAATATATCGAAATATATTTAAAAAGTTACATTATGATGCTCTTCTATGGACAACTATATTCTAATGTAACATTTTAACCATTAAGATACAACTTCAGTTGGACCAAGGAGTTTACAATGCAATTTTTCTACATAATTACAATCTGTGGACGAGGCGCAACACGCAACACGCGCGATCTACAAATGGATTTTGGCGCTAAACATTTACAAATATATGAATACAAACGTTGGCTGTAAATTTACCTAAATTTCAATATCTATTTTATGACATTAGAATGGTAAAGTAGTGTATGAAACTGCACATAATTTTGTCTTAAAACATTCGTGTAATGCTATAAAAATTTACACTCGTGTTTTGTGAACCCTTAGGTACAGTTTCATAATGACATATGACACAATGTGACAACAATCGAAAGATAATTAACATAATATTGTAACAAAACTCATTTCTGCAAGCCCATACAACATTGCCAACCTCGCCACGGTTTTGTTAGGAAATCCTCTTACAACTTCGAACAGTCGAAATTAAACCGCTTTTCCCGTTCGGCCCTCAATTCTGTTATAAAGTCCGTCGACAAGTCCATTCGTCGCGGTACTGACCACTTCAAAGCACTTCGTGCGGTCGCAGACGCGATGACATCAGAGTTACTTGATAATTGGGATCCATTTTGTATATCGCTTAACGGCCTGAAATGTTGTTTTAGATATGCATTTATTTTTTAGTGTATGAATGTTTTTATTATGTTATATAAAATGTTAACAAGACGGTTTTCCTTAGACGGGGGTTCAAATCCCACTAGAAGCCGATTTTTTACTTCAATAATTTAAAGCGTTTCGTATAGCGTATTGTCCATTGTCAACCAATTTTTGTATTCGTTATATGTCTCATATATTTTATATGTTTTCTATCAGCGTTAACGCTTGTAGAATGTTATTTTGTCGGTAGATGTCGAGTCCCTTATGAAATGTAAGTGTCAAACTCCAGAGCTGCCTCAAAGGGTATGGAAATAGCAGTCTCCTTCTAAAACAAACTGAGATATATATAATGACCTCATATTTAGACAACATATATATGTATTATCCGACTTAACGTACGTTTGTAGTCGAATTTTCGACATAGGTTCGAGCATGTCAGTTGCCCATCCTCAGGTGAGTCAACGCTGCCAGGTCGAAATATCGACTATAAACGCAAGTAAAACCGGGTAGTACTTCAGGCAATATAGATGGCATTAAGTTAATGAAAATCTTGATGAATCTATTCAAAAGTGAAAATTTACAATTTAACGTGTAATGTGCCATGGGAAATCAAGTGCAGGAAATAAGTTATTTTAAGACAACACGTAATTTTAACAATAACTGCACCGAGGCGGTTGACCTACTTACTGCAAGAGTGAACATTAACAAAAAAATTGCATGTATATTAATTTCGTTCTAATATCAGACAAAACAGTTAAGTTTGAATTGATATTACTTAATACTTGGTGTTAAGTTGCTACCTTTATTTATACAACGTACTCTAGGAATATTGTACATAAAAAAAATTCACGACTTTTTTTTCGCAGAGGTAGTGAGGTTAACGCTTTAACAGATCAACGTTTGTTTTTTTTTTTTAGATAAAATGTGTAGATTATGATGTTCAGAAGATATTGTGTGCTAAGAATTACTAAATTAAGAAAAAAATTAGATTCAGGCGTTACTTGGAAATGCGTATCAAAAATATATTAAATACACAATATTTAGTGTTAATTCCCCGAATTTACATTAGTCTAGGAGCAGTGTGCACCGCCCTCCCTCCCCCATAAATTGGATGCAGGAAGTTTACAGTACTGTATACACATGGAATCTCACGTAACAGGAACTTCTTCGACTCGTGTTTTGCCTCTGCACTAGGCATCCTCAGGAGCTGTTGACTCGTTGGCGGTCGCGACGAGAGTGACTGAGACTGACTCAAATTAACTAAACACAATGCATCGTGATAGTTTGCTAAACGCATAAGGGCAGTAGCTATCCAGGCGGGAATTTCAAAGTATCCTTCGTAATGCATATTATTATGTAGTGACATTTATGATTTTGACAGTCTGTTGATTTAAAGCCCAAAAAAACCGTACATCAATTTACGAAAAAAAAATATATAAAACTTAACTACAATACTCAAAAGCGTGAAATAACTTTGAAATCGATACCACGATAGTTCATGAGTAACTATTATCAAAATATTGTGAGCATGGTACCGACTTCGACAAGTATTTCCCACTTTTGAGTGTTGAAGTCGGTTCCATTTTTTGGTAAAATTTATTTTTTCACCCTTTTCAGAGACCTTTGTTACTCACTGGATTAATTGTCATTGTGTATGTTCACTGAGTTCTTCACCCTCATTTAAGGAAGTCATCCACTTAGACATAACACTTTCCAGTTAATTGAGTCTGTTACTCAAAAACCGCTTGACAGGTTTTATTGACATTTAAATGGGACCACACGGAAAGCTTTCAAATAATAAAAGAATCATCAAAATCGATTCACCCAGTCGCAAGTTCTGAGTTAACAAACAAACAAAAATCAAAAATATACAGACGAATTGAGAACCACCTCCTCTTTTTTGTAGTTGTTTAAAAATAAAAACGAAGTACTGCTTTTTTCTAGTTCTAAAGTTTCATATAAAAGTGACATGCAACTCTAACAATTTTGATTTCTTCCAACAAAATCCGCAAAGAGAAATTTCAGTATGTTTCTGGAGAAAGCTTGCAACAGCAAATTTTATAAAGTTAGCAATTTCGACACGTGACCTAATTAGAAAAGTGCGCTACACTCTCTGATGGTTTTAATAAGTCTTCATTAGCGCTTACTTCGCTTCCATTTCATTTTTGGAACACAGATGTTATCAAGAATGCGATGAAGGGAATGATGAAGCTTTTGAGAGCTAAATATGAAATATTACAGTTCAATATTAAACAATTATTTTGCGCAAAAAAATACGCTTCCAACCACAGATTTGACAAACAAGTGACAATGTGACAATCTGTGCTACCAACGCATCATTATGATAAACTCGAGCAATACAAAAATGATGTCGAATGCCTCTGTTGTGCCTACCTAGTGTCAGTAACTCGATTCTTGAAATTTCAACATTCGCGTTGAGGTATATACCTGCCCTGGAGGGTAAGCGATATAATTAGGCAAGTCTACTTTCGAAACCTAAGTTAATTGCGGAATCTATGTCGATTGGACAGCTTTCGGGAAACTCTGAGACGTTTTCTTGTCTAACGTACCACAATGCCTAGAAACAAAGCTTATTGATCTGTGTGATTTTTAGTAATGAGATATTCGAGTTCTATGGTTTATTGCATTAACAAGATGCTAGGCGGAACTTACGTTCAAATTATTTCAAGGGAAAAATTCGGCTAATAGTGGTACTTGAACTCTCAACTACAGAATACCGTCCTGTCCATCTAAGCTATAGTAGCACTCTACGAGCCGTCTAATTTATTTCTTCCTTTAACATCTAAGGGGATGTTGCTACTATAGCTTAGATAGACAAAACCACAGGACGGTTTTCTGTAGTCACTGGTTCAGGTCTCGTATACGTAACTTCTCAATATTTTGGTTATATTTTATAACTACCTAGAACGAATACAAAACCCCGAAGACTATCCAGGATTCTAAAAAAGGAAACAAAAATCAAAGCCGTTCTTAAGACATTTCTGAACAGAAAGAGGAGAGCTAAAGCCGGATTTCTGGTACGGTAAGTATTAAGTCCACCTCTACTTTTACAGCGGCAGTATTTATTAAAAGAGCTTTACTTACTTTTCATTGAGGTTAAAATAGCTCAAAATAGAATATGGTAGTTCAGGTACTGATTCTCTTATTCAACTAAACTGAACTAAAATTTTGGCACATGAGATAAGTAAGATAAGTTCTTATTGGGTTGCGATAAAGTCCAAATTAGTATAACATTTATCAACCATCATCATCATCATGGCAGCCATAATACGTCCACTGCTGAACATATGTCTCCCCCATGGGGCGGGGAGTATTGCCAATACTCGCCCCGCTTGCAGGCGGGTTGGCAAGCGCAGTATATTTTGTGACCCTCAGAAAGCGCTGCTGCCCCTCCTTCTGGTACGTGGTTCCTTAGCTGACTCTTACGGCACCCACTGGATGAGATGGGGGAATACAATTCGAAGCCGGTACCACCACGGCATACTTATCCATAACAACACTAAATTTAGATGTTTGTGTAAAATTGTCGGTAGTTTTAGATAAAATAAGTCGCTTCTTCAGCTTCGTTGAACAATGAAATACCAAGTCAAGTTTCGATATTGTATTCTTAGTAATTAGTTCATTGCGGTCAATTTGCATTAATAATGAACTGACCAATAAGAAGCTGAAAGAGTTGTGTGAATTAGAATAGGAAATGTATCAGTATATCAAATTGAGGACGAGACAAGGTCGTGGATGGATCTCAGTTTTCTGAAACTCTGGAGGCAGTTGATAGTAAGTCAAGTACTGCATTTCATCAGGTTTATGCATTTTGTCAGACCATAATAGGCTTCACTCATGATTTTTACGCCCGGTACCAACCTCTTAGGTCATATAATACTTATGGAGGCGCTATATATGTATCTTTAGATTCGGTCTGAAAATTTAATTTAATAAGTAGTTAGCTATTTTAGTATAATATAATAATTTAACATTAATATTTAAAATAAAACTAAAAATCAAGCTTGGGTTATTTTTATAAAGCATTATTCAATTATTATTTTTTTCATTTATTCAGTTTTTACATTATCTAACTTAAGCTAAAAATTCTCAAAAACCTAGAATAGGTTTAACTTGAATATAACATAATCTTAATAATAATTATTAAGATTATAATACTTAAAAAATAGTAAAACAAAAGCTAAAGCCTAAAAATGCAACAAAAAATCTGCTTCAAACAAGGTTACCAAACTTAAATATTATACTAGGTTACAAAGTGAATATAAGCCATAGTACTATTATCTACACTTTAAAAAAAAGATTACTACCTTCTACATAGCAAACAATCAATGTATCGTAATTAAACGCACAATGGGCACTGTTGCTAGTCGCCAGATCTGACAGATAAGTATAGAGCGAATGCGCTCGGAACCGGTCATTAGCAGTTCTATTGCCGCTTCTTATCTCTCATCGGATTGACGTACGAGTGTAGCTGGACCATTCATACAAGATGTTGCACATTATTACTGCGTTGGTAAGTATATAGATTTAAAGAGTTGTTTATTATTCACAATTTTATAAAAAATATATCAATAATGTTATAAAATAATATAGTTACAAAAGAATAAATAGTTGAACTAGGTTTACAATTATGGCAAAATTTAATCTTGCCTACCACTGTCATATCATAATCTTACACCGCCACCGCACCGCTCACATTTTTTTTTCCTAGCTCGATTGATTGCTTTATTCATAATAATTACACGTCAGATAATAAGCAATTATAAGTAGAAATTAAATTTATATTGAATAAATACGAAAAACATATTGATCTAGCTGATTCCAAACGTAGACAAAAAGGTATACTTAGATTAAATATGTACACTTGCATATCACATACATTAACTAAGTATGTAGTGTTTGATTTTAGTTTTATACATATCGAGATCGTCAAATTATTGTATCTCATTTTTAAACTAGTATCTAGCTCTTTGCTGCTACAAACACTGTTACTCTGCCACCTTAATAAACGTGTTAATAGTGCCAGCGATGCATGGATCATATGAAACTGTAAGAGATCCTGTAAATAAAATCATCTATCAGCTTACTATGTGGTGAGCTAAAGCAACGCTGACCATAAAGATTTTGCAGTTAGAATTAAAAAGTTATCTAATTATAGAGAATGCCAAGTCCGAAAGTGTTATCCGGACTTCGCATTCTCAATAATTAGACAGCCACACATTCAGCTTTATAACAAATTAAAACTCAAATCCACGTGAAAATTCAACTATTACAAAGTGAACTTAATTGAAAGGTATCCACTTCAATTTCACTTCCCTGGTCTAATTTTCCTCATAGAAGCGCCCCCTGTCGGGTGGTCAGACATCGAGCTGTAGCCAAGGGATTTCAGTTTCAATTAACTTTGGATTGGCTGCGGCTTTAAGATAGAATGTGTCTCGTTTAGTTCTCGTTGCAACCGCTAGGGGAATTGAATTAGAAAACATAATGAGAGGTGTCGAATTGATTAGTTTACCTAAGCGCAACACTTATATAATTACGTAGACGCATGTAATAAACGCGGACTTTTATGTAATCTATGTGTTATTCCAGGGTGTAACCTATTTTCATAGAGAATTTCTTCGAAATGGGTGTAGCCGTTCAAGCGTGAAGGCGTAACAAAGGTTTTTGAATTATATGCTTATCCTACGGACCAGCAATTATTTTCGAGTTGAAAAGTATCCTATATGTTAATCTAGAGTCGAAACTATCTCCATACTAAATTTAATCGACATCGATGCAGCCGCTTATGCGTGAATCGGTAACAAATATACACACATACAAACCCTTTGCCTTTATAATATTTTTGGGATGGGACAATACGCATAAACTATTGTACTCATATCCACATCAATATCTAAATGTATCTTTTCAAACGTCAAAATATATGCAACACACACATACATACCCAGCTGTGGACTACAACAGGCTGACGATGATGATGAAGACCTAGTTACATAATATATTACTACACATTCATTAGGCTGTGTCCAGGCCTGACGATGCGCAGCTGGCGCGCCGCACGCGCTCCGTTTTTTTTTTCGGGCGCCCGACAACAAATGCGCTCGCACTGTTAGCGCGTTTATGATTATATCACGTAGAGGAATCTCAAACATAGCTTTCTTTATGAATCTACCTTCCACCTTTGTTTGAAAAACTGTCACCAAACACATAGTGTGTTCAGGCAGCAGTCCTTGAGAGCCAGTAAGCATTGTCTAGCGTGATAACATCTCCGACCACATCGTCACTGACCATCAAGTGAGATAGTGGTCAAACACTAGACCTGTACAGTATAAAAAAAATATGTGCGGCTTAATTCTGATACAAATAGATAACAAGTTTTTTTTCATATTATCTCTGAAAAGGAACTCTAGACGATATTAAGCAATTTATCAATATAAATTAATAATTTATATTTATTATTAGCGTGATTAAATCTTCGACAACATGTTCACCGACCTTTAAGTGAGAAAATGGTGAAACGCTAGATTTATATAGAATTAAAAAAATTCTAACAATTTCGACTAGTATTAGGAATATGAATATTTTACCAACGAAAATGTTTCTTTTTTACTTGATAAGGTTACCCAACAGCAAAAAGCCCACAGGATGTTAAGTGCTAGCCGCTGCCTATATACGGATACGATTCGTAAAGAACCGTGCACTGCGCTCTTCACCCTGAGCCATAAAGTTGAGCCATAAGTCTCATGTGCCTGTAATTTCACCGGACACTATATCCTTCAAACCGCAACACAGTAATGCGAAAACTTGCGGTAGAAATAAATATGGTAGCAGAACTCCCCCGGGCGAACTCTCACATAGAGTGCTACCAATAAATGCTCTTAAAAATAAATTTTGGCTTGCAATAAATTTTAAAGTTCACCAATGCCTAAATTATCGACGTAGAATAAATTTAATAGAAAATAATAATGCAGCGAAAACTTGACACCAGCTTTTAATATAGTGTAAATGTGCGCGAGTTCATTATTATCCCAAGCCACCTCATTATTTTCAGTCAAGGGTTATTATGCGGTAAAAGTAGCGCTATAGCACACAAAGCACGGACGAAAATGTACTTTTAGTTTATATTGAGTTACCGACGGGACTTTTGACGTCACTTCAGTGCCTCTGAAACGTTAACATAAAATTTTATATATTATATGAGTACATATAGTTTCTGTGCTTATGTGTATAACAATATCGATCAATATCAATAACGAGCTGGAAGAAGAAATGAGTCAGTTACACTGGGATATCCTACGGTTATGTGAAGTCCGTAGAGAGGGTGAGGACACCATAACCCTCAAATCCGGTAACTTACTCTACTACGGGGAAGGCAACCAAAAGTCCCAAGGTGGTGTCAGATTTCTCGTGCGCAAGTCCCTCGTTAACAACATCATTAGCATCGACAGCGTTTCGAGCAGGGTGGCATACCTAATACTCAGAATATCAAGCAGGTATTCGTTGAAGCCGTGCGCCGTGGTGGTACCGGCCTAGAATAGTACTCCCCCATTTCTTCCCGCGGGTGCCGTAAGAGTCGGCTAAGGGACCACGTACCAGAAGGTGGGCAGCAGCGCCTTCTGAGCATCCGAAATCATACTGCGCTCGCCAACCCGCCTGCCAAGCGTGGCGAGTATTGGCAATTCCCCCCCAATTGGGGGAGGCATTGGTCCAACAGTGGACACCCAATGGCTGAGATGAATGAAATTCGTTGAAGGTCATTCAGGTATATGCACCGACCTCGAAACTCAGAACCGATGAGGAGGTAGAGGCTATGTATGAGGACATTAGTAGGGCCATACATACCTCCATGACCCATTACACTGTTGTTATGGGGGACTTTAACGCAAATTTGGGCAACTCTTTCTTTCAGAAGCCACCTTACAGGAAATGGACCTGGTTCAGTCCCATCGGTTGCACGAGAAATGAGATCGAATTGATCATGACCACCAAGAAACCAAATATTCAATGATGTCTCTGTGATCAACATGGTCAAAACCGGTAGTGATCACCGCATGGTAAGAGGCACATTGAATATTTATGTTAAACTTGAGAGGTCCCGTTTGATGAAATCCACGCTCCGACCTCAAATTGTCCATATTCATAACCCTGAGAATGTTGTAATAAGTAGGATTTCAAATCTTTTGCTCAAACCATAATCGAAATTAAAAATAATACACAAGAAGACACACAAAAGAAGTCCCCTCGGACAGTTTACCAGTAACATGTATTTCCACTTTGACAAATTTGTATCCCCCAGTACACAAAAGTGTTAAATTTAATAACTTCCTAATATAATACATGGGTACTGACAGACATGATGATACTATAAGAGTTCGTAATGACTATGGAACCCTAACAACTCTTTATTTCTTTGCGAGCAGTATAAAATAACCCTGATTACTTTCACCCAAAAATTAAACTTCATTGCTTAACTTTATATCCCAAGAAAGGGAACTCGACACGTTTCAATTTAGGTCCAAATCCTTCGTATTAAAAGTAAATCCGCTATTTGGGTTAAATTACCTCGTGGCAACACCAAAACATGATCCCTAACTGTTATTGAAATTATTTGAAAGGAAATTTGAGATATGTCTCGGGTAGATTTTACTAAAGAAGAAGGAAGTAATTATTTTATTAAAACTGACGTGTTTTTGACACATTATAAATATATAAAACACGGGAATCACTTTTCATTTTGGAAGCTGACTTTCGAGTCTTTTGGATTATTAGTCAACTCTGTGGCGATCAAAAATGTAAGTGGATGTCTAAATTTAGAAAATAATTTGGATTTTTTTTTAAACAGTACCAGTACCAAACATGTACACAACACATTTTTTTTACACTTGTATTATAACTCTGTTTCTCTTTTTGTTATCTAATTTTAATAAACTACATTCACGATAGACAGATTTACGGCCATAAACTATTTTAAATATTATTTAGTTTCGATGGAGACATCGGAAGACTTTCACAAAAGTGATGCTCTATACGCACAATTTCTTATATTTAGTACTTTTAGTAATTTTTCATAGGCTCTAATAGGCTTTATTTTAGTACATACATTCCAGTACATTATGTCAACACAGAATCGCGATATCTACCTCTGAGACTTAAGCTACCATCGGGGACTTATAAAGATTAATTTCAGACAACATTTGATTGCTCAGAGTAAATTAAATTGGGTATTCGAAATTACTGTATGATTTCTGAGTAATTTTATACATTTCATTCCCAAATCTATAGGTTCCATAGAATTTAACATGTACCATACCACTATAAAAAAAAATCTCAAATCTAAAAGCGAAAAAAGCCTATCGGTTGGAGCGTTGGTCGTAAACTTGACAGACGCCGGTTTGATCCCTACTAACGTAAACCGTAGACTTTACCAAATTAATTAAATTACCAATTAAAAGCAACCTTTACCAAATTCACAGGATTGTCGTGGGACCTGACTAGCTATCTACCACCCTCGAGTTTGAGAAACTGTCACCAAACACGCAGTGTGTTCGTGCAGTAGTTCTAAAAACCCAGTGAATCCATTCTCTGCTTTATTACAAAACGAGGACTAAGTGTGGATTTAAACCTGGACTACAAAGTCAGTGTGTTATGGTACTAAGAAATTAGTCCGTGACTATATTACAAATCTTCGACCGCGGGTGGTCTCTAATATCTCCAAATTATCTACATCCGTGTAATCTACGTTGTTCATGTCCATTTTTCTTTTAAATCACGAAAAATAGGATATTGAATTTAACACAAAAATCGAGACGGTAATTAAATTTGACAACTACTGTCAAACGTTTCGCACGTTACTACCATCGATAAACTAGGGATGGACATCGGAGGACTATTTTTAGATCATAGACGATGACGAAATCAACCCTTAACTTAGTTTCGTAGTACGGTTGCAATTAGTCTTTGGATTAAACCCAGTACTTTCGTTTCACACTTAGTCTACGTTTTGTATTAAGGTAGTGTAGGTCTAGCGTGATTACAGCTTGAACCACATCGCCACTGATAGAAGAGTTACAATTGTCACGTATAGTGTAAAATGGTAGAATAGGTGTATTTTAAAGCGGTTAGTAGAATTTTGATATACTTTGTTTGTTCTTCTTTTTGGCTCCACATTTCGCATTTAGCCAGTATCAACTGAATCAATCTCAAGTGAATGGAATAAAGGTTACATTAGTAAAATCATACAAATCCTATTAGCTGTTATAGCGTGATTGAGCAACAGAGATATTAAACAAACATTCACACAAAGTAGTAATATTTGAAGCTATGATAGGCTCGGGGTTTGTGAGTGTCAGTCGACAATATGTCACGACCGTGGTTCGATTCCCACCCCTTTAAAATTTTGGTGTATATATCTTATCGAAGCCACAAGATGAAGGAGGTAGTAGTTTCTACATTGATAGCCACCTCTAGTTGAAGAAACTGTCTCCTAAACACACTATGAGGTCAGACAGCTGTCTTTGAGAACCAATCAACACATAATAGCGCGTGTTTCTTCATGCACTATATAATAATTTCCCCAATAACATTACCACACACATTACTATGTATCTACCTGTAGATGACCTACGAGCTCGAAAAAATATTACTAATCACATTTTTACATTTTTTAAAGTCCTTTTTTTGTTGTAAGACACAGTTTAAGCCGATTAGTTGTGACGGCGAGACGTTTTTATAAAGGAAAAATATGGACAACAGAAAATATTTTTTCACTAAAGAATTAGCAAACAAAATCAAATTTTGTTCAATCATAATGAACTTTCATGAATTGTTTCCATAAGTGGTATTATTTTAAGCATATTGCAGATGTATGAGTTTTAACAAAATTTATGTCAATAACAATACATATTAAAATAATACATAGTTCCACCAGTATTGCAGAAAATATGCTGAAAAGACTTCAAATTGTCTGAGCAAGGTATAATCTCTCTTGTTTAGTTTAAAATAAACGTGATTGTTTGCTGAGTGACAACAGTATTGCAATAGCTGTCTTGTAGCCTTGTTAATAGGCATATTAGAATGGTATCACCGCAGTAATTTTCATTATATAATGTTTAGTTATCACAAGAGCTCCCCAATGGTAACACTAGCAAGTTTTTTTTTGATAAAATTTTAGTCGCTGTAAAATCGCACCAAGATTGTAAACGACTTTTGTTAAGGGACCATACCTCTAAGTGCAGTGGTTAACGTGGGCAGTTGCCTCGGAGACCAGCTCGAGATGTGGAATAAACTCCCCATTCGGGACTCGGCCTTCGGCCTCGTTAGTGACTCTCCTAAGGAATGTAAACGCGTAAAAAAAATAAAAAAAAAATAAACGTTGAGTAACTTTTAATGTACGACTTCTTCATTTGGTCGGGTTATCGCAGGCCTCACACACCGGTGCAAAAAATTACATGTGCTTTTTTATAATACTTTTCTATCTCTTTGAGATTAACTTTCTAACGTTATATAATTGGCCACAAAATCACAATCTATTTATTTTTTCAAAGAATATTTGGCCTTTCTTTGATATTATCAAAAGCATCGAACGATATGAAAGTATACCCGCGTTTCTTAATCGAATATCCTGAGCCAAGCCGATGTGTAATCAAAAAGCAATCGTTGGAGGAGACATCTTACCTGCCAACCCTCGCCTTTGGGAAAATCTTTCGGCTTTATTATACGATCGACTTATACATAAATAGAGTAATCGGTTCATGATAAACATAAATGAATTTTTGATTTACTTACGTTTTTGTTTTTTATACTGTATAGATATACTCGGAGTTTCTCTACGCGATCGAATCAGAAATGAGGAGATCCGTAGAAGAACAAAAGTCACCGACATAGCCCAGCGGATTAGCAAGTTGAAGTGGCAGTGGGCAGGGCACATAGCTCGAAGAACCGATGGCCGTTGGGGTCGAAAGGTTCTCGAGTGGAGACCACGGACTGGCAAGCGCAGCATAGGACGGCCACCGACCAGGTGGACAGACGACCTGACTAAGATCGCAGGCAAGGGCTGGATGCGGGCCGCTTCCAACCGGTCCTTGTGGAAATCAATGGGGGAGGCCTATGTCCAGCAGTGGACGTCCTATGGCTGAGATGATGATGATGATGATGACTGTATAGATGTAGTGATTTGTCCTTTATCTCACGTGATGGTCAGTGATGATGTGGTCGAAGATGTTATCACGCTAGACCTGGAATGCTTATCTACTGGCTTTCAGGGACTGCTGCATGAACACACTGTTTGGTGACAGTTTTTCAAATTTGAGGGCGCTAGCTAGACAGGCGGGCATTCGAAACTACCCTACTAATATACTAGGAATTTGATAACGGTGTTCCCTTCACCGGAAGCTCAGGCCGTTGGTGGGGATCGAACCAGGATCCGTTAGTTTCACAGTCAACGCTTTCACCGCTGATCTATCATCGCTTCAAATGTTTCACTTTCGCTTGTCTGAAAAGTATTGGTAAGTATTTTTTTTTTTTTTTTTTTTTTTTTTTTTTTTTATATTTTAATTAGACTTATCGTAGATTCGCGCACATCTTTAGTCTGCGCGATAAAAGGTATAAATAAAAGATATAGGCTACTGAAAAATTTATCCGTCGAGCTGTATACCACCGCAAACTGCCCAGAAATTTAAGAGCCAAATGGCCTTATCTGTGATGATGGAAGATGAAGAGTCCTTTGTTTTGGGATGCCACGTTGTGTAGATATACCTTTGCACCGTCTCATCTTCCAGCGACTGAGAAGAGCGCAGAAGCAGCGCTGAAACAGCAATTAATCTCGAAAGGCGCAAATACAGTAATATTGGTTTATAATTGAGCCTTTTGGGGTTGAAGCTCTTGGAGCGTGGAGATCAGTAAAACACAGAATATTCAAAGATCTGTCGGGGCGCCTAAATAAAGCAACACCTAACTGCTGGCCTTTATCTTGCTCAAACATTGAGCATTGCTATCCAACGTGGCAATGCTGCCAGCATTTTGGAAACTTTGCCCACTGGTAGTTGTTTAATAGATTAGTTTATTAATATTATTTTAGTTGTAGCTATGTTATAATTATTCTTTTAGAAATGGTATAATCGTGTAGTTTAATTCAACGTTTGATAAAATGGCGGAAAGGGTTTACGTGATCTATATACAAGGATAAAAATACGGGGTGCTGCTAGTAAAGTCACTCATAGCTCTGCACTGGGATTCCCTGAGTCACGAAAGCATGCGACGTAGTCAAGACACAGATATCCAAGCCCCGAGTCAAACACTCATGCTCATCCTATAAAGTTTTGCCCCTGCCGGGAATTGAACCACCAGACATCACATCAGCGTTTGACTGAGCGTCAAATATAATAATAAAAGATAAATATCGCTTATCAAATCCATCTATTGAAAGCAAATCCCTAAATTTTATCATAAAGAAGTTACTTCTATTTATGGGTCCAAAATATATATCAGAGGGACATCTGTACTCTTTCCTCCAATCCGTAATAAAAGGAGATAGGATCGTAAATTTTAGGGTGCGTACGAAAGTCCCGAGGCACAGTAAATATATTTAACTCGATTCGCCTGTCATATTTTTGTATGTTTAAGTCTCACTCTCTTCGCCACACAGTTTCACCCGCGTGGACTACGGTTTTCCGTTACCATACATTTTTCAGGAGTGTATTTAAGTCAATTGTAGTAATTTTCATTGCGACGCGTATTTCAAGCGCAAGTCTAAACATATAGCTATCCTTTTCTATATTATTTGTACCGCATTATCTGTCGCATGTTTATGTCGTAAAGGAACAAAATCTGAGCACCGTGCTGTATGAATATACGTCATCTTTAGTAAAACATCATTGTTTCGAATGATCATCATCATCATGATGATCATTCGAAACAATGATGTTTTACTAAAGATGACGTATATTCGTCATCTTTAGTAAAACATCATTGTTTCGAATGATACAATAACACAAAACAATTTTGTGCTATAACAAAAAAAACACAGTGTTATATCCATTGTTTATACTTTTTTTTTTTTTTTTTTTTTTTTTTGTTTATTAACATTCACACGAAGTCTCCAGGTCCCAAACTAGGCAGAGCCTGTGCTATGGTAACCTGATGACTGATATATATACTTATATACACACCCAGACGCAGGTCAAACAGACATGTTCATGCACACAAATGTTTGACTTGTCCGGGAATCGAACCCGGGACCAGCGGCTTAGAAGGCAGAGGGCTACCAACTGCGCCAAACGGCCAGTATTTGTTAGTATGGTAATTATTTTCAATTCAATTCCTAACAAAAAGAAGTCTTACTATCCCCACTGTGTCATGAGTCTCAAAAACCTTCGCAATCAAATTGTGATCAGTACTCCGCGAGAAGAATTTTTATGAGGGCCCCACAAAGCCTGTCCAGATAAATGGAAGGACCTGAAAGAGTTATTTGTATTGATTGAATTAAAGATATCATATTTTATTGATGTTTTGTAGCTCGTGTACAAGAAACGAACACCTGTGTACACTTCTATAGCTAATTTCTATGAGCTCGTAAAAGTAAAGCAAGCGATATCGGATCTTAAAATACACAAGTGCAATCCTTTCTGATCTATTATAGAATCCACACGATATGGTTAAAATTTCTTTATTAGGGGACTCGTATGGTTAGAAATATGATCTATATACAATACATTTAAGAGCGGTAGTGTTCACATTACCGTATTCCGGTTTGAATGATATGGTTCCCGGTGAAATTACGGGCATATGGGATTTTTCAACTGTATGTCTCAGGATGACAGGCGCAGTACAGTTCTTTACGAATTGTATATGTCTATAGGCAGAGGTTACCACTTAACATTCTGTGGGCCTTTTGCTTGTTCCGTCACTCAATCCCATAAAAAACTCGTGTCTATGATACAGTCTAAAAAGTCATACATTAAACACAGTTAACAATGTAAGTACTAATCACAAGCACATCGTAAATTACGTAATTCTAAAAGGAGTGTCATTTTTAAATTACATTCACAGTGTAAGTCCCGGCAAAGTTTCTCGAATCCGCAAATGGCTAAGTTCGATTGAACTTTTCTCTTCTGAAGTTTGCCATCACGTCTCGCGCCGATAGAACCTTAGTAAGTTGAGCTGTTGATATTCTTCTTCTTCTCAGCAATAGGATATCCACTGCCGGACATATGCCTCCCCCATATAGGGGGGATTTTCCAATTCTCGCCACGCTTGGCAGGCGGGTTGGCGAGCGCAGTATTATTTCCGGTCCTCCTTTAATTACAAACCATAAAAAATATGAATGTATTTACTAAGAAAATAAGTAGAAAGGTACTCGTTACATTTATAACACCCTACAAAATTACAGCAGAGTACGAAATATAGCTGATTAATAAGTATTTTTGAGATGTCAGCTAGATTTTTGCATTTCATGTATATTATTAACCAGTAGCGGCCCGCGCTTTCACCCGCGTTAATAACGGTTTTCCCACTACCTCAATTGTCCCACAGTAAGTATACTTTCCCGGGGTCTATCTGTTCTTCCAGGGCCTAACCTATCTCCATACCAAATTTCATTAAAATCGATACAGCCGTTTGAGTTCGAAGGAGTAACAGCAGTTTTTTAATTATAAATGTATAAAACACGGGAGTTACTCACGTAATAAGTCAGAGGGTTTCGACTATAGTTTCAACCACATTCGGTGGTCTTTTTCAAGGAGAATACGGGGCGCTCGCGGACGCGGTCGCGATTCGCCTAGTACTGACTAACTAAACTATAGTCGGAACCCTCTGACTTATTACGTGAGTAACTCCCGTGTTTTATACATTTATAATTAAAAAACTGCTGTTACTCCTTCGAACTCAAACGGCTGTATCGATTTTAATGAAATTTGGTATGGAGATAGGTTAGGCCCTGGAAGAACAGATAGACCCCGGGAAAGTATACTTACTGTGGGACAATTGAGGTAGTGGGAAAACCGTTATTAATTAATTTATTATTAAGTTATTATTAATTTTCACACATTTATAATGTGTCAAAACCACTCCAGTTTTAATAACAGTTTTTTAATTATTTGCTTATCCCACGGGGCCAGCAATAATTTTCAGGATGAAAAGTAGCCTATGTGTTAATCTAGGGTCTAAACTATCTCCATACCAAATTTCATCGAAATCAGAAGAAGTAACAAACATATACACATACACACAAACTTTAGTCTTTATAATATTAGTGGGATGGTATTGCATGTGAGTACCGTATCACTGGCTTAACAGGTCGGTGAAATTACAGAGGCTCGCGGGTGTTTACAGGCAGAGAGGGCGGGACAATTTCTGATGCGTGTATATGATATATATTAATTACATATTTACAACTTTACAGATGACCTACGCTACGAGCTTAAAAAAAATGTAATCACGTTTTTAGACTTATTAATTTTCTTTCTTCTATGCGCAGTAATTCAAGCGCATTTGGCGTTACCGCGAAAATATTTGATACAAGAAAAGTATGGTTGATGAATATATTTTTTCGCTAATAAATGAGCAAATGAAATCAAATTTTGTTCAATCAGAATTAACCTTCATGAACTGTTCTCATAAGTAATATTTTTTAGAGTTATTTACACATGTAAGACCTTCAACAAGCGAAGGTGAAAATACTCAAAATTGTCTATTTAGCGAATGGTACGAGTAACTCCTAAAATGTACAAAATTAATATAATAATAATAATAATAATAAAGGAAGGAAGCACTCGAACTCGGTTCTCTTCCAAATTTTATGACCACCGGTGTCACCTTCCTGCTCCACAAGTCCGGTAGTACCACGGAAGCTAAAAATTACAGACCCATCACGTGCTTACCTACGATGTATAAGCTCCTTACATCAATTCTTAGAGCAAAATTAAATTCGCACATATGTGCAAACAACATTTTGGCCACCGCTCAGAATGGATGTAGGGTTGGGTCCCGTGGTACTAAGGAGCTCCTTCTCATAGATACGACCATTTGCCAACAAGTCCGGCGGAACAAAGGAGCTCTCTCAACAGCCTGGATCGACTACAAGAAGGCCTACGATTCAATACCTCATTCATGGCTACAAAGGATTTTAGAGTTGTACAAAATTGATGCAACTCTAAAATCATTCTTAGGCGCATGCATGAGGCAGTGGACCACAGTCCTTCGTCAACCAGGCAGCGGAGATAGCTTCTCTGGTCCACAGGACTTCATAAAAATAGAGCGAGGTATCTTTCAGGGCGACAGTCTGAGCCCTTTGTGGTTCTGCCTAGCACTGAACCCTCTCAGTACTTTACTAGAGGATTCAGGTCTAGGCTATCGACTTCGTAGAGAGAGTGAGGTCATTTCACACCTCTTGTACATGGATGATCTCAAACTGTTTACACCGAAACGCCAGGATTTGATGGAGTTGCTAAAAATCACGGAAGTTTTTAGCAACGCTATCAAGATGGAGTTCGGTGTTGATAAGTGTGCGGTCATGCATGTGCAGCGGGGGAAAGTTGTAAATTCATCAAATTTACAACTCTCTGAGACAATGTCTCTCAGATCTCTCTCAGAAGTCGAAACCTACAAATACCTTGGTATGTCAGAATCATTGGGTATCGCGGTAGGGGATATTAAGCGTTCGGTGAAGGAGCGCTTCTTTTGCCGTCTGACAAAAGTACTGAAAAGTCATTTGTCGGGTGGCAATAAGGTGCGTGCCTTCAACGGATGGGTGATGCCCCTACTGATGTACTCTTTTGGCATATTAAGGTGGACTCAGACTGAGCTAGACGCCTTAGATAGAAGGCTTCGTCAAATGCTCACATTGCATCGCATGCTGCACCCGCGCTCGTCTGTCATGAGACTGTACATTCCGCGGAAATGGGGAGGTCGTGGCTTTTTAAATGCCAAAAACCTTCACAACCGCGAAGTGTACAATCTCAGGACATATTTTCTAAATAACGAAAGCGGGATGCATCGTGATGTTGTGGCAGTTGACAAAGGCTTCACCCCGCTCTCCTTGGCTATCGAAAACTGGCGTAAACCAACGGTGTTGACCACTGAGGATCGCAAGGACATATGGAAAGGCAAAGAGCTACACGGCCGGTTCTATCGGGCCTTAACAAGACCCGATGTAGACCTACTCGCATCCGTGAACTGGCTACGTTTCGGTGACCTTTTTGGGGAAACCGAGGGTTTTGTCTGTGCAATTGCGGACGAAGTTATCATGACGAATAACTATCGGAAATATATTCTGAAGGACGGTACGGTCGACGTTTGTCGGGCATGCCGCCGTCCGGGAGAATCCCTCAGACATATTATTTCTGGTTGTTCTCATCTTGCTAACGGAGAGTATTTACACAGGCATAACCTAGTAGCCAGAATAATCCACCAGCAACTTGCAATCCAATATGGCCTTGTTCAATCCGAAGTGCCGTACTACAAGTACACACCAGCGCCAGTTCTTGAGAATGGTCGTGCGTTACTCTACTGGGACCGCTCTATCATCACGGACAGGACTATTGTTGCCAATAAGCCTGATATCGTTTTGGTCGACCGGTCTCAACGCCGGGCAGTGCTCGTCGACATCACCATCCCGCATGACGAGAACCTCGTAAAGGCTGAGAAGGACAAACTCAGCAAGTACCTTGACTTAGCTCACGAAGTAACCGCCATGTGGGATGTTGACTCGACGATCATTGTCCCGATAGTCGTTTCGACGAACGGCTTAATAGCGAAGAGCCTCGATCAACATCTTAAGAGGCTCTCGCTAGACGGTTGGATCAAGGGTCAGATGCAGAAGGCGGTACTCCTTGAAACGGCGCGTATTGTCCGGAGGTTCCTCACTCTGCGGCCCTAACCACCGGTAGCTTGGGCCCTGCCCCGCTGCTGGCGGAACTCTAGGTTTAGGTTTTTTATAATATCTTTATTAATTTTTGTTTTTGATATTTATACTGTAAAAAAACTAAACCTAAGAAAGAAAGAAAATAAAGAGATAATAATAATAATAAATTCTTTATTTCCGAAAAAGTAAATTAGCGGTACAGTAACACTACTTAACTACGATATACAACATTGGTATAAAACATTAGGTTACGTTACCAACAAGTCTCAAACTAGGCGACAGCCTGTATCTTGAGACTCTGAGTGCGAGTTTCTAGATACAACAATAATAACACATTTCAACAGAGCAACATGATAGGTAAGTAGTAATTTATACATATTATTAGGAATATAACTTCATTTATGTTTAAATGCATTAAGGAATCACTCATCATTACAGGTAACATTACTGATATGTCAAGAGACATGTGACCTGTGTGTCCAATGAGGATACACAACACAAATATACGTCATATCTGCTGATGAGTATGAAGTTTGCTAGTTAATGAAAACACGGAAACTATGTTAACTCACAGCGAAATGACGTTCACAATAATGGTATGTAATTAAACTTATTTTCCTTTAACTTTAATTCTAGACTGTACACATTTATATTACAATTATTATACACAGTTTAATTTAATAATTTCACACCGCAGCTGTATACAAAAAAGAGCCCGCGCATTGAATAAAAAGTACCAATAGTTTTTTTTATTTCAGTAAGGCTTTGCAGGCGTATTGGTCAAAACGCTTAGCATTTCACAGAATATTTGCGGCGGTGGTCTGAGGGATAAGGTACGCAACGTGATTTTTATGCTCTTATGTCAATACGATATGTACAATCCTGGAGTCTTTAAGTCGCGAGTGAATAGGTACCTTCTAGGTTTGCGTGCTAAATCCTAGACAACGTCATCAATTAACATCAGGTGAGACAGTTGTCAAACGCAAACTTATAATAGTAAAAAAAAAATATATCATGATTAATTATTAAGTTATATTAGCTACTACTAGATACTCGTTTAGTTTTCTTGCTTTATTTTGTAACCTATTAGAAATATCTAAAAAAAAAGATATTGCACTGATGATTCAAATTTATTTATTTATTTATTTAACATTCACACAAGGTCTTCAGGTCCCAAACTAGGCAGAGCCTGTGCTATGGTAACCTGATGACTGATATATATACTTATATACATATACACACCCAGACACAGGTCAAACAGACATGTTCATGCACACAAATGCATGATTAAAAGTTACATATCTACAACTTGTAATCTCTCGGGTACCAAGTAAATAACAAAGTTAAGTATAATATATTTCTATGAAGTTCCTTATCCTAACCCAAATTCTTCTTGTGCTGACATTAGTCTAGCTGTCATAATATCCATATCATAACAACTTTACAACTTTTTGAATCGTTATATTACAGAAACTGTGGCTCGTAGGAAAAAAAATATTGATACATTTTTATACATAATTTTATAAACTATAATTTTTGTATGGGGTACTTTTATGAGAATGATGGGGAACTTAAAATTTTATTTATAATTATGTATTGAACAATTTTAGTGATTTTCAGCTTAACGTAATTTTATGCCACCACTCTCATTTTTTGGTCTAGATTGACCGGACTATAAGTAACATGCTCCGCTCACTTAGCCCTGTGTTGACAGTTGTAGTAGTTCGCTGGTTTTATATCGTGCGTATATTGATTCAATCACCGCGTCATTTGCGGTAGTCTGTCAGGACATAGCATAAAAAATGCTTTACTAAACCTGCATAAGTCAAACATAGGTATATATAGCCTCTATGAACTTAGCAAACAACGAATTTTTGACGTAGTCTTATTCACATCGATTTGGCTACTCACAAGACTGAATCTAAACATAAATTAGGTAGATCTGACACGCGGTATAATGGTTGCACTGTTTGTTGATAGACCGCTCACTAACTGTTTCCTTTTATACATAAGTACAGGAAATTATATTGAAAAGTACTAAGCTCACCATGGTCGATAAAGGGTTAATGATTTAAGGTATTTAGTTGGTGACTCCCGCTCTGGCTCGTTTCTGGTACAAAGGATCGCTGCTATCCAGCGTGTGTTATGGGTACATTTGCACCAGACACTTTAAGAAGCGGGATATTTTATTTATTTATATAATAATTCATTAGAAACTTAATTGTGACATCTTTTATCATACATAAGGTATTAATTATCTATAATTTTATCGTTTACTTTGTGCAGTTAAGTGATATGATATGATTTACAATTATAACGTATATTTCCAAAACATTTGAACGTCTTAATGATAAAATGTACTTAAGCTAAACAAAGATAAGATAATATCGATAAATAATCATTTAAAAGCTATACATAATAAAATCGAACAGATATTATATTTACAAAACTCGAGACTTGTTTGAAATCAAACAAATTGTAACTGAAGTTTGTGAAAAGGTCATTAGATTATCCAGCTTTTTTATCAGTATTTCATGTGCCTGGCTTCGATCATAGCGATCATAACTCCCAGATGAAGAACTAAATATCAATTCAAAACTGGTCGGAGAGTAAATTTCCAGCAAATATCACGTGAATGCTAGCCGGTTCATAAATACATGCAATACAATATATGTTGAATGAAACTCGCGATAGTTTTCAAACCCGAAAATATGATCGTACTAATTTGCTAAAATCACTTTGTGATATTCGTAACAGTTAAGAAAAACACTGGTGCAATAACTCCAGACAGGCTAGGTTAGAGATTAGCTAAAATAATCAATAAGCGCTGATAACGCTTATCATGACGGACATTTGAACAATAATTTTCAGTGTCGGCTTATCACTCGTACGGTCCACTTACAAGAGCTCTGTGTTAACCTGAATATATATAATGCAAGTGAATAAAAGGGTTGTAGACGTCGATTTTAAAAAGAAACACTTCTATAAACTACACGAAAGAATTCAAAACAAGTATGAGGAAATGCAAAAGAAATTGGCAAAGTCAAAGTCCGTTGATGCTATATCAAACTTAAGCGAAGATTTTGACTACAAGGAAACAAAACATGCCAGTACTCTAGATCTCCGGGAGTCAGATGATAGTATTTATTCAGAAGACAGACACTCCTTATCACAATCAGTTATACTAGAAGAGGTGTCGGTTAGAAATGCAAGCTACCAAGATGTAAGAAGAGAAGCCAGAATCTCGGAATTAATTGAAGATCATGCGATTATTCAAAGAGATGAAATTGATGATGAGGAAAAGTTTTTTGGTAATGATTATACTCACATAAGTCTTGAATCGTAAGTACATTGTTATTATTATCGCTGTTATACCATATTGCTAAGTATAAAAATTATAATATTGGGTGTTACTAAAACATAATTTATGACTTTGTACGGCTTTTCCGCATTATTTAACAAAGCCAAACTAAGTGACACATTTTCGGGTTTTATGTATACTCTGAATCACTGACAACGCCCAGAGCAAACTATTGGGTCTTGGTTTCTTATCTAACAATGATGTGTACTAGAAAAGTGTATTTCAGAATGCATCCATTGAATAGAATTTACATAAGACATTAAATTTATTTACCATGCAAAAGCCAGCTTTCATTATTAAATGTTATAATCTATATTGATAATAACATATCTTCATTACCATCATCACAGTCAGCCATATCAAATCCACAGCTGGACATATGCTTCCCTTATTGATTTCCGCAAGGAAGGGATGGAAGTGGCACGCATCCAGCCCTTACCTATCTGCGATCTTAGCCAGGTCTAGGTACTATCTAAATTTCTAACCTACAAGCCCGTATTTTAAGTTTGGTTTGTTGTTTTTGTATTTTATGATTGTCATTATGCACATATGTCTACGCAAGTCATTTCAGTCTAAAACCATTACTGGTTTTAGACTGAAATGACTTGCGTGTATGATAACGGGGACTTACGTCCCCGTTATCATACACGTCAGTGTATTCCATATTCTAATATATTTCAATTAATTACAGATTAAATGGAGTAGGAGCTGATAGTGACGGATCAGAATATATTACCCCATCTGCGCCACCGGCCAAATTATCAATTCGAAACAGAATCAGCTCTCGATTATCAGCCGCTAGAGAAAAACGTAAGGAAGGTAAAAAGGAAAAGGAAAATCTGAAGGAAAAGAAGAAAGACGCTCGCGAAAAAGTCGAAAAGGTACTTTTATATTTACATTTATAGCTACTTTCGTTAGTCAGAGTCTCCAAAGTTCTTTTTAAATGTTTACATAAGTGATTTCCTCATAGAATGTTTTTCCCTTTGTTCGGATTCCAGTCTAGACGGAATTTTAATATTGCGTTGTTTTAATTTCAGTTTATTCTAAGTAACACAACAAAACAGGATGTTTTTAGAATTCACAAACGCACCAAACTGGCAACAGTAACCATCGCGCTCATTGAAGCCACTGGTTTGGAAACTGATATTTCTGAAGACAAGCCTCGCTTCTTGTTTTGTCGTTTTAGGTAACTTTAGAACTTTATTAATTCTTTATTTTGATTAAGTAGACATTGGTGTGTTTCAAATATACCGAAATGCAAATATGATTATTGTTAATTATTTATCATTCGTGCTGAAGTGATCCGTATGTATGGATGTTTATTACTATGATATTATACAGTATTGGAAAGTCCATTAATGGACAAACGTCTTCTCCATCCTATTTCCTTGATCTCTTTCTTGGGAAATCGCGAATAGATGTTTATTCCGTTTATTTTTAATTTTATATTTATTACACTCAAACCACCGCACTAGGATTCGCTGGATTGCGGGAGGCCTGGACACATACAATCACAGCACACGCTAATTGCACAAATGCTGCCCCTGCCGGGCTTAGAACTCAGGGTCCCGGAAACACAGAAGTCAAGTCACTGATCACTGAGCCACGGCGACCGTCGTTGCTGACATTTAAAGTATATTATTCTGTGGATGCATAATGCATACGCATTTTTATCTTAAAATCACTTAAGGGTCCGGTGATATTGAATCAACAAAGTTATACAAGAATTTTTTAACTATTTTTGAATAGTTTCTTGTGGTTACTAATGCAATAGTTAAAGTAATTATCGGGATATTTTCCATCTCGAGTGTTTGCTTTATTTCCAATTATCAAAATTGCGCGTTGTAGACAACGCATCTCTTTGATAAATGCGAGAAAAAGGAGAGTGACAGGGGGTGTCGGCAGAGAAAAATATGTCAGAATTTGAAAAATTGTAATACCTACATTTTTCAATTAAATCCGACAACAATTTGTAAATTAATCTATTTGCTTTATCGTATCCACGTATCCCGCCTAAGGCTTACACGAGTTTCGGGTGACTTTTATGATAGTAATAATATTATAATGATATGTACATATTATAATAATAATATTGGCCATTAAACGAACCAAACGTGAAAGAGAGGGTATACCTTTTTGTCTGCTATTAAAAACATCTACCCGCAGAAACTTTCGTTTACTCGTGAACATGGCACAAATTTGCTACACATGTGTGTAGCGAAATATTGAAATACGATTAAAACACGTGGAAATAATTATCCCGATAATAGTTAAATGAGGTTCGTTTAGGCATTTAAAATGGCGTTTACAATGTCACAGTAGTGCTTATCAGCGTGCTTTCAGCTTAAATGTAGTCTGGCTGACACGATAACAGAGGATTTAATAAAGTTTGAACGTAGGTCTCAAGCCATTTAAAAGATAATGCAAACTCAAAGTATACATTTATTACTTTGATATATTTTAATCTTCCTTAGAGATTAAGCATTGCTATTCACAGTGGCAATGCAGTTATGACGGTCGCCGTGCTCAGTGGTCAGTGACATGTCTTCTGGATCTACGGTGCCCTGGATTCGAATCCTGGCAGGGGCAAACAATGATACGATGAGTGCATGACATGTGTTTATCTCAGGTCTTGGATATTTGTGTGCTGTACTTGTGTATGTCTATGCATCCCGCGGCACAGGGAATCCAAGAGCGGGGGCTTGTGTAGTGTTTAAAAATAGAATAGTTTATTTATTATTATTTTTAGTTATCATCTCATGTTTTTCTTTTATATATGACTTCCTCGGAAAGTATTTTCTTTTCAGATTAGGCGGAGAAAAATACAAGTCTAAATTAACAAAAAGCCACGCGACGTCGGTGGTGAAATGGCAAGAATTGTTCAATCTTAACATGTACGACGAACAAATGCTAGAAATGTCGCTTTGGGATAAAGATTCTCTCATCGGCAGGTACTTCACAATTTTTTATTTCTATCTTGGTGTTTATTTAAATTTACTTATTTTGAACCCTATGTAGGCTTTTTTTCATACTCTATAGATCTAGCGTTTGACCACTATCTCACTTGATGGTCGGTGACGATGTGGCCGAAGATGTTATCACGCTAGACTTAGAATGCTCACTGGCTCTCAAGGACTGCTGCCTGAACACACTGTGTGTTTGGTGACAGTTTTTCAAACTTGAGGGTGGTAGCTAGCCAGGCGGGTGTTCGAAAGTACCCTACCACATGCTGGGAATTTGATAACGGTGCTATCTTCACCGGAAGCTCAATCTGTTGTTGGGGATCGAACCAGTGTACGTCAGTTTGACAGGCGACGCTCCCCCCGCAGAGCTATCATCGCTTCAATTATTATTTATTTTATAAATAGCCTATTTTCTCTTCTAATTGCAGGAGCCTGATAGATTTGTCAGAATTAGAACAAGAAAGGACACACAAATTGCGAATCAACTTGGAGTGTGAAGTGGGAAAGGCAGAAATGTTTATTTTACTGACAATAACTGGTACTGGTCTTGTTAACACGCTTGTTGATCTTGATGATTACGAAGAAGCTGAGAAACGACTTACACTTCTGAAGAAAAAATACGTAAGTAAGCGTTCAGACTACGTGAGATTATTTTTTTACGTGCTAAATCCTAGACAACGTCATCAATTAACATCAGGTGAGACAGTTGTCAAACGCAAACTTATAATATGTAAAAAAAAGAAAAAAAAACACACGCATAATATATATAGAACGGTCAATAATATTTGTTATAAATTAATTAACAAATTCAATTTTTGTGTCTGTATTTAATTGTATAATATATAACATATTGAGTTTAACACAATGCATTTAATATATGGTAGATATATACCACTTATACGCACGAAGCGTTATGCTTTCACTTTCTTAATGCGTATGGAACTCGTTGCCCGAGTCTGTGTTTCCCGATATGTACAATCCTGGAGTCTTCAAGTCGCGAGTGAATAGGTACCTTCTAGGTTTGCGTGCTAAATCCTAGACAACGTCATCACTTAACATCAGGTGAGACAGTTGTCAAACGCAAACTTATAATAAGTAAAAAAAAAAAAAAAAAAATTTTTTTTCAGGCTTGGTATCATGTCAAAAATGATACAGGCGACGTGGGCTGGCTGTCTGTCATAGTGTACGGAGCTAAAGGATTGATCGGTAATGAAAGTTACTGCGTACTAGAACTTGCTAACGATAGACTGCAAACCCAAACGGAATCTAAAACTTCTGACCCTAATTGGATGAAAATGTTCACGTTGTAAGTACCACTTTTCATACAAATGTCCTATGGAAATGGGTTGTCTGGAAGACATGGCTTTAAGCGATAAGACCGAAATACTTCGAGTCAGGTTTTGTAAATATACTTGATGTTTAAGGTGTTTTCATTTTCTCATCAACGCGAAGGTAAAACAATTTCTCATTGACCAACTCAATATTCTTCCCTCCTCATCGTTCCTTTCCTCTTATGTTCCATTGTCTCTCGCACTGTTTTGTCATTAATAGTAATTGAATGTTATCTTAATCTCATGGACTCCCAATTTCATTCTAGGAATATATTTAATGATAGGTTTTGTATAGATTCTTTAATTTTATGTTATGTACCTGCGCGCGACTTAATCTTGTACTGTTAATTCTTACTTGGGTTACCAAGATACAGGCTATGCTTAGTTTGGGCCCGTTGGGAATTTTACCATGTAGTTGCATCGTGTTGTCTAATAAATATTTTCATTTTTATTTATACGCCTGCCACAAATCTGAGAGCAAAGGTATTGCTTCTTATTGTTATTTTATTTACCGGTGTTCCCGGCAATCTGTATAATTCAGGTATTCTATGCACGACCCAGGTAATGTGTAGAATACCTAGGCTGAGGCGTTTAGGTAATGTATGAAATATGTTGGTCCACTAGTAATAGATATGGTTTAATGTATAAAAATCAATATTGAAATAAGCTCATTAAACACGTGGTCTCTGACTACAGGCCTCGTAAGCAGGGTCAAAGTCGCACAGCGAGCTATGGAGAGGGCTATGCTCGGGGTTTCTCTACGCGATCGAATCAGAAATGAGAAGATCGCCCAGCGGATTAGTAAGTTGAAGTGTCTGTGGAGAGGGCATATAGCTCAAAAAACCGATGGCCGTTAGGGTCGAAAGGTTCTCGGATGGAGAGCACTGACTGCCAAGCGCAGCATTGGACTGAAGGAAGACTGCAGGCAAGGGCTGAATTCGGGCCGCTTCCAACCGGTCCTTGTGGAAATCAATGGGGCAGACCTATGTCCAGCAGTGGATGTCCTATGGCTGAGATTATGATGATGATGATTAAACACAATCTTTATTAAAAGGAAACCCTCCTACATATTTTTTTAATTAAGTTTACTGCCTGGTCTGTGTGGTCCCCGAGGTGGAGCAACCTGGCGTTTTATTGAATTTATTAGACAAACTATGTAAGTACTTCCAATCCACCAAATTATAATTTATGTGAATTTATTGAAATAAGAACTCAAAATAGGTTAAATATGTTAAGTCATAACAAGTTGAAAGTCGTTGTAGCTAACATTGAACTAAGGAAATGGTAGCAAAGTCAAAAGGCTGCGTTAAAATTTGTATGGAAACGTTTAACCTCTTTATTTCAGTGCACTCAATGACATCACTTCCATTCTAGAAGTTACAGTCCATGACGAGAAAAAATCAGAAGACGTGGGCAAAATCTCCATATCTTTACTAAAAGTAAAAAATGGCGAGAAGAAATGGTACGCTCTCAAAGATGTAACTCAGCGAGACAGAGCGAAGGGTCATAACCCCAGGATTCTCCTAGAAATGAGAATAACTTGGAACGTTGTAAGTATACCGAGAAATAATATTTTTGAATTGACAATCATTAATTATTAATAAATTAATTAATATTTGAAATAAAAAATATTCATTTATTGCCTTAAAGGTTACAAGTAATGCGTGAGACATAACAATAATATTACAACTAAAATCTTAAATATTATTTACATAATTGTCCCTACTTATTGCATGTCAATTTATAAACATTTCACTTAATATGACCATTCTACTTACATAGGTTTGAAAATGAACTTGTTTGAAATATTCCATTTTATCTGGTTTCAGCTGCGAGCCTCCCTGCGCGTGATTAATCCAAAAGAAGTTAAGTATCTTAAAGTGAAAGACAAACTCCAGAGACACATATTCGCCCGCAACCTGTCTCGTGCCAAGGCCGTAATTAACTGGATAATGAACGCCTTTCGAATCACTAAGTACGAACAATAGCTTACACTATAGTTTGTTTTCTAGATTATTGCGTGACAGATATTTGCTGGTTGTATAATTTGTACGTTAAAACTCCAAGAGATGGCGCTTTAAAGCAACGATTAATAACCGGAATATATTTATTTTGTTATATTTGTGTTCTTTTTTCAATACACTTATATAACTGCAAGCTATCTTGGAGATGGCTTGATTAATTTGAATGAAAAGCTTCTGAATTGGAATCCTACTACAAGTGTAACTACATAGATATAATATTCTTACTTGGAAGACATTGGACCGTTCATTTCTTGATCTGAAAATTTGACTAGTCACCCTTGTTTTTTCATACTTCAAAGAGTTTGACCACTACCTCACAAGATGGTCAGTTGCGTTTTGGTCGATCACGCTAAGCCTAGAATGTGTACTAACTTTTGTAACTATAGATTACACGGTCAAAGTTGACATCTGTGATATGCTTCAAACGCGTTTGAAAAAGTATCACAGATAATGTATGATCAAATATTTCTTGACTAGTAATGCATTCTATAAATTAGATGAGTTCATGGATATCAAACTTTCAGAAAAGTCTTTTCAGTGACCTAAGATTATAATAAAAATGCACTTGCTCCTTATCGATTTAATTAAATAATTGACGTCAATATTTCCACTTTCATATGGACCAGTCTTTAAAATATATATTATTAATTTATCAATTTAATAAGTAATTATGAACATGTATTGACTTGCCGAAAATAACGAATGCTATTATGGTTAATAAATAATCTGAATCTGAATCTGAATCTGTAGCAATACGCTTTGTGGGCTTTGTAGACATAAAAAATTCTCACTATGCCATCAAGTAAGATAGCAAACTCTAGAGCTAAACTCCAAAATTAATTATAAATAAACATTAGCGTGATATGTATAAAGAGAAATGGGGCTTAAAGAAGTGTTTAATAAACAATAAAATTTATTGGGACTTGTACGCTTTATTTAATGTCATAATTACATATTTGCAATTGTTACATAAAATAAAATCTGTCTATAAAGTAGAAGGTATGTATATATGATATTAAATACAGAATCATCATTCAGGGGGGATTTGCCAATACTCGCCACGCCTGGCAGGCGGGTTGGCGAGCGCAGTATGTTTCCGGTCTTCGGAAGGCGCTGATCCCCACATTCTGGTACGTGGTCCCTTAGTCGACTCTTACGGCACTCGCGGGATAAGATGGGGGAGTACTATTCTAGGTCGGTACCACCACGGCCACAAATACAGAATAATATAGTGGTAATTCCACAAGAATACTATATATAGTGTACCTATATCTCGCAGAATGAATACTAAAAACTTTGCATTTAATATCCTTTTGATAAGGATTTCCTCAATTCCTAAAAATCCCTGTAATCCACGACACAGGTTCAACCTAGTGTGGAGCACAGTGCCCCCCGAGTTTAGAATAAGTTAGCTTCGCCTAAACTCGATGTAACCTAGATTTAAGTGTTTCTGTGTCCAAATAAATTATTATTATTTAATTATTATTATTATTAAATTAACGTCTGAATGTATGCATACATATTTCACGACGAGAAAGATCCCGTAGGGGTAGGCAGAGACCACAGCATTCCAATCGCTATAATCCCATTACACTTCATTCGCTTCATCCATGCTCATCAGGCCTTTCTGAATATAAAAAAGACATATTATAATCTGTATCATTAATATTTTTCAGAACCCTATTTGAATGGGAGTCTAGAAAGCTAAACCTCATAGCCCTCACGCTATGGCTGCTGTTTTGCTGGTCCTTCAGAGTCTGGATGCTACCACTACTTTTCCTAGTACCATTTATCTGGTACAGACCAGAAAAGTACCTCTTTATTAACTGTAAGTATATCCATAGACGAAAGTCTTGGTACTGTTATAACTTAGTATATTTTATTCAATTTTATCAGCATATGAGTTATCTATAGGCTGGCAATTAGTGGATTGCTCAAATGTTTTTGTAGTAAATGTAGTATTGTAATCTGTTATTGTTATAAAGGCGTATTTTATTGTAATAAAGGCATCGGCCCTATAAAAAAAGAAATCACCAGAATGTTCACATTGACTGACTTAGACATCACTATTTTTTTTTTTTAAGGTGTTCAATAAAGTGTTTTTGATTTATTGATTGATTGACCCAATATTAGCACAAATCTTGTTGAAGGATACATTGTGAGAAGCTCAAACTTACAACATTATATTATGGTAGATACTGTACTGTCCTACCAACCTAATGTATCTAAACCTGTCTTATGTCTAACAGCTGTCTTTGAGTGCCTTTTTGCTCTACTAGAAAAACTTTATCTGTATCCCAAATGCACACATACATTTTCTTCAACTACGCTCGACATGACACTTGATGGTTCAATGGTAGAAGATGTAATCACGTTAGACCTAGAACAATTACTGGTTCCTAAGGACTGCTGCCTGAGCACACTGTTTCATGACATTTTTAAACTTGAGAGTGATTAGACGCGTGCTCGAAAGTAGGTACCCTACCACCAAGCAAAAAATATGTATATACACTGTTTTTATTTACAGGGAAAAAATACGTGCATGAAGAATTAGCTGTTGAAATATACGAAGATCCAAAGACAGCAAAGGTAAATTTACGAAAGCTATAATACTAATATAAATACATCTTGTATACGTCCTTCCATAGAGTTGTATTTTTTTGAGATCCCTCAACTTCCCTGCTTTTTTTTTAAAATAACTTGTATGTTCGTGTTGCCTGAGAAAGATTTCCTACGGAAAATCCGCGCGGATGTTGTCAAACCCTCCCATAGTGCTGAGTAGGGACTAATTTCTGGCATCTTGCAACACTACATTATATGGGTACTTTCGTTACTACTACTGAAAAACAGCGCAGTCTATTTTCACGTGGTGAATCTAAATCTGCACATAACCCTGTTGCCTTACATGTAATGTTATATAATATAGGGTAATATAGGGTATTTTTTACAAAGACATGACAGATGTCTTTGTAAAAAATACCCTATAATATGTGTGTTGTGCAATAAATGAAATTGTATCTTAATCATTACTTATGATTATTATTAATCTTATAATCATTCTCTGTATCTTTTTCTGGTTTAATGTATTATTCCAGTGTTATTATATTAAATTATTTTGTATGTTCTATTTTCTATGTTTTGTATGTATATTGCAATGTTGTAAATGTCAGAAATAAAACATTTTCTTCTACTTCTCTAAATAACTTTAATTCTAATTATTGCTCGGATCTTCAGGTTACAATAACTATATATTTCTAACTTAATTACTGTATTTCATTTTCAGGAAGAGAAAACTTCATTGAGGCAGAAATTGAACAGTTTGACGGATATGGTCCAAGCGGTGCAAAACTTTATCGGACAGTTTGCAAGTTACGGTGAAAGTATTAAAAAGTAAGAGATCTCATCATTACGATGAAACATCGAGTGAGATAATAAATTGTTATTTTTTTTTAAAATATTTTTAGGCCACGTTGCCTAAACCGCGCGCCTGTAGCGTAGGTTAGATAAAGCAATTCTTCTTCGATCACTACTGGAATTGGTGAATTGCTAACACTATTTGCATACTAATCTGCTCCGGGACGCACGAAAAGCCAGATATTAGGCAATTTCACCATAGTCACTAAACATCAAGAGAGACAGAAGTCTATCGATAGAATATAGAGAGTTTAAAAATATGTCTAAGCAGGTATACATGGATGGAGTCAATTGTAGTTCTGGAAGAGGAAGGCCTTACGACCCATACGACCCCTCCTTGTTTTGAAGTCGGTTAAAAATACTTCCTATCTATATCAGCACCTCATCCCTGCAGTCCATACGAGTACAATGTTGATCGTATATTGCATCATCAATTAGTAGTAATAAAAAGCTATCATTATGTTGAATAATTGCTAACATGTATTTCATACCGCTAATACACATTATAAGATAAGACCATTGTAAATGATTACGGATATGAAACTTCCTTGTTTTTTGTTTCAGTCTTTTCAACTTCACCGTCCCATTCTTAAGCATCTTGGCTATCATTATTATATCGACGATAGCTTTCGTCATGTACCTGATTCCTACTGAATATATTTTTATGATTTGGGGTAAGTAACAAAATAAGACAAAAAATTGTTAAACTGTCATGATCAACTATTACCAGAATTAAAATTATTGACGCGCATGTAACTGGCCTGAAATATCAAGAAATGAAAAACAAATAAAACACCGATAAACGAAAAAATGCGAACCTGACGTCTATCAGTTGCTCATGACTACTCATAGAAATAATATGTACTACGTACAACGTACATATTGTTTCGATATGACTACTATAGCACATGTAACTGGCCTGAAATATCAAGAAATGAAAAACAAATAAAACACCGATAAACGAAAAAATGCGAACCTGACGTCTATCAGTTGCTCATGACTACTAATCGATATAATATGTACTACGTACAACGTACATATTATTTCGATATGACTACTATAGCACATGTAACTGGCCTGAAATATCAAGAAATGAAAAGTAAATAAAACACCGATAAACGAAAAAATGCGAACCTGACGTCTATCAGTTGCTCATGACTACTCATCGAAATAATATGTACTACGTACAACGTACATATTATTTCGATATGACTACTATAGCACATGTAACTGGCCTGAAATATCAAGAAATGAAAAACAAATAAAACACCGATAAACGAAAAAATGCGAACCTGACGTCTATCAGTTGCTCATGACTACTCATCGAAATAATATGTACTACGTACAACGTACATATTATTTCGATATGACTACTATAGCACATGTAACTGGCCTGAAATATCAAGAAATGAAAAACAAATAAAACACCGATAAACGAAAAAATGCGAACCTGACGTCTATCAGTTGCTCATGACTACTCATCGATATAATATGTACTACGTACAACGTACATATTATTTCGATATGACTACTACAGCACATGTAACTGGCCTGAAATGTCAAGAAATGAAAAACAAATAAAACACCGATAAACGAAAAAATGCGAACCTGACGTCTATCAGTTGCTCATGACTACTCATCGAAATAATATGTACTACGTACAACGTACATATTATTTCGATATGACTACTATAGCACATGTAACTGGCCTGAAATATCAAGAAATGAAAAACAAATAAAACACCGATAAACGAAAAAATGCGAACCTGACGTCTATCAGTTGCTCATGACTACTCATCGATATAATATGTACTACGTACAACGTACATATTATTTCGATATGACTACTACAGCACATGTAACTGGCCTGAAATGTCAAGAAATGAAAAACAAATAAAACACCGATAAACGAAAAAATGCGAACCTGACGTCTATCAGTTGCTCATGACTACTCATCGAAATAATATGTACTACGTACAACTTACATATTATTTCGATGTGACTACTATAGGCATCACTATAAAGTGATGGGAAATACTTTTAGACTGTTATTTACATTACATTACATTAACTGAATCAATTTTGAATGAAGTTTCATCACCTTTTTTTTCTGGATTCTATCTTCTGAAATTAACTTTAAAGTCATTAAGAAAAGAAAATAGACAAATAGTAACGTTAAGTTTTTTTTAAAATAAGTATTGAAATACAATCTATAGAATAAAAAAAAATCCATCAGTGCTTTGATAGTCTTTTCTCGACAATATTTAATGAAACTAGTTATATTTGTATATAAGAGGGTACTTAGATTTTTGGCTCTAGACTTTCCAATCTGGCTTTTCACTTACTCAAAACCTAACTAGGCGTTCTGAGATGTAGCTCAAATAGAGCTCAATTTTTTCATACGACCTTGATAGTTATGTATTGGTCCCTGGCGTCATAATTCTCTCGTCTTTGCTATTTTTTCGATTGAATCTCTACCTCTGGCAGTAAACTGGTACTTGGGTGAATTATAACAATGATGACAACATATTACCTAACACATGAGTTACGACTTAAAATAAGAAGAAGAGGAAGAAATAAACTAACATGGTGTTTTTAAATTGACAGGTATCCACAAATTTACAAGAAAAATATTGCGACCAAACAGAATTCCTAATAATGAAATTTTGGATCTGCTGTCTAGAGTACCTGACGATGAAACTTTAGTAAGTTTATTGACGAATAATTTTAAAGTTTAAACCTCAGACAAAGAACGACAGAAAGGCGAAATAATTACGAGCAATGTATGGACTAATATTCGGCTTAAGAAATATATATCCCCTCATCTGTGAAATCGGAAATCGGTCCAGTAGTTTTTAAGTTTATTCGATACAAACATGTACAAATCTTTCCTTATTGTAATATTGGTGCAGATTACTGTGATACAATTACCACTGTGAATCCACAAAGACACACTGTGTTGGTTACTATGTTATGCTAAGACAGACTAATCTGTGGGAAATCCATTAGCTTAGTTTATGCATTATCTATGCGTTGATTCATGAGGGGACATTATGTTTCAGTGAATTATAAATTGACACATGCATAACGCGGCTAAGGAGCGGTTGACACTTGGTCGTGTATACATGAGTCGAAATCACGTTCATTATAATTGATTAATAACTACCTTCGTAGCTACTAGCAAGATCGGTAGTATTTAATGAAAACAGAGCGCTCTACTGCTGATAGTAATGTTGTAGCTGACAGTAGTGATGCTGGTAGTTTTTAAATTGATCATGTAGTTTCTTATTAAAATAGAAAAACAAAAATCTACGGTACATTATTTGTTAAAGTGCGCTGTAGCCGCTTAAGCCACCACTCATAACTTAGAATTGCCGTTGGCTTTCAAATAGCTATCAGAACACACGATAAGTTCTTGGAGGTTGATTTTTAACATGAGTTTGGTACAAGAAAAAAATAGATAATACCCTGACAATTTCGTTTGTGGTCAACTGCTATTGAATCAACTACCGTAGAGCTCTTATGTAGAGTTTGAAACAGTGATACATTTTTGAATACATTTTCATCCATCTTTTGACCTATACTAATATTATAATGAGGAAAGATTTGTATGGAAGTTTGTTTGTAATGAATAAATTCAAAAACTAATGTGCCGATTTCAAAAATTCTTTCACCATTATAAAGCTACATTCACCTTGATTAACGTGGGCTATATATATTTTTTTTTAAATAGGGTTCTTTTTTAACCCGTGCAAAGACGGAGGATGGAGCGGACCGTTTTATATATATATATATATATATATATATAAAACGTATACATATATATATATATATATATCTTGATAGTCAGTGGCGATGTGGTCGAAGGTGTAGCTAAACTTAGGTATGTTTACTGAATCTGAAGAACAGGAGTTCTACTTTTATGTTCTGAGTTGTCAATGGCTGAACACACTATCTATATGTTTGGTGACAGCTTTTCAAACTTGAGAGCGGTAGCTACAGGTAGCTAGCTAGGCATATAACTTTTACTCGGAAGTAACCTACGTGAAATGCATGAAATTGGTAACAATTTTGGATTCTTCGGAAAACAAGCCATTGCCGTGATCGAACCAGCATCTGTCAGTTTGACAGAGGACGCTTCCACTGCTAGGTTATTATTGCTTCAAAACGGGTTGAGCCTTTCTACCCCGAAGCTGCTATCATTTTACACGTCGTCAGGATATCTTGGATCACCTTATCCCTGCACTTTTATTCAGTTAGGTACTCAAGAATAGAAACACAAATACTTCTACTAAAGCGGAACCCTCGTAGGAACTGTTTATAAAAAAACTGCATTTAGATGGCACCTAATGTTTAAGAGTGCATTGAATGGAATTACCAGATAGCTCATTATTCACAAATTACTGGTTAAATAGTGAAAGTATTTATAGTGAGAGAGTATTAAGTATTTATAGGAGAAAACATCCTGCAGATATTAAGTTTATCATAACAAATAATATGTTTTTTTAAATTTTTTCAGCTAAATATACAACAGTTGCCGCTTGAAGATGTACCTGAAGAAGACGTCATAAGTTGATCTGAACTCTTTATCTCTGATATTCAGCATAGCTATGTAAATGTTAGGGAGGCTGTAATATACAACTTATACTTATAATAATTATAAAAAGAAAGACTGCTACGGAAAAGGGTTAATTGAAAATAATATTGAAAAGACTAAAAATAACCTAAGTCTAACCTATTCCCAACTATCATGTAAATAATACTTACATGTTTTTTATTCATGGCAAATGTTAGAAATCATTTTTGCCAGTGTCAAAAAGAAAAGAAGAAGAGAAGAAGAAAAGAATACAATAAACTGATCTCGTTAATGAAATTGGATTGAAAAGGAATTTGGATTCCTTGTAAAAATGTAACCGCCAAGAAAATCCCTGATGTTGTCTATGATTTTCGGAGATGTCAAATTAACGTAACGGCATGTCCATAGATTTGATAATATATACATCTATTGTATATAGAGGACCTGTCGTCCGTTGATCCGTTGATTGTACAGAGAACCTACTTATATAAAACATAAATAATGTAAGAATAAAATAGACTAAATTTAATATACGTAATTGTGTTTGTAAAGATAAACAATTTACCTACTATCTTATTTAAAAGTCCCTGTCTTATGAATTCTACCATAGGGCTGTCGATACTTATACCTTTGGTTTTCATTCATGCATGGATGTCACTCTAATTTGGACTTTATCGTAACGACACAATAATACATACAATATTGTTAAACACCATTTTAAATATTTTGACTGAAAATACACATATTAACAATGTTAAAGCAAAATAAATTCAAATAACGATAACTAATCTCGGCACTTATATATAGCTGTTTTGCCTAGTGCCACAGTATAAATATGTATACAGTACGGAAACTGCCTACATATTTAAACTGCTAGTGCCGTCCGACGGCAAATATCAAATACTATATAAAGACTATTTCGGGTAATTCGTGTTATCATCAGCTCCTTCCGCAGTACCCTTTTTTTTCTGTACGTGGGGAAAATGCATTTACGCACTACCGCCTACCGGGAAAGTAGGAGGGGTGTGTCGGGCTTGCTCGAGCATCGCATCACCGCGATCCACTGCTCACTGGGGGGGATGGCGGCCCCCAACCCTAACTGCACCCACAGCAGCCAGGATTCACTACCGACTAAAACCCACGGTGTCCGTCCTGCCGCTATAACGGAAGGAGCGCGGGGTACGTTTGCATACCGCACCCCCACCACGGCCGTCCGTTTCCGAACCCTCCCCCTCGCGACCGTGCCTGGACCAAGAGCACGGCCGCACCACCCCGGGGACCACACAGTGCAATGAACGCCAGACTTCCCACATCCGACGCTCGTGGTCCCCTGCGATGGGCCAGATTGAGCAGCCCCATCGCCAGCCGCTTCGGCCGCCACCCTCCGACGGCGGCCCTATCCGCGCCACAGCAGGTGCCGAACTGAATCACTCCCGCCGCAGCGCCTCCTCAGCTGCGGCGCCGTCCAACACGGCACCGCTGCCCGCCTCAGTTGCAGTGCCTCGCAGCACCGCAACCTACCGTCAAGTGGACCGCTCCTCGTCGGCTTAGCGAACAAAGCCTGTCGGGAGCAGTCCCAGCCAAAATATTATAAACATAAATAAATAAATGGATATAAATAAACTTACATAGATATGAGACACGCGAGGCGCCGGGCGATGTCTAGTTACGTCTATTTCAGAGGGAATTAGACCAAGAACAGGCAGCACCGCGAGAAGGTAATCGCCAGACTTGCTTTGAAGATCATCACGACCTGCGCTTCCCCCAAGACCGTAACCTCCCTATCCATCACGGGATGAGTAAGGAAGGCCAGAGCTTAACCAAAACAAGCAGCGCGAACGCTGCAAGCATAGGCATAGCAACTATTTATTGGATAAATCCAAACCCGCCCTTCCGCAGTACCCTTTTTTTTTTTTTTTTTTTTTTTTTTTAACGAGGTTAATCCCTTTACGGACTTCCGCCTGTGATATGGGACACAGACGGCTTCTGTCGGAGTCTGTTTAATGGTCTCACACCAACCCGACTATAGAATATAGCCGGGCCCCTACCGACTAAACCACCCCGGCGAGCAGACGCAGCCTGTCGGGGAGAGATGGGGAAGTACTTTCCATCCCGCCCCGGCTTAAGGTCCGGTGCCATCAACCGGACCAACGGCAGACGGAGCGGCTTAGCTCAGACCTTCAGCCGCTCCCCGGCACGTAGGGCCATTGAGTCGGTTGGGGGCCCATAAACCCAACCGATGACCCTACTACACGGGTGGGGCGAGGAGGCGATCTGCAAATCGCCTTCTCCTCCCTCCCGTGCGCCGACGTCGGAGAGGATCAGCGAGGGCGTCGACCTCTCTGATCCTCTCCGCGGCCTCCTTCTGCGAAATCACGATTTCGCAGAAAGAGGCCACCGCCTGCCAGGATCTGTCGCTCTCGAGCATGGCCCGTACCACGCTCGGCAACGAGAGATCCTGGCCCACTACCGCTGAAAGCGTGCACCGCTGTGGGACCCACGCGGTGCACGCTTCCAGCGTGTGAAGCGCCGTATCCTCCGGCGCTCCACACTCGTGGCAAGCCGGGGTCGCTTCCCTCCTTGCGATTCGATGCAGGTACCTTCCGAAGCATCCGTGTCCGGAAAGCACCTGCACCAATCTGAAGGAAAGCGACCCGTGTCGCCGCCCTACCCACCTCCCGAGGACCGGGCGGATGGCGTCCACCGTCCCCTGGCCGGGGACGGGTGGTGCCAGGTCCTCCGACCACCGCCTCAACAGGGCGGCCTGCGCCTGCCGTCGCATGCGCGCCACCTCCTCCCACCCTGGGGGCTCCCCGCGCGACTTCCTCGCCGCTACAAAATTGTAGATCTCGGCGAGGATTTCGGCTTGGAGTTCCCAGGGCGGGTCTCCGGCCAGCACGCATGCGGCTGTCCAGGACACTGTCCGGTAACCGCGTATCGCCCTCGTCGCGATGACCCGCTGCGGACGTCGCAGCAGGGCCTTATTGTCGCGACCGAGGGCGTCCGCCCAGACAGGTGCCCCGTACAGGGCCATACTCCGGATTACTCCGGAGTACAGCCGACGGCAAGTTGCGCTAGGGCCGCCCACGTTCGGCAGTAGTCGCCCCAGGGCGGCTGCGGCTCCCACGACTTTCGGGGCCAGACTGGCGAAGTGGGCCCCGAAACCCCACCTCCCGTCCAGGACGAGACCCAGATATTTCATCTGGGTCCCGACCCGGACAACGACCCCCTCCAGGACCACATGTGTTCCTGGCGGGGGTCGCCCCCGAGGCCCGTGGAACAACAGGGCCTCGGTCTTGGGGAGAGCGACGCGTAACCCCAGGGCACGAATGCGGTCGACCACGAGGGATGTTCCCACCGTGGCCAAGCGCACCGTCTCCCTGAGGTCCCTCCCCTTGGCCACGACCAGGGTATCGTCCGCGTAGCACGTCACCCGCACACTGGCGGGAAGCGTGCCACGCAACACCCAGTCGTAGCCAATGTTCCACAGGATTGGTCCTAAGACGGACCCCTGTGGAACCCCGCAGGAGACGCGACGGTGCCTCACTCCGTCGCGTCCTACCACCAGGACCTCTCGGTCCCGGAGGTAGTCGGCCAACAGCCTCCGCAAATACAGGGGCACTCCGTGATAGCGGAGCGCCTCCTGTATGGTCCCATGCGGGAGGCTGTTAAAGGCGTTGGCAATGTCGAGAGACACTGCCAACGCCCTGTTCCCCTCTGCGACCGCCTCCTGCGTCCACCCCTTGAGCCAGAGCAGGGCGTCCACCGTTGAACGCCCCGCCCTGAACCCGTACTGGGCCTCGGACAAGTCGGGCCCAGTCCCCCTCAGGTGCCGGATGACACGGGAAGCAACTACCCTCTCCAACAGCTTTCCCGTGTCATCCAGCAGCACAATCGGCCTGTATGCGGAAGGAGAGTCTGCATCTCGACCCTCCTTCTGCAACAGGCACACCCTCCCAACCTTCCACGGCTTCGGGAACCGTCCGGACGTGAGGCACGCGTCGAACAGTTCCCGAAGCCTTCCACCCAAAGCGACGCAGCTTATGGCCAAGACCCGGGCCGGTATTCCGTCCGGGCCGGGAGCCGTCCTCTTGCGAAGACGGCTCACCGCTACCTCCATCTCCGCCTCTGTGACAGGCGGGATGGAGGCTGGCGCCAGCTCCTCGACAACTGCTGGCGCCATCGTCGGAGGCGCGTGCTGGGGGTCCGCGTCGGGAAATAGACCCGCCAGCACGCGATCGAGCACCTCCGGCTCCAGGGACTCGGCCACGGGGGGCGCCGGGCCGCCGAGCTTTTTGCACGCGACCCGATACTGACGCCCCCACGGGTCCCTGTCGAGGCCCTCCAGGACCTCCGCCCACGCCGCCTCCTTGGCACGGCCTATCGCCAGCTCCAACGCCTCCGTCGCTACACGGTAGGCGTCGTAGAGCTGGCGCTCAGCTGCCAACCATTCCGGTGGCAGCTGGTCATCAGTGCGGCCGTGCCGCCGCCTCCTACTCCGCAAGTAGGGCCGCCGCGTCTGCGTGCACTGCACTCGGAGCTCTGCTATTTCAGAGCTCCACCAGTACACGGAGCGGCGAGCGGTGCGGCAGCGGGCCCGCGGCATGGCCGTGTCGGCCACGGCCGTAAGCGCATCCCGGAAGTGGACAGCAGCTACGTCCACGTCCGGGTGCGCGGGCCCGGCGAGCCACGCCTGGACGATTGCCGCCTCCTCCGCTAGCCCAGCGTCGAGGCGGCTCAATGCCCAGCGTGGCAGGTCAGCGCGTGCGACGCGCTGACGCCCTCCATCCATCCCGTCGGAGGTAGATATCTCGAACCGTATGTACTTGTGGTCCGAGAGTGTCTCCACCTCCGACTCCACCCTCCAGGCCCGGACACGTGCTGCGGCAGACGGTGTGGCGAACGAAAGGTCCACCACGGACCCCCCGTTATGCCGCACGCACGTGTGGACCGACCCCGTGTTGAGTAGGGTCAGTCCGCTGGCGACAGCCCACTCCCTGACTAGCTCACCCCGAGCGTCAGTTCGTGGGTTGCCCCAGTCTCGGGCCTTGGCATTAAGGTCCCCCATGAGGAGGACCTGCCGGGGCGCTTGCCGACCGACCGCTGCGGCGAGGAGGTCCAGGTATGCCTCCAGGGCCGCAGCGGTCTTGTTTGGGGAGAAGTACGCGCCGACGATCGCGTACTCTCCCCACTTCCCTACAACGTAGCCCGCCCCCCTCTCCCCAACTGTGAGGGGGGCACCACCCGCCTTGGCTACTATGGCGACGGAATCGTCCAGGTCCCCAGCCCAATATGGGTGGGAGGGGACGTAGTACGGCTCCGCCGCGACCGCCACATCTATTTGCCACTGCGCCATGGTCTGCATGAGCAGATCCTGGGCCCTGGCGCAGTGGTTCAAGTTAGTCTGAAGGAAGTTGTGATGTCTGACTAGATTCATTATTCAGACATCACAACTTCCTCTATCGCCTGAGCTGGGCGAATTACGGCAGGGGTGGCGGGGCTGGTCGATGCCGCCGGCAAGGCCTGGGCTTTGGCCCTTCCCTTCGTTTTCGGGGGGGCGCAGCTGCGTCCTCCCATTACATGGCCCGAAGACCGCCCCGTCTCTGCACATATTGCGCAGCGCGGGACTTTACTCGGGCACGCGGCCGCCTTGTGACCTGCGCTTCCACACCGGAAGCACAGGTCGCCCCTGTCTGCGGACGCCGGGCACTGAGGTCGCGTGTGCCCCAGCCCCATGCACTTATAACAGCGCATGGGGCGCGCCTCGAGGGCCACCACCCGGACGGAGCTCCAGCCAATCAATAGCCTGCCCTTTAGCAGCACCGCCTTAGCGGCCGCAACAGGGCAGGTGACTAGAGAGGCGCCTACGCCACCAGGGCCGCGACGTATTTCTCCGGCCTTTACATGGCTGACGTCGCACCCGCCTGCCTTTGCGACCGCCACCGCCACCTTTTCCTTTGTGGCTGCGTCGTCCAGGCCCCTGATGTCTAGGTCGGCAGACTTAACGGGCCTGGAGACGTTAGCCACCTCCGACAGGACCTGGCGGAGTTTATCCGCTAGCCTGTCGGCCTTTTCACTACTCCCGGAGCCACAAATCTCCAACTTCCTGGCTCCAGTGGCCGACTGACGGAAGCGGAGCCCGTCAATATCTAGCTCCTGCAAATCTACCTTCTCTTGCGCTAACTGCATGACATTGCCGTATGTCAGGCCTCTTTCCACTGCAGCGGGCTGGAGTGACAGCAGAACTGCTGCTGACCTAGGGGACGTTAGCGCAGACTTTTTTCTTCCCTTATTTCCCCTCCTTTTCTTTCCATTCACCTTGGCAGTGGGGGCAGCAGGAGCATGCACCACTGGGACAGTCGTAGGCGCGACAGGGGACTTTTTGCCCTTACCCTTGCCTTTTCCCTTCTTCACTACCGTTGCCCAGGTGCTTGCCTGAGAGTCGGTGGCAGCAGGGGCAGCAGGCGCAGCTGGTGTCGCCGAGGTTGAAGGGACCGCGAGAGCGACCGCACGTGAGCTCGAGGGAGTTGTTGAGCTAGTCGAACTGGTTCCCTTTTTCGATATTTTTACCGCAGTACCCTGAACTAACTAGACCTATGGGAGAGTGTAGTGTACGTGAAGTTAAGCACCAGACGCGACACTATATATGCACCACGCCTGGTCCGCCCGTTTTTTCTCGGTCTAGACTACTTCTACTTTCTAACCCGAGCGTCTAAACCTGATGAAGCAGGAGTTTGATGAAATGTTACGTCCAGGTATCATACGTCCGTCAGACAGTTCACGGAGCTCTCCCCTCCACATGGTTCCTAAATAGAACGGTGGACCTTGTGGAGATTATCGAGCATTCAATGCCCGTACAATCCCTGACCGCTACCCAGTACGACACATTGTAAAATATTTTCTACCCTTGATTTGGAGCGGGCGTATCATTTTATTCCGAACCACCCCTACGATGTTTCTAAAACTTCCATAACGACCCCTCTCGGAATGTATGCATATTTATATGACTTTAGGGTTGAGGAATGCGGCACAAACATTTCAAAGATTTATTGACGAAATCCTTACGTGGTTGGACTTTTCTTTCCATTTTGTGACAAAACGGATATTATATCATAATTTTAAGGTCACATATCCTGCAGCATATCCAAATAGATTCCGAACATTTACGAGAACAAGGTTGCTCATTAACGCAGCTAATTGTGTATTTATGGCTAACCGAATGTCTCATATTTAGTCTATGATATTTTAAGCGAAGGTACGAAGCGTTTACCCAATAAAGTCCGAGCAATACAAAAGTTTACTCGTGCTGTCACAATAAAAGAGCTTCGACGCTTCTAGGAATGATATTTTTTTATCATCGCTCTACCTCAGATAGCTCAAATACAAATTCCGCTAGTATAAATGCTTTATTGAATGGACTGAGAAGCTGGAAGCCGCTTTCCAACTATGCAAACTACAGCTGACTATCGCCACTCTCACCCTTGTCCTAACGCGGTAATGTTTCTAGTGACAGACGCATCGGACACGGCTATCGGGGCAGTTTTTCAGGAACGCGTTAGAAACATTTGGCAGCCCTTAGGTTTTTTTTTTTAGAAAACTATCTCCTAGTCAGCGTAAATATAGTCCATTTGATAGAGGCTATTTATGATGCTCTGAATTGTAAAGCTTATGAATCATGCTCGAATTAAAACCGTTTGTCATATTTACTGACCATAAACCTATATAGGTTTTATAAATGTATAAAACACGGGAGTTACTCACGTAATAAGTCAGAGGGTTCCGACTATAGTTTCAACCACATTCGGTGGTCTTTTTCAAGGAGAATACGGGGCGCTCGCGGCCGCGGTCGCGATTCGCCTAGTACTGGTCTAGGTCTATAGTCGGAACCCTCTGACTTATTACGTGAGTAACTCCCGTCTTTTATACATTTATAATGTGTCAAAACCACGTCAGTTTTAATAACTATATAGGTTTGTTTTTCAAAAACAATCGAACACTTTTTCCCTTCGGCAGTATAGATGTATGGATTTTATGAGCCATGTACCCCTTGACGTACCCAACACTCCTTGTAATAGGAATGGTGAGATACTATAAGTTCGAAGTCAGAAGGGATGCCTTTATTCTAATATACATTTATTACTACCAGGCCTTTTACACAAGCCTCAAGTACTGCTGTGCTTTAATTTGTATGTTTCGAACAACTATATTCGCGCGCGTCGCCATAAACTGTTCGTAGTGCCAATGAGTAGAATCAAGGTAGCCAAGGTAGCCAAGGTAGCCAGGCTCCCCTTACTACGGTTATCACAAATCTTAATAAAATTGACGCTGAGTACAGTGACTTGGACATTTTTACATGTTCTTTGGTAAAATTCACCGGTGCAGCGTTTAAGTATGTGAGTGTTAGTTCTTAAGTTTACTTACATTGTCGAATTTCTGAACATTTGGAATGACTGTAAATTTAATGTAAATAAATAAATAAGTAGGATCTTGGAATCTTAGCAGTACCTATGCATACTTCAATCTATTCTGTCCTATATCTACAGTGTCGCAATACTGGACAGTAATTATTTTACTCCTAGCCTATTGTATTGAATTTAATGACAGTATATTATCCAAATTAGAGGCAGTTAATCTGATAAGCGATGTGTGATCCGATACATAAATGCACTTATGGGTTATGGGGACCCATATTTGGAAGCTAGGGAGCCGTTGATCACTACACGCACTGCGTAATCCTCGATTTCATGAAGTAGGATAACATTTAATGTTTGTTCAAATATAATTTCTCTTTTTTGTGTATTACTTGGCCCTGCGGATTTACCCACGGTGAAATGGTACCTGGTTTTGTCAAGTATTCTTCCTTTCCGTCATCCTACAAGTCAATATTTTCGCAATAAATAGTAGCTTATATGTTTTAAAGGGTATGAGCTATCTTCATTCCAAATTTAATGTAAATCCATTTAGCCGTTTCAGGGTGATGGAATAACAAGCATACAAACTAAGAACGGCAAATGGTAAACGACAAACGACAGACAAACTTTTGCATTTATAATATGTGTGATTTTTAAACAAGGATGATGTTTGAGCAATATCTGACTTGGATAGGCGGCACCGATGTGGTCATGGTCAAAGGTAGACCTAGAATGGTAACTGGATCACAAAGACAGTTGTGTGAACACATTGCGTGTTAGAGTATTTCAAACTTGAGGCTGGTAGCTAGCCAGGAGGGTATTAGGAAACCCCCACCACCATGTTGTGGATTTAATAACGATGCTGTCAAGAGAAGAGATCGAACCAGTGATCATGAGATTGACAGCCGAGGCTCTGTTATAAGCTATCGTTGTTTCAATAGTATGTGTAATTTTTTTAAAGATTTAATACCTTTTTACAGCCGAGTGAACCAAAAATCTCACTGGCCGCTTTGGTGAGAGGGTTTCTGTAATCTTGTTTAACACAAATAAGAAACTGTTGGTACGTCTGACCGACTGATTGACTGACTAATTCATAGCTGAAACTATTAGGTGGTGGGTATGCAGGAGGTTTTTACCAAGTGTAAAAACCACCATGACGCGTTAATACTGACCTAGTTTTGACAGATTATGAATCACTCACGTATTATTTATGAGTCACGTAGTAATATTCGGAACACTCTGACTTACTGAGCGCTTGTTGCTTTATAATACTCATAATCAGTGTTTTCTGGAATGTCATCATAGGAATTGTAATATGGGAAGTACCAGAAATGTTAGAAATGTTTAAATTGAATTTTTTATATACTTATCTATACTTTAAATACTTATTAAGCCTTTGTTCAAATAGCAGTCATATTTTTTATCTTGCCATTAAATTTTCTATACTAATGTAATACATATCTATATCAGTCTACCTTAGTACTGATTACACTCAATTATGTTCATTTTGTAGCCGTAATCTCAACAGAGGGCGCTGTTATCTGTGCCACAGTCTTCTGCTCCTGCAAGTAGCAACAGTCCAATGAGATACAGATGCTAACATAGCTATACGTTGACATCAGATGCGAGACTATTCAATACCTCCGACATGGTATTAGTACTGTCACCCTAACACAAAATCCGACGACTTAACATTATCTTCTAAGCACGCAATCGATCAGTTGAAAACGCCACACCTCAAGTTCAATATATATCTACCGTTGCTTGAAGGTGCCTATAAGAATAGGCAAATTAAAACCAGGGCTGAATAACCTTTTTAACGGTCTCAACTATAAAAGAATAATGATGATTGCCGCTCTGTGGTTAGTGCCATGAGTTCTGGTCCCCGGGGGTCTGGGTTCGAATCCTCCCATAGGTAAACGTTTGTGTGAAGAGCATGGATGCTTGGATGTTTATCTCAGGTCTAGGATGTTTGTGTGTCCTAACCTCCTAATACTATAAGGTTTTCTAATGTTTTAAATCCTGAGTTACCCATGATGAGTAATTTCTTTTATTACATCTGATTCGCCGTAATGGCAAACACGATTCATATTTATCTGCATTGTGGTATGGTTCTTTCGAATACCCGCCTGGCTAACTACCACCCTCAAGTTTGGAAAACTTTTACCAAACACATAGTGTGTTCAGGAAGCAGTTCTTGAGAGCCAGTGAGCATTCTAAGTCTAGCGTGATAACATCTTCGACCACATCTTCCCTAATGGTATAGTAGGATAGTGGTCAAACGCTATAACGCTATATTTCTCACATACCAGTTCACTCCTCATAGCGAGATGGTAACTGAGGGCAGTGACGAGGGAAGCTGCCCTCAATAAACCAGCGGGTAATTTTGTGTTTTTTAGACGAGGTCTAAACTTGTGGCTTTATCGGCTGAATCGGTCTTCGTGAACCGCGTGGGGAAATCCACCTCATTTGTCATGCTATGAGTAGTCATTAGATCATTGAGTCGCTTTCAATCACTATTTAGATTACCCAATGTTAAAGTCACCTACTATAATGGTTTTCGCTAATTTTATCCATACTTTTGTTATTAAATCTGACGTGTTTTTGACACATGACTTGACTGACTTATTACGTGAGTAACTCCCGTGTTGTATCCATACTGTCAGAGAACAAACTGTGTGGAATTTTGTTTGTCCTATATATACATATAATTGATACGTCAAAATCAATTAAGACGATGGTTGATATTTCACACGTCCTTTCTACGGATATAGGAGTTAATTCTTTATTTTCAATGCATAAATGCTACTTCCGCGTCATTTATGTATATGCAGGATCCGACGTGTATGATATTTCTGCAGTATCACTGAACGCTTACTTGTGCCCGGCTATTTTGACGCACTTTAGCTTGTCACTTGATAGACAATTGGGAAGACTTATACCTACATATTATAATAACTTCCCTTGATGTGTTACAACAATATTTTACAGAACTATGGACGTTTTGAATCCGTAAGTCATTCTGCTCGATATTCAATTGCAATGTGTTGCATATTGTGATAATTGAAAATTATTCAATAAATATTTTAAAAAATAATGGGTGTAAAAATATCTTCCTTTCTGAGATTCGAGATCGAGTATCACGCTCGAAAGTCCAACTTCATAAACACTCAGTCAATGATGCTTTGTGTAATGTAACGAAAAAAGTGTTCACAAGGAAATGATTCGTCGAATGAATCGTCGAGTGGGGTGGGAGATACATAAAAATTGAAAACAAAAATTAGTGGCCTTATTACGAATCACTGGATTAGTATAAATTATTTTTATAAAACCAATGTAAAGCTCAGATGCATATACGTACTCGTATGTGCATTTATTGAAATCGGTAACTAAACTTATAACTTTAAATTAACCTTCAAATAGTCCTATTTAAGTATATATTATTCATATCAGGCCCAATAGTCATTGTAGTATATTTCTAGTACCCTCACTAATGATTGCTTTAAGCATATGCGTCTTGACTAGGTATATTAAAAAAAAGGAAGGAAATTGTTTCATAAGAACCATCAACAAAAACACGCTGATATTATAAACTTATTTATTTGCTTAAACACTTACGTACTTCCGTTACAATAATCTAAATCTTTTTTAAAATAATTAAATAAAATTACACTAAGCATAAAATTATTTATAACATAATCACAGGTTGTTTCTGATGCAATTTTTTTAATAGTGCTACATGCACCGTATAAATAAATTACATTCACTTCGTACTGGTTTCACAATCTCCTGACAAGAGTTGACTGATGGATAAAATAAAACCAGATGTTTGTCAAAACCGTCAGCTACTTAACACAATGAGATAATAAACTTAAAGAAAATTACTGTATTATCACAGTTGATAAAGACAGCGAGGCGTCCAAACATTTTCCATAAGATTTCACGACTATCTTCAATGAATTTGAAAAAAAACCCTCTAGTTTTTTGTTTCACGTCAATAAAACTTCTTTGGCTAATTTTCATACATAACTAATTCCCTTAACTGTCAGTTAAGTCTTACCTAGAGACAGTGAAACGAGCATTCAAACAATAATATCTCTGCCAAGTCTATCAAACTCGTTGGCAAAGTATACCATATCCTTGTGATCTAAAGCGGAGTTCTGGAAAACGATGCGGAAGAAATTGGCCAGGTCACCTTGAGGTTGATACGTGACCATCATGCTTCCTTCCTTTATCATACGCTCTTTTATTTTCGGTGCGACCTTGTGCAATCTATCGTTAAAATCTGGTTCGTTTTCGCATCCACGCAAGCACTTCGGTATATACCAAAACATGATATTAGTGCATTGCGGCTCGTCAAGAACGAGGCGAAAGCCTTCTCGGTTTCTGATCAGATTAGTGAAGTACGTAGCGTTATCGAAGACAGTGTCGATGTGTTTTTCGAAGCCTTCACTTCCTTTGGCTTTCCACATAAACCAAAATTTGAGTACATCCGCTCGTCGCCCGCATTGGATGTGTTTGTCTCCTGTGTCGTACGACGTGTCGTAGAATTTGTCCTTCTGGAAGAGGTAAGTGGCATTGGAGGAGTGTCCTTCTGTGAGGATATCTTTGTGTCTTATTAAGAAAGTGGAGCATTGCTGCGGCGCTGCCAAAAGCTTGTGTGGGTTCCATGTCACGGAGTCAGCCCTGCAAGAAAAGAATTGTTATTTGATGTATTTTGCACTCGGAAAATAAAATATTCATAGAATATCTATGCTTAATATTTTTTAAGTAACTCAAAGCAACGTGATTACGTTCTAAATTATGAAATTCATATTTAAAGGTTTGAAATAAATATCTCAGTACATTTTCTAAATTGTTTTCGTGTGTCATATTCCAAAATGTTTTTTCTGATACGCTGTGACACATCTAAAGTTTAATGGTATCAAAGTGGGTGCAATTGACAACCGTTAGTTATTTACGACGACAATTATAGTCCCCCTTGCATACTACTGGACCGCGACAAACAGCATGAAAATAACCAAGTTTGATTTCAGATACTTACAGCTCAATGCCGTTCAAGAGATGCCTGTTTTTCTTCGACATCAAAGCGCCGCCACCCCATGCCGCGTCAACATGCAGCCAAAGATTATACTTTTTGCACAGAGCAGATATTGGCACCAGTGGGTCAAACGCTCCAAAAACGGTAGTTCCGGCCGTAGCCGTCACCAAAAATGGCGACGCCCCATCATCTAGAGCCTCGTTAATCTTCATCTCTAAATCTCGCACGTCCATTTTACCAAGTTTATCTGTTTTGACTAGCACGCAGTTGTCTGTGCCGAGACCCATGAAAGTCGCCATCTTCTTTGTTGAGTAGTGAGCAAGTTCTGATGTGAACAGAACAAGTTTTGGAACTGCGTAGACTCCTTTGGTCTGTAAAGAAGAATTTTTGGTTGTTCATTTGTGCAGTTACAGTTGAAATATTGAGGAAATATGAAAATATTATTTTTATTTGCACGCAACACGTCAATGTGACTACATGTATCTAAATAGGTTTTTTTAAATAATATATATAGGATTTGGGTCTACCAATCCATTTATTTTGGTTTTGTACAGTTATGTTTTACTAGAAACAAGCTTTAATTTATGGTGATATTTACGACTTTTCTTTCCATTAAACGTTTTAGCTAATCAAAGGCTTATTCTACAACCTAAATGATTGTCCATTTAAAAAATATACACATCTATATTTCCTTACACACAGCTGTTTTTTTATTATTGATATATTCTGTGTAGGTATATTAATAACAATCATTTAATTCATGTTGTTTATTTTCTAATTGTACTGACTGATCTGGTTCTAAGATCAAACTGAATATCTGTTTTTCGAATTGAACCGTTTGTGACATTTTAGCATACTCAGGTTGGTTAGTTATTTGAGTTAGTACTTCGACTATACAAGGCCAACCAACAGCGAAGTCAATTTTCGAATACTACACCCCAAGTTATCACAACTTTAACGTCACTGTGATAGCACTGCGTGGAAGCCACACGCACGCTGCGTGGAAACGTCATATCACATTTGTGACGTGTAATCAATGAAGTATATACCTACCTACTTAACCTTTATCTCCCATAATTACTTCAAAACCAATGCTAGAGTCATCGTTTGTTTTTTATTTTGCGTCATAGTCCCTTTTATCGCATTAATTATCAATCGCAGTTTACAAGACCCGGTAGTGCTAAAAGTATCTATACTAAATAAAATATGTCATATCGCGAAATATCAATATAATGTCATTTACATAATTTGCAAATTTAACCCTGGCTTCCATTGCTTGTTTCATATTATACTTTTAAAAGCCAAATTAGTAATAGATAATAAATTCCCTGGTAATGCGTGAGACCTTAGAATGCGTAAAAACGTACGAATTCGGAATTGTTTACGTCAAAAGTACGATTAGTTTCGATCTGAGCACGAGTATTTGTTTTCGCCGTGTTCGTATCGTTTTAGAATAAACAATTGAGTAACGCATCTATCGCATATACATATAGGTACTATCCGAGTTCGTATCGTTTTAGAATAAACAATTGAGTAACGCATCTATCGCATATACATATAGGTACTATCCGAGTTCGTATCGTTTTAGAATAAACAATTGAGTAACGCATCTATCGCATATACATATAGGTACTATCCGAGTTCGTATCGTTTTAGAATAAACAATTGAGTAACGCATCTATCGCATATACATATAGGTACTATCCGTGTTCGTATCGTTTTAGAATAAACAATTGAGTAACGCATCTATCGCATATACATATAGGTACTATCCGTGTTCGTATCGTTTTAGAATAAACAATTGAGTAACGCATCTATCGCATATACATATAGGTACTATCCGTGTTCGTATCGTTTTAGAATAAACAATTGAGTAACGCATCTATCGCATATACATATAGGTACTATCCGTGTTCGTATCGTTTTAGAATAAACAATTGAGTAACGCATCTATCGCATATACATATAGGTACTATCCGTGTTCGTATCGTTTTAGAATAAACAATTGAGTAACGCATCTATCGCATATACATATAGGTACTATCCGTGTTCGTATCGTTTTAGAATAAACAATTGAGTAACGCATCTATCGCATATACATATAGGTACTATCCGTGTTCGTATCGTTTTAGAATAAACAATTGAGTAACGCATCTATCGCATATATACATATAGGTACTATCTATTCTCTCTATCATAGGTGTACTAGGAAAATGACAAATCGTTCGGTATGTTATCGTTCTACGCTGCGCTTCGGTGACCCTAGTGGTTCGTGAACCGGCCTCGAGTCGTCAAATTAATCGATTCAATTACATACAAAAGTACGAGTAGTTTCGATCCGATTAATGTCGCGCCTGTCACCGTTACAATTCAATGGCAGAATTATGATAAATTTAACACCGATCGTCAATAAAAAGTAAGAAGGTCACTGTTTCCAATTAGTGTTACAATTGCAAGGTAAATTATTTCGCTTGAAAACCTGCCGCTTACTAATTACCTACGTACTAAATAACCTTAGAGTTTTATAATTGAGTTCGTAGACTGTTATATTATCCATTCACTTTACCAGCGTTGTGAACTGTTTGCTATTTTGCTATCAGTAAGCATGCTATATCAATGTTCATTACTACTATTATTCGGCTAAGATAGTCCATCTCACTATGACTTTAAAGGCGAAAGTTGTATGTTTGTTACTGAATTACACCAAAACGGCCTAAAGTATCTAGATTATATTTGGCACATCATTTGAATATATTTTGCAAGAGCACAATAAGTTCCTTTATATTTCAAACAATATACGGTTTCATTCGGTCGATTGATAACTACCAATGTTACACCGGAATACCGGTGTGTCAAAGTGTGAAACTAGAAAATATTTTTTAGTATAATGGCCTGATAAATTGCAAAAAAAACTTTATAATCCTCGTAACAACAGATATAAATGAGAAAGCAAAAACGCATACACTTTCTATAAAAGCCAAGAAAATAAGATAACTTCACTAGAATAGTGTGAAGTAAACCCTCAGAATAATAACATTTTATTCTGTGGATTCATTAAATTTACTGCTACTCTTTTCCCAAACAGGTACACACAGCTAGAAACTCAATATGTAAAATCTCGGCTGGATTATTTTGTAAAAACACAATAAGCATAAAATAAGTCTTTCCTGTCAGGAAATCAAAGTTGTAATAATCTTGCATGTTTAGTGATGTTCAAAACTCCTCGTACTTTCAAAATAATAAGATTTACTTTCCAAAGGTACCCTTACCCCGAAAAGTAAACTATACGCGCTTATTTTCATTACATTTTGTGTATTACAGAAAGTAGTATTATATGAAAATATATCTAGGTCAAGGTCATGGGCCAAGGTACTAAAAATAAAGTTTAAATTGCTTTATGTAAATTACAGTTCATTTATAGATTTGGTACAACAAAGCATAAGGACATCATATTGCAGTGTTGTTTCGAATTTAAATCACAACTTTGTCTTGTCATTAATCAAACCAAATCACTAAAAGTCATGTGAGTACCAATAATTACCCTTTTTTTAATAGTTTTTTGGCTCTATTTATTTTTTATCGTGGCATTACATTGTTAAGCACTGATAATATTAAATTTATTTTGACTATAAGTGCGCGGTTGATGCCTAATTTGAATAGATGGTTTGAGTTATGATTTTGTTTTAAATTCCCATCTTTTTTTAAATTGAGGTCTAAAGAACAACATACGAAATCAATTTCATTTGCAATTAGATACATAGAGATTAGGCACAATTTATCGATCCTTGGTACTTGATGCGATGTGTAACTTGTGTAAGTTTGCAGCACAGCAGCAATTTTGTAGGTAGTTACTTTTATGTACACTGCCTACAGTTCTCAGTGCTAAATATTGCATACTCATATTATAGTAAAACGGGCTATATAAGGTTGAGACTTTGTAAGTTTAGATGTTTCTACAGAATAATTGTATCAATTTTTTAAATAAGTCGGATTATGCTGCCTACTGTAGCATACCTTGAACTACAAAGGCTAGGTTTTGTATGATAATAATCAAACTGGAAGGAATCTATGCGTTTGTATTTATATAAAAAGATTCTGTTTTGTTTCAGATTTCATTGATCAACTTTCTGAAACACTACAGGTATTTTTTATGTTTGTCAACGATAAGTGTTTTCTAAAATGTATTGGTAAATGTAAGTAGGTGTACATGTAGGTACTTTATACTGCAAATCTAAATTGCACACTTAGACCGCTTAGGTACGATATCTGATCATAATTGCAACATGCAATTATGATCAGAATATCGGGGTTAAGGCGAAAAATATCTTCCTACAAAACCGGCAATTTAACTAAATAACTATATTTACTAAGATAAACTACCGTTTGGAAACATTTTAAGTAAACGTACAAACAACAGTTCATTCATGTGGTCAGTCAAAATTCTCGTTATATAGTCATTTATACTTATGTCTCATAATAAATATTTTATGACATTAGGACTTAAGGGCAGTCAATTTCCGCTGAAAGGGTGAATACATACTGTTTTGTACTACTTCCAGTACGACACTTGAGTCCATTGAAATGGTGCTTTGTTTCTCAATAATTATTACTAACTACGTAAGCGTTTCAATAATTTCAATTAAGTATATAGTCAAAACTTATTTTAAAAACAAAAATATTAGGACTCTTGAATCGGTTGTCGCTCTCATGAATATTTTTTGATTTACGGAAGATAGAAAGACATAGCATTTGGTATTATAATATAGCTGCGCCCCGCGGTGTTAGGCGCGGTGAAATGGTACACAAAAATCGACGTTTTTTAGTTTTTAACATACAATCATACATTTTTACATACTATTTTTAATATACTATCTTCTCTTATCGAAAAGTACCTGTACCATGTGTTAATCTAAGTTATAGACTATCTGTGATCCAAATTTCATCCAAATACGATCAGTAGTTGTTCCGAAAAAAAAAAACATGCGTACTCACAAACTTTCGCATTTATATTAATAGTGGGATTTGGGTCCGTAGAAATAAGCGTTATTATTCTAATTTAGGGCCATCACGTACCTACACATAAATTTAAACAAAATTTATTTACTTATATAAAAAAAAAGAAAATCGTTTGAAAGAGAGACTATTAATAGTTTCATCGCGCTATATAACGATACAACATCCACCGAACAGGTTTATGAATTTTATCACTTTAAAATTAAAATAATCGCTTTTATGTCGAGAATTTGCTACAAATATTGAACTCTAGCCTTTGATCTTTCTTGTTTTCCTACAGCTAGTTCATACTCAGGAACCCGAAAACATTGGAAAAACAGGAAGATAGCGACCTTACGTTCTAAAGCTTTTATTTAAACGTATTAAATAAACAAAAATACCTTTTTCATATATGTAGATTAATAATGCACTAAATGTTTTACAGGTTTATTTGTATATACATTAATATATAATACAGTAATTGATCATCTAACAAAGCAAGCCAAGACTAGTTGTTTTTGATTAATATATTTGGATGTGTTTTCTTTTTAATTATAATTATTATAATATAATTAAATAATTTAATTTAATTAATATATTATTAATATTTATAATTATTAACGCCTTGTTACCACTGATATGGTGAGATGAAGAATGAAGAGTCTACTGTGTATTAATAAAAAGACCCAAGAAGCCATTTTTAGAAAGCTTCTAAAAAAATTTTTAGAAGCCATATTTACTAGATTTCTCATTGGGAAATACGTATACAAGGAAATAACTTTGACAAATTAAGTGACGCAAAACTTTACAACAAGGTACCTACAAGTAATAATTGATATGGATTCTACATACCTTAATATCAGGGTAGAAGTAGTATCTCGCACAGCTGATGGCATATCCATTAGCAATAGATCCTCCGGGGCAGAAGATCCCATCTCCTTCACCGTTCGGCCAACCAACTATCGCTCTCATTTCTTTTAAAACTTCTTCTTCCATAAGGGTGAAGACTGGGGCAACTTCGAAGGTGTAAACACTAGGATTGAGCGCATCGGTCAGCCATTGCCCAACAAGTCCGTAAGGGTCTACTGATGAGAAGAGTTGGTTCACGAAGTACGGGTGCGCTGTGTTGACGGAGTATCTGGCAACCTGGTGAAATTATTAAAGCTCTAGAGGGTCTTCCACATTTTTTTCACACAGAAACTATCTTTATGGGCGCTCTACTAAAGAGGTTATTGAAATGGAATAGAGAATATTTGATGGAAGGTTTTTTTTATATATACACATTTTGAAGCAATATTAAACATACTACAACTTTAATAAACACAATTCCTCATTCGATTACAATAGTAATAATTGTTAAATTATAAGTGTCGTTTAAAACACAAAATAATAAAAATGTGACGGAAAAAGTTTTAATAATTCGTGTGAACAGTTTGTACTGTTTGGTGGGTAGAAATACATTTTTGTTATAAATCGTTCATTTTTAAAACTTTATTTAGTTCTATGAAGATATTATTACTTCTTTAGAAGGCAAACTGTAAGTTATTTAAATAAATTATTAGTGAGGGTAGTACCAATAATATGCGAACGTTAATAATCGTTATATTTGAAGATGAATTAAAAATATTCAAGTTGTGAAAATCAAATATTTATGATCAATATAGAAGAAAACTTACATCAGCCATTATTCCTAGAAGTTGATCATGTGAAACGGGTCCTTCCCGAGGTTTCAAGTCGATGGCTTTCTTGATATCTTCAGGAGATGCCCATTCCACCACTTTTGCGGACCTTTGTGACTTCCCAAAGACCACCCGATCGACCAGCAAGTCTACAGCTCTCCTCAAGAAATCTTCATGCTTAGATCTATCCGGAAGACTCTTGAAAAGGGTCTTGTCGACTCCCATATCTTCACCTCCCGGCAATATAAGATCCGAATCAGCAGGCATTTCTGTTTATTTACTTTATTCAAAGAATATAATAAAACAATTGAATAGTGAGAGGCAGCTGCGGCCAGCCGCGAGCTTATGGTCTGAGGTATTGGCTTGCTATTCAACGCGAAACGTTCTTAAATACTACCTTAGGCGGGGCGGCGGCGGCGGCGGCGCGCCTGATCACAGCTTTATGTGATGTATTAGATAATGATTTTGTATTATAATGATTGCGTAATAGGATGAACTGCTCATTTTCGCGGGCGTATAGGGTATTTTATCGCGACTTGATATCAAAATTATTTTTTATTTTTGTTTATCTGTAAAAAATCTATAGGCTATAAGAAAATCGTTCATCGCTACTTTTACTCTAAAATCACGCAAAATCTTTGAAAATGTCATGTCTACTGTTATCAAATAATGATAAAAGATAATATTGCGCAATGTGATGAAATATATTTCTTTTATATAAAATTTAAATTTCGTCTGTATTTGTATCGTATTTTAACTTTTGACTGGTTTTATCTAGTTCAAATTTACCTTAAGTGGAAAATTATAGTCATAATTTTTTATTACGACTTCTAGTTTTGTTCACATTATATTTTTATCTTTGTATTTGATGACTTGAGAAGGTTGTAGCCAGAGTTCGTCTGTGTGATTTTAACTGATCAGATAAGCAACTTTCTATGCCCGCTCTTTAGATGGGTTATTGTCATTTTCCACAGAGCACTTCTGATCTTAGCAGGCATCGGTTGTTATGTCAATACAGGCATTAGGCCACATCGAATGTTAAGCACTAAAGGTTCTCGAATGGAGACCACGGACTGGCAAGCGCAGCATAGGGCGGCCACCGACCAGGTGGACAGACGACCTGACTAAGATCGCAGGCAAGGGCTGGATGCGGGCCGCTTCCAACAGGTCCTTGTGGAAATCAATGGGGGAGGCCTATGTCCAGCAGTGGACGTCCTATTGCTGAGATGGTGATGATGAATGTTAAACACGATAGGAAAAATTTGACACTTGGACCTGCCTATCAGCCAACTCTTATCAGCCATCTTAGTGGTCAATCATCCGCCTTAAAGGAGATAGCCCAACCCCGGCACTGGGACTTGTCACTTGGCTAGGTAATTTTTGTTTAATGTTATAGGTATGATTTTGTATTATATTATTATAACCATATTTGAAATATGTTTATGATGATATTGTGTGATGATATGAGTTCATGATTAGCTAATCATGAACTGCCTAGTGCACTACCTATTTATTGTTTGTTTAGTACATTAAATATAAACACAAATTACTTTACACAAAAGACATCAAATAAATTGTTTACAGAGTATCAAAATTTAAAGATTGCATAGTTAAGAGAATACATATCACTATCTTTTAATTCTAAAGTAAACAATGAAAATGGCTTATTTCGTGCTACTGTTTTAATATTCTTTAGGATAATTCTGTATTAGGTACTACTTTCATACTTATTCATACATATATATATACTTATTCATATATATACTTATATATACATTTAAGTACCTTTAGGAAACAACAATTTAGGGTTCATATATTAGTGTCTTGAGACTGACTGTTCCGTATGACGGTACCGCTTGAATTTCGTAGAATCAACTCCTTAATTTGCCGGGGTGGTACCGGCCTAGAATAGTACTCCTCCATCTCTTTCCGTGGGTGCCGTAAGAGTCGGCTAAGGGATCACGTACGAGGAGGTGGGCAGCAGCGCCTTCTGAGGATAGCAAAACCATACTGCGCTCGCCAACCCGCCTGCCAAGCGTGGGGAGGCTTATGACCAGCAGTGGAGATCATATTAATGCGGTGAATGAATGAATGAACTCCATAATCGACCTAAAAAAATACTACTTGAACGCCAAAAACACAGGAACCTTTAGAATTTGGCAAAATAGGCCAAAGAAACAATGAATCAGTTCATACCTTCTACACTCAACAGCACAGACACACACACACGTACACACACGCGCACGTACGCACGCACCTTAACACTCCATTCACCACCAATAAGTTTTTAGTCTTTTTTTTGTTCAAAGAAAATTTTTTATTTCTATTCTGCACATTATGGTTACTTTCATGTTATGTTAATAGTTTTTTGTAATTTTATTATATATATTATATTAACAATTCCTCCAAACCTTTGTCTGTAGCAAGAACCATTTCAGTCTGTTCTGCAATTTGTTATAGCCTTGTATATATCCGCCTTTTACACAATTTTTATTTTCGTATTCCGGCAAGCATCTGTCCGGATATGCTGAAAAACAGCGCAGTCTATTTTCACCTGGTGAATCTAAATTCTGCGCATGCTGAGCATAACCCTATTGCCTTACATGGAATGTTTCCGTCATGACTTTGTAATAATACTCTATATACTATTATTTAGCAAACATAGGGGCAATAGAAATAAATCTTTATTTTAATCTACCCACATTTTACCTACGGGGAAACACAGATTCAGACAGAGTTTAAAACATCATACAAACTCCTAATTTGTAAACATTAATGGAACTGGAAGCAAAGTGTTCCGTAGAAAGAAGGTAGAATACTACTAAATAAAATGGACATTAGAAGCGACAGGATGGAAAGATCCTTATGGGAAATGAAGACATGTACGACCTATGAAACGATAGAGTGACGCACAGTGACGACATACAAAACCATAATAGGCACGGAGAGGTTCGAGCGGGTTAAAGGCAGGGAAGACTTACAACATATTAGTATCTTGATGAATTAATACCTATATACTTACCTACCCTTCTAGAATTATAAGAAGGTTTAAAAACTTTTCAAATTTTTTACGTTTTATAATCATATAATTATTTTTGTAAATACAGCCTTTAACAATATGGCATTGTATTACTTTACTTACCTTTAAATAGGATAAAGCTACAGAGCAAATGATCATCATAATATGCTGCCTGGTTCTTTTCCCTTTCATTTGTTCGTAAATATATACATTAAATTTCGTAAATTTGAATTATTAAATTTCCCACTACAATTACGCATCTTTAGATTTGTGGTGTCTGACGATCCGGTTATTACTGGTTCATTACAGTCATATCCGGTGACGGCGTGTCACAGAACAGACAGTATATGCTAAACTTTAAAAAGTGTTATTTCCCTCGCCGCGTCTTTATATTCTTAGCCTGTAATATGTATATCATCTTACATATTATACTCATGCATTAAAGTCAATGTGGCTGTTTGTTGTCTCATATGGGTTTTTATGTCAATCATCCGATTGTAGTGACATTCTAGAGACTGCATACACATTTGAGTTGTCTATCTAAAAAATGGGTAAGTTAAGACATCTATCTGAGTAAGTGAGTGAGCCAACTTATCTAAGTTAAAATATTCACGATCGTAAATTATGAAAAAGCTTACAATACAACACATATTTGTTTGCTTATCAAGTATGGGTTATACTATGTCCACCGTTTGTGAGAAAACTTTGCTGAGTTGTTGTGTGCATGTTTGCTATAATTTAAGCTTGCTTTATTGCTAATTATTTAAGAAATGCGAAAGTTTTTGATTGTGTAAGCAAATACATATCAAAATAAATATACACATATATACATATGTATATTAACATCGTCGAAGGGATCCGGTCAGTCTGAAAACTCTGTTTTCGCGTTGTAGGTATTAGCAAAAGTATTGCTATCTCAGGGTTCCCCCCAACCCCCAGTGCCAATAGAGAGAGATGCTGCTCATGAGATTTATAGGTAATTTTTTTGAGATTATTTACGTTCTGGAGCAAACCCTCTCTACATTGTAACAAAATAATTATTGTTGATGTTAATCGCTCGCTTGAGTATGATGATTTAGGCTTATACGTTTTATTTTTTTCCATGAAGTTTATAGTTTTTGAAAAATAATAACCACAGTGTCAGCGCAAATAATTAACTGGTTGTAACTTGGCCTAGAAAAATCATGTGTAGATTAATATAGAAAAAAAAAATGTCTGATAACATTCAAAGGTAGGTTTTTCTTTTTGTATGGACAAGTACTACCTATGAAGTATATAATCCTCCTGAGCTGGTAAAAAAGTTAAGTAAAGAAGATTTGCATCCTAGCTTTGTGCAACATCATATACATATGTTTAGAAAAAGTAGTAGATGTTAGGTAGTTCAGCGACTTCTTACCACAAAATAGTAGGTAGTGAAAAACAATATATGTATAACGTTGAGATCATAGCAACTATGATTATTAAACAAACGGGATCCAATAAACCAGTTATATCCGGTTAAAGAGACAAAACTAAAAGTATTATTAATGTTATTATGGATGTGAAGTATAGCGGTGTACATCTGGCGCAAACTGTCACGACTTGCCCGTCTGATCACTATACATAATAATATAGTATTAAGTAGATGTCAACTCGTAAACTTAGATACGGGTTTGCAAAACGAGTTTAAAACTTTGATATTTAGTCATTACCATCAAAAGCGTTTTCTTAATTGTCATTATTGATGAGTCTAGCGTTCGCACACAATAACTACTTGGTCTATTATGGTTCATCGTTTTCTTTCGTTTACTAGCTGCCCCGCGGTTTTACCCGCGTGGATCACCACGCAGTACATCATCAGATGTATGATGATGATTATGAAAAGTAGCCTATGTGTTATTCCGGGACCTGAAATATCTACATACCAAATTTCGAAATCAGTGAAGACGTAACAAACATACACACAAACCTTCGCCTTTCCAATATTAGTAATATTTTACACAAGCGCTGAGAAAGTTAGGTGGGTAATAATGTGGCAATCATGTTACCACTGCAAGGGCGAATACCTTCCTTCTTTTCATTAAGGGAAGTGTTGGTCCATCACGCTAGTTTACAAATGAGCCGGTTAAGCTATTGGCTATTGGCCAGGGCAAGCATGTCCAAGAACGGGACTGTTGTCCTTAGAAAATGTTACAGACTGACTTTTTTTTTTATAATGAAACATCAATTCTCCACAGACTCTCCGGTCCGTGCCATTTTTTAGGAATTTGTTACAATTATTACTTTGAAAAAGAGAACATTAATAAGTGGACAACTTGTACTTAATTAGGGACAAAGAATTATCTTAGAAATACTCTATGGATTAGCAACGTACGAAGCACGCATGAGAATTCGGAGCAGACCAGTGTCCGCGAGCAGCACCCGTTCACGAGTTGACGTGTGCACCAGCCATCGCCTTCCTCAACCCTAATTGGGGGAAGTTGGCGACCCGATACACAACGCCGCAGCACGCCAACACCTCTCTGTGAGCATGACTGCTTCGGATGCTCATGCGAGCCTGCTACGGGGAAATCAGTTTGAGAAACATTACTTTACTGAAATAATTTTAAAGGATCATTCCAAGTCCGGATCGCATTTTAGCAAGACCTCCATTACTGCGTTATTACGATCCCTCATGGCTATATTTAGGTTGTAAGAGACTGACATTACGAGGCATGGTAGCGTTGAGTTGAAAAGGCCACAATTAGCGGTCATCCATTTCAATCGTGATCAAACCGATCATTCCAGTGCTTTAACTGGTTAATACCGCATAAGCAAGTTCTACTACAAACGTTGGAATTAATATATTCAAATAATTTGGAATTTATGCAACAGCATACGATTGGCCAAACATACTTTCAGCAGGCGGGTAGACACACGAGCGCAGTGACGGTTCTTTCTCTAGATCTTGATCGCTTCGATCGTTGTATTCTTGATCGAAGCTTGATCGGGACATAGGGCTTTTAGAGGTATTTTTATTTTATATTTACTTTTTTACAGGTCTCTATTGAATTAAAATACTAACAACTAATTACAATACCACAGCAACTACAAAAACATTGAAGCAATCTACTAGCTATTGTCAACCTATAAACAACTCAAATGCTCTAACCCGTTACCAGTTGGCAGCGTGCCCAGAATGCTAGCAGCATTGCCACGTTGAATTGAAAGAAAGAAACCACATATATTCATTGAGCCAAATATGTGGAATAGGTTAGAGAGAGAGGTTGTTGGCTTTCTTCCGGGCTATGCGACCAAAATACTCAAGGATAATGCAAGGATAACACATTGTAAACACATAGTAAATACATAATAATAGTAGTTCATGTAATATTGTTCATATATCCTTATTGCTGTCCAGGAGATGCGCAGCATTCTCCGCCAGTTTTCGGTCATTTATTATTATTTATTAACATAACATTAGGCTGGCCACTAGCTTATCTATCAATCCGCGTTGGCCAGCGTGGATTATTCCCAAGATCTCTCTCTGAGAGGAAGGCTGTGTATTCCAGCAGTGGCAGCGTATTGGGCTGGTTATGCATGCAATTATGATATACTATTCCAGCAGTTACATTATAAAATATGTAAATTTCAGATTTTGTCTCAGGTTAAACCAGCTATAACTCGTTAAATATCATCCTAACTATCTTCTCTTTCAATTATAAATACTGAATGGAATTTGATAAAAACAACATCTATCTACCTATGCATACATCTGCTTGCTTGTCTATCTGCTTGAAGTCTTGTACCACTCAAACAGCTGCCAATCCATAATAGAATCCCCAATAATAGAACTTAATCTTTCTATCATCTATAGTTAGTGGAAAATTGTGAAACGTCATCAACTATTATCTTTATCATAATCAAATGGTTTATCGTCCGACCGCCTTGCTTAAAATAATCGCCACTTTTTAATAGGTAGGTACTATGACGTTTAATCGCGTGTTTTTAATTAAATAGTGTATTCCAATAATACGATCGATAGAATTATAGGTAAGTACTTAAACACATTTACCTTTTATACTTTGTTTTTACCCTTGTTTCGATTTACCTTGTTGAAAAGTAAATCATTGTTAGTATACATAAACCACGATAGTCGATTGTGAAATTGGGTTAAGTATCATTAAATATGACATTCATTTTGAAGATTATATGAACAATTGAAAGAAAAAAAATATCTTAGCGAGGCACTCAGTATTCTAAGAAATCATAATAATAAAAAAAACATTGCAGTACCGTAGAAACGTTACGCAACTTTGCAATGTTCAAATGTGTGCCCCACTCATCTTACTTTGATGGTTTAAGAACTACGCTAAATAGTAATGGAACTCAACCATGCAACTTTAAAATGGTGGCATAGAAAAACTGCACAAAACTCATTGAAAAACATACTGAGCCGATAAAAGATATAAGTACATAACCTGTGATATATTGTGACCAGTTGCTATTTTTAAGCACGTACTTGATTCTTTAAATAAAGAAATATGTTATGTTAACTGACAGCTATAGGTTCATTCATACATTTAACACAAATAATGTATCTTATATACTACAATACACAATTTTGGACTGTTTATTTTTGGTGCGTTATTATAACCGGTTGGTATTTTTATGCTCGTAACGTACTTGATTCTATAAATAGAAAAATGTATATTATGTTAAATGCTAACTTCTATAATATATCTTGATAATTAAAATTAATGTTTTTTAAAATATGATTCGGATCCTATTCCATAAAACGCTCAACTAGACTTCATTCTAGAAATGTCAATTACAATATTCCTTCACATGTCCACCAAACCTCCACGAGGCCAGGAACGACGGCAGAATCGGCCGAAAAGGCAAAAATAGTTAAATACAGCGGTCTCGGCGCGGAATACAATTTTGTTCCTTTCGGTGTCGAGACCCTTGGCCCGTGGGGTCCTAGCGCGCTCAACTTCTACAAGGAAATCTCCAAGAGACTGGTTGACGTCTCAGGAGACCGAAGAGCTGGCAGCTTCCTCGCTCAACGTATTAGCCTAGCAATACAAAGAGGAAACGCTGCCAGCATCTTGGGTACAATGCCGCAGGGGCCCGTTTTAGATTTAATTTAGTTTTTATTAAATGTTTAAGGTTTTTATTTTAAGTTAGATTATTTTATTGTTATTCTAAATTATTTTTATATTATGTTTATATCAATTAGAAATAAATTTCAAAATTTATTACAATATTGAAGGAATACATAAAATGGCTTATGAAATATAAATTTCACTGACGCAGGTCCTCCAGTGCTCCAGCATCCTCTTTGTACAGTTTCGTTATTTAACTCATAAAAATACTATTATCAGTCAGACAATTCACACGCTCTGTAATTATTTCGCTAAAGACGCATCAAACCAACTTCTGGTAATAACTTCATTAAATGTATTTGAAAAGTAGTCGGCTTGATGCGTCTCCCTAATTTTTTTAATCACTAGCGATTCATAATTATATGTCCACCATAGAATTCCAAAATAGATAGATAGAATATAAGCATCAAGTACTTACTTAATAGTTATTTTTATGCAAAAGCATTTAATTGGTGTTTACTTACATCATTTTAAAGTATTATTATAACAGTTAACTAACACTGTTGTGTCGTGGCACTCTGACACTTCGACATATGGCAGAACAATATTTGCCAGGTTTTGCCAGTTTATGTTTAAATTTCTAAATAGATCATAATTATAATTATATATTTAATTCAGGACCCAAGGACGCATTTATGAAGTTCAATGAAACAATTAATAATCAAAGACTAGCCTCTCAAAATAAATTGAGTCACACCGAGAACGATCGGCAAGAAACTCGGGGCCATTCTATTCAAACTGGTTTGACAGTGTGCTATTAATAGTAAACCTTCTTATTTATTTAACATACTAGTTAATAAATAAATAAAATGTTTTAAAGCAATATGGTGATTTGGCAGATGTGAAACATTCCAGTCACATTGCAACGCGGTAAGACTTCACACCTATTCCTCGTCGAGCACGTAGTGATGGGGCAAGCGGTATCTTGTGTGCGTATCGACATAAAGGAAGATGAGATAGTCTAAACTGTCCAGTGATACGTATCCAATTATTCAGTGTTATGGCTTTTTTGTGTTTATGTACATGTAATTCAATTGAAAATTTTAATATAAATTGCTTTTGTAATTAGCTGCCTCTTTGTAATATTAAGTTAACCTGCGTCTTTTTACAAGTGTAGTTCAAAACATACACAATGTTTATCAAAAAAGATAAAATCCGAACTCACTATATCATCACTTGATAAAACTAAGCTCTAATAACGATACATGAATATGACCACGCATTAATAGTAGATTAGATTAGCAATGGAGCAAAATAATATATTTATGGCTAGGGCACTATTTTGAATCCAGAGCGGTGCGAAGAATCATCCTAAGCGATTCAAAATGCTTCGCCTGAGATACAAAAAATTTGAATCCCTCGCTGTGGTTATGATTTTACTACACTAGAATCCTTCGCTCCGCTCTGGATTCAAAATAGCGCCCTCACCGTAAAAATATTATATTGCTCCCTTGTGATGCAGTCTACTTTACAATTTAGATATTGAAGGTAGCATACTAAAATAATCAGTCATGGCTAAATAACTCCTTTTATTGTGGTTCCCTAAAATACTATACTTTTACAGGCGTAAGTGGGCCTTAGAATAACATCATCGTCATCATTTCAGTCCATAGGATTTCCACTCCTGGACATATGCCTTCTCCCCCATTGATTTCCATAAGGACCGGATGGAAGCGGCCCTCATCCAGCCCTTACCTGCGATCTTAGTCAGGTCGTCTGTCAACGTTAGAATAACAGTCATTAGACAATGTAGGATGCCATTGGGCGGCCTGTAACTCCGATATTGGGCAAAGCCCACATTGACCACCAGCGAGGTGGACGACGGCCAAGACTCCTTTTTGGGAGGAAGACTCGTGTCCATCAGTGGGAACGTGCTGGGCTTGATAGCCCAGCACGTTCCCACTGATGGACACGAGTACGCTGATGCGTATGGGAGCGTGTCGCTCTATATATAAACTTTAGTTATTGTATATGTCATTACATCGACAGATATTAATGTATTATTAGGAGTATTAAGTGAACGGGTTAAGCACGTTTTAATGCCGTAATTTTACTGACATTTCCTTTTTTAATTTGCCTTGACAGCAACGTTTTTTGTCACAAGTCTATTTAATGAGTTAATTGAGGTCAGTAGGTACTATTATATCGACCTTTGTTATTACTTGGCTAATCAACTGCGAAATGCATTCAAAAAACTACTTATAATTGTAATTGAAGGGCTCACATCGGCTCCCAGATTTACTCTGGTCAGATTGAAACATGTGTAGAAAATGTGTAATTTAACACGAAATTATATAAATGACAACAAAATATCAGACTGCAAAGCCAGCTCGAGGAAGGCAAACGAGGTTTAGATTCTTGTTTTGCCAATAAATGTCATCTAATGTGAAACAAAGAATCTATTTTAAGCTTTGATCGTTTGCTAAATTATACCTAAAATTTTGAGTCCTTTCAACTTATTTTTGGAGAAAGTCCTACATGTCTGATATTTTTTTCTTTTTTTTGGAGAGTAATTTTCCAGTGACCACGTGAGTCCTAGTCGGTTTGTTACATTATAATTATTTCTAATAAACTTAAAAGAAACACTTATGACAACAGTTCAAGAAGGTCAATCCTAATTTGATAAGAACAAAATTTGATTTCATATGCTAAATTGGTGCTAGTGTAATGTGCTTAAAATACTGCTTAAACAAAGTGTCTCCGACTTAAATAGAGACAATAAGAAAAGTTTTAATGAACACTTTTTAGTACAGTATATTTAGCATATTTAGCATTTACTTAACTAAGTAAGACTTAAATTACTTATTAGCTTTTTTAGGCTAGATCGTAATATTTTTTATAGGATGCATTTGTATGCGTACTATGTTAAAGAAAAAAAGAAAAATTTGCTAAATTATAGTAAAAAAAAATTTTTCCAGCGACCATAATGATTTTTCCTCGTCGAAAATTCTCGCCGTAACGACAAATGCGCTTGAACTATGCCGTACTCCAGAAGAAAGAAAATTATAAAGTCTAAAAATGTGATTGTAATATTTCGTTTCAACCGATAAGTTATCTGTATGGTACATATTTGTAATATTTGAAATCAAAACGCATCAGGGTTTGTCCCGCCCTCTTTACATGTAAACACCCTCTGTAGCCTCTGTAATGTCAGCAGCAGCTGAGCACTTAACAGCTTCTTTCGTACTGAATCTTTATTTATATCTTGACAAGTGGCAGTTTCTCTTTAGATATGTATTAAATTAGTAGTTATTTGTTCTAAAGATGACATTTGAAATCGTCGTCCTTACGTTAAAAGTTGAAAAAAGGAATGAAGAAAACAGGAGAGATTGCGATTGATTTAGATTTTGAAGCGATGATATCTCAGCGGGGAGAGCGTTGAATGTATATACTAGGTACATGCTTGTTGACATTTTAAGTTATGCATATATGTTTAATTTATTGAAAAATTTCACCGCACCCCAATCATTTTTGGAGTTCGATAAAAGCACCATGAAGTCTAAAAGTTTAGCATTTAACGCAAGCTAGTTTATCTATCCCCGTTTAGTTTAACAAACGTTCTTTTCTTGGGTACGTTTTTTGGGATATGCACTTTGATATATTTTAGTATAGAAGGCCTAATTATATTTTTGAATTAAGAAGTCTACCTCAACTAACATATTCCAAGGTCAAATAAAAAGTGGTAGCAAACAGAAATGAAGAACTAAAAGGTCAGGTTTAGAGGTGTTATAATGGGAAACATTTGCCTGTTTGCAAACTAAGGGTTTACCGATAGTTAACGATGTTGATGAACTTTATTAGTAGTGATGGAAAAGTTGTTAAAAAGTTGCAACAATCTCCGGGTCAACGTGATGTAACTCGATACAAACGTTGCTACCTAACCCTCTCGTGCCAAAATATGACGAAATGGGTCTCTAAAGTGCCTCAGTTCGTTTCTTATCACCCACAATGGTCATATATACTGGTTAAATCCGAATATTGATAAAAATGACGAGGGTTATCAAATATAGACCCAGAGGCAGTTATAACTGGTAATATTATCTACCTTAAGTCTTTGTGCAGCCATAAGGATGATATCTTTTGTTAGTACTTAGGTATCTTGTTCGATAACGTAGATAAAAACATTTTTTTTATCGTGACGTACCACATTATAGGATAAAGGTGATTGATAAATAATACAATTAACGTCGGGAAAAATATCATTTCAGTGGTCCTATATTGATACGTTAATCTACATCTTTACTCTTATAGATTAGTTTATTTGCAATTTGGTATAAGTAATTATATACCTTGTCACTGAATATATTAATACTATTTTTATACCAAATACAATTGATTTTTAATTAGTGGTACTGCCGCAAGTCTATATCGCCGATACTAACCTACACACAAGTTAGTATGTTTGTAATGCAACGTTAAATCGAGTGAATATATTCGACGCTCGCCGTGGCTCAGTGGTCAGTAACATGACTGGGCGATCTGGGTCTTCGGGGCCCTGGGTTCGAATCCCAGCAGGAGCAAATATTTATGCGATGAGTGTAGGTGTTTGTCCCAAGTCTTGGGTGTTGTGTGCTGTGATTGTGTGAGTCCGTGCATCCCTCGACTTAGAGAACCCTATTGCGGTTTAGTGTAAAAAAAATGTGCATGAAATTTTGTAAGAAGATTCTTTAATTCCATAAATAACTTATAGTGGATAGATAGAGAATGATTTTATTACTTTTTTTAAAAAAACACCAATATGTGGAACCGACCTCAAAAGTGTGAAATAACTTGTTGAAGCGATAGTTCAAGAGTAACTGCTATCAAAATATAGTGCGCACCATACCGACTTCAACAAATTATTTCACACTTTTGAATATTAAATTGCTTGCTGGGCTACGTCAGTGACTTTTGTTCTTCCACGGATCTTCCCATTTCTGATTCGATCGCGTAGAGAAATCACGAATATAGCTCACAAGGCCCATAGTCAGAGACCACGTTTCGGTTCCGTAACGGTAACACACACTGTTCGAAGACCTTCGTTTTCAAGCATTGTAGAATTTTTGCGGAGAAGACGTCGTGGAGTTTCCGAAGCAACCCAACCGATTTGGTTACGATGGTTAACCTCTTTCTCAACGTTGGACTTACCTAATTGGACTTTATGTCCTAGGTAGACGTAATGGTCCAAATTCCCAATTGATACTGGGGCGCATATGACATAATTTCCGCCTTCTCGATGTTTATTTGAAAAACTCTCACTAAATACAATATAGTGTGTTCAGACAGCATACCTTGAGAGCTAGTAAACATTTTAGATCTAAGACAATTATATCTTCGACCACATCGTCACCATCAAGTGAGATAAAAAAGTAACCATCTCGTGCAGTTTTATCGTTTATTGCATTAGCGTCATTCTAGGCGGAACTTATATCACAATTTTTGAAGAATAAAAAAGCCACGGGACGTTTTTCTGTAGTCGTGGGTTAAAGGCCCAACAGTAGTTGAATTTTTCCTTTCAAACATTGGAACGGAACGATTTTGTGATCATAGACCATAAATCTGTGATATTTAAACTGGTACTTTGTCAAGCAGCTACTAAAAGTCCTTCTACTTGGCACACCGAATGAAGGTACATTTAATAGCAGTTAAGCTTATAATCATCAGCCACTAGCGTCTCTGTCATATCCATCACATGCGTCTTTATTATATCCTAAGTGTCTTTGTCATATCCTAAGTGTCTTTATCATATCCTAAGTGTCTTTGTCATACCCTAAGTGTCTTTGTCATATCCTAAAAACCTTTTTTTATATTTAATAAGTGAAAAACATAAAACTATTGCTGTGGGGATACAGGCTTAGAATTGTAACCCCCCTCCCCATCTCTACCCGTGATTTCCGTAAGAGTCGTCGCTAAGGGATCACGTACCAGAAGTTGTGCAGCAGTGCCTTCTGCGGATAAAATGAACATGCTGCGCTCGCCAACCCACCTGTCGAGCTTGACGAGTACTTTTATACCCCCCAAAAAAGACATGGGCTACATCACTACACTACATCCTGCAGTGGATAATTCACGGCCTATCTGGGGTCGCACTACCATTTTTGTAAAAACCATGCAATTTCCGAGCAGTTTTTTTTTTTTTACATATTATAAGTTTGCGTTTGACAACTGTCTCACCTGACGTTAAGTGATGACGTTGTCTAGGATTTAGCACGCAAACCTAGAAGGTACCTATTCACTCGCGACTTGAAGACTCCAGGATTGTACATATCGGGAAACACAGACTCGGGCAACGAGTTCCATTCCTTGGCAGTACGCATTAAGAAAGTGGAAGCATAACGCTTCGTGCGTATAGGTGGTATATCTACCATATAGCGATGGCGAATTGCCGTACGTCGAGTCGACCGATGATAGAAAGGGGATGGTGGAATCAGATTGTGTAATTCCAGTGCACATTCTCCGAAATGCACCCGATAAAAAACCGATAGGCTTGCTACTCTACGCCGGTGTTCAAGGCTCTGAAGCCTACGTTCGACCAAAGAGTTACAGTCGATGATTCTTTTGGCTCGCCTCTCGATTGACTCCAGAGCTTCTAGTTGGTATTTGGCTGACCCATCCCAAAGGTGGGAACAGTACTCCATGCACGACCGGACTTGTGCTTGATACAGATTAAGCAACTGCCCCGGCGTGAAGTACTGTCTGACCTTAGCAAGAATACCCAACTTTTTGGCAGCCAATTGAGCTTTGGACTCAATGTAGCTCCCGAAATTCAACGTGGGCGTCAGTGTGACGCCAAGAAGCTCCAGAGTGTCGGTAATGGTAAGCAGTTCTAAAACCTGGCTTATACCGCTTATTGTGAAATCATACAATCACCACGGCATGACGCTCCTTTAGGTGAACGGTTTTAACATTGATATCCTCAAAGGTGAACGGTTATTATTGTTGGAATGTTTTAGCCAGGCTTAAGAACTGCTCGGATATTGCATAGTTTTTACAAAGCTGATAGTAAGGCTCTTGGATATCTTTAACACTGGAGCCATTACGATGTGTCGCCAATCCTTTTGAGACACTTTTAACTCTTCTTTTAAAGAGAGAGACAGACTGAGGATGTCACCGCCCTGGTGTCAAAAAAAATTACACTAGTTGATACCAAATCATTAATTGCTATTACGAGTATATGATACTCGTTATCAATATAGGTACTACTTACATAGTAGGTATGTGCCTATTATTTATATAGGCATGAAGATGTGGCATCACTAATATAATGATACTTAGTAATAAAATACTGAAAATGTCAATTATCATCGTTATCGTTGGCTAAACTCACAACGCAAAAAGATACCATGGGCATGTTTAAGGCCTTTTTGTATACGTAAAAGTTCTAATCTCACCCAGCCACTGATTTATGCGTTTTGTGCATAGTAACTTCAAACTTACTGCAGTCTTTGCACTTGCTCGCGCTCATTTCCCTCCTACGTTGTGTAAAATTGAGATTACTGAATGTCGTCAAATAATCGAATCGTTTGCTCAGCCTAGCCATTTAGTAATCTTAATTTTACGAAGCGTATTGTTATTGTAGTTTACACGGTAGGTACTTCGCAGCCGTTGTTGAGGCCTGTTTCTATACGCTATGGTTCTCTATCTTTATAGCATCGTTCAACTCACTGTGAATTTACATCATTACTCCATTGCATTTGACCATTACACTGACATTGAACATGAGCATTGTCTGTCTCTACACTTAGGCTTATTATATTTTTCGCTTCTTGTATATATATTTCGAACCGATGATAGCTCAGCGGGGTGAGCGTCGCCTGTCAAACTGACGGACAGTAGTTCGATCCCCAACTGCTTGAGCTTCCGGTGGTAGGGTACTTTCGAATACCTGGCTGGGAGGGTGTAGACCCTTGATTTTGAAAAAGTGTCACTAAGCACATAATGTGTTCAGGCAGCAGTCCTTGATAGCCAGTGAACATTCTAGATCTAGCGTGATAACATCTTCGACCACATCGTCATTGACCATCAAGTGAGATAGTGGTCAAACGCCAGATCTATACAGTATAAAAAATATATAACTTTTTTTCAAACTTGCGTTACTTGGCTACAAACAAAAGATTTGGCAAAAATAAATTATAGGTATACCTATGCCGCTATCTCCGTATATCAACCACTTTGCATGGCTATCAAGAAATATCTACAATCTACATATTACAGCCAGATCTGGCCGATTATCAGACAAGAGGTACGAAAAGTAATTGTTATTAATAGCATTAGCGAAAAGACTATCTACTAGGCAAATTATATTACTAATTGTCTTGATCATTGCAAGATAGCAATGACAATAAATGTAATTGTCTGTGGATTAAGATATAATTATGTTTATCTCCTTATCACATCGCATGGGTTTCATTTAAAAAGTTACAACTGTTATGAAAAACGAATGGGAGAAAGTTATGAAACAGCCTATGGCTAAAGCAGCCACAGGCTTTTTCATAACTTTCTCCTTTGACTTCGGCCCTGTACGGTAATGGTGAAAAGCCTGATCAAAGTCGCAAAATCAAAGAAGGTAAAAAATGAAGGGTATAAAGTATTTACTTCACAAATCTTTCAAATACAATATTTACCATAAGTAACAGAAAACTCTAACTCCGCGTTCCATAATAAAAGGAATCACAACCGAGAAGAAACTTGGGGCTATTCTTTTCGAATATATTTTCAGTAGGTATATATTTATTCAATCACTTAAACAGCTAATAAGTAGATGAAAATGGTTAATGGCAGCAGTGAAGCACATCCAGCATCTTAGTCATCTAAATAGTACCCTATTTCAATTAGAATGTACTTACAGCCGATTAATATATTTTATTCTGTGGGCTCTTTTATGTCTTTTGGGATTTTATTATTAAATAGCTTTTGCCCACAATTTCGTTCACATTGAATAGTTACTTCGAGAAAGCATTTTGCCCGTTTTTTATAACATTTTTCATTTATGCTCCGCTCCTATTAATGGTTGTGGCGTTATACAACCTTAAACCTTTTTCGATAAATAGACTATCCAACACCAGAGCTGCGTTCTCCTTTGCTCTCAAATCGAGTGGTAGAATGCGAGCAAGGAGGATACTAGCGACCATTGACGTGGTTCTGTGCGCCCGACATATTGTTAGGACAAACATTCTGGTGAGTCGGTTGAGGTTTTTCACGACGTAATTCCACCATTTAGATTTAAACCACCCTGATTCCACTGTCACCAACTGTATGCAATGTAATAGTGGGTAAATAGTCTATCAATTAGAGAATATTAACCAGGAAATTAATTAAATAGTAGGTTTAATAATAAAATAGTGCTGGAAATGCTCAAAGCTGCATAATTATAGACAGCAGCAAAGGAAGAGCAATTTATTTAGACGTCTGACACGCCACCTAGGGAGTCAAAAGAAGCAGATCCAATCTAAACCCGAGGAGTTTTTATGCCGTTTCTATTTAAACTTCTATAAGTCACTTTGATAAAACAAGTTGGAAAGCAGAATTCTACTATCAAATCGAAAACACTTCCAATAAGTAAATATGGCACGTTGCTATAAAATGCGGTAGCTCATCTACTGACTGCTGATTTTTATATTATATCCTGATATTATGTTATCTCTAGCGTAAATTACATCATAAACTTTGCGGCTCAAACTGCCATACTGCGGGTGTACAAAAACATCCATATCTTGGGAGATACGTCCATCCTAATTAGCCGTCTTATACAACTTTGCTTCAGTTTGATTTAATAAACTTATCGAAGCTCGTTATTTACATAACATAGTAATTAGCTGTTTGCGTTCTTATTATGTGGATACAGATCTTATAGTCAAGCTTGCTGACATTGTGCACGTTTGCAGATAGTGGAATATGCAAAGGCTAGCCAAATATTTGTAGAAGTGTACAACTCCCATTTGCTGTCCTGCAGTGCAAGCATGAATCGTCGACTCGATAAATTCGACAGTAAGTGCTTGTTCAGACATGGCGTTAACGCGAATCGTGTGGCACCCGCGTGGATCTATTACTATGGAGATCTCAAAACCGAACCGGCGGATCTCGCCCCGTCTGATCAAGCACTTAGGGTGGAGTTCACAAAAATTAAACCGATTGTCAATTAACCGTCGGTCCACTGTATAAAACTGTTAAACGTTGGTGAACAGCCTTACTTTCGAATTTTATCGAGTCGACGATCCATTCTCGCATTGCTGTTTTGAATTTGATACGTTTTACGTACACGACTAAGACAATAAGTCGATGGCTTTACATGCTGTCTAAAGTGCGAGACTTTTTGATAAAGAAAAATATGGTTATTCGAAAATATTGTATAACTAATACCTTCAAATTAAAATCGAATGTTGTTCAATCAGAATATACCTTCATGAACTTGTCTAATTAGCGGTAATGTTTTTTAGGTTAATTGGACACGTAAAATTTACAACACAATAACCTGGAAATACTAAAAATTATCTGTTTAGCATTATAAATATACAAAACACGGGAGTTACTCACGTAATAAGTCAGAGGGTTCCGACTATAGTTTCAACCACATTCGGTGGTCTTTTTCAAGGAGAATACGGGCCGCTCGCGGACGCGGTCGCGAATCGCCTAGTACTGCAGGTACCTGCCCTCCCTCTGACCTCTGAACCCTCTGACTTATTACGTGAGTAACTCCGGTGTTTTATACATTTATAACATATCTGTTTAGCACATTGTAAAGCATGGCTAAATTTATTTTATTTTTTATTATTAACATTTACACAAGGTCTTTGAATTGTATAAAATAAAATATATTATCCTTATAATAATTTGATGGTCCAATAAGACAATCAGAAAACTACACTCAAGTTAAAAGCAGTGCCGCCAATAGAATTCTCAGGAAGATCTTGGATTTGCGGAAAATTATGCCGTTATACATCAGGAAGGGTTTTTCCCGCGATAGGGTTTACTCATGGTTTTCTCCTCTGTGGTGGATTGGAATTTGGAATATCAATTATGGTCATAATTACTGACGCAACTGTTTGCACCGACATTCATTTGCGTGGGTCATAGAAAAAGTACATCTATCTACGGCGTGGGTCATGCATGACAAATAAGTTTTATTCCCCTTTATTACTTTAGTAAAACGTCACTATCTAGGAATTATTATGAACTCAGTAATAAGCGTAAAATATGACTACGTTTGACTTAATTATTGCTTAATTATATCATATATATTTTTAAGGGAGTTTTTGTCGGTATAATGGTAATATTTGAAGCGTACAAATTACATATAAAACCAAACCTTGGATGCATACATTACTTAAATATAAAAAAAAATATATTGTATTATTACCCGACTGCGAAAGAAGGAGGGTTATGTATGTATGTCCACTACTTAAGTACTTAGTCCTAACCTACTTAGTCATCTCTGATAAACAATCGTGTCCGTACAATATTTATAAAGCAGACGCAATTTTTCCAATTAACATTGAATTGCATGATTGGATCAATCAATTTGCCGCACTGTGATTCAACGTAACCAATTATTCTATTAACCGGTAGGAGGTAGTTGGTATTGGTTAGTTGACAGAAACTTTCAATGTCAATCCAACTAATGTTAATAAAACAATTGGAAAGACAACTGCATAAGTGTTTCGTCTGGTGTTAATGTCAAAAATAATACAAATACAAAAAAAAATATTGCACACCGGTCACAAAATATCATAAGCAATAATAAAAATAAAATACCTACTTGTCGAAACGTGTTACATATTGGAATAGGATAGATGGCGCTAAATATAATGTATAGGTGTTGCTAGTGTTGGATAAATATGATATATGGCGTTGTCAAAGCATTTTAGATAATTAAAGTAGATGACGCTAAATCTAAAGATTTAGCTAGTACTTGATTGCTTAACTAAGTGGAGGTAGGAAACACGTGGTATCTGATTTGGACCAATGGGCGAAGTGCCTTAGTGTTGTCTAATAGAGAGTATCTAGTCTAGTTTAATAGTGAGCCTGGCACCAGCCGGCCCCGACGATCACTTTTGCCGTGGAAGCCGAACTGAACGGACGCTCTCGTCGCCCAAGAGTTGCCTTGTCAAATGGAGTCCCCAATTGCCGTATTAAGAGGCGAGTAACGGCGCAATATTGTAAGAAATTAATTACTATTAATCTCTTATTTAACTGTTCTACCCTACAATCTTGTGTGATTTATTCCGTGCTTAAAGTGGAGGGAACGCGGAGCGAGAAGAGCGTTTTCCGGAGGAAGGACGAAGGTACCTTTAATCCCGGCCCTGGGTTGCCACCCTCAGGGCTTCTGAGTTCGCTCCACTTGGATAAGAACGTTATTAGATTAAGAAATGTTTAATGTGTGTTACTATTACTGCTATGCTATGATAATGTTGCCTTTATACCATCCTGACATACGACTGGGACACCATCTTAACCGCGCTTTGGCTTTTAGTCATACGCGCTGATATACTAATAACGAATTGCAATACTGCAGCTACTACAATAACTCAAATGCTCTAACTGGCCACTAATAATATAGGTGGCCAGTTTTGGTTAGGTGTGGCTTCGGTTAGGTATGTATATAAGAAATATACATACTTAACCAAAGTACAATTGGCGGCCTTATCGCTTAAAGTGATCTCTTCCAGACAATAATAGTGCATTATTAACTGATAAGTGTCCGAGAAAGTGCACGAGTGTTTAAAAGTGGAAAAAAATGACCTGAGTGGAAAATTTTATTTCTTTTAATTTTCTCCTATAGAGTTACAATAGAGTGCCGATCACTCTATTGGGTGAGGTGAATCATAGGGAAAATGGGATCTTGATTCAACTAAACTTGAAGAATCTTTAACTTCACACTGGCTAACTTAACAAATAAAATGCGAAGTCAAAATGAAGAAACAAAATTCTTATAAATATTAATCATCATTATCATCAACTTAGGCGTAGTCCATGGCTATCCATCCACTTCATGTCAAAATCAAGTCAAGAATACGAAAAAAGCGAAATTACGTCGACTTCATTTAGTTCCGAATAATTCCATCAGACTAGATTCTAATCGTGCAGTATCTAGTGTTGCGTTAAAAAGTACCAATCTGCGCGAAATCGATCAAAATAAGCTGGCTTAAGGTACTCTTGAACTCAGTAATCCGAATCAGTTCCAATCTCATTCAACGTCATTTTGTATTTGTGTCATCAATCTATGGAACTCGTGTGCTATAGTTTGCATCGTTGCAATCAAAAATATCAATCTGCGTGAAGTCTATCGAAATCACAATATACGATCGGAATCGAGTGTCAAGAGTACGCCCGCAGAATTTACGATCGGAATCGAGTGTCATGAATAAGGGTAAGCCATACTGATGATCATATAAGTATCACCGGAAAATTGTAAGATCCGTTAACTTAAAAATAAAATGGGATTATAAACCTTTTGCTAGTCAAGGAACGCAAAGCGCGCGATGACTGGCATAAGAAGTCATCCATACTTTATTTAGTTTGTGAAGTCATCTTATTATATTTGACGAAAGTTATGGTATGTATGAGAAAGATGACGAAATGACAGACTGCAATATATGATTGAAGGTTTAAAAGTAGAACAAGTGACACATAGTTCGTACATTTGGGTTTAATTTTTACAAAACATGGGAAGTTTGAAAGTTATTTGAGAGAAGAATGAATTCGGGAAATATGGTGAATGGAGCGTTGTATTACTTTACGAACAGTGAATGAAGCGAAGGAAGTTTGTCAGGACTGTAGCATTGGAAGGATGTTCTCTCTGCCTATCTCTACGGGTAAAAGGCGTGAATGTATGAATGTTCTTTCCTCCCCCGCCTATCGCCACTATTAATTTATCAGCAAAGAGGTAAACAAAGTGATGTGCTTTTCAATCTTTAGAGCACTTATGTCTTTGGGTGCCTAGGGTGACACAGGGATAAATTCTGTAAGCCTGTAGACATTACAATCGTTATCGTAGAAGGTTTCGTCAAAATGTATCATAATCAAAACCATATTTTTTATAATAATATTAATGATACTTCAAAGCAAGATAATAAAATAATAACTTATAATACGTAATAATCGTAAGTACCTACTGGTAGTCCGGTGGTATCAACGTACTCACGTTGCAGTCTAGCAGATTACAATCTGGTTTAGTCAAGTTACAAAGTATCGAATTTTTCCTTTGTCTGAATATAACGCGTGCATAATGATATTACGAACTATGAACCTATAAAGTAAAAGCCAAAACCTCTGTACTTACACAGAAAGCAGGGGAGCTAGGAACCAAACAATAATTTATCGCTTACCTACTTCATTTCTGTCTTGCCTTTCGGTCTGCTGTTGCCTAATATAACTAAAAAAATAATAGACTATTTTTAAACATACAGCCTAATCGATTCGAATTAAATTCGAACTAGGATATACCTATACAACATTAGATAGGACATCCAGACCTGCTGCTTAGCCCGTATTACCTACGGAAATTAGGCAGTTATCACGGCGGTGTAAGCAGTTTCAAAAGCACTTGACAGAATCGTAACACAGGGTAGTGACTTCTTGTTTACTTTTCAAGCAGTCATAATATATAGTACCACTGCACGGGTCAGAGATGCTAACCGAACTCCGTGATAAGCGTGTGATCGTTCAGACGAATCATAGTTATGGTAACGAAGGTTATCAGGCCGGAACAGTCATCCCCAAGCTTTGCGTCCAATATTATAATTCCAATTTATATTTAAAATTAGGTTTAAATTTATTTAATTGCAAGATCGGCAAAAATAACACTTGACAAAACTATTTCTTAGAAAACGTCTATAATAAATAAAGTTCATGATTTATTGGACTGTAATAGTAGTAACTTAAATTTACTGCTCATTAGCAGTATGTTACCATACACTAATTTGTATTGTTTAATAAGTAGTTATATAATATATTTCAATGAAGGCTTATTGATGTATGTAAATACACGCCATCTTTTACGTTCCGACTCCGGCATATATACGGCATAATTTTTGCTAGTCAATAAAATAATTTTTAGACTCCAGTTTAATATGTTGGTCTATATACCAATTATATTGTTGTGTTATTTACACACATTGTTGTGTACCTAACTCAACTGTTCATGCTTCTAATCAATTTTTGTGTACACATCGTATACATATTTTGTACATGATATATAAAGAAATAATCCAGCCAGCAATATGCTAGATGCAAACCCCGACTGGAGAGCGACCCGCCCCTGGTCGCTTTTAAAATATCGTTGAGTGGAGCGGGTCGCTCTGCGACAATAATATGGTCGCTCCCCAGTCGAGTGTCACACTGTGTGGTCAACACTCGTCACACATCACTTTCATAGACGAAAACTGTCCGTTTTTATTATCCTGAACAGAGGATCTCGTGTGGCCATCAAAGAGATAGAAAAGATACATGACGTCACTCTAGGTTATATTTCTTTGTTTCAAGCAATGTTTTATTAAAGATGACGTATATTCATATTGCGCGGTGCTCGCGCAATATTTTTTTTTTTTTCCTTTGTTCCTTTACGACATAAACATGCTTACAGCGACAGATAATACGGTACAAATAATATAGAAAAGAATAGCTATATGTTTAGACTTGCGCTTGAAATACGCGTCGTAATCAAAATTTCTACAATTGACTTAATTTTGCCGCCTCAGTTTCCGCGCGGTTGTACGACATCTACCTCATATAAACATATAATATCATTGGCTTCAAGACGTATTTTGAGCTGCAAGCTTCAGTGTCATAGATATCATCTTCCCGATCTCAGATTATATAAATTTGATTGTAGTAAATAACTATTCTATATAATATATGGGTTTGAACTTTGGTTTGTTCTCTGAAGTAAGGAAACCAGCAGGCCTAGCCAAGATGCTTTCAACTTTCTATATCGCCAATGGAATTGATAACAAAATGTATGGGGATGACGCAGACTGGGCTGCGTTCAGGAACGGCTTCGTCCAAATATTGATCGACCAATATTTGATCGATGTCTCACGAACGGCTTACATTGAGAGAAGAAGTCACTTACATTGATCATAGATTACGTGATAGTTACTACTGCATATGTCACTTTTGACAGCCGATCAAGATTTGATCGATTCTAGAGATAGAAAAATTATGGTCTAGTCGACCATAATTTGGTCTGACTGGTTGAAGTGAACGGTCATGATCAAATATTGGGTGGAGCAAATAATGCTCTAATTGAGCTCGTGAACGCCGCATATCTGCTGTCAGAGCAAGATATGGCTTGGCTGAAGCCGCACCCGAACGCAACCCTAGGTTTGTTATCACAGATTAACCTGTAGCGTTTAATTAGGTATAATCTATGTAGCTAGCTAATATTCAGCATTGCCAGATTATGCCTTTTGCACATTTTGCGTTATATTTTACGGTCATGCGTTCTCTTTTCGTTCTCATCTTGCGTGCGTTCATTTAGTTCCTTTTTGTATATTAGTTAATATTTCACCACTATGGACAGCGCCACGGTTGGAACAGAGCGGGGCGCGCGGCATATGTCACAAGTACAACTTGTGTTGCACTTGTGACATACAACACAAGTTGCACACCAGTCACCGAGACGCCCTCGCCGGCCGACAACAAATCCGCGAGCCCTGTCATTAATTTTATAGTTAATAAATTTTAAATTTTCGCCATTTATACATCCTGGTTACAACAAAAGCACGTTTTCAATCGAAGTTTAACCGTGTGTCAGCTACACATATTAAACTGAACTACGTTCTACGTACACTACATCTGAAATACGTACCTACAGTAGTAGTACCGTAGTGCTGTAAATATAATATGTTCAGACATAGGCGGGCATCAAATGTTTCAATTTATAACTTCTAACTTACTACAAACACACATTGATTTATAATGTATATGTATTATATTTGTTAACATTAGCGTTCCTTTACAGCGAATTTCGTTCCTTTTTAGACATCTTTGCGTTCTTAATCTCTAATCACTGCTGGCAGCACTGGTTAAAATTCTTCCATATTTTTGACGACACATGGTAATGTTTTATATTGAATTATTGATATAACATAACTTCCTCGTTCAAAACTGTGTCTCCCAGTACAAACAATAATAAATTTAGTGTAAGAGACAAATGTCTGACGGTCAATTCAGTGATCACGAGAATGATCTATCCACAAAGGTTAAGGCGGTCAGGGTAAGCTACGTATACCTCATGATTTTCAATTTTACCCAAATCTTAGAGAAGATTCAAATCTAAGATTCTAATCTTTACTACCTACTAGTGCAATTTATATATCTCATAAATTTCTATGTTCCAGTTTTCTGATACACCACAAATTAAAACCCTCAGCAGTAACGAAGACGATGGATTCGATTCAGACGAATACTTCTACGATTCAGACGACCCACAAGCCAACAGAGATCATACGAATACACAAGCCCCTTCTAGCAAAATAAACGCGTTCCAGCCTACAGAAAAGCTATTCAAAAAATATGTGCATAAAATTAATGTTGACAAATATGAGCCAATATCTAATAGCATGCAGAAATTTTTAGATCAAAGTGATAGAAAATATGACAATGACAGAGTGCGGATAAAAGATAAACATGACAGAGCAACAGCAGAACAGGTAATGGATCCTCGCACTAAAATGATTCTTTTCAAACTTCTCAATCGAGGCATTATCAATGAGATTAATGGTTGCATATCCACAGGTAAAGAAGCTAATGTTTATCATGCAACTTCTAAAGATGGAAGAGACTATGCCATTAAAATATTTAAAACCTCAATTCTTGTATTCAAAGATAGAGATAAGTATGTATCTGGAGAATATAGGTTCAGGAATGGGTATTGTAGATCTAATCCTCGTAAAATGGTGCGGACATGGGCTGAAAAAGAAATGAGAAATCTTGTACGGATGTACAATGCAAAGCTCAATGTTCCAGAACCAATAATTCTCCGGAGTCATGTATTGGTGATGTCTTTTATGGGAGAACAGGGCTGGCCATCCCCAAAACTTAAAGATGTTGAGATATCACAGTCGACTGCGAGAACTTTGTATAGAGAATGTGTTGTATTAATGTGGAAAATGTTTAACATCTGCAAGCTTGTTCATGCTGACTTGTCAGAATTTAACTTGCTCTATCACCAAGGAAATGTGGTTATTATTGATGTGTCCCAGTCTGTAGAACATGATCATCCGCATGCTTTTGAATTTCTGAGAAAAGATTGCACAAACATATCAGATTTCTTTAGAAAGAGAGGTGTCGCAACTTTGACAGTTAAGGAGCTGTTTGACTTCATCACGGATGCCACAATTAACGAGAGTAATTTAGAGGAATGTTTGGAAAAACTGTCAGATAAAGTAGCCTCCAGGGATTTTGAAGAAATGACTGCACAGGAGCAGATTGAAGAAGAAGCCTTTAAAAACATTTACATTCCGAAGAGACTTACTGAGGTATGTTATATTTTTAACACACTGTTTTGTTTAATCATTTAGTTATAAATATATGACAGAAAATAAAACACAAACAGGCTAACTTACTTCAGATCAATGGATACCTAAAATTCTCTTTCTCCGTGAAATACTAAACAGGTCATAAAGTATTTAAATGCATGACTTGCATATTAATAAAATAAAGCACATACCTACTTGCTGAATAATCACATTTTTCTGATGTTCTAAATTATAGTATCTAGAACATTGCCGTTTTACTAATATAAGTTTTTCAACTGACATAGTGACTAATACAAGAATTAGTATTACTGTCTGGATATTTACCATGCCTATTCTAGGCCGGTACCACCCGGCCGTGGTGGTACCGGCCTAGAATAGTACTCCCCCATCTCTTCCCGTGGGTGCCGTAAGAGTCGGCTAAGGGATAACGTACCAGGAGGTGGGCAGCAGCGCCTTCTGAGGATCGGAAATCATACTGCGCTCGCCAACCCGCCTGCCAAGCGTGGCGAGTATTGGCAAATCCCCCCTATATGGGGGAGGCATACGTCCAGCAGTGGACGCACATGGCTGAGAAAAGAAAAAAAGAATTTACCATGTATTTTCTCAATATTCGGAACAGTATCATGCACCATGTTCATAAGTGCACCCTTCTGGGGGAGGTGTTCTTTAAGAGCAGACAAATCAGTCTGTCCTCATTCTTCTATGTTTGTTGCGTTTAATGGTGTTACCTCTATCACTATTACAAAAGTTAATCATATCTCAATTTTTAGCTCAACATATCTGATAAGCAACTTTCTGTTTTGTCTGATTGATATACAACTCGCCATAGCTTATATCTACCCGATAAACCCCTGGCTTTTCTGAGGAAAGCTGTCTTTAGGCATACACATCATTTGAGCAATATTTTTTAAGGGAGTGTATAGTTTTAATAGAGTATTGAGGAAAATGAGGCAATTATTATATAAAATGATAAATTCAGACCTCCAGTGGAGTGCTACGAAAGTTTTAATAGAGTATTGAGGAAAATGAGGCAATTATTATATAAAATGATAAATTCAGACCTCCAGTGGAGTGCTACCATACCTTAGGTGGACAAAGCAACAGGACTGTATTCTTTAGTCAAGTCGGTTCAAGTCCACTGGTAGCTGAATTTTTTCACTCAAATAATTTGAACATAAAAATGCTTGTCCCTGCCGCTATACACCTAGGAAGTCTGGCTCCCACTTCATATACATTCCTCAGTAGGATTTCCCGAACATGTGGGAGTTACCAGTCAATGTATTCTGCATTACATATCATATGCGCAGTTGGTACGTGATGTTACTACAGAGTTCAGATTTGAGGATGGTGATGTGATTCGGCATGTAGGCATCGGTCTGTGCGAGTCAATAAGCCTTGAGGCTTACAGGTCCTCTTAGTCTGTGTATTCAGAAGGCAACCTTGGGAATAGCTCCAGTGTATTATTAAAAACTGGAGCTATATAGCTTCTCAACATGGTAAAGGTTACAAAAACAGAAACATGGACCAAATGTTAATCAGCATTTAAATGAAGAATTCTGTTGCATAATGGAATAAATAACAATATATTTTATATGTTTTAAGTTCGGTAGTTTGACACACATTTAAATTAAATAACCCAAAAAAACACAATTAACACATCTCTTAGGTAGGCTCTTTACTTTTATGCTTTGTTGTTATAGGGGCCAAAGTAGTACACACTGTTGTAATTTCATCCGGATGAATAACCTTGTATAAAAATTGTTGTGTGAAATTTGGAACAAGCTATCTTCATTCTAAACTTTACACCATCATAATATTTCCTATTCATATTCTAATACTTCTGAAAGGTTGTCAATTACTTTATTAAATTAAGAACTGACGTTATGACTATTACATGTCGGTGTACAAAACAATATAGTGTAGAGAAGATTAATTCTTTTCTCAGGTTATCAATTATGAACGGGACATAACCAAAGCAAAGACAGGTCACACAGAAGACCTTGCCTACAAAAAGATTGCAGGCTTCAATGAAGACCTGACAGGCACAGTGGACAAACCTGACATATTGCAAGGTGATATGTCTGAAACTGAATCAGGAAACAGCTCCGATGATGAAAGGGAAGATGGAGACAGTAAGTGTAGAAAATGCTTTACATTTTTTAGAAAGAGTTTTAGATCTGTATCTGCAGAGAAAAAAAAATCTCAGAAAGAAGGCAAACCGCGATCTCATCCGTGAGCATACTTTCTACCCCGTACACTCCTAGAAAAAGATCACCGAAAGTGGTTGAAACTTTAGTTGGAATACTCTGACTTAATATGTGAGTAACTCCCGTGTTTTATATATATTCATAATTTCATAAAGATTATATCTAAAATGTACCATGAGCCACTATTACAATACACAAAATCAATTATTATTTTTTAATGTCAATCAACTTGTGAACACATTTACATAATGTTGTGGGTAAGATTACGAATTTGTTAGGTTTTATAGATTTTCCTGATTTTAGACATAGTTTTGACTTGCTTTTTTTTCAGCTAATTTACAAAACCTCACCTGTTTAATTATGCATCATCAAGACAATTATTCTGTTGAGATAACAGCAAAGTTACAGCAGCTATTCTATAAATTTACATAATTGATGGCAAATATTTTTGTCTGAATCTGGCCGAAAACTATTTGGGATATGGAGCCAACCATTTATTTACGAAGAATAGAAGTTCAAAATTGTATAGCCTCAATATTTACTGGAGTTTATTTCCGAATCATTCGCCAGAGGTTCACGGACATCTGTCTTCCATGTTTTATCACTAAAATTAAAACTAGGCTAGGTAGTTTGCAAGCCAGACTAGGTACTTTGCAAAAGTATGAGGAATTTTATTTCTATCACAGTGATTTGCAAATTTATGTTGGTTTTTTTTATACTTTGTAGACTTAGCGCTTGACCACTTTCTCACTTCATCACTTGATGGTCAGTGAGGATGTGATTGATGGTGTAGTCACGCTAATCCAAGATGTTTACTCGTTCTCAAATATTGCAGACTGAATCTAACACATAACTAGGTGTTTGGTGAGAGTTTATAATAATCCGGAAGTATTATAGTATTATCATAAATACATACATTATTTGTACAGCTCAGCGTTACAATCTAACTTACGATAATCATAACATTATGTTCGTTTTACAGACTAGGACCGCCTTTTAAAACTTTCAAACAATTTGTTGTTTTAGTTTAAATAGTTCTCATTAAATCAATAAGTACAAGATATTTAGATGTAACATAACATAATAATTGTTTTTATACGTACTACTTCGCTTTTTGCACGTTTACAGCACAAATGTGTTAATATCATATAGATTAAAGTAATATAAAAAAAAAATTGGTTGTCTGTAAAGTCGGTTCACGGGCGATAGATTTACGTGATAACGACATAATCATGTATGACTTTGACTTTGAATTTGACTGAATTTGACTTTGACATTGACATTTACTTTGACTTTGATTATTTTATGTAATACAAAACTCAGGTGGAACGTTACGCGGAACGCTACACGGAACGTTACTATTTTTCATTTTGGCATTCATCAATTTATAAAACGTTATCACGTCAATAATTAAAAATGTTTCAATACCTATAATATTAGCTTGAATCATTACGAGAATTTCATTTTCGTAACGGAAATAGAAAGATATTATTATAGTGGCGAATTTTTTCAAGTTTGTTTATCTACTCAAATCAGCTGTAGCTGTCGATCTCTCAGCTGTCAGAAAAGGCTCACAAAGGACCCAGCCTCGGAGGTGGGTCAAAAGTGGCAGATCACGGTGGCGTTTTTAACACTTTTCGTGCATTTCGAACGATGAACGAAAACAGTTCAAAACGCCTCCTGTGCCTAAACGAACGCGAAACGTGAGCGTTTTGGGAGTTTTTAACTATCCCTAGGCCATCCCCAACGCACGGTATGAGCTCACCTAGATGTCTGATACGGAGACACCACAGGTGGCGGAAAGAACAGTATCTTGAACAATAATTGCTAGTAAAATTCTTTATTTTCTAAATTTGTACTACCTATAAATTCCAGATTCGAAATTCAAACCCAGTGCCCGACCACGCGACGAATCGCCAAACAGTAAAAAGGCGCGCAAAAAAGCTATCAAAGAAGAAAAAGCGGAAAGAAGGAAAACGAAAACTCCTAAGCACATCAAAAAGAGAAGAGACAAAGGCTCGGGAAAGAAATAGGTATATTATGTTCTTATTTTTAACCCGTAAAATATATTTTTGAAAGAGCAATGTTTGGTTGTTAAGTAGTATAATAAATACTTAATGACATAGAGATATGAAAAAGTGTTGCACTAACTTGTTTAATACATAATTTTGGTTTACATCTATGTATTTTTTTTTTGTTTTTGCCATTTACCTGCAAAGTATGGAACGAGCTTCCTCCCTCAGATGCTCCCGAGTAGGTACAATATGGGATTCTTCAAAAGGAGAGTTAACAGATTCGTAATAAAGATGGCAACTTATCTTAATGCCCCTACTATGTTTACAGATATCCATAGGCGACGGTGATCGCTTACCATCACACCTGTCTGCTTGTTTGCCACCTAACATAAATAATAAACATTATTTGATGGTCAGGATGGTCTAAGACCATATTTAACTTGTATCTTTTCTAGTCTCCTCGAGATAATTGCGTTTTTTCTACAAAACAGATGGTTTCATCTCTTTGTGACAAATTAAAGAAGTCTGTTGTATGTATTGCTTCCGGGCTGTTTGGCCGTGGTCTATGTGAAACTTGTGTTCCAGTAGTAGTCTCAGTATCAGAGGCGACGCCGCGAAGGAGAGGTCTACGCTCTTGTCGCCGCTCGGACCTGAACCACTGAAGATGTCGACCGCAGTGATCGACGAAACGTCTGGAACACAAGTTTCACATAGACCACGGCCAAACAGCCTGGAAGCAATACATACAACATGCAACGCCGGCCGTGAATGCCTTAGAGTTTACATAAAGAAGTCTGGTTAGTATGAAATTGCTGACATAGTTCACCAAAGGCCCTCTCAAACTCACTGTGGCCTCAGCTTTTTAACACAATCTATAAATCCTTCCAAAGAAATTGTCACTATATTTAGCGGTACATCTTGAGAAGTTGGCATGTATATTAGGGAGTGTCCAGATCTGATGAATGCACAACTCGCGCGCCGTTCGCGCATTCGTCAGGTCTTAGGACAGCCTTCCTCAGGACAGAGCCTTATGTAAAGGTAATCCTAAACGGTTGATGACGTGACCTTATCTAATATTTGTAGTTACTGTATTTTCTTTTGTCTGTTTAGAAATGCAGTTAGACACTGGATTGACATGGTGACGTTGCTGCAACTTTGGGACAATAAGCGCATGCCCGGCGGGAGACCTCACCGACAGCTGATCAACTAACCTCTTCTCTATAATTTGAACAATTTAAACATTCATGAATCATGGTCTCTATGGTCCTTGTAAGCAAGCTCAATCTTGCACAACGAGCTTTGGCGAGCGCTATGCTCGAGGTTTCGCTACGCGATCGAATCAGAAATGAGGACATCCGTAGAAGAACGAAAATCACCAATATAGCCCCGCAGAATAGCCAGTTGAAGTGGCAGTGGGCAGGGCACATAGCTCGAAGCGATCAACTATTGTGGTCGAAAGTTCTCGTATGGAGACCACGGACTGGCAAACGCAGCGTAGGACGGCCACCGATAAGGTGAACATTCGACCTGACTAAGATCGCAAGAAAGGGCTGGATGCGGGCCGCTTCTAACTGGTCCTTGTGGAAATCAATGTGGAAGGCGTACGACGAAGCATTCATAAAATAAAGTCACAGTGCCGATATTCAATTGGTTACCAGTTAACTAGGTCCTTATCTTGCATGGCCATCGCTCTGTCACATCCAGCTTACGTTATAAAAAAAATGTTACTATAAAATGGAACCGACTTCAACACCCAAAAGTTTGAAATAACTTATTGATGACCATGATAGTTTAAAAGGAACTGATATCAAAATATTGTGCTCATGGTACCGACTTCGACAAGTTATTTCATACTTTTGAGTGTTGAAGTCGGTTCCATTTTTTGGTAAAAAATATTTTTTTCACCCTTTTTAGTGACCTCTGTTACTCATGGGATCAATTGTCATTGTGGTGAGGTATGTTCGCCGATGTCTTCAACCGCTTCTATAATATCATGTAGGTATATGCACGCATTTTTCAGTTTTTGATTTGTAACTCAAATAGTGCCCGTCCGATTTTGATGGAATTTAAATGGGACCACACGGGAAGCACCAGCTTTCAAATGAAAAAAAGAACGATCAAAATCGGTTTACCCTGTCGGAAGTTATGCGTCATAATCCTGATGAAGGCTTCCGGAAGAAACCAAACCGCTGCATACGCAACGAGATATAATACCGAATACCTCGGACGTCGACGACAATATTTTTCCCGCCCCGTGTGAGTACACGCTACCGTCACGTCCTTGTCTCCGTGACATATTATGCTCTTTCATATACATTTTGTATGAAACGATATTTCCAAGACTTCACTTACCGTACCCGTCTCGTATGCAAAGCGGCGGCCTTATATTGTCGATCGTGATATCGACAACGCGTTAGTTACACGTTAAATACGTTTTGAATATTAGGGGCTAAAGTTTGAAATTGCCTTTGTATAGAATAACAGATACTTTGAATTGACATAAAACCTTCATCGTTTGAGATGTTAAAATGAAACTGAACTTTTAAAAAATTCGCTACATTCTATTTTCGGCTATCAATTGTTTTTTTATTAAGCTTAGACGGGAAATGGACTCTTCGAAAATCCGAGCATAGATAAGTAACTATATACTGAGAAATCCTAGTCGTTTTTTAATATGAGTTCCAACGCGGCAGAAACGGCTCGCAATATCTACGCTGCGTTTAAAGAAGTGACTGCGTTACGAACGATATTCCTTAATTATTCTACCTGATAAATATAAATTAGGTATTTTTTATAATGTATGTATTTATTGTTAAAGAAAATAAAACAAATTTATATATTCTCTGTGTCCAAGTTTGTGATTTAATTATTAAAGTACAAAATCCGCTCTTAATCCTAGAAAATATGTATTATATGTACACTATATCCTATCACCATTTTGTACATTGGTAATAAATACAAGCCGGCATATTAGCCTAATTTAGGCTTTAGGCGGACTTGCACAATCATCAAAGGAGGATGGCAGAACCAGCCTTGCTCCCGAAAAACTAGATTACAACCCGTTCATGTATTCTTTATATATGAAAATTTAGATTATATTTTTGTGGATTCCGTGAATAATTTGCATTATTTATAAAGTTGGGAATCAGAAGTACTTTTATTTTATTTATTTATGTGGTGTTTCTAGTTTTCGAACGCAACATATAGTTCTCATTATGTTTGTTGCGTTACTTACGCTGTGACATTAATTGTTATTGTTACTCTATAATCTGTAGTCAGCTGCTCTGTAGACCCGGACTACGTTCATAAACACACCCATGCTTAGTTTATTCCAGAATGTAATAAGTTATCTGTATCTGTAGCGCGATCCATGCAATATTGCTTTCTCTGTCTACGATGCTATAGATGGATAGCGAACCATTGAATGGTTCGCATATGGACGTGTAGTTAGCATACTGATACAGATGATTTTCCATGATAACTTTTTACTCCCAACTTCTAGGAAAATGATTGAATATACAATGTATTTATTGCTCTATCGATACGTATAAGTTTTATTCATGAATGCGGTTTTTTTCTTCTAGGCTGCAAATGTATGGGAGTCTGCCATCCTCCTTTGTCTATTAGCGTTGCCAAAGACTTGATATATTACCACAGTTAGGTATAGGTATTCATACCAATGTTACCCATATTTGCTAAGTAGGAAAGAAAAGAAAATAATTTGAGAGCTATTAGAATGCTTACAATTTTAGAAGTATTAAGTTTGTTTTAACTTTTACTAAATTTAGTGGCCATTAATGCGTACAATTGCGAAGTTTGGCTTCTCTTGCGAATACTTATATGCTATGAATTACTAGTCAATTTCACTTGATAGCTCCACAAATGAATACTTTGTTCTTTCCTGATCATTTGGTTCGGAACAATTCTATTTAAAATATTAATAGTCAATATCATCGTCTCAGTTCTGATTGGAATTAGGCCATGTCTAATTATCTTCCTGGCAATGGAAGCAGGGATGGGTCCAGAATTTTGGTGCTGAAGGTAGGATTCTTGTCACTACTTTTGAGAACGGGGGAGAGGAAGACGGGCTCCAAAATTGTTTTTTAACTGACATGATACCAATATTAATCTTAACTTAAACTAAATTGAGACTCTTTAATCCCCCTTTTGTAACGCCAGTGAATTGAATCACTATTTGACATGGGTAACAGCATTCGTTATATTACCCTATTTTTAAAGTATCTTATAGTAAATATTAGAAATATAATATATTTACATCCAGCCAAATTAATGTTTAGGACACGTCATTGTATACCTACTTTATTCAATGTCATATAATTTTAAAGTCATTTTATTACCCCTTCCAAAAAAGAAGACATGGAATCTTACAGTTTATAAGAAATCATTTAGAATCAGCCTGATTTTTTTTCTACAGGGCATAAAACATCAATTAGCGTGTTTTTAAATTTAACCACAAATCCGCTAATTCTCGAATATATCTGATCTGCTGATCAATAATTTATTTATCAACTTAAATGCAAAGCCCTGTATTATAAATCTAATACTAAGTACTGTTAAATAAGTTTAAAGTATCAAATGACATTGAAACATTTGTACCTACTTACAAAACATAGTAATATCACAATTTTATTTAGTAAAGGTACGATCTCGGCTGCACGCAGCAGTGCTGCCGAAGCACTACTGGTTCCCATACATTGTCTAGGTTCATATGAGATTCATGATCAGTACAGACGCGTCCGCCGCAGAGAACGTACGTGATTGTTGACAAGTGAATTGGCCACAAAAAGATGAATTTCTCTGATTTACAAGAGGAACCATTACTATCATCTTATTTAGCCATCAACCACATACATGCAGCCCTTTATGATAGCAATCTTACTAATTATCGTATCTCGCAACACTGCCGCTTTGTTTGGAACAGAATCAGCGCGGCAGGCCACACTGAGCACCAGACGTGCAGCCGAGATCAGAATCATACGCAAACCCTATTAGTTACGTGGCGAATCTCCATCTCAACCCTATGTAGCTAATAGATCTGTACAAGACCATAAGACCTATCATTGTAATTATTTCAAACGAGACAGAACTGGTTTCGATGTCAAGGTAATTTAATAGGACATCTGGTTTTGCGAAGTGGCAGTAAACTTCGCTACAATCCAGAGGGCTCCTGTTAAAGCCAAATATTGTTAGGACCATAGCGACTATGCCGCAGCGGATGAAAGATGTCTTCATTAGAATGTTCATGAGTAGGGGAATCTGATGAGCGAAGTCAAATCCGTAGATGCCGAGGCCCAGGAATGGCCCGATGACAGCTGGTCCGATTGCGCAACCGTTCTGAAAATCATAAGACAAAGTTACAAGGACAATATAGGGCACGCCCATGTAAATCATTTTAAAATAACTACTGCAATGGTAAGAACTTTCAGGCATATCAGCTCAAGTCTCCTCATTCAATCCTTAGCTGGTGATTACCAGTTCTATTGTTGGTTATCAGTAGGTGAATCACAATCTCGTTGGTTTGCTAGCAACTTACAGCCCGCAAAGAATAATATGATTTCACGGTATATACCTTACTACCTATATCATAGTGAATATTTTGTAAAAATAAACTAGAGGTTAGGTTTGGCCTACCTACCAGGTAGGTAGGTACTATACTCACCCGAACATTGAACAAAGAGCCGATTGCAAGTCCCATCCCCTCGGCCGAGAGCGACACCACGTTTCCAACGACGCAGAAGACCCCGAATCTTGTTACAGTAAATGGCACGCCTGCCATAAAAAACACTATGGTACAGAATACAATGTTCAATGTCACTTGCACTGGCAGTTTGGACACTGTCAAAGCGGCGTAGTAAGGAGTCAGACTGTACCAGCAATTGAAGTGTTCCTTCTTGACTAATTTCACTTCTTGTGGATCTGAAATAATTGAAGGATTTTGTTAGATATAGGTACTTAATAGAAAAAAAGACTTGCGACTTATGTCGTTCTTACTGTCATACAGTGGATTGTTGTATATCTCTGTGATACCTATTGTTTAAAGATCTACCATGATGTGTTGCTAAATGATTTGGTGTCTTGCTTATCGCGCGTTGCGAAAGAGGGCTAGACGGAAAAAATTGGGACCAAAAGTTGTAACGACACTGACGGAACGGCAACATCGCGTGGGATCCATCGCTGCGTCGCGTCGGCCGGTATATCAGAGCGGCAAGACGCTGCTCCCGGTCAGAGCGAAACGGCAACGCCGCATCGCTTCTGACGAGGTAATTTACATTCAGGATTCCAAAGTCAAATTAATTCGTAGAACTTATCGTAATAACAAAAATGATTCCTGACGGTGTTTCTGTACATGTATATAGAGTGCATATATATATATATACATGTGTGTGTGTGTATACTTGTACAATACAATGCACAAATGTACGTACAATATTTTTGCTTTTTCTCGAAATCACACATCTAACCATATTTATTATCTAAAAAGAAAGAATTATCCGTAGACAATAAGACATCATTTTCATATTCATCAGCATCATCAGCCATAGGGCACCCACTGTTAGACATATGCGTCCCCCGTTGATCTTCACAAGGACCGAGTGGAAGCGGCACGCATCCAGCCTTTTCCAGCGGTCTTCGGTCGTCTGTCCTTGTCTCTTGTCGGTAGCAGTCTATATGTTGCGCTTGGCAGTCCGTGGTCTTTGAAGAACCTTTCGGCCCCAAACGCTATCACTTCTTTGAGCTATGTGCCCTGCCCAATGCCACTTCAACTTGCTAATCCGCTGAGCTATGTCGGTGACTATCGTTCTTCTACGGATCTCCATTTCTGATTCGATCTCTCAGTGCCACAAAGATAGGTTGCGCTAACCGAGTTACCTTTTAAAAACGAAATAAAAGTAAATAAATAAATATGGGACAACATTCACACAAGGTCTTCAGGTCACAAACTAGGCAGAGCCTGTACTATGGTAACCTGATGACTGATATATATATACTTATATACATATACACACCCAAACACGGGTCAAACAGACATGTTCATACACACGAATGTTTGACCTGTCCGGGAATCGAACCCGGGACCAGCGGCTCAGAAGGCAGAGTGCTACCATCTGCGCCAACCGACCAGTCAATCAAAAGTCAAATAAATATACTTACAAACTAGTACAGGCACCATAATCTGCGTGTACGCAAAGAATATGACCAGACCGACACACAGCTTCAAATGATTGAACATTTGAGTTCCATCGTTGGCCATATTAAAGAAACATATTCCTATTAGCACCCCGCACATTACGTGATGAATCAGCTGTATCCAAAGCCCTGAAATATTAAGGTTCAGAATTAATAGTTTTAAATTTATTACTGTTTAACTTTACATAAGTAGGTATGTAAAGACGTTACTAAGTAATTTTACCTACATGTAAGACTAGCATTATGACATCATTTTGATTCTTTTCAGTTTATTTTGTTGTCTTACGTGTTGAAAAATAAACTTAAAAATAATACCACTTATGACTCTTATGAAAACAGTTCATAAAGGTTGTCTGATTGAACAAAATTTGATTTCATTCAAACATTTTCGCTTGATCTGTGTTACCAGAAGAAAAGAAAAGTCTAGAAATATGCTTAGTAATTTTTTTTTAACTCGTAGGTCATCTGTAAAGTATATTTTTGTGTTATTATAAATAAACACACATGATCAGGATTTGTCCCACCCCTTCTGGCCTGTAAAACAGCCGCAAACCTCAGCGATGTCATCGGCGCCTCCTCAACACTTAGCATGCAAGTGTTAGAAGGCATTAATTTATTTATACATATATTAAGAAAAGCATTATTTTCAAGCAAAATGTTCGTAAGTGTATACTACCCATAACAAGAATATAAAATAACCACCCAAAACTGATTCTCAAATAAATTAATTGAATCTTAAATTTTTTTTAAATCTAGCTAAATAACTAACCAGTTAATTTGGATCTCAATGACGCTTTAGCATTAATCTTGTTCAAAGGAGTCAGAAGGAATCTCAGAGAAACCGCATGCAATCGTGATAAATATGATTAGATGTTATTAAAATTAAGCAAAGTTAACTAGAGGAGTTTTCTTTTGAAAAAGCGATTTTAATACGTCAAACGAACATTCATTACATAATTTAGCCTTACCTTGCCGATTTCTAGATATTTGTTTTATCATTCTGAACAATAATATCGTGAATTGTTCAAAAAATGAGGTTGGATATCGACAGGAATCGTTTGAAACTTGAACTTTCATCCATGCCATCGAAGAGTTCAGTTGTGATGCTTGACTTGAGAGCGAGCTTAGTGATACACTGGACTCTTTATACTGTGGTACTTTGTATGTGCATTTCTCGTTGGAAAGCATTATTTCAGTCTCTGTGTCATTTTCGTCCACTTGGTAACAGATTTTGAGCTGGAGATTGTTGACGGGTTCGTTAGCAGTAGTATCTAGTTTGGCTGATTTATATAATTTTCCATTGAGGATTTCGTTGGATAAAACACTGATATTGGCTGCGTTTTCTGTAAGCTCCATTACTGGAAATAGATTAAGAAAATGATGCATAAACTAGTAATGAGGTACCTGCATGCAAATGTACCTAATCATTCTTATTTTTTGTAATTTCCAATCTTACGAGATCTTTACAAGTTCAAAACCTTTAGTCATGAAATAATGAGTAATGATTTTGGAACATTAACAATAAGCGGGTAGTTATCACGACACTTAACTATAGTTTTGTTATTAAAACCGATTCGGTTTTGACATATTATATATTTGCTTTTGTTTTTCTTAAATACAGCTAAAACCAAAGCGATGTTGCCTACATAAATTACTTATATAATAAATGATCTTTACTAACCTTAGTGTTTTCACATATTCCATGTGCCACTTCTGTGAATTCTGCCAGGCTACATAGAAAAATATCTACTTGTTTGGAAATTCGATTTAGTATTACTATCGCATTACTATAGTATTACTATATGAATCTATATTGTGTCAAAACCACGCCAGTTTTAATAACTAAACTATAGTCAAGTGTCGTGAAATCTACCCGCTTTTTGTTAATATTCCGGGTTCCGACTAGTTCTAGGTACTTACCTACTTGTCGGAACTGACTAGGTAGGTACTAAGCAAACCGCGTCTGCGAGCGCTGCGTATTCTTTGAAAAAGACTACCGAATGTTGTGGAAACTATAGTCGGAATGGAACCCTCTGACTTACCACGTGAGTAATTCCCGTGTTTTATACGTTCTGTAACCTGACTGTAGTTACGATGCTACCGGAAGATAAGGTGTATGTTCGGACAGATATAGACATATCCGATGAATTGATAGACCTTAAAATAGCTTAGATTACAAGTATGTAACGTAAGTACTAGCGACTTAAGTAGGCCTACTTACCAGTAAAATCCGAGATTATCGCCGAAATCTCGAATTAAACGACAAATTTGCAGTCAAACAATGTGATTAGATCCGATCACGGAACGGATAACTAGATTGGTGCAAATGGTCGATAAGTCACTAAGGCCCGCCTTAGTGACTTATCGACCCAGTCCGGCTTCGCAGTAGTGTAATTTAAAATTTCATACTCGATGTTATTTAGGATGTTCTTAACATATAAACCTTCCGGAACAAAATCTACATGGTGTTGAAAACGGTTTCCAAATCCGTTGCGTGGTCTTTAGTAGGTACGAACGAATAAAGAGACAGGCACGGAGGGCGTCTTCCTTATATACTAGTTATATGTAAGACTGATCAAATAAGATAAAATCTATACATGCGGTATAGTTTTTATCGGTATGTTCTTAGATAAGGAAAATAGAGAATGCTCATATGCCTAATTATGTATACGGTTGGATATTTTATGCCTGGCTTTAGTTAGTACCTATTTATAGGCTCAAGCCTAAACTTTTTGTGAATCAACAAAAACAAACCAAGCCCGATGGTTCCGACCTTTAACATCAGTCAGTACCTATTCGGTATGCCGAAAAGTTAAGGTCATACATACATAGCCTTAACTTTGCTCATATCGATCAATAATGTCTGATTACAAGGAAAAGTGCGATTAAATAATAACAACGCAATCACAACTTCAATTAATACATTTACTAGCTGACCCGGCGAACTTCGTACCTACCGCCTAACAGTCGATTCTTTAATTATTTTCATTAATACTTATTCTGCTATTCGGGACACCGCACCGGGTCAGCTAGTAAGATGAAAAAAGAAAAAAGAAAGTTGATATGTTAACAATAAAAATAAAACGTCACTCAATTGTTTTGCCTTCCCGGAACCCACCACTAACACTTAAACTTTATGGTATGGTATTATAGTTCAAATTGACGTTTAAGTATTATTACGAATCTTTTGTATGGTAATATAGAAAAGTATTGTTTTATACTTTTTCAGGCATTTTTTTAATTTTTTCTCTTCGTAAGAACCATCGTCGTACTTCAAGGAATATTATAAAAAAAGAATTAGCGAAATCGGTTCAGCTGCTCTCGATATTTGCGCTTAGCAACACATTCAGCTATTTATTTTTATATTATAGAAAATATTCAATGTGGTCTATGAGTTACGAGAGAATATCTTCTATATGCATACCCGTCGTTGAACGCGTTATCGCAAAATATAGTGATTTATCGTTTGCTAACGACAGAGATATTGAATACTTTAAAATACTTTAAAATTATTATGATGTCAAGAAAACGTAAACTCATGTATCGTCTGTATTGTAAGCATACCTACTCGATATGATTTATTTATTTATAACTTTTTTCTTTTTTCATTTATAATATACATATTATTGCGGCCATTCTACATGATGTATTGTGAGGAACGGATGAGACTGAGTCTCACAACACGGGATTTATCCTAGTGTGGAATTCAGGGCACATGGCAATGTATTACTCGCATGTTATTAAGTCAGGAAAGAAATAAACTATTATTATTATTATTGAGGCTCAAAGATTTATTGCATATCAGGGATATCGTTTCCATAGTTACGTTTTCTTATGGTTTCGACACTAGATTAGACTGTCTTGTGGAGAGAAGTCCGCATTATATTTTTTAGATTTAAGGACAGAACTGTAGAGTTGCGCAATTATAAAAAAAAATAGTTAAACAATTATTAAGACAGCGTCAATGTACTTCGGAGCTGAGTATGGTGCGCTGGTTTTCAAACTATTGCTAGCGATATCAAGGGACAATCCACGGCTTAAAGCTATTTAATAGTGTACTTACTAAAATCAGCAGGGTTATGGTGTCTGGGGCAGGGAAGTCCTACGCTCTGTAGGAATGGAACAATGGCGGCAGTCTCGCCTTGGTATATGCATTGTCCATCTGCTAACACGTATACCTGAAAATGCCTTTATTTTATTTATGTAGGTAGGTACATACAGTATTCCCGCCGGTTTAGCGGTAACCAAACTTCTTCAACGTTAAAGGAAAATCCTACAGTCGGGACTCAAACTGAATTACCTGATGCTTTATCAATAAATTTTTACAATATAAACAGTATACGCTAAGCTAAAAGAATACAATATTATTAATAAAGTAGTTGTTGTTTACATCCGATTTGCTTATGAATTCAGAGCAGATCGATAGGTCAGGAGGGTGCGAGGGAGTCACAACAGCATCCTAAAAATAGTTGCTGAAGACTTACGAGCGCCTATACTGAGGCATTATATGCGGGTGATGATCCACTAGGAATGGTGATATCCGGCCGGACGTGGTGCCTCATTTTAGTGTAAATTTTAATTTGATCATAAGTATTAGCTGTATTATTATAATGTATTTTACTTATAAGTATGGATCATTTGTAGTCTGCTTAAATAAATGAATTGAATTGATATCCGCAAACAGCACCCGTTCACGAGTTGACACGCGTGCCAGTCATCGCCTTCCTCAACCGTATTTGTGGAAAGATGGCGACCCGACACACGATGCAACCGTTTGCCTATACCTTTTCGTGAGCATGACTGGCATTTTCATCTTTGCATACAACACAAATCTGACATTCTTAAATATGCATCATTAAAAAACAGGATAAAACCAGATTTAAGGACGTATTATTAAGATACATATTATTATTTAACAAGAATTTACAAGATCTAAACATTATTTTAATCCGCTAACTAAGAACGCTGCCCATGGTACGTCAAAATTGAAACCCTACCCAGTTTCATTTTCACGACTAAGGCGAAGCTATTGACACCATTAACATAAAAAATACGATAAGCTGTTTAGGCTCTACGGCGTGCCAAAGAAATAGACATGTGAACATTATTGTATATAGGTACATACACTCGAAACACATAACCCTCCTTCTTTCGCAGCCGGGTAATAAAGTTTTGATCTATATTAAATTAAGCGTAGCAGCACTCTATCTGTCAGGCTAGAGTTCGCATTACTGTGTTCCGGTTTGAAGGGTTTTGCTTTCGTTGAAATTACAGGCACATGAGACTTACCATCCTTATGTCTCAGAGTGACGGGCGCAGTACAGTTCTTTACGAACTGTATCTGTGTATAGGTAGAGGTTGCCACTTAACATCCTGTAGACCTTTTGCTTGTTCCGTCACCTTAATTCATAAAAAAAGAACTAGGAATGCCTCTATTTTTAGTGTTTCCGCAACGCTCCACTACGCCCGTTTGACACTTACTTTCTGAATGGTGACCCTAGCTTTGCTCAGGTTTTCGCAACGCTTAAATTAACATTAGGTTGTATACTTTTTATACTTCTGCAATCAAAGTAAGAAAAAATGGTTTGATGGCGATGGCTCTAATCATGGTTCTTCCACGTTCTTTGTACAAAGAAACGTTCTAAAAATACTTATATAAGATAAAGGCGGTATTACCTATTGCAAAGCTGTTAGTTTTATACTGTATAGATCTAGCGTTTGGCCATTATCTCACTTGATGGTCAGTGACGATGTGTTTGAAGATGTTATCACGCTAGACCTAGAATACTCACTGGCTCTCAAGGACTGCTGCCTGATGTGTTTGGTGACAGTTTTTCAAACTTGAGGGTGGTAGCTAGCTAGACGGGTACTCGAAAGTACCCTACCACTCCGGAACACTTCCGGACACACCGGAAGCTCAAGCTGTTTGTTGGGGATCGAACCAGTGTCTGTCAGATTGACAGCCGACGCTCCTCCCGCTGAGCTATCATCGCTTCAAATATTATTATGTATGTTTTTGAGGTTTCTAAGTTACTATCCGACAAACGTGATCTCTGACTATGGGCCTCGTGAACAGGCTCAAAGTCGCACAGCGAGCTATGGAGAGGGCTATGCTGGGGGTTTCTTTACGCGATCGAATCAGAAATGAGGAGATCCGTATAAGAACGAAAGGGGACGAAAAGGGTCAAAAACACTTTACGACGTATTCTCCGACCTGAGATATATAGGTACAGAAAGAAAATCATCAAAATCGGGGAAGGCGTTTCAATGAAGTTCGATAATAAACACTTAATAGACGACACATAATAGATTTAGTGAACAAAGGAACCGTCTTACTCTTGACTACGATTCCGATCGTAAATTGTGATTTCGATCGACTTCGCGCAGATTGATACTCTTGAACGTGACACTAGCGCACGATTGGAGTCGTGTTTGATGAAATTTGACTTTTATTTTATTTATTTATTTAGGCAAACCAACAGCGTTGACAATTATTACTTAACATTAAAATAATAAACATTTACATAAGGCCAATAACAGGTTACCCTATATTATACATGTATAAATGTGCTCAGTTAAAGTTAAGCATTACAATCCATGGCTGATAAAGAGCAGTTATCTAATCAAAATAAGATCAAAAGATAAACAAATAGTATATATAAGAATAAGATTGTGTGCACGTTAAGTGTATAGTATAGTGTGGTGTGTGTGTGTGTGTGTGTGTGTGCGTGTGTGTGTGTGTGTGTGTGTGTGTGGAAGGCGTAAGGAGGGATTTGTGTTCAATACATAGAGGTATTTGCCTCTACGGTAGTATTGTTAGCATCAGATATACAACGAAGTATTTGACGTTTGTAAGATTTTTTACTATTTGCAAATGGATCAGTTTTAGAGAAATTATTATTGTTGTAAGTAGATATTATACGCGTAAGAACTGAATTTTTTCCATAGTTGGTTCGATGAATGGGGGTGCGGAAGAGGGGAGTATGACGAGTGCGATGCCTCGGTGTACAGAAATTAAGAGAACTCACTAAATTTGGGCAATCAAAATTTCCGTTAATTATGTCATACAGCAACATTAAATCAGATACAGTCCGTCTTTGTTCTAAAGACAGGAGATTAAATTTGGTGCAACGTTCTTCATAAGTGCTGAGGTGAGTTTTTGTACGGTAGCACAAATATTTTAAAAATTTGTTCTGAATATTTTCTAATTGCTCATTATATATCAGATATTGTGGATTCCATATACTACTTGCATACTCTAGACAGCTACGAACTAACGCTAAGTATACTACTTTTAAACATTTAATATTTCCGAATGGCTTACAAACTCTCGTAAGAAAACCTAAATTTCGGTATGCCTTGTTAACTATTGTATCAATATGACTATCAAGAAGAAATTTAGAGTCTAATAGTACACCCAGGTCCCTAACTACGTTGACTCGTGTTACCGTGGTACCATTCAAAGTGTAATTATGAATTATGGGTTTTATCTTACGAGTGAAAGATATTATTTGGCACTTGGTTACATTAACTGTAATTTTATTTTGTAAGTAGTATCGAGAGAGAGCTTGCAAATCGGCTTGTAGTTTATCGCAGTCAGCGGTGCTTCGAACCGATATAAATATTTTTTTGTCATCTGCATACAGCAAATGTCTTGAATATTAACTTACTTACGCAGCAAATGACTTAAAAACAAAATGACGTTGCATGAGATTGAAACTGATTCGGATTAGAATTGGATTGACATTGAAACTAAGTTCAAAAGTAAGCCAGGAGGACGATTCTCAAGTAGTCTTTAATACAATAATAGTTCTAACAACACCCATAGCGAGAAAAAATAATGACGCCCCGTGCATAATTATTTTTCTTTGAAACTGCCAACTACCATAATTATTCAGATGTAATAATATGCAGATTGTTCAGTTATTATTATTACAAAATGATCGATTGTAATTATCATTGTGATATCATGTACGTACCTACTAATAAGAATTGGCGTTCCTATTTATCTACACATTTAATTGGTTAGTGAATGATAAATGAGACGATGAACTTTTTATTTATCAACGTATTTATGTTACTATTTATTCGTAATTAGTAATGCTAATAAGTCTTACCAACGAGTATGTTAATTTAAATATACTCGTTGGTAAGACTTATTAGCATTACTTTATTCTATCTTTTCTTTCCTAGTCTTTGACTGTACCAAACTCAAAAATAAGAGTCCTATTCGACAGTTCATCTACTTGGGTATTAAATTAGATAAAAGGGTACGCTGAATTAGTGGAAATGAGAATTTAATGAATAGGACATGCGGGGAATATGCTATCTTATATCAACCTAAATGTTATCTTTTTTTATGCGACTATAGTTTTGTAACTATATGTATGTCGGAGCGTGTGAGATACTCAAACTAAATAGAAGCCGTTCAAATTAGGTAATAGATTTGACTGTAGGTTTTGTTACTCGATTTGTTAACGAAGTGAAGGTACGTAGCACTACGCTTGATATATAAAGTATTAAAAAACATAAATGAGTTCCGCTGTATTTTACAACAAATTGTTTCCAAGCCGGGCCGTGGTGGTACCGGCCTAGAATAGTACTCCCCCATCTCATCCCGTGGGTGCCGTAAGAGTCGGCTAAGGGATAACGTACCAGGAGGTGGGCAGCAGCGCCTTCTGAGGATCGAAAATCATACTGCGCTCGCCAACCCGCCTGCCAAGCGTGGCGAGTATTGGCAAATCCCCCCTATATGGAGGAGGCATACGTCCAACAGTGGACGCACATGGCTGAGAGAAGAAGAAGTTTCCAAGGCTTTTTCCCCTAGCATCCCATTGTAATATATGTAGACTGTAGTTGATATATATATTTTTTTTTATTTATTAACATTCACACAAGGTCTTCAGGTCCCAAACTAGGCAGAGCCTGTGCTATGGTAACCTGATGACTGATATATATATCCTTACCTATACTGATATATATACACACCCAGACACAGGTCAAACAGACATGTTCATGCACACAAATGTTTGACCTGTCCGGGAATCGAACCCGGGACCAGCGGCCCAGAAGGCAGAGTGCTACCAACTGCGCCAATCGACCGGCCGGTTATATTACACTACCTTACTCCTACTAATATTATAAAGGGGAAAGTTTGTGTGTATGTTTGTTACGTCTTCACGCTCAAAAGGCTGAACTGATTTGTATAAAATTTCGTATGTAGATACTTCAGGTCCCGGAATAACACATAGACTATACTAGCAATAACACATAACACTTTACATCATCATCAATGATCACCACGCGGGTAAAACCGAGGGGCGCAGTTAGTCATATTATTATAAATGTGAAAGTATGGATGGATGTTTGTTACTCTTTCACGCAAAATGGATTTGGATGAAATTTGGTATGGAGATAGGTTAGACCCTGGAATAACATATAGGCTAGACTTTTATCCCGAAAAAGTATAGAGTTCCCGTGGGATAATTGAGGTAGCGGCAATACAATAATCGACGCAGGTAAAACTGCTGGGCGCTACTAGTTGTTCATACTTTTTGACTCATCTCGTAACACCAGCGTATGTGTCATAACCTCGTAAAATTAAGTAGTAGTAAAGTATGTAAAATTTGTAACATTTATAATATAACATTTGTATATAAAAAATATAATACCTACAGACCACTATTGAATGCTCAAACTGGGCAGGCTGTTGAAACTATTTTAAATTGTAACATCTTTATTTTTATATCACACAGTTGTTCAATAAATATTTCTGATTTCTCGTTACCTATATAGATATACAGACAATGTTACCTGATCGAAGAATTCTAACAGCGAGGCTGGTGGTTGATGTATCGTGCACACGACAGTTCTGCCTTGTCTCGCCAACTGTTTCAGCAACTTCACACACTGGCTCGTGGTGACATTATCTAGGCCGCTTGTTGGTTCGTCAAGGAAGAAAACTGGGGGATTGTTCACCATTTCTAAGGCGATTGATAACCTGCAAAAGTAAATTATTTATTTTTACAATCAGGGCCAATAATAGCCCCGTATAAAATAGGGGTATTGCTGGGGTCCGAAGCCCCTTTCAGCATAATGATGGCAAACAAAAGATGCCACAGAATCTTCTTGAAAATTAGTATACCTAAAACTGTTCGAGTCATATCGATTGCCGTATGTTCACTCACAGTATATTAAAAAAAGCAAACACATGACTACCAAACGAAATAATGCTATAAGAAAGTTACTATTTAAATGTGGCATAAGTGGAAGTCAACGAATAAAAAAATGGCGCGACTAATATTTCAGGATTCATTAGATATATGTATATACGTATACACCTGTTTACTCCGCCTTGACCTTAGCCTAGCGCATGACAAGCTATTTAAAATAAACTTGAGCGTATTTACATTATCAAAACTCATGTTCATAATTACTTTATACTGTTTCTACGGGTATAAGGTCGCACTTACGCGTAGTCGATAACACGATGGATAATTCTTCCGGAAGCCTTCATCAGGATCAACAATCAAATTGTCTGCCGTGATATCGACTACGCGTAAGTGCCACCTTATATCCGTAGAAACAGTATAACGTACATACATTATTATATATTATAATAACAATTTACAAACATCTAAGACCCGCCAACAAACATTTATGCTCCTCACAGAAATGTTTGCCGCAGCCGGGATTCGGAACAGCGGAACCGGGTACGAGATTCCAAAGTCAGTGTTACTCATCAGTCACTGAGCCACGACGACTGTCGAAACATATATTTATTGCTATTGACATTCGATTTATTTTTCAACAAATATAAAAAAATATAAGTATACCTACTATTGTAGATTTATAAAAAGCCGAAGCACAGAAGATACACAGATTATTCTACACATTATTTATCTAAAATAATATTCCATCATTCCACCACTCGTCATCGTTTCAGCCACTGGAATTTCACTATTGGACATTTAAGCCTAACGCACTAATAATATTATTAAAACTCACGTTACGTATAACGTAGCACTTACCTACGCGTAGTCGATATCACGATCGACAATTGTTTTGGCATCACCCGGACGTTACGACGAACGCACCGCACTCAAGCTCCTGAAGGCTTTCGGATGAAGTCGAAACAATTGTCGATGATGATATCGACTACACGTAAGTGCCACGTTATACCCGTAGAAACAGTATAAACTAAAGCATTAATCTCCGCAAGGACCGGAATCCAGGTAGCGAGCTGAACTGGCACAATGTAGAAATACTGTGCCAGTTCGTGGTCTCCACTTAAAAGCTTTCAGCCATCAATCGGTTATATTCGTTTTTCGACGGATCTCCTCGTGATACGATCACCCACTCCCTCAATTACTTCCAGTAGTACCTACTTATTGGTCAGATCACGAGCCACAATTTTGGTAACCATCTTGAAAGTCACTCATCTCATAGAGCGTTATTCTGTAAGAGGGAGTACGAGCCTTTTATCCGTAATAATATTAGAAATAAACAGGATTAAAATATGCAAATGTTCCTCAATATTTAATGATCGTAGATATCTATATATAAAAACACTGTAAAAACGTAGATTGGAATTCTCTGAATATTTATGTACCTATATTATCTCATTATAGGCACGATAACAGACGAGCTATTCAACTTTTAATGGAAGTCAAACTGGTTCGTTTCTAAATTAAATAAAAATCTAGATTAAACTAGATCTATCTGGAGAGCATTGAAACATGCGTAAAGTAGCTGACAGCCACTGGATGGCCAGAAGTGAAAAAAGAGCTCAGTGGCGCAAAGTGCAAGAACATAATTATCCAAATGTGGACTGATACAGGCTGATTATGATGGCGATGAAATATCAATGTGTCAAAATCACAACAAATTAAAATCAAATGAAGGATTATGAAAAGATTGACTGACGGTAACAATAGAAATAGATAAGAATACCAATGGCACTTATATTTGCCAAGTCAAGTCCGTGTGCCTTGCACAGGTCGCATTATAAAATAACTGTCCACTTAATATGGACGGATTGTCAAGCATGCCACCACTCCTGATGTGACGACTACGCACGGCCACTCAAAAAAAAATTGTGGCGACTAAGCAAAAATGACCTGTCTGTCTTGGATTCAATAACCGTCACAGAGCAGCGACATGGACAATGGACATCATCATAATCATCATGTCAACCACAAGACGTCCACTGCTGGACGTTTGCCTCCCCCTGATCTGGCCTTGATCGCCATAAGGACCGGCTGGAAGTGGCCCGCACCCAGCGCCTTCCTGCGATCTTGCTCAGGTGGTCCGTCCACCTCGTCAGTGGACGTCCATGCTGCTCATGCCTGTCTGTGGTCTCTCGAGACCGACTCGAGAACCTTTTGACCCCATCGATCGTCGGTTCTCCGACCACATATGCCCTGACCACAGCCACTTGAACTTGCTAATCCACTGGGCTATATACCTACTGGACATGCAGGTATTTGAAACAATAACTCACCTCTTCTTCTGTCCACCAGAAAGCCTATCAGTTTTTGTATTCTGATGCTCTAGTAGGCCCAGCTCTTGAAGTATTTCTTCTGAAGGGGCTTTCATGCCTTTCGGAAGCTTCAAACTGGCTGCTACGTCCATAGCTTCTCGAACAGTTAGCAACGGCTGGTGAAGGTCTTCTTGAGTTATGTAGCAGGAAGATCTTTTAAATTGGCGCTCGTCCCGTGGATGGCCATTCACCAATAGTTCGCCTGTAACTCCTGCAGACCTGTGAACATTTATAAAATTTACTAGCTGCAACCCGCGGTTTTGCCGCTATTTCAGTTATTCCATGGTAAGGAGTAACAGATATACAAACTTTCGCCTTCATATTATTAGTGTGATATTAAATATAGAAAAACAATGTATAGAATCAGCTGTAGTTGGCCATTAAAGTTTTTTATTATTTTTTATTTGTAAACTGCGTAGAATTTTGAATACATGAACATCATGTACTGTGCTCGAAGTTTCCCCCGCGTTGTCTACACAAATTCCGATACCTCTCTATCCCACAAGAACGGTATATTATATTTGAGATAAAAGTAGTCTGTGCTATTCGTTTGTTAATATTTCTGTGCTTATTGTATCCAGATCTGCTCAGATGTTTTGGTGCAATACTATAACCAACATCCATACATCCATCCCCACAAACTTTCGATTTTGTAATATTCATAGAGTTTATGGACCTCTCACCTAAATTATTAAATCCTTCTAACTAAATAAATAGGGTGTTACTAATTGTAATCTACGAACTAGGAACCACGACTAGGAGTCACGTGGTAAATACTGGAAAATTACTCTCCGACCAGTTTCGACCTTATTAGCAGCAGAAGCCAGGCGGCGAGCGCGAGCATCAGCACGTTCCTGATGATGAACTGGCGATAGTTTTCAGACTCAAGGTGTAACTAAACTTTATTAGTTAGAGGATTCAATAGTTTAAGTCCTTAAAAACTATAATCACGTTACCAATATACTTTATACGGTAAATAATAAGTACGAAACCTATTCTAAAACATTTCGTAGGTAGTCAGTCACATGGTCAGTTTTAGTGTGGAGATCAATATGGGAGGTGTATGTACAGCAGTGAACATGTTATGGCCGACAAGATGGTCGACTGTCACAAATATGTTTTTTTTTATATTTGATCCTTTACGTGCAGAGAATAACTACGTTTTCGATAAATACTATAATAAAAATATACCATGAACCAGTCGCTGATGCTACAATGCAGTCGAGGCGCAGGGAAAATAACGTAAAATATGTGTTTTTTTTAATGCGGCTGATGGCAAATCAGTAGACGGACCACCTGATAGTAAGCATGTTTGTGTGTGGAACCCGTTCTCATTCCTATTTACCTAATAATAAACCTTGTACCAAATAATGAGATATTTTAATATTTATTTTCGTCATCAGGTGAGACAGCGGTCAAAGGTAAGCTTATAACCTTTAAAAAATCGTTGTACCTGTATCCAGATATGATGTTCAGAAGAGAGCTCTTGCCAGCACCGGAAGGTCCTAAGATCGCCACAAGCTGCCCAGACTGGAATTTGCCATGGACGCCTTTTATAACCACCTTTCGCGGCACTGAAACAGAAGTAACATTTATTAAGTTTAGATTCATAGTTGTATGATATGTTGATGTATTTATATAACACACACATACACGTCTTATTCCAAAACTATTGGGATATATCATCAAATTAACTATTATATCCTTAAGGACTCTACTTACGATTCAAAGTCGGGTAACGTACCTTTGAATCGTAAGTAAAATCGGCTAAATATATCAAAATGTGCTTTAGTTACGTTAGTATCAACAAAAAAGTCAAAATAGTTGATTCGTATTAGGTACATATGTGTATGAAATAAAATAATATTTACAGGTATAATTGGATGACCGCAATGATATTATATGTTTATATGAGGTAGATGTCGCACAAGCGTGCGGAAACTGAGGCGGCAAAATTAGGTCAATTGTAGTAATTTTCATTGCGACGCGTATTTCAAGCGCAAGTCTAAACATATAGCTATCCTTTTCTATATTATTTGTACCGTATTATCTGACGCAGTAAGCATGTTAACGTCGTAAAGGAAGAAAATCTGAGCACAGCACAGTATGAATATACGTCATCTTTAGTAAAACATTGGATGAGCGAGCTTTACTCGGTTTTTCAATAATATAAGTAAACAAATGATTTTCTTAGCCTGACCTCAAACCATTGCTTAGCAAGGCCATATGCCAAGTGGCAGTAGTGTTGCTGTGTTGGTGAAACAGTTTATAAAAATAATAGTATTACTACTCGCCAATAGATGTCAGGAAAAGTGATATTGTAGCAGTTTTTCTTTGCCTGAAAACACGTTTTCTAAAAATGAAATCTTGAATATTAGACGAGTTTTACTCAAGCTGGCCAATAGAGGGTAGGTACTTTTAGTCAACATCAGATAAGTGGCGAATTATTTTATTTCAATATTTCGTAATAATGAACTTATATTACTTATGTTCTAGAATTTTAGTTGAATCACTAGGTACCATTTGAAAATATATAATGTACAAGTTTGTCGTTTAGTAGAAAATAATGAAAAATAAATAATAATTGAAAAATAAAAGTGTAATATTTGCTATAATGAGTTTAGTGGTTCATTGAGGTCAGGCTAGGCGGAACTTACGTTAAGATTTATGATGGAAACAAAAAAACATCGCATTAGATGTACCTGTCATGAAGAAACAAATTCTGACTGCTAGTGGAGTGCTGCTCTAGTAGCTTAGTTGGCAAAGTGACAGGGGTGGTATGCTGTAGTTGTGGGCTCAAGTGCCAATAGTAGACGAATTTTTATTTTAATAATTTTATTTGTTAAGTCGCTATTGGTATAACTATTCGTTCAAACGATTTTAAAAGTCTCGTTATGTATATAGGAACGTTACACCTAAGCGTAGTTGAACTGACGTGTTTGGGGGCAATTAAACATGTAAACATATTAGTCATGCATGAAAGTAAAATTGATTGCATTCTCAACCTTATTACTCTTGTACGTCTTAGTTGCTAAGCAAATACTACCGTCATGGTAATCAAAGTACAGAAAACTGTTAATGAGAATGAAATGTAGGGTAGATACAATAAGAAAGTTAATATCTAGCGTGATAAAATCTTCGAAAACATCGTCACTGACTATCAAGTGCGATAGTGGTTAAGCTCTATATCTCTACAGTACAAATAATTTCGCGCATGCCTAGTGGGCCCTTACCCTCTAAAAACATGAAGGTTAAGCACGCATATTCAAATAATGATTCTAAATACATGCCCCTAAAAAAATATATGCCTAATATTTGTTTGGCATCTGAAATGTTTCAAACATAAAAGGAATAACTAGGTACGAAAGAACAAAGTCTACTACAGTATAATGCGGATCATACCTATATAAAAATATACGACGCTGATCTTTGCGTACCTACGTTCGTAATTAGAATACTTTGTTGTGGCCATGGTTTTATTTCTATATTATGTGTACGTGAGCTTGGAATTAATAGCTGAGAAAGGGTTTTTGCGGCTTCATTATATTGTTCGTTATAATCCGTCCTTATTTCTTTCTTTCTTTGAGAATCTTATATCTACGCATTAACTTTACTCTCGGAAGGGCCTGTTTTTGACCATTTCTATAGAAATATACCTACCCATTCTCCTTTCTAACTGCAGCGCTATCTCAGAACCTTTTATTTGAATCAATTATATTCTGCATGTGTTAACATAAGTACCTACTTACCTTACTATTATCAATTAATATTTGAATAATTGGCACTTGGCTAGACAGCCAAAGATTTATGTTCGAATAATGATGCTGATAATAAAACATTTTATTGATTATTTATGACCGTGCTATACGGAGGTCTTCATCGTTTATAGGTATTCATCGTATATACTTAAATAGATTAATTTGTTTTATTCGGCTTATTTTTGCTCTTGTTTTAATATTGTAATTAAACATATGAGAAGTATAATAAATTAGGTAGCATTTTTATGCTGTCTAATGTATTTAATCAATTCCACCAGGGCTTTTCAAACTGTGTGCTCCACCATCCCAGGGATGTCGTGAGGTCATCGTCTACATAGATTTCGAGTATATAATGGAATACATGCGAATTAAATAGGAGAGTACTGAGTGCATTTACGGATTGTGTTCGTGCTATGTCTGGACAGTTTGGAAGAATTATAAGGCTGTCATCAAAAACTAAGGCTCCTTATATAAAATGAATATATAACGTGTTATATACATATAGAGAGGCTTTGGATACTAAGAACATTACGCCTGTATAACGTTTTTATTTAATTCAGGCGTAAACTTGTAACTGGGCTATAGAATTTCAACGGGTAAAATCCAAGAGGGTGTCCGGGCGTCGCGAAAATGGCAAATATCCAAGGGCGTCTCAGTAAAGATAAGTTTGCCAAACCCTGAACTACACTATAAAGATACTACATATAATTACAATTTAATTTGATTACCTTTTTTTTTTTTTTTTTTTTTCTATTATAAGTTTGCGTTTGACAACTGTCTCACCTGATGTTAAGTGATGACGTTGTCTAGGATTTAGCACGCAAACCTAGAAGGTACCTATTCACTCGCGACTTGAAGACTCCAGGATTGTACATATCGGGAAACACAGACTCGGGCAACGAGTTCCATTCCTTGGCAGTACGCATTAAGAAAGTGGAAGCAAAACGCTTCGTGCGTATAGGTGGTATATCTACCATATAGCGATGGCGAATTGCCGTACGTCGAGTCGACCGATGATAGAAAGGGGATGGTGGAATCAGATTATGCAATTCCAGTGCACATTCTCCGAAATGCACCCGATAGAAAACCGATAGGCTTGCTACTCTACGCCGGTGTTCAAGGCTCTGAAGCCTGTGTTCCACCAAAGAGTTATTGCCGATGATTCTTTTGGCTCGCCTCTCGATTGACTCTAGAGCTTCTAGCTGGTATTTGGCTGACCCATCCCAAAGGTGGGAACAGTACTCCATGCACGACCGGACTTGTGCTTGATACAGATTAAGCAACTGCCCCGGCGTGAAGTACTGTCTGACCTTAGCAAGAATACCCAACTTTTTGGCAGCCAATTGAGCTTTGGACTCAATGTAGCTCCCGAAGTTCAACGTGGGTGTCAGTGTGACGCCAAGAAGCTCCAGAGTGTCGGTAATGGTAACGGGTTCATCTCGGAAAGTGGGGCACCGTTCGATTTCACTCCGTTTGGCAGAGAATAGACACGCCTGGGTCTTAGTAGCGTTGAACTTGACTAGATTGGCATCGCCCCAGTCGGAAACTGCCTTCAAAGCCAAGTTCATACGGTCGACCATGGCCTCTCTGAGTGACTGGACCTGTGCATGACTAGCCCGCGCGCTGGATGTGTAACTCTCTACAACAGTGCTGTCGTCTGCATACCCATAGGTACCGGGTTTCAGCAGATCGTTAATATGCAGCAAAAAGAGAGTCGCAGAAAGAACCGACCCTTGAGGAACCCCGGCATTAATAGCCAATTGATCAGAGGAGCAGCCATCAATGACTACTCGAATCGATCGATTCCTCAAGAAGTCCGATATCCAGACTCGTAGTCCTTCATGCAAGCCATAAGACGGAAGCTTACCAATGAGACTGTCATGCCAAACCCTATCGAAGGCCTTAGATATATCAAGAGAAACGGCGAGCGCTTCTCCATACTTCTCTATGGCCTCGCTCCAGATGTGAGTGGCATACACTAGAAGGTCTCCAGTAGACCGGTTTCGACGAAAGCCGTATTGCCGATCACTGAGGAGTTCATGTGTTTCTAGGTATGCAAGGAGCTTCGCATTCAGAACACGTTCCATACTCTTGGAGAGAATGGAGGTGACCGAAATCGGTCTGTAGTTAGTAGGGTCAGCTCGACTACCCTTTTTGGGTACTGGCTGTACATTGGCAAGCTTCCAGGCTTTTGGTACTGTACCCGCCTCAAAAGAGAGCCGAAAAAGGCGTGTCAACACCGGAGTTAATTCTGGCGCGCATGTCCTTAGGACCAGAGCCGAAATACCGTCCGGACCACTAGCTTTATTCACGTCCAGATTACGTAGCACTTTGCGAACATCCACTTGTCGAATGCGGATGTTTGACATAATCGTCTCGCATCCATTCAGCGGAGTTGGTGGTGCTGCGCTACCAGCATCTAGACGTGAAGACTCTGCAAAGAGAGAAGCAAATAAATTTGCTTTCTCTTCCGCAGTGTGGGCTAACGATCCATCAGGTTTCAGCAGTGGAGGAAATGAGGAGCGGCAGAAGTTCGATTCAATCGATTTAGCCAGGGACCAAAAAGCTTTACTACCCGTAGGGTACGAAGCAAGTTTGTTCCCTATTCGGCTAATATGGTCGAACCGAGCCTTCCGTAGAGCCTTCTTGCAGGACTTGGCAGCTTTGTTAAAGGCTTTCTTCTTGGCACGAATATCCTTGGCGTTACGGTTTCGAGCATCAACCCATGCTAGGTATGCCTGATGCTTTTGTGTCTGAGAACGAAAGCATTCTGGTCCAAACCATGGGTGAGCTTTGCTGGACAGAGGCATATCGGCAAATGGAATAAAATATTCCATAGCCTGCCGTAGCACATCTGTCACGGCATCCGCGCAGGTCGAAGGGTCGCTAGAAGAAAAGCATACTTGCTTCCAAGGGTAAGATGCGAAAAAGGACCGCATCTCATCCCAGTCTGCTGACTTGTATCGCCACACCCGTCGCGTGCCTATAAGGCTAGGGTCGGGCGGTGAGTATGACGATACAGATTTTACCAGACAGTGATCGGAGCTACCTAATGGTGGAGCTACCGATACCGAGTAACGGTCTGGATCTGTTGTCAGCAGAAGGTCCAAGCAATTGGCTGTGTGGCCATCAACGTCAGGTACCCGTGTTGCCTCTCGTACCAGCTGAGTGAGATTTAACGACAGGGCAAGTTTGCGCGTCTCTCTCCCAGCATGGTCGGTGCTCTGGTATGGGAACAGCCACTCCTCATGGTGGGCATTAAAGTCCCCCAGAATCACAAGTTGGGCCGATGGATATTTCAGTTGGGCCAAATCCGCTGTCTCACTGATGTAATCGGAAAGCGCCGTCGTCTCCTGTACCCCACTGTGCGACCGATATACACAAGCATAGAGAATTTTCTCTAAGCCTGTGTCCACCAGAACCCAAAGTATGCTGTGTTTGGAGTCCTCAAGATTGCGGAGGCGCCGAACACAAATGTCATCCCGAACGTATAAGCAAACTCCTGCGCGAAGCTTAAATTTGTGCTCCAGGCTGTAGCCTGGGTAGGAAAGGTAGGCTACGTCGGAAGGACATCGTATCTGCGTCTCCGTGAGAAACAATACCGTCTCCATAATTTCGTTGGTTGGGGCGATATCATCCTCCTTTCACCAGCTTTCCAACTCTTTAAGTAGGTACTTGGCTTATCATTGGCTATGTTTTTCGAAACTGGGCATTTTGAATCAGATGTCGTTTCTTACGTTCATAACTTTCTCTCATAGTTCACATTTTACGTCATTTCTGGATTAAGTACTCTATGGCTTGTTGCTTTACATAAATTATTATATACTAAAATATAGTCAACTTATTATGAAAATTTCTCAGAACACCAATATTTTCGTTCTAAGAAGTTATTTCTTCTACTAATAATAAAAAATGTATAAGTTTGTTCGTTACGATTTTTTTGCTCAATCACGCCACACGGCTAAACAAAACCGAATTGAATTTTGCACTGACCAAAATGTAATAACTACTTTTTATCCGGAAAAATGTACGGCAATGGGAAACCGAAGTTCACGCGGGTGAAATAGCGGGTCGTAGCTAGATTTGTTTATTTTTGCTGTTTAATAAAAAAAAGGCTGTATTAAAATCCTACAAGCTTAAGGTTAATTTAATAACTTATATTTTTAATCACTTCATATCTGTGGCACAGCTTCTATAGGAAATCTATTATAAGCTGTGTCAGTGTTCAGTGGTCTCAAAATAGCCTTTCCAGCTGTAATAAAAACAGGTAAAAAAAACAAAAAAAAAAGCAGCTATTGTCAAAAATATGATTTAATTAAGTAAATTTAAAAATACATATGAATAAACTATTCAAATAATCTGCCCCTTAAGTTCCTGTTGCAAAGGTACCCTCACACTGGCTGCATTACCACGGATCCTGTGCATCAGGAACGAGTTGGAGCAGGAGTCGTCATACCTTATGATTCTGCACCCCAACATCCCATAGTCACAAAACATACGTTCGCTGTGTTCCAAAATAATTGAATGTATATGTAATAAAGTAATCAGGGTCCTTAGCAACGTTGCTTTGGACAACGTAAAAGTGAGTGGATTGGGTGAGACTATGGTACGAATGTATGGAACGGTTAGTTTCTAGCCGTAAACTGAATCGCAATAAGAGACGCTGGTAGGCCTCGGCACTACAGCCGATGCGTACACATTAGAACTATTTCCTTTTAAGCTATTCTGTATCACTAAGTACATTTTTGTATTTTTTATTTTGATTTTTTATTATTATTGTTACTTAGAGTTTGTTTGCAGTAAGTTTCCGAATATTACCGACCACTGTACACTAACGTTCGAGGGGAAGCATCGAACTTCATAACACAGGTTATTCCTAGCTTGAAGTTTCGATGTGACCTAATTAATGTTACGTGCATTGCTTAGGTATTATTATTAATTAAATACTTTTGTTAATAAGAAACTTTATCATTTAAGTACCTTTGTTATGTGATCTATAAGCAAATAAATAAATAAATAAAAAAATACGTACAGAAGTCAATCACATGTATGTAAGTACTTCACTTTTTATACCTACGCTCGGCGGCGATCGCGCTAACGTTGCCCAACTTTGGCTTATGCACTAAAACTATCGTAGTGGCACTCGTATACCTAGTTGTTTGATTTATTGTTGATAATGAAACAAGACGGAAATATAAACCAATAATAAACAAAATATCGCGCTCGCACTGATTTGAAATGATTTGAGATATCGTGTCCGTGAGAGGTGTCTATGTGTGCGTTGCTCGAGCGCACTTTGTATGTAGATTAACTTCTGTACCTATGTGTTTTGTGCCATAGTTTCAAGCGCAATGGGGACAAGATGTTAGTTTAAATCCAAGTATGTATTTAGTTTTTCACCCACATACAACTGGTTCAGTGCAACCCATAAAAACCTAAGGTTAAAGTTATGTTTCGTTAATATTCAGCAAAACTTTAATTACTCCTCACAATGTTAACAAGATCCGTTATCGTGCTAAAATAATGCAAATGTTCAGAATATAATTTATGGTTACGATTATTAGGTACCTATTTGGTTTTTCATCTCCTAAATAATTATACTTGTAAGTAATTACTTTAAAAATATATATTTCATTCACAGAACTTAAGAATATACTACACGACTATAGAATACCGTCCTGTCGCTTTGCCATCTAAGCTATAGCACTCTCCTAACCGAATTCATTCCTTTCTTTTACATCTGAGGGGATGTTTCAAAAATTTGAAGATAAGGTCCGCTTAGAGCAGGGATGCACAGACTACGGCCCGCGGGCCGCATGCGGCCCGCCGGTCGAATACTGGTGGCCCGCCGACAGCAAAAATAATACTCTCGTACATTCGAAAATATTGAGTTCTATTCCAGAATAAAACCAATAACAAATGTTCGAAAAGTAATTTGAATCTCGCGCGCGCGCTCTATCAATCTTATCGGTGCGCCGTGCATGCGTCGGTAACAGCGGTCGGTAATGTTCGTGCTGATCTCGGTTAAATTCGAGCGAGCGAGATAGCAATAGTCCCAAATTCCCGATAGCTCGCGTAGGTAGATACACGAAGCTTCCAGAGTCGGTTTCGAGATTTCTCCAGACAGTTTTCGACTCTATGCGCGTGGTATAAAAGCCACGCTAACCGCAGCGACCGACAGTTCGGTTTTAATTTGAGTAAACTTGAGTAAAGTGTCGTTAGTTCTAGTGTAGATTTTAACTCGACTAGCCGGTGTCATAATTATAATATATTTTGATCCACATTCAACGTAGATTTCCCGTCAAGTGCCGTGTATAATTGTGTTGTGAAATCGTAAGTAAAACTGTTATTAATTTTATCTACATATTTTATCAATTATTTTTGGTAATTAATTAGGAACTGTAATTGGTAGACATGGGCGTTTTCGTTATATCACCAAAACCGTTACACCGCTCTTTAGTAAGAAAGAGAAGAAACGAATATCAATCCATTCAGTTGTGTGCACGGTTTTGCGTTTTGGTTATATCGTTTGCAGTTTTCATAACGTAGGTATTCTCGCGCGTGTTTTGATATCGTCTCGATAATATAGATATCATAGTTTTTGTAATATCGGTTATGTGCAACCGTCATATCGATATGATACGATATGAAACTCATATCGGTTATTAGTTACGTTTTGATATATCGAACTCATGCCTAGTAATTGGTTTTAGGTGCTGTGGTAATCCTAGTCAGGATTAAAACGCAACATGGACATGCCAGGAACTAGTAAAAAACGTAAGGTTAAAGATGAAAATCGGCAGTTTCAAGAAATTTGGACTGAGAAATACTTTTTTGTATGGTCGCATAACAAAGTCGTTTGTTTAATTTGCAAGAATTCTGTTGCGATTGCAAAGGAATATAATGTAAAAAGGCACTATGAAACGCAGCATCCTACTTTTACGAAGTTTACAGGCGAATTAAGAAAGCAAAAAGTTTTGTCTTTAAAACGGGAGCTTATTGGTCAACAAGCTATGTTTACAAAACCCATTCAAGATACAGAAACAGCTACAGAAGTTAGTTATGAAATTTCTCGAATGATAGCAAAGCGGAGTCGCCCCTTCAATGATGGGGATTTTGTAAAAGAATGCATAGAAATTGCCGCTAAGAAAATGTGTCCAGAAGCAGCAAAAAAGTTTGAGAAAATTCAACTGAATCGTATGACCATCCAAAGACGAATTATGTCTTTGTCAGATAATATTGCGGAACAATTAAATGAAAAAACTAAGATAATTGATTTTTTTTCATTAGCACTCGACGAATCCACTGATATTAGTTCCACAGCTCAACTTCTTATATTCATACGAGGTGTTACTCAAGATTTTGAAGTCTTCGAAGAGTTATTAGGAATGTGTTCATTGAAAGGTCAAACCAGAGGAGTTGATATACTCAATGTACTTTTGGACGAGTGTTCAAAAACTGATTTGGACTTATCGAAATTATCGGGAGTTTCGACTGACGGTGCTCCTTCGATGATTGGTGTCAATTCTGGGCTAGTTACTTTGTTGAAAAAGCATTTGCAAGAAAAAAACTTAAACGCTGAAGATCTCATGCAGTTTCACTGCATTATACACCAAGAAGCCCTCTGTTCTAAAAAAATTGAATTTGAAAATGTCATGAAAGTGGTAGTTTCGACTGTGAATTTCATAAAATCACGAGGACTCAATCACAGGCAATTCAAACAATTCCTTGATGACATTGAATGCGAACATGGAGATTTACTGTATTATACAGAAGTAAGGTGGCTAAGTCGTGGATTGACACTGGAACGATTTTTAAATTTAATAGAAGAAATTGATATTTTTCTGGCGGAAAAGCAAAGGGACGTCCCGGAACTTAAAAGTCCTGATTGGTTGTGTGATTTGGCTTTTTTAGTTGACATTACAAATCATTTGAATGTCTTGAACACACGGCTTCAAGGCAAAAATCAACTGATATCCCAGCTCTACGCACATGTATCATCCTTTCAATGCAAGCTGACACTTTTCAGATCGCAATTGAATTCTGGAAATTACAATCATTTTCCGAATTATAAGAAAATGGCTGAAAAATTCAAAAAAACTGCTATTAATTTCAGTTATGTAAAAAAGCTAGATATTTTGATTCAATCTTTTCAAGACAGATTTTCGGAGTTTAAAACAGTGAAACCTCTGTTGGACATATTTAGCAATCCTTTCACGATTTCAGTTGAAAATGCGCCAGAGTTAATGCAGTTAGAAATTATCGACATTCAGAACGACCAAGATTTACGCAACAAATTCAACGAAGGAGACTTGCTGAACTTTTACCGCTGCATTGATAAAAATACGTACAAAGAGTTGCGCATAAACGCTCTGAAATGTGCAAGCTTATTTGGTTCTACCTATATATGTGAACAAACCTTTTCAATCCTAAATAATAATAAAACAAAAATCGAAACCGCCTTGCAAATGAAAGTTTGGAAGCAGTTTTACGTGTTGCTACAAGTAAATTTGAGCCAAATATAAAAAAGATTGTAAGCACTATGCAGTGCCACGCTTCAAATTAATAAATTCTTTTTCAATTTGAATACATTATTATCAATTTTTCATTGTCTTTAATTACCTATACTTCTGGTGGCCCACCATCAGTTCATAATTTGCCCGAGTGGCCCCTAGTCTTAATAAGTCTGTGCATCCATGGCTTAGAGTGATGTAAATGCATTAAACCATAATCTCTTTGAGCGTTATTGAGTAACAAACATCCATCCATCCAAACTTTCACATTTATAATATTAGTGGGAGAGTTGGATGGGATTATTTTATCTGTGTAAGAGTGCTGATTGTTTGCAGCACGCTGTTTTTGCTTCGTAGTCTGCAGATACACTCAGCGAAAGGTTCCCTTCTAATATTAATTATTCTGTGGCCACATACACATTTTTATAACATAATTTATACACGGTGTAACTAGAGGGGTCGATCTAACAAACTCCAAACATTTTAAAATAACGCATGATCACGCAAATATAGACTTTATTAAGACTCGACTCGATTAGATAAAAGAAATACTTAACATAGCGTACGTTTCACTTGTTACTACTGGGCTGCGTTCGGGAGCGGCTTCGGCCAAGCCATATCTTGCTCTGACAGCGGATATGCGGCGTTCACGAACTTAATTGGAGCATTATTTGCTCCACCCAATATTTGATCATGGCCGTTTACGTCAACCTGTCAGAGCAAATTATTCTCGAGGAGACTACCCATAGTCTTTCTAGCTCTTCAATCAAATCTTGATCGGTTGTCAAAAGTGTAATTTGAAGTAGCAACTATCATGTGATCCATTTATCAAAGTAGATAGATAGATAGAAAACTCTTTATTTGCACACTATTTCAAAACCACACACATAAAGAAAACAAACAAACAAATATAAATACAGTGATACAAAGGGCGGCCTTATCGCTTAAAGTGATTTCTTCCAGGCAACCAAATAAGTGACTTCTTCTTTTTCTTCTTCTTCTTCTTCTTCTTCTTCTTCTTCTGTAACACTTTATGAAGTAGCCGTTTGTGAGATATCGATCAAATATTACTCGATCAATATTTAGCCGACGAAGCTCCTGAACGCAGCCCAGGTCTAAACAACAGTTATAACAGTGACCCACTTGCACTCAAGTGCGGCACTTTATCTCTTTGAATATATTTTTGTGTCAAGCGCGACACGAATCACTTTTAAACTCGTCTTCGGCACGCAATGTGATGATGTTTTATTTTTATTCTTTATAGTTAAAAATAAAATGACACTAAACAATAATACGATATAACTTTTTCTCATTTTAAATGCATAAACATACACACTACACGTAATAAATAGTGACCACGAAACGCAGGCACGTCTATGTAAATAGCCTAAATATTGTATATTTTTATTCTATGTAGTTAAAAATAAAATGACACTAAACAATAATACGATATAACTTTTTCTCATTTTAAATGCATAAACATACACACTACACGTAATAAATAGTGACCACGAAACGCAGGCACGTCTATGTAAATAGCCTAAATATTGTATATTCTTTCGGTTCATAACAGTAATGTATGTTTATATTTGTATAATTAATGTATATTTTACTCATATGTATGTTAAGATACTACTAATTGTATATTTTATGCTAGCTGCACCACGCGGTTTTACCCGCGTGGTGATGATTGATGATGATGATAAGTTACCTATGTGTTATTCTGGGACCTGAAGTATACCAAACATACATACCAAATTTCATCCAAATCCGTCCAGCCGTTTGAGCGTGATTGGGTTACAAACATCCATCCATCCATCCAAACTTTCACATTTATAATATTAGTAGGATTAGAATAATACCAAAACTTGTCGGAGCGTTTGATGAAATTGAATTGAACTGGAAATAAATGAACTTGCAACGTTGCAAAAAAAAGCTGCACGTAAACATAGAGTTTTACATACATTACATTACATTACATAGAGTCTACACGATAGTTATCGCGTGACGTACAAGATAGATATCGTGTCTATAGGATTCTTATTACATAATGTTACATCAAGTTAGAAATCACGGCCATCGCTCGTAGTTACAACTAACACAAAAAATCCCATTTGTTCTCGGTTTGAATTTGCAATGAATGGAATGAAACTGCAAAAAAATTTACAAATGTACCCAGGTAGGTATTTCCAATTGACCTTCGTCAATCATCGATGTGCCTTTACACGAAAAACATTTATTAGTGAACTATGAATGTAAAAGTTTATTATAAATTATAAGATTTACTAAATGTAACTAGCTTTGTGATTTGAAGTAAGCAAAGTATTTACTAACAAGCTGTTTTATTGATGTATTTAGATTTTTTTTTAATTTCTTTCCTGACTTAATAACTAACATACGAGTAATACATTGCCATGTGCTCTGAATTCCACATTAGAATAAATCCCGTATTGTGGGACTCAGTCTCTTCCGTTCCTCACAATACATCATATAGAATGGCCGTAATAATATGTATATTATAAATGAAAATAGAAAGAAGTTATAAAAGAAAATAAATTAATTAATCATATCGAGTAGGTATGCTTACAATACAGACGATACATGAGTTAACGTTGTCTTGACATCATAATAAATTTAAAGTAAAGGTGGAGACAGGCAAATAATGTAGATTTGAGTACTTAACTGTGTACACTACACACCTTGTTACAACAAAGACAAAGATATTATATGCGAGTACAGATGTTAAATAAAAGACAAAAAAAATAACATAACTGATGCTGGTAATTGCTTTCATTAAATAATATACAGAACTAATAAAAACAGTAAAAATAATAATACGAATGGTGGTTACTCTAGTGATACAATGTATGCATTTTCACTACATGTATTTCATTGGGGCCTGGATCCTCAAGCACACGACGAGTGCTTTAATTCTGTATAGATATATTAAATACAATAGAACTCGTGCCTACGATTGATCGTTCCTACCTACTGCCAGTCATTCGGGTAATGGAGTCGTAAAGAAGAATATATTAGTGGGGCCACGACAATATTGCAGGTTCAAACTACAAAAATACACTTTACAACTATATAAATAGCTGCGAGTTAGGATTACAGTTCACTAAAGAGTTCACCATGAGTAACCGTTGTACTATGTACAATTCTTAGGGTAAGGATATAGTGTAAATATAGTAGCGACCAGGAAAAGCAGTAGGTGTAGTTTGCTTCACAGTCATTGCATCGTATTCGTATAAACAAATGAAAAACGCACGTACCGTCCGTACAAACTGGCATATCTCTGTGTCACAGTTGTACCAGATAAATTACAGCTAGTGCCGAGTTCAATTATTGTTATCACAAACATCCAAGACCCGGGACAAACACCGACACTCATCGCACGAATGTTTGCCCTGCCAGGATTCGACCCCAGGGCCCCGGAAACCCAGAACTCATGTCACTGATCACTGAGCCACGGCGACCGTCATGAATTGTTTGAAATATCGGATACACACATAGTCTGTTCAGACGGCAGTCCTCGAGAGCTAACGAGCATTCTAGGTCTAGCGTGATAACATCTTCGACAACATCGTCACTGACCATCAAGTGAGATAGTGGTCAAACGCTAGATCTATACAGTATAAATATATAAAAAATATCTAATCAATAGCATAGGGATACAGTACTTACCAGTACCCGCCCAGCTAGCTACCGCCAGTTAGTTTGACAATCTGTTATCTGGCAGCTTTTCTTGAGAACCAGTTAACATTCTAGCCCTAACGTGACTTTTCCTTCGACGAAATCGTCATTGAACGTCAAGTAAAGCTGTGCTCAAACGCTAGCACTAGGTATCTATAAATGAAAAAAACGCTATATTTCATCCACTAAATCCGCTACCTTGATGTAGCAGAATATTCTTATCTCCACAATAACCAAACCCGGAACAATAACAAACGCAGCTGCGATTTATACGTTACATTGTGTTCATGATCTGCCTCTCATATACATAACTATTATAATCATGTAAGTACCTAAATATAGAAGGTATCATCCCTCGGAAACATTCAATATTTTTGGGATAAAACGTAGCCTACTATGTTATTCCAGAGCAGCGTTGACAGATATTTTTTTGCCGAGCCGGGATTTTGGTACTTTTTTAGTGACAAAGCGGGATTCTTTAAGAAACCTATACATATAAGTCATAATTATAAGTAATCGCCAGTCGAATTAAATAAACGGAATATAATATTATTATTTAGATACTCATGGAGCCTCGCACCGGACATAGTCTGAACCAATGATGTTTTACTAAAGATGACGTATATTCATACTGCGCGGTGCTCAGATTTTGTTCCTTTACGACATAAACATGCTTACTGCGACAGATAATACGGTGCAAATAATAGAGAAAAGGATAGCTATATGTTTAGCGTGCGCTTGCGTTTGTTTGACTTGCGCTTAAAATACGCGTCATAATGAAAATTACTACAATTGACATAATTTTGCCGCCTCAGTTTCCGCGCGCTTGTGCCACATCTACCTCATATAAACATATAATTTCATTGGTCTGAACATAATAAGTAGGCATAATGGCACTTATGAACGTCAAATTTTGATTGCCTACCTAAGATCCAAAAGACTAACTTATTATTTCATTATCACGTGTGTCCATGGACACATTAAGATCTCTAATACCTATAAATGCAGTTTGTCATTAGCATTGGTGGGTTATCAGAATACTATAATCTAGAACTCTCATAACTTTCTAAAGTCTATTTACGAAGACAATCTTTGTGAGATTTGACAGAGCTGCTGTGAATAATTATTGAAATAAATACACGAAATTATTTTTTTAAAATGGAACCTAATTAAATTCTCAAAATTGTATAACTAATAACATGTTGAAGACGGTACCATGCGCACAATATTTTTATATAGGTACCTACTTTGGAACTATCATGGTACCGACTTCAACAAATTATTTCACACTTTGGAGTGTTGAAGTCGGTTCCATTGTGTTGTGAATTTTTAGTTTTAGTTTTTAAAATTTCCTTTGTTACTTTAGACCAAAAAAATAAATTTCCTTAAGTCTAAGTTTGCTACTACTGTACTCTAAAAAATGAAAAGTCCGGATATATTCCGAATATTATCAGTTGTTCGTTGTATTACAATCACTATGAAGCAGTACCGGTATTTTTATGCCACATGATTTAGTTTTACATGATTATTATTATTTTTTTACTTGGTCTGCATACGTAAACGTGATAATGGAACAAAGAAGGCGATGAGTGGTTTCCTCACGATTGGTATTACGATCATGACAAGACCTTTGTATTCCTGGCGCATCAGGGCTAGTGTGCAATGATTCATATATCAGATACTAGTACTTATCGAAGCAAATTGAAATGAGGGAAAATTGCGCATTATTTGATTTGTTAACTAGATATTTATAGAAATGAAGAGATTCGTATACGAACGAGAATGACAGATGTACTTAACGACAGACTTTGAGACATAGAGACATATTCAGTACACTATTTATTTTGCTGACATTTTCCAGCGTGATCTTGATTGTTTACATATTTTTTACAGATATCAACATTACCATAGACCACTAAACCAGGTGTGTTATTTATGTACGTTAAGGAGAGTGAACACTAAAGCTGTATAATTTGAATCACCCTTCATCAGCTAATAACGACCTAATGGTAGGCAATGCGCTATCCATATATAGTAGAAGTTCCAACTTGTCACACGATCCTTTATTTTTCCACACAGTATTCTTTGCGTAAGACTGTGTCTGTGTTTTCTGTTCAACTCATGAGATAAAAAGGTATCTTCTAGGCAGGCGTGACTGCAGGCGCATAAGACTATGGTCGAGTAAGTGGAGTAGTAAGACTTCGGCTTCCACTAGTGCTGGGCTTGTTAGTGCATTGGAGCTCGGAAATTAGCTCTCAAGATACTGTGACTCAATCCGAACTCACTCACAGTCTACTTTTTTTTATGGTGAATAGGCCAGCGTTTTGCCACCATCTCACCTGATGTTTAAGTAATAATGTGGTCTAGGATGAATAATATAGATAGATCTGTTACTTACGGGTATTCCTTAAAGCGTCTTTCAGGTACAGCCAATGCACAAATATTTGTTTTTTAATTTGTTAGTAAATGGCCAAGTAAGTTATTGGTTCATCACTCCAGAAGATATATGCTAAACTAGGATCATGTAATTTTAATAAAGTCAATGGATACTATTTTCCAGCAGTAACGCTGAAATTCATAAATTTTGACTTATTTAAAAACACTCATTAATCATGACAAGCAATAGCAGATATGACGCAAATTTAATTACGTTTTCTTAGAGGCATTTAATCTGTCACGATTTCATATAACACCTAAAGCAAATAAAGTCCTTATCACAATAAATACAGCGAGCAATAAAAGCGTCTTGCAATATAAAATCATATGTCAGTCAATTTTATAATCAAGATCATAATATGGATCAAAAGAAAACAAAATGAATGGAGTAGTCACCAAAGACTTCAATTTAAAACTTTTTGGTTTTCATGCTATCAACTGTGGTTCCTGTGCATTAATAATAGATAAATAACTCTTTTAATCAAATTTAAACGAAATGTGACATTTGCAAAAGCAAAAGTCCACGTATACCTATAGTTTTATTTTTTGAATGGAACCTCTTTTTGGGTTAGTGGAAAAGTAAATCACTGGATTTACTCAATGGGAAAATCACTGGGTATCAATTCTCCTAAACACATTGCTCATAAATATATTTGTAATAATTTGTTGTTTTTGCTAATTATGATGATGCTATCTACTTGGAGTATAATTATAATGGCTTTACAGGTCTAATGTCTACCTACAATTGAGAATGCCCGAAAATGCAATCGAGATGAATTATTGTTAAGCAGAATACCAGGTATAGTTATGATTGCGTACGAATTACTATTGCATTGTTTTTGGATTGCTTGTCTAAATAAATAAGAGAAATGTACAATTTACAATAAACTATTCTACAACAGACGTGGCACCCTGTTGTATTCATCAAAACAAAAAATTGTTGATGATTTGTATTGTTCCAAATTAAAGTCTCTACAACTTTGATTTTGTAACTCTTATATGTAAAACAACAGTTAACGAAAATACATAAAAACTAATTTGTTTCGTTATAACGCCTGTCTGGTCATTTTATTAAATATTACACCAATGATTTTGATAGAGGCGTTTTAACTCACTACTGTCTTTTTTATATGTTGCGTAATTTTATTATGCTTACAAATAAATATATGGATAAAAAATGTAGGTTAGGTTTTCTCCTAGTTATCATCATCATCTCAGCCATAGGACGTCCACTTCTGGACAGACGCAGGATTTGCCAATACTCACGACGCTTGGCAGGCGGGTTCGCGAGCGCAGTATGATTTCCGATCCTCAGAAGGCACTGCTGCCCACCTTCTGGTACGTAGGTACCTAGTCATCGCGGTCAGCCAAAAGTATTACGCAATAAAACAGTATTTTTTACTTTGAAATATGGAAAAATCTTAATAGTAATAAAACTAAGTTTACATTGCATTCTCTCAGCTGCCCTGCTATAATTGACTTCCCATAAGCCAGCGTACTCGTATAAAACCGTAGTACATACCTCTATCTGATAAATTGTTATATCTGAGCAGTTAAGTTGACCTACTCCACCAATTCTCTGTTGAGGCAGGTCAGGCGGCAGGCCTAACGTATCTATATCGTTATGTAATAAATTATACGTAATCGACTGTTTTATTAATCGGTAAATCTGTATCGATTTGTTTTGCTATTGACACAATTAATTTATCATCTGTTCAATAATATAAATATTGATTATCCTTTTCATACAAAGCCTTGACATATGCGAATGATAAGAGTTAGAAGCAAACTAGGGCTCATTAAAAGTAGTTCTCAAGACAACATCGTTTCGTTGATCGATTGAATGGAACTACCTACTGAATAATGGTTCTCATTGCTATTGCGAACAGGAAAATCCATAGGTACCTACATAATTCTTGGTGAAGCGATTCTTGTAAGTACTCACAGTAAATATTAATATTTTCCGATTTCTTATAATAGTAAGTTCTTCTCTGCATGCTTATAAATAAATAATGAAAAAGTATGTTACGGCATATTTGTACATAACTTTAGTGCAGGGATTCTCAAAGTGGGTTCCGCGGAACCCCATGTAGTACGTAGAATACTCATGAGGGTTCGGTCGATGTTTTTTATTAACTATTATTAATTAATAGTTATATTATTATTATTAATTAGCTGTTAAGTAATACCACGGTAACAAACACTATTTTGAAATAGCGCAAAATATGTAATGAGTAAAACTCATTAAGTATCTATTTGTTTAAGATGTTACCCCAGCCAGATATAATATGTACGCATACATGAACATGTCTGTTTGACCTGAGTCTGGGTGTGTATATGTATATAAGTATATATATCAGTCATCAGGTTACCATAGTACAGGCTCTGCCTAGTTTGGGACCTGAAGACCTTGTGTGAATGTTGTCCCATATTATATTATTATATTATATTAATTGTAGGACATACTACCCAACTATGAAACCAATTATTAATATATTTTACCAATTATTAACAATCAAACAGTTTCATTCTTCACATTTAAACTTTAAGTTAAGACTTATGTGTTTCTGTTATATTACATACGTATCTTCAAATGAATTGTTCTAAATATCAGTGTTGATCATTTGATATAGGGTTCCTTACAATAAATAGTAGATTTTATCACAAGGCGAGGGCGGCATTTTGAATCCAGAGCGGAGCAAAGGATTCTTGAGTAGAATCCCAAGCGGAGCGGGGGATTACATAACGTAACGTACAGAGCGGGCGGCTTTATACGTCTCTAGAAGAAAAGACCTACTTTGCTCGCACTTAAAGACGAACCAATCATTGTTTTTCGAATAGAAGGGATCAAAAGGTATTTGGCTCGTTTTCCGTTAATATCTCTAAAGTTTAGGAAGCTCTGCTGTAGTGGATTCCAAACTCGGTTTGACGCCCGTGCTATGAAATCCAGGCATCTTTCGTCGAAGTAACACTCTGTGCCTTTACTTGGCAATATTTTATTTTTATAAGCTTAGCCATAGATAGAGATTTGGTTGTCTGGTACAAACTAGCTAGTGCGTGCATAACTGCATCAATGCAGTTTTACCTCATTTAGTCCTCTACAGAATATTGTCAGATCGCGGAACGCTAAACCAGATTTAATTATGTTAATAAATTTGTATATTTAGTAGTTTTAAGTTATGGTATTTATTATATATCATCATCATCATCATCTCAGCTATAGGACGGCCACTGCTGGACATGCGACTCCTCCATTGATTTCCACAAGGACCGGATGTGGCGAGTACCGGCAACCCTGGAACTGGCAATTCTACGATATTTCTACAGGAAACTTGTTTGAATTGCCCCTCATGCGTATCATAAATAGCTATTTAGCAGTACATATATAATTAGATAATAAACTGTAATTTTCATGATCGATAATTAAAATAATCATTTAAAATATCGCACGACGTTATAATGGCGTAGGTTTTGTCGAGAATAGTAATGTTATGTTTATAATAAGTATATCAACGTCTATTATTTATGTTGTCTACTAGCTGCGCCCCGCGGTTCCACGAGCGTGCACTACGTTTTTTCCGCTAACTCAGTTGTCCCACGGGAATCATACTTTTTCCAGGACAAAAAGTAGCCTGGCTACGCAATGGCTAGCTGAAATACTAATACGTAAAATCGTAAAATACTTATTTTATTGAGTATTTAGCTAGCCATTGTGTGCAGTTAAACAACACCTATATATCAAATATTTTTACGACACTATGCCACAAGTAGCATTGACATGATTGTATCGACTAGATACTTACTTTCATTTTTCGCACAATACATGAGAAAAACCTGTTAATGTACAGTCGCTGACAAAATTCGTTGTCTTATTATAGTACTCACACGTACACCAATAAATACACAGGCAAACACCAGAGCTAATGGGCTTGTCGCTATGCATGCAGAGCGCAGCGTTGAGCGATGCGAGTGTTCGCGAGAGTCTCTATATGTGTATGGGAGAGAGCGTATTGTGTCTTCCACACACAACATACTCCTTTAGAGTTATAATTGTTACCACTGAGCGCTTAAACTTATCAATAAGCTTAATCCAAGATTAGGAAGGTACTTCTATTATTATCACAATGAACCGTTGGCTTGCAGAAAAGCATTTGATACTCGGGAAACAGACTTTCTTGTCCGAGTGTCAAGACACCGTATAATATGTGGATATATCTGTATTTAATAATAGGAGTTTTAGAATCTTAATGGAATGAATGCGATTCTAATACCATCTTTATTATCTTGCATCATTTCACGAGTATGACATTGATTTAAGCCTTAACAATAATTGCTCTAGACAAAGGTTCAACAATATGTGGCTCGCGAGCCTTATGCGGCACTTTTCATGTAGAGTTGCGGCTTCCAACTCCAACTTCAAGTTGTCTGTGTCAACCTTTTCGTTGGACATCTATAACTAAGGCCACCAGGCAAAGGGTTCTTCCCTTTGCCATCATCGACTATCAGCTATGCGTTATAATATGTGACCTACTCACTGCCATATTAGTCCTAATTATGATTAGAAAATTGTTGGTTTTGCCAATACTCGGTTTAAATATAAAATAGTGCTAATCATATAAATCAAAAAGCTAATTAATTTTTTCGAAATTGCCATTTAGATCAGTCAGTCATTGGCCATGACATCTGATATACTATAGGCACACGTACGAGTATAAAATCAATTCAAGGCCATATGCGCCGCGTGTTTGACTATTTATTATTATTTATATTTTTATTTGCACCAGTGTGAAGTTGGCAGCCAATAAACCGACCAAATTAGGGAGACCATTTTAATGTACGGTTATTGTTCGTGTATTACTATAAGTTCTACATAAAGTTCGTTCACGACCTGCACAATTTAACATTTAAATATCACCTACAAGATGGTTTCCTTGGCTTGATTAAAGTACATATAATCATTTTAATTTACTGCACGATTAAAAACTGGCGGGTGCAAACTCGCCCGGAATATTATTTATTCATAAAACGATTGGAATCAGAAACGATATATTGTGAAAAATTATTTGATTATCTTTTTCTTTTTCGCGCCCCATTAACACATTTAATGGGCCTTTAACCTGTGTGAATATAGCTAGTGGTCACAATCTAAAGCCCACCGACACCGTGGTCACTGAATACTGAAACTTTACTTGAAGATTGCGGGAAGAAATAACGAAACAAAAATTCGCAATTTAGGCTATTCGGTGCCACTGTCCTACACTAGTGCGTCACGGACAAGTAACAGTTAAGGATAAGACCGTAGGCAAAATAATTTCGAATTCGGGCGGAGCTAAAAGAAATGGGCGTTGACTACGGACTCTAAAATAATATGAAAAATATTCATTCGAACGGCGGCACTCGACGCCGCGATCCGAGAGCTGGCGCCAATTTTTGGGTAGGTATTTGAGGCAAGCTGCAAACTTGTTCCATACCTCTCCTGATATATCCCAACTCGGAACTACAGACCTGGCTGGTGAGTAGCGGGGCTAAATAAACTCCTAAATTTTTAAAAATATTTTTTTTATTAACTAAAAAATTTTTTTGAGGCAACATGCAATTTACATTATGTTGTAGTTTAATGTTAATAAAATAAACAAAAAATTAAGCCAGACCATTCAGTCGTGGCTTTTATTTTGCCAGGCGCGTGCAAAAATATTTTCCAAAAATATGTAAAAAAATTATTTGAGGCAACTTGAAATTTTTATAGGACATTATTTAAGACAAAAAATTATATTCCTAAAAAGACAGGTCATTTTGGTGGGGCTTTCTACCTGCCAGGTGATCTAAAAGTTATGTATAGGTGCGAGTGAGTAGCGTAACTTTTAGTAACTTTTAGATCACCTACGGGCCGCACAGATCCTACGTCCAAACGGCCTGATCGCTGCGGGCTGACTGATCTCCGCGACGATTTCTTCTTTCGATCAAATAATACTATGCGAAAAATTCATTATATTATTTGGGTGCACGACTGTAGGAAATTCACTAAAGTTTGGTAATAGTTTTTATTAAAAAATATAATCGCAGTAATTGGTTCAATAATGCCTATAAAAATAATAAAAAAACTGTGTAAAAAGGGTTCATCATAACAATTTATTACAGAAGACCTAATTAATTTTCAGAAAATATAATTTGCAAAAAAACATAACTCAATAAAGAATTATAGAACGTTATATATTTTTTTTACTAAATTTTAGCAAATAGTTTTAGAATAAATAGGTTTTAAACATGCGCGTTTTGCTAGTCTTGTTCTTAATGATTACCTTACTTTTTATATCATAACGCCAAAAGAAATACTGACGTTTAAAAATAAAACAAAATGTAGATCTTTTCCATTTTACAAGTTCCCCGATACCGTTACACACATTGCGATAAACTAAAAACACAATTCGACTAAAAGTGTTCGTTGAAAATAATCTCATAATAATTTGTTTGATATATCGGTATATCAAAATTAAAACCCGCGTATCAATTCTCTTAAACAGATTGCTCGTGGATTGTTAATGAATTGTCGTTTATGCTAGTTTTGCTATTCTACTTGGATACTTTCTACCTACAATGCAATCGATATGCAATTGATATTTTAGCGGAATAGAAGTTTATTTATGCATTTGAATTATTATTACATTGTTTAACAGAATTGTCGTTCAAAACACGGTATAATCTTTTTTTTATACGAATATAATATCATAATTTTCAACGTTTGCACTTTCATTGCACTTAAGTATATTTTTTATTTTAAAAAAATAGATACCAGTTCGTAGACTGGATGGCTGCAACAAATGTACTTGTTCACTAAATACCCATGCAAGATTTTTACATATTCGCACTACATAAAAATGATTGATGGATTGAATAAAAAACTTCATATCGCGCAAAGAAAAAATCCAAAAAATTTTGAATGAAGATATGATGTTATATCGAATCAAAAGGAGGTCATTGCAAAGAGGTTTGAATGAATGAGTATTTACATCTTTAATCGTACGTTATTTTTGGAGTTGCTAGAAAAAAACATATCAAAAACACAATAACAAACACACACACATATTTTTTTATCATCTTAAATGGCTAGAGTTTTGCACATATTTGACAGTTGTCAAACGCAAACTTATAATAGTAAAAAAAAAACATATTAAATTTTGGGTATCTGTCGCCGAACTAGGCTCACCGCCTGTGTTTCAACGTACAGCGCCCTCCCCTTAGAATAGAAATTAAAACTAGCCGTGTATTTTCTTCACATATAAAGCTATAACTAGTAAAAACATAATTAAACCAAAGTTGAAACTTATTCTATAGAAACAGTATGATACTTAAAATTAAATATGTATATCATGATGGGAAGAATTAATTTATATATTTCTACGTATTTATGGTCTCGCACCCGTTCGCCCCTCAAGTTCGCCTCTGATGCCTAACTGTCGGATTATTTATTCCCACAAACATTATTTATCACCTCGGCCACAAAACAATGGCAGTGTCCAATATTTATGTGATATAAATGAAATACATTCAGATAAAATTCAATTGTAAAGTCGTGGAAATAAGATTCATAGCCAATTGTGGTTTATGTGTGTCAACAAGTACCGCTGTTTTGATGGATATAAAAGTGTAGCTGGAGAAATGTGTATGAAAGCGTGCCTACTGTTCATTGCAGGTTAAAAGTAAAACGGCAAGTGATAAAACTTTCTCCACGTAAGTAAATATGTTTGCAAGTTTTTTTTCTTTAAAACATGCACGTGCTTTATTATTGTGTTTATTATCGTGTTGTCTACACACTAATCACACTAAGCCCCACTTGCACCAACCTAATTAATCCGAGATACTTGGATATAATCACTGCAAATTCGGATTTCAGTGAGAATCTCGGATTAAACCACAAATTTAGTTAGCGCAAGTGGGCCTAGAATTAAAGAAAGTTTGTCTGCCGTTTGTTGTTTGTTACTTCTCCACGCTGAAACGGCTGAACATATTTGCATGAAATTCGGAATAACGATAGCTTACACCTTAGAATAACACATGCTACTATTTATCCCGAAAAAGGTATAGTTCCCGTGGGATAATTGACGTAGCGAGAAAACTGTATTCCACGCGGGTGAAACCGCGAAGTTCAGCTAGTGATCAAATGCAAAGATCATGCTCTAATTGTTCAAAAAGTGTATTAATCAATTTGCCAACTCGCATGCGTATTGGTCGACACAATTAGATCAAATATTTCAATAATATAACGCAGCATTATAAAATTATACTCTTCGGCCCGTAGCCAATTACATAAATAAATAAAAACAATTGGTGCTCGTTATTGGTTTTATGAATATAACATATTTTAACCATTCATTCATTCATTCATCACAGCCATAGGATGTCCACTGCTAGACATATGCCTCCCCATATAGGGGGGATTTACAAATACTCGCCACGCTTGGCAGGCGGGTTGGCGAGCGCAGTATGGTTTCCTATCCTCAGAAGGCGTTGCTGCCCACCTCCTGGTACGTGATCCCTTAGCCGACTCTTACGGCACCCGCGGGAAGAGATGGGGGAGTACTATTCTAGGCCGGTACTACCACGGCACCGGCCGTGGTAGTACTTTTAACTATTAGTTAAAAGTAGTTACTTTTAACTACACTTTTAACCATTAGTTATAATATAATCAATGCTTTATATTACCCAGCATGATGAAATTATAAATTCCACCTAATTTTACTGGTCACAAAATATGCATATTCACTTTTTTAACCAACCCGAATAAATAACCTAGGATGATGATATAACTGTTAAAATTATATTAATACACTTGAAATAATTTACTTAATATCATATCATATCTTTATACAAATACAAATATGTTTATTTGCACAAAAAACTTTCAATACATGATACAATACTAGAACAGGTGGTTATAGATATGTGTGTGAATATATAAAAGGCTTTTAGCAGCCGTGCTAGGGTCACCTGTGTTACGGCTGCTAAGCTACTTCCTAATATCAAAAGCAAAACATAATAATATGCAACGAGCACCCTGATTATGACATACCTAACTTAATAAATATATTATTAAAACAACATAGAACAAATACAATAAATAGCCAGGATATGTAAGTACATGTTATAATTCAATATCAGTTAATAATCAGACTTATTTTTATATTACATATTTTGAATGTAACTAATTCGTACCAGAAAATGAACACTTCAAAACAGCTGCTACTACAAGTTATCGATGCCGATGTCAAACAAATACACAACACATTACAATAGACATTCCACAACCAGCGAGGTTGACTCGGAACATAATTCTTCACATTTAACATTCTAAGTTAATACATACCTCATTCACATTCTCGCTTCTGTCACACCTAACACATTTTTTAATTATCTGTAATATTAATCAGTTAGTTAGTAGTAAGTTGTTATCAGTGTAGTTAGTTAGTTATTTTGTAAAATAATGTAATGTAATCTTATTTACATTATTATATTCAACAATATTTTAGATATTAGTATGAGAAAAACTTTTTGAAGAGTGTCTTGTCAGGGAGTAACGTAATATGCAGCACAACTGTGACAAAGCTGCCGTAATACACTTAGTACGTCTTGTTCTCGACTCCGTGAAGTTATATTAAAATAAAATATCTTAGGAACCTCACTGATGAGTAAAGCTACTGTGAAATCACCAAACATATTCAGCAGTACTTAAGTAATAAGTTAATAAGGTAACGTAACAATAGAGGCAAACGAAATAAACACCTTGTTTCTCGTATTCTTGGTTATTCCTTAGGATCAACGTATAAAAATATTTGCCTAAATGTACACATGTTTGGCACTTTACAGTTTCATTATAGTAGAAAGCAATGCATAACTATTTCAACCTCTATCTAAATTGATGGTCAATGTCCCAGCAGTGAAGTTAATTATGCTGCATACATACTATTATTATTATTATAATATAACACTCACACTTTGCCATCCGCTTTTGCACGGTGTACGTCAAATTTTGAAACTCCAAATCCATAATGAGATGGCTGAAACAACAAGAAAAAAAATATTCACATATCAAAATTATCATGTACATCAATATCATGATACCGATTTCGACAAGTTATTTCACACTTATGAGTGTTGAAGTCGGTTCCATTTTTTAGTGAAATTTTTTTTTTCACCCTTTCTCTGACCTTTGCTACTCACGGGATCAATTATTGTCTTGTCATTGTGTATGTTCACCGATTTCTCCACCCACAACTATAATATTATCGACGTATGCGTAGCACTTTTCAGTTATTGGAGTTTATGTAACTCAAAAACAGCTTGACCGATTTTAATGAAATTTAAATGGGACCACACGGGAAGCACCAGCTTTCAAATAAAAAAAGAACGATATAAATCGTTTCACCCAGTCGAAAGTTATTCGGTAAGAAACATTAAAAAAAACATACGAGTTGAGTTGAGAACCGCCTCCTTTTATAAAATCGGCTAAAAAAACATTTAATCAAGCGCAGCGTATAGATCTCAGTGGTAGTCCGGCCGTTTGAGCACTTGTGTATGTGATGATGTTTGTTTGTTCGTACATTTTAATTCCTTTTACCCCAAATAAGGTATATTACAGACACGGACATAGATCCTGCTTTTTGAAGTAGATTAAAAATGAAATGTCGCAACGCATCTTAGCTTGAGTCCAGGGTTCTCGATTCAAGGTTTCCTAGTGAGGAAACCGAATGATACTTATGATAAAAAAAATGCCAGTAAATGCAACCGACTTCAACACTCAAAAGAGTGAAAATAACTTGTTGAAATCGTACCATCATAGTTCAAAAATAACTATTATCAAAATATTATGCTCATGGTACTGACTTCGGCGAGATATTTCACACTTTTGAGTGTAGAAGACGGTTCTATCTTTTAGTAATAGTTTTTCCCCCTTTTCAGTGACCTTTGCTTACTCACGGGATTAATTGTCATTGTGTATATTCACCGATTTCTTCACCCGCAACTATAATGTCGTCCACATAATATTCCTAGCACTTTTCAGTTATTGGAGTGTAACTTAAAACCGCTTGACCGATTTTGATGATTTAATGGGATAAATGGGACCACCTCGGAGGTAGGTACACTCTATCAAACAAACATTTTGAACAAATATATTTGATAATCGGTCCAAAAATGGGGGAAGAATTCGGTGAACATGTGTACATAAAAATACAGTGTAACATAATAATATAACCTCCTCCTTTTTGGAGCCGGTTAAAAAGATAACTCTCTCTTCAAAAAACATGAATATATATACTTATGTAATTATTGTAATTACTTATATTGTAAGTATTGTAAAATGATTCATTTTAAAAGTAAAATACGGTAGGTTTTTAAGTTTTAAATTAAATAAGAGCCACAGCCTATATACGAGTAGAACTGTGTAGAGCTTCGTATGGGGTAGACCCATCGTAAATCGACGTGTTCGTATTGCTCACATTGCATCACTTTTTTTACCTTGTACAAAAAAGAACGTTTTATTCTTTTTGTTTTGTCTTCGCAAAATCGACCGTTTTTTCATTAGTTTTTTATGCGTTTCTTACCATATTAAAACACTGTTAAAACTAGTTTTTTGAAGGTTTCTTGCGTATTTTATGCCAAACAAAAACACGGGGTAATCATGAGTTTTTACTTATGTTCTTTAGTTATGTTGTAAGTGCTTGACACATTTTTTATTTTATAATCGCGAGTTCCCAATTCCTAAATGATGATTATGGCTTAGGGCAATTTATTATTATTCTGTGTGACGCTACATCATAATTTCATGTAGCAATTTAAACTAACTCTTCCACTGGCTTTATTATGTGTGTATTCTATGGATGTCTAGGATACAGCATTTGTAAGCTAAGGTGACCACATTTCCGTGTCCCAATAGTCCATTGTTCTACTAGCCCGTCATTGTTCACAAAACAATTCGTTGTTTTTGTGCGCCAAAGTACAATCGGGATACTACTAGTTATCTCCATATCTCCAAAAAACCTAAAAAATATATAAAAGAGTAAGAATTTATTCTTCACTCACACCGGAACGCGTATCGCACGCGTTCCGGTGTGAGAGGCCATTCGTACAAACCAAGTCGGACGAACTCCTGGATAATTTAGACCAAGATTTGATCACGCTCATTAACGCTAATGCATATCAGATGCTTAACATTTATAATTCGAATGAGTACTCAAGCTAGATCTAGAATGTGGACAGCTGCCTGAACACACTGACCACTATCTCACTTGATGATCAGTGACGAAGTGGTCAAAGATATCATCACACTAGACCTAGAATGCTTACTGGCTCCTAAGAACTGCTGCCGGAACACACTGTATGTTTGTTGATAGTTTTTCAATCTCGAGGTTGGTGGTTAGCCAGGAAGGTACTAAAAAGTACCCTACCACCAAGCTGTGAATTTGAAAGCGGTGTTGCCTTTACCGGAAACTAAAGCCTGCGGTGGGAATCGTACAAATGTCCGTCAGGTTGACAGCCCACACCACTAGCCTATTTGAAAGGTTAAGCTTCAAAGTGACTTTACGTCACTTCTGTGTCGTGATGCATCACAGAGCGTGACATCATAAAAAAACATTTTTGGGGGGCTGTATTATATATTGTTATATTATAATATATTGTATGTATATAACATAGTTAAAAATGTAGAATATAATGATAATTTAAACCAAATCGTGATTAAAGAATATTAGAAATTGTTAGAATTCAGAGACACACTTATACTAGGTACTAAATCAATTAAAATCCAGGAAGTACATAGGTCTCAAGGTTATGCAAGTCAAATGATCTTTCTATACTTTAATATTATCAAGTAAAGTTTGTGATGGTTGTAGGGGGTAATCTCTGGATCTACTGAACCGATTTTGAAAATTCTTTTACCAATAGAAAGCCACGTTATTTGTCAGTGTCATACTTTACATCATCATCACAGCGAAGGTGAAACTGCGGGGCGCAGCTAGTTAGAAATAATAATAAATTAACTATTTTCAGTGATTGTATGACCTTAACTCGATAATTATCCCGACAAGGTCACAAGTATTTTCGAGCGAGGGCAATGGACCACGCTCTACCTAAATAATCCTTTACGAAATAAATCATATTTTTATTACATCGACTTTTGCAAGGTAACGCATCAGTTTATTGCTATTTTTTTGGAATCTTAAATGGGAAAATTTATTTGTGGCTACGAATATGACCTTTCCGAGCAGCACAATGTGCATCTATTCTAATACTAGTAGCGCCCCGCGGTTCCACTCGCGTGGATTACGGTTTTCCCGCTACCTCAATTATCCCCCGGGAACTATACTTTTTCCGTGGTAAAAGTAGCCTATGTGCTAATCCAGGGTTTAAACTATTTCCATACCAAATTTCATCAAAACCGGTGTAGCCGTTTGAGCGTGAAGACGTAACAAACATACACACACACACACAAACTTTCGCATTTATAATATTAGTAGTATTATAAAGAGGTAAAGTTTGTGAGGTTGTAGGTGGTAATCTCTGGATCTGCTGAATCGACTTTGAAAATTCTTTTACCAATAGAAAGCCACGTTATTTGTGAGTGTCATTGGCTCATCATCATCATCTTCACCACCCTTTTTCATCGCGATGTATGATATTAGCATAAACAAAATCAGCCCAATATGTTCCCACTGCTGGAACATGGGACTTCTCAGAGGACTTCTTCTCAGGAGACTCAATCCAATCTCAGGCCAATGCGTGTTAGAGGATATGCTAGTGGCCAGGCCCACGATCGAGTTTTAAGGTCGCCTAAGCGCCTCAGTTATACCTAACGATTTTTATCCTTCAGCAGCCGGGACCGACGGCCTAATTTTCCCTCCGAAGCACGAGGGCTCTATTGAAAATATCACCAACGGTCACCCAGCCAAGGTATGACTGAAGAGTATGTTTCTTAACGCAGTCGAGCTGTTAAGATGACACACGTCAGTTTTACGTTTTCTATCGAGCTACGAGAGAGATTCATCATAACGATTGATAAGTTTGTCGATTATACACAGCATAATATGATGATGTAGAAATAAAAATTCGTCATTCATAGTTCCTTGATGAAATCTATTTCTTAGCTATACAACTGAATAAACAACAGTTTTGAATAGTATAAGAAAAATTGTTAGGCTAGAATAATTTGTTAGCTTTATAACACTAGTCATACTAGGCGAGTCACATAGTACAATATATAAATACGAATTCATAAAAATAATAAGTTAATTAATTGGATAATTCATCAAATATAACAATTAGAAACAGATTACAACAAAATCATGTAAAAATATTTTTTATGTAAGTATGGTATTAGAAATCCAACAAATAACAGTCAAAAACATTTTCACTAGTTTGTCAATAATTAGAATTAATAGAGCCTAGAATGAAGATTCCACAAGATGCATATTTGCGAATTCTTTAATGAGTAAAATGGATTCATCTCGAAGAAATGACTATTAAGGTTCTCCTTAAACTCATAAGCGGTTAAATTTCGGATGCTGATTGGTAATTTGTTAAACATACAAATCTTGTAGATACCTTGCTTTCTCGCTTTTTCCCATCTGGTTCTAGGTATAAGTACATTTTCTTTATTTCGCTAGTTATAGTTATAGATGTATTACTTTTACAATTTTGTATGACATTGCATCACATCATTACTAACAACCCTTATCATTGCAGTGTTGCCAACTTCTCGGATTTTCCATCATATGTCGCGGATTTGGCTGAATTGAAAACGGTAAAGAATAATTATATATATTTAGCAAAAACGCTATATACGAGTAATATACGCTCAGGGTTTACACGTAAAGGTGAAACTCTGTTGCAAATGGTTACTCATATATTTTGCCTGACGCTTTTATTAGCACGCTTGGAACATTGCAAGTTGGCCATCGGTTTATGCAGCTTTTACAATACCGATACCGATGGAAAGGAACAGAAAAAAGTTATAACCATGGATTATCAACCATTTTCATTCGAAAAACGTTTATACTGTATAAAAAATTGTAATATTTTATATTAACCTTTTGCCACTAAAATTTAACTCAATTTTTCTTTTTATTATACCTGTTGTCATATCAAATGACATTCGTTTTTTATCTTCAAAAGGCAATTATTGTTATGCTATTATTGTTATGTTAAGGTTCAATCACACTTATATTGGAAAAAGGTGAAAGTAGTTATTATATTTATATGTTTGTTACTCGTTTACGCTAAAACATCAGAACGAAATTGCATTAAATTTAGATTGAACATAGCTTTATAACCTGGAATGAGATAAAGGCTATACTTTACGTAAACAGTATATATCCCATGGGATAATTGAAAACCGTAATCCACGCGGGTGAAACCACGGAGTGCTGCTTGTATTTGTATACATTACAAAAGTTGTTTTTCTAAATTTACATGCCGAGCAACTGCAAAATAAAAATACGATATATAAAATACATTACACCATTAAGAATAAATACCCTATTTTAGTGAATAAATTTAATTTAATTTTTATTTCACATCTATTGATACTTAATTATTGTTATGTTTCAAATGCGGAACACGGATCTTCCTTAGTTTGTGTAATTTTAATTTCCGATTGTTTTATTACAATCAAACGTATAGAACATATCAAATACTTGTAGCGTTGTGCCATAGAGCTGTTTTTTGATTGAATGTCTCTCCTAACTATAGAGCAATTATATATATTATGCAATGTTCATAAAACGTCTCTTTTATCACCTGTGAATAGATGAAATCTGTATTATAACCAATTTACATTGTACGAAGTAAAGCCCGTTCACTGCAGCCCACAGGTCATTGCCAGGGTCTTTCTCAACACTGACGTACCACTTTCTCTCCCACAGCCTGCCTGCAGTTGCCGATCAACTTTTTACTAATCTGTGACCAAATCTTACGCGACTTTCTACGCCAAATGACAATTCACTTTTATGTACGATTCTAGATTTAGCCCATAGGAAGCATGGAAACAGCTTGTCCAACGAATTTCTTTCTTTGAGTTTAAGTCAATCCGTTCTTTATATATTAAGATATAAGCATAAATATAATAAAAATGTACTACAGATTAATAATAAAAAGTTTCGGAACAGTTCATATGTTATGGCTCTTAATGTTTACAAAAGACTACCTACTGAAATAAAGGTATTAGACAATGAGCTGTTCGGCGTAAATTAAAGTCGTGGCTGGTCTCCAAAACCTTTTATAATATGAAATAATTCTTTAATGAGTATTCATGTAAAGGTGCAACTGTAATTTGTGTAATTGTCATTATGTATTAATATATAATGGAAATGACGTCGACCCGCTAGGACACCACGGACTCTCCTGCCAGAGAAGTGCAGGCCGCTTCTCGAGACATGCCGCCCTCGACGACATCCTCCACCGGTCTCTTGCATCCGTAAACGTGCCAGCCCTTCTGGAGCCAAGTGGCGTTTTCAGAAACGACGGCAAGAGACCGGACGGTATGTCTCTCATACCGTGGGCCATGGGTCGGATACTGGTATGGGATGCGACTTGTGGAGACACACTAGCCCTCTTCCAAGCGCCTTTCGTCACCAATATATCGCAGTGCACGGCTACCAGGTGAAACAAAATGGCTTCCCTGACCTTGCAATGTAACCAGGATGATGAATAAACTGCGTTTTTGCTATTTTTTAATAAACAGAGCCGGTAGAATCGTCGTGACTAAAATGGACTGTCCATCTTTCTGATAATTTGAAATTACATATTACACGATTTTTTTTTAAATATAACAATATATTATTTATATATTGATGATTTATATTAAATTGATGTAACCTAAATAACAAATATTAATTACTTATAAATAAGTAAAAGTTATTGAGCTGTGCCTGTATATCCCCAACTTATAGTTAGTCAAAGTTAACATGACTTAGTGTGACACGCTAAATTGACCTCTTTTGTTTTTATGTTTATTTTTAGTAAATTAAATTAAAAATTAATCCGCTGTCTCATACATTTTCTTAAAAGCTAATGAACTAAACTATACTTTTAAAAAAATCTGCATAGAATCATAAGCTACAACTTATTGAAAAATGCGTCAGGATTGGTGTGATAGTGGTTTTTTGACTGGCCCAATTTTTGCCGGAATGACCCAATTACGTAATTAATTAACTACACGGACCGACTTCCACTACTGATCCCTAAAATATTTCCAACGTATTCTAGAAAAAGAGAACATCATCTTCAAGTAGGTTTTTTTATACTTCTAGCGTTTGATCACTATCTCACTTGATGGCCAGTCACGATGTGATCGAAGATGTTATCACGCTAGACCTAGAATGCTCACTGGCTTTCAAGAACTGCTGCCTGACAACCTGATGTGTTTATTGATAATTTTTCAAACTTGAGGGTGGTAGCTAACCAGGCGGGTACTCCAAAGTACCCCTACCACCATGCTGCGAATTTGATAACAGTGCTACCTTCACCGGAGGCTCAACCCGTTGGTGGGGATTGAACCAGTGTCTCTCAGTTTGACAAGCGACGCTCCCAAGGCTAATAAACTATTTCATTTCCTGTCAATTTGTTTTGATAATGCCAGAACATTAGCTTCAAATTTCCTGACACACGCATCCGGTGCGTTAATACAGATAAAATGTTATCCCTAGTGACAAATTTTATTCAAATCCATTATGCTGTTTACGCGAGATTGCAAACATGCCTACTTACTTCCAAGTATAATTTTATTACTTTGATAGACGTTTGACAACTACGTATTTCACAGCCAGGAATCATGTGGTCAAGGGAGGAATCACGCTAGAACTATAATTTGGAACCTGAACACACCATGTGTTTGACAAAAGAGACCTGTATGATGTTTCTTGATAGAACCTAGCCAGGCAGACACTAAAGTAACTCTTTCACATAAATAGGTCAAATCAGTCGCGGGAATGACGTCAATAATCTCACTTGATTATGATGTACAGTGAACATGCGGCTTGAGTGACAATGCGGTCGAAGGTGCAATCACTTCAGAACTATGATGACTGTTTCCCAGGGCAGCTGTCGCCTTAAAACACACACTCTGTAGTTGATGACAGTTTTTCACCTTTAGAGTGTTTGTAGCCAGGCTTGTACTAAAAAGAACCATAACATCGTGCTGTCAATTTAAAGATACTAAAAGCTAAAGCCGAAGTAGGTTAGGATCGAAGCAGTGCCCCCAGTTTGAATGCTGACATGCACAACCCCAAGGCTATCAGTGCTTCAAACCTGATCTTGATATTATTATTGCAGAAATATTATGTAACCGCACGTAGGTACGAAATTATATATATACCAGAGAATAAGTTATTTCACGACTTGAAGTTTGGCCTAAATATTAGACTTTTGCTGCAAATAATAAAATTCTTGGAAATACATAACCTATAAGACCGTTGGTAGAAACGGAGCACGCAAAAAGTATATTTCATGTAGTTTTACATCCACAAGTACATTGTAAATGTTTTTACAATAAAAGTGTACCAAATAGAAAAAAATATATAATACTTCTGCATAAGGGCGACGTTTGATGATTTAGCGTAAAAATGAAAATACATTGTAGTTTAATATATTAAACAAATCCAATCTTTTAAATTTGATGGATTGAAAACTTTAAGCGCAGCTTCCATTACAAGCAACTTGGATATAATATGCAGTTTCCGCATATAACGGGATAAACCAGCATCTTATCGCAGATTCGATTTTTTGCTACTTGCAACAGAATTTTTGGCAATTATTGTATTGCTATTATCCTGTTAAGAAAAAGTTCGAAAGACTGAGAAGTGTGAATTTTAATTAGACTCCGTTCATTTTTTAATAAACTTGCCGACTAATTCAAGTTCTTGTTTGGATTTGTCTCTCTTGAAATTAAAATAAAAAACGTACTAAATAAATAAAAAACCTGAAATTTTTAATCCTTATTAAGTTTAGACTCTCTAGGACTGTTGCCTGAACACACTTAGTGTTTGGTGACAGTTTTTCAAACGTGAGGGTGGTAGCTAGCCAGGCGGGTACTTTAAAGTACCCTACCACCATGCAAAATACCTATACTATATACCTAGTGTGGTTTTTGACACGTTTTTCGGACATACCTACCAAATATACACAAACAAAATCATAAAAATCAGATAAGCTGAGGTGTTCCATAACAAACACCGCAAGAAAGCAATTGCACGCCTAATTATATCCTTATGTCTAATGATAAAATTCCCACATTAACTTGAAAATATTCAGGTCTATACACACTAATATTTTGAAAAATATACTAAGATTATAGAGTAACATTTTAGTTTCTGTGTTTGTATATATCATAAAGTGGTTAATTCATAGACTAGGTTATTCATGAACTTGTTGAACGCTTATGCGCCAATTATGGCAAATTCTCAGGCGAATTTCCCAACGATCGCCACGAAAATTGCGCAGGATTGACGGAACTGGAACTGACCGTATCAGATCGGATCTTACTACACGACATTTTAGGTCACTGCAATATCAGCACGATACTGGTTTTATTCACTGTACATAGTCGTATATATCATAATTTGTTTAGTTACTAACTGCCCTAAAGAATTGCATAATACAGTGATATGATAATTGCCCCTCAAACTCAATACACACCGTCATAATTATATAATTACCGTAAGTACTCGTCAATTAATTCATTTACTGTGTACGTCGATAAATAGTTGTTATAGTACACCATACAGAGCTATTATATAGTGTATAACACACACAACACTGATATTTATAGATATAATAGTAGCACTTTATGTAAGAGTTCGCCCGGGGAAGTACTGCCACTTATCTATTTCTACCGCCAGAAATGTTCGCATTACTATGTTCCGGCTTGAAGGGTAACTTTTTCGGTGATATTACGGGCACGCAAGACAACTCTATGTCTTTATATGTCAGGGTGACGGACGCAGTGCAGTTATATACGAATTGTATCTGTCTATAGGCAGAGGTTTTGCTTATTCTGTCACCAAATCACTATTTTTTATTTTTATAAATACATTTCTGTACTCAGATAAAAAGACTGTACGGATTAACGTAATTTTAGATTTCAGCACCTAATGCTTAGTACGTAGCTACCGTACTTAAAGATATCACAACAATACCTCAATCAAAGCCTTAAGGAAACTGCTGTCGGTCTGTGAGCATTATGCTAATGCTCATGGACTGAAATATAATGTACTTAAGACGGAGGTTATGGTGTTCAGGTCAAGGGCGGGTCCGGGGAAGATACCTGTAGTATTTCTGAACGGACAGGTGATAAGATGCGCTACACAGGTCAAATACCTAGGTCATATCTTAACAGAGCGGTTGCAGGATGATTGCGATATTGAACGGGAACGAAGGGCCTTAGCAGTCAGATGCAACATGCTCGCCCGCAAATTTGTGAGGTGCACCAAAGATGTTAAACTAACTTTGTACCGAGCCTACTGTCTATTTATTACTGTTTATTTATTATTATATAATACGCATAAAGACCTTGCTTGTAATATGCAGAGAACATTACACCTGTATTAGTTATAACTAACAGTTCATTCATATCTACGGACTAGTCGTTACCTACGTTACGTATGTGGGATGCTACTAAATGCATAAGCACCGGAATTATCAATATGAAGTTGTAGCTTACGTACGATATGGTCTTACATTATTTTGGATTACCATTTACCCTGACGGTAGCAGCACACGTATTATAGGAAAAAAAACTCAAATCACTTGATTATAACGTTGAATTTCTAACTAGCCTACAATTCTGGTTGTGAGGGGTATGACTTGGACACTGATGAATTATTATTTATATCAAAACAAACAAGTGATGAAAGCAAGCTGATGTCAGCAGTATCACAGACTAATAACTACTAATACAAATAAAAACTGAATCTGCGAACAAGAATGTACCTACAGCCAGATTCTAACAATATACTGTATATTGCCAGTTGAACCCCGCGGTTGAATCCGCGACTGCGTCCTCTACGAATTTAGACAAAATTGAGCCACAATTGAACCCCTTTAAATTATGAATCTTTAATCGACTAAAAAAATGAGATGCTGAAATCAGTTTAGATTTTTTACATTTGTTACCTCAGAACTCTGTTTGAAAATGTATTTATTAAGATTGGTCTACCTTACATCTAAGCCCATAAATAGCTTACATCGAAGTGACTATCGAATATCATCGAATAGCACCGTAAACAATTCTCTGTTTAGAGTTGCAAAATACCCCGTAATAATATAATAAATTATCAAAGCCAAAAATATTGACCACCCTAGTAAGCTGTCGTGTCGGGGAACCGGAGTTAGGATAGATTATTTAACAGAGAGGCCTAACTACCAATTTTAATAATTGTCAACTTTAATGGTTTTTCGGGTTTTTATCCACAAAGGTTCAATGCTATGATGTCATTATGCTTACCGCGTACTGGTTTCAAAAAACGTCAAGATGGCAAAAATGTTTTGCAATTTCAAATCTTCTTATCGATATTCTACAATTGTTTCGTGTTTTTTGCTATTATGACGATTTTTCTAACTCTAATATTACAATGTAATGTTATGCGTAGGCCATGAAGATTTAATGCAATTTAAATCTTGCTCGCGAAAGTTGCCGATGGCAACGATTTATCGATGGAAGACCAGCCGCTGAACAGCAACGACTACCTTCTTACCAGTGTTTTCTCAACATGTCAAGTCGCCTGCATTCCGCAGGCTCCTTTCATCGGTCTACTGGAAGTAGACGTCTAAGCACAGTCGATGCCAGGTAGGCTGAATTAGTGTTCTGAAGAAGAGTCAACCAACCAAACCAACAGAGCAACATTGAACCATGGTTTCGGTATGAACCATGTTGCAGTTTGGCGAATTCTTCGCGATGAAAACCCTTATTACTATCACCGTACATAGGAGCTGATACCCTCCGATCTAGCATCCAGGTGGAACTTCTGTGAGTGGTACCTCGGGCAGTTAGAGGAGAACCCTAATTTCGTTAGCTATGTTATTTGGACGGATGAGGCAACATTCACGAGGTCAGGACTTTCAAATGTGCATAAAGATCACGTTTGGGCTCGCGAGAATCCACACGCTTCACGGCAGGGCAGATTCCAACACCAGTGGCGGCTGAATGTCTAGGCTGGCATTTATGATGGGCATGTTATTGGTCCCGCTTATACAATGCCTAATGTAGTACATATTTGCGTAGCAGTTGTCGAGCTTTGGTTAATCGTTTCGACACGACACGATTTGTGTCATGTACGATGTACGATGACATCGTACTGTCCATACACTATATTTTGTCTGTATAACAGTTGCACTAGTTACTTATCTATGAGTTGTATACAGTTGTTACACTAAATCAATGACAGTAAATGCTGTGTTCAATTGTTTCACTATGCGATACAGCCGTGCCACAACTGCGATAGTGATTTGTGCTTCTGACAGAGTATTAGACCTTTCGATGTAATGATTAACCAATTCCTTACTTGAAAAACGATTGCTCCAGCACCGCTTTATATTTATTTCTACTATTCAAGGTCGGCTCTGCAATTCAGAGGTGCAATACCTTTGAATTGCAGAGTTAGGATTTGGCAACATCACGTTTTGTAATTTTAAGATGCAGTAACCAGTTAGACCTGTGATATAGTCAAATAATAGTTTGCGCTATAAAATATAAAGTTGGTTAATGCTGAATTTTTTCTTGTTTTTTTTTTTAAACCAACAATTTATCAATGACCTTGGCAGTAAAGTGTAGATTTTAGAATAAAATGCGTTCTTAGTAGCAGTGATATCAGTGATGACTTTTATAATTGAAATTTCGCTTAGTACCAACTAACCAATGCTGCTTAAATTAAAACTACTTTTGTTTATTGTAAGTTATCTGTTTCATTCTTCTGACTTCAAAAATACAATATAAATGTTATACTTTGTAGTCATTGCAGATGTTTCTAAAATAACTAGTAACAAGTAACTAGACTTCATCATGCATATACAACTATCGAAAAGTGCAGTAATAATAGCACAAACCATATGTTATCATTTTTAACCTAGTTTCCGTATGACATGAACAAAAAATACCTATTTTAAACGTGACTCATATGTTAGACCGTGACACATTTATTTTATGAGCTAATTTACTGGTCAACTGCAATACATATTTTATAATGCGTATTTTGTTTAAAAAATTTAAATAAATTAACGACTTTTATGCAAGAGCTGGCAAACAAACAGACAGGTCTTTATCACCATCGCTCATTATTCTCTTTAACATTTGGGAGGCATTACGATAAATAGATATGAAATTTATGATTTTTTTTTTTTTTTTTTTTTTAAATTTATTAATATTCACACAAGGTCTTCAGGTCCCAAACTAGGCAGAGCCTGTGCTATGGTAACCTGATGACTGATATATATACTTATATACATAAACACACCCAGACACAGGTCAAACAGACATGTTCATGCACACAAATGTTTGACCTGTCCGGGAATCGAACCCGGGACCAGCGGCTCAGAAGGCAGAGTGCTACCAACTGCGCCATCCGGCCAGTCTATATACATAAACCAGCCTTTTCAGATTATATTCCCCCTTTGGTCGACTAATTTTTTGCGGTAGAATTAGATCGGTGCAGGCATTACAAATTGTAATGCCTATTTATAAATATACTCCAAGGAGAATAGAAAAACTATATAAAAAACGACAATTCATCAACAATCCGAGTAATGACTTCTACATTACTCATAAATCCACAATTAACTGTCGTGAATTGATAACCCTTATCGGATTTAGGACGTGTGATCATAATGAATTTCATTTTTAACCGACTTCATAAAAAGGAGGAGGTTACTCAATTCGACCATATATTTCTTACATAAGAAGTTTTGTCTTTTAGTTCTACAACTTGGCTACATGAGCAAAGAAAGTAGAAATGCTTGAACCAAACATATTCGACAACAAAACCGAATAATTTGGCCGAATAAAAATAGGAAAAGATGCCGAATACCGAATACCAAATACCTACCAAACGAATATTCGACGCATCTCTGTCCAGTGACTGGACAGTTGGCGCAGTTGGTAGCACTCTGCCTTCGGAGCCGCTGGTCCCGGGTTCGATTCCCGGACAGGTCAAACATTTGTGTGCATGAACATGTTTGTTTGACCTGTGTCTGGGTGTGTATATGTATATAAGTATATATATCAGTCATCAGGTTACCATAGCACAGGCTCTGCCTAATTTGAGACCTGAAGACCTTGTGTGAATGTTAATATATAAAAAAAAAAAAAAAAAAAATTCTAATATTTGATCAACACCAATATCATCAAACAAGCAAGCGCCAACGCAGATACATCGCAGTCATCAAACATAAAAACTACTATGAACATTAGTACCCTGCGAAAGAAAATACGTGTGTAAAATAAAACAAACAGACTGCGCGCGTCGAACATATTTTCGGCGTCCTTGTTACGTCACGAAGCCCAGTTACATGACCTGTTTTACCATTATCGCTACACGTGGGATTTATATCGTCTACTATAATACTACGAAAGGTTCTCTGTTTTTACTACTTTACACGTGTCGGTTTTCCTAATAATAATAAATATACCTAATTAATGAAACCCGTTTGCAGACAAAAATCTACTATTTTATCGTTATTAGGGCTATTAGGTATTCAAATTTACTCAATTATAAATTCAATGAACTGATTTGTTTATTTTTGTAATTATACCTACAGTCGCACGTTTTTTTTTACTTATTTTTACTATACTATATTTACTTAAGCTTGCTTTTGACAACTGTCTCAACCAGTGACCTTCGTCTCACCTGATGTTAAGCGATGACGTTGTCTAAGATGTAGCACATAACATGATAACATTGTGTGATTTAGCCAGTGTCGAGTAATAATAGATAGGTAATAATAAGAATTAACAAGTTACAAAATTAGCCCGAAACTCTCTTACGTATATTTACGTTAACTATTTTACTAAAAGTTTACTACATTTTCTGGAACTAAATAAATTTAAATGCACTTTATGCTCCTCTACCATGTACATGTTACCATTCGTTGATTAATACTGAAGAAACATTAATCGTAGTAAAAAACAACAACAAAATTACAAACTCGTTCTCTTGATTTGCCGCCATAAAGACTACTTGTTTGTTATCACATATTTTTATGTTATTTATATTGATACACAGTTGCACAAATAGCTGTTGTGAAGACGCCCTACTTTTATTTAAGATTATTTAGAGTCGACGACGCGCGTGGTTATGATTTAGAGTAGCTTTAAAATTTTAATTATACCTACTACCATGAAGTTTACGCTAATAACGCTAAATTGGCAAATTAGAGTGTGTGGCAATGAAGATCAGTAGAACCAAAACGCACACGTGTTTTGTGACTTTGGTGGAACATTCATTTTTTCTCGTTTAGGTAGTCTTAAATGGTGGCATAGAAATACCTTGTATCCCTATGGAGCTCCGATTTAAGGCACCTCGGTCAAAATTGCTGACGCTTTGTATCACACGTTTAATGCACATTGGATGAAATGAAGACAGATCTCAGGGACCGCCTGCGTCTACTGAATACCCATGAAACTTGAAGGAAAAGTTTATAAGACCATAGGGAGACCTAGTGTAACATTTTACTAAAAAATGACTTCAACACTCAAAAATGTAAAATAACTTGTTGAAGTCGATACCATGGTAGTTCAAAAGTAGCTATTATCAAAATATTGTGAGTATGGTACAGACTTCGACAAGTTATTTCACACTTTTGAGTGTTGAAGTCGGATCCACTTTTTAGTAAAAATGGTTTTTTTTTTCACCCTTTTCAGTGACCTTTGCTACTCACGGGATCAATTTTATTGTCATTGTGTATTTTCTCCGATGTCTTCACCCGCAGCTATAATATCGTCGACGTATGCGTAGCACTTTTCAGTTATCGGAGTGTAACTCAAAAACCACTTGTGCGATTTTGATGATTTAATGGGATAAATGGGACCACCTCGGAGGTAGGTACACTCTATCAAACAAACATTTTGAACAAATAATTTTGATAATCGATCCAAAAATGGGGGAGAAATCGGTGAACATTATGTATCTACATAAAAAAATACTGAGAAAACTATAACCTCCTCCTTTTTTGGAGTCGGTTAAAAACATAACTTTCTCTTCAAAAAACATGAATATATATATACTTATACAATGGCATAATGTAAAATGGGACCACCACAAAAGTATACTCTATCAAACAAAAAAAGAATCATCAAAATCGGTCCATAAACGAAGAAGTAATTCGCGAACACACATAAAAAAATATACGGTCGAATTGATTGAAAAACCTCCTTTTTTGAAGGCGGTTAAAAATGTTTATAAAAGGTGTGAGCACTGAGATAATTAAGGATAAGATGAAGTGGAAGAGTACAACATGCTGTTGAAAAAGACTATGAGGTATTCGCGTTGGCAACGCAAGCGTGATGTTAGACGCATCAATAGATTTTCTAGAACCTAAATTCTTAAAAGTAAAAGTCGTAATGTCGTAATATATCAACAAATCCGCATCTAGAGATGGTGAAATCTTAGTCAATGTTTATTATCAACAAAAACCTAAGAATACATTGGCCGAACTCGCACTTGGGCTGTTTTGACAAGGCTACGCACTGTTTCACAAGACCTTTCAAATTTCGGTAATTATGGACTTTTACATTGCAATCATTTACTGTTAGAAAATGTACATATACATTTAGACATAGCGATAATTATTATTTTTTAATTATTTTAGTAACGCAACAGCTTATGTGGTTAACAATCATCATCTCAGCCATAGAACATCCACTGCCGAATAGGTGTCCTCATCTCTATTTAGGGGTGCTGGCCAACGCAGTATGTTGATTTTATCCGCAGACGGTGCTGCTTTCCTGCACCTTCTGGCATGTGATCGGTTAGCGTGTCCTTGGGAACCAGTCAACATCCTAGATCTGCCGTTATCCTACCATCGACCACATCATCACTGACCACTGAGTGAGATATTGGTCAAACTCTATATCTATAAGAATAAAAATGAAATATGTTAAAAAATATTTTTCTAAGATAATTTATATTTAGCATCGCTGTTCGACGTATCATCATTGCCAAATGCTTCAGCATGTTCGGAACTTTGCATACTGGTAGTAGAATAATGGATTAGTTTATTAATAAGATTTTAGTTATTAAAAGTCTTGTGAGAATTGTATTTATGAAATGAATAAAATAACCTCATTCCTACATATTTTCCCGTGGATGCCGTGAGAGTGCGCTAAGGGATCAAATAGAAGGTGGGCAGCAGTGCCTTCTGAAGGTCACAAAATATACTGCTCTCACCAACCCGCCTGCTTAGGGTGGCGGGTATTGGCAAACCAGGCCCTCTGTCCCCGGCAGCTCCATTATTGCTAGGGCAGCATATGACGGTCATTGAGAAGGTGGACAGACGACCTGACTAAGATCCTGAGATCTTAGTCAGGAATCAGGAAAAGGCCGCTTCCATCCGGCCGTTGTGGAAATCAATGGAAGAGGTATATTTAAAGCCGTGGACGTTCTATGAGTGAGAAGATGATTACGATGATGTTGACTTTGTATAGGTTCTCAGTTACCAGTAGTACTTTTATTCTTATTTGCTCGATAGTCCCCGCACAGAACGACGAATAACTAGCGTTAACTGTTTTCAATCATCTTTGTATAAACAAGTGAATAACGCAAATACAAACTGTCAATTATTATGTGTCGCAGTTGTACTAGATAAGTAACAGTTTGTACTGAATTCATACAACCACGACGTATCGCGATACGACTGCAATAAGCTAACAATTATAGTGAGGCGTGATTTGGCCTTTGATTATACGTCTCTATAACAATTACCAACGAGATATACAAAGTTATATTGAAATGACTTCAAGACCATAGGTTTGAGACCTTGGTGTCTCCAGTGGTATGTGCATAATTTGCGTTGAACAAAGAAATTATACATAATTGATATTACAGTTGTTTTATATAATTAACCTACCACATGATCCACAATCATCACAGTACGTATTAAAAAAACAAGATCGTTAAAGGGCTGTTGGCTAATCTACTTTTATAATATATTTCAGATTCCTGTATAACAGGTTTGCTGAACAAAACATTATTTAAATTAATAATTATTGGTAAAAAAACATCGTTTTGATTAGTTTCTCATCAATATTAATAAAGGTATCAATTAATTCAGCAAACATATCCATTCAGAGACATTTCTGGAATGTTTGGCAACTTTTGGAAATGTCTCCGAGTTGATAGTCTTTGAAAGTTAAGCAACATAAACATACTAAGACACGGAAAAAATTAGAGATCTTTGAGTTATCTTTGTAGGATTATGCACAAAAGAAAAAACAGTAGGTACGTCACCTAAAAAGTACTGACCTGCTAACTCAATATGCGAAAAAAACAATCCGATCATCCATGTCTAACTATAGTAACCTATAATCGGACATGGAAAATCGTATTTTTTTTTAAATAACATTGATTAATAAAATCAATATAATACTTAAAATATTTACCAAATGTTTGGTCAGGTCTTTTTCAGGTTTGTTGAATGTATTTTGTACATTTATCTTTTGTCAATCTCACTACCGAATCATATAATTACAAAATTTTTTTGTGGCCTCCTTAAAATTACGTTGATATAGAGTTCGGAACTCTGGTTCGGTAGGTCGGAACTTTGGGCGAAGCGTAGCTGTTAAAGGATCGATTGTTGTTCAACAGAAGCACAGCGTGTATAGCAACATGTGTAGCTAAAGTCTATTTGACAAAAGAGCGCGAGGTGGCGCTAGTTTCTTTGCTAACAGATTAAAGCGCTATCGTTACGCTCGACGTTCCAGTTAGTTCCACTGATTGCCGCAGGACTCCTTTTGTGAAACGCCGTCTACTGTGTCACATGAAATATTTTTGTTTTACTAAGGTACTTACACAACAATAGAAATAAACTTAGGAAAACTTTCAATATTTTCTAGAAAATAAAAAGAAATACTGACTAGGTTTTAATGAAATGTATAAGTATGTGAATTATGTGACCAATCCGAAGGTATATATTTTTACTTTGCAACTATATAACTTAAAAAAAAGTCTGGAGGGCCGAAAGGTAACAAATATAAAATAACTAGTTGCGCCCCGCGGTTTTACCCGCGTGGTGACGATGAAAAGGGTGATGATGGTGAAGATTAAAATAAGCCTGTGTGTTAATCCAGGATAAAAGCTATCTGCATACCAAATTTCATCTAAATCCATCCAGCCGTTTAGTCGTGAAAGAGTAACAAACATACATCCATACTCACAAACTTTCTAATTTATAATATTAGTAGGATACAACAGAATTGAGAATCTCTACCTTTAAAATAAGGTGGTTAAAAATACAGGAAACCACAGGCCACAACAAATAGCGCAAACTCACGTTTTTGCATCTGAGTTCATCAACAGGAAGGCTTAAGGTTGGAAGCTCACTTATAGATACTTAACGAACGCAAATCGAAATAAAAATGCACATAATTATATATCCTTTGCTTATACGAAACTTAATACAAAAACGGAGTTCGGTAGACTTGTCTTAATAATGATGCATTATTGTATCATCAATCACAGAAAAACTTAAAATACAAAAAACATAAGCGATAAAAACGTTTATTCAAAGTAAAGTTTCAAAAGCTAATAAAGGCCTTCCGCACTTTTCTACCTTTTTAATTACCTAGCTACCTATCTAGGGACAAAAAGAGGAATGGCCTGAGACTTTTGATCGAAGATTATCAGAGTAATTATTAAGCTATTTCATAGCTTCTATCGCGGGCCTTGAGCGTGGAGACCGAATCCATACATTTCGTAACGAAAATAACCTAACACTCCCCACTCCGACCGGCACAGCGGTGATACTTTTTAGTTTTACCATCTATCGATGAATAGCAGAACTTTTAATGACTTTTTTGAAATATCACTCTTGTCTGTTTAGTTCAACAACTCGCCTCTAGATAGCATTGGTTATATCGGCGTTACTGCACAAGTTATTAATATATTAATTGCATAAGTTGATAAAAATGCTATGCAATAGCTTTACCGCGGCAGTCCCCGAGTGCCACACGCTTGCCCGAGTGCCACTTTTTTTTTCTATCTGTGGCGTAAAGGTCATGTTTCAGCGATACATACGAGTACGTTAACTATATATTCCTTTTTAGTCTACAGTAAAACTAATTTACAATTTAAGACATAATTAAAATTTACATAATACTTATAAACGACAACCCTAAAGTTTCATTTGAAACATCATGGGTAAAAGTTTACGGAAATTTCTCGTCATATTATTTGGTGCAGAGTGCAGACTGAATTGAATAAAACTATTTTAATGTCAAAATAGTTATGAATTTTAATTTAAGTGTAAAAAGTACTCGTATATAATGTTTCGTATTTTAAACGATGTTAGTAAGTTTGAGTAAACAAAACAATCAAAATCTATCAATCAAACAACCTACATGATCATTAAGTCACCTTTTGATGTTCGGGTAAAGACCTCGGACATTGAAAGGTGACTTGATTTTAAACAATGATGTTATGTCTTAGTTAAGTGATTATGCACTTTATGTCTAATGACCATGGTACTTATTAACTTTATATTCTTACTAGCTGCGCCCCGCGGTTTTACCCGCGTGGTGATGGAAAACGGTGATGATGAAAATAAGCATATGTGTTAATCCAGGCTATAAGCTTAACACCATGCCAAATTTCATCCAAGTCTATAGTGAATACAGACAAAATACGCTTTGTCTTGTTTTTGATGCCAATTACATAATTATGCAGGTTGTCGATCGATCCGATAATAGTTTTCTAAAAAATATTTCACTTTTGCCTTAAAGTGAAACAAATGTAGCAGAGTAATATAATATATTTAACGTGTTATGTATGAGTTTAAAAAATATCTGAAACACAAACTCATCTGAAACAAAAAGTAAACAATACTGATTCAGTTTTAGCGCAACAGGTTATCTCAACAGATCTGCGTAACATTACGGCTATAGAAGAAAAATTTCTAATAAAAACAAACAGATGCTACGGTGACACTGATCGGAAAAGACGTATACCTAGGCACGACGTGACCCCATCCTGACCCTATTTAAATAATGTGGGAAAATTTAAATACGGTCACGCAAGGGTTCACGTACCTACATTAGTTATGTTAATATAATATAGCATAGTGGCAAAAGCCTGATCTGGAATGTCTGCACTATTGCCATGATACACTTTGGTCGCACACAAAATCATGACGCCGCAGGTGCTGAAGTGGCAGCTTTAAATAAGCACGGAAAAAATGCGCCGCTGGTAGGGAACTACCATTTTATTCCTGTGCCCGTGGATACAACAGGCTATTGGGGCACTGAGGCCATTGGAGATTGGCCGCCCCGTTTACATTCAAGAGATTTGGCCTCCCGTTCTGGGTCGTACCTGGTGCAAGACTATGGCCATTGCAATCCAAAGAGGAAACGCTGTAAGTGTCGCCGGGTCATTTGCTCCAGGTACGGACGGGTCATTGAGTTAAGGTTATTTTATAAATATTATAACGTTACAATTTTGGCCATTAAATGAGTTAATTGTTTTAATTATCAAATTACTACCATTGTAAGAAAACTAAGAAAAGGTAGGTACACTGACAACTGAATCGTTGCATTCTTTGGTTGGAAGCATCTATTTAGTTTGTTGTTGGAAGGAATATCATTATAATAATGTAATGAGTGTATGTACATACTACCTACCTATAATTTATCAGACTATAGCAACGGCTATTAAAAAAAAAATGTCAATATAAAACAAAACTACATAACTACCTACTTAGGTTGCCATGATGACATTTATACAGATGTTAGACCCATTTAATTGGAGTTATTTTTCTATGAACACAACGTGCGAATGCACTTTTAATTGTATGTATATTGTTACAAATCGTTCAAAATCGGGTTATTTGCTGTGGATAGTTGAAGTCTAAGATATGAGAAAATGAAAAATGAGATTTGTGTAATGTTAGCTGGCGCCACAGTCTTAGAGATCTTGCGTTTGGAATGTTATTACTAGCAGACATACCTATTACCTTTCAAGTAAGTATTACAACCCCATCAATGGTGTGCTTCCAAATTACACTGAAAATTTATACTTACACATTATTAAAACTAGATTGAAATATAATGTAATCCTACCTAAGAATTTTTTATTCAATTCTTATAACTAGTAAAAAACTCTTGAAATCTTTTTACTGTGAGATTGAACTTGTTTAAGAATAACGAATTTTGCTTTTTCATATGCTAATCGTGTTCAGTATTTAACTAAAATACATATAGTTTCTATTATATATATATATAATATAAACTATAAATTTAAACCTGAAGGTACTGTAGGTATGCTTATTACGTTATGTTACAAATCTACCCAATTACGATTTATTTTTCAATTATAAGTTATTGTTATTCTTAATTAGCACCGTCTTTCGGAGGAATAAATACTGTTTGAAACCGATTGCCACAAATTGTGTGCTGCAATTACAGTGAAGGGGTAAACTATTTTTCTTGCTTATTTTTAAGCTCAAGTACCTATTATTTAAATGAATCCAAGAATGTAAAAACATTTGTAGCCTAGTCATACATAGGCCATATGCGTTAAAGATATAAATGGTTCTAGCTAAGCGGAATAGAATAGTGCAACAATAATATCGGTTGCCAAGTTTTACTGCGCCTGCGCGTCACAGAGTTCATCGACACGCCACGATCTCAACTTGTCGTGTACGTCGTCTCGGTCAAGGCAGCTGTAATTTGTATTGCCTTCTACGAATAAATACTTATTATTTATTCCTAGTTTGCCTTGCACTTCGTAGAGTGAAGATAAAGGAGATATTCATTCTAAATTTGAAATCAAATTTGATTATTTTGCATAAAATGTATCACTTGATATTGTGAAAGGAGAACCGAAATACCAGCAGCCTCACTTTTCCCAAAAAATACACGCTTACTAACTAACGAGAAATGTCTGAATTGCTTTCAGTACGTACCTACGTACTTAAGGGGAAGAATGGAGCAAATTTGCCATCTTTAAAAGGATTCTATTTCTAATTAAAAATATAAAAAATATGTTATTCATAATTTTTTTGTCTATGTATTCAACGTTTAAAATAATGGTATCTAGAAAGTATGAGAAAAAAAGTCATTAAAATTATATCGTTTTAAGACATAAAAGACTCAACTCTTAAACCAGGTAACGTATATTGATTGTAAAGTTAAATAAAAATTCGTGAAGATGTAATTCACAAACGTACCTACATGTTATTTTTCAAAGTAACTATATTCCACGCGACATTTAATATATGTATCTCGTTCCTTATACTAAGAATTAGCGGGTCTGTACGCGGTTTTGCTATTTCAAGGTTATAGGTCTCATAGGCGTCTTAAAACAACATACCGGAAGAGTCAAAGTCTGATTAATTAATTACTTTTATCTAATCTCATACTGAAACATAAAGATTAAAAGATCAAAAACAGAACTTGAATGACAGTCTTTATAGGCAATATATCGAAATAAATTTAAAAAAGTTACATTAAGATAACAGCTCTTCTATGGACCACTGTATCGTTACTTCAGCTGGACCAAGTAGGTCGCGATACAGTTTTTCCACATTTAGCAAATGGATGTTGGCACTGAACGTTCACAAATAAATGCAAACATATTAAGCTGTAATTTTACCTAAATTGTATTATCTATTTTATGAGATTACATAAAGTAGTGTATGAAACTGCACATAATTTTGATCTTAAAACACTTGTGTAATGCTATAAAAAAACGAGGCGCCGTTTAACTTAAACTCGTGTTTTAAGAACCCTTATTATGATAAAGTTTCATAAACTACTATTATTAAGTATGTGTAATAAATTTTGAGATATGCATATACCTACTGTACAAAACTATTCAATGATTGCTTGACAACCGCTGTGATAAAAAATAAACCACCACTGAAGGATTAGTAATGATTGATGATTACCTGTTGCATATTTTTAGAAATATTGTGAAGGGTCAAGAGACTTCTTAAAGAGCGAATAGGACGAAAAGACAAGACCCTTTTGATGAACTTGACTTCGTTTTGATATGAATCTGTTTCTAAATAAAAAACACTGCTTTGTTTGAAGTGGTAGTTTTAATATTTTACCAATAATTTTGTCATGCTATAATTATATGGCACACTAGCAGACGGGCCGTCTAATGGTAAACGGTCACAGTCGCGTATAGATAGCTCTATCACTGGGACATTACGATACGCTGGCAATCCTTTCAATACTCTGATAATTCAGATAGCTGTAACACTGGGACATTACAATACGCTGGCAATCCTTTAAATATTCTGATAATAATTCAGATAGCTGAAATACTGGAACAGTGCGATACGCTGGCAATACTTTAAATATTCTTTAAATTCTCCTTCCTATCCTTAAGTCGTATAATGTTGCTACCGGGGAATACCGATGGGAGCTCGTTCAACATTTTGCAAGTGTATAGTAAAAAAGATCGGTAGAATCGCATAGTAGATATGTGTGACTCCTACGAATCAATTATTATTATTTGGATGAGCTTTCAGTCGATAGCGGCTAATACTTTTCTAAAACCGTGATTATGGAATTAACTTGAAGATTTCCTTCAGGATTTCCTTACATCTTAGGGCAAATTCAATCATTTTAATTTGCATCTTCTGCGTCTGTTAACTATGTTATCGCGTTACATAAATATATCTTAGCAAGCAATACTTCTTTATGATTCGAATTTTAAATCAAATACATTTTAGTGCTTACCTACCTCTTTGCTCTACCTAACTAAACTATTTATTACATTACTGATCGAATGTTTGTAGTTAATATTATTCCGAATTATATGTATATATTTAAGCTGAGCTAAAACTAAAAACCGACAAACAACAGTTTAACGATTCCACAAAAATATATAAATAGTGTAGAACAAAACCGTTTACTCATTGTCTTGTTTTTTATAGAAGTTAACAATTTCCCCTTAATCATTTCCTCGCGCTAGCAGAGAAGTTAGTTATCAATGAAAAGCTTATATATCTAAAGAATAGAAAATACATACTGCCGTTTTAGCTACATTTATTCATGAACACAAATCACTCTGTATCTTTAAAAAAACACTGTTACCAACCACCAAAACTTTAAACCACCAAAATAATGTTTTACTAAAGATGACGTATATTCATACTGCGCGGTGCTCAGATTTTGTTCCTTTACGACATAAACATGCTTACTGCGACAGATAATACGGTACAAATAATATAGAAAAGGATAGCTATATGTTTAGACTTGCGCTTGAAATACGCGTCGCAATGAAAATTACTACAATTGACTTAATTTTGCCGCCTCAGTTTCCGCGCGCTTGTGCGACATCTAGCTCATATAAACATATAATACCATTGCCACCAAAACCATAATGTATTTCTGAGAATTCTATTGTTCCCACCTGCCAAGGGTTCAAGAGAGAAAAAGTGAACAGATAGTTGGATCTCGCAGACAAGGCCACGGTCGTTATCGGTCATCTTCATTACAGATCAAAAGTATTTTGTACATTCCGGTGCGACCAGCGTAGCATAATTCATATATTGACCGGCGCGTCTGCTGAACGACCACCCATTTATTTAACACTTTTGAGTGTTGAAGTCGAAGTCGGTTCCATTTTATGGTAATTGTTTTTTTTTTGCAATATGAGTTTTTAATTTAGAGACTAGTAACCTTAGTCTCTGTGAAAGTGCACGACAAAAGGTAAGTGGAACATAATGGCCTTTGTGTCAAACCTGCGTCGTTATCAGCAATCTCCATTTAAAATGTCCAGCTGATTATAGAAAGGGGACAAAATTTAATGCTGAATTTTTGAGTGTGCCCGCTTACTTGATGCAACAAAAATTGTTAGAAATTAATTGTATTGCTAGAAACTAGGAGGTGCTTATGCTTGATGTTGATACAATATTACAATTGAACAACGATTGTCCCTAGCGGTTACTTATTGATCCGCCCATCTGAAATTCTCACAGCTTTTTTCGAATATAGGTACAATATATGTTGCTGTATACACCATGTTTGGGTATGCTCAAATCAGCTTCCAATATATAATCTCGTCTGAGTGCTAGTAGATCGAACCTAAAACCTGCTAATCTAAACTCTAGGCTTGCTAAGTTCTAAATTATGTAGAGATGTGTGTAAGATTACGAACCCTGGGTTCGAATCCAGACAGGAGCAAACATTTATACGATGAGTGTAGGTGTTTGTCCTGGGTTTGGATGTTGTGTGCTGTGAGTGTGATTGTGTGTGTCCATGCCTTTCGCGACACAGGGAATCCTAGTGCGTGGGTTTGAGTGTAAATAAAAATGTACTTATTAAATTTGAATTATTTTTTTTATTGACAACATTTACACAAGGTCTTCAGGTCCCAAACTAGGCAGAGCCTGTACTATGGTAACCTGATGACTGATATATATACTTAAATACATACTTATAAATATACTTTTATACATATACACACCCAGACACAGGTCAAACAGACATGTTCATACACACAAATGTTTGACCAGTCCGGGAATCGAACCCGGGACCAGCGGCTCAGAAGGCAGAGTGCTACCAACTGCGCCAACCGGCCAGTCAATTATTTTATTTAATATTATTAATTTGTAAGTTAAAGGCCTTGAAAAACTTATTAAATTCTTAGAAAACCATTGGGAAACCTAATTAATGTTCACTGAATTACATACTCTCAATTTACTATCTCTGCTTATTTTTTTATTTACTCTGTGATAATCAAAAGCAAAGTTAAATAAGTTGATAGTTAAATTACTTACCGCCATTCCTTTACAGTAGCGTGAAAATAATCTTGATTGAGAGTTGAGACCCAAAATTGTCCTTACAAACCATAATCATAATTCCTAAACAATCCTAAATATTTTAAATTTAACACATTATTCATTGAACAACAAACGAAACTACTTTGACAGTATGCAGTAATTGCCAAAGCATAGTCATCTATAATTAGGTTCAAACAAATAGACACTACCCTGATCCGATTTGTGCAATAAATAATCAATAGCTTAGCTCTAGAAATCTACTAGCCTACTGATGAACTGGCTTCCTCGTACTATCGTTATCATTCACAAACCCTTGACCCACAAATTGTTCAAGAGTACGTTTCCATTTAATTAATACGATCTCATATGGGCAAAGTCCGTATCCCGTGAATCATTTAGGCCACAAAAAAAACAGCTGCGCAACACGTGCAGGGAATAAAAGAGGGCATGCACACTGTTTTTTGTGTGGAAATCGAAGGTTATCTAATCAAATAATATTATCATTTCAATGAAATACGGCGACGTAGACTTATTGCCCAATAATCGACATCTGCTAACTATTAGCCCATTCTAAGGTATGTATACATTCACACGGTCGGTATAATCATAAATTCACGACACAAAAATTATCCCACTATTAATTAATTAATTAATCCCACTAATATTATACCTACATGTGAAAGTTACGATGGATGATGGATGGATGGATGTTTGTTGCTCAATCACGCCAGAACGGCTGAACAGATCTAGATGAAATTTGGTATGGAGATAGCTTATACCCTGGATATATTTTGTTTTAGTTATGACACCTCCGTCCAGAGTCCAGAAAGGTCTCCGACTGGCGTTTATCGTCGAATTGGCGTTATTCTGCCAGTGTCAGCGGCTGTGTCAGTGTCACTTACATAATTTTCACTTCGAGTGTCACTGTCATTTCAATGGAAATAGTCAAATATCTTTGGATATAGGGCTTTTAACGTTCAATTATCCAGCCTGGCGGTACCGAACTGAGAAAAAGCCATGGCCGATTGGGCAGTTGCATGCAATTATTAAGGCAGTTGTGGAGTAGTGAAGTAGATTTGAATCACTTTAATTGTGTCCAATGACACACTACGACAAAACCCTTGATCCTAACCTAACCTAATATTGTTTAAAATGTGAAAGTTACACCACTCAGCGATAAAACAGCTAAACGGATTAATTTGAAATTCGGTACGAAGGTTTATGGTAGGTTCATGTGAATAATAGAAAATATTTTAGATTAGAGACTAGACTATTAATAGAAAATAATTCATGTGATACCATTTTTTTAACACGCTTCTAGTAACTTCCTGTATCTACGTAACGGAATCATTAAACGTGATTTGACCCCCTTAAAAACGTCCGATTAGTTTGAAACTTTGCATGGACCAATGACAATGAAAAAATTAAAAGCGAAATAAAAAAAATACCAAAAAATGGAACAAACTTCAACACTCAAAAGTGTGAAATAACTTGTCGAAGTCAGTACCACGCTGAAAATATTTTGATAATAGTTACTCTTGAATTATCATGGTACCGACTTCAACAACTTATTTCACACTTTTGAGGGTTGTAGTCGGTTCCATGTTTTGGTATTTTTTTTGTTATTCCAAACATGATTATTAATCCTAAGCCTAAACAGTTCCTGTGGACCACAAGTCAAGTTGATTTTCAGATCTGTGCTGTGGACTAACTAGAAGTAGGAGATAACAGGATTATCTGGGGAACCGCACGGGCACAGCTACTTAGAAATAAATATAATAAAATGTCATCGTCTTTATTATATTATGTACGTCTGTAATCGTTGGGCTATTTGGGGCAATTTGATATATTCTGGTAGGTACTGGTAATGACTTTCGTTGTACGCTTACGCTTAGTTTTGTTTGTTCTTGTGTTGATGAGCGAGCGCGTGTGATTACTCGTTAGGCCGTCGTTCCAAATGACCCCTCCTTTCTTTATTATGTTTAACTGAGCCGCCTAAAATTGCTTTTCAGTGCTATATTCATGATTAACGGTAAGTAATTTTACTAACAATAATTGTTGTATCAGGATTAACATGTATGCTCCTTTGCATAGCGTGCGCAGTGTCAGAAAACAGAAATGACGCAATCTAACTTGTAGAAGGTTATAAATAGCAACAATTTCAATTAAAACTTCTTAGATTATTATCACCCAAAAAATGACTAGATTTATTAATCTTTTTGCGACTTTTGATGTTCATAAGATTATGATGATTTAGGTTTGTAAAATCTAGAAATAATCGTTAGGGTTCCGTTTGTCGGTCTTTCCACGCGAATCCTTCGAAATAAGTTTTTACTTGTGTAATGAATACCATAGACTTCGTATGTATTAAACAAAGCCTAACATGCTTTATCAGTGTATCGTGCGCAGTACTCTATTAAGTTTGTGGTGTATTGTATCTATAACAGTTTGTTCGTGCTCAGGGCGTTTGCATCAGTGTCGTAATATCAGGAGATAAAAAACCATCCCGTTTCTGAAATAAATATATCCTCCTGGTTGTCTAAAGGGCCTTTACCTTGCCTTAATAATCACGTTCTTGTGCCAATTGATAGAAGTACACCTTGATTGATAGAAGTACCCTTCGAAACACTTATGTAACAAAATTTATATGAATATAATTTCGGTGTATAATAAGAATAAGAATAATTTTAATTTGATAGTGGTGTGTAAGCATATTAATTACAAAAGAAAACATATTATGAAGAGAGGGGTCTCTTAAAATTTGAAGTCATTATATTGTAGTATACACACACACGGCGACGACGGTCAAACTCATCCTCCTTTACGCTTCACTTAAGGCACAGCCTATATTATAGCTGTGCCTTAGGTGAGTATTTATAACTAATCCTTACAACTTAAACTATAAATCAAAGTATCATAAAGAAATTAAATTAGTTTAGTCGGTTTTTACGTTAAATCTTGACCAATCCTTTTTTTGTGTGCATGGATTATTATCAAACGAACTTTAAAAATCCGTTTTACCCTTGCAATGCTAATTGTGTTGAGATGATTTCACGCGTAAAATAATATCTACGGCTCAAGGCCGTATTTCACACGTGGCATCATCAGCAGGCCTGGTCCTTGGTAGCCTGGGTATATGTATATCATTAGTGGAGCTTGGTATTTCTTGGTAATTCCTAAAACGGAATTTTATAGTACTTACGATCATTTGAAGGTAAAACACATTCCTACAGAGATTGATACTAAGAGAAACCAATTTCAATCTTAGAAAGATTGGCAATCGTAATGCCCCCATCAGTGCTTATTACAGATATCTATAGGCGATGGTGATCGCTTATCATCAGGCGTCTGCTTACCACAAGAAGCCCCCATAGGTGGTGGTGGGGCGTCTTCCTTTTGTATTGTAGTAAACAGAAGATGGTAGGAAATGTTTATTTCCAAATACATAAATGACATTTTTAGACACTACACAATTATTATTTTATTAGACGTAGATATGTGATTATTCTAGTTTATCGAGTAGACATTTTAAGCATGTGCTTACTAATGCATTCTTCTCCTTTGGAACAGAATGAATAAACAAATTAATACATTCGCTATATTTATATATCCATTCACACGCATGCCAATCTCCGAAATATTAGTAACCCAAAAATCAAGTTAAGAAATATTTACTTAACAATAAACCCACGAACCATCACGAAAAACAAATTACGTAGCTATTGATTTTTAAGTAGGTTAGTATTATCGTGTATATATATACCCATGAACAATACTTACAAAAGAAGCAGTGACATTGAAACCAGCTGAAGAAACCTTACACAAGAGCAAATATTGCTCTAACAACTCTAAGAACACTCAAGAAGCAATTGTAAATATTAAAATTTCGTATTTGCATTCTGTGTGCATGTTCATAATGAGAAAGAGTGTCAAATAGTGTAACCACAAGGATCAAAATCATATATACTACAAGAAGACTGCCAATCGCCTAAAGAAAATCGTAAGCTGGAAAAAACCTCATAATTTCAGGCTAAATCCAAATGGCGCTACAGGTTTGGAAAATGTTTAGTCACAGAACGAGTATCGACTAGATTTAGTAAGTTATCGGTTTATATTCTTTAATCGAATGTTGATTTGAAGCTGCGTTCATGAACGCGGCTTCTTTCTTGTACGCTGCAAATGTATGGGAGTCTGCCCATCCTTCTTTGGTATGTAGATACTTCAGGTCCCGGAATAACACATAGGCTACTTTTCATCATCATCATCATCAATCAACACCGAGAGGGTGAAACCGCGGGGCGCAACTAGTAAAAAATAATTTATTGCAACTGGTAGAACTGTAAAGATTCTAAACATTTTTGCTGCCGCCATTTCCCATTTCATTTTCGAACTCGAATTATTATGGTTCTCCCTACGTTTGTGAAATTGTTCTATTTTTAAACAAATATTTAGTGTTTATCTTCTTGTTGTTACGGTGTCTTTAATTTGGTCAATTACTTTAGGAATTTTATTTCGCTAAATGAAGCTTCATTCGGGTGGAAGTCGGTCAAGCTCAAGGGTCTTGTCAACAACAAAAAAGGTGCATGAGCTGGTCGCCCAGTATGGTGTTACCATTTACAGACTGCCCCCTTACCATTTTAATTGCAACCCAATTGAGTCTGGGGGTAATGGGGGAAGATTATGTTCAGCAGTAGACGTCCTATGGCTGAAATGATAGTGATGATGATGATGAATTGAGTTAAGCTCAGCTTAAGCAGTTAAGACAGCTCAGGTTAAGGATGTTTAGGTACGTCGCACGAATTATGGATGAAGTGAAACAATTGTTAGATATGGTGTGACTGTATTAGTCACACAATACAAGTGTGTTATAATTATCTAAATTATATCTTAGTTATTTATATATTTTTCGACTAAATACGTTCATTTTTATAAAGTTGTAAGATTTAAAGTAGATTGTATTGATTTCGTGTGGTCGGTCGAGACTTCGACGGCTTGCTTGTGATTGGTTCAAGAGGACTTGACCAATCACAAGCAAGAGTATAACAGTGGGGGGTAAGCGAACAGGCAACGCATTTTGGAAGTATGCCGCCATTCGTTTTCCGACTTTTGTCTGAGTAACTTGTATCGTGCCGCTGTAGGCTTTGTTAAGTAAGATTGTACCTCTAAATATATATAGCAATAGCAACTAAAGCAATAAAGCTGATTTTCAAGTTCACAAAGAGTGTTTTTGATTCAAAGTCCTTGCTTCTGAGTGTTAAACCAGTACGGTTAATATCTCAGAAGTGGGATAGCAACTTAGTGCCCACACAAGGATCGAAAAAGAAACGTAAGTGTTCTTTGCTCAATTAATTGAATTTTTCTTTTCGATGTGCATTCTATACGTTTACCCTCTTTAAATGATTCGATTGTCCTATTTGAAAAAGTTCACGACCGAACTATATTTACCGTTACGGAGACAGTCCGGAGGTTTATATGGTTAGTCAGGCATGTTAATCTTGCCAGGGTACCCCCTGGAGATGAACATGTTTGATGGTCTACAACAATGCATGTGTATCCTATATGTATACCCTCTTTAAATGATTCGACTGTCCTATTTGAAAAACTTCACGACCGAACTATATTTACCGTTACGGAGACAGTCCGGAGGTTTATATGGTTAGTCAGGCATGTTAATCTTGCCAGGGTACCCCCTGGATATTGACATGTTTGATGGTCTATAACAAAGTATGTGCAGGTCAATAAAAATCTTGTAAAGTCTTGTCTAATATAGCGCGGTTTATTAACTCGGGTGTTTCTTTTTTTTTCACATGTTGAAATCGCGAGGCATGGATGAGCAAAGGTTTGGCTCTTTATAAGGACGTGACGAACCAAGGCGAACCTCTCGCGTGACGCTGACTCCGCCGCTAAAATGTCATGACGCAACTCATGACGCCGACGCAGTAGTGGAAGGCGTACGCGGTCACGGCAGCCGTGGCAGCCGTCATCGTCGGTCGCGGTCCAGGCGTTCGAGAGGAAGACAATCGCGACTGACGATTAGTCGGTCTCGTCTCCGGTCACGCTTTTCAAGAAGGACAAGTTCCCGGCGAATGGGTGCCGGGTGCCCGCTTCTCATCGGCACGTGTTGAAGCTGAAGGCGGGTTCACCTGGTACACGAGCAGCCGGCCGCTGAACGCATGCTGTTTTGGCGCGGTGAATTAGCGCCGGGTGTCTGCTCATCATAGGCACGCGTTGGAGCTGACGGCACAGCGGGCGCCTTGGGGGCCGGACTGTCGGCTACACAAACTATGCAGCTTCAACACCCATGTGGCTAAGCGGCTTGCTAACCAAGTGAGATTAATCCAATGTACTAAGTCTAATGTCCTTGGCTGGACCATAGGTATTAAGAAGGCGCATGATTTCGCAAACCATTTATTAACTATTTAAACTAAGTGTGTATAAGTCGATCACACTGTATTCTTCTTGAAATGATGTGCGCTGATCGCATGAAGATTTATTTACTTACGATTGAAGGTAATTGCTTAGAAACAAATAGAGAAACAGATATTTATTGGTAAAAATAATAATTTTCAAGTCGCTTATTCCAGGTAAATGTAACATTTCATAGGTATAATAATAATAATGTTCTCATCTTCAACCAAATGGACTGCCATAAGATATCAAAGAGACTAGTTCGCTGAATACTTTCAAAAAGTTATCAAAAAACCCATGTTTTAAAAGATTTTCCCCTCATTCAACTTAAGTGTTGATCTTCTTTATGTGCACCAAAAACCCTCATTAATCAAACACTTACCTATGTAACGAAATACATCTTATTCTTATGATCAAGGACTAATTGGCTTTAATGAATAACTTATAGAGTAACTGCTTACAATTAGTCGTGTATGTGTCAACCACGAACCTAGAAAAGGTTCATGGTGTCAACTCATTTTGTTTTTGTAGTCGCATTGTCAGAATATCCTCATGTCGGTATTTTGTTTTAAATATTTATATGTAGGTGTAATTCATGTAGATATTGCAATGAACTCGGGTAGTTATATATTTTTTGTATAAATATGCATTTAGCATACATATTAAAGTACTCGGCTACCCTTGACTACGTAATTGAACGATTGCCGAAATTAGAAAACTATTAACAGTTCATTTTGGGTAAATTGTTTTCCGAGAAACCTTTAACGTGTACAAGTGTGTGTGTGTTTCTTTCGAATAGCACGTAACAGTCGCGACTATACAAGATATCTTAAACAAATGTACCAAAATTTGTACAATGTAGGTGTTGGTTGTAATCGACGCATTCATGAGTTACATAGACTGTAAAAATAATATTCGGACACTTTTATTATTGTCTACCAAGGGATAGGTTCTTCTAGTAAAGAAATGAAGAAGCGTCGTGACAGTTGGTTAACGACCATTGTCCTATGAGTGTGCTTTAGTCAATGCGTATGAACTACTGTAAAGCAGATATGTAATGAATAGCATGGTGGGGCGCAATAGGCGAAGTCAAGCCAGCGATAAGTCGTATCTATACAAAATCTATTCATCAGTAATGTTTTTTTAATTGATTCAGTCGCTAAACGTTTGTCTCTAATGAATAGTGTAACTATGTGTTGTGCTTACTATAAGCCGACTTAAAATATTGCGATTTGGTATGAAGGAAAAGATTGTAACGTTTGAGTTCGGTGATTATACTGTACAGATAAAGAGCCGTGATTAGTTTACGTTGTGTTAACGTCAAGGGTAGAGGTACCGTTGAAATTTTTATTAGTGAAGGGTACTTATTCTTGGGTTTTACAAGTCGTTACACGTTGGTATACTTTAGGTAGCTATAGTGATTAGCGAGTTCTGATAATAAGTAGGTATGAAGCGATGTGTGTGCTTGTGACAGTACAGAGTTAAGGCGTTATGTTTGTTATTGTGCGTGCTGGATAGCAATATGTCGAGTCGAATGTGTGATATATTGTGTGTATTGAGGTTTTTTTTAGATTTGATTAGAAATTCGAAATTCAGATGTCCTACGACGTTGAGTCCCAGTTTGTAATAAGTCTACTTAAGAACTCCCGAATCCATAAAATGAATACGATCCTACATGAAATTAAATAATAAGAAGGAATCTAATATGAGTTATCAAGTATTTCGTATTTGGAACCATTGCTTCCCGTGGCTCATGCAAAGGCTGCGCGCGCGATGTGTCCATTAAGATTAATCGGGATTTACCTTAAATGTCAAATAGAGATAATTAATGGGATTTTCCTGTTTGTTAAAAACTGTGGCTGTAGAGGATCAAATCAAATGTTTATTTGCGAGAATACATTATTTCATATAAAGGTCTTAAAAGTATATATATATTAGATCTATGTATTCAGCCTGCAAGCAGGCGTGCAAATAGTATAAAATGTTACAAGAATTTCAATTATCAACAATATCTAATGTAGAATTTAAAATTATTTCTTATTATTATTAAACGTAGAAATAAATTTACATTTACATAAAACTCTCATAAGTAGACCAAATATTCCTCCACATTATAAAAACATTTTCCGCCAGCCATCTGTTTAATTTAGACCTAAAAAGATTACCGTTCAAGTATTTTAGGTCGTTCGGTAATTTGTTAAATGTCGCAATGCGTATGCATAGTAATGTAAATACTTTTATGACAAGGAGATTGGTATAACATAGGCTTGTAAACTTGATGTTCGTCTCTGTCTTGGAATAATTTCATTTCGTTCTTGAAAAAACTTAAGATGAGTTTTTACAAATATGCATAAATCCCTAATGCACATACATGGAAGTGAGAGACTATTACAATGACCAAATAACTGCTCGCAACCGCCCAGATACCATGCCTTGCTTATGGCTCTTACACACCGTTTTGGTATTTTGAAATCCCTCTTCGAAGCATTCAATGTGTTATCATTATTAAATAAAAGGACAGGGTTATATCGTCTCAGTATTATTTAAAGTAGATATTATTAGTGTCGTGTCATTTTAAAAAAAAAAGATAATGTCACAATGACAGTAAGTTACGAACTAATGAACCGGTGGATCATGGATAAATCATCTATCTACGCGGTAGATGAATATCAACTTCAAAATGTCAAAACTTATTCAGCTTTGTAACGTCTTAACTGAAAAATTCTATACATATTGTGTAATGTATAATGGAGAATACGAAGACAGGGAATAAAGACTACTCACGTTGTTAGAACTATTGCGTTGGACATAAATATGCGCGAGTGTATTTATTAGATATGCATTCTTAAATTGAAAGGGCACTTGTGCGATAAGGTCGGACGCGCTATAAACAGGAAAGGGGTAGCTTTACTTGTATCAAATCGAATGAAGCGTGAACTAAATAGTTTCTTATACTTAATCTCATTGTTCTTACTACGAAACATTACTTTATCATGTTCATATTACTTCCGGCTGAAGTAGCTTAATCGGGAGATTTAAAGTTCAGGGTCAGGTGTAGCCATGTCCTAAAGACAGTTGTTGTGGTTTAATGTTCAAAACATGGTTTTAACCGATGTGAATACTAATTTATGGCGCGTGGCGGGTTCCGCCCCATGAACTGTCGTTGTCAAACGAGCGGGAAGTATCGTTATTAGATCGAGCATGAAGTCTAATTCTTAGAACGTACGGATTACTTGAACTATTTACTCGTGTAGGGCTTGACTACATTTAGCAATACTTTTGAATTGGTCTGAAAAGTGTCTGATGCAGTCGCAAGTTGTGTTTGAATGGTCGTCACGGGTTTAGAATAGGTATACTAAGCTTGGAGTGAATTTCTGGTACAGGGCCTTGAATGTGTAATGAATAAAGAGTAGGTAACAGGACAAGGATAAGCAACGGTATAATAGATATAGACGAAAAAGAAAGTAGAACTTGTTTTAAAGAAGGTGACGTGGTAGTAGACCCGAGAATAATGATTGCGGATCTGAATATGAGAGTTGGAAAGAGATGTATGGATAGTGAAGATAATGTTTACTATTAATAAAGTTATGAATATAAATATTGTACACAGGGTTAAACAAGCAGGTAATGAATTTACAAGGTCCACTTTAAGTAATATTAGTATATAAATGTGCATAGTAAATGCAAAGGTTATGTGGTTTTAAGTTTGGATGATTAATGTCATGTATCATCTAAATTATCCCGTGTACTACTTGCTGGAATATTTGCTGGTCAACGTCATGGACCTGTAAATACTGATCCATCGGTTAGAGTAAAGTATCGATGGGTCAGTGTGGGGTATCAGGTAACGGGTGCCTCTCATGTTAACAATTTGTACATCGGTATAGGTGTGCTGGTCAAGGTTTTTGACCGACACATTATGAGGTTAAGTTATAAGCATTTTTTGTTAACTAAGGTTATGGTATAATAAGTAGGTACATTGAGTTCTATCTATTGTAAAGTTACTATTGTTAGCGTTGTTTAAGATACTAAATGCAATGCACCACTGTAATGTTAATTTATTTATTTTGTAAATAAATAAATGTCTTACTGTTAATCTGATAACAAAGTACTTTAAGTTGGGGATATCAGGCAACCGATATCTCCTCAAAGATAATAAATATTTATATGGTCATTTAAATTCATATAACTATAAATTTAAAAAGTAAGTAGTAGCAGTACTTCTGTTTTGTTAAAACATACAGTTTCAATCATAGGTCATGTAAATATATTATTAATACAATTGCATTCGAGACTTAAATACTGAAATGTGCCACTTTGATGACTTATTTAAACAAATGCATTATTAAAACTAAGATTGAAGCATTGGCTTATTAACTAAAGGTTTTATAGTTACGAGGAATTTAAAAGATTGAATGAACGAATATGTGACATATTGAAATTTGATAAAATATTATTTTATATTATTTGTTATTTTATTGTACGTTGTTATTCTTATTTTGTGACATAATATGACTGAAATTTATTGTATAACTAATTGTAACTAGTACTACGTACTGATGTCTATATGTAATATTGTTAATTTTCAAATGTTATTTCTTATTATTATTTATTTCAATGCTAATTTGACCTGTATACCTATACCAATAAATAACTTTGAACTATGAACTGTTTGTATAGTCAAGATGAGTAATTAAGCACTAATGTGGTAAAATATAATTATGTTCAATATACGATACATTTATAGTTTATGTGGTGAAAAAGAGTAATGTAATATTTTTGTAATTATACTTAACAACGAGGGACTCGTTGAAAATCGGATGGCCGAGCTGTTATAATTATCTAAATTATATCTTAGTTATTTATATATTTTTCGACTAAATACGTTCATTTTTATAAAGTTGTAAGATTTAAAGTAGATTGTATTGATTTCGTGTGGTCGGTCGAGACTTCGACGGCTTGCTTGTGATTGGTTCAAGAGGACTTGACCAATCACAAGCAAGAGTATAACAGTGGGGGGTAAGCGAACAGGCAACGCATTTTGGAAGTATGCCGCCATTCGTTTTCCGACTTTTGTCTGAGTAACTTGTATCGTGCCGCTGTAGGCTTTGTTAAGTAAGATTGTACCTCTAAATATATATAGCAATAGCAACTAAAGCAATAAAGCTGATTTTCAAGTTCACAAAGAGTGTTTTTGATTCAAAGTCCTTGCTTCTGAGTGTTAAACCAGTACGGTTAATAAGTGGAAGATGAATTGTGCCAACTCACCCACATAATTGATCATATAAGCGATAAATTTTTGTTCGCACGAAATTTTCTGTTATATCAACTTCGGCGTTTTGTTAAAATATTATATTATCTAATTTATGAGATCAGATGAAGTACTGTATGAAAATGGAACATAATTTAGTATTATGAAACAGTTTCATAATCTACCTACTAATAAATAATGGTTTTATTCGCAAGAATACATCGTATTGTACAAGATCTTAAAAGTATATTGGTTAGTATGTATTCAGCCTGCAAACAGGCGTGCAAATATTATAAAGAGATACCATAATAATTAAAATTGTCTATATAAAATATAATGTCAAGTAAGAATTAAAGGTGTCTACATTTTATACAATCTTAAATGAATGTCAATATCAAGATTATTTAAAATTATTACAAAAATGTCAAGAAATTAATAATTAGAATTTACATATAATTGTCATGAATGGGTTAAATATTCTTTCACACTATAAAAATTTTTTTCCGCCAGCCATCTATTTAATTTAGACCTAAAAAGATTACCGTTCAGGATTTTTAGGCCATTTGGTAATTTATTATGTGTCACAATGCACATATTAAATACGTTTTTTATGTATATATCTTTACGACAAGGAGGTTGGTATAAGAGGTTTGTAAACTTTGTTCGTCTCTGTCTTGGCATAATTTCATTTCGTTTTTGAAAGAAGTCAGAATGAGTTTTTACAAATATGCATGGGTCTCTAATGTACATACATGGAAGTGGTAGAATAGAACATTGACCAAATAACGGCTTGCAACTGTCCAGATACCAAGCCTTGCTTATGGCTCTTACACACCGTTTTTGTATTTTGAAAACTCTGTCTGACTCAACAGAGTTTCCCCACAACAAAAGGCCGTAACTGAGGACCGATGACACGTACCGGTGGTAAGCAGTTAGAGCTGCCTCTCTGGACACACTGACGACACTGGTTTGGTTGTGATAGCGATTTTCATAACTTTTTTATTGAGTAATTAGTTTTAACTAAGGCATGTTTGTTGACGAGATATACCTACTCGTACTTCGTGTATAGAGAGAGGAATATCGACAATTTTTACCTATTTTGTAAGGGTTCACATACCATTTTCTATCTATACCTTTTATAAATAAATTAAAGATCAATAAGCTCGTACACAAATAATATTTTCACAAAGTCTATTGAAGGCAGTTGTTATGCTAACTACCTGGTGAAATGTCCACAGGAGTTCCATGACCAATTAAGCACTAGAAATATCTATATAGATTAAAAGGATGAAAGTGGTAGTGATTCTCTTGTTCGACTAAACTTAACTAAAACTCTGGAAGATAAGTAAGATAAGGACTAAAAGGAGGAGATAAAATCATAAAATTTATTTAAAAAAATAAGTCGCCACTTATTTGGTGCCGCCTAAAACTACAGATTGGCCAGGAATTTAATAAAACTCATCTGATATTAGAGATAGCGTTGTGTGGATTTATACGAATTTCAATGTTAGCAGAAATACACTACGAGCTATTTCATTTTGAAGGATTTTAATTCGAGTCATTATCAGAATTAGGGCCAGTTTCTTTAAAAAATCATAATTTTTAAACATGGAAATATGTCGGTGATTGAGTTTTGATTTATGAAAAGTAAGTTCAATAATTATATCAGCGTTTTTGGAAGTTTACCTTTAACATGGGCCAATATGAAACGTTCTGTTACACAATGAATATTGCTGACCTATAGGGACAAACCCCAGCCTAATTCGTAAAGCGATGTCAGTCATATATTTTCGTATAAATACCGGTTTTCAAAATCACTCACCCTGTCCTGTCGTGCTACCAGTTGAGGTTCAAGTACAAGTGAAGTGCAGGAATTATTTTGTGTTTCGTGTAAATTTTATGTATAAAAAGAATAAATGTGTGTGTGTCAAGATATTTTTTTAAACAACTCAACAGGGCCACACAACAGTATGCTACGCCAGCAAAAGTGCGAATGGAACATCTAATATTGTAATGAATTGGTATAAGAATGAAAAATAAATGATTTCGATTGGTACTGTAGATTCTAACAATGGTATTTTTTTCTATGTTACGAATGGTATGAAAAAGTTATTGTTATATATATAATTCGCTCATACATTGTTATGTATCTCTATGATGCTCGTTTTTTTATTGAGTTTTGTGCATACAATGCAATTATAGATTCAGTAATAATTATTATTCACCATTGTGGCGTTTAGAGGTCTTCGTAGCTCAGAGATCAGTGACACTGACTTTAGAACCGAGACTCCGGGTTCGAACATGGGCTAGGGCAATTATTTCTGTGATATGCATAGATGCTTGTTCTCGAGAATTGGGTGTTCGTGTAATGTGATGGTGTGTGTCCATGTCCACATCTCCCGCGACACAGGGGTATCCTAGTGTCGGGGTGCGAGTGTGAATGTGTTTATGAACGTTACGAAGAAGAAATCCTATCCTACTACTACTTTGTGTGTATGTTTGTTACTTCTTCACGCTCAAACCGCTACACCGATTTCCATGAAATTCGCAATGTACAATGAGACCTCCTCTGTTTGTGGCAGAAAAATATCTGGCCATCCACGTAGTGTTCATACGAAAAAAAAAATTTTAACAAAAAATGCAACCGCCTTCAGCACTCAAAATTGTGAAATAACTTCTTGACGTCGGTACCATGATAGTTCACACAAAAGTAACTATCATCACAATATTGTGCTCATGGAACCGACTTCGACAAGTTATTTCACGCTATTGAGTGCTAAAGTCGGTTGCATTTTTTGTAAAAAAAATTTATTTCACCGTTTTCAGTGACCTTTGCAACTCGCGGGATGTCGATGTCTTCAACCGCGACAATAACATCATCAAGATACGCGTAGCACTTTTCAGTTATTGGAGTATAACTCAAAAACCGCCCGATTTTGATGAAAGCTGAATGGGACCACCACGGAAGTATGCTCTATCTAACAAAATAAGAATCATCAAAATCGGTTCATAAACGACGAAGTTATCCGCGAACACACATAAAAAAAAACATATATACGGTCGAATTGAGTAACCTCGTTTTTGAAGTCGGTTAAAAAAGGTTGCCAAAGCAGTAAGGTAAAGAATTCGAAGAAATCCCGTCCGAAAGCAAAAGATTTTATCTGGGGAAATGAAGATAGCACCTAGAACCATGTCGCGTATTTTAAAAGATGACTTAGGACATGCAGCCTATAAGAGAAGTACTGGTCATTTCTTAACGGATAATTTTAAAAGAATAGGGTGGTAAAATCGAAACAACTACTAAAGCGGTACGCAAAGGGAGGTCACAGAAATTTTTTTTTTACTTATGTAAATTTTACAATTGTGCAACATTTTATCAAGCTAAATAACCGTATTTATGCTCCAAGCCCTAAGGAAGCTTCCCAATTAGTCGACAGAGTGCAACGTGGGTACCATCCGACTTCAGTGATGGTTTGGTGGGGTAGTAGCTATGAAGGAGTGACTGAGCCATGCTTTTGTGAAAAAGGTATCAAAACATCGGCACAAGTGTATCAAGATACCATTCTTGAGAAGGTAGTGAAGCCCCTTAACAACACCATGTTCAATAATCAAGAATGGTCCTTCCAGCAAGACTGCGCCGGGTCATAAAGCTCGGTCTACGCAGTCTTGGACGTTTCGGACTTCATCAGAGCTGAAGACTGGCCGTCGTCTAGTCCCGATTTTAATCCGCTGAATTATGAAACCGCTCTCTAAAACTGACCATAACAGTTTTAGAGAGTACGGCTTGCTCTCAACGCCATGATAATTTTGAGTCCCTTAAACAATCCGTACGATTGGCAGTGAAGAATTTTCCCATCGAGAGAGTGCGTGCTCCTATCGATAATTGGCCTCTACGTCTAAAGGACTGTATTGCAAATTATAGGGTCAACCTATCGATTGATGCCATGAAAGTACAGGATGTTATATTTTCGAATTATAGCCGGTTCGATTCCGAGTGTGGCAAGCGAGTTTTCGCAAAATTTTTGAATGCAGATTTATTTATTTTTAAAAATAAAGGAGTATTTTCTTTAAGTGATATTTGCGATCGCTACTATTTAGAGTACTTCCCTTTCGGGTGGCGTCATAAAACTCTAGCCTGTATATAAAGTAACTGTATAACTGGTTATCTGATTCTCTCTGTGACAGATCGATTTACTCACAACTCAAATCGCGGGGTCTCAAAGCCATCGACATAATATGTGCATTAGTTCGATGCTCAAAGCAGTTCCGTGCCGATGACACTACAGAGGGTCGCGGTTGATTACAGGCAGAGACGGGCGGGATAAATACTGTTGCCTGTTGATTTACAATATTAAGAAGTACGTATTAAATACTTTATAGATTGCCTGCTTACGGGCTCAAAAAATTACTAAGTACCTAATCACATCTTTAGACTTTTTTTTTCTTCTGGTGTAAGATATAGTGCAAGCGCATTTGTTGTTTCCGCGACAGGATTTGATAAAGTAACAATACGGTCGCTCGAACATATTTTTTCACTAATAAATTAGCATATTAAATTAAATTTAGTACAATCAGAATTTCAGTTTATGAACTATTCTTCTAGAGTGGTATTTTTTAAATTTATTAGCCGCAGGACTTTCTACAATAAGACTGACACTGAAAATACTCAAAATTGTCCATTAAGCAAATGGATAAGCCTTAAATGAATGAAGTGTGGGCAAAGGATCTTTAAAAACTAATCCCTCGAGGGCAGAAAGCAAGGGTCAAAAGTTTGCTATAAGAAAAAAGGTAGCAGCTATACCATCATCATGTCAGCCACGAGATGTACACTGCTGGACACACACCTGCCCCAATGGAGGGATTACCAATACTCACCACGCTTGGCAGGCGGGTTGCTGAGCGCCGTATATTTTGTGACCCTCAGAAGGCGCTGCTGCGCAACTTCTGGTACGTGATCCCTTAGCGGACTCTTACGGCACCCACGGGAAGAGATGGAGGGTACAATTCTCAGCCGGTACCACCACGGCATACACGGCTATACCATATATACTTTTGATTATACAATTTTAAAAGTAATTTTGTACGCCGCGAGGCAGAACATGTTTGCAATCTTTTATCTTGAGTCATCCTAAACATAAATACATTAATTAATTAATTTAATTCATTACAAGCAATTGGTTATTTAAATTAATACATGCTTAAATTCCACATAAAGAACAGAACCAACCTTTTTTTCACATCTCCGCTGAAACGATGGATTGTTTTTGTAATAGTCCTGTATGTAACATACACCAAAGGGATTTCTATGGGTTGCCAAATCATGTTGCAATTTTTAGATGTGAAAGAATAGTTTATGATCACCAATAATATTATAATCCCATATCGTTATAATAGGAAACCATGAACAAACGTTGCGGGGGTTTATGTTTATGCCAGGTACTATTCAATTTTTTTTAGCCATGGAATCACTCAAAAACGTTTAAGGTTTCTAACAATGTCCGACAGGTAGAAACCAATTTATTTTCCCCCAATTCAATCCCTTCTATTCGAAAAGCAATGTGTCTATGCGAGCAAAGTAGGTCTTTTCTTGTAGAGAGTTCTAAGGGCGCGTAAAAGTGTTTTTACGCCCGCTGTGACGTATACGAGAGTACAACAGTACACCATAGAGTAGTATCACTCTATACTACTCTATGGTCACGGGCTGTAACTCAATAGATAAATCTAGAAAAAAGTATTGTATTTGACGGTTATTATAAAAGTGGCGCGAAAATAAAAACAAATGAAAAACGCGCGAATGAGAACTGTTCGAGGCAGCGTAGTAAAAGTGTAGGTGCAGAAACGTTTCAAATCAAACATAATATTACTAATGCGAAATTTTGTACGTATTTTTTGTTTGTATGTTACTCTTTTACATCTAAACGGCTAGATTGATTTGGATGAAATTTTGTATGGGGGTGGCTGGATGACACAGTATTATAGTAGGCTTATTTTTTTCATCACCATAATAACCTTTTTTATCACCACGCGGGTAAAACCGCGAGGCATGGGTTGTATTAATATATTTTTGATTGGAAATTCTCGTGAGTTTGACACATTGTTATATAGATGTAGTATCCGGCTTTACTCACGCTTATATATATATACATATATGTATCTGGCAGCTTGTAGCTACCAGATCGCGACGACCAGGTTGTCGATGTGGCAGCGTAAATGGGGATCGGACATGCCCGAATCCTAGGTCGAAACTTTGACTATAAACGTGAGTAAAGCCGGATACCACATGTATTAATATATTTTTTTAGTTAATACTTCATATATATATCTATTATAGGTATGTAGGTACCATTTGATGCGTGCCACTTCCAACGCGTCCTTGTGGGGATCAATGGGGGAGACCTGTGTCCAGCAGTGGACGTCTTATGGCAGACATGATGATGATGGTGATATTGATGATGTATTTTTTTATTTAGATATTAAATTCATAAGTAGGACGATTTAAAAATGTTTTATATATTTTCCTCATAGTGGGATGAAAAGTAGAGCGTATCACACAGTCGCAAAATTATTTTTTCCTCGGGCGAAGTTTATTGAATCCCTCGCTACGCTCGGGATTCTACTAAAGAATCCTTCGCTCCGCTCTGGATTCAAAATAGCGCCCTCGCCGTAAAAATATTATTTTGCTCCCTTGTGATACAATCTACTATTTATTTCTGTTTTCCTTGTCTCCTCATTTCGTTTGATTAAGCCACTGTCGAGTATAATATAATATTGATGGTCAAGTTGTGTTGGAATTAAGTTTTATGCATATTCTGAAAACTCGCACCCTAGTTTCCCTTTCATTCAATAAAGTATAAAGTAAATAGGCCCGGAAACTTTACATAGTTAATGCAGAGATAAATAGAGTAGCGAACATTTTCCATCTAAACAATTTTTATTTACAACACTTGTGTACTTCCATGAACACCTAACGGTAAATATAATTCTACTACAAATCATATAAACAACGTAGCGTAGCATAATATTAAAATTATTATGAAATGAATAACAATTTCTTCAAGTTCAAGTTTGTTTACTCTATTTGCATGTATGTTTGCGTATATATATATTGATTATAATTTAAGAATGTTTACAATATTTTCATAAACTAAATAGTGTACTGCGAATAATTTAGTCCGCCAACACTCTCGTATCAGCTTTGCTTACTGGTGTGATGCGGAAACATACTTTTTTAGATTATTAATTAATGATTAATATAGATTTGCCAATACTCGCCACGCGGCAGGCGGGTTCGCGAGCGCAGTATGATTTCCGATCCTTAGAAGGCGCTGCTGCCCACCCTCTGGTACGTGGTCCCTCAGCCGACTCTTACGGCACCCACGGGAGGAGATGGGGGAGTAATATTCTAGTCTAGGCTGATGATACCACCACGGCAATAATTGTATTAGTGTTTATTTATATCATTTTGTATTGCCTTTTTATTTTTTCTATATATAAAGTTATGTTTATGTCTGTTATCAGTTATCACATTACATGTATGATTTCGCTTTCTGAACGAAAAACAATGATAAATACTATTATTGTTTTTTCCATAACATCGTAATCTATACGTAGTAATTATCATATTGTAGTGTTTATCAAACTACCCGCAAAATATATTATGTATTTTATTAATATCAGGTTACGGAGGGTAGCTCCGTAACCTGATATTAATGTGACAGTGACATATGAAAAATGCACTAAGTCGATAAATTTCTTTGTTATTGAAACGCGCGATAAACACTACAATCAAACAAACAACATTGTTAGGTCGGGATTTTATTTGTTCGTTTAATCTACACTTATGTAGTGCAGATTGCAATAACATCTCCGGGAACAAAAACTTGAATGAAATGTTGAGGAATAAATATTCAGCTTTATTTTCTAACGAGCTCGGAACTTTCAACAAATATAAAATCACCCTTAAAATAAAAACAGATGCCGAGTTACGTTTTTTCAAACCGCGCCCCGTGCCTTTGGCTTTAAAATCTAAGGTAGAGAGTGAGTTAAATAGATTAGTCGATCTAGGTATTTTAGAAAAAATTGATCATAGTGAGGTCGCGACGCCGATAGTGCCCGTGTTACGCGCAGACGGCGAGGTGCGCATTTGTGGAGATTTTTCCGTAACGTTAAACAAAGTACTCTGTATAGAAAATTATCCTATACCGCGCATTGAAGATTTGTTTTCGAGACTCCACGGTGGCGTAGAATTTTCAAAACTTGATTTATCCCGGGGATATAATCAGCTTGTCCTGGATGAATCCAAAGACTTGACGTGTATTAATACGCATAAGGGACTATTTCGCTTTAATCGACTGGTTTTTGGACTTTCGTGCGCCCCATTCATTTTTCAGCGCACTATGGAGCAGCTGTTATCGGGGATAGAAGGTACCTGTATATTTTCTGATGACATTTTGGTTACTGGGCCCACACGCGAAATTCACCTGCAGAGACTAGAACAGGTGCTAGATCGGCTGCAGGAAGCAGGATTACGGTTGAAACAAAACAAATGTGAGCTGTTTAAACAATCAATCGAATATTTAGGCTTCTTGATAGATAGGAATGGGCTTCATAAGTCGGAAAATAAGGTAGAAGCTATTTTGAAATGCGCTTGTCCCAAAAATGTCAGTGAATTAAAATCGTTTTTAGGCATGATAAACTATTATAGATGTTTTGTACCAAATACGTCTAGCTTGTTAGATTCTTTGCACGTATTGTTAAAAAAGGGACAAAAGTGGCAGTGGGGACCCGAGCAGAACAACGCATTTGTTAAAATAAAGCAAGAGTTGTCGTCAGAGCGTGTTTTGGCTCATTATAATCCTGAGTACCCCACCATAGTGACCTGTGACGCCGGGCCGGCGGGACTGGGCGCGGTGCTCGCGCAACGTCAGCCCGATGGCACGGAACGCGTCGTAGCGTATGCGTCACGCAGTCTCTCGCCGGCCGAGAAAAATTATGCGCAGATTCAAAAAGAAGCCACGTCGATTGTGTTTGCTATAAAAAAATTCCATCACTATTTATATGGAAGAATGATACCCTTCACGTTACGGACGGACCACAAACCTCTACTAACTATTTTCGGGGGCAAGAAAGGAATACCAGAACTGGCAGCAAATCGACTTCAGCGGTATGCTTTGTTTTTGTCGGCGTATAATTTTAAGATAGAATTTGTTAAAAGCGAACATAATGTGGCCGATTTCCTTTCCCGTTCTATACAGGCAATGCAGCATTTTAATGACGTAGGTAATAATAATGACGATTGGGACCAGGCAGTGTATATACATTATGTAACAGAGTCGTCGTTGCAACCAATCTCTGTAAAAGATATTAGTGCGGAAATCACAAAAGACTCAGTGTTGCAAAGGGTAGCTAATTATATACAGAATGGGTGGCCTCATAAAATAAGTAACCTAGACTTAAAACCATACTTTATGTGTCGGTCAGAGTTATCTTTAGAAAGGGGATGCATTTTAAGAGGTCACAAAGTCATAATACCGGTTAAATTCCGAGAGCAATTGTTAAATGAATTACATAAATCGCATTTCGGAGTGGTAAAAACGAAGTCGGAAGCTAGGGCTCGTATGTGGTGGCCCAATATAGATAAACATATTGAACAAAAAATCGGATCGTGTAACGATTGTAATGAAATGCGTAGCGCTCCTTCCCGCTCCCCGCTCGCCCCATGGCCTTACCCGAAACGTCCTTGGGAGCGCGTACACTTAGATATGTTCTCATTAGAATCTAAGCAATTTTTGATTGCGGTGGATGCGCATTCCAAATGGGTAGAATGTTTTCAAATGACGGGCACCCACAGTGAAGCTATTTTAAGTAAACTGAAGGAAATGTTTAGTAGATTTGGTTTAGTGCGTACTATAGTCACCGATAATGCGAAAAATTTCTGTTCAAACCAGTTCGAAGAATTTTGCCAGATGAGTGGAATAAAGCACATCACTATCGCACCGTACCACCCAGCTTCAAATGGGCAGGCAGAAAACAGTGTAAAAACTATAAAAAATTATATTAAAATAATTGTTAAAAAAAATTTCGGTCAAAGAGAGTTTACAGATAAAATGAACCAGTTCTTGTTTGACTATAGAAATTCCATACACTGCACAACAGGATGTTCGCCTGCTCAATTGTTGATGGGCCGGCCGTTACTGTGTCGATTGGATTTGTTGAGAGTATCGCCAGATAATGACATATTTCCATCTAGCTTGTCGGCATCCTCAGCTAATAAGAATGTTTTGTCTAAACAGATCTCACAGCATGAGCAGTACGGAGGTCATCGAACACCAAACTTCGCACCTGGTGACACAGTGTTGGTTAAATGCGTATTTAATAATGGTACAAGGCATATTTGGAAGTTAGGTATTATTAAAAATGTAATTGGTTCAAGAATGTTTAGTGTACGTGTTCCCGACCTCGGTATTAACCTAAGGAAACATGTTGATCAATTATTAGCATATAGAGGAGGGAACAGAATGGAAGATGATGATATTAGTGTGTGTGAGCAATCACCTAGTTTAGAAATCACAGGTGACGAGCCATCATCGGCCATAGTTTTAAATCAAACACAACCTCGAGATGGGAACTCAATTGAGGATGCAGATTGTGATAGCTCTCCAGAGTTTCCACAGCTAGAACAAGCTTCTGATCGTGGAGAAACACGCTCACCGACATCATCGCCGAAGTCGTATCTCGAGGTTGACAACAATGGTGCGTCCTCTGCTCCTTTAGGGGAGGACGAGGATGTTAATAGTGAGGCGAACTCGGGCACCATAACAAAAAGTCAAAATACAAAGAAAGAATGTCGTCGAGTTCGCGCCACTAGAAATAAAAAGCCTAATTATAAGTGTTAGATATTTAAGGTTTGTACTTATATTTCAATCTATCTGATTAGGACCATTTAGAAAATAAGAGTGGAGGGATTGTAGTGTTTATCAAACTACCCGCAAAATATATTATGTATTTTATTAATATCAGGTTACGGAGGGTAGCTCCGTAGCAGTCAGTCGATCATTGGTGATTACACGATGCGAAGAAAGCCGTTTCTTTTATTTGCAAAACGCCCCTAAACACCATACATATACTTAATTTAGATAAGCCCCAGAATCAGCCCCAAACTGCTGTTGCGTTTTTGAGTTTGTGCTTGTAGCGCCCTGCCTTGTTAACCGACTTCAAAAAAGGAGGACGTTCTCAATTCGATTATCCGGTATTTTTTCTTAATGTTTGTTACATCAGAAATTTCGACTGAACCGGTTCAGATGATTCTTTTTTATTTGAAATTTCATCACAATCGGCCGAGCGGTTTTTGAGTAACTCCAATAACTGAAAAGTGTTACGTCTATCTGTATGACTTCCTTATTAAGGGTGAAGTAATCGGTGAACATACACAATGACAATTGATCCCGATTGTAGCAAAGGTCACTGAATGAACTGAATTTTTTGTTGAAAAAATTTTCAACAAAAAATGGAACCGACTTCAACACTCAAATGTGTGAAATAACTTGTTGAAGTCGCTACCGAGATAATTCAAAAAGTAACTTTTATCATAGTATTGTGATCATGGTACCGACATCGACATTAAACATTACGTAACGATACATTTTTTTTAAATCAGTCTATTTGCTTGGGATTGGGGTCATTTGGGGTAAATTATTGATAGAAAGGGTCGTGTCTCATGAAGAAGACTTTGTAAAATCGAAAGTACATGTTTGATGTAATTTTCATACAAATATATATAATATAGCTGCGCCCCGCGGTTCTACCCGCGTAGTGATAATTGATGATGATGATGATGGTGATGAAAAGTAGACTACGTGTTATTCCGGGACCTAAAGTATCAACACACCAAATTTCATCCACATCAGCCGTTTGAGCGTGATTGAGTAACAAACATCCATCCATCCAAACTTTGACATTTATAATACTAGGTGGTCCCCGCGGTTTTACCCGCCTGATGATGATTGAAAATGATGATGGTGAAAAGTAGCCTATGTGTTATTCCGGGACCTGAAGTATTTACATAACAAATTTCATCCAAAGCCGTTCAGCCGTTCTAGCGTGATTGTGTAACAAACATCCATCCATCCAAACTTTCACATTTATAATATTAGTAGGATTAGTGGGATAGTGGGATTAATAAATTGAATTGAATCAATGGTGGTGATAGATGCGCTTTGTTTTTTTTGAATATTTCAGTGCACGAATCTGGTCAATTTTTAAATGTTTACCGATCAACGGAACTTTACTTACCTACTCACTGGTACAATTGCATTTCTCGACCTGTATTTTAAATTTAAATTGCGAACGTTCCATTTAAATTTAAATAAACATATGGTAACTCTGTCCACGGCCACAAACATATGATTTTGGAGGAAACTAAAAACCAACTAAGGGTGGAGTTCACCAAAATGTAATCGTCCGATTATCAATTAACCGTCGGTTAACTGTATGATAATCGGACGTTTTAAATTTTGGCTAATCGGGCGTAAAACATTATATTATTTTTTTAGTTTTATTCATTTCATATTTTAAAATAACTATACAAAAAATAAACTGATGCTGATGCTTAGGAGAGAATGAAATGATTTTCGAATTAGGTAGTTCATATTTTTAATTAATTTAGTAATTTGAAAATCATGTTCTGAGTCATCGAAGTTCTGAGTAAAAAATACATACCTACCTACCGTAATGATAAGCTCCTTTTTTTGCCTGACAAAAAAAAAACTCTAGTAGGTATTTATTTGCACGATTCACAAGCATGCATGTAGACACATTTTGATAACAGTTGTAGAATACATATAAATATTTCCTTAATTAACTCCTCTCAGATATCTCTCTCTCTCTCTCTCTCTCTCTACTAACCTCTTTACTTAGCTTTAAGATTAAAACGTGTCACATAAATTACACCTAGATACCGAGGTAGGTACATAGAGTAACATGATGATGCGTTTTCAGAGTGTATAAAATGTTCACCCGCGTTCAGAAATAGGAGTTGTTACATACCTACCGAAGTCACAGTTAGGTATACCTATAAAAAAAAACTATCTTACATTTCAGGTGAGATAGCTATTGTCAAACTCAAGCTTACATTATGTAAAAAAAGGTAAAAAATCTATAATATTTTCCCTTATTTCTCTTCAACTTAATTTTTATTATTAAATGTAACGTAAATAACTTATTTATTAATCTCATCTTTTTTTTAGTTCTTCTGACTACTAGGTGCGACGAGCGAAGATGCACAAAGAAACTGAGCACAATGAAGAAACATTTTACCCAGTGCCCAATCGTTAGGCACATACCTATTTAAAACATATGAATCCATGTAAAACGCACGCATGCGTACCTACCAATTCTGGCGGCATTTCTTGCTTGTCCGTCCAGATATCCAATTATAAATTAAATTATACCTAAAATTCAACTTATTTACGTTTTAATTAATTTATGAGAAAGCATAAAGCAACAATGGAAATTAACTCTTACCTTTCACGTCACGATCTAATTTTACGAAAATCGTATGTTGCACACACATAAACAAAGAACGTTCAGATTAGCTCACACAAAATACCACTTGAAAATTGGAACGCAATAGAAAAAGCATATGGAACAATGACATTCGATTATTGAATTTTCATTGAAGCGCTTTCGCGTTCGTTTCGAAAGGCAATTGTGGCCGTTACCGCGCGCCGAACCATTCAGCGCTGCTTGGCGCGTAAGAGGGCACTGACTGGCAGCCGGCCGGTGGCAAATCGTTCACTAACAGGGCTTCCGCCGCGCCAGGGAGCGAATGTCAAAACCCCGGGGCTGCGTTCTCACTCAACCGGCCACGCCGCAGTCTTTTGCTCCAACTGCGTATATGTGACGTTTACGCACTCTATTTCATCATTATTTGTCCGCATAATATTATGCCCGGTTACGCTTCCCTGGACGACAGGGCAAAAAAAATATCTACCTCTAGATTCAGCCAAATCTCGGTCGAAGTGCATTAATACGAATAGCTAGTAATTAAGTGACATAAAAATATGCATTGTAAATATTATACAATCTTTAATCTTTGCATTTAATTTTTATCCTGTATGCATAATAACATATAAAATGGGGAGTATTACGTACCCCCAGTATTACAGATATTCATAGGCGGCGGTGATCGCTTACCATCAGGCGGCACGTCTGCCTGTTTGCCACCTATTACATAAAAAAATCTGGCGTTTGACCTGTACCTCACTTTGATGGTGAGTGATGATGTGGTTAAAGATGTTATCACGCTAGATCTGTCTATCAGAAGATCAGATCCGAATGTTTACTGGCTCTCAAGGACTGCGGCCTGACCATACTGTGGTTGGTGACATATTAGAGACAAAATTGAGGGAGGTAGCTAGCCAGGGGGTTACTCAAAGTGTCCTATCACCATGCTGGGATTTTTATAACGGTGTTACCTTCACCGGAAGCTCAATCCGTTGGTGGGGATCGTACCAGCGTCCGTCACTTTGACAGCCAACGGTCCCACCGTTACGCTATAATCGCTTTAAAAAATCTTCTCTTTCTCTATCAACCTAAAATATTTATTTACTTATATTCCGTTCGAGAGCCCTAAAATATTTTTATTACAGTCGCTCAAAAAGTGGCATATTGCAGGGACGTATAGCGTTCGGGATGTGGGCTATTACATACTCGAGCTATTTCTTTACCTTTTCTGAACTCGTGCGTTCTCTTTCCCAACATATTTCTAAAAAGAAGGTACTAATTTGTTTCAATCAGATTTAATGATTTGATTCAATGAGTTAGGTTAGATTTTATTTCATTTCATCTCAGTAAATTTCATTTCATATCAATAAAAAAATTCTACTAAGTACTTGGCTGTATGAGCATAGTTCCCTTTGCCTACCCAGAATGAGTGAAGAAAACAAAAAAAATCTCTGCTTATATTATTTTACGGTTGGCGCCATTTTCCTTTGGTTGATTTTTTGTGTTTTTATTATTTTATTAAATTGCCTCATTTTTTCGCAACTGTATTAAAAATATTTGTTCAGTACACGTGCGGGACCGTCATTGCAACTTGTTCCGACTGTCAACCCTCCCCTTCGGCTGCGCCTCGGCTCGGGTAGACATCTGTCGGAACTCTGCAATGATAGGCTTTCCGCACTCGTAATGAAATATACTATTTCGAACAATATTTCGCCGGTGGAGCAAGCGAACGCACCGCGCCGCCGCGCCGCCGCCGCCCTTCAATAGCATAGCATCGCACACAGCACTTGACAGGCAGCTGCCATCCGTATTGAAAGGGCAGTGATGCGGAAGTTCAATTCTTCATGTGACCCTCCAAAATTTCTAGAGTTATTTTCTCTTTGATGCTTCCCTTCCCTTGTGCAGCCCATGATACAATTTAGATAAGTTCTCCCGAGAAATCTATTATTCGGTAGCTGATAGCTTAATTAACGAATTCTCGGGTTTGTGATAAACCTTTTGTTAAAATATATTCATCAAAGAAAACTATTTAAAACGTGGTAGTCTATTACCGTGTGCGTTCAGTTACAGAGGAGGGTATCATATATTATTCGAGTGGTTAATCGACAATCCACTGACCCTCAATTTAAATAAAACAAAACTTACCACATTATTTTTTAATGATAATTCCACTACGCAGTTGTGTGTTGTGTACGATGTAGCTGCATGGAGATTGAATTGAAAGAGCCAAAAAGCTTAGATACCCAGGAGTTCTCCTTGATGATCAGTGCAAATGGGATGCTCATATTCACCTCATAACTACAAGAGTAATGAAATTGTCTTGGGTCTTTAAAAACCTGAGACTATGTTGCCTGTACTGTAAGGAGCTTATACTTATGGCTTGTAAATCCATTTGCCAATCAATCATAAGATATTATATTTCTATAAGGGGAGCAACATATAAAACATTACTCTTAAAGGTGGAAAGGGCACACTTTGTATATTACAAGTTTTGTAAAATGCTGTTCAAACCCTTTAGATACTCGACACGTCAATTATACAATAATTGCAAACTGGATACTGTTACGCAGACATCTTGCACGTATAGTACTTAAAAATAGAAAATAAGATCTTACCACAAAATACAAACGACAAAAAGACGCAAAGGAAAGGTTTACACGACCAAAAACAGCTTCATCGCCAACCAACGTAATTATATTATGTCAAACTTTTTATTTAATAAAGTTCATGAAAATTTACGGACTTAATCGCTCAGAATGTAAATTCCAGATTTAAAGTTTGCTCTCAAATATGGATTATGATAAAACAGAAGAATTTGTAGCCGTCTTTAAAATGTGGTGTAACAATAAATGTTATTTATTTATTTATTACGATAGAGCCAGCATATTCATTGTAGTCATTTTTAGAAATTGTTCAAATAGCGTAATAATAATAATCCGTTACTTGACACCTAAACAAACACTTAGGTACATTATTATTATATATTCTAGAGGAAAATAATACTTCCACGTAAGTTACGTTTTGTCTAAGGAACGGTCGTAAGGCAACGTCGCAGGCCATCGGACAGTCTGCAAATGCTCGCACATTACGCATATTTTACCTTAGCCTTTCCGCCAACATTTTAGGTAATGTTCTATGTGGCTACAGATCATAACCCCAGGTTTTATAGTCATTATGAGTGGCCTATTTAATTAGCCGCTGGCTATGTCAACTATGTTGAGAGATGCTTTTAAAAATAAAAACCAATTGAATAAAAATATACTACAGCTACTGCAATAATATTTGATCAACACGCTAGCTGTTGCCAGCCTATAGAAAACTCTAATGCTCGAACCCGTTACCAGTTGGCAGCGTTGTTAGAATGCTAGCAGGATTGCCACGTTGAATTGCAATGCTGATTCGTTGAGGCAAATACATAGGTTGACATATATATATATATTTGTAGTGGTATCATCATCATTTCAAAATTTATTAATATGTCATTCCTTCATAGTTACGTTCTTAACAAACTAGTTCTGTATATTTACTTTTAGTTTTTAGTTACTTGACAAAGCATTGTTTACCTACGTTAAAATAGCTTACTATTATTTCCTGTTTACTTAAATAATCCGCGGCAAAACATTGGAGATACTAGATTAATATAATGGCAAACCGTTAATTTATTCTAAAAACAGGATAGGGCACCATATTGACTTACATAAAGAGCACATATTTTTATAACGTATACCTAAGGCCGTTTTATTTACGTAAGCCCGGAAGATGTGGTGTGTTTTTTTTAATAAATGAAAGAAACATTTTTTTTTTAACTTTGAATACAGTCTTATTCATCTAGTTAGATAGTATAATCAAACGCGATGCGGTGAAAGGTGCTAGTCTATAATACAATACAGATCATGGCATAAAAAACAAATTACGGAAAGAAAAGTATATCGTACGAATACGAAGGAGCCAAATCTGTATACTTACATAAAAATGAATCCCTATTACCCTTGGTCACGACATCATGCGCAAACGGCTGGGCCAATTCCGATAATTCTTTTTTTGTTGTGTTTGTTACTTTCAGGAGAAGAATCTTATAAATGAAAACATAGCGGAACTAGCGCCAAAATTGAAAAATTTAAGAAAACTTATCGACTAACTTTATTATAAACTTTATTTATGTAACCTTAGCCCAAACTTTATATACTCTTTGCTAAGCAAGCTTGAAATAACAGTCAGTTGTTTGACAGCAAGAGACAGATCGCACACCGCCAATATCGTTTACAATAAAATAAAATTCGTATAAAAAAATACAAAAATAAATATTATTTATTACTATGGTATTCCAGTTTGAATTTAATAACAGGACAAAGTCTGTCGGGTCAGCTAATATACAATAAATCAATTCGATTGTATTTATTTTATTTTTTACCTACTCCACGATTCCGTTGTTTGTAGACCAATTCAGGATTTTCTTTACCTGGTAAGGGTTCAGATCGGCCACATTTTTTTTATATACTTACTGTAATAATAATATAATGCCATAAATAAAACCATCCACAATATTCTTTAAATACTTGAACGAGTGCATTACATATAGGAATAATTATAATTGTACTACGAGTACCAGCATGACCAATAAATATAACAATGTCATCGCGATAACACTTTCCTGGTTATTTATATTTGTGCACAATATAATTAATGTATGTTTTCCTTGTACATATAAATCCCTGGCTCGTGGCTCGTACCGAATTATTCCACACGTTTGAATGGCTTCGAAAATGGGAGGTACTTTAGTCATTTCTATGTATTTGTTATCCATTACACCCCAAGATGTAGTACGAGATACGGCCTAAGAAATATATACCCTCATCTGTTATTTACTTATGACACCGATTTTATTAATTCATTCATCACATCCATAGGACGTCCATTGCTAGACATATGCCTCCCCCACATAGGGGGGGTTTGCCAATACTCGCCACGATTGGCAGGCGGGTTGGCGAGTGTAGTATGATTTTCAATCCTCAGAAGGCACTGCTGCCCACCTTCTGGTACGTGGTCCCTTAGTCGACTCTTACGGCACCCGCGGGAAGAGATGGGGGAGTACTATTCTAGGCCGGTACCACCACGGCACATTGTTGCCGGCAACTTTTAGCGTGATAAATATCTCAGGCGGCCTTATCGGTAGCGATTTTTAAGAGGCTAATTTCTTTTTTGTATGAAAGTATGCGGCATACGGTTCTCATCAGCAGCACGCCCTTCATCTTCCCTTCATCCTTCCATAAAAATATGCTCAGGGCGTTCTGCCCAAATTTGGGTTATCTCTCTTTTTTTAATTCGTAAGACGCAGGTGTTTGACCAAGTGGATGAATGTGGCAAGTGGATTCCTGATTGCTACTTTTTCAGATTGATAAGTATCAATCTGAAAAAGTAGCTCTTGAACACTGGTGGAATTTACAAAAGGCTAGTTAAGCCATTGGTTCCCTTTATAGCTTTAGTTTATAAACAACTAGCGGCCCGTCCCGGCTTCGCACGGGTGGATATATGATTTTTTTATATATTTTTACCTTTTATCTATATTTTTTTGTTTATCGCGCAGTTTTTTGTACATATTGATATGTTCTTTAATATTCTAGAACATACTTTTATTCTATAAATAGTTTCCGCAGCGCATGCGACAAAAGACGTTTAGGGCACTTTTTACACCTTGGGTTACGTTACTTAAGTTTTAGTAAGGATCCCTAATCTTTTCAATAAAAATATGGTCTAACAGCAATAAATATAGCCTATGATACTCAGGGTGAATGGAGCTTTCCAATGGCGAAAGAATTTTTGAGGCACAGTAGTTTTCGAGTTTATTCATTACAAACATACACACACACACAAAATATACAAATTTTTCCTCTTTATAATAGTAGTGTAGATAGAGGTTAGATGTTACAAAAACTAATATCTCGAGTGACTTGACAAATTTGCTATCGGGCTGGCGCGTGGCGCCTAATCTATCTAGCAACCCACATTTGCCTACAGGGTGAATGACCAATACACATCATACTCTACACATCTGAGAGCGATCGTTCAGCAACTATAGACTTGTAGTAAGCTTATAGAGCATGCATGCATGATAAAAATCGCAAAGATTAGCAGTGCAGATCAGCACACGTGTGCAATCATGTTACACCAGAAAAGAAAAGTATTTTCAAGGCGAACCCGTTGCCCGTAGTCCGTAGGAATCGAGGTTTGGTTAACATTTTGGTAAGCGTTCAAGACAATGATGACAGAGCGAACTAATGCATGGAAATGTCAACGCGACCGTGAGGGGATCAATAATGTTTTACTAAAGATGACGTATATTCATACTGCGCGGTGCTCAGATTTTGTTCCTTTACGACATAAACATGCTTACTGCGACAGATAATACGGTACAAATAATATAGAAAAGGATAGCTATATGTTTAGACTTGCACTTGAAATACGCGTCGCAGTGAAAATCAATACAATTGACTTAATTTTGACGCCTCAGTTTCCGCGCGCTTGTGCTTCATCTACCTCATATAAACATATAACATCATTAGTGGGGATACGTACGTGCAGCGTAAATCATAATTGTGTCCTGTTCAGTATTATATGTATACTAACCGTATATAATTGTGTACAAATCTTTAATGTAATTTTATCGTACCAGAGTACGACTGGAAATGGAATGCACCTGCTTTTTTTCTCAAAAATCTTATCAAAATAACATTTAAATAACAAATAAAAAAACAACTTTGCAGTCCATGTAACTGTTTTGATATCGTTTTTACCTAGATGTCAAAAACATAATATTTAGACTGTAAACAGCTCCACTTATATCCATCAGGCTGCAGCGTCGGGCAACGACCCGGGATTGCGGCTTAAATAGTAATAAAAATTATACTACACTTCTTCTTCTTCTTCTTCTTCAGGTGCCTCTCCGTCACTGAAGGGCGGCGGTCATCTTTTAAAACTTTTCCTTTTGATTCCTGTCCACTCCCTTATGGTCCGTAGCCTCGACATATTTCTCTTGCCAACTCATTTGCCATCACTTTTCCCATCATTATTGTCCGTACAAGCTGGTAGCGCTCAAAAAATTCGGCTACTAGTGGGGTTTGAACCCGTACTACTATAGCTTTTAGATGGCACAGGACACGATTACATATACAGGACGGTATTCTGTAGTCGTGGGTTCAAATCCCGTTAGTAGCAATTTTTTTTTGTAGGAATTTTTCCCTTTGAAAGTATATTATGAACTATTGTACCCGTTCAAATTGTAATCTGTTATAACCCAACAACACCTTGGACATCATTAAAATGATGCTCTAAAGGAAATACCACAAAAAATGGTTTTTACCTAGCAAACAATTTATTAATAGTACATTCAATTCAATTCATTCAATAGGAAAATACACACACATAGAAACGCGCCGGTCTGTCTAAACAGCATGGAGACTCTGACCACAAACTATATAGAGATACCTTATACTCTGACGCTAGAGGGGTTATTGTTGCTTGCTATTATGACAAGTACCTAGTAATTGGCAACCTATAATCCTTTAGAAGTCCTGGTCGTGATAATTTGATTTCTTTGCTAATTTATAAGTAAAAAAATTTATTTGAGCGACCATATTTTCCTTACAGAAACCACAAAATGCGCTTGAACTGTGTGATTGATGTGTTTACCAATTATTTTGTTGGTGATCTGTAAAGTTAATTTTTATTATATTTTAAAACAATACGCATCAGGATTTGTGTCGCCCATTCTGCCTGTTAACACGCGCTATAAACGAGTACACTCTAAGCCATATAGATGTTAAATTGTCTCAAGTACCTGCAATGATATTATATGTTAGTAAAACATCATTGAGTACCTGCATAAGTAAGTAGCCGGCGGAATCCTACTCCTACAATAGTAGAAATGCGAATGTTTGTGTGTATGTGAGTGTTTTTTTTTTTTACTATTATAAGTTTGCGTTTGACAACTGTCTCACCTGATGTTAAGTGATGACGTTGTCTAGGATTTAGTGTTATTTATTTAGTGTTTGTTACCTCTTCACGCTCGGCTACACTGATCTCGATGAAATTTGGTATAGAGATGGCTCATAATCTGGATTAACACATAGGCTTATTTTCATCATCACCATCATCACCGTTTTTCATCCCCACGCGGGTACATTCGCGGGGCGCAGCTAGTATGTATATAAATATATTTCAGACAATGTCAAGTTATAAATATCGCTACAAGTAAATAATTTCTCCATTATGTATGGGCTATAATTGTTTCGAAGTTTCCTAGACTGCTGTTTCATGCATGACTCATAATATGACATTATTAAAATTATTGTTTACTTTTCCGTATGTTAAATTGTACAGGTAAAACATATTGAACTCAAAAATTATATAAGGAAAGGCGGTCCTGTTTTCTCAGAATTGTAATGTACAACTTTTTGTAGCGATGATAGCTCAGAGGTGGTAGCGTCGGCTGTCAAACAGACGGACGCTGGTTCGATCCCCATCAACGGCTTGAGCTTCCGATGAATGTAACACCGCTATGATCATCATGATCATCACATGATCAAATGCATAATTTACGATTCCATTAAGGACATACAGACAAACATTAATTTTATACATAAGTATAGTAAGTATATATTTCCAGAAAATCTTTTGTTTGCGATTTGTTAAAGGCTAACGTTAGGCGTTAACGTTAGGCTAACGTACGAAATTATTCGTGCTTCGGCAACACGAATAAATGTTATATATATTGACGCAAAGAAAAAAATGCGACAAAAAAAGTTGCCATATAATAATGATGATTATCGCTTAGCATACCTTCGTGGACGGAAGCAATAATGGCCGGAAGGACTCATGAACGCACTGTGTTTTGTGTTCACTCAACGCAACGCACAATGGAATAATTACATGCGTTTTACGAAATCAAAAGCCTACTGTATCCACCACTACCTTTGGAAATTAGGTAACGCATCCATTCTTTAAAAAATATATCCAGATATGATAAAATAAATACCGAATAATAATTACTTGACCACTGTTGATGGCCAGTGAAGATAGGCCCCAAAGTGGCTCGAAAGTGATTATTGTGTAATTCTCTAGACGTAGGTAGGTATAATGATTACTACAGCACTCAAGAACTATATGCATGCAGTATGCTGGGTCATTGTTGATACATTCATTGAACTTGTGAGCCGTACGCTAAACAGAAAAAAAAAATACCAAAAAATGGAACCGACTTCAACACTCAAAAGTATGAAATAAATTGTCGAAGTCGGTGCCATAATAGTTCAAAAGTAACTGATATCAAAATATTGTGCTCATGCTACCGACTTCGTCAAGTTATTTCATACTTTTGAGTGTTGAAGTCGGTTCCATTTTTTGGTAAATTTTTTTTTACTGATTTTAGTGAACTTTGTTACTCATGGGATCAATTGTCATTGTGGTGTAGGTGTCTTCAACCGCTACTATAATATCGTAATTTCAGTTTTTGGAGTGTAACTCAAAAAGTGCTTGTCCAATTTTGAGGAAATTTAAATGGGACCACACGGAAAACACCAGCATAAAAATAAAAAAAGAACGATCAAAATCTGTTCACCCAGTCGGAAGTTATGCGGTAACAAACATACATAAAAATAACGAATTGAGAAACTCCTCCTTTTTTGAAGTCGGTTAAAAAAAACATACGGGTCGAATCAAGTACCGCCTCCTTTTCTGAAGTCGGTTAAAAAGATACCTTTTGTAATCTGAAGTATCTATAGCTACACTGATTAAATTATAGTGGCGTGATCTAAGGACAGTTGTAGAATGTTCTCTTTCAGCATGGCATGGATTTTATAAGGACTTCTTCCTCGGCGATCCTTGAATAAGAATTTGGATCATCATCGTCTCATTAGAATGTTTGACGTTGAATGACGAAAAATCGAGATAATTTTCACCCGCGAGGAGTACGGTGTTATCCCGCTAAGTCCAGACGTAAAGTAGCCTATGTCCATTGCCAAGGTCCCGTCTACCTGTATACCAAAATACATCACAATTAGTTCAGCAGTTTAGGCGTGAACGACACAGTAACAGACAGAGTTAGTTATTTTCTCATTTATAATATGTTAGGTTTTTGTTGCACCCCTTTGATACAATCATTTTTTTTGTTTAAAAAGTAGCCAATGTTTTAATCCAGGTTATAAGCTAAGACGGCCACCGACCAGGTGGACAGACGACCTGACTAAGATCGCAGGCAAGGGCTGGATGCGGGCCGCTTCCAACAGGTCCTTGTAGAAATCAATGGGGGAGGCCTATGTCTAGCTGTGGACGTCCTATGGCTGAGATGATGATGATGATAAGCTAAGTACTTTCTGAATTTCATTCAAATATATATTCATAATAATACACACACACTCACAAACTTTCGCATCTATAAGATTAGTGTATTAGTGTGATGATATTGTTATCTTTTTATTACTACAAATGTTTCTTTTGTTTATCTAAATACCTATTTTTGGTTTTTATCACGAGTATAATCCCGTATGTTGGAATCTTAGTACCTGTAACATAAGGAATCCGTGAAGTTAGAGTTATCAGGCGATCCAGCAATCCCGGGTACGGTTTCAACCTCAAGGAACAACTTATGGAGAAAGCCGCAAATATTGAAAAATAATGCAAACATAACCCCTCAACTTAAATTATATTCTGTGTCGTAAGATGTATTGATCTACGTATATGTATATCTGACTCCTAGTAACATGTAAGTCTGCAATAAACTAAGCATGTCAGATATCCTAGGAGTATAGTTTATGATAATATCGGAAGTAGCTACCATAGGTGGCTTATATGTTTCGATTGTTGCTGTTATTTTTGCTTGTCTGAGTAAATGATTTCTTTCTTTCTTATATATAATGATAATATAATAATAATATGGGACAACATTCACACAAGGTCTTCAGGTCCCAAACTAGGCAGAGCCTGTACTATGGTAACCTGATGACTGATATATACTTATATACATATACACACCCAGACACAGGTCAAACAGACATGTTCATACACACAAATGTTTGACCTGTCCGGGAATCGAACCCGGGACCAGCGGCTCAGAAGGCAGAGTGCTACCAACTGCGCCAACCGACCAGTCAGATATATGGTACATTTTCTCTTGAATGAAAATGTGACGAGATTATGTGTCTTTCTGTGCGATCTATCTAAACAGCATCATAAGGCAATGAATTAGATATGTAACACATTAAAGAATTCATCTGGCTTTTTTATATTTCTGCCATTAAGCGCCTAACGGTGTATTCAGGCAGATCTCGTTATGAGTCCATTGCCATTTTAGATCTAGAATTCTACTTCTTTTTATTATAACTAATAAAATTGGCGGCTATAGGTATAAAGTGAAGGCGCAACCTCATTGGTGATATTTGAAACTTACTTAACTCAAAAATAATATGAATTATTTATATGTGGCGGTGTATGTGACTGCTTAGTATACTATTGTTTTTATTAATTTTAACATTCATATGTAATAGGCAATAAAATTTTATTATATTTCTAAATAACGTTATTGGTTTTGCCATATTAATAAAATAACAATTTCCAGGCGTGACAGTACAAATCATCACTTTAAATCAGGCGAAGAGTGATGATTAGGTACACATGCGATATAATATATATATATATATCCATATATTTATTTATTTGTTTATTTATTTACATAATCCAACAGCATCACATTAAACATGTACCTGTGTAGTAAATCTAAGCATAAGTATGAATAGGATTATAACACATATTACTAAAATTATATGACAAACGTTGTGTTTACAGTGCTTGTAAGTATAAAAGCAAATAACCGTGTATATTTTTGTGTCAGGTGTGTCAGGTAGTTGAGTGGAGGGTTAACATATAATATCCTTCTGAGGACCGGAAATCATACTGCGCTCGCCAACCCGGCCGGCCAAGCGTGGCTCGCCAATCCCCCCGATATGGGGGAGGCATTATGTCCAACAGTGGAGGTCCTACTGCTGAGAAGAAGAAGTGATCCAATGCTCATTCTTCTGTATTAAGAAAATCCAGTTGCATAATGTTTGTGGTCTTTTGACCAAGGTGGGCGGAGACACGACGACGCCGCAGCGTCGCGTCGTGGCCATTGATTAGAAAACTGTAAACGTTGTACTTCTTAGTAAACTGGTCCCCGCCGACATTACAGAGGCTCGCGGATGTTTACAGGCAGAGAGGGCGGGACAAATCCTGATGCGTGTTGATTTAAAATTATTACAAATTAGCTGCGCCCCGCGGATTTACCCGCGCGGTGATGATTGATAATAATGATGATGAAAAGTAGCCTATGTGTTATTCCGGAAATCTGAAGTATCACACCAAATTTCATCCAAATCCATGGAGCCGTTCTGTCGTTATTGAGTAACAAACATCCATCCATCCATCCAAAGTTTCACATTTATAATAATAGTGGGATATGTAGGTACCTACTACCTATTCACACGTCAACAAGTTATTTCACACTTCTGAGTGTTGAAGTCGGTTCTATTTTTTGGTATTTTTTTTATAATAATATTATTCTATATTTGTGGCGCCTTTTTAGAGCTTATTTAAATAAATATCGGCTATGGTAACCAAGGCTGTAAAGTACCTACTTACCTACAATTCGATAAAATTTTCTTTAGCATTGATGTCTACAAAGGGGAAAGCATCGAATTCACCAAACAAGCAGATACTCAAGGACGTCCTCAATTACCTACCATTGATATTAACTTTCTAGGAAATATCACGAACGCGAGAACAATGTTGACCAAAGGTCAAATTGATGCGAACAGCTTCCGTGTTGGGATAAATTATCATTACAATGATTAAAGTAAAAACGGAGACATTGTTTCAACTTTTATTTATAAGTATTCTTTGAGTTCGTAAAATCTCTGTGATGAACTCTCTAGTAAGTAGGTATACCTATGCATGTTGGATTACGTCCATGAAATTGCTCAGCTGCGCAGTAGCTATTTATAAGTAAGTATTATTCTGCTCTATGACAAACTGTTTCCAAGGTAGACTTTCGGTTTATGGGCTTAAGTTTAAACAGCCTAACTTCAGAAGTTAAAAGATTGTTTTCATCTACGATATTTTCGATTAGGTAGGTATATGACTTACCTACTTAAAAATAAAAGCCTAAAGTGATTCGACCAGTAGGTAAATAATTGTTAGGTGATTTGCGGTTTGTCGAAGAAACATCTATTATTTATCCACGTTTTCATGAGCACTCTAAGTTGGCACAGCTTTTTATTTCCTTGGTCAATTACTTCTGAACTAAACTAAGGCCCAAATGCGCGAACCAAATTATCCGAGTCTTCGCCGAAATTTCCGATTAAAACAAGTTACGGACAAAAAATATTGTGATTTGATCTGAAAATCTCGGATGGGTGGTGCAAGCGGGTCTAACTGATATTGTGTTAATTTATTTTGATTTAATATTTAAATTTCAATTTGACGAGCCACATTTTTAAATGAGACCTGCGCAGTATTTTATTTAGTTTGTGATGATGCCTCAGGAAGCGGTTGTGAGTTGTCTTCCGTTTCTGGGGCTGCGTTCGGGAGCTGTTTCAGTCAAGCCATATCTTGCTCTGACAGCAGATATGTGTCGTTCACGAACTCAATTAGAGCAATATTTGATCATGACCGTTCACGTCAACCTGTCAGAGCAAATTATTCTCGAGGAGACTACCTATTTTCTTTCTAGCTCTTCAATCAAACCTTGATCGGTTGTCAAAAGTGTCATTTGAAGTAGTAACTATCATGTGATCCACATGACAACGTAAGTGACTTCTTCTTCTTCTTCTGTAACACGCTATGAAGTAGCCGTTCGTGAGACATCGATCAAATATTGGTCGATCATTGGCCGACGAAGCTCCTGAACGCAGCCCAGAGGACAACCGTTATCCCATGTTGCATTATAAGTGTTGGCAGTGCTATGTATGTTCGCAAACATAAAAATTATCAGGAAACAATATTTAAAGAAAATAAAATAATATCGATAAAAATATACTCTTGCATTAATTGAATAGATTAATAAAATAAAATAGTCAAATAAAATACACTACTGACTACTGTAAGGCCCGCTTGCACCAACAAAATTATCTGTGTTTACCACCTAATTCACGGATTAGATCACAAATTTGCAGGCAACAATTGTCATTTATTAGCTCTGAGTTTATCGGACAATTTGGTTGGTACAAAATGGTACAATAATTGTAACTACTGCGTCCCGTTCACAATACTTAATTTCAAAATGTTGATGCTTTTGCAAACATATTCCGTCTCGTGGGGTATCGTATGAAAGGGCTTCATTGGCACAAGCTTAACCAAATTTTAAATATTTTTTTATGATTTATAGTTTTCGAGTTATGACGAAAATTGAAAAAACTCCTAATACCCACAACTTGATTTCACTAAACTTAACACTAGCTAAATGCACACGAACTATAGAATTAGAAACATACAAAAATTTTAAGTAAGGATAGTCTTCAAAAGTGTGTTGTGGAGTGATCTGTGGATTCGTTGACTTTTTTAGTCTGTGGTTGATTTCACGAAATACCTACTACTCATAGGTAATTACATCTACTATCTGTAACCTTGGCTGCGCTCAGGGGCTTCTTCGGCCAAATATTGATAGACCATTAATTGATGGATGTCTCACGAATGGCTACTTCATAGCATTTCACAGAAGTAGAAGAAGACGTCACTTACATTGGTAATGGATCACTTGATAATTACTATTGCATATGTCACTTTTGACAGCCGACCAAGATTTGATCGATTACAGGTAGAAATATTATAATTATTATGGTCTCGTTGAGCATATTTGGTGTGACAAGTTTATGTGAATGGTCAACATCAAACATTGGGTGGAGCAAATAATGCTCTAATTAAGTTCATGAACGCCGCACATCCGCTGTCAGGGCAAAATATGGCTTGGCCAATGCAGCTGCCGAACGCAACCCGTGCATGCTTTGATTTTTAGTTTTCCATCTCGTGGTGGCCACAGATAAGTTACTTTTATGTATCTCTAAATTATTATTAAATAGTCTGTGCTATTCTATTATCTATTGTTGGCCGGTGAGAAATTCACTGAGAGAAATTGAGAATCGAGAATTTAATTGAATTTTAGCATTAGCAGCTAAGTCTTTAGCCAAAAATAAGTTTGATTAACAAATAATGGGGCGCCGATCAATAAATACCACTAAAAGTGGTAAATATATGAACCCAACTGACCAAGCTCGTAAGTACCTATGCAACGTTTGTTGGCTTTATTTTGCTTATTTTTTTACAACACTAACTATTTACCTAGATTTTAGGCTGTAATATGTGTACTCTTTTTATTTTTTCCTAGGTGTGGAATTATATATAATTGGAAATAAATCTACCTACCTAAAGTGCTTTCCTTGTAGAAGTACAACCTAAGATACTGTCATGGTTTTATAAATTTTCATATTCTTTTCTCTCAATTTACTCGTTCTGTTTTATAACGTATTTATTCTGCTCATATTTACTATAAGCAGGACATAGATTTTCAGCTGCCTACAATTTCTTAACATTGTGCAATTGCAAAATATACATACTATTGGCTATTATTTGCCTATTTAAAGTTACCTTATCAATTAGATATATACCAGATACTACCTGGCATGATTACATCATCACTGACCATCATGTGAGATAGTGGTCAAATGCTGGATTTATTAGTTATGAAGAAAACATACAGGCATTAAAAATGAACTTTGAGCTTTTTTATATGTGGCAATTTTTTAAATATTGCAGATAAATTTTTCTTTAATAAATTTATTCAGTTTCATCATGTGTTCATGGATATATTTATATTTTTAGGAAAGGAAGCAAGAAAAAAAGAGTTAAAGAAAAATAAAAGACAGAGACAAATGGTGCGAGCAGCAGTATTGAAAATGAAGGATCCCAATCAGATCTTAGATGAATTACAGAAAATTGATGAAATGGGTAAAAATTGTAATTCAGAATGAATTTAATGCTATATCAATATATTTGAGAAACTATCTGACATTGCTTTGGAAAAAGTATCCAAAATGCTACCAAGTGTCAAGATTTAATAGTAAAAACTACATACATACACATACATACTTGTATATGAAAATGATGATAATCTATATAAATTATGCCACAATGTTGAAACGCCATAATAAATATAGTACAATCAAATTAAATTTTTACTATAATTTTCAGAGTTCAATGTGCTACAACCATCACCGCTCAATGAAAAAGTTTTGAAAGAAAAAAGAAAGAAATTAAAAGAAACTTTTGATAGAGTTCTCAAGATGTATGTAAGTATTAATGCATGTATGCAATGATATTATATGTTTATATTAGGTAGATGTCGCACAAGCGCGCGGAAGCTGAGGCATCTAAATTAAGTCAATTGTAGTAATTTTCATTACGACGCATATTTCAAGCGCAAGTCTAAACATATAGCTATCCTTTTCTATATTATTTGTACTGTATTATCTGTCGCAGTAAGCATGTTTATGTTGTAAAGGAACAAAATCTGAGCACCGCTCAGTATGAATATACATCATCTTTAGTTAAACATCATTGCATGTATGTGATAAATATATATTTCGTTATATCCCCTGATGATTGCTTGCCCCTCAAATCGACAATTAAGAGTACTTATAAGGGTATTGTTATAATTACCTATGTTTTTAAATGCGAATTTTGTTCATCTGTAATATATATGCATATATACAGTTCAAGTATCTTCATAAATTTTCTTAAGAATCATAAAGAGCCACATTTTGTGCTAGGTCACAGTATGGACACTACAAGATTTCTATACAAATAGTTATCTGCTACTCATACACTGGGTTTGTTTTTTATATGCGTCTGTGGTCCTGTAATGGTGCAAGTGATATGTTTATGCATATGAAAAGTCTTCTATGTCAAAATGGATTAGGTATTTGCGTTATTTAGCAAAAGTTAGTAATAAAATTATAATTTACGTTTTTCATATTGTATCCATAAGAAAATATTATTCTCTTTATCCATAATTTATTTTCACATTTACATGACATACAGCAGTAGACAATACAATATGTGAATGAATCATTAATATTCAAATTTTATTGTAAATGTGGTTTAAAACAAAACAACTGTCTGTCCATCGCGCCTCGTCCCTAAGTGCCCCTTGCTTATAAGAAAACATCAGGGGCTCAGAATCGGCGGCGGGGTGAGGAAGTCCCGATCGGAGAAGGGGGAATAGTGTCCATTCTATACATAGTATTACTAGATATTCTCTTGCTAGGTGCTGCTTTGTATTTAGTACCTATAGTTACTTGGGTGGCAATGTGAGTTCGATTCCTATAAAATATATTCTTAATTCTCTTATAAATAGATTCTTATATTAAGGCCCACTTTTTTCTTTTATGTGAATAACCTTACCTCTGTGAACAATATATTTGTAAGTAAGACATAATCTTGGACATGGGCAATATTACGCATCGCTTATAGGTGCATTTACAACTTTACATTCATTCTTTTATCTCGTTTGATGGCCAGGCATGATGTGGTCAAAGGTGGAATCTTGCTAGACTTAGAATTTCGACTGGCTTTGAATGACAGCTGCCTGAAAAAACAGTGTGTTTGGTTACAGGTTTTTCAAACTTGAGGGTGGAAGCTAGCCAGGCAGGTACTAGAAAGTACACTACCACCATGCATCCTGTTTTTTCATCATATCTCCTATGGATTGGTTTATGTCATGGTTTCACATTGTATCATAAGGTTACTAACTTCTTCCAGGATAAAGAAGAACCAGAAAAATGGGCAGACCTTAAACGGCAAGAAATGGAATATGAGAAAAGAAAGGCACATCTGATATCATATTATGAGTCCGTTAAACATGCACAGTCAGTCCAAGTGGATGACATTCCTTTACCAACGATACAAGTAAGTTTTCTGTTTTTGATTCTAGCTGGAAACTGCATTTATATTAGCGAGGACTGATTTTGTCGGCTATCTATCCAGAACAGTAGGTAATTGGTCCGGTCATGCTAGACCATTTTGAGAGCATCAGTTATAAACGGTTACAGTGGCTCTGTGGTCAGTGACATTACTTCTGGGTCTCTGGGATCTGTGTTCTCGAATACTGGCAGGGGCAAACATTTATGCGATTAGTGCAGGTGGCCCTGGGTATTGAATGTTTATGTGTGTCCATACTTCCCGCGACACAGGGAATGCTAGTGTGGGGTTTGTGTGTAAAAAACGAGTAAAACCACATGGCACACCTAGTTATATAAAAATAAAGCCTAAAAACTCTGGGCTGCATTCAGCAGCTGTTTCAGCCAAATACTGATTGTACTAATGTATGGCTAGAAATCTTCAATACCACCATATACACAATAGCATTTCCCAGCCCAGCTAGTTGTTAATGAATTGTAGTTTTCCTTGCTTCCTATTCTACTTAAAGTATTATTGTAATGGCCACACAGATCTAATTTCTACCCTAGTGCAAGTACCTATGATGAAATCTAGATGCAAGTGTTATTTTATTGGAATACCAAGTTTATATATGACTAGCAGATACCCCGGCTTTGCATGGGTAAAAAAAATAAAAATTATAAGGATCCCTAATTATTTTGAAAGTACAATATAGCTTATGTCACCCAGATAGTGTAGCTTCCCAACAGTGAAAGAATTTTCCAAATCGGTTCAGTAGTTTCAGAGCCTATACAATGCAAACAAACAAATCTTTCCTTTTTACAATATTAGTATAGATTACATTTAAATTACTATTTATGAATTGCTTGTCTTAATAAATAAGAGAATTGGCACACAGATTAAATTATGCCCTACTTTGGCCATATTCTTTCTACCTCTAGATTCAGCCAAATCTTGGTCTACTGTCTAAAGTACCTAGTTATATTAGGACATAGTAAGTATGTGTCATCCATCATCTATGTATGTGAATGTTTCTTCTTTGCAGTCTTCAGCAAATTTTAATTATAATATGGCCCAAATTATGGTAAAATATGGAAAACATCAGTCTACTAACCTAACGAACACACATTTTACAAGTCTACTTTTCAGTGTCTCATCTCACTACAAATAACAGTGAAAATTTGCATGGATGGATGTCTGTTATGCAACTATGCCAAAACATTTGACGTTCAACACTATTTTTATGTATGATAAATAATTCACAGTTCTTATGTTTTTGTATTACAGCTACCAGAGAATCTGTTATACAGTAACATGCCATCTCAGATTCCACTGCCAATGGATACTGCACATGCTCACCCTAACGCTCCCAAGCCCATTCTGAAGAAGGATTCTGTTTATAAGGTTAGTTGAAGTCTAAAACACACATGTGCATACAATTTTATTGATTCAGTAAAGCTTACAGCAGATGTTGCATAGTTGATTGCGGACATAGGTCTCCCTTGGTTGGAGTAGCCTGAATCTAGCCTCATGCGACATTAACTAGAGCTTTACAGGTTTTCATCAGACGTCCTATACTGCATTTGCCAGCCATAAATTAAATGTGCCCAGCCCACTGCCATTTCATACATCTCAATATCCACTAAAATATATTTGGGACTGACTGGATCACCTGATTTTTTATTTAATCTGGTTGTGAAATGCTATCCAATCGCCTGTTATGCAAACTTGACTTAAGATTCGATTTGTATATATTTACATCAGTGAAGTAAAATAAAAACACAGGCGCTTGTCACTGGGCCTAATTGAGTATGATATTGGTTGTTAGCCAAAGCCGGTCTTTTGTAGCCATAATATTTCAGTATAATGGAGTGCATAAAACATAAGTATGTGACATTGCATATATGTAGTATATGCTTTATGTGTATAAAGTATCATATTGAAACATGCAATAACAATCGTAGAGCGCGTTAGTCAGCTTCGTTTAAATAATAAACCAAAAAGACTTAGAACCAATCTGACACACACTAGCAAAGATGGTTTTCTCAAGTGTGTATATTTTATTGTTATCTTATATACTGCATTGATAATAATTTTCATTGTAATTTTTATTCCTATTCCAGCGGAACCGAACACTTAACATTTGACCACTACCTCACTTGATGGTCTGTGACGATTTGTACAAAGGTGAAATGTCATCGGTTGGTGAAACAACAAAATTTGACTATGGCCTGTTATGAGAAACCTTGTCGCCCTCAGAGTCTACTTTTCAGTTTCATAGTCCATCATTTATGTATTTTTTTTTTCTCTCAGCCATGTGCGTCCACTGCTGGACAGAAGCCTCCCCCATATAGAGGGGATTTGCCAATACTCGCCACGCTTGGCAGGCGGGTTGGCGAGCGCAGTATGATTTCCAATCCTCAGAAGGTGCTGCTGCCCACCTCCTGGTACGTGGTCCCTTAGCCGACTCTTACGGCACCCGCGGGAAGAGATGGGGGAGTACTATTCTAGGCCGGTACTACCACGGCCTCATTTATGTATGTTTACACATAATTAAGCGAAATAAAATAAAGAAACTTAATAGTCTTAAAAGCATTGGCAATGTGTTGTAATGCCCCCAGCGCTATAGATATCCATTGACGACTATGAGCGCTTACCATCATACCCGTCAGTTTGTTTGCCACCTATTTCATAATAATAAAAGACATACAACTTTCATAAATTAGACTTATTTCAACATAATGCGCGCTTTTGCGCTGACGGCTTCGTTTATACAAGAATTGTATTAGGGTATTAAAAAAAATAAACAGTATCAAAATGATATGAACCTTTTTTCTTTCAGGAGCGTCCACATGGAATAGAACCGCCAGGTGTGCCTCCCGGCCCGCCTGTTGATTTTATGACTCTGCTACTAGAAACCAAATTAGAGGGCAAGACTAGTTTGGACAAGGAAGTATATGACAAGTTCGACAAATTCGATATTTTGGACAAGATAACGAAAAAAGAGAGAGAAAAGAAGAACCTCCGCTTCGCTGACATGAAAGACGAAGGACCACCCGGCGAAACGTCTATTGCTGTAAGTAGTACTTAGTGGTTTTTAAAACATAAAAAACTACTACTTAAAAAATCTACAACTTTATAAAAAAGTAGTAAAAATAATAAAATATGTTGTGTGTAGTTTCGAGTGCAACAGTGTACATTGTTGACCAAATAATTAATTAGTCTTGATGGATACCATCGCAGTGTCCAATGTTCTTTGATGATCGTAGTGGCTCAGTTGTTAGTGACTTGACTTGTGATCACGGGGCGCTGGTTACGAATCCCAGCTGGGGCAAACGTTTATGTGTATGGATAGGTGTTTGTCCTCAGGTCTTAATATTTGTTTAATATTATTATGTACGAATATGCCCATGTTATCCGCGACAGGGAATGAGTATGAATGTATGGAATGAGGGTATGAGTGTTGTTTATTTTGTTTCTCGAAATAGTAGTGAAATCGTTTATTTGCGCAAAAATAAAATTAACACTACATAATAATGGTAAATTTAAGTAATTAATTCAATGTTTCTTATTTAATTAAAGGCAAAAAGGTTTTGGCTCAGTATTCATGTCGGATGCCACTGCATCCTACGCTGATTTTCAGACAAAGCCTAAAGGTAGAAATATAAATGTTGTTATCATAAACAAATGTGTATGTAAAACACACACTAATGTTAAACAAGTATATAAGAAAAAACACACACATAGAAAATATTCAACAGTATAATCCATTCTTGACACATACCGGCTAACATGTATTTGTCTTTAATTAAACAAAAGGTATGGTAAAGTAAATTTTAGAGTTAATTCCTGAATAAATGGTAATCGGTAAAAACATATAGTTTATATATGAAATAAAATTATAGTAGTGAACTTTATAGATCTAAGGTTTGACCTAAAGGATAAAAAAACAAAACGTAAATCTGATACAGGGTCCACCACCTAACCCGCCTCAACCGCCAATCCATACAATTGAAGACATAGATATGGACGGCGAAGAAATTGACGATCCTGAAATGGCTGTGAAACCCGGCGCCCCTACATCAAAACCGACTTCGCTTCAACAAAGAATGTTGGCGCTTTCTGGGCAAAACATCGACGACTTTATGAAGGAAATGGAAGAAGTGCATAAAAAGAGAGAAAGGGATCGAGCAGCTGACTTGAATGCAAGGTAAGATAATATTTCAACTTCAATTATTATAAATACAAACCTTCCGAAAAAATCTATGTAATGTTGAAACTGTGTTAAAATCCATTGCGTAGTTTAGAAGGAAATAGCGAATAAACAGACAGACAGACGTAGAGGGCAACTTTTGAATATTCATTATGTCAGAATGTTGTTATTTAAACTGACGTGGTTTTGACACATTATGAATGTATAAAACACTGTAATTACTCACGTGATAAGTCAGAGTGTTTCGACTATAGTTTCAAACACATTCGGTGATCTTTTTCAAGGAGAATACGCGGTGCTCGCGGTCGCCCTTCGCCTAGTACTGATTATTTCAGAAGGTTCGATTTTGCATACAATGAAAATCCTGTCATCCTGGGCTCTTAATGACGTCCCCATCTAGCAAAGAATGCTAATTTTATCTCGGAAAAGTATAGCTCCCGTGGAATAATTGAGGTATATATTATATGGATCGTAATCCACGCGGGTGAAACCGCGGTGCGCTACTAGTCTTATTATATAGTTTTCCAATGGTAGGCGTCTTATGTGGTCAATGCCTAGAGTCTAGGGACCTAGACCCAGTGTGGCATGACAAATCAGACACAATTACAGTCAGAATGGGGCAGTCACCTTATGAGGCATATATTTTTGTAATACAGATTATTGTAGGCTCCATCATTTCTTTATCCTTTCACTCAGCATCTCATTATACACTGGTAGTGATTCGCTTATTCAACTGAACTAAACTAAAATTTTGGAAAACTAAATCAGTTCTTATATGGTTACGATAAAGTCTAAATTGGTATGAGACTTATCAATAACATTACTAAAATTTAATGGATTTATTAAATTTGCGGGTAGTTTTAGCGAAATTAAGTCGCCACTTATTTGGTGCTTACTAAAACTACCCGCAATTGGCCTGCAATGGAATAAAAGTCATCTAATATTAGTGCGAGCGTTGTATGGAGTTATACGAACTTGAATTTTAGGGTAAATAGAATACGAACTATTTCAACTTGAAGAATTTTAGTGAGTTTTAGTTAGTTCGTGGGATTAACAGAATTAGGGCCACTGTCCCAACCAAACCAAACCAAAAAATTGTCAGGTGATCTATTGTGTCGGTCAGCACCCTGATGAGAGTTTATGATGGGTGTCCTCGGAAGGTCAGTCACACACACAGATCTTTAGGTTAGTTTTCCAATAATCCATGTAGTTTTGTTGTTAGTTTCATGTCTTGCCTCATTTTACTGCTGTGTTTCACCAATTGACTTTCTATTTCAACATGCAGAAATAATAAACCAATCAAAATTGTGAAAATGACTGCTGCAATTTATTTCTTGTATATGTTTAACAATTGAAAAATAAGAAGTATGCTTATTCCCCATTCATATCTTCCATTTTTCGAATTCATTATATATTACCCAAATCAGGCGACGAAGTCTTCTCAAGTCGAGGACGCTTTATCAACCAATGTCCTTTGTACAAATTAACTTAAATTTTTGTCAATGATCCATTCTCTGACTCCAGATTAAGCGCCCTAAAACGCAGTACGGGTGCAGCAAGCGATTCGGACAGTGACACGGAAACGCAAAATAATCACCATACATCGCATGACGCTGATTTGCAACCGCCCGGAGCAGAACAAATCAAACATATACCACCTCCACTCATGATGCCAGGTAAATACTCGTAAATAACTAAATTTCGTCTGTTCCTTGATGTATTCAAATAATCCAAGTCTCACTTAAAGACTACTCGAAAACGACTGAACTGGTAGTCCAGTACTACTAAACAAAACAATAAACTCAAGAACAACTAATAAGATTTAGTCGCTATGGTTACACCATACACAACATGAGTTATGAAACAAAATGTAGAAATTGAAGCGCATCTACATTTTTTTTATTTTTTCTACAGCATAATTTTTTTTCAATCAGTCTAAAATTCAAAATTTCATTATTATTAGTGATGTTTAAACAAGATGTCTAGCCTGTACTGAGTATTTTGATAAACAAAATAAAAAAATACTTCCCCGTTTACATAATGTAACTGTGTGTTTGTTTCTTATTTACTTGTGCTCCGCCTCCTGGACGCCTAAATTGAATAATATTTGACGTTAATTTTACTGACTCGAGCAGGTCTTATTGCAGGTCTTCCAGGGCTGCGGCCGCCCCCACTTCGGGCGCCACTTATCCCACCTCCGCTACGGCTGCCTCCCAATATGGCTCCACGAGGAATCGCACCCCCCGGCCCTCCGCCTGGGCTACCACCTCGGGGGATCCTGCGACCGCCCGGACCGCCTCCTGGCGCTCCACCAAGGCTTTTGAGGCCACTTGTGCCCCCGCCGCCTCCTAAAACCATACCACCAGTATCGGTATTAACTGCTGCGCCACAGTTGATCACGAAGAAGGATGGACCGCAAGGTTGGTATTAATTACAAACAAACGCATTCACACATATACCTACCGTGATGTAGCTGGTACCTTAGTATGGGGTACTAGGGTACCAGCTGTGTCGCGGGAGGCATGGGCACACACAATCACAACATCGAAAACAAACATTTATGCTCTTTACAGAAATGTTTTCACAGTCAGTGTCAATGGTCAGATCACTGAGCCACGACGACCGTCAGTTTATTATATATGATTTACTATCAGAAGATAAAAGTGTGATTGTGACCCAATTGATGTTCACTAACTATGTCGTCACTCATAGCACTCAGGGCCTGCAGACCCTTTGAGATTTCGTTGTTGTCTACTCACAGATTATCCATGATTCATTCAATACAGAAATTTCGATATAAACGCTCACAACGCTGTCTTCCCGGCCATTTTAATATCATGCGATATTAAAAACGAACCGGGTTATGTAACTGTTACCCATACCGTCATAAAAAGGCCACTTTTTGGACATATTTTGTTATTTCTGATGGTTTGGTTTGTATTAAATCTGTTGATATAACCATAAGCTGTGAGAAAAATCTGAAAAAAAGTGGGTAGTCCATAAGCAAGCAATGTTATCGTAGTTTTATTCAATTGTGGCTAAGTTAAAATGAATTAGAAATAGTGTGTGTTTTAACTGCAAGGTGCTTGCAGCATTAATTATGCTGAACATCCTACTTTTGTGCCTCTTAACTATGCTTTGTACATGCATAAAACTTTAATGCCTAATTGATGTGTGTTATTGTCATTAATATTTTATGTACCTACCATGTATTGTGTTATTTGTGCACATAAAATATTTTTTTTACCTTTCCTTTGATTTCGTAAGAAACATTCAAAAATAAAGTTAAAACTTAAAAACATCCAATAAAATGTGACAATCACATGCCAAATATGACCGATAATATTAAAAGTCCTTAGTATATTTTTTAACATGTTCTTATACACTTTATGATTTGTTATGTTTATTTTTTTACAGGCGCAACAATCACCGCCAAACCACAGATACGGAATCTCTCCGCTGACGTCACAAGATTCGTACCATCCGCCCTGAGAGTGAAGCGTGAAGACAAGAAATCTAAACCAGGCATCAAGGCTTCACTGCAACGGCCGGAGGCGTTGCCAAAACAAGCGCCGAGCAAGGATGACGCATACATGCAGTTCATGAAGGAAATGGAAGGACTTTTATAGGCTTTACTAGCTGCGCTCTGCGGTCTGGCTTATACTTTTTCCTGGATGAAAGTAGCCTATGTGTTATTCCAGAGTCTAACCCATTTTCATACGAAATTTTATCGAAATCGGTTACAGAGCTTTTTGAATTTTTTGCTTATCCCACGGCAACAGTAATTATTTTGATGACGGTTTTCCCGCTACCTCAATTATCCCAAGGGGACTATACCATTTCCGGGATGAAAAGTAGCCTATGTGTGAATCTAGGGTCTAAACTATCTACACACCAAATTTCATCGAAATCGGTGCAGCCGTGCAGTGTCACTGACGTCCCGCTTGGCAGGTTCTGTGAATTCCCCAGCCATCCTAACTTCTTAAGCGAAGTATAGCCTTGGGTCGGTAACACAGTTGCTCCATGGTTCATGTAGTTGTCCTAAAGATATTATAGATTGCCTTACGTAGTCCAGTTTTCATCCTTACACTATCTGTGGCCTCACAGGGCAGTAGCACGTGTTCTACTGTTTCCTGCATACATCCCCGACATAGAGGACTATCAGTACCTCTCGTATTGTCTAGATGATAGTCAAGGTTGCACTGACCAGTAATTTTCAAGCTATTGCATAGCTTCTATCGCGGGCCTTGAGCGTGGAGATCCAGAAATTCCGTAACGAAAATAACCTAACACCCCCCACTCCGACCGGCACAGCGGTGATACTTTTTAGTTTTGCCATCTATAGATGAATAGCAGAATTAATCCGAGATTGCAGGGAAACAACCTGATAATTTGGTTGGCGCAAGTGTGCCTAAGATTCATAGTGCGTACCTAAGTCACAGCGTAAGTTCTGAAGTTGCCTGCATGTAGCTGCACAGTACCTATTTTTGAGTCATTGGTGATGACGGGGCTTATTTAATATTGCAAACTGTCTCGAACACTCGGATAAGTGTTCTCATCTTCCTATCTAGCTCACTACTCGATGCCAAACTTTTGACCAGGGCTGCGTTTGTAGCTTCATTGCCCAAATATTGTTTTACTAACTGAATAACTTTGAATAACTAATTACAATACTGCAGCATCTATAATAACATTTGAGGAATCTACTAGCTACTGGCAGGCTATAGATATCTGAAATGCTCTAGCCCGCTACCAGTTCGCAGCTTGCCTAGAATGCTTAATGACCACCTTGTCGGTGGTTGTCCTATGCTGCGCTTGCGAGTCCGAGGTCTCCATTCGAAAAACTTTCGACCCCAACGGTCATCAGTTCTTCGAGCTATGTGCCCTGCCCACTGCCACTTCAACTTGCTAATCCACTGGTCTATGTCGGTGACTTTCGTTCTTCTATGGATCTCCTCATAGCATACCCCTCTCCATAGCTCATTGTACGAGTTTGACCTTGCTTACAAGGGTCATAGAGACCATGGTTCAGTTCCATAAGTCAAAGTGTACTTATGTTTAAATACTGTAAGTAATAAAGTAAGTACTGAGACAATGAATACAATTTGATATAAAATGACCGGCATTTGACTATTATGCATATATTATTATTTTGTGTGTCTTTATGGGAATTGGAATTGAATTTATTAAGTCATAAATAAAGGCTTATGTTTAACTGATCACCAAACATAGTAAAACTGACCACTTACTAAATTTGGTGCTCATTTACTAAATTTGATGTTCATATTTTGGTGCACATTATATTTATCTGGTGATCATTATATTTGTTCCCATTTATAAATATAGGAACTCTGCATCATATAAATGTTTTATGAAATTTTAATCTATTTGGTTGGTAATGAAAATATAAATAAGTTATGACTATATTTTTAACCCCGGCTTCATTTGATGGATGAATCAAATGATATTTGAATAGTGAATATTTTGGGATATACTATTATAATATTTCTAATTCTAAATAGGTAAATTAAACTCTATTGGTAAAATATGTAGTTTTTGTGTTTAAACCCACATATTGTAGGTATGTAAATATTAGTAATAAGTTTATGTGTGTCGTATTTCTTTTATGTATCCTTACATACAGTGTAAGAAAATAAAACCGTGAAAAACGTATATTGTGTTTTATTTAAACATGACACATGCTGAGCCTATCCCGTTTGCCATAGACATTTAAATAATTATATATGTCCTGTATAAATATTTCTTTTTTTGTAACAATAAATGATTTATTATTTAAGCATTTATTTGCTTAGTGTGTCAATATGGTGGAAATGTACATTTAATTTGGTGATTCCCACTTTTATTTATCGACACGTTTGGATATTATATTCCTAGTACCGACAGCCTAGTCATCTAGTGATGACTAGGCTATAGTAGGCATATAGTATAAAACAAAGTCACTTTCTCTGTCCCTATGTATGCCTAAATCTTTAAAACTACGCAACGGATTTTGATGCGGTTTTTTAATAGAATAGGAGTGATTGAAGAGGAAGGTTTATATGTATAATAACATCCATTAAATAGTGGAGAAATACTGTTATACCCGTGCGAAGCCGGAGCGGGCCGCTAGTCCTATATATATTATATATATATGTAATACTATCTGCGCCCCGCGGTTGTACCCACGTGGTGATAATGAAAAGAAGCCTATATGTTATTCCGGGACCTGAAGTATATGCATATCTACCAAATTTCATACTAATCCGTCCAGGTGTTCTGGCGTGCGTAACAAACATCCATCCAAACTTTCACATTTATATTATTAGTGGGATTAATAAGTGAACGTGGTGTAAATCGTGTTATTGTATTTTATACATTTGTAAGGACTACTTATAATAATGTTAGTTTTATTTTTAAAAGATAATCACGTCTCCCAGTTGTTTGGGGCTAATTGGAAAACCGGCTGAATGATCGTAATTACCATAGTTTTCGTGCTACAGCTTGGGCCAGGGTGGTCTTGCTACCTGGCCCACTAACAATCTGCTCTACCGATAAAACTATGATTGCATTGACGGTCGCAGTGGTTGGTGTCAGTGACATGACTTCTGCGTCATCGGGACCCTGGGTTCGAATCCCGGTAGGGGTAAACATTTGTGCGATGAGTGTAGATGTTTGTCCCGGGTCTTGGGTGATTGTGTGTGTCCATGCCTCTCGCGACACAGGGAATCCTAGTGCGGGGGTCTGAGTGTGATATTTATATATAGGTACATTAGCGTTTCACGCGATATTTTTTATTTATAAGCTTACTTGTGACCACTGTTACACCTGATGTTAAATGATTTGTTGACGTGATCAAGTTATACCACGCAAGCCTAGAGGTACCTGTACACTCATGACTCCAAGATTGTACGTATCGGGTAACGAGTTCTATTCCTTGGCAGTAGGTACCTACGCTTAAGAAAGTGGAGGCAAAACGCTTCGTACGTATAGTGGTAGGTATATCTACCATACAGGGAGACACAAGAAATAGGTACTTATTGCAATAATATAGCTCGAAAATAGCAGAAATCTACTATATGAATACTAAACACGTTTAACACTATTACACTGAGACACATTTTTGAAGTAAGCACTATAAAACTTAGAGCCTATAAATTTTGTATTGTAAAATTAGTTTTTATAAAAATGGAAGCGAAATAATTGTCAACACGAGAGAGGCTATCCCAATATGGCAATTTGCAAAAATGCAAATTTATTTTATTGTAATAAACTTGTACTGCAACTTATGAAAAACTAAACTAAACTTAATGAATAGTTTTATTTTGAATTAGGAAATAAATACAATAAATAATAATATTATAATAAATACAATCTGGGTATCCATCTTAGACCGCAACATCTCTTAACATCAGGGGAGAAAGTGGTCAAACGCCTGCCTAATCCAAATAAAAAAAAGTAAAAAAATATCAAGTAAACGTGGGAGGTATCACATGAAACAGATTGCAGATGAAACCCAAAAGTTCTCAGTATGACCATTGACCAACCACACACGGATTAGGTGCATGGTAAAACTACTGCTCCCAAGCATCAGTTCTAGTTGATATCTGTGTGGAGGCGTATGCCTGACACATGACCTTTTGTCCCGTTTTGAACGGGACTGTCCCGTTTCAGTTCTTCGTCCCGGTGTCCCCCTGAAATGCCTAGAGACGTAGAGACCCAAAATGGTCCAGTTTGCATAGATCGAGAGCAGCGAGCTAATTACCTATAATGGACTCCTTATCTTATCGATGCGATGATTAAGTTTAGGTAATATTAAAAAAAGACGTGTCTAAAGTTCAACTCTTATCAAAACAACCACAAACTATTTATAATTTTGTCCTTTCAGATATATTATGTAAAGACTAGCTGCGCCCGTGGTATTACCCACGTGGTGATGATGGTGATGATTAAAATAAGCCCATGTGTTAATCCAGGGCATAAGCTAACTTCATACCAAATTTCATCGAAATCGGTCTAGGCGTTTTAGCGTGAAGTAACAAACATGCACACATACACACAAACTTTCTCAGTTGTAATATTTGTAGGATTGTTGCAAAGTTGATGTACTTAGAGTGGATGTCACCAAAATTTAAACCGTCCGATTATCAATTCACTCGTCGTCGGTCAAACAGTTTTTACCATACAGTTAACCGTCGGTTAATTGATAATCGGACGTTTAAATTTTGGAGAACTATATATGTAGCAATATTGCTACATATACACATACATATACACTAATGACTCTTATATACTTATTACCCCCCCCCCCCCCCCCCCCCCCCCCCCTCCACACACACACACTCACCCTCACACAAACTTATACACACATGCGCACACGCACTCACATATACCCATCCAAAAATAAAAAGAGATGACTGGTTAAAATAAAATTAAATCTATTTGAATCTATTGGTCTATAAATAATATCTAAATATTTATGATTTCGCTTTGTTTTATATAAAGTATTTAAATATAATGTGAAGTATGATACAAGTAATTGTAATTTTCACCTATGTAATTTTCGACCCATTTCTCTTCTCTCAACTCTCTCGAAGGTTCTAGAAAAATTGGTAAAAATAAGACTTATGCGGTATTTAGAGAACAATAATCTTTTGCATAATAATCAGTTTGGTTTTAGAGAAGGGAGATCTACAGAAGATGCAGTATTAATGTTGACAAAACTAATCACCTTATATATTGATGATGATAAGGAGTGTATGGGAGTATTTCTGGATCTCCAGAAGGCATTTGATACTGTCTCAATTCCTATATTAATAACAAGGTTGGAGAATATCGGTATCAGAGGTGTGGTCTTGGACTGGTTTTCAGACTACCTGGTTGGTAGATCACAAAGGGTACGCGTTGACAGACACGAGAGTGAAAGTGCAGAATGTACATTCGGTGTCCCGCAGGGCAGTACACTGGGTCCTGCATTATTTTTGATTTATATAAATGAACTCTGCTGTACTGCCTTGCCAGACATGGACATACTCATGTTTGCAGATGACACTGTGTTACTTGTACGTGGCAAGTCTTGGGAGACAGTTGCAAAACATGCCGAATTTTGTCTCTCAAGAATTACCCAATGGCTTGAAAATAGTCTTCTGTCACTTAATACCGATAAATCAAAATATATTTGCTTTAGTAAAACCGCCGCAGGCGAACCTAAAATAGATATTAGCTTGAAAATTCACAAATTCCCATGTAACCGAGATTATTTCTACCACACTCAATGTAGCTGTTCAGTGTTATCTCGCGTTAACTCCATTAAATATCTAGGATTATTAATTGACAACAAACTTAACTGGAGTACACACATACATACATTAGCCTCTAAACTACGGAAGTTTATTTATATTTTTAAAACTCTTAGAACTGTTGTTAGTCCAAAGTTAGCTATAGACACTTACAAGGCTTTGTGCGAATGTCTTTTAAGGTATTGTGTCTGCGCGTGGGGTGGTGCAGCCAAAACTCACCTCATTGCTATCGAGCGCTCACAACGAGCTGTTCTAAAGGTTTTGCTGTACTTGCCATACAGGCATCCTACAACAAATGTGTATGAACAAGCAAATGTATTAAGCATTCGTAAGCTATTTATTTATGAGAGTCTGCGACGGTATCACAGAAAAATTGTTCCCACACTACCAGAATCATCAAGGAGGCTCAATAAATGCCCTATACCCTCTGTAAGAAGTAGATTTGCGCAAAAGCATTATGAGTCTGTAGTCCCACTTCTTTATAATAAACTTAATAAGAATAACATAAATACCACAAAAAAATGTACTAACAATGAAATTAAAAGGGTAATTAAATTATGGCTAAGCGGCTTTGATTACAATGCCACTGAGGAAATCTTATCAAGTTTTTATATTGGCTAATTTAAGAATATTAATACGTTGTGTTTTTCTACCTTGCGTTAAATTGGAGAGGCATATGTCCAGCAGTGGTCAGTTGACTACAAACAGGCTGACAATGATGATGAAGACCTAGTTACATACATTACTACACATACATTACACACACAAATACACACATTCATAACACTTCCAGAAACACAACACACACACACACTAAACAAGTAGTTTTTATAGCTGTTTATATTATATTATATATTAAGTATTTACTTGACGTAAGCTAAGTCTTTTCTGGGAGAGGCCATTGGCTCCTGAAACACAGTCCCACTAGTTCAGGAGTCTTTGGGTTCACTATTTGTTTGTACACGAACTATGTCAATAAAGTCTTTTTGTATTTTATTTTATTTTTATTTTTTAAAGTAAGGAACTAAATGTACTTTTTTATTAAGGAGGAGGGCGTTGGTGTTTGCAACACAGTTTTTCAAAAAAACTTTCGCAGATACCATCGTGCTTTCTTTATTTTTGTTCTATTGTTTAAGTTCCAATAAAGAATTATTATTATTAAAAAAAAAAAAAAAAAAAAAAAAAAAAACTCCACCCTTATTAGCTTAAAGAATGTGGGTTAAAATGTGTGTGTTAATGTGTGATTAAGAGCTTGAGTAAAATTGATTTGACCTTTACAAGTCTGCTCTAACAATTGACGTTAAGAAATAAAATAGATGTCCCGTTTTCAGACAAAAAATAAATGGTCACGTTACTTTTGTCAACTAGCGTACTAGTTGTCATATGGTTGAAATGCTTATTAAATGATAAATATACACGCTCGTATATGATAAACATGAGTAGGTATAAAAATATGTATAACACTGTGACCCGACTCCAGTTCGCAGGGGCGTATATGTAGGTATAATTTGGTAAAAATAGATGTTACTCCTCACAATTCAAAATTAGGTACTTATGTAGCTCCCAGTCTCGCTGAAAAGTACCGTAACAACTATGTTTGTTCTTTCGGTAACCATAGCGACGCGATATGAATAATAGCGTTGGCTACGGTCTGTGCAAATTTGCTTGGTTGCTGGTTGCAAAACTGTTTTTCTTAACTTACATAAAATCTTAATTCTTCTTCTTCTCAGCAATTGGAAATCCACTGCTGAACATATGCCTCCCCATATAGGGGGGGGGGGGGGACGCCATGGCGACTTCAAATTATACTATACATGTAAGATGTATAGAATAATTATTATTGTATGTGACTCAATTGGCTCCAAGCATTTAAATCACTCAGCACTTACGTCTTTTTGACTACTCTCTCTCAGCTTAGTTGACATACCTACATAGCTTGAGAACTCTACATGTCTTATGTTCCAGATCAGTTTATGTAGTACTAAACTGGTTAGTAGTCACCACGAACCTATACCTATAACTCCATCACATCTAGGGATAAAAGGCAATGAGATCGCGGATTCGTTAGCTAAACAAGCTTGTTCCGACGGTGTTGAGTTTCCGGTGCTGCCGTATTTTACAGAGTGCTTAAATTTAGTTAGAAATAGATCCCATAGTTTATGGAAATAATACTTCGATGAGCGATCACGAGAGAAAGGAATTTGGTTCAAAACAATCCATCCGCAGCCTCTGAACTCACCATGGATTGACAATTAAAGGTTGTTAAGGCAGGATCTAGTATTGTTAGGGCGGGTCTGGGTTTATCCATTAAATAGTTGCTATGCCTATGCTTGCGGCGTTCACGCTGCTTGTTTTGGTTAAGCCCAGGCCTTCTTTACTCATCCCGTGATGGGTAGGGAGGTTACGGTCTTGGGGGAAGCGCAGGTCGTGATGATCCTCAAGGCAAGTCTGGCGATTACCTTCTCGCGGTGCTGCCTGTTCTTGGTCTAATTCCTCTGAATTAGACGTAACTAGACATCGTCCGGCGCCTCGCGTGTCTCATATCTATGTAAGTTTATTTATATCCATGTATTTATGTATGTTTATTATATTCAGGCCGGGACTGCTCCCGATAGGCTTTGCTCGCCAAGCCGACGAGGAGCGGTCCACTTGACGGTAGGTTGCGGTGCTGCTGCAAGGCACTGCAACTGAGGGGGGCAGCGGCGCCGTGTTGGACGGTGCTGCAGCTGAGGAGGCGCTGCGGCGGGAGTGATTCAGTTCGTCTCCTGCTGTGGCGCCGATATGGCCGCCGTCGGAGGGTGGCGGCCGAAGCGGCTGGCGATGGGGCTGCTCCATCTGGCCCATCGCAGGGGACTACGAGCGTCGGATGTGGGAAGTCTGGCGTTCCTTGCACTGTGTTCCCCGGGTTGGTGCGGCCGTGCTCTTGGTCCCGGCACGGTCGCGAGGGGGAGGGTCATCCTCCCCCCCTGGAGGGGTCCGGAAACGGACGGCCGTGGTGGGGGCGCGGTATGCAAATGTACCCCGCGCTCCCTCCGTTCTAGCGGCAGGATGGACATCGTGGGTTTTAGTCGGTAGTGGACCCTGGCTGCTGTGGGTGCAGTTAGGGTTGGGGGCCATGAGGCCCCCCAGGGAGCGGTGATGCTCGAGCGAGCCCGACACACCCCGCCTACTTTCCCGGTAGGCGGAAGTGCGTAAATGCATTTTCCCCACGTAAAAAAAAATAAAAATAAAAAAAAAAAAAAAAAAAAAAAAAAGGATCTAGTATTGTTGCTCAGACTCCGATGCGGACACATCCCGTTGAACAAGTTCGCCTTCCTCATGCGCAAGGTTAATTCACCACTATGCAACTATGCACTATGCAATGTAGAAGAAGACATTCTAATGGAATGTGTTCGTAACGAAGAACCTAGACGTAGATTATTTAGTGACAGTTCCATTGGTGCATGTGATGCCTACTTGTCTTACCCTCATTCTGATAAGGCAAAAATGACACTACAATTAGTTAAGTACAGTCTTAAAATTAGAGGTTGAATGTATGCTACAATGTATTGTGTTTCGTAGTATAAGAAAATAGATTGTATATAGATTTATGTTTCACAGAGCGGCATATTCGCATTAGCGAAAAAGCTCTTTAAATAAAGAAAAAAATATATACCTATAACAAGTTCATATTATTATCCATGGTAGTCACTCACTACATAATATTATATAATATACTGAACAGTGAAGAATCTAGGAAAATAATTAATTTAAATAAAACTAAATGACATAAATTTTTTTTAAAAAATGTAACCTTTTAAAAGCAAATTACACGTACTCATATTTGGTTATCGTAATATACGTTCATATAAATTATCAATGAAATCCACATTTGAAATTCTTATTTAGATGTGATTTCAATATTTTTTTTATATTTATGATCCTTGTAGGCATTGAAAAACATAATCAGGTTTAATGTCAAATTTTTTGGTAGTTTTAAACTGTATAGACAGGGCTGTAATTCCATTCAAATTAAGGCCATTTGGCTGTATTCAGCAGTTTAATGGCTCCTATATGAGGTCCTATACCTATAGTTGTGAATAATGCACAGTAAACCATATTATGTAAACTTAGTGCGTAGGTATACAAACTAGGTGCGTATGCATTAATGTGACGCGCTGTACCTAATTAGTCTGCGATTAGCATGCGTGATGAACAGCTCCTTTATTTATAGCCGAATCAAGTCGTTTATTTCTAATCAACTAATAATATGTTCAATTCGTTCGTGCGTGGAATTCCAACAAAGATTTGAGTTTCAAGTGAAATATGAAAATATGCACATACATCGTAATTGAATCCACAGTTTGATATGGTGTTCAACAGGGTATGTCATGACAATTCGAGGAATATTTATATATAAATTAATTCTTTATTAATTAATTAATCTAATTATTCTTATTCTACATATTTATTGTAGTTATGTGACAACTATCAATGATATACGAGATAAGAATTATGAATAAGAACGACGTGTACCTATTTATGAAGTAGGTCAGTTCCTGTCGTATTATTAATTGTGTAGTTTGTTAACTACCATGCCGCCGTCCTCGTGCCGCGCGTCTTGGATGATGCCACGCCAAGCGCATGATGAAGTATGAAAAATATTAAGGTGGATGGTTGTGGAAATTATGGCAAGTGTTACTAGACGAAAAGATTTACTAATGCCTCGTCTCGTCTATGCCAGCCCAACTTTTACGTTTCGCATCACACAAGCAAGATTGCGTAGCGATCGTTGGCATCACCTCACTCACTACACTCACAACTTACTACGTGTTTCACTACGAAAACCAACGCACACAAATATACTTTACGAGTATCTACTACTATCCACTACACACTGGTTTTCATTCATTTACCGAAACTAGACCTCTCTTTCTATCTCATTCAAGCTCACCTAACGCTTATGAGAGTGAATGCAACGGCATTCGACATCGACGAAATGGCGTTTGTTGAACCGATCGGTCTGGCTGGCGGTGGAAGTCTCGCGCACTCGCTCCCTCGCGCGCAGTGTCCGAGAGCGCGTCGGTCGTATCGAAGCGTTTGGATTCCGTGCTCGAGCAGTGTACGCTAGCGTGTATGTCTTCATTATTGATGCAAGAGTTCCACGATGGTAGATCATCATAACCAGAAATTGTTACACGAGTTGCAAAATAAACCTGGGAACAATGTTTGTGCCGATTGTGCAAGTCCGGGTATGTTGTTTTTAGTATTTAACAAGTGTTTTAATGATAATGTTTTCCTTGTGCGTGGTATTTTCATGGGGTGGTGAATAGGCGGGGGGCGTAAATGCGTCGTCCATGCTTTGTAGTTCAGTGACCTCGACGTAAAATGCATTGAATGAAAACAAATCTCCAAAAAGTTGTGAAACATTAGCATTGCGTTGTAGTATCAGATACATCTGATAGAGCAACGTAGGTACCTACTTTTACTATACCTACGATGTCCGAATCCAGTCATCTCGGTAGAGTATTCGGTACATAGGTAGGTACTATATACATAAATAGTTAGGCACTTTACCTACCTGTTAAAACATGTTTATCTCATAAATACAATTTATATAATACTTATACACTAATTTAGTCCAATGTAAGTAGGTACCTCCAATGTAGTAGAAGTATTTTCCGCTTATTGTGTTTGCGAATACGGATGATGCTTGAACGAAGGTACAAAGCGAACATTATAATATGACATTTTAATATAACTAAGCAGATACTTATTTGATTAATAATAGCTTACACCATCACTAGATAGTATTTCAAATGCCGCCTAACTAGACGGCATTTGAAATACTATCTAATGAGTAACTACAACTCTATGTATACCTATTACCAAAATCACTTTATGTCTCTACGTAAATACCTACCTAGGTAGAGAAAGTGAATCATTGCCTCTAGCTAGATCAACCAAAGTTCCATTTTGATAAAATGTTCACTGCTAAATACCTACTATGAAAATTTAGTTCGGAATGTTTATGTAAAGCAGCAGACAAATTTTCAACACCCAAACTCGGTTTTTATAAACATCATTCTACTGATTACGAGTTGGCTGTTGGACATTAAACAAGAGGTGCGGATTAAGGATCGAGGTCACGGGGCCATTACCCACCTACCAAAATTCCCACGATTTTATATGAAAAAAGCGTTGATTTCGCAATTATTATGTGTATTTATACAGCTTTTGATAGAGTTTAAGATATTTTCTAATTCATAAAATAGCCCTTACTAACTAGCTAACCTTAAACCTTTAATAATAATTTAGGATTATGTTGAGCCAATTGAGCACATTCCGTGAAATCACTTACCTTCCTTTTTGTAATTAGGTATGCGTAGGTAGGTAATTATCATAACTTCAACTTTTGTGCTTAATGGGTGAGTCAGGAATCCAACAATAAATAAGGAACCTAAGTAGGTAGGTATAGATTCAGGTTTACCGCGCTGCGTTTGAATGTAAAAGTGCATTTAAAATTAAACGAATCAATTGTGTCACCAGACTATTAAGTCACAAATGAATGACTCATAGGTAGAAGGGAGAGCCTTCGGAAAAAGTTCGAATTACAGCTTGCGTTGATTTCGTTCTAGCTTTAGATTAAGTCTCATTGTTCTTCTAGTGTTTAATGGAAGAAATTATTAGCAAAACAAAATATTCCATATCAAAATATAGGTAATGAATAATTATCAAATGACTAAGTACTCTACCTACCCAAGTCTTCGCCATGTACAGAAAGGACTTTTAGTAACCTAGTCTTAAAAATGCCATTTTTTCCTTGCCGGACGTGGTTCGGTAATATTTACATAGTAGGTAGGTACCAACAAGGTACTAAATAATAGGTATACTAATAATAATTACCTATGTAGAGCTAACTATTTTATGCAAAATAGCACCTATTTCGCATAAGCTTTAGGTATAAAAAATAAATAACAAACCACATTTTAGAGCATACAGCCGAAAGCGTGATACAATTAATAACTTACTAGTACCTACCTACTACTTTTAGAATGTAGCAGACAACTAGGTAATAAGAAATCTAGACAGTCGATGCCGACACCAACGCAACGGCACCTTTTCACAGAATAGACTGCTCGTAAATCACGTAGGTAGGTAGGTACCTTACCATTCTCACTAGTATCATAATAGATACGTACGTATACTTATTTAGGTAGGTAGCGTTATTTATTTTGCGAGTGAGGCCACCGCACTGTAGCTGCCCCGTCGCGTCGCGCCGCACCGTCCGCGTCGCTGACGTCGCGTCGCGCGCCCTACCTTGTCGCGTGTGTGCGTCATGACGTCGTGTCGGTGTGAACGTCTGCTTGTAAACACGGATGTCATGCGAGACAGATGCAAGAAGCACCTCTATTCTCCACCAAGCCAGTGTAGCGGAACAGTTTGCTTATAAGCAAACTGGCTCCAAATTTGTTTATACATACGTATTATAGCGTTTGACATCTCTCATGATAGCCGGTGATGATTTGGTCGAAGGTTGAATCACGATAGATCTATAATATTAACTGGGTTTTAAGAATAGCTGCAAGAAGACACTCTTTTAACTATAAGTTATTGCTCTACCATGCTTTAAGCAATAACCACTTGTGCATCCCTTGTAACCCTTGAAGCGATGATAGCTCAGCGGGGGGAGAGTCGCCTGTTAAACTGACGGACACTGGTTCGATCCCCAACAACAGCTTGAGCTTCCAGTGAAGGTAACACCGTTATCAAATTCCCAGCATGGTGGTAGGGTACTTTTGAATACCCGCCTGGCTAGCTACCACCCTCAAGTTTGAAAAACTGTCACCAAACACATAGTGTGTTCAGGCAGCAGTCCTTGAGAGCCAGTGAGCATTCTAGGTCTAGCGTGCTATCATCTTCGACCACATCGTCACCGACCATCAAGTGAGATAGTGGTCAAACGCTAGATCTATACAGTATAAAAAAAGATCAAATGTTCCAACCCGCTTACACAAATTACAATAAATAAAGTCAAACTGGCAGTCCTCTTTAAACATTTTCAATTTTAAGTAGGTATTTGACATGTTGATAGATTGTTATGAATTTAATATAATATAATCAATAAATCAATCAATGCATTTTTGTAGTACTTTTTCATCTCTCGTGAAAATGGCAGCGAAGAAAAATTTGTGCATTGCCTTCCTGCGTGCAATGGGAGAGGCACTGAAGATACTGAAATCCGAAGAACAAAATAGTTATAGCTAGAACCTATTTTGTGATACTATGTAAAGGACTAAAGTATAGCATGTTCGATTAGGTATTCTGTAGATAGGTAAATCATGTCTATAAAAACTGTGAAAGATGTTGCTGTTCGTTGTCCCGACTGGTCCCGCCAACCTGATAAAAGCGCGAATTCGTTGAAAGACTTTGTTGACGCATTTGTACTTATTAAAAGTTGCTGACAACATTTCATTTCGAAAAACTACCTAAACTAACTATATTTTGTTTACGTAGATCTGAACAGACAATTTCTGTTCCCAAGAACACTTATTATTAATACTATTACACTTGAACCTTATTCCAGCATCAAGGTTTTACCACCGTGCTAGCCGATTTCGCTTTAAAGCTCATCCACATATAACTGACACATGGGATTCACGCACTATGCGATTCAACCGGTCTTTTTTGCCATACATTTGCAAAATGTGGAACGAGCTTTCTCCCTCGGTATTCTCCAGTAGTTACAATATGGGATTCTTCAAAAGGAGAGTTAATAGAGTCTTGAAAGGACTGGCAACGTATCGTGATTCCCCCAGTGTTACAGATATCCATGGCGACGGTGATCGCTTACCATCAGAGGGTCCGTCTGCATGTCACGTATTTGTTATTAAAAAAAACACAAAATTTATGACCTTAATTAAACTAAACTTATAGTCCAACATAAGAGTCCAAACTAGCGTCTTCGTAAATTTGAACTAGAGCGATAACAGAAACTCTTAATTCCGGGATGAGCCTATACTTGATCAGACCAGTAGCGGATAGGTGATCGGCTTCGTGATCTCTTGTCGGCCTTCTTTCCTACTACGACCTGTTTAGGCTTTCCGGTTGTTTTCGTACCATATGACCAAAGACAGCCTCACTGTACTGTGAGCCACGCTCACAGTACATTGTAGATTAAACATTTCCATATAATCTTTATTTTGCGGCAGCGGAAAGGTTATATAGACACGTTCCTCAACTATCAATATCCTGTTTACCGATGAGGTCTGCACAGCGGAAGACAAGTTTACTGGCATAAAAATAAAGTTGACAACAGAAGTTCGAAGGAAGCCCAGCCTTGCATGCATAGCCTTTTGATAAGAAAAAAAGAAGAGCTGTTTTCTTTATTTAAAAAATAGGCAGGCGTTTAACTACTATATCCATAAGATATGTTTCTGACAAATCATTTCTTTGTGGCAGTGGAGAGGTGACAGTTCATTCTCAAGACTACGACAAGGCATTATGTGAATTAATGTGAAAAGACTTCGGAGCTTTTCTCCCGCTATAATGGTTTTTCTTTTGACTGACTACCAAAAATAAGCAGGTTCTCAATTCAATTGTGTATGTTGTACATAATATATTTGTTACTTAAGAACTCTGTCATTTAATAGCCGATAAAAGAAATTTAGTCAAAAAGATAATTGAATTTTTATTAAAGTAGGTCGTGTAGGTATTTCCAATGATATTATTAAACAAAGGTGGACTAGCTCCTTGAGTAGACCTCATAATTTAGGTTCATGCACCTAATTTGCTTTAGACGCAATTGTGCAGCACATATTACAGTTCTCACGAAACATTTTTATAATCACGCAGAAATACCTTCTTGTGCGCTCACAAAATGCAATAAAATTTGTGTAAGCTCGTGTGAAACTAACAAGTGTGTGAGCGTTTGCCTGTAGTTATATCCATAGTCCAGTTTTTATTTACGTAATATTAGAGCTTAACCTATCTTCCATTTTAACCAACTTCAAAAGAAGGAGGAGGTTTTTCGACTGGGTGAACCGATTTTGATAGTTCTTTTTTTATTTGATAGCTGGTGTTTCCCAAAATTTCATCAAAATCGGTCAAGGGGTTTCTAAGTTACCCTCCAATAACTGAAAAGTGCTACGCATATGTCGATGACATAATAGTTGCAGGTGGAGAAATCGACGAACATACACAATGACACAACAGTTTGATAATACATAGTTACTTTTGCATTATCATGGTACCGACTTCAACAAGTTATTTCATACTTTTGAGTGTTGAAGTCGGTTCAATTTTTTGGCAATTAAAAAAAAATTATATCATTGAGTATTTTTGTTTATTTTCCATCTATGAAAAATTGAAAACTATTTTAATAGTTTTTAAATTTAACAACGTACCTAACTAATTATAAATGTACCTATTATTCTTTTTTGACATTACAGATGTAGACTCCACTACTAATCTAAAATTATGTAATGCCAGTCTCAGTCGACAGTTACCAGATTTTACCATTATAATACGAGTATGTAAGACAATATCTATTTACGTCAATGCTCGTGTTTTGTATGCAAAGTAAGATTTGTTTGAGAACAAACACAGTAAATTTGAATTTCATTACATAGGCTGTGAACCGAGAAATGTACATTAACAAACCTTCTCCCCAGATTGTGACTTCATACGTCATTCGTTTTACCATGTAGTAATAAGTACTTCACTAAATTTGCTTTTAACGTATTAGGTAGGTACTTAAAGTACATGGCAAAACGACTCTTATCCTATGGCAACAACAGGGACCGACAGTTTATCTTGCCCTCCGAAACACGGAAGCGCTCTGTTTGAAATGCCACTAGCGGCCACCCACCTAAAGTATGACCGAGGAGTACGTTGCCAATCGCAAATTGATCGGCTATGATCGCATGGGTGAAGTCCGCTACGATCGCTTCTCCATAATTTCTTAGTACCACTTTAATTACTTACCGCGAAACACACGCTCAACAACGCGGGGATCTACCTTAGTACACAAATAGTTCTATTTTCGGTCGACCATCGCGGTGAACATTTTTAGTGGGGAGTAATGACACACTTATATCTCAATTATTAATACCTGGGCGACTAAGCTTCACTCAGTGTCTTATTTAAAAATAATATGACGGTCACCTCGGTCGCCAGTCGCATGACAGATGGTCCTCGAGGCCCTGGGTTCGAATCCCGGCACGGGCAAACGTTTATGTAATGAGCATAGATGTTTGTTGTGACATGATTGTGTGTGTCCATGCCTCCCGCGATAGAGAATCCTAGAATGAGTGTGATAAGATAAGGGAAAAAAGATTAACTGTAAATTAGGAATATAATATATATATATATATGTCATTTAACTAGTACAGACCGCGCTCACATCGCTCGCCCGTTTAACATGTTGATTTTGACTTAATTCTATTGATATGTTATGTATGTATATGTATTGTATGATATGCTCTACCGCCCTCACTATAGTGTTTAATGTGTAGGTACATAAAATCAATAAACTTAAATACCTATTGTCAACTTTGTGTACGATAGCGCAATAAATGAATACTGTATTTTACCGCATAAATGCAAGTTTTCAGTTCTGCCAGCACTCCCGGAGTGCAACCCGTTTTTCTCTACCATTTATTGCTTAATTCATATTCTCCTTATCAATACCTGTCTTGTATCTCCTTTCGCCCATTCCTTAGACTTATGCCAGTCATCTAAACAATCCTATGTCTACTAACGTCACTATATCCTCATTCACTCCGCATTCTTCTCTTATCACGCTAATCCTCACTCCGTCTTTCAAGGTCTCACTATACATCTATACTAATATAAACTGGTAAAGTTTGTAAGTTTGTGAGTTTGTTTGTAGGAAATAAGTAATCTCTGAACTAGAACTACTGAACCGATTTTGTATATTCTTTCACCAGAAGAATGCTACATTACATGCTACATTATTCCATATAGTGACATAAGCTATATTTAATTGTGTTTAAAATATTGTAGAGGTTTATCTATGCGGTCGAAACATAAATAAGGAGATCCGTAGAAGAACGAAAGCCACCGACCCAGTGGATTAGCAAGTTAAAGTAGCAGTGGGCAAAGCACATAGCTCGAATAACTGATTGCTGTTGGGGTCGAAAGAGACCACGGACTGGCAAGCGCAGCATAGGACAGCTACCGACAAGGTCAGACGACCTGACTAAGTTCGCAGGAAAAGGCTGGATGCAGGCCGCTTATAACCGGTCCTTGTGGAAATCAATGGGGTAGGCCTATGCCCAGCAGTGAACGTCCTACGGCTGAGATGATGATGATAATGAATATTATTTGACGCTGAAAAAATAATCTGCGCTGCGATGTGTTGATTTGTCGGCGTGCGTATATTAATAAGACTCACTTGTATATGATCAAAAGAAAACTCTGAAATAACTCAATATAGATAGTAAAGATAATGTAAGCACTATTAAACTCCTGAGTGAAATTGGATAGAGTAACATAGCAGGCCAAGCGCGAGATTTACACCTTGTAGGCCACAAAAGCGATTATCGCCTGTAGGCAATGATATTATATGTTTATATGGGGTAGATGTCGCACAAGCGCGCGGAAACTGAGGCGCCAAATTAAGTCAATTGTAGTAATTTTCATTATGACGCGTATTTCAAGCGCAAGTCTAAACATATAGCTATCCTTTTCTATATTATTGATACCGTATTATTTGTCGCAGTAAGCATGTTTATGTCGTAAAGGAATAAAATCTGAGCACCGCGCAGTATGAATATACGTCATCTTTAGTAAAACATCATTGCCTGTAGGCGATTATCGCGAGCGAGTCAGCTGGTAGCTACTTCTTAAAGCCTTCATTTTTAATATATTGGACTTTGACCATTCTGCCATACCTACCTCAGTCTCACTAACGTATTTATATTATTAAATTGCAAGGACATACTTAAATAAAAGCATTAAAACATTAGGTACAATTTTATTATTTATTAAGTAAGTATTAGGAGTAACTTTCATACAAATATCCTACAAAAATAATGAAAATGGAAACACAAATTTAAAGGCAACATGTTTTTCTCTTCCACTCTATTCTATCAATAATCATCTCAATGCTCACACATTTCATAAACATATAATTCTTCAGTCTATCCATCTATAATAGATAACTATGTATATTATGTAGTTAAAATAAAATATATATTACTAGCGGACCCGACAGACGTTGTCCTGCATGCAGAGCCAGGTGTTTTTTTTTGTGATCCTATACCATCCCGGGCGCCACCCAAACGCATAGAAAAAAAACATTCAAATCGGTCCAGCCGCTTAGAAGGAGTTCAGTGACATACATACTTACAGTAGAATTATATATATAAAGATTATTACACTCAGTATGTATGGTTAATATTATTTATCAACACACTAATTATTCCTTGGGATTTTAACATCGTAAAGAATCCAATTACTTCTCGGCCTCGCACAAAATTTACGTCATAAGAAGTTATTTAATCTATGGTATGACGAGTTGTATTTCTTATCGCATCGGTACACGTAGGCTTTCGGATAAGAAAAAGAAAAATAAGTTATAAAAATGTTATCGTCGTACGTTTTTCCTTGGTACTGTCACCGGTCAGCTATTTGTAAACAGCGTTAGATTATCTAATCTATTGGCTGTTTTCATTTTATTTCACACAATAAGACATTTTCACTTAATATGCTACCCAAAAGGCTTCAAAATATTAAAAAAGCGAAGTAGAACGGCAAGCGCTTCTCCATACTTCTTCAAAGCTTTGCTTCAAATATGACTGACATACACAAGAATTTGCCCAGTAGAATTCCCGTTCTACGAGAGCCGTGTTGTCGATCGCTGAGAGGTGATGAGTTTCTAGGTCTCCCAAAAGCCTTGTATTCAATAAACGAAATGAATTCTCTTAAAGAGGCTGGATGTGACTTTAATTAGTCTGAGGGTATTGGGCACAGACTGCAGACATGACAGACATACAGGTAGTATTGTCAAGCTTCCAGGCTTTCAGGCATTTAGTCTGAAAAGAGAAGCGAAACAGGCGTCAGCACGGGAATAAGCTCAGGTGCAATTTCCTTAGAACCAGAGCAACCACATTGTGCGGACCTCCAGCCTTATTCAGGGAATCTAGGGCCAATATTGAATGAATCAATATTGTAGTTTTAAATTATTATAGTTTTAGGAAAGTTAAAATAATCTGGACCGCAGCTTCGCTCCCAACAAAACATAAAGTACCTGCTTAGAGAATTTCAGCTTTGCATCACGTGGGGTATCGGCCTGAAATTGCTAACCTGGTTAGCATCGCACACCAAAATGACTACATTACACTATTATGCTCAAAGTATTTGAGCATAATAGTGTAATGTAGACATTTTGGTGAAAAAGATAAAATAAATAAGGAAAAAAACGGGTTGCACTCCGGGAGTGCCAGCAGAAATGAAAACTTGCATTTATATGGTAAAATACAATATTCATTTATTGCGCTATCGTACAGAAACATGACAATAAGTATTTAAGTTTATTGATTTTATGTAACTACACATTAAACACTATAGTAAGGGCGATAGAGCATACAGTAGAATGAAGTTAACATCAACATGTTAAACGGGCGAGCGAGGTGAGCGCTGACTGCTTCAAAAAGTTCGTATTATACCTACAAACTAACTAACACATTAAGTTTAAATTTCAACTACTCTCCCTCCGTCTTACGGATTTACGACGTCACGCGCCTTAAGATTTTTGTTATCTGTGTCACGTGTCCTGACGCAAGTTTAAAACTTTTTCCCCATAAAAACGTGCACAACGCCGCTAAAGAAGTTTTCTCTTCAAAACGTAGTATTGCTTTTGTATTGTTTTATTATTCTATGTAAATTCTCACAAAAGTTTTCATAGTCCAAACCTGCTCCCTCAAAATTACGAACAATTAATTTTTTTAAAGAAACATATCGCCTTAGATTCTAAAATACATTTAATGCATTTTACGAGGTTCATAAACAGCAAAACAACATACAGGAACGTTAAATCCTTTTAGATATTTCGGAGAAATCTATTGATTCCGTCAGCTGAAGGGTTAATGATTTTATCTTATTACGAATAACATGTTTCAGAACCTGATTGGGCGTCCTACAATCTCGGCATTTTCATATGCATGCGGTGCGCTAGCATCCATCGTGGCATGGGAGCTCATATCAGCAAAGTGAAACACCTCAACCTTGACCGATGGGAGGACTCACAGGTCCAGCGAATGAAGGAGGTCGGCAACATAGCGGCCAAAAATAAATACGAAGAAAGAGTTCCACCATGCTACAGACGACCCACTAGGAATGATCCACAGTAGGTATCAATAAGTAGAATGTAATGGAAAAAAAAAATTTTGAGCCACATTTATACTCATGCTAAATATTATCGTAAACTCAATTCTTAGGAAAATAAAAGGATGTTAAAGTGCAGCCATAAAGCTTGTGAATCCATCTGATTATTTCACCTGACAAATAATCTCATCTGGTGGACTTCCAATATAATGTGACTCGTTCTCTTCATGTAATAATTATTGTGTAAGGCAACGTCACTTACATTAGAGATTATTGAAACTATAATTTAATTATTAGTTCCGCGAACTTTGTTTTGGTAAAATGTCCACTAAGAAATTAGTGATAGATCCATAACTTTTAATTTTTCCTTTTGGTAATCCGAGATTTCGCTCGCGCAAGTGTGTCTAAACGTATTTGCCTTACTCAGAGGTCATCTGCCTAAAATATTGCTTTGACTTTTGCTATTGCTTTCGACTTTCTTTCCGTCTTTTCGAACTTAAGAAACCTGCAACAATTGAATAATTGTTAATAAATCAATTGTATAATTAGTTTCATCATCATCATCTCAGCCATACCATGGGGGAAACATATGTCCACTGCTGGACATATGTTTCCCCCATTGATTTCCACAAGGACCGGTTGGATGCGGCCTGCATCCAGCCCTTGCCTGCGACCTTAGTTAGGTCGTCTGTCCACCTGGTTGGTGGCCGTCCTACGCTGCGCTTGCCAGTCTGTGGTCTCCATTCGAGAACCTTTCGGCCCCAACGGCCATCGGTTCTTCGAGCTATATGCCCTGTCCACTGCCACTTCAACTTGCGTTCTTCTACGGATCTCTTCATTATCATAGTCAAAGCAATTTTTTTAGGCGGATGAAGTCATCTAAGTAGTATATTCGGCAAAACTAAGTTTATGATAATAAGTTTATGAATTCTTTATTTCGCTTTTTTTACCTGCTACTCCAAAACCCATAGTTGTAATAATTGGAATGTTGCGTTTATAATATTTCAAAACGTGAACAAATATTTATGGCGCAGAAGCGTTTGTTTATCTAAACATCAAAACTTGACCTACATTCTACTATCTCACCATAAAATGTAGGTAAAAGATAATAAATCTTGGAAAATAGCTTTTATTTATGTTTACATTTTTGTTATTTTAGTGAAAGGAATTCTCTTTTTGTTTTGTCGTTCTATTTTACATTTATTAGATTCTTGCTACAGAATAACCCTTGATGATTCTAATTTCTATACAAACAAAAATACCAAAAACCTTTGTATGACTCGAATGTCGAAAAACAATTTGTTCATTAAAAGCAATTATTTAGATATTGAAAGCTTCTATTTAAATACAGAATATAAAGCTGTCGTAGCGGATTTTTTTTTCAATTTCTAAAGTCAGTTTCAAAGGTCACTGTCATTGACCACTGAGAGCCTTTGGAATCGACTTTAAAAACTGAAAAAAAAATCCGTATCAAAGTTCCATATTTACTTGTGTTTGTATGAATTAAAATTAGCATATTTTGGTTGTTTACGGTGCAAATGATATTTTTTTGTATATGTTAGCACATAATCTGATATAATATAAAAAATTCTTGTAAGTGTTTATTATCGAAGTCCTCCGAAACGGTTTGCCTGATTTTCATGACTTGATTACTCATTACTTTGTGAATATGTGGAAGGTCTGAAAATAGGAAGTATTTTTTCCTCCCCCCTCCCTCACCCCAAATTTTTAATATTACAATTTATGTATTTTTTCAAATATTCATTGACAGTAAGTAATTTAATTGAAGTGTCGTATCAGTTTGACAGGTCAGCTAGTAATGTAGTAAAGTTGCTTACAGACAAAATTAGACCTCTCAGCTTAGCTAGAATGGACAAAATAGGGTATTTTCTCATTTAGGTCAGAATCTGAAGGGATCCGGATTAACACCTAAAATTATGATTAAACTTGTCTATGAAATTCCAAAAAATACAGTACTTACATGTTTTGTAGGATTTTTAGATAAAAGATTATACTTTCTTCGGTTTCTGCGGATTATGCGTTTTAGATTTAGACACAAACGAAATCTGACCAAAAACCAAAACCTGAGGTGGCGCTTAGCCTCAACAGTTTTTTTTTTTCAGTTTTTTTATCACACTCAGACCTTCGCACTTATATTCCCTGTGTCGCGGGAGGCATGGACACATACAATAACAGCACACAAACACCCAAGACCCAGGACAAACATCTACACTTATCGCACAAATGTTGCCCCCGTCGGGATTCGAATCTAGAGTCCCGGAGGTACAGAAGTCATGTCATTGTCACTAACCACTGCGCCACGGCGGCCGCCATTTCTAAACCATCTTTAACAATATTTCTTTTTATCATTTTAGAGTCCTTATCGAGCAATGGATACGAGCTAAATACGATAGAGAGGAGTTCTGCCACCCAGAACGCCAGAGCTACCTGTCCGGGACCATGGAAGGGTTCCTGATGAAGAGAGGGAAGGAAGACAGCCGTTACCAACTCAGGAAGTTTGTTTTATGCGAGAACGAGGATTCATTAAAGTGAGTAATGATGTACTTTCTTATTATAAGCCCGCATATTTAATATATCTGCCAGTGTAACGTACATGTATAGAAAATGGTTGTGTATTCACTATTTTCATCGTGAGTATTTTTACGAGTATAAGATTCTTTTATTCCATATCTCGTAAGATATGGAATAAAAGAATTAGAATAAGACCTAATCATGCGACGCCTGCAGCTTTAGCTAATTCTAACATACCTGCATATCATGATTATAATAAACTTACAAAAAAGAGGATGCTATCATTCCGTTTGCATTTTTAAATTTGTGTGACCTACCAACTCTGTCATTCATTGACCGATATGGAGGATTCCCTTTTTTATTTGTAAGGATCATAGAACAGGTCATAATAAACTTTATCAACATTTTTTGGAATATGTTCCATCCGTAAGTGATAAATAGCTTGGATAGTTTTTAAGTAAGGTAACTAATGTCGCATAGGTTTTTTTTTTTTAATTTTCAAAGGTAAATCTATTACACAAACCGTTCACAAACGTGCTAGATGTTGCTCGATTATACTCGTAGATAACCTAAATGTACCGTTCTACAATTAGAAGACAGCATAAATATTCTGTTGAATTGCAATATTCACCCATAAGTAATAATACAAATAAAAAAGTATAACATTTTATACACAAATCTAAATATGTATAATTAACAAAATAAAAATGTACATGATATGGGTGATTTTTGTGTAATTTGTCGGGCCGATGACTTTATTGAAATACTAATCACTAATTCCAATACTACAGTAACATTTGAGCTGTACGTTAGTTGTTGTCTGCCTATAGATAACTCAAATGCTCTAACCCGCTACTAATTGACAGCGTGGTCAGAATGCTAGCAGCATTGCAGCTTTAAATTGCAACACTGACTTGTTGATCCAAATGTGTGCCAGTATTTTGTTCACGCATCGTATCGATCTTTTGTGTTAGCTATCGCGTAGAGAATCCTCAAAATTAGTAGCGTACCTAGTAGTTATTTAGTAGAACCAAAAAGCATTTAGTGCTCGCCGCATAAATCGCTCTATTTTTATCAATATTTGTTAATTTCGCACTGAACCTTATATGGATCTACCTTTGATGTTGTGTCTGTACACAACATCAAAATTGGTAGAGCCATATAATAAATTCTCAGAAAATACAAATGTGCCCACAGGGGCACATTTGTATTTTCTGAGAATTTATTTGTTCCTGTTGGAGTTTTATATTCAAACAGTTCCAACGTTGGTGTAATTGCTGCATCTCGATCCGTATTTCAAAATTAGTCATGGCGGCATCCTTATAATGTGTCTTGTGTTCCCCTATCACACCCGATGTTAAGTGATGCAGTCTACGATACCCAGGTATCGTAAGCTACTACGTGGAAGACTCCAAACATGGAATCACACATAAAACAATAAATACTATTTATGGGCCTTCTGAGCAGGCTCAGAGCCGCACAACGAGCTATGGAGAGGGCTATGCTTGGGGTTTGTCTACGTGATCGAATCAGAAATGAGGAGATCCGTAGAAGAACGCAAGTCACCGATATAGCCCAGCGGATTAGCAAGTTGAAGTAGCAGTAGGCAGGGCACATAGCTCGAAGAACTGATGATTATTTATTACTAAAGAAAGCCTAATAAAATTCCATACATACGCCTCTTTCCCGTGCTGTCATTTTCCAGTTCTACTCATCAATATCTCAGAAAAATTATATTTTATTCCCAAGTGAGTAAAAAGTTTTTAACATTCGAGAACGCACCTGATTAAGCTAATGCGAAATCGCTGACCAATTAGAGAAGAGTGCACTTAAAACAATCCTGTTAAAGATTTTTTCCCGCCGCGCACCTTGCAATTTTCTTACTAGTTAGTGCTAGTGTTGTGAAAAATATTGTGTTTTACTCATGGGTAAAGTTTTTTAGCGTTTTGTTTTTTGAAACCTTCGTTTCTCCCAGGGTTCGTCTTTTGAACAACTCACTTCACTCATGATTCAATCCTAGGTTGCTTGATCAGGTTTCAATCCAAGCACTCGCGCCAAAAATCAACTTTACCCACATGTAAAACAATACCTTGGTTGTATTTCACAGACTATCATTATTGTTTGCATCGTTTAAGTCAAAGCTACTGATCACATTGTGATAATCATTTATCACATTAATTAAAGTCTTACTAACATTAAATTTAATTTTGAATCTAATTTTTTTTTTTTTTCATATTATACGTATAGATATCAGTGTCTCTTGTAATGTGTAACTCCTACCCTCCCATAGTGTTCGAGGGTGGAATCGCTTATCTTGAATTTCGATTGCCCCTCACGGAGAGATATCAGAAAACCCTTGGTAACAGGTTTTCAATACCTATAGTGCTCCCGTTGAATTTATGCATCTGACTGTTTGTTTTATGAAACCTTATAAATAACTAATATAAATAGTAAAAAAAACTTTACAAAAACATGTTTTGTAGTAAGTATACTTTGTGGTCAATGCTTACAAAAGATGGAAAGTGTGTAAGTGATATTAAGAGCAGACTGAATGCAGAAAATAGGGTAGATGGAGCTTCGTAATCCTTTATGAACATCCAGCAGGTGTTCAGAAAGGAACGATTGGCTGCTCATAGAGTAATGTTGGTTTCGACACAAATGTATGGTAGTAAAAGTTGGGTGTGGCAAAAAAAAAAAAAAGCAGAATAGAAGGCAGTTGAAATGAGACCTCTAAAAAGTATGATTGAAGTGAAACTGAGTGACAGGGTAGAGAATAGTGTGAATTGCGGACAGTTTCTAATTAAACCGACGTTTTGAAGAGGATGAAAATCACGTTCGAAGGTTCCCTTATACATCATATTTTGTGTTTCCCGAGAGAATAGGTTACTAGATATAAATAATGAAAAAAAAACTTTACAAAAACTCGTTTGTGTAAATATGTTTTAATACTGTCACATTCATATCATGACAGTTTCAACATTACTCAATGTTTTGACGCGATTAAATCGCAATCGATTTATAAAAAATGTCACAGTTATGTTTAAAATCGTGTTAATCATATATTTATTGAAGGTATTGTATTCTCCGTTTAAAAGCCACAGACAGGATACGTATTTGCTGAAAGAGGATGGATGCGCGCTGCTTTCTTAATATAGCTCTTTGTGAAATAAAATAAGGCATCATATAACCTGCAGTTGACGTCCTGCGGATAAAACGATGTCAATACGATTTCGAACCCTCAAACGCATTCTCTATGCGAACAGGCCTTATAAAATGACGAAATTCTTACATTAAAATACGAAATCTGATAAATAAAACAAATGTTTGCGTAGTTATCACCATGTGATAAAATCAGGTGTAATGTACCTACTAGTTCACTTCGGCTACATGTAAATATGTGACGTTTCAATACGAAAAGTTCCACGCCTCCATTTTTGCTTTCGTAATACGTCAAAATTGGACAAACATTGTGGTCGCCGTGGGCGCATTGCCACGGCATTTCGAACGTTATCTACTCAGACACGTATTTACGCGCATGCCCATATGCTTTGCAGGGAGAATTTGTGTTGTTCTCCCCGCGAGATTACACTCAATTATCCCACGACAACTATACGTTTTGCGGAATAAACAGTTGCCTATGTGTTATTATAGGGTCTAAGCTATCTTCGTTCCAAATTTCATGCAAATTCATACAGCTCTTTCAGCGTGGAGGAACGAACATACAAACGACAAATAGACATACTTTTGCCTCTATAATATTAGTGTGTATGTAAAAAAAAAACTTATTTTATATTATTTATACTAAAAATGTATTTTTATATATTTTATTATATACATTTAAAAGTATTAAAATAGCTAAGGTAACCCAACGAATTTTGTTAGTTTTTGTAACCCGTACATAATAGCAGTAACCTCTAGTTAGTTAATTAGTTATTTTTATTTAATGGCAAAAGTTAAAGAACATTATTGCGAGTGTCACGTCAAAAAGGAAAATAAATTAAACTGAAGAAGGTAATTTTGAATTTGGGTAGTCTGAAACAAAGAAAAATATCTCACGTAACTTACACTAAATAAAATATGAAAATATAGAGAACATATATACCTATTTTATTATGAGTATATACAGGAATGGAACAATACTAAAGCTTGAATAATGTAACTAAATCAGTAACTATATGATGAAATTCTCCGAAATATGATATATCACGCTTTGTATTTTGCCGCCATCATCCTCACGTCAACGTTGAACAAATATTGACGTTAGCCGTCGCGTCACTCTTTGACGTATAGTCACCAGCCTCCTTCGATGTTGACAAAATTGCCGCCGACTTAGATATTTTATTAGAAAGTCATTGCTCCATGTCTCCAGTCAGTCAGACTCCAGTTAACATAATCATGAAAGTCTCATCTGTTGTCAACAGCATATTTTCTTCAAAAAAATATATGTATCTGAAATTTAAGAAATTTATTAACTAATAATTTTATTTATTTGACACAATTTTTATAAAAAAAATATTCAGTTTGCATTAGCTAGAGATTCAAACGTCATGTTTATGAGTTTTTCTGCTGAAATAGGCTCAACACCCAGTCTTCAGAATACAGCGCTCAACCCCGTGCGTTGGACTACATCTAGCATTACGCTAATGTAATATTAATGATTATGGAATTAATATTGTAAACAGAACAAAAATTACAAAATACGTAACGATATTAGTAAAAGTTCCTATAATGCAAATAGAAAATGAAAACTAGTGTGCAACTGTATACCCGGAATTATATACATACATGAATAGTCTCTTATATCAGTGCCGAATAAGGGGTCAATCTATTCCCATGATAGTATATCTTCTCCAACGTGGGTAACAACAATTAACATTTAATTTAGGCCTAACTCAAAAGTCATGTACGGGTAAACGGTATGTCAATGTTGAACATTGGCTCTGTGACGACTTGTGACGTGACCAAGCACATAGCACCTTCACCTTCAATTAAACTGTAAAATGTATGATCACTGTTTGTTTAGCGATCATACATCAATATTTCATATACATATGAATACAATATACCTAACAATGATGTCATAAAAACAGGAAAGTATATATAGAACTGTACCTAATTACTGTTTTCTCGTGCAGTTAACTACAACTATAATATTAGCTGACTGTAATAAAATATTTGTTTTTAAATTAGCTTGCGCTTGACGACTATCCCACTCGATCACGTGGTCTAAGTTGTATATAATTCGTAAGTGGACGACTCCTGAGGAAAGTAGAGGTGGCTGTACTGTATCCAACGCGAAAACACAAAATATGTCAATCAGTACCACTCCTTGGCAGTTCGCATTATAAAAGTGAAAGCAATGGTTTTTACATCTATATTATAGCAATGGTTAAATATACACTTAATTTTTAAAAAATACTCTTTTTAATGTACGTAGAAAAAATCCATTTATAATTTCAAATTCAAATGTCCTAGCTTAAGTATTACTATTTGTGTCAAAAAAATGTTTTATATAACAATTATTGTGTCAAATATATGATTTGAACGAAGGTAGTGGCGATAGTGACATTATGTTTAGCTTATGGAGTCATTCGCTATAATTCCATCTGCCAAATATTGCTCGACCAAGATAAGAGCACGGTAATATTATATAAGAGCGACGTTCTTCGAATGGTTTACATAATTATATTCCATTAATAAAGATAAACAAGCTATTGCATAATCAATCATCTTAGTAGGCGGTTACCTACAAAAATGACGGATAACGTAATAGTTGCATCGATTGCAATGACAGTCGTTCAATTTTTGGCCGAGCTGAGAGGTACAGCATATTATATATATACATATATTCATATCACATACACACTTTTAACTAAAATTTAGCCACTGTTACTCCGTGACAATTTAGAGTATCTACTAGGGAAAACAGTTAACCTCGATTAAATAATTTTTTAAATCATTCATGACAAGCACTAATATACAAACATAAAAACAACCCAATTCTGTCGCTTTATAATACTAGTATAGATAATACGTTCCGGGCTAAATAGTTGCAAATATAACAGATAACGTTATAACGTAACACGTTATGAAAAATACAGTCGCTAAGAACATCTCTATAATCCGGACTGGTCCTTAGGTATCACCCCGCTACCGACGGCTGCGGCCGTACCACTGGTTGTCTCGATCGGTTATTCGATCGTCTCCGAGTCAAAAACTTTGGTCGAAAGAGGTAAGGACGTGACAAAAATTATAAAAAAAAAACTACCCTCGGTAACTCCCGTACTTTAGTTATTTATTTGTATTAACCTCATTTCATTACCTCATCTCATGATCATGCTTGCATAAAAGACATTGTAAACTAATAACAAGCGAATTCTACGGTTTGATTACTTGAAAATTCTTTTATGGTGAGAATGTTTAAATATTTGTTATGTATTATTCCTCAGATATCACGTGAGAGAGAACAAAGAACCGAAAGGCATTCTAAAGTTGTCAGAGTTGAATGTAGCATTCGCGCCATCGAAAATAGGCCATTTGAACTCGATGCAACTGACATTTATGAAGGATGGATCGACGAGGCACATTTATGTTTACCACGAGGAGCCTGAAGTCATCACCAATTGGTAAATACTCTTTTCGACCCACCTTCTTTTTATAATCGACAGCCGTCTATATGCTCATTTGTTTATTTCTGCCAATTTTCAGCATTGGTCATTCAACGGCGGAAATTGTAATAATTTAATTTCATTACATGCAGCATCCCGCAAAGCATATGTATATGCTTTGCGGGACATGGTGTCTAATAAACTGTATTTTATAGTAATACCATCTACATTTATCTATTAGAAATTGCAATAAACTTTTGAATTAAATTATGACTATGAGTATTTCGTCTAGCGTACCTACTTGCTGCGCATAATATTTGCAATGTCACACCATGATGATTTACTAGCTACACCATAGATATTTTTTTAAAATCTAAATGATGTATTTCTGTACATGTACATCATTCAATTACGATCTAGCCTAAAGGCTAATGAGTAATTTGGTTTTGGCTTTATTTGCTAAAACGAGTAACACCATAGATAAGTAACTATATACGGGTCACAAGGTAAACACTAAATGTGAGGAAAAAAGCGTGCTATTATTAATTAGTGCTATTATTAGAAAATTGGTTTCGTTGTGTTTCATGAGGCCGATGCATGGGACATTTCAATCGGATACACTAAAAAGGAAATAAGCGCTCGAAACAGCTGGCCCTTTGCAGCATTATACCACTGATATCCGCCACTATAACTTTTTATTACTTATTGTCAGCATTGGTCAAGGGAGACAAACTAGGGCACTAGCCTTGGGTGGTAGTTTTAGGGGGTTCCAAAATCATAATTTAATATGTATGAAAATAAAAATGTGCTTTGTGGAGCTACATTTTTATATGGAAATAAAAAAATCTAGCTCCACAAAGCACCTAGCATGCAGCGCAAATTAATCTATATTTTTTTTTGTATGTTTTTAAAACGCTTAGTTAGTTTGATGATTTGTTATTATTGCGCTAGATTTTGTTACGAAGAAATTAGTGAAGCCGTGAAAACAATGCCCAACTAGTAATCACCACGAATTCACGGACACAAAGATCATCAAAACCATGCCCACAACTAAGGTCATACGTATCTACATATTACGTACATATATAAATTTATATATATATATTATATAATATTACGTAATTATAATTATATTATAATAAAATACTTCGTGATATAGACTATGGTTTGAATTTGCCCCAAACGCTAAATATTACCGTTCGATATCGATATAAAGATGTCGTGAGCTTTTATGTATGTTTTGTTCTTTACTTATTTCAATTTTATTGAGTGATACCCTTGAGGTAGTCGCCTATTCTTCTCCTTGAGGCTAAACACGTTCTGCACCCCCACGTCCGGTGAAGCTGTAAACGCCCGTAAAGGCAAACAGCATTAGTCCGTTAAAAAAACGAGATTATGCTTACATCATAGTCATAATCAATTTTTTGGTAATATAAATTTACACGTCAAACATGGTATACATAATTATAATCATAATAGAGGTAGTGATTAGTTCTTAATTATTAAAGGTAGTATAGGTGTTTAACAAATAATTAGCACTATTCAACAATTGTGAATTATTTAACGATGTCAATAAACAATGAAAAATACATTTGTAACAAAGCAAAACAAAAGAGACTACTGCAGTGTCTAAATTTCATATATATTTTATTTTATATTTTTTTATTTCACACTCAGACCCCCGCACTAGGATTCCCTGTATCGCGGGAGGCATGAACACACACAATCACAGCACACAACATCCAAGACCCGGGACAAACATCTACACTCATCGCACAAATGTTTGCCCCTGCCGGGATTCGAACCCAGGGTCCCGACGACACAGAAGTGAATGTCACTGACCACTGCGCCACGGTGACCGTCGTACATATGTATATACAATTATACAAATAGTAAAGGGTCAACCCTTTGCTTATCAAAATAATGTCATTATTTGTAATCCTCATATATAATATCATTGTTTGTAATTAAAAAATTCATTGTAGCTATAAAAAGATTGTTCAATGAGCCAGCGTTTTAATTTGAATTTAAAAGACTAATCTAAAATATTATTTTAATTACTTTTCTTCTAAAACGTATTTCAGGTATACAGCAATACGATGTGCCCAACTGCATCTTCTACAAGTGGCGTTTCCATCAGCTCCTCAATCAGACTTAGAGATGCGCCTTCCCAAAGACTTCGCCCGTGAAGGCTGGCTCTGGAAGACCGGGCCGAGGTCCTCGGACGCACATCGGCGACGTTGGTTCACTTTGGATAACAGGAAACTAATGTACCACGATGAGCCTCTCGATGCTTATCCGAAAGGCGAAATATTTATCGGTAAGTTATGACTTCATTTTTATAGGAAATTGACTACGATGACAGTTCTGACGAAGTGGAGGATCTCTGGATCGAATCCTAACTCGAGTTTCGAGCTTTCGTTTGCACACATCGCATCACAGCATTGCCATCATCAAATATACAGATGCGTCTTTCTGGTTGAAATTGTCGCTTGTGTCGATAGTGATAAAAGAATTATGCCAGGACTTAAATTTTTTTTTTTTTTTTTTTCAACATTCACACAAGGTCTTCAGGTCCCAAACTAGGCAGAGCCTGTACTATGGTAACCTGATGACTAATATATACATATACCTTTTTCATATCTTCTCTACAGTGCTCTGATTACAATACTACGGACAATCGAATGATATTGGCCAAATATAGGTTTGCCAATAAACTAAAAAATTGTATATGTAAAAATGGATTTTTCAATTACTCGCGTAGATGTCAAATTCATAATTTACCAGTTAGATGGCTAAAAGGTCAATCATCGAAAGAAATTTGACGGTCGCCGTGGCGCAGTGGTCAGTGACTTGACTTCTGTGTCTCCGGGACCCTGGGTTCGAATCCCGGCAGGGGCAAACATTTGTGCGATGAGTATAGGTGTTTGTCCTGGGTCTTGGGTGTTTGTGTGTTGTGATTGTGTGTGTCCATGCCTCCCGCGACACAGGGAATCCTTGTGCGGGGGTCTGAGTGTGATAAAAAAATAAGTGCAGAGAATCCCGGCGGCATGATCGCGTTGAAAAGCGAGACCCAGTTTTCGTGCAAAATAAATTGCCAGCACTTTCGACACCGCAGACGCCTCAACCAAACGCTTGGCCAAGTCTCTATATAAAGTGTTGGATGGGCAGTGATGACGATGCATATCAGCAGTGCCGGCTATCTTCTTTACCCATTATGAAATGTCACACCATATCGGTTCTCGTTGGTGGCTTAAACACCAATCACCAATGATTAGATTCGTGCGATGAAAGGCTCCAATGAGAAACGAGACGAAGTGACATTTTATAATGGGTAAAATTCCTCTGTAAGGACCAGGGGGTCCTATGACTACAAAACCTAACTACACTTCACATTTTGATTTTGACGATAGGATCCAAACTCCGGCTTTCCAGTTGCTGCACTTAGAGTTGGCTCTTGACGAGGAAACTTCTCAATGGCAGAAGCTCAGAATTTTAAAAAAAAGATATTTACGTTCACCTAATCCTATTCTAGGTCATGAATCGAACGGCTATTGCATTAAAGTTTCAAACACTGGTTTCGGTTGCAAAGACGCACGCTTTCCCTTCCAACTGGTGACGCCGGATCGCATATTCTGTTTCGCCGCGACCACGCACGACGACCGCGACGGCTGGTTGGCAGTCATACAGCAAGTCATCAAACGACCGCTATCACCGCAAGATTCCTCTAGTGAGTACCTTTCATAACCAGCAAAATATTAGCATAAGGACATAGTTCCAACACGTTCCCACTGCTGAGACACCAGCCTTCCTCATAGATAGGGGTATTGGCCATAATCCAGTACAGCCAGCACAATGTCAAATTTTTAGACCACTCAAGAACCTCCAACGTGACTTAATGATTTATCCTAAGACAACAACCGCGATTGATGGCTTAAGGTCCCCTCAGAAACACGACGGAACCGCTGTTTGTATTTTTTTTGTTGAGAATAGGTAAGTAAGTATCTGACCGCTATCTCATCTGATGTTATGTAATAATGCAGTCCATGATTGTCACTACTATAATCATCAAAATCTGATGTGGAAAATGCCACTTGCGTTCGCCCATCCAATGTACGACCGAGCAGCAAGCTGCTTAAACGGGTTGAGATTGCATGTGTTAACTCTTCTATGAGCGCTCCCACCAAGTACTGAGATTGCATGTGTTAACTCTTCTATGAGCGCTCCCACCAAGTACTTCTACTTCTACCTTCAGCTAAAGTCGGTACATGTAAACGACGAATGAAATAGAAGCGATGATAGCTCAGCGGGAAGAGCGTCGCCTGTTAAACTGACGGAGACTGGTTCGTTCCCCAACAGCTTGAGCTTCCGGTGAAGGTAACACCGTTATCAAATTCCGTGTTAGGGTACTTTCGAATACCCGCCTGGCTAGCTACCACCCTCAAGTTTGAATAACGGTCACCAAAACACATAGTGTGTTCAGACAACAGTCCTAAAAAGGACTGTTGTCTCAAGGATCTAGCGTGATAACATCTTCGTCCACATCGTCACTGACCATCAAGTGAGATAGTGATCAAACAGTGATCTAACAGTATAAAAAAAATTGTCAGGAGAGTGGTATGGTACATATTACGCAGAGCCATAATCCATCGAGGTCGGCTTCACGGTCGTCTTGGTTCAGTGATCAGTGACTTTGGAACCGCGAGCCTGGGTTCGAATCTCGAGTGAGGCAAACATTTCTGTGATAAGCAAAGTTGTTTGTTCTTAGGTCTTGGATGTTTGTATAATGTGATTGTGTGTGTCCCTCCCGCGACACAGAGTACCATAGTGCAAGGGTGTGAATCTGTTTGTTTGTTTAAAGATTTTACAGTAGAGATCACATACTGTCAGATCAGATACAACGTAGTACGTCTACCGATGAGGTAGTAAACGATTTAATCGCAGTGGAAGCTGTATTGTGGCCTTTTCCAATTTTTAACATTGTGTAGAGCTTAATAGGATACATCTATTTTAAGCAATAGACATTTAGACATCATATGGATGATACGATGATAATAATTGAAGTTTTATAGTTTAATCTAAGAAAAAAATTTGATAAACTTCCAGCAATAAAATAAAAAATATTTGGGCGTAATGTCAACTTTATTGCTACTATTTTAAGGCGACGAACTTTCAATCGGCCTTTTAATGAAATAATGAAAGACTAGAGTGGTTACTAATAACCTTGGATTATTATTTTCATCGTTCTAAGTTTATTAGATGACATAACATAACTGAAAATGGATAATATTGAAAGTGGTTTTTTTTATAAGAGTACTAGCTGAACCGACAAACGTTGTTCTACCATTTAGCGGGGGGTGCGGGTTAGGAGGGTGAAATATACCTTACGGCTCTTTTCATTCTCATACCTACCAAATATACAAAAAAAAAACATGAATTCAGGCCAGCATTAATTCGTGGAAGTGTATTGTAACCACAATTTTGTAATATTAGAAGTTAATTCTCCGAGTAATTTCCACAGCTGCAGTGCACTTTCTTTAAAGCATGCACTTTATTGCGTTGAGTGAAATATACTTCAGTACCAATCAGAAATTCCTAAAAGCCACAAAATTGATGTGTCCAATCATTTTGTTTTTTCTTTTCAGCTGAAGCCACCCTCGTGAGGAAACGCACGGCATCAAATTCGATAAGTATATTTTCTGGAAGGTAGTTAAATATTTCTTCTTATCGTTAATAAGTATATAACTTAGTATATACCTAATACGTACTTTACCATATTCACGAAATTATGATTCAATATTTGGACTAGGTATAAAAAGTTGAATTCTTAGCTTGAAATTCGCCAAGGCTTCGTTTTAAACTGAGTTTAGTGCAATTATTTTTTAACGATATAAGTTCGATATTATTCGCTCGCTTTTAAAAAGCTCATTTTATTATTATCTACCTTTAAACATAATACGTAGTTTCAATATTAAGTCGTGTGTAAATATTTATTTTTACCAATTTCAGTTGGTATTTGTCGTGAATTTTAATACAAAATATTTTATTTATTATTTTAACACAACAATGGGACTGAATCGTTAAGTGTTAAGTTAAATTATTTTGTAACAAACATTATGTTATTTTTAAGAAATATTAAACTTGTTTACAATTCTTATTTTAAAGTTTCACCATAACTCCTACGAAAAATGTTTTTTTATAAACAAATGTGCGTCTTTTAACGTTACAATAAGTAAAAATAAAATGCTGTAGTTTTAAGACCATTCGATCATAAAAATACTAGATTCGCGATTTTCACTTCAGCATCTCATATTAGTGACCACGGTACGCGCTAATTTAAGTATTGACATAAACACCGTAGTTTGCGTCAGCAGGTATGATATTAACAACAATTAATAAAAATCAACAATTAGAAAGATATTATTGTATCTCGAGAGCTTTAATCAGCTAAATGCCTAATTTCGTTCTTATTTTACATTCAAAGGTTACGGATAACAAATTTATTGCAAAAAAATGTAAGAAATTGGTAAATTTCTGATAAATACTTTAATTGATCTACGTGATATCAAAAAGGAAAAAAAACCATCAAATCAATATTCTAATGTCAGCACTGATTGTCATTTGTTTAGTATTTAGTGACGCTACGAATTAAGGAGTAATTTAGAGGACTTATCTGTTTCAGTAAATTAATATCCAACAATTTTAGTTGTTAATTGGTAATACATGAAATTAAGCCACATTTCAACAAGTTAAATAAATAGATAGAGGCCTATGTCTATCTGTGGACGTCTTATGGCTGAGATGATTCATTCATCGCAGCTATAGGACGTCCACGGCTGGACATATGCCTCCCCATATTTGCCAATACTCGCCACTCTTTGCAAGCGGGTTGGCGAGTGCAGTATGATTTCGTATCCTCAGAAGGCGCTGCTGCCCACCTTCTGGTACGTGATCCCTTAGCCGACTCTTACGGTTCCCACGTGAAGAGATGGGGGGGTTCTACTCTAGGCCGGTACCACCACGGCACCTGTATAATTTGACACGCCCGCAACCCTAATTTTGAAGCGACGATAGCCTCGAGGTTATTATGGTCACTCTTCAGTCTCACCGTCACCGGTTCATTTGTCCACCCCTGACATGAGCTTTCGGTGAAGGTAGCAACGTTTTTGAAATCACAGCATAGTGGTAGGGTACTTTCAATACCTGTCTAACCGTCCTCAAATATCAAAAGCTTTAGCCAAACATACTGTGTGTTTAGGCAGCAGTCTTCGAGACCCTTTTAATATTGTAGGTCTAGCTTGACCGTATCGCCACTGAACATCAAATGAAATAGTGGTCTAAGGCTAGAACAATACTTTAGAAAAAATGAATCCATATTGAAAGCCCCATCCGTGAGTCGTTAGGGATCTGAATCTAGTGTATTTATGGTCGAAGTTAAATATACATTCAATATGCATTTTAAATCGTAGGCCAATGCAATAAATTTAAATAAGCATAAAAAGCGTTACGCACAAAATATCAATACAATTAAGCATTTATTTGTAAGCATTTTGTAAATCACAAGTAATTTATTAATGTAATTTATTAGATTTATATAAGAATCTATAATAGCTCTGTATGTGGAATGAATTAAAGTTTTAAGGGCCAATGCATTTAATGGTTTCAAATCATTGCATTATTACGTATTATAACAGCATTTAATATAAGCTATAATTATTGTTGACACTGCACAGAAAATAATACTTTATTGCTACAAGAATCCATAATTTCAAATTCAAACGAATTTATTTCAGAAAACATATATTCATGAGTCAGTAACAAATAGTACCTTAAACTCGTGTTAGTTGATCGGGGAGGCATATGTCCAGCAGTGGACGCCCTATGGCTGAGATGATGATGATGATGACTAGTGTTAGTTTAACATTAAAATTAAATTTCGAAATTTAATAAATAAATAAAATTTAATAACAATAATTTAATTTAAACACGACTTAAGTTAATACTGGACTAAAAGTATAGCTTAAGTCTATCATCATCTCAGCATTAGCCTTAAACATATTTTGTGTGACGATAGAGCGTTTGTTTACTCGACGAAATATGTCTTACCCAGCAAATTATTTGGCTTAGTTTACATAAGGCCTACGAGATGGCTCTGTTTTAATTTCTTTACGAATTGAGTTTTTACGTGGAATGAACTCGTGCCACGATCTACATAAATGAACTTGAAGAATATTGTTAGTTTTAGTTGGGTCATATGAAAATCTTCTGAAAATTCTATATAAAAGTATGAAGCAAAAGCTAATTTTGTATTCAGTTATTATTGATTACTTACAATTAATAACCTATGTTGCAAGGAACGGAAGTTTGATAAAGCTCTGAATCGTAAAAAAAGTCCGCTAAAAATATTAAAAACATATTGATTTGTTTCAAATATAAAGTGCAATGGCCCTTAAAACTACGTTCCTCTATAATAGGACAACACTATCAGCAAAGTATGAAACAAAGATAGGTACCCTATGACAGCACAGATGCCAAGGAAGTGTTCGGCTTTGCTCCCACCAAGTAATAAATAGGTTACGAGTAGTTTTAAAGTTTTGTAATGTAATGCGACTAGTTTTAACCAAAATCTAGACTTGTCTATATGATACATATATTATTAAAACTAAATTAGGGTAAATAGTTTAATATCATGAACCTCGTAGAGGTCAGATGGTCACATAAATAGCTCGGCCAATTCAGATGTAGCCATTTGTATCCCAGTCTCTGTTGCTGACAGGATTTTTATATAGAAAGGAAAAAGGAAAAAAATGACAAATATAACAACTAGTATAATTGTAATGTAACACGTGGTAAACACTGGAAAATTACTCTCCGACCAGTTTCGCACTTATTTGCAGTTCTTCATCTGGGAGTTATGATCGTGCCAGGCGGCGAGCGCGAGCCTCAGCACGTAACTGAGGCTCGCGCTCGCCGCCTGGCACGATCATAACTCCCGACTCAAACAACTACTTCAGACTCAAACAAGTAGTATATATAGTAAATTGAAATAAGAGATGGTTTTTAGATGAACGCTGTGTGGTCAACGTTTGAAATAGTTATACGTAGTATTATTACACAACATTACTACACATATTGTAGAAATAAAATAAAAAAAACATACAAAACATACACCTATTATCGTAAATGTTATTGATGAGTATGTAAATTTGCTTTGTAATGTTACGATTAAACAAATGAAACATGCCACCCCAATGTATGATGCAACCTAAAACCACACAATAAACGCTCTCTTAATCATAGTAAAAGACATTATACAGGGAAGTTGTAAGGTATAATATCTTTAATGTTACAGAATATCACAACAACAAGATGTATATACATACGAAAAATATAAATAAATATTTTGTTATTAAAACTGACGTGGTTTTGAGACATTATCAATGTATAAAACCCTCTGACTTATTACGTGAGTAACTCCCGTGTTTTATACATTGATAATAAATAAATATGCTTAGTGGAAATAAATGTATACATACGGATTTAATCAAGTGTGTTTAATATTTTTGCTGGAACAAAAAATAAGAACTTCATCGTAGTATTGGAGCCACTGACTACTTATGTTTTTAGAATATTTTATTACCAAATGATAGCGTTTAATTTCTGAAATCATGATCAGCTGATTAAATTATATTTACACAATATTTATTTCAAGTAAACGACCTTGAAACAAATGTACATGAAAAAATCCTATTTAGCTTAGGCTACTGTTCACCAAAATTAAAACCTCCGATTATCAATTAACCGTCGGTTAACTGTATGTTAAAAACTGTAACCAACGGTTAAAGTGATAATCGGACGTTTTAAAATATGTTGGTGAACAGTAGCCTTAGTAAGTAATTATCTGTTTTTCTTTCGAACTTCGAAATTTGAACAAGAAAAAAACTTCGAAATTGTCTATAACGAACATGAATGCTCAGTTCCTTGAGGTTCGCTATAGTCAGAATATGTGAGAGTGTGAGTTTCGAAAACAGTTTAAATAAATTTTCAAAAAACATAATTGCACTATTTTGATGTTGTGATATTCTATACAGAATGGGTCATAACGTTCGTATGTAGGTAGATTAAGTACTAGTATTATAATTAACTCACATTTATATTCAAATAAGATCAGTTTACAATTATATTAGCAAATATAATAGCTATTGTAACATTTTATGGCATAACGCGCGCGTTGTCACGAAATCATTGAACCAAGGATCATATATATAAAATTACTAAGTCTTTATTCTTAGAATTAGTATTATTATACATATATTATATTATATTATATTATATGTATCATATATATTATTGTCTGATAGGGTATAGGTTCTCAAGCACCTACACTTTTACTTGCATTGAGTTGAGACCTAAAATCGAGCTCTCATTGATTTTTCTGTCTAACGCAGAAACGCGATAGAAAGAGGGTAGATCAGTACGCATTCTTTTCAAATATTTTAGGTATATATAACCAAGTAAAATAAAAAGAAGTGTGGCACTCGGGGACTGCCGCGGTAAAGCTATTGCATAGCATTTCTTATCAACTTATGCAATTAATATATTAATAACTTATGCAGTAACGCCGATACAACCAATGCCACCTAGAGGCGAGTTGCTGAACTAAACAGACAAGCGTGATATTTCAAAAAAAGTCATTAAAAGTTCTGCTATTCATCGATAGATGGCAAAACTAAAAAGTATCACCGCTGTGCCGGTCGGAGTGGGGGGTGTTAGGTTATTTTCGTTACGGAATTTTTGAATTCGGTCTCCACGCTCAAGGCCCGCGATAGAAGCTATGCAATAGCTTAAAATGATTATTTACATATTTGTAATTGTATGTCATTTTACTTGATATGTTATTCTATTCATAATTATTTCACTTGTTTTGCAAATTAACGGTTTGCAAACTGGTCTCACACTCTGTTTTCGAAAAAAGAAAATAAATCTTGAGAAAATGTTTTTTTTGTGTGTCTGTACGTACATCGAATCCATGTTTCACCCTGTATGATTGTTACGAGAGAAATTATTTTTTATTGATTTTATTTACATATTTCGGTAATAATGTTAAATTGCAGTCGCCATGGCATTTTTTTAAACTCATCGTACCTCTCTTACCTTTTCAAGGGCTAGGTTCCTTTGCCTCGGAGAATGAAAACAGCTAGGTATTTCGTATAAACTGTTATCTAAATAATCCCATTGTCGCTTATGAAAATCGCTATTCCGCGAATGTTGGTTATGTGATTCGATGGTATTTGTAATCGGATTTATTAGCAGAAATTGTGTTCCTCAGCCGTATTTAATTGACTAGAACCAAATTGAGTATACAGTATTTTGAGCGTATAGTAACTATATTTTCAGTAACACAGTACATGTCTGAAATACATATATACAGGTTAGTTGTTTGAGAAGGGCGGTGATGGCCAAGTCCGAAACTACGAGAGTTAGGGAAAAGTCGTGAAAATTTCCGTCACAAGTAAAAGATTTTTGAAATCAAAATATGTTGTTATTGTTTTCTTATAATTCGAGAGCATGACTCCTTTCACGACTTTTCCATAACTTTCGTAGTTTCCGAATTGGCCATCACCGCCCTTCTAAAAAAACATCCTGTATATATATTGTTTGTCAAAGATAGTGTTACTATCATGTATGTACCTAAAATGTATGACGAATAAAGTTATTTGTACTTGTCATAATAAGGTAGTAAAAAGCGAATTGTTTGTTATGAAAGCTGTATTTCAACTAGGTCTTAAAGTAACCGTTATATTAATATAATAAAACATAACTGTATAGATTTATTTTTAAGTTTACTAATGGGTAATGAGACTAGAATTACAAATTACTTTTCTTAATTATATACGCGATTAACGTAATGTATTGGTAGTTTTATATATACTTATTCATACTATTTGTGATATACATATATCATACTGTATCCTAAGTAGATCAACTTGACGTATGTATCAGAAGTTACAAACTGTTTCATAAAATTGTATATCACAATCGATTTAGTTCTAACAACAACATGCTAGAAAGCATTGAAACAGTTTGTATTGAAAAAAAGACGCTATTTAAAAACATCGATAAATCACTTTACTGAAAATGTCGAACGAATAAAATGTATTCAATTTGGTATTTTGATGATATATACCAAGTCTTATTTTAGTGAAATTCCTTAAGAAAAGCGGCAACGTCTACGTTAGATATTAGCAATTGTGAACACAACTGTTAAAAGAATTATTTCATTCTCCCAGTAATCCATCACGAGCTGCCTACACAACACTTGCAATGCCAAAATTAATAAAATGGTAGGTGTAGGTTATCACAAGAGAATCACCACCTATGTAAGTAGGATTTGTAAAAAAAACGGTGACTGCGCTGGTACTGGACCAATAAAAACCTCACGACTGAGGTTTGTAGATACAATATTTATTGTATTTGCATAATTGATACCAAATGAGTAAAAAAATCCAAAATCCATTCAAATGTAAGGAAAATAATTTTAATTTTAATAGAGATTACAATTTTTTGTTAATTAATAATGTTTCATATAAACAAATGAAAACTACAATCGATGCACAAAAGTTAAGTAATAAAATGGCTGTATGTTTCCAGTTCAAAGCTGTTATATTCTATATTTTAGCTTTTTACAATTTAATAACTAGTTACAAGTTAAACGCATTCAAATCAAATCATTTATTTGCTAGAATAAACGTACCTATAGTAAGATTTTAATAATTCTGAGACATTGTACTTGCAAGCAGACGTGCAGTTGTTTTCTATGCCAATTTATAATATAATATAAAATTTCAAATTAGGTTCATTTCAAAAACCATTGAATTTCTTAACATTATAAAAACAATTCCTAAGAAGCCAGTCAGGCAAAGATTTTTTAAATTTGTTTTCATAGGAATATAGATTTCTATGAAATACAAAAAAAAATATATAATTAGTTTTACGTTTTGACAATGTTTCAGCATTTCCACCACAGTTCAACCTTAAATATTTTAGTAATCATTATATATCAATGCAAACTGTACCTATTAGTCCGACCGCCCGAAGAATGCGTTTGACAGTTCTTTACAGTATTGTTTGGTATAAAAAAAAAGTAATTCTAGAATATTTTATACGCCCGACCGATAGCACAATTTTGTGTCATCTAACTGTCTTTAATTTTTCAGACTAGCAAATTACATGCACAAAATGCATTCGCTCATCGGCCGCACTTTGAATGTCTGTCTTATTTGCAAGTAATGCATCTAGCACAACCATATTTTAAAACGAATAGACACATGTATAGTTATCAACATGTTAATCAATATAGATGTAGTTTAGTTAAATTACTAAAAACAATTTAGACAATATATTACACAAAAGCATCATATAATATTTAAAATATATGTATATTATTACTAGTTTTTTTAGTGAAGTCTGGACACGAATCAATAATAATTTCGTACATTCACCTGTTACTACTTGTCCCTCTCGTTCGTGTGTACTCGTAATATATTGCGACACGCCCGCACAGATGCAACAGCCGTCTTTATGGATTACAAACTTTCTTTTACTGTTAATTGTTTCAAATATTTCATTTAAACTCGCACTTAATACAAAAATGTTTGTGACCACTGTCAATACGCAAAGAGATCATTGTACGAAATTGTTATTGCATTGCGACCGCTTTTTTATTATAATCATGGAGAAAATTCTAATTTATAAAGTATAATTGTAATTTTTCTATGTAAGAAAATATCGCTTTAATAGTAAGTTTAGTTTAATTATTTAAATGAAATTTTACCAAAACATGCCTCGCTTATGTTTAATTGTGTTTTTTTTAGTAAATAATCTAATTTGTAGAGTGCTCTGGCATAATAAGTACCAATCCAAATAAAATAATCTTTTCCACGCTAATTAAATGGCTTTTTATTTACACGAATTACAGCAAATATTTAAAATAATTTACACCACTTACCAACGTGCTAATATTAAGATGTTGTATACACGGTATAAGTAGAGGGGTGTATCATCGGTGGCTGGGGGGTGGAGGACCTTAGTACCTATCGATTTAACCCCCCCCCCCCCCCCCCCCCCCCTGTATGTTCGACGATATTGAGTACGGTTCAAGAGTAATTTGGACTTAGGTTAAAATTTTAGTTAAAATCAGATTTGAGCCTGAAGTTCATAATTGCAGCCATACCATTAGGTTTGTGACCCGGATTTGCTTTTGTTTCTATATTCCATTCGGAGTCTTAGATTTAGTAAATTATTAATATAATAATTCTTAATTTAAATATGGAAACGGGAGCTTCAAGCCATTAAAAGTATACCATTCTCTTGTGCACGCGCACCACCACCGATCTGGTGGTCAGATATCAAAAGAGACTAGAACCCAATTGCCAGAACTGACTATTCAAGAAACATTAACCTGGCGTCGAAAAGTAAGGAGATCAGTAGGCTTACTCATGTCTCGGAATCAGAAAGTCCCGTGAAAGTGCTATCGGAGCGGCATTTTTTTGAATACGGCAGTATATGGATATAAAATTCATAATTACGGGTATGTATGGGCAAACGCATGACTTATCCATAAGTCAAAATCAAAAGAATTATCTGCATTAACATATATAATTATCTACATTAGATCCATAAAGTCATGCACAAGTCACGACCACATACCTACCTATACCTAGGTCACGAACCTATACCCATAATTATGCATTTTCATATTATTATCTGTCTTAAATAGAAAAAATGCCGTTCCAATTGTATCTTGACGGAACTTTTCGATCCCGAAACCCTTGCATAACCACACTTACCATGTGCCCGTCCTTTCAGCAGGCCCACACCTCGCATAAGCTTCCCATATATAGGAAATGGTAATGCACTATTTAGTTCAATCGTAAATGTCAAATCTCACAGTTAGTGCAATCATATTTTGAGCGGGAGAGCCGATTGTTAGTGGGCCTGCTAGAAAGATTACCCTGGTTGGCCCGTGCTGTAGCACGGAAACTATGGTACTTACGTGTCATTGAAAGGTAAGTCGACTTAGTTCAATGTTGGTTCAATACCCATGCAAAGTCATCAAGTCAAGTAGGAAACGGGTTCTTACCATAGGAAGTAGAAACCATTAGGGGTCAAAATGAAATTTAAAAAATCATAGGTATTATACATACGTAGGTAACAACATATGAGTCACTAATTTGTACAAATCCGTGTGAAACACAATCCACGTTAAGAATAAAGTGGTAATCGGATATTTAACAAAGTACGTGTCAAACCGTCACTGCGACGAGCTTGACAAAACAAACACTAAAATAGATCAAAAAATATCCTACTAACTTGTGCGGAAACAGCATTAGTTTTTGCCTCATACTAGTAGATACCACCTCTCACTAGTAATAATCTTATTCGCCCTTTAGATTTACTTTACTATTAAGATTTCATTCACTGGCGCAGCTGGATTTGGAGACTTTAAAGGCGGCTTTAAGATTAGTCATTGATTAAAATCATTGACTAGGTAATCTTAAGGGGTCAACAGAGGAAAATGTTCAAATGGCCTCAAACGTGCTAAAACGTTTTCAGCATTTTCTTGAAAATAAAAAGGAATGATGTATGTAAAGTACCTGTATTTTACATACTTAACAATTTTAATGGTGTTTATTTAAAGGATCCATCTCAATGGTTTCCATATACAAAAAAAAATTGCTAATGGGGTTCTGAGGTTAATCATAAAAAATAAACAATTAGTAATTTTTTTGAAGTAAAAACTTCTTTAGCTGCATTGTGCATGTGCACTTTGTCAGGAAAAGTGACACTGATCGAAAATTCGTAAGACGCGTGACGTCATCACCGTCGTCGACGAAGACGGAGGGAGAGTAGACATATGCTGTGGTTTAAAATTCAGAGTATTTGAATTATTCACGCTACAAGTCGGTTCCAAATATGACAATCTCCGTACATGTTTGTGGTGTGACGTCATTTGTAGCATTCTTATAGCGTGAATACGGTATTCAAGAAAACGAGGTAATGCAGCGTGTGTGCTAACTTCAAATTCAATTGACCAATAACAGTAGTATACCATTCTCTAGTTGACCAATTGACATTCGCCATTTGATGGTGGTGTACAATTGCGTACAATTTGCGGTTTATTTTTGGTAGCGTGTATATAACGTTATCTCTGTGAATACAATTTAAAACCGGGCGTATGCACTCTTAGCACTGTATTCAAATACTCCGAAAAATAAACCACACTAATAATGTAATATAAATTGCCATGTTTGTGTACGATAGCGCAATAAATGAATATTGTATTTTACCCCTTGAGTATTCAGCATTTTCACTCTGAGATTCTACCGCATAAATGATAGTACTTTTATACTGATAAATAAAGCAATTCGTGCGAAATTGTTCCGTACCTAACCATTCCAAAATAGTCAAAAATACACAACGTTAATGTTCAAGTTCTCACTTCTGCCGGCGCTCCTGGAGTGCAACCCGATGTTTTTTGACGTGATAACGTTTTATAAATTGATGAATGCCAAAATGAAAAATAGTAACGGTAACATTCCGCGTAACGTTCCACCTGAGTTTTATCTAGATCTAGATAATATAATCAAAGTCAAAGTCAAGGTCAAAGTCAAAGTCAAAGTCAAGGTCAAGGTCAAGGTCAAAAGTCAAAAGTCAAAGTCACAGTCACAGTCATACATGATTATGTCGTTATCACGTAAATCTATCGTCCGTAAACCGACTTTACAGACAACCAATTTTTTTTTTTGTATAGGACATTTTTTCAGTATAAATAAACAAAAAAATCGATGTGAAGGCACTGTATTAACAAAGCTCAGAAAAACAATACGTAGCATTTTATATTATCTTTGGTTAGGCTTTGGGGGCAGATATTAAAATCTACACACCTTACGGCGAGCTACACGTTGTTCAACAAATTTTCAGTGGAGTATCCATTCCTCATTTCATAGTAATTCTCCTTGTATCCATAGCTGCAGTACTGCATCTGTGTTTGTTCTGGGACTGTGTCGTCGTACCCTCGATCTTCATAGCTTCGTTCGTCGTAGTCCGTCTCCGGATACTCTTGGGGGTATTCGTGCATGTTCTGGGAGTTTTCTCGAGGGGTGTTACTGTTTCGGCATGATAGGGCATCGTTGCTTTGGGGGGTGATGTTCCAGCGCTGGGAGATGGAACAGCTGAGCGAGCCACCGTGCTGGAAGGCGAACGGCCATGCCTGGAAATTTAATGGAAACCAAATAAATTGACGCTCCGTCACAGTATTCTAATGGCCAGATGACAGAAACTCAATTATTGTTCTTATAATTGAATTTATAATTACTCTCTTATTGATTATCAGAATTATATCCAATATTCTTAACTAGAATAAATATCAATAATTTATTTGTAAAGTCACAGCAACTGTCCGTGCTTTATTTCTAAAACAAGAACTGTATAAAAACATTTGCTTAAGAGCCGCACTCACGTACCTAGGTAATAGTTTCTTATAACTGCCGGCCCTTCCTGTATAATTGTATTGTATTGGTACATAGCTATGTGCGAGGACTTAGAAACAAACCACAAACACAGTAAATAGTAAAAATGACTAATGTATTTATAGTTTTTGGGCTCCGATTCCTTTTGCTGCAGCGCGGCAGAGCGGTCCAAACGGAATGCGTGCAAGTCGGCTCTAAAACGTGTGTGGCCCAAACATTTTTTATCTTGAAGGAGTTGTTATTATTAAATTTACTAAAATCTCGGACCTCCTTCGTCGATCGCGATGTGTGAAGTCGTTCAATTCGACCTCACCGCAGATTTTTTTAAAACCAAACAAATAAAAAGTATTTAGGTGCCATATCGTCGACAACACGTGGTGATCTCATGAACTGACAGATGAATTTAAATTATATACCTCATTATACACCTTCAGAAGTGATTGTATCGAAGATGATGTGTTTTTGATTGGTCGGGTACTATTACCTGCCTGGCTAGCTACCAAAGATGACAGTTTGTAAAACTGTCACCAAACACACCGCATGTTCACTGTTCAGGCAGCAGACCTTGAGAGCCAGTAAACATTCTTAACCTAGCATGATTATACCTTCTCTTCAATCATCATCAACACTGATCGTTGACCGATGTTACTTCTTGGTATGTATCTATAGGTATATGGTAGGTACCTACTATGGAACCTTACTAACAGGGAGCTATAATAATAATTCAATTATTATTTTTTATACTTTCGTATTTCGAACACTTTGATAATAAATCAATCGGGACTTAATCGCGTAAAAACGTTTAGACCTCGACCCGCCTTACGGCCAAGTTGAATTGCTCTTGGTATCGAGAAGACTGAGGTAAAAAAATACTTAATATTTTTCACGCGATTAAGTCCCGATCGATTTATATCAATAACATTATTCGGTCGAGAACGTGGCATGACTATAACTCAAAAACATAAAAAAAAATCTACAAAAAAACACGTACATAAACCATAAGTCCAAAAAGTGTTTTACGGAACACTTTTCCGACCCTTTTATAAAACAAACAAACCATCCCAACTGGAATCCAAAAGAGTAAAGACATAGAAAACAATACGGATACAACAATAAACAGACGTTTTACGCGCGCGCTGACCAAAAGTTTGCAGCTGTTGGAATTATAAATAAAATTTATCTCCGGACGTTAAGAGAACCGGCTTTATTGTTTTACTGGATGGTAATCCTTTGTCTTAGGAAGTTCGTGTTCCAATAGTACGAGTCGTATATCCTACTGTTATCTTTGCTTAAATTAGAAGGTCAAAATACCAAAATGATTCGCCGGTAATCATCCCTAATAACCAGTTGTTATTGTGCCGTGGTGATATCGGCGTTGAATAGTACTCCCTCATCTCTTCCCGTAGGTGCCGCAAGAGTCGGCTAGGGGATCACGTACCAGAAGGTGGGCAGCAGCGCTTTCTGGGGATCGGAAATCATACTGCGCTTGCCAACCCACCTGCCAAGAGTGGCAAGAATTGGCAAATCCCCCCCGAATATGGGGGAGGCATATGTCCAGCAGTGGATGTTCAATTGCTGCAACGAAGAAGGAGAACCCGTTATTTCAAGTTACTCAATGAAATATTTTTAAACGACTTCCGAAAGACAGCTGTGATGTTTCATAATTAAGTTGTATTTTTATCGAGAAAGTAAAGAAAGAAAAATCTACTTATTACTTACAAAACACAACACTATAATATATAAATGGTAAATAATAAAACGAACAACAATAGAAATAATGTAACTATATTGGAATTTTTCTAGATGCCAGCAATGAGTCTCTACTCAGCATTGTGCTATGGTTTGGCAACCATCAGGTGAGACAGTTGTCAAACGCAAACTTATAATATGTAAAAAAAAAAAAACCTTGCACTGATTTTCAGTGAGAACTCATTGACTGGCATCGCGAAGCCGCAAGTTATACATATACGAATATCCCATTCTTACCAAAGCTCAAAAACCAATATACGCAGAGAAATTGAATCTCTCTGCATCTTTTACATTATTTAGTTATACAGGGGAGTGTTCTGAGGAACCCTTCAATCTTATTCCGGCTATACTGTACTAGCCACAATCGCTTTAAAGCTCATCCACATAGATAATGGGATGAGATTTAAACCACTATTAATTTTATTTTATTTTACTTTTGCACCGCCACACTTTTGCTTCACCTTGGATGACTGGTAGAATATGCTACTTATAGCGTTAAGTCCTCCATGTATTGAATAGTGCTAATGTACCGATCGAGAAGAAAATCTTTTAATGTAATTTTTAATAAATCAATCGGGGCTTGATCGCGAGAAAAACATTTAGTAATTTATTTACCTCGACGTTTCGACCAAGTTACATTGGTCGTTGTCACGAGGAGACTGGAGAAATGCGAGTGGCAATGTAGGCGAGAGTATCTTTTAATGGTAACCCTACTTGTCCTAAACGGTGCACTCAAAACCGCTAATCCCTCGATCGATCACACCGCGGCCCTTCGTGGAACGTGCCTCCTAATCTTTCGATGACAGCAGTCTTGGCGAGCTTCGGTTTGGCAAACACAGTTAAATCATTACTGTTGTGTCTCACAAATATAGTCTAAGAGCTACGAATCATCTTAATTTTAGAAGTTAGTACGGGGCTTAATACAACGGGGTTGTTTTGTACAACGTCATCTTTAGCTTACAATTTCAAAATAGTTACCTTCCCATAATATGTATAATTCCTATTTCATGATTGATTAATAGCATCACTAGTAAAAACACAATGCTTCTTGTTAAGAGTTGAACTCCGTAACTCTTTATATTTTTATTTGATTCATTTACCTAAGTTATCTTTTGACAATAACAAGTTTTTAGTTCCTATTCATTAATTTTCGGACTGGAAATTAAAATGCGGGAATCAAACCGTGAGGTAAGTTTAATTGTCAGTAAGCAAATAGCTAATTCAGCCTTCCAGTTGTGTATGAATATTGTGTCAATCTTGAGGCTTCCGAAAACAAAGATTTGTAAGAAAACAAATATCTAAATTTGTCGATCGATATGAGTTAGAATTAGTATAATTTCATTGATTTGAAGCATCAGTCGGTTAATATTTCACACAAAGTAATTACCGCTTTCCTGACCATATAGAGAATATTTACCTAGAACATATCTAAAAATGAAATATGTTATGTAAAAAAATTACTTTATTTGTATACTTACTTAAGTGCAATACTTATTTTATTACTTCTTATTAAAAGTAGCCGTCATCTCCCTGACTATGATTGATAGTAACTGAAGGAACCAACTCAACACTAATCTGAGACTCGTGCCGCAGTTCGAAAGAATTAAGGGGATGACAGCCGTGACAGGGGATATATTGTGGACAATTAGATGTGTTGGTATGTGAAATATGTGCGGTTGATAGTTTTTATGTTCTGTTGTGTCTGAGTGTGAAAGTGATGAAGTCTTACTAATTTAAATACTATTTTATTTTCACTGTGAACAATAAATAGTATGGTTGATATGAGAAGCGATCGAGTCAACTTCGAGTCAAGGGTGGATCTAGTTTGGAACTCAAGGGAGTATAAAGTCTATTTAAAGTAAGGACATACGCCAGTACGTTTAGAAATTTCACGAAATCTTATGTTCGCGGTGGCATAGAGGAAGAAAAAGAATACCCCTTGTATCCGCCTTTGCTTAGAATACGAACTCCTTAAAGTAACACAGAAGGTGTTTTATGCGAACTTAACAATCTAGACCCTCTGTGTTTATAATAGCGTCGCGGTATGTGTGCGTATGAAATACAGGAATTAGCATTCCATATGACATACTGTCATCAAACTCACAGGATGTTCAGGCAATTATCCTTTAGAGTCATTCAACAGTCTGGGTCTACTGTGATTCCACCTTCGAGCTGCACTGACCAATAATTGAGATAGTAGACCAATATGTAATTAGTTGTTAAATCGCTAGTTCTGCATTATATATATATATATTTTACACTTGCCTTAAATGTAATACGGTCAAACGTGAAAACTTACGCGTAGTCGATATAATAATAACGTTCAAACATTTTTCGGCTTCTTTTGGAAGCTTTCATCAGGATCTTGGGTGCGGTCTTGCAACACGCAACAGTTGTCCATCTACCGTTTGTAATAAATCGTTTCATCGACTAAACGTAAGTTTTTAATTATTTCGATGACTTGTCTGTATAGACTGTCATTGTTTTTGATTTTTTATTCTTTATATTAGATAAACTTGTTTTCAGTTAGGTACCCGTGTTATGAGTAAAATTTCTACTCACCAAGCTTAGGGGATGTGGCGGAGTGTGCGCAGATCTCGGCTCGTGTAACAACGCCCGCAAATGCGCTATGTATGAAGCAGCGAGCCTAAGCGTGTCTAATTTGGACAGTTTAGTGTCCGCTGGCACCCATGGAAGCGTTGTTTTCAATCTGGATAGATAATTAAAAAAGACACTTTAATCAAAGTAATTCTTCTGCCGATTTGATTGGTCCACGAGTGTCTTACGTACGCAGTACCTCATTTGCGTCATCTGTTATGACCAAATAGAAATGCGAGAGTTTGAAAAGATTGTTGTTTATTACCACGCCAGAACGGCTGAATGAATTTGGATGAAAATTGGAACAGAGATAATATAATGTAGTCTGGAATAGCACGTTAGTTACTTTTGATTTTTTTATCCTATTAATATACCATAGTCCACGCAAGTGAAGCCTTACCTCAGAACTCCGTCAGTTATAAACTGATTAAATTTTTTTTTATTTCAAATGATCTATTTATTTTCAAATGGATTCCCTCAAAATGATATCGATATCAGTTAATGTCGCGCTTTGCTTCACTTTCAAGAAAATATTTCAACAAATGCAGCAGAAGTTGTTTTTTTATAATTTTAAAACTATATTATCTTACACAGAGGTACATAGAGGTAGATTATAGTCTTGAAAAGCATACATGCTACTCCTAAATCCGATAATTGAAGTAACGGGAAAACTGGTAGTCCACGCGAATGAAATCGTGGGGCTTAGTTTACATATTGTGTCTTCATCATCATCATCATCTCAGCCATAGGACGTCCACTGCTGGACATAGCCTCCCCCATTGGTTTCCACAAGGACCGGTTGGAAGCGGCCCGCATCCAGCCTGCGATCTTAGGTCGTCTGTCCACCAGGTCGGTGGTCGTCCTATGCTGCGCTTGCCAGTCCGTGGTCTCCATACATATTGTGTGCGGGTAGGTAATTAGTTTATAAAATAAATAAATATATGTTGTTTACCTGCAAAATGCTTTTGATAGAACACGCATTCGCGCTCGCTCTCGCGCATTAGCGGCATTCCTGTGTTGTGGTTCTTGGCTGCTTCTACCTATAAAAACAACACTAATATTATTAATGCGAAAGTGAGTGTACTCTGTTTCTTCTTCACGCTTTAATGGCTAAATTCGGAATGTACCTTATAACCTGTGGGCCTAGATAAGATGCATCGCTTCAAAGCAAGTCTCTTTCTCTAACCTCTTCCGCTTCAAAGCTGTCGTTATCGCTTGTCAAAATGGCATTTGACTACGAATTTGTTTGCATTCGGCGCTAGGGAGAATAGAAACGCGTTTCGTTTTGCGGGTTGTCTATTGTCCACCAGTAGCCCTAGACAAAGTAACATTCCACAAGCGTTAACGACGAGAGATAACATAATGTATGAAATTAACACTTCATATATCACGCGATCAACGAGAACGTAAGAATATAAAGCGCTGCGTTTAGAGACAGAGAATCGATGCATCTTGTCTACATATACACATAGGTCTACTGGATTAAGACATAGGCTACTTTTTATCCCGAAAAAAATGATGGTTCCGCTGGAACACAACAAAAGCCTAATATGTAATATTATAAACGTGAAAGTAACTATGTCTATCTGTTACGTTTTCACGCCTAAAAAGCTGAACTAATTTTGATGAATGTTTGTATAGAGAAAGATTAGCCTTCTACATAATACAATATGTACATATTTTATTTATTTATATTATCTCGTAATATATCTAGATCTTATCTGTTTATATCCTATTTCTTCTATAACTATCTGGCAGCTTCTAGTTTACGACCAAATAAATGTAAAAATATTTTAACATTGGTGATTATTATTGTGTTTCAATTATTTATTACATTATAAATAGACCAAATTGAAATAACAAGCAAATAAATCTTACTTCACCTTTGAACAAACTAAAAATGAATGATAACTGCCACCAACATTGGACAATCGAGTAATAACTGTTCGTTGGATACATTTGGGAATCCAAAGCAAATGGTTTGCAACTTATCAATCAATCAATCAAATTTTTATTTCAGATTATAATAAATCCATCGTGGGTTTTTCAATTCACATTATTATATAAAACTTATGCTTCTTTTATTAACATAAATATGGAACCCTATCAACACGGAACCCTTTGTTGAGTTAAAAACCGCGTTTATTCAGTTTTGAATTTCGAAACTAATCTAGTCCATAATATAATTTAAATTCTACTTAAACTGTAGAGGGCATAGGACACGATATAAGTTTGTATGGAACATGAATATAATATTGATATATACTATTTATGACTAATGTAGTGCCTACCTAAATGTCGTCAGCAAACAAAATGCTCCCTCTTTTTTAAAGTAGATGCGAAAGACTTCATATAACTAAAAAGGGAAGCTTATTTTAATACTAGAAAACATTTTTAAAAGGGTCAGCCTCTGATATCGATCAAGCTGTTATAAAAACCTGCCATTTGTTTTCAGGGTTGATTAAGAAGGCTGCATGCAAATGAAGCCGATATAGAACATGTATTATACAATTCATTTATTATTTAACGTTAAATCTCCGTATAGAGATTTAACGTTAAAAAAATTTTATGTGCCGTGGTGGTACCGGCCTAGAATAGTACTCCCCCATCTCTTCCCGCGGGTGCCGTAAGAGTCGGCTAAGGGATCACGTACCAGAAGGTGGGCAGCAGCGTCTTCTGGATTGGAAATCATACTGCACTCGCCAACCCGCCTGCCAAGCGAGGCGAGTATTGGCAAATCCCCCCTATATGGGGGAGGCATAAGTCCAGCAGTGGACGCACATGGCTGAGAGAAGAAGAAATCTCCGTAACGTTAAGTCTACTTTTTGTAAATTTAAAACATGCATAACATGTACATACATGTTTTAAATATATAAGGGGTTGAAATATGATAGAAAGGTTTTTTATACTTTAAAGATACAGTGATACACGATAATTAATCGTTAACTACGTTAATCGCCCTTAGAAACATTGTAAACGCTGTACTTTTTAATACAAATTTTCAGTTACCGCCATATAAACAATATGATTTCATTATTTACAATTGACGTCGTGGAATCTCTTTATATTTTATATGCCAGGGCACTGTTACGTGGCACTGAATTCACTGGAATTCGATATAAACCGATTTTGTAGCAATGTTGGCTTAGCGGTGGGAGCATTGGATTTCCAATAGATTGACGCTGGTTCGATCCTCCACCAATATGGCTTAAAGTTCCGGTGAAGTTTATCAAATTCCCATCATAGTGGTAGGGTATTATCGAGTACCTGCATGGCTACCTACCACCCTCAAGTTTGACAAACTGTCATCAAACACATAGTGTGCGTAAAGCCTGTGAACATTCTAGAACTAGCGTCATTACATCTTTGACCACTTCGTCACTAACCATCAAGTGAGATATTGGTCAAACGGAAATTGGTCAATTTCGGCAATTCATACCCTCGCCCTATTTCGATATTGAATAATAAACTCTTTTTGTTTACAAGAGCAGAGAGCTATCTTCCTTCGGATTATTTATTGAGGTATGTACCAAGGACTTCTAGGAGGTGGCTGAGCAATAATACCTGAGTTTGACTGCGTATCATCGAAGAAGAAGTCATCGTCGTCCATATCTTCTGGACGCTTTTCAATCGGAGGCGAGCGATTTACTCGTTTTCTCGGCATTTTATTTGAATATTGCACTTCAATCCCTTTCGGTTTTCACATCACTAGCACATATTTGGTACCTTATTGAATTTTAATTTAATTGTTAACTCTGATTTTTATTTAACTGCGCTGGTTTCTTGTCGCATGCCGTGACGTTCTGAAAACTAAAGTGAAGAAGCAAGGCGGGCGGCTCAAGCGCAGCGTTTTGGGCGGTGCCTTCTCAAGCCCCTCCCGATGCAAGATTATCTTCTGACTAATCAATGCACACCGCAATCGTGTATACAGTTTTGTATTATGAATTCCTCTAAAATCTTAAATTATCTAGTTGTCAAATTTTCAAGTTCGTATAATAAGTTAGGTATATAGGCTTGATTTTGTTTAATCCGAGCCTGGACATACTATATCGAAACCTTTCAATTACCTATAGTAGGTTTCTTATTCATAGAATTATTAAATGTATGGTTGACTAAAGTCAACTCATCTTGCCGCCATTTAATTAAATTCCAAGGACTGACAGCTGACACTTTTACAGCCTATAAATACTTATTTAATCCCAAGATTTGCACCCTTCCCTACGTTTTATCGCAGTTACCTTAACTTATGTAAATATTGTTAGCATGTTTAACATTTTTTTTTTACATTTTTTATTATAAGTACATAGGTATTTATATTTTGATCTTACTCACCCGAATAAGATTCCATCCGCAACCAGCTGAATCTCCTTATTGAGACTATTAGATATTGCATTGCAACTAGATTTATTTATATATTAGTCCTAGATTTATAATGTATTCAGAATAAAAATACTTTTTGTCTATTCTAAATCTCGGTTGGTACCCACCAAGGTTAATAGAAATCTAGAAAATGGCGGTGATGCACATTTGTTATTCCTGTGAATTTTGATGTAAGTAGGTACCTACATACCTACTATACCAGTACGCAGCCATATGTCAACCTATGTTAAAAAATCAAAGTGTCAAGCAATTAGCGCCTTTTTAGTCTAGAGATTGACAGAAAGCCGCCCGGGTCACACTTCCGTGACACATAATACTTACTTCATGATGCCGTCTCAGGGACACACGTGCTATGCATGCATCCTCATCACACCGTTCGTCTGCGCACCGTTCACACTTAGCTGAAGTTGAAGAAAAAATGCTCGTCATACAGTAGAGATGCACTCGTCCTGTTGCGACCTTTAGTTGCTTTTTCTGCATTTTGTTGCTACTTAACAAATAAACACATATACTTAAATAATTACGAAAATATGTATTGTAAAGTAACGTAAGTAAATATGTATGTATTCAATATTTTATCAATGTCACGCCAATTTCTTGGAGGCGTGCGTAGATATCACGGACTTCTACTTTTAGCAAGTAAAAGTCCGTACAATTCCGGAATATCCTCATATTATCTTAAAAATGTGTAATGAGTTCTTGAATAAATTCATTTTCGCTTTAATTTTAAAGTTAACATCGTCTCGGATTTTTGTGGAATTGGTTATCATTATTTTTTCGGTTTTGGTCGTCCTGCTAAAGAGGTAAACGCATTTACCGAGCCGTGGTACCGACTGAGGTGTTAGATAGATTACTTCAAATAGAATGCAGCTAGGGTTGGCATCTATAATATTTACATTAGGTATTGTACTTTAAATGTAATGTTTGTGTTGTTAACATTTTTTTTATTTACATTGATTTTATTTTTAGTTAATAAATTAATTAATTTTGGCGTTAGGTATATAAGAATCGTTTTAGTTCGTAATATACGACCGCGTCTCTGACTGTGGGTCTTGTAAGCAGGCTCTGTGCTCTAGTGCTGTGAGCAGGAGAGGGCTATCCTCGGGGTTTCTCTACGCGACCGAATCAGAAATGAGAAGATCATAACCCGGCCGATTAGCAAGTTGAAATGGCAGTGTGCAGAGCACATAGCTCGAAAAACTGATAGCCGTCGGTGTCGAAAGGTTTGGCCTCCTAAAAGGTGGACGGACGAATTGACTAAGATCGCAGGTATCTTCCGGCCGGTCCTTGTGGAAATCAATGGGGGAGGTCAACGTCCAGCAGTGACCGTCCTATGGGTGGGACTATGACGATGATAATGATAATGATGAATATGACAATAAAATGAACCATTCAATTTCCCGGTACATTTTCAAGTTTAAAGACATCCTAATTAAATAGACTGAGTATAGCAGGGTTAAATAATTATTCCACAACTAAGTGCCTATACACAAAATACGAGAATTAGCCTTATCATTTCGAATATAAGTAGGTACCTACAAAATCTCTGATTCCATTAAGGTTCTGCAGATGCCTCGTAGAAAGGCGAAACACGCACTTGTCAAAGAAGTGTTGTTTGTTTAATAAACGTCGTGTGTTTAATTGCATCGCTTCGTGTCACATATACACAATTTATTTATTTTAATATTATTATGCTCGCTAAATAATGAGATACTGACACCTTTCGTTTTCTGAACCATTTTATGCCATGATGCAACACAGTCACGGACACAGTCGATGAAATACAAAGCGTAAATTGACTGTAGGTTCGTAATTCATATATGTTTTTACACCATCAATATTAAATTTGTTGATCCTTTTGTAATTAAAATCATTCTCATGAAAATAATATGATAATTATGCTTTATAAGAAACCAATGAGCGCCAACCCTAAAAATCCAGGTGGCGGATTTCAAAGCACTGAATTTAACAGCGCCGACACGAAACGATTCGTTTTAAGCGCCATCAGGGTGACTTACGGTCGTATTTCTCTGTTTACTCAACAAATATTATTCTTTGTTCCAATTACACGTATAGGTAGTTGACTATAGAAGACATAACGTAGGTTGGTGCGTCTGAAGTTGTCTACATGGAGGTGCGCATTACCTACATTTCAGTCCATATAATTATAACTAGCTGCACCACGCAGTTTTATCGGGGTTGATTGATGATGATGATGATGATGAAAAATAGCGTAGTAAGTACCTATGTGTTATTTCGGGATCTGAAGTATCTATGCTAAATGCATCCAGCCGTTTAGGCGTGAAAGAGTAGGTACCAAACATACATCCATCCATACTCAAAAACTTTCACATTTATAACATTGGTAAGATTAGTGGGATTAGTTAGCCCGCCCCTGTACCATACCGTCAACGATGACCACATGATGACTAACTTGGCAGTGTTCACCACGTCGCCTCTTTACAATGACAATGTCAGACAGACATCTCATGAAAATCGAATTTGTTTTATAGATAAATTAAAACCGCCTTGTCGAATTTTACTATCCACAAAAACGCGGTATATTTTTATATGAATGGTTGACGAAACACGACAAAAAGAGACAAAACTCCGTATCACTTGTTTTTATTAATTTTTTTATCACGTTGTCTCTTTCTGTGAACCGGTTAACTTCGAAAACGCGACGGGTCAGTATGGCTCGCATGCGTATCAATAAACCAAGATTTAAGTTAAGATGTAAAATGACTTTGAAAAAAAAAAAATTGGTTGTCTGTAAAGTCGGTTTACGGACGATAGATTTACGTGATAACGTCATAATCATTTATGACTTTGATTTTGATTTTGATTTTGACTTTGACTTTGACTTTGACTGACTTTGACTTTGATTATTTTATGTAATACAAAACTCAGGTGGAACGTTACGCGGAACGTTACTATTTTTCATGAGTGTTGCTGATATTCATCAATTTATAAAATGTTATCACGTTAAAAGTTGACACATCTATGCTAAAGCTGCGTTGAAGATGTTTACAGTAATACACATAGATTACAGTAAATTAAGACGTACTTAAATAATTGGCGAGAAAAAATGAAAAATATAAAAAAGGCCGTCGATATCTATATTTCAATATCGGAATATCGACATATCATTCAAAAAGGTATTACTAATAAATATCCATATTTTAACAACAGTCCTAGATTACATTAAAAAATAGTTGCGTTTCAGACTACCCAAATTCAAAATTACCTCTTTCAGTACAATACATTTCCTTCACTACAATTTATTTTCCCTTTTTGACGTGACACTGGCAATAATGTTCTGTAACTTTTGGCACTGCCACTATTAAAAATATAAATGATTGATGACTGAGACTAGTTTCAATAAAATTTTCAATTTTGAGATTGACATTTCTTGGAACTCTACCTACAGTCTACACTCTACATAAATTAATAGTTTTATTTACTATTGAAATCTATTGGTGCTGTATTTGGCATGTAATCTATTGCTACCTCCTCATACTTTGATGCGTAAGCATCGTATATTAGTTTGTGATGTGATACTTTACAAAATTTGTAAAAATGAAATAGTTTGATTTTACTACAGTACCATCTAAAATGCTGCCTGGTATCGGGGTTTTTGGGACAGGAGCAATAGCCAAAGTATTAGTCCCATTTTTGCGAGAGAAAGGGTTTCCTGTGGAGGCTATATGGGGAGTAACAACACAAGAAGCTGAAACCGCCGCAAAAGAACTCAAAATACCTTTCTTCACGAATAAAATCGACGATGTCCTGTTAAAGAAGAATGTGAGTCTCGTGTTTATTGTATGTGCGCCAAATCTACATGCTCAGATATCGGTGAAGGCTCTCGGAATAGGTAAACATGTAGTATGTGATAAACCAGCAGGTTTATGTCAAGCTGAAGCATTGAAGATGGTTCGTGCAGCTCAGTATTATCCTACACTCATTTCTATTATAAATCATTCACTTAGGTTCTTGCCTGCATTTAGTCACATGAAGAAATCTATCCAAGATGGTTACCTTGGCAATCAGGATGACTTAACTCTCATAGATGTCCGTGTTCAAATGGGGCCTTTGTATGGAGACACATACAACTGGTTATGTGATGACACTATGGGTGGGGGTACATTAACATTAGTTGGCAGTCATGTCATAGATATAGTATCATTTCTAACAGGGCAGAAAGTAGTAAAAGTTCATGGAGTATTGAGAACATTTGTTGAAGAGACAGCTAAAGTCAATGGCATCAGAAAAATCACTGCTCCTGACTTTTGTACATTCCAATTACAAATGGACAAAGGCTTATTAGTGACAGCAACTTTGAATAATCAGATGCCAGGTCCCTGCTTTAATCAAGAGATATATGTTTGCAGCAAGAAAGGTTATTTAGTTGTGAGAGGTGGAGATTTGCATGGCAAACTACATAAAACAAATCCTGTTAAAGCTGAAGAAGATGGAAAAAGACATGACAAAGAAGATGTTATTTATGTTGATGTTGAAGACTTGAGCTGTGCTTCAAGTGTAGTTCCTAAACCGTATATTAAAGGTCTTTGTAAAATGATCAGTGCTTTAAAGGAAGCATTTTTGCCATTGAAAGAACAGATGGATTGGGTAAAGGAGCCTGTGAAAGCTGCTGCGACTTTTGAAGATGGGCAGAGTGTACAAGCTATAATGGAAGCATTAAGACAGTCCAATGAAGATGGTTGTTGGACATCTGTGCAGTTATTAACAGAGCCTCCAGATCCAAACCCGGCCTTGTCAGCTGCTGTGAGACGTACTGCCATATCTTTACAGTAGTATTTTTTTATGGTGGCTCTAGTAATAATATGCCATTTTATGTATGTTGTTTAATGTTAATTTAAGTCGAGGCTGTAAATATGTCATTGTTATTGTAGATTTCTAGATATTAATAAACTATCACACATTGCTTTGTAGTCATCATATGGTTGCATAAAATAGTAACTTGGGAGTTTGTATACTGAGCCTTTAATATCTCTATGAGACAAATAATTGAGATGACAAAATTACTCCCATTTCTTTTCTCATGGCTGGTCATGTGAACAGCCTATGTTATCAATTAGGGGTGGTTTCCCTTATTGATTTCACCCATTTGATTTTCTGCTTTCTTCACTTGCCATTGGAATTTCTTAATATACAGATTATATATAAATATTATTAATTAATCCAATAAAGTTATATTTTAAATTGTCAAAAAGGCTAGTCATCTTATATGATTCTATAAAATACAATAGGTTTTATACACTTGAGTCTCACTAATCTGGCGGTACTATAGCAAATCTATTTTTATTTATATTGTGTTATCAAGACCACATTACACCATATTTTAATCCACATGAAAAATGTGGTTATATGTGTCAATCGACATACTTTGTGAGCCCATTTTGCATTATGTTAGGTGGTGCTCGTCAGCCAGCCAGCCTGGACAGACAAGCACCACCCTTCAATGTCGACCAGGAAAGCCAGCAGCTGTCTGAAGACTGTCAATTGAACTATTTGTAGTGTACCTACATGGTACCTATGTATAATTATTTTTCTAGAATGCTTTAGTGGTCTTGATTTTTAACAGGATGAGTAACTAACATAATGTATAATTCAGATAGTATAGAACTCACAGATAGAGCAATCAAATATCTAATTAATGTTGCATTATCCCTTTCAAAAAATAAAAATAGTTTCTGTTTTGTATGAATTTGAACATCTGTTTGATGTTTTGTTTGAATGGACTTCTGTATAAATAAAAGTATTTTTTGTTGTTTGTTACTTATTTGTGGAAATAGGTATATGTGTTACAGTGTAGCTATGATAAATAAAAACTGTGCAGTTCTATTTTTTATTTAAAAATTAATTTGCATTAACACTGTGATTTTATATGTCAATGAATGTGGAAATGTTAGTGATAATATTAAGTAACTGAAGTTGTGAATAAAACAAATATGTTGTACAAAGAGTTAATCTGTAAATAAGGTTAAAGAAATAAAACAAGATTTTTTAATTTAAAATACTATCCCTTATTTCATTTAGATCTACTATTATGCTTGTATGATATACTGATTGCTGAAAGTAGTAACATCCTTGTAGACTACTGTTTTCTTATTACCTCAGTTATACCATGGAAACCATACAATCTTGTAGGATGCAGGCAAAAATTTATAGGTACATCTTGACTGCAGCAACAGAAATGAATGTTATCACGAAGGAAGTACGGTGAACATGCGTGAAAACTAGGACGTTATGAGCAATTCAACTATCTTATTTCATCAAAAAGATAGTAGATAAATTTGTAATGCCTCAGTTATAGATCGTGATATAGAATAGACTTTTTTCGGTAATCTTGATGACACTTTTTTACCTTATTCTCCATTTAGTAGGATCATGTTATCTGGAATGAGTACCTCATATTGCAAGAGTTGGGTTGTTAAGATAGCCAGCTAGATCCTTTCTTTAAAAATAATTGAAGTGGACTAAACTAGGTATAGTTCACATCATCATCTCAGCCATAGGACGTCCACTGCTGGACATAGGCCTCCCCCATTGGTTTCCACAAGGACCTGTTAGAAGCGGCCCACATCCAGCCCTCGGCTGCGATTTGTCCACCTGGTCGGTGGCCGTCCTATTCTGCGCTTGCCAGTCCGTGTTCTGCATTCATGAATTTTTCGACCCCAACAGTCATCAGTTTTTCGAGTTATGTGCCCTGCCCACTTCAACTTGCTAATATTCTCATTGGTACAGAGGAATAATCTGAAGTGTTGTAGCTCTAATTATTGTTCCTGAATGTTGGATAATGCTTAGCGTCCATTAGGACGTTATCAACATCATTGACATCAATTATTAAATTGATGTTGCTTTAAATCCAGAAGTAGTAAATATGCACTATCAAACCAGTCTTATGGTGTTCAAAGTCGATTAGAAACTTAACCTTGAAATACATACACACTCAGAAGTTAAATGACTACACTGTAATATTACTAACTTATGTAAATGGTTTTTTATGACTATATAAATGGCAATATGCTACATTTCAAACACTTGGTACCTTACCAATATATAGTTTTGTTCCATTTATAGGTTATCTACATGATGCAATAGCTTGTCATGCTATTGATGTAAGGAATGGCCTAGTTATTGGATAAATGGATAGTTGGGAGAAAAAGTTAACATACCAGTAATATAACAATTTTATAATTAGAAATGCAATGGAGATAACAATATGTACCTGCCCAATATTATACAATCACATGTTCATTCGCTAGTCTCTACTAAATTAAATCTAACAAAATCAGAATCGCACAAAACTTAAGCTAGGCATTTAAATTCAGTTTTCAATCTTCGCCAAAATGTCAGATTCTCTGAAGAGGTGGTATTCCTTATCGTCGTTTTCTAGGTTGACTTTAGTGCCGCCGTATTCAGGCAATAGTACTCTATCGCCGACTTTGACAAGAACTGGAATGAAATCACCGTTCTCCTTTCTGGTGCCGGTACCGACAGCCACCACTTCTCCATGTAGGACTTTGTTCTGCGCCTTCTCCGGGATCACGATACCTCCCGCAGTCTTCGTAATCGCTTCCGCCCTTTTGATAAGAACACGGTCCAGCAGAGGAACTAAACGTTTCATCGCAGCAGCCATTTCTGTGGTACAATTTGTTGATAATGAAGAAATAAACGCCGCCTTGCACTCTGTATTGAATTCAGATCAGACTTCAATCTAGAAAATTCGCTTGAGTTGAGGCCGGTCAAAAACAATGTCGCTCGGCTCGCTATTCTTTGACATGACAGCCGTCAAAAATTTACCCATGTGTTGTCAGTGTTGCCTAAAACAGTGGCTACTGATTATTCGGAAATAGAATAGTCATTTAGTTTTAATCACAGGTAAGGCGCACAGAACACGAGCATTTATTGAGGTGACCTATGTTTAATGAAAAACATAAATGTATTTGAAATAAAACCACTCCATAAATGCTTTATATTTACTATAGACATCTAGGTAGTATGAACAGAACACGCATGTTGATTATAATAGCACTACTCCTCGATAGATGTCACTACTTGAAATTTAAAGGATAAGAACAAGTTTACATAAGTACCTCTCCAAAATTAAAACTTCCGTTGGGAAATTTATAACCATTCTATTTTCTTAAGGTTTTCTGATGTTATTTAGATCATTTATTAATTTTACAAGTGTGTTCTAAGCGTTATATTTTATTTCAGGAAATTAAGTTGCTTAGAGACTCCTACCAAAAGATGGCAGGGTCAGCTTGGATTGAAACGACGATTCTTGTTGTCAGGCCTTCAATCAAATATTTGATCGGAATTTGGGAATAGTTTTTTGAATAATGTGTAAAACAGTGACTGAGGCTCTTGCCTTAGTTTTATGCTGAGTCGGGGCCCATATTCATGACACACAACATCATTAATATTATGTTCTTAATGTATTGTTTTTGTATGTATCTCTTGTGTAATGTGTGTTGTGAGTGTCTTGAATAAATGTGGTTTCTTTCTTTCTTTCTTTCATAATTATTTATTATTGCGCCGCCTTATCAAACAACAAATAAAAAAAAAAGACCATAAACCAAATACCAAAATCACCGACACGCAAGCATCAGCAGCTTTATATTTTAAGTAGGTGCGCCTCATAGTTTCACTCGCGTGGACTACGGATTCCCGCTACCTCAGTTATACAGCTGAGGTAGGGATTATATTTTTTCTGGACATACAATAATGGCCTATTGACCCGGTTCTGCGGCTTAGCCGTGAAAATGTAACAAACAGAATTGCTTACATATCTATAAAATTGATTCGATTTTTGTTGTATCCCATAGGGACCATATTTGTTTTTGGAAAAAAGTAACCTATTTTTTACAGGTTATAAGATACCTACTTACATTCGGAATTCTATTCAAATCTATCGAGCCGTTTAGGCGTGAAGAGGTAACAAACATCAAACACACATCATGTAATCGCATTCCGTGGTCTTCCTTGCCTTTTTTGTAATTTACTGGAATATTGAGTTGAAGTGTTCATTCAATGCTTTGAATTACTTGCATTGAAAATATGTTTGTAAAAATAGGTTTGATTATTAACTGATATTAAATTAAAAATGTAATACTTAGTCCCTTATTTCCTTATACCAACATATAAGGTTATTTAAGTTTTAGTTGTCTAACTTATCTTGGATTTTTATTATATTTCTTCTAACCATGTTGTTTAATAATATATTTATTAAATTATGTCATAATCAGGGTGCTCGTTGCATATTTTTTCGTTACATTATGTATTGCTTTGATTATAGGAAGTAGCTTAGCAGACGTAACACAGGTGACCCTAGCACGGCTGCTAATGGCATTTTATATTGCTTTCATATACATATGTATTTATCTATCTTTATCCATGTATTCTAGTAATGTATAATGTATTGTAAGTGTTTTGTGCAAATAAATAAAATAAACAAATAAATAGAGTAAGGAAACTCATTGGTTAAAAGCCCAATATATATGCTTTAGCTTTATCATTGGCAAGCCTGACTGCTGTCAGGTGAAATCTATATTGATATACGACCCCGGTCTTAGAGGCACCCTTTACGAACAAGTAAGTAAATAGGTTGAGATGAGACCTGACCCTTATTTGCATCTTACCCTTTAATCCCTGTATGCTTCTCTTTCCTGGACACTATGACTTGAGCGAATGCCATGGCGACAGCATGTATTAGATGAATGTTTACCTACTTAACATTTGCGCTGCCAAGAAAATAACTGAAATGTTACCAGAAGCACAGCCAGGCGGCTGTATGTAGGTAGGTACTTAAGCGCCAGTCAACCTCTAAGTCTAGACTAATCTTATTTAGTGCAGGGTTGGCCCATACCGGCCATCGAGGCAATTCCGAGGATTTTTAATTCGGCCATGAGCCAACGTCAAATCTCAATTAAAAAATTGTGGCCGTTGGTACTAATAACAAAGAAACTAAAACCTTTCTCAATGCTAAAAGTAACGGTTTACTCCTTTAGTTAGTGGATATACTATGTTATAGAGTGAGTTAGTGGTCAATCGCTAGCGCCTTCAAATATACAAAAAGACAAACTTCCTGCGAGACTTTTTCGTGATGCAGTAAGGTTGTCACGTGAGTCAGTGTCGCCTCGGTTATGTTTCCTGGACCCAGTACGTAGTCAAGTACGTGAAGCCAACCGGCTTTGCAACGTGCGGTGCTGCGCCGAAGCCGACGCGCCGCCAAGTCTGCACCACACCTGCGTGCACCTCAAGGTTCACGATCACACCTACACATCACGTGTTACCTTGATTTCTGAGCTAGTGATGTCGAATTAATATCGAGTTTTAAAATCGCCAAAAAAACAAATGTTACTCGTCAACATTTTGGTCAATCGTCGAGTCGAGCCAGCTCTGAAAAGTTTTGGAAATTACGATATTTTTTCGGTCCAGGACTATCTAAGACTAAACGCCATATATAGTACGAGTGGAGGATACCCTAGAAAATTCATGCTTTTGAGTGTTAAATTTTTTGGTATAATTTGTTTCCCCCTTTTCAGTGACCTTTGCTACTCACGGGATAAATTGTCATTGTGTATGTTCTCCGACCCGCAACTATAATATCGTCAAGGTATGCGTAGCACTTTCCAGTTATTGTAGTGTAACTCAAAACCCGCTTGTCCTATTTTGATGAAATTTTAAATGGGACCACCATGGAAGTATATTCTATCAAACAAAAAAAGAATAATCAAAATCGGTTCATAAACGACGAAGTTATCCGCGAACGCATAAAAAAAAAAAACTGTCGAATTGAGCAACCTCCTTTTATTGAAGTCGGGTATAAACAAACATAAATGGGTACATAGCGCTTGTTTTTCGCCGATAATATTTTAATGAATGATTAGATGTGTATGAATCTTGTCAAAAGGGTAGTGCAGTTCAATAACAAAAGTAGCATGCCACAAATAAATTAGTAAAAAGGAATTCGGCAGATTCTACTGTTTTTATAAAAAAATGTTAAAAGACCGCGTTTTACTCACACGTGAAATATTCCCATTATGCAGGCGTATATCGCAAACGGCTCACGTGTATTTCGTAGGGTGACTATGGGCTCAGGAAATTCTAACACGTATAAATTACTTGTAAAATAATAAGTATACGTACTTATTCTCTTCTCTATCGAGTACTCCGTCAAGAGTGACAGTTCTTGACAGAGTAGTCGTGGTCATCATGATGTATTTTTGGAATACTACCTTCTACTCTGCCTTGGACAACGAAATCCTCGATGGAGTTGTGGTCCTGACACGATACATCACCGAAGAACTCTAATATCCATGTGTAAGCAAGTACTTGAAGCATAAACACTGGTAGATAATATGGATATTTTTTTAAAGGTACAATAAGCTTACCTTTGACCGCTGTCTCACCGTGTCGACCTATTGTGTACATGGGCGGCATAATGAAAGCGTTCGCATTGATCGTAGAGTGTACCTATGCGGTCTTATCCGATCAAAGTACGCTGCGGCTATTGGATAAGTGACTGCTGTCGGCATTTTCAACTGAGCGCTTCCGTGTTCCAGCTGAGTTGATCCCGGTTGACGGTAGGACCATTTCTCGGATTGGGCTTTGTACGACTAGCGCTACCAATATTTACGGAGATCGAACAGTTCCTTACTTGCTCCCACGTTTAGTTAATAAAATATATTGATTTAATTAGCAGCATTACCCCAAAAAAATTAAATTAATGACCTATTTTCTGCAGCAATTCAAATGCTAATTACTTAGAACGTTCATTACTATAGCATGCTTGACGGTAAAATTTTATATCCATAAATTAATTCTCTTATTAAAATCTTAGCTTAAAATAATTTATCCAGTTCAACATAATTATAGGGTTATATATAAACCGTATTGGTTACAAATGCTATGTAATATTCCTTTTAAAATATAAATTAAGTTCATTGAATAATCTGTCGTCAGAGGTCTGAAAACTCTGATTGAGCTGGCATTGGCCTTTCCACTGGTTTGCACAGGCCAACACTTCTTTCTCTAGCGCCCCGTGTCGCAGCGTACGCATGTAACCGGCTGAAAGTTCTTGGCGACGAGGCATATTTCTTGTTATATTAAACTAGCGGTCCGCCTCGGCTTTGCACGGGTAAAACATTTCAGATTTAAAAATTATATGGATTCCTATTTAAAAAATAATACTAAAGCCTATGTCAACCGGGGATAGTGTAGCTTCTCAACAGTGAAATAATTTTTCAAATCGGTTCAGTAGCAGCGGGGCATATTCAATGCAAATAAATAAACAAACAAACAAACTATCACATTTTTCCTCCTTATAATATTATTATAAGGAGGAGGAATTATAACCTTATAATATTATTATTTGACTTGATTAACAAAGCGGGCGTTAGACGAAATATGTTTGATAACCTCCGGTTTACGGCCACGTCTCTCCATGTGAGAAAGGTCACTGTCCCAGCAGTAAGATCACGATCATTGAAAAATAATCACATTAAACAAATTAATCTACGTAAATAATGAGTTTGAAGCCATCTCTAATCATCAATCATGGGCACACTGTAACAAAAAGCTTGCAATAATAGCCCACGCGGATATTCAAAGAGTAAAAAATAACACAACAAACAATCCTCCGCGCTTTATACAGCCTATATGAGTTAAGCCACTTTATGCTGACCGAATGCTTTGCAATATGCAATCGTAATGTCTGGTGATAAAGTGGTTTTTGGATCCCGTGATTGAGATAAAAAGTGTGAATGGTTCTGTAGTAAAGATCGTGGTTTCTCACGACTGCGACGGCACAGGTGCGCATCCGGCTATCTCGGGATTAGTATCTCAAGCGAGAGGTTCTAATGATGGTTCACAGATAATTAATAATAATACCAAAACTTGTCGCCGTTCTTTATTGATTCAGGGAGCCTAATCTAGGTTTTTGCGAGGCTTGTGTGCAGCAGGAGATTTCCCATAGCTGGAATAATGTTGATAATTGAGGGTCTTTTTACTTTTACTGTAGTACATGCAAAGATAAAGATAATTTTCTTGAAAATGGATCCACACAATTCATACACATAGTATTCGGAACACTTAAAAGTTGTCCTAATCATTGAAATTATTACCAGAAACAGAAATCCAAAAACAAGGGAGCTATTTACAAATAATAATGTACAATGTATTGCCATTGAATTGAATTTGAACTGCGATAGTTTTAAAATTAAATGAAATATTATTTTCAAACATGACATCCGATAAGGGATAGAACATTTGAGTTATCTATAGGCTGACAATAGCTAGCGGATTGCTTAAATGTTATTGTAGTAGCTGTAGTATAGTGTCGTAGTGTATAGTTATCAGAGTTTTATTTTAATAAAGGCACCGGCCTGTTTCATTCATGTAAGCCAATGTATTGCCGAGGACGCGGTGGTACCGGCCTAGAATAGTATTCCCCCATCTCTTACCGTGGGTGCCGTAAGAGTCGACTAAGGGACCACGTACCAGAATATGTCCAGCAGTGGATGTACTATGGTTGAGATGTTTATGCCAATATTAGAACTTAAGAAGACTATCATATTTTCGCGCTTGCTGGAAAGCTAAAAATTATATGTATTATATAACTAGCTGACCCGGCGAACTTCGTACCGCCTAACAGGCGATTTTTTTAAAATAATTAATCTGCTATTCGGGACACCGGGTCAGCTAGTGAGATAAAAAAAGAAAAAAGAAAGTTGATAAGTCAACAATTACATTATGTCAAAAAATGAAACGTCACTCAATTGTTTTGCATTCCCGGAACCCCTCCACTAACACTTAAACTTTATGTTATGGTAATAAAGTTCAAAGTTTTTACGAATCTTTTGTATGGGAATATAAAAAAGCGTTGTTTTTAGACATTTTCAGGCATTTTTTTCAATTTTTCTCTACGTAAGAACCATCGTCGTCATCATCATCATCATCTCAGACATAAGACGTCCACTGCTGGGCATATGCCTCCCCCATTGCTTTCCACGAGGAGCGGTTGGAAGCGGGCCGCATCCAGCCTTTGCCTGCGATTTTAGTCCGGTCGTCTGTCCAACCATCCTCGTACTTCAAGGAATATTATAAAAAAAGAATTAGCGAAATCGGTTCGGCTGCTCTCGAGATTTGCGCTTAGCAACACATTCAGGGATTCATTTTATATTATAGAAGAAGAAGATAGGTAACAAGCAGAGGGTCATACTGGCGGTCCACCTAATGGTAAGCGATCACCGTCGCCGTCGCCCATGGATGGATATATGTAATCCAAAATGTAATGTAATATCCAAATAATGTAAAAAAATATTAAAATGATACAATACAAAAACACTTTATTGCACACCGGTCACAAAAAAACAACAATAAAAATAAAACATATTCCTAACCAAAGTACAATTCGCGGCCTTATCGCTTAAAGCGATCTCTTCCAGACAACCATTCGACGGAAATAATATATTAGGAGTCTGGAAGTTCGGTGATACAAAAACAGCTAATATTTAATATAATATAATCTAATATAACTAACATAATATACAATAATAAATAATATATTATAATATATATTATAGTGATAGTATACAATTATATTAACTATCACTATGTTTAATTACTAATAACGAATACAATATAATTAAACTCTTCAAAATGTAACACAGTAAGTATTCATTTACACAAAGCTCAGGTACACATATGGTGTTCATATTTATTTATACATATAATTACAAGTTAAGTGTGTTGAGGACGGGGAGTTAAATAAAATAATTTAACCTGGTATTTAAACGATTTGTCATAAAGTGAACTATGATGAACAGGTGTTGCTAATTGAAAATTTTCGGATGACCTAAGGCAGAGATCATTGCAAGAATGAAGGAATTGAAATCTTTCTTTCAAATATCTTGGGGAAAAGGGGTTGTACAAGATATTATATAAAAGTGAAAGGATATGCGTATTCCGGCGAAGGCGTATAGGAAGCCACTTGAGTTTTAAGCGAAATTCGGAAACGTGGTCATATTTTCGGAGCCCAAAAATAAACCGTATACAATAATTTTGGAGATGTGGAATGATGTCGTTTGAAGATATCAAATTTGATTCAACTCTTCGACTATATTGATACCTATTAAATTTCAAACAATAAACGAATAATTCGTAAAGATGTAACTAACAAACTGTACCTATATTTAATTTTTCATAGCAACTATTTTCCAGGGGACAGTTTGTTAATTTATATCGCTCCTCATACTAAAAAGTAGGGGGTACGTGCGCAGTTTTTTTTCCTCCAAGGTTATCGGGTCTTATAAGCCCCTTAAAAGTAGAAATAGTAATATTTATATACTTTACTGAGTAAGCGTTGTTACGCTTTCGTATAATTTCAGACTGTGAAATAGTAAAATGTACAGATTTTACTATTTCACTGCCTGAAGATTTACAAATAAAATAGGTGTATATATTTGAGAAAGTCGATCGAAGTTAAAGTTTACAATAATCCCTTATTTCCTAGTGATCGATTTAAAACTATTGTAAGCGATAGTTAGGATATGTGGTGGAAAAACCAAATAGCATTTAGAACATTTTGTCGCTTTTTACTTTAAAATATATGTCAATCCTTTAATTTCGCATTTATTAAAGGGGTGCATCGTCTACCTACAACGATATTGTTTTAGTTTGTATTGCGGATATACCATTTCAACCTATTATTTTGACGCAAACAATGACACAAAGTATCGAAAATCACTAAAACTGTATTGTTATCTGATATGTTCTCATATTATTATGTGCTATTATACGAAATGACCCTATTGGAAATTTACTTTAGCGCCATCTAATCAAAATCATGTGTATCATCGCCTACTTGCCTGCTCCGGCAGAAAATACACAGTTCAATGTCTCCTTGGGTTGGATATTTACATTTGTTTGAGATTGACAGTGGTAGTTTTGCCTTTTACATCTGACGGTTCTGTGTCTCACTACTCAGTTTAGTAAACAATTTTAGTTGCAATGTCAGACCCTATCGTCAATACCGAGCAAGGTAAATTGAAAGGAATATGTACGAAGACTGACAATGATATTATTTACTATACTTTCAAGGGAATACCGTATGCAAAACCACCGGTCGGCAAACTAAGATTTACGGTAAGTCAACCTCATTTTTTATTTATGTACTGCGCAGTACTCTATTTAGTTTATGAATTTTACTCAGAGGCTTTGTGAATCCATAGCTAATTTATTGTACCTATTACTATTGAAAATATGAAGTCTCCTTTCTCACTAGGTATAAGTACCTACCTATCTGTTATATATCTGTTATACTCTGTAATTGCACATCCTTCTTTTTATTTATCACACTAATATTAAAAAGGCGAAAGTTTGTATGTTTGTTGCTCCTTCACGGATGAAGAGACGGAGCGGCTGAACGGATTTGCATGGAATTTCGAATGACGATAGACTGCTCCCGTGGGATGACAGAAAAATACAAAATCATCAATATCACGTATCATTTCAACGCGGGTAATACCAATATTTTCGATTTTATTTTATTTATTTAACGCGCTGCCTGAACCTATACGTAACGCAGATTCACTATGTATTTATAATTAAAAAAATAAAAACGAATTACAATACTACAGCTACTACAAAAACATTGGAGCAATCCACTAGCTATCGTAAGCCTATAGATAACTCAAATGCTCTACAACCGATACCCGTTGGCAGCGCGCCCAGAATGCTAGCAGCTTCGCCACGTTGAATTGAAATGCTGATCCGTTGAGCCAAATATGTGCCAGCATTTTTGTCACGCGTCGCATCGATCATAAGTTTTAGAAATAAACTGAATAACTTTCTTATTGACCATGACATGGTACCGTATACGATTAGTGAATGTATTCCGAAATTTTAATTGCCATTGGTATCTTAGATTTCATTGGCTTATTGTAAGTAATTATCGTTGTAAACCTGTAACACGAAAATAACAGTAATAACTATTGCTCTAATAGTTTATAGAATTAAATTGTATACAAATTTGTTTTTGAAGAGCAGGATACGCTTTTGACTTTATGCAGATATATAACTTATTATTATAATTGACGTGCAATTTCTTATTGTCAATTAATAATATTAATATCAATAAAAAACATAGCGCTTGCCAGATGCTTGTCAGATTTAGTGTTTCTAAGTCCACGGGATTGTAATTGAGAAAATACACATACACATGTTCACCTGACAAGTAGAAAGCCCAACCAAAATGACCTGTCTTTTTAGGAATATAATTTTTTTTGTTATAAATAATGTCCTATAAAAATTTCAAGTTGCCTCAAATCCATTTTTTCATATTTTTGGAAAATATTTTTGTACGCGCCTGTCAATATAAAAACGCCGACTAAATGGTCTGGCTTAATTTTTATTTTATTTTATAAAACTTAAACTACAACATAATATAAATTACATGTTGCCTCAAACATAATTTTTGAAGAAAAAAAAATTTTTGTTTTAAATTTAGTGGTTTATTTAGCCCCGCTACTCACCAGCCAGGTCTGTAGTTCCGAGTTGGGATATATCAGGAGATCAGGAGAGGTATGGAAATAGTTTTCAGCTTGCCTCAAACACCTACCCAAAAATTGGTGCCAGCTCTCGGACTAATACTTATAATTACCAGGTTGAAAATCTCCTGTGGAACCCGAATCATACTTCAAAAATTCGACAAATTTATTTTATTTTGAATTTCGTAAAATTATAGCAGCTTTTACATAAATTGCTGGTTCTGTGGTTCACCTTGGTATTTACAGGGTACGTTCAAAAACCAGTTATAGGTACAGTGTATTTTAAATAAATTCCATCACATAAGAATTGAGACCAAGCAATAACTAATTATACGAGTAGTATCCCAATTATAAAAATAAACTGTTTCTTAGTGTTAAAAGTAACACAGTAAAGAAGAATTTCGATTCTTCCGATTTTTGAGTCAGAAAAAGAGCTGAACTTGCCATGTAATACCACATAGTTGAGGTTTCAGTTATTGACTTAGTCGAGTTACTTACTTGTTGGTTTTAGATTCCAGAGCCACCAGAATCATGGGAAGGAGTAAGGGATGGTACAATTGATTGCAATATTTGTGCCCAACTAGACAAAGCAACTGGCAATGTAGTTGGCGATGAGGATTGTTTATTTCTTAACGTCTATTCTCCAAAGTTACCAGATGCTACCTCTCCGTTATTACCAGTGATGGTATTTTTGCATGGGGGAGGATTTGTATTTGGTGACGGAACTGACTCTGCACATCTTGGTCCCGAATACCTCATTGAAAAGGATGTCGTTATGGTATCACTTAACTACAGACTTGGCATTCTAGGATTTCTATGCCTGGATCGAAATGAAGCGCCTGGAAATATGGGATTGAGAGATCAAGTCGCAGCTCTCAAATGGGTTCAGAAAAATATATCTAACTTTGGAGGAAATCCTAACAATGTTACCATTTTTGGTATAAGTGCGGGCGGTGGATCTGTTGAGTATTTACTTCTTTCCCCTAAAGCGAAAGGCCTGTTTCATAAAGCTATATCGCAGTCTGGATCTTCTTTACTACACTGGGCACAAAATACTAACGTGAGCGCTTTAGCTTGGAAGATTCCAGCATTAAAAGGGAAAACAATAACAGACGATGATGAACTTCTCAACTACCTTCGAGATATGCCTATTCAAGAACTTATAAAATCCTCAATAGCCGCTATCCAAGCCGATAAGTTTCGAGGAGGTATACATTTTGGATTTGTCCCTACCATAGAGAAACCTTCTATTTCGGAGCCATTTTTGAGCAAACCTACTTATCAAATGCTTGCTGATGGAGAGGTTAGCAACGTCCCATACATGACGGGTATATGCACTCGAGAGGGTCTCTTAATGGTATCTCATGGTTCAGCAATTCTTGAAACATTAGAAACGGAAAAGGCATTTTTAAATCACTTTCCATTCGATTTGGATGATGTTGAGAGACATGAAATTGAAACAAAACTACGAGACATTTATCTAAAAGGAGAGCACACTTCTAATGAAGATAATGCTTTTGCAATTGATTTCTTCAGCGACACAGATTTTTTGGGCGGCGTGTATACATCGGCTAAGCTCATCGCCAAACATAATTATCCTGTATATTTCTACGAGTTTGCTTATGACGGTGCATTAAACTATTTGAAGAAAACTTACAACATAAATAAAGATGGTGCTTGTCATGGAGATGATGGTGGTTATTTGCTTAAAAATGCTAATTTGACTGATAAGCTTTCTGAGACTGACAGATACGTAAAAAGTATTATGACTGAATTGTGGACGAACTTTGCGAAAAACGGGTAAGATTATATTTTTATTTTCATGGGATAAGGTGACGGAACAATGAAAAGACCCACAGGATGTTAAGTGGTAACCTCTGCCTATAGACTATATACAGATACAATTCATAAGAACTGCAATGCGCCGCGGCGCAGTGCAGTTCTATATGCAGTTCTTTCCAACTTGGAAAGAACTGCACTTGGAAGATTGACCAAAGTTGGTCAGTCTCATGTGCCTGTTATTTCAACGGAAACCATACCCTTCAAATCGGAACGCAGAAATTTATTTCAACGGAAACCATACCCTTCAAATCGGAACGCAGAAATGCGAATACTACTGCCTGGCGGTAGAAATAATTATGGCGGCAGTACTTTCCCGGGCCAATTCTCACATAGAGTGCAGCTACTTACTCTAAATATTGTGTAAGTTATTCGGCAATTAAAGGCAATTTATTTCTACGCTTGTAGATTGTATTCATGTTTTCATTTCATGTAATTTATTAGTATTCAATTTTTCGTGTATGGAAATACACGTCAAAAATAGAATCATCATCATCATAAATCACGGGGGCCTGTTCCTGATGCATTCTTGGATATAGCTCAAACATAGAATGAATATAAATCATCATCTAATTGAAATAAATTAAAGATATGCTCATTTAGTGTCACATCATTAATTAAAATATACCTTCTAAGTACAAAAGTATTTCACCGATTTCTTTGTGGTTTTATCGCAACATTCCTTTCAAATTTGCGGTGGTTTTAAAATTAAAATATCGTTGACAGTAGACCTCGTCAACATATATGCGGGCTGGTCAGCTTCTAAATATTACATTTTATTATATATATTATAGCCTTATAAAATATGACTACTAACTGCTTGGTGGTCAATAACGAGACGGTGTGGTCGAAGGCAAAATCACTTGAACCACATAAGCCTAGAACTAGCTCTCAAGACTTGGTGCCTGAACATACCGGGTGCCTCGTGACAGTTTTTCAAACTTGAGGGTAATAGCTGGCCAGGCAAGCACAGAAAATGCCATCATCCTATGAATTTGATAATGGTGCTGCCTTCACCAGAAGCTCAAGTCTTTTGTGAGGATTGAACCAGCGTCCGTCATATTTGCTGCCGGCGCTCTCATATCTATGCACTATTTTTGCCTGCTAATTTGTGTCCTAATCCGAGATGAGGCGGTAATATCGGCCTCTTTGGCTGTTGCTAGACAGCCTTATGAAGATAAAAAAATATAGTACATTAAAAATTTCGGTTCTGCTTTACAGTGAACATAAATATACCCCATTAAGGGACTATTAAACTTTTAATTTCGGGAATAAGCTTGCTATACTTGTTGATCTAAATTATACTTACTGAATTACCGATTGATTTTTTCAGGAATCCCAACCCGCAAAAGGAAAATTTAATTTCAATAAAATGGGAGCCAATTACTGACACCAGTTTGAATTGTTTCGTTATAGACAAGGAACCATATACAAAGAGCGACCTCTACTCACATAGAACCAAGTTGTATGAACAGCTATACGAAAAAAAATTCAAACACCAAGATTTGTAATTCATTTACCTCTATTATACTTACATTCATTACTGCTAAATTTGATTTTGATATTTATTCCCCTACTTATAAAGTAAACAGTTATCTTATTATTAGTATCTCAGACATAGAACTTCACCTAGAACCCATAAAATGCGCATAGACAAGAATAGAATATAAAAGGTGTTACACGCAAATACACGGCGCGAGTGCATAAATCGTAGACGTGATCCATCTAAGACCGCATAGCAAAGGAGATAGCGGTCAAACGTCTGCTTCTCTATTATAAAAAATACAATACAAAATGCCCGCTCAGCCGTCTTAGCGTTGAGCGGTCACAAATACACTACAGACACAAACACACACGCAATTTATTTTTTTATATTAGGATTAGTTTAATGCAATGTCCACTAACTGCGGGGGTGCAAGACATACTTCGCGCAGACAAAGCGAAGGCAAGGCAATGGTCTCAGCTAAGGATCTCAGAACTGAGCCTCGTCTGGATTGAATTGGAATGCGCTAATACCATTACTGACTACGACAATCGGTGCGAGTGGGTGGCATGCGCTACTAATGTTTAGACATGGCATTCCATTATCTACTCACTTTATTGACATTTGTCTGTTAAAATATGGTGTTATATATAAAAAATTGATATAAGACTCCGACTCCAACACATCAGGCGTTACCGCTACATGGTAGATACCATGGTGGCGTATATCCGTACGTCTGATTGACCGGTCATAGGATACGCAGGTATGTTGAAACTGCGCACAACGCACAAGCCGAGCGAGCGAAGCGAGCATGCCGCGGCAGCGGCTGGCAAAGCGCTAAAAATTATGTGACGCAGATCACTAGGTTCACCAACACCTCCCCTACACGATACATTCTGAAGTATCAAAGTAGTAAGTGATAGCAAATGGTTTGTTGTATTTTGCAACAAAGTTTTTCTAAGACTTTTTTCCCATAGCGTTTGTAAAGTACATATTGACCAACAAACACCAAACTGCGCCTGCTCAAGAAAAACAAATTTATTTAAAGCTATTTTCACCATTCGGTAACATCTCTTCAAGTCTCTTCATCTCTAAAGTCACACAATGTAACATTAACCGTAGTTCTCCAATTCATACTTTGTTGGACAAATAGCGTTAAATGAAGTAATTAAGGCGTTTTAATTTAAGGTCATCTATTTAGAAACCAATATATTTGGATAGATAGCACTACGTCAAAAATAATATTATTCTTCAACAAAATGTAATAGTCCTCTTTAATCCTCATACCTCAAAAATAATATTCAATAAAATCATAATTCTCATTGCTGTATGGAAATCTATAGCATACATAACTTTTTATCACAGAATATTCACGAGTTTCACCTGTATGTTGGCCACTGAAAAGAGCGAGCGCCAACTTTATGACTGCCATATCTATCCGCATGTAGTGCATCGCTGTCGGGTCACAGAGTGGAGCAGACTGGCCGTCGGCGCCAGCGAGTCGCGGTGTGAAATACTCAGGTGCATCGGAACCTGCCCACGGATTTTATACAGGATGTTACGGAACGAAAATCTTTATAAAAACATTGGTAAAATGTAAACTCAATTATTCGTTTATTTCTTCAAATAAATGACGCAAATAAGTAATGTGCATGAATTATTCTTTGTGTCTTTGTGTTATTGCCTGTCTGTGATGAATGAAAATCATAAAAACAAAAAAATGGGTTTAGTGTTTAAAGTTAATATTGTATAATTTATATGTTATAATATTATTTCATTTCAACTACTCTTTATAATAATATTTATATAGTAGAGGTACGAAATAAAAGCATGAACTTATCTTCGTATATACTTTGGTTTTATACATTTATAGATTATGATTATGAAGAAAGATGGAAAAGAACGGGTCATGTGCATTTTGTGAAAATCTATGAAAGGATCCAAAACGTGTCAGTTCTACTCAACGTTTGTAACTGCAACAGCATGTGTTGCTGCAAAGAAAGGAAAAGGCGTCACTGGCGGAATTAATTCTTCAACTCAAATTTATTTAAGGCTGACCCATACTTTGCTACAAAAAGATGCTTACTATCCTGTGGGATAATTTATTTATTTATTTATTAACATTCACACAAGGTCTTCAGGTCCCAAACTAGGCAGAGCCTGTACTATGGTAACCTGATGACTGATATATATACTTATATACATATACACACCCAGACACAGGTCAAACAGACATGTTCACACAAATGTTGGACCTGTCCGGGAATCGAACCCGGGACCAGCGGCTCAGAAGGCAGAGTGCCACCAACGGCGCCAACCGGCCAGTGGTGGCACTGGCATAATAATGTGACAGACATTACTCGTAGGCGCAACAATACTGCTATTTGGAATATATTGTTGAATATAATATAAACGCTAGATCTATACAGTACCTATATATAAAAAAGAGTGTCTCGCACATAAACATTTTACATTATATTATAACACCAATTGTATTTGCTAATAGTTAAAAGATTCAAAGTTTGTATAAACTCTTACTTGTTTGGTCACTTATAATGCTGTACCTACTGCATTGACATGAGCACCCTATAAGCGAAGGCGTCCGGATCCTTTCACAGCGCGGCTCTGCGCGTGAGTCGTGATTTGATTCCCACAGAGCGCGCCGACCGTATTATTGTTCTTTTTCTATTCCAAATTTGAAATGCTTAGTTTTGTTTTGATTTTATAAACGGCCTGTTATATTTATATTCTATTTGGCATTCAGTTCTTTTCGAAATGACTGCTTAATTTCTATATAATGTAATACTTAAATAGGTTTTCCCAACAGCATGCCCTCAACGACATAGTCCGTAGAGCCCTTGTATCGACAAAAATCCCCTGCGTACACTAGCTCCCGGTTCTCAGCAGATCTGACAGTAAAAGGCCTGACGGCCTGACTTTCGTGTCGTGGAAGAACGGAAAATGCCTTATTTGGGACGCTACTTGTGTCAGCACTGTTGCTGCCAGACGGAGCAGCTTAGCCGCACTGGACACAAGGAATAAACGATATAAGTAAATCACTCAATTAACCAATAAAATAAATGCTCATCCTAATCTGACCCCATAGTGATCAGAACAATCGATAAAATCGAATTCTCCGAAATTAAACTAATATTAAATATGAAAAAGTTTGCAAGTCTGTTTGTGTTAGTATATGTTTTGTTTGTTCACACTCAACGCTAAGACGGCTTAACGAATTTGTGTGAATTTCAGCAGTAAGATCCATAGGGCCTTAGAATAGCATATAGCATCATATAACATCACGAGAAGCTACGGGAAAATACCACCAGATTCTATGACCAGATTCATTGATATGGTCCTGTTAAAAGCGTGCGTATCTATATAAAAACAGATATTCTTTAAGCTTACTTAAATCAATTTGCAGGGAAACAAATGCCTAAAGTGTATAAAAATATTTGGAAAATAAAACGTTAGTCTCTATCAAAATTTGCCGCCACAATTATCACTAGATTTTATCCATGCTTCCGTATTACATTGCAACACTGCATTACGAATTCGCTGCATGACCCCACATGGAGCCTAAAACGCATGATTCTCTCGAACACCTGCACCGACAATCAAAGAACGGTCAACGCTTACAATACCGGCTCGCATTCTACCCGAGACTTTGCACTCACCAATCGTGACTTGTGTTACATGCCTGTTAAATGTTCTGAGTCATTTGATGACTTGGAAGAGTTGGAAGCTGCATACAATTTACGGAACAAACATAACTGCAGAAGTCGGAATAATCAGAAGTGAAAATTCATTAAAGGTATTTTTTTATATTTGTTTATCTGTAGTAATGGTAATACTAGTTATATTTATAAATAGTTTTTATTAGTCAACAACAATGATGTTTACTAAAGATGACATATATTCATACTGCGCGGTGCTCAGATTTTGTTCCTTTACGACATAAACATGCTCATTGCGACAGATAATACGGTACAATTAATATAGAAAAGGATAGACTTGCGCTTGAAATACGCGTCGCAATGAAAATTACTACAATTGACTTAATTTTGCCGCCTCAGTTTCCGAATGTAGATAAAAGTATGATAAAAACAAGATTCATACCTAAACATCCGTCGCATCGTCAAGTCAAAGACTACGAGCAATGATATCCTAGCGGTGTCAGCGTCGGCTGTCAAGTTGACGGTAACTGGTTTGATTCCCACTTAAGGTTGAACTTTCGCCAAGATACCATCGTTATCGAATTACAAGCGTTGTGCTAGGATTTTTGACTTTCCAATTGCTCGCCCTACTTGTCTGAAACTGTCATCAAGCACAGAGTTTGACGGTCGTTGTGGCTTCGCTAATCGCGACCCTGGGTTCGAATCCCGGTCTTGGATGTTTGGGTAATGTGATTACACACATGTGGGGACACACACTTTCCATGGCTACCGAGACACAGTAGATCCTAGTGCGGGGGTGTAAGTGTGAATGCGTTTGTATTGTTATATAAACACACGATACCAAAGTGTGTTCAGACAGTCAATGAACATTCTTGATCTAACTTTCGACCATATCGTTACTGACTAATCAAGTAAGAAAGTGGACATATTGTAGATCTGTTAGACTTCACACTAATATTATAAAGGTGAAAGTATGTTTGTCGTTTGTATGTTTGTTACTCCTTCACACTGAAACGGATTTGACAGCTCAACACGTTATTAGTAAGTACTAGTTATTTTGAAATTTGTTTTAATAGCCAACACACCATTAGAGCTCTGGTATTTATTATACAAGAGGGTTTTCCTCGATTCAACTAATTTTTATCATTCGATCCTGAATTGTCAAACTCTTTCTATTTTTCATAATCTCATGACGACAAATAAAAAAACCAAACAAATAACAAATCAAAAATCGATCCACGCTTTATATAAATACATTTCAATAAAAAAACAGGCCTTTAGACATAAAAGCCTGTTATTTTCTGATAGAGTGAGAATAAGGGTTACCTGTTGTTAATAAACAACAGGTAACCCTTATTCTCACTCAACCACTCGAACTAGCTAAAATTCTTTACAATGAAATTGCTCGTACCAATTCTAATCACGCCGAAATTCAAATTTGCATGACTCCATACTACGCTATTTCTACTATTAACCGAAATTAATTCAATTGCGGTTAGTTTTAGTCGGTTGCAGATAAATTGCAACTATTTTAACTAAAACTACCCGTATTTTTTGTTAAAAGATCTGAGTTTAGTGATGTTATTTATAAGCGTCATACTAATTTGGTCGCTATCGTAACTACATAATTTATATAAGAACTTGTCGCACTTATCTCATTTTCCAGAATTTTAGTATAGTTTAGTTGAAAAAGATACCAATTTCGTAATTAGTTTATTTACCTCTAGCCTAATTATACCTGCAGAAATTACCTCGAAAAAAAGGCGTAAATCCTAGAAATTACGGTTTACGGCCAGTCGGAAATAAATAATAGTCGGAACCCTCTGACTTATTACGTGAGTAACTCTCGTGTTTTATACATTCATAATTTGTCAAAACACGTCAGTTTTAATAACAAAATTGAATCAATGTCCAGGAAAAATGAGGAATTATCGAGGAAAACCCTCCTCTTCTGTAATGGCAGGTTGCAGATAGTACCTACTGTATATTTTATACACTAATAAAATTGTTCTTGCCATTTGTCGATACAATTCGATATCTGAATGGACATTACACCTCAATTATCAAAAAGCTGACATTTGGCTCATTTAGTACTTGCCTACGCTAAATAAAATAATGTAATGCATTGTGCACAATTGTACCCATATTTGTTAACAATGGCCGGGTTTCAATTGACATCTGGTAGATCTACGATTCACAAACGGCATTGTTCGGGGACCTTCATAGAGGTCTTGATAAATAGATTTTATGACGTGGGATCAAAGTTCAAAACTGATCGCAACTAGTTCAATATCATAACAACACGTTTAGCTCCTTAAATTAACCGTATTAAAGTTTCGTTTAGAATACCAGTTGGAGTCAACGTTGCAGATTGCGAATTGCCACTTGTGACATAATCGCGCGTATAAGGGGTGATAGATATTTGCACTTTTTATGTTTCGACAGTTGGTACACATGATTTAATTTCATGACATGTCTATTTGTGTATGTTATGTTAATACATAATGGCGATGGTATTATTAAGAACAAGTTATAAAAGAATATTAGTCTGTGAAACTGTATCATAATAAGGGTTCTTAAAACACGAGTAGGCGAGTTTTTTTATAGCATTACACGAGTGTTTCAAGACCAAATTATGTGCAGTTTCATACACTACTTTATCTAAACTTATAAAATTTATAATAAAATTTAGGCACAGCATATGTTGCATTTATTTGTAAACGTTTACCGCCATAATCCATTTGCTAATTGCGCATGCGTGTTGTGCCGCGTCCACAGATTATGCATTGCAAACTTGGTCCAGCTGAAGCTATTATGCTGAATGGTAAAAAAGTTACTTTATGATACAGATGCCCATGGAAGAGCTGTATCATAATGTACATTTTTAATTTTTTTCGATATATTGTATAAAAACTGTCATTCAAGTTCTGTTTTTAACCGACTTCAAAACAAGGAGGAGGTTCTCAATTCGACCCGTTTTTTTTTGTTTGTTCCAACTAGCTACTAATCAGCGCATTCAAGCAAACAAACACACTCTTTAGCTTTATTATATAAGTTTATATAGCTAAAGATGTCAAAAATACTATAAATTTCAATAGAAATGAAATAATGAAACCAAAAAATATGTGATTTAACATATATGTATGTATAATATATGTCTCGAAATAATTACATACACTTCCATGTGAAACATTCATAATTACAATAACACATTTTTGGGCTTAACGTACCAAATAAAAATATATAACAACATTACTACGGCAATATTAACTTTAATATTGCCGCGGCATTACAAACATAAAACTCAGTTCGTGTTACAATATGAACGGCAAAATAAATAAAATCTGGTTTGGTAATGAAATAATAAAACAAAAAATTACATATATAATTCAATAAAGTAATTGAAATTCATTGAACCATTCTTGATTAAATGAACCTAGCTTAACATTTTACAATTGGTTTTGTTGATAACTTTGAAAAAAACTGTTATTTAGATTGTAATTACTTACATCCTTATAATCAAACTGACCTACATTAATTGGTTGGGAGCTCTTTATACTTCATACTGTACTAAAAAGGATGCAGTATCAACCGAACTTTGTCGGTCCCTTATCAGACATGTGATGTCACAACACAATAGACATGAATATAATTTACACAACTCTTGCTAAAAAATAACTGCGCGCGTTATCGTATAATACCCCCGGCAAGAGCAGTCAGCACGCCACGCGTGTCGTGTCGTCACGCCGCGTCGCCGCCGCGCGCGTCGTCGCGTCAACGCACGGTCTGCCCGCTTTATAAGTTCGTATTACTACATCACCGCATCAGTCTAACTTTGACATTAACATTACAAACAAGTATCGTGAATAAACAAGCTATGGCGCCTGTAGTAAAACAAAGAGCGAGAGGCCTCGTCGACGGTATCGACAACGAAATAAAATCGTCAGCCTTGGAGCTTATCGGTAGCACGCCGATTGTCGCTCTCGACCGCCTTCACCCCGGACCTGGAAGAATATTGGCCAAGTGTGAGTTTATGAATCCTGGAGCTTCGATCAAATGCCGTTCTTCTCTTCAAATGATAAAGAGAGCTTTGGAATCGGGGGATCTGAAACCTGGTGCGCCAGTCGTTGAGGTAACTTCCGGGAACCAAGGATGCGGTCTGGCCGTAGTTTGCGCTGTTCTGGGTCATCCCTTAACTCTTACTATGTCAAAAGGTAACAGCGCTCAGCGAGCAATACACATGGAAGCTCTCGGAGCAAAATGTGTAAGAGTACCCCAAGTTGAAGGCACATACGGAAATGTCACGCTAGCCGACGTGAAAGCTGTAGAAGCCGAAGGGCTAAAAATCGTCGAGGAAACCGGAGCATATTACGTCAATCAATTCAATAATGAAGCCAACTCCCAATCACATTACGAAACCACAGGGCCTGAGATTTGGAGGCAAACTGGACAACACGTTGACGCTTTTGTAGCCACCGTCGGCACGGCCGGTACCTTCGCGGGAACATCAAAATATTTGAAAGAAGTAAATCCAAATTTGAAGGCGTACGTCGTAGAGCCGGCAGGCGCGGAGCCTATCAAAGGTGACACAGTAACGAAGCCCTTGCATTTGCTGCAAGGATCGGGTTACGGTTGTATCCCAAACTTGTTCAAGTTTGACACAATGGACGGAACGATTTCCGTGACCGATGAGGAAGCAGTGGAATATATGAAATTGCTGGGACACAAAGAGGGGCTATACGTGGGGTACACGAGTGGGGCTAACGTCGCCGCTGCCGTCAAGCTGTTGAAGTCTGGCAAGCTCCCGAGCGATGCGGTAGTAGTCACTACCCTCAATGACAGTGGTCTAAAGTACACCCCTGTACCAAGTGAATTCAAATAATTTGATTATTGCTATAAGAACTAATTATATGACAATAGTTTATTAGTGATTTAAATATTTATAATCTGTAAAATAACTCCCATTCCCATTGTCCACTAAACTTATCAGGTAGGTAATTAGAATTATTAATATTCAGATAGTGAGTTATGTTATTGTTATTTTAATAACGTTTAAGGAACTTTTATATCTTTGACATTAAATTTGACTTGCTATTTATATTTACTTATATATTATGTACTTTATTTTCATCCTATAAACCTAAGCATACATTTGATGGTGGCCGTGGCTCAGTGGTCAGTGACATGACTTCTGGGTTTTCGGGGCCTTGGGTTCGAATCTCAGCAGGGCAAACATTTATGCGATGAGTGTTTGGCCTGGGTCTTAGATGTCTGGGTGATGTTATTGTGTGTGTCCATGTCTCTTGCAACACAGAGAATTCTAGTGCGGGGGTTAGTTTGTAATAAATTGTTGAATTAACAAGAAGCTAGATATTTTTGTTAAATTTTAACCATTTATTTCTCAATCATAGTTCAGTCAGTGGATGGATATAGAGGTTGAGGAAGGCCAAAGAAGGTATGGGTGGACTGTGTGAAGAATGATATGTTATGAAAGTTGTGAGCACTGAGATGACTAACGATAGAAGAAAATGGAAGAGGAAAACATGTTGTCCGACCCCACCTAGTGTCGGATAAGGACAAAAAGACACACTTTTACACACTGGTAACATTTAATGGAGCAGATTATTAGTATTATTTTACTTGTATATTATTATATTTGAATTTTTTGTATCATTATTGGTTTTATTTATGAAATAATATGCTTTACATATTAGCTATCTACACCTACATATAGAAGTATATACACATTTTTAAATGTATACAAAAAGCAGAATGTTAAGATAAGCTTATAGTCTTATGTATAACAAGTGATAATATAGTTTTACGCGGGAAATACACGTGTTACGTGTCGATTGAGGCGCGCACCTTCGACTCTACAATGTCGCTTATAATAACTTAGGCTAAAGACCCCAAAAGGCATAAATATGTAAACCTTGACCGGGCCTGCATGGTTATGCCTTTTTTTATTTTTACAAGCTTTTAAATAACTTGCAATGTATGTGCGGGTGGAATCTTGCAACTGAGAAATTTGGCACACATATGTCTTTGGTGACAATTCGATAATATGGTACCACTGAGTATACTGATAATAGAGCCGGAAGACGGCTATAGGAATTCCTGAACTAAACAAGATAAACTAATCGAAATGGGCTCATTTGTTTTGTCTTGATGAGTTATTCGGTGCTACATAATATTCAGGAGCTGATGATAGAGTCGGAAGGTGGCCATAGGAACTTCTAAACTAAAAAAGATAAACCCATCGAGTTTGGGCATAACCCCACACTCTAAAAGCGTTTGCTGAAACGATGACGGTGGTAATATTTATTTATACATATACCTAAAAGCTTGTTTTAAAAATAGTTTTTAAAATAAAAACTGATTTAGAGACAGGTTATTTCACACTTTTGAGTGTTTAAGTCGGTTCCATTTTTTGGTAATAAAGTTCTTAATTCGTCTATTTTGAGTTAATCTTGATTCAATACTAGATTCAGCTACAGCACGTAATTTTTCATAGCTTGTCAGCTAGCTTGACCATTTTGTGCAAAACCGACATAGGCCGAGCGTAGATTCAACTCAGAGTCGGCGCGCCAAGAATTTAGCAGCTACTATAATTTATAACGTTGTCGTATTGCCATCGAGTCATCCTCGTACCGAACTAAATATGAACATGAAATTAGAATTGATACGTAATCAAACAAAACTATGCAGATATAAAAAATGTGTGAAATAATTATAATAATCGTGCTAAATCCTAGACAACGTCATCACTTTACATCAGGTGAGACAGTTGACAAACGCAAACTTATAATAAGTAAAAAAAAAAGATAGGATAATACTGTCAATCACGGGTTAAGAGGCACGTCTTTAGGTAACCACGACCAATGCAATTTGGTCGAAACGTCGAGATAAATAAATTACTAAATGTTTTTCTCGCGATCAAGCCCCGATTGATTTATTAACGAAGTCTTTAGGTGTCATTCAAGATCTAATTGCTAACTAGATGCTTATCATTAGCCAAATCAATCACAGCTACCATTTATAATGAAGGAGCTAGAATTTGCATGCGCATATAGTACTACACTAATAAGTACACTCATAAGTATTCTATCCAGAGAACTTACAGGAAGACCTTGAATGGACTAGAATATAAATAGTTTTAGAATATGACAGCATTGTGTAAGTACGCCTTATAGAAAATAACTTTATATGTAAATATCTAGCCATCATCATCATTATCAGGCCAGTCATAAGACGTCCACTGCTGGATCTATGCTTCCCCGATTGATCTTTGAAAAGGAACGGTCGGAAGCGGCCCAGCATTTTACTACTGTGTACACTGTGTACTTGTGAGGTACACTGCAGATAAATTAATTATTTTTGTATCACACTCGGACCCCCGTACTGGGATTCCCTGTATCGTGGGAGGCATAGACACACACAATCACAGCACACAAACATCCAAGACACGGGACAAACATCTGCACTCATCGCACAAAATGTTTGTCCCTGCCGAGATTCGAACCCAGGGTCCCGGAGACACAGAAGTCATGTCAATGACAGTAACCACTTCGCCACGGTGACCGTCAAATTTCGTTTACGTTATCCACAAACGTTATCTATATTTTTTAGCAGATATGATTTTGTATGGTGCTCCAACATACATGTGTTTTATTTTTGTTTAATAGACAAATTGAACACTCATGGTACATTTTAGACAAATAATTTCTGGGAAATATTTTGTATTCAACAATGAAGGTGTAAGTCTTAGAAATTATTACATAACCAAAATAAAATATTTCAGTTCACACAATGTCATGTGCCCCGTGACATACTTAGATACAAAGCTTCCTAAAAATATATTTTTTGGGTGGCCTACATGTTAGGAGAGCTTCGCTACGAGCCCTTTGATATGAGTTTTCCTAAGCAGCTCTTACGTAGATAATTTCTTTTTAATTCTTATTTAATTTCTACCACTCCGTCGCAGAACATAAAACTTAGAAACATCAAACATTGCTTAGAAAGTATGAATTTAAAATGTATCACGGGTGCGAAAAACGTAATCGTTTCATTTCATAATATTTAGTAACGATTTTATAAACAAAACTTATAAGCGACAAAAATATGAAAAACTAAAGCATAACCCGTTTAAATAGAAATTGTATGAAACTGCTATAGATAGAACGTTAAAAATACGATATTAAACCTGGCCGCGTTAAGTCGATAGAATTATAATGTTGGTCAAGCACCCATGTGATATCCACCGAAGTTTGTATCGTCATTACGTGATACGGAATACGAATAGTACATTAATCTCCGTTGACATCAATGTTACGTGGACAACCGGGCTCAGTTTGCTACTCCAATCCTACTAAAAATACATACCAAAAATACAAATTTGTTCAATACACATAGCCTAGCAGAGCATAGCAGATGATGATGATGATGATGACAATTCGTAAAAATATGACGATTTTGACGATCTTCATATTTATCGAAACGAGCTCATTACTTGCACTGCTGATTCGATCTAGTGGAAAAAAACCGAGCATAACTGATTAATAAGGTTATCTATAAAGGTGACTGGCCGAACAAACGCCGAGCGAAGATCGGCCAGCAATGTACCTTTAATTTAACCAACCAAAACGAAAGTTTCTGAAGATTATGCATCCTTTCACTTTCGCTTTGTTGTATTGGCAGCAAAGCAGAATTGCCGAACGGATCTGGATAAGCAAATAGATTGAAATAGTTTTGTATCTGCGGTGGAAGCGTCGACTGTCAAACTGACGGACGCTGGTTCCATCCCCTCCAACGGCTTGAGCTTTAAGAGAAGGCAGGTCCCATCATGGTGGTAGGGTATTTTCAAGTACCCGCCTGGCTTGCAACTACCCTCAAATATTAAAAAACTGTTGTAACCAAACATATAGTGTGTTCCTTGAGAGCCAGTAAACTTTCTAGGTCTGGCGTGATTACATTTACGACAACATTGTCACTGACCATAAACTGAAATAGTGGTCGAACGCTGGATCTATAAAGTATATTAAAAAAATAGCCCAAAGCGTGTTTATACTGGAAAAGTGTTCCGGTTCTAGTTGGAAAAATGAGATAAAGTGAAAACGGTACTCTATGCGGTACAAGACGGGGCTCTGGAAATTATATATTAAAGTGACAATAATTTTAAGATCTTATAAGGTAAGTAGTATCTTATTCAAACAGTTTTTACAGAGCGTAGGGCAATGCCATCCACTTCCCTCACTGGACTTAATCAAGGCTCTGTTGTCTCAATGCTATAGGCATTATTTATTTTATAATTCATTCAGTTCAAGTTTCTTTTTGACAAATGTTATTATGAGGTAACCGATTTTTTGACAGACAAGCTCAATGAAATAAATTATACTTTTAAATTTTAACTGTAATATATGTCCGTATAGAAATATTTGTACACCATACATGTATTTGATAAAACACCTACTATAAGACAAGATTATGTCAAATAAACCTATTTTGTTGGTTTGTTTGTTTATAATTATAACAGTTGCAAATACACATTTTATTGTATGGCACCAGACCACGCGGGCGGTTACCTATGAGATGGGCCGATCAAACCAAATCAGCGATAGACGGCCTTTACATGAGTGCACTGGGATGACAAGAAGATGGCGAGACATGGTGAGGCGTGTGACATCTGCCCTCCCTACTCACTGAACATGACGACCACGATCGCTCTGTCAAGAGCGCAACAAGACATGCGAGAAGCGCGAAGCCATCTTGCCCTGGGAAAACAAAAAAAGGGTTTGAAGACTGTGAAGGAGAAAGTTATGTGAATGTTAAGTGCAGGCTACCGCGACCAAAGCAGTACTATTTTTTCCAACAAACAGCCTAATTAATAAAGGAGAAAAAGTCATAGCATATATAAAAACACATTTTATGCAAAGTCTCAATACCTTTTTCTATGGTTCTTATTCTTATGGTGAATCACGTCGGGTAACGACCCGGGAAGTGGGGAAGCAGAAACATAGAAATAAGTTATTTCTTAGACTGTGATTATGCGGCCAGGTGCAACTACTGCATACTTGTTCTAAGGAGAGTATTATAGGAAATCTAAACACCACCTGCTTACAGGGAAATTACGAGTTTCTTGCATAAACTTGGAGTCAACTTTCGAAACTAGGTATTTAAGTATTTACTCGCGGGAAAAATAAAACAAGGAATATGCAAGTGATTTAAATTTGCTATTTGAGTTAATCGTTTCATGTAGGGTATCGTATAAAAGGGCTTCATTGGCCAAGCTTAAACAGATTAATAATTTTTATGAAGTATGGTGCGGTGCATTCGAAACCCAAATCAATGCTCAAGTTCGTATAGGCAAGCTCCCATCATATCACCTATAGAATATTGTTCAGTGGCTTACGTAATAAGTATTTTATACCCGATGTTGAAACAAATGACAATTAAATTTGATATTGTTTTTTACAAAGTTATCTACAACTACATCTTGCAAACGGCCAAAGCTGGTTTTTTATACTATAATGTTTAAATGCATACCCACATTTTGAACGGTATTTCGATTCGTTGTTCCAATATGAAATCAAAATGTAAATCCAAAATTAGAAAGACACGTCGAGAGACGTAAGGAACACAAAATTAATGCTGGTTGGATTTAATTGGAGACCGGTCTCAGGAACCATCTGAGACGCCTAAATGACCATGAAATTCAAGGGCAAAGTTTATAAGACCTTATTGAGACTTCGTTATGTATGATGAAAGAAAAATGCATATGGCAGAGGTGCGAATGTTATGGTGTTTGGTATGACTATAAATAAAAATCAGCAAGATAAGGAACGAGTATATCAGAGGATGTTACAAAGTGTCACTAGAGAATGATAAGTTGAAAGGCAATGGATTGGCTTGCTATGTGCATGTCATGATAAACAATGAAAATCTTACTAATATAACGTTAAGACAGGTATTGAGGATGAGTGAGGATGAATATAGAGATAGAGTAAAGCTAAAAACGTATGGATGGCTGCGTGAAGAATGAAATGCTTATGAAAGGTGGGTGGTATGAGTAGAGCGATGACTCAAAGACGAAAGAGGAAAACATATTGTACGACCCAACGCCCACCTTGTGTGGCATGAGTAAGAGAATTACTTCAATCTCTAAAATTACCAATAACAAACATTATCAAACATCTGACCCAGGGCTGCCTTGGGAAGTTCTCGCCATAAGAGAAATTGTGTGCTGCCAGACCTTAAAAAACGATTATATCTATGTCAAGGTAATTTTAGTTCGACCAACGACATTACACATGAAAGCTTTTAGTTAGAACTACGTTAAGCCTATCAAAAGTTAACCAATTAAGTATGTAAGATATCAAATATTATCTTTGGATAAAGACATTATCGTTAAAATTGATCATTAAGGAGTTTTGAAGTGAGATTTTTGTAAATATTGATAGAGTCATCAAGCTATCATTACCTGCTTAAATTTAATAGCAGGGCTTTAATTAAGCGATAACGAACTGGTGAAGGTTTTACAATCATAAAGAAATGTAATTACATATATTTGTTTACTAATCACATAATTAAAGGGTTCATTAATAAACAGATGATAATGATTTTTTTTGAGATATTGTTAGGAATTTACCATCTATCTTAACTATTGACTAGAACGTCAAACTATCATTTCCATAAACACTCGTCAATACTCATCACATTTTTGGCACAAAATATGCAGATCGCCCGTAATATTAATTGACTTTGATAAAATCAATGAGCATTTTTCCCTTAAAAATAGGAAGACAAGTAATGTGTTACCATCTGTGCGGTCACGTGTCTAACACATATGACGTAAGCAAGGAACGAATGAAGTTAATAAGTCTGACATCATCCGATTATTGTTGCTCACAGATTGATCCTTAGACTCAAGCAATTGCACTTTATAGTAGGATATGCTCGAGGTTTTTCTATTAAATAGAATCAGAAATGAGGGATTCCGTAAAAGAACGAAAGTCACCGGTTTTGCGCAGCGGATTAGCAAGTGGGCGGCCGCAGGATTCGAATGGTTGTTGGTTAGTGAAGACTACGAACAGATAACCCGAAAAAAAAGTAAAAATAACAGTAAATATTACAGTACCTTGCCCCCCGATTTTACCCGCGTTCACATAACGCTTGTTCCTTAAAGTGCATTTTCCCCGATTTTTTCCGAAATTCCATGAAATTTTTTGTCTGCAGGATCTTCTAAAATGTTTTGTGTTCTTTTAGAAAACTTTTCGAAACATTAATGTAATCGCTAGTCATTCCCAAGTTATGGCGTAACCAATGGCAATGGGCAATCATTTCTAATATGTACCTAGATTATGCATATCTTTTCGCTGCAAGAAGTCAATAGCCCAAACATTGAGGAGTGCAACCCCTGACCTTCTTACATACAATAGTTTCTTGTGTGTGATGAGAAGACCAATATCTATATACATATCGATAAAAATATGATAATGATAACCAAACACACAATTAAGCGTCTCTTTCTCTTATCTTTGGAGTTATATTCAGTCTATGGTCCACAATAATCGATTGTGGACAATTAAAAAATATCTTTAATATTAGCATTATTTTTATAAAGATAAGTATATTAATCAGAAATCTTTAGGTGTAGTTATATACAACAAATAATGGTTATAAGCCTACTCCTAAATATCTAGATATTTATATCTAAATAATAAATTATATTATATATATTAATTATATTATATATATCTAGATATTTATATCTAGATATTTACATTTTAAATTTAAATAAATGTATAATAATCGAATAATTTTAACAATCGGTTTTGTTTTAGGCAGTTTAATATCATGTTGTTAAGCGACTTCATTAAAAATATAATCATATTATTTTCACACACTCCTTGTATTTCTCTGCGAACTTAAATAACGTAAGTGTTAAGAAGTATTAATAACTTATTTCATTAAGATTTTTCTCAATAATTCTGTACTCCGACTTCCGTCTTGGGTGTCGATTTTACTATACACTATGCTCATAGATTGCTAATGAATTGTCGTTTTACTAATTTTACTATTCTACTTTGAGTATAATTATAATGGTTACACAGATCTAATTTATACCGCAATGCTTCTGCAATTGTTATTACAGCGGAACAATTACTTTATATATTGACATTTGAATTACTACTGCATTGTATATTAATTGCTTGTCAAGTGACAGTTTTTCAAGTTTGAGAGTGGTAGCTAGCCAGGCGGGAGATCGCTTGTACCTGCTATAAATGTATTATATTAGCGATAAGTCCTGTCGGCTATGTATCTCATTTTCTTTATAAACATTTCTCTGTTTTTCTTATATAGAATTGTATATTACATTTTTAGTTAAAGAGCAATATTATTCATTTTATGCCAAGACCGTAGAATGAATAATAGTCTCGCTATAAGTACAAAATAGTTGCAGCACCTCGACGACCGTATTATACACTGAGTATGTATACATTGATGGTGGCATGGCCTTAAGTCCACGATGCACCTGCTGTCTAATAGCCCCGGAATGGGTTCTCTAACACGATTCTAACTCGAGTCTAATAGGAAACGGCGCGGCGTAATGGTCGCCACCTGCCTTCATCCTCCAATCACATACCTGGTGAATGCTTTGATTAAATACCGATATGTACTGCATTGTACCAGTTTATGTGCGCTTTGTTGAGTTTTTTATTGACTTGGAAATTGTGTTTTAAATGTTACGGGCTATTTGTATCATTTGATTTTTCGTAGGCGTATACGGCTTTGCCTTGATGGGATGAAAGTCCTTATAGGTCTGGAAAATTAATCGTGCTCTTATTGTTAAAGGTATAAAAAATAAGTGATCTTCATGAAAATACGTATTGGTATATTATTTTATAATGATAGGTTCAATATCATCATATATAAATCATAGAAATCAATCAAACAATTATGTCATTTATTTCAAGTCGTAATAAACTTGTCAAGAATAATATTATAAAACCATTAGTCACATTGAAACAATATCAAAAAACAATAATATAATTAAATTTTTGTTGAAGGAATGTGTATAATGTTGATTCACTTATTCGCATCATATAGAAAATATTTGTACGATTATTGGTATATTATTTTATAATGATAGGTTCAATATCATCATATATAAATCAATCAAACAATAATGTAATTTATTTCAAGTCGTAATAAACTTGTCAAGAATAATATTATAAAACCATTAGTCACATTAAAACAATATCAAAAAACAATAATATAATCAAATTTTTGTTGAAGGAATGTGTATAATGTTGATTCACTTATTCGCATCATATAGAAAATATTTGTACGAGCATTTTTTTAAATAGTGTAATTAATAATTGGATGCACTCATGAAAATGTTGACCACACAGATTTACACAAATTTACACAGATTTACACAGATGATTACAATGAGATTATTCTATTTATGCAAGTGCCTTGCAGTTTTGTTTGCGGTATGTTGTAGTCAGTTGCGCAGATAATTTCAACAGGCGTTTATGCAACAGCTAGATGATTGATAAAATAAACTTTCTATGTGCTAGATACTAGTTTATTATTGTTTTTGTACACTTAACATTAAAAATATTCAAATGACATGGCAAAGCCAAATCATAAATAAAATGGTATTAGTAATAGTATAATAATATATTATATACATATATTATTATAGTAATATTAGTACATAATAATATTATCTACTGTACTAGCTGTATTCAGATTGTGTACCTACCTAGTACTTATTATTTATTAAGTGATATATTATTTTAATGAAGGTGACTATTTCAAAATCCTTATCCCACACAAGGTGGGGTCTGCACAACATATTTTTCAAAATAATATAATTTATTGAAATAAATACTAACAAGTAATTAAAATCCTGCGGCTATTACGGTAACATTTGAGCAATCCACTAGCTATTGACAGCCTATACGAGTGCTTACAAAGATTCATACTTGTTATAAATATCCTACTAATATTATAAACCCGAAAGTTTGTATGGATGTTTGTTACTCTTTAACGCTCAGACGGCTGAATGGAATTGGATGAAATTGGGAATGTACCTATAGATATTTCATGACCCGGAATAACACTAGGCTACTTTTCACCATCATCATCAATTATCACCGCGCGGTTAAATCCGCGGGGCGCACCTAGTAATCATATATGCATAAAGGTAAAGTGTGACTGACTGAACTGTCTCAAGTTATGATAACACAAACATGGATTTTTGAAAGTTCAACTTCTAAAGGGAACAAATTAGTGCAAGCAAGTGACAGACCCATGTCATGGGACCGACTGTCTATAACCGACTACCAACCGATGTCACAAAAGCTCCCAATAGAGCATTATTTAAAGTAAGATTAAAACATTGGCTTATTAACCAAAGTTTTTATAGTTTCGAGGAATTTGCAAGACTGAAAAAATGAATATGTGACATATATGTAATTTTATAAGATATTATTTATATGTTTTGTTATTTAGTGTACGTTTTGTACTCTTATTTTTGAGACAGAATATTATGACTGAACTTTATTGTATTAATAAGTGTAATTACGTATTGATGACTATATTTAATATTGTTAATTTTTCAAATGTTATGTCTAAATAACATTATTTATTCTAATGCTAATTTGACTTGTATACTTATACCAATAAATAACTATGAACTATGAACAGATTCACTTGCTTGCACTAATTTGTTCCCTTTAGAAGTTGAATTAAGTACTTTTTGTTAATATACTATCTAGCGTATGACCAAGTGGTCATACGCTAGATAGTATATTGATGGTCAGTGACCTAAGATGTTATCACGCTAGACCTGCTTACTGGTTCTCAAGGACTGCGGCCTGAGCACCCTATGTGTTTGGTAACAGTTTTTCAAACGTGAGGGTGGTAGCTAGCCAGGCGGGTATTCGAAAGTAAATACCCGATAATATCTTTAGTTCCTACTCCTACTAGTTCCTACTTTCCCGATAATAGTAAATATCTTTGCTTTCTCCGATCAGAAAGGATATTATATACATCATTTCTTACAGAGTTGCAATTAAAGGTTTCCAAATAAACCTAATTCATTCGAAAGGAGGAAAAATGCAACATTGGGTGATAATTACACATTTCTTTCTTTTAGGGTAGAAAACATATCGTCATAACGACCTAAAGTACGTCTTTTTTTGAAGGAGATTGTGAAGAGATGTCCAGACGGTTAATGGAATTCACGGGTGACCGAAGAGCTGCGCTTACATCGGATAACGAATAAGTTTAGCTATTCAACGAGGTAATGTTGCCATCTTGACACTTTAAATAATGGCAGTAAGTTTTGTATTTTTAGTTACTTTTATGTAAATATAGTTTTTTTGTAAGTATATACTTTTAGATTAAGTGGTTATATTATGATATTTATTTATGTAATATGTATTAAATTGTTATATTGTATTAGTTTTACGAGAAATGTAATAGTTTTCCTCCTCGTAATAGCTTTGATATTCAAATTATGATCAAAAAGACTTCTGAGCGCTTGGGGTTTCTCTACGAGATTCAATCATGAATGAGGAGATCCGTAGAAGAACGAAAGTGACTGATATAGCCCACATAATGAGTAAGTTGAAAAGACAAATGCCAAGACACAGATCATAATTGAAGATCCATGGAGTCGAAAGGTTCTCTCTCTCGTGGTGAAGACCACGGGCTGGAAAGCTCAGCATAAGACGCCCAAACTGTGGATCGATGACCAGACCAAGATCGTAGTCCTCCCACCCGGTCCTTATCGAGGTCACTGGAAAGCCCTACGTCCAACAGTGGAAGTCGTATGACTGAGACTTCTATTCACTCTGTTGCTTTGCGAGATTTTCGATGACAAACGTACGAATGCTACACTTTTACGGATATAATAAGGGCATAAGACCAAATCCACTAAATGTAAAAATAAGTTATAGAAGTTATCTACTTCTATAACATGTACATATCATTTAAAATATCATGTAGGTACACGGGCAGGTAAATAAACTATCCCCTTTATAGTTTCCAAGTTAATTTGAAAGCCAAATAGGTTTACGGCCAACATGTTTCCTGAATCCTTTTCCAGTGATAAATCTAAAAGCAAACATTAATATCCTCTAAGAAAGTCAGGATAGACTCTAGGCAGAGTACAGGTGCATGTAATCACGGCGGGGAATGTAGAGGCAGGTGACAGGACGACTAGCTCTATGATGTTATAGTGCATTTCACAGTACCATAGGTTAACACATTTCTATATTTATACCCACTGACCTGACAACTTTATTCTGCCGTATAAATGATCGAAATGTCAAAGTGACACGTCATTTAAATTACTCACGTCAATCGACGTCGATCTACGACTGTGGAATTATGAGGATAATTGTTTACTTATAAATACTAAAACTTGATATAAAATGGGGGTGGGGGTAGCAGGGTGAAAAATACTTTAAAACCTATGTGCGTGTATATTATAATGTACATATATTTATATCAATACAGACTTCTGAGCGCTCGGGGTTTCTCTACGAGATTCAAAATCATGAATGAGGGGATTCGTAGAAAAACGAATGTGACCGGTGTAGCCCAAAATATTGTCAGAGAATACCTTTTGTTTTTGAAATTATATGGAAGCCCAAAATCCGAGGTTCAATACTGTCTTTCTCGTATATTGGGTGTAAACTGCATGTGGTTGTTGAGCTAGAGCTCAAATCACGACTATTAGCCGCAGGACTATGACCGGTTAAAGAATAACAATAATATAGAAGTGGACAAAGTTGTTTATGTGAATCTTGTTAGTATTTGTATCTGTATCTCTATATCAGAGGTCATTAAACTTATTATACTTTAAAAATCAATTATATTCAGCGAACCGCTAGTTTATTTTATTTTACCGCGTCTTATATGTCACAATGACATCCATTACTTTGTTTATCATTAGTGCTACGCAGTTTGGCAGTATTCTGTAAATTGGTTTGTATGTGTTTGGTTTTGTAGAAATAAAAAAATTAAATAATTATAATGTTGTGTGGTAAGATTCTGGGGCCCTTTTCCTACACCCATTAGCCCACAGCGCCTACAAGGAGGCGTTATGACCCACTTTGGAAAACACTGCTCTATATAAACCCATGTGTGTAATTGATCAATCCTCAAAGATCCAAGCTTAGACTCTACGAGGAGTTGAATCAGGAAAGTCGATATCTTGATGGTAAGCCATTGCGATTATGAGAATGATTATAAGAAATAATAGGTAGCTTATTTATTACACATTTTGTGAGATGATATTGTTTGAACCACAAGTATTGCTAACGAATGTTAACTGATGACAAATTGGTTTTAACGCTTCTAAGTTCATTTAAGTTTATTAAATTGTACCTGCTTATATAATTATTGCTATACGTCACTTTGGCAAAAAAAGAAATAGCAATACTCTTTTTATGTATGGGGTAATGTGAGGGAACAAGCAAAGGGTCCACAGGATGTTAAGTTTTAATATCTGCCTATAGACAGTAAAATTCGTAAAGAACTGCACTGCGCCCTTGCGCCACGAAAACCATACCCGGTACACAGTAATGCGAACACTACTGCCTATATGCCTATATAATAAAGAGTCTTTCAAATAGAGCGGGTCGATGTTAATAATCTGTGGCGGCCATTTTGTTTTGACGGCAACTGTCAAATCTGTTGTTTCTTATTCAGTCCTTTCTAATCAGTGATTCAGTCACTGGTGCCAAATCGCCATGGCAAGTTACACGGTTCAGTAGCATGTGCAAATGATAAACATTTATTATCGCAATGAGTGTTCGTTAGTGCAAACGTTGCGCGCATTGCGCCCAATTTACGGCAGACGCGATGGCCCTTCAAAGTATCTTCAAAGCAACCCAAAATCGATACAAACTTAAAGATTATTTTTGGAATGTCAAAATAATTGCCGAAACACCATTATTTTAATGTCTGTTTGTTGCAGCTAACCTCTGAACCTTTGGTGGAAGTATTTTAATGAAATATTCACTGCCAGATTGATGATTTCATAAGAAGTAACAAAGGGTTTATGCTACAAAACATCAACTAGAAAAAAGAACCGTTCCCGAAGGATATATACCATAGTTGGAGTGGGTTAAACCGTGAGGCTTAGCAATTAATATACGATAAAATTATGTGAGGCCACCTCTGTCATCTGTGTAACTCTTTGCAGGGTGTAATGGTGTAATCCGAGACGAGTGCATATAAGGCTTGGTAGGTAACAAGATTAAAAAGTGCCGGAGCAGGTGGCAGCTGGCGTTAGATCAGTGTTAGGTGTTCTGTTGGTCTTGCTTCGGAACTAATAGGTTACATATCTACATATAATAAAGACGAGATATGATTTTTTTGTTTGATTGTTTGTATATAATGGGCTCTGGAACTACTGGACCGATCTGAATAATTCTTCACCATTACAATGTTATATTATTCGTGATGTTCATAAGCTATATTTTATTTGAAAAATCATTAGGGATCCGTATTAAAACTAGAATAATGTAGTAAAAGGTGTCAAAAATTTACCGACTATTTCAAAGAGGTTAATAAAACTTTTACCTTAAGACAGGCTTTGTCGGCGTCAGCGTCTAAAAAGTTTTAAAAATAATTAACAACGCTGCAGCTGGGCTAGATCGTTGCAGCTAAAACACATGGGTGTCCTAAAAATTGTTATTTAAGATTCTTGTATTTATTCATCAGGTGCTTCTACGAGGTGAAAAATATATTTTTCAGCACACTATAACTGTCAATCACTAGTTTTGCTATATCGATTTCTGACAGGAAAATTATATTTATTCAAAGTGATTGAACAGATTTTAAAATTCGAGCTCTTCCCCGACAAATCAGAAAGGGGCTGCACTTGAAAGAAGCCTATGAAAGACCCTTTCCGCCTCGCCTTTCAAGTTCCTCGCTAGCCGGTGCTTGCTAGTGTGGTGAAAATTGTTGTGTTCCACTCGTGGGTAAAGTTTTTCGCTTCATCATCATCCAAACACTTACGCCCAAATTCAACTTTACTCACCTGTATAACAAATTATTGCCTATATTTGGTCACCAAATAATATCTATCCATGGGAAGTCTATATATTTTAGATAAAAATACTAACGTCTAAAGAACGATAGAATCAACTTGTGCTACGCAGGCGTCAATAATTATGTACTATTAAACAATATTCTTGAAATAGAACATATTGGACCTATCTGATTCAAAATTGTATTCATATATACATATTAAAAACGATTAATTTAGAGTAACATTTATAAATTTCGGGGTTTTAATGTGACAAACAAATAAAATTGATATCCTCGGTACGGCCACAGTACGACTTTAGTGTAAGAATTATTACCTTATTTTAATTAAGTGCCAGGTGCCGAAGACACTCAGACAGACGACTATATAGTGATAGAATAGAGTGGAAGCTAAGAACATATTGTGTCCATCCCAACTAGTGTGGGATAAGGACAAGCATCTAGTCGAATACGTCGAAGGACGGATTTAATTGTGTGATTCCTCTCATACTAAAACGCATAATTATGGTAAACATCGACAATTCATCGACTCTCGTCGGTGATATCTTTCCTTAACGAGAAAACCTTGATGTTATCCCGTGGCTCAACTTAGTTCATTTATACCACAGATAAAGATAATATACCTGAAGTATATTCCATCCATAACCGAAATTGTGATTGATAAAAGTGGATGCATAACATTAATAGATTTTTATTTCTATGCGCTAAACCTGTAAAGGTGCAGCGCGTGGACTAAGCTCTTTACAAACGGTAGGTCGAGTTTTAGTAGTGGAAAGTAATGGCGTAGTTATATTATATTAGCTGCGCCCCGCGGTTTTACCTGCGTGGTGATGATTGATGATGATGATGAAAAGTTGCCTATGTGTTATCCCAGGACCTGAAGTATCTAGATACCAATTTTCACCCAAATCCATTTTAGCCGCATGGTGATGAATAACTGTGATGATGGTGATGATAGAAATAAGCCTATGTGAATCTATGGTATAAGCTATCATAATTTCATCCAAATCCGTTTAGTAGTTTTTGTGTGAAAGAGTAACACCGTAAACATACATCCGTACATCCAATGATATTATATGTTTAAAACATCCTTGCTTACATCCTTGCTTACACACTTTCGCATTTATAATACCTATTTGTAGCCTAGTAGGATCATTCATGTATTAGGTACAAATTACCTAACACTTTTCTAAGAATCGGTTCAACTAGTTTATAAGTACGTCTACCCAATGGCTGCAGCTTCAAGTTATGGTAAGCAAAGCGGTGTCGTGGCGCCGTCGGCCGTTCCGAGGCAGTGCTGGTGCCGTTCTGAATGAAATTACTTCTTAATGAGGTTCGGGACTTATACAGAGTTGTTAATGTGTTTTCTACGTATCTAGATTTGTATTATCATGTGTAGGCCAACATATTAGTCGCCTGCTTCAAGTATCGGTCGCCGTGGCGCAGTGGTCGGTGTCAGTGACTTGACTTCTGTGTCTCCGGGACCCTGGGTTCGAATCCCGGCAGGGGCAAACATTTGTGCGATGAGTGTCCCGGGTCTTGGACGTTTGTGTGCTGTAGTTGTGTCCATGCCTCCCGCGACACAGGGAATCCTAGTGCGGGGGTCTGTATGTGATAAATAAAAAAATACAAAATAAATACAAAATACAGGTATCGGACTGAGTTTATCTGTAATTTGAGCGAGTACTGTTGATCAATTTCTAATAACTCGTTAATATTTGTATTTAAAGTCAATTTCTATTATAAGCTATATTTTGAGCAATTGTTTGCCTTAAAAATATCATTTAAATTCCTGTCAATCCTATATCTAAAATGTACCATATGAGGCGAAACATTTAAGTACGCCAAGAAGTAAATATTGGCATTATTTCATATTTAATACCATTTTCATAACGGACAAACGTCGTCATGCTACCACACATTAGATTTCCCTGTGACTTGTAAACCTTCTAGTACTGACACTTAGACCAGACATAACCGATGCTGCCATACTAGGAGAGGAGGGGTGGCTTAGTGACCGTGGTTAGTTCACCACGGCGAAGCGAAGAAACCCCATGGATCGGAGGCAGTATGCAGACGGACGTCAGGTGCGGTGCTAGTCTGGCGGCCATTGGACTGACCCAAGTGGAGTGACCGCGTCTTGTGTCAGGCGTAGAGGCGGCAACGGGACGGTAATCCTCCCCCTGGAGTCGAGCAACGGACGGCGGTGGCGAGTGTTTGGTTACTGGCGCTGGCCAATTTATTATCGAATATTATCGTGAACCTGAATGATGATGTTTAAGGTGCCATTACGGTATGATTGTACGTTACTTGCAGGAGGTGTTTACCGCTCTGTATTATTAGCTTCGGATCTAAGTCAGGCTTGAGTTGTGTGCAATTATTGCTTCATTTGAATAGCTATCGTCATCGTCAAGTAGGTTATATTTGTATTTACTGTCGGTTTGCCAATCCATTTGAGAATTTTATCTTGCTTCTTAAGTAACGAATTGAAACCGTTTAACTTTGCTGTTTTACTGTAAAAGATTGTTTATCCTTCGTCTTTTTATTTAATATACTCTATCATCTGAATCAACTCAATCATTTTGAACAAATTAAATATTCCACATGATTGAGTTTCAATTGCGATGTTCTTCAACGGGATTAATGAATAAATTTGTTTGTGTGTGTCTATGCACACAGTCCGCGACCGCGACATTGTGAATCCTAGTGCGAAGCATGAGTGTGAAAAAAAAAGATAGGCAAGTACTAACATGACCACTATCGCAGTTAATGGCCGGTGGCGGCGATGTTGTCGGAGGTATAGAGACTACTGATGCTTGACGGCAGATTTTCTATAAGGGTGGTATCCAGACAGGCATGTTATAGAAGAATACCTTAGTATCTTTTTCACGGCGATGTCACCTTGTTTTCAGCATAAGCACAATCAGTACGTCTCAACTGCTGGCACACGGGCCTTCTCTCGTTGGCTAATCCATCACGATAACTAGATGCTAGAGAATATGCTAGAGGTCAAGCTAATGTCGGAGTTTTCAGGCCATCTAAGGGCTTTCGATATGACTTAAGGACTGTTATCCTAAGATAACAACCGGGATGAATAGGTTCACGTGACCGCTGAAGCATGGAATCTCTCAGTTGAATATGCCACTAACTGTCACCATCCAAGGTATGACCGAGAAGTACGTTGGTAAGCGCAGCTTGTATTGGCAAACTCTGCTACGCGTGCTACTTTACTTCAGTTCAAGCATCATTTTATGACCGTAGTCGCTTCAAGCTCTTTTTGCTCTCGCGTATGATAGTAGAAGAGACAATCTATGGCTGCCGAGATCTACGGATAAGACTTGTGATGCATTTATCATAAAAAATATCATACAGTGGTTAAATAAAATGACAGTTATTTTAATAATCCCCCTTCTTAATTTAATGGTTGAAAGATATATTTTAATTGCCTGAGTCCATTACACACCTGAGCTGGACCTTTCGTTAGGTTTCAGTTTCACTAGCTTTAATAGGTGTTGCGATGCTATTGATCCTAATTTATGTCAGATTACGTATAAAGCTTAACCGATTTCCATTATTCTCGCGCAATAGTTTTTTTATGACTGGCCCTGATGACCATTTGACCTCCTAGAAAGAAACAAAAAAATATACTTATATACTGTATTGTATATTATATATTTGAAAGCCAACTAGATTGTTAACGCAGTCAAGTCACAGTGGAGTTCAATCCTACAACTCATTTGTCGATAGTAAATGGAAGTGTCACATTCTAAGTTAGTACTTTATGTGTTTTATCGTTTTAAATAAGTACTTGTAAAATTCCTTGAAACGGGGCTTGATCACGAGATAAAGATTTAGTATATATTTATATACCTCGATGTTTCAAACTAGTTGCATTCTTCTCGAAGTGTTCGATTTATTTGTAACAGTCATATGCCTGACAACGTGTATAAAGTCAACATATCCACTGGGCTATGTGATTACTTTCGTTCTTCTACAGATCTCCTCAATTCGATCTGGTAAAGAAACCCTTAGCATAGCCTTCTCCTTAGGTTGTTGTGCGACCTTGAATTTGGTCTCAAGGTCCAGAGACACCACGTTTCAGATTCTTCATTAGTGAGGACGTTGACCGAAGACTATGGTCCGGAATTCTGGTATTTTGGACAAGACAATGCAAAAAGATTTCTTTCTGCAAAACTCGTCCGTATTAAACAGTAAGAACTCTGTAAATATAACCTAACAACCAAGATTCTCTACTGCATACCTGACTGACGTTGACAAATTTCGGTCGATTGGGTTTTTCCATCGACTAGTTTGCGAAACAACACTTGGAATTTGTGAATGGCCACAGATTAATCAGCAGTTATCGAAAGCTGTTCTAATATGACTAAACTGACTTTTTAGGAATTTGCGAATAGAACACAGATTAAAGAGCAGTGTAGAACAGGAGATTTGAAGTTCCGTGTTCGGCAAGGCTGACTACGGACCGGCCGGCCGTCTGAGGAATGCAGCTAGGCTGCATTAATTCCAATGATTTACAAGCCTCAAGATCTCAGGATTACAGCTTGTAGAGTTGAACTACTTCCTGAACATAGATATATCGAGTATCGATATAACCTATAGTGTCGTATCGATATAAGTGTTTACAGTATTTGTGTTTGTGCCCATGGTACATTTTATATAAAGTTATTCCACGAAATTAAGTCCGCATTTAAGTAGGTTAAGGAATAAAAATACGAAATCTTCCATCAGGACCTGTGGCCAGACTTCTTGAGCTCATTCCAGGCTTGCTCGATTGGAGCATGATAAGTAAAGTTTACGTTCTGTAGATTCCTTAGCTTTTGAACCACAAGTCATCTACCAGTCATCAAGAAATAAATATGGAATAAAACAGAAACCCAAAAGTCAAAAATAAGAAAGCAATTTGAAGAAGAGTGCTTTTGTTTGATGTTTTTTCAGCTAATCCTTAAAACATTGTTGTTGAGTTCTTGATGATTTTTTTTTATTTTAAGATTACGTCTTGGGTACATACTTAAAAAGTTTTTGAATTTTGAATGTGTGGTATTAAATTTTAAAGGTCAGTACATAATTCAAACCCGTTATAGGTTGGATCCATCTCATTCTCTTTCCGTGGGTGAAAGATAATTTACACTGAATGTCCAAAAGCTATGGAGTTTAAACCAGACTTAAATCTGTTGTCTGTGTATTTTATCATGGTCTGACAAAGTATATCTCACAAAATAGCTCTGGTAAAGTAGGTCTGGCAGTATCCTCTATTCTACTAATATTATAAATGGGAAAGTATGTATTTATGTGTATATGTTTGTTACTTCTTCACGCTGAAACGGCTTCACCCATTTCGATGAACTTTGGTGTCTTCTTCTTCTCTCAGCCATGTGCGTCCACTGCTGGACATATGCCTCCCCCATATAGGAAGGATTTGCCAATACTCGCCACGCTTGGCAGGCGGGTTGGCGAGCGCAGTATGATTTCCAATCCTCAGAAGGCGCTGCTGCCCACCTTCTGGTACGTGATCCCTTAGCCGACTCTTACGGCACCCGCGGGAAGTGATGGGGGAGTACTATTCTAGGCCGGTACCACCACGGCCAGCTTTGGTGTGGAGATAGCTTATACCCCTGATTAACACATAGGCTTATTTGAATCATCGCCATCATCACTATTTTTTATCACCACGCGGGAAAAACCGCGAGGCGCAGCTAGTACAATATAAATTCAAGTTTACTTACGAAATTTGAACAAATGCGGTAAAAAGTAGAAAAAACAGTTCATATGTATAATTTACATTAAGCAAGTAAATGGGTCAAAGAAAATCGATACACGGCACGGAGTTGAATCTCTAGCGATAAAACCAGCTTTTCGGCGACTGCCATACGGCAGTCACTATAGGACTAAATTATTAATATTTAATTGATTGTTGGCCATAATACAGCGATCTGGCCAATGCGGTTTGGCGGATAGGCTAGTGGCAAGCCCAACGTCGGAGGTTTCAGGCCGTTCGAAGGTCTCGACTTGGTTTCCCAAATTTTCAGAGATAAAGGGAGAAGCGTCTTGACGGAGCGCACGCAAGGTAAAATAAAAGGTAAGATGCCTCGTGGTAAAGCGTTCTTTATACATTTAGTGTCATTAAATTTTAATCGTTCGTAAAATTATTATGGTATAAAAATTTACGAAGATGGCACTTCTGTTCCTAAATACTTGTTTAATTCTGAGAGTTTCGAGATCATTCATTTCCTCCCGTGATATTAATGTCATGTGAATCATATCTCACATGACATAAACATCACGATTTCAACACTCAAAAGTGTGAAATAACTTGTTGGAGTTGGTACCATGATAGCTCACAAAACTAACTATTATGGTCACGCGTCGCATCGATGGAACGCTCTCGTAGGTTTTGGAAAATCCGATGTGCCCCCGGTCCCTACGGGCCCAATGTCTTGACCCCGAAAGGTTCAAATATGTAACCACTACCTAGGTTAGCATATTATCGCCGCTGCAATTGCTCCGCTGAGGCGCGAGGAGACAATAGTTTTTTTCTTTTCGAAGTTGGTCAAGAGATGCGTTGCGCAGCTGTTGCATGTCCAAATTATCTATAGCTTAGATTCGATTTTAAACTTATATTATAAATCTGTCTGTCTATTACATTTTACGCCTAAACCACTGAACCAATTGTGATGCATTTGGTATGGAGATAGATGGGACTTTTTTATCTTGGATAAGGCATAAGCACATAGGCTACTGCTTATCTACGAAAAAAAAGTATGGTTGCCATTGCGTAACTGAGGTAGCGGAAACGGTTGTGCGGTTGAAACCGCGGGGTGCAACTTGTATACAATATAAAGATAATATGGACACAGTCAGTTTCAATCATTTCAATTTTCTACGAGCCGAGGAATAAAACAATTTGTGTAGAAAAATTTAACGCCTGAACGTTGAGCTGTAGCATTCCTGTATACAGTTAAAATATAGTATTAATTAATCAGGTGGGAACTGCATTTAGCTACTATGTAGTAAGTTACCCGTGGTACCTATACAATCCTACTAATAAATGCGAAAATGCAAATTGTGAGTATAGATGTGTGGGTATTATATTCGTTACTCTTTCTCACCTAAACGGCTGTATAGATTTAGATGAAATTTGGTATGGACCTTTGCTTTGGGCTTATACCCTGGATTAACACATAGGCTTATTCTCATCATGACCATCATCACTCTTTTTCATCACCACGCGGGTAAAACGGATTTGGATGAAATTTGGTATGTAAGTACTTCAGGTGCCCGAATAACACATATTATCACATTAACATCAGGTGAGATAGTGGTCAAATGCTTGCCTATTCCCAATAAAAAAAACATATTAGGCTACTTTTCATCATCATTATCATCAATCATTAACACGCGTGTAAAACCACGGGGCGTGGACCGCATAAATTAAGTTCATGCACCTATAATATGGTTTAGTCCGCCCGGTGGAGCTGTAAATGCCGGAAGAGGTAAACAGCATTCGTCCGTTCAAAAATATGCTTCATTTTAAAAAAATAAATATTTTCAAAGCTTTTGTCATAGTTTTTTCTTTTAGCTTCATTCTTATTCAATGTATAAAGTGCAATAAGTTTGGCTGAACTTGAGTTGTATTTTTCGTAAATCGAATGTATACAAGATGGGCAAATGCTCCCGGGCCCCCTGTACCAAGACCTCCAAGTCAGGGACTCAGTGAAACTTCCATCGGAATGCACAAACGATACCAGATTATCAGATGACATTAAGAAAAGTATGAGTGACAATCTAATATCTATAAAAAAGAAATCATGAATGACTGTTTTACACTTGAACACATAAATCAAACCACTCACTGAATGAATTGGGCCGAGATGATTCACACAAAGAGTTCTTATGACATAGGCATTTGATAAGTATTATAATATTTGAATACTGAAACCCTAAAGGGGTGCAAGAGGGGTTCAAAATTTGGCAAAATACATTGCGTCGTCACCACTTGCCGTGGTGGTACCGGCCTGCCCCATCTCCTCTGGTGGGAGCCGTAAGAGTCGGCTAAGGGATCACGTACCAGAAGGTGGGCAGCAGCGCCTTCTGAGGATCAGAAATCACACTGCGCTCGCCAACCCGACTGCCAAGCGTGGCGGGTATTGGCAAATCACCCCTATATGGGGGAGGCATATGTCCAGCAGTGGACGTCCTATAGATGAAATGATGATAATGACATTGCATCGAAGAATTCGTGAGGAGCAGATAGAGTTAGAATAGAAACAAACTTATGAACCCATTTAACTGTTAAACCTGCAGTCAAATTCTGAGGATCAGAAAATATGTGTATCAATAACTAAACGCGGTATATATATGTACCAGTTTGACGGTCAACTCTACGCAAGCAAATTAATAAATGAACGCCATAACCTGCGATAGCGAGAAACTGGCGACGGCCAGGCGGCCGCACACCTGCGTGAGCGCATCTCGCATTGCACACTTAAAATTAAACTCTATCTCTTATCATAAAGGTTCATTTTCGATTGCTATTATGTATTCTCTCATTACGAATCACGGATGTAGCAAACAAACCACACAAAACATTGTACCTTAACAGCAAACTTGGGTTTTACGGTCAGTGAATGACTATAAAGATTCCTTCGCTGGAGAGTTATGACCGTTTTAAAAGCTTGGTCAGAATTGAGATCGAAAGCTAGGACACGGCCATCGAACTTAAAGCAAATGAGATGGATTTGTTTTTGTTGACGCTTTATAGACATAGCAGCAATCTGGACAGAGGACTTGAAGTATAAATAGCTAGCAGTCCACCATGGCTTCGCCCGGGTAAAAAATTTCAAAATTTAATGATCCCTAATATTTTTGAAAATATTTTATAGACTATATCACCTGGGGATAGTGTAACTTCCCAACAGTGAAAGAATTTTACAAATCGTATACAATTGTATATAAACTATTGTCGTACTACAGATCGCAGCGTAAGACAGTTGAATTCAGTCAAAATGTTGCTTATTTTGAACCACCCGAAATTCATTCCAGTTCCACGCCAATATTTCAAATTAATTCATTGACTACTTTTCGAGTTTCGAGGCCATAAACGTGCTTCGCGCACATGGCATATAATATGGATGTTATTTCTTTTATACTTTATAGATCGAGCGTTTGACCACTATCTTACATAATGGTCAGTGACGATGTGGTCGGAGATGTTATCACGCTTTTATATAATAATATTCATTATAAAATATTATTATCATTGAAACGGGACCAATCTTTGATTAGGTATTCCACATGCCAGCGTAAACAGTAGCTGCCGCAGGATGATAATAACTTTCATGGAAGGTAATATTTTGGATTTGGGTACTTGGGTAATACCGTAATTGGGTACTGTCAAACTTGGCGAGCTTGTTAGAGCACGTCACCACTTAACATCAGGTGACACGGTGGTCAAAATCAAGCTTATAATGAATAAATAAACAAACTAGTTGTATTACGACTACAGAATAGGCTTTCTTTTTGCAGCGGCAATCCTTTTGTAGTCCCCATTGTATACCTGCATGATGTACATGATACATGAAAAATAGTAGTGGGGAACAAGTCATGGCCAAGTAGTTTGAGTGGTAGTAAGCGTTACACTTGCCTAAATTCAGCCCCGATCTACACCCAGACTTATTCGTCTAATACAATGTTATATACATATCTTTAAATTTATACTCAATTTGAGGTGCTTTTATATTGTTATCTACTTATATGTTATCGTAGATTGTATAGATTACAATAACAAAAAGAAATAAAATAAATACCGACGTATAAAATAAATTTAAAATTCATTAATCATCGGTTTTGTCACTTAAGTTATAGTGGTTTTATCATCATATGATAAACAAAAATACAAATTTTAACACAAAAAGCTAACCCGCACGAAATGCCCCCAGAGAGATTTGAACTCTCGACCCCTGGTTTACAAGACCAGTGCTCTAACCCCTGAGCTATGGAGGCGCCGATTGCAAGTGTCGAAATTACAAAACACATCTTCAAGTAAAAAATCAAGCAAATTATGACATCACAACAAATATTTAAATTTATTTCAATTAAAATTGATGAAATGACCTGATTATTGTTCTTTGCCTTAAAGGCTATTTTTGAACGCTTGCAACTATTTATGGTGTTAATTTTATTTATGACAACATTCATGTCAAGGTTTTTAATCGGTTTACTAGAATTTGGGAGGATTAGAAGGTGTCTATTCTTATTACCTAAATAAATAGTTTTCAATGATTTGGAAGGTTACTCTTAAGCTATTATAGATAACGCTTAACGTTTTATCATACTTTGACATAATTTATCATTCGAGTTACTGTGTATTTATTTGTGTGCATTTTGCCTTATCGTTTTAAATCGAATTATGTATAAAAGAATAGGTAAGTGGACAGATGACCTGACTAAGATCGCAGGCAAGAACTGGATGCGGGCCGCTTCCAACCGGTCCTTATGGGGAAGGCGTATGTCCAGCAGTGGACTTCCTATGGCTGAGACGATGATGATGTAAGAAATACATATGTTATTACTTTTTTATGTAAGTAATAGGTTGCAATCAGCTGACGGTCCGCCTGATGGTAAGCGATCACCGTCGCCTATGTATATCTGTAATACTGGGGGCATTAGGATACGTAGCCAATCCTTACTCTCAAACGGCTTCACGTTTCATCTTCACGCTCAAACGGCTACACCGAGTTTGATGAAATTTGGTATGTGGATACTTCAGGTTCCGGAATAACACATAGGCTACTTTTCATCATCATCATTATATTATCACCACGCGGGTAAAACCGCGGGGCGCAGCTACTAGTAGATATTTTGCGATGACAGCTCAGCGGTGGGAGCGTCGCTATTCGCAAGAGCTAGTTATCCGACAGGAATTGCTTAGTTTTTTAGGAATTACAATTATTCGCTTTGTTATTCCAGGAAATATGAAATTGAAACTACATTTCAGGCAAAAGACCTACCACTGGTCTTTACTGGCTACTAACATATTAAAACGAATCGTTTTTTATTTTTTTATTCATTAGTACAATTTACCATTAAAGCGTGTTTGTTTAGTTTACCCGTTGTGAACACTGTCAACTAAGATCATTCAAAACCAAAATAAAATATGGAAATTAAAATCTTGTTTCCATCTTTTCAGCTGTTCAATTTAATTAATAAAGATGGCAGATATTGACGCATGTCGGGTTTTTTGTTTTTTTAAATAATAATTTTATTAAATGATAATTTATTATTTGTGTAACAGTGACGTCAGTGGTTAAATATTGAGTGTTCCCGTGGGATGACGGGAGGAGACAAAAATCATCAATACCATTTCACCGCCGGTGACGCCGCGGGGCGCCGCTAGTATGTATATAATATCCAATACTCGATCACTGACAGTACCTCAGTGTACTCGATACAGTTATGTCGACTGGTAACTTCACTAACCGGTTAAGTCAATTACTCGTGCGTAAATAAGCAAAAAAACATACGTACACTATCTAGATCGAGAACTTTACCGGTGGGCGTCTATGGCAGATCAACTTGAAAGATATGGGCATTCTTAAAAGTAATGATTAAGTGCTCACTTATATTATAAATGTGTATCTTTATTTATTATATTAATTTTATAGGTATACCTACTGGGTTTTGCTACCATTGCTGCATGGTCCATATACTGACTAATAAACAAATGGTTTATGCGCCTTCTGAATTGTAAAATTTTATATGTGTAATAATTTTGTGTTGACATGTTAGTATGTATATTTATTTTTAATGTAATGTAATTTTATCCTATGACTTAAAGTTGAAATAAATGAATTATTATTATTATTATTATTATTATTAACCAACTTCAAAAAAGGGAGGACGTTCTCAATTCGACCCGTATGTTTTTTTAATGCTTGTTACCGCATAACTTCCGACGGGGTGAACCGATTTTGATTGGTCTTTTTTATTTGAAAGATCCCATGTATTCCCATTTAAATTTTATCAAAATCGGACAAGCGGTTTTTGGGTTTATCTCCAATAAATGAAAAGTGCGTGCTTATACCTAGACGATATTATAGTAGCGGGCGAAGACATCGGTGAATATACCTACACCACAATGACAATTATTGATCCCATGAGTAACAAATGTCACTAAAAAGTATTAAAAAAAAATGTTTACCAAAAAATGCACTCAAAAGTGTGAAATAACATGAAGTCGGTACCTTGAGCGCAATATTTTGATATTAGTTACTTTTGAACTATCATGGTTCCTACTTCAACAAGTTATTTCACACTTTTGAGTGTTGTTGAAGTCGGTTCCATTTTTTGGTATTAATTTTTTTAGATGTCATTTTTAAAAGTATCTACTAAAAAAATATCAAAAAATTGAACCGACTGCAACATTCAAAAGTGTGAAATAACTTGTTGAAGTTAAAAAAAAACAGTCGAATTGAGAACCTCCTCCTTTTTTAAAGTCGGTTAAAAATAGAAACCCTTCATGGATAAGTAAGATAAAAAATAGGTACGGTAGAATTGAGTAACCTCCTTCTTTTTTTGAAGTCGGCTAAAAATAAACACTACTAGCTGCGCCTAGCGGATTCACCTTCATGGACGACGGTTTTCAATAACCTTTTAGTTATTCCATGGAAACCTTGCATTTGTGCTCCTTGAAACAAACTGATGTGCTTGAAAGTTATAGAAGTTATTAAGAACTTACCGAAGAAATCAACTAACTCACGTGAGTGTTGCCCGTTATTCATAACAAAAATGAATGGTTTTAATACGGAACACATCTGGTTATTGTTTTAATAAAGTACCTACATTTGTATGTATTTTACCCCTGAAAAATGTCTATTCATAATCTATCATCCATATATTTCCATTCTCTTCCATATCTTCATCATCTCAGCCATAGGACGTCCACAGCTGGACATAGGCCTCCCCCATTGATTTCCACAAGGACCTGTTGGAAGCGGCCCGCATCCATATTACCATTACTATATGTTTACACTATATGGTATCTACAGTAAATCTGAAAAATCTGAAATCTCTAGAGACTTGAAAGTAACAACTGAATACTTGGAGCTACTTCCAGCGGATTTAGATCTGCGATAATTAGGAGTGTTGTATGTATTGCTTTCGGGCTGTTTGGCCCGATAATTAGGTGATTGGGTTTTGAATGAGTGATAATATTTTTTTTAATGTTTTATTTCATTTTCTTTCCGTTGGGTGGGCATTACAGTTTTTCACCCACCCACGGTTAAAAAACTTAAGCTTACTAGAATAAATAATAAAATACAATACATTAGTCAAACAATAAATATTTATTTTGATGAACAACGTGTAATCCATAAAATACTGCTCTGTGAAATTCCGATACTGTACAGTGAATTAATGTCTAAACGTTCGTGTGTCTGAGCCAAATCATTCAGCAGGCGTAATGCACCCCATAGGTGCCAGTCAGTAAGTCTATACTAGCTGCGCCCCGTATTTTCACCCGCGTGGCGATGATGATAATGACGTCATTAACAACGTCATCACTTAACATCAGGTGAGACAGTTGTCAAACGCAAACTTATAATAGTAAAAAAAATAAAAAAAATGTAAAGCCTAAGACACTCACAAATAACGTGCATTTCTATTGTTAAAATAATTTTCAAAATCGTTCCAGTAGATCCAGAGATTACCCCCTACAACCTCACAAATTTTACCTCATTATTATATTATGTATAAGTATAAAATTAAATTATATACCAAGACGTTCTGCCATCATGCCGATACATATGTATTTTGTCTTTGTCAAGTTCTCAGCATCTCCGATATGCGTCTTTCATTTTTTATCTCTATCTAGTAGCTTAGTAAATCAGTTCTTGCGGTAAAGTGGACGTGCGGCCAGTAAAGGTCTGTCGTAATGACACTCAATTTCCGAACGAAATCAGAGTGAATGGTCTTTCGGTGCTTTATTGAAATTGCTCTACGTGCGGTTTCCAATACCGTAGCAGCGGAGAAATTCATGCCTACTTATGAAAAAATCAAACTGGTTCGTTTCAGCTTATATGTATAAGTTGTATGTCTATTTTTTTAACCGACTTCAAAAAAAGGAGGAGGTTCTCAATTCGACCCGTATGTTTTTTTATTTGTGTTTCTTACCGCATAACTTCCGACTGGGAGAACCGATTTTGATCGTTCTTTTTTTATTTAAAAGCTGATGCTTCCCGTGTAGTCCCATTTAAATTTCATCAAAATTGACGGACGAGCACTTTTTGAGTTACAAGTCAAAAACTGAAAAATGCGTTGTTATACCTACACGATATTATAGTAGCGGGTGAAGACATCGGTGAACATACCTACACCACAATGACAATTTTTTCCCATGAGTAACAAGGATCACTAAAAAGAGTAAAAAAAAATTTTTTTACCAAAAAATGGAACCGACTTCAACACTCAAAAGTATGAAATAACTTGTCGAAGTCGGTACCATGATAGTTCAAAAGTAACTGATATCAAAATATTGTGCTCATGGCACCATATACACCACACACACCATATGTGGCATTAGCTTTTTGTTATAGGACCGTAAAAATTAGGTTTACGTGCCTAATTTGCTACAGTCCTATTAAATATTTTTAAGCTTATGCTTTCATGCGCTTTTTCCCCGTAGGAGTAGATAGACAAGAGCCTTCCAAAGGCTACGCATCCCGACATACTTATTTCGCTTCATCCACGCTCATCAGACCTTTCATGCAAGAGCGTCGGTTTAGAGTGCTCTATGGCCCTTTCGTAGAACGTTCTCAATCTGATTTCAGATCGTTGGCCGAGGCCTTCCTTATCCAACCATTCATATCACCCAAGAATACCTGCTGATAATTGTCATGAAGATCCATGTTTCAAAAAATATTACACACTCATATCACAAACACAGGGTTTGACGTCTATGGAATGGTATGGTTATTACTAGTAATTACAATATGAACATATGTACCAAAATGGCCCTAATTTTGTAAGTGTCTCCAACTAGCTATAACTGTCCAAAATTCTTTAAAATGAAATAGCTTTTATTCTATTTGCGCATTATTTCAAAATCGTATGAGATCTTATAACGTTACCTCGAATATTAAACGAGTTGTATTCCATTGCGGGTAGTTTAAGTCGCCACCAAATAATGCGACGACGTATTTTACCTAAAACTACCCGCATTTTGATAAAACGATCTAATTTTAGTATTGTCATTTATTAGTGCCATACTAGGTTTTATTCTAACTGCATAAAAAGTGTAATATTTAGGTACATAACACCGTTTTAGTTAGTTTGCTTGAACAACCGAATTACTATAAATATGTACATTATACGAGTATATGTGTCCAGCCAAGCTTATGTATGTATAATAGCGCGCACAGAGCAAAAGCTTTTTTTTACTTACACTCAAACCCCCGCACTAGGATTCCCTGTGTCTCGGGAGGCATGGTCACACACAATCACAGCACACAAACTTCCAAGACCCGAGACAAACGCCTATCGCAGAAATGTTTGCCCTTGCCGGGATTCGAACCCAGGTTCCCCGTGGAACAGAAGTCACGCCACTGACCACTGAGCCACGGCGACCGTCAGTTACATAGAGATAATTACCTAATCAAACAGCCCATGTAAATTACTACTAAATATTATGGCAAAATGATGCCGTCAACAGAAATTGTGCCCTTTTTAGGTCCAGCTATGCAAAGTGGCGTCTAGAATGGCAGTGTTCCACTTTGACCACCACATTTGGTCTGCGTCCGGTCACCATCTGTTCATCCGCCGCGGTTGACACGTGTTCAATCGATTCGTTTTCACTACTGCTCGCCATCTATGTACGTAATGAGAGTAGCAGCTGTGTGTTATGTAAGCACTACATACTTATTAAGCATTTACAATTATTTTTGTTAAGACATTAAATTCAAGTGCCGCCGTGGTGGTACCGGCCTAGAATCGGCTAAGGGATCACGTACCAGAAGGTGGGCAGAGCGCAATACATACCCAATCAGAATTTAAAAGTGTTTAAATACGAACTAATCTAATTATATTATTGCGTCTTGAAACCTTTTTACCTTAATTATCTCAGCCATAGGACATCCGCTGCTGGACCTATGCCTCCCCTATATGGGGGGATTGGCCAATACTCGCCACGCTTGGCAGGCGGGTTTGCGAGTGCAGTATGATTTCTGATTTCCTCAGAAGGCGCTGCAGCCCACCTTCTGTTACGCGATCCCTCCCCAACTCTTACGGCACTCGCGGTAAGAGATAGGGTACTACTATTCTAGGTCGGTACCACCACGGCCTAGAATAGTATGACCGGCCGGTACCACCACGGTTACCTTGTTAGATGCATGGTTGTTAAAATTGATAACGATAACAAAAGCAAACAGGTCTTCCAAAAAGTCCTTTATGTTAATGTGCCCATCGAAAGGTGTGTGAGACGAATCAACGGTGTGTAATTAATATATACTTAGACCACATAATTATGTAATATTACCCTATCCAGTGCCAGGCACTAAAGAAGAACAATAGAAATATCTTACAAGAGGAGAAATTAACGATTGAACCTCAAACTGATAACAAGTTCTTAAGACCCGTTGAGCTATATTGAAATCATAGACTAAAATAAACAACCAATCTAATTTATTTCTACCTACAATTTATAACGACATCAGAAAATTACTTGTACTCTCGAAAGTGGCTTCCTCTTTCTGATAGCCAATAAATAAGATGTTTTTTTCTATAGTATCAACTAGAAAAGTACACTTGTACAGCCATAAATGGCCGGTAATTACCCGTAATACGCGACGCAGGAAATGTACTGGTTAATAAGGAAGTACTTGAATCGTTCAATCGCTGCCCACCTAAGCTCAAACGAGAAATTTTATAGACAGTTGACTAATTATTATTTCCGTTTTTTGTACGACGAATTTTTGAATTAAGTCATTTATTGGGTAGTTACCTAGCAACATTTTGTTTTAATGAGCTCTGTCCCCGTATACTTATCTATGCCGTATACGCTTACAAAATATCAAAATCAAAATATCAATTATTTATCGTTCTTTGCCTAAAGTGCAAATGTTTTCTTTTTTTTGTGTTATTCTCAGTCAACACGTACGGAAATTAATTCGTATTATATTAATTTAAACAGTGGGATATTTCAAGTCCCATGGAAGGCATCGTTTGTTGTTGTAGAAGACTTTAATACTAAAGTCATACTAATCCGGCACACTAAACGGCACTATGTTCTCAAAAATAATATGAATTATTCGATGCAATCCAAAAATCCGTACATTCCAATAATCCAGCACCCCGTAGCACAGGTTTAATAGTGCCGGATTAGTGAAAATCTTCTGTAATCAAATTTATCTGCGATTAACCTGTCATAAAAAGGGTTCTATCAAAATTAAGCAGTTGTACACCTTGTACAGCATTATTTTCTTCCTAAAGTATCTATTGGTATCGCAAATAGTTCAGTCTTTATGAGGTAGATGGCGCTAAATAAGGACATCTTCCTAAAATGGGTTGTGATGAGAAGAAATCAATTCGCACTGTTTGTGGAGTATTATTATAATTTTACATATTATATACTATTACAGAGGTACCTACGTCAAAATGACAGCAAGCAGGTGCCATGTTCAGAGCCACAGAACATTTTAGAACTAGCGTGACTTTCGAGCAAATCGTGTATGATTTCAGTCGAAGCTATAATTACCGCGACGTATAAATTATAAAAAATAAATGATAACTCTCGTAATGACAAAGCGTGAATAGTGATCCACATATAAGGGCACGTAAACAGATCACTTTTACAAAATAAAAATGAACGGCATTCTCGTGATCTGTGTCCAATTAAATATAACGAGGTGAAAAAGTATCTCGATCGAAAGCCTTCGTGCTTACTTGAAAATTATTGTTGGCAATGGGTAATTTCGCGTGTCCAGTAACGGACAGCAGAGATAGGCTCTTTTGACTGGCAATTAATTTGGTTCGATCGAAGTTTGCATTGCCCGGAGCACGCTACTGCAGTTGGTACGCTATGTAATACGTTATATTATTTTGAAACAATGTCGCAATAACTTTTTGAAAAAATAAATGAAATTTTGTTACATTTAATTTTTTTGCATATTTCCGCACACTGCATTGGATTTTAAAAATACGTAAGCGATCGCGGGTTTTAGTTCATATCTCAAACAACAATGCGAAAGGTTTTTCTTTTAGGTTCCATAGTCCATAGATGGCGTCTATTTGTCCGTCTGTGTGGCAATAGTGCCTTTATGTTAAACGAGATGTCTTAGTCCAGGGTTGAAATATAGCAGTATGTAATATATAGAAATTTTATGACCACAGCTATTAAAATAGCTAAAAAATAATTGTGCATAAAGCAAAGAGATTATACCTAATAAGAAGCTGTAAAAGAAACAGATGTAGGTGTACCTACAGTTGGGCAGATAATTTTTTTTTTATAGACACGAGGTCTTCAGGGTCCAAACTTGGCAGAGCCTGTACTATGGTGACCTGTTGACTGATATATACTATATACATATACACACCCAGACACAAGTCCAACAGACATGTTCATACACACAAATGTTTGACCTGTCCGGGAATGGAACCCGGAACCAATTGAACATAACGAAATTAATAATTATACCACGGAACTTGTTAAAGAAGATTTTTAAGGAAATTCAGCTGAATAATATTATACGATTTCGCATAAATGGAAGTTAAAGCAAACATTCCATAATGACATTGAGTCTGCCGAATGTTCCTGTCGGGCATACTTGGCGGTCCGTTTGTCTGACCAGCAGAGCGAAGATCTGAGTCAGACGTGCGCCGAGCCCGCGACAGCCGCCTTCTCGGTTCCCGCCTGACGCCATATCAACTTACCAGTTGATGTTACAGGTATTTTACTACGACGCGACTATACTTCGGTAGTCGCGACGAAACTGCGACTTAGCAATACATTTCGTACCTGCGATTTTTCGAACATCTTATTCGTGAGAGTCGTGTAGGAGATGGTGAATTGGAAAACGTCGGTTTTTTATTTATATCGCGTTTTGAATGTGCCAAGCGATGATCTTCGAAGATTAGTAACTATTAAACGGGAGTGAACAAGAATCATGTCAAGGCTGAATGGCCGAAGTTTTCTTTGCTTCTAGAGTTTGTTTGATGGTTTTATAGTTACGAATATTTATTTAAAGACGTTAATAAAGCGATTCCGCAAGTTTTCAGGGGGTGTTTGATCATTACAATTCTAAAGTGAGCTTAAAATGATATTATAAAAAAACATTTATGACAAAGTATATCCTCGCTTACCAATAAATTCAAATACCGTTGTATTACATAACTAGTATATTATGGACAAAACTGGGAATGAGCTGGGATCAGTTGCTAATAGCAGGACGGAATGTGCTCGGACTTCAATGGAAGCCTTATAACCGCCTATACGTAATGATAAACGTAATAGTGAAGGTATTAAGACTCGACAAATGCATTAGCAAGCCGTTTTTGTGTCGACATCTGACACTGGAGTATGCACTAACCCGAGAAGTGCCTGTGTAATCTAATCTGAGACCCTAGATGAAGCAACATTCTACAAGCATTATCGCGGGAGAAAACATAAAAAATGTATGAAATTGACACTTCAAAGCGATAGATCTAGAATAGCGAGTTTTATAGAAGAGTTCCTTCTGTTCTGTTTTATAGAAGTTCTGTGATAGGAGATTGAGTAATTACTGAATCGAATCAGTTAGATATCGAAAAGTTCTGAACCGGGAGGTTGGAGACTAGGGGTACGACTTGGGTTCAACGAACACTTGAATAGTATGCTATGCAGGACATGACTAATTCATCCCCATTTATTTCTGAGCAATACAAATTAATTCTGCTCGTACGTTCCATTGCGACTACAGGTCGCGACATTCCAACTTGTGCGACAATCGGTCGCATCAATGTGTATGAGACTTAATATTCAGCAAGTCCGTGTTACCATTTTCTCGTGTTTACGTCCGAGTATCGAATGCCTTCGTGATTTTATGAGACGACTTGAAGTGACGGCCTCAAATGCCGATAAGGGTATACGGTTGCTTCCGAGAAAGTTTGCTTGACCATCAGTTCAAGCCCTTCGAAAACTTTAGTGGTTGGAGTTTGTTTTGTAATAAGTAAATTTAATTAGTACATAGTAATAAGGTTTACGTAATAAGAGATATCGATAATGGATTGTCGATATAAGTTTCAAAATATTTCTCGGTCAAGAATAGAAAACCCTGCCGGGACAGACGTACACCATTCGTGATGTTTTGAGACGGTGATTGTATAATTTCATCTTTGAACCTATCAACTAGTTCAAACTATTGAACCGATTGGCCTCTATAAACATTTTTCACAATGGCTCTTAATACGGCATATGCACCCCAAGAATTCAATAAGTGAAATAAGTACCCGTTGTTTCACTTAATGATATCACATTTTTAACATTAAGCCCCTAAAAGTGTGATATACTCGTAGAGTATAAAAAATATTCAGATCAAACATTTCAACTATTTTATTTATTACTTTATATTTGGTTTAGATCATTTTTCAGGCAGGAAATTGTATTTATTGTATGGTTAATTCTCTGTTAATTAACTGCGGTACTCAAGGAAACTCTGTCCAGTCATAGCGGTAACTGCATCCATGAAACTATATTACCGAGAACACAATAAACAGAATCGGGTTGACTGCAAAACTGTAATAAACCTCAAAGTAAGACATTTCGCAGATCAACTCAGATCACAAACATCAAACGCCTTCGTTACGGATTACATTCTGCATTGTTACTTTATTACACTACAGATACTGTTGCAATTTGGCTGCATTATTTTAAACTGCTGCCAATACACCGTAGTCTACTTCTAGTACCAATCTTTGTAAAAACATCATCACGTCAGCCCTAAGACATCCACTTCTGGACATATGGCTCCCCCATTGATTTCCATAAGGACCGGTTGGAAGCGGCTCGCATCCAGCCCTTTCCTGCCAAGTTAGCAGCAAAAGAGTTACTACAGATCAAGTGTACCTATTATATTATTTCTACATGACCTGTTGTCCTTGTAAAACAACAAGGGATATCGTTCGTAGCCAGACATCAAACCAACTCTTTTCGGGTATAAAAAAAACAAAAATTGGAATAATTTTCACGCATCACCACGTTGGTTCCGGAAATTCCTCAGTTTCCGGAGGTGTATTCACACGGCCGCGGCCCCCACCCCTAGCTGGAACAATCACCGCGGGTCGCGTCGTCGTGGGACTGATTTTATGGTAATTTCCGAATTTACTCCGGTCACCACTCCATTATCTATTGATTTGACTTTATAATTGGAATCACGGTGCGCGCATTTTTATTATTTTTAGCACCAAAGAGAAGGCACGCGATCAATGAGAAGTAGCTGACTTGCCCGCGAGATGCAGCACCATAGCTGATGTTTTCATATTTTTAATTTGAGTTATTTTATTGATGCCCCCCATTTTATTGATGTTACTAGCGATGAGAGCTTTCCTCGCACAAAGTATATCTTTGGCATTCCAACGTGGCCAGTTTTCTTGACACCCTAGTGGATAAAGAAAACAAAACGTGTTTTGTACACGCTTTAGGTATTTATATTTTATTATCTTCGATCATCATATTCTTTTCAAAAAATGCAAACATCATTAATAAAATAGTATGTACCAATCTCGAAAACGAAATCCGCTTTTTCCTGAAGATGATTAATGATGAAGATTTTTCTTTGAGGATGAACGAATGTGACAAATGCGTTTTGCATTTGTCAGATATCGAAAGTGTTTTTTTATTTATGTAAATTATATCGCTGGTTTTCAACCGATATCTGAACAACAATATTAAGCACCGTCGATGGTATTGCCATATATGATAATTATGTTTTGCCTGGCTCCGCATTACTTGATAAAACTGATGTTTATTACCACGTTGTTTGTCTACCTGTACAAGATCGCTGCCCTTCGGTGATCATGCATGGGAGTATGGACGTATATACATATGCAGTTAACGGCACTTTTTAATGTAGGAACTGGTTTGCAAGTGTCGTCCGTGGAGGCGTGAGAATGGCAACTCTCGGGGTATTCTCATGGCCAGCTCGTGACGTCACCGGTGCACCTGCGTGAGCCTGCAATGGCGACAAAAGGACAATATCATTAAAGTGGTTATCCAATTGCGGTTTCAAGTTCGTACAAGTTCCCAGCTCAAGGTTGCTGCTAATGGACGGAGGCGTAGGCGGCTATCTCGATGTGAACGGGAGATGCCGTAAAAACTTCGCGTCAACAATATTTATATGGTAGAATAATTGATATTATTCTGACTCAGCGTCCTGGCGTGTTTGACCCAATGTAGTTGAGGTCCGTCTATTCCGAAAAACATACGTTTGTAATTTTACTGCGTTAACAAATCAAATAAAAAAAAATTGGTTGTCTGTAAAGTCGGTTTACGGACGATAGATTTACGTGATAACGTCATAATCATTTATGACTTTGACTTTGACTTCGACTTCGACTTCGACTTCGACTTCGACTTCGACTTCGACTTCGAATTCGACTTCGACTTCGACTTCGACTTCGACTTCGACTTCGACTTCGACTTCGACTTTGACTTTGACTTTGACTTTGACTTCGACTTGACTTTGACTTTGACTTTGACTTTGAATTTGATTATTTTATGTAATACAAAACTCAGGTGGAACGTTACGCGGAACGTTACTATTTTTCATGAGTGTTGCTGGTATTCATCAATTTATAAAACGTTATCACGTCAAAAAAACAATTAATTTATTTGCTAAGTACAGGAGTTCAATGCAAGTGTTGTTACAATGTACAATATGCCGTACTTAATACTTATTGGATATACAAATTAATAAGTTAAAATAGTAAATTAGTCAATAGGTTTAAATTATACAATACATTTGATGTCAATCCATTTCTATACAAAGGTATAGTATAATTCTATACAATACTTGATAACCCGGATACACATATATTATTTTTCGTGTTCATAAACATAGGAAGCGCTTGCAGTGGAGTTTACCCACGCGGTTTTATTCGACCAATTGTGTTAAGCAACGTACGGCGCGATAATACCATAGATGGGTGACCGCTAGTAGCATTTTCAACTGAGCGCTTCCGTCCTTCGAAGGATACGTGAAGCCGTCCGTCCCAGTTGCTGTATTACATACAGATAACAGGATAACAGTCGTTAAGGATAACAGAGTTGATAACGTCGGAGACTTCGGGGTGTGAAAACTCTGACATTGAGCTGTCCGATAGCCTATATCCAATACTCTCTAGGTTTCCCAGCTACGCGAATGTAATGGCTACATATGCTATATAAATTCAAATAACTGAAAGTGTTTATGAAAGTGAAAATAGATATGTTTTTTAAATTTGAAAATATATATTTAAGTACATACGTCAACTTCAGTTTACTGAACAATGAACGAGCCCGACTTACCTCGCCTACCTCCCCGGGTAGGCGCAAGTGCGTAAATTAATTTCCCCGCCAAAAAAAGATCAACAAGTATATACAATTGAATAACCCACGCACCGTCCGTGCACACTATCATTTCTCTGTTTCACAGTAATTGGCGTATCTAGCGTTATTTTTCAGGGGGTGCCTGGCGCCTGACAAGCCATGGCTGATGCGATGACGCAGATAAATTCGGATCGGTAGCCCAACATCCTGGGGTGGGCACTAGACCATCCTGGGGTGGGCACGGCTCATCCGGGCCCCCCTCTATATACGCCTATACGCCAGTTGTACCAGATAAATGGCAGTTAGTACTAAGTTCAATTGTTTCACGCTGCGACTGTGACAGTCACTCCGGCTACGTCCATAGGTAGGTATATAGACATTTTTTTAGACTTTCGCGATTCATCAAACGGGGCTCAATCGCGAGAAAAACATTTAGTAATTTATTTACCTCGACGTTTCGACCAAATTGCATTGGTCGTGGTCACGAGAAGACTCAAGTTTATATTTATAGTGTCGAATTGGCCCACATTCGCAAACGTGTTATCGTAAGCGAATCGGCTTTGCAAACACACTGTTATTTACTGAACGCTACCGGCATTTCTCAACCTATAATTCAATGAACAATAACGCTCATTAGCGCCACTCTCAAGGGGTATTCTGAAGGAACTATAAATTAAATGATATCGATTTTATCTTCGAGAAAAATATTTTACAATGTTTATCAAGCTCGTAAGGAAAATAAATGGTGCAGAGATATGATCAGATTATTCTCTTGATGTGGGTAATTAACTTTTTAAGCATGCTCCATGCATTTATGACTTGATCGTAGTCAGAGTATCCTTGGGGGAAGCGACAATGAAAAAGTGCTCTTTAATAGATAATTATGGGGTGCACTATAGAAGCGTGGAATTCGTTACACACTATATTTTTAGTTTTCTCGTGCAAGAGCTGTTCTAGAAACATATAATAGTTTAATATTTTTTAAGCAATTGTTTTTTTTTTTTTTTTAACATTCACACAAGGTCTTCAGGTCCCAAACTAGGCAGAGCCCGTGCTATGGTAACCTGATGACTAATATATATACTTATATACATAACACACCCAGACACAGGTCAAACAAGCATGTTCATGCACACAAATGTTTGACCTGTCCGGGAATCGAACCCGAAACCAGTGGCTCAGAAGGCAGAGTGCGCCAACCGGCCAGTCGTAGTATACCATATACAAGCCATAGTACAAGTAGTTTCATGTATATTCTCCCTCTAAGAAGTAGAGTGTAAAGTGTTCAAACTAAACTGAATTTATTATGTAAATGAGACATTACAAATATGTTTTAAGGCATGACAAGTGCAATTGCACGGAATACATTCCAGACTGAACATTTTTTGATTTAAATTCTAATCTGATGGTATTTTTTTCCCATTGGCGAGTGTATTCTGAGATGTTATTCGGATCACGAATGGCTTGTTTCCATGATTTAATAATACATAGAAAATGTCACTTGAGTAGTTGATATATATAAGTAGTATATATAAAAATATATAAGTATCTATGTAGTATTTTTTGAGATTTGCCAACGAACTGTAATCATTAAATCTTCCAAGTACATTTTATCGACCCCTATTGCAATAAACAGTGATGTTGGTATTGAAAAATACGGCGCATTTTTTTACATATGAATCTCAGTGTAGTACAAGCTAAAAAGGAAGCTTGTGCAAAATGTTTTTTAATTATTATACTTTCATACTTACTAGAAAACGAATGGATGAGAAAGAAGCAAATCAGCCCCAAAATAATAAGCCTGGCTACGTCTTGTAAACGTCGCAAGGACTCAATAAGAACTTGCTAGAAACTTGTTTTGCAGTCTATAAATGTGAGATGCATGTCTTTTATTGTTTACTGGACCAGTATTGCCTGCAAATGTGCTTTGAGCATGAAATGCAAAAGGCAATTAATCATCAATCAGACATACAACGGCATTCAATCTAAACGTTATTGCATGGTAGTGTCTATTTTATTGCTGATATTATCGAATATATCTGATTGTCTATTTAGAAAGCATAGTTTGGTGTTTTGAGAGACGCCGCGGCGGTGCAATACAGGTGTTCAAACTTTCTCTTGAAATTGAAATGGTTTGGAATGGAGTGTGAGCTGTCAAGTTCACTAGATTGTAATGCACACAGACATATGTGAATTCAGATAACAAAAGATAATTTTTATTTGTGAAAAAATGAGTAATATGGGTACATAAAATGCATTGTCGGTGGTTTACATTATTTAAGATGCAAATGTCATAATAATACACTATGTAAACAAGAAGAAAATATAATAAAAGTACCTATATTACAAATTTAAATAAATAATTTGTAATTTCGGCTTTTTAAAAATAAATTGAATTAGTAATTATTCAATAAAATTGTAGATTTACAGATATTAGCATGTCTCTTTTGGTACGTGTTTAATGTTCACTAGATGACTAGCTACGCCTCACGGTTTCACCCGCCTGGATAACGATTTTCCCGATACCCCAATTATCCCACTGTAACCATAGTTTTTGCGAGATAATAAGTAAATCATATACATTTCCATGGCATAAGCTCCTAAGAGACCTATGTCCAGCAGTGGACATCCTATGGCTGAGATGATGATAAGCTCATTCCTAATTTAATGCAAATCCGTTCACCTGTTGAAGGCGTGACGAAGTAACAAACACACAAACGACGAACAAATACGATTATAAAATTAGTGTAATGGGTTTAATTCTAATAAAATATTTTTGCCTGCGGCAGGAGAAAGGTTTGATACAGAGGACAGGGGACACATATTTTGTCGAGGACAAACTGGCTATTTATACACGTGTATGTAATTGATTGACTGGTAAATATAAGTCATGAAACAAAAAGATTGTTATGATTGCAAAAAAAAGAAAGGATCCAAATAAAAATATTTGCTACAAGTTGGCCGCTTTGCCAACCTCTACCTCCCATATTAATGAGATTGACCGTATGTATATTATAACATGGCCACAATCTTGACACCGTGGGAAGATGGACAGGTGTATTCGTATCTTACGCACGAAGCAGTCGTCATAATAAGTGTCCTGAATACAGCGAGATCGCGGATACCGAAAATATGCACATAATTATAAGGCTCTGATGATGCGTGCAGCCCGATTTGGTTGGTTTAACGGGTTTATAAGGTAACGCAAAACTGTTATGTGGAACAGTTTGTAAGTGCAGACATTTATTTCATAGCAGTCGTAAATAATACATACATACATATATCCACGCCTCTTTTCCGTAGGGGTAGTCACCACAGTCTTCCAATTGCTACAATCCCGATATACTCCTTTCGCTTCAGCCACGCTCATCAGACCTTTCATACAAGAGCGTCGGTTTAGAGTACTCTTGACCTGGGCCTTTTTAGAACTTCATCAATCTGATTTCGGAACGTTCGCCCAGGCCTTCCTTTTCCAACACTAGCATTCATATCCCCATGTATTAATCAATATCTCTACATGACCAAACCATCAAATTCGTATAACTCCAAGGCCTAGGTCTTCTTCCCTTCCATAGTGCGTACAGCTAACTAATGGAATTTATTGCCTAAATCTGTGTTTCCGCAAACATACAACCTGGGTATCTTCAAGTCACGAGTGAATAGGTATCTTCTAGGCAGGCGTGCTCCACCGTAGACCGCATCATCACTTAACACCAGGTTAGATAGTGGTCAAACGCTTGCCTATTCCCAATAAAAAAAAGATTTAAAAAAAAAATTTTTTTAACTAAATAAATTTAATAATTAATCATTTTTAATTGGATATTATAGCATCACCTAGGCAATCATTATTAGTTTAGTGCCTTTGATACTACATTTAATTGTATACCTACGCACTGTGCTGTTAAATATGTACATAATATGTACTTTATAAATAAATGATATAAAAAATACCGAGACTATGTTGGGTTGGTATTCAACTAGTCGAACTAACACCACACACAAACACAGTAAGCTTATGCTTACTGTGTCTGTGTGTGATATAGAATATTCCCCGAAATAAAATTATGTTCAAGATAGTTTTTAACATTGACGAATATTATAACAACGTTACAATCAAACCATTTCAAATCTGAGCCCCAATCACCATGCTGATTTCGATGCTCCATAAAAACACATTGCGATTGCTTCATCTCGAATGCAATCACTATCTCATTAACTAGTTAGCACCAGTTATATTCACATCCTTTGCAAACATGAAAAACATTGCAAATGGACAAAAAACTCGTTCATTGAAAGACGTGTGGGAATAGTGAACAGGTGCGAGCGCGCCTCAGGAAATCTCTACCGGCTTCTGTATGATAAACTAATTTATTGCCAAGTTTATACCACCTGGAAATTGCTTGTTAGATTAGAATAAAAATTAAAAGTAATTAGTAGGATGTGAAGACTTTGTTTTTATAGATTGAGGTCCCGATATAGAGAAAGCTAGCCGATTTTGTAAGTAGTTTAATTATAAATGGTTTGTGCGATGTAAGCGCTGATGATCTTTTACCTATTATGACCAGCTTTATATTAACAAAAATGGAATGATCTATCAGCCTATAAAAGGATGCATTGGCATTGGACAAAGTAAGGATAGCATTGTTGTATCTGTAAGCAATTATAAAAAAAAATAGCTAAAAATGGAACCGACTTAAATACTCTGAAGTACAACTTACTACAACTTGTTGAAGTCGGTACCATGATATTTCAAAAGTAGTTACTTTTGAACTATCATGGTAATTATGATAATATTGTGGTACCGACTTCGACAAGTTATTTCATACTTTTGAGTGTTGAAGTCGGTTCCATTTTTTTTGTAAAAATGTTTTTTTCACCCTTTTCTACTACCTTGACTTCTGCCCTTTGCTACTCATGGAATCAATTGCCATTCACCCTCATTATGAAAGTGATCCAGATAGACGTAACACTTTTCAGTTATTGGAGTGTAACTCAAAAAGCACTTCACCAATTTTGATGAAATTATGTTTTAAATGGGACCACTTCGGAAGTATACTCTACCAAACCTTAAAGAATCATCAAAATCGGTTCATAAACAACGAAGCTATCCGTGAACAAACAAAAAAATGACGTATATATTTTTTTCGAATTGAGTAACTTCCTTCTTTTTTGTTGTGTTCTTTTTTGAAAAGTTTTCATTTTAGACAAAAATTAGCTAATTGTCAGCATCAATCAACCTTTACGAAAAAGGCTCTGTCCTTAGAAGAAATGTACCCAGTATACGGTCGAATTGAGTATATATTATTGAACTCGAATAAAATTATTTGGACTATCTGTATATCCTACTAATCTCATAAAGGCGAGAGTTTGTGAGTATGAATGTATGTTTGTTACTCTTTCTTTGACGGATTTGGATGAAGTCTGTTATGTAAATATTTTAGGCCCCGGAATAACACATATGCTACTTTTCATCACCATCAATTTCATCAATCATCACCACGCGGGTAAAACCGTAGGGCGCAGCTGGTATAGTATATGTAGAACTGTCGTCGATCGGCAGTTTCAAATCAGTGTCGACACTTTCAAGTCACAAATGATAGAATATAGAAAATATTTTTGACCTCTTGTCTGCCATTAACTCTTCATCACAACTAATATAACAAATCAGAAATATCATATATCTATCTCAGATATATAAATATCTTAAAATTCTATCACTAGATTGATAGCAGCCCGATATGCTTTTAACCTATATTTATTTTTAATTAGAAAGTGCCATTCCAGTTACCACTGTTTTAAAGTACGGGAAACAATGGGTTTCTCAGCTTTGTGTTAGGATGTTACTAAACAGAAGAAATCGTGGGAAACATTAACAGGTGCACGCACATCGTTTTGATTTGATCAACTCAATGTGTATAATAAACATATTACGCATTCCACATTTTTTATAACACATTGAAATTATGAACTACAATTTCAGTTGAGCGTTTTTTAAATTAATTCGATAATTACCGTACAATAATATTATATAAGTTAAATTAGTATTTGTCATCCAAAAGTGTACTTTAATTAATTTAGCGATATAGCGCGCTTGGTACTTTTGATATGATAGTCTCCGAGAAAAATGTTGATTCCGGCAGCGGAGGAATGGTATGAAAGTGTAACATTATTTTCCTTGTTTTCTTTTCATGCCGTTCCCAACCGAGTTTACCATTACGATAAAGTCCAAATTAGTATAAAACATATCAATCATCATCATCATTTCATCTATAGAACTCCCACTACCGGACTGCCCCATTGATTTCCACAAGGACCGGTTGGAAGCTGGCCGCATCCAGACCTCTCCTGTGCTGTGATCTTAGTCATGTCGTCTGTCCACCTTATCGGTGGCCGTCTAATACAAATCCGTAGTCTCCATTCGAGAACCTTTCGATCCCAACGGCCATCAGTTCTTCTAATTATGTGTACTGCACACTACAACTTCAACTTGCTAATCCGCTGGGCTATGTAGGTAACTGTCATTCTTCTGCGGATCTTCTAATTTTTGATTCGATCGCGTATATAGAGAAACCCCAAGCATAGTCCTCTCCATAGCTCGTTGTGTGACTTTGAGCTTGCTTACAGGTCTCATAGTTAGTAACCACGTTTCAGTGCACTTACGAATTATGAATCAATAGACAAAATACCTGCAGTTAAAAAAAAAGGTTTTTAACTGCTTTTAAAAGGTACTTTTATTATACAATGTATTGAAAATGACATAGACAGCCAAAAACGTCCAAAACAAGATTATTTATTAATAATTTTAGAGATCTGTAAATCTTGTCAATTTGACCATTGTTAATATTGAAGCTAGTAACAATTTTAGGCTTTGCGACTATGGCTATAAACCAGAACTAATATTCACTGGCTCTCAAGGTCTGTTGCCTGCGCCAAACTGAATAATGTACTTAGTTAAGTTAGTGTTCAACATAATTTTATTTCATGGCTAATTTATTAAAAATCAAAAAAATTAAAGGTTATTTTCGATTGAACATATTTTTCCTTTATCACAAATTCTCAGGGTAACGACATATCCGCTTGAACTGTCTTATACCATAAGAAAGGAAATTACAAAGTCTAAAAACAAGATTAGATATAATATATTTTTTGAGCCCGTATCCCATATCCGTGAAATAATAATAATAATATAGAACAACATTCACACAAGGAATTCAGGTCCCAAACTAGGCAGTGCCTGTACTATGGTAACCTGATGACTGATATATACATACTTATATGCATATAAACACCCAAACACAGGTCAAACAGACGTGTTCATACACACAAATGTTTGACCTGTCCGAGAATGGAACCCGGGACCAGCGGCTCAGAAGGCAGAGTGCTACCAACTGCGCCAACCGGCCAGTCAAAAACAAATACGTATTTAACTTAAAATATTTTAAATCAACACGGAGATTTGTCCCGCCCTCCCGGCCTGTAAACACCCGGGAGCCTCTGTAATGTCATCGGCACCTGTTAAGCCCTTAAAGATGGATTGGATGGAGAATATTTCATATACTGTCACTCGATACCGATATACTCGGAGCCGTCGTGGTACCGGCCTAGAATAGTACTCCCCCATCTCTTCCCGCGGGTGCCGTAAGAGTCGGCTAAGGAATCACGTACCAGGAGGTGGGCAGCAGCGCCTACTCAGGATAGCAAGACCATACTGCGCTCGCCAACCCGCCTGCCAAGCGTGGCGAGTATTGGTAAATCCCCCTATATGGGGAGGCATATGTCCAGAAGTGGACATCCTATGGCTGCGATGAATGATCACTCTAAAAGTACTAGAATTTCGTTGAAACAGCAAAAATGCCCCCCACGTTCGCTCGTTCCTTGGAAATCTTACAAGACCTGCCGTAGAATATGAAAACCGGAACGGGTTAGAAAAAACTGGATGGACGTGACGTAAGTAATACCGCAAGGATGCGGAGAGATATCGTGGGAAGCTGCGCAGGTGCCGGCGCTTGCGCACATTACATCTACGATTATACTAGGCTTGAGTGGCCAACGTTCGTTTGACTTTAAATTATTAGACTCATTATTATCTGAGAACCGGCTAGGACTCACGTGATATTTGCTGGACAATTACTCTGCGACCAGTTTCTAACTGATTTGCAGTTCTTCATCTGGAAGTTATGATCGTGCTAGGCTGCGGGCGCGAGCCTCAGCACGTAACTTAACGTGCTGGTCATGTGAGTCCTAGTCGGCTCTTCTCTCCTAGTCATCGTAATAATTTTGATTTCATTGACCCTCAAATTCAAACCTCATGGAGGTCGTGAGGGGAAGTAAACACACAAGACTTGGTCGTTTTTTTTTTTACATATTATAAGTTTGCGTTTGACAACTGTCTCACGTGATGTTATGTAATGACGTTGTTTAGGATTTAGCACGCAAACCTAGAAGATACCTATTCACTCGCGACTTGAAGACTCCAGGATTGTACATATCGGGAAACACAGGATACAGATCGTCGAATAAGCATCTAATTATTTTTTTTATTATGAGTACTTTCACAGTGTTCATTTATTTTTGGTACTGAGCAAAACTACCCATAATTGAATAAAACTGTTCCTATTTTAGGAATAATATTGTTAAGAGACAAACAGTTTGAATTATAGAACATAAAGGAGAAAAAGAGGTGATCTAAGCCGTCAGGCTTGTGCACATAATATTATTATTGAATAGTTTCAGGGCCATAGCCAGGAGGTGCTGAAAATTTAGGTCCCTACTACTTTAATGTTATGATGTCGATTATAATTACGGGTAAAATAACTAGACCTGCATTAAAAGTTCTGTTGCATGCTATCTCTGGGTTACATAGTAAGTAACATTGATTATCTAACAATACTTAATAAGGTATTCTGTGACTTCTGGAGGAATGAAAGTAAAAAGTCACAGGTAAAACCGCGAGGTGAGATGTAGTGGATAAAAATGTTTAAGCGAAGTGTAAATGGATTACAAACTCCAATTTATATTACGGGTCTAAGATCATACATTTATAATTCGACGATATTCACACTACATCAGGCCTGTCTTTTAAATTACCGTCTTGACAGTTTTATTAGCTACAGTTAGAAATAATTTATTAATAACCTTTGGGATAATTTATTTTGAATAAATAAATAATTATGTGGATTGTGTTATCTAATAAGAGCCGTATCATTTAATAGGGATGATACGCAGCCTTTTGTTAATATGTAACCATTGTTATTTCTTCTTAATAGTTTTCGCTGAGCGACCACATCGTCCGGTAAGAAAACCAGCTTAAAACATAATGATCCTTACAAAATGTAAAAGAATAATTCCGTAGTTTCAAGTACTACAAATAAAAAAATAAGTACAAGTATGTATTCAAGTACATGTGTTATTAAAGTTCCGCAAAATAACAGTACAGAAATTACAAAAAATAACACGTTTACACGACAACCTGTCCTGTGATACGATATTCAATTAACTAGGTGATTAATTCAAAAGCGTGGGAGTCGGTTCAAATGAGGATAATTTTGTTTACTATAGCTAGATTTGAATGACACAAAGGAGGTTTTTAATGCTTGAGAAAAAAAAAAAAATTCTTGCTTGCTTAAGTCTTTCGTACTCTCTGGGTCTGATTAATTATGCAACTTTGTTTATTATTCTTATTTTCTTTACAAAAAAAAAGGAGAATACTAAAATGTGGACTAGATACAACTACAGGCAAACGCACACTTATAGTCGTTAGTCGAAATAGTTTTTCATTTTGTGAAACAGGGAGGTGAGGACTTGTTAAAAAAATATTTTGTGAAAAAGATTGCGAAAAAAGGTTAGGTTTTATTGCACAAGCTCCAGGACGTCCAGAGTCCGTGGCTGCGGTCTTATTTCGATTCCATGGTGGAACTATTATTTCAAGCTCTGAAAATCAGAAACAAAACACGTTCAATGGAATTGACAAATCACATTTATTTACTATACCTAATATACACAAATAGGTAAAAACTTAAAACAATTGAACTCAGTATCTTTATCTAGCACAGCTGTAAGAAAGATAAAATTCATAGCCAGTAGGTACGTGGAATAGTTGCGATGTTCAATTTGACGCGATTCGAATTACAATCACTGATATTCTTATTACAGCCCACACCCAATGTTAAATAAATGTTATTTGCAGATACGGTATATTGCTTTAGTTATTTATATGTAAAGATTTGTACTGAAACAGAAAAAAATATAAAACAAAATAATTAATTCCACGTTCTATAAGATAGAATTACTAATAGCAACGCATGGCAAACTCAACCACAAAAAGGCCGGCCACACACATCGCCTGCAATTCCAATTGCGATCTGCTCTTTGTGATCTCAACTATTAATACTATGAGACTTGAAACAAACGATTTCCACGGCGCGTGTGTGCGCCTAATTTCCAAAGCTACAGTGAAAACGGACACACTAGCATCGAAGTTGGCAAACATGTACGTCTTCTCACCAATTCATATTCGTTGCAGTATTATCGTTGGCCGGCGAGCGTTGTAATCCAGCTCATGCGTTAACAAGCCGCGATTTGTGAAACCATTAACTTACACTACAAATAAATAACTTGATAAGTGTCAACTCCAAGATGAGAGAAAAAAAAAGAGTATATTTTTCGAACCGAATATTAGAGGGATGTTAGCGATGTTATTTTATGCATTGAAGACTGAAAACCTGTGTGTAAAAATTTCATCAGTTGCACTGATTTTCACCAGTGCTGAGATCACATTCATACACAATTATGGAACATACATTCACCCACATCATAATGTTCTATGACAGCATTTTTTTAAATATATGCCGATGGTCCCTTCCACACGAATGCCAATCGCCAAACGAATGATAAATTGGCGAAACAATAGATCTTTTATACTGTATTTTTACGATTATAAATAACCTCTGTCTATTTTATCATATAATGAAATACATATTCTTCTGTACAACTCAGAACGTTTTGTGATTTTTTTCCTCTAACAGTAGATACATATACAGAAAGTTTTAATTGCCCGATGCATTTGTCTGACTAGCAGTGGATCAGGATTACTGTGGATTACTGTCGGTGTATTGTATATGGTATACCTAATACCAGTTACATATTGTTGAAATATATTAAGGTTTTTTTTTACATATTATAAGTTTGCGTTTGATAAATGTCTCACCTGATGTTAAGTGATGACGTGTTTGGTGTACTCTTTTTTTTTAAAAGAAATTAGAGATCAAAATGAAAACGATATATGTAATTATAATCGACGACATACCAACTGCGCGCTTTATATGATATCTATGTCCAAAGTATCCAACAAGCTCGTCAACTTTTTGTTTCCCAAGCTGCCAGCATCTATGTAGTTAAAAATTCAACTGTTTGTAATGAAAATACATTTACTTTGTCAGATGTTTGATCAAACTGCTTTAACGGCGAAAAAACAACTGGTGGCGTTCGCCGCCGCCGCGGCGGCGTTTACGAATTTCAATACCTATGTGAGTAGTAAATGTTTGTGGGGTAGAAGTTGGTTAGCTTTTTATGTGGTATGCATCGTTAGTTCTATTTAAAAGAAGCTATAGAAGCTATATGAGTTACTATTTTAAGCATTGAGTCAATTGCGTCAATTTGTTTACATATATATTTTATTTTATTTTTTTAATCACACTCATATCCACACTAAGATTCCCTGTGTCGCGGGAGGCATGGTTTACACTCATCGCACAAATGTTTGCCCCTGCCGGGATTCGAACCCAGGGTCCCGGAGACGCAGAAGTCATGTCACTGACACTGGCCACTGCGCCACGGCGACCGTCGAATTATTATATCTTATTATATTATATATATTATGATATATTTTATCTTTTACAGTAATACTTAATAGTAATACATAATAGTAATAGTATTATATACGAATGCCGTGTCGCAACGACTCCCATATTCATCTCTTGAGCTGCCTATATAACGCAGCATCGTCGGATGATTGCAGTTGCAACGAGCGTCGATCATTTATGAGGTCAAAGCTATAGTATATACAAAAACAAAATAACACTTCTGCTTTCGGCATTAGGTCGGCATCTGATTTCTGCAGGGCTATGGCCAAGAAAGAGAGAGGTTGAAAGTGGCTTGCATATAAATCAGGAAGGAGTAAGTTAGGACAGCCTGGCCGTTAGACGACTTGTATACATTCAAGGTACACGTTTCTCCAGACCTCTTTCCCAGCGACCACATCGCTGACCGGGACCACCGACCCTGGCTCGTAGTGACGGTCCGAACCTTAGAGCTGTCTTTGCGGTAGTCGCTAGTCCTTCATCTTCCTTTAGTGTTTGCGCTACCCGCGTTCGTGCTAGGCGGTGCGCCTTCTGCGCCCGCAACCGGCTGAGTGTCCTCAGCACTTGCCCAAGTCCGGTGACGCCTTAAATGTCTCATGTGGCAAACAGCAAAAAGTCACTCCTAAGATGCATCGGAAAGCTAGCTAAGAATGCTCCTACAGCTTAGATGGCAAAGCGACAGGATGGTATCTGTAGACGTGGGTTTAAGTTCCCCTAATAGCTGATTTTTTCCCCATAAATATTTGAACGTATGTTCCGACTAGCGTGACGTAAATGCAATAAAACTCTTTAATTAAAGTAGTTTATTGATTATCAATGATTTTCTAATACATGTTCTATACCTACAGCCAATTGAACTTTCTATTCCGGTGGACTATGTAACCGGTCACTTTTACTTCGTCTCCAAATCTCTTTACTCTAATTGGAGCTCATAGGGAAACCTCAAGTATTGTATTTTCTTAGATAGGTACTTACTTTTTCGTCATTTTTACTTTTATCCTTCATTTTGTCCCGTAGAGAGCGAAGCGTTGTAAAATATTCCCACGGCTGTCAAGGTAAAGTCACGCACGTCCAGTCACAGCTACTTAGCGGTATACCACCTTCCCAATATGAAAAAAAATTATAGCCATACTTCCGTTAAACCAAAAACAAAAGATTAGCGATAATTCATAGACAACGAGGCAATTTCATGGTAGAACGGTGTCGTCAATCGACCGTATTTAAAGTTACTACGCATAAACTGTGGTCTTTTTAGAAGGTTTCTTTTTAAAACTGTTATTTAATCTGTGTCGTGTGGATGCTCCTGCGCCGGTGTTGCGGATATCCTCCAGCCCCGCGTCCTGCAAGGCCGTGGGAAATCTAGGTAACGAGCAGGTGGACCAAATAAAATACTTAATCAAAAGGTTTATGTCAATTTAAATAATACAAAGCTTGCATTGATGAATCAAAACGTACAATTCCGTAATGAAAGGTTTCGAATTTTGTTGCCGTGCTTTAACTTATTTATTACTAGATACAGCTCGCGGCTTATACCTTCACGGGCAGTGGTGTTTTTTCGTTAGAAACTTCATGGCCCCATTTTTACTTATTTTGGAATGCAATTTATGATAACTTCTTTGTCGACAATATAATATTTTTTTGACGGGTTAATATATATGTTATTATCTATTCATATTTATAATAAAGGTCTTTATTTAATTATATATTATTATTCGCCACATGTTTGCATCACTACTTCCAATTTTCGATTATTTTACTATTGCACCTCTACCACTTTTCTTCACCTTGTGGTTGACTGGTAGAAAATGCTACTTAGCGTTAAGTCCTGAGGAGGGAGTACTGAAATAGTTCTTAAGTATATATAAATAAATAAGATTTTATGATATTTTATTGCACATTATAAAATAGCTAAAACTAGTTATTTGTCACAATAATGAGATAATTAAAACTAGTACAAAACACCAGTTTTAAAAGGTGTCCGTGGTTTGAAAATGTATCTTGTTCCTAGCAGCTGAGTGGTTAAATATCATAGATGTGAATGGTAAGACAATATCCCTGCAGGTGTACCATTACCGTTCCACGTGGTGGCTTCCCATCGCGATGCCATCAAACTGACACCGGAACGGCCTTACATCAGTGGTCCCAAGACTCCCGAGTAGGCAATCAGAGTGCGCATACCGTGACCAATGCAATGTGCACTATGCTTTTTGTGCGCATTATATCTATGGTTCCTTGACTTGACCATCCTTATGCACAACATCTATCAACGCTATGCACCGATGTCCTTTCGGTGAAATGAACCGTAGATAGATGACTTTTATCGAATTAACGTTTTAGTCTATATTATTTTTAAAACATAATAAGGTTGGTTTGACAAGGTAATATTGCCAGCTTATTGGGTACTTTACATGCAGGCTATGACCTAAATGTTATTTTAATTTGTAGTTTTCTGCATACCTCTCGTAATGCATGGATCTGAATGTTGGGCAGCAAAAGAGATGGATGAAAAAAAAGTGCATGTGGTAGGGATGCGAATGTTGAGATGGATGTGTGGTGTGACGAGAATGGATAAAATAAGAAATGAGTTTATCAGAGGAAGCTTGAAAGTAGCACCAGTGAATGATAAGTTGCAAGCGAATAGATTGGCTTAGTATGGGCATGTCATGAGGAGGAATGAAAAACATTTAAACATATAGCAAAATGAGTACTTAACATGAATGTGGATAGATATAGAGGTAAAGGAAGGCCGAAGAAGGTATGGATGGACTGTGCGAGGAATGATATGTTTATGAACAGTGTGAGAACTGAGACGACCAATGACAGGAGAGAATGGAAGAGGAAAACATGTTGTGCCCCACCTAGTGTGGGATAAGGACAAGAAGAAGAAAAAAAGTTTCTGCATATAGCTATTTCTTCTTACGTTATGTTATGTTACTATATTTCTTTATATAATAATGTTATTCAATGTTATTGTTTAAATGATTGGTTACATTATTATGTAACAACCGTATTCATGTTTTATGCACACGGTAAGTTATTATGGACTTCCAACAATGAGTGTCAAATTGCAAGAAAGGTTTCAGTTCTTAACGGGTAGCCTTTATTAAAATAAAATAAGAATAACTAATATTACAGCTGCTATAATAATATTTGAAGAATCCAAAAGCTATTGCCAGCTCCAGCCCATGGATAGCTCAAGTTTTCTAACCCCCTACAAGTTGGAAGCGTACTCAGAATGCTAGCAGCATCACCCCACTAAATTGCATTGCTATTTCGCTGACCCAAATAAATAGTATGCAGTTGAATCTGTTGGGGAATTCTCCTATATGAAATTTAATATGTAACATAATATGGTGCATGAAACTGTATAATGTATATATGCTATGACATCTAAAACTGATCATTAAATCACACTCACGATAGCGGCTGCAATCAGACGAACCGTTCAATTGGGACTTCCTGCGAGGGTGACCACATGCCGAAGTTCCTAACGTCTTCAATCGTACTGGATCTCTGAATGACTCCTTCATTATCCTTCAATTGTTCCCTTTAGGGTGTGTAGACACCGTGATTCCTTGGCGCACCTTTACTCATAATTTCTTCGTTCCGCTTTGGTGCCTTTTGGTGAATGACCGGTAAGAGTTGAAAAAGTGAATCACAGGATTCATGGTGTCTAAGCACGAGGTGATCCGTTAACTGATTTTCTTTTGGATGACAAATTATTTAAATAATGCATACATTTTTTTATTAAAACGTTACTCGCTGCAGACCTTAGGGTCCGTGCCATTTTTCACCATAAAACTTAATTGATAAATTTACAAATCTACTTTTCTGCCCTAATGTTATACAGAGGAGAGATTTGTATGTTTGTAACGGATAAACTCAAATACTACTAGACCGATTTCAAACATTTTTCCACCAATAGAATTCAACATTATCCCTGAGTAACATTTAGGTTATATTTATTTCTTTATTTTTTAGGCAAAGAAAAAGGGGTCCTTTCTTCAACTACAATCATGTAACCGTGCCAAGCCGAGACGGACTGCTATATATAAAACAGAACAGATTTTACATACAATGAGGAACACATACACAATATTATTAAATATCCAACAATATAAACAGAAGAAAGGAGAAGAAACAGAAGCTAAAAGAATACAACATTATTAATAAAAAATATATTTGTGCCAATATAGCGACCCGACGCGATACCGTGAGCATGACTTGATCTATTATTAGTGTGTGCAAAAACACACACTAATCCTGAACACCTTCTATATTCTGTGTCTTATAACTATGTAAATGATGTTATATTCACTGGAAGCTCAAGCCGCGAAAGAGAGTTCAGTTGAAAATATTACTAGCGACCATAGATCCAAAATGTGAGACAGTATTTAAAAAAAAAAAAAAAAAAATCTGTTTATTTCTTTTAAGTAAGTACATAATTATGTAGATACATTACTTACATGTTAAATCGTATAATTAAGGATTGTGGAGCATGCAAGTTATCAAATTATAAAAATTTGCGTAAACTAATTAGGATTTTATGTTTGTTTGTTTTGTGAAGGGTCGGGACATGCATCCCCCAATCGTTATTTATCGTATGCTTATCTATTAAAAAATATTTTTTAGAAGATTTTTAACTTGCTCAGATTTTTTTCCATCTTATGTACTAGTGTTTAGTGGTAAACTATTTAGTGATTGAGGTAAGTAACATGTCCCGACCCTCCTGCCATAGTCATTTCTATAGTTTCGTACACAAAACAAAGGTAAGTGTGGCAAGCTACGCAAATTATTTGGCCTGGTCCAGGTCAAGGTCACACTGGTCAACACAGCTGCAAGCAGTTTGTAGTTATGGTTTACTTCTACATATATTAAGAATTTAATTTGGAAAATCATTTCATATTTTCTTATACATTTTAGATATTTCGTATCAAATTTTGTTATCACTGTTGTGACTTTTACCTGACATTTATATCAACCAATCATCGAGCAATTCCTGTAAATGACGTCCAATTACGGGCGAGGCGTCGCGAACGCGCCAATTAGGTTGCGCGCGCGCACCTGGAGCACGAACTGTGTGGTCACGCGCGAATTTCGATCATAAATCCTTGCCTCGACACATTATGTGCGATATTACTTCAATTATGATCAATCCGATACAATAGTTTGTTACGAAACTTGCAATGGAATGTGGGAAAGTAAAGCGACACCTGGTTATCGGTCTCAAATAACCCCATCCCACTTCAATATTATAAATGTGAAAGTTTGGATGGATGGATGGATATTTGTTACTCAATCACGCTCAAACGGCTGAACGGATTTGGATGAATTTTGGTGCAGAGATAGATTATAGTCTGGAATAGTACATAGGCTACTTTTTATACAGGTAAAATGTATCTAGAATTTCCGTAGAATAATAATAATTGATATAGCGGGAAAACCATAACCCACGCGGGTGAAACCGCGGGGTGTACTAGTGTACCTAACATATAAAAATGGCAAACGTTGTTCTGCCATATAAAGTATCGAAATGTCAAAGTGACACGACACTTCACTTAAATGACTCCACGTCAATGATTGACGGTTAAATTACGGGGAGGTACAAACAAAAGACGGGTAAAAATACTTACTATTCAGATCTAAGTACCAAATATACACAAAATAATCATAAAAATCAGGCAAAGCATATCGGAAGTTTTCGATAGTAAAGTACTGTGGCTCGAGATTCTAATTACGTTTTCTTACCTAAAAGTTTGAGAGGATGTTAACAAACATTTCTACATTGATTCTAGAGAAATTGAATCAGATTCCGTGAGGAATATCACAGAATCATTAGATTCCGTGAGTGAGTGTCACGGAATAATGGGATTCCGTGAGTGAGTATCACGGAATCTGGAAGAAGAAACGGGAGGGATCCGAATGAGATTTGGAATGTAGATACGTTACAGTCTGTAACATGTGAAACCATACTCCACTCGGATGAAACAGCGGGCGCAGCCAGTGTGCGTATTCAATGTAAAGTTACGAAATATATGTATTTTAACCCATATAGAGTTTTAAATACATGTGATAATCTTTTGTATTTACTTTTTAAGCAATACTCCCTTGGCCTCTTATTTAAAGGATTATCTTTATCCCTCCAAGGCGATGAACCTTTGAGCGGTCATTTAAATAATATCTAGATTTTTCTGTAACAGGTGGCAAACAAGCAGACGGGTCGCCTGATGGTTAGCGATCACCGTCGCCTATGGATATCCGTAAAACGGAGGGCATTACGATACGTTTCCAATTCTTTTTAAGACTCTCCTTTTGAAGAATCCCATACTGATAGCTACTCAAAAACACCTAGGGAGGAAGCTCGTGCCACATCTCGCTTGTGTTCTATATTCTAGGTTATAGACAAATTTACGATTTATAAGACAGAAATAACTAACATTAGTTATTCACGTGTTGTCGTAGGTATGAGTGGTGCAGCGCTCGTTGCGTTCCCATCTTGCGGAAGCGCCGATTACCGCCGCTAATGAGGAAACATTTACTGGCGACCATGTATCCTGTTCACGCATTGTTTTGTTCCCTCGACCGTCATATTGTTCAGATAATATTTATGACCTTAAGGAGTGATAGTGATTCAGATATTTTGAGTGAGGGTCATTGGCCTGAGCACAAATTATTCTCAAATAAGTATCTTTACATTGAATGATTAGATAAAATACGTGCGTGCGAACTTTTCCGATATCATCTCATCCGACTCTCACTTGAATCCAACTGAAACTACACATATATCGATGATTTATATAATAAAAATGAAGTACTTAATGAAACAATGTATGTTACTACTACACCTCCGGAGTGAAAAAAAAATAGCAAACGTTAAAAAAACTAATACAAATTTATATACATCCATACAAACTATCGCATTCATTAGTAGGATATGATTAGAAGAAATTACAGAATGCTGCCTTGTTTATAGACATGTTATCCATCTGACTTTAATTACACTATTATAAGTAGTGTATAGTATAGTAAGAAGACTCTCCGATCAGATGACAATGTGTTGCAAAGTTCTTATAGGAGCAGTGGACTCCCTAAACTTGCACAACCTACTTTGCAGGCTATATGTACCATATAACTACAGGCGTGCTAGGCGACATGTGTTGTTGAACGTGCCTTCTTGTCGCACAGCGGCTCGCGACAATTCTCCTTTGTGTCGGTCTCTTCGCCACCTCAATGAGCTTCTGGATGCCAACCCTGATATTGACTTTTTTATTGACAACTGGAAGGCTATTATTGACGTATGCTTGACATACTGTGAAAAACAGTAATTCACTCTGTAATTATATGTATGATAAATTGTGTATTGTTTTTTTGTTCTTTTGCGTTATGTAACTGTTTGTATTAATGTTATATACTCAATGTAATATTGTAATTGATGTGGTAATTGTAATTGCTATCGTTTGCGTTTGCGCGCTTGCGTTTTTATCACAATAAATAAATAAATATCTACATAATAACACTATTTCCAAAAATACATGATTATGAAATGGATACCCAGCAAGCGGTATCCATGAATAAAATAATGTTTATTTACACACACATTTATCTGTGCTAAAAAATCTTCTTTGCATATATTAATCCAACGGACTTCCATGCTCTGCCGGACACCGGGTGACCACTGACCCGTCACTTCAGCTATGTGAGAACACCTTGACCTTAATCAAAGGACACCTGTCCAAAGGGCTCGACTTCTTGGGGAATCTTAATCATGGGAATCTCTTTTTTAAAAGGGGAATCGAAGCCAAAGCCCGTGAGGAATAATTTGTACGTTCCGGTGATGTAATCTGCATGTGAAGTTAAATGTCGTAACATAAAGAATACTATTACAGTTTTGGAAAAAACATGTCATATTTATTATTATCACCGCTCAATAAAAATTATACACACGGATGTAATGCAGTAAAGTTGTTGTAACATCGGAGGCTGAAGCACCAATAACTATAGCAGTCATTGCGAAGCCTTTTATTCAGGGTAAAACAATTGAACGCAGAACTAACAGTCATTTATCTAGTACAACTGCCACAAAGACAAATGATAGTTCATAAGGACGGAACGTGCGTTATTCAATTCTTTATTTATACGGAAGCGATACGATAATTGTAATACAAGTTATTCCTGCTTCGTACAAAACGGATGTTACTGCGAATAGCCAGCCCCTTGAACGCTTGACGATGAAGGCTGGATCACACCGAAATAGATAAGATGTTAATTACCGCCTGAGTTCATGCTATGTTAATCCTGTATTGAAATAAAAATATCTTTCTTTCAAAATAAAACACAATGGTCAAAAGCTGACACTTAACATTAAAGTATAGTTATTTTTCGGAATAGATATTAAAAGGTATTTTCCTGCATCCATCGAAACCAGTACCCAATTTGAACTTGTAACAAAAGTGTCACAGATACAAAAGGCAACAAACAATTGTTTGTCCAAAAGATCTCTATAATGAGAGTAAACCAAACGTCCAATCTGTCCAGTTTGCCAAATGTCAGAGTAAACAACCCTTTTGTCCCATCGTCCCGCCAAAATCGCGCCAATCGTCAAACATTTGTCAATGGATCTACAATGGCTCATTCACATTCACGCAGCCGGCATTCACCTGTAGAGGGGTTCCCCGGGTCCCCAGTAGTCCACACACGTGGCCCACAGCAGCGACGTCACATATGTTGCTGGTCTCACCTGGTGCTGCAAATCTCACCCCTCGGGAGGGGTTTGTTTTACTCGCACATGTCAGGCGGCTGCGGCTGACAGATGCTAAAATACGTTAATGCTGACATCGATTTCATTGTTATTATAACTATTGTTATGTGTCCAAAATATGCTTCTTTAACAACAAATATACTGACAGGAAGTTGCCGATCTAATTAAACTCTGATAACCTTCCGCTTCTGCAAAAATACATTCCATGGATGATGTGCAAGTATGTGCAGACTATTACTTATCGTCATTTTGTTTATTTTATTTCCTATATAAATTAAAACATTATAGATAGGGTCGAAAAGCTGTAGAAGTCAGTTTGTGGAAAGTTTTCAGAGAGTTTTACTAAATTTTAGGCAAAATCTTATGCACTTGACGTGTGTTTATAATGAGCATAATCATGTTCGACATTGGTAGTATAAAATTAGAAAACTTCAAAATGTTCTGGCACATGAATTTACCAAAAACATTAATTACATTTATGATATTTTAACTAAATCTGTCTTTACAGTAAATGCATATACATAAAATTATCCTTAAACATCACAGCTGAAGTAAAAATTATAGAATTTAAATATTTGAATTAAATTATTTATATTTAAATTCAAGATTAATGTGGAGTGAAACGTCCTCAAAATTATCGATAATGATATCGATCATTTTGAGGACTTTTCTATATTCTATAAAGATTAAAAAATTCTCTAAATGCTGTCGATATTCTATGGCCACCTACGTCACTCTACGCCACCAAAACTGAGGACTAGGTGAAACAAAATAGGAGACATTAAGTAGGTTTGTATATTCTGAGCCAAGCTGGGTCTACATGTAGGAGGCGTCCATTCCACCATCACAAAGGGCTAGCATGTACTTGGCATAAGAACGGCTAATTACTGCTTCTGCTGAAGCTTCTGCTGAGCTGAAGGGACAGCTTAGCGATGTATATTTAAAAAAATATGTAGGTACCTTTACACAATGAATATTTATAAACTCTTTTCGCTGGGTCGATCCCCAATTACGGCTTGAGCTTCCGGTGAAAGTAACACCATCGTCAAATTTCCAACTTGGAGGTAGGGTACTAATACCCGCCTGGCTAGCTAACCCTTAAGTTTGAAAAACTGTCACCAAAACACATAGTGTGTTCAGGCAACAGTCCTTGAGATCCAGTAAACATTATAAGTCTAGCGTGATAACATCTTCGACCACATCGTCACTGACCATCAAGTGCAATAGTGGTCAAAAGCTAGATCTATACAGTATAAAAAGAAACCTAGAGGGCAAACTTCAAGCTAATCTACAAGCACAGTCAGTGATATAAATAGCACGGTTTCCAAATTTACTGTTTCTCATTTGTCTTGAATCTTCGGTGTGCTTAGAAGTAGTTCTTCTCAGCAATTGGACGTCCACTGCTGGACATATGCCTCCGCCATATAGGGAAAATTTGCCAATTCTCGGCAGGTTGGCGAGCGCAGCATCGTTTCCGATCCTCGGAAGGCGCTACTGCCAACCTTCTGGTACGTGATCCCTTAGCCGACTCTTACGGCACCCACGGGAAGAGATGGGGAGTACTATTCTAGGCCGGTGCCACCTCAGCACCATTAGACGTAGTTCTAGTGCCAAGTATAGCGAAGATTTTTTCTGTGCCGTGCTAAATTTTATATTAGCAAGGTGCATTTTAAGATAGCTTGATATGGCCACACAATAATACTTCAAACTGTTGAATAAAAAAATAACTGATCCTATGTTTACCATCTGTTATGTTTACCAGTTTACCATTTATTCAGAGTAATATAAGATTAAATCAAAACTAGGCCTAGCTAAGTACCTAACCTAATTGCAGCTCATTAGTCAACTTTAGGTCAAATTTACTCAATTTATCTTAGTTGATTACGTCGTCTGTTGACAAACTTTTGTTGTCGCAAGGAATATTATCTTCGAAATGCTACATAAATACGACCAATACAAATAACAATTATTAATTATAGAGAAATTAAGATAAGTGGCGTTGAAGATTAATCGGGTTCTAGGGTTGTTAAAGTGTTCAGATATTGATGATGTAATGTTGTTTTATTAACCGACTTAAAAAAACGAGCAGATTCTCATTACAACCCGTATGTTTTATTTGTATTGAATCTACTTCATCACTTCTGACACAGCCTTCACCCATTGATCTAATTAAGGATCGATTAGAAGCGGTCTACATCCAGACCCTCAAATAAATAAACATACTTTCATATCGCTGCGCTTGTTTTTCTCGGATCTAATATTAATCTGAGTGTTCTACTAGCATTTATATATTTATATTTTGTATTGTATTTTAGTGGTAATTAATAAAGTGTTTTTGATTGAATAAATGAATCTTAATAGCCTACGCCACTCAAGAATAATGTAGTTTTTGTACGGTTGAAAAATTAAAAAGCAATTTCAATTTCAAAATCCGTTTTTAGAGATTATTTATTAAAAACAAACTCACATAAAAACTTTACCTCCTGATATTATTAGTGTATACTAATACCATTTGTGATCCAGGTGGCCCGCTGGCGCCTATGACATCTGCGTGTGCGCAATCTCCGTTACGTCACAGTATAAATAATAGTAGGTGGTTATATCAGTGTGTTGTATTGTTGTTAACACAATGGGACAATAACTGTTCCGCGACACAGGCTGCGATGAATAAACGCGCATTATGCTATCGCGAATCAAAGCAAATACCTAGCTGTGTTAGCTACGCTACGGGCATTGTTGTCATGATCACGCGATGTATGAAAATGCACAGCCGACTTGACAATAATGGCTAAAAGCGGTGACGCTATTCCTATACATTTTGTATATAGATTATTGACTGTCACCGTGGCTCAATGTCATGACTACTGGTGCCCGGGCACTGGGTTCGAATCCCGGTAGAGGTAAACGTTTCTGTTATACAGCATGGTGGATGTTTATGTGATATGATTGCATGTCTCCGTGCCTCATGCGACACAGGCAATCCTAGTGCGTGGGTGTGAGTGCAGTAATAAAAGAAACTCCTTATTGTAACACTGGCTGCGTCACACGCTTTCACCCTGTGGATTACAGTTTTTCCGTTACTTCAGTTATCTCACGGAACTGTCCATTGTTACCGAGATAACAAGTAGGTACATGTGATTCCAAACTGTAATCTTTGACCCACATTTTATCTAGATTAGTTCCGCCATTCTGGCGTGATTGATTGGCAAACATCCATCCATCCATCCAAACACTCATTTATATAAAAAAAACGACATGGAGTTATCTACACTACACGTATAATATTATAATACAAATCTTTCCTCTTTATCCTACTAATATTATTAATGCGAATGATTGTGGGTGTGTGTGTATGTTTGTTACTTCTTTTCGCTCAAACGGCTACACCGATTTCGATGAAATTTGGTATTGAGATAGTTTAACACACTTACATTCATATACATACAAAGTATCGCCATCTCGTATAAATAATAAGTGGGATGCCGCTATATTGATTGAAGGTGGGATGTTAAATTTTAGCTTTTTATATTTACGATGTTTATTTCCTTTCATATAATTAATAACTATAAGTATGAAAGCTATAAGTACTAAGATAAAAAAAATCGTTAACATAGAATAAATAAAACAAGTTAGATTTACTTACATAACTTTAATAACTGATTGGTCTTTCTAACAACATGACTGTAATAAATATTTAAAACGGCTTGATCAGCTCATCATTGGCTTGTTCATTCATAGCTGACTGATAGGTTGCACTAGCTAGGGCGACTGCCTCCATTTCTTTTTGTATTTCCTTCCTGATGTATCTTACACATTGCTTCCGCAGCATCCTCATGACGTAGAGCCCTGACCCGAAGAGAATCAGCGCGATGGCTACCAACACTACAATATCTGATGTCGTGTAATGATCGATCACTTCTTCGTGAGCGTGACCGGACATTTTTATGACAGTTTGTATTCAACTAATTTAAATGACAATTAAATCACTTATGCGTGATGCACTTCACACGTTTAAACAGTAATTGATTGTAGTTTTGTGTGATCAGCAATTCGATGTATGCCATGAAATAAATATACATTGATACTTACTTACTGGAAGTGGGTTTACAAAGCGTAACCTTATGCAGTGCATTTCAATAGATCTCGTCGATATCCAGTTAGTCATATATCTCTCTATTTAAAGGCCAATTTACGGGCCAATACCTTTATTAAAATAAAATACTAATAACTAGTTACAATACTACAGTTACTACAAAAACATTTCAGCAATCTACCAATTGCCAGCGTGCCCAGAATGCTAGCAGCATTGCCACGTTGAATTGCAATGCAGATCCGTTGAGCCAAATATGTGCCAGCATTTTGGTCACGCATCGCTTTGATCAAAGTATATCTAGTTAATTTATATATTTTTATTTTATTATGGTAGTAATTTCGCGTCTTACAACAATGGTGTCAGAGGGCAACAATAGGTTCTCAAGGCTCTAAAGCCTGCGTTCTACCCGAGAGTACAGCTGCATATGCTATACAGGCACTATGTACTGCGCCTAACAATGTAACATTGAAATCTGGGTATCTGAAGTCACAAGTTACCTTCTTGACCTATGGTAAACACATCTTCAGTTGACATCAAATGAGAATGTATTCAAACTCCGACCTGGATAAAAAATATACTTATTTTACTCCAGCATTAATACCCAGCATAGTGTATGTTGGCTTTTGAAAACTTACAAAAACACATTACATTTTTTTTATTGACACCGTATAGTCTATCTAACTATTACTATCTCACTGTCACTGATGGTCAGTAACGATGTGGTCGAAGATGTTATCACGTGGTTTTGACACATTATGAATGTATAAAACACGAGAATTATCCACGTAATAAGTCGTAGTAAGTAAGAGGGAGGGGGTCAGACTATAGTTTCCACCACATTCGGTGGTCTTTTTCAAGGAGAACACGAGACGCTCGCGGACGCGGTCTTAAATCCCGTGTTTTATACATTTAAGATGTTATCACGGTAGACCTAGTATGCTAACTGGATCTCCAGGACTGCTGCCTGAACACACTAAGTATGTGTTTGGTGACAGTTTTTCAAACTTGAGGGTGGTAGCTAGCCAGACGGGTACTCGGAAGTACCCTACCACTATGCTGGTTATTTGATAACGGTGTTATCTTCACCGGGAGCTCAAGCCGTCGGTGGGGATCGATCAAGCATCCGTCAGTTTGACAGCCGACGCTCCCACCGCTGAGCTATCATCGATTCAAAACGGTACCCTAATAGATTTATTCATCTACGTTTTAACTGGTTTTATCGAATGAATGATACGTCTGCAATTTGTCAATAAGGTGTACCTTCTCTATTGGGACTGTACACTTTAGCTTACAATGAAATAGCTTGTTTAGCATTTATACGAGTCGTGCGACGGGGGTCAGGTCACCCGCCGGCGCCGGCGCATGATCATGCAGATATATGAAACCGCATTGTAATGAACATCTACCTATTGGAATGTTAATGTTTCATGTAATTTTATGATAGTGTTGGCACAAAATTGATCATGAATAGAAATGATCCGCAGTGACCTGGCCTGTCGAGGTATTCAAGAGATCTCAAAAATGCTGTTCGTTCATTTGTTGTATACTTTATTGATCTAGCGTATGACCAATGAGATATTGGTCATACGCCAGATGATCTTGACTTGATGATCAGTGACGATGTGGCCGAAGGTATAAGCACGCTAGACCTAGAATATTTACTGACTCTCAACGACTGCTATGTCGAACACACTATGCGTTTGGTGACAGTTTTTCAAACATGAGGTAGTAGTGAGACAGGTATTCGAAAGTACCCTACGACCGTGCTGGGAATTTGATCCGCATCCGGTGTTGCCTACACCGGAAGCTCAAGCCATTGGTGGGGACCAAACCAAGGTCCAACAATTTGACAGCCGACGCTTTCACCGCTGAGCTATCATTGCTTAACGCTTACATATGCCTCCCCCATTGATATCCACAAAGGCCAGTTAGAAGTTGTCCGCATGAAACCGCCTCCAGTCTCCAGTAACCCTTATGTCGTCTGTACATCTTATCGCTGGACATGCAGCGGTTGCCAGTCCATAGTCTTCAATCGAGAACCTTTCATCATGTCTCCGTGCTATGCACAAAAGGAAAATATTTTTCTTTTGCCTCGTATTTACTTATTTATTTTTAATCTATATGTCAAAAGACTTATGAGTCATATTTTATCAAGAAACTTATACCAAATCAAGAGATCTTAATGTGGCTTGGAATGAAGTAACTGCCTAAATTTAGTTGTGGGTGCTATCGGAAAGAAGAACACTCAGATAACGAAGTAAAATTATATTGTGATTCCTGTGTACTAGTATGGTACCTACGTTTATGATCTACATTAACATAATTTTACATTTTATATTACAAACTTGTTATTCAGGGAAAAGCAGCTACGTAACTGTGTTTTTAACGCAAAGAGTATCAATGGAATATTAAGCGGTAGTTTCCTACATAACAGAACGGGCCAGCTGTGTAAGGCTGTGTGTACAATGCAAATAGCTTATAATGTTAATTTGAATGTAATTAAAGTAGCAAAATATCTTCGCACTGCTGGCTTACTCTTGATCTCGGTTTCAATGACAATCCAATTCTAATTCGAGTCAGTTCCAATCTTATTTAACGTCATTTTGTATTTATGTTAAATTCCATCAAAGCCTAGTCCAATCGTGCGCTAGTGTTGCGTTCAAATAACTTATATTATATTATTCGATCAAAATCACAATTTACGATCGGAATCGAGTGTCAAGTGTAAGCCAGCAGGTCTTTATGTTGAGAAAATGCCGACTTAACTGACATTTAAACTTAGGTGTTTGTAGGTGTTCAGTAGCATTTGCTTAAAACACTAGTGTTTATGTGAGTATGTAAATAGTAATAAATAGTAAATCAACTAAAAACACTATATAAAATTAAACGATTGCCTAATTATTATAAAAAAATTGGTTTTGAATTGAGTATATGTATGTATGTACCTATATTACATAGGCAAGCTATGAGCACTAAGCTGTCGATGACTCACAAAACAGTATGTGAAACAACTTATGTGTATTAAGCTCAAATTATAGGTACAATGTTTATTCATCTATATGTTCGTTATACTGCCTAGTCAGTTCATTGATAAGTCTGCGGCGGCAGCTGCGACCTGCGATAACCCGCGAGGCGCCGCGCCGCCGTCGTTGCGTCCGTGTCTGCGACCGCGATGCTACCCATTCATCTTACTATTTAACAGGGCTACCATTAACATTACGAGAATGTTAATTACCCAACTATTTAAATATTAAGCAATGAATGAGTTGCTGGCATTGATTGGAGCAATGGCGCCTAATACTGTGATGCGTGTTCAGGTTAACGCTACTGTATTTGGCATAGCTAAGATTTTTAGTACCACCATTGTCTTGTAAATGATTTTTTGTTATTTCTTAGGACAATAATAGTAGTTTATAAAACTGTATTATATGTAGGACCAAATTATGTGCAGTTCCATACACTACTTAATGTAATCTCATAAAATAGATAATAAAATTTAGGAATGAAAATCACAGCATTATGTTTGCATTTATTTGTACACGTTTAGCGCCATAATCCATTTTCTAATCGCGCATGCGTGTTGCGCATGCAGCGCAACACGCATGCGCGATTAGCAAATGGATCACCTCAGATTATGTAGAAACACTGTATTGGAACCTCCTTAATCCAACTGAAGTTGTGTCTTAATGGTAAAAAAGTTACATCATGATACAGTTGTCCATAGAAGAGCTGTATCATAATGTATTTATTTCTATATATTGTCCATAGAGACTGTAAATTCAGTCATTCAAGTTCTGTTTTTGATTTTTTAATTTTTATGTTTCAGTATGAGACTATAAAGTTCTTTAATTCTCAAATCGCTGATTTAAGCCGTTAGCTACGTCATAGTGTATTTGGGGAAAACGACGTCTAAATTACCGTTTACGGCGGTACTTTTTCGTAAATATTCGTTTCATCTGCTGATTGACATGACTTTTGTAATTTTTAACTTTTCGATTTTTTAAGTTGCAAATCTGAATACGAAATGAAAATAATGAAATTTGTAACATAACACTGTATTTACAAGCAACTCCTACAGTCGTTATTAAAATCGACAATATTTTGGTATTGTATTTACAAACATTCTGCTCCCAGAGGATGTATGGATGTATTGGTTATCTTGTTGTGTAAGTTTAAAAATCCTTGAAAATGTAACTAATATTTATGCTAACAGGTTAAGATATTCGCTAATGATATTGTAATGAACATAGCCCTATTACACTAAAACAGCTGTATGTTGATACGATGTGATTAGTCTTAATTGCAGCGCATCACGCGTACTGATGTGCTATGCTTATGCAATACGAGTGCCTTCCAGCGCTGTTTGCATTTGGACCCATTATGGAACACCCGTTAATTGCACAGCAGATTGATGTTTATGGCGCCTTCTCATTTAAGACGCATACATGTGCAGTCAAACATGCCTTTTAATTTAGGATGAAATGCGGTCAATATATAGCTGCCCCTTTAATGGATTGCGTAATGCATTCGATGTTTGTTGCCGTGGTCAATGTAAAATTACTTCCACAAAAAAAGATTTAAGCCTACGGGTATTATCGTAGACATAGAAAGCCATACGTCACTATATGCACGGCTATAGGATGTTCATACTTTATTCAGAAATTATTCAATGCTAATTTACTTGTCAATGAAGTCAAAAGAGAGTGAGACCGAACCAGGTGTAATAGTAAGAAGTGTAAGTTACTACTTACACTTCATACTATTACACCGGATCCCCCTTTCAACTGGAGGGATGCAACGGCACCATTCCTATAAGAATAGCGGTCGTGATTGCCGATCTCATATTTGATTCTTTCATCATTATCTCAGCCATAGGATGTCTGCTGGATATAGGCCTCCCTCATTGATTTCCACAAGGACCGGTTGGAAGCGGCCCGCATCCAGCCCTTGCCGTCTGTACTGGAAAATTACTCTCCGACCAGTTTCGAACTAATTTGCAGTTCTTCATCCTGGAGTTATGATCGTGCCAGGCGGCCTCCGCGAGTTTCAACACGTAAAGGTACAACATGAGCCCATGAGTCATAGTCGGTTCTTAGATTACAATTATTTTAGAAATAAATAATTGTAATTAAAATATAATATAATCAAATCCCATAAACCAATATGTGCGGTGGTTGCGGTGGCTGAGGCCCTTGTGGAGGCTGCTACGACGTATGCGGATCTACACGTGCTGCACGAAGATTTGCTACTCTCAAGCAGGCGCTTCAAGCCATTAGCAGTTTTGTAAAATTTACATAAGTGCCGTCATGTGCTGAAATAAACAGTATACATAAGTGTATACATAGTTATGGATGAAACTCGCGATAATTTGCAGACTCAAATTACGCAATTATTGTTTATTTTATTTATTGGATTTCTAACCGGGTTGGCAACAGCTCACTGACGAGAACGTTCCTTAAGCTAATCGTATTACATGAAACAAATGCGATTGGTTATAGAATTGCGCAACACTACACCGTGTTCTCATACGTGGAACCCAACAAAGCCTTTTGTTCCTTCAGACCTGAGTTTGCTTATTATAACATTAGGTAGGTTTCGCAAGTCTTCATTCTGTGCGAGACATGCGATTTATTAAGACTATCACGTATATTTAAATAGGTCACAGCATGGCAACCCAAAAACATGAAAATAGTTTATACTTTTTCTGCGGGTATAACGTGGCACTTACGCGTAGTCGATATCACGGTCAACAATTTTGTTTCGGCTTTTTCCGGAAGCCTTCATCAGGAACTTGAGTGCGGTGAACGAAAACACTAGGTACTGAAATAATTATTATTACTTATCAATTTCTCAATCAACACGTCATTATATATAATGCATGTATATAAACAGCTAGTCTGTTTATATACATATACATGATTTTTTTTATGAAAACAGCTTATACCCTAGAATAAAACATGGGCTGCTTTTTTCCCGAAAGTAATATAGATCCCGTGGGATAATTGAGGTAGCGTTCAAACCGTAGTCCACACAGGTGAAACCGAACCGTACAGGGAGTAAATTTATAAAATATATATATATTTTTTTGGTTTGCGTTCTAAATAATTATGTAAAACTTGTAGCACCCGGCGGTTTCATCCGCGTGGATTACGGTTTTCCCGCTAACTCAATTATACCACGGGAACTATACTTTTCCGGGATCAAGCCTATCTCTTACTCCAGGGCTTAAACTATCTCCATACCAAATTTCATTGAAATCGGTGTAGCCGTTTGAGCGTGAAGAATTAACAAACATACACACAAACTTTCTCATGTATAATATTAGTAGCATTTGTATATTAATATAACAAGGAATTTCCAAATATAATATGCATAGCATAATATAATAATGTCTGGGAGAGATTGCTTCTTAGGTATCGATCGCCAAATGTGAAACTTATTTTGTGTTGGTTAATGTTCTTATTTATAAATATTATTTTAAGTTGATGTAAGATCTTTCTAATGTCACTCAATTAAATATGAGGTGTGTCGGGGTGCGGAGGGGAGGTAAATAAAGACGTCCGTTCTGGTTATATGTATATCCGTTTATTCATCATCATCATCTCAGCCATAGGACGTCAACTGATAAATAAATAAACTAATTACCACTAAACTTAATTAATATTAAAAAATTATATACTAAACCATATGTATAATAATTATTATCTAAATACAATCAGATGTGATAAAACAATCGTCCTTACTTTGGTGTTCAGTGTAACTTAATATTATCCTGACATCTCCCACAGTGTCACAGTGGTATCAAGATTTATCCACATTGTCCAACCCAAAAGCCCGCATTGCATTCTAGTTTCAATTTAAGCCAAATTCGTTCACTTAATTACATAGGGGCCTACTTATTGCAATTACCGCACATCACTGCTATACTAAAATAGTACCAGTCAATATGAATAAACTAAGAACATTACAAAATAGTCACAATAATAGTAAGAAGTAACTAAAACAACCACAGAGCTGTTGACGGTCGTCATGGCTTAGTGCCAAGTGACCTTGACTTCTGATCCGACGGTTCGGTGTTCGAATCTCGGCTAAGGTAAATATTCTGTGATAAGCATGGATGTTTGCTATCGAGTTTTGAATATTTGTGAAATATGATTGTGTGTTCATTCCTACCGCGACACAGGGAATCCCCTAGTGCGAGGGTATATATTGTATATGTACAATACAATTCAACCTGGCAATACACTTCGGAACAATCAATTTGAGATCATATTAGCCCTAATTCTGTTAATCACTCAAATTAGATAAATTCAATAAAATTCTTCATAATAAACTACAAAGCTTGCATTCTATTTACGGTAAAATTCAAGTTTGTATCTATCCATTATCCACACGACGCTGTCTCTAATATTAGACGATTTTATTGCTGGCCAATCGCGGGTAATTTTAGTCAGCACCAAATAATAAAGTTAAATCAAATAAGTGGCGACTTATTTGATTTAACACCACCGACAATTTAAAAATGTTATCTTACTTATCTTCCATAATTTTAGTTTAGTTTAATTGAACAAAAGGATAACTACCATTTATTTTTATTTTTTTTAAGATTATAAGCTTGCGTTTGACCACTGTCTCACCTGATGTTAAGCGACGACGCGGTCTAAGGTGGAGCACGCAAACTTAGAAGGAACCTATTCACCTATTCGCACACCATTATCTTTGTATTAACATAATTTTAACTTTATAGCGTCTTAATCGCTTCTATCGACAGTCTAATCAAGCATATTTTTGTCTTACTGAAATCACAATTCACGCCAATTGTGTGCCCTCTCTAGACATATAAATTCGTAAAGATTGTTATACGCAATCTACCATTCCGACCGTTTACCGCAGTAGATCATTTTTTCTCTTATTGCATTCTCGAAGTGCTGACCCAACAGTCGAGGACCCAAACTGGTTTCTGGTTTAATATGAAGTCACTGTGTATCCTCGAACCTGCGTATTATAGTGTCGCTTGAATCTGTATTAACTGTATTTATTTTAATATAAATTAAAAAATAAATTACTTAATAAAAATTTCTCGCGATTAAGCCGCGTTAGATTTATTTACAATCTGTATTAACATTATAAAGAGCAAGTAGTTAGAATTATAGATAAATAAAAAAAATTTAATAGGTCTAATTTTTTGTACAAATGAATTCAAGCTTAAGATAAACCCTGCTCGCGTTAAATTAACCGCCCTAAATAGAGAAGTACATATATGAGCTGTAGAAGAAATCATAAATAATACAACTGGAAAAGTAGTATATTATATATAGTTATAATACCATAATTTGCAAAAAAAATTTGCTCATTCACTGGAATTATTTATGAGTTATTTTAGAATAAATATCAGTTACTTATAAAACAGATTTAATTGAGATGGGCTTTGTTCGCTCGCAGCGGAGATAATTTGGTTACGCATCGCACGGCGCGGTCATATCTTGGATAGGTGACCTGATGGGTCGTCGATCCCGATCGCTGACTTTGGATAATAGTCGTTAGGCCAAGTAGTGGGCCCTTGGAGTGATATCTATGACATTGGACTGATCACTAGCCCAATCGCCAACCCACATTGGCCAGTGTGGTGGATTATAGTTAAAATCCAAGTCTCCCAGCTGTGAAAACATAATGAGCTTCCTAGTTATATGTAGCATAAGCAGTATAGTCTTTGTAGCAAAGGCTATAAAGCCTTTTGTAGCCTGTAGGCACCGGCAAATATTTATTGATGCCCAAGAGATACTGCAGTGTGCATACACTACTTTATACATTACTTATAGCAAAGAGTAAGGTAACAAGCGATATGCCCCGGCTTCCCACGGGTGTTAATTAGATTTTATACAAAATTTTAGTAGGAATGTACTGTGTACATTCCGGTAAATAAGAATTTTCACACTGGCAGAAACCGTTATATGCAGACTAACAGAAGCACAGAAGCGATAGGCGACTTTCTTATTTACTATGGATAGATCAAGTTCTATACGAATAACCTCTTGGGAGCATTTCCCAAGATGGCAAGCGTAGTGCAATAACGTAGAAACTGCATGAAAATATGGGTACTTATAAGGATAGCATGTCGACGGGGACGAAGTCTGTGTCATTTAATAAAATAATCAACGGTGTACACGGACAGGCTATAACTAAACTCTACGAGAAAAGGCGTTTTTAAACAGGTTTAGAATCAACGAACTTAGACTTAAGAGGCATCATTTAATTTTTATAAACACCTACTTGTTACAGATAGACGTTTGACCAATACCTCACTTGATGATCGATGGTGGAATCACTCCAGACCTAGAATGTTACCTGGCTCTGAAAGTCTGAAGAGTGTTTGTTTCAAACTTGCGTGAGGTTGCTATTTATTTATTTATATGGTTCACAACTTGGAATTTACACGTAATATCTATCGATGGTGGAATCACTCTAGACCTAGAATGTTACCTGGCTCTGAAAGTCTGAAGAGTGTTTGTTTCAAACTTGCGTGAGGTTGCTATTTATTTATTTATATGGTTCACAACTTGGAATTTACATATCTATAGCTAAAAACGATTACTTAACAAACAGATTTTGTGTACCACTAAAATTACATTAAAATTACAAAACACAGTACGCACTGTCTGTATGGTACGATTTTTATTTTAACAACAGTAAAAGAAAATAATTAAAAAGACTTAAATAAAACGTATTACAGTGTAAGTTGAAAAGTTGTTTCGCTTTATAAATACTTATTTATTTTTCGGAAGTTCAAACCAATGGAGTCCGTCAGATTGAAAGTCGACGCTCTCACCACTAAGCTATCTTCAACTTACTACAAAACCGCAAAACTACAAAATTAATAAGCATGCTAAGGGAGTGTAGATGACTTTCAATATCTTATATAACGGAGGTACAATTGGAATAAAATAGTGTAGGTACTTAGCGAATGGAAAGAAAATTGTCAATATTACGTAGAGTTTGTAAGAGATTCCAAAAATAATAAACTTTTTTTCGTTTTAAATAATAAATATGTCATTTTCTTGTTCTCATAGAAGGTCATTTCAATAGAGACGAGTAACGAGACCACGTACTACGTAATTATCCAGTTCCAAGAACTAACAGTCGGCTGTCCAGCAATCGGGTCAAGTTCCCGACTGGCGCCAAAACAAACCAGAAACGCACTAACTGCTGTCTCATCTGCGTCATGTTCCGTAGTAACTGGAGTGGTATTCTATGGTAATACTGCCAGCCGGGCAACTATTTGCGGAAGCACGACGACGCAAACTTCTCACGTATTTATCGAGTGCAGTACTGTACACTGATAGCTACCGTTATTTGGGCTCCTTACTGTGCGTGTTATAATTCTACAGTTGTTGAGATTTATTTGAAAATTCTGTGAGATGAAACGAGTTTGGTGAGGCCGCCGCATTACAGTTAACATAATACCTTACATATATAACATAACATAATCATAGCAGATTACCTAAATAATTAAGTTTTTGAAGCGATTATAGCTCAGCGGGGGGAGCGTCGGCTGTCAAACTGAGCGACACGGGTTCCCAACAACAACTGAGCTACCGGTGAAGGTAACACCGTTGTCAAATTTCCAGAATGGTTTTAGGGTACTTTCGAGTACCCGCCTGGCTAGCTACCTCCCTCAAGTTTGAAAATCTATCACCAAACACATAGTGAGAACCAGAACAAACACTTGAGAGCCAAGAAGCATTCTAGGTCTACCGTGATAACATCTTCGACCACAGCGGCACTGACCATTAAGTAAGATCTATAAAGTATCAATTGACGAGGCTCACATAACTATGTACAGGGAATAAATTCTACTCAACACATTGCTCATAAATTTTCGTTTCTGCTAGTTTTGCTTTTCTACTAGGAGTATAATTTTAATGAATACACAGATCTAATTTCTACCGCCATGCAATTACCTACAACGAAATCGAGTTGCAATTGTTTTTATTGCAATGGTCTTAATAAATATGAGAAAGGAATCACACTGGTCGAAATGTAATGCGTTGGCTATATCATACTATGCTCGCAGGGTCGTTACGCGCCTCGGCAGATAATTTAGTAGAAGTCCTGTGGTAACATAGCCTTTGCCTAGACAAAGAAAAATTAATAACGCATTTCTATAGGCATGCATGTGAGTGGCCATTATTCTACCTATTTGCTAGAACGGTCATTGTTAAAAGAGATCATATATAATATGCGTTTATTTTTTGAAAATTGAAACCTGCCTGAGTTTTATTGGAAAATACACTCGCAGATATCTAGGGGTCTGTTGTAAGTTGTAACCCTTTATTCTCGCTAGTACGTAAGCATAGTGTTGTCACTTAAAAGTAGGTATACCTAGATTGTTTGCTGGGTATTGCCACACAACACCTCTAAATATGTACGTATGTGGCTAGATAGTGGTTAGAGAGCTAGACTTATGGTTTTTTGAACTTTCATAAAAAATATTGTACCATAATGCCCTTATATGCTGCTCGTTGACAAACATATTTTTAATATTTATTTGTCTTTACAAGTAAATGCTTACCTACTAACTTGACCTATGCACTGGAACATACATATTTTTTTTCATTTTATTTATTTATCAACATTCACACAAGGTCTTCAAGTCCCCAAACTAGGCAGAGCCTATACTATGGTAACCTGATGACTGATATACATACTTATATACATATACACACCCAGACACAGGTCAAACAGACATGTTCATACACACAAATGTTTGACCTGTCCGGGAATCGAACCCGGGACCAGCGGCTCAGAAGGCAGAGTGCTACCAACTGCGCCAACCGGCCGTTGGAAACTGGGCGCAGTTTCACTAATCGGCATACTGTTTTGGGCATACTGTAGAGTTGTAGACTAACATAAGTTCTGCATTACCAGCAGCACCAAAATGTTCTGCATTTATGCTACAAAACGCTATAAAAACAACAGATGCAAACAGAACCAGCGGGAAAAGGGTAAAGCGTTTTAAAACTCAATAAAGGCGTAGTATTATTAGATATTCTGTGACAAAGGTCAAGTGGTCCCGCTGACTGTGGCCCGCACGAACGGCAATGCGGCCGGGCGGTGACGATCAAAACAAATTGTTTACGCTGCACGTGTTTGTACCCAGCGATACTTTAATTGTGTGACGTGTCCAGTGTCTGCTGGCTGAGCCATTGCTCAGCCAGCAGACACTGGACACGACACACAATTAAAGTTATGGTCACACAGTTATGGTCAACCAATTTTGTGTTTGATTACGTACCATTGTACGTAATCAAACACAAAATTGGTTGACCATAACTGTATTTAATCAAGCAATCACACACATGCTGATTGACTGAACTGAAAAACAAAACAGTGAGCATTCTAGGTCTAGCGTGATAACATCTTCGACCACATCGTTACTGACCATCAAGTGAGATAGTGGTCAAACGCTAGATCTATACAGTAGAAAAAAAAGTCCGGGGGTTAAAAGAGGCAGAGTTATTGCTTAGAAAGTAAAAAATTGGAAAACGTGCAGAACCGTTATTGTTTGTGTGAAATTCCGATGTATGTTTCGCAGTTTCGAGTGATATTACAGTGTAGTGTGGAAATAAAAATCACGCTTGTCAAATCGTCTTATCAAAACATCTACATGACATGTGTAGCCTGTGGAGCGATTGTTCGCAGAAATGTGTTAGTTCCCTGCGTATTCAATATATCAATATATTTAAAATGCTACTGAGGCTGCCGCGATTCTGCAGCACACGTACGCCTAAGCTCATGTAGAAGGCATTTATGTGAATTATAATTATTATGAATGATAACATAAGAAATATTATTTTTATCAGAATGCGGGTAGTTTTAGATAAAATAAGTAGTCACGTTAATTCATGCCGAATAAAACTACCCGCAATTGAATAAACTCGTCTAATGTTAAAGATAGCTTTTTGTCATCAGAATTTGATTTTTAGCGTATTATTATATAAAATTCTATGTAGTTTTTAGTTTGAGTTATTAACGGAGTTACGGTCATTAATACTAAAATTAGTTAGAATATATTACTAGATACAATCTAGCATTTGGGTTACAATTGATTGAGTAAATAAATTATATTATTATTAATATTGTGTCGGCACACGGATTCCGAACGTGATCAACCATCGACCATTTATATCAACGGTATGCAACAGTTGCAATGGCTTCAAAGCCTTTGGAGTGGTTAGAAAACTTGACATAGCGTCAACTGCGTGGTGAGTTATGGTATGGACGTTACTTCTCACTATTTCAATGGTAGATAAGTACTGTGTTGAAGGTTTTCAGGTCCCAAACTAGGCAGAGCCTATACTATGGTAACCTGATGACTGATATACATACTTATATACATATAAACACCCAGACACAGGTCAAACAGACATGTTCATACACACAAATGTTTGACCTGTCCGGGAATCGAACCCGGGACCAGCGGCTCAGAAGGCAGAGTGCTACCAACTGCGCCAACCGGCCAGTCAAAGTCAGTCAAGTTTTGAAGATAAAGGCGAAATAATCTTCATTTATGCTTTTATTGTTTGATTGTTTGTTATTAAACAGATACTTATAAATATTATGATTAACTTTGGTGCCATGATTTACTTTTACTCATCATACTAACTTTCATTCAATTCAAATCAATATTCTTAATGTATTTTGTCTAGTACTTAATGTAATCAAACCACAAAACTTTCTAGAATGTAACTATGAATAAATTCATTTCCTTAATGTTTACTTGTAAATTGTATTGCACCAACAAAGGTTTGTTTAATTTTATACAAAGCCGCATCTCAAGAGTTTTAAGACACAAGCCTTCGCTTAGTTTGGAACTCGCTGGACACCACTTTATCTAAAACATATAAAAACTGTTTTTCCGTGATTAAGTAATGTGTATTAGATTAAATTATTATTATTATTATTATTTGTTTTAAATTACTTCTATTGTCAATAATTTTATTACGATATAAAATCAATGAATAATATAAAATTATTATATATTATAATCATTTTTCTAAATTGAGATATAAATAATGCTATAAATATAATTCGAAACTATGATAAACATCTACAATTCTTTGAATCAACTTTTTTGCTCACATATATTTATTTTTTACTAACATACTTATTTAATCACCCACTTAGACACTGTGCGAAAAGAGAACCGTCGTGGCGTAAATGGAACTAACATTATAATTTTATATAAATATTATTAAGATATTACGCACCATAATTAGGTAATGGTGTTGTCCATATAAAAAATACCGTAATTAAGGCTTTACCATTTGCTGAAGAAAGAGTTTGGAGTCTTTTCAGTACATTTTCTTTCAGGCCTACAAGTCTAATAATCTTAAAAAAACACATAACAGTTCATGAAGGTCAATTCTAAATAAGCAAAATTAGATTTCAATTCCTAATTTACGGGTGATAAAATATTTTCACGCGACTATATTTTTCTTTCATCAAAAAGTACTGTGTCTTATACCAAAAAAAAGGAAATTAAAATATTTTTCCTTCAAATATTTCAACATAAGAAATTAAAAGTGTAAAAATGTGATTAGTACATTTTTTTAACCTACCAGGTCATCTGTAAAGTACATTTTTGTATTGTTTTAAATCTACACACATCTGGAGTTGTACCGCCTCTTCTGCCTGCAAACAGCCGCAAGCGAGCCTCTGTGATGTCATCGGCACCTCCTTCAACACAGCGGCGCCCTCAAACCTTATGACGGTTATCAGTCCGAACAGGCTCTACCTGCTTAGAACTCGCGGCGGCCTGCGGCCTTGCAAGGCCGGTAATCACTGCCGGCTGTCCAACAGTATATCTATGGACATGCCAACTTGATCTACGCTAATCTGTCTTAAACGCTAGTTAAATTTAATGACCTGGCAATATTATACAAAGAAATAAGTGCTTGCCACATGTAATAAAGAAAGTGCGATGGGTACGTATATACTTACTTCGCACAAGAAGGAGTTCAGAAACAGGATATTTACCGTGTATTTTTGATGCTTTTGGCTCTCGATACTGCGGCACTGTTGATGAACCACAAAGTCAAAAATACACGGTAAATATCCCGTTTCAAAAATCAACTCCTATAACGTACGCCATACAAACAAATATGAAGGGTACAGGAGAAATAAGGGCTGTCGCTGTTTATTCATATAATATATGATGTGAATTGTATAAAGTCTCATATAAAATGCACATATAGGTAATGACTTTCTAGTAAAAATAATTAAATAGATGTTTTACCTAACGCACAACATAATTATTTTATTTATTTGTAAAGCATAGTAATTTTTTGTAAGAGTTTACATTTGGTTAACTCATAACTGAAAATAATTCTAACAGCAATGAGCTTCTGTTTTTTTTTTAATATACTCATCTTAAACTTAGCAATATTCTTCCTGAACTACTTTACTTCAATGAACCATTCGAAGGTAACGCAGAACCTACGACACAAGAATCATTTCTTAGTATAGGTTCTGCACATCAATATTTAAGTTGAATATATCGTATACTTTTTTCTATAATTAATTTAATTTAATGTGTGGACTGTGGCCGTTTTAAACCTGTGAAAAAACGGGATTTTATTGCCTTACAACTGTGATACTAGTTTCTGACGATGGGCCTTGTCAGCAGCCTCCAAGTTGTACAGCGAGCTATGGGAATTATCCTAATTATCCTGGGAGTAGCTCTACGCGGTCGAAACAGAAATGAGGAATTCCGTAGAAGAACGAAACTGACATACCCAGCGGATTAGCAAGTTAAAGTGGCAATGGGCAGGTGACATAGCTCGAAGAACTGATGGCTGTTAGGGTCGGAAGGGACTGGCAAGCGCAACGTAGAATAGCCACAGACCAGGGGGGATACCTACTGCTCGTTGAACAAAAATAAAGGAGAATATCCTTCAATATCCCTAGTTCTAGAAAAAATCAAGTACCATGAACATTATTGGGTTTATGGTTTGATTTGAAAACGGTAAATCTCCTCTCGAGCCAACAAAACGGCTACATAAAGCACCCCTGTTCCTGTGATTATGGGACAGCCGAGCGATAGGTTTGTAGAAGCGCGGGTTAACGTCAAATAAGCCGTCATACAAGGTAGTGACTAAAACTACCCGCAATCGAAAAAAAATTTGACCCGCAAGTGATTAACATTACTGATATGAAGAATCGCATTGCTTATAGTTATACGAATTTGAATTTTAGCGTTAGCAGTATAAGAGCTGTTGAATTTTACAAAATTGTAGCTAGTTTGAATTAGCGCCATTGTAAAGATGTTTAGTGGCTTAGTAACTCTGTTTCTTGCCTTACTGTGATCGGGAACCAGGGTCCCCAACTTAAACATAATTAAAAATCTTGAGTCATATTTTATATCCTACTAATATTATAAATGGGAAAGTTTGTAACTATGGATATATGTTTGTTAATCTTTCACGCAAAAACTACTGAACGGATTTGGATGAAATTTGGAACACAGAGCTAACATGGGTTAACACATAGGCGTATTTTAATCATCAGCACCATCACCGTTTCTCATCACCACGCGGGTAAAACGAATTTGGTATGTAAATACTTCAAGTCCCGGAGTAACACATAGGCTACTTTTTATCATCATCATCATCAATCTTCACCACGGGGTAAAACCTCGGGGCGCAGCTAGTTAGACTATAAATAGCGACCTTGTCAAATAACTGTTATGCTGTAGATTTGGAATAACCCAACATAATTATGCAAATTAGTCTACTTTTTGTATTAATGTCCAGCACAGCTGTGTATTTGAGATTTGGAGATATAACGCAGTATATATTAATGAAGGAATTTGGTATTACTTAATATAAACGTTAGTTTACGTAACACAGTTATCTACAGGCTGGCGACGGCTAGTGGATTGCTCAAAATATGTTTTGTAGTAGCTGCGGTATTCTAATTAGTTATTAGTTTCTTATTTTAAGAACAGCATCGACCCGTTAAGCTTGCACTAAATTATATAATATATTAATAGATACTATTATATCCTACTAATATTATAAATGCGAAAGTTTGTGTGTATATGTGTGTGTGTGTGTGTGTGTGTGTGTGTGTGTGTGTGTGTGTGTGTGTGTGTGTGTGTGTGTATGTTTGGTACTTCTTCACGCTCAAACGATTTCGATGAAATTTGGTATGGAGATAGTTTAAGCCCTGGATTAACACATAGGCTTCTTTTATCCCGGAAAAAGTATAGTTTCCGTGGGATAACTGAGGTTGCGGGAAAACAGTAATCCACGCGGGTGAAACCGCGGGGCGCTACTAGTCTAATCTAAAACAAGACTAAAATCTTATTAGAATCACAATGTAGCAAAAGTACTGAGAGTTAAGGAATAAACTACCTAAAATACCACCAGCTTAATGCTTAACTTGATTATGCTGCTTGCATATTTTAGATGTGCTGTGCGATTTTGCTATACAGCTAATAAAACTAGTGAAAGTTGCGGCGCTAAAGAGATACTCGAAAGGAGTTAAATAAAATTACTTGTTGACTTTAATTAAGGTTATTGACTGTGGTTTTATTTATATCCTTATTGCTTCAAATTTCAAACTTACAGTTGCTATGATTAGAATAATGATCAGCTATCTATATAGCCTTAGAATATGAGGAGATAAGAACTTTCGCATTTCCTGGCGTATATACTGGCTTTTATAATTTGTTTCTTGACATTTGACTGCGCTATAGCCGGCTTCGTTAAGGCTTGACCATTTTCTAAATAGACAATTTTGAGTCAGAACAGTTTATGAAAGTTAATTCTGATTGAACAAAATTTGATTTCCTTTGGTATGTAAGTTATTATTGAAAAACAATTTTGTACTGTTGGACCATAATTGTTCCTTCATCAAAAATTTTCGCGGTATCATTGTCGATAGCGATAACACCAGAGAAAGGAAATTGGAGAGTGTTAAAACTCTTAAGTCATATTTTTTATTTGTATTATTTTAAATCAATGTTCAAATCGAATTTGAATGTAAATGAGCAAACCACTAGCTATTGGTAGCCTATAGATAACTCAAATGTTCTAACCCTCTACCGGATGGCAGCGTGTCCAGAATGCTAGCAGCATTGCCACGTTGAGCCAAATATGTGCCAGCATTTTGGTCACGCGTCTCATCGATCAAATGCTCTGATAAATTTTGGAAAATCCTATGAGCTCCAGGTCCCCACGGGCCCAATGTCTGGACCCCAAACGGTTCAAATATGTAACCACTACCTAGGTTAGCATATTTTCGCCGCTTCAATTGCTCCGCCGAATAAGCCGCGGCGCCAGCCCTAACATGTGTCGCAGGAAGATGTGACTGCGCCAAAGTGTCAACGCATGTACTGTCCCACTCTAAAGGCCGCCCTAACTTCCAGGGCTAAGTGTCATGTCGTCAGGTCTTTCACCATCGTCACGCATGAGACCATTCGGTTCAAGAATGGCTGCAACATTGGCGCTGGTAAAAGCCCGACGGGTGATATCGTTAATGCTAGCGTGGCGGGAAATTCAACCAGCACTTCTGGAACAAGAAAGCCCGTGGTGACCGAGTTGACCAACTGCAGTACCACACTGGCAGTGATGGGTTTCATAGCATTTTGCACCTAAACGTAAGGTAGCAGCTAAACGAAAAGCAGATGGTTCTAAAAGATTACCTGTACTAAAAGAAGCAATTGTCTGTAACCAAAGACCAGATTCCCACACAGAAACAGCAAGAATACGAGCACGATCTGCGACGCTACAACGATACTGAAGTACGATACTGCACTATGAATGAAACTCACTTTGCCTTGTCTAGAATATAGACAAGGCAAAAAGCAAGTGTTCATCCGTGCAATTTTAACCGATCACTCGGGTAGTAGGTAGGTACTTACTGTTCGGACGGAACATAGGTATAACCTATTTTTGAAAACATTTGAAATACTCTATTATTGCCTGCCGCTAACAATTAATATCTTGGAATCTTGTTTCATCAAACGCCCCATGGTAGTAATCTCCTAATTCAAACGACATAATATATTTTGTTGATCAGCTGGCATGTTCATGACGGTGCAGACGTCAGACGAATGATTTCCTAAATCGATCCTTTACTATCAACTGTTCCTTAGATAGAAGATAGATAAATAAAATAAGCTTTAAATAAATATATACCAAACTTAGTAACATAGAATAAGTCTTTTGCTTCCTAAAACATAAGCACAACACAACAAAGCAATTTTATCGAAAAACAAGATCTCAAACATATCAACAGACTCGATAAAAAACATCCTATCCAAGTTTTTTTCTGCACACGGATACGAAAACAAATTCTCAGGTGTGATGACCTCGGCCGGGCCGGCTCGCAGGATTCCAAATTAACGTCGACATTATTCGACATCTAATGAATAATGCAAATTATAATAATGAGGTCACATTTTTCTTCCTCTAGCTGGTCTGCGGTGGCCTTGCACCTGGGCCGGCGCTATCTCGGTCAAATGCCGCGTCATCGGACCTACCCGGAACTTGCCGCCATTACCTACCAGTTTGTTTATGTTTTGATTGACTTAAAGATTCTGACTGAGTTGAGGAAAAATATCCGTAACAAAGGGATATTCGGATATGTGCACGCTGAATGAGCGAGTCTAAAGGACATAATACAATTTATTACAACTATGCCTGTGTATAGAATAGTCTAGAATCACAAGTTATAATAATGCATTTTTCATTATCATTTTATTTTATCGAATTTTATATCAAACGCTTGTGTACGTATATGTTCTTAATTCAAAGAAACCTTGTGAGAATGGATTAAATCCTTCAACCATATTCTCATTACTGTATACAGAAATGATACAGTATATGGAGATAATATTAGTAACTGAGACCAGAAGAGACTAACAATTATTTATTATTACTTTTTAATTACTATCCAAATGGTAAAGCAGCTATGACAATTTACTCAGTACTAATTATTAATATACCTAGTACGAATCTGACACAGACAATTATTGATATGTGTGTGCGTGCAGTATCGTTGCGTTATTCAATTATTTTCTACATGATGACGATACGAACATTTCAGCTAGAACTTATTTACTTATATATATAGTATATACTATATACTTGATGGGACTGAAGGGATCTTGAGTGAAGGTTAACTTGTTGTTCCTGTACAGTTCCACAAGATTTATTTAAAGTAACCAATATTTTCATCATCTTCATACCAATACACCAATACATAACCAATATTGTCAACCTTCTTAACAAATTGGATAACCAAATCTCGCTAGGCACTGGATGAGTAATGGACACTGGACTACAAGCGCATTTTCAACTAAGCGCTGTAATACTATTGGGGACATGATAATCCGACCGGTATCCTTTAGGAGTAGAACAAAAAAGTCGTAAGGACAAATATATTGTGTATAGAAACTTCCCTTTTATACCTAAGTACACGACAAAAAGCAGCAAGTAAAATCTACCAATAAACAAATCTACATAGGTACACCTATAAAAATTCAAAGCCTGTTGTCAGGAACAAGAAAATGGGCCCTTAACTTTTATAAGTGTGCCTAAGGTAAGTCATAATATGTAACTTCATTCATCTCAGCCATGTCGTCAGGTCGTCTACTGTTGGACATATGCCTCCCCCATATAAGGGGGATTTGCCAATACTCGCCACGCTTGGCAGGCGGGTTGGCGAGCGCAGTTTGATTTCCGATCCTCAGAAGGCGCTGCTGCCCACCTTCTGGTACGTGGTCCCTTAGCTGACTCTTACGGCACCCACGGGAAGAGATGGGGGAGTACTATTCTAGGCCGGTACCACCACCGCACTATAACGTGTGTACGTGCAATGTAACCTCAAATTACATTAATTCATTTAAAACAAATATTAATTTACATGAAAATGTGTGGATTCCTTGAATAAATAAATAAAAAGGAAAGCTATAAAATAGCAAACTATTAAAATTCTGATGAGTACTGATAAGCATCAATTGTTGTTAAATGTTCAACCAACCAACAACGGTTGCATGTTTTGACCACTATTTGTGTGACTACGCATCTAAGCAATACGTTATTTATTTGTTACCTTAACTATTAGTCAAAACACCGTTCTTTATATATACAGCGAGGTTTTATTCTAATATTACAGTTAATAAAACACCTACCGTACACCCTTCCGTGAAGTGTTCATCAGATCAATAGAGACCTAAAATTACGAGAGAAGATAAAAAATAACATTTATTTAGTTAAAACACTATAAATTCGTCGGCTCAGACGTTTCTTTAAGACCTTTGACACTGACCACTCGTTGGCAATATAAATTAATTTTTATTCATTCCAAAAGCCACTCCAATAAATATAAATAAGTATGATTATACAAAGATATTCAATAAGTGTCAGGGAATTTCCAAATTAGGTAAGGCAAGTGTTAATGATATCATCTGAGTCAATTATGGTTTTGAATATTTAATACCCGAAACTGTGATATGAATCCTGATAAGTTTCAAAACAGTTTTCATTATTATACCGAAGCGAAAGGTCACGATTGATTAATCTGTAAGTCTAAAATTATAAAGGTCAAACTTTATTTACTTAACATTAAATGTGGCAGACACTCTAGATATTAATCTGTAAAACCCAAACATTTCATGTATATGTATTTCCAGAGCATCTACAAAACGATTCTAAAGAATGGGGGTTCTCTTTTTTACATTGATAACATGCTTGATTTAGTTCAGTCTGAATAAAGAAAGTCCCATCTCCTAATTATCCTAAGTGTAAGTCGATTGTACATCTAGCTTACACTCAAGATTACGTGATGATGTTCAGCAGGATTTTATGGAATGAATTCAAATGAATGTTAGCCTGCTTTCATTAAAACAAACGGGATCACACTTGCAACCCTGTACTAGGATACTATGTGCCGCGGGAGGTATGGACATACACAATCACAATACACAAACATTTGGATGTTGGCCCGAGAAAAAACATTCAGATATCCAGAAGTTAAAATAAGAAGGCTAAAACAATGTGGCTACATATAATGTGTTGATGTACAAGTGAGTTGTGTTTATTATGATTATTCTTGAAAAAATATAAAGGTACTTTAAAACAAACAAGGAACATTCTTTACCATTCAACTTTATTTAAACAAATAAATCACACAACATCAACTCCGCACTAAACTTAAAATTCACACACCCTATACGTCCTTCTGTTTTGAGAAATTGTTAATCTTTTATTTAAGTGGCTGCCTCTCGTTTTGGAAGTGTCAACAATTTGTTTGACATGTGTCGGGATTATGGGCCCGTAAAATGGGATATTTATGGCAAAATATATTGAAGTTTAAACAGCAAGCAGTTGGCGATACAAACCTGAGTGAAATTAGAAGAATCATATATATTATTTCGTTGGCACCTCATTAATTGATAACAAACTAAACGATCTTATCATACAGAAACAAAAGATCAACTAATCGGTTGAACATACCTATATACTAGCTGCGCCCCGCGATTTTAACCGTGGGGTGATTATTAATGATGATGATGAAAACTAGCCTATGTGATATTCCGGCATCTGAAGTATCTACATACCAAATTTCATCCAAATCCGTCGAGCCGCTTGAGTGTTAAAGAGTCACAAACATCCATACATCCATACAAACTTTCGGGTTTATAAGAGTAGGATTCTAAAACTGTAAATATAATGTCAGTTAGCAAATATTACCGATTTTTATGTGTTTAACGCTATCACGGTCAAGAATATCTGAACATTATGGAGATTAAGTACGGCATATTAGGGGGCATTATGATGCATTGACAATCGTTTTACGTGTCTGTTAATGTAGAGACATTTAAATAGTGCCTTGTTGTAGCTACTCAGGAATACGGAAGAACAAAGCTCGTTCCACATTTTGCAAGTTTATAGCAAAAACGATCGAGTGAATCGGTCACTATATGGTGCTGATATTAAAGCGTATTGAATAAACTCTCAAAAGGCACAAATAATATACATATACCTATTAATGGATGGTTAAGCTATACATTACCCTAAATAACTAATGCTTCATAATACGCATTATTGAGTGTATTTGGACAGAGATATCAGGGCTGATTTCAGGACAGGCGTACGCCCGTTTCCATATACATAATTGCTTCGATACGATTTGACGAGAGAACGTGTGAGAAAATTGCTACATTTCTCTTAAATACATCAAAGATTCTCATGTAACTTGTTAATAATTATCTTACGCTTATGAAAGTTCAATAATATTAAGATGGGGGCGACGCCTTTATTTAAATAAAATACTAACAACTAATTACGATACTACAGCTGCTACAAAAACATTTGATCAATCCACTAGCTATTGTCAGCCTATAGATAACTCAAACGGATGATGATGATTTGTTCAATAATTGGATGATGATATTGAGATTAGATATATTAAAATATAACAAACTCCACTTACATCTTTAACAAGCATGTCATTACTAATTTTATAGGCAAGAGAAAAACCGAACGGCTTCAAAAATGTAACCTCGTCGCGAAACTAATTCCACAACAAAGAGTTAAACAGAGAACAGCCATAAAGTTTTTATAAAGAATATATTTTAATGTTCCCACAAACAATCGGTTTGTCGTGTCCTAGTCTCAGAGTGAGAGGAAACCTCGTAATTAGAACTCGGTTGTAAAATAACCATCAAACTCGCTCGAGAGGACTACGCGGCTGCTAAATCTCCTACCGCTACAAACAACCCGGCAATAAACTCTTTCATACTTATAATAAGACTTTAAATCGTGTATCATAGTCTCAAATAAATGTAGTGCATGAATGTGTATGTTCCATAAATTATGTTCAGTATGACAGGACGCGTTGTTGCAAGGTTTTACGATCGGAAACACCGAAGATGTGATTAACTTAGGTTTTAAGGTCAGGTAATTACGGTTGCAGTTATAGCTACAAGAAACCCTTTATTATTCATTGGCCCGGAGGTATACTGTGGAATTCAAACATATGTTTATATTATCTGTACATATTTACTGTAGTTCATTAAGTTGTTTCATTTCAAATGTTAACCTTTTGAGGTAACATTACGAAAACTAGAGAATTTTAATGTTTGAACAATTGAAAACTACCAGCACACGTGAGGCATAGTAAGATGTAGTCATTTGATTTAAATTATAGTAGAATGCCATATATGAAGTCATTAACAGGGAATGTTTTGACAGAGCTTATATTTTTTTATGGGAGAGGCCTATGTCAAGCAGTGGACGTCCTATATAGTCATTTGAATTAAGTTATAGTAGAATGCCATATATGAAGTCATTTTCAGGGAACGTTTTGACAGTGCTTATATTTTTTTATGGGAGAGGTTATGTCCAGCACTGGATGTCCTATGGCTGAGATGATGATGATGATGATATTTTTTTTACTGTACTATTTATACTCATTTTATCGTTTTCCATTTCTGCGGAAATATCTTCAACGCTATTTTCTTTATATTAGGTTTTAAATTAACTGTTTTTGACTTCGTTGAACACGAAGATTTATCAAATTCATATCATCTCTTTTTCGGCGATTTGTATCAGTGTCTGTGAATATTTGATATAATGGTTTTCCGATATACCTTTAGATGTTTATATGTATGATACCATATGATGTACCTTTAGGTATACATTACCAAACTTTCACTATCTCGGCAACGACTTGGATTACAGTTAACACTAGATAGTGTTTCGTCTGTATAAAAAGCTATATAAATCAAAAATATTATTTAGAATAAGATTTACTAACAACAGAACATTTTGCTTGAATTACTAAGACCAGACGTTGTCAGAAATATCTAGTTTATGGTTGTTAGTTTTCACCAACGTGGCATAATATGCTCGAGCTGTCTCATTCTATCAGAATTGAATTACAATACATGAATTGAATCAGCAGCGGAAACAAACAGTGTAACAGTATTAGTAGTGGTTGCCTATCTATGACGCATTTCCACTAATTCAAATTCGTGGCTTCACTTTTCTTCGTCTTCTATGGTTTTGACATCGTTTTTAAAGTCTGTATTCAAAATTCTTAACTGTAATTGTAATTTTAATGTTATTTTTTTATGGCCAATAAATAACTTCTAGAATGTTTTTTCGTGATAATATGTCATTCTACATATTTTGAATTCAAATGCAGTACTATAATCAGACCACACTCTCAATCCTACGACATGGGCGATCCTCTCAGAGAGAGGTGTATTCTCAATTTTACAACGTAGTAAATTATCAACGTTCCAGCGTAAATTACGGGCCAGCGGATCGGCTAAGGCCAGCTAAATTCTAGACAGAGAACTGACTGAACGACTTGGCCGAATCATAGTCGTCCCAGGACATAAAGTAGGGCCAATGGATTAGCGCTCACCCAAGCAACGCAAAGCTCTATTTTAAAACAGCAGAAACGATTAACCTACCCATGTCGGTATAGCTTTACTAAATGGTCATGGTAATAAAAAGAACTCGGCTTCCAAAGAAATTTCAGTGGATGTAAATACGTAGTTTTAAAAACTCATGGTAGACTGCGCTTCATCTCTGACTGAATCAGATAGTATAGCAAAAATCAGAAAAACATGATGTATGCCGTATCTTATTATGTGGCCCGAAACCATGGCTCCATTTGGCTCAACGAGTCAGCATTACACTTATTTATCGGATTGCCAAGAGCTATGAGATTGTAAGTGTAGTATATTAATTAACATAAAATAAACCTATTTACAAGGCTCTCTCTTGAATAGAAATGTTTCGATATTTGTTTTCACATAATTACGTACAAACATCTCAATACTCCTTTTACAAACATGTCTGAAATAGGTTGTGCGTTGCTTGCGGCCAAGATCGAGTAGACATTGGCAGCGAGATTGACATTTCAATAACAATAAATTCGATCAGCACAGCTGGCTAGAGTGGCCGGACACGTGCGATGGTCACGATCGCGACGAACTCACGAGTTCCACCCATCACGACCGCTTTGCGTCACCATCGTGGTATGTCAGGCAATATTCGGAAATAATCTAAAAAGTTTGATTTAAAACGATTCACGTGCGTATATTATACAAAAAATAATTCAAATAGAGTATTTTTTATTGAAAATCTCGTGAGTATGACACATTATTATTTGTATATATTATCCTGTATATATTTGTATTATATTATCAATTACAGTCGAGTATTTCGACCTAGGTTTTGAGTATATCTGATGTCCTAATTAGGTGAGATTACTCTGCCAGATCGCGGTGACCACTGCGAGTTGTCATTGGTCGAAATACTCGTCTGTATACATTGCCTGCACTTGCACAAATTAACCATTTTTCGTACTTCTTCTTCTACTATTCGTCGAAATTTACGTCATGATGAAAGCTTTGTAATTAGCTTCATTAGATTTTAGGGATGTGTTCGAAAAACCAAATATGTAAAATGATTGAATGTTCATAGCGTTTACAAGCATGTCAGGAGTATCAAATGCAAGGGTATCATAAAAAAATATTTAAAAAATGAATTATATTTTTTATAAATTGGTATCTTCGTTAACTAAAATTAAAAGATTTTTAAGTCCTGTTGTTCTATTGATGTAATTTTAAAGTGATCTGATGTATGTGATATGATTCATGTATATACACCGATAATTAATACAAATGCGTGGCAATGCTGCTAGCATTCTGGGCACGCTGCCGGCCGGTAGCGGATTAGAACATTTGAGTTATCTATAGGCTACCAATAGCTAGTGGATTGCTCAAATGTTATTGTAGTAGCTGCAGTATTGTAATTAGTTATTAGTGTTTTATTTTAATAAAGGCATTTGCCCTATGAAAAAAAATTATTAATACAAATAATATAATGTAAAATAATAAATATCTTTGTGATTATTTCGATCATTGGAACAGCAAATTGTCATTCCGTCCAAAACCAATCTTATTAATCGCTATTGTCACTTTTTTTTATTTATATATTATTTATTCATAAAGATACTTATTGTTTAAATCAAGTATTCTCCTAAAGTTACTTAAATATGCCCGCGCTTGGTGTAAAATCCTTTCAGCAATTAAACTTCCTCGGCTGCTCCTATAATTCCTCCAATGATCTTCATAAGGAGTAGTTGTGAAGCAGTCTGCATCCAGCTCGCTCTTGCAATCTTCATTACGTTGTTGTGTCTTATCGATGGACGCCATCATAGCTGCGCTTGCGAGTCTGTGGTCTCCACTCGAGAACTTTTCTTCGGATTAGCAAACAATTTTCGTGATTTGTGTCCTGCCAAAAAAATAAGGATACTCGAACGGATAAAAAACTTTTTACCAAAAAATGGAACCGACTTCAACACTCAAAAGTGTGAAATAACTTGTTGAAGACGGTACCATAATAGTTCACAGAAGTAACTATCATCACTATATTATGCGCATGCATAATAGCGCATGCATGCAGGACTGACTTCGAGTGTTGAAGTCGGTTCCATTTTTTGCTAAAAAATTTTTTTTCACCTTTTTGAGTGACCTTTCCTGCTCACGGGATCAATTTAATTGTCATTGTGTATGTTGACCGATTTCTCCGACCGCAACTATGTCATCTACAAATGCGTAGCACTTTTCAGTTATTGGAGTGTAACTCAAAAAGAGCTTGACCGATTTTGATGAAATTATATAATAAATGGAACTACAGGGAAGCACCTGCTTTCTTAATCTCATATAGTTTTATGAGGAAAAATACAAATGCTTTGCTTTTTAAATATATGTAATCACAGAAAATAAAAAGGTACTAACGACTAAGTGAACGTCAACGCGTCGGTCCAACGAAATAGTAGTAGTAGTATTTCATAGAATTACAGTACTTTATTGTGGTTCAATTAATTTAGAAATTTTAATAATATTTTTCACAAACAAGTCAACGTGTTTAAATTAGATGTTTCTAGATACATTTATGAGTGAGCCGCTACAGCTATGCTCGCAAAATATTTAAAAGTATTGGAATAACATATACTTTAAATTTATACTACTCTGAATAATTCATGACGGAGGTTTGTAATGCGTGGGTCGCAGGTTGGAGAGCGGGTCACGTCATTACCTATGCCGTCGTACAGATGTTCGTTCAAAAAAGCAGCGCGTCTTATTGACACGTTATCCACTATGTAGTTGAATTTCACGCAGTCATCTCTACTAATACTTCATAGCTGAAGAAAACAACAAACCGAGCGGTAAACAAAGTTTGGAATAATATGAGAAAAAACATTGGGCATTTTTATGGCGTGTCCTTAACTAAATGACGTAGAAGCACTTAATTTTGGGCATATGTTGATCTTCCGCTTTACATTTCTCCTACTATATTTTGAAGAATATATCCTATATAACATAGGACTATATAGCATAGGACGGCCACCGACTAGGTGGACAGACGACCTGACTAAGATCGCAGGCAAGGGCTGGATGCGGGCCGCTTCCAACCGATCCTTGTGGAAATCAATGGGGGAGGCCTTTGTCCAGCTGTGGACGTCCTATGGCTGAGATGATGATGATAATGATCCTATATAACATGGAGTAAGCGAACATAGATAGCTTTTTTGGACAATATGTTGTTCTTTTCTTCTCTTCTGTTCTCCAGTTAGATGAAGATAAATCGCCATGCGTATTCTCCTCCCCTTGCCATCTTCAAAGTATCTCAAATGACTTATCTGTAATCAGGGGAAAAAAATAGATTCATATCATTGAAGGTGGACAGTCCAAAATTTCAGGAAGAGATTGGATGCGGCCCGCTTCCAACCGATCCATGTGGAGATAGATGAGGGAGGTGGACATCTAGCATTGGTGGACGTCCTATGGTTGAGATGATGATGTTCATCAGCTAAGACACGAGTCTTCCTCTCCGTCAGGGTATAATCCACCAACGGCCAAACTGTGTCTAAAATGGCAAAATTGGCGAAAGCTCTAGTGGCCAGTCCAATGGTTTTTGGCCGCCAAAGGCCACAAGGCGTATTGACTGTTAAACAACATACAAACTAAGCGCTCAGTTTCAATTGCCTGCAGCAGTCACCAATTCAAGCGGTTACATAGGTTAATATACCAAATGAAATAGCCTCTACCAGTGCTTTGTACAGCATAGTATGAAATTGACACAACCAATAGTTGGCACCTATAATTATACAACAGATGTCCCTATCTCTTCCATTTTTGTCTTCAACTTGTAAACGTTGCCTCCTTGACGAAAGCAGCGTGCTCACAATCTCAGTTGGCAGAACATCTCTGTACACAATCATCGGTGTCCGCGCCCGCGCATGCAACACTTCAGCACCGCACGTGGCACTGACAGCACCCTTAAACACTAACCAGAAGGAGCTATAAATATACACAGATATGCCATTAAGATGCGATACAGAGATGAGTTGTTCCATTGCGCTAGAGTATTTTTTATTTAATACTAGCTGCGCCCCGCGCTTTTGCCCACGCGTACTACGATGCTACCTCAGTTATCACACAAGAACGATATTTTTTCCAGGACAAAATGTAGCCTATGCCCTTTTGCAAGATTCTATCTATCTTTATACCAAAATTCATCAAAAATGGTTCAATCATTTAGACGTTAAAACGTAACAGATAGGGTTATTTTCAGTTTTATAATGTTATTAGGATTTTGATGTATCCCAGAGGAACTATCATATTTTTAAAGGTTCCGTACCCAAAGGGTAAAACGGGACCCTATTACTAAGACTCCGCTGTACGTCTGTCTGTCCGTCGGTCACCAGGCTGTATCTCATGAATCGTCATAGTTAGACAGTTGCCATTTTCACAGATGATTGTAATTTTTAGACTTTCGCGATTCGAACACATTGTTATTAAATCAAACGGGGCTTAATCGCGAGAAAAACATTTAGTAATTTATTTACCTCGACGTTTCGACCAAGTTGCATTGGTCGTGGTCACGAGAAGACGTCTTCTCGTGACCACGACCAATGCAACTTGGTCGAAACGTCGAGGTAAATAAATTACTAAATGTTTTTCTCGCGATTAAGCTCCGTTTGATTTAATTCACAGATGATGTATTTCTGTTGCCGCTATAACAACAAATACTATAAAACAGAATAAAAACAATATTTAAGAGGGCTCCCATACAACAAACGTGATATTTTTTTTGATCGTTTTTGCTGATAACGGTAACGGCAACAGTAGATACACACAGTAGACGTCTGAAATATTCACAGAGTATTTAGTTATATTATTCACCTTAAAAATAAATAATTAAATAAAACAAAATTAATATTTAAGTGGAAGCTCCCACACCACACACATGATTTTTTTGACGTTTTTATAAATAATACTACGAAATTGTTATTAAATCAAACGAGGTTCAATTCAATCGATCGTATCGAGGTAAATAAATTACTAAATGTTTTTCTCGCGATTAAGCGCCGTTTGATTTAATAACAATGTGTTCGAATCGCGAAAGTCTAAAGATTACAATATTACGAAACCCTTCGAGCGCGAGTCCGACTCGCACTAGGCCGGTTTTTTAAAGTTTTATATTATATAACTATATATTCTAATCGATAATATTATTGAAAAACAAATCGAATATATGTTTAGAATAGCTCTGAATTGCGAGATTTCTTAATATCCAACGGAATCGGTTCGTTCGATATTTATTCATGTAAATTTTATACCTTGACAAATTAGAATATGAACTATCTCATTCGTATGTGAAATAGAATATATAAATCGATATTATCACACTCATATTATATATGTGAAAGGTTCCGTGTGTGTGTGTTTGGTTAGCCCATCTGTATAAATCTCAAATATTAAAAATTAGAAAGTAAGAAAATTATGCACTTGATAATATTTACCTTTACCTTAAAAAAAATTCTTAATTACAATATTCATAGAAATCCTAGTTTGTTGGGCACAGTCACGAACCAGTCATGATTTTTATTGCAATATCAATAATTGTATATTAATTTATTTTATTAAATTCCTACTACCGTCCAGTATCACGTGACCTCAGCTGGCTAGTCTGCGCCGCTCTGTACCCGCTCATTTTGACCGTGACCACTGTCAACGTCAGACCTAAGCTTGATTGCTCTGGTCTCACCCATACATTCCTAGCTGATTTTAAACACAAGTACACGCAATATTTATCTAAACTGTAGGGAAAACCTCGCCTCCGAATTCCATTCAAATCTATCAAGCCTTTGATACCTTATAACCCTGATTTAAAACAAGGGCTATTTTTATCCCGAAAAAATGATTGTTCCTTGGGATACAACAAAAACCTATAATGAGACCTATAAATGAGAAAATAACTCTATATGTTTCATTTTCACGCTTAAATCGTTGAACCAATTTTGATAAATTTTGGTATTAAGATAGATGGAACCTTGAAGAAAGACAAAGGCTACTTTATGTCCGGGAAAAAATATGGTTGTCGTATGACAGCTGAGGTAACGGGAAAGCCGTAGTCCCCCCGAGTGTAACCGCATGGCATAGCTAGTCAAAAACTGAGTCGCATAACGAACAATCTGAATTGCTAGATAGAAAGCCCGAAATTCGTATTTATGTGCAACGGCGATCGATTCGGTGTCATCAAAGTCTTCTGAGACGGAAGGCGAATGTGTAAATCATAAAACAAAAGAAAACGTACAGATCGAATGAAGAACCTCCTCCTTTTTCTCAAGTCGGTTAAACATAAGCTGCTCAACATTTTGTTTTGGTCAAGCCATCCTAAGCAAACTCAATTATTAAAACGTATAGAGCGCACTTAGAATTCGCTTAATACCTCACTTAGACTTAACGCGCAGTTGAGTACTAAGCACTCAAAAAATAAGAAGAATTTAAGGAGCAGTGGTATTTATATAAGTTTGAGCAAATTTTTACGCTTCTTCTCTCAGCATTGTGTGTCCACTGCTGGACACATGCCTCCCCAATATTGGGGGGATTTGCCAATACTCGCCACGCTTGGCAGGCGGGTTGGCGAGCGCAGTATGATTTCCAATCCTAAGAAGGCGCTGCTGCCCAACTTCTGGTACGTGGTCCCTTAGCCGACTCTTACGGCACCCGTGGGAAGAGATGGGGGAGTACTATTCTACGTAGGGATGTGACCTCGAGTCGGAAAAATCGATTACTCAATAATCGATTTTTTTTGTGTAGAGATAAATCGATTTGTGAAAAATCGATTTTTAACAAAATAATCGATTTTTGTTTATACTTCGATTTTTTATACGAAAAATGCCTATTCGACGTATTAGTGAAAATATATTATGAATATTTAATTTAAATTTAATTCGAGTGAAAATGATTCAATATAATAAGTATCAAAAAATAACCAAATGGACCATTTTCAGATTTTATCAATTCAGATTCAAATTCTTCACATAAAAATTTTTAATACTCTTCATTATTTTATTACAGTAAAAATAGTACAAAACAATAAGAGTGAAAAATGTAACAATTTGTTAGTCTCAAAACTAAAATACAAAGCACATCACTCGCTACAATTTAAATTAAGACAATGAAAAGTTATTCAGTAAACTTTCTTACCCATTTTTTTATCCATCGCACAGATGGCATTATTTCCAAAAACCGATTAAAAATGGGTAATTCTTATAATCGATTTATTAAAAATCGATGTTGACCATTAATAGAATCAATTACAAAAAATCGACAATGAAAAAAAAATCGATTAAATTAAATATCGATTATTAATTCACTTCCCTAATTCTACGCCGGTACCACCACGGCCAACATTAACACACTTATTTAAAAATGGGGTTTTGGTGCGTTAGGCTTAGAAAGCTTTACATTGAGTAAAGTCCAAATTCGTGTTGTGTGCTACCATCTGTGAGTTACACATGTTGTATTTGTACATAACTATGTCACATCAATATTAATGCTGCTTGCGCTTAGTCTAATCTAGATCGTAGATAACCTACAGGTGGTCTAAAACCGAAATGGAAAACCGACTTTGCTCGCCATCTGGCACATTTCTCCTACATATTTAACACAAAATTCAAATGAATACGACGACAGAAAAAACGGCATGCATAAATTCTTATTTTAAAAGCTGTAACTCTATTTCGGATTTTTTTGTGTAGTATTTTGACATTCGACATAATTAATATTTATTAATCGCATACTTTTATACAATAACAACACATAAATCCGGATACGGAGTAATCAAGATGATTTATATAAAAGCAATCTACCTACGTACGTCCTGATATAAAAACTACGTTTATGAGGCCTTAAAATGCAAAAACTACTTGATCGTAGGTTACATTGTGAATTTCTTTAAATTACGGACACTAGTATGAGTTGCCGAATTACTGTCATCGCTAGAATGTCACCCGCTGAACCGCTCGCTACAAGATCGTCACAATTAATCGCTAGGGCGATACGACAATCCAGTCGGCAACCACAAAGAGATGTCTATCTTGACAACACTCGATATCATTGTCCTCGCGTTGTGCCATTGTGTTCATGGCGCTCAGGCACGTGCGCTATCTGCGCATACAGAAACGTGAGAGAGATGGCGAGATTACGCAATGACGTAATTATTGTCTCCGCGTGAATTGAACTTTTGGGGGCTTCAATCAACGTGGAATACTTAAGCAACTTTATAGACCAAGAAGTAGTGCTTTCCATTCTCATTGACTCTTTAAGATCAGAGCTGTTCCATAAGTTACCAAGTGATCTAAAAACAACTGAGGATAAAAATGAATTCAAGAACAAACTTTACACATCGCAATAAGCGCCAAGAACGGATAAATAGTGCAATTTAAAAAAAATCTCTCAGTGTAAGTGAAATTTATTTCGTATAAGTAATAACCTTCTGTTAAAATGTATTTTCATTGTGTCCGTCCAAAGTTTGTATGGAGGAAATTACTCTACGAGATAAGACTGACTTTAGCATAACTGTACTACCATCATTCCGCAGTAATTTACACCCACGTCAATTCCCAAAACACGCTTATGTAATGAATTGCCGTTACGTTTGAGAAGAATGTTTGACGGTTAATTTTAGATTTTAACTTACATTTTTTTGCACTCAAACTCCGCACTAGGATTCTCTGTGTCGCGGTAGCATTGAAAGAAGACACTCTCAACCTCATCCAAGACCAAATTTGTCTCTTTGGTGTATTTAGTGCAATACAGAGTTATTATTGAGCACATTTTTTCATACGTTGATCTAGTGTTTGACCACTGTCTCACTTGATCTTCAGTGACGTATTTTTTTATATAGTTTAGCAAGTACTTGGTTAGAAGTCAAGATGTCATAGTAGTAATGAGTGAATCAGAACAGAGTGATAATTTGAAGTTTTGCCACCCGACTGGTACGCACATGGCTGGTCTGGGCAGCACGTGCACGAGCGACTGAATGCCGCCCTTGTGTTCGCACATTTGATAGCCATATGCCCAAGGCCTAACACAGGGCTGACGGAAATGCAACGCTAATTATCTGTTAAGTCGCTGATTAGAATTGGATCACACTGAGGTCTGGTATGCAATAGGTATGGTGATGCTTAATCTCGAACTCGTTAACCCTTTTGCAGCCGCAAACGAAGATTTTCTCGGATAATTAAAGCATAACATGGGTCCATATCCGAGCAGCGGATTATTAAACTCAAGTTTGTAATACCAACTTTTGCCCGTTGCTTTGTAATTGTAGATTTTGTTAACCAATTGGTACTTTTATTCTGGATGAAGGGTACCGTGTAATCTTTTCTGTGTTTATAGCAACGCGTATGCAAAATTTAATTGTATTGACGTGACAGATTAACAAATATCGAGTAGAAACTTACATTTGAATTTATAATATTAAATAGGTTTTTTTTATTGAAAATAGACTAGAATAGAAACTATAGAAAGTTTTTGAGCACTATCTCACCTGATGTTAAGTGATGATTCGGTCTACGATGGAGCACGCCTGCCCAGAAAAAACTTATTACATATTATTATATAGAGGTGTACCTAGCTTTTGACTCTTCCAAGACTGCACATCAAATCTCTACAGCGCGCAAAATAACAACAATGTTTTACGTCATTTCAATATATTTCACTCAATTAAGAAAAAAACTATAACATCACTTTCAAAATTGCTAGTGATGAAATGTAATGTTTTTAATTGAGTATTAAATTGGCGATTTTATCAGGACTTACATGAAGATTTTAACCAATTTTTTTTTCTTTAGTAAAGAGAAGAAGAAGAAAAAGCGTTTTGCGTACTCAATCATGTTTTACTAAAGATGACATATATTCATACTGCGCGGTGCTCAGATTTTGTTCCTTTACGACATAAACTTGCTTACTGCGACAGATAATACGGTACAAATAACATAGAAAAGGATAGCTATATGTTTAGACTTACGCTTGAAATACGCATCACAATGAAAATTACTACAATTGACTTAATTTTGCCGCCTCACTTTCCGCGCGCTTGTGCGACATATACCTCATATAAACATATAATATCATTGTGCGTACTGCCAAGGAACGGAACTCGTTGCCAGAGTCTGTATTTCCCGATGCATACACGTACTGGTATCTTCATATCGCGAGTGAATGGGTACCTTCTAGGCTTTCGTGCTACATCATAGCCCACGTTATCTTTTAACATCATGTGAGACAGTTGTGAAACGCAAGCTGATAATATGTAAAAAAAACAAAACAAGAGATGAATTTAGTGATTCGAACGCATATCGACAAACTGATATAAAATTATTTTGCATTGCCAGATGTTTAAGATATTAGCAAACTTTTAAGGGTTAGATAGAAAACGTCAACTAAATTGCGCAACTCATTATGCAAAGCACGCAACTAGCGTCCGCCGGATGTCTACCGAATATTATTATTCTTTTAGCAAACACTTGTCAATATCAATATTCAAATCATATCCTATCTTAACTATTATGAGAAACCATAGCAGATAATATATGAGTAGGCATTTAGACAGTTTTGTAGAGCCATGTATGATATATTAGGTCGTTACATATGAAATTCGCGTTTGAATGGAAAAAGCAAAACTTTATTTAGTTAAATATTTTTACTTTATTATAATAATTTCAGGTTTGTATAATAAAAAGTTTATTGTGAACAACATAAATATCAAACATTATCAGCAAACATATTGCATCACAATAACATTTAAAATACTTGTTATTCTTCGTAACATTTATATAATGAGTTGATAGAATCGTAAAGTAACAGTCACGAATCTGGCTTCTTGCTAAGAAAAACAACATTTGTTTCTACTAATAAGACGTTTTCATCGGCCAACTAGGTATCATTTTCGTAATTTCCTATGGAACGAAGAACCACGGTGTCGCGCCTGTCTGTCACTGCCAGAAACGACGTATTTAGGTGAACTGAAAAAATATGATTAGCTTGTTTATAAATAACGTGCGTGACGTGAATGCGAGACCCATTTCTCATAATTATACGGAGATTTATTTGTAGAACACATCCAGTTTTTGTCAAGACTGTAACACCTATGATCTATCAATCTACGACTTTAAAAATGGAGGAGAAAATCAATTCTGATCTCGGTAATTTCGAAATCAGTTTCTTAAACGATACGTTTTCTGATTGGTTTCATAGTTTTCGTAAGGTTTTTTACATAGCTTCGAGCTTGCTTGCCACCATCTGACGGAGAACTCCCAGTACTCTAAAATACAAGTTTATATTTACTTATTTTAGAGTCTGATCCAATGATGTTTCACTAAAGATGACGTATATTCATACTGCGCGGTGCTCAGATTTTGTTCCTTTTCGACATAAACATGCTTACAGCGACAGATAATACGGTACAAATAATATAGAAAACTATAGCTATATGTTTAGACTTGCGCTTGAAATACGCGTCGCAATGAAAATTACTACAATTGACTTAATTTTGCCGCCTCAGTTTCCGCGCGCTTGTGCGACATCTACCTCATATAAACATATAATATCATTGGTCTGATCTATTTCTGCGTCGGGTGGTCGCAGATCCGTGATGCTATTTCACAACCAAATTACTGAATATGCTGAAACCCTAACAGTTATATGTCTACCTTTAAATAAGCTTTTGTAAGTACCGTATATTTGAAAACTTTTTGCAATAAACAATTTATTTATTTATACATTTATAAATAAAATTTTACATGCACTTACACGGGTTAATTATTTTAGAAAAGGGCAAGCACTGAGCACATTATAGTTAAATTTTTATTTCATTAGTAAACGGCGTAATTATTTAAAATGAAAAAAATGCAAATCATCGTCATTATCATCATCGTCAGTAGAGCCATAATAATATACTTCTTAACTACCGATCACATGCATCTATTTTTAATAAACAGTGAAACAGTGTTATGTAATTATGAACGTGAGTTTTAATAATATTATTGTTAATAATTTTTTTAAATTTAGCAATTGAACAATGTATGACTGATGCTCAGAGACTATTTGCATATCTTCTTCGTAAGATCGTAAATCAAACAATCATGAATCCCACTAATATTATAAACGTGAAAGTTTGGAAGGATAGATGGATGTTTGTTACTCAATCACGCTCGAACGGCTGGACGGGACATTAGGTCCCGGAATAACACATAGGCTACTTTTATCATCACCATCATCATCATCATCATCAATCATTACCACGCGGGTAAAAAAACCGCGGGGCGCAGCTACTATGCTATAGTTAGAGAAATTACTAAAAAAATCCTTTATAAAGACCTATGTTCAAACTGCTTCTAACATTCACTATTTATTGGTTAAACCTTAAAAGATATGGTTCGTCAAATTATGTAGTAATAATTTTAGTCAGCTGCGGCCCTCATACAATAATTACCCGATATTCCTGGAGTCCAAACTTTGAAGAAACCGCTTATCCTTGCCATCTGCAGGGCACATTCATCCACTACGATTGCCCAAAATCCTGCACTGCACGTGGCGGTGAGAACAACTTAAGAACTGGAAATTTAATGCACATTTGTTAATAATTTCTTCTATAGCTTTTATTTCAACTACAGTCTCATTACCCACGGCCAGTTATTTTTATTATAGTCTAGGTAAGAAGTGCTCGGACCGGAGTTCCCCATATTATTTCAACCTTATATGGGTGATCGCTAGTAGCATTTTCAATAGAGCGCTTCCGTACCTTGAGAGAACTAACTGTGGATTTCAGCTTATTTTTTCTTTTATGCGTATTGTACACCGTAGTAAAAAAAACCGACTTCGACAAGTTATTTCACACTTTTGAGTGTTAAAGTCGGTTACAATTATAAGTAAAATTATATTTTTAACTTTTCAGTGACCTTTGTTACTCACCGCATCAATTGTCATTGTGTATGTTAACCACCGATTTCTTAACCATCAATTAGGAGGTCGTCCAAGTAAACGTAACACTTTTCAGTTATTGGAGTGTTACTGAAAAATCGCTTGTCCGATTTTGATGAAATTTAAATGGGACCACTTCGGAGGTATTCTCTATCAAACAAAAAAGAACTTTGATAATTGTTCCAAAAATGAGGAAGAAAACCTCCTTTATAAAAGTAGGTTAAAAATACATCTCAGTTGCTAGTGATAGCGTAAGTCACTAAGAATTCCAAATGTAGTAACTACTTATTTCATATTTACTGGATCCGATCGTAATGACCTCAGCGATACATTTCATTATCTCGCCAAAGTAGTTACAAAGAAGTCTTATCAACTATTTTTGTGTATGACAATTATAAGTCATTTATGCGTAATCTGTGACGACATACATACACGTGCACGCAGCTGCGTCCGCACAGAGACGCACGTGTGACGGATCCTACCTCTACACTTCGATTTATATGCGCTTTCATTAAAGGATTTCATTGTAAAAAATCCTTTAAGAACTTTTGCCAACCTAGAATGTTGCCATCACTTTTTGCAACGAGTAGTGTTGATACTTCAAAAAAACTGTATAGGTACTTTGCGTCAGCACAATGTGTGGCAAAATGAAAACCAAGCAAAAATTACAACTTATCGATGCGACGCGCGACCAAAATGCTGACACATATTTTGCTCAACGGATCAGGATTGTAATTCAACGTGGCAATGCCCGCAGCATTCTGCCCAAAGCAAGGCACGCTGCCAACTGGTAGCGGGTTAGAGCATTTCAGTTAGACTGACGGCTAGTCGGCTAGTGGATTGCTCAAATGTTTTTGTAGTACTAATAAAATAGCAAATGAAATCAAATTTTGCTCAATCATAATTAACCTTCATGTTGTGTTCTCGTAAGTGGTGTTTTTTTTAAAAGTTTATTTGACATGGGAAGTTGGGCTTTCTGAGAGCTTTTGTTAATAAGCTCTCAAGAGTCAAAATTATCTAAGTATTTAACAATGGTCAAGCCAATTCGAAATTCAAAAATATTTGATTGTGTTTCTTGTCAATGGATGAGATGCGTCCGATTTATATTCATTTGTAAGAATAATATCGTTCCACGTGTTTGTTGCGTTCAAAAACTTTAAAATACAAAAAGGGCGCCATCGAGAAAAATATTTATGGTGGCAGTTGAATATTTCTTATTTTAATTCAACAGTTCGCATTTGTGTTCTATTATCTCATTGGATAATACTTTTTTACATAATTTTACACACTGTATTTTGAATGCAGTGGTCAAAAAGTTAGCAAAAAAAAAAATTTGTAGTTTAAGCGTCATTCTTAATTTTACGAGAACAAGGTTTTTTTATTATTTATATTTGTATATAAAATTTGATGATGAAACGATATACAGAATATGAAAGTGTGACATAAATAAACGTTATAAAAATCTATGAATTTATTCAGTTACAAGACATACAATTCGATTTATCAACACAAAATTTTTATGTTTTTCTAACGCCATTAGACTAAAATACCTTAAACAAGTTTTAAATTGTTGCATTATTATCACTACCGATATACATATAGTAAGATAATTAGAACGAAAAGTTTTAGGTATATTATATTATATATTCAAATGCGATTTATAGGAATTCACAATCTCTTTCTCATGCCACCTAATTATTTACAGAGGAAGAAATTTTGTCTCTTAACATTCAAATTATTTCCGTTTAAAAATACTACTTAATTGTAATTTTACATTAGAACCGCGCCTTAAATATGGATAAAAAAAGCTCACCTTAATCGTAACAGCTGTGCGAACTTTCATTAAATCGATAGCGTTATCACTAGCACATCTGGCTATGAATGTATACATAGATAAATATTAAGGACAAAAATATGATTACCAGCATTATGCACAAATTTTATCAATCATTGTCATCACTGTTGTTGGCTGTTGCAATTTTGGGTCATGCATTATTTTTCAGTCAAACTCAAGTATGTTTAGATTTAGAGCATTTTGATATTTGCTTGCTCTCCTTGAGACATGAGACATTCTAGGTCTAAAGTGATAACATTTTTAACCACATCGTCATTGACTATCAAGTGAGATAGTGGTCTAACGCTAGATCTATACAGTATAAAAAAATTAAATGAAAAGTAGGTAATTTCATATAAAAGTAAAATACTGTACAACTAGGATCAACTAAAAAGTCGTCTCAGGGATTGACCGTATACATAATTTTATATAACACAAAAAAAACGTAATTACTGCTCTAAGTAACAACCGGGTGTTCCATCAAAATCAATTTCAAATAAATATATGTATAGGTCATATAAAACTTAGAAATCGTTGGTGTTCCATGGGAATAACAAATGTCCTAGGTGTCCTAGTTTTTTTAAAAAATATATATTCCACAGAAAAGTGCAGTAGATAATACTCGTTCCATCATTCTATCAGACGCATCGATCGGCTCAAGACTACGATTAGGGTCAAAATAGTGGATCCCAATGAATCATCAATTAAAAGCTTATCTAAATAGTAAATTCTTTGCGAACGATATTGTGTGTAGGATTACCTACGATTACTCATTATCCCCTTCATTATGTAAGTGCGCCTGCACCAAATGAACGTATCTGAGTACATGTGATAGCTACTTTTACGCCTATTGTACGGTGTAATGATAAGAAGTGATTAGTTTCACTGATAACAATTACAAGTAATCAGATACGAGCAACTGCGTAGAAGAATAACGTAAGTGCAAAACACCTGCATGCACTTACAACGTTTTTAGGTCAGGTATGTTACATGCTTGTTTTTAAAATTTCGAACTGATGTACCGTGACTGACTATTATTCGTAAATAGATGACTCAGTGAATTTCAAACTGGCATCTAAATAAAATGTATGTGGTACGTCCGTATTACGTGTTAATTCTGCTGACTTTGGTACTGATTTACGTGTCTCTTAATTACATTTATTATTAATTAATATTACTATAATTAATTACTTAATTAATTCGCGAGTGAATAGGTACCTTCTAGGTTTGCGTACTAAATCCTAGACAACGTCATCACTTAACATCAGGTGAGACAGTTGTCAAACGCAAACTTATAATAAAAAAAAAGTTGCATTTGTAAACCGAAACGTGGTCTCTGACTGTAGCTGACTAGCCCAGCGGATTAAGAAATTGAAGTGGCAGTGGGCAGGGCATATATCTCGAAGAACCGATGGCTGTTGAGGTCGAAAGATTCTCGAGTGGAGACCGCAAACAGGCAAGCGCAGCATAGGATATCCACCAACAAGTTGGACGACCTGACCAAGATCACAGGAAGGGCCTGGATGCGGGTCGATATCGTATTAGAAACATAGTAGGCAGCGGTGATATGCTATTCTATTCTTAACTCTCTTCTATTATTTTATCATTCTACTATTTTATTTTATTTTTATTATTTTGTGTGTATGTATGTTACTTCTTCACGTTCAAACGGCTACACTGATTTCGATGAAATTTGGTATGGAGATAGTTTAAACCCTGGATTAACACATAGGCTACTTTATACCGGAAAAAGTATAGTTCCCGTGGGATAATTGAGGTAGCGGGAAAACCGTAAACCACTCAAGTGAAACTGCGGGGCACTACTAGTATTTTTTTTTTACTTATGTAGTTTGCGTTCGACAACTGTCTCACCTGATGTTAAGAATATAAATAATAAATATGTAAATGTCACGATTCCACACATCCTTATGTTTACACAAATATGTGTATATTTATCTAACTACTACTTAATATAAAGTTTTAATATGAACTAGGTACTCTCAGTCGTGCCGAAATAGGTTGACAGACGCAGTATGTAGGTATATTATTGACTGTAGTCATATTCTTACAAAATGTACAACAACAACCCTGCCAGAAGGTGCAGATGCTACCGCTCACTGATAACTACAATCTGCCGTGCAGATTTGCGACTCTTCCTTAGACTTCCTCACACGTGCACCTTATGGGAACCTCCCACACTTGCAGCCCATATGTTTTACTACGTTTTACTGCTAGCTTTCTAAAGAAAGGTGATCGCCAAATGTGCGAGGGCTTCCTTTTGCTGTAAACAGAGGCAATAAACGTCTTTGTTTTGTAATTATCGCAGGAGAATCGAGTGTGACACATCTGTAATGCCATAAACACAGTTATTTAACTATTTCATTGGTCGGCAACATACTGAAAAAAAGTATGTTACATCATTGAACATTCATAAGGCTAATAGTCTTTCTTTGTTTTATTACCTGCGAACAACTTTCAAAAAACGTACTCCAAGCTAATATTATAAAGGCGATAGTATCGTCTATCGTTTGTATGTTTGTTACTCTATGTATTACAATGGAATTATCCCACTATTAATATAAAGGCAAAAAAATGTACTAGGCGAATCGCGACCGCGTCCGCGTGCGCCCCGTATTCTCCTTGAAAAAGACCACCGAATGTGGTTGAAACTATAGTCGGAACCCTCTGACATATTACGTGAGTAACTCCCGTGTATTATACATTTATAATAAAGGCAAAAGTTTGTGTGTATGTTTGTTAATTTTTTCATGCTCAAATGGCTACACCTATTTCGATGAAGTTTGGTATGTACATACTTCAAGTCCCGGAATAACACGTAAACTACATTTCATCATCATCATCAATCATCACCAAGCGGCTAAAACCGCGGGGCGCAGCTAGTCGCGTCGACTGTTAAAGCTAGTCATTAATAAATTGAAAATAAATAAATAAAAAGACCTGATGTGCACGCTACATGCCTGGCTTCTATGATAACTTGGGGCTTGACCATTTGCTAAATTGACAGTTTTGAGTCTTTTCAGCTTATTTTCTTGAAAGTACATCCTACTAATATTATAAATGCGAAAGTTTGTGTGTGTATGTGTATATGTTTGTTACTTCTTCACGCTCAAACGGCTACACCGATTTCGATAAAATTTGGTATGGTGATAGTTTAAGCCCTGGATTAACACATAGGATACTTTATCCCGCAAAAATTATAGTTCCCGTGGGATAATTGAGGTAGCGGGAAAACCGTAATCCTCGCGGGTGAAACCGCGGGGCGCTACCAGTGCCTAATAAACTTAAAAATAATACCAGTTATTAGAACAGTTCATGAAAATTAATTCTGATGGAACAAAATTTGAATTCATTTGCTATATTATAAATAACATTTAGGAGCCACAGTATTTATACCTTTATCGAAAATTCTCGCGGTAACGACAAATACGCTTAAACACGCGATATCGAAAAATGTGATAAGGGTTTTTTTTCGAGTCCATAGGTCATCTGCAAAGTACATATTTGTATCAGTACTTATTTACATTTTACAAGTGCGATTTGGATACTATAAATGTTATCAAGGGTCAAAGAACAAGTCGCCAGTCGCGACGATGCTATCGTGACGCGACGTGACGATTTTTAATTGTTCTTTCGTTTTCAAATAATTATGGATATAATTGGAAATAAAATTATAGCACATTAAAAATACTTGATGGTCAATACTTACATTTAAATCTACTGCCTACTTGCATACGATTCTTGGTCTGAAAATATTTACTCTGCTACCCTTGCGAAGCCGAAGCGGGTTGCTAATAGTATTCTAATAATCCAACATGCTTTGGCCCGTTACAGGTTGTGAATAGGCTCTAGAAATGGTAGTAATTCTAGCCTTCAGTTTCATATCTCCAGCGTGATAACTTATTGTTGCTTTAATATGATGACTCTGATTTAGTGTGTACGTAGTGTGTATGTAGTGTACTGTAGTGTTCCTTATGCCATGATTAATCATATTTCTTTAATTCTTTCTTTCTTTCTTATATGACAATCGGAACCGGGCGACGCGCGACGCCCCTAATCTCTCGTCGAAGCATGGATGCACTCAGATGGCAATTCACCTCTTTTACATTATCTACATTAAATTTCATACAAAATTGATACAATGGCTGAACTATGCCGGCATACGTAAGGCTGATATACTGATGTCTGAAAACAAATTATTTTCAATACAAAAGCTAGAGTGAAACAAGATATGACTGGTCAGAAGTAACAGCTATTTGACAAATGTGAGACTAGACATATTTACACACACACACACACACACACACACACACACACACACACACACAGAGCCTGCGGTCACACACCTGGCGCACTCAACAAATCATAGCAGTCACTAGTGTCGTATATGTAACTGGTAGAGGCTGCCTCATTATAATGTTCGCTAAATAGTAACCGACCGACTGACACCAATTATCATCTCTTTGTCTCGTTACTGAGGCATACAATATGAATTGGTATTTTAAAAGAGCTTCGCAAATACTAATAGGCGTTTTTAACGTCTGTGCTTGAAACTGGACTTGTATTTTTTTAATCTTTTAGTATTGGAACACGTGTTGTATTGAGACAGTTGTCAAACGCAAACTTATAATATGTAAAAAAAAAACATGTGAGTAGGAGCTTTGTTTCAAAATAAGTTTTAAAATTAATTTTAACACTGGGGTCATTACTTAAAAGGATTTTTGTAATCAAAGGATTAAAAACACATTAGAACACGAATTTAAAAACTTCCTTGTACGAAATTTTCATTCATGATATAGAATGAATCAAAATCATTAATTGGGAAGATTTAAATACAAATGATTCAGGAACGTATATGCAGGCACAACAAAAAAACGTTCCGCCAGGGTGAAACCACACAGCTCGATATATACTAAGGATTTACCAGGATTTTTTAAGGAATTAACCAATTTATTTTTAAGATTGAAAGCTTACGTTTTAGCACTGTCTCACCTGATGTTAAGCGACGACGCGGTCTAAGGTGGAGCACGCAATATTAGAAGTAACCTATACTCACGACTTGAAGACTCCGGGGTTGTACCTGTCGGGAAACACAGACTCAGGCAATGTTCCACTCCCTGAATTGTTTTTTTAGCGGATAAGTTATTCTCTGTCAAATTATTTATTTATTTTCATAAAATGTAGGTACATATAGAGATGATATATACGATAATTTCAAAAACATTTTTCCGCACCGCGATATGCAAATATTTTTATGTACACATGCATTTTTAATGACATTGTGTGATTATACCTATTACATATGTTTACTAAACTAAAATTATAAATAGGTAAAGTTTGTGAGGTAGAGGGTATTCTCTGGATCTACTGAACCGATTTTGAAATAATTTATCAATCAAAAGTCACGTTTTTTGTGTGTGTCTAAGCCCATCATCATCAGCACCGGTTTTCATCACCAGGCGGGTAAACTTGCAGGTCGCAGCTATTAGTATAATAAAGTAATCAGAGTATGTTTTTGTTTACTTCTATTAGTTGACTTGACATCATCCTGACAAAGATAATGACACTTAATGTTGAGGCATTTTTTATTTATTTTGCCGCTTTTCTTTTGTTTATACTGCCCCCCATTCAAGACACCGTGATTCTAAAAATGAAAATAAGACGCAGATAAATGATTATTTCTCAGACAATGTATAAAAATGAATAGAATCTCCAAAGTCACCGCCCTAATCAAAATGTGCCGGACAAAGCTTTACAAAGTATTACACTAATCCGGTTTCTCAAATCTTTATATTAAATTATGCAAGTAATAAAATCCCATTGAGTGTTCGCGACAAAGCTGTTCCTATGGAGCACGCAATTTCTCAAAACATTCTCGCGTCATTTTTCATTGCATCAATCAGGCCGCTTGTGTGGACGAGACTTATATCCTTTCAGGGATGTCACTTACAAGCGTGCATTTTTAAATATATAAAAGTTAATATATAATAAATTACCTACATAACCTAAAGCTATCTATATAGCTTTGAGACCTTTGTGGCAGCATTTTTTCGTTTCAATCTTATATATAGTTAGTATAAAGGCGTTCGTTTTATCGTAAAATTTTTAATACTTCGCTTTTTTGTGTTAATTATATAAAAGATATAAAAAATACCCTCATAAGCTAAAGCTTGAAGAGCTTTGTGATACCCTGTTTTCGTTTTAATCGATGTATAGTTCGTATATAGTAGTTCGTTTTATTCGTATATTTTTTAGTAATTCGCTTTTTATGTGTTATTCGTGTTTTTGATTAATTAATTAGCACCCATTTGATTAGCTTAATTGTGACCCGAAGGATTTCGATTTGAAGACCCTTCTGGGAGATCCAATGGCTAAGATGATGATGTTGATGAATTATGATCTTTGGTTTTACAAAAATAACGAAATATCAAGAGCTATCTTGTCAAATAAAATACACACGTGAATAGCTAGTATCTAAAGTTAACTACTGACTAACACCAACGACAGTATATGCTAGTCTTGCATGCCTCAACTGTGCGTAGGAATTTGTAGTCATGCGTGCCTAGACCTACCGAATACAATCTAAAAAATATTTAGGTTTGAAATAGGTGAGAAAATAGTCAAACGCCTGCCCGATACAAAAAAAAGTTTCTCGATTTCATGATGTAACAGTATTTTAAGGCATCCTTAGCGACAGTCGCAGGGTTGTCTCATCAGGTGTTAAATAGAGTGTGAGCCAATGAATATTTTTATTGACGTGTCGGACGGGTTACAGCGCAGCTCACCAACGGACTACGTCTCATATTGGCGACTAAAAATCTCCAGCTGCTGCAATAATTTAAACTCTAATTCAAACTAGATAAGGTAACTTTTATTCTATGCCTGTAATTTTATTTACCATACAAACACAGGCTTAAAACGACCCAGCATAAAGTTTGAAATGCAAGCGCGTCTTCAAAGGCGTGTAACTTTAGACGAAAACCATCAACGGAATATACTGAGATCTGCGTTGAGATAAGTTTCTTTCTCTCTCGTTTCTTATGCAAATATTGATACAATGTTGGTGTCATTAATCAGGCGAAATGCCACCAGTACAATGAAGCTGGCATGTCCAGATGTGAAACTTCACGTGTACAGAAGCAGATATCAATCAAGTACGATTACAGCTCGAAAGGCGTTTATTTACATATGTCTGTGACTAAGGATCATTTGAGTGATGATCATTAAGTTCGTGACTTCATTCTCTATTTTATGTGTGATAACCATGGGCGCCGACATCAGGTTGCAAAGGGGTCCACTTGCACCAACCTGTCAGGAAGGAAAATATATAGATATTATTTTTATTATTAAATTAATGTTTGAATAAGACGTCTATATTTCTGTCCGAATTTGTTCACCACCTTCTCAATAAATTGAAAAACGGACATGTGCTTAAACTTTTTTGATGAGTGTTGTATGTTGTGTAGATGCAGATGCACCTTCCTGAAACTAATCCTCAATCCTGGCGGCACCCACAGGTGTGATCACTGAGATAACCAGTGATAGAACAGTGTGGAAGAGGAAAAATGTCGTGGCAACTAACCGTTACCTTGCTAGCACCTACAGGCAGAATACCTAGGGAAAAAAACCCCGTGGATCACCTAGGTCCTAGGTTATCTACGGGCTTTTATTTTCCCGTGGAATAACCACGATTGTCCGGTAACCTACAAACAAGAGATGTCTGTTTTTGAAATGTCTGATTTTTAAATGTGTTGGCAATAGAACACCCTATCTAGTTAAATCCTTAATATTTGATTTAACTTACCTGAATGTCACAGACCAATAGTTAGTTTGTTGAAGTTTTGTTAGTAGTGCAAAAGAGAAGTATTTCCCTCACTATTTTCCTTAAATGGATAAAATTTACAGTAATCATATCCAGTGAACTACCACTTTAAGATTCACATATAGTATATTAAACAATTATAATAAAATCAATCGAAGCATTAAATTTAAGAATTCCAAGAAATTAAGGTCTAAATGTTACGCTGCCTGTGAGACCAGAGGCAAACTCAAACTTAAGCGTCATATTTGACTTATGAGGATCCGAGTTTGATTTATAGCCTGATAAACTACTGTTGATAGGCTCGCCACTTATTATTTGAACTAAGATTAAATGTTTGTTTTTGTTTACCTCTGCCGACCCCTTCACGGATTTTATAGTATATTATGAACTGCAATACAGTGACGAATTTATTTTTTTAGTATAATTGCAATTACAGCCACGTGCAAGCTAGAAGCCCAGCGTTATGCGAACATGTTCCAAATTTGTCTTTTTAAGCGACAACATTATTACCCCAGCTGCGATAAAAGAAAACCTTATCGTCATATTTATCTATTTTACAAAAATACCACTTTAAAATAGCAATTTGTACGTACTTATGAAAAGGAGTCACAATATTTAACTGCAAATCGCAAAAAAAAACGTCAAAAGGAACGCATGTGCGTCGCAGATTTTAAGTAAACTTCAGTTATGGGAACGGGCTCTTTGGAACTGCTTAATTTTAGTTCTCAAGAACTTTAAAACGTAAATAGCTGTAGTGTTTTAACATTTAAAATTAACGGTACCTAATGTGTTAAAGGTAATGTTAGATTTCGTAAGGTGCCTATACATTTTTGAAAATATAACACTAATAACTAATTGCAATATCACAGCTACTAAAATAATATTTGAGTAACCCATTAGCCGCTACCGCTGTATAGATAGCTCAAATACTCTGACCCGCTACCAGTCGGCAGTGTGACTAGAGTGGTAACAACATATTCAACCGCTGTACCGCCAAACAAATGATCGAAAAGTCAAAGTGACACGACACTTCATTTAAATTGCTTTACGCCAATAATAGTCGATTATTTGGATACGCCACCATGGCTTAAAAATATCTATAATAAAAGGGTCATTATTAAAACAACGTTCTATTATTTAGCTTTTCCGCGGCCATGGACAAAAAAGTTCCTGAGAATATTTTAGCCAAAATATACCATAGACTGGGAAGAGGGAAAACAGCACATAATATGTCACATTGAGTAAATGGCCAATTATAACCTAATAAAGTTTTCTGCTGGACTTTGGAAGCAGCTTCAACAGGTCATTTTAAACTCAATGGGGATTATTTTTTAATCTGGTAAAGATCTTATATTATTATGTGAAATAAGGGCTGATAAAATCTGACATACCTAATTAGTCAGTCAGTTTGCACTGTCTCACAATATACACTTTCTTGTGTTTTATACAAATGGCTTGTGAGTAGGATTCATTAACAATATGTATTGTGAAAACAGCATTTAAGTTGATATCATTACGAAATCCAATGTAACACATACATAAGGCAGGTAGGATTTTAAAGAAAAAAACAATAACCTTGACTTATCCATCCTTATCTGCATCATGCCAGCCATAAGAGAAGATAACGTGAGTCCACTGCTGGACATAGGGCTCCCTCAATAATCTCGACAAGGACCGCATCGAGCTTCTGGTCAGGTCGTCAGTTTATCTTATCTTATTTTTATCTCCATCTTTGAAAATCTGTACAGTATTACGATAATAGTTCACACGTGAAGTAATCGACAACAAACACATGTCATATCCTCTTTTATATTCTCTCTAACTACTGTTTGCCAATAAAAATAAACGGAGAGCTATAAAATAACCAGAACACCTTTATTACCAATAGTAACAACATATTATAAACAGTACGAGTTGGGCGGGCCGCCCTCGTACGCCTGGGCGCCAAATGTTCGTCGGTACACGTGCGCCTACGCAGTTATAGCCCACAGTTTATTACTTGACATTTTTTCATCGTTACAAAGTATTATGGTAAACTAATTGTAAATTAAGGGGTACTAATTTCTAAGTAATAAAATAAAGACAAGTAAAATATACAACACCGCAGTACTTTTATTATGATCATCCAGAGGAAATATATTTTTAGGATATAAGGTAATGACGTAGTATATTGTTATTAAGTTTTTCCCCACCGCAAACAAAGATACTTTCGGAAAAGTTTGATCACGATGTGGATAAATGGAGCAAAACGTCAAATTACTTTAACATGCTATATATATATATACATACTAGCTGCGACCTGCGGCTTACATTGTGATGATTACTGATGATGATGATGATGTTGAAAATAAGCCTATGTTTTAATCCAGGGTAGAAGCTATGTGTGTTCCAAATTTCACCCAAATGCGTTCAGTAGTTTTTGCGTGAAAGAGTAACAAACTACATCCATGCATCCGTACTCACAAACTTTCGTTCATTTATAATATTAATATTATGATTTTTATGATTTTGATGACAACCAGAACTCATTTTGGTTAGTAAAGTATTAAATCCTCTAAAAAACCACCTTCGATACGTAATTCACTCCAAAATATTCTGAATTTCAAAAAGAAAACATGTAACGCAATTTTAGTACCGATATTGTTAACCGACTTCAAAAAAGGAGGCTACTCAATTCGACTGTAGATATATGTTTTTTATATATGTTCGCGTATAACTTCGCCGTTTATGAGCCGATTTTGATGATTTTTTTTTATCTGGTATATTTTTTGGTATACTTTCGTAATCGTCCCAATTAAACTTCACCAAAATCGGACAAGCGGTTATTTAGTTATACTCCAATAACTGAAAAGTGCTACACATACCTCAACGATATCATAGTTGCGGTTGAAGACATCGGAAAACATACACAATAACAATTATTCTCGTAAGTAGAAAAGGTCACTGAAAAGGGTGAAAAAATTTTTTTTACCTAAATAATGGAACCGACTTCAACACTCAAAAGTGTGTAATAACCTCGTCGAAGTCTTTTGTGAACTATCATGGTACCGACTTACACAAAGTTATTTCACACTTTTGAGTGTTGGAAGTCGGTTCCATTTTTTGGTAAAAAGTTTTTTCTTACTCATAACGCACAACAATGGCAACATTCAACGACAGAATCAGCAGCAGCTGACCAACAAAGACGCTTTGTCTGCTCCACCATGTGGAGAACATTCGAAGCTGCATATGCCAAACACATGAAATCGCTCGCCTTCACGTGTGCCTATACATGGTGAGACACGGGCACGATCATTTGGAATCGTAATTCTTGTCATGGAATTCATTACTTTCATTAGAGTAATTCGGCCATTCGCACGCGTTTTAACTGACACAATTTAATTAAGTCTTTATTGTTTGACTTATGTTTGTAAATCTGGAAAGGTATACTCAAGTAGAATCGCAAGCAAGACATTTCAAGTGACTGATTTCAATGATGTTTTACTAAAGATGACGTATATTCATACAGCGCGGTGCTCAGATTTTGTTCCTTTACGATATAAACATGCTTACTGCGACAGATAATACGGTACAATTAATATAGAAAAGGCTAAATAGCTATATGTTTAAACTTGCGCTTGAAATACGCGTCGTAATGAAAATTACTACAATTGACTTAATTTTGCCGCCTCAGTTTCAGCGCGCTTGTGCGACATCTACCTCATATAAACATATAATATCATTGGACTGATTTGCTTAAAATCATCATTAGTTCTGTACCGTACATAATTTTCACATGGTTTTTGCAATATTTTACGTAACCAATTTTACATATTACAGCTGCGCCCTGCGGTTTTACCCCGTATTCCGTGATTTCCGGGACCTGAAATATCTAGATACTGTACATACCAAATTTCATTCAAATCCGGGTAGCCGTTTGAGCGTAAAGAAGCAACAAACATACACACAAACTTTCGCCTTTATAATATTAAGTAGGAAGTATGACAATATGTAAATGTATATTTATGAATAAATAATAAATATTATATTTTGGGTGTTCTCGGCGGACATACAAATATAGTTATCAAATATAGTTCTATACGGTATTTTTGACAGAAAAATGGCAGATATGGTTTCACAAAGGTTTCAAACTTACCAGTCCCTCAAAATGATCTAAATTTACAAATCTTCAAGGAATCTTGCAAGGAATATAGAAGATAAGTTATAGAGATGCCAATTCGTCCTATAATTCCCGAGCATTTATCGACAGATCTTAGTCTAAGAGCTATCACACAAAAATACGCTAACGAATAAAAAAACAATTTCACTTGGTCTACACGTTTAGGAGCCACTATGAAAAAGAACAGATCAGGATAAATAAACGTTTGAACTACTATTACAGACCTTTTGTTCTGTAATCTGAGCGTTAGAACAGCTTGTTTATTTTTCAGTTTAAGAGACTTGACATGCGTTTTAGAAGTCATCTACGGGTATGAGAAATGTCTCTCGTTGTTTCGTTATACTTATCTTGAACTAAAAGAAATCTTACAATGATGTGCCTTTAGGATATTGTGAGCGACTTCAGTAATAAAAGTTTTAGTTATTAGGGCGTTTGCATACACACGGACAGCTGCATGTCTGGCCGCGGAGCTTCTAGCGCAGCTGTGATTTGCGCGCGGTGTGAATACAGCCGTACCACGATTCACATACAGACCATCTGTGATAGAAGTTTTATAGGGGAACTGTACTTACTATGTACACTTTGCATAAAGAACATACAGTAGCAGGAAGCATATAAATACTATTCAAACCCATAACTTTGGAGAAAGTAACGTGTCAAAGGGCCGTTTAAAACAAAGCACAGCTTTTTTATTTTGTTTATTAAAACATTACTCCCTCAGACTCTAGGGCCCGTGACATTTCGATCAAAATTCAATAACGATACGCTACGACACGATCGCTGGACCGTTTTTGACGATTCATTCATTTGGTGAGTCATACTCGAGCCAACGATAGTATTTTATTCTGATCTCAAAGGGAAACTGATTTTAGAACATTTGCGCAGTCAATTGTGAAATTAACTAATAAAATGTATTGCTTTACTGTTGATCGTAATTGGTTTATGAACTTTCCACCATCTCGACACTTTCTTCTAGGGTAGGTATGCAAAGATTATGTCATAATTAATTCCATGATGAAAGCAGATATCCAAACTAAAACGTTAATCAATTCAATCAATCAATATATTTGCAAAATTGTGAGATGCTTCCAATCTATGTTTTGCATAGTTGATTGATTGTCAGCACACGCCAATCAACACTTTGATTATGTAATGTTATGAAACGAATCGTGCGGAGCTAATTCAGATTTAATTACTGTTATCATTATGATACCCATGCGTTCACTTTCAACCGATGATGGCTTTGGGGCTTCGACGCGCAGTCAATCAGACATTCTAAGGATTTCCCTGTGCTGTCGTTTCAGATAAGGTGTACCATATCAAACAGCGTCTGGGTAGCTACTACACTCAAGTTAAAATAATCTGTCACCAAACACTCAGTCAGGAGATATTCTAACTCTTTTGTTCACTGGACATGTCAATATAGCCCTTAAAGACATAATAATAACGTTTTACATAGATCTCATATAAAAGGCGCCTTATCTTCGTTGGTCCGCCACAGTACCAAATATACGTAAGTACTTCAAAGGGTCCCGTCCAATTTCTAATACTGAAAACTCAGAAAGCATTCTTCATTAAATTGCACCCACACGTCCGCTACAAATACACACCCTTACAGACATACACACACTCACACTCCCCGCACACACACCCTTCACACACCCATATGCAAGGCAATCAATAAATTAATAGAAGCATAATTTTGTAAATTTTGTAAATTTAGTATTTAGACTTAGTTCTTTATCTTGGTTAATACCTATTAGTCTCACCTTTCCTTACTTTACTTTATTTTTATTTTATTTTATTTACCTACTTAATCAGTTATAGTTAAACTACTTCGGAAGAGCGGGATCCTCTAACACAGGTATTTCCATACTTAAAAGACCAAACCAATTAAATGTAAATTAGATTAAGTTAACTGAATAAATGATTTGTATTGTATTGTATTGTATTCTTATCAGCTGGAAATCGCACTGCGGTTATCACACTGAACTTAGTACTTAGTACTTACTAGTGTTAGCCTGTGTGTGTTATGTGGAAGCATCGCGCTTACCTTACATGGCCTGACTTGATTGGTTCCTAGTTTAAAAAAAAATTGTGTCACGTTACTACGCAGACTTATAACTCACAATTTCATGCTATTTTCTTGCCATTTCTCTTTTTTCCATTTTCTGAACTATGCCTGCTACTTTTTGTCAAGGCAAAATATTGAGCATAGCGGTAGTACCAACTTGTAGTAACTAGTAACTAGTACCAATGATAACTTAGATGGTCATGCAAGAAAGCCCTGATTTTGCTACGCAAAGAAGAGATCATGTGTTTTGATTGTTATAAAGGTCCTACCTACTGAAATGACAAGTGTAGACGGACTCCAAAAATAAATCCGTTTAAAATACTAGCAACCATCTTTATTGTAATACATCGCTTCAACATATTTACGCATAAGAAAGTCAACGAAGGCATACAAATTCAAATGCATCCAGGCGCTTCAAACCAGTCACAGACAAACAAAAACTACACAAACAACTCAATATTGGCGTCAAGTTGACTACAAAGACGCGTATCGCATCATCTACAATTAGGGTCACGAATAATTGACGCCAAAGGTTTAAGGGCGTTTCTTTTACCATAAAAACCGACATTCATAAAACCCTCATAAGTGAATCAAGATACTGTGCCCCGATACACCTGGCTTTCACCCCGACATGGCCTATTTCATTGTCCCGTTCTAAGGCACTCGAAAAAATTCAATAATGCTTTCCACGGCTCATTGGTGAACGGGGCCGCTGTTGTATTTATATGTGCGATTTTTTTTATTATTTCCTCAACAGTCCGTTGATGTGTTGATAGGGATCTCCGCAAAAAATCTGATAAGAAATCTGATATCGGTTCACGATAAAACAAAACACTGCTGCATTTTCATAGGTGGTACAGAATGTAGACACTAGAGTCATTTTAGATTAACTTTCATGAGGTATTTGTTTGTTATGTCAATTTACCAAAACGACGTTTTTCTAATGATTTCCGTAAACATAAGTACATAATATAAATGATAGTGTATTGTAACCGATTGATTAAGATTGGTAGGAAGTGGAATATATTTGACATTCAGATAGCAGATACCAAGAATGATTTTCCCAGAGGAGTAACATCTGCCTCACGGTGTATCGCTTTTAGCGATAAGTCCGCCCTTGTACTATGTTTTATATAATATAAGTATATATGCTATATGTAGTATATGTGTTTTATATAATATAAGTTATTTTTGGAAATATGATTTGTTTGTGTACAATAAAGAGTTTTGTATTGTATTGTGAGACATTAGCATTTCCCAAACATTTATCATATTTGAACATTCGTTACGTCACGCTTACGTCCCAATCTCTTTACGAATCATAATCCAATGTCCATTGATCAGGGACATCGAATGAGCAAAGCGAATCCGGCTAATGGTCCTATAGTTCCTTTATCGGCGAGTTAAGTGCCTCCACAATAGAGGCTGCTCCCACGCCGTGTCACAACACCCCTATAAGTTACAACCAGTGTAGGCTGAACCGTATAGTTCGTAGGTTGGCTTGGGCCTCATTTTGGATACATTCATATTAAAACTTTGCACCATTTAATTCGTACCTTATTCAAATTTTGAAGTTTTAGGATTAATTGAGGAGTTATTCCATTTTTTTATTTAAATTACCCTTTCTCTTGCGGTCAAGAATGCCTTGAAGTTAATCTTATCACACCCCCAAAAGGGTTATAATTGAGGATGACTTACTTTTGTGGTGAGGGAGTGTAAATTATAAAGAAGAGTTAAAATGCATTCTCATGCAGGTATAGAGTAACTGTATACTTATCAACTTGCTCGAAATTGAAAAAAGCGTTTGCCAATCTACGTATACCATGCCTTGCAAAGAACGCCAATCGTCATTTTCTGTTCTAATGTTTATGCTTCCAAATTCAAAATATTGTATTTCCTTTTCTGTTGTTGAATGTGTCACGATAGAAAACAGTATATGTACCATATTTGTACTTTTGATCAATCTGCATGTGAAAAATGTGAGGTCTTTTTATAACGGTTAAATAATCGCGGGGTGACGTCAGCAGCGCAGGGCAATCCAATCTCGTTGATCCCCAGCATTCACATTGTGGGAAAATTGACACAGTTTTTGTTATAAATCTGTGGGAGTAACGTTTTGACATCGTTGTTACTGCCCCTTTTGTTTTCCCTCCTGTGTGTGTAAAGAGAATATCCCACGATTTAGTCGTATATTTTAATATTTAGAAAAAATAATATTTAATAGTTTTTATTGTTCAGTGTTGAGATCATACAGCTGATGGTAACTTGCAACAGATTGATAGTATCATTGCTACACGGAGCTAGACTTAAGTTTTGCCTAAACTGTCTAAAACTGTTGACAGCAAAATGTATATACTCCTATAACCAATAAGGGGGATTCGTATTTTTGCCTTGTATATTTTAACCACTGATTAAAGTATAAATCATGTATGAGATATACGAAAGTGTTTATATCTTGTTCAAAATATTATCCTTTATTGAATGGTAGATAACAAAAAACCTAATGTAATTCCCCCTCGTCCTGAAATGTAATGTAAAACTGTCACGTGACGGGCACGTGACCTCCGCCCTCCTTCCACCCCGCCACCCCCGCACCTTCATTACTCCGATTGCTTGGTATTTGTTCGTCAAGCACGCACGTGGACGGACGTCTGCATTATTAAATGCCTTTTACGCTTATTGCGAATTAAAACCCCCCGCCTATGCGGTAGTGATGTTATTAATCTCTAGAACAGGGTTGTTAAGCTAGACGACCGTGGCTGATCAGGCAACCGTTCATTATCGAAGTGAGCAGTGAATGTATAAAACACGGGAAATACTCACGTAATATGTCAGAGGGTCTCGATTATAGTTTCAACCACATTCGGTGGTCTTTTTCAAGCAGAATATGGGGCGCTCCACGAGTCCACGGTTTCATTTGACATATATATATATATATATATAGGTATACAAACCTGTGTAGACAAATTACGATTTAGATTCGTCTTTTCTATACATAGATTGCAATTTGTGCAATCTATGTATAGAAAAGACGATTAGAATATCTCAATGATGGTTGGTGACGATGTGGTCGAACATGTTATCACGCTAGACCTAGGATGCTTACTCGCTCTCAAGGACGGCTGTCTGAACACACTATGTGTTTGGTGACAGATTTTCAAATATGGAGGTAGCTAGCCAGGTAGGATTACTCTAAAGTACCCTACCACTATGCTGGGAATTTGGGATAACAGTGTTACCTTTACCAGAAACTCAACCTTTTAGTGGGGATTGAATCAGCGTCTGTCAGTTTGACAGCCGTCGCTCCCACAGCTGAGCTATCATCACTTCAAAAAAGAAAACGCGTCAACATAGAAAAGTCAAATTATCAAAATTGCATCATTGCGTTAATCGCGCGGTTAGCTCGGGGAGCACGGAGAGAATCCACGGAATCTTCCGATGGGAATCATCGGTTCTCGTGTGAACCCGTGGCGTGGGAAGGAGAAGGTCACAGGTCGGGATAATTACGGCGCTGATTGAGCACGCGCGTCCCACCGGGCCGGGGCGGGGACGGGGGCGGGGGCGGGGGTGTGCGTACAATGCGATACTTTAGCAAGCGGTTCGTGTTCCGCACCCATCGCTTTATGGAGCAAAGCCTAAAGTTCCGATGTGAACTGGACAGTCTCGTGGGAAAGCACAGGTCATAGGTTGGGATCGATGCGTGCACAAGTGTCTTATCCAGTTTCTGCGTGTACAGCTTTACATTACAATTTACTTTTCCTCAAATTAATCAGTTCCTACCTAGTTACTCGTACATATTGTAAATGAGAGAGATAATGTGAGTAGCATCGTTTCATGCGTAAAATATTGATGTGTCATCTATTTTGTTTTGAAAGAACAAAATATTAAAATAAATATTCAAATTGATAATCAATAGTATATATTTTAATATACCTACATATTAAATTATAAAATAGCAATTTATATATAGAATCCATTCAGTATTATTGTATTGTAATTTGTAATGATAAGTAATTGTCCTTAAAAAATTGAAAACACTGAAACTATCTTTACTTATCGGCAACTTTGAGTTGTAAATGTATTCCACCACTATCTACATCCACCTGCAAAGTGAACGTAGTGAAGGAGACGAATTAGTTAATTATGCCTCATTTAACATAAAAAGCGCTTGCGCACTTGTAATTGCCGACCGAAGTAACGGTAGAAGTCCTTGTAAGTCAATGAATAACCAAATCAGCGGCAATATAAAGGTAATGATGTTTTTCCATTCGAATTTAACTTTTAAATGCGTAGGAAATGCTTAATTGAGGTCCTGCTCTGAATTTTAATGTTAAAGGCGCTTTAAATTGAGGCTAAAACAAGAATGAAATAGTACTGTCTCAAAAAGTACAGTGTTTGTTTAACATGATAAAGATTGACTGATTCTACTGATTCTATGACTCTATGACGCAACTTGGTCGAAACGTCGAGGTAAATAAATTACTAAATGTTTTTCTCGCGATTAAGCCCAGTTTGATTTAATAACAATGTGTTCGAATTCGCGAAAGTCTAAAAATTACAATAATGACTCTAGATATGAAAAGTACTAAAATACAGTAAGTGTGTAAAATTAAATCAATCAAGCATTCCTATCAACTAGTATTAAAGTCATCATCATCTCAGCCATAGGACATCCACTGCTGGACTATGGGGGATGTGCTTCCCCCATATAGGGGGGATTTGCTCCGTCTATGTCTCTCGCCACGCTTGGCAGGCGGGATGGCGAGCGCAGTATGATTTCCGATCCATAGAAGGCGCTGCTGCCCACCTTCTGGTACGTGATCCCTTAGTCGACTCTTACGGCACCCGTGGGAAGAGATGGGGGGGTACTATTCTAGGCCGGTACCACCACGGCATAACTATTAAAGTAAACGTCAGATAATGATAATGCCATAATGGGATACAATTTGGTTGCTCTTAACTGTAACGATTACTGTGGAATTACTCAAGCACGCAGAGGTTAACGTGAGAAAGTGTTGGTATTCCCAAAGTAAACGGCATAATTTGGTTTAATATTCACATGCTGTGAAGCTCCGTGTTTCATGTTCCTGTGTGAACCCAGAGCCGTGAGAGCCTTACTTTGGGCGGCGGGGTCATGGGTCGCCTCCTCGATGAGAAAATAAAGCAACAACTTGATTTTTTCACATACATTCCTGTAATGTATCATGTATAATTTCGAATATACTTGAGGTAGTTATTATTAAATTGGATTTACATTTTTAATCTGTGATATGCTATAATGAGAATCTGTAATATGCTATATAATGAGAATCTGTCTATTTACTACGGCTAAAGAACGGAACAATCTGCTAACCTAATTATTCCTTAAAATATGCAGATATTTTCAAGGTCAAGCAAGTCGTATGATCTATCTTCGATCAGATTATTCCTTGCCTTATAAGTCTGCGTTTGACCATTGATTTGTCGGTAACGAGTCAATGGTCATTGTCATAAGTTAATTATATGTAGGTACTCATATGAAAATGTTCTGCGCGTGTACATGTTATATTATTTTCCAAAACCTCTTTATGGTTTAAAAGTTCAATAAATTAGTTACTTAGCCAATTTTATATTGTAAATTGTTTTTGTTGTCGTATTTGAAAGTAGCAAACTAAATGAAGTGTAAAAATATTTGTCGAAAGGCTAGTAACAGGTATTCTTAAAGACTAGATAAGCTTTATGTACTCTACTCATATATTGTATTGGTTAATACGGTATCGTATCAGTGCGTGGGGCGCGCCCTCCCACAATAGCGAAGTCGATAGGACTGCACGCGCCGCCACGTGCCGGGAAAGCGCGTAATGAGCACGCACCTGCACGACATGAATTAAGGGATTTCTCGCGCCCTCCCGTGGGACCGACGGGAATTATGTAACCCACGAATCGAACTGTTTGTTCTGTCAATAAGTACACGCTGGCAATAACGGCTAGCCAATGTGCCCTGCGTTATTTTTGCCCGCTGGCTAGGCTAATACGTCAGTACTATAATGCAGACATATTCAATAAGTGTCATCCATGACAGCTTAGATGTTTATGTGTATGCCTCAACATTTACTACTCTGGATCTTGTCAATATGCTTGTCTTCATAATTAATGTTTAAATTGTCAACTCTGAAATATTTTTGAGTCATAATTTTTCTTTTTGATGCTTTATTGTTAGTTTATTTTTGCAGTCAATTAACTATCGACCCTAAACTATAGCTAATGTCCACCTGTAATTTCGTCCGAATACAAAAGAACTAAATATATTGCTCGATGCAACACAGGGTATCCCAGTGTGAAGATCAGGGTTTTTCTGTTACAACAATGTTTATATGTATCCTAAGTGCTTTCTTGTGTGTTATTTTTGTTTTTCATTTTAAAATCTATTCGATTTCGTAGGGTTAAAGTGTTATCCTAATTTAAGAATATGTATTAATAATATACTCTGTTAGTAAAGTTTCTCAAATAAAACACATTAGCTCAAAAAATGCAAGCAAGAAGTTTGTGTATACCTATATTGATTAAATGTTAAAAATTAGCTTCTAACCTGTGTTATGACATACTCCGTTGTATAGAGAATGCTCTTGTTAGCATTAAGTTCCGACCTCTGTACACTGTATCTGTACATTACTGCACTGAATAATTAAATAAATTTAATAACAATATAACAGTCAATACTATGAATACTGACATAGTTTGAAGACATCATTATTCGTCAAACTCGAAGTCTTTTTTAAAATTTAATTTGGATGCTATTATGAATATAAAATAAAATAATTAAAAATTGTATATTAGTTAGCGTCTAACACCGAGTTCTAAAATAAATGACAACCAAATTTTCAAATATGAGTTATAAAATTGTTATTACAATAGGTTCATATGTTCACCTAAAGAGTTATACATTCACTAGGTGACCTGGCAAACTTTGTTCTGCCATATACATTATCGAAATGTTTCAGATTCTGATCGATATGCATGTGAATTGACAAATGAATGTCTAATCTAATCTCAATGTCAAACAACAACGTTCATATGCCTCACAATCTGAAAATACTTCTAGTTTACAATACATAGAGATTTAGTTAATATTATGATTGTTGTCTTTAGAAAACTTATGTAAGGCTAAATTTTTTTTATAATATTAAGAGGAGTGCGCTGTAAACAGAAACATAGGTAAGGAGCCTAGTTCGGCGACAGAGAACCCATAAAATATATTTCTCTTATCTCTACCTACTATAAAAATATTATGCATCCTTTATTCTAATTTTGTAGTTTTCATTACCGAGACAGAGGGGCTTATTAGGTACTACACATTCACTGAGCTATTGTTTAGGGGGTGCACTTAACCGCATTTGACACAATGAGTGTAATACCGTCGTATTGTATTGCTGATCAATCAGGGTTGAGGGATATCACGCGATGGGAGCGGCACGCGCCCGGCACTCCCACGACACGCGTGATGGTAACTATCAACTAATCTCGGGCAAGGGCTATACATTCAACTCCTAGTAACTGATACCTAATCTGGATTCACAGCCATCATTGTAACTATACTGGGTAACAATTCTACTAACACATTGCTCATAGATTGTCAATGAATCGTCGTTTTTTCTAGTTTTACTATTCTACTTGGAGTATTATTGTAATAGCTACACAGATCTAATTTCTACCGCAATTCAATGGTCTACAATGCAATTGAACGGAATTGGTATTTGAGTCGAACATCAAGTTTATTTATGAAAACATCTGAACGACTATTGCATTGTTTATGAATGGATTGTCTTAATAAATAAGAGAATTGGCACCCTGGCTTATCTGAGAATAGGGCTTCTTCTACTGTTAAGAATAAAAACCAAAATTTATTAAGCTATCTTCAAGCTTACCTTAGCTTACTAACTTATAAACATACAATTGTTTTAATAAATATTTATTTCCAAAAAGTAAATTATTTCCAAAAAGTAAATTACAATATATATTAAAGGTATTCACAATTTTCACAATTTATTTTCACATAACTTCTATGATGTAGTCAATTATATGTTATCTGTGAATAAATCACACAATTTGTGACTTAGCAACATAAACACTTTTTCTTTTAAATTTGCCAATGCGGCTTTGGAACCAGTCGCTACCCTCAGATGATTATGCAAATTAACGAGCTATGCTAATGGTTTCTTTACGAAAATCAGAAATTAGATCATCCTTTAGAAGTTCCATAGAAGCTTCAGTCACTAATATCTGTTACGGTTTTGAAGAGACACTTGTCAAGGGAATTTAACCACGTACTGATGCCCAAATAAGCTTCAAAGTTCTCGGGTGGAAGGTACCACAAATAGCAGCATCAGATGACCACGTCATCTTACTTAACTTGTCAGCTGATTGTAGGCTGGTATGAACCAGTTCTTGGGAGAGACGTGTCTCTGGTAGTAGATATCCTATGCTTAAAATTATAAAGATGCAGCCGGACGTTTATATACGACGTATATTGTCTAATAATTCTTTTTTTTTCCCGGCTGCAATATCCAGTGACGGTGAATTTATATACTATGGGTATGCTTCTCTCTACAATATGATAATTGTATTCGAAACAACTCTACGGGAAATGTATCCGAACAATAATTCCAACGTCTTATTTGTTGTAACCAATTTCACACTTTAATTTTAAAAGCTTGTCCACAAGAAAGCGTTTATTACACCTGCGAGACGGAATGAGTCGACAGTTTTTTTGCGCCGCTTCTATAGTTGACATGCTCATAAAAACACCTCAGATTGTCATCCCAAAGTTTCTTAAGGTGTTTATGCGTCGCTTAAGTTTTTACACGTCTGAGGTTTTTTCAACCTGTTGTCTTGCCATCGAATATGACAAAAGGAATGTACCTGTCCGCCTAAGACAATATTCTGTCAATTGCACAGCAAGGTGCTTTAGCTGCATGTTCAGAGGAGCCTGGACAAAGGGCTGGTGGACGTGAGAGCACAATACCTTTGCCGGTAAAACAAAATTGGTAGGGTGTAAATCTAATGCGTCAGGTAGCCGTGAAAACACGTATCGGCACGGAAATGGTCAGTCAATTAAACTTGTTTTATTATAAATCAATGCGTTCTCGGTGAGAAATTAGATAAAGCACTTACTTACATAACAATTACGTAGTGATTAACTACTAGCCACGCTGTGGTTTCAACCGCGTGGACTACGATTCTCAATAATCATAGAGAAACTGTAATATACATTTATTTTATTTAGTTTTATTTACAAGTACCTACTAGTTTAAGGTTATAAATTACTGTGCCTTTTTGTATTAAACGCATTTGCCTAGAAAAATAAAATGTAATGTAAATCATGATACAACGACTTAAATAATTCTAAATGAAGCGATTGACTACCTGAGTTCTTTACTCCCGAACTCAAGGTGACTTGATACTTTTTGCGGAGTTGGTTTTTATGGTCTGTTGTTATTATGATTCGGACCTCTTTGTGTGGTCGCAACGATTCAGTGCCTTATAAGGGAATCACATAATTGTGATTAATTCAATAAAATCAGTATTAAACTAAAAGTGTAGTGAGATTATGATTTATGCCATATTCGTCCCGGGGAAGTTCGGTCCACATAAAAAATTCTGCTTTCGTCCCGCATTGTATGCCGTATTCGGCCCAAAATGTATTTTATTTAAAAAAATCTTATTTCGTCCCGCTTTTTGATCCTTTTTAATTAGAGATCAGCACTCCAACCCGCTACCTGTTGTCAGCGTACCCGAAATACTACAGCATAACTCCGTTGAATACCAGGACTGATTCGTTATTGCGAAATTTAATTTCTGTCGTTTGGTTCGAGTTTACTGTGTACCTTATAGTTTCTAAATGTATTTACTTACACTAATCATCTTGTAAGCTTTGGGCCTACTCTTCTACAAATTGGGTAGCTACCACCCTCAAGTTTAAAAAACTGTCACCAAACAGGTTCAGGCAGCATTCCTTGAACGCCAGTAAACATCTAGGCTTAGCGTGATTACGCCTTTCACCGCATCGTCACTGACCATTATGTGCGGTTGGTCAAACGATATCAAACTAGATATATCCTACTAATATTATAAATGCGAAAGTTTGTGTGTAGGTGTGTATGTTTGTTACCTCTTCACGCTCCACCAATTTCGATGAAATTTGGTATGGCGATAGTTTAGACCCTAACATATAGACAACTTTTCATCATCATCATCATCATCAATCATCATCACGCGAGTAAAACCGCAGGGCGCAGCTAGTTAAGTATAAATACATAGAAAGGAGATTCGTATAAGAACGAGTCACTGCTGTAGTCCAGTGGATCAGCAAGTTGAAATGACTGATGTAGTAAAACCAAAGTAACATTGAAAAACGTGAATCATATATGAGAAATATAAACTTATAAGGTGGTTTGGAAAAGTCGAAAATGATGACTTCTTCCACAGGCTTTTGTAGCGATCCATATTTAATGTGCTCCATTTAATTAGTGGACATCCTACGGCTGAGATGATTATGACCTTCCGTCGATCGGTTATGTTACCATTTAGTACATTTTACAATTTCGTTAATATAATAATACCTGTTGAGTTTTTTTTTTCATTTAAAACGCAGCCTCCAAAGCCCGTGAGAGCGCGGCAAGTGGATGCCTTCACGTCGCGTCGTCAGACCATTGTTCAGGCCCCTCCCACCCCTCAGGTGCCCTTCACACCCCCGCGGACTTAGCTACACGGTGATGAAGTTTGATTCTTTTTATGAGAATACGTAAATTTTTATTTATATTAGTCGACAGAAGGTAACACTGGTGTACTTATGATATTGACATCATTAAATTTCCAATGCGTTTAATGTCTAAATTTATTTGTTTCCTAATCGTTAGCACATTTTACATATTAAGTACCTAGGTAAAATAAACACATAAAGTAACACTAAAAAAGTAAATATAGCCGAACGTGTAAGATTTTTTTTTACTTACGTACAATACACTCCACAGAGTCCAAGGTCTGTGCCATTTTTTAACTTACAACTTAATTTATTAAGACATTTACATGAAAGATAGAAGACAATTTGACATATCTACAGGAACACATTACAAACAGTAACTTTATTTTTAATAAGTTTTAAATAGACGTAAAAGTTCTTATTATGTTTTAGTTTCTTTTGTTGTAAAATTATTCGATGTGTTACAAAAACATTCATTGATTTCAAAGGCTTATTAAATCTACTTATACAAATGTGGAAGTCCTAGAAACATTGAGGTTTTAATAACACTGAACAATATACAAACCCAGAAATAAACAAGACTACAGAGGACAAAGTGCATGTCACGAGCGCAACGGCCTTATTCAGGGCCGCCCAGCACGGCAGCGCTGCGCAGGCAGACGAGGCGCCCACCGCGCCGCCATGGGGAAAAATCAGGCTTCGCGCCCCCGCCCCGCGCGTCCATTGGGCCGTCTGGACCCGCCCCGCGCCCCACCAGATACCATAAATACCGCACTACACCGCGCATCTCCTCATTCCTCGCCAGCGATCCGCAGTGTAAGCACGTCACGCGTTCGCGACTTATAGTTCCAACCCAGTGTTCGTGTTTAGTGTCACTCACGATGAAAGCGATAACGGCAGTGTGCGCCACTGGCGCTTCAGTCCCCGCTATTGCCAGCGGAAGGGTGCAACGCCATCGAGATGGAGAAAATGCAGAGATCCAGATGTATCTATCGAAACTACAAGATCTGGTGCCGTTTATGCCGAAGAACAGGAAGATTTCGAAACTGGAGGTGATCCAGCACGTGATTGATTACATCTGTGACCTACAGTCTGCACTTGAAAACCACCCTGCTATGGAGCAGTTCGATGCGGAAGGCGCGCTGGCGACACCGCCGTGCTCCGCGATGCCGCCGCTGCGCGCTTCGCGACGCCCTCTCGGACCCCGAGCCGCGCCCAACACCATCCTTCGCACCTCTTCCTCCAGCCAAGAGCACAGAACTCAAACGGTATGTTAACCATTAATAACCGCTTAATCCCTAAAACTCATGCCTCTTACTTGAATGTCTAGAATCTTACGTCCCTTACATTATGTGATGCCACAACCAACATACACAATTTAATGTTACTTTAATCAAATCAATTCAAATCAAATCATTTTTACTATTCAGACATAAAGATCCATATATGTTTATTAAATTAAATACTTATTTCCTTAAAGTACTATAAAACTAATTGTAGAGTAGACTGTAGGTAGAACATTGACTTAGTAAGTGAATCTTTCCCTTGGTTAAAAGTACGAGATGGAGACTATTTTGTATTACCTAATAACTTCGAACGCCAACCAATTGATAATGTAGCGCTATTCAAAGTAGGAGTAGTAGACAGACACTATTGCATAAAAAGTAAATGAAATCGCTGTCGGTGTTTTTGCGGCGCGCACCTGCGCCGCGTTTCGCAAGCGGGAAGGTAAAAGCGGAGATGCTTGGTTTCACAACACGTGGCGACATACGCATAGCTTGATAAACAAGCGCCTAGTTACACCGCTCCGAAACAAAACTTAAGACTTGAACATATCTAAAGTTTCGAAACCTTTTGTTTGTGTTTATCACGTCACTTTTATTGTCTTCGTCATTAATGATAATAATACAATCATCGATTAGTTAAATGAGAACCAAAACGAACCGCTGGCTGGTCACGCATGCGTGACTGCTGTTTTGAATTTCAGCCTTGACGGCCGGCCACCTGCGCCGGCGCCGCGCAAACGACCGTGTACTGACACACAATCTGAATATTCAACACATATTTATCTTACTTCGTAGCATTCCGACTGACACCTGTGTGATTGCCATTTCAATATGGTGAATTAGGTCGTTCGAGAAAAGTATCTTGACTTCCAAAGCAAATATTCAAAAATTTTATAAAGATTGTGATTGCTCTGTTCGATGGGCGGCAGGTGCATCGTGCAGGATTTATTCGTGCGCTTGCTTGCGATTACGAGTCCCAGCGCAATGCGCGCTCGTTAATACTTGGTCGCGCCACGTAAATTTTAATCACTGCCAGTTGTTGGAACAGTGGGAAATGTTCAAAACAAGCGTGATTTAGGAGACGCAAGCTGACTGTGTTGAATTTACAACAACGTGACTGTGGCGTAGCGCAATGTGCACATGTTAAGAGTTTAAATTAAGAAACAAAACTATCTTGAGTCCCTGTCGTAACGCCACTCTATATGTTTTTATTACAGAACTTAAACTTCGGCTTCTCTTTCATCTTTTGTAATATGTACCTATTGCTTTAATCATGGAATATTAGATACTCCATGATTTTAACACTGATCCAGTCTGTGTTTTATTTCTATCTGAACAAACAAATGTGGTTATTTTTGTAAATCATCAGAGAAACAAGAGATCGAGTTAATTAGCCTTTAGGCGCCAGCGGTATCTCTCCACCCAACGATATTTACTAACACACCGCTACTACCGTATTGGAATGTGGACTAATCGGTCAGCATTCTTGAATACAAATGTAGATTCGCGATTCGTTCCTACAAGGACATTGGACACGACTTCTCTATTATTTATATCATGTTTGTTTATTAGCTTATTTGTAGCCTACTTAATATATTTTGGTTGACAAATACTTTCTTATTCGTTGATCGTTATATCAAAAACTAAACTCTCGCCAGGCCACCCGACGTTGTAAAAATTCGGAAGCGTCAGTTTGAGATGCTAGTTTGATCGCAAGCTTGTATAAAGGTAGAAAAAGAGAGTGCTGTCGGCGATCGTGCAACAATCCGAGGTACCATCGTGCAGTCGTGAGGCGGCATTTCACGAGCCGGTATCTGGCGGGGCATCTTGGCTATAAGCCGTCACGAGCATAAGCCACTGAGTGCGACAGTAATTGTTGCCCGCAGCTGCAAGCCCCAAGGCGCTTGTGGCGTGAGAGGCCGTGAGATCGATGTCTGATTCTGCCTCTAGTTACTTTCGTAAACTTTTCTTAATTGGCAATGTGATTAATTCCTGAATTTGTTTATTTTTATCTCTTTATTGTAAATATGGACGCTTGGAATCACTTCTAACTTGCTCTACTTTCTATTTGACTTTTCACTTTAGCCGTAATAAGCTGTTAAATAATACAATAAGTATTGTTTGTCATGTAATCCGTTGCGCCGGCTGCACCCCATGTTTTGGATCGTATAAAGGGTTCCCCACCCTGTTAATAACCATATCGCACGGTCCATTGGTACTCGATTAACAAGTATGCTATTTGTTCTTTTCCGTGTTAACTTGGCTGTTGAAACCCATGTCACAATGTAACAGCATGTCAATTTAATTTATTATTAGTTAGTTCAATTACGAGCCCGCATGTTACTTTCTGTATCAATTGGTCGCCCCCAAGAATCAATTTTATTGGTCATCGTTCTTAGTGGTATGTGTCGTGGGTAGGTATTGCGCCGAGGCGAACGATGCGGCGTAGCTTAACGCCTACGCATAGCGTCCATCCGACAGGCGACACTAACGAGCCGCCAGGTGTTCTCGCCCACGCCGTCGCCGCCACCCGCTCCTCTGAATATCTTTGTCTCCGCACACCTCTCTGCATAAATCGCGCATGTGAAAGTTTTACGAGCCCCTTAATGCTTCTCTGAAGCGATAAACTTCGAGGCGGACCGCGATCAGACAATGCAGCACCACCGCGAAATGTCTTGGCGAACCTCCGCACACGTGCATCGATTTCGCCGATCGGTCGAATTCCATCGACGACGGATCGATCGAGGGCATTGTGCGGGTAACGGTCGCTCACAGCTGCGTGAGAACACACGTGATGGCGCCGGTGGCCGGATAGCTAAATAAATGCGATGAACACAGAACGTACTATTCATTATCCAGCCGACAATGCTCCTCTTATAAAGGGATTTCACGTGTGCGCTCTCGCAAAGTCCCGATCCGTTCGGGACATGTGTGCTCTCCCTTTGGTATGTGTCCGTAAATAGGGTGTGGCCACGTGCGGCCGCTCAGCTGCGACGCGGATGCACGGACGGGAAGCAGTAATCCAACACTCGCTGATACTGAGAACCCAATACTGAAACTGCTACTGAAGAGCTGTAAAACACCAAACCAGCTCTCAAGAGATTTGAACTACGTAACGTACGTACGCACGGCGGTATAATGGCAACGTCTACGTGTTTCGATAAAATTGGAGGGTGAAATAACCGGCCCATTGTACGGCCTAATGAATTATAACAGTGTTAAAACAGAGCGCATATGTGGTGACAGATGGCCGGACGCGGACGGGATGCGCATGTGCTACCCGATATACTATTTTGTCGCAATCACTAATAACAGTCATTGAAGAGGGAGATGACTTTATTGGACGTAATAAATAAAAATCGTTTAGTACTCGAATGAACATGCTGGTTTAATCTTTGACTTATCATCATTTTATGCGTAGGTGCGTCAACTAGAGAGACATGTGCGCGCGCACATCTGTGCAATGATTTGATGGCCTCACTCACTATTTAAATCAGTTTACCTTCTGTACATAACATATGGCAAATTGACTCCTATTCTTTCTTTTATTCTTTTGTCAGTTTGCTAATTTGTTTTTCCTTTTGTTACAGACGCCAGAAAAGCAGAACCAGCCGGACAGGCCGTCGTGCTAAGTGATTAGCATCATGTAGTTTATGGTAAATGTTAATAGCTCGAAGAGCGGCTGCGGGCCGATGGTGGCCGCCGCGACGAGACGGGAGGCTAGGCCGGAGCTCGCAATAGCTGGCGGCTCTGCATCAGTTCCAGTAAACATCCTCAGAGATGCTATCCTAATTGAGATCTCGTTACGATCAATAATCTAATGTATTTGTTTTGTGGCATTACACAGAAGACTTGAATTGCAATGCAATCGCGCCGAGTTGCTAATGCGACAGAGCCCTGTTAAGTTATAATATTTGTGTAAAAAGCTTTACTAGATAGATATTAGTCACATGAATGTAAACTCACTTTTGTAAATAGTATGTTAAATGGTTTGTGAAATGTTATTCCTTCATCTTCAATGTTTAAATCTCTACATTATGTAATTTTTCAGTCACATAGCTCTGTGTTTGTATATCATATTTTATTTTAGATTTTTAGTTATAAAACGATGCTTCCATTAATGTCAAAGAAGTGAACCGATTCAAAGTTGGTTTGCATTATTTAATTTTATATCTTAAGTTAAAACTTCTTGAGTGTGATTTTGCATAGCACATTGTTGCTATTAGATGTAATGAGAATTTTATTAGTGAGTGAAGAACGCAAAACTTTTCATATAACTTATTATTTGCGTTTTACACAACTATATGTAAATAGTGTCTATAAAAGTGGAAATATAAATGGAAAATTAATGAGTTTAGACCTTATATGATTTTATTTTGATTTAGGGTGAAGATGCTTTAACTATCTTATATTACTTATTATAGCGTATTATAATTTGAATAGACTGTTATAGTTTTAGTTATTGAGGGATGTGTTGCTAATGAAACATGTTGTTAGAATGTGGGTAGTTTGGTGTACATTGTTAACTAACTTCAAGATGTATTTCCGTAAACTATTGACGATACAGCTGTTAATTTAATATTGTAATATTAAATTTAAAATGTGGATATAACAGCAATAATTGAGAGACTTAAGACTTTACGACACCAACAATATTGCATAATTGGCATATTCCATTATTGTTCTTATCTCGTTGATTAATAATTACGTTGTTTAAGTAATATATCAATTTATTTTTTTAAATGAATTGTACTGAATCAATTTTGATTAAATTCCGTGAAACCCTTTCAGATATTCCTTTTTTGCAAATGTCATATTTCTGGAAGTCTATTAAAAAGAATAACCTGAGCAAAGTTTTGTGATCTGTGTTTTTAATAAATTAACTTGAGAAAATATAAATTTTGTAGTGGAATATGTCTGTCATTAGTATTGGTGTTCTACAGTTTTTACGGAAAGTCTTTGACCATACACAGAGGCTGGACAATAAGCAGACAGGCTCACCGTGTCTATCTTCACCCATATTCAAATCTCACTTGAGCTCTGTTTTCATTGGTGATTCAATCACAAACCACCAATGAGGATAGAGAAGAATTTCGTTCTTTTCATTCAATGAAATTCACACGATGAAACCACCCATAAGATTGCAAGTGAAATAACTTCATTATAGGTTAAGATAGACTTTGCCTGCTGGTCATGGCCTCGGTAGCTGAGCCCTGACAATCGAGAGTCACAAAATTAGAACATTTGATGTGCATTTCACAATAACCAATTATTTTCTTTTTATTTAGTTTTTAACTTTGCACTGATATATAAATAAGTTATGCAGATTAAAAAAAAAACAAAACAGAAATAAAAGATGTATGATAAAATTGAAAGAAAACCTTTTTATTTCCTACCATACATCAACCCAAATCATTTTAGGAATTCCAGGTTCTTTGTCTACATATATTAATGTAAACAAAACAATATAATTTTGTTAATGGTATTTGCGCAGGTAATGTTCACTGAGTTCGTTTTTTCGTTCCTATAAAATAACCTCTGCTGCCTCTGCGGTGGCTGGTACAATAGATGAAGAATATAATATAACAAAAATGCAACATTGGCAATTGGTACTAATTATATATATTCTTGGTATAAACTAGACCTAGCGTGATAACATCTTCGTCCACATCGTCACTGAGCATCAAGTGAAATAGTCCATACATAGATCTATAGTACGAAAAAAAATCTATTTTATAGAATACAGAGTGTAGTATAGATACAGTGTAAACTCTTTATGACGAATTTTAAGGGATCGAGTATTTTTTTTCCTTATAAAGAGTTTTTATTATACGGAGGGAAGAAAAAAAATAAACCAAATTTAACCAATTACCAAAATACAATAATTTCTAATTGTATTACTATCAATAGGTAAATTATTCTTAACATATATATTAAGTTAACTTTGCCAGACGTCAGTTCAAATATTTGAAGGAAAAAATTCGGCTGCTAGTGGGACTTGAACCCTTGAACGACTTGCCAGACGTGTTCTGTTATGCCAATATTTTGTGCATTTCTTGGGATGTGGAGAAATCACTTTTCTTTTGTCCCTCTTCTATCGCACGTATCAAACAAACTTTTCCGTTAACATGATCAAAGACATGCAAAGTTGGTTTACGACTGATAATATTGGCGACGATCGCAATGGTGTGCCCCTAAATTTCTTGAGGACAATGTAACCTTAGAATAATGGCAGACGCGTTAGGCAATTAACAATAACAAAAGCGAGACGGCTGTTTATGACCTCAGGTATCTTTCTTAGAAATTTCGGCACCTCAAAAGATTAGTTTTGTAATCTGATTATAAAAATAAATACACCTTTAAATATGTCGTTGATGTCTAAATATGAAAATATTTTTCGTAATAGAGAATGGCTGTTGCGTTATAAAGAGTTTATTGTAATTGGTTAAATTTGGTTTACTTTTTTCTTCCCTCCGTATAACGAAAAAATACCCGAAAAAAATTTCAGCCCCTTGAAATTCTTTTTAAAGAGTTTACACTGTATATCTGAATTAACTGAGTCTATGAACAATAGAAATAGAACAATAACGCATTTTCTTTCGATAGACACATTAAGATAATAGTTTTCTTTGAACTGTTCGTAGCAGAGACGCAGAGATGACGAAAAGTTAAATAAGTAGCTAGGTAGTTTAGAAGTTATGAGGGAACAGAGGACATATACACACATGCCGGTCAAAAACATAACCCTCCTTTTTGCTTCGCCATAGTTGGATAAATAGCATTGTTATTTTTATGTAAAAACCAACAAAGATCCGCGAGATCATGTGATTGCATCACAGTCAATTATCGCAAGTACAATATTTGGTCAGCTGCGTGTGTACTACATTACATACATACTTCAACATTCGCTGATATTACACAAAAATAAGCTTTGAAGCTGAGATAATAAGACATAAATCAGCTTCACTGACTAGTACCAGTTATACTAAACACAGAAATACTGAACTTTTAACAAGCTATTTTACACCTTTTCCCTCTGACATTGAGTTGAAAAACATTAAATGCGGTGCGTAATTTTATGTTTGTTAATTAAACATTAGTTCATTGTCGACATAACGCCGAACAATGCGAATAAATAAAAAGAGGTAATTACCTGCAGAAGTCGTGTCATGGAACCGAACAAAAAGTTAAAAATGACAAAATGGTATTTTAGCGACCCTGCCAGGATTCGAACCTGGAATCTTCTGATCCGTAGTCAGACGCGTTATCCATTGCGCCACAGGGCCTGTTATATGTGCGCTCGAAATAGATTATCACAATATTTTACACTCCATAACAATAGAACCATGTCATTCGTACTATGTAGAGCTGCACAGTTCTCTCGTGTTTGTCTAATCTAACGGTAAGCGGCGCGGTTCACTTATTTCATGAAATCATAATGACGAAGTTTTGCAACTGTTGTAAGGTAATCTTCCTTTGCTCTGATCACATGCATTTGTTACTCTACGTCGCTTCGCGGAGGGCGCAGCTATATTATACAAACACATACTTAATACAGTTAATACAGTTTTATAACTTATATTATATTTGAAAATAATACAAACTAGATAAATGTACTGAAAGGAATGGTTGTACATATTTCTTGTAAATAAGTAATCTATGAAATCTAGCGATATAAATTAGGGAATATGAATTTGATTGAAGGTTAAATCCCACACTATAGGTTACCCTGTGTTGTGGGATTTAGTTTATATTTTTATATATTTATAAAAATCATTCAAATATAACAAGACGTGTATTGACTATATTCTAATCTTTAATAAATGATGTATTATCCGGCTTTACTCACGTTTATAGTGGAAGTTTCGACTTAGGTTTCGGGCAGCGTAAACTTACCTGAGGATGGGCATCGGACATGCCCGAACATTTGGTAACTCGCATTTGGCGGCATACACAGAATGCTAGCAGCATTGCCGTCTTAAATTGCAATGTCGATTCGTAGAGGCAGCATTAACTTATGAAGCTTTAATGGAGTCAACGTGATACGATGTCTAATTAGGTATATCTTGATTATAAAAAAAATTATCACATAAGAGTGTCCGTTTAACATGCGTTTACCGCTCAAATAAAACGCACAACAATGAAAGTGAACTACAACATAAAATTATAAGTTTCACTATATTATTATGATACCTATTCGCTACTTTTTCAGTCCATGATAACATGAGACATTAAATAAAAGTTGTTGAGCAATAGGTAAGTGGCGATAACAGGGAACAGTATGAATACGGGGCAGCGGCGTCCGCGAGCGTCCCGTATTCCCCTTGAAAAAGACCATCGAATGTGGTTGGAACTATAGTCGGAAACGGGGGACAAGGGGGAAAGAGGGGACGGTCGGGTCGGGGAATTAGTCGAGTAATTCTCGTGTTTTATGCATTCATAATGTGCAAACCACGTCGCAACAGTATGGTCGCACAGGTTGTAATATTATTGTGCCCAAGTGCTCTTTATCAGTGAAGTGGCTCACATCTGTAGAAAATAGAGTAGCACGCTCAAGTCCATATATACTACCTAAACAAGCAGAGCAGACCAGCGCTGATCGTACGTTCTTTTGTTGATCGTTACGCTTACGTTGATGCCGGTTCACTATTGTTACACACTATTTTGTATGTTAAATGGTATTATAATCACATGCGTTTTAATCGTCGATCTTATATTCACTAATATTAAAATGTTACATAGAAACAAATGTGGCAAATAAACGATTATTCATACATTCACACATAATACATGTATTACATGGGAAATATTCTAAATATTCCGTGGCTAACCACTTGCCACCGGTAAATCTTCTTTAGAATTGAAGATAGTTTGTTTGAGTAACCGTGAGGGCAATTGCATAGCCCTGTAAATCCTTTCGGATGTATCGATGCTATCATCATCACTTCACCCATAGCCAATAGGACGTGCAATGCACAAGATTTTCCCATTAATTTTCATAATCACAAGACCCGGTAAGAAGCAGCTTCCACGCATAACACTCATGTGAGCTTTCAGCAACTTGTTGGTTTACATCTTACGCTGGTTTGTCACGCCATAGTCTCCACTCGAGAACCTTTCGCGTTCTTCAGTTCGGGAATACTGGAGTGACTATTCTGCCACTTGGCACCAGATTTTGCACATCGTTGCAGTGCAACATGATTTATTTTATTAATTCTGCTTCCTCCTGTGCTGGAAAAAATAATTATAATACGGCTTAAATTACTTATCAATATATGTATAAATAGGTAATTTTGTTATGATACGTAATTATGTGATTAGAGGTCCGGAAATGCCTTCAATACAATAAAACCAGTTGATACTGTTTTATTATCAGATAGGTGTAAAGATTCTAGGTTTACGGACAGGTGGGTAGGGCAGGTGTTTGCACTTGGCGGTGTATGTGTACCGAGGTTGATAACGTTACTGATAACGGAGTTATTCATGCTGCGTGACTTACTTCGTTCACAGAGGTACTGTGGCAACACTATACTGACGCGTTACGTAACGGGGAGTTTGGAATAAATAGAACGCGTTCTTACCTTTTTGAATTCTTATTCGAACTACCCCAGCCAGAGATAGGTGTTCATATGTAGGTGACGTCACATGTCAAGTCATTACATTTACTAACACTTTGCATTTAGCTCTTATCTTAGCTGATCTTAGACGATAAATTCAAACTTATATGCTTATATTTATTGTCCAAGAAAGGGGTAAAATTTGCCAACAATTTCTTTATCGTCAAAACATCATATCTTAAAAATTGCATGTGTGCCCTCACACGGGGGAATGGAAACGGGGAGAGGGGGTCTCACAAATGTGACAAGAAGGCGGGAGGGACAAAAATGTCAGAAAATTCATGTGACTTGATTTATAGATGGCCCCTAACTAGCCAGTAAAAGTAAGCGCAATCATATATGTCATTGGCATCTTTAAAGCCGTGGGAATATGTCTTTTACCTACATCTTTTCAAGGACTGAGTGAGAGACAGTGGTGTTTGTTATACTTACCTAGGTTTAATTTCAATGTTTAGTTGACGTTTCCTGTTTTGATAAGACTCTATAGAACTGCAATTCTAACGCGTGAGAATAATGTATTTATTTTGTCTGTCCTCAGACTACCGCTAACAAAATATATTTTAGTATATGTATTATCAGATTGTGTCGATCGATGCGTGTGCCATTCGCGGAAATAATCGAGACTATTAAATATGAAAATTATAGATATAAACAACCAACATGAATGCTATGAAATTAAAAACAATAATTTACGGAGCTAGAACGAATCAAAACCTATTCTATTCCTAATTTGTAGTATAGTTGTACTATTTCTCTTTCCGACAGTCGTCTTAACGTTACATTATTCTCAACGAAAATGTAGTGGATGATCCCATTTAATATATAAAATGGAAAAAAACAGCTAATATCATATATAGGTATATTCTCGAAAATATTAATGTCTACAAATTATATCAAAAAATACTTCAACGTGGTTACAAGCCGTAGTAATTGTGTCGCACAGAATTCAAACTGCAATGCAGTAATTCACAAGAATATAGTTCTTATTGTAAATAGAATAAGGTTGAGCAAATGTGAAAATGAAAATAGGCTCGTTGTAGCATTTCCACGGTGCGATACCGCTAGCACAACAATCGCCAATTACAGCGAATCGCGCAACTAAGAAACGCCACAGAATTGGTAATATTTGCTACGTAACAACTCTGTTATGCCAAACATAACAAAGCCGATACATAACTCCACATCCTATTAATATTTTCAACACGAAAGTTTGTATGTATGTATGTATGGATGAATGTTACTCTCTCACGCTGAAAGGGCTGAACTGATTTGCATGAAATTTGGACTGAAGATAGCTTTTATACCCTGGAATTACATACGCTTTTTATCCCAAAAATATACACTGTTCCCGTGGGATGACGGGAAGACACAAAAATCGTCAATACCACTTACTATTCGACCGCGGGTAAAACCGCGGGGCGCAACTAGCATTTAGTATATAAGCCTAAACATTATTTCGGATTTGCGCCAGCTAACATAATGTTATTTTGACATTAGCAAATCAACAGTTATTCTATTATGTAGCTTTTTTATCCAACTTCAAGATAAGGTATTCGCGATTAATTGTTATTTTATAATGTATTATATTTCAGTGCGTAAAGCAGTCATAACTTGCTCCACAATCATGGTATCGTAGTCGTATAAACAAGTGAATAACTAACGTACCGTCCATAAAAACTATGTTTTTTCTGTGTCACAGTTTTACTTGATAAATAACAGTTTTTGTACAGAGTTCAATTGTTTCTCGTTCTTGCTCGCGGTATGGCTGCGCTATGACTGAGGTAGTGATTCCTACTTCGGCTACAGAACTCAGTAAGTTTCAGTCAAAGTCATCTATATAATGATACCGAAAGTTTTCTATATCTGTATCAATTTTTGCTTCCAAAATTTGATCAAAATCGACTCATTTCTTCTTTTTATTTTCATGAAAATGTTACGCGCTGAGTGTATTTATTACAAGTCGGTATACATTTTAAAGTATCGTAACATATTATTGACCAATTTTTCCGATTAATTTTACTTTGGGCTGTCAGAAATGTCGACCACGCTAAGATGAGATAGGAATTCGGAGACTGGCACAACGCACTTTAGTCGGCAGGAGAAACTACTTATTGCCAAGGCCGAGAAGATGCTCGCTCTGCGTAAGCAAATTCGTGCGATAATCTCATTTCTGAAAAGTTAGACAACGCCATTGACCTGTTTGATTCAATCATCAATATTGTATGTAACAATAATTAATAACGAGAAGAAGAATGGTAATTTACATCAATATGAAGGACTAGCAGCGCCCCGCTGTGTTATTCCGGAATATGTAGTATCTACATACGTACCAAATTTCATCCAAATCCGCCCAGCCCAGCGTGAAAGAGCGACAAATATCCATACAAACTTTCGCGTTTATAATATTAGTAGGATTGTGCGCAGAAAAGTACAGAGCTTACCTAATGCGATTTTGACCGATCAACTGGGCAACCTACTTCTCTATCACTCTGGACTAATGAAGTGTACGTTAACCCATTCGTCCCAGCTCTGCCAGCCCGTATAAGCGGTGGACAATAACCAGCACTGTGAGAGGTCCATGTCCTAGCAATGTCCTAACAGAGAGACCGTATTGTCCTAGCAGAGAGAACGTAATGTCCTAGCAAAGAGAACGTTATGTCCAAGCAGAGAGAACGTAATGTCCTAACAGAGAGACCGTAATGTCCTAGCAGAGAGAACGTAATAGCTGATTAAGCTTACACGGACCGAGCCATCTAATAAACTAAGTCTTTATTAAACAGCGTAATGGTAAATCGTAAACATAATCGTCTGGCCACTTCGCATCCTTGTTATCACGGGTACTCTATACAAACTAAATTGTTTGATTTGCGTTTATCTTCAACCTTGGTCCGTCACGCCATAACATCGTGGCATAGAAGGTAAATGTTCTGTTATGTACGTGTGCGATAAATAAAATGATAAAAGTGCCTCTTATCTTAACTACATCTACCGATAAAATCAAATATTAGATGTCCTCAATTTGCACGCTTAAAAAGTAAGTAGGTAGGTGCATAAATAGGTGAAAATAGAGGAATACAGGTGATTTATATAGTGTTGATAAAAGAATCCTTAAGACCTTACACAAATACCTATGCACTGAAGTCCCTTCTATAACGTAGGTGAGGGAGTACATAAATGAGGTTTTCTTTATATTTTGTTACTTTATAGGTCTAGTTTGAGCACTATCTGAATTGAATCTGAATAAAGTGTAATTCATTGCGTGAGCCTGATTTTCCCGCAAAGACCAGAATTAAGAGTGAATAGCTATCAGAGGCGGAAGACGGATTGGAATTGGAATTTAATCTGTTATCTTTTTTCTGATACTTTCACTGGAACTACCTAATGGAACTTGCCAACAGTGAATTACCCAATACTCAGATTATTTTGTTAAAAAAATTAATTAAAATGCTTCGTACATTTGCTTAGGTAAAGTGAATTGTGTTTACGTCGATATGTTTATTACTCTATATTTTTCCCTTCACTTTGGTAAACGCTTTAGCTCACATTACATATTCCACGTCATCCATAAGGTCAGGAGTGAGTGAAACTGTCGGAGCTCAAGGCTTTAAATATTCAAAGGGTGTAAAGGGCAAACTCCGCATATTTCCCCTGGGTGGGCTTTGTTTACCCCTTGCATACGTACTACCACAGTCAATGCTTTTCAATTTTACTGCATCCTCTAGTGTTTGGTTGAAATAATACTTTACAAACCGGCACTGCCACACAGCTAGCCACAATTTAGCCTACTAGTCTACAAACTAGTCAAATAATGTATCAATAAATTCTACGAGCCGCAATGCCGCTTATGGGCACAGTTAAATGATATTAAGTTTTATTTTTCCTATAACTGAATGGTTTTGAAACGGTTTTTATGAAATTTTATGTTCCAGTGTGTCGACCGCCTCGCACATGAGTCATGGAATCAAAAATGTACATAGTCATAAGAGCTTGTACTGTACATTTACTATATACATTGTTCACAGGAGAGAGAAGATGATCGATTACTAATTCAAATAATAGCGTTTCCTTCCGAGAGATACATTATATCAAAATCAAAAGTCATAATCATTTATTGTGTAAAAATTAGTCAAATATTAGATATCTATAAATTATTAATTAATAGAGTATTCATTGAGTCTTTATTATACATTACTAGTAGCGCCGCGCGGTTTCACCCGCGTGGTTTACGTTTTTCCCGCTACCTCATTTATCCTACGGGAATTATACTTTTTCCGGGATTAAAGTAGCCTGTGTGTTCATCCAGGGCTTAAACTATCTCCATACTTCTTAGTCGCGCAACAAATCAACGTGAGAGGTACAGGCGGTAATTTGCTAATACAGAACACAGTTCATATAAGTACACTGTAATCCAGAGATAAAACTTATAAACTTACAATAAAACGTTATGCCGCAGTCAAAAGTTGATTTGAAGTGACAAGAAAAAATATCTCAGTGATTGAGGATCACTAAGTCAGTGATGAGCAGCACTTAAATGAACAGGTTATTCATAATGTAGAAGTATATATTATCCTGCAGGAACATAGTGATCATTGGTGAGATTTTTCTTTTCAGAAGATGGTTTCTGCAAAGGTCTGAATCATCATGCTTCGGAGTCTTTAAAAAATAGGTATAGATAAAACACACATATAGAAATGATGTAGGGGAGGATTCATGGCAATTCATCTTAGCACTCAGTTAATTGCAAGTAAAGAAACATCGCATAACAAATAAGCCAAATTACATCGAAATCGGTGGAGCCGTTTGAGCGTGAAGAAGTAACAAACATACACACATACACACGTGCACACAAACTTTCGCATTTATAATATTAGTAGGATTAATGTAATGATTAGCAAAAACAAGTAGCCAGTATCATTTTGCGGACTTTGTGATAAAATCAGTATTTATTACCAGTACTTGTCAATAACACTAAAAGTTAGATGATTTTTATTAAAACTACGGGTAGATTCAAGGAAAATAAGCCGCCACTTTTATACCTAGTACCGAATAAAATTACCCGCGATCGGCCAGCAATTGAATAAAACTCGTCTAATATTAGAGATAGCGTTGTTTACGAACGTAAAAAAAATACGAACTATATTTTGAAGAATTTTAGTGAAGTTTAGCTAGTTAGAGTGATTAACAAAATGAGGGGACAATGTGTGTCGAATATAGATTCATGCTATAGACAGAGTGTTAACTGACTCCTGAATACAAACAAAACACTTTATTGCACACCGGTCACAAAAAACAATAATAAAAATAAAACATATAACTCACCAAAGTACTTGGCGGCCTAATCGCTTAAAGCGATCTCATCAAGATACCCATTCTATCACCAACACCCAGTGAATACACTATGTATTCACTAGCTGTTTGGCGATAGAAAGGTACCAAAAAGTGCACCATCGTATGTATTAAGTATTTTAGACGCTCTGGTTGTACAAAATAATGGCCCTAATTCTGTGAATCACCCGGACTAGCTAAAATTCACTAAAATACTTCTAAATGTAAAAGGTCGTATTATATTTACTCCAGAATTCAAATTCGTAAAACTCCATACAATGCCATCTCTAATATTAGACGAGTTTTATCAATTACTGTCCAAATGTGGGTAGTTTTAGTCGACACCAAATAAGTGGCGACTTATATCATCTAATTTTAGTGTTGTTATTCATAAAAGTAAGACTAATTTATACTCTATGGTAACTCTATAAGATCTTATTTTACTTATCTTATTTGCCAGAGTTTTAGTTTAGATTGGTTGAATAAGAGAGTCACTACCACTTTGTTTTTTAAATCACACTTAGACCCCCCCACTAGGATACCCTCTGTCGCGGGAAGCATACACACACGCACACAATCACAGCACACAAACACCCAAGACCCGGGGCAAACATCTACACTCATCGCACAAATGTTTGCCCCTGCCGGGATTCGAACCCAGGGTCCCGTGACACAGAAGTCATGTCACTCAGATTGACCTCTGCGCCACGGCGACCGTCATTTCGACAAACCATTATCTTTCTACAGCGCATTGCAGCGGAAGCAGTGCCCCACTCACATCAAGTATTGTACACGAAATAACTATACATACATACATCGCATGTTCACTGTATTGCCTGACGTAGTATCTATTTTTAGTTCAGTATGCTAATGATTGCCACTCGCTCTACTGACATAGAAGGAAACTTCGTGAGGAAATCGAAATGCAAGAACCATTTCAAGAACATGTCAATATATTACCAATCGACATAAAAATCTACAGCGTCACACATTATGGCGCCCATATACATGCATTCATTTTTTTAGCAGTTAGCAATACTCAAACTTAAAATTGGGCTGGAAATGCTGGAATGTATATGAGAATGAATAATATGCCTAGCGCTATTCCTTACGCTTATGTTCATTCGTTCATTTGAATATATGTATAATATCCGATACAACGCGGAATAAATCGCTAATAAAATAATGTTGATGATGTATAAGACAAAATAAAGATATAACAACCTGAATCTATGTATGACATAGATATCGCACTAAAAACAATTACCATTCAGTTTTCAGTAAAGTAGCAAGTTCCAGTACTGTTTGCATAGGTACATATTGCAATGTACACAATGTGACAGGATAGACTGATCGCACGTAATGAATTGCGCGGCGCTGCAATCGTCTCGGTTCTAAATATAAATAGCTTAGTTCACACTACGGTATTGTTTCAATGTTATTCGCGATGCAGCTATATGCTAATAGCCTGAAGAACTTACCATCGGTCTATTCTATATTCTAATAAAAAAATCACAAAGTAAATTTTATTTCAGGCCATGTATAGTATTGACATTGAATCCTAAATGTTTTAATAAAAAAATGAAACAGGTTTAAATCAAATATATTTTGGAGAAATGAATCCCTGATTTTTATACATTATAGATCTAGTGTTCGACGGCTATTCAGTGACAGTGAAACTGAAACTGACGTGAACTGAAAATCACGTTAGAAAGGTAAGTATATTATAATTTCGATGAAATGCATCAAAATAACAGTCATTAATATTAAATTATACTCAAAACATTACTTATCAACAACACGTAGAAAAATTATTCATTTTCAAATTATCTACCAACTTTTTATGTTGCTGGTCTCCTAGTCGATGGTTCGTTAGTATAAATTTGGGAAAACCGTATGCAGAATTAGTTATATATACCTCTGCATATAATAATTATAGATTGTTTACAGAACATAATGGCATAATCTTGGAAGTATGTATCTTCACTAACAGAGTGAGCTATAGCATAAGATAAATCTTACGTATTGTTACATATGTTATTTGAGTATTAGTATTATTTGTTACTACGTATTACTGTCTGTTCTCTGCTAAAGAAGTTAATACATATATGTTATTCTATACGCACCCCGTGGTTTTACCCGAATAGATTAACGTTTTCCCGTCACATTTTCCTGAAAGATCCAATTTTGTGAGACATTTTCTTATATATTTCCATGAAAACCTTCTACGAAGTATCAGAAAATTTCATGAATAAGAATGATTGAAATGGATACATTCTTTTTCAAGCTATGTCGTGACTGATATTAATGCAGATATCAATTCGAAGCGACAGTGAATGCTTAACATCAGGCAACATTGTTTTCCACCTGGCCTAAAAAAGTTGGGATTAATTTTTAGGGTTCTGTTGCTCAAAAGGAAAAAACGGAACCCTTGTAGGATCACTTTGTTGTCAGTCTGTCTTGTCTGTCAAGACCTTGTTTCGCAGGAACGCGTGCGTCAAGCTGAAATTCATATCAAATACTCAGATCTACTGTCATACTTACACCTACAGGTTTGTACGGAACCCTTATTACGCGAGTCCGACTCGCACTTGGCCGTTTTTTATTTTATTTTTTATGAATATAAATAGATATAAAAATAAACATACTAGCACTCGTATTGACACAATATTGAGACATTAAAATTAAATCATTTGTAGACGAGATTGTTGTAAACATCATTTTTATAATCTCAGTAAATTATAATAAACTAGGATTATGGAACATTACCTTAAAGGTGCGACTCGGATTAGTTAATGCATGTCTGGCAATAAATCTTAAAGATTCTGCAAATATGTTTTTAGATTTTCATTGTTTACGTAATATTATTTATACCACAATAATTTATGTTATACACTCAAAATTATGATAAGCTATGAATAAATTATTTAAAAGAAGTAACTAACAACGATTTATTGTAGGATAAGATTTAGACATGTATTGTTCGCGTAGCTTGTAAGATTTTAAATTGTCGAAAAAATCAAATAGTATTATGTACCTACATGGAGTTATTATAGCAGCATTTTTTTGTGCAGCGATATAATGACATATATGTACATACAGATACATTTATAAAAACAAGCACAACGATTGGAATATCAGTATTTAGAATATTATATAAGAAATACGAGAACTTCGAATAAGTAACAAAACGTGATCTTTTTTTTATACTAATCTAGCGTTTGACCACTATCTCATTTGATCGTCAGTGACGATGTGGTCGAAGATGTTATCACGCTAGACCTAGAATGCTCACTGGCTCTCAAGGACTGCTCTGCCTGAACACACTATGTGTTTGGTGACAGAATTCTAAAGATCTGAGTACCCATTTATATTTTTTATATTTTATCACATAATCAAACCCCCGCACTAGATCCCCTGTGTCGCGGGAGATATGTATAACACACAATCAGAGCACGCAAACCTCTAATAACCAGGATAAAAACCTACACTCATCGCATAAATATTTGCCCCTGCCAGGATTCAAACCCAGGGCCCCGGAGACGCAGAAGTTAATAGTCATGTCACTTACTACTGAGCCACGGAGACCGTCAAAATTATTATTACATTCGCAAATCCATGACGCTAACTAAACCTAGTCTGAATTTGACCAAAACGTCCACAAGTCGACATACATCAAATTACTTCCTCTATTTTATGTTAATAGAAACGAATGGGCGTTTCTATTAACATCAAATAGAGGAATTTATTGTCTAGACGCGGTACTTGTTATGCAAACATATAGCCGGCAAAGGACTTGAGTTCCATATTTTGAATGACTTTCTGAATTTGGTTTATCAAGTCCAACAACAGGAATATTTTCTAAAAAAAACGTTTGAACGTAGCAGAAACCCATAGTAAGGGTTATAGAAGTACCATCTCATTGGCATTCTTTGCGTGAAGTGCCCGACACATCGCAGCTCGCCTGACAATGTGATTATGAACACACCTTAGGACTTAGGCTCTAGCGACAGTTCTAGCAGAGCAATTAATTAAATACCTATTACTCGACATCTAAGCAGCTACTTTAGCATCGACTATGTGGGTAATGTCAATGATGTTTTACTAAATGAATGATGACGTATATTCATATTGCGCGGCGCTCAGATTTTGTTCCTTTACGACATAAACATGCTTACTGCGACAGATAATACGGTACAAATAATATAGAAAAGGATAGCTATATGTTTACACTTGCGCTTGAAATACGCGTCGTAATGAAAATTACTACAATTGACTTAATTTTGCCGCCTCAGTTACTGCGCGCTTGTGCGACATCTACCTCATATAAACATATAATATCATTGGGGTAATGTGTACAATTATTACAGCTTTCTTACTACTTTGTACAACAACTCAATAGTTACTACTACCTACCTAGAGGGCAAGTTGAAGTGGCAATAGGCAATAGCCATAGGTACTGCAAATGACACGCAAAGTTTATTTCGATGGAACATAATTGTATAAAGCGAGGAGTGTTCTGAAGAGCTCTAAAACCTTATTCCGGCATCACGGTTTCACCAGTCATTATTTGGCACCGCTTGAAAGCTCATCCACACAACTCATGGCAGTCGCATACTGTGCGATTTTACCGATCGTTTTTGACATACACCTGCAAAATGGGGAACTACCTTTGGTGTTCCGAGTAGCTACAATATGGGATTTTTTTAAAGTAGAGTTAACAGAGTCTTAAAAAGAATTGGCAACTTATCGTAATGCATCTATTATTACAGATATCTATAGGCCGCGGAGAACGCTCACCATCAGGCGGCCTGTCTGCATGTTTGCCACCTATTATATAAAAAAATATCTTGCACAGAAACACTGAACAGTGCCTGTAGGACGGATAACTTACGTCAGAAATCTTGTATCAAACAATTGAATAACGCTTATACTGCACGCATCATTTCAATTATCTGTCACAGTTGTACTCGTATTAGATAAAGAACAGTATGTGCAGACCATACTGTTATTTATCTAGTCTAATCAATTTACGCTCCGATACGTCTGCGCTACTATTGTGATATATGCTGGCAAGTACAGCAACAGACTTCGACCAACAAAGCTAAAATGAGCCTTAATAAGCTGAAATTGTGATGAGGTTGATAATGGTGACTTTGGTATATCAGATATGTACATAAATATACATGCATTCGATATTGATGCCGTCATACATATATTTATACTCTCTCTGGCTGTTTATAACTCTATAACCACAAGTATAATGCGCCTGAGCATGACATTGACGAAGGTATGCGTATGAGCAAACAATAAGCCCATAATTTACTTATTACTATGTCCTCGTACATACCCACACGTTTCTTCAGATAACCTTGTTCAATAAACAAGGTTTTCTGAAAAGATAACGAATTATCCAATTTGCTTGTCTTAAATTTGTACTTGCAGTTGTAACTTGTATTAAATCTAAGAACTTTCGAATAAGTTTTTATCTAAACAAAATTTTGTTAAGCATTATAACTAACTACTATAATATAGTTACTTACTTATTCATAACCGATTTTTTAAAAAACTGATAATTGCGGTCAACTTCATTTATAAGCCGATAGCGAAAATGTTTTTTCATTTGAAATAATTCACTTCATAGATTAAGCCCATTGATACCAATTTGCTGAAAAACTGCGCAGTCTGCATTTTTCTGTGGGGTGTAAGGTTGAGCTGAGCATAACCTTTTCCCTACATAAATACTTCAATTTTTATTAATTTTTTTTATATTTTTTTTATAAAGAACAAGAAGAAGAGATTTTTGTATGTAGGTACCATCTATTTGAAAATATACAATTTCATCTGTCATATTTATCAATTTGATCAAAATCGTTACAGTAGTACCCTGTCATATTCATATGTTAAACTTCACTATTTTTCGGCACAGAGAATATCCAACCTTAATAAAAATGACATAAAGCTGATAAAGGCTTATTTGAAGCGAATCATTCAAATAAAAGTCATTGGAATTATGCATGCGGCATGAATCCGGCATAACTTTACAGGTGCATGAATATATTTATGGAAGGCATTGTATTACAATATACCTACAATGACGGTTATTTCGTTTCAATTGGTATTGTATTTTAAGTGTTTGCATGTCGAATTGTGTTAATCTTATCATTTATTCATAACTAGCTGTACCCGGCGACAGGCGACGCGGTGATGTGGCACTCTCAGCTGGTTAAAACCGGTTTTAGTATTTAGATCTTCCCCCTTTATCTGTGCGTAGACCAATTAGCGGAATCTCAGCGCTGGCTCAGCTTTTGAATGACAAATTGTACTAGAACTTATTGTCAGTCATACACAGTGAAAGAGTTTGCGGTGGGTAGGCAAAATTATAACAAGTACTTTTATATAGTCTCAATTTAATTATCATTTAAAATTACAAGAACTGTTTATAACACAATAAATTATGAATAAAACCAAAATATAACATATCCCACCTGCCATTGTGTGTTATCCTTTATTAAATCACAGTATTTCACAAGTTTCTATCAAAAATCTTTTCTTGCATTGCACTCATACCTGCATAAAGATGGATGTCAATACATATAACGAGTCACTGCAGGAACTTATGGCTACTTTCACTAGCCGAATGGACAGCTTTGAGGGCAAACTTCAAAAAACACAAACATCCTCCAGCACAGATGCAATGGCTACTGAATATGCTGCTTTCAAAAGTTTTGTTTTGAAATCACTCCGTACGTTGCAAGAACAGATTCAATGCCTGGCTAAGGAAGCCGATCGGCAGGAGACTCGGAATCGGCGCAAAATTTTACTGATTCATGGCCTGGTTGAAGATTCCAAGGAGGTTGCAGGTGAAGTCATCTCGAAGACGGTTGTTGAGCGATTGAAGGTGTTGACATTTTCAGTAGATGACATCAGCCGTTGCCACAGGATGGGTCGCCTCAGTAGCCCTGATAAGCCCCGACCTATCTTGTGTAAATTCCGGGATGTGGTGGTGCGGGACAAGATCTGGTCGGTCAAAGCCAGTCTGAAGGGCACTGGGATAACAATCTCAGAGTTTTTGACAAAAACCCGGCATAACACATTTATGACTGCGCGTAGGCTTTTCGGCGTTGCTAAGTGTTGGACTCGAGATGGCTATATCTACGCCCTTGGTCCCGATGGAGTTCGCCATCGTATTAGCTGCCCGGAGGACCTTGATAAAATCCCAAAAGAAGCTCCAAAACCAGCAGCTGGGAGAGAAGCAGCACCGGCGAAAGAGGTACCAGCAGCTGCAGCGAAAGCTAGGCGTACAGCAGCCAGAAAGTAGTGTAGATAGGTTGTGTAGCAAATTATGTAAACAACACGATTTTTTTTTTTTTTTATCTTTTATTACCCGTTTCATTCTTAAAAACAATCAAGAGCGTAGGTACCTTCATTTTATATTTCTTTGCATACCGCCAGTTATTATTTAATCACGACGAATATATATTTTCTTTTTTGTGGCTTCCTCTGTATTTGCCGACTGAAATATTACCAATGCTCACCAAAAGTGATTATTTTTCACTATTCTTAGCGTTTTATAGACATTTCAAAGACAAATTATGTTGTGTCTATACTTTCATTTACTCATCTTGTTTTTGTTGTTTTATTGTTTTATAAAGATATGTTTAATCCAACCAGCGGTATGCATTACATTATTATCAAGAGTTAGGTTACTACTTGAAGTTTTTATTTTTCTTATTCTTGTTGTTATCTTATTTTTGCCATTAAGGCTAGATTTATGTGGATGCAAATACTGTTAATTTGTTTGTTTATACTCTGACACACAGCTGGCGGGTGGGCAGTTCGCGATTAACGTTTTGTCTTTAGTTTGTATATTATTATAACATTACTCGTATATATTTATACATATATTATTTTTTATTTTTGAATATATTTATTTTTATTATGCAACCGTGCAGTGACGATGATTGTAGTGGTGACTTCTTTTCGGTATGCGATTCGGACAGTTCTGATAGTTTTTCTAGCATTCCGAACCTTTCAGTTTCGATTGATTCAATAGTGAATGACGTCCCAAAAAACTTTAATGTTTTTCACATTAATGCTCAGAGCATTCCGGCTCATTTTACTGATATGTTAGCGTCTTTTGAGAATCGTAATATTCATGCTATTTTGGTTTCCGAAACATGGCTAAAACCATGTCTTCCTTCAACATTATACCAATTACCAGGATTTAAACTCATTCGAAACGACCGCATTGGCAGTGTGGGTGGTGGTGTTGCCATTTATCTTCGTTCTTACATTCCCTTTTCCTTGCTGAACGTGTCAGCACAACCACCGCCTTCCAATGCGGGTGAGCATCTACTTCTAGAAATAACTTTATCACACACTAAGGTATTACTAGGTGTCTACTATTGCCCATCACTACGTATTAATTACTTTACGTCCTTCGAAAAACTTTTAGAAGACTTTACTCCATCGTATGAACACACCATTATTATGGGTGATTTTAACACCTGCCTACTTAAGCATGATTCCCGATCACATACTTTTGAGTCTTTAATCAGGGCCAGCAATCTTTCAATATTGCCCTTAAATGCTACGCATAATTTTCCTAACTGTGTCCCTTCTCTCCTCGATTTGATGCTCGTTTCATCTTTAACTCACGTACAGAAACATGGTCAGTGTGCGGCGGACGCCTTCTCCTATCATGACCTAGTCTATCTCTCATACAAGATTCGTCCGCCAAAGACCAAACCTAAAATTCTTCTGCAGCGCAATTTTGGTGGTATTGATATAGAGAGTCTAAAAAACGACGCCCGCACTCTGGACTGGTCCAGTGTTATAAATGTAGCTACTACAGACGAAAAGGTCAATAATTTTAATTTAATTTTGACAACGCTATTTGATAAACATGCCCCCTTAAGACCTGTGAAAATGAAACATCTACCAGCACCTTGGCTTACACCAGAAATTAGGCTAGTAATGAACAAAAAGTTAGCAGCTAAGGCCAGGTTAAAATGTTCACCCACAGATGACAACAAAGCAAAGTATTCTGAACGTAGAAATCACTGCAATAAGGTGTGTAGAAACGCACAACGCCGATATATACATAATTCTCTTGATAACAATGATCCTTCAAAAGTTTGGAGGTTCCTAAGAACACTGGGAGTTGGCAGGTCACGAGAGACAAATATCTCTAATGTCCTTAATATCAATGCACTTAATCAGCATTTTTCATTTTCGGCCAATTTTGATAGGCCTACAAAAGCTGCAACATTACGTTATCTTTCTTCCATTCCGGCTCCCGACCATCCAAACTTTGTTTTTAAGCAATTTTCCGATTGTGATGTCAAGAAGAGCATAGACGCCATTACGTCGAATGCAGTTGGAAGTGACTGCATTAGTCGTAAAATGATAACCCTGGTAACTGATGAAATACTGCCTATGATCACGTTTATTCTAAATGACTCTATTTCCAGTGGAACCTTTCCCTGTGTCTGGAAAGAAGCACAGATTACCCCCCTTCCTAAAAAATTCAATCCGTCGTCATTCTCCGACTATCGCCCTATCTCGATCCTACCTTTCCTGTCTAAGGTCCTCGAACGTCTTGTCCACCAACAACTTACTTCCTTCCTTAACAGAAATAGCCTCCTGAATCCCTTTCAATCTGGTTTCCGTCCGGGCCACAGCACAGTCTCAGCGTTAGTCAAGGTCACAGATGATATAAGACGGGGAATGGATGACGGGAAACTGTCAGTTCTAGCGTTGGTCGACTTCAGCAATGCGTTTAACAACGTAGATTTTGACATCCTGTTAGGTATTATGTGCTCTCTTAACATATCTCCAACGGTCATTGCTTGGTTTCGTACTTATCTGAACGGGCGTCGGCAGCGCATACGCATCGATGATTCATACTCATCATGGTGCGATACAACTGCAGGCGTCCCTCAGGGTGGCGTTTTATCACCTCTTCTTTTTTCAATATTTATAAATGTAATCTCATATCAGTTATCTTCTTTTTACCACCTTTATGCAGATGATTTACAAATATATACACAAGTGTCGCCAAATGAGTTGCCAAAAGCAATTGCAACGATCAACGCTGATCTGAAACATATTTCCGATTGGAGTAAATCCTATGGACTCAGTGTAAACCCGTCGAAAACACAAGCAATTATCATTGGCAGCTCTAGAATGATTTCTCTGATTGATTGGTTTTGCCTTCCGCAAGTCATCTTTGATGGTCAAGTCATAAAAATAAGTGATAGCGTTACAAATTTGGGTATTATTATTGACCGGCAATTGTCATGGGTTCCTCAACTGTCTGAAATAAGTCGAAAAATATTTGCCTCCGCTGCTTCTCTAAGAAGATTGCGGAATTTCCTACCAATCACTACCAAAACTACGCTTGCACAGTCAATCTTGCTCCCTATACTCGATTACGCTGACGTCTCATATCTTAATTTAACCCAAGATCAGCTAAATAAGCTTGAACGCTTGCAAAACTTCTGTATTAGGTTTATATATGGCCTCCGTAAATATGATCACATAACCGATTTTCGTAAAAAGCTGAAGTGGTTACCTATTCGCCTTCGCCGGAATGCTCATATTCTTTCCCTTCTTTATAAAATCCTTTTTGACCCTGCCACTCCTTCCTTCCTCAAAGAGAATTTCACAGTTTTTCAATCATGTCACTCCTCATCCTTACGATCAATGAATTCTCTTAAACTTCGAGTACCCATCCACTCTTCACAGTACTTTGATAAGTCCTTCACAGTCCAAGCTGTCCTACTATGGAATGCTTTGCCTTTGGAAATTAGATGTGCCAAATCCGTTGATATATTTAAAAATATGGTTAAGAAACACTACCTATCAATTGCATGACACTGCCCAATAATATAGTTATTTCCATATTACTGCATATATGTAATTAGTCTATTACTTTATGTATTTAAGTATTAGAATTAGCATTATTATCTAAAGTTTTAAATTGATATTATTGCACAATTCACCGTATATTACATATTCTTTCTGACACTGTCCATCCAAAGGTTGTCTGGAAGAAATCGCTATATGCGATAAGACCGCCCATTGTGCTGTACCACCTTAATTATTTTAGATTCTTGTAACATTTTTTATTTTAATTGTGTACTTGTGCAATAAAGAGTTATTGTATTGTATTGTATTGTATTGTATTGTGAAATTCAGGTTTGATAAATGAAATACGCTCTTTATGTGACTGACATTTGTCGCTTTACTACGAATAATGCCCTGGGTTGTTAATCTTCTGGTCTTACCGCACTATCCAGCTGGAAAACGTTGTTCTGCCATATAAATTGTCGAAATGTCAAAGTGACACGAAACTGAGGATATTCTTCACAAATATTAAAAGTGAGATAAAAATCAGGAGTTAGTGGTGTGAAAAATAACCTACCGAATATTCACAAGATAACAGGACAGGTGCGAGTCAGACTCACCCACCGAGGGTTCCATACAAAACTGTACGGAACCCTAAAAAGTAATTATAATTGGTCAACCCGTTTTGGAGGAGTTCGGTTACAAACACTGACACGACAATTTTATATATTACATTTTTCATAGAATCGTTTTAGTTACAATGAGTTTAACGTTAATTTTGATTTTATGCTATCGAATAACATCTACTACATGATACAAGTGTAACTCGCTGGGGATATTTTAATATTATTTCCAAGGGAAAACTTATTACGGTAATTCCAGCGGAAAAAAATATGAGTCACAGCCAAAGAGGCAGAGAAAAAACTTATTTCTTTCGCTGCAAGAAAAAGTAGAATCGTCATAGTAATGTACCGATGCACCTACATATAATAATGTATATGTATTTTTATGTTTGTACGCCCAGCAAGTAAGACCAGATATGTTTCACATAGAACGGTCATCGCGAGCTATAAAGTGGAAGTGGGCTCAGCTCAGCCTCAACGCTACGCCACATGTGATTAATTCTTTGCCAGCACGTGCTTATCTCATAATCATAAAAGCGCACTTGTGCCGCTGACGGATTTCTCGGTTCATTCGTTTGTTTTAGTGCCTCGCTCAGCTGAGTAAATAGGCGGGTACTCAAATACCGCACGATTACGTAGTAGTTACTACGTTCTGCAAATAACCTTTCTTCACTGTAAGTAGATGTATGATTGCACACTTTATAGCCTACCTACTCGTATTTTATGGTGCAATAGATAAAAGAATGGGGGGTACCTAGCTTATGTCCAGCTGTGGACAACCAATAGCTAAGATGATGTTGAAATATTAGAACTTGTGTGTGAGCTGGACATAGAAATGACCCTTTGAGTATACAGCCTTTATCTGAGAGATGACCAAGAATAATAAGCGTTTTTTATTAGATAGCTACTCCTTTCGTCGTATAAGTCTATGAAGATCTTATAAATACACCTATCTACTGAGAGAAAAAAATACTAATTCCTCTTACGCCCTAATTAAGAAATTTAAATATGCAAAAAGTCCGCAGTCGGTAGGATTCGAACCTACGCTCCCAGAGGGAATCTGATTTCTAGTCAGACGCCTTAACCGCTCGGCCACGACTGCCATGAGAGCAAATCTGAAATTACGTTTAAGGTTATTTGTCTTGAGTAGAGCAATGACGTGCCAAGAGCAACTACTGTAAGTAGCAGCTACCTATGTAATGTATTTCCACATAATCATTATACAATTATTAGCCCAGTTTATTTAATTTTCAGTATATTATATATTGTGTGAATCATCTCTGATGTATAAGTATATCCTATGCTGCTTTATCATGAGATTAATGAAAGATAATCCAAGATCGTCCAAGAGTTTAAAATGTTGGTATAAGTAAAACTATAAAAGTTCAGTAATTATTTTTAATGAGTAATTTAATAATCAACTTTAAAAATAGAAATATTTCATTTTTTTTAAACTTACATGTATATTGTACGTCCGTCAAGGACAAACTGTGAAACCTCAAGCCTGTGACTTTTTTACGAACTTTACTAATATTATAAACTAGCCATCTGCCCCGGCTTCGCACGGTTAAAAAAATTCAAAATACAAATTATAAGGATCCCTAACTTTTTGAAAATATAGCCTTCTAGTAGCGCCGCGTGATTATGGTTTTCCCGTTACCGCAATTATCCCACGGGAACTATACTTTGTCCAGTGTTGGAGATTTTTGTGTCTTTCCGTCATACCACGGGAATAGTCATTATTTTCTGGATAAAAAGTAGCACATGTGTTATGCCATGGTAGATATAAGCTATCTCTATTCCAAGTTTCATGCATATCCGTTTATCCGTTTTATTGTGAAGGAGTAACAAACATAAAAACGATAAACGATAAACTTTCGCCTTTTACAGCATTCGTGTGAAGTGTGTTCTTATTTTCTATAGATTCTCCAAATGTACGTACATTTTTTCAGGAATACATTATATAATTCAATGTAGTGACTAAGAATGAGAAAAATATGTTAAGATGGTTTGGTCATATAAAGAGATTGAACGAAAGAAGATTGATTAAACAGGTATAGATGACAGGGTGAAGTGAATTGTAGTGTTGGAAGAGGAAGGCCTTGGCCCTAGACGAACGTTCCCAAATCTCATTGAGGAAGTTCCAGTACAAGAGCACTCTGAACCGACGCTCTTGTATGAAAGGTCTGGTACGTGGATGAAGCGATAGATGTCGTGGCCTCTCCTTTGAAGCCCCCTCTCCGGTGAAGCTGTAAAAGCCGGTAGAGGCAAACAGCATTAGTCTGTTAAAAAAAAAAAGTAAAACATGTCTTGGTCTCGTGAATATGTATTGCAGTATTATTGATAAAAGAAAAAATAAAACAAACATTAAAATAGAAATCATGTGTTATAAATAATAATGCATATTATTGTATTGTTTGTTGTATATTATTTATTGTGGATTCCGTTATGTATGTTAAATAGTCTTCTGTTTAAAATAAATGTAAAAGTTAGAAAATTAAGCCATGTTAAAAAATTTCGGACCTGGACTATGTGAAGTGTAACGTATATAAATAAAAAAAAATAAAAAATGTATTGCACTGTTAAGGATCGGTTATATTCTTGTTGTGTACATATTATTATCGATCTTCTAAGAGGTCCGTGTCTCATAAGCGGAATGCCAAGCCGGCGCACGTGCAACGCCTACGGGCAACTCAGGGATGAAGAAATTGCAATAAAAACTCGGGCACAGCGTTTATGGCGTCTGACGTTTCATTCTTTATCTGACTACGGCATATTTAAAAATAAGTGTTTTGGCATATAAAATAATTCATTCCTATAATGTTATAAAATTTTAGTCTAGGGTAAGTTTGTTATAATTTATAATATTTTTTTGGTTAAGTGCAAAGAAATAATTGTTGTATTGTATATTTTCCTTTATGTGTGTCTTATATTTATATGTTTCCTAGACGTAAACTTAACATTTTGATGTACAAGGTGTCAATCGATTTGTCCGGCAAAGAATATATTTTTCCCATATTCGGGTTTCGGCTTAGTAATATTTTTCTTGTTTCATCTCACATTATGGAATAAAAAATATTTTATGCTTATTTTTATCCTTGATAGATTTCGCGCATGACCACTATCTTACTTGATTGTCAGTGGCGATTTGGTCGGCGGTATAATCTCGCTAGATGTTTACTGGTACTCTAGGACTGCTGCCTGAACGCACTGTGTTTTCGGTTATGGGTTTTTGGACCGGTGATAGGTACCTACTCACTATTGAAAACTATCATCGGTTCAAGTTCAATCTTCCGAACTAAACGGTCACATTGACACTTAAACCTTTACCAATTTTGGTGAATTATGGTATAGAGAAAGAAGGAACTAGAAGAAAGACATAGGCTTATTTTTATCCCAAAAAAAAGCCTGGTCTCGTGGGACAGCAAGGTAGCTCTAAAACCGTAGTCCAAGCGGCTAACACCGCGAGACGCATCTAGTTTAGATAGAAATATCTTATTAAATCCGGTATCAGAAGATTATCTCCTATTTATTCTGAGTTACTATAACAAGCCTATTTAAACGTTTGATTAAAGATCTTTTGCATATTTGACTCTATGGTAATAGAGATTATCATTATTACATAATACAAAAATGAGGTAAATTACATACTTATGTACATGAAAAATTAGTCTGTCAGATTATGTTAATCGGCTAGTTAGTTGTAATCATGATTGACATCCAGACGTCCACTCTATATAACGTGTTTAATTTTATTACCTCAATCTATTTGGTACTCACGAATTAACACTTTATTCGGGTCATTTACCATGTATTTTATTTGTTTTTGCACGACACCTGTGCCGAAGCATAGAACACTAAAAATAACTAAAAGACCTGATACATGTATCAATAATAATTTAAAATCTTACTCTACTTATATTAGTGGCCATGTCAGATTAAAAATGAAAGTTATAACTCTAAAAGTTGTATTATCCCTGAACGATACAGATAGTATTTTGTTTCCTATTGACGATAAGTACTGCGGTCGACACGTTTAATTCCTGTAACTTTTTTATTAGCGTGGGCTTTAGTAGCTGGAGAGGTATCTATAGTCGTTTATCAATAGGATTTGGTGATAACACCAACGACTTTTCAAAAATAATCTAGAAATCGAGCTCTCGGTCGGCTCGGAAACATTCTCTCAACAAACCTTGTCTTCTTAAACGAATAACGTCACCCGTCTACATCTACAGCCTCGATTATGACGATGGGCTCTCATTTATTGGGAAAACAAAGAGTCACATCTTTGACATAATACATCAATTCTCGACATTATCCTTGTCACAGAGAGCCGCTATCCTTGTCAGAGAAAGCCGTTATCCTTGCCAGAAAGGGGCGGCAATCCTATTATTCGCTATGCTTGCTGAAACGCCCTAATAATTATCAACAAGATCACCATTTCCACAAGAACCTGTTAGAACCAGCCCTCATCCAGCCCTTACCTGCCATCCTCGTCAGGTCGTCTGTCTACCTTGTCGGTGGCTATCCTATGCCACGCTTGCTATTCCGAGGTCTCCATTCCAGAATCTTTCGACCCCAACGGCTAACAGTTTTTCAAACTATGGGCCCTGCCCACTGCCTCTTCAACTTGTTAATACGGATCTCCTAATTTCTGATCGCGTAGAGAAACCGCGTGCAGAGCCTTCTCCATACCTCATTGTGCGACTTTGAGCCTACTCACAAGGCTCTTAGTTAGAGGGCCCTAATGATATGGTACTAAAGGTGTTTATCAACGGTATAAACCTCCTTGTCCTAAATATTAACACATTTCACATCAAGTGGTAGAAAAAGGCACATGCATTTAAAAAAATTGGTCATTCCATATTTGATTTTTTTAACCGTTTCTTATCTAAATAAGTGAAGTTTCTAACTTTATGGATCCAAAGAGGAAACGTGGAACATTTTTCCTGCTAAGTTTTTAGTCTATGCCGTCAAAATATACGATATATAAATTTCATACACATATACTTGTGGAAACTATGGTACTATTATTATTTATATTACTAATATTATTTATATTACTAATATTATTTATATTACTAATATTATTTATATTACTAATATTATTTATATTATTGTAATATTCTGTTACATGTATGAAACTTGTTTGTATTAGATATTCTTTAAGGATCGATTCAGCTAGTTTTCGAAAATAGAATGAGGTGGCAATCAGAAACTTAAAAGGAGTCATCACGGCCCTATCAAATCGAATCTGTTCATAAAACAACATTCAGATAAAAACACAATTTGGCCTGCAAATGAAACACTAAACCGCATTAGTTTCGGCCAACTGGCGGCACCCCCGCCCCCTTTCGTCATGGGATTACGAGTCCGCACCAGGGATTTAAGGTTTCATTACTTCGCTGAGGAAACCCCTCGTCTGTTTTCACCACTACTACAGTTACTCTAACACCAGTGAACTCGATAAACCGCTACAATATTATCGCGAAAATACACCATGCGTTGGTTTTTTAACCAATTCAGAAAAGAAGGAGGTTCTATATTCTGCTGGTTTTTTTTTATCACACTCTAACTTTTTATTTATGTAAGTATATATGCCGATTTCTCCGCCAATTGCTGGTGACCTACTTTGAATTTTATTGTTTGAAAGAATCCGCTTCCCAGGTCCTATTTAAATGTTATCAAAATGGAAATGTAGTATTGGGTGCGGAAACTCGGGTAAGTGTTGATTTATATAATATCCAGTTTACACACCTACAACTTATCTGTCTCTTCTCTGAAAATAAAACAAAATAAAAATAGCCATTATATCTATTACATAATAGTTTAGATATTACGTATTTCTTGTCATATGTGTAATTATCTATGTAAATGACTTACTTAGTATTTGTAGTAGTCGCCTCTGCAGCGCAGGCGACAAATCTTTCCATACATCCCTGTTTAGTGCTTCTCGCATCCATAGGGGTCCACACTCCACACCTCTAATTGAAGATATCTCTCCACTTTTTGTTTGTTCTCCCATTTCTTGTTTACTAACTATAACTTTGACGGTCCCGTGGCGCAGTGGTTTGTGTCATCGACATGACTTCTGTGTCACCGCGACCCTGGGTTCGAATCCCGGCAGGGGCAAACATTTGTGCGATGAGTGTAGATGTTTGTCCCGGGTCTTTGAAGTTTGTGTGCTGTGATTGTGTGTGTCTATGCCTCCCGCGATACAGGGAATCCTAGTGCGGGGGTCTGAGTGTGATTAAAATAAAAAAAACTTGTGTTGATAGTATATGCCATTAATATATACGTTTCAATAAAACACCTTAAATTAATTGAATCTTTTAAATCATTACCAGTCTGAACGGTTTCGAGTAAGAGAATCCATGCTTTGGTTTCTACAGCATATTGCATTTGAGTTCTTGCCAGTTTGAACAAGTGTCATAAGAACGTGAAGTTTTACCAAAGCACGTACTATTTTATGAGGGGTAATCGAAACGTTTTCCAATAGTAGCACCCTTCTCCCCCGTAACGAAAAAGCCATAGAGTCAACGGTATAGTAACTAGGGAGCGTATCCGAGCAAGACCTCTAATGCACAAATATTGCGGACGAAATGAATATATTCGCCCTCCCACCACAGATTAAACCATATATGCTAAGATACGTTGTCACAGAACTCATCTCAGTCCTTGCCCTCGACACAGCGTATTTTGAAGTTACTACGTCATTAAGAGGAGGGCGAACAAGTGTACATTTTGATTATGTCGCTGATATGAATTTATTGACGCCAGAATACGACTAGACACTAAGCACTGATGATGGATAGGATGTTTTATTAGATATTAAGTATGCAGTGCGATTCGTGCGAGGATTTAAATGGATATTGTGATTTTGCTAATAATTTGTGAGTTATTAGACTCATTAGTGAACAATGTGGCACGTAGCATGTGAAAAAATTCTTCTAGATATACTTAATTAGTATGGTGGTTAATTCAAATAATCCATCGACATACGAAAGTCACGGACTTGACTTTCGTATGTATATAATAATATAATATAGGACAACATACACACAAGGTCTTCAGGTCCCAAACTAGGCAGAGCCTGTACTATGGTAACCTGATGACTAACATAATGGGTCTAATTCTGTTGATCACTCGAACTAGCTAAAATTCACTAAACTTATTTAAAAGAAATAATAGCTCGTATTGTATTTACGCTTAAACTCAAATTCGTATGACTCCATATTTTTTTTCCTTTATTAACATTCACACAAGGTCCTCAGGTCCCAAACTAGGCAGAGCCTGTGCTATGGTAACCTGATGACTGAGATACTTACATACATATACCCACCCAGACACAGGTCAAACAGACATGTTCATACACACAAATGTTTGACCTGTCCGGAAATCGAACCCGGGACCAGCGGCTCAGAAGGCAGAGTGCTACCAACTGTACCAACCGGCCAGTCAAATATAATAATATAAAATAATATAAAAATATAATATAATAAAAATAATATAAATATAAGCAATATTATAATGTAATGTTAATTCAATGGTGGCAATGCTGCATTCTGATCACGCTGTCTAACTGGTCGACAGCTAGTGTTCCAATTCCAGCAGCTTCATTATTAAAATCAATTTAGTACTGTTTTATTTTAACAAAAGCTTGTGCCTGATTAGGCTCAAGCTTTTGTTAAAATAAAACAATACTAAATTGCCATATTGATACATCGAAAAATATAAGTTTAACTAACCTTGACGTCTCGAAAATCAAAATGTTATATTGAAATGTAAATATCTAGAGCAGATATTTTAATCGAAAACATCAAGTTCATCCGCGAAAACTTACACGTTTATTTGTAAAAAAACATTTGTCAACCTGATTACCCTCTTTTTGAAAAGCCGGGTGAAAAGAAACTCTTGTCTTAAAATAAGGGTTACGGCGCATGTTGCAAACACCTAAAACAATGTTTGTCTGCGAATGTTGCCAGTTGGTGCCATTCCATATCCACCAGTCCCAAGCGTCCCGCTAATACTCCATATGGCATCACACACTGTGCAATACATAAACAACCATTCTAAAAAGACCCCTGATAACAAATACATAACCTTTAAAATAAACAGAGAATAGAGAAAGCGAGGGAGGAGTAGGAGACGAAGTTGTAATGGTTTAATATTCATAATAGTGTAGGGCGGAAAAACTGATGCAACGACATATGCATGCATTAGGGACTATGATACAATTCGGACATTAGCGTAGCTCAGCTTTCTTAATATGTACAACTGGCCTGTGCAGATGCTCAAGATTATTTCCTATGATCTTATTTTTAAACGACGTCAATAAAAGAGGAGGGTCCCAATTCGACCCGTATGTTTTTTTTCTCTTGACTTTTTAGTTATTCTCTGCGCTTACGACTTGGATGGATGACCGCTAGCAGTATCTGAGTACTTACGTCCATCTGAGGTCATGCTAAGCCGTCGGATACGGTTGTTGTCTAAGACAGTCATTAGGCCATGTCAGAAAAATTCGGACTGTATTAAATATCTGCTAATGTGCTAGCCAATAGTGTGTCTGCCAAGCCACATCGGCCAGCATGGATTATGATTAACACTCCTCTCCCTAGAGGAAAACCTTTGTTCCAGGGCTAGTAACAAATGTTCTTTAATTATTACCATTCATTGGCATCGGACAATTAGAGTCAAGTAGGTATAAAGTAGAAATCCACGAGCGCGGCTGGATGTGCGAGGTCTTGAACAAGTGTTAAGAAAAGTCGACAAACCGCACCAACCTTGACTGCGTACTACAAATTGTGAATTGTAGACTTTCGGGATTCGAACACATTATTAATAAATCAATCGGGACCCTCGTGACCAAGACCAATTTGCATTGGTCTTGGTCACGAGAAGACTAGAGTAACGCGGGTGACAATATAGGCGAGAGCGCGTAAATGCAACCACCCACTCTTGACCTTATTAAACTATAGGGCTGTGACAGCCCTGCAAAAGCACAGTAATCTGTTCCATTTGTTTTTATATGGCATTGATGATAATTAACGATATCGGCAATTCGGCGCAAGCCGTCCGACAGTAAGTGCCATTAAATCTGTAGCTATTAAATACATTAAATTATGTGACGCAGAATATATGATACTCATAGTACCCACCAGGAAGAACTGCCATGGAGCACAGCCTTTTTGGTACCATATATAACCAATGCAACTTTGCAAAAAGTCAAGGTAAATAAAATATACGAAATATTTCTTCTATTCTATCTTATAGCTGGTATAAAGACACAACGTTAAGGCACAGGAGTAACCAAATTAAGTACGTTGCGTTTGATAAACTAATAGACGTCCCGGAATATTTAATACTGGGATGAACGGTGAAATGTAATAATTCTGCGATTAACGCAATCAAGCTCATAAAAAACAGTTAAAGTTAGTTCAGCAGTAGGAGGACCTCAGCGATATACAGCAGAATCGTATGTAAAGAATATGGGATAAATCGCGAAAGCCTAGAAATTACTACTGCTACAAAAATGTTTGCACCCATATGATAGGTTCTATATATTTACTTAAGCCAGCTAAGCTAACACCGGTTAGGTCTCTTTGTCGTCACGTCTCGCTGTAATCGTTTCTCAGACGGGACAAGTTATAGTACTGTTCGTAGATTACGTTCTCGAAGTTAACCAGTTCGAACGTCGACACTTACGCAATAATTATGCATTCGTAATGCGATTGTGTGTTCTGAATAAGCAGGCGAGTTCTCATGTGACTGTCTCAAGTTCCAAGAATGCCGGCTTTCTGGCGCCGGTTAGGTGACACCGCGGTGACCAGGTATTTCTTGAGGTATTTCTAGCTTTCTATCTCAGGTAATGCTACAGTTGTGCGGAAGATGATTCTTCATAATTTGAAATGTGAATTATGCTGGAGGAAAATGCTGAGAATATCATGGACTCGATTGAGAATCAACATTTTCATACTAAGCGAACTTAACATCAACCAACGCCTTTCTTTCATCGTACAGGGTCACAATCTCAGTTTCTTTGGAGATGTTTCGCGGCGAGGAAATGAGTCTGTGGATCTCCTAGTTGTCAGGGAAAAGTGGATGGTACCAGGGCCCGCGGAAGATTACCCATACGTTGGACAGACCAAGTTAAAGCTGCTCTGGATGGGCCACTCCATGAATGTACCAGAAAGGCAGCGGTATGAGATCAAGTGGCGACGGATTGTCAAGCGTGCCACTACTCCCAATGAAACGACCACGACCACTTTGTCAGTGTCACAGAGACAGAGTGTAGCGACTAAGAAGAACATAATAGTCACACATAACATTGAAACAATTACATAACCTAAATTGCAATCAACATCATCATCATTGTCATCTCGGCCATATGACTTTGACTAGACTTTACCCTCCCCCATACATTGCAATAAGCATCACGATGGCCTTTTGTGATAACATCCACTAGTTATGTACTCTTAATGAATGAAACTAATCAAAACCTAATCGAAACCTGAACAACTATAATAACGATTTAATCTCAGGCGTATTATCATATTTTGATCCTTATGTTCAATAATTTTCAGAATTTTGTATATATATTTTTAACAATATTTTTTATTTCTTTCACTATTATTATACGATATTGTGGGCACATTGTCGTACAATAGTAGACAAGTAACAATAACACGAACAAGCTAAAAGTCACTACAAAAATCCAATGAAATAGCTCGTATTCTATTCACGGTTAAATTCAAATTTGTATAACTCCATACAACGCTGTCACTAATATTAGCTGAGTTTTATTCTGTTGCTAGCCAATTGCGGGTATTTTATTAGGCACCGGCACAGATAGGTAATAAGTGGAGACTTATTTTACCTAAAACTACCCGCGAATTTAATAAAAACATCTAATTTTTGCTGGTCATACTAATTTAGACTTAAGCGTAACCATACAAGAATCTTAGTTATCGTATTTTCCAGAATCTTAGCTAAGTGTAGTTGAATAAGCGAATCTCTACCACTACAATGAAATATGCGCCGACTCGTACTATTGCCTATTTTCCTTTGTTTCATTGTACATATTTCGTTATTCCGGCCACCGGAGAGGTTAATCCAATGTTAACATGTACGCGATTATTCTTCTCGTTTCAAAACATGAATGAAAGCCAGGTCCATTGTAGCCAATGGAATATTACCATTGAACGGCGTCGGAATGGAGCTGTTTGCCTTTCCCACGGTTAGCCCACGCAGTTAGCGCCTCCATCGAGCCAACATCGTAGTACCCTTACATGGAAGTATACTTTGATATGAACTTGGTTGACCTGCTAATTTCGATACGTGTGAATAATTGTTCTTGGTGCAGTGTTACTCTAGATTCATTGGAAGTAAGTCTCTTGCTCAATGAAACAAACTAATATTGCTAGGCTTCTGGGCACGATACCAACATCGGTAGTGCGTTAGAGCATTTGAGTTATATATAGGCTGACAACAGCAAGTGGATTTCTCAAATAATAATAATATGGGACAACATTCACACAAGGTCTTCAGGTCCCAAACTAGGCAGAGCCTGTACTATGGTAACCTGATGACTGATATATATACTTAAATACATACTTATATATATACTTACATACATATACACACCTAATAATAATATATAATGTTATTGTAGTAGCTGTAGTATTGTAATTAGTTGTCAGTATTTTATTACCAAGGTTTCAGCCCTATTATAAAATATTGTAACAAGTTTGAAAATTAAGATAGAGTTCAAATAGCTACAGCTACATTTTCATGAATGATAATTGATAATTTTATATAGTTATTGATTTGCGGGTACTTTTACGTAAAATAGACGCATAGTTACCTATTCTAATTTGAATTTTAGAGTGAAAAGGATCTGTAAAATTAGTAGGTATATGAAATATTTTAAATCAACACGCATCAGTATTTGTCCCGCTATCTCTGCCTGTAAACACCTGCGAGCCTCAGTAATATCATCGGCTCAATCGCTAGTAGACAAATTGCTAGATTTAGAATAGTAGATTTTTAAAATGTCTTAAAAATCATGTGTAAGAGACAGAACTTTGTTTTTTTCAGTTTTGGTATCTTTGGTTCAGCATAAAGGAATAGTCAAGAGTCAACATCCGGTTAAGTATAAATTACTCGGTATTTTTATTTTTAGAAATAAAATGTTTTTTTATATTCAAAACACGTAAGTAGGATGTATGATGTCTCTTTCAAAATAATAAGAACATCATACGAAACTTAGTCTGGTATATAATGTTTAGATAAAGAAAGAAAGTGCAGTATCACGTGACCATAATTTATGAAGCGGTGATAGCCACGCGGTGGGCCCGTCGGAATCGTCGGATGTCAACCTGACGGATGCTGGTTCGATCCCAAGCGGCATACCGGTAAAAGCAATTTATTATTAATAATATAATATTTTGGTTATAGTTTCGCGTAAAATACTTCTGGTAGAATGCATCGTGTTACGCCCTCCCGTGAACTATCTATATTCAGAGATTACTTAAGTTTATATACGAGTACAATATGGCACATTTTTGCACAACATTATCAGGGAGTATCTAGACCTAGACAAACTAATCGATACACATGTGTGTGTTATTCCTAGGAGCTTGTTAAGTGGATGTAGCCGTCAATGCCTACGCTCGAAAATGGTTGTTTATTTGCGTGCAATATGATATAATACTGATTAAGCCTGACTGATTTTGATAAATGATCAACTCTGTCAAACCAAACATTCCAAGCAAAGGTAAGCTAAGTATAAGATTCACTTATGATGAGAAAGGAAGAAAAGACTTTTCTTTTATACAATACGTGTGTAAAATATCTAATATTGCACTTTAAATTGTAGTTAATTAATTGCTACACCAAAGAGGAAAAGGTAAAATATATATAACAAATATGTACTTTTTTAAATTTCATTAAAATCTGACAAGCGGTTTTTCAGTTACACTACAATAACTGAAAATTGCTACGAAAACCTCGACGATATTATAGTTGCGGGTGAAAATATCGGAGAGCATACACGATGACAATTGATCTCGTGAGTAACAAAAGAAAATGGGGAAATTTTTTTTTATTTTATTTATTTATTTTATCTACTAATCCTAGTGAGGGAGTATGCGTGTAGCATACTCCCTCACTAGGATTCCCTGCATCGCAGGGGGCATGGACATACACAATCATATCACACAAACATCCAAGACTCGGGACAAATACCTAACGCATAAATCTTTGCCCCTGCCGGGATTCGAACCCAGGCTCCCCGTGGACCAAAAATTACGCCACTGACGACTAAGCCACGGCGACCTCTGACAATAATAAAAACAACAAAAAAAGAATTGGCGAAATTGGTTCAGCCGTTTACGAAATGGGGATTCATTTTCATATTTTATTTATATAGGTAGTTGTTCTATAAAAAAAATGTAATAAAACCGCATTTTTATGAGGGAAGTGGATACTCTAGACACGTTCGCGATGACGCGTTGATGGTAAAAGGAACTCTGCAACAATTTACACACGTTATGTTCTCGCTGAAATGTTTTATTATATGAATAACTAGCTGCGCCCCGCGGTTTTACCCGCGTGGTGATGAAAAACTGTGATGATATTGATGATGAAAATAACTAAATGTGTAATCCAGGGTATAAGCTGTCTACATACCAAATTTCATCCGAATCCGTTCAGCCGATCTGGCGTGATTGAGTAACCAACATCCATCCATCCATTCATCCAAACTTTCACATTCATAATATTAATGGGATAACACTCGACAACAATATACTTAAATATGTTGTATACATATATATATAATAATGTAGATAAAATGATGTCGGATAAAGATGTTTAAAAAATAAATAACGGCCAATTGACAGAAATAGCAAGTCATATTCAGGTGATGTTGTAATAAAAATATTTGGGTCAACTATAAAATAAACTTATTTTATACTGTATACTTATACATCTAGGCGTTTGACCACTATCTCACTTGATGGTCAGTGACGATGTGGTCGAAGATGTTATCGCGCTAGATCTAGAATGCTTACTGGCTCTCATGGACAGCAGTTGCAGTCCAGGCCTGAACACACTATGTGCTTGATGACAGTTTTTCAATTTTGAGGGTGGTAGCTAGCCAGGCGGGGACTCGAAAGTACCCTAGCACCATGCTGAGAATTTTATTCACCGGAAGCTCAAGCCATTGATGGGGATCGAACCAGCGTTCGTCTGTTTGACAGCCGACGCTCCCACAGTTGAACAAATATTTTTTATTATTTTTGCAATATATTCAAACTAGGACTAGGATTTTGGACGTTTTTATAAGTCAAACCCATAAAATACTTTTACAGTGGTAATGTGTGAAGGAAAGTACCTATGCTGTTACATAAATTATAGATCATTTGGTTTTTCATATGAAAGCCAGAGACATAATAAATTGTCAGGAACAACTTTACGAAAATAGTAAGTGATTGTAATATTTACTAAGGCCAATGGTTTCATCCGCGTGGACTACGGTTTTTCGTTGCCACAGTTATTTTTTTGAGGTAAAAGTACCCTACCTACCTACCCTTATGTGCTTTTCCAGCCATTCTGGCGTAAGAGAGTAACGGACATCCATACATCCATCCCTACGAACTTTTGCGTTTTTAGTACCTACATAGACGAATATAGACTTTGTCTATGGTACCTATACAGAAATAAGACAATGGGTTGTTATGTTCGAATGCCCGTTCGAACTAAGACGGTTTTGAGGATTAAAGCTCAGAACATATAAGACATCCTATTGTAACGTAACAAAATTCCAAGTATAGGCTGCGGATAGGTTAAATAAGTAGTCTGGCGATTTTTTACTTAGAACGACTTTTTTGAGGCAAACATATTATTGATGTTCTACCTATATACATATATTATTACCTAAGTATTATTATCGATTCAAGTTTCAATACAAAGCAAATCATTGCACAAGTTTTATACGTTTGCCAGAAATTATACTCAATCACCTTTATTATGAGTACAGTGACGCCACGTTCGGCAGGAGTGGGTACTAACGAGGCCCCAAGGCTGATTCTGACACACGCACGACCTTGGTGCAATTTCCAAAGAGACTAAAAATGTAGATTCTAGAATACCTAATATGTATATTAGTCTGACTAATAAAATGTGTATTATAGAGACTGTTGTGTGTGCCGGAGATAAATTTTGTGCAGTCATGAAAAGCTATCTATATTCAGAATAAGATTACAAATCGTAAATAAACAGGAGCCTCCTGAGATATAAGCAAATTATCAAAACAAAGTTAGTGTACATGAAGTCTTTTTCTAATCAACTATAAAGTAATTTTGCCGCGTTACACAACAGGCCCTGTGGCGCAACGGATAACGCGTCTGACTACGGATCAGAAGATTCCAGGTTCGAATCCTGGCAGGGTCGCAACGTTTCTTTTGTGATTTTTCTACGTAATACTATTATTTATGCATACAACTATAACATTTAATCTAATTACTCATGGACCACACCACCCTCACAACGGGCCGTTTTTTATAAAATTTAACGAAGTTTGGTGCACATGTATTTTTATCATCAGTGTGTTATGTGTTAAGTTAAGAGTTTCAACAAATAAATAAATTGTCAACTATCAGATGTGTGCCCCCTGATTTCCAGAAAACAGTGGTCAAATTGTTAAATGGATAATATTAGTATGTATTAGTGTAGCGTTTGAATTTCTCTGCTACCACGAATAATTGATTTCGTGTTTCACAGAATTCACACTTGGGCTGTTTAAAAAATTTTTGGAAAACTTTTATGCATCGATATACGTGCGAATTACAGAATTAAACATTTCAAAACGTATAAAAACAGTATATTCTAAATGCCTCTTCATTTGTACCCATTCTAAATAGATTAACAAATAAATAAATCTACACACCCGTAATACTCCTTGATAAACCCATTTGTCAAACATGAAAGAAAAAAATAACGCGTTAAAATATGAGTGGTCCGCAAAAACTAGTAACACTGATAAAACTCACGAGATCTTCAACGATGACGAGTTTACAGCGACATGCGATAAGATTATATCGCTATGCGTCAAAATATTATGGCACTTCAAAAGATCTACACTTATTACTCGGTTGAACGCTTTTTAAAACTCGTAAAAAAATAAAGATAAAATTAGAAAACTAATATAATAACTAATAAGAAAGATGTAAAAAAATATGATTATGCGGGTAAACTTTGCTTTGGCCTCGTCGATCTACAGTCTATACTTACTAACTGTTTTTAACCGACTTCAAAAAAAGGAGGAGGTACTCATTTCGACCCGTATGTTTTTTTTTTACTTATGTTTGTTACCACATAACTTCCGACTGGATAAGCCGATTTTGATCGTTCTTTTTTTATTTGATTTATTTTTTCCCGTGTGGCCCCATTTAAATTTCATCAAAATTGGACGAGCACTTTTTGAGTGACAATTGATCCCATGAGTAACAAAGGTCACTAAAACGAGTGAAAAAAAAAATGTTTACCAAAAAATGGAACCGACTTCAACACTCAGAAGTATGAAATAACTTGTCGGTTCCATTTTTTGGTAATTTTTTTTTTTATTCGGACAATCTGCCTATCTGCCATGTGAACTGTCATGGGCAAACCTCACTCTAACTTTCAGGTAAACTACTATCCCACTTAACATTGACACTAATGTTTTAAAAAGCAAGTATTTATTTGTATAAATAAAATATATTTTAAGAATGACTGGCTAATCTGTGTTTTTAAGTTAGAAATATAATTTTCTACACTGACATTCTAAAGAAATTAAAAAAATGTAGGATGTAAAGAGTAGTAATTGAATATGGCAGTGGGCTGGACTCATGGTATTTATCTTACCGATGGTCAAATAGACGTGCAGTTAAAAGAAAAGTTGAGAACACTGGGAAGTTTAACGTGATATTTTTTTTTTATTTCAAGATACTAAGATATTACGATATACATATTTCAAGATATTAAGATACTATTACTGTTGTGTTGTCTATTTCAAGATAGACTATGTAAGTAGTTAATAATTTGGCGATTCGCTTGTATATCGACCGAATCACTTACGTATATAACACATTTCTTTGAATTGGAGGTTAGGGTTATCTTAATAAGGATTTATGTATTGTTATTCATATTTTGTTATTCTTACAATACCGCCGCCCGGTTCGATGCGACATTCGTTATCTCCACCGTCCCAACGTCTATTTCAGTACAACCGCGGTACATCAGAACTTTTATCAGTTCGGGGTCAAGAGCGCGACTTCCGCCAGATAACAGAACAACGCACGATAACAACCCAAAATTATAACATTTATACCAAACCAGTCGCAGCATCCCTTACATATTATATTTATTGCTTTGCACAAAAAAAATATCGGAAAGGGCTTTCAAAAAACATGTTTACGAACATGATAAGATACTCATTCGATACTGACGGCACAGTCGTGCTCTAAAAAATGAAGATAATTTTTTCGTTTGCTCGTGAAATTTTGAATGTTCTTTGCTTTTAGTCTGTGGCTGGCATGGGCAAACATCCTGTCCGCGCTCAAATATTGGTCCATCTCGTCACCGACAGTTGTCATTTTGTGACAAACCGACGGACGTTGTGGACATGCGCTAAATACCTGTCAAGTGTAAACTCTCCCAGAGATCTAAGTACATCCTTTATATCGTTCTCGCTACAAAACCGTAAACAAACATAAACGGTTTACAGGCATTCCTTATGTAAACTATTGAATGATAAATACTTATTAAGATTAAAATATACAACGCTTATGAAATGAAATAAAATAATTTTAATCGTAGATTTCGGGTATACAACATTCTAAATGAGTTATTTCCTGCCAAAATCTGTTTTTACAGACGTATAAGTGTAAAGAACATATTATTATATAAGTCCTTAAAAATATAAATAATTATGAATAATTTAAAGTATAATGCGCACAGGCTTTTATCACAATCATATTGTATAGTACAAAAATTCGTTTAAACTATAGAAACATTCCTCAGTTAACCACCGCATAACCGCATCAAGTTAATCTTAAATGCACTCAATGTCAAATTATTTGAATTTATTGCGAATTTTGTTATAATAATGTAATCTTGTTGTAGATCTATATGAATATATAAATTATACACATAATTATTGACATCTTATGCTAGGAGTTTTCAACGAACAAACTTGTTGCAAAAGGGGCATACTTAAATACAAATAAAAATACAATCTCGAACATTTAAAGTAGGTATAGAGGTAAAGGTCAATATTTTGTTATTTCTAAAATAAGCTCTACATGATCCTATTTGCCGTAAGAAAATAGCTCTAGATGTCGGTGTCACATACCCCCGATTCCTTACTTCCGTAATATTTCTAGCGTAACAAGTACCATATGCATACCTTCGTTCTGTCTGCCAGTGTCAACCTATCCTTAAGCATAACTTCGTTCTGTCTGTCAGTGTTAGCCACACACACAATGCATATAAAACGTAATGGCGCTACAATACATCATGAATATATTATCTCATCAATTCTTCAGCCAAACATCATATTGCGACACAGGGAATCCTAGTGCGGGGGTCTGAGTGTGATAAATAAAAAATAAAAAATATTGCTTGCATTCCTGAAGAGCATGTCGACGTCATTCGTCGCGACACTCGCACATCATGATTCGCTTTGCCCAGCCGAGTCGGATTTCTTCGTCATCCCCTCATATTCATGAGGGGAATACGGACCAAAATAAATAGATCTATCATATCATAATTCGAAAGAATGTACCATCTAAGCCTACTTTTAGATAACGGTATATGGTGCTTACTTATGCTCGAAGGGTGCTTAAGATCAGTCAAAGAACATGTATCACTTAAAATCAACGTGCATAACCATTATTCATACCCAAATATTGGTATCGAAATTCGAAACTATGGCGTCCACCGTATCTCCATACCAAGTTTCATCGAAATCGGTGTAGCCGTTTCAGCGTGTAACAAACATACACACGTACACACAAAGTTTCGTATTTATAATATTAGTACGATAGGATAGGATGAACGACACTCACTTAGCCAAAAATGAATAATTTATGATCTTTTACTTTAGTGTAGTTTTTATATTATAGACAAACGGCTACATAGAAACTACACTATATTAGACTACATTTGAGACTAATTCTCAGTCTTGTTATATTTTTTCTTCTCAATCATATTATTGGTTAGTTTTTTGAAAGCCATTCGTCTGTATGAAATAACATTGTAACATTACTCATACATACGTTAATGAACAGTAGATGTAAACATTACTCCCATTTAGGGTCCTTTCACACGGCACGTGGCGTGGACACGGTCACGTTATCGGGTCGCGTGTCTCTTGTGAACTCGCCTTTGGCCATGCGCATACACCATTAAAAATATTAAAGATATGTACATAACAAACAGAGCTGTATGCATTTTTAAAGTTATATGAGTCACTAATTTATTGTAGCATTGTATTATTCATTATTAAAAAAATGTAAAACTGCATGTCATCATCACGTTTTCAGCCGCTTTACTCTGTATAAATTTTATATTTCTAATGCTACCTACAGACAAATCTTTGGCGAATTTGCCGGGAATGTTTTAATGTGCTACACACGTTTTATATGTAATTTGGTGTATATCATTAGACATGTACTTTCTCATTATCACACTGTTTGTAGAGGCTTTTCTAGGGGCCCCATGATACAGGCTGTCGGTTAGCTTGGTTAATTGTAAATAAAAGACTGTCTTAAACACTTTATTGTAAGTTGGGGTCATAAGTTGACTTAATCTAAGTTAGTAAATAAGTTGTCTATAAGTTGAGGGGCCATTATATATATAGACTGTAATTCTATATACTATCATTTAATATCTAGTACGGCCAGAATCTGGTATACTACGACTGAAAAGGCTGCCTTATCATCGCTATCGATATTTCATTCGGACAGTCGGAAACACGAGAGCTTCCGTTTCGCCACGTGGACACATATCCGGTTGTATGCAAACCGAAACCAAGGGTACAGTCATTATGTGGGAAAACTTTATCGATTTGTTGATAATTCCAAAAAAGTGACGCGTATGTACTAGGTTATATGGATACATATATGTATCAAAAATTCAATGTAATCCTTCGTCGGTTAAAACAAATCCTAGAAAAGGAATAAATGAAAGCATGTGGCTATAGAAGCATAGATGTCTACAATTTGAATGTTGGCTTATTCGAATGTAACAAAAAACGATGATTGCCTAGGCCGTTTTATCATCATAATCATTATCATCATCATGATGATGATATTACGGCCGACCTAGGATTAACTGAGATTGTTGACCAGCTCTCAAGAACAGGTGCCCGTAGACGCCATTACAGGCGACAGATTTTTAACCAACTTCAACTTCTTCAACAACAACTTCGTTTTTTTTTGTTTGTTACTGAATGGGTGAACGGATTTTGATCGTTCTTTTTCTTTGATAGCTAGTGCTTTCCGTGCGGTCCCATTTATTATTAGTTGTAAATTATATATTATATATATATTCATTAAAATCGGTCAAGCGGTTTTTGAGTTACACTCCAATAACTGAAAAGTGCTACGCATACGGCGATGATATTATAGCTGCGGGTGGAGAAATCGGTCAACATACACAATGACTATTTTTTTTTAAACTTGAGGGTAGTAGCTATTCAGATAGCTAGGTACTACAAAGTATCCTATTATCACGCGATTCTCGCCTGTATGGTATTTCAATCTGCAGATTCTCACACAAAAATAATAGTTATGTATGTTGGTACTCGTTGACGCTTTAAATGCTAACATAGTTCTCCAGTCCAACGTACATAGGATGAATTACGGAAAACGTGCTTGCTCCATTTGCCAAATATTTCTTTTTTCTGTACGAGAGAGCGTCAGAGAAGTTTTGCTTTACCCTCAGCGATATCGAGGGACCCCAAATGCGTTTATAGCCCGAAATGTCACGTCCCGAAATCGAAGACGTTCATTCAACCTTAACTGCAATTTATAATTCATCATCGAATGTTTTCACTCGATTTCAACTGTGATTTATAATGCAACAACGTAAACTGTTTTAGTACGCAATTTGTGGAGGGCTACTAAGAATCCAAGTTCTTAAAATAGTTAGTCAAAACTAGTAGTCATACTCGTAGTCCTTATAGCTACCAATAGCTTAAATACCTACCATAAAAATAATGATCCAAACAGAAGCCACGAACAATGAAAGACGTTAAAATGTCCACAAAATCATCTTCATGTCAGCCATAGAAAGTTCATGGCTGGACATAGGCCTCCACCATAGATTTCCACAAGGAATGGATGAATGCGGTCCGTATCCCCACTCTTGCCTGCGATTTTGGTTAGGTCGTCTGTCAACAAAATAAAACGCGACTAATTATTGACAAAGAAAGTTCTAACACTGTTTACTATGACTAATAGCTGATAAGTCGTGTCTTGACATTTTTTGTATGTAGTCAGGTCATCTCTCCGCTATGATAACAGGCGGGTGACAGATTCGTGGTACAGCGCGTACTGCATAATTGACTAAATAAACTAAGTTTATGACTCATCGACAACCTCGAGGAAACACTCGAGTCAACAAGGAAACCTACCTTAACTAAACATGGATTAGGGAGTTAGGTAGGGAATAATGAACAAGTAGAATGTCCTACTTTGCTGTTATAATTATACTTCGTGCTTCGTCCTCGAGATTAGTAACCTGAAATAGAATATCTTTATACATTGTAGTAACGCCTACGTGACACCACTCTTTGCACTAAGTTGAGAGTTTTTTTTTTTTTTTTTTTTTTTTTTGTTTTGGAGGGTACTTTCTACTCCTTGCTCTTTCCCGTCGCTCATAGCGTCATTCGCTTTTTAGTGCTCCACCACTCAACACTATATTTTAAACTCAGTGCCGGTTTGATTTTTTCGAAGTGTTAACCGCCCCTAGTTAAAAATTACGACAAGGAAACGCGAAATAGAATATGATATCGCGAAAAAAATAAATAAATAATAATAATAATAATTCAAGGAACTGGAACAGAAGCTAACAAGTGATGATTATCAAAAACTCGTATCATCGAGTATTCGTCGTCTTCCCATCGCAAGAAGCATCTCCTTCTTCACCAATCTCGCCAGGTAATTAGCATTTTAAGACTCAAGTAATCAGTATTCGTGTAATGTTCCTAGTACCTACCTACTTTGTCTACATAAACCCGGTTTGCGTGTAATTCTATGGGAATTATATCTTACTGGATAGTACGTAGACGCTATTAATGTGACTCGAGCTGTACTTGGGACTGTCTCACTACATGCCATATAATCATAGTTCATAGTTATTTATTGGGTAAAATTTGTTTACATGTCAAAATTATATAAATGTAGACTATAAGTAAAAGCTTAAATTACAACTAACAGTAAAACAGTATTTTTATCGAAATACATAAATATCTAAAGACGATTATAATTATTAATATATAATATAATATATTATACATTGGAACATATCAATGAGTCCTAAATTGGAATGGATTTTATCGCACCGGATAGTACGTAGATGCTATTAATGTGACTCGAGCTGTACTTGGGACTGCCTCACCACATACCATATAATCAGTTTGCGTGTACTCCTGTGGGATACATCTTACTGATTCACTCGGTACATAAACTAGTTGGTTTGCTTGTAATTCTGGGGGAATTTTACCGTACCGGATAGTACGTAGATGCTATTAATGTGACTCGAGCTGTACTTGGGACTGTCTCACCACATGCCATATAATCAGTTTGCGTGTACTCCTGTGGGATACATCTTACTGATTCACTCGGTACATAAACTAGTTGGTTTGCGTGTAATTCTGTGGGAATTTTATCGTACTGGATAGTACGTAGATGCTATTAATGTGACTCGAGCTGTACTTGGGACTGTCTCACCACATGCCATATAATCAGTTTGCGTGTAGTCCTGTGGGATACATCTTACTGATTCACTCGGTACATAAACTACTTGGTTTGCGCGTAATTCTGTGGGAATGTTGCCTTACCTAATAATATCTTTCGCATTTTATGATGACTATCGGAGGATAACAGTACATGAACCGAACTGTATGCGTAATTTATCAATTTACGCTGTCGAACTTCACATCTACCCTCGAGCTAGTATATCACTAACAAATTTCGACGCCATAAAGGCAGAAATAATCTAAGTGCGCCTACCGAGGAGGAAGCGCCTAGCGGGGATGATTTGGAATTTATGATGTACGTCTTAGACGAAGGCCATTAACTACATCAGCGGCTGCCTCAGCAGCGGCATGAGCTGGGAACCCACAAATGTGAGTTCACCATTTGAACGTCGTGCGTATGAGTCCGCGACCGCCACAGCGGTCGACGTCTGCGCCCAGTGCCGGGGTCGCACCCGCTACTGGGAAAATCGTTCAAAAAACTCCAGCGGCGGGGCCGCTAATCAGTAGAACCCAAGCTGGGGAATATTTAAACTAGAAGAACGAGGCCTGGGCGTGCAGGACGCCCGTGCCGGGACCACCCGCGCGCCCGCGGCGCTGCAGAGACGCGAGCCTGCGCCTCCAGCGCGTTGCGCCGCGAACTACTCGCGGTGCTCGTCTTCTCCGCCAAAACCGACTGGCCGCCAGTAGACACGGTAATGTACGCATAACAATTGTCTGTCTCCCTTTCGTTAACAATGGTCCCTGATATGAAGAATCACTGATTCTACACTGCATTGAAGGTTATAAAATACAATTTACAAACACATTACATTATAATATACCTAATAATAAATCCGAAAAAGAGCAATATGATTCCCTCCACTTCATGCAAGTTTTTAGACCTCACAAGGGTCACCCGTTCTATTATAATAGGTTTGCCAAATGAAAAACGAATTCATGTAGAAAAGAAATAACAAGAATAGAATGGTTTTCTAAAAAGACTAGCTCCCAAGTCAGGAAACTCGCACAGTTGATACGATTACTCATCATCTGCATGTTTGGCTGTCAAATACGGCAGGTTGTATTACTTCTACTTTAAATGGTGGCTCCGCGCCATTATAACTTTTTTACCATTTTCTAAAAAGACAATTTTTAGTCTTTTCAGCTTATTTTATTGAAAGCTTAATTAATATAATAATAATAAAAATAAAAAGACCACATACGAGAACAGTTCATAAAGATTGGTTCTGATTGAACAGGGTTTGAGTTCATTTGTTAATTTATTAGCTAGGAAATACTTTAGATTACCTACCATAATTTTCCTTTGTCAAGGATTCTCGCCGTTACAACGGATGCGCTTGACCTGAGTCATTACCTACATCTAAAGAAGGGAAGTTGAGGGGCGAAAATGTGATTGGTAATATATTTTTTCAGCCCCTAGGTCATCTCTAAAGTACATGCATTACATATTTGTAATATTTTGAATCAACACGTGCCAGTGTTTGTCCCGCCCTCTCGTTCTGTAGACTGCGAGCTTCTGTGGTGTCATCGGCAACTGTTAGGCCGTAATTACTTTTGGCCATAGGATTCGAGACAATAACTACTCCTTTGAAATACTTTCTGACACCTCAACGACGGGGGGCGGCTGCGTGTGGCGGTCAAACCGCTAGCGGCTTCTGGTCGGAACGAAAGCGCAAACTTCACATTAATCAACTTAAAGTATTAGTAGTTTATTTCTCAATCACATTTTTTACAAAACAGCCAACCTGTGAAATTTTACTTCGCGACGACGATGCTACTGCCATTTCATATTCCTATAAACCGAATGGCCAGCATTCAATTCTCTCGCCTAACGCGCATCGCTAATAACATTTGGCCATAGTGCGAATCAAAAAGAGTATTTGTGTTAGCATCTTGTTATCATCGAAAGAAAACATCGTAACGGATGCGGAATCTAGAAAATCCCACCCCGATTAAGAATGTGAACAAAGTAGTTCAGCATTTAAGACTATAGTCAGTAGATTCGGACCTCCCACGGTTAATTTATTTGCGCGTATAGTATTATAAAAATGCAATAAAATAATGTCAAAATAGTAAACAATACATCATGATTCAGAGATCCAGAAGCATTTGAAATAAATGCATTCACGATCCTTCGATCAGATAGTTATTATTTCTACGCGTTCCCCCTGCGCCATACTGCTTAAAATCTGATCAACAACTATATATATATATATATATATATATATATATATATATATATATATATATATCCAATCTCCAATAAAGCAACAGGTATCATTATTGTTCAATCACAAGCTTGGTACCCGATTATTTATTTTTTAATCTTCAATATATAAGCAATTATATTTTCATTTCAACTGCTGGAACATCTAGGCCAATCTGACCCTCGTTACAGGGATATTGTCCGGGGCGCGCTACTCCGACGGGCGGCGCCAGAATCTTCGGATATTAGGCTAGCTCTGTTGTCAGCGAAATCATTTAGGCAGTACAGGCCTTAAATTAGAAAATGACACACCTATTGCAAAGATAATAACATACAAATTTACGTAACCTCTAGTAAATGAGTTATTGATTTCCTAACGAAAATGTTTAACGGTGGTTGTCAATATGGCTTTAACAGTTATAGGGCTGCGCTATCTTAGGACAGTATATGTCAGATAATCATAGAATCCAAAGGTTCTTTAAAAGCCTCATCCGACTAATACCTCCTACACCCGAATGTGATATGACATGGAATCCTGGAAAAGTATTAGACTGCCCAGTGGAACCCAAACAAATGTACTTACCTTTTTAGGACTCGTGTAAAATATATGTATATATATATATATATTGCTAACCTAATTATTCTTATCACAATAAATAGAGTTCAGACTCTATAAAATAAAAATCTACAATATTAACATTTTTAACTAAAATTATGAATAAAATTGAAATTTTGTTGTTAAAACTGACGTGGTTTTGAGACATTATCAATGTATAAAACACGGGAGTTACTCACGTAATAAGTCAGAGGGTTCCGACTATAGTTTCAACCACATTCGGTGGTCTTTTTCAAGGAGAATACGGGGCGCTCGCGGACGCGGTCGCGATTCGCCTAGTAGAAATTGAAATTTCATCGAAAGTAGGAAACATTTAACATCTACTATAAATCCCGTTTTTTTAAAGAAAAACCACAAGCGTCATGCTTAGGCACTAATCTTGTACATAGATAGAACAACACCTTTATGGAAAAGTATCGAATTGTTTGTTAGTTTTATTAAGGCTTATTGTAATAGCTTATATAGTGAGTGACTACCCAAACGATAAGCCACTGGATCAGGTATCAGGTCTTAGGTATTCTACCTAAAGATATACAACATTCTCTGCGACGCGCGGCTACGTTTCGAGCTCACGCGCCGACGGTCAACAGCAACCAGCAGTGCAAGTACAGAACTCGGTTCGCTAAATTTGACGATCGTCAAATTCGTCATATTTTTACGAATTGTACGAGTACAGAACTGAAATCGCAATCGGTTGTCGATCACATCCGGATGACATGATGACATGTCACCTGGACCTCTTCACGTCTCTTTCGATAGTGATATACAAGAACTATTCCTCTAGAAATTCGGTATACAATCGTAAAACAATTCCGAAAGTCTTAACCGGTTAATTGCGTACCGTAAACGGTGCCTTTTATCATCAGCGACTGCTGGCTTTCAGTTTGTCTTCCAGGAATAACATGACTAATACCCATTATTTATATCAAGTAGTTTGTTGCTTAAATTTATCGACATTGTGTTTGAAGTAGTGATATCGCAGATCCCAAACACAGCCGGCCGGAGCCCAAGCTCCAGCACGTTTTCCCAGTTTCTTAATAGAACTATTCTCAGCTTTGTCGAAGCAGAGTTAGCAAAAGCGATTATCAATCCAGATTGAATAGAATAATTGTCTATTAGGAAATTATTTAAGTCTATAACAATATCACTATGAAATTTAAATGTAACAAATTGTATACACATCAATTGTGATTTATAAATTTGTAAGTCGGAAAACAAAACTTGTGTTTTTTCACATGTTTTGTTACATAACAGGCAGCGTTAACGATTTCCTAAACACGCTATCTCTCAAAGTCTACAATGTATAAAGATATTCTATTTCAGGTTACTAATCTCGAGGACGAAGCACGAAGTATAATTAGTGATTAAACGAACTTACCTGTAAGTGAAGTTCTATCATAATTATACGAGTGCTTCGTCCGAAGAGATTAGTACCTAACACCCGCCCGCCCTATGTAACTATCCATCCCTAAAATGGTTTAGGAAATTATTAACACTGTACCTAATAACATAGTGCAGACTCTAAATTAATGACGCTATGAGCGACGGGAAAGAGCAAGGAGTAGAAAGTACCCTCCAAAACCAAAAAAAAAAAAAAAAACTCTCAACTTAGTGCAAAGAGTGGTGTCACGTAGGCGTTACTACAATGTATAAAGATATTCTATTTCAGGTTACTAATCTCTTCGGACGAAGCACTCGTATAATTATGATAGAACTTCACTTACAGGTAAGTTCGTTTAATCAGTAATTATATCTTCTGATGTGAAATAGAGAGTTTAAACTTATATCTATTTCTGTTTTTGAAAAATCCGCTCTAAGGAGGTTAAACGAATTATCGTTCAATTTCCTTTAGTTGCTGCACTTCACTAATTATTCAGCAATGGGGCAACCTGTGCATTGCAAGTCAAAGGTTAGCTAAGTCAAGTTACACACACACACAAGTTACTACATTACTATTAGTTTCCAAGAGAGAATTATCAGTCAATCACAAACTCTTCTGAAAATTTATAATGTTCCTTGACTACATAATCCCATTGAAAAACCTCCGTCACATTCATGTAAATCGATAAGTCGATCCCATTAAGCAAATGAATCTAATTTTTGAGTCGTGTGTACAAATCATGCGGGCGAGGCCGTACAACATTACAAGTCGGCCAGCTGTCTGCACCAATTTAATAAAAAGGTTTCCATAGTTCGTTAGGAGTAATTTAATAGAAAGGTTTCCCATAGTTCGTTAGAACCCTCGCCTTGCTTTGAAGTTGCACGTGCTCTGTGCAAGTAAGTACAAATAATACTTCAATATTGCAATCGATGCTGAGAGGTGAGGTCCAATTTTCATACTTTCTCTTTGTCTATTATCTCGCTTATTTTGGCACTATTATACCGAACTCCGAATAGAAGCCGTGGTGGTACTGGCCTAGAACAGTACTCCCCCATCTCTTCCCGCGGGTGCCGTAAGAGTCGGCTAAGGGACCACGTACCAGAAGGTGGGCAGCAGCGCCTTCTGAGGATTGGAAATCATACTGCGCTCGCCAACCCGCCTGCCAAGCGTGGCGAGTATTGGAAAATCCCCCCTTTATGGGGAGGCATATGTCCAGCAGTGGACGCACATGGCTCAGAGAAGAAGAAGAAGAATTACCGAACTCGTTAGTGGTATCACTTGTGAATGCGTTAACAGACGTTTTACGAACACAATTCTCCATTTCAGAGTAACAGAAATTTTGATCGCATTGCCAGCCAGATTAAATATCAAAAAGTACATTTTACTCCATAGCCAGAGCCATACAAATATTAAGACAATATCACCACTAACTGTCAAAAGAATGCTTTCGGCGGTTCGACTTCAATTATAACCCTTAATTTTTACTCCATTTGTTTATATTTAGTGTAATTTTATTAAGTCAAACAATATTCGTTTGTAGATATAATAACAAAATCTATTATTGCTTTTAATCTAAACCATTTAATATAATACTTATGTTTTTCTTTTCTTATACCGGGCATTTGTTCGTATACACACTGGCCATACATGGACACTGGCAGAGAAACGCTACATGACGTTTAAAAGCCATAAATTGAAGAAGAAGAAGAATTATAACTATTGTTTGCTACTTGAAAATAAACAGCATACTGCTTTGAGCTTTTTAATCGCTCAATACTTATGATAATAAATAGTTTGGAATAAAATAACTATTTTGGAAGCAGGAATCACTATCGCAGTCGTATCGCAAAGTGTTTTATCTAGAACAATTACTGTGACACAGAGAAATTATAGTTAATGCGGATGATAGTAACGTTATTCAATTGTTTATACGACAGCGAAACGATGATTGTACGGTGCAAGTTATTCGTGCTTCAGTCTCAGGCTAGCTGCAACACTGCTACACGCTATAAACCTTTTTTTTTTAACATTTACACAAGGTCCTCAGGTCCCAAACTAGGCAGAGCCTGTACTATGGTAACCTGATGACTGATATTTACTTATATATATCCTTAAATACATATACACACCCAGACACAGGTCAGACAGACATGTTCATATACACAAATGTTTGACCTGTCCGGGAATCGAACCCGGGACCAGCAGCTCAGAAGGCAGAGTGCTACCAACTACGCCAACCGGCCAGTCAAGTCTATACATGCACCAAGAGGCATGTTCCGGCTAGAAGGGTAGCACCGCTTTGGTAGTCGGTACACTACTTCCTTGCATACTTGGTGGTGACCAAGTATGCAAATAACTATTTGATGACTCACTTCACTTCACTTCATCATCATCTTCATGGAAGGTCATAGGATAAAAAATTTTTTACCGAAAAATGGAACCGACTTCAATGCTCAAAAGTAAAAAATAACTTTTTGAAGTCGGTACCATGATAGTTCAAAAGTAACTATTATCAAAATATAGTGAGTACCGATTTCGAGAAGTTATTTCACACTTTTGAGTGTTGAAGTCGGTTAAGTCGGTAGTCGGTAATTTTTTTTTCGCTTTTTAATGACCGTTGCTACCCTTGAGTAGCAACGGTCATCAATTGTCATTGTGTATGTTCTCCGATATCTCCACCCGCAACTATAATGTCATTGGCATATGCGTAGCTCTTTTCAGTTATTTTAGTGTAACGCATTAACTGCTTGCCCGATTTTGATGAAGTTTAAATGGGACCACACCGGGAAGCACCAAGCTTACAAATAAAAATAATAATGAAATTCGGTTCACCCAGTCGAAAGTTCTAAGTTAACAAACATTAAATATTACAATGTTTATATTATTTAATTAAATTATTTATTATTAAAAATATTAAAAAACATAGGGTCGAATTGAGAACCTCCTCCTTTTTTGCAGTCGGTTAAAAACAAACAACAAGTAATGTATTCCGCGCTATTAAAGAGGCCGGGGAGGGAGAGGGTCGTGATTAAGTTACGTGACATCCGCTCGCTAATTTGTATCGAGCCACCCCCTGCCATCAGCTAAATTGCATTACACCTCGTAATTAAATAGTCTTTGCTTTTATATGAAAACATGGCGTGTTTGCTTTGTGCTGACTCGTGGCGCAGTCTGCACTTTGGAAATTACAATGAAGTTTCATCTACGGAACGTCCAGGATAACTGTGATCTATGCTGACAAGAATAATTTATTATTATTTTATAAAACTCATATATGTCATGGAAATATCTATACTGAAATAAAACTTTTTAAAATAGTTAGAATACTTTAATATTCCAGAATAGTGCCCATATCGGAATCAGAGATTCACATGTGTGATAGGTTACATTCCTTGGTGCATAATGCTTATATACTTACATCAAAACTCTTCCACTTGTTATTATTACTTACTCGCGTATGTTTATGTAACAATGCGCCTTTTCTTTCCTTTACATTTAACCAAAAAAGTTTAAAATCTTTCAAAAAATATCCCTTTTTACTATACCTAAAAAAAAACTATCCATTACGGAGATTTACGTCTCCTTCCATAAAAGTACCGCAAATTGTTATGTATGTACAATGGATTATCAATCAATCAACTTTATTGAACACCAAATAAAAAGACAAAATATTATAAACACTTATAAAAATACTATAACAACAATTGGCGGCCTCATAACTTTACAAACAATGTCTTACAGGCGACCTTAGTATGGGCAGGAATCGCAATATAATACGCAGTAGATGTAAACAAGTATATTAAAATGGATACATACAATGCCTTAAATATCATAATATATACTTATAAATATACATATATAAATACAAACATACACACATATATACATACATGCATACACATAAAGTAAACAATTCATTTTGATTGCATTATTGGATTATTTATCATTCGAAATAAATAAATTGATTGAGTTATTGGAGTGTTTCATAATGAAATGTATACATTTAATTATCGATATAAAAAGCTTCCATATTAAATATATTTATCATTTATATTTAATAAAATACCATAGTATGATAAATCAGATCAAAATCTGTATAACTAACGTACGAATGTTATCGTTCCCAATAAACTACGTTCAGAGCGCTGAAATGTTTATCTTGAATTCGTTACTTTATTCACGAACATAATGAACTAAAAGCTTCTCTCAACGCGCCAGTCGGCTTATACACTCCGAAACGTAAACAATAACATTGGAAACTTTTTAACACGTCATACACTGTATTTGGAGTACAGTATATGGTGTACCGTACACAGAGTGTACTTATTTCGATAGAAATAGGACACAGTAATAAGCCTGACTCTGACTGTATTGCCTTACATGATGCTTGCCCACTGCACCCGTGGCATAGACATTCAATAAGTCATCGTCGTGCCTCTTCACCTTCCTAAGGTGATACTTACCTGAGCCATAACGCCAGGCTATTTTAACCTTTATTTTTACTTTACAAAAGGAAGAGGGTCTTCTGTTGTATTAGAAATCTATTGTAAAATCAACAAATTATCATAAGTTTTTTAAAATACTCTCTATGTCTATTTCTGAAATCATAGTGTCTTTGTATGTAGTGAGTAATTATTGTATATTGTTTATCTCAGTGGAGTGAATACGTAAATGCATTTAGCGGTTTTTGAAAATCGTTAACCTTCATGGTTTCAGGCCATTTACCTTTTTTTTTAACTGTATAGATCTAGCGTTGGACCACTATCTTACTTGATGGTCAGTGAAGATGTTATCACGCTAGACCTAGAATGCTCACTGGCTCTCAAAGACTGCTGCCTGAACACACTATGTGCTTGGTGACAGTTTTTCAAACTTGAGGGTGGTAGCTAGCCAGGCCGGTATTCGAAAGTACCCTACCACCATGCTGGGAATTTGATAACGGTGTTACCTTCACCGGAAGCTCAAAAACAACCGGCTTATGGTAACATTTTAAGTATAGCTAACAGGTATAAAGTTCTTCACTTCTCTGCAGTCCCCGTGATGTTTATGTTGTTTTGGTAATTTTATGGCGTATAGATGTACCGTTGGGAACACATCAGATGTAGCCCCAGTATTTACGAGTATTCACTTTGCGCCATTGCCGTCAGCAGAGGCGAATAATTCGGGTTGTTGTGAGAATACACACGCACGTGCGCGATCAAGTGTGGTGCAAAGTACCGCACGAATACTGAACTAACAGGTTATTTTTATGATTTTTCAAACTATTATGTATTATATATATAAAAAGACTTAGTGTTTATTATATTTTATTAATACGATCCCATTGCTAGGGTCACGGCCCTGCCTCATAGAGAGGAGTGTTGGCCATAAGCCACCACGCTGCCCAATGTGGGTTGGCGGATAGGCAAGTCCAATGCCACAATTTTCAGGCTGCCTAATGGCTTCTAACATGGCCAAACAACTGTTATCTAGTGAATCTATTCAGCTGATTTTGTTGAAAGTCCTGCATGTAATAAACATGAACTGAAGAGAACATAAGAGATATAATAGTTCATGAAGGTTAAATCTGATTGAACAATATTTGATTTCAATTGCTAGTTTATTGCTGAAAAATTATTTTCGAGCGACTATAATTTTCCTTTTTTAAAAACTCTCGCGATAACGACATAAGTTCTTGGACAGTGTCTTATATTTTTATATATTCAAACAATGACTTGTATAATCAAAATGTTACCAATAAAAATGACTATATCATAAGAAAAGAAATGAAGTAGATAAAAAAGTGATAAGTATTTTTTTTGAGCCTGTATGTTTTCTATATACTTACTACTTTTTGGTAACATTTTAAATGGAAACGCATCAGTATTTGTCCCGCCCCTTCTGCCTGCACTGAATTACGCCTATTGTCCCAATTCGGTATGAAGATATTTCATAACATCAAACAGTTTTTGGGGCATACGTTCAAGATGAGAGGCAACGGGAAAATTGTAACAAAAGCGGGTAACACGGAGACACGAATACAAAATGTATATGTGATTTTTTTTTTAATTTCCGTATAATTGTACCATACGCTTAAACAAATATGCATAGGCAGGGCAGTCGGCGTGGGCGGCGGCGCCACTGTTGAGATTATGATCGTGCGTGGATTATGATTAATAGACACTAGCGCATGCACATATTACTAGTACATATCGTACTATCGATACTATTCGCATCCCATAATATAGTTGCTCTTCGCAGGATTATATATCGCGTACTTGTCCATACAAAAAGAAAAACCTTTTTTCTCCCTTGAAAATTGTCCAATTTCGTTTCTTTTTTTAATTTCATTTATACGCCTTATTTTTCCCAGTTTTTTTTATATCATTTTAAAGTTACAAGCATCCCACCAGTCAATGTTTGCGCTGAAACTGTGGTTAATTAATGTCAATATTGATCAATACACATTTTTTTTAATATAGTAAAACGTCCAAACCGTCATCCATCCAACAACTTATGTCAAGCGATTGACATAAAAAAACAACAATCAAAAAACAGTTACTATTTAGAGAGGGAAAATGGTTTGCCTCGGAACGTAAACTCTTATAAAATGTACTTATAAATCTCACGACCAGCAGCTCTCTCTATCGGTTGCATTGGGGTTGGGAGATAGACGCTGTGATATCAAATACGTTTGTTCTATATATACGCGAAAACAGTGTTTGATATAGAATCTCCTTAATAGAACATTCTGTAGCAGCTGACCATTCTTTTGGAATATGTGGCCCTCAGATTACAGAACAAACGGGGGTCTAAGCGTACATTAATGACCAGAAGACTAGTTGTGTCTGACAGCACTCTTCAGCAGTGTAAAATTATGTGTGTTGTATGGTGTGAAAGATTGCCAGGGTAATCAAAATGTCCCACTACCTCATGTAAGCTTTTCAAATATGTCACCACTACCCAGGTTACCATATTTTCGCCGCTTCAATTGCTCCGACGAATGATATCGTTAATGTTAGCGTGGCGGAAAATTTGACCAACACTTCTGGAACAAGAAAACCCGTGGTGACCGAGTTGATCAACTACAGTATTACATTGGCAGTAATGGGTTTATAATCAAACGTACAAATTATTTCTGAAAGCAGCGAGGGATTCTACCTTGGCCACAACGGAGAAAACTTTATCACCATGGAGGATACTGAACTTTTCACACGTTCTGATGACTTCTTCGGATATGCTTAATAAAAGCGATACTCTCTTAAAAAATGTTTTCATGGGATAATTCGATTTTCAAAAAAGAACGGATACATAGTTGCGCGCGAATTTTAACAATAATCAGCGCTCTATTTTTTATTAATATGACTTTCTGTTACTGGCAAAAAGGCAGTACACGTATTTGACAGTGACTATGACCAGCTTTATTCTTGAATTGTATTCTTGTTGGAGTACTTTTTATACGATTAACTTTCATACAAATCTCAATCTCAAGTTCAAAACACATTATTCTATAATGGTTAGTAATAAAATGCAGTACAGCATTACTAACCGGTTCATCTGTAGGAGTCATGCTAGTTTACTTTAGATAAGGTTTCTATTATACACACTGAAAATGTCGAGCAGATGTGAAAAAAAGGTCAAACTGCACGCACCAGCGTAATATACGAATTTGAACTAAGTTGGTTGGAAGTGAAATTCAACTCAGCACGAAACATCGAGCTTGAGCAAAATGGAACTGACAGGTGTCTTATTTATAAACATCGACTATTAATTCGATGTTATACAAAGCCGGGCTATTTCCGTGACTAATATCGAACAGTGGTTCCTTGACAGCAACTTTCAATTACAGCTGTGCAAACCAGCAAGCCCTGATTTATATGTCACCGAGGATACTTATTATTATATGTAATACAAGCATTATATAACATGCCGAGATATACGAACTGCAGATTTGTTTCCTCGACTCTCGGCTGGGCAGAGTTCGGGACGCTCCGCGACGTGTACTCGTCCAAAATCCCGCAATACCTGAAAACGAAGGTCTTCGAACAGTGTGTGTTACGGCTATGGGCCTTGTGAGCAGGCTCAGAGTCCCACAACGAGCTATGGAGAGGGCTATGCTCGGGGTTTCACTACGCGATCGAATCAGAAATGAGGAGATCCGTAGAAGAACGAAAGTCACCAATATTGCCCAGCGGGTCAGCAAGTTGAAGTGGCAGTGAGCAGGGCACATAGCTCGAAGAACTGATGCCCGTTTGGGCCGAAAAGTCCTCGAATGGAGACCACAGACTGGCAAGTGCAGCATAGGACGGCCACCAGCCAGGTGGACAGACGACCTGACTAAGATCGCAGGCAAGGGCCGGATGCCGGCCCCTTCTAACTGGTCCTTGTGGAAATCAATGGGGGAGGCGTATGTCCAGCAGTGGACGTCCTATGGCTGAGATGATGATGATGATGATGAAGCATGTTTCCAAACTTACCGCTCGACTTTCAGTGGTGTACACAATTCGTTGCGACTGTGAAAGATAATTATCACGACATTTATAATATGTACATATTCGGAACGTCAATAATTTGGATACCGTGAGGTCGGCAGTGACAGAGCTTGCCTAAATCCCAGGCTGTGCTAGCGTGGGAAATATTAAATCCCGTATAAAGTCCGAGAGGCGATCGAAGTAAGGCCCTCTAAGTTCCGAAGATCATACTAATAACTAATAACGTACGTAATAGATGGCATATTCGACCGTTCGGATAACAAATCTTGAATAACCCAGTTAAATTTGTGGCAACCCGTAGGCAACACATATTTCCATGAAAGTGACAATAGCAGGGAAAATGACACAAATAACAATGCACACGGTAATAATTTGAGGGATGCAGTACGAACGCCAGTTACGTGCAGAGGCATGCCCCTCGTTTAGGCCGGCATCAACATGATTCCCGGACAAATACCTTCAAAGAAATTTGAAGCTGTTGGAGAGAGAAAATTTCCGGTAAATAACACGTGAGCCATTTCTTAAATAACAATGATAGATGACATTCGCTCTAAAATAGACATAATTTTGTGAATAATCGCTAGTTCAGTAGTGGTCTTGAGTTTCATTTAATTCAAAGCAGCTCTGCTTTGAATGATATAGCTTAGGTGCCAGAGGAGAAGAGTTTCATATGTATCCACAACTTCGATATCGCAATCGAAAATAACTGGATCGATTTCATTCGAGGCACGACGAAAAACGCGCCGCACTCTAGCTCTTCATGAGTACTTGCTTCCTTATAAAGCCGTAACAACTTGCGATCTTGAATTTAAATTGCTTTTTTAAGAAAAGTTAATAATTGTATACATAAATTTAGAGAGATCATGCTAGACATTAATAATGACAATAAAGATTATTATTTATATTGATGACGTTAATCGAATAACGTGTAATTTTGTAAAATTAAGTATACGTCTGGATGAAATGCTGTACGTACCTATGTATAAGCTACTACCAGACTGAAAGCGAACAGACATAAGGGTTACTGCTTATTACGAAGCATGTATCTAACATTTGGAATAACGATTGAAAGAATTATTTCTTAAATTGGATCCATGAATTCATTTTACACTGTGGATAAATGAAAAATGTGAATTAATAATTTAAGTAATTTCAATTGAAATATATGTGATAGAATTCGCTTTCCGCTGTAACAATGGCTAGTAGAGGTACAGAACAATTGGAGCGCAGCTGTCGCGACAAGCAGACAACAGTTGTCGACGGAGTTGTCTTGCCGCGCGTGCGCAGCCCATTAAACCACCCAGATTAATCACTACAAACTATTTTTCCTTGAACGACACATACTTACATACAGCATAATTGATTGTATCCAGCCGCTAGCGCTAACATTCCATTATTAAAACTCATCGCACTGACGTACACCCATGGCATATTTTGTAAAATAAATGCTACAAACCTGTTTCATTAATATTTACTGCACAAATAAAAGTAATAAATTCACTATATAAATAACAAATGTCACATTCGTTTCCAAAAGTCTAATGAAGTGAAATGTGGCTATTTCGCTGGAATCCAGTAAAAAAACGTATTTCATCCCAGACATCGGGTGAAATAATTGCCTACGTGCATACGTATACTGTGGATAGCTCAGTGTAAGTTACTCTATTTGTTATGTTTAGAATAAGTTGACTAAGAGACATGGCCAAAGAGGCGATGTCTATTCCGCAAATAGTTTGGCGCCGCCTGAGCGTCGACCCTTGCCATCATAAGTCTCTTTCGTCAAATCCTTGTTTCCTTTGCGCTTACGCACGTTTTGCTTTTTCTCAGTACCACTAACCTATGTTACAAACTGTAAAAATATACCTTTTAGACGTAGCTATACTTGTCGCATTAGCGTTGATTTGTTTTTGAAGTGTATACTTCTTTAGGTGCGTTAAGCACTTTTTGGGTGTACAAAAATCATGGAACTCGCGTCATCGTCACCGAACGCTTTGCATGAGCTGTATGCATACTGTGTATACAGTATGTGTATGTTGTGGATGATCAAAAAGCGTGAAACTCGCGTCATCGTCACCGCACGCTATCTATGAGCTGTATGTATACTGGGTATACAGTATGTGTACTTTTTGGGTGAACAAAAAGCGAGAAACTCGCGTCATTGTCACCGCACGCGTTCCATGTTAGCTGAGAAACCATGTAGTTTTCACTTCTATCGGCAGTCCCCGAAGACTGCCTCTTAGCTTTTTTTTCTTTCAGCAACATACTTAATTCCTAAATGACCACTTTGATATAATTACAGAAAACCACCTTTGATGTTGATCTCCTGTTGAAAAACCAACCATTAATAAGTCCCGTTGGTAATAAAAAGGATTGTGTTAAATCATATATCACAAAGAGCTATTATCTCGCATTCGAAAAATAACAGCCGCAATCTCTTGAGATTTATTAATATGCGCTCAGTGAGCTTGAATAAAGCGAAAAAGAAATGATACTAGGTGATAAAACATTGGAGTGATATCGATGATGACTGCTCGTAGGTTCTCTTGATGGATGTTATTTGTGAGAGAACCATAAAATTGCGCGATATTACGAAGATAGCTGCTTTCGCGCGTCGACGCCGCCGGCCATCATTCATCGTTGAACAAAACGGTCGGTTTCCATGAAAATTGCTCTGTGATTTGCAAGCAGCACCCGCCTAACAAGATGCATCGGGACGATTGCCATAAACACATTTTTACGCTTGGTCTGATTCAACGTAGCGTATCTGACACCCGGCCTGTACTCTCCTCTGTAATCATATTTTGAAAAATGGAAACGCAAGTGTCGTACTTAGTTTCTTGATGAATTGGCACGTAATAACAGGTAATAAACTCTGCGCACAACGATTTCCTATGGGCGCGTGCGTTTTCCATCGCTGCCAACGCCGGATGCGGGTTATCTTGGGCCGCATTAAGCCAACAAATGGTGTGATTTTTAAAGGAAAAACGTCCAGATGAGCGCCGTATCTTGTGACATGAACGAAAATAATTTGACGCAGCCGTTCCTCGGGCGACATACGGCGACACGTGGCTGCGATATATTACACGCGAGCCGCGCACTAAAAATATTGTGTTGGCAAATTAATGGGCATTCTCGACGTTAGGTGGTGGGATGAAAGGAAGTGCCTTTTATATCTGAAACGTTGGTTTTGTATGAAAACGCGCGGCAGCCGCACGCACCTGTCCGCGCGCATTGGAGAACCAGCACAGCGCGGGCGCGGCGTCGCTGGCCGCTTCGCTGCCACACACTCAATCTCAGCTAGGGCTGTTACCTCACATTAATATTATAAGATTTACATACAAACACAATCCAAGATCCTAGGCTCCTACTGAATTTCCATTTCCCAAGAGCCAAGCTATGTTTTATCATAAGATACCCAAGCAGCATCAACGTGTATGCATATCTCTTGGCCTCAAACTTAGCGTTCTTCACCTGTCATGACAAACTTAGACAGCCCTGGGCTGGAGCGGATGCGACAAAGAAGACGCCTGTCGCGGTGTGCGTCAGTTTCACAATAATTGAGCAGATTAATAATCAACGGGGTGTTCATAATTCGCCGTCGGGCGGTGCCCGGCTGTCGAGTTGATCGCGTTCCACTAGTATTAAGAGCTGGGTTAATCAGCTGGGATTTAGGAATTTTCTATACATACAGTTTTAAAGAAATACTTAGAAATCTTCACATCGTTTTAAATATCTCAGCCATGAGATATTTAATTTACAAAACATGATTATTTTCGAATACTCTTATTCCACCGTCGTCGCATTTTTTTTTTTTTTTTTTTTATAACAGACGTTCTCCTGATTATTAAATCCTTGCCTACCTATGTCTCAGGTAACGTGCTTATTCAAACATGAAAACCGGAGTTGTCACCCATGACATGTTGGCACCACACAACACACACAGGCACACGTTGACACACACCACACGTCCAGAAACAAGATCGCACATACACACATAGTCACCACCCATATTATAAACAAAGAAATGCAATTTTTGTTAAAATACATTCTTTTTTTTTACATATTAAAAGTTTGCGTTTGACAACTGTCTCACCTGATGTTAAGTGATGACGTTAACTAGCACGCAAACCTAGAAGGTACCTATTCACTCGCGACTTGAAGACTCCAGGATTGTACATATCGGGAAACACAGACTCGGGCAACAAGTTCCATTCCTTGGCAGTACGCATTAAGAAAGTGGAGGCAAAACGCTTCTGTAGTTATTTGTAGAACAAATGCGTTTATCCGCTTTTTTTTAAACATCGGTCTGGAAAGGAATATGCTGAAAAACAGCGCAGTCTGTATTCTCTTGTTGAGTGTGCATACCTTACACAGGGCATAACCCTTTTGCCTCAGAAAAATATGTCATGTTCATTTAATTTTATTTTGAAATATTTTCTTGTGTTCGAAGGCAATAAATGAAATCTTATATTTTATCCTTAACCTTATTGCACTTGCTATTCATGCCCTTTGATCTCTCACTCATCGGTCTCATAAGTAAAGCCGATTCCAATATAGTTTTTTTTTTTCATTGGGTTGCTATTAGTTTGCAAAGTATCTTTTAACCACGACCCCTCATTTACTTAACGAGATTTTAGTACTTTTCTATGAACAAACATCCCAATAATTTAACTGTCGTTCATTGATATGAAGTGTCGTGTCACTTTGACATTTCGATAATTTATATGACAAAACAGCGTTAGCCGGGTCAGCTGGTAATTATATGTTAATTTAAATAATCTCTGCAAACACTTTCTTAATGAGCCGATGGTCAAGAATAAGTAGCAACAGTATCCTGGCGAAGGGCGGGCGGCGCGGCGGCGTTTGTATAAATACATGGCACGTGCGCGTACGCAGCTGGCTGCCACGTGGCTCCTTGGCTAAAATAGATCATTGTCTTGCACCAGACCACGCCCACCGAACAGATAAAACACCACATCAAACGATACATCGATAATAAAATCCGCCAGTTTATTTGTTATCCAGTAGTAAACGTTCCAGTCTATATTGTTACTTTCATCTCTTTGTCGAAATATTTTGTCTTGGCGGTCGATTGTAAAAGTAAAATATATAATAGTAGAACAAACTGTCGATTAATGTGTTATTTTATGTAGTTACTGGTTTTCCCCTTAACTCAGTGATATTTGTCTTAACATGATGTTATACAGCCTACAGCTTCCTAAAGCCTTCCTTTATTAATGAACTTTCCAACACCACAAAAATATTTTTTCCACTTAACCAGTAGTTCCAGAGATTAGCGCGTTCCACCAAATAAACAAACAAACTCTTCAGCTTTACAATATAAGTTTACGTTATTTTATTTGACACTAGTAGCGCCGGTTAAACCGATTACAGTTTTCTAGCTACATCAATTATTCCACGGGAATCAAACATTTTACCGGGATAAAAAGTAGCCTACGTGCTATTCCAGACTATAATCTATCTATTTGCAATGTGTAATTTCATCCAGATCCGTTCAGCCGTTATGGCGTGATTGAGTAACAAACATCCATCCATCCAAACTTTGACATTTATAATATTAGTGGGATAAAGTTTTAGATGAAACCGTTGGAAGTAAAATGTCAAATGGGACTAGGATAAAAACTTGCCAAGACATAGGCGTCCCCCAACGATCTCTACAAGGACCGGTTGGAAACAGCCCACAATTGTCACGGTGACATAATATAGAGTAGTATAGTGGTATAGAGTAGTCATAAGTAAAACTTATCACGAGTATACAAAAACTGGAAATTATAATGACAGTACAACGTTAACAGCGAGCACATCAGTCAGGTTCAGTTTATAAAGGCTATCGGGGATATGGCAGTATCGATGGAAGACCTTAGCACGACGCTTAAAGCTTTTCATAAATTGTCGTCTAAGAAAAGTGCCATTAATGATAATGATAAATGTTAAATTTTATTTATTCACAAAACTCAGTGACACTTATTGTTAATAATAATATTTGTGATCTCTTATGATCTAAAGATCTTATCTAATTTAATATAACTTAAATTAATTTAAGTTACCACTTCTCGAATAACGAGCTCCTGTCCCAGTACTAGTTGAGAACTGTGTTACAGGGTACAGGGCCTTCCCGTTTAAGGGCTTTCATAATACAACTGTATGGATAGGTATATGATCTATGTGATTAAAATTGTCTATATTATCAGTCAGTGACGATATGGTCAGAGGGGATATCACAATAGCACTATCAAAAGTTCAACCAGCACTTTCGGGATAGCTGCATGGAATGCTACTGGAAGTTTGGAGACAACTTATTGATGAAAGACATAACGTTTGTTAGTAGAAATAACCCCCACGATGATGACGATGTTGATGATCTTACAACGTAAACTCAGGCAGAAAAGGACTGCGATCTTAAGACCGTATGATTGAGAGACACTCACTTCTTCTGGGTTAGCATCGATTAAAAAGAACAAATCTTAGTGAAAGAATGGCGAAGGTATGTGACAAGAGAAAAATAAATTTAAAAATATTTTATTTAATCATTGAATGTATCTGCCGTTTTTAAATGTACTGTGGTGTGAAATGATGTCCCCTCGCTAAAAAAAGGAAACAAAGAGACAATCGAGCTCACTTCCGCCGCGAAATGCTTCCGTCTATCGCCCATTCTGTGATACACCTTGTTATAGTTAAAAACTGCGGTTATTATTATATTTTTTTATATTCTTTTCAATTTGTTGTATCTAAGGAATAGCATTCAAAACTTCGATCGGTTGTGGAGCAAGCGAATTAATACGGTAATAACGGTTGTACCGATTTCGATGTAACATATGATTTAATTTTGCGTTATTAATTATTCTTAGAAACTGTAATCAAGGGGGTAATATAAAGTAATGTAGTTACTTTAAAACCTACATTTTAGATGCCTAACCGGCTAAAGCATGGTAATATATTTAAACTTAAATACCTATTGTCATGTTTGTCTACGATAGCGCAATAAATGAATATGGTATGTTTACCAAATAAATACAAGTTTTCACTTCTGCCGGCACTCCCGGAGTGCCAGCATGAGGCTATTTTTATTTCGATGACTTGTCTGTGAAGACTGTCATTCAAGTTTTGTTTTTGATTTTCAATCTTTATATATCAGTATGAGATTAAATAAATATTATTTATACACCACAGTATTATTTAGTTCATGTAGCTCAACCTCTTTCGTCACTAAACAACACACGGGGTGTCGTCGGCGAAGTCGAAAATACCGACACACGTGTGCAGACAGTGTTGTGTACTTTATAGATGTCACGCCATTATAAAAATACATTCAAAATCTGTTTGTTGTTTAATTTTTTAGTGGTACAGTAAAAAAATATAAGTTAGGTAGTTAGAAACAGTTACCCACGCCGTTTTTATAGTCCTGCCTACATTCAAACGGTGAACCAATGTAAAATAATGAATTAAGCATTAAAAGAAATTAATGGTTTTAAAAAATAGTGAAGTATTTGAGAATTAATTTAGGATTAATGTATATAAAGCGTATTCAATTATTTAAAACATGTATATACGCACTTCTTTTATAACATTTCCATATTCTCATGTAGATTTTATAAATTTATGGTAACTTTATATATTTATGAAGTAGTTTGGGAAAAAATTTGGAATACTTTGCAAACAACCGTTGAGAATGGTTTGGTTTGCAAAGTTTTTTTTTATTGAATTGGTTTTAATATATTGACTAATGGTATATAATTGTATGTACAAAATAACCATTTAAACCACGAAATAATCAATAAATGATTACGTAAACGTGCTTTTTTAGAGGGCAATAATAATTGTCTGCTTCAGCAGACAATTATTATTGCGCTTGAAAGCGCTTTCTTAGCGCTTTCAAGCGCTAAGAAAGCTTTAGTGCACCGTTATATGTAGGCATACGTACTTGCATACACGACAATAACTTGGGAACGAGTAAATTTTAAATAATAGTTCATCATCATCATCTCAGCCATAGGACGTCCACTGCTGGACATAGGCCTCCCCCATTGATTTCCACAAGGACCTGTTGGAAGCTACCCGCATCCAGCCCTTGCCTGCGATCTTAGTCAGGTTTTCTGTCCACCTGGTCGGTGGCCTTCCTATGCTGCGCTTGCCAGTCCGTGGTCTCCATTCCAGGACTTTTCGGCCCCAACGGCCATCAGTTCTTCGAGCTATGTGCCCTGCCCACTGCCACTTCAACTTGCTAATCCGCTGGGCTATATCGGTAACTTGCGTTCTTCTACGGATCTCCACATTTTTTTAAATAATAATTATAGTCGAATAATTTCTAATTTCGAACAGTATACGAATTTAGAAACTAAATTTAAACAAAGACGTCATCCTCATTTCAACGCTGAGTCTAATCAGTTTCTCGACAATGAGAACATAGAAGCCTCAAAAGAATCAAACCTTTTGATGCACTTTAGTAAAATGATAGTGTGAGACAGTTAGCATAAAAGTGCTATCTAACAAGCACACGTATAGAAATTGTCTTCTTCTCTATAGGTAGGGTACTTTAGAGTACCCGCCTGGCTAGCTAGCACCCTCAAGTTTGAAATTCTGTCATCAAGCACATAATATCTTCTGAGAGCCAGTAAACATCTAGTTTTATTACTTTTTCTACCACATCGTCAATGACCATCAAGTGAAATAGTGGTCAAACAGTAGAGCTATAAAATATAAAAAGAAGGTGCAATTGATATTAACTTATTAGTCTAAATGTGGGATTGTAATTAATGAGGTACCTAAAATAGAGCTTCATCAAATATACAATCATCATCTCACATGAGACTGATGTATGGACTCTCCACTCAAAGGCTAACCTAAACTAGATAAGTTGATTTTTAGAGTTTCACGAATCGAACAAATTAATAACACAATAAATCAATCGGGTCTTCTCGGGACCACATTGCAACTTAGTCAAAACGTCGGATTTAAATTACTAAACTAGATTTGCCGGCACATGCCTCTATTAGAGAGCTCATTTTTAACATAGCAACATCCTTAACTTAATATTTGAAAGATATAAATCTAATTCCATCCCTAAATACTAGTATGTACATGAAAGTCTAAACAAAGAGGGCATGCAAAAAACGAGCCATATCGATCCCTTCCAATTAAACCTTCATTAAACGTTGACTACGAAGTAAGCACACTATAGCGTACCCCATCCTCCCGTTGCATCCCTCGGTGACCCTCAACACCCCCTTTCACCCCTCCAACGATCGATACGTCTGCCATTTTGAATTTTCCGACCAATGCGCGTACGGGCGAGGAAAGCCGTTGCCGTGGAAACGCGTTGCTCCCTGAAGGGGAAAGTGTTGGGGAGGCTTTATGATGTTATCCTGATTTTGAATTGGGCACGTGCACTGAAAAAGGTAATATATAGTATGTATAGATCTAGTTTTATGTACTAAGAAATGTGTTAATACAAAATTTAATTTGCGTCCTTGCACACATTTTTGAAGCGCTCGCATCGGAACTTGTCTATGTGATGTTGAGCGATCAACTAGGTTAACCAATGTTACTCCGCGGTCAAAACTTAGATGGGTGACCATTAGCGACATTTCCAACTGAGTGCTTCCGGGCTTCGGTGGGCAAGTTAAGTCTATTGACCAGACACTTCCTGGCACCTTATTCGCCTCGATGGTCCCCACAGCCCACTAGAAATCATGTCCAGTGACATTATTTCTAGTCCACGAGGCTGGGTTTTAATCCCAGCAGAGGTGAAACTTTTATGTGATGAGCATGGATGTTTGCTGTGATGTCATTTGTGTGTCCATGCCTCACGCGACACAAGGAATCCAAGCGCGGGATGTGAGTGATGAAAAATAAAATGTGTTTAATATTATATCTTCTATTATATCTTATCTTATCGTCCTTATCATTTATGTAAAGGTGATTGTACCGATCCTGAAGCATCCTCAAGGCATTTGTGCCCGACAAGCAGCTGGCCATATTGGCCAAAGCCAAAAGGTAAAAACTTCCGTGAGGACACATAGTTAAATGGTAAACCGGCAAACACTATCATTATTGACAGCATTATGGGTCCACCCAGGTAGCTCAGCCAGCGCCAGTCGCGCACTTAACTCGAGAAATAGCCACTTGTCAAAGCGTCAGGGTCTGCAGGTTTACCGTATAACCCATGTTTAATACAGCCGACAACTGACCACATACACACCTCCATGGAATCGCCCCTCTCCATACTAGAACACCGGACGGTAGGAGGAACAAAAATGGTATCTACTCCCTCGGGAGCTACTGGAAACCAACGCTCCCTCCGAGGATGAGTGAGATAATGGATTATCTCATATGGTTATCTATAACAGGTCGTGGTAAGGCCTTTACACCGGCAAAAATGAAGGCACACTAAAAAATATGTTCATACAGGAATCACGCTACGGAGTTGCCTATTACTCCAACCGCGCAATAAGAGAAACCGGGGACCAACACGCGGCCTCAACCAGCTTCAAGAGGCTGAAGAAACAAAAATGATGCATTTGACCAAAAACATAATTTCACGAAAATTGCTTTGACAGGTACTTACCTAGTCGAGAAATTAATATTTATAATAGGTAATTAATATTAATTAAAGATTTTGATGCCCGTATAAAATAAATGGTTAGTGATGCATGATGATAGGTACTTGTTATTTTATAATACATAGGTAGTTCGTGTCGTAATTGTATTGATATTGAAATATTATAAAACCCTGCTGCCACAAACGGCCAATTTTCTTCTTTGTTAATAGAACAAAAACATGTTATAAAAAGAACCAACCTGTAAATGAAAAAAGGTTAAGTATTGGGTTCTTCATTTAACAGTATAAAATTTAGGCAGAAGCCGTTTTATTTGAAACTAGCTGTGCGCTGCGGTTTATCGAGATGGACTATAATTTTCACGTTAATACTAGGCTAACTAAAAATTTGGCATAAGATAGATAGGCGTACCTATCTATCTTATGCCAAATTTTTAGTTTGGCAATCCGTTCATTGGTTTGAACTAAGATTAGATACGTATTGATAGAACACTCGGTCACGGTTTCCTTTTTCAACCGAGTTCCAAGAAAAGGAGTTTCTCAAATTCGGCTATATATTTTTTATGTGAGTGTTACCCAAAATCTTTTTATAGGTCAACCGATTTTGATGATTTTTACTTGAGAGGTGGTTAATTAGTTATTTAAATTTAATCAAATCTGCCTAGTACTTTTTGAGTTATCCTGGGTTTTTTTATTACACCAACATATTTTTTCAAGAAAATGTTGATGATTTTCCACGCATCAGTGGGCGTCGGTTTGTATAGTTTCTTAACTACGTCATTATATAATATACAGACAAGCTTCACCTCATGATTTCACCTGCGCGGAATGATATTCTCATTAAAACTCTTTAGGAGGATGAAGCTGATGAAACCGATGAGGAGTTAGAGGCTATGTATGAGGACATTAGTAGGGCCATACATACCTTCAAGAAATTACACGGCAGTTATAGAGGACTTTAACGCAAAGTTGGTTAAGAGAATTTATGGAGAATTAGAGTGGGGTAATTTGGTTATGGAAAACGGAACCACAGAAAACAGAGGCTGGCCTACTTCCTGAATAAAGAGGGACTAGTAACGCGCTATAAAAAAAAATACTTGACTAAATGCGCAGACCGTCCGAAAACAGCATGAAAAAAAACGCAAAACCATGCTCAACATACCACTTTACACCAAAGAGGTTTGTATTCGTAAGATAATAGATACATTCAACTGAGGATGTTAACACACCCGTGCTTTATGACTGTTTACCGACTATCAAAAATCCTTTTATACTTTCGCGAATCTCTTGAAAACAACTTCCTCTTCTTTGTTCAACAAAACCACATCGACAACGTCTTAACAGTGTTTATTGCGGTGCTTACAAACACCCACACAACACCATACTCTACAGAGGACGCACCCCTGGCATAGATTCAATAATAGTTAGTAAGAGATCGGTCACAACATACAACTAAACGAGGAACACTGGCGTAGTTAAGGCGGTGCAACGCACGATGAAACCGAGTACTTAAGCCATTTTTATTTACCTACTTACGGAAGTCCACTGAAACAACCAGGTTCAGTCGTCCTATTCACTTCAAGCTTCGTATTTATCTATAAAATAAATACACAGGCAATGGGCGTAATTCAGCCAAAACTAGCTCAAATTCTCTCCAACTCTGAAAAGAAAAAGTATTTAAGAAAAAGTTCAAATGAGAGAAAGTCGTTATAATGGTATCTCTAATTAAAACGAGTTTTATTCAAAAGCTTATTTTCGCAAAAACAACCCGCATTTTCTTTAAAAGATCTAATTTTAGTCATACACATAGACATTAATAAGTGTCATACCAATTTTGACTTTATCGTTACCGTATAAAAATCGTATTTAACTATTTATTAGTTATCGGACAGCAAAACCGATAAACAATTTATATAGTACCTACATAATTATTTCCAACACAATGTATGCAAACATATTAAGTATAAATAATAATGTTTTTCACTGACGTTCTATCATCATTATCATCACAGCCATAGGACATCCACTGCTGGACATAGCCCTCCCATATTGATTTCAACAACGACCGGTTGGAAGCGGCCCGCATCCAGCCCTTTCTTGAGATCTTAGTCAGGTCGTCTGTCCACCTTGGCGGTGGTCGTCCTACGCTGCGCTTGCCTGCCCGTGATCTCCATTCGAGAACCTTTCAACCCCAACGGCCATCAGTTCTACGAAATAGGTGCCCTGCCCACTGCCACTTCAACTTGTTAATCCGCTGGACGATATTGGTGACTTTCGGTCTTTTATAATACTCCTGCATAATTTTGCAAAAATTGTATATATTTGAGAACACTTCTCGTTTGAAATCATTTCAGCCAAGATTCCTGAGCTAACATCGCCTTAAGAGACGCCTTGGAGAGAACAGAATAGAGACAGCCACCTGCGCGACCTACCTGTCTGTACGGCGAAATCTCTAAACGGGCTTTCGACTTTACAGTTTCCTGCGTTTGTTCACTAACAATAGGCAATAAGGCTGCGCGGACGCAACCCAATGTCGACAGCCGACACTCCATTCAAGCCGAAACTCTTGCTATGTCTACGTTTCATACCATTATTCAAATTGTTATCCGTATTCTAACACCACACTTGTATTTAGCGAGCGCTCCTTTACATTCAGGCTTAGCATTCACGGAGAAATAGTGTATAATGTAGATGTCGGTAATACCAAGAATGTTTTTGCAACCATCCTATTCGCAACAGCACATCCTCAACAACAATATTTACAAAACACAAAAGGTTACTTAGCAGTTTGCTTAATCACACCACAGAGAGCACTCAGTCAGGTGTTTCATTATTAATTTTGATAGTTTGGAACCAATGACACGGCAATGTTTTCAAGCAGTAGTGTCCTAAAAGAAAATATCCTTAGAATTAAGGCACCGAAGAAATATACTGGATGTATACTGTGTGTGACTCATAAACGAATGTTTTAAGGTGCAGTACAGTGGCACGCAGAATAGCAGCTTGACACTCTGGTTGACATTTTATTACTAGATCAAATCAAATCGCTAACCTCTACTCGACGAAAACAAAACTGTTTATATCAATACCAATACAAAAAAAGTAAAGTTATAAAATCTCTGGTTTCGGTCAGATAAAGCTTCTCCAGTAATCTGACAGATCAAGCTCCATCTCAATGAAATGGCTTAAAATAATTAGAAAGAAAAAATATTCTGTCGAGTGGAAACTGGCCACCGAAGCCAGTTGTCAGGGGCGACTAAGTCCCACTTGCCCCAACCAAATTATCCGATACTTTCACCGAAATCTCGGATCCCAAATTAGCGGGCAAAAATTGTGGTTTGTTGCGAGAATCTCAGACAATTTGGTTGGTGCAAGTGGGTCTTAGTCGAGTCTCAATCACAGGTTTTCTTTTGTAATATTAAGACTTTCGCGATTTGAACACACATTGTTAATAAACTCGTGACCACGACAAATTCAACTCGGTCAAAACGTCGAGTTTCGTTTAGTAAATAAATTACTAAATGTTTTTCTCGCGATCAAGCTTCGATTGCAAAGGTTTATTTTATATTCTAATGGGCATAATTTGATATATTTCAAACACTATATAGTTCTAAACATCACATCAGGACTCATATCAGTTGGCTTAACAATTCAAAACCAAACATAAGTATATACAATCTGGATTGAACCAACTCTAAGATTATACGTGTTTCTAGGATAAAGATAAATAGCTAATAATAATTAATGATAATGACACAATTGTACTCTGCCTTTGTATCTGTTATCTTAGGATATTGATGATCAATGAGAGTTATAAATGATCGTCAAACATATCGTTAGCAATAATGATTGTACTAGCACAAAGACACGATGGCTTGGATATTATAAAAGCAAGTACCGTTTGAATCTTATCTCAAGCTCATCATTCTTGCTGTCGTGAAACAATTGAACTCGTTACTAACTGTCCTTTATCTAGATAGTCGTCAAACGATAGGTCTATATAAAATATTTTTTAATAAATCCTACTACTGTAACAGCTTTAATTATTATTGATAGATAGTACAATGTTTAGTGGTTTGTACAAAAACGATGCGAAATATGCTACGAAAGTTGTTCGCGCAATAGCCAGTCAGCCACCGCTATCAGGTACTTTTACTTTGTTGCAGTCATTTCTTATACTTATACTAGCGGACTGCAGCGCCATCTGCCGGACTGATTTGTGAATCTAAACCATTCAGGGCGCCACCCTAACAAAAAATCATTCTTTTTTTTATACTGTATAGATCTAGCGTTTGACCACTATCTCACTTGATGGTCATTGACGATGTGGTCGGAGATGTTATGACGCTAGACCAAGAATGCTCACTGGCTCTCAAGGACTGCTGCCTGAACACATTCAAATCGGTCCAGCCGTTTAGGAGGAGTCCAGTGACATACACACGTACAGTACAATTATATATATACATAGAGATGAGATTTTTTATTTGTTTTTTGTTAATTCTTTCTGACATGGTGTTTTCTAAAGTTAAATTGGAATCATGCTAGTACTAACGTTGATGGCTCTCGAGGACAACTACATGAACTGAAATAGTTCATCGTTATTTGGTGTGTTACGAAAGATGAATCCCAACTCGTAATAAACCTCACAATTCCAGCATATAAAATTACAAACGTCGCGTCCATCCGAAACTTAAAACGGCCGCAAAGTAAACAATTCAAATTACTTGCAATAACATTTCCAGTACCTGAATGTTATCTTCTCAAGATCCACAAACTTAATCACAAAAGGTCGAAAAGGTTTTATTATCCACTTGTTCTAGAGAGCTTACTGTCCTTTGTAGGGTTTTTAGGGTGACATACTAATGTACTACTAATGTATATGTAGCTACAATATGGGATTTTTCAATAAGAGTTTGAAAAGGATTGACAGCCTATCGTAATGCCCTCAGTGTTACAGATATCGATAGGTGACGGTGATCGCTTACCATCAGGCGGCCATCTGCTTGTTGCTACCAGCTTACCGTAATTCCCTCAGTGTTACAGATATACAGTGATTACGAAGATCGCTTACTATCAAACGGCCCATCTACTTGTTGCCACCTACTGCATATAAAAAAGGTACTACAACACCCCTCGAGAAGAACTTCGGTCTGTACTATTGAAGCCGCCTTCACAGCTTAAATAGAATCTCCAAATTACTTAAGGCGTCTAAGTTAATAACTACTTAACCTTAGAAAATAAAACTGTTTACTGTATTACTGTAAACAGCTTTATTGCTGTATTACTCTAGTACTGTACCCACCGCCATGGCTGCAAATTTTCTTGGCATTTATTTATATTTTTATACAAAGTGTAGCAAACTTACCGGTCATTTGCTTTTACATAGTATGATTTAGTCGTCTATCAATCATGACTGTAAATCGTTATAATTCAATTGTTTAAACTAGGAGAAAAAAACTGTCGAGAGCACCATATCGGAATTAACTACAGAAATTGCATTACGTCATTCTGGGCTCTACATGGCCATGAATTATGCAGATAGGAACGAGGTGTAGTCAAGGGCTGATCGCCGGCACGGCAGAGCGGCGGCGGCGCACACGTGCAATCCGCGACAACGCGGCCAGCGAAGATCATTGACTCGACATTTGCAGGTGGCTCGCATAAAACCGAGATTGCAGCCGCAAGATTTCACTTAACTCTAACTTGAGAGTGACATCATCCATAAATCTAAACTTGACGGGTGACGTCATTAATTACTAATTCTAAAGTGGCCGGCGCCAGCGCTTTTAACAATGCCCCGTTTGTAGCTTTTCAAAGTTGTTCGAGCAAAAAAGCCATTAAGAATTATTCAATCGTTCTGTATACCGCCGCCGCTCTCTTGCGAAACTTAGAAATTCGATACACCCTCTTTAAATAATATGATATCTGTGGGCCGGCCAATTAAATGGTTAGATGGACATCAAACTGGGCTAAATATTTTAGTCAGTTTATAGCTGGAAGCGATATGTTGAGCAATTTGTGAGTAGGTGTTATTATAGCCTATACTGCCACTGTTTACGACACAGATACAATTTGAACAAGCTCATTTTACGCTTACATATTTATTTGTAACGTATAAATTTAACTCTCTTCTAGGGCTCAATTATTATAGAAAGTGTTAATATTTTTTTCATGTGTGGATTATTCACCACTAGAGTTTGTTAAAGATAAATAAAACTACATTTTACGTACGTTTAACTACACACTTAAACACCGTTGTAATCGTTTATACGAGAACTTTATTATTATTATTACATAGAACTATATTTTCATCTAGAATAAGTGCCTTGTAATGAGGCAATGATATTATATTTGTTGTATGTATTGCTTCCGGGCCGTTCGGCCGTGGTCTATGTGAAACTCGTCGTGTCGACCGCACTGATCGACGAAACGTCTGGAACAAAAGTTTCACATAGACCACGGCCGAACAGCCCGGAAGCAATACATACAACATGCAACGCCGCCCGTGAAAGCCTTAGAGTTTACAATATTATATTTGCTTGTAGATTATTATTTTTATTGAGTTTGGGATAACGGGAAACTCACTGTCCGCTAGAAACTGCAGGGTTCAGCTTGTGACCAACATATCTATTTAAAGAGCACTGAAATGTAACATTTAAGAGTAAAATATTGCCAAATCAGAAGAATTTTTGTTGCCTCCCATTCCCTGATATTCCAGCGAGCGTGCATGAGATTCTCTGAGGCCATTTTTAGTAAAGCCTGTAGGAAAAGGCTGCGGTTTGTTTTTTATTTCTAACTCTGGAAGGAAAGTTGATGTTGCCATGCGTTGAACGAGCTCGTTATTAAAAGAAATCACTGCCTTCCATCAGACATTCCGTCAACCATATTTGGATTTAAAATGTACATTTTTATGTAGAGTTTATAAAAGGTATCAGAATCTTATATGGACGCAGGTGAACTGAAAACCGAGAGCCGTTTTAAGGCTTTATAATGATGAACTTATAAAGAAACATTAAGTATTTGAAGAAGAAATGGCGCCGCCACTTGGTGGAGGGGAAGTGGCCTGGTGAATTGGTCACACAAATACTCCGAGGAAAAGATGGATCAAAAATATTTATAAAGTTGCTTTGAATTCGATACGTAAATTGTAGCTTATAAATATCATAACGTGTAGCATTTAAAAGTAAATTTTACGATATTCTTTTAAGTATCTTGTTATTGTGTTTTTTTACAAAACTACCTCCTCCCCAATTAAGACTTTTTTCTAATCTCTAAACCGACCAAATATGCGGTGTAAAACTATTTTATATCTTAGTTATAATTTGTAAATATAGTGTATATTTTTTCTGAATTATTACTTTCAGTTTGCCTTTATATATGCCGATATAGTAGCCCGTGTAAGACAATTCTGATGGTGTGAGAAAAAATCGATTCCTATAAAACTATAGTCCTAAGTGACAATATTTCAATAATCCTACTAATATTATAAATGCGAAAGTTTGTGTGTATGTGTGTATCTTTGTATGAAATTTGGTATGGAGATAGTTTAAGCCCTGGATTGACACATAGACTACTTTTATCCCGGAAAGAGTCTAGTTCCCGTGGGATAGTTGTGATAGCGGGAAAACCGTAATCCACGCGGGAGAAACCGCAGGGCGCTACTAGTAGTTCATACACGTATAAAATCGCTAATAAGTAGTTTATGCTAAACCATCTGGAAGTGGCTTGGGCTACTAACAATTGTCCTGATCAATTTTTTCCCCGATTATAAAAGCCCGAGGAAGCATCGCAGTTTAATAAAAAGGAGAATATCCTTTGGCTTTTATTTATTGCAACAAAAAGGCAAGCGTTTGACCACTTTTTCGCTTAAAGTTAAGGATGCTAATATTTTTGAGTAAATACAGAAGAGAGAATTGTATAAAACTACTTAATTTCCGACATGTTAATTACTTATATGGTTTATTAAGAAGAACTCGAATTATTTTCTTATTGTGATGGACCAAAACGTTACTGATTTCACTTATGTTTGGAATTGCACATATACTTTTATGCAGTTACGGATAGGGTTGTTCCATCAGTATACCTTAGCAGGTATACCATAATATCCATGATTAATTAATAAACCTAGGCGTATAACAAACGCGAAAGTTTGTGAGGGAATGTTTACTGGTTTGTAACGAAATCACGCCAAAGCGGCTAAAATTTGTCATACAGATAATATTGTACTGTGAAATAGCACATAGGCTACTTTTTAACCAAGAAAATATAATGGTTCTTGTGGTATAACTGAGGTCACAGAAAACCGTAATCCGCGCGGGTGAAATCGCTAGTTATGATAATATATATGGGTTATGACTAGTGTGAGTGGAATCACGAGGCTATAGGTTATCAGTTCAGGACAGACCGGCGCCGAGTTATCAACCTGTCGTGCATTGTGCACCCGTTAGTCACCGATCACCGGCACTGACGCGCAATTACTCTGAGTGACGTCAGCGCCTCCATTAACATAATGATTATTCCGTAGCTGTGGTAACACGCCGGCATCTACTTGTATCGTGCTACAATTCAGAGGGAACAAAAACCTTATCTGTTGGAGGAAGAGAGGACAGTTGGAAGCAGCCTACAGCTGCTTCCAACAGGTCCTTGTGGAAATCAATAAGGGAGGCCTATGTCCAGCTGTGGACGTCCTATGGCTGAGATGATGATGATAATGATGAATATCTTAGAGGATAAAAACATCAGTCAGAAGAATTGTATTGGATCAAAAACATAGATGGGGCTATTCCCATCACAGTCATGGCTCACACTCATCATCAATCTAAAATTTCAAAATTACAGAGAAAACACTTTGTATGTACTTGCAGCTATTTCTCAAGTGCCATGGCAGTTTTATTATTAAGTACATTATTATTAGGAAATCACAAATGGCACATACATAAGGTATGAAACATAAGAGATACAGAATATGTTAAGCAATGATTCAAAACAATGGTTTTGTATGGAGTAAAGCTATTCTATAATATACTAAGAATATAGTGGTCGCAGGCGTCAAGCAAGCGTTGACGTACAAATGGATACCTCAGTCCTCAATACCACAATGTACCTACGTAGTTTGTAGTGGTACCGTCAGTAATTGTGCGGTTTAATTGTGCTGTCGCTTGACTAATACAGAATGCAGGTGGATGGTTACATGGTGCCGCGACGCCGTTCTCAGATGTTACTTTTATTTTAGAACCATCCATCATTCTCTATTGCTTTGTTAATGTATTAGACAAAGCAATACCACTTCATAAAACTGATTATAAATATAAGTCAACTGTAATAATGGTGACATCACCTGCTTCTGTGACAAATATTGGACCATCTACGATAAAAATGTTCACTTACCTGCTACTGCTTACCTCCTAGTTTATTTTTAAGCATTATAAGCTTGTGTTTGATCACTGTCTTAGCTGATGTTAAGTGATGAGCTGATGATATAGTGTCAGATGTAGCCCACAAGCCTAGAAGGTACTTCACTCATGATTTGAAGACCGATCGATACATAGGTAGCTGAGTTAGCGATAAATTCCCATATTTTTTGTCGTACAAATGATAAACAAAGAGAAACTCTTTAGAAGTAAGCACAAGGCAAAGTTCGATGTCTAAGATTATCTCAAATTTTTCAGTATTGTTATATCTTCACGTACTACCGTTAGACGATAGTATGATCATAAGCGGTTTTCACCATCATGTATCTAAATATTTTTTCTGAAAGGTTAATGGGTGCCTAGACAGAATTTCGAGATCTAAACCGTACCCATACGAAGCTAGTATAATCAAGGAGTTGTAGTCTACTATCACTTCCCGAATAATATCCAAAATATTACATGGGTTGGTTATCATCAAATTATTACATGGGTTGGTTATCATCAAAATATTACATGGGTTGGTTATCATCAAAATATTACATGGGTTGGTTATCATCAAAATATTACATGGGTTGGTTATCATCAAAATATTACATGGGTTGGTTATCATCAAAATATTTAGTTAAAAAAAGAGTAGATAATTACTTTACCCGAAAATATGTATATTAGCTGTGCTGGCCAATCGTTGCTTTAACTTGGTCTTTATGATTGTCTTCCTTTTAGACTCCTTCCCTAAATAACATTTTTGTATATACGCTCTACATAAGAAACCTTCACGGGCGTCGTGGCGCAGTGATCAGCGACACTGACTTTGGAACCGCGACCCCGGGTTCGAATCCCGGCTGGGGCAAACATTTCTGTGATGAACAAAGATGTTTGTTCTCGGGTCTTGGATGTTTGTGTATTGTGATTGTGTGTGTCTATGCATGCCGCGACACAGGGTATCCTAGTGCGGGGGTATGAGTGTGTGAGAAAAAAAAAACCTACCTGTCATCTTTAAATATAATAATGGGTTTAATGATTTCTCATTTTTCGTAAGTTTGTGGTATTTTGCTTTTATACTTCCTCCCTGTATCAAATTCTTGCACAAATAATAACGTAGATACCTATTAACATAGACCAATGAATATTGGTACATGCTAGTAGATTATTATGGGAATCTGTCGTTTCGTGTATATATTCTTCTGATATGTAGCGCTCTTGGCATTAGCTTTTTTTTATTTCTTTATCACACTTAGACCTTCGCAGTATGATTCCCTGTATCGCGGGAGGCATGGACATACACAAACACCCAAGACCCGAGATAAACATCTACACTCATCGCACAAATATTTGCCCCTGCCGGGATTCGAACCCAGGGTCCCGGAGACACAGAGGTCATGTCACTGACATTAACCACTGCGCCACTTCATTAGCTTTATAGCACAACGCTTTAAATTATGGCTATATGCCGCAAAGTTTATGATAATAGATTACAGCCTTTCGCCTGTACGTTAGATAATATATTGTTTACGTTTACTAAAGTCAATGTCTCTCCATCATAATTCTTAAAAGCTTTTTTTTAACTTCAAGGCATTATCAATGAATGTGTATTTTTTAACTATGTGAAAGTTTATCGGAATCTGTACGGCACATTATGAGTGTCCGCCACCAAACTGTCCACCTGCCGCGCTGGCGCATTCTGCGACGATTACTCAGCCACCTACGCTATCACACTACGAAACACGTGACGCCGCGTCATTTCCTTACTTTTTGTATATTTGATGTTAAGGTGTGTTAAATATTGTTAACACCGACATACGCACAATATTTACAAAAAAAAATAAGTAGAGGCATATTTATTTAGGTTTGCTAAATTTCTTAGCATATACTTAACAAAAACTTTTACTTAAGTATACTAAACATGGACATTGTCGTATTCTTACCTACTTAATTCTAATAGAGACTATTAGAATTAAGTAGGTACTTATAGATATTGTTTGTAATATTCTTATGTTCTGCCTGACTGAGGTGTTAAGAAAAACACTATAATACAATTGAGATATATTAAGCCCTCAGACCTCCGCTTCCAAGAAATTTTCGAATAAATTTGGGGTGTGACTTAACAAGCGGGCGTACTCCTATAACAGGCAAGTTGCCTGTTGTTGTCTGAGATTATTATTTATTTTAATTAAATAGTTCGGCGAATCTCACTCATCTCGTTCAGTGAAGATTAACGCCACAGTTCTAAAAGAATTCGATTTGTGGTGGCCTGACGGTAAAAGTATTTGTGTATTGATGTATTATGTAACCTTTTATGGTGGTAGGGTTCTTTCGAGTAGGTACCCGCCTGGCTAGCTACCACCCTTAAGTTTAAAAAACGGTCACCAAACAAATAGTGTGTTCAGGCAGCAGTCCCTGAGAGCCAGTGAGCATTCTAGGTCAACTAGCATGACAACAAAATCTTTGACCATATCGTCACTGAACATCAAGTGAGATAGTGGTCAAACGTTAGATCTATACAATATAAAAAATAACCTCTAAGCATTTACCCTTTAACCACTAAGTACCTGATAACTAAAGCTTTATCAAGTAGTGTATGGCAAAACAGGGAAAGTATCGAGTAGTTATCTGAAACAAAGAAAATGAAATAAACAATAAACTTTTGTATCACAATAATTACCTGAATCAAAAAGGAAGTGGCCTCTGTGAATCTATAAATGTATTTAACCGAACAATAACAGCCCCAATGAATGAATTGCAACAAAACGAAGGCGTATCTCTAAGCTATGTATAATTTTAATTCCAATAACCGTGTCTTTTGGCACAAAAAATACATTAATCGTCTTATCTTAACCTAATTTAAATTCCAAAATATTTCAGAAAATTATAATGACATGAAATGACTCATCAAAATCTGTCAATGCGTTTGATTTATCTTCTTGTGGTTCCGTACATTTAACTTGACCGACGTCTAACTCTTTAACCCCGCAAACATATAACTTCCAATAAAGATTATCCAGTTTTATCTATCAACGGTCTGCCAATCGCCGAATCCATAACAAAAAGACAAGCGCAATCCACGTTTCTTTTTTTTATAATTCATCCATTCCGAATGAGTAGTTTTGACGACACCGCATTGTAGTATCGTTGAAGGTACTTGGTACTTGGCGGCGGGCTTATTTCCGCAAGCAGGCTGACACTGCGCGGCCATTTTGCGTGATGTCGGATGGTGTCTATCAGTCCAGCCACCCGATGTCGCCCAGGAAACCCAGCAACTCGCTGACGCCAGTGCAGGCCTCTTGGCCTGGCCTCGGCGCGCCTATTCAAGCTGCCCCATAGTAGAAGGCAAATCAGGAAAATTCGGGATACTGTGCAGAGCTCAATGGGTCGCTCGCTGGGGGTAAACCCCCTACAATATAATTTTCAAGGAGTACCTAATAGCGTTAGGCAGGCGGATGAATGCATACAGCCAAATTATTCAATGTTACAAAACTTTAGATTTAAGTAATAAAAGCGTTTCATCGATGCTACGCGTGACCAAAATGCTGGCATATATTTGGCTCAAAGAATCAACATTGCAATTCAACGTGGCAATGCGGCTAGCATTCTGCGCACGCTGCCAACTGGTAGTGGGTTGTTATCCCAATATAGACTGAAAATAGCTAGTCGATTGCTCTAATGTTTTTGTAGTAGCTGTAGTATTGTTATTAGTTATTAGCATTTTATTTTAATAAATACATCGGCCCGTTAAAAAAAGTAATAAATATAATTCCTATTAAATACACATAGACATACGTTTATTAAGTCAGATAAAAGTATCTTGTGGAGAATATTTCCAGAACATAAAGAACTACATTAGCATTGTTTATTTTTAATGTGGAACTCTAAATATAACCTTATTAACAGATCCTGGGAAACTTGACGTTTAAAGGCTTTTAAAACAGGACAAGAAAAAACACAAACGTTTCTTCAATACAAAAATGCACCTGAGAATGAAGGCGGGTCCACTTGACTAAAATTTCGATTATTACAAATCACCGTGACACGTAGCAAGTCAACTGTTTCTCAACCATTGATCTCTCAGTTCTCATGTGGAAAATGTTTTAAACAGCGATACGTCGATGCATAGAGTACAAATAGATGATGTTCGTAAGGAATAAGGGACCACGTGTGTAAATCTCAGGTAGTGGTTAATAATTCGTTTAGTCCAGAGGTTGCGCCCACGTTTTTTCGTCGGCGGCCCACACAGGTGTACGGCTATCCTAATTTACTATTCCTGATAGCGGCGACTGCGGGACACTGGTTTTGATGGCCCTTTGTAGCCCTATGTGACGAGGATTCACAATATTTAACTGTTTCACAATTGTATTCTGTATCAAATGTTCTTTTATTTTCTTTAATACATTACTAAGGTGAGATTTGATACGAAACAATCTGAGATGTTGACTTTCTGTGATATACACACTACGTTTTAGTCGAAGCACCTACGGTTCGAAGAATGTACTTTTGATGTACTTAGCAAGGTAAATAGGCAGGTGAGATAGTTTCAGAGTCAGTTCAGAATCATTGGTCCAAAATATTCTCCAGGAAAAAGGACAGACTTGTAGTTCAGTTCAGGAATTCCTTCAACAAGGAGAATTAAAATAATGGTCAGAAAATAGACGGCAGCAAGCCACCTAATCATTAAGATTTAGGGAAAAACGATCGATTCAGATGAAGCATGGATAAGCGCCAATCGCCAAAAGATTTTATTGACTTACTATAAATGTATACGAAACACAATTTGAGTATAACCTTATTGCTTTAATATGATTTATATGACTCAAGCGTTCTTTTGTGAGTGTATTTTTAATAGCGTAAGTAGGAAGGACATTGTTGATTAAACTTAATTTTTCTATGTCTACTGCAGTAGTTTATTTATGGGCAATAAATTGATGTTTTATTTATTTTTATTTATTGGATGATAGAATAGTGAATCAAACAAGTTTATCACGCTCCGTTTTCTCACAGCAATTTTGTTGCTCACCACATTTTACTCCGTTTAAAATTGCTAAATTCATTTTTTATCTTCCATTTGCTACGCTAATGCTATTTTGGTGGGTTTTTGAGTTGTTATTTCCTACTTACATCTGGATACTTTGTCAACGTTCTTCCCACCTGTAGGTACCCTCCTTATGTAAGATAGCACAGAGAAAACCGCGAACGCGCTCGGATGCCGCGTTGCTCTGTGTAAGATAGTAATCAAATCTCTACCCAGTATATAATAACAAAAGATGCTATTAGATAAACACAGGTGGCCTATCAATTTCAACTTCCAGCATTGAGAGCAATAAAATGCTCGATCAATGACATATACAGTTATATCGCCGACATCAAAACCCGGGTACTAACACAAGACACCTGTTTCCTTAATAAAACTCAAGTAATCTCATACCGTGGCTTAACTCAATCACTATAATTGAGAAATAGATAAATGGTAATAAATTTTATTAGTTGGGCCAATTAAAGGTCGGCATCAGAAGTAAGACAGATAATTGATTAAGTTGTAAATAACACATCTCGAAGTCTATTCAGCGTTCGAACCGAGAATTTGATTTGTCTAATTAGACTGCTTAATTAAGATTATTTATTTTTCCGACAAGGAAATTGTTTATTTCCTGACATTATTAAGCTTACACATCTTTATATTCTATTTGGATTATCAAATAAATCATATCAAATTTATTTGTTGGTACACGCATCACTTGGGTGAATATAGTTATTATAGATCAATTTAGCTATAATATATACTTCCTATCACTGTCCGAATTAGATTTTTTTCAAGCATACTGTTTCACAAAGCAATGTTAGAGGACGCTGCTCCACAATGACGTAATGAAACAATATTATCGCATTAGACTTAAAAGACCCCGAGGGTGACGTCACGATGCGTAGCTCGTTAGTTAAAAAAAGGACTATGTTGTACATGTTGCATGGAATAATGAAGCATTTATGAGTTTTAGAACATAAACTCAATTTGTTATTCCCCGAGAGCCCCGATCCCGCAGGGACACGTCTCGGAGATCCTCGAATTGTGATTAATAAAATCAATTAGAAATCAATCTAGCTTAAAAATAGCAGAATTAATCAACATTAACAAAATAGGGTTGAGACGGCCCATGAAAAAGTCTACCATCTTATTTTCAAAGTTTATATATACATACCTAAAAAATACGCAACCCACTTTTCACTGCCCATATCAATATCAGAAAAATCTACAACATAAAAACGTGTACGGTTCACGATTCATCACACTGACGTAGCGACTAAAATAAAAACCAATGCAAGAAACGTGCCTCCTTACCTTTATCATGCACACTGTTTTTGTGATTGCTAGCACACGTTTTTTTTCTTCTTTAAAATGAAACCGTGACTGCCTGATCTATCTATACGTAGCTCAAATCACTAAACGAATTGGGCTGATACCGATTCACAAACAAATAGTTATTATCCCCCTGTTCCGAATTAAACCGAAATCAGTGTTAGCGCGCTTGAAATACGTGGGCGTTCTGTTTTTAAAAGCACGATTATGACGCTCACAGTGCTGTCGGCGCTTATAATGAATCGGAATGGTAATCTGGCGATTCTTTCTTTCTTTTCTCAGCCATGTGCGTCCACAGCTGGACGTATGCCTCCCCCATATAGAGGGGTTTTGCCAATACTCGCCACGCTTGGCAGGCGGGTTGACGAGCGCAGTATGACTTCCGATCCTCAGAAGGCGCTGCTGCCCACCTCCTGGTACGTGATCCCTTAGCCGACTCTTACGGCACCCATGGGAAGAGATGGGGGAGTACTATTCTAGGCCGGTACCACCACGGCCCTGGCGATCCCTTGCGCATCTGGCGATTACTTACCCTCAAATACGACTCCTCGTTATTTTTTTTGTATTACTAATGCTGAAATTTTAATAAAATTGAAAAGAGATTGAGCAAAGTATTATTTGGGAGTTGATTAATTTCTCGCAGCGTACAAATGTGCTCACAGTGATATTGCAGGTGAGCGAAATCGTTGTAACTCCAACGTGACGCTGTTAATGACGTCACCCGTGATGTCACACACTCTGCGAAAAGCGTGCTCACAAAGATTAAGAACGCATTCGATCGCACTAAAATCTCAATTAATAAACCGAATCAATAGCAATCTATGACTTGAAAACGCTTTACAATGCGTAATTATGTCGCATCCCTGTTTCTTTCTACAGCAAAAACAGGATCGATCAATATAATAAAATTATAGGATACTTCTAGACAGTTGAGCAAGCCACACAGTATGTTGTGAGGACTTTGTGAGCAGTTTGATATGTCGAGCTTGCATTTTTTATTTATTTGACTAAATGGCTGCTCATTCGGTTTTTAATACATACGTCGTTATGGTGAAGTTTCAATAGACTATAAATGTGGGCGAGTGAATGAAAGTGAAACAAAGGAGCAAGTGCAAGTTTATCTTATTTATATTTTATTTTTGTAAGTACCGTTTAAGTCAAGCTTCATCAAAGAACTTAAAAGAAATAATTGAGGTGCCCCTTGATTGGAAACGGAGAGAAAATTTCGGATTTATGACTACTACCTGAGCACACTATGTGTTTGGTGTCCCTTTTTCAAACCATAGGGTGGTAGCTAGCAAAAAGTACCCTACCACCATGCTGAGAATTTGATAACATTGTTAAGTTTACCGGAAGCTCAAGCCGTTGGTGGGGACCAAACCAGCGTCCAACCGTTTGACACCCGACGCTCCCACCGCTGAGCTATCATCGCTCCATTGTTTGGTAACTCAGTATTTATCGAAATTGAGCCAGTATAATAAAGATTAATATACAATATATACACAATACAATAGATAATTAATTCATGTTTCATATCCACTAGTCTGCATGAAACGCCGGTGAGAATGTTAAGATCGTGCAAAGTTACCACAGATTCTACGGATTATGGAGTGAAACAACCCGTCGTGAGTAGTCACGACTGCAGACGACAGATCACGACTCTGTTTTCTCTCACGAAATTCATATTTCACGCTCATTTTGACGTGTATAAAAGCAGCTCTTTACCTGAGTCTCTATTTTTGAATTGCTCATAGTACTTTCGCATTAGAAAGTGACGGTACGTTCGGATGAAATCTAGAAGCTCTATGGTTTCCAAATATCTATTTTTACCGCCAGGTAGTAGTGTTCGCATTAGATACTGTGTTCTGGTTTGAAGGGTAGGTTGTATATTTTTGTTTAGTGCATTTTTAGAGTAACGTGTTTAATAAATAGCTGTCGGACGGTCAGGACAGTAGTTTCTTTGTATATCATGTCCGTAGAATATCTTCGAGGCCTTCCCATCATGACCTTAAGTACAGCTCTTTGGGCTTTTTCTAAAACTAGCATGATTGTCTTCCCTGCCCCGCCATAGACTCCAATGCAGTATTCTATAATGGATTAACACAGTGCAATATAAACAAGTCTACGAACTTCTAAAAATGATCCCCGACGTAGTAATTTCATTATATACAAGTGTTTTCTCACTGCCTTTGCTGTTATTGAGATGTGTTCTTTAAAGTTTAGATTTTCGTCAATGAAAACCCCGAGGTACTTAGTAGATTTCACTCTCGCGATGTACCCACAATCGCAGGTCTTTATGTTGTCTGCCCCGGCGATAGATTTGGGGTCATGCATTTTGAGCTTATTATATTTAGGATTAGTTAAGTAGTTTAAGTGAAAACAGATAAAGTTAGTTTTGCTGATATTCAGGGTAAGTTCATGTCAAGCCAACTGGCAATTACCTGCATTCCTGATTGTGCAGCGTTGAAGGCCTCATCGCAATTATTTCCATTGAATAAGACGACCATGTCATCTGCATAGCAAATAATGTTGCCTTGTGGTATTAAGTCTGAGAATATCGGCCACATACATTTTAAAGAGAGTAGGCGCCAAAATACTACAAAATACATACTTCTTGAGGCAAGATTAAGGTGAAAAGTTTTCGGAAGTGAATAATACAAAAAAGGTATTTAAAACAAACACTGCATCAACTCCTTAAAACTATTTACAATACAGCTACTACATTAACATTTGTGCAAGCATTGTTAGTTGTTGCCAGCCTATATAAAGCACAAATTAATAAAAGACGAATTGCGTGTGGTACTTTGTTTATACGCTTGAACCAATAGAAAATTGAATCTGAAATCATATGAAATTTAATGTGGTCACCAATACGAGTACTAGATTAAATATTTCGTTGACGACTCTTTGAAACGTAGATAAACGACATCAAGAAAGCAGATGATGGAAAGGGCTTAAGAGAGAGTCTTAAGCCCTTTCCATACGAAGACATAAGACTTCTCTTAAGACTGGAAGATGAGACAACGTTTGGCAAAACAAAGAACAGACATCACATTATCCAATTACATTATATACTGATTATGTATTATAAGATAGATGCTAGTAGCTAACTTCACTGATAGTAATATATTTTTAAGTCCGTAGGTCATCTGTAAAGTACATAATGGTAATATTTTAAATCAACACGCGTCAGGATTAGTCCTGCCTGTAAACACCCGCAAGGCTCTGCAATGTCATCGGTATCTCTTGAACCCTTAATTGAAACCGTCTTAGCAATCAAATGCTAATCGTCCCACGTAACCAGCGGAAGTGTTTATTGTCAGTTATGTCGGTGCGATAAACCATGGAGGCGCCATTTTGAATGTATTGTCGCCGTTTCAGAGTCGATGGGAGGTCGCATCCGGCGCCGGCCATTTGCATCGGACGCGACTTGAATCGATTTTATAAATTTAAAACAAATATTTATGCTGATGGCCATTCTTTGATTTTAACAATCGTTGAAATAGAGGGCTGCATGGGACGCATACCGGATTAGGTTATGTATGAGGCAATACTGCAGTAGATTGGAAGGAAGATAAACTATTGGTTTTCCCTTGTTAGATCGTTGGTTCAACTGTTGTGGATTTATTTCTTTAGCGTAGATTTCATCTATCTATGAATATTACGTTGTATGACTTTCCTATGTCATGCTACATAAGAGCTGTAGTGTGACAACCAAGTTTATGAATCGTTACGTGACAGTCTGCGATTAGCTGTTAAATTCAGATCTACGCAGGTTGACGTAAATTAAATACTATGTCTCATTTTTTTTTATACTTTTTATATCTAGCGGTTGATCACTATCTCACTTGATGGTCAGTGGCGATGTGGTCGAAAATGTTATCACACTCGACCTAAAATGCTCACTGGCTCTCAAGGACTTCTCCTGAATACACTATGTGTTCGGTGACAGTTTTTGAAACTTGAGGGTGGTAGCTAGCCAAACAGGTACTCGAAAGTACCACGACCATATCACGACGACGTGAAACTTTTTTTAATTATTACACGCTGTATGTTAAAAAATTTACAAACGTACCGTAATAGATCTAATATAATCCTTGTTAAGCTTGAATATAAATAGTTCTTTTTAATGAAGCCTAAGTAAGTAGTACCTGCATCTTAATGAACTATACAATTATTTCATACACAAATTGAACAAGTGCAGAATCAGCGACAGGTGGCCTCACACGTGCCGCTTCGAATAAAACGCAATGAATGTCAAATGTCGTCTGATGAACTTAGAAGAACCCGCTTATAGCATCATGTACATCTAACAGCCATATCAAACCTTCAACTTACCTAAGAAAATGCATTTTCCCTCACCCCAAATAACAGATAGGCTGTTTTAAAGTCGTAATACGCAAAGATACTTTCTGATTCCGTATCATTAAGATATTTATTGCGCGGCGGTACAGTCATAAAGTGAAGTTTAATATTAAGGGCAAGGTCCTGGGTCATAAGAATCAGTTTCGCCTGAATCTCGACTCGTTACGGGATGGAGGGTTAATTCGCCACCCTCTATGACTGCCTGACTTTTCATTATCGAGATGTTTTATTAAAGGGGGCCTGATGTTCGTCTGGTAAGGGGACATTTAGGGCTATCTCTGTGTATCATCCATCCTCGGAAAATATTATCGATGTGTAATGAAGGAAAATACATTATTTACCTCTACCAACCTGTGATGTCGTTTATTCTGTTGATAAAATGACACCAGCAGCAACAATGTAATACCTAACTAAACACTTTTTAACCGACTTCAAAAAAAGGAGGATATTCTCAATTCGACGCGTATGTTTTTTTTTTTTTTTTTAAATTATGTTTGTTACCGCATCACTTCCGACTGGGTAAACCGATTTTGATCGTTCTTTTTTATTTGAAAGATGGTGCTTCCCGAGTGGTCCCATTTAAATTTCATCAAAATCGGAAGAGCACTTTTTGAGTTACAAGTCAAAAACTGAAAAATGCGTGCTTATTCTACACGATATTATTTATTTTTTTTAAATGCATTTTATTTAGTTTAGTTTTGTGCACCTAATATATGTAGGTACTATTATATATTTATATGATTACGCAAATTACGCATACCAGTATCTATATGCAGCAAAAGAATAGTATTGTAATACGAGTAGAAGGGGGAATTCAAGAAACACGTCAATATCCTGACAATGTAACATTCACCGGGAATTCAAACCGGACATAGGATTCGAGCGTACGAAAGTCAGATTGACGCCGAGTAGTCGAAGGTGCATTAGATAATCTATATGACGCCACCTAGAACGATTGTGACATAAGCACACAAGCATTTATACGTTTCTGAAATCACTACCGTGCCGTGGTGGTACCAGCCTAGAATAGTACTCTCCCATCTATTCCCGCGGGTGCCGTAAGAGTCGGCTAAGGGACCACGTACCAGAAGGTGGGCAGCAGCGCCTTCTGAGGATCGGAAAGCATACTGCGCTCGCCAACCCGCCTGCGAAGCGTGGCGAGTATTGGCAAATCAATGGCAATGGAGTTACAAGCGGTGGCGCGGGGCTTGGGTGGAATGTTTACACCCGAATTTTGGGGGCTCCTCTGTCCTTATTGCATTCCTGTACTGTACAAAGAAACTATCACAGTCTCTGAACACACCAAGCGTGAACATTGCTAACTTTTTCATCCAACAAAACTGTTTGTGCTTACTATGGTTCCTTTTATAGTTAGCCCTACTGTTTCAACTTCACGGACTTAACTTTCCATTATCACTCCCACTCATAGTAAAATTACATTTCAAAACACCTTAGATTCATTATGCGAATTTTTAAATGATTTGATAACTCATGATAACAAAGCATTCTCCTTGTATTAAAAAATGTAATATAGATTAGATTCATTTTCAAATACAGTACATACCTACAGTACGCCTACGGATGAACCACAGTGCAAACCAGCAATGCAGCACAGCGTAGGGCTACTCCACTTCACTCCGATCTTAGTCTCAGCCTCTTATTAGAATTATTACAATTCAAAGTCTCATTCGGGTAGTAATTACACTTATGTCTTACTAGCTGCGCTCCGCGGTTGTACCCGTGTGGTGGTGAAAAACCGGTGGTGATGGTGATGATGAAAATACGCCTATGTGTTAATCCAGGGTATAAGCTATCTCCATACCAAATTTCATCGGAATCGGTGTAGCCGTTTGAGCGTGAAGAGGTAACAAACATACACATATACACACTTACACACATACACACATATACACAAACTTTCGCATGTATAATATTAGTAGGATCGGATTATAACAGTTATAATAAAGAAGTTAGTAAATGAACATGATATGATGAGGGATGAAAAACATGATAACGAAAAGAGTATTAAGCATCATTGTAAGGTCAAGGTATGGATAGACTGCGTGTAAAAGTATGTTCATACTCTGCTACTGCGCCCCGCGGTTTCGCTTTTATGGACTACGATTTATGTATCGGTCATTTTATCTGTTATTCCAGGGTCTAAGGAATCTCAGAACAAAAATTTCATATACATTCCTTCAGCCGTTTTAGTGCTGAGTTGTAACAAACATACCAACACACAAAATGTCAGTGCCAAACGTGAAAACTCCGCTAGTCGATATACACGTTTATTTCAAGTGATAGACAGGTCTGTATTTCCACTTCTTTTTATTCATGTGTGTCTTTTGACCACTATCACACTTCATGTTCAGTGACAATGTGGCCACCACCGGTCGAAACACCTTAGTTTAGACCTTGAATTTTGAGTGACACACACGCCAGGCATGCACTAAAATTGAGCCCTATCACCATACCGTGGATTCGATTACAATCAATGATGTTTTAACATATAATATCATTGTAATACAATACAATAATACAATGTAACCTTTACCCAAAGCTCAAACCCGAGGTCGGAATCGATCCAATGACCATTTGATTTACGACCGATACTCACTACTCCGAGGCTATCAGCGTTTTAAAGTATAATGCTGCGTTTATTATTTTAGCTATATTATAAGCAGAGTCGAATGTTAGTAATCACATAAAATCCGCACCTGCCTTTCCATCACCGAATGTCAAACAGCCGTGTTATGTCTATCAGAATGTTATATTTGCAATTGGACGCCTATCGATGCCGTAGATTACACAGGAGTTACAACGTCCTCATGACACACCGCTTCTATCAATACACCTGGTAACTGCTATTTAGTCTGTGTCGATATGCAAAGCAAAAGACAATTCAACACACACTCTGAGTATCAATTCTGTCATTTTCACTAAAATCATTTCATTTTTCAATTGTTATAAATGCGTTTATCTTCTTAAAGCATTATAATTATTGTCTTTTATCACTTATATCTTGATAGAATTTGCCACTACTGTTTTACTTGCCCTCATTGCCGTGGTGGTACCGGCTTAGAATAGTACTCCCCCATCACATCCCGTGGGTGCCGTAAGAGTCGGCTAAGGGATCACGTACCAGAAGGTGGGCAGCAGCGCCTTCTGAGGGTCGGAAATCATACTGCGCTCGCCAACCCGCCTGCCAAGCGTGGCGAGAATTGGCAAATCCCCCCTATATGGGGGAGGCATATGTCCAGCAGTGGATGTCTAATTGCTGAGAAGAAGAAGTTTTTACTTATAGTTAACTCATTTTAAAAGTGGGAAGAAAGCTGCTAAGATCGATGCTCTGATTGCAGAGAGACATTAAGAAAAAGGAAGCACTGTATGTATTTTACAGGCGCCTAAGTCTATTATTCGATATGGCAATATGATCGACTCACGATGGGCGATTGACAGGTTTAGTAGTCCACTATTTTTAATTCGTACATATTGAATCAATCTTGATTCAATTCTAGATTCAGTGACGTGGTACGTAATTTTTAGTAGTCTGTTAGCTTCCAACTTGTCAATTTTGTACAAAACGAACATAGGCGGAGCATAGGTTCAATATAGGGCCGCTATAAACTTAGCTGACTAAGGATTTTAGACGTTGTCTTTTTGGCATCGAGTCGGCCTCGCACTGGACTGAATATGAACATGAAATTAGTAGACTTGACACCCAGTTTATACAGCATTCGGAAAAAATATTCATAACATGGCTTGGCAATTCAATATGAATATATCACCGAAGTGGGATTTTTTCACATAACATTGTTGGCTCCTCCCCCATTACACAGGATTAATGGCTAATCTTGAAACCGTGTGAATGATCACCGTCGAGGTTGTAAAGAGAGGATAATAACGATGATGCCATATCAGAAAAAACACAGCAATCATTGCAGTATGAAAAAGAATTATATTAATCACCGTATTTAAAACTATGTCACAGAGACGGTACACATTCAATAGATCTTTTTCATTTAGTAAAAGTTCTTCAAAACTACCATTGTGATGCTATTCAAATAGCAAAATTACGGATTACCCCACTGGTGTTATTAGCTACGCTTTCCTCGAATCTCTGTTTGACATAACATTATAGACAAAGACAATGCCACGCGCCGAATCTAAACATTTGTGAGTCAATGTGCAGTCATGGATGAATACAAAGCTAAATGGAAAACCTATATTTTCATATGAGTTATAGTGTGCGCGGAACTTCATGGCTGCGCCTAATGTGGTGGGCTTCGCGTCGTAGGGTAAGTAAATGCATTTGTCCAAGACGGCACGCAGACAGAGCCCAGCCGTGGCCAACGAGTGGGCACCGCGCTTACCAACGATTTGTACGACTACCTAAGGTGTTGCTTCATAGTGCATAATGTTTATAGTCGTATGAGACTGTTTATTTTAATAGAATACAGGAGTACCTACACTAAGTACATGAATTGTGTACTTCTTAAAAGGACATTGAATATTATGCTGACGGCATAGTGCACAATTAATAACTTTTTTAACGGTTCACTATGTCAAAATCCATGTCTGTTTCAGTTTAAGATTGATTCAAAATTAATTATTCATTCTTCATCATAAATACTTAAGTGAGCCATCAATACATGAACGTCAATAACCAATGATAGTCAGTATGGCGACTAATTGTTGAGTACTCCATTGGGGCACCTGTGTCGCCAATAATGTCTCACACGATACCTCATACATTTGGTTCACATATCCAAGAAATGGACAACAGAAAAATTGAAAAATCGACACTACACGAGCCGCTAAATATCTACCTTTTTTAACTAGGTGCGAATCTAGTAAGACATTTCGACCGCCTACCCAGGGGGGTAGCCCAATTCTGACTGCTGCGCCCCTAGTGGCCCCTTCCGACTAAGTCCATCACGGTGAGCAGAAGGATGCCTGTCGGGGAGATATGGGGTCGCGTAAATATTCAACATTCCGCCCCGGCATTAGGCCCGGTACCATCAACCGGGTATCCGGCCTGACGGAGCGACCCGGCTCACGTGGGCCGCCCTAAGATGCATAGGGCCACTTAAATAGACGGCGGGGGGTTTCCCGAACATATTTTCCTATACTATTCAAGCTTTAACTTTTCTATACCTTTTGGGTTTGTAAAATCATACTCGACTATCTTGGAAGGGCGTATCCGTTTTGGAAATCTAAGTCAGATAATATCGATATTATAATAGATCGTGATGCTATTAACGAATAATTGTACCATATAAATATTTGAAAAGTTTAAAGTGAAATTAAAAAAGACAAAATGTAGTGTTTAGATTCGGATACTGATTTTTTGGCTTTTACATTTTCGAAGATATGCAAGAGGGTTGAAATATTAAATCATTTCACAATCTGTTAAAGAGTATCGTTTTTTTCGAATGGCAAGTAAGTTTGTTGTAACGGTATTTACGGCTTTAGGCCGGAGGGCGAGCACGGAAAGGCCATTGTGTGGGCGCTGAATACGCACCGCCTAAGGCAAGCGCTAAAGGCGCTTTGCCGAAAGAAGACGAATTAGCAATAGCTCAAGGGCACCACTTAAAGTATGATCACCTTGGCTTGGGCCGTTACCAGGATTGTAAAAAATCGGTCCGATCTGCCACGGCACCAAAATTGTCTGTAAATGGGCACTAAGAACTGTGACTATGTGGTAAGAATCGAACCAGATTGCTTTTCCTTAGAGATAAGTACTAACACGTACCTACAACTGGCAAGAAGAGAAAATCATAGGAATCAATGGGAAAAGTTAATAAAATACCAACAACGGGTAAATGTTGTAAGAGGTAAAAAAATTACATACCAGAATGTGGGGAAAACCTTGAAACGGGCAAAGGGAACATTATCAAATTGCCAAGTTTGACTACAGATACAGAGGGCGAATAGAAATTATACAGAGATTTTTCTATTATGGCAGCATTCACTTTTACCCGTCCATGCGGTCAATTACCAAACCCCATTTAAAACAATAGTGGAGACACACATCGAAATGTCTGTCAAGTGTTATAAACCCGGTAGTAAGGCTAGTACGGTAGTACCTACCTAAAACAAAAACTCCACGAGCGGAGCCGCACTGACAATCATACTATATAAATACATATATATATTCTGTGACTGAGGTTAAAGTCATCACTCAACGCCGCCTCGTAATAAAACATGGAAGAAGCGTCAAGATTAATGGTCAACACGTGCTTTACATAAAACTTGAACAAGTTATAAACAAGTCCGGAGTTATCAGGAATCTCACGAGTACAACACACTTCTTCATATCTTGTATATTGTTTGTCATCCGGAACATTCTGTGAGACAATAATATCACTGACTCTTAAATGTTTATCTACAAATAGAATTTAAAAAAATCCTTCGTTGACTCAACTATGTTGATAATTAGGTAGTCTATATTATATGTTTATGTATCTTTAATTTCAATATATATATATATATATACATATCTACATATATATATATATATCATCGTTAAATAAAATCACCCTGCTCATATGCTATGCTTCTTTCATATTACTAGAGGTCCGCCCGGCCTTATAAATTTATAAGGATCTCTAAATTTTTGAAAATATAATTTAGCCTATGTCACTCGTGGATAATGTAGCTTCCCAATAGTAAAAGAATTTTCAAATCAGTTCAGTAGTTTCAGAGCCTATTCAATGCAAACAAACAAACAATCAGATCTTTCCTCTTTATAATATTAGTAGATTTACATATAAATGTTCCCTGGAAAAAGTCGCTCTTAACGATAAGGTCACCGATTATAAATCCTTACTGTTTTATTTTTCACCATTATTTCTTGTATTTTTGGTGTCAATGAAATACGTTGCCAATCCTTTGAAAAGTCTGTTAAGTTTCCTTTTGAAGAGCCTCATATTTTATTCATATATGTATTGCAAACTCTGTGGCTAGTAGCATCTATATATATATATATATTATCATGCACTAGTACTATAGATAAACTGGTACATTAGACGAATATGTTAACAGTTTTTTTTTTACTGGCAGAGGCCTTTCTTAAAATAAAACAATAATAACTATACATATATATATATATATATATATATATATTACAATACTACAGCTACTACAATAACATTTGAGCAATCCACTAGCTATTGGTAGCATATAGATAACTCAAATGCTCTAACCCGCCACCGGCTGGCAGCGTGCCCAGAATGCTAGCAGCATTGCCACGTTGAATTGCAATGCTGATTCGTTGAGCCAAATCTCATTAACAGTTGCAGTTGCGTATTGCAGTTAACCATACAGTGTATATACAGAGTCACCGCATTTGAGCGAATGCGGATGACATCCAGAAGAACACTCACTATAGTAAAGATATCCCGTTTGAAGTAAAAAAAAAAAAGTTTAATCTATGCTCCATACCGGTGTATAATATTTTATAAATCATTGTATAAACAACTGTTCGACAATCAATAATAATATTAGTAATATTATCAATGCGAAAGTTTGTGTGTATGTTTGTTACTTCTTCACGCTCAAACGGCTAAACCGATTTCGATGAAATTTGGTATGGAGATAGTTTGAGCCCTGGATGAACACATAGGTTACTTTTATCTCGGAAAAAGTATAGTTCCCGTGGGATAATTGAGGTAACGGGAAATCCGTAATCCACGCGGGGGAAACCGCGGGGCGCTACTAGTATATAATATAGTCCGCACTAAGTTAAGGTTGTCCTGTAAGGTTATGGTTTTGAGGATATTAAAATCGTCTTAAATAAAATTGTGCCCATCGACACTAAGCGTTAAAAATATTTTACAAATACACGTTCACTAAAGGTTTTATGTTTCAAGTTGATATGTAAACTAAAACAGTTAATATTAATTGTAGGTATCATATTTGTGGCAAGTTCCCATTAATTAAGAAGCCTCTCAGGCCATGTGCCATTGTTTTTAAATTTGCAGCTACGTAGGTATGCTTTACTCGTTGCGTGGAGTACTGCCCCCAAATAATGGGGGAGACCCGGTCTAGCAGTGGACTTCCTATGAGTGAGATGATGATGATGATGATGATGATAATGCTTTACTCAGCTAGTGTTTTCATTGTGTTTTCAAATTTTCCACGACTTTAAACGCCACTCCTGTCCAGTGACAGTTAAAATGTCATCGACAGTTTTAAATTTCTGCGCCAGTTGAAATGTGCAGATTCCACTATATCGGTTCCACTTATTGATTAAAAGATTTCAACTTTACAAAAGCCATCGTTTATTTCACAATAAAATGTATATAACCTAGACCTAGTGCCGAAGCCCAGGCCATTTACGGCGTTATCTCAATACAAAAAAGCAAAAGTTTAGCGCAGTAACTGGTATTTTAGCTGTGATCTTACGAAGGCTGCGCGGGCGCACGTGCACGCAAAGATCGTGACCCGGCGCCGCCGCCTGCGCACCTCCGGCAATAATAATTGTCTGTTGGATGTACGAGTACATGTGTATAAAAATTATGTTTTATACTGACAGTAAATGAAGACTGTACAGTACCTACGTATATACAATGATATTATATGTTTATATGAGGTAGATGTCGCACAAGAGCGCGGAAACTGAGGCGGCAAAATTAAGTCAATTGTAGTAATTTTAATTACGACGCGTATTTCAAGCGCAAGTCTAAGCATATATTAGCCATCCTTTTCTATATTATTTGTATCGTATTATCTGTCGCAGTAAGCATGTTTATGTCGTAAAGGACGCCGAGACTGAGCTCGACTGAGCACCGCGCAGTATGAATATACGTCATCTTTAGTAAAACATCATTGCGTATATAATAAAAAATCATGAATATAGCAATAGAACTGTGGAGGCTTGTAAATGGCTCTTCTTTATATATTTTACTGTTGTTTAAATTTATTTATAATTATAGCTTTAAGTCACTCGAATAAAATAAAATATAAAATCCTAAACAATTATATTAACCATTATCTACTTAGTTTAGTATGTATATTCTTCTTTTGTAAGAAACACGTTTTGTTAATTTTTTAATTAATGCATGTTTTTGATGAAATAAAACAGTCTACAGAATTGACGATAACCGTGTTTTGAATCCTGAAACATGCCACTAAACCTTCGAGCATTTATCATTTCTCTAAGCCCGAACCCAAATATGTGAAAAAATCAAAGCTTTTGCAAATGATTTTAAATATGTATATTTCAAAAATGAGATTTTTGCCTTCCACACGGCATTAATGTAATAGCAATGACTGTATTTATAGACTTATTCCTTATTCAGTTTTGGTCCATGTGCACCGTATCGTATCATATCTGACGGTCGCCGTGGCGCAGTGGGTAGTGTTATTGACATGATTTCTGTGTCCCCGGGACCCTGGGTTCGAATCCCGGCAGGGGCAAACATTTGTGCGATGAGTGTAGATGTTTGTTCCGGGTCTTGGATGTTTGTGTGCTGTGATTGTGTGTGTCCATGCCTCCCGCGATACAGGGAATCCTAGTGCGGGGGTCTGAGTGTGAGAAAAAAATATATAGATAATCGGCAGCAACTCTTTGGTGGAATACCTTTTAACTTTTCAGAATGCCTTCAAGCACGCGGCGTAGAATTGCTTTCCTATCAGTTGTCTATATTTTTTTAAACAGAATAGGCAGGCGTTTGACTACTATCTCACCTGATATTAAGTGATGAATAGGTGATGAATAGATGATGCTGTCTACGATGGACCACACGTACGAACCTAGAAAATATCTATTCACTCTGGACTCGAAGCAGCCCAGATTTTATATGTGCGTAAACACATACGTAGATTATTGGATACATTTCAGAGAATCTGCACTGCAATTCCATAATTTAATTCCATCATACCCTATCATCGGTAGACCGCCGGCGCCATTGCTATATGATAATATACAAATACGTAGGAAGCATTTTGCATCCACTTGTTAAAGCGTACTCCCAAGGACTGAAAATCGTAGCCCGAGTATGTGTTTTCCGCTAGGTATGATACAATCCTGGAGTCTTCAAGTCATGAATGAATAGATAACATAGGTCCACATTCATCACTTAACATCGGGTGCAGGATCAAACGCTTCCCTATTGTAAAAAAAATTTAACTACTCGAGTCGATGGTAAAATAAGTAGCATAAAAAAAATTTAACTGCTCGAGTCGATAGTAAAATAAGTAGCATAATTATTAAATAGTTATTTTGTACGAAATACAAACAATAATAATGTTTTTCCTCGTTATCCGATAACCGATACAACATACACTGAAAATGTATTACATCTTTCCACATCTCGATTATCAAGTAGCCAAGCGGCTTCTCAAAGCGGGGCTGCATACTCAGGTGCGCCGGCGCGGCGCATCGATACATTGTCGGCGCGAGCGCGGCGCAGCCCAAATAGAATTAAAAAGAAGCACCACAATGGGCAGGCCCTTTCAAACCATACCATACATAAAATAAGTAGGTGCAATGCGGAATTTTAATTCCACGACTCGTAATTGTGCCCTTGATACATTTTATAAATAAAGTTTGTACGAAATCAATTATGTAGTTGATTGTGTAGTATTGCAGTGTAAATTATCATGTCATTAAATTACAACTTTGGGAGATCCCGCTATAGGCGATTCCCGACATCAATTTTTTAATCACGTTATTACTTAGTTGTTTTTTTTATGAATAGTGCAAAGAAGAAAGTCTAAATAGAAGAGTTATTTTACTCCATCTTAAATTATTAGGAGCGTTTGAAAATATTACCATCCAAAGAGTTTGGTACTAACTGAAAATCATCCATAACAGCACTGACGCGAAATAGGTGTTGCTGACAGTTTGAGGTTATGTTTTAGCCGTTAAACTTGAAGTGACAATATTCATTTATCCTTCTGTTTCAAAAAATGTAGGTATATGTAGTTATTTATTAAGCATTATAGAGTTCTAGAATACATTGTTAATATGTTGCACCCGCAAGTGAATAATTAATTGTTTATTTTTGTTTTTTAGAGTTTTTTTTATATTATGCTCATGGTAACCTAAACAACTTACGAAATATAAAGGCATAATATATTGAAGGTATGACAATTAACAGATTTATAAGTATTTTGTCTATAATCTGGAATGGTTGCCCCAAATCTGTTGCACCCGCAATTGCTATTAGAACTTTCCTCCTGGCTTTAAAAACATTATTTTAAAATCTTAAACGAATATTGAAATAACACATACACAATGTAATCTATCAAAGATTAATTCAATTAAAAATGGTTTCTATTTAATTACATGAAACTAAACAATGCGTCTAAATGTTGCACCCGCGATAGTGGAATGACCCCCAAAAGTAACATTATTTTCAAACTGTATAGATCTAGCGTTTGACAGTGGTCAAACGCTAGATCTATGCAGTGATAACATCTTCGATCACATCGTCACTGATTATCAAGTGAGATAGTGATCTCACTTGATAATCAGTGACGATGTGATCGAAGATGTTATCACGCTAGACCTAGAATGCTCACTGTCTCTCAAGGACTGCTGCCTGAACACATTTATGTTTTTAGTGACAGTTTTCCAAATTTTATCCAAATCCGTTTTACCCACGTGACGATGAAAATAATCCTGTATGTTAATCCGGGTATAAGCTACCTGTGTACCTAATTTCATCCAAATCTTTTCTGCTTCTGTAGTTTTTGCGTGAAAGAGTAACAAACATACATGCATACTCACAAACTTTCGGATTAAAATGTATAATATTAGTAGGATTTAACTATCTATTAACAATATATTATAATACTGGAAACGTCAATTTCTGTAATTAAAAAATATTTTGAAATAAGCTATCATGGGTGCTAAGGATAACCAACCGAACAAGAATCTAGCTGTTGTTGTATTTCTGCCTGTCTGTAGGCTGTAGAAATGAAAGAATATCGATAGCGCTTGAGATAACATGGCATATATAGAATTATATATAAAACTAGTGGTCCGTCCCGGCTTCGCACGGGTAAAAAATTACTACCGACTGCAGCGCCATCTGCCGGGCTGATTTATGAATCGAAACCATCCAGGGCCCCACCCAAACGCATACAAAAAAAATCATTCAAATCGGTCGAGCCGTTTAGGAGGAGTTCAGTGACATACACACGTACCGTAGAATCCTACTAATATTATAAATGCAAAGGTTTGTATGTTTGTTACCTCTTCACGCTCTAACGGTAACACCGATTTCGATGACTTTGGTATGGACATAGTTTAAACCTTGAATTGACACAAGCTACTTTTATTTTTATCCCAGAAAAAGTATAGTTCCCGTGGGATAGTTGAGGTAGCGGAAACCCGTAATCCACGCGGGTAAAACCGCGGGGCGCTTCTAGTGTAAAATAAGTTACTCATTGAGACACATAAAATATTTCCATTGTGTGTGAGACAATGAGAGTGCGACAACATTTGATGTAAACATTTTATTCCTACCGTAGGCAATAGATGTCACTATGGAGGGAACTTGTAGCAGCGCTATCTATTTGAGAATTTCATAACTAATTAGTTCATCGCTCAGTGATGTAACGCACATACTTTTGCTACTCAACACTAGGTGGCAGCTCAAAACAAAATTATCCATTGTTATTTTTAGTTTTATGGCAACACCTATGATATAAAACAGACGCCATGACAGAAAATGCTTTCATTTGATTGGTCAGTCCATGAGAAGTATAATGGCTTTCATAAGCTCGGCCATTTTGCCGGTGGTGTCCTGTGATTCTGAAGTTGGTGTAGGAATATTTTGCAGCAAGCCGCATTGCGGCAATCGGCCATCTATTTTCAAAGGTAATTCAATTAATGTGTATATTATGTGACAGATTAAATGGATATAACAATATTTGCACTTAGGTATCTCCACGATAGATTGAAATATCATTCGTGGTCGTTTAACAGTGCAAAGATTAAATCGGGCTCACCCATTCGAAAACGCAGATATCCTCTCTGTTTTCGTCAGTTACGAGCTTAACATTTGATACAAAGAAAAATCTACCTACGTGTGTTACTTATCCTAAATGATATTAACAATGCCTAAACTATTTTCAGGTGTAAGATACAGCTGGCACGATGTATCTCTACAATTTAACTTTACAAGGCTCAACGGCCATCACGCATGCAGTGCACGGCAACTTTTCCGGTACGAAACAACAAGAGATCATAATATCACGCGGGAAAATCTTGGAACTCCTGCGACCTGATCCTAACACCGGGAAAGTGCATACTTTGATGAAAGTCGAAATATTCGGTATTATCCGTTCTATGATGTCATTTCGTTTAACTGGCGGCACGAAAGGTAAGTGAACTCTGAAATTAGGCCACGTGGGGTCATTGACTTAACCTATAAATCTCCATGCTTCACTCCTGGGGAATAGTTGTCATATTTGCATTGTCTTGCTCCATGTTCCTTCAGCAAAAGAAGCATGGGATAACTAGATGCATAAATTAAATCCATAACGTCGCTCTTTACAGTCCTGATGACTTTACAGATGTTCCGTTGCTGGTACATTAAATAGGTATACGGAGACCCGTCAAATGGTTTCAAACTACAGTTGCTTTAAAGGAATACTATAACTTTTCAGATTACATAGTCATTGGGTCGGATTCTGGACGCATTGTCATTATGGAATATTTACCCGCTAAAAATATTTTGGAAAAGGTCCACCAAGAAACCTTTGGCAAGTCAGGATGTCGGAGAATAGTTCCTGGACAATACTTAGCAATAGATCCTAAGGGTAGAGCTGTTATGATTGGTGCCATTGAAAAACAGAAGCTAGTATATATTCTAAATAGAGATGCAGAAGCTAGGTTGACTATTTCATCTCCCTTAGAAGCTCACAAGTCGAACACATTGGTTTACCACATGGTCGGAGTTGATGTTGGATTTGAAAACCCCATGTTTGCTTGCTTGGAGATTGACTATGAAGAAGCAGATGCTGATCCTACTGGTAAGATCCCTGTTTTCATATAATAGATGTGTTAAATGTTATTTTTAGGATTGTAAAGTCCTTCACTATTCAGCCAAAAATACCCAGACTACCTTCTAGGTAATAGCTATGTGCTAGCCCATCTTAGTGTACAAATGTTAGGCTCTGAACATTAGTCAATGAAACAATTTGAGTAGAGTTTGTAAGATTGTAAAAGTAAGCGAGTGACATTTATACAATAATTTTATACAGGCTGCAGCCCTTGAGAGCCAGGGAGCATTCTAGATCTAGTGTGATAACATCTTTGACCTCATCGTCACTGACCATCAAGTGAGATAGTGGTCAAATGCTAGAACTATACAGTATAAATATAAAAATTAAATCCAGTCGATAGACTCAAAATAGGTACCTCAGTAGACAACTTCAAAGCCATGAACTTACATTCTGGCTATTGTATAATAGAAGAATTATCCAATTTGGTGCAGCCGTTGTGGGAGTTGAGTGTCATACATTTTGACATAGATATATCATTTTTGTACCTATACAGTTTACTGGTAAACATCAAGCATGCTACATGAAGTAACCAAGATGTGATGATATAATAAAATTGGTGTTATTTTTTCTATTATTCTCTGCAATGAAATGTGATTTCAACCACAATTTATCCAGTATGAAAATATACTTACTCTCCTTTCTCATAAATATATAAAAATATATTTGTATGGAAAGGAAATCTAACTTCATTAAGAGGATTATATACCCTGTACTTATCAATACAAAATACTAATTTTTGCACTGACACTGGTTACTTAAGGTGAATATTTTTTTAAAACCATAAACTTTTAAAAAAATATAACATATAAGCCTATAAATTACAACATACTCATGCAGTTGACATCAATAACATTTTCTTCATTAATTTAGAGAGTGGTAAAACAGGTTAGCCTCAGAACGTAAATTTCTATCAAAAAATGTACCTATGGTATAGAATCCATTTAAAATAATAATTGCCAGACAAAGATAATAATTCCAGGGCAAGTGATGTCTTATTTTGAGAAATCTGCATGAAGACATTCCTCTACAAGCCTGCAAGGTCTGGTGTTAAATTTGTTTTTACAACTTTTTTGTTGCTGTCCTATTACTGTATTTAGTCATACAAAAATTCTGCATTATCAGCCAAAGCAACGTAACTCATTATTTGAGCATTCAAAACTTTAGTTAGCATAGGGACAATCCATAAATTATATCATGGTGTGACAAGGGGTGTCTTAGTCTTAACTTAAGCTTTGTCACATCAAATTCTTCTATTTTGTGGTGTCAGTAAGCAACGATGTGATGAGTCAAAAAAATTCAAACTTAAAATGAAACTCAGATAAGAATAAGAATCTGTAATTTATCAAAAGTTTCTTCTTTGTTAATAGTAAAAAGTAGATAAATTGGATAATTTTAACATAAAAATTGCATAGTGTGGGATGTTACAGGAGGGGGTCTCACGTAATTTATCAAGTTTCTTCTTTGTAAAAAGTAAATCTGTAGATGTCTAAAAAAATAGGATAATTTTAACATGAAAATTGCATAGTGTGTGACGTTTCGGGAGGGGGTCTCACAAATGTGACAAGAGGGGGAGGGGTCAAAAGTTATGAAATGCATGTGACATAATTTATGGATGGCCCCATATCTTGAACATATAAAAAGGAACGAACAAAATGTCCCTGGAAAATAAGTTGCAAGTAGGTGAAGATATCAAATATGGAGTGAGAAAAAGAAGGGTGTATAATAACTGATTATTATGTAGAATGATTAATTTGAGGTCCGTGTTTCCGACCGACAGTGATGCCAAATCCTCTTAGTATGACATTGTTCCAAAGCTGCCATTTCAGTAATGTTAAAAAAATATTTCTAACAAAATGTCCTTTCAGGTGAAGCAGCCCAAAAAACACAACAGACCCTTACTTTTTATGAACTCGACTTGGGTTTGAACCATGTTGTCAGGAAATATTCAGAACCTCTAGAAGAACATGCTAACTTTCTCATCACTGTGCCTGGTGGAAATGATGGTCCATCAGGAGTCCTAATTTGCTCAGAGAATTACCTTACATACAAAAACTTGGGTGACCAACATGACATTAGATGCCCCATACCTCGGCGACGGAATGACTTGGATGACCCTGAAAGAGGCATGATATTTGTATGCTCAGCCACTCACAAAACAAAGTCTATGTTTTTCTTTTTGGCACAAACAGAACAAGGAGATATTTTCAAAATCACAATTGAAACTGATGAAGACATGGTTACAGAAATTAAACTAAAATATTTTGATACTGTTCCTGTAGCAACGTCCATGTGTGTACTCAAGACTGGGTTCCTGTTTGTTGCTTGTGAATTTGGCAACCAGTAAGTATTATTCTGTTATTTCAATATATACTTTTCTTGCACTGGTAATCTAATTATCACATGGTTACTCGTTGAATTCTGGCAGGAAAATTCTATGTTTCCCACAGTGAGTTGTTTCACTCATGGGTAAAAATTTTTAGTGTTTTAAAACCTTTGCTACACTCAGGGTTCTTGAACCACTGGCATTGCTCGTAGTTTAAACCTAGAACCCTTAGCTTGCTCAGGTCTCAAAGCATTCATGCCAAAAATCAACTTTACCCACATGTAAAACAAATAACTCCTTTATATGGGGTGAACACCTAGATTTATCCATGCATGTTGAGAGCAAGTGGATATGAAATTATTCATAGTCTCTTGTTAAAATTAATGTATCATGCTAGACAAGAAATCTCCGAACCAAGGTCCTTCTTTTTCTTATGGGGGAGTGCACACTGATGTGAGATGAACAAATTTTATGCTATTTTCATGTTACGTCCTAAAGCCTTATATTGAATAAAATTGAGCAACACAGTAAATAAATAGGTAGCTACATAAAAATTATGCCTGAGGTTTTTCTACCTGTCACTATAATGATACAGCAATACAAATATAATAGAATTAATTTATTTTTCAGTTATTTATACCAAATTGCACACTTGGGTGATGAAGATGATGAACCAGAATTCAGCTCTGCAATGCCTCTGGAGGAAGGAGATACTTTCTTCTTTGCCCCAAGACCACTGAGGAATTTAGTTTTGGTGGACGAATTAGATTCACTATCACCCATTCTAGGTAATTAAAATTATGTTTTAGATTAGCACTAGTGTTTGTTAGTAATATTTAATATTGTCATGATAATATCATATGCAGTTAAAAATAGTGTCTCAATTATTTTAGCATGTCATGTTGCTGATCTGGCTGGTGAAGACACTCCCCAAGTATATTTGGCTTGTGGGCGAGGACCAAGATCCTCTATCAGAGCATTAAGGCATGGATTGGAAGTAGCAGAGATGGCTGTATCAGAATTGCCTGGTTCTCCTAATGCTGTATGGACTGTCAAGAGACACAAGGATGGTAAGTCAAGTTAATTATTTGAAGTGGATATATGAATGGAATAAAATTTATAACTAGCTTACTGAATAAAATGCAAGTTTGAAATAAGGAAACCGGTCTGCGTTGAACAAAAAATGCGACAAGATAAACTATAAGAACAAGCAAGGAGCATAATGATTAGAATTTTTGGTCCGTGTTACTGACATACCATGACGCTGCAATAACCACTTATGAATGCTCCTCTTTATCAACAAGTTACTAATAAAACCCTGGTTGTTTGTCATACATAAACACCAGTGGTTTTTCTTTTCAGAATCTGCTATCAGCGACGAACAGAAAAAGGATGGTATCTTCAACAGAGTAAGGTAGGCATCAACACCAACAGTTAAATATCAGTGGAGCCAGCAATGAACAGAAGATTAATCTCAAAAAGTTTAATGGTCTGCTAGATTCTAGCTTTGAAATTTTCTTTTGATTTCAGAGGAGTTTGACTCTTACATCATTGTATCATTCGTGAATGCTACTCTTGTGTTGTCTATCGGCGAGACTGTTGAGGAAGTGACAGATTCTGGTTTCTTGGGAACCACACCAACTCTAAGTTGTCACGCGCTCGGTAATGATGCACTCGTTCAAGTCTATCCTGATGGAATTCGGCACATACGGGCCGATAAACGTGTTAACGAATGGAAGGCACCTGGCAAGAAGTCAATTGTAAAATGTGCTGTCAACCAGCGACAAGTAGTAATAGCGCTAACTGGCGGCGAATTAGTCTATTTTGAAATGGACCCTGTAAGTGTGACATCTCTATTGTATACTTTCACAGGTCGTCACTCATTAATGTGCTGCTCGCAACAAAATCTGCTGATCTATATATATATATATCAATATCATCCTGTATATATATCTGCTAATATAATTAAATAACAGCTCTTGTGATCATTTGTTGAAGTAGTGCAGTCATGAGTGATGGTCTTTATTCGACGTGTTTGCGCAATCATACCTCTGGGTGTGATTGTTGCGAGAGTGGTGTGTAGCTGCCTCATGCAGTGACAGGCCCACAACGTCGCAGATCATACCGCTCTCCCGCTTGCGGTAGAGGGCGGCACTCGGCATATTCCATAGCCAAGCTGGAGTCGCTTAGACTGTGAAGGCGGCCAAACCATGTTGTGGACAAGCCCATTTATAATAAAAATATGTGTTTTCTACATACTTATTCAAGTTTAAATGCTAAAAAATATGTTCTTTTTAGACTGGTCAACTGAATGAATACACAGAGAGGAAAAATCTGTCATCAGATGTGTCATGTATGGCCTTAGGCTCTGTAGCAAGTGGTGAACAGAGGGCCTGGTTCTTGGCAGTAGGACTCAATGACAATACTGTCAGAATAATTTCACTGGATCCAACGGTAAGTTAATACTTTAGTAAAACATTTATGCCATATCTCTATTAATATGATGATACCAGGACACCACTGATTTTTTGTGATTATAACAACCCAAAAATGCGTTATTCGAATATTACTGATGAGAAAGTTCAGATCAACTTTTGCAGTATCACCATCTTCAAAAAAATTAAAATCACTATTCTTCTAGGATTGCCTGTCGCCTAGATCGATGCAAGCATTACCAGCTGGTGCAGAGTCTCTATGTATTGTTGAACAACCATTTGAGTCTGGAGCAAAATCTGCATTGCATCTGAACATTGGCCTAAGTAATGGAGTACTGCTGAGAACCACATTAGACTCTGTTAGCGGTGACTTAGCAGACACGAGGACAAGGTTTGTTAAAAAAAAACATTAAATAATTATGTTCTGCTAAATATTCCAATGATGTAAACTTATATCGCTCCGTGTTTCATCTGAAAATCATTGACGATACTTAACCAGATCTGAGAATTAGTTGTGTATATAATCTCCTAAATTTGATGAAGCAAAAATTCATGCCATTTTCTATTTTTAGGTATTTAGGTTCAAGACCTGTGAAACTGTTCAAGGTTAGAGTGCAAGCATCGGAAGCTGTATTAGCTGTATCTTCGAGAACTTGGCTGGGTTACCATTACCAAAACCGGTTCCATCTCACTCCCTTGTCTTACGAATGCTTAGAGTATGCTGCAGGTTTCAGTTCTGGTAAGCATTTTAGATTGTTTTTTATTAGTATAATTTTATCATAACGTAATCGACGTGTTTGCGCGGCCGTGCCTTCGGGTGTGGCTGTTGTGAGAGTGGTGCATAGCTGCCTCATGCAGTGACAGGCCCACAACGTCGTAGATCATATCGCCTTCCCGCGTGCGGTAGAGGGCGGCACTCGGCATATTCCATAGCCAAACTGGAGTCGCTCAGACTGTGAAGGTGGCCAAACCATGTCGTGGACAATTTTACCTACTTGTTTTGGATTGCCAGTAACGCCATCTATAGCAATATTATACTCTGCAGAGGTATATGTACATATTACGTACTATTCTGACTGATGTTTGTTTTGTTGACCTCTTTTGAAGTAGAGTATTTTTGCCGTCATTGTCAGAATGCCTAAAAGTCTAGATGTACATTGATTTCGGAATACATTACTGTATTCTACACATTTATTTTTGTAAATAGAAAATCTGTTTATATCTCTGAAACAATTGCATAACATCCCCATTATTCATATATGAGGTATTCCCATAAAGTGTGTTGCTCCTTCATTATTATGCACGCTTTAATCTGCTTTCTCTTAGATCAAGTGACAAGTGAATAAGTATGTTTTCGCCAACATCACTTAACCCTGAGTAAAATTATCACATCAGTAACACATAAAATGCATATTTACCAATTTACAATATTTTTTTACAGAACAGTGTGCGGAGGGTATAGTCGCGATCTCATCAAACACTCTTAGAATTCTCGCACTGGAAAAATTAGGTGCAGTTTTCAACCAAACTTTTCTGCCACTAGACTTCACACCTAGAAAATTCGTCATCAACTCTGACAACAATCATATCATCATTCTTGAAACTGATCATAATTCTTACACTGAAGATATGAAAAATCAAAGAAGGTAAACAACCATGTTATATACAATTTTGTATTTCTAACTCAAATGATGATAAAATTACACACGTAACTGAATTATTATGTAGATACTCCTGCAGTACTGATTAAGAAATTTGCTCTGATCAGTTTCTTTATTGTATATGTGGTATTAATCATATGATAATGTAACAGAGTTCAAATGGCGCAAGAAATGAGAGAAGCCGCGGCTGGTGGCGGAACTGAAGAACAACAGCTAGCCAATGAAATGGCTGACGCGTTCCTGTCTGATTTACTGCCTGAAAACGTCTTCTCCTCACCCAAGGCTGGAGCAGGTATACACTGCCCTAATCTTTAAAAATTGCCACATTCTCTGGGCAAGAGCAGAAAGTGCAAGAAGCACACTGACTCTAATCGAGTGTGGCAATATCAAATCCCAACGTTAATCCCAGATGACTTATCATATAAGTCATTTGATTCAAGTTCGGGAGACAATTCCAAGTCAAAATTTGTTTTTTTTTTAACATTCTGACTAGTAATAACAAGAATAAGAATCTTATCATATTAAATTCCAGGTATGTGGGCATCACAAGTCAGAGTGGTAGACATGGGGATTGGTGGTGGCCAGCCCAACACTTTGTTCAAGTTGCCATTGGAGCAGAATGAAGCTGCTGTATCAGTTTGCATAGTTCGATGGGCCCAGCATGCTGAACAAGCAGTGCCTCATTTGGTTGTTGGTGTTGCTAAAGAAATGGTGCTTTCGCCTCGCACTTGTACTGATGGGAGCTTACATGTCTACAAGGTAACCAAATTTTTCTTCGCTTGTCTATAATTGTAAAAAGTATGTTTTCCAATGATGTCAAAACTATATCGCTCCGTGTTTCATCTGATACATCTGATGATACTTAACCAGATCTGAGGATTTCCACATATATTATAATACATATCAATCTTTTTTTAAATATGTAAACATATTTTTTTAATATTTATTGTTGCAGATTTACAATACAGGAAAACTAGAACTTGTACATAAAACACCAATAGATGAATACCCTGGCGCTATAGCAGCTTTCAATGGCAGACTAATAGCTGGCGTTGGCCGAATGCTAAGACTGTATGATCTCGGAAAACGGAAACTTCTTCGCAAATGTGAAAATAGACATATTCCCAACCTCATTGCTGATATCAAAACAATTGGTCAAAGAATCTTTGTATCAGATGTCCAAGAATCAGTATTATGTGTGAAGTACAAAAAGAGGGAAAACCAATTGATTATTTTTGCTGATGATACTAATCCCAGATGGATTACAAACAGCTGTATACTAGACTATGACACTGTTGCCATGGCTGATAAGTTTGGAAATGTTGCTGTGATGAGACTGCCCCAATCTGTTAGTGATGATGTTGATGAAGATCCTACTGGAAACAAAGCTCTTTGGGACAGAGGTATAGAATTATAATTGATTCATTAATTATTACTAGCTTAATTCATTAAATAAAACTTATATGGGGAAAAAGGCTATGATGGAACACTGTCCAGGTGTGGTGATCAGGTAACCTATGATCGCAGGAAGAGGCTAGATGTGGGTCGCTTTCAACTAGTCTTCATGGAGATCAATGGGGGAGGCTAAGTCTAATGGACATCCTATGGCTGAGATGATGATAATGTCTATAACTGTTGTCTGTTTTGTTGAAAATCTGTAATACCAATCTTATTAAATTATAAAAAATATTTAATTATCTGCTTACAATACAAATGCACACCGGTCACAAAAAACAACAATAAAACATACCTAACCTCCAATTGGCGGCCTTATCGCTGAAAGCGATCTCTTCCAGAGAACATGATTACATTGTGGTTCAAACATTATTAAAAGCTAGTTTTCCCTAGACTTCGCTAGCTAGCTAGCTAGGTTTTCGTGATGATAACATAACTAATTCACACATGCTAGACTTATGAAAATAAATGATTCTACCATTATTCTGAAAAATATTTTCAATAAAGTTTTAAATCACTTATTTCCAAAAAAACTTACATTTCTAATATCTGTTCTAGGGTTGCTGAATGGTGCATCTCAAAAGGGTGATGTAACTATGAATTTTCATGTGGGCGAGACTGTGACCTCTCTACAGAGAGCCACATTAATACCTGGAGGGTCAGAAGCTCTTCTGTATGCTACTGTCAGTGGGTCCCTTGGCGTGCTTTTGCCGTTCACTTCTCGAGAAGACCATGATTTTTTCCAACATTTAGAGATGCATATGAGAAGCGAAAATTCTCCATTGTGTGGACGTGATCATCTATCTTTTAGGAGTTACTACTACCCAGTCAAGGTACATTCATTTCTAATGAGTTACTTAGTTTTAAATTCATAGGTCCAACTTTAAAGTCAACATTTGCCTTTATACACAGAGGTGGATGTGTTAGTCTGTTGGTAGAGTATGGTCTCTGAACGACCGCCTCTGCGCTTATCGTTATGATGGTGCTTGTGCTGTTGCCAGGGACCCAAGTTCATGAGAGTCGGAAGGCTTTTTGGTTGATCTTTCGTAGAAAGAGAACTTACATTTCCTACTCAAAATTCTGTATCAACTGCCTTATTCAACTTCAACTTTTCGGCCTGTATTATAAATATATTATTTTTACAGAATGTTATTGACGGAGATCTCTGTGAACAGTACAATTCACTAGAACCAGGAAAACAAAAGGCAATTGCCAGTGACTTGGAGCGAACCCCAGCTGAAGTCTCAAAGAAACTTGAAGATATTAGGACTAGATACGCTTTTTAAGTTAGCTGTGATTTTTGTTAAGAATAATAAATACCAATTTAATTTAATATGGTGTAGTTACTGTTTTCTCAACCTGTTCGAAGTGTACTACTTTACTTGGCAAGCCTGCTCACACCGTTCATAAGATCCTCACATATGTGAAAATCTTTACTGCATAGGTACTCTCACAAACCTCATGCAAACCAGCTTTATACATACTCTGCTCCGTTAAGAGGGGTTAGTCCCGCTATGCCATGCTTGAAAAATACCTTCCCAGTAGTGCCGCTAGGCACAAAATCGAAATTCACTGACTGTTACAAGGAAAAGTGTTAGTTCTTCTGCATTATTTTGTTTACGACTAATTTTGAATTTTATTAAACGACCATAAAAGAAGGTAGGGTACGGGTAGTAGGAAGGTAATTAGGTACCTACTCAATTCGACCGTATATATTTTATTTTTTATGTGTGTTCGCGGATAACTTCGTCATTTATGAACCAATTTTGATGATTCTTTTTTTTGTTAGATAGAGTATAGGTACTTTGTTGTAGAGTTGTGGTCCCATTCAAAATTTCATCAAAATCGGACAAGCGGTTTTTGAGTTATACTCCAATAACTGAAAAGTGCTACGCGTATTTTGATGATATTATTGTCGCGGTTGAAGACATCAACATCCCGTGAGTAGCACAGGTCACTGAAAAGGGTGAAAAAAATGTGTTTAACAAAAAATGCAACCGACTTCGACAAGTTATTTCACACTTTTGAGTGTTGAAGTCGGTTGCATTTTTTGTAAGCTTTTTTCGGCATCGCATAGAAAAACAAGTCCAGAATAGCGCACTTTCTGTGATAGGTAAGCGTCTAACCACTTCTGTGTAACAATATCAAAGATCCCTTTCGTCATTTTTACTTTGTTCCATCGAAAATTACTTTTTACTATCAATATTAAGGATCTTCCTTTTCTAACAATCTGACCATGGTATCTATCTTGTACCGTTGACAAGATACACAATGAAAATGTTGAAAAACGGCTGCGTTTTGTGGCAGTTTTCGATACTCTGCTAGTAAGTGTTGGATTAATATTCCTCCACCGAGTTCCACCGGTCAAGAACCTGAACAATGTTAGCAATTATACATAGGAAAATGAAAGAAAATACGATGTGTACTATAATGCATGACATACATACACACAGGTACAAACATTTCTAAGCACCGCTCAAACCTCGCTGTATTTTTCCTAACAATATTAATCAAACGTTTGCAATTATTTTTCATTTAGTTGCAAAGTTGTACTTTTTAACCGACTTGAAAAAAGGAGGTTACTCAATTCAATAACTTCGTGGTTTATGAACCGATTTTGATGATCCTTTTTTTTTGTTTGATAGTGGTCCCATTTAAATTTCATCAAAATCGGACAAGTGGTTTTTGAGTTTCACTCCAATAACTGAAAATTGTTACGCATACCTCGACTATATTAAATTGCGGTTGAAGACATCGGAGAACATACGTAATGACAATTGATTCCGTGAGTAGAAAAAGGGTGAAAAAACATTGTTTTGCCACCGTTGGAGGATAGCGGCTGGTGATGGGGCTGCTGCATCTGGACCACGAGCGTCAGATGCTGGAAGTCTGGCGTTCATTGCACTGTGTGGCCCCCGGAGTGGTGCGGCCGTGCTGTTGTGTCAGGCGCGGTCGCGAGGGGAGGGTCATCCTTCCCCTGGAGGGGTCCGGAGACGGACAGTCGTGGTGGGGGCGCGGTGATTGATATCGCGACCTTGCGCTCCCTCCATTATAGCGGCAGGACGGACACCGTGGGTTTTAGTCAGTACTGGACCTTGGCTGCTGTGGGTGTAGTCAGGATTTGGGGGCCAAGAGGACTCCCAGGTGTGCGAGTAACGGTGAAACGAACCCAACATACCCCGTCTACTTTCCCCGGTAGGTGGAAGTACGTAAATGCTAAAATTAAAAATTGCGTAAAATTTCCCCAACGCAAAAAAAGGAACTACGCCGACGGTAGTTTTATTAATCTTACGCAGCGGTAGATCGTCTGCTGAACACTTGCGCTGTGTAAATTTTTGCTTTATTAGGTTTATCGGAAGTATCGCGATGTTTCTGTCCGCATACCATGAAAAAGTGGTTGCCTATGTGTGAGCGAAGAAATACAAGGCATTTCTTTTCAGTGCTAACGATCAAAACGCTCTGATTTACCATAGAAAATCTCAGCAAGATAAAACAACAAACACGAGCGTAATAAAAGAAAAATATGAAAATGATATGATGATGAAATGATAATAATATGTAGGATAGTCAGATAATTCCTTACTTTAACGTAGCACTTGGCTTCAGCCCGTGCGACTTACCAACCTCCATTAAGGAGAAAACAAATGCTTAAAAAAAAATATAAAGACATTTACGCTACTTTTATCCCTGAAAAAGTATGGTGCCCGTGGGATAACTTATGTAGCGAGAAAGCCTTATACACGCGTGAAACCGCGGGGCGCAGCTAGAAATATTATACCTATACATGCGAAAGTTAGCGTTTGTCTTATTATGTTTGTCACAACAAAGGGAATCAAACCAAAAAAACTTTTTATTGAAAAAGCTAAACATTTCTTGTGGAAGATTTTTCACAAAAGGAAACTACAAAATAAGGTAATCCATACAGGATGAAGCTAGAAGGTACATAACAACAAATCGGTAATCGACCGCATTCAAAAATGATTTATTTTTATCTCTTAGCTTGGACCACATCGTCTCTGAGATGGACATGAAACGACCTGTAAATAATACATTTTATTCTATTTGTTCATTGATTTTCCATTTATTTAGTATATATACATACAATTTACTTAAAGAATGAAACGTATATTATTAAATAACTATAGTAGAAAATATCGAGCAATGTACCCCACTGAAGTCATGGGGACGGACAAAAAAATGTACAGACGTAGGTACCTACATAATTATTGAATCAACTAGATTATTTGCTAAAATCAATGCGCAACCGGAAAGAACGGTTTTGCACGTCCCTATGATGTCATCTCTGCAAAGCGATAAACTTCTTCCTCGCTTTTACACGATGTCCTTTGCATACTAAGTGAGGGTAATTTCGACTTCTCAACTACCTCACTACACCTACTCTCAAGAGTGAATATGGGCCTCTGAGCAAATGTTACGTATTTTAGGTGCTAAGTGTAATAACTGGGCAGGTATGTTCGCTCAGAAACCGTAATACCAAATTTAATCGTAGTAATACAACGCCTGCTGTGTAATTAATCGTACCACGTAACCATTTTCGCGTCACCTCGTGGCCTAAAATGCAAATACACAAAAAAGTGTTTTACTTCCTTACTTTTGGTATATCACGTGAATCAAACGTTGCCATGACCACAATATCGATCGGCGGCTTTTCCGAGGCTTTTCTCTGAAATACTCATTCGCGTGACGTCTACTGTACAATAGGGTGCTGAAAAGTCTAGACATAGCGCGTTGACCGGCGGGCACTTACCGTCTGGGCCGGGTTCGGGTTGGTTGCTAGCTCGTACCATACGTGACTGGTTTAGCGTGGATAGTCGACGTGCTCAAGTAACGTTATTTTTGAAAAGGCGTTTACTCGCAGCGGTCGCACAGTGGAGTTGATGAGCGGGTCCAGCAGCCGTGGACAATGAGTGCACGGGCGAAGCGAAGCGCGACGCGTGCCGTCCCGCCTCGTCCGCGCTGCTGCGCATCTGTCCGTTTTTAAAGAGCACTCCGGAGCACTCATTAGCCGGTGCACCGTAACTGCCCTGCGGTTGAAAGATACAGAAACGCAACGTGTGCAATACGGGGCATTAGAAAGTGTAATGTATAGTGTGTGCGATGCTGTCAGTGAGCAAACCGGCATCGTTAGTACAACAGAAGAAGCAGCAGTGGGCACGGGAACGAGGTGCGTACGCGCAACAATTTACGAAATTAATGTCCACTCTGTGCGTGTATATGTTCGGCCTTTTCTCATGTTACTATAATATTATAGTTGCTGCTAACATCCACCGCAAATAAATATTAGTTTTCTGTTGGTAAGTTAAATACTCATTACTAAATAAATACATACATAATTCATTTATTTCGTTTATGATAATTAGGTACATAATATTGAAGAATTGTTAGAAGCATTACTAGCTTTTATTATGCCACAAATTTAAAGCGCGTGTTAGTGATGTTTATGAAAATGTACACTGCTATAATATGAAGAAAAGAGGGGTAGTAGTTTAGTACCTTTATATTTTCTTAGAGAGGGCATCTACATATATTATATACCAATGTTAAGATATAAAAGTGCATAAATATATAAATTATTTTTATTTTGACATATATTTGTGTTTCATAGTAGGTACGTTTGTGAACCCATTGACCCCGAACTAGATTGACATAGGTAGGTACCTACATACACGAGTGTACCGTAAACTACTTGTACAATAATTTGTTTATAAAGGGCTGTGGATTTTATTAATAAATAAAATATAAAATAAACCAATATTGTACCTACGAAGGTACAATATTGGTTTCCAATTAGCCCTTCGACTTTGGCTTTGGAAAAATGTATTAGGTATTTAATAATAGCAGCACCCCGCGCTTCCACGCGCGTGGTGATAGAAAAACGGTGGTGATGATGATGATGAATAAAAATAGCCCATGTGCTATTCCAGGGCTTCAGCTACTTTCGTAAAAAAAACATTAAAATTGATCCAGCAGTTGGAGCAGCAGAGCATGAAAGCGTAACAAACAAACTAAGTCACATTCACATTTATAACATTAGTAAGGATAAGGATTATCTGATAGAAGTGTGATATATGCTTGTAATCACTATATGTATAAAGGCCATAATATAATTAGGTACTTATTTTAGTTATTAGTTGCATAATAATTCTGATACATAGCTAAGCCATTCATAGTAGGAATAATTAAAGTTTTTACGTGGAAGATATTATAGTATACGATAGTTTATTGTATGGTCAACCCTGTGGAAATAGCAGCTGGTCCAGGACAATGGGCAACGTACTAGTGCGTGACCTGGTGATTGCCTAATCGGAAATCGATGCCATCAACTCTTAGATAAGTGCTGGCCTACGTACTGGTGAATACAAACGCGTATACCAGTAGAGACCGTTAAAGACATCATTTTTCATAGTCAATAAATCCGTAGGACCAATTCTGCTGGACATAGCATGGGGAAGCACATTGATGTATCCACTAGGATCGTTGGAAGCGGACAGCATGGATCGCTGCTCGGTGGATATTTTTTGTAATGCTATTCCATCAACTGTTTTATTAAAAGGATGATGTAATCCTAGGGAGGTATGGAGATCGTTTAGACACTGGATGAACAAACAGGCTACTTTTCATCATCATTAATCATCGCCACGCGGGTAAAACCGCGGGGCGCACCTAGGTAAAAATGTAGTATAGGTTCGATGGGCTGGATTTAATCCAGAACAGTCACTTGTTTACCAAAGAGTATAGAGAAACAATGGAAGTTCACTTGCTTCAATTCTGTGGATTAGCTGATAGATCTATGTTTTCCCTATTGAGATAAACAAGAACCGGTCAGAAGCGGTCTGATCCAGTTTCCTCTTGCGATCATTATCAGGTCGTCATTCCACCTGTCCTGTTTTTGAAAAACTGGTAAGCACTTAAATATACTTTATCGAGCAACTTTTTCTTTAATTTCTTGTCAGAATACAGACAAAGGACTATTTCTGTTCACTATCAAAGCGATAACTAGGCCGAGCCACTGACTGGCTCAGGTGGGTCGCATCGCAACGCGCACATGGCAACCCCTCTGCTAGTCTAATAAAAATGCTACAAAAGGATCTCAATAAAATGCATGCTATCTAATGCATCGGTATAGATCATAAAATTTATCAACGATTGAATAGTGTACCTTCCTTGGTGAAGATTGTCATATAGGTAAACCGCGAATGTTATGAATTGGAGTTTATTGCTGTAATATTATACTGGATGATTGGTACTCGTGGTACTTGGGATATTTAACGGCACGTCTCTAAACGTTCTAGGTACCTGCTTACCACCCAAGCAAATAGGCAGGTTACTAGCAGTTTTAATTGATAAGATCACGGCATAATCGAACAGTAATCTTTCGACGACCAGGATTAGTACTTAGGGTGAATTTTAAATAAGACGTTTCAACTTGTCGCACATAGCGTTTTGCTTCCACATTCATAGTGCGCACAGATAACGAGTGGAATTCATTGCCAAATCTGTTACCGCATAAATTGGTTTAATCTGGATGACATCAAGTCACGAGTGAATAGATATACCTTCTAGGCAGCTTCTACGTGCTCCATCGTAGACCTGCCTGTTTAAAATTGTAGAAAATTTTACCACAAAAACAAATGACCAAAAAATGGAACCGACTTCTGTACTCAAAAGTATGAAATAATTTGTTGAAGTCGGTACCATGGTAGTTCAAAAGTAACTATTATCAAAATATTGTGAGCATGGTACCGACTTCGACAAGTTATTTTATACATTTGAGTGTTGAAGACGATTCCATTTTTTGTGTTTTTTTTTCACCCTTATCTGTGACTTTTTCTACTCACGAGATCAATTGTCATTGTGTATGTTCACCGATTTCTCCACCCGCAACTATAATATCATCGACGTATGCGTAGCACTTTTCAGTTATTGGAGTGCAACTCAAAAACAGCTTGACCAATTTTAATGAAATTTAAATATGACCACACGGCAAGCACCAGCTTTCAAATAAAAAAAGAATGATCAAAATCGGTTTTCTCATCGGTCTTTTAAAATCAAAAGCCTAATCCGATGTATTTCCTTGGTTTTTATTTAGGTTTTAAATCTACCAAAACGAACAATGAAGTTGGAATAACTAATCGTTGTCAATGCCGTCGTTAGTAGTCGATAAATAAACAATCAACCATTACCAAGGTTGGACGATATGAAACATCGACCTTTGTACTTTACGCTTGACCTCGAGTCCACCACCTGCCCAGCCCTTATAATTACATCTACTATGCTAGGTATGCCCGTTGTGATGAATTCCAAAATAAAAATTTTCACATGTGTTACCAAGTGCGTAACTGCGCCACGCGCCAGCGGCATTCCAAGTTCCAAGACTGTTTTTTCGATTGCCTACACAACAAAACATTCATCTTGTACCCATTCTCGGAGTTCGTATCACCTGCGCAGCCCTTCTTGAACCAGCGGGATACAGATGAGGCAAATGAGTCTAAACGTATCTAAATCCTTCATAAGGAGAATGGATTGATACCATCGATTATTTCAGATCACAAAATATAGAGTACCTACTTACTTGCTTATATTTTTTGACTAAACGATAATGCGAATTATGCCTGTTACTTTAGTAAAATAACTGTATAACATCAAAGCAGTGTTCCGTGTACTGGTACAGTCAATATGTACTCTTATAGGTCAAAAATGCTGTAATTTTAACTGAAACAAAAACAATATACGAAAATACTTATGACTGCGTAAAACCACAAGTACCTACTTATTTTATCAACTATTTTTGAGGGTCAATGTAAATTATACCCATATATTCTATAAAAACAAAACGAATGAAGCACACACATGAATTATACATACTTATTGCTTGTGTAAAATTCGCGTTTTAGGATTTGCGTATGTATGCTCTCATGTTATCACGTATTCATCTGTGTGTGTAATAATTAATTATTATAGTGTACTTTAGTATAGTACAAAATGAAAATATTACACAAATTTAAAAAGCATGTTTTCATTTTCTTCGACCTTTTTTTAATTTGAAGCCATTCCAATGACAAACTTTCAACTGATTAGATAAGTTTCATAGAGTGACGGGACAGTTTTAGTTGATATTTTTCAATAAATGCACAAAAAGCTGCTTAATCGAGAGAATATTGCATTTCATAAGTATTACAGATGTGTCGTACAATGTCTAAAGGTGACATAACTTTTAACAAAGCTCGTTGTGCACGCTCGACTTTGATTTTTTTCCGCACCACTTTAGGAACTATTAAAATTCAATTCTCCAAGACCTATGTGTTAGTAGTATTATAAAGTTAGATAGTGGTCAAACGCTTGCCTATTCCCAATGAATTAAAAAAAATTGATCCACCACCGAGCAAAGTGATACCTATATACCTATAAGCTTTTAGATTCGGTTAGAAATACTTCGATGTGAAACAATGTTATTTTACTATCATGACATGAAGTCACTACGAGATATTCAATAAAGATTAGACCTAGATGTCAAACTTTCAACCTCAGCGAGGTGTTGATAAATCATGTCCAAATGAAAGAACCCAAGTAACAGTCAAAATGTATCGAATCTTACACCTTATTAAATTATATCATGGCATCGGTTCCAACACTGCTTAAAAACATCTTATATAGTAGATTGATCTATTTAAATAGAGTACCTATGTAAAAATACGTACAAGAAAAAGAACTAACTAAAACAAAAGTAAACTAGGTGGGTCAAGTAATTATTTTAGTGGGGTGCACGCAAAGCAAAGCTTTAATCGGCCCTACGTACAAATTATGTTTGTGGCTCTCTATTATGCATGCCTAACTTAATAATTATTACGTAGGTAGGGTTAAATCTATTAATACTGATTTCTACGATATAATGTAGGTGTTAATTTTTTTAACATTTTCCTGAAAATTAAGAGAAGTGTTACAATGGGTTCCTATATATGTACTTTTTTACGGGTCATTGCAATGCAAAATATTTTTTTAAATTGTTAAATTACTGAGTTCTGAGGCAACAAACACGAAAATATAGATGACATCTTCCTCTATGCAGATGACTATTGATACATTAGTATAAGGTATTAAATTGTTATCTAAGTAACATTTCATGAATAATTAAGTAAAAATCGGTATAATAGAGTGGAATTATACCGTTTCAGGTACCGGATTCAGGATTTACCTTGCGATATGAAAGTTGTAGAGACCGACCGTAAAAAAAAATGTCTGACGACGCAGATGTTCTGTAAATGTTGTTTTAGTTCGCTTACACATTACTTTATATAAATAACTGGCGGTTATTAGTAATTTTCTCTATAATTTTGGGGTCTTTCTACAAATACCGAAAAAGTTTTTAAAAATAGTCGCACTTCTTCTTAGACAACCATGGCTCAAATGGTTCTAAATAGGCCGTGCTAGCATTGCCTAGCCGCTTTGCACCAATCTCCCAATCACCCTGTATGTAATGTAAACTAATGAAAACTAATTAATTTTATGGTCATGATCCGTTTCAGAGTGGTAAGTTACCTTAGCCATTATATTATGTATAACAAAAACATTCACCGCGAGCGAGCGACGCATGAGAGCGTGACGAGCTAAACAAAATATTCCATTACACACCACGTTCTGCTGTTTTTTTTTATTTACCGTTCATTATAATTATATCATTAAAATGTCTTTGAAATGTCATCGATTCTCGACTTGCAATATGCGAATCGATAACAAGTAATCGATACATCTGTCTCAGAAATATTCAAAGTTCGATATTGCTATTACAAGTTGCTTTACTATTTGCTAGACAATTTTGATTCGACCATTTATGAAAACAGTTCACGAAGGTTAATTCTGATTGATGATTTTAGATTGACTGTATTTTTCTTTTATAAAAAATTCTCGCAATAACGACAAATGCGCTTTAACTCTGTCTCACCAGATAAGGAAATTAAAAAGTTTAAAGATGTGATTGGTAATTTATTTTTTGACCCCGTAGGACAACTGTAAAGTACATTTTTGTAATATTTTAAACCAACACGGATCAAAGCGCCACCTACCCTGCGGACTAGTAAGTTTAAATGGCATTGGGTAGTTGGGCACACATCACTATAAACTATTGCCCGTGAGTCAAAAAATTCTCGAGTGGAGACCGCGAACTATTATATGACAAACGAAGCGTAAGATGTCCACCGACAAGGTGGACAGACGACCTGACCAACAAGAAAGACGTTCAGACTGCCACAATCAGGGAATTGAAAATGCTTGTATAAACGTTAATAAACTAGGTAAATAATAGTTCTAACACTATATTATAAAAAGGTGCAAGAAGAAACGACATAAAAGTCGAATCAGATAGATCTTCCATTGTTTCCGTAGAGTTAATATCACTTGATTCCATTCATATGAGATTATTCGTAAAGTATTGGTTCAAGATCAATAATAATTTTAATCGTAGATGTATAATTGGGAATCATTTTAAATTTATTATCCACCGCAATCCACCTCATCTGGCAGGGTTAGCCCGAATTCTGAAAACGCGGATGCGAATCCGGCACGAGAGATGTTTCTGTAGAAACGTAAAGTTGTATATAAGTACTATTAGCAGGTAATGTGAATGCTACAATTTAACCTCAATGTTACTAAAATGCAACCGAAATTTCAATTATTACAACAAGCGAAGCATACATCCCTAAACAAGATGTGCAACTTATGCAAGGTTGCAAAGGCTTCACAGCACCGGTAGTTGCACCCTCGCCGCTCGTTCTGCACGCTGACCCCACTCCCCACTTGCTCACTGATGGTGACAACCAACAATGAACATACCTTATAATACAAATTGGATTATTCCAGAACATACGCAATGCACCGTATTGCTGTTGATGTTTTTTATAAATTATTGCCAGTATTAGGTACCCTGACATTCATCAAAATGAAAGTGATATTTCTAATTAATGTTTACGTAATTGAGACAATAAAATGCCTCGGCGGTTTTACTCTATTTTGCATTTTAAATGTAGAGCTATTTTCTCTAAATGTAAACGAGGGCATTGCGTATTCTATTCTTCATTTAACATAAGTGATGTTATCAACGCCTATTTCATTTGCATCATTTATATACACCCGAGTTTGAGCAATAAATTCAAGTTTGTTATGTTTCCTTGTGGTCTTATCGGCGAAGAACGAGGACTATAAAAAGCACACATTATCAACGTAGGTTGTACTTGCCTGTTTTTCCATCATAGCATGAAAAGAATGACTAACGACTTCCATGCGTGGCTTATCGACTAAACTTAAAAACCCTTTGCATATCCAATAAGGGGGAACTTTTTCATTTTCATTTTTCTTTCCCGGATACAATTGATATTTAATTCATCGACGGCTTCAGACATGGAAGGTTCGGTGCAAGCGGTGGTTTCATTAACTTTTATTGCAAAAGAGTTTGTTTCACCGAGTTTATGTTGTTGTGCTAGATATCAATGGAGTGTTTCTGTTTGCAGAGGAAATGTCACATCTGTACTTGCCGTGGGGTTCCGGTGAGAGGTACTCGAACAGACCGCAAGTACGAAATCAGTTCGCGAGTTCCTTAGAATTGCATAAACAGGCTTCCTATGAATACCAAGAGCCAATACAAAGACAACGTAGTCCTAGTCTCCCGCCAATACACAACGGAGAAACTTTAATAAAAGAAGATAGAAGAAATAACGTCTTGAACCGCAACATTCCAAGTGCAAAGCGATTTGCTTTTTACGATGAGGACGGCGAGGGTGATACTTCAGGGTACGGCAGTGAAACACTCAACCATATGAATCAAAGTCAAGGCGTGCCGTTGCATGACAGCAATCGGAACCCTGTCGTCGCGTGGCAACAAGAAGGCAAAGAAAACAGGTCATTATTATAACCACATAATTAGCTTACATTTACACGTAAGCATTTTGCGCTGGCAAGGTTTCAGCCTACTGACTTAAAAAATAAATACAGCACTGATGCAGTAGCTACTCGTGCTAAGTACCTAATAAAAACTTTCACAATCGAAGCAGTCACTCAGATAGCACTCGAGCGAAACGGCGGGTTTTTTCTATTTTGTGAATAATAAATACTTACATAACTAAATATTTCAGTTAGATATTGCTTATTGTCGGCACTTCTCGATAGCATTTTTAATCATTGTTGTTTTATAAATTTAAATTCGCAACTGTTTTTCCGATGCGAAATGAATCACGAGTGCCTATTAATAATTTCGTAAGTAGAGGGTTTGCAGACGATTCGAGCACATAATTCTTCAAAGAGGTATTTGTGGATGGCAGTGTAGTAACGCCCAAAACCACTGGTTTTTTAAAAAATATATATTTTTCTGGTTGTACAATATGCGATGGTGTCCGAATCGCCTATGAAAAAACACGTGATTCCGAAAAACATTCAAAAAAGATTTAGTTACATCAACGTCAAGTAGCCAAGTAGCATCTTTGGCTACTTGACGCTGCCTTGATGTTGATGCCGTATCCTTTCCATTCCAAGATATTCATAGTCATATTGATAGTTTATTGGATTTAAATACACGTCACATATAAATTAATGAAGCCTACAAGCGTAGGTAGGTACTTATTAAAATAAGATAGTATGTGTAGCGCAAATGCGCATTACACTACATAATTAATTTGTAATCTAATAATAAATTATCACTAAATACATTTTTGATTGAATACAATGAAATATCAAACAATACGTTTCCGTTTCCAAACGGTCCTTGCAGAGGTGAAGGGCCTATGCCAGCAGTGGAAGTCTCATAGCCTACATGATGATGATGATGATGATGAAGAAGAATGTAGAATTGTCAAACCGACCAAATGCCTTCAAAGTAGCCCAATGTAAGACAAAGGCCGTACGTTCCAGAAGAAAGGTAGTTATGCACGTAAATAACGTTTGGTTAGAATAAATTAATATTTATTCGTAGCAAAAAAACATACAAAACAAAAAATATACTAAGCTTCTATGATATGAAAATAAAACTACTAAGTATAATATATTTTGCAGTTCCTTACTACAATTGTTGGGTTTGTCGATTTTTGTTAGAATATTGATTAATTGTAAAAATATCGGGTTGTTTATCCTGACTAAAGTAATAAACATGTCACTGATTCGCCGACTATAGTGCCCTATGTAAATGTGAGATGCTTAAAGAATTTTCCATAAATCTTTTGCTTGCGGCAACAGAGGGGTTATATTAGTGAGGAATTTCCTGTCACAATTAAGTAAAATAAAGAAGGGGTTCTTATAATGATAGGATCGCAATGCGCTTAAATTGTAAACGTAATTTTATAAATAACCAGGATATCGAGTCCACGCTCAGGAACAAACGATGGCCCCTGGTCAGCTCGGACTCCACGGACAGCGGAAGAAGGACGGCCGCGATGGGGAGACCGAGGAGTAGCCACGGGAAGACTGTGGGAACCTACGGTTCCTACAGCTAGACTTCCACAAGTAAGAATATTTACAAAAGATTATGATGATATTCGTAATTTTCTGAAGTTTTACCTACTTAACACTTGAAAATTTGGAGAAAAAGTTGAAAACTAAATCCCAATTTCAAAATAAATAGTTATATTGTCCTACTATCCTATTAATATATAAATGCGAACGTTTGTGTGTGTTTTTTTGTTACCTGCACGTATCTACGTACCTATGTAACCCATTTTGATGACTTTCGGTATAGAACTGGAAAACGTATGGTTCCCCTTGGATAACTGAGATATAGCGGGAAAGCCGTAGTCCTCACGGGTGAAACCGGGTGCAGCGCGTAACTTATACAATATAATACGTAAATGCAATTAAAACGTCTGTTTTTAGCTTAGCTAAAATCTGTGGGTAGACACGGTATACCCTGTTTTGGTATACCATTTTTTTTTCCGGATGGACCTACTTTGAAGGCATTACTTCAAGGTACCTGATGTTCAAGGCTATAGGGAGCCATCCATAAATTACGTCACAGGAATTTCGAAGACGACCTACGAGGAAAGGTCAGTGCTTCCCAGAGCCGCGACTATTCCTCGCTGCGGTTCGGCTCCTCCCAGACAGATCTCCAGCGCGTGCTGAATGTTGCGAACCTTATACCAAGCAAAGCTTGACATGCTCTCGGTGATTTACCAACCTTGATCTGATATATAATTATAATTGATTACCCGAAATAACTGCAATGTTATATTATCACCGGAGCTGACAATATTGTCATCTCTCATTAGTTACCTACCATATAACTAACACAAAAAATAGTTCTGACTGATCGGATCTCACGTTGATAAATTTAATTTAATTAAACTTAGTTTAATACTAACATTTTTACAATTTCATGATTCCAGATGCCAAATCAAAAGAAAGGTACCCCGTCTTGGGTTGAACGAGGATTAAATATGATAGAAAATACGGCAGAAGTTCTAGTCATTGATCAGCGCAGTTCAAGCAACAATAGTACAGGATTAGAATGCGATAGGTCATCATGTAATGGGAGTGATGAAGGAAGGTATGGTGTTATTATTTGTATATGCGATAAATTGCTATCTCCCAATTGTTAAGCATATAGAAAGACCGTAAACTTATTTATTTATTATTTATTTATATTTTGTTTACAGGACCTTTCTCAGAGGACAAAATGTTCCAATAGAACCAGAGATTAAAGCTCAAAGGGAAAACAAACGTATGAAAGCGTTAGAACTTCAGTCAGCTATTTTAAACCAGTTAGAAGACCGTGAAAAACGTCGCATTGAAGAGAGAGAAAGAAAGTTAAGAGAAGAACGACTAGAAGAATTAAGAATACAACGACAGCAAGAAGAAGATCGAATACGATTAGACGAAGAAAAAAGAAGAAATGAGGAAAAACAACAACAAGAACAAAGAAAATTAGACGCTTTAAAAAAAGCACTAGAAGATGCTGAAAGAGCAGCAAGGCAAGAAAAGGAAAAAAGATTTACTTGCTTGAAGAAACAATTCAATGTTACCGTAGGATGCGAAGCTAAAATAAAAGAAGATACCAGCGTTGCTGAAACAATATCCAATTGTGAACCTAGTAGTCCTAATAAAACTCATAGAACGTATGATGTTCATTCAGCTAAAAGTAAAAAAAAAGAATGTAATTCTCACCAAACAACTGAATTCAACTCACCCAGATCTATGGGCTCTGGTAACTTAAACCTTTTTATTCATAGCGTTCCTCCCTTAGCGCTTACTGAGAATCAGTTCAATATTGTGCCAATTGGTATCAATAGTAGCTGTGAAGTTGTCAATGGGCACCAAAATAACATTCAACTAGCGGTACTAGTTCCCCAAAACCTAACCAACAACTTATACAGTATGTCTCTGAATTCACTAAACAGTATCAATGAAATGCCTGATGTTCCAGGCAGTAAGTTGTTAACGCCAAAGAAATATCGTACTATGTTAATGAAAGATGCAACCACACAAACTGACGCATCTGCATGCACCAAAGCTACAATAGACAAAATCGTAGAAACAGATGAAGTTGAGAGAAATATAGACAAAGATTATCCAAACATAGATGAAAACGCACCACAAGATAGCCATCATAATACACTGAAAAAAGATAGGCGGTTCAGATCAGAAGAGAGATTTAAAAAAGATTTGGAAAATCGACCGAAGTGGGGAGTCAATAGGCCTGCTGCTCAATACAAAAAACAAAGCGAAAAAGATCCATTTTATTGCCAAAAACGTAAAATACGCCAAAAGTACAGGCTTCAGCAAAGAGAATATCTATCACAGTCCAGTGAAGACAGTCGTTCACCGAGCCCACCCACAAGATCTGAAAAAACTTTAGAAAACGGACTTAAGCTTCGTAATTCACTGAGTCAATCGTATTGGCGAAGTAAACGATCCAGTCAAGATCTTCCAAAACATAATAATGCTCCAGAAACAGCCAGTAACCATTTGCTTCCAGAATTTAACCATATCGGTCAAATTACAGCCAGTGAGCTAACAGAGAGTAAAAAATCGCCTAAAACATCTCCCAACAAAAGAATGACCCTTTCACAAAAGTTTATAAATGATAAATATGGGAACCGAAAGCTGTGGATTGACGATGTTAATGAAAGGAATATCAAATCAAATGCATTCGATCATGACAACAGAAAGAAAATTATAGACCAAATAAATGCAGCCAAACGTGATTATTTAGATAAAAGTCATGATCAAGATAATTACGCAATTACAAATAAGTTTTAAAAGCATATCAATACATTTAATAAATATACCAAATATTATAACAGGACACTGTATTACTAGTCGTGCAATATAGTAGGAAATTAGGTTACTAAGGTGATGCTTATCGACGCAGGTAATCGTTACCAAGAAAACCAACCATGTTGGGTCGATAACACCGATTCGGAACGTGTAGTGGTTATACGTTTGATCTTTGTTTTGTATTTTTAATAATGGCAGATGATCTATTTGATAAAAAGAAAGATGAAGCGCCTATGCTTGATTTGTCCAAAGTTGTGATTAACACCGCCGAAGAGTACAGAGCTGTATTGGACAAAGTACCAGATTTTAAAACACGACCAGAAAAGGTAAAATTTTATATTCACTGTGAGATAGACTGAAGCCTGATAATATTTCAAATCTTATTGAATTTATTTAATTCTAATGGTTTTATTATTACGAGAATAGGTAAAAAGCGATGATATTAAAATAAAAGATAAACCAGAGGATCAGAAAACCAAAACTTCGCGCAAAGAGATTAGGGCTTATGAAAAGTTGGGGACGAGAGGATACGAGGAGAAACATTTTGGCTTCATGGATCCGGTCCCGGTGGAGATGCGAGGGTTGAAGTTTGATGAGCTGTGCACTGTCCCTATTGAATGGAAGATGCTTACTTCTATCAGGCCGAAGTCCAAGTTAGACGAGGAATATTTCAACAGGTGCGGTATAGTATTAGGGAATTAATTTTTTTTTGCCACTAAAGTGTATGTTTGTCATCAACTTGTAATAATGTATCATCTAATCTATCGCCACAAAATATTTCCATTCTTAGTAAAATAAAGGAATTACCAAATTAGTGTTATTATATACCTACCTATCTAAAAACTTAAAGATTATTAATAACATCGTAGTTCATTTTTTAACTACGAACTACGTTCTCATAATAATATGTTTATGCGTTAAATAATAGCATCGAACGCAGAATAGTAGATCTGTCGCCACATACCTAAATAGATTATAATAGATTATCGTCCCCAGGTTGAGACTTGTTTTTGTTAATTTGTCACCAGGATATCAATTCTACTAACACATTGCTCATAGATTGTCAATTAATGTTCGTTTTTTCTAGTTTTGCTATTCTACTTGGAGTATAATTGTAATGGCTACACAGATCTACCGCAATTCAATTTACAATGCAATTGTTATTTTAGCGGAATATCAAGTTTATTTATGATAACATTTGAACGACTATTGCATTGTTTATGAATGGATTGTCTTATTAAATAACAGAATTGGCACCCTGTACAGTTGATTCGTTTTATTTCGTTCAATTGTTACAATAATACTGTAAGTAGGTAGTATAACCACAAGGTGACAGACGACCTGACTAAGATGGCAGGAAAATACTGAATTCGAGCCGCTTCCAACCAGTCCTTATGGAGATCAACGGGGTAGGCATATGTCCAACAGTTGATGTCCTATGGCTGAGATGATGTGATGATGAATAATACTATTAGTTAGGTATCAATTTAATAAATTAGTTTGGTGACAAATTCTATTATTTGTATCGCGTGATAAACATTTAAGTAGTAATTTATTTACCTCATTACGACAAAGATGCATTGGTCATAGTCACGAGTGCTCGTGACTACTATTATTTAATAAATGCAAAACCAAATAAGTTGGCGACAGCTTAAATCATATCCACAATATAATAGTTCAACTATAGTGTTTTCATCCAAAAGTCGGATTCCTGAAGAAAATTGAAGGTTTTTATGTTTCTTTGTACAGATTGATTGAACTGGGGAAATCAGAGTTGAGAACAAAAGCCCGAGACAAAAGAGAATATGCCAAAAATACAATGCTAAGAAAAACAAAAAATCGCTCCGGAGTCACCGAAACTCGGATTGTGTCTTGCAGTGAATGTGGTGAAGAATACTGTAATGGTAAGTTTACCGTAAAGTGCAGTAAGGTCAGACGGGGCTGAATGCGCGATAGAAAGGTACATCTTTCTTGCACTATACTTAGATGACATAGTTAGTTAGTCTGTTATCTTAGGCAATAAATTTAATGCACATATTGTATCATGTAAGTTAATTTCGCCGTCTCCCTATGTTAGTCCCTATAGTCTCCTACAGGTAGGTATGTCACAATCAGAGTTGATCATGCTGGGCGGCAAAATTCAAATTTTTGAAGGAGTAATTCGAGTGCTATTTGGTCTTGAAACCACAACTACAAAATACTTTGAAATCCAATCCAGCAAACCAACTGCAATGTTGGTCTATTAGGCTTATTAAATGTAATTGTTGTTGTATACAATTAAAGGTAGATGGCGCTAAGAAAAACATCCCCTCAGATATCACATTGTTGTTCAAAAGACATCTAAGAAAGTATAATAAATACCTAATTATTAATGGTTCTAAGTACTTATCTTATTTTTCCGAATATTTATATTGTAGGTAGATAACAAATCCATGTCTGAGCCAAGTTCAACATCTGTCCGATTTGTGATGCACCAATAACCGTACGAACAATGATGTCCACTGAAACTAATCGCCGTGTAATAGAAACAAGTGCATTTCTTCTCTTGCTTGTTACTTAGACACTTATAGCACAAAACTCTGGTTTTGTGCTTATAGGTCGTTTATTATTCTTTTTAATTATTTGTCATGTGGGTCACTGGCAGATCCAGAGAGGAGCTAAGAGGCTCAAGCCCCTTCCAAAAGCATCTAGGTAGATTCATTCCTCCAATAACTAATTTGTTTTCATATTAATCAACCCTTGATAATACTTTATTACAAGTAGACAAATATATTACTAAAGGGCTTCCCTCCGTTTCCAACGGTAGCTAATTACAAGACTCCTACCCTCAGCTGGGTCAGGCTCACCCCAAACCATCCCACAAACTATAATAAGATACTAACGCATCAGGATCGCTATGGATGCTAACGCACCACATATTGGGTATAGACGAACATGCATAATATTACTCGTATATGTATTCTATACCACTGAGTTATTATTACGTGTTCTATACCTAAATACTTGTTCTAAAATGCACTTTTTACATTACAGGTAAGCCGTGCGCAATAACAAACTACGACATGTTTGCTCGTCTAAAGGTGGAAGTGGAGACGAAGACTCGGACGCAAGCTGCCCCGGCTCAAAGCGGGGGCAAGCTTCGCCGGATGAAACGTCGGGGAAAACGCAAGCCGAGAAGCAAGAGTGCAGCACCTGCACCACGCAAACTGCATGCCAAGTCAGGCGCTAAAAGCGATTCTGAGCTTTAAGTAACCCATTATTGATATGGGTGCCGAATTGCTTATAGGCTCGACAGAGCAACACGCATTTACCTAATATATTTAAACTGTGCGTGTTAGGGATTATTACCATTTACATACCACAAATGACCACTGGGCTCTGAGCTACCGAATATACCTAACATAAACGATGACGATAAGATATATGTATAGCGATCACAGACTCACGTTTGGTCTATACGGTAGTTGCTCCGTGCTCTTCGCCACTCTCCGACGCCATTGAGGATAGTGTTCATTATTCTTACCACTAACAAAGTTTAATTAAAATCCATCTATAATAACTAAGAAAAATATTATTGAGACAAAAAAATCAATGTAGCAGCACGGGCAGCGACTCCGCATCTCAACTCTATCGTCATTGGGTTTCTGAGCCTCTGGTCTATGAGGCAGGTATTTACAAACCAATGTAATCAAAATTGCTATCGTTGGTGCACAATCGGAGGTCAATAGTTCAAAAAAGCGGTTTGTTGTGCCGATACGTCGACTAAGATAGTTGAATATTATATTACGATATAAGTGAGCTAAATTGCCCTTTACACACGAGGCTGTGGGTTGCAGCCCGAGCCGCAAGCGAGGGCGTAATTCATCCGAGTGTGTAATGAGCAGAGCTCACAAGTTTCATACGATTTTTTTCAACACATTTGCAAAATAAACATGTACCTATTGCTTACCGACATCGTTTAATTATTAAATTAAGAATGCTCTGGTTTCTGCACGTCTATGTATATAGGGATAATTCTATTACGCACGTGTGTGTTACGGCTCGGTTTATGGCTCTAATAACGATTTTATATAACGCTCAGTTGAAGAGCATGAAGTTAATTACATATAACTTTGGCGTTCGGTATAGTATCTGGCCTGAAACTCAGATTTTGTCGGTTTTGTGTTGAATATACTTAGAATAAAATTATGTTTTACCGTTTAACACGCACATGTACAACACAAAACTTGTTTACTATACATAATTCAGGATGGAAATTAAAGTCTAAAAATGTGAATAGTACTTTTCTTTTAATTTCATCTGTAAAATACACAGGTAATATTTGAAATGTATTTGTTGCGCTCTCTCTATCTGGAAACACCCGCAAGTCCCTGTAATGTCATCGGCACGTCCTGTTAAAGCCTTAGCCTACCACGTCCTTAGATTTCACATCCATAGCAATGATTAATTAAAGAAAAAGTTACTGATAAGTATTATGTACGTGTTGTGTTATTACGTACATGACTATCCTCTTATCAGCGCGATGTTTGTCATGTAAATAAACTATGAAATAATCATTAATATGGATACCTACTGAGAAATAGGTGTATTCTATGTATATTAAGTATAAGACACGCGCGTTTACAAATTTTTGAATCTCAAATTTTATACACTATTATTAAACTTAAAAAAATAACAATGTATGATCTTGTTTTTTATCCAAAATTCCCTCATTTTAGCAGTTTTATGCTCTTCATTCGGCGATTCGCATTCGTAGCAATCGACTCATTTGCAACGTATAATTCGCGAGGTATGGAACCTACTCTAAGGTAAGTGATTGAGTAGGTACTAAATTGAAAACAATTTTAATCAATATTATCACTCTTTATTGATTTTAAAAAAATATTTATATTACACATTCATTATATTATCATTTATCGAGCTTACAAAACAACAACGTTATCAAGACATTGTCTATTATAATATTGGTGAACTCCCAAAGCGCAGGATTCTCACCCCCTACTCTAGATTATGAATATGAAGCTAAAAATAACGTTTACATCCATTAAACCTAACGATAACCGGGTTTTTTAAATCTCCGGAAAAGTCACAAGTTTTAGGCCCTAAGTACAGACATACAACTATAAAAATGGAACACAACTCGAAAACAACCAAATGGAAAAATAAAATGTCCTAAGATACTTATAGAAATAATAACAAAAAGGTAAAGTGCGAGCGGTCAGGTGTGATATTGTATTGAATCTATCATATAAAACTATTTTATAAAACAAAAATCTTGTATGACCCTGACCCGACACTAGTATTTATCACATATAATATACATATTTTGATAACGTGTATATAAATATTTAAAAGAAGATGCAGCTAAGAAGATAGAAGGGGAATGTGAGTAAATAATTAAAATATAAATGGGGGTACACTGTGCATTATTACAAGACTCAATAGCAATATATAATTTTAATTGGTCACGGAACGAAGAGTATACCAATTTATACAGTTTCATAGAATTTTATGGATCATTGCAGTCATGCTAGGCGGAATTTACGTTCAAATTTTAGAAGTAAATAATTCGGCTACTATTGGGATTTGAACCCACGACTATAGAATACCGTACTGTCTGTAAGAAGCTATAATAGCAATCCCCTTAGTAGCCTAATTTTTTTATTCAAAAATTTGATTGTATTTTCCATAGAACGTGAAAAATGGTCCTTCCTCATATTTTAATTTGTAAGTATGTTATACGATGTCTTGCCAGTATCAAGAATTTTAGCAACAATTGGTAGCGTTTCTGTTATTCACTGAAACAAACCAAAACTTTTTTTTTAGGTTTTCTCGATAAGAAAACAGCTATTATAAAGTGAGGCCAGCGTGTTAAATACATCAGTTATTCCTAGTCTGTCTAATATTGGAATAATGCAAAAACTCAGTAAATTTTACATTAAAATGTATAAAAGAAAAGAAAAAAAGACTCTTGTTCTAACCTTGTTAATGAAATGGTTCTAACAATTTATACATATATTATTATATAGGTGTATTGAGTAGAGAAGGCTCATTGCTGTACATACGTTGTTAGGAGTTATCAGTACGAGTATATATATAGTAGAAAAGTAGATATAAGTCCTATTGAAATAAGTACATAGATATCTTATATAATTAACTAAATACTTCTAAATAATATAAACAAATATATTATCTGAAACCCTAATAAAATAATAGTTCTGTGAATTTCTAGTGGATACACAATTTATGAAATTTTTTAACTACTTATATACACAGATAAATACAAAACAATGTATAAACAGCAATGAGCTCCTTTTCTCCGGTATCCGTCATATAATGTTTAGTTTTCTAGAAAATGTATTTTTTTTTTTGGATTATTGCCCTTATGGCAATATATGTATACGTATGCCATTCAATGAATTAATTTACATGAATTGTTTACTTAGAACGCTAAAATCCTCATTGTGCAAAAGGGTGAACCGATTCTATTTAATTGAAGGTATTTTTATGCAATTTAGTCATCATATAAATTGGAGTTAACTTAAAATACCCGCAAATTTAAATGTTTGCATTCAGCGCTAAAACAATTTTGATATCAGCATAAACATAGACCAGACATAGACCATAGACAGTAACATAAGACCATTTTAGTTAGTTTGCGTGAACAGTCTACTACAAAGATAATTGTATAATTTGGTTAAATACGAAGCTTACATCTATTTCGATAATAAATTATTTTAGAATTCCAAAATACAGTTAAAATATTTTTATTTCGTGATCAATCTTCGACACTTGGGATTATTCTTAACAACTATAATCTATAAAATAGGAATCTGCAATAAAATAATAGCTGATAAAATTACATGTGGCAATTTTCAACTGCGACATGCATATGACAATATACTTTTGTAAAGAATTATCACTTCTGATATGTGTACGAAAAAGGAAATTAATAAGAATTAATCAATGTTACTGTTAATCGAACAAGAGTAGGTATAGGACGGAAAATATTCCAAATACATTTTGTCACATTACTATGCAGAACTTACACAAGGATAATTTAAGAACCCTTTGGATTGGCCTAAAGGTTAAAATGATATAAGAACGCGACGATGAGTAACATTAACTTGTATTGGTCCAATATCAGGTACCTATCATCGCATGTCATGGTACATACATCAATTTAATTTTTGATATGAGACTTGCCTCATCAATTTTTAAGTACTATAATGAATGTTAGTATTTTAAATTCGTATATTTAGCTGAATGGATCAGAAAGCGAAGTTTAATGTCAGAAAAATGCACATAAATGGAATGAAAGGATACTTATCACTACAAGCACCAGAAGATTTTGAATTACATATTGTATGTACTGAATTTGTGGTTATACAACTAGGGGAAATATACACATTTTCAATAACTATATTATACTTGCGTATTCTCTGATAAAGATACAATTTCTAATCTAAATATTTCTAAGAGAAAGTATTTTCTCAAAATAGGACTATATATGTAATTAAACAATAATTGTAACACCCAACACATTGCAGATTCCCAAAAATACACTTTTAAAGTTACACCAAAACAATATATTTTTATGACTTATTATGAATCGTATAAGAAAAAAATCTTTATTATGCTTCATCGAAAACAATAATTAAATTACTATGAAAAAATAAGTCAACGAGTTTTTTTATACAATAATAAAATATGAAACTAAAAAAAAAACATGGACGTCAAATGAATGTGTAAGAATAGTTAATATTATAAAACTTAATAATAACAACTTTCGCACCCTGTAAAACTACAACCTCTTTTTAATATTAAATCCTTAAGAATCCATTTCTAATTTCCAGTACAAACGCACTACTGTATGATATTTTATGACCAAACTAAGCTGTTTCTCCTTTTGATAAGTTTCCATGTAATCCAATTGGAGTGCTGTTTAGAGCTTTAAATTTCCTTGAGACAACATTAATATGTGTTTCCAATATAATCATCGAACTAATACACAACATAGGATGATAGCCACTTCTCACAATATTTGGACTAACTTATCGATGGCATTCGGCCAGTCAGTGTGTCTGTAAAGAGCGTGTCGTAGGAGGTAATTTTATCAGGCGTGCGATTGGCATTGAGCTAGCGACTGGGCGGATCGCCCGGCTGGACCCTGTGTCAGAGACTCACCATTCACTGGTCTTTCCGAGCTTTCTTCTTACCTTTTTTCGCGACTTTTGCGTCTGTCCAAGTGTCTGAAATTGAATACAAAGATGTTCAATTAAGTTGCCTTAGTATTGGGCGCTATATAAGGCCGCGCCTACATAAAGCTATTCAATACCTGCCAGGTTAAAAATCATCGAAAATTTAACCGACTTCAAAAAAGGAGGTTCTCAATAAAACACGTATGTTTGTTAGCTCAGAACTTTCGACTGGGTGAACCGATTTTGATGATTCTTTTTTGGTGGTTCCCGTGTGGTCCCATTCAAATTTCAACAAAATCGATCAAGCGGTTCTTGATATACCCTCCAATAACTGAAAAGTGTTACGTCTGCTTGGACGCCTTTCTAATTGAGTGTGAAGAAATCGGTGAACATACGCAATGACAATTGATCCCGTGAGTAGTAAAGATCACTATAAAAAAGTAAAAAAAAATGTACTAAAAAATGGAACCACGATAGTTCAAAAGATACTATCATCAAACTATTGTGCTCATGTTACTGACTTCAACAAGTTATATCACACTTTTCAGTGCTGAAGTTGGTTCCGTTTTTTGGTAAAATTGTTTTTTTCAGTTTAAGCTTGCAATTGATCCATATCTCACATTCAAATACAAGTACCTAACGCAATATTTCTAAAAGATACAGATTTATCGTTACTCAAAAACTCCATAGTTAAATTATGAATGTATAAAACACGAGAAATACTCACGTAATAAGTCAGAGGGTTCCGACTATTGTTTCGATAAGACCACCGAATGTTGTTGAAACTATAGTCGGAACCTTCTTACAACGTGAGTAATTCCCGTGTTTTATATTGTACAGTCATCATGTGTCAAAACCACGTCAGTTTTAATAACAAAATCTATAGTTAAATGAGTTAGAAAAGTTGCTAATGAATCGGGAATACATATTACTGTGTTTAAACTCGACATAATTGTTCTGCATGAAACAGAACCTTTCGACTATATTTGTACAGGTGAATAGCAACTCGTATTTGCGTAAGTAAGAACACTGGGCGACTCTGACGATGTTTATCTATTGAATCATAAATCATAGGTTCATTTAATAATATTCTAACATGACAACTTAAAATATACTCCATGTCAGCCCAGTACTAACCTCTATGTGCTGTTACTGGTTTTTTGAGTAATCTAGAGAAAACTGTTAATTAGGCATAAGTAAATTACATCTAGTGTAGATGTAATGCCCCACTTGCCATGGGGCACCAACTTAGAATTGTACCTCCCTATATCTACCCGTGGGTGTCATAAGAGTCAGCTGAAAGATCACATAGCAGACGGTGGGCAGCACCTTCTGCGAATAAAAGCATACTACTGCGCTCGCCAACCCGGATAACAAAAGTGGCAAGTACTGGCAAACCCCTAAAGAGACATGGGGGACGCATATGTCCGGCAGTGGATGTTCTATAGGGAAGATGATGAGAAAAGATGTAATGTACGAAAAGAAGTTATTGTGGATGGGGCACATCAGTATCGTGTAGTAACAGTAACAGCGAGATATAGAGAGATCAATCAATACTAATATCCAGGGAAAGATTAGAGAGGATCAATAATGATTATCTACACCGATCACCTGGAATGTAACTTGTTGCCTAAATCTGTGTTTCCCGATATGTATAATACTGGAGTCTTCAAGCCGCGAGTGTACCTCACTAGCGTTACATCTTATACCTCATTGTAAATAAATCGGAGCTTGATCGCGAAGCATGTATCATTATTTCATAATTTGATATTATTATTCATTTATTTTTCATTTTATATCCATACGTGTCTGTGGTCTTGGGTCTTGGCCTAGGTGGTTTATTAGCAGAACCGAAGCCCAAAATTCGAGGCCCCTTTTTCATAAACACGAACTTAGGGGCTCATCCCTATTGAAAGAATTCTTACTCAAGATTTTAATTTTGTTTAATGTTAGAAGGTATTAAATATAAATTTTAAATTATATAAAACTTTTTTTAAAAATTGTCTAGTTAGTGTGGAGAATTAATTTCTAAAAGAAAATCTTCATATCCTCATTGAGTAGTATTTATTTCAGGATTTTGTGTTGAAATGATTTTATATAGAAATATCTTCATTTTTCAGTGTTATTAAAGTAAACTTACAAATATGATGTGCTCCTGATACTGTTTTGGAGACTCTAAAACATTGAAGGGATATCTCAGATAAGTGTTAACACAATACACTATATAAGCATAAACTAAATTCAACATCAGTAATATAATATACATGATGATAAATAGATATTTATTGTCATGTTATACATAAAATCGGGAGTTATAATGAAGCTAAAACTGCTAAAAGGATCATTCATTTGCATTATCCATTGTAGAGCAAGCAACCAGTCAAGCCAGTTAAAAAAAGATGTAATCCCTGTCTCACATTCATTTTACATGTAATGTTTTTTTTCTCTAGATTGTTCTAAGATTAGGTTCAGATCAGGCCAATTACAAATATTGCCAGTTATTGTGTTTAATGTGATTTTGCCCAAGAAATATAAGATTATCTTGTAAATGCTTATGACAGTTAAAAATTAATAATTTAATGTAAAAAAAAAAATGGCCTGTAATATTTACATAATTAATCCCTACATAAATCCTCTTCAAAATGATACATGGGAGGCAGAGTAGTAACAATATGTTTTTAAATTCATTAGTAATGTTCAAGTGTTATCTGTTAACATACCACCAAGCTCATCAAACACTGCAGTGTTTTGATTGTCATCTTGCTTATCGGAATCAGAGTCTTTTTCAGCTGCCTCAGCTTTCTTGGCAACAGCTGCCGTCTGAAATATGAAATACAGCAACTATGAAGTTTCTGTAAAACCTTAATATACAAATAAGAAGAAGATGGTGGGTAAAGTATAAGGCCTAAGTAGGTCACGACTTTCTTTACACTACTGTCAAGATGAAACAACCCTGAAAACAATATGGATTCAACCTCATTAAGGACCCCAAATGCAGCCAAAACACTGTTGTAGGATGTTTATTGTCGATTGTGTGCCTACACAACACAATTAGAGGCTGTACAGAAAGTTACTATGCAAATCAATCTAAGCACAATCATATTTCAAAAGGAAGAGAATTTGTTATCATTAAGGGAACCATTATACAAAAATTATTTAACCTTTTTTGATAAGTTGAAGAAGTCAAAATCATTTAAGAGGTATGGTAATGAGTTTATGTGAATGATTCCATATTTTGGGTGATCAAACATATTTAGGATAGCTGAAAGAAAATTGAACAGACAGACCTCCTTTTTCTTGATTTGCTTTTCCTTATTTTCCTTCTTCTTATTGCTTCTGAGGTCCTTAACTTCAGTCAGCTCTTCGACTTCAGGCGATTCCTCCACATCATCCCCACTGCCAAGGGCTTGTTGGTCACGTCGTTCAGCCTACAGAAAATGAATATATAGCACTTGTATATACAACAGTAATTTTCTACAGTACGGTCTAATCTAAGCATAATTAGTGTGTTGTTTTCCTAAATTATTCTTTTTCAAGATTTGCATACTTGTAGGATTTATATTATTTTTTTTAAGAGCTCTCACAATTGTTTTGTAGATGTAGGTATTATATGCAGTCAACACCAACTTAAATGGGTGAATGCTAGGTGTACAACTAATTTATTGCTACTATTAACTTCATATTATTTGTATGTTCAATTAATGGTTACAATGCTTTAGAGGGCAGATAAAGCCAACTGAACTAAGTTTTGATTTTACAGATAGATAATTGTACCTATAACAAAACCAGGTATCTGGTACAAACCTCTTTTAGAACACGCTGCAGTTCTTCTACCTGTGCTTGCAAAGCACGGGCAGCATCTTCATCTACATCAGGCCCAACAGCACTTAAAACCCTGATAGTCTCCACTTCTGGCTCTATATTATCCACTTGCTCTTCAACAACCTCAACAGCCTCATTCTCGACATCCTTATCAACATCTTTAGATTTTTTCCCTTTCTTTGTAGGACTTTCTTTCTTCTCTTCTGGAGCTTTCACTTTCTTCTTCTCACTCTTCTTTGGCACCTCCTCCCATAGCCCATCATCAAAATCTACTGGCTTATCAGACTCAACATTCTTTCCTTTCTTAGTTTTCTTATCAACTGGGACATCTTTCTTAGTAGGTCGAACTTCAACTGGTCTCTCCTTTTGCTTAGGTTTTTCAGCTTCTTTGGCCTTTTCCTCCTTTTTCTCTTTTGAAGGAGATTTCTTAGAGGTCTCAGTTTGTTTCTTCACATCATCAACAGTGCGGTTGGGTGACGACTTCTACAAAGAGAAACATGTTCAAGAATTGTTAAAAATACATATATTATAACAGCTGATACACAGTTCAAAATAATATAAGATACCTACAATATGTAGGTACAAGGAGTGATATTTAACTCAATGTATAAATATTGTTCCTAGTTTCAGCGGCATAAGACAGGTTAAAAATAAAATGAGCACACGGTGACAAAGGCGGGAGAAGGCAACATGTTTGTTGTGCTCACCTTGTCCTTCTTTTTATATTTCTTGGCGGACGACTTCCTATCGTCCAACAATGGAAGTTTGTCGAACTGCGGCTGCTCTGCCGAGTGGAACCCAAATACGAATACTAGCGCTGCGCATACTAACACAACTGCTACAGCCGCAGCGGTGAATACAAACTGAGTGTTGGACACCTGATTCAAAATTTCCATCTTGAAGAACTATTCAAAATTGTAAAAATTAATAGTTCACATAGAAAGTTATCATTAACGTATGCTAATGTTGAACAATTAATTTCCAAGTGATAAAATCAGACACGGAGACATGATGACGCGGCTGTGACGTGCCAAAAATTGCGACTTTATGCCATCTGTGTTACCACTATTATTATTATGTCGTTGACATTTGACGATAGTTAAAACATATTAAACTATACTAGTCCGAAATGTACAGTTCGCACGATACAAAATGACTGGAAATGTACCATAAACTTTATAATCTCCGATAAATTTGTTTTTGCCAATTTAAATCATGGAATTTTAAGCTTGTATGATTGTAGCCATAGATCAGATAGAATACATTAGATGGTAGCAACATTATCGGATCAAATCATCAGAAATTAAAGGTTGGACCTATAATTCTATTTAAAGTTTAAAATAACTTTCGAACACGACATATAAACAGAAAGAGAAAAATAGAAATTCCGAAAATGAAAAACGGTGAAAAAGTTCCTTCTAAGTTTGCGTGCTCCACCTTAGACCGCGTCGTCGCTTAACATCAGGTGAGACAGCGGTCAAACGCAAGCTTATAATCTTTAAAAAAAAAAAAAAAAAAAAAAAAGGTTTAAAAATATATTGGTTACTTTCAAGTATAGTTTCAATCATGTCCATATCTGTCTGTAGCACGAATACCTTACGGAGTGTTCATTACTTCGTATAAACCTAGGATGAAACATTACACTAGATAGCGTTATAACTTTTTTAGCGTGGCCATTTTATGTTGGTGTGCCTGGCCCGTGGATGAGGCAAAGCCTCTTAGTACAATCGATCATAAGGGTAACTGAACAGGCCCTTGGATATGGCAAAGCCTCATAGCACAATCGATCATTAGGGTAACTGAACAGGCCCTTGGATGAGGCAAAGCCTCGTAGCTCAATCGATCATTAGAGTAACTGAACAGGCCCTTGCATGTGGCAAAGCCTCGTAGCATAATCTATCATTTGTTTTGTAGCACTAAACGTTGCCTAACTTACATGCATTGGTAATGGTCGACCCATTGTTACATCCACGTATCTTATATATATTCTTTGTCGTGTATATTTAATATTATTATTAATCCAGGCACACAGTCATCACCGATGACGTAGGACGCATGACACTGCTCACAGCACAGTATTTGGGACTGGAACGGAATATGTACAAAAATAATCAAACTATTGTGAATAGAACGCATCCGTAGGAAGTACCAACGCGATAAAGAAACCATAACACTTTAGCAACTTAACCATAGAAAAGTACTGTATTTATTTGAGAACTTAACATTATCATAGCTTATTATATTCTGTGTAATTAATTAAAAAAAACAGGAGAGGATTTATCTCCTAATATAGGAAATAAAGTGAGGTTATATATTTTCTATTTTTTAAAGTTATTGCAGTTATAATGGTAAGTGGCAATAAAAGAAAACGTAAAAATAACCGCAACAATAAAAAGAACAGAATTAAACGAGACAATCAAATTATTCAAAACACACGCGCACCTATCGATACAGAAGAAAATGATATTGAACGTGTTGATGATGAATTAGAGCAGCAAGATAAAAAGAGAACCCATGTTGAAGACTCCTCAGATGGGGATGATGAACCCAAAAGGAAGAAGAAAAAGCAATCTATCCCTAAGGATTCTACAGACTCTAAGGGGAAAAAATCTATTCGTCAATTAAAACGTGAGAAACATGCTCAGCGACAAGCTGAAGAAGCTGCAGCAGCTAAAGACCAACTTAAATCTCAATGTGTAAGTTATTTATCTCAGTGGAAACATGACAGACAAAATTGGAAGTTTATGAAAGCAAAACAAGTATGGCTTTACAAAAACAAATTCTCATCCTATTTACTACCTGATTCTTCATGGCCGGTATTTTTAGAATATTTCGAGTCTGCAAAAGGTAACATTCGAAATCTCTTGCTAGAAGACGCCAACAAAGTTATGAGGCAAATGGATGAATGGACAGAATCACAGAGTAATACTAAAGAGAGCACACAAAATGATGAGAGCTTTAACGAAGAAGGAAAAAAGGAAGACAATTCAGAGGGACCTAAAAAACCTGATGACACAGCTTACAATAGAGCTCGGGATCTAATACAAACTCTACAAGAATAAACTACTGTTTTATTTATCTCCTTTTTATTTAAACTACATAAATAAATTAAACAATGGAATATGAAAATATCTATTAAGCTTTCACTTCAGCTTTTGACTCTTCTGAGGTGAAATGTTCAATCCATTTACGTAGCTTATCAGTATCTTGTAGACCAACTAAACGTTGATGGACTTTGCCATTCTTAATAGCAATCAAGACAGGAACCGAACTGACTTCATAGTCAAGAGCTAAGTCTGTCTGTTCATCAATATCAACTTTGGCTAGTATTACTTTCCCCTTGTTCTCAGAAATTATAGACTCCAAGCGAGGAGTAAGGAGCCTGCATGGATTGCACCACCTGTAATTTAAAAATAATAATTAAATTAGAATGTAAATACTTTAATAATTTATAATTAAGGATACTTACGTCGCGAAGAAATCCACCACGACTGGAACTTTACTGTTTAAGACTTTGTCTTTGAAATCATCCGTGTTTTGAATTTTAATGATATCACCTTTCATAGATGTTGAAAAATTCCTATGAATAAATCCATTTCTGCCAATAGTTGGGCTACGCACAAACCAATTTATCATGTTTTTTACCAACATTGTTGCAAAAAATAACAATTGCACAACGCAGTGAACGCAATAGGCATACGAAAATCTAGATTACTATCTTATCTATGCTTTAAATGTAAAAAATAAATCAAGCTTTTTTTTAATGATCTTACGGCTTTGGATACAAGTCCTTTAGCCTAAACTGATTTTATCAGTCACTTTTGAATAGCCAAGCTACTTAAATCAGCAGTGCTGCCAGAAGTGCCAGATAAAAGCTGCCAATAGTAAGTAACGGTAATAGATTTTGGTAAGAAAAGTTTATGTTTACTTATGTTGTATGTGTTGCTTCCGGGCTGTTTGGCCGTGGTCTAAGTGAAACTTGTGTTCCAGACGTTTCGTCGCTGCGGTCGACATCTTCAGTGGTTCAGATCCGAGCGGCGACAAGAGCGTAGAACTCTCCTTCGCGGCGTCTTCTCTGTTACTGAAGATGGAACGTGACGTCTGGAACACAAGTTTCACTTAGGCCATGGCCAAACAGCCCGTAAGCAATACATACAACATGCAACGCCGGCCGTGAAAGCCTTAGAGTTTACATATTTTAACTTAGCTCATACTTTGAGCGTGGAGTAATAAGCGTCTGCAGCATAAGATTATATATACGGGATTCAATAATACAAAATTAAGAACTGATTCTCATAATGAGTCAGATTTTTGACTCTCAGTGCATAGTTATTTATCTATGCGTTTGACAGCGCTCACACTGCTCTACGTCGTACTCGTGAGCGTTTTAAGCACAGGATGATGACGTCATATACATTTTCTGTGCAGCTGTCAGTGCATTTTGGAATGACTAAGCACGCTCTCTGTGCTCAAAGCTCAATAAGAAACACACCCTAAAGAAACAGTGTTTCTATAGTCGTAGGTATTAACCCTGGCTTTTCCAGGTTAATTGAAGTCAACTGTCAGATGAAATTATGTCAGTTCCAAAACCTCACAACTGTCAACGTTGGTTTTTGGAATGAGACAGTATACCTAATGATTTTTTTTTTTTTTAATTAGATTTGCTAGTGTATCCCTAACGTAATCAGGGGTGTGATGTCGTTTTTATTCTAAGACATGAAGATTTTACATAGATTAAATTGGAGTAGGTGATGACAATTTTTCTCTTTTGTTGCTAACTAAATTTCTAAATACATTCTAGTATAACTATACTAGGTTACATACTAATTTACTGCGTATTATTTTAGCATTATACATTTAACTTAAAGCTTATTATTTCTTACTATTTCTTTTATTTATTCTTTTTACTATATTTATACAATAGTTGATAAATATTTCTCTATTCTTATTGTCTAACATTATTTCGTTTATTTTTTCTTTTGACAGTATGACATCTAATTCTCTTTCTAAGTTAAATCTTGCATATCCATATACTGGGCAATCAATCACCACGTGTTCTACACTCTCATGTTTGAGGGGGTCGCAGAGACACGATGGGCTCTCCTTGCACTTAAAACGGTGCAGGTATTCTGAGAGCCCACCGTGTCCCGTCAGTACTTGCGTCAGTATACCGCTCAACTTCAAGTTTTTTACTACTGGGTAGGATAGGATGTGGTCGGGGAAGAATATTTTTGTTGTCGACGCTGTCTCTTCCGTTATGTATCTTTGACTCCATTTTTTAAGCGAGCTTTGTCTTATCGTTTTTTTCACGAATGATATTGGGCACTGGTCGTATTGGGGCCTAATTTTAAGTTTTTGGGCTGCCTCCTTGGCCAGTACATCCGCCCTCTCGTTCCCCTCGAGTCCCGCATGTGCCTTTATCCAAAACAGCTGTACGTGTTTGCCCTTTCCCTCACAGGTTAAAAGGTTTTTCCGCGTTTGGACTGCGAGGGGATGGAGAGAGCAGTTGTTAATCACTGTGTCCAGTGCCGATCTGGAATCGCTGTAGATCCCGTAGGTTTGTTCCGGCCTAATTAGTACCTCATCCACCGCGTTACATATCGCCAGTAATTCCGCCTGGAAGACGCTACAGTAGGACGGTAGCTTAAATTTCTTTTTTTTGGTCTCGACTCCGCCGTTCCATATGGATAGCGCCGCACCGACCTTTCCATCGATTTTGCTGCCGTCCGTGTATATGTTCACTGTTTGTGTGTTTGTTTGCACTTGGTCCTCGTTCTCCAGGCACATGAATTCCAGGCACATATGCTGCGAAGGATGGGGGGTATCCTTGAACGCTGTTCTACGCTCGATATCCATGTCTCTCAGTTCTGGTGGCATACCGCCCCTCTTGGCTTCATACAAGGTGGCTGCCTCTTGTATCCGAAGGTCCAGAGGCAGCAGGCCAGACAGAACTAGTGCTGAGTTTAGAGATACCGTGCGGTAGGCCTTCGTCAGCTTTTGTGCAAAGCCCCTTTGAACTGCGTTCAATTGTTTTCTGACCATCCATTTGTGAGTTGCTGGTGCCCATACGCTTGAGGCGTACATTATTATGGGTTCCACAACGGCCGTGTATATCATTCTTATGACTTCGGGATGGAGGCCCCAGCTGACTCTTGCGGCTCTGGACAATTGCTTGTAGATGTTCAAAGCTTTTGTACAAGCGTGGGCAGCGTGCGTATTAAATGTTAGCTTGTCATCTATCCAGAGTCCCAAGAGTCGAATTTCCTTGGCTATTCTGATATCAGTTCCTCCCATCCTTAACAGTGGGATATCGTATCGTATCGTCCGCGAAGGCTTGACAATAGTCACCCCTTTGTTGGAGTCCCTTGAGGAGTGGATCCAAAAGCAGGTTCCAGAGGATAGGTCCTCCTATGGAGCCCTGGACACAGCCTTTTGAAGTCTCCCTTGTGATTTCTTCGCCCGCATACCTTACCTTCACTATCCTGTCATGCAGGTAGTCATGATTACCCTACGGATGTTTACTGGGCACCTTTCTTCTGCCAGTCTTATTCTGATGGCTGGCCACCATGCGGAGTCGAAGGCTCCCTCTATGTCTAAGGATATCAGCGTAATCAGCTTCTTTGCGTTGATCTTTGTTTTAATGAGCTGTATCAGGTCATAGAGGGAGTCCTCGGTACTTTTTTGCGGCATAAAGCCATACTGGCGAAGGCTTAATCGTGGAATAAGGTGCCACTTAATTCGACCTACCAGCATCTTTTCCAGGATTTTCCCCAGAACCGAAAGCAGGCCAATGGGCCTGTATGATTTAGGCTCCGCGTAATTATCCTTTCCCGGCTTTCTCAGAATTACAACAGTAGCCTCTTTCCAGGGTTTGGGGAAGTATCCGAGTTCTAGGCATTTGTTCGCGAGTGATAGGTAGATTTGCGGGGCTTGGAGTACTACTCTTTTGCAGATGTCCGGTGTGAAGCCGTCTGAGCCGGGAGCTTTTTTGATGTTGAAGCTATCCGCTGCAGAGAAGAGTTCTTGCAGAGTAAATGGGGGATCATGTTCATCATCATCCTGATCATTTACTTCTTCGGCTTTCTTCCTCATCTGTGTGTGTTCAGGGTCGTCCCCTTCTTTTCCATCCTCCGGGTAGAACTGTCCTGCGAGGAGCTCAGCCGATTCCTTATGGTTAAGGGTTTTGCCGTCCTTAACCAGTGGCAAGTCCTCGTGCCTCTTCCGCGTTCTATTTATAACTCGATAAATTCCTTCCCACATTCCTTCCTTATTCTGCCGTCCACAGAATCCCTTCCAGCTGTCAATCTGAGCCTTTGTTGCCATTTCTTCATATCTTTCTTTTGCTTTCAAGTACTCATCAACAACACGTTTTACCCGGACCGGCGCCGCGCATCGGATCCTGCGTTTTCTGGTGGCGACCTCCTTCTTCAGGTTGGCGAGTTCCTCCGTCCACCATGGTAGGTTTGATGTGGTTTTTGGTTTAAGTTTGGGTATGGTACTGTTGCATGTTTCAGTGATTGTTTTTATGTAGTTTGTTATATGATTTTCTAGCTCTAATTTGTTTGAGGTTTTATCGATGTCTGTTTTGTTTAGGTTATTGTCATGTAGTGATTGGGTTAATTTTGATTGAAATTGGCTCCAGTCCGCTTTTCTACTATTATAAATTCTGGTAGTTCTTGAAGTGTCCAGTCCTATTGCTTTCGTTAATCTTAGATTAAAAAGCACAGCATTGTGGTCGGAGCTCGTCAATCCCTCATCTAGTTTCCAGTCCTCCACCAGGTTTAGCAGTTCCTCCGTACAGACCGTAACGTCTATGAAGCTGCTGTAGACTTCTCCTCCTCTGATGCAGTAGAAGGTGGGAGTGGTGTTGTTGTTGAGCACCTGTAGGTTCATGTCTTCGAAAGCTCCTGATGCATCTTGACCCCTTTCGTCCGTGCTTGCGCTACCCCACCATGCACTCTTCGCATTGACATCCCCTCCCATCACAATGTTCCGTCCGAAGTGCTCCCTGATTTTGGCCAGGTGTTCCAGGTATGGCCCAATCGGTGTGGGTTTCGGCTCGAAGTAGAAGGACACGGCGAGGATCTCCCATTCGCTTGTCCTGATCTTAACTACTGAGGTGTTCGGTGTAGTAAAGTCGGGACATTGAATGACGTCCAGTTCGCTGTCAAAGACAGCGATTGCTGCCTTGACTGGTCCGTCTCCGGCTTTTACGCTTTGGAAGATCCTCGCGCCTCTATAGTCCTTTACTCGGCCTATGCCCCCGATATACGGCTCCTGGAGTAGGGCAAACGCTGCTTTCATCTTGTTGGCTTCAAGAAACAATTCGTTAGTGGCCAACTTTTTGCGTTGGAGATTTGCCTGAATCACCATATATGGGTTACTCCTAGGTGGTGCTGCATTGGCCATTGGGGTGCCCTTAGCAGTATGCTACCGTCGATCTGGCCAATGCTTCCCATCTGCGTCTTATCGGGCACTCCGGACTGAACGCGCTATGATCCAACTTGTCCATTTTTGCCTGGATGCAGTTGCAACATGACGGGGCGGTGGCGGCAAGGTAGTCAGCACATTGAGCTCTCATATGTGGCCCCCCGCAGTGGCTACATTTCTCCTGCTTCTCTTTACAGAGTCGCCGGCCGTGTCCATAGCCGAGGCATTGCGAACACTGGACCAGTGGCGATTGGTCGGCCACTCTTACGCGCTGCAGATCCACGTGGACCATCTCTGCCTCAACCATGCGTTGCCAAATTTTTGGCGAGACCCTCATGACTATATGATTGGTGTGCTGATTTCTCGCCCTCCTTTTGTAAGCTATTTGGATTCTGTCGTCACCCTCGTCTAATCCACTAAATATTGTTTTATTTTGATTTCTTAGGGCCTGCAGCACCTCCTCATCTTTATTGCACTGCAAGACGTCCCATAGGATCACCAAGGGGTCCTTGTTTTTGATGTCCTCCACTCTTAATTCTGATGCTTTGTTAAGCCTCTCCTTTACTCTCTGTCTCTCCTCCTCCGTTTTACATCCCACGATTACTTTACGGTCCTTGGCCTTTCTTATGCGTTCCACGGCTACGAAACCGTCCTTTGCATTAACGGCCTTTCGGATACTGTCCAAAACTTCTTCTCCTGTCGCCGTCTCATCTCTGCCAGTGACCATGACAGAGTGCAGCGCGGTTCGTTCAGGGAGGTGGCTTCTAGGCTGGGTGGCCGCTATGCTCGCATAACTCCTTTTTTCCAAGGCCTCCTTTAATTGGTCGAGTTTTTCAGTATTTTGTTTTAGCGCCTTTAAATGTTCCTCGAGTTTTGAGGTTAGGTCAGGACCTTGTTTTGGCTGTTCTGGTACTTTCCTTTTGTTCTCTTGTCCACATGAAGGCTCCGTGGGGTGCCCCTGCCTGGTGGTTTTTGCCGAGTCGGCCTCTTTGACTAGTTGGAACAGTCGGTCGATGGCTGACGTGACTTCGGTCTTTATGTCAATTTTCAGATTCTTCGACTGTCCCAGAGCCGTTCTGGCTTTTACCACACAAGCTCTGGCTTCAGCTATCCTGTCGGAGCTTTTGGACTTCGTTGCTACCGGTGAGCTGCCCGCCGCCGGGTCTGCCGACGTTCTACGTGTACGTACCACTGGTTTCGTTGATATGTATACGTATACCTAATGATTACCCTCTGCCAGTCGATAATTACCTGTTTTGGAACGCACCCAACAGTTACCTTACTGATCCTTTGAAATACTAATGCATAGGATGGTTCGTTGGGACCTTATGAATATACTGTACATAACATTAATTTCATAACTGACGGCCGCCATGGACCAGTGGTTTTTTATTTTTTTTTTTATTTTATTTGTCCGGGCGCTGAGGCCCGGCCCGCGACTACTGTAGCTGTGTGATAATGCCACATTTTTGTCATCTTAATATTATATGACAAGGGAAATTATTTTTTCGGTGTTTTTTTTTTTTTTTTTTTTTTTTTTTTTTTTTTTTTCTTTTTCCAAATTTTATGTTATTGTGTGAAACGGAATGGGAGACGGAAAAAGTATACGCGTCTAAACAGAAATGGTAGAACCATTGGCTTTAACCGCTCTAAGTAATACCTTCTCGGCAAAAGCCAAGAAGGTGTTACGGGTGTCGTCATCACTGATAATGCTGCTGAAAGTGTTTTTATCGAGTTTGACGCCCATCCCTGACTCGCAGTCCAGTCTGAGGAGATCATACTTAGGACAGCTTAGTAAAACGTGGCAAAGATCTTCCTCACTCTGGTCATCGCAAGTGCAGGATGGGTCGTCGGTTAATTTGAAACGGTATAAATAAGACCTGAGACCACAGTGGCCTGTAAACAATTGTGTCCTCAGAGTTGTAACTTTAAATTTATTAAGGGTACAGTATGCGGTTTTGGTATCAGGAAAAAATAATTTTGTTGTCTTCCCGGCTTCTTCCTCGGCGTATTTCTTCTGCCATGCATCAAGGGTATTGTGCCTGATTAGTCGTCGGGCGTGAGAAATAGGGAACGCGTCGTACATAGGCCTTGTCTTCAAACGGAGCGCGGCTTCTTTGGCCAGTTCGTCGGCCGCTTCGTTCCCGGTTATCCCAACGTGCGCTTTGACCCAGTACAGGTTTACCTGAATATTATTCGTTGCTAAGAGCGTTCTGATTTTATAGACAATTGGGTTTGTGCTTTGGTGATCACAGAGCGACTCGAGGGCAGATCTCGAGTCACTAATGATGTTTGCCCTGGAGATCCTCTTCTTGGTCAGATGCTGTGCGGCGCCCAGTATTGCGATCAATTCGGCTTGAAAAACGCTGCAGTAATTTGCCAGTTTGAATTTGCTGGAGCGTACTTGGGTTCCATTATGCCATGCATGATAGGGCGGCCCCGACCTTGCCCTCTATTTTACTCCCGTCGGTGAAGATTTTTAGGTCGGTGTTATGGATGTTATCCACGTCATCTTCTGTAGTTAGGGATGCAAAATGAAGGTTAAGTCGCTCAGCAGGGTGCGGCAGATCATAGGGACTGACCCTCCATTCCAAACTTCTGCCTGGGAGTGCGTCTAATGGCCTGCCTCTTTTCACTTCATAAAAGGCTGCATTTTCCCTAGCGCGCAAGTCCAGAGGGAGGATTCGGGCCAGCAACACACTCGCGACCATCGAGGTGGTCCGGTGTGCCCGACAAATCTTAAGAGCGAACATTCTCGATAAGCGATTGAGGTTTTTCGTCATATACGCTCTCTTTGTTGAGTCCGCCCATACGTTGGAGGCGTACAGGACAACAGGTTCGATTGCGGCAATGTAGAGCAGTCTGGTTATTTCGGGGTTCAGCCCCCACGTTGTTCTTACAGCTCGTGTTAGCATCTTATGCAAATTTATTGCTTTCTTTGTAACATTTTCGAGATGGGGCCTAAAGGTAAGTGCTTTGTCAACTGTGAGCCCCAGGATCTTGAGGGTGTCAGACAGGGTGATTCGGCTTCCCTCGAAGATCAGTTTGGGCGTGTCGTATGACCGTTTGCGTGTTATGATCATGGCTTGCGTCTTCTGGACAGCAAATCGTAGTTTGTGCTGTTGTCCCCATTTTGAGACCGCTGCGAGTGCTGCATTCATCTTTTCCTCGACTTCGAGGCCTGTTTTTCCCACTGCGATTACGAGTATGTCGTCGGCGAAGGCTTGGACATGTGCTTCGAGGTGTTCTGCGGACCGCATTAGAGGGTCCATCTGGATATTCCAGAACAGCGGCCCGCAGATGGATCCTTGTACACATCCCTTGTTCGTTGACCTGATGACACTCTCGCCCAGGAAGCGCAGGTCAACCTTTCGTTCGCTTAGGTAACTAGTTACGATTTTGATGGTGTCTCTGTCGATTTTTTTGTTGTGCAGTTCGGTAACTATAGCTGGCCACCAACAATTATCGAACGCGCCCTCGATGTCTAAGGACGCGATCGCCACTATCTGCTTGTTTTTAACCGCTTCCTTTATAAGCTGGTGCATATCGTAAAGTGCATCCTCTGTGCCTCTCTGGGGGACGAATCCATATTGGCGTGGGTTCAGGTTGCCTTCGCTGCCAATTTTCCAAGCGATCCTTGCCGAAATCATCTTCTCCAAGATTTTTCCCAGGACCGGCAGAAGACCTATAGGACGATAAGATTTAGGTCTTGAATAGTCCTCCTTGCCGGGTTTAGGGATTACCTTGATCCTCGCCACTTTCCATTGGTTAGGGAAATATCCGTTGGTGAGACAACGATTAAAAATTCCTAGTTGCAGGTCTGGGTAAGCTGTATAGGTTCTCTCACAGATGTCCGAGGAGAGGCCGTCGTCTCCCGGGGATTTTTTGGGGCTCATTTGTGTGTAAGCCGCCATCAGTTCCCAGTGCTGAAAAGGTATGCTACCTTTGGGATAGTTAGGGTCAGTATCGATGGTCCGGATTACTTCTGCCGCTCTTACTCTAGTTTCTTCCTGTGTAGGAGTATCTTCTGAGTGGTCGTCGTGAGGAAAGAAGGTCTCGGCTAATAGGTCAGCTGATTCAATGGTTCCTAATATGGTTGCATTAGGCGTTGGTCTCAACGGTTGGTCGGTTGTGGTGTTGTTGCAGATTTTTAGCATCCTGTACGATCTTTGCCAAACCGTTTCTTTTGTTTCAGTACAACAAAAATTCTTCCAACTTGTAGTCATCGTGTCTTCAATCATAGTTTTGTACTCTTCTTTTAGCTTCTGGTAATCGCTGATCACTTTTGGCTTGCGTATGCTATTTGCCTTCGCAATTTTCTTCTTCGCCCTGATAACTTCCTTTTTTTTAACTGTCAGCTCCGTCGTCCACCATTTGAGCTCGGGGTACGGCTTATCTGTGGGTATCTTGGGTGTGGTCTGTGATACTGCTTCCGTAATTGAAGACGTGTATCTTGCAACGATGTCGTCAATTTCTGTTGTGGTTGTCTTTCCGTTGATGTTTTCAGTAGAGAGGTTTTGATTTTCCAGAATATCAAGTAGTTTTGTTTTAAATCTTTGCCAGTCAGTTTTCTTGGTGTTGAATATCCTGGTGCTTGTTCTGTGTTTCTGTACTTTATCTATCTTTGTACATAACTCAAATTCTATCCACCTGTGGTCTGATAGTGTTATGACATCTGTGTGGGTTTTCCAGTTTTTTATTTTAGTGAGAAGAGAATTGGAGCACACAGTGACGTCAACAATACTAGAGAAGAGGGTTTGACCCCGATAAATGTGGAACGTGGCTGTGCTACCTTGATTAAGCACATGCATGTTGGCCTGAGAGACAAAGTCCATGTACAGCGCGCCCCGTTTCTCATCCCTTGGGCACCCCCACCAGGTGCTGGATGCATTGATGTCGCCGCCGATTATTATGTCATCTGTCTTGAGTTGTGTGACTATGCTCAGTAGATTTTTGATATCAACCTCAATGTCAATTAGTTTATCAAAGTATACACCTACAATACCTATGCGCTTACTACCCAATTTGAGTGTGCAAGATACCATTGTCTCAGTGTTGAGATCACTATTTTCGATTACTTCCAGATTTGGATCAATGATGACGACAGCCGATCTTACTGGTTTTTCCCTATTACTGGTTATTTTTTGTATAACCCTGAAGGGGTCTGCCGATACGTGAGCTTTTGAGCCTACATACGGCTCAGAAAGAAGCAAAATTGACGTTTTCCTTTTAATAGCTGTGCGAAAACTCTCAGCCATGGCAGATTTGCCCCTCCCTAGGTTTAGTTGCGCGATCATAATGTTTTCGTGGCCTACGTTGTCCTGAGATTGGTCCGCCGGGTTGCCTTTAGCAGTACCTTACAGGTATTCTAGATATGCGGTCCCATTTTTTCCACTCTGGACAATCTGAACTGTATGCTGGATGGACCGAATCTAGTTGAGAAGAGCCGCTCGTTCTACAATGGGTGCAAACTGGCGCTTGGTTTCTACGGGGGCACTCCCTAGTTTCGTGGCTCTCCGCACAGTAACCGCATACTGGTGCCTCGGCCTTACACTCACTTGCTCGGTGAGAGAAGCCCATGCACCGGAAACACTGTAATAGGGGAGACTGGTCGACCGCAGGTACCACTTGGAAGCCCACTCGGAGCCTTTGGTCCACCAGCCGGCCCCAGACCACCGGTGTCACCTCGACGATTACGTTGGCAATCCCACTATGTCTACCTTTTGTGCGTCGAATCACTTTGACTGCCATTCCCTCAGAGGGAACATCCTGCAGTAGACGCGAGTTTTGGCTTATTAGCGCCTCAGCTATCCTACTGTCGGTTAGATCCAGTGTTAGCCCAATTAGCTTTAAAAGAGGTCTTCTATCTTTTGGCTGAGTAACCGTCAGTTTGTTGGCAGTTGCTTTAATTGCCTTGGTTAGACTATTGCGGTCATCCTCTGTTTCGCAATTTATGACTACTCGCTGGTTGCGAACCTTTCTTACTCCGCTCACGCCGACCCCCAAACCGACTACGTCGATTTTCCTCTTCAGGTCTTCCACCACATCGTTGCTGGTGTGGAGGGGATCTGAGGACTCAACCATTAGGGGGAAGTTTGTTCTCATCAAGGCCTCCCTGTAAGAGGCCTTTGGAGGTCCCTCCCTGAAGTTTTGTGACACGACTAGTCGGTGGGGAGTCCTTGGGTTTGTGCGATCGCGTCGTTGGTCTGGTTCCAGGTTGTCTCCAAACTCAGGTTGCCGCAAACTTGTTGTATGAGAGGGGCAGTCTGGGCCACAAGTGGCTATGGGTCTCTGGACGAGGAGTGCCTCAATCGCGGTCAGCTTATTCTGCATCTCAGCAACGGCAACCTCGGTTCCGAGTCCGGTTCCATGCTCCTGCATTTGATTAACTATGCCTACTTGGCCCAGTTCTCTCACCTCTTCGACTGCAGAGGACATCGACCGGAGCTGGGTTCGTACTGGATCGATCAGGCCACGGAAATCTTCCAGCAACTCCTCTCTGTTTGGAGGAGTGATAGTCGGCCTACCATGCAAGTCTGTTATTTTGAGGCTCATAGCCTTGATTTCGTCTAATATTGGCTGGACCGCGGCCGAAATCACTTCCCGTCCCGGGGTATCTGAAGGAGGGAGAGGGAATTGGTTGTCCTCTGAACTGGACCTCTCAGTCATTCTAGTAAGTGATTTCAGTTGCACGTGTGTCTCCTCTACTTCGGCCCTTATAGCATCAATTCGAGAACCAATGTCACGAAGATCCATTGTGAGTTTCTCAGGATCGTTCGCTCCAGGAACCGATACCCGCATAGATGCCAGTGTTGTCTCAAGAGATTTGATGTTGTTTTCAATCGACGCTATGCTGGCGATAGGGGCAGACATCTCAAAATTGAGCCATCCCCATATCGCCTCTACTCTACTATGAGTGTCTGTAAGAATAGCGTGGCTTTCTTCCAGTTTACCAGCGTGTTTTGCTCCTATATCTGAGATTTGTTTGGCGTGCGCTCTCTCCGCCCTGACTGACTCTCGAGCCGCCCTTGTTCGCTCCTGTTCTAGAGCCACTCTGTGCCTGGACCTGCTGTCGGCGACAGATAGGACCAATTCGTAGAGGCCCTGCAGACTTTCAATTGCTTCGGCCTTGTATTCGCGCTTAATATTTCCAGGGCGCTCCAAGGCCTCCTTGCCGGTCTGCAGGAGCTCGTTGGCCCGTTTTGTCGCGAGGTCCATGGCGAGGCCCGTGCCAGCTATGCTGGATCGCCTGCTTGGAGCCGACGCTACGCTCTCGAGGTCCGACCATTCTTCTCCCGCTCTTGAGGTGCTATCCGAGCCGATCAATCTGTCGATGCACTCATCTATTGGAAGGGTGGTTTCGGTGCCGGTCTCGACCTCCACGTTTGGCGTCAGGGTGGTAGGTGCCAGGATTGACATGATTTCTGTTACACAGGTAGGTGCGGCGAGCGCTTGCCTTTGCAGTTCGGTACGATGTACAATGGTACACTACTATCGTACGAAGATTGTACAATAATTTCCATTATGATGGAAACGTTGATAATTACACTGATACCAAATAGCCCAATAACAATTACAGTCGATTTTTACTGTCACCGCCATCTATTAGCTCATTTCTTAGGAACATGCTCAGGCACCATGTCTTTCAAAGATAATGTACATATTAAGTTTATTTTGTTTCTCGATTAAAAACTGTATATAAAATGTTAAGTGTTATACATATTTATGTATTCTGGTCTCGCAAACATAGAATCCATTGCGTTTACATTTAAAAAAATATGATTGTGTTTTTTATTTGTTGTTATATTTTGTGTGTATTTTTCCACTGGTGGTGGTGTTTGGTTTTGATATTGATCTTTATTTGCGGCAAATCAAGTTTCACTGAAGAAAATAGTAGAATAAAAGAAAAAAATACACCGAATTTTCAACGTACAATAAGTTTGACCAATTTTATTCAGTATGCAATAATTTTACGGCCCTCGCGCCTCGTACGAAAGCTGCCTCGCTTTAGGTTGTGAACACTAATACGGAGAGTTAATATATAACTGAACTATGATTTATGATTCTTATTACGGGGTTAAATCATAAAACTTAATCTGTGTTCTTAGAAGTGAATTGCCCACTGATTAGAAAGCGAAAGAATTGCGATGGTGGTTATTGAAACCTAGTATGTATTCTATCTGATCTATGATTCTTATTCGCATAGACCTAAGCAACCTAAGCTCCAAGTAACCTGTGTTCGTTTGCGTGGATTTATGTATGTTTTGCTCGGTTTTATTTTGCACTTTTGCATTTATATAGTCTGAAAACCGAACAAAATGTACTCTAGCGATGATTATAATGAGGTGGGTAAATGCATCTAACTACAAATGGCCCTTTCACTACAAAAGAGAATTCTAACCTATGCTGTAATACATTTACAGGGAGGGTACGAGTCACACGGCGACTCATACGAGCCCCACACAGGCGATCCTCAATATGACTTGGAATATGATAGATCATACTACAAAATGCCTGAAATGGTATGTACTTAATACATAAAACTGAATAATTAATCTACCTCTATAGGATTTACCTTATAAATTCAAATGAGATAAAATTATATGTTTGTAACGATTAAACTCAAAAACTACTGGACCGAATTGAAAAATTCTTTCACCATTATAATACTACATTATCCCTGAACAGCATATGCGATATTTATTACTAGAAAAATTAATGATAACTCCTAAAACTTAGCATAAAAAAAATAGCTATAAAATGTCTTTCATTGCATGAATAGAACAAAAAATGTTCTACATTACTATTACTACTTTTTTACATTTTAAAGGTTGATAGAAATGCCGACCGAAATCAGAACATGTTATCCATACCTTAGTATTAATCTTCATCCAAATAAAGACTAAATACCTGTCAATTACTTTTTGAATTATTTTAATCGGATATTCCATTCAAAAGATAAAATAAACCGGTACCATAAACCTGGGCTAGTCACATAGCCCAGCGGGCAACATGGTGTGGCACTGAAGTATGGGAGAGGGGTGTACATATCTATGAAATATGTAGCTGTGAGGCTCAGACGTGATAAAGAAATGTAAAAAATAACGTACAAATGAAAAAAAGCCCTTAGGAAAAAATGACTACAGGGATAAATGTAGAGTACACATATGCATGCATAAATATTATATTTACTCTGAATTTCCACCCATGCCAAGCTGGGATGAGCCGCTAGTATATTATATTCAATTTATGCATTTAGGGTTAAACATTAAGTTCTCTCATGTACAGTGAATTTCCACCCATGCCAAGCTGGGATGAGCCGCTAGTATATTATATTCAATTTATGCATTTAGGGTTAAACATTAAGTTCTCTCATGTACAAAATTTTTGTTATATCATAAATATAAATAAACATAATATTGTATGTATTGCTTCCGGGCTGTTTGGCCGTGGTCTAAGTGAAACTTGTGTTGGAACACAAGTTTCACTTAGACCATGGCCAAACAGCCCGGAAGCAATACATACAACATGCAACGCCTGCCGTGAAAGCCTTAGAGTTTACATTAAACAAACATAAATCTTACCATATCTGCAGTGATAACTGTAATGGCCAACTATTGAGCAACCATTCAGCTTTGCAGGGACGATAAATTATGTTACCCAGCTGTGTATGTGATTTTCTGACATTGATGTAGATAACATTTTTTTATGGGGGGAGATATGATACAAGGACCTATATTGTCTCTGTATCATTTCAAACAATGCAAATTGTTTAAGTGGGAAGCTATCCCACTTAAAAATATTTTTGTAAGGTTTGAAGAAAATAAGATATACAAAATTACACAAAGTAACATGTTTCAGTGTATGAGATATAAAGGGTAGAAAGCAGTTGAGAATGGGAAGAGAGAGGACCCCGATTTCCTAAACCCTAGTGTATAGGAGATGTCTAGTGTATATATGGCTTTATGAATTCCATATTACAGATTTGATATTCGGCAGCTAGCTATTCACTGTTGAAAATTTAGGTTTCTAATCTGTTGTGATCTGCCCTGTGCAGTCTGCCTTTCCATTTCACATGAAATGTACACAGAGTTTAACCGCGATTGCATGTCATATGTTTTAAATTAAAGCAAAGAGGTAAATTTTTGCATGAAACAGTGATTTTGATATGCAGTTTTGTTTGTTTCAGGTCAAAAAATTCCTTGTCTACTTCCGCAATATGATCACGGAGGGAATGACTTATGAGATCTCAAATTTGTATGAGAACACCTTCCCCAAGCTTACAGAACAGTATTTTGAGAATACCCCATGGCCAGATGAGAGTGAGGTTTCACCTATTGTTGATAACGATCCTGTAAGTATTGTTATTAATTACACATTTAGGTCTGTGTATGCCTATTTCTGTAGGCCTAGAATTGTACCCCCATCTCTACCCATGGGTGCAATAAGAGTCGGCTTTGACCTGCAGTGAATGTTCTATGGCTGAGAGGATGATGCTAATTCCATATATAATTTTTACACTGTTTGCAATTTATCACTTAATGATCATGTAGTTATTAGTGGTATCAGAATAGACCCAGAATGTAGACTGGCACTCATAGACAGCTGCCTGAAACCAATGTGACTCACAAGACAGATATACAAACTTTAGGTATGTATACTAACTTGATCATGGTACCGAGCCTGCAGATTCTACTTGAATATGGCATCTTCACCTGAGAGCTTCGTTGCAAAAATTTTACATAATGTTTTTTATTACTTGATACTACCTCAATTTCTCTTTACCTCAGGTTTTTTTGCAGTATACATATATGTTAGGTTTTGTTTTTCTATGTTATGATAGATTATGAATATATAAACACGGTGACTCACGTAATAAGTCAGAAGATAATGTGTCAAAACCACGTCAGTTTGAATAACCAAATTATGATAGATGTTATGATTGTTCTATGCATACTATATATTTTTGTAGGTGTTCATGATCCTGTACAAAGAGCTGTACTACCGTGACATCTACGCACGTGTCCCTGGTGGTCCCAAACCTGATCAGAGGTTTCATTCATTCTACAACTACTGTGACTTGTTCAACTACATCTTGTCTGCGGAGACGCCCGTACCCCTTGAACTGCCTGACCAGTGGCTGTGGGAACTCATTGATGAGTTTGTGTACCAGTTCCAGTCATTTGCTCAGTACAGGTGAGGTATTACGCCAATCTTGTTTGGATTCTGATCTAATTATTATCATACATCCACTTTAGGAGATCTGCAGGGTTTTTTTTTATAATGAAACACCAATGAATGATGAATGAAAACCGCAGCTTTACTTTGCCTTTGGTCTTAATGGCTATTACTGTCTCTTATGTTAGTCCCTGCGCCTCGTGTATAGTTCCGAATCCGAGCGGAAACAGTGGACTGAAATGGAATCGGGAACGAATTCGGAAATAGAAAATCTGCTAAGTTATCCGCCAAATATCTGGTAAAAATATTTTATCAATAACTAGTGCTGTAAAATTCTGAACTTATATATATAATAATGACATTAATTACAATCATATGTATCAAAAAGAATACAATACAGTTAAATAATCTTTTTCTACTTTTGCTTTATTAAAATGTAATGACGGTCGCTGTTGCCCAGTGGTTAGTGTCAGTGACATGACTTCTGTGTCTCCGGGACCCTGGGTTCGAATCCCGGCAGGGGCAAACATTTGTGCGGTAAGTGTAGATCGGTAGTGATGAGAGATGAGTATAGTTTGTCCCGGGTCTTGGATGATTGTGTGTGTCCATGCCTCCCGCGACACAGGGAATCCTAGTGCGGGGGTCTGAGTGTGACAAAAAATGTATTGAATTCATTAGCATTGAATAATTACTAAAAAAATCTATATAATTGGTGTCATTTTCAGTGTTATTTTTTCTTTGTATGTCAAGTTTTATGATCATATTGAGCTGCCTATATTACGCATCATCATCAGACGATTGCAGTTGCAATGAGCGTTGTTCAGCCATGAAGTCATGGGTATGGCTGGAGAGTTTTTAAGGTCCATTTGTACGGCGGGGTCTGAAGAACTTAGACCCCACCGCGTGGACAGTTTCTATAAAGCTGTTGTTGGCCTCGTCCATTGACGCAAAGTTTTCAAAGCAAGCAAATCGATTGGATAGCTCAATCTGAAAGCTCTCGTGGTTTTGAATATGGACATTTTAAGGTTGGACAGTGGATTTTATCAAACGGGACCTTACGGTCCGGGACAGAAGTTTAACACTAATGTTCAATGTGCGTCTTACCATGCGGCAAGACTTATCACTGCGTTGTGTAGACTTATTGTCTATTAATATTAGGCTGATTTTCACCTTATTTCGACCTAAGGTAGTTGTCGAGTGTATAAAAGTAATGCGGGCTAAACTTATGCATTATACATTATAGATATTTTGATGTAACTAGATTTTAATGTAAAGAATGGGGTAAAAAGGTTAACATTATTGACTAATTCAGTTTCAATTGGACTCTTAATTTAATAAGATTTAGGGATATAGGGCAGTGAATATGTAAATTTATGTGTGAAGTGTGTGTGTACAAAGTACAATTAATGCAACACGCAGTATTTGTACATAAGGCATATCTAATACCTATGTATTCCTTGAATAAAAACACATTGCCAAAGTAAAAATTGTTTAAGTGAATGATATATCAACATTCATGTTTTCAGTTCTCCTCGGAAATCTCTCTGCCTCTAAAGAAGCATCCTACTTGTTAAACTTTTAATTGCAGTCTGCTTTAACTAGTCATATTAATGTGATTTTAGGTCACGCACATCCAAACTGAGCCAAGCTGAGATAGATGCCCTGAACACTGAGAATAAAGCTTGGAATGTGCTTTGCATCCTGAATGTCTTACACTCCTTGGTTGACAAATCCAATATTAAACGCCAACTTGAGGTTAGTAAACATTGACAGATATTGTGTAAACTATAGTTTCATTTATTTTTGTGCATTTCATATAAAACAGTGTTTCCCATATTAAGGGATATATATCCATGAATATGGGACACAACTTTCTCTGTGGACACAACCCACTAGTCGATGTATAAAAAGTGCCTCTATAACAAATATTGGGCCGAATTCGTTGTTGTCTCAATGGACAGCAGTGGACAGGCATAGGATGTCCACTGCTGGACATAGGCGATAGGCGAGCGCAGTATGTTTTGAGACCCTCAGATGGCGCTGCTGCCCACCTTCTGGTATGTGATCCCTTAGCCGACTCTTACGGCACCCACAGAAAGCGATAGGGGAGTACTTTTCTAGGCCGGTACCACCACGGCCATACCTGACTGATTGGGCCGAATACTGAAATAAATTATATATGTAATACATTAAAAAAAATGTGATTGGCATTGAATGTTTTTTTCTGCTTTGAACAGCTATAACATTGTTAGTTCATTTTTCTATTTTTAGTGCTTAAACCAACAGGTGAGATGAACTCATTTTGAACATATCCTGGTAGGTAGACCTAATTCTCTGTATCAATCACTAGATGCTGCGAAAAGTTCTAAAAAGTTCTCTCAAAACTGAAGTGCGAGCCTTCAGATTTTTAGAAAGCGTTCTGTTACGAAAGTATTGCTACTTGCGAAAGTCGAATGGGCCAGATGAAATCACAGCCATCGGTTTAAAAACCTAAAGTCAATTGATAATATAGTATTCAATTTTGAGGACAAGCTGTGTCAGAAGAATTAATAAAATGAATCAAATAAATTTTAAAATAAACTATTTTTAATAGCATTTAAAAATTAGTTTCTAATTAATTTTATAACAACATTTTTCTACAAGGTGCTTTCTTAGAGCCTTTCTAAATAAGTTTGTTTTCAGGTCCCTAATTACTTTTGCCATCTTGTTATATACAAGGGGCCCCATACACACTACACTATTATTCATCAGAGTTGTCTTGGCTCTATATCCACTGCATTAATTATGGTCACGTCTATTTCTCGTTACATACCAGCTTTGAATTGGATCTATAAAAATTGCAATCAACAGCGATTGAATCTTGTTTAGCGTCTAAATTTTACTTCAGAGATGTAGAACGGAATTATAATAGAGATAGCCAAATAATCCATAGTCGTTCATTGCGAGATACTGACAAACCTATGCAACCTGCTTCTTGAAAATGTCTAGGTTCTAGTCCTTGGTAATAGAAAAACATAATTATCATGATGTTTTGTTATTAAAACTGACGTGGTTTTCACACATTATGAATGTATAAAACACGGGAGTTACTCACGTAATAAGTCAGAGGGTTCCGACTATAGTTTCAACCACATTCGGTGGTCTTTTTCAAGGAGAATAGGTACGGGGTGCTCGCGGACGCGGTCCGATCAGTACTGGGCGAATCGCGCCTGCGTCCGCGAGCACCCCGTATTCTCCTTGAAAAAGACCACCGAATGTGGTTGAAACTATAGTCGGAACCCTCTGACTTATTACGTGAGTAACTCCCGTGTTTTATACATTCATAATGTATCATGATATTATTATTATCCCAATTATTTTAACAGTTAAACAAAGCCACCCTAACCATACCCATGTCAATGAAAAGCCATATTTGTATTCACAGGTTTACGCAACCGGTGGTGATCCAGATTCAGTTGCGGGCGACTTCGGTCGCCACTCGCTCTACAAGATGCTGGGATATTTCTCTCTTGTAGGGCTCCTTCGCCTGCATTCTCTACTTGGCGACTACTACCAGGCTATCAAGGTGTGAATAAATTGTTTTAACAATATTTAGATTGGCTTATGCATGCGTGCCATATTTTGATAATACTATTTTAAGAATGAGTTTGTTTCCGATGCTCGAAAGGTTGAGAATTAATTAAACTAATTTTTCCGTATTTTAAAGTGTGAGTTATTGCTCACAACAACAACCACAAGACAACGTCTTACAATGAAATAACTGTTATAACCTTCCAACAGTCGTTACGCCCCTTGAAGTCTAAATAAAGAAACAAAGCCCAAGTCCCAGCCGTAGGAACATAACATAGATAGATGACCAAGTTATACTTGCGTCATTGGCAATGGAGTTTCAGGCGATAGTAATAGTAGTGTATGAAGATTTAGAGAAAAAGTGAATGAAAGTAAATGTGTGCAAGACGAAAGTTATAGTGTTTGAGAGAGAAGCGATGATAGCTAAGCGGGGGGAGCGTCGCCTGTCAAACTGACGGATACTGGTTCGATCCCCAACAACAGCTTGAGCTTCCGGTGAAGGTACCACCGTTATCAAATTCCCAGCATGGTGGTAGGGTACTTTCGAATACCCGCCTGACTTGCTACCACGCTCAAGTTTGAATAACTGTCACCAAACACAGTATGTTCTGGCAGCACTCCTTGAGAGCCAGTGAGCATTCTAGATCTAGCGTGATAACATCTTCGACCACTTCGTCACTGACCATCAAGTGAGATAGTGGTCAAACGCCAGATCTATACGGTATAAAAAAAAAGATATGAGTAAATGCAGACTGCGATGACATGTTGTGAAAGTACAAAAGATGGAATGTGTGAAAATGATATTGAGAGAAGGGTGGATGCGGCAAATATGATAAATGTAAGCAAACTTAGTTGTGTACTCGCCCTGATTGTCACATTTATAGATGTCTCTAAATAAAATAACTTGCCTTATAGGTTCTCGAAAATATTGAGCTCCACAAGAAGTCTCAATACTCCCACGTCCCAGCGTGCCAGATCTCCACTTCCTATTATGTAGGCTTCGCTTACATGATGATGCGTCGTTACGCTGACGCCATACGAACACTTTCGTCAGCTTTGCTTTACATGCAGCGTACCAAACAGCTGTTCTCGACTCGCTCGTACCAAAACGATCAGATCAATAAGCAAACTGATCAGATGTACCATTTGTTGGCGATTTGCTTGGTGCTACATCCGCAGTGCGTTGACGAGTCTATTCAGCAGGTAAGATATTTTAAAGTAATATCCTAAATATTATAAATTCGAAAGTAAAACCTAAAACGGTTGAGATTCCACGAAATTTGGTACGATGAAACTTTAAACTATTGAATGACATAGAGTGTACTTTCATTCACAGAAACAAAACAGCCCCTGGGTGCCAATTCTCTTATTTATTAAGATAATCCATTCATAAACAATGCAATAGTCGTTCAAATGTTATCATAAATAAACTTGATATTCCGCTAAAATAACAATTGCATTGTAGACAATTGAATTGAGGTAGAAATTAGATCTGTGTAGCCATTACAATTATACTCCAAGTAGAATAGCAAAACTAGAAAAAACGACGATTCATTGACAATCTATTAGCAACGTGTTAGTAGAATTGATACCCTGTAGGATCACTACATTTTCTCGAGAGGTGATGAGTAAAATGTAGTAGGAAAGGTAGCAGTGGTTGCTAGTTAAATACAATTTAACGGCGCCGTTAAAAGCATGGAAACTGTATCATCACATTGTTATTCAAATAACAAAAACAGTTTTTTCTGTCTGCCGAAGGATTTTTTTTTTACGTGTATATCGATATTTTTATTAATGATAGTCATTATAAAAATTATCATACATGAAAAAATATCATATCAAATTACCAATTGGATGCATCTAATTATGTAACATTTTGGCAATGTAATCATGACTTACAATATAAGAAATAAAAAAATTATTAATGCAAATCGCAGGTGCTCCGCGAGAAGAACTACCACGAGAAGATGTTTAAGATGCAGTATGGAGATTTGGGCGAGTTCGAGAGTTGCTTCACCTTCGCTTGTCCCAAGTTCCTTTCTCCGTGTCCACCGCCCATCGAGCCTGGCTCCAACTACGGTCGCGATGCTGTCAAGCATCAAACACAAGTATTCATGGATGAGGTTAGTATTGTACTCTAATTCACAATAAGTAGCAGGGACTGTTCCAACAGTACCAAGAAAACTTGGAAACTAGGAACCTAAAAAAATAATAAATCCTATTATAGGAAATAATATATATTAGGTTCTTTAATTATCTTTAATTCTGTTAGGTTTTATTAGGTTCTATCTAAATAAGAAAGATTAGGTATGTGACGCGGGACACACGTGAGCACTTTCGTATAATATCCACTGACCTTCAATGTCCCCGTGCTGGAAACAAAAAGCTACTCGGAAAACCATGGTGTAATATAAACTGTTGAAGTTAGAGAATTAAAATAAAAAAACGTCCTTTTTAAGCTATAGTAGTTTCAAAGAAAGCTGATAAAATTTGTTGATAAAACTATACACCCGTAACATTTTTAAAACATAACGAAAGATAAATCATTAAAAATAGTCAAAACTCATTAACATTTTATAAGAATGTTTTATTCGTTATTTAATTTTTAATAACTGGTATCGACTCGGCCTTCGGGCTCTGACTACAGCTTTGAGCCGGTTTGGCATACTGAACACGGGGTTTCCAGCAGATGTCGGAAAATACCGTCCCATTCTTATATCAGGGCCTGTTTTAGTGCCCTGAGGGTGGTAGGTGATGATTTTAGGCTTTTGATTAGTCAAATTTTGTTAGACTTATAAATAATTCTTGTGATTTCTGTTTCCAGGTCCGTCAGCAAAAGATGCTCCCAACGATCCGTTCGTATTTGAAGCTATACACGACGCTGCCCCTGGCCAAACTCGCAGCCTTCATGTCAGCAGCGCGAGGCGGCGAGCGGGACGCGGCGCGCGAGCACGCGGCGCTCGCCATACATCTGCTCTGCTTCAAGCACAAGATGAAGAACGTCGTCTGGACCAAAGGACCCAGCGGCCTCGACGGAAAGTTTCAGAGCGGATCTGAGGTTCGTATTTTGTCATAAGCGTCCGCGAAGCACTTTTCGATCACTAAAAGCTATCAAAGCTATCAGCAATTAGTCTATAAGTTGAAATTGGGACTTATTGTTTAAATTAACATTAATTTTCTAAAAGTTAACATAAAAATACTATCAAAGTAGCACTTTTTGTATAACGCTCGGGCTGACATATTCACGTACTTTTGCGTTGGATACATCACGACTTTGCGTGTCAGTGTCGTTGTCTGTTGGTCAGTGAAACGCTGATGAATGCCATCACCCAACTGAATGTTAGTGCGTGATGCACGCTCGGCCCGTTAGTACGTTGATCGTGAGCACAAGCCCGCGGGTGCCGTAAGAGTCGGCTAAGGGACCACGTACCAGAAGGTGGGCATCAGCGCCTTCTGAGGATTTAAAATCATACTGCGCTCGCCAACCCGTCTGCCAAGCGTGGCGAGTATTGGCAAATCACCCCTATATGGGGTAGGCATATGTCCAGCAGTGGACGCCCCATGACTGAGAGAGAGAGAGCACAAGCCTAGCGATTAAGATTTAACGTTTATGCATAACATTTCGTGCTCTGTTATCTTTGTATGTCCTCTTATAGTGTCCTGCCTGGTAATACGCTTTGAAGCCCAGTAGCTAAATATTTTTTTATAAACTTGAAAAAAAATAATTAATTTGATATTTATAATAAATACACAATACTGTAAAGTCCGAAAATATATATATATAGATTGGATTAGCATATTAAGCAGTATGTAATAGAATATGTAAACTTTGACAACAGTTTCAAAAATATTGTGTTTTGTATCTTTACACAATTATCTTGAGTGGTAGCCACAAACATTCCTCAAATCTCTTGAATTTTAATACATTTTGATCAAAATATTAATTGAAGTTGGGATGTTCCTGATTTTATGTGATTCAATTATTGTTCCCAAGTTACAAAATTGTTTTTAAAGCTAGAATTATACAGCCTGCAATTTTTTTATATTATATCTTTATATATGCCAATAAGTAATTTTATAAAGTTTGTATTCTCTTCATAGCTGAATATGTGATCGGCCTTTGTTGATTTGTAGAGGATGAGCCGCCTTGGCTCGTCAGGTGCTAAAAGGAAAAGTTATATTAACAAGTCTAAGATGTCTAAGAACAAGGGTCAGGATTGCATAGATAAGGTGAAATTAGCAAACTACAGAAGCTGTCAAATTTGGCTTTTTAGTTGTTGTTGAGCCGAACATGCAAAGTTCATCTATAGAGCAGTTTTTTGCCAAATAAAAAACATCACATGGCAATGAATACTTCCTTTTATGAATTAATATTGATCAGTTTTTAGAGCCAGTAGGTACAGCTATCAGTTCTTAAACTAACCTTGCCAGCTTCATAATTCAAGACTATCTCGCTAAACCAACAGCTGTATCAATGTTAAAATTAATTCATTCTTTTTCAGCTGGACTTTTATATCGACAATGACATGATCCACATCGCCGACACGAAAGTGGCACACCGGTATGGAGACTTCTTTATCCGCAAGCTCCTCAAGTTCGAAGAACTAAATCGCAAACTCCATCTTATAAAAATTTGAGCATGTTGGTGAATGAACCCCTTAGTATTTCGAATTTTGTATCACGTTTTTAGATAAATTTCGCTTATTTTATATTAGACTAGTAATTCTTGTGTATATTCAGTATAATCAATTTTATTATACAAATACATTTTTAACAGAGTCGGCAATACATTTGCAATGCCCTCGTCATTACAGATAACCATAGGTGATTGTGAATGCTTAAGCGGGTGGTTGAAGCATATTTACCAACATTATTTATTTAAATAATATCATTCGTAGCTACAACAATTCCTATGATATGGATGAATGATAGGAACAATCATAATGATTATGGTCTTCAAATATAGATATTTTGAAAATTTTAGTTTATAATATGTATTCCATTTTGTCACTGCGGTACAAAATTAAGTGCATAAGGGGTATTTTCACACAAAAAATTATATGTGTCGAACAGTCTCAAAATATAAACTTACAAAATAACATGTTTCTTTTATTTATTTAAACAATTGATGGCCTATATTTAACATATTTCCTACTCCGTTTGTAGAATTTCTTGGGCTGGTTAATGGTGATGTACGGCTTTTGTACAGTTTCTGGATAAGTTTCGTTAAACTGTGCCCAGGGTTGTTCTGGTTTTAGAACTTCATCAATATTGATTTCCTTCAGCCAGTTATTGTAAGCCATTGAAAATATTTGACAAGTTTTCAAGAACACTTCATTACTTTTGGGCCTATTTTTCTCCTGGAAAAAGAACATTTCGTTAATCTCTTGTAATACCAAAGGTATCAATCAAAATATATGCTCACAATGGATCAACTAATAGATCAATAAACTTACACGATGGATTAAGTTTTTGCATTTGTCATTGAATGCTTCTAAATGTTTCAAGAATGTAGGATTGGGTGGTAAGTTTTCGCTTTTTACCACATTTATTATGAATAGAACATACCCAAAATCAGTATGAGCTGTTCCATGTCTCAGCAAAGTTCCCAATATTTCAATGTTAACTCTGAAAAAAATCATCACAGGTGTTACAAAGTAACTTCACAAAGGGAGAATATGTAATAACATGCTGAATTTTAAAGACATTAAAGTATATAATATATGAGGATAGGTTTACAATGGCAGTTTATTCTACAATTCACACATTGATACATTTTTGTATATAATTTTGTATTTTTCTTGGACTAAAAATCTATTGTTTTTAACATCCTTACTGATATATAGAGAAAGGTACAAACTTGAGACGAGCTTCTTTCATGTCATTTAGGAGTTTTTCTGCATTCTCTTTAGATTTACAAGCCATTGCTAACACACCATATGTCATGATGTTAGGTTTCACATGTAGTTTTTTTCTATCAGGAAAACGCTTTATGCTTATCTTGCCTTCTCTTACAATTATTTTCATGACTTCCTGTAAAAGTAAATATAAAATAATAACTACCGACTAATAATCCTAAAAACCGTCAGGTCTGTCAACCGAGAGCCTTGTGTACATTGAATAATCTATGTTATCTTTGACTTTTTGGTTGTTTGTAATCTGTTCATGGAGACAACAAGTCTACAAGTGATTGCAGTGCAGCCCTTTTCAAACCGTAATGGCCACAGTCAAGGTACACAATGTACATGACTCAATATCTTTTATCCTTGAACTATGTAACACAGCCTACACACTTGTTAACAGATTAGTCTACCTTTCTCATAGGTGGACACTACACCTCTACACCTGAAATTTAGTGATTTATATTTCAGGTGTAAAATAAATATACCTATCTACAAAGGATATTTTGTTTTTGGTACTTTATCAAACCTGTAATGGTTATGGTTCCTAATATGTTAAATCATACTGTGTTGATTGACAAATAGGTAATCAAGTTTAAATCAATCCAACCAATCAAGTTTAAGGTGAATTAATATTGTAATTGAATTAACAATACTATTGAAATATTTACCATGTATTTTACTTGTTTTTATTTCATGCTGCATGCAACTGTGCTTATATATTGAAAAACAAGAACAAATAAAATACATGGTAAATATTCTGATTCAATCATTGAATACTTACAAATGCACCATCATAGTCTAATCGCAAGCACCTCTTCTTTATCAGCATATTGTAGAAGTCAATATCCACCCTTACATTTAAAGCTTTTAAAGTGCTTAATAATTTATGTTCTGCTTCTACAGTGTCTTCTAGCAATGGTAACATTTGTGTGAATGTTTTGACATCTGGTTTTACTGAATATGCTTCCATTTCTTTTAGAAAATCCTCCTGCCCACCAATGACTGCAAATTTTTCTTGTAAAGTATTGACTTGTTGCAATGACAGGACCTCTTGCATTTGTATTACTTTGGATAATAAGTTAGGCGTTGTTCTTTCTTTATCTTTATTAGACAAAGCTACGAGCTGCATTGTAATGTTTTCAGAGGCATCTACTATTGACATTTTCTTACACTCATCTAAACTTGTGTTATAATTCTGAATAACTGTTGATGGATGTTCTGAAATGTCTGTTTCTTTTTCTTTTGATTCAATCAACTCTTTGGGTGATTCAATTTGCAATGTTTCAGTTTTGTTATTGAAGGACATTTGCTCTCGTAAAGCACCTGCCAATTCTTCAATATCAGCCTGAGACCCTAAATTACATTCTTTTACACATTTCAGCATCAAATTAAAGGAATAAATATTTGGTTTTTCTCTTGATTTGAGCATTTTTCTCCATACTATGATTGCATGTCTCAAACCATTATTTTTATCTGATATGCAGGCTTGCAGCAAATGATTGAATGTATGGACTCTGATTTTTATACCCTTTGACACCATTTCATCAGCAATTGTAAAAGCTGCATGTACATCACCACATCGACCAAATGCTTTTATCATAGCATTATAATTAGTAACATTTGGTTTGATTCCTTTTTCAATCATCAACTCACGTAAATGTGTTGCATGTTTTAGGCCATTGGAAGCCCAAGGACTATTAGAACATGCATGGAACAGACATGTGTATGTATCTCCAGTTGGTGTAAGTGCACGTTTTTTCATCTCATTGAACAATTGAAATGCTTTTTTTGTGTATCCTACTTCAGCACATGCACCAATAAGTATGTTATAAATGTAATTCTCTGGTTTTACTCTATCTTCTTGTAGAATTCTTACTTCTAATACATTTATGGCTTCTTTTAGTCTCTTTTGCTTTATATACTGCTTTATAAGATCAGCATACTGTCTCGTGGTCAACTTTTGAGATGGCAATGGCAAATAGGTAGTGAAATTTTCTTCTTTTACATCTCCTTCATCTTCAAGAACTACTTTGTCAGTATTTGCTTTACGTGATAAAGTTCCAAACTTATCTGGATCCCCGTAATACGCGAAATTGTCTTCTGTTCTGAAATCTTTAACTTTATCATCTTTCCTTTCTGGTTGACTGGAAATAGGCGTATAGCATACATTGAGACGATTTTTATTCATACCTCTGGTAACTCTCAGGAAACTTTGGTAACGGAAAGCCATAACGACTTTGTTTTGATATCTGCTAATTATTTGTATTTACAATTTTACACTCCAATTGATTTATTACTAACTACCATAGAGACTAAGTACCAGTTTATAGTTAATTATCTATGCTAAGTACCAAAATGCTAACTACCGACCGGCAGTGTTTATAACCTGAAACCAGGATGTCGCACGAGAGCCGTAAAATTATCGTATATTGAATAATATGGATCAAAATTATCGTACGTTGGAAACTTCGTGTTATTTTTTCTAATATACCATTCTCATAAATGAAATGTGATTTACCGCAAATAAATACCAATATCAAAACAAAACACTTCTTAACCAGTATAAAAATGTTAAAAACGTCACTGTGATCTGCTTTTGATCCACCTCCAAGGCTGGGTCTTTTGTGAGCGTTTTTGGACAACTTAAAGATTCACAATTACAGCAAATGTGAGTATATAAACAAACATGAAAAAATACGCCACTGTAAAGTATTCTTTCTATTTCCATTACGAAAATGTCATTCTCGTTAAGATTCAAGTTAATATTGGTAGTAATAGTTGGAGGTATTGAAACATTTTTAAGTTATGACGACATGGCATCCCAATGTAAGAAGCTGATATAGTATGTGGTGTGGTCGGCCTCCTCCGGTGAAGCTCCCTCCGACTATTTAGTTAGTGCTCCCTCCGGTGACACTGTAAATGCCGGAAGAGGCAAAAAGCATTAGTCCGTTGAAAAAAAAAAAAAAAGGTCTGTACGTACCTACTTAACCTCATCACATACATAACCTTTCTCTCTGAAATTTCTGTTCTGATCAGTCAGTGTACCATAGAGAATGGAATACTATCGTAACAGTGTCATAACCCAGAATCTCCAAATAGTCTGTGACATAACCTACAAACCACACCATTGAATCACAAACTAAATAGTAATTAAATTCAAATACATTTACAGTTCAAATATTTCAAGATTGTAAACGAAATAACGTGTTGGCAACAAAGTTTTAGTAATTATCAAAATGTCTGACGAAGAAGAAATGGACGCTAGTTCATATGGAAGCGATGAGGAAATGGAAGAAAGTGATGAGGCCAGTACCGCTGAAGATGAAACTCCGAAGACATATCTTCCTGGACAACCTCTGAAGGAGGATGAGCACTTGGTTTGCGATAAGTCAGCTTACGTCATGCTACACCAAGCACAAACTGGTGCACCATGTCTTAGTTTCGATATTGTGACAGATAATCTAGGTAATGATAGGCAAGATTTTCCTATGACTGCATATTTGGTAGCCGGAACTCAAGCTTCGAGCGCGCATTTGAATAGGTGAGTATGCCAGTTAGATTAGAAATTTAACATAATCCAACCGCATAATAATCACAGATTGTTTACAATTTATCACAAGCTTTTGTTTCTAGCTTACTTGTAATAAAGATGTCTAATTTACATCCAACCTCGAAGGCGGAAGATGATGAGTCAGAAGATGATGATGATGATGATGCAGACGAAGAAGAAGATGAGGAAAAAAAACCACATATGACGTTTTCCTTGATCAAGCACCAGGGCTGCGTTAATAGAATAAGGGTATGTAAATATCTCAGCTTCAACTTTAACTACTTACTGTGTATTTTACTTATTGAGTAAAACAAGATCATGTCCTTAGAAATGGTTTAGAAATGGGTTTGCATCGGTGGTAGCCTAGCAAAACAGACTATCATATACCAATGAAATATGTAGCTATAAAATGCAAATCTGTTCTGTGCCCCGTTGAGGTCCCTTCACTGGGGAAGGGAAGGGTTCCGACTATTACTTTCAACCACATTTGGTGGTCTTTTTCAAGAATATGGGGCGGTTGCGGTTCGCCTATTACTGTTGACAGGTGACACAGTGAGAGTAATGTTGTTTTTCGGTTGTGTATGATGTCTTGTTTTGAGTGTTGAGTTCTGATATTACACCAAATACCAATGAGGTTTCGTCATAGATCCAAAAAATCAATAAATAATTCTTTTAACATTGCACATCATTATATATTATTAATGGTTAGTTATTTTAACTTTTTCAGACAACAGTCTTCAAAAACTCTGTCCTAGCAGCAAGTTGGTCAGAGCTAGGCAGAGTGGATGTATGGAACATAACACAACAACTACAAGCTGTGGATGATCCAGCACTACTTGAGAGATACAATTTAGATACAGTGACTAATCCTGTGAAGCCATTGTACTCCTTTAGTGGACACCAGCAGGAAGGATTTGGAATAGATTGGTGTCCTACTGAACAAGGGGTATTTATTTTGTGACTTTTTTATATAAAGTAATTAGACTGTTAAATTGAGTGCCAGTTGCTTTTTATATCTATTTTGTTTACCTATTTCACATTTGCATTATTACAATATATGTATATACAGACATATACAGACTTTACTTACTATCAGATGATGATACAGGTAAGTTGAATGCCAGGTTTCTAAGCCTCAGGGATTAAAGGGCTGCAAAAAGTTCTCATTGAAAATTCTTTTAGCTATGTTTCAATATTCATTTTTTGTTTCTTTGTGTCAGAAGATCCCTTTTCCTGTAATTTAATAGATTAAATATTACTTGTCTATTATTTTAGACTAGCATTCTGCTAGCCAAAGACATAGATGTGCTCTAAGATGGAGAATGTAGAAGACACCACAATTCAATGATTTGCAATAATGTTTATGAAACATCTATACAAATGAATGTATAAAACACGGGAATTACTCACGTAATAAGTCAGAGGGTTCCGACTATAGTTTCAATCACATTCGGTGGTCTTTTTCAAGGAGAATAGGGGCGCTCGCGAACGCGGTCGAGGTTCGCCTAGTACGAACTTAGGCGAACCGCGACCGCGGGGTCCGACTACCGAAAAAGACCACCGGAAGTGGTTGCAACTATAGTCGGAACCCTCTGACTTATTACGTAAGTAATTCCCGTGTTTTATACACTCATAATGTGTCAAAACCACGTCAGTTTTAATAACAAAATCTATACTAATATTAAAGATTTGATTCTTTGTTTGTTTGCATTGAAAATACTGAACCAATTTGAAAAATTCTTTCACTTTTGGGTAGGCTACACTCCGGGTGATAGACATATATATATATTTTTTTAAATTAGGGATCCCTATAATTTTAAATTATGAAAATTTTTACCCTTGTGATGCCCGCTAGTAGCTCTTAGATAAAGAAGTTCCAGTAAATTAACTATTTTTCGTAGCTATCAAGATATTTCTGATACATTATTTTATAACATGATTTCCAGGTGTTAGCAACAGGAGATTGCAGAAGAGACATCCATATATGGAAACCAAATCAGGCAGGCACATGGGACGTGGATCAGAGGCCACTTGTGGGTCATACTGCATCTGTCGAAGATATCCAGTGGTCACCAAATGAAAGGTACAGTTTATAAAATTGTGATAATTATGATGCTGACAGCAAACTAAGTATAAACCAGATGAGCATACAAAATGATAGGATGTTAAGCAGTGGGTAAGTAGTGAGTATTGACTCCACATCATGAAAAAATGTAGAAACAATAATAAAAGCATAAAATTAAACAAGACAGAAGTTATGCACAATTTTAACAATGTTTAATAACAACACCTGATAGTTAATAGTCTGCTAAAGACATAATTCAATGTTTGGTTATACCTTGGATGGGTGATCGCTAGTGGGATTTTTAACAGTATTTCCGTGCTTAGGAGGGCATGTTAAGCAATTGGTCCCGATTGTGCAAATCAAGAACAGCCAGTAGATCATGTCCGAAGTGTATGGGTGGCCTGAAAACTCCGATATTGAGCTGACCCCCTTAACCGCCAATATACCCTGGCCAGAGTGATGTATTACGGCCAACATTGCTCTCTGAGAGGAAGGTTATTTTCAAAACAGGAATGTATTGGGTTGAATATGCTTATAAACAGAGGGTTAGAGTAAATAGGACATCAGCATAATCTTTGCTGAGTGGGAACAAAATACTACAAAGTAATTACATAAATATCATATTATTTTAAACAACTAAAAGCAATGCAATAAGGCACTTTCCAAGAAAGTTCAAACTTGCTTGGAAAGTGCCTTATTGCATTGCTTTTAGGTCCACAAACGGAGCTATCACTCACGCGTACGTAATATTATTATCCCTACAAAGTTAAATTAGTATATTACTGTGTTATATGCGAGTAAACAGAGCACTCTCAATTTGAGAAGTAAACAATATAATAAATATATGTTTGTTTTTTCCTCACAAATGTGTGAGGTCCACAGTCGGCTGAATTACGCTCTCACCCGCGGCACCGACTGCAAACCACAGCCTTGAGCTCATTGAACTAAGCTCACTTGCTAATTGTAATGCAAAATTTGCATCAATCTCTTCAATATTACCCTTCATCATGTGTTCCCTTCAGCCTACAAGTTAATTATACCTATTTATGTTAATTTCAGAAATGTATTAGCAACATGTTCTGTGGATAAAACAATCAGGATATGGGACACTAGAGCAGCGCCACATAAAGCTTGCATGCTGACTGCAGAGAATGCACATGAGAGTGATATCAATGTTATATCGTGGAACGGCAAGGAACCATTCATTGCAAGTGGTAAATATTATATTATGTAGTACGTTATTCCCTTTATATTTGAAATTTCAAAAGAAATAATGACAATGCAGTGAATGTGACGTTTGTAATCCCCACACATTTTTTGTACATTTTGGAAGGAGTCTTCCCACAACGGTTTAAATAGATCCATCCAGGCAAATTTTTTTACTTCCGTCTTCAGCACTGTAAGAAACTATTTTAGTGAGCTTTGCTTCAAAATGTGGACTATAAAAAAACTCAGATGCACGAAGCCGTACACTTAGGGAAACCCTGTGCCATGGTATAGATAAACTTGTGAGGAAGCGTAAGAGTCGCGGGATACAGAGACAGAATTCGTTGAGCTAAAGGAGCTCTTCAAAAGTAAATACAGTGCAATCGATGCATACAATGCCTACTCCTAAGCGTGACAGCCTATAACGCGCGAATGTTTATTTATGGTATGTAATATGCAACAAAAATGTGCACGAAACCTTCTCGAGAAGACGATTAGGAGTGGCAAGCGCAGAGTTGGACGACCACCGAACACCGAAATGGTGGAAAAACGACATACTCCGTACGACATAAATTTTCTTAGGCAGGGTTTTTTGATTCCTAGTTAAGGCAACCAATGGTTAAGATAGAGCATAAGTGTTAGTTTTCCGCTACTTTTAACCTGTTTATTTTCAATAACAGGCGGCGACGACGGTTTCCTTTACATTTGGGATCTACGGCAATTCACGGCAAGCACTCCAGTTGGCACATTCAAGCACCACACAGCACCCATTACATCAGTGGAATGGCATTGGACGGAGCCGAGTGTGCTTGCGACGTCTGGTGAAGATAACCAGGTGGCGCTGTGGGATTTGGCGGTTGAACGGGATGATGATGAAGTTGTTGACGACGAATTAAAGGTATTAAATTTCACTACACATTGTTATTTCACGTTTCAATGTCTTTCTAACCTCTTAATCACAGATAAGCATTATTGCTATTTAATTTATGACACATTAAATATACAAATAAAAATAAAACCGGTTGCACTCCGGGAGTGCCGGCAGAAGTGAAACCTTGAACATGATTTATGGTGATAATGAAAAGTAAACTATGTGTTATTCCGGGACCTGAAGTATCTACATACCAAATTTCTTCTAAATCTGTTCAGCCATTCTAGCGTGATTGAGTAACAAACATCCATCCATCCACCAAAACTCTGATTTATAATATTAGTGGGACACATAGAATTAACATGATAACTTTTTTTAAAACAATGAAATCTTTCCTATTTATAATATCGACGTTTTGATAACCAAACTCGGTTTGGTTATCATGCATATTTATACATACTTTTAAGAAAACGACTTTATCAAATAAAAGTACCGACAAACGAAAATGTTCCTTATTCGTAACACATTTATGTTTAAATTTCAACGGCGGTCTACTCTCCCTCCGTCTTACGAATTCGATGACATCACGTCCTGACGTTCTGACGATCAGGCGCGAGTTTTTCCCTATATAAAAGTGCACAACGCTGCTAAAGAAGTTTTCATTTCAACAAATGTGGACTTAAAGCTAATTAGAATTTGGACACGGGTATTTTAAATTATTGGCTTGCATTAATTGATTATTACTAAGAAATGTACAGACAAGTTTACACTAAGATTGCTCTTGTGCTTGTGGTTTTCTTCCACCCTCGCTTGTACGCGCTAACGTTTCACACCAGCGTATTTCGACACGTAAAACCCTATATATATCACAAGATATGCATAGTTCAACTTTCTATTAGAACCATTTTTCGCCCAACAGATGGCATAAATGGCATTATTATGTAGGTTTCAGAAGTTGTTAGAGATGAAGCCTTTAGTTATGTGTCATTATTTTAGTCACTGTGTTAGTGTTGTCACTGTTATGTGACACTTGTGGTGGTCCACAGGCATAGATTTGCATTTTCCGTTAGACCTTCACGTCGTTTTATATATACATCGGTACGAGAAAAGTTACGATTCGAGTCTCTTGAAGAGACATCTATAAATGTTTAGGTACACTGACGCAAACATACTTTTCTTCAAACGCAAGCTATCAATCATCTGTATAAATTATATAAATGTGCGACAATTTCTAATCATGCACATGAACTATATTGGGCAATATATTAATCGTGCTCGAGCTCGTTTTTATTTAGTTGACTTGATCACAATTTCCCAATAGATTTTTTTAACATAGGTACCACACAATTCTGACTGTAACTAATTTTCATAAATCTTGATGTTTTGATGGAATATACATAATTTAATAATAAAAAAATTGTATGAAATATTTTTGACGTGATAACGTTTTATAAATTGATGAATACCAGCAACACTCATGAAAAATAGTAACGTTCCGCGTAACGTTCCACGTGAGTTTTGTATTACATAAAATAATTAAAGTCAAAGTCAGTCAAAGTCAAAGTCATAAATGATTATGACGTTATCATCATCACCATCATCATCTCAGCCATAGGACGTCCACTGCTGGGCATAGGCCTCCCCCATTGATTTCCACAAGGACCGGTTGGAAGCGGCCCGCATCCAGCCCTTGCCTGCGATCTTAGTCAGGTCGTCTGTCCACCTGGTTGGTGGCCGTCCTATGCTGTCCTATGTCCGTGGTCTCCACTCGAGAACCTTTCGACCCCAACGGCCATCGGTTCTTCGAGCTATGTGCCCTGCCCACTGCCACTTCAACTTGCTAATCCGCTGGGCTATGTCGGTGACTTTTGTTCTTCTACGGATCTCCTCATTTCTGATTCGATCGCGTAGAGAAACTCCAAGCATAGCCCTCTCCATAGCTCGTTGTGCGACTCTGAGCCTGTTCAGAAGGCCCATAGTCAGACATGACGTTATCACGTAAATCTATCGTCCGTAAACCGACTTTACAGACGACCAATTTTTTTCATTTTTCAGAACCTTCCACCGCAGCTGTTATTCATACACCAGGGACAATCAGACATCAAAGAACTGCACTGGCACAAACAAATTCCAGGAGTTATTGTGACGACAGCACACACGGGATTCAACATTTTCAAATCTATTAGTGTTTGAAATAAAATAAAAATATTTAAACAATTTGTTTTATTTATCACATGATTTTGATGTTGGCTTTAAGAGTATATAAATACGTAAACTGTGTCTTAAACTCTCCACTAATACAAATAATCGCTTTCGTGGAAATCGTTCATATAAAATGAGGTATGGCACTAGAAATCATAGAATCAACCATAATTGTCTTTTGTATGAATCATGGCTAGATTGACGAGATGCCGAATTGTTGGCCTTCCATGTGGACAGTTCTGCAAAAGTAAATAAATAATATGTAAGTAGCGCTGTAGTAATACATACATCGCTTAACACATTGTAGAGATTAGAAAATATTGTTAAGATATTCGGTAACCCTTAGTATTCTTCTTCAAAAAATTGTGTAACATTTATTTATTACACTCAATTACGTAATTATTGCAACCTCTGAGACGGGATCCTTTAAAGTAAGGTTTTTCGTGAAATATTACAAATTAGCATTGTTTTTAACCAACTTCAAAAAAGGGGAGTTTTTGAATTCGACTTTGTGACCTCCGATTTTTGAGAACCGATTTTAATGGTTATTTTTTATTTGGAAGCTGGTGCTTTCCGTGTGGTCCCATTAAAATCGGTCAAGCGGTTTTGAGTTACACTCCAATAACTGAAAAATGCTACGCATACGTGGATGACATAGTTGCGGGTGGAGAAAATTGGTGAACATACACAATGACAATTGATCCCGTTATAATTTTATTGTTTTTTTTTTATTATTATTTAATTGTGCTCATGACTTCGACAAGTTTTTTTACACTGTTGAGTGCAAAAGTCGGTTCCATTTTTTAGATTTTTTTTTGTTGATCGAACATCAGCGCCGTAATAGCAATAACGAAAGAAGACACAAGCGAAAAGAAACAACAAAATAAATCTGAATAAAATGAATAAAAATAAAATCAAAAGATATTTACCCAAGGTTTGTCAATGTCAGCCATATGATCTACCAGAGTCTTCATATCAGCTTTGCTTAAGGCGGTGCCAATCATAACAGATTTACGACACGCTCTCGACGCAAACATTGCTCTCACCCTGCTAGGTCTACAGTACTCCGACGGTGACTCCTGGAAATACATTATACCTACCGTGAAGTGGGTTCAATCGGGAGACTGTTCAACAGTTATAGTACAGTTGCTCCTAAACTAGCCTCAACTCGCGAGCACCGTCACCCGCAACGTCGTGCGCTCCTGCTACTTCGCGACCGTCCACAGTAACATTACTTATGGGCTGGAGTTATGGGGCTGCGCTGCGGATCGAAATAGGATTTTTGTCATGCAAAAGCGAGCTGTGCGTGCCATTTTCGGGGTCCAGGATGACGTTTCATGCGTAGAACTATTCCGTGAACTGAAAATATTACTGCTGACCTGTGAGCTAATATACCAAATAGCTCTATTTACCCATTTACAACTGGGCGCTTTCCAAGGAAGAGGTAGCTACAGCGGCATAGACTTGCGTAGCATAAAAAGGACGAACTGGTAACGCCGTCGCACCGATTGGCTGTCATGGAGGTCAGTGTACGTAATAAATAAATAAAATTCATTTATTTCAGGTTACTATGACCCATACACATAACCAATTGAATAAAATTAAATTAAATTAGTATTAAATTAAATTACAATAAAGCTAAATTAAATTAATTACAATAAAGCTAAATTAAATTAAATACAATTAAAATTAATTAGTCAAGAAAATTCAATTCAATACATATTCAACTCAATTAAATTCAATTCAATAGCCCCTGACAAACGGCACTGCTGAAACATGCCTGTTGCAGCAGCGCCGCATGTAGGGGCAGTCCAATCTATCAGCGATCATCGCCAGGAGTGCGTTGGAGCTGGCCCGCACTCTGCGCACCAGGGAGGAAATAATGGATTCAGAGATTTACAACCGAATACGGACTGCCGTGCGAGATGCACCTTCCACCACGTGCTTCAAAACCAGATTAAGAGCCTGGCTCCTAGATCAGCTGTTTTACGAGTTAGGTGACTACCTCAAATTGAAATGTAATTAATTATTTAATTTTTTTTCTTTAAATATATTATCAATTAATATAACATTATAATTATGTGTACCTATACGAAATGCATTGCTCAATGAGCAATATATAATTTATCATTTTATTTGTAAGATTGACTTGTAACATAGGTGTTGTTAATAAATTATTTGTATTTGCCTAGTTGGTACAATTAACGGGGCGGGCTTATTTAATTTAGGCATTAAGAACGCACTTATATACGTTAGTAAGACATTCGTTGCTTGGCAAAATAAATAGGAACTACCGAAAAGAAAGGACAGTAAACTCCATTCCTTTCATATGGGTTAAACAACGTTATTATTACAGTACATAATTAATAGTTAACTTCAGAATTAAATTTGGCATGAACTTTTAATTTGTATTCTATTTCGTAATTATTTGTGATGTATTTTATATTACGACTTATCATTATTGTAATTGGCGTAAAGCCGTTCTAATTGAATAAATATATAAATAAGGTGACTTGACAGAGGTGGAGCATTCCAAGTATGATACGTATAATACGATAAGGTGAACATACTATTATGATACAATCTTCTTCTTTATCCTGGCTTTAAATCCTATTTCATTTGGGGTCAGCCCTACTATTATGACACAATAATAAATATATATTATGCTAAGCTAAAAAACTGTTTCAATTAATTAAACGTGACATAGCACCTAATAAATATACTTTAAACTTTTGAATGAAGTATTATGAGTCAATTTCAATTTCTCACGTAAGGACGTGGAATGAATTTTTTTTGTAAAACATCCGGATTCACTACAATAATAAATGTGAAAGATTCGATAGAGGAGGTTTGTTTGTTGCTCAATCCCTTCAAAATGGCAGATCGTACCTATAAGGGTAAAAAGTATGTCTGTTTGTCCCGATTAAAACACACACAAACACACTGAGTTACTTAGCTTATTCTATATCATTGAGGTTCCAGGAAAGGTACTGACTTAACCTTTTTGTGGTTTCCATTTTGGCATGTTCATTTTTGAGATAAAAATCACACAATTCACTGAGACTTCTGTTTTCTATACAATTGACGGTCCAGGGAGAGTATTGATTTGACCTTTTTGTGAGTTCAATTTTGGCATGTTCATTTTTGCGACAAAAATCACACAAAGACAGGCTATGTTTGTACTTGTAAGTCACGCGAGCAAAGCCGCGAGCAGGTTAGCTAGTATGTATGAATTTATACTAATATTATAGATGTAAAGTTTGTGAGGTCGTAGAGGGTAATGTATGAATCTACTGAACAGATTTTGAAAATTCTTATACCAATAGAAAGGCGCGTTATTTGTGAGCGTCATAAGCCTACTCGCGGACGCGGTCGCGATTCGCCTAGTACTAGGCGAATCGCGACCGCGTCCGCGAGCGCCCCGTATTCTCCTTGAAAAAGACCACCGAATGTGGTTGAAACTATAGTCGGAACCCTCTGACTTATTACGTGAGTAACTCCCGTGTTTTATACATTGATAATGTCTCAAAACCACGTCAGTTTTAATAACAAAAAAGCAATCATGTATTTACCCTCAACATAAACAGAAGTTCTTCAATATCTTCTTTGCCAAATATCCAATTCTTAGACATCGGTATTGTAAGCAGCTTCACTCTTTTAGTAGGAAGGGCATCTTCATTGATATCAAAAATAAATCCATTCTTTTTGAACACTTCTACATTATCCATCAATATTTGTTCATTGACTCCAGTCAATTCTAACTGCTGCGGGCTAAAATCATCAAATATAGTTTATACAAACATACTTTAGACAAAATAATCGATAGCATTAGCTTCTTTTAAACATTTAAAAAATATGCCTACATTACTAATTTCTGACTTGTAAGTTCTGTGGTTTTTTGTAGAGTTTCGAAATTATATATCTCATCAGTAGCATGTTGATCTATGATAAAGAGGTCATCCTCCAACTTCGTTATTATAAATCCTAAATTAAATTGACCAATTACTTTCATTTCTTTAAAAGAATGCTTTGATATTTCTTTACTTAATTCCTCTTCACATTTTTTATTAAAAACAGGATTGATCTCACTTCTGAATTTAACTTTTGATGGTAAAGCTTTTGTCTTATCTTTATGATGTATTTCAGCTAGCGCTATCACATGCTGTAGAGAAGTTTTCATTGTCACGGTTTTTCTATTATTATTTCCTAAAAATTCTTGGTCTGTTACGATTCTTGTCTTTTTAATTGGTATTTCATGTGTTTTAGTGGATATATTTATACCCTTTCTGTTGCATGAATTTATATGTGTTTTCTCAACTATAACTTCAGAAAGGTCCCTTATCTGGGTATCTGGTATGTTTTCTGTTGACTCTAAATAAAGTAATTCTCTGATTTCATTGCATGTTTCAGGTTTTGTTGTAGTTATATCTGTATTTTTTTGTGATACCCCAATGATTACATCATGATGTGAATTCAAATCAAGTGTCTGTTCATGTGTTGCATTATTAACTATTGTACTTCTTGTAATACTATCTGCTATACTAGCTGCTTCTCCATTTGGATCAACATTTCTGTCATTAAAGTTTGTTTTAGCAGACTTTTTAGATATATAATCACACATACTTGTTGATTTTCTTTTTAATTCTTGTTTATACACTTCTTTAGAATTAGACTCATTATCATTTTTGTATTTACCAAATTGCTGTAGAAACGAATTAAATATCCTAGGTTGATCAAGCGTAGGAACAACCGAATGATTTATTTCTTGGCTAGATATTGGTGTTTCTACTTTTAGGGTTCTAGGAATACTTTCAAATAATTTGAGCAATGAATTTTTTAAAACATCTAAAATTAGTTTCTCTTTTGTCATGAATATTTTCCTTTTATCTGGAGTTACATTAACATCAACACATGATCTATCTAAATTTACATTTAAGAATACGAAAGGGTGTTGGTTTGGATTATATTGCCTATAAATTTCATTTATTAATTTAATTACTTTTGTTGGTTCACAAGGCCTATTATTAACATAAAAAAATTGTCTATCTGTGCTTGAACGTCCACTGCCATGAGCACAAGATGATATAAAACCTGTAAATTCTACCGGAGTAACAACATTCTTGTATCCTTTACATTTATATGTGGTACTTCTTGTTTCGTTAACAGAATCATTATCATTAGATTCTTCGGATAAATCAATTTCTATATCTTCAATTTGGATACTTTCCTGAGTCTCAAATTCTTCATTTAATCCTTTAAAAATATTATCTTTTATGTTTGAAGTGTATTCTGGCTTAATCTCTAGAATATTTTGCAACTGTTTAACCCCAAAGACACATGAAATGTTATCCTTGAATGATTTTGAACCTTGAGTAGCTACTACTAATGACTTTGTATTAGAGTTATTTTGATTGCTGCATGTGATCCTGAAATTTAATTGTAAATTAAATAGCAGTTAAACATTTTAAATTTATAAAGAAAGACTTAATAAATAACTTACTTTACTCCTAATGAAATAAGGCAATATGCATATAGTAGCTGAGTCATTTTATTGAATTCTCTCTTAGCATTTTTGTGGAACTCTTTTTGTCTAACTGGTAACGAATGAAAGAGATTTGTTAAGCTAACTGTAGTACCAATTTGGCGAGAGCATGGTGTTTTCTTGGTTATGTTTCCTTTATGGTCATATTCAATTTTATTACCTGAAAATATATTATTTTACAAAATTAATGTGTTTCAATCGGTAATTGGTGAGTTTTCAATTACTATTATAATACAGCAATCAAACTTGGTTTACTAGATTGAACTTGTTTTACAAGCACCCTAATGATCTTGTATTTGATTGATTTGAGGCTGCCAATCGGTTATAGTTGAGTTTTCAGTTTATTATTCAAATACATTTGTTTCTGGTACAATTTATGGTATGATTTACAAAAGTAATCTAGAAATTAATTATTAAATTAAATATTCTACTAAACTAGTTAGTTTAGAAGAATAATTAAGTTAGGTACTAAAAACTAGTTAGTTTAGGTACCCACCAGTTCCTGGGCACCTAGCAGCGCACCACTCATTCAACAGTCTATTGCTAGGTCTAGTGTGATAACTGATACCTGCAACTACATTACTGACAAAAAAGTGAGATGGTTGGGAAATGCTACATCTATCAAATTTATTTATTTTCTAATATTATAATTTGTGGATGTGTCTGAATCTTTATTGTTGAGTCTTAAAGTTCATTCTTACCATATTCAGCAGTTTTATGTCTTGTAGTCACTGTTAGATTGGCTAAAGCACACAGTGAACTAAGTGCTTCTCCGCGGAATCCGAAACTTGAGAATCCGAGTAGATCTGAGTAGTCTGCCAACTTTGACGTACAGTATTTCATTGCTGTTAAAAAAGAGAATTATCACAAACCTTATGCTTACCTATGTCATTATAATCTAATATGCTATAAAAGTTTTCATAGGGGAGTTTATGGATGGGATCGTAACATAACTGATCATCTATGTTAAACAACATACTACTTGTATGGGTGACCACTAGTGGCATTTTCAACACAGTGCTTTTGTTTTCCAAGGACAAGTTAAGCTATCGGGCACCAATAGCTGTCTAATGATAAAAGTTGTGAGGCCATGTGTCACTAAGCACTGGGTGATCACTGTTGTAATGTGCAACACAGGTGTACGTAACAAACCAAAATAGTTTTCAGACTTAAAGGGAATACTTACTCAGAGCTTCAAAATTGTTTTCTGAAATACCAGATCCATTGTCTGAAACTTCTATTAAGTCAATGCCGTGATTCTTGAACCTAATCTCAATATTTGTGGCACTTGCATCCAGAGAGTTCTCAACTAGTTCCTTCACCGCTATGGCTAAACTTAGAACAACCTATAAAATATAAAAATCAAAAATGTTTTAAAAGAAGATAATAAAAGCATTTATGCTGTTGTATGTTGTCCAAATATGGTCTTAGATAGTTCTAAGTTATATTGTATCCACAGATCTGACAAACAATTGATCTGTAATTGTATCTACAAATGTTATGTTAAAAAGATATTTGTCACAATGAAATTTGAAAATATTTTTTGAAGGTAATATTAACCGGTTTTGGTTGTCACACTGTTGCGTTCAAGCTTTATCTTGCCACTTCGTGAATTGCTGTGAAGTTTCTGTATTTTACATGTTTCATGTTTTAAAATGTTATGTGGTGATGAACAAAATTTAATTATTTGAAATAAGGTTTGCAATTGTCCATTTCTTTGATAATATACATATCAGCATATTAGACAAGTGAAAAAGCTATACAGCAGTGGCTGTATATGATGGTGTATTATACCATAACATTGTTCCAAAATATATAATATATAATAATATGAGCATAGGAATATTGTCGCTTTAGCAGTATTTAGTCCGTGGTTAATATTATGTGGAACCACGGCGCGTCTGGCATGCAAGTGTATATAGCTCCATACTGATCTTGCCTTCTGACTTATTTCAACTTCTTGTAATGTTTTACACACTACCTGAACCCTCGGATTTCTTGGGGATTCGTTTTAACCTCAGAAGAAATAAAGGTCCAGTTTGTAAATCTGCTAGTAGGAATGAACGAGTAATCTCGGGCTTATGGAGGCCCTTGCTACCGCAATACCACCTCCACTTTGACACATATCTACGAAGCAAGTCCGCGCAAGTGGCTTAACCCAAGACAATATAACTACCTGGCCTGAGCATATTTTGTGCACGGTGTCTGTATTTATAGGTTTAATAACATCACTTCTGATAGAATTTGCCATTGGAACTTCCTGCCTTGTCGTTCTGAAATATGAAAACTTTTGAGTTTGAGTACCTATTTAGTTCACAAGATTTTCATGTCTGTTCTGATTAATTTTTAACATGTACAGAAATTGAAAGAGCTTAAATATTAATAAATACATTTAAAAATTATCGGTCGCTAGATAGATAGCATCAAGAAAATAAAAATAAACCAATAAAGTACTATACTTTACATGTAATGTACATGTATGTTTCTGGTTTTATTTTAATCTTACAATAGTAAGGTACGAAATTGTTTACTTACGTGTAGTGAGCCAAGTTTTGTAAAATGTTTAATGTGTAATATGTAAGCACCGGATTTATTTCAATTGTGTATGGTAGTTCATGTCTGTATTTGATAAATACAAACACGAAGTATGCTTTCTACAATTTTAGTAATACAAAATTAGCCCCAACGAAAGATTACTTGCATTACATCTTATTATGGTTTTACAATACTAGGCTTACTAATTGAAATAAAATACCTATAGGTTTAGTACCCCATCTAGTAGCAGAGAAAAGAACTAATATTAACACCATCTAGTAATGAGGATAACAGTTTGTTTTGTATTTCAAAAATTTGAAATAAGAGTTGCACATCTATCTCAGTATATAGTTACTTATCTATGGATAGCATCTCGTTTTTTCTAAAAAATATCCGTTCAGTGGATTTTCAAAAGGGTGTCTTTTTTAACACTTGCTCCACGGTCCACCCAAAAACAAAATAAAATTACAATGGCATTAGCAAACGCAGGCCAACCGATATTTTCGAACGGCAGCAATAATTGCAAGATAAGTTCACGATAAAGTCAAAATTAGTATGACAAGTATCAATAACAGCAGTAAAATCAAATAATTTATTAAAATTTATAACGACTTAATTTATACACATCTACTACCTTAACCTATGTAAGTAAAATAAGTCGGTACTTATTGCCGTGGTGCCGATTATAACGACCCCCAATCGGGCAGCAATTGAATAAAACTCGTTTAATAATAGAGATAGCGTTAAAGATATACGAGTTTGAACTTTGGGGAATAAAATACGAGCAATTTAATTTTAAAGAATTTTAGTGAATTCCAGTTACTTTCAGTGATTAATTAAAGCAGGTATAGTGACCGTTACTGGAACAGAATATGTATGCAAAAGTGCCAAAAGTAACGTTTTTGAAAATTATTGCTCATGAATACATCTTACGTAGGCAATATTTATGGCATAAAAATATGGCACTTTGGATATCTGATCCAGGTATATCTTTGAAAGGTCTCGTTGAGAATCATTTGATCTAGCGTAAGTTATTGTCAGCATTGCAATTCAACGTGACAATGCTGCTAGCAACCTGGGCACGCTGCCAGCCGGCAGCGGGTTAGAGCATTTGAGTTATCTGTAGGCTACCATTAGCTAGTGGATTGCTCAAACGTTATTGTAGTAGCTCCAGAATTGTAATTAGTTATTAGTGTTTTATTTTAGTAAGCGTAAGTTGAAATAATTAAATAATAGACGAAGCATATTCTTATGGAGTACATAAAGGCATATCAACATTCAGGGTATCAATTCTACTAACACATTGCTCATAGATTGTCGATGAATCGTCGTTTTTTTCTAGTATTGCTATTCTACTTGGAGTATATGTGTAATGGCTACACAGATTTAATTTCTACCGCAATTCAATTGTCTACAATGCAATCGAATGCAATTATTATTTTAGCGGAATATCAAGTTTATTTATGTTAACATTTGAACGACTTTTGCATTGTTTATGAATGGATTGTCATAATAAATAAGGAATTGATACCCTGAGCAAAATCGTAGCAATGAAACTCAGGGCTGCGTACAAAAAGTAGTACATCCTATGAGAGATAAAATTGTAAATATATTTGATACAAAGTCTGTGGTTTGTCCGCCAGTGCTGCCAATGTGGGTAATTTTCATATTGTCACATATTGTGCGTGATACACAGTATTAATAAAAAAAATTGATACCATATTTGTTATGCATATAGTTCCTGTGATTTGCTTAGCCTCATCCAAAATTCATATAAGATTATAAATCGGACTTTTACTTGATTTGCTGCCGGCAGGCAGCACTGTTAATAACTGTCAAAGTCATAATTTAATCAATGTCTTGTCTCGCCATTGTTGTCTTTGGTTTGGTCTTGTCTATGAACATTTTCAACATAGAATTTTCGATTTGTTTTTTGCACCTCGCAAGCGAGCGTAAATAGATCAATTTGGATGAAAATTGCTTCGTGTTTCGTGTTGTGAAACCGTAGAAAAATACTTATTAGGGTCTGGTGCAGGATAATCACGTAGAGTGCGTACACTCAAAAGCTGTAATGTCGCTAAATACCGCTCACGCTGATCATGGTGTATTGATACACGCAGGCGAATGGTGAGTCATCGATGAGTTCTAAAAAATTACCTACTCTTTTTCTGTCTTATAACTCAATTACCTATTTTATTGATACCTATTTTATTAAAATTATAAAATAAAATATTCTGTATTCTGTAAATGTTAATGGCAAAGCAGCCCAGTAAGAAACCGTGATCTTTCCATGCAAATTTCCTTTACATGCAATAATAGACTATTTAAACTAAATGTGTTTTTCTATTAGTTTTATGTGATAATAATTAGCTTCTAGAAAATTCATTTTCACATACAAGAGTAAGTTTCCCTTGCAGCCCTTGTTTGACAAAACAGGAGCCAGTCAGTCAACTATGCGCCTTCAGCTCCTGCCGGTGCTCCGTTTAGTCACAGCGGGCTAGGGTTCGTCTTCCTCTGTGCGTCGGGCTGTATGTAAACACACTAGGGGTGTGACAGATAATAATAGTTAATAGATATAAATAGATAATAATAGTTAGTTAATAGATAATACTAGGTGGAGTTGGGAAGTACAGAGTTGACTCTGAAATCTGAAACTGATAGTAACTTTATCGTATTTAGCATGTACAGATTTAGTTCTCAGACCATTATTATCTAAACCTTTCTTATTCTAGGGGTATAGAGTAGATTTATAATATTATAAAATCATAACTCATTATATTGAAGGGGAAGTACAATTTTCAGTTAAAAAACAATCTAATTATTCTAGGTTCAGGTTTAGTTTATAAAACATCGATTTTAGGGGGGTTTGGATAGAAGGGGGAAGGGTTTTATAACCACCCAAATCCTTCCGCTACAATTGAACTGTGATACAAAAAGAGATCAGAATTTTATCATTTTGAAAGATTTTAAATCTCTGAGATGTAAAGTTTCCTTGTATTACCTTTGTAGATGCAATCTAATACTAATAAGACTCTTTTTCTTGACTGACTGATTTATAGACAATGCAATGCACAAGTCCAAACGGTTGGTCCTACGGATATGAAATTTGGAGGGTGTTTTTTTTTTGGTACATAGATGTGAACTAAAAATGGGTTTTTGGAAATTCCAAAAAGGAGGAAAATGGGATAAAATTGTTCATATGAAACTTCTTTGTTTTTAAAATTATAGCAAGGAAATTTTGTATGTATGTATAGTTTATCCAAAAATACTAAAAAAAATATGCTGCATTAAGGGTGTGTAATAGAGGTTAAATGTTTCTATGGAAAGTTCTTTATTGAACAAGTTAAAATCTTGAAAGTTATTATTTTAGTAATTAATTAAATAGTTAGAATGAAGTTATGAAAACTCTTGCCAGGGGTGCTTTAAGGGGGATGCCATTGAGGTTTAAAGTTTAAATTGAAAAGGCAACACCCAGCTGCTCCTACAGGTATTAAATTTAGACTGTATTTATTTTAGTATAATATATGTCTAATAAGGGATTTTTGTAAATTCAACCCTACAATGAGGTAAAAAGTTACCAAAAGATATCAAAGAGACCTTGCAATTAGTCAAATGTTATGTGTCAACCGATTTTGTTTTTGTAGTAACATTGTCATAATACCCTCAGTCTGTATATTGTATTAAATATGTATAGAACAATAATAATCCATGTAGGTATTGCAATGAACTCAAGTGGGTATATTGCATATAAAGGTAAATCTAGCATACATAATTATTAAAGTACTCAACTATGCTTGATGGTGAATAAGCTATTTAAAATAATGTATTTCTCTGTAAGTGAATCTTGTTGTAAATTCTTATGAGAAATAAATGATTATAACCGTTTTTTATTGTACAGATTACTATCTAACTACTACTAATATGTCAAAAAGCTATACTGAAATAAAACAATCACTCCTCTCCTAGACCTGACTTAATATATTGTCATCAGTAACTATGTCAAAACTTCAACTCTTGTACTATCATTACTAATGAATCTTTTCTTTTCACCCAATGTTAACTTAAGGTCTGGATACATGCTTTTGTTACACCAATAAAAATAAAAGTGAAAACACTACAAAAAGACCGATAAACTAAACCAGTATTAGTAAAGACAATGGACTATGAAATAGTAATCCACTAACACAATAACCTTCTGCTTTATGTATACGTATAGTGAAACACAAAGTGAAAACACTACAATAAGTCCGATAAACTAAACCAGTATTAGTAAAGACAATGGACACTGTGAAAGAGTAATCCACTAACACAATAACCTTCTGCTTTCTGTATACATATTTACCTATATTGTTGTTTTGTTTCAGTATTATCTTATTCTCGGACAATGTCACAGTAGAGTTTTACGGGAATGACACAATGGAGTTCAAAGGCGCCAAACAGGGGCGCATGTATCTCACTACTCATCGCATGATATATAACTCGAAGAATCCTTCGGACCCTATGAGATCGTTCAGTTTTCCATTTGTTGCATTGCAAGATGTGAGTATTCATACAATGTGATGTCTGACATTATGTGGACACCCTGGTAATTTTTCACATTTATATTCACTCATTGTATGCACATTATTTTCAAAATTTGTAATACAAAAAGAGGAAAACTTGTTGGAGTTTTCCTTGTTTTGTATCTAAGAAATTATGTAAAAAGACTGATTAGAGCAATAAGATCAGCATAAAACACCAAAATATAAAATTAGGGGAATATTTTTGCTTATATACTGCACTTAAGCGCTCGTAGCACAGCTCACATATAGGATCTTAACTGTATTAATCAAGATACTCTTTGTTCATACCTTAGGTTCGTGACCATTAGTGATATTTTCAACAGAGCGTTTCTGTGCTTTGAAGGGCACATTGACCCCTCGGTTCCAGTTGTTGTCTTAGAATAACAGTTGTTAGGCCATGTTGGAGACCCTTCTGAGGGCCTGTAAACCCCAACATTGGGGCTGGCCACTTTTCATATACACCTTTTAAAAAAAATCTATATTTAATTGAGGGACTTTGAGTTGTACACTGACGATGTCATTCCCATAGTATTCACACAGTCTCATTACATATGACTTATAATGTTTCCCTCGGCACATTTCTGCATGCTTAACTTCTAACCATTTTACATTGCAGGTTACGGTAGAACAACCAATGTTTGGAGCCAACTATATTAAGGGTAGAGTCCAAGCACAATTCAATGGCAACTTTACTGGTGAAGTCAAATTCAAGTTGACGTTCAAATCTGGTGGTGCCATTGAGTATGGGCAAGCTATGCTAAAGGCTGCACATCTCGGTAAGTTGCTGTACCTTTCCCATTTAACCTTATTCGGCTGATGTCTAAAAATATGTAATGTATAGTAGCTGTCACTTTTTCGTATCCGCTTACTAGGATTCTTTATGTCTTGGTAGGTATATATGGACATCATAACTGTCAAATATATGGGTATATATAGAAGAATCTGCACTTTATTGTTTGTTTAATAATGGAGACAGTGCACTCAATTAAAACTACACAAAAAATTAAAACTCAAAAAATGTATTAGTTTTGAGTTCCTACCTGCATCTATCATTATTATGATTAATGCAGATAGGAACTCAAAAAGCACCATATTGTGATGCTTACTTATAAAGCAAGTGACCCAAGCTTAACAGTTGCCATTCATCATCATCATCTAAGCCCTAGGATGTCCACTGCTGAACATAGCCCTTCCCTATGGATTTCAACAATAATGCTATGACTTCTAATCACTGATTTAATTTTTATAATTAACTCCTGTTGCCCTTAATTACAAGTAGTAATTTCACAATTGATTTTATTTTTGAATCATGACTTTATAAGCCCTCTTATCGTCATTCGCATTACCTTATCAATTGCTATCTAGTTGATGTCAAAGTAAATAATATGAAGACATTGCTCGGAACATTGTCTGCAAATAATTTATTATTTGGGTTCAGAATTCCCCACAGCGGACACAATACACAATACGACATTTACATAATATCAGCTGTACAATATGGTTTTAAAATTGTAAGGCATGATATTTGAGGGTGGTGTCGCGACATGATTATCAAGCCAAGGTCATGTCCCTCTATCCAGGAGAACTCATTATAACTTTACAACATTCAGAAAAATTTTTTGAGAAATATATTTCTAATTATATTTTTAAAAAAATTGAATGTAATCACTACATTTAATGTTTAGGCTTGGCTTCACATATGAAATGCAGCAGACAATATAATTATAAACTTGTCCTTCATACGTTGAGTACACTAATTATTCAGCCAGGATTAAGGCCAGGATGCCCTATTTTTTTATCTGGATACAAATTTATCCAATTAGGAATGAGGAAATCCATAGAAAGTGATTTACCGGCATAACTATAACTAAAATAGCAAGCAAGGCAAATACTCGCATATATTACACATGCTTTACCTGTATACAAATATATATGGTTGTTAATATGTTATATTTATTGTAAGAAATGTAACCTTATTTTAATATTATTCATAGGTTTCGCGTTTCAATACTATCTCACTTAATCATCAGTAACGACGTAAACGATGTGTTCAAACTAGCTAGACCTAGAATGTTGACTAGCTATCAAGGACAGCTACCTGAATGCACTGCTTGTTACCTGATATTTTTCAACCTTGTGGTACACCACTTTGCAGTACCCGCTCGGCTAGCAACCACGGCTAGCCGGGCGGGTACTGGAAAGTACCACCGTGCTGTGGATTTGATGTTGACGCTATCTATACCGAAAGCTTAAGCCAGCATGGAGATCGAACCAGCGTTCGCCACGACCGACATTCAACCACCGACGCTAGATTGGATCGCTTTATTTGTTTATTATTATCCCTACAACAAACAATGGTCAAAACTTCTTTGTCAACCGGTGTTGTTTATATAGCGTCGCGGCACACCACGCCAGGAGCGCCCCCGCCGCCGTACACGCCGCCTTCTGGGCCATGGTACGCGGCACCGCCACCTGCATACGCTCCCCCAGCGCAGGGATACTACGGCTGGGTGCCTCCTTACAATGTACGTATTCATGCTATGGACCAAGAATGGGCATAGCGATTTGTTCAAGGCTAGAAAAAGATTTATATATATTATATTGATAACAATACAAATCGTGCTAGTTATTATTGAATGTCATTTAAAATATGAGTTATCAACAGGCATTCCCGGACCAGCCGCCACCAAACTCCGTGTTCGTGTCCAACAACCCGCCTCCATATCCAGGGGTGTCCGGAGTCGTGTATCCTCCCGGCACGGGCTATTCCGGCGCAAGTCCGGCGGGCGGGCCGAGTCCCACAGGTCCGGGCGGTTACCCATCCGCCCCGGGCTACCCCGGGGCTCCGCCGCCCGGTTATCCGGGTGGATTCGCGCCGCAAGCGCCACCACCCGGATATCCCGGTGGTTTTGCGACTCCGGGAGCCGCGGCCGGTATGTCTTCTAACGGTGAGGGAACATTCTAAAATCTAAATTGTTTTTGTGATGCTGTGATAAGCGTTTATTGTCTGTTTTGTCGTTCGTGTTTAGATGCAGGTATGTTTAGTTAAGCTAAAACACAACCTAATCGTCTGTCGCAGAAATCAATCCATTACTATGCAACTAGGTGGACACGGAAATTTCTCTTAGACAGGAGTGTTAGCCTTAAAATGTAAAATAACGCAATATTTGAAGTCGTATCTGGTATCTACACAACACAAAAATCTATATTATCCTACTAATATTATAAATGTTAAAGCTTAGATGGATGGATGGATGTTTGTTACTCAATCACGCTCAAACGGCTGGGCGGATTTGGATGAAATTTGACACAGAGATAGATTATACTCTGGAATATACTATATATACATAGGCTACTTTTTATCCTGGTAAAATGTATGTTTCCCGTAATCCACGCGAGTGAAACCGCGGGGTGCTACCAGTGTAGTCATATATACGAAACAATTGAACTTTACACTAACTCATTTATCTAGTACAACAGTGACACAGAACAACAGAACAAGAGCCTCAGAGTCATCCTAAATCTAATTACATATTTAACTTACTAACTAGTCTCCTATGTACCTATTCCCACTTATGGAAATGGGCTCCACCAGGACTAATTTCAGGGAGGTGCATCTCCATCCAAACTATATTACTAACTAAAAAATATGATCTTTAGATTATTGTACATATACATGTCTTCTTCTTCGCCTTGTTCTTGTCCTTATCCCACACTAGGTTGGGCCGACAAACATGTTTTTCTCTTCCATTCACTTCTACTCTCTTCTACATTAGTCATCACACTGCTCATACCTTTCATAAACATGTCGTTTACATCCATGCCTTCTTGGACCTTTCTTCTACCTCTATATGCATCCACATTAATGGTACTCATTTTACTTTACACTGTTTTTTACGGGTATAACGTGGTACTTACGCGTAGTCGATGTCACGATCGACAATTGTTTCGGCTTCTTCCGGAAGCCTTCATCAGGATCTTGATCTTGGTACTCATTTTGTTATATTTTCTTCATCCCTCCTCATGACATGGCCATACCAAGCCAATCTATTCCCATCAGTCACTGGTGCTGCTTTCAAGCTACCTCTGATACACTCATTCCTTATTTTATTCACCCTAGTCATAGCGTACATCCATCTAAACATTCTTATCTCTGCTACATGCACTTTTCTTTCATCAACCTCTTTTGCTGCCGCATTCAGATCCATACATTACGACAGGTCTCACTATGGTCTTATACATTTCGCCTTTGAGCTTCATGGGCATATGTACATATATTAAGTAATATTTATTCAAACATAGAATTATGTAATTTGAATTGGAAAAATCTCAATATTTTTTGATTACATCGTCGTATTTCCGGATCAGAGTGTGCATGTCCACCCGCCGCTGTAGGACGTCTATGGTGACAGATATAGAAATAAGGGTACAGTGTAAGGGAAAGCAAATAAGGACGTTGGCTAACAAAGCAGGCAATAAATGCGCTGAATAATACAATTTTAATTTTGTTTGCATAAAGTTTTCATGTTTATATTTCGATACAATTAAAGGTACTATGAGAAATTATCAAGAATGGTATTCCTATCTTTGAGTTTTCAAGGCACGAACTCTGGCCGTGGCTCTTACGTGAGTTGGGTTTGTAGTTTTTATTGGTCTTTTTTACATTTCGTTTCATCGTATTTAGTTTAACTATTTGGCCTTTGTATTTCAGTTTCGTGCCTCATGTACCTACGTATATATAGTACTTATGTATGTATGTAGGTAGATTTAAAATATATGTGGCCCTATGTCATGTTGAGTAAATTTGTTGTTGCAAGTAGTTACATTAACAATTTCAGATGCGAAAGCGGCAGAGGCAGCTCGAAGCGCTTACTATGATCCGAACAGGCCACAGACTGCCTATGTACCGCCGCCATATAACAACGTAAGTAAATTAATATACTTAGCTTCATTAATATACATGTTTTGTTATACATTCCAATATTGTAAAGAATGTACACTTGTTAAAAAGGAAATAATAAAAATGTATTATAGTTCTAAAAACTACCTTTTTGTAGTCCATTTGCTCAATACTTAGTACATTACATTATAAATAGACTAGAAACTGCAAAAAATAACCGCTGTGAAACTAGTGTTTCGGTTTAATAATCACCTATTTAGTTGGTTAGTAAATAATTTTGAAGCGTTGACTCATTAGCGGTTGTCCGTTTTGGTGAGTACCAGCCGCTAGTATTCTGGCTCAAAGCGACCCAAGTCGTAAGTTTAAAGTGAAACAAATTAATTCGGTGACTGATAATACTATCCATTTTACATTTCAGACAATGTTTTTCTGAAAAATATTCTTGGCAGTCCACTGGTTTCGGAAGTAGCTAAAAGTTATTTGATCTGATGAAGTCTGAAAACCAGTAGTCATTACAACAAACAAATTGAACAATTACTTAAGTATTTTAACTATTGGTTTCCTAATTTTTGGTTAAAGACCGGTTATATATTATTATAATATAGCGCAGTGCGTAATGAAACCCCTGAAAACTTCTAAAATACGGCTTAAGAAATATATCCCCTCATCTATCATTTATTTATAAGAAGGCTTAAATGTTACAAAATATGTAGAGGGATAAAGTGCACATGGGTTGCCGAGCTAAGCCGTGCCTATACTATCAAATAACCTAATAATTATAAAAAATCTCTGATTCCTTGTCTCTCACATGGAGTAGCGTGCGCAAAGCTTCTCTGTCATTCTCCATACTCGCGCTTCAATCTGAACTTTAAAAACGTCTAAGCATACATAAACATGACTTAGTTTTGAATAGCCAACCTCATACTGCCAACCTCATACTGCCAACCTGAGGGGCCTACCAACCTGATGAGGTTGGCAGTATGAGGTTGGCTATTCAAAACTAAGTCATGTTCATGTATGCTTAGACGTTTTTAAAGTTCAGATTGAAGCGCGAGTATGGAGAATGACAGAGAAGCTTTGCGCATCACAAAACATGTAAGCATACATGAACATGACTTAGTTTTAAATAGCCAACCTCATACTATTGGATAGGCAATAAAATAAGCTTTAATTTAAAAATAAATCCAGTTAAATAACGCTGTTTAATATTAAAGTCAATATTATTGAACAGTGTAGGTACGGGATTTCGCTAGGCAAACCATGTGCAATTGTAAATAACAAATGAGGGGATATATTTCTTAAGCCGTATCTCGTACTAAGTGAAGTCTTAGGTGCCAGTGCAAATGTAACCGTTGCCATAATGACGTAACCATTCTGCCAATTTATGTTTCATAAATAAATACATAAAACTTTATTTTCTGACGGTAATTTTTGATTTGTCGTTTTCATAGGATCAACCGCCTTCATATCAGGAGTCTACGTCGAAGAAAGAAAACTAATGCACTGTCCACATTACCACATGAAACCGGTGCACGTCATTGAAAAGGATACACATGTTGAGTGTAAACCATCCATTTAAAAGTATAACCCAAATGTATTCTATTTTTCCAAAATGAACATACATTGTATTTAAACGATACAATTTATTTCATGGGAAATAATTTTAAATTATATCTATCAATACACACTTATGATATGAGGAAAGAGACCCATTAGTCATTTGTCGTTTTGATAACTTAGTTTTATAGATTATACGAAGGTATGTTCTAAGGTTGTAACAGCTTTATTAAACAATGATGCAAGTATTCGGCTACCAAAACCTAGTTTGGAGTTCATGCATTTTTGTTGTATAATATTTCGTCAAATAAATATATTTGTATCATGAATAAAACACGTAGATACAAATTCGAAATGGTCACCACTGAAAATGCACGCGTTTTGAGTCCACTCGGGAAATTCAGTAACGAATATTGTAATTATTAAAAAATTCTAATTATTTTATAGAACAAACCAAAATCATATTACACTCATTTTTGATATTGAACTCATTATATTCATTGGATCTTGTATTTTTTATGTTTTTCATAAACTGTTTTATTGTTCCTAAACTTTCTACTAAGTTTTAGAAACGGACTTGAATTAACATAGTTCTAAATTAGGTTTATATAACCTAATAATCAATAATGCAGTAGTTATTTTTCAGGAGAACCATTTTTGTACTTTCCAAAAATTTCACCGTAAAGCACATCTATGGGGCCTGGCACAATAGTAGTTCACTACCCTAGTATATTCCTAGGTAGCATCAAATTCATAGAACCTTTTTTTTAACCACATTAAAGTTATTTAACCTCTCGTTTATTTGCCTCTTTTACTACATTCCTTTAGAGTGAAAAATAATATGTTCTATCACAAAATGTTTGTGTATTTCATCTATATGTAAATAAAATGTTCATTTACTTTTGTATTAGGCATGTTCTATTTTTATATTAATCAATTATGCAACTCAGTATTATATAGCTAGCTGCGCCCCGCGGTTTCACCCGCGTGAATTACGGTTTTCCCGCTACCTCTATTGACCCACGGGAACTGTACTTTTTCCGGCATAAAAGTAGCCTATGTGTTATTGCATTGTCTAACCTATAAATACCATATTTCATCGAAATCGGTACAGCCGTTTGAGCGTGAAAGAGTTAACAGAGGTTTTTGAATTATTTGCTTATCCCTCGGGAACAGCAATTATTTTCGGGATGTAAAGTAGCATATGTGTTATTCCAGGGTCTAACCTATCTTCATACCAAATTTCATCGAAATCGGTGTAGCCGTTAGAGCCTGAAGTAACTAACATACATACAAACTTTCGCCTTTATAATATTAGTGGGATTGAACGGTCCGAAGACGAACATATATATGCCGAACTATTATTATAATATGTATATAGATATATTAGATTATACATAATACCAATGCTATTAATATATAATCGTTAAAATTTTACTGCATTTTTAAAAGTTTATTGCTTGAGTTAGCAAAGTTTGTGTAAACGCTTGACAGCTTTGTTACTAGATTAGACTTTTATCTGTTGCTGTAAATATTAAGATATTCATAAAATGTTATTGTATTGTGATATTTAATAATGTTAAACAGAAACTTAGGGCTGAGTTTTTTGCGTCATGTTTCTTGATTAATGGGTAATTAAATATAATTCTGTCATATTGTATAGACCAATAATCACGTACCTATGTTTAATGTCCCTATTATGAATTATCATGTAACGTTGGAAATAAAGGCTTAGCTTCTTATTTTGAAAAGAGGTTTTTAATGTTTAACTGTCCTTGTAAATAATTTTAGTATTTTTTGTTTTTTTTTTTTAAAAATTAGTCATTAGTGGCGCCGTACGTAAAAATATAATCTTTAAAACACTTTTTCAAAGATTACGATACTAGCCGTAAAACCTGCTTAATGCACTGTTTAAATACTCTTTGTGTCTTGCTCATAAAGAAAAATAATGATGGAAGATTTTAACACATGTCAAACGTTGAAAAAAGAAGATCAAAAATGTAAAATTCTTGTCAGCCACCAAAATGAATAAAAATAAACTCTAAGCAACAAAATCTAATAGAAATGATACTGTGACATTCAAAACGTTTCCTCCACTATAAAATATTATGGGTAAGTTGTTTGTATTTATGTAATATAAGTTTTAGTATACACCTACTTTGACAGCTTTGTACAAAGAAGCCTTCTGAAGTAGACAGACCTTAGGTCCATTATAAGGAGCCAGCCTCGTGTAGAAATCGTTTGCCACTTAATCCAAAGCACAATGCGCGAGGAGTGTTATACAAAAGTTCAATTCAAAGTGCTGTTTATATATACCATTTCCATGAAAGTTTGATTTTAAACCTTATTATAAACTTATTGTGTGTGATTTCTATAGACATTGAACTTTTGTACAAAGTTGTGGGTGCATATCAATGAGGTGGCGAACCAAAGCCGTTTGGTAAGCTATTATAAACATTTATACGTTCCTACATATAGATAAAAATATTTTAAATTGGCGTTTAAAAGTACAAGACAGCTTTAGTTCCCCACCTCCAGAGAAGATTAAATTCATGTCTTAAAAGTATGTTTTTCTTTTAACTTTAGTGTAAAGTTCGAAGCTGGAGGCGGATCTGGGCATCACCAGAAGTAACATTATAACATGAGCAAGCATTGTGAGTATCGCTCATATGTTTATGACCTTATTGCGTTTAAACGTTTTTTTTTCAATTTATACTCGTTTATGGTTTTTATGACAGTGGAATATTTCGGAAGCATACTGAAAAGTTCTTAGGTAAGTTATGAGAAACTTAATTAATGCTTTGGATTAGTGGCGATATGATTTGTTATATTATGCTGGCTTCTTTTGAGTTTTGACTGGTTCACTTAAATAGTTCGATACTGAGTAAATACAATTATTTCAGTTACCTTGCACCCCCCGTGCACCCCTTCTGCATCGTGCCAACCGCTGCGATGTCATCCTACCCCGCCCCCATGCAAGAATCCGGAAAAATGTCTCCGCAAAACTATTTCAAAGGGTCGCAAGCCTTGTGGCAGTGCAGTCTCCATCATGTCCACAAGATCCAGGTCGTCTTGTGTGAGCTGTGGCAAATACAAGGGAGAAGGTAAACCGAGGAACGAAAGGCCAATTCGAAAATTTCTAAGGCGCAAATCGAGAGAAACTAAGTTAAGGAAAAAGGATAGGTTGAAAGGAAGCCACAGCTACCTTAAATATTCCAGAAGAAAAGGCACACCCAGAAAATCGAAGGAATGTTGCGCTGGAAAAGGCCATAGAGGTCGTCTGAAGAGACGCTGCTGTCGGTGTTGTCGCGGCTGTGTAATATTGTGAAATATTTAACAAAAAACCATACTGCCAGCATGGTCAGAATATACATAGTTTCATTGTCAAATTAACACAATATATTATAAAAAAGATGTTCATAAAACATGTCTATTTCAATCAAGAAGTAACTTAATGTTTCTCTATCACACTAACCCTAGTCTTAACAAAATAATTCTTTGAAATGCTGCGTTCACGGTGTAGTGTGTTAAATTTTCATTAGTAAAACTAACAATGTTTTCACGCGGCTGGCTTCTGTCATTCTTGTAGCTTGTTGAAAATATAATTAAGGACTGAGTATTCCGTCTCTTTCAGTAGATGCTAAATGGATATGTCTTCAAAAATCATAGATCCACAATGTTCGCCCACTGCTACTTGTGTGGAGTCAACGCCGAGCTACGGCAATGGATCTCAATGTATGAAACCAGAGACATGTCCCGAACGAGGCGGTATAAGAAAGCAGTACCAGAGTGAAGTTTCTATTAATGAAACTCTTACCACTTCAACTTGCACCGGTTGCAAAGTTCCGATAGCAGAAGCAAAGCATCCTCGAAGAAAAGCTGCTACTGAACATTTTCTTGAATACCAAAAGCGAGCTAGATTAAAAAAACTTGATGCAGCTAATGGAACCAATTATTATGGACGATATATGAGGCGCAAGAACCGCGCTAAATTATGCTCTAAATGTCGTATTGCCAAATCACACCAATATAAAGGTCACAATCACTCAACTAAGTCTCGAAACATAGTGCCCAATACTACAGATGAATTCAACAATCAAGATAAAGAAAGTGATCCAAATAAACATATCGATGGTAAATTAAGAGAAATGGCTAAAACCCCCGAAGAAAAGGCCAAAAGAAAGACGTGTTGTACTTTAGTGTGATTTCAAGAAATGTATTAAGATCAGCAAATCAGATAAAACATCAGTTTTATGAATTATATATACTACAAATTTTATGAAGACTACCTTCACAATAGATTTGCGTAGTTTATAATAAAACAAGCCTTTACTAATAAGTGTGTGTTTCATATTTTAGTAGTAGAGCCAAGCTGTTTCACTCGCGTGGAATACGATTTTCCCGCTATATCGATTATCCCACGGGAACTATCCTTTTTTCGGGATAAAAGTAGCTTACGTGCTATTCCAGGGTCTAACCTATCTCCATACTGAATTTCACCGAAATCGGTACAGCCGTTTGAGCGTGAAGGAGTAACAGGTTTTTAATTATTTGCTTATCCCACGGGAACAGCAATCATTTTCGGGATGAAAAGTAGCATATTATGCGTTAATCTAGTGTCGATATTTACTATCTCCATACCAAACCTAAACCTAATTTCGTCAAAATGCATTCAGCCGTGAGCGTGAAGGAGTAACACACGTACAAACTTTCGTCTTTATAACATTGGTGGGATTCTAGTAGGTGCAATATGATACAGATTTCGTTAGTTAAGTATTAAATTAAGTAAGTACCTATGAAAAAGTAACAATATTTTTTTAAGTTATTATTATTACTTTTTCTTAGGTTCATAATTTTTGGTTTACATTGATCTATAGATAATGTCGCAGTAAGGAAAAGTGAGAATATTGGGTGTTGATATGCGCATGTATGTATGCTATATTATATGCTTGACGACACAATTAGGAAAGGCCAATTTGGATCTTGTATTTATTGAAATTAGGCGAAGTGATTGGAGGGTCACCTTATTTATGTCATTACTATCCTAAATGGGGTTGGGGTTGGGGCGCTGACGTCCTAGTTGGGGTGTATTTTACATTTCCGTTGGCAGCCATCGCAAATTCTTCATAGTAGAGGATCCCAAGTGAGAACGACCTACGCCAATTTGATAACCAGGTGAAAGTTACATTTTAACAAATAAAATATAAGAAATATTTATTCCAAACTGGTTGGAGAGTAATTTTCCAGAAAATATCACGTGAGTCCTAGCTGGTTTAGATAATAAATAAAATATGTTTGTGAATTTGTACTAATAGGGTTGTAAACATTTTTTAAAATAAGTTTTGGTGGGTATTTTGGTATTGGCGAAGTGTTTAGGGACTAAAGTAGTGTACGTAGTGTAATCGTGAATTGGTGAAGTATCTATCTGATTTTCTTTCAGAATATAATATGGTCGGGTGCCTGTCTGACTCTCTGACATCTGACTCTGATCATCATTGCAGCTTGACCTCCACTGCCGGACATATGCATCCTCGAATTAATGACTACCACGAGTATCGGCTGCAGTCCAGCATCCTCTCGCGATCTTGTGGTTTTATCATCTTGTCGATGCCGTACGCTGCGGCTGCCAGGCCATGGAGACAATGGCCTGGCAGCCGTTGAGAGCCTTTTGACCACGGCGATCTGCGTGAAATGTGGCCCCTGTCATTAACTTGAAAATTGACTAGATTGTGTCAGTAACTCGCTCTTCTACGTGTTTTTTAATGTCTGATTCGTTCTGGTAGAAATTTCCCAAATATACCTCTCCATAGACGGTCAGAATGGGCCTTACTTATCAGCTTAGTAAAAACCACGCAAGTTCCGAGCAGTTCTAAAACCTGGCTTTAACCGCCCGCTTAGTGTGGAATCATACGATCACCACGGCATCACGCCCCTTTAGGTGAACGGTTTGAACATTGATATCCTCAAAGGTGAACGGTTATTGTCTCTGGCATGTTTTAGCCAGGTTTTAGAACTGTTCGGAACTTGCATGGTTTTTACAAAGCTGATAGCAAGGCCCCTGATCATCTGATGTCTTTCCATTGACATTAGTGTACTGGTTCTATTGCACCTGTATTTTGTTTATCGTCTGCAGTTTATATATATGAAGACCTTGTGTGAATATTGTCCCATATATATTTAAATAAATATTGTTAAAAATACCAACAAAAAACAAAATAGTAATAAACCAAGTTGGCATTATTAACTATCATCATCATCATCTCAGCCATAGGACGTCCACTGCTGGACAAAGGCCTCCCCCATTGATTTCCACAAGGACCGGTTGGAAGCGGCCCGCATCCAGCCCTTGCCTGCGATCTTAGTCAGGTCGTCTGTCCACCTAGTCGGTGGCCGTCCTATGCTGCGCTTGCCAGTCCGTGGTCTCCATTCGAGAACCTTTCGGCCCCAACGGCCATCGGTTCTTCGAACTATATGCCCTGCCCACTGCCACTTCAACTTGCTAATCCGCTGGGCTATATCGGTGACTTTCGTTCTTCTACGGATCTCATTTCTGATTCGATCACGTAGAGAAACCCCGAGCATAGCCCTCTCCATAGCTCGTGCGACTCTGAGCCTGTTCAGAAGGCCCATAGTCAGAGACCACGTTTCAGTTCCGTAAGTCATCACTGGTAACACACATTGTTCGAAGACCGACGTTATTTGTGATTGTACTCAATTATAATTTTAGGAAGGAAAGTGGGTAAATTGGGTAGGAACTGGATTAAAATATGTTGTAATACAATACAAAAAGCATGATAATAAATCACTAGAATGACGATCCGTAGCTATGTTGACTCTGTTTTCACCCACCCTTTATGTACCTGGTCCGAATTACTTAACCCTTGTTGATTGCAGCGTTAGGTATTTTTTTTATACTGTATAGATTTAGCGTTTGACCACTATCTCACTTGATGGTCAGTGACGATGTGCTCGAAGATGTTATCACGCTAGACCTAGAATACTCACTGGCTCTCAAGGAATGCTGCCTGAACACACTATGTGTTTGGTGACAATTTTTCAAACTTGAGGGTGGTAGCTAGCCAGGCGGGCACTCGAAAGTACCCTACCACCATGCAATTTCTCAATAAAAGCGAAAGCACAGTTTTCCGAACTACTAAGTAACTTCAAATCTTATTGAAAAACGTTCTTCAGTTTGTATGTTAGTTTTAAATGCGTTTGTATCTAGTACCGACGATAAATTAATTTGATTAAATAATATTTAACCGTATGTTTCAGCTGTGTATTCGATCAAAAGTATAAAGCCGTGTGTCTCGGCTCCAACATGCAGCGCGCACAGACACAGACCACGCCCCGCTCCCTGCCCACGTCCAGATGAATGCTATAAAAAATGCATACGTAGAAAACAAAAATGCCCCAGCGCTATGGACACTGTTACCCGATCAGGGTCTCCTTGCGAATGCGCTAGGGTACAATCTAGAGACTCCAGGGCCAAACGATTCAGCTGCTGTAAAAGAAAAAGACACAGAAAACGTATACGCAAAGCGTACAAGCGCCGGTCGAAGATATCTCGATGGAAAAAACCGTGCTGCAGGTGTTGTGCAATTTTATAATGGAACCATATACATATTTATAGCTATATTCTATAAACACAATCAGACAGATGGATGCGTTTCATTTTATTGTTCTGAAGATCAGATGGCCGAATAGGAAAATATCTACCTACATGCGAGATCCTAACAGAAGATGCGCAAATATGTCTTGCGCACAGAAACTTCCATTTTTCGTTTGGTTGATTAGTCATTTGATAATTCTTTCGTTAATGATTTCGCTGCACTGTCTGCAGTATTTTTTTTTAAACGGTACGGCACTTCGTGTTTTACCATCAACACAGACGCTGGTTCGATCCCCACCAACGTTCCGGTGAAGGTAACATCGCAATAAAATAAATTCCCAGCATAGTGGTATGGTACTTTCGAGTACCATACCACCGCTGCTCTGACTTACTAATTTTAAAACATGTGTGAACATCACCTCGCCTATTTCACTGTCTGGGCCGTGAAGAATTGTACTGTCTCGCTGCTTTACTCGGTACTTGTGATCGAGATATAAAGTTTGAAAAAATAACTGTCACAAAACAGTGTGTTCAGGCTGCAGTCGTTGAGAGCCAGTAAACATTCTATAGCCCGCGCGCGAGCCTCCGGAAACGAACGGGTGTGCGCCGCGCCCGACTGTCGTCGCTCCATACCCCTCACTCTCCCAGTTCTAGCGTCGACGTAACGTGAGAGCACGAGAGCACGCTTGTCGAATCATTGTTTTTAATTTTGTGATAGGGTGCTATTTTTTGTGTGCGTAAATAGCTAGTAACATAACATTGCTTCTGATTTTTCTCTGATGAGACTGAAGGAGAAAATGTTATTACGCAAGTCACAAAAAAGATAGTTGTGGATATGATAAACATGTCTTAGCACTAAAGTAGGTATTATTACTGGCAAAAGGATGACTTAATGGAGCATGTTGTCGACTCATTTATTATTGAAGTAGATACTTGAGTACTTGTACTTATTATTCTAATGCTATATTTAAAAACAAAAGCCTACATGGATATGTATAATTTTTCAAGTTTTCACTTCTGACGGCACTCCCGGGGTGCAACTGCTTTTTCTAATCTTTGGTTTGAATTTTTGTAAAGTGCCATGAGTACCTATTTTAATATTTTTTTTATTTATTAATTCATAATACAAAACATTCGAATACATTGGCAGACACTGCCCAAAAACCAAAGTTAGGTTTGTCTGGACATGCTTCATATTCTTACACTTACACTTCATATTCAATGCTAATGTTTTATAAAAAATAGGAATACGATTCCTTCTAAAAAAATTGTAGACTGTATTCCTCAGTGCAAAAAAAACATACGGGGCATAGGACATGTCTTTGGGGACTACCGATAGAAGTGAAAAATAAGTACATGGTTTCTAGGCTAACATGGAAAGCGTGTGGTGATGATGACGCGAGATGCACACTTTTTATTCACCCAAAAGTACATAATATAATATACCTACACGGTACCTATACATTATGAACAACCCGATTATAATGTTAATTATTCCTGAATTTCGTATCTGGCCGGATACTCAAGAAATAATATAAATTATAAAAATACAAATATAACATTTCATTTACTAATTAATTCTTAATATAAAGTCTGACTGGATACCGGATAGTAACCGTATAATCCGTTTTATCTCTAATGAAAACGCATTTTCGGACTATCCGAATGGTTATCCAGAAAATTATACCTAAGGATTCGCTGATTTTTCTATTCAACTTTTTTTATGCAGAATATAATCGGATTCATTCCATTTTGATTATACATATTAACCAGCTGACCCGGAAAACGTTCTTCCATAGGTACCTATAGGTACATTATCGAAATGTCAATGTGTTTATTTTAATTATACCAAAATATTTAAATCGCGATAAAAATATGGAGGGTGAAAAATACTTAACGACCTATTCTCAAACCTACCGAATATACAGAAAAAAATTCGTTAAAATCTGTCGAGCTGATAAGGAGGAGTTTGATTACAAACACTGTCATGTCATGACACGATATTTTTTTATATAGGACTAAAACCTATAGTGGTCTTCGCAGAATGCGCCACTCAGTTGGAGGGTATGGTAACCGAACTAGCAATAGAAAGCCAAAAGGCGGGTCTGTCAATGAACATGAGGAAAACCAAAATTTTAACCAACGGAGTACCTCGAGACAATATCAAATGAAAAAATCGAATACGTCAAAGAATATATATATTTGGGACAGTCAGTATCATTTGTTAATACAACAGGGACAGAAATAGAAAGGAGGATAACCCAAGCCTGGGAAAAATATTGGGGATTACGAGAAATTATGAAAAATAGCGATATAAGTATACCTAATTATAAAGAAAAAACTACGAAGTAGTGATATTGCCATGCCTGACATGGTTGCCAGACGTGGTTACTAAGAAATGAAGATGAAGAAAAAATCGCTATCTGCCAACGTAAAATGGAAAGAAGTATGCTTGATCGTTATCAGATATGGTAAATAATAATAATATCAGAAAAAAAAGGGAGGCCAAATAAAAGGTGGAGAGATATCTTCCATCAGAAATGTGGACCTTTATAGATGCGAGTGGCGCAAAACAGGGATGTATGGAAGGATTTAGGAGAGGCCTATGCTATAGAGGCGACTAGTACAACCATAACAAGTAAACTTTTATAATAAAACCTAAATTTATTCTATGTTCAATTAGTAGTAGAAATAAATGCTATTTTTAGTTATTTTAAATACCTATAGTAGGCACTATTCTGTGACAGTTGTTTATTGAATAGTCTGTGGTTTTACTTTAGATGCCATGCCATGTCTTAGCCCCACAGCAGAGTACTATAGTCTATGCCGTACATATATCTGTACCTATCAGTGGGCTGCCAACCTATGACCTTTTTTCATCGTACATAACAAATGAAAATCTCGTATTTTGGCTTTCAAACCTCGCACAATCATGTCGCGTGTAATATGTGATAAAACCATGAAATATGCTTAAAAATTAGGATGTTTTTAACCGACTTCACAAAAAGAGGAGGTTCTCAATTCGATTCGCATTTTTTTAATGCTTGGTACTTCAGAACTTTCCGCTGGGTAAATCGATTTTGATAATTCTTTTCTTTATTTGAAAGCTGGTGCTTCCCGTGTGGTCCCATTGAAATCGGACAAGTGGTTTTTGAGTTACACTCCATTATCTTAAAAGTGCTACGCATACATCGACGATATTATAGTTGCAAGTGAAGACATTGGTGAACATACACAATGACAATTGATCCCGTGAATAGCAAATGTCACTCAAAAGAGAGAAAAAAAAATACCATAAAATGGAACATACTTCAACACTCAAAACTGTGAAATAACTTGTTAACAGTTTCTAACAAATAAAACATTACTATACATATATAAAAAAATAAATCTTTATTTATATATTTGGAAAATTGCAAAACAATTTCCTTAAAATATATGACTTTTACATACGACATATTTATAAGTATTGAGGTAAGTTACTTTAAATCTTACTGCCGCACTCAGAGATGTCAATCAACTTTAATCTACCATTAAGTGATTATTTGCACTGGTTTTGACCGGATTTAATAATAAAATTAGTGTTAATTGACGTCTCTAACTACAGCATTTAGTTGACATCTTCAAATATTATATCAGGAACATCCTCGGTTACGTCGATTTTCTTACTTTTGCCGTATAATATTGTTTTACTTATACGGCTCTACATCTCTTTTCACGGTTCGAAACTGACGCAGTTTTCAACACGTGTTGGATCTTTTGTACTCTCTGCGGTAAGAAGGTTCACAGTTTCGACAGTAAGTCGGTTTCATATGTCTGTTTTTATTAATTGACTTTACTGAAAACTCGTTTTCAGTCGGCATTCGCATGGGATATCATAGATAGGGCAAAAATCTCACCTCGGTGTCCACCTGACTAAAATACACAGATTAAAATCCTGACACATTAACAGATAAATGAATAGTTTCTTAACCGAATTCATATTTGGGTGCGTATGCTTTGTCCATTCAATAAACACGCAGCAAATAAAAACGTTGAACGTTTTTGTAGATATGTACTAGGAACAAACAAGTGATTAATTTCAAATCGAAATCAATTGAATTCGAGTAATGCGATACCAGATTATATTGCACATTATATGATATTATTCATATTGACATAACTGTTCCCTATAATGAAGAACAGTTTTTTTTAATATTTTGAAGCAATGATAGCTCAGCGGGGGGAGCGTCGCCAATGTCAAACTGACGGACACTGGTGCGATCCCCAACAACAGCTTGAGCTTCCGGTGAAGGTAACACCGTTATCAAATTCCCAGCATGGTGGTAGGGTACTTTCGAATACCCGCCTGGCTAGCTACCACCCTCAAGTTTGAAAAACTGTCACCAAACACATAGTGTGTTCAGGCAGGAGTCCTTGAGCGCCAGTGAGCATTCTAGATCTAGCGTGATAACATCTTCGAACTCATCCTCACTGACCACCAAGTGAGATAGTGGTCAAACGCTAGATTTATACAGAATAAAAAAAAATGGGTTGTCTGTAAAGTCGGTTTACGGACGATAGATTTACGTGATAACGTCATAATCATTTATGACTTTGACTGACTTTGACTTTGACTTTGACTGACTTTGACTTTGATTATTTTATGTAATACAAAACTCAGGTGGAACGTTACGCGGAACGTTACTATTTTTCATGAGTGTTGCTGGTATTCATCAATTTATAAAACGTTATCACGTCAAAAATAAAAAAATAAACATGTCGTACATAATTGTACATACGAGAATACTATCGTCCACGTACGTCGTACGGAAGACCAAAAATCTAACCTCGTACGGTTGGCAATGCTGGTATATAATATCTATGCTTTTCTCGGTATAAGTTATCTGTATTCTGGCTGTGCTTTTCTCTGAAAAAGCAGATAGGGCTGGCAGAGTGATTCAATTTTTACTTTTATTTTTAATTTATGAATGAAATCATATCATGTGCAATACGTAACGTTACTAGAAACAGATTTATAAAAAGCATATTTTCGTGTGTGTCTAATAAAAAGACAACTTCAATATATAGAATCATACACCAAATTTGTCGCGGCCCCTTGATGTGCGACTTGCGGGGTTATTGACGTTTAGTTTAAGTAGCAACATTTGTTTAATATACGAGTTTTGTGTACAGAATTTGTGGGCGTGCGGTGTAAAGAAGTGAATTATAATAGATCAGGTTCAGTACAAAAAATGAAATTGTGAGTTACTTGCACAGCTAATAAGTGTTACGAATTGGTACCGATGTGGCAAACCGGATTGCATACAATTGGAGAAAACGTGATTCCGTCGTAAGGTCAGTATCAAATTAAAACAACTCTCGGTTTGTTTATATTAAGTGGACATATCCAACTAAACTGTGACAAAGGTACAGGTTCTTAGGTATCCAAATAGATCCCTTTTGCGATCTTGTAAGATAGTAACAATAATTTGTTTTGGGACAAATGATTATTACTGTCTTACAAGATCAATCATAAATTCTTCAGGGTGGTCCCACTCGAAGATTTCAAGTAAATCAACAAGTATTCCTATAATGTTTTCTACTTCTAAGTCTCATCAAACAAACTACAAAAGAATAATTATAATTATATCAGAGATATAAATAAGATAGGGCTCCCATGTGTAGATAGAAATATTGAGGTATATTGATTAAATTACCATTTATCCTGTGCCTAACCTGCCATATTATTTGTAGATTGCTGTATTGTATATATATTATATATCTATTGTATATGCAATATTATGTTTATAATTTATTGCCCATCTAAATTAAAATACAAAAAATGCCTGTCTGTAGTAATTAATAGTAGTAGCATGAAGGTTTTGAAGATTTTTGTACAGTTGTGACTCGAAAACTATATAATTGTACTAACCTGTAACAAGCAGGACTTGTTACAGGTTAGTACAATTATATAGTTTGAAAATGACATTTTCAAGACTATCCTACTAATATTATAAATGTGAAAGTTAGTGTGTATGTGTGTATGTTTGTTACTTCTTCACTCTAAAACGGCTACACCGATGTTGATGAAATTTGGTTTGAGATAGTTTAAACCCACATAGACTACTTTTATCCGGAAAAAGTATAGTTCCCATGAGATAATTGAGGTAGTGGGGAAACTAATCCACACGGATGAAACCGCAGGGCGCTACTAGTATTTATATATGTCACTTGGTGTACTGATCTCACCTTTGCAACGTCACACCTAAGTGTCAGCTTGAGCCCTTAGGTGAATTGCAGAATAGAGCTATCAGAACTGTTAACAGCTGTACACCTTCACTGAAGACCTGGAGCCCCCCAGTATGCACAGAGATATTGATTTCTGTGTATTTTCTATGGTATATACAATGGGGTCCTGAAGAGTTCTTAAACCTTGTTCCTGCAATATCCTGCACAGTTTTACCACAGCACTAGCCACTCGTCTTATATCTAGATTTCTGATTATAGGAAGGATGTCATTAATTTTAGCAACAAGAAAAAGTGTAATTATAAACAAAAAATCATCCAATTCCATCCAGTTGTTGAAACGTGAAAGAGCAACATACTAACTTTCGCGTTTGTAATATTAAGTTTGAGATGAAACATTTCTGCGCTTGAACTTTTACTACACTGCCTTGAACAGTTCTCATTCTCGTGTTTTTTATTTGTTTTTATTTCCGCATCACTTATAACCGTCCAATACAATATGTTTTCTAGATTAACTTATTTGGTTACAACCTGTGACCATAGAGTAGTATAGAGTCGCACTACTATATGGTGTACTGTTGTACTCTATACATGATGCAAAGTATAGAGCGGGCATAAAATCTATTTTACTCTCGCTCTATAGTTCACAGTGGGCCTGAAAGTGTTTTTAGGCCTGCTTTAAAACTCTGTAAGAGAAAAGACCTACTTTGTTCTCACTTATAGACGAACCAGTCATTGTTTTTCGAATAGAAGGGATGAAAAATATGTTAATACAAGCTGTGCCCAGTGGTTTTACCGCGTTTTACTGTGTTGATGAAAAACGGTGAGGATGGTGATGATGAAAATAAGCCTATGTCTTAATCCAGCATCCAGGGTATAAGCCATCTCCATATCAAATTTCATCTAAACTAATTCAGCTGAGTTTAGTTGTGAAAGTTACAAACATCCATACATAAAATCTTTCGCATTTATAATAAGCTTGATTTGAAACATTTCTGCACTTGAACTTTTACAATGCTGCCTCAAACAGTTTTCATTTGCACATTCTTAATTTATTTTTATTTTCGCGCCACTTTTATTGGCCTCCATTATAATACTTGTTGTAGATCTACCTATTTGGTACTGGCCTTTGACCATAGAGTAGTATAGAGTTATACTACTCTATGGTGTACTGTTGTACTCTACACATTACGTAACGTATGGAGAAGGTGTAAAAACGTTTCCGCCCTGCTATATTTCACAGCGGGTGTAAAACTCTAAGAGAAAAGACCTACTTTGTTCGCTCTTATAGACAAACCAATCATTGATGATCTAATGCTTTTCTAGATACTCAAGCTGTTAACCAATTGCTCCATAACCTTGTGCAGTAGAGAAGTGATAGCTATAGCCCTGTAGTTAATGGGATCAGACCTATCTCTTTTCTTGGAATGGGATGGACCAAGACATTTCTCTAAGAAGATTGTACACATTTAACTAGTAAGTAATAAAGTTGGATGAGAGGCGTTAACATTGGAGCCAACTCCGACAAATAGACTCGGCAGCACAGGCTATGGCTATGGTCCGCCAGCTTTTAGAACATAACAGTTAGCCTGATGTCGATGATTCTTGCTCCGACTGTAAACCCATAAGTTTTGGCGTTCTACAGGGTTTAGAGCATTGCCAAAGAGCAGCATATAGGTCTCTGAATAATGGACGCGTAAACCTTGTAAAACTCAACCCCGCCTTTATAAAAGTTTGCACATTCACCGCTAAAAATCCCATTCGTTGTAGCTCCTTGATTTCAGAATACTCTCTCGGAGAGGATTTGAGTATTCTGTGTGTTGACTTATCTGCAAATGTGCAGTTCCGAAAGCTTATAGCATGCTAAGTCAAGATACAAAAAATATAAAAAAAATACAAAAATACTTTATTGACATAATTCGTGTACAAACAGATAGTGAACACAAAGACTCCTGAACTAGTGGGACTGTGTTTCAGGAGCCAATGGCCTCTCCCAGAAAAGACTTAAATTACGTCAAGTAAATACATAATTTATAATTTAAACAGCTATAAAAACTACTTGTTTAGTGTGTGTGTGTTGTGTTTCTGGAAGTGTTATGAATGTGTGTATTTGTGTGTGTAATGTATGTGTAGTAATGTATGTAACTAGGTCTTCATCATCATCGTCAGCCTGTTTGTAGTCAACTGTCCACTGCTGGACATATGCATCTTAACGCAAGGTAGATAAACACAAAGTATTAATATTCTTAAATTAGTCAATATAAAAACTTGATAAGATTTCAGTGGCATTGTAATCAAAGCAGCTTAGCCATAATTCATTTTTAATTTCATTGTTATTACATTTTTTTGTATTATTTATGTTATTTTTATTTAGTTTATTATAAAGAAGTGGGACTACTGATTCATAATGCTTTTGCGCAAATCTACTTCTTACACAGGGTATAGGGCATTTATTGAGCCTCTTTGATGATTCTGGTAGTGTGGAAACAATTTTTCTGTGATACCGTCGCAGACTCATAAATAAATATCGCGTCTAAGATCTAACAAGATCCTTGTTCTTCAAAAACTAGGCGAATTACTTCACATCAAGGCAAAGGCTTACAAAGCGCAAATCCAGGTCTCACCATTGGAACGGTGCACCCAGCTTAAGCCTCGAGATGCATTGCACCATAGGGCTATCAAAATTGTCAGCGACCTCAACCTTACCGAAGACCTACAGCTAGACCCGTATGCGCAGAGACATTTAATTTCTGTATCTTTTCTACTGTATTTATATGAGGCAAACTGAAAGTGCTTAAAACTGGCGTCTTGTAAACAAAATAATAAGAAAAAATTGAAAATGGAACATTGCAATGAATATAGCTTATACCCTGGGTTGACGTAGGTATAGGCTACTTATTATCCCGAAAATATAGACTGTCCCCGTGGAATGACGGGAAGACACTAAAATCGTCGATACCACGTACTATAACACCGCGGGGCACAGCTAGTTTAATATATTTATTTGATGAATGATTCAGTTTAAAATTGCTACATTGCCCTAAATAAATATTCTGATATTTTTTGCCTAGGTAAGTTCTACAATAATTATAAAGTACCCATACTGTGAGAAGCTTACGTCGTCGCGTCCTTGAAGTCGAGGGTTGTTGATTGGGGTTGGCCGGGTGTGTACAATGGAGGGGCATGCTCGTTTCCCTGATCCTTGAGCACGTCACGGCTCTTGAAAGCACGCGACTAAATAAGTTCATATCGATATTGTGAATTTGTAGTTGGTATTCCTTGTTGTGTGTGAACGTAAATATACGATATTCCAGATTACGTCAAAGGTTTTCTTAAAAATCGTAGCATGGCAAAATGTGGGTTTACCAATGACACAAAAAGTGAATATAAGGTACGCTGTAAGATCACCATAATAAAAACTGGACTAGATAAAACTATACTGGACTAGATATAACTAAAACTATAAGCAAACCACACTGTTAAGGGCATGATATACGAGTATGACTTATTTAAAAAAAAAATGTGTGATCCATGTACGTGCTGCCCAATTATTGTCGATGCCGTATTATAGGTGTAAAGCTGGACAAAATTATTAAACCCATTACTTTACTTTCATGAAACAAAATACAATAATTCACCAATATTTATATTTTTATTATAAATAAAATAAATACATACTGAATAAATTATAAAATATTTATTATTAAAATTGTACTTATATACTATATTATCATTATCACATATAAAGGAAGGTATCTTTTAATATAGGATCATATGATTGCTTGAGACCTTGAGGCGACAAAGGGTGACACAAGAACACTAATAATAATTAAATTTTAATAAATTAATTTTTATAACAAAATCGGTTTGTTATAAAAAGATATAAGGGACAATGATAAAACAAGGAATAATGACCATAAAAGATGAAATCAAGATTATACTAAATGTAATGTGCTTTAGTATAAAATATACAGATACATATTATATATATTATACATTATTATATATAATAATCTACTGTTGGTGCTACACAAACACGTTTTTTTACTTAAAACCTGAAGGCAAGTGAGATTGCCGAAAACAAAGACTATTCAGCAGTTGACTCCATGTATGTGGGCTGAGGAGGAGCAGGCAGAGTTACCATGAGTTACCACCGGTTATTGAAGATGAAAACAATAAGATTTTTTTTATCCTGTTTAGATCTAGCGTTTGACCACTATCTCACTTGATGGCCAGTGAAGATGTGGTCGAAGATGTTATCACTATTATGTTATTAACCCAACACTCCTCTATGCACATAGAGGAGCATTGGATCCAACACTAATGTATGGTATAAAAAGCCTAGTGAATCATTTTTAATAGTGAAGGTTGGGTGTGGCAGAAAAAACATGAAAGCAGAACAAAGGCAGTTGAAATGAAAGCTCTGATATGAGTAAAGCTGAATGACAGGCTAAAGAATAATGCGATAAGGGAATGTTGTGGTGTAAACGAAGATGTAGTGACTAAAATTAAGAAAATTATGTTAAGATGGTTTGGTCATGTAGGGAGAATGAAAGAAAGGAGTTTGACTAAGCAGGTATACATGGGTGAAGCGAATGGTAGTGTTAGAAGAGAAACGCCTAAGAGGACGTTCCGAAATCAGATTGAAGAAGTTCTAAGAAAGGGCCAGGTCAAGAGTGCTCTTAACCGACGCTCTTGTATCAAAGGTTTGATGAACGTGGATGAAGCGAAAGAAGTGTGTCGGGATCGTAGCATTTGGAAGGCGAGCATGTAGTCTCTGCCTACTCCTACGGGAAAGAGGCGTGAATATATATACATATGTATGCAGCAAAACGTAGGACGAATAAAATAATAGACGTAGCCAATATGTACAATCTGCATAACTGCCAGCGTCGATAAGGAACAATAATTAAAACCCGTGTATAAATGCAACAAGTCTGATTTATTTCGGCTTGCTTTCAATTTGTGCCAAATTTTATTTTAAATTTAACCTTTTTATAGTTTGTTAAAATGGTTAACAAGGACACACATCAAGTTCATTAGAATTAAAACATTACAATTAACTAATAGAGCGAAAGAGGTCATTTGCTTCGTTAATTTGACGGGCTACCCGTATGTCGCTTATATGCCTATATATATGCTTTAGCCCTTACGATAATAATATAATGGCCATTTAGAAGTTATATTCCTATGAGACAATTACTTATTAAGATTATAAGCTACTAACTGCGCCCCGCCGTTGCACCTGCGTGGACCACTGTTTTCCCGCTACCTCAATTATACTATACGGGAACTATACTTTTACTAAAATAAAAGTTGCCTATTTGTTATTCCAGGCTATTTTAGTTCCAAGTTTCATGCAAATTCGTTCAGCCGTTACAGCGTGAAAGAGTTACAAACGACAAACAAACTTTCGTCTTTATAATATGATTGTGATTAGTATGATGTACAGCTGCAATATTAATATTACCTAAAATAAAAATTAAGGATTAAGAAACTTTACAGCTAATTATGTTAAATTCATAAACACTCCGAATTTCTTCGATTCTATCACGTTGGGAAGAAAGAACCGTGCATGACAAGGTTAACTGCTGTCTTCTACCAAAATAGGAAATACTTTATTTTAGAATGGAATATATTGGATCATGACATGACCTATATTAGAATAGCCTTATTATTGAATGCATATAATGTATATTATATATGTATCATGTATAATTTATTTTAGAATGGAATATATTGGATCATGACATGACCTATATTAGAATAGCCTTATTATTGAATGCATATAATGTATATTATATAATGTATCATGTATAAGCAAATAAATTAAAAGCTAAGACAAAATAACTTCTCCCAGTATACTTCTATGCTATTTCATGTTTAAGATAAGTAAAGACTGGAATGCTTCTATAATAATTTTAAGTAAATAGATAATTAAGTGGGAATACCTAACATATAATGCAAAGATTTTTTTCAATTTAATGTGATGTTAGCAGCAGTCGTCATCATTTGAGTTGTAGTGCTTCTGTAGCAAAAGCAAAAAGAGTACCTGTACAGTGGTGAAACGTAAGCTTTTAATCAGTAAAAATAATACTATATTAATATACGTATTATTTGTTTATATATAGGTACTATCTATGTAATTGTTGCGATCACAGTGTTCGCAACTATCGACCTTGAATATAAATGTAGAGCAAGTGAGGTGCGGTCACACTGGTAGTAGCTAAAGGTATCTGGTAACCTAAGCCGCGTGTTCCAGATGGAAGAGCGAGCGCGACAAGCGGGCGGCGCGCCAGCAGCGGCGGCGGCGTCGGGTGACTCGCGCGACGCGGCACTCCGGCACTACGACCATCTCCCTGCTGACCGGTAAGCTTATTAACACATACACTACAAACAATGACAATATATGTGCAACAAACATCGTTTGTGTCTGTATAAACGTTTGTCTAGACTAGACTAGAATTATGTAGCCAGATTGTACTGCCATACGTGCTACGCTTCTCGGTAATTGAAACAAACATTATACATATGCTTTCAATTGAATTCGTTTTACTTGTGAATAACTAGCTGCGCGTGGCAGCTACACCCGTGTTGATAACCATATTCCCGTTATCTCTAGACAACTCCAGGTCTAGCTGTAAGGATAAAAGGTTCCCAAGGACACAATCGATTTGTCGTACTTTGTTAATTCGGCGGCTCGTTCGTTCAATAATAAAATAATGTATTTATGAGAAATCAATTGTACCCAGCAGCGGACTGGTTCCGATTAATCCCGTTGTTTACTGAATGAATCTGGATCTGTCCGCTGCCTGAACGATATACTCGTAAAATGATAACAAAATCACTCTCTCATTTAATACTATGTATATGTATTAATGAACGTCTTCATGTAGGTATTGAATCGATGGTCTTATAAGTACGAATGTATTTGGATGACAGACAGATCATAATCCCAAGGATTTCTATTCTGCATTCTGTCACATAGCTTCTAGTGCGATTATGGATGACTTTATTTGCATAATTTGGATCCTGAAGATATTTAGACTCTTGGGCTAACCTAAGTTCGAAGTGGCTCTTAATTTTCATTCCGATTTGAAACTGACAGCTAGTAATGATTTCACAACAGCTAAGTAATGAAGTTATATATTATTATTATTATTATTCTATATTATTATAAGTCGTTTCTCGCTCTACTCATCGAAAGTTATGTACTCTATACACATCTTTGTATTTCGAAGAGTAGATAGTGTTCAAACACTTGCCTATTGCCAATATAAAAAGAGCGCCAAACTACTTATCAGAAATTATGATCAATATATATTATTCTACCCATAGGTAAGCCTAGGTACTAGCTGGGTGGACAATTGATATAGGGGCAGTATTTTATCTGATTTTGAAAGATGATGAAGAAAAGTGCATGTGGGCAGAGATGGAAATGTTAAGATGGATGTATGGTGTGACTAGAATGGATCTAAGATACGGAATGAGGGTATCGGAGGAAGAATGAAAGTAGATGAATTCTTTTTTTTCTTACATAATATAAGTTTGCGTTTGACAACTGTCTCACCTGATGTTAAGTGATGACGTTGTCTAGGATTTAGCACGCAAACCTAGACGGTACCTATTCACTCGCGACTTGAAGACTCCAGGATTGTACATATCGGGAAACACAGACTCGGGCAACGAGTTCCATTCCTTGGCAGTATTAAGAAAGTGGAAGCAAAACGCTTCGTACGTATAGGTGGTATATATAAAGGCCGGATGTGGAGGAAGGCCTAAAATAGAATGGAGAGACTGCGTGAAGAAGGAAATTTTTGTGAAAGGTATGAAGTTCTGATGACTGACTAGCGATAAAACAGAGAGTCATGTTGTGACTACCTCGTGTATCACGAGCCGTGTTGGATAGGGACAAGAATAAGAAAAAAGCATCGAACTACAAGGTTAATAGCTTATTAGTTCGATGTTATGAACACAAAAATATTAAATACTTTTAATCAATTAATCTATTCTTGTAACTTCGTGCTATCTCGAAAACGACTCCAACGATTGAAATGAGAGTAATGGTTAACGTTAATGCTTAACTATTTTTTTTTTATCAAATGAAGGCACATTTGATAGATGCACAGTAGTTGCAGATAAAGCCGCCGATTGATATTCCCTTTTATAGCAATCCTCAATCTACAGGACAGTGAAAAAATCTTACTATTCTCCAAAATCTTGTGGAAAGGCGGAAGTCCCACCAAAGTGTCAATCGCTATTGGATGAATAATATAGGAATATTAATAATGAATTGTTCAAATACTTTTGTCTGTTCAATGCATTGTGTCATAAATTGGGAGCATATGGTTTGCCAAGTTAGCTAGATGACAGATTTCCACAAAATATTATGTTTTTGCGTCGGAAAGTTTAAAGCTTCTCGATTTATTATGTGTATTTTGAAGACAAAAAAGTTACTGTTTGATAATAAATAATGAAAAATCAAACCGAGCGACGTCAGCTTCACAGTAACAATAATGTGGTAACTGAGTATATACGTTGTATGATCAGTGATGGAGTTGAATAGTAAAAGAAACATCGATCGGAGGTAGAATGCTTGCACGGGGAAATGTGATGTCAGGTTATGCAAATAATGCTGAGCATAGAGTTCTTGCCTAATTCCACGCATCGCTATTATCACGCTATGATTTATTTTACAAAATAATTCAGTTTAAATATTATGCTATTACAAACTACTCAATATGCTAACTAATTAAGCAATGTGAATGTAAATTAAGCAATGTATTGTAATGTAAGAATATAATAAATGAAACCATTTAAATTTAAAAAAATACTGTGATTTGGTTGTTTATTGATAAAATAATGCACAAAATATAACAAAGCGCCTTTTAGACTTATGGAAATGTAAGATTTTTTTGTGTATTGATGTATAGTATATAATTTTCTTGTACTTTGAGCTTAGCAACGATAGGAGGGCACTAGGTATTTCTTTTCTTAAGTAACATAAAAGCAAACAAATCATGTACAATTAAATAGAAGTAAATTCGTAAATTGCTCTTAAATATACGCGAAGCAGCCCCATGATTCAGAAAGATCCATAACCAACCGAAGCGATTTGATTCGATTTTGTTTATACATTTAATTTGTACAAGTATAGAATCGGCCAGGCAGCTGTTGAGCAGAGAGTTCTTTGAGTAAATTGGTTTTATTAGTACTATAATGCATATACGGGAAAAAATAACGCTTGCATAATATGTGGTTCACGATATTCTTGTAAAAATATAATGTCATTATTGTCGTGAGACCTATAATTGGCCTTTTGTTAAATATTAAGTAGTTATATTGTAAAGAAGGCCGTTGGTCTTCCATGTAAAAATAAATAAATAATATTTTGATTTATTTTAAATTTTACATATTCCGTAAATATAATGTATACTTCTATCAATAACGAAATTGTCTATAAGGAATGTTTTATGAAGTTCTATAGAAAGTCTGCAATACGGGAATTATCTGTAACCGAATCGATTCTGTTAGATATCGAATAATTCTGAATCAGGAGGCAGAGGCTCATTGTGTTTCTTAGACTTATTGTTGATAACAGTGCTGGGATAAATAGGTTTCACAATCTATTTTAAACAACTGTTGTTGATAACGTCTATACGAGGCAGTGTCGACAGGCTAGAATTGTCCTCCTGATGTAACTCGCTCAAGCAAAGCTGGCGCATCGGTCGGTGGGCCGTTCTTCCAGCATCTCTGTAACTGGATATCCATCAGAATCCACGCAGTAATACACGTCGCCAACGTTCTGCTCGGGTTGGTAGTTGCCGTTCGCCAGACAAATCTCGGTCACTGTCATTCCTTTCTCGGGGAAGTGCACCGCCGTGTCTCGAGCGCAATCTACGATATAAATTACACATATCAACAGATTGAGACATCAAATAAATCGATATCGGCAAGGAGACGACGTGACGTTGCAAAATACAATAGCAAAAGTACTAGGCATGCAGCAGGCCAACCCATCATGTGATAGGACACTTTACGAATTCACCCAAGTCATCCGAGGTTTCCCGAACATAATCGAGAACGATATAGCGACCCGAAAATGATAGTATATCGTGAATTCAATTCTGTTTGACTGTATACTTTGTTTGTAATCACAATGTAAACTCGATTACAAAACATACGTTACAATATGTGACAAAATATGGGCTGTAATGGATCGTTGCCATCGCAAGACAAATTATGTGACGAAGTAGGCAATAGTAATAAACTCTTACTTACGAGTTACAAATAAAAATATCAATCTACAGTAACAGTGAAGCTATGCTTTGTAAGGAAATGTCGTGAAGGCTTCCATTTCAAGGTTTAATCGACAATAACATTCGTTCTATAATAGTATTTCAGTTATCAACCAGTTGGAGTGTTGGTTATGGTCGTGGTTCACGCTCAATTATGTTGCAAATTTTACTTTTATTGTACCTATAATATTATAATAAACAGTTTTTTTCTGAAGCTACGGCCCGGATTGAGGAATTTTTATGGTTGTAGAAATAAGTGGTTTTTGAAAATTTAAAGTATTTTTCAACATCTATGACAATAATGACCAATGATAAGACAATTTATAAGGTGTTACACACTCTTTTGTCGGCTTTTATCGTACTATTTGAAAGTTTGTAAACTGTAGGCACCAATCAGATAAGTCATTTGTTATAGGTCCCGTAGTTTGAAGCCTGGGCTTGGGGGTAATAGAGGTTCAACATCGTCGGAGAGAATCTCAGCTCTGGTTGAAGTTGATGGTATATTGATGAAATCCATACAATGGTGATACTAGTACTACTGTTTGAATATGTTTGTGGTCCGGCGGCAGTCATAGGTTCCCAGTCGTTTTTACAAGCACCAACTACAACCACATCGTCACTTGCAATCAATTAACTAAGTAAACACTGCCATCATCATGTCAGCCATAATATGTCCTCTACTGGACATAGCCTCCCCATTTATCTCCACAAGGACTTTAAAGAAGGTTTAATTCAGCGATTCGTATTAGTGCATATGGTATATTATATATTTATAATAATAATTAATGGCTTACTGAGAAAGTCTTTGTTTGCGGAAACGCTACGATACGACGGAGTTAAAGTACCAAGAGCCGATCAACATTCAGAATGCGTGCGAATTGCCGAGGTAAAAAGGGTTATTTAACGACGGGCAAATATTAAATATACAGTTACCTAACAATAATGACCATTGTCTTCAGTGGCTAATCTTATAACGTGTGAATCGGAACAAATCTCACGTTACCGAAATGGTTTAATGCGCGAGGAGCCGCCCGCGCACTCTGGTTATTGCCCATCAAAGAGGCCCAGCAGTTTTCAATATTACTTCTTAAAACAAAGGCGACGGATGGCTTGACAACGTATTCGCTGATTGTCCACAAGTATTTACTGCCGTTCAAACGATTAAAACAGTTAAAATATATTGTATAATAAACAATAAAATAATTAGTTACCTGTCCTATCTGATCCATCAACAAATACCATAAACCTTTGGTACTACAAATTAAAAAAAATACGCAAAGTTTTTAAAAATTACGTAATTGCACCACTAAGAACCCATTTATGAAATTTAATCCCCGATAGGGTTATAGGAGATGTAAGTAAGTATCTATAAATCTCCGCCATTTTTGGGAGTTAGAAATGTGTTAAAATTGATACATGTACATAATACCTCTCTAATGATCATGCCTGCTGGAAGTTAAACATTATAACCGTATTTTGAATATGATAATATGCATCGGCCAAGTGTCGCCGTACCACATTCCACCGAAACCACGAAATACCATAGCATAGACACTAGGTAATACGGGTGGAGTGGACCCGTATATCGGGAACAGGGTCACGGCCGTCGACCGGTCCGCCACAGATTACAGTACAAGTCATTGCGAAGTCACAATGCGAATGTGCTAACGGTATGTCGATGGCATCTTGACTACGTTTCTTGTTTTATATCTCACCAGCATTGTGTTGACAAATCAAATGAGATTCGAAAACAATTACAGAAATGTATGCCTCCATAAATAAATACTTATCTACTTACTGCAATTCATTCCAGACATTTCGCTGGACATGACTTGCCATGACCCTAGGATTTCACCGTCTCTTCCCGTGCAGTAAGCTCTGAAAAGTAAAAGAAATCGACTAAGTGTACTTTAGAAACTAGGTCAAAGGTCCACCAGGTTATAAAAGCCGAGCTTTGGGGGAAAACTTAGGGGGTTCAGCGGAAGGGAGTATATTTTACATTTCTACCGCCACATCTCTGTCTCCAAAGTCAACTGCACAGGGTGGATGGAGTCCATTAAAGTTATTATAAACTATCCCGGTCCATAATCATAACAGAGGTCAGAGATCTAGCTATTATAGAATTAAGAAACATAACGTAGTACTAAGTAGGTTCATTATCATGTTGCTTACTCAAAAAGATTTTTGTTACTTGTGCTCTTTTTCCATATATTAGTAGATTGTATAAAATTAGCGTGTGCTTACATGCCATTCTGAATTTGATATGGTCCATAGCTTCCGTCGTAGTCGCAAAAGGTCGTAGGATTGCCGAGGAAGTTGGTTCCGTGTGCCGATTGCTCTTCCGAAATCAGTGCCATCGCGTGAACTGTACTTTCACATTTCCTCAAATACTGCTCGCCTAGTGTTCCAGCATCGTCTGAGAAAACCACAAGTACTATAAATGTACCTTACCACAGTTTTAATGTCTAATTTGTCCATCACTAGATATTTATTACATCCTCCATCCATGACCATATACAACGTTAGAGAACAAATGCGATGATTACTATGGCAGCGAACATTAATGAAACTATCGCCATAGTAGGGCTACTAGCGATCGATAAGGTAATAAGTTGTCGTTCAGCAGGGGTGGCTGCCCTCACTCCAGTTACGTCATCACTACTATGGACTATGGAGACGTATAGTTAGCTGCACCTGCCGCGGTTACTCTACTGTACACATTCGAGTAGAACTAGGTTCTTCGGCATCTAGGTCACTTTGTGAACTGACACTATTTTTAAAAGTGTTGGCCAAGAAATAAATAACCAGACACCTGCGAGTATATAATGATCTCTGTAGCAAGCACATGTTTGTAATTCAATAATATTTTTTGTGGGTATGTACTATATATATTATATAATATATGTCAATAGAAAGACTAAGCATATTTTTGTTCAGGAAGAAATATAGAGAAAATAAATAAGTTCAATATGTACCTCGTTTTAATGTTTTAAGCTATTTGTATTTTTATTATACAAAAATAAAATAAGTGGATGCCTACAAAAATACAATTAGGTCAATGGATGTCTAGGATAATTAGGACACTTGTCTATTAGTTATCATAAATTAAAACCAACATAAGTTACGTCTAATTTAGTCTAAGAATTTCATACAAGGGTGTGTACAGTGATTCTATCGCAAAAAATTAAATATTTATGTATAAAGCATTTATACTCAATAAAACTTACCTACTACCTATGGTATTCTGACCGTGTAGAGTAAATATCAAATAAAATTTTAGTTTAGCCTGTTTCATTTCTAACCGACATAGAAAAAAGGAGGTCATGCAATTCAACAGTATATTTTTAGATGTGTATTCGCGGATAATTTCGTCGTTTATTAACCGATTTTGAAGATTTTTTTTGTTTCATAAAGTATAATTCCGCGGTGATCCCTTTAAATTTCATCAAAATCGGACAAGCGGTTTTTGAGTTACACTCCAATAACTAAAAAGTGCTACGCATACCTCGACGATATTATAGTTGCGGTTGAAGACATCGGAGAACATACACAATGACAATTGATCCCGTGAGTAGCAAAAGTCACTGAAAAGGGTAAAAAAAACATTTTTTACAGAAAATGGAACCGACTTCAATTCTCAAAAGTGTGAAATAACTTGTCGAAGTCGGTACCATGAGCACAATATTGTGATAATAGTTACTTTTGTGAACTATCATGGTACCGACTTCAGCAAGTTATTTTACACTTTTGAGTATTGAAGTCGGTTCCATTTTTTGCTAAAAAATGGTTTTTAAACCCTTTTCAGTGACTTTGGCTTCTGCAACTTTGATCTAGCTCATGAAGAGATCTCTGAATGGATGTATGTGGATGTACTGGTTAACAACTAAGAATGTATTGTTGTGTGTTTTGATTGAGATAAATTAGTATTTTACTCACAACAAGGAAGTCGTCTCATATCAGCCTGTTGGACAGGTGATACAGTAGGCTGCCCCGTTTTGGAATCAGCACACCAACAAATACCATCGTCGCATTGGAGAGGCTCGTAGTCTCCTGAAGATGTGCAGTGAACGGACACGGCTCTGCCTGTAGCTTCCATCTCTGCCCGTCTTCGGCTGCATGCTAGAGTCGTGGGGAGAAGGGGTTAATGTACGGGTCAAAAATGAAAAAAAGAAAACAACGGGTTGCGCAAGTGAAAACTTGAACATTAGAGTTGTGCATTTTTAAATGTATTGGAATGGTTAGGGAATAATTTCGCACGAATTGCTTTATTTATCAATATAAAAGTACTATCATTTCTGTGGTAAAATACAATATTAATTTACTGCGGTATCCTACACAAACATGACAATTTATATTACATAAAAAATTGACACTTCAACCTAATAAACATTGAATAAGCTGCGAATAGTAATTCAGTGTTTTGTTCCGATCTTTCAACGTCAAACGGTCATATAAGCGACAAAGACAAAACACTGTATAACTATTCAGAGGTTATGCAACGTTTATTAGTAAGGGAGTAAAACTATTACAATTATTTTACATCGCCCTGCGCCGCATAAATTTTTGCCGCGCGGTAAAAAGAGAGGGGGATATTACTTCTTCGCTATTAAGCGAAGAGCCTCGATCAACATCTTAAGAGGCTCTCACTAGACGGTTGGATCAAGGGTCAGATGCAGAAGGCGGTACTTCTTGAAACAGCGCGTTTTGTCCGGAGGTTCCTCACTCTGCGGCCATAACCACCGGTAGCTTGGGCCCTGCCCCGCTGCCGTTGGAACTCTAGGTTTAGGTTTTTTATAATATCTTTATTAATTTTTGTTTTTGATATTATATACTGTAAAAAAACGAAATCTAAAAAAAATAAAAATAAAGGGACAATAATAATTTCAAAAAAGTTATGCTTGTTGCTGATCCATGAATTTTACACAAAGGTCACCTGTGTTGTGGAATTCACGCTCTTCCCCAAACTTAATAAAATGTGTAAAAATCAGATGACCAAAAAGTATATAAATAAACTACTACGCAAATTCCACGGCAAAATCAAAGACATCACTCATCATTTTCGTGGTATTATAATCTCTTTGCTCATAATTAAATGACATTCAATTGTCAATTATTGTATTGTAGTTTAGTATTTTTAGATTCAAATATATACATATTTATAAAAATAAAATCATCAATCATTAATATCCAATAATATGAATCTGATTTAAAAATTCAATATGATGTAGCTTTATGTATTCTTGCAGACATTTCATATCCATAATTATGTTTTCATAGGACTTCTATTGTAGTGTGGTTCCAAAGTTAATGCCTGACAGCCTTTATGAGTTCCATGATGAATACACATTGACTTGTTTGAATGTGTAGGCCCTTATTTTAAAATTAAATAGGTTCACTTTTCTGGTTTCAAAATTGGGGTATAAGATTTTGTTCAAGTCACCTTTTCCGCACGGCAGCACTATGTGTACTATCCAGGTAAGCTTATTATACTGCATTAAAGATAAATAATTAGAACCGTCATGTGATAAGACGTTTATCTAGTATATTTAGATGTTATTTTTTATTGATAGTTTTTATTAAGGGCCGACTGGACCCGATTGCAATACAGAGGTTCGCGGGTGTTTACAGGCAGAGAGGGCGGGTCAAAACGTGATGCGTGTTGATTTAATATATTAGATATATGTACTTTACAGAAGACATACTGGCTCAAAAAAAGCATAACTTTAGACTTTTTACTTTTCTTTTTTCTGGTGCTAATACTCAGTTCAAGCGCATTGGTCGTTTCCGCGAGAATTTTTAATAAAAGAAAAATATGGCCGAAAGTATTTTTCACTTATACATTGGCAAATGAAATCAGATTTTCTACAGTCAGAATTAACCTCCATGGGCCATTCTCAGAAGTTATTTTTTAGTTTATTAAACATCTAGGACTTTCAACGAAGTAAGCTGAAAAGATTCAAATTTGTCTATTTAGTATATGCGGTCAAGCCTTAACATAGAGTAGATGTGAACTCACCGCAAGTCATTTCACTCGCTTCGTTGCGCCACATTTGTCCAAATATCCTTTTCCCATGTTCGTCGGAGCAGAAACACCTGTTTACATACATGACACATAACTTGTATTACATAGGTAAATAGGAGATGCACTGAGCTATAATTACACTAGTTTTATACTTAGAGCAAGTTCTAGGCACTAATGATATAATGATTGAATCATTTAAGATGTTTTTTTAAGCCTCATTGTCATTTATCATATAGTAATGTTCTAACTAATCCTAAATTGTCCTATCGTAACCAGACACAAATGTATCAGAATGGTGTTAGACCTTGATCACCTGCTCGTATATTCTTTTGTGTACCTATATACAATGAAATCTTGATGATAACTGAACCGACTTTATCAAACATGACTAGACAAGTTGTACCGACATGGGTCTACTTTCCGGCCCGTCCCTTGGACCATACCGACATAAACCAAAGTATACATACACTTCGAACGCCACAACCAAAAGACGAAAAATAACTTATTAATATCATTGTTAATAAATCGATCGGGACCTTATCGCGTGAAATCATTGTTAGTAACTTATTTACATCGACGTATCGACCAAGGCATTGGTCTTGGTCACGAGATAAGTGGAGTATGCGGGTGACAATATCGGTGAGAGCGCGTAGTTTCTCCAACAGCATTATATTGTGATTGTATCGATCGACTCGCGAGGAACCGACGCAACAAACAAGACGCTAAATATTTGAGGGTTTAAAAATAGCTTTATAGTACCTACTCATTACTAACTCATGAATAGATAAGTTTGTCTACTCAAGTTTTGGTTCTTAGACTTCTCAGGGGGCGTCCATTCGCCATCCTCCTCTTGGTGAGATGTTGCTGAACCCCCTCCCCCCACTCCCAATCGCACATGAGTTTTTTGAAAATGCATATTTTTTATGTATACAAATTAATATACCTGTTGTGCTTAATTCTGTTGGATTTATTAAAAAGTATATTTAGTTATATTTTTTTTATTATATGAATAGTTAGGACTATACCTACGAAGATTTTTAAGAATGTAGTGTAGAATAAGATAATAAAATATTTTTACTTAATTTAACCCAGTTTTCTCGCACCTTTATAATGTTTCTTCTCGAAACAATTACGCGATATTTGTCGAAACCACCCTCGCCCCCACATGAGATTGAGTGAGGTTCGGCCTGCCCCCTCTCCCTCTAAACACCTCACGTAATTAATGGACGCCCCCTTAGTCATGTTTAAAGAAAATCTAATCATCTGTTTCCAAGGATTGGCTTGTAAACGAATACCAGCAAATATTAAAGCTGGCTCTAAACTAAAGATGGCTCGGATTTCATTTGAAATGTTTGTTAGGTCAAGGCGAGGCGATTCGTTTTAGTATTAATGTCGGAGTTGCATTACAATTTTATATAGGTATATATTTTATCAATCGTCTTTAGAAATTGTATTGCGACCCTTATATTTACGCTATTTATATCGGGTTAATTGTAATCATATATATTTCACTGAGTGAGATAAATATTTATGTATAATAAAAATTATAAAATAATAAAATAGCTTTAATTACCTTTTAAATATTAACAATTATTATATAACATTAATTATCTATACTAATATTACAAAGAGGTAAAGTTTTTGAAGTTGTAGGGGGTGATCTCTGGATCTACTGAACCGATTTTGAAAATTATTTTACCAATAGAAAGCCACGTTATTTGTGAGTGTCATACTTTACATCATCATAACCACGCGGGTCGTAGCTAGTTTGCGATTATTCACTTACCTTCCAAAAAACAAATCGCCCTTGCATTGCACCGCTGCGAATCGTCCATCCGGTAAGCAATTTGACGGAGGCCGACAACCTGGTTGCTCAACGATACCTGCCACATAATTACTAATAAATTAATCAATACAGTCACTTATGTATCTCTTATACAAGAAATCATTGTATTCTGCTATATATGTATAGTTCTATAGTGTCATAAAAAGATGATGCCTAACGAATTTTACTTTACCATTTATAATGCAGAACTCCTATAATCGTTAGCTTCGCACGTGTGTTACTGTCGTATTTAAAATGTGTAATGAGGGATAATATAAAAAAATAACTCATAGGTCGTTTAGAAGAACAACAGGATACTTTGTGTCATCGATCAAATTATCAACGCCCAACCGAAACATTTAGGAGAAACTTTTGAAAGGTGAATGAATAGCTCACAGAAGGGATTTCTGGAATTTCATCACAAAAATGTTTATCGTCACTCATTACAATGTACACATAAAAAACAGGACTAATATAATACACCTATATGAGGGCAAAAGGGATAGTCTCCGCTTTTGGTACGCGCACTTTTTCACATGTTCGCGGCACTGTTCTTCAGTTTACCCTGATCATCGCCGAGATAGATCTACTATGGGGTCAAAATAAAGCATGCACATACTACTTAGATACACTGTGTATTGGAAATTTGCATGAAACTACGACATTATTGTTGTAAGAAAGAGCTAATTAAGAGTATGATATAATAAAACTTTGTGTGAGTTAAAACAATTATTGGGATTTGATAACTTGAATAATTACATATTATAGCTTAAAAAACTTATTTACCTCGACGTTTCGACCGAGTTGGATTAGCCGTGGTGACGAGAAATCGCGATCAAGTCCCTATATATTTTAGAAACCCATACAAAATATTCGTAGAAATAGACAGGCGTTTGACCACTATCTCACCTGATGTTACGTGAAGATGCGTTCTACGATGATTCACGCCTGCCCAGAAGATACCTGTTCACTCGTGACTTGAAGATGCCCAGATTGTACCAATGTGTGTCGATTGGCATGCATGCGCGTCGCCGAGTGAAATGACGTCATCGGTCTTAGTCCTTAATTAGTGTTCAATGTTATATGTTTGTATTTGTATGAAGAGTACAACGGTTTGGGTGCGATATCACTAATATCTAACTGATAATAGAGTTTAATAATAATGTTTCCACAATAAGTCACAAAGATACACACTATTTAATTGACCTACAAAAGGAGGAGCTTATTATTCAGTTGAATATTATTTATTTGTTTCATACTTAAAAACTCTCGGAACCGTTTCGAAAAATTATTTACTAGGAAACTCACAGGCACTCAAAGTATACACTAAGTGAAAGAGTGAGAGTGGTACCATTGAAAATTTCATTGAAATTGGTTCAGCGCTACGCTTATAGTCAAAAAATGTTGAAAATGTTCCACCTCAGAGTCGCACAGAGCCTAGAAGTCGGTTTTTACACTTATTAACTACCTGATAAAGAAATAAATAGAATAATACCCGAACCTAACAGTCAGCTATAGAGCATGGTATTGTAAAAATATAATTTCCGCACTAGTTAATAATGAATCGTTCAGTAATTGTGTTCAATAAATGTACATAAATAAGCAAGTATATTGAGCCTCAACGGTAATGATCCCTTTCCCGGTGGCCGCGGTCAGTGATATGCTAATGAACTAGATCTAATTACTTCCGACGTCTCAGGGCGAGTGAAAATACAGTGTTGACATTTGGCACTCGACCATGCAGACGAAGCCCTCTAAAGGAAAATTTGTATTGATATTGTTCACCGACTTTTGAAAGAGGGCGTTGTTTATGATGAAAATATATTTTCAGAGATGGAAGAAGGTAACTGAATAAATGCAGGTTGGATGAAATGGAGTCTCTCACGGTGAAGTTAAGGGATTATGAATATCTTAAAGACGGGAATTAATTACCTAGTAAGAGTCATAGTGTTCAGACTATAGTTAGACCATATTCGGTGGTCGAAACTATAGTCGGAACCCTCTGACTTGCTACGTGAGTAATTCCCGTGATTTATATATTCATAATGAGTCAAACCACGTCAGTTTTAATAATAAGTTTTTATTTTCCGAATATAAATCACACAACTAAATCATAAAAAGCCCGTGAAATTAAAACATATTTATTTAGATATTTGGACGCAAAGACAAAAACCAAAAGAATAATTTTACTACATAAACACATAAAAGCACAGAAAACGATAATACATACGACATTATACATTTATTTGTTTATTATTTTAAGGGAGCCCAGACTCGCTGATAAGTATACATCGTGTGTCAATGTTGGGTGGACCTCGCGTCGGTTGCGGGAAATAGGAATGTGGTGTAAGCCCATTTGCTGAACAAACAATTTTGAGTCTTGTTAGCTTATTTTGTTGAAAGTTTTACATGTCTAATAAAAAAAACCCAATTATTAGAACAGTTCATGTAGGTTAATTCTGATTGAACAAAATTTCATTACATTTGCTAATTTATTAGTAAATAAATATTTTCAAGCGACTATATTTTTTCATTATCCAAAATTTCGCCGTTATGACAAATGCGCTTCACCTGTGTCCTGTGTCTTACACCAGAAGAAAAGAAATTATAAAGTTTAAATCTGATTAATATTTGTTGAGCCCGTTGGTCGTCTGTAAAGTACATCTTTGTAACATTTTAAATCAACACGCATCAGTATTTTTGTCTGGCCCCTTCTGCCTGTAAACACCCGCGAGCCTCTGTAATGTCATCAGCACCTCATAAGCTGGATTAACCATGCGTATCAGTTCTTCTTCTTTCTTTCTCAGCCATGTGCGTCCACTGCTGGACGTATGCCTCCCCCATATAGGGGGGATTTGCCAATACTCGCCACGCTTGGCAGGCGGGTTGGCGAGCGCAGTATGATTTCCGATCCTCAGAAGGCGCTGCTGCCCACCTCCTGGTACGTTATCCCTTAGCCGACTCTTACGGCACCCACGGGAAGAGATGGGGGAGTACTATTCTAGGCCGGTACCACCACGGCGTATCAGTTAGCATAACACAATATATGTACTATATCCAGAGGTTACTTGTTATTATTTCTTAAGCTTAAACCATTCGGAACAACGAAATTTAATAAAAAAAACCATTGTTAAAAACGCGAGTATGTATGCATGGCGCCCTTTTTGGTTTTTATAATATAATAAATCTACATCTTTTTATTTATGCCACGTTAGCACATTATGCCCTATTTAACAGTCATACACCCTGCCGTATACGTCACATCAACGTCTATGAATGGAATATTCTAATGCCCTTACCGGATGGAGCTTGACAGCCAGGACAACATCCAAATATCCCTCCCTGTGGTGTCATCACCTGTCCTGGCATACAGTCTGCTTCAGTCACATCAGCTTCGCACACGTTTGCTATATTGCATTGTGATACTACTCCGTCAAACAAATAACAAACCAATAACATCACAGTAATATTACAAAAAATATGCATATCTCTGACGAACCAAAGACCTACTTATATTAATTAATTGGCTTTCACCTCAACCGATGAAGCTTGATCAATAAATAATAAGGAATCTAGGAATTGTTATCTTATTTATAATATCAGTGCAATCTAATCTGTTATTAATAACGTCAACCATTCTTTGAAATTGTGGTGTGTCGTAAATACACAATAGTTTAAAATACTTAGTGGAGCCAGCGAAAGCGTTATTACCACACCCGTGTCAACCGTTTTGATTATACTTTTACATCCACTAGCGCTTTGCAATTACAACGTGACACGTTTGCGTCACAAATATTTGGGTGCCCAGCAAAAGATACATAATATATCCTTATCAGCCGTATCGCTATCTTAAGTTAAATTATACAGAGAACAATCAAGGCAAGCCGTCGCGAGTCGTGCGGCAGCGCCCGGCCACGGTCTACCTGCGCTCCTCGCACGCATTTCGCGTCGCGTCGCGCTTATCAGACATTATCAGATTCGGACGACCGCGTTCTATTTTGTTGCTCCATGGTGCCGATATGTTATTTACTGAGTTCCCGTCTTCTTTCAGGTCGGATTAAAACGGGCGTACCCGGCTAGTATGGAGGAGTGCAAAAAGAGGCATTCCGGTACTAAAGTTTCAAAAATTGCGAATATTTTCCAAGGAATGCCATCAAAAGAAGAAGAAGAGATGCGTGGCGCCGATGTGACGGTCGTACGGACCGAGAGCCATTTAGCTAGATTTAATAATGCACGAGCGTTATTCGAAAAATTAGGGGAAGAGAATAAAGGTTTTAGAATTGAAAAGTCCCCTTCTGCAGCGGCTAGTTTCGCGGGTACACGTGGCCCCCCACCCGTGGCTCCAGCGCGTTCTCGCTCCAGCTCTGCTGGTTCAGTGAGCCCACCGCGGCGGATTGTCACGCCAACACCGCTGCCGCCTCCCACCGTCAATGGCGACCGTCTTGCCAACGGAGCCGGCCAACCGCCGCCTAAGCCCACGAAACCCAGTGTTTTGCCCAAACCTGAAAAACCAGATCGACGGTTTAACAAGGAGCTTATAGAAAAGCAAAGAAATTGGACTGCACATTTTAAGTCTCGAGCAGCTCGGAATGAATCTGATGCCAGGGTTGATTCTAACAAATATTCTAGTGTGTATCAAGACAGAAAGTCGCCAGAAGTGGCCGAAAGGTATGTGGTTCCGTCACGTGTTTACTCTCCTCCGCTTTCTCCGCGTGCCGGTGATACTCAAGCGGAACGTCCCAATACACTTCCTACGCCGTTAATTAACCGAGGAATAGCTGGTGCGAAGTCTCCTTCTCCTAGTCCTATAAAATCAGTTCCTTTGGTATCGCCTTCTTCAAGACCGGATAGTGGAGGTTCACCTGTAATAAAATCAGAACCTTTAATTTCACCTTCTGCTAGAAAAGATATAAGCCAAAGTAAATCGAGCGCTGAAAGTAATATTCAACAGTCTCAAATAGATGAGAGATTATTATATCGGCCTCGATCGTCTGTATCTCCTGTAGATGAGAGAGAAGCTTTCCACGAAGAAGTGGATAATGCAGTGACATTAACGGAGAGCTCAAAATCTACTAGCCTTATACCTATGGCTAGCGAAAGAACGTCTCCAATTCTACAGTCACCGATTGTGACTCCTATATTAGAACCGGTAATTACGCCTCGCAGTCAAAAGTCACCATCTCCATCAGCGAGACTACCTACATCATCTGTGCCATCTAACGAAGAACATAACTCACAACTTTATAATGCACAAGAACACTTGGTTTCCTTTTTGACAGAAGATACTTTTCCAGAAGCTAGTAGTACGGCGGATAATGTTCCCGACGATTTGCTGTATAATGTAGAAACGCTGGAACATCAAGCACCGCAGACATCGCCAGATAATCAGGTGGCAGAAATAAGTATTGTCAAGGAACCAGAGTCAGTTGTTAAAGAAATTGATAAACATTATGAGAACGTTCCGACCGATCTGCACCCTTCGACTGATAAATTGATTCTTGTAGACGATGTGTATGAGCCTGTCAAGTACGACAATGAATGGGAGGACAAAGTGAAGCGTCGATCTTCAACACCCGAATCGCCTGCCATTGCGGATAAAGTAGAAAAAACAACAACATCACCGCTCGCCTCGCCGGAGGCATCACCGGTACACCGCAACGTCTCGTCGCCGCCAGCTTCGCTTCATGCTTCACCTTCGCCAGGTACGAAACATCTTCCTTAACTCATGCCCAGTGCATTTACAGCATATTATATATTGGAAAATCAACAGCTTAATATGTACAGTGTATTGTGCAAGTTCTCTAGGACGCTAATATATTTCTATGAAGACCTACATGTCTTATCTGTTTTGTTATGTTTTATCTCTGCGCTATCTTCGCTAAGAAACGTATATTGACGCATGTATTCAGGATTTTATTATACATATGTGTAGTTTAAGATTATCGCTTTTTAGACTTATACCGTGTCTTGATAGTTTTTAAGATAAGAGTTATTTCAGTTACAACACAAATATGGTTCATAATTTAGGGGTTGCATTTAATTTCCTGGAATTATTAACATTTTAAACATATTAAAAAGGCTGGGTAAGTGAAAATCAAGCTTCTAACAATTGCCTGTTAGAAGCTTGGTTATCCGTTGAGCATATTATACACTGCAATATATAACTAACGTAATATAACTATAATATTCAAATTTTACCTGCGCATGCAAGCATACATAATTATGTATGTGCGTATACTCATTGATCAAACAAACCGGCCGACTATGAGCTTATCTAAGATGTAGCGTAGATCCGTGGGAAGTACATTATCCTATGCAGGAATCGATAGATAGATAGTGGGCGTAGATTGACGTACGTTTGGCGGTCTTGTGGCCACCGGGTTCAATGTAATATTGAGGAAGTCAAGGTATTTGAGTCGTTGCGAGAGTTGCGAGTCGATCCCGATTTAGATGCTCCGGCGCCGCCGCCGCGCCGCCTCCGCCGCCGGCCGGTCGTCGCGACGACGCAGTAACCCGAGCGACTTCGTCCTGCGCGCTCCCCTACGAATATTAATATATCTCCTGTTTAAAGCAGTTCACATGTTCCACTACTGCACTCTCTAGCCGCACCGATTGCATTTCTAACGTACTCTATCATTTACATATTCATACACGTGCGTGTTGTGCTCAAAGTTTGCATAAACGATTGGTGTGGTATGTTAACAATGGCGAAATCACCTCGCTGTTTCACTGGACAAATGTGATTACAATAAAGGAAACTCAACCTTCGTTCACTTATTCTCAGTTTTGTTTAATGAATAGTATACAGAAACTAGTTACTCTTTAGATTGTATGGCTGCAATATCGAGCCATTATCAATTCTGTAGTCGTAAGTTTGCACCGTACCCGATTAGCTTTTTGTTGTCTCGTTCTTACGTCTGTAAGGGCGTCCCTTCTCGTCTGGCTCGCTAAATATTACATTCATTGAGCAACGTCTTCGACCCTCGTATTCGAGCTTTATAAACTATTTAATTAAATTCATGCCTTAAACGCCCTCGAGAGTGATATCTTCTTGTTATTGTATTTAGATTCTCTATAATTCCTTTCGTATTTGTTTTCTATTGTAAATTCGAATTATTTTTTTCTTAAAATGTATGTTGCCAACGTGCTTATTTGCGGCAGCGGTGTTTGTTTATAAAACGCACAGACATTGGTGTCCCCTGACGCCCGGCTCGTAAACTTTTATTGTACACAACGTGATACATTAAGACAAACGCATTTTTCTTCGAAATATTTTCAGACTGAGTATGTGCTATATGTGAAATGGTTCCGTGTAGTTTTGTTTAACAAATCAAAATAAGTCGATACAAACTAAACGTTCACGTGAGTGTACAAAGAGGAAGCTCGAGGTCTTCTCGAAGATGGCGCGGTGATGAAGAGAAAGACGCGCGCGCCCGCTGCCGCCGCCGTCGTCGTCGCAAGCGTTGCTTCGACATGCGCCTCTGCGGCTGTTGTCTCGGTTAGTCAACAAAACCTTGCTGATTTTCAAACGAAATTCTCTTGCATGATTCACCATGTCGATACTAATCTGCTTCTTTATTTTTACTCGTGCGGTTTACGATAGATCTGACCTAATTGGGGGCATCCACTCAAAATGTTTGCCCTAAATATTTAGATTTTTTTATAGGCCTTCTGTTTCGTTTCTGTTACTTGGGTGGAAACATACATATTATACTTGATCTGCAATTCATTCATGAAGCGTAGGTGCTTGTCGGCAAATATGTAGTATGTTTGTGGGATATGTTAGCAAAGAACATACATTTAATTAGTTATGAATTACTGGATACGCCCTATGAATTCGATGCTTTCATTAGAAATAGTGTGTTTGGCGTTTCAAAGAAATGAATGCTGTAACTGTACACAGCAAAACAATAGGCAAGCTACGTATAATCGTAAAGTGGCAACCGCACATAACATACATATAGAATGTTCTTGGCATGTCATGTGCCCATTAATTTAACCTTCAATATGATTACACAATATAGTAAGCACAGATGACATTCGAGTATAATATACAACACAATACAAAATACTCTTTATTGCATACCATACAAAAGAGACAGGAATAAAAATTGTTACATTCCATAGTATGACAATAATATTCATATGCATAATCGAATAGTACGTTAATAGAATCAATTATTATTTCCACGTAATTATACGATTTGAGTTAATATTTTACAATTGACAAAATATGTTGTTATACGTGTTTTATGTTTACGTGGGAGATCCACTCCGCAACTCGTAACATTACTTAGAGCTACGTTTTGCCTATTTAGGAATCTAGTTTGTCAATCCAACATGTTTTCGTCGATGACGATTCGAAATAATACTTTAAACTATGTAAAGGTTTGGCACAAACATGTAATGTTTGCTTTTATTATATTTATATATTAGAAGACTTGAAAGTCACGCCTCGTACGCGATATTAATTATTTTTAATTTGTTATACAATCCGTATTTTTATATTATTTACACTGCAACAGGATGTTGTTGCAAGGGATTGTAAGTACATAATTTACATAAAGTATAGTTGTTTCGTCAGCTTTCTCCGCGAACGGGAACGGACATGCGTAATGAATGTCAAATAATACGAGTAAAGTGCAACTCTTGATTTATTGCGAAACATTTCACTTTTCAACACCTATATATGGAATGTACTGGTTATTAGGTATTTGATGGAGTGACTTCACCACACCCGGTGTAGATTTAATTTGTCAGGCAGCTTCATAGCTCGTAGCAAGTTTTAATTAATAAAGTGCTTCGCTCTTGTTACTTCGGAGATTGCGTGATCGCTGCAACAACGGTTCATTGCGTATACAAGCTTTGCATAGATGGTATCCCACTGATATTATAAAGGTGAAAGTTGGTGTGTGTGTGTGAGTGTTTGTTACTCCTTCACGCTCAAACGGCTGTACCGATTTCGATAAAATTTAGTATGGAGATAGCTTAGAACCTGGAATAACACATAGGCTACTCTTATCTCGGAAAAGTATAGTTCTCGTGGGATAATCGATGTAGCGGGAAATCCGTAATCCACGCGGATGAAACCGCGGGGTGCCACTAGTATAATATTCTTTCAAAAGTTACGCTCATTATGACATTATAATATTTAAAACGGGAACGATTTCGATAAATTTTCAAACACGCTTCATAGTCGGCCTCGCATCGGTTTGTATAGATACATATTACGAAAGTGTGTATAGGGAAAGCTAAATCATTTAATGCAATGAGTATAGAACACAAAGTCGTCACAAATTGGACGTAGGTAAACGCTTGTCCGGTGCCAAAGAAAATATAAACATGTGAGACAATTTCAGATTGCACCCGATGCACGTAACTCTAAATATGCAGACATCACCTCCGTCTGGAGTTGAGGTCATTCAAGGGCATTGGCCACAAAATATATTTTAATAATAATTCATACACATTCTTCTCTCCACTACATACTCAACAGCATGCGATGAAAATCTTAATGGATGCGAGAATGTATTCAACTTTTGTTTTTATTTATGTCAGACACCTGAAAGATCGCCACTTTTTGCTTCCGAAATACATACAATGCAAATTACAATAATGTGAATAATGACTTAGAACTCAATGCTAATTATACCTACATATTATAGCGACGGGTAATGCATGATTTTCTATAGATGTGTTGCTGGATCGAATCCCACTTCGAGCCCGAGCTTTCGGTGAAAGGAATAACGCGATCAAACCCACAGTATGGTGATTCCTGCTGTTTGATTTTCATATAACTGTATATGAACAGATGCTCTTGAGTGCCAGCCAACATTCTTTGTCTAAATACTAAAGTGCTATATTGTCAGTTTCTTAATTTAAGAATGCAGGAAACAACCCTTAAATAAAATATATATACAAATGTGTCGTGTACATACTAACTTAAGATTACTTGTTTGATACAATTCTATGAAAAATAACATGCAGCAGCCGCGCTAAAAAACAACTTTCACAAAATTCAATAACACTTAAAAAATCTTACATAATCTATCTTGTAATGTAATCTATATACACTTGATCTAGGATGTCGCCTTTCATTTAAAGACGGTATCGGTGTGAGTGATTCTCAAAGTTGTTGAGAGTGGTAGCTAGCGTGAATCTAAAAAGCCCTGTCATGCGAATACATCAATTAAATAAACCTAACCTTTAAGAAAACGTTTGATGATAGTGTTTTCTATTTTGAGCTTGGTTTGGACGACTGTTTCACCTGTTAAGTGATGACGAGGTCTAAGAAAATCCAGCACGCGAGCCTGGAGGTTACCTTATTCACTCGTGTCTTGAACACTCCATGATTGTACCCATCGGGAAACACAGACACGGACATCGAGCTTCTTTCCTTGCGGTACAAGCAAAACGCTTCGTACGTATCTACCGTGTAGCGATGGCGTATTGCCATGCCATGCGATGCGATACAATTATTTGTGTGGTGTAGATGTAACGTGTACATTATGATATAGTCGGCGGAGGTCGCAAGTCGTCCTCGGCGGACGAGACGCCCCCTCGGCGGAGCGGGTCGCGCGCGTCCAGCGTGTCAGACGAGGGCGGGTTCAACGAGCCCTCGCCGGAGGTAGTGGCGCGGCTGCGGCCGGCCGAGTACCGCGACCCGCCGCCGCCGCCACCGCCGCTCACCAGCGACATCCGCGACGCCGAGCGCGCGCGCTCCGACCCGGACACGCTCTCTGTGCAGCAGCAGGTACCCTTCACTCTACCTATCAGTCTCCCCTATGTCCGAGGACAGAAACAACAACACGTCTCACCTCCACGACACAGAGTGCGCGTTCCGACATGCTGTCTATGCAACACCAGGTACCTACTTACCCTGATCTCTGACGCGTCCGACGCTACACGAAGTCTGCGAAACAATCGACGGATGCATGGTGGAACGACGCTTCATGCTTGTAACTCGAAATTAGCTGGCTTCACGCCATAATTACACGTTTAATTAAATTATGTGTCGAAAACACTCACTTTGATGTTTGACTTTTGATTGGCAATGCTACTCGCACCAAAGTTTCGTATAGAAACAGACAAACTTTTCCCATAACTGTTGTCTCTGTAAATGAATAAATAAATAAAATAAAAATCGCCATAAGTAGTCCTGTTTAGAATCTTAAATTGTGCTATCATCTAAACAAAAGGAATTACTGAATAGGTTTTTATACCCAAGAGGCATAAAAGCCGCAATGAAAATTCTAGTTCTAGCGTGATATCATCTTCGACCACATCGTCACTGACCATCAAGTGAGATAGTGATCAAACGCTAGATCTATACAGTAATGAAAAAGTCTAAATTTTTGTAGTGAGCATCAAAATTATGCATTTCAGGACTCTGGCGTGGTTGTGAGCGAAGCGAGTCAGGGCTCCATAGAGGTGCTCGATAAGTCGACCACCAGCCAATGGAGCGAGTCGGAGGACGCGCCCCCGGACCGCGCGCCCGGGACAGACGGCGACGACAAGCAGCCCGACAGCATGACGCCCGACGAGGCCGAGATACTGCTCAGCTCCAGGTAACCGCGCCACCTCCACCCGCTAGCCAACCCGCAAGAACAAACACAGATCATAATTTATTATCAGTTCTCTACTCAATACTCACACATCATCACCCATCGACCACCACAGTATTAATGACCTTAACCAATGAATTTAGTATCGCAAGCGAATTCCACTCACTAATATATCTCACATTGGAATCGGCTTACTGAAATAATATTTTTTATTTATTTTCTTCAATAGAGGTTAAACATTATTACAGTTATTTCCAAAGCGATGTTGCCTACACAAGTTACTGAAATAAAAATATTAACTATAAAACCTTCGTTTTTTCACATATTCTGGGTGCCACTTTAGTGAATTCTGTCAGACTACATAGAAAAATATCTACTTCTTCGGAAATCCGATTCAGAATTACTATCGCGCGTGACATGGGGACATACTTAAGGAGATTCGTCCTTAGCGTTGGTAGCATAAACAAAACAACATAAATCCAATATACATTTAAAATATACATACATTTAGGTAAACCTTTAATCTACTTTGGGTACGTTCTCAGTGTAGTTTTTTATTATAACTTTCTTCGAATTGTAAAATTTGTGCATGGTTATTTCTGTTATTTTATACAACTCTTCTACAAGCTTTTCCTTCAGATTGTTCTGCTGATGTACTCGTAAATTATCTGTGAACTTGTAAGGGCAGTGTCACTCTAAGTAAAGACGTGGTAATTGTCGTCAGACTCATAATAGGGCATTAGCCTGGTTTACTTCATATAAACTTACAGTTTTACGATCAATAGGCTATAATTAATTAATTAATTAAAGATTATTGTGACAAATTTGATTTATAGCTGTAAGCATGAAGGAGATAATTAATTTGTATAAAACAAATTCAAATTTATTATTATCCTATTATGCATGCTACTGTCATTTCAATATAAATTACTATAATTAATAATATTTAAAAAAGAAACAAATGTATACATGGTGATTAAATTTAGATGTGTCTATGTGGATTATAAGTATTGAGATAAGTCTTTCTTTCGAATTTCAAATTTGGGAACCTGTTTTATAACTAAAAAATGAGGAGGTTTTATATATACAGTCAGTCATGCATATTATAATGTCGACAATCGTGGCAAATCCTTACCGTCATCAATCTTGTCAAGGATGATTCTGGTGCGCAAATGGATGTTAGAACCATTTACATTTTTGTAGAATGTATTGAAGTATTTGGCAAATTAATATTAAATGAGCCAGAACCAAGAAAAACTGTTACTAAATACTATTGACCGCAGACTTTGATGATTTAATTTGCGTACCCAACCCACCCTCAACAACTTTGAGGGTTGAGAGCCTCAACAGCTATGAAAAAATAATCATTGCTGTTTTAATACATTTCATTTCATTGTTCCACGCACCAATTCTCTGTAGAATCTATTTTCTTTATATTTCTTTGTGAGTAGAGCTTGGTATTATTTTTAAATGTTGTATTTTTATTCATTTGCATGCCGCTCCGCACAACGCTTCATTCTTGCCTGATCACATTTGCAGTATTCTGGAGAAAAAACTTAGGTAAGCTCGTTGCGTCCTTACGTTCGCTCCTTTGTTTCCTACAGCTTGTTTATGTTTTTCGAGGTTAGAGTCGCTCTCTTTCTTGCTTGAACTTGTTTCACTCATATCTCTAGATTATTCTATAATCATAGTTCAATAGCATTTAAAAGAAAAAGAAATTAGATGGATGTAGGTAACTAAAGAGTTCTAGTCATTCCGTTGTAGAATGATTTAGAACCGTTTTATTTACTCCTTACGCAAAAGCTGTTTATGGCAAATTGGCTAGATAGGCACATGTCGACAGTTGATGAATTCACGTCACTGTTTCGTTTGAGTGTTAGTGTGTAAAGTGTTGTGAGGTGTCGAGTAGCGCGGTTCGTTCCCGGTAACGTGAGTGAAGCGTTGATCTGTGCAGACAGGAAGCTCTGCTGTCGGACGAGCAGGCCCAGGAGATAGTGGCGATGCTGTCGCCGCACGCGCACAAACCGGACAACGGCGTCTCGCTCAACGATAGCTACCAGTCCGTGCTCTCCTACGAGAGGTATGAACCACTACCCTCGCACACATGCGCAGCCAAATAGAACTAGGTGTCCGCACATTTGATATCTTATTATCGTTCCTTTTTAGAATATTTAAAATATAATGCCGTGGTGGTACCGGCCTAGAATAGTACTCGCCCATCTCTTGCCGCGGGTGCCGTAAGATTCGGCTAAGGGACCACGTACCAGAAGGTGGGCAGCAGCGCCTTCTGAAGATCGGAAATCATACTGCGCTCGCCAACCGGCCTGCCAAGCGTGGCGAGAATTGACAAATCCCCTCTATATGGGGGAGGCATATGTCGAGCAGTGGAGGTCCAATTGCTGAGAAGAAGAAAATATAGAAGCGGAACCGATTTCGAGAACAGAGGCTTAATTTTTCTGCTTAATTTGAAGTAAGTGTTTAGTTTATTCTTATTTTTTGATGTGTCATGTTCTTTGATACAGTATGCAGTCAGTGGATGAGAGCTACGAGTTTGTTTCGTTGGAAGCTGACGTGGGCATGGCGGGTGGTGATCGGAAGCAGGCGGAAGCCCAGGCTCGGCCAGATGACGCCTCGGTGTTCGACCACTACCCACCGCAATCGCTGCGGGAGCTGGGGGAAGAGAACGGAGTGCATTACTTTGAAGATGGACATTTCTATACAGAGGTCAGTTCGGATGCAGTTTATCAAATTAAAGCTAGCACAAACATGCATATACATTCATCACGGGAAATCCTAAGCTAAAACTCTGAGTGACGTCGCGTTGAATGTGACCTATGAGGACAACGTCGAAGTAGCTGGTGTAGAAGTCTAGTCTGTGAAACCGAATTTTTACATTTGTGACGTCTAAATATTTCCGTATACAATTTTCTATTCCATTTTCTAGATTCAGATTATCCTTTATTAAAACTTCTTCCAGTTCTTGATTTGATGCTATATAAAATAACATACAACACAACTGTGTCATCATATTGAAGTAGTGTATTTAATTTGTACCTTATATTTCAACTTTCTCTTTTTCAGGTGGCTGGCCTTCCTCCTGTAGAAGAAGAAGAGGATGACGATTACTATCCGCCCGTATTCATCAAGAAAAATAGCAAAGTCAAATTCAGGTATATGTTTACTACTTTATAGATAATACTAGCTTTTGTTCGCGCTGTTGCTCGTCTTTATGTGGATACATTAAGTATATTTCGTTTCACCTCCTACCTTTTACCGTTTTCATGAGTAAATTTGGTCATTATTATGACATACTAGCTACTCCCCGCGGTTTTACCCACGTGGTGATGAATAGCGGTGGTGATGATGATAATGAAAATATGCCTATGTTTTAGTCCAGGGTATAAGCTATCTTCATACCAAATTTCATCCAAATCCATCCAGCCGTTTAGGCGTGAAAGAGTGACAAACATACTCACACACTTTCACATTTATAATATTAGAAGGATGTTCATCTGTACATATTATTCATAGGTTCATATGTTATGGATTGCATTTTCAGGTTATGTTGGCAATTTTTCTTGTGTTGAACGAAATCTTATATACATATATAAGATTATCCATGTATGTATTTATAATTTAATTTGGTATTCTATTCACATAGTTTGAAAAATACATTTAAAGTAAAGTCAAACTAGATGCTAACTCTTTTTCTAGTGGAGTCCCGTTTAGTAGAACTGGAGTTGACTAACACAATTATAAGTTGTGTTAGCATCTCTGTTATGTACGATGTCGTACATAACAGTATGATAGAATGTTGAAATAAATTTGTATAATTTGCAGCACGAACCCAATGCGAGTTTTCTCGACGCACTCTGTCCGCGAGTACGACCGCCGCAACGAGGACGTGGACCCCGTGGCCGCGTCGGCCGAGTACGAGCTGGAGAAGCGGGTCGAGAAGATGCACGTCTTCCCCGTCGATCTCATCAAGGGGGCCGACGGATTGGGACTCTCCATTATTGGTATGTTCTATGTAGGAAGTATACACAATTATAATTATACACATGCTATCTTAACAAACGGCACCTCTCCGACACGGATTTCGCCTCTGCATCAGACATATTCAGCAGATATTGTAGCTGAATTGAGACTTCCTGCATGCAATTTGTGCGGGTGGGAGGGCGTTGGACACTGCATCCTTGCCTTACTCAATTTATCTCGCGGAATTAACACCAAACGTTAAGTACTAATACCATTTTGATATGGATTTCACCAAAGTAACGCCAGAATCTATAAAATTTATATATTAGTCAATTTTAAAATATAGATGACAGCGTTGCCAGAAAAAAAAAGCGCTTAGCAACAAGTAAATTAATAATTTCAAAAATTAATTGTAATTAAACGTTCCATTAATTTGCATGCATTTTTAACTCCGTATCAAAAGGGAACGTGTAAGCTACAAGCTGGTATTTATTCTCCAAAATTTGCGGGAATTTTCAGTAATTAATAAATAAAGTGAATTATGGTTTTTTCATATTAGTTATTATTTATTTATTCACGTGCAGCTTTATTATTTTGAAATGATAATTAGGGGATTTGATCCTACACATTGGTATATTTTTCATCCTCTTTGGTCAAACTTGATATAATATAATAATATATAAATTTACTAAACCATATGTTTTATCAAAATTGTTCTTGATAATTCGTTGTACTCCTTTTTTTTATCCCACAGACCCCCGCACTAGGTTTCCCTGTATCGCGGGAGGCATGGACACACACAATCACAGCACACAAACATCCAAGACCCGGGACAAACATCTATACTCATCGCACAAATGTTTGCCCCTGCCGGGATTCGAACCCAGGGTCCCAGAGACACAGAAGTCATGTCAATGACACTAACCACTGCGCCACGGCGACCGTCGTTTAATATGATGTGATATGTTTCGCTCGGATTTTGATAGAGGCCCAATGAACAATTCTTGGGACCTTGTTCTCGCAGGACTTTACCCATAGTTGGCGTCTTATAGCTAAATGATAATTTATTTTTGGTTTATTTTCTATTTATGAAACGCTCTAATTTGTTTACAGGGATGGGAGTGGGCGCAGACGCAGGCTTAGAAAAGTTGGGTATATTCGTGAAAACGATCACTGAAAGCGGAGCCGCTGCGAGGGACGGACGTATTCAGGTCAACGATCAAATCATCGAGGTCGACGGGAAGAGCTTGGTAACTACTATTTAATAATATGTTTTTAAACTGTCACTTTGACTGTATGTGTTAGTCTACACGGTAAATATATCGTTTCCAAAGATTTTTATGTAAATCTTTAGAAATGGTGCAGAATGAGCTAATTACAAAGAAAATACAAGGAAAGGCAATAACCAATTTACTCTCAATCTCTATTGATATTTTTCTTATTCTGTTTTAAGAATTTTTAAATATTTTGCTTTGAAACACGAGTTTGCGAATATGTCCGATGTGTAATAAAACATGGCGTCCCCTGCCATTTCTAAAGTATGTGTTGTGGAAACTGTTCAACGCTGAAAGACTCTTTTTCCAAACTATCTTTTAAAGTTCTTTTGAGCAATATAGGATGATTTGAAGCGATGATAGCTCAGCCGGGGGAGCGTCGCCTGTCAAACTGACGGACACTGGTTCGATCCCCAACAACAGCTTGAGCTTCCGGTAAAGGTAACACCGTTATCAAATTCCCAGCATGGTGGTAGGGTACTTTCGGATACCCGCCTGGCTAGCTACCACCTTCAAGTTTGAAAAACTGTCACCAAAACACATAGTGTTTTCAGGCAGCAGTCCTTGAGAGCCAGTGAGCATTCTAGGTCTAGCGTGATAACATCTTCGACCACATCGTCACTGACCATCAAGTGAGATAGTGGTCGAACGCTAGATCTATACAGTCCTTTAAAAAAATGCCATGGGGCGTCCACAGGTACACATATGGCCCTGCTCCAGTTAGAACCGGCCTGCATCCAGCCTCCATCCAGATCATGGTCAGGTTGTCTGGGCACCTAGTTGGTGGACGTCCTACGCTGCGCTTGCCTCAATTCAATAACATCGTGAAAATATCAGTTCTATGAGATATACAAATTATTTTAATTGTAAAATATACAATGTTTCTATGTATACCAATTGCAGGTAGGAGTAACTCAGGCGTATGCTGCTTCAGTTCTCCGAAACACATCAGGCCCTGTGAAATTCCTCATCGGTCGTGAAAAAGATCCTGAAAACAGCGAAGTGGCCCATCTCATTCGACAGTCCTTGGCGGCTGATAAAGAAAGAGAAGAAAGGTATGTGTTCCCAGCAAACGAACAACATGTTTAATCAAGGATTTTATTTCAAAGTTAACACATCCCAGTCTGATACGAAGTGTGACCAATATACTGGCATATATTTTACTAAAAAAACATCATCACAACTCAGTGATTTCAGTATTTAGTACAGAATCGTTGAAGTGTTAAGATTTCTGAAGGAAGGGTATCGATATTTTAACCTTTGAGCTGTCTATGCGCTTAGACAGCTCGTAGCTAGTTTAGTGAAATGTTTAGCAATTTAGAAATACAATTTTTGAACTGATAAGTTTATTTATATTTAATGTCAAAAGATGCTCATGCTTCGTAAAAAAAAACCCCAAAGACAGTATACTGTTTTGATTAGCAATATTTGAGCATACGCGAAAGAACAGTTACTTTGTTTGAGTTGATATCCGTTGTAAATGTCAGTGTTACACTCGTAATACTGTTTGCACAAATATACTATTTATAGAACAATAAGTGGACGTCGTGTTTATAGTCAACAACTTATGTGAAAAGCACATAATATACACATATAATTATGTGACTAATATACTTGACTCAATATTTTACCTCTATACATTTATATTATTGAACCAATCTCAAGAAAAGAGGTGGTTCCATTTCGGTTTACGTAATATATCTTCTAAATGTATCGATGGACACATCGTGATAGTATATTTGTAGTTGGTTAAAGGATTAACTTTTTCTGAGAATTATGTTTTTTTAAAGCTGTAGTTCTGTATTAAAATCTTGTATAATATCAAAAACATACAGTAAATAAGTGCAGTATATTTTTCACATTCACAGGGCGAATCGCGAACGTCAACGCAGACAGCAAGTGGAAGAAGAAGAATCTAATCAGCCCACACCGGCCGAAGCGGCCGCTTCTCAGACCATACATCCGGAGATTAACGAACTGCGCTCCTTCTTGCATGAGGTCAGTTACTAATGCCATACGACAATCGATTCTTAGAACCGCCGCGAATTGAGAAGGAATACTAGAATCTAACATGTCAAGGTCGTTTTAGGCCATTCCGGAGTCCAGGTGCACACACATTTCGAGGCCTTTCAGAAGTAGATATTTTTTTTTAACTAATACATACTATTCTTTAGTTATAAGCTCGCCCTGCGATTTCTCCTATGAGAACTACGGTTTCTTACATTTTATTGGTAAATAGTGGCCTCTGTGTTATTCGAAAGTTTTGAATATTTATTAATTTTATTTATTTAAGATTATAGTTTCGAACTGAAACTATAATTTATCTCTAGTATAAATTCTCTCCAGTTTAGTTCAGACATTCTGGCCAAAAAGAGTAACAAACATCCATACATTCATCCGCAGAAACTTATAATATGAGCAGGGTACCCAGAAGTAAATGAAATGTAATCCAAGTATTACTATTTTGTGAATTAAAACTTAATTAATCAAACTCAAGATCGCAGGAAGGGGCTAAAGGCGGCTGCTTTGTGGAAAGTTGTTATGGAAATCAATGGGGGAGACGTATGTCCAGCAGTTGACGTTCTAGTTCTGAGCTGTTTAAATCCAACTCAAAATTATGAGCGCAGAAGCGGCAAGAAAGTCTTAATCATTATTTTCAAATATAATTCAATTATAATAATGATGATAGTTCTTGCAATATATTGCGTTGTATAAACAATGATGAGAGTGTAATCAGGCTCCATACATGCTACGGATATAAGTGAGACGAATGGTATTGTAAACTGATTGAGCATTTTGTTATTTAGCTTATGGGCATGGAATCTGGTGGCGGCAGCAGCGATGAAATAAGCAGTCGAGTTCGCGAGTGGTGTTCGCAACGCGCGCCCGACGAACATTTGCGTGTCGCGCTCACCGCCGCCACGGACACGGCCCATCGCGCACAAAGGAAATATGATAAGGTACGCCTGTGCGGGATGCATGCATTGAGCGACAGTCGGCATTCTGGTTCCAGTGGCGAGGCCCGTAGCCGCTACATACGTGATAAAAAAACTATAATTTATTAGGCTAATCACTTAACATCAGGTGAGACAGTTGTCAAACGCAAACTTATAATATGTAAAAAAAAAGGCTAATCGAGTTTAATTAACCTTTTACATATGTACAAATTGTGCTTTTAAATACTATAGCCCAAATTTTTTTAATAAACAACTTACTAAAATTAACTAATATTCTTCAAACTGAAATAGTCATATTCAATTTACGCAAAAATTCAAAAACACCATACAACAAAAAAACAAGCGGTAGCACTCTGGGCACTCCCAGAGTGCTACCGCTTGTTGTTTTGTTTGGCAGAAGTGAAAACTTGAACATTAACGTTGTGCATTTTTGAATATTTTGGAATGGTTAGGGAATAATTTCGCACGAATTGCTTTATTTATCGATATTAAATCTAATATTAGATTTAAACAATGAAATCTTTCCTCTTTTATAATATAGCCGTTTTGTTAACCGAACTTCTTAATTTAACAAAACGACTTTAACAAATAAAACTACCAACAAACGAAAATGTCCCTTTTTCGCAACACATTCCCTCCGTCTTACGAATTCGATGACGTCACGGTCCTGACGTGAGTTTAACATTTTTTCTCCATATATAAGTGCACAACGCCGCTAAAGAAGTTTTCACTTCAAAAATACGCTTAGTCTCTAAGGTGCTCAATTCTGCTGGGAATTATTGCAAGAACAGGCCGGCTATATGTTTCCTTTTAATCCAAAATTTTAATAAAAAGAGTGTTTTCGCAGCCTATTGTAATTAAAACGTGGATGCTTGCGAGCTATCCCGCTGCGCTATTGCTAACGCCAGCATGGAGTGTTGCATCCTGGCAAAGCCGTCATTTGTTTAACCTACATACAGTTTAACTTGCGTATATTAGTCGTATGTGCCAGTGCACATACGACTAATATATGCATGCGCGGACGCGGCAGACAGTGCGTGCTCTGAAATAGTGACTCGATATGTCATGAAACCCGGTTACCGAAAACTACTCGACCAATATATTTTTTTTAAACATTAATTCGATTCGATAATCTGGTAGTATTACTAGACATTAATAAATAAAGGTCATGAAATGAATATAGCATATAGAGAGTAACAACCCACAAACACATGAATAAAAAATTTTGATTATTTTCAAGGCCCTGCGACACGGATATAAAAAATTGGTTGTCTGTAAAGTCGGTTTACGGACGATAGATTTACGTGATAACGTCATAATCATTTATGACTTTGACTTTGACTTCGACTTTGACTTTGATTATTTTATGTAATACCAAACTCAGGTGGAACGTTACGCGGAACGTTACTATTTTTCATGAGTGTTGCTGGTATTCATCAATTTATAAAACGTTATCACGTCAAAAAGATATTCATATTTAAAAATTAGATTAGATTAGAGTATATATAAAAAATGAATAAAATACACAACCTTAGGGCAATGAATATATCTTTAGTCTTTTAGAGTAAGCCAGCCCAAGTCGGTAGACAGGCGAATGCTGATTGAATGATACAACTCAGGGTCAATCATTGTTAAAAGTGTCTGATAGTCAACGAGATCGTTCATTATTTTATATAGAAAAACGATGTCGGCAACGGTTCTCTTTTTGTCTAGCTGTCATAAAATTGTAGTCTAACATAGTAAGATGATAGATGTTCACAACGGTTATTGGTAAAATACAGATGGTATGGAAATCGCTTTTGCACAGATTCTAACACGGTAACTCGGTAACTTCGTTCTGGGTTGTAGCTTATATGGGCTTTGCTTTGTTCGTAACCTACTTGTGTACTATAATACTCAAGTAGGTTACAAACAAAGCAATTGATCAATATAAATAACTACCGTAGCAAAATCAAATAATGTGTATGAACATTTTAATGTAGTTGTATTTTAGCATTTTATGTATTGTAAAAGTAACAAAAGAAGGATGTGTATGTAAACAGGAATGTTTATGGTATAGGCTCGTCGTGCGTTGCGCGAGTGGCGGCGGACGCGCGCGATGGTGCGCGCGCGCGAGGAGTGGTGGAGCGGCGCAGTGCGGGACGCGCACCGCGAGTACGGCGCCGCGCTCGCCACGCTGCACGAGCGCGTCGCTCGGCTCGAGGTGCTGCTGCTGGTGAGTACGGTGGCGGCGCGAGGAGTGGTGGAGCGGCGCAGTGCGGGTCTACGGAACGGAATAAAATATCAAAGAATGTTATTCTTAATCATAACATTGCATGCAACAGATATTATGTTAAAGTAAATTGTACAAAACGATGTTTATTACTTGAGAAGATTACGACTAGAAACAAATATTTAAATAGTATTTTGGGCAAATTTAGTAAACTACCATTATAAAACATATTTTTACACTGTTTTCTTTGTTTACAAAATATATCTAAAGATTTTGGAACAGAGTATAGTGAAATAAATTATAAAATGCTTAGATAATTGTGTGGGCAGGAGCTAAGGAGGAAGGCTAGGAGCATAAAAAAATACTAGGAGGTTACGTTGCAAAACAAGCAAAAGTGGCTAACATTATATATTACATTTGTTTTTCCCTTAGGAAACACAAAAGAAGGCAGGTCTTCCAGTGATGCTTCCGCATGAACCATCGGCGAGAAGAGAAACACCTCCCTTACCACGTCGACCTGATCCAGACCCATTGCTCATAAATGGTAAGCTATAATTACGTATTGTTGTAAACTTTCATGGCTCTTCATAATAATATATATTGCTTAACACGGGAAACGCACCATAATTTTGATTTTGATTGAGTTCTCGATATTCCAGCGCAGTTCCACGCACCAATATTTTCAAAAGAAATATAAAAAATTCAGTCCCATTTTAATGATTTTTTTATGGCACCAACCTGGAAGCTAGCACCATCCTATCAAACATTTTTTTAAAATGTTTTACAAATGACTGAATTATGCCTCAACATTCAAAAAACTGTATACATTCGAATTGATAAACTCCTTGTTTTTAAAGTCGGTTAATAAGCAGTAAAGAAAAAAAGAAAAGCAGGGTAGACATCATAGGTTGGATGTCCACTTCACTGATTGTAATCTATCAAACATGCATAATGTGCATAATATTCACCTGGGTGTATTTATATAACTTTCTCTTATCTTTAACCAACTACAAGTCAAATCAGGACAAAACCCTATGTGTAATCCAAAGAAGCTGTTACCATTCCGAATTGAGCCGCTTCATAAAGTGTCAATCACGCTCTTATTTCGAAACGTCTTGTTTTTATGCGTATATTATAACTTAAGTAAGCACACTTTCTATGCCTGTACAAAAATACTGATTTTACAGATCCATGGAGTTCAGATAGCGATCTCTCCGATCTCTCCCCCGTTGAGGACGAATACGCTAAAGTTGACAAGACGCGTCGCGAGCCTCCAGACATAGGAGACGTGACGGCGACCCCGTCTAATGACGTCACACCCCCAGTTTCGAATGCTACGAGCTCTACGGTGACATCACAGCCACCGGAAGCTCCTATTGCCGTCTCTGAGGCCCATGCCGCTTTCGTCAGACTTACTGCTACAACAACCACGCCAGAAATCACACAGTCGCGCGTAGAACCGTAAGTTTGAAGATGATTTTACTTTATTATTTGACTTTTTTATATACACAGCTTTTCTGTCTTGACCGAATTTTAAGCCGAGTGGTCGTGTGATAATCATAAAAAATATTTCAATAGAAACCTTTCAATGTTATTCAAATCATCATACATGTCTGTAATGAGAGCCCGATGCATTGGCATATAAATTTCGTAAATTATCATTATTATCAAGAACTTGTTCAAATCCAAGTGATCATAGGATCACATTATAATCTGTTAGTGTTGCCTAAGTAATGCTTACCTCACACTAACTTTTAATGACTATTTAGTTTTTGTAACGGTTCGGTGCCGTATATGGCAAATAGTAAGAGCGATAAATAAATGAAGGAGAAATACCTATGTCCTACTGCTAAAACGACGACGACGAAATCACACAAGTGACGGAACGTAGAGTTGATTGTTGTTGATGTCGTTGATGTCTATTTATGTCGAATGACAGTTGTTGAGTTGTTGACTGGTTTGACCACAGAAAAGTGTCGGCACCGTGCGAAAGCGACAGAGCAGCACAGTGCGTGTGCGCGAGCGTGAGTGGGGCGAGCACGAACGGGGCGGGGCCGGCGGTAGCGGGGGTGGGGGCGGCGGGGGCGACCCGCGAGCTCGACGCGGCGGTGCCTCGCGGCTCGGCGCTGCTGGACACGTCGGCGCACCGTGCGCGCACCGACCTGGCGCGCCACCGCCACCACTCCACGCTGTCCTCGCACTCGCCGCACTCGCTCAGCAACGCCAGCTCGGTCAGTAGTCCACACCTGCCACTGCCACGCCTCACGCCACCTAGTGTAACTTGGTGAAGTGTCGGCGGGAAGTGATACCGGCGGTATATATCGCACATCGGCAATCTTCGCATTTCCGAATACGACCGAATGCTGTTGAATATAATAACTCCGCCTTCGCCTAGTCAAAAGGGGTTATCTTGGGTGTCCAGATCAGCCATTTTGAATCGCGCGTGAACTATATAGAGCTGTAAAACTAACATTATGTTTAGTATACGTAATATAGTATACGAAATTAGTATTAACATAAAGAAAATAAAATACTTCACCTACCGACTTCCGAAAAAGAAGAGGTTCTTATAGTATTCGAAAATTCGACTGGGAAACACCAAGTTTGCCGAGACTAAAAAAAATACAAGCACAGGAATATAATTTCTAAATATAATAATCATTTCTATGTTTTCAGGTCGGGGAAAAATGAAATATGGAAATAGAATAAAAAATATATTTTAATAATATAAAATCTCAATTCTGTATACTTCACTATCTGTGCTCTCATTGAGATCAGTATCACTGTCACTATCGTCTACTCCGTGTTGTATTGTTCGATATTCATTCTCACATTTCACTTCTAGATGAATAAATCACTTTAGAAACGGTCGGCTGTTGTATTTTAGAAATTTAATATAAAGATAGAATATTTTTTAGAAATTTAAGATAAAGAATATCTGCTAAAAATACAAATTCATATTTTAAAACAAATAGCTTTCATACCGCTAGTCAATCACTACGATTCGTTAGCCCGTGCACAGTTGACCATACTGTTGAAACTACTAGAATTTCGTCAGTTTTCAATACATATTCGATGAAGGGTCCACAAATCTTCATAACCATTTCACAATACTCTCGATTGAAAGATTAATATTTCATTTCCAGTACGATGGTCTCGACGATTCGTACAACGACTCGGCAGATGAATCGCTTAGCGAATCGACGTCCGGAGCGCCCACACACGCTGGTAACGTAAGTATCGCTTTACTTAGTCATTTAAAACGACCTGCAAATATCGAACACATAAAAAATAATTGCAAATGTTGTTAAGATCGTGTTCATCGCACGAATATGAAGAAAAAACTCGAAATAGAAATTAAATAAGCAACGAAAACAAGGTATTTACAGTGTTTAATTTAAACACTGTATGAGATCCCAGCATGGCAGTAGGTTACTTTCAAATACTCGCCTGGCTAGCTACCACCCTCAAGTTTGAAAAACTGTCACCAAACACGTGGTGTGTTCTGGTCTAGCGTGTTAAATCTTCGACCATATCGTTACTGACCATCAATTGAGAAAGTCGTCAAACGCCAGATCTATACAGTATATATAAAAAAATAAATTTGTCTCTGAACTTGTCTGAACGCAGTACTTGTTTTTGAGTCGGTAGGGACTGGCTGTCAGGGCCGTCTCGCTCACTCGCTTCTGTTTTTCGCATAATTTTTCCATCTAGCTTACTGTGGTCGATGACGAATTGTTTGTGCGTGTACCGCACAAACAGTTCGTCTGTAAAGTTTACAGAGTCTTACTTCAAAACCACAAAGATAGCTACGCGTACTGTACAATGTTTAGCGCACTAGAGATGCCTCCCCCGTTCAACTTCAAAAGGAACAGTTGGAAGACGCCTCATACAGCATACTCTTTACAACTTAATGAGCTCATAATATCCACTTTATGAGTGTCGGCCGTTCTGACGCCGTGTGCAGAAAGAGGTGTATCAGTCAGGAAATTGTGTAAATAATTTTGTGGCTTACGTGCAATTACAACATAGCTTTAAATAATATTTCAGCAAAGAGACACAAGACAAAGCTGTGGCAGCTCTATAGGCAGTGCTGCCGACGATGGCATATACTCAAGAGATCACAGAATGCATCCACTATCAGGTATATTATCCATGAAAACGCTTTAGCAAATTATAATTAATAAACATATAGAGTGATGACACACTGGGCACTAAAATTACCGTTACTTAATATAATATAATCATATTATGATATATTAACGGAGAAATTTGACCAACATGGCGAAGTTCTGGATATATTTTTCATCTTTTACTCAATAATTAACGTAATTTTAGTGCAGTTTGTTCTTAATCTTGCGATGTTGCAAACGCGCCTAGCAACGCTTCTGTGTTTAACATCACAAAATTTTAACCACATTATTGCAAGCTTACACCCCCACTATATTTAGGTATGTGAAATGATAAACATATATTATGGGTAATCGTTGTGTGAATTCACTTCATTTGTACGATTGAACATGGGCTTTGTGAAGTTTTGTCTCATCGCCGATATATAAATGGAATAATTATAAACATCTAATTTGTAAGTACACAGTGTATTTTTTGCTATATATGTAGTCTCTTCAACAAATCTTCAAAAGTTTTTTTAAACTGTAGCATAAAAAGCGATTTTATCTTTACCTGAACACGGCGATGATGGTGTCGGGATAATGCTACCCCAATAACGACATGCATCTGGTTCGTAATGTTAAGCAATAGCTGAAAAATTAACATGAGTCTTGGTTTGTCAGTACACTGACAGTGCCCTGCTTGACAGCATTTCAAATGAAATCGACAAACATATCTGGATATAACGTCTCTTATATTTAGCGAAGTGCCGTGGTGGTACCGGCCTAGAATAGTACTCCCCCATCGCTTCCCGTGGGTGCCGTAAGAATCGGCTCAGGGATCACGTACCAGAAGGTGGGCAGCAGCGCCTTCTGAAGGTCGGAATTCATATTGCGCTCGCCAACCCGCCTGCCAAGCGTTGCGAGGATTGGCAAATCCCCCCTATATAGGGGAGGCATATGTCCAGCAGTGGATATCCATTTTCTGAGAAGAAGAAGATATTTAGCTCCTACATCTAGAGACTTAACAGAGATAGATAGTCCCGATTATGACATGAATCCGGCACGGTAGGTCCGCCGGCATCGCTAGCTGAACAACTGAAACAAGTATTGGCTGAACGCGAACGGCGTCTTGCGTCCGGCCCATCCCCTCCTCAGCCAGACCCTGTGCAACTCACCAATGAACTAGTCGATGAAATCCGACAAGCGGTCAGCGAGGCCAACGCAAGAGGTTTGTATCACACACATATCGACATAAGCACTGCTGATAAATGACAACCGTTGATGATGCAGCTTAGATGATTTCTATGGTTAGTCCAACTTTTTGTATTAATTCGTGAATTTGATTGATTTTATTGTTATATTTTTACCATTATTATAACTTACATTCATTGACGAAGAGTTCATGTGAGCTGCACACAGATTCAAACAGCAGCTAAAATGGTATTTTATGATATGCTGAGGATTTAAATTATACTTGTAAAATATGATTTATCCAGGTACCTGGTCACTGGTGGTGGCAAGCTTACTGACATTGCGTGTTAGCTTCTGATTGTTTTGGTTATGGTCTTTCATTTTCATACTTCTTGTTTTATTCTGTTTATTTATGTATAACATATCATTATCTTCATACTGATTTATGAACTTTTTAAAACTAAGTTTAGCTGCATGCTTACCGGCTATCTTCACCCATAATGTAGTGTCACTTAATTACGAACCACCAATGAATAGAATAATGAGATGAATTTCATTAAATGAGAATCATTGGATGGAAGAACCAACGATAATGTAGATGAAGTGAGATTTAATTACGGGTACAAATAGCCAGTAAGCCTGCTGATTAGTCGAACAACCTATTCCTTGAAGGTGGTTATGTAGTATGCCTAATTTGCAAAGAAAATATCTATGATCTCTCCATGGGTATCAGATTTTAATGAAACCTTTGTTACATGCTGTTTTATATAACTGTTACTTGTTAAGAAATCTTCTGCACTTTGACACTTTCCTAACAATCTACAAAAGAGAGACCACTCTAAGGGTGTCAGTAAGGCCACGAGCAACTCAATATAATAGAACCTTCTACTGCACCATGCTAATAACCATTTGTAAGAAATAAGTTGCTTTCTCAAACAATATGTATTATTCGATACTTTTTTTATTTCAATGAGTTTGTCCTATTTCTTCAACACATCTCGAAAAAAATAACTAAGCATGCCTTAAACTTGCACACTAAATCATATAGCAACGATTTTACATTCTGAACTCTGTATTGAAATAATCATTTAAAAATCTAAATCATCCTTTTGAAATTACTCGGTTCTTTCTTTTATGTAATTAAATTCATAGCAGGAATCATAGTCATTTACAGACCCAAACATAGTGACCAATTCAACCTTGAGTGCTACTCTGAATTAGAATTACGGGACTCAATGCTACCGACTGCGCCACTTACATTCTGAAAATTAAATAATACATAATAAATTAGTCAACTTTGAACACTTTTCTCAGATTTCTATAGATAGTGAAATAAATAATGTATTGGTTCTACTACGTTTTTCAGTGCGGTGAGTGTTGTTACTTACAGATTTTCTTTATATATACGCCATATTTTAAGACAATTTGCCGCTACACACTGCCAACGAGAGAGATCGATATTGTATTTCTTTTTTTATGTCCTTGAACGTCGAAGAAACTGGCTAGGTGCGCTTCGGAACAACCAATATACTGACTTAATACAGAAATATTGGCAAAACTAGGGTTTTAGTGACCATTCAAAGTAACAACGACTTTCGGGTAACATTGAATAGGTAATAATTAATTAATTTAATCGCGAGTGAATAGGTTCCTTCTAAGTTTGCGTGCTCCACCTTAGACCGCGTCGTCGCTTAACATCAGGTGAGACAGTGGTCAAACGCAAGCTTATAATCTTTAAAAAAAAAAAAAAGTTGAATAGAGATTTTTCTTTTAGAGATTATAAGCTTGCGTATGACCACTGTCTCTCCTGATGTTAAGCGACGACGCGGTCTAAGGTGGAGCACGCAAAGATATCGGGAAGAAGAACATCCTTTGTTTACTACTTATTTGATTTGAATAATATTGAACCGTTGGTTCTATGGCGCATTTGATTTTTTTTCAAACATATAAACGTTCTGGTTCATATAATTACAATACACACGTTTGGAGAAATAAAAACTAATCCACTAACAAGTTTTATTTAAAGTTATTCGGAAATTCAAAGAACTTGCATGTCTTATTCCTATAATTTGCCCAGTACATTTCAAATTACGTTGACTTCTATCGCAGCATATTTGAAAGCAGTATTATTTGTTTTTTTTTTTCATTTAAAAACTTGTTTTATCATGCCAATTTAACCGTATTTGTTGGTGCTGAGTTAAGAATGAATTTCCTCCCCTCGACCTGTATTAGTGATTGTGAGCCATAATATGGTTGTAGTGAAGAAAGCTCCGGCTTGCGTAGTCGGCGGGGAGGTGCCATGGCAGCCGCTGTCCAGCGCCGTCTCGGAGGCGAGCCTCACGCCGCCGCCGCCGCCGCCCGGGCCTAGCCACTGGACTAAGCAACAGGTCAACTTAGCTTTCATTTTTTCCATTTGTTATTTATTTACTTTTGTATGTGTTTTTAGAACTCCTCGGCCACGTTGTGCTGTGATAATTAACTGTACGTCTGCCCAAAGCAGCAGTACCACTGGGATCTTATAAAATGCATTGAACTATGGGCAAAAAACCCAATGCAACCAAACCAAACACAGAAGCTTCTTTAGCCATTCCTGGCCAAGAAATCTATATTCTGAGGCCCATACTCAACACACACAGAGAAAGGAAGTAGAAGAACTAGCGGACTAGGAACAAAAATAAATGACTCTAAGTGCAGTATTTTCTGATAATCTGAAGGTGTGTCTCTTAGTCGTTAAAATGCATGTGGCGTATGCACTTTCAGGTATGGCAGTGGGTGGGCGGGCTGGGGGAGGGGCTGGAGCGGCACGCGGGCGCGTTCGCGGCGCGCGGCGTGGACGGCGCGCTGCTGCTCGCGCTCAGCTCCGCGGACCTCAAGCTGCTCGGGCTCGGGGGCGACGACCGCCGCCGCCTCAAGCGGAAACTCAAGGAATTGCGCTCGGCACACGAGAAGCATTTAAAGGCGCTCAAAAAGGCAGAGAAGAAGGCCAAAAAGAAATAATTTAAAGAAATAAATACTAAGGCGACCGGATCGCGCACCATCACCAAAGAATGGATCGGTTCACGCGGGTTTACTGCTATGCTACACTTCGAAATCTTCAAATCCCTTTGTTATATTTCTCACATTCTACTCTTCCGTATTTTTCGGTGAAAATTCTGTAATTTGATTTTCATTCTATCACGGCAGTTTTGAATTCGCGTGAGCAGATTCCGATAATTCGAATGTAATAATTATGGTAGCTAAAATAACTGTACCTGAGGTTCGTTCTTCCGAAACGTGGTTCCGATCTTCTCCTTTCGTGCTAGTTCTTGCCTATCGCGTCTCGTCTGAACCTCGAATTCGACGGTGGACAAGTTTCATTCTAAATTAATTTAAATCGATTTGTAATTACTTGAGAATAATAATCGAGTGAGTGAAACCATAAATAGACACGGTCGACTTTGTGAGCTGTCTGCGTGGTAGCGAACAGTGTGCCATTTGGCTTAGAGATTAGTGACGTTAGTGCTGCTAATGCTTCAAACGAAGTAACGAATAATAATCGAAAATTAGACTTAAGTGGACATAAAATGGGACATATAGAATTCATTTAGCCAGACGAAACATATTCGATTTCCTTAAATTATATTTTGTTGGGAAATTGTCTTCACTGTTCCTACATTTTGTATTAATTGTGTCAGGTTTTCTTTATCGCTATGGTGTTGTTATGGATGACTAGGCGACTATGGGAAAAGCACTGGCTCAATCTAGTCATAAGAATGAATTATATGTTCTAATGTCATGAATTACTATAACATTTTCTCTTAAAAATTCAAATATTTAAGATTTAGTAAATAAGAATTCATAGTTAATGGTAACAATATAATAATATATACTACTAATACTAACTAAATATGTACTGTTGCAATTTATTTAAGGCATTTGGAACAATGCAAATATCGTTTTGTATTCTTTGTGGCATTTATTTATATTGTAATTGAAAGATATTGCACAAGAGTACTTAGTTGCATGGTGACTGATTTATTTCTTTATTGTCGCCGTTCTTATAGTTGATCGTATTTAATTAAATTGTATAGTGAAGTTATATTTATCCTTGTGATCTCATGTCTTGTTTCAAGTAATATATATCTCTCTCAAACTGTACATTATTTATTTGCCACAGTCACCTGAATTCTAATGTAATATTATGCAATATTCACAATGAAACACATTCCAAGTAAACTCTCAATTTAGTTTCTCTGTGTGAGGTTTTCATGATTTAGTTGAGCTTTATAGATTTCTTAGGCGACATTATTATACCTATGTACGATGTTTCTAAGTGTTAATCTGTGTATTTCTGTGTGATTGTGTCCCTAGACGTTGTGTCGTGTGTAAATAAGTCTCATGTGGATTGGCAAATCTCGAGGCTAGCGCGGTGAGCTTGAAAATCATTGCGTGACTGAATGTATGGAATACATTTTAGGATATTTATTTCTACTAAGATTTAACAACTTATTGTATAAGTAGAGTCCAATAACAATTGCCAAAATTAATCAGTACTTTGTTTACATTTTGTTGATATTGTTTATTATACTTTCCCTTAAATTATATATTTATTTCGGGACCAAATTAATTTATTATGAACTTACTTATTTTATGTATTATGGGTGTGTGTTCAGAAGTTTTCTATTTATAATTTAATAAACAAACCAAAGTCTACATCATATTGTTTTTTACTGTGTTCTGTGTGACTATCATGTACATTTAATGCAAAGATGATGAAAATATAATCTGCAATGTAGATACGAGTTTTTCATTGACAAATTCATTGGAGTCCCTCGCTGTAATACTGCAAACCAGCATCACGAGCTGGATGCTATGCGAATGAAAAAGATGATGGGTAGACCGCTGCGCGTTATACCGAAACCCCCCCCCCCCCCCCCCATGACGACGGGGATAAAAGCCACGGCACTTATTTCCGCGATCAAAACTCCCTGAATAAAGTCTGATTGGGATAGTTAACCAACCGCTATTAAAGTCATAATAAACTGATTTTTATTAGACTTCCTAAAAAGTATCAATATCAATTCGGATGTTTTTATTTTATATGCATAAAAACGTCATTTGTTAAACGATTTAAAAAATGGTTTTTCAATCAATATGATAAACTTGACTTTGACTGGCCGGTTGGCGCAGTTGGTAGCACTCTGCCTTTTGAGCCGCTGGTCCCGGGTTCGATTCCCGGACAGGTCAAACATTGGTGTGTATGAACATGTCTGTTTGACCTGTGTCTGGGTGTGTAAATGTATATAAGTATATATATCAGTCACCAGGTTACCATAATACAGGCTCTGCCTAGTTTGGGACCTGAAGACCTTGTGTGAATGTTAATAAATAAATAAAATAAAAAAAACTTCCGGGTTGGTCACATTTCATCAAAACCTGTGCAAGATTTGTCTTTAATTTTAAAAAAAAGACGTGTGGCACTCGGGGACTGCCGCGGTAAAGCTATTGCATAGATTTTTTTAACAACTTATGCAATTAATATATTAATAACTTATGCAGTAACGCCGATACAACCAATGCTACCTAGAGGCGAGTTGCTGAACTAAACAGCGTGATATCTTTAAAAAAGTCATTAAAAGTTCTGCTATTCATCGATAGATGGCAAAACTATAAAGTATCACCGCTGTGCCGGTCGGAGTGGGGGGTGTTTGGTTATTTTCGTTACGGAATTTCTGGATTCGGTCTCCACGCTTAAGGCCCGCGATAGAAGCTATGCAATAGCTTAAAAGTTTGTAATGTTCGACATATAAGTAGTGGAAGTTGGTATTTTTTATACATTTTCAAGCTATATAAGTACATAATACGTACCTATTAATCTTTAGCGTTTACACCAAAACATTTTTTTTAGAATAGACAGACGTTTCACCTCTATTCTCACATGATATTGAGCAACGATGACGTCTACGATGATTCACATTACCTAAAAGGTACCTCACATTCGCCTGAAGACACCCAAATTGTATATGCAAAATCAGATTTGAGCTATAAATTTCACTGGCTGTATGCACTATGAATGTGGAAGCAAAGCGCTCCGTGCTATAGATAGGAACTTCTAACATGTACCTACCTATGGATGTCGCATTGCCGTCCTCCTCATCGTTATCAGATGGAATGGTGATTGAGGAAATTATGTAACTGGAGCGCACTTTTTTTATACTGTATAGATCTAGCGTTTGACCACTATCTCAGTTGATGGTCAGTGACGATGTGGTCAAAGATGTTATCACGCTGGACCTAGAATACTCACTGGCTCTTAAGGACTGCTGCCTGATCACACTATGTGCTTAGTGACAGTTTTTCAAAGTTGAGGGTGGTAGCTTGAATGGTTATCTGTAAGAGATTGCTTGAAGCAATAAGGTCGCCAATTGTACTTTGGTTACGTGTCTTTTTTATATTTATTGTTTTTTGTGACCAGTGTGGAATAAAATGTTTTGTATTGTATATTTATTTATCTATATTGTAACATTTATTCAATGGACAATGTGATACTAAACTTCATGACCACATTGCATATAGACAGCTTTACCATAGATTGTATCAACACCTCAACATTGTATAGGCTTGGAAGTCTCTCGGCTCAGTCTTGTTACCACTGTGGTCCCTAAATCTACCTGTTGCTAAGGATATATGTTGAAATATCTGATACTGTTAAATACCCTTTTTGTTTGATGGGGGAGGCATATGTCCATCAGTGGATTTCTTATGGCTGACATGATGTTTGGATAATCACTAAAGCATGTTAATAAAGGCTTGTAATGAAATGTTTCATTTGCAACAAGGGAATGGTTGCACTCCATAATTTACAAAATGGCTCCATTTTAAATAATAATAAATCCAGTGTAATGAAGAAAACAAAAAACATGACACATTTATGATCTCAAAATTTATTTTCAATTTTCTTATTTTTATTTCTATTCTTTTTTTTCTTCTTGAACTTGTTAGTTGGTGGAGAAGCATCATTCTGTTGAACTTTTTCATCTCCATAGCTTATAGAAACAAATGCTCCAGGTTTCCTCTTCTGTGGTACTTTTACTTCCTGTACCATATCTGAACCTTCACTATTTTCATTTAACTCTTTAGCTTCTTGACTTATCTCCTGCTCATCAGAATATTCCTCTTTCTTAATCAAGTGACTCTGTCTGTTTAGTGTAACACATGTTACCCTGCAAGATGCATTGCATGAACATATTTCGGATAATTTAGAATCATCTACAGACCACACCTTCAGCTCTCCTGAACTAGATGCTGAATACAACATATTGTTTTCAAAATGCAAGCTTTTAACTCTTTGATTGTGAGCCTTGTATGTCAGTGCTTGAGTATCAGTAACAGTCAATGTTATGATATTTCCATTTTCTAATCCAACATACATTCTCTCATCATTTATCCATTGCACTGTAGTTGGTTTTGATGTACAGGTCATTCTTTTTTCGACACCAGCTTTACTTATCGTCCAAACATCTACGGTCTGTTGAAACACTAGTGAAAACCTATCACCACCTGGGGAAAATTTGATTTCTGTGGGTAGTTGTACCCCTTTACTAGCAAGGTTTGTTGTAAATGCTGGACGACCTTTAATTAAATTCCATGTGCGTAATGTCTTATCTCCACCAATACTGAGAGCCAATTTATCTGATGGGTGAACTGCTATTGCTGTTACGGGTTGACCTAAAACAGAGAATAAAACATCTGTCAAGTAATCATACTTGTAAACAAAACTAAAAATATATATATAATAACTTATGGATGAATTGCATTAATTTACCTCCATGTGCTTTTTTCCATATCTTTTCAATCTGCCAATTACCAGTTCGAGTTACTATGATAGATCCATCATCACTCCCAGTCAAGAGATGAGTAGCACTATGGGTGAAGGCTACACAGTTTATAGTGCCATCATGGTTCATTAAAACTGTGTGCTCTTTGCGACTCTTCAAATCTATTACAACAACTTTATCATCAGTGCCGCCAGATGCTAAGAACTTGCCAGCTACTGAAACACAACGCACTGATGCAGTATGTGAATGGGTTGCGAAAGTTTGCTTCAACTTTTTCTCCTAGAATGGAAATAATAAGAACATAGAAATTGTTAACCAAAGCATTGAGATTGATGGCACTATTCATGAGTTAGGTACTACAAACACTTACAGAGTCATCTGAGCGAAGTGAATATCCTAACAAGAAGCCTTCATAGGTTCCCACAACTAATTCGTCCATCTTTAATGCAAACTTTAGAAGTCTGTTGTCTGAGTTCAATGTTGGTAAGTATTAGCACAATATCAGAATCATTGAATTTGAGGCAATTTTATAACCTCAAAATTTTCACGCTACATCCACTGAGCATTCCATTTATACGATAGTATCACTGATTATAAAGGATAGTATTTCTGTCATTCTTTAATCTTCTTATAATACTCCGTGCTACATCTAACCATAGATAAAACCTAATTATTCGTGCAAACAGTATCGAATCCCGGCCCTAAACATGGCGGCTATGGAAAGGGTTGAAACAAAAAGTATCGATATCGATACTTGCTTCTCATAGACAAAGACTACATTATAAGGTTCTTCCATAATCTTAGATACTTTTTATAAGCAAAGTAATGTCATAAAATCGTCGTCTATTCGTCCTAGTCGTCAGTAAATTCTGACTAGAGGTATTCGATATACATCGATGCATTGAAAACATCGATGTTTACAATACGATAAATCAAATCGATCCGATGTTTTCAATTGCTTTCTATGTACTCGAAGTATCGATGTTTTTTTCCAGTTTTTAATAGAAAAACATCGAATCAATTATAACCAATTTATTCCATAAAAACTCAAGTATGACCACTAAAAATTTACCTTAAATCTTTTTTTCTATTTGTTCATTAAAAAAAGAAAAGTTTTAAATATATCAATGTTTGAATTAGTGATGGTTTGCATGAAAGGGTGTGTTGAAGTAGTATATCTGATCGGTGTCCTGTGAATTATATTTCTTAGTATCTGTTGTTATAGCGGCAACAGAAATACATATTATGTGAAAAGTTCAGCTTCAACTGTAAATGTTACCATTCATGAGATACAGCTTGGTGACAGACGGACAGCAAAATTTTAGAAATAGGGTTCCGTTTTTACGTTTTGCGTAAAACGTTTCGCTACATACAGCCTGGAAGACTATCAATATTTTTTTGCCATGCCCCTGGGGCGCCTGAGTATGCCGATTGTTTCATAGAAATTAATGAAAGATAGGAACCAAAAACGAGTCTTATTGAACTATACGCTTAATTATAAAAATATACTCACTAATTATTAAAATTAAGTACACTAAACTATTACTGATCTTATATTGCACATAGTTATAGTAGTGCCCCGCGCAACTGCATGGATTACAGTTTTCCCACTCCCAGCAGTTTGAGCGTGAGGCGGTAATAGAGTTTTTTTGAATTATTTGCTTATCCCACGGGAACGGGATTTTTTTTTTACATATCATAAGTTTGCGTTTGACAACTGTCTCACCTGATGTTAAGTGATGACGTTGTCTAGGATTAATTATTTTCGGGACGAAAAGTAACCTATGTGTTATTTAGGGTCTCAACTATCTCCATACCAAATGTTATTGAAATCAGTGCAGCTGTTTGAGCATGAAGGAGTAAGAAACACAAGCCGAAAGTTTGTAACTTCCGGCTATATAATAATAGTGGGATAATATAAAATGGTAAATTTAAGAAAAAATGTGATCTCTGCCTTATTGGACTCTTCCCGCCTTTATTTTTCCATCAGCTGCACCCCGCGTTAACACCCGCGTGATGATAACGAACTAATACGATGATGAAAAGTAGACTCACATTGATGACACCACGAACGAACTTATCGAAGTATTTAAATCCATGGATGACACTTACAAATAACGCGTTCTATTGGTATTTTATCTGTAGACATATTTTCATTAATATTTATCTATGCATTATTATCCTTAGTCCGTCTGTGGAGGAAAGAAAAAACTTAGTTGGATTGTAGTGGAAATACAATAAAAATATTTTTATAGTAGTAGCGAATGGATATCATTCATATTTTATTAGAATAAGTCAAATATTATTTCGTACTTCGTTAGAGCAAGTATAATTATCATTCTGGTGTGTTCAAACGTTTTCCACACAGTGCTTTCGTTGTGATCACATATGCTATCGATCTTAACGACAGGCATTATTTTGTTAAAGGATTCCCAAAAGAGGACTTATTTGGACATCTACAAGATGGATTTGGCAGAGACGATGAAGAACGTGCTCGCCAAGAGCTCGGGTAGCTCCAGCGGTGCGTCCGCGTCCGCCAACTCGTCAGCCACGCACCCAGCCGAAGGTTTTGTAACGGAGAAATTGTACATGCTACTGCAGCTTTACCTGCAGAATAAAGGCTGGAGCCCGAGCATAGAACTATTGCAGTGCTTCAGTGATCTGAAAGAGTCTTCTATGCTTCCCAGTGCTTCGTATTTGCAGTGAGTGCTATCATAAGTATTATTATCAGTTCCCACTGAGGTAATTGATTCCACATCACATCGCCACAATCTTCTTATCTAGGTTTTAACAGCAATTAAAAAAACTGAAAGGTTTCCTCATTCTACCGTGTACTATATTTTCTCCTCTCTCCATTTGCCATTATTTGTAAGACCAGCAATACCACTATGGGTAGCACCATGCTCTACTTTATACACTAATAAATTATGTTAGTTTACTGGTAATGATACACTATCCAGAATCCAAACTGATTATTAACTAGTACCTACTATGTTGTAGTCGTAGTGATAATTTATTATTAGTATTAAATATAGACTTCACGTTTATAAATTAATAGGTGCAACCATAGGTAGAAGAATTATGTGTATTTTATTTGCCTCAGGCTATAAATAATTAATTTCTTTCAATACATGTGACTGTGTGCAATTGAAAACAAATATATACATTGTGTTAACACTAACAGTAAGGAAGGTTTGATTCTTATTAGTTTAAATGCCATCAATCAAGATGCAATAATAGTGAATGAGGTAATAATTCAATTGCATTTTTTTTTTCTAGTTTGTTTTGAGGCTCATGGTGTTTATATGTTAATGCAAATATTCATTTCAAAATCAATTATAGACTGTACAAGACAACAATTAAATATAATACTCCTGCTTCAGAACTATGCTAGACCACACATTGCACAATAATCAGTTGCAAAATTAGACCAGTATTTTTGGAATTGCTAGTCGACGACCCACAAAGATCCAGTCACTGGATCTCATTAATTGTTTTAACTTTTACTAAATACATATCAGTGATGTGACTAGCAAGCCTGCCCATTATCATTTAAAATTATCTACACTACTGCTTTAGTAAATCAATACATCAATTGTATTTTCCATCTCATTTCAGTCTTGCTACATCTGACCTATAAAATCAACCAAGATTAAAGAATTAACATTATAATTGGGATATTTACCATGTATTTTTTTTTTTTTTTTTTGCAGCATTTACATGGAAAGCATCTCTATGCATCAATATTTAAAAATAATGACATAATAAATACAGTGTTAATATCTTGATAATGTTCATTCTTGTATAGGTGACGGTGTCAGTTTAAATACTTATATCATGCTCACTGGATGGTATCATGAATTTGATAATAGGTATATATAAAGGTATTATACTAAATAATATTATACTAAATACTAATACTCCCCTCATTCACCATGCAGTTATGGATATCTCTCTTAATAGTTAATAAATTCAAATAAAGGTAGTGTAATTATTCCAAATCTTTTTATTCCAGAATGATGGCTTCCAGAGTAGGTCTAGACACACAAGGTAGACTGATATTGAGAGAGAATGGTAAAATAATATTACCATATGAACATTTTGCCAATGCTGTTATGTTGAAACACATGAATGGACCTCATGGGTTGCATCTCGGTGTGGAAGCAACTGTACGAGCTGTAAGTATGTTGGAGATTGTGTTATTTACTAGCTACTACAGTATTTTATTTAAAATATGTGAAGTATTGTCATTATACTCATTATTGTACAATCAAAGTCCAATTATTCAATTGAGGCATCCAGGATTCCTTTATAAAAATTAAATAAAAACCTTACATATTATAAAACAAAGTTCTCTTCCAAGTCTGGTCTGTATGTATATTCACAACATGGACCAATATACTACAAGAAGACTGACAATCGCCTAAAGAAAATTGTACACGGGAAAAACCTCATAATTTTAGGTCATGATTCCGAAAAAGTACTGAATGGATTTTTATGCAGTATTCTTATATCAACAGAGTTATTTTTAAGGAAGTTATAGGTAATTCTGTAAATAAATACTGCCTGGGAGCCTTCATCGAAAATACCGTCTAATCCATTTAGATATAAAAGAATGAATAGTTTGTTTTGTTCATCTTTTATAGGTGCTACAAAAAAGCACTTGATGGCATATTTCTGTCTTTATAGAACATTTTACTGTTTCCCAGTCTATCTTCTACATAAAATGATCACAATAAATAATGTATTTGCAAAAGCTGTTAAAGCAGATAAAGCATTAGTTATTATTATTAAAGATGTTAGTACCCTTAATCCTTTCATCATCATCAAGTTAGCCATAAAATTTCCACTGGTGGACATAGACTCACCCATCGATCTCCACAAAGACCAGTTGGAAGCGGCCCGCATCTAGCCCTTGCCTGCAATCTTAGTCAAGTTCATGTCCTTGCTAATCCATGGTCTCCATTTGAGAACTTTTCGACCCCAAAGGTCATCAGTGCTTCAAACTATGTGCCCACCCCACTGCCACTTCAACTTGCTAATCTGCTGAGCTATGTCAGTGACTTTAGCTCTTTTACAGATCTCCTCATTTATGATTTGACATTGTAAAAAACCCCGACCATAGCTCTTTCCATAGCTCGTTGCGGGTCTTTGAGCTTGTTTACAAGGCCCATAGTTAGAGATCATGTATCAGTTGCATATGTCATCACTGGTAACACACACTGATCAAAGACTCTTGTCTTAAGGCTTAGTGCTTTTTATGGATGAGAAGATGTCATTTCATTCACATTAAATAACCCTTTACGCCATACTGTTTAAATGAATATCTTAGGAGTTATAAAACTGGCAACATTTTATTATTCCAGGTAGTAGAATCATACACAATAGGCAGAGAACAATTTGGCATGGAAAAGGAGTTTATTCTCGAAGTAATACAGAATTGTCCCAATCCTGCTTGCCGCTATTATAAAAATCAATTAGAAATGACACAGAAATCTATGCAACACCTGTCCCAACAACCAACTTATATTCCAGGTAAGAAACAATAGGTATATGTATTTTCAAGTATATTTTTACCTCATGTATATAATATAAACTTAAAATTGAGGAATTCATGGTCATATTTCATGTTCACCTTAAATAATATTTTTACATTATTCTCTATTTCAATAATGTTTATGTATGTAATCAGTTTATTATCTAACGCAGATTTTTCCCATACTTATTACATATTTTGCATGACTGATTTTTTCTCTGATAAAACAGAAACAGATGCAGCAGCAAATTTTCTGTTACAAAAAGTACATTTGTGTAAATAAAGGAGCCAAAATTTTGCAAACCATGGTTTATTTACTGTAAAGTTTTGACCTCAATGCCATTATGCATTGGGAATAGTATCTTTGTGTGGTGTACTTGTTTATTTAAAAACTGTATGACCCCCAGTTTTTCCATAAACTAGCTTACCACCTGCTATGATAACATCATGAGATTAGAAAACCAAAATGAATTTAGACTGAGTTAAAATTAACAATACACAGCTTTGGCCCTAACACAATGTTTATATGATTTAGCAAGCTGGGAACTAAGTCTACTATTCAATATGAAAATATGCTCGGCTCACAAATTACGATTTTGACAGCTTTGGTAGTGCGCTATTTTTATTTCGTCCACATTTAAACCGTTGATTCAATCCTAGATTCAATAACACGTCGCGTTATTTTCCATAGTCAGTTAGCACATAGTGTCAAACGCCCTAATAATCAGGATAGGCTGAGCAAAAATTCAATTGATAAATTCAGGGCACTATGAACTTAGTAGACTATGATTTTTGATGTTTTCTTGCTGGCATCGGCTCAGCCTCGCCAGACTGAACTGAACATTAAATTATTAATAGACTTGATTGACGAAAAATTAAAACAAGTTATTATTTAAAAACGCTACTATATTATGGATGAGTTCATGAGTGATGCATCTATCTAAACTAATTTTATAACCGTGCAAGTAACTGTCTTTGTGTTACGTTTTCATGCCTAACCCGCTAAGACAATTTGCATAGACTTTGGTATATAAATTAGATGGTACCCTCTTGAAGGCTGCTTTTTATTCCGGAAAATGGACAACCGTAATCCACGCGGATTTAACCCAACAGCAAGCGTGCTATAATGTTGATAAGTGAACTCTGAATACTTAAGAACAATTCAGACTGCTCTCTTAGACTACAGATATTATTCGTATTTCTTACATATTATAAACATTAATGTCCACCATATGCAAAACATAGATTGTATTGTCGATTGCGATCATGTCCCTGGCACTGATAAATACATATCAATTTTCAACCTAAACAGACGATTGCCAACAATTGGTTCCGAAGAAATAAATGTGTTGAACACACGCCGACTTTTGTACATGCCTCAAATTAATATACGATTTGCATATACCGGGCTCAAAAAATTAATTAAATAATGATGACTAATAGCCACTTACCTTTAATGTCAATTTTTAGATGCAGCTGCCTCGAATCTGTCCGACAGTCAAGCCGTGGAGCGACTGCTCCGTAGTGCAGCTTTGCCTCAAGACTACCAGCTGCCCCTTGCTCCACATTTAGCTGCTCTTAGTGAGTTACTATGTAAAAATCGATATTTTTTTATTTTTTTATAAACTACTAGCTGCGCCCCGCGGTTTCACCCGCGTGCACTACGTTTTTCCCGCTGACTCAGTTATCCCACGGGAACCATACTTCTTCCAGGACAAAAAGTAGCCTATGTCCTTCTCCAAAGTCCCATGTATCTTTATACCAAATTTTATCTAAATCGGTCAAGCCGTTTTCATGTTATGTCGTGACAACGGAAAACGGGTTTCATTTTTATATATATAGACTTGGTACTTGGTATTGCTACAATGGTAGTGATTCTCGTATTCAACCAAACTAAATTAAATTGTGGGATATAAAATAGTTCTTAAAAAGGTTATATATACTTACCCCGCACTTGTACATACAAAAAGAAAAACCTTTTTTCTAACTTTGAACTTTGTCCGATGTCGGTATTTTTAAAAAATATATACACATCATTAACTAGGCTTTATACATCATATTTTTCCATGTTTTTTAAATCACTTTAAAGTTATAAGCATCACAACCAGTCAATTTATGTGCTGACACTGTGCTTATTTAAAGTGAATAATTCTTCGAAAACTATAAACTTTTTAAAAAAAAAGTATAAGTCTAAAATACATACTCAAGCCATTGACATCAACAAGAATGTTTTTTCTTACAATTTAGAGAGGGATATGAGTTGCCCCGGAACGTTAATTCTATCAAAAAGTTTACCTATAAATCTCACGAGCAGCAACTCTCTCTATCAATTGCATAGAGGGTTGGGAGAAATGCTGAGATAGTAATAAAAAAATGAAACCTATGATTTTCTTCTAAAACACTAATTCTTTCAATTAATTGTTGAAAACTCAGTGTTATTTTTTCTATTATTCTACTATTTTCTTCAATGAAATGTGGTTTGCCTCAAATAAAGATCAATATCAAAACCTAACACAGTTTAACCAGTGTAAAATGGAATAAATGGAAAAATACATTTGTATGGAAAGCGAACCACCTAATAAAATATTTATTACGGAATCAGAATGTCAATTTATGTTACTTTGAAAAAAGAATTTACTTTGACAGCTAATTGTCAACAATATTGTTTCAGTGGAAGCGTTAGCACTAATTTATTATTGATAGAACTAAACCTTGTATTGAGAGCTATCTATATATATATAAATGAAACCCGTTTTCCGTTGTCACGACATAACATGAAAACGGCTTGACCGATTTAGATAAAATTTGGTATAAAGATACACGGGACTTTGGAGAAGGACATAGGCTACTTTTTGTCCTGAAAGAAGTATGGTTCCCGTAGGATAACTGAGTCAGCGGGAAAAACGTAGTGCACGCGGGTGAAACCGCGGGGCGCAGGTAGTGATTGATAAAAAAGAATCTTGATTTCTCGTTTTTTTATTATAAATAATTATAAGGTGACGGAACATCGACCATATCTGTATAGTATTATAGACTCTGTTCAAATGCGAGTCACGGTTTCGCGGACATACAACAAACAAGTTCTAGTGTATGACAGTGAAATAAAATTGTGTAATTCCAGTGAACATTGTAACTGATTGAAGCCCGTATTTTTTAATATTTTTATTATTTAACATATTTTATCTGTATATATAAAATGGGTCCTTAATCCCCTTGGTAACGACATCACGCATGAATGGCTGCGCCATTTTTCATAATTCTTTTTTGTTGTGATTGTTATTGATAGGAGAAGGATCTTATGAAAGAAAGAATAGCGAAATTAAAGCCTAAATTTTAAAATTTAAAAACACTTAACGTCCATATTTTATTTCTTAGTGGTATTCACATTATGAACTTTTCTAATTAGACCTTATTGTGTTTGACATAACTGTCAGTTGTTTGACAGTTGGTTAACACAGGACAACGTCTGTCAGGTCCGCTAGCTGCGCCCCGCGGTTTCACCCGCGTGCACTACGTTTTTCCCGCTGACTCAGTTATCCCACGGGAACCATACTTCTTCCAGGACAAAAAGTAGCCTATGTCCTTCTCCAAAGTCCCATGTATCTTTATACCAAATTTTATCTAAATCGGTCAAGCCGTTTTCATGTTATGTCGTGACAACGGAAAACGGGTTTCATTTTTATATATATAGAATATAAATTCTTTACTTTACCAAACCGGTAATGTCACTTATCCTTCCAATGAGGTCTTGGTCTGACTAAAAAACAGTTTATAAACTGTACATGTTTATAATGTAAATGTAAGAACATTAATATAAACGTCGCGCTAGCTACGGCCGCTGGAAGACACCAGTCTTCTCGTGACCGAAGCCAATGCAACTTTGTCAAAACGACGAGATAAATAAAATTAAACTAAATGTTCTGCCCGATTAAACGTCATACTTATTTAATAAACCATGTGTTCAAATCGTGAGTCTAAAAATTTGTATCACATAAATTTTCAAGACTAAAATATTGACATAATTATGATAAGTAATTTAAAAAAGGGTAGTAATTCGAAGCCCGAATTGAATTTATGGCATACATTTTTAATCTAAGAATTAATCAACTATGACAATAAGCTGTGTGTTAATAATTTGTTGTGCTTGTGAGTGCCTAATCATTCTATCCCAATATATATTAAATTATTTCAGCGAATCTCACAAACGAGAAGTCTGAACGCCGCGCACAAGAGAAGCTATCTCAGCATCAGCAGATGCTTTTGCAGCATCAGAACCGATCACTAGGACACCAATCCTTGGATAAATACAGTCACTCGACACGATCGTCGACTTCATCTCAATCTGCACTGGAACCCAAATCGAAGCATCACTATAGCGACGAACACAAGTTAACTGATTTCTTGAGGTAAGATTTATTAAATTACAATGTTTTAAAAAAAAATGACGACCGTGTTCTCGCCTACCGCTTACGCTACGTGTTTTATTTCTCTGTAACAAATGTTTGTTGCGATCTTAAGTAGCACTATTTCAAAATAGTATTATTTAAAAATGACTAGACCATGTCAGATAATAGAACAATCTAATTTATTGAGATTATTCAAACATGGACCTGGATGCTTTGATTGGCTTTTGCCTTTTTTATGTTTTATTTAGACTAGCAGCTGTTCTTTTTGCACACATTTACATAACAAAATTTAATTTTCACTAACGTAGGCGCCTGAGGTTTCGATCAAGGTACGTTATAGAAACGTCGCACCCGTTATAGATCGTCGTCACGAGATGTCGAAGTGGGAATCGATAAGTTATCTCCTTATTCAACTAGACCGTCATCGGGTCGATATTAGACGATTAAGTATCAAAACCTCTGTACAGGGCAAATCTGGAAAGTCTGGAATCGCTGTCAACCGGTGGTGCGGCCCACACGGAGCGCGGCGGCGCGGGCGTGGGGGGCGCAAGTGCGGGAGCGGGGTCGGGGGCGGGGGCAAGTGCGGGGGGGCAAGAGCGTGTGGTGCGCGCGTTCGCGGAGCTGGCGCGCAACTTGCAGCGCATGCGGCCCTGCGTGCGCCCCGCCATGTGCAAGCCTTACGGGAAGCAGAGCGAACAGCTGCAGAAGAGTATGTATACATAGCCAATAGTTTTTATATAATGGCTTATAAAAGTTTTAGCCAGTAACAATAATTAACACAAGAATACATTGAACATTTTAGATTTTAGTAATAATTCAGTAATTTTATGGTTAATATTGTAGTAAACCCCCTAAGCTAAGGAAGAAGCTTGTGTTTTGCCCTCCCCCAGATACCAAGACATTTTACGATATAGTTCTCGACCTATCTAGTTCACTGGTTATATTCTGATAATTACAGTCTCGGCTCCCTTATCGCGCGTATTAACGCCCTAGAGTGTAATGATCAACAAAGTACATTTGGTGATTAGGATATGAATTGTTTCCAGTTCTGTTGGACACCATCCAGCTGGTGCAGTCCTTGCGCAGCTACCTGCCGCCGCCGCACATCCAGGTCACGTCGTGGAAGAACGACGATAAACTACGGTATGTACTGTACTGTACTTCTCGACACGGCACATCAGACAGTTCCCTTCTACCGCCATGGTCACTCATAGCTCCGACCTACCCGCTACTGCCACTTAAGGTTATTAGAAAAGCTTAAAAAGGGGAGGTAGAAATATACTGTGCAAATTTACATTTTATTATAATGGAAAAACCGCTGCGCTAGGAAATATACGATTTCAGATTTCTTCATACAAATTACGCAGAGTTCTATTTCTTATAATATATTTTCTATATAACCAACGCGGAGTCTTATTTTACAGTTTAACGGTATATGCAAAATCCCTTCTTAATAAAATATTTTTTTTAAATAACTTGTATTCCTTTCAGTTCCAACAACATGGACGAGCTAGAGTCCCGCAAGATAGTGAGCGGCAACTAGCCAATGGGCGATTACGTAGCGGACGGATAAACGGCCCTGTGACGTCACGCTCGTTTCCCACACTTGAAATCGTTGCGCGCATCAATTTAACGGTATTCTATTTGTACGCCTCTCTTTCGATCCTTTACAAACAGAAAGTGTAATTTTCCGAATCTTATCTGCTTCGGTTCGGGAGATGTTATTGGCAACGTAATTTATTATTTACATCTCGACCTATATCGACAGAATTGGCATAGCATCGGCTATGAATATTGTAAGTACATATTTGTAATGTAAAAGCAGACTTTTGTACTTGGTGTATTACGAAATCATTCAAAATCTTATAATGATAATTGTGTGATGGGCGTTCTTGCCAACTTTATAATTAACTTTATTTTTATAATGTATCGTAAAGTTTAATGTTTGTATTCGGCTAATATTATGAAGTTCGATCTGATGTAATTTTAATTTAGAGCCGTGTTTTGATGCGTCGTTAATGTGAATACTTATCCTATTATTCTGAAATTAGTGTGTTATAAGATAGCGGCGCTGTGCGTGCTCTGTCTTGCCTTCCTATGGATACTGGCCAGATATCCATGTGTTGCCACAACAATCGTGTCACGTTTGTCATATCTTAGGTATTCTAAGAATTTTTTGGCTAAGTACGACAGTAAACACAAAAACAATCTTTTGTAAAATCTTTAAATAAAACCCATACAGTTCTATTCAATCACGATTACAAATGTATAGACTGATATCTAAATAAATATCATTAATAATATACTTTTTGTAGGCGTTATACAAAAAAGGTTAGTGAAAAATTTGAGCGAGAGCATTTGAGTTATCTATAGGCTAAACAGCTAGCGGATTGCTCGATTGTTGTAGTAGATCTACTAGCATTTTTTTTTTTTTTTTTTTTTTTTTTTTTTAATATTGGGAATAGGCAAGCGTTTGACCACTATCTCACCTGATGTTAAGTGATGATGCGGTCTACGGTGGAGCACGCTATTTCTTATACTAGTAGATATTATTTATTTTAATACAAGCATCACCCCCATTGAAAATAATGTTATATCACAACACAGCGATTCGCCTAATGCATTAACTTACAATTAATTTTCATTAGTAAGTTAGATTGATGCTGCTTTGTCTGCTTTACTCCATTGACGGCTGAAAAGTCCATTGATGAGGGTACGTCGGAATATACTTATTCTACCACCAAAAAGTCTTAGTCTCAAAGATAGGTCTTAAAGGGCTTCTACATATGGTACGATTGTTGTGGAAAAGCGTTGGCCGAAATCACTTGAGGGTTAATATTAGATGTTTTCTTGTAATATCACTTCCATTCGTTTTAGCACAAACAGTTAAATACCCTTTATTGCATTGTTTCGTTTCATTTTGTTGGTGTTTGCTTACACATTGTTTTTTTTTTAACAAATGTATACTGATTTCTCTTCTTTTGCGTTGTTTATACTAGTAAGTTATCTTTTTAATGTTACGTATATTTATGTAAGGTATATTTTATTCGTCCCAGTTTTATACAACGTTTAGTTAATATTTCAGTTGATTATCGTAAGTGCATTATTTACACTGTGATAGAAGTGTAATAAGTAGGTCTGAGCGAAGTCTTGACATGAATGTAACATAGGATTTTGTAGGTATTAGATCTGACGAACGCACGCATTCAACAGGAATGGCCTTAAACATATTTCAAGAGAACATGATTTTAGTGTTAGTAGAATCGCAGAGAATCATTTCTTTTTTGTTCCAATGTAGAAAAACATGACCAAGTAAACCATATAAATTTAGATAAGTCTGTCGTCGCTTTCTTCGGAGATGCGGACACTGAATAATTCATTTGTTAATTTCTATAACTATATAAGTACTACTATTACTATTTATTTACAACTCTATTGCTAGCGCATTAGTGTACTAGGTCAATAATTCAATCAGGCTTAAGACCTGAACAGTTAGAATTTGTGCAGGTATAAACAAATGGCTTAGAAGAACTTCCTTCGGCACACTGTTACCGATGGGCGGATATGACTAAAACTAATCGAATTGGTCGATTGTCATTCGAGTGATTGATAATTGAATACAATTTTCATTCAGTCGATTGCTTTTTAACAATCGCCCATTGCTACATCACGTATATAAAGTTCTCTGTAATTCTATTCCATGTTCGGGCGTTGTATAGGCTGCTGTTGCTGAAAGCACATAAAGATTGTTACACCATTCAATTGTAACACAATAACTAAGCAATTGAAGTGTCACTTTCTATGGTTTCATAACTTGAATCTCCAGCGTGAGTGCAGTGCGTATATTAAAATTAGAATGTTGATGAGAATGCCGTGTCTTGTCTTGTGAGAGATGAGAGGGTTGGTATCTTATTGAAGACTGCAATTTTTCACCTCTTAGCTAGTGTTGCCTGTGGATATAAGATAAGTTAGTGAGTACATACTGCACGCTGGGAATTACTAAATTATTTTATGCCTCGATTAGACTTATTATTTTTGAGTAGATGTATTATTTGAATTATTTATTAGAAATTATGATATCTGTTACAAACGTCCTCAGCGTGCAGTATAGTAAATAGAACGATAAGAGGAAGTTGAGGAGGATATTGTAGATGAAACAACAACAAAAGTTGCTATTTACTTCCAAATACATCACATCGTGTGAAATAATGAATTACATAAGTTTGTTAGTGCAATAATTAGGCAAAGCCTACTTTAAAAAATTTGTATCCTAGTGCTGTAAATCTAAATTATGAAAATAGATGAATTGTAATCGTCACATCACATTTGAGAGGTTTGTGAAAATGTAAATGCTGTTACTTCTATGTTTTTTTTATAAATATATTAGGGTATATGTTTACTACTATAATTCGTTCTTCATTTGTCTGTTTCGAATATAATTTTAAGCAGCTTTTTATTGTGTTAAATTTTATTATATTTGAATCTGTGTATTGTGAAGCTATGGTGTTCTGTGTCTTGTGACTTCCTAGAAAGGAATAGGCACGTATATGTCGACTTGTGTATTTTTATATATGACCATAATAAATATTTACTGTCCGATTTTGATGAAGAACTAGGAAAAATGTGGCATATTTTTTTAATTACGTCAGTTTTGGTTTACTACCAATTTAAATAATAAAAAGATGCGGAGCCGGTCTCATGAAAAAAAAACTTGTTACATATTTTAGTGCATTAAGCAAATATGACGAGGCTATAGCGTCGATCGACACATACACCCTAGTGTTAAGCTGATTTAACCGTCGTTTATCTACTTTATAAGTATTATAAATTTCCAAAAGAATCTCTCTCTCTCTCTGTATTAGAATAAGCTTTCTAGTCAAAAATTGATTTCATATTTCATTTATATTCATTGGTTTATTGTTTCGGTATTAGAACTGTATTATATTCTGGAGATAAACGCTCGATTATTGGTAGATTGTGTTTGGTTTTCAATGTGTCTCGATCTCATAACTGGCATCACGTTGGATCCTGTCGTCTTGAGCGATATTTCGTTATATTATAAAGCATAATTTTATAGACTCGTTCGTTGTGGCTGTAGAATTAACTTTGTCTCATTGATGTGATTTTGAGTAAAAGTCAAATATTTGACTTAAAGTTTTTGGGCAGCATTTGAGAAACGAAATCTATGTTATTAATATTCCACAAAAGGAGAATGTTATTTATATGATACGAACGGAAACGTGGTCTCTGAATAGCCTCGTGAGCAGGCGCAAAGTCTCACAGCGAGCTATGGGAGGGCTATGTGCGGGGTTTCTCTACGCGAGCGAATCAGAAATGAGATCCGTAAAAAACAAAATTCACTGACATGGCACGGCGGATTAGCCAAGAATCTATGGCCGTTGTGATCGAAACGTTCTCGAATGGAGACCACGGACTGGCAAGCGCAGCATAGGACGGCCACCTACCAGGCGGATATACGACCTGACTAAGATCGCAGGCAATGGCCGGATACGGGCTGCTTCCAACCGGTCCTTATCGAAATCAAGGGGGGAGGCTATGTCCAGCAGTCCTATAGCTGAGATGATGATGATTTATATGATTTGGTAAAAATAAAATTCAACAACACACCAATATGCAAGCAGTTAAAATATAAAAAAAACATCCCTGTAGGTGAATTAGAATTATTATTTTATAAAGATGTTAACAGATGTCGCTGATCGCCGTGGCTCAGTGGTCAGTGACATGCCTTCTGGGTCTCCGGGGCCCTGGGTTCGAATACCATTAGGGGAAAACATTTATGCGATGAGGGTATGCGTTCGTCACGAGCCTTGGATGTTTGTGTGCTGTGATTGTGTGTGTCTATGCCAAGGAATCCTAATGCAGATGCATGAGTGAGAAAAAAAAGAAGTTTGTCGGGCCGTACTACTATTATAACCTATTCGTTTATTAAATAGCCTAAAACAATAACATAGAACCACAACACTACGCAGTGCATCGAACATTGCTTCTTCACCATTTCTTCAGATTTGTATAAAATTGATATTCTAAATTTGTATCAAAAATAAATAAATAACACAAATTTTCTTAACGAATAAAATAAAAATATTGTATGTATTGCTTCCGGGCTGTTTGGCCGTGGTCTATGTGAAACTTGTGTTCCAGACGTTTCGTCGATCACTGCGGTCGACATCTTCAGTGGTTCAGGTCCGAGCGGCGACAAGAGCGTAGAACTCTCCTCCGCGGCGTCTTCTCTGATACTGAGAACTTCAAATTCAAATCGTACTTCAAATTGTACTTCAGTATCAGAGAAGACGCCGCGTAGGAGAGTTCTACGCTCTTGTCGCCGCTCGGACCTGAACCACTGAAGATGTCGACCGCAGTGATCGACGAAACGTCTCGAACAAAAGTTTCACATAGACCACGGCCAAACAGCCCGGAAGCAATACATACTACATGCAACGCCGGCCGTGAAAGCCTTAGAGTTTACAAAATAAAAATAAATCTTATGTTTATAATAAAGCTATTGATTTGTAAATAATAGGGCCAACACACTGTAAGGATAGATACAATAAAGTTTGTAAGGGCTTATTTTAGTATTGTAGAACGCCGACAATAATATCTTGGTCTCGAATTTCATAATTATGTATGTACATGACTACATGAGAATATGTAGATGGCAAAAAGACTGGTATGTTTTATTTCTCAAGGCGAGAGGAACCACATTATATTAAAAAAAGGACTTGTCTGACGTTTTTAAACTTTGAGCGTTATCATATCTAACGTAGGCTGGTTACTGTACCACTCTATATCTTTTATATTTAAGTGATTATGGTTATCTTCAAACGCACCAATAGTTAGGAGTTTCATAAATAAAAATATAATATTACATGTCACTGTCGTCTAAAGTTCAACTGTTTTTCAGTTCATAATGCTGCCAGTGTTACGAGCATGAAACATTTACTAATAAGTAATCGTATTGGTATTTCTATGTAAAACGATTGAATTCAGTATATGGATGCTATCATTAATTATTCAACACATTGCAAGAATGCATAATGTACGTGATAGGATAGGATCACAGACAGTCTCTCCAAACTCCAACTTACTACGCATGAACTCCCGACATTTTGTTGGCTTCTTCACAAATGGAAAAAATGTGCTCACGAAACTCGAGCTGATTATCCCAGGATAAGTTTACGATCCCGAATTCACCATTTCTAGTTCAGAACCTTCTAAAGTGTTTATGGATTAAACACATTTCCACCTGGAGTAGAAAACTTTTTATCATTTAGATATATTAAAAGAAAGATTGTCTGACGGACTCTATTGCTCCTTTTCACCAATTTAATCAATCACATATCGCATCTAATAATAAACCCGTTTATTTATTTAATCCAATCTACAAAAATAAATTATACTCACAATCCAGAATGTTTTATTAAATATACACTAAAACTTATCTAAATATTCATATATATTGTTGATGGAAACCCAGTCTGGTTTTATGCCTCGTCTATTTTACTCCAGAACTATATCTTATGCTTTTATTTGTCATTGTTTTCCTGATGATTGGCCCATTATTTACTTATCCCTTAAGTACTTAAGGCGTCTTTTTTTTTACGAACTAGTCCTTAGCATTTTGCGCATGTACAAATTATCAATTCTACGTTACGACATATGTCTATAAATATGTTAATTAAAAGATAGTTCATTAGACGTATGTAATACCAACGTCTATTTTTCTACTAAGGCATTACTGCTGAATTCAATTGTTTTACTCTACGGTATTCTTTGTCTGTTCTACTGGCTACAGATTGTAGGTATAAATAAACAGACGCGTTGCGTTGAAAGACACGTATGTATATTTTTCATATATTATATCGTGCTAGGCCCAGATTGGATTTTTAGATTTTGTGATCAACGCTCAATGTTGATCACAGAATCTAAAAAAACATTTACATTTTTTTACATTTGAGTGAAACGAAAATTAAAAAAAAATTATGTATATTTCTCAAGTGGCAAAGAACTAAGATAATACTTAAATGGATTGACAAAAGGTATAATATGATATGTACCTTGGTATAAATATTGTTTCCACATTGTTTAAATTTTATCAATAGACTATTTATTTAACAAAACTAAAATAAATAAATGGTTTTGGCGCAATAATTAAATTGGTTTGTATAATTTAATCTGTAAAAACAGTAATTTAGTATTGAAAAGCAGTGCTTAGAAATAAATGACATGAAAATCATTGATTGTTTTATTTAATCGTTCGCAGAACGTAATTAAGGGCCAGTAAAATAGTTTAAAGAAAAATTAAACAACCCCTGATTATTACATTTATTTTACATTATTCACATACAAGAAGAGTATAAAACTCTAAGAGATTAATAGACTAAAATCAGATTGACTTGTACTATTGTGAGTATATAATCATATTAAAACAGTAAATAATTGTTTATGAGTATATCATTGAATGCAATACTTACCACTATCCTTACAATTTAATATGACATTTAGAATGCATTACGGTTTTGGCACACAGCGATATGCATATTATTCAAATGTAAATTGAGTGTAATAGTGGTTTTTGTATGAAATTGCCGTTGTATAGTAACTAAAAAAATACTAGAACAAAAACTTCATGGTTTGATATTTTTGAATTAAACTTTTTTCACATGAGACCTATGAGGTTCTTCTTTTAAAAAATGTGTGAAATTGGATTTTTGACTTTCAATTGTTTTTTTTTATTTCAGCTTAGACGAGAAAGATGGATTCTTCGAAAGTCCGAGTGATTTTTAAATACGAAGTCCGACGCGGTACTAACGCGGCACGAACGGCTCGCAATATCAACGCTGCGTTTGGAGAGGAGACTGCTAATGAACGCACCGTGCGTTTTTGGTTTAAACGCTTTCGTAATGGAAACTTCGACTTTAAGCTTTAGCTTACGACTTGCCCGCTGTCTCACCTGATATTAAGTAACGACGCGGTATGAAGTGTAGTACGCAAACTTAGAAGGTATCTATTTACTCGCGACTTGAAGACTCCGGGGTTGTACCCATCGGGAAACAGACTCATGGCAGTGAGTTCCACTCCCTGGCAGTACACATTATAAGAGTGGAAGCAAAACGCTTCGTGCGTAACGGTGGAATATCTACCATGTAGCAGCAGCGAATAGTCGTAGTACGCCTGGTTGACCGATGATAGAATGGAGACGGTGGAATTAAATTTTAATTAAAAATTAAAATGCTATGCTTATGTTCAAGGCTCTGAAGCCTATGTTCGAACAGTCACTACCAATGATCTTTTTGGCTCGCCTTTCAATAGACTTGAAGAACGAACCACGTGGAAGACCGTCCTCACCGGGGAATAACGCTGGTTTGAAGGAGATGGTGAAAGCCGATCTGAGTCAAACTACCCTAGGAATTAGCGGCACCATTTAACGTTACTATGCCTACAATATGAACTCATTTGAATCGAATCAATAAAATAAAAAGATTTTAAAAATGGGTGCCTTATGATTTGACTGATCTGCAGAAAGGAATGTGTGTTGAACCTTACAAAAAGTAGGTACACACCAATCGGGCCAAACATCCTCCCAGAAATATATATACTTATACCTTATACTATAGAGTCGCTATACGTATGAGCACGGACGTCACGGTAGTTTTATAACAAAGATTTATAAAACGTGTGTTATTAATAGTATAATGGTTTTAGTTCATCGATCATAAAGCAGATTTTTTTTAAAAAAATTTATTTAAGGATCTTCAGACAGTACATAACAAAAATTTACAATTTAATGCGAAAAATATAAGTATAGGTAGTTGATGTACCAACAGCGAAGACCACAGATTAATAACATAAATAATTACATAAAGTCTAACAGAACAAGAAAATAATTAAATTGCTGCTCAAGAGACATTGGACGGTGATGAAGCAAGCATTATATTATATATTGTGTGTTAAGAAAGAAATACTGATTCAGTGTGAGTGTCTACTACCATCACCACCCAACATCTCTAACACTAACTTTTCGAAACTCCTAAAACTCTCCTTAAATATGTGATTATTTATTAGCAGAAATAAAAATAAAACAGGCCCCGATAAATACATTTATTTTCAAAATATTCACATACAAGACGAGATTAATGGATTAAAATCAGATTGACAAGTTCACATTAAAGGAGTAAATGATCGTTTTTTAATATAAAATAATTATTTTATTAAAGACCGTCAAGGTGGGTAACTTTGAACAAAACTTCTTTGAGGATTAGTGTCTTCTAACAGGTTTCTAGTAATTATACATATAAATAGTTACGTATAACAGAACGTTTATATCTACGTCATCAATGTCAAAAGTGTCATAAAACAGTTGTCATGTAGATACGTTTTCAAAATTTTGCGCCTTTTCGGTTCGCGGTTACCAACAAGGGCGATGTGCAATGTCCCTAAATCAAAAAGTAGTAAACTACAAAGGATGTTTGTTCTCCCAGATAAAACTCTCTATTAAAACGCTGATTTCACAAACAAATTTGTATTCAGTGTCAATATACAGACTTAATACAGAATATTGTATAATATTTAAAATATTGAGTATGAAAATTACACTCAGCACACTGAATAACATAGTCCAACCATTACATTTATTTTCAATATTTTTTAAAATCTGAGAAATGTTCAAAGTTCACCCAACTTGATAAAGCTAACCTAACAATAGGCTAAGCATGACATAATGCATTTTAAACGCATTACGATTTTGGCACACAGTGATATATTGAAATGTAAATTGAGTGTATTTATTCAACGTTATCTATCAAATATTATAAAATACAATCATTGGTGTTACTATAACACAATTGTGACAGAATAGTAGTTAATGAAACTGTTTCATAATAGGTAATGGCTCTTAACAGTAATAATATCTTCTTTTTCGTGATTTGAAAAAAAAATGGACAAGAACAACGTAGATTACATGGATTTAGAAGATTTGGAGTTATTAGGGACCACCCGGAAGTCGAAGATTAGGCGTTTTTTTTAAATCATTGCACGGGTGTGTAAAACGAAATTATGAGCAGTTTCAAACACTACTTTATCTATTTTAATAGACAATTAAATTTATGTAAACTTGCAGCATTATGTTTACATTTATTTGTAAACGTTTAGCGCCAAAATCCATTTGCTGGTCGCGCATGCGTGTTGCGCCGCGTCCACAGACTATGTGTAGCAAAATTGCATTGGTACCTCCTTGGTCCAGCTGAAGTTGTATCTTAATGGTAAAAAAGTTACATTATGATACAACTTGTCCATAGAAGAGCTGTATCATAAGGTTTTTTTTAAAATTTATTTCGATATATTGTTTATAAAGACCGTTCATTCAAGTTTTGTTTTTGATTTTTTAATCTTTTTATTTAAGTATGAGATTAGATAAAATATATTTACAGTGCAGGTACAGTGCAATAATTATATATTCTAAATATGATTAAATAACACCGATATATTATAATAAAATGTATAAAATACCCTTTCGATGTTTTTTGTGTGCGTTATGTACTTCAATACTATCTGTTTAATGTCTATTTTTAAAATTTTATAGATTAAGCGACTGACCACTATCTCACTTGATGGTCAGTGGGGATGTGGTCGAAGATGTAATCGCGCTACACCTAGACTGATTACTGGCTCTCAAGGACTGCTTAATTCAATTGAGTATGTTTATAAAAGATATACAGCATTTTACTATTACAGTTTTAAGACGATTAATTAAAATATAGCTTGAAATATTAATAATCAGGTTTATTCTTTTATGCATAACTAGCTGCAGCCTGCGAGGTCACCCGCTTGCACTATGATGTTTCATTTACCTCTCGGGAACATATAGGTATTTCACAGTAACTGTTATAGATTAACTATAAGTAGCTGGGAACCCTAATATGGGGATAATTTTTCTATAATCAAAGCTCTGCTATACGCTTTAAACTATCGCTAGTTGTATATATATAACCTAAACATACTGAATAATAAAAAAAGCAGCAATAGTTTTATATTGATAGTCTTGAGACATTGTAAGATTAACAGCGAGGTAGACAGACAAGCTTATAGCCAGATTTAAAACGCTTTACGTACATACACAAAATTAATTAAAAATATGCTTGACAGCTTTGCGGTCACCCAAATTGAACCTTAATCTAAGCATAATATAGAACTATATTAAAAAAGCACAATATAAACACATCTAGGAATGTAAAAGTGCTAGCACTAACTACAGATACGAAAGTAGGAAATTTAATTTAATATCATTTGAACACTGTCTCTTATTAATAGCTATGTTAAAGTGATACGCTTAAATGGAAGAAATAGTAGAAACATGTATTTCTTTTGAGCTAAGATTACATCTTCTTATTCGTATGTCGATCAAACCAGAAGTTATAACTTATTAATATACTAGCTGACCCGGCAAACGTTTTTCTGCCATATTTGCCATTTCGATATTTTTGAAATGTCAAAGTGACACGACACTTCATATAAATTACTTCACGTCAGTGATAGAGAGGTACGAGGGGCGGTCAAAAAGTTCGCGAAATGTAAAGAAAGAGAGGTGAATTTAAATAGTAAATTATTTTTCCTTTTCAATACAGTCTCCATTAATTAACCTTAATACGCTTCTCAGACCTTTCAAAAAAATTGTTAATGCCTTTGAAAAAAAAGATTTGTCAAGGCCCTCAAAATAGGCAGAAATAGCCGACTTCACTTCTTCGTCATCGGAGAATTCCTTTCCACGAAGCTCTTTTTTCATGTTGTATGTATTTATTCCGGGCTGTTTGGCCGTGGTCTAAGTGAAACTTTTGTTCCAGACGTTTCGTCGATCACTGCGGTCGACATCTTCAGTGGTTCAGGTCCGAGCGGCGACAAGAGCGTAGCACTCTCCTTCGCGGCGTCTTCTCTGTTACTGAACGGCGTCTTCTCTGTTCAGTAACAGAGAAGACGCCGCAGCAATACATACAACATGCAACGCCGGCCGTGAAAGTCTTAGAGTTTACACTCTTTTTTCATGTTTGACAATAAATAATAAACACAAGGGGCCATGTCTGGACTGTGAGGTCAGGTAAGGTAAGGTAAAGGTTTCGAAGCCGCACTTGCGGATGGCAGCCATTGCAATATGACTCCTGTGAGCGAGTGCGTTATCATGCAAAAAGAGCACACACCTCGAGACCCCTTTCTCCTCATTTTTTCTTTCATTGCATTTCTTAATTTTTGTAGTAGCGTAGCGCAGTAATTCTTCTACAGTTCTTTATAAGCAATCAACAAAATCCCCACTGAATCCCAAAAAACTGTAGCCATAATCATTTCGGCCGATTGTGACACCTTGAACTTTTTAGGCGGCGCTGCGCCTTTTTTGTGCCCCTGTATAGACTCTTGTCTTAACTCAGGTTCATAGTGATGAACCCAAGTTTCATCCCCTCTCACAATTCGGTTCATAACCTGACCTCTGTTCTCTCTACACAGATCCAAAATCTCGCGAGAGCACTCGACACGCTGCTGTTTTTGAAGCGATGTGATCATTCTCGGCATCCATCTTGCACTGACCTTAGACATGCCCACACGGTCATGGAGAATGCCTAAAGCAGTTGCAGACGATACTCCAGTCATCCAGACGAGCATCTTTGAGATCAAGTTTTACAACTTTTTCTACAATGTCTGAAAACGTTGCCAACCAGAGCGTTGATCGTCTTCAATGGAGTCTCTGCCTTGGTTGAAAATACTATGCCACTTGCAAATCATCGATTTTCCAGGGCAAAGAGATGACATCTCTTCCATACTTATCTGAGGCGTTTTTCCTTGCTCTTTAAGGAACTTTATCACGGCACGAAACTAAATTTTCTCCATACACAGTGCTCTCTATTTCCCCCTTATCTCCCGATTTACTTGTTTATCCAGCGAAATCTCAAACATTAATGAACCGGAATGGTTGAAACTTATTATTTGTAGTTGTATTTTTACATTTGGCCGGTTGGCTCAGTTGGTAGCACTCTGCCTTCTGAGCTGCTGCTCCCGGGTTCGATTCCCGGACAGGTCAAACATTTGTGTGTATGAACATGTCTGTTTGACCTATGTCTGGGTGTGTATATGTATATTAGTAAATATATAAGTATATATCAGTCATCAGGTTACCATAGTACAGGCTCTGCCTAGTTTGGGACCTGAAGACCTTGTAGGATTTGTTGTCCCATATTATTATTATATTTGTAGAGCCACGAAGTAGTGAGAAGTTAAAAAGTTGTCCCCTCCTCAGTCTAACCCCTCCATTCCGAGAACTTTTTGACCCACCCTCGTGAAATCCGAACATTATTTAAGTATCAGACTGTATAGCCTTTGGTTTGAACACGTATATGGAGTCATCGAGCCAGTAGTACGCTTGAGCGAAGTCCCCCTCGCACAGATAAGGAGCTCGCGACCAAGAGACCAGCTCGAACCCAGCCTCGTCTTGCATAAACGTGACGAATGAAGCGAGCTGTTCCTCGAAGCAGCAGCCTTTGATTGGTAAACGCTCTTCTGGTTTGTGATCTGGCGTCACTAGAAAATAAATGTTATACATATATTCAAAAGGTTTATGGTTAATTGCATTAACGTTATGCTTGGTGGTATATATTTGGTATTTAACTTTGCTGATATCATATTGTTCCTAAGCCTTACGTGAAGACCTTTGTGGTCTTCAATCGGTGGTATATTACCAGTAAAGACATATAGGGGTTTTTCTACTAGGTCAAATCTAGGAGAAGATCAGTAGAAGAACGCAAGTCCCTTATATAGCTCAGCGGATTAGCAAGGTGAAGTGGCAATGGGCAAGGTTTATATCCCCGATACGTACGATAGGCTGTAAAGGTTTTCGAGTGGGAACCGACCCAGGCTGGCAAACGCAGCGAGAAAAGGTGGACAGTAGGTGTATAAAGTTCCACAATGAATACTTACCACATGCTATCTAATCTTATGAATATGTTGACGTTAGTTTACGCCACTTTCGCTATATATAAAATTCACTATACAATATTTGTATTCCTATAGAGAAGGAAATGTTTATGAAGTAACAGTGAAGGGGTGGAACTTGTTGCTCGAGTGTGTTTCCCAATACAAAAACGCTAGGCCTTAGTTTTGTTATGAAATTTAATTTACACAGCTAATGTAGGGGAAGGGAGGGCAAGATGGAAGGCTTAACTTCATGATGTTTAAAAAAATAAAACAACCTAATATAAAATTATTATTTTAATCAATCTTGAAAGAGATCTTATACAGTTAAAAAATTAAGCCTTTAAAAAATATTAATAATAAGTAGATTTGTTATTGTGAGTAATTTAAAAATAACGTCATGAATTCCGTCTTGCCCTTACCCAGAGGGCAGAATGGAAAGCTCGTTTGGGCAAGATGGAATGTACAGGAAATCACTATATTTTACACATAAAGGTACTATCTTCTTTATCAGTACACAATTCATTGTCCAATTATTACATACTGGACATTGTACCCAGTCCTCTGTGGGAGTTTCCACATCAGGTTCTCCACATAATACACAGAACACATCATTTTGTGAAGACTTTACTAAATTGTCTACTTCTTTTTTCTGTGCTTTTTCCTTTTCCTTTTTTCCCGCTGGTTCTTATTTCCTTGTTTTTATTTTTCTTGCCTTTAATGGTCCGATTGAACTTTGGTTTCACTTTCATCTCATTTTTCATTTCAATAGCATTTTTGAATGGAGAACTGGTTATGATTTCTGATTTTTGACATCTCTCTCCGTTTTTTATGGGAGGAGTAATTTTTGGTACCGGAAGAATTTTCATTGGAGAAATATAATACGAAGTAGATGGTTGATCCCAGCTCTTATCAACAACACTGGAACGAGTTTCGAGCATACTATCTTTCGTTCATCGCCATCTGCATCGTTTTTTCAGTACAAGTACCTCTATTGCCTTTTCTTGTATACTTGTTCACCATCTAAAAACAATAATTAAACAACATTAGTTCTAGCAACTCAAAACAGAAATCAAAATAAGTGCGTGGGTAAGATAGAAAGTCTTCCAACTTGCCCTAAAGTGCAATTTTCCAACTTGCCCATTCGCCCCTATGTACTAATAATATCAATACCTTAAAAATGCTTGATTCATTCTCTTATTTAAATATCAATTTACACAACCGATTCCTAATACATCCTTTGTATAACTGCACAATAGTAATATTACTCACCTTGTTGAAATAATCGCATCACAAAATCCAATATTTGCGTAATATTTTTCTGCGAAAACAAGAAGTACATGTACACTCCGTTATGTGGCGCGAGCTGGACTGAGCTGTCGTTCGTGGCCACCTGATGACCACTTGCCTCTGTGTGGGTGTGGATTCGGGCGCTTCGTTGCACGGTTCGGGTTTGGTAGGTAGTTTCCATCTTGCCTACTCCTTCCATCTTGCCCTCCCTTCCCCTAATTGGTTTTTTGTAAATCGCTTTAGTTGTTAATAATAAATAATATAAATAAATAAATTAGTCACAATGGAATAGGTACCTTACACACCTCTATTGAGGTAGGCAGAGAACACCCTCCCAATTTTATTGCTACGATTCCGACACACTTTCGCTTTATCCACGCTCGTCAGACCTTTCATACAAAAGTGTCGGTTTAGAGTACTCTTGACCTGGACCTTATTTAGAACTTCCTCAATCTGATTTCCAAACTCTCCTAGGCACACATAAATATATTAATTGAAATTGTTATGAAAGCAGAGTTAATAACTTTCTTTACTAGTAAAGTTAATGAGACAGCTATGGTAACGTTAAATTCAAATTTCACTGTATTTTTTCCATTTTCATAAAATCACTCGTATTACACTACATTACTACATATTACAATACATACTTAGCTATTTTTTAGTTATTCAACACCTGTTTTACTTAATAGCATCTGTCAAAGTATAATTATTATTTTTATACAGAGCTTGTCATCAAAAACGTTTAAATGGTTTTCCTAAAATCCTTATAGCATTAGCGTATGACAAACATACGATCACTTAATCACTCACGGTATATGATCCAAGGTAGAATCACGCTAGACTTAGAATATACAATGACTGAAGCTGCCTGTGCACAACATTTGTCGACAATTTTTCAAACTTTAGGGTACTAGCTAACCAGGCCGCCAAGTAATGTAAAGTACACCCCATCATTATTAATATTAAATAATATAAACGTCGTGGCACCGTGGTGGTACCGGCCTAGAATAGTACTCCCCCATTTCTTCCCGCGGGTGCCGTAAGAGTCGGCTAAGGGACCACGTACCATAAGGTGGGCGGGCAGCAGCGCCTAATGAGCATCGGAAATCATACTGCGCTCGCCAACCCGCCTGCCAAGCGTGGCGAGTATTGGCAATTCCCCCCAATTGGGGGAGGCATTTGGCCAACAGTGGACACCCAATGGCTGAGATGAATGAAAAAAAAAGATGAAATGAATATAAACAAAATATGATTTTTTTATGTAACTTTAGGCAGCTTATCACACAGCATCAAAAAGAATAGTCACCTTCAACATAAGGCTTATAAGGAAGCACCAAAGCCAATAGCAAGACGCCGCCGGGCGCGATGGCGGCCCGAGCTTGCTTCAACATGGTCTTTGGTTTACTGCAGCGGTCAAGCAGATTCATCATACACACGCACTCAAACTTCTGACCGCGCCACCAGTCGTCGAGGTCTAGGAGCCTGGAAATCAAATTGTAATGCTTAAATATAAAGCATAAATACCGGAGGATTCTGCTGAATAGAAAAAAATAATTTAAAAAGTTAACAAACAATCGCCTATATATATAATCGCACTAGAATTAGAAACATCCAAGATCCAAGAACAGATATCACATATATGTTACCACTGACGGGATTCGTACCCAGGCCCCCGGTATCAATTGAGTGACCAGGCAGCCACGAGGAAAATATTTATACAGCTGAATTTGCAACAGCCAAAAAATAAGAAATGCAAACGTGAAGCATCTTGTCAGATTAAACTTGGATTATGTACTGGTTTTGAGGAGGGATGCTATATTTGGCGGCATAAGTCAAAGACTATGAGTGTAATTTAACAGATAGATCATCGACAGCTGTTGACAGACAACTGTCAAAAATATTGATGTCTCAACTGAATATCTAACTGGGCTCCATTCAATGCACTCGTATGTCCATAAAAAATATTATTTTCGAAATGATTCGTAAGAAGCTTTGGTACACTTAATTTGTTTGTAATTCTGATTGAAGAAACAATTCAGTTATATTAGAGGTTATCCTTTTTTTCTCAGATTAGTTCAATGTAGACTGAGGAAACAACCTTTTGTCTGTTCAAATGAAGCAACCAAATTAGCATAAACGCATTTGGTGAGATTTACAAATCATAAAAACAACCCTCGGATCATCACCTTTTGCATTATTTTTATAGATGACCAGTGACGATGTGGTCGTAAGATTGTAATCACGCCAGATATCTTAGCGATAGGACATCCACAGCTGGACTTACGCCTCCCTAATCGACCTCCACAAGGACCGGTTGGAGGCGGCCCGCATCCAGTCTCTTCCTCCTTGTTTAGTCAGGTCGTCCATACACCTTGTCGGTGGAGGTCATGTATTTAGCCTTGGAACAAACTTAGCAAAACAACGAGACGGCTGCAAATGACGGTCGCCGTGGCGCAGTGGTCAGTGTCAGTGACTTGACTTCTGTGTCTCCGGGACCCTGGGTTCGAATCCCGGCAGGGGCAAACATTTGTGCGATGAGTATAGGTGTTTGTCCCGGGTCTTGGGTGTTTGTGTGTGTCCATGCCTCCCGCGACACGGGGAATCCTAGTGCGGCGGTCTGAGTGTGAAAAAAAAAAACGAGCTGCAAGGGAAATTATTTAAAGAAGGACAAAAAATAAGATATCGTGCTTTCAATCTTTACTCGTACAAGACTTGCCAAATAATATCGGACTATTGCAACCGTCAATTGTGTGATTACGACATAGACCACCTTACCGTTGAGTCTCAGAAACACTAGCAACTATAATAGCCATAGATAGAAAAAGATATCCTTTTTAACCAACTTCAAAAAAGGAGGAGGTTATATATTACACTGTTTCTTTTTATTTTTTTATTTTATACATTTTATAAGTTTGCATTTTTATGTATGTGGTTCACCAATGTCTTCCCCTTTTTTGGACCAATTCTCAAAAAGAGTTACACTCCATAACTGAAAAGTGGCACGTTCACTTGGACGACTCCTAATTGCGGGTGGAGAAATCGGTGAACATACACAGTGACACTTGATCCCGTGAGTATAGCAAAGGTCACTGAAAAGGGTCAAAATTTTTTACCAAAATATGGAACTGTTTTCAACACTGAAAAGTGTGAAATAACTTGTCGAAGTCGGTATACTCGTACCATCAATATTTCAATAATAATTAATTTTGAACTATCATGGTACCGACTTCAACAAGTTATTTCACACATTTGAGTGTTGAAATAGGTTCCATTTTTTGGTATTTTTTTTATAAATAGACATTGAGCTGTAGCTGCCTAGTTCTTAGCCAAATACTAAATAAAAATGCCTGCATTACAACGAAGAACCATTTTATTCGGGAAATCGTATCTTTAATTTCCATTCGAGATTTTTTTAATAGCGTCAGTGGAAGCGTATAGTTATGCTTCGTGCATGATGTTTACTGGCTATATATAGTTGGCTTATACTATATATGTTTTTTTATATAGACATATTATTTTATATTCAGAAGGGTCGCCTAATCTAAAAAATCACCGTCGCGATACTTTGCCAATCCGTTTTAAGACTCGGTTAACTCTTCTTTCGAATAATCCTATATTGTAGCTACTCGGGAATACCGAAGGAGGAATCTCATTATATATTTTGAACTCTAGAACTTGTTATACGACTTTAGACAGAAATAAGAAAATAAATAACATTTATTCAATTCTGGCATGACGTACGCACTAATCGACTCCATATAACAATTGATATTCAAAAACACTAACAGACGCCGCGCTTCTGAATAAATCGGTCCAAACCGATCAGAAACGGCAAGAAACTCTCATTCAGATCATTATTTTCAAATGGCTTGTACAATGTGTTAATTACAGTACAACACTCACTTTTTAAGGTCACATATTAATATTGTATTACACATATTGGAGAAGAACTCTAAATGTTTTCTACATTATGGTATATAGGCTTTTTATATTAAAACTGATAACATACATCACACAAAATCTATATCTTCAATCAATGTTACGAGTTTAAGAGCCAATCAAAGTCTATACCTTTATCAAGTTTGTTAACTTTCAGAATTACTGAGATCTCGTAACATACAATAATTGTACATATGGTCCTGGTGACAAGCTGTATACGAACCTGTATCCTTTTTTGGCGAGTATCTTGCGCATGCTTCCTGAGATCTCGGTGGCGTATCTCTCCGAGAACAGGTGTGAGTATCTCCGCGACACTTCTCCGTCGCCCGCCCCGATGTCCACGACCGCTCCGGAGCCGTCCCGTGCCGCAGCCGGAGCAGCCTTCAGCAACGTTTGGACGTGGGCTTCGGACAGTACATACATGGAGCCGCGACCTAGCCAACTGAAAGAACACGAAAAAGTTGTGTTTTACAAAGATCTTACACATAAATATAGCATAACATCTTTTTAATTAAATTTTAAACAGTCACTGTCAAATAAGACGTGTGTCGTCGTCGACAGGGTGCCCACGAATTAAGTTTATTTAAGACCAACTCCGCCCTGTGGTCTTACCCGCGTGGACTACGATTTTCCCGCTACCTCAATTATCCCACGGAAAATGTGTTATTCCAGAATATAAGCGATCTTCATTCCGGATTTCATGCAAATCCATTCAGCCGCTTAAGCGCGAAGGAGTGACAAACATACAAACGACAAACTTTCGCTTTTATAATATTTACTAGCTGCATCCCGCGGTTTTACCCGCGTGGTGATGATTGATGATGATGAAAAGTGGCCTATGTGTTATTCCGGGACTTGAAGTATGTAGGTACATAAATTTCACTAAAATCTGTTCAGCCGTTCTGGCGTGATTGGGTAAAAATATCTATCCATCCAAACTTTCACATTTATAATATGAATGGGATTAGTGTGATGGTGACTTAATGTTACCATCTCAAGAGACAGCCTCTTTAGGCTGAACATTCCCTGTTTTATGTTTAGCTTAATTAGGTACCTAGCTATAGTATGCTCGTTTTATGGAAATATAAAAACCATATATTTAAATGCTATCCTAATATCTATATATAGAATAAATACATCAAGTCAGTAGATATAGAACAATTTAGTGTAATTATTTTGTAACTTATACTTCAATTTTATTCAAAGCATTCTTGTAGGTAATTATTGTCTACAATCTAATAATAAGCTCAACATTACGTCCATTACAAAGAACGAGTAAACCTTGACAGTTTATAGACGCTCAACTAACGACATGGTTTCCATACTTTACAGCCAACGCCATGTCTATGAGACTTATAATTTTCTCATCCAACTTAATTATCGCGCCAACATAGTTGGCTCGCCGTTTGAACCTTCTAATTTGGCGAAAACTTCCACGGAAACGATTTGCGGCGTATTCTCGAGTTCGCTGTAACAATAGCGCAATTATCCACTACCGTTGGTCGTGTGGTGGTGGCCGTAGCTTTCCTGTGTAGGATAGCGCCGGGCCGCAATTACCGGGGATGAAGTACAAAGCGCGCTGCGGGCATCGGGCTCCAAGTCTATCGCAAATTGTGCGCCCGCGGGACCGCTCCGCTCCGATTCACGCCCGCGCCGCGCCACCACGTCTTCATCGCGCCGCGGGCGTGCGGCGAAAGTGGATAATGAGAAGTAAATCCAGCGCTCATTAGCTGAAACCGAGCGTCGCGCCGATCGATACAAATTCGTCTTTGCAGGGCAAAGGGATAATCGACGCGAGGCTGCACCCCTGTTATTAGCCGTAGTACCATATATCACGCGCGGCATTATCCGCGGCCTCCGGCGTCCGCGCCGCAATTACCGTATCGCAAATGGCCCAACGGAGCTCACAATGCACCGTCGAGCGGCCTTAGATACTTCTTCCAAATGCTCAATTACCCTCAGTCTCCTATACGCTACCTTTTGAGGTGTTAGATTAGATTTCCCGGTACAAGGCATAGTTATATATATTATGATGGTCATTGTGTGATATACGTGTCGTTATCGAGTGTGGACATGGCGCGAACGTGGACGTCTGCAGCTCGTTTGCGGACGGCGAGAGCGGATTGATTGCTTTATTGTTCCGTCGTCGTGCGCCGCGGTGGAGGAGCAGCGGTCGGCGGCCGCCGGACCGGGCGGTGGCGCGAGCTACTACACGCGATACATGAAACATGAACCGGCCCCGCTCCGCAACTAATGAGCACCGACACCGCGTAATTGTCACCGAGCAAGTGAGCACGGTGAAAACTCGCTTTAGTCTTACCGTCTGTGCCGAGACGAGTTACGATTGAGTCAACAGGCAAAAAGATCTCGAGGAAAATGACGTTTAAGTCGTTACCGCCGGACAGTGGTATGATTGATTTATTAGAACCATAACCAGAATGAGCTACTCCGTAGAATATCTACCTTGCGGCGTTCTCGTAAAAAACAATAAAAGGAATCTGGAAAGGTTCTTATTCCGGTTTCCAAGCGTATTTCGCGACCGCATAATATATCAAGAGTACGTATAGAGTAGACACAGGTAGATAACAGAAGCCTCGCAGTAGCCGCATCCAGAGATCACTGGAGAAGATGTACGTCTAGTCGCGTTGAAAATCGTGTGGTTGTAGGGTGATGTGTAAATCGAGTAGGTAGAGCAGTAGGTGGATAGGCGGGCGCGGAGTATCTATTTCAATAGAAAGCGATGCGGCGCCTTGCAACAAGGAACCCGATGCGGTTATCGAGGACGGAGGTGAGAGATGTGTCGCCGAAGGAGCGGGGGCGAGGAGGCAGCCAGCGCGAGGCAGGGCTCGTATCGCGATTGCATCGGAGAGCAAACAAGCGGGCGGGGTGTCGCGCCGGCCCCGGCGGCGGCGGCGGTGGCCGCTCAAATCATATTACCCCCGGCCTCACACCCGCGCCGCTCCACACACGTCATTTGAGCGTGCGTCGCTATGGCGACGGCCCGGGCCGTGCATGATATTAGTCCGTGTGCGGCTCATCTCCGGCCGTTTAAACTTAACACGCTGCCAGCGCCGAGCGCGGGAAATTAAAACCGGCTCTGGACCGGAAGGCGCAATCGACCCTCGCTTTTCGCGCGCCTCGCTTCTCCCATCCTCGGTCCACCCCACACTCCGAGGGACGCTCGACCTTTACCTTCGTACATTTACCTACACTGAAAACAAACACTTAACTCATTATCTTCAATAACGCGCATATTTCTAATCGGAGCATACCTACAATTTTAATAAAAATTAGCATATTTTTTGGTCACACGGTGTAGTAACAGTTGAATTGTAGCATGACGCTTTTTTACGTAGGGCGTTCATAATACAGGTAAAAACGAGACCAAAAGACGGATATAGTCAACCTATGTATGGACCAAAGTCTCGACAACTTAGCGGTAAATCTTCGCTGGACCCAGAAGATTCTAGCTCTGTTGAGTGTGATTTTGCCTCAGTTTAACAAGTTCATTAGATTTCGATTTTCATAGTTATTATTTAAATAACTTAATCTTATTTTTCAGCAAATATGGTCATTAAATGTATCCAAACATATCTACGTATATAGGTACCTATAAAGTTTTGACATACTCCAAAGATACGTATTATACGTCACTATTTTATGTAACCAAGAAAGCCAGGGAGTAGATTTCTTCATTTCGTATTCACGTTAAGGAGCTTATAAGCGTTATTTACTGCGAATAAACACACACTACAGATATGTACACATTAGAGAAGGCACAGATAGGAAAAGCTCCACCCCTGTATGTAGATACCTACACATTTGCTTTACTCAAAGACATTGTCGCTTTCAGGCACCTCATTAGAGAGCGTCCCATGTGAGCCTACCCACCCCCCTCCGCCTCACACACCCACTCCCACGACAGGGGGACACGCACACATACACGCGCATGGAGACGAGAGCAATTCTTTCTCTGAGCTCGAAAACTTGGATGGATAATTACACTTACATAGATAAGAACTCCTTCTTATGTGTATAATCATCATTATGTGTTAGCTGAAGAAAAACTTTTGATCATTACAGAATGTACCTGAAATGATTCTTTATCGGTATTATCGGTGGGTATTAGCGAAGTCAGAAATTTTTTATTTTATTATAACTGATTTCAAAAGGACGAGGTTAAATTTTGTTGGTTTTTTTTTAAGAACTTTCGACTGGGTGAACCGATTTTGAAGATGATTTTTTTTAAAGCTGGTGTGTCCCATTAGGTACTTACATCAAAATGCGTCAAACGCGGTTTTTAAGTTACGCTTCAATATCTGAAAAGTGTTACGCCTATCTGGATATATCTAATATCCTTAATGAGGGTGAAGAAATCCGTGAAAGTACACAATGACAATTGATCCTGTGAGTAGCAAAGCCTAGGTCACTGAAAAGAGTGAAAAAATAATTAAACCAACTTCAACACTCAAAAGTGTGAAATAACTTGTCTGAGTCTGTACCATGCGCACAATATTTTGATAATAGTTACTTTTGAACTATCATGATACCGACTTCAACACTTTTGGGTGTTGAAGCCGGTTCCATATTTTGGTAAAATTTTAACGTGTAAAAGTAGGTATAAAAAGTAGTGACATTAGACAGGCGTTGTGTCGACAGAGATAAAGCACTAGTCACTAGACATAGGCAAGTAAACATAACTATGATCGGTGAAAGTTTCCGATAGACATTTGAGTGCAATAAAACCGTGGTATGGGACTAAATAGCACAATCGCACGGTGCTGCGACGTTCGCTCTACTGTCATAACCTCGAACAGCACTCAAGCTACAATAAACTATAAAAAAACCGGGGATAGTAAAATGTATAAACAATGAGAGCACGGGTAAAACGTTTTAGTGTTAAGAGTGGGCCCATAAACCGTTGACACGCACCCGTAAAATATTAACGATACCTACAAGAAAAATGACGACTATCATGTGTAGGTACCGATTTCGGTCGCGCGAGGACGCGCTACAAATAATGGCGGTGCCGAATTTATACGCGGACCCGAATTGCCCCGATTGAATATTTTACCAGGCCACGAATGCGTCCGACGATATTTTTCTATTTCGCCGCCCATTTTTACAATCAATTGGTTAGTTTCCCTTATATTATCGTACAGCGACCTGTCATGTCTGTTGCGTTTATAGATAGTTCTACACGTTCATACGTACCTATTAGTTATTAGAAAATCTGAAGTTAACAGGATAATATGTCGGTGTCTACCTTATCCCTTTTTCAATGCTAGTTTGATCCAGACTTTTTCTACTTGTTGATATAGATATTATGACCAAGTACAAAAAGTTTGGATTAAACAAGCTTTGATAAAAATTAACGTCCGATTCCAAGACAACATTTATTACAAATTTGTGTATAGAACAATTTGTAATAAATGATGATTCTTGGAATCGGAAGTTAATTTTTATCAAGAGTCTACAGTCATAGCATTGTTCGACAACAAAGTGCAAATGTTTGTGGATATGCAGCGACGCCGTAAAACTTAATAAGTATCTTTAACGTTTCGGAAACACAATAACCTTTAAAAGGTGTAAAGGCGTGGGCTCAATTCAAATCCCAGGCATGGTTTAAAATAACTTCTCGGAGGCGAATGGTTTATTGCTTATTGAGTAGCACTGACGAGACGCGCCTCCGACGATAAAACATGCGCAGAGTGGAATCTCAGTCAATATCGGGATATACACGGCGACATTGAAATTATCGCGCGGTGGGAGGCGCGCCCGGGCCTTAAGAAAAATAAGAGAATAGGCTGAAACAATGAGTATTGTCGCGGTGTCTGTGCGTGCGACGTGCGGCGCGGGTGCGGGCGCGTGCGACCACGCGGGCCGTCGGCTCGCCATTGGACGCCGCGCGCTGGGCGGGGCGAACGACAAACTGCGCGCACGCAAATAGCGCAACCGCACACAAATTAAAACAATAAAATGGAAGTAATAAAACAAAGTAAGCAACGAAGAGTATCCACTATCGAGAGGCTTAATGGCCGAGCGGAGGCGGCGGTGCTCGATTTATTGAGGTTCGCGAACTGCCCGTGCCGATGCCCATTGCCCACTGATCGACGCGCCAAATTCAGCAAGTGTCATCAGTCACAAACAATTATATAAATAAATGTGGTGCCCAAACACAGTCTGTTTTCAATATAATCATTTGTGTAAAACGATTAAGATAAAAATCCTTTTAACAGCGGCAAAACGACAAAGGAAAGAGCTACACAGAATATAATGACAATAAAAAAAAAAAGTATTATTAAGGCGCTGTACAGACACAAACCGCAACTTTTGAAATAATATCTATTAAAAATCATGTAAAAGAGAAAAACGTGCTTTGGAGGATAAGGCACCATCATACATTATTTATACGGATGGCGCCAAAAGGATGACCCGAGGGGTTGTGGCTATTACTCCACAGAACTTAAACTGAATTAAAAGCTATATGGATAAAACCACGACAGTAATGCAAGCAATGCATGGGCCTGCTTCATGCTGTCTGTAAAGGCGGTATCACTTGCGATGCCCCTACCTGAGGGTGATCGTGAGCGTAAACCCATGGTTTTTATTACGGATAGCGCGGCTGTCATCTATGCCCTCAGAAACCCAGGAACTTGATCGAGGGTTTTAGCTGAGTGTCACGCAGCTTTATACAAGACTTGTCAAAAAATGCAAGGTGATAATAAGGTGGACTAAAGGACATAGTTCATGTGCTCGAAACAACATGGCCCTAGCCAAAGAAGGAATAAAAAGGCAAGTAAGTGAGGACCCTGTAAACCGATCAGCGATACAAGTGCGAGATCTGCTGCTTCGCTATACTGATAAAGAACAGCAACACCTGTTGGATAAGAGAACCGATTGTAAACAGGCAAGAGCCATGTTTCCAATTCTGAATAAAAATGTCATAAGCAACTTTCTAAAACTGCAACGACAGGATCTGCGTCTACTGATAGGGCTAGTCACAGGTCACTGCGACCTTAACTACCATCTACACAAGACGGGAGGTACAGATAACCCACTATGTCGGGGATGCATACACTGTGAGGCCACAGAATGTATAAGAATCACAACCGTAAACCAACTGCGTAAGGCTGATTCGATATTGTCTATGAAACAACCACATGTGTGTGTAGGACTCAGCACCCCCAACTTAACAAAAAGTTTAAAATTTCCTTAAGAAATTATTTAATAGATAAGCATAAAAAAAATATTAGGGGATGCATGTCCCGACCCTTCACAAACAAAACAAATATAAAATCCTAATTATCTAAAGCATATTTCTATAGTCAGATAACTAGCCTGTCCACATTCATTAATTATAGAATTTTAAATGTAAGTAATGTACCTACCTACATAATTATGTACTTAAAAGAAATAAACAGATTTTAATAATTTTTTTATTAACGATCCATGAGCATTGAGCAATGTATTCAGAATAATTATTACAGATACCCTGTATGCTGATGATTTCATTACGCTGGTTACCTTAACTGGAGGGAAGAGGCGATGTACGATCCGCCGAACACCTGATCGGCGGCCTACCCTCACTCAACTTGGACTATCATCGAAACCTGTAAAGTTACGATAGTACCTAATTAAAACCCACACTCATCACACTCATCTATGGTACCTACATAAAGTTTGAATGAGAAATGAACATGACATCCACTTTATAAATATTATCTATTATTTTATATTAAGTTAAATACTTAATAACTCAATATTATTTATTTATAAATTGTTAATGATTAGAATCAATTGTTATCGAATCAAGAGTTAGAAAACCTTATCTTCCTAATTTAATTCAAATGCAAACTCTATAGGTACATAATATTTAGGTATTATTAGTGCAAGACATTCTAATTTTGTCTGATATATTACACCCGATTGAAACTGAAAGTTGCACTCAATTGCAGCTAACAAATAGCAGGAGATTCTATCGGACCGCTACACCAAGCTTCAACCCTCTCGAAGGCTTTCAATGAGGAAATTCCAGAGAGGTGAAGAGGTGAAGCGAGGGGGGTAACGAATGTCGTCTCATTTACTAATGTGTCACATGCAGGCGGCGTTGTTTCACTGCGGGCGGTGAAGGCTGTATCGGAGAGGGGGGGAAAGGAAACGAGAGGAGGAGAGGGGGGTTGAGATGACCAATGACGTCGCGCTGCCACCCGTACTAGGACGGTGCAACGTTAATTATGGTGCACGGAGCCATGAACAGAAGACATCAGATAATCTATAATACATAGAGAGGTATAATGTTCGTTTATTTAGTTTTAAACTAAAATACGAACAAACACAAATATTATTGCATTTAGAAATTATGTTTAGGCCTTCCAATTTCCATTTAGTTTCTCGCGTAGGTACGTTTGAACAGTACGGTGCTACATCGAGTTGATTTAACGTTTCTGAAGATTCATACAAATACTTCTTGGACAATAGGTGAGAACTGCAGAATAAAATACAAAATGCTATTACGGTTAACTTACACATGTTTTACTAATGCTGCGAATGTTTACAAGTAGCAAAACAATTAAAATGTGGAGTAGCAGTATGTAAAGTACAGTTTTCATCTTCTTAAAGTAATTAGTATATTACAGAGAATGTATGAAGAAATAGAAGTAAGGGCGAGTGCTTGTTAGCTTGTAACCATTTATCTCCGTGTCCCGTTAAAAATGTGCCTCGTAAAGGTTTCATCGCCGCGCAGTTACTAAGATGGAAACAAACATTTTGACGTCAGAGCGTGATTGTGAAAAGGAGCGTGATTACGGCGCGTGTAGTTAACGGAGACTTCATTAGGAGTCGCGGCCGAGGGAGGCAGGGCATACCCACCTCGCAGTCTCATCTCGGCGGGTGCATCGGCGGCTGCGCGCGCAAACAAATTAAAACGTAAGACGCGCCCTAATCAATAGCCGACTACGCCGCGAAGGCGAATTAACTCGGCCGAATGAAAAAAATGAACAAAATTATATTCGCGCGAGACCTCATCCCCTCCCGCGGCCCCCGCACGGCCCCCCGGGTGGCGCGAGGAAATTGCTTTTCTTTCAGTGGGCGCACACACACGGGCGCGCCACGCTCACGTCGCTCGCGAGAGGGTTAGCGCCACACACAATATTATAATTTACGTTTCCTCGTATATCGAGCTGTAAGTAGGTACTTTACCTGGGCGTCGCGCGCCCGCTCAGCCCTCGGCTCACGCTAAATCTGAGCTTTATACGTTCACTTGACGCGACGAGAGCGATATTAGTTTCGAGCGGCTCTACCCCGCTACAATATTTATTAACGCTCCACCAGCCTCATATGTGCCAGGCATAGCTACACTTTTTCATTTCCGTCCTTTAAAAGGATTTCAGAACCCAACAGGTACCTAACTACTGCGAGGTTCACGCAACGATGTTATAGTACTAGCTCGTACGTCAACTTTGTAGGCTTTATATCTAAAAGGGGCCCCTGCCGTATTTCATGTTCAAAGTGCGGTCAGGCTGCGTGCTAATCAAATGTAAGTGTGGTAGTAAGTCAAAGAAATAATTTCCTTCCCACATTGATATGTTTGTATACTTATACATACATAATAAAACCTTCTTCATTGTATTCGTTAGATACAGATTGTTTTATATAAAGCGGTAATCGGTAGGTATGCCAGAGTCCGAGTTTCATTAACGGATATAGCTCGCTCTAATCTAGGTGGCAGCCGCCCGCCCAATTAACGCGTGGGCGATGAGATATCCGCCCGCCCGGCCGCCTCACCGGCCAATGGCGGCCGCGCGGGGATTAATTAAGTAACTTCCCGTCTGCACCCCCCCTCACCCCTCCCCGTCCCCCTGTCCGTGCACCTCACACCCGCATATCCGTGGAGTCTGCGGACACGCCCGGAAAACTAACCACCTAATGAGGGGAGATGACCTCACGTGCTTGTGTGCTTTGTCTATTCAACGTATGTGCAAACCATGCTCGTTCATTTGTGTGCAAGTGTTGCCTTTTGTGTGGCGGTTATGTAAGCGGGTACTTACATTATCTACACGACGCCGCACCGTAGCTCGGACGGTGCTCGGCTAACTATGTCTCACGGAGGAAATAGAAAATTGATGTTCAAATTCAACGTCCCTAACAAGAAGTTGTACTTTCCTGAGTATGCTCTAGATTACTTGGGTCCAATTATTTTGTATGGTTTTTGAGTGATTGAGACTAGGAAAGTTAATGCTACAACACATAACAAAAAGCACATTTAAATAAGAACGGCGACCTATCTGCAAACAAAAAGACCTGCCTCGATAACTAGACTATATTTTACACTTCTGACTGAAGCTTGTTTTAAACGTTATAAAGCAAACCCGCCAGGCCTTTATTCAGGGTTACGTAGGGACGTTAATCTAATGCATGAAAGTCCAGTCGCTGACAGTTGAAAAACATATCACGAAAAGAGTATTAGTTAGCCCGAGTATGTAAATGGATATATAGAGGTAGAGGAAGGCGAACTGTGTAAAGTATGAAAAGTGTGACTATAATGACGGTCGCCGTGGCGCAGTGGTTAATGTCAGTGACATAACTACTTCGTCTTCGGGACCCTGGGTTCGAATCCCGGCAGGGGCAAACATTTGTGCGATAAGTGTAGATGTTTGTCCCGGGTCTTGGATGTTTGTGTGCTGTGATTGTGTGTGTCCATGCCTTCCGCGATACACGGGAATCTTAGTGCGGGGGTCTGAGTGTGAAAACAAAAAAAAAATGTAAAGAGTGGAAGAGATAAAACATACTCAAATAACTACAAACTCTACTAGCCGCCGTTTGCAACCGCACTGAGCGTGTGTTCGGTATCTACCGACCGTTCAGAATGACACAGCAATACGTGGAATAGTGACATTACATCGGTCTGGTTTTACCCTGTATCTGGATTCCCCCCACTTTCCCCTACATCTGATAATCAAATGTGATGGTAATTCGAAGTTTCTACATAATATGTTCCATGTACGGAATCTGTTCTAATCAAAAGGTCTGTGTGTAAAACAAAATAAGTAAGACAATACAAGTCAATTAAACAATGAGGTCATGTGTCGGAAGCACATGACAGATGGGTGAGTCTTCGTTTGTTCTCACAGTTCCATTTATATATGGACAATAATGTGGCACCCTAATCCGAGAATTATAAAGGACATTGGTGAAATAATGTGTCTAACGTTCATCTTCTTTTACGCCTGTCTTTGTATCAGTAGATATGTATAGGTACATAGACTTTTAAGGTGTTTATGGATAATGTTTGATGTGGCATAGGGCGTAACGTCGATTTCCTTGTTTTTTGTTTTAGTCACAAGTCAAAAAGACAATGTTAACTGTCGGTGAATATTGTTTTATGGCTACAACGCAAGCATCAGACCAGGAACAGACATAGGTCTCCATCTTCTACACCGTATTAGCTGGATTCCTTCATAGAATCGATGGGGGTTTTGTTAGGTAGGTAACCTAACAAAAATTAAAAAATTATGTCGACACGCTATTTTTGTCGATCTATCGACCCCTGACTTAAATCCTATAAGTACTTGCGGTAGTGTCGTGTACATCAACATAATACTTACAATATTTAATACAGTAGAACCTCGATAACTCAAACCTCGGTAACTTAAAAACATCTATAACTTAAAAAAACAATATGTTTCCTTCCCATCAGAGACCAAAACCTCTATAACTTAAAATACGCAACCTCTATAACTTAAATTAGTAATCTCTGTATTCGCCCTCAGTAACTTAATTAAATGTTTCCACAACCTCTATAACATAAAATTGTTTGTCAATGAGGCATTTTGAAAGAGCGTGCAAAGCAAAAGGTTTCGGTATTTATTGCTTGCACGTGGTCACAGTTACATTATTAACGTAAACAATACATATGTCACCCATTGCTTGCTTCTTCGAAATTATTTAAAGCTTTGCGGTGGTTAGCCTTAAAACAAAAGAAAATCACAGACTTTTTAAGTAGACCAAACCTTTAATTGTTGTTTCATTTTTATGTAACGTGTGCAATGTGAATAAATAAATATGTTTATTTAAATTTCTGTATTTTATTGAACCAATCCTTCTGACGCATTCGAGTAAAAACATGAACAAGGGTACATACATACATATGTACAATCCTACCTCTATAATAACCTATCCCTAACCCTTGATAACTTAAAACCTCTATATCTTAAAATATTTTGTGTTTCCCTTGGGCTTTAACTTATCGAGGTTCTACTGTATTTATATAAGTTGTGTTATTTATAAATTGTCACAATCCAGAAAGGAGACGTCAAAATCTCTGTGATAAAACAAAATTATATAATAATAAATATATATCAGAAATCAGTGGTAGCCAACCGCACTGGAAAATAGGTTTGACGTGTCTATTGTATGTATCCAGTATATCCAGTTATTGTATCCAGACTTTCTGCAAAGTCGATTACACCATAAATGTAGGTAGAGTTTATGCTTAACATTATAATAATAATAATAATAATTTATTCCAATAAACAATATATACAAGTAATCTAATACACATTTCTTAATCACGGAAAATTTTATATTATTTTATACATTATTTTTTACTTGTACATAGAATTGTTTTTTAGCTGGAAAGACAAGCTTCTTAGGGTTTAGGACCTACTTAATTTTAATTTCAGTTATTATCCAACCGGATAAGGAACAGTATCGAAAAAAATAATTATTACCAAAAAATGGAACTGATTTCAACACTCAAAAGTATGAAATAACTTGTTGAAGTTCCATTTTAAGGTAAAAATTTTTTTTTCACTCATTTTAGTGACCTTTGTTACTCATGGGATCAATTGTTATTGTGGTGTAGGTATGTTCACCTATGTCTTCACCCGCTACTATAATATCGTGTAAGTATAAGTACGCATTTTTCAGTTTTTGACTTATAACTCAAAAAGTGCTCGTCCGATTTTGATGGAATTTAAATGGGACCACACGGGAAGCACCATCTTTCAAATAATAGAAGAGAAGAACGATCAACAATTTGACACATTTTTTTTTACTAACTGTAGTTACAGAATTACGTTCTAAGTAAACCTATTGATAGACATACAAATGAAAGCATACACAACATAGTACATATACCTATGTTTTCACAGTAATATGTTCATTATTGCTGAAAAGACAACTAGCTGGTTTAACACTTAATTGCATTGCAGACGAAATTAATTTCAAAATAAGATAAAGAATATAGACCGTATAAGTTTCATTGCTGTTTATTTATGTATGATCTCGACTATACACTAAATGGACATTCAACGTAAGTACTCAAGCTTATTATAGGTACGTCAAATGTGCATACTTACATATAGATCTTGAGATCTATATCTGAAGATGCAGTAGTGCAGTAGTACTTAACCATCGTAAGAACCTGCCACGACAGTTAATATTTTTGTTGTTGTCCGCTGCCGAAATAAGTCCGGATTATAACCGAATCTATTTACTGTCTCTTGTACTTACTGCCTCTGAAGACAGAGTTGACACGATAAGGAATAGTGTGGTACGGGAACGTTGCGGTGAAAACTATGTAAAAGATGTAATAACTAAGATTAAGACGGGTATTTTACGATGGTTTACTCATGTAGAGAATATACATGAATGAGAAAGAGGCATCGATGTACATTGTTAATTTATTACCATTATTTTAGTATTATTCCGATTAGTTCAAAAATAAACATTATCGTCGGGATATTTACTACGTATTTTATTTGAATCGAGCAAGGATGCTCGATATTTCGGCACAGTTTCATGCTCCGTGTGCACAAGTAAACTGAAGTTCTGCGGGTAGGTGTTAAGAGCAAACAAATCGGTCTACCCTCTGTCTTTCACGTTTGTCTCGTTTATTTTGTGTCACCACGGCCACTACCACATGTCACTCAAAACTCGATTATGATCTCGACACACGTAACTAAGAACAATAAAATTACAGGTAGCTGATTAGCAAAGTAAACTTGCGAAATTTACGTTTGATAAATAAAAGAAAAGATTACCCGAGGAAAATCTTTCCTTTTTTCTAGCTGGTTATGAGAAATAGGAGTAGTTATGTAAATTGTGATGTAGTTTACATACCTATATTGGCAGTTCAGGAGCTTCAAAAGTAATAAAAGATCAACAGAAATCTTGTGTAATGCTTATGTTGTGCAATTGTAACTTACCTATACCATCTCAATCGTTTTTTTAACTTTCTTATACCCATAATATATATAGTTAACTAAATGGATCCCGCGGTTTCACCCGCATGGACTACGGACTTTTAACTACCTCATTTATCCCATGGAAACCATGCTTTTCCCAGGACAAAAAGTAGCCTATGCCCTTCTCCAAGATTCCATGTCTGTACCAAAACTCAGGAACAATAATTCAGCGGTTTAAGCCTAAGACAGTAATAGAGAGACATAGTTACTTTTACATACTGTTTTGGTTTTATAATAGTTTTGTTGTATCCCAGAGGAAACATTTTTTTTTTCGTGATTGAAGGTAGCCTATGTGTTAACACAGGTTTTTTTTATATAATAATATGGGATAATATTCACACAAGGTCTTCAGGTCTCAAACTAGGCAGAGCCTGTACTATGGTAACCTGATGACTGATATATATATACTTAAATACATACTTATATATATTCTTATATACATATACACACCCAGACACAGGTCAAACAAACATGTTCATACACACAAATGTTTGAATTGTCCGGGAATCGAACCCGGGACCAGCGGCTCAGGAGGCAGAGTGCTACCAACTGCGCCAACCGGCCAGTTATAAGGAAGGAACCCAGATTTTTTAAATTCAAATCTATGGAACCGTTAAAGTGTCTAACAAACACACAAACTTTCGCATAATATTAGTATGAAGTTCGTTTATAATTCGAATTTAATATCACTCATACTTCTAGTTTCAGTAAATGTAGTATGTAGTGGTTCATAATCGAAGGCTACACGGGTTGTGGGGGTGCCAAAATAACTAATAGTTTTCGCGGGGGCGTGTTAGCATTTTTCTTCTGGCGGTGACGGCGGGCGCCGGGTGGTGTTGCGGGACGGGCGGGGGAGGCTGTATAACTCTGCTCTCCTTGAGGAATGGCTACGTGGATCATTTATACTTCATCGGCTTTGTTAATAACACTGCCGGGCGAGGGCCGTCCCCAATGAAACTAATTTATTGTTTGTTAGTTTTGAAATGTGAAGTTTGAACAGTGATATTTGACAACTTTATGTTTTACTAGTAGCGCTACGGTTTTCCCGCTACCTCAATTGGAACTATACTTTTTCCCGGATGAAAGTAGCCAATCCAGTGTTTAAACTATCTTCATACCAAATTTCATCGAAATCGGCATAGTTTCAGCGTGAAGAAGTAACGAACATACACACAAACTTTCGCATTTATATAATATTAGTAGAATTATTCTACAGTTCAGATGGGTTACTCAACTCTCTCTATTAATGCGGTGTTTTTTTATTATTTTAAGTGACAATATAAGTGAGTCGTGCTCCTCGGTTGTAAACGCTTACCTCTGACAATTTGTATTGCCAGCTAGAGAGCTGAATTTTTGCGGACACTGTAGTGACAAGAAGACTGCAGTTTCAGACACAATTGTTATTGAGTCGCAACCTCTCTATTTTCATTTAGCATAGTGCAGTTATTCTCTTTTTACTACAGCAGCTTCTGAGGAGATATCTAGTACTGCGGTGGAATCTACCAACACAGACTCACGCTCGACTAGGTATCCTACCTGTGCCCTTATGTCCTACCCTTATGTGGGATATTAAGCGCCCGTAAACAGCTACAGTCGCGTAAGCGTATCAGATGTATGTAACCGACAGAGTTACTTTGGCATTTATAATATTAGTAGGAATTAGGTTTGTGTTGTATTTCAGAGGAACCATCAAACTTTTCTGGACAAAAATTGGCCTATGTGTTAATTTAGGTCATAAGGTTCTACGTACGTTCCGAATTTCATTCAAATCTATCAAGCCGTTAGGGTGTGAAGGAAGAGGTAATAAACATACAAACTTTCACATCTACTCGTAATAATTTTATTGTGAAGTTTATTTATTTCTCTAAAAGAATTCGATTAACTTCCATGAGAAATACACAATGACTTAATGCTATGAGATTTGGACAGCTTTATATATATACTAATATGTATTTATGATGCAGTAACAAACGTTTATTTATCACAATCCAACCCCTACACTAGAATTTCCTGTGTTGCGGGAGGCATGGACACACGAAAATCGAAGACCCACGACATTCACCTACACTCATCGCACAAATTTTTGCCCCTGCATTCGAACCCTGTGCCCGGGACAAAAGTGACATGTCACCGACCACTGATCCACGACGACCGTTAATTATGATTTTGAAATTTGAAGCACCGTTAGCACCTATTTTATTTTGAATTAGTTATTTAAAAAGTCTAACAAAGTAATGGTAAGCACTTCACGATTAGAATATTTAAATAAGCTAAAATTAAAGAACATAGAAGTAGGTACCTACATTAAACTACAAATATGATAAAAATAACGACCAAATAGGTATAATGACAGTAGTCCACATGAAGCTACAACTTTATATCGTCGATAAACACCCCAACTCGCAGATATTCGAGATCGCGGATAAAAACATCACGTTTATGGAAAATAGTGACGCATTTAAGGCTGGAGCGAGGTGCGTATTGCGTAAGAGGGCCATTTACCACGAGCCGGGTTACCGAAGCGAACTAAAACTCAATTCCATCCACCTACATCTGTTTTACGTTCCAATGAATTGCTGCATGCAAATAGACCGACGTTATTGTTCCTTTGAAGGGAGAGCTTTTTACATCTTTATTTACTTATACTCTACAGATATATACGTAGGCATTATGCTAAAGCGTGGCGTTATTGGATTTCAGGTTACATTCGAATGACGCCAAGGAACGTTATCGACAGCTTATATGAACAATACCTACTTCTAGAAATAGATCCTCGCCTTAGCGAGGTACCGTTAAGGCCTTAACAGGTGCCGATGACATTACAGAAGCTCTCGCGGCTGTTCACAGGCGGAGAGGGCGGGACATATTCTGATCCGTATAGATTTAAAATACTTAATACAAACATGTATGTACCTCACAGACCACCAATCGGGCTCAAGAAAAATATAACTAATCACATTTTTGGACCCTTTATTTTCCTATCTCCTGTTGTAAGACACAGCTCAAGAGCATTTGTAGTTACCGCGAGAATTTTTGATAAAGTTAAAAATGGTCACACGAAAATATAAAAAAAAATTGCAAACGAAATCAAATTTTGTTTTATAAAACCTTCATGAACATATAGCATAAGTGGTATTGTTTAAAGTTTATTAGACATGTAGGACTTTCAACAAAATAAGCTCAAAAGACTCAAATTTAGCAAATGCGCAAGCCTTTACGCGAGTCAACCTGAAAAAGGTCGGATAGACAAGGGAGTTTTCCCGCCACACCTTCAGCAGTTTGTGATTAATTACACGCCCCCCACGCTTGGAAAATCTCAACCCTTTCGTCTTAATTACCACGCCTTGCTTCAGCGCCGCCCCACCATTGGTCGACTTGCTTGCCGCTTTGTCGCCCCACGTTTTAATTGGTTGCCTGTAATTAACCGTCGGTAATAACCAACGGCGTGTTGCGAGGGGACGATGTTCCTAATTTGAATTTTTAATTACCGACGCCAGCTAGCGTTTCGGGCGTCGGATTGGTCTGTTCTGTTTTCATTTACATAGACAATGCTCTTTGTATTTTCTATGTTCACGCCTTCTTATTATATATTATAATATATAGTAGATAGTAAATATTTGTTAGTTATTCAAGGGTAGATTTTCGAAATCAAATTACGTACGAAGATTAAAATTACAAGGTACCTACTCGTACTAAACAAGTCAGTGAAGGGAACTTCGAAAATATTGTTAACATAAAATATAACAACAGTCAACCAAATATTTTACACCACTGATTTTCAGCAGAACTAAGGCAATTATTAATTGAAAAAATATATACCCAAAAAATATTATTATCACCTACTTCATTTCATTTTTACCTACTAAATGTTTCTCCACTAAATTTGGAAAACTGCTTGTGAATTAACTGAAAAGAAAATATGTTACTACCTATACCATAATATAATATTAAAATGCTTTATTCACTGACCAAAATACACTTTTATCTCATATAGGTACCTACTACTTATGATAAAAAAAGAATGTAAATTTAACCGAATATTTACAAAGCTATAAATCTTCAGCAATTACTTGTTGATCAGGTTGTCTTTCGACATAGGCCTCCCCCAGTTTCTTCCACGTGTCTCTGTCTCAAACTAACCTTCTCCATCCTTTTTGTAAATCGTCCACCCATTTTTTGATTTGACGTCCTTTCTGTCTTTTGTCATTTCTAGGATACCTACCATAATAATTTATTATAAATACCTACTTATAATCTAAAAGAACAACAATGATAGCCTGAAAAGGTATATTATTTATGATTCGAAATGTTCAAAAAGGAATGTGCACGAATGCATTTCCCTCACTTTCAGCTGCATTTCTATGTAGGCTTTCGTACATCTGAAGAGCGCACGTCACGAGGCAAGGGGTGCTGGCGGCAGTACCCGGGCCACCCGGCGCATGCCGAATTAGCTCATTAGCCGCTTTGGCTGCCCTCCTCCAACTCCCCGAGATTTATCCTTCCACTCTCCGTATTCCAAATTTGAATACGACCATTAGCCGCTGAGTATTCTACGTTCGGAATTTGAATTGGACAATTACGCTTAATTCCAATTTTGAATTCAATTTTATTGAAATTTGTATTGATTGAGAGTATATATGCATGACGTTGACTGTCACCGAAGTCTACATCTTAATTCAAAAGTAGAATAAATGTTGGGATTATAAGCAATAGAGATATCGCCCGTGGATATATTTATACTTGGATTTACTGCTGACGATGGTGTAAAGTTTGAGTGCCTGCTCAACAACAGTGTATATATATACGATTGTAATGTATATATATTTATGCCGGTATTTTCGTAGGTATTTTGAAACCCTAAAATAATTAAATGATAACTTACCGAATATATTAGTATCATTTTGACTAGGAACTACTGAAAATATATGTTAAGCGTCAGGATTAAATACGAGTATGTATCTATATATGAAAATATTTGGAACGAACTTTCAACTTCAAATACTTATGGCAACTAAGGAGGATAAACCATATTAAGATCATATATGAATTTATTTTCTCTTGACAAGAAAAAAAAAAAGTAAAAAACGTTGAAAAACATGTTGTTTTCCAATTCCTAGTCATTGGCCAACATCAATTAATGACAAATAGATTTGACAAAATGTATCAAATGAAGCAATAAGTGAGTGTGGTGAAAATATTTAACATAATCCCCAAAATGCATTCTTCAAATTCAGTGAGTTGTTGACATAAAGTACTAGCTGCGCCACACGCTTTCACCAACGTGGACTACGGTTTTCTGCTTACCTCAGTTATTCGTCGTAGCGTGATGTGATATATCCTAAAGCCTACCTCAAGAAATGGACGATCCATAACAAAAAAAGTCAATTCAGTTTCAATTCCAACCAGTACTTCCTGAGGTTAGTGCGTTCAACCAAACAAGCAAACAAACTCTTCAGGTTTATACTATAGTAACTATAGATAAATAGTTTCAAATTAATAAGCCACTAAATTTAATTTCAATGTTGAAGTAAGTATACAAGTATAAAATAAAAAATAATATAAACAAGACAAAATCGTCGTCATCAATATCAAAATAGCCAGCGGTGCGCGACAGGGACTCTTTCGAAAGCTCGTCAATGTTCACAACAAAACGGTACACTTTTTATCCAATTAAAAGCGTCTCCAAGCTGTTGTCATAAGATACTCCAAGACTTTTTAGCCGGGTTTGGGGAGTTTCTGGTTTTTACTCGGGGCACGGGTCAAGCGGGTGAGACAATGGTAGCTCGCGCGTCGTGGCTTGCGTTTGGTTCCGCGTGCCGGTCCACTATTGAGCGATTTGAGCGCTAATCGCTTCATTCAGCGACCGAGCGCTTTTTCCCGCCCGCTCCGTGGCCGATCGGTCATGCATTCCGAACAACGCAATAGATTTAACTGTTATTTACACGATATCGGTTCGTTGAGCAAATTAGCGCGTGCTTTTGCTGATTGTCGTGTAGGCAGCTCAAAGCCGATACCTACTACGGCTAGGCTAAACTTCTACAAGATTTTGGGTTATTATTACTGCTATTCTTTTCAAAGAGGCGCCGCAGGTTTTTATAAGATTTAGTTTAATTTTAACTACTGATTATGATGAAATATGTATTTACTTTTTGTCTTTCTTGGTACCTGCCTAATAATAGGTATAACTTATGGACTGTAAACATATTTTTTTTTCAAAGTATGATAATCTCACATGGTGGTCAGTGACGATGTGGTCGAAGATTTTATCACGCTAGACCTAGAATACTTACAGGCTCTCAAGGACAGCAGTTATATTTCATGTTTTTAGTAATACTACTTTTGTATATTACTACCTTTAGGTAGAATTATATTTTTAGATTACCTGTAGTACGTTAGTCTCGAATATGAAGCTATGTTCTCATACGTAGACGACATAAGGGATAATAGACCTTTGGATCGCAATAAGACCACTCACTAGACAGCCATTGAGTAATAAATAGTATTTTAAAAGCATATTACACTAACCATATTTCAGATATATGCGAACTGCTTATAGTGTGAGTCTTTTCCTCTTAAAAACCGCCTGTCTGATGCTAATTGTCTTATGGCTTGTATTCCTACTTGTAATCAGGTAAGCTACTTGCTCGTCATATGGTTGTCATACGTCAGAGGTGGATGCAGTGTTTTTGGCAGAACGCACGTTGATGTCTTTTCTATGCATTTCAATGAAAACTTATTTAATTTAATACTACGTGAACCTGAAAAAATTGTACTTTTCAACTTGAAGAACTGTTTATGATACAATAGTATATTTTGTATGTTATATAAAAAGGTGCCACGGTATTTATGCAAATGCCCTCTCAAACCTTGCTAAAGTGTTAGGAAATGTTATTCAATTATCTTTACATAAAACAACACTAGGTGAAAGCATTATGTACATAATTGAAAAACAATCTATACTGTTTAATGGGGATAGATAAATTTCTACTTAAGTTCCTTTTAATAATTTTGTTAAAAATAAATGTTCAGTGCGAGACGGGATGTTCCGACGAACGCACCGCACTCAAGATCCAGATGAAGGCTTCCGGAAGAAGCCGAAACAATGGTCGATCGTGTTATCGACGTGATATCACTATGTGCTACGTTATACCCGCATAAACAGTGTAAAGTAGTTATGAACGTGCGGTAATAACATTAAAGAAATGTTCAACTAATACCTACATACCTTAATATACACACCCATTATATAACTTAACTAGAAATTGATCTATAGAGGTAGGTGCTGAAATACTTATCTTTTCGTGTTTTTCTAGCCTATTGCTTTTGGTTTTATTTTTCATATGCATACCTATATGAATTAATAGTAGGCCGCCCCGGCCTCGCACGTGTAAGTATTTAATAAATATTAGGAAAATTATGAACTTACACACTTAGCAGACTTTCCATAATAAGAACACTCGATGAAGTCAGCTTTTAAACAAAACAATCTAAATTAATCTTGGGATGGCCTTAGACTATAGATTCACTATTGGAACCGATATTATAACATCTGTTGGGACTACTAGTCACTCATATGCTTACAGACAGTCAAACGGAGTGACTGGCAGACATAGTTTCGTTCGCTTCCTTACAATACAGATCCGTAAAATTGGTTCAAAAAGGATTTAGAAATTGCATTGATTGCCGGACTGATATCCAAGTGAAAAGATAATGCAGCTGGGTACCTACTGCTTCTTTTACGTTCCGTTCATTAGTAGTGGTTATTACAATGGGCCAGATGGAATGGATCCAAATGGACAAGATACATATGAGTGTGAGTAGAAAGTGTGGGGGGGGGGGGGGGGTTGCCTAAAAGCACGTGTATACTGTTATGTAATATGTTCATCTTTTTTTGGGGGATAAGTTGAAGAAACAAACAAAAGGCCCACAACTGTTACGTGTAACGTCTGCCTATAGACAGATACAATCGTAAAGACCTGTACTGCGCCCGACACCCTAAGACATAAAGTTGGTAATTCTCACGTGCTAGTCATTTCAACGGAAACCATGCCCTTCAAACCGGAACATAGTAATGTAAACACTACTGCCTGGGAGTAAAAATAGATAGGCGGCAGTACTTCCCCGGGCGAACTCTCACACAGTGCTACTACTCTTGAATCATCATCATCAGCCTACATCGTAAGCCTCTTCTAATGCACGCCTCTGAGCAATGAACATAATATGTTAGGGCGTGCCTAATCTGTGGGACTTAAACAATGCCTAATGTCATTGACTCTAACACAGTCATGCTTTTGTCTAATTAGCAAAGTAATGGATCACGCTTGATTGGAAGGTATCTATTATCTATTCATATTTTTTTTATTATTCATCCCTTTTTTTTGGACTTTTAAACCTTTTTTTACGACAGTCCCATCATAGCCTTAATCGAAGATGTAACATTACACCGAATGTTAAAAACGTTATTTATAATAAGAAGAGGCAAAGAAAAACACAAAAGTATACTCACAACAAGAACAGATGTTTTGTGAAAATCACTAGCAGCATTCCCTCAGTTTGTTTACCATTAGAACTGTACAGGATAATGTCTATTCGACTAAGGAATGTGCGATTTTATTTTAGGCCTATGTCCTCGTACTTCGGCAACATGCATTTGCGTGAACATGTACTTTTCGAAGTTTCTGTACACACCAATGTGATTTAGATATTTTGTAATCTATTGTTTCGTACTACTACTACGTACTACCATGGACTAATATACTAAAACAAGACTGCCAATCGCTTAAAGAAAATCGTACGCTGGAAAAAACCTCATAATTTCAGGCTAAATCTAGATGGCGCTAGGTTTGGAAAATGTTTTAGTCACAGAACGAGTACCGACTAGATTTAGTAAGTTATCGATTTATATTCTTCATTGGAAAGTTGATTTGTATATCAAAATGAATCAAAAATGAATATATCATAGCAATTCGCTAAATCGCATAAGGAACCAGATGGTACAGACAATTGAGTCCCGACCCGAAAATTTAAAACTAAAGGAGCCTGAAGCTTTTAATATTGGACGGTGACCTAAATCAGTCAAAACATTTAAAATACACGTAAACCTGCACTATAACAGTTAAAAATAACATAACACCGAAACAATGCACACTTATAAAGCGTACGGATTGTTCTTACTATAACCGCTAAGCTACCGTGAAATAAGACCGACCAACAATGAGTCACCGTTGTTACGTATGCCTCTTAAATAATACCTTGTTTTTGCTTATAACTAAGAAAATACTCAACTGTCTTATACAACCTTCTTGGAAGTCATGCCTAAGCAGTGTTCAAAGGTTTTAATCACCTAAACAACGAAACGGCATCTTTATTTAAAAAAAAAATTATGCATGAAAAAAGAAAGAACAAGAGGGAGAGGAAGACCATGGGATGGAAATAACAAAATGGATCGAAGTCTTTAATATTTCCGATCAATTGTCATAGTATAATATTATGACTCATATTATAATTTAATAGTATAAAGAAACAATTCATATAGTTATATAGTTCATATATATATAACTGGCTTATGCACGCGTTAATATAGGTTTTGTCAATACTACTGTCGCCGTGGTTAGTGTCAGTGACATGACTTCTGTCTCCTGGGTTCGAATCCCGGCGGGGGCAAACATTTGTGCGATGAGTGTAGATGTTTGTCCCGGGTCTTGGGTATTTGCGTGCTGTGATTGTGTATGTCCATGCCTCCCGCGATCGGCAATCTTAGTGCAGGGGTCTAGGTGCGATAAAAATAAATAAATATCCATTTACAACACTACTTTTTTCTGAAATTGAGGCATACCTACTGTATTGTAGTGTAGTGAAGTGCAGCATACACACGCCTAACATGGTGTAGGCAAAGTGTATAGACGATCGGTGGAAGAGTTAAGGTGTGTAAGCGTATAAAACAGACAAACCAACAGAAGCATTTAGAATATTATTTAACATTAGGACACACATCTCGGAAAAGTCTTTCAAGATTTTGATAAAAACTCATACTTTGGAATCATTATGCAACTGAGTTTATCTGTTAATGTCTTCGCTACAAGACGTAGCAAGAGTAATTTTGCAAACAGAAAATAGTTTTTAAGCTTCTATGATAATATTTTATTAGGACAGACATTGTAATATCGAAAACGGCTCTAATGATTTGGATAACCGTTTAGAATACGCCGAGTAAGAGCAAACGAAGAGGCTCTTCTAGCGCCCTTCTGCGTATGTCCAAGCGAGATGAACGCTGAAGGTGCTATCTCGTATATGTGCGCCGGGTGAAGCTGGCTCTTCCAGCACCTTTTAGAGTATGAACCATGCGAGATGAACGCAGAAGGTGGTCACGAATGGTGGCGCTGGACATGACATGGTCGGTCATGCATCGGATGGACAGTGACATGACTGTGCTCACCGTGCCGCTGTCGAGAAACGAGCTATGCGCACGCACAGCAGTCTCGTGTAACCCAAGCCGAACGCATGCGCACACTCACACACGGACCCACAACGTGCCCGCGCCATAACATAATTAAAAATGATTTAAGGCATTCGCTCCGGCTGCTTTGTTTCGCGCATTATGTTTCACTTGTTCGCGGGCACCACCATTTTTAACGCGCCCGCTCTTAATTCTGTCACGGCTTTTTATAACCCCTTTTGTATTTATTAATTCCCTTTCGGGTCCGGTAGCGCTACGCTTCTCGGAAACCGATTTTGACGTGACATTTCTTTGGGTCGCGGCCGTGTCCCTGCGTTAATGAAGCGTCCGATTTCGGCGCCGCCAATTTAATAAAGGGTTTCTGAATAGGACTAATCAGCCGAAGGTCAGATTCCATTCGGGTTATAATTAAGAATCACTGGAAGCCCGCGTCGTCGTCGTCTAAGGCGGCACGTTTGGGGTTTTTAATTATTGCGGCTATACAGTCAGCCAGTCATATATTTGAGTCAGGAGTTGGCTTCTTCTCAATTTCGTCGCTGTTTCCTGTGTCAGCACTCAAAAATACTCACTTAAAGGGTAATAAAACGGTGGCAAAGCTGGCGAACAATGGCAATTCGGCTGAATGCTGGCAAGGAGTCATACAGTTACGAGTAAAACGTTAAGTATTAAAAATGATTAACTTCGCCTTGTTGACGTGTTGTGGTCGGTTATCGAATTTCGGCGCATGGTGACCGTGACCACGACGTCCAAATACAATTCTCCATGCACTTTTGGTTATTAAGAATTTATGCATACGTTCCAGCCTCCCGAATCAAATCAGCATCGTTATAAAAGGGATACTACGTCAGTTAAGTATCACAAAAAAAAAACAGTTCAAAACTTTATAGAACCTAAAATTAAAGCTAAAGCTAAAGTTTGGAACTGTTTTTTTTATTTTTATAATGTTGATGCATTACAGGAGCTCCGAAATAAGTCCGTCTAACGACGGCTCGCTTCCAGACACCAGGACTGGGTTAACGTGCCTTCTGAAAGACGGAAGATCTCAAGTGAAATGACGATAGAAGCCGTCACCCATCCCAAAAGCGACCGCAACCAGATATTTGCTCAACTTTTGATCGGTAAGAAACAGGCGAGTTCCACTCCTATTCAAATTTAAATCTTTCATTAGACTCTTTCCGTCAGTAACCTTCAGTGACGACGTCATCAGGCCAGGCCTAGAATGTTAATTAGCTCATAAAGGTAATTGCCTAAACACACTGTGTGTTTGGTGACAGTTTTTATCTTGAGCGGGTTGCTAGCCAGGACAGAATCACCATGTGATCAATAGTGGTGAAACATTGTATCATGAAACTAAACATATACATATAGTATATATATCTTTAGCTTAGAAATATCTCCAATCTAGTTAAAGGCAATAACAAGTAAGTAGCGTGTCTTGGTGTTTGCGGTTGTCGGCCCACTACGGTCTTGCGATCCATCACGACGCCTACCACCTATCTATCAGCGCTGTCTATGAAGGACAAACGTCTCGAGTTAGCTGGGCATTATAGTATATGGTACCAGTGACATGAATAGTACTTGTCAATACATTTTTTTATTAAATACGTCAATATTAATATCTTCAAAAGACACACGCGTGCGTATGAAAGATTTAGATTTTTTTGTCTAACAAAATATGAATTGTTTTTAATTATATGTAATTTATTATCTTAACATTATAGATTAAATCTAATTTAATAGACGATAATGAGGACCAATGGAACAGAATGATATCCATATTCGATGATTTTTAATAACGATGACAAAACAATTCATTCTTAACTTAAGGTAATACTGGTAAGACGCCAAGTTCCGAATTAAGTGATACATAGAGCACTGCAATTCTATAGCAAGAGATGTTGGAGTATTGCAGGTAAATAATAAGTTCATATATTTTTTTTATAAATTATGTGTGTCCATGCCTCCCACGACTCAGGGAATTCTAATGCCCCCCGCATTTTTTTGAAAATGAGTGTGAAAATAGCAAAACCTGCACCATTTAACATCATTCTGCCTCCGCGTGGACTACGGTTTTCAGGTATAATACCTAAGTTATCCCACGAGTGCCGTATTTATTTTCAGGATAAAAAATACCCTATATGCTATTCCAAGATGCTCAATATAAAGTACCTATTTTTAAGAATCGTATTGGTCAATCAAATCCGATTCTATATTATCGTCTTGCGCAATGTCATCGTCAGTCACCAGATAAAGAGCAGTCCAACATACGCAAGTCATCAGAGTCCGAGTTCACTAACACGAAAATTAAAATTAATCATCGATAGTCACCGGCGTTTCGTTTTATTTTGTTCTTGCGAATGATGCACCGGCTCGTATCTTGGTCCATCTCTGTTAATTAGTTTTTTGTGTGGCGCGGCGGGGCGGGCCGTCCGACGCCATCAAATTACGATGAGTCGGCCTTTCGGTGCTTTCGGCTACCGTCCGTCGAGGCACAATAATTATACACTCGTTACTACTGTGCTGCGCTGGCGCATCATCGACAACCGCGCTCGCGGCTGACTCTCGATCTACACGTGACGAATGCGACCAATACATAAATGGAAATTGTTTTGTCGCTGTGTTGTTAATGTTTGATTAAAGTTTAAATTAAACAGTAATGGAATGCGAGTTTTTGTTGATTAATCTGTAAAAAGCTCAAATTTTATATTAGATAATATGTTTCTTATATTTATTAGATGTTGTTCTACTTTAGAAAATCTTTATTTTTTTGTAGTCTACGGTCGATTATCATAAATGTTGTTGATGATTTTTTTATACACCTCCTATATGGGCCGTTTAGATGGGTCAGTATGGGCAAGTCTGAAACTATAAGAAATATACATTAGGAAGCCTGTCATCAATTTTAGTGACAAGTGAAACTGCGTAGATTAATTAATTATTATCATACATTAGAAAAAAAATCTTGTACTCATTTCGTGAATCGAACGAAATAGTAATAATGTAAGTTTTTTTGTCAATACGCCAGCGTATCTACTGAAAGAGGAAACAAGGCGTCTAAAATGAAAAAAAATAATTAAATTCATATCCTTTAATTTAATTGTATTTGATCGAAATGACGACATTTTTTGAAGCGAAAAACAAATGACATTTTTTGTTTTTGTTGTTTTTCGCTCTTAAAAATTGTCTCTAGACAATTTTAAGCCATGTTCACCACCTGATACAAAACGCAATAGCGAAATCATTGCCTAAAAGAGTTTATTGTTGTATTGGAGGTACTGAGTTAGTTTGTTTTTCGCTTCGATTGCTTCGATCAGTGGCCTGCTTCGGGCACTGTTCACATTTTCATGTGTCCACATGTTATAATTAACATTTGGGTAGTGCAGTTGACTCCAACCATAATCTAAACGATTGCATATCCTGAAGTATTTAGTCGATAGAGCAAGCGCACGCGCACGTATCGAGCCGCGACCCGAGTGTCGACAATAAATTCCATCGATAAAATCGGCGGCGTCTACACCGCGCCGGTAATTTCTTAACGACAGCGTAACTCGGTGGCGACGCGGAGGCCGGCGACGCGTGCGCGCACGCATTTCTCTCGCATCACAGACTCCGAAATAATCGCTCCCCACTCAGCATAGATGGTAATCAACGCTATTAAAGACGATCTTAATGTAACTCTTTTAGTAGCAATGAGAATTAGAAAGGTCGAAACGATTTACGATTGCGACTGAGACGGGTGATAAAAATAGATTCAGTTTTTTATAACGAACCTTCTAGGAGTTTACTACGATGATAATGCATCATCGTAGTAACATGGTGAATACATTGTGTATTGTACATTTAATTAAATATTGATATTGGAATATGATAGAATAGTACCTACTCCCTAGAGTCGGCTAAGGGATCACGTACCAGAAGGTGGGCAGCAGCGCCTTCTGAGGATCGGAAATCATACTGCGCTCGCCAACCTGCCTGCCAAGCGTGGCGAGAATTGACAAATCCACCCTATATATGGGGGATGCATGTGTCCAGCAGTAGATGTCCTATTGCTGAGAAGAAGAAGAAGAAGATTGGAATATGTGGCGGCAACGTTTTAGTAGGTATCATTTACACTCTGATCAGTATCTATGATTCGGTTAGGTACCTACTTAACTTAGAGCTTCGACTACAAATTTATTCCCTGCATGTCTTATTTCCAATTACCTACAGCTTGAGGTAGGTACCTATATCTATTTACTCTTTGCACACAGTAATGCATTAATGAAGAAAATACTATGCTTTCAGCAAATAATACTGAATATCACTATGCTTTTACGATTATTTCGTAATATACATTATTATTAGTATAGTACAATTCTTAGATTTCATTTTTATAATCTTGATATAGGTATATCTTGGTCAGGGCTGCAGATTGAGAAATCTCTTCGATATACGTGCCGCCACACATGCCAAGGAGCACTGGCTTACTTTATCGAGGAATATGGCAATATGCTCGGCTTAGAATGGCTGATTTTACCTGCAGCGTTTGTTAGTCTGATATGTTTACTTCGTCCCTTAACGAAAATGACACAGAGCGTAATGTTCCATAGGCTGCTAGCACATAAAATGTCAAATGCCCTACTAAATCAGCATAAACCGAACATAGATTCCATATAGAAGATTCAGGCCGCTATGAACTTAGCTGGCTTCGAGTTTTTGATGTTGTCTTATTGGCATCGGCTCAAACTCGCACCGGACTGAATCTGAACTTTAAATTCGTAAACTTGACCCCCTGGTCCTTGTTTCAACCGTTTAACAACAACTTATTGAGATGTTGATCGAGGCTTCTCGCTATAAGATTACATATTTGAGGAAACAACTATCGGTACAATGATCGTCGAGTCAATATGGTGGTCCACATGATGGTTGCCTCGTGAGTCAAGTCTGCAGGGGTACTTGCTGAGCTTGACCTTCTCAGCCGTCAGCATTGCACAGGGCTGGGATCGATCAATTATCACAATGTCACGTTTATAGGCGAAAAAACAGTCCCGTCTGTGATAGTAGGCCGATCACAAACGAACTTAGCACGACTGATTTCGAGAGAGGGCGCAGGCGCTTACGGCGATTACGGATCCGACGAGTGATATTATTGATTATAATAATAATTATATTTCATCATCATCATCTCAGCTGTAGAACGTCCACAGCTAGACATATGCCTCCCTCATCAACTTCCACAAGGACCGGTTGGGAGCGGCCCGCATCCAGTCCATTCCCTCGATCTTATTTAGGTCGTTTGTCCACCTGGTCGGTGGCCGTCCTATGCTGCCCTTGCCAGTCCATGGTCTCCATTCGAGAACCTTTCGATCTCAACGGCCATCATTTCTTCGATCTACGTGTCCTGCCCACTGCCACTTCAACTTGCTAAACCGCTGGGCTATGTAGGTGGCTATCGTTCTTCTACGGATCTCCTCAATTCTAATTCGATCGCGTAGAGAAACTCTAAGCATAGCTCTCTACATAGCTCGTTGTGCGACTTTGAGTCTGCTCACAAGACTCATAATCAGAGCTTAGATGACGTATTATATTATTATATTTCATATATCACAAAGTACGGTTCCACTAATTCCACCAATTTATCTCAAAGATATTTAAGCCCTCTCATAGAATTGTAAATGACGAATATAAAATTAAATAAACTTGATGTCACCAAATCAAAACCTAAGGATTAAAGTTATAGTAATGAAGCCTTGAAATTTAATGTTCTCTAAGAATTCCCTCAATTTATTTTAAAGATCTAAGAAAACGTGACGACACCCCTAATTCTGACGACGCGTCCAAGTAAGCACGTGAAGCTATGTTACATTATCTTTAATTAAAAACTGTGAGGATCTCTAGATTAGTCAGAGCGATCACAAAAAGGGGTTCCGGCGAAACACCTTCGTGATTCGTCATGACTCATGGATTTATTTTTATTTGGTGAAGGAATCCTTTGTTAGAAGTTAACCGAATTTGCCTTACACTAAAACTGGCTAATTAAGAAATGTTCGAGCTGCCGTTAAAAGTTTTAGTAGTCGTTTTGGCGATTCGACTTCGAACGCGATTTGTAAGGGTCTACCGTTCCGATTTATGATGGGTACACTCTAGACGTACGATCTTATTCTGATACCGTGATCAGCGGACAGCCGTGTGTTTTGGCAGAGCGCCCAGAATTATTTTATGTTGTAAGATACGTTAAAAAAAAAAACAAACGCCCTGCGGTTTCACCCGCGTGAGCTACAGTTTCCAGGATAAAAAGTAGTCTACGTATTTCTGTAAGATCCCATTGCATCTTCGCTTTCGAAATTAATCAAAATTGGTTCAGCGATTTATAGGTTTCAAGTTTATTTATTTATTCAGAACTAACAACAATACAATAAATAGTGCAGAATCGATGACACCTGCAGTAGTGTAAAACTGTGTCGCAGATGCCAACGCCCCCCTCCGAAATAGGTATACATACAGTTCCAGTTATTAAATAAAATATCCATAGCAAAACTAGAATTATATAAGTAAAAAAAATTAAAACTAATTATAATTAACGCTACTAAGAGGTGAAAACGTAACACAGACATTTTTATTTTCAGATTTATAAATTAAAGTTTGGAAGTTTTATAATAAGTAAATTAACAATATACGACCAGATTGTAACATAATGGTTCCATATAAGGCTTTTTGTGCCACCAGAGAAGGAAAATATGAGGAGCATGATTCGAGTGAAATTTAAATTTACGAAGGAAGTGTCTCGGAATCTTAGTAATTGGAAGGGTATGGTCTCAGCCTACCCCTACGGGAAAGAGGTGTTAATAAAGGTAAATATGTACTACTGACAATGTTTCTTGAAAATTATCATCAATTACGTTTCTCGACGAACTTTAGGTACTCTTTTTTAAGAGTAAAAAAATCTCTTTAAAAAAAAATTTTTGCACGCGTCTCAGCACCTTAATTACCTACTCATAAATGTATAAATAGAAATAAGCGGCCTTACAACAAGTTAAAGTTTTATAAAGTTGAGTCGTTTCAGCTATTTTTTTTTAAAGTCTCACATGTCTGATAAATTTACCTAAAAGAATACCACTTATGAGAACAGTTCATAAAGGTTAATTCTGATTGCACAAAATTTGGATTACCGTGCTATTTTATGAATAACAAAATATATTCTTATGACCACATTTTTCATTTATCAAAATGTAACTGTAGATATCAACAATAGATATGGAACGTACCATTCCAGGGTTGATTTTGGTATGTGGCAGGAGTCGCTCCCATTATGAAATCTCTGTAAAAGGTCTCTCTGTACACGATAATTAAACTCCCATTAATTAACTGTGGTAGTTTCATTCAAGATAGGTGACGGCCCCATATAACAGATACTCAATATTCCAAAAAAATAAACACTACGTGTGAGATAACTGAGGTACCTAACAGGAAAATAGCGAGGCTCAGCTTGTATAGGTGAAACAAAAAAAAATTGTGTTGCTTCAGATATTTGAGCCACGTCAATTCCATACTTGAACGTTAATTGAATGATAACACCTAAAGTGCAATAACGCCTAGTGTGTTTGCGGTGGACGACACCTTGTCTAACTAGATGTGAAGCGTGTAGATGCGGCGATGGGGCTAGATAATTGCGCGGCCACAGCCTAATGTCAAAGCTAATGTGCGGTACTCCGGAATGTGGCACTTTCCACGTTAACGAGCTTATACCAGCTCATCACACGCATCCTTGCCATTGCCACACCACCAATGTACACCTGCGACCATACGACAACACTACCGCAACTTCCGCTACAACATCTTCGACACGAGTGTGGCCAGTAACGCCTGTTTGCGGTAAAGCTCATCCTACTTTATTACTAAATTTACGATCACCAAGATTTATACAGCCGCTACTTAGTTAATAATGATGCGCGCCCATCTAACGTACGCGGCGGAAAGCAATTTCGCGAAATGAATACTGGATTTCTGGTACATCAACACGAGACGTACACTTTCATTACGCGAGGAAATAAATCAAAATAATACTGAGGCAAAAGATAGCGAATGGAAAATCAACCCCGCGCCCCGCGCGCCCTCGCCGGTGATTTATGCCTGTAATTTTCCGGACGGTTACGTAAGTAACTCGCGATTTTTCTCTGCACACACGTAATTAGATAATTTTCGTGAATTTCTCGCAAGGGCGCGTTAATTTATGCACCTTCGTAACTAAGCTCGATCTTTTGCCACAGCTGAACTTCTATATGGAGTCAATTAAGACAGCTTTGATTTTTTTGTGATCGTTACATTTATGAATACTGCATTGCTTTATAGGATTGGAATTTATTTAATATGAAATGGTTTGCTCGACGATACCGGTACAAAAAGAACATTATTAATAATAAGAGGATTAATAAAGCATATACAAGCCCTGAATTAATTCTCGGCTGCGGACCGGTCGCTGACGATGCTCGGCTTGTTCCGTATTAATTTCTGTCACAGGTTTAATTGCTCACCTCTGGCTTTAGCTTTTTAATAAATTCGAGGACAGACCACGAAATGCAACGCGACCAAAAAACACACGGACGGTGCGCGACGCACCAAAAAAAGGACGGATTTTAATTTATAAAAGACAGGACAAACGATTAATAATTTATTTGTATCCTTGGTTTCTTGCGCGAGAGATTCGAGCGTTAAAAACAACCGTTAAAACCGGCGACTTTGTATAGCTCGAGCTTAGTCCGAAATGCCAATTGCGGGTAGACACAAGTATACAGCGATTCGGAATGTCGCTTTAAAAAACCCCGCAAATAAATAAATCGATTCGCACGCACCGGTTTAACAAAAAAAACGTCCACCATATTCGATTCTTTAATGTGATTTTAAAAAAATAGAATCGAGCAGAGGCTGGCTTCGATTGAAAATGAATGAGGGCGAACGCGATAGTGGAAATTAGCATCGAGGTAGGATTCAGAAGCGGCTTTTGTGCGATCATATCGAGGTGTATTCTTTGCGCTTTTTACGGCGCGTCGGGATCGGCGAGCCCTTTCAGTCCCTGTTAAGATACTGTCGCCTTTTTGTTGCAAATAATTACTGTCGCCCTTCGCAATCACCCGGGATATATTTGGGCATCTCGGGACATTTCTAAACTGCAGAACATGTACCCCAGAGGCGCTACTTTCAACAGTAATTAGGAATTTACTACTTTGATCCAGCCGACTAGACGATGAGAGAAAGCAATAATATACAGTCCAACCCTAATACGTTACGTATTCTAAGTTTATATATGTATATAAACATAGAATACGTAACGTATACTCATTATATACTCATACATACGTATGAGTATATAATGTGACAGGATGTTTTTAATTTTTTATCACATATTCAACTCACGAGCTTACATTTTAGATCATATAATCAATTAACACCCGCCGAGGCAGTGGTCAAATGTTTTAATATTACATAAAAGATAGTATAATTCTGCGAAAAAGTTTATAATGTGTCACACTCAGTCATATCATAATTATTACACTCAGTGTGTGTAATAAAATAAAATAAATCCCTCAAGACTAGACAAGTGGTCAAGGTCCCATGACCAAATCGTCACAGGCAATAAATGAGACGCTTGGTTGTCAGACGACTTATCATTCAATAATATGATAGAAAAGTTCGATAAATAATATATTGTACACCGTTCTAATCATACATATATGAAAGGGAATATGTACAATTGAGAAAAGCAGTATTTATGCGCATAAGCAGTATCATATCTACGATTCATTGATTCCGATTAGATTTCAGATTGGACGGCAGCCGCGCCCTTCGGTCTGTCCGATTCATAAATTAGCGATTACGTATAATATACAATAATAATGGCAACAATGGGATTGAATGCAGATGAGTGCGAGCTGGGACGCCCGCGCCGCGCCGCTGAGCGCAGAACCGATCGACATTTGTATGCGATATCTAAGCGCACAATTGGATGCCGGCAAGGGTCTTCGCGCTAATGGTACACTATCAAACGATCGCGGTGGCTACGCTGCGCTTGAAAAGTGGAGACCGCCTCGGAATACGGACCACACCGCGCTGTTTAGTGGCGTAATAAATAAATAAACATTCTGTAGAACCCAGACCTAAACAGTAGACGTCGATTACCGCCACTACCCACAGACAAAGAGCCAGTCGACCTGTTGTAAAATATGTATTTAGGCCAATATTTGGCAGCTACCATTTGTTTCAAAGCAAGTGTGGCAAGAATGATGACTGACACCCAAGAGCTACTTGGAAGGCGCTATTAGGTGCCTAGTGACAAATTGTTCATCTTTTTTTTCTTTCTTTTTTATTGGGAATAGGCAAGCGTTTGACCACTATCTCACCTGATGTTAAGATCAGATCCTCATCTCAATGGTGGAAGCTATAGTTAGACGCGCACTGTACCATACACTTCAGTACTTTGCTTTGGATAACTTCACTACTATTGTATTCATCATAACGAAATTACTTTACCTTTTTAGGATGCTATCTGGTGACTGCATAATCGGCGGTCCACCTTCACTACAACTAGCAACTAGCATCGTTTATAACTCGATACGGAGTGTAACTATCAAACTGGTATAATGGAAACCAAACGATTATGAATAAAAAATAACCTGTTATATAATCCCGAGAGAATTTTTGGTTAATTTGCGCGGTTCAGACTTAATAATGTGGTTTATGAATAATGAACTCGGGGTTTAAAAAGATCGTAGTAATTAAAATCCATAGTACCAATCATGTTAATGTCCAATCCGAAGGTTATATGGCACAAAGGATCTATACATAGAGAGTATATGTATAGAAAATATATAAAATATCTATATAGGTTCTAATACGAATACATCTTCGGAGCCAGTAAACATTCTAGATCTAGCGTGATTACATCTTCGACCACATCTTCGCTAACCATCAATTGCGACATTGTTTAAACGCCAGATCTATATGGTATAGTAAAAATATAATATTTTTGGGAAAAAAAAAATGATGAAATTATTACATAAACACAACGTAAATATTTATTATGTTAATTAGAGAATCGCGAGGACTACAACACATAAACTACAAAATATGTAATAACCATAATTTAAAAAAAAACTTATAACTCCAATTGTATTAAAATTACCCACCCGTGCAGCGGTATGAATAATATAACTGGCTTTGTATAGAAGGTGGTTTTGCTTGCCACAAGTAATAGGAATACTTTTTAATGACAATGTCACTTTTCCGCTGGCACGAACAAATGATGTCTTGGAAATCCTCAATATTACGAGACAATTGACACTTTGGCAATGGCCAAGTCAATGGCCTTTACATCTATTACAGATGATTTAAGCAGTGTGTGGCGGATGTGTTATGACACTTCTTTTGGTGGCTATATAAGCCTATACGAGAACGGCAAGAACGATGACATCTTGCACAAATGTGTGCGGTGAGAGAAAGATTATTGCCAACTTGCCGTTTAGCTCTCCTATCAGCAAGCTTTTCAAACCAGGCTCTGTCGTATATTCTTTGACCCATCCTGAAGCGAGCTCTCTTATAACCCCTAACGTCAGCAAGCTTTGGCAACAGCAAACATAATTATTGTAGAACCGAGATATGTATATCTACTTAACACGCGTGATAATTACTGAGCTTAAACTCTAAAATCTACGAAGACATAACACTTTCTTTCTACATTTTAACTGGCTTCAAAAAAGGAGAAGGTTCTCAATTCGACCCGGATGTTTTTTTATGTTTGTTACCTTAGAAATTTAGACTGGGTGGACCGATTTTGATGATTCTTTTTTTTATTTGATAGCTGGTGCTTCCCGTGTGGTCCCATTTAAATTTCATCAAAATTGGTCAAGCGGTTTTTGAGTTACACTCCTATAACTGAAAAGTGTTACGTGTACTTGGACGACTTCCTAATCGATGGTGAAGAAATCGGTGAACATACACAATGACAATTGAGTGAGTAGCAAACGCCACTGATACAGGTGAAAAAAAAATGGCCAAAAAATGGAACCGACTTCAACACTCAAAAGTGTGAAATAACTTGTCGAATAATACACCCAGTGTACGGCGGAAGGTTGCGACGAACGCACTGGACTCAATATTCTGATGAAGTCTTCATGATGGAGCTAAAACAATTGTTTATCGTGACAATCGAGTACGCGTTAAAAAGGTTATACACAGTAGTTCAGTTCCAAATAAAGTGAAATTTGCACAATACGTACAAAAGTATATAGATGTAGCTTAAAATGCTACCAAAATGCAACCTTGCACCAGCTGTTTCTGGATGAAACCGGTGCGTCGCACAAAGTTTATAAACACCGTCACATCAAGGTCCTGAATGTGACACGTGTGGTAGTGTACGAGAATCAACGACGCTGTGTCGAGTTGACATTAAATCGAATGGGTGTCGAATCCGAACAATCCTTGGGCAAGTTTATTCTTCGGTGCCGACGATAACAGTCCACTCGGGTCATATTGATTGAAACGCCATTGTAACAAGTGACCAATTAAAAAGTACGGCTAATAATTGCCCAAGTTTATTGGTCTTAATTCGATCTGATTAATCGAAGCTAGGTAGATCAGAATAAAAATCATTTATTCAATTTGGGTATCAATGGTGAAATTTAAAAAAAAAACAGTTTTTCAGTGCTTCGGCACGTTTCAATGAAGAAGAAGAAGAAGTCTATTCTACAATAAATTCTCATGGTATGGTCATGCTTACACAGTATAATTGGCTATTATAGTACTAATGGAAAGTCATAAACTATTATACGAGTAGATACATCAAGATCATTTTATGATTAATCAGACAAACAATCTAAACAAATAACAAATTATTGAATTTATGTTGAGAAAGTGAAATGTTAATATGCAAGTAAAAAGCTTTTATTTCTGTAAATAGGATGTGGCACGAGCATAAATCAAAAGTAACCAATTGAAATCTATTGAAAACGTATTCATTTGAACCGGAAAAGCGAACGGCGCAGAGCGGTGTCTATTGAGTAATTTATCCTAACTATAAGCAATGATTAATATCCGGATATGAAGTACAAAGGGGAGTCAAAGACCGGAGTGTTCTTGGGAAAACAAAAGGTGCTAATGAATGAAGGTTTTCCTGCAATTTACGATCATAAAGGAGTAATTATAGTCGGATATGTAAAAAAAGACGTACGATAAAGGAGTGGCTTGCGTCATTTGACCACTCATCAAAAGATGACGACATATTTAACTGTATTCCTTTCAAGAGCATTCAGTTCAATCTCATGCAGTTAAACATAGAACTATACCTATGAAGACGGGGCGTCCTACCTTCTGATTTCTATTTTAAAGAAAACATAAATATAATTATAATTACCTTGTAGGTGCTAATAGCTTTTATTCAAATAAGACTCCAAGTAAACATTGAGAATTTTACACATATTAATTAGCTATAAAAATACGTCGTCTCAAGAAATAAATAGACCTAGAAACCTTAGTGCCACATTAGTGTTCAATACTTCAATTTACCGTGCAACGTCAGCGTCAGTAGTCCGCCAAGTGATAAATAAACCGTAATTGAGAGACGGAAACAGCCAATGAGTAAATCTCGTCCGTCAATTTATTTAAATTATTTATTAGTGGTTCGCTATAGACACCCGGCCGCGATCGTTTTCAGTACGCGTTCACAGACGACCACTCCGGACGTAGGTAGTGATGCCTTGACTAATAGGATTACATTTTATCGATATCGACTTTGTAAACGTTGTTCGCAATTTTAAGAATTAAAAATAAATGAATCAATTTTTCACATTTTATCTACTATCTCTTTTACCTAAATATTGTATGACAGATCTATTAATCACCAACTTTTGGTTGTATCTTCGTTCATTATGCTACGTAGTTTATTGCAATACACAACAACTTTAATTTGAATAAATGTAACATAAGTCTTTCAGAGTACTGCATATTTTGGGAATTCAACTATAACGTGTTAAAATAACAATCATCTTATTATTTGGCAGTTGGTGAATAAGTGATTGTAAAATTATGAACGATCCTAAAATGAATATAAGTTGATTATTTCATCCAAGTGCATAGAAACACAATTAGTGTTATTAATTAATAGTAAGTTATATTGAATTAACAGATAAGGGAATTACAGTTCAGCAGGTCACAGCGAGCTCACCCGAACGTTACTTTGATTGAAAATAGATTTAAAACTTCTTGAAAAGAAGTTTAGGTTTTATGGGTACCTACACTAAAACTATGAATTCATATTCTGTTATTAATTGTTCTGGCAAAGAGTTCAGTAGGTGAGGTAGGTATATGTTTTATTATTAGTGGTGAAGAGGATAATATGCCACTAACTGAAAAATATAACAATTTTCATAACCATGTGAAACAAAATATTTAGTCATATTATTATCGATAACTTATATTTTTTCTGGACGCAACTACTCACAAGTAGAATTAGTTAATTTGTGCAGATACGACACAATGGATGAGGAAATAATATACGTACTGATATGTTTAGTATATACTCACAGCTACCGGGAGATTGTAATTGGCGTAATTGGACGAATCTGGATGCTTAATAATACCCCATTGTCGTCATTCAAACAGCAATTCATCGTTTGTGAAAGATATGATTCATTACTTTTAAATTAAATAGTTTGGTGGTGATTTAGCTGGTTTCTAGCACATCTCACGCTGTCGCGTATATCTTCCTGTCTCCATGTGAAGCGATTGCTTACAAACTCCAAGCATCTCTAAATCTAGATAGATATTTGCATTTAGGTGGAGAGCTGGAGCAGTGGGGACAAAATGTGAGATGTTCTCGAGCGACGTAAAATTCGGCAATGCAGTTATCGGAACGCTCAAGACCGTGTGATGGCGTGTAACTGTTTTATGGTATGTTTCGGAAGACTCCGTGAGAATATGTTAGCATTATACGGATAACGTAGTCGAGTTACCATAACATGTAGTAAAATTTGACTCGCTCACTGGAAGTATTTGTTTAGTGTCTATATTTTGCGATAACCATAATCTTACGACCGTCGAATCTTCGAATAAAGTGAATTTTAGGAAAACAGATATTTGAACACACAAGAAAGAGGATACTTACCTTGTTAGCTTATTCATTAGATACTGAATAGTGATGATAAGTCTCGGCTGTGCAGGGACGCGTATATGTGCCTACTTATGTTTTTTTGGAGGCTTGTGGACGATGCACGGTGCTACATTTCGCTAACGAGTCTCAATTATTACTTATTATATGGCTACCACAATATCCTATCCTATGGAGGAAAGCCTTGGCAAGTAGATATCTAGATCTACTTAAATATAATCTAAATCCCTAATACGTGTAAAGATATAGGATAACAATAAAAATACTGGAACTGGCCAACAATAGGCTGGACAGTGATAGTGATTTAAGCATGACATTTTTATCTCATTTATTTAACATTAGAGTAGTAAGACATTTGCAAGAAAAGCAATATATAACTTACCCATTTATATCGGTGATGGACCAGAAGTACTTGAGGACAGCTCTGGCTAGCAGGTACCATAACTGCGTCCAGACCCACGATGATTTGTCGATGGAGTTGTTGAGGAATTTTTGAGTCTCATCGTCGGGGTGCAGCTGGACGAATTTCTCGTGAAGGTCTGATGGTAGCCGTTCTGGGTTCACTTTGTACCACTGCAACACAGAAATAAAATGTCAAAGAATGAGACGCCCTACATTATAAACGGTAACCGTACGGTAAATCAAATGCATAATTTGAACATCTTATCGGCTGGACTAACTCTTTGGCCATCAAACTCCCCAAAGACCGGTTGGTTTCTTTTTGCAGTCCCTACTACGAATTTTATTAGAGTGACTACCATTCCGATGGCTGTCCTTCTCTCTGCGCTTACAAAGAACCTCGGCCTAAAGTAGAAATTTTTTGATCCAGCTTTTTCAACATAAGATCCTATAATCTTCTTTCTATCTCTTAAATCTGCTTTCCCTAATGAAACATACTGATCTACATCGGCTACTATTTACAAAGACTTGATTTTCGTTCTTCTATAGATCTCTATGATACAATTTCGTAAAAAATACATAGCTCGTTGTACAACTTTGAGCTTTCTTATAATAGTCATAGTTGAAAGACCATGTGATAATATCATATTTATTCTTATATTCCTATTGAATTTAAATTAATTAATGATTAATGAAAAATTGTTAATTGACAAGTGCTACTATAACACTCGCTATATGCTATAGTTTCACAGTGCTCGCCTACCCGCGTGCCAAGCGTGGCGAGTATTGGCAAATCCCCCCATTATGGGGGAGGCTAATGTCCAGCAGTGGACGTCCCATGGCTGAGATGAATGAATTAATGAATGACTATAGTACAAATGATTTTTTCAATGACACATTTTAATGACATGATTTTTGGATTGTATCATTTACTAAGAGACGGCTAATGATAGAAGAGAATGGAAGAGGAAAATATGTTATGCCGACCTCACCTAGTGGGGGATGAAAACAAGAAGAAGAAGATAATTTACTAATGGTTGCGCCAGCTCAATAATATTAATAATATGGGACAACATTCACTCAAGGTGTTCAGGTCCCAAACTAGGCAGAGCCTGTACTATGGTGACCTGATGACTGATATATACTTATATACATATACACACCCACACACAGGTCAAACAGACATGTTCATACACACAAATGTTTGACCTGTACGGGAACCGAACCCGGGACCAGCGGCTCAGAAGGCAGAGTGCTACCAACTGAGCCAACCGGCCAGACCAATATTATATAAATATATTATATATAATAATATATATATTATATAAATATTTGTACGCCTGAAAAGGCAAAACATACCTGTACTGAAGCAAAACTTTACACCTATGTGCATAATGGTGTAATTGTTACGTATAATTTACCTGTGTTTTGTGCAATAAATTACATCTTTATCTTTAATATACCAGGAGAAAAACCATACTCGATCCTATCAAAAGCAAAATGAGACTATTCTAATGAATACCAGATAATGAGTGCCCATAGCGTTACACATTAGTAATGACGCGATGAAAGCAACGACGCGGACACTGTCCGCCTTGCTATTCATGCATTACACAAATTGATGTTTAACAACCACATTGCTGCCAGCTCTTAATGAAACTATACAAAAAGACGTAATGGAGTGCAAATAAGAGAGTACATGAAAGGATCTCGTAGGCCTTAGCTAGTCACCTGTTGTGTGTTTAACTCAGCCGCCGCGGTCCTACAAAGGGCGAACCAGCGGCTGTTAATTTCACGGTGCCTCGAATTAACATTTCTTTACGCCACAGAATAATGACAAATTAAAAAAAAGCTTCTCGCCTCTACATGTAGTAGTAATGACGGAGGGCGACGCGAACTCATCAGCCCAAGTTAATTAATGCTCGATCTGTCTTTGTATTAAAATTGAAGGTATATAAAAACTCGGACCAAGTGTGAAGATTGTTAAGTTGAAAGGGTTCGGGCGTCAGCAAATTACATGTTTTATGTGGTCATAATTACAAAGTATGAAATTGCATACTTCATTATTATTGATCCGTGTAGTCCATGGCCATGAATATGCCTGAGCCATCACGTTATGTGCGCCGAGTGAGCGACATTAGACTGCTCACGCTCACGTCGAGCGATCATGGTTTTGCTATATAATAGATAAACAGCTTATCTGTAGGAACTGTCATTACATTTAGCATCTTCAGAAAAATCTTTAATGTGTGTCGAGCAGAAAACATGTGAATGGGCAAAATCGAACGGTGCTTTTTACCACCGAGAGGGTGCCAATGAGGGTTTGCGTCAGGCGTGTTCTTTTACTGTCTGAAGTTAGATAAAACATATTGCACCCAGACCAAAAGAGTGCGATGTGCGTAAATATTTTTTTTACATAATAGGCGCTCTTGTTAGCATCTGTTCTAGCAAACAACAAATTTAAGTTTTACTTTCCAATTCGAAAAAGTTTCCTTTTGATTTATTAACTTTTAACAATTGATTAGGTACCTACGGAACCCCGATTCGTCTAAAACCGGTAGTTGAAACAATCGTCATGGTGAATCGAAGCGTCAGGCCAGAAGCTCGTATTCAATTTTTATTGTGACTTCGATCCGGTGGTGCTTTCAATGTTACTTTTATATTAAGGAATACAACACTAGGAAACCAAATAATTATGCGGATTGCAAGTGAATTTAAGATTTATGTCTTTGGGATTAAAGTTAATTTCTATTTGAGTTGTTCGGCTTATTTTTTATAGTAATAAGGTCTGATTAACCAGTCCGCTGTTAGTTGTTGGTATTTCATAATATAACAGTGCAAACTGATACTACCCCTGTTCTACGAATTAAGTTAACACTGCGGGCATCCAACATGATGGTGGAATTCACCGAGTAGCAGTACGTTCTAATGCCTGCCTAATTAGCTACCTATCCCATGTTACTGATTAAAATCGTGGTGAAATTCTAGACTAATCAATTATTTTTAAAATATACTTTTTGTTAAGTTAATTAGTACAAAACTACTTATGATTATAATTTACTTATTCAATATTATTTTCCTGAAATTAACATGCTATTTTGCAAACTTTTTCACATTTGCTTGATATACCTACCTATGTTAATATTATACAAAAAAAAATGGTTTAAAAATCCTAAAAATATTTTTACGTATTTTACATTTTTTGGGTATTTGTATCAAACAAGCATTTAACGAAATATTATTAAAAATAATTCTTATCAATGAAATTGTATGGAAAGTATTAAATATCTATGATGAAATTTTAAACGGAACTAACTTGTACTGTATTACATCCAATTAAATAAATGAACTTATCAAAGTTGGATAAGGCAGTAAAAGTTATGTATGGTCATCACAAAAAATTGAATCGACTATTGAACACTTTTCATGTATGGAAACCGGCCACAAACATTTATTCACATAATATGAAAACGAAAGAACCATCCAAACTCAAGCAAAACGCAATTTACGATTTAGGCGAGTGCGTCAGTTCATAATGTAAACCTCCAATATCTAGAACGTTTTACGACGAGCAACAGAAAAAGTATCGTAAAAATGGAGGGAAATAAATATTTAGTACTGAATACTGATAGGGAAACACGTCGGTGATTATACAATGTCTTTACATTTAAAATAGCCTGCATCGGAACTACGGGATCCGAGACGTGGCGAATCCTCCAGACGGAATACAAATCGTGGAAAATTTTGAATTCAGAAGTCGGCGACGTTATACACAGTTTAGATCGTATGTTTGTTGCACAATCAATAATCCCATACTTTGCCTCACCTACATGCCAGCTTGAAGTATATTGATTGTCTTTGCAGCCAGTTGTTCTTTTTTACATTTTTAAGCGTACGATGCACTTACAGAATGTTGTTGCAGAATCAATACGTCTATCTCATTGTACATGTCTACTATAATATTTTTTACTATAACATTGTACAATGAGATAGACGTTCTATTAATTATACTTAAATAAAATTATGTCAAGAGATATAAACATACTTACTTAGGCAAATATAGTTGTTTCATGGTATGGAACTCAGTGCGGACTTGCCGAATTATTGTTTAAACAACATTCTATGGCGATGCTTTTGGATGAAAACAAAAGTACTCGTACTCGTAGTCATTTGGTGTATTTGAGAGTTAATGGAGCTTCTTCATTACGTCGTGACGCTTTCTCGAATTGAATTCAATTAGAAAGTCATGTTTATCAATTTGCTTCTTATGCATAAGTAGGTACTATAAGTAGGGTGTTTTCAGATTTCGATCAATTGAAACTTGTTAATGTAATGGGCCGTGTTAATGACTGTTTGGTTGAGTACGGGCATTTAGTTTAAATTAGACACATTCTTATGTCGACGCTGTTAGGTTGTCGTGTAGGAAGCTTATTTGTATAGATTTGTACTACAACAGTTTGAATAAGCATACATTATTCTTTCTTTGGAAAAACAGCAATTATACACAACAATATAGCAAGCAGAACTTTGAAACACTAAAGCTTAATCAGTTTTCGCTTCTGTAATTTAAATTGTAGTAACACAGCGTCAGAACGAAATCAATTTTAAATCGGTCTAGCCGCTTTTCTTTTTATTCATTACGTACTAATGTACTAATAATCTGACGCTTTCTGTTTATTATCGAACTCCTTCGAGACGAATTGCCTGAGTTTTATGAACATTTTTGTGTACATAATTGGTAGGTCTGAGACTGAATAGTTAATAATTATATAAAGAAATTTATATGGCTGAACAACGTTTGCCAGGTCAGCCAGTATTAGTGTCAATATAATGTACTGTTACTGTCTTTATTTACTTTTCTAGTCAACACATTTATATGTGTTCCGGAAACATGAATGACAAAAGAGGCATCAACGGGTAAAAAAGAATAGGTTTTATGTTGTTTTCGTACAATATGTAGACTAGGAGCTAGAATATTTATGAGAGTCTCTTGTTTAGGATTCATTTTCAACACGTGTAAAGCTAGATTTGCATGAATAACAATTTCCTCATTTAAAAATCTACCTGTTAGAGCAGATAAATCGAAGCTGATTTATTCAATCCGTCGACTTATTGAGGCCGTGTCGATATTTTATTTCGTTGAGTGAGGATTTCATCGTCGAGCGGGTCATGAAAGAGTGTTAATACAATTCTTGTCCAAGCTTGTGTCATTTGGCCAGTCATAGCGTTTCATTTCAATGCATTCATTATCCTGCGACTCGTTAGCGCTAAGGTCAGCGGAGTTGCATCCGTTAAACGAAGGAAAGGCTGCATACAGGTCCTTTATCCGCAGGTCATTCGCCTTCAGCTAATGAATCGGGCCCTTAGTGTGAGCATATTGTCAATACCGAGCGAATTATGAACGCGCAACGCGCACAGCGCACAAAGCCTGATTAATTCCCATTACAAGTGTGAAATTAATGGTGTTGCAGTGATTTTAAAAGCAACCAGTGGACTGACGTTTCATTCGCAGAGCTTTGAATGATAGACGTACCACAGCTTATCGTAAGATTTGTCACAACATATTTACGTTTGTTTAGACATTTATGGGCGCTTTAAATGCCACAGTTAAATTGTTTACTATCACAATCATATTGTGCTGTGCTTAGAACTGTACCCCCATCTCTTCCCGGGTGCCGTAAGAGTCGGCTAAGGGATCACGTACCAGGAGGATGGGCAGGAGCGCCTTTTGAGGGTCACAAAATATACTGCGCTCGCCAACTCGCCTGCCAAGTGTGGCGAGTATTGGTATTACCCTCCCATGAGGGAGGCATATGTTCAGCAGTGGACGTATTATGGCTGACATGATGATGATGATAACAATCATATTGCATGTTGTATGTATTGCTTCCGGGCTGTTTGGCCGTGGTCTAAGTGAAACTTGTGTTCCAGACGTTTCGTCGATCACTGCGGTCGACATCTTCAGTGGTTCAGGTCTGAGCGGCGACAAGAGTGTAGAACTCTCCTTCGCGGCGTCTTCTCTGTTACTGATACATACAACATGCAACACCGGCCGTGAAAGCCTTAGAGTTTACATACAATCATATTGCAATTTATGTTTTACACTAACCTTTGGGTTGGGATATTTAGTCCCAGTAAAAACACCCTGTGTGCCCAAATATACGTTCTATATTATTTGAGAGTGTAATAGTGCCTGATTCGAAGATGCAATACCTTTGTACATGAGCTGCTGTAAAGCATTGTATGTTTGCAGCTAAGTGGTGCATAGGATCCCCGAGGATTTGGCGTAAGCGGCTCCGAAGCTTGTTTGCCGGGCGCTCCATTAAAATGGGATCAGGCTGGATGCAGATCGGACGGACGTACTCACTGCGCTCGGGACGTGCAACACACTCGGGAATGGATGATGCAGTATATTGATTATGCAAGTAACTGCCGTGTTCGGCCACATTACGTGTATATATGGTTTAAAATATCATATTTTGACGTATCTGTATTATTATCGTACTAATTTTATAAATGCGAAAGTTTGTGTGTATGCATGTGTAAGTGTGTATGTGTATATGTTTGTCACCTCTTCACGCTCATACGGCTACACCGATTTCGATGAAATTTGGTATGGAGATAGCTTATACCCTGGATTAACACATAGGCTTAGAAAAATTTTCATCATCACCGTTTTCTATCACCACGCGGGTACAACCGCGGGGCGCAACTGTATAATACAAATCTATTATTAATGTTTTTTCAAGTGACATAGTGCAATACACCTGCAGCGACACTGTTATATACACAGATAAACTATATAGTGTCTCTGTGGTTATATGTTTAAAGAACCACCAAATATTTCCGGCAAACGGTTGTTTCGTTTATGCTAGTTTTGGGAACATCTAAATTCTTCCATTAACAGCTTTTTCAGTATAAGTCGCTAAAGAGCTGAGAGCTAGTATTTTCAGTAAGAACTAGCTTGCGGAGACGTATCTATAATAAAATTAGTTCTTTGAGTGCCAGCTCGCGTAGACGACGCGCGTCCATTCTTCCAGTGCAAATTCTTTTCCAGTATAATTTTTTTTCCAGTGCTCGTCGTACAGATGACGTCAAGTCTTTTCAGTTTGATATACTGATTTCATGGAAATCAATAGAAATCTTATTAAGACCGTGTACATTATTTTCCACCTTTCCCAATTTTCACAAAAATAGTACCTACAATTTGCAACTTTCAAGAAAACATTTTCTTCGAATATTTAACACACTGATTCCCGATCTGAAGAAAATTCGTAATTAGTTCTAAATCTGTTTCGATTGAATCAAAGGAGATAACGGAGCGGTATCTAGAGTGTATTTACAACAATACATTTACATACAGGACACGACCTATCGATATACCACACACAATGTGATTGTGCAGACCATAAAGTATTGTTATAGCCCGAAGCGCAAGATATATGCCAGCGATAGTCTCAATTAAAACCCTACACTTGACTTATAGCCGTAAAACAATTGGTTTCGATTAGCACTCGACAAAGCTACTAAACAATAAAGCATTCATCTGATATGCACAGCAAATGTATAGATTTTAATAGATTTATGTTACTGCTGACCACCGTAGAGGTTGCGCTATAAGGCGGTATCGGCTATATTATTCTGATTATGTAATCACGCGTGTTTTAATCAAGTCTTCTTTTTTCGCCCTTGCTTTAAGTGGGGTTCAGACAGCATCCATTTAACTCCCACTTCGTTTGTCACCAGTCTACTCACGCCTTCCTTACCTAGCTATTATATGATTCTGCATGCAATTCATTCATAACTTTTTAGTTTTTTTAAAAATTCATTTTTCCAACGACATCATACTTACAGTGTACCCTATGTTCATTTACGTATACGTCTGATAAAAATCATGTCCTGATTGACATGATTTTTCCAAATGTATGCTCTTGGCCTTACAAAGGCTCAAATGCACTAGGGGCAACACAAATCATGACGCGCCTTGATTTCAAATATTACAAAAATGTACTTTACATACGACCTAGGGGCTCAAAAAATATTTTTTCCTCTCTTCTGATGTAACAAACAATTCAAGCACATTCAATCGCACTAGTCGTTAGCGCGAGTATTCTAGATAAAGGAAAATTAAAGTCACTCAAAAAAAGATTAAATAATACAAAAATTAGCAAAAGAAATCAAAATTTGTTCAATCAGAATTGACCTGCATGAGAACACTCGTGGTGATTATTAAAAGTTGATTAAACTTTAAAAAACAAGCTGCAGACTCAAAATTGTCTATTCAGCAAAGAGCTATTTAGCCTTAACTTATTATATAATCACTGTTGTTACTTCCAAGCTCTATTGCAATAGTAGTATATGAAACTGTATCATAATAAGGGTTCTTAAAACACTAATGTAAGTTAAGAAAACGAGCCATAAGCGAGTTTTCTTATAGCATTATACGAGTGTTTTAAGACCAAATAATGTGCAGTTCATGCAAACTTTATCTAATCTCATAAAATAGATAATGAATTTACGTAAAATTACAGCATATGTTTGCATTTATTGTAAACGTTTAGCGTCAAAATCCATTTGCTGGTCGCGCTTGCGTGTAGCGCCGCGTTCACTCACCAAAATATTCTATATTATGTAGAAAAACTATTTTTTTAATAAAATTGCTCGTAGTTTTAAGTTAAATAAGTCACCACTTATTTGGTACCGACTAAAACTACCCACAATTGGCTAGCAATTGAATAAAATTCGTCTAATATTTGAGATAGCGTTGTATGGAGTTACATGAATATGAATTTTAGCGTAAATATAGGTAATACGAGATATTTCAAACTAGGGCCAATGTCTAGGAAAAATTTTGCGTAGGCCATTTTATATGATTCGAAACAGTTCACAAATTACCAATTTGTTTAGATGATGTATATAAATTTATTTATTTTATATATTATAATAAAATATTTTGTGAATGCAATGGAAAATTCCAAAGGCTCATTTTATTATAAACAACATCACATGTTGAATGTTATGTTTGATAACATTATCGGGTGGGTCATAATAATATATAGGGGTGGATCCCATATTGCAGTCTTCTGTCTCTATCGAATAAATCGGAATCGAGAGTTGTTAGAGAGGAATGGAAGAAGAATATCTTTTTCCTTTAGCGTGGGATAAGGAAAGTAGAAGGTTTTTACAAGTTTAATACATAAGCTGGTAAAGTCGAGTTGTTTTTTCATTAACAACACAGTGCAGTGCAATGCAGTGTAATAGTTTAAAAAAATACTTTATAGATTTAACAGTTGACCACTATCACACTTGATGTTCAGCGACGATCTGGATGATGATGTAATACCGATCGACCTAGAACGTTTACTGGCTCACAAGGACCGCTGTCTGAACATACCTACTATATGGTTTGACATTTTTCCAAATTGAGGGTGGTAGCTAGCCGGGTTGGTACTCGTAAGTGCCTTACCACCTTGCTGGGAATTTGATATCGCTGTTGGTTCTTCACCGGAAGCTCAAGCCGTTGGTGGGGATCGAACCAGCGTCTGGCAGTTTGACAGCCGACGCTCTTACCACTGATCTATAATCGCTTCAAAATAGTAATAAACTTAAAAAAAGTTTACGTTAAGGTCTAGTAATTTTATAATATTCAGCGCTGGCAGCTGCTTTATACTTAGTAGGTAATCAGCACGATAAGGCGTTGATAAATTTTATAATAGTGTTTGTAACGAATTTTAAGTATTGACGCAATAATTACTACGATAAGACTTTATAACGACTCTAGTGCGAGATTGTCCTTGATCGTTAAACGCGATAACAGATAATCTCATTCGTTAATCGAAATGTTTGTTGGCGAAATCTTACACTTTTGTGTAGAATTACGGAAATTGTTTCAATTGAGACTGTGAATTTATGTGTGAGGAGGCTGGGTATGACAATTTAAATCGCTCATAACGTTTTATACAACATAGTTCGTTTCATTTGGATATGTCGTTTGCTAGTACATTAACAAGTTGTCTAATAAGGCATCTCAACAGGATTTTTTTATTCCAATCTAGTTGTGTGTAGTTTTTTTTTATTTAATGCGCTTCCATTTTTGGTCGTCACATTAACATTGCAATCTAGCCTTCAGGCCAATTAGTAATTCGATTTTACTTAAACTGATAATGAGACATACTAATTAAACACATATTGTATCTTCACTACTGCTACTACACACTACTGATACTACACTACACACAACAGCTCTAATTAACAGTTGTGTGTAGTGAAGATACAATATGTGTGATCGAATGGGAACCTTTTTGGAATTGGAATTCTTTATATTCTTTTAGGTAATTTGCCATCATTGCTCAAAATGGTATGACTGAATAAATATCCCGGAATATATAAATAATTTACACTAGTACACTGGTCACTACCAGTGTACTAGTGTAAATTATTTAACGTAGTTAACGCTACAAAAGCGTAAGCATATCTTATAGACTCTATAACAATTTGTACGTCAACATGAAAACAGGTTTTTTAGATTTTGTATTATAATTTCTGTGGCATTATGCAAACGCGCTTTTAGAGAAAGAGAAAAAATCATCCTACAGTTAGTCACACACTTTGGCAAATATCGCGTATAAGTTCTCAGCTTTTCGTGTATGGTCTATTGTAGCCATAGCATCACGAGTCCGCCCTCAGGCCCCCGATGCGTAATTGTTTTAAACTCGCCTTTTAATTGTTCTATCGAGACTCTCGATTTATAGTCAGACGTGATCTCCACAGTAATACCATTCAGATTAATTTGCAGTGCCATTTCCGCGTCGGCGGACCATGGGAATGCAATGTCTACGAATTTAATCAAAGATCATTTCGCTCGAACAATTTTCAAGGCAATAAAATTAGCATTCAGAGAAATAGAATCTGTACTGTAACAGGCTGTATTTGCAATTATTTTACACGATTCAGGCTTAATATTAGGTAACTTATTTACGTTCAGATCACTGGGCCGATAAGAATAGGGAATAAGACTTCTATAGGAGCTAAAATTAAGAAATCAATAACAGCATTTGTAAACAATGAAAAGAGCGCGAATTTTAAAATAGAAATAAAAATTAATACTTTTCAATTTTAAAAAACATGTAGATACATGAAATACTTGATATCCAAAACAATCAAGCTTTTGTTATTACGTATATGTATTAGATGTATCATTATAGTTACACGAGGTTTTCATTTTTTAATGTAATTTAAGTGCAATTAAGTGAATATATTGTATCGAGTTACAATGCTTGAAAACATGTTTTTATCTTTTTGCCCATACTCGTCACACAGATATGCTTCATTTTGTTATTTTGTGGGGATTGCGTTATGATTATGACTTACGGAACTAAAACGTGGTCTCTGACAATTATGGGCCTTGTGAGCAGGCGCAGAGTCACACATCGAGCTATGCTCGGTCTTTCACTACGTGATCGAATAAAAATTGAGGAGGTCCGTAAAAGAACGAAAGTCACCGACATAGCCCAGAGGATTAGCACGTTGCAGAGGCAATGGGCAGGTCACATAGCTCGAAGAACTGATGGCCTTTGGGATCGAAAGGATCTCGAATAGAGAACACGAACTGGCAAGCGCAGCAGACCTGACAGATCGAGGGAAAGGGCTGGGTACGTGCCGTTTCCAACCGGTCCTTATGGAAATCAATGGGGGAGGCGTAGGTACAGCAGTGCACGTTCTATAGCTGAGACGATTTTGTGCGGGTAGACTAGAAACGTATTTAAGGTAGGTTGATCAGGTTTAGTTGGGTTACTCAATACTCATTTATTGACAACTTTAGTTACACGTCATTTAAATATAATAATAACTTATACACGAGTACTAAAATTCGAGACTTAAGTTAAACAATACAAAAATCATATAAAGCATTCATGAATTCAAACATTCAATCATTTCGAATGAAAAATAAAAAATGTAACTATAAAAAATAGCACATATGCGAGATCTTTTAACATTATCTTTTATCTATTTTAACTTTAAGGTTTAGTTGGGTTATGTTATCGTTTTAATGCAGTCGCCCAGAGTTTCCATCTACACAACACTGATTTGTTGATCTCGACTGTGACTGAATTGTGAAACTATGCACAGCAAAGCTACTGAAAGGCAACACTATAGTTGCACCGGGCACAAGACAGTGTCATCGAAGCGTGGATATGCATCTGTAAGATATACGATTATATTTAAACTGGTTTTACATTTAGCACCAACTGGACCGATTTGATCGTAAAATCGGACGTTACGTCTCGAGACAATATCGTCGTTGGTCGCCACCCAAGCGGTCTGCTGGTAAATTAACTCCAGGTTAAGTACGGGTTCACTTTGTGGTTAGTTGAGATTCTGGCGTTATTTCGTTTACGATAAGGTTGAGTGATGAAGCTGTTTACGATTGTATATTGTAAGATTCATTCGTTTTATTTTAGTTAGGTGTTGGATGTTGGACTGGAAGCGATGCGCCGGTAAAGAGAGCAATTAACTTGGCGCACGCCCCGGCCGTCCGATTGTTCGGGTGCGACTGGCGATCGCAGCCTCCATTGTCCGCCTAAATTAACAGTGTCTACAAAAAACGAACAATTTAAGAAGGTGAAGTCGATTTATTTCTATCAGTGAAAGATATTAGACGTGACAATGTTGTAAGCGCGATAAATGCGTGTTTTTTTCCAGATACTTTTACTTGTGGTATCTTTTTTATTCTCTAACTTTGATTATTGTCTAAAATACAGACATATAGTCGGAAATGAAGATATAGAACATACTCATAGATTAAAAAGGTGGTATTCATCGTATGTGTAATTTGTGTATAATATAGACAAACACATAAATACACACACTCATATAATATACACTCTATTTTTTTGGCGTGGGTGTTTATAGATGAGTGTATGAGTATGTGTGTATTTGTGTGTGCGTAAGTGCGCGGGGGCGTGTGTAACATAACGAAACCGGTTTTATTAACACACGTAAACTTTAAATATTTTATACCATGCACGTTATTGTGTTTACACTATATTCTACTTCCGTTTATTGGGAGGACGATTTACCAAATTAAAATATAATAAATTAAGGGATAGAGAAGGAATCTTGAGACAGAGATAAGTGGTAGAAACTGGGTGAGATCTACATATTTTATGCCAAAAGACGATCTAGCCAACAAAGTGGTGGCTGAAGATTGTTACTTACTGCAAAATTAGAATCGAAATAAATTATTTTGTGGGTATATAGGTTATAACTGGGGCATAGACAGTAAATAAAGGCTATTATTATTATAGTGATGAGTATTTTTATTATTTACTCGCGTTTAATAGGGTGTATTGCAGTATAATATGCATTTGCAGTTAGGATAGATGATCTACACCAATAATATAAAGAGGACTATCACCAAACACATAGTGTGTTCAGGCAGCAGTCCTTGAGAGCAAGTAAGCATTCTAGGTCTAGCGTGATAACATCTTCGACCACATTGTCACTGACTATCAAGTGAGATAGTAGTCAAACGCTAGATCTATACAGACCATAGAAAAAGGAAAGATTTGGTAATATAATTGATTAATTGTATGTTGTAGTTATGGCCGTTATGGCAGTAGTTATGGTAGTTACGATTGGCCGGTTGGCGCAGTTGGTAGCACTCTGCCTTCTGAGCCGCTGGTCCCGGGTTCGATTCCCGGTCAGGTCAAACATTTGTGTGTATGTACATGTCTGTTTGACTTGTGTCTGGGTGTTTATATGTATCTAAGTATGTATATCAGTCATCAGGTTACCATAGTACAGGCTCTGCCTAGTTTGGGACCTGAAGACCTTGTGTGAATGTTGATAAAAAAAATAAAAAAAAGTTATATTAATACCTACGCTTTTGACGATCTCAACTGAAGATACCATAGAATTGCAAAGTGTAGAGTGATAGTGTACATCTAATTACAATTTCATGTCAAGAAAGTACGATCATTTTTCGTTTACTACCTGAAAGCAATGTACCTAATGTAAATGTTTGACTCTTACCCGGGGAACATCGTAAGCCCATGGAAACGTCTCGACACTCTTGATACAAAGCTGAATAATAAATGTAATCCACATTGACTGACAGGCCACTTCTACAACTTATTCATGAAAAATAACGTAGGAATAAATTGGGAAGTGATTCAATATAAATAGAACGTTTCTGCGCAGTTGATCACGTTACAGCAGATTTTGTTAGTCGTTCGTGCGACCTTCTTAGTGCATTCTTCTTCTTCTTCTCAGCAATTATAAATCCACTGCTGGACATATGCCTCCCCATATAGCGGGTTGGCGAGCGCAGTATGATTTTCGATCTTCAGAAGGCGCTGCTGCCCACCTTCTGGTACGTGGTCCCTAAGCCGACTCTTACGGCACCCACGGGAAGTGATGGGGGAGTACTATTCTAGGCCGGTACCACCACGGCCACTTAGTGCATTGAATATTATTAATTAAAATAGATTTTTTTAAACGATATTTTGTACGAAACGACGCCCAAAAAACTCATTCAAATCCTATGTTAATAAACGTAGGCCCTCGCCATCCTCCGACCAAAACAGCAATATTTTATTAGAGACGTCAAAAAGTTCAGTGAAAAGCCAATCGAATGGCACCCGTTGATTGAATTGATTGAAAAAGAAATGGAGAGGGGGGTCGGGGAGGCCCGTCCACCGGTATTTTTATAGCCTGTTCACGTCCAAGAACGCGAGGGCGACACATTCTCGTCGAGGCGACGTTTTTGCAGCAGCGCCAACTTTCATTAGACACCGCGCGCCGCAGGGACCAAGCCGTTTCCTTTTAATAAATGAGTTATGCGTTTATATTCAAGATGGCCGCCAGCTATACCGTAAGGGTGTCAAGAATGTAACGATGGCGCTTTTTAGCTTCTCGTTTTGATTGTTTAGACAATGTTAGACTTAGACTTAGGAGTGTGAGACAGGTAATAAAATTGTCTCATTGTTAATACCATTCCAATCTCCTTAATTTAGCACATAACCTGTAAAATTCATTGTTACGTTATGAGTGTTTTTGAGTTGCATGTCACTGTTATATGTTACTGTACTACTCAGTAATATGTTAAAATTCAATTTTAATATTGTAAACGCGAAAATTTGTGAGGACGGATGTAGGTATCGATGTTTGTTACCCAATCAAACCAGAACGGCTGAGTGGGATTGAGTTAAATTTGGCATAAGTACCGATAAAAATACGATACGTTAAAGCCGTAGTCCACGTGGGTGACACCGCGGGGCGCAGCTAGTTTAACATAAAGTCATGTCATGACATAAATTTTGCCTATTGGAAATTATTTGAAGGACGTAGACAGCTAGTGCCTAGAGCAGGAACTACTTGCTTCACTGTCATCGTAACGCATTCGTACAAACAATTGAATAACGCACGTAGGTAGCGTCCGTGTAAACTATAATTGATCTGTATCATATCATATGTTGTACTAGATCAATGACAGCTAGTACTAAGTTCAATTGTTTTACGCTGCGATACGGCTGCTTTGCAACTGCGACAGTGATTCGTGCTTCTGCAAATCAATCCCATAGGTATAAAATGTCAAAATGAATAAAATTGCCCCCCTTCACTTTTCATAAAATGCCCAGTGGCGTTTGGCTGGAAATCTCTCTTTACATGTGTCACATCGGCAGAAATCTATATAAGTGATGGCTGAATCAGAACTATACAGAACAATTATACATTTTTTTATAATACTGACGTCTCGTAGCTATAGGTACTGTATACAGCCATAATAATAATCAAAGGATGTAATATACACGATAGGTTCACATTTAGAATAAAATATGTAACCATGAGAGACGTTTTTGCCATAATTAAATTATGATGTTTGTTAAAAGTATTTCCACATTTCATGAAAAAAAAGGAAACTCGCTCTATCTATTTGTCCCACGAATGTCTTTCGTCAAGTTGGCTGTTCCCGGTAAAATCTTTGAATTTGACACATAAATATACATATATTATGAAATATTTTCATTCTACATATAAGTTACTTGGTAGAAACATCATGAACGGAAGTCTTGAACGCCCTGTAATAGATTCGCTCGTTTATTGGCATTCCGATTTATGATTTGCAGTCTAGCCTTGAAACGATAAACAGATAACCGATTCTGAGCAAAATCGAGTGTCCAAGGGCTACTGTAACACTTGTATGTGAATCGAACAAGTTGATAGCGAGCTGTCAACGTGGAATTCATCAAAAATGTGCACAGGTATTTCCACATTCGGATGGCACGTACGATCTTTTTGTTGGCCGTAAACGTCCTCAAACTCCCGCCAAGCGCGCAGTTGTCAGCTTTCGGTGTATTTATTTACTCATTCATACATTTCTTGTATGTCTGCGAGGTTATTTATGACTTTCACTACGTTAGCATTTCGCAAACATCTATATCATAAACGTCAAAATATTAATCAATTAAAGGGGACATATATCTCGAGTTTTAAAAGTTCGGCAAAATAAACACCTATCAACCGCTTAGTCGGTCGAGACTGGTTTATTTTTAATCGAGATTTATATTCGAAGCCTCTTAGGAAATAAAATAATCACGGCGGCGTCGATTTGCATACAATGGTAAAATAATTTTACGCGCGTTTCGCCGCGCTTAATTCTACTTTTTATTTGGTCTTCCGAGACCCTATCTATACGAATCAAACTGCCCGGTCGCCGCGCGCCCATTTAAGTGTTAACATTTTTGCAAGATCCTTTCAATACTATTTATGAATTGGAGCTTTAAGGGTTGATCTCGTTAATACTGAATAAACGACACATCGGTACGGATGAAATTGGTTGCACCAAGATAGGACCATATAGGTAGGTACATATACAGCAAGCGGATAAATGCAATTGGATAAAATGTTTTTGACTTATGACGTTATAATATAATATAATATCTGTTTCAAGTTGTTGGAGGTGGCGGACCGACACGACATCAAAATAGGATCTCATCGGCCATAAAAGCGCATCAAGCGGGCGGGGCGGCGGACGGCGGCGGCGGCGCGATGGCGGTAGATCTGGCTATCAGACAGCGTGGCGAGGTCGACCAGCCGGGCGTTCGGGCCCAGCAGTCGCCTCGGCGCCGTCTACAAATACACGCGCAGCGTTTGTCGGCCGACACTACACTACACACAGTATGATTAATTCTCCCACAGGATATCAATAAAAGTGTATATATCTATCAAAACTGAATTTACATTCAGAGCAAACAACGCCAGTCATAAATTCAGCACAAAAGTGCGAGCGACGGCCGACTAGCAACAAAAGGGCATGACTTTTCCCGCAAAAAGATGATCCTTAATCTGATTAAATCTCCATCGTGGCGGACGTCGGACCGTGAAAGATTAATGAATATTTGTGCGAGGATTCCCGGAGCTGGGTTGGCACGTAGCGCTGTCATAATCATATTAGCCGCGACCGGAGGCCGGCTAGGCAGTAGGCACGCACGCACGGTCCGTTGGGTAGCCGCTGCCCGCAACCGGGGCGCTAGTCACACTTGCCAGTGGCTGCCTACGAAGATACCTACGCGATACTGACAGCCATCTTTATTTACACTACGTTTTATGACGTGAGCAAACAACACAAAATAGTGCGCCTTCTATTCATATGGAATTTAGAAATAGAACTTGTAAAGTACCGAAGGGAATTCAGTCGGTGTAACAGTTCACACATTTGAAAAAACCTGGTTTATATATCACTTTTTCATTTGGCAGTACTATATTATCGTATACAAACATTTTGTCTGTAGAAACTGCTGCTGGAAGCAGTAGTGTGCAAGCTCCGGTTTGAAATGCAGTCCAGGACCATATAGAAGTTTCCCTGTTATCTCCAGTTTAGTGATACGAAATTTTGGTACATGATCAACTGTTTTCTTATCTTTATAAGCTAATAAAACAGTATGATGACGTGTCATCGCTCTCGTGTATAAATTGTAATTGAAACAGTAGAGGACGGTTCAATCTTAAAAAAATACCATCTATAAATATATTGACGAGAGCTGGGAAGCTATAATTGTGTATAAATAGGGTTATACTAATTACAATTTGACTTATTAAAATTTGACATCATAATTTAAGAAAATTTGAATAATTAGAACTAATTCCTGTAATAGAAATAACAAATAATAATACATCGTAAAAACAATGCAAATCAATGTAAAGTTTCAACTGGTTTCCGTTTGTTTTAAGTACTTAGAAATTACATATGTTCGGAACTATATTAATTAGGTACTATTTATGGGACGAAAACGTCAAGCTGTCTATATTAATGGCCCTAATTCTGTTAATCACTCAAAGTAGCTAAAATTCACTAAAATTCTTTAAAAAGAAACAGATCGTATTATTTTTAGGTACGCTAAAATTCAAACTCGTATAACTCCATTTAATGCTGTCCTTAATATTAGACAAGTTCTATTGAATTGCTGGCTCATTGCGGGTAGTTTATACCCGCAATTTTAATAAATACATCTAATTTAAGTGCTGTTATGGATAAGTGTTATACTGATTTGTACTTTATCGTAACCAAATAACTTATCTTACATATCATATTTTACAGAATTTTAATGTAGTTTAGTTAAACAAGAGAATCAGTATAGCAGCTATAAACAAAGAGGAAGGACTTAGATGCCGATTTTAATACCACCTACCTTCAACTAAAGGAAAATTTCCAAGCCGTCTACTGTGAGTTATTGAGTGAGGCGCATATAGGAAAGTGTATTTACATAGGTATTTTGTAACTATCTACGAAAAAATATTCATTTTTGACTAATACCATCCTTCATTATATTTTTTTTTATCTGCCGGTGCTTTATACATAAAGAAGCGATTGCAAACATGTGGAATGAGGCGATACGCAACGCGTTAATGTAAGTGTTTTCTTCGTATGAATTATACATAGGCCATGTTCAGACGGACTCTTTATCTCGAACGTTGGTCGCATCCAGCACATTATGCCGTGAAGTGCGCTAGATTTTTATTATTTATAGTCTAGGAAATGTAACCGGCGGCTTTTACACTTTCTGGACGATCGAGAAAAATAATGGAAAGAAAACATGATTAAAGCCGATACTAGCTGCACTTCGCGGTTTTACTCGCGTGGTGATGAAAAATGGTGAAAATAAGCCGATGTGTTACTCCAGGGTATAAGCTATCTCTTTACCAAATTTCATCCAAATCCATCCAGCCGTTTAGATGTGACAGAGTACCAAATATACATCGATACTCACAAACTTTTGCATTTATAATATTAGTAGGATAATTATTTACGATCAGTCACTTCAGTCTATTTCACACAATGATCAAAGAAAAAATTACAAGACATAATTATTATAATTATCTCATCTAAAGGAGGAAGAGATTCCTAAAAACTTTAAAACTACTATTTAACTATCCAAGCGGCTGTACAGTTTATCAAGATCTTAACGTAACTAGATAAACAAAACAAAATCGATCTAATAAAAGAGCATTTTGATTTTACTGAGATCTAAGTAGAAGATCTCTGAAGATGCGTGCCACGCGCGGTAACCTGGAGTGAAACTAACGAGATTGAAATGCGAAAACAGTTAGTAGGTACCTATTAATGATGGTACCCGACCATCCACAGCAGCGATTGCTGACGAAAATCACAATTGAAATTATAGCATTTCCAATGTGCTCAATAAACACACTCGTAAAAGAATCAATTGTTAAGAACCAGAAAGAAATTAAACGTGAGAATGTATTGTTTCATACAACCGTGAACAAAACGAAAATCGCCGTTTGCGCTAACCAGCTCTCAGGTCGTTTTCGAGCTGCTTTCGTGAACGTAAATCCCATTATATAAAAGCATTATTTATGACGTCCATACTTTCAATTGAAAAAGTATATTTGAGTTATTCACAAGGGCTTTTGCAGACATAAACATCATCTTATTTTTATTTGGAAACGGCCAAAGTATAATATAATTCACTGGAAATATGGACTATTAAATATGAGAACGTACAATATTATTCCGTTTAGTTAGCGATTTTGTTTTAAGGTTGAAACAATCAATACTGTATTCCCAGCAGTGGGAATTTGGACTAATAATGAACGTAGTATGATAAAACCAACATAATTACGAGTAACAGCTGTAGCATAACTTGGTCCTGCTACGAATTCAGATTGCCTTACTGTTGACTGGTTTTTGTGAACATTTTGAATTAGGCAGTATCGTAAGATGGCGTATTTAAAAAAGAATCTAAAGTTATGATTATTAGTTAAGTTATTATTCTTAAGTATGAAAATAAAGTTTTACATAAAATACTATTCGTATGTTCAATATGAAGCCATTTATGATGTGAAGAAGATAATATGCTAGTCTCAAGCAGGCGATTCAAGTTTATAGAAGTGTTGTACAATTCGTATCCGTACCGTCATAGGAAAAAAAATACATAGTATTCATCAATTAATACGCAATATATATACTCTTCATAAGCGTTCTTTTATATAAAAATACCTTTTGACATATAGCAAACTTATTTTCGTAATCCTTAGAACCTGAGCACAAACACAGTGCCAGTGCCTTAAGCAAGGAATAACTCGCTCCACAATCATCGTATCGCAGTTGTATAAACAATTGATTATTGAATAATACCCGTATCCGTACAAACTATATTTTTAGTCACAGTTGTACTACATAAAATGACAGTATTGAGTTGAATTGTTTCACGCTGCGATACGGCTGGGCCCCGGTTGCGATGCTACAGATGCGCTGAAAATTATTATTTAAATATGTATAATCATCCTTACATAAACTACTCTTTAGTTTTTACCTTTATACCAGAAAGGAGTTATGGAATCGCTGATACTTTACGACGTCCGAACGATACAACCTGGCCACAAATGGCAAGTAACCTACGTGCAAAATTATCGCAGATGGTCATGATATTAGATATATTACGATATTACAATGAAAACACTGACAACGAAGAGTTTAAAGCGTTATAATTACAAGTTTCTCCGCATATATGGAAGTTGTTTCAGATAAAAGTGTATATACAGTTGCGGTGTATTTAATTAATTATTTGCCCTCAGCGGTAATAAAGGCGAACTCATCAATGATTCATCGGAGTAAACAAAGAGCGCGTGTACTACCGACATTATACACCATAAGACATCATAAACGAAGCACCATCATCTGAGCTTATAAAAAATTCATGCTCATCTCACATTTCGGCGCCCCTCTTAATTTCGCGTGAGCTTCTTCGTTCGTGTAAAAACTTCGGGTGTCTTTTTATGACTTTTACTGCGGTATAATTGGGGTGGGGCGAGCACTCGCGTCCCTGAGGTGATATAAATACACCCCCCCCCCTCTTCTAGCTACCCGGCTTAATCTCATGTACGGCTACACGAAGCGGAAGTAGTGCGCATTAAAACGTCTCACCGTGTCCCCAACATAGAAATCGCAGCGCAGTCGTATAGGTACAAACTCTTCATTTATCTAGTAAAAGCCTGGCAATGGCTTGGAATTTGTAGTATGTATGTATAACATGAGGTTTTATTCAATGCTTTTTTGATAGTGATATCAATAGGTATTTTTAATCACCCCAATAGTGTCCCACTGCTGGAACACGAGCCTTCCTCACAGAGAACCATAATCTACCTCCTAGAAAGTGCGGGTTGGCTGGTAGGCTACAACCGGGTCAAGCGACGGCTTAACGTGCCATGCTAAGCATGGAAGCGCTCCGTTGAAAATGACACTATCCATTCATAGTATGACAGAGCTGTACGTTGTAAAACCCGCTTCATCGGTAAAGTTCGCACGGGTAAACTCCGCTCCAAGCGTGCTATGAACATTTCGCTCAAGAGATATTCGTGCTAGAGGGTTTGTAGCACGAAAAACTTGCGTTTAATCTCATTTTTTTAATACTTTACAGATCTAGTAATCGTATCGTTTACTAGATCTTTTTACCGAATTTACCGAAGTGGTAAATTACGATATGGTCGAAGATTTTATCACGCTATACCTCGAATGCTGCCCAGAATGCTTATTGGCTTTCTAGGACTCCTGTCTGAACACATTTGTTTGGTGACAGTTTTTCAAACTTGACGGTTGTAGATAACCAGGCGCGTATTCGAAAATATTCTAAACCACCATGCTGGGAATTCGATAACGGTATCACCGGAAGCTTAAGCCGCTGGTGGGGATCGAACCAGCGTCCGTCAGTTTGACAGGCGACGCTCCCACCGCTGAGATATCATCGCTTCAAATTCAATTATAACTGTGTAGTACCGGGTGGTACTAGATAAAAAAAGTAGTAAGTTCAATTTTTTTATGCTTCGAGATGAACACACTATTATTACGATACGTTAGCGGACCACGTGTTTTGGGTCACAGACCTTTAGTTCAATCAGTACCTACATCGAGCGAAGATTTTTCTTCAAGAGGCGTAAAGATTTTTTAAAACATTTCTTTTTCTTTAATATTTGTGTGGCATAGGGTTGTTGACGTGAGTGAGACAAGTGTAAGTTTGGTGCAAATGTTGTGCAAAGGATGACGGGGCGCCCCCAGGTGGGTGCGTCGTAAATGGGTTTTGTGTGTTACAACCTCGCGACTTATGTTGCATAGTTAGTTCCCGACCTTTCATATAACTTTAACGTTCGTAACAGACAAACAAATTTGCAACAAATCATGCATACAGTGATATGGAGATACAGCAGAAGATACATATGTATATTATCTGGGTTAAAAGTAAACGCGTAAAACAGCAGGACATCCTAAGATTTTTTTTGAGCTGAATTTTATTTGAGTTGGGCATATTGTACATCTTAAAAAATATTTTTTAAATAGTTCTGGACATGTATACCTATAGTAACGCTGAATATATACAGTGGACCCTCGGTAATCCGGCCCCTGTCTAATCCGGCGCCCCCTGTAATCCGACATGACAGAATTATGTTTGACAATCTTTGCTAATACATATAGATCACGCAAATTTGAACAGGTCACAACTCGTACGCGCCACCGCTATTGTGCTCGACGCGTATGCATTGTTTTACTTAGTTTGAATTTGATTACTAGTGATAGCGGTACGGCCTAGCGTACGTTCATTGTTTACTACATATTTATTCATTGTGTATTAGGTATATGTAGTACCTAGTAATGTCGTCACAAACCCAGAAGCGAAAGCACAAAACGTTGACAATTAAAGAATGAATGAATGAACAACAAAAAATGATGAATATTTCAAAGCTTCATAATTTGATATAGTATTCACTACATGATTTTGATTAATAATTCTTGATTATTTTGGTAGATATGTGTATGTGCATTTATGCTTAATTTTATAATAAAACGTAAGCTCTCAATTGTTATTTAATTTACTAAATTCGACTTACATAAATTAAGTCTGATTTGTACTTCAAAGTACATACATACATACATATTTACGTATAATATATAGACTCTCGTCATTAGATATGTAATTTGTCGGATTACAAGGTACTCTTTCGTAAAAAAATCCGGACTATAGGGGTCTTAGGCAGTGCTCTATAATCCGACAAATTCGATAGTCCGACACTGCCCTGCATAATGTTTGCCGGATTACCGAGGGTCCACTGTATATCTAAATATTTTAAAAAAATTTTTACAATTATATATCCAAGTACTTTATGTCTGATAAAAAAATAGCATTTATCAGAGATGCTACGGCATATCTGTAGCGTGGCGTAGCGAGCATATTCTATTATAAAAATCGGTTTTATTAATGGTTGATGGATGAATTAATATTGGAATGGATACATTAATTATTATTACGCTTTTTAAGATTAGTAAGATGATTCCTAGGGGAGCTGAGTTCGATTTTACAATAGATTTCGAAAGGCAGGTCATGGAATGAAACAAGGAAAAAAACTCAATAAAATATTAAATTGTGAAACTATACTAGGTTTTTTTTCTTACTTCTATGGAATGCTCCACTAGCACCAAGTCACCATTTCAGTCATTCTAACCTATCTAATTACATTTGTTATGAACGCGATAAGAAATGGCTCTTCAATTTTGTGGGGCTATTTCTTAGTAGTGCCTCTATTTATTTACGAACGCCATTATATTACGTTTTTTACACACCTAATTTGGTTCCTCTGTGCCTGTATTGTCATCTCTACATTTCGGATTTAATATAATTTTAATGATGTTGTTTACGATTCGCATTTCAAGAAGACGTGGCAACAGGGATCAGTAAAGTATTTACGAATGTTAACCAAGGCATGGTAGCTATAGTTTACGCTGTTTGTGCTGCTATGAAATCTGCCACAGTCCGATTTAAGAATAATATAAAAGACGATGGCATTCTTCTGTGCCATCATGATAAAAGAGAGGTTTCGATAGTTTATTAGATGGTAGATGAATAGCAAGTTCAATCATAGTCTCCATGTCTCGTCAGCAAATGCGATTTTTGACAGAGGCAGCACTGATGCACGAGGTGGTGGGACGAGGGCAAGGTGCGCGGGGAACGGGTGCCGCGCGTTGTGCATGTCTGTATTTATTTATTTGCAAATACCAAATAGGTTTCAATATGTAGAGGCAGTGACTCCCGCCTGCGACGCACTCCAATACCGACGTCACGAGACGTCACGAAGGCGCTGCCATTATTCGACGCGACGATTGACTCACGGGAGCAGCCACTCTCACTACTCCACATGATAGATGAGACCCAAAAAACATAACCGTAATTGAGATTTCTATTATATAAATTGAAAGCTACCTTTTATCCGTGTTTGTTTACATAATGTGAGTGGCGTCGGCGATGTCGTCGTCTCGGCGCTATCGCGTTTCGGAAGTGTTCGCGGCCGTCAATTTGTATATTGTCATTATTAGAGTTGGCGGGAAAGTTTGGGTGTGTTCATCAATCATGGTGTGACGTGCGACCGGTCCGATATCGCGCCTAATACGTATTGATTTCCCACTTAGCGTTTTTCTTGGGAATCACCGCGCTCCACCCTTCCGCTGGAGAAGCCCTAACGAGCTGTTTGTCCTCCACTCGCAGACTGGGGCGGCTGTCGCTTCGCACTTCCCTAACCTACTTACGGAACCGCACTTATAACACAATTATATCTATTATAAGCACACCTAACGTCATTATAAGATCATGGCCATTAAAATTAATGATAAGTAAAACAACGGATATTTGGGATATGTATCTCCAAATACTTTTTAATCAGTGGTGGAATTTAATCAAGAGATCTGTTTCATATCAACCAGAAGAACAGATCAATAATTTCATATGCAATAAGCAAATATATTATAAAATACAATAAAATAATTTATTTTAAGGGCTAACAAATGCCGATTACATTAAAGAGGCTCGCGGGTGTTTACAGGAAGAGAGGGCGGGATACCTGATGCGTGTTGTTTTAAAATATTACAAATATGTACTGTACAGATGATCTACGGGCTCAAAAAAATGACCTATCACATTTTTAGACTGTTTAATTTGCTTTCTCCTGATGCAAGATTCAGTTCAAGTGCATTTGTCGTTATCGCGAGAATTTTTGACAAAGGAAAAATATGGTCATCGAAAATATTTAATAAATAAATAAATAATAAATTGGCAATAAAAATATATTTTTTTTCAATCATAATTAATTATCATGAACTGTTTTCGTAAGTGGTATCTTTTTAAAAGTTTATTAGACATGTTAGGACTTTCAACAAAATAAGCTGAAAAGACTCAACATTGTTTTTTTAGCAAATGGTCAAGCCTCGACGGTTAAGCTTTATTTGAAATGTCAAACCCAGCTTAACCGTTAAAATAGAGGTTTCTATACCTATTTAGTTATCATTTTAAGAAATTCCAGTGGTTTGATCCACTAAAATAGTTACTTGTGTTAAACTGCTGCATAAGCACAAAACTTCGTTTTGAGTTAGGTACTATTTGTTAAACTTAGGAGATAAGAGTTTATCATCAGTTGTTTAGAGAATAGGTACAATACGAATTACATGCCGGATTCAATAATATCAAGAATATTTCGAGAATATCTTTCCGTTATATCATGAAGTAAAAGAGATTTTGGCAAATAATATGTGGGATCGGATGCAAGACTACTTTTATTTGAGGGAATGAAAAACTTTAGGCTCATATTTCGTATAAGGGAGGTGTACATACATTTGCCTAAATGCTGTAGAAAAAGATTCGTCACCAAGGTGGTGGGGGCAATAGGGGGAGGCGAGAGAACAATAGTTTCGGTTCTCACACGTGTGGAGGATTATTTGCATTCGGAAATAAAGAGAGGAATGATAAAAGAAAGGCGCGAGCGAGGTCCCACCGCCTCAGGGAAGGGTGTGGGAAATGGAGGAGGCCGAGGGGGTGAGGTGGGGTTGGCCCCGCGCAGGGGGTGGCAGCTCGTTACGCGAACAATGGAGAAATAATGTACAGATTGCAGTGAGCGATGCGCGCAGCGCGACTCAGGTGTCTTAGTTGTGGATGTGGACATCGCACCACCGGTATGGTTTCCGCCACTATTCGTTACCATCTAATATTCGTTACCTGGCCTATAGTTTAATCGTAAATGAAATATTATAAATATAGTTTTACAATTAAGATTTCAATGGAATTCCAGAAAGAGAAAAGATCCTGCATTGATCATGATTTAAAGCAATAATTTCTACTTGGCTGGAACGGGATGTTTGCATAAACAACACCCCATTACAGCGAAAAGCAGCGACAGCCATTAATTTACCAATATTTTATGATTGAATCTTATGATTTGCTCTTATTAATCACTTTCAAAGGGGTGTAAAACAGCTCATCAACACCAGAAATTCTCAAACGTAATAGGTAGCCGGTATTTATTGTGAACAGAGACAAGGTCGTAACGTATAATAAAGAACGCGTACATAGGAAGCGCAGGCAATCACAACAATCAACCCATCCTCGCGTGACACCGAAAACGTCCTCGTTCATACAAGTATAAATTAATCCATTTAGAACGACCGACCGGCACCAACCGCTACCGACGATTAACGGAAGCTTCTACTTAACTAATTTATCCTCGGGTGGTTTTAACAGAATGGATAGCAGTGATTACGGCATACGAGTATCGTGTGACGCTCGGCGGAGATGCGTACGCAACAGACCGCAATCAAATGTCATTTGCGGACCATTTGACCCTTATTACCAAGTGCCAAATGAAGAAAACAGCCGTAACTTCTGAACAATCAAACGATACGAGAACTGATTTCGTGCCTACAAGTAATTCAAATGGAGATTTTACGCAGCATTGCCAATCAAATACAAATCGACGCTACAATACGATCGACATAAGCCTTAAACGTTGGAAGCTTATTGTTTATCGATGACAGAAGTCATCTTATCAACGATTTATTTACGGCTTTAATCCAACTATTACATTACAGAATGGTAACACGATGGTGAAGAATTTTTAGACTTTGGGAGTTGATTCGCGTTATGCTAATAGAATTATCGTAAAGAATTATTTTACAACGCATAATGATTTTGTTGCAATAAGTTCGAATGTCGTCCGCATTACCGGTAGTGACTTAAACTATATGTAGTCAAATGTTTGTAATCCAGCAAGCCTGCGACATTTTAATAACATTGATCAAATAGAACAAAAGTATGTGGACCGAGCACTCGACAGAGATGAAAGTTAAAAGGGTCGTGGGGGCGACGGCGGTGGGCGAGCGGGACGGGGAGGGGAGAGGGTTGAATGTCTTATTCCCTCCACAATTCAGAGGTATTTCGTGTTCTTCATACGCAAATATATCCTCGTTACCGAGGCACACGTGAGGCCCCGATTGCGTGTGCGTCTATGAAGTACCCCCGGCAAGTGACTGGGTGACGGTAGATTGGCAAAATAGTCCCTTGTAGGAAAATTGGATCTAGCAATCAAACGGCGAACCCGACAAATGTTCGGTCGTTATCGTGCGCGCTCTGATTTGGCGCTGTTGTTACAACAAATACCTATTTTACTTCACCTTTTGTGGTTGTACCCTATAAGCTATTGAATGATTAATTCGGCAATTTCGATTACTGCGTATGAACACACTTATATAACACAGTAAATTTAAAAAAGAATTGCGGATATTGCCCCATTAACATCATTGCTGCCTGCCCTTTCATAGCAGCAAGAGAGTGATGGTTGTCTTGATATGTACTATCAATAACAAATATGCTGGTGCTTTGTTTACTTAGCCCCTATAATATAGTACTATATTTCAGATAATGTTAAGCACCATGCCAATAGATCTATTTAAACTAGCAAATGTTCCCTGTTTTTCACTTGTCTATTATGACAGCCGTCTGAGAGGTTAATGAATACTCTCATTAATTGTAGCACTAACTAACTGACTGACAATTAACATACAACATACAGATGAAATAAATGTGTACTTATGCCAGCCCTTTCAGAATTAGAAGTGAAAACATCGGCCATTTGAGCTAAGCCCAGATCAGCTAGTATATGAATAAAAAGTTCACATCACTTCAATATTATGCAAAAATAAATTATGTCTATATAATATTTATTCAATCTAATATATGAAGCCTAAATAGACATATCAATTACAGAATTTCCAAGTTGGAACTCTTGGAGATATTTTCTAAACAGCATCACTTCACTGCCAGATATTACGATTCCAACCACTAGTTAAGACTAGACTAGACCACTGATGGTATAAGATTTTGAGTAGTTAAAATTGAAATAAAAGGGTACTAAATAGTATAAGTAAATTTAAGGACTTATTTATAGTTAAATTTAAATGGCATCTTAACATATAAAATTATAAAATAATGTTCCTCTTTGAATATTCTTTCTTCAAATATTCTTTGAATATTTAATTCTTTTAGGCTATCTTTTTCAATTTGTTTTTAATGTTATTTTCAATTCAAAACCTAAATATCAGAGTATGAACCTATTTATTTTTATAAATAGATTATACTCTGATATTTAGGTTTTGGCAAAGACACTAGTTATTTTAGTAATTTGCTCATGTGCCCAAAATCTGAATGAGATTTACTGATATTTTTCACATGCAGTGTTTTAAATGTTCTCAACTATATGGTAAGCTTTTTATGGCATTACAGCAGTCAAAGGTAGGTGACTCTTTATCATAAATTTGGAACTGGAAAACTAAGGATAATATTGAATGGGAGACTAATGGGCCTAGATCTCATACACTATCCTGGACTGGACTATGCTGGGCTATCTATAATATATAGTGTATGAGATCGAGCAGTCTAGTGAGATCTCGAGTCCAGCAACTAATCACCTATAAATTGTAAACAATACACTATAGGTCAGAGACAATGTATTTGAAGGTGGAATCATGCATAGACTGTTGACTGGCTCTCATATTCATAATTTGTAACTAACTAGCATGTAGTGTTCAGCGATAATGTGATAGTGAAATGTGGTTAAAATACTGCTCATAGAGACCCCGCTTGAAACATTTACTTATTGTGAAAGTAAAAATAAAAATAGTTCTAAAAATATTTTGTTTATGTTTCACCAATATTACACAAAATATGCTCAACTTTGCTCCGGAATTATTTTTGTGCGACATTCTTGTCACGTCAAATTGAGAACAGAAAGAGTCCTAGCATTACTAGAAGTTGCCAGAATAAAAAGAAGGCCTATATTTAATATCCTGTCAGAAGAATTCTCACATTGTGCCACATTATGGACAAATTTTAACACAAATTTCTTGCAGACTAATAAAGTAGATATATAGGTAAGTGAAAAGGCTATTCGAAGGAATACCTTGAATTTCTTATAGCTTTATATAATGTATCTAAAGTATTATTAACTATTCATACCTCATTTTGGTCAAATTCCTGCAGATATCTGTCATTGTGGTGTTTTTCATATAATGCTCTGGCAAGTCCACTTCTTGGCCGGTACAACCCAAATGAAGAGGATCCCGTAGCCATATTATCGTTAATGTTTCTACTACGTGGGTCAGTCAGTGCTAGCTGCCACAACTGGGGTTTTACTTCATCACTTGGTTTTGAGAAAAACAGCTGACTCTCTTTTGCATAATAATAAAGCAAATCAATTTTCAAACATTTTGGTTCAATTTTATGAAGTAATACTTGTGTAATAACTAGTGAACATCCTACTATTCTCAGTACACGTATCATTTGAGGAAAATCATCCTGTTTTATTCACAATTAAGAGTTTTTTACGAGTAAAATATAAGAACCGCTTATCTGTAACCTCACTTATCCCTGTACTCTTGAAATTCGGTATAAATCACATTTAACTTGTAGTTTACTATTTATCTGCAACTGGTTAATGATGTACTATTTATATTTAAAGCCTTTAATAAAAAATAATGCATACAAAATACAAAAAGTGCTTTTCAAAACATTGTTTATAAGATGTAATGTCAAATACCTTTGTTGACAAAAAGTCGTCACTAGATGGCGCTTTCCAAAGTTTGGCTGGTACTAATTTCGGATAAATCACAATTTTTGCCTGCAAATTTGTGACATAACGAATCCTAAATTTCGGCGAAATAAAATACTCGAATAATTTAGTTCTCGCAAGTGGGCTTTAGACACTAGAGTGAGCGAATGCACACGTATACGGAACTTAAGTAAATTGTATTGATTTCATATGTTCATTCCTTTACTATTATTTACTTCAAAGTAAGTATGCCAAGTATACATCAATCAGAGGTTTCAAATAAAGTTTATGCTTATGCGATATGTAAGGAAAGTAAAATATTTAACTATGTTCGAAATTTACCACGTTAAAGCGCCATCTTGTAGACGCCGGGTTAATCTCGGCGTCAAAATATTCACCGTACCTGCTTATATATAAATTTATTCAAATTGTTGTTAAGAAAATTCCACAAATCCATTGATATCGATCAAAAAGAGGTTTCGAAAACTATTTTGATACTTTATTTAACTCACCTAATAATGCCTAAATCAGAAATAAGAAAGCTGTTACTTAGTACCTAGGTACTTATCTATTAAACCTACGGCAATTAATTATATATTATGGTAGGTACTACCTTCAGAAACTTTGATGGGTTTGCTGTATCTAGAAAGTACATAAAAGTTAGAACAATAACAACAATTTGAACTTACTTTTTCTTGCTTGCATTGCACTGATGTTCTCGCAAGAATTTCCCGAAACACGTAATTAAAATTACCCATGTCGCTTTCACCTCTGCTTTAGTATTGCATTTTTAAAACTGCTATTGCTATAAAACTTATTAGAGATTTCTCCCGTAATTCCCGGTAGAACAATTAATTGTTTGAGGTACCGTTTGACACAATAATATATAAAATTCTCACACAGTCAGTTCAATCTGTTAGCCTTGGCCATGAGCGACCGTTCACTGTTTGGTGCTTCGCTTGACCACCTCCAAAACGCGGGAAACCGTTATGCAAACAATAAAACAACCGTACAATATAGGTAATGGTTAAAAATTTAATTACTTTCTCATTTGAGCGATCATTAAACATCATCAAAAGAATGAAAGATTTATATGTAACTTACAAAGGTAAGTATTTATTTTTTGGGTCTATCTATATTTATAACATACCTACATAGTTAGCTCAGAATATTTAGGTACCTAAAAGAAATTGGTTGAAGGTCAAAATGTACTGGTCTCGAAACTTAGAACCAATGAGGATGTGTAGATTATGTACTTATTACACATTACTGTGGTAATTAGATACGTAGATAATGGATATTTCTAAGATCAAGTTCAATGACTGATGTTTTACTGGGTGATTTCACCGCACATTTGGGCAAGAGAAGTAGGTAATAGTCAGTTGGTTTGAATGAAATTTGTTCATGGCAAACGGAAACCTAGGAACAGAAGCTATGTTCCCGTAGAGGGTTCATTATTGGAGGGCATCGCTTCACCTGACCCTGGTTGAGGCTCAATTATTCGAAGATAAATGTAAATTATAGACTATCAGGACCACACCTATACCAATATTTAATTATGTCTCTTTAAAGAAAGAAATTTTATAATAGTAGGTATTGTGCGTCTTTAGATAGGATGGCTAAAATATAATAAGAGAAATTCAGATAACGGCAGTATAGCCACAAAACAGAGTGTTTTATGATCTTTGAGCATACAGCCTCCGCCTCCTTGTGATACCTAGGTACATATAATACTAAAGCATAAAATAACATGCTTAAATAGGTGTAAGTAGGAAGTTTAGAAAAAATGTAAACGTTGTGTCGGGGCTTGGGTATCCAATACGAGCAGGAATCATTGAATAAAAACCGGCCAAGTGCGAGTCGGACTCGCGCACGAAGTGTTCCGTAACATTATATTTAAAAACGGCGAAAAAAATCGCGTTTGTTGTATATATTATGCGATCCCCTAAAATGTTTGTTTTATTTTAATTTGATTATTTATTTTTAAAGTTACTAGGTATATATATAATATAATATAGTAATACCTTACTAAATATTATGTTAATATTTAAAGCATCTACTTGTTGCCGTTATAAATAACGAGCAAAAAAATTTAGTTTCTTGTATGGGAGCCCCCTTAAATATTTATTTTATTCTATTTTTTAGTATTTTTTGTTATAGCGGCGTTAGGCAGTTCATGAGATACAGGCTGGTGACAGACAGACGGACAGCGGAGTCTTAGTACTTAATAGGGTCCCGTTTTACCCTTTGGGTACGGAACCTTAAAAAGCGATTATCTATCTGTAGTTTTCATAGTACCTACAGTATGTAGTAAGCACTTAGTTTTTTCTCAAATGTATGTCGCTTTTTACTCGCAAAGAACGAGATGGGGACGTGAAGCATAATTCTACACGAAACGAAATATAGAGTTAGTTAAAATTATATTTTGAGTCATCTAAGAACAGATAGTTTTACTGTTCATAAATACGTTTGAAATTCTAAAATTGTAATGTTTTCATGCATTTGGTACTTTTTCTTAAAATAATCTATGTACTACTAAAATCATGAAAAAAAACATGCTTAGCAGGAAACTTCATATACCAAAATTTCTTCAATTTAATGTTTTGTAACAGCCTGTTATTAGATTTAGAATGACAGATAGAATATAATGTAAATTACCTACATCCCCTCCCATCCCATCCCACTAATCCCACTAATATTATCAATGTGAAAGTTTGGTTGAACGTATGTATGGATGGATGTTTGTTACTAAATCACGCCAAAATGGCTCTAGATGAATGGATCTAGCTGAAATTTGACACAGAGATAGATTATAGTCTGGAATAGCACATAGGCTACTTTTTATGCCGGTAAAATGTATGATTCCAGTGGAATAATTGATGTAGCGGGAAAACTGTACTCAACGCGGGTGAAACCGCAGGGCGCTACTAGTATGTATTATAAATGTGAAAGTTTGGATGGATGGATGTTTGTTACTCAATCACGCTAAATCGGCTGGACGGATTTAGATGAAATTTGGTATGTAAATACTTCACATCCCGGAATAACACATAGGTAGGCTACTTTTCATCATCATCATCAGTCATCACCACGCGGGTAACACCTTGGGGCGCAGCTAGTATTCAATAAATTTATAAACACCCTATCAATCACATTTTGTTGTTGTTCATATTGAAGAAAAATAAAATAAAAAATAGGCCTACAACCAATCTAAAAGAAGTAAATCGTTAGTGTTTCTTAGTGTTAGTGTAGTAGTTAGTGTGGACTCACAGTTTTTCTCACAGGGGGAACTCTTAACTTTTGTTCAAACATCTTGTCACATCAATTTTTAGCTCACAGTTACGTCCACTCGTTAATTACGAACGCTACGAAGTAATAGATAAGTCGATAGTTCTATCTTCATTCACTGCACGTTTATCTTAGCAGCGCGTATACAGCGATAACACATAACGATTAGGTCACTAAACATCGCGATCTCTACACATTTTAGGAACATACAAAATGATTTTTTTAACCGACTTCAAAAAAGGAGTTTACTCAATTCGACCGTATACATATTTTTTTTATTATGTGTGTTCGCGGATAACTTCGTCGTTTGTGAACCGATTTTGTTGATTCATTTTTTTTGTTTGAAAGAGTATATTTCCGAGGTAGTCACATTTAAATGAAATCAAAATCGGTCAAGCTTTTTTTGAGTTACAGTCCATTAACTGAAAAGTCTGGATGACTTCCTTATTGAGGGTGAAGAAATTGGTGAACACTGAACATACATAATGACAATTGATCCCGTGAGCAGCTGCTAAGGTCACTGAAACGGGTAAAAAATATTTTTTCCCAAAAACTGGAACGACTTCAACACCCAAAAGTTTTTTTTATTCCCTATTCTATGCCACAAGGAGTACGAAAAACCGTGATAGAAATGCATCGAATATATAAAAATCTCGTGTCACAGTACTTGCTATGCTATCGAACTCCTCCGAAACGGTTGTTTTATTTTTATGATTTTTTTTGCATAGGTATATTTGGTAGGTCTGAGACTAGGTCGCAAAGTATTTTAAATCGCTCTTGTCCAATTTTAATGATATTTAAATGGGAGCGCAATCATCAAAATCCAACAAAGTTCGCGAACATAATAAAAAAAATATACACGGGTGAATTGAGTAACCTTCTTTTTTGAAGTCTGTTATAGATCGTTTTTGATATATGTACTTAAATAACAATTTTTTTTATTCTTCTTCATAAATCGAAAACTATACCTACATCTAAAAAATAATTAAAAATCTGTTTGTGTTTGTGCCAATGAAGCCCTTTTCTTACGATAGCCCACATGACAAGGTTACCTCAATTCTGTTTATAGTCGAAATACCTACTCAACTATAAACACTAGTAAAACCGGTAATATATTATTAAATATAAATAAGACGTCAAAGTCACGAGAAATTACAATCGATAATACCTTTTGCTGTAGTTTTTCCACTATCTACAACCGTTAGGTAGGTACAGCTTTATAAACTAAACCCCCCGTAAAGTAGTAGAATCTTCAATCAAGAATACAACATTTTTAATCTTGAGTAGAATACACTGCTTGTAAAAACCACTAAATTCCTCTTTTTTAAAAAAAGGCGGTAAACATACCTACCTAATGTTCCTACGCATATTCTTATTCATGTAATAAACCAAAAACAGTGTCAAACAATTATTATTTCAATGTAACAACAATTAACATAGTTACAATCTTAATTATAACATACAATGTCATACTGATAAAATAATTACATAATGATTCGAACAAATAGGTATGTTATGCTTACTAACTTATCAAAATAGTCATAATAGTATCTATTATAAACGCAAAAGTTTACATGGATGTTTCTTACTCTCTCTCTCTCTCAGCCATGGGGCGTCCACAGCTGGACATATGCCTCCCTCATATAGGTGGGGATTTGCCAATACTCCCCACGCTTGGCAAGCGGGTTGGCGAGCGCAGTATGATTTTTCAATCCTCAGAAGGCGTTGCTGCCCACCTTCTGGTACGTGGTCCCTTAGCCGACTCTTAGGGCACCCGCGGGAAGAGATGGGGGAGTACTATTCTAGGCTGGTACCACCAAGGCAGTTTGTTTCTGAGTTGCGATGAGTTGAGTTTGCTACTCAATCACGCTCAAACGGCTAGACGGATTTAAATGAAATTTGGTATGTAGATTATAATATAATATAATATATATAACATAGTTTGTTAATATTCATGATAATAATGATAATGTCATCATGATAATAAACATAGTCTATTCTATTCTTTTATGTATGGTATACATTATAAAACCAGTTTTTGGATAGCTTGACGGAAAAGTGCATCGCAATGAATAGGTAAGTTTTAACATTGTGGTGGATTCTCATAACCAGCAATTGATTATAATCAAGAAGCGTTTATGCGTGCACCGAATTGAAACAAAACAAGACTGATATACGCGCGTAAATGTATATACGGGATCAATATGGACTCAGTGGCGCGGATTGCCCCAAGGCGCGACGGCATCGGCTTGCGCGGGACATTTAAAATAATTACAAGCCATCAGAGAAAAGTAACAGCCAGTGTTTTGAGAACATTACTTATTTTTTAATTCCAAAAAATAATTTTTAAAGCACACACTTAGTGCCTATTGGTGCAATGTCGGCAATAACTGCAGCTAATATGAGGCTTGTGATTAAATTAATATTATTATGTTGCATAAAATATTGTTATTGGACATTGTTCAGTGATTACGCGATATTGTTTGGTCAAATTGCTGGGTATATTTAACTTTGTAGAACCTCATGACAAAGTTCGTCGAATTAATTTTAACAGTGTCATAAATCATCATTTATTAATATGTCTCGTTATTTTCTTTCTTTTTTTGGCTTAGTTTTTTTACAATATATATAACAAGAATAAATAAAGATATTATAAAAACCTAAAGCTAGAGTTCCGCCAGCAGCGGGGCAGGGCCAAAGCTACCGGTGGCTAGGGCTGCAGAGTGAGGAACCTCCGAACAATACGCGCCGTTTCAGGAAGTACCGCCTTCTGCATCTGACTCTTGATCCAACCGTATATAAATATTATTGTTATTAATGTTATTATATAACGTTATGCATCGCTGTATGATTCATGATTATGGCCTACCTCAATAGTAAGTGTCATATTGACGCATTTTAAATAAAATATGTTGATCAAGAAAAAAAACAATAAGGTAATATAGGGAGAACGACGGGTTAAGAATTTCACGTTACTTCCTCATAAGAATGTCGTGAGAACCTGCTGGGTCGTTGCCAACAAGCGCCTGTGTGCCATTTTCAATCCAACACTAAGCATAGACGTAATTTTTTTCTATTAAATACAAAATTACAGAATATAGTAGTAGTTCCTGCCACGATACTTCTAAAACAAAACTCTTGTCTCTTGCCTTAAATATATTTATGGCAAGGAGACAAGGGTTTTGTGATAAATTCACATGTTCCTTTTAAATATCAAAATGAGTAATTTTGAAAGAATCAATAACGAGACAATTAAGCTAGGAAAAGTCCTTGCACAAATTCATTGCTTCAAAGGACTTCTTTCCTATAACGAAAAAACAGTTTGAGCTAGTAGTGGTTTCGATAATTAATTAATATTCGATTTTAAAATATTTCACGCAGATTTTTTATTATTGGGCGCCACAGGGTAAACAACTGACTTCAAAAATTTTAAATAAGCATAAGCAAATTTAATCCTGGCAAATCTTAAAAACATTTTTATTTTCTATGGATAAAAAATATATTATTTAATCCATAAATAAAATTACTGTTGAAAGATTTATTTTTCATTAGTTTTCTTTTACGTACCTATCATAGCCAATACAGTTTATCATTTCAATAAAGAGTCTGGCTTCAATTAAGTTGTTATTGATGAAATTCGAAACGCTAGACGATAAAGAAATAAAAAGTGTCTCACAAGAAAGCACAAGCGGTCAGTTTAATTTAAATTCGTGCTCGTAGTTTTTGCACCCCCAACCGCATTCTCACAGCCGCCCGAGACTTGATGCACTTCACTTCTGATTGGATCATTACCGAGTTCATCATACCTTCTGCGATCCTCCGGCCAAAACAGAGATGGAAATACACGAGTTCAACAGCCTAGAAAGAGACAAAACTTGACCATCTCTCAGGAATTATTTCATATCATGATTATTGGAGCTTTATTGCACTTCGTAACTAACAATTGACATTAGGAAATCCAATTTCACATTGATTTCGCATCATCCATCGTTTATTTTTATCAATGCGGCAAATCTGTCTATGATTTGCGGGTAACCATCTTTCTGTATGTTGGTTGTTTTGTGGCTTCACGTACCGAGAAAATGTCATTAAAACCTCGATAGGGGATTAAGTCGGTTTAAATTTTCACGTAGCTCGGCAGGAAATCAGTTTATCCGTAACAAAGGGTGGGAAGAAACCGAGAAATTATCTTTTCGTCGGAATACAAACCGCTAAACGGACAATTATACCGTTACAGTTGGGGGCATTGAGTTATCAAAATGTAATAATTTTTCACACCGGCCGGAAGGCGCTGGAGGCACGTCCACGGCCGCAATCACTCGATGATTTCGGTACGCAACGATAACGCTTCGTATTATTACGTTTCTAATAAAATCCTTAGTCCGACATCTGTCTGTCGTCTTGAGTAACCACATTTATTGCTGTTAATGGTCGCCTTTATTTATTAATTTTATGTCTCTAGAGTCGTCACTATTGTAACTCGATCGTGTTAAATAACAGTCGTACTCCATATTTTTGATTACCCGCAGAGGCAATGAACTTCGAATTTCAATAAAATTTTCTTTTAAATATCATGTACTGCTAATAGTACTAGTAAAGCTTGCTAGTAGAGATACCAGTCTTGTGCTTCCTTATGGAATAAAACTAAATGATCGTATGCCATTCAACGTTAATGATACGGAATGCATTACAAACTCTTGTGACTAATTAATTGTAATTTCTTCGTAACTGTCTCAAACCGTGGTACAATAGTAGTATTGGTATAAAAATTACCGTCAGCTTACTACTAAAATACTTGTTACTACTATTTCTTACTTAAAACTGGGTACTTAACATTAGAATTATGTAGGTATTTAATAAATTAATATATGCCATGAATTGGTATAAGAATTTATTACTTAATTAGCGACTGCTCAACCTAAAAAATATTCATAACTTGACTCTTAACATACCCTAACAATTATATTGACAGGAAATCAAATGAATCCAGGATCTTAATGGGTTCATTTTTTAAGAGAAACTTATAGGCGCGGTGTTGCAACTGACGTTAGTGAACGTCAGACTAAAAACGTTCAACTTATTCGTTAATATTATTCTGGACTAACATAACGAATGAATCGAGAATGATTCGATTACTCCTAGTAAAGCATTGGTTGCATAGACATTGGGCATTACCTTTGAGATGAAAATGAATTAAACATAATTCGAATAATCGAGGCACATCCAATACAACAAAACAAAGGGAAAAGTACGTCTGCGGCCGAGGGAACGAAGGATTTCAATTTGATACGTGATGAGGCGAGTTTTCATTTACGTAGTGATTCGATGACCGGTAATGATTCGAGTGGACTCGGAATCGGGATCGGAGCTTCTAGTTACTATATTCTGTGCCAATGTTTCACTCGACATGAATTTAATATGTATATCTAATTGGTCTCTAATCTATCATTACCATTACATTAAGAGTAAAAATGTGTATGAAGAATCTTCTCGCTATACATAGCGTTATGTACAGCGAGAAGATTGATTCTTAGGCAGTCAAGAAGCTGAAAAAAGAAATGAAAAAAAAAACATACGGGTCGAATTGAGAACTTCCTTCTTTTAAAAAATATTGTTTAACACGGGATACGCACCATGATTTAGATCTCTCCGTGATCATGGTGCGTGGAACCGCACCGAAATATCGGGAACTCAATCAAAATCTAAACCATGGTGCGTATCCCGTGTTAAACAATATTTTTATTGTGAAAAGCCATGAAAGTTTAAAACAATACTCCTACTTTTTTAAATTCAGTTAAAAGAAGACAGACTGTCGAAAAACCCGCGTGGCGTGCAGCATATTATTTTTCCTATATTATATATATTTTTCTATCTATTTCGTTTTTTCTATCCTATATTCGATATATTTTTCCTCAAAACCTTTTGTTTGCGGTGGTTTCAATTATAACGCAAATTAGATTCCCCACATGTTTATACTCACTCATATTTCAATCGCGATAATTATATCTACTGTGATACAATGCCAACAATTATTCTTTATTGCACTTGACCATATAAATATAGTCTTTAAAATAAAAAAATATTGCGTAAAATTTACTCTTAAACTAAGGTAATAAGTACAAGGGCCTTATCGCTTATATCAATTTCTTCCAGACGCCTTTGGAGGCATATTATCTTCCTAAGTATTGTGGTATTTTTCTAAGATAAATATATAAAAAGAGTATGTTTCTGTTCCAAATTTTCTATTTGTTTCTTTTTTATGTGATAGGTGGCCAACAAGCAGTCGGACCGCCTTATGGTAAGCGATATATAACCGTATGTATATTTTATGAGGGATATGATTATGTGATACCTGTTATTCCTGCACATACATAATTATTTGTTTTGAGCTCAAGAGACTTAATAAATTCCACTAACGTCTAGTAAATCTCTCTGGTTGTAAATTTACAATACTTTATATCGCAGTAAAAATTACAAGGAAAATAATAATGAGCAGAAGTCATATCTCATTACTTAAGTTAAAGCTCCGATCGTGGACAGGTTTGAGGAGCTTAGGACATCAACCCACTTCAATAGACTTTTATTCGCTCTGCAAAATGGGAAGTTGACATTTGTTTTCAAAGCCACATGGTCGATTATTGCTTTTTACGATTAAGCACGTACACGTGAATACGGAGGCGTTCGTTAGTGCCATAATTAAAAAATAAAAGTGACGTTGCGATGTGCACGTTGATAAAAGTCATGAGGGAATTGCGGATTTCGCTCCTCTCGTAACTATACTCAATATCCACATTATTCACGGGTGCAAGTTTCACCTAGATACTCGCGGGTACTCGCGAGTACCCGCCTGGCTAGCTACCACTCTCAAATTTGAAAAACTGTCACCAAACAAGTAGTGTGTCCAGGCAGCAGTCCTTGAGAGCCAGTGAGTATTCTAAGTCTAGCGTGATAACATCTTCGACCACATCGTCACTGACCATCAAGTGAGATAGTGGTCAAACGCTAGATCTATAAAGTATATAAAAAAAGCATATGTACATAAATTAGCATTTCGCGTGGACCATCTGAAATACTATCAAGGCTCTGATATCGTTTAATCATGTTTGTAGTGTTGACTTGTTAATTTTATCGGCACTGTATCAGCCGAAATAGCTCAGTTGGGAGAGCGTTAGACTGAAGATCTAAAGGTCCCCGGTTCAATCCCGGGTTTCGGCAAAGCACTTTTTTGGGATTTAATGCCTTGGTAAGCCTTCGTTACCTGTGTTCAATTGTTCTTTATGTCATAAAATATTTTTGAACGAAGTAATCTATAGAAGATCTTCATCTTCTCAAAAAGTTGCAAGCTTATCTGCTTACGATGCGCAAGCGCATAATTATGCATTGTCGTTCACGGCTATTTGGTCACTTTAGCCAGCCATAGAATAAGTATTGAGCGCAGCATAATTATGTTGATATTTTCAGCAGAAAGCGCTGCTGCCTATCTTCTGGTACGTGATCCGTTAGCCGACTCTTACGGCACCCACGGGTAGGGCTGGGAGGGAGGGGTGAGGGGGAGGGTTTAGAAATGGCAATTCTTTAGTTCTTACCCGAGTATATTTATTAGGCGAGGCACCTACATCGGGCTTTTTTCTAGCACCAATCTATTATATAGGAGAAAAAGCGATTGAATAAATAGTAAACATTTAAAATGTAACAGAGCCAGTAATGATTTTTTTTACTGGAACATACGCTAATCATAATACAATAATTAATTACAAGAAGGAATGTATATGTCACGACATCATTACCCACCATTACCAAATATATTATTATAGTCAGATGTTATTTAAGCAGAATCAATCGCCTGTACACTGGCACTCAAAAATGTTTCAGTAATCGGTAACTTATTTGGGCCCGTATGTCATCTGACCAGTACATATATGTAATACTAGGTGAACCCAGCGGTTTTACCCGCGTGGTGATGATTGATGATGATGGTAAGTAGCCTTTGTGTTAATCCTGGGTCTAAACTATCTTCATACCAAAATTCATTGAAATTGGTATAGCCGTTTCAGCGTGAAGACATAACAAACATACACGCACAAATTTTTGCATTTATAATATTATTAGGATAGGATTCTAAGGCAACACGCATCAGAATATGTTCTGCCTCTTCTACCGCGAGCCTCTGTAATGTTATCGGTACCTCTCAAACCCATAACATAATGATTGTTATGCATTTTTTTTACATATATATACATTAGCATATATTAGATATCTCACTCTGTGTGACTTATAAACATAGGCAACTTGCCTATGTTTATAAGTCACACAGAGTGAGATATCTAATATATGCTAATTCTAAGACCAATCAATCAAAAACAGCAAAAACACCGGAATGCTGCATAACTCATCAGGAGGATACAGTACTCGTTTAGATTACAGAACAAATTGCGACGCATACCTCACGCATGTCATCGACTCGCTGGCACTTCAAATAATTACAGCGCCCACTTGCAGGACCGTAGCCAGGGGGGAAAGTTGCCACTATGGATATTTACATCAGTAGGCTGGCGAATACGATAAAACGAATTGATAAAATCTATTAACATTAGTAGTCAAAGTGATTAAGCTTCCTTTCTAACCTACTTTAAGGACATATTGTATTTATTTACAGTAATTAACATACATAGAGATAGGTAAACTAAAGCGTAAACAAATTCTGGTTTGTTCTGTTAGACTTTATGTAATTATTTATGTTAATAATCTGTGGTCTACGCTGTTGGTACATCAACTACCTATACTTATATTTAACGCATTCAATTGTAATTTTTTGTTATGTACTGTTTATAGATCCTTAAATAATTTTTTTTAAATATATACGGCAAAAAAACCTCATGAAAATGCCAGTAGGTATTAGTTTTAAAAATATAGTGTGTGTTCTGTCTTCATAAGAAAAGTGCATCTTTAAAGGATCACTTCATTATCTATTTGTCCGTCAAAACTCTTTATCAGGAATTTGTGAAGATCTACTTGGAAGAAATGTCAATTACTGAAAAGACCTGTAAAAAACAAACTTCAAAGTTACCTTGTCGGTAATCTAATTACGGACAACGTTATTTCACGAGAGCTGTTTTATAACAGCATAGTTAAGTTTGTCCCTGATTGTAAAAAACCATTGGCGCGCGCGTCTGCCTTGCATTCATTAAACAAATCAACACAACAATGAAAACAAAATTTCAGATTTGATGGGTATCACCGCAGTTAAATGATTGAATTCATTATTCTAAATCCATGAATGGACCTAAGATTCTTTTTGAAGTCAAAATACCTAAAATATTATGGTTTGTACAATGACTCGGATAAACACTTATCCTAGTAATCATAAATAATAATAATAGTATATAAGTATAATAAATAATATAATAAATGCAAAAGTGTTTATGTGCGTGGGTTACTCGGATTTAGATAGGTTTTTCAAGCGAGGGGAAAATCGAGTCCACGCGAGCTAAGCCGCAAGGTGTTTTAAGTCATACAACAATCACGTGCAGTGCTCCTTAGAAGTTGCAATATGTTTATGGATAGTTTAACATCAGACAGGTGACTTGTTTGTAATGTTTAATTTTAATACGATTACCTACAATTTACGATACATTTTGGAACGATGAATAAATGCACAATTCTTAAAAGAAGGTGATTAAGTCTTAGAAACCTTAATACATCCCTGTTAGGTTATAATTACTTGTTGTGTTTTAAATGCAAATGTTGTCGCCCCGGGTATCTTCAGCTCGTAATGCATGCGAATTGTGAAGATAAGCCGTGAGATTTACACCTCGACTCGACATGCGCTCAGAACTGACTGTTGTTAATTTTAATACGTAAATATTAAAAGTTAGTGAAATAAATAAAATGTAAGTACATAATAATATTAAACTTTGTCAACGATTCTTCTCTTTAAAAATATGAAAAATTTAAAACAACTATAATATTCAGCATATGTTTGACAATCAAACGCATTCGAACTCACATCCTGCACTAGGATATTCTGTGTCGCGGGAGGCATGGACATACAATCACAATACTCAAATATCAGGGTTCTAAAGCAACAATTACTGGTTTCTTTAATCGTTGTTCTAAAGTGAGCTTCTCGCCTGCGTCGCGTGACAGCACTGCCTCCGAAGCGACCATGTCGCGCTGCGCGACTCACTAGCCTGCCCACCGGTCGCGCGTCGCGGTCGCCGGTTTTGCTTAGTGCCCCATATAAATCCATACTGAGCAGTGAGTCGCGCGACTGTGGGTCGCGGTCGCGTTTCGCGGTCGCTGAGAACCGAATGCTACCGTAATGGCTAATGAAACCTGGGCTACTGTTCACCAACATTTAAAACGTCCGATTTTTAATTTAACCGTCGAGCAAACAGTTTTTACCATACATTTAACCGACGGTTAATTGATAATCGAACGTTTCAATTCTGGTGAACAGTAAGCCCTAGTTGCTTAATGAAATTATTCATGATTAGTTAATATCTACCAATTGTCTAATATTTTTTAAATAGTTAAGTAATATTTAACTCACAGTAGGTTTGTTTATCGACTTATTAGGCTCATGTCATGTGAACAACGCCATGTGTTCACACAATCATCAGATGTTTACAAATTTGCACACGACAGGTAAATTTGAAAAGAGCAACCGAAAAAATTGGCGGTAAAAGCAAGTGGTTAATTCTACCTAAGTATATGTCATTTTGATACTTGAAAACCAGTTTGGTTTTTGCCGCATAAAAGGTTTTTTTAAACTGACATTCTTACGGCTCCGCTTAATTTAAGTATTTTTAATATTATTTTAATATTTTCACTTTATTGCTTAAGATTGCTAAGCTTGCGTCATGTGCTAACAAAGGCAAAAGATTTTTTTAAATTTTAATTTTAATTTTATTTATCAACATTCACACAAGGTTTTCAGGTCCCAAACTAGGCAAAGCCTGTACTATGATAACCTGATGACTGATATATATATATACTTATATACATATACACACCCAGATACAGGTCAAACAGACATGTTCATACACACAAATGTTTGACCTGTCCGGGAATCGAACCCGGGACCAGCGGCTCAGAAGGCAGAGTGCTACCAACTGCGCCAACCGGCCAGTCGGATTCACTTTGAAGTACTCATAAGCATCGCATATAATCTTGGACTACAGCGCTGAAAGTTGTACAGCTATACTTAAGATTTATTTATTGTATTTTAGTACAACAACTAGCAATACGTAACAGAAATGCTAATGAATATAATAAAAATATTATATTTACCAACTTATTTTACTTGTCTGCATGCAAATTAATATTATTATTAGCGCCATGCCATAGTAAGAGCGTAATGGGGATACAAGCACCGTTGTCGCTAGCGTTACGTTTCTTCAATGATTTGCTTGGTCCCAGGATTTTGACCTCTTTAGCTGCTCGGACACTGAATTTCACATGGCGGCAGTAAAGTATATACCTTCCGATGTATGTAAATTGAAGAAGTAGATAGCTATTTTCAGGCATAGATAATAATAGTTAGTAATTTATATTATGAATAGTTGTATGTGTATATTTGTACTTTATAGTTTTTTTGAACCTTTGATATTGCGCATTGGGTAACTGTAATGCACATCCAAAGGAATGTCAATATAATAAATAAATAAATTATGTACCGAGACGCGCTCTTGATAATGTAATGATGTACTTAATATAAAAAGTATCAAGATATGTTATGCTATAGCATATTTTTTTTTAATATGCACATGTCCATTACAATCTCTGACAGTTGTGGAAATGAAACTCGACTAGATTAGGTGTCTAATACGAAAGGTAAGTAACATTGTCACGAAAGCTCAAACTCTTTCCGACTTAAATTGAATGGAGCTTACGGATTTCCAACTAAGTTTAGCTAGATAATTTCTATGATTTATACGTATGTCGATCGACACATTTCTAAAGCAGTTTGTCAAGATATTTTCGTTTTACTTTTACTCAGAATAGGTACAAGCTTTTTGACCACTATCCCATCTGGTGCTAAGTGATAATGCGGTCTACGACGGATTACGACCACATGGAAGATTCACAGGTTTTAGTTTACGATGGCGTTATGGTTGCTTTTAAATCAAAAGCAAATAAAACTTTTTGGTAGAGTTATTATACTGTCACAACAAAAAAGCAGATTGGTGAATTCTTAATGACCAACGTGGCTCGAAGCGACATAATTATAGGATCACACTTCACACTAATATTATAAATGCGAAAGTTTTTGTGTATGTGTGTATGTTTGTTACCTCTTCACGCTCAAACGGCTACACCGATTTCGATGAAGTTTGGTATGAAGATAGTTTACATCCTGGACTAACACATAGGCTATTTTTAAGCTAGAAAAGATATAGTTCCCGTGGAAAACCGCGGGGCGCAGCACTAAACCGGACTGGCCGGTTGGCGCAGTTGGTAGCACTCTGCCTTCTGAGCCGCTGGTCCCGAGTTCGATTCCCGGACAGGTCAAACATTTGTGTGTATGAACATGTCTGTTTGACCTGTGTCTGGTTGTGTATATGTATATAAGTATATATATCTGTCATCAGGTTACCATAGCACAGGCTCCGCCTAGTTTGAGACCTGAAGACCTAGTGCGTAGTAAAAAAAAATTTTTTAAAAAGCAATGTTTTGACGTGACAACGTCTTATAAATTGGTTTGCCGGGTGACACTTCAAGAAACTGCGTTACGCTCCGCTCACGTTATGCGCTCACAATGAGAGCGAGTGAGAGGCACGCGTCCCTTCCACTCGGGCATGGTTAGCCCGCCTAAGAGCGAGAGAGACAGACATAAAAAGTGAAAGGCACTCAAAGTCGTTGTCACGTAAAACTTTCGCCCGTATACCGACTTTACAGGCAACCAATTTTTTTTTTAAATGGATCTGTTCTGAACACACCATAGACCGTAAATAAAGCGAAACAAAGATATATCTATATTTTTTCGTAAAGAACACACAGACAATATCATTTCATTTTGCGCGGAAAAACTCCGCACAAGAAAGCGTGGACAACAAAAGCTAACAAATCCTGTTTGTCCTGTGGGAAGCGTCCGTGATTTAATACAAATTATTATTAGACAACATAAATAACGTAGCAGAATAAATAATAGTACGTAGTGCAAGGGCGACGCGACGTGGGCAGAAGCTCCTTAATAAGTAATAAAGGGGTCATCGTTCAAGGCTGTGGTGGAATGGCGAATTAGGCATTAGAGGCCGAAACCCACAAATATACCTACATTTCCACACATATTCCCACAACCTTAAAATACAAAATTTTTTTAGATTCTTTTTTAATATACTACCAGGAAAACGTTGAAGGAGACGTTGTTTTTTTAAGTTTGCAATAGACTTCTAGTTGAACTGACCATGAACGTATAGCTTACAAAGTATACAAGTCCATGAAACTGACGACCCAACTCGACCTGTGCAAACTAAAAAGCACACGTTATTTATGACTTCTACAGATTTTCGATTTTATTGCATGCATTATTACTATTAATTATATCGTATTTATTTAGTGTTATTTTAACAACTGTAGCAAAGAGAGGAAAGTAGTAGGAGAGTAAACATGGTCAATAGGAATGGTGACTGATAAAATTGTGTAAGAGTTTGGTTTGATTGGTCGAGCGTTCACTCGGCTAGTCTCGATGAAACACATCGCTCTCTATTTTGCATAACGTTCACAATTAATTTATTCATCCCATATTTACTACTCCTACCTTCTGTTTGAACCTTGAATTTTGAAGACCATCTAAAGATAGATAATATATGACACGGTGTATGAACGATACACCGTGTACAAAAAGAAAGGCTAAAAGCTGATATAACTATTGTTGCAGAAATAGAGTGCGTAAGATTAAGGATCTTACTTCGTATGTCTATCGGTGCCTTCGTCTATGACAGTGTTGACATTTGCCCGTGGACACATGTTGTGACAGCTTGAGCATACCGCCGACAGAGGGAAGAATAATTGATTGAAGTGTGGTCTGCCTTGTCAAATGATTTGTTTTATAAGATGCCCATATTTTACACAAAACATAGATAGATAGATAGAGAGAAAACTCTTTATTTGCACACTATTTGAAAACTACACACATAAAGAAAACAAACAAACAAATATAGACACAGTGATACAAAGGGCGGCCTTATCGCTTAAAGCGATTTCTTCCAGGCAACCAACCATATAGGAATTATCATAAATTTTAAGGGGCGGCAAATCACCGCAATTTCTACTTAAATAGATACATACATAATATAGGTACATAATACTTTATACGATTTTTAAATTTCTAAGACGTGTAAATCTGATTTGAGTTTCAGAGAGATTTGAATTAAATGTAATAGTAATAATTAGTGTTATTCCTGTTAAGGATTGGTGAGTCTTCTTTAATATATTTAGATTTATTTACATTAATATTATAAAGGGGAAGGATTTGTGTGTTTGTAACGGATAAACTCAATAATTTTTGAAATCAGTCCAGTAGGACTGATTTCAAAAATTATTTCACTATTACAATTATTCTTTAAACCTGAGTGACATATAAAATAGTTATAGGTATAACTTGTGCAAACTAAATTGCTGTAGGCTCATCTGAATTAAAAGACCAATCAAGTTATGTATAATTTAGTGCATATTCCTCCTACTTTTCCTGATACAGGTACGATGTAGATCTTTCAAGATAGTCAAGGTTGGTTTGTAGTGAGGAGGTATTCGATAAAACGCAATATAATAACTAAAATAAACGCTCACCTCACCCAAGCTAATATTAATTTTATTTATCAACTGTAACATCGTTACATTGTTTCTGTACTTCATACATTGCTTTATTAGCAGGATGCGTGAGGAGAATATCCTCAACATAAATGGCAGGGGTGCGCTCAGTTAACGTATTATCATTATTTATACGATACAATTAACCCTTTATTGTGTGATATATCTTATTTAACCGATCGTTGCTGTTTGGGATTCCACAAAGGTAATCAGAGGGCCCGTTGTTGAGATCACGTATCATCTTCTTCTTCTTAAATTATGGCTTCTGTGACTATTTGTCAAAATTCTGCCAATGTCCGTTCATGCTAGTTCACCTATCATCTTTTTGGCAAATACGCTGTGATACCTACTGAACGTTCGAGCCTCTTGTGTTTTTAATGACTAGCAATCAGGCCCGGCTTTGCTCAGGTGCAATGTTGATCTCACGCGAATTCTGTAAATACTATGATGTAGGAACGAACCTACTATACCTTCCGTATATTTATTATTATATCTAAATATATTTAGTATACGTAAAATTTTATAATCCGATGCTACGGTGCTATTGGATCGTCATTATAGAGACGATCTAAGAAATTATCGTTTCTCTCGTACATAACCGACAACAAATTAGTTTGTTCTTTGACAATTTACCTAAAAAATAATTCATGTCTTGTCTCGTTCCTGTATCATATTCATTACAATACAGGAACGAGAAATAGCTCTTGTATTCCTCTGCAATAACAGTCAAATTGGCCCGCCTTTTCCATTTCAAACTTGGAATCTTTTTCATTGCATATTTTGCATATGCTTTCTTTTTTATCTGCTTTATTTTTATTTTGCATTTTATGACAAATGTAACTACTATTTATAAGTACTTCTTGTATTTTTTATACTGTAGCGAAAATGTTCGGTCCTCTAATTTATGAGAGCAGGAATATACATCACAAAATGTATCACCTAATTCCGTAAACTGCAATATGAAAATCAGCATCCGAATAATTTTGATAGCTTCAAAGCTAAAAGGGTTGGCGGCTACAGAGGCTTGCAAAGCACTATATAAAGCCTGGCGCACACAGCCTTCCATTGCGCTACTAATCGGCAGAGTGCCGAACGATCTAAATATCGCTTTTATACACGTCCATCGAACCATAAATAACGACTCTATGAAAATATAAATGTTTTTTTCTCTATCGTTTTCCGACATTCGTATTTTTTTTCATAGAGTCAAAAGCTTGAACAGACCACTTTCGCATTATGGAATTGCCAAAACTCCATTTGATCTCCATGTACTAACACCCTACGTAGAAGCTGTATCAACCGATTCATAACCTTACCACGGTCGTGTAAGGTTATTTTTTTAGTAAAGCTTGCGTGAAGTTATATCATTGAGTGTTCAGAGGTCGACAGTGAGCGTAGAAATGAGATATTTTGGCAGTATTACGCAAATTGGATAGCTTTCAACACTCAACGGAGTAGGTTCCGAACTTTCGCGGGGAAAATTGAATTAAAAATATCATAAGACGTAAATATGTATGGGAACCGTAATGATGTGGCTGCTTCTGCGAGGCCGCAGACGTTTTATATTCAGATTAAATAAGTTCTATTTGGGTAAGTTTATGAAAACTAATCTTGTTATCTTTTGGTTAGGAACGTTACTTTTTTATTACTTTTAAGATTTTTACACATATAGTTAAACAGTAAGATGTATCTATAAACAAAATAACACCCTAGTTCGGAAATTAGATCACACATTTTGTCTAAATTATCTGTTGCAGGAGACGTATAGGCAAGTGGGGCTGGGTTTCTACTTTTGAGTTACTATATATTACGGGATTTAATAGGAATGATTAAAAACTATACTGTATTCTCATTCACATCAACCAAGGAGAATAGGAAAAGCTTGCCATTGATGGAGGTGTGTGGATGGGTCTCTTCAGGGTCAAAAGCTACACGACAACGCCTGCTGACAAGCTTGCTGACAGGAGCGCTAAACGGAAATATGGTGGCAATGATGCATCTCTCGCCGCATACATTTCCGTAAGATGAAATCGTCCTTAGCGATCTCGCATTGGCTCATATAGCTATTAAAAGAAGTGTTTGTAAGTAAGTAAGTAAGTAAGATGTGGATGCCAATGATTGATTCTCATTGAGACATGTGGACCATAAACACTTTTTGCCACTTCTTCAAGGTAATAGATATTGTATATTTATTAAGTATATATTTATTTGTCATATAATTTTAGTAATATGTATAATCCTGTGTTGGCCATACTTATATATAGATTTACTACATACATGTTTATGTGACGCTGTTGGATTATGTAAATAAATATATCGTCGCTGTAATACGAGTAGGTATTATTGTAACAAAGCGTTATAGCTTTTGGAGTATTTAATGATAATTTTATTGAAGTTCGTTATTGCATTCACTCAAAGACTCATGTAAAATTATTTAAAATTTTAATTTGCCAAGAGACAATTATTTGATTTTAAATTTATAAAGATTTCGTCTCGTCAACTGTTTAGACGTATATAAATATAAAATGTATTAACGTCATGCTAGGCGGAACTTACGGTCAAATTTATTGAAGAAATAAATTAGACTTTTGGCGAGATTTGAATTTTGAACGCAACGACTACAGAATACTATCCTGTCGCTTTGCTATCTAGGCTATAGTACTTCACTAGCCGTGCATTGCAAGTAGCAACCGATTTTTTCCAAATTTGAGTATAAAGATAAGTGCTGATAAAAGTAAACAGACAATCACATTTCTTAAAATCAGTAATGGGATAGTGAAATATCTACGTTTTTTTGCTAGGAACGGCATCCAACTTACTGCCTAATTAAAATAGTGATAATTAATTTACAAGGCAAACATCCTTACAAAAAAAGATATTTAAGTTTTACATGATGGCTGACGTAGCTACCAAAATACATTTTGCCAGTATCCACATATTTGTATGCCGTTGAAGCGCACACAATCCCATCATTAAGGTTTAACGATTCATGTAAGGATATTAATTATAATTATATTAACAATGACATTTCCATAGCTAATGTACACTCCAAAACTCATGATGTAAGTGTGTGTGTTGTTGAAAGAAGAGCTTTGCGAGCATGGATCGTCGACTCGATAAAAGTCGACAGCAAGTGCTTGTTCAGACACGGCGGTATCCGCGCGGTAGTAATAGAACCGCGCGGGTGCCGCACGATTCGCGTGTATGGCATGTCTGAGCAAGCACTCACTGTCGAATTTTATCGAGTCGACGATCCATGATTGCAACCCAGTTATGATATTATATTGAGATTTCTAGTGCTCTGAGATACTACAAGCACTATTTTCGCGAATTTGAAACTATTTGCTGGAAACAGAAAGATTCTCGCGAAACCTTATCTTGCAAGAGCGAGAGGGCTTCATTGCATTTAGGCACTTAATTGATGCATTTATTATTATTTGATTCATTAAATTGGTATGTGATTGATCCAAATTAGTATTTTATTTAGTAGTTGGACCCGAACTGGGGACTCTTCTATCACCTGCCAATCCTCACAATCTCATAGCATTGCATTAGCTAAGATTGTTTTGTTATTATTATACAATAAATGTTTTAGTTGAACTAAAATTACATTAAACTTGACAGACATAAGATGTTTTATATTACATACATAAGACGATATAATATTGTATGTGGTTGTAAGAAGTAAAGAAATCAAAACAAAAGAATCAGCTGTAGTAGGTACCTACTTAATTATTCCTAAGCCTGAGAGCAGAAATGATTTGAGAGGGTCAACAAAAAATCTGAAATTACACACTAAAAACGCCATCAGTAATTTTTGATAATTACGTATAACCGGCCTCATATTGACCGTTCCAACTACTCCAGTATGGGACGTAGACACATGCATACATGATATAATTGTTTCTTATTAAAATCAACGTTAATCTTTTTTGAAGCAGATTCCAGAGAAGGCACCATCGTATTATGTTTAAGAATCGACAGCTATAATTTCTGTTCAATCAAGATTTAATTGTTTTAATGAGGCTGCATGCGTGAATGGCCGGCCCAATTATTGTTTATTTTTAATCGCCTCAAGTGGTTTTTATGTTCGCAACCAGGCACGCATGGCGGCCCAGGGCGATCATTTTCATTATTTTAATAATGTAAACTTCCAATAACAATTTACAGTGATTTGGGGTTAAACACGTTAACAGATATTTATGAATTCCCCGACTCGTCCGGGACTTAGATGCCTGTAATTTGATTCAGTCCTGATGACGCTGTCTTTGTTTCTTTTTAATCGGGATTATTACAAAAGGGCATTTTCAAACGTCGAATTGGAGCTTAATACTTATGTTAATTATAATAAATTAAAGAGAACCTCATCCATTACAGTAAAAAAGGATTATGTCTATATGTTACAGTATGTATATGTATACGAGTTTAAAACTATTTTGTTTTTATTCAACTTGAAGCTAGTTGCCAGGCCCGTCTCAACATGGGTGCATTTGAATTTAATTTTCCCAATTTTAATTAGGATACATAAAAACCTTGAGAAAAGAAAAACTGTCAAGATTATGTTACCGTTTTGAAGTCATTTGCATGGTTTAGTTAGAAGGATAGCGGTATCTTCTGTCAGCCATGTGCGTTCATTGCTGGACATATGCCTCCCCCATATAGGGGGGATTTGCCAATACTCGCCACGCATGGCAGGCGGGTTGGCGAGCGCAGTATGATTTCCAATCCTCAGAAGACGCTGCTGCCCACCTTCTGGTATGTGGTCCCTTAGCCGACTCTTACGGCACCCCGCGCGAAGAGATGGGGGAGTACTATTCTAGGCCGGTACTACCACGGCTATGATGTTAGCGGTACATAATATTTAAATAGGATAAATCAAATCGGATCGCAACGGAAAATTTGATATATATACAGACAGACGCGGACAGCGACTTCCTGTATCGATGGGTCTCATTGGTCAGCTCAATCAAACAATACTCTACGGATAGAGTATGCTTGAAGTTTCTCGAGCAGGAATTCGTAAAGAAAGTGTATCACAGTGGAGGGATTAGCAGTAGGAACAAATCCAAATAGACTCAGAATTGATTGTTAATGGGGTCTAAATGGTTCAGAGTGGAGATTACGGACCTCCAAGCGTGTATATGGCGTACACACTCAAAGTAGGTGAATCATCTAACTATGGAGCTCTTATTGGCAATCGTTGGGGGTGAAGGTATATGTCCATATGGGAGCTTTCTACGTCATAATCATTATTATGATATTTTGTAGTGTATCTCATTTCTAAATCAGGTAATAAAAATGTCATTTTAGGTATATTTTATATTATTGGTTTACGATTCCTTTGGCTACACCAGGGGTCGGCCACCAGCGGGTCGCAACCCTCATTAGGCTATTTAGATGTACCCACAGATCACCCTTATTTGTCAGATTTGTGGATCTACCTCAAATTGCGCTGCATGGTCAGAGATGATGTGGTCAAAGATGTAATCATGCTAGGCCTAGAATGTTTACTCGCTCTCAATGACTGCTGGCTGAACACACTATGTGTTTGGTGACAGTTATACAAACTTGAAGGTGGTAGCTAGCCATCCTAGTGGAACTAAACCCATATCTTGATTGCACGGTGCCTTCTAGTTCTAGTAGACTCGATACTCTTTTGGCTACCTATCACACCGAAGGTTGAATATCTGTCCTTGAGTGCCAGTCGATATCCTATGCTTAGAGGATCACTGTTCACATTAACAAACAACCAAATGATCATACGTGAAGAAAAAATGTGTTGTAGGTTTATAGGTGTTATTTTTCATAATTTTAATTTTTAAATTTGACGGCTGTTGATGAGTTCCAGAACCAAAGAAGTAAGTAACAAGTTAATCCAGCCCCAGGCCGATGTATGAAGTTTATATCACGGTTTGTATTATGCTTCATTATCTCAGCAATTTTTGCTTTGTTATGCTTGCAGTACAAGGTTGGCACTGGCTGATATTTCATTTTAAATAGAAATTTGTGAATAGTCAAGAAAGAAAATTGGGTAAAACCTGATCGCCTGGAAATTGATTTTTCTACTCTAACAAAAATACGACAATTTTAATTAATTTTATTTCTTTAATACCGATCGGTATTAAAGAAACAGAACAGATCAGAGACTCAATCGAGTTAAAAAAATATTAAAGATGCTCCTTTTACTTGTCATCATCATCTCAGCCATAGGACTTCCACTGCTGGGCATTTGCCTCCCCCATCTCCACAATCTCCACAAGGACCGGTTGGAATCTGCCCGCATTCAGCCCTTCCTGCGATTTTGATGAGGTCGTCTGTCCACATTGTCGGTGGACGTCCAACTCTGCGCTGCCTGTCTGTGGTCTCCACTCGAGAACCTTCCGACTTCATCGGCCATCCGTTCTGCGTGCTATGTGCCCTGCCCACTGCCACTTCAACCTGCTAATCCGCTGAGCTATTTCGGTGACTTTCGTTCTCCTATGGATGTCTACTTTCCTCAATCGATCTAGTAGAGAAACCGTGGAGAACGTAGTGATAGCCCTCTCCATATTTATTTGTGGGACCTTGAGCTTGCTTATAAGGCCCATATGTAGACTTTTACTTGTAAGTAGTTTATTTCAAAGAGATATGTTAGAGAGACATAAAGAAAATAGAATCAGTGTACCGTACCTTAACGCAAGGGTTGTTATTTACAGCTTTGTACATATTAGGTTTAAGTACATTCTTGCATGAATGAATTATTTTTAGATGCTGCGTATAGTAAACTGTTTTTTTAACAACAAGAGTTTTGTACATTTATTTCGCTTTGAGTATCCAGCCTATCTTCATTTATCTGAGTTATTTCGTATGCCTGACGTACTAATTAGCCGAGTTAAGCAAATAGGTTAAAATGAGGCACAGATTACACTTAATTTTCTTTTTTGTGATATTATAAATCCCATTGTACAACTCGACCTTTGCGTCGAACCTTTGCTCGACTTGCAGACGTGTCTAAAGATTCTTGCATCGAAAAAAAAGTCAAATACTGAGGTCTAAACAATTAATTTTTGTATGCTGTCGCGTCTACCTACCAATTGGTATCCTTTGCATTGGTGAATCTAAGACAAAAAATATACGTAAGAGGACACTAGCATGTAAGAGCACTATTACTTATAAGTTTCTTCATATCCGTATTCTTTGAGGGCAGCCCTAATGCTCATTTGCAGGTGAGACAGTGCGTCGCCCGAGGCGCACCACAGAGTCGCTGCGCCGGCGCAGCCTTCCCCCTCCTTCCACTCACGTGAAATTCACTATAGATCGATCAACCGTCAATTAACTTATTACAAAAGCTAAGCGCTAAACGGAGAATATACAGACTTTTGTTGACCGAGGTATAAACTCCGCAATCCAATACAATTTCAATTTTCTAGAAACAAATGTATGCATGAAATTTTCGAATTATAAAGTTACACACATAATATGTAAACTGTAGCTAGGTAAAGCCTTGGCCATGTTATTTACTAAATACGAAATGGTCGTCGCGTTAAGGCTTATTCACACCTAATCACGCATCAAGGAATCAAGCATCGTTCGATGTATTTGTTGACGAGATATATACGACATAAGTATTGTAATACTTTTTGCATGTTGGTAGCGGACTATAATAAAATGCTTTTTACATTTTTATGTCTTCAGGCGGCTGTCTTAGACAGCCATCAGTCAATATTCGGGGTCTACCGTCAGTCCATCACATCAATTAGTGAGATAGTGGTCAAACGATTTGAATATGTATTGTAAAGATGTAATATCCGGCTTTACTTACGTTTATGCCGACATGACCGAGACCTAGGTCGAAACTTCGACTATAAACGTGAGTAAAGCCGGATACTACATCTATATCTATATAATAATGTGTCAAACTCACGAGAACGTCCAATCAAAAATGTATTGTAAAGTGCATTGGATTAAAATTATAATTAGAAAATTTTACTTAAACTTTGATATTGTAGGTATTTTGAAATTATACAATGTGACGATGGGTCAACTTTTTTCAGTCAAATTGTTTTTATGTGTGTATCCTGTGAATCTTCTACACGTATCAGCAACAATCAAGTGAGATTGTAGCCAAACGCTAGCTTATCGACTTTTTAAAAAATACATTAACCTCCCGATTGTTTTTTATATCGTCCAATTCACAGAAAAGTAAACAGTCATCATGAGATATTGGAAAAGTAAACACGATTAAACCTTACAATTCCAACGTTTGTCCCAACGCAAACAGTGCTTAGGGGAAAATTGGCCATTTTACTAAAAGCGGACATACTGCAATTAGGCGCAATAGTAATAGTGACTGAGTGGAAATATTATAAGAACTGGCACCATTAGACGAGTCGATCTCGATGACGAAACACATTACCGTAGTAATGACGGCAGCGTGAGCGACGAGAGGGTACTTACCATTTTCAAACTCTTAAAGAAAGGACTGACTCTTTTGACTAGCCGGTTGGCGCAGTTGGTACCACTCTGCTTTCTGAGCCGCTGGTCCCGGGTTCGATTCCCGGACAGGTCAAACATTTGTGTGTATAAACATGTCTGTTTGACCTGTGTCTGGGTGTGTATATGTATATAAGTATATATATCAGTCATCAGGTTACCATAGTACAGGCTCCGCCTAGTTTGAGACCTGAAGACCTTGTGTGAATATTATCCCATATTTATTTTATTTTAAAGGCGTTAGGAGATAGGTCGGCCTCTGTGGTTGTAGGACCTACCATACCTACCCCTACCATATGCAATTGTTTTGTAGAAAAATATTTCTCTTCAGCTCCATCCTTATAGTTCGTAAATAATAAGAATATAATCATAATTGCTGACCTTCACCAGGATATTGAGATGAAAGCGTGTTGATTTTATTTTAAAAAACCAGTTCAGATACGTCAAAGTAAGGTGTCAAGGTCAATACAGGACATTCGACTCTTTTCCTTTGAGGTGATGTCGATGAGAAGGGCTTCAATACCCTCAATAGACTAGAAATTTGTTCAAGTTTAACCTTTCTCTCGAAATTCCGAAAGAAATAATTTAATGCTTGGGATTGGTTGACCGTGACAAGCAATATTTTAATTCAGCAGAGTCAATTTTATAATGATTACTTTTGGACCACATCTCTGTCCACATCCAGATCAGAAATCTTTAAAAAATTAAACCTTTCGATCGAACCTTGTAGAATCTTTAATCTAAAATATATAAAAAAATATTGTACCTTCTTTAAAGAAAAAAACTATTTTGTAGCGTTAATCTAGAGCAATCCCTTTTATGTTTTAGAATTAATAGTCACATCAAATAATTAAATGATTAAACAACTTTCTTGAAATATTTTTCAAACTTGTATACCTTTATGATTTATTGTAAATTCAAGCAACCAAGGAATCGTGAAAGAAGACCATTGTGATACAGCACCCCTTGGCCCTCCGGCTATGATTACGGATTTTGTGAACGTTGCTGAAAATTACTTCTCATAGGCAATAAATACAGTTCACTGACACTTCAATTTCAAAATCTAAAGGTCTATAAACATGATGTGATCGCAATGATAGAAAATTAGCAACATCCTGGTAAGAGTTGGGGTGAGGTATGGATAGCCGGCGGCGGTGGCGATGAACAATACTGTGCCACGAGCCGCGCGCGCAGCGACAACCGCGGTAATGCCGCCGGCGTACCAGACAAAGACAAACATACGTACCGCAAACACGGCAGACAGAGACGGCGGTGGTGCATTCGCGAGATTTTGATTTATTTCGTATAATTATCGAATGCTTTGCATCTCTCGTTATAACATTACGATAATTTTGTTCCATTACATCGGGTTCTAAGCGGTGACCGTTCGCTAGTACAACGATTGATAATAATCGCTAGCGAAGTATAATGGCGTACACCCACGGGTAATTATTGTTGTGCAGTCGTGAGTTCGTGAGCCGGTGGAATGGCGGAATGCATCTCCTTCGGGGGTTGCCCGCTGTAAACCAACACGGCCGCAGCGTAAATAACTGATTGCTTTCTGCACTAATGATAGTGCAACGCTCCACTCGCGGCCTCTTTAGCCGATCCCGATAAAATAATTACCGGTATTTATAAGTGCTCGCACTTAATCGCACCTCTATACTAGTCATTTACTCCGAGTACGTGTCTTAAAATTTCCTGGTGAAATCTGTGGGAACGCGAACGTCGATAATTAAACAGTAATTGGAGCGCGCGTTCAAGTCTCTCGCGGTTACAATGTATAAGAATTCAACGAAGTAATAAAGTGTCTAAACTATCGGAGTTACGATGAAGTCATACCTTTGTTCTGACGTGTTACGCCTCCGGGATGCGTCTTCGCGATGTTAAATGCGAGTGTAAAAGTTGTAGTTGTATTGACGTTTGGTCACGGGGCATCGCGCCGAAGCGGAGTGTGCAGTTTGCTTGCAATGTTAATGGGTCGGCGGCCGTGGGCTCCGTTATCCCTCGTAGCTAATGATTGGCCGGCATTAAGTCGGGCCGTTCCGTGCGATTATTGGATCTAACAGATAATTTTATATTGCATTGTCCTGGAGCGTAAAATTTTCTGTTGTTATTACGGGCGGGCATGCTCTTTCCCTATCTCCGCATCTCTGTAAAGGGTTACGGGACAAATCGCAAACCGTTTTATCTACTATTTTACTTGAGCCCCAATTCTTTTACAAAAAATATAGTAACTCTATAAATATACTATTAGCCCTTATAATGCAACGCAAGGAACATTATGTTATCTATTACTCTACAATATGCTTAAAATAGGTAGTTATTTTAAGACTAAGTATGTGTTATTTTTTGTAATAAACTAAGTTTAAAAAAATATTTGTTTATAAAAATAACTGATTGATCATCTTGAAGTCTGTAACTGAAAAAGTACTGAACTATTCTAATTAAATTTCTAATTGGTTTTTAAATAATGGTTGTGATGGATGAAAAAACAAACTTTTAAAAAAAACGACTTACACCGAGTTTATATACTCTTTCTTTCTTTGAAGCAGTTGTACATAATATAGGAGTACATACTGTAGAAAATGATTGTTTTTCACACCTCTCACTTATTATTCTTTTTGTCTTTAACACACTCAAACCCCCTCGCCCAGCACTAGGATCCCCTTTACCGGGATGCGCGGACACACAAAATGACACAAAAACATCTAAAACCCGCTACAAACACCTAAACTTATCGCTTAAATATTTGCCCCTGCCGGGATGCGAATCCAGGATCCCAAAGACCCAGAAATCACTGACTACTGAGCCACGGCGATCGTCAATACATAGGTACTGTCGCAAACGTACTTCGTCCGTTAATGTGATAACATCTTCGACCACATCGTCACTGACCATCAAGTGAGATAGTGGTCAAACGTGAGATCGTAACAATATAAAAAAAAAAGTTATCGCTGTATGATTCGCTGTTAATTCTGGCAGTTTTGGCACAACTGGAGCCTTTCGGCACAAAGCATTACAATATTTGGCGTCACTTTAACAAGGACAATTCTGCCAAGAGTGCAGGACGAAGACGGCTACAAATGACAAGAGATCGTGCGTCAAAGTTCGCAGCATCGCGCCCAGCTCACCTAGGTTCACGAGCGATCCTTCCCGCACTGTAATGAGCCCTGTAAATCAAACAATGGCATTAAAGTGTCAATATCAGCTCGATAACACCTCGGCGTTTTCTTTCGCGGGAATTACGGCAATAAATTCTGTGTAAGGCCGCTTTACAAGGTGCGATCCATTCTCGATTGTGTTGTACTGCACTCGTGTCGGCCGAGTGGGTATAAGTAGGTACCTACTGACTAGATAAGTTAACTTTATTAACTTACATTACAGAGAAAATCGATTCTCAACAAAAGATTTTATCGTCATCATCATAGGACGTCATACGTCTACTGCAAGACATATGTCTTCCCCAAAAGAGGCCCGCATTTTGCAATGAAGATAGCTTATACCGTGAAGTACAACATAGTATTTTTTATTATTATTATTATTATCGTGGAATAGTTAAGGTAAATGGCAAACCGTAGTCCACGCGCGTGAACCACGGGGCGCAGCTAGTATTAAATAATCGGCTCTTACGATTGGAATGAAAACTTGTACATAATATATATTACATATTATACAGAAAAGTATAAAGCTTTTCTGTTTTAATCTGTTTATGAAGGTTTTAATTGAAAACAAAACAATTTTCTATACAACACAACACTTTTCTCTGCATGAGAATATGTGGCAGCTGAGCGTAACTCTAAATGAGTTACTCAAATGAATCCTTGGAATTTTATTTATACCCCCCCCTCGCACTAGATTCCCTGTGTCGCGGGAAGCATAATACACACGTAATACCATTACTGAAAAATTCAAGACCTGAGACGAATATCAGTAACATCACACAAACGTTTGCCTCTGCCGGGATTCGAATCCAAAACCCCGGGGAGCAGTAGTTATATCACTAAGCCAGTCATTACATTCATACTCTAATGTAAAGTAGTATAGTGTCTAATGAGCTGGTGTTCCATCGCAGGGAATAAAACGTTTTGGCATTTCGTAAGCTAACCGCAAACGACTGTCTATATTATGCAGTTAACTTCTTTGTTAGGGCTAACTAAGTAGGTATGGTCCACACCCTTTGCCTTTTGACCTTTTCTTTATTGCTTTGATTGGTTGAATGAACTCATTTTCCTCAGTAAAACGCTGCTTCTTAAAGATAATGAGTTCATTATCTACAAATGGAACAGACTTGAGAAATTAATAATAATTTCCCGGGTTCGATTCCCGGACAGGTCAAACATTTGTGTGTATGAACATGTCTGTTTGACCTGTGTCTGGGTGTGTATATGTATATAAGTATATATCAGTCATCAGGTTACCATAGTACAGGCTCTGCCTAGTTTGGGACCTGAAGACCTTGTGTGAATGTTGTCCCATATTATATCATATTATATTATTATTATCACTTACCAGAAGGTGGGCAGCAGCGCCTTCTGAGAATTTGAAATCATACTGCGCTCGCCAACCCGCCTGTCAAGCGTGGCGAGTATTGGCAAATCCCCCCTATACGGGGGAGGCATATGTCCAGCAGTGGGCGCACATGGCTGAGAGAAGAAGAATATTATTATTATTATTATAATAACATTTATACTAACACTAGCTGCGCCCTGCGGTTTTTTCCGCGTGGTGATGAAAAACAGTGATGATGGTGATGATGAAAATAAGTCTATGTGTTAATCAAGGGTATAAGCTATCTCCATACCAAATTTCATCTCGATCCGTTCAAACGTTCTGGCGTGATTGAGTACCAAACATCCATCCATCCATCTATACATCGTAACTTTCACATTTATAATATTAGTGGGGTTATAAAGAGGTAAAGTTTGTGAGTTTGTAAGGTTGTGGTAATATCCGGATCTGTTGAACCGATTAAAAAAAATACCAATAGAAAGCCAAGCTATTGTAAGAGTCATAGGCTGATCATCATCATTATCATCACCACCGGTTTTCATCATCTGGCGGGTAAAACCGCGGGTCGCAACTAGTAGTATATATAAAATTAGTACTCGCTTTGCTCGACATTTACGAGATGGCGCTGTCAACTAACGTTTAGGTTATTATGTTTTATAAAATATACAAAATTGCGTATTTCAAGGTAAGAAAACTTTATGGGATATGTTATTTTAGTAACTGCAGTGTTGTATAGTTAGATTTTATTTTATAAGTTTTACTTTTTACTTGAAAGTACGATGGAAAAGCTTAGTGAGTGTCAAAATAAATATTATAAAAAATGACGCTTCAGTAATCAAGAGCACAATATACTCGTATGATTAGTATGACTGCGATATTTAGATTAAAAAAAAACCCAAGAATCTTTGGCTGACGCGTTTCAGTACAATGCATAATGTACAAGTTCACTTTTGGAATATAAATAAAATATTTGAAATCGGTTCACAGACGACACAGTTATAAGATGACAATCTTATCCTACTTATATTAAAAATGCGAAAGTTTGTGTGTATGTGTGTATGTTTGTTACTTCTTCACGCTTTAACGGCTACACCGATCGATACAAATCGGTGCAGCTATTTGAGCGTGAGAAAGAACCAAAGAGGTTTTTGAATTATTTGCTTATCCCACGGGGACAGGAATTATTTTCGGGATGAAAAGTTGCCTATGTGTTAATCTAAACTCTAACTAAACTATCTCCATACCAAATTTCATCGAAATCAGCGCAGCCGTTTGAGCGTGAACGAGTAACAAACATACAAACTTTCGCCTTTACAATAATATATTATAGTGATTTTGTTAATGGAAAATTAACCACCACCTAGCATATCTTTAAACATTCAATTCCCGGATATCGGATCCGAATTTCTTTTAAACTTGTCTTAAGACATGCGTATGAATCACTCAATGAATTATAAAAGTTGGTTATCTATATAATTTTAGCTCTTATACACTTCAAGCGATAAGACAAGAGTGAACCGCACAAATATATTGGAGATCGAACAAAACGGTACAAAGTCAATGTAACGTCCTCGAAGGGGTTGAAGATAAATACGTGCAAGGGTTCGGTGGAGATAAGGAGGGGGTGTGCAATTTGTACAACTATACAAATGCGCAGCGAGGGGTCCCGGGCCTCAGCCTGACCACGTTACTAGTACTGTTGACCTTCGCGTGTTTTGGGTTGTCATGGGGACAATAGTTAAAATATTAGTACCTAAGTACTCTTGCAGTATTTATATAATATATTACTATATTAGTACTAGACTCAGTTTTGTTTGTGAGCTTCAATTATGTGCCATTGCACTGATGTTGCGATCGAATCGCGGCAAGGCACAAACTTTGCAAATAATTAGGCAAGCTAGACAAAGTACCTACATACTCAATTGCAAGATTCATATCCAAACTTCTGATTTGGCATGAAGATGATGATGATTTTTCAAAGAGCCGAGTTTTCAGACCACCAAAGGGCCTCCGACATTCTACTGTTATCCTAAGAAAGAACTGGAACCGACGCGACGACAAAGCACGGCATATGTCTAGCAGACATATAAGTCATGAGCGTTTGATCGATGCGACGCGTGACCAAAATGCTGGCACATATTTGGCTCAACGAACCAGCATTCTATCAGTCTATCAGTCCTATTAATTAATTGTTCATACAATTAAAGGTAGATGCCGCTAATAACATCCCCCGCAGATGTTAATAAGGAAGGAAGTAATTCGGCCCTAGTGGTATGGGCTGCTATAGCTTAGTTGGACAGAGCGACAGGACGGTATTCTGTAGTCGTGGGTTCAAGTCCCACTAGCAGCCGAATTTTTCCTTCAAATATTTGAACATAAGAATCAGCATTGCAATTCAGCATGGCAATGCTGCTAGCTTTCTGGGCACGCTGCCGGCCGGTAGCGGATTAAAACATTTGAGTTATCTATAGGCTACCAATAGCTAGTGGATTGCTCAAATGTTATTGTAGTAGCTGCAGTATTGTAATTAGTTATTAGTGTTTTATTTTAATAAAGGCAGACATGAAACCAAGGAGAAATTATCAATATACATTAATTTTATTTGTGTATGGTTAAATGGATTACAAAAAAGGATAAACAGTTTCAATCGAAAATATAACTCATATAATAAGTATTATTCAGTAATAACATTTTTCATTCAGAATTGCGAAAATAGCCACAGGAGCCAAAATTTAAGAAGTAGAAGGATATTTTAATTGATTAGACGTTTAAACGAATTGATTGACGTTTGATCACAGTTTTGTTATCCAGACATCATTATTTGATTCCAGCAATGTCGCCAGCATTCTGGGGATTTTTATTCCACGGTTGGACTTATAGATTAGGTTTTAGTATTTGGTAATTATTTGTAGGTTTTCGTTTTATTTGTAGGTTTAGTTAAATGAAATACACATAATTCCAGAAATTTGGAATACTTAGAGTTAAAAAACAAAAGGGCGTAACAGGTGCCGAAACATTACAGATGCGCGAGGTGATGTACAGGCAGAGAGGGCAGGGTAAATGCTGATGCGCATGGATTTAAAATATTACATATATTTCGTAAACTCTAAGGCTTTCACGGCCGGCGTTGCATAGAGAAGACAAGAGCGTAGAACTCTCCTTCGCGGCGTCTTCCCTGATACTGATCAGTATCAGAGAAGACGCCGCAAAGAAGAGTTCTACGCTCTTGTTGCCGTTCGGACCTGAACCACTGAAGATGTCGACCGCAGTGATCGACGAAACGTCTGGAACAAAAGTTTCACATAGACCACGGCCAAGTTGCCCGGAAGCAATACATACAACATGCAAATACAGGCTAAAAAATTTTATTACGAATCGCATTTTTAGACTTTTTAATTTCCTTTCTTATGATGTAAAACACAGTTCAAGCGCATTTGTCATTGCCGCGAGAATTTTTGGTAAAGGTAAATATGGTCGAGCGAAAGTATTTTTTCAATAACAAATAATGGACACGCTTTCAAAGTGATTGAATCGAAAAGTTAGAAATGCTTAGACAATTGCTTATAAACACAATAATACTACATTAATATTTCACAAGTTAAGTATTCAACATGTTGAACTAGATATATATATATAGTACTAGCTGCACCCCGCGGTTTCAACCGCGTGGTGATGATTGATTATGATTACAACGATGATGCCTGTGTGTTATTCCCGGACCTGAAATATCTGCATACTGAATTTCATCCAAATCCGTTTGACCCGCGTGGTGACGAAGAACGGTGATGATGGTGATGATGAAAATAAGCCTATGTCACGCATAATTCACGGTATAAACTATCTGTGTTCCAAATTTCATTAATATCCGTTCTGTAGTTTTTGCGTGAAAGAGGAACAAACGTCCATACATCGATACTCACAAACTTTCGCATTTATAATATTAGTAGGATATTGTACAATACGCTCTATTAAATCATTTTAGTTTTATGGTAATATAAGTTTCAATTTAGTCAACTAACTCAATAAAAAGTGAGTCTATTAAAAATGCGTAAGTAGGACGGTAGCTACAACACGAAACGAACACCACAATACATTAAGCCCTACAACCGTTAATAAATACTAAGCGACACAAACTCCAGAAGCTTCTAATCCTCATTCAGGATGCTTGGAATAAACAGTGGCTTCTCATGGCTCCTCATTAATCACCTGGTCTCGACTTGCGAGAAACTTTCTCCATTGAAGCGGGACTCCACCTGACTTGGATATTTTCTTTTAACTTTTAAGCTTTGTTCAAAACTTTTGATGGACTTTGAGTTTTAAGTAAGTTGAATAGTAATATATCTTGTGCCGTAGCTCCTTTATTGTGTTATCAAGTGTTGTAACTTCGGTTTATGCGCTTTTATGCTGATGATTTCAGATGAAGGATGACAAGATGAAAGCTTATAAATCTTTGCAACAATTATAAACAAGCCGGCGAGCGTCGACTGGCAAGCTGACAGTCAATCAAAAAAAAAAAAAAAAAAAAAAATCAGCGAGCAAAATAACAGTTCGGGAATTGAGCCCGGAATCGAAAGCTTTTGCTTCCGGAGAAGGTATCATCAAATCAAGAGCTACCATCCTGAAGTTTGAAAAACTTCGGCATTGTTCAGGCACTTGTCAAGTTAACATGCTAGGTCTAGCATGATTCAACCTTTGACCACGTCGTTTTGACCATTGAGTGAGGCAGTGGTTTAACGCCTTAAGTAAGAAAAACTTTTGAAAAAGAAGATTGAGGGTAAATTTTGACGTTGGTAAAAATATATTAACTTGCAATATTTGGGTTTTAAATAATACCAGTTCATGTCAGAATTTCACAAGAAGTCATCTATATATGTTTATTTTTTGTATGTATTTCACTGAATTTCTTCTACGCGGCGATATGGGGAACTAGCAGACTGAACCGAGTCTGAGAGATATTTGTCTCTTTTATATTATTACTATAGACCCTGCACCGGGGTTTCATAATAAAAACTGATTGGTTCAACGGTCGCCGTGGAGGAGTGGTTAGTGACAGTGACATGACTACTGTGTCTCCGGGACCCTGGGTTTGAATCCCGGCAGGGGCAAACATTTGTGCGATGAGTGTAGGTGTGTGTCCCGGGTCTTGGATGTTTGTGTGGTGTGAATGTGTATGTCCAAGCCTCCCGGGATACAGGGAATCCTAGTGCGGGGGTTAGAGTGTGATTAAAAAATAATAATAATAATAATTGTAGTTAAACATAGGCTTCATTTAAAACTAAGCTCTGTCCACAATACTTTAGTAGAAATTGCACCAAAATCAGTTCGCGTTTCTACAATTAGCGCGCAATGATACACAAATTCAAAATTTAAAACAACCCTTGTTTTGGTTTCTATTGATTTAATAACGACCCTATGAAATCATTTTTATTATGTGTATATTTATATGTTTATTTACTATGGGTATTTGATAATATAAAATAATAACTTCTTTGTAGTTTTTTACAGAGTTTAATTAGATATTTTTTTGTGAAAAGGAGATTTTTACTTTACATAACATCAAAAGACAATTATTTTCTGAACGTGCTAATTATTATCAAAATGGAAGTATGTTATTTACCCCTTAAAGTTGTGTTTGGTGTAGACACAGTAAATAGTCTGCAAGTATGTATCAGACAATATATAATACCACATATGACGCATTACTAATGAGATATATTTTTTTCTACTTTTATAACTCAAAATATTAATCTTCTGATCGAGTTCATATTGTGTGTATTACCAAATTTATTCAAATTAATATAAGAGTCACTTTTGTAGCCAAATTTCGATTGCGATTCGAGTGAAAAATAGTTTTAATTACGAAAACAATACCCAATTTATTTATCCGAAGATAATTCATTTGTTTGTTATGAGATGACGTATCTCCGAGGTCGACTCATCTCAGAGGTGCGCAGCACAATGTATGGGCCTAATTCCATTAGGTGAGCTCCATTACAGTCTAACTCGGGATTAGTTCCACCTTATTGCCGACTCGAGAATTTTTATCACGGCTAAAGCAATCAGAGCGCCAATAATTTCCCTCATAATGACTCCTTGCTCGTAAAATTTGAGCATTGCGCCAAAATGGTGGCACATTAAAATTCTCTCCCCATCGTTATAAGCGGAGTTATCGGCGGGTACGTCGATCGGGACAATCGACATTTCCATCTCAATCGCCCCTCTCCCCCCTCCTTAAGGCCGTTAGTTTTCTTTTTTAAATCGCGCGTTAAGGATTTGGCGTGAATGCGTAAGGGTTGGTGCCACCCGCTTCACCCCGCCCACTCATATGTCCTCATTTTGACAGAGACAAGGCTTAGGATTTTCGAATTTTACTCTAATAAGAAGGATAGATATGTTCGGACATAAACATAATTGTTTCATTGCATTTATTTATATGAGAATAATACACGCTTTACTTTCGTACATCATTATTATCATTATGGACAAAATACAATGTAACGTACTTATATTTAAAAATTAAGGCTTAGACTTACAGACGGTCGCTTGTTTTCTGTTCAAGATTCAACATCCATCACGAGCAATTGAGAAATAATTATTTAACTACTAATAAACCTCATTATTGTAGAAATATTGTAAATAGATAGATCTATGCTGTAGCTGTATTGGTAGGTACTTGAAATTTAGCTCTAATTTTTCTATAAAATGATACTTTCATGGTCACTAATGCTCTCATCAAGTCTGTGGTAATGATCCCGCGTTTAATTTAACTGTAATGATACTGTTTTAATAACTTTGATTTACCTCGGTAATAACTCTAAATCGCAATCTAGCCGAAGTGCTATTATATCATATGTTACATACCTGTGTGAAGAAACTACGATCTCCGGAAAATATTCGCCAAGTTCACACATTGAGAATTAGGTACTCGCTGCAACAGTGTCTCATATATGTAAAATAATGCGGCCGATATATCCTTAACCCCCACGGGTGGCAAAGGGTGGTGGGGGCAGATAGAAGAGGCACCCCCGAGCGACTTATTCCGATATAATCAATAACTTAGTGAGATCCCCTTTGCATCCGGCCGTGTGACAGTTCCTCCAATCGAAGGGTTGTTTTTTTTATTTTTTTTTGTTCAAACAGCGCCTGATTAGAGACACGACCTACCGAGCTTTTGAAGTTGATGTCGTTTCACGAATGGCTAGTTTTTTCTACTTTCCTGTGCTCATTTTCCAGTTCGGGTAATAAGTGTTTGTCGTGATTTCTCGTTTATGTAAACGTATGTAAATGTTTGCTTTGAAGGAGCGTTCCGAAAGTATTTTATTTTTATTGCGTATGTGTGGGTATTACGGCTCTATTGGTAAGTATTTACATTTCAATATCGACAAAGTCTGATTGCTTTTTGAAGCGGTTCCGAAGCTCTAGGTGCGCAAGCTGTTTTCGTATTTGTTATTGCGCCATATTAGAACATTGGATAATATAATACGATTATTATTCAAAGTTTTAATTCTTTAAGAATACCATTATAATTCAACTTGGCAATGGCCTGTGAATTTTGGGAACTTTGCCCACTGGTAGTGAATTGTTAAATGTAGTAGGTACGTTAATTTGTATGGCATATTGTCATACAAATTAACTTAATAATACATATTTAGTATAATTTTAGTTAATATATGTTATTGATTTTAATTTAATTTTAAGACCTCGTTTTAATATTTGCTTCAGTTCTTAATTCAGCATATTTATTTAAGTTATATATTAATTCGTAACGGAGTTTTACCATGCTAAAGTAGCGAACAAAATGACGGTCGCCGTGGCGCAGTGGTTACTGTCAGTGATATGACTTCTGTGTCTCCGGGAGCCTTGGTTCGAAACCCGGTAGTGGCAAACATTTGTGCGATGAGTTTAGATGTTTGTCTCGGGTCTTCGGTGTTTGTGTGCTGTGGTTGTGTATGTCCATGCCTCCCGCACACAGGGAATCCTAGTGGAGGGTCTGAGTATGATTAAAAAAAAATGCGTTCAACCTACTACTCATACCTTAGACGGGACATTTTTAGCATGTTGTTTCCGTGCTTCGGTGGGCACGTTGAGCCCTCAGCCCAGTTTGTTATCTTAGGATTACAGTCCATAGACCATGTCGGAGGCCCTTGGAGCGACCCAAAAACTTCGAAATTACACCTTTCACATAATCCAGCGCGAATTATAGCCGACACTCTGAGAGTAAGGACTGCGCCCCAGCAGTATAAACGTATTGGGCTGATTTTGCAATTTGACGCGAAACGCCCTAAACATTTGGTCCATAAATGCAAAGTATTAAAAGAATGACCTAAGCCCACCTATGATTACAACTATAACTCTGCCACTTAAGACGACTACCTGAATAAACTATGTGTTCAGTGATAGTCTTTCAAACTGGCTACGCAGGCGGTTGTTTGAAAGTACCTTACCATCATGCTGGGAATTTGATAACAGTATGTTAACACCTGAAGTTCAAACCATTGGTAGAGATCGGACCAGCGTCCGTCCGTTTGACAGCCGACGCTACCACCGCTGAGCTATCATAGCTTAAAAAAATCGTTTCAAAAGGTGCCATACTTAACGGAATGGCTTTTCTACGTTTGCGCAACTGTGTCTGAAACAGGAATAAACTTTCGTCAACATCATCGTGTGATAACGTAAACAAGTGAATAACGCATGTGCCGTCCGTACTAACTGTCATTTCTCTGGGTCACAGTTGTACTATTCTTATATATTTAATACGTGTCAAACAAGCAGATCGGGCTTGATGGTAAGCAATCACTGTCGCCTATGGATATCTGTAACACTGGGGCCATTATGATACGTTGCCAATCCTTTTTAAAAGACTTTGTTGACTCTTCTCTTGAAGAACCCCATATTGTACTCAGGATCATGGAAGGAGGAGGTTCGTTCCACGTTTTGCAGGTGTATAGCAAAAACTATCGGTAGACCCTCACATCACGTGACTCCCGTGAGTCGATGTGTGGATGAGCTGTCAAGCGATGTCGACTAGTGCGGTGGTAAATCCGTGATGCCGGAGTAGGGTTGAAGAGCTTTTCAGAACACTCCCCGTCGTAAACCTGCACAAAACATTACGCTGGTTCAACCCCCATCAACGGCTTCAGCTTCCGGTAAAGGTAATACGGTTACATATTTCCCAGCATGGTGGTTGGGTACTTTCGAGTACCCGACTCAGGCTCTTGGCTACTACCCTCAAGTTTGAAAAACTGTAACCAAACACATCGCCTGTTCAGGCAACTGTCATTTTTTTTTTTTTAAACATTCACACAAGGTCTTTAGGTCCCAAACTAGGCATAGCCTGTACTATGGTAACCTGATGACTGATATATACACTTAAATACATACTTATATATATACTTATATACATATACACACCCAAACACAGGTCAAACAGACATGTTCATACACACAAATGTTTAACCTGGCCGGGAATCGAACCCGGGACCAGCGGCTCAAAAGGCAGAGTGCTACCAACTGCGCCAACCGGCCAGTCGTAATTAAGTCAGTAAGCATTCCAGGTCTAGCGTAATTATATCTTCGATTACACCGTCACTGAAAAATAAGTGAGATATTGGTAGTGATTCGCTTATTCAACTGACCTAAACTAAAATGTTTTAAATCTAATCCAGTTCTTATAAGGTTACGATAAAGTCTAAATTAGTATGAGACTTATCAATAACATCACTAAAATTAAATGTATTTATTAAATTTGCGGGTAGTTTTAGCGAAAACAAATTAAGTCGCCACTTATTTGGTACCTACTAAAACTACCCGCAATTGCCCAGCAATGGAATAAAAGTCGTCTAATATTAGTGAGAGCGCTGTATGGAGTTATGCGAATTTGAATTTTAGCGTAAATAGAATACGAGCTACTTCAATTTGAAGAATTTTAGTGAATTTTAGCTAGTTCGTGTGATTAACAGAATTAGGGCCAGTGATCGAACGTATATCTATAAATTATTTTTTAAAAAACAATTTTTAACTTTCGCATTTATGATAGTATTAAGAGTTCGCTGATATTCATATTGATTCTTTAATGTCTGTTAAATGATTTTGAATATAAAGTAAATGATGGAAATAAAAAAATAATGATTATGATGAAAAGGTAAAAATGATGGATGGTTAACTTTAAATAATAATGATGAACTCCCTATTTAACATCAAATGGACTTCGGACTATTAAATCAAGTTCAGAATACATTTTCATATCTTGTGATTGTTATGTGTTTTCAAAATAAAATAAGATCATATGAAAAGTGTATTGTCTATTCTACCTCATTTGGTGCATAAAAATGAAACGCATGGCTTTTTTTTTCTAACTGACTAATACTGTTTGCCCCCGCCTAATGAGGCTAGGGAAACGCATGGCGTTTTATTCTTTTCTTATATTAAAATGTGGTGATCATGGATTATTCATAGTTCTTTACGAATGAATGACTTAAAACAGGCTACACTCACGTTTGTTCCGGCTTAAGGCTGATGACGTTTAGTAGGCCTCACTTACGCAGGCGAGGGGTGTCGTGCGCTGCCTTGGGAGGCGCGGCCCGCGCTGATCAAGGGTTGTATAAAGCGTTTACGGAGACGCGATGTAACACGCGTTCTCGTTCTGAGATCTCTGCATCTCGCATCTTATCGACATCGCCTGTATTTAAGGGACGTGGTCTGAGATGTAGAACGCAATCTGAAAAGGTACACGTTCATTCATGACTTCTCCAGAGCTGTACCTTGATCGGTACAGCTCTATCATTATTTACAAGGTGTGTTACGGGTCACCCACCTGGTAGCTGTCCAGGCGGATGCTGGATACTACCTACCCTACCACCATCTTGTGAAATTGATAACAATGTTTTCTTCATTGGGGGCTAAAGCGCCGCCGCAGCGGTGGAGATCGAACCAGCGATCGTAGGGTCTACGATCTTACCTAAGTTAAGAGGATTCTATACCAAACACTGTTTTTTCGATAAAGGTATTAAGCAAAAGTATTGCTATCTCAGCGTTCCTCCCAACCCCCTATGCAACCGATAGAGATAGTTGCTGCTCGTGAGATTTATTGGTACATTTTTGATAGAATTTACGTTCCGGGGAAAATCTATTTTCCCCTTTCTAAATTGTAACAAAAAGAATGGTTGTTGATATCAAACGCTTTAGTATGATGTATTTTAAGCATATACGTTTTTTTTTAAAGGTTTTTAGAAGTTGTTGATAAAATGGCAATAACTAGATTATGGCCCAATGATTTTTAACCTTGAAAATAATGATACTATAATAGGAAGATGCGACACTATCCACGGGCGAGTATCGCATAAATTAGGTTCTTGCACGTATTTTGCTGGAGTTGCTATCGGGCTGCTAGTTGAGTAGAACGTATGGTCCGCACTCATTACTTTTATAACTAATCAGAAATAATGCCCTTCTATGCAACAGCTCTTAAACGGCCGCCATAGGGAATGCCATAGTCTAGACGTTTAAGAACGAAAGAATTATTTTTGACTGCACCTATAACGAAAACTTTAGTGCAATGCAGACTAGTCGCAAAATATTCTTTGTTTCGAAATAGATTATTATGTAAACAGAGTCAGCTGAAACTATGCAAATAGTTATCGAGGTACTGCAGTATATAACAGTAGCCCAGTCATCTTCATCATAATCGGACTCCAGTTTCAGCTCGCCTTCGTTGAGTGGCGCTTGCCCGGCAGCTAGCGAGACTCCACCGTAAGAACTGCAATGGGCCCTGCGCAGCCACATCCAGCTATCCGGCACAACCTCTAGCATCCTGCACTGATGCGTCCAGGAACTTCTCCGTTATAGCACCCAGGAAATGATTTGGAATCAACACGTTGGGGCACCAGTAATTGCGAAATGTTGTGTTCAAGCTTCATACATACATACATAAGTTTAGGTGAAAAAAGTAGTGTAGACATTTTTAGGTACTATTAGTGCACGGCTCATTGTGCACCGATTCCGATGGAAAACATTCGCTTGTTTGGCTCTACCGTTAGACCTTTTTGACAATAGGCAGTTGATGTCAAGCTGGGAACTAAGCGAACCTCGACCAAAAAAAAGGGAAAAAGCCCACCGGATGAGGTTGAAACTATAGTCGGAACCCTCTGACATAGTAGGTGAGTAATTCTCGTGTTTTAGACATTGATAATGAGAACTATGATCGATATCGGCTGCCTATTGCCATTTCAACATGCTTATTGTCTTGGTTTAGCAGGTATTTGGCAGTTTGATATTTCTGCAGATCTTAGACTTGCTCAAGATTACCTTTAATTGTATTACAAATATTACCGTGGGGTACCGGCCTAGTATTTGTACACCCCCCATATCTACCCGTGGGTGCCGTAAGAGTCGGCTAAGGGATCACGTACCAGAAAGTGGGCAGCAGCGCTTTCTGCGGATAAAATCAACATACTGCGCTCGCCAACACACCTGCCAAGTGTGGTGAGTACTGGCGTACCACCTTAAAAGACACGGAGAAGCATGTATCCAGCAGTGATTCCTGGTGTGGTGGCTGGTGGTGGATGGTATTAAAAAATATCTAAACAGACTGTGTATAAGTTTTATCGGCATATATATATTTAAAAAAGATAGCCAGAGGCGTGTCGTATTCAAGACCAGGTCCTATTATATGGAACATATACATTTTTAGGATGAAAAAGCTTTTGATGTTGGTTCAAACATTGATCAATTGTTTTTTTGTCCTTATGAAAAGCAATCACACTAGTACAATTTGCATAAATGCGCTTTTAACGTCTTTTTTATCATGATCATAATTTCATCGAAGCTATGATGGCCTGGCGGTGGTTTGATCCCCACGGCTTGACCTTGCAGTGCAGGCAGCGCCGTTATCAAATGTATGCCCACTTGTCCAGCATGGTGGTAGAATACTTTCGAGTACCTGTCTTGCTAGCTACCACCCTCAAGTTTAAAAATCTGTCATTAAAAATAATAATATTGTGTGTCCAGGCTGTAGTCTTTGTTAGAGCGAGTAAGCATTCTAGGTTTAGCGTTATTACACCTTTGATCACACGGTCACTGACTATCAAGTGAGACAGAGTAACATTATTCTAAAACAACCGGTTACAGGCGGTTCTCATTAAATGATCTGCTATTTTTACTGGGAGGTTTGTGCATCTTATCTGCGGAGTTCTTACTTTACACTTCGCTGATGGGCGTAGCACCTTACTACCTTTTATAATTGTTAATTATAAATTCTTAACTTTTACTTTCTTCCACAATCCTTCAAACTGTGGCAGATTTTTTCTGGCCTCCGCAGTTTTATGTTATGTTTTATATATATTTTAATAAACGTCGAATACATTCTTTGTGTCTGTTTCTTTAAGGCTTTACTATTTACAAAATGGACAGCTTTAAGTCATTTCAGCTTATTTTGTTGAAAGGCCTACATGCCCAATGGAGTTAAAAACATATCACTTATGAGAAAAGTCCACGTAGGTAAATTCCATGAATAAAATCTGATTTTATAGTGCTCTGCTTTATTAGTGATAAAATGTTTTAATAGGAACATATTTTTCTTTTATCAATAATTCTGGCGGCTGTGACAAATGCGCTGAAACTGTGTCCTACATCAGAAGAAAGGAAATTAAAAAGTTTAAAAATGTAAAAGTTAAAAGTTTTATTTTGAACCCGTAAATTTGCAATATTTTAAATCAACACGCATCAGGATTTGTCTCAGCCTCTTTGTCTGTAAATACCCGCGAGGCACCTGTTAAGCCCGAATCATTTTCTTTCAAAATTGACAGAGGTATAAATATCGAAGTATTGAAAACTCCGTGCGCGATTATAGGTACACCAAGACGCGAGGAGCGGTGCGCGGGCAGCGAGGGGCGGAGCGTGACTGTTTCAAAACAAGTGTCGCCGCGTTGCTATGGTGACACAATGGCCCTTCTAACCGCACTTCAATTGCAATCCGAACATGTGTTCTGCACATTGAAGGTCATAAGTTCAACTCTTACGCGCCGCGATCTAAGCTTTAGTTTACTAATTGAGTTGTCTTATTCAGAGATTTTCATTCATCTAAATCCGCGAGTATGGTTCGTTATTTATAAAAACTTACGTCATAGATCGTTATTCCTCATCATCACTGAAGTTGCATAAGATGCCACCTCAAGAAAGGACATGGGGTCTATGATCTTTATTTGTGGACGTCCTGGAGATAGGAGATAGGAAGATAAGAGAAGTCCAGCTTATATAATGTAAGACTTAAGGGTGTACGAAAATAAAACTCCAGTGTCTGATAAACTAACTTTGAGTTTATTTTACCATTTACACTTGACAATGTATTCGTAATCTGTTGTAGGCTACGGATCTGTGGTACGTCGTAGCGCGTAGGACGCGTGTAGAGCGTCTACGCACTCGCCGCCATGTTTAACTAACTGCTACGAAAATCGCATAAAATTCAAGGTTTTTTAGGAGCCTTAGATACAATCAATTTAGACACTTCATAAAACATTTGACACCTGACGAAAAAACTATGATAACTTATGTGTAAAATTCGAAACCAACTAACATAACTCAAATTTCATGAAACCAGTTCGTTAGTAACAATATGGTTTATAAGTTAATCCAATGTTGATTGAAGAAGACCTATTTATATGGGATGGAAGGTATTTCGATATTATTTGTTCTGATAAGAAAAAAAAGTTGTAGGTGTCTTATTAGAGATTGTACCTAATTCACACATGACATAATCACTATTAAAGGCAATTACTCAATTAATACTTTATAGCGACAATAAAAAGTGAATTTAGTGTTTTTATGGTTACACAATAGTTACAGTTTAAAATAGTAGGAACGGTATATTTCACTAGGAAAATTTTAAAATAATTTTATAGTATTACAATACAGTATTAGGAACTATGATAGACACGAGCTACCTTTCGACCATTAACTAAACATTAGCAACCAACATCTAGTATGAATCTCTAAACAGTACAAAATAAAATTACTTAAAAGAGGGTAGTTAGAAAAAAATAATACGTGAACAAACAACATGGCCGTGGCGGCACCTCTAGTAGCGGACACAACAGACTAGTCCGAATAAATCTTAAATATTAAAATTTGTATTCGGAAAGTATAGTGAAACTCTAGATGCGATAATATTGAAATATACATAGGAACCATGATTCATACCGCGGCTAACGTCCGCGGAGACACAACGTCGCACTACCGACATGTCTATACTAAACCACCTTATACGTACGTACATATACTCCCGATTTTAAACTAAACAAAGAAATAAAAATCTTTCCAAATCATGTAATTATTTATATAACAAAAAAATAACACACGTCATTGTGAAAACAATATAAGCATAATTTATAACAAAACGTATTTCGGAAAATACAGAGAATATTATCGTATTGAAAAATAACATCAAGCAATAAAAGTAAACACTATTTTCATATATAGAATAGGGATAATGAATGGAGATTAAATTGAAAATAAATAATGTAGAAATAACGAGTAGGTATTGTATAAATAGTATGAAATAAACTAAGTACTTAATATGTAATAATAAATAGTATCATAATGAACGCTATACTACGTCCGGTAGCAACGCGGTGGAGCTTAAACTCAACATTCAACAAATGTCCGTGCTTTCAATAATTTTTAATCACTAATCAAACAAAATAATTGAGTTGTAAAAAACGCGCGCCTTCGCGTCGACCTGTGTTTGGCATTTCGCGGCTCTCTCATTATACTGCTAAATTTCTTCATCGCTTATCTTTCCAACGTTAAATTGACATACTATCTGAATAGATTTTTTGCATATAAAAAGTGATTCATAAGAACTCATATGTAAGTAGATAAATAAGTATTTAAGACGTATACTTGTGAAATAGCGCTCCTGACATCACTAGGAGGTTCAGAGAGAATCGCAAAATGATCAAGCATCAGCTGATTGCACACATTTTATAGTAATAACAAGAACCGGCAACCGGTGGAATAGAACATTGCACTTTGTAAAAAAACAAACTCAATATTGTAGTAGGATTCACTCGTAGATAAAATGTTGTAATACACTCCGCTAGATAAAATGTAAATATGTAAAATACTTTTAATAACGTGTTCTGTGCCGAAAATATTAGGGACTCCACGCACACGGTAAAGTGGTAAGCACACATGCAACTGTTTAACGCTCAGCTACGAAAGTTACGCGCTTCCGACGCGAAAGTTACGCGCTTCCAACGCGAAAGTTACGCACTTTCGACACGAAAGTTACGGTTTTTTGACGCGAAAGTTACGCGCTTTCGACGCGAAAGGTACGCGCTTCCGACGCGAAAGTTACGCGCTTTCCACGCGAAAGTTACACGCTTCCGACGCGAAAGTACGCAGCCAAGCGTGACGTCATCATGCGTGCTCACCCATTTAAATAGGACTCACTTATGCAACTACTAATAATCATTACAATATCAATAAAAATACAAGAATCACACTTAGTTCCAAAATAAACTCACTTGTTTGCGAGGTAGGCTGAGCGCTAGCGCGCAGCCCGAGTTTCGAGTTCGTTCGTTTTGGAAAGTTTGCTACGATAATAATAATTATTATAATTAACTGTTACCGATAAGCCTATGCGGTTACGTCGCGTCTCCACGGGCGGCTTGCGAGTGCGCTGGACTACCTGAGGTAACCTTGCTACATGAGACTGTGCTGCTGTGCCGCGCGACGTCTCTTTCGTCGAAAGACCACGTTGCCGACCTACGAAGACAACAAGTCTATTTGCTGCGCAGTATGTTGCGAGTTTGTGCTGAAGCGTGCCGTCGCGAAACGGCACGCTCAGTCCGAGCGTACGCCCGCGAGAGAGGACTACCGCTCTACTGCTAACATACGTACCTAACTTCGCTTCATATTTTAAAAAAATCATATACGTATATCACTATATATATCTTCATACATTTACGATGCATCAGGAACTTCTTACGAGAACGTATCTATGCCTAAAATTAGAACGATTATATGTATGTATTACATAGCTTTAAACAATAATTAAATCGTAATTATCAATATCGATAATATTATATGCCATAAAGATAGGAACTTGCTTTCCTGGGAGTTGATGGTAAAGAGTTTGCGGCGTCGACACGGCCGCCACTTCGTGCTACCGCAACGATAAACGTATATAATAAAAACTGTCTAACGTATGATATGCAGTGCGGGCACCAGCGCGGCCGAGGCGACGAGCGCCGCCGCCGCCCCCCAGTGTGCGGCGCGCGGCGCGGCCCGACCCGTAGGGGGAGCGCGCGTGCGCGGCGCGGCCGCAGCCGTGCGCGCACGCCTTCTATCAGAACATTATAAAAACAGGACAACAACGGTCGGGCCCAGTTAACCTATACTTAAATTACTACAAGCTTTAAATATATAACTAGGAAAGTGCCGCTTTCGCGGCGACATTCATCAACGAAAAGAAGCGTTAAGAGCTAATAGTGAACTGCTGCGTTGTCGGACAACGGAGAGAGCGAGGGGCTCTAATAGATAGTAACTATACATTTCGTCAGAGTAGGATTAGTGGCCAGCGCTGGCCAGTGGCATTTCGCTCGGCGGCGGGAAGCGTGGGCTCGGTGGAACACAGTAGTTGGTGTTGGGCTCTGTAGGCGGCGAGGCGTCCTGCGCCGCGCGTGCCGCTAGCAGCGTAATCTGGTTCACCACGTCTTCCATCTCATGAGTTAGCGGCTCCGGAGGGAGAGTCGCAGCGGCGATGGGGACCGTAGGGGGAGGCGGTGCGGAAGCGCGCGCATGCGCTTCAGTTTCTGCATGTCTCCGGAACTCCGCTACAGTGCGGAACCGTTCCCCGATGCACGAGCGGCACTCGAGCGCCGGTTGCACAACGCGAATAAGTCCGCGCGCAGCTTCGCGGCCTGCATAGCACACACGTGCTTGGTGCGTTTGCAATGGCGCAGGCGATGGGAATGCCACCTTGCAATGCTTGCACACATAACAAAGGTCAAAGTCAAGCTCGCGGGCGCCAGCCGGTGGTTCTGAAGCAGGTGGTGGCAGGCGCAACGTAGATGCACCTGGATCTCCCGCGATATGTCGAATCTGTTCGAGCGTGGTAGCCGGCAGCTGCAGCACGCTGGCTCCATTACCCGTCTCCACTATTAGGCCCTGTGGTTGTGGCTGGAGTGAGTTCGCATTGGGAGGCGGCCCTGTAACAATAAAACCCTTCATTATAAAACTTTGACTAATTTCTGAGCCGATATTACTAATTAAAACACGTCTCTAATCTTGCATCTATTTTTAAATTGGTATCCTATATATGAAATTAATGAATAGTGTGTGATTGTTATTTGTGAAGCAAATCTTTATGAAATATGGCATGCACCAGTATATATTCTAGTAAGTCCTCTGACTTACTATATATATATATATATATATATATATATATATATATATATATATATATATATATATAGTATATATATATATATATATATATATATATATATGTATAGTCTTTTTCACGGAGAATACAGGGCAAACCGCGACCGCTTCCTTGAAAAAGACCGCCTAATCTGGTTGAAATTATAGTCGAAACTATCTATAACTGTATATATGCTTAGAAACTATATATATATATATATATATATATATATATATATATATATAGTATATATATATATATATATATATAGTTTCTAAGCATATATACAGTTATAGATAGTTTCGACTATAATTTCAACCAGATTAGGCGGTCTTTTTCAAGGAAGCGGTCGCGGTTTGCCCTGTATTCTCCGTGAAAAAGACCACCGAAAATACAGTCGGAACTACTCGGAACCCTCTGACTTATTACGTGAGTAACTCTCGTGTTTTATACATTCATAATATGTGAAAACCATGTCAGTTTTAATAACAAAATGTATACCCTGGATGATAATCTAGGGCATACATTTTGTTCTTTCAGTGTTTTAAATAGTGGCTTGTATAATAAAAATAATAATTCTATGGGATATCGAGATATGTTATAACGTGCACGTTATAATACGTACCATAGAAATATTAGTTTTATTATACCCTCCACTAATAGGACAGGAAAGACAAAATCGTTGTTGTTGGATTCTCATAGTTTAATAAATATAAACATTCCAATACTCTATTATTGAGTACTAGTACTAGTACCTACCATTTTATTTCTTATATAGTTATAGGAATACCACAATGGCTACTTTTATCAGAAAATATGTAAGGTAACGGTACACCGTAGTCCATGCATGTGAAACCGCGGGTAGCTAGTATTAAATAAAATAAATAGTGAAACTACGTTCATGAGGCCATTGGCAGAATTGCTCCCGGATCACTTGGTTGGACCCTTGAAACGTACAAAATCCTAAAATCGAGAAGCTGTAAAGATACACTCGGTCCGATGCGTAGTAAAGGAGGGTTATGTCTCTCGGCCAAGGGTCGGCGTAGCCGTGAACTGACCTTTCGACCGATCAACAGTTTACACATTGAGTCAATATATCGGCCATCGGATTTTTATAAAATCCTACTTGTTATCATTGACTTATTTATGGACGCATTCTGAAGTGAAATAATCGCGACAGAGATCTGCGTCGACCAACTACGGGTCCCAAATTGGGCATTCCATTGTTCGCAATAGGTTAGCACCAGATAAACGCTGTTTACCTGACCAAGAGGCGATTGTACATGCGTGATGCGTTTCTAACGAGCCCGGACCGCCTCTGTAATTGATTCGGATGCTGCTTTATGCGGCTTATATTCACGAATGCATAATACATAGCGTTCAGAGTCGCCATCGCAAGTTTTAAATCTGCGAGCGGGTATGGTCACGTCGCTTTGTGTAGGCTAACTCTCTGAATAATGATGTTGATTGACAGAGAGTTGTAGATCTTCCCTTCATTTCAATAAGTAAATGAAACATTAGCATTAAAAGACGATGGAATGTCTTATAAGGTAGACGAGAGTTTGGAACAATCAGCTTTGCTAGGATAGGTTTACCTTATATCAATGAAATTGTCTATTATGTTGATTATGTTTAAAAACTGTGTTGTTACATTATATCTTCTAACAACACTACAAAATACTCCCTTTCATTTAGCATTGCTTCTAGAATTTATGAAGTATGCGCAAGTAAAAATTATTCATCATAATTTTATCAAAAGTCGTACAGGAACAAAATTGTAAAATTTTGACAAATTAATTTCGTTGCAAGCACCCAATAGCAGGAGCTGTATTCAATTTGTTCAAATATATAAATACATAGCAAAAATCATCGTTCTAAGCGCGCTTTAATTTCTTAAAGATTTTAAGAAAGAAGATTTTTTTATTATTATAAATAACGCCGTTGTAATCGTGTTACTATCGTCTCGGATTGAAAAGTTTTCACATACCTGTGGATTCAAACCGTATACTAACGCTCTAATTGTTATTGCGAATAGAAGGAATGTTGACGATTTAGTGTTTTACCCTCAAAACTGTCACCTTAATATAATATATTATTTTGCTAGCACTAAGCATGTGACCGTCAAATGTTTTTTTTAATTGACACTTTTTTTTCACTTTAATTAACCGATTAACTCGTTTAGATCTAAGCATAGTTACTTTACATATGTATAGTTTCAATTCTCGAAGAAACAAACCCTTAACTATAGTTATAATAATCCGCCGGTTAATTTAATCACATGTTTGGATCGGCTGAGATTCGTGTGAACCGGAGCGTAACTTTCAATCAAGCTAACAATTGGCCTGATTGGCCGATCGTGTGCCCAGTAATGAGAGCCTAGGCCTTCGAGCTCGGCATTACTCATACTTGTCATGCGCAAACAACAGAAGCCTAGCTAGGACTCAATTCTAGCCCTAGTATACTTGGCTATACATTTTATATAATTAACCATCAGAATTTTCAAAACTTATCAGAGCAGCTGCATCGCGTGACCAAAATGGAGGCACATATTTGTCTCAACGAATCAGCATTTCAATTCAATGGGCGATAGCTCAGCGGAGCGTCGACTGTCAAACTGTCGAACGCCGGTTCGATCCCGTCCAACGGCTTGAGCTTCCGGTGATGGAAATGGTAATGGTGTGAACTATTATCTGATTCCTAGCATGGTGGTAGTTTCGAGTACCTGCCTGAATAGCTAGCACTACCCTCAAGATAGAAAAACTGTCACCAAACGGAACTGTGTTTTCGTGCAGCAGTCTTTGAGAGCCAGTAAATATTCTAGGTCTAGCGCGATTACCTGTATCTTTGACCACATCATCACTGATCATCATGTAAGATAGTGGTCAAACGCTAGATCATAAAATTATTTTGTTAAAACTGGTAGCGTTTGAGATATCTGAGCTATCTATTAAAAGGCAACAGCTAGTGGATTGCTGAAATGTTATTGTAGTAGCTATGGTATTGTAATTAGTTATTAGTATTTTATTTGAATTAAAGGCAATACGAGCATAAAACAATGAAACTGATTCTTTACATCTGTCACGCTCTTTCATGATTGTGAAGTAATAATAATAAATAAATTGTTAATCAAAATAACAGTGATATGCGAAATGCTAATAAATATTAAGGTGATATTTGAATTGGAATATTTAATGGACATCCACGGTTGCGGCATTCGGCGTGGTTTCAAACAGCTTAAGTCAAACGGATGGACGCCAAACTTTTATCCCACTCACAATGACTCCAATTTTCTATTATTTACATGTGTGATCGCGACAAAAGACATTGTCATGAGCTCTGATTCCGTTAGTTTTTGTGGCTGCCGTTTGTCATCACAAATGCTGGGCATTCACGGTTGCGCCATTCACGCCATTCCAGCGGTTTTTGCCGGTTCTTCACAGTGTGGCTCTATTTATTTCTGAACGCAGCGTTAGAGTTTGAATATATTAGCTTCCACGTTCACAAGCGCATTAACGATGCCTGAATTACTTACTACGTAAGTAATTTTCGTGTTGTATACATTCATAATGATTCAAAAACACGTCAGTTTCTATAAGAGAGAGATGGGGGGAAATTTTAAAGTCGATGTTTAAGAAAAAAGTAATCATACGTATACGCACACATAGTATAATTACATACTTTAAACCTATAACGAGACTTGCATTAAGGAATAGAATAATATTAACAATTTATCTACGATTTAAAAAAGTTCTGCACTTATTTCGAAAAATACTATATGGGACCAATCTGAGAGTGTTTGTACCCTTTAAAGCAAAAACGAATTCCTAAATCGGTTCATAACTAAGAGAGTTCTGAGATAGGTAACATAAAAAAAACAGAATTGACAACCTTTTATTTTGAAAGTCTCTTAAAAATATCGCCACAAACGTTGACTTTGGAACATTTTCAGGAACTCTTTTGCTTTATTAAATAAAATGAATTAAAAACATTTAGGCGTAAAATTTATAAGTAATTTAGTAAATGCTTAAACGATTCAATTCAAAAATTGTGATTATTGGTCTACTCTACCTATCTACAAAGCCGGTGGCACAAAGGCTTAGCCACGACACGGCTCGGCCCTGACGTTAATTCGCAACCCTTTCTGCCAATTAGTATCAAAATAGCCGCACTATTCTACAGTTAACACGACCACACATCGCACCTAACGATAGAAAACACACAACTCAATATAAACCCTAAGGTTTTCAATCTTAGGTTGGTTTTACAGTGTATTTCCTTAGCTTAACTTGGCCACGTCTTGCATAGTCCAGGTTTAAGTCAAAGGGCTTCTTAATCCGGACTTGTAGGTCGTTACGCGTTATTATAACGCGGCCTGAGTCGGCTATTTCTTCGCTCATTTACATCTCATTAGGGCCCACTATTATTGGAGCTAAGGACGCACGAAGGAAACTGAGCTTAAGCTGATGATAGGGGATTACGGTAAGCGTTTCGGAGAATGTATTTGACAGTTTTGTTTACGGGTTAAATGCAAGCTTACGTTCAAATATAACAATATATTAGGTTGTGACTACTGGTTTAGAATTTTTTGATATAATTTATTTATTTTTAATAATAGTACATATATTTTATAAATATTTTTCTAAATATTATTATTAAATTATATAGGTGGAGTTCACAAAAACTTAAACGTCCGATTATCAATTAACCGTCGCTTAACTGTTCAATTGACGGTTAAATTGATTAATCAGACGTTTTAAATTTTGTTGAACTCCGCCCTAAAGGAAGTATATTTTAATTATTGGTTACCTTAACCATAAATGAAAAAACAGCCCTTAAACTAAAAAACAATGCTTCGTCGCAATTTGGTATGCTAATTGTAAATCGTACAAACTCGTATAAAAAATGAAAAAAAAATCGAAATCTACGATGTTTTATAATTATGATGCTAGCTGGTCCCCGCGGTTTCACCCGCATGGACTACGGGTTTTCCGCTACCTCAATAATCCCGGGGAACCATACTTATACCAGGATTAAAAGTAAGCTAATATCCGTTATAAAATCACGCCAAAACAACTGAAGGCAACTAAATGATATTCGTCACAGAGATAGGTATGGAATAGCATACAGGTAACTTTCTATTCCGCGAAAATAACGGTTTCCATGTTATAACTAGGGTATATAACAGGAAAACTATAGTCCACGCGGATAAAACCGTGGCGCTCAGCTAGTAATTAACAATGGGAAAGTTTGAGTGTGTCTTAACACACTCATGTATGTTTGTAAACACTCAGTGCTAAAATGGTTTTGCAACCGCAGGGCGAAGCTAGTACCTACTGTATTTTTGAAGCTACATATTATAATAAAACACATTTAAATGAAAATCCATTATTATATTATAGAAATATACAAATGTATTAAATGAAGTCACGAAGTTGTTGATTCAATTGAATTCTGATGCCTTTGTCTAGATATAATTACCTCCTAATAGAGACGCGTCCGTCATTGTATTAGACATGTTTCAAATTAATTGGACTTACAATGATATATGGTTTCTCGTTGTTTTTTTTAATTGGACATCAATAAATAACTTGATATATGTGAAAGTGGATCTGTCAAGGTAATTGTAATCAAGTAGCATGTAATATATGTCTAGTAATAGGTAGGATATTATATAGTAGGATTTTAGTGAATTTTAGCTAGTTTAAGTGGTTAACAGAATTAGGGCCCTTATTTAAAAAAATGGTTTAAGTGGTAACCTTTGTCTATAGAAAGATACAATTCGTAAAAACTTGCGCTGCGCCCGCTACCCTGAGACATAAAGTTGATAACTCTCATGTGCCTGTAAACTTCAAACCGGAACACAGTAATACGAAAACTACTGCCTGGCGGTACAGTGCTACTGTTTTAGAAGAGAGTTATGGAGAGGGTGATGACCGCATAGAGAAACCTCAGCAGGGTTTTTCTACGCGATCGAATCAAAACTGAGGAGATCTGTAGAAGAATGAAAGTCACCGACATATCCAAGCGGATTAGCAAGTTGCAGTGGACAGGGCACATAGCTCGAAGAACTGATGGCCGTTGGGGTCATAAGGTTCTCGAATGGCGACTACGGACTGGCAAGAACAGCATAGAACGGTCACCGACAAGGCGGACAGACGACCTGACTAAGTATCACAAGTAAAGAGTGCGGGCCGCTTCCATCCGTTTCTTGTGGAAATAAATGGAGGAGGCATATGTCCAGCAGTGAACACCCTATGGTTGACATGATAATGATGATGATGATTTTAGATGAGCTATTGCAACGATTATATAGCATTAAGAAATCAAGCCGTGTTTGGTTTAGCACTTAAATATCAGACTGTCAGCAACCCAGTGATAGCAAGACATTACAATAAATCGATAATTCAGTAGAATGGTCCCATTTTATAAGTTCTATGTATCGTCAACAGCCACTTAAATCAAAGCAATTTTTGAGACAGAAGAGCCAAAATTAACGTTTTACAACATTTATTAGCGCATAAGGGCCACAAAAAAATTTCGATTCAATGTTATTGTTTGATTAAACAATCATAATATTTACTTATTTAATAGATAATCATATTAATTTTATTTTTTAACTTTTGACTGACAACAACAGTCATTCATTGGCGTATATTTATGGGGCCGCCACTTTACAAACAAATAAACGCTTTCACAGTTACACCTCTCAACTCCCTGTGTCATGAGAGACATGACACAGACATACACAAAACCACTTTAAACAAATATTCTATAGATCAGGGACAAACACCTTAGCCACTAAGCAAACATCAACTTTACAATTTTACATCGAAAGACCCTCACCAGCAGTGCGAGTATGAATCGTCGATTCGATAAAATTCGACAGTAAGTGCTAGTTCAGACATGGCGTTCACACGAATCGTACGGCACCCGCGCGGTTCTATTACTAGAATATGGAGATCTCCAAACCGCGCGGATATCGCCGTGTCTGAACAAGCGCTTACTGTCGAATTTTATCGAGTCGACGATCCGTGCTCGCACTGCTGGCTCGCGAGCCGCAGGTTGCCGACCCCTGCACATAGACAGTTGTTAGTTGGACATGTATTAGCGACATCAATTACCACAACCGTATCGGGCCGGTCCTCAGATGGGACGATACCACGTCAGTCCCTGATCGATGGTAATTAAAGGAGATCGCTGGGAACTGACCCTTCGGCAACTGTAAAACTTCACATAGAACAGAATACTGATTGTACGGAATTCGGATACAATTTGGATCTTTTTGACGTTTAAATTTTGAAGGATGTTTCAGTTACCAATGCAATTTATGAATAAAAACTCATTTTTGTACGATGATGCAATATTTTTTGTTGTATGATGAAATACTTATTTTTCACAATTAAGAACAACACCTTAGTTTGGCGTAAAAAGAGTGTTTATTAACTACTTCACTAACATTTTATTTAGTCAGGAGCTGACTAAAGATGCTAGTTTATTAAAAAGCACTATTCTTAAACTTTTAGCTATCATTATGATCATACAGTTTAGCACCAATCGCCATCCTTGCTAGGCCGCTCTCTATTATACTAAACAGGCCTGTAATAACACCAACACTCGACCCCGTCGGTCTTGATATCGTATCGTAAAGCAATTCTTGGGTAGACCCAAAGAAAAAAAATTTAGAGTTCGAGACACATAAGTGTCCCACAATTTTTTCAGAGCAAGCCTATTTTTTGAGCAGTTTTACAATTTTATTACAAAGCTTTATATATTTATTTTACTCATTGCATGAGAGCTAGTAGATTTAAATTGAACGTTCAATTAAATCTGATTTTCAGATTTACAATCTTACATAGAAATTCTATTCCCGAATCAATCTGCTTTCCATAAAACGGAACATTATCGACGCTTATTCTGTAAACGTTCGATACAGACAAGTCAGGACAGACGTCCGTCCGTACGTCCCATCAACGTCGGAGCATGTCCGAGCAATTAGACTAACGGACTTTAGAGATGAACCCCGTTGGCTGTATGTATTCGGAAATAGGATTCACGAGTTTGAAGATTGTTTTGAACTTTTTATTAAGGTTTCACATGTTTAAAGATTTCACACAGGACAGTTTTTATCATTTAGTCGTGATGTTGTTGAGCAAGATGTTTCATGAATCCATAATAGTAAGCTAACTATATTGTAAGACATCACAGATTTGCCTAAACTGTATTATCACGAAATAGTGATTAGAAATACGAACTTTAAGCCGTTTCCAATCTTGCTAAATTTCGTCTCATCAAAAAATCCATTTAAGTTTAACTGTCGATTCATATGTTCTTAAACGCTAGATTATTTTATTATTAAAAATGTCTATTCAAAATAATAATAATAAATAGTTTATTTATAAAAAAATAACAATATTTAATCTATTTTATATGTTTATGACAATTCTAGTTACCGACGCGCACTATTAAAACTCATGTCACGGAAGCAATTTTTCCTAGAAATGCCATGTACCTACCTATTATAAAAATGTGTATGCTTATACAGGAAAAATTATGTTTTTTTAAAAATTGTTACAAAAAAGCAAAAGCAGCTGAGGAGTTGCTTGCAAATCTCGCCTTGTCTGCTTGGAATCATTTGTAAAATGGATATACGTAGTATATCCATTAATGTAATACATTCCTTGTATTTTCAACCGTTGACGCAAAAATGGGTTATCAAAATATGACCTTGGGCGGTGCAACTCGCCGAGTTAAAAGCAATTTTTTTGAAATTAAATAGTACGTATATATAAAAAATGGATAAACTCTCACACTACATGAGAGTTAACTTTGTAAGTCCTCCAACGCATGAAACCCTAGGTGTCAGTCATTTGCCACAATGTAGTACAGTAAGTAAGTCGCACAATCGGCTTTGTTCACATTTACTTACTTGTAAGTGAGTATAGAATTACTGGCCCAGTTAAAACGTGACACGTCTTGTAAACGCGTGTTGCTTGACATTGAGAGTGATTAGCAAACCGTACTCTTATTGAGGCCACATCGTCACTGTTCGGGATGACACGAGTTTGCAGTGATTTGAAATGTTAAATGTTATTTTTCGCTGTCACAAAATGTTTATTCAATAATAGTTCTATATACTTAAATGTTACCGTATGCCGTAATGACGAAACGTGCACTGAACTCAAAATAATTCTATATCTTTTTGTAAGTGTTTGCGACACGCGGCTCGTTCAGCAATGTAAGGATTTGTTTGGTGTTATACCAAACAGTCACTGACCATCAAGTAAGATAGTCGTCAAACGCTAGATCTATCAACTATAAGAGAAAAATTTAGTTTTAATTTAAGAGAGATTTTTCAGCGCATTTTATTTTACTTTATTGCGTCCAATGATTACATTAATTTATTTAATTATAGTGTGCCATATTTTCTAGGCTGCTTACCGTCCCTCTCTAGGGCTCCAGCGCCCACAAGAAGGCATTGTCGCCCGCATTGAGAAAGACTAGTGACTAGCACTACTTTTAGTCGATCGCGTTTGACCATTGCTTCACCATGGACAAAGGTGACTTGATTTGATCAAAGGATTTAGCATAAGTTCATCTAATTTGATACGCTAAAATGATGAGTACTTTTGGAGTTTAACAAATAACTATCGTGTATATTACCCGTTATGGTATAAGAGAAAGCTACACTCACGTCGGATGTATTATTGTTATACCTACCTAAAGCCGACGGTAGTTTTAGATTCGTCAGCTGTCTGAGGGAATAAGTCACACACTGCATCATAACCTTAAATCGGTATATCACATTTTCTAAAAAATTTCGACTACACTTCAACATATCGACTTAAGGTTTTAAGAGGAACCGATGACCTTGCAGATGTTCGTAGGTATGAACAAGACAGGCAGGACAAATCCTGATACGTGTTGATATCAAATATTAGAAAATGTACTTTACAAATGACCTACGGGGTCAAAAGTAATATAAATCATATTTTAATTATTTTTTTAAAATTATTTTCATGTAAGAAACAATTAAGCATATTTATAGTTACCGTGACGTAAACATTTTCTCAATAATAAATTAAGTTTATTAAATTGCTGCATTAAATAAATTAAATTTAGTTAATGCAGAATTGCAGGTGCATGAACTGTTTTCATAAGTGGTATCTTTTCAAGTTTATATAGGACTTTAAAAAAAAAGCTGAAATGATTCAAAATTGTCTATTCGACAAATGGTAAAGCCTAAAGCGAGACTATACTTGCTCTAAATGCGAACATTGTCAAAACGGATCGTTGTTTGGCATAGACAATTGAAAAACATTATTTTAGCTGAACAAACAGCGTGTCTCACAATCTAAAGCGATAATCTGTGGGGGAGTCGGCATCGATGGGACACCATCATCAATCAGCTCGCCATTGTAGACACATTGGAAACTTTGCCAATAAAACACTTACGAGAAGTTAATGGACATTCTTGTTTTAACAATTTGTTTACGACACATGACACCGTTGTTTGAGGAATAATCATAATCATACAACATCTACACAGCAAAACAATAACGATATTTCAATTTCCCCTTGATATGCGCGTTACTCGGAAAACAGATAAAAGCTATAAGTTCTAAACACGATTTTACTTCCTTAGCAATTGTAACGGCCATTAAGCAATAATTCCATCGAATTTTATATCAATCATATTAACGCCCGCGCTCGCGGCTCGAACTTCCATTATCCTCCCTCACTCCCCGTGGAAATCTCACCGCATTCAAATATTTAATTACTTCGGCTCTCGATCGTTTATAAATTCGGCCGGGAGTGCTATCATAAAACGCGCTAATGCTTTATAATTAAAATATTCTCAACAAGCCGTGGCGTAATGGCACCTCCGGCGACCGTCTCCTCCTTCGGAAAAAACGCATAAAAAATTACATTCACCCCAGAGGACTCACCCCTTGTGTCGGGAAAATCGATTAAAAAGAGGAGTCGCGGGGAGCGGCGCGGGCGGCGGGGGGCGGGGAGTTTAATATGTACGAAAAAATGCACGCCGCGGGAGCGAGGGAGACCCGAGGAGTGGGTCTCGAGTTGCCTTCAATTTTTATAATTACGTTCATACGTGAGCGTCGTCGCCGCCGCCTGGGTGCCTCGGCACCGAGAGCGGTATTGCACCTATCTGAGCATTTGTTTATGTAAAAGAGTATTACTGCAGGCATTCATTACATTACTGCTTTAACCATTAACGCATTACCAGAATTGAATTCAAAATTAAGTTTATCACAATAGGAATTCAGTTTGTATATACGTTAGTCTATATATAGGTAAATATACGCGTAGAACTGACAGATGATCCATATGAAAACTTTTTGTTTACAGGCAAAACAAATTCCTATCAGAGAAAATCAAAGTTTTCCACGGCAATCAAGAGAAGAGGAGGCAATAAGAGCGGGATAACCGAGCGGAGGACGTTATCTCAGGAGACGGTTTGCAAATGAGCACACACACAACGGCGATGCCCGTATACATACGCTAATCTCGCGTCCACACACGCGTTATGCGTGCGTACATTTTATAAATAGATATCGCTTTTTTATCCGGGCGCAAGAATGGGGGGGTCGCCACCCGCGGGGGCACACCCCTGCGGGGGACGTGTTGGATTTCAGATTGCTACGAACTGCAAAAATGAGGGATGAAAGAAATATAGCTTAAAACGCAGATATTTCCCGGCGTCTTAAGGCGTGGGGGGACGCAGGGGGAGTGTGTGGAACAAAGTAGAGTGGCGATATTGAACCGAAATGAAACGGTAAACGAACCGTGCGCGTCCGATCTAATGCGAATTTATAATTTGGACATCGCCCCGGCGGCGCACTCTTTGAACTCTGGGGGTGAGCGAGGAGTTGAATTTACAGAGTGCGCGGATGTGATTTATAAATAAGGGGCCGTGTGTGCTGACCGTTTTCTTAGAATATACTTTCGTTTTGTTAATCTCGAGGTTGTTATTAAGCGCATATGGAGTCGTTTTGGCACAATGAGCGGTGCTTAGGCGTATCCTCATTGTGCAGGTTAACGCGTGTGTCCGCCGACCTAATTGCCGTCGCGCCGCTACTAATCGGGATATGCGCCACGCGATAATTGCGACAGTACATCGCTCGTTTCCGACGACAATGTTCTTGTGATACACAAATCTCTCAGCATTCCGACGACAATGAGCTCGCCTGCACTGAAATTTCCGAGAACGATCATCCGACGTAATCGTTACAATACTTAATGGAACTCACGTTATTCTAAAAACACGTTAGTTGCCTACACGGAGAGAAATCAGAATCGCATCGTCCCGTCTGCGAGTTAAATGCCCATTGCCTTTATTACCGTTGTTAAGTGCGACAATTGTGTGTCTTGCTAATTCACTAATGAGGTACGTAGGTGTAGCGCGGGCGAAATAAACGTTTAACTCTAACAAGTAGCGCGCATTAGTCCTAACTAGATCGGAGGATTACCGTTAGCGTTTAGGACTCTATAGGTCAGTCTATCTGTAATGATCTATAACGGGCACATTAACGTCTATCGAGGACGTGATATGACGTCACCATCGTGGCACATAATATATCGGGTCAGGCAAGCTGAGCAGGAAAGTGAAAATTGCGTACGTGAACTGGAAGAAAAAATATTAAAAATTAATCAAGAGCCCGAGCGGGAGAGGTGGGGCGCGCACATGTGTCGACAAAAAAGCGTCTCCCTCTTAAGAGGCACGTGCGAAGAGCCGTTTCGGAGCCGTTCCGGCGTCAAGTTAAAAGTTTCTTCGGACAAACAGAGGATTTGTCACAATTACGGCAGGGCGGCGCGTCCCTACTTGATTAAAACCTAAATCACGTGACGTGTTTACAGCCGCGCCGGACGGTGTTTTCAATTTGCCGACTTCTCCACTCGCCATTGGCGTTCCGGACACGTTCCATAGCACCTATCTGGGGGCGGACCAAAGTTTTAAATTTGTTGCGAATTAAATTATTGACGATCTAATCGGGTGATCCGATCTCTTTCGGACTCACCCACCCACTGCGCACTCGCTCGATGGGACCGACTAAGAAGTCACGTCTCTTAATTATATCTGAATGTCGCGCCCGAAATTCGAATTCTATCGCGACGCCTCTCTGTTTCGCCACGGTAGCATTCCGCCCGTAAAAAGCTACGTGAAAAGAGGAGATTAACATTTGAATTAATCGGAAGATTAAACATAATGAAAGAAAATCTCATTACGAGCGGTATAATGGCGGTGAGAAATACCGTCCGTCCGGCGGAAGAAAAAAAGCGTTGGTTTAAAGAAAAGGCGAGCGCGAAGAAAATTAAAAGCTAGAACGAAATTAAAAAATGTTGAAAAAATGTAATCGACGCCGCCGAAGCGGGATTAAGGGGAAATGCAAACAGGGGCGAGTTTGCGGGCGGAGACACGCGGGGAGAGGATGAAAAGTTCTCAATTAGAGAACGGCTATGGAAAGTCTCGTTGTAATTAGATTCTTTTCCATCTCCTTAAGTCAGCAGCCTCGGCCGCACCGACACTCGACCTGTTTAATTTGTAATCGAGCCTCGTTAGCTTCCGACTTCTCTTAATATTATTTTCTCGTTCGAAGTAATTTTCTGAGGGAATTGATTGATATCCAATTAGACGCTCCGTTCCGTGATTAACGTTCCGATTTCTTTGCTTTCCTATTACTAGATTTCTCTGTCGATTAAGTTACGAACTTGGAAGTGAGCCTAATGGAAAACAATTTAGCTATAATGTTATTTTATAATAACACAGTCCATCTATCGAGTATATCAAAACTTCTTGTTAAAGATAAATATTGAAATAAATACAACGGCGAAATACAAGTGGTACCAATTTGAAAAGTAATTTACCTACTTACACAAGTAAATCAGGACTTACTAATCATGGATAGTGATGCAATTAGTTGCATGGTCACCATTGCATCAGATGCAATGGTGCTTTCTGCAGAAGGTCTTTTTAGTCCGTCTTGGTCGATTCTACCGAAGTAGGTTATACGATTCACGAACTAAAATAAGGATATTCGAAGTAAAATTACTAGACAAATTACTAGTGCAGTATATCTCTCAGCGCTTAACATCAGACGACCAATTTGGGCATCTACTTACTTGACATCTTTCCAACAATGAATTGGCTTACTTTGGAGTACATTTTTTCTAACATTCAAGTTAAAATTATAACTGGCATTAATTTACCCCTAATGAGTCTTGCGATGCACATTATTGTATCAGCTAAGTGGTATTGGATAAAAAATACCATCTTACGTAACGATACATAATATTTTCACGAGTGTAAGATCCAGATAAAATATTTCCTGCAAGTAACAATGGTCTATAGGCTAAAAAAGCGCTCGTAGTGGGCCTTACACACGACCTTAACCTTTCCTTTAAAGTACCTCTCGGTCATACCTAGAATGGGTGATCGCTAGTAGTGTTTTCATCTGAGCGCTTGCGTGCTCTGGTGGGCACGTTACGCCATCGATCCAAGTTGTTGTCTTAGAACAACAGGCATTTATATAACAACATAAATTTCGGAGGTTCTTGTGTGGCCTGACAGCTCTGACATTGGGCTGGCCATCAGCCTATTTACCAACCTGCATTGGGCAGAGTAGTGGATTTAGGCCTACGTTTCTCTCTGTAATGAAGGGCCGTGTCAGCTTATGCAATAGCTCAAAGGAATTGTTTTCAAATATGGATTTTAAAACGATGAGTTGAGTAAGGAGTAGATATAAAATGTGACCTAGAAACCGGTCATTAAACAATAATTCACATCTCCGGTGGTAAAGCCGTCGCGTGACGGCCACGCATCCTCCGTTAGTGAATAATTAGGTGTTTCAAATACTAGCTGCTGGATTAAGGTCATCAAATTACCGGACAGATTATGAAACAGTAAACAAGACTAGTTTTCTCAAGATTATGACTATATTTCTCTTGACAAGTTATATGGCAACTTGCCATATAACTTGCAAATTTTTTTTTTTTATAATTACAACATTCACACAAGATCTTCAGGTCCCAAACTAAGCAGAGCTTGTACTATGGTAACCTGATGACTGATAGATATACTTATATACATGTACACACACAGACACAGGTCAAACAGAGATGTTCATACACACAAATGTTTGACCTGTCCGGGAATCGAACTCGGGGCTAGCGGCTCAGAAGGCAGAGTGCTACCAACTGCGCTAATCGACCAGTCAAAATTAAATCCAAATACAATAAGGTCTCGGGAGGCATAAAGCGAGGAGGACTCTGTGATTTTTTTTGCATTAAGTGTTGTGTTTTCTTCAAAACCGATTAAAACGTAACCATAGTACAACTACTTTGAGTTTGAAGTTACTCACAACTCACATGATAGACTAATTATATTTCAATGCAATGGCAGCCTAGAGGTGTGAGCGCCGGCTGGTAGCATGACGGGCGCTGCTGGTTCAAATCCCACTATCTTCCGGTGAAGGTAACATCGTTGTCAAATCCACAGTATGGTGGTAGGTTATTTATCAGTACCGATATGGCTAGCTTTAACAAGTAAGAAAAACTGTCACCAAACACACAAAGTGTTCAGGCAGTGTTTTCTTGAGCTTCGTTTTCATTCTTAGAAAAAAAATTCGAAATCATTGCCACATTAAAGTAAATAAACGCGCTGAAAACGACACCTTCAAAAGCTTGAAAAGATTGCCACAATTAAAAACCTAACCGTTCAAAGTTCATCCACAAAGCAACACGAACCCTCGGAATAAACAACAGCTTAAACTCCAAATAATTAATTCCCAGTGTCCGGCGGCGGCGTAATTAAACATCTCGCCTTGTAATTACGGACTTTAACTTGTCGGAAGTTGTCGGGACTTGGCGGGACTTGCTGGCTTAAGTGGTCCGGCCAATTAATGCCGCCCCTGACGACGCGATTAAGCAATTAACGGTGATGGGCGGGCGGACACTCGCTCGTTTAAACTTCACTCCGTTTCGAGGTTTAAGGAAAACTTTAGACTTCTGAGGTTTTCCGACGAGGAAATGGGCGTTTGAAGGTTTTATGGGGTAAGTGGTTTGTGGAAAGATTTGGAGAATTTTATGATTAGGGTGTAATTTTATCAATGAATATTTTTACGCAGATTAGCCAAGCATACCGTGATTATAATTATATACCGTTTCCCGTTACGGTCGTTCAAAGATTTGAATTTAAATTTAGCTTTACAATGACTTTAAAAACAAGCTACATTCGAAGCAAAGTGCTCACCAAAATTGATGGAACGTCTTATATTATAACTAAACAAATGATCGATAATGAATTAAATAAATAATTTTGTCTTTGAATAGTAAAATTTAAAAGTAATATCAAATTGCGTTAACACAAATACAAACTCCGTCTTCATTTTTATAGTATCTTGTTTCAACGAATACAGCAACAGATCCTAACAAAACATCAAAACACCAATTAACACATATTACCAAAATCTACTAATCTGAAGACAGCATTATTAACCCTGACCCGCAACCCTTTATCCCCGATATTTAAACAAACCAAAGCTAATGACAAGGCCCCTAGGGCTGTGTTATTAATTAAGAAGAATCGTCTGACAAAGTATCATCAACCCTTCCTTGTTATAATGCAGGTCTAAAAACAATGAGGTGAAAAAATATATCGATAGTGGATTTTATCGATAACTTTAACTTGCATTGATTTTAAATTAGGTGATTCAGTTAACGATGCGAAAATCATCTTAGTCTAAATGTACTTTACATTATATTTCAGTGTATCTGTAGTAACTATATTTACTTCATAAGTCATCATTGTAATATATAATTAACTTGACACCAAGTGTGCATTTTACACTTGATGTGGTGTATGATGTAAGATGTTAAAATTACTGGACGTAGGTCCAGTAATTTTATCTTAATTTAAAAGCCTTTAAATATAGTGGTAATGACCAGTAGAGATATTAGTGAGGACATTTTTGTATTTTATAAATATAGGTATGTGCCTAATGACTCATAATTATCTCTTGTAAAATATAGTAATTTAATGGTGCAAAAGTATAGGTTTTTTGACTGGTCAATCAGTTGTAATACTTGTAATGCATGATAAACAAACTTTTTTTTTATATCTACTCTTAAGATATCGACATACTTCAGCACATACTGTTCCCATCCCTAGTTTAAGCTTTGATTCAATAAACCTGTGTAAACTGCTCAAACAGGCAGCGAAAGGGTTAATTTGCGTGTCGGTATTTGCAGGGTTAACCGGCAATTCGTTAGGGTGGAACAATTAATGGAAGGGTTGAACTGAACTCATGGGAAACTTGGTCTAGGTCAGGCTTTTGCTTTCACTTCGTCGATGACTTTTCATTGTGGTGCTTTCAAGGTGATGGTAAATTGAAATGCAAAAGTCAATCTAGTTTGATCTTTTTGTTTGAAATAATGTAACAGTTATCTTGAATTTTTGTCAATATTGACTGTAGTTTAAAAGAATAAAGAGACTTGACGTTAAACTATTTACATGACAGTATAAGAATATATTGCAGTCAGCAGTTGTTTCTGACAACACATTTGAAAATGGAAGAAGTGAGAATTGATTAGAATAGGGGAATTAAATATAATAATTAAGGAGAACTAAAGAAGATTAAAGAAATGGATTTAAATTAAATCAGATTTTTGTGGAGATGTCAATCTAAAGAAACTTACAAAACAGTGACGGCCTACCCCAAATATCAAAGGGTTGTTTTAAGCGTTGTTAGCTTGCGTGGTCCATCTTAGACTGCGTCGACACTTAACATCTGGTGAGACAGTGGTCACACGCAAGCATATAATATTTTAAAAAAAAGTTAATCGTAAGTGCTTGTAGATTGTTTAGATCTATTTTTTTACGAACCCTCGGACATATCGCTTAACCTTTGGCATATACAATACAATACAATTACCTACTCTTTATTCCATAACATACAATAAAAATATAAGAAATAGAAACTGTTACATGAAATAGTATAAAAACTGGAGGCATTATTGCGAATGCAATGTCTTACAGACAACCTTGGAATGAACATAACAAGTTCAGAAGGAATATACGGCATATTAACATTTGGTGATGAAATGCTAGGCCTATAAAAATCCAAATAATTCCTATAAATGTTTTAATATCCGTGTCAATATGGTAAGAACTAGTACTGCAAGGTTGAGTGGATTCACATGTAAATTGGTACGTAAATTACTTAGACTCAGGAAATAGGACATATAATACTTTTTAACCAAAATAATATAATACATCGTACTCCTCGCGGACAAAGCCGCGGGGCGCAGATAGCAAGGGATAAGATGTTCTTATTGCGATATGTTTTTTTTACAAGAGTTTAAGAGATGATTGAAACAATTTATGTCATCCATTTTGCCAGCCATGCAATAAGTTACGCCATCAACCATTTTATGCATGAAAAGTTCAAAATAGAATCGAGTGAAAAATGTAGCTAGCTGTTGAATATTTAAACAACTGTTTGACGAAACCTTTCCCAACTCTATAATTACATCAAAACTTGGTAAAAAAAACGTACCAAAAGTTGAAAAATTAAACAAAACACCAAAGACAAATGAAGGAACGTTTGGGGAACACGAACGCGGGGCGTTCCCCATACATTTGTTATTCACTAATTTGTTGTTAGTAGCGGGTAAATTACAGACTTAACAAATTATATTAGTATTAATGAGGAACTCCTACTGTTCCTTTTTCACTTTTTTTTGTTAAAGACATGATTGCGCCTCTGTGTTTATGAGTGAAAAACGGCAACTTGTAAACGTGTGTGCTGGTATTGTGACGTGGCTTATTTTGTGACTAAAAAAAAGAAACATAGAGTTCTTTATCGACAACTCATTATGCTTCAGGAGCATATGTATGTTTTGTCTTAACCTGTGTCACCTGTTATTGGTCATTTTAAATGACATGTGTATATCGTACACATTTTTGAACTTTCATGGTCACTAATACAATAATTAGCATAATTATATATCGTGATATTTACACCTTGTATTTTGTAAACTCTAAGGCTTTCACGGCCGGCGTCGACATCTTCAGTGGTTCCGGTCCGAGCGGCGACAAGAGCGTAGAACTCTCCTTCGCGGTGTCTTCTCTGATACTGAGTGATACTGATACTGACTCAGTATCAGAGAAGACACCGCGAAGGAGAGTTCTACGCTCTTGTCGCCGCTCGGACCGGAACCACTAAAGATGTCGACCGCAGTGATCGACGAAACGTCTGGAACAAAAGTTTCACATAGACCACGGCCAAACAGCCCGGAAGCAATACATACAACCTTGTATTTTATTTGTTTTCGTTTGTCGATATTCTCGGCACAGTTACATGTTCACGTTCATAACTGAAGTTTCTGCGGGTAGGTATTTTAAAGATCAGACAAAACGGTTCACCCTTTTTTTCACATTTGTTTCGTATAATGGCGTTGCCAATATCATTATCACAAAAGTCACACTAAACTAGACACTCCAAACAAAAAAAATCTTCTACCACATCGGCAATGACATTCAAGTGAGATAGTGGTCAAGCGATCTATAAAGTATTTACTTAATGTTACTGTGTTGAAATACCTATATCAGAAACGAAAACAAAAAAAAATCATGCTAAAGGTCCCGCCCAGGTCTGCCTCTTCCAACACTACCATTCACTTCATCCATAGTATACCTGCTTCGTCAATCTCCTTTACTTTCGTTCATTCTCTCTACATGACCAAACCATCTTAACATAATTTTCTCAATTTTAGTCTCTAAATCTTCGTTTACACCACAACATTCCTTTATCACACTATTTATTAACCTGTCATTCAGCTTTACTCTCAGACCAATCATACTTCTCAGAACTCCAATTTCAACTGCTTTTATTCTGCTTAAAAGTACAGAGTATTAAAGATATTGCTATTGACTATAAATCAATTTATATTTTCTAATAATATAGTACTGAGATCATTTCCCGGAGTACTTGACAAGATCTAATAATAAAAGGTCGTATTTCCATGTGTTACATGTCTACTCCACTTTTAAACGTATATTTAAACAAAGATCAAGCGCTGAAATAAAATAAATAAAAATGTCCACGCGAATTCACTACACGATTTGTTAATTTCACGTCAATTTAACGCCTCCCATTACGTTAAACGTTAAAACAATGGACGTCTAATTTAACAATTATAAACTTCACACCTAGAACGATTATAAACGGCTATAAGTTATACAATATAAATTAAAACAACAGAGGCGTCACGGGCTATCACCATCTGTAATGATAGATAATTATCGCTTGTAATTGTCAGTAATTACACGGAAGTTAGGATCGAGCTGTTGAAGAAAATTAACGAAACTGAAGACAGTTCCTCATTATAACTATCGTGGGATACATATCGTGTAATTATCGAGTTTTTGTTAACATTTCACGCGCTGTTTAGTATGACGAAGGTTAAAACAGGTGCAAGCACGCGGTTTAATTATTTTAATTATTATTTTGAATACATTACCATAACACGTGTTATAATATTCCACATACATTATGATGTGTATGTAGCATAAAATGATTAAGTATTTGATGATCACTATAGCAGACAAGACTTAACTTATTAATTGTAATCTGAGTTTTAATTGGATATGACGAAATTTGCAGAATAACGAAAGTCATCGACAAAGCACAGGGTGTTAGCAAGTTGAAATAGCAGATGGCAGCACATGTCACGTGATGGCCGATGGGACGAAATATTCTCGAGTGAACACCAACAAGATGGTCTAAATGCTCCAATGTAATGAATGTTTATAAGAGACCAAATAATGAATAAATTTATGTATTGGAAAATAAATTAGATAATTTTATTACTAATTTTCTTACTTTTCCTATGACATTTCCTTGAAACGCGTACTTAAGAATATTATTCAATAGTAACGAAACTGCTGGCGGCGTCGCAGGCGTGTAACTAAATTACACTCCTGCGACGCCGCCGGGAGTTTCGTTACTATTGAATAATATTCATAAGAAAAAATGAGGTGAAAATATTTTTTTGTTCTAAATGTTGTGTGGTTTATGAGGAGTTGGCGAAGAAACATACAGACAGGATGTAACTTTAATTTATACCCTGTTGTTATATTTCATTCTAATAATGATTTAATCATTACATTTACTTCGATATATAAAAACTAATACGTATCTTTATTGTTTCTGCGGTTACATTTCCAATACAATTTTAAATTGAATGAAGTAGACGATAAGTGTAATAATTTCCTCGTCCGCAAATGATCGTGGGGAGGTTGGGGCGAGTGCGTCGGAGTGTATCGTCGATCGATGCAATTTTGATTGATTGCATTGCTTAGTGTAGTGTAACCAATCTTATTGAAAACTGGCATTGTTAACGAAAGGCCATTGCTGCGTTCGACGCACGGCTTGTCAAACGGTTTAAAATGAAAAAAAAAACGGGGGACATCTACCCTACATCTAGGGGCCACGACTTTGACATTCTATATTTTTGAGCCGTTATTATGTTGCCGTATTTGGTAAAAAAATCATAATGGAATAGTATATATTCATTGTAAGTATTTGAACAATGCAAGAAAAGATTTCAGGGAAAGGCTTTATTTCAAATGTGTCGTGCTACATTGCCTTCTAATTGCCGAGTCAAAGCATATAAGAAGTATGATTTCTATTTCTTTTTATAAGATGTTATGTCTTTGATTATATTTACCAATAGAGATTTCATCTAAGATTTTACACCTAATCGATTCTTTTCTTAAATCGTAAAATAGTATTAGGATAATCGTTTCTATATACTAATATTATAAAGAGGAAAGATTTTATTGTTTGTTTGCATTGAATAAGCTCCGAAACTACTGAACTGATTTGAAAAATTATTTCATTGTTGGGAAGCTACACTAACCACTTGGGAATTCTTATAATTTTGAATTATGAAATTTTTTACCCGTGCGAAGCCGGGCGGACCACTAGTTGTTTCATAATTTGATAACATTATACACACTTATGTGGCAGTGGGCATAACACATAGCACGCAGAGCTAATGGCTGAAGGGGTCAAAAGGTTTCCGACTGATGAACACGAACTGCCAAGCGCAGCGTAGGAGGTCCACCTACAAAGGTGGACAAACAACCTGACTAAGATCGCAGGAAGAGGCTGGATGAGGGCCGCTTCCAATAAATGCCCTGTGGAGAATATCTGGGGATGCCTGTGTCCAGCCGTGGACATCCTATGGATGAGATGATGATGATGAAGATGATTATTTTCACTAGCCCCAACGTAATCAGTACAGGCTAATAGGTAATATCAAACAGGCATCGAATATACGTTGCTTTTCTGTTTAAAGTGATCGCGTAGTAATTCCTTAATTATATTCCCTCTAGGCAAATATTCTGAGAATTCAAAGGTTGCATGTGTAATCAATCCTTTATTGGTTGATCATATTGACATAGACCTATCTATGCTCAAAGAAAAACATGTCAGCATGTAAACAGAAGCTTAATAAGTGGAATAAATTTCCAATCAATACAAGTAGGTGATGCGGATCGCACAAAGGACGCTGGCTTTATCAACATGTCACTTTCAAATGTCGATGTTTTTTATTTATTTAAATCGACGGAAACACCCTTTATTTACAGTTGAGTGAGTTCTGCGAGTTCAAATGGGATTAATTACGCTGAGTTCAGTTCATGCTTCGATATTTTGAAAAAAATATCTTGACGATTTAACGAAGGTGCTGTATTTTTCTTCTTTTAAATCACAAAGGAGTGTAAACATCGTTCGAGAAAACAACAATTAGAATGGCCGATATCGGAGCATCGCCGCGGGCTCCCCGTGCCAAAACACCCCACGCCACCCCATTATTTTATCTAATCAAAAAGTTTTAAAAGGAAAAATTATACCGGCCTTTATTATGAGTCAACTTTCTTTGGAGGGGAACTGAGGATATTTTTTTAATAACGATACCGGCGAAGAGTCATCGCTTCTAGAAATATTCATTTTCACACATTTGGGACACTAGCCGATTTAAAGTTGAAAAAATCATAGTGGTAATAAAAAGAAGAAAAAAGAGGGGCCTTATTATTCTTAATAAAGGATTTATTTATATATATTTCACACTCAGACCCCCGCACTAGGATTCCCTGTGTCGCGGGAGGCTTGGACTCACAATCACAGCACACAAACACCTAAGACCCGGGACAAACATCTACACTCATCGCATAAATATGTGCCCCTGCCGGGATTCGAACCCAGGGTCCCGGAGACAGAGAAATCAATGTCACTGACCACTGCGCCACGGCGACCTTCGTTGGATGAAAATCTGCATTTGAAATTAAAGTATTGAAAATAAACTTTCCAATCATTACAATTGTGTAGTTTTCACATGGGGTAATGTATGTAATATGTATATTATTATTATTATATATATCGTTGTACCACATCCCAAAATGTAAAGCTCATAATACCTATACGCCAAGTACGTAAATAATTGTTTTTGATAAATCGCACTCGGGTCCCAAGATACAGGCCTTGTGCTTAGTTTGGGGTTCGCGGGAAATATGTCTAGCTTGTACACAATTGTTCTAATTATGTTTTGTATATTTCGGATAATGTTTTAAAAAGTACTTAACCTTTTATTGGCAATAAAGACATGTTGTTAATTGTGTATGCATTATGTACACATTGTGTTGGTAATATGGATAAATAAATTGCTTATAAAGTTTAGCATGGAAAAATGTCATTAACTAAATGAAAGATCAAACTTAAAAGGTATGCAAAACATCCCAAAGAACGGGAATTTAAATTGAATATCTAAATTTTACTACCACCATAAAGCGTGCCACATTCAAAGGCGTCAGATGAGACCAAAAATTCTACATTAATTAAGGAAAAGATGCCCAAAAAAAGCGGAGGGTGCGTAGTGGTTCCCTAAGCAGTTTCTTAGCCCAACATTTTATGAAAACACGTTTCGACAGAATTGAAAACGAGTCTTGGTCCGTGTTATTAAATACTGTATTCGGTTGTATTCGGGTTGGCTGTTCGAATAATATTTTTGTGAGGCAGCATTATTATTGCACACCTTGTATGCGTAAATCAGTGCTTGAGGCGAGCATTTTTCAGAGAAAAAGATGCAATTATATGCAAAGGGAGGGGGAAACACTCGCGTAATGAGGTATATTCCAAATTTCTTTTGGGGTGACTTGAAAGGAAATTTACATTATTTGATATCTTGTGGGGAAAGAAAAGTGGGTTTTTAATCAATATAAGACTTATTTTTGTAATGAATAAACTGGTGGCGGATTGGACCTTATCAGATAGTTCTGTGTTCAAATAGATACGCTGTACCGTATCCAGTCTGAGTTCAAAATATGAAATGAGAAAATTTTTCTTCAGACACACAGTCTTAACTATACACACATAAGGTAGTCTGACCATGACGAGTTTTTTTGTTATTGCCTTCAGTAGAAGTATTACATTAAAAAATATTTTTTTCACTCAGCTGGTCACTAAAATTGTGATAAACTTATTGCAATTTTGCGTAAGAACGCAAAAACTCAAACTATAGAAAACTGAAACTAAAATGAGAAACCTTTGTTTTTCAATTCGCTGATAAACAAAGTTATATACGCTCATGCTAACTAGCTTATAAATATTAAAGCGCACCAATCCAAGGACATTGGGTGTCTTGGTGCGTCATATGTCTCATGATTTTTTCCATTTTAAATTACTTTGCATAATTCGTAATAAAATTTATGTGGAATAAAATTTCCTGGTACAAGCAGTCAGATATCAAGCCATAGCCATACATAGTACACGTAAGTAAATACAGTATTGAAGCTGAGAGCTAGCGGCCGATTTCGAGTACGCGAGTCCTCTCATAGTCAAGGAGGCGGCGCACGAACATGCGTGCGCCGCCTCCCTGACTATGAGAGGACTTCGTAGGACCTTAAGACTATATAATATATACTGTGGGTTTTAATACTTTTAGTGCATGCGAAATCATCATGGATCACATTGGTGAACTATTTAACAGTGCTTGCAGTGAAAATAAACAATTAGTGAAACAGTTTATGGCGTTTTTATACAAACAATTGAAACACGCATGAATTACACACAACTAACATATCACTAGATGTTCGCTACACATGTATTGCAGTAACACATGATTTATTTGAATAAATTTGTATTATACACAAAATGCTGCCACTCTCATAAAACAGGATTTGGTACTAATTATTAGTAGTAATGTTTAAATTAATTTTGTAGATTTACTTAGTATTTTAGGTTAATTAATGTAATTTAGGTATCAATCTAGCCTTATTTTCGAGATGTTTACGTGATATGTAAATTTCTAGCTGCGAAATATACCTCTTTAAACCGAATATTTGAAATAGTAGTTTTATAGGTTTAAAAGTTTTAAAGGTCTTCAGGTCCCAAACTAGGCAGAGCCTGTACTATGGTAACCTGATGACTGATATATACTTATATACATACTTATATATTTACTTATATACATATACACACACCCAGACACAGGTCAAACAGACATATTCATACGCACAAATGTTTGACCTGTTCGGGAATAGAACCCGGGACCAGCGGCTCGGAAGGCAGAGTACTACCAACTGAGCCAACCGGCCAGTCAGTTTTGACTATTAACTTGTTCATAACCAAATAACTGGATTATGTAAAGCTTTGAAGAATTATTTAAGATATCCACATACTTATTCCTAACGTACGAGGAAGTTCTAAATCCGGGCGTAAAGAACGAGGGCCCCATGCTGCGCTCTTTTACGTTCACGAAAACACATTTCCGTAATCACCTTATAAAGGGATTACTATAAATAAAGAGGAAAAGAGGAAATTAACCGCATTACACGGGAAAAAATCCCGTCCCCCTACAATATGTGGGCACCCACTGATAAAACACAACGTGAGGTTTTCCGCGTAAATGAAACAATGCGGTGTTATGGATTTCGTGAGCTATAAGCTTTGACGATACGGAAAAACTTGCCAAGCGCGTGTCGGACCATGCTTACTATAATTAGTAAGGACAGGATGCGTGTCGGTAGTTACAGATTTGCAAAAGTGAGGGTATCAATCCAGGCCGTGGCGAGAAAGTATACCCTATAACCATAATGATTTGATAATGAAATTTTCACCAAAAGCCCAAAGTGGAATCGATCCAGGGACTGTATGAATGACGTACGACACAAGCCATCATCGCTTCAGGTCCATTATCAAACTCAAGTCTAGTGTCCAGTATAAAGATGTCTGTAAGTGTTTAGGCTGGAAATATGAAATCTGATGGTAAGCTGTGATGCCATCAAATATGGCGTCTTACTGAAACAACCAGAAATGACAACATGGACAAACTATATCTTGAGGATTCTGGACTTGAAGGTACCGTATCCAGGCGAACAATAATAACCGCTGGAATTACCTCACGACATGGAGCTTTCACTGTCGGAAATAGGAATCGCACCTTCGGCCGCCCACTCGGCGGCTGACCATACCCCAAACTGTCACTCCATACACATTTACCCAAAAACAGAACGGATATTGATTGATTCCCTTGAAGTGGTTTCCCTCATAATTTTCTTCAGAAATTAAGATGACCAAGACATATTGGGCAAACAGCGGAAAATACATAAGATACAGGCATGCACCCCCGCGTAGGGTGGCCAAGTAGGGGATAAAAAACAAAATGAGGAGTTATGTTTTCGGTAATAAAGGACGGACGAGAGAAATCGTTTAAGAAGACGCCAAATGAGACGAAACGAATATATTTGATTATTTTTATGACACGGAATGGCGTTACGGTCTTAATGTATATTTGTTTTACTCGAATTTAATATTTCGTTTAGTCTGCGTTTTATCGCTTGAGGTTCGGTGAGGAGCCATTACAGAGTGTTTTCTTTTCTTATTTATGAAAGACTAGCTGCGCCCCACGGTTTCAGCCGCGTGGACTACGGTTTTATACCTCAGTTATACGTCGTAGCGTGATATTAATAGGCCTAAAGCCTTCCTTGATAAATTGGCTATCCAACACAAAAATAATTTATCAATTTCAACCAGTAGTTTCTAAGATTAGCGCAATCGACCAAACAAACAAACAAGCTTTATAATATTAGTTTAGATTAATCTAAGAGTTTATATTTCTGTGAGCATAAAGTAAACTGTGTTGAAAGTATCGTCGACCATATCACACAATTACGCCAAGCGCAATAAATTAAAAATAGTACACGGTATATATTTCTTTTGCGGTTTTGACAATATATATATACAATGATAGCACATTCAAGAACCAAACACAAAGCCTATAAAATGTTTTCTTTAATTGTGTGAAAACATTTACATCATATTGATATTCTGTGTTTTCAGTGATTTCTTTATATATGAAAAAAAATGTTTTTAGTACCTATTAAGTTATCGGTGAAGACTTCTAGTCGGCTTAATGTAGCTGTTTAAATATTATTAAAAATGTGAAAACTTGTAAGTCTTCTAGATATTAATTTAAAAAAATATATAACCTAAAATTTCGAGCAAATGGAAGCGCGCCGTTTTTCTAACTAGCCGCTCTTGATCACATAGGGCTATCACAGCCAAAACAAAAGGTAATCCATTACAGACAATACTGGCAATGTCCTCACATGTCCACACATGGTATAACCACGAATATTGACATTTATTTAGTCGGTTTTAAGAAACTACCCCCACAATTGAACTTTTGATGTATTTTTTTTCACTCGCTTCACGTACAGTTAGCGATTAAAGTGTATGAACTATATACACAACTTTAATTTTAATTGTATTCGTAGTGTATTTTATATAAACATAATAAACAGCCATTAATTTTACCAGCGGCACAAAAATAAAATTACCGAGAAAAATTAATCAAACTACTATGGTAACACTATCGATTTACGATCGCCAACAATTGGTAGAGTCGTTATTTTTATGGCTTCTAAAAAAGAGGATATGAATCAATACTGGGGACACAAAGCGTAATTTATAAGTCTGTCCGTCTGTCCCAGGGAGTTTAATTGTAGAGCGAGCTGAGCAAAAATAAAAAAGCGAGAGCGAAAAAAGCAAGCGCTCCGAGTAGCCCATGTTGTGTCCGTGTTAATTTCGTGATAGATTCGTTACGGTAGGGTGTGGGGACTACTTGTTTTCATTTATGAGTTCCTCGATGCTTTCGAAGAAAGGTATTTATTTTTGTTGTAAGAACTGATTTCATACAGAAGGTTCTAATTTAAATTAGGTAGTTATTATGTCAAGTACACTTCTTTCTTATTTCATCTTCCGCATACATTTTACGCACTTTGCAACTATAGGCACACTTAGGTCATGGTTTCTAAGTCTTTTGCTTGGGCTATGGAAAAGTTAAACTAGAAAGTTTGTTTGTCAATATTTTTCGTTTATAAGTAAAAATCTACCTAACTTATTTCAACGTCCATTGTATAATCACTATCATCTCAGCCATGTATAGGCCTCCCCCATGATCTTTACAAGAACAAGCTTGGAGCGGTCCTCATTCAGCCTCTGCGATCTTGATCAGGTCGTCTACCCATTGTATAACCATCAATGAAACCTGAGCAGACTCGTAGAAAGCCAAGTAACTTTATATAAGAGCTCGAATATGGTATTTTTCTATCCTTATACAATAACTAGCTGCGCCCCGCGATTTTAACAGCGTGGTGATGGATGATGATGAAAAGTAACCTATGTGTTATTCCGGGACCTGAGGTATCTATATACCAAATTTGATCGAAATCACTGTAGCCGTTTGAGCGTTACGAAGTGACAAACATACACACAAACTTCCGCCTTTATAATAGAAGTGGGAATGAAGTAGGATAACCGAAACTACCACAAAATTTTCCAGTTAACATACACGAACGATTTTCTTTTAGCAAAATATAAAATGTGTCTTTTTATGTTTGTTTACCGTCTGTCTCCAAACGCATACTCACAATTTCGCAAAGCTCCTAAAACCATCTCACACACACTCAGGGGGACCCTCGGCCTTGCCGCGACACATAATGAAGGGAGGACACTGTGATATAATGCAGTTTTTTATTGCTCTCTCCTTATACCCACAAGTAAAAAAAACACCGACTATACACACGCGTACATTTTAACTATTAGTGCTTTTTTTCGTATGGGTTAGAGAAGGGTTCGGATGTGACCGAGGGTTAAGCTCCGTCGCTTGATAAAAAATTTACGTCGACGCCAGTTCGCTACTATGTTCGGGCGACATTGAGGGTCACCAGAGTTTCTTGTTCCTAACTGAACAAAGTTTCACTATGACTTATGTTTATCCCAATCTCTCTACAACAGACCGGCCATTAATAACCATGGAATATAAATATATCGCTTTCGTTTTCATTTCACGGGCATCGAAAACAAAGAGGCTCTTTGATTTTATTATTCTAATTTAATTTGGCTCGGGCCTCCGTCGTCTGCGCTTTATCGCCAGGTAGCCTTCTGTTTCTAAGAAGAAAAAAAAATATCTCTTTCTATTAGAAATCCCATTGTTCGCGCGAGGGCACGTCAGCACGCGACAAAAGGAACATTAATTATAATATCCGATTTAAAAAAAAGCGCCATTTAGCTACGCGAGAAACGTCCTTTGTTTGAGATGATTGAATTTGGAATTACCAACGTTAGAGAGCCCAGGGGAAGTAAAGTAATGCATTATAAAAAGTAGTTTAGGAGTCTACTGTATTTGCGTAGGTTGGGTGCGACTAGTTTTTCAATTTATATTTCGATTCCGTAATTCTAAGGCGGTAAAGATATCAGATTACACCGAAGAGTGTAGCCTACAAGACACGGACAGAAACTATGAGCACCGAGAGACTGCCGAAATATGAGGATCCAATTCCATAAACCACATCGGTGGGAGGAAGCATGCGAGTTATGTCCGTACGTGCTCGCACATAGTAATTAGATATTACTACTCGGCTAATCGTAACTCGCACGGGTGTTGTTTTACCCAAAAGGGGGAATAAATCACATCCAGTACCGCGACAAAAAATGTAACAAAAAAAAAACTAAACAATATCAGCATGCGGAACAAAAGAAATTATACCACGTTGAGAGCGAAAAAAATCGTTATGATAATAAAATGGTTAAATAAAAAAGCCGTAATAACAACTGCGGAGAACAATAAGCTGCATTTATTCGTTCGGAAATGAATCAAAGTTTATTTTAGCAAAGCGCGACATAGATAAACTTTGTGACATTTCACGCTTCGCACAATGCAGCAGCTGGCGCGAATTTTGGGATTAATTTCGTTCAAGTGAAGTACTGTATTATAATGAGAGTATTTTTTTTGTTTCGGTTGTCATCTTTTATGATAACTAACGCCATTCAGATTAGTGATTAAATACATTGAGGGTGATGTTTACGAAGCTTAGGGAAACTGTACAAAGTTACTTCGAAATGTTGTCACAGACTGGGGCCCTGCACGGGACACATTTTTATAATGGCACCGTCCACAGATGCACTATTAATCTCACGGTGCGTAGTTATTAAATCTTGGAAGAGTGGGATGACATCCTCGGACGTATTATTAATGGAAGTGTATCACGGGAGCCATTAGATACGTAATTAACATCGATCTCTGGCTAAAAAAGAATAAAAACCAACTCAGAGGAAAAACGGGACGAATCACTCTCACGGCGACGAATAAAAACGTCATTAAAGATTGATTGCTGCGCGGAAGTATCATTAATATTATTCAATTAATAAAACGTAATTTTGCGAGGTAAAATGCGCACCCCGATGAAGAAAAAGCAATTAGTGGCTAGATTGCGATCCGTCAAAACAACTGCGTCGAGTGTTGGAGAAAAAAAATCGTCGACGAGCATTCATTAGAGTAAAATTCGCGAGGGGTGAATATGTAAGGACTTTTTTGCATAAGACGGTGGCGCCCTCGTTTTTAAGTTTTTTTTTCTATTGAAAACAAACTATGTGGGCGCACCGTAAGCGGTTTTCGTCACACTTGCACACCGTTGTTGTTGACGAAGTTTTTTTTTTAATTGTGCTCGTAATGACTTGTTATGGTTTCATGGTGGAGTAATGAGCGAAGTCGCGCGGCGACATTTGCATGTGAAACCACGGGGTGTTTTTTTTTCGCGACTTCTACTAATGAAGTTTTTCTAACGTTTTTTAGAATGTTTATAGAGGACGATATGGCTTTATTCAGAGTTTGTGGATAAACATTTCAGTCGAGCGTTGTTTATGGCTAGGGGAGTTTTATTTTTTTTTTTGAGAGTCGCGACATGTGAAATTAGCACGATATATTAGGGATTCAAAACTGTTGGCAATATATGTGGTCATCAGGTTACCATAGTACTGTACTGTAGTGTAGTAGGCTCTGCCTAGTTTGGGACCTGAAGACCTTGTGTGAATGTTGTCCCATATTATTATTCTCTTTATTTTCTTTTTTCTTAGGTTTAGTTTTTTTACAGTATAAATATCTAAAACAAAAAATTAATAAAGATATTATAAAAAACCTAAACCTAGAGTTCCGCTAGCAGCCGGGCATTATGATTATTATTATATGTTGTGAAACATTATTTATATTCTGGCACGAAATGAGTACTCATTACAAGTCTAACTTTTTACAGTTCCCAAAATACAGTCTAACTGGTCGGTGGCCGTCCTATGCTGCACTTACCAGTCCGTGGTTACCATTAGAGAACCTTTCGACCTCCACAGCCATGAGTGCTTCGAACTATGTGCCCTGCCCGCTGCCACTTCAACTCGCTAATCCGATGGCTATATCGGTGACTTAGTTCTTCAAATTAAGACATAATTATATATACAATCTATTTTTCTTATACAATACATCAATCTCTTCCTTTTACCCGTAATGATGTGTCTAGGCAAATCAGTCAAAGTAGAATAATGGTTTCGATAAAGGTTCGAAGAGACCCTGTCGAAGAGTCGTTGGCTGCGAACCGATAATAAAGGTCGATCTGACGTGCGGCGGCCCCGATTTGGTATTAGCAATCATTAAATTGGAAATAACGCTATATCGGCGATACACGGCTTTCTTTTATAAATATCTTTCACGTGATCCCGGTGCCGCGTCGTGTCACGAACCTCACTGAAAACGATGGAAATATTCAAATAGCCGAATAAAAAAGACAAGTTAGGTAGCATTTAAAAAGCTTGTTTGTTGAACGACGAATCGCTTTTAGACATGACACGGTGCAGGGCGCATCCGAAGGCTCGTATACGTGACAAAGTTGTATTGCGACCTTGTTAGCCTTTATTTCGTGTGTCACAAGACTCGATTTACTGGTGTAAGGGATGAATAAAATTTGGTAATATATGCAGTTGTATATTCGGGATGAGGAATGGGTATGAAATATGAAAGTCTTCAGGAAATGGGGTAATGTAAGGCTTTCGAGGTAAACGTTTGGGGGTAATAACTTGTGCAGTTTATGGGAATGCGTATTTCTTATATGATTTTATTTGGAGGTCGTAAATAAAGCGGGATATGTCTAATTAGATTCGTATTAGAATAGCAATGGGATACTTCTTACAATATTAATGCCTCTGCGAAAGAATAATCTTAGAACAATTACCTATTTTTAGGAATTACCTTTTATTATAAGTCTCTTCATTGATATGTAAACTAGCTGTTGTTGGTCGAATGCAATAATTTATGTTATGTTTTTTTTATTTTCTGCCTAAAAATGTGTCCTTTTTTTAGTTTTATGTTAAAGCGAAATACATGTGGTAATAGAGATTTATTTAATACAAATGTGTTAATTTGTATCTTTTCCTTTGATAGCACTTCTCAAGTCATAACAAAGAACTAAAATTCTCTCGAATGTTGAGCGTATTTAAAGTAATTATGTTAGTTTTAGTTAATTACATATACTTAAGATCACTATAACCAATTCTTATTTGTACATGTTTTTACGCTTGCGTGCTTTACTTAACATCGGGTGAGACAATACTCAAACCCAAGTTAATAGTGCTTAAAAAATAATGACAATCAAGTAAAATATTAAATTATACTACTTACAATCATCATCTCAGCCATAAGACGTCCACAGCTGGACATATGCCTACCCCATTGATAACCATAAGGACCGGTTGGAAGCAGCCCGCATCAAGGCCTCTTTCTGCGACCTTAGTCAGATCACCTGAGCACTTTATTACTTATAGGTACCTACATAATGTATAAAATAATTCATTTATTTATGCACAGTATTATTTATTACAATACCTTGCAACGCACATTGATTAAATTAATATAAGCCATAATAAATGTTTGATAACGATTCGGTGCCATGTCGTTAAGGTTACGGAATTTGACACACATTCAATATATTAAATTAATGTATATTTCAATAAATAATTTAATATAACAAACACAACGCGTTAAAGTTAAAAGGGTACATATGAATATTCATATAAATCACGTTTATTCTCATAACAATGCCCATTTATCGAATAGCAATTTATTTGCTTATTTATTGAAATTTGTTACGCGTTTTAATATTTTTAGTTAGCGATTGCGTTGGACTAATTCTATTTCTGTTTTTATTTCTCTCGATAACGAGTTAGAAAGAGATAGAGGGAGAGGATATTACGAACGGAGCTCATAATGCAATTCAATTGATTTTGTCATTGGCATCGATGGCATTGATAGGATTTTTAATGGTTTAAAAAAATGGCGACAAAAGCGCGGAGTTGGTCGTGCGACAGAATTATTTATGGCAAGTCGTAAATTGTAGTTTAAATTAAATCGCCTCTATATCCCGGTTTCCTTTCCCGCGCCAATACCACTTTTAATGTTTCCAATTATTGCTATAAATCAATTTTCATTATGTGCGTTCCATGGTCTAACAAATTATTTAAATTTGGTCTGAGTAAGATTGTTAAAACTGTATGTTGTTTTTAAAACGTACTCTTTATGAACGTAGAAACTACAAATTCTCAAATTTAGAGGTACGCTCGTACCGCGGTAATATAAATAATTAAAATAATTCATTCATTTCAATAACTGTTAATACGGCCAAGAGATGGCGCTATTGAGCGCCAGTGTTTGGGATTGTTTTGTGTTTTCATTTTCCATTGGGTTTTAAATTCAGACATTGTATATCTTGTACAAAGATATTTAAAATTTGCAAGGGCTTTGACTCTATCAAAATTTGTTCACTATTAGGCTTAAAATAGTGCTTCGGAGTGACTGCCATTAGGTTCATATCTTTGACCCGCTGCATATCAACCCTGAAAAAATGATAGAGTAGAAAGTCCAACATCCTCAATCAAACAAAGAACCTAAAGAAACAAGAGCAAATCTGCAGTACCTAATCTGGCAACACAAAAGCGTTTGTGAAATAAGCAACCGCACACCTCTAAGGTGCCAAAGACAATGATAATTGTTCCACATGAAATATAGTGTTGCCAGTTGCCACCGACAAAAGAAGCGTACAGCAAAGAAAAAACATACATTTTTCATTGTAATACTCTGGCCATTCACTACAGGTGGGTCGATGTGGGGTGGGCAAGGACAATGCATTGTATCAATGGAAGATGGCAATATTTTTTTGCGTTAAGAAATATATTACAACATATAGAACAATTTTTCCATTAATTAAGGTAAAACGAAGCTTTGTTAGGCAAGGGCGTGGTATTACCAAAGTGCCTCTAACCTAACCTACTAAATACACCGAATAATATGAAACTTAATAAAAATCATGTTCTGTAATCTATTCAAAAAATAGTGTTTATATCTTTCTAGTAGAAATATAAGATTTTTAAACTTCGAATTTTCGTAATTTTTAATCAATATCATAATGACAATTACTATATTTAGTGATATTCTTGCGTGATATATCGCACTCATATCAGGCGGAATCGACCCTAAACATGGAGTAATTTTTTTATTTTTTTTTATTTATTATTATTTATTTATTAACATTCATACAAGGTCTTCAGGTCCCAAACTAGGCAGAGCCTGTGCTATGGTAACCTGATGACTGATATATATACTTATATACATATACACACCCAGACACAGGTCAAACAGACATGTTCATGCACACAAATGTTTGACCTGTCCGGGAATCGAACCCGGGACCAGCGGCTCAGAACGCAGAGTGCTACCAAATGCGCCAACCGACCGGCCAATTAAAATTAGTTTGGCAATATATTGGGGGTTATTACATTTTTTATACTAATATCTATCACTTACAAAAATGAGTCTTAAAACCAGCCCTCTGATGAAGCTGTAAATGCCGGTAGAGACATTAGTCCGTTAAAAAAAAAATAACGGTAGCTTCGTCCATAATTATGATCCCAATGCCGTCTTCATGGTGATTGCGGAGCGAGTCATGTCTCTTATAGTGTCGGATAAATGGCCTATGCACATTTCTTTATAAAATAAGTATGAGACGTTACCTGACCTAAATATAATTCAATTTATTCATTACAATCTTAGAACCAGCTAGGATACGCGTCAAAATACGCAAAGTCCCTGAACTTTGCGAATGTATTTAAAGACATTGCATACTAACAAACACATACAGTGTATTGATATCCATATGACATCGCTTTTTTGGTTCTGATAAAAAGGCCTAAAACCGGTTTCCGAGAAAAATTCACACAGTCTAGTTTTTTGGTTTGCAATAATCAATTGTGCAGTACTATAATATGTCTACTGTCTCCATGTTATCTCTAAATCTAGAGACAAATCTGAGAAGCACATTGTGTGCAAAAAAGGAGGCACATATTTCAATCGAGGGCTATTTTATAAAAGCCATTTGTTAAAATCAGCAGCTGTTCGCTACGCGTACGCACCCGCGTATAAATTCAACGCTATAACAATACATGATCTTGATGAGTCGAATAAATTTAAAAAAAAAGTAGTACACAGAGCATCGTCACAAATGTTACCATATTGTAGAATGGAAAGTTAATAGCACAAATAGTATAAAAATAAAACTATACTTTTCATACAACGAGCATATCAGTCCATAACTCATAGGACATGTTTATGGAACATGCTGTTTGTTGGAAGAAATACGAGACAAGTTTTAATTTTTAGTATTTCCAACTCACTATCTAGTTAAGTGAAAAGATTATTTATCAAACCAGAACCTCATTACGGATAAAATACGGCTCGTGTCTACTACAAAAGATTGAAAAATATGACAGTAACTGCATTGTCTTAACCACTTCAAATTTACAACATTCGTACAAAGCCTGCAGGTAGTTACGTTATTTTTACAATAGATTTTTATTCTGATTGAAAAACTGAACAAATCCTCGGAAACAAAAAGCTTTACGTCACGGGCTTAAAATAAAAGGCGCGATTTGTAAAGGGATTAAAGTCCCTCGAGATGCGACTGGAACCACAATTGTGTTTAGACAAAGCGTATAAGTTCAGGTAGCACTGTCATTACCAACATCATTTTCAATTTCTCTTACATCATTTTGTTTGAATTTGAACTTTAAGTTGTTTATACGTTAAAACATTTTTAGCTTTAGCAAATTTATGACAAAAGATCCCATGAGTTGTTTTTGTTTAATTGCGAGCAAACACCAATGTGTAGTTGTGGAATCTTATGCGAAAATACTGTTTAAAAATAATATTTGGGTACCATATCACGAGCAAAGATTTATAACGTAACGGTATTGGGCTGCATTTCAAAATTCTGGCTATAATTTTGTTGACAAGTCGTAACTACACGTAAACCGTTCCAATTTCGAAATTAACGATTGACATAGATAAGAAGACACTGTTTCTGTGGAAAAGAAGCTGGAACAAAACAAATAAGACATCGCTGTGGCGAGACAAACAGGACGTAAAGATTAGTTGACAAAAACACTTAAAATCAATACTCTGGTTGTGATGACCAATTCTGCGAAGGTATCGAAGGTATTTAGAGAAGATAACGTTGAGAGAGAAATTTAACATGTATCTACCAACAGACGTGTAAGTAAACATAAGGCAATAATAGACCACGATAATATAACTTATAACTGAATATCGATCCTATCTCTTAAACCGAAGAAAAAATGGAACAAACTATTGACGTGACTTCGGCAAACCGAGATAAAATAAATATTTTAGGGTGGGCTCGCCCTAAACAAACATATCCAGGATTTGCTGACCGTCGATATAGTTTCAATTTAATACGCCGAAATTTCATCACGTACGCTTGTATTCAAAAACACGTCTTATATCAAGCCTTGTAAAAGCCATTATCGTAAGATCGATTGGCTGTCGCTATAATCGTTTTGGGTTGTTGGTAAAGGATAAAATATAACGCTATCTAACACGGTGTTTGTAAATGATTTTTTCGAGGCCTCGCTATAATCTTGACCGCTTTCTTTTTAATGGAAGTACGTTAATTTCCAATGTGTTGATTTTGAAGTCCATTTTGAAAATGAGTAATATACTGCTGCGAACATCAGATAGTAATTTAATAGAACGAGGTTTTGCAAGGGTTTTGTAATTAATATATTGGCTCACCCGAGGCGTCTCGATTATTGTCGACTTATCAAAATCTTGCAGTATTTCTTCACTAAGGACGTGCCACGAGGTGGAAAAGCTGTTTGTCATAGCATCACACTTCACACTAATATTGTAAAGGCGAAAGATTGTGTGTATGTTTGTTACTTCTTCACGCAAAAACGGCTTTACCGATTTTGTTGAAATTTGGTATGGAGATAGGTTAGACCCTGGAATAACCGATAGGCTACTTATAAAACCTTTCTAAATGATGTGTTTGTATTGTACATGAACATAAAAGTAATTTTTTTCGAATTTTTGCGAATTTTTCCTTCAAATATTTGAACTGAACATAAAAGTAGTTGCGATTTAAATTAAAAATAGCAATTAACCATGCAATAATTTACAAACAACAAAGATACGCCTTATGTACCAACTCTCAAATTATACAAGACCAGATAAACGGAGGTAAAACCGGAATCGATTTATCAAATAATATGACAGCATTGAAAGAACATAATTTTAACGAAAATTGTAAAGAGTATTGTATTTCATAATTAATGAAGCACAAGTCTTTCTTGGTAACAAAATACACCCGATCTATGTTTCGGATCGTCATTACGCCGGTCTTTGTGCGACATTCTTTCGCGCCCAGGTGTTCATATAATTACATTGGATTGTGTTAGAAAAGGATGAAGCGATGAACAATCAAATAGAAAAGAAAAAGATGAGAGATCGGTCCTAGCGTTGATTGATAACTGTGACAAAAACGTGGCAGATGAAAAATAATTATTATTTGAGCTTTTGTTAAAAGCACATGAATTTGTAGGGGTGACACTATTTAGTAGCACTCATGTTAACGATTACATTGAATTTTAGAACTTGTGTTTGTTAATAATGTCGAAGTTGGTTACATATAGGTACTTGTATGTAGTATATATGGTTTTATAATGGATAGAAGGTTTATGCAACGTAAGAATTTTTATCTACGTTAAAAATATCATAATTAAAGTTTTAATATGTTTTTACTTAAGTTTAAAATAAGATTTGATCATGAACATTTCATGATGATATAAACATGGGTCAGTGTTTAAAATTCCGTTGATTAAAACACTTATAAATTATAATTACGGTAATAATTATAAATTATACCTACTTAAATTTGCCAACCCTGTAAAATGCATATGCCGGCTGTGCAAAGCTAGACAATGAGTAGCAAAGCGCGAGCGCAGGTAGATTAATTTAACAATATGCGTCTGCATTCACCAAACTTTATAGTAATCTGATTTCTGCCTTATATCCTTTGAAATAGTGTTCAATAATTCAATGTTTACGTAAACTGGATGGATATGTAAAGTTTGTACAGGTGTACTTACAATTTTTTCGTCTTTCATTAGCTAAGTTCGCGCTTCGCATCACGATCGAGGGTTGAACGGACGTGTCTTATTGTTTCGTCAAATACATGAGAAACTTTGTCAATAAAATCTGGGTGGTTCAATTTTTTTTCCTGGTTTTCGGAATACTTTTTGAGCTAAGCATATTGGTTTTTCTGCAGAATATTGATGTTCCATCTTTGAACTGATGTGCCGGTGTTGGACTATTGGGAGTATATAATTCTGACGCGATATATGCTATTATATTGGAACGTTTGGATCCAAATATACAAAGACGATACAATTAATTGTCAGTAGAGTGGTAAAAATGGAAATTCGCAGATTCTGATCATTTCTCTGGAAAGCCATTGATAACTACATAGGTATAACTAGATACATAGTGTTCCCTAGTGCTAATGCCCACTGCTAGAGCACGTTACATATACCTATTTAATTTGATCTTCATCAAGAGTTACTTAGGAATTAACGAAAACGCTGAGATTAATTTCCTAATTTAGTTGTACATATTTAAAATTAATTGCCCAGCCTTTTTAAAGTTGTTTATTTTTAAAACTATAATGAGGCTTCTAATTTTGAAACAATATCTATTAATTTTATAATTAGTGGAATGCCTCCAATACTGCGAATGTTCGGCCGATCTTCGACGGCAATCCTCTTTGTCGGTCGCTCAAAGCTTCCGATCAATAGTTACGGTTTGTTTAACAAATTATTGTTAATTATACTTTTTGTTCATTCTTTTGTTATACTTTAGATTATTATTACCGATAACTTTAAAGACGTCGAAGCCTGTAAAAGGAACATAGTCGAGCGTCCTTAATAGCATAAGAGATTGAAGAACTTAAGCAATAAAGTTTAAATTAGAACAAGGTCTGAAGATTCTCGTATACATCGGTGCTCAAGTAACAATCCAAAGAATTTATATAACATCCACGTTAGACACGGTTATTATTTGCCGAGCTTAATTACCATCTCCATTCATCTCTATCTGAGCGTTTGATCGATATAAAATAAATCAATTTAATCTAATTAAAAGCATTACATGTTTTTTGTTCGACAGCGAAACAAGACGAAGTATTAGGAGATGGAATCGTGAAGATAGAGCAGGCATCAGCGGGTCACCGATCATATCTGTGCTGGTACGTCAAACCGTCTATCCGATGTCGAGTTCTATAAATTATTCTAATTTAATTTAAGTGATGACCTCCCTTTGCTCTTGGATGGAGGAAAAAATCTCACGGAAAGTTCTATCTTATGAAAGTTTCATTGTATTACTTACTGCATTTTAATGAACGGACGTTTCTAGTCTCGTGTCGGGGTTCTGATGCATTTGAATATCAGTTTTATTCCATTTTGAAATTTAATTTTGTATCACGTTTATCTCAGCACGTGTTAGTCGCTTGTATTATGCAGTGTATACTTTATAATGCCATACCAAAATACATATGTAAATATGTAAATAGACTAGATCATTGTTACATTTCGATATTCTAGTGTAGACATATCCAGGTAACAATAATAATAATTGATAGTTTATAAAAATTAAGTCAAGAAACTGTTTTCAACTGTATCTATAGATCACTCACCATCTTGAATGTCAGTGACGATGTGGTCTAAGGTATTATTACGCTAAATCTAGAAAGCTTACTAGCTTTCAAGACTGCTACCTGGTGACTGTTTTTCAAACTTGCGAGTGCTTTTAGCCGTTTCAATTGCTCCGCCGAATAAGCCGCGGCGCCAGCCCTAAAACGTGACGTGACGGCGCACAAGAGTCAACGCATGTAGCGTCCCACACTAAAGGCTGCCGCAACTTGCAGGTAAAATTGTTATTGGTTTTACATTTGGGTAAAGTCGATTTTTGGCATGAGTGCTTGGATTGAAATCTAAGTAAGCGAAGAGTTCTAGTAGGATTGATCCAGGAGCGAAGAGCGTGGATTGAAAGAAGAACCCTGAGCTCAGGGAAGGTTTCAAAACACAAAACGTACTAAAATACTTATTTTTTTTACACAACTCTTTTCACCATCTTTCACTAACTATAGTGAGCCGAACTTGCCGGCACGCGGAGGGAAGGATTCTTGGACAGGGTTATTTCACAGTTCACAGGCTTTTTTCGAGTACAGAGGGCAATCTCTGATAGGTCGAGATTGACATTAGTTTTGTCAGGTAGGTCATCGAATTTTAAAGTCACTTGTGAATAAATTAGAATTGTCGGTCATCTAGCGATAGATAGCTAGTGTGAGGAAAAATAAATTAATCCGCCTTCTGATGAGGAATAAAAAAGAAAATTCACTTTATAATTCCTACGTATTAACTCATCGACATTTGAAAGTTAAAAACCCCTTCCTATTACAAATTAAAAGCCCAGTAAACACTTTTAAAAGAAAACATAACAATCTCGATATTTTGAACGCCCGCCATAAACACTGCTTAGTCTGCTTTAGAAACTGAAGACTCTGGCTTAGAGTAAAGCTTATCACTTAAATGCTACTGAATGATTTTTTTCAGTGAGACAAAATAAGTATTATTCCATATGTCTGAGTGTACACAGTCATGTAGTATTCCAATAACAAAAAATATCGGATTGCCGTTAGATAACAATTTATGAATGTAATTAAAACTCTTTTGTAACCTAGATCTGTAGAAATACCCTTAGTTTATGAGAAAAGAGGTTGTTCGAGTGCACTGTGAGGCTGTGTCCCGCGTCTGCGTCTCGCCACGCAGTCTACGCCGGAAGTTTACGAGCGTAGGCCAGCCACTTTTATTGGCTACCTCACAAGCCTCCCAGCCTCCCATTCACTCCAAGAAATACACTTTTTTATTACTCTGTCACTTGGGTAATTTATTGACAATGAACACACGTGCATTTCTATTAATATTTTATGTAAGGTTTTATGCGTCCTCCGCTCGGCCATTGTTGTACAGGGATCGGACAACTTGTTTTATGGCTATCTGGACGTTTAATTGGTACAAGAAATATTTCTATCTGTAATTGTAATGTTAATTTTCAAGTAGCCTGCTTTGCGTGTAGACCACCTTCTATAGTCGTATTTATTTATAGAATGTCGGAATATTAGATAAATAATATGAAAGCATGAACTGATATTCGATGATTTAGATAATAGTGATTTGTTGTGAGACAACACAATGAAACTTAACTTTATGGGTCCGGCAACAAAACATATTCTAGGAAGTCTACAAAGACCTATATTATGTATGTATCTATTTAAGTAGAAGTTGCGGTGTTTTGCCGCCCCTTTTCCTGTATGTTTGGTTGCCTGGAAGAAATCGCTTTAAGCGATAAGGCCGCCCTTTGTATCACTGTATTTATATTTGTTTGTTTGTTTCCTTCATGTGTGTGGTTTTGAAATAATGTGCAAATAAAGAGTTTTCTATCTATCTATATTTTTTGCTATAATTTTACATTAGCAGCAATATAAGCATATGTATTTTAGTTTTATTTTACAAAACAGGAGTATTCACTTTTTTAATTCTACATCTGTTTAGAGAATTTTAGCTGCCAAAGTCCCGTATAACCAAACATGTTTCTACAGTGAAATTGTTTATACATACATTCAACATAAATTGACGAGATATGGTCCGATCAAGCAGTCTATATCTCAAGTTTAAATTACAAAATAAAAAAGTCTTTTACCAAAATACTAAAATAATAAAATCCTATGTATATACTTGATATTTTAAAATTGTAGAAATATTATTTATGTCACTATCTGAATATACAAGCCGTGCGGAGCCAAAATGAATAGAAAGACACGGCGAGTCGGACCATGTTTCGAGAAGCTAATTCTCGGGTAAAACTGCAAATGCAATCATTCAATGTTTACACTCACAAAATGTTCTTATTTCGGTGCGTCTTTAAATTAAACTTTTTCACTTTGTTCAAAATAAGACCATTTTAGTTTTTTATTAATTTGGAAGTTCGCCCGTCAGCCTATATGGGTTAGCTGACATGGTCATAAAGCATCTTCAGTTGCGCAGTAAAATATGTGTGCGGTTTTTCAACGACTGACTCGATGCCTTTTGAAATTGTGTCCCGAATAATGACAATTCTTTTGCGGCCGGCAGTGTATAGGTTTCCATTTAGTAATTTTTGGTACAACGTAATCTAAAGAGAAGGCAACTAGAACCACAGGATAATGTACAAACCACTTTTCTATATACAGAAGGTCTAATAAACAGAATGAGAAACTTAACTCTTTAGTTATTTTTTACATTCTCACAGAATGCAATGTAGAATTTATGATGCATTTTCTTTTATCTGAATAACGGCTGATATTTTATAAATTGATACGCCCAAAGAGGTTTGTAAAAGTTCTGGATAAAATAGAGTATACGGTTCTTTATTTTCAATTTTTGGCTCCGCATTTCATGAACAATTTTTTTCACAAGCCAGTAGTTTAATTAATTTAATTTAGCACAACAATTTCCTTCTTTCGCCAAATATAAATAAATAAATAAATAATTTTCTCACAGAACATGTTAACAGTGGCACTAACTGTTAAACTAGGCTACCAGGCTTGTGTTTTTATAACTATGTTACCCACCATGTACCCAGTGGCGTAGCTACCAAAAGGCTAGGTGCGCTATACTTTTGAGGTGTCTGTGTGTCTGTGGTATCGTAGCTTAGACTAATGGACCGATTTTGATGCGTATTTTTTTGTTTGATAGGTGACGTGATCGAGCTGGTTTTCATTTGTTTAACGTTTTTAAGTTTTGTGTCGGGTGGACTTAAAATTATTAGCTTTATTTATTTATTATTATCAAAAACCTCTAGGATCGAAAAGTTACAAGAATGTACCATACAATTGGGTTTCGAAAAATGGATGAATTCTGGGGATTTTTTTTAACTGTTTCTAAAGATTAATTATTATCTATTTATCATCGTGGCAGTTTAAAGACTTGATGTTAATTATTCAAGCACCGATCCATCCACAGTAGTCGTAGTATAGAAAACTAAAATCCTAAGTCTGTAGAACGGGAAAGGTATACTTTTTTTGACCTTGTTGAATGATTAAACAATCATCACAGCGATTATATGAAATAATATTTAGCACACACGCTTAGAAACATTTAAATTCCTTTTTACTCGTGTGTTGAAAACTCCAGGAATATTCCACAGATAAATACTTCTTATTATACTATAGCAAGGAGTTCCACGAAATACAGGCAAAATAATAATTCTGTTTGGTTTCGAGGGTCTCTTCGAGTCGATTTCGGATGGGATGTTGATAAATTTTTATCACATTATGCCATATATTTCTTACTACAATGCAATATTTTCATCGAACAACAATTATGGTCTAGATTATTTTTAACCCCGCTTGGGGCCGTGAAGGGTTACAAATGTTACAACATTTTACAGCAATAAAACCAATGGTTTACGTTCATAAAAAAAAATAAACAAAACCGAACAAAGTATGTAGTCTCTTGCAAGATTTTGCCATACAATTAACAGCAACACTCGCTATGGGCAGTAACTTACACTGCCAGAACAATGAGCGAGATTTTCGCACCTAATGGACAAGTTGATTAGGCCCAAGACTTGTCGCTATTCTGTGGTTGTGGTCTGTGGCTTTGCTTTGCATTTTTCGTGTTCAGCCAGTAACAAATTAGAAAAGTTTAATTTTGCGCTTTCTTTCATATTGCAATTAATTTAAGGAATGTTTGACTATTTAGTTGTTTTTTCGTGAGCTCGGGAAAGTAAACATGTAGATACCTATATATAATACTGGCATAATAACAGTAACATTTTCAATTTTAAATCAATATTGTTCAAAAATTAGCTGAGTACGAGTCAGATTTGCTTAGTGATACTATTTTTTACTTTTTCTTTTTCCTGCGTATTACTCAGACATGTTTTTAGGGTTTCGTATATTCGTATATTTTAGTTTTTAAAAGAACACGAGAATCACTTACGTATCAAATCAGAGGGTTTCGACTATAGTTTCGACCACACTCGGTGGTTTTTTTCAAGGAGAGTACAAGGCAAAACGCGACCGCGTCCGCGAGCGCTCCGTGTTCTCCGACCTAACCACCGACTGCGGTCGAAACTATAGTCGGAACCCTCTAATTTAATAGGTGAGTGATTCCCGTGTTTTACATAATAATAATGAGTAAAAACCACTTTTAAAAACTAAAATATATTTACATGACATTGATTTGTTTGACGACACAAATTCAGGCATGGTTTTGTTCATAGCAGTTATGCTGCATTCGTGAGCGCGTGTGTCACTCACTATAAATGAATTATATTTATATATTGTTCGGCATAACACGTCTATTTTTATCACATCAATGAAATCCTTATGTTATATGAAATATGTTGCAGGTTTAATTTTCCTGTAATACAATCTGGGTGTCTTCAAGTCACGAGTGAATAGGTTTCTTCTAGGCAAGGGTGCTCAATCCTAGACCACATCATCGGTCAAACGCTTGCCTTTCCACCATAAAAAAAGAGCAGCCTAGATTGTACTCGTACTTTTCCAATAAATCTTTCTTTTCTGATTTGAAAAATAGATGCAAGATACTAAGCAAAATTGTACTTACTTATAGTAATGGGAAGGCTACTATTTGATCAGCTACTTACCTGAAATCAAAAGACAACTCGATTAAAACAAAGTATCGAATAAAACGCAGATCGATAACAGGTTTTTAGCACAGCGGTTTGCTAATTTATTTTCATCGAAAAGATTGTAAAGACACTTTTATCAACCCTTACACCTATGATTCCTAAAAACCATTTGAAAAAGACACGTACACAAAATACTTTTTACTAAGGATCTATAATATAATGTGTTTAAAAATGTTTATTAAATTTATTTAAAGTATTGAAAACAGATAATTAATGAACACAAAAATTAAAAGTGGTCCCTTAGTTTGTTGTCGCCTGGCTCAACCTTAGATATTTGTTCTCCTTTCTTAGATGTGTATGGATTATCATTATGTATGTTCATACCTCTCGCAGCACAGGGTATCCTAGAGCGGGAGTGTGAGTTTGAATGCGTTTGTTTGTTTGTTTGTACACTCTAACTGAACTTGAGAACCAACTCGCAGACTCAAAAAAGTGACGTGTGTTGGAGACCATTTGCGAGCGTTTAAAGCGTACCTCCGATACTTACCATAACCTCCAACTCAATTTACAAGGTATAATTAAACAAATATATATTTCCTAACTGATAATAAACTAAAATAGCTTGCTGACGCAAAGAAAAGTCACAAGCGTTGGAGTCACAGAGTTCCTATCGACACGTCGCGACCATCGAAAGCATACCTTTGATACCTCTCATAGTCTGTTTTTCCACAAATACCGTGGACCAGTTTCGCGCCACTAATTGCACTTAATTTCTACGTCGTGCCTGTTTAAATACGAACGGGATCACTTAAAGTTGCGAACGAGAATGGAAAGTCTCGACTCAGTCGAGGTCCAAAGAAATTGACAAGCGAACTTGATGATTAGAGCCTGTTTCGGAACGGATAAGATTTGAGCATTTAAGAGGATTGGTTTTTTGACAAAAACGGAGAGGTGATGAAGCTATAAAATGTGGGAAACTTTTAAACATTTCAAATTCAGTTACAGAAGTATATACATTATAAGTATAGTAGTAAGTTTATACATTATAATGCAATGCTACGACAGCCTTGACAAAAGAGGTTGTTACCCTATTAAGTTTCCAGGAAATACCTCCAAGTCTGCAGAAGATTGATCTCCTCGGGCGAAGATAGCTGAATGAGTTCTAATTGTAGACACGTTCGCAACCACGGCCTGATAAGGTGTGGAGTCAGGAATAACCTACGAGGGGATTGCTGTTTACTAATGGGCCCGAGATAGTCCGTAACACGTTTACGAATATATATTTATAGATACTTATGTTAATTTCTAAGGTAACTTTAGGTCTCATTTAATCACTGTTATCGGTCTGCTCTGATGTTGCAAGTGACTCAAAAATAAACTTCATTTTCATTCAGTTATATTTTATATAGCACATTTCAGATACTATATAAACGCCTGTCACTTATATTCAAACATGCAAACATACACACAAACGCCTCTACCTAATATCTTTCCTTTAATTATAAATTAATTAAATTTATCCGACAAAACTGTTTTTATGCACACAAACAGCAAATAATATGAGAGGGGCTCTTGCACCTTCTGACAATTTCTTGGTACGGCCCACGCTCTTGAACGAATAGTACAGCGCGCGGCCGATGATCGGCAAACAAATGATTGAATTGTGCTTTTATCCATTTCTAGGAATAGTGATAAGATGTTTCAACTACTGGTATTTTTTGGCGCTTTCAGAACAGAACAATACCAGACAGTTCACGCTCCGCAAATACTTTTGATGAAATGTATTTTGTGACTTATTGATAAGTATCAGTAGGTACACTGTGTTAAGTTCTATTTTCCTCATTTCTTAGCGCATATAAGGAGGTACATGTGGATACATCATAATACAATTTACTAGGCGTTTATGACAAATTACGTCTAATGATACTACCAGAATGCAATCATGATAAATAAAATCACAATGAAGACATGTGTAATTTCTGTGGAGACAGTTTAAAAAGTTTTCCTCGTGTTGAGTTTGCTAGAGTACCTACATATTATAGTTGATATGTATATAAGATATGAAACGTTATTTCTGGTATTCAACCTTACTACTTACCGACTAAATAAAAAAGGACTTTAATTTATTTTTCTTCCGATAAAATATAAGCAAATATACACCGATCCCGTTCACATTTGAATAAAATTGATCAGGTATATTTCTATTCGTTTATGATCGTCTATTAAAATGATGAAACTGTTCTACGGAAAAGCAGTAGAAAATTGTTTTTTAATTTTTTTGGACTCAGTAATTATCCAACATCAATTGTTTTTCGTTAAAGAAATATATAAAAAAGTAGGATACATTTGTTAATGCAAAAGTTTTGTATGTTTGTTGCTCAGCTCTACAATGTCAGAAAGGATTTCGATCAACCCTCCTTACATAAATGTTTTATGACTCAGAAAAATTTACGAAATATATTATACCTTTTATTGAAAAAAATATCAAGAAATCGCCGTTACTAATAAAAAAAACGCATATCTATTGACCCACAAAATTTCCTGAAATGCATTATAGCAAAGGTCTGACTTAATATCTAGTTTAATAAGATAACCTAATAGTTATAAAATGTAGGACCATATATACTTTGTATGGTGATACTTGAAACGGCTATAGATTACTTGCGAAAAGACCAACTTGTAGTGTACTAGCAAGCAGTAGAGTAGTGCCACTCAAAGTTGACACTTAAATGCAAATTAAACTGGGATTCGAACACAAATGTATCGGCAGCAAGCGGAGGGCAGTCAAACGCTAACAAAACTTGAAAAGATCTGGATGGTAATGCACATGGATATATCCTGTTTCGTCACTTGATACTGGTTAAAAAGGGACACCAATATCATCATCATCATCAAGACACCAATATATAGGTAACAAATATTGATCTTATAGTATCGATACCTACTCGGTATCGAAGTATTTTAAGTACCTACAGCGTTTGAATTGTAGTAAAGAGAACAGAAAGGTACAGAAAGCATGGGAACGCTATAACGAGGCAAACCTATTAAACAAGGCGAGGCGTAGAGAAATATCTCACGATCCTAGCTCATTACAAATTATGACCGCATTCCGAAGCCTCCATTAAAGTACTATGGCAAGGAAATGAGCGCAAATCGACTCGGCGTCACTCAATTAATACGATATAAATTAAACAAAAACTTGTCTGGAATATATGACAAATTGCTATACAAAAAGTGACTGAACTGAGATGCTCTAGCTAGACACAGCGATAATGACTGCAAATGCCAGCGTACGTATAATATGAGTACTAATTTGTACAAGATCGGACTACATTGTATATTATTATGATTAGAAGTCTGACCGCAATAATTTCATATAATATTATATAATCATATTAAAACTCACGTTCATAATTACTTTACCCTGTTTTTTACGGGTATAACGTGGTACTTACGCGTACTCGATATCACGATTGACAATTGTTTCGGCTTCTTCCGGAAGCCTTCATCAGGATCTTGAGTACGGTGCGTTAGTCGTAACGTCCCGTCTCGCACTGAACAACACTGAACAACTGAAACAATTGGCGATCGTGATATCGACTACGCGTAAGTACCACGTTATACCCGTAAAAAACAGTGTAAAGTAATTATATAATAATTTTTTAAAAATAATATTGTATTCTATTAGCTTAGTTTATACTGTTTATATTGTTAAAGGATATTTATTTCATAATATGCTGACTGTACTAGATTTTATTTTTTAAATAAAATTGTTTTGTACGTGTATAAGTGTATAAGTAATTATTTACATGCGCCATACTCACGAGTAAACTGATGTGTCTGCGGGTAGTTGTTTTTAAGAGCAGTCAAAAAACAGTCTACGCATTTTCTTCCGATTTGTTGCGTTTAATGGTGTTGCCAATGTCATTATCACAAAAGTCACTTTTGATCACCACAGTAAAATACATGTCAAATATCCCGATAATAACGTTAATTCTTGTATTACTGACCATGTTAGTTTAACGACCGTCGTCGTTATGTCACCGTTGTCAACTCATTTTACGCATTATAATTTTGACCACATTATCAGAGTGGGTGTTCTTAAGGCGGTTTTGCACTAAGTGCGAATAGAATCCTTGAAATACGGTCCGGAGTAGTCCGTATCAACGCGAGCCGAACGACACATTAATTTTTTAAACGTTTTTAATTTATTTATTTATTAACATTCACACAAGGTCTTCAGGTCCCAAACTAGGCAGAGCCTGTACTATGGTAACCTGATGACTGATATATATACTTATATACATATACACACCCAGACACAGGTAAAACAGACATGTTCATACACACAAATGTTTGACCTGCCCGGGAATCGAACCCGGGACCAGCGGCTCAGAAGGCAGAGTGCTACCAACTGCGCCAACCGGCCAGCCGGTTTTAAATTAAATAGATTAAGATTTAACCAGAGCTGGACCAGTTGTATACGTATCTATTGACATATTTAGATTATGGTTTACCGTGAATTTTTTAGTTAGCGGCTGCCTAAAATTTAAGGAACTTATATTGCAAAATACACATATAAAATATAATAACTACAGCTGCACACGTATCTATACCATCTATTACTGCTATATACTGTATAGCATTCATAAAGCAAATAGCTTCAAGTAACTAAATTCTTTCTCTTCTATTCCATTCTATTTCAACTCGTTCTTCATCATGTGTAAATAAATGCGGTCCATTACATCCCAAAACGTAATTGTATCGATACAAGATGTTACAAAAAGAAATAACCATGTCACGAAAGTTCATTTCTTTAGTACACAGCTGACACGACGTGGCACCTCAAAACAACCTTTGTACTCTCGTTAGCTCTGGAACGACCACCCGATAAGAATAGTAGAATGCCCTTACTACGAAACCAAATGGTTCTTTCGAAAGCGAGCACAAGCTTTTATATGAACATTTTAAGTTCACATTCAAGAGTCTTAAGTACGCCCCCATTTCATGAGGCAAAACGATCCTCTCGGCTAATGATTTCGAATACTCATAGTAAGGGTACTGGAATTCCACAAGCTCGCGCCGATTAAACTCCTTGGTGAAAATAAAAGAGATTGTTTATAAAGCTCGAGAAGACGACATGACAATAGATGACGGTGATGGACCGAGACTTCTATGGTATACTCCATGTACCACTCAAAACTGGTATTTACGTCTGAAGATTTAAAGTTCATTAATTTTCTTACTAGACTAAAACATGTGACTTTAAGATGATTAGGAAAACTGGGGGCGTGATGTGCGAGCGAGAGGAGTTGTTAGGAGAGAAAAGGAAGGCGATAGCGTCGAGGGTCACAAGCGTGATGTCAGGTCAGCCACTTTTGCACCTCGCCGTAACAACGCGTCTCAAATTATTATGGACGTTTGATAAGTGTTTGGAGATTGCACCGTCTTGATACTTTATGATGTTAATTAAGTGTTTACGTTATTGGGCCGTGTATACTGTTGACAATCAGTGAGGGGTTCAATGGCAGGCTTGGTATTAGAAAATGTTATTTATCTTAAACCTAGCATCATCTAGAAGAACCATCAATGTCTGCAATAAATTTGAAACGACATGTAGTCACATATCTTTGATATTTAGAGATATGATATCGATGAAACGTAACACGTCGGAGAATGTTTCATCTGAACGAAATGATAAGATAGGTAAGCAACACTTCAGATGTATTTGGACTAAGAAACGGCGTCAATATAGCCGTAATAAAATAATATTAGCGTAATCTGAATTTATAGTAATAAAACCGGTTATTGCTTCTGCCAATAAAGTTTCTGATTTTAAAATAACTGAAGATTAAGGGTGAAAGACTTGAGCTGGTTGATCGTATAACGTCGGTCTCTTAATGCGTCTTAATGTACATTTTACGATTGTTACACAAGACGCACAACAGTTTTACATCGGTTTAAGCGATGTCTATCTGGTGTTATTAAATCCTCTGATGTTTGGGAACATCAAATTATGAACGAGGAATAAATCAACGGGGGCGATCGTAAACTGTTTTATGTTTTTGTTCTGTTTCATTCGATCGGATTGCTCTCCCAAATTGCCCAGATGTGGACTCGCGAATTCATAAACTCTCTAGTGGTATTCAAATTAGAAACGGACTAATGGACCATTACTGTTCTGCAGTCCCTTTCACTGCAGATGGAGGTGATAAAATTAATACCGAACAACAATCGTGGCAGTGCTTTTTCCTGTTATATTTTCCTCATTGCTATTAGTAGTAAAAAGAATAATCAATCCTTAAATGCCAAAACGAAATTCGATGGCAAAAAATATTCTTTTAATACATTTTTTATCATACTTTTTCGTGGCGAGTAAGTAGTGAACAACAAAATATAGCCAGTCTAATGCAAGGTGACCGCTGTTTGTAGACATGTTATATTGTACAATATAGTTACTTGTAAGCCTTATTTTACTCAAATAAACGAATTTTTTTTTTTTTTTTTTTTTTTGTAAATTCGATGCCTGTATTTTTGACGTGATAACGTTTTATAAATTGATGAATACCAGCAACACTCATGAAAAATAGTAACGTTCCGCGTAACGTTCCACCTGAGTTTTGTATTACATAAAATAATCAAAGTCAAAGTCAAAGTCGAAGTCGAAGTCGAAGTCAAAGTCATAAATGATTATGACGTTATCACGTAAATCTATCGTCCGTAAACCGACTTTACAGACAACCAATTTTTTTTTTTATCATACTTTTTCGTGGCGAGTAAGTAGTGAACAACAAAATATAGCCAGTCTAATGCAAGGTGACCGTTGTTTGTAGACATGTTATATTGTACAATATAGTTACTTGTAAATTCGATGCGTGTATTTTTTTACAGGAGTATTAAGACGGTATCAATGATTATATTTTACTAATATTTATGTATTTACATTTTCGACTTTTCTTATTTTAATATTTTTATAGCCTTAGGCTTTCATTTGTTGGACGTTAGTTTGTTACTCTTTTACGCCTAAACGGCTGAATGGATTTGGTTGAAATTTAGTATGGAGGTAGCTTATACCTTTGATTAACACTAAGGATTATTTTTATTAGGAATATAACATTATACATATAACGAACACGAAAGGAAAATTTCTTGGTAATCTTATATCTTAAATAAACCATGGTCACTATTGCAAGTCGCCGATTAAAATCGAAATTATTTATTTTCAAATCTGACACGCATTATATAGAACCCATCTCGTACCAATTTCACTAAAACCTATAAAGATACGGATCGCTTCCCCGGCTTTGATCGTGTATCATAAACGCATTACCTCTTAATGAAACATTATGAATAGCACATATTAATGTAGGGTGTCGATATGATGAATGTTCACTCCATGACTAGTCATATCACCCGACTCCTCCTCCTCCGCGGTTATAAAGCAGTGGCTCCTTTATAGCTATGAGACACACGATCAATCAAAATTAGGATTGACAAAATAAATTAATATCGATGAAATTAAACGGATGATCACTGTTATGGATACTATCAGGAGCTAGACTTGTTTATAGTACGTTTGTGAAAAAATTTAAGGTCTTTTTTAACGAACAACATAGAAATTGAGGAGTTGTGCCACCAAACTTCCATACGTGTTTACAATAGAAAAAAAAAAGAAATCTAACAAAAACAGTCGATTTTGCAAAAATAATGCATATAAATTTCGATATTTTATGCACATCAGGTTTTTCCTGCTAACACATCTATTGATATATCTCAAATTGTCGCTAAATTAAAATACGAAAATATCGAAGAAATTAAATTATAATGTTTATAAAATTTCCATCTATACTCACAAAAAGAGGAGTATTAAAAGCAATATTGAAATTATTGTCTGCAGGTAAAGTGCCCAAAACCTGGCAACATTACCTCGTTGAATACAGAAAGTTATTCGTTGGCCGAGGTAGCGCCAGCTCTTTGGTTACCCGTAATGTTACCTGGAAGAACTGGACCGCTTGGCAAAGGAAGCAGCTACTGATGGAGAAATATTTAATTGCTTGCCAAATTATACAGACTTAATGTCGCATATCAAAAAGTATTGCTTTGAAATTTGGTCCTAATATTACGATGTAAGATCCTTGTCGAAAGGTTTCAAAATTTGGTACACAATTTTCAACCTTTGCTCTCTTCGATTTCCGTTTGTCCAGACGGCGAAAATATAGAGTAATGAAATAGTTGCAGCTGCTAGGCTTCTTCTTCACTCAGTGCAAAAAGGTTTAAATAGGTAGGTATACTTACAAAAGTTCAAAATGACGAACAAAGTCAGTAGCCATGTACAGATGCATCAAATGCAAATATTTCTGAATCAACTATTCCATTTGTTTCATAAATATTTGGCTTCATGTAAATGAGTACAATTTACTTAAGCGAATTGGAGTACGCAGTATAATTTATAAGAATTCTGTTCAAATAATTTTAGTAAACGTACTACGATTTAAAATTCACAAGATTGATTAACCGTCTCACATTACCATACCTCGACTAAAAAAAGGGGCCCTGACTTCGTTCCTTAAAACATACAAACAATTGGAAGGGGAAAAAAAACGTGATCAAAACCTGAACGAATACAATGACAACTGCATGCTGAATCAATCACAAAAAACGGAATCCGAACAAAAACAACAATTAAACGAGACTCCTCGGACGACCAAAGAAATATTTAGAATACGTTGGCCAGAGATACAATTTTTTACTATTCGAATGAAACACGTGTCTCGGGATGTCGTCTTTATTGGTTTAGTCCAATTAATGGCCTTTAATGTTGTTCTCAGAACGACTCTAAAATAATAAATTACTCATTTTCGTTTATTTGTGTTGGCGGTTTCAATTTTTATGATATTTAGTCACGCTTGCTTCTTTGAAATTCCATCGCATCGTTAATTTTATTTTAAATCAAATCATGTTCATAAAAATATCAATATATCAATATTAAAATTTTGATATTTCTAAATTAAACCTCGATTATTTTAGAAATCACTTTGTTTATACTTCTAAAAACAGCCTCATTTGATATTCTGCGCCCACTCATACAAGTATGTATGAAAATTAACAGTCAGCCGATAAATGTCCGTAACAGGGTTTCTATTCGATGTTATCGTTAGCTCTTTAATTTGCAAAGTCGATCGATGCTCGCTGAGTGATTGAGACTGAGCGCTGGCTCGCATAGACAGTGCACATTCTGTGTAAAATATGAAAGACTCGCTGGCAAGATGAGATGTCAGACAAATGACCGAGATGGATGTGGCAGTCTCAACATAATGCCCAATTTGCAAGGTTTTCATTGAACGAGTACCTATATACCAAGTATAGAAATGAATGGATCGATTATTCAGTATTTTTACTCTATAATAATAGTTTAAACAAAGGTATACCGTAGGTACACTCGTGTTATTAGCCCACAGCTCTCATACGAGACGGACTGTCTCGAGGAAGACAACTCCGGGAAAGAAAATAACTCTTTACAGTTACGAAACCTATTAAAATCTTTGACATAACGTTATTACCGAGATTTACCATGTATTTTATTTGTTTTCGTTTAACAATATTTCGGCACAGTTGCATGCGCCATCTTCACGAGTAAACTGTAGTTTTTGCGGGTAGGTGTTTTTAAGAGCAGGCAAAACGGTCTACCCTCTTACTTACTTTAATATATAACGTTAATTTTTGTATTTCGGAGGATTCGGATGTTTTTCGGACGGGTAGTGGAGTGCTAGTAAAGCTTAGAGGGCAAAGCAACGGTACGGTATTTTGCAGTCGTGGGTTCCAATCCCAAAAGCATCCGATTTTTTCCTTAAAAAATTTGAACATACGTTTCGCCTAGCATGTTGTTAGTGCAATGAACCCCTCTAAGCACATCGCCTCTACTATAGCGTAGCGTTTTATTCCATTACCGTCTCTACGGTAGCGGACGCACGGCCACCAGACCGCTGAGATAATTATTCTCCAATTTAAATTAAAAGGAACAAATACCAAACCAACAAATTGACCAGCAAAATGGTCGAAATTTGAATTGATCAAGATTTTAAACCACCACTGATGGAAAAGGTAGGTATGCCTAAAGCAGAAATTCAATAATTGGTTACATCTTTAAACCTAATCTAACGTGAGTATGGTTAAAAAATGTAACGGATTGCTAAATTTCTGCTATATACCCACCTTTTCCGGCAGACGTGGTCCAAAATATTGGTGGCCAATTCTTTGGTCAACGTCAATGGTACCGCATCCTGGCTTGCTACAATTCGTACATCCCTCCAACTGGTCATTCCACAGGTATAAAGCAGCCCCTGGCCCGAGATCAGATTGAATTATGGTTGCACTACAACTGATTAATGCGACATCCACATTGACGGACTATTGTTCCAGCGAATCTGCATCGAACGAGGATCAGGAATCGGAATGTGTATTATCGGAGTTTGGTCTTTCGGACTTGTGTTGTTTTAGTAACGTATCTTAATTAGCCGTGACTACCAAAAAAATTTTAAAATAAACTGTATAGAGCTAGTTTGACCACTATCTCACTTGATGGTCAGTGACGATGTGGACAAAGATGTCATCACGCTAGACATAGGATACTCCCTGGCTCTCAAGGAGTGCTGCCTGAATACACTGTGTGTTTGGTGACAGTTTTCTGACGCATTCTCTTAGATAATGGTAATCAACATTTTTAACATACATTTTATAGTATTTGACACATATTTCATTATGTATTAATATAAAAAAGTATGATTTACATAAAATAGCCGTTTTCAGGTGTGATGTGATAAATGGATGAGTCCTTGAAGTAATTGGTTACAGTAAGTAATTGTATATTTTTTATGTATATTTATATGTCATTCTAATAAGTAGTGATTAACTCTGAAAACTGAATTTATACTAAAAGCATTTTAGAAAACCATCATCCATTTATTTTCTATTGAACGAATAATTCTTTATTTTCATTGAAGTAAAACGAATCACCGACGCGTATGTAAAATTGTCTTCCAAATAAATATTAAACGGAATCAATAAAACATCTCTAGACAAAATTCAATGTGGTGCGGATCTTTTCCTTAAACAAACGAAAATAAATGAAAATTCAAAGGCCAAAATATAAAACGATAAGAGGATTAGGTGGAACGGAGATGACATTGGAAATTAAGGTTGTTTTCTTTTGTAATTTTCCCCCATCTCGCCCTAGGGGGAGTTTGCGTTAAAAATGTATGTTTCCTTACCCCCGGTCAGTGGGGAGGCTACGCTTGGGTAATTTTCAGGATACGTTGTTGTCCGCACACACTTTATGATCTGAGACAGCCGCTGAAATCTTATTTCTATATTTATTGCACACATTCTTTTCTAACGTAACCTATAAGGTGATAAAACTACGCTGTAAATAATAACTTAGGTATATATAACCAGTAGTCAAGCATGTTGTTCCAGCTGTTTTATTGAGCTATAAGATATAAAATATATATATAATATATATAAATATAGGTAGAGATCCTCAATTCAATTAAAAAAAATAAGAACTAAATTAATTGTCAAAATCTTTTTTATGTATGATCACCGATTACCGTCAATATTATGAATGGGTTTTGATGATTTTTTTGTTGGTTGTTTGGTATAGGTCATGCCTTACAAGTGATCACATATAATTTTTATTGAAATCGGTCTGGTAGTTTAGTTTTTAAATCAACATAACTGGAACGCATCGTATTTTTGTTAAATAAAATTAAGTTATCTATTTAAATGTTCTATTTATATGTGGGTGAGTACACTACCAACTGTCCTTGTGGAAATCAATGGGGGAGGCATATGTCCAGCAGTGGACATCCTATGGCTGAGATGATGATGATGATGATGATAAAGTAGACTTGTAGTAGCAAATTTTAGCTTAATCCATGATTTTAATTTATTTATTTTGTAATGCAAAACATAATTTAAGATGATATTATCATTACATATAACCATATTTTTTTCTTCATAAAATAATTGATATAATAATTCATAAACCAAGGCTTATCAGCATTACTACTATTATGGATTAAGTTTCTAATGTAACATTTAACTAATAGATACATTTAACACTTACGCGCAGCTTTTGATTCATCTATACCAATATTATAAAGATGAAAGATATGTTTGTTTGTTAGTTTGCATTGAATAGGCTCCGAAACTACAGAACCGATTTGAAAAACATTTCACTGTTGGGCATCTACACAATCCCCGGGTGACAAAGGCTAGGCTATTCTATTTTTTTAAAATTAGGGACCCTTATAATTTTAAATTTTGAAATGTTTTAACGGGCGAGGCGGACCGCTAGAAGTTAAGATAACAAATAGATAAATGAACTAACACTGGTACTGAAGTACTAACAGGTACTGAGGTGTTATAGCCAATGCATTCGTATAGTCATAATTAAAGCGATCATCTAGTAAAAAATCGCGCGAACGGTACGCGCGGGCTTCGTTCGAAACTCGCGTTTTTGTCGCGTCAAAAACACGCGCTTCGTCGCGCAATAAATTTGGCCGAGTGACGAAAGCCGACATCGTCTCAATACCCGGAGGCGTTAAATAAAAACATTAAAGCCTGAAATAAGTGACTGGGAAAAGCTATATTGGACAGTTTGGCGGCGACAAGGACTTGATTGTGAGTGGATGCGAGACATCTAGCTCCAATCTGGCGCTTTCTGTCAGTACTTTACGAGGTATACGTATTGGCGTTTACTTCTTCGCTGAAAGGATTGCAGATGCGCATAGGATGAATTTACGATCGTTTTAACATGTTGTCTTGGAGATAGATTACTGATGAATGGATAATATTAAAACTATTTACGATACCACACAATAAAAACGTATTAAATAAATTACAAAACAGAAATTACTAAAAAAAAATAACTTTATTAAAGTATACAAAAATGTAGGTACAAAAAATGATTCAACGAATGATGTTTTACATACGCAATGGTAAAACTTTAAGCATACGGGTAGAATCTGAGAATGCGTTCTGTTGATGGCCAGCTTAAGTGCACGAACTAACTAAGCTATTTAGGAATTAGTCCGAGCTTTGAGTATATCTTAAGATATCCTTAAGAAAAGCTATATATAATCACCATCTATAAAAAAATGTATACCTATTATTATCATCTAGGGTATGTAACTATTATTTAGAACCTAAATCATTTTTATGAGACACGAGTATTTATGTATTACTATAAAGAAAACCTTTATTAAATAAAATAATAGTACCTATTTGATAAACACAAAACAATCACTTTAATGACAAAGACAACGTCATCACTTAACATCAGGTGAGACAGCTGTCAAACGCAAACTTATAATATGTAAAAAAAAAAATAAAAAAAAAAATAATGACAATTGCATATAAAGATGGCGTTTCAACCGGCGCCGACTCTATTTATATAAAAAGGTACGTTGAACTCTCAAATACGCCTTTACGCTAACTGATATCGAGCCAATTTCAATTTAACCCCAAGGGTGAAGAACACATAGAAGCCACCCACCTATATGACAATACGTTTGAGCCAAAATCAATATTTCAAATAGTTGAAATCGCATACACGACTCCACTCCAAATCACCTCAATGGTGGAATGGTTCGAAATCGTGGTTCGAAAAGAAGGAATTAGTATACGGAAATGCAATTTCAATGCAGCTTTCCGCTCTGATCTACATAGAGGCGGTCCGAAAGGGGAGGCTGGGGAGGTTCTCGTACATATCCATCTTGTTAGGTATGCGCCCGGATGCGCCAGCTTCAGCAAACACAATAAGAGCCTTCTGGCCCGTTCTCCCCCCCCCACACCACCGTTCTTATGGAAAACTTATTAGAGCGCGGCCCGTCGGGGAATCCTTTTTCCTTCGGTAAATATTTGAGGGAGAAATTAAAATTTGACAGCGGACGTTTTCAGAGTTACGAAGGACGCTAGAGTGTATTCTATATGCCCGCACGTGATATTTGAGGCGTAAAATGAAATTTAGATTGAGTTTGGGCAGCGTTGCCTGCATCGCTTTTACCATTTTTATAGCGCAGAACGTGCTTTTACGGTCGCGTAAATTGTTTTGAATATTTTTCTCGGTTCGGTTATCGATGTAAGTATTTTATTTTGCCATTTTTAGTGCCTATCGGGTTAAGAATTTTAGATGCAGAAACCCACACTCTCAAAACATTGAGATGAAGAAGCTATCTGTCACAAAGTGTTTTATATCGATAAATATTTTTCTTTCATATAAGTGAACTCATATAAGTACGTGATTTCGTTTGGGTGGTTATCAAATTCTCTTAGAAAATTTAAGAAAGTCGGCCACACTGTGTAGATTGTAGACTACGTTGAATCACCCACAAGTTGGCGGTAAAATCAGATACACAATACCAAATGAAAGTTAGCGCCAGGCCATTGGCTTGTTATGGAGGAAAGAACTGATAATTGTACCGACCGCAAATAAATCGGATAAGCGTTAAAGGGTAATTTCGATCGTAGATTTGTATATAAACTAGTTGCGCCCCGCAGCATCACCTGAGTACATTTTTTTTTTACACTTAGACCCCCTGCTAGGATACCCTGTGTCGCGGGAGGCATGGACACGCACAATCACAGCACACCAACATCCAAGACCCAGGACAAACATCCACACTCATCGCACAAATGTTTGCCCCGGCCGGGAATCGAACACAGAGTCCCAGAGGACACAGAAGACATGTCAATGACACTGACCACTCCACCAGCGCGACCGACCGCATTAGAAATTTGCAAAATTTTATTTCAAACTTATTACACCTCGAGTCGAGCTTTTGCCCACACCTAAAACCCTATATTAGTCGGAGATAACTATAAATTCAACTTGTGGGAGAAATTCTAGATATGGTCAAGTGTTCAGTATTTGAGTTCATTCATTACAGACATACAAATAATCAAATATTTCCTCTATATTACTGCGAGTAATTGCCGTGATGATACCGGCCTAGAATAGTACTCCCCATCTCTACCCGCGGGTGCCGTAAGAATCGGCTAAGGGATCACGTGCCAGAAGGTGGGCAGCAGCGCTTTATGGAGATCGGAAAGCATACTGCGCTCGCCAACCCGCCTGCGAAGCGTGGCGAGTATTGGCAAGTCCCCCCTATATGGGGGAGGCATATATCCAGCAGTGGACGTCCAATGGCTGAGGTGATGATGATTTCGAGCAAGATATACCTAAATGCTATTTTCAAAAATAACATATAGATATTATTATTTTAGATGTACGCGTATAATGTTGATATGCTATTAACCCTCATTTTTCACATCAAAAATTCTATCCCAGCTAACTTTTAATGTGTTCTCAACAAAGCGAGCCAATTTCAGTATGTAAAAGTGCTTTTAAAGTTTCTGAAAGAAGGCGCTAGCACAGAGTTGTATGCGAAATGAGTTATTCATAATGAAAACTTGCACGTCTAGAAAATTTAATAGTAAGTTCATATAAACCTACTGTTGTTATACCTACTCGCGCATAACTCATGGACCCATATTCGTCCTAATACTCTACAAATTTATGAGTGTGTTACTAAGGATTTAAGAAAACTTTTTGATGACGCAATCGTACATCATTATAAGTTGTACTCAAGTGGGATCTTCAGAACAAATTGGATACGTTATCTACGGGTGAAGCTATGAACTTATTACATTTTCTTATATGTACGCTAATAATAGAAGTTGTCCCGATTTATGTAACAAGTCTTTTACTAAATGAACGTTCCACAATTATGATAAAATGTATAGTAACTTATTGTATTCCTACCTTTTTCACTTAGTCAACTTTTACAATAATAAATGGTTGTATAGTAACCAAATTTCTTTTTTTTATACTGCTTAGATCTAGCGTTTCACCACCATCTCACTTGATGGTCAGCGAAGGTGTGGTCGAAGATGTTATCACGCTAGACCTAGAACGCTTACTGGCTCTCAAGGACTGCTGCCTGAACATGCACACTATGAGCTTGGTTTTTCAAACTCGAGGGTGGTTGCTAGCCAGGCAGGTATTCGAAAGTACCCTACCACTAAGCATCTTCTTAATTCTTAAGCCTTACAAGTATATGTTATGGTGTATGAAACGAAATATAAATATAAACAATTGCATCTAATACAAAATTTTAAAGTTGATATCAAAATCTAAGCTACTCTATTAAATATATTGCAACAAGTGTAATCTCTTTATAATGCGATTTGCCCACGTTACAATCGAACATTTATTTACCTAATTTTTAAGAATATTTTTCTTTGTGACGGTAACTTCCAGCAAAATAAAAATTTGACGTTGGCTGACTATTATAGTCTTATATGGTTTTGGTGACTTACTTAGTAGGAATAGTTGACGTTCTTGATATATACATTATCTCAGCGAGTAAAAACCACAATAAGGTTGAATATGTCGCATAGAACACAAATAAAATAACAAGTATTTTTTTCTTCCTATTTCACAATTACAGCTCTTAAAACAAACAAACAGCACCCAAACAGACGCTTCCAAACAATAATTCACACGTAAAACCAATGTAGTGAAAAATGAGAGAGGTAGGTACGGCACGTGAGACGCATTCATAGTACCACCCTCTTGGTAACAAATGAGAACATTTGCCTCCACAGTATACCTAAAAAGTTATACGTAGTTATATGTCGCTAGGCCGCTTCGGATGTAGTTTTGAGATATGGCTAATGGGGTTTTGGGCGAAAGGGGTCAACTTAGTAGGAATGAGGAATGAAAAGATGAAAATAATATTTCTCTGAGAAAATGTTAAATAACAATAGAAAATTGTAGCTGTGCGTTTCTGGTTGGTTTATGAATCGAAAACTTGTGATGTGAATATTGCGTTTTCGTCATCTAAAAACTGTTGTCATCTCATATGGAACATTACTTTATATGGATGTAGAGTTAAAGTTCTACAACTTCGACGATCTACATCGAAGTTGTCGAAGATTAATTATTAATTCCTTGAAAAGTAACCTTTTTTCAACATTATTTAACAAATAAGTTGTCAAATGTTTTTATGAATTAGTGCAAACTTACCGTTATTCATTTTAAGTTACATAAACAAAACAAAGTTACAAACGTTTTAAATATCTAAATTTCTTGTATAGAATTGAAAATCAAATTATAGATGATGAGTGATTTTTTTAAATAAGCTGTTCAAAGCGAACTCTAATCGTATAATAACATTTCGTTTATACCTAAATTTCAGACCGCAGAAATTGCATTATACCCGTAAGCATACCGTTGAAATTGCTTTCCACGCTCCCTTAGTCCTGAAAGTGATTACAAAGGTTGTATATAAGGCATTAAGGGGTAATGTCTTGGCAGCAATTAACCGGGGGCAGGGTGGGTTGGAGGCTGTGTGGCGGGGCGTGGCTGACGCATGCGTCCTGGCGCCTTAATTACAAAGAACAACGCTCATTCACGCCGTGGTGTCATTAGGGGAAGTTAGAGTATATAGAGAATGGGATGGTCTTGCTCTGTAGGTATTCAAAAGGTTCGAAGGCAAACTGATCCTTAATTGAGAGAAATTAAGAGTGGGGATGGTCCAGCATGTAACTAGCTGTTTCAAATAAATAGGTGAATTTCAAAGAGTATATTTTGACTACCTTACTAATTTATTATAAAGATTTGGCTTTCAAAATGTAATTTATGTCTGTAAAGCTTTAAAATAAGGAAGAAAATCGAATAACTGAAAATAATGTACATATTAGCATAAGATGCGAGGTGACAGTTACGACAATTATCTACTCTTACTGTTTCTTAGGGTCTTAAGTTTAAGAACTGATTTTATATAAGATCAGAGGGCCGATAAGGTCCACAAAAAATTTAGAACCTCCTCCATGTTTTTGTTTTTACGAAGTCGTTCAATAACTTATTTCAATACAGCAGAAATTGAAAAAGTTAATTCAAGACATGAACCAAAGTCTTACGTACGTTGACACTTATTATGAAAGATGAACGCATTAAGCTGATATGTTTTAACGGTCTCTTTCGAAAACCTTTGAGGGAGGTTATATACAGAAGAAAACGTCATATGAATATAATTTTGGAACTTATCGTTTATGTGTAGTACTGCGCCCCGTGGTTCACTCGCGTGGACTATGGTTTTCTTTTCCGTACATTTCTCCAGATAAATTGTATCCTATGAACAATTCCAGACAATAATATATGTATCTCTGTGCTAAATTTCATTCAGATCTGTTTAGCCATTTATAATATGAGTAGGCCAAACTAGGAACTAGGTTTTTCTGTTGCTATTCACTCTCGGAACATATTTAAATTCATAATTTTCTATATTGACTTATTACAATACCTAATAAAAATAGCTATGACAATAGATATGTGACTCTATACGACACGTAATAGATTCCACTAATGTATGTTCAGCATATTCAAATGAAATGGGCTCGAAATTGCAGATAAGGCTTTACGGTGATAGTGACGAGGTAGGGTGGTAAGAGGAGGGAGATTACTGAAGGCTTCCTGGTGTAGGCACAAGGAAATAGCTTCTTAACCATCTATACTTTATGTCGGTGTACTACAGTTCATTATAACTTGATATCAAGACGTCTTTGTAAGACTCAATCTTTATAATAATGTCGGAATGTAGGTATGTGAAATGCGGTTTCATAATTTGATTATACATCATAGGAAATAGATCATGATCTAACCTAAAAAGGTTTTATATATAATTTTAGCAAAACTAGCTTGCTAACAAGTAATAGTAAAACTACGTACCTATAAGCATGATTATGATTTAAAATGGTGTAAGCCCAGGTACATAATAACAATTGGGAGGAGGGTATTGTCTATAGCTATCTCAGAACCCAGTGATTGTTTTTTTTTTTTCTGATGGACTAACGCTGTTTGCCTCTACCGGCACTTACTGCTTCACCGGAGGGGGGGCGAGCACAGATGGTGCTCAGCCCGGTATTTGTGCGGGCGCAGAAGGCGCACCGCCTAGTGAGGCAAGCGCTGACGTCGCTGTGCCACTAGGAGAGGACGAGGCGACTAGCTCAAGGGCACCACTGAGGTTCGGACCTCGGCTTGAGCTGTCGCAAGACAGGGAGTTATCGGATTGACTTGCCCCGGTACCAAAGTGGTCCGTAAGTGGGCCCTAAGGATGTTTGCTCTTTGACTTTTTGGAGAGAATCTAACCAGGATGTTTTTGCCTCGAGCTCGCCGTCGAGCTCGGTGTCTGACTGTGTATACCAGAGTGATTGTTAAATGTTCGCTTAGTAATTTATAACCTAAAAAAAATTCGACGATGCTCTCCGTGTTCCGTGTCATAGTGACTTCCTTCTTTCGGAGTTAAGAGCGGGTAGATAAAGAACGTAAACGTATTTTAACATAATAGGAATAAACTCAATATACTTTCAAGTTGATCGTGACCGTCCGGTCTGCATCAAGTGCGAAGAGCCACGATATAAATCCGATAAAAGCCGAAACATGAAGTTTGAATGAAGGAAATTGAAGCGTAGTCCGCTTTTTTTTAATTTACCTTTCTTTGTTTCATTGTAAAAACCATATCACATTTCCCAAAAAGAACTTATTTGTATTTTCTAACCTAACACTCAGTATTTTCCTTCATTTAATTCTCTTCTTTATGTTACTCTCTCAACTCAAAATACAATTTACAATTCACGACTCGCGCCAAACTCTTTTAAACCTCACTATTTGTTGTCGAAGAGAAATGACTTTCGGCATATCTAAATAGTATGATTTAAATAAAAAATCGCGGCACGCGACGATGTGCTCATGTGTACGCAAAATCGGATACTTTGGACCCAAATCACGTCGCTCGGAAGGGTGCATATATTTTTGATTTGTTCTTGGATAGGCAGTTTTTTTTAGTAATACATCATCTCTTTGTAGTAGCGATTTTGTGCAAAAATACAAAGGTAATTAAGTCCTTGGGTACATGCAAAAGTATCCGCAAGATGATTCTACTAAAACTGTTTATAAATATCATATACATGGCTTTGCTCACGACAAAATTTGTTTATAAATATACAGCAGTAGGTACTTTGAGCACAGACAATAACAGAAGCTGGACGTATGAGAGAGAGGCTTACAGAATTCTATTTTCAAATTGAACGATCTAATTGTACCGAATTTCAATAACTCCTCTTTGAAACTTTGAATATAACAGTCACAGTTCTAGTGAATACAACTAATAAAAAGGCTATTAATAAAGCCTTTTTATAAATTGTATACCTATATAGGACTAAATTGCTTTATTGATATATAGCATAGGTATATTGATATATAGCAATTTAGGCTAACTATATTGCGCCACCGACTACTGTTCATTACGTTACTGTCCCACCAAAGGTTGTCTGATAGAAATCGCTATAAGCTATAAGACCTCTCATAGTACACGCCTTAGTTTAAGAGTGTATGAAGATTATTTTCATGGTAAGTGCAATAAAGAATTATTGTATTGTATTGTAACGTTTTTGGATGCATTTCAGGGTTTGCAGTTTGCTCTGAAACCACATACCTAATTTGTTAATCACTTCCAATATTCCATCTACAATATTACTAGTACTACTTAGTTAAGATTTCACCTCCGCGCTCTAAGCGTTTTGCTTTCAAATTCATTGTGCATATATGCATAGGTAAGGAGTGGAAAAATTGCCTGATTAATACAGTCAAAAGTGAATAGGACCGCACTGTGACATAACATCAGGTGAGATAATGGACGAACACCTATTTCAAGCTAATAAATATACATTTTTCCAAACAAAGAATTCGTTCCATTAACTACGGTCCTCTAAGAGCATTTGTATCTGACCGCGTCTATTTGTTGAATTACGTAAAGTTGAAAATTCAGTTTAAAGACAGTGTTTATTTTTTGGTCGACTCCCAAGTAAGAAAAGATATAAATTCAGATTTTTTTTTTATGTAGATGTGTTCGTGCATTATAGCATCATTTGAAAATTTCTTCAAATAGATCCACAAATCATTTGATGGTGGTTCGTAATCAACAGACAATACACTTACAACATGCAAGTACAGCTAATTTTGAATCAAAGAGGAAAGTTCCTTTAAAACGCTGTGTTAAGTCATCTATACGTGAGTAATCACTGAGAGTGAAATGGGGAAAATCGTGACGCAGGGAAAAAATCAATGATTGAATGTCATACCTATGGGAATAAATTTTCCATAAGGGAGGCAACCCTCGGGTTACACGTGTCGTACTTGAATTCTCAATTTGATTCGCGGAAAAATATATTAGCTTCAGTCAAGATTATTCACAGTCCAAGTAACTTAAAGATTAAGATTAAAGGGATACGGTAGAAACGAGAAAAGGTTCCAACAATGTAGTTTCTTCGTATCAGAAATAATTACGCTTTACAAACTGTCCCCTTTATCTCTTCCCGGTCGCTTCCTATCTTCGTTACCCCATTTATCGTCTCAAACGTTCGATTCTATGTTTTCTGTCCTTTCTGCAACGTGTATATATAAATATAGCATAGCATATAGACGAATACTGTTACTTAGTGGGTATAATTTCCTACGCAAACGGTGAAAATTTTGGTGAAATCTAGAACGTAATGATGGGATCAAAGTATTCTTTAGGATGTCATCCGAGCACGAAAGGAGCTCACTGTGTTTCTACAGCGCAAAAGTAAGTAAAGGAGAATGGTAGACTCCCATACATTTGCAGCCTAGAAGAAAGAACCCGCGTTCATGAATGAGACTTATACGTATCGATAGAGCAATAAATACATTGTATATTTTATATTCAATCATTTTCCTAGAAGTTGGGAGTAAAAAGTTATCATGGAAAATCATCTGTATCAGTATGCTAACTACACGTCCATATGCGAACCATTCAATGGATCGCTATCCATCTATAGCATCGTAGACAGAGAAAGCAATATTGCATGGATCGCGATACAGATTACTTAATATATTCTGGAATAAGCTAGGCATGGGTGCGTTTATGAACCCAGTCCGGGTCTACAGAGCAGCTGACTACAGATTATTGAGTAACATTATCAATTAATTTCAGAAAGTAAGTATTCGAACGCAACAAACATATTGAGAAGTATAGGGTGCGTTCGAAAACTACAAACACCACATAAATAAATTAAATAAAAGTACTCTGATTCCCAACTTTATAAATAATGCAAATTATTCACGGAATCCACAAAAATATAATGTAAATTTTCTTAAATAAACAATACGTGAACGGGTTATTATTTCATTTTTCGGGAGCAAGGCTGGTTCTGCCATCCTCCTTTGTTTTACGAATGAAGACCACGGAAAGCGCAGTATAGTACGACCACCGACAAGGTGGACAGTCGAACTGACTGAGACAGCATGGCAGGTAAAGGTTGGATGAGCGTCGCTTCCAACCGGCCCTTGTGGAAATCAATCAAGGCCTATGTCCAGCAGTTGACGGTCTTTGACTGAACTCATGATGAAACTTAATAAATCGATTAAAGCAACTTATCGTACGCAATACTTGCGTGGGCTGTGAAGCGAGATTGTGAGTAGATCATTTGAAATGTCACGATAAGAATGACAATTTTAACATTCCAACTCATTTCTCCTCATACCTACGCTCACCATAATACGATCAAGAAAATTGCTTCATCATATTTTCAGAACGAATAAATATGTAATAAATAAATTGGACTACCACTCGTAGGCCGAGTATTTTATCTTAACATGTTTACGTTCTCATAACGAAATTAATTTCGTGTTTCCATCAGCATTATTTATGAGATCGAATAAGCAATAAACGTATACCGATAACTTGTATTTGCTTAAGGTCGTTAAGACCGTGGATTTATCTAAAGAGAACAAAAATGTCCCAAGTTAACCCCACGATCGACGTCGTAAAAGACCCAAGGAGCAGTACGCGGACCGAACGCAACAAAAATACTTTATTTATATGCTAATGTAATTTATATGACGCTTAATGTCTCGTGGATGGTAACGCACGATTCTGTTCCATTCTTTCAGTAGATTACACTACACCGAATGTAACTTTATTACATTGTAGTTAAGGTGGTATTTAGAGTGTGGTGGCCGTCGTGTGTGTCGATGCGATTATGAATGCGCGGTAGGAGGCAGCTTCCATCCCGAGTTTCTTGAAAGTGGGTGTAGGGAGGTTTGGGAGAATCAATAAAAATACGCGAGAAAAGCGTTGATTATACAACGGGAGTTTGGTAGGAAAACTGCTCTTTCAATAATGCCTACTATGAGGCTCGAGTGAAAAGGAACGTTTATTGGCTTAGTGGGACCGATATTGAAATGATGGCGGCTATATTTGCAAGGAAAATACAAAGTCTCCTAGAAATTTGCATTTCGCCGTGTCACGTTATTATTCGCGCGTATCTGTGATTAAAAAAAATGGCATAGCAATCTAATTTTGTATTATCTTATCCTAATAATGAATACTTAAAAGATACAAAAGTGCGTAAAGAAATGCCGAGTTTAACAAGAATTAACGTTATTATAATATTTATTTTCGTTTCTCGTTATTTCGGCATATTTGCACGCGCCATGTGCCATGCCGCGAACTGAAGTTTATGCGGGTAGGTATTTTTGAGAGCAGACAAAGCAGTCTACCCTCATTCTTTCACGTTTGTAGCGTTTAGTGGTGGCCAATGTCAAAATCACAAACCACTCTAAACTCGATTACATAACATAGCACACGGTATCCGCACTATTATAATCATCTATTTTAGGATAAACATATTTCTAAGATTTAAGTTTTTTTGACGGTCGGCGTGACTCATTGATCAGTGACAATGATTTTGGAATTGCGACCCCCGGCTCGTATCCCGACTGGGGCAAACATTGTGAGAAGCATAGCTATTTGGGTCTTAGATGTTGGTATAGGTGGTGTGATTTTGTTTCCATACCTTCCGTGACACAGGGTATCCTAGTGCAGGGGTGTGAGTGTGAATGCGATTGTTAAAAACTTACTGTGTTACCATCATCAACTTTCAAATATACATCATATGACAGCTATCTGTGACCACCCAGTTGCACAGATCTCCATAAGAAATTAAAAAAAATAAGTTTGAGCATTATCTTTCTTTACCGTATGCATTATCTCAGAATCACATCCTTTAACTATACTTGGCAAGCAAAATGATAATAATGGAACATGCATTAGACATTCAAATAAGCTGGAAACAGACTATGCAATGCAGTGATGGACATTCCATCTCGATGGAATTAGCATAAAAATCCGAGAGATGGTTCTGCCTATCTGTTACGTCGCATGCGCGAGCGAACATATCTGAATGATTTGTTGTACGAATTGTTATTTTGAACAAAGCTGCCATTTTATATCGAATTTTATATAATATTATTCCACGGGAGTCATACATTTTATCAGGATAAAAATAAGCCTATGTGCTATTCCAGACTATAATCTATCTCTGCGCTAAATTTCATACAGATCCGTTGAGCCGTTCTGGCGTGATTGACATACATCCAAACTTTGACATTTATAATATTATACTGGGATGCGAATGTGAGTTTGATTATAACAGTTACATGCTGTCACTACTCAAATTATTATTGCAAATGATCCGGCTGTTGTCTTAGGATAACAGATATTAGGCTATGTCGGAGGCCCTTGAGCGGTCTGAAATCTCCGATATTGGGCTGGCCACTAGCCTATCCGCCAACCCGCATTGGCCAGCGTGGTGGTTGGATTATGGGCAACACTCCTCTCTGAGAGGGACGCCGGTGCCTCAGCAGTAGGAACGTATTTGGCTGATTAAGATAATGATTGATGTGTACCTTACCTTTTTTTATATTTTTAACCGAATTAAAAAAAGGAGAAGGTTCTATGTTTTACTGTATATTTTTTTTATTGCACGCTTAAACGATTTCTCCGCCGATTGCTAGCCGATTTCGAACATTTCTCTTTTGTTTGAAAGAGTACGCCCGAGGTCTAAATAGGGTCCGATTCAAATTTTATCAAAATCGGTTTTGCAGATTTTATTATCTCGAGGAAGATACAAAATTAACAAAAATACGGGTGAATGTAGTTGATTGTTCCATTCTTGTCAAAAAATAGTTTGTACTTGTTTATTGCGTTACCAGAAATAAAGTTGTCTATTTTGTGCATTTGTAAAATATTGTTTTAAACTTTTATGGCTTTTCATAATATAACTAGTAATCATGTTATTTAACACGGGATACGCACCATGATTTTGATTGTTATTGAGTTCCCGATGCGTGGTGCGTGGAACCGCGCCGAAATATCGGGAACTCAATAAAAATCAAAATCAAAGTGCGTATGCAGTGTTAAATAATATTTATATAATAATACGTTATGTCGCAGAATACGAAGAAATAACAAACAGCTGATATAAATACAACTTTATAAGGTAATTAAACTTTGAGAATATTTCATTGTCATCATTAAAAAAAATAAAAAATACGTCGTTCGCGAGCTTCATTCGCCCATGTAAGGCAACCTTTAAATGCAGATGTACTGGATCACCAGTCAGATAAATACAGCGCATACAGAGTATATAAATATAAAGTTAAAACGTACATATTTGCGAATTGAATGACTTGGCAGCTGTGCGGTGTATAACTCTGAACACTGGCTCTCGCGGAAATTGAAAAATTTATATTATTTACGAGGTTGTTCGGTTTGTTTTCCTGTTTAGTAATTCTTAGGGGGATTATTATTTTCTTTTTTAACACAGTTGCTCAAAAAGTGGCGTATTGCAGGTACGTATAGTGTAAGGAAAGTGGGCTATTACATACTCGTGCTTTTTCTTTACCTTTTCCGAACTCGTGCGTTCTCTTTTTTTTTTTATTCAAAATAGGCAGGCGTTTGACCACTATCTCACTATTTCTCTCTATCTCTCTTTTCCAACTGTCAAAATAATGTCTATTAAAAAGAAAAACCAACCACGAAATTTTTACTAAAAAAAAATTTTAGAAGTTTTTATGATTCATGCAAATATTTCTAAAAAGAAGCTACTAATTTGTTTCAATATCAGATTTAATGATTTGATTCAATGAGTTAGGTTAAATTTCATTTCATTTCATCTTATTAAATTTCATTTTCATTTCATATCATATTAAAAATTCTACTGAAGACTTGGCTGTATGGGTATAGTTCCCTTTGCCTACCCAAAATGGATGAAGAAAACAAAAACCTCCTGCTTATATTCTTTTACGATTGGCGCCATTTTCTAATAATGTTCTTTGTGAGTTTAGTTGTTTTTATTATTTTATTAAAATGCTTCATTTTTTCGCAACTGTATTAAAAATAGTTGTTCAGTACACGTGCGTCATTGCAACTTGTTCCGACTGTCAAGACTGTCTAGACATTTGTCGGAACTCTTTGTAATGACAGGCTTTCCGGACTCGTAATGAAATATACTATTTCACGCAAATTCAGCGCCTTAGATATTAAAACATAGGTAGCTTCTTACACCACTTGTTATATAATCATAAAGGTGTCAATATTATCTTGCACTTGAAAAGTAAATATCGTACTGATTGTAGCTTAATGGTGATATGAATGGTGAAACAACAGACGGTGTTATGATTAATGCAATCACTTACAGACAAACATGTATTAAGAATATAACCGACTTCAAAAAAGGAGGAGGTTTTTAATATGCACCGTATTTTTTTTTTTGTATTTGTTACCTCAGAACTAGCGACTGGGTGAATTGATTTTGATGATTTTTTTAGTTATTTGAAAGCTGGTGCTTCCCTTGTCGTTTATTCCCTCATTTAAATTTCATAAAAATAACTATCATGGTACCGAGATCGACAAGTTATTTCACACTTTTCAGTGTTGAAGTCGGTTTCATTTTTTGGTATCTTTTTGTACTTTATAGGCCATATCTTTGGCCATTGTCCTAATATTCCGGTTAAGATTGAATACGTACCTAAACTCCGCTACGAACGCTTATATTATATTAAAAGAAAAATAGGAACGCAAACAAAAAGGCACTTTCCTTTTGGTGAGAATTGGGTGTACCTACCTTAGGGTCACTAAGTAGGAACAAAGATTTCTATCGATTTGATGCAATCGATACCTATCTAAACTCGGCACAAAATCCACACACAATCATAAAAATCCTTGTATTAAGGATTTGCGGATTAATTTATATAATAAATATGTGTATTCCTTTTTATCTAAAGACAAGTGCTTAGTGCTCTTGCATAATGATTCTGATATTTGGATTATGAAAAAGAATTCGATGTCTTTAAAATTAGCACTTTTGCCACGTCCAATTAAAGAACTTCTTGACACTCCATTTTTTGCTTCTTTTTCTCTATAATAAGTCTCAAGTGTAGAATAATTAATTAAATTTATGTACGTTTACAAATATGGAGGTTTACTTTAAAAAAAAAACTAAATACCTATAGAAATGTCCAAGTATTGGTCACCTGCAGTAATTTATCGGGTTGTTAATTTGTGTATTCCTTCAATGTTTACTTTAATTTACGAAAGTTATAAAAATTGCCTTTTAAGGAAAAATATTGGGGATACAAATCATTATTCAAATAAGAAGGTCCATTATTGGACCGAATTGAATTGCTGTGATGGAATATTTTTTTCTCGTAAGGTGATGATTCAAACACAAATAATAGGTATAAAGTATTATATTTAATTGTTCTGTTGATCTGTTAATTAAATCTTAAGCGAAGTAGTTTTCGTATTGTTTATTTGGAATCAGACATTTAAGTAATCATAAAGTACTTTTTTTATTTTATCAATGATCCCCCACTAGGATTCCCTGTGTCGCGGGAGGCATGGACACACACAATCAAAACACACAAACACCCAAGATCTGGGAATGACTCCTACACTCATCATACAAATGTTAGCCCCTGCTGGGATTCGAACCCAGAATCCCGCAGACACAGAAGTCATGTCACTAACCAGTGAGCCACGGCGATAATTACATATTTTATAATTTACATAATTTCTAATTTTTATTATCACATAGTACGAGTGTACTTTTGGGCAGATGTATGTATTATTATAAGACACTTCAAACTAATTGCAATACTAGAGCTAAACTACGCTGCCAACTGGTAGCGAACTCAAATGTTACTATCTTTTTTTTTAAATAATATGTTCTTTTGTTGTATAACTAGCGTTAGACCACTATGTTACCTGACGGTCAGTTACAATCATGGACTAATATACTACAAGAAGACTGCCAATCGCCTAAATAAAATCGTACGCTGGAAAAAACCTCATAATTTCAGGCTAAATCTAGATGGCGCTACAGGTTGTGTACATTTTTGTAGTCACAGAACGAGTACCGACTAGATTTAGTAAGTTATCGGCTTATATTCTTTAATCGAAAGTTGATTTGATGTTGATTTGTATACATATTTCAAATGGGGTATATTCCATATTTTTTCTTGCCTTTTGATCGATGGCGCTGCGATTACAAGCCAGGTTTTGTTCAAAATAACGCATCGATGGTTCACTAGATGGCGCATACATAAAAATAAATCGACAGGATATACATTTCAAATTCAAGTTATAGATTAAATCAACATGAAATCAACTTTCCGTTGAAAGAATATAAATCGATACCTTACTGATAGATTGATAGTCGGTACTCGTTCAGTGACTACAACATTTACCAAACCTTTAGTAGCGCCATCTAGATTATGCCTGAAATTATGAGGTTTTTTCTAGCGTACGATTTTCTTTAGGCGATTGGCAGTCTTCTAGTAGTATATTAGTCCATGGTTACAATGTTCATATACAAATATATTTATTGGCACAAAACACTTTTAATACATGATACATTACTAGAACACGTGGATTACTGAAATAACATTTGAGTTCGCTACCAGTTGGCAGCGTACCCAGAATGCAGAATTACCTGTTAAAGCAATACGAGTTCGTTGATTCATATATGTTCCTGCATTTTGATCACGTGTCACATCGATTAAAGCCTTTGATAAGTTTCAGAAATAAGTGTCATTACCAAATGACTTAGTATATCACACAACAAGGGTACGAGCTGATTTCAAACCTTTTATACATACACAAACATAACAATAATTTTCTTGTCAATATATTTACGTGTATTTATTGGATTAAAGGACACTTGCGATCTATGTACATCTATCTATAAATTTTAAAATGAGAGGAGAAAGGGTCAGTGATAGATTTTTTTTTATTTATGGCTATCATAGGGCATATGGCTTGAAGAACTGATGCAGGCGACCTGACCATGATCGCAGGAAAAGGCTGGGAGCGGGCCGCTTCCAACCGGTCCCTGTGGCGATCGATGGGGAGGCATATGTCCACCAGTGGACGTTCTATAGCTGAGATGATGATGATGGCTATCATTTTATTTTATAGTATACAATTTGAATGCATTAATATTTGATATGTTTAAAATGTTAAAATTTAATTGTTTCTACATCCTAAATAATGTCCCAAAGTTTTATTGGCTTTGAAAGACGGCAGATCAACTTACAAACAGCATTGTCCCAAGCAATTAGGCATTTCCTTTGCACGTTTTACGACAAAACTTGAATCCTTATGAGAGCCAGCATCATAACCATATTTAATATTTCAACGCGAACGACAATACCTCCCAATATGGGATCATAGCCGGGTTCTACTCAGAAGTTTACATATTTAGATTGCATTTTTTTAAATTAATAAAAATGCTTATACGGCTCAAACTTTCCTAAAAAAATCAACATAAGTATTTATTAATCAAACAATACATGTGTGATGCGTAATTTGTTGGGAAAACGCGTGTCGTAGCACGCACATTTTTCTAGACAATTTTTTTTTATTCGAGTGGCTTTGTGACACTCAATTTCTCCAATCCATAAAGTTGTAAGAATGCTGACTGGTAAAGTATATAAAGGCTGGTTAAGCAACACGAACAATTTAAAAGGAATGGTTATATAACTTATTGGAAGTGGGATAATTAAATGCTAGTATAACTTTGCGTGTATACACCTTTCCAACATTTTATGTTTCACGATTTCAAGTACTCAATTGCAAAAATAAATTTCATTAATTACTAGCCTACGGTCAATACATTCAGTGCTTCCGTTTCAAAGAATGGGACCTTTCGACTCCAAAATACGAGCCATTATAATCACTCATGATTCTACAGATAAAAAGTTTATCATAAATAGTTATTTATGATAATTGTTCTCTTTAACTATAAAGTGGGTTACCATAGCTACGCTGCTATATTATTACACAGTTTATAGACTTGTTGAGTCTTTACGTTACTCCATTAAACTAATAAATATAATATAATATAAAAATATAATATGGGACAACATTCACACAAGGTCTTCAGGTCCCAAACTAGGCAGAGCCTTTACTATGGTAACCTGATGACATATATATATATATATATGTATACATACTTATATACATATACACACCCAGACACAGGTCAAACAGACATGTTCATACACACAAATGTTTGACCTCTCCGGGAATCGAACCCGGGACCAGCGGCTCAGAAGGCAGAGTGCTACCAACTGCACCAACCGGCCAGTCAATAAATATTTTTTATGTGAAAATAATTGTTGCGAAATATATAAAGAAACATGAATAAATTCAAAAGCCAACTGTACCCATCGTTCGCTTACAATCCTTTCGCGGTAGGACCTGATTCATTCACTTTGCATTTCCTTTGCAAAAAAAAAGGTTTAATATTTGCAGCACGGCGATTTTAAGGAGCTATAAATTTTAGTCATTAGGGCAATAATAAGAGTTGAGTGTTGTCGCGGGAACAGGATGTTATAATGCCTTTTGTCTGTCTGTCCGCATCTTGCATACCAATGATTTTAAAACATACCTACATTTTTCCCCCGATTGCAGTATTATACACCTTAACAAGACTTTTCATTACCCTGTAAAACAGGCTGCTTAGCAAGCAGCTGCAAGACATGAAATTTTGAAATGATATCGTTAAAGACTTATAGCGCGTGTGCAAATATGCGTATTTTATTATTTGCATAAGCCAATTTGTTTTATTAAAGGATTCACATATACATTTCAATCGGAAAATATATCCGTTTTAAGTGGATGAACATAATTGATTTCTGCCGTTAAAACAACTGTGGATGACATTAATTTTTAATCTTTGTACGATATTATGATGATTTGAGATCTTAAGGCCGATGGGGTCGAAAGGTTTCCGAGTGAAGACCAAGGACAAACGCAAGCTCAGCATAGGACGTCTGCCGAAAGGGTGGACAAACGAACTGACTAAGATCGCGGGAAAGGGCTGCGTGCTTCCGACCGGTTCTTGATGTGGAGATAAATGGGGGAGGCGTATGTTCATCAGTGGACGTCTTTTCGCTGATTGATGACGATGTGATGAATTTCAGAAGCGACGATAACGTCGCGTTGCTTGCGGTATCTGTCAACCTGACAGTCTCTGATTCGACCCCTACCCCCGGTCAGAACTTCGCTGTTTTTTATAGTTTTTTTTTCAAGGATCAACCAACAGTTTCACAATATACTTACTTATGAATAAAACTTATTTAATAATAGATTGATTGTGAAACAAACATCGTCGACCACAGATTAATAGTTCTTTTATATATAACTTCGCTGTAAGAAGCATTATTATCATATCCACGGCATGGCGGTAGAGTATCCTAGAACCCACCTAGATAGCTACCACCAACAAAGTTGAAAAGCTGTACATCAATTCTAGGTGTACTATAATCCCACCTTTCAGCATATAGTCACCGACACAAGTGGGTCAAACGTTAGATCAGGTACCTACAGAAAGTCATGCACCATCTATTATTATTATTATTATTATTATTATCTGTGCGTAAGTGAAAAACTTACACACGGATGCTGTAGTACCATTCAAAAATATTAAAAATTGACCTTAGAGCAGCGTCTCTACGCTGCTCTAAGGTGGTGTATTACTAGGCGAATGCCTAGTAATCCACTTGATACGATTGATTGATCCTACTTCCAAAAAATGTATCGCTGAATTAAACCTAGGTGGCAAAACTCAATGGTTTTTATGCACAACTACATCAAAGCACTAGATTCTTGACACTGCTGCCATCACTGCACACAACAAGACTTAGCGTTTCATTAAATACAAATTGAAATGAAACAGAGGTAGTATGGAAAGAAACTACTTGGTATATATCTGATATATATGTCTTATTTCAAATCTCACAAGTGTTATATTCTTAAAAAAGTGTATCTGTGAAATGTACGTGATAGAAATGACAGGTATGCAAAAAAGATCAATATTATATGTGACGTTGACTTGACAGATAAAAGACTCATGCATTGCAGTCATTCACAAGTTCACAACCTAACATTAGATATTACCATCAGAATCAAACAAAAAGCCAGCGTAGCGTTAGAAACACTCACGGTAAGGCACCGTGGAAAATCTTAATGACACAGAGAAAGCCCCGACGACTGATTCGCGGCTTTTGATAACTTATTTGATCACTTTATGATTGCGAAAAAACCAGGTAACATGCAAATCATGCATGTTAAGGCGCACATAACGGCAAATGGTGCAAAACCGTGGAGAAAATCTTGTACATCTTCATAACGGAACATATAGTAACCATAGCACACAACTTGAAAGGTAAATGACTCAATAATGGATCACAAGACATAAGTTACATCAAATCACCAGTAAATAATGAATCGGTGGTCCAAGAGTAAAGAACCCATTGAGAGATCCCACGTGAGTCATTTAGGCGTAAAAATAGCATTATAAATTTTAACAGCAGTAGTACTAAGGACACGTTTATAATAAGAATAGGTTAATTTAAATAAAATGTAGGAATTAGCATTCTCCAATGTGCGCGGATCTTTCCATTGTTTTCGCTAAATGACATCAAAGTTGTGTCGGCGATGTGTGTTAGCATGTGAAAAAAAGTTGCTCGCTATTCTTAGAAAAATGTAGAACTAACAGGTGCACACAGATCCCATGAGCGGTTTTGAATATTTAAGTCTACTTTTCCTATTACCTTAAGAACGAAGTTTGTAAAAAAATATGAATATTTTTTAAATTCATAAATCGGTTTTACTTTTCAAGTTTAAAGTGTTTTGAAAAGAACAGAGTAAACAAAAGAGGTTAAAATATATGTAATATTCTAGCTAGAAAAAATGCACCAGACGCTCTGAATTATGACCGGTGTATTAAGGTTTCGTTGCTATAAGTAAAATATTTCGTGAAAGTTCACTACCTAGAATATATCATGGTCACTGGTGCGAAACGCCAAGTATTAACAATCAATACCTACTCATACTATATTTTGGCATCATGACATCATCGGTACATGAAACAAAAAGAAATTTCTATATCAGCACACATAAAACCCGCACTATATGATAAAACTCTTTAAACATTATTAAAACTAATTACAAACTAATTACTAGTTTAATTATTAACCAAATGGATTGTTTGATTGATCCATAATTTTATTGTGATGAAGCATTAATTCACAATTCACAGCTTTAGAAAACGATAATTTTTCACTGACTTAACCTTTTTGTAATGTTTGACTGACTAATTTGTAGGTATATTTTAATTTAGTTCTTAATACAAACTTAATTCCAAATTAGGCTTTTTAACTTTTAAATTTATTAATTAACCGGGAAGGACCTAATTATTGAAACACAGGACTTTTGGCCTAGTTTAATAGTTATTGCCACTTTTAATATGGTACTGTGAAAAAAAAGATTTATTTATTTATTCATTCGGAATGTGCCTGATAATAGAAGTTATATTTTTACCCCTTAAATCCAAGGAGCTCTTGATCCATAGACTAAACATAAACGCTGTGTCGATCATGTAGATCAAAGGGACCCACCTTGAAACGTTCCACATAAATTAATTATTATTTATGAAAAGTGAGTTGAAGGCGTCACGTTTCAGACAAAAAAGGAGAATAAAAACGTAAAATTGGCGGAAAACATTAAAAAATGTAGGTGATATTAAAAATAAAATGAGACAAGGTATGCGGGACCCATTGTTATAGTGACTGTGTCGTATTCTGTACCCGCTGTTTGGGTTACAGTCACGTTTTCATGTAATGACAAATCTGCTACTATTGTTACTGCTACTGTTGACTTTTTTTAACTCCAAGGTTCTCATTTTGAGTAACAATGCAAACGTGCCAATAGGTCTATTTATCGGTATTAATTGATTTAATGTGCGATTACCTTGAACGTACCGAGTTGATCTCTAGTCGTACTAATTATTTATTACAAAGCATCTATCAGACAACGTAAAACGTATATTCCGTCTTAATGATTTACATAAAAAAAAATTTCGTTGTCTTAATTTATTTTTGGGCACGTCGCTCGAAACAATTCAGTCTAGAAACGCTAATGGTTGTTGGACAGGTCAACGAAAAAAATTTTTTAACAAAAAATGGAACCGACTTCAACACTCAAAAGTGTGAAATAACTTGTTGAAGTTCACACAAAAGTAACTATCATCACAATATAGTGCACATGGTACCGACTTCGACAAGTTATTTCACACTTTTGAGTGTTGAAGTCGGTTGCATTTTTTGTTAAAACATTTTTTTTTTCACCCTTTTCAGTGACCTGTTGCTACTCACGGGATGTCGATGTCTTCAACCGCGACAATAATATCATCAAAATACGCGTAGCACTTTTCAGTTATTGGAGTATAATTCAAAAACCGCTTGTCCGATTTTGATGAAAGTTGAATGGGACCACCGAAAGTATACTCTATTTAACAAAAAAAAATCATCAAAATCGGTTCATAAACGACGAAGTTATCCGCGAACACACATAAAAAAAAAACATATATACGGTCGAATTGAGTAACCTCCTTCTTTTTTGAAGTCGGTTAAAAAAAGACCACGCGCTTACCTATCCGATAGACATAATAAAGTCGCTAATTGAACTGTCTATAACCAAAGCTGTTGAGACCGCCGAAGACTTAAGCACGTGGAAGAATATAGTGCATAGAGTGACCACCACTGCAAACTAAACACGACCTTAAGAAGTGAAGATTACTACACAGAAGAAGGAGATTCTCTTTCTAGCGTAGTTTTTTCGTAAATCTGTGCTCCATGTGTTAAAGTAGACTGACATTTTTATCACTACTACATTCACGGCTTAACAGGTGCCGATGATATACAGAGACTCGAGGGTGTTTACAGGGAGAGAGGGCGGGATAAATCCTGATGAGTGTTGATATATATTCCAAGTGTGTACTTTTCAGATAACCTCAAGGGCTCAAAAAACTAATCAAATTTTTAAGCTTTTTAATTTCCTTTCTTCTGGTTTAAGACATAGTTCAAGCGCATTTATCGTTACCGCGATAATTTTTGATAAAGAGAAAATATCGTAGTAAACATTTTTAAACTAATAAATTGAAAAATTAATTCAAATTTATCTCAATAAGAATTAACCCTCATGGACTGCTCTCATATGTGGTATTTATTTGAGTTTATTAATATATGTAAGATATTTTTATTTTTTTATTTTTTTTATTCACAATAGGCAGGCGTTTGACCACTATCTCACCTGATGTTAAGCAATGATGCGGTCTACGATGATTCACGCCTGCCTAGAAGATACCTGTTCACTCGTGACTTGAAGATGCCCAGATTGTATTCATGTGGAAACACAGACTTAGGCAATGAGTTCCACTCGTATATATATATTCAACCAAAGAAGCTGAAAAGATTGTTGGTGTAGCAAATGTTCAAGCCTTCATATAAATTTACAATCAAAGACTCGATCTCAGCCCACGGAAAAAATGCTGTAAAAAATTCTCAAGATTAATTTTAGCTAAGTTGGCTCGGGTGGTTTGAAAATAAAACAACAAAAAACACACAAGGCAATAAACCCGTTAAGCATTTATAAATTTACAAAGATGCTTATTTTTGTTCTCTCTCAAAACGGCAATACGTATAATGCAGTAGCTGTGTCATTTAGGCAACTTACAAACGGTGTCACAGAAATTCACCGCAGTTAATTTTTCAATTACGCTACTATCTTGGGCCAGAAGTGAAATCCGCCGTCGCCCTCAAACCATGGATGCGTGTAATTGCGATAATTTGCCAATTAAATGTTCCATTGATGTAACGGTTATCAGTAACTATTATATCAACTGTGGCAACAGACGAAACAGGGCGTAATGTATAATTAATCCTGCCATAGATGTGTGTGTGAAAACGTCTGTGTATTCCAATCTTGAATAATTGCAGGTTGTTACTATCAATTAGCTGTTCGTATAGTACGACTTTGCAAACTGTTTGAGTCCGTCAATCGCAATATTACAAGAAGCTTTAATTACTGGGTCACGAAGGGCCCATTAGAGTTCTCATTAACTGACTAATGGTTGTGCAAACAAATAGCGATGGGGGAAACACGCGACCATGACTTGTGAGCGTTCTTCGTCATTGTATACTCTAGCGAACTCCTGTAATCGAGTTAAACACCTGTCAACAATGATGTTTTACTAAAGATGACGTATATTCATACTTACGTATGTACATATACGTATATACGTATATACATGTGCCGTGGTGGTACCGGCCTAGAATAGTACTCCCCCATCTCTTCTCGTGGGTGCCGTAAGAGTCGGCTAAGGGATCACGTACCAGAAGGTGGGCAGCAGCGCCTTCTGAGGATTGTAAATCATACTGCGCTCGCCAACCCACATGCCAAGCGTGGCGAGTATTGGCAAATCCTCCCTATATGGGGGAGGCAAATGTCCAGCAGTGGACGCACATAGCTGAGAGAAGAAGAAGAATATTCATACTGCGCGGTGCCCAGATTTTGTTCCTTTACGACATAAACATGCTTACTGCGACAGATAATACGGTACAAATAATATAGAAAAGGATAGATATATGTTTAGACTTGCGCTTAAAATACGCGTCGCAATGAAAATTACTACAATTGACTTAATTTTGCCGCCTCAGTTTCCGCGCGCTTATGCGACATCTACCTCATATAAACATATAATATCATTGCCTGTCAATAAGACAAAAGTTCGTTTAGCAGTTTCAAGTGTCATCATTATCCTACTCATTTATAAATGCGAAAGTTTGTGTTTATGTTTGTTACTTCTTCACGCTAAAAAGGCTACACCGTTTTCGATGAAATTTGGTATGGAGATAGCCGTGGATTAACACATAGGCTTATTTTAATCATCACCATCATCACCGTTTTTCATCACCACGCGAGTAAACCGCGGGACGCGGGTAGTTTGTGAATAGACAAGCTATTTAGAAAGTATCGAATATTGGATTTTGTCAATTTATATTGCATGCACTAAATTCTTAAACGTTTATCTTATGCTTTGTCTTTTTTTAAGCGACTGCCAAAAAAAGAGGCTCCATTATAATTTTTGTCAGGTTTTTATACAAAAACTATTGAAACCATGCAAAAATAATTATGACCTATATCTTTAATTCACTTAAACTAATGATCGCTTTCTGTGCATTCGTCAATTACTTATAATGTTTATGTATTATTGCCTGTCTCAATCATCAAGCCAAAAAATAGCTTGATTTTATGTTTTAATAATAATAGCCGTGTATAGTACCTACTGTACTCTGTTTAGAAATATCGCGGTATGTAAGCTGTTGTGGCAGAAATCAGCAATTAAACAGCTATTCTTGGCGATACGAGGTAATTGACATTTGCGTGAACAAATTGGAATACCTACCAGTTTCTGAATATGCATAATCATAGTGATTGTGAAAGAGTGCAAATGTTGTTGACAAAACATTTGCAAATGGTCAGTAATACTGTTTCCTCAAATTTATTAAAACTAACTTTGAGTGCGTGTTGTTAATAAATCGATCTGGACTTAATCGCGTGAAATGTAGGTATACATCATCATCATGTCAGCCATATTTTTAAGAACTTTTGATACGCACAGTTAACTATAAAATACATCTGTTATTAAATCAAACGGGGCTTAATCGCGAGAAGACTCAAGAGTCTTCTCGTGACCACGACCAATGCAACTTGGTCGAAACGTCGAGGTAAATAAATTACTAAATGTTTTTCTCGCGATTAAGCCCCGTTTGATTTAATAACAATGTGTTCGAATCGCGAATGTCTAAAAATTACAAAAAATACATCTGAATCTGAATATGAAAAAACAAAAAATGTTTAGAGTAACGTAGAAATTTTTTTTTTCTCTTACTTTGCTTGTACGAGACGATTAACAACTATGCAAAACGATGTTCATATGTTTGTTTCATTCAATTCTAAATAGTTAAGTCGTATTTGAGGGAAATCAAAGAAGCTAAAACATTTGTGTAATTAGGTATATTTTATTGATTACGCAATTTTCAAAATTGAGGATGGATCCTGGCCGAGTAAATAGTAGAAAGTGCCCTGATATCTGTCATATTAATTAATGGTCTTATTTTGAATATTAAATAAACTTTTTCAGCAATATAAAAACAATTCTTAAAATACGCCAACAAAAAAATCCAGTGACTATCACAAAAGAAACAATCCAGTTTTAATTAAAGCCAGAGTTACATCTGGAGAGGTCATGAATAAAGGAACTAGTGAGGGGGCACTTTTGATTTGATACACTTATTGTAAATCCCGTTGCTTTTGCTAAATAAAAGGAATGTACAAAAGAACTGGTTCTTAGGACAAAGCGCCCTCATAATGAGGCCAGCATATTGTAAGAAGAGCCCTTAACGTCGAGTCCGAAACTGCGACAATATGTTTTTTTATAATGGGAGCAATTTCTGGCTCTTCTCGCCTGTCACACTCCGTTGACTTTACGATATGGTATAAAATTACTGCCCTTATAATTTTTATAATAAGTTTGTATTCATTTTTATAATAATTTATTTCAAATAATTTGACTGGCCGGTTGGCGCAATTGGTAGCACTCTGCCTTCTGAGCCGCCGGTCCCGGGTTCGATTCCCGGACAGGTCAAACAATTGTGTGTATGAACATGTCTGTTTGACTTGTGTCTGGGTATGTATAAGTATATACATAAGTATGTATTTAAGTATATATATATCAGTCATCAGGTTACCATAGTACAGGCTCTGCCTAGTTTGGGACCTGAAGACCTTGTGGGAATATTGAAGAAAAAAAAAAAAATTTAACATGTTTATAATAAGAAGAGAACAATAGCTATGTATTTTTTTTGCATATTATGTCATATTTATTTGTTTTTAGAATATTATTGAAATAGTTATGACTACATAGCGTTGAACATATACGCAAACTATATTTTGAACAATATTGAACACAGTAAGAATGATTCCATGAGTCATAGACAATTAATATAATAGCATTAATAAATTGTCTATGTTTCCTGGCCCTTGGCATTTGGTCTCAGATCTAATAATTGACGCTGCCTAGTCGGTTCGGGAAATCCCTCAGCGGACTGGTGCTCTCAGTGAGTAAGCAGCCTAATAGAATATTTATTATTTGGGAGTTTCATTTGTGTTAAATAAATATAAACGTCCATTAACACACTTATAAATATAAAAAAATCTTCATAAACGGAAATGTATATTAATCTTTAATCTATAATATTATCAGAAATAGGTACCACTCATCCAGTGGAAAAGCCAAAAAAGGTGCCGATTAAAAACATTTCGGCCTTGTATTTTTCGAAATAAAATAAAAGTGACCCAGAAAGTCCCAAATATTTTTATCAGCATTGATATAATTTAGTTACAATCGAATTTAAAATAAAGATAGTATTTATAGAGATTCGGAATTTGGAAAAAGCTGCTAGAAAGAGCATGAAAAGTATTTACACTGAATTTAGATGTAACCTAAGAAAACAGTAAAAGAATTACAAAGCGATTGATTGTTCTAAAAATATCATATAATATATATATATATAATAAATAACCAGACTAATATTATAAAGGCAAATGTTTGTTTGTCTGTTTTCCGTTCGTCGTTTGTATGCTTTATACTCCTATACGCGAAAACGGCTGTAGGGATTTGCATGAAATTCTGAGTGAAGATAGCATATACCCTGAAATAACACATAGACTACTTTTTATCTCGGAAATAACTATACTGTAGCTGATATTTATATAGGCATCGCACCGCAAATTGATTTCATTATTAGTTTCAATGTCTAGTGAGAGTTACAAAGAGTTGATAAATTAAGCCCTATAGTTTATTTAGTTTTTTCAGAATACATAGTTAATTTAGACAAACATCTACATTCATCGCACAAATGTTTGCCCTCGCCGGGATTCGAACCCGGAGATACTGAAGTTATGTCACTGACCACTGCGCCACGGCGACCGTCAATATGATTATGTATGCTCTCTAAACCGCCGCAAACAACTAAATGAAGATGTAAAAGACATCACGAGTACTATAACTTAATATTCATTAATATTTAAAGTTATTTTATGAAAACTAACATGACGTTCAGCTAGTTACAAGGCCAACGCAAAAGAAAAGTATTTGCATAGGCATTGAAGTTATCAGTACAGCAATCGGGAAGCGTATCTTTAAATACTTTAGATGCTGTTTGCAGCGGCATAATGGTCAATTTGCTATAAACTCTTTTTGACAGAAGCAACTGAATTATTGCAACTGTCGCTAGGAAAGCGTGAGAAGGCAACAATGTTGGCCAGCTGTACCCATCAAGCTCCATTAACACTGCTATCAAGCACTTAGAAACGTAACATGTCACTATAAACAATAATGCTCAATATCCCGTCTTCGACTTCCTTATTTTATTAACTGATATCGCAGTGGAATCGTTCAATCAGTGGACAATGCTCCACGCTCCAATCTCGACTATTTAGCGCGGGCAATGGGCCTCAATTAGGATATAGCGGATATGCGGGCCCCTTCCTATTGGGTGATTGTGGACAGCTAAAATGTAGCTGTTGCTTTGTAAATACAATTTTTGTTATTAGTTTTATTAAAACTTATAAAATGATTAAAATTAGATAGATCTTTAATAATAACATCTGCTTTCTTTCCTAATAATGGTCATCGTAAAGTTCTCCTTATGACAATTCCATGTCTGCCCTTGAAAGTGTGACGCTCATTTTTACACTTGGTATTCTGTATTATTTAAAAATATTTGAGCTAATACTACAAGGCCAGTTACAGTCAATTTCGTCGTTAATAATCCAATAACAATGTACGTTCTATTGTTACGATATAACTTTTTACATTTACGTATTATAAGTGGCGATCGAAATATTTACATAATAGTTTTCCCTATTTTATTGCTGCCCTCGGTGAGCTGAAGCTTAAGTGAGTCCGAGTCTATAAGGGCAATGAAATAATTTTAACGTTAATTATTCCGTTATATTTATGGATATACATACTATAATTTTTGAGGAATGATATCATCACTTATTTGCAAGACGAAATTTCCATTGAAAAGACATCAACGAGTGTCATAAATCAGGTGGATGACACAATAATGTTTAGAATGATTTTATATTACCATTAATATTTTAAAACAGTTCTGATTTGAGTATATGTTATGCTGGGTGTTGCTGAGTTCTAAAAACATAACAAATAACAAATGCACACGCGGAAGTCCAGATATCCAAATTTAAAAAGAATTCGAATAGTATGCGACATTTTAAGCACCGGGCGTTAATTCATGTCACTGATTCTTTGTAGAAATCAGAAGTTTAATTTAGTAACAATACATTGATTTATTATTATTTCATGTATTTTCCGTTAAATACATCTACTAATTAAATACTGCCTTAGGATGTACTAAAGATATAACCTATATTTATAGCTAGATATATCCACGTCAAATACCATCATGGGTACCAAAGGCGGTCATAAGTCAAAGACATACAATCTAACGAAGCGACGGTATCTGTGGCAGCTTGGATTAATCACAGATTGTATGTATATTTTATAGCTTACAATTTGATCTGATCTTTACAAAATTTGGCAGGAATAGTCGCTACTTTCGATAGAATTTCTAAGTTTGCATTTGGGAGTTATATTGTTTTTTTTTAATATAACGACTCAAATAGTAGATATAAAGTTAATACAACTACACAAGATAAAGCATTGCTATTCAAGCAAGCAATGCTGGCAGAATTTTGGGAACTTTGCCCTCTGGTAGCGGTTTAATAGACTAGTTTATTAATATTTTTTATTTCAGATGAAAGACGTTTTACTGCACAAGTCACGTGTACAGTTGTCATCACAGACAAGATTTTAATAATTTTTGTACACTTTTTTATTGTAAACGTTTTTTTTCAGTAAGCTTCAAAATTGTTATAACATGAATGTTTAAAAATGAGTAAAAAACGGCATATATACAAAATCGTATTTTGGGACATACCACTCGTTAGATGAATCTAGAATTACTAAAGCCAGGTATGTTATTTAACATAAATAAAACTATCTGGTGGTTGTCTAGGTCATTTATTGCAGACCTAAATAAATATATATTTATATACGCATTGAAAATCATATTCACACCCCCGCACTACGATCACAATACACAAACATCCAAGACCCGAGAAAAAATATGTATGCTCATCACAGAATTGTTTTCCCCAGTTGGGAATCGAACCGGTGTCGCGACTCTACAGTCAGTGTGACTGATCACAGAGCCACGACGACAGCCAAAGGATGAATCCATAAACAGGTGATTTGCTTACATCTTCACAACGACAAAGGGTTATATGAGTATGACGTATTGCTGCCCAGAAATCCATAATTTAGAACGGCACTGAAACTTTTCCACGATGAATTTTGTGTAAATAGGCATCGAATGGAAACGTACCAGTCATAAATACATCTTACAGTCAAATCTTTAAGGTAATTTGTGATGATTTTGTTGCTCATTTTAAATGCAAAGAATATAAAGTACTCACAAAATCGTATACCAATAATGGTGGCAGCTGCAAATCAAGAATATCTGACTACACAAGTGTCTGTTGGCGACAACAATCCACTGTTTTGATTAATATTAACAAATATTGTGGGCAATAATTGTGAACACTTAACTTACGAAGCACGTGACTTTACTAGTACTATCTTTATTTAACTTATAACGTTATTTTCATAACGAAAATGGGAATAATAATATGGGAATATCTATAAAACTCAAATTAAAAAAATAATCTAGATTCAAGTCTATTGAGCAGAGTTCCCAAAATGCTGGCAGCATTAATCTTTGAGCAAATTAATGACCATCATTTTGCCACGAGTTGTTTCGATAAGTTGTATATTTAATAGTATTATTATATTACATAATTACTAAGTATTTTTATTTTGAAATTTGTGAGTAGCATTTGCTATTGTTTATATATAAAACTTATACAGATTGTTATTACCAATCACTATTATAATTATAATAAATAACTATAATTACAATTATAAAAAAAAAACAACAAAATTGTTCCGGTTAGAAATTGTACAAAGCAGCGTGTGTTCAAATGCAATTTGGTTCCCAAATTGAACTGCTATAGTTACATGTATTATATAACTATACCAGTTGACCAACTATAGCAGAGGTATAGGAGGAGTAAGGATGTATGTTATATATATTGGTTATGCTATACACTATATTCTATATCAACAGGAATGGAAGAGATTGAGTCCCAAAATGAAGTATTCGTCCTAGTGTGGAATAGAGGGCACATGGAATCGTCATATTTTATGTTAATTAATGAGTTGTGGTGACGAAGATGTAGTAACTAAGATTGAGAAATGTATGTTAACTTGGTTTGGTCATGTATAGAGAATGAACGAGATTGACTAAGTGTTGGAAGAGGAATAACTACGCAGACGTTCCGAAATCAGATTGAGGAAGTTCTAGGAACGGTTTAGAGTACTCTTGACCTGGCGTCAAGAGTACTCTAAACCGATGCTCTTGTATGGAAGGTGTGACGAGCGTGGATGAAGTGAAATAAGTGTGTTGGGGTTGTAGAGTCAAGAAATAAACGCTTACTAATGAAACTATTTACTTTACTTAATAATAAATTCACACAAGGTCTTCAGGTCCCAAACTAGGCAGAGCCTGTACTATGGTAACCTGATGACTGATATATACTTATACATATACTCATATACATATACACACCCAGACACAGGTCAAACGGACATGTTTATACACACAAATGTTTGACCTGTCCGGGAATTGAACCCGGGACCAGCGGCTCAGAAGGCAGAGTGCCAACCTACTGCGCCAACTGGCCAGTCAATGACTTAATATGTTAATTTTCTTCGCTTTTGTGTAAATATGTGTAGGTACTAAGGCTCTTACCCTATAGTCCCGCTGTAGCTGTAATGTTTTTATATATCCTTTGTTGTTCGATAGAATCTAATATTATATATTTAGGACACGTAAGTCATTCTCTGTTTTTATGCTGTTTCGTGAACACTTACGTATAATACAGAATAGTTAAAAAAGTAAGAATGTGCTTCCAGAGAGCTCATTGAAAATGCGAAATTTGTCACCGGCCAAGCCTTATTTGCAAATTCGTCGATCCTAGGACTCGATAAAAATATATTATCTTGATTGTTTTCAAGTTTAATCCGGATGGCGCCTATTGTTTGTCGTGATGCTTTTTATGATTCAAAGTTTCTTTAGAAGCAATGCGAGTTCGATTTTATTATATTCGGTAACAGAGTTAAAATGCAGAAGAACCATTTTTCTTTACATCATGTAGGTACTGACACCGATAATTACTGAAAATCTTTAGGTATCGGAGTGTACAAATGTCCATCGTATCTTTATAATTTTATATTATGGCTTATAATAACCTGAAAGAAGCCTATCCACCAGCTTAACAGATGACGAGCCAGGCTGGTATACGAAACTGAGGATTTGGGGCATCATTTAATTGTATTGGCGAAGTTTGACACTCGTTACACTTTTAACCGACTTCAAAAATGGAGGAGATTCTCAATTCATCGGTATCTTTTTTATTTATGTTCACCAATTACTCCACCAATTATGAATGGAATTTGATAATTATTTTTTGGTCACATTAAAATTTGGGATCAGGTAAAAGTTTTATTAAAATCCTTCTAGTAGTTTTATTTTTAGATCAAATTACCTGAAAAATATGCCCCTCAAGTAAAGCAATTAAGGCAATTTAAGATTATCCCCATTTTCCCATTCCCCAAACTAGAACTCGTATTAAATGTTTACATGCAAGCAATAGGCGAGCGTAATACTGTTGTATATTTAAGCCAATAAGACGGGTAAAATGAGGATTCCATTGAAATGGATTTATATAGTCTGTTCCGCTTAAAGTATTTAAATTTTGTTCCAAATGTATTCTGCCCATCTCTAGCCGAAACATTTTTGCGAACGGTACACCACGTATAATTACCGCTGATCCACCCAGTTTGTTGGCTGTCTTTGTTAGCGAGGCGATTAAAATAATAATCACGACTTTGTACATAATGAGACATTCTCTTCCCGTTGTTTATTAACAGATAATGGCGTGTCTGTAAACCCGTACTTAGTTTGCTAGTAACCTGCTATTTCACGAGATTAACTACCTAGCAGGCACTTGAACATGATTCAAGTTGACAATCATCAAGCGGTGCAAGATTTGAAACATGCAAGTACGAATTTAATATTTAACACTGAAGAAAATTTTCGAAACTAGGTGCTCTATGACATATTAATATAGAACATTGTAATACGGCTAACGAGTGAAATTAATTGCCTAATTCTGTATTGCTATATAGATTCAATAGTGGTATCTTCAAGTCCGAATGAATGGGTATCTTTTAGGAAGGCGTGATTTATCGTAGACTGTATCATCACTTAATATCAGATGAGATAATGGTCAAACGCCTGCCTATTCTGCATATAAAACAAGTTTTTTTAAATGTGTCGGTACCGATTAACGTCGGACTTTAAGGGTATGGTTAAAATTGTCATCGAACACCGTGTAAAGATGATCAAGGGGTTTAAATTAAGACAAAATTTCACCAATATATACTTTAAAAAGTATCTCGTAACTGGTTTATTTATATATAACAATATCACAAAACTCAATTACAATTCATTATAATTCAATAACAACGTTACCAAGAAATGAACCAATTAAAACTGAAAACCAAACTATATTGCCATAACATGCGCACTACCATTTTGATTTAAGCACGCCACAGGTTCCACATTCGAAACACTCAAACGGAAAATACGTCATACAGTGGATACCACAAATCAATTTGACAAATTGAAACATGACTGTATTCAGCTCGTTTTTCAAATCTTACTGACTGGGTGACTGAACTTGTAATTGGCCGCCGCTTTCATTTGACACGCCAAAGACCGCAGTCACGATCTTCGGTGCTAAGAGGAAATACCTGGTCTACCTAACTATCTGGTTGTTCGACACTTTAATTAGAACATGGTCTATTATTATATTACTGATTTAAATAAACCACTTAATTGTCTGTTTGTACGTTCCAACGTTCACAAATGCCATTCGCGTTTTATTATACAAATTGTTCGCAAAGCGATTGAAATAAGGATTTAAAAACTAAAATCCAATCGGGAGGGTAGATTCAGGTCTTCATTATCTCGAATCCTATTAACTTAACTTAGTAAACGTTTACGAATTGCTTTGTACTTATATGCTGTAAGTATTGTGCGTAGGAACAGTAATTATGCGGCATTTATGAAGAAATTGCCAATTACAAAAATTGGTATTTTGGTTAAAAAAATCACTTCAAGATGCAGAAACCCACTATTCCGGTCTTCTCTTGACCGCAATCTGTGTAACATGATTAAAAGATAGAAGTTCGTCAATATCATATTTTTATATTTAAATGTGTGCAAACACACCTGGTAGTCTAAATAAAACATAGCTCTTTTGTTTCAGGATCAGAACAATATCTGAAGAGAAAGATGATTTGTTTTTTGGAGAACAGAATCCATAGAGCCTAATAGGGGTTATTTAAAATCATTATCAAGAATCTTCACGAGATACAAAAGAACTATACACATACAATAATATCGTTTTTGTGGTTATCGCCTAGTTCAAGGATATCTCATACTCTGTGCATTTTTTTTAAACTGTATAGATCTAGCCTTTGACCACTATCTCACTTGATGGTCAGTGACGATGTGGTCGAAGATGTTATCACGCTACACCTAAAATGCTCACTGGCTTTCAAGGACTGCTGCCTGAACATACTATGTGTTTGGTGACAGTTTTTCAAACTTGAGGGTGGGTGGTTTTAAGTGTAGGCAAAAGCTCGACCCGAGGTGAACTTGATAACGGTGTTACCTTCACCGGAAGCTCAAGCTGTTGTTGGGGATCGAACCAGTGTCCGTCGGTTTGATAGCCGACGCTCCCCCCCGCTGAGCTATCATCGCTTCAATTTAATATATGTCCTAGGCCCGATAAGTAGAATCCAATATATGGAAATCTCGTTTCCCAGTGTTTGTTACCGAACTTCTCCGAAACGGCTTGCCTGCTTTTCATATATTTTTTTATGTAGATTTCGTAGGTCTGATAGTGAAAAATACTTCACAATCTACGTAAAGTATTTTTCACCCTCTTACCCCTGCCCCCCATTTTTTTATAGCACTGTTAGTATTTTTCAATGAACAAATATCCAAATAAAATATCCAATAATTTAACCGTCGATCATTGACCTGAAATAATTTAAATTAAGTGTCGTGTCACTTTGACATTTAGATAATTTATATGGTGGAACAACGTTTGCTAGGGCAGCTAGTAGGTGGGCACAGGGAAGGCCATTTAGAGGAGTCGATATGTGCAAGTTCGAAATTACAAGACATACAAAAATCTATTCTTCGGAAGCATGTCATCGATTTAAGTGAGAAGAAAAACTGCATGTATAGATTTAAAAAAAAACCCTTGTAGGTATTCAATTCAGGATTCGAACCCTGTTGTATTATAGAAAATCTTACATTTATTCATCTTTAATTATTTCTATTTCAATATCAATCGGGTATTTCATAAGCAATAAATATTACTGATTTAAAACATGATATCTATAATGAATAAAACGCATTGTATTGCGTTTCTTTTAAAAACGACCCTTTTTTCCTTTGACCACTGCCTGCGTGATAATGGATCATAGAACGTAATTGTAAAAAATTTAGCAAAATTGATATATCACTTTATAATCAATCTGTACTAAAAAATAAATACATTCAAGACAATACAATAGACACACTATACGGTATAATTAATTTTAAAAAAAACTGCTGGTACTGTTTAGGCTTTTATAAGTATAGGTTTAAAAAAGTTATAAATTCAGGCGTCATTTCTAGAAAATGTTGCCATTTCAGATTCTGACTGCACTGAAGACGCGATGTACAGGAGGCGAAGCAAGTGTCGAAAAGATTCCGGTTACGTAAATTACATGTTCATACTACATATCAGTATTCATGCGGCATAAATAATGTATAATTAATATAATTTCGAATACAAACAGGTAAATAGGACCTTCTGTTCAACAATACAACAGTCAGTATTAAATTTAACGATTCTAAATGAAATTGTAAGCATCTTCGTTGCTTCAATGATTTTATATTTCGTTTTTGGGGTTCCAATAATTGTGTGACAAATTAGAGAAGTCTAGATAATGTGTAAGATAATTGCCTGTGTTTCCACCAAAAGGCACCTCGCGGTGCTAACTACTCCGTAACGGTTATGTTATTACGGCCGACCGCGTGTCGCACAACAAATTTGAGAGAAAACAATATGGCGGCCATTGTAAATTACCATATTTTTAGTAAAATTGACACTTCGCTATTATCTACCGGTCGGGCACCGCAGCCAAGTCAACGCCCTCGAACCATCCGGATCTAATTACGTTGTGTCATTAACGTCAGAGACGGCACGTCCGCCTAGGAAATGGAATCGAATCATTAGTAGTTTGATTACAAAAAAGGCTTAATAGAAATATAATAACGGCCGACTGAGAAGAAATTGTAAAAAGATTGTAGAGCGATCCAATAATTGGCGGTTATTTGTCGATACGGTTTGGAGCGAGTAATGGGTTGGGACGCCCCGACGTGACTCCAGGGTCTCTCCTCGGCCCTAACCACCGTGATATTACCATTTAGCCGAATCCACGGAGCAACGAGAAATGTGTTAAATAAAATTGAGAACTTAGCGAGACCTTCGTGTGGTACACAACCGCCTTGTGCTAGCACATACCTATGCACTAGAAAAAATGGCGATGGTAGTAGTGGATAGACATTTTTCTAAACAAAACAAATTACCTATGAATAATTAAGTTTTAATTTTAATTACTTAAGTTTTTAGTTATAATGTTTGCTATGTTTTTTAAGTTAAATAAAATAGAATAAATTAATTCTGTCAAAATATAACATTATCAAATACATGATTACATGATATATGAATAAACTAGTCGAATAAGCTGCCCCTTAAAGTCCGTGGTGCAAATTGCAGCATTACAACACTGGATGGCAATCGCGATCTCTTGCACCAAGACTCTTTCGTTACTTATTGATTTACTTTCAAACAACCTATGCAAATAATGGCTTTCTGAAGTCATTGATTCCGTTCTAATGTCGCTAGTACCCGAATAAGCTAAGTTTTCGGACATGATTTTTGCCTGAATTAATCTTATTTTATTTGGGGGCTTTTAGCTATAATTTGAAGTATTTATAAATTAACTTCAGAAAAATCAACAAGCCTGCAGCAAATGAAATACATAAGTACAAAAAGAAAGAAAAAGGTTTGAAAAAATTGTTCTTAAAATCTACATTTATTTTATTTATTTATTTTTATTTTATTTTATTTATTTAACATTCACACAAGGTCTTCAGGTCCCAAACTAGGCAGAGCCTGTGCTATGGTAACCTGATGACTGATATATATACTTATATACATATACACATTAATATGCTTTCTATTGAACTGGGTGATTTCGGGATTAGTAGTGCTCACTTATAGAAAGACATGTAGGTAGTTTTTACGGGGATATACTTATATCCCCATACACACTACATCGTTTAAAGTTGCCACTGTGCTACATCGCTATTGCGATGTACCTAAATAGGTACGATTACGTTACACAATGTACTAATGATGATAATAAATAAATATTTCGCAACTACACTCATCAATTGTAATCCACAAACCGACTAAGACTCACGTGGTAAATTACTCCCCGATCAGTTTTAGTTTTCAGACTCAAATATACTCATCAAATAAATACGGCTACCATGTACATCATCTTGATTTTATTAGTAAATGGTATGGTTTAAGTGTGTTTGAATATTTACCTTAAATGTACATATATTACGGTCCAATTTACTACCAACAACGTACTGGTTAATTTACTAATAGGTACCTAATAACTACTTATCCTATCTACTTAGACTGTAATTTGATTTATGCTGTGTCATTGATGTCTTTATTACTTTACTTATAATATAATCAAGTACATGTATTAATTTAAGATTATAAAATTTAAGCATGTGGAAAGATTAATCGTTATTTGAACACAAAAAAATTGTATATTTATTTAAAGAGAAACTAGTATGGAAATAAAACTAAGCAGATATTTCCATTATAATTTAAAAATATGACCATCAAACCTTTAATGACTATATTATATTGTATTATACCATATTTTTATTTCTTTGCATTATAAATATATTATAATCTATTAATCTACATTAATTTAAAGTACCTATACGTCTATTTCCTAGTTTACATTGTATTTTTAAAAATGGAATTAAAAGAACGATTAAAGAACGTATTTAGTAAAGGTGGCGTTATAGTTTATAATAATCATAAATAATTCAAGATAGTGTTAATTGATATTAATCGAAGTATTGAATCATATTCATTTTATTAATCATTATAATGAAAAAAAATAGAACACTAAAAAGACAGAGAAATAAGTTTTTATTGATCTTATCTAAATCAATGTCATTATATCAAATAACAATTTGAGATGCACAAAAGCGAACTAAAATCGTGACATGCGTTATCTTTCATTCTCTTTAAATTATCTAAAGCATGTCGACCGGCAGCTGCATACAGAATGTTTTGTGCCAAAATTTGCGTAAAACCACCTCCATTCAAACTTTAGAATTTCAATTCAATAAATATGCCTTTTTTATATTCTTACAACAGGCGTACGAGCGTGAAAAATCTTATTTTTATAGATGTTCGTGATAACCTCGCAAATTTTTTTTTACTTTAAAAATGGCAACCGCTCGTTTTCTTAAGGCCGCTCATAGCAGTTTTGTGTAAATATACTCAATTAGACCTACTCAAATCTTTTTATTTAATTAAATTAGTATGTTATATTGTATGTAATGTAGTCGCAATAGAACCAATATGAAACGGGAAGATTTTTGTTCTGTGCCATGTTGATTAAAATTTCTTTAGTTTGGACTACTTTTCGCGCGTTAGAAACCGCACGGTGAGTGAATTGCTTTACGCCAATCGCATCTGATGTATTGTGCGTTACGCAGAGACGCGAATAGACGCAAGAGAAAACTCACATTATAAGCCTAAGGCTCTCTCTCACATTTTGGCCTTAGGCGAAGGCAAAAGGCCGACCGATCGAGATGTCGCCTGTTACGACAATTTGCACGTGTTGACAACCTCTGGTACTTGCCACTTAAAGATGCAGCATAACATATAACTAATCAACACATACAGAATTAATGTCCAAGTCCGCTGGAAAAGTATCCAAGGATGGTGATCCAGGTGGTAATGTACCTAGGTACTTCGTCATTTTACTTAAAACAGTTAAACCTCAAAGTGAGTGAGATCGCCAGTCCACCTAGTTAGGGGCTGTTCCATGCTGCGCTTGCCATTCCGTGGTCTCCATTCGAGAACCTTTCCACCATTTGAGAAAGAAAGAAAGAGATCAGAAATGAGGAGATCCGTAGAAGACTGAAAGTCGCCGACCTAGCCCACCTGATTAGGAAGCTCGCAGAGATGTATAATATGTACAAATATATGTCGACGGTCGCCGTGGTTAGTGTCAGTGTCATGACTTCTGTGTCTCCGGGACCCTGGGTTCGAATCCCGGCAGGGGCAAACATTTGTGCGATGAGTTTAGGTGTTTGTCCCGGGTCATGGATGTTCGTGTGATGTGATTGTGTGTGTCCAGCCTCCCGCGATACAGGGAATCCTAGTGCGGGAGTATGAGTGTATAAAAAAAAATATATATATATATAGTTTTGTATGGTGTGGATGGCTTTAATCAAATAACACTATTCCTTAAACGCCTCTCAGTTCCTATTTATATGGTTAATTATTTTTTATGCCATGGCTCAAGGCACTTCACTGATCTGCCTTCTTACCTTCATGATATCGATTCCGAATTAAAAAAATCCTTTGTAGTGAACAAATCGCCTGGTTTCTGGTAAGCACGTCCTACACATTGTCGAATACAATGAGATAATTAACCAGTTCAATAACGGATCTTTTTTCATTAAAAGTTTAGTCTGATTTCATTGTACGACTGTAATTTAATATTTTTTGTAATAAACCCTTGAGTAAGTGAGTGGGAGGCTGAAAAAATATCTTTATTGTCAGTGAATCGAGAAAAAGGCGCAAAATTTACATTTAAATGATCGACCAACCGTGTCGTTAGGTACCCTTTATGTGTACATTATTGGGAGCACATAATATCTTATATACCTACCTTTGTTTTAGAACTTTATCGAACCGCGAGTGTCCATTTTTATCATGTAAGCTAATTTGGGATAGTATGAAAATTCTTCATCAACCACATAGCTACTAAAAAAATATACTTATTATAGTATTATCGGGATAATTAGCATAAATTTTATTTGTTTCGTTGCTCGACATGCTCTAATATAGCATTTGTTTTTTCGTGAATATAATATTATTAGCTGCACCCCGCGGTTTCACTCGCGTGGATTACGGTTCCCCGCTACCATAATTATCCCACGGTAACTATACTTTTTCCCGGATAAAAGTAGCCAATGTGTTAGTTCAGGGTTTAAACTATCTCCATACCAAATTTCATTGAAATCGGCGTATCCGTTTGAGTGAAAAAATAACAAACATACGCACAAACTTTTGCATTTATAATATTAGTAGGATATTTATGAGAAAACAAATGAAATACATACTTTTATTTTGAATATCCCGACAGTATCTATATTAAGTTTTCGCGAATCTAATCGTCATCATGATATCAGCCATAGGACGTTCATTGATGGACATAAGCCTCCCTCAACTCCACAAGGACTGGTTGGAAGCCTCCCGCATCCAGCCCTTTATTGCGATCTCATATACGTAGTTGTTTAGTGGCCAATAGACCCGATATAGTCTAACCCAAAACAGTTTTAATAAATTCTAGTATTAGTGACAATGTCAGTTTCAAAACATACATAAACATAATTATGTTGAGTCAGTGGCTAAAGCTGGATCTTATTTATATTTATGAGAATAAATCAAAACGAAATACGAGGTTTTTTATAAATATTTAGAATTGCTTACTATAAATTAGGCAACCTCTTTTTAATACTGGAGAAATACCTACCGTTTTGTTTCTAGAAATTTCTATGTTCGATAAACAATAATGTCAAATTATGGGTTTTTCCTCTAACAGTTTTTAGATGTTTACTAAGAAGTCAGTTGAAAAGACTGACTTAACTGCAATATGTTTCAGCTCTTCATATATCTAAATTACTTTAAGTTCCGTATTCGTAGCATGAATTTATTGTTAACAGCAATAATGAACTTAACCATGGACCCTGTTTAACAATTTATTAGTCTGGTTCGGTGTATGTAACAGATCAGAAGGTTCCTAAGCAAATTGTTCATGAGGTGTGGAAAGGTGTCGGGCGGCAAAATGGCTTCGCCCTGGAGCGTGGTAGTTTGTTTGGCGTCGCTATATATATACGTTACATTATATAATGTATTCTGTGACTAGATTGGGATCTTAACGATCAATATATAGAACATAATAGAGTTCCTATGGCTAAAGGAATTAACTTAATATTTGATACATTTCGGTATAAATGCAGCTATCCTAATTCGTAATTTTAAATGTTTATTGTAATGGTTTTAATATATCTTATTATTGATATACGTACTTTAGTAGTAAATAAGGTCTTACCAAAGCCAAGAAGGCCCAAATTTTTGATTACACAGACCATCAGCTTAGTTTAAAAGCTAGAAACTCGACATAATTGTAGTGAAATAAAATCCTACTAATATTATAAATGCGAAAGTTTATGTGTATGTTTGTTACTTCTAAACGCGCAAACGGCTACACCGTTCTCGATGAAATTTGGTATGGGGATAGTTTAAACTCTAGATTAACACATAATTTTAATTTATCCCGGAAAAAGTTTTCGTGGGATAGTTGAGGTAGCGGGAAAACAGTAACCCACGTAGGTGAAACCGCGAGGCGCTTCTAGTACATATATATATATGTTGAAACCCAATATGGTATTAGCCGATGCTGGAGTTTTATGTTACTAATTTTAAAAACGCGAAAGTTTATATGGATGTATCGATGTTTGTAACTCTTTCGCGCTCAAACATCTGGACGGATTTGGATAAAATTTGATATGTAAATATTTCAAGTCCCGGAATAACACATAGGCTACTTTTCATATTCATCATCAATCATCACCACGCGGGTGAAACCACGGGGCGCAGCAAGTAATTATAATATATAATATGAAGATAATTTATAATGACGATAATTTGAAGTTTTAGAAATATGTTGTTGTGACGATTTATACATTAGAAAAAAGCAAATATTTTGTTTGAAAAAAACCTAATAAAAGCGTTGTGCCGTTACGATCGTTTCTAATTTGCATATTTTATCTGTATATCTTAAATGAAACAGAGATGCAGAGACTAGCAATCTGTTACCTGAGAATAAAAATACGTGAACTAAAAACATCCAAGACAAAGGCCTACCTCCCACGAATAGGAAACAATTTGCATTTAAAAATATGTATTGAAAAATCCCTATCACCTCACAAAGCCATAAAACAAAAGGTTCTTTGTTTTAGCAAGTCTCAGGTACACATCTCAGAAAGATGTTGTAAGAGATTCAATGTTGCCCTACACGTCTCCAATTATCCTTCAGTGTTCACCTGCCCTTAAGTAATTCCATAATTCTTCGACTTAGCTGGATACTTGCCCACCAAAAAATATTAACATTGTCAGTTGTATTCAGTCCTTTTGTTGTATTCACCTAGCGACCTAAACAAAAGAAAGCAACTAAAAAATAACTAAGGAAAAAAGGAACTAAGGAAACATAAAATCAAAAGAAAAAACATAACTCAATAATATAAATATTGCATTTATTTCAACGAATTCTGCAAATAAAATAACTGTAGATAATAATTATAATAATACTATTCAGTTTACAAGACTTTCAATCTTTATATTTAGACTTACAAAGTCTAATGACACCAAAAAAAAATTTTCACTGGCTGGCACAGAACTTTGTTTCAAACAACTATTATAATGTCATCTGAATAACAGTAAATGCAGATCGCACTAATTATAATTAAATTATACAAATTAAAATAAAATTATTGGAAGTCGTATTGGAGGCAAAATATCATTGTTAACGTCCAATGCTAGAACGTAAACACATCCATCGTCTACAATAATAATAAAACAAAAAATAATAGTAAAACTAAAGAACAAAAATAAATACAAACAGAACATAAAAGGAAAAATAATAACAAAAAGCGATATGCAAATAAAACATGCTCAAATATACAACCATTCCATTTTGGAATTATAACATTAATGTCGTCAAGTAAATAGTGTTGTGCTGATTCTGGTAAGGCAAGAATGATATAATGTAATTTGCATTTGAAAGATCAATAGAGGGATATCAAGACTTTTGGAGACGGGTGAACTTACATATATAATAAACACGGGTATAAAGACTTAGGCACACCCGCGGCGCGTGCGTATAGCTTGCGTGCACGCACGGGGGGCGTAGCACGCGCCCTCTGCATAGGTAGTCGTCGCTAATATTCAAATTTGGAAAAATATTTGCATATCGCCTAACTCCCCAATTCTGAGTCACTCTTATGTAAATGCGTCTAAAGAATAGCAAAAACTGCAGCCGTCCCAAACCCCACAAGATCACATTATCATGTTAAACTTGACAAGCTAATAGAGGTACATTCTGTATGTATGCATCTTTGTCCTTCAGCACTCGTGTCCAAACACTTGCAAAACACGAATAAACTAATAAAATACAAGTTATATCACAAATTCTTATGATGCCTCTACGAAACAAACAATATATGATTTACATTTATATCTATCTATAGACACGAAAACAGCGGTCGGAGATAATTTTACAATGCGATATCATTTTACATCTAATAGTATACTTTTACACGTTTAACTATTTACAGTGGAGATGAGAGAATAATTTACAAACACTTGATTCCTACAAGGCACCTTATTTAAATAGTAATATAGACTTCAGGCTTCGCTATGACTTTACACAATAACTAAAACGATTAAATTCTCTAAATATATAATTTGGTTTTCATTACAATCCTACAACAATCGACACGACGCTAATACCTAATAGGAGTTTAAAATATGAACAACTATGAAGAAATAATATTATGCAACAGATTACTAGTCTATATCCTTATGTTGTGTTGGTTTTCAACGCGTGCGTTAGGTTTAAGAAACAATGGAATTAAGGTTTGAGAAATTTAAGATTTTTGAAGATTCATTTGAATAATTGATTATTCATGTAGAGCGGAATGCATATGAGTCAGATCGGTCGCATTAGATATGCGACGTCCTTCACGCGTCCTAACTCCTACCATTGTTGTGTTTAGTTTGCATTTGAATGGTGGCGGGCTAGCGCCGCCGCCCACCGGCCCACCGGCACACGCCTCTCGCGGCGCGATGACAACTTTTGCCCTCTGCCTTCCATCCGCCCGTTTGCGTCGGTGTCTCAGCACCGCCGACGCAGCTGCACCACCCGGTTGAATACCCCACAAAATTAAATCAACCACCCCGATAAACGCACCGAGAGAAATCAATGGCACCCAAAGAAAAAAAAAACTATTTCACACTAATTTCAAACCTATACCATTATTTGAAGATTGAGCAATATTTTTTTTACTGTTTCTGGCACGCTGCCACGCTTCGAGCAATAAAGTACTCAGTAATTATTTGAATTACTAAATAATTTCTGAGATTGAATCGGTTCTGTACGTGCCTCTATTACGTTTGCATCTGACGGATGGTTTGACGCATATTTTCTGGGAACGTTGCTTTAAATTTGTTCGAAAAAGAATCGAAATACCAACACGACATAGAGATATGTTGAACTACTTCGGCTACATCTAAACATTTATTTACAAAAGACTCACTAGTAGGAAAATAGCAACGACCGTCACGGCACTAATGAGATTCTCTCGAATCGTAAATTGTTTATTGATCACACAAATCATAAGAATGCAACAATGTCACTGAAATCGAGAGAGTCTCGCCGCTGCGAGGTTCTACAAAACGTGATCCATAATCGCAAAGAGCTCTATAGCACTCGACGACGTAGACCACGGTCAAGTGGTGCACTCACCGTTCCCGGAGAGCTGTGGCCGTAGGAACGCGTTGTGGAAATCGCCGCCCATGCTGCTCTCCAGACGTGCCGCCATCTGCATCAGCGCCAGCGTGCCATCATCTCCGGCGCCCACACCGTTTTCGATGCGCGCGCGCACTGTTGCTATGTGCCCGCGGGTGAAAACGTGGTCTTGTACCGAGTACTTATGACTGTACTTGAAGTCACACACTCGGCACTCCTCCGGCGGCGGCGCGTCTGACACTTCGGAAAGACCGGCGGCTAGACGCGCCTTTTTCTCTTTCGCACGTGCGTTTTGGAACCAAACTTGTACGACGCGCTTCGGAAGGCCAATTTCCCTTCCGAGCGATTCACACTCGGCCATTGTAGGTGTTTTATAGTCACCAAAAAGTGACTTCATGATTTTCACTTGCACTGACGACATCTGTGTTCGGTAACGTTTGCCTGGCTGCCGAACAGAATGCTGCTGACCCGGTAGGGGTGACGTCGGGTCATCGTCTTCATAAAATTCCATAGTCTCGGAGGCAGTGTCCGAACGCTCATCAGCGTCTGATCCAGGTCGTGACAGATCAACAGGTTTGCTGAGATCTAAAGGTATCTCCGATTTTCCATGTTCAGGGCGTCTCTCAGACGTATCGTTGTTACCACCGCCATTCTGTTGTGCTGCGGCGTGTGCTTGAAGTTCGGTCACATAGCGTTTCATTGACTCTTCACTGTACTGCTTGATAAACTTCTCCATGTCTGAGTGAAATGGCGGAAAAATAGGGGGCAACATGGGAGCCCCCCCTTGCGAAAAATTTTGCTGCCTATCACTTTGTTGGGAGCCGAAACTCGGTGTAGATTCTGTACTCAACTCCTCATCTGGTAAAGCGTCTACATTGATTTCCCCTCGCGCACATTGATCGGCGTGTTTCGTACTCAAATGACTTTCTAGAGCGCTTTTCACTTTAAACAAAGCTGGACAAAATGGACACCTTTTGTTTATGACTTGTGCATGTGCACGAAATTGTCCTTTCCTCTCACGAGCCCGTGTATTTTGAAACCAAACTTGTACCACTCTTTTTTTAAGTCCAACCTCACGTGCAATGTTCTCAAGCATTTTCCGAGATGGATTTGACTCAATTTGGTACTTTTGGTAGAGGTAGTCCAGCTGTTCAGGTAGAATCGTAGTTCTTAGGCGTTTATCCTTCGGCTGTTCTCCAGTATCAACTTCTTCATAATCATCGAATTTTCTTTTAGCTACTTGTTGATTTAATGCAGCAACGAGAGGATGGCGTGCTTCTTCACTTCCAAGAGCGTTGAGCTGTTGTAGCTGTGCATGTTGCTGCAAAATCCCAAAAGGGGAGTCCGGTGGATAAGTTGGAAATAAATTTGGGTTCATTATGTGAACGAGTTGATGTTCTCGCCATAAATCGAACCTGGGGAAGACTAGGTTGCATTTATCACATTGAAAATTTCCATCTTTCTCTTCACGTTGTTGTTGGTGTGATAATGGGGTTACAGGAGTCAGAGGCGCGGGCGGAGCTGGTGACACAGGGTAGTTAGGCGCAGCTGGCGTTGGAGTACGGGGTGGCGCAGGCGATACTGGCACATGTGGAGCGTGATGTTCGACAGTGCTCGAGTTAGAATCTTCGCTGCTTAGAGTAGCCGCTACTTGTGCCGCCGCAGCTTGTGCTTGGGCCGATCTTTTGGCATCTTCCTCTTTAAAACAATGCGTTTTTTGATGCCTTATCAATTCATAATACCTCTGAAATACTAGTTGACATTTTTTGCACTGATAGTTTAGCCCTGGAGTGCGTTGAAATCTATTTGCATCATCTGTAGCTCCCGCTGGTGGATCTGCTGCGGGTTGATTTTCATACACTTTTCTTGCTTTTTGACGAGCGTTTTGAAACCAGACGACGATTACTCTCGGACTAAGGCCTAAAAGCTTTGAAAGATATTCAAGATCGTCATCTTTGGGATATGCATTGTTTTCAAAGAACTCTTGCAGAACTTTGATTTGATAATCCGTGAATCTAGTTCTGTTGGCGCGTTTGCCAGAAGACCCCGAGCTGTTGGATCCGTTCGAGTTGCCCCCGGAAAGTCCGAAATCGGCCGGTCCCCTGCCGGGACTGAGGCTGCGATTTGGGGTCAAAGGTAGGACGTTCGGGGGCGCGGCGTTTGGGGACGTGAAGTTAGGATTCATTTTTGGTGGAAGCATTGACGGATGAGGCGGCTGAGGTATACTCGTAGCCGGTATCGAATCTAACTGAGACTGTATTAATGAGTTTAGTGAAATGTGCGTCGGCGTCTGTGGTCTGGATATGTTATGATGGAGATCAGAACTGTTCATGATTGGCGCAGGGCTTTGTGACGGAGCCTGAGGGAAGATAAAACTTTTATCTTCCTGATGTCGATCGTCATAGGAAACGTACTTTTCTTCAATAGTGGGTTCATCACTGGGCTCCGATTTTACTTCCTGGTGATGAGGTATACTCATGTCTTCAATCTTAGCCTTCTTTTCTGGTGGTGGTTTACCTTCATCAGAGCTGGCCGAAGAGTCTAGAGGAGTGACTTTCGCTTCGCCAGTCTTTTCGTACTCTTCCAGGTTGAGTGTCGTTGATGGGGGGTTGTTGAAGTTGTATGGAGAATCTTTGTTGCGCTGTCGTTCTTTGAATAGCGTATTACGAAACCAATGTTTTATTACCTTGGTAGGCAGGCCGGATTGTTTTGCCATTTTCGCAATAGCTTCATCACTCGGAGAGTTGTTAATGTCAAAATGAGCTCGTAAGATCTTCAGCTGCTCATCAGTGATACGTGTGCGCGCTCGTTTTTGTCCAGCTGCAGCATTTGCCTGTAAACAAAAGAAATACGGTGTAAACTCTTACATAATGAAATATAAACGTTTAACTGGCAAAGTAATCCATTAAAATTAAGAACGAGTTTTATAAACTAACAAAGAAGTTACATTTTGAAAGGGCTCATTTATCTCCGACCACTATTGGCTCTCGATAGTGGCAGGTAAGTTTGAATAATAACAGAATTCGTTGTTAATAATAATGGTTCGACCCTAGACGCGCAACAATAGGCTCTCTGTTGCTTTGTGCAAACAGATAGGTAACGTTCGATCGTTGAGCTTATCTTTAGAAGCCTTGTTGATATCCTTCTTGCCCGTAATCGAATTTACACAGTAACCGACAAAAATAATCATTCCATAACCTCGTGCATTGACATAAGTAAACATATACTTTGACTATGTGTTCGTATTTATTCTGCAAGTTGATAATGCTCATAGATTTTTTATGAGATAAATAAAGTTTCAGCTGCTTATGACATGATACTTCTTATGACTATAAGAAGGATATTTGGTTTTAAATTAATCGATATGTATCATCAACAGAATATAATAAACTGCCTTATGAGCGAAAATCGCATCAACGTATAAGAAGGGTTCAAGAATTCAAATTTCTGTCATTCCAGTTTCTGGTCGTAAGACGATTGTTTATGTTATTATGTAGGTATTGTTACTTATTCCATGTTTCTGTAAAAAAAGAAACACTCATTCGAACAGTTTCAGGTCTTAAGTCGATTGTCTATGTTAGTAAGTAGGTATTGTTATTTATTTAAAGTTTTTTGTAAAGAGCAAATAAAAATATAACACTCATTATAAAAGTTACGGGTCGTATGTCAATTGTCTATGTTATTAACTAGGTATTGTTATTTGTTCAATGATTTTCTAAAAAATAAATATATAAAAAACACTCATTCGAACAGTTTCAGGTCTACAATCGATTGTCTATGTTATTAAGTAGGTATTGTTATTTATTTAATGTTTTTGTAAGAAGTATACCAAAATATAACACTCATTATAACAGTTTCGGGTCTTAAGTCAATTGTCTATGTTATAAAGTAGGTATTGCTATTTATATAGCAATTCGCCATCGCTATATGGTAGATATACCACCTATACGCACGATGCGTTTTGCTTCCACTTTCTTAATGCGTACTGCCAAGGAATGGAACTCGTTGCCCGAGTCTGTGTTTCCCGATATTTATTTATTTATTTAATTGGTTTTCCTTTCCTTTGGGTGGGCATTACAGTTTCCCAATTCACCCACCCAAGTTTAAATTTAAGCTCACTAAAATAAAATTAACAATACTACAAAATATACAAACAATGAGATACTCCTAATCTTTACTATTATATATGTACAATCCTGGAGTCTTCAAGTCGCGAGTGAATAGGTACCTTCTAGGTTTGCGTGCTAAATCCTAGACAACGTCATCACTTAACATCAGGTGAGACAGTTGTCAAACGCAAACTTATAATAGTAAAAAAAAAAAAAAACAAATATCATGTTTTTGTAAAAAATAAATTTTAAAAATAGCACTCATTCTAAAAGTTTCTGGTCAACTGTCTATGTTATTAACTAGGTATTGTTATTTATTTAATGTTTTCGTAAAAATGAACTAAAAAAATAACATTCATTCTTACATTTTCATGTCGTAAGTCAATAGTCTATGTTATTACGTAGGTATTGTTACTTATTTAATGTTTTTGTAAAAATGAAATAAAAAAATAACACTCATTCTAACACTTTCGGGTCGTAAGTTGACTGTTTAATGAGAAGAGACTTAGATTTATTCCGAGGTGAGTTAGATATTGTTACAGAAATAAATAAAACGGTGAAAACCGATTACAGAAATTGACTTCTTAATCATAATAATATAGCATACCTACAGAGAAAGTTTATATAAGTGTTTCATATTTTTTACACATTGTATAGTTTTATCTATCCTTTGTTATATTTAATTTTAGTCAATTATCTTTAAACCATTATCAGTGTTACATTGTAAGCTAAATATTATAATTCAAGTGTTAACTTTTTGGCAAAACGATATTAGTTATGTTTTTCTTTATTTTGTACTTTATAGATCTAGCGTTTGACCACTATCTCACTTGATGGTCAGTGACGATGCAGTCGAAGATGTTATCACGCTAGATCTAGAATGCTCCATATAAATTCTGAGATTACATGTGTAAAACGAATTTATAGTCTCACTATAAATCATATTTATTTCAGTAGTAATATTTGATTCATATTATTATAATTTGGTACTATTTAACACTATACATACAATGTAACATAAGTACACATTTTATTATGTATGTATGTACAATACATATATATATATATATATATATATATATATATATATATATATATATATATATATATATATATATATATATATATATATATATATATATATATATATATACAATGTGTACAATCATGGAGTTTGCAAGTCGCGAGTGAATAGGTACCTACAGTCAATAGATACCTTAAAAAATGTGAAAAACTCAATTAGGACCGATGGAAATTGTCATATACATATAATAATTATTTTATTCTTATTTATCATCATCATCATCTCAGCCATAGGACGTCCACTGCTGGACATAGGCCTCCCCCATCTCTTATTTTACTACTCTTTTTATTACTCTTATTAAGTTTATTGATTTGGCGACCAGCAAAAGTTTCTATAGTAAATATAAGATAAAATAGAATGTATAAATAAGGCATGCAATTTATAAACACATATCACAATTAACTAGAAATGTTAGTGCTTTAGAACACTTTTGTGAAAAAAAAGTTGTTCATTATATAAAAGAACCATGGAGATTATGGATATATTTTACATTATATTATTTTACTAATGTCATTGTAATTCACTCTGATATTGTAAATAAGGCTTTATAATAAGCCTTGGATTAATATATATTTAAATTCTATTTAGGTTCTAAATCGGACAGCTGTGAATTGTAAATTTATGAAATAACAATTTATAAGATAAAACTAACCTGCTGCTGTTGCTGTATCATTTGTTGCTGTTTGAGCTGCGCGTCGTGACCGAAGGACATCGCATCGAAAGGTGGAGGCGGAAGCATGCATGGCACTAGCGGTGGCTGCAGGTTCATAGCAGCTAACGCGCCCACGTTCAGGCCTAGTGGCAGCCCAAGAGACAACATCTGCGCTACCATCGGATGCAACTGCCCCAGCTGCTGCAGCTGTATCATGTTCAACGCTGCCTGCATCTCCTGCACCTGAGCGGCGAGTAGCGCGCCCACTTGCGCTTCTCCTTGCGCATTACTGTTCTCATTGAAGTTTCCGTCACCGCGCGGAGATGGTGACCTATCACCTTGCGGCGCGGGTGAAGCAGCGCGCGGCGAATTCGGAGCGCCTGACTTCCTTTCATACTCAGACTTGAACTGCTCTGCGAACTGCTCAAGAAACTCCAACGGAACTTTGTCTTTATGCACTTCCTCACAATGAGTTTTTAACACAAACACACTTGAAAACTCCTTGTTACAATGTTGACACGTCGATTTTGTTTCACTGTCCGGTGGTTTCTCTTCGGGAGGCGGAGGAGGAGGGCTCGGCACTCGTGCCATTTCACGCTCTTCTTGCATTTTTCGCCGCTGATTCTCATTGTATTGCATGACGAGGTCGAAGCCAAAGGTCTCTAAAAGTTGTTTATACATTTGAGAGTTACGTTTGGGCGGGTTTCCCTTAGCGACCATTTCGTCTAGCGCGGCTGCCTCGGCTTCGCCTAGCGGTGATTGCGCACGCGCATCGCCAAACGGGCATAAAGTCGTGCGATGTGCGTCGAGTAACTCCAAGGTAGGAAATGACGCGTGGCAGCGATCGCACGAGGCGTTACCTGCGCGAGGGGATCGTGGACTACCTGGCCGCGCGGGGGGCGAGGAACGCGGTCCCCCACTGCTTGTTGACGAAGGGGATGTATTTTTCGGCGACAACACGTCTTGTAAAATTTTGGCGGGGTCGTTTCTGTCTGGCTGCTCTACTAAAGGTCGAGATAAGTCCACGTGTCCAGCTGCCGCAAGCTCTTGCAACTTGCCCGCGCGGGTTTGATGTAGCACTGATCTCATGTGTATGTCTAGGGTGCTTCCTTGTGTATATGCAACTTTGCAGATGTTGCATTTGTAACGCTTTCTGTCGTCTTCTTCACTCGATGTACTTTTTGGCGTGAGAGTTAAGTTTGAGGGCGCGGAACCCGCTCCCGGCGAGACAGGCGGGTTGTTATTGTTTTGCTGTTCTTGCATAGCTCGTTTTAATTTATGCAAGTGGCTCACGCTGTTATAGTGTACGAGCAAAATATTTTTTTGCGTGAACGATTCCTTACATACATCGCATTTAAATGGCCTATTGGGATCAAGATATTTCTCCATCGGATAAGTTAGCTTCTCGCCTTTTCTGTGGAGAAGTGTTTTATTATGAGCGGTCAAATATGATTGACGTGTAAACGCTACTTTGCATCGATGACATTTATATTTTCTAGTAGGGTCATTATAGGAATCTTCAGCCATAGCTTGGGAGTTCAAGTAATCTTCCAAGAACTGTTGATCTTTATAGATTATAGAGTCGTCAGAATTTTCAGCGTCGTTATGACCTGATTCGTCTGCAACGGTAGCACTCGAATCTCTGTCTTCTAAGTCAGCCAAATCATCGTCGGGTGTTCTCAGTTCTTTACGTAACATTTCTGCTGTGGCAGCATCCAAAGCTGTACCTTGATTGGCTTGTAACAATGGATTAGATGCCAGACTTCTTTTAAAAGCAGCAAGCTCTTCTTCAGTAAGTTCAGAATGTGATGTTTCAACATGTTTTTGTAAAGCCAGTACAGAGCGAAAGCTTCTTCCACACAAAACACATTTGGTAGCATCTCGTATGACATGGTATTGAGAGTGTAGCTGTAGTTTTTCTATGGTCTTGAATGCTAAACTACATTGATTACAGCGGTACTTATAAACGTGTTTTTCTGACACTGACATGTTAGTTATAGAATTACGAGCGTGCGCTTCCCTGAAATGATTTTGTAGCGCATGCGCCGCGTCAAAATATCTGTTGCATCCTTTCTTCCAACAAAAGTACCCAGGTCCCTGTGGTGTTTGCTTTAGCTCCAGGTGTCCTGACTCGTTCTGGTGTTGACAAAGTTCATCGACATTTCGGAACGTACGATTACAAGCTGAGCACCGCTCATTCTCACCATCGGCACTCCCCTCAGATCGGGGTGACGAAATCTCTCGCTCATCATCTCCTTGACGTGATTCATCTCTCTGTGCTTGCGTTGCACCGTTCAGCCAATGACTTTGATCAACAAGTAGTAGTAGCCTTTGTAGCCCTTCGGAGTTCACTGAATGTATTTGCATCACGTGTCTTTCCAGTGACGGTCGGTCTTTGAATGCGTCTTGGCATAGCGGGCAGATAAAATGCCGCGCGTTGTCAGCATGTATCGAGTTAACGTGTGCTAGAAGACGGTTCTCACTGGTGCAGCTAAAGTTGCAGTAAGGACATGCGTGAGGCCCTGGCGTCTCTCGCTCCTCTTCATTGCGAGATTGTTGCGTCTGTTGTTCAACTTGCTGTTGTAGTTGTTGTTGTTGTTGTTGCTGTTGTTGTTGCTGTTGGTGCTGTTCTAAAAATCGCATCATCTTCTGTTCTTGAGTTAACTCAGGTTTTTGATCGATAGGTTCTTTAGAATCTGTTGACAAACGAAACAAAATTGTAAATCTAACATTATCACAAATATTACGAGGATTAAAAATAAATTGTAGCAAACGAACCTCCCGCTACAGAATCTGCAAACCGAATGGATACAAATCTGTTCGCCGTAAATCCACAACGTCTACCTATGTCTACGTGAGATTTATCTACAAAAAAGATTATTTCTATAAATGAAACGCACTATTGTTCGGTACGAGCATTTGTTACTTTACTGAATTGAAGTTAAAAATAAAATTCTTCTCTTTTATATTATTAGTCGGACTCGTTTTGTTTGCGACGTCCCGGCAAGACAAAAGTATCGGCCTATCCATCCCGTACGCACACATTCACATTAATACTAACGTAACAAGTATATTGTAATTTTGCACACAAAGGAGATACAGGACGAGCAAACAATCATTGTTCATTATTACAAAAGGTTTCGAATATTTCGTTTCGCATTGGATCAAATGCATTGAGAGAGTTGACGTATATGTGATGGCAGGTGAGAGCGAGATAGCGTTACTGGATATATGTGAGTGTGCAATTATTATTTGACCAGGGATAAGTCCGCGGCAGCGTGTGAAAGACGCTGTGGCGCATTGTTTACGCTCAAATAAGGAAGGTGAAAGAAACGGCCTATGTTGGAATGCTCGTGAATATTACAATTATACTTTATTAGATCAGCAACCGCCGCGGTGCCACTTCACTTATACCATTAATAGGGGAAATACGGATCGAATCTGAAAATATAGGAGCAAGCTGAACATAAAAGAAAATATTGAAGAATATTTAAGGGTAAATACCGCAACTACGAGGATTAAGGGGAAAGATTTTTCACTTAATTAAAAGTTGAAATTATCTCACAGTCCAGCGACGCTGAAACCAGTTGGCCCCCTGTCCGGAACCCGTTCCATAGTTTTAACCAGCTAAAACCGTTACATCTAATGATGGGGAGAGGGATAAAGTAAATCCGAGACGTAATAATAATCATAGCGCAACTGACCCTAATTCTGAGCCAGAGTGACCAGTGAATGTAATTATTTATGATGTTGAATCGCCGACCGGCCGTCTGGTAGGAGCATAGAACAATGGACCAGGTAAAAGGAACCTCGTCTGCATAAACGCGATCTCTGGCGCTTTTTGTCAATGGACAAAGGGTCCTTTCTAAGGAAACACCACATCGTTATAGCGTCGTAAAGTAAGTATTGTGCAGTGTGAGTTTTGTTTTGCGAGATTTAGGTCAGTATTTTTACAATGTGGCGTCAGAGATACAATAGGGGTCTGGACGTTTTACTGTCTCCCAGAAACTAAGGTGTTGCGAGTTCAGTTTATGTTATGAGTACTATATGAGTAAAATTTTGTTGGTTTTCATTATGAATTCAATAAGACTACATAGATTAAAAAAAATACGTTAGATAAGTAGGTACATTGAAAAAGTTTATAAAGAGTATGGAAACTTTGTATAATAGCACAACTCAATTTTCTTTCAACGATTTATAGTACTACATAGGTAATTAACGGAACACTAAGATAAAACAATAGCGTTCCTTTAATTACCTATGTACACATAAAATACAAAGAAAATATCTGTATATACGTCTGTATATAGATATTTCCTTCTTATTAAGCTTTATTTAAAACTAGCTGCACCGCGCGGTTTTACCCACGTGGTGATGAAAAACGGTGATGATGGTGATGATTAAAATAAGCCTATGTGTTAATGCAGCGTATAAGCTATCTCCATACTAAATTTCATCGAAATCGGTGTAGCCGTTTGAGCGTGCAGAAGCAACAAACATACACACAAACTTTCGCTTTGATAATATTAGTAGGATTGACTTACTTTCTAGAAGTAAAAAAGGATTTAATTTTATTAACTAGGATGCAGCCAGTATGAATGGTTTATTAGATATATAACCAGTTCAAACCTGGTCCGTATGTACTGGCGACGACTTACAAAGTAACAGAAGATTAAGATTATTATTAATCTTACGTTTGACCACTATTTACCACACACGATGAACTAAGTTCATGTGTTGTGAGATAAAGAGCCTATCGTTTTTTTTGTACTAGTTGCAAATCTGCTTGCACTGCGAAAACGCATTTTCCAATATAATTTCCAAACTCACTCACATTATGGGTTCGATAGTTTACAACACGCTACCTGGGGCTTTACTATCAGCTTTGTAAAAACCATGCAAGTTCCGAGCAGTTCTAAAACCTGGCTTAAACAGCCCGCTTAGTGTGAAATCATACCATCACCACGGCATCACGCCTCTTTAGGTGAACGGTTTGAACATTGATATCCTCAAAGGTGAACGGTTATTGTCTCTGGCATGTTTTAGCCAGGTTTTAGAACTGTTCGTTACTTGCATGGTTTTTACAAAGCTGCGTAGTAAGGCCGCTGAATGCATAACATAGCGGCTCCCAGCATGTTGAACTTCAAATATCGTTTACAAAGCTGATGGCTTTTTGAGTATTCTTTCAACGTTTTCTTTTTTTTTCCCCACACTCAGACTCCCGCACTAGGATTCCCTGTGTCGCGGGAGGCATGGACACACAAACAATCAAGACCCGGGACAAACATCTACACTCATCGCACAAATGTTTGCCCCTGCTGGCATGCGAACCCAGGGTCCCGAAGACACAGAAGTCATGTCACTGACACTAACCACTGCGCCACGGCGACCGTCAAGGAATTTGTGGTAGTATGAAATAGGTTTGAAATAGATTATTAGCGTTATTATTGGGTTGTTATTATTATTAGTGGTTGGGTGTGTATATGTATATATATACTTATATACATATACGCACCCAGACACAGGTCAAACAGGTATGTTCATACTCAACAAATGTTTGACCTGTCCGGGAATCGAACCCGGGACCAGCAGCTCAGAAGGCAGAGTGCTACCAACTGCGCCAACCGGCCAGTCTACGGTATATGCTTGCGCCATGTTGCGACGCACGTACCTTGCCAGAATATCGAGTAACTAAAAGTAATAAAATATATGGTACCTAAATATATAATAACGTTAATTATTTTATAAGTTTTTTATACTGTATAGCTCTAGCGCTTGACCACTATTTTACTTTGATGGTCAGTGACGATGTGGTCGAAGATGTTATCACGCTATACCTTAGAATGCTTAGGTGCATAGCTTTCAAGGACTACTGCCTGAACACACTATGCGTGTTTGGTGACAGTTTTTCAATCTTGAGGGTGGTAGCTCGCCAGGCGGCTAACCCAAAGTATCCTACCACCATGCTAAAAATTTGATTTGACGGTGTTACCTTCACCGGAAACTCAAGACATTAGTGGGTATCAAACCAGCGTCCGTCAGTTGGACAGCCGAAGCTCCCACCGCCAAATATGAGAACCTCTCTTTCATTGAGAAATATTAATATATAAATATATAGATAATAAAGAACTTATTATTATATTATTATTATATATTATACTTACCTGATCAACAAATAAATAATTTTACACTAAAGAACTCATAATGTTTCTAGGTAAGAAGTTTTTTGCTTATAGCATAAACAGACATAATTAAAACATTTTTGTATCATATATACATATATATGTTTTTTCATCCCTCTAATTCCTATCCTCCCCTTCCTCTAACTCTCTAAAGTGAAATGTTTTGAAGACACCTTATATAAGAATGTCCCCTACTAGCTATTTGCTAACATGCAACATTTCGCGCTTCTAACATGATTTAAAGCTTTACCACTTGCTAAATAGAAAATGAAAAAATGTCTAAAAAACCTAAAAAAATATGACTAGAAAGAACAGCTCACGTGGGCTCAGTTACGATTAAACAAAATTTGATATAGTTTGCTAATCTATAAGTGAAAATAATCGCGGTAACGATAAATGCGCTTGTACTTTGTCTTACAGCAGTAGATTGGAAATTAAAAAGTCTGAAAACATGGTTATTATTACTTGTTTTGGTCATCTGAAAAGTACGTACTTGTGATATTTTAAATCAACACGCGTCAGGATCTGTCCCGACATCTGTAACTGTAAACACCCGCGAGCCTCTTCTCTTTCATCGACACCTGTTAAGCCCGTAAGGTTTCACGTTATCTGTTTTAATAATCAGTGTTAAAGCTTTATATATACACGATAGTGTACTGTAAGATATACGAAAAATACAGATTGTTTTCGTGTACTCTCTCGTGTACTCAAGTTTGATGAGATGAGCATGCAATTTACTTAAGTAAATTGCAATCCTATCACACTTTCCTTTCTCATACTTGTGACAATGAGTCGTAAGACAATTTAACAGCTTAAACTTATATCAAAATCGATCGTTTAAACTTCACTCTCAATAAGGTGAAAATAAGTAATAAACATAAACATGAGGTACACAATGGTGTATGCCGGATTTCTTTCGCCTCCACATTTCTCTCGGAGTTTATCGTATTTCACCGCGGCCATAAACAAGCGTCGGGCGATGCGGCCGACGACATTGTACCATGATGTAGCTGCCTCATCACAAGAGGCCAATCATCCTTAATGCGCGACCGCCACATACGTAATGCGAGTCATTGTCCCGTGTGCGGTACTTATGGAAAATTCGCGTTCTCAATTCAAATCTTCTTTCCGTCTCCCTCGCTCGCGGGGCGGAGCCGCCTCCAACCAATGACGGCATCTGACTGTGGCGACACCGTGTAAGGCGTACGTTATTAAAGAAACCTGTTCTAATGTTGAGCGCTTTAAATTAAATTTTGTCCGTGTGTAATTATCTCATTATTGTGATTACGAATTCCTCGCTAAATGCTCATCGCTTAAAATGGAGATTGGCTCTTAGATTGAACATGGAGTGACGGCCGTGGATCTCGATAATGGACGATTACGCACCGATTCATGATTAACCCGCACATCATAAAAGTACACAAATGAACATGGACAAGCTATATGTTTGTTGACACTGAACACAGTAAGTTCCGCTGGTAAAAACTCGGGGTAATATTGATTAAGGAACGAATCGGTTTAAATTGGAAACCGATAGTGACGTTTCGAAATCACATTCATAAGTCCACTCAGTATTACCTACTTTATCGATACGAACGCCGGTAATGGTTTCGGTTGAATTAATTTTAATGGAATTTTCACGCTTTATAGAAAAATGTTTCGCAATATCTTTAGCACGAGAGTAATAAATAATAACGTAATACATATTTTGTTCCCGCGGTTTACCGATAGAAGAGGTTACAGAGCGCGACATCTAGCGGCACGTGGAATAACTAGCACAGTGCGCATGCGACATTAATTATTTTTTGGGTTTATTATGGTTTTGTTCAGTTCATTATTGCTAGGACCTATTCACCAACGTAGTTAATTAACGTTAAATTGTAACAAACACAACGCCTCGAGGAAGTGAATACACAAACAATGCAGTCACGGTTGGAAAATTATCAGCAGACAAATAAGACATTTCCTTACTACCTATCTATTTAACACTAAAACACGAAGTTTTGTATAAGCCCAACCATAGTCAAGTTAAAAATGATCTTATTATAATACACGTTGAGGAGGTTCGTTTAACTACTGCTTGTTACCTACTGTGAATTTACTTACCATTGTCATGTTGGTCAAATGGGCTGGTCAGCTCGGCAGGTTGAGGGATTACTTGGAAGAGCTCGGCAACATCAGGGGTAGGATCTTTGCCTTCTGATCGTCGCTGTAGTTGATGGATCTGCTCCATTTGTAAATGTTTCACAGATCGCACATGTTGCAGAAGCGGCAGACGGTGAGGGGCGCCAAAACCACAAAGAGCACAACGGTAAACTCTTGGACGTTCCCTGGGGATTCTCGATGCGCAATCTCTAAGATGCCTCAGTAGAAGAGTAGCAGCTTCGTGTCTCGCTCCAGCTGCATGTAATTGCAGTTTATGGGCAGAGTTGGTGTAGTAATCACAGGCACAGCATCGAACTTGCACGCCACCAACACCTGCACCACCAGTACCAACACCACCACAAAATTTTAACTTCCATTCATTTCTTGGCCCTCCTTCTTTTACATGATTGACATGCTGCAATCTCTGCAAGTGCTTGTCTGTTTTGCAATGAAGCTGGAAATTCGCCTTTAAATTAGTCTTATAGGTGCAGAGCTTACACACATAATGTCCGGCAACTAGGGCCAGAATTTCTTGCTCTCTGATCTTTGTTCGGTCTTGGGCTAAGTGATGACCTAACGCTTCTAAGGAATCAGTCGAGAAGCAGTTGCAAATGCAACAGTGGAAGGTTCTTTCAGGTTCAGGATCTGCTGGTTCCGGTGGTGGCTCCATTGCCTCTGGGTTAAGACCAACGTCAAGGTGGGCACCTAGTTCAGGTGGTGATGGTCCAGGTCCTCCGGTCATAAGTTGAATCATCAAGGCTTGATTGTACGCCATATCAGCAAGTGCAGCTTCTGGGTTTGGTGGTGGTGCATCTCCTCCGTGGAAGTGTAGAAGACTCTCCAGCTGCTGCTGGCTTTGTTGTCTATGATGTAGAGCTGATAACGTCTGCATATGCTTAACATTTTGTTGCAGTACGAGCATGTTATGGGTATGTTTTTCTGATGTCATATGTATCCTTAGATTACGAGCTACATTCGTTTCATAATTACAAACATCGCAGCGGAAAGTAGGCTTTGGCTTTTGGCCTAAAGGAGAATGATGTGGCAGGGGAGGCTTGTGAGGTCCTGGTGGAGTATGTTGCGGTGGAGGGGGCAGACTTCCTTCACCCGGATTCCCACCATTCTGCAGTTCTTGCATATTGTTCAAATGCTTATCTGATTGCATATGTATACTAAGGTTACCTTTTGTAGTAGTAGAATAATTGCACACTTCACATCTATAGGGCTTGTACCCACAGGTATAAGTTTCACCACGTGCCAACCGAGGATGCGGTTGACCAGCTATACAATAAATACAACTCGTCTCAGCCTCAGGGTGCTTCTCTTTCATATGTATTTCTAAAGTTTCTTGGTATTTGTAATGCCAGTTGCATTTTGGACATTTTAGTGTTTTACAGGAATTTCGACTATGCATACCAGCAAGGGGACCTCCTAGTCTTCCTGAATTTAGAATAAGTTCACATTTTGGACATTCTGCCCCAGATGGTCGTCCTCCGAGATGGTCTGGGCACACGCCTATTGTCGTTCCTGATAAGAAGGCAGGTGGCGTTGCTTGGAAAGGTGGGGATGAGTTTGGACTCGCTCGAGGTTGAACTGACGCATTTATTGTATGGGGATGCGCCACAGAGATCAAAGAATGTTGTGGAATTAATGATTCCGCTATTGACCGAGGAGGTCTCCATTGGTTAGGGCTCGGTCTTCGCTCATCACATGTTCCATTAGGTAACATAGATTCATTTTCTCTATCAGGAGTCATCAAATCTGGCCGTTTTTCCATTGTGGGACTTGATAACTCCGACGTATTCGCCGGACTCCCAGAAACTGACATACGTGGTGCTGCAGCTCCCACAGGTTCTAAAAACGAAACTAAAGCTTCTTTATCTTTACCCACACACTGGATTATGGCCGAAGCGTTTTCTCTCGCTAATGCATCTCTTTCAGAGTCAAGTAACGATAAACTATGGTCCGACTGGGCGTGCGCTACAAATGATTTAGCGTAGCCAAAACTCAATTTACAAATAAAACACATGAGAATCGGTTTGACTGGAACACTCACTGGGCACTCTAGTGTTGGCGATTGTGGCCTTTGGAACTCTTTTCCGCCACGAAAACTAAATACTCTATAGCTGTGCATAACTGGTGCGTCAGGTCTCGCCCGCACGCGTTCCGCTGCCAGTCTTCCATACAGTGCCCCATACAAAGAAGGGTTTCTCGATACGTAAAAGGCGCTGGCTATCTGGGGAAATTCGAGCTGCCTTTCGACCACATTATTGTCTCGGCTGTCAACTATGCATCCTGGTTCTATTTTAGGAAGATCAGACAGGCTTGTCTCTCCCTCAGATAGTTCAGGATCCTCAATGATGTAGGCCGAGCCGTCAGGATTGTAGACGATCTTGCCGTCGAAACGCTCAACATCGGAGGATAATGGAGGTGAATCTCGTCTGGAAGTGAGGTCAACGGCATCTGGTGCGGCAGGCGGTGAGGTGGGCGCGGGCGCAGAGGAAGGTGCGGGCGTAGGTGCCGCGGGTGCCACCGGTACGTTGCGCGGCTCCTCCTCAGGGCTCATCTCGCCGTCGTCGTCGTCCGGCTCGAGCGCGACTGAGCTCTGCGGATCGTCGCGCTTGCGGCGCCGCTTGCGCTCCGGGGGCGGACCGCTAGCGGTGCCGCCGGGCTGCAGCGGCGTGGGCATGGCGCCGGGCGTCAAAGGCCGGCATCACATGCTCTCCTGCAACAAAAGTTAATCTTGAATTAACGGTTTAGCTTAGGCACATAAATATCGCAAATTTTGTTTTTGTGTGTTTTGAGTTGAGGATTGTGGGCCACGTCACCTTAAATAGAGGGTGGTACGGCTTTTTAAAAATAACTGTAGGTATGAGTACAATACTCCTACGTACTTCAACTGTCTGGAGAGGTACGTTTTTATAAAGTTATACTTCATTATCATGAAAAAACGAAAGCTAGGTAATATTAATTCGTTTTAAGTTTTATACTTTAAGTTATAAAGTTATCAACAAAAAAAGACTCATTAGTTGACATCACTGAAAAAAAATTTAAAAGAATTCTATTCCTTAAATCAATGTTTTTCATTACCTATGCAAATCTGAAATTACATGGCTATTAAACCCGTTTAAAGTAAGTATAATTCGGCTTGACCGCTCCAAATAGTAATCAATCACCTATTTCTCACGGGCCAGTTTCACCCAGTTAACTGAAGGTGACTGTTGAATGGGATTGCGTTGAGCGTCCTCGTCACCGGAAGTGGGTTGGGCGAACGCTTGTGTCATTCCGCCTTGTTTTCCCAAACGTAGATACCGATGATTCCCCCATATAGATTAACTAATAGATTTCGTGAGACGACAAATATTTACTTTATCGGATATTAGACATATTTATTAAAAGATTTCAGCTCAAGATAAAGAATGCCATATTTTCAACTGATAAAAAACGAGTTCCCATAGGTAAGATATTTACTAAACATACTCAAATTAATATACATGGTACTCGTTATCAGCTCAACATTTGCGCAAACAACTGCGATCAATTTATCCATTTGACAAGCTGTCATTGGTGACACTATTACAATTAAGCAACCGACAAACTCAGATCTGTGAAAATATTTGTTTTTCACCTTGGCTAAAATGTTCATTGAAATGTACACCTTATTAATTTTATACTAAAGTTCGTTTTTTAAAACTAGTAATAAGAGTGTATTATTGATAACATAAAGAGGTAATCTAGAATGAAAATTCGTTAAAATCGAGATTAAGCCGTCATCTATACGTTATCTGAAACGTTATCAGTAGTACTTGTCCTACAAATACCTAACGAGGGCTAAACTAATATATTTAAGTTGACAGCTGAGATAATAAACGAAAACTGTCACATGACGAAGATAATTGATTGGGTAAGATTTCGGAACATTTTAACAACAAAACACAACATTATAAGTTCGCAGTAACAAAGCGATCATAAAGTCATGAACTCTTAAACGAAATTACTTGCAAAAGTCAGCATTTAAAAACCTATTAAGTCTCAGCGATCTTCGCTTGTTTTTTATTCATTTTAACTCGACACAATTAATAAAATGTATATTTGATACACTCGATTGAAAAACGTGCCCTCCCTAATTTTGCTTTTGAAAACTTGATTTAATGTATTCATCAAATAATATGCTCTTACGTTTCTAAGAATTTTTAAACTGGTGATTAGTTTATCGTTTGTTATCAGATGTCATGTATATGAAAATGGCATTTACCGGAACTTCAGCGTAGTAATTAGACATGAGGATTGGTAAAAGATTCTGATGATAGGAGTGAGTTGAGGTAAAGTTGAGAGAAGATCGTCCTAAGAAGAGTCATCAGCTACATGACCGATCTTGGTATCAAACCAAGCTTTTGCTCAACGTTTGCAGGCAGGATAGCAAAACGATAAGACGACAGCGACAATCCATTCGTCGCCGTACACATTATTTTACCCATTATTTTGGCTTATTCCCAAAGTACTCAAGATAAAGTAAAGATTATATCTCAAACTACGCCATGAAAAAAATACTATATTTAAATATTATTTTACTTTCATTTTATTCCATGGGAATTTATTCTGTTCTCAAAGTACTCCAGCGTGCTGGTAAAAAAAACATATAAGCCTATAAGAATTGTGGAATGCAACTAAAATGAAATATTTTTAAATTTACAATTTTAATATTTAGTTCTTCGGTTTAGTTTTATTACTAATGTATGGAATCCTTATCTTTAAAGAACAAATGAATGAAGTAGTACTCTGGGAATAACCCATTTTGTCCAAGATGTGGCCTTTCCTGCCGATCTTGCATTGACCTACTTATACTTACTATAAGCATAAATACCAAAAGAAGCGTCTCAACGCATACACCACACACTCCTTATAAATATGATCTGCAATTGATGTTATGGCTAATGAGTGACGCGTAGTGATAATTACGATCGACAATTGTTCCGGCTTTGTTTGGCAGCCTTCATCAGGATCTTGAATGCGTAACGTTTGTCACGCGTCATCAAGTCCAACCAATTAAAAACAAATAGTTACAAAAGTGTTTTCTTAAAACCGGACATCATCTTAAGCTTGATATGATTAATAATGTGTTGTATAAATGTGTTTCTATCTATGTAGATCATTGAATTGATGTAAGTGGATAATGGTATCCACTTACATCAAATCAATGATCTACATAGATAGAAATTAACTTATTTACTACTTCAATCTCTCGAAACCGAATTGGCAGAAAACAAATTAAAATATATTGACGTCACTCCACACACATTTTCTTAGACATGTTTCTCTAGAATTTCCTTATAAGATAAGCGAACCGGTAATTACTTTGAATTAAGACATTTCAAACGAATCAACTGACTAGTTTAAATTTCGCAATGCATAAACTAATCAATCTGAGTAATGAATGAGACATCAGGATGTGTACATAGATAATTTTATGTTTATTAACCACAGCGTCACCAATAACAACGGATGTGACACTGATAAGGTTCAATTAAAAATATTTTTATTAATTGTATGACTTGAGTACCGTGCTAGTGTGACCGCGTCTTTGATTGTTTGCTTTTCAACGGTCGAGTGTGTCGGGCCCTTGAAACTGACGCACCGTAGGTATGCCGATGATAACTCGTGTCGAGGACATAGATTAAGGCTTTTACCATTTACTAAATAGACAATTTTGAGTCTTATCGGCTATATTTGTTAAGAGACATGTCTAATAAAAATACTTTTTATGAGAACAGTTCATGAAAGTCAATTTTGATTGAACAAAAATTGTTTTTCTCTTGCTGATTTAATAGTGAATAAATATTTTCTAGCGACCATAATATTTATTTTATAAAAAAAAATCCCGCGGTAACAACAGTCTTCAAGTCGCGAGTGAATAGGATTTAGCACGCAAACCTTCTAGGTTTGCGTGCTAAATCCTAGACAACGTCATCACTTAACATCAGGTGAGACAGTTGTCAAACGCAAACGTATAATAGTAAAAAAAAAAAAAAAAAAAAATTGCGCTTGAACTGTGACTTATACCGGAAGAAAGGAAATTAAAAATGTAATTGGTAATGACTATTTTTGGAGCCGCAAGTGATCAGTAATGTATAAATTTGTAATATTTTTAATTAACACGCATTAAGATATGTCCCGCCCTCTCTGCCTGTAAACACCCACGAGCTCTTGTAATGTCATTGGCAGCTTAAGCCCTTAAATATATTATTATCTAGATACATCTATAATAGGTATAAATAAACCATGTTTAGTCAATTTACCTAAATTACCACGCTGGCTGTGCTACGCTTTGGGGTTTTTTGTCTAGATCTATGATCTAGATATATAAGCTTGTGTTAGACCACTGTCTCACCCAATGTTAAGTGAAGAACTAATCTGAAATGTAACACACAAGCCTAGAAGATGCATGTGGTTTGAGTAAAGTAGGTGTGCACTTACTGTATTCGCTTTTGTTTGCATCCTTTTTTTTCGGTTTGCCTTTATCAGACTTTCACAGTATTTTAGGTTAAGTTTATTGTATGTGTAGTGCCCGTGGATCCAATGTTTGTTACAACCTTAATAATTACTATTTTCATTTATTTATTCATTAAACGAAATCCACAGGTTAATTTAACATTTGTTGAATAAATAATGTAAACTTACAGCCAATAAAAGGATTTACATTATTATAAGTGTAGTAGTGTTTATCCATAAAGTAACTTATTTTTAAATTAAGCATATACATAACCAAATATTCAAGCAATTGTTTTGCTCAAATTCTTACAGTCACTTTCGATAGAGGCACCATTATATGCACAGAACATTTATTCAATGAAGACTATTAAAAAAATGCTAGTCATAATGTTAAATAGATTATACGATCATTTAAATAGGTGTGTTTTAAAGTTTTTTTTTTTTCGCTACACAAGCTATGTCTTACTGGTCATTGCTGTAATTCTTTTGAACTGTTGCAATAGATCTGTGTATATAAACAACTTATTTTCAAACATTCATTAGCATTCTAGAATAAAACTGTATACGGGTATATTTAGATATTTAAAACTAATTATTAGAAAATATAGTGACAAGTAAAAAACTGCTAATTGCGATAATAATTACTGTGGTTCTGCGGGGCTGGAGCAATTTGTAGTACATTTTGCAGTGCTAATGTGTATGGAAATTATGCAAAGAGCCAGTAATTATCCTCGAGGTGAATGTTCTGTAATGCTATAATTTGCCACTAACATTCTTTTTACATGTAGAGACTCAACTGTCTCATATTATATTTATTGGCCACGCTTCTAATAAGAATAAAGTGCCGCGAATTAGAAATGATGGACAAAAACAACACGTAGGTAACAGTCAAGAAACGTCGTTAACGCAAAAATGTATCATTAAAATGAGGAAAATCAAAAGGCTGAATTGTAATGCGTCTATAATTTCTATTTTTGCAAGACTCGACACTCGACACAACGGTGTAAATGTTTAATGTGAGCGCACGTGGCGACGTTCCCATCGGTCACAATCAGTGGCGTTGTCAATTTCCACCAGCACCCTGATGCTCGATGCAGAACTAATTTCCGATAAAGCCACACACACATGCATAATGACGTTGGCCACATTTGAGTGCAAATTACACAAATACGCGAGCGTGTGAGCGTGAGAAAAGTACGGCGGAAATAATCATGTACGTGTGCGCTGACTGACGCAGTTTGCGCGTACGCATGGCGGCATACACTCACACACCCAGCGTCCCGCATCAAACTCGTCCACAATAGTTATCAAGTCCATCATAATGAAGATGCGAGCTTTTCAATTCACTAATAAGGCGCCCTCTACGTTATTGATAGTTCCGAATGAATGCCGTTTTTGTCAATGTCCAATTTATGGACATCTACGTGCATGATCACCGGCTAATCCCGTTTGTGCGACTAAAGAAGCAACGCCAATTCTGCTAATTGAATAGAAGTGAAATTACAAATGATAATGAAAGGTATATCAATGCGGATCGGCGATAAATCCTATAATTAACAAAACCAAACACCATGAGAAGCTAATCAACACGCTCGTTACCGTATCCACGGAATGGGAGTTCGTGATCCATGTATCACTTTCCAATGAGAATTTACTATTTGAAATTGTGACGTTTGCGGGGCGAACTACTTTATTACCACCAGGGCTCGAAAACGGAGAGCGTAATGCTTTGTTGAAGAATCATTGCTATAAAATATGAACAGTAAATAATCCAAGTTTCGACTGGACATTGGTAATGCAAATCGCGAAGTTTGTCACAAGTGAGGAAATTAAAGCGTCACTCGGAGCCATAATAAATGTTAGTGTGGATAAGCCATTAGCGAATGGCGGGTATAAAGCAAATAGCGTTTCTGAAAGCGCGATATTCTTCGTAACGAGAAGAGCCAGTAACTGCTTCCATATTAATAATCGTGGGTTATTACGAAGGCCCTCATTAACTCAGCCGCCGCGCCGCTCGCCCAACGAAACCGCAAAACACTGCTAAATAATTACCCCAAGAGTGCTTTCTTCACGAAAACATCGTAAAAGCGCATTAAACAACATCTACTAAGTCGGCGGGTAGAATTACAATAAATAAGGTATTAAGCCGGCGTTGTCAGGCACCGTACTGAAAATGTCGAAAAGCGATTAATGGAAATAAAATTGAACGAAGTCCGAGAGAACGATTTACTTAAAACATTGATTATAAGTGGAGGGAATGTATGTAAAACGTTGGACGTAATGGAGGTAGTCTCGTTAGACGTGGGAACGGTGAGCCGAGGTTCGCTACTACATGGTAAGGATCGCGCTCGACAATGTCCACCGTTAGGCTTTAGGTTTAAAGCCTTTATTAATAGTAATAGTTTGAATCTCACCGATGGGAATGGCTCTTTTTGCTGAGTTCGGTTAAATAAATACAATACTCTAGTTCAACAAAACACGACCTAACTCTTTACCATTTGCAAGGAGAACACAGATCAGGAAGTTGTACCACGCTCTGCTCGAAGAATACCTTACTCGAAGCATATATGTATGCTTAACGAATTAAATTATTTGCAAATCTATATTGCTAATGCCAGGATTCATATTATTATGATAATAACTAAATAAAAAAATACACATTTCTATGAAAAACAAGCTATTTATTGTGGTATTTTAGTTCATCACACTAATATTAGAAATGTCAAAGTTCGTAACTCAATTACGCCAGAAAAGCTGAACGGATCTGGATGAAATTTGGCATAAACATATATTATAGTCTGGAATAGCACATAGGCTACTTTTTATTCCGTATTTTTAAATGTATGATTCCCGTGGAATAATTGGTGTAGCGGGAAAACCGTAATTTACGCGGGTGAAACCGCAGGGCGCTACTAGTATGTAATAAAATTATAAGTTTTATTATGAAATACGATTTTTATAAATCAATACGAACACATTTTGAAAATAAGGTCTGTTACAAACTGTACAAATAAATTATTCATATATCCTATTAGTAAAGTTGTCTCTAGAGGGGTCTTATAAGATTTTTGTCGGATATAGGTCGTGTATGATCCATCTTATTTTATTGATATGCTGGGGTTTAGACACAAACCTAGGTATAGACAGCCATAAAATTGTATATATTAGACATAAAATCGCCACTGACTCGGAATTGCTGGTGAAACAAAATCAAATCAAAGTTGGTTTATTTAAGTAAATAAAGGCATATGAATACATTAGCAATTTGATCACATGGGTCTGTTTTATCTGTCGCCTGCGGTCTTAGTCAGGTCGTCTGTCCACCTTGTCGGTGGCCGTCTTATGGTGCGCTTGCCAGTCCGTGGTCTCCATTCGAGAACTTGTCGACCCCAACGTTCATGAGTTCTTTGAGCTATGTGCCCTGCCCACTGCCACATCAACTTACTTTTTATTATATATACTAGCTAGATATGTACAGTATAAAAAATATAAATGTAGTATGTAATTGAAAAGCAAGGAAAATAATTAGTCAATCATTGGCTTCTTTACTTGATGACATAACCATTTCATTAATAATATGGAAACGCGTATTGTGTACGCTTGTATGAAGTAAAAGTAATTAATTAAAACGGCTCTCTAATTTCACACGTTGAAGTGACAACGCAAATTTGTTTGCCTCTAGTGTGTTTGTAATTACTAAGCATTATTTAGGTGTGAAACGTGAAACTTGTTTTCATTAACGAGTCTCTCCCGCTTTCTCATTAATTTGTCATTTTAATTAGATTCGAACAAAATACCGTCTGGTGAACCATAGAACTTGAGAGTACACATAGTAATCTTTGAATCGAGATCATACAGCGAATGACTTTATGATTTATTTGCTTTCGAAGCTAATTGTGTTAGGTGCCCGCCGGCCCTCATTGTGGGTAAAACCTTTGATCGTTGGGATTCAAACCCGTGTCCGATAGAACGATGAAGTTTTTCATTCAACATTATTGGTAGCCCATGTCTAGTTATAATCCGAAGTGGGTTCGTATTATGTTATTATGATAAATGTTGAAAAATCTTGCTTTAAATTCTAATACGAAGAATTTAAAAGCATGTAGACTTCTAGAGGGCAGGCATCGCGTGAAGACCCCAGGTAACCTGGCAGGCGCCAGAATGGTTCGCCTCTTAGGAACCGTCAATTTGTGCCTGTAATTATTGCGGACCCTTCGATACTTATATCTATTTTTTCAAAGTTAATTGTTGCAACAGATGACTTTTTTGTCGAACCAACTCAAAGAGAGCGGAAAAGCATCAAACGCAGCGTCGAATTTGGAAATAATTATACATAAATAGTCCCTTGAGCGGCCGATTAAGACAATTTCCGAGGCAAATTGCCGCAGACGATATAATAGCACACGCTCTGCTCCATCATAAATAAATCTGGATTACGTTTCTGTACGAGATTAAGATTGATTCGATCTCGATGCTTTCTGCTATTAATGTCTACGCGAGGTAATGTTCGGCCCGTGTTAATATTTTTTAATATCATTATTCGTTTTTGTTCGTGGATGTGATTTGTGAGATAATTGCGTCAGACAAATTGGCGGGCGTCATTAGGGAGATAACGGGTGGGTTCAATCGGATCGTAATTAAAGATCGATACACGTGAAATAATTAATTAGTGGACGGTGTCGGATCAGAACGGAGGCGCCTCGGGGAGAGCCACAAAAAACAATGACGTGCGGTTTTGGCTGCGCCGGCGCCGATGCCTCGCCGGCGACATCCGCCGCACTACGTCTATAATTTGTGAGACCTCGAATTAGTCTTAACCTTATTTCACTGCGATGAGCGTGACGTCGACTTAACATAACATTCTCCAGAAATGTGTCATTAACGTTAATTTGTATGATTAGGTTTTTTTGTATAATTTCAGGGTTAACATAAACAAAAGAACTTCTACGGAGCTCTGCGCGGTAGACAAAAGGAAATAAAAGTGGAGGTTAAATTTTACGATTGTGGTGCCACAAAGTTTCTAAAGTGCCGGGAGAGCTCGGCAATGTCGTCGATAATTACGAGTCGAAGAATCGAAATGTCGGAACAATTACGTGGGTAAAAGCTTAACAGACAACTAGAAGACATTAGCGATGCACGGAAGCGAATTCACGACTATAACTACAAAAAAGATAGTGACTAAGTGTCTCCACTGTCATAACGTAGAGCACGATAAAGGTGAAAATTACGGCTTAATATCTGATTCTATTTTAAAGATCTAGCATTTGATTTGATGGACAGTGACGATACGTTTGAAGATGCATATAATTACGCTAGACCTAGAATGTTTACTGGCTTTCAAGAGCTGCTGGCCTAAACACAATATGTTTGGTAACAGATTTTTATTATATTGACTGTCACAAAACACATAGTGTATTAAGACAGGTACTTGTGAGCCAGTAAACATTCCAGGTCAAGCGTGATTCCGTCTATGACCATATCGTCACTGACCAGCAAAAAAAATTGTGGTCAAACAATCGACAAAGTTTTTTTGGCGATCGATTTTTACCTGTAAACTCTAAGGCTTTCACGGCCGGCGTTGCATGTTGTATGCATTGCTTGCTAGCCGGGCTGTTTGGCCGTGGTCTTTTTACCTATTTATACATTCATAATCGTCTTAAAATATTTCTCTATCGAAAAATCTTAATATGTTTCTTATAATGTATAATATATGTTATCGGACAGGTCAAATATTTGTGTGTATGAACGTGTCTGTTTGACCTGTGTCTGGGTGTGTATATGTATATAAGTATATATATATATATCAGTCATCAGGTTACCATAGTACAGGCTCTGCTTAGTAGGACCTGAAGACCTTGTGTGAATGTTAATAAATAAACATATCATATTTTGATATATAACCCTAATATATGTATTATAATATTTATTTTAGTATTTATTCATATTGAGCTTATAGCTCTATATGAATAAATATGAATAAATACTAAAATGAACCTATAAGTTAGATATAAAACGTCATACGCATCTTACTGCGATCACATTTAAAGAGTTACCTTAAGAGTAGCTGAAAGTTCAAAATCAACCTGCCCTACTGATAAAAAGGGGAGAAATGAGGTGGGGGACACTTTACGTTCACAATAAACTGTGAAATTAGCTTACTTTAACTATTATTTAATGTCGTTCCGGAGATGGGAATAGGGACAGTTCACAGTTGTGGGAATTTGGACAAAATCGTTGACAGAAGAATTTGAATGGATAATTACGTCGGACTTATTCGTCGTTGAGTTGTCAACAGTGTTTATTTTCTTCGGGTTTGTTTTCTATTCGGTGTTGTCAAAGTGAATGTTGGGTAGTTCTATAGATAAGTATAAGTATTTTAAGCATAACGAGCGCCTCAAAAAAACATAAGTATTCGTGAATTACGGAGTTGATCCCAGTGGTTTAATATGATTCTTAATCTTCGAAACTAAAGAAAAGTAAGCTCTACTGATACATGCAGGATTTTAGGAATATCTGTAAGTAGTAAATCTGAGTGCTCTGTCTCTCTCATTATCAGAATCACAACCACTCCATGAGCATATCTGATAAACTTTTAAACTCTCACCTTAGAAACAGTCTCTCTGAGACTCACTCACACAACAGAAATTCTGTGAATGCAATGCATGCGTACTCCGTGCATTCACAGAATCTCCGTTTCTCGGAATAAAATTCTTAGTCTTTTTAACTAGAGAAAAGTAAGGTCTACTAATGCATGCAGGAGTTTCGGAATCTCAGTATGTAGTAAATCTGAGTGCTCTGTCTTTTTCATTATCAGGATCACTCTCTCTGAGAGCATATCTGATAAGCTGTCACGCTCTCACCATAAAATCTCTCTCTGAGACTCACTCACATAGCAGAGATTCCGAGAATGCATGCAGAACTTTAGCAGAATCTTAGTGCTGGACTAAAACTTTTTATACAGCTCATTGATCGTGCTGATGGCTGGTCTAATTAATAGTTTCTGAGCATGCTGATTTAAAATTACTCAATTATTTTAATCGGGGGTTTCGTCCAATCTGCCCCAGAATCAATAAACAATCAAAGTTCTCACGATGCCCCGATACATCACTGGAATCAGTGTGAGAGCTCTAACTCTGTATCGCGATGCGTGTGCGCAATTAAAACGAAACCCACAATCAGCCGCCATGTTTGTACACGGACGATGTTAATAGCGTTCAGTAATTACATACCAACATCATGCCAACGTTGCTTCTCGGAAGGCTGCTCAAATTAATAGAACCTATTTTCGGTACACGAACATCAAATTCTATCCGAAAATTATGGTCATGTAATGTCAGCGCGACAACATTACCCTGTACTAGCAGCTGTTTAAAAAAAAAATACTGTTTCAATCAAATATTGGTATCATGTGTCCACAATAAGCTGGATAAGCCATTCGTTGCTTGCCTGTCGTGTAAGCAAACTAGTGTTAAATTAAGGTTTTTGTTACACGATGTATCATAGCGCTATGGATATAATTCTTACTGTTTGTTGCTATTAAGAAGTAACTTATAAAGTAATTCATAGCAAACGATGAATTCACCACGCTCCAGGCGAGAGCGCCCACCATGAAAAATGTTCTATATCTACTTTCAATATCTCGTCGTACATTTAGAGTATAAGATGCGGATTAATTAAAGTGCGTACTCAATTAGTTGGATAGTATGGGTTTACTTCGCTCGAAAGTGTTTGATTGATAATCTGTCAGACGACTGTCAGACTATGAGACGTCATCTAATATGTAAAGGGACAAAGCTGTATTTGGGCAGCGTAGTGGACTATTTCTTACACTCCTATAGGAAATCCTTTCTCCCAGCAGTGGGAACGTAATGAACTGATTATGCAAAGGCTTCAGCTAAACGAATATGTGAAAACATGTAAAACATATTTGAAAAGAAAGGCTTCGAGTTTCTTCCCGCTTCTTCTCTGTGTGACTCAGTTTATTCTGAAACGTGGCGCTATAATCTTTGTAAACTTTTTATTGGTACTTATAAATACCTCTTTACTGACCCTAAATTAAATAAATCATTTTAACTTTGACTAACACTTTACTCGATAGCATAGTGGTCAACCGCTATATCCATAAAGTACTTATTAGAAAAAATAAGAGAGAAACTGTGAAAATAATCATTCAACACATCCCTATTCAATTTTAGCTTCTGAAAAGAACCAAAAAAATGATGACGACAAATCTAAGACTTACCGGTAACGTGACATTGGTGTGCGCGTTTGTTGCTTCTGCTTCTTTATTCCCAAAAATACGAGTATTGAAATTTTCCCAAAAATAATAAGTATGGAAATACCGCGCGACAGTGTCACGACTCGAGAATTTCATAACGTTGAATTTAGATGTAGGAACCCCATTCGCGGAACTAGCGGGGCCGACCTCCCCGTCGTTATATCCGAGAAAGAATATCTAAATTCAATTACAAAAAGGCTTCTCCGCGAGGTGTGCCGCTGCACCCGCGCCTCCTACGAAAAGGGTGTATAACAACTCAATTTCTCCATATTATTAAGACGGTGGGGTGCGGGCTGGATGGGGTGGCACGGAGCACAAAAAGAATGCTAATTTAAAATTCTTATTGCTGTGTTTGTATGCGCGCGCGCTTTATGTATCATTCCCGTAACAAAAGGCGGAGGAGAGAGCCGCCCGAGCGCGTAATTTCAATCTAATATTCAATTTGAGAAGTATCGCGAGCTCCACCCGCCATCTTTTATTTATATTACTCGTGAGCGTTTTCCTTGGTTTCACAGATCATAGGAACGGGAGATATGTGAGAGCTTTATGTGGCATCTTAGTCTCGTGTCCCTGTATTTGCTGACTATTCACTTCTACGTATAGAATAGATCTATGCATGTTTGTACATTAAGTATTAGGTACTGTACATATTTCAAAGGGAAAACTCAATAGGATATCCTATAACGAGGCATGGTGGCGGTGCTGTCAATCTGACGGATGCTGGTATGATCCCTATTGGGGCGTTATGTTTCCGGTAAAGGCAACACCGTTATCAAAGTCACACAATGGTGGTAGAGTGCCTTCCACTTACTAACTGGCTACATACTCAAAGATTGAAAAACTGCCACCGAATACTCAGTGTATTCAGTCACAAGCTCTTGAGAGCCACATTCTAAGTTTAGCGCACTTTCGACGAGTCAGTGACGATGTGTCACTGACCATCAAGTGAGATAGTGGTGAAACCCGAACTAGCTTAATATTTAGTTTAGGTATAGTAAATATTCACGACCAGCTTTTGGACTTTGTTAATAGTGCATAATAAAATAACATAATGGATTGTAATTATTTCCAGACTAGACGGATTATCTTAGACAATATACCTATGTAGGTACACATTTATTACCGAGCAATTCTTGTATAATATATGAATATCCATGGTATTTGGCACGGCGTTAATTTCATTCAAAACGCGGTTTTGTAGATATTATAATATCGTAGTTATCCGTAACACGTGTTTGCCAAATAACTAATTTATGAATTATGTAGTTACATCACATTATTGCATGACTTTAGAGTGAGTTGCATCTATGATAATGTCTGTCACATACTCGCATTTCTTTAGTATTGTAGATGTTTTCAAGGCTGTGACGTTTCAATGGGCGATCCAGTTTTGATAAAGAGCACTAAATTCGATTCGATATCTCAATCTAATGGTCGAACATAATTGCTTCATTCTCACGCCGCGAAGAAAATAAATTTCACCGGTCACAATGGGCGCTTTCCACAGACAATTCGCTTCTAAACGGGGGGCGATAGGCGGCTAATGTTCAAGTCGTGATATATTAGCCAAGGAGCTAATGGTGACCTCTTACCATACCACATCTTATGAACACACATTTGTAAGCGATATCGTATCGAATACGGCATTTACTGGCAACTTTCTAAGATAAATGAATGTCTTGTTTAAAATAGAGCATATGCCAAGGATGACAATAGATTCTTTAATATCAATCTGTCACGATCACGAATCTGCATGGATCAAAAAAGGTTAAAGGCTCCGTTTGTACACTTTTCGTAAGTCAAGGTGATACAAATATGTCAAATGTTGTAAGGTCAGTTCTGTATTTCTGGTTGAATAATAATTTTTTTTTTTGGCTTCATTATCTAGAGGGCAATTCTAGCTTTTTACGAGCTAATGGTAGTGATTCGCTTATTCAACCGAATTAAGCTAAAATTTTGGAAAACTAAATCAGTACTTGTACTGTTACGCTAAAGTCTAAATTAGTATGAGACTTATCAATAACATCACTAAAATTAAATGTATTTATTAAATTTGCGGGTAGTTTTAGCAAAATTAAGTCGCCACTTATTACCTGTGCCTACTAAAACTACCCGCAATTGGCCAGCAATGGAATAAAAATCGTCTAATATTAGTGAGAGCGTTGTCTGGAGTTATACGAATTTGAATTTTAGCTTAAATAGAATACGAGCTATTTCAATTTGAAGAATTTTAGTTATTTTAGCTAGTTCGTGTGATAAACAGAATCAGGTGTCGAAATAAACAAATATTAGTCTTCAGCCAAAAGACAAATCTTCTCCGAAAAATCGTGTTTAATTTAACCTCAGGCTCTTTTTGTCGCATACTTATGAAAACCAGTAATAATAATGAGTGACTAACTTCATTAAAGGAGAAATGGGCTGTCTGAAAGACAAGAAGTGATTATAATTTTCCAGCTGCCCTTCGTATTATCGGGATATTGCACAAAGTGAATCCTATACCAATATATTCTCAATATTAATCGTGTGTGGCCACCTGACAACAAACCTGTCGCAAAAGGCAACGTTTTATTTGTAAATTCATCGACAGTAAAAACTGAAAGAGCAGTAAATGGTGACCGCATGGGGGCTCTACCTATATGCCAGTACAGTCATTTGTAGCGTTATATATACATCGTTGAGACACATTATAACGTCTTTGCTCTAAATATGAGGCAAAGTTAGGTTTAAGACCGGATGGTAGGACCAATCGCAAGCTTTGATAGAGCTTTGTTTTTTTCACACATAATAAGGTTCTGTATAAAGGCATGTTTATTGTTTAGGATTTAAATCACGGTCAGGTATATCTCTTGAAGTATAATTTTTTTCAAAAAATATGAGCTTAGAAAATTAAAAAAACAGTAAGAATCGTATAGTCGGAACCCTCTGACTTATTATGTGAGTAATTCCTGTGTTTTTGACATTCATAATGCGTCAAAACCACGTCAGTTTTAATAGCCCTATACAGCATAGATGTTGGTATTTTATGCACATTTCTTGATAAATACGAGAAGTGCTTAGAATAAAGTATTTTTAAAAATTTTGATATTATTTATGAGACAAATCGGAAAGTATATAATTCTAATACAACACAATTCAAATCGGTGCATAACTGACTGAATTCTGAGATAACAAAGATAAATAAAACCACGTATGAATTGAAAGCATACTCTTTTTTAAAAGTAGGTATATAAACATCTGACTATTTTGTATTGAAAAAAACAAACACGAATGGCGATTCTCTTCTCCAAACTTTTGGTTTTCAATGAAGTTGTCAAGTATGGAAGACTTCCTTTATTAATTTTCTATGTTTTTGGTAAGAACGACTAGTCTTCGAAGACCAATGTTAAACTAAGCGTGGAAATTCCTTGACCACTTCAGTAATGACAGCTCATGAACAAAGCAACTCCATACAAAACGTTTCACACATATTTCAATGACGTACATTACATGGATTGGGGAGTACCCAAGCAACTATTGTCGTACGAGTCGGCCATCGAAGTTGCTAAGTATAATTTTTATGTTGTTTAGTGTGTGCAGAAAGCGTGCGCGGGTTTATGACAATTTGCAAGACGACAAATAGGTCTGGTGCGCTCACCGTAACAGCAATGGCGGCTTGTAATAAAAATGTCTCTTCGCTACCTGTGGTATGTTTATAGTTAGGATAACCTAACTATAGGTGTAGCACGACTAACCAGTACAAGCTGGTTATGGCACCAGTTAATAATCCAGAAGTCCAGATGTATAATAATAGTTATTACTAAATGTTCTTAATGTGTCACAAGCGATACGTCGTTAAAGACCTAGTGTTCCCATGCCTCACTACCAGTGTGAAGGGGGGGAGGGGTAAGTTAATGCTTTTATTTTTGTTTTCAGTTTGAATTGGACTTAACTAAGTTTAGTCATCGTCTTCATGTCAGCCATAAGACTTCCACTACTGAACATATTGCCAATACTCGCCACGCTTGGCAGGCGGGTTGGCAAGCACAGTATATTTTGTGACCCTCAGAAGGCTTTGCTGCCCATCCTCCTGGTACGTGATCCCTTAGCGGACTCTTACGGCACGGGAAGAGATGGGGAGCTACAATTCTAAGCCGGTCTAACCAAACCTAATTAATTTGGCGTCACATTAATATTTAATTAAGAAGGGAACAATAGAATATTGCAAGGGCTCTTTCTAGGCTTTGTAAGCTATCATCAAGATGATATCATCAAATGTTTCACAGAAACCCTAAAAGTGAGTTTCGACGTTTGACCTTGCTATATATAAGCCCTTGATAAGCTCTTGCCATTCTAGGTCTAGTCTAGTCTATTAAGGTGAACTTTTGGTCACCTCGTCACTGCCAATATATTAAGACATTAGTTGAACGCCAATAACCTCAAACACTAATAACTGTCGCAAGTAGGTATGTCACAGGAGCTTCAGTGTACAGTGCTATGTTCGTTATTTATTAATTATAATGATATACGAAATCAAGAGCCCAATACAAAAATTTGAAACAAGAAAATAATAAATAATAATTATAAAATCAAGATAAAACCGACACTGTCGCATGATAAATGATCGGATTTAAATTTAGAAACCAACAACTGGGTTCCAGAGGTCCTTCCTTATAACGAACGCGACGAGCCTCGTTTATAATTATAATTAATATTCTCACAGTATTAGACTGGTCGACGATACAAAAAAAGTTATATTCGACGCGAGAATTAATAACAAACAAATGGGCTACCTGCGGTGTTTTTTGTGTGCCCCCACAGGTAAGGCAGCGATGATGGGAGAAACTCACGTGTGTCTGTCTTAAATTTTTAAACAATATTGTCCGATTTTGACACGGTTGCACCTTTTTATGGAGTCGGCCTTTCATTCATAGGAAGCGCCCACGGTAGACGAATAAAAAATATTGTGTACTTAGGTTCTGACTCTGCTACTGGTCAACAGATGGCGACATGTAACACATGTACGTTACCTGCAACAAAAGAATGCAATTTCAATCTGAGCCCACGAAATAGGTACACTTAATATCATAACTGTAACATAAATAACTTAAAACCTTCCATGGTTTCGTATTTCTAAGCCGCTGTGACTGATTAAAAGAAGAATCAAAGCTGCATTGGAAACAAGAAACCGACGACTCGAAGTCCTGAACAAAAGGGAAGAACTCTAAACGCGATACCATAATGACAAAACAGAAATATGATTTCGATTAAACGGTGCGACGGAGAGTGCATGATTGGGTTTTTATGTAGGTGCGATAGGGAAAGAAAATAGTTAATAATAAAACTATTTTATTTGTATAGTGGGGTAAAACACCCCCGCTGTGCTGTTTGGTCGGGACCGCATCTATCATCATTATATTAACGGATTTAACACTTTTGAACAGATTCCAGGCGGCTTGTGATTCCATTCATCAGGGGATCAAATGTGCAAAGCTGTTGCGATTCTTGATTATAAATTATTTTGTGTACAATTACTTATTCTATATCGGTAGCTCACAACTCGATGATGAATCGAAAGCGTTATCAATTAAAGTCAATCTAGGTTCCACTGCCCATGTTAGGCGAGTGCCTCCAACGACTCCAACTTGGCCTATAGAATTCCCTCTTTGGTCACGTCTAGAGGATTATTAATTATGGGATCCGTGGAAACTGGGTCGTGTCATTTTATCAGATCTCTAATTAAGGCTCGACCAAGTTCATTCATTCTATTGTCTAGTCCCTATTGTAATAGTGATGTATTAATAAGTATATAGACATCATCTATTTCACTCGATCAAATCGGGTTCGGTAAAAAATCGTAGAGCAACTTTTGATATCGACATAGCGAGTCCGGATTTGGTATTCGATTGTAGCGTATAAGGCGAACCTCCGGCATTATTTTATTGCATAATTGAAAACGTTTTTACGTCAATTATTTCTCATCGTAGCATTAATTGACATGTCCATGTGATTATGAATATTTAACAGTTCTATAAAGCCGTTCATTAAAGGCTCACATGTAGGTAGAATTAACCGCAAACTATCGAGGAAGTGCAATTAAATTAAATGATGCATGGCGATATTAAAATGGGTATTGGTATGCAAAATCAGATCATTATAGGTGCGGACGGTGGGCCGGCTGCCTGTCCCAGGCTTGTTCACATTTTTTTTTGTTAATCAATAAGATTTGACCCTAATTCCAGTCACAATTCAATTTTAACAATCATGTATGCTTTCAATGACATTCGTTGTTTTGTATAACAATATCCATCACAAACACATACCTACCTGCCAATACTGGCTTTGTTACAACGCAATTGTTCCGTTTTTAATCGATTTAGTACTCGTTAATATAGTTAAACTTTGTAAATATACATAAAAGAAGTAAGTAATAGCACTCGAGAAGGGCACGAACAAGTGAGCCTGAACCTAACCCAATAATTACAGGCAGTGATTAAATCTCGCGATAAGACTCATTCCGCTAATTACTCCCTAAAGCTAAACGAACGAACCGCTCGCTTTTTGCCATCGACATAATTTAATAAGTGTATTAACCAAGCCGATGCCATAGATAGGTGCGTGGCCTCGGGCAGTTCTCGCTAATACCTTTATAATGTTGCTAATACAGAACATATCTGTAAATTTAATAAAAGACACGGTCTCGTCCCGAGGTCAAAGAGGAATGACCATGTGAACGCGTAATGAAAGTCAGGAGACGCATCTCACTCGAATCACAGCCGTTCAAACTCATTCACATTACAATCAATTTAAAGTAATCGAGTACTATGACATTGCGTCTGGGCAGCCGTCGCGTGTGGCGAGACCGACACGACAACCGTTGATTCAATAAAATGGAAAAACATTATTCGCTTGTTTGATACGACCAAGTTCAATATTGATCGCATCTAAACAGCGTCAACGCATGCGGTCGCAGCGTCCTAAACGCTGTTAAAGAATGTTTAGGTAGAGCGGTAATAAAGCCGTGTCACTTCGGGCGTGGATGCGAGAGTCGATCTGACCTTGCGATGAATGAGTCCCATTAGCATCTCATAGGTTTAATTAGGGAACCACGCAACGGCCGGTCGCCCACGTCAGCGGGCCCGTGTGTGGGCAATCAAATTAGAGACACGCGGACAATGGAAGCGAGTGGAGCGACCAACCCCACGACAAAACGTTTTCTCGCAATCTTCGATCACCGGATTAAGGGAGTCTCGTCTCGCACGTTTTATCTCCGATTGTCCGCACTTAACGCGCACTTTACGCCGAGTGCCCCTCTAGAGGAAATTGAAAGCGATCGCTTTCCTGGTTATCTTATCTGTAGTGTTGTACTAATTAATCGATGTCCGTCGTTAGAGGTAAATAATGCGAGCATTGTAGAGGTCGCGGTGATTTATCGGTGTGAATAGACAAGAGTGTCGCGAGAGGAGCGAGTCGGTCGCTAAGTCGCTACAATGGTGTGGAATGTCGTCGCGGGCCAGTCGCTCGCTCGCTCGTGCGACTCGTGAATGCGGATTATTAATAACCCGCTCCGCTTCGGCACGACGCGATGCAACTCTCTCATCCCACTCCACGCCTGGAGCGCTTCCACCTGTACGGCACTCTGTATGACTACGCCCTAATTTATTCACAATACCTTTTAATAACAGTATCGATCCTTTCGCATACATTCCTAAAATTTTGCCCATGTAATTTTCAGATCAATCACTATTTTGGATCACAAATCATATTCAGAAATTGTGTATCTCCCCCAGGACTGTCCCCGCATGGCGGTTACAATGCATAACAATGGAGTCGGCGTGGATTATAACAAATTCCCCAAATTGTGGGGGTTCATATTTTCGTTGAACAATAAGACAAAATAGTGATAATGTCACATGTGCGTATAGTTTACCGCATTTGGAACTAATTGGAAATATTCTATTAATGTTACTATTATTCAATCGAACATCTGTCGAATCAATAGATTCGGAAATATTTAGTTTTACATAAACGTTGAAGAGTTAATTTCTCAAGCCATCTCTTCAAATATTTTCGTAAAGTCATTTAAAACCAATAACGATAGAAAGGGCAAAGTGCTTCTTACAAGCGTGTTAAATAGAAAATGCACTATGAAATTGCCTTTCACGTTTTACACCAAATGAGATCATTTTTTGTCGGGACATAGCGTAGCCCTACGCTATACTGTCACGTAGGACTTCGTAACTTGTCAATTAAATCGTGTCACGACATTAATTTAACAAGGAAATATTGTACAAACTGCTGTTAAACGTAAGTCTGTTCAAAGTAATGTTTCTTCATTTTGTATTATATTAAATATAATACAAATTGTATTTATTTAATATAATACAAATTAGATAATCACTAACAATGTGCGACATAGAAACTATATTATAACCCTAAACACTACACGAACGCACCGCACTTTTACTGATTTAGGCTTCCAAAACAGTTATCGACTACGCCGTCAGTTTGACGATAAGCCTGCATAAATGTTCTAAATTTAAAACACCCAATTTGAGATTTTAAATTCCTTTTACGAACTAATCTATCTGAATTTTCATTGGTCATCGTAAGTATTGTCACAACTTTTGTCTTCTTTTGTAACAGCGTCAAAGTTTTTAATGTGTTCACTTCACGACTTATTTTTTGCGTTAGCCGTCGTCTTACTCGAAAGTGTCGTGAGTTCGATTTGTTACAGAAACTATAATTAGTTTTACCGTTATTGGGTACTTTACATTTTCAATGAAATAGATAACTATATTGGGAGTGGTTTGTTGATAGCTCAGTTTACTACAATGCAAATCGTGACCTTTTTTATGCTTTATAAATGAAGCGTTTGACCACTATCTCACTTGATCGTCAGCGACGATGTGGTCGAAGATGTAATCACTCTAAAACCTTTAATGTTTACAGATTTACAATGACTGCTGTCTGAACTAACTGTTTGGTGGCAATTTTTTAAACTTGAGGGTGGTAGCTAGCCAGGCCGGTACCTTTACCGGAAGCTCAAGCCGTTGATGGGGATCGAACCAGCGTCCATCAGTTTGAGGCTCCTACCTAATCTATCATCGCATTAAACCCTTATCGGTTCAATTTCGAATTCTAAACAATTTCACAGGATTTATTCCAATCGATTTTGTCAGAGGGTTAATGACAAACGTTAAGCCTCGCATTCATTAATACAGGTGAACAGAACTAGGTGTGTTATGAACTATTCTTAAGTTTACTTAATGTAGCAATAGGTAACCATTTACGTAAAGACATTTCAATATTTTCAAATTTGTATCATTAACACGTTTTCATGCTAATTGTCCGACGCGTTGCGGCAAAAGCTGATGTTTCGTGTAACACTTATTAAATAGAGATGGGGCTTGTCACAAAATTTAATTATCGACATACGACGACACCGAAAATGGTGCCACTTAAAATCAGTCGGCAACAGCATCAATATGACTGTTTGCGAAACTGTTCACCGTGTAACTTAAATTTCGTTTCAATTTGAAGAAAGTCGCTAATTGACTAAATGGGGGACGAAATAGAAATTACAATAGAAACTCGGACTGGGGTCGTTATATGACTGATTTGATTTTACATTAATGACTTGCTTGAAACTTGACAATAATAGTGTGAAGGGTCACTAAATGGATGACATTATGTCCATGTGTAAAAATGTTAAATATGAATGATGGCATCCAGCGGCCCTAGATGTCGATTTTTATAATGATTTTACTTAACTATCGTGGCTATCATTCAATGAATAATAAACTGAGAAAACAGAACCATGGAACTTTTAAGCCTTGAGTGATTGTGAACTTAAAATATAATAACATTTTTTAAATATAATAGATACACATACGAACCACTAACTACTTACAATCGTGATATTTAAACAAGATGATGAAACCGTTAAACCTAAAACAGAAATTAGCATCCACGTTCAAAGACAAATAATAAAACCCAATTTACAAGTCAGGAGCTACGTAAAGACTATCAAATTATGGTTACATCTATTTGAAAATGTACCATACGTGATTCCTGGGTTAACACTCCGCCTCGCCAATGACATCGACTGAAAACTGGCTTTATAAATAGCTTTTAATTTTCCAACCAATTTGAAATTGAACTTTACTCTAACACATTAAGGTTTAACTTTAGAGACTTAAAGAATCAAAGCAGCAGGCATCTAGTAAGAGTCATAAGGCTTTTACAGGTGTCCAGTAAATGGAAAAGTACTAATTAAAGTCGGTACCATATTAAAGTCGGTACCTATACTCCAACAAGTCTGACAAGACGTACGCGCTTCTTCGTAAGAAGTTTAATTAATCTGGCGTTGACGCAACCAGTGGATCGTTTTCTACTTATTAGAATCCCGAAGCAGTTTGTCCAATCGATTCTCTGTAGCAATAAACACCGTCAATCTATCTTCTATTTGTGCTAAGAATTTGAAGTGTTAACGTTTTGATAGACGATTGATTAGCGGATCACTTGTAGATATTGTTGTTACATAACCGCCGACTAATGGTGTTAGATGCGTGCAACATGTAATTGTAATGTAACGAAATTTTAGCACATCTTTGTTGACAAGGACAACTAATAACTTTACTAAGTTTGCAACAAATTCAAAGTTTCTCTGTATGTCCAGAGACAATGGATCACTGTGTATTTTCTACCGCATATACAACGGAGAGTGTTCGAAAAGCCGCCCGTCTGCTTGTTTGTCACCACAGATCATATTTCATAGTCAATGTTTACCACCAATAATATCAAATAGAAAATTTAAAAAATAAAATAAAACACAGACATTGTAATTCATATCGTTAGGAGGCAATTGCACTAAATTGTCGTAATCAAATTGTGAAGGTAATGACGCATTAAAATCTGTCGGAAGAAACAATGTTCCCCAAATGAATGAGAGAAATAAAAGAAATTATTTACGCCATGCTTTGCGTTGACGCGGGCGCGACTTCGTGCTGTGGAATGGACATAAAGGAAGACGTGAAAATCTCAGTAATGATGTAAAGTGAACGGACAACAGTAATTGCACTACCCACGTACGCTGTGAGGCGTATCGTCACATAACTAATTGTCTATCTAAATAATGATACTACACGTTATTCGATGCATTGTGTTCAGAATTTTCCACTGTTTGTGGCATGTTTAGATTGATGGCATTCCGAGGTTTATTATTCAAAATGATATATGTTATGACACAATAGGATCGATAGATCCAGTTTATTAAGCTGCTATTGTAATAAAGAAGACGACATTTCGAACACATTAAAATTCCCTGGATCGTATAATTACAGATGACACATTTTAACATTAAGACACCCACGCGTGGTCTATGTTGTGGCTTTAAACTCGTATAATTTGTGTTAAAACCGTAATATATGAGACTTTTGAGACCCTCGAATCCAACGTTCCATGCATACGATCGTTAATAAAATTATCAAAAATCTAAACAGGTTTTATGAGTATCGCTCGTGCGTCGGAGAGTCTTCGTTTCGGTCCGACTTATGAATGGAAATGGTTTTTGGTATTTTAAGTGTTTATAAAGGTCGTAAATAATTTATCGCTGCGTGATACTTCCGTCGGCCGAAATTATATGTTAAAATGGATGAGCGCTAACTCGATGTATGCGGCTACTGGACTTGTATTCGCATGAATTTTAGAAGTGAGAATTGTTCGAGACATTTTTTGCTTGTAACGTGTGTTTTGATCTGAGTAGCGTTGCGTCAGCGCTCATGATTCAGCCTCGTCAGAGTCGCTCAGGTAGGTACCCACCGGCCGGCATCGAGACGCAATTATTCTAAGCACACGTGGACATGGTTTATGGCCGTGCATGGCCTGCCTTATAAACGTACACCTTTTTGTTTAATAGGTTAACGACTTGTACTGTATCTTTATTGATCGGCCGAATATGCAGGTGGCAAACGGATTTCAAATTCTTATTTCATTTCAATCGTATTAGAACTACACATTATTGGTACTCAATGATCACTTTCACGTTTGTCTCTTTTGGAGCCTTTAATGTGTGTAAGTATTTCTGATGCTAAACTTTACAACATACAAAGAGTGAGGATTTAAAGGTCAATTGATTTTTTTTATTTGCTCCTAGAATGAATGACTAGATGTTTAACTCAATGACACGCATGTTGAATTTTGAAGTCAATTACAAGTGACCGATTACCTAATACTCAAATGTTAGTTAATATGATGTCATCTTTACAAAGATTTGATAATTGTTGCGTAACAAGTAAAATTGTACAATTGTAAAATAGTTTATCAACATATTTTTGGAGATTGTACCATCTTTGACGAAAGTGAAGACATTCAAACGAGGATAAAAACGATTAGAAAGTTCGTCACAAGTTTTCGCATATAGCGAAGTGTGACTCATTTCCTTAAATGAGTAATCAAGGCCAATTAATCAAGACTGATTTGGCTGTCACACCTATGACAAATCACTCGATCATTCCTTGAACTGAATCTTTGTAAAGGGCAGATTTAATAAGATCAAATTAACCTCAATTCTAAGCAACAAAAAAACAAAAGCAATTGAAAATGAAAGTTACGTAGTCGCCCTTAATTGCGCAGAAAACTGTAACAATCATTTTAAACGACCCGATATCGGATTGCCGAATCGTATAAATAATATCTTTTGTACGGTCCGAAAAAAAAGTGTTGTGACACCGAAACTTTGTCCGTAGATAATGGTAGAGTTCGAACGTAAAACCGGTAGCTTGCCACCAACGTCGGAGGTTATATCTAGCCTTGAAATTGACCATACGTTTGAACTCGTGAATGAGTTGCGTATTGGATTGGATGAGCGTTGCCTATGACGAACGAATCAAAAGCGTAACATGATACGTTTACGCTGTTTACATTCAAATAGGATGGATTATTTGAAACTGTTGCAACTGAGGAAAACTGACAAATAAGCTCTAGTAGCTAACATAGATGTAATTTAGATTTTCATAGATAAAATTTTAAAAAAGTACCTAAATATGAAACCGACTCCAACAAGTGTGAAATAACTTGTTGGAGTCGGTACCATGCTAGTTCAAAAGTAACTATCAAAATATTGTGCGTATGGTACCGACTTCGACAAGTTACTTCACACTTTTGAGTGTTGACGTCGGCTAAATTTTTTTGAAGATTTTTTTTCACCCTATTCAGTGATCTTTTCTACTCACGGGATCAATTATGTGTAGGTTCACCGATTGCTTCACCCTTAATAAGAAGTCATCCAGATAGACGTAACACTTTTCACTTCAAAAATTCAATTTTATAAACCGCGTGACCGATTTTTTAGAATTTAAATGGGACACATGAGAAGCACCATTTTACAAATAAAAAAAAATCATCAAAATCGGTTTACCCAGTCGAGTGCCATCAATCATCAAAGTCGGTTCTGTGGTAACAAACATAAAAAAAATACAGACGAATTAATCGGTCGGTTAATAACAATAATAGGAACATTTTATGTGTATTTATGTAACGAGGATACACATTTCATGTTCATACTCGATTCGACAAACAAGTATTTTATAATACTAGTATGATCTCCCAAAGCTAGATAACACTCGAAAGTCAATTGAGCACAGTTTCGACAAATGATCCTACACTCGGATGATAATTACCGGACGCGTGTAAAACCGGTAGTAAGGTACATCGCTCACCGTTACTTGGCACATTCTGCTCGTAAACGATGTTGTAACACTCATTTTAATCGGGGACTTTTTAATTAATTTTCTACTAGGTTATCGCCGTCTTCCAGCCGCATTAATCAAAAATTGATAATTATAAATGCTGCTAGACATCCGCACGTCGTTTCGCTTGCTTCACTCGAAATTGGCCATTTTGATTCAGATTTAAATTTGAGCACGAAGTTAAAAATCCGAATATATTGCAAAAAAAATGGGTCCGAATTCGATCAGTCTTATACCTAGTGAAATCTGGATGGAGACCACTGAATGGAGAGGCTCTCTTTAGATGGTTAATTCAAGAGACAGATACAGAATACAATGCTCTTGAAGCTAGTTATGCCAAAAGATTACTTACTCCGGTCTTTTGGTCACCTGTAGAGTTGAGCTCCGCCTCGCTGCCGACAAGGTACGTTTCAAAAAAATTGTAACATTTTTAAATGTTACAATTTTTTTATTGCTAATAAGCAAACGTTTCACCGCTATCTCACCTGATGTTAACTGATTATTTGGTGTACGATGGATTACGCCTGCCTAGAAGATACCTATTTCCTCGTGACTTGAGTCTTCAAGTCCAGCCAGATTGTATTTATGCGGAAACACAGGTTTAGGCAATGAATTACACTCGTTAGCTGTACCCACTATGAATGTGGAAGTAAAACGCTTTGTGCGACAAGTTGAAACGTCTGCAAAGGGATGTCGCATTGCCGTCCGTCTGGTCGATCTCAGATGAAATGGGAATGTAAGCATATCAATATGACCTATATATATACCTATTTCAAATGTCAAAGTCAGTATATAGCTCTATGCATAAATATTATTCTTTACGCCGAACCTACTGAATATGTAGATTTGAATAAAATTCTATTCACCTTAGTTTGCTGTTGACAATTTAACACCCCTTTATTTTTCAAGATTTTTCAACTTTATCCAGTTGCTGGAAGGTAGATGGCTTATTTTTGTGACGAGGGTAAGTTATAATTTCAAATTCAATTTATTTGACGAATTGTGGATTAGCACATGTATTTTATGATAATGTCTGTAATTTTTAAAAACAGATTATAACCATAAAGTCTTAAGACGTGCGTTAAAGTTTGTTAAACAAATATCTAAGCGTTGTGGTATATAAACTTGAATACGCTATAAATGAGAGGTTTTATTCGGGTGCGCCATAATATGATAATTGGAATCAACAATAAAAAATACAATAGAGCGAAAAACAAAGATTTTCCTCATTACAAATTAAGTAGATCTTACTTACGTTTAAAGTACATTTAAAGCGGTCATGGAGGTCGTAAGCTTCCACCTTTAAATAATGCCAAGCACTTAACTCCAAGTCACGTTATTGTTATCTCTACAATGGTAATTTAGGCCGGATTAACCGGCCGGTTATTTCCACACATCTAATTAATAAACATCTCGTAAAACCTTGAACTTTTGATTACTCGGAAACCGGACAATGGAATCTTATAGGTATCTCTAGTTACCCAAGTTGACTCGCACAATCAAAGTAAGCACAGACGAGCGTATCAAAGTAATTAATCGAAACTTATGATTGATTAAACACATTAGAAACGGGCACGACTAACATTTGAATATTAAATCTATTAGACGAATGACATAATACTTAATACAATTTTAATCTGAATTATTGCATTGAATCTACGACATTTTCGTTTTGGAAACAATATCTAGGCGTCTTATGAATAAAACATACGACAGTTAATTCTGATGGAGAACATATTGGGAATTTATGTTAAACTAATAACAATAGTTTAATTGTTGAAAAGGTTGGCCTGCACTTTAAATGTTGGATGGCGGATATTATATTAGGTTAATATCATAAATTTGAGTTACTATTGAATATTTTATCAGTAGGTACCTCCTACTTGCAATGAATGTGGAATTTTCAAACACATTTTCTGTCATATGGAATGGTGCACGAGGGAAAGTTGCAATTTAATCAGTAGGTACTTATAAGCCCGTTAAAAGACGATTTTAATTTTATGCGTTGTCCATTGGCAAATTGCATAGCGGTAGTGTACTTTTAGTGCCCGCCTGGGTAGTTGGTCTTTTCGTGATGCAGTCACACATTTTAATCAAAAGTACCGAATGGTAATGTAGCATTGTTACCTCGATTATTAAAAAGTTATTATTTGGCGACATGTCTAAGACACGCCATAGCGATCGTGTTTCCTTCGGCTGGTTAAAAATAAGGCAAATAGAAGATATTTATCGACACGAGGTTGAGTGGACGCCCTTTCCGCGGTCGCACCCGTATACATCGCGAACGCGTTTCGTCAAACAAGAGGTAGTGATGCGTAACGCAAACTCCGCTGTCGACTTGTTCATGTTTGCATTGCGACTACAAACACTAGTAGTGGCTGTTTGTCCAACTCGTGAGCTAATGGGCGACCAAAGGTGTCGCATAGACTCATTCGTTTACCCAGTCGAGTACCCGGTATGTCGCTTAGTCGCTTATTCACACGCGAAGCTACCGTTGTCAACTGAAATAATTTACTGTAAACGATCGCATTTAACATCACAAATAACACGAGCGCTTACATACGGTTAGCTACGAAGCGAGTATCAGGATGTTTTAAATAAAATAATAATGCTTCAAAGAGAAAAAAAGACGAAAAGCCATAACTTCATTTTGAATTCCGTTCAGTATGTTCCCCGTCTCACTCTGAACGAGCCCAGCAGGGGGCGCCATCGTTCTCACCTCACGACGCGAGGTGGTAGCCGGTCTTTAATAAGTATCGATAAAATATGTCGATAAAACATGAATATTTATAAATATTTCGATACTTACACTGCACTGCCTACTCGAAACGCATAGAAAAAGAAAACAGTACCGACCTCCGTGTTGTTCGGTTACAAAACCTCAGCTTACGCCTCAGCGTTATCTAAGCTGTGGAATATTGATGAATGGTTTGTGAGTAAAAAATGTTATTTGAAACTTACATAAAATATTCCACTTATCATAATAGTGTTATGGTCAACCAGCTATTTGATACCCGCATTTTACTGAAATGGTAATAAATCTGCATTGAATGTATGGGTGTCGAGTCAAAAACGTACTTTAGAATCGGAAACAAGTTCGAAATTCAATTTGTAATTCGAATTATTCAGATTTAGATTAATTGCCAACAAACTTTCCCGGGGACACCACTAATTAATCAGTACTACCAACATAGTATTTCAGATCAATTAAAATTACATTTACATCGAAAATGAATTTTAACTTGATGCAATAAAGTCGAATATCACTTGTGATTTTTTTGTAGAACATTTATCGCGAAGGTAATCATAGTGTGAGGTCTTTTGACATAAAGTTTTTTAAACCTTAAAGAGCCATGAGAAGATTCATGAAATAAATTGTCATCATAATGACAATTGTCATGGACACAGCGATTAATGTAAAGCGTAGTTTACATGATACGATCTTTAGACTCGAGTCTTCCGTGAGACATGAAATCATAGTTTTTCAACACAAATTATGAAAGGCACAGTGACCGAGAACAAAATCGCTGTTTAAGAGTGATTATTGTGCATGAACTTAATTTTAAACTCGTGTTAGCTTAGCATGGATACGACTTATTATTAGTTTAAACAAAAGGCTAAATATTTCTTTTACTAACCTCTTCGTTCCCGCAAATAATGAATTTCTTAGGAAACCATTACCCAACCAACCGTGAACGATGATCACTAATGCACTACGCGCGAATCATAATTTGTCAATAAAATAATGTATTACGTACCTCTTTTTTAAGTGTATAGGCGTAGGCTAGCTGTGACAACATTACGTACGGGTTATGAATAGACACCCACATAAATTTTACAAACTACCCACGATTATTTTTCACAAGATTTCATAAATTACGTGTTTGAGAGAAGAATTAAATAATGAATTACTGCTACCTGAATGTGGATATCATATCAATTTTGAAACGATCATAGCTCAGCGGAGGGAGCGTCGCCTGTCAAAATGACGGTCCTTGGTTCGATCCCACCAACTGCTTAAGTTTCAGGTGTCTGGCTAGCTAAGCTAAATAAACTGGTGCCTAACAGCCTGGCTAGCTACATCCCTTAAGTTTTAAAAACTGTCATCACTCACCACACACAGTGTGTTCAGGCAACAGTCCGAGAGCCAGTAAACATTCTAGGTCTAACGTAATTAAATCTTCGACCACATCGTCACCGACTATCAAGTGAGATAGTCGAACGCTAGATTTATAAGGTATATGAATAAAAATAGTATACGCACATATTAACTTTACATAATTATATTGGCTGATTTGACGGCATAAGTAGTTTACAGTACCTACCTATCAAATGATATTACCATTTTCATTTAATTTTAAGAGACACGCTTATAATTCCCCTCGGCCTTAATTTAAAAGCATTAAGCCGCTTCCTTCAACACTGTCACTGTCCACACGGTACCTACGGTTAATGGTTAAATAGTGACAGACTGGAATGTCCACAATTTTACGACGGCAATCAAATCGTGATTGTCGCGCTTCCAAAAAATTGAAGTTAATTGTGTTGGAGCGAGTGTTGATGATATAAACAGTAATTACGTGAACACCGAAAATGTTATTAAAATACGATTAACTAACGCTCTGTGCCGGCAGAGGCAGCCAAGCTTGGGATGAACAAGTGACAATTCCATTCCATACCAGTCAACGTTACTTACTTAATTGCGTAGGTAACATCACTAAGGCCTACTTGCCCCAAACAAATGATTCGAGATTACCGCATAAATCTCGGATTCAATCCCACATTCGCACACACAATCACACAAAAATCATGATTTAATCGGAGATCAGGCGCCAAAACCAAACCAGCGCATATTAAAAAAATATTGATGAGATTTCAAATTTTTGTAACAAACTCTCGAGTATTCCAGTTATAATTTTAAAATCGACTTTTATCTTATTATTAAGTAACCACACCTGTTCCCGACAAGGAGCGATTTAAGGCGGGATATTTTCTAAAATAATTATCGTGAAGATCTTTTGCGGCAGTGGACGCCGCGGGGTGCTATTGTTTTAAGGTATTTTTTATTGCTTTTGGCAACCCTGAACAATGGGACCGGGCCGGTATCGGGAGGGTAATTTCGTGCGTCGGATCGGATGCAGAGCTTGCTTGTGGCGTTTTGACGACAGTGTATGTGCACGCACCTTTACTTTCCTTTTTCAAAAATTTATTTTTTACAGTCAGCCAGTGAATACACTTAATTATAATTTTGCTATAGCTTGTTTAAAATACGATTTAATTGCTAATTACAAAACTCTTTCGATCGCTCCTTTTATTAGAGAGGATATACGTGTGTAAAAATTTACACCTTAGCTGTCGATACGAAATAACAAGGCCCCATATTAACCTGTAATTAAATCATAAACAAAGATAAAGATCCAATGTATAAAAAACGCCGCAGCGGCCGCTAATCCAGTGTGATTTACAATTAGTTGTAATTACGTATTAGTTAGCTAGTTTAATTGCCGGCAATTTTAATTATCAATAAAATGTGGAATTTTCGAAGTAGGTCGATTTACGACCGCTTACACTTATACAAGCGACAAATTAATGCCGATTAAATTTTATTGTACTTTAAATTAATGATCGTAAAACACCTTTTCGTTCGAAATTAGTCCTTTTATTGCACAATACTTAGGTGTTAAAATGTGCCATAACTGATATGGAAAATTACCGAGTGCACTCCAGCAGATGTCCACCAAATCGAAATGACAGCATTAAAAACGGAACGCCTTATAAAAGTCGTGTCTTTGGAGATATACTAATTAGTCATGATGACAAGACCGCTTGTGAAGCTAAAAGAAGAACTTAGTATTCGATTCAAGTTGTGCTGTATCATAGTTATTTTTGAACTCGAAATTAACAATAAAGGAGACTCATAACGTTCCTTACAAATGTCCGCCACAATTGCAGTGAACACAAAAAACTTAATTAAACTGACACTACGCATGCATAATGAAATGATTCACTCACTTTGCAATATGGACTGACTAAAGCTAGAGACACACATAACGCAGTAAAAAATGGATCCATTACCAGTAATCAGTTTAGTTTGTAGTTACTATACATATCGTAGAAAATATGTATATTTTTAAAGACCTACAAAATTATGTAGTCTTTAATCTTGTGTGCCTTTTCTGTACTCAAGCTTTAGCGCTAAAGCAAAGTAAAGGTACGGTACGGTAGTCCACAAACAATCAATTTATCATAATTTTTATTCGCTTCTATTCCGATTATTTGTCATAATATTAAGAGTTTGATAGAAAATTGCTAGTTATATAAATACACATAAAAATATAAGAATAATAATACACCAATAATAGAAGAATAGAACAATAATATATAGAATAGAATAATACACCATAAAATGAATAAATTATTAAACATATATTCTTTGTAAACCGGAATAGGATCAGGAAAAATCAGCGAAATGGAGTTAATCCCTTAAATACTTAAAAAGGTTTTTTTGAATCAAACCTACATGACAACGAGGTATAAAAAATATTTTGATCCTAGCTACCCAGGGAAAGATAGAAATAACTATGTGTTTCTGTGGAAACAATGTACTATTAATGTGGACTGATTTCAGAATGTATACGAAATACAAATTGCGGATATACTATCTAAGCTACTAGTTATTAGAAAAAAAACTTTTTTCCAATCTTAGCATATATTTATTTCAATTCATTTTTTGTATTGATGTGTCGTATTTAACTGAATTTAATAAATAACATCTTATAAAATAATCTAAATATTAATGACAGATAGTGAAGGTTCTATTTATCTTTAGTTTAAGTCAATCAGTCATCAATATATATATATATATATATATATATATATATATTTGTTCTATTATACCTAACCGAGTAGATTAGCTGTGTCTGAGCACAACCAAGTCAGAGACAAGAGACCCACACACACAACTCCAGAAACTGCCCACACTAGTTATTTTTAGACAAGACTTTAAAAAATAATATAATGAGAATTCTCTTACATCATATAAAAACAGTATTAACTCTGTAAATTTCTTCAATCTCAGTAAAATAGCTTGGTGTGCACCAATCTTAATATGCACACTAGCACGATATTTATAAGTTGAGATGCACACAAATTAACATTATAGGAGAGTTAATAAGGCAGTAGTATCGCAGAATATGTAATAGTTGTCAAACAGTTTGCAAAAAGATTAGTAGACGCCTTTTCGACCGATAATTTCTTACAATGTAATAGCTATTCAACTTATGAAGTGCATACCTATATTACCTATATGTGTCGAGTTGTGTGAATGATCCAAACTTGAATTTAGCACTTGCAAAAAGATTAGAATTTAACAACTACACAAACTTTGTATGTTGTGTAACACACAAAAGTGAATAGGTAATTTTTTTGAACATTTATAAGCATTAATATTGAATGCAATTTTCTTTCAATCAAAAATCAAGGGTATAGTTTTTTTGGCGCTGAAAATCTTTTTATAAGAATTGCATATCTATCTCAGTAGAGTATCTTGTTTACAATATCTACTTTATATTTATATATATAGCATATTACTACCAAAGAATACTGTAGCTAACTTTTCGAAAATCAATTTTTGAGATCGGTTCAATAGTTTCGGTGATTGCCTATTACATAAAACAAATTGTGCCTTTTTAAAATATAAGTAGAGATTATAGAAAATTGCATCAAAATGAGAACCAAATTTCATCAAAATTGGTTAACTAGTAACGGAGATGCATGGTAGCAAACATTCATACAACTTTCGCATTTATATTATTGGTGGAATCGCTTTTTTTAAATAAAATAAAGATGTTTATAAATACTATACACTCGTATCATATCATCATCATCATCATATTCATGCGGCACATAGCTCGAAGAACTGATGGTCGTTGGGGCCGAAAAGTCCTAGAATGGAGACCACGGACTGGCAAGCGCAGCATAGGACGGCCACCGACCAGGTGGACAGACGACCTGACTAATATCGCAGGCAAGGGCTGGATGCGGGCCGCTTCCAACAGGTCCTTGTGGAAATCAATGGGGGAGGCCTATGTCCAGCAGTGGACGTCCTATGGCTGAGATGATGATGATAAATACTATAATCCCACTAATATTATAAATGTGAAAGTTTGGATGGATGGTAATTTTTCGCATCTTTCCGTCCCGCTCACGCTGCTCCATTACAAACTGCTTTACCGACCCATGCTCAAATGTTTGCAGAGCCTAACTTCAGGAACCTAACGACAAACACAGGCTGCGCTCACTGTAAGTATTTATACCTATGGGCATGAATGGCACATCTTTCTGTCAAAGCAATGACCGGCTATCATCTATCGATTATTTAACAGCTAACCCGGTAGATAACGTTTTGGGGACTTATCGCTAATTATTGGGAGATAACAGTGTTTATTACTCATATCTATGGTGTCTACAATATTTATAATCTATGTAAGTAATCTAAACATATACGTATGATCACAAAATATATCTCGCACAGTTTATGTCTCTAGCTGAGCAGATCTTAACAGTTTAGTAATGGTTTTATTTTTCTTAATCTATAAGTTACGTACGACCAATTAAAAAATCTTGATAAAGTATTAACCTAATATGGTGATCGAATATCTTTATAGATGTAGTGTTCGGCCACTATCACTTGATAATCAGCGACAATTTGGTCGAAAATGTAATCACGCTGGACCTATAATATTTACTGGCTCTCAAGGACAGCTGCATGAACACACTATGTGCTTGATGTCAGTTTTTCAAACATGAGGGTGGTAGCTAGCGAGGCAGGTAATCGAAAATTTCCTAACACCACGCTGGGAATTGGAAAACGGTCTGAAACCGTCTGTTTGACAGCCGCTACTGAGCCCACCGCTGAGCTATCATCGCTTCAAAAACATGGACAAAAGTAATTAGTACTTTGTTAGTACGTTATTCTACTTCTACTACTATCTATGAGGTGGAATGACTACGTAAGAAATATCGTTTGTTTATGGTATTTATCAGTTAAGATATACGGCAATATATGTCGGATTAACACTGTATATTGACGATTGATATGTTTTAAGGGTTATATTATGATTGATTAGGTATAACATGTATCGGTTGTTTTGTCAAAAACATGCGGTGTGGCCTCGTCGTAGATACATCGGTATGACACATCACGAATATGCATGAAACTATAGGTACGATAACCTGGGAATATACAGTATCAAAGGTTGAGCTGCAGCTGCAGCTTTCTTTGAAGGTGATAGCAGTATAATAACCAAATCATGTTGCTAGACTTACATATCATTATCTAATATGCCCACCCGGCTTGGCAGCCCTCACGTTTGCAAATCTGACTCAAAGCACATTGCGTGTTCGGCGGCTATCCTAGAGCCCAAGTCGATATTCTAGGTCTGGTATGATATGATGAAATGATTCAATAATTAACTTTATGAACTAAATTCATTTGCACACAGTCAATTATAGAATTATAGTTTTTATAACTCTATGGAAAAAATATTGTGGAAGTAAATTATTTCCTACACATCCTATGATCTGATTTAAGTACATTATGTACAAAAATGTAATTATATTCGTAACTAACGTATTTCGTGAAAAATATTTATTAAGTACCTATACTTAAAGAAAACTAAGAATACAAAGCTTATATGTTATCCTACTTCCTACTCATATTATAAATGCGAAAGTTTGTCTGTATGTGTGTGTGCTTGTTACTTCTTCTACTACTTCTTCTGCTGCTACACCGATTTCGATGAAATTTGTTATGGAGATAGTTTAAGCCCTGGATTAACACATAGACTACTTTTATTCAGGAAAAAAATATAGTTCCCGTGGGATAACTGAGGAAGCGAGAAAACCGTAATTCACGCGGGTGAAACCGCGGGGCAAGTAGCGCCCCGTGAATTATACGAGTATCTCATAATTTTCACTCCCTAATTTAATAATATAAAAGGTAAATGGTTACTATGATTATCAGACGCAACAACATATTTGTGACATAAATGTAAAACTATGTAATTCGTTTTTATGTTAATAAATAATTAATTAATTAATTTTATTTTTGCTCCCAGAGAGGAGGTTCTTCGCAACAACCGCGCTTTTTTCTTTTAACTCTGAACTCTCGAATCTTGCAAATCGAACGCGATCTCGAGCGAGCGCAGAATAGGGACAATGGTCGGCCGCAAGTTCGTCGGCTGGCCTTGGGGGAACCAGTCTGTCTCGTCCGAAACACCTCTGGCAATTATTCAATAAAACAAAAGCGCAATGTTTACGCTATCACACTAGCAGAAATGCCACCCTAAAAGTGCTGAACCATGAACAGATTTAGTATTTCTGGCGTGTACTGGTACCTACACAAATCAATTGTCCTGTTGTCAACACAGTTCTAGCATTTACTTCAGAAAATTGTGACGCCGCTTTCTTCTATTCTTTTATATTGGAATATCTAAAATGTCGCGAGTCTTTATTGCAGACACCTACATATTTCACATATATCGGCCTATATGTCACGAGATAGATAAGCCTAACGGCTCTATACGTTGTTGGCCAGAATACCCTACATTATCCACGCACGTGCGCCACAAAACGAGCCCCATTATAACACGACCAAAGAAATCACTGGCACGGGCCGCTGAAAAATGTACCACGAAATTTGATATGACATACTGTACTCTCATTGAATATCTATCCCGAATGCATTGTAAGCCTCAGAGACGCGAGCTATACGAAATATTTCAAATGCAAATCGTGCTAACGCCATGAATGTAATAGTTTGTCGTGCCTTGCGCACGCGCCGCTAACACCGGAAACAAATTATCATATCCATATAAGCACGTACGAAATCGACGAAAAACTTATTGATGTCGCTCAACATTGATAAATTGCGCTAAATGAGAAAATGGAGCCGGAAAGTGGACACCGTAATCGCTTGAATACACAACGCTATTATAATGAAGTCTGCCCAAAAGAGCGTTAGGAATTTTATACGTTTTTATTCATAGGCTTTCATTTCAGTAACGGTTGTGACAACGTTTTTATCTCATCTATTATTTTTTTAGTAATATTTCATGCAAAAACGGCTCGAGCGGCAAATCGTTATTGAATGTAATAGTGGCTTTTGAACGCAGCGTTGAAAATTCAGAAATCGATTTGTGTGACGCCAATGCCACCGCCATGTTTGTTGACATTCGATTTAAAATGCGAACGCGGGCGATGCGGAGCGGAAATAGAGCACCTTCGAAATTCAAAAAATAGAATAACGTCTATTGATAGATTGTGTAAATTACTATTAATAGGTTAACGGCAGGTCCCGATAGCCCGCTATAATGTGCCGAATTGTATATAACGGTCACATATTTTTGAATCACAAACAAATGAATTCAGTTTCGCATACTTTTTCATGAATAAAACCAATGTTTTATGCCCTTAGTAATAAGCAGTTCATTTTTTTAAGAATATCGATTACATACCTGTTTCATCAAATTGTTTACAAATCATACGAATATTTTTTTCGATACATGGTATGATTGACACAGTATATAAGACGTTCAATATTTACGCGTGTGCTTGCGGTCTGAATGATGTACATAAACGCTAATTACAGTGTTCTGGCAAATAAACTTTTGATTGTGACTTTTACAAAAGAAATAATATGGATTGCTCTACCTACAGGTTCCACACAGGCAATGTCACTCTATACTATTACCATCTATAAATATTATTCGGGAAATTATCCTTGTTTTTTATTATTGAAATATATTTTCCGTCATTTATTCTTACCGTGCTTAATTACTCGTTCTAATAAAGCGATAGAGTCTAGGAGAATCCAAGCCGGCTCTCTGGTATATGAAAGGTTTTTTGAGCCTGGGCGATGGAAGAGTCTCAGGAACGTAGCAAGTGGAAAACTGTGTTATATGCTTACTCCTGCGGGAGTAACTTTTATGTATTAATAAAGCGGCCGCTGAGAGAATGCCTTGCTGGAAATAGAAACAGCTTATTTTTTGGGTCTGCCGCTGAAATCGATTTAACAACCGTGCTCATAATAGACTCAACCCCGTGCGTTGAACTAAACTTACGCGTTATTAATATACTAAATAAGATTCAGGTTCAGAATTCTGGTTTATCTGAAATCGGAAGAATGCTAATAACTATTGTTGAAGAAGCTGAGACTAATATATTTTGCTATTCAGATGTTGTGACGACATGTATTTAGGTGAAGTGTCAACGATCTGGAAACAAATCGATGAACTTAAGAGAACAATCAGTATACGGCAATCCGTACGCCTGTCACAGGTAACACATTTCTTGGAATTTCAATATCAGATGTTTACGTTTAATTTTGGGTTAGATGAGGAAATACTACTTGTTTTGATATTTTTTGTCAAATTACCTTAAATTTATTCGTTGACGCTTGTTTTGCAATACCTATATTAATGAAATTCCACTTTGTGGTACAAAGCGTTTTGCTTCCACACTTGTCATTGGTTAATGATAAGTGGTAAGGTAATTCTTTGCCCCAGTCTGTATTCCACGGAGGTATGCAATCTGACTGTCTTTACGAGTGAATAATCAAGGACAGCGTGATCTATTGTAAACCGCATCATCACTTAATGTCGGGTGGTATAGTGGTCACATGCCGATAAGTAGGTAATAATTTATTTACAGAAAGACAATTCCCACAAAAATATCACAAGATTATTTTATAATATTAATAACCTAATGAATATAATACTTATACATCGGTCCACAAACTAGGCATAGTCTGTATCTTGGGCACCGAAACCTACAGTTCACTCATAATTCTTGCTTGAGAAAAACCTTGCTAATACAAGTTTTTATAAAATAAAATCTTAACCAGCAACGATAGCATATTTATAATAAGTTAACTCTGAATCTTAATAATATTATACATCAATTTGATTGAGATATTAGATTATTTAGATATTATATTATATATTTTTCAATAAATTGAAATGTAACATTGCATTTTCTACGAACCGACATGTAGAGATGGATGATATTAATTTCATCTTTGCCTCCTACAAAGCTTTACCATGCTATATATTTAGTTCGACTACCGCACACTAGATGGTGCCACTTGTGCCATACATTGTAAAGATGTGTAGTAGTCGGTGTTTTCTTTATGAATTTGATGTCATTAATTATTTATAAAATAACGTATGATATATATTTTGCAACCACGCACATTTTTCTTGGTAGTAAAATTTAGTAAAGCGGATCAACTACTAGAAACTGCTATGTATTTGATTGAAATACTTAGAGATAACTTTTCCATGACAGTCTAGGAAAAAACAGGAGTTAACTTTTTTTTTGGCATCGTATCTTTATTAACAGATTGAATGAAATGATTAGAGTAAATTTTCAATAGAACTTTAATCTACATAATTCTTTGCAATTATATTTACAATTATAATGTTATATAACAAACAAAAAACATGAGCAAATGGCTCCAAGAATAGAGATGAAAAGAGAGAATGGAGTACATGGATAAAGCTACGTTTGTCAAATTTGTCTATTTTAATTGCATAACACAAATAATAACAAAGTGATGATGGATCTCAAGCTAAACAACAAAAGGTTGAAAACATGTGACTTCTGCCAGAAACAGGAAACCTTCAACACAAGCCCTTCACCTTCTCGAATGCAGTGAGCAGAATTTTCCATAAGACAATTCAAAGATTTCAGAATGAGATAAGGACACGGCTCCACCTCGGCTTGTTATCACAGTGTTTTCAACACATTAAAATTGCTAATGTTCGTCTCGTCGACCGTTTCTGTTTGGTAGATCACACGTCAAGATCTTAGAATTTCATTCAAAATACAATAGTACTCGTACCTATCTATTTACGAAAGAATGTACTGTATATTTTTAACCGACTTCAAAAAAGAAGGTTACTCAATTCGATTGTACGACTGTGTGTTCCCGGATAACTTCGTCGTTTATGAACCGATTTTGATGATTGTTTTTTTTTTTGGTTTGATAGAGTACACTTCCAAGGTGGTCCCGTTTAAATTTCATCAAAATCGGACAAGCTGTTTTTGAGTTACACTACAATAACTGGTGCTGGTGATTTAGACGTGTCATTCCAAAACTAATTTTTTTTTTCCTACGCATACTGTCGATAGGATAACCTAAAATTAAGAATTTCCTTTAATATGAGTGCTCAGAACTCAAATTTAAATAGAATACCTACTTCATCGTCAGAATACTATAGGTAGGTACCTACTTATTTTATATGTTTTAGATAAATTTATATATCATATTAAGATGACATGAATTAAAGTGGCATTGGACAGGTCACATAGCTCGAAGAACTGATAGCCGTTGGGGTCGAAAGGTTCTCGAATTAAGACCACGGACTGGCAAGCCCAGCATAGGACGGTCACCGACAAGGTAGATAGAGGACCTGACTAACATCCCAGCAAAGGGCTGGATGCGTACCGCTTCCAATCAGTCCTTGTGGAAATAATTGGGGGAGGCATATGTCCAGTGGCTTTAGCTCCAGTGTTTTTAGTGGCTTCTATGGCTGAGATGATGATGATGATTAAGATAATAGTATTTTCAACTGTAGCGTCAGAATCTAGGTAGATTCTGGTACAGGTGTACCTGAGAAAGAAGTTTACTTGGTGTTTACTAGATGGCGCTGTAGTACAATGTTTACGAATGTTGTTTTAACATTATTTATTTATTTTTCGTATAACGTTTCGAACCTACAACATAATTAAAAATTGAAATAAATTTAAAGAATACAGATACCGTACCGATACCGTTTTATAGGTATTAATAATTTTCATACCTATCATACCTATTTTCATTATAATTTCAAAGCCAAAAGGGGGAACTGAATGTCGCTGCAAATCACGCGGTAGCTGGTTCAAATTCCAAATTGAACTTGAGCCTCAAAGTTTTTATGTTATTTTTATATTATTCTTGAGTTTTGTAATATTATTTAACTAGGTATACCTAATATGAATTAATATTCTTCTAATTTCTAAGTTTTTTTTACCGTAAATGAATAATATAAGTTAACATTTATTATTATGTAAATACTGAATATAGGTAGTTAGGTTTTTTTTTAAATACTGTATAAGGTATAGATCTAGCGTTTGACCACTATCTCATTTTTAAATAATACCTATATATATTACCATATACATATAATACCATTTTTCAACCGTAAATCGTGGATAGTTGCCAATTGCAATACCTAATATCATATGCGGTTGATATACTTTTTAAATGTAGGTAGCTACTTCTTAAAGTAGGTAAGTAATATAAATTCCGGGCTTGATGCAATTAAAAAAAACCTAAAATACCTACCAAGTGGATGTGTTTTTATAAATTTTAAAATGGGTACGAATAATTTCTACTTACCTCTTTCAAATATTATCACAAAATTGTACTTATAAATCTAATCTTTACATGACAATTTCGGTTACAAACTTACCTACTGTTTACGCAACACAATAGGTAGGTAAATACCTACTTCAAGCTATGCATGAGGTCAATATTATCTGTGGCCAAAATGCCCGGTCCTTACTAGTGTGGCCATCATTATTTATTAATATCACACACCTTAAAAGACTGTGATTTAGTTAAGAGCAGCTCGTTTGTAATTAAGTTGATTTAGGTAAATAGCTTGTCTCTGAAGTAGCCTATTCACTCACACACGAGCTTATTAGATTTTGTTATCGATCGTAGGTTCCTGGTCCTCAGTAGCCTAAATGGCGATAAATCGCCTAAGATTACCATACTGAGTTCATACCTAACAATTTCAGTTTTTGTGTTTCGTACAGTTTGCGTAGGTACGTACGTACCTATAAGCTAAATAAACTGATATCTATGAATGTAAGTAGGTACTCTACTCTCTCGTAGGTACTCTACTTATCTATTGAGTCTAACCAGTTTTCGTAGGGTGCAATTGAGAAAGAAATAGGTCCTATGTACTTTTGTATCTCGTATTTATTTATTAAACAAAAGCAAAACATTGCATAGGTAAAGCAATAATGAAGCCCCAACAAATAGGTTCCTACGCACATATCATAAGTTGTACTACCGCAGCATTATAATCTTACTACTAAATACCTACCTACACATGTAAGTCTCTATAAGCGAAAATGTTGGATGGTTGAATGTTTGGAATTCATCTATACCTACGCCAGAGGCTGATCAGAATGACTAAAATTTGGCATAGGTAAGTAAGATAAATTACCTATAGTCTGGAATAACACGCTTACGTAAAATAGAGAGCTATTGTTCCGTTCCATTTAATACGTAGATCAAGGGGGGGGGGGGGGAGAAACCGGGCGCAGCTAGTAGTTAAACTATCACAGAGCAACATTTAGGTATGTTATACGGATACCTCCGTAAGGCCTTACCTACACATGCCTATTAAATTTTTTACAAAAAAAGTACAAATATTGACGCACCATAAAAGAAAGCTAGTTAGTAAATAGATTCAAGACAAGTGGTAAAGGCACTATCAATTATTCAAGTTCACATTTTTTAATAGATTTGCAACTATTTAAAATAAAATAAAGATATTTTGCTAATTATTGCTGCACGTCTAATCAGTAACCTATGTTGACCTTTAGTAGAATGTTTGATTCCAGTCCAATATGTCAAAATTATAATTCTACAAGGTGCTATGCTTTCTATTCATAAATAAGTGCATAATAATGTTTTGAAGGAGGTCCATTACCATACCGACGCCGGTGGCGCCATTGTTGTTATTCGCACCGATCTCTTGCGCCTACGCACTTTAATCAATTATTATTCGGCGTATCATAAATTAAATACCTACTGTACGAGATTTCTATCTCCCTGTTATGATTAATCGATCTATCTGTCAGGAATATCGATATGAAAATGATTTGGATTCAAGATGGCCGCCCCGTTGCGCGGGAATGCAAGCGAGCGCGCCGGCTGTTTATTCTGCGCGTTTTTGTTTGAATTTCGAACTAGACAAAAACCTGTAAGGTGATTGAAATTTCGATGCTTCAGTTGTTAAGAGATTTTTCGATTTCATGACGCAGTGATCTAATGGACTTTTTATTATTTGCTTTGATTTGGATGATTGGTTTTTCTAATTCGACTAGTAGGTACCTACCTATACCTAATGGTACCTACTCTTACCAAATCTACCCAATTAACGAAAGATTTTCGTACTAATTTTAGATTTTGTAAGATCCAGTAATTTCCATCTTGTGTTAAATATAATTTCATCAATAGAATCCGAAATGATGATGCGCGAATAACCTTTTTGATATTAAAATTAGGTAGGTAGCAACTCTTTTGTACAACTAGATAACATTCGGGAAAAAAACAAATACCTATCTACCTATGTATTAAATGTAAGTAGGTATCTATTTTAAGTTTTACAATATTTAAACCAACACAACACGCTTTGAGAGGCTAAATTTATTTCCATAACTTATAAAATAGGTACACTACCTATCTATAGAGGGTACAGGTATAAGATATTACTTATGTGTTTAGTAAGTAATCTTCTTATTATTATTATTTATTTACCACTTTCACACCCCCGCACTAGGATTCCATGTGTCGCGTCGCGGAAGGCATTGACACACTGATGCCATTAGAAAATTATAAATAAGAAGATAGTACCTACTTGGTATTCTTTCACACCTTTTAATGTTTGGGTTTCATTTAACAACTATACCCGTGACTACGACTTTTGTTCTTTTTTTTGTAACGTCGGGATAAAAATAAATAAAATATACACAATCAAATCACTTTAAAGTATTTTAACTTATTTTCTTATAAGTAATTGATTCTTGAAACATTTTTACAAAAAAAATATTTCATAACCTTTATAGGTACTATATGTATAATAGGTAGGTATGTAATTATGTAGAGTAGGTAGGTACATAGTGTTCAGCTATTTTCCCTTTTTTTTCTACCAGTCACGTCCTACGTAAATTAGTTTTTGTGACGTTGATAACAAAGACTTTTTGGATAAATCTCATTAGACAACAATACCAACTGCAATAAATTCAATGAAATTCAAATTTCATGTAGTTTCTAAGCACAACTTAATGTTATTCTCGAGTTTAAGGGTCTCTTGAAATAGGTATGTAGACAACCACTCTTCCCTTTAGGTGGGTACTCTACTAGGTATCTTTAGATTTAAGTTTAACGGTATGTAGGTATTAACCCAAAGTTTAGGTACTAAATGGATAGCCATGAAAACAAATGATAACAGGAAATATAGAATTAGGCATATAACCTTATTTATGTCTTAAGAGTAATTTATATTTCTTATTTTATTAGCCCTAGTTACCTACTTTAATACAGTATTATCATCTTTTTTGTTATTAAGTTCAAAAGGAATTGAAGATGCAGATCAACATTGAGATAAAGAACGTAAGCCTTCTGTTAAATATTTCTTATTGGATTCCAACGATAATAATAAGAACTAGATCAGCTCTCTGAAAGATTCAAACACGAAATCTTATAGTAAATATTAACCTGCGAGCATCGCCTGCAGAACGCAGCTAAACTCGTAATTGTGGCATAGCACGCAGTCACTTTTTAATCACTTGTCCAGTATCCAAATGAGTATCAACTCGAACAACACTTTTAGAAGTCAGTCAGATCACACGTAACTTTGTTATTACACCAAAACACCCACTATAACTGTTAATGAAGAACTTAAGTTGTGTTGTTGGTGAGGTTGTCGTTCGGGTTGTTGTCGACGCAACGCGCGCGACGTAGCACTGTCAACGGTCGCCGGCACACTGCGCGGCCGGCGGCAGCGTCCCCCCGCCAGTCGCGGCCGCTCCCCCTTGCCCCGTCACCCCCCGGGCCGCAGGAGGCGGGGCCGCCCGAGCGAGCCGAGGCGATGCAAAGACCTAATTACGCTCAACGGGCGAAGCGGGACGGCGATAGAGAGTGGGCGCGAGCTATTAGCGCGCGGAGAGCGGGACGATGCTCGTCTTAAGTATTTTGTATAAGTAATGAGGAGCGCGGGCGCGGGGGGACCGCATCTCCCGCCAATCTTTAATGTTGATTACGGCTGCCGCCGCCGCCTATGTGCGCCCCTCATTAACGCGTAGCCCCGCCTTGATTTAATTACACGATTTAATTGTCGATGTTCTCGCTCTGCGATTGTTTTTGTCCGGATTCTGGGAACAGTAGGTACGGCAAATGCGTTCGGTATTCTTTATTGTGCTTGTAGGGAGTTGATTGTCCCATCACTTTGTTTTAATTGGCCAAAAAGCGTAATGGCCGATCTTGAGGTAATGCCCGGCATGCACACCAATGAGTTAGTTGGATTGTTGTTCACCTGAAGCATTTTTTAAAACCTTTATTACAAATGAAGTTGTAGGTACTCTAATTTCTTATTATAGGTGGTATATAAGTAAACCTATTTACTAATTGTTAAGTAATTTGTAAATATTCATACGCAAAAATGATCCGAACAGGTACCTAGGTACCTATAGGTAATTTACTTCACAATCAAGTCAAAATTTAAGTTAACATAATACCTACCTGCCTAAGAAAATTTTACCTAAACTTCTCATAATGTTTTTCATGCATCAGGGTCCCAAAATCGGTCGTTTATGGCCAGTTATTTTTTTTATGAATAAGTTGAGTCGGTATGTAGGTAGGTACCTACCTAAGTCCCCACGTCCTACTCCTTCGCTCCCAAGAACAGTCAGTCATACTAACGAAAAAAAGCTGCATTATATATCGATTTTAGGTAAATATATGGACTAAGCAAAATAAATAAAAAAGGTAAAAATGGTGAGAGAATAACATAAGAATGAAGTTTATTATTAAACCTAGAATGGCTATAGAGACTAAATTTATTTAGCAAGCTTCAATACAGCTGTATTATATATCTGCCATATTTACCAAAGTCATGTTAATATTAGTTATTAGTTTCCTAACAATATTTTTAGTTGTCACATTTAGTGTCTTAATTCATAGTCATCGCTTTTTTAAAGCTTTTAGGTAGGAATATAACGCTTTAATATATTATTCCTGAAGGAAATTTAAATGTTCGAAATATATTTCTAAATATGTAGGTTAGTATCTATTATAAGATTAAGAGAGAATATTTTTTCAGACAATGGCGCTTAGTCTAACTGACCCGGATGAGTCACACAACAACGACAGGCCATAAATGAAACTTATTTACTTACCTACTAGGTAGGTATCTACTAAAATTTAGAGACTTGAGTTGTACTCGTCAACTTTTATATAAAACACATACCTACCTAGGTTCAAACAGTCTAATTATATTTTCATAATAATCACTTACTCATATAAGTAAGTAATTACGCTCTTTATTATTACCCGTAAATGTAACAAGTACCCATAACGTAAACAAATGCGTTGTCTAAATTAAATTCGAACGTTGTGAACTGCCCCGGATGAACCACAGACAAACAACGACTCTAAGACCTACGGGAATTTATAGACTGCGTTGCGATTGTCAGCCTTTTTATGTAGGTACCTAGGTACTTAAAACAAATACAATCGTGTTATCATTCCAGAATTATCACCTTATTTGACAAATAACGCTCTATTACCTACTACGTTGCAAAAAAGTGTTTCCCCACGTATTTTTTAATGAATGAAAAGGTAAATAAAGTGTCCCAATTCAACTCTACATTTAACTTCATTCATGCGTAGTATCTATATTCTATTTCGTTTGTGTTAAGTACCCTCATTTTGATCCCTAATCTTTTTTAAGTCTAAGTCCACTACGCATTTTATTTTCATCAAAATATATTAGTTGTGTAGGTACCTACTTCTACTTAATCAGCGTATAGATATACCTACTATAGGCACAAAACACGGACCACTAATCCAGTTGTAGGCAATGATATTATATGTAAAACATCATTGGTTGTAGGTAACTTGGTTTCTGATTTGTGGTACGTAGGCTACTTACCTACTAGGTATATAGGTATGTATAGGTACCTGCGGCATTACTTTTTTTTAGATTAACGAACACTTACCTATTCACAAATCGCAAGTTTTATAGGTATTTACTCTGGGATAATCATTATAATATACTATTTTACATGCGCAATGGAAGGTAGGTACCTATTTTTGGCTCCCACATACTAAAGTCAATTTTTGTTTTTGAGCTCATGACATTGCAATTTTATTTAATTGTATTAGATTCAATGATGTTTCACTAAAGATGACGTACTATATTCATACTGCGCGGTACTCAGATTTTGTTCCTTTACGACATAAACATGCTTACTGCGACAGATAATACGGTACAAATAATATAGAAAAGGATGGCTATATGTTTAGACTTGCGCTTGAAATACGCGTCGTAATGAAAATTACTACAATTGACTTAATTTTGCCGCCTCAGTTTCCGCGCGCTTGTGCGACATCTACCTCACATAAACATATAATATCATTGATTACATTACATCGTGTGAACATAATTTAAAATAAGTATGATTTTAAAATGTATAAATACATAAATATGACTAACGGATCTATAAATTAATAAATAATTTATTTATTTAAGTTACGTCAGTAAAATAATTTATATTAAGTAGAATAAAGAGCTTTTAGAATAAAGAGAGTCATTCATATTAAGAGGTGGCACCGTCAATCATTTCCCGCTATAGTGTTGGATTTGAACAAAAATCGACCTCTATCTCACAATTTGACCTGCCTAGATGAACTGTTTGGAATAGTAAGAACAATCTATTTTTAAAGGTACATATATCTTTGAACCCATATTGCCCTTCGCCACGCCAAAACTTGAGAACGATTTCAATCATAATCTTTTCTTTAAGTTCTTTTATACTCATAGTAAGTAGAATGATTTAGAAGGATCTTTTAGCAACCGTATGAAATTTGTGAAACCCAGGCAAAATGTACCTACCTACCTATGCTAACAGAAAAACGTAGTCTACCTTCGTGGGTAAAACCGCGGGCCTTAGCTAGTACCTACGGTAGATTGTTCTTCATCACAACACGATAGAGTTGGAATCTTTAATGGGTCCTGCTGGGTAGGCACTCTACTATGTTCTTTCGACTTGTTCAAGTTGATCATTTCGCTTGACAAAAAAGACAATTTTGGGTCCTTTCAGCTTATTTTGTTGAGTGAGTTTGTCTCAGTTGAGTCCTTTATTATGTTAAATTAAACTTAAAAAAATACTTTTTATGATGACAGTCCATGGTTAATAATAATTCTAATAAAACAAAATTTCATTTCATCTGCAAAATTAATGAAAATTTTTTTTATAACACCATATTTCACCTTTATCCAGAATTCTCGAGATAACGACAAATGCGCTTGAACGATAAAAAAGAAAATTAAAATTCTAGAAATGTGATGAGCAGATAATTATTTAATGTTGAGTCCGTAGTCCTCTGTAAAGTACATATTTGTAATATTTTAAATCAACACGCATTAGGATTTATCCCGCCCGCCCCTTCTGCCTATAAATTCTAACTGTAATTATGTAATCGGTACCTGTTAAAGCCTTAACCCGTTGTCAAACATTAAATGGTCGTAGTAGACGTAAAAAGTACAAAAAATACCTAGGCTAATTATTAATATGTTAAAAAATTACTATTTACATTAACTTTAAATCAAAACACCGGCACTAAGATTGCACCAAAACCATTTAGGTGTGTCTGATCATATCAAATAAAACAAAATAAAATCGAACTGCAAATAAGTTCAAATGGAACCCAATTCGACAAACTTTATTACATCTATAACAACTAATACAAAGCTGCCCCGATTATTATTATGATTCTCGCCATTATTATATTTTAAATTTAGAAAGGAGGAATAACTTCACAATTTACGAGTTTGCCACAAAATCGATATCATATTTTACTTACATTCAAAATAAAACAAAGACGATGCGTTTCTCGCGACTTGTGACAGTAGCATAGTAATAAATATATATATATTTCCCTCTACATTGTGGTCTGTCTCTAGAGTTTACCACCCACGATGCGCCCGCGCTTGCAAAAAATAACTTCGCTTCGCTACCTGTCCCACTGTTTGAATAGGTGTCCAAATTGTCAGCGGGAAATGGTTAATAGGGTATGTTTAATTTAGAAGGAATGGTCAATTATTCGCACTTAATGACAATACCTATAAATAGTTTATATTTTTGTAGCGTCATACATATTAAGTGATAAACACACCGAATGGTGACATCACCGAATGGCTCCAACGGAAGACCAGCGCTGGCTTACACCCGGCATTATGCTGAGTTGGGGCCATTTTGTGACATTATACTGCATTTTTTATTTTTCTTTGCTGGTGTATAACTTGAATGTGTCTGAACGTTGGTGTAATGTCACAAATAAAGCTTTTTTCTTCTTCTTCTTCTTCTTCTTCTTCTTCTTCTTCTAAACTTAATTTTCAGCGTAATGATAGCTCAGCGGTGGGAGCGTCGGCTGTCAAACTGACGCTGATTCGATCTCTACCAACGGCTTGAGCTTCCGGTGAAGGTAACACAGTTATCAAATTCCCAGCATGATGGTAGGGTACTTTCGAGTATACCCGCCTGGCTAGCTACCACCCTCAAGTTTGAGACACTTTCACCAAACACACAGTGCAATAAGTTCAGGCAGCAGTTCTTGAGAGCCAGTAAGCATTATAGGTCTAGTGTGAAAAGTGGTGACATCTTCGACCACATCGTAACAAAACCGATAACTAGTGAGAAGACTCAAAAGAACAAAACCATTCGAAAAAAAAATTGGTGATATTTGAAATTAATAAATATTATTAAATTACAATAAATTAACGTCTGGGTACTCCCGTTATTAGTTTTGCTGGTTTTGCTATTCTATTTGGTGTAGGTTTAATTGTAATGGCTACACATACCTAATTTCTACTGCAATGCAATTACTTACGCAATCAAGATGCAATTAGTATCTTAGCGGAATACCAAGTTTATTTGTGATTACATTTGAATCACTATTGCATTGCTTATGAATTGCTTATATTAATATGTAAGAGAGTTGACACCCTGTTTCATGTTATCCTTTCTTTTTGTTAGTTGCGGCAAGGGTCGCATAATGCGTAGGTTTTCACTTTACTTTCAAATGTATTATGTAATACTGATGTGATTTGTGGGGATTGATTTAGAGCTCAAAGTCGCACAATGAGCTATCGAGACGGCTATATAAGCTCGATATTAGAAAGAGATCTGTACCAGAGCGTAAATCACCGACATAGCCCAGTGGATTAGCAAATTGAAATGCCAGTAGGCAGTAGGCAATTATCATGAGCTGATGGTTAAATGGCTCAAAGGTTCTCGAGTGGAGACCACGGACTGACAAGCGCAGCGTAGATTAATAAGAGATAGGGTGCAAAAAACCGATTTGAGACATGACAATTGACGCACGAATTTGGTATGTTTGAAATGTTTAATTTTTCTTATTAGGGGCAAAACATGACGAACTCCAAATGTTATGGACATGACAACCTACATCCTTATATATATACCTTGTGTGTGTGTATAATACTCATGTTTTATGCAAATAAATACTATCTTATCTTATCTTATCTTATCTTATCTTATCTTATCTTATCTTATCTTATCTTAAAATTTAACTGTTTTTGTTACTGTCTCAAAAAATGTTTATATTTTCTTCTTTCAAATTAGATGTTTTCACAAGGATTTACTCATGTCTCATGATGGATTTTTAACGAAGAGGGGAACCTACCTCTCCTGTCCCCTAGATCGAATACAGATCTAGATATTTTATTTACATCACAAAATATATTTAAGAAAATTACTGGCTCCGCTTCTATCAGCTTTTAGTGTCTGATCTACCTACTACATTCTTCCCGTTATTCCTGTCATCCCGAAGAAATCATACATTGTCCGGGAAAAAGGTAGCCTATGTGCTATTTCAGATAATAATCTGTCTCTCTGTTGAAGAGAACGAAAGGAGATTGACTAAGTAGACATGGGTGAAGTGAATGGTAGTTTTGGAAGAGGAAGGCCAAGGTGAACGTATCGAAATCAGAGGAAGTTCTAAGAAAGGGCCAGGTCAAGAGTACTCTCAACCGACGCTCTTGTATGAAAGGTGTGACGAGCGTGGATGAAGCGAAAATGAAAAAAAGTGTTTCGAGATCTTATTTGGAAGGCTGTGGTCTCTACAGGAAAGAGGCGTGAAATGTAGGTAAGGTATGTATGTGCTTAATGTCATCAAAATGATTTTTGCAGTTCTTAATAGCAGCTGTTCTGTATTTAACTAACAGCCATCCAAACTTTTGCATTTATAATCAAATCGTAGTATGATTAATTACTATTTCTATTAACTAATTCTATTAATACCTAATAACCCAATAAATTTTAGAACAAAATATGAATATTATTCTCTTCTTTAAGTTTATTTTTATTACTTACTAGTATCGCCCACGGTTTCACCTGCGTGGATCACAGTTTTCCCGTTACCTCAATGATCCCACGGGAACTATACTTTTTCCGGGATAAAAGTAGCGTATGTGTTAATCCCGTGCTTAAACTATCTTTATATCAAATTTCATAGAAATCGGTGTAGCCGTTTGAGCGTGAAGAAGTAACAAACATAAACTTTCGCATTTATAATATTAAGTAGTAGGAGTAGGATAATATACCTAATAAATCCATTGCTAGCTTTTTCTAATTGCATTATTTTGCTAATAGGGTACCGGTAAGTTCTTATTTATTAGGTAAAAAATGTAGATTCATTTTAAAAATAACTTGTAGCAGCAATAAACTGAAGACAGTTTCATTTGTTTCTTCTTTTGTAACAACGGGGAGTGTTCCCAAGAGCTCTTCAACCTTATTCCGGCATCACAGTTTTACCACCGCACTAGGCGGCACCGCTTGAAAGGTCATGCACATATTATTGACTCGTGGTATTCACACACTGTGCGATATATTTTTTTTATACTGTATAGATCAGCGTTTGACCACTATCTCATTTGATGGTCAGTGGCGATGTGGTCGAAGACGTTATCACGCTAGACCTAGAATCCTTGAGAGCCAGTGGCTCTCAAGGACTGCTGTCTGAACACACTATGTGTTTGGTGACAGTTTTTCAAACTTGAGGGTTGTAGCTAGTGGGGTCAAGTAGGCCAAGTGGGTATTCGAAAGTACCCTACCACCATGCTGATAAAATCCGGTTTGATAACCCGGTTACCTTCACCGGAGGCTCAAGCTGTTGTTGGGGATCGAACCAGTGTCCGTCAGTTTTACAGGCGACTCTCCCCGCTGAGCTATCATCGTTTCGATATTACCGTTCGTTTTTGCCACACACCTACAAAACGTGGAACGAGCTTCCTCGGTGTTTCCGAGTAGCTACAATGTGGGGTTCTTCAAAAGGACAGTCAACAGAGTCTTAAAAAGGAATGGCAACGTAGCGTAATGTCCCAGTATTACAGATAGCCATAGGCAACGGTGATCGCTTACCATCAGGCAGCCCGTCTGCTTGTTTGCCACTTTATTACATTTTAAAAATTATAAATAAAAAAATGTTGATCTAGAGGAGTGATTGGCAACATATATACGATAATTTCCATTTTAATGGCCTAAATCTAATAAAGCTATTTTTCATATTGTGACATTTACACACAGCCATAGGACCACTGCTGAACATAGGTCTCCCCCATTTACGGGCGGTTTTGCCAATACTCGCCACGCTTAGCAGGTGGGTTGGCGAGCGCAGTATGATTTCCGATCCTCAGAAAGCGCTGCCCACCTTCTGGCACGTGATCCCTTAGCCGACTCTTACGGCACCCGCGGGGAGTGATGGGGGAGTACTATTCTAGGCCGGTTCCACCACGGCAAGAAATATAATAATACCTAACTACATACACACCCAAATTTTTAACGTCCTTCTGGTACAGTTAGGTAAATATTAAGAACTGCATTTTTGCAAATCTAGCTGCATTTTTGCAGTTCTTAATACCTATTTACCAGACTGTTTACATTTTTTTGTTTGTAAACAGTTTTAGTACCTAAGGGCGATGCACAATGTCCATGGTAATTGATTTGCAGAGAAGTTAATTTGCAAAATATCTATACTTAACTTATGCATTTATTATAACTAGTAGCGCCCCGCGGTTTTACCCGCGTGGATTACGGTTTTCACGCTACCTCGACTATACCGCAGCAACTATGTTTTTCCGGGATAAAAGTAGTATAATAATATGTTTTGTTCCAGGGCTTAACCTATCTCCATACCAAATTTCATTGAAATCGGCACAACCGTTTGAGCGTGAAGTAGTAACAGAGGTTTTTGAATTCTTTGCTTATCCCACGGGGACTTCTATTTTAAGTAAAAGTAGCATATGTTCCGGACTATAATCTATCTCTGTGCCAACTTTTACACACATCCGTTCAGTAGTTTTTGCGTGAAAGAGTGTAGGTATCCATAAATATCCATTTTCATTTTAGGACAAAGCATGACCACAGCATCTTGACTCTGACAAAAACTACATACCTATTAAAATATTTAAAAAAAATCGTGATTCAAAATTTCGCCCGTCGATCGGCGCTGACCTTACGCCTGTTCAGTCACAAAAGCGGTGCGGGCGTTGACCCGCCTGGCCAACCCCTGACCTTGGAGTATCGTAAAGTGACGTAACACTATTTTCCTGCTAAACGCACATGTTCTACTGACTTATAAGTAGTTTTTTTGCTCTTTGGCTTCGTACGACACGTGAATTGATCTAGTACCAAATAAAATAATCCTTGTTTTGCATTGCATTAGGTAAGCGATTATCCATAAGTACTTACCCTCACTGTTATTGTGATTTTTTTTTCTTATACTGTATAGATCTAGCGTTTGACCACTATCTCACTTGATGGTCAGTGACGATTTGGTCGAAGATGTTATCACACTAGACCTAGAATGCTCACCGGCTCTGATGATTTAATGATTGAGTAAAGTAGCGGACACTTATTTGAAACTTAGCTTGGAGATTGCGAAAAGCATACTTTGAAACACACACAATATACAGCATAAATTTGAAATTAAGCTATTGTCACTAGGTTATAGTTTCGGAAGTACTTACCTATTTCACATTATTCGGGAAGGCACATGTCCAGTAGTGGACGCCCTTGGGTAATGATGATAGTGATGATTGTTTATTCGAGTTATGATTCAATTTTTCTATATTAGGCGAATCCTACGGATTACAGACAATTTTTACCAATTTTAAACAAAAGAAAACGGTGTACAATATCCCTCAAAAATGTGAGTGTTGCCCGAATAGAAAAACAAATAACTAAAGTGTAACATGGCGAAAGTCATGCAAACTTTGAGTGTGTACTTTTTGGATACGACAAAATGTTGCATGAGTGTTGACAGATTGAAACATTTTTGTTTGTGTCTTAGAGACGAAGGGGATAACGAGGTAGGTTTTATTTGGCAAATGTTTTCCAATTTCGGCTGTGACTTGCGAGATATCCCGCTGGTATTGTTGTGGTGGCTGTATGTGTACTGTCGATAAGTCGTTATTTATGACATTTAAGACTATTTAAGACCTAGGTCTATAAAAAAATTTCACAGAAACTCGTGGACTAAATATGTGTACTAAGCTTCATTCTAATATACCTAGTCAGAAATTCAATCTCCAACAGTCCTACACTTTCACGGACACTTAAAAGATTATTATGCATTACTGTTACACATTATTACACGAACAAACACTTGTGTTGGAAAATAAAACAAGACCCAGGCTTCCACATCAATAGTTACCACTACGGACGGGTTTATTTTTAATTCGGTATTTCCTACATATACCTACTAGCATTTTAGTAAGAATTAGCTAAGTCTAAATTTAATATTGGCGAGCCCAATTTTTTTTTAAAATATTTTTTATCATAAAAAAAACTGCGCCGTAACACGTTTTCAATTTAAACAAAGTTTTTCCAATAATACCCAAGATAATTTTTTAGTGAGCGTCTTGCACAGAAGAAATTACCTATCTGTAACTAAATATATACCGTTGAAAGGACTCTTATAAAAACAAAGTTCAAACGCGTCACGTACTGCCCCCTATGCGAAACCGTTCAAACTATAACACCAACAAAGAACCCTTTTAACACTTAAGGAAAAATGAGGAAAAACCTCCACACATGAGGCGTTCCTCACATGAATGTCTTACATTTCCCACCCTGACTGCTAATCGAACCCCGCAGCTTTCTTAACTGTGCTGCCATCTCTTGGCGGATAGTGGAATTATTTTATGTGGTATTGTATGGAAGCCTAGTCACGGAAGTAAAATTGTTATTGTTATTTGGCCGTGAATTTTTGAAGGTGAATAGTGTTTACCTTTGTTTTTGTGTATTCAATTTGATCGTTCGGAGTGAGCGTTGTTGTCGCTTACCTGAAAAGAAAACACACAAATATATTAGAAGTTGAAATGCGTAAATAAAAGAAAAATACCGTATGACCAGCCCTTCTCTCGGATTTCTCTCTACTTAACTCGTAAATTATGGAGTCCTACTAATATTATAAATGCAATATTTTTTTGTGTATGTTTGTTACTTCTTCACGCTCAAACGGCTACACCGATTTCGATGAAATTTGGTATGGAGATAGCTTATACCCTGGATTAACACATAGGCTATTTTTAATCATCACTATCACCATCGTTTTCTATCACCACGCGCAGCTAGTAAAGAATAAATACGAAAAAATTGTTTTTGACACTGGCATACATAATTATATACATAAAAATGTAGATAAGTAGAAATCAGTGGGTAAAGAAAAAAGTAAACTATTAGGTAGGTCTTATCTATGAGGAGTTAGTGTCAAATGGCACGTTATTCGACGCTTCGTTAATTTGCAAGAGAGGCATCTGCGCGGTTGGCGTAAAAAGCATCAATGGTTGACCAGTACATACTACATAAATTGACGCTTATATGTTTTTCAACATTCCTTAAATCCCCCTATTCGTCCAATTATTATGTCAAATGTAAGTAATTTATATCACGATAAGCATCTGGGATGATCACGTAATATAAATATATTTCTTGGAATTATTTTGACGGGGCTGGAGTATAACTGATCAAAACATAATTCGTGTGCACAGATTAATATGTGTATATCTTTAAATATACAATGCTTGATAACGTTAACCTTAACTTGAAAACCATAAATATGTATAGCAATATATGAATGTTTTTTAAACTGCGACAGTCACTACCATAAAAGTTGACTTTACACACGGGATATTCCCATGTACTTTTTGTTAAGATTAATAAAATTTACCTACCGTGATCATGGCACATGAAACAGGGCTAAAATATCGAGTGCTAATAATAAAGATAAGATGCGGTAAATATCCCGTTTATAAAGTTAACTTTAAAGTGGTAAAGATTTGCTCTCTCGAACGCACAGTTTACTCGTAAACGTGGGACATGTAACTGTCCCGTTATATCGAAGAACGAAAACAATTGAAATACGTGGTGAATATAAAAACATTAATTGTATTAGTGACCATGTAACTAATAATGTAATGTTCGTAAAGTATTTCTGTATTACAGATAGCCGCAGGCGACGGTAATCGCCGTAACATTACGCAACCCGTCTGCTTGTCTGCAAGCCATCGCATAAAAAGGCATAGTTATGTATACATACTTATTTTACTATAAGCTTCGTCATTCTTTTAAAAATAACACTCTCACCCCAAATATTCGAAACGATATCCGATACTGTACCGTTAACATTTTCGCAAAATCGATACCACCCCATATTGGTACCGAAATGATTGAACATCCTATCGCGACATTTTTCTAATGGCCGACCGTGTTTGAGACCCTTTTTCTTTGTTGGGGCTCTTTTACACTTAACAGATTTTTGATAACAAAATTTTAGTACATTTTAAAAAAAAAAATTACTAGGCATTTCCATTCCGCTTGGCAATGTTGCCATTATTTTGGGTACGTTCTCTATTTACACTTGATCGATATGACTCGGTTAATTGTAATTTTTTTACCTAACTTTTGTTTATATGACTCTTTGTAAGTACAAAATTTAATATATCTATGATTGTAATACCATATGAAAGTAAAAACGTAATTGATAAAGTTATTTTTTTTATACAAATAAATTATTTATTTTTTGAATAGATTCAGAAATGGTAGTTCGAATCGGTAAAAAGAAGTTGCCTATAATCGGTTCGTATATGTCCTACTTCTGATCAAATTAATCGTGTTAGCGCCAAAATAAGCTTATAAATAATAATTATACTGGAGTAATCAAATAACTTTGACATTAGTTACTTATACTGTTCCCAGAATTGATTCTTACGGCTGGATACATATTAAAACAGTAACTGTTCTAAGCTGTTTTACAATTTAGGCGGCAATGACATTACAGAGGCTCGCGTGTGGTTATACTTAACAGACAGATGTGTACCTTCCACCTTGGAGACATGTACTTTACAGATGATCACAAAAAACACTAGTCCCAAAAGATCACACTTTTTGGACTTTATCATTATTTTCATATTGGTGTAAGACATAGTTCAAGCGCATTTGTCGTTAACTGGAGAGTTTTTGATAAAGGAAACTTATGGTCACTCTAAAAACTTTATCGCCAATAAATTAGCAAAAAAAATCAAATTTTATTTAATCAGAATTAACCTTCAACTGTTCTCTGAATTAACTGTTCTCCTAATTGATATTTTTTAAATTTTTAGTTAGAACTAGGTACAACCCGTACCGTAATTTGACACCTGTTCTGCTACTATACTAATATCCTTGAATTTTTAAGTCTCTTATACTACAACTAATATATTTTGTTATATTTGCGTACATATCTTTCTTTGTAGTTCTCTTAGTGACGTAGTGTTCAGTAAAATTTAATCTATAATCACATTTTAAGACATCTGCAGATCATAGGCTGACAGCAGCATTGTTCTGCATTCAACAACTGTGAGCACTGATACATATACTTACCTATGAAGTGAATTCGCGAAAACGCAAACATAAAAAAATCAAGTATGTTAATTTTAAACGACAGTAACAAAAATACAGTAGTCTAAATAAATGAATGAGAGGTTATCATGACTCCTAAGCCAGACAAAGTCAGTCAACTGCAACCAAACGTCATTCGGCGAAACAGCAAACAAGTGTACAGTCTTCCCAAGACCCCTTTTCTTTTACATGTCACAAGCTAACGACAATACGAAATCAATACCACACCATAGATGCGAAAATCGTGAATAGCGGCCTTACACACACTATCGCATTGTGTTTTGCATGTGTGAGTGCAAATAATATGCAAGGTTCGATCGTGTGAAGCGAAGACGTTCGGTAGGGTGTCCATTGTTTTTGGTTACATAATTTTTTTAATTCTTTGGTGGGGAAATAGAGATTGTTTACTTGTTGTAAGTCAGGACGTGCCACGTATAACCGGGACAGTTGCAGTGCTCATACAAGTTATTGAGTATAGGTGCCAATTGCCCAGCTGCTTTCCCTCCCTTCAACCTTCAGAGTAGTGCTGTAATAACTGTTTTCCATCAAAGAACCCACCAAAGTAACTTAATGACATTTGGTAAACTTAAACAGAATTTGAACTATCCATTACTAATATTATAGTAAGCGAAAGATAGCCTATCTGTTTGTGATTTGTAGTTTGTATAGGAGCTGAAGTGGCTGAACGAATATGCATGAAATTCTGAATGAAGATAGCTTATTACTTGGAATAACACATACACTACTTATTATCCCGGAAAACGATAGTTCACTCTGGATAAGTAATAAAACCGAATTGATCAAATGTTATATTATCTTTAAGCCTTTCAGTGGACGATATAATATAGAGTCCATAGAACTTATATTTTTGATGTGACCATAGACTGATTATTATGATTAACTAAATGCTTACACATATTAAAGTAAATAGAGATTGATACCGAACGAGCACTCTATACCAAGTTATATATATATATATATTTATTGGGAATAGGCAGGCGTTTGACCACTATCTCACCTGATGTTAAGTGATGATGCGGTCTACGATGGAGCACGCCTGCCTAGAAGAAACCTATTCACTCGTGAATAGGTTTCTTTTAGTTTCTTTCTTCACTAGTTTTTGCTTCCACTTTTATAATGCTTACTACCCCCTGGCAGTAAGTTTCACTCCCTAGTGAAACTCACCGCCTGAGTCTGTGTTTCAACCCCGTTTGGTACAACCCCGGAGTCTTTAACTCGCGAGTGAATAGGTTCCTTCTAAGTTTGCGTGCTCCACCTTAGACCACGTCGTCGTTTACCATCAGATGAGACAGTGGTCGAACATAAGCTTATAATCTTTAAAAAAAATAGTCATCCTGGTCAAATACACCTCTTTTCGATGTACGATAACTGGGGGCTGACGAGCCCTGCAGTAACGAGTAGAGTTACCCGAAGCAATTAGGTAGGTTTTTACAAATGTTGGCTGTATTTTCATAATAAAGTAGTCATAGTAAAGTAGGTTGCATTTCTACGACAGTTTAGTGGAGGGTAGTCTCATAGCAGAGTTATCAAATAAAGTCTATAAAAGTATTTTAGCACATCATTATCATCTTAGCCGTATAGAATAGTATTTTAACTCATCATTATCATCTTAGCCGTATAGAATAGTATTTTAACTCATCATTATCATCTTAGCCGTATAGGATAGGATATCCATAACTGGGCATGTCCCCCCCCAAAATTTTCAACAAGGACAGGTAGGACAAGGTCCATATCCATATCACTGAGATCCTAATAAGATCGTCTGTTCATCTGTGGTCTTCAGTTGAGAACTTTTCGATATGTTCGAAAAGTTCTCAACTGAAGACCACGGACTGGATCAGACTATAACAATGATGTTTTACTAAAGTTGACGTATATTCATACTGCGCGGTGCTCAGATTTTGTTCCTTTACGACATAAACATGTTTACTGCGACAGATAATACAGTACAAATAATATAGAAAAGGATAGCTATATGTTTAGACTTGCGCTTGAAATACGCGTCGCAATGAAAATTACTACATTTGACTTAATTTTGCCGCCTCAGTTTCCACGCGCTTGTGCGACATCAACCTCATATAAACATATAATATCATTGGACTATAAGCATAAGTGATACAAAAATTCGGTCCATTTTTCAATGTGTTTAATTCGTCTGGGTGCATTATATGCACACGTATGCATATACAGGTATGTTTTTTTTGTTTATATATAAATATTGTTTCCGAACATCGTAACTGCTTAAAAACCGTTTAGCCATAAACGTTTACTTAAACATCTCAAAACTAATGACAGGAACTGTTCTGCTCAATTAACTTCGATGCTATCTCTAAAACAAATAAATAAGTAGTTTTAAAATATGCAAATTTGTATGAGGAAGCGGAGTCACCCCAAAAATTGGTAAAAAGAAAAACGCATTAACACATATAGATGAGTAGTCACACATGGCAAGCGCACACACACATACACTCACGCCTCCCTACTCACACCACTATTCTTTAAAAAGGCACCCCCCACCCCCCCCCACCCTTGGGAGTCTTTTGATAAGGAAATGCAGACATTTCAAGAAAAGCTAAGTATCGAATAAGCATTGAGAAGTTTGAGTGTCGGTATTTACGAATGGATGTCATATTACGATCGTGGGTCGAACTTTGTAGTCAATATTTTAATATTTAAAAAGAAAATTATATATTGTAAAAATATTGTTTAACACGAGATACCTACGCACCATGATTTAGATTTTGATTGATGATAGATTATATATTGTGTTCAATATCTTTGATTATGCAATATATTTACTTAATATAACTTTAAAATAAGCGTGTATGAATCTGTTACCGTAAATGCTTGTGATAAGGCCACATTTTCATGTATTTTGTAGTTGTACACTTTATTTCACTAGCTGCGCCCCGCGGTTTCACCCTTACACACATACTTTGGCATTTATAATATTAGCTTGATTACGTTGCAATTCCAGAAATTTACTCAGTAGTGACTAGTATGTCTGTTTCAAGATTTGAAGGGTGCTCGCGGCTATTTAAGCCACTCACTGCTATGTCACACGAAAATATGATATATCTAAATCTTTATTAATATTGTAAAGAGGAAAGATTTGGTTGTTTGTTTGTTTGTTTGCACTGAATAGGCTTCGAAATTACTGTACTGATTCGAAAAATTCTTTCCCTATTGGGAAGCTACACTACCCCCGAGTGATACAGGCTATACTTTTTTTTTTAATTTTTATTATATTTCGGTTATACTGTACTCTCATCTTATTCGTGCTATCTTTTTTTCCGTCCACTGTTGGACGTATGCCTCCCCCATATAGGGGGGATTTGCCAATACTCGCCACGCTTGGCAGGCGGGTTGGCCAGCGCAGTATGATTTCCGATCCTCAGAAGGCGCTGCTGCCCACCTCCTGGTACGTTATCCCTTAGCCGACTCTTACGGCACCCGCGGGATGAGATGGGGGAGTACTATTCTAGGCCGGTACCACCACGGCCTGCTATCTGCGTGCTATCTTATATCCCACGCAAACCGGGATAGTGGTAGTGATTCGCTTGTTCAAGTAAACTAAACTGAATTTTGGAAAATAAGATAAGTTCTTGTGTGTACGATAAAGTCTAAATAAGTAGGTACAACACTTTTCACTAATAACACTAAAATTAGATGATTTAATAAATTTTCGGGTAGTTTGACGATGATGATGATGAAGTCGCCACTTATTTGGTACCTACTAAAACTACCCGCAATTAGCCGGCAATTGAATAAAACCCGTCATATATTAGTGACATGCGTTGTATGGAGTTATGCGAATTTGAATTTAAGAATTAATATAATACGAGCTATTTCGTTTTGAAGAATTTTAGTGAATTTTAGCTAGTTCGAGTGATTAACAGAATTAAGGCAGTGTCTTCTTCACAAAATGCTTTTGTTTCTCCTACAGGCTGTCGGTTTTGTTCTTCATACAACGAAGATGTGGAATTGTCTCTAGTAAACACAAAAAAGTATAAATCGACTGTTGAAGGTTGATGAGTTAATGTAGTTTTTATTTAAACTAACCGATTCAGAGTTAGTTGAAATAAAAACAACATTAAAATCTATATTATTTGTTTTATCAATTAGATACATATTAATTTTATCCTCCTTAATTCGTACTCCTCATGTCTGAGGGCCCTGACCTACTCCCTCTATGACCCTTCTCCGAATGATGTCACGCCATCTTCCCCGATTCCCGGCGATGTGTATTGCATCGTGGACAGACGTTTCCAAAGTGGTGCGGATTTGATCAGACCAACGCATCGGGCTGCGACCTCGAGCTCTTTTGCCGTTTACTTTGCCAGTGACCATGAGTTTCTCCAGATTGTCTCCTTCCTTTCTGGCCCAAAGTACTCGAGGATTCTTTTGAGATAGGTGGTTGACAGCCTGGTCTTCAGCTTTCTGAGTATGGATGCGTTGGTTCGAACTGCTGTCGAAACTATTCGCAGCATTTTTCGCCAACACCACATTTCAAAGGAATCGATGCGATTGCAATCAGCTGCTCTTAGGTTGCATGTCTTAGCTCCATAGATAAAAATAGAAAATACAAGGGTGTGCACTAGTCTTATTGCTGCTCTCCACATTTTATGTATTTTATAGAATAACGCAAATTAATCACAATACTACAGCTATTAAAATAACAGCATATGCAGATAGAGTTTAAATTTGACATAATTTCCAAATATAGCGGTATCTTGTATCAATAGATATATATCCATATACATATATGTAGGGCACATAGCTCGAAGAACCGATGGCCGTTGGGGTCGAAAGGTTCTCGAGTGGAGACCACGGACTGGCAAGCGCAGCATAGGACGGCCACCAACCAGGTGGACAGACGACCTGACTAAGATCGCAGGCAAGGGCTGGATGCGGGCCGCTTCCAACCGGTCCTTGTGGAAATCAATGGGGGAGGCCTATGTCCAGCAGTGGACGTCCTATGGCTGAGATGATGATGATGATGATACATATATGTATCCTCGTGATATAAGTCACGCTCGCGGCCTATACGTGGCGTAGGTAGGCACGTTATTTAGGTGAATCCATGGTTCCGTACTAAACGTCCTTATGTCACGTTACCATATCTATTACTCGTCCAGGTGAACCGTAAACACAATATAAAAAAAGTACATATTAAATAATTATCTTTAAAAAATATATCTCTATACTTATATATACATCAAATAGGTACCTACTATACAAATGTGTAAATATAGATTTATTTGTTAAAAGCGATTGGTAACTTCTATTATTAAACTAAACCGCTATCTAATTTGAATTTATATTAATAATGTTTTAATTTTGCTACAGCCATAATTCTGTTTAATTAAAATTATATCGTTGAATTAATACAACGTTTGTTATTTTTTATCGTACCTAATAACTAATATGTGTTATGGCAACCCTAATGAGCTAATTTAAAATTAAAGTCTAGGTGTGTAATCAGGATCGACTTTAAACAACATAAAAATGTCTAATTCTCACATATCAATACTTTAATCAAGTCTCAGAACCACTTAAACGAATGCTAATAGGTTATCGATACAGACTTATGTCCATTTATCGCTTAATTAGTATGCAAGACATTATTTTACCCTAAATGGTTTTAGTACAGGTTTTAGTAGTTGAACAATTTGCGCCCGCCAGACGTGTAAGTACCACAGCAAAGCAATAAAGCTTAGTGAGATTCGCTAATAATCGAGTTCCCCCGCTAATTAAAACCGGGTTTTAATTGCCTGAAAAGGCCACCTGTTGCCGGATATTCCGGCTTTGTCGCACCCGTCCCGTCGCAGGGAGGCTGCGACCGGCCCGTATCCGGATACTCCTGTACCCGGCACCCGGCTATAATTGTCAGAAAATTCAATTTTCTGCAACCTAATTGGGGCCAAATGAAATTTTGAGTATCGCACTCAGTCCCTTTGTTCGCACGCCATGAACCGCGCTTAATTGTTTGACGAAGTAATTAATTTTTATTTTATTTCCTTTTTTCGAGAGCGGTTGATTTGCTATACGAGTATGCCCCGTATTTGAATATTCAAAGCTTCGTTAATTTATTTATTTTATCAGCATAGATAATGACGGCATTTAAATTACTCGTTGGAAAGTATGCGATACTAAAATTTAATGCACACAGAATGTTTAAAACATTAATATAACCTTTGACATGGTGCGTTATAATTTATGCTATATCTAGCTAAATATGTAGAAATATCCACGACTGCGTCCATCTACTTGATATTAAAAATATTATTTTATTTAACATGAACTGGTGCAGGCAATAAATCATAGAATATCTCCCGAACATCTAAAGGCAATCAAATTCCCCACTTACGAATATAATTCTAGAAAATTGCTCGATACTTAAGGCCGTAACGAAATTATATCAGACCATTATCAAATGGAACCCCTTTCTTTAATTACCTGCATATAATTTTTGTTTGTTTGTAAGTACCGCCCAAGTGATTACTTTAATAACGGCGAACAGGTACAATTTTAGAAACGATTCTGAATTACAGATGTATTAAATCAGTACAGAAAGTCTCACTTTTTCAGTCATCATTATGACAGAGGTGGCGTTGGCTAGAAAAGTGTATTTTTATTATTAAAAAAATGGAAACAAATGATAGCGTTATGTTCGAAATATAATAATGACGAAACAAACAAATACGGTAAGTATAGTGATCAACCTACTTTGTATAAATAATGTAGCCTAACATTATTATGTTAATATTTTCTAAACAGTGTCTAAAATGACAAAATGCTGGCACTTATTTGGCTCAACGCAGCATTCTGGGCACGCTGCCAACTGGTAGCGGGCTTGGACATTTGAGTGATCCATAGTCTGACAATAGCTAAGGGATTGCTCAAATGTTTTTGTAGTAGCTGTAGTATTATAATTAGTTGTTAGTATTTTATTTTACTAAGAGCATCGGCCTCTAAACAGTGTTTTATAATATTATATACGTACACAGCCTCTTTCATCTACCAGAGATGTTCTAAACAGCGTGATGTGGCATCTTTTTGCTCTATAGAACCCAATACGAGAGCGGAAGTCACGACCGCACTCCTGACAGAAGTGGTTTTAATTTTAACTCACATCACCAGTCCTGTCAACACCACCAACAGTGGTACCTACTAATAATGAGCACCATAAGGATACAAGAAAGACGCATAGATTCAAAAAGCATAGTACGAATAACTCCAAAAATTTTTTGCTGCTGAATTCCATTATTATTAAGATTTTCTATTCACGGTCACTCTTGTCTCAAAAATTCATTAATATAGAATTAACATAACGTAATAAATTGAATTATGGTAATTTACCAGCCGAATATAGATGCACTTTGATGATTTTCTTGTTTGTGTTTGTGCTAACGTCTTCACTTCATATTCTGTTATAGTATTATACTGTGCCCGAATGATTAGCAGCAATTTGGTGTACTTGTGAAATTATTAGTCACGCTGTTGTTATTAAAATTATTGTGGGAGGCTTTTTTGTGAGATATGATTAAAGAAGTATCTATAATAAATTATAATGAACAGTGAACAGTACTTTTCTTTTTCTGGTGTTGTTATGAGATAATAAATAAACTTGCAAAATTAGTTTATTTGGTTAATTTGGTGAATAAATATTTGTTTTCTTATATGTTTAGTTAATGAGTATACAAACCTTTTTAGCGTTGTGCGTGATAGCGAATCGTTTCAGTTGCAACTCGAAGAGTCAGTGGAATTATAGTGACAGCACGAGAAACTTGTGTCAAAATTTGTTTGTGTCATCTTCGTTAAAACTAATTTGTCATATCGCTCGTACAAACTATTCATTCTCTGTGATAGTTATACTAGATAAATAACAGTTTCCAATTAATGTTTTATGCTACCATACTTTGCTTTGACTCGTTCTAGGGCCATTGTTATGGAATAAATTAAAATAATAAAACGTGAACGTCGTAAACTTTTCGTGAAAGTGATAGAGAGAAGACCACGGATTGGCAAGAGAAGCGTGGAACGTTACGATGACCTGACCACGATCACAGGAAGAAATTGGATCCTGGCCGCTTCCAACCGCTTCTTGTTAGTGTAAGATCAATGAGGAGGCCAAAGTTCCTTAGCGGACGTTCTATGACTGAAATTGAGATGACGAATTTAGTCAAACAGGCACCGTCAATATTGAGTTTTATCTAAAAAAAAAATTAAGAACATTACAAATGTTTGAACATACAAGCGCGAACTGTTAATTAAAGTCTCCCGAATTTTTGCATGTGACAGGAAAACAAAAGCACCCGTTCACTGTTCAGAAATGCTTTGTCAAGGGTACAAATCGCCTTGATGATCGCCGACCTTCGTTAGAAGATGGCACCCCAAGAAGAAGAAGAAGAAGGAAAAAAATCTCGAAGTTGGTATCTGTGTGATACCAAGGCTACATCTAGGCTGTATTATGTACGTTGAGTGTTTGGTGAGAGATTTTTAAATTTGCAGATGGTAGCTAGTGAGGCAAGATGCAGGAAGTGAATTGATATTTATCTTAAAGGAGTGATGAAGCACGAGGTGGAATTTGATCCGGCAAACATCTGACTGTCGACCGACATTGAAAACAGGGGCTATCATCTTCTTGGTGAATTGGTACGCATGATAGAAAGTCTTACAAAAAGAAAACGAAACATATTTAATGTAATTTATTATCTCTCAATTTAGCCTACCTACACTTTCTTAACGTTTAAAATTCCATCGCGTGTTTATGGGCAAACCTTCTTAAGCATTTATATTGTTTCGATAAATTAATTATATAACAACCAATCCGTAAGAAATCACGTCCAACCGGTCCCACACTGTGAGCGTCGACGTTTTGCCCACACATTAACATAAAAATTTTAATTGCCTTATAACATACTTCATTACATCAAAAGATAATCAATCTGATTGTGTTTCTATGTTATTACTCAACTTTTATTAAAATCAATCTATTAATACAAAGACGTTCCGTTTTATAGTCAATTTATGTTGCGAACGAAGATAACATTTTCGAATGACTGTATTCTTAATGATTTTGCTTATGACTGGGAATGCTGATGGAAGTGTTAATGAGGACCAAGTTATCTTAATTAACCTCTATCTAGACAATTTAAAATAAATTTAATCAATCCTGTTACGTTATTGTAAGATCGTTATCTTTGGTAATAAGTTCCATTTGATATATAAAAATCACGTGTTTGTTATCGATCTCGTCCGAAACGGCTTGCCTAATTTTTATGAAATACTAGTAGCGCCGCGCGGTTTTCCTCCTACCTTCATTATCCCACTGGAACTATACTTTTTCGGGATATAATTAGCCCATGTCTTATTCCAAGGTCAGGTTTCAGGGTCATTACCTATCTCCATACCAAATTTCATGTGCAGCCGTTTGATCGTGAAGGGTTACATAACATAATTATACACTGACCTACACACATAGGTACATACAAACTTTCGCCTTTGTAATATAATACTTCTTCTTCTCAGCAATTGGATATCCACTGCTGGACATATGCCTCCCCCATATAGGGGGGATTTGCCAATTCTCGCCACGCTTGGCAGACGGGTTGGCGAGCGCAGTACGATTTCCGGTCCTCAGAAGGCACGCTGCCCACCTTCTGGTACCTGATCCCTTAGCCGACTCTTACGGCACCCACGGGAAGAGATGGGGGAGCACTATTCTAGGCCGGTACCACCACGGCACTCATTAGTAGTAATATAATACGATACAATATAAAACACTTTATTGTACACTGGTCACAAAAAAAAACAATAATATACCTTATCAAAGTAAAATTGGCGGCCTTATCGCTTATAGCGATCTCTTCCTGATAGTGGGTGAAATATTTTGTGTATATAAGGTAGGAGTATAAGGAAGAGTATTTCTCACTCTCCTGCCCCATATTATTTGACTTTTTATACACCATTTGTTTTGGAATAAGACTTGTAACTGTATGTTATCAATAGATACATAATGTGACTGTACCTATATATTACTATGACTCTGCTGTCCGTTCGTAGCAGTTGCAGTTTATGAGATACAGCGAACTAAATCTCAAGAACTGCAATAGTACCAGCTAAAATGTTGTCTTGGATATCAATTCTTCTAACACATTGCTCGGAGATTGTCAATGAATGATCGTTTTTTCTAGTTTTGCTATTCTACTTAGAGTAAAATTGTAATGGCTATACAGATCTAATTTCTACCGCAATTCAATTGTCTACAATGCAATCGAGATGAAATTGTTATTTTAGCGGAATATCAAGTTTATTTAGCATTTGATCGACTATTGCATTGTTAATGAATGGATTGTCTTAATAAATAAGAGAATTGCCACCCTGCGCTCTAACAACTAATAATAAAACAAAAAAGTACGGGGACCCCTATCTAAGGGTTTAAAGGGTAATTGGGCGGGATTTTACTTTTCTTTTCATCACACACATGCGTGCGGGGGCGCACTAGATTTCCCTTTGTCGCGGGAGACATGGATACACCCAACCACAAGGCACGGCCATCTAAAAACCGGAACAAACACCTACACTCTTTGCACAAACGTTTGCCCTTGCTGGGATTTGAACCCGGCGACTCAGAAGTCATATCACTGACCACTGAGTCACGGCGACCGTCCAAAAATTACATGGTTTTTATAACTCTACGGAATCCTCCGTGTGCGAGTCGTAATCGCACTTTACTGGTTGTTATATATAGATGCTACTTCTATAGCTATTAATTATAATTATTCACCATGCTATTGACTTAGAAAAAAAAATTGGTCACAGGATGTTTTTATCTCGAAAATGGCATTGTTAAAAGAACATTTTGTTTTAGGAACTTTTAAAATAACGCAAAATATCAAATACAGTTAACATATTAGAAACGGAATATTTAGAATAGAGACAGTATAGATGTTTACCATATCCCGTTTGTAATATTAGCACTTACACTATTACTTAATCTTTGTTACTAAATAACAATAACAATTATAGTAGATAAGAGACATCCGCTGTGTTAATATGAAATGACAAAATTTAATTCAGAAACATTAACAAGAAATTGCATTTACTCTAAGAAATATTCAATGATTATCTCGCAAGTCATGCTGGTTCGCTATGCAAGTGCTGTGTAAAGTGGTTTCCTTATATGGCGCATTCGACCACAAATTAAGTTGTAGTTTGTATTGCATGTTGACTATTTGACGCAGTATCTGCTGTCTCGTATGTGAACAAATATAACATGTGAGAATAAAGCTCTACAGTGAGACAACGAGCTTGTTGTCAGCGCAATTACTGTTGGAGACGCTTTCGCGCAAATGGACGGCGTAGGCTGGCATTAGTTGATCTGACACACGGCTACCGAGAATAGCAAATATGTCATAAATGACGATTGGAGTGCAGTGAAACCAGAATTATACCTAGGTTACGTAAAATTACTCGCGATATGGTTGATTTTTTTTTGTTATTTGAATTCAGAAGCTATTAGCATCTGTATACCCAAGTTTCGGAGCCTGTGGATTAGACAATCTGTTTTACCGGCCTGGGTCGCTAGCTTCGTATTGCACAAAATCAACGGTTGACGGCAAGTGTTTAAATCTGAACTTCTAACATAGCATAGAATTATTAAAACTGAATAAAATACATTTATTTTTTTATTATTTCGTAATAATCATACAACGATAGAGCGAAACATGGATTCGATGTAGATACAATAATAAAAATGTTTTCTTAAGTTTCATTATTCATCATTCGAAAACATCAGTGTGTGACTTGCATCTAAACGAGTTTTCCCCATGTAATGGATATCAGCATTCACAAATTTAAAAAAAAACTGGCGACTCAGGTCTGCCTCACCCGATGGTTTTATACGTAATTTTAATTAGCATGTAGATACTTTAAATAATACTTTATAGTATATAGTAAAATAACCTAAGTTTGTCTGCATGACGCTGGAAACTGTTTTGAAATCTATGGCGTGTTTCCGAAGAAGTTGGTAGTTAAATTTTATAGATAGACTTGAAGGGCGACTTCCCTTTAATAGCCGAATTCAATCGTATGATACATTTTGTAGTTCGGCCAAAATAGTGCATGTATGTCACAACGCACAACATCCATAGCATGCATTATTGAAACAATTTTGCCGTTAATTCTCTTTCTACTAATGTCGTTTTCATTTTGCACATCGCCGACAAGTAAAAGCTTCTACCATATCTAATGATATGCTCGAATAATCATACGGAGGACGTCGCGAAATTACACGCATGGACCCATTTGTTACTTGTTTTTACACCATAGCTAATAGCAAGCGGGCAGGAAAATAGACGTAATTGTTACACTTAGTAATGCTTTAACATTCGTTTTGAAAGCCGATGACGAACACACTATAGGTTGGAAGAACGTAATGACATTGTGTCGTAAAATAAGCGTGACATCATGAGTGCAGGTTGCGAACAATAAATGCCTTTTGATTATCATCGTACAATTCTATGACTTCTTCTATCAATTCCTTTGAAAGTATTTTGAATTATTTTTTGCCTTGTCAATTAGCAATACATCTACAGAGCGTTCGATGAATTCGAGCCTGCAATTCTTGTTCGTAGCCGCACAAAAAGTTGGTGCTAACTTTTTTCACTCTTACAGATTTATGCTCGGACATGTGAATCGTTAACAACGTGTTTTAAAATTCTCAACAGCTGCGTCGATAATCCCAAATCTAAGTCGATATCGACTTTTATTATCGAGTATCGTTATTCGATACAAATAAAATAAAGCGTTTATTAGGATTCGTTTGCGGAGCTGGCGACTGTGGCTATTGTTTCTTTGCAGCCATCAATCACGCTATGGTTCGGGAGTAAGGACATTCGAGGGTCTTGAGACAGAGCCGCGGGAGGGGAACGCCGAATAACGGTTATTGAAATGAGACGCGGCCCCCGCTTTTTTCCAAATTTAAATTTTGATAAGGCAAGACCCTGTTTTGTTCTCTAACTCGGTCTTCGTTTGGTGAGAGGGTGGCCACTTTTTTCTTTCGCTTTTCCGTCTGCGTGTTTTTGTTTAGTGTTGGAATTTAATTTGTTTTGTAATGAGTAAGTTTTTAAGTTTGCATTGCATAGGATACGTACGTAGTCGAAACACAATTCTAAGTGAAATAAGTAATTAATCAATGCAATATTTTTTTATAATCTACATATTTTGTGTACGTTAATGGCACTTGAATTGCGTGGAAATGTTTTCTTTACTAAATTTCACTCGAAGGCCAGATAAATAACGTTTTGAGTAGGGCATGCATTAAATTGGATAGTATTGTAACAATTTTTATATCATCACGACCATCTTTTGAGCCATAATACGTCTTTTTTGGAGATACATACAACCCCGATGAATCCCCCACAGGAGACACAGAAGTCATGTCACTGACACTGACCACTGCGCCACGGCGACCGTCCGTTTTTAACTTTCCGCCCTAGTTTTTGAACTCAGCTCGAGTAGTATAAGACTACATTTATATGCGGCCTCACCCTGTCCCTCTATTATCTGCTGGGCTATGTAGGTGAATTTCATTCTCCTTTGAAACTTCTTATTTTTTATTCGATTTCATAGAAAATCCCCGAGTTCTTACTAATCGTAAACGTTAGATAAGATTAGTTTAATTACTTTTGTGCCCGTAAAAAGAGTTCCATAGTCTATAACATTTTCACAAGTTAATCGTTTTACACCATAAAAGTGGCTGAGTACAATTCCAAATATTTGTTGATTCAGTTTTTGCCCCGCGAGTCGAACCCACCACTCGAATACATTATCTGAGGCGGAATAAAACCAAATTAACATATCCCAAATCTCCACTCACTATCCAATCGTTTTTGTTATGTAAAATTCTTACTGTCAGTCCTTAGATTGCTTAGAAAGAATGGACATGCGATGCATTGACACCTACATTTATACTCTCCGAGACCTTTTTTTCCCAAAACTCCCTATTATTTGATACGTCTCATCGATATTCATGGATCGGGAGAGTTGTAAAACGCAATAAAACACAATTTTTATATCTTGTGTTTAGACAGTGTCCGAGAGATGATAACGAAACCTGTAGTCAATGCGAAGGACCGGATATCGCTGGCCATTCACAAAAAACCAACACGCACACATGAAACGCTTTTATGTGTACATACACAGTTAGTATAGAGGCACACACTCAAGTCGGCCAGCGCGGCCCATTCATGAGGAACAGTGCTTTTACAACGGTAACAAAATAGAGGCCACTCACGCACTCGAATCCAATATCTGACCAAAATTTTTCGAACACAATGTACCTTGATATTACAGAGGCAATACTATTACACATTTGAGATTGTACTAGGTACGACCTATAAACAATTTAAATTAATATCGATAAAATACTTCACTAGCAATTCGGATTCACAAGAATCGAATCACGAGTGAGCGAATATTTGAATATTCAAAAGTGAATCGAGTTTGGTAGAAATGAATTAAGAAGTTTGTGACATTCCATTGCCACACCTAGAAGATCACCCTACGAGATGAAATGACTCATTCGAGTCTAATCCAACGCTGCCATAAAACATCGATGCCTTTATAGTTCCGTTCCATTTTCCCGACTGTTGACATCGAGTATCGAGAACTTGTTTTTATACAGTCACGTGTTAATTAATTCCTATGTAGGCGGAGTGCGACCATTATCGACAGAATTATGTGGTAGCCCTATACTTTATAGAGCCTATAAGTCTTGACAGAAATATGATAAAGATGTTGTATGAAGCTCGCACTTCATTTCATAATATGAATTTCCGTTTTCATTATCACACTTAAAGCTCAGTTAATTGAAGCGATGATGTCACGGCGATGGGAGCTTCGACTGTCAAACTGACGGACGCTGGTTCGATCCCCACCAACGGTTTTAGCTTTCGGTGAAGTTATCAAATTCTTAGCATGGTGGTAGGGTACTTTCGAGTAGGTACCTGCCTGATTAGCTACCGCACCCTCAAGTTTAAAAAACTGACACGATACACTTTATGTTCTGGCTAACTTCGAAGGTCTTCGAACAGTGTGTGTTACCAGTGATGACTTACGGAACCGAAACGTGGTCTCTGACTATGGGCCTTCTGAAGAGGCTCAGAGTCGCACAACGAGCTATGGAGAGGGCTATGCTCGGGGTTTCTCTACGTGATCGAATCAGAAATGAGGAGATCCGTAGAAGAACGCAAGTCACCGACATAGCCCAGCGGATTATCAAATTGAAGTGGCAGTGGGCAGGGCACATAGCTCGAAGAACTGATGGCCGTTGGGGCCGAAAAGTTTTAGAATGGAGACCACGGACTGGCAAGCGCAGCATAGGACGGCCACCAACAAGGTGGACAGACGACCTGACTAAGATCGCAGGCAAGGGCTGGATGCGGGCCGCTTCCAACAGGTCCTTGTGGAAATCAATGGGGGAGGCCTATGTCCAGCAGTGGATGTCCTATGGCTGAGATGATGATGATGATGATGATCAAACTAACGTCTTTTTTGAATTATAAAGTTTTTATTCTGTCTATACCTTAAGTTGTGATGATAAAGTTGATGTGTTACGTTAGTGCTAAAAGTTACATTTGTATAACACCGACGAGTTTAATTCTAATTTTAGGCAGTTTATTCAATTCCAGTTTTAGTAATGATGGTATACACAAATAATTAAGTAAGGTAAGTGACTCAAATAAGATAGGCCTTATTTGGGTCACTAACCTTACCTACACTTTCACAAAATAAAAACTTATTTTAAGATTGTCTTATTATATACATACCTTCCAAATATAAATGTGTATTTTTTTATGTAATAGGTGGCAAACAAGCAGACGGGCCGCCTGATAGTAAGCGATCACTGTCGCCGGATACTGTAATATTGGGGGCATTACGATACGTTGCCAATCCTTTTTAAGACTCTGTTAACTCTCCTTTTGAAGAATGTGTAGGTGTAGATTTTATTATAAATCACTATATTATATTATTAAAAATAATATAATTTATGCTCTCACTTTATGTAGAGACTTGGCCAAGCGTAGAGTGCAGGCGTCTGGTGTCCTGAGTGCTGGCAGTTATTTTTCACAAAATTTGAGATGCATATTGGGGACTTTTCCTTGCACGGTTTTTTTTTTGATTAAGTAATTATGGTTTTAGTATTAATATTTATAGTTAAAGTCTATGTTTGTTAAGTATTTAAATGTTAATAGGTATAGCCTATATTACTAAATAAAATTTTTATTCTATATTTTAGTCTACTTTATGCGATAATTCACCTCATATTAGCTGTCAAACTAACATAAGCCTCAAATGAGTAGGAAAAAGAAAGAAAAAGCAACGAACTATAACATTATATTTTCTCTCCTGACTTTTTTTTCCATGTGTGTATTCGAAATAATATCTAAATCCGTTCTCCTGTTCTACCGTGAAGAGAAAACAAGCTTATTCTATGCTAATTGCAAACTTATTCTCAACATTTTACAAGCGATTATCCCATTTTGTTCGTTGACTACACGCTGTCAAAATACACTCTTGAACATCGTTCAACTGCAGGTACATACTTTTATTGTATCCATTGTATATACCTATATGCTGTTCGTTAATAATTGATTGAAATTACCCCTAAGATAATCTTAATCCATTAGGATAACAAGCAATAACTAGTAATTGAGTAGGTATAAGTTTATGTATGTAAAAGTTAGACCTTATCTATCCAATTTTTTTTTATATTTCGTAAATAAGTTGTATACGTTTCCAACCTTTCGTAAGACTGTAAGGAAGAGCCTGTACTTCACGACACAGGTTAACCTATTGGGAGCACAGTGCCCCCAGAGTTTACTAACTTATATTAATATAAGAATTAGTTAGCTTCGCCTAAACTCGATGTAACCTAGATTTAAGTTTTTCTGTGCCCAAATAAATTATTATTATTATGTTTTAATTTTTTATGGAAACGTTGCCAGAACTCAACTTTATAATATAAAGAAACAAGGATAGTGTCATAAGCATAAAAGTAGCAATTTACATATGAAAATATTATTTCCAATGGCCATTTATTATACGAGATCATCAAAAGGTGTCATAACGATCATCGAAAGTCAAGCGAATTTGGCGCTTAATGGATATATTGATGCGTACAATGATAATACAATGTGTTTATTAGACAAGTTATTTTATCGTTTGCAAAGTAATATTTGGCCTACTCATGTATACTGATACGGAGATAATGATCCCGTTTAAGACGAAGATGACATCGCACTTGCCGTCATGATGCAACCAACACACCCACCAGAATATATATGATGCTGAATGTTGAATGAACACAAAAATGTATATCATTGATGACTTCATTTATACATATACATAGGTAATGATGACATAAATATATGTCACTAGCTGCACCCCGCGGTTTCACCCGCGTGCACAACGTTTTTCCCGCTAACTCAGTTATCCTATGGGAACTATACCCTTTCTAGGAGAAAAAGTAGCCTATGTCCTTTTCAAAGGTCCCATCTATCTTTATACTAAATTTGATCTAAATTGGTGAAGCCGTTCACGCGTGATGCCGTGGCCAAGGGAAATAGCAATTCATTTTTATATATAGATTGTTCAAGCCATTTACGCGTGATGCCGTGGCCAAGGGAAATAGCGATTCATTTATATATATATATAGAATTTATGACTTTCTTTATACTTACAGCCTATATTTATATCGTTTATAGCCTTCCTCTTCTAAGACTACTAGTGTTGGAAGAGGAAGGCCTAGGCGAAGGCCTACTAGTGAAATTTAAGTTAACTTCACTTAAGTGAAACTGTCAATCGGACAGATTGATCCCCACCGCTACGAAACATAATAATATAGTTTTTTTGAGTCTGAAAACTATCGCGAGTTTCTTCCATAATTTTACTGTAACAAACCGACTAGGACTCACGTGGTAAGCACTGGAAAATTACTCTCCGACCAGTTTCGAACTCATTTGCAGGCGCAAAGGGCGCAAAAGGGCGCGAGCCTCAGCACGTTACGTGCTGAGGCTCGCGCCCGCCGCCTGGCACGATCATAACTCCCAGATGAAGAACTGCAAATAAGTTCGAAACTGGTCGGAGAGTAATTTTCCAGAGTTTACCACGTGAGTCCTAGTCGGTTTTTTACATTAAAATAATAATTTAGTGTTCTGAAACGCATATCTGAGCTAAGCTACAAAATCATCAAGTGATAACAGACTGCACTCACAAAAAAGCACCGTAGAAATAACGTATCATCTAAGCCTACAGACATTGTTGCTGCTTAATGTTACGTAGTTAAGTCTTAAACGGGCCGTGAATATGCCCAGCTTTACAGGTGAAGCGTAAAATACATCATAAAAGGTGCAATACAAAGTTTACAATGAGATATATGGATACGATTTGTTCTTCACCGAAGCTAGCCACTGGCTGTTTACCCAGTTGATTTGTAACTTCATTTGTGAGCATCCAGATTGAGTCGTCAGGACTAAAACAAACTGACGGAGAGTCGTGTTTGCGTTATTCGTTTACGCCAATAGTTGTTAACGTTCCTTTGCTTAATGTATTTTGATGTATAGCTTGTACCTACTAGTGAGGTGCGGCATTAACTTGCGATGATAAACCTGTTACTGAGCGTTGGGTTTATCATTATTAAATACGGTTGATCTTCAATTTTTATATTGTCACACTATCAATTGTTATTTTGCCTTTCTTCCAAATCAGCGAGGAGGAACTGAATTTTTTGTATTTTTTTTATTTTTATTTATTTATTTACATTCACACAAGGTTACCATAGCACAGGCTCTGCCTAGTTTGGGACCTGAAGACCTTGTGTGAATGTTAATAAATAAAAAAAAAACACTTGACCACATCGTCACTGACCGAATCAAGTGAGGCTTGAGCTTCCGGTGAAGGTAGCACCGTAATAAAATTCCTGGTAGTGGTGGGTTATTTTCGAGTAGCTACCTGCTCTGGCCCACCATCAAGTTTGAAAAACTGTCACCAAACACATAGTGTGTTCAGGCAGCAGTCCTTGAGAGCCAGTGCATCTTAGATCTAGCGTGATAACATTTTCGACCACATCGTCACTGACCATCAAGTGAGAGAGTGATCTAACGCTAGATTTATACAGTATTAAAAAATAGAGTAATGAAACTAAGGTACACGAACATCCTAATAATAAAATAGGATTAGCATCAAGAACGTGTGATTGCATGTACCAATTAGCCGGTTGCAATAAGTCGTGGCATTAACCTTAGTAACAGTTATGTATGCTGTAGCATTATCCACATAAACTCGTCTCTGATGGACTAATCCTTGCGCCGAGGGCAACGTGTAAGTTATGCGAGTAACTACAATGGACACAAAACCTGGGCTATTCTGGATGCTTTTAGAAAAGGGCTACGCGTCGTACCGTCTTTTGTTTTTATCGAAAAGGCGACTTTAAAGTTTGCTCATGTGACCCGTAGTTAAAGTCCACGTTACAATGCCATATGTTTATTGTCTTAAGTAATTAAGATAATATGGACATGAACGTTTTTATGACAGTAATCGCATCCCCAGGTTCGATCCCTGGCTGGGGCAAACATTTTTGTGATAAGCATCTATTGATGTTTGTTCTTGGATCTTGGATGTTTATGTATTGTGATTGTATGTCCATAAAAGAGATGAAACGGATACATGTTTTGTCGGATACCAGATACGGTCAACCTTGAAACCGGATAGCCGGCTATCCGGCCGACGAATAGCCGGTCGAACAGAGCCGATTGGCGACTCGTTACACGAACGATCTGCTGGACTCGGGTGAGTTCTGGAACTTTCTTTACGGGGGAAGCAGGTAGTTCTATGTCTTATTGAATCCTAAACGGAATATATACTATATCTGAATTTAACATTCACTATACATTTAATTTTGTATCAGATCAACACTTTTTTTAAAGATGCAGACCGCTAACTTGACTACTCGTGACTGGCTCTTAAAAGCCAGAAGGTTTAATCCCACTAATACTATGTGAAAATTTGGATGGATGGACGTTTGTTACTCAATGACACAAGAATGGCTGAACGGATTTGGATGAAATTTAGTATGGAGATAGCTTATTTTCGTCATCACCATCATTACCGATTTTAAAAGCCACGCGAATAAAACCGCGGGGCGCAGCTAGTGTCGAATATTTACGAAACTTTCGTCCAATAATAAGTATGTGTAAAGTTAAATAAAATTTTACTCCCACTATCTTGTATTCATTTGACACTAGTGCTAATGTCAAAACTCATGCTGCTATTCGTATTGCTTAACAATTAAGCTTAAGCTTAACATTTATTTTTCATGGAAACAGATTTAGAGATGTTTCAGAATACCCCGCTCAGGAATGGCCTGCGTTTGCGCACTACAAATTACAATCAACACGTTGGACATGTCCGCACGTGGGGACGGCTCTTTCTCTAACAATTTACAACAACAAAACGACTTATTTATATTTATCTATTCTTATTTTCAAATTCGCTTACATTGTACGAGTAATCTCTCCATTAGTCTCGTACCAAAACGTTGTATATCTGTATATAGCGAACGATAAACTGGATAAAAGGTAACTTGTTAGAATCCTCAAATTGTTTGTGGATAATATGAATAATTTTAAAAAAATACAACGAAAAAATAATATATAAGGCTTTGGGCTGCCAACAATACAAGGATTGCAGGAAAATCTTTACGTGGTGAATGTAGCATGTGCAATTTTGACAGAATAAAACCTTTTTAATTCAATATGTAAAATTTATACAATTTAAAAATTGTAATCATTATAATTTAATAAATATAATTTTAATAATATTAAGTCGTTACTTTGAAAAACAACCCAATGACCACCATTCTTGGTCCTTTTTTTCCTCTTGGATAAATAGATAAACTGTCACTTAATGGTCAGTGATGATGTGGCCGAAGATGTTATCACGTTACACTTACAATGCATAGACTCTCAAGGGCGGCTGCCTGAACACACTATGTGTTTGTTGACAGCTTTTCTAATTTGAGGGTGACAGCTTGCCAGGCAGGATTTTGCAAACATACACACAAACTTTCGCTTTTATAATATTAGTAGGATTACAATATGGCAAAGCATGAGAGCAGTCCAGTTGTATTCAAATTTCAAGCAAATAAATTGCAATCGGATCGGTGCCAATCTAAGCCAAAGAAACTCTCCATTGTTAGGACATTGTAGAAAGCCATTAGCTAAAACATTGTCCTGTGTTGTATGAATCAGAGGTGTTTATTCTACAGACACGCGTTGTCGAAACATCCGTCATTAATAGGGTTGGCAGAATTTACTTTTTAGTATTTTTTACAAATCGTAACAAAAAACTACAACATTACATTGACGCTGAGAAAAAGAAACTGTAAAATGTTTACAACCTTTTATAAAGGGCCTACAAAATAACGAGTAAAGTCAGTACTTTACTCGTTATTTTGTGACACACGTATAATCACGTAACGTGCGATAAAACCGCATGTTGCAAAGATTATTCTTGCACCAAATACCTTGTTAGATGAAATATTTTTCTCAGTGGACCCTATAACTACTTCATAATAATAGATATCATATCAATACCAACTAATCCTTGTGGTGATCAAAGGAACATGGAATGAGATTAGACCCACAGATGGTTGTTATGACGCAGAAGTTTGTTGAGAACAAGTTTTTTTGAAGGTAAAACCCAAGGATAATGAAATGGGAAAATTATATAGTACTATTGAGGATAACTTAATTGAATTCCAAAAGTTTAGAAAAAGTATATTTTTTTATTTTAAACAACTATAATATTTATATAACTAAAGATTCTTAAAAAAAAACCATTGACATTTATTTGTTTTTCTTCACGCTGCAACCCTATCTTATTCTAGTTGCGGGTATGGCTCCGAGGCGAGCGTTTTACAAGCAACGGGCGTGGCGCGACTGAGACAACTGACGTCAGTTCGGTGGAATCTTTATACGCTCTCATTTTGTATAGATGCAAAAACCTCAAGTAAGTAATTGAGTATAGCGACTCAGTTGATAATGGGATACATAATGACTCATTACGACGACGTAGCTTTGTCTAAATTTAATGTCAATATATCGGGAATGTTATCGGTATAATCAAAAAATTATCAATAGTAAAGTTCAGTAAGGATTTATTTCTTCTAAATAATTCTTCTCTATTTTTTTCAAATTTATCAGAGGTTCAATTTATTATAAGTTTCCACTGTGTTTCTTCTTAAATTATTATCAAAAGTTACTAAATTGATGGTGTTAGGTGAATATAGTTTTGAGATCTATAGTAGTTTTTATACCTAAATGAATTGAATACACAATTGACTGTTATGAAACTTATAGCCCTCCATAGTCAATGGCTATCACCAGCATTCTGACTTAGTGCCCCCATCCAAATAGTGTTCAGGCACTGATTTACAATCAGGATAGGCCTGTCGATCTGTGGCTGTGCGCCTACGCATGCTATTCTAACTAGCTACACGCGTTATTTATGGTAAGGAGCTTACTCGGGATTATGTAGATCGGGCGTCAACAATACCATACTTTTGAGGATCTGATCGATTCTGTATCAACGTTTTGATTGTATTTGACTCTTGAAGAAATATCAAAGGTACGGGGACTGGATTGGGTTCGGAAATGACCGCGAATACACTCGAATATACTGAGATATTTATATGTATAAAGAGAAATCAATGTTATACGCATATATATAGTATAATATAAAACTTAAAGCAGATATAAGCAACCAAAAATATTAGTATAGAAGTCATTTAGTTATCTACATTTTTGAAATAAATTTATGCATTTATGCATTTGAAGATAAATAGAATTATAGATATATATTCGGTTACGATAAAATGTAGCCAATGTGCAAATCCAATCAGGCGTTTCAGCGTGAAGGAGTACCAAAAATTACAAACGACAAACAAACTTTTGACTTTATAATATTAGTTTGATGCACACGTGATCTTACAAAATTACATAATTTGAAGTGTAATAATTAAATATACATTTAAAAATAAACGGATTGTTAGTATCTTATATGAAAGCTAAACTGTGTACTTCTTCCTGATTTGCTTTTCTTAGGATACCTAGGCTTTTTATCCACACATATTTTGAGATTTTTTTGCTGTGCCTACGTATATACATATTTTTTTATAAGTGTCATAACGTTAATAATAATTAATTAGCATATAATGAATGTAAATGCGTACGTTTTTATAAATATCTTACTAAAACCATTAAATGAACAACTAACTGCTATCTATTCAATCAATAGAAAAACGAATATTTGACAGGATATTGCTCAGGTAAAATCGATTCATTTTCATATTATTTCGGTGTCTTTCCTGAAAAATCGTGAAATAACTCAAACAATATTTCTCATAAACGTCAATTGAATTTCGGTCACAAGAAGTTTTAAAAGGAAAGACAAGAAATACTTATAAACATTAGATACAGAATCATGAAAATCCTTTCGAAATCTGACAGCACCGATCTACGATCCCCAAACAAATGTACATAAGCTTTTGATTACTTTAGAATTACGAGATCTGAGTTGATTATAATTGCGTCGACAGCGCGAATCTGATATGCGTGACCAATCCTGCGCGGGTAATGACGCGAGCCTACCGCCTGGTATCGGCTGCGCTTACACATGCGGTAAAGGTTTGGTCCCTTATAAAGCGATAAGACGTATAACCAAATTTATGCAAGAATTGTTTAACGTGCTGTTATGCCGTCCAAATAATCTAATTATATTAAAATATGAAAAGTTTCTCAATAAAATGATTTCAATGAAACACAACACAGTAACAAGTTTTGACTAAGAATTTTTGGTAAGATCTAGACCTTGTTACCGGGAATAATAGATGTCTAGGAAAGATAGTCTAAAATGTATGTTTTTTTCTTCAGTTTTCACGTTCTTGATTAAACTATGATAAATTACAGTTTATTCTTTAAAATATAGTATAAATAATACATATAAATATTATATATTAATCTGGGCTACTTTTTAACAATGATTAGTTATAAAAATAAGACAGTAGTAACGTAAGTGAGAGTAATAAAAAAACTGTCCTGAAAATCTTATACTCTTGCTTATACAGAAAAAAGGGCGCTTATAGCTGTCAGTAGGACCAAACCTGCATCCTGTAGCTCGACCGCCTCACTTTTCGCACTTAATCGAGAAATATGGCGCGTGTTCTTATGCCTTTATTTATTACTCCAGCGCTCCACGGATTAAGAACATCGATTTATATTGTCCTCATTAGTGCCTCTAAATTGATTAGTGCGAGCTTACGAAATTTACGATTACTTACGCCTACACTAAGAAAACTGTAAGTAATAGATAGTCGTTTGCTCACGGCACAAAAATCTAGACTATTACGAAAACTCTTCCCGTGATTATTGTGCAACTTTCTGAAAACGCTGCAATAAGATGTGTCAAAGGATATTTTAAAATTTGAATGTGCGCCCATAGATACTTTATCATTTTATCAAACATGATAAATAATTTAATTTCAAATAGTTCCAGAGTGTGAACAACTGTCTTACAGTTGCACCGGCTATTTGAAAGACAGAGGTAGAATGTCTACTGCTGGATTAATAACTCCCTAAAATCCTCTCTACAACAATAATATTCCAACAGCACTGCAGCGATATGAAATAATTTCCATACTTAACGAGCTCTGTAAATACTGTGCACATTTTATTCCTCGAGCAAGACAACAAAAAGACACGAAAACACCAGCGTATCGCATAACTCAGTCCGAAATAGCGTTTAGGAAATGGTCACCGTGTAACTGGTCCAGCTACCACGCGACCAAAAACTTTGCATGTCACTACACAGTACTTCATTATATTAATTACTCTACGTAGATGCAACACCCCCAGCAATACAAACAGATAAGTCCCTACGCGATTTATTGCGTGCATTTCTTTTGTCAGCTTTGAAATTGTGCTCGCATAAGTTAACCGAGATTAAAGTAATCGAACTTATAAATTTTGTCGCCTCACCTTTATATGGCGAACGGCGGTGTCGACGCGAACTTTGTTCAAATTAATGGGCCGCATTATCAGATCGAGCCTCGTACATGGCGTTTATGCTGAGATAATTTTGTTTGGTATTTTTTTTATAAATCTTTCGCGCTTGTTCCGAAACTTGTGAACGAGCCGTGTAGGCGCTAAGATTGCGTTCTTGAAAACATTAAAACTTGTTTGACAGTTCCAGTTCACAATAAACACGTCGTACTTCATTCACTTATTTAAAGTAGACAACAAGGTGATTCATTATATCAAAACGATCAAACCAATTTATTTGTAAATAAAAAACCGTTCATTTTAACCACAGTTTTATGAACAGTACACAAACTAACTACCTTAACGCGCGCTGTAAAGGAAAAGACTGGGCAGTAAAACAATGAAGCGTCATAAAACGTAGCCTTAAAAACCAAATTACTTTAACTGGCTGGAAAGCTCTAATCCCAGCAACGACATTCCACGTTCAAAACGGAACGCCTTTCGGGACACTAATTAAGAAACTAAACAACCTTCAATAGCTATGAAATTCCTTATACGAGCGGTAAACCAATTTTGAAGCACTTTAGTTGAAGGCGCGCGCGCAGTAGTAATTTAATTGACAAATAAAGATCATATATTAATACAGGCAGCATCTTAACTTTACGCACTGAATCTGATCTTTTACATATTTCACGATGTTTTAAAGACCAATATCTACAGGACAAGGTGTCTATTATGCGCCGACAGCTCTATACTCCGATAAGCTAAGGGCACCATTTTGCAACGCAGTTCCGAAATGTGAAGCTTAGATACTGTCAAAATGTATATAATGTCGTGTAAAGACTGAACATGTTACCTGTAACTTAACAACAATGTTGACGGTACTTACAAATTATTTACTTTGAAGGCGTGTGATAAAGTATATCTATCACCAAGGCGGGTATTATGTTGTATGAAATAGATGTTACTAGAGTATTTCTTTGAAAACGGAATTAGGAGTTAACGCTTACTTATTGTGTTGGTTGCACAACTTATTTAACTCTGTTAGATAAACTGAGCTGTGAGAGAAAACTGTGTGCACGACAAAAGAGAAATCTCTGTTGTAGTTTATATATATACCAAATGCATCGATACTTTATTGTATAAATATGCGTGTCGAATGAGAGGCAGGTCGCTCGATAAAAATTAATAAAGATTAAAACAGGAAAGATGTCAGTTACAAGATCATTTACAAGCCCGTCACCCCATAAAATCTCGGTGTTGCCCGCTCAAAATGAATAATTAGCGGAGTTATCTCGAAACAAGGGTCTCTGTTAATTATTACACCATTATAAATTGTAGCCCGACCCCTGGTGATATCGAAGCAATGAAAGTTGAGAGGGCAGTGGAAAAACTTGCAAGACCTAGTTTAGGAGACGACGACACTTTTTGTGTAACCCAAAAGAAAAATATTAAAATAATACTTTTACTAATGAAGATTAGAAAATTTCCAACACTTTCTATCTAATTAACTACTAAGAGAACCGATTGTGATGATTAATTGTGTTTAATTTAAAGTATATTATACTATATTATATTTTTTTTAATATTGTCAATTTCTAAGGTACTAAATTGAGAGCCTCCTTCTTTATTTGAAGTCTGTTAATCAAAGTGTGGCTTAACAAAAAAAAGCTAAATTGTGGTCGAAGATGTAATCACGCCAGACCTAGTGTGTTTACTGGCTCTCAAGGACTGCTATCTGAAAACACTAGGTACCCATGTGTTTGGCGAAATTTTTGCAAAATTGAGGTTGGTAGTTTAGTAGAACCAGCGTCCGTCAGTTTGACAGCCGACGCTCCCACCGCTGAGCTATCATCGCTTCCATATTTATTGCAATGTACGCACTGACATGAGCAAGCTCGTTTTACTTGACTCGTCATTATAACGTCATTTAAATATAAGTAAAATTCAGTATTTTGGTTTGTCTCTAAATTTGGTATCGACTCCTGACCTAAGCAAATTAATTAATTCCAGCCAGTATCGGTCGGTTTGTTAAATGCTTAATTTCCATTTAGCCGACATTTTTTTGTTAGAAAAAGCCTTGAGTGACTTAGACTTTCCTTCCCCAAGACAACGGGGAAGCGAGAAATGCAAATGCCCCGCTGCGGTTTCGTTTTGAATTAATTAACGGTTCTAATGAATGCGAACTTTTTCATTCTGTCCGTTTTCCCGTTACAATGTTTGCGGTAAATAAAACTTGTCAAGGAAATGCCCGTTTTTTGTCCATCTGTTGGTTTTTCTTTTTAATTCGCCGGTTTGTCGCCGGCACAGAGTTTCAGATTGCTTGGATTTATTCGAGTAATTAGTGAAGTTTGTTCCGCTTCAATTATTTTTATTTTGTTATTTTTTTGTTTGTTATACAATTCGGTGGAATTGAATTTGGAGGTGAGTTTTATTGCATAACAATTAGCGGGGTCCGAACGAAGTTTGAATAAATTTATTTTTGTGTTTTTGTGGGCTCAGTCATTATTAATGGCTATTTGTTTGAGGAAAAGTTGATGTTAATGAATACTAAATAAATATATATACCTACGTATAACAATTCAATATTTGATTTGATCGAAATGGTAATATGAATAATTTATTAATACTCGAAGGAGCTTACGAAATAATTCGGCTTCTACTGGGATGAACGGACGGCTAATGGAATGCTACTAAAGCATAGATGGCAAAGAGACAGGATGGTATTCTGTAGATAGTCGTTCAAATCCCACTGTAGCCGATTCTTTCCTACAAAAATTTGAACGATTATATCTATAACTTATCGTATTATATCTATTCTAACATAGATATGTTAGATATATGATATGATATATATGTATATATATATGATAACTTAGTTTCTAAGCGATTCTTCTAGAAATCAATGGAGGAGGCTATGTCTAGTAGTGAAGGTCACATCTTCACTGACCTTTTGAAAATAAGTCTGTATTCGGTGCGCACAGTAACATTTACAATATTTATCTATTTTTAGGGTTCATTTTATAACCAAACTAAATAAAATCACGAACTAAATGATTAATTAATACGTCAGCGCTCAGCACAAAACTTAACAAATCTGACATCACACCGAAACCCACCCCGCAATTATGACAAGTCAACTCAATTAAAACGTAGACGAAAATTAAAAGCAACCTCCCTGGCCGCTAATAAATTACCAAAGGGTTAAATAAAAAATGAGATTCTTTTCTTATAATCATTTAACCCGTTTAGCAGTCGAGTAATAAAGATTAAAAAGTTTATTTTTTAACACTTTCGGTGCTAATGAGGGGGCGTTGGAAACAATTTGAAGGATTACCTTCTAAAAGCTTCCGTCAGGTTTTTAATTGAGACTTTTTGTGGGCCGAAATGCTTTTAGCCCCTTTGACTGGGCGAGCCTTTTGAACGCGAAGCGGTGGTGATCTATTAATGAAGAAAAATATTGTTTCCGACTTTTACGGATTTTTGTAAACAGACAATTTGTTTTTAATTAGTCGTCTGTGGTTGGGGAAGGCGTTGTTTGAAAATGAAAATTGAAAGACGTGTTAGCGGCTAAGAAGGTTTGAAGCTATTTCAGACTTCAAAGATAAGTATGGGTATAAGGTGTAAGTATAGTAGTAAGTAAGGTATAAGTATAAGGGTATGTGTGAGGAAATGTAGCGCCTAACCTATGAAGCTATGAGTTATAGTGACTACGGCATTGTGAAGGCTATATATATTATATGCGGTAAGCGTTTCACAAAGAAGTTCGCGATTTTTTTTAATCATCTAGGGGTAAAGCGTTTGACAAAAGTGTGTTCAAAAGTGGTTATTACTGGTTCTCAACAACTATATATACATGGTTTTGTATGTTTGATAAATTGATTAAATTGATGAAAGTTTTTCACGTTTAAAAGTAGTAGCTAGCAGGGTGAGTAAAGAAAAGTACGTTACGACCAACTCACTGCCTGAGTCTGTGTTTCCCGATATGTCCAACCCCGGAGACTTCAAGTCGCGAGTGAATAGGTTCCTTCTAAGTTTGCGTGCTCCACCTTAGACCGCGTCGTCGCTTAACATCAGGTGAGACAGTGGTCAAACGCAAGCTTATAATCTTAAAAAAAAAAAGAAAAAAAAATGCTGTACATTTAACAACGATGTTTCCTTTGAAATAAATTCATTGGTAATCGCGCCATCGATAGTCAGGTCGACACATTTTAATATGACAAAAGCTAGTAATTTCTATTAGTTAGAGCGTTTTGAAAGATAAGTATCTACATTTAAAATGGTGTCATTTGATGTATTCTAAAATACAGAAAGCTAAAATTGGAAATTAATATAAAAAAGTAAGTCAAAAACTTCAGAGTAGCCTTATCCAACTCTTACTTACATAAACTTGAATGATTCACGATGGGTTTCTATCTGAACTAGCCAATAATCTTCAGTCATCAATTGAATTGACGGTCGCCGTGGCTCAGTCATCAGTGGCACGACTTCTGGTCCACAGGGACCCTGGGTTCGAATCACGGCAAGAGCAAACATTTATGCAATAGGTGTTTGTCCCGGGTCTTGGATGTTTGTGTGCTATGATTTTGTGTCCATGCCACCCGCGACACAGGGAATCTTGGTGAGCAGGTTTGAGTGTAAATAAATAAAAATAAATATATAATTACATTAATTTGTATTACGTATTACAGCTTCGTTTGATATCTGCGACATTTAAAATTTTTTGATGTATTTATCCATAACGAAGAATCATTTCTCTTTCTACGGTATCATTGAATTAAATGCAGGATTTTTAGATAGGACGGGTTTGCCATTTACGTTAGAACTTTTGGGGGTATTTTGATGACATTGACATAACTTAATTATGCATCATTTTGCCACAGCAATATCTTAAAGCCACCGGCGTTGACGCTACCTTGTTTTTATTTACACTTCTTCGAACAATAAAACTTCTTTATCGCCGCAGCAAAATTTCAATTTGTTGGATTTTTTATATAAAAGGTGCCATGGGGACTATCGGATCCGCCGATTCAATATATCTGGTATGTATTTGTGTGTGTGTTTAAGATCTTTGAAATACATAAAAAAAAGCAGTTTTTGAGTTTAAAATCACTCAAAATGTTCCGCGTATATAGAAGGTAGTTACTAGTTGTAAGCCTATCGCCATTTTATTCCGTCATTAGCTTAAATCCCTAAAATATATGCATCAGTCAATCTCGTATTGTTTCATATTCATATTCTTAAATAATACCGCAGCAGACCAATGTTTGGTGGGGAATAGTCAATTATAGGTAGAAAAATACAAAACAAACGAAGAAGAAATTATTCAAGACACTCACAGCAACACATTTTATAAGAGATACACACAAGATAATGACAGAAAGATAGAATAGATAAAAAAGATAAAATAGAGGATAAAGTGATGTTGTGTGCGTCATAAATATGGGTCCCGACTTAGCGATGACTAAAGCAAAGACCACAGTGGAGGCATTTTCAATCGGAACTTATAAACAAGACCTCATGAGCCCCAGGTCAAACATAACATTAATTACATTTAACAACATATATACAAATATTGACTGGCCGGTTGGCGCAGTTGGTAGCACTCTGCCTTCTGAGCCGCTGGTCCCGGGTTCGATTCCCGGACAGGTCAAACGTTTGTGTGTATGAACATGTCGGCTTGACCTGTGTCTGGGTGTGTATATGTATATATGTATATATATAAGTATATATGATTCATCAGGGTACAATATTACAGGCTCTGCCTAGTTTGGAACCTGAAGACCTTGTGTCAATAAAAAAAAGATATAATTAACTTTTTTTGACATAACTTTGCATATGAAAAAAACATAGTAAATAATAAATAGATAACAATATTACATTACACTATACAACACTTACATTTCAATTATAAATATATATTACAAAAGCAATACATTAGTTGTATGAAATGAAATACCAGAAGAGAACGATATTAACTACTCAATGTGTTCTTTCCGCCAGAAAAGAGGCATAACATAATAACGCGTATCCAATTCACTCAATGAACACGGAAAAAATAACCGAATAAGCAGAAAGCAAGCCACTCAAAAGACGAACACCGCATGAAGAGGCATAACTCTAATCTCGAAGTAAGACATTACGAGAATACCAATGCATGCGCAAAAAATCGATCGCACTGTGCCGTCTTAAATTCCTCACCCTTTCCGAGGGGGCTCCCCCAAAAAAAACGAAAGAATAGAAGAGGGAAAAAATCTAAATCGTCTCATATCTCCCCCTGCCTCCCTCGGACACCTCGCCCTCCTTATTTCGTATGCGAGTTCCTCCGGCAATCATTATAAGGTTATCGATTAGGACCAGTCTCAAACCTGCCCATATCTTTGTGAAACACTCCATGTGTATATTAAATTATAGTTTTGTTGAATGTTTGTGCAACATTTTCATGGATGTTTTTGAGTAAATTATGTTATACTGTAAAATGCAGACGCAACGAATTTTACTGATGCTTGGTCAATAAGAATCACATTGACAGAAAATTATATGTTTAATATTAAACAGCTTTTTAATTGATCAGAAATTAATTAAAACCATATTAAATTAGACTTGAGTACGAAGAAATGAAAGTTGGTTAAAGTCTTTGAACAAAACGATCCATTTATAATAATTGCAAACTGGAAAATACTGCGACACAGTTCATAATTTATTGTAAATGAAAGAAGCACTAATTCTGATATTAATTCTGATAACAGAATTTCTGATTACTCACTGTTACTTCCCATTGGGCGAGAATTATACACACCTATTTACTCCTTAAAAAATCAGAAAGGTTTGAGGTTTAAACCGTAACTGTAGGTTTACATTTATTTACGCTGTCAGCCATTTTTCGCGATAATTACACTGGCTGTTTACGAGAGCCACGACCACGACCTCAATGCCAACCGAGTGTAAAGATCTGAGTCGTGGTATTCTCTAAACAAATGTTTTTGATAAAATATTTTTAAAAGTAATCATAGAACTCAAATAAAATTAAAACAACACTCTCTTAATTTTTTATTCTCTCCTCCATTCGGCCCCGTATGTTGTCACACCGAACAATTGCCTTATATGCACACATTGATTTATATTTTATAGAAAGCTTTCGCTTAAGTTTACAGATTGACATAATTGTGAGTCGAACTTTTAATGCAATGATTAGAGAAACATTAATATGCTGAAGCTAATTTAAAAATGGAATCGACTTCCCTTTGTTCCATAGGTACAAACAAAAGAATACCGCTTCTAAATTCGCATAAAAGGGACTGATAGCTAACTAGCGAGGACGGTCTACGCATAAGCAGATGCAAATTGTTACCGTTAAACTATTTCGGAAGGTAAACATAGGGAACGGGACCCACGTGCGCCGAGATCCGGCGAACGAGATTAAAAATGCTAGATGGCAGACCGAAGTGAGGCGAGACACAGTGGAGGCAGTAGGATAACTGGAAACATTAATTCGGCAACTGTCCATAGACACATTTAGATAACAGTTTCAACGAAAGCTATTGTTTGGAGAGCTGGAAGGTTGAATTAATAAGTATAATTGAAAGCGTATCATGAAGATTCAACAAAATCTCACGTTGATCAACAGTATTAAATCTTACGTATTACGAAAGTTACGTATTAACGAGGAGATGATTCAAACAATGTGATATTTTTATTTTATCCGTCTTACTTTTATGTGCTGTAATCCGAAAATGAATAATAGCACAAGTTAAAACAACATTTTGACTTTACTTATATACTAATTTAGGAAAATAATATTCCTATTCTATGGATTCTAATATCTCAAAATTGAACGATATGTGTGTCCAAATGCAATATAGCCCACATTTTTCGTCTGTGTTCTCTGTACATTTTTAAATCACAAATGATAATAGGTCACGGTTCAAATCCTTATTTTGGCTTGTGCTTTTGACAATGAAGCAAAGTGAACCTAAGTCCTAAAGCTACGTGTTCTTTTTTATAGATTTAGCTTTCAAAAGTTTTTTCTTAAATAACGCCTCTAACCTCTAGAAATCACAACGTTTACCCTACATATTTGAGTTTCCCTTCTGTCTAGTGCAATTTTTTTCTGTGACCGGGGTCGAGTATGAGCCAAGAAATATTGGAGTTTACGAAGTAACCCGCTTTGGGGGCATGTAAATAGGAAACTACAAAAGTAATGTTTGAGTTTGAAGTGGACGCTGGGATTATTGCCACGGCTTGTGGGACTTATAAGAAGTGATTGATGATCGGAGGCGCTATGGAGGTATTTATAGAAGTGTAACAAACTTTAACTTATATAAAAGTGAAATGTTTAAGATTGTTAAAAGATATAACTGTAGCAATAAAGTCATATTTTTCACTTAGGTGAAATCACTTATCAATAGTCTTAGTTTGGTAAAAGAAGTTTAGAGCACGAAGAGAATCGTTTTATGATTTTAAACTAGCTTGTCCAATAAGAGCAGCACAAACGGCAGTTGAAAATAAGTGACATACTGAACAACTTAATCCACCACAAACATTATTGGGTCACCATTAATATTATAAATCCGAAAGTATATATGTAGGTATGTATGTGTTACATCTTCACACCGTAATGGTTTGATAGCTTTGAATGACATTCGGACTGCAGAAGGTGATAACATCTTCGACCACATCGTCACTGACCATTAAGTGAGGTAGTGGTCAAACGCTAGATCTATACAGTATAAAAAAAGAACCTTGTAACCTGAACTAACATAGACTACTTATTATCCCGTAAAAAAAATATTCTGTATTATGTCCTTATGTTAGTACTACCTTACTGCAAATTATACGCGAGTAAACAGAGCATTGCAGGCAGCAGGTGGCCGGTACCACCAAGTGCCGTGGTGGTACCGGCCTAGAATAGTACTCCCCCATCTCTTCCCGTGGGTGTCGTAAGAGTCGGCTAAGGGATCACGTACCAGAAGGTGGGCAGCAGCGCCTTCTGAGGATCGGAAATCATACTGCGCTCGCCAACCCGCCTGCCAAGCGTGGCGAGTATTGGCAAATCCCCTCCAATACGGGGAGGCATATGTCCAGCAGTGGATGTTTAAGTGCTGAGAAGAAGAAACAGAGCATTCTTAATTTAATCATTAAACGATATAAGCAATACATGTTTGTTTTTTCCTCGGAAATGTATTGTAAAACGTCGTATGAAACTCGTGAGCTCTGCTCATTACCCACTCGGCTGAAATACACCCTCGCCAGTGGCTCCCACTTCAACCCACAATCTCGTGTATAATGAGCAAACTAGCTCACTTGCATTATAATATTCTATTAACAGCGCCGAAAATTACGATAAGCACACTTTGACACGATGCAATAATAATAATAATACATATAGTATTAGTTATATATAGTTATAGTTAGTTATAACCATAGTAGAGTATAAGGACCAAGACAAACTCCAACTAATGGCGTCTTGGTTTCTTCGAAACAAGGAGTAAAAAAGCAAATAGCTCTTGGCTAGTCCTGAATATTTGTTTGTTGGGGGACGGGCCGGTGAGGATTTTGCAGACGGTACTTGATAGTGCCTGCCCCGCTGGCCACAACTAAGGACTGCATAAAATTAAACTAGGAAACTTTTGACTCATGGATAAGACTTTCTGTAGCTGTGAATATTTTAAATATGTACATACCATTTCACCGCGGGTGATACCATACATATTAGTATATGTTTAAACATCATCTCAGCCACGACGGAGGACATCCACTGCTGGACATAGGCCTCTATGATCTAATATATGTTATATAATAAGTGCTTTATGCATATTTATAAATAGAAACTGTTGAAATTTGTAAGAGAGGTTACTAAAAACTTTTTCGTATGACCGGACTTTCAGGATCTATGTCTAACATTACGAAAGTTAAAATGTGTGAGTATTTTGAATGCTAATTAGCAGTTTATTTGTATGGCTTGAATTATAAACAATAAAACACAAGTATGACAGTAGTAAAATAAATATAAACACAAACAAAAACCTACTATCATTTGTCGTCCTTGATGACCATTTTTTATTTTATTTCTGTAATAAAATCAGGTAACATTGACATAGATGGCAAAACAACTTAATACAATAAAAAATCAATTGTGCAGCATGTAAATATTAAATTAAAAAAAACTCACAAAATAATCGTAAAATGTTTTTATGTTCCAAATATTTAGGTGGTATGAGTGTAACTTGAAACGGCATTTAAAAATGATATTTTAAAGACAGTGTATAAGTGTAATACCTACTTTAAAAAAGTTTTATATCTTTATATTATATACTTACCAAACAACTTTAGAAAAAGACTTCTAGTTGAAGGCGAAAGGCTTGAAGAGGCGCCGATGATATTACAGAGGCTCGCGGGCGTTTACATGGAGAAGGGGTGGGTCATTATTTAATTTTTCGTTAACGCGAAAATTTTTGACTAAGGAAAAATATGGTTGCTCGAAAATAATTCTTTTACGAACAAATTAACATATGAAATCTAATTTTGTTCAATCGGAATTATCCTTCGTGACCTGTTCCCTTAGATAAGTAGGACTTTCAATAAAATTAGCCGAAAATAATTAAAACTGGCTATTTAGCAAAGCCGAATTGAAATATAATAAAATAAATAAAGATAATGTAGGCAGCCGCGACGTAGCATTTGACAGTTATGCTATGCAAGCCTTAATTCCCTTTCTGAGAATCTAATATATCCTAACCACTGCGCTTGGATATTCAAAGCCGTTTCATTACTCCGCATTAGCCAGAGCTCGGCCACGCAAATCTTGGCGTCCCTCCGAGTCCGGACAAGAACCCCCAATTTCCTTCATTACTTACCTCCCGACCGAGACAATGGCAAGACAAGACGACATGAAAAAAATAATAATAATTTCAAGTGGAATAACGCTGAAAATCTTTTCACGGAAAGAAGAATTATTGTTGTTTTGCAAGCGAGCTCTCAGAGACAAAATGCACCATCCTTATTACGCCATTGTTCGGTGTTATGCGCTTTATTCATTTTTACTTGGCTCGACTTGAATGCTTATTAATTTAAGACCGTGATAAGCTCGGATTCTTTTGAATAGACGAAGGAAATGTCTGCCCATTGTTATGATTTATTTAACATACCATTAGCGGCAAAATTCGAAGTTCTTCAATAATTACGTTTCAATGATGTAGCGCCAAATTGTGCGGGTTAACCGGCTATTAGAGAAGCGTTGCTTTCCGGCAAGGTACAGTGAAGAAATTAATGCATGTGAGCTATCAAGTAAGTACGTATAATGAAACGTAAATATACATGACACGGAACGCTTTATGGTAATCGAAATATGCCGAAATATGTTGTTAAGAGGGTAGAAAACTACCGGCAAACATGCAAGGGATGAAGTAAGCTTTCAAATTTTGCGGCCGACCTGTAACTAAGCTGCTCGGAAACTTTCCAACCGTGTATGCCGTTCGAGTTTTTTAAGACTACTATAAACATTCCGACAAGCCTTTGGTGCCACTATTTGAACAACGCTCCGTGCCAGATCGTAATAATGCCATTTTTATAACGTTCAAGTAACACAAATTACTTAAAAGTGTCACATAAACGAATTTGCGAGGACGTTAAAGTTATCATTTTCTGTTGAATTCGCGACGTTTTTTCCACAAAGCGATATCCTCGAAGGCAAGACAAACTCTTGCTTTCCCCCTGGGGGGTCGAGTCAAGAGTGATTACGAGTTTTAATTATTTTTTTAAGCCGGTGGCGGTGAGGTGATGTTTCCCCAGTGCCGAGGCTTATGCAAACAATCGACTAGCACTTGGAATTAATCCCACTCTCGGTATTTCCTTCGCGACAAGGAATTAACAAGCAAAGAAGTCATTAAGTCGGAAGATATTCGAGGATTTCTTTTAATTGCGGCTTCCTTGACGTCTGATTTTCTAATTGGTTCGTGTCGCCGTACAAATTGGATGAATTGGATGTCGTATGCGGTTGAAGGGTATTGTTTATGAAATGCGACATGAAAGACTACATGTCATTACAGTGCATAGCACGCGGTCTATTATCCAATTATATATAACCTTTCAGCTTGAAGCGCTTCAGTACAGGTGTAATTACGCTACTTGGTGGTTTTAAACATCGTGCATGACAGTGTAAGTGATTGTATGCGGTGAACTAAGGCCCTAATGAATTATTTGTGGCTCGCGTGCACCAATCGGAGTACTGCCTAATTATCCAATGCTGTGGCGTTATGACGTGGTTTGCTTTGATTTTCTAGAACTTTGTAGTGGCTAAGTGCCGGGTATTATTTCTGGGAAACCTTTTAATACCTTTCATGGAGCAGTAAAGTATATTTTCTACTTACCCACAGGCCCACCATAAAGAATGTGTTGTGTAACAAAGCGGAGTTAGGATTATGTGTGTTACTATATCAGACAAAACAAATGACGGTGATTCTTATACAGTTTTGTAATTATGTCCTACACAAACATGCAGTTTTTAAAAAAATATGTGAACACAAAAGAATCAAATAAAAAGCTTGATTGGGTGCCCATGGCAAATGAGTCATTTATATTAACGAACAAACTCATCAATACCAATTCAATTCTTTTGGATTTTCCAAGGAAGATTCTTCACTAATTGAAATTTAAATCTGATTTTCCTTCCCCCCTCCTAGCCATTGAACCACCCCAGTGATTAAAAGTATTCCGAAAAAAATACAAATAATCAAATTACAATATCGCTAACGACGAGGCCTTCTCCCCGGAATCCTTTTATATTTTAGGGAATAAATTAAGGCATAGAAAGGGAAAAAGAAAGTTACGGTACGCCAAACAAGGACTTACGATTTTTTGCTTACCGCGTTTTAATGATACGATATTTTTTATGAACTGCTAAAACGCTTGCTGATCGTGTTTTACGGACCTGTTTTCTAAGATTTACGGAGCTGTTTGTAAAGGGGTTACAATCATACTACTATTACATTGATTTACAGATTCGCAGGACATTACATAACAAATATATGTGAATTCTGAGTGCTGTGACGTTTTAAGCCCGTTTGACCAGTACTTTCGTACATACTGCGTTTATAATGTTGCTTATGACAAATTTATAGAAAATGAAAACATATCAGTCTAGTAGATTCTTAAAATTTAATCACAATGGTTAATTATTTATATGCAATTAATTTTAAGCCCAATGATAAAAAACTAAACAGTCAATTTGATAACACTAAATTGTCACGAGAGATAGGAAAAATTAACGCATGGGTAAATCATATCCACGGGTAAAACCGCAAGAAGTGGCTAGCACTCGTATTTTTTTAAAAGTTAATGTTTTTGTGTTTGTAACTTTGTTACCATATTCAACACTGAAACGACGTATAGATTATTAAAACAATCATAGGATACGTTTTTATTGAAATAAATAACCAGCTCCTGTCTGATAATCAGAAAGTCACCAAAAAGTGAAATATAAGTTAGTTCAAGCGAGTGAAAACGGAACGGCTCAGATAGTATAAAATAAATGCAATCAATCATAAGGGATAAGATAAAGTGTTTAAAGTGTAATAACAATATCAGAATTTTATATTGTCACACACTGTGTGATTAAACCGATCGTTATTTCCATGTGTGTTACAAAATGTCAACCACTGGAATAAAAAAATTTGATTCCACCATCCCCATTCTATCATCAGTTCAAATAGTACGTGGAAGTAGTACGGCAATGCGCCATTGCTATATGCTAAAAAACATTATGACCAATAGGTACGTACGACGGGTTTTGCCTCCACTTTCTTAATACGTACTGCCAAGGAATGGAACTCGTCGTCCGAGTCTGTGTTTCCCGATACGTACAATCTGGGAGTCTTCAAATTACGAGTGAATACCGAAACCTTCTAGGCTGGCATGCTACATCTTAGACCTATAGGCGTTCATAGAGGGGGGGGGGCGGTTGATCCGTGCCCACCCCAGGATGGTCTAGTGCCCACCCCAGGATGGTCTAGTGCCCACCCCAGGATGGTCTAGTGCCCACCCCAGGATGTTGGCCTACCGATTCGACTTTATCTGCGTAATCGCATTAGCCATGGCATGTCAGGGGCCAGGCCGCCCCCCTGATAAATAAAGCTAACGCCAATGTAGACCGCGTCATATTTTAACATCAGGTGAAACAGTTGTCTAACGCAAGCGTAACATATTAAAAAAACAGCAACAATTTATACTTCAACGTAAATAATTGCTAAATGCTTCTCCAAAGCTTCACTGAAGTACAGACGTGATATTTTCCACATAAGTACATAAGTAAAGTGGAATAAAAAATAGCCTTATTTCAAGGATGAATGACGAGAATTAAGAAAGCAATTACTCATCGGTAAGGCACAGGGGCGGAATGTTAATAAGATGAGAGCAGGCAGAAAGTCTAGAGAAGTGATATTTTTCATTTGGTCTCTTCGGACTTCGCGAATCGTAATTAAGATGTTTGATGCTTGGAGAACCTCTTGAATATTGTAGGAGGTTAGAAAAGGTATATCTACTTTTGAATAAAGCTTTAAGGATTGACGAAGAACTATTATGTTTTTAATAGCTTAGCTACTTGAAGGGATCCTATTTTATTGGGTATGCTCAACTTCCTGATGTTGCCCATATCTTTGTGCAATTGTCTTACATTTCACGGGCAAAACCTAGTAGCGAAATTAAGGAGTAGATATTCCATCAACACAAAAAGTTTCGGATATGTCGTATACGTTGTTTAAAAACTCTTAACCGAATTATTACTCCTGGAAAAAAATAAATTTTTATTGAAAATTCATGACTGTATTTCATGAAATTTGTATGTTAACAATATAAGTAGTAATAGAGCCAGTGAGCATTCTAGATCTAGCGTGATAACATCTTTGGCCACATCGTCACTGACCATCATGTGAGATAGTGGTCATACGCTAGATATATACAGTATAAAAAAAGTAGTATTCAACTTTGACTAATGAAAATTCAGTACATTGTTTCATAAACGACTCAGTTAAGAAGTTAAATTTGTAGAAAATTCAAAATTTTCTTGTAATTATAAAATAATTACTGAACCGATTGGAAAGAGACTAATCTTAAAGCATGGACCAATTTAGTAGTAATTGGTCCATGCATAAAGTAAAAAAAAATAAGTATAAGAAAAAATATTTCGCACAGCATTTGTGAACACAATATTTGAGTTCACAATAATATTTGATTAATAATATTTGAGGTTGTAAGTAACACTTATCACTCAAATAATTTACCCAAATTGAGAACTTACATACCCTTTTTTAAAGCCAGTTAAGAAAATACATGCCATCCTAAAAATACTTCAAAAATAATTCCCAATTTTTTTGAAATAAAAGTAACATCTAACTTAACCATGTAAAGTGTCTCATCAAAAACAATGTCAACCCTTGAAATAGTTTCCCAAGGTCACCGAGTTATCACCGAATAGTACAGACGGACGGTATGACTACCCACACTAGTGGAAACGTCTGGCCGCCCCACGTTTTCCCGTGTTAAGCCCTCGAATTTCTTCCTAACTTTTTCCGCTTGAGGCCACTTATCACCACCCCCAGGGGGAAAGGGGGAGATGGTCCATCGAGCTCGACCGCTAATTGCGTCCGTTAATTAGGAAACGTCATGAGTGTTTACCCGACGAGTCTAAGTGTGAAGTTCTCCCCCACTATACCTACCCATGAAATTACTTCTTACTTCCGAGCAAGTTGAAACTTTTTGAAGAAATAAACTTGGCGGGATTAATTAGCTGATGGGCGGTGGATTAGCAGCGTCTGCGCTCTAACAAGATTATAAGAGTTCTGTTTCCACAACTTTTCAACTTTACTTAGGTTAATTTTGTTTGTTACAACGGTTTAGCGGTTAACTGTGTAAATGATGTTGATGGGTGCCCGACTTTCTTGTTCTTCGTAATGTAAATTGACTTCCGCTGGATGACTAATGGTAGTAACTATTGTTAATTCAAACTTACTTAAAATGACATCTAAAAGTAGTAAAAGTCAAAGCAGTTTTTTATTTTAGTTATTTTTAGCTAGTTTATATTAACGATAATAAATAATGTTATCATCAGGATTTACCATTTATTTTATTTGTTTTCATTTCCCAATATTTCGGATCAGTTACTTGCGCCATGTTCAAGAGTTAACTGCAGTTTCGGCGGGTAGTTGTTTTTAAAACAGACAAAACGGTCTACCCTTTTTCTTTCACGAGTTATACGTATAATAGTGTTGCCAATGTAACGTACAATAACGTTATGGATTCCCAGCGACCATATCAATTTAAAAACTTATAGTAACGATTAAACCCAGATTGGTATAACACTTTATTTAATTATTTCGTTTGCTAACAGTAGCTACACGAACTTGAAATAAATAAGGTACTGCGTGCCCAATATCGCACGATTCACAAAAAAACTTTAACAGAGAGTAACTCCTCTTATAAACATATGATAGTTTTAAAGTTATGAAAATATAAAAAAGTAGACAATATAAATTAAAAACAAACACCAAATCATGCAGGTGCTTAAAGTCCATCTTACATTAAATTTTCACAGTAAATAAAACAAATCTTAGTTATGAACAAAACTCTTTGTTGTTGTACACGTTACTAAGACATTATAGAAGTTATCAGAGAGTGGGTTGGGTGGGTTAGATTATATGACATTAAATTAAAAAAAAAAATTTAAAATTAAACAATTAAAATAAATGTTCGTATTTGTACAATATAAAGCGTTAAAATAAAGTACGGCTATGTACAAGTGAAATGTGCATAAACTAGAATTACTATATGGATATATTATGTATATATATTTGTAAAAACATTACTCTCCTCAGATTCCTGAGTCCGTGTCATTTTTAACATAAAACTTCATTGATTAATTTATAAATTAATCAGCGGGGATATTGAGCCCTATTTCAAACAGCAGATACGTTTAAATGCCATATCTCTAATTGGAAGTGATAACTAATCATGTAAGTCGAATAACATTAATTAATCTTGATAATTTTAGCGTATTTTCCCTTTACCAACGAATTAACTTTTATTGCTCCCACCTTAATTAACAAAGCTGTACAAATGGAAAAGAAAAACAAAGACTAGAGTCGAAGAAACGAATCGAGGTGAGGCGTGATGTCAGTGGAGCAGTAATTAACACGTAGCAGCTTAATTACAGCCGAGTAGGGCGACTAAATGTGTCATCTGTGGACGCCCTTAAATACACTCTGTGGTAACATCACTTTTATTATCCAACATATAAGTAGTTATTTTGCAATAATCTAGGTACTTAGATCTATCAACATAATGGATATACGAGCATTCATTCAATCAAAATTTTGTGGGTAAATGTACTTGTAGGTTAATTAGAATTTTCCCCAAATATAAGAGCAGTAGCGTAGCACTCTATGTGAGAGTTCGCCCGAGGTACTACTGCCACCATAGCTATTTCTACCGCCAGGCAGTAGTGTGTTCCGATTTGAAGGGTATGGTGTCCGGCGAAATTAAAAAAAATCTTATATTACAGGGTGACGTGACGCAGAGCAGTTCTTTACGAATTGTATCTGTATATAGGCAGAGGTTACCACAAAAAAACCTGTGGGCCTATTGCTTGTTCCGTCACCGAAACACACGAAAAATCTGCATTTGTGTTTATATGTAACAATCTTGTTCTTCTGTTCAAGAATCTTTCTGGGTATAGGTATAGGTACCACTGCAGTGCCAAAAGTTATATCTCTGAACAGCGCTATGCAAGCTAGTGATGTGACTCGAGCCGTTTTTTACTCGAGTGACCGAGTGTATTTGTTAAACTCGTATTCGAGTGAAAACAAATTTGGCTCGAGGTCATTTGCATTTGAGATACCGTGTCAACTCGGCGCGCCGAGTAGATTTTGTAACCGCTACCACTACCCATCTAAGATGGTGTTAAACAGACTACTGCAGCTCAGCTATATTTTGTTTTTTTAATTCATATGACCAAATATTGCTAATTTAATAAAGGTATTTAAAAAATCTTAATCTAAACTAATCGAAACTCAGCTCGAGTGATAAATTCTTACGCGAGTTGTAACGAATGTAAGTAGTTTACTTGAGTGACTCGAAAACTCGAGAACAACTCGAGTGACGTAGTAAGATTGCTCAACTCGCTCGCGTCCCTAAATCCTAATATAGTCGCATCTCTAATGCATACTGTATTTGTCCATGTTGAAAATCTTAATTCACGTTGAAATACTTAGTGTAGAGTTCACCAAAATTTAAAACGTCCGATTACGAATTTAACCGTCGTTCAAACAGTTTTACCGACGACGGTTAAAATGATAATCGGATGTATACATTGTGGTCAACTCCACCCTAAGCCTCTAACTTAATCTCGATGTATCATTATATTTTTATTTTCTTCCACAGTTCGTAATTAACACGAAGTTAGATTAATTAGAGCGCTAAAACTGGGGTGAGCGAGAGTAAATGTGTCATCCTCGGTCTTTATTGGACGATGGTCGCGCAGTCGGGGCCTGAAATTAACTAGTAATATCATCCCGTGTAGGTTGATTAATTGAGTTTTCTTAATTAAACCTTCGAGTTAATGGATAAGTGACGGAATGTTTGTTGGTTAAGTATTTAACTCTTATGTTTATGAGCTATAAAGGTCTTGTTAGGTTTTATGTATACTTTACACATAAAAAACCCAGATATGACACGGTCTAAAGGTATGTGATTGTAATGTAACAAACCGACTAGGACTCACGTGGTAAACACTGGAAAATTACTCTCCGACCAGTTTCGAACTTATTTGCAGTTCTTCAGTTTGTTACATTACAATTATGGAAGAAACTCGCGATAGTTTCCAGGTATGTGATCGTTGTAAATGGAAAATACGCTTGCCTACCAACAGCAATGGACGTCACATGGTTGAGAAGAAGAAGATTGTGATGATGATGATACTTTTCTAAAATTTGATACGACGTTTTCAACTAAATAGCATTTCATTTGAGTTCATGTCCTCACAATTCAATTATAACTTTTAAGTATTATATCTTAGTGTCTGAATTAGTCACGAAAAATACTTCTGAACTCTCAACAGCTAACCAAATAAATTAAGTTGGATATTAGTCATCCAATACTTTACCAATTTTCACAGCGTCAATGAAATTATATTTATCGCAAATATAGCGGAATATTAACATACGTGATTAAATTTTATAATTGCATATCCAATGTTTTCATTTTTCATTAGAATTCTCGTAATTATGGATTCACTTAGTCCTGAATGAGCGGTCTGAAATCTTCAGTGAAATCTTGCAGCTGCTTGGTAATTACAATATACAATAAACATTGAATACAACCAGGGTATCAATTCTAACAGCACATCGCTCATAGATTGTTAATGAATTGTAATTTTTGCTAGTTTTGCTGTTCTACTTCAGTATAATTATAATGGCTACACAGATTCAATTTATACCGTAATGCAATTACCTACAATTCAATCGAGATGCAATTATTAAATTTGTTAAATTTGAATTACTGTTGCATTGTTTATCAATTGCCTGTCTTTTAATAAGAGAATTGGCAAAAATAATTTAACAGAATTTACAACATTCATAAGAATGGATAATTGCTTAAATTTTTAAAACTTAAACGTAAGGAGGGACATTAAAAATGTAACCGCGTAAAAAGCAACGTTGCAAACCTAACCTAACAGCCAAGGCTCTGTATGATTATGTTTTGTTATGACAAGCGAGTTGGCAACGCCGGGTTCGCCGACCCCACTTCGGGTTTTAATGATAAAAAAATTCGTGCAGAGGGGAGGCGTAAGTGCCATCGAAGGAGGGAAAAAAACTACGGAGGAAAATATTTGGCGCGACAGGTTGCCTCTCCCCCCGATCCCGTAAGAGGGTGGCCTTGATAAAAATTAAATCTTAACGACGGAAATTTAAAGATGACGCTCGAACGATCAAGAAGAGTGAACATCTGAGCCCAAGGGTGGTCTAATTGGGTAGAGTGTAAGCTAAGGACGCAGAGAAGAAGCAGTTCCGTATTTGTTGATTGATTGGCACCCATATTTTTCTTCCTTTTTTATTATTTATCTTTTGACGGACATCGATAGTAATTATTGATCCTGAAATATATTCAAGCGGCTGGAGCATAAGATTCATTCAATCAAAGATCATGAGGTCTAGTTGAAAATATAGAATAAGAATAATTTATTGGCTAAAACATTTCACAAATACATTGCATCATTAAAAACATTTGAAAGGTAAGTATTTAAAATAATAGGTGCTTATGAAAAATATTTTATGTATATATAGGATATAAAAAAAACATATTAAGTGATAAGTATAGGTTATATCAATTACATTAATTAATATATTCTATCTAATACTGAAATGTTGCTGAAGGCCCACAACTAGGCTCGATGGGGCAGGACGGAATCTGTCAGACAGCCAATTTGGCTTTCGTATCGGCCGATCTACTATAGATGCAATAAAACGCGTAAGGGCCTACGCGGATGAGGTGGTGGATCAGGGTGGGGTAATGTTGGCGGTGTCTCTTGATATCGCCAATGCCTTCAATACACTACCCTGGGCCTATATAATAGAGGCACTGAAGTTCCACGAGGTGCCGCCCTACCTTACCCGAATTGTGGAGGCGTACCTGTCTGACAGATATGTGTCATATCCAGGGCATGGGGGGAGAATCTTGCAGTGGCAAATGTCGTGCGGTGTCCCACAGGGGTCGGTCCTCGGACCGCTCTTGTGGAACGTTGGTTTCGACTGGGTGCTGAGAGGTGCTCTCAATCCGGGCGCCAGCCTTGTTTGCTATGCAGACGACACGCTTGTGACTGCCCGGGGCGAGACCTACCTTGATGCCACCCGACTCGCCACTGTAACGGTGAATGATGTGGTCGGAAGAATGGAGAGATTGGGTCTTCGGGTTGCGCTCCATAAGTCAGGAGCCATCTGCTTCCATGGACCCAGACGAGCGCCTCCTGAGGGCTCTTTTATCTCAATCAGGGATGTACGGATCGGCGTCGAGCCCCAGATAAAGTATCTTGGGCTTTATATCGACAGCAGATGGAACTTCCAGGCACACTTTCTGCGGATGGTGCCCCGATTAATGAGCGCTGCTGCAGCGCTGAGACGACTAATGCCTAATCTCGGTGGGCCTAAACCGGGCACTCGTCGCTTGTACCTGGGAGTCGTGAAGTCGATGGCACTGTATGGAGCGCCAGTGTGGGCAGATTCGTTAACAAATAAAACGATCGCTCTCCTAAGAAAGCCGCAGAGGGCGATAACAATCGCAGCAATAAGAGGGTACAGAACCATCTCGTATGAGGCGGCATGTGTACTGGCGGGATCCCTCCCATGGGATCTGGAGGCAGAACTCAGTGCGGACATATTCGAATGGCACAGAGAGTGCTACCTAAGAGGTGAACGTCCAGCGACGAGAGAGATTGAAGCTCGAAAGCAACAGGCCCGACAGCACATGATAGAGAGATGGAGGTCGCGATTGTCTGACCCCACGGCCGGAATAAAAACTATTGAGGCTATTCGTCCTGCTCTCAATGAATGGCTAGACAGGGAGCGTGGACCGCTTACCTTCCGGCTGGTGCAGGTGCTCTCCGGGCACGGGTGCTTCGGAAAGTACCTGTGCCGTATAGCTGGGAGGGAGCCATCGACAGCGTGTCATCACTGCGACTGCGGCGAGGACACGGCGCAACACACTCTAGAAGAGTGCCAGGCGTGGGTGAACGAACGTCGTGTTCTCGCCGCAGCAGTGGGAAATGTGTTGACACTCCCAGCAATTGTAACAGCAATGCTGGGAGATAACCGGAAATGGAAGGCAATGCTTACCTTCTGCGAAGAAGTAATGAGTCAGAAGGAAGCGGCGGAGAGGGAGCGTGAACTATCTTCAGATCTTCTAATCCGCAAGAAAAGAACGGGGCGACGGAGGTTAATCTTTCATGCCCTCCTCCGTCCGCCGTGAACTGGGTCTGTGGTGGAGACGCGGGGGTGTCTTCACCTGTACAGATTAGACCCAGAGGTGGCGCGCGTGTGTTCCACGTGCCTCCTAAAAGGTGAAAGGGCTGGGAAGAGCCCACCAGGAAGGAATCAACATGATCTCGCTGCCAGGGCCGCGGCAGAATACGAAAGTGCACCCGTAGTTCTGGTACAACAGCGCCTGGAAGAACACCGTGGCAGGTTTTAGTCGGTAGGGGATCCTGGCTACTGTGAGTCAGGGTTGGGGGCCTTCTCTAGCCCCCCTCGAGCATCACCATGGTCGTGATGCTCGAGCAGAGTCCGACACACCCCGCCAACCCTCCCCCCTGGGTTGGCGGAAGTGCGTAAAGGCATTTCCTCCACGATAAAAAAAAAAAAAAAAAAAAAAAAAAAAAAAAAAGGCCCACAACTAGGCTACATCTTGGGTATCCGAAAAAGTTACTAAAACACTTTTAGCAAACGACAATGCTTTACAAGATAACAAAATTAGATTTGATTATATACCTGTGTAAATGGAGAAATGTAAACATAAAAACCGGCCCAAGTAAGCCACAATATGTGCACAGCGCTAGTATATATATGTCTTATATTGTCTTGTGCGTGGTTAAGGATAGCCAGCATAAAACTATTACCTTAGTATTTATTACATAATCACTTAAAACGAACACTTACACAAAACTTGGTTAAATGGTTTTACTACTTTGGTTAACTCTCAACTCAGTTCAATTACAAAATATCGAAACGAAATTGTGTTTTTATAAAAAAAATACCTACCAATAGACATGTACTCATTTTACCGATGACAATATTTTAGTTTTATTATAACGTATTCTTAAATAAGGTTATATAAGGTTCTTCTGACACAATTTGACAGCGCAAACCGGCATAGTGTTTTACTTTTCATGACCACACCCACGCGTCGTAATTCAAGATATAATGACGTAGTGTACAAGCTTATCTAACACATATAGTAGATATGTTTTTTTTGCCGTTTTGGCCAAAATATTGGTAAAAAAAAATATTGGTGTAAGTTACAACATTAAAGTGAGAGTTTAATTATTTTGGGGTAAGGTGACGGAACAAGCAAAAGGCCCAAATACCTCGGCTTATACAGTAAGGTAAGGAAGACAGTAATGTAAACACTACTGCCTGGCGATAAAAATATATATTATATTGGCAGTACTTCCCGGGTGAACTCTCACATAAAGTGCTTCTGCTCTATTCTGACCAATAGTCAAAGCAATATTTTTAGGCGGATGACCCCCACGTAGGTATCTAGTATAAAGTTTTTAGTTTGGTCGTAGGCTACACACTACTGATAGATAAGTAGATACGAAAGAGACTTATCTGTGTCAGACCGAGATCCATGGTGCTTATACGTAGTTTCTATGAAAATGTGTATGTTTAGTTAATACCTCATTCTAGTCTCGAATGTTATGTCTAATATTGTAGTAACAAACCATAGACCATTATGTTTATGGGGTATTCAACGTTTCATTTTGAATTACATATTCATAGAAAATTATGGAAACGTTTACGTTAGATAATAAACAGCTACTGTTATTTGTCCATTAGTTGTTTTCGCTTTGGTATTACTATAATTTATTTGTGTTAGTATTTACTTCCATTGAAAATGTGAAAAACTGCGCTTGTCGTGCATTCTTTTTACATGAAACATCTCAGTTGACTGCTACCATTGACCTCTCGGAAGAATATTGCCTACAATTAACCATGGGCACTATTACGGTTGCCGAATTAGGTTGTCACTAAGTCAAGATAGTTCGGTTAAAGTGAAGTTGATAGTAGTTGGGTCAAATCTAATTTCGATCTTGTGGTTTTATGTGTCTATAATAAAAGAGATTACAATGGGCAAATGCCTTTATTAAAATAAAACACTAATAACTCATTACAATACCTTAGCTACTACAATAACATTTGAGCAATCCACCAGCTATTGGCAGCCTATAGATAACTCAAATGTTTCCATCCCGCCACACCGGCTGGCAGCGTGCCCAGAATGCTAGTAGCATTACCACGTTGAATTGCAATGCTGATTCATTGAGCAAAATATGTGCCAGCATTTTGGTCACGCGTCGCAACGATCAAATGCTCTGATAAATTTTGGAAAATCCGATGAGCTCCCAGTCCCCACGGGCCTAATGAATCGACTCCAAACGGTTCAAATATGTAACCACGCTACATTTTCAATAATGATAGCGGTCGCTTCTTCACCGAAACCACAAGATGAATGACATCCACAATCTATGAAAAAATATGAATCCTGTGGAAGTGATTTAGAACATTTGCATATTTGAATATGTCTCATAATATTCATTATGATTGAAGCGGCGAAAATATGCTAACCTTACCTAGGTTAGCATATTTTCGCCGCTTCAATCATAATGAATATTCATTAAGTTAATATTCATTATGATTGAAGCGGCGAAAATATGCTAACCTAACCTAGGTTAGCATATTTTCGCCGCTTCAATCATAATGAATATTATGAGACATATTCAAATATGCAAATGTTCTAAATCACTTCCACAGGATTCATATTTTTTCATAGATTGTGGATGTCATTCATCTTGTGGTTTCGGTGAAGAAGCGACCGCTATCATTATTGAAAATGTAGCGTTGATCGCTCAATAATGTCTTCCGGCATTATTAAAATAAGGCGAAAGTTTTACGAAGTTTTATTTTAAAATATAAAAAAATGTTGACTATTTATATACGCGAGTAACAAGAGTAGATATACAATTTCTTGTGTACTTTTATAGAATTTACATTAATTTTTATTCTAAATAATAATTTAGGATGCATATTTTATCTGTGGTAATTAGTCTTAAGTACTTATATCGCATTTTAGTGTGTACCAATTGTTAATTGACTTTTATCCAAATTGATAGCTAATAGCTATGAAAAAATTATATATTGTACGATAAAAATTTGCATATTGGGCACTGTGAATGAGAATAGCCTCATAATAATACACGAATAAGGCAATACTTGTAAAATTCTAAGGCAAGAGCAGTGCTTTGCTTTGCGAAGCTATTTTCTGGATTACGGTACGATTTCAACCGAACTCTCAAACTTTGCTCAACTTGTCAATTACTAGTAAAATAACATTGTTTTGTTTGCACCTTTGAGATTATTAATGAGAATTCATTCTAGAAATATATCACCATACGGACAGCAGTTATTTTTGATTATAGCAAAACACGTAAGAATTAATCTCTAAAACAGAGAGCGGCAACACAGTAACTCAAATTGTTACCAGCATTGAAATTCAAATTGCAACGCAAGATTTGCATCATCGAGCCGACATCGACTATTGATTTTTCCACGTCTTGAGGGCTACTGCAGGGTACTTGTTTAAACTTTTTATTTTCACTCTTCACTCACGTTTTTTGTTTCACCACTCGCAAGTCGCCCCTGGGTACGCTCCCCTACGCAATCCCTCTTGCATAAAAAAGCTTCTAATCGATAATTTCTGTGGGGGTGCATTAGGCATAACGTCCGTACTACCGAATGTTTTTCTCAATTCACGACGCTTTCAGATTTCCACCCGTGGCACCCGAGGGCGATCCTTGTTTTGCTGGCCATCTTTGAAATTGACTAGAAAAAACGCGTACCTTTAATCTGTGTGTTTATTTGTATTATGTTTCATTGATATCCCTTCAACTTATTTTTATTTCTAATGCAAACTTGTGATGAAAAAATATCAAAGAAAATTTCATTAGAAAAAGTGGTGAGCATTTTTGTCTTTAGAATATTTAATACGGGCTTAATGTGAAAACTTGTTGTCTAACGCGTTGTTGATATCACTATCGACAGTTATATTATGATTCTTCCGGAAGTCTCCATCAGATCTGGAGTGCGGTGCGTTCGTTCTATCGTCCTGTCTCGAATTTTGATCTTGAAAAGCATAAGCAAAGCATTTAGGAATAAATACTTACATAAAAGATGTTAGTTGCCCAAACACTTTACATTATCTACTATTTTTTATGACCAATTGTAATACGGCACAACAAAACTAATAAATAAAAACGCAATAGAATCGGCTTCGAATACACCAATGAGTGTAAAAAAATAGCCAAGAAAACTGCTCAACAATTGAAACAAGCTATAACACTAAAGGCGACGCGATCTAATCAGCGAAGACGCATGGCATCAAATGTGGCTAACTACCAATATCTGATCCATCGGCCAATGTCCCATTGTGTTTGTTCTTTATGTTTTTTCATGTGGGGAAGCAGGGGTAATGTTTTTATGGCCAGAGGGTCGCCTTAATCAGGGTACGTTGTGATTAAACTTTCTCAATGTTTTCGCCCCGTTCTAACACCTTTGAGGCTGATAGTGTTTTGTTTTAGCGTGAGATGGCAAAAAATACGTATTTTAAATGTATTGTGGATGAATCAGTTTTAGTCTAAATAGTATCTAGAGCAAAGAGAACATGCTGTGCTGAGTTGGTGATAGAACCCACGTTTATTTACATACAGTAATGACATTAATATTGTAAAAGCAAACAATTGTTTGCCGTTTGTATGTTTATTACTCCTTCATGCTAAAACGGCTACATGGATTTGCATAAATTTTGAACTGTAGATTGCTTATACTCTGGAATAATACATAAGCTACTTTTGATTCCGAAAAATGTATAGCTTATGGGATAATTGCGCTAGGAGGAAATCCGTAGTCCACGCGGGTTAAGCCGTGGGGTGCAGCTTGTTACATCATGCTTGGAGACCGCGCTCAGTATGCATACTTATCACGTAAGTAGGTAGTTGTTCTTGCGGATTATCAAGAATCTGTACAAATAACAGCGGACTTGACCCAATATTTGTGATTATGATTAGGTAAATGATTAGATTTTCTTTCTCACTTGCACACGGAAGTTTACCATAAGATTTATCTGTTTTAATCATTTTTACGGTCATTGGTGTTAAGTTACTAATGTATTTACTAAACATATCGCATAATCTCTTTGTTATGGTGGGTTAAGAATTCAAATGACTCTAACACTGAAGGCATTACGATACGTTACCAATTCGTTTAAGACTGTGTTAACTCTTTTTTTTCAGAATCCTACATTATTGCTACTCGGGACCAAGGAAAGGAGGTCGTTCCACATTCTGCAGGTGTATATCAAAAATGATCAGTTGAATGAAAAATTGGGCAGACTCCCATGTGTCAATGATGAGCTTGCAAGAGATTTCGTCTAGTACAGTAGTCAAATCTTGAAGCTGAAATAAGGTCGAAGAGTTCTTCAGAACACTCTCCCTTGTGTATACGATAGAAAATGCACGCAGATCCAAATGTTAAAAAGGTTACTAGACTAGAATGAATAAGACTAGAAATTTAGTAGACTATGCCAAATACCCATCCCAGCTCAGTGTGAAAAGACGGTCTCCTAGAGCAGTGATGAGATCTTAATGGGCACATCAACAACTATGCTTACCTATGCTTATTATGCTAAATATTTAATGTCACTTAATATTCCTAAGTATTATTGAAGTAGGCTAGCGTAATTAGCGTTAATTTGTAGTTAAAATATACAGTAACGTTGAGGTGATGTAATATAACTGAAATATTATTGAAGGTTGCATTTGTATTACGCAATAAGCCTGTTAATATAGTGTGTAAATTTGTTAGTTATTTAAATTTGAATAATCTCTTAAGACATCACTGTAACCTTTTCAATCTAAATTTGTCAATAAAACAGTTCATTTATTGGAACATTCTAAAATCTAATTAATTTTGAGCTCAATCAAAGCCAGTTTCACAACCGTGAGCTTGTCGGATGCTTACAATAATCATGCTAAGAAACTAATTTGACTGTCTTGAGCCGATGAAGTTATAAAAAGTTTAGTTTGAACATCGGAGTGTAATGCTTAGGAAGCACATAAAATGCTAATTTCTGTCATTGACATCCCACGTTTGTAATAATGAGACATGAGATTATAATGGTTTAAGTGACGGCAATTCTACGCACAGTTTTTTCTTCTAGAAGCAGGAGTCAAGGACAGGCACAAAAAAAATACAGTAAGTTAAGTTCAAACAATAATAATGTTCTGACTTTTATTACCAATATGACGTATGCCATATGATAAAACAACATTGATTATATTATATGATATATAATAAAATAACCCACTAAATTATATCAAACATTTCTTGATAATTCCTTTCATAAGTCAACATGACTTTATATATGACTAGCGGCCGGCTCCGGCTTTGCACGGATATAAAATATATAGCCTATGTCATTATTGGATGTTATTATACATATAAACCTTCCTCTTCAATCACTCTATCTATTTAAAAAAAACCGCATCAAAATCCGTTGCGTACTTTTAAAGATTAAGGCATACATAGGGATATAGGGACAGAGAAAGCGACTTTGTTTTATTCTATGTATTGATAAGAAGTAACTTCTGACAACCTGTATGGACTTATTAAAAATATAATTGGAAAATAAAAATTAAGTTTGTAAACTCGAATGCTTTCACGGCCGGCGTTGCATGTTGTATGTATTGCTTTCGGGCTGTTTGGCCGTGGTCTATGTGAAACTTGTGTTCCAGACGATTCGCCGATCACTTGCGTCTTCTCTGATACCTGGAACACAAGTTTCACATAGACCACGGCCAAACAGCCCGAAAGCAATACATACAACAAAAATTAAGTTTATTTGAATCGTATAAAATCATACTTTTTTTACTGTTTAACTGTGACAGTAGACTCATAAACATGGAAAACACCCCACAACTCACCCCTTGCTTGAAAAAGTCACCCCCGCACGTACGTAGGAACACAAAAAAGGGCACTAGAGGGACGTTACGCATCCCAAGTAAGCGGAGCTCATTGCTAAGGTCTGCAGATGTCTTTAATGGCTTTAAATTATATGTAGGGAGTTAGCTGCCTCTTTCCCTAAGTAGGTGATAGATGGCGTCTAGTTATTGGAATGCCACCGTTCTGGGTCTTTGCCATTGAACTGGTATTTTATGTATGACAGTTATAAAAATATATTAAGTATTCGTTATACAACGAGTTTACAGCTCCTGAGGATGCATCATACAGAGACAAAACACGTGTCGAAGAATTTCTGGTTACGTGAAAAAGTCGCGGAATCATTACTAAATATTGTGTGTACATCATTGTTCGTCATCATCATCATCTCAGCTATAGAACGTCCACCGCTGGACATATGCCTCCCCCATATAGGGAGGATTTGCCAACACTCGCGATGCTTGGCAGGCGGGTTGGCGAGCGCCTTATGATTTCAGATCCTCAGAAGGCGCTGCTGCCCACTTTCTGGTACGTGATCCCTTAGCCGACTTTTACGGCACCCACGGGAAGAGATGGGGGAGTACTATTCTAGGCCGGTACCACCACGGCATTCTCACAAATATACATATCTATTTTAATCACGTATATATAAGACGTGGTGTATACTAGGGCACATAGCATTACAGAACTGATGGCCGATGGGTTCGAAAGGTCTTTATGAGAGACCACAGGCAGGCAAACGCAGCGTAAAACGTCCACTGAAAGTTAACAGAAATACATTGCATTCAATATAAAATTTTATCAAAAGAATAATAAGTTACTTCAAACGGTTTTTAAACGCATATAATTTATATTGTTTTTATCGTATATATCTCAGAAATTAATGAGAAACAAATGTTTAAAAAAATGTAACGTACGTAAATTTATATGTATTCCTAAGTAATGTCTTCAAGTACTCCACTACGAACGAGCGGCTGAGCACGACATTGCGATTTCATTATGCAGGAAAAAATCATAGAGAAATTGGAAAATAATGTCAATTACGTTGTACCAACGCACTGAACAGTCCAGTAAAATCCAGTACCCGAGTTCCTGACAAAATGAATTATTGATATTTGATAATTAATGCTATCTTCATTTCTTATAGATATTGCCTATATTATGTTCTCGCAACTTGAATACATCCAGTTGTGTCTAGGTATGGGAAAACACAGATGCAGGCAAAGAATCTGTTATATTTTGGAATAGCTTATGAATTAACAGTGCTTAAAATTAAAATAAAGAGAGACAGAGAAAAAAATATCAAACGCTGACTGACCTTAGGGTCCATTTTGTATACAAAAGATCTCATTTATCATGCAGAATTTAAAAAGTTTATGCTTTGTATTTAATTTGGAAGCGAATCTGCTTATAAAATAGTGTGTCTTGTAGATGTTTGGTATGAGCTATTATTATATAGTGGCTGTGGTGGTACCGGCCTAGAATAGTACTCACCAGGGTTCACTTACCAGAAGGTGGGCAGCAGCGTCTTCTGAGGATTGGAAATCATACTGTGCTCGCCAACCCGCCTGCCAAGCGTGGAGAGTATTGGCGAATCCCCCCTATATGGGGAAGGCATATGTTCAGCAGTGGACGCACATGGCTGAGAAGAGAGTATTATAACCTTATTAATCAAATCTTATATCATTAAACGAGAAATTCTTATATGTATTTCCATCCCGGAAACTATATTTTTGCCGGGATAAAAGTAGGCTATGTGTTATTCTAGGGTTTAACTTATCTCCATACCAAATTTTATCGAAATCGGCACAACCGTTTGAGTGTGAAGAATGAACGTAGGTTTTTTAATTATTTGCTTATCCCACGCAAACAGCACCTATTTTCGGAATGAAAAGTAGCCTATGTGCTATTCCAGACTACAATCTATCTCTGTGCCAAATTTCATCCTAATCCGTCCAGTAGTTTTGGTGTGAAAGAGTAACAAACATCCATGCATCGATCCATCCATTCAAACTTTCACATTTATAATATTAATCTATAAATGTTCTCAAGAGCGGCTTCAAAATTTGGGAAGCAAATTACAAAATTACAAATTACAAATTTTTCCTTACTGCAAAATTTAAAGGTTACAAAATATGTTGTACCCTGCCTTTTGTTTTAATTAAAAATAATTGTGTTTGCCTACTGTTGCTATAATAGCATGTCGGTACAATGGTGTTTTTTCATAAATTGCGAAAGTTTTGTCACTGACTTCAACTGTCATCGCAGTGTCTAACGATCGTCATTACGCATTGTCGTGATTGCGCAAATAGACGATTTCGTCGTGAAGTGAGGCGGGGCGGGCTCCGCTGAGTTTTCCGCTCCGCTTGTCGCGAGGTTTACGCTCGTTAATGTAATCATGGCCTTTGATTACAGCTAATATGTATTTTCGAAGTTTATTTCAGTATTTTTGATTTTCCTGATATTGTGACGTAATTATTGGGTCTTGGATGTTTGTGTGCTGTGGAATGTGTGTGTCCAAGCTTCCCGCGATACAGAGAATCCTAGTACGAGGGTTTAAGTGTGATAAAACTAAAACTAACTAAATTAAGCAAGAGTAAAAATAGCACCTTTATTGTAATAAAATGGCACGCCATATGTTATGTTATTCTTGTAGTTTTTTTAGGAAATATTAGTGTTATACGAATTTCGTTTGATGAGTTATTTTAGTTATCCCTCAGCAAATATTATTTTATTTACACAATACTTATTTATACCATATTTCAATCTAATCAGTTTAGACGTTTTAGCAAGACGTTTAAATGGTTACAAAGATACTAACACACACACATTCTTTCACATTTATAATATTATTAGAATATGATGATTGGTAAGCATTTAAAGTACGGTGAAAGAATGCATTTGGTAGTTTGTTTTTCAATAATTTTCCACCAGATTATAGTAAGGCTTATTTGTATTTTATAAATCTAAGCGTTAGGCCACTGTTTCACTTAGTGGTCACTGACGATGTGGTCGAAGGTTTAATCACGCTAAACCTAGATGCTTACGTGCTCTTATGGACTGCTGCCTGTATAAACTATGTGTTTGACGAAGAAATCAGCAATTGTCACTATACCTACACAGAAACTCGAAAGTATTTATCAATCCTCCAATCCTACCAGTATATATTCTTTCGGTCAACACCATTAAATAAAGCTTTCCTAGGTATCACATTGTTTGCTGTAGCCAAAATCCGTACAAACTCTCATTACAAATATTATGAGGACAGTAATTATCCGACTTCTTATTAAATCCCGATAGGTTTATTAAACCACGCTGGAGATAAAGGAGTTAATGCTTTATAAATCATAAACCATTAAAATATGTGACCACTATGGAAATTCTCCCGCTTTTTTTGTATAAGAACTCAGTATTTTATAGGTCTCTTGAAATAGTAATACTTAATTAACAAACCACAATTATTAATATGGTTATTTTTTATAATTTTAGTTAATGAAAGACTCACCTTGATGCAACGTCGAACTATTATTAGGTGGAAAACAGTTTACTATGATACAACAATTTAGAAATGTAGAGATATTGTGACCTCTTCTTTAAGACAATCCTACTGATATTATACATGCGAAAGTTTTAGTGTATATGTGTAAGTGTGTATGTGTGTATGTTTGTTACCTCTTCACGCTCAAACGGCTATACCGATTTCGATGAAATTTGGTATGGAGATAGCTTATACCCTGGATTAACACATAGGCATTCATCATCACCATAATCAACGTTTTTTATCACCACGCGGGTACAACCGCGGGGCACAGTTAGTAACACATAATTAAGAAATAACGATTCAATGCATTTTTATTAAAATGATGTTATGCTATTTATGCGCTGGAAAACTTATTTATTTTGGTTTCTATTTCCATATATCATGTCAGTCCCGAAGGACCTATCTTTAAAAGTTCATTTATCAAATATAATCCATCCTAGGAAACCTCCAAACAATGTATGGTTACTTAATTGCAACAAAAATATCTTGCTAAGAAATTTTTTTTTTTTTTTTACTATTATAAGTTTGCGTTTGACAACTGTCTCACCTGAAAATCGGAAGTTGAGCGAATAATTTGAGGCGAGTATTTTACCGCAGTATCTTAGAATTAGCTTCGGCATTATCGATTTAGCGATGTGCACGCGTTTCATGCAACACACTTAAAGAAATTATATTCAAAAGAATTTTGTATGATGTATGTACCATACCCAAAGTAATATTACAAAGACGTGGTAACAATGTAGTAAAGATAGGTTTTTTAAAGATTATAAGCTTGCATTTAACCGCTGTTATAGGTATTATTATCTTCATTGATATTAATAATTAATAGCCTCTGTATGTCTGCAGCAGATGCGTCTATATCATATGTTCAGACAACGTAATGAGCTAATTTCATAAGAAATGCACTAAAGATCGAGTAATGAGCACATTACTTCTCATTTAATGTTTCCACAAAGTGTCCGCCACAAGCAACTTTGTGTAGGCCATGAAATTTTACGATTTAAATACGGCAGCTTAATTTTCTAGCTATTTACTTATTATTAGCGACTGTGGTTTTAGAACTGAGCGTCTAATGGAAAAGTTGAGAACGATAATTATGAACATCAGATATTGAAGCGATGATAGCTCAGGGTTGGGAGCGTCGCCTGTCAAACTGACGGACACTGGTTCGATTCCCAACAACAGCTTGAACTTCCGGTGAAGGTAACACTGTTATGAAATTCCCAGCATGGTAGTAGTATACTTTCGAATACCCGCCTGGCTAGCTACCACCCTCAAGTTTGAAAAACTGTTATCAAACACATAGTGTGTACAGGCAGCTGCCTGACCATCAAGTGAGATAGTGGTGAAACGCTATATCTATACAGAATAAAAAAAAAAGACAAACAAGTACTAAGTAAAGGTAAAAGTGGTAAGAAATTATTATATACTTACAGTTATTTTTTATATATTCCGTGAAGTAATGATAGTCTCGTGATATGAGCGTCGGCTGCCAACATGACGGTTGCCTAGTTGCCACATACTTGCCTAAACGATCTAAACTGGTCAACGAGGTTGACCAATGATATCTGCGGGTGCATTTTCTCTTTATGTTTGACCACTAGTGGCATCTTCAACTGAGTGGTTCCCAGTTTGGAGAGCAGGCTAGAGCCTTCGGGCCCCTTTATTGCCTTAAGATAACAATTGTATATATTTAGATCACCGTAACCCATAAGACTGCATGAGGTTAGCTAACTAGTGAACCGGCAACACGCTCGACAACTCAGCCGCTAGCAAATGCTAGCGGCTGAGTTGTTTATTATGAGATTTATGATAATGAGTATTAAATAATTTATTCTCTAAAAGGAAGACATGTGAGGACATGATTGGTGATTTAGTTACATAATGGTAGTGATTCTCTTGTATAAACTAAACGTAAATTCTTGAAAATAGGACAAGTAAGTTAAGTTCTTATATGGATACGATAAAGTTGAAATTAGTATGATATTTATCAATAACATTGAAAAATGAATGTCTATTTTCGCTTCGAAGAAGATATTGTTGGATAAAGGTTATTAGTCTTTTACAGTCTATTAAGTAAATACCTCTCTATGCTAGTACGTTATTAACTTTAAAATATTAAAACTTATAAATCCTTATTATTATGGTACTTACATACTCGTACGAAATGTAAGCGCTAATGAGAGTTAGGGTCTGCCTATAAACTGCAATTCAGTTTGACAATAGGTATTATTTATATTGACGTATTACGTTTGATACAAACGGCTTAAAAAAGTCAATAAATTATTTATTCTGTCTCTGCTCAATTTTACATTGTGATTCTCCTCATAGCGTCGAATATTGACAAATCTTTTCCATAGTAAAACTCACGCTTTCATATAAACATTGGGACATTTTAGAGCATTGAACCAAATAACACAATATGGGTCCGTTATCATATTGTTTTATATCAGACAAAGCCACGGATGCGATCGCCACGCTCGATCGCCCAGTGTGCGCGCGCCATTATTTAATACCGATCATTTGATGGTGTAAAAACAATAATGTTTCCTGTGTGCGCGGATCTTTACCGTTCACAGATAATATTGTTTGAACGGTGCCGATGGTTAACCATATAGAGTCAATAGTCTGATGAAAGTTTTGATTCGAGACTTTGTAATTGACATATATTTAGATAAATCTATATGCGTAAGGGCGTATGCGTGGGCCGTGGTGGTACCGGCCTAGAATAGTACTCCCCCATCTCATCCCGCGGGTGCCGTAAGAGTCGGCTAAGGGATAACGTACCAGGAGGTGGGCAGCAGCGCCTTCTGATGATCGGAAATCATACTGCGCTCGCCAACCCGCCTGCCAAGCGTGGCGAGTATTGGCAAATCCCCCCCTATATGGGGGAGGCATACGTCCAACAGTGGACGAACATAGCTGAGAAAAAAAAAAAAAAAAAAAAAAAATATGAGTAAGTTTGCATGAAGGAGCTTAGGGGATAGATGTATACAAATTTGAGCAGCTTTTAACATCAGTTTCAACATACTTAAATTCATAATTCCAATCTAACTTACTTACAAATCTTTACATCTAAAAAAGTAAATATATATTTAATTCACGCTTTTGGTCAGATTAATTTCACTAAATTTTGCTATCTTTTGGTAACAGTAAATAATTAACGTGACTATTTAGATTTGCATTTACTTTTTTTCTTTTTCTTTTTTTCTACGTATCTTTAGCCTGTGTGTTTGATTAGCCAGACTTAGGCTAAAATCTATAGATCGTACTTGGACTTAGCTCAGTCTTTGCTTACGGCGAACTTTGCTAAGCAAATACTTAGCTAATATATAAGCTTCGAATTATAGTCCCTGTGATGCTAAGCAGCTTAGTATTAGCTAAGCATGTGAAGTGTGTCAAAGCGCAGATATTTCACTTTATTTTGTGGTGTGACGGAGAAACGTTTCGATATTGCTTCTTACAATAAAATTTCCATTTCATAGATTTCAAATATACATAAGTGAAATAAATTTTGGCACATGTTCATATGTGAAATGCTTTCGTGATGTTTGATGCATTATGTCTTTGGTTTTTATCTGAAAATGTAATATTCAGTTATTCAAGTACTTATAATTATTCGGATAAAAGTTTATATAAGGCATTAATTTGTACAAGTCAACCTAAAGCGCTGGTAAAACACAAAAGCGGGCTTTAAAAAAAATATGAATTTATGAGTGAAATTTTGTTATTTTAGTTTATTTCTAAGCTGTCAGGAAAAATGAAACGCATCGATGTAGTTTGTTTATGCTATGGTCATATTATCATATTTTTATTTTTACACGTGTAACATCTAAGTATATGTTTTCGACGACCTAGACTTTGCTTAGCAAATGCTTAGCCTATGACGAAAGTCACGTTTATAAATTTAAATTTTCTCAAAGTTGATCTTTGTGCGTAAGCTATGTCAGAGCAAAGTCAAAGTTCGATCTATAGATTTCAGCCTTAGAAGTCATGATAGTCTCGCGTTGTGAAGTATTGGCCATAATGTCGCATCACTTATCACGTAACTTAACCTCTTTCGTAACTGTGCTAAGCGTTGTACTCACGGATCTTCTTTTTCACTCACCTTCTGTAACAAAAGAAATCAAAGTTTATTACAAATATTCCCACCGAATTTACCTTTTTTTGAACAAAAACGGTAACAAAGCTTTACTATTACAGTGTTCTATAAAAATAATAGTTCCGATATCAAGTAAAAACGTTTAAGAGCGTATTCTTTTCAATTTAATATCTTAAAAGAAATTTTTAAAATATGTGTGACAATTATCGGTACACGACGTTAATAGTCTACTTATAATGTAGCAAAAAGTTCCCCTTCGTAAGGAAGATTTATTCGCATATTACTTATAAATTTTGTCTTTTAACATCTATCTTCCAAATCGAACATACGCCATCTTCCGCCCTATGTCACTAATTTACGGTTGACATTAGCTTGACTTGAATTGACTAGGTGTGGTAACTTTTATCAGTACTGTACAAGTACATCGGGCTCGCATATAAAAATGTATTTAAAATGTCGCTATAAATGATTTATTTGATACGGTGCGTCGTAAATTTGTCCACTTGGATTTAGACTAAAGAAAGTCATAAATATTAGTTTACACATCGGATATTATTTTTACTTATGATTACGAACAAAATAGCTTCTATTTCGCACTTCTTATAACGATATACAATTGATGACTTCTATAGTTAAGCTGTTTTGATAATAACCTTTTTATAATCCTAATAAATATATTATTAATCTTGTCTCTTCTTAATCTCTAAATCTAACTACATTATTCCATTACCGTTAATGTTTTTTACACTAGGTTTTCCCAGTATGCATGAATTTAGATTTTTATAAATATATAATATTTGCAATAAAAAAAGTATAGTTTCTCACTTAATGGTCGAGGACGATCACGGGGACTGTCTTTGGCTTCTGGTTTTTAAAGATGATTTTCTGAACTTAAAAGTGTTTTCTGGGGGCAGTTTTCAAACTTGAGGGCGATACATCGTCAGACGGGTATTGAAAGTGCCCTTCCACCAAAGAAATTGAATACAATTCTTTCATGCAACAGGTGGCAAACAAGAGGACGGGCCGCCTGATAGTAAGCGATTGCCAGCACCTATATCATAAATAATAATAGTTAATCATAAATTAGTAATAAGATCGTTGAGAAGAGAAATATTATTACAATCATTGATTAAGAAAATATAATATTTTTTTAGTAGATTGATCATGTTGAGTTTAAATAAAATCAATTTAAACATTCAAAACTCTAATTAGCAGTTTAAGTCAAAATCGAATGGGTCTGAAGGCTAGATCGTGATTTTAAAGTGACGACCAAAGCTGGCAACACATTTACACAAAAAAAAAAAATTAACTATTCAATCACACGCACATCTTTCTCACAAGCATTTGCAAAGAATCGATCAAAAGATGCGCAAAACATAATAGACATGGGAATATTCATGTTCCGCTCTAATACTCAAGCGTTAATTTATGCAAGACGATACTCAAGCTTAGAAAAAATAACAACAAAGGCCTTCGTCAAATTTTTCGATCTCTACTGTCACCCAACACTACTGAAGGGAGACACAAAAAAAACGCAGCTTTAACCTGACATGTCATTGTGTTTCTCATTTTGTCACTTAGGTTCTTTTTTTAAATCAAACGCCAAGGAACAAAAACATTCTAATTGTAACAGTTTTTTGCGCTGCGATTTTAAGCTCGATTATTTTTTCTTTTGTGATGAAATAGCGTGGATGTAAACCGTTATACGTATCAACTTTGAAATTGCGATGCTATTTATGTGTTTAATTATATATTTTTTCAATAGGTGAATTTTTTTTCTATCGTCGTCATCTCAGCTCTAGGAAGTCTACTGCTGGACATACGCCTCCCCCGTTGATTTCCATAACGACCGAAGGCAGTTTCTATAGTTTATGTTTTAAAAAAACTTTTCTCAATTCTCCACATGACTTCTTTCATTTTCAAATAATTAAACATATAATTTTGATAAATTGTAAGATATAACTTTGAACTGCCTATCAGAAGACACACTAAAATTTTAATATATGTATATATCAATTTTCTACACACTCACACCCCCGCTCTAGGATATCCTGTGTCGCGGGAGGCATAGACATACACAATCACAATACACAAACATCCAAGACCCGAGAACAAACATCTTTGCTCATCACGGAAATGTTTGCCCCGGCCGGGATTCCGAACCCGGGGTCGCGGTTTCAAAGTCAGTGTCGCTGATCACTGAGCCACGATGACCGTCAAAATTTTGTAAAACTGATAATAAATATTAAATTTTTTTTGGAATCAAATTCGCTTTGGATTCGTTGTTTAAATTAATTATGGAATATTAAAAATATATTTGGCTTTTAAGTGCACAATCAATATCAATACATATTTTTTTTAAATTTACTGACCTCGATTAATGTTACTTGATCGTTTCGATCGAGAATGCGACTTACATTTATAGTAGTCACAAGAAGAATCATCAATATAAAATGTCACAATCATATCAATATGAAATGTTGGGAGAACACTAATTCAAATAAATTTATTTTTAATATACGGGTAAAATCAAGTTATATTTTTTTCTTTCATATTGAAATACTATGCATATGACTTTCCTATATACTTGTTCATTTTTATTTACTAGCTGACGTAGCAAATGTTCTTCCGCCATAGAAATTATCAAAATGTCAAAGTGACACGTTATTATTATTATCAATGATCGACGGTTAAATTATTATGATATTTGTTCCTACAAAAATACTAAAGTCGCGATAAAATGGGGGGGGGGGGTGGGTAAAGGGGGATAATACATTACGACTTATCTCAAACCTACTAAATACACATAAAAATCAGGAGAGCCGTTTCGATGGAGTTCGATAACAAACACTGTGACACAATTTTTTTATATATTAGAACATGCATGTAGGTAAATAACTCAAGTATGTGACACCACACCTGTGAAACAGGAGGTAAAATATATCAAAGTATATAATTAAATCAATCCAATCGATCGGAAGGGTTCAATCTTAAAGAAACTTATAATAACTGCGCACAAAAGGGATCCGGTCCAATCCGGAATTCTATTATTTATAGTTTCCGATAAGTTTGAATACGCCGTAATTATCGGCTGCAGTGTGTCACACCCTTAACTCATTGAATACTTTCACATCGATGGGACTTTCTCGGGATAATTATTTTAACCGATTTGTTTTTGTGGGGATCGAATTTTACACCCCATTCATATTTTTCTAATTCACACGTTTATGTAGAAAGAGCATTAAATGATTAATAATAAAGTTATTTCATACTGTAACTTATGAAATGAAATAGAATCGTCAAATTAAAAGATTAGTTACATTTCTAGATAATTCAATGTAGATATTTGAATTATTTTATGTATTCGAAAAAGTAAACGTTACATACTGGATGCGCGTCGCTTCCATCCAGTCCATGTGGCGATCAATGGGGGAGGCCTATGTCCAGCAGTGGAGGTCTTATGGCTGACATGATAATGATGATGATGTAGATGATGAAACGTTGCATATTATTTTTTATCTTAGCGTATTCACTACACGTTTATTGAGGTGCACCGCATGTTTGAATTAGACCGTAGAAGTGCCGTAACGGATAAATCTCAGAAAAAAACGACCATTGGAAGAAAAAAAACTAGGGTAACACAGCGAGGTGTACCTGGGTACGTTTAATAAGCCAAAATTGTTTAGAGCTGTGTTCGATGAGCGTGAAGCTGAAGGGATTAGAAACTTTGATCGTCAACGTATTTCGGAAGAAGGCAGTGATTGTCAAAGCTTATTCGAAACCTAAATAAATATCATACTGAATCATACAGTTATTATGATTTCCACTTGCTTTCATATTAAAATAATAAATCTTGACGTAAACATAATCAAAATAACTGTAAAATTGTTATTAACCCAGCTTTAAGGTAAGCTTTATTTTAAAAATTTTAATGATGGATCTTTTAATACAATTACGATCAGGTCTTAATTAACTAGACTACGTAAATGTTTTTCAAAAACAAGTTAAAAACTTTAATTACACTTCTAGTCCTCGGGACCCTCGGTTCGAATCCCGGCAGAGACAAACTTTTGTGTGATGAGCGTGGATATGAAATTGTGTGTGACCATGCCTCGCGCGGCACAGGGAATCCTAGTGCAGAGAAAAATACAAATCATACCAAAATAATAATTGGAAGTTATACTTTCTTTGATACCTTCGTTTTTTATTTAAATACTGTTTCTAATAACAAGAATAATTTATTTAATAATAGAGATAAAAACACTTCGTCTTTAATATGTAGCTTTGAGAAACACTGGATAGAAAGGAACTACTGGTGCCATTGATTGGTACCACAATGAGTTACAAACTCTACCTTCATATTGTAAAGTGATATATTTATATTATTTTCTTAGCCCCTTGCTCTATTTCGTGTAACAATAACTTTTTAATCCCCATGCAAGGGTTGAGAAATTCTAAAATGAAAAATAAATAAGTTGCAGAGTGAAAAATTACAGATTGGTTGACTTCTTAGCAAATATGTTGAAGCAGAAAAATAATTGAATGGAGATATTGATGATGTTTGTTTTGTGTGAGGCTTAAGAAAAATAGGTTATTGGTTGAGTCCATATGTTTTTATATATTGTTCCTTATTTCATTGTGCGTTACGAAACACGGTCCTTTGTACGTTAACATCAGTGCGTCCAATATAAGGGATGAACCTATCTAACACCCTGAATGACGATTATCTTACCACAAAGCCCCATAGCCCCAAAGCGATTGACCTATTTCAAATTTATAATAATAAAGAAAAATATTTTAGGAACCAAAAAATAAAAACACCAAAACACCCTAAAAAGCAAAAAGTCGCAATCGAGAACTATATCGATCCTATCAGCTTTCAAACAAAAAAAATATCATAATCACTTCATTTGTTTAGGAGTTACAATGCAACAGACCCACAGACAAATCAAACTTATAGCACCCATCTGTTTGCTTCGAGTGTCAAAAGTTTTTTACGACTGTCACTTTGAGACAACTACGTCTCTTCGTCGCCATAGGAAACTTTGCTCAACCTAGCTGATAGGTTTTTATACTATAGACAAGTACAGCCACAAGCACTTACTCCCTATAAAGTGTTGAGCCTTATCGACCATGGGTACCTCCTACGTGATGATGCCCACTGCCTATTGCTAGTATTTGTATTGAAAGGTATTTTTTTGTAAACACACATTGTTAAGTTGCAGATGGGATAAAACATCAGTACACCATTAAAAACGAATTTTGTAACGTATTCCCTTATTTGCCGTGGTGGTACCGGCCTAGAATAGTACTCCCCCATCTCTTCCCGCGGGTGTCCGTAAGAGTCGGCTAAGGGATCACGTACCAAAAGGTGGGTAGCAGCGCCTACTGAGGATCAGAAATCATACTGCGCTCACCAACCCGCCTGCCAAGCGTGGCGAGTATTGGCAAATCCCCCCTTTATGGGGGAGGCATATGTCCAGCAGTGGACGTCCTATGGCTGAAAAGAAAGAAAGATTTCCTTATTTAATCCCGCCACAACCCTTCATTCGGTTATTGAAACCTTACTATAAACAAACATCCTAAGGTAACCATTCAAGAACCGCCCTTTTTATTACTATCTCACCTGATAAGTGATGACGTGGGCTTAAATATAGCATGCAATCCTATTTGGTAACCTGTTCACTTGTGACTTGAAGACTCCAGGATCATATTTGGAAAACACAGCCAGGGAAACAAGTTCCATTCCTTGACAGTACGCATCGAGAAAATAGAAACAAAACGTTTTAAGAATTTGACATTTTATATACAACAAAGTAAAACGCTAGAATAGCCCCCCAACTCTTCACAGTCATGTAAAACCTCTTTACGCCACTATGATAACACTTATCATTCACACCGTATCGAGATCTCAAAATGTTATGACAGTAAAATCTGCCATGCTATAGCCGTAAAATAACCATTTCTGCCATGTTATATGATACTATAAAAAAGTTAGCTACTGCCAAGGTGATGGGTTGAAAGGGTGTCTAAACGCACATTAAAATCATAAGCGAACTATTCGAGCGAAAACCGTAAAAAAACTGTGGAGCGATAGATTTGTAGACATGGATACAAAATATATGTAACATATAACAACAAATGGTTGTCTGGGAGAGATCGCTTCTTAGCGATAAGACCGCCAATTGTGCAACGTATTTTGTATTTGTTAATGTGTTATTTTATAAATGTTATTTTAAGTTGATGTACTTGTACAATAAAGTGTTATCGATCTATCTATCTATATAACAGTATCATAGTAATTGAAACTTACGTCTCCTGAGTTTCAAGCCTAGATAATGTAACATTATGGTACATGCATATATACTGGGAAGACCTAGATACAGGTGGAAAGATGAGGTGCTAAAGGACTTCCGTGAGCTCCACGTGGACGACTGGCAGGAACGCACTCATGATAGGGAAGGATGGCGCTTGCTCTTGTCAGAGGCCAAGATCCACTTTGGGTCGCTGAGCCAGCGGAGTGAGTAAGTATATATACTGGCCTGGTAGAGAATATATTTGGTCTAATTTGAAGATTACGAAGACGTACAAATTTGAAAATAAATATTTTTTATCGAAATATAATGCACTAAATGTTGACTAAAATATAGAAGAAATTATACTATTACTATCTCCTAAGCATAATAACTATCTACGTTTTGGAAACTTTTTCCAATATAGTAACCATTGGGGAAAGGTTTCGAAATGTATAAATTACGAAACAAAACAAAAAAAAAAGATTGATAAGAAATAAGAATGTATGCATTACATACTCACAGCTGATTAATTTACCGTTTGCGAAATAGACAATATTGAGTCTTTTCAGCTCATTTCGTTAAAAGTACTACTTGTCTAATAAACTTAAATGAATATAACTTTTAAGAAGAGTTAAAGAAGGTTAATTTTGATTGAACAAAGTTTGACTTATTCGCTATTTATCAATGTCAAAATATTTTCTAGAGACCAAATTTTTCCATAACCAAAAATTCTCGCGGTAACGACAAATGCGCGTGCACTGTGGTCTTACAACAGAAGAAAGGAAATTAAAAAATATAAAAATGTCTGTACTATTTGTTTCTGTTGGATTTGTTCCGCCCTCTCTGCCTGTAAACACCCGCGAGCCTCAGTAATGTCATCGGCACTTGAGTTTTTCCTTATCGGTTATCTATAAGATGATGATGTTGATGATGATGATGATGATGATGATATCATTATCATCATCAGGATAATAAACACATTTAAACTCACACCCCCGCATTAGGATACCCTGTGTCGCGAGGGGCATGGATACATACAATCACATTACCCAAGCATCCAAGATTCGAGAACAGACAATAATTGCTCATTACATAAATGTTTGCCCCAGCCGGGATTCGAACCCGGGGTCGTGTTTCTAAAGTCAGTGCCTCTGATCACTGAGCCAGCTATTTATAACTCATCTCTGTAGCTTGTCTATTGTATTGCATCCTCCTTACATCTTTATAACTGTGGTTGTCTTATAAATCTCATAGTACGTATTCAGGTAGCTATCGAGCTAAGCATGTGAAAACTGTATGTTCGACATACAAAAAGTCATAAATATGACATTAGCAGATCGTAACCGTACTTTATTTAATTGGGTGCACTCTTTTGTACTTATAGTTTATGTTGGTATACAATTTATTACTTTCTAAAGGCTCATAAACGGGCGCGACATATCCCTTACTAGCTGCTTCCCGCGGTTGTACCCGCGTGGTGATGATGGTGACGATGAAAATAAGCCCACGTGTTAATACAGGGTATAAGCTACCTCAATGCCAAATTTCATTTCACATTATTTCCCGTGCGAAGCCGGGGTGGACCGCTAGTTTCGCTGTCAGCTAGTCTAAAGATAAGAAACTAAATTATATCTAATAATTTGTATAGCCTTTTATGCCTACGGAGGGCGTTGTTGTCTGTACTACAGTTTTATTACTACAACAGGCAACAACGTTTCAAATAAGATATGTTTCATAATATATTTTTTTTAAAGACTTACGTAAATTGTGTTTCTGTACAATATGGAATTGTCTTGCAAGTGCAATTTTTGTGATCTTTCTTAAGGCAATAAAGTTCTTATTATATTATATTATATTTATTAGCCACTGAAAAAAAAAAAAAAAAAAACCTTTGTTATAATGACCTAACTCACATTTGATATATATCACACTTTATTTTATTAATCGCGCCGCAGTAGTTTCCTTAAGTATATAAGACTGCGACAAAATAATGAAGTCATCAACGTTAATCATAAGTCAAACTAATAGCTCAACGCAATCTTATCAAAACGTAACGAATTTTCTAATCTATCAAAATATGTCACAAAAATGACATCGATCGATTAACAAGCACTTCAGATAAAACGGTGATTATGACAAAAAACACGTGTTTAATTTTATCGGTGGTAAAATATCAGTATTCTGTAGGGCCGAGTGTCAAAAAGCGGAGTGGTCGCCAGATCGAGCGAGATAAGTTTCACCCCACCTGTGACTGACCGACCACGTTTATAGAATATAAGTGTACATTGTGAATGTGTGGGTGTGAATAGCAATGTGTAACAATAATAGTCACGGACAATTAAATGAAAAATAATATTGTTAACCTTTTACGCAAACATAGCAGTTTATAGAAAAGCGTTACTTGATGTGTCAGCGCGTATGAATTCATCATCATCATAGCCATAGGACGTCCACTACTGGACATAGGGCTCCCCCATTGATTTCCACAAGGACTGGATGGAAGCGGCCCGCATCCAGCCCTTGCCTGCGACCTTAGTCAAGTCGTCTGTCCACCTGGTCGGTGGCCGTCCTATGCTGCGCTTGTCAGTCCGTGGTCTCCATTCTAGAACCTATTGAATAAATTGATGAAGGTCAATATAATGGTCAGATATTTTGCACCGTCGATACGTGATATATGCATACTTGGGCATCGCGCTTCCGGTCGGCGGCGCCGGTGTGTTGACCCGTGTCACGTTAAATGAACACCCTGTTTCAGACAGTGTCTATCACTGGGACAGGTACCTCTTAAGTAGTGTAACAGCTGATCTTTGATTTATATCTGAACTAGCTGCGTTCCGCGATCCATCCGCGTAGACTACGAGTTAAAAGTCTTTTCCATATCTTTTAGAACAAATGCACAAGTTGACAAAACAAATATCTATAACAAGACAGCCGTATAGTATGTGAAAAATGTAGGTTTGGAGAACTCATACTATAGCCATAAGTAAGTTAAATTGTCAGTTAAATCAACTTTTTTTTATCAGTATAAAATCTAGCGTTTGACCACTATCTAACCTGATGTTCAGTGACGATGTGTTACCTTTACCGGAATCTCAACCCGTTGCTGGGGATCGAGTGTCCATCAGTTTGACAGCCGACGCTCCCACCGCTGAGCCATGTTCGCTTCTAAATTATGAATATATGACGAATAAAACTTACTACTATGATATAACACATAATGGGTCAAGAAAAAAGTTATGCCGAATGTTTCTTTTTGTATGTACGCGAATAGTTAAAAAACTTTTTTTGGAGCTAGTAAATAATTGACAGCGATGAGTTTATTTATTCGCAACGTATACATGGAAACGATATCAAATACTAATGTTTTTTAATGAATAGCACAAAGTCCGGTGTCGGACATGCAGACGCTTCCGCTTCGACCCTTGTCCATCAAGCCTTCATGTTCATTGAAATTAATATGTGAGTGTGATAAAAAAAAAAAAAAATTGACAGCTCATCCATTTCTTATATATTGTTATTTTATTATAAAGGTGACAGAAGATTTAAGCGCGTATTCATTGTTTCACAAAACTGGCATCTATGGTTAGTACATTGACGAAGGATATTCCTTAGTAGGCTCAATAGCATTTAGAACCAGCTAGAATATTTAATCAGTGGTTCTATAGATAATATAGATAGTCTCTTACTGAGTATAAATTGTCTCGTGATCTATAGTCATAGATAATAATAAAAATTACCAAAAAATGGAACCGACTTCAACACTCAAAAGTGTGAAATAACTTGTTGAAGTCGGTACCATGACAGTTCACAAAAGTAACTATTATCACAATATTAACTCATGGTAACGACTTTAAAAACCTTATTTTTTGAAGTTGGTTAAAAAAATAATAAAATTAAAAAATAAAGAGGAAATATTCCCAATAGGTACATTCAATGCGGAAGTTGAATATCCCGCTATCAGGATTTATTTATACTACAATAACATTTGAGACACCCGCTAACCAGTCAGTCTTGCCAGCTTATAATGTTTGAAAAATGATAGCAACTTTACCAGAACGCTATTTGATAAAATTTAATAATACTTCTTTTCTTGATTGCAATAAAAATGAAAAGATAGCGCATAAGCGTTGTGCGCGCTTACAGTATGCATCAGGAATCTTTTGACGAGCGCTCAAACCCAACCCATACTAAATTATAAAGAAACGTTTGTGGGGATTGATATTCTTTCCAGCACTTGGCGGGTACAAATTAATAGATCTTATAGTTTTGACTATTAGCTTCAAAATTGAACATAAACAAGATACCAAAGAAATACATTGGTATTAGTACTCTTGTTCAACCCAAAAAAGTGAAATTCCGGAAAATAAGATAAGTAAAGTAAGTTCTGATAAGGTTACGATAAAGTCCAAATCAGTATGACACTTTTCAAGAACAACACTGAAATTAGATGTTTTTATTACAATTCGGGATAGTTTTAGACATAATATGTCGCCACTTATGTGGTGCCGACTAACACTACCCGATTGGCCAGAAATTGAATAAAACTCGCCTAATATTAGAGATAGGGTTGTAGGAATTTGAATTTTAGCGTATATAGAATACGAGCTAACTTGACATTATGTTTTAAAGCTGAAATACCAATTCTTGAATGGTAACACTAACGCCTACCCAAAACTATCGAACAGCAGTCAGTTACTAATTCAATCACCAACTTACATAAACTAAGATACAAACTGGAACAACTACGCAAAACAACGAAGGCTGATTGCATTAAGCAATTACAACGTATTTAATTACCTACCAGTTAATTAGGGAAACCTTTTCAGTGCACTGCAACATTGGTAGGGTTTCTGACTAGCTCATTTACACTTGCAACTTGCAGTTCGTTTGCGCGAACGACATAAATTATGGCTTACTGGCAACTTAGCGATGTTTGTTGTAGTATTAGCGCTGAGAATAGCGGTGAAGCAAAATATTTAATATTGGTCTGAATAGAATTGAATTGTGTACATTTAGTTCGCCAAGATTAGTTCTCAACCAAAATGATACATGTATTGAATAGTAAGCAACTGACAAATCTTAAAAAAAATATTTTCAAAAGATTCTAATAAAATGCGACAATATATATAAAAAAGCAGTTCTAATCAAATTGTTTATATTATATATTTATTCTATAACATGGCCCATTCATTATTTTATTTATTATTTATGCTATATATATTTAATTGATGAATATATCTAATACTAGTAGCGTCCGTGGTTTTACCCGCGTGGATTACGGTTTTCCCGCTACCTTAATTACCCCACGGGAACTATAATTTATCCGGGATAAAAGTAGCGTATTTTTTATTCCATTTTTTTTTTAAAATTATTTCACTACCAAATTTCATCGAAATCGGTACAGCCGTTTGAACGTGGAGGAGTAACAGAGGTTTTTGAATTAATTGCTTATACCATGGGAACAGCAATTATTTTCAAGATGAGAAGTAGCCTATGTGTTTTAATCTAGGGCTTAAACTATCTCCATATCAAATTTCACCGAAATCGCTGGTGTAGCTGTTTGAGCGTTAAGGCGTATCAAACATACACACTAACACACATACAAACTTTCGCCTTTATAATATTAATGGGATAGTGGGACAATATGTATTAATTTAATTTACAACATCTTGTTGCAAATCATATTCATGTTTGTTTGTCTATTCTGACTTTTAGAAGCACAAGTTTCTAAAAGGTAAAATTCTAAAAATATAATATTGATAGAGAAGAGAGCGGAACACGTAATACTAAAAGTGGCATAGTCGCGTTCATAAAACCTTCCTATATTGTAAATAATAATAACAAAATGCAGTTGAAAAGTACGCAACCTCTATACAAGTACATAAACACTTCAGTGTGTAATGAACCTTAGACTAGTCAAACTCGGTAAGTTACACCACTCCGCAGTGCCGGGCCAGCACCATATAATTTTTACAACTGAAATTTAGCTTTGATAACCCTAAATTAACATTCAAAGTCGTACACAGGCTGTCTGCATTTAGCACGAAATTCAGTGGCAGTATTTAATAATTAAGTTCTGGGAAAAATAACTGCAATAGCAAGCAGACTTTTCGTCGGTCTTGTCTAAAATATGGACTGCGGGAGGGTAACGGTTGATCAATAAACTTGAATTTGGCAACTTTTGAAGCTCATGAAGGGAGAATTGCATTGAGATATTTGCTTTTGAAATGCAATGCTTTTCATAGCATAACAGAAGTAAATAAATAAATAACTAGGCACATCTATATCTGAATGCACAATAGCATAGCAGTGTTTGTTCGTTTTGCATTCCAAATTTAAATTAAATATGTAAAAATCTTGGAGTTTTATAAAAAAAAGTTTTATATTTTCATCCTGTCTACCCATAAAATTTTAGTAATAACCTTTTTTAGTATTCCTACGTTACGCTTAGCGAGACAAAATTTAAAATGGATGGTCATATTATTCAGAAGTGGAATGCGTTGAATGGATGTGTTTACTTTTCATATATGTTGTCTTGTATTTATAAGAAAATATGCATGTAATGTAATGGACCTAATTAAACATTTTATTTTTCATGTTGTGTTAGAACTTTATTATAAATGCATATCGTACAAAAGATTGTTATGCACCCTTATTAATTCTAATTACTAACCACCACCCATTACACTGAGCTCTTTTATTCTGTATATTTTGTGGCCCATCACGGCTCATTCAAAGCTGGTCATCAAATCGAAAACTCATCTTGAAATGACATAAACTCGACACGCCCGGAGTGCAAAGTGACTGGTTTTGATTAAAATTGTGATTAGCTCACGAGGATTACCATATTTTGTGTCAGGGATGGGAAATAATGCATTCATTGTGATACAGAAGGATAGAGCAGTACCAAAGACGATCGTAGTTGTTTAAAAAAAAAATTGGCAATTATGATCTTTAAAATCGATGCTCTTGTATACCTTTTTTGACCTATTCATGAATTGAAAATTACAATAATATTATAAATTCGAATGTTTGTGTGTATGTTTGTTTGTTATATCTCAACAGCTGATAGATTTGAATTAAATTTGGAATGTAGGTACCTCGTAAAAACATAGGCTATGTTTTATCTTGAAAAAAATTGTGATTCCTCTAAGATACAAAAAAATCTAATTTATATAAAATGTGAAAGTAACTATGCCTGTATGTTACGTTTCTCGCTGAAACCGCTGAAACAGCTTTGATAAATTTTGGTACAGAGATAGATGAGATCTAGAATAAGGTCATAGGCTACTTTTTATCTTGGAAAAAGCATGGTTGCCGTGTACTAGCTGAGGTAGCGGAAAACCGTACCGGGGAGACCTCGGGGTGCAGCTAGTGTTTCATACAACTATATCCATATGAGATACAGTGTTTACCAATCCTTCATCTATAATCATAGTCAATTACGATATGCATACAGTCAAGGCGTGAAATGCAAATGGTGACAGGTTCCCTTATACTTTGCATAAGTAACATAGCACACGCCAATTCATGATAGCACGAGACAAACTAACTTCTTTCCTTGCTGATCATTTTCTTTGTGTTTTTCTATTGGTATGTAAATTTGTTCGCATGTAAATTATTTATTAGGGCAACATTTGTCAAATGTTTTACATATGTCTATGTGTTAGCACGGGCTATATTGAAGCGTGCCTGTACTCTTGTGACTTGTACAATCGATATGTAAATCTGCAGTAGTTTTATAGAGAGGGAAGACTTGTATGTTTGTAATTTATTTATTTATTGAACAAAATCCACAGCTTTTAATGAAACATTTTTGGACAATTAATCTAAACCTACAGCCAATAAAAGGATTTACATTCTATAGTAAATAACTATTGCTAGACAGTCATCGCTTTCTTTAATTTGTTTTTTTTTTTCCAAGTCGCTTGTGCGCATTTTTTTCTCTTTCTGTATATGTTTGTGTGTGGGGTGTGTTTCTGTTAATAAACTTAAAAACTACTGGACCGATTTATAAAATTATTCTTAAATAACAAAGGCTATATTTATTACTAAAAAAATGGGAATCTTTACTAAATATTCAATAGTGTAACCGAAACCGAGACGGGCGGGCCGCTAGTTGTTTAGAAATGAATACTTTTGGACTTTTTAAGTGTCTTGACAAAGCATGGTGTTATATATGCACAGCTTATTGTACATTTATTAGAAATATATATGAATGAACAAAAGTGTAAGGGTAATGAAAATGTCTTCCTTTCTGTAAAGTTTCAATATTGAGATAACTTTTTTTCTTGGGGCAAATGCCTTTATTAAAATAAAACACTAATAACTAATTACAATACTGCAGCTACTACAATAACATTTGAGCAATCGACTAGCTATTGGTAGCCTATAGATAACTCAAATGTTCAAGCCCGCTACAAGCTGGCAGCGTGCCCAGAATGCTAGCAGCAATGCTGATTCGTTGAGCCAAATATGTACCAGCATTTTGGTCACGCGTCGCATCGATCAAACTAATATAATTATGAGTTTCAAATAGGTAATGTAAAGATAATGTAATTTAGTTCCTATTTAATTATTCGAGCATAAGATTGTTGTGTTTCAAATCGTTTTTCGGTCGTATCTTATGTTAATGTTTTATTTAATATGTATTTTTCTGTTTGCTCAAACTTCCGCATTCCAAGAAAATAAAATATCGAAGCATATCGAATGACATAAAATATGTGCGAATTACCGAATCAAACGGTAATAATAAATATATTATATAACTAGCTGTGCCCAGTTTCACCCGCGTGGTGGTGATAATGATGATGATAAAAAGTAGCATATGACACTTATAAATAACGTGGCTTTAAGCTATTGGTAAAAGAATCCTCAAAATCGGTTGAGTAAATCCAGAGATTACCTCAGATAACCTTACAAACTCACAATCTTTACCTTTTTATAATATTAGTATAGACTGTATTACTTTTAACATCCTAGAAGATTTGAAGTCTGTATATGTAAATCGGGAAAGCCACGGCACGCGTCTTTATAAACTGCGGACACAAATGATATGCAAAGGCACTTAGTACCTGGAAAAAGATAATAGTGCAAAAGAAACATTAAATCATATGTTAATGTATGTGAGAAATAATCAAGATATACGTATACATGGCTTGTTTGAGCGCAAGCCGTTACACACGACGCGCCACGCGTCTTCTATTATAAATATGTTAATTATTATCAAGGAATTTCATATTAGTACTTATGCATGATTTTCCTATGTTTATCATTTATTCATTCACGCCGTCAAATGAGCTATTGATATTTTATTATTTTTACGACTACCGTATCTGTCTTACTTTAACACACACTTTTTATCTAGTTAGTAAACGTCCAGTTATTGTACAAGTAAGAACAAAAGCCTTTCAGAAATATGCGCCGCGAGCGTTGACAGGAAACAGTGACGTGTGTTGGAGCAGTGTTTTCACAACGAGAACCACAACAATTAGGTCTTCACTCCTCACTCTGAAGAGGGTAGTTTTGTAGCAGACATATGCACTACAATGAATTCTTTGTCTACATCGCGATAGAAAACTTTTGCTACAGATTTAATGACACAACAGTTATTTAAATAATAATCAACGCAAATGAGTCGTTTCAAAAAAGGAAACCATTATTAAAAGTTGCAAATTCCATTGTTATATTAAATTATGAAAGCCGTAACGGATCAATCGGAATGACTCTAAACATTGTATTTGAATATTTTTTCAATCAATAACCGATATATGCAAATTTTTCTTTCCAAAATGTTTGTGACAATGTGGCGACCGTTATCGGAACAATTTAGGATTTCATCAAAGGTACGCAGGAAATAATAATTGATTGTACACTATTATTGTTGCCTATGATAGTCAATTGCGACCCTTCTGAGTTTGAGAGGTTGAGAGAATCCGAAAATTAACCAATGATAGGTCTAAATTTAATTTTACGATCCGATACCTGCACTGATCTGACAAAGGTTCCTTAATCAAATTATGCAGCCGATGGCACTATTGTTGGCTATATGCATAAATTTAGGCGCGTTATTGTAGATACGTCGAAGGGTAGAAAAAGACGAAACACACAATAGTGAAGATGTATCGACGATGGTTATTGAACGAGCTATGTTCGTGTGGGAAGAAGGGTTAAGTTGATACTTATCAGATAATTGTTACGAATTACAAACCTTTCGAGATCAAACTTTAAATCGGTTTAAAATTTAAATATCCACGTCAGTTGTGATACCGCTTTACCTATATTTATAAGAGAAACATTCGTTTTTGTACTAAATGTGCTCTTGTTAGAGATAGTAACAGTATCGTCAAAGCGCCGCTTGCCAATCAAACGTTTCCAGAAATGGCACCCTTAGTGGAAACAACAGGAATATCACATTACAAAAAAGTTCGTTATGAAAAGAAACCGTTACTATTACTAAAGGGTATGACAACGCGCGAGAGGGCGATCCAATTTTAGTGAAATTCTTATAGCAGTAATGATATGGAGCACGGGCGTTGCATACTTTAGCGAGAGAAAAGAAATTTGGGAGACGCTGCGAACATTGATATGTAGATGAGATGGCACAGGTAGGGAAGGGTGTTATTGAAATTAGAGATACATATGAAATTCGAGAATAGCGAGCGATGTCGATCGATGTCGGGGTACGAATCCGAGACAGGTGTGACAGAAGAAACGTATCCATAGGTTTACATGTGAAATGTAACGTATTTCCGATGTCGTTGATTACGTCATGTTTTGCAAAATTGTTGTGTATTAAGGTCTGAATTTGAGAAAGGCTCAACAAAGTTGCATAGACATGTAAAATCATAATTATGTGAAATCGTCTATCATATGACTGGTCGGTTGGCGCAGTTGGTAGCACTCTGCCTTCTGAGCCGCTGGTCCCGGGTTCGATTCCCGGACAGGTCAAATATTTGTGTGTATGAACATGTCTGTTTGACCTGTGTCTGGGTGTAAATATGTATATAACTATATATACAAGTATGTATATAAGTATATATATCAGTCATCAGGTTACCATAGTACAGGCTCTGCCTAGTTTAGGACCTGAAGACCTTGTGTGAATGTTGTGCCATATTATTATTATTATAGTGCTTTTTAGACTGTGCTATTTTATGTAAATAGGGTGTACGTATATACAAATGTATTGAAAATAAATCTGAGTACATTATATTTGTGAAAGGATTCAAAATAAATATCGATGATAACTAAACAGTCAAATTCTTTCTTTGAATATCTCTGGAGACAGGATCATCAGCATAAGAAAGGACACAAAGTCGTCACAGGCCATTAGATGTTTTGCATATGAAGAGTCCACGCGCGGATTTACATATGCACCTCTACCCAAATCTATCCAGATTTTTTTATTCCGCACGAGACACAAATTCATACAGCCATAGCTAAGGTAAGGAATTTGCATAAAGTCCGGCACGAGCTCATATTTAGCATAAGGAGATAACACTTCTTTGAAATGTGGTTTATACCACACGAGGCAGGAGGTGTTAGGGTGTAAATGTTTGGGGAATCAGTTATTATACAGCTGCTATTAAAGATGGTATTAATGTGTCTGTATTTATTCAATTTAACTTATAATAAATAGTTCAATACTATTACCAATAACTTATTTTTTGACTAAAATTGAAACAACCGACTTCATTCCTGTGTAGTTTTTAAGTTTATTTTTGTTATCATATAAACTACAAAAACTAATTTACACTGTTTTTTACGGGTATAATGCGTAGTCGATATCAGTCGATCCAGTGCGACACGGGACGTTACGACTGACGCACCGCACTCAAGATCCTGATGAAGGCTTCCGGAACAAGCCGAAACAATTGTCGATCGTGATATCGACTACGCGTAAGTACCACGTTATACCCGTAAAAAATAGTGTAAAGTACAAAAGCTACTGCTATTTAAATAGGTAGTCCTACTTAAATATTGTCCTAAAAGGTATACTTAAACTAAAGAAAAAAAATCGAAATTCGTTAACAGTCGGTGAAGGAATCTGTGAACATACATAAAAAAATACAGTGTAATGTAGAACCTCTTCCGTTTCAGTAAGTAGTTTCCACCCTCCTACACCTTCATCCTTAATTTATTTCGCGATTTTAGTATTTTTGTGTAAATATGTATCCAAATGATTTAAACTTCGTGAATTGACGTGAAATAATTTAATTAATTGTCGTGCCAGTTTGACATTTTGATAATTCATATGGCAGAACAAAGCTTTTCAGGTCAGCTAGTCTCAATATGTATTCTAGTCTAGCTAGTCTCAATGTGTAATGTAAACTGTAAGTAACATAGACTGCAAAGTTTTGGTAGTAGCATAGTTAACTTTAAAGTGGGGCTCAAGAACTATCGATTATTAGATAAATTGTCTTCAAACTATGCTTATAAACGATGTGCACCCATTTTGACTCAAATTAAACAAACAAACTCACATTCATTCACTCACAGTATGTATGAGCACACAATTACATTACACAAGCATTCAAGACCTTCAGCGGGATTCGAACCCGGGCCCGCGGTTCCAAAGTCACTATAACCGATCATTGAGCCAGGACAAACATCGGCTCAATACAGTGTTAGTAACCGATAGCAGTTATAAATTGAATACTTTTCCATAACACACTATATAGTTTTATCAGACATAGGACGTCCACTGATAGACATTAGCCTCTCCCATTGATTTCCACAACGACCGGTTGGAAGCGGTCCGCATTCAGCTGTCTGCCTAATTATACTCGATATAATGTATCTTAAAACGTGTCGACACTTAACATTAGGTGAGACAGTTGTAAAACCAAATTTTTACTCTAAAAAAATATAAAGGATTAAGGAAGAATATTAAAGTTTTTCTGTGGCAGGAAATTGTAGTTTACTACTTCATAGCCTGACATGTCAACACATAACAAAATAACATGCAATTTTAAAAAATGCCTCACTTCGGCTCTCTTGAACTAAAATGTGAAACTTCCGTATTTAAAGGAAATAGAGACCATAAAATTCTGTTAAAAGCTGTTAGCAATTTGTCAGTGTTCCATATCGGGTTGAGCTCAGTCAATAATAAAAATTCTCCTTGGTTTTTCTCGTTTTTCGGCGATATTAGGCACGCGAAGTCTCGACTATTCAAGCCTACCAAAGCCTACCTACCTACCTACCTACCTACCTTCCTACCTACCTACATTTTCATTATTTACTTGTGACAGAGTGAAACAACGTTGCAAAAAGTATATTAATTGCACCGAAACTTTTGTTGCGGATAGCGTAATTTAATTTCTGTATTCGCAATTTGGTGCAATAGTTTTGTTTACGATTCTGCAGTTTGGATGTTTTACTCGTTCTCCTACGTAATTTTTTGTCAATCGTGGTTAAATTTAACAAACGTCTTTGAGCAACTAAGGGTGGAGTTCACAAACATTAAAACGACCGATTATCAATTTAACCGTCGGTCAAACAGTTTAATTGTTTCGTAAAAACTGTTTGGCCGACAGACGTTCAAATTTCGGTGAACTTCATACTAATTAATTTTTAAAAATAACAAAAATAAACAATACATAAAAAAATTTGGTTACGTTGTCCAACGTAATTTTTTTTCAATTATGGTAAGGTTTAATCAACGTCTTTAAGCAGCTGATTAGTTTTTAACGGAAATAAACTATAAATATATGCTAAAATTACTATCGGAATATTTACCATGTATTTACTTGTTTTATTTGCTCGATATTTCGACACAGTATCATGCGCCATGTTGACGAGTAAACTGAGGTTTGTGCGAGTAGGTTTTCTTCACGAGCAGACAAATCTGTATGTACCCTCTTTCTTGCAGTAATTGTACATGCGATTGCAATTATAATGACTAATAACGCACACCCAGTTGTTCAAATGTGTGTGTAACGCACACCTATAGTTATATCTAGGTCAGTGTTTAACTATTTGATCTTAGTATGTAACCTAGCTTCCTTTTTTAATATTATTGATTATCACCCACATCTTTTAAAATTACATAATTATGCGCTTCCTACTCATCTGGTTCCCATACTTCCCATAGCTCAATTTCCTATAGCATATTTTTATAAATAAGACTTGTATATCTTTTCATTCATATAATTTAATATATTTTATCATTTAAATTCATTTACAAATGTATGCCTTGTTTCAAAGAGCGATAAACGTATTCAAAGTTTCATTTATATGTAAAATCTTATAAGGTAAATAACTTTGCCAAGTGTTGTTTCACATAGGAGTTTATAGAGAAGAATCGCCAATTAGACACAGTTCCAGTCAATCAGTGGGGCGGAATATTCCAATGTTTATAGCACATCCAACTAGGCCGTCGGCTACTCAAGCTAGAATTAATCAAATCAACCCACCCCTACCCACCACTTTCTGCTATAATTAACGCAAACTTGTATGCGTGTCTGGACAATACGTGAATGACCTTCGTATGTGTGCGATAATGAACGATTATAAGAGACCTAGTTTACTTAACAACGGCTCTATCTTACAACTTTAACATTTCAATTACAGCTCTATCATCACTATGGAAGGTTCGTTTTGGATTAATTTGCGGAGTAGTTTTTGTAAGCGAGTGTGTGTTGTTTTTTTCTTGGTGTGTGTTGATGAGTCACATTTTTTTTTGTTTCGTGGGTAAGGCGCGAGGGTGCTCCTGTGGGGTGGTTCTATACCCCTTGCTTGGCGCAACCCCATCTTATTAATCAGTGAAGTACCGGCCGTCTCTTCACATGTCTGTTTGGTATAGCGAAGCGTTGTTTCTTATTAGAAATTCAATGGAAGGTAGAATTATGTAGATAATTGTCTTACAATCAGTTACTCTTAGTAGAATATCTTAACATTTCATTTTATCATAACGAGGTAACGACATATCAAAGATAACTTATTTGAATTACTCTTGTGTTGCACTACTGTCTCACTTCATTGTAAATCGTGATGACGTTGTCAAGGTGAACACGCAAGCTTAGAGGGTACCTCTTTACTAGGGGCTTAAAGTCTCTAGGATATATATTATAATAGGTCTAGGATAGAATAGGATATATATTATAAATCAATTCAAATTTACATTGAATGTATCATGTTGCCATACCTCTAAAATAGCGTAATACTGTGACTGACGAATAATGATCTACTTAAGGCTGTAGATCTAGCTTTTTTTATCTTAGCAGGTTTTTTTATACGTCCATTTGTGGACCATATAGATATATTTTAATGTCTGTTAAAATATAGACGTGTACGGATGTAATCCGTACTTGCCGAAATCGCTTAAAAGCAATATAATCCACAACAACTATAATTGACACATGGGACTCTAACAATGTGCGATTCAACCGATCGTTTTTACATGCAAAATGTGTAACGAGCTTCCTCCCTCAGTGTTTCGGCCGTGTATGTGGAACTCTTGAAAAGGAAAGTGAATAGTCCTAAAACAAATGACTGTCAATGTATCGTAATGCTCCCATTACTACAGATATCCATAGACGACGGTGATCTAAGCCTACTATATATCCACAATGTTCAGTCTATCCTGTCCATCCAAAGGTTGTCTGTAAGAGATTGCTTTAGCGATAAGACTGCCGATTGTATAACCATAAGCTACAATTAGTATAAAATACACTTTTAATGTACATTTTATGATTTGCAATAAAGAGTCTATCTATCTATTTATATAAAAAATGGCTTGATGTTTTGTGTCATTTAAAATAATTTTATCAAAAAATATATCGCTTTGCTCTAATAGACACGCCAGGTATAGTTAATAAATCAATCGGGGCTTGATCGCGAGAAAAAACATTTAGTCATTTATTTATCTCGACGTTTCGACTAAGATGCATTAGTCGCGGTCACGAGAAGACTGGAGAAATGCGGGTAGCAATGTAGGCGAGAGCGCGTATTTTCTCCAACTACCCACTCTTGATCTTTTTAAACTGTAGGGCTGTCACAGCCCTAGAAAAGCACAGGGTTGTCACGACACAGGTGCCAGGTATGTTTTATGCATCTTCTATACCATCCTAACAAATTATTATATAAACAGTAATTTTCACAGCAGGTAACCAAATTTTACAGTCAATATTTAAATTACATAAACTGCATATACGTATTAATATGGATAACCTTCTATCGTAGTCTATTCTTTCATTTTTACGAGTATCACCAATGATATTTTACTAAAGATGACGTATATTCATACTGCGCGGTGCTCAGATTTTGTTCCTTTACGACATAAACATGCTTACTGCGACAGATAATACGATACAAATAATATAGAAAAGGATAGCTATATGTTTAGACTTGCGATTGAAATACGCGTCGCAATGAAAATGACTACAATTGACTTAATTTTGCCGCCTCAATTTCCGCGCGCTTGTGCGACATCTACCTCATATAAACATATTATAATATCAATGGTACTACCCATTAAATTGTCAACAACTAAATGCACCTTTTCTATTTCATTACTGGACGTACACGCGGTCAAAGTTCACGTGAATAATTATGGTAGAACAACTTGAGGACCACTATTATAGTGTCAAACGAGGTGTTCACGACAGTTAGCCCCTATAATTAAGGCCTGTATCGACTAAACTAACGAAAAGGCATCCATATGAAAGAGCACAAAAGCTCGAATAGATAACAATCCACACCCTCGTCTTACCCCCCTTCCCCCCGCTCATTAATAATATCGACCCTGTTCACTAATTATGTGTGTTGCGAATGCACGTTCTTATTAACGGGCGTGGATGTGTGAAAGCAACGCACACACGTGTACGTTAATGGGCAGTGATGGGCCCGCATTAAAAGAATTAAAAGTGAAATAATCGATATTATTGAACTTGTCGGGGTATCGGATGTAGTTATTCTCTCGGTTCGTGGGGAAAGTGATTGCGTGCGGCGCAGTTGTTGTCATTGCTAAAATGTTAAGCGTTGTTTGGAGTTTCTATGGTTTTTAATACTTATACAATATTTTGTAACCATTCTGTTAAGAATTTAAAATTATTTATTCTGATAAGAGATTGTAGTCAAACTTTCGATCAAATTATGAGCCTTTTGAGTATATAGTTAAAATTATTATTGCGACGCTTTTTTTAGTATAGGCATTAAATAATGCATTACAACCTCTTTATTACACAATATGCCGGTTTTTAGGGTCTGCTTAACTATAAAATCAATAAAACTAACCCTAAACTAATAAATATTTCTTACTAATATCTTCTGTATTTCTTCTTCTTCTATAAAAACTGTTATCTACATGGTTCGACCACACGTGTGCGACTAGCTGAGTTATGCAATGATTTTAAGAAAAAAAATCAAGTTTGTATCTTTGCCTATGTGTGCGGTAATAGGGTCGCGTGCGTGTGACGCATGTGTGAGTGCTTGGCTTGGGCAAGGTCAGGGCAGCGCTATCAGTTTAACGGTCAACTTGAACGGATACAGGAAATCGATACGGAAAATGCAAATTTTGAACATCGAACTTTTCTATATAAAAGAGATGCAAAAAGATGCCATCTCTTGTACAAAGTAGGTATTGACATGAGTTTAAGACAGAATATGGATCAAAATATTTTATCTTCTATTAGTTTCTAATATAGTATAGTTTTAGTAGTATCCGTAGTCGTAATTTAATTAATTAAGGCAAAAACGGATATTAAATTTTTGACTCAGTTTAAAGATTATCTGATACAACAAAGTTTTCGCTTGAAATACATAGGTTACATGTTAATTTATGATGATTTCCCAGAATTCTCAATAGATTTTCTCCTAAACATTGTCTCATTTAGTTTTTACTTAATCCAGATGGATAAAATAAATCGTATACTAGTTTGCTTAAGTAACTACGACACACACTGCTAAATAGCCGATATTTGCAAATATAAATATTAAAGCTATCTATTTATGTATGTTTCGAAGCGATCATAGTCTAGTGGTGGTGGCGTCGGCTTTCAAACTGTCGTCGGAGGCTGGTTCGATCCCCATCAACAGCTTGAGCTTCCGATGAAGGCAACACCTTAATTGAATTCCTAGCATGGTGGTAGAGTTCTTTCAAGTACCAGCATGGCTAGGTACCACACTCAATTTTAAAAAACTTTAGACATGACATATCACCCTTGAGAGCCATAAAACATTTCTAGGTGAAGCATGGTTGCATGACGTCATTGTCATTGACCATCAAGTAAGATAGAGGTCAAACACTCTAAATCTATAGGGTATAAAAAAAATAAAGGAAAGTATAATTCCAAAACAAGTTTGATTATAGTTTCGGAAAAATGTTTACAAATAGAAAATAGGATGAACACAAACACCTAGTTAAAACATTAAAATCGGTCCAAAGAAACACAAATCGACGACCCGCCGATGTTCTAATAGAAACAGTATAATTAATCAAATGATTAATCAGTGTGACGAATAAAAACAGGGTAATGACCCGTTTCCTCAAATCGATCGACATGACGTAATCAGGAATCGAATGCTAGTCATCGTGGTTGCATAGCGAGCTAGAATTATCGACTAATCTAATCGACTAAATAATATGTGCATTGACTGTTTTCATTTCATTACTTAGAAACAATCTTGAGGATTACCGCACTGTAAAACAGTGATCGGTGAAGCGCTTAGCTTATTAAAAACAAAAACATTGTTATTATGTAAAATGTTTAACGCTCACGTAAATAAGTTCGTATGTCCCAACTATGTTTGACATCAAGCCATCTTTTTTATCATTTTACCGAAAAATGGAACCAACTTCAACACTCAAAAGTGTGATAAAACTTGTTGAAGTCGGTACCATGATAGTTCAGAAGTAACTATTATTGAAATATTTTGTGCATAGTACCGACTTCGACAAGTTATTTCACACTTTCGAGTGACTTTTTGAAAAAAAAGCCACCATTTTCAGTGACCTTTGCTACTCACGATGTAACACTTTTCAGTTATTGGAGTGTAACTCAAAAACCGCTTAACCGATTTTGATGACATTTAAATGAGACCACCTCGGAAGTACTAGTAATCAAAATCGGTTCATAAACGACGAAGTTATCCGCAAACATACAATAAAAAATAGACGGTCGAGTTGAGAAACCTCTTTCTTTTTTGAAGTCGGTTAAAAAGACGACGCGCTTTTTGCACTCGCGGTGCACTTACCACCGCAGTTCCGAGTGAACAAACAAAATATTATATGTATACAATTGAATTTAAATATTTATTCCCATTTTTATAGACGTAGGATAACAAGAAAAAAAAGTCTGTCAGCGGATTAGGACCAATAATATACTAATGAACTACATTGTTTTGAAAATGTGTTATAAATATAGTTTTATGATAATCACCCGATCGATAAAAATAATACGCGCGCCGAACACTAACTATAGATAGGGTGGCGTCAGATTCTCGTGGGGTAGAAAAAAGTGAAAAGCAATCAGTGTGGCATAATTAGTGCCTTGTAAGTATGGGGCGCGTTACCATGGAGACGGCGTCAGTATCGACAGTGTAGCAGCCAGTATCACCATTTTGACGAATATTGGGGATTTTACGAATGCACTCTAGCATTCGTGTTAGACATACCTAGTTTTAAAGATATATTTTGAGAATCCCACTAATATTATAAATGTCAAAGTTTGGAAGGATGGATGGCTGCATATTTGTTACTCAATCACGCCAGAACGGCTTTAGGGATGAAATTTGGCACAAAGATAAATTGTAGTCTGGAATAGCACATAGGCTACTTTTATCTCCGTAAAATGTATAATTCCCGCGGAATAATTGATGTAGCGGGAAAACCGTAATTCACGCGAGTGAAACCACGGGGCGCTACTAGTACATAATATGTCGTGGTACTGAACTTTAAACCTTATGCTACTCGAGATATTGTTTGTTCTTACCTATGAGAACGATAGAAAGTTATAGAAGATTTTCACTTCTGAAATTCTTTTTTTGAATTAATCGTAGTTTAAAAATTATGCTATTCCTGTACTTAGAATCCAAATGTTTTCTAAACGAATTTTCGCTGAATTTGTCAAAGAAGTGTTACTGTCTATAGTGTTGATACCCGGTGCTTACCCACCACGTTAATTTCCAACGAAATTAATCGAATCAAGAATAGCTCGATATCGATTGTTGGTGATTGAAAGAAGTTTGACGTCACTATTTGCTGCCAGTATTTATAACAGTTTGTGGCTACATGTTAAGGTATTTAATATTTGTAATACAACAACGTATACTATTTATACAACTTACTATTTATACAACTATAGTGGTATAGATTAAAATACAATAAGCTTGTCATGAAGTAATTAATGCTATAACTTAATTAATTAAATTTAATGCACTTCATTAGCAGGCTTGCCCATGGTCACAAAAACAAAATGTATACTCCAAGAATGTCTTTGATTGGTGTGATTAATGGATTGAAAACCCTTTTTACACAATATTTAACATACAAAGAAACTTTATTACTTGCCCGACTAAATTGATTTAAATACACCTAATAACTATCCGGCTGGTTCTTATTTTTTAGGCATAACATGAAACTTCACCAAGTTCATTGTTGCGTCTAACCAAAATTAAGGAGGCCATCATTTTAACCGGCTTTTGTATTCAAAATTCGATAATTTATTGCCGAAATAATATAATTACGGTCGTCTGACGGGACGGATTGGCTTGGGCCGGAAACACCAAATTAAAGGAGAAATTAAACGGAAACATTTGGCCACCGCCGCTAGCAAGATGGCGCGTCTTCGACAACGGTTGCACAGTGAATGAGCTTCACACAAATCTAGAATAATTTGATCGTTCATATATGGACCCAACTTATTTCCTACTGGGTACAATTCTTTAGAGGTAAAAATGACCAGCTTTTAGTCATGTATCATCATCATCATCATCATCATCATCATCTCAGCCATAGGACGTCCACGGCTGGACATTGGCCTCCCCCATTGATTTCCACAAGGACCGATTGGAAGCGGCCCGCATCCAGCCCTTGCCTGCGATCTTAGTCGTAGGTCGTCTGTCCACCTGGTTGGTGGCTTAGTCATGTATATGACTACATAAACTTTTTTTCTTTTCTTTTTAATCTAGCACTAACTAAATGGTTTGAGAGGCAAAACTGTTGCTCTTGATCTTAATGGGAACCTGTGCAAGTTATATGCCTCAGATAAATACTATAGAAGTAGGAAGCATAATTTGATAGTCGCCCCCAGCGAACCCAATTAGCTCATAGGTCGTACCCCAAAGCTCGTAGGTCGAACCCCAAAGTCGAACTGTTGCTCGCTCTAATTTTCCCATACCACGAACCTTCGCCACACTCAATGCTCTTCTGGACGAATACCTGTGACATGTTCGCGGATGTATGAAAGGTTTGATGACGCAATGCTTAAGGTTTTGTAAAAGAGCTAATCATAGAAAAAGTAATGTACATGTGTAACATCCCATTGATACTTATTTTTGACATTTTAATGACTATTAGAATTTTTGTTATTTAATTTATTATTAAACATGTATAAGTGTTTGACATTGCTAATTTCACATTGTCATGAAGAGTGACATAAGTTTAGTAATAATTATTTTATTTACTGTGTTTTAACTGTTAATAATAATTTGTAGTTTGTGTAATTGGTGTTATATCTCTTATGCCATGCAAATGATTAAGTAAATTAAACTGAATGGAAAAACTATATAATATGAAAGAGAAAAAAATTAAGACTGTGGTCAATTTTAAACTTTACATAAATATTAATAATATAAAATTAGACTATACATAACGTGGGCTTAAACTATATTCTCATTTGATATTTTTATTACTATTGACATTTATTGTGACAAATTATGCAAGGCACAAGATCAGGCGGAAAAAGTAAAAAGTTTGGAATAAAATTAGTGAAACCGTAAGTCAAATCGGTCTTTATAAACTATCATGTGACTTTGGGCTTGCACACGGAACTCTTATTGAAAGATATGGTAGTCCTACTGTGTCAATATAAACTGTCCAACGACCGAAGCTCTTAAAATGCAGAATCTAAGGTACTATTTTTATTTCTACACTGGCCTTCGATTATCATGTCTGTTCAATTTATGGATTATAATTTTATTATTGTCGCGTCTAATTATTTGTTTACGCAGTAATTATGGATTATTGAAAACCGATAATTGATGGCAACAATAATTGAGAAAGCAATTTCAATGCGAATGAGGCCAATTTCCTCATATGGCCTCTAACTGGAAATAAATAAACCCTGTCTATACCCATACTTTAACCGTTGATTTTAATAAGTGTAAAAAGTAAGAGCAGGTACATTTTTTTATTTTTTATTTATTTAACATTCACACAAGGTCTTCAGGTCCCAAACTAGGCAGAGCCTGTACTATGGTAACCTGATGACTGATATATATACTTATATACTTATACACACCCAGACACAGGTCAAACAGACATGTTCATACACACAAATATTTGACCTGTCCGGGAATCGAACCCGGGACCAGCGGCTCAGAAGGCAGAGTGCTACCAACTGCGCCAACCGGCCAGTTGGTACATATTTTTTAACTTTCATCTTGTATTTTTTCATTGTTGAAATTACGCTTCAAATGTGTTAGAAAATATTAAAATAAAAAATACAAAAACATGTTAATAAGTAGGTACTTTCTTTTAATAATGCATTTAAAGAGAGTACTGGGTATCTTCTTCTTCTTCTTCTCAGCAATTGGACATCCACTGCTGGACATATGCCTCCCCCATATAGGGGGGGATTTGCTAATTCTCGCCACGCTTGGCAGGCGGGTTGGCGAGCGCAGTATGATTTCCGACCCTCGGAAGGCGCTGCTGCCCACCTTCTGGTTCGTGATCTCTTAGCCGACTCTTACGGCACCTATATATTCTGTACTGGGTGTGGTACTATTTAATTACCTACTTGTAAATAAAACTTTCAAAAATATTTTATCCTACGTTGTTTATAGCATTTCATTCCAAATTATATGATATCTAATTTGTGTCTCTATTTGTAAACACTTAAAATTCTTAATTTTAATAGTGCATAAAGGTATTGAAGAGTAGAAAACTCGTATAACTTTGCGAAAATAATTCGCCATTTCAATGTTTTATAATTTGAATTTACTTAACATTACTCTCTTAATGAAGACGAATCTAAAGACACCGAGAAAATATTATAATCGTATCAAAGAGAACGTAGGTAAATTAAGTAGTGTTAAATTCTCTTTGAAACAAATTTCAATACTTTCGAAATCGTGTTTAAGGTACTGTGTAGTGGATAATTTACTAAGAGTTGACAGCTATAACAAACAGATTACGAGAAAAGAAATCATATGATATTTTAAATATGTTATTTATATAAAAACAATAAAAACTTAATAAAAAATCCTGTGAGCGTTAAGATATCAAATGGATCTGACATCGCGTGCGCTGATGCCAATAGTCTGAGTGAGTTTTCAATTACTTTATAGTTCTACGAAATGGCTCAAAATATTGCAAAAACAGATAGTTTGTTTAACTTTCGCATTGGATGATTATAAAAATTGTTCAGCCTTTCGTTATTGCAATGCATAGTATGATTTAATATTGTAAATGAATAATAGGCAGGATCCTCTTCATATGTTTTATTAGAAAAGCCATTACAAGTACCTGTTACCACTGCCACTACAACTACAATGTACCACGGTTTGGTCAGGGTCACAGATTTAAATTAATCTTGATCTAAAGATGATGATGAATGTAAAGGACTATATACTTATGTAATCGGCGCAACCATTGCATTACAAAATATTGCGCAAAACTCATCGCAAATTGCGCCAGTTTAATGTGATACAATTTATAAATTCTCTAATTTAATATATTTATGCAATTTAAGACATGAAATTTTAAAAGTTCGTTATAAGTTTAAAGCACATGGGAAACAATAACAAATTAGTTATAAAAGCAGTTTGTTACATGACAACAAGTTTTTTTTATACTTGCTATAAGCTTACGTTTGACAACTGTGTCACTTGATGTTAAGTGATCACGTTGAAGTAAACAAATATAAGAATTAAAGGTGACCTAGGTGATAAATAAAAGATATTATGTACATGTGAAAAAAAGATTACACATTATGGACATACTACTTACAATCTTTCCAAATGTTCTTCAATACAATATAAAATACCCGTTATGCAATGAAAATTTAGATTCCATACATCAATGATTCTTACACGTTATACATACAAACATAAATTCACGTCTCTTTACCGTGGGGATAGAGAGAGACCACATTCTTCTAACAGCTACGATCCCGATATAATTCCTTTGTTTCATCCAGGCTCATCAGACTTTGATACAGGAGACCTGGCCCTTCCTAGAACTTCCTCAATATAATTTGGGAACGTTTGCCTGGGCCTTTCTTTTCCAACACTACCATTAACTTAACCAATCTTCTTTCGTCCATTCTAAGCTGTAGTCCACGCGGGCGAAACCGTGGGACCAAGTTAGTAATACATAAAAATAGGTAAAATTAGAACAGATTACACATTACACACAGACAATAAAGTTATACGAAATAGCATTTTCCATCCACGTAATATTATAAAGAGAACGATAACATGCATGAAACAATATTTTAGAGTGATAATATGCAATATTAATGTTAAAGTCTTAGACTTACCATAAAAGGAGAACCGTATGCACATGTTGTCATAGTAGTATCTAAGAAGTCTTTATTTGTAAACATACAGTCCACTTCAGCACTTAAGACGTATTTATGGTATGGACATATGGCCGTACCGGTACACTTCATTCAATTTAAATATTCATTTACCTACTGTAAAAAAATAAATTTGATAGTACATTAAGGTTAGAAGAGATCTCGATTTACTTGTTAACGAAAATTTCACTATGATATGCAATATTTTAGTAAATTGTAGCTTGTATTCGATATGTTGTATGACATTTTTTAAGACATTTGATGTTAAAAAAATTGAGGTTCAACATTTTAATTTTTATTAGTCATTGTTATTTGCTATTACATTATTCAAATGATCACAAAAAGTATGTTAGACATAAATAATTCAATTTAAAATAAAATATAAGGAAATAGCATGTGATTTCAGTCTATTATAACTAATAGCGCTACGCGGTTTCACCCGCGTGGATTGCGGTTTTCCCGTCTCATCAATTATCCCTCGGGAACTATACTTTTTCCGGGATAAAAGTAGCTAGTATTTTATTTCAGGGTCTAACCTATCTCTATACGAAGTTTCATTGTAATCGGTACATCCGATCGTGAAAGAGTAATAGAGGTTTTAGAATTATTTGTTTATCCCACGGCAACAGAAATTATTTCCAGGATAAAAAGTAGCTTATGTGTTAAACTAGGGTCTAAGCTATCTTCTTACCAAAATCGGTGCAGCTGTTTGAGCGTGAAGGAGTAACAAACATCACACATACAAACTTTCGCCTTCATTATAAAGTGGTTTTATTTTCTTGTGTATTTAAATTTCTGAGTGAACAATATTACTGTGATTACTGCGAATGAGTACAACAATATTATTGGTAATCACTGTTAAATAAAATCGAAAAATATTATATCCCTTTAGTTATAAATTGAGTAAATCGAGGTCTCAACCACTTGACTACAGAGCGCTCAGTGGCCAAAAAATAAATCATAATAAAAATAAATCACTGAGGTCCAAATGTGAAATACTTTCTAAAACAAAAGAGCATTGTTTATGCAAAAGTGCATTCCGATTCGAATACTTTTCGTCGCCTGCCTACCCTGTTCTTTTTTATTTATTCGAATAAATATTGACCCTCTCTCGATTTATCGATAACTTTCATATATAAAACCGTCGTGTTGGATGATCACGATCGTTGTTTTAATATGAACCGGCGGTGAAATATCGACGTTCGATGAAGTAGCTTTAGCCAACGATAAATATTGTGATTACTCTTTTATACTCGTTTTAAATTGAGAATTAACTTTTAAACCTATGAAAAGTAATGTTGCCAGTTATACATAAAATCCAAAAAGACGTCGTCATGTAAAGGAAAACATGTTTTGTTATTTAAAAGGTGAACTACCTGCAATTTAACATGTGTTAAAACATTCTACAAAAGATATTTTTAATCACACTCTTCGTCGTTTTTCTTACAAAATCAAGATTTATTCATGTTGCTTGATGGCTTGTAAATCACTCGGAGGCTAATTAAAAATGCCCTTTTCGAAATGCGAACCGCGCATCCTCCGAGTTGCTAACCTGTGAATATAATTTACGACATTTCGACGGTCATTCGTACATAAACTTTCTAATTTGCAGTTCAAAATGAATGTTGCAAATAAATCGGTCAATAATAAAAACAACACCTCAGGAAAACTATAAAAGTATATTGCCAACTGTCCATGTTCAATTTTGTTTTGACCACACCCGAAAGGCTGGCCGATAACCGAACCATAACGTCTGTCAAAGAAGCAATTAAAGGTGTTTGGTGTTGCCATAAACCAAGGATTAATTCCCGCTTTTTACGATTGAAAAAATGAAAAATCTGCACTCTGGCACGTATACTTGCGTGCTAGCGTTCATAATTCTGGTGTGTTCTTTTTTTAAATTATATGCTACCTTATTGGCACACGTTAATTTTGTACACGTATTTATCACCACTACACGCGCAGTATTCGGTTCCGATTACTTGACGTGATTCGCTTTTATAACTTTTTTACAGCTATAATTAAAATTTTGTTGTGATGTGATTTATATTCGTGCCTTGAATGTGTAGTAGTATTTTGATTCTATAATCATTTTATTATTACTGTTAATAATAGTTGGATGTTACTAAAAACTGATTTGTAATTAAGAAATTACAAAACAGAATTATAAGCTTAACTATGTGATAAAAAGCTACATTCAATGAAGTGATTTAAACGATATATTTACCTTGCTCGTGCACTAATCGAGACTAAAATATTCACTCGCGTTGCCTTGCAAATTGTGATTATCCGTCGAGGCAAGTCATTTATTTTTAAAGCTCGTAAAGTCTCACTTTTCAAGCAATAAAAGTAACATTTTAGTCGGACTGACGTGAACCGGGGTTATGGCATTCGTTTACTGAAAGCCTTTTCCATTATAATCACTCGTCAAATATAGTCGTGGCACTAAGTACGTCAGCCTAGAAAACTGTGATAAATACTCGAACTGCATTAACATAAATTAAGCACGGAAATGCAACACGCTTTCGAAAAAATAATAAACACACGTGAACGATTCACGGATTGCAACTTTTGCATATCACACGCGAACGTATTTCACATAATGGGCCGTTTTAGACGTAACAAAGCGGAATAAAAAAGTGGGAGAAATGAGATGAGAAAAGTTACGTTAAGAATATACGGAAGTTAATTAGAAACGGAACGAAAAACAACCGTAACTGGTGGCGAAGTTGGCCGGTCTAGCGCGGCCAATGGTACAAGGCACACACACAGCGCGGCGGAACCCTCACCAGCGCGAGGCATTTGCATACCGCCCGCCCAAGCTCGCGCCGCCGCCCAGCCTGAGAGACAGGGACGGAACAACGATATTACAGCCTTTGACACTTCACTTGTTCTAAATTTAAAACAATTTGACTTTTGAAAAACAAAAACATTATATATTTATTCAGTTTTATTTGTATATACAAGTTCGTATGTGTAATTAAAGGCAGGGATATATTCAAATTGTGTTTGAAAGGGTAGAGAAAAGGATGAAAGTAAATTTATCACCGTCGTGTCTGATATAGAGTCGGTTGATAAGTCGGGAGACAGTTCGAGTGAGAGCATGAATGGGCTGAGGAGCGTAATCCTTTGATGAAGCGAGTTGCACGTTTGTCAAAGGGCACAGTTAGAGAATCTATTTCTTATAATGTCTTCGTTTGCGGCGTCGGACGAAGTATTGAGTAATGATTAGATAATAAATTTGAATGACAGTGCTGTTTGTAAAATATTTATTAGTTATTTATTTATTTATTAACATTCACACAAGGTCTTCAGGTCCCAAACTAGGCAGATCCTGTGCTATGGTAACCTGATGACTGATATATATATATATATATATATATATATATATATATATATATATATATATATATATATATATATATATATATATATATATATATATATGTTACGTTATGCGTACGTTTTATGCTGTATTATGCTACATTATAGTATGCTTACTAAGAGACTGTGCTTGAGGGCATTTTAATTTTTCTCCAAGTCAGAGTAATTTGGTCTATATTACATACTTTATAATATTGTATTATACCACGAGTTTCATGCACTTATCTGTGATAGTGGCCTCAGGTAGACTAGAAAAAAATCGAATAGGTACATTATATTACAACATATACCTATGCATGATTGAATCTATAATTGAATCTGTGTATATTAAATTTGTTTTAATTTTTCAATTTACACTTTATGTAGTCGCGAAAATATAAGAAATTAATATATATATATATATATATATATATATATATACAGACTTATATACGTATACACACCCAGACACAGATCAAACAGACATGTTCATGCACACAAATGTTTGACCTGTCCGGGAATCCAACCCGGGACCAGCGGCTCAGAAGGCAGAGTGCTACCAACTGCGCCAACCGGCCAATACATTTATAATTCAATCAATAAAAAATAATTGTCCATGTTAAAGTATAGTTCTTGTTATGACATCAAATAAAAAAGCAGCCAAATAGTTTCGTTTTATGCTGTATTATGCTACATTATAGTATGCTTACTAAGAGACTGTGCTTGAGGGCATTTTAATTTTTCTCCAAGTCAGAGTAATTTGGTCTATATTACATACTTTATAATATTGTATTATACCACGAGTTGCATGCACTTATCTGTGATAGTGGCCTCAGGTAGACTAGAAAAAAATCGAATAGGTACATTATATTACAACATATACCTATGCATGATTGAATCTATAATTGAATCTGTGTATATTAAATTTGTTTTAATTTTTCAATTTACACTTTATGTAGTCGCGAAAATATAAGAAATTAATATGTATATATATATATATATATATATATATATATATATATATATATATATATATATATATAATGTCATTTATTTATTTCAACTTATAGTAACATTTACAGCAACGCCAAGGCATGCAACTGTTTATTATTAATTATGCCCAATACAAGATGATACTTAAAAAAAAAAACAATAATAAATATTTATTATCATTAGATACAAAACAAAAATATCAAGAAACGTAATTGCAGTCATTACAATTATTCAGTTAATAGCAAGTTATTTATTCTGTAAGATCATGTACAATAAAAAATAAGTCAAACGATAAGTCTACGTGTCGTCCCTCTAATGAAAACACACAGCAGACAAGAACATTGTAATTACGAAGAGTAAGAGATTTATTACACTAGGATAGGAAACTAACCACACGTGACCGCGGTTTCCATATAAGTATCCTATAACGCCAGTAAATACAAAGAAAACTGTGCCCTATCCAGCTAGTAATTAACGCCCATTTCCCTAAATGGAAAAACCACTTATGACCTCTCAATGTGGGTACAGACTTGCATATATGCATTCACAGTACGATGTGTGTGAATACCGAGAAAGTATAGACGGGGAGCCTTTGCCCCAGTTAATTACACATAGAAATAAGAGTGGTCAATTTTATTTAATAAAAGTGGTAATATTAAAAAAATAAATGTTGCCTTCATCGGTTTTACTTTGTATGAATATTAACGTCTTACTTGCCGTGAGCAATGGAATTTATAAACAATTATTAAATAAAGTGTACAATGGACACGATTAATACTAACTTTTTTTTTAAATGGACGCTTGTTTCCGATTTATTAATTTTTAAAAACTCCGTCATTGGGTTGGCATATTTGCATATACGCATTGGCCAGTATAGTGGATAATGGTGAATACTTCGTCGGTGTTTATCTGGAAAGACTTCAAAATGCCTATGCCAAGCCACCTGCTTGGCATGGTATTGGCAATTTGATGGGTTGACTACGGTGTGCTTTATAGTGAATATTGCATTGGTTGTTGAATGAACTATGCTACCCATAGTTCATTCAAACACTTCCAAAATATTATTTGTTTCACAAAATAATCTATGTGAATTTTTTAGTGCTAGTACACTAGTACTAGTAGCATGCTGTTAGACAGACAGATATTGGAGTGAGATTATATGAGATTGCTGTTTTCTATAAATGTTAAAGAACAATGAATTTCCAATACACATAGTTTTTTAATTTTTGGCGAATCTAATCCGTGTTTCAACTCTACAGTTTAAGTTTATAATTAATATAAACTGACAACATCTTCCAGACTATGCCAGTACTTAATTTTTGCGCAAAGCAAGTGCAAGCGAGGGGTCCGATCATTTACAAATAGTTTCTTGAGTGTGAGTGAGACAGATAATCTAGGGGTTTAATTAATGAACCTGGAAGCCTGCGCTCTTTATTGCTTTTACAGAATAGGAGTCTAGTCAGTGTTCCATTTCCATGGTCTCCTTACTACTATGTATATAAAAAAGATAAAAGATGTGCTGAATACGAGTTTTAGCTAAAACATTATCTGGTAGGTACAATTAAAATTAGCAAAGATTTTTATTTAAATTCGCTTTTTTTTAAAGATTGCGTTTGACTCCTGTCTCACCTGATGTTAAGCGACGACGCGGTCTAAAGTGGAGCACGCAAACATAGAAGGAAACTATTCACTCGCGACATAAAGACTCCGGGGTTGTACCTATCGGGACACACAGATTTGATAATTATTAATTATTTTTTTATTTTTTACTTTGTTGTAGAATATGTCAAGATCTGGATATTGAGAGATTATATCAGTGGTGAGTTTGATGGCCCTCGCGGTGGGAGAATTTTTAGCTCTAACGATGTGGAGATACGCTGGCGGCTCTAAGAGGCGGTAAGGACGGCGTGGACCAAATAAAGCGCATAAGATGTAAATTCCATGTGTTAATTGAAAAAAAAAAATTGTGTTTAGATGTGTTACTGACTTTACAGCTGTGTGGACGGCATTCGGAGACGTCGACGCTTATGGGAGATTCCACAAAGAAAACACAGGAATGGAAAGACATAGTTTTTCTAAAGATTTTATCATACTACTTAATTATATCAATATGTTAGACGCAAAGTTACATATGTTACTCCCCGACAAATATAAATACAACTGATGAAATACATTTCACATAATATAGACTAGTAGTTTTTGAGTTTATGACAAACAAACATACATAAAATACAATGTTTTCCCTGTATTATATTGTAACATACATTTTTCTTCTCAGGAGGCAGTAGAAGATGCGTTCATACTGTTTGCCGAATTTAGATCTCCAGACTACTATTGTAAAGGTATACATGTATTTTAGATTAGATGGCAGCAATGTATAGATAATGAGGGTAAATATTTAGATTCCATAAATATGTTACATCTTTTTTAATCACGTGTCAATTTTTTAGTACAAATCGGCAATTTCATACTTTAACTCCTAATACTTCTGAATATTGGGCATTTCAGTACCTATAATGATAGTAAAAATCTGTATAGGTGAATGTGTGTTCAGGCCGCTGTTCTTGAGAAAAAGTGAACATTCTAGGACTGGATTCCCTTTTCGACCACATTGGCCCTAATTCTGTTAATAACTATATTTGATAGCTTATATTCTATTTGCACTAAAATTTAAATTCGTACATCTCCATACAACGCTATCGCTAATATTAAACGAGTGTTATTCGATTGCTGGCAAATTGCGGGTAGTTTTAGTAGGCACTAAATAAGTGGCGACTTATTTTACCTAAAACTACCTGTAGACGATGGTAGGGTATTATATACTAAATATACTAGTATATTTTTTTGAAGCGAGTTTGGACCCTGGTTAATTCCCTACCAACGGTTTCAGCTTACGGTGAACGTAACACCGTTATCAATTTCTCTTGAGAGTTTGTCCTTGAGAGCCAGTAAATATTCTAGGGTGATTACATCTTCGTCCACATCGTCACTGACCATCACGTGAGATAGTGGTCAAACGCTAGATCTATAAAGTATATATTGACTGGTCGGTTGGCGCAGTTGGTAGCACTCTGCCTTCTGAACCGCTGGTCCCGGGTTCGATTCCCGGACAGGTCAAACATTTGTGTGTATGAACATGTCTGTTTGACCTGTGTCTGGGTGTGTATATAAGTATATATATCAGTCATCAGGTTACTATAGCACAGGCTCTGCCTAGTTTGGGACCTGAAGACCTTGTGTGAATTTTGTCAAAAAAAAAAAAAATATATAAAACACCAGCGCGACAGCCTCAAGCTTGATCTGCCATCAAATAATTCAAGTGTGTTTGAATGTCAGTAGATCTTTGATTAGAGCTTCACTGACCATCAACGAAAGTAATAGTGGTCAAACGCCAAAAGAAAACATGTTGTCGGTAATATTAAACTCATGTACGTAGCGGTAAATACCTAAATGTGGGGAATGTTTTCTTAATTTCACCCCGCTGCGTGCGACCGTGGTAGAAAACTATAAAACAGTACCATAGCTTCCTATAATACTTCAGTTGTAGTCGCCAAAATTAATCGAACAGGATTGAACTTTTAAAATAGTTACATTAAGAAATAGCCCGCTGTAGATTGAAAAGGCCCATATAGGCACGCTATGCAATCTTTAAAAAAAAAAAAAAATTAAGCGTTTAAACATTTCACTTGATAGTCAGTGATAGGGCACTGAGTACGTATCGATTTCAATGACAGCCAATCTCACGTCACGTATTGTAGTAGTAGGCCGTCCTCCTAACTAGTTGTTTACCAACTTACTAAAAAGCAAATTTAATTTTGTATAAAACGATACGCTTAAACAAAGTTATTTAATCTATTTTATATTTGTACATGGTATAACAGGAAGTAAAAAAAAGTCTAAATTAAAGTCTGTTTGTCTGTTTATCCCTTAACACAACAAGCCCCACACACGCACCACAATATCAACTGCGCAAAAGGTTTGGAAGTGGGTTTCACCATTATTAATTTTTTTTTCGATATGTTTAAATGTTATAAGTTGTAAGGTTGTAAGGTTGTTGTAAGGTTATGTAAAATTGTGTATATAATATAAATTACACCCATGCCAAGCCTATCCGACATATGCAGTAGCACATAATTTTGTATACTTCGTAGATTCAACTTTTGTAAAAGCTGACGTACTGTGCGTATAGTGTGTTAGCGGTTAAGAAATTAAGAAAATGCGCCAGTCGCCCGTCCGCCACTTAAGGGCGGTAGCTTAACTAACTGTATTGTCTTCAAGATGGTTTTTGCTGTAATAAAAACTAGTAATTCTGTTAATAAGTGTAATAACCTGGGATGTCCTCTTTTGTTAATATTAAATATGGGTTTCCTCGATTGACTAAACAATTTTCGTGAAACAATATATTGCAGGCACCCGTACATATAGGAGTTCAATTCTGGGTGTGTATTTGTATTTAAGTATATCTATCAGTCATCAGGTTACCATAGCACAGGCTCTGCCTAGTTTGGGACCTGAAGACCTTGTGTAAATGTTAATAAATAAATAAATAAAAATATAAAAAAATCTGGGCCGGTACCCCACGACAAACTGCTATTACCTTAAAAATATATGAAAGTTAACAAGTAATATCTGCGTTCAAGATATCTTTATTTCTCGTAAGAAATCATTTCACTCATATGAGAATATAAACAAAAGTGTATTTATTTAAGTTATCTGGACATCTGAACAACTGTTCCATTTAATCGCCGTCCCAGTACATCCCTACATCTTGCACTAGATAAACTCAAGAGTCATATTTTAGTGGAATGCAATTATAACTGGTCGAGGGTGTCACACGACGTCTATAGGGGGATCACACATGGAAAAACACACACTTACACTCAAATATTTACACGCAGAGACACGTCAGTGTTGTTCTAGGGTTGTCAAACTAACACGGCACCGACGTTTAAAGACCAAAGGTGAACATCATAAAGTCAGCTAGGGTTTATAGTATTATTTAGTATAGATACTGTTCTACTATTTAGAATTTTATTCGTTTAAAGTTATTCAATAACAAGAATGCTGAAATAATTTATACTTATCTTGGAGTTTTTGTAATTAATATAACAGAAATGTATAAATGCTCGGTAGAAACAATCTTACTATTAAATAAATGCATTTAAAAAACAGGTAGTTAAAATTAATATTACTATCTGTCGAGAAATAATCTTATTTGTAAGCAAATGGAGTTTTGGTTACTTATAAAAAAGAGAATAATTTTCCGCCGTGGCAACCCTATGACTATACGTGTAACCGGACGTCACCCCTAAGGATTAGTCGCGTGGCTGTGAGATTACCACATCGTCCGCAATGAAGAATTACCGATTGCAATAAATAATTAACTGAATAAAGAACTTTAATTAGAACAAACATTCTCATCATCATCATCATGTCAGTCATAAGACGTCCATTGCTGGACATACGCCTCCCCCATCAATTTCCACAAGGACTGGTTGGAAGCAGCCCTTTCCTGCGATCTAAGTCAGGTCGTCTGTCCACCTTTTCGATGTTCGTCTAATGCTGCGTTTGCCAGTCCGTGGTTCCCATTCGACAACCTTTCGACCTCAGCGGCCATCATTTCTTCAAGCTATGTGCCCTGCCCACTGCCACATCAACTTGCTAATCCGCTGAGCTGTATCCAGTGACTTTCGTTATTCTATGTATCTCCTGATTTCTTCGATCGAGTAGAGGAACCCCGAGCATAGTCCTCTCACAAACGCTCTACAATCAAATTAATCTAAGTTTTTATTAAAATTTGCTATTGGCTTAACGCATATATTTCATACGAAATTTTAATTAAAATGTACAACTGTTCAGGAAAATATCAATATGATTGTAAAAACTGTTTCTAATCCCGTCGCATGTTCCCGTCCCCATATTCTTGTGGGATCGATATAGTTTTTTTACAATAATAATTTTTACCTCCTCTCCACCAACCTCTTTGGAATCTCACCTCAATAAAGCCACATTTACGATTAAGTTTTATGATATTTTCAAATAGCAATTTGAAAAAATCGACGTTTATAATAGATGTAGGCTCAAAGCAATAAAAGCAAACAATGAAATAAAACAAATAATTCAATAAATTATTTTTCCTAACTCAATAGTTAGGAAAAATAATTTATTGAAGACGTAACAAGTGAACGGTCGAAAGATTTTCGGCAAAATCGTTCATTAATGCATGAGTTAATATCGTTTTATTATTTTTAAAAAAACAGGGCAGCTTGTAACAATATTCTCATTTTTATGTATGCATCATTCTAAATTTACGCCAGAAATGATAAAGGAACTTTAAACTCTAAGGCAATGAGTAAATTGTTTATAATTAAATAATTATAATTTTCTAAACTTTGTAATTTGGAATTAAGACGGCATCATACTAACAATTGTTATGCTTTAGCAATTAAATTAGGATAATATCATAAACGGACGGTATTCTGTAGCCCTGGGTTCGAATGCCAATATTAGCCAAACTTTAACCTAAAAAATTTGAATGTAACTTCTGCCTAGCATGTTATGTGCAATTAACTATAAAAGTCCAATGTCATAATGTTTATAAAAGCGCTTATTTCATAAACTGCATGAATGCAAGTAAACTACGTACAGAAACTAAACGATTTACACTATATATCAAAATGTTTATACACTAATTTGAATCCAGAACATAAAATATCTAAAACAGGCAACAATATGTTACTTACTCATAAGAAAATAATCCAAAAAGTATATTTTCTCTGCGACACTTAGCGATGATATTAATTTAACATATTCAAGTTCATAACTCACGTAATATTCTCATAAATAACGTCTTTATAAATAACAGTAACCGGCGGACAACTTTTGTTTACATTTCAGATGCAAAACGTCACATGTACCCCCAGTTTTGACAGATGATCATAAAGAACTACACAAGCGCGCACACATTTACATACGCATGGACACGTCGCCACAGAGCGGATATTGCGCGTGTGCGTTTTCGATAAGGTAGAATACGCGAATAAAAGATTTTTTTGTCAGTTTACCGGCGTTTTTCAGCACGTGTTTCGTGTGTCCATCACACAGTTTGCGTTAGTACTGACCACGGCTTAGGGCGCCCGCCATGCGGTATGCGTGTGTGAGCTTTTCTGCACGCGATCTTCGAGCTTATACGGTTGGGGCGTGAGCGTGTGTGCGTGCGCTCACTTGTGGAAGTATCAGGCTAGACTCATTGACTGGCCCTTATTGTATGAATGTGGAAAAATTATAGTGTTTGCCTGAAACAGCGATGCGTATTGTTTATGGTCCTTGTGCTGTAGAGCACTTAAGTCTCCCAATTTGCGGAGGACGTTAATGTCCCAACGCTTTGTCTTCGAGCACATTACGTCTTACAAAGTAGCGTAATTAAAACTGGCCAGTTTTCGCTGGACAATGTTAATATCTTTTTTGCAGTACTTAATGTCCGCTTAATGTACTCTCCATAATATTTGGCAACGATAATGATAAGTTAGGATTTTTTTCACAAATAAGAGTCTAGGCTTAGTCATCCTCTACTATATAATTATACTAGTGGTGTGTGTTGACTGTCACGTACCAACGTAAGTCCCGATACGAAGGTACAGATTTTACAATCCTTGGGCATAAATTAATTATAATTTTAATATTAGTAAAGCGAGTTCATTTGATGAACTTGACAACACGTGATATAATTGTCTCATTTTTAATTTAACTCCTGTTATGTGCTCTCACATGTCTTACGAATTAGGAACCATGAATGAAAACGACGGCGACGACAGCTTCGTGCTTGTGGGTGTCGGCCGTGAATCTCACAGTCGCTGGTTCGGTCCCTGGCTTGAGCTCTCGGTGTAAGTAAACATCGTTATCAAATCACAGCATGATGGTGGGCAACTTTCCAAAACCCACCGTGTTCAGGTGGCTATAATCCTTGAAAGCTAGCTCGAGGTCTTGCGTTCACTGTCGACCACATTGTCATGTCGGGTCCATTTCAGACAAACGTGATGGCTGTCTGATTTGATTACCATTGATGTTTCTACAAGGTATTGTTATTCGGCTATTTCTTTTTGCACTAACACATTTCTTGTGATACTAGCCAGCATAATACATAGCAATAGACTATGTCTGATCATGAATAAATAATTTAAAAAAAAACATAGGAAAACAAACAACGTTTTTTGAAAGCTAAATATGTCTCTATGTATAGATAACTTATCTTAATTTGTATTTATAATTATATATATTTACTCCACACATCTAGATGTCATCCATTAACTTTTGTTTTGTTAACTAATTAGGCTATTTGTGGAAATTTATAATTGCCCTTCAGTGAATGTTTACTTATCATGTTTTATCGGCTAGCTGTTAATTTCCCTAAATATTTAAAATAAAATAAAAATAAACACTTTTTAATATTAGCATTCTAGGTCTAGCGTGATAGCATCTTCGACCACATCGTCACTGACCATCAAGTGAGATAGAGGTTAAACGCTAAATCTAAACAGTATAAAAAAAAAGCTGCCACTGAGACCTACTATCCTACTTTTCTCTTAGTTGACAAGACGTTACGCATGTATGCATTTTTGAATTGTCACACAATGTCAAATTGTACATTCAGTATGTCTACATACGACACTTAACAAATAATGCAATACCGAATCATCGAGAAACATTAATCAAGAAATAGTGAAAACAACATAAATACATATATCATCTGCAGTCAAAACTTGGTGCTTGCATTCTTAAAGTTGAAATTGCACATTTATCACGTACGGCCAACAATCTAAAACCCTACCTCCTTACACCTCTATCACAGTACAAGCTCTGACTGTTATTTGGATCTCCGATCATTTGTTAAGCTATCTCACTGTGACAAGGTACAATAAAGCAGTGTTATTAAGTCTTTGTGTGTACAATCATCCAAGAGATGGTCCATTAAGAGATTTTTCTGAATCGTAAATCTCACTTCGCTTCATCTGTGCGATACTGCAGATATGAAGTAAACACGATCGCGGAATACGAGTATGCTTGAACATACATTGTATTTATCATTGAAATATCATTTTGAAAGTAGAATATAGTAGAAATAAAGTCATAATCGCAACTTTTATGAAGTATTCCATCTAAGATTAGTTTACAATAAAACAGGCATCACGAAATTGTTCAACAGTTTATTGCTGATGAAAACAACAATATAATTTGAAAGTTATACACGAGATTCGAAAAAAATGATACTTGATGAAACTTGATACTTTTACTAAAATAATCGAGTTTTAAACGGACTTTTTTTTGCAAAATAATGAACAATAAAAAAGTACTAAAAATACAAGTACAATATACATACACACGAATTTTCTAGATTTTGGAAAGTTAACACGCATATCACTATTACTACAAAACGTTGGTTAAACTATTTATTCAATAGAACTCATTACGTTTTTAACATCTTTACGTACTAAATGAATTAGGTATAGGTACATCTGAGTATGCAATAAAAGTCTTATATATCTGTGGTAGAGTCTAATATTGGAAAAAAGAGAATAGAGGTTTTTTCACGTCTCTTAAACCTATCATACATTTCTCGGTAATTATTACTTGGTTCGTTTAATTGCTAGTTGCGTTCTGTACTTACGTCATTGGTCCCCGCCCCAACGTTTAATCTTTAAGTACCCGCGCTTTTATGTTTTTGAATAAAGAATCTCCCTTTTGAATCTTTTGTTTATGGCCAGTAAGAAGGTTTGAACTGTGTTTTGATTGAGCTATTGAGTAGAGGAAGTAATTAAGTGATTTTGATTGTTTATTTTATTACTGGTAGTTTATATATGGGATGCAACGTTTAAATCCTATAAGAGTTGGTTTATATTTATTGGTTAAAGATTAGCGGCTGGCTACAATTTTTTTGCGGACTGTATGTTTGTTGCCATATATAATATTTGATATAGTATGCTTTCTAGTTTGTTGAATTATTTATTTTGACTTTGGAGCTTGGAGGAAGCTCAGGAGGAAACAAATTAGACTTTATCTTACAGATTCCACAATAAAAAGGCATAAAACTCATAATTCTTGCTTATATACATAGTATAATACGTAACCTTGTACCATATTAATATTAACCAAATTTTATATATAAATATAATAAAGCCCAGTATAGCAAACCGTTGATTGAGATAAGTTTCTAGAATATTAAGCATGCATTACATATGTATTAATGTATGTATTATGTACCACGTGTGTAATTTTTACTGTATATGTAGATATTTCTGTCAAGGATTACATATTTGTGCCGTTAGAGAGTTTTAGCATTCAGCAGATTATAGAACTAATCTTGAAGATTATTACACTCGGTGTGAGTGTAATTGTGTAACCGCACTAGGATTACCCGTATCGTGGGCGGCATGGACACATACAATTACGTCACACAAGCATCCAAGATCCGAGACAAACCCATGCCTATCATACAAATAACCCCTTTTACCCCTGCCGGGCGTCGAATCCAGGTTCCCGGGGACCAAAAGTCTTGTTACTGACCAATGAGCCACGGCGCCGTCAAAGTATCGAAATACTGCATCCCTACTTGCTGTTTAGTTTCATTTGCCAAGTTATTTCAACACACTGTATCGACGCCGGATTTTCGGTACTAGTCGTAAACTGATGGCGGTCACAAGTTATACACCTTTACGTAAATATGTCTCAATTTTCGAGATCATTTAAAATATATTCTATGGAATCAAATACAGTGTATAAAGTGTTCTAATGACTCAAAACATGTGTGTATTTGACGCAATAAAATATATCAGTGTAAAATACAAACAGTAAAAATATAAAAGTATTCATCAAATTCTCGTTTCACACTGTAAACCAGTACTTAAACTTATTGTAATAAACATAAACCAGTTACATAAGTACAGAAATTAAATAGAATCATCGCCATATGGCATGGTGAGGCCGGAAGTGCGTATCGTCTGTCAGCCCTTTGAATATTATAATGAAACGTTCTCATTTTCTTTACTGACCATTAACAAAAGAAGACAATAAAGATACTGACGCTTGACGTGGGCTCATCCGGAGGGTTCTTGCGGATTTTGAATTTGGAACGCTTCGCACTCTTTTGTTTGCTTTTAAATTCTTTGGTATATTTTGTCTTTGCTGGTGGAAAATGTCGAAAATGGTTTAACTTTTGACGCTCTTGTGGTATTCTTTTGCGTTTTAATAATGTAAATCTTAAGTTTTAGGCTCCTTACAGGATAGAAGAAGGAAGAAGCCTACGAAATGTCTTATTTGTCAGTCAGTCTACTGAACAATAACAGGTCACGGATTGAGAAGAATTCTGATATTGTGTCTAAATTATCATCTCTCCTATTCACATAATTATCCAGAAAAATGTATTGTATAACCGTACTGATGACGCGCATGGGATACGCCGAATTACTAAATATGTGATAGTTCAAACAACAAGAAACATATAAAAGCTAAACTCATAATTATAAATTCATTTGTTGGTAAGTAAGCTATCGCAAAATTTTACACGCGCGTTGTTTTATTACTAACTTGAAAGTCAAATCAGGTATATACCTGTTTAAAAAGAATTCCTTCAAGCAAATTGTTGCTATAAAATTGTAGATATACGCTACTGGTGTTTAGTAAAAAGTCTATAAATTCTCATATTTCACCTCCAGATAATATATGTACCTGGGTAATGTAGGTACCTAGAGATAATTCGTCTGCTTAAGAATGGCATGTTTTACTGCGTAACACGGACAATCGCGACGCGAGAAGTTTTACAACGAGGGCGGTTAAAAAGCTTCGTACTAAAGTGGACGGCTATCACACCGTACCGATCGCTTACGTTGTTGAGGCCATTGATAGGCTTAAGGCTTTCTTGCCTATTTGCAGACAAAATTCATGATTTGATCATATGGCGAACATCTCTGTTAATTTTGTGGGTGCATGACGGCCTAAGACAAGCTGTTCTAGAGGGGTATAGTGCGGTGGAATTGTTCGCAAAGAGTGGTTCAGAAAGAGCGTCCGTGACATTGTCCTGCCTGTCGCTTTCTTACCTTCTCTTCTGTAGCCCTTCTGTATTTCTGTAATTCTATACTATAATTTATAAAAAAAATTCTATACAATGTTTGCTTATTATCCGGCTATATTCCTAAACAAGTACTCCGTCCATTATTTACATAATTAGGTACGCAGAAATTAATACAGGTGCAGTGTGGGCACACAAATACAATACAAATTGACGGGGTGCGTGCGGGCGGTAAGTTCTATGGAAGTTTCCACAGTATCCCTCGTAACCACCGACAATTGCAATGCAGCGAAAATATTATTAAAAAGATAAAAAATGCGGATTTGATAGAAGGCGGTGCTTATATTGAGAATCAATTGCCTTATGCCGCGCCTCCGTTATGAAAGATTATAGACATTCAGAATTTAGTTTTATCAGACATATGGGGTAGATTTAGTATGCTTACTTTATTGTGAACTTCATAACGTTAATGTTGTAGTTTTGATATGAATTTCAAGACAAAATAAGTTTGTATGTTTATTTTACTGACAGTCAACGATAGCCTTATCTACGAAAATGACTTACTTATTATAATCCATGAGCCCGCTCCAAAATTGCCTACGTCATATGACATCACAAAATGCATGGCACACGGTCGGAAAAGTTGTGCTGAGCAAGGATCAGATAATTATAGAACCCAAAATTGCTCGGAAGTCTGAAAAACTCCTTCACTTCCGATTAAAATCATTTTTTAAGGAAATTCGGCTGGATATGGCTTGGCAGACTTATTTATTCTTAAAGGCACTCCCATGCATTTTATCATGATGTCATATTATGACGTAGGCAATTTTGGAGCGGGCTCACGGACTATTATAAGATTGGAGTTTATAAACACTTATACAATGAACTGTAATAAATACTAGATAATAAGATACATACTATTAAATGCAATGGCTAATGTAAAATTTTAGTTTAATAAAAAAGTTTACTTGTAAGTTTCTAGTTAAAAGTACTTTTTGCCCAATATATTATGTTGTTGAAACTTATCATTCTAGAATTAAATTTGTAGTCTCTACTTTACAGTATTTTAATTATTTTTTTTAAAAGGTTTGTATTTAACCTTTAGCCATCCATTGCAAACATCTTGATTCCAGAATAATTATTATATGCACATGCGAACGGACATGTATACATGTGCATACGTGTGTCACCAAATTATCTGAACATGATTTTTAATTATTTTTGTCACGATACGAAACGGTCTGAGAGCGTCCCCTTTTAAAATTGAAAGTGACGTGTGCGCTGTTTTAGTGCGCAATCGGCAGGCCAAAAGTCGTAAATCAAAGTTTTAGTGTCGAAATGTTGGGATGCTTCGGCCACTGGGGTGGCCGGCCTTAAGGCTTGACCATTCGCTAAATAGTCAATTTTGTGTCTTTGCAGCTTATTTTGTTGAGTCCTACGTGTCTAATAAACTTTCAAAAAATACCAGTTATAAGAAAACGTCATGAAGGTTAATTCTAAGTGGACAAAGTTTGATTTCATTTAAAAGTTAATTTACTAGTGAAAAAATATTTTTGAGAGACAATATTTTTCCTTTATGAAAAATTTTCGCCGTAATGACAAATCTGCTTGTAACTGCGCCTTACACCAAACGAAAGGAAATTAACAAGTGTAAAAATGTGATTAGTAATTATTTTTTTGAGCACGTAGGTTATCTGTAAAGTACATATTTGTGATATTGACGTGATAAAGTTTTATAAATTGATGAATAGGTACCAGCAACACTCATGAAAAATAGTAACGTTCCGCGTAACGTTCCACCTGAGTTTTGTATTACATAAAATAATCAAAGTCAAAGTCAAAGTCAAAGTTAAAGTCAAAGTCAAAGTCAAAGTCAAAGTCAGTCAAAGTCAAAGTCAAAGTCAAAGTCAAAGTCAAAGTCAAAGTCAAAGTCATAAATGATTATGACGTTATCACGTAAATCTATCGTCCGCAAATCGACTTTACAGACAACCAATATTTTTTTAAACCAATTTGTCCCGCGCTTGTCTGCCTGTAAGCCCCGCGAGTCTCTGTGATGTCATCGGTGGCTGTTAAGCCCTTAAACATTTTTACGCTGTCATATAAAAATGTAAGAAACAATATGACATTTGGCCAGTCGTTGGGAACATTTTGACTATTGTTCAGTGACGGATGGAAATGACGGACGAATGCACACGATGACATTGTTTACTTACAATGTTGATTAATTTATGTGTGAGGGAATATGTTTTCAGTAGCTGACGTTCAAGTTTTTTTTTATAATCCGTTCTGGTCCTCATTTCATGTGTTGGTCCTCATTCTTAATGTTGGTCAAGTTTATTATTTTTCAAGTTCGAAATTTGTAGTAGGTACCTACACTAACTATCTACGGATAAAGTAAGTGTAATTATTGTGTATGCTCCATTTCACTGTTTTTCGAATAATTTATTTAATTTTTAATTTTGAGTACAAGTTCTACTAGTGGAAGAAGTTGTTTCTTTAATAATTTGAACATTTCAAATTATACACGTTCCACTGAATTATTAGACACTGTCACGTTTTTTTTATAAACGTTTTAATATTATGTATTCTTTAGATATCCAACAACACCAACACATACCTGTTGTATAATGACTGGCCGGTTGGCGCAGTTGGTAACACTCTGCCTTTTGAGCCACTGGTCCCGGGTTCGATTCCCGGACAGGTCAAACATTTGTGTGTATGAACATGTCTGTTTGACCTGTGTCTGGGTGTGTATATGTATATAAGTATAATATATATCCATCATCAGGTTACCATAGTACAGGCTCTGCCTAGTTTGGGACCTGAAGACCTGAAGACCTTGTGTAAATGTTAAATAAAATAAAAATATTTGAAGTTATGTTCAGCCGCCTGATTGATGCTAGCTCTCTCTCGGTAACAGCTATATATTATCATGTAATGCTTTAAGAAAGAATATCAAATGTCAACTCATAGGTACTTGAGTATTTTGAAGTGATCTTAAATTTTACATCTAAAAAAGATAAAATGTCAAAAAAATATTATAAACGCAAATGGTTATACGCTTTATCCATATAAAATAACTATTGCGTGTTGCTGTCAAAAGTAACATAATTAATGACTAATTACTTTTTACACTAAAGACACTCAAGCTATTTTGGTAGCTACCCAACCACCTGAAATAAATGATTTATAACCGAGATACGGCGAAAATTATCGTGACTCAGTTAATTTAAACATTTATTGCCTTTGGGTTTATGACAGTTAAACTATTTCTGGTAACTTCCTGCTTGTTTATAGTAACTAGTATTAATTCTGTGTTCCTACGATTATCGAAAGTATCCAAATCTACTCGAGCTTATGATCGATCTAAGTGAAATTGTACGCAACATTTGACTGGAATATGAGTAAATCTTATCGAGAGACCGGAGTGCGAATATCTATCAAAATTATGTTGCTTCGAGTACTATCGTTCGTCACAGAGAATTGAAATGTGTGCAATCAATATATTATGCATTATTCAATTGTTTATACGATGACGACACGATCAATTTACGTCAGCTGTTCTTGCTACAGGCACAAGCACGAATAACTATAGTAATCTTAGTGCAGTCGTTATGTCCTCAGTACTAACTGTCGTATACCTAGAACGACTCTGGCATAGAAAATCGTGATTGAGACCTAGTAGACTCACACGCATGGGGGCGATCGAGTCTAACGACTCTCGTCCCCCACAAGAGTGACTGTGACTCTCTGTCCGTATGTGATTGAGTGTAAACGGTTCTTGCGCACGCGTAGGATCGAGTCGCAGTCGTCTGAAAAACCCGGCTGTAGCAAAGATTCAAGATTCAAGAATCTAGAAGTTAGTTAGTTTATTATTTTATTGTAAACAGAACGTAAACGCTCAAGTCACTTACAATTGCGAAAACAAATCAAACCATTTTATTTGTTCCTTTTTCTCATTAACTCATATTCACACTTCAATTTCAACATTGTATCCGTTTTAATAACAACAATACAAAAGCGAGACATCAACAGACATCGCATTAATGAGACGAACAGTAAAGTTCATATCAAACGTTTTGACTTGTTGAAAGTAAGAAACAGAACCACATATTACAATACAGTTTGTAAAAGTGTGATCAATGAATGTAAACCGACTATTGTTCATTCTGCGCCTTTGCATTATACTTCAAAGCAGTTGGAAAGTTTGGTTCGCGCTATACAAAAGGCAATTCGAGCGATACATTTGCCCTGCGGTCAGTATAACATTGCCGTGAACGCGTTGCGGTGATATGTAACGTGTTTTTATAATTAATATCGGTTAAGAGCATAGTTGAACATATCAGCGGTTTCTTAATGCAAATTGAGGTGCATAAAATAATAAGACAATTGTGGAGAAGGCTTAAAATGTTGCTGTACTTGTCTAGACTGTGCTGTACTGTGCTCTATAAAATATGATTTAATTTTAATTTAAACCCTATCAAACCTAAAATTGATTGATTTATTTAGTCACAATTAAGTCACAGTCGCCGTGCGCGCCACTCCGTGGCAGACGTATTTGTTCGACCTCGGTCTTAGGTACGTCTTGTAAATTCAAGTAAATTGAAAATGTCGAATACGTTAAAGTGTAACGTGTGCAATATCGTCATTGACGAAATGTTAGCGTATATTCAGAATAAAATCTCGGTGATTGATGAAGAAACTCTTGTGAGAATATGTGTGCAATCATTTACGAGTGATGAAATTAAAACATCTAAGTTTTTGCTATTTGAATCCATCCCGACGGATTTGCGAAAAATCGAACGAAAAAATAAAGGCAAGCAGGACAGAGACTTAGCAGATATTATTAACTTATTTAAATCTGCAGAACCAGATACTATTCCTCTGTTTTGTGCGCGCCAGCTGGAGAAGCTCCCCCCGCTTCTATGGGATCATTATGATAGTACGCAAATGCTGAAGGATTTACAGCGAGTAAAAAATGAAATTGAAAACTTTAAATCGACGTATGCTACTATTAATGACCTAAAGGAATTAAAATCGGAACTTCAGCGTTTTAAAAATGAGTTATTGCTCTCGTCTTCAACATGCAACGTGAATACGAAAAGGGGAGCCTGGATTTTAGATGGCTGTCCAATGGAACACCAATTACTGGTTAATGGGGCAAACAACTCTGCCATACGCCAATACGACATCAAAAAACCGTCTGCTGATGACACAATCCAGAACATTTCTCGAAATGAATATCGAGAAATAGTGCAGATACGTGATGCCAAACAACAACAACGCGGTAAGTCATTGACCTGCGAGCAACCGGTTCTAGTTAGTAATGAGAATGCGGGGCGTAGCGAGTGTGGGGGACGAAGCGCGGGGAGTAACACGCGTCAGCCGCCCAGTCCTCGCAACAACACCATTTCTAAGCATGCTGTAGTGACTTCACCTATTCTTATCCCAACGATTACTCAGAAGACACGTCCGCGTACTAATAGCGATACGGGTGACGCCTGCATGGTGGTAAAAGAATGCAATGTAGTGAATTCAGGTGTGGTAACAGAACCTGTGCTGTCGACCAAGGATATAGATAGTTGGCAAACAGTAGGTAAACGAAAAAGACCTTTGAAATATCGTTATCAGGGCAAGTCTGGTATTGCAAGAGATACGGAGTGTAATTTTAAGGCAGCAACTAAAAAGATTCCCGTATTTATCACAAATGTCCACATTGACACCACAGAGGACGATATAGTTTCATACATACGGTTGAAAACACACGAGACCGTGTCCTTACATAGAATAGATAGCAAAAATCATAAAGGTCATAGTGCATATAAATTCTTCGTAGCCGAGTCAAAGCTGTCAATGTATCTGAATGAAAAGCTCTGGCCCGAGGGAATTATATTCAGGCGATTTGTCAATTTTCAAAAAAGGAGTACGAACAGAGGTTACTCTGTAAACGGCCAGTCTAAACAAAATAATGGATAGGGACGTTTTGAGATTCGCTAGCTTTAATTGTAAAAGCGTAAAACGCTCAGTGGACAGCGTCAGGGAGCTGTGTCGCTCCTGTGACCTAATCGCTCTTCAAGAGACATGGTTATTACCGGATGACATTGCATATCTGAGTTCGATCGACAAAGAGTACAGCTATACAGGAACGTCGGCGGCAGACACATCGGCAGGGATATTGCGCGGAAGACCTTACGGCGGCGTCGCTCTGCTATGGAGAAGCAATGTCTTTCAAAAAGTATCTGTGTTGCCAACTAATAGTGCTCGTATTAGTGCAATTAAAATTATGACATATGATCGGCCCTTGATTGTAATGAGTGTTTATATGCCAACAAATGGAGTAGAAAATTTGGTAGAATTTACAGACTGCCTTGGTTTAATAAGCGCCATTATAGAAGAATATGGTGTTGAATCGGTCTTTATATTGGGTGATTTTAACGCGCACCCTTATGAATTGTTTTTTAAAGAACTTACAAAGTTTTGTAATGAACAGTGTTGGACATGTGTTGATGTGGAATTACTAGGACTACAATCCGATACCTTTACTTTTATAAGTGAAGTATACGGCTCGACTTCATGGTTGGATCATTGTATTGTAACTGAATCGGCGAAACATTCGGTACTTAAAGTTCATATAAATTATGACATCTCTTTGTCTGATCATTATCCCCTCATAATTGAGTGTAAACTACATTTGTTAACTCCAAAGTTACCTGCTAAAACTGTGAATGTAAACAATGAGGTATTATGGGGAGAAAAAACTAAAGACCAAATAGCTTTATATGCCAGTGAGTGCCATAAAAAGTTAAGAGCTATAGATTTTCCTGAAGAATTTGGAAGTTGTGCGAATCGTTTCTGTAGTGACGCAAGTCACAGGCGTGGTCTTGACAATCTTTATTCTGATATTGTAAACGCTTTAAGTGAAGCTGCAACGGTCAGTCGGGGAAGCATGCGTATACATAGGAATGGTCGGAGATCATACATATCCGGTTGGAATAAGCATGTCAGTGAGATCCATCGGGTGGCCAGGTTGAAGTTTCAAGAATGGGTCTTTTGTAATAAGCCTAGGTCCGGTCTTGCCTACGATGAAATGTGTCAAAGTCGACGAATATTCAAAACGCGTCTTAAATGGTGTCAAGATCATCAGGAGCAATTAAAAATGGACGCCCTTGTTCAAAAACATTCACGAGGCAATTTTCGTGGCTTCTGGCAAAGCACCAAAAAAATAAACACTCAACCTGGTCTCCCGATGAACGTCGACGGCGAGATTGACCCTGTGAATATTGCTAATATTTTCAAAAATCATTTTCGGGTTGAATCACCGTTGGATTCACGAATGGCTGGGGAGATAGTCACTGCCCACACGCCCAACAAAGTTGTAGGTTGTACTTTTAAGGTCAGAGATGTAGCTAAAGTTATAAAATCAATTTCAAAGGGCAAATCTCCAGGTCATGATGGTCTCTGCATTGAGCACCTTTTATATGCGGGTCCACACTTGGCACGAGTATTAGCTATGTTCTATTCGCTGTGTGTAAGTCATTCTTATTTGCCTTTGGACTTTATGAAAACGGTTGTAGTGCCTGTAGTGAAGAATAAAACGGGTGATGTCAGCGACAAGAGTAACTACAGGCCTATATCTCTCGCTACTATAATTGCAAAAGTATTTGACGGTTTGCTTAACACACAATTAGAAAAATACTTAACTCTGCACGATAATCAGTTTGGGTTTCGACCTCAATTATCCACCGAAAGTGCAATATTGTGTTTAAAGCATACCGTCAGATACTATACGAGTCGAAAGACACCAGTATACGCATGCTTTCTCGACCTGTCCAAAGCGTTTGACCTGGTTTCTTACAACATTTTATGGAAAAAGCTCGAGGAGATTGACTTACCGCGAGAACTTACTGATATATTTAAATATTGGTACAGAAACCAGGTCAACAGTGTCAAATGGGCGGGTTCAATGTCCGATGAGTATAGGATGAAATGCGGAGTGAGGCAGGGGGGGTTAACTTCTCCTGCCCTTTTCAATCTATACATTAATGGCCTGATTGTCGCGCTCAGTACCCAACATGTTGGTTGCCATGTCGGTGGAATATGCGTCAACAATCTGAGCTACGCTGATGATATGGTGCTACTGAGCGCGTCGGTTTGTGGTATCAGGAAACTGATACGAACGTGTGAAGAATACGCTTGTAGTCACGGCCTTAAATACAATGTCTCCAAAAGTCAGTTCATGGTCTTTGAGGCCGGCTCAAAACGACCACAGAATGTGCCACCTGTTTTCCTAAACAATGTTCCATTGGTAAAGGTGGACACATTTAAGTACCTAGGCCATATAGTTACGACCGACCTCAGGGACAATGACGACATAGAGCGGGAACGAAGGGCGCTGTCGATCAGGGCAAATATGCTGGCCCGCAGGTTCGCGCGCTGCTCGAAGGACGTAAAACTAATGCTATTTAGGGCATATTGCACCTCCCTTTACACGTGCAGCATGTGGGCCAGGTATACACAAACATCATACAGCGCCCTTCGGGTTCAATATAATAATGCGTTCAGGGCGGTGATGAGACTGCCTCGCCACTGCAGCGCTTCGGGAATGTTCGCCTACGCGCGCACTGATAGTTTTGAAGCGCTCCTAAGAAAACGAAGCGCCTCCCTAGTGCGAAGTGTGAGGGCCAGTACCAACGCCGTCCTGGCGATGATTGCGGGCAGATTTGACTGCATGTATATGAGGCACTGCTGCGACCGACACCTCGCATGCAGGGCCATTTGTATAAAATAAGGTGTATATTTAATATATATATTTGTGAATTTTCTTCTATGAGTCTAGGTTACTTGAAATAAATGAATTTTAATTTTAATTTTTTTTAATTTAAGTATTAAAGTTGATTCGTCGCTTTGCCTACTTGTCTAGAAAAGCTAGTAGTCACTGGCAAAGTGGAAGTCAAAAGGGATCGCGTGGCTGGCGCCCGATCTTGTTCCGATCAATTCCGTGCCACCTTATATAGGTGTTTCTATCTATACCACCTAGCCATTCGAGTTCGCTTACAAACATTGTGACACGTGAATTTGATATTGTTAGATGTCCTTACAATAGTTTGAGGCTTCCTCCATGGGTTTTGACACTCTACTGTCTGAATTCCACTACTTATCTTGTCACTTGTCAGAGTTAATTTTAGCGTCCAAATATTTCATACCAATACTAACGTAACATGTAACATAGACCTTCATTTAAGTATTTCATAGCCAAACGTCCAAGACGCATACCTTTACGAGAATAGAACCATGAATATCCAAAGATGGTAATTCCAAGAACGACTACAATGTCGATATTATTTTCCTAAGTAACACTATTCCTCATCTCCTGTTACTTGTTACAGGGAAAGCTGTAAATATGACAATTAATGGGTCTCTCATATTAAGCCTAGTGCACACTGGTGTGATTTGGCTACAATACCATTTCGGTTTAAAGCAATTTATTGTCTTAACAAATTACAAAATTTCACTTATAAGACAGTTGTGCTTACATCTATATAACTTGTTTTAAGATTTTACAGTAATCATACGGTTCTTTTTTTACATAGTTGTCTTAAGGTGATATTTATCAAATTTAAAAGTATACGAATGCGTACACTCTTTGTTATTTAACACAAATACATAAAATATACCTATGATGTGAAAAAGAATACTGAAGTCTTTAATAGAATCAGAAAATATTTTCTATGACATAGGATTTAACGTTATTTTTGAAAATAGCTATAGATTCAATATCCTTTGTCATTTGATATTTGAAATTCACCATACTACAAAGCCTGAATCGCTAGAAGTCCTTGCAGCCTTTGCTATTTATTAGCATTTCGCTAGACAGTATCGTTATTGGTGCTAATCAAACTTTGTTTTGTTGTTTAAGTTTCCTGGTGTGTGCTGGCCATTACTATCCAACATGGGGATGTGGCGAGTATGACGGTCACTTTTGCACTGGGATTGGCCTCGGTGGGTTATTGTAACACGGAAAAATAATGATAGTCAAATTTTAGTTTTGTGTTAAGTATTTGATTAAAGTATAAGTGATAAAAATAATTTGTTAAAAATTAATAAATCAAACTAAACTTTAGGATTAGATATAACCAAAATAAAACAATATTTTAAATATTCATAAAACAGTATTGCTTTCGTTTCGATTGCAGGTTTTATTTTTAACATTCACAAGGATAAAAAGATTTTTAAAAGATTTTCTTTGGCATAAGTCATTATCCTGCAGAAATGTATTATTTTAATCTATTGACATGAGTGCAAATGGCCAAATTAAATGTATAACGAAACAAAATAATTATTTTCTTAGGTGGGTACAACTTCTTTATAATAGAACTGAAGTATATTAAATAAACTTTATAAGGGCTATTACAAGTTAGCATAATTTACTCAGCCCTCCCAGTGCCAGCTATCAATTTGCATGTTTTAAGATCGTACGCCCACTTTGTTACATAGTATGCTGTGCTCAAGTACAAAAGTGTGTAACTGACTTTATTTGACCTAACGACACGCGAACTATTGAAACTAAACATTAAAATGTGAATTGTATAACAGCAATGATTTAAATTCATCATCATCATTATCGGTACCATTAGCTGTACAATAGCAAATGCTTCTGTATACACCTTCTTTATTGTTAATCTCCGTATGGACAGGAATAAACAATTCATTATTTATATAGATGACGTATCTATTTAATTTATTTCTTTAAGAATCTTCTTAAAAATTCAATATTTTTGTGGTAAAAATACTACTGCGGATTCATGTATTTCGTAAAGCCTTAACCGCTTAACGATAGTTACAACATGCACTAGCGTTTAGTGTATTGAACTGAAACTATATCTTCCATACATCAATGATTCGTACATCTTCAATTTTTTTATGTAATTACATAATGCATATACAAAAATGCACGCCTGTTTCTCGTGGGGGTAGGCGCAGACCATCTCCTTCCAAATGCTTTGATCCCGACACACTTATTTCGCTTCATCCACGTTCATCAAATCTTTCATACAAGAGCATCGGCTTAGAGTACTCTTGACCTGGCCCTTTCTTAGAACTTCTTCAATCTGATTTCGGAACGTTTGCTTTGGCTTTCCTCTTCCATCACTATCATTACTTCACCCACGTATAGCCGCTTAGTAAATCTTCTGTCGTTCATTCTCTCTACATAATCAAACCATCTTAACATACTTCTTTAACCGACTTCAAAAAAGGAGGTTACACAATTAGACCGTACATTTTTTTTTTTTTATGTGTGTTTGCGGATAACTTCGTCGATTATGAACCGATTTTGATGATTGTTTGATAGTGTATACTTCCGTAGTCCCATTTAAATTTTATCAAAATCGGACGAGCGGTTTTTGAGTTACACCCCAATAACTGAACAGTACTACGCATACCTCGACGATACTATAGTTGCGGTTGAAGATATCAAAGAACGTACGTGACAATGGATCACGTGAGTAGTAAAGGTCACTGAAGAGGCAAAAAATTTTTTTGCAAAAAATGGAACCGACTTCACTTAAAAAGCAGACTCAGTAGTAACAGCATTGAAGGACTCAGTGCAAAATTAATATTTTTACTCTAAATTGCATAACATGTCTTCAAACCCGATTTATTATCTTTTAAGCAGGCTTGATTCATTATACTTATGTATACCTTGCATAATGTAGAATAACGTTACCATTGCTGTATACAGTTTTTTATGGGATAAGGTGACGAACCAAGCTAGCCACAGGATGTTAAGTGATAACCTCTACCTACAGACAGATACAATTCGTAAAGGATTGTCAGTCACATGTTGATAAATCTTGAGTGCCTGTAACTTCACCGGTAACCCTTCAAACCCGAACATTTAGTGCTAACACTACAACCTGGCGGTAAAAATCGATATGGTGGCAGTGCTTCCCCGGACAAACTCTCACATAATCCGCTATTGATCTTACTGCTGATATATATTATTATTGTAAAAATAATATTATTATTGTAAAAATAATATTATTACTGTAAAAATAATATTATTATTGTAAAAATAATATTATTATTGTAAAAATGATATTATTATCATGAAATGAGGTTTGTTTATCTTAAAAACGCCTACGCTTGAAACCTAATGAGGTAATTAAAATAAGCAAGAATAAAAACAAATGTTAATTGTGCGAGGACTATGTTAATAGTCATAGTTAATTGACCATTTGAGCTGCCGTGAACAAACCATTTCTCGGAAAATGTACCATAGTATACGTCAATTTTTCTCGAAACATCAAACATTTTCAACAACAGTGCTTTGCCATAGTTATAATAAGAGTTACTACCGAGTGGTTATTGTTTCACGAACTTTGTACTGTAATCACTTCTGAAGACGACTTTGTTATTTCAGAGTGCCGATTGAGACTAACAGTATACTCCATAGAATAGTTGATAAATTTATTTTCTTGCTGGTTTTCTTCGTATTGTTATCAATTACATTCTATACGTTTTTCGACTTCATACGGAGTAAGTTACGGTCTTGACTCTGAGTGAAACCTTTTGAAAATGTAGCTCTGTAGCATTTATCGAAATAAGGGAGGTATTCAGGGAACTGTTCGGGTTCACACCTGCAGCGAAATTTCGCCATCTGATGTCACGGCACAATTGCATTGACGTCTGGCACAAACATAAAATCGTGCGATTTGCACTCCTTTTGAACATCAACGCTAACGCTACTACTTCATGGAGTATTATTATCTAAAAGTATTCAAAGATGCATGTTTAACAATTGACTGTCATCGTTGCTCAATGGTCAGTGACATGGCTTTTGGCTCCAGAGGCCTTGGGTTCGAATTTCAGCAAAAGCAAAATGTTTGTCTGATAAGCACACATGTATGTCTCGGGTCTTAGGATGTTATTGTGATGTGATTGTGCATGTCCACGCCTTCCTAGTGCGGGATGTGAGTGTTATAAACAAATAAAAATGTATCTTAAAGTAAATCATAAATGTATTTTTGACGGTACTACTTACCAAGCTATACTTGCACCTATGAAACGAAATCGTGCATATAGTTGATATAATTTTTAAAAGAAATTTATTTTATTGAAACTAAGACACTTATCAAAAAACAAATGAGTTAGGTAGTACAGTTAAAACATACCAGTATACATAAATGGGCAAGCAACACAGCGTATAAGTTAAAGTAATACTACTTTAGCTGGCGACATCTACTGCCATGTTTCACAGATATCAACACCACCCGCCATCTCTGATTAACCTTTATCGACGCAAGTCTCCAACAAACCAGCATGTCCCAAGTCCAGGAATCTTAAATCTGTAATCTCAACTTTTTGCATTCCCACCTCGGCCCATAACGACACAATAAACGTATTTTATACGCGCTCACACTTAACGTTTATATCGCCTTATAAGTAGATCGAGAAATAATAAAACTAAAGGAGAGCGAACATCAAGAAAGCAATAACATCATTATCATAGCCAGTCCGCCATCTCTTTCGAATAAGTCTCACCCCCGGTTAGCCCCGCCCATCGGGTATCTCCACTGTCACCTGTATATCTCGAAACATTACACGTATGCAAAACTTTCGCGCTCGCATCTCAGCACACACACTTGCATGCTTTGTGTAAACATACTCGTACAGAACTTGCCCTGCGCTTGTGCATGGAGTCTGCACTATGCCGGTCTATGTTTATATGTGTGCACATATAAATCTACAAGATAAAAATTGCGCTATGTTGTTTTCTTTTTTGTATCGATAGCCTGTAGGCGTGCCTTGTGAGTTGTTTGCACCTCGCACAGTGGTCGATGTTTCAGATGTGTCATTGCAACTCTTCTTAATTTAAAACCTGGCGATGATTGTACTATCGCATTTAATAATACTGCTTTTGTATTATTGTAGTTATATCCGTATGCTTATGTTCACCTTAAGATAAAATAGTATATGTATTTACAGAATAATAATTTGAATTCTAGCCGATTTGTTCATCATCATCATCTCAGCCATGGGACCGGTTGCGGTCCGCATCCAGTCCTTCCATCCAGCATCTTAGTAAGGTCGACTGTCCACTTTGTTGGTGGCCGTCCAATGCTGCGCTTGCCAGTCCGTGGTCTACAATCGAGATCCTTGCGACCCTAACAGCCATCGGTTCCTCGAGCTATCTACCCTGCCCAAAGGCAAACAGATGTGGACCTGGATGTGGTCCCATCATGAAGATCAACGCGGAAAGTCCTATTTTTTTTTATTTTTTTTTATACTGTATAGGTCTAGCGTTTGACCACTATCTCACTTGATGGTCAGTGACGATGTGGTCGAAGATCTTATCACGCTAGACCTAGCATGCTCACTGGCTCTCAAGAACTGCTGCCTCCAGTCTCCTGCACTATGTGTTTGGTGACAATTTTTCAAACTTGAGGGTGGTAGCTACCCAGGCGGGTATTCGAAAGTACCCTACCACCATGCTGGGAATGTGATAACGGTGTTCCCTTCACCGAAAGTTCAAGCTGTTGTTGGGGATCGGACCAGTGTCCGTCAGTTTGACAGGCGACGCTCCTCCCGCTGAGCTATTATCGCTTTAACATATATGTCTAATTGGACTTTCGTTTTCTGAAAATCATTGGTCTACAAGGCACAATTAGGCTCCAAGATCTTAAGAAGTATTTTTATTTGAGTGAGGGTTGCAATATTCGTGTTGCGGTATAACACCAGCAATCAACTTTTACACTCTTAATTTTTTTACATAATTTCTAGATTTTCTTCACTTGATAGTCAGTTTTAATGTGATCACAGTAGACGTAGAACATTGACTGTCTCTCAAGGACAGCAGCCTGTACACATTATGTGTTTAGTGACTGCTTTTTTAAACTATAGGCTGGTAGCTAATGACACGAGTACCTACTGGAAAGTACTCTAACACCATGCTGTAAATTTGATAATGATGTTAACTATACCGAAACCTTTAGCCTAGAACAGGTAGCGAACCACCTTCAAAATCACGGCTGACACTTTCACTCCTAGGCAATCGTTATAAACACATTAAGTACATTCATCTTATCTGCTTTTGGTATAAAAGTACTCCAATAAGCCCATTCCCGTTTTTTTAAATTGTTCTCATTGGTATTCAAAAATCAACACCCAACTATTACTTCATCAACCTACACTTTTGATAAAAAAAATTAGTCGATCAAAAGTGCAATTCATTCCATTTCAGTCACGGGGCCAACTGCAATAATTATCGCCATTGTGTATGAAACAGTTACTGGACTGCAATTACGTCAGTCTGATTCAATGTATTGTTCAAATATGACAGTTTGATATTGAATGCAAAAATGTAAGCAATTATTGGTAGAAAAAAAAATCAACCTGACATTTGGGTTAAAAATGTAACAGTACCCAGGTAATAGATATACTATACGGTGGATATATGACCCAGGTATTTTTATATATTAATTATTAACGAAAAGTTTGCCCGTAGGGTTAATTAAAGGTAAAGGTAAATTCAATTAAAATAAGTTTTTGTAATTCAATTAACTAATTCATTTTCATAAGTGATTCCCGTTCTTCAAGTAATAAATATTTTTATAGTCTATATAGAACTTTTGACCAGTCAAAGATCGTTAAATTAAAATACCTTTTCAAATCATTCATTGTTTGGAATCATCCATTTTAATTTGATTAAACTAGGCTTCTATTTTTCACATTAATTTTTCACAAATGAGAATGACAACATTTTATTATATTTTGGAACATTTTATCATAAATTTATTTCTTTTGTTATTTACATTTTCACAACAACTTTACAGTAAAAATCAATACAATGCTGTGAGTTTTAAAGCAACTCAGTACTCTATACTTAGATAAACATATTAAAAACCATAAGAGCTGAAAATGCATGTTAATATTTTTTAATTATTCTCAATACTTTTGTTAGCCACTTCCATGAATTTTATTAAACTACATGCAAAAATGACAATATGTGTAAATCATTGGCGCATGGCAATGACGAAAACTGATTGAGTGAGCAGATGGAAGAACTCATTAGAAACAAATGCTTTGTTTCATTCAACAATCATAGTCCCTACAATGTTTTTATAAATCGCAATTGTAATTTATATCTAGCATAGTATAATTACACTATAATTACTGTGTTTATCTAAAACTGTAGCGCACACGAACTGCGCGATTGCGTCCGCTTACCGTTCCTGCAATTAAACATTTTAATAACTGCGCTTTGTTAGGGCATAGTTACGTTCTGTTTGTAATTATTTTAATGTGCGGCGTCCGTGGGGAAAAATCGTAAATAATGCTCACTAGCTCTGCTATTATGGCAACTCAATATATTGGTCACATATTTGTATAATAAAATTACAAAATTATTACAAAAGTACTACAGTGACAGTTAAGCATATAGCATAGCATGACATATAGAAACATATAAACAGCGCAAATGTTAGAATCTTTCACAACACGCTACCCGGAATGCTGTCAGTATCGCTCCCTTGAATCTATTCTTCCTTGATCTACGCATCTTAAATTCTGGTCAAACGTCGAGTCATACATAACGATAGCAAGTATAGTACAGCAAGAAAGTATAACAATCTCAACCGGACTGCGTAACGCAGACTTTTTATTATCTTTGGAATCACATGTGCCACTGGAGGAACTGGGCCAGCGACTCAGAGCCATGCTCGGAGTTAGGATGGCTCGGGTAGCTGGCGGGAGGAATTCACAAAACACTTGAAGCGGGACGTCTGCAAGACTCCGCACCCCCAATTCGCCCAAAATAAAAAGCCCATTAGGTTCCCTTATTAGAACACAGGCGAATATGGCAAAAGCAACCTGTCTGGGCAACCCAGAACAGAATCAGATGTTGTCATCTTTTCCGAACCACGAATAGACTAAGCAGAAATTTCTGCCAGCTAAGCACTGCGCAAGGGATGTTAAGACTTATTTTTGAAATTGCCTTAATTTTATAGATAAACCTAAATAAACACAAAAATAATAATTTAATGTAAAAATGTGATAAATTTCAACAAGAAAATCATTATATAAGATTAGTTATTTGAAATTCCCGCTAACACGCTCCAAACTGTCACGTGACTATGACGTCACAGAGCGATAATCAAGTCGTGTGTTTTCTAAATGACTGGTAGATACGGTTCATCGGCAATAGTTTTAATTTAACTTGATTTTGACAGATACATCACCTTGTGTCCTGGGTGTCAATCTACTAATTTAAAGTTCACATTCAGTCCGGTGCGAGGCCGAGCCGATGCCAATAAGACGACGTCAAAAGCTCGTAGTCTGCTAGTCCAGAGCAGCCTGAATTTATCTTGAATCTATGCTCGGCCTATCTCGATTTAGTAGGGCATTTGACATTTAATGTCTGTAGATACAGTGAAATTTCAACTTAGTATGACTGAGACATGTCTATAATGTGCCTTGGCCTGTTTTTTGAGGCCCTATTATGAACGAATCAGAATAAAATCCTTCTATAGTTCTGTAGTTCAGATTGTTCAGTATTCAATTATGTAAAAATATTAATGTAATATGTATCTTTTGTATGTTTAATAGATAGAAGCCTATCGATTAATCACCATTCTTTATGTATCACACTAATTTTATAAAGGCAAAAGTTTGCCTGTCGTTTGTCGTTTGTATGTTTGTTACTCCTTCACACTGTAACGGCTGAACGGATTTGCACGAAATTTGAAACAATGACAGATTATACCCTGGAATAACACATGGGTTTTTTTATCCCTGTAAAAGTATACCTTCTCTTGGGATAATTGAGGTAGCGTGAAAACCGTAGTCCATGCAGGTGAAAACGCGAGGCCCAGCTAGTATTTCACAAATGCATACCGTCGTGTTGTCTTTTACATTATAGGCACACAAGAAACTGACCTGACTACTTTATTGATTGTCATAAAAGAATCGATGTAAAAAAATGAAAGGATAGATTGCCCATCGCGAGTCGAAACTGTTGCGAGCGGGATATTCAACAAAAGTAGAATGAACCGCGCGGGTCAAGGCCAAACTTGTCAGGCTCCATTCTTGTTATTTTTGTATTTATTTCGTTTAGAAACATGTGTGTCCACAACTTTACACTTTTATAAATCAAGCGCCGTGGACATTTTCTCGCTTAGTTTAAATAACCACAGGTGCGTTAATTGCTCGGCTTCGCTCGGGGACAATTTATTTCGCATTAGCCGTCGGCCTTCGAAAGATTTCGGTCGCCCACCTCAGTTTTATACACTGTCCGGTACATTAATCGACATATCAACAAAAATATTATAATAAATTTCTTCTATATTGTTTATATTTTGATTTTATTTCTTCAAATTATTTTATTGTAGTATTAGTGATTCTTATGGCTTCTTTAATATCATAACTAAGGAGATATTTTTTCTTCAAAATTACCATCTTAATATGTTTTTAATTGACTTTCTGATTTTATTTCAACGACAAAATAAAAAAACTACTACAAAATGAAGTCTACTGCAGTGTATTGAAGCAGTTTTTTTGTCTTTTTTTTTCGTATTATAGAATTCTAATTAGATTAAATGATTTAATGAAAAGGGACGAAATAAAAAATAATTTGCTTTTATTTGAGGTTGTATAATACAACCTTCACATCATCTTCATCTTGAGAATACAACTTGTATTCTTTAGATAATCTTCACAACATGGATATCATGACATTCCGTTGAATAGATTTGTTTAAAAAGTCCCAAATAAAAGACAAACAACTAAGCGTGCCTATAGAAAAGGAGACAAGTAATTAATCATAACTAACAATAATACTTTTGTCAGTCATGTCAGTTGTATTTCCGTACAAACGGTATAATTATTATTTTAATTTTGCTAACAACACATTAATTACCAAGGTGGAGGTCGAATAAGGCGCAATTATTTATTGAGATTGGGTGTAATTATAAAATATTATGATGAAGCGTTGACGTCACTTTTAATATCCTCTTTGTAGTGTCGTTCTTAAATAAAAACAATAATGGTAATTTGGAAAATAATCCGCAAAAAGATTTAATGTGCTGGAAACTTTGTCAATAGCCCTTTGTATATTTGTTCTGTATTAGTTGACTTCAAGAGATATATGTTGTTTTTCTAATTTTCTTATATTATAGATTCATGCCGATTTCAGTTTTATTATTCACTGCACAAACACGTTAACCACACCCGTTAGTTATATTTTGATCAATTCGAATATATATATATATAAATAATCACACGCAATATGTTCGTACATACATTGTTTTATACTGTATAGATCTAGCGTTTGAACTCGCACTTTGATGGTCAGTGATGATTTGGTTGAAGATGTTATCACGCTAGACCACTTATGATTACACTTCATATATTATATTTTTATTTATTTTATTTTCGACGTAAAACTAGAACATAGTAATGGTAACACTACTGTCTGGCGGCAGAAATATATATATGTATATATATATATGTATATATATATATATATATGGTGGCTTCCCCGTATGAACACTTACATAGAATGCTACTGCTCTTAATGATAGGTCGTTATTTTATAAAAAGATGTCTTTGCGCATAATAGTATGTATGCGACATACTTTATGTACATATACATATAAAACAGTCAAAAAATTTCATACAAAATAATACGGGTCCCATAAAAAAAAAATCAATTGCATATTTTAAAGTTTTGTCTAATTGCCAAAACTGTTGCACACAATCTCTGATTATGAAAGCGGCATAATGCCGTGTTCGTTGAGCTCAAAACCGTACTCGTAAACCGTATTAAAACCATTTCAGCGGACGCAGTCACGGGCAAAAGCTAGTTTAATCAATAAATTGCTCACATATCTACGAACTTTATAGATATATGGTGAATATTAATAATCCCCTACATTACTTAAGGGCCGGTCAAATCATCGAGTCACCCTATTCTGAGGGCGATTTACACGGGCCTTTTGACCGCCGATTCCCGGCCGATTGGCTTTGTCTAACCGGCTCGAACCGGAGTTTCAATTCGTCGGACCATTGTGTCGTCGAGAGACGAGTGGACGTCGTTAGCGAGATTTCTCACCCGGTGTGATAAGGGCTTAGTACAAAAGGGATGTAATCGCGGTGTGCTCATTTGGAGACATCGGCTTTTGAGATTGCACTTTTGTGATGTCACAGAATGTTGACATTATTAATTTTTATAGTACGCATGTGTGAGTACAAAACTATGTAGCTTTTTGATTTTTTATACTGTATAAATCTAGCATTTGACCATTATCTTACTTGATGGTGAGTGATGATGTGGCCGAAGTTATTATCACACTTGACCTAGAATGCTTACTTGCTTTCAAGGACGCTGCCTGAACATACTATGTTTTTGGGGACAGGTATTCAAACTTGAGGGTGATTGCTAGCCAGGCGGGTACTCGAAATTACCCGACCACCATGCTGGGAATCTTAACGGTGTTATCAAATAAAACAAAGAGATAAAAACAAAAGTTACGTTAAAACTAACGCAGTAGTGATCAGTGGTCTCGGTTTCTTGTCTCCATATGTATACCTCTTCCAGCTGCTTCCGTTATTTTTTTCTCCATCTGTCCTCATCTCAGTAGCGTCTCTAACTCTCCTGACGTCATCCTTACATCATTTTTCCCGTCTACTTCTTTTCTTTTTACCATTGCGTTCATCACCAATAACCAAAATTTTAAAAAGTATATAAAGGACCGATTAGCGGCATGCATATGAGAAACGTATGTCACACGTCACGCTTCAAGTTAAGACAACTACATTGTGAAAATATAGATTGTTATCTGATACATAACAAAAGAAAGTTTTACACAGCGAACAAAACATGGATACAAATGACTTTTCAAGTGAAGCAATGAACATCTCAGTTTAAGTGTATCCATAAGGACACATCGACGTGTAATCGGATACATTCGATCCGTAATTGTATCTAAATCGACAATATTAGTTTGAGAGAGAATCGGTGTAGGGGCATCCATCGGTGCTGTAAAGACATTCATTACGCCCACAGACACATGTTCCCTTTTGCATTGAAGTCAGTTTCGTTGATTTACTATATTCTAGTGACTTTTTCTATTCTGTGGTATGTATAGTAGGTACGCTTTTTGAAACGATGATAGCCTCATTGTGTGACCATTGACTTGATCCAACGGTCGATAGTTTGATCCGGACCTCCCGGTTAAGGCTTCAGCGTAAGTGAAATAGTTGTCAAATCCACAGCAGGCGCCTGGTTAACAACTATAACTCTCAAGTTAGAAAATTTGTCACCAAACACACCGGTGTATTCAGGCAGTTAATTTTGAATCGATAAAACGTTAGGTCTAACCTAATTTCACTTTCGACCGAAACGTCACTGACCATCAAGTGAGTTCAAACGTCAATATTATAAGGTTCAAATAAAATATTAAAAAGTTGATATATTACTTGTAATTTAATGGAGCGAACATTTTGTGTACCGAAATGTTCGAAAATACATCGTGTGTAAGGTTATTCAAACATAAATATATAACGCTTTGTGCAGTTTAAAAATGCTATATACCGATCATTTGATAAAATTATATGTGTAAACTCATAGTCATAGTCATAGTCATAGTCATTTAATCATAACAAATAAGTTACATGTCAACATCAATAAAAATAATAATAATAATTGCACAAGAATGCAACATATTATATATAATAATTATAACATATTATATTATCAAAATATAAACAATTATATTACGTGTAAAGCACACAAATTTACTGTTAGTCATAAAAAATATTAAAAATGCAAAATAAATTATCGGGGAAAATGTTAGGTCACCTAAGTGAGAGAAATCGCCCTAATATCGTCTAGCTTATAAAATGATTGCTCAACAAGCAATTTTTTTAGTCGACGAATAAAACTGTTCCTCGTGTTCCTTATGTATTCACAGTATAATATACATATGAAGTATTATGTGTAGGTAATCTTCGAAATGCATTACCAATAAATACGTAGTATTTGGGTAGTAGGAAAAAAAGGCTTTAAGGAAAAAAAAGTAACATATGTCAAGTTTTTATTTTCAATTCGCCAAAGAATCTATTTTTATGAAGTCGTATTAAAATTTTGCCACAACAATTTGCATAACCTACGTATTAACATCATGACATCACTCATTCAAAACGCGGCTACTAAAATCTCTAAAGTGACCAAAGTATAGTAACACTGAGAAAAAAACATAACCCTCCTTCTTTCGCAGTCGGGTAAAAAGAGAATATTTTATGCGAACAACACAGTTTTCTTGTCACATCTCAGTTACCATCTCGAAGCGGTTAATCAAGCAATATTCCTCCTAATCAGCCCCACCCAGCCACGGGGGTCGATACAAAGGAATTGATTAAGTAACTACGATATTACCTTGTATTATTCCATGATAATAAAGAGGGCTTGGTAACCGTGGTACATAATGAGACAAAACTCGATTAGAATTCGTATTAATCTTGTAATAACTCGAGGAAATGTTGTCTGATTGGACGGTGGTATCATTATTCGGATCTCGACATAAAGCTTTGTTGTTATTGGAAAAGTGTTGGAGAGTAAAAAATTACAATATAAAAAGGATCTATAGAATTCAACTTGTTAAAGTTTGCTACGCTTACCTTTTTCTAGGTAATGCGCCTTTGTAGATAAACTGTTTCAGCGTAATTTGAAGAATGAATTTTCAGGCATACATACATAATTTTCAGTACCCCGGTTAAGCTGCAAATGCCGGTAGAAGCAAACAGCATGTAATCTGTTAAAAAAATCAGTAGAGATGGCAAGAATTACCCTTTTAACAATATAAGATTCGGAACAAACTGAAAGTAAAAATACAAAAAAGTAACTTAACAAGTTTAAGTTAAATTCTATTTTACATTTTTTATATTCCTATCATGAAATTGAATATTGAACTCATGTCTGATGCGGCGCAGCTTGTGAACTAACAAACACTATGAAAAAGATGAATTAGTAAATACGTTTCACCGATGTCGCGAAAATTAAGTATATAATATACTTAACATATTATAATATATATAATTATAATATTTTTAATAATCCTTAATACTTAATGTAAAATGTACCCCGGGCCTTTATACGATTCGCGAAATTAATGCAGCATTTATTTCTTGTAAAACAGATCCATACGCTTGCTAATTAACTTCAACCAAGTTCGCGGGAGCGCGTAAAGTGGCCAAGTTGCGTTTGTGTTGCTAAAGTTACGGTGTTATCTAAATGAGACCATCTTTCGTTATATAAGCTAACTTAATTAAGAACTAGCAGATGAGAGTGGGCGCCGGCGGGAGGTGGGATGCAATGGCGTAAGTAGTTGGCTGGACGGCAAGGCGTTTTTATTATGACGTGAGGATTTGCGCAAAAAACAATGTATTTATGAAGCCAGTTTCAGTATAAGTAAAATACTACTATAAATACACTAATTATAATAATAAGATTAGTACAAACACATTTAGAGGCCAAGATCCTCTTTGGGGTTACCGCGCCATAAGTAAGTAACAAGATTTGAGCCACTCACTTACCTGATGTCAGTCTAAAGATAGATTTAAATCACTATTGGTTGGCAGCGTACCCACAATGCTAATAGTATTGCCCCGTTAATTTTCAGTGAGTTGACATAAATATGTGTGTTTATTATGTCAATAAATATGTGCCAGCATTTAAGTCATGCGTTGCATCGACGTATATAGGTATATAAGATGTCTATATTTTAACACCTTCCCTACTGTACGATCACAAGCACATCCCGCTTCTTTTTTAATTTATTAATTTATAAAACAATAGAAGAATTATGAAGAAGAAAATACATTTGTCCTGACAGGACCCAGCATTACGAAATAATATATAATGTTAGTAATAATATCAACAATAAGAAAACGAATTTTGTTATAAACTAGGCGAACCGCGATCGCGTCCGCGACCGCTCTGTATTCTCCTTGAAAATGACCACCGAATGTGGTTAAAACTATAGTCAGAACCCTATGACGTGAGTAATTCCCGTGTTTTATACATTCTTAATAAGAAAACAAATATAATAAATAAAATACAACAAGAGTAGCGCTATCTGCGTTGTCGCATTGTTACAGATATCTATAGGCGACGGTGATCGCTTACCATGAGGCGGCAAGCGTCTGCTTGTTTGTTACCTATAATATTAAAAAAAATGTCGCAAAGGAAAAGAAAATTATGTAAAAAAAGTTATTTAATTAGGGACTGATCCGCGTGCAGGACGATGGATATTACATCAGATAATTTCAGAAGTCTGAGGGGAAAGGTATCGTATAGGTATTTGAACTATGACGGCTACATACAATGTAGCTTCCATGAGGCTGCTAAACTAAGTGCCCGCACACATGTCTGCGTTCTATGAATGTGTTTGTGAAAACGTATTCATGTATGCTCTTGTGTGGATGTGTAAGTGTGCAATGGATTAGTGTTATAATAAAAGTTTTTGTAACAGATGTCAGATATTAAACAAGGCTTCATATTAATAGCTAAGAGACGCGACCGAGGAATACATATATAAAAGTTAGCAAATTAGGTTTGTACAGTAATTTGTTGTTTGTCTTGTGTCTCATTTCGCTCGATTCGTTTGCTTATGATTTATGGGACGAAGTTTTACCATTACTAGTGGATTGTAATAATTTGTTTACTTTGTCTGAACGTGTAAAGAGTTTTTTTTAACATATATTTATAAAGTTAAAATTAATGTCGCGCTCTTCCCACGATACATATTTTTTTCCTTCCATAGCCATTAAAATATGTTAATTTGTAACTATGAGGAAATTTAATTTCAGTTTTCAATTAATATAAAATACTAATAACTAATTACAATACTGCAGCTACTACAATAACATTTGAGGAATCCACTAGCTATTGGCAGCCGATAGATAGTGTGTTAGGACTTAAATGTCCTAACACACTACTGGCTGGCAGCGTGCCCAGAACGCTAGCAGCATTGCCTCGTTGAATTGCAATGCTGATTCGTTAAACGAAATATGTGCCAGCATTTTGGTCACGCGTCGCATCGTTCAAACGCTCTGATAAGTTTTCATCATTTTTAGCTTTATTATTTTATAAACCTTAATTCACAGATAGTGAAGTTGCCTACTAGATTATACCGGCACGATAAATAGGCTTATGTATTGTAAGTTCAGGAAAAATAATCCAAAAATAATAGGGCGCGTGGGTGAAACCGCGGGCCACACCTAGTTGTGTACTAATCAAACCCAATATTAATCAAGCAAGGTTCCACCGCAATCCGCACAAATTATGTTTGTCGCCAGATCAGTTAAGGCTATGTCCACACGGACGACAAAAGGGCAGTAAGTTTACATAAGTAATTAGCTCGTGTCGTACAGGAGGGGAACTGGACAAATCTGTGAAGTGTGTGATCAGCCTTATTTACTTACGTGTTACGTTGCTACGCCGTAGTTCGTAGCAGCATTTATTGGGTTTCAGTTACATTATTTTTCAGGAAAGTTATTATCATTGAGTGTAGTACTATCATTTGACTACTATCTAATTTAATGAGTACTATCATTTGAGTGTAAGAAATAAAAAATAAATATAAATAAAATATTATAATAAAACTTAGAAGTACCTAATTAAATCCATGTATAATGGTAGTACCTTGTTCAAATCAATTTACACTATTTATATTATACAAATATTATAAATCAGATTTAAATTATACACATATAATATATATAGCATATATATAATTATATATAGCATACTTGCTGCGCCCTTCGGTTTAACCCGCGTAGACTACGGTTTTCCCAAAGAAACCATATTTTTCCCAAGATAAAAAAACCTATTTCCTCCAGGGGAGGAAGTCCCAAGAAGAGAGGAGAGGTCCCATTTATCTCCATACCAAAATATACCAAAATTGGATCAGTGGATTAGGCGTGAAAAGGTAACAGGCAGACTTAATTTTACATTAATAATATTATTACAAGCGCCCTGCGATTTCGCCGGCATGGACGGGTTTACCCGCTACCTCAATTATCTCACGAAACTATATTTTTTCTAGGGTGTAACCTATCTCCATACTAAAATTTATCGAAATCGGTGCAGCCGTTTGAGCGTAAAGGAGTAACAAAAGTGCATACAAACTTTTGCCTTAATAATATTAATAAGACTACCTGCAGCCTGCGGTTTCAACTGTATAGTGAAAAACGGTGGTGTTGGTTATGATGATGATGATGAAAAGTAGGCCATGTGTTTTTCAAGGTGTCAGCTACCTCCATACCAAATTTTATCAAAATTAGAATATCAGTTTTAGTGTGAAAGCGTAACAAATAAACATACTGTCATTTACGTTTTAATTCCTATTACTAAGGATTGAGTGTTTGCATCCTAGAGAAAGCATTTTTTTTCTGGATAAAGTAGCCATGTTAATCCAGGTTATAACGTACCTACATTCCGAATTTCATACAACTTGATTAAGTCCAAGGCGTGAAAAGGTAACAAACACAAATATTTATTGAAGCGTTGATAACTCAGTGGTGGGAGCGTCGTCGGCTGTAAAACTGACGGACGCTAGTTCTTTTCCCACCAACCGCTTGAGGTGAAAAATCTGCATCATTGTAGGTATTGGCTATTACAATGATGAAGATTTTTTCTATTTACTGATAGTTGCAGGTTCAATCCTGATCTGCTAATGATTACTATGGACCCTCGACTGCCCTTCATTCCATTACTGTAGTATAAGGACCAGATGAATCATTTAACAAAAATTGCTGCGTTCCGCCGTATATCAGTTAGCCATCTCGTGTGGATCGTCTAGGTCGACAATATTGTCAACTTAGTGTCCACTGGAGATGGCCACTAGGTCGACAATATTTTCGACCTTTATTTGGAACCACATTTCGTTGTGGTTATACGATCTTGATCTTGTCCTTATAAATATATCTATGCTGTCATCCTTAATTCACATTGTTACTATATTTCTTTTGATAGGAAACTCGTTAAACCATTTTTAGATGCGTCACATTAAATTCGTTTAAAAATAAAAAAGTCAAAATTACACTCAGTTTAACTCTTCCCGATAGTTGACAAAATTATAGGTATCCGATAAAATAACGAACAAGTGTCACCCCTTTATAGCATCTGTCAGTTGCACTAATGGCGTCTGCGGTGTGAAACGTCAATTATTGTCTAAGAAACAAGTTGTCATTATGCATGATGACACTTACGTACTTTTTAATAAGCTCAACAGTTGTAACGTTAATATTCTTTAGGACTGCCGCAGACATTCGTTTTCCAAGGTGTCAAGTCTACTAATTTTATGTTCATATATTCAGTCCAGTGCGAGACCGACTCGATGTCAATAAGATAACTTCATAAAGTCCGTAGTCTGCTAAGTTCATGGTGGCCTGAATCTACGTTAAACCTACGCTCGACCTATGTAATTTTTGTACGAAATTGATACGTTGGATGCTAACGCACTACGAAAAATTACGTGATACGTCACTGACTCTAGAATTGAATCAAGATTGATGACATATGGATATATTAAAAAAATAGCAGACTATCAAAACTGTCAAAGTCACCTATTATTGCCATATTTAATGTAGACTTAGGCTCCTGATTAGGTTTCCTGATCAGTAATTCAGATTTGGAATTCTGTGAGACTACCGCAAACGTCCTGTTTTTTTTATATATGGAATTGTATACAGAATAAGATATATTTATTTATAGATATTTCCGTTCGTAAAATATAAGAACATCAGCCTCATTGAACATTTTGTATGTGAGTAGTGCAATCAGGTTTCCGATTGTGAATTCCTGATCAGGAAACTGAACGTCTGCAGCTGCCCTAGTGTGGGGTAAGCACTTATCACTACCGAAGACGGGAAGTAATCGTAGATGTATCGCAGTTTACAATTATATCATGTATAGTTGGCGCAACTTGAATTTCACTTAAGTTGTCACCTCGCTGTGCAGTAGGGGTTTTGCCGCAACTAGGATTTATAAGCCTGTTATACAATTTACAGCAAGCGAAAATTAGTCCAATACTATTGAAATGTTATAAATTATAATCGACAATCATTTAGCCACCGATCATAGTAAAAGATATTCTTACTCATCTATAAGCAATAAAGATATTTCTTTAAATTGATTTAAATTTATGTGAATAAAAATTTATAAGTAATCAGATAAATTTATATATATATATATATATATATAGCGAGTGGACTCAGTTGTTTTCGCGAAGACTTAATGGTGAAGCCTAACTGGCTGAAGCAAATTTATCATGCTCTAATTGGTCCGGAATGCTTTGAACACTTTGTATTGGTACCTTTGATTGGTCCGTTCTAGCATTTGTTTAATTCCGCGATTCCGTTGTCCAAGTATGTAGTTCCGAAATATTTTCGCTTTATTCTACTTCAGGTCCTATTTAAAGAAATGAAGAAATGACGAATTTATCAATCTTTACACGAAGACGCTTAGACCAACTTGGAAATATATTTTTTAAAGGGTTTCTCAAGTAGTAAGTAATTAATGGAATTTATTGCCTAAATCTGTGTTTCCGCAAACATACAACCTGGGTATCTTCAAGTCACGAGTGAATAGGTATCTTCTAGGCAGGCGTGCTCCACCGTAGACCGCATCATCACTTAACTTCAGGTGAGATAGTGGTCAAACGCTTGCCTATTCCCAAAAAAAAAAAAAAAAAAAAAAAAAAGTAGTACCATGATCATCGGGGGAACCCCCGATTTCACATTTCCTCACATTTTATAGGCACACATGATTTGGATATTTTTAAGGAAATTATCCGTGGATAATTGTTGGATGTCTGTTAATATACTTTTTAAAACTACTTAAATATTATCAGTGTGCATGTATGGAGGTTTTACTGTTAACCATCACAACAATACCCAAATAATAAAAAATGAAACCAACACAATTTGCGATTAAAAAAGCGGCCAAAGTTCGTGTCATTCTCACCTCAGATATCAATTCTGATTTTTTGTCTCCCTCTGCCATAATTAAAGAAGCATTGAGTTAGGTGTAAAAACTCATGGGTAATGACATTTTAATTGTGAGACTGATTACGGTCTCTGTCGCGTTCCATCCTGTTATTACGCGTAATTGCATTACGGTTCGTTACGAAGGAAAAAAAAAGCAAATAAGTTTAATTGACGCGACTCTGACGCCTTTCTTTGTTCGTTAGCACGTGGCGGGTTCACATGAAATGTTCTGATCTGTATGTTTGGTGATGTCATGGTATAAATTTTAAAATATGGATTTACTTTTAACATTCGTACATATTTAAATTAGTTATTACTAGTTGTGATCCTGAAACAAAAGTTGAAACGAGACAGATCGTATCAGACATGGAAAAAAAAATATGATTAGTAGCTTGCGCTTTAAAGACAATAAGGTCCATTCTCGCCCAGTTCTATTCGAACTGGTCTCTTTCAGTACTTATGTTTTAAAGGCTTAATAGGTGCCGATGACATTACAAGAGCTCGCGGGTGTTTCATGCAGAAGGGGCGGGACACATCCTGATGTGTTGATTGAAGATGTTAAAAATATGTACCTAACAGAAGACCTGTACGCTGAAAAAAATACATATTTTTAGACTTATTATTCATTCATGGAGCATTCAAGGTCTAACATGATAACATCTTCGACGAAAATATTTTATAACTAGTGAATTAAATAAAATTGAAAATAGTCTATTTAGCAAATGGTTAAAGCTTAAGTTATGTGTCGTTGCTTCTTTTGTTAGATATTACGTATGCCCACAGACGAGATAACAATGAGAGCATTTCAAAACTTACTAAAACTAATATATTTTGGTCTCAATGTATTTTAAAGTTCTTGTAATTTTGGTAATTATGCAGATACTAATGCGTCTAAAAATTAGTAAAGTTTAATTTTTTTAGAGCAACTTTACTTTTAAGTTACATAAAAGCTTAAAACTAAGAGATACATCATTAAAAACCTACTACTACTACACTAGGATTCCCTGTGTTGTGAGAGTCTAGCCTTTTGCTAAGGTTATTTATTCTAAAAGTAAACAGCAGAAGGTATACAAAATAAAACTTATGAAATTTATAGAAATATAATTTAACTACGAAACCAAAAATATCAGTAGCGATAATTATAGCTAAATTTGCTAGTATTTAAGTTAAAATCTAATGAGACACATTTTCGTATTTTGATTTACTGGGTGAGCTCACGCTATACCATAGCGCAATCACATGAATCCCGCTATAGTAAATTAATCTAAGCATTATCGGTACCAAGCTGTCACTGTTAAAAGTTGTCAAATCCAACAACATAATAACATTTCACACACAATAAACGAAACACTTCGTGATTCCATTGTGGACAAAAAAAGAAATTTAATCATGAGAAACAATAATAACGATTTCTAAGAAATTAGACTGAGTAACTACGGGAGCCACGCAACTTAAACTTGGTTGTTACTTTTGAATACCACACTGTGATTCCAACAAGCGAGAAACTACCTTTTTGTATAGAATTTAAGGTAGGTACTGGTGTAACGATTTTTGATGATTTCACTATTGTTAAGGCTCTATGACTATCAATTATGTCCGTAGTGTGTGAGAGTGCATTGTGATCGAACAGTAGCTTTCATTTGGTCATTCTGATGATTGAGAATTAAAGCACCGATATAATTTGAGATAAATAGTGTTGGGTGTTCTATGAGAGATTTATCGATAATAGAGTCGATTCAGGATGTTAAACAATTTAAACAAAAATGGATTATTATATAAATTTTTGTTGTTAAAGTTGATAAAATATGAACTAAAAACTTTATCTTAGTCAACGAAATGAGTATGTATCTTCCCATAAACATTTATCTTTCTGAATGCATGTATGTCTCTGAGCGCATTATGAGTTCAAATAGATTTTTTAAAATAAAAGGTGGATGAAATCATCCATCTTTTATCTTAAAAAATCTATCTCTATAGACAACGTGTATTATTTTATGAAACATGAAATTATCCGGCATCAAAGCTATATAATACTTAATTTTAGTTATAAATCTAAGTTTACCAGCAATATTTCACAACAATATCTAGCGTGTGGTTATATTGTTGCCAATAGTGATATATATTTGAAGTTTTAGAAAGACATCTGCTGGATAATTATATATTACTAATATCGATAGTTTGATGCACTGCTTGCCATTTGATCCCGTATAAAATAAACAATAATTTAAGCTATATAACTGGGTATTATATTTTCGCGTAACTTATATAATTTTACTATTTGTAATATTATTTAGGTACTATTTGTAATATTGGTATAATTAACCAATAATAAATTAATTATAATTAACCAATATAATGGTTAATATCTAATCCAGAGATCTCAATAATTTAAGATTGCTTGGAATGAAATTTCTACTATGAAGTACATATCAATAAAAAATATGCGATAATTCAGTCATAACTTGTTTATTTCAATAAAATCCATTATTTCAATTTCCATCTCATCCCTAGCGCACAAGCATTAACGCGTCACTCGTAGATGATAATACACCAAGAGCCTGTGGCCCAGTTAATTGCTTTAATAACTTCCTGTGTCAAAATAACAAAAGAGCGATTCGGTATTAACAAAACGGGTAATGACGCTGCCGTGGTAGACGGCTCCTGGACTATGTTCTGATTGTGATGCTTGGACAGTTGTTCATTAAAAAGTAAGACCTTTTGATAATTCACTACCTGCGCCTTGCGGTTTCACTCCCGTTTATCATGTTCACCCTCCAATACTCAAAATAAAAAAATTGCCCATATTATATTAGCCCGCGATAACTATACATTCTATAGGTGAAATAAAATTTAATTTCGGATTGCAATTTTTTTAAGTACAAGCAAACACAAAAAATAAAGATAGCGAACGTCAGATGATGTGATGACAGCCGACACAAGGCTCTCATGCTTCAAACTTTCATCTTTTTTTTTTATTTATTCACAATAGGCAGGCGTTTGACCACTATCTCACCTGATGTTAAGTGATGATGCGGTCTACGATGATTCACGCCTGCCTAGAAGATACCTGTTCACTTCATTTATTTCACTTCATCTTCATTCGGCGCATCGAATTCGTGTTGATAGACATACTCCAAAGGTTTTCTTGCATCGGATTTATTCGAGAAAGTAATAAAATATTTGATTTTTTTTTTGAATTGACGTCATTATTGAAATTAAGTCGACGAAGTTTCCAGGAAGTCGAATTCGAAGATAAACCCTCTTTGTCGATATTAAACTTGCCACTAATGACGATAATACTCTACCATTGCTTGTCACTGTTAAATTTAAAATAGCATTTGAAAAATGATAATGACAGAGATAATGCAGATAATAATATCTAAAAAGTAAGAGTATCTCGGACATAAGAGAAATATTAAGAACGAGGTTTTATAGTAATGATTTAAGAAAAGATTCAAGGGAAATGCAGTGTTAGCAGGACAAGAACATCATCCTGGCTAAAGACTTATGCCAGTGGTACAACAAAGGACCTGTTCATTATATAGAGGTCCTGTGTCAAAGATACAAATCACCTTCATGAGATCATCAAGGTGATTTGAATTCTCGCCTCCATTAGAAGATTGCGCCACAGGAAGAAGAAAGAAGTGCTTAGAGGGAAAGGTACGTATTGGTTACGTAATATCTAAAATAAATTGCATGTCTCCTAGTGTGAACACGGAGGTGTGGCTACAATTAAATTGGAATCATTATTGTATGCCACTTCAATCAAATTTTAATAACAAATAATTGTATCCAAAATAAATACACACAAGCAAATTATATCAAATAATATACACAAAAAGTGATTTGAGTTATTTACTATTTAATAACTCGATATAAACGCTCCTAAATTATCTATGCGTAATTGTTATCTTTGTTTCTTCATTTATGGAACTCAAATTGCAAACTTTATTCAACCTAAGTAACATAATATTGTGAGGAGTGTTCGACAGCAAAAGAGGTAGATGACAAAAAAGTGACAGAGATGCGAATGTTAATCTGACTGGTGTGTTGTGACTAGACTGAATTATATAAGGAATGAGTAGATATAGAAGAGGAAGCTTGAAAGTAGCACTAGTAAATGTTAAGTTAAAAGGCTTGGTTTGGTCAACTCATTAGAATGGATGAATAACATTTTATAATTAACTAAAGGAGTACCTACTGAACATGAGTGTGGCAGAATAAGGATGGCCTGCGTGGTGTGATAATAATATTGTTAATATAATAATAATATTATCTAACAACTTGACTAAGGTTGTTAGATAATATTATTAATAATATAGGTATACTAAATAAAAAACGAGGAAACCTTTTGTAATCGTAATTATTACGTATTTTAAGGAAATATTACGTATTTTAAGGAAGTGTCCATTAATAACGTGAGATGTAAATATGTAATTAATTTGTAAATAACTAATAGCATTTTCAAAAGTGACACGTGAGATTATGGGTCCAGCAAAATCTCACTACATCTCACCAAGGGGTGAGGGGGGGTGGAAAAACGGCTAAAACTACGTCACGTTATTTATGGACGCTCATTATTAAATAATATATAAAAAATACGAAAGAACATAAAGGTAGTGAAGTTCGGCTGCTGGTGGACAGCTACAGGTGGTCGCCGGATCGAATTCCGCTCCGGATTTGAGTTTTCGGGGAAGATATTTGCGGAATACACAGAACGGTAATAAGGAATCTTTAATTTTTAATACTAAACTACTACTAGGGTAAACTACTACTGCATTTTGCTTGTTTAATAATTCTTAGTTCTTTTTTACATTCAGGCGAAGCTTTCCCAACAGTTTATTTTGTTTATTTATTTCATTTAGGGAAATTTACAGCTGGTAACATTAAAGTATTACAGAATAGTTACAGAACGCCAATTAAAAGTTATCACTGACATAAAAATAAGTACCGTCATCAAAAATAATCGTACAAAACACATACTTAATTAAAGAAATGGTTTCTCGATAACGTTTTTACAGATGGGTAACAGTATTATAAAGTATACGGCGAATAGCCCTCGAACTAGGTAAGTAATAAGCTAAGTTCGACGTACGATTATTTTTGGAGACGGTACTACTTACACAAAATAAGGTAGGAATATACAGGATATTGTTTTTACAATTATTTCTAAGAACTTACAACATTTAACAAAACGATTTTATTTTCTTGCTCACACCACACACCGCACAACTCGTAGAAGGAAGAGCGGGCGGGTGTGACGTCACGGGACGTTGCGTCTCCCACCTCATTTATAATTACTGCATCCTTTTCAACATGTTACGCCGATTTGGTAATTTAAGTTGATGAAAGGCAACAATGACAAGTCTCGGTTTATTTGTGTCAATTTAAACTTGTTAAGTAAATATATTCATACGTTTAGTAAATTTACAATACACTTAACGTTAAAGTGCGTTTGGAATACCTCGGAAATGTTTGTAAATGATTGGCAAAAAATAGGTACCTACTTACCTAATTTTCAATATTTTTTATTTTTTATTTTTATTACACTTAAACCCCCGCACTAGATTTCCCTGTATCGCGGAAGGCTTGGACACACACATTCACATCACACAAACATCCATGACCCGGGACAAACACCTACACTCATCGCACAAATGTTTGCTCCTGACGGGATTCGAACCCAGGGTCCCGGAGACACAGTAGTCATGTCACTGACACTTACCACTGCGCCACGGCGACCGTCCATTTCGTTTGTGCGACATACAGAAACGGTGGTAGGATCCTGTATCAGTAGGTACACGTTCCTTACTGGGATAACAATTCATTTTATATATTGAAATATTAACATATTGCTGATTCGTACATTACACATGATATCTTTATAAGTTTGATGAGAGCAGTGCCCTTGATCGTTATCATCACTTTGAAAACTAATCAAACTTATTTAGCTTATGGCCTACACAGCAAAATTTAAAGAAGGAAAAGCATGGGGCTCGTCTTCATTAGACGTTGTGTCATTAACCGATGTTATAATCTACCGACTCTTTCACTTACTGTTCATCTGTTGTTTCAACCACTTACATTTTTCAGGTAAGAGATGCCTCCTGTTACAGATCTCCATAGACATCTGTAACAGGAGGCTTTACGGTAAGTGGCCGATCGGCTTAAGACTGGGCATGTGACGGGATGTGATAATCGGTTTCAACCAAATCAAACCAAATATAATCAATCTGTATTTATTGTCTTACAACTACAGTATTTACACATAAATAGGTAAGTTCACATACACGGAGAAAACCTAAAACAAACAATACAATAATAAAGAACAAAAAGAGGAAACTTTTGAATGGAAAATCAGGTGGTATGTCTACTTGTTTGTTACCCATTGAATAAAACGCCGCAACCAAGTTAAAATTTTACATTTTGTGTAAGTGAGCATTCTAGGTCTAGCGTGATAACATCTTCGACCACATCTTCACTGACCATCAGATCTATACAGTATAAACAAATATTCAGTACCTAATTAGACGTTGATTTACGCCACCCTCATTAATCCCAAAAGGATCGGTTGGTAGCGGCCCGCATTCATCTTGAGATCTTCGTCATTCGTGTGTCCACCTTGTAGTTGGACGTCCTACGCTGCGCTTGTCAGTCCGTGGTACATACTTAACATTGATAAAGGTACAGTATTACTCACTTGTGAAACGCACGTGTTCTGACCTCGCTCTATATTCTAAAACCCTTTAATTACCTTTGTCTAGGCCCCAATGTGTTTGCACGTGTTTAATTTTAAAGATTCTTTTGAATAATCTACCTTGACATTGTTACAATGTTCTTGATGTTGATGGCAAAATAAAGTGTAATAATATCACAGTTTATTATGTATTTAAAATGATTCATATTCTGATATTGAAAAACAGCTGAGAAAAATATTACCTCACGTTTTGAAATTATACACCTGATATACATCCAACTACAAAAAAAATATTTAAGAAAAACCTTACAGTAACATGCTCATAAACTATGTTACACAAAAGTGCATGTCAAACGATTAAACAAATATATAATTACATGAAAACCGCCATCCAAGTAATTCTACGTTACGTGTCTTGATGAAACCTGGGCACAGATTAATAATAAGTTACTCAGCACTTAGACTGTGAAATTATACAAAACACACAATGAGTGATAATTGTATATTATGATGTATGTACGGATGCTATCTACTCAAGTTTCATTATAACTTAACAGACACTTAACGCCAATTATGCTCGACAAAGTTATTGTACCTGTTGGCAACGAGAATTTTCAATAAAACACTTCTTATTTCAAGTGAATAAGACGTGTTACTTCATTAATAAAGATACAATATGCGTGTCAAAAAGATAGAGAAAGGGGAAGGTGTATTTCTTTGATAGTTTACAATAGAATTTTAATGTTGTTCCAAGTGAGTAATGTCTTTATAATTTGTTTGTTTTTTGTGTGTTTTGCATTTTATTGCGTATATTCAAGCAATTTGGTGGAAGAAAGTAGTAATGATTTAGTACGAGTGGTCCTTGTCTGGAAATTTTGAATATATCGCTTGTGGAATTTCGTGAACTTTCATGGTATTATTTCTGTAATTATCATTATAAACTGAGTAACCTGGTAAAGAATACTGTGATAAGGGAAGATTTTGGTGTAAATGAAAATGTAGTGACTAAGATTGGAAAAGTATATTTATATGGTTTGATCATGTAGAAAGAATAAGGTAAAGGAGAATGACTAAGCAGGTATACATGGCTAAATTTGATGGTAGTTTTGGAAGAGGAAGGGCAAGGCGGACGTTCCGAGATCAGATTAAGGAAGTTCTAAGAAAGGGCCAGGTCAAGAGTACCCTAAGCTGACGCTCTTGCATGGAAGGTCGGATGAACGTGGATGAAGCAAATGCAGTGTGTCGGGATCGTAGCATTCGGAAGGCTGTGGTCCCTGCCTAGCAATTGATAGTAACGCAAATAACCCTCGTTAAATATTGTATCACAATAGAACAAGAATGTTGACAGGCCGTAGATATAAAAAAATCAGATATAACGATAAATTTCTATGCGGGCCAATCTGAACCATACCAATACCATTTAAGATAATCGATTTTTTCAATATGTTTCATAAATGACAAAGTTCTAAGGAAACTTGAAACACGCAATCAATTTCAAAACTCTCCTTTTTTGGAGGAGGGCGTTGGTATGCCATAACTAAAGGTCAATCTTAGTGTTGTAAAGATCTTCCTAAGATGAATAACAGTTGCTGCATTGAATTTCACGTTTATAAGCTATATGTGATTCTATCATATTTGTAAAATTACAATATATATTTACTTATACAATTATCATTATTATCATTATTGTTAACGATCTCTACACCAAGTCGAGATACATGATAAAAAGACAAGGACTCAAAAAGTTTATTAACTAGTATATTACTTTTTAAAATCCAAAACCACATCATACATTAACGATATATTAGCAAACAACACAAGTAATTTTGTAAACCTATATACAACAAAGCGGTACAACCTCTAGGAAGCTTTAATTGAGGCTTTACATCCACTACAAAACGGCTAATTGTACCTTAAAGTGCTTATTGTAAGTTTGTTATGACGAGGATAAGATAGAATAACTTCTGGAAGTGGCATTTAACTTTCTTTGAGATTGCTTTCTAAGATCTAATAATTAATTAATAATAATGATAAGAACGAATAGTTATTTATAATAATAAATTTGCAATAATAATGAATTCATAATTATATTAAATCAATAATAATGTTCAAAGATTAGCTTGAAGTCCGTATAGGCGGCAGCTGATGGATACCGAGGCGTCGCGTCGTTGGTACCTGTATGCCCACCTTCACTTCTCTATGGCCCGCGTACCGAGGCGCACGCGCACAACAGTTATTAAATAACATAATTTTACCAACGAAATCAATTGATAAAAAAAACAAAGATTGATAAAAACACTATCAAAGTTTAACTTTTAATTCTTCAAATTCAATACTACTAGATAATTTGGTAGTCTTGCATAATTACCTACAAAATAGGTAAGATTCTTACTGAATGAACTATATTCAGTTGTAGTACTTGACAGAGTAATGATGCCAGCATTCTGGGTAGGTACGCTACCAACTGGTAGCGGGCTAAAGCATTTGAGCTATGTATGGGCTAGGAAAAGCTAGTGGGTTGCTCAACTTTTATTGAAGTAGCTTTAGTATTGTAATTAGTCATTAGTAGTATCAATGCCGGTGTTCTTTAGGGGTCAGTGCTCTCTGCAACACTGTTCCTACTGCACATTAATGACCTGATCAAGCCCGGCACCTTTGGGTATGCAGATGACAGTACAGTAGAAGACAGCTACATATCCAAATCACGCTGCAGTGGTGCTCAAACTCAAGTATTAACTGAAGATATGGTCGAAACTAACACAAAAGGCAGTCTCCGACTGGGGTAATGCCAACTTGATCAGGTTCGATGCCAATAAAACCCAGGCGTATCTATTTTCCGCAAAAAGAGTCAATTTAATTTGACCCTCATCGGTGCTACCGCATAAATATACAATCTGGATATCTTCAAGTCACGAGTGAATAGGTATCTTCTAGGCAGGCGTGCTCCATCGTAAACGTCATCAACACTGAACTAGGTGAGATAGTAGTCAAACGCTTGCCTGTTCCCAATAAAAAAATAGTATTTATTGCAATAAAGACATCGGCCTCTACAAAAAAAAAACGAACATAAAATAACAGATTCAAACCGAACATACTTATGTTTAGATTCAAAACTATGCCAAATAAAGAGGTGATCTTTTGTGTGGTCTATAGTTTGTTGTTTCTTATTTTTTTTGAACACCATTCTATAAAATATATTACCCCAACGACCCTATTAGGCTAGCTCTTGATTACATGAAATGAAAATACATAGTATCTATTATATGTATGTTATATATTATGCACACTTTTACATCTCTCTTCCTTCTCAGAAACACGCACATAAACATATTTACACACACTTTCACATTTAGATTATAATGAATTGAGTGATATCAATCTATGATTTTGTACTATCAAATGATATTTTTACATACTTAAAGTCCAGGAATACATTTAGAAAAAAAAGGCAAATATCTTACAGTAGCTCTAATGGTCTAACCCTGGTTCGAATCCCAGCAGGGGCAAACATTTTTACAGGTCTTGAATGTTTGTGTGTGTCCATGCCTCCCGCGACACAGAGATTACGACTAGTGTGGAGGTTGGGTGTTAAAAAAAAACCGCTGAAAGTAAGACGCTTCCAGTCTCTCTACTACTATAATTGTTCGTGATTCCACTCAATTCCTGTGAGGTTTATACCCTGAGGTAAATTGTGTGTGAGACCGCAAAGATATGGTAGTTAATGTCTAAATACTTATTATTAACCATACATTTGTTGTAAATAATGAACGAAGTATTCTTATTAATTTTCTCATTACAGTGTTCATTCATATCTTGTTCCGTTTTACTATAAGTGTAATTATTTAATTGGAATACTATTTTTAAAATGTAACGGAGTCCGGCGTCATTGGGATACAGACTTCTAGGTTCTTTTGGACTTTCAGAGAGAATCCTACTAATGTTATAAACGCGAACATTTTTATCGATGTTTGTAATTCTTTCACACTCAAACAGACGGATTTGGATGAAATTTGGTATGTAGATACTTGTTAACTACTACTTAAGCTAGATAGGTCTCGGAATAATACATAGGCTACGTTTCTTTATAATCACCAATCATCACCACGCGTGTATAACCCAAAGTAAAAAGTAGGTATAGATTTTTCTTTTCTATACAAGTCTCATGCTATTACAAACATTTTAAAGCCAAATTTTCAAGTATTTTCAATTAGTGATGCTCTTTCCTATGAGGATCATTTTATTTCTGTACGTTACAGCTTTTAATCTTTTAAACATTCAATTGCAGTACCGTGTGAACGAGGCACAAATGTCAGAAACAAAAAAAATTGTAAGAAAATCTTATGTTCTTAATAGAGTGTTTCTTTGGGTGTAAGCTTAAATGGTCAAATATCATTCATCTCTAAGCATTAGTACATAAACAAAAATGGACCCTTCAAATGAAAATGGCGAATGACGCAACGGGTCAGGTTCCCTGGCAACCAAAACTAGACTGCCAGTTACCTCAATGAATTTCGAAAGAAAATTGCTAGTAAACATTTTTGCAATGTCAAATCCTAATTTGCTATTACGTCAATATCCGATAGCATTCAAATAACGCTTCACTCTTAAAACAGGAAATGCATCAGTTGCGGCGATGACATCATTGAAGGCGTCATAGAAACCTATTTTAAACAATGCTAGCTAAATAAAACAAACTCAACAAGTTGTAAAATTTTACGTACAGAGAAACACATTAATATCATAAGGAATACTAAATAACATAATTTTAGTGGAAAAATAAATTATTGTGAGCTGCTAAAATACTAAATTGATGATGGTTCGTAAATTTCTAAGAGTAGCATGAACACTCAGTTGTAAATCTTTCTTCCGATTTACGTATATCCCATGCTAATTTGAGTTATGACGTGATTATGTTGAACAGAAAGAAGAAATCAGTTTTTGGGGAGTAATTCGATTCGCTGAGTTTTCGTATGTTTCTCTTTAATTTACCCAATGTTCTCATTTCTTTAAATAGTTGACAATGATGAGTCTTTCACTGACGTCCCGCTTGCAGTGTTTGAAGAATTCTCCCTCCAGTCTCACCCAAACTATTCAATTCTATTCATATTTATACTCATATAATCTCACCAATCTAACTCTCACTCACCCACGGCATCCTAACATATACCAAAGCCGACGTGAACTATATTCAGTTGTAGTACTTGACAGAGTAGTGATGCCAGCATTTTGGGTACGCTACCAACTGGTAGCGGGTCGGGTGCTGGTTCATTCAAGCTCAAGCTATGAACTATCTAAATATTATGTAGACATATTGTATGTATCAGTAACTATACGAGATTGTTTTTTCCTCATTGTGAAAAAAAGATTTGGGTTTGATTTTAATACAATGTATGATATAATTTGAGGAAATAGCTCTTGAGTTACGTTTCCAGGTTCGACTGCCAGCTCAGGACTTTTATGTTATTTCAATAGCTTTATAAGTAATCGGTATCAAACTTTCAATTCACTATGAATAAAAAATCGAAAGATAATTCGTTATGAGACTTTTTTATATCATGCGTGCGTGATCGAATCGCGCTATAGGCCTAGAATGTAGGCTCTCATGGTCCACGAGAGCCAGTCATGCTATTTTTCTAACTACGAGGGTACTAGCGGGTAATAAAAAGTACCCAAACACCAGGCGGTAGATGACATAATAACCTACACCGAAAGGTAAGCTGCAAGGTTATCATCACTTTAAAACACGTTTGAAAATAGCTTTTGATAGAAATTCATGAATTTTTCACCGCATTAGCGGTCAATCGCCAATCTTCCCCATCTATTTGTGATCTATTTCTGACAGGAAAATTTATTCATAAGTGAGTAAAAAGATTTTAAAATTCGAGAACGCACCTGACAAAGCTCATGTCAACTCGTCAACCAATAACATAAGAGTAAACTTGAAAGAAGCCTGTTAAAATCGTGAACTCGCAGTGCACCTTGCAAGTTCCTCGTTAGTGCTAGTGTGTTGAAAATTGTTGTGTTTCACTCATTGGTAAAAATTTGTAGCGTTTCGTGATTTTGAACCTTCGCTACGCTTCTTTTTTAGAACCGAGTGGCTTCGCTCATGGTTCAATCTTAGGCCCCTATCGTTTGTTTCTCTAATACAGCGTTTTGCGGAAAGAGAACAAGAGTGTTTGTTTGCATAACTTTTTGTTGGTTGCAGAGTTTGCGCAATCGTCAATTCAACCCCTTATATTACTTATTATTATTACTTACATTACATATTACGAATATAAAATTATACATACAACTTTTGTAATTTTTAATGAAACAAGTCAATTGTAATACCAATTTGTTGCCTTCTATCAAAACATCCATTATAAATGTGGTTAACTCTTTGTTATTGTTGCAAATTTCATTTGTTACAAACGGTAACATTTGGCAGTTAAAAGATATCATTATTTAAGTAAGGACTTTGTCTCATATTTTAAGTTTTGACGACAAAGAAGCTAGTAAAATGATTATTAATTTTAAGTCTAAATTATACTATTTTTGGTTTCTTTAAAATTATATGCAATGAAAAGAAAATTACAAGAGTTTGTAGCTAAGTTGTTAACAATTAATATAAAAATACCGGAAAAATAATGTAAGGAAGTGCTATTTTATTATTTCGGTGATTGTGATTTAACGTTTTAGAATCAAATGCCCTCATCTTAAGGTTTAAGGAAGTGTGTCCTTACAGTGAAGATTAAAGATAGATCTCGTAATGGTTCGATTGCAAGAAACATAATTTAGTTTCTTCAGTATTTCGATTCTTAATAAGCAGTAAAATAAAGCCACCGAATCATTCACTAATTTGAAGTTTACGGAATAGTTACATGCAGTCATGTTTGGTTAAAATATAATAACTAATTAAACCTCAATTCTGGAGAATAATATAGATTTTAAATGGTTACGACAAAGTCCAAATTAGTATGACACTTATCAATAACAATACTAAAATAAACTCGTTTATATTGAAATTGCGGGTAGTTTTAGGTAAAATAAATCAACACGTTATTTGGTGCAGATTACAACTGCCGGCATTTGTATAAAACTCGCCTAATATTACAGATAGCGTTGTAAAGAGTTATATAAAATTAAATTTAAACGTAAATAGAACAAGTTATTTTTTATTTTGAAGAAATTCAGAGAATTTTACCCGATTTACATCAATTATTATTATAAACCTACCTTGATTCTATTGTTAACTTTTGAATTGTTGTTTCTTTGTTTACTTTTACAAAAGAATATGCAAACCCACATTTTCACGTAATCGTCTCACTTCCGCATCTTGAAAACCCCGAAAATCGATTCAATCGAATGCAGTGATAACCAGAAATTACGAGTTAAAACCCGGCATTATTCGGTATCACCCGGTATTAACAACAGAAAAAGCAATAAAACAGCGTGAAATGGTATGAGAGCATTAATTCGATTATCAGATCGAGGTGCGAAGCGAGTTTCGATGTTTATCTAGGTATAAAGAGGCACCTTAAAAGAAATTATTTTACAGCAGTGAAATAATAAAAACTCTCATTAGCAGTCATTATAGACGCCCCCGCGATCCAGGGTAAGATACCGATAGGTGAGAAGTTTATTTTGAATAATGAATATAATGATAGATATAAGTGTTCTTCTGTTTATCGCCTTGATATTTAAAGAGGGTTACATGAAATAATTAAATTACAAATATAATACTAGAACTGGTTGGTGTGTGGTGAACTCCAATGAAAGATTGAAACGGAGCAAAACAGTGAGTACTTGTGTTATAAAAATGTTTTAATCTTCTAATAATATAAATGCGAGAATTTTGATAAATGAAAGTTTGTCACTTAATTACCAGTTTTTTGCTGGTTCACAATACAAATAAAGATGAAATTTAGTGTAGGGGTAGTAAGTCTGGAATATTTCCGATATATGGTTCAGTAATGAATCTCGTGAGATAACTAAGGTAACGGAAATGCCGTAGTCCACGCTGGTGACACTACAAGAGTACAAAAAAGTGTGAAGATGACGTGATAGATTTAATTTGTTTTTGTATTGGAAATTATTTTTATTTTCAATATAATTATTTTAAGAGGTTTAAATTGGCTTAATAGAGAAGAAGGAATTTTGTATCTCATTCCAGCATTTAGCAGATGATTCCACGCATATTATTATTAGCAATTACAACAAAATCATTTATATGTAAATGTTAGTCGATATGTCTCATTTAATTTTACTGTTTTTTCAATGGACTTCAATCGCGTTGTATTCGTTATTTTCAAAATGATGTCCGAATAGTTTGTTTAGAATTCGCGTTCACCTGAAACGGTTTACTTATCCACGTTATGGTAAGGTCTTTACTAAATCTTTTACTGCATTACCTAATCGATGTACATGCGTGTCGTTCGACACAGTAAGATAATAGTTTTCCAAACCATCTTTTGTTTCCTGTGGCCTATACTTCAACAAGAACTTAATAAAAGTTTGACAATACATGAAAAAACCCTTATTTATGATTTTAACATCTGTATTTGATTTAATAACACCCTCTACTAGTACCTAATTTTCAGACCCAGCATTATAAGAACTTGTATGGAATAACAATACACAATCAGCTGTCCGTATCAAGATCCCCGCACACGATAAAGCTGCCGAACCCAAATAACGCATATATTAAACAAAATTTAAGTATAATGAAGCACTCTTTAATTTAGCCACTTTATCTTTTGTGTTAAAACAACGAACGGTGTTGATGAGGCTTAATAACATATAATTTACATTTCTCGATTTCCGAAATGTGTTCGACAGCGTCTAATAAGTACAAGAATACAGAATTTTCCGGTTTCGTGATTTTTATGGCCGCATAATTTTGTTGTATTAAATACCTCATTCTTTTGTTTAATACGAAGAAGTTTCTTCACAATTTAACAAAATGTGAATTTGCAAAATGTTACTGTATAATATTTAGCAATAAACGGTGTACTTACTATAAAGTAACATTAATCTACGCGTATTTTTTTTAAAATAGTTATGAAATAAGAGAAGTCATCCTTATCAGCCTGGATGTTGTCTTAAAAAAGTCATACGAGTATATCTCTTTCTTTGATAAGCATGCTTAACAAAGAAAGAGTTATGCCGGTGGTGCACTGGCAGGACTTCTTCTAGTTGTACTGCGGAGGTCTTTATAAGGTGTTTATCCACTTTGTCTGGACGCTGCTCTTGGGAGCAGCTTAATGACAAGTAATATAAGTATAGTAATAACAAATTTTAATGTGCTTGAACTGTGTCTTATATCAGAAGAAGAAAGATTAAAAAATTTAATAACGTGATTTTTTTTGCGTCCGTAGGTCATCTGTAAAGTACGTATTGGTAATAGATTAAATAGTTTAATGACGAGCATTAGAATTTGTCTCACCCTCTGCCTGTAAACAACTACCAGCCTCTGTAATGTCATCGGCAACTGTTAAGCCCATAAAGTATTCTGCGTCATCATCATCATCATCATCATTGCGTCATTTGTCTCATATTGATCAGAAATTTTCCAAGTTAACGAGTATCCTATTGCTATTATAGATCTGCCTTTATAGACTATCTCTGTGTCAAATTTCATACAGATATGTTAAGCCGATCGAAGAATATGCTGGCATATTTGAGGAATAATTTGAGGAGGTATCTATCCAAACTATCGCATTTGTAATAAAAGCAAGATTAAATCTAAAAATAGGATAAACATATCAGATAAACCTTATATTGTTCTCTGCTTTACTTTCTGTTGAGAAGTCAATCTTAAAACCCAAATACTTTTCTACAGATACTCTACCCATCGTCATCAACACACAAATCTCTGTTTCATCATCTTTACATGATCATGAAAATTAGTCTTCAAGTCGCGAGTGAATAGGTACCTTCTAAGTTTGCGTGCTAAATCCTAGACAACGTCATCACTTAACATCAGGTGAGACAGTTGTCAAACGCAAACTTATAATATGTAAAAAAAAAAATCATTATCATGATGTTAGCCATCAGACTACCACTGCTTATAAGCCTTTAACAAAGACCGATTGGAAGCGGCATTGCATGCATTGAGCCGCTTCCTTGGTCTTTGTCAGGTCCTCTGTCCATCTTTTCCGAGGCCGTCCTATGTCGCCCTGCCCACTCCCATTTCTAAAAGACTTCATATTAAGACACGGTCAAGTATTACTATAGAAAAACGAACCTAATTCACCTACACTCCTTAACCTTCTTAAACTGGGACACGACCTTATAAAATTTCATTATCTTATATTCTCAATCAGCTTCATTTTCATCATCAGTTTTCATCTCGACAAAACCAAACAAGTACATAAGTACCATCCAAAAATAACAAATTACGTTTTCCTTTCATTTCCACGCATTTTACATCCAATCACTCACTTCACTTCAAAGAGATGAATTACTTTATAAATAGACATATAAAATACATCTATCGATTAAAACAGAAACTGGACCGAGTTACATAATTAGCCGGCCGTAATTTGTTTCTGTTACATATAAAACATTTGCTCCGTGTCAGTAGTGATTAATAAAGTAATAGCTGAATGGTTCCATGTGCGCTTTTAAATGTATTAGATCTGGTACGTATTAATTAGAAATAATTAGTTCGGATAGAATACGAATATTAAAAAAAGATAACTTGAAAGGGACTAGAATGGCTTGGTAGGGGCATGTAATGAAGAGGGATGGAAAACATTTAACGAAAAGAGGAGGTACCTACTATTTTTAATGGGCCCATGCTTTTATTAAAATAAAATACTAATAACTAATTACAATACCTACTACAGCTACTCCAAAAACATTTGCATAATCCATTAGAAATTGTCAGCCTATAGACCACTCAAATGCTACCCGCTTCCAGTTGGCAGCGTATCCAGAGTGCTAGCAGCATTGCCACGTTGAATTGCAATGGAGATTCGGTGAGCAAAATATGTGCCAGCATTTTTGTCACGTCTAACAGCATTGTATGTGAGAGTTCGCCCGGGGGCGAACTTTGTACCGCCAGGCAGTAGCGTTTGCATTAGTGTGAAATTACAGACACATGCGATTTACCAAATTTATGTCTCAGGGTGATGGGCACGGTGCAGTTCTTAACTAATTCTATCTGTCTATAAGCAGAGGTTACCACTTAACATCCTGTGCGCCTTATGATTGTTCCGTCACCATATTCCATTAAAAAACGCGACACATCTATCAAATGCTCTGATAAGTTTTGGAAAATCCGATGAGCTCCCATCTCCCACGGCACCAATGTCTCGACTCCAAACTGTTTAAATATACTGTTAAATTATACTTAAAATGTCATTTGTAATGAACTTTGATTTAAAAATGATTTTAACTCTGAAGTCTTTGTATTAATTTTGAGACAAAAATCTAAATCACTAGCGCATCTCGAAACAGATCTTAAAATATACTTGATCTTCAGAAAATGAATGACAGATTAATAAGACGCAAAAAAACGCGCGCGCACCCACTCTCGGCAAATCTAAATTTAAAATAGTATTTACGTAGACGTATCGAGAGCAGGTAATTAATACAATCTTTGTTAGAGGGTAATTTGCCAGAGCTAATGCCGGCGTGTGTAATCTTCAAAGAGGATTTAGAAACACGCGTTCTAATCTATTTTAGTCGTGTTCTCAAACAGAGAAATATTTACAATCTCTCTGGAATACTTCGACGCATCCGACGGTCGTTATGCGAACGCATCGATACTGACTCAGTCTGGGATTTGATTGAGACGATTCGTGATTGAAATGCCTCATTAATGTCAAGAGATCTTGCATTCTCCACATCACTACAATGTTTTGATGTTGCAATACTTTTTCGTTGCGTTCTGATAGTTGGCACTGTCATCAATTTGGTTTTGATAGTTTCACGTCTTCATTAATAACCGTGTTTTACATTGTCGCAAGTTTTTTCTTGATCTTTTCGGAATGTCTTGATTAAACTTGCAACAGTGTAACCGATTAAGTGTTTTGTTTTTGTTGGGATAAAAATGCACAGTGCACCTTTATATTGTTTAAAATTATAATGCTATGAAACGATATTAAGGATAGGTTATACATTTTTAATGTAGTTATTTATAGCAAAATGAAGTACGTTTGAGAAGGTATAAAAACATATGGCGCAAAGAGTTTTAAATAAGAACGTGGAGAGATATAAAGAAAGGTTGAAAATGTATGGATGAACTATGTGAAAAATATATTGATGAAAGGTAAGATCACTGAGATGACTATAGTTGATAGAACTGAGAGGGGGAGAAAATGTGGCGACTACACCTAGCGTGGGATAACGAAGAAAGTAGATTTTTATAGAAGATTAACTTTTGCATTCAGCATTCGCTTGGTTTAAATTTCAACACCTGTTTATATTAATCATCTCTAAAAGTTTCGCTGACAGTTCTAGAGTATTTAAAAAATAATGTTTATTTCCAACTGCGCTACCTAAGCAAGTTAAGTATTAGAGGGATTAAATAATAAAATCACCTAAATGTAGTTTTTAGAGTCTTGGCTCAACTCCCGCACTAACATAATCACGCACTCGACCGTTTTATATGTCTTTTTTTCAGTGTTCGTTTCGAACCTCTGGTTTATTTATTTAAATTGACTTATCTTTACTTACATCTAAGTAGTGATCACTCGAAGAACTGATGGCCGTTGGGGTCAAAATTTTCTTTAATGGAGACCACGGACTCGCAAGCGCAGCGTAGGACGGCCACCGACCAGGTGGATAGACGACCTGACTAAGATCGCAGGCAAGGGCTGGATGTCCTTGTGGTAATCAATGGGGGAGGTTTATATCCAGCAGTGTACGTCCTATGGATGAGATGATGATGATGATGATGAAGTAGTTTAACGCAATAGTGGAATTTGAATATGTTTTGGTACTATTTACATTTAGGTTTATACTAATAGAAATTTGTTTTATTAACCATTAAAGCCGTTTAATTTTCATTGAATAATAATAATTTTAAGCAAGTAATGGTATTGCTCAGACGCAGCTGGTTATGTTTTCACAATTTGTCAATTTTACTACGGCGCCGTGGGCAGTGCCGGCATTAAATCATAATCACACAATCGCTGAGATTCCACTAACATTTCATTACACAACTATAATATAACGAGTTATTTTGTCATTTAGTGTCCCTCCTACGCGCGGAGTAATTAAAAACTAAAATAAACAGAACGCGTCGAATCGTAAAAAGAGTTTCTATGTCGGATATAAATGAGTGCAGATGAACGTAGAAGCAATAAAACTGATTCAAAGTCACGGAAATAAATATTACGAGTGTTCAAAAGTATAGGTGAGAATACGTCGTCGGTCGAGGGTTATGTTTTTGTTCGAGCCAAAGTGAATACGGACCGCGAAGAATGCCCGTTAAAAAGATATTGATCTAGACGCCACATGTGATCAAAACAGTTGCTATAGGCAGGTAGTTTTATGATAAAACAATAAAATTTGGAGAATTTGCAATAAATAAACAAAATGACGTAATAAACATTACAGTCAGTTGAGATTGAGCGAACGAAATTGATTTACTATGAAATATAATTTTCGATATCCAATATGTAATTTGATAAAACTAATAGAAACTATTTGTTTGATTTAGATTAGTTTAAGGTACTGTGATGGTGCCAGGTGGCACTGCTACCTGATAAAACTGCAAGAACTGGCAGAAGACAGGCTTTGTATCTAAACTGAAGTAGAAGAGTTAAGGATTTATTTTTGCTGGCGTATTTTTCATGCCTACGGAAGCTCCTATAAAACTTCTAGATATAAACGTATTGAAACTGAGTCTTATTATTAAAAATTATGTGGTTTTGACCCATTATGAATATATAAAACTCAGAATATACTATAGTTGGCACCCTTGGCACGTGAGTAATTTCCGTATTTTATATATTCATAATAAGTATTTTATTTATGAAAATAAGATTAATCGTGTTTTGTGTACGTCACTTAATTTAATTGGAAAGTCATTGTGGGGTCGTACATATAACTATTTCCAAAGCGTTGCAATAAAAATCGGTCCAGATTCCAACATCGAAAATAAGACGTTTTTTGGTCGTCTGCCAAGTTCATTATGAGCGTTCATGAAATTTCACATTTGAATTATTTTACTGTCAGACTTATGGCCGTTACTTAAATATTTGGTAAACAGGAAAAATATAGCTATAGATCGATCAAATTTAATGGGCACACTAAAATAACTGCGCTAAGTGGATCACCGCATTATTCCGTGGAAGATTGGGAAACGATTTCAATATCTTAGCTCATTGTTTGAAATGTAACAAGATTTAATGGAAAGATAATCAGTTTGAGCGAATCGCACTTATTTATTAACACATCGAAATTTAACCAGATTTTAAATGATGTACAATGGGTTTGAAGCTGTAGAATAATACTTCCAGGAAATCAGACACGACTGAAGCGATACAGAAAGATTGGAGTTTCTTGATCTTGAATAATGTACGAGAAAAACAAATAGAATTGTCTATGTTTTATGCTATTTTATAGCGATTAGCTTGAACAGCGATCGTGTGTATACAAATAAGATTATAATATGTTCGCCAAAGATTACTGTTTGCCTTAACACTTGATCAGATAAAATAGTTTTAGAAAATACATATAAAAGCTTCAATCAATACGCTTATAAACATTCCAAAATATATCATAAAAATAAATTAACCGAATGTGTTTCAACTTCCTCGATACTTTTAACAATAAAAAATAGGTTTAAGAACAAAATACGCTTCTATTAGCCTGTTACCCAAACTAAGAAAATAGTTGATTCTGGAGATCCTGGCAAGTTTCAAATTCAACCAACATTTTGATGGCGGTGAAAATCACAATAAATAAGACTTACAATCCAAAAAAACAAGTGAAAAGATTGTTAAAATATGTCAACAATCAACAATGTAAACGATAACGAACGAAAACGACGACGAATAATGTATAAGTACATATATAATTTCGACGAACTTACGTCTTTTGAAAGTAATTACCTACTAAGATGAAATTTGATGATAGAAATTCCTTTAATGTAGAGGCAGGGACTCGATAGACATTGCATAATTCCAGCTTGCAACGCAAGCCAACAATAGAACAGCGCATTATGAATCATCTCCCTGATCCATTCGCCCGCCGAAGATTATCGAACTGGAACACTAACACTTGCTGGATGCATTAAAATGCACGTGAACCTAATTTACACCCACAAATAATCCTCTTGACGTTACCAACTTTAACAAAGTAGCAGTTGATGCATCAAACGACATGACATTTATGGCTAATACTCGCATCTACAAAAAAGAAAACAGTATGCGGACGCAAACAAATGAAAGTCGCGCTCGCCAAGTGCCCGTTTGAACGATTGTCTTTATGATTTCTCTTTGGAAGACAAGATCAGCAACAGTCTGTGTAGATATATATCAGTTTTTGTGTCAAATTAAGGGGAACCTGCGTAATGTGCGAACTATTTGTTATAATCTGCTAATAAGTTCGAGACATTAAAATATCACGCGTCTCGCATCCGCGTAACAAAGCTGGAAAACTAATGCTGACGCTAACTAGAGCCCTCTTATTTATAGTCCGCCATCTGTCAGATCGTAACTGTTCCAATTTCAAATTCAAACACTGTTCTAATTGGATTGTATTTTTGTTTAAAGTGCTCCTAATAAGCTTGATTCACGCACATTGTTACAGAAGCGAACACATCGACGTATGTTTGTTTACCATTTCGCAATTATACCAATCGATGTATTGGTTGAGTTGGGTAGTGTGCGTTCGATTGAAAAGTAACATCTTCTTGATCTGAAACTGATTAGTAAACGTACATGTGTTGGTTAATACGCAGTCATGAATAGATTTCTATGTGTTGTCCAGTATTAAGTGTGCTTTAGATTTTATTATTTAATGATTCATCTTAGGGTTATAGAAATAGTATGGAATGCTTGCAGTGCGTTGAAAAGCCAGTAATAATAGAATATTGGCGCATCTGCTTCACTGTGTATATTTTAATGTTATTACTCTTCGGCTTGTATGATATTCCGTGCCATGTTTATTCCTGCACGTTTTATGATTTTAATTGCCATACTCAGATTATTTTTCCGGTGTCAAATACAATTTTACCGCTGTTTTTATGCTTCTATATGTCAACGATGACAGAATTAGGGTTGTTTATATTCTTGAATTGAATTAAACTTATGTGGAATAAATTAGGTCATAAGACATGATAACTATCTTCATAATATTGTAACGTGGGTGTATAAATATTTGTTCGTCTGACGTCTCGCGGTTGTAGAAACGTCTGACGTTATTGAAAAAGTCTCACTTCATAGAATATGATATATTAATGAAGAGACTCAACTGATTTTACTCGTAGATAAAACTGTCACCGTATAGTCTATGAGGCTTTGTGAAAGATATTATGGTATGCAACATATTATATCTGACACGGACTTTATAATACGGTGACACAAAAGGCGAACAATTTCTCAAACTTGCTCGTAAGTCAACGCTAATTTACACAATCACGGTGCACTTTATTATTCTTACAATACAATAGAATGTCCGTTTCGTAACAGCCACACGAAATTTCCTAAATTCGAAATTAACGTGTCCATCTAAACCAATTTTCACAGACCCATAACACTTCCACTATCTCAAACATTTCCGCAAAGAAATAATGAAAATGAAGGGCCTTATGCATTGGTTAATGCATGAAACGCGGCCTAAAGCAGTACCATTAATGTCGATCATTAAATATGAATTATAAATATAAAAGAAAGCACAAGAAAAGCAATCATGTCCATTATTAGATTAAACATCTCGGTGTTGCGTTGGTCATTCCCTTTCAATGTGTGAGTGTAGTGTTAACAAAAAACCCAGTAGAATGGCTCAATATGACAGCCATACCAGGGCGCTTCACAAACGTTTACTTTTATGGCGCTTACTCTTGGAAGAACAAAACCTTAATCCACATTCAGCATTTTTTAATTATAATTATTTATTTTAAACCAGCACTGGTCTTCGTTTGGGTCCAGTCATAACGTCAAAACACGATATTATAACAACATTATTAAGTAAAATTACATTTGCATGGGCACCCTTAACAGGATTTACTCATTAACAACTAAACACAAACAATAAAAAAATCTTATTTGTATATTTATTTATTTATTTTATTTTATTTATTTATCAACATTCACACAAGGTCTTCAGGTCCCAAACTAGGCAGAGCCTGTACTATGGTAACCTGATGACTGATATACATACTTATATATATACATATACACACCCAGACACAGGTCAAACAGACATGTTCATACACACAAATGTTTGACCTGTCCGGGAATCGAACCCGGGACCAGCGGGTTCCATATATCTTTTGTGTATGTATTTAACATTTGATATATTACCATAAACATTAATGTACCTACATATTTAAAAGCAATGTGAGAAAAACATTATTTTTTTGCCGTTTCATACAATTAAATACAACTCTTCATCATCATCATCATCTCAGCCATAGGACATGCACAGTTGGGCATAGCCTACCCCATTGTTTTCCACATGGACCGGTTGGAAGCGGCCCGCATCCAGCCCTTGCCTACGATCTTAGTCAGATCGTCTGTACACCTTGTTGGTGGCCGTCTTATGCTGCGCTTCATTGATTTTAAACTTTAAATAAAAGAAACGTAATGATGTAATTTTGACGGTCGCCGTGGCGCAGTGGTCATTTACATGGCTTTTGCGTCTCCGGGACCCTGGGCTCGAATCCCGGTAGGGGCAAACATTTGTGCGATGAGTGTAGATGTTTGTCCTGGATCGTGGGTGTTTGTGTACTGTGATTGTGTGTGTCCATACCTCCCGCGACACAGGGAATCCAGGTGCGGGAGTCCGAGAGTGATAAAAAAAAGAAAAAAACTCACAGTCTGTAGGATACATACAATTTTTAAAGTAACTATTTTCCAAAAGACAGTTATTAAACTTAAGGAATATACGAAAAATAAGTACTGAGAATTAGCGACTCCATTCATACGCGTATTTAAAAAAAAGGTTATCGGGTCTCGGTAAATATCGCCCAGGTGAACTTAGCTGCGAGCATTTCATCGGTTTGTCAATGTTGAAACAGAATTCTTTCGAAATTTTCAAATATCGAAGGAAAAATAAAGTAACAGCGTCATTTACTTCTCCTCAGTTCATATCATGAGTCATTTGAACGACCACAAAGTTTTTATTTTATTAATCCTTAAATAAATCAATTTTCCCTATATATTATCATTATTATTGCAGATGTCACACCATCTTGAAGTAGGTGGTAATTAATCTTATACGAGAAAACAGAATATTTTACTCAGTAGCCACTAAAAAGTTGTTTATTATGTGTGCCAATGTCACTACTACGAAAATACAGAAATAGTTTTTTTTTAGGAGCTGCTTAATTTGACCTGAATATGATTAGTGTGTTTGAAGGTGAGACGAATAATTTTAAATTTAATTTATCACTCTCACACTCTCGCATTCTCTGTGACGCGGTATATATCATAATCATCATCATCATCTCAGCCATAGGATGTCCACTGCTGAACATAGGCCTCGGTATATATGGACACGCACAATCACATCACACAAACATCCAAGACCCGAGACAAGCATCTGTGCTCTTCACACAAACCTTTTGTCTCCGCCGGGATTCGAACCCAGGGCCTCGGGGAGCATAAGTCTTGTCATTGAATTGATTCAATTTTATATGAAGTTTTTATTACATTCTGTTTTTTCACATACGCGTTATGCTGCGGATGTGTTCGTGCATTGCATTTTCACATCTTTAATCTCCAACGCAAAAAGGGGGTAATATAAATTTGATGTCTGTGTGTCTGTTCGTGGGATCGTAGCTACTAATCCGATTTTCATGCGGTTTTTTTTGTTGGAAAGCTGGTGCGATTGAGACAGTTCTCAGCTACAATTTATGAAGCTTTTTTTTTACTTTTCACATTGTTTTTATCATTAAAAAAAAAAAAAAATTACATGTTAGCGTTTCACTTGATCTTTAATGAGGATATGGAATTGTGGATGGAAGTGGAATCACGCCATACTTAGAATGTTGATTGTTCCTTTGAAGGGCATCTGTCTAAGCCTGTGTGTTATATTGTTACATTCTATCAAACTTGAGCGTGTAAGCCAGAGTTTGCTACTGAAAACTTCAGTTCAGCAAGCATCAATCATATTATAGATTTTGCGTCATATGTACTTCTACTCTAAATACGCCCCATTTTAACCTTGAAAACTTTATTTTACTATAGACAAGTACAAAAAAATAGCAACAAGCAGTTTCTACTACTGAGAGTAGTTGTTTACTGAAAGTTGAAATTTATTTGTGAATTATTTATTTTCTTTCTAGTTTATAGATAAATAATTGCTTTTTAATTGTAAGAATTTTTTTTAAATGATTTAATTTGATATTGAATGATAATGAAATCAATTCTTTTGATTCTGAATGGTTGATAATGATGATGTACCAACCGAAACTGACGTTTATACATACCACTTAAACACGGAAGCGTTCAGTTAAAAATGCCACTAGCCGTGACCGAGGAATATTTTGCTTAAATTCAGTTGATCGGTTAAGATTGCATTGGTAAAGTCTGAAACCATGCATTTTCAGGAAACGTAGGTCTTGAAGTGTTTTTCCACCATTTTTTATTTACTCTGAGACTGAAACTCACGTGGCGGCAATATATTATGTAACTTGTAAAGTAAAGATATAAGCGATTAATTTTTCATGCATAGTGATAATAATTATTTTTAATAACAAATGTGTAAATATATATTGTCATTAATGACCTGGAGCTCATCGGATTTTCCAAAATTTATCAGAGCGTTTGATCGATGCAACGCGTGATCAAAATGCTGACACATATTTGGCTAAACGAATCAGCATTGCAATTCAAAGTGGCAATGCTGCTAGCATTCTAGGCATGCTGCTAGCCTGTAGCGGGTTAGAACATTTCAGTTATCTATAGGCTACCAATAGCTAGTGGATTGCTCAAATGTTATTGTAGTAGCTGCAGTATTGTAATTAGTTATTAGTGTTTTATTATAACAAATGTTAATAAAGTAATGTAATAAGTTTTTTTGTGATGACGGTCGCCGTGGTAGCCACCGGTACTTAGGCCATGGGTTTGAATTCTGACTGGGACAACACAGGAGATCCTAGTGCGCGGGTGTGAGGTTGATATGAAAATATCATACCACGCCTTCTATTTTATAATAACAAAAGTGAAAGGTTTTTTTAAATTCTGGTATGGACGAATGGGGTTACTGTAAAGCCCATCCAAAGTAATGTGAAAAATATAAACATAAAATAATATTATTCTAGCAGTTATTAGTCAATATAAAAAAAACAGGTATTAACAAGTAATAACTTGTTGAAGTCGGTACCATGATAGTTCACACATAAGTAACTATCATCACAATATTGTGCTCATGGTACCGACTTCGACAAGTTATTTCACACTTTTGAGTGATGAAGTCAGTTGCATTTTTTGTTAAAAAAATTTTTTTTTCACTCTTTTCAGTGACCTTTGCTACTCACAGGATCAATTAATTGTCATAGTGTGTTCTGCGATGTCTTCAACCGCGACAATAATATCAAGATACGCGTAGCACTTTTCAGTTATTGAAGTATAACTCAATAACCACTTGTCCGATTTTGATGAAATTTAAATAGCACTACCACGGAAGTATACTCTATCTAGAATTATCAAAATCGGTCCATAAACGACGAAGTTATCCGCGAACACACATAAAAAAAATCATATATACGGTCGAATTGAGTAACCTCCTTTTTGAAGTCGGTTAAAAACAAGTTGAGTTAAGACTCGGTAGTCCAATAAATAGGGCTATAATAGGGCTGGATGCGGGCCGCTTCCAACAGGTCCTTGTGGAAATCAATGGGGAGGCCTATGTCCAGCAGTGGACGTCCTATGGCTGAGATGATGATGATGATGATGATGAGTCTAATAAATCCATGTAAATTACGAAAGAATAATTGATAATCTAATATCCAAAGCAACACTTCCATAACAAAACCGAACCTTTCTATTATAATTACATTTATAAACCACCACAATAATGACTCGACTCATAATCGTAAGTGCGTTCATTGCGTTACTCGGACTCATTAAGGGTCAAAGCGACTCGCACCAACTCAAACTGAAATTACCTTAAGTGTGACGGAATCTGATAATGTTCCTAAGAGGCCCTATGAGCGTGGCGAATGGCACGATGGGCTGTCGCTTAATGATTCTGTTATTACAAGACTTTATTTGAAATAGACTTCGAACGGGGTGCGTTAAAAAGTACTGCTGATGATTAAATTTCATGAGTATATTTGCTAATAAAATATGAGTTATGGTGATGTCTACCGCTCTCACTTTATATAGAGACTTAGCCAAGCGTTTCGTGAGTCCGGGCTGAGCACCATCTGAGCTCGCCCCCCCTCTCCGTAGAAGCTGTAAATGCTGGTAGAGGCAAACAGCATTAGTCCGTTAAAAAAAGGTTTCGTGAGGCTTCAGGCGCAGGTGCTTGGTGTCAAGAGTGCTGGCATTTGTTTGGCACGATTTTAGCAATTCAACGTGGCAATGCTGCCAGCATTCTGAGTACTTCTTCTTCTCGCTTGGACTTTTAGATGAAGTTTTAGTATTCATTATTTTTAGGTTTTACATAAATTTTAGATCCAGTGTTTGCTGTGTTGTTTAGCAGTTAGTGTACCCAATTTATGAACGCGTCACTTCGAAATGTGATAAGTCGATTTAAAATATTATTAATATGTACTTTACAGATGATTTATAGATGCAATATTTTTTTTTACTTTTAATTATAGAAACCCTTGATACTACGACTACATCATGCGGTATTTCAAATAATACTTCATTAGTAGTACACAAAATATTTCATTCTTTCCGAATCCTCCCTCCATATAAAGCATTATTCATTAACAGACAACAGACAAACATGTATTGTCTTCCACACGTCTTGGAGATAACTCTCTAGTGATAATTTATTAATTCTCTATCCCTTATGTTTGTCTATGATCAATGTATCGCTCCCCTAAACTATAGGAATGAAGAGTGGGTCATGTAGAAGTGACATTTCATTGCTGTTCAACCCTTAGATAACAACAATAGATTTCAGAAGCTATGTGTCGATTGACATGCGTTGAATGTCGCAAAAATTGTTCAATTTTTTGGAACCCAGGGTCCTGGAGACACAGAAGTCATGCCACTGACAGTAACCACTGCGCCACGGCGATCTTTGTTTTGTGATTGTTCATGATCACCGAATTTTATTTACATCCAATAATATTAATCTGAAAATGTGTGTGTTACGCTATTATGGCAAAGCTGTTTTGGAAATTTGGTACTGAGATTTCTGAGACCTTCTGAGACACATCGTAGTACACGCAAGTGAAACCGCGTAGAGTAGTAGTATATGTGAGATATTTCAAATATAATTTCTCAATTATATACTCATTAATCCAAATTATTCATAGTAAATACTATATTTACCTACATATAATTAAATAATAATATGGGACAACATTCACACAAGGTCTTCAGGTCCCAAACTAGGCAGAGCATGTACTATGGTAACCTGATGACTGATATATATACTTAAATACATACTCATATATACTTTTTTTTTAAATACATATATACACCCAGACACAGGTCAAACAGACATGTTCATTCACACAAATGTTTGACCTGTCCGGGAATCGAACCCGGGACCAGCGGCTCAGAAGGCAGAGTGCTACCAACTGCGCCAACCGGCCAGTCGAATTACTTAAAATCAAAAAAAATTACTTAAATCAAATTTGATATAAAAACAATAAATGTTTTCTTGAAAATAATCATAATTTCTAAATTAATATGACAGCGTTTTTTGAAAGTCAATTATTAACAACAGACTAACTATTCAATTTGGTGACTTGCAATAGTGCCAACGGTACATCTTATTTTACTACTACTGGTTATTTACACAGAAAGTTAATTCAGAACTCAAGAACGAATGACCGATTTTGAGAATAATTGAATTGTTGGATTCGTCTAACCCGAAAATATCAGAATAAATATTAAAAAGAGGAATTATTTACGTAAAAAAACCTGAAAGATATCCAAATACATCCTACTAATATTACAAATGCAAAAGTTTGGAAGTAAGTGTAAATTTGTGTATATGTTTGTAACTTCTTCAGGCTCAAACAGTTACACCGATTTCGATGAATTTTCGTATGGAGATAGTTTAAACCCTGAATTAACACATAAGCTACTTTTATCTCGGAAAAGTATAGTTCCCGTGCGATAATTGAGTTAGCGGGAAAACTGTAATCAACGCGAGTGAAACTGCAGCGCGCTACTAGTATTAAATATAATTGAATCAAAATGTATTCAAATATATGAGGAACAAATGACAACAACTGTCAAATAGATGGTCTCAATCATTCTAGATCACTTGGTCAATTAGTTATCTGCGTCATCGATAACACAGAATGTATTAGAAATTTTGGGAAAATTTATAGCGTACATCAATACTTTCATTAACTTTGGCGGTACGAAGTTCGCTGGGTCACCTAAATTTCAGAGAAAATATTTCCACCAAATCAATTCTTCGTGGTTACGGAGAGGTGAAAAGCTTTAGTCGTCATATCTGCAATCTTAATCTATGCCAAACACATAATGATAAGACTTTTGCTTTCGTGATTACCCTTTGTTAATCTTACTTTCTTAATTAAGGGAAAGTCGAAGCTAATTTTGTGCGATACAGGCGATAACAACTTTGACATTACTTGGCACTAATGACTTTGTAATCTTAACATTGGCTGTTCAGTTGGTATAATCGTGATTTTGATTATTTTTAATTAACTTGAACCTTTTATGAAACGCCAGCTAAACCATTGTTTAAGCTTTAATGGATTGTTTCATACGTAATTTTATCATAATGATATCATTATGACATACATTTTGTAAACATATATATAAAAAGTGTATTTTGGTTTCCGATTTTAAATTTAGACCTTTTTATTTAGACATAAAAGCTATAATACAAAACATTTAGTCATAACTCCGCATATACATTTTCCTGGTGAGTTTCACCACGCGCAAAAATACGAAGGCTGGAAATTTACAGAATTCAACAAAGGCTACTCAAGCGGAAGCTCTCATCACGTGTTTTACTTCTTCACGAAGGATCATCAGGAGATGTTTTCTCTGCGAACGGTGAGATAAGAGTCCCTCTTTCATCATTGAAGAGGTCTAGAATGTTCACCGTCCAGATGGGTAGCTGAGGTAGTCTGGCTTCGATACTTAAGAAAATGATCATTAAATTGGTCCAATACTTTAGTACCTTATATCAAAATATTGTATGAATACAATTTACAACCCAACTAAAGCCGTAAGCAGGAGCTAGTTTCACAATGACTAATAAGATTGTTTTGTAATTTTTGTTTTTTATTATGTTATGAAATAATTTGCACATTAAAAGTTTGCGTCTTAATGTTGGAAATACTTAATAAAGAGAATCAAAATTAAATATCTGTCACTAACACAAAAACAGAAACTTATATATTAGTCATAGATCTGACCAATTTGTTTCAATCTGCAGGATTATGGCTGCCAGTGATTATGTGAAGTAAAAGGAAGAAAAACTACGGCGACTGTGTGTCTGACCACACTTTCAAATACAGTTCAGGCGCCCTTTTTTAGGAATTCCTGCATAATCTTGACCGCTCTCCCGCAACACAATCTGAACCTAGCCTTTGGCTCTATTCTCCTATCAATCTCACAGATGATAGCCTATCGCGGGCTACAGCCCGATGCATAATGCTCGACTCAGATAGCTGTCTCGCGCACGAAGCCTCCAAGCTTCGCAATTTATTGTTTCACGATCTCAAGCCAGCTCATTATTAAAACGGTTTGATACGTTCGGAGGTGTTGCTGAAGCCCCGAGGCCTGGCCGCGCCAATTACTCGCGGATCGCCGTTGTTGTTTGACTTTAACAGCCCGCTCGACATTTACTGCAGTTGACTCCTATCTGTCTATGTTGTCCTGATACTTTGACGATTGCTTATGAAAATATACAACTGATTTGATTTTTAAATTATTGAAATTTTAGCATATATAATATGTCTCTGATAATTTAATTCTAAAAGGTTCTAAAATTATTTCATTCGTATTTGGAATGAAATACATCAAATATCGATTAAAATGTTGTAAAATTTTGTAACCGTAATTAGTCATCGATATCCGTAGACATTTACAAAACCAAAGGTTACAATGGGTTGAGTGGATATGCCTTATTCCTTGGTATTCACTTGATGATGAAAAACTTTAACTCACCTAGTTCCATTTGTTTGACCGAATAATAGATGAACCTACCTGTACAACCGAAAACACGTCATCCCTTTTGTCTTCAACAAAATACGTGATTGTTTTGTAATAAACAATAAAAGGTAAGGTTGGTCAATTCAAATGACAAGAATCCATTAACGGCACAAAACGTCGATTAAACATCGACCTAAAACAATTTTCTCCAACTTCAACAAACAAAATCGATTGGGCTTAATTGCCGTCTGATCAATAACTAATTGTGTTCACCACACGTAGGACGATAAAGCATAATTACTGGCTGCCGGCCAAATGAATCGATCCACATCAAACCCGAGGTTAATCCATCATTTAGATATTACGGCCCGATTGAAGCTTACCGTTTTTAATTTCCAAAATTACACCGGCAGTAAACTCGAAGGCGCCTAAACACGTATACATAATTACCGTGTCGTAAATTGTCGAACATGAGGGGGTATTAACTGGGAGATTGAGGGGGGGTAGTACACCCTGACTCCTATCACCCTTCCCTGCACTATCGCCTACCTGTCGTGTTATTTCTGTAATCACTTCCATTCTGTAACGCGACATTAATTAAAATTTAGTTTCAGGCCATTAGTTGCCATCGCGTTTCTTCAAGTTTTTTTGTGTAATTATAGAGTGCGGGTGCGAGGCTAAATGGGCACAGTAATGATGAATAACATTGTATTGAAGGCAGACATGAATTTCGTATTCAAATTAGTGCGACTAATAGGTGCGAGGTGTGGATTTAAATGTTAGCTTTGCTGCATTGCGCTTTTATTAATGACTTGTAATTTTATGCGGGTAGAAATTAAAAAACAAACGTCGCATTGTATTACTACTAAAAAGCTAGCGTGATGTAAGACTAAATGTAAGGTATGGCTAACTTTAACAGAAATAGGATCATTAATTAAATGTAAAAGTTCAAGATCATTTTTGACTCAGACTTTTACAGATCATCTTAGATTTGACGTTTGCCTACTATCTCATTTGATCATTGTGCCGATAGGCAGCAAACAACCTATTTTTAAATTTATCTTTATTACATCCGAATTTTATAATAATAAAACTGACAGTTACTGCAAAATGACATACATAGATTTTGCAACTCTACTTAGACTGTCAAATAAGGCGTTAATGTATGCTACTTGGATTGAATGAGAGCAATCGTATTAGGTATGCTGTCTTCAAAGGAATCCGAAGCAGTGTATGAGTATAAGTAGATGATGCCAGAAAAGTAGCTATCATCATCATCATCATCTCAGCCATAGGACATCTACTGCTGGACATGAGCCTCCCCCATAAGTAGTTTATAGTCCCCTGTGTTTCCCGATATGTACAATCCTGGAGTCTTCAAGTCGCGAGTGACCTTCTAGATTTGCGTGCTAAATCCTAGACAACGTCATCACTTAACATCAGGTGAGACAGTTGTCAAACGCAAACTTTTAATATGTAAAAAAAAAGTAACTATTTAATGCCCTAATTGCTTTGACATGTTAGAGGTATTGTACGTAGTAAATTACTTAATTTTTTGCACACACCGTATTTAGTTTGAATTACATTATTACCATACGCTCCCGTTAAAATTTTTCAAAGACACGCGTCTCTCTTTCATATAGAAAAGGCCGTGTGATTAGAAACTAACCAAATACTAGTTTTTAGTTTAGTTAGACTCGTGACTCGTGAGATTCTACCGGTAATAAGGTTTGTATACACTGAGCGCCGAGTTATTAATTAACAGGTCGACAGCAAACAGAGAGTAGGCTACCGGACTGCGCTTGGTATACAACAATATTTACTAAGCGAGACTTTGGAACGGCGTGCGGCGTGAAGAGCCTCATTACTGTGGTTCTTAGAAAAATTGGATGTGAGAAACGAGCTTAAAAAAGTTAACATGGTAGTGTATTAGGGCACTAGCCTTTATGGTTTAAAATGTATCGTATCTTACATATTTGATTGAGTTGTTAGCACCCACTCTACATTTTATTTTTGTGTAGGTGTACGATTAGCTTTTGAAACGTTACCTACTAAGTGTTGTGTAACAAACTCAGTTTTTTAACTGACATGGTAACTAACACAGCGATACGTTATCACTGGGATATTTACACTGCCGTAATGTTAATAATATTAAAACTCACGTTCATAATTACTTTACACTGTTTTTTACGGGTATAACGTGGTACTTACGCGTCCCGTCTCGCAGTGCGAGACGGGACGTTACGACTAACGCACCGCACTCAAGATCCTGATGAAGGCTTCCGGAAGAAGCCGAAACAATTGTCGATCGTGATATCGACTACGCGTAAGTACCACGATGTACCCGTAAAAAACAGTGTGCCGTAATGTTATTTGTGTCGTTTCTCGATATTTCGGCTCAGTTGCATGTGCCATGTTCTCGAGCAAACTAAAGTTTCTGCGGGTAGTTGTTTTTAAGAGCAGACAGAACGGTCTACTCTCTCTCTTTCACGTTTGTTGCGCTTAGTAAGCGTCGGCAGATATGTTTGCTTAACGCTTGCACTTTATTAAGTACTACGAGTTGAATATGTTATGTAATATATTCAGTCAGTAGTCCTTGAGAGCCAGTAGTCATTATAGGTCTAGCGTGAGTCCACGTACGACCACACCATCACTGATTGTCAACAAAAATAGTGGTCAAACGCTAGATCTAATAAGTACGTATAACCTACTTAGCTTCTACTTAGTTAAACTTGTATGTATGCCTCAGGGTACGCTCGCCATTCTAAGGCATCCACTAGTAACAATTCAGCCTTCTTTTGGGATTACTTCTAGTTGATTTGTGCTCCGCTCTCTGCCGTCTCAAATTGATAATCCGTTGGGCTATGGTGGCGATTTTCTTTCCTCAAAGAATATCCTCACATGTGACTTAGATTTATACGGAAACCGCGACCCTAGAATTACGTAATAGGGTTTTTTAGGATTTTTTGGTTTTGGCGTAGGTATGTAGGTACATGTAAAATACAATACAAAATACAGTTATAAGTAATGATGCGAAGTTACTGATTTCATTTATGTTTCGATTCATACTTTATTAGTTTAATTTACTATTATTTTATTGTACTGCTTGACTGTCCGTGCGTCACTTTAAGGTGAGTGCTGAAAATCAGCGCTGCAGATTCGTCTGCAGCATATGCTGAGCTCAGACCCTTTAAGCCAGCACTATTTGTGTCAGCTATATTAGGTATATAGATCATATCATATAATAATATGATAATATATCAAGATTATAAGTTTTTTATTTTTTTTATACTGTAAGTATAGATTTTTGACCACTATCACACTTGATGGTCAGTGACGATGTGGCCGAAGATGTTATCACGCTAGAACTAGAATGCTATGATAATAACGAAAATAGATACTATAGCTGACTTATTTATATGTTTGCATTGTTGCTGTGGACAGACGACCTGACTAAGATCGCAGGCAAGGGCTGGATGCGGGCCGCTTCCAACAGGTCCTTGTGGAAATCAATGGGGGAGGTTTATGTCCCGCAGTGGACGTCCAATGGCTGAGATGATGATGATTGTTGCTGTAATTTGTGCTTTCCTTAATAAATTATTTCATAGGCATAGACATAAGTAGGTAGACTTAGCTTTATTGTGTGGCAAAAAAAAACATATTAATTATAAATAACATTAAACATATTATACAACCAAGGAATTACAAACACGTTAATAACAAATGCTAGCTTTTTTGCCACAAGCCAACCTAACTCAGCATAATATGCTGGGCGCTTTTTAGCATGCAACGCTGGTCTTCTGTTAGGATGTGCAAGTGACGTCACGCACGAAAAGTACACGACATTTCTTATCTTATCTTAATAATACATAGCTTTTCAATTACCTTAAGGCACTACATGAGTAATGTCGAATGTTACATTCATTATATCGTAATGTTAACTTTGAATGAACATGGATCGTAATTATTCCTATGAACATATTATGTAAATGCATGCAGTATAAATAGGCTTACTCTGCCCTATTTTTTCTTAATTACACAATAAATGCGAAAAGTATATTGTACATTTGTATATGCGTATGTATGTTTTTATTATATACTTAATAGATTGACTACTATCATCACTTGATTGTCAGTGGTCGGGGATGTTAACACGCTAGACTTAGAATGCTTACTGGCTTTCAAGGACTGCTGCCCGAACGCAATAACTGTTTGGTGACAGTTTTTCAAGCTTGAGGGTGGTAGCTAGCCAGCAGGTTACGCGAAAGTACCCAACCACCATGCTGGGTATTTGATAACGGCGTTTCCTTCACCGGAAGCTTAAGCAGTCGGTGGGGATTGAACCAGTGTCCGTTAGTTTGACAGCCGACGCCCCTACCGCTGAGTTATCATCGCTTCATATATTGTCAGCATTGATAAAAATGTTAATAAATAAATAAACATCATCTTGAATATTACAAAACTGTCATACAACCACATGCACACACACTAGTAATGTCAAAGTCTGTCTGTCTGTTATGTTTTCACCGCGGAACCAATTTTGATTAATTATGGTATAGAGATTGATAAAACCTTGGTTAAGGACATAGGTTACTTTTTCCTGAAAAAAATAATGGTGCTTGTAAGATCACAGAGGTAGCGAGAAAACCGTATCCCACACGAGTGGATCTGCGTGGCAAAGCTAGCTTTAATAAAAATAAAAATATGTTTATTATCGCTTGAAGTTTATTTAATTACTACCACTCACGGAGTAAGTTTCAGAGGTCGCTATATTAACCATAATGTGTTTCACTTTTCAATGTGGGTTGATGGGTAGTCTGGTGGCTAGCATTGGACTCTCGAAGCTATCATGCTCCCAAAACTAACTTACAAAATATCGCTGTCATAAAATAAACCTTATTCGTGATACTAGCGAGTGTTTCTTCATTGGAAAGTATGGGTTGTTTCTGTCGTAGGGACTTTTAAATCTATCGTAAAGAATATTTCATCGCAAAATATTGTTAATCAAGTTAAATCAGTAACTGATTTAACTTTATTAACAATATTTTGCGATATTAAGAAGAAGCGAAGACTGACTGTTCAAGATATTAGCACAACAGTTGTGTTAATATCTTGAACAGTCAGTCTTGTTCCCATTGACATTAGGTGAGACAGTGATCAAACGAAAGCTTTTTTTTTTTAAAGTTGGGTACTTAGGCAATATAATACTTCTTAATATGTTTATAAAACTAAACTAACTAAATAAATTCTTACCTCTCACCCACAAAAAAATGTCAGCCTGTTCACAACTCCCGCTCACATGTTGACAGCACAAACATTTGTTCAGAGAAACCTTAAGTATGTCCGTCACTTAAACGTACCCTGGCACACATATATCGATAACAAAACGTTTAGTCACAACACTATCGATATCGATTCTTTTGAAATCGATACAACATTGAATAGATTTTCGTGATATACGTCGCGATTTCGTTGGGCGGGCGGCGTCGAAACGTGCGCTGACGCCGGTATCGGATCGGTATTAGCGCAGTCTCTGCCTCAATCGAGTTAAAGTTAGTATTTGTAAGCATCTTGTTGCATTCTAAAGGGCGCCCATCCGTTTAGCATCATAATTGTATGGCGAGTGACATGACTCTTGTCAGATGAAATGTTATTTTGAGAGGAGATAGACATTTTTATTGTAACTGGAACTGGTTGGTTACAGACAAAACAAATAAATTATGTTAAATTTGTCTATAACACTGTCTGTTATTATAAGTCAGATCAGTGAATTTCAGTTATTATATTTCCAGTTATTTGGTTTGTTATTACATACTTGCGTACCTACTTCATTTCGATAGTATAAGGTTCAAATTCATTTGAACTCATAATGTCGAAAAGAACGTACGTACTTGATGTTTATTTTTATATTACACATCTATAATAATGACACTAATATTATAATTGCAAAATATTGTGTAAAAAATCGAAACGTTATCTATACTAATATTATAATAAAGAAATATTTGATTGTTTGTTTGCATTGAATAGGCTTAGAAACTACACAACCAATTTGAAAAATTATTTCACTGTTGGGAAGGTACACTATACTTGGATGGCATAGGCTACATATAGTATTATTTTTTTTAACATGGGATAAACATTTTAATTTTAAAGTTTTTTACCTGTGTGAAGCCGAGTAGTACCTTATAATCTAGAACACATAGGCTACTCTTTTACCGACAAAACGGACGGTTCCTTTTTGATTTAATAACAATCGAATAAATGTGAAGGTTAGTTTGTATTTATTGCCCAAGCATAATAAGGTAGTACAGTAAGACATAGGGAAATAAACTAACTAATAAAAAAATAAAAATAAAAACTAATAAAACTGTGTATTTTACGTTATGACTTCTAAACTGCTGAACCAATTTGATAGTAAAAAAAAGTATAAAGATAGATTCATTCGGGTAAAACCGCAGGGTGTAGCTATTATAGCGTAGCTAGTGCTTAAATAAGTAGTGGATAACGTTGCGGGTAGTATTACTATTATTGCTATGAATAATCTGTATTAATTGACGATAAGAGATTATTAAACTAGTGTTAGGTCCCAAATAAATAAATATTTACATATACATTTTTAATACTGTATAGATGTAGCGTTTCACTACTATCTCACTTGATGGTCAGTGACGATGTGGTCGAAGATGTTATCACGCCAGACCTAGAATGCTTACTGGCTCTCAAGGACTGCTGCCTGAACACACTTAGTTTGGTGACAATATTTCAAACTAGAGGGTGGTAGCTAACCAGGAGGGTAGGTACTCAAAAGTACTCCACAACCGTGTTGGGAATTTGATAACGGTGTTAACTTCATCGGCAGCTCAAGCCGTTGTTTGGATCGAACCAGTGTCTGCCAGTTTGACAACCGACGCTCCTCTCGCTGAGCTATCATAGCTTCATATACCTATTGTAAGCATTGATAAATATGTCAATAAATATATCACACCATCTTGAATATTACAAAACTGTCATACAACCTCTACGTCTTTCAGAACAACAAATAAATTCGACTAATTTATAAAATCTTTACGCGTTCTATATAATTGTAACAGATGACTCCATTTCTATTTTTTATCGGGACGCGGAAAGTTATAATGAGATAGAAATCTATTCTGGAGCCACTCAAGATAAGAATACCTTGCATACAACATACTTATACACATCTCATTCCAGTTCGACCTTGAGTATTTAATCGAAAGTGTTGACACGGCTTGATTTATGCATTTCATAAAATTCGATTTTGAACGACGTAAAATCAAATATTATTATAGTATTTAATGGGTAACGTGGGCCTCTTTGTTTTATTGGTCTGGAAATAAATGCGTTAGTAATTTCTGAGTGTTTACTGCCTCACCTATGTAAATAGTTCCTTGAAATGTATCAGCCGATCAGTTTTAATGGTCTTCGCGAAGTATTCTTAATGACGCCCTCTGCTTTCGTTGTTGTTCAGAGCTGTTTTATGATTATACACACAGTTGCGACGCAAATATATAATTATATATAATTTGTTATTTTTTTATTTTTTTAATTTTTAATCCCATGTTTCACAATTAACGTTATGTATGTTGCACGTTATGCTTGTATTTAAAAACCAGTGCTTTTATACATATTATATTAACTTCTACTCGTATATACATTATGCACTCGTAGGCGATATAATCATCTAATGGTACATAAACTATTAATAACATGTTCGTTCGTGATGCCAATCTGAAATCTGTTCCTACTGAAAATCAGCGCGACGGTTATCCAACCTTAGCATTATGCTGAGTGGGAACTCATTCCTGGCATCGCGCAACACTACAACAAAGATTTAGTTAAAGCTATATGTTATTACTTGTATGTATTTACATGTTCTTAATATTACTGTGTGTTCTTATATATATTTTTTTTTACTGTTGTGGTGTTGCCTATGTCACGAATAAACGTATTTCTTTCTTTCTTTCTTTCTTAAATATTAATACTTATGCCTTACGTATTAGAAACCAAGTGGAGTCATATGAGTCTAGTTTCTTTACAAAACTGTGCCTTATGCGTCGTCCGCGTCTCAACTGTGTCGTAACTTGTCTTCGATTCGGTGGTAAATTGTAAATGTTCGAACGCAACTTGACTGCTATGGCTATGAGTAGTAGCTTTTTTTTAGTTTAAAGGACCATGAATTTGACCATTATCTCGCCTGATGGTCAGTGACGATGTGGTTGAATATATTATCATTTTTTTATACTCTATAGATCTAACGTTTGTCCACCATCTCACTTGATGGTCAGTGACGATGTGGTCGAAGATGTTATTACGCTAGACCTAGAATGTTTACTGGCTCTCAAGGATTGCTGCCTGGTCACAATATGTGTTTGGTGGCAATTTTTTAAACTTGAGGGTGGTAGCTAGCCAGGCTGGTAGGTACTCGAAAGTACCTTAACACAATGCTGGGAATTAGATAACTGTGTTACCTTCACCCCAAGCTCAAGCCGTTGTTGGGGATCGAACCAGTGTCCGTCAGTTTGACAGGCGACCATCCCCCCGCTGAGCTATCATCGCTTTACAATCACACTTATCACTGCCGGAAGATGGGACGGCGGCAAATTGTCAAGTTTGTAAACTAGTCATCACGTAAATATGCCCGGCACAGATGACTTACGGAACTGAAACGTGATCTCTGACTATGGGCCATGTGGGCAGGCTCAAAGTCGCACAACGAGCTATAGAGAGGGCTATGCTCGGGGTTTCTCTACGCGATCAATTCAGAAATCCACAAACAAAGGAGATCCGTAACGAAAGTCGCCGGCGCCAGCCCTAACATGTGTCTCGGGAAGATGTGACGACGCCGGGCCAAAGTATCAACGCATCTAGCTTCCGACTCCAAAGGCCGCCCTAACTTCCAGGGAATACCGTCAACACTCAAAAGTGTGAAATAACTTGTCGAAGTCGGTACCCTGCGCACAATATTTTGATAATAGTTTAATGATATTTGTGTCTGAAAACTATCGCGAGTTTCTTCCATAATTGTATTATAACAAACCGACTAGGACTCTCGTGGTAAATACTGAAAAATTACTGAGTAACGACGTAACTGAGTTACGTGCTGAGGCTCGCACTCACCATCTGGCACGATCAGAACTCCCAGATGAAGAACTGCACACAACAGAAAGAACAGAATTAATTTGAAACTGGTCGGAGAGTAATTTTCCAGTGTTTACCACGTGAGTCCTAGTCGGTTTGTGAAATTACAATTATGGAAGAAACTTGCGATAGTTTTCAGATTACAATGATCTTTGTGTATATAATGTAATTGCTTTTGATCTATCATGGTGCCGACTTCAACAAGTTGTTTTACACTTTTGAGGGTAGAGTGTTCCTTTTTTGGGTCAACATTTTTTTTAATTTATTCGTTATAAAAAAATACATTTTCGTATAATATTACGTTAACCTTTTAATTAGAGCATTCGTTCATCAACCAGCACTGGGCGTAACAGACATCTTTCAGACAGATCTTTTTAACAAACTCAACGTTTTTAGGGTTTCATACCCAAAGAGTGAAATGGGACCCTATTACTAAGACTCCGCTGTCCATCCGTCCGTCTGTCACCAGGCTGTATCGTGATAGTTAGTCAGTTGATATTTTCACAGATGATGTATTTCTGTTGTCGCCTTAACTATAAATAATTTATCGGGATTTATGTTCGCCTTAAGTAAAACTAATTGAAAATATGAAACGGCAGTGCCAATATCTCAATTATGAGTATCTTCACTGATTAGTTCCAGTCAGATTTGGCGACGGCAAATAGCCATAATTAACGTCTCTGACCCCTGACACTTACTAATTAGGTTAATTATACCGATCAAGACGTTTATTAACGAATGCCCCAATTATCTCCACCGATTGTTATTGAAGGTGAGACTTTATTACATTAATTTGTGATGGACGAATGTCTATAAATGTAGCTATAAATCAATGTCACAATGTTGAGGGTAATAAGATTTACAGCAAAAGGTTCCGTTTCGACTGTTTGTTTAGAACCTCTTTCCTAGGTATGCTGTCATAGTTCCATCACAGTTTTCCACACTCTTGCAAGAATGTATGTGTATGTTATGGTATTTAATTTGTACTTCCTTAATGCGTATAGCCAAGGAATGGAACTCGTTGCCCGAGTCTGTGTTTCCCGATATGTACAAGTCTGGAGTCTTCAAGTCGCGAGTGAATAGGTACCTTCTAGGTTTGCGTGCTAAATCCTAGACAACGTCATCACTTAACATCAGGTGAGACAGTTGTCAAACGCAAACTTATAAGATGTAAAAAAAATAAAATAATAAAATACAAGTTATTGTATCAGTGGTAAACTGTTACCATTATATATAATTATATACGATGCCTGGACTATCTAATGTTACAGTTGTCGCTTTAGATCCGAACAGTTTGCTGACCTTTTTAGCCTGCCTCCGCTTTTTTGGCAACATAAAATATTAGTAGTATTTTTTTGTCATATATATGGTGATTGACATATTCAGTTTAAGGTGTTGCAGATTTTTTTATTTTGCAATACTTGTATGGAGGTGGAGTCAACGGGCCATGCAGAAGTTTGTTGTGCTTAGTAGTTGGTGTATGAGCAGAAGCAGCCTGTTTGAAGCAAATCCAAAGGTGAGCTTGATGGCTCCTTGGTGAGGTTGGTAGCGACCCCGCTTGTAAAGCCGCAGGTCCTGGGTTCGAGTCCCGGCTGCTTTGTGTTATAAAAACATAAAGTTTGTTCTCGGGTTAACTATTTGTACTATTTGTAATGACAATTGTCCGTGTATGTCTATGCCGCCTGTGACACAGATAATCTTAGTACAAGAGTTTGAAAACATTATCTGGCATCTAAAATTACGCTTGTCCACGATTGCGACGGCAATAAAGGGATCGATAATCTGACCAGGATTACAGAAGGAGACTGGATGCAAGCCGCTTTCAACCATTATTTGTGGAGTTCGATGGAGCGTTCTATGTCCAGCTGTGGCTGAGGCGATGATGAGGCGAGAAGATGAGAAATAAGAAATGAGTTCTGGTAATTGTTCTTATTTCTTACTTGAATTTTAACTGAATATTAAAATAACATAAATAATCCTTAATTGAATCCACACAAAGTTAACGACAAGACAAAGACTTGAATTGTGATTTACTGTACGTCAATTAAAGTTTTAATCACGACAATAATGTGCGATACGACGCGTCAAGTACGGACGACCGCGTTACGATTTTTAGTAGAGGTATTAATGTTTAGAGGTGACAATAAACACTATTAATTTAATTATTTTGAATCTTGTGTACATACCTAATTTGCATATAATTTGACATGGTATCAACGTTTCCACTTTTTTAAAAAATAAATATTTGCTTTCTCAGCTAATTGTGTAGAATCCTATACATATGTCTCTTCAACAGCCTCTGTTTTATGTAATGAGGATATATTATTATTTGTCAACGTGGACGTCCTATGGCTGAGATGATGATGATGATGATGATGATTATTTGTCAAAAATTGGAGCAGCCGATTTCATTCACCTGAATTTTATAAAGATTTTTGCGATATAAAAACCGTGAAACTGATTTTGATAAAATTTGAACGAGACTAACACGTGTGCGTAATCTTTTGCACAAACAAAAAAAGATTCTACAAAATCGGTCATCAGTTGGCGGAGAACTCGGTGAAAACACATTAAATAAACATATAACTTATTGACATTATTATTAAAAATGTCAATAAGTTTTCATTTGTTGCTATGAAATCTCAAGATTCGATCTAATTTTTAAGAGCGTGTCTCACACGTACCTTTCAATATTTATAATTTAATTACAGCTAGGTAGGAGACATACTAACATACTCACCGACTAACTAATCAGTAGGTAATCGTAGATTAAACAAAGCATTCACGATAAATCTATGAAAATGATAAGCTTAAACGCGACCATATAAATACAATAAAGTCCTGCCGTATCTCAAAATTTGTAGATCTTCAAAAATTTCTTCATGCGGGCATCCACCTAATTGTAGTGAATTAATTGTTACATCCATTTAAAAACCACCAGCCATTGTGCCTGTTGACAATCGTCGCCTAATCATCGCACTGATTGGAGCTCTTCCATTCAATGAACCCACAAATGTGTTTAATTGGTTATATGGGCTTTCTTGCTTTCTACAAGTTTATTAATGTTCACAATTGCGACCGTCTTCTCTTGAGATGCTCTTGTATTTTTCAGACACATGTTTGATATTTTGACTAACATATTTTTTCTTCAATTTATACAGCTTCACAATGGTTTAATCTATATGTATTGATATGCCTCAGCTTTGTACGTTATAGATCTAGCTTAATAAGTATGGTTTTACAGCGTTAGTCATAGATGTGATGACTAGTATGACCCTAGTACGAAGTATCTCAAACCATAAGTCTCAAGTAGGAATAATCCATTCGACTTACAAAACACACGTTCATAATTACTTTACACTGTTTTTTACTGGTATAGCGTGGTATTTACGCGTAGTCGATATCACGATCGATGGTCGGTACCTCACGATAGCCGTGGGGTACCGGCTTAGAATAGTACCCCCCCATGTCTTCCCGTGGGTGTCGTAAGAGTCGACTAAGGGATCACGTACCAGAAGGATGGGCAGCAGCGCCTTCTGAGGGTCGTATTTTATATACTGCGCTCGCCAACCCGCACGCCAAGCGTGGCGAGTATTGGCAAACCCCCCCCCCTATGACAGTACAAAATAAAACCAGGCCCCCAGTCCCCGGCAGCTCCGCTAATGCTGGCTCCGGTAGCGGCCAGTGTAACGGTGGAGCAGGGGGTGCTAAGAATCTCCGGCAGATTCCCGGCTACCACTCCCTGAAAAAACGACCTCTGGCCCTGGTAACACACAATATAAGATCTTTGTTGGCAGACGAGAAGATCGTCGAACTGGAAGAAGAAATGAGTAAGTTACACTGGGATATCTTAGGGTTATGTGAAGTCCGTAGAGAGGGTGAGGACACCATAACTCTCAAATCCGGTAACTTGCTCTACTACCGGGAAGGCGACCAAAAGTCCCAAGGTGGTGTCGGATTTCTCGTTCGCAAGTCCCTCGCTAACAAAATCATCACCATCGACAGCGTTTCGAGCAGGGTGGCATACCTAATACTCAGAATATCAAGCAGATATTCGTTGAAGGTCATTCAGGTATATGCACCGACCTCGAAACTCGGAACCGATGAGGAGGTAGAGGCTATGTATGAGGACATTAGTAGGGCCATACATACCTCCAAGACCCATTACAATGTTGTTATGGGGGACTTTAACGCAAAGTTGGGCGAAAGAAGTGATGGAGAGTTGAGAGTGGGGCAATTTGGTTATGGACAACGGAACCCTAGGGGACAGAGGCTGGCCGACTTCATGGAGAAAGAGGGACTCTTTATGATGAACTCTTTCTTTCAGAAGCCGCCTCAAAGGAAATGGACCTGGTTGAGCCCCAACGGTTCCACAAGAAATGAGATCGATTTCATCATGACCACCAAGAAACAAATATTCAATGATGTCTCTGTGATCAACATGGTCAAAACCGGTAGTGATCACCGCATGGTAAGAGGCACATTGAATATTAATGTTAAACTTGAGAGGTCCCGTTTGATGAAATCCACGCTCCGACCTCAAAATGTCCATATCCAAAACCCCGAGAGCTTTCAACTTGAGTTATCCAATCGCTTTGCTTGCCTTGAGAACTTTGCGTCGGTGGACGAGACCAACAACAGGTTTGTAGAAACTGTCCACGAAGTGGGGTCTAAGTTCTTTAAGCCCCGCCGTACAAATAGACCTCAAAAACTCTCCAGCCATACCCTCCACCTCATGGCTGAACGACGCTCGTTGCAACTGCAATCATCCGATGATGCTGCGTCATATAGGCAGCTCAATAGACGAATATGGAAATCCTTGCGACACGACATCCGTACCTTTAGTACAAATCGTATTAAAGATACGATCGAACGGAGAAAAGGCTCCAAAGTGTTTGCAAGAGACAGGTCTATTGGGCAAAGCCAGATGACTAAGCTGAAGAGAGATGATGGCAGTATAGCGTCGACCAAAGCAGAGGTGCTTGGAGAGATCGAGAGGTTCTATGGACAGCTATACACTTCGGTCGCTAAACCTGTTGACAGCTTGGCCAAAGACCCAAGAGCCAAGCTGACCCGGCACTATACCGAAGACATCCCGGACATCAGCCTATACGAGATTAGGATGGCTCTGAAGCAGCTTAAAAACAACAAGGCACCGGGTGACGACGGAATCACATCAGAGCTTCTGAAAGCGGGTGGATCACCGATACTGAAAGTCCTTCAGAAGCTCTTTAATTCCGTTGTCCTCGAAGGGTCAACGCCGGAAGCATGGAACAGAAGCGTAGTGGTGTTGTTCTTTAAGAAGGGTGACAACACATTGCTTAAGAACTACAGACCCATTTCGCTTCTGAGCCATGTTTACAAGCTGTTTTCAAGAGTCATCGCGAATCGTCTCGAACGTAGGTTTGATGACTTCCAGCCTCCCGAACAAGCCGGTTTCCGAAAAGGCTACAGCACCATAGACCACATCCATACGCTGCGGCAAGTTATACAGAAGACCGAAGAGTATAACTTGCCCTTATGTTTAGCGTTTGTGGACTATGAGAAAGCCTTTGATTCGATCGAGACGTGGGCGGTGCTTGAGTCTCTTCAGCGGTGCCGTATTGACCATCGGTATATCGAAGTGCTGAAGTGTTTGTACAATAACGCCACTATGTCGGTCCGAGTACAAGAGCAAATTTCGAGGGCGATTCCATTGCAACGAGGCGTGAGACAGGGAGACGTTATTTCTCCGAAACTGTTCACTGCCGCATTGGAAGACGCCTTCAAGCTCTTGGAATGGCAAGGATTCGGCATCAACATCAACGGCGAGTACATCACTCACCTTCGGTTTGCCGACGATATTGTGGTCATGGCAGAATCCATGGAAGACCTCAGCACGATGCTCGAAGGCCTCAACAGAGTTTCCCTAAGGGTGGGCCTTAAAATGAACATGGACAAGACGAAAATTATGTCAAATGCCCATGTTGCGCCCGCCCCCATATCAATTGGGAACTCGACTCTCAAAGTTGTTGACCATTACATCTACCTAGGACATACAGTCCAATTAGGTAAGTCCAACTTTGAGAAAGAGGCCAATCGTCGAATCCAACTCGGCTGGGCAGCGTTCGGAAAGCTCCGAGACGTCTTCTCGTCCAAAATACCGCAATGCCTGAAAACGAGGGTCTTCGAACAATGTGTGTTACCAGTGATGACTTACGGAACTGAAACGTGGTCTCTGACTATAGGCCTTCTGAACAGGCTCAGAGTCGCACAACGAGCTATGGAGAGGGCTATGCTCGGGGTTTCTCTACGTGATCGAATCAGAAATGAGGAGATCCGTAGAAGAACGAAAGTCACCGACATAGCCCAGCGGATTAGCAAGTTGAAGTGGCAGTGGGCAGGGCATATAGTTCGAAGAACCGATGGCCGTTGGGGCCGAAAGGTTCTCGAATGGAGACCACGGACTGGCAAGCGCAGCATAGGACGGCCACCGACTAGGTGGACAGACGACCTGACTAAAATCGCAGGCAAGGGCTGGATGCGGGCCGCTTCCAACCGGTCCTTGTGGAAATCAATGGGGGAGGCCTTTGTCCAGCAGTGGACGTCCTATGGCTGAGATGATGATGATGATGATGATGATATCACGATCGACAATTGTTTCGGCTTCTTCCGGAAGCCTTCATCAAGATCTTGAGTGCGGTGCGTTAGTGCGAGACGGGACGTTACGACGAACGCACTGCACTCAAGATCCTGATGAAGGTATCCGGAAAAAGCCGAAACAATTGTCGATCGTGATATCGACTACGCGTAAGTACCACGTTATACCCGTAAAAAACAGTGAAAAGTTGTGTTAATGTAAACTGAGAAAAATTGTAGCAGGCGATTAAAATAAAACATCAAAGACGTAATAATCACACTTTATTATAATAATCTCTATCGCTCTTGAACTTAACGTTTCATGTGCCCCAGTCTCGTGTCATTTGGAGTTGCTCCAAATTCCTGAAAAATTAATAAAAAAGAAGATTAGATTTAATTTTGCCGTCACGAATCCGCCTGCACTATACCTAACTAAAAGCTGTAAATCATTGTAATTAAAAAAAACTTCAGATCCCTCATTAATACCTTTCACACCTAATGATTTCCGCGTCTTCTTTTTGGGTGGCCGCCACATTTTGCATTATACAACTTTAAAAATAAATATCTATAAATTTCCATGGATATAGTGAGAAAACTCAATAGAAATAATTCAAAAAACCTTTTTGTTATTGTAGTTTAATAGTGTAGTGTGTGCTATGTGCTATCTAAAAGAACACGTGAACAATGTGTCTTCCCTTAATAGAGACGATAACATTAGGTGTATAATTGTAAAAATTCTTCTTCATCATCATCTCAGACATAGGCCTCCCCCATTGGAAGCGGCCCGCATCCAGCGTGTCCACCTGGTCAGTGACCGTCCTATGCTGTGCTTGCCAGTCTATGGTTCCATTCAAGAACCCCAGCGGCCATAAAATCTTCAAGCTATTTGATCTGCCCACTGCCACTTCAACTTGCTAATCTACTGGCTATGCGGTGATTGTCGTTGTTCTATGGGTGTCCTCATTTCTGATTCGATCGCGTAGAAAAACCCTCAGAGCATAGTGGCGCATATCGTTGCGCCACTTTGACCTTGCTCAAACACAATAAATAATTAAACCTATAGGAAGCTACATACAGTTGTCCACAACGAATAAAAATGAAATAATTTGTCGTATTATGAGCGGATATTCCAAGCTAAAATAAATAAAATCCACAGACAGCAAACGTCCTCAATTTGCGTCGAATTTTTAGTTTAGGATCTTTTTTAGAACCTCATATATCATAAACAATAGCCTCGTATTCATAAAACCTATAGCGAATTAATATGAAATATATTTTCTAAAACATTTCATACCATATTTCAGTTAACAAATTATTCATAGTTTTGATTTGTGTCTTAATATTGGCCGCACTTTTATACGTTTGACTACTATTTCACACGATGGTCAGTTACGATGTGGTCCAAGATGTAATCACGCTAGACCTAGAATGTTTACTGGCTCTCATGGACTGCTGCCTGAACACACTATGTGTTTGGTGACAGTTGTGATATTTGAGGGTAGGACTGTACGCAGGTGGTACGCAAAAGTACTCTACCACCATGCTGGGAGTTTTAATCACAGTGTTCCCTTTACTGGAAGCTAATGCCGTTTATGGGGATTTAATCAGCGTCCATCAGTTTAACAGCCGATCCATCAACTGCTGAGCCATCATTGCTTGAAAAAAAGTTTGAAATATTATTATTTTCTTTTTTTACAAAAAGACAAAAAGCAGTCAATAGAATCCGTGGGCTCTTAAATAGCCTCCAGCAGTAGGTACTAATGACAACAGTAACGTGGAAATAAAGGACGTTTTCCCACAAAATTAATCGGTTTGTTGCGATCCCTTCGATGAATACGACGCGGAACTGCGGACCCTAAGACTTCGCATCGTGGAAACACTTTCTGTTGTGTGCTATTTGCTTCAATAAAACATACTATAGATACACAGTATCTATGAAAATCCAACCTCAAAAATGGCCCCTCGCTAGTGTTTACTTATACAGGTATATCTCCAGCTACCATAAAATTAGCCTACAAGCTGATATTGTCTTATTTTAATAATGAACCTTAACACCCTAGCAATAGCGTCGTAAGACATTTGTGAGAGTCTTTCATCTATTACTTTTTGGATTCTCACTTCGGTATCGCAACACGTCACACGATTGGCGCGGTCACACGCGACTGAGAGCAAGTCAAAACAAGGTATATGCTTAGTTTTGACGTTGCCATTTTCGAGTGGGCGATTGGGTATCTACCCTATTTTATATCGCTGTATGTAAGCATAAAACTAAGATTAAGATTACTGCGGATCCAGTAGACGAACTGCTATCAAATCAATCCATCTGACTTGATTCCTACGATGAGCACGATGCAGAACTGTTGACGCTTCATTTTTCATCGAGATTGCATTCTCGATTTGGTGCCATAATAATATGTTATGTAAGTATAAAACAAAAAAAGAGTTTTAGTTTCGGAAATATTTTATTATATTATCACGTTAATTGGTAATTCCAGAATTAAACAGTTCGATAATACTTCAAGGCGGATTTGGACTACGCGCGTCACAACGCGAGTGTGAAGACGCGAAATAAAAGCAATTCTTTTTAATTAGCTCTTGAGATTGAGACATGAACTGAAATAGATGTACATGGATTTATAGCATGCAAGAACTGTCATATTTTTATTTTTACTCAGACCCATGCTTACTAATATAAAATACTAATTTTAAAGATACAGCTACTACAATAACTTATGAGCAATCCACCAGCTGTGATTATAGATCTATATTATCTATGCCTATAGATAATTCATTTTGTTATGACGTCATACTTATGATCAACTTTGTCTTTATAATTCAATATGTATTCATTATGATTTAATTTACATCATTTTATCAGTGATTACTGATCAGTAAAAGTCACGAAACCTGTTGTGATACCTACGTACTTTTCGATAGAGCACGCACTTTCAGTCCCATTCGAGGATACACGAAATCTGTATGGTATACAAGTAATATTTAAAGTTTTACTGAATAGCTTAACTGTTATTCAATTATTTGTATGTATGACGCAAATATCTATTACAGAACAATATAGCATCCTTCATCTCAGCCATAGGACGTCCACTGCTGGACATAGGCCTCCCCCATTGATTTCCACAAGGACCTGTTGGAAGCGGCCCGCATCCAGCCCTTGCCTGCGTCCTATGGCTGAGATGATGATGATGATGATGATGATAGCATCCTTAAAGAACACATAGGCACTCATAGCGCTGCACTAAGAACCCCTGGATTGAAGGAGCCATGTCTCCTCATGACCCACAATTATACAACACCCGAGAAGAAACATATATTATGCTCGTAACAAATATGTTTGCTCCGGCCGGGATTTGAATATATGATATAGCTACCGCATGCATTATGTCTATTGCATTTTGGACGGCGGTTCTATAATTTTTTTCAATTCTATGGTCAAATCTCAAATCCGGTTAATTTACGTGCAGCAAATGTTTTAGAACGAACCCGAATAATTAACGTTCAGTATTTATTTTATTGTTTTGATTCCAAACGATTGATGAAGAGAAAGGAATGCAGATCATCATATAAAGTTTATATACGATATACCATTAAGTACAGAATTTTAAAAGTACATTGGTTTGATTCAACCAAAACCGTTTGAAATACTTTAAATTTAATTTAATTCATTTCGAATTATGCAAGGTTTATTTTGACTGCGATTTCATTCCCGTTACGCTTGAACTTCATTTCACCACGTATAACATAATAATAAAAATAGTATCTAAAATGTGTCGATCAACACGCGAGGAATAAAATGACTACGCTTGCAACTGTGTCTTTTACAAATTGTAATAGTGAAAATTGTAAGATTAAACAAATACCTGTTTATGTTGTATTAATATACAAACAGATTAGATTCAAAATCGAATCTGTTTGTATATGACACAATATCGTCTCACATATCGGAAGCTATCAATCCAAACATTTATTACTTCCTCATGTATGAAGCCGGTATGGTTTTCCTTAAATCCTCTTTGTTATCAAGGGATAGGATTCATAAGGTAATTTAGCGGAAATCGATGCGTCCATTTAAACAATATTTGTTTCATCTTAGAGTTACGGATGTCTGTATCGGCGGCGGGCGCGAACCCCAGGGACATAACCTCTTAAGTGATAACAAGTAAAGCGTAAAAATTTTTACAGAAAGATGCAAAAAATGTCATATAGCTCAAGTGCTATCAGGTTTTGCTCTCCTAGTTCTATATCAAAGTTCTTAAGGGCAAGCTAATAATACCAAACTTTGATGAAGCAAAAACAGCTATCTCAACCAACACCCTCATTGTTACACCCGCCACACATCATAACCATCCAGTAAAAGCGATAGGACAAAAAAGGCTCCAACCGTAACTAATGAAATACCACGTTTTGATTAAGCAGCGGCTGTCAACGGGGCACCGTCCGCGGCTAAACACTGCCAAGATCATTTATTGACCGTTTCATCGGTGCAATGTGTCATTAATATTCTAAACTGTATCGAGAAGCGAGGGACGTGTCAGGTTATGGTTAGGTCGAAACATCTTTTTGTCAAGGTTTGGCAGACATCTTTTTAGAATGCGGGTAAATTTAGGAACGCAATCCACTACTCGATAGTAATGCATTTAATATATATTGTTACATATGGTCAGTGACGATGTGGTCTAAGATTTTAACACGTTTAATTTTATCACATTTTATTTTATTTATTTTCACCACATTTTATCTATAATGCTTACTGGCTCTTAAAGACTGCTGCCTGGCCACACTATGTGGTTGGTGTCAGTTTTTAAACTGGACGGAAACAAGCGGGTACACGAAAGTACCCTACCATGCAGATAGAGTATTTACGTGTATCTAGCTGGGAATTTCATAACGGTACCTTTGCCGAAGCTTTATCAAATATACACTCGTATAATATATTGAATTTATTTAAGTGTATTTTTTTCAATATATATGCACACATTTACATTCAATTATCAATATTGTCATAAAGGTTATATATACATAATCATAATTATGTCAAATTAGAATAATAATGGCAAATATCACTTCAGATTTGTTTTTACGACGCTTAAATGAGTTCATCACTATTCAAGTTCTTTATCATAACCTTAGCATACATTTTCTCCTTATTTACATTAATCTTAATGGTAATTAGTTGATTAGGTAAATTCGATTTTAGTCCATATGTTTTTTAGATATATATTTGGAGAAAATAAACACGTAACGGCTCCATTATTGATTTAAAACTCGAATCACGAATATGTGGTATTTATATATATTTTTTATATATATTTTATATGTCAAATGTTAATGGAATGTCGAAACAATAACTTTTTAATTATAGCATTATTTTATTTAAATGACTATATATTTAAACAGTGAATCATTTTAGTATGAAATTGCCGTTGTATAGAGTAATAGGTAATAAATACTTTGAATTGACATAAAACCTTCATCGTTTGAGATGATCAAATAAAACTTTATTCACGAAATATCCATAAGATTCTATTTTTTTAAATGAACATTCGACGTGCGACTTTCAATTTTTTCTATTACTCACGGTCAATATTTACCCTCATTATTATTACAATGTGGGTAAATATTTTAGCCAACTTCAAAAAAAGAGGAGGTTATATGTTTCACTGTATGAATTTTTTATGTATGTTCACCGATTTGTTCCCCATTTTTAGACTGATTCTCGAAATTTTTTCTTTATTTGATAGAATGTAACCAAATCCGAAGTGGTCCAATTTCATCAAATTGGACAAGCGGTTTTTGAGTTACACTCTACTGAAAAGTGTTACGCTGTCTCACCTTGCGTTTTTCTGACTGAAAATGAATTTATTTATTTAACTGAATTTTAACAGTTCGGTTCTCTTTTTATTATATTGCCTTAACTTTACAGCTACTTAACAGCTGGCACCAAAAGTGTTCTCTGCGAGTGTGATCACACTTTGCATTGCACTTTTCGGTCAACTGGTCAATGCGTCTGTCTGGGACAGAGACGTCCCAAGTGACGAGATGATTAATTAGACAAAAGCCGTACTACGCTGAAAACTTGAATTGAATAACACCCGAATCGGCATATGTTGTGAATAGCCAATGATCTTGACTGTTTGATCATGCCTGTATCCCAGTAGTGAGAATACCATAACATGCTCCATGCTCTAATTAGGTACGCAAGCAATTAAAAAAATTAAGCATAATATGCTAATAAAATAGCATAATATACCCGTTAAACTATAAATTTGCACCAATCATTATTAAAACTTACCAATCGATATCTATCGAATGCTTTTATGCAAATGAATTATGTTTTGATACTTTATTGTTCCATTAGCTTTTAGCTGAAACTGTGTTAACGTGGCTCTCATCAACATCATCCTACGCAGTATAGGTACATTTACTAACATAAGTATGCTGACGCTTCAGTACTTTGTCAAAATAAAACTTAAACAAATCTTTCGTATTTGCTTAAAAAAATTTCTCAATGTATTTCGATAAGGTGTTAAAACGATGAATACTTTTAAGTTCACATTTACCTATTTGCCGAAAGAGCTCCACTTGATGATTTGGTCTATTTTAACTAATGTTTGATTGCATTGTTATGAAAACCACTTTGCTACAAATTGATCAAAGCTTCAGAATGTTTGGTATTGATTCGATCAAGAAAGAGGACTCATGGATACTGTGGTTTATTCTGTAAGCTTTGTCATACGAGTAGAATAGACTACTGTTTGTAAGACAACAAGATAAAATACATTTAAGAAATTATCTATACTTAGGTACATTATCAAAAAGTCAAAGTAACAATTACTCGTCAACGATCGACGGTTATATTATTTGAATACATTCGTAGAAAATTACTCTAAATTCTATAAAATATTCTAAAATATTTAAAAATAGGGGCGCGGGGGTAGAAATTTGAAAACTTCTTTACGACCTATTCTCAGACCAGTAACGAAACTACACAAAAGTTTCATAAAAATCGGTCAAGCCGTTTCGGAGGAGTTCGTTTACAAACACTATGACACGAGAATGTATATTAGATATGTTTTAGACTAGTAGCGTGGGATAATTGAGTAGCTCAATTATCCCACGGGAACTACGTTTTCCGGGATAAAAGTAGCCTATATATTAATCCAGGGTTTAAACATACCAAATCTCCATACCAAATTTAATCGAAGTCGGTGTCGCCGTTTAAGTGTGAAGAAGTAACAAACATACACACATACTTTTGCACTTATAATATTAGTAGGAAGTAGGATAGGACAACAAAACTACTTTTATATTTAATCGATTTTTAATTATAGTAAGCAGCTGTTATGTTCCAAAAAAATATTTGTTAGACTTATCAAACTACACGTCAGCGACCAAGATGCAATCAAATTCTTTTCACACTTGCACATCATTAAATCTTTTACGCACGTTCGCTGTACGTCGTACCTTCTCAAATCTAAAACGCATGAGCTAAACAACTTAACAAATCTCAATCTCGAATAACAAATCAATACTAATGACATTTTAACATCCAACCACATTACTTTAACATCTCTCTGACGTGAGCGGAAATAATAAAGAAAGCCAATTTGCATATAATGTGATACCATATTTATAGAAACATGTTACATATTGATCAAAATGTTTTTTAAATTGCGATCATAATTATTATGAAATATTTTCTTATGTAATGATGAAAAGTAAAGTGGTTTACAGACGTTATTGATGAGAAAAAAAACAAAACACTCACGGCAATAACGTCGCACTAAAACGCACCGCGTGCTAATTTATTAGTCAAAAAATATTTACGACCTACCATATTTTTCGTTTACCAAAATTTTGGCGGTTACGTAAAATGCGCTTGAACTGTGTCTGAAAATGTGAGTAGAAATTTTTTTCGGGCCTACAGTTCATTTGTAAAGTACATATACGTTCTTACTTTAAATCAACCCGCATCTGGTTTTCTCCCGTCCTATCTGCCTTTAAACACCGGCAAGCCTCATCATCAGCGTGTTGTAAAGCTTGCTGCTTCTACTGGCTGGTTTTGATGGGTATTTTTATTATTATAACTATTGACACAATTGGACCAAATATCTCTATTGTAAAACTGTAGATATGTCCACTTATCTTCCATACACTGCTTTTTGTGTTAGTTAATGTAAATCCGTTATTGGTCTTAGATGTAAGCTATTTGTACAATAATTTGTTAACCGACTTCAAAAAAGGAGGAGGTTCTCAATTCGACCCGTATGTTTTTTTTTTATATTTGTGTTTGTTACCGCATAACTTCCGACTGGATGAACCGATTTTGATCGTTCTTTTTTTATTTAAAAGCTGGTGCTTCCCGTGTGGTCCCATTTACCATGAGCACAATATTTTTATATCAGTTACTTTGAACTATCATGGTACCGACTTCAAGAAGTTATTTATAAAAAGCTGTAGATTTGGTTAATAAAAAAAGTTTGTGTTCGTGTGTGTGTGTGTGTGTGTGTGTGTGTGTGTGTGTGTGTGTGTGTGTGTTCGCGTGTAATTTAAGGGTATGTGTAAGGGAGAGTGTGTTATGAAAATTTCGAACAGTGTCATAAAAACAATATAAAAATAGTTTCACATATATTATGACTAATTATCTGCGACGAGGCTCACGATCTAGTCTGTTTCTTAGAAGCTTACGAAGGAAATTCGTCAGGCATGCAAGTTTTCCGAAAAGTTATACCTACACAGGGCTAGGGCGCATTATGACATTCTTAAGAATAATATATACTGTGACTGCATTCAATGGTTATCTCATTTATATTATATTTAACATTCACATCACTACAAACTACAATGATTTTTAATATTTCAGTTGACCTTGCCATAATATAACATTTTTTAGTTTATGTATCGTTTGACTATTAAAAGACATACATATATAAAATTCATGCAAAATTATTATTATGTTATATATTCTTGGGCACCATGAAGTAGCAGCAACCAGAAATATTCTGCCATCGTTTCTTACACGTACGATTGAAAGACAGTCGTAACTACAGAGACTAATTACAAACGCGTGTCGGCCATATTGGAATCCGATAAAATAACAATTAAGGCAACATTAATGGACGGACAATGGCGTCTCGCACTGCGCCCGCGCCTCTGATAAATGACCTCTCTTTAGGGTTGCCGCGTTACTTTTAATGATTCAAGCATTTAATAGGCTATGAAAAATTATGAACTCAAAATGTGTCACAAAATTGGTAATGTAATAACTTAAGTTCTGGTATGCCTCTACGCATCGCCCTAAATGAAATAATAAGCTGCAAACCAGAAAAATCAATACTTAGACTATAAAACCAAAGCTACACGACTATAATGTATATGCCTCAATAATTTTTATTCGTCACTATAAATGGTACATCGAATAAGGATTGCCAAAATAGGTATACAATGTATTTAATAATATTAATAAAATATATCTATATTCAAAAAGGCACGTTGCTAACTTAATAGTAGTTTATGAAACTGTATCATAATAAGACCAAATTATGTGCAGTTTCATGCAGTACTTTCTATAATCTCATAAAATAGATAATGAAATTTACGTATAATTACATATATTTGCATTTATTTGTAAACGTTTAGCGCCGAAATCTATTTGCTGGTCGCGCATGGGCGTTGCGCCGCGTCCACAGACTACAATATGTAAAAAAAACTGCATTAAAACCTCCTTGGTTCAGCTAAAGCTGTATCTTAATGACTAGCTTACGAATACAACCGCTAGGAAATGAATAAAAATTTCCATGAATGATTCCAATGTAGACATAATATTAAGGGTAGACGCTGTTTTAGTTCGTTTGAGCAAACAGAAATGTTGTAACAATAACTTAATCTGATCAAATGAGAGAAGTTCTAAATTATTGCCAGGTCAAGGTTATCCATAAATCCCAATAAAACAGGCGTGATTTTATATATTATACGAACATGTACAACGTAATCAAGCCACGGTGTTACTACAGTGGTGCGTCTGTCAGCCCTACCTACATCTCTCGCGGGACGCTAACGGCGTGTATTTGATTTATAACATTATATTTAAACAAAACAAAAATAAAGAATTGTTTATTCAACCGTAATCGATCCGAAAGATCGCTTGGAATGCTCGATCTCTCTAATTACGAGAAAAGAGACTATTGTTCCGCGTGTCATTCTTTATAGAGAGACCAGTGAGTACCTACAGTTTTGAAATGCGTTGGTTGGAATGTAAGTTTTAATATAAATATTCTAAAAAGGTGTGTTCATGTATCATGTAAGTATCAGTGTGTGTCACCAGCGGTAACCTACGGATCGTAAACGTGGTTTACATGGGCCTCGTGAGCAGGCTCAAAGTCTCACAGTGAGTTAGGGGTATATGCTCGGAGTCAAAAATGAGGAGATCTGTAGTAGAACAAAAGTCACCAATATAGCCCGGCGGAAGGGCAAGTTGAAGTGGCAGTGGGCAGGGCACATAGCTCGAAGAACCAATGGCCGTTGGGGTCGAAAGGTTCTCAAATGGAGACCACGGAGTCACAAGCGCAGCATAGGACGCGACCGACCAGGAGGACCGGCGACCTGACTAAGATCGCAGGCAAGGGCTAGATGCGGGCCGCTTGCAACCAGTCCTTGTGGAAATCAATGGGGGAGGCATATGTCCAGCAGTAGACGTCATATGGCTGTGATGATGATGTTTCTAAAAAGAAGTTTAAGTTAGTCCTCAACCATTTTTTTGTATAGGTACTAAGTTTTCAATCTAAAGTATCATGAATGCTTTGATTTACAGCTTGGAAAGATTTCTCTCTCTGGGGTTACCATATTTATTAATCCCTGTTTCATTTTTGAATGACGTATATCCCACGGTAACTGACATTTTACAATATGTGTTCTTCTTCCACTGTTCTTCTTGCACCTTCCATACTCTCACCGTCATGCTCGCAGTCCATCCAAACCTTCTTTTATGTCTACACCTACATTCATCCTCAATGAACCGATTAATAATTAATTTAAAATATTGTTGTATGACATTATGTATGTACATGATTATTAAAACAGAGGTCATGTTAATATTTAACGAGTCATAAAAGTACCGTTTAGGTCATTATTTTATCAATAGAGTAATAAAAATACTAGCAAAAGCAATCTAGGTCTAGTTTTTATTACTGTTAACGTTGTTGTTAAATGACGACACCTACTGTTTTATTAGTCTAACATTTAATCAGATTTGTAGTTAAAGAAGTCCCCCGTCGAAGAAATGGACATTATATTATTTTACAATATGCTAGATAATTTACCTATTGTAGATAAATAATCTAAAAGATATTATGAAACATCGTAAAAAATTAATTAATCAAAGTATACAAAATTAAAATGCAACTTGTGGTTATATATAAAATGGTATTCGTTATCTTTATGGCTATTTAGATAAAATAATGTACATACTTGTATAAGATAGCTTTTATTTTAACGTGGTGAAAATGCTGGTTGTCATACCCTTCCTGGGAGGGACTGGCGTGGTTATGGATACGGAGTTGCCCCGACTAAAACCCTAAGGTGCTCAGCTGTCCTAACGTCTAAAACTGGACCTCTCCTTAAGAGGATTATATACCACGTATTTTGTACACGTGCTTCGTAATATCGATACAAAGAAACCTTTTTACTACCCATGAATATTATCCGATTTCGTTTTTTTTCATGTAATCTACACATCATTACTATATAATATTAAATTATATTACCAGGTATAGATTTTCCAAAATTTATCTGAGCGTTTGATTAATGCGACGCGTGACCAAAATGCTGGCACATATTTGGCTCAACGAATCCGTATTGCAATTCAACGTGGTAATGCTGCTAGCATTCTGGGCACGCTGCCAGCCGGTAGCGAGTTAGAACATTTGAGTTATACTACACTCCACTATACTCTATATACTATACTCCACTGAGATAGCAATACGTTTTCTTTATACCTACAACGCGAAAACAGTGTTTGGTGTAGAATCCTCTTAATCCGAGACCACGGGTGGCACGGTGGTAAAATTTCCGACCTCGGTAGACAAGGTGCCGCTAACCCCATCTCCTATTAGGTGTAGTATTGAAGATAATATTATTAATAAAAGGCTATAAACCCTGAGGAACTCCCGCTTCTGCTGCTTTAGGCTCTCAGTAATTGGACTAGATGGGATGCGTCTCACAAACACCCCATCCTCACCATTCGCTGCGTCCGGCTCCGCTGCATCTCCCCGCCCAAATGCCATTGGCTTCAATTTTAGCTGGGCCGTGGTGGTACCGGCTTAGAATAGTACTCCCCCATTTCTTCCCGCGGGTGCCGTAAGAGTCGGCTAAGGGATCACATACCAGAAGGTGGGCAGCAGCGCCTTCTGAGGAGAGGAAACCATACTGCGCTCGCCAACCCGCCTGCCAAGCGTGGCGAGTATTGGTAAATCCCCGCTATATGGGGAGGCATATGTCCAGTTGTGGACGTCCTATGGCTGCGATGTATGTTAGCTGGGCCATATCTGCTCAAGTGGATACATTCATATATCATCATTTTAAATTTGAAGTTACGACGAACACTGCAATTCAACGGCGGTTGCTGCTTGCATTCAGGTTGGCACATGCAGGATGCTAGTTGGTTTTAGATTGATCTAATGTTATTGTATGCGGTAGTATTATAATTAGTTTCAGCATTCTTTTTATGTGTTATTATTATCGATAAAATAATAAAACTACAGCGCTAAATTTGAAGAACGTAACACATAGCCAGAATACAACTCGCAATCAAAACTAAACATTTTATTCCCTCCTATAAGTACTATTTTTAAATTCAATTTGCTTACTAGACTAGGCCAGAATACGGGTTTAATTTACAACCTATTAATAAAACAACATCATATAGAAAAAAGTTCCAAATTCAAATTTTAAAATGCATATATTGTGTCGCAATAATCGTTCTAATACGCTAAATTCGACGAATGTAATACAAAGTTAGTATAAAACTTATAATCCCAACTAAAAATTTAAATCCCGCTGGCGATCCTGTGACAACTTTTTAAAAGGGTACCAGCACACTTTACGATCAACATAAATGCCACATAAAGAAGCATAAAGGTGTTTTAATTTCTCAGCTCAAATGAGGTGGTGTTAATTTTAAACTTTTTAACTCGCTGGGGGGAATGTATATAGCATGCTACTAATTCTTTGTCATTATAAGGAATATTCTTATACGTTTTTTCGTCTCTCGCATAGCTGATGGTCGTAAATAATCCTCGGTTATGTTTGTTGGTTTAAGTGTAATGTGTTTCATATAGATTAAATTCTAATTTATTTATGTGGTATCTCGGAAAGCGTGGATTAAAGTTAAACTTTTCGTTTTGTTAATATTTGATGGGTGACCAGGGGTCAGTTAGGACGTTTGTCATATTTTATGTAACAATGTAGGTTTTGTTAACTTACTTTTATTATATTATGAGGTTGTTTATACTCCTGTACTGTGATATTCATTGAGCGTTATTTTTATATTAAATTTACATTCAACCAGTAAGCAACGTTTTAAATCGTCACTGGAGTTGTTATTACTTTATGGAAGAATGCTGTTAGGTGACAGTTTCTCTAAAATCAGCGTGGTGGGAGAGAGACAGGTGTACGGTGTGTAAAGCAGGAATAACTTGCGTAAAAATCATGGTCATATAAACAACTAGTGGCGCCCCGTAGTTTCACCCGCGAGCATTACGGTATTCCCGCTACCTCAATTATCCCACGGTAAAAATACATTTTTCGGCATATAAGCCTATGTGTTATTTCAGGGTGTAACCTATCTGCCTACCAAATTTCATCAAAATCGGTACAGCCATTTGATCGTGAAGGAGTAACAGAGGTTTTTGAATTATTTGCTTATCCCACGGAAACAGCAATTGGTTAATCTAGGGTCTGAACTATTTCCATACCAAATTCTATCGAAATCGGTGCAGCCATTTGAGCGTGAAAGAGAAAACCGCGGGGCGCACCTACGTAATTATAGGTAGATATATATTTAACTTGCAGAATTTACATTACATATTAACATTAAACAGTTTTAACTATGTGATGTAAGGGAGCTTGCAGGCTTTTATACAATATAATATAATAAAATAATAACAATTAATTATAATTAATAATTGTGCGTATTTTTTTCAACGAATACATTTCACTTTTCCAAGTGTCGTAACCAGATAAAGAAACAATCATACGCTACATTTTAAACATTTTAATGCAAACCATTGCCTTCAGTACCGACACATTATCTCATGTTTTCGAAATAAATGCACCAATAAAGATAAGCAGCTAAAATTCCACTATAATTACTGACAAATTGTTCATCTTAAGATGAAATTACGACGTGCTTTCAAATGCATTAAAAGATTTCCAAACTGGTTTCGTGACAGTTTTTACAGTATTCGGTTACCAGCATGTAACGTCATTCGAACTGTCGGGGAAATACCTAAAGGTGATTTTTACAATAATGACTTATAAAGCCAAAAATATAGTCACTTATTTATCTTTTCCAGGCATATGGCATCTATCGCAGCATGCAATGTTCTACAAATATAGGATAACTTAATTATGGCCAGCCAATTCTCTGGCATATTATATTATTATATTTCTCTGGCAGGAATAATTATTTAACATCTTACTACCCATCCACACCAAACTATGCTATATTTGTTGTATGTATTGCTTTCGGGCTGTTTGGCCGTCTATGTGAAACTTGTGTTCCAGACGTTTCGTCGATCACTGCGGTCGACATCTTCAGTGGTTCAGGTCCGAGCGGCGACAAGAGCGTAGAACTCTTCTCTGATACTGATGAGTATCAGAGAAGACGCCGCGAAGGAGACGAAACGTCTGGAACACAAGTTTCACATAGACCACGGCCAAACAGCCCGAAAGCAATACATACAACATGCAACGCCGGCTGTGAAAGCCTTAGAGTTTACATTATGCTATATTTCACAAAAAATAGCTGAAAACAAATATGTTTTAAGTATGCCAACCAAAAAATGAAACCGATTTCAACACTCAAAAGTGTGAAATAACTTGTTGAAGTCGGTACCATGATAGTTCAAAAGTAACTATTATCAAAATATTGTGCACGTGGTACCGACTTCGACAAATTATTTTACACTTTTGAGTGTAGAACTTGGTTCCATTTTTTGATAAAAAATGTTTTTTACCTTTTTCAGTGACCTCTGCTACTCACGGGATCAATTGTCACTCTCCCTGAATGCGGAAGTCATCTAGATAGACGTAACACTTTTAAGTTATTGGAGTGTAACAAAAAAACCGCACGACAAATTTTGATGAAATTACAATGGGACCACATGGGCAGCATCAGCTTTCAAACTAAAAAAAGAATCATCATAATCGGTTCACAAAATGTTTTCATACAAACTAACCAAAATTCTAAGAAATACGAAAGTTTCTTATTCTGTTTACGCTAAAGTCCAAATTTGTTTAAATATTAATCGTGCTACCTAATCTCGGTACAATGGTACAGTTTGTTAGCTGGTAGTTTTAGTAAGCTACATATTACAAATCGACTTGTGTTGTATGTTGGCTTGTTTAACTGATCACCAAATATAATAAAATATAGCATCAAAAAAATACAATGGTAAGTGAGCACCAAAATTAGAACACCAATTTATTTTATAACGGCCACCAAAAATTTCACACCGCATTTTACACAAGTTTCATTTTTTTTAACTATTATAAGTTTGCGTTTGACAACTGTCTCACCTGATGTTAAGTCATGACGTTGTCTAGGATTTAGCACATTTTCATGGGCTAGGCTCGCGCGTAGTGCGGTCACAAGAAACCTGACACTCCTCGCTTCGCTCGTCGTCGTACCTACACTACATGACTGCGTATTTGGTGACCACTTACTAAATTTGGTGCTCAGTTACTATATTTGGTGTTCTTTTTTTTGGTGCACATTATATTTATCTGGTGATCATTATATTTATTTGCGTTCTATAATGTGGAATTTGTTACAGTTTAAGACCTTTCTTAATTTATTCATTTTTATCTAGTTTGATCGAAAAGCAAAATGAACTACCAACGATAATATTTTCGAAAAATGTTTCGTTAACATAATAGTTTTTTCTGGACATTATATACAATGTCTGATTTACACACAATCACGCTCACATATCGACATAATGCATATGATCGTAGCTAATAAGCTTGATTGTAATATGAAACTTAATATTTTGGAATTTTTAAACTTTTAATTAATGAATCGTTGACATTTTTTATGCTTATTTGTTAAACAAGTCAAACACCTCATAAATATAACGAGACCTTTTTAACAGACGTCATTTAAACTGAGAATTTATGAATATAACTGTTTTTTATTTTATTTTGGGGGCTTCTAATTATCAAGTTTGAATGATTTAAAATATTTAAATAATTTATGAGTAGTTACTTTTTATGTAAGTGTGGCACTTAATCTCTATTACAAATTAACGTGTTTATTAAAACCATAAAATCTTCCAGTTTTTATAGACCAGGGTAGATTAAAATAGGCAGGCATTTAAAAATAATAAAAAGTAAAAGAAGTTTTTTGTTTTTAAAAATTATCGACCCTGGTCTATTAGAACACATTCAATATAAATATTTATTTTATAGTAATCTAAGAACCAGCTAGGACTCGCGTGATATTAGCAAAAGTATAAGACATTTCTTTGCATATGTAGCATTTTTTATTGGTCTAAGAAAATGCTGTTAATCATAATCATTTTTATCAACAAATATTACCTATTGCTTTCTTTAAATATGGGCTGATACTACAATTTCTAATGATTATGTAAAAATGCGGAGCCCTATAGAATATATAGCCTGAAGTGTTCTAGACTTATTTTTTTATTTGTTTTTTTAAAACGCCACGTTGCAAACTTAGCGTTCGTTTAACGGGGTCATCATGTTAGTAGGTATTCTAAGCTATAAAAAATAGGATTATTATTATTATAGAAAATTTAATTATTAGTTATATAAGAAGGATTTCGGTATGTAAGATCCACAGGAGAAATAAAGGCTTTTATATTTTTATTTAAAAATTTTAAAAACTTATATGTATTGCGCTTCTTAAAAAAACATATTTTATATATTTTTATTTTTTAATTATTTAACGGGGTCATAATAGTCTTACAAAGATTGGTAACATAATATCGCCCCCCCCCCCCCCCAACATGACATATTATCACATAATGCCCCCAGTGTTTCAGATGATGGTGATAGGTGATGGTGACCGCTTACCTTAAGGCGGCCCGTTCGCTTGTTTGCCACCTACGAGTATATTTTGATAAAAATAATTGTTATATTAAAACATGCGAAAAAACTGCAATTTTTAATTAAAAAAATCAAGGGTACGTAACGTTAAATTTGTTTTAATGTCAGGGTTTTCTTATCCAATAAGTTTAGTATTAATTAATAATTCTCCAAAATCACATTACAATGTTTTGGTTGTCTATGTTGACTAAAATATTCTTTGTTTCCTACGAGAGGTAAAATTATGAATAACAAACTAAATTATTTAAATTAATTAATTTAAATGAACAAGCGACAGACGTGTAAATAAAAATTTGTTGTGTAAACTTTCACCTTTAATGAGTACCAAAAGGTGTCAACCTTCTTCGACTTATTGCTTTCCTCTATTACGTTTTATAGCAATAGAAATCGGCAGATACCGTTATTTACTTTAAAAATATGTTATTTTCTAAAGCCAAGCGATGAATATGGAAGGCCTCATTAAGCTGGCATAAAATATAATAAAATTCGGTATAAAAAGGAACCAATTTATTAATAACAACAACCAACAGTATGACTGTTCACAACAACTATCATAGGCAGAGAGGAGCCGGAAAACTTCTAATACGAAACATGAGTTTCCATTTTTTATTTAAGTTCGTTGGATTTTTGCTTTATATCAATCAATGAGCGTTCGATGTACCAAACTAAAAGAGCATGAAATTATGTTATTTTAAAGGTTAAACGCCAATGTAAGTGTCCAATAACTGAATGTAATACATAGTTTCTACGCAATATATATATACATAACCTCTCTACTGCTAAGGTGGTTACGTAATGTGTGACATTCTAATTTTTTATTATCCGCTATTAGTAATAAATATATAAGAAGGATTAATAATGATTTTTTTAAATATCGAACGGTATCGATCAGGAACGAAATGGCGGCATTAGAATATTTAGCTATCAATCCAATTACAGTTCTTTTATAGCAATGTATCTGAGCTACTTAAAGACCTATATTACAATAGTGGCTACGCTTTAAACGTTTCTACTAGCCACAGTCCATGTAACTTAATCGAAACGTAAAGTTAATTAAAAAAAAGAATATTTGACCTGATAAAGTATTTTAAAAAATGAACTCGGTTCGTGAATGTTTCAAACATTTGATGTTACATAACTTGCAAATGTTACATTTGTGTTAATTTACTCTAATATTTTCATTCATCACTATTAATGTCGTCAAGATCATTGCAATTGCCATGACCAAAAAGCAACGACACTTAATACCGCCCGCCCGCCTCGACCCGGCCACATTGTACCTATATATTTACTTTATCTTGTTCAATACACTTAAATACAAATTAATACAACCGAAGGACCCGACCTTAATAGCAACTTTGATTGTTTATTTTACAACCCAGGACGGGACAAGCCTTTTATTTTTGAAATTCCTTTTTTAAGTCTCAGGAACAAGCCAAAACTCGTTATGCTTTTAGCGCGTTCAAGCACCTTCCTTCGAAGAAATAACTGCTAATTGATTTGAAGCTTAGCATAGTTGTGAGGACATTAAAATGTTTAACTAATAGTTAAGTTAGAACCTTTCTCCAAGCGGTAATTATTTACGAGAGAATTATTCAAATTGTTGCCTTATCATGTGTTAAATATTCAATTTTATTCATCAGGCCCATTCAAGCAAGCCTGTTATTAAATTAGTATTCTGCGAATCACCCAACAGCAACGCAACATATCAGAGGTACTTGATTTTATTATAATATATCACAATACTCCACGATCCGATACATATTCATAGTCCGATTTCTATTTAGTATTATGGTAACAAAAATACTGCTACATAATGTTAATACTGCCTTGCAAATGCTACTCAATTAACTTCCTCAGAATATGTTCCCGTATTATGTGAAGTACTGGTTACCGATATGATATCGACATTAGTATTCGAGAAATATTGTCAAAGCTCCTCACTGGCCGATAAAAATGTCGGGCCACACGCAACAGGTCATTAGACACCTCCCGAAGGAAAATAAATTAAAGAAAACGAGAAATCTCGACTCAAGCAACCTTATTATCAATGTAAGGGCCTACAACATAGAATATATTTTCACTTGAGATTGCATACATTGAGTTTTATCACAGCGGTTGATTTTAACGGTAGTTATGGAAGTGCAATGGTAGTTGAACATTTATAAGATGACGTTTAATAATCAATGAATAGGTTGAAAGCCTCGGATCAATTAAATGCCGTAAGATACAAACACTATAAGTCAGTGCGAAGGCGAAATCCAAGAAGTAATGACCGGGTCCCTATTTTATAGGGTAAAAAAAAATGTTTAGGCATCTCGTTTATCCCATCCAATTTGTTTAACACATTTTTAATTTGTCCCAAGACTTGTTGTTTGTAATTAAACACATTCTTGGAGATGCTCCGTCAGTTTATGTTGATAGAAACTTTACGGGGAATTTCCTAGTTTCATCAATGCTTGCTTGCCTTTACGTTTCATAAAAATCGAAATACGTATATTTTATAGTTAGGAGCAATTTATATCACTATCTCACCTCATTGGTCAGTGACGATGATGACACATCGGCTGGGTGCCCTCTGCACTCGCCAAAAGTCTGGTGACGCCGTAAATGCCCCATGTGGCAAACAGCATTAAGTCAATTCTAACATAGACATAGATGACACAGATGGAATCAAGTTGGACTTATTAAAGAATATTGACCGCCTCTCACGGACAGCCAGCTGCTTCAACACATTGTGTGTTTGGTGACACTTGAGGGGCCAGACTGGGTATAGAAAAGTAACTTACCACTACGAAAAATGTAATCCTGGAAGTGTTTTATTTATTTTTTATTTATTTATTATATGGTAGTCCAAGAATATGTTTAAAATCATATCAGTAATCGTTTGGGCATCCATTGGATCCATCATGGGTATCTACAAGTTTTATAGACAAGAAAGAAAGAGCGTTTTTACATTAAAAGATAAAAATAAATTAATCATTTATTTTTACTAGACTGGCGTGGTGGCATAATGTGTATAATTACAATTTTGAGAGATGATTTTGAGAGTGGTGCAGTTAGTACCTGCAAAAAGATTAAGAAATAACGATTATATAAAATAAATTAATTCTCTCCTATTCCTTGATGCCAATTCTCTTTTTTATTATGACAAGCAATTCATAAGCAATGCAATAGTAACTCCTTAGATAAATGATTGGTCTCGCTCGATTATCTAAGAGTAACTCAAATGTAATTACTATAAATTTGGTATTCCGCTAATGTGACAATTATATCTCGATCGCAATGTAAGTAATTGCATTTCGGTAGAAATTAGTAGTAGTATTAGTAGTTCGTAGCCATTATAATTATAATCCAAATAGAATAGCGAAACTAGTAAAAATGACAATTCATTAACAATCTATGAGCAATGTGTTTAGGAATTTCAAGTGGCCGACAAACTTTTATATTAAGAACAAGATATTTTGGATACAGTTCTTCTAAAATTCTTTTGTTATCGGCGCTTCTAAAGTTGAAGCTATAAATGACATATTTTATTTGTTACTCTGTATTTTATGTCAAGTTCTCATTGTTGTAATCGTAAACAAAGACATTACTGTTAAACAAATTAGTGTTGAACATTTTATAGCCGAAAATCATCTTGGAATACCAATTCCTTGATTTCACTCACGATTTGGGACGAAACAATTAAAAGTCTATTTAGTATGCGGAATGTCACACGCCTATCCGCTTCTTGTTGTTCGTAGTAAAAACAAAGTAATAATGGTTTTATTGCCGTCACCGTGTACTACACTAAATCAGGTTTTACGCGTAATTACTAGAACACGATGAACATACCAATCCTGAGTTTATTGTTTGATACATTTCCAAGCGATGATAGCTCAGCGGTGGATTCGTCGGCTCTCAATCTGACGGACGCTGGCTCAATCCTCACCAACGGCTTAAGCTGGAGGTAGGATACTTTCGATTACCCACCTGGATAGCTTCCGCCCTCAAGTTTGAAAAACTGTCACTAAAACACATAGTGTGTTCAGGCAGCAGTACTTGAGAGCCAGTAAGCATTCTAGCTCTAGCGTGATAACATCTTCGACCATATCGTCACTGACTCATGTGAGATGGTGGTCAAACACTAGATCTATACAGTATAAAAATAAACGGTGATAACACCGTTAAACAATTGCTAGCATTGTGGTAGGGTATTTTCAAGCATCTGCCTGGCAGCTACCACCCACAACCTTAAAAACTGTCACTAACACACAAGGTGGGGTTAGGCAGCAGTCTTGAGAGCCAGAAAACTTTTTAGGACTAACGCTATTACATATTCGACCACGTCTAGACCCCATTGAATGAGATAGTGGTCAAACGCTACAAAAATATAGAACTTTTAAGTAAGTATTAAAATAAATCCGAGTACACCGTTTCTCTCACATGCATTCTAGGTACAACCATAGACCAATATACTACCTACCTGACACAACGGCAAATAAATCGTACAGTCAGCCAAATGTATCGTTTACCACCCTTTGGTTAAAGATTATTTGACATCGTAAATCAACAAGGTTCGTTTTCCCTTGCAATAATATCGATAGTTTCTAATGCTGACTCTTATCGCTATTTTGATTGCACATAAGCTTATGTCAAAGCTGGTAGACCAATATAATGCACTGATAAATATGTACAATGTTTCTAAGTTCACTTAGGATGTAGGCTAATTTTTGGAATTGATTTTATTTTATAGAACAACCCTACATAAAAAAAAATAATTAGTGTAAAATATATCTAAATAAAAATATATTTTTGAATTCCCACTGGAACGCTCAAAACTGTCTTGTGACTATAGCCTGAAGAAAGAACCTAGACAATAAGTTAATCAACTGTTTTCACATAATAACTATTACTCCTCTATGGAACAAACAATACCATTTCGATGCTGATCAGCTAAAATATAAAACAGGACACAGGCAATTGCTCTGCACTAAAGTAAACTTTTTTATAGTTCAAATGTCACTTAATTAAAGTTCTAGACGTGCCTTGAAATATCTAAGGTATAGAGTAAGTAGGTATAAAATTTATATGTAGAAAAAGAAATACGTTTTAAATAATACGATAGTGGCCCTAATTCTGTTAATCCCACGAACTAGCTAAAACTCACTAAAATTCTTCAAGTTGAAATAGTTTGTATTCTATTTACCCTGAAATTCAAGTTCGTATAGCTCCATACAACGCTCTCACTAATGTTAGATGAGTTTTATTCCATTGCTGGCCAATTGCGGGTAGTTTTAGTAGGCACCAAATAAGTGGCGACTTAATTTCGCTAAAACTACCCACAAATTTAATAAATACATTAAATTTTAGTGATGTTATTGATAAGTCTCATACCAATTTAGACTTTATCGTAACCGTATAAGAACTGATTTAGTTTTCCAAAATTTTAGTTTAGTTCAGTTGAATTAACGAATCACTACCAGTATAACTTTTATATATATTTGCTGGTTGTTTTTTCTTGAAAGAGACCTTGTACGATTTGAACTACACAAAAGAGATGATAAAACTCAATTTTATAATTTTACATTTCACGTTTATGTTAATACTAGTTGCGCCCCGCGGTGTTACCCACGGTGAAATGGTAGATGGTATTGACGATTTTTGTGTCTACCCGTCATCACGGGAACAGCTAATATTTTCGAGAGAAAAGTGGCCTACGTGGTAATGCAGACTCTAACCTTTATATGTACCAAATTTCATCGAAAACCGTACAGTCGTTTGAGCGTGAAAGAGTAACAAACATACACCCATACAAACTTTTGCCTTTATAATATACGTGATGTGATGTGATGTGATGATCCCACTAGTGATCATCATTTCAGCCATACCACCTCCCCCATTGATTTCCACAAGGACCGGATGGAAGCGGCCCGCATCCTGGTTCCGCATCTCTTTATTATATATGTTTATATATGCTAGGAGAAATAAAATAAAACTAATAAAGAGCCTGTGGCAACTATGCTAATATTTCCAAAACCATAAAAACTGTGATTCGTTGTCAAAGCTTACTTAATAGTTCTATTTATGTAGTTAACCCGCTATTTTACGATTTTTGTTCGCCACACGACATTATAAATCAAGATGAATTACAACAGTTATCTGATCTGGCGTTCGATGTAATCTTAAATAAATTATCTAATACAATGTCTTGCTGTCGTCTGTTGAACTATGGTGAAAATTGGAACACGCCATAAAGTAACGTTGTTAATTTTAAATATCCAATATCTGATACAGATATTTTTAGAAATTCTCCAATGAACCAGTTAAAATTAACTGTAATAAGAAAGTTCTTACACAGTTACAATAGAGTCCAAATCGCTTTGACGTTAATGAATGATAATATTATATGTACTTGTTTATCAAACAAAATACATGTGTATTTTGTTAAAATGCGGATACTCTTACATGAAAATGAGTCGACATGTAATTTGGTGTTTACTAAAACTACCCGCAATCGAGTAAAACTATTCTAATATTAGGAATGTTAAGAGTTATAAAAACTTAACATGGCTTTTAGAAAATTTACTTGCTGCTTGCTGCTGCTGTTGACTGCTAAGTAAGACTGCTGGCTGAACACACTTTGTGTTTGGTGACAGTTTTGCAAAACTTGGCGCTTGGCTAGCTACCACGAGGTGGGGACTCAAATGAAGAAGAGGTGACTTAAAGCATAATCTAGCTAATGGGTTGATATATCATTTATGCTGGGAGTAGGTACTATAAATTTGATGACATAAGAATAGCCGGATACACCGATCTTTTTGGCTGGATACAAAAGGCCAGCAAAAGCTTGATGCGGGCTGCTTTAACTGGTCCTTGTGGAAACGAATGGGACAAGCATAGCAGTCGATGTCTTATGGCTGAGATGATGCTGATGATGAACAGACCAGCGTAATGTTAAATTCTTTTGACTGGTTTGGCATCTACCATGTGGCTTAATGACTGCTGCTCTATGAAAACAAACTTGACTGATGTCTTTGAGTATCGTGTCTTCAGAAGCAAAGGTACCCTCACTTGAAAATGTCACTCGTAACCCCTTCCACAGTAGTGGCATCTGAACTTCACATCAACGAACGTAAACTTAAGCTGTTGATTAGTCTTTAATACATAGATAAGAATAAGAACCTTTACGAGTCTATCACAATAATGCAAACCAAACATTAAATATGTCCAACTTTTGACATTTAAATCCTTGATATTATTATTAGAGTAGAAAGTGCGAATAGTTAATTCTGATGATTTGCATTTATATGACGAACTCATTATCGTTTCACTAAAATCTAGTTCACGATAAATTAACAGCCTTTAAATTAACGAATTATAACATTTCATTGTGGAATTAATTTGAGATTAGTGACCAACTTCTTAATTAATGTATTTTTAAAAATGGAAAGAAACGGGATGTTTTAATCTAAATTATGTTTGAACATAAATACGAATAGCTGATAGCACTAAGCTAAGCTATTAATCAAGTTTGGTCAACCTTGTAATAAAGAAATCGTGGTAATTCTGTCTCACTGACTCAAGTCAACTGAAATTATTGAGAGTTTTCAAACACATGAAAACTTCGTGTGTTTGTAAACTAATTCTATATCACTTACGATGCATGTGTTTTTATAGAATACATTATGTTTCATAATTCCGAATTTATATTCTCCATTGTGATTTTTATTCAAAAACTTTACATCGGCGACGATAGAATGGATCAACAAATTAAACGTCACTTTAGTCCAAAAGGTGTTCTATATACAATTCCATATGGTTTTGGATTCTCTGTCGATGTATCTAGCGAGGTTAAAAGCTTTTCATTTACACTTTTTGGCTTTTCATTTAAAGTACAAAATGGGATATTTTAAAAGTACACTCACTTCATTCGATCGTTTTTACTCACTATTAGAAACTTATATATCTTACTTATTATCATTTTTGTATAAAATTTGAAAATAGAAAGCTAAGTAACTTTTAAAACGGACAATATCCAACAGTACGATACAAACACAATTCGATTTTCACATTCATATTTGCGGCACCAGGCCGATGTCTCATTAATTATTTCAGTGGCTTTAACCAAGTGCACAGAATAGGCTGTTGCGGTATACAACGGTCCTGATATTCGCAGAACAATACAATTGGAAACTACTAATGAGTCAGTATGTGACGCAATGTAGGCCACAGCTAGGTTTAGAAAGGTGATGCATTTGTGCATAGAACTAGTGGTTTTGAGTGACATGTTTACCCGAGTGTCCCGATCTCTTAAACCCTGATTTATGAGTCATCAATTCTTGAATATAATATTTATATCACCGCGTTTTAGGTGAATATAAAAAAACGTTTGTTGTGACGATGATCGGCGTCTGAATCAGTTAATTCGATTAAAATTTCTTCTTCAGGCTTTTAACGTAATCTTTATTGGGATTAAAGAAATATTATTATTTTAAATATAGTATTTATAGTAAGACTAAGTACTTAAAATACCCCATTAAAATAGTAGTTCTTGTATAAGTTGTAGTAAGTATTGTAATAGCTTGGAGATATATTTTAAAGCTATTTGAGAAATGTCTTTAACGATTTAGATAAGAGTTGAATGCCTGAACTCTATCATGGATAGAGTTCTATCTAGGCGATATCCTGCCTCGCATCATGATCGTCGGTCGTCAAGATAATATTGCCATACATAAGTTAAATACCTAAAATCGTTAAAACAAATTTTATTGTTAGAGAAATATTGCGTCAATGTCCTTGTCCATTCAAGTTATATGAATGGGGCAAGAGTTTTATAGGTACAAAATGTTTCTCAATATTTTAAGTTACTAAATACTTTAAATCATAAATTGAGAATTCTAAACTTTTTGTTGCAGGTTATTTTAAAATGTGGTAGTTCTTTTCTTTCCTGGTGCAGCAAGTACGTTTTAAGGGCTTTAAGATGTGCCGTTGACATTAGGCTCGTGGGTGTTTACAGGCAGGGTGGGACAAATCCTGGTGCGTGTTGATTTAAAATAATACAAATATGATGTACTTTACAGATGACGTTCGGTCTCAAAATAAAAACAGATTTTCAGTCTTTATAATTGCCTTTTGTGGTGTAAGACACAGTTCGGAAAACAACACAGGAATGAAAAAATATGATAAATCAATAAAATAGCAATACAAATGCTATTCCCTTAATTGGTATTTTTTAAAATATGACATGTAGGTTTGCAAATGGTAAAGCAGAAGATTATAAGTGATATTACAAGCGCCTAGATTTGAAAACATTTGTCTATCTAAATCAACGAGATATCAATTTATAATTGAAACATTAGACTAGAGAAATATGGGGAATAATTATATCAAAAGAGATCGAGAATTTAACACAGGAAAATTACTTTTCGTCACAAAATGTATCAAAATTAAATATTTAGAACACATATTATGTCTTTATTAACTGACTTCAAACAAAGGAGGTTACTTAATTCGACCGTATATATGTTTTTTATTTTTAATAATAGTGCCACAAATAATAAATTATTGTTTTCTTTTACTCGGTGTAAGCAACTGACAATGAACTACTTCAAAACCGACCTAATAAAGCCCACGGCGGAAAGTATGATCCAACCCGCGCATGCCTTGCGCCTTACGTCACCCGTACGTGTTTTACCGCTAACAAACATACATTAATATGGAAAGCTCGCCTCTGCCAATGTGCCAGCCAACGCTGCCTCCACGAAGATGGCTATTGTCTTTTCAAAACGTGACTCCAAATGTTAATTGGACTATTAAAAACAGAATGCGGGTCATTCAAACCATTACGGGCGTAGCCCTTTTGAATATGTATATTAAAATTATTAAGCTCAATTTGTGTTAGGTTTCTAATGAGGTTATGCGCTTTCATGTCACAGATGGCGCTTGCGTCGTGAATGCGCAAGCGCGGAGCCGGATGTGCGAAATGGTTATTGTATGTGTGAGTAACAGTAAGCATCGGATGTGGAATGTTAAATTGGCGCCCTTGTGGCAGTCATGATAATAATAGTTTGTATTATTGCTTTGATTAATATGAACATATATAAAGGTAATATTTAGAATTATTTTATTTAATTATGAGCCCATGAAAGCCGATAGTTACATAAACAGCGACATTTTACTTGTTAAATAACTTTTATTAATGCGAGTGAAGTTTACGTCCTAGACCTGACTGCGTCGTAGGTCAATTTCTTATAACCTCTAAAAAAATAACATAAGCTGTAAAAGCCAAAAAGTCTGTTTTGCATATAAAATATATAATAGTATATTCTCAAAAACATATCAAGGGTGATAACCAACCAAACATAACCTAGCGTCTACCTGTCCGTCTGTCTGTTTGTCTGTTATAACGTTTTAAGCTGTCCCGAATAGATTTCACGTGTTATTTAGGCTTATGTCCAGCAGGAGACGTCATATAGCTGAGGTAATGGATAGAGTCTATCACGCACACTTATACATATGTAAAAATATAATTTTGTCTTACCTCGACGTTTCGACCAAGCTACACTGATCGTGCTCACGAAAAGTCTGATATCTGAATGTGTTCGAATAGACCTCATATATCTAATAAACTATGTTTGTCTGTTGTTTTTACCTCATGACCATTATCTCAGCTATATGACGTCTCCTGCTGGACATAAGCCTCCCCCATTGATTTCCACGAGGACTAGATGGAAGGGGTCCGCATCCAGCCCAGCTTGCGATCTTAGTCAGGTTGCCTGTTCATCTGGGTCTATTTCCTTTAGAACTAGCTTTACCCCACGGTTTCACCCGCGTGAACTACGGTTTCCCCCTACCTTAATTATCCCACAGGAACTACTTTTTCCGGGTTAAAAATATCCTATGTGTTATTACAGGGTATTTTTTTTTTTTTTTCTTTTCTCAGCCATGTGTGTCCACTGCTGGACGTATGCCTCCCCCATATAGGGGGGATTTGCCAATACTCGCCACGCTTGGCAGGCGGGTTGGCGAGCGCAGTATGATTTCCGATCCTCAGAAGGCGCTGCTGCCCACGTCCTGGTACGTTATCCCTTAGACTCTTACGGCACCCACGGGAAGAGATGGGGGAGTACTATTCTAGGCCGGTACCACCACGGCCGATAATCCATCTTTTTTCAAAATTTCATGCAAATCCATTCAGCCGTTTTAGTGTGAAAGAGTAACAAACATTCAAACGATGAACAATAGACAAATTCTCGCCTTTATAATATGAGTGTGATGGGGCATAACATAAGGTACTTCAAATATGAATACTTAGATTACCTTTTGTATGTACATCCTACATCCATAATGAATGAATACGTATTAATTGAATTAATGATGTCTAAATAATTAATTGATGCATTGTAATTAGTCTTTATTTCAGTGTATAGACGAAAAACGTAAAAATTGTACTATGCATACGAAATGAGTTTCAAAAAGATTTTCTGTAGCATAGAGCTATCTTCTAGCCTTAACGCCAGGAATTTGCATGTTTTGGCTCATTATCTCAAGAAGGTTTCTGTTCCGTGAAAAGCTTTGTTGGTTTAATGCCAACGCCAAACATATTCTCTCTGAATACATTTATGTATGTAGGTCTAGCGTTATTAATTGCTTAAAGACTAGATACTTCTTCATTCTCATGATAATATGCGTACATCAAGTTTTCAGCAAAAACCTACACAAATTGCGTTAGTCTCCAACATTTCTTGTAAAAGTTGCCTGGCTTAGAACTAAACTAAGGTTTGGTTATATTTTAAAACAGCTAAATTTTACTACAATATTCAAAAATCATTGAGGATTATTAAACAATATTAAAGCCGACGACGTGGATTAAATTCAAATAGGACACGGACGTTTACCATGTAATGAAAACCAATATATATTTAAAAATACATCTTAATATCTACTCGAGAATTGCGAACATATTTAATTATGACGATCAAAATCAGAATGCAATTGCAGATTAAGATGTCGAAGACATACGTGATAACAACTAAGAGGATATAAAATGTTTGAATAACAAACATTTTACCAATAAATGTAACCGACTTCAACACTCAAAAGTGTGAAATAACTTGTTGAAGTCGGTACATGATAGTTCAAAAGTAAGTATTAGCAAAATATTGTGCGGATGATACCGACTTCTACAAGTTATTTCACACCTTTCATTGCTGAAGTCGATTCAATTTTTTGCTAAAAAAGTTTTTCCACCCTTTTCAGTGATACTCACGGGATCAATTGTCATTATGCCTGTTCAGCGATTTCTTCACCCTCAATAAGGAAATCATCCAGATAGACGTAACACTTTTCAGTTATTGGAGTGCACCTCGAAATCCGCTTGACCGATTTTGATGTAATTTAAATGGGACTACCAAACAAAAAAGTTTGCTCCTACTAGCCCTTAAATTATAAAACTCTAATAACGTGTTGCGGAGTCGTGTCAAGTCTCATTTTAAAATTATTGCACACACGAATTTCGACATTCGTGATATGAATTAAATGTTTGCCCTTTTACCGAAATAAAGTTTACCGATAGCAATCAAACAAACAGAATGATGACAAATTCCATAAAAATCTTTTCCAAGTAAACTGTGTAATATTGCACACAAAAATAATAAATTAAGCTCTTTCATGTATAGAATTAACAAGTATACAAAACATAAAATATCGACAATTCAAAAACAATGTGTTTTGTATCATATAAATTGTATGCTGGTGTAAAGCCATCTGTCAGGATGATGTGGTACGTAGCATATTTTATAATTATAAGTAAACATAAAAGAATTCGAATGGTTTGTTGCACAGAAATCATTCAATGTAGAATGGCTTAGAGACATCTCCTAGCAATGCTACTACCAAATTAGTATGAAGATCAATAATTCGCCGTATGCTGCCGCCTATTATATTACTCTTTTTGACAAAGTATGTGACATCTGTCAAATTGCTAATATACTAGTTTAAGCACCATCTCTCCGGTCGATTATCTAAATGTATTGTTTAATAGGTAACACGATCGTAGGTTGCTTGCTTGCTTGGTTATAGAGGATAAAAATTACAATGAGACATCTTATTTAATTTTTCAATTGTGCCAATGGACACACTACAAAATTGCTGTTTCAGAGGGACGCTTTCGTTTACAAAATATCGTAGATTATACTTCGAAACATGCGTCAGTTGTATGGAATGTTGGAACCTAATTCTTTTCATAAATACTTGTTTTACTCTTGCACTCCGTTCTATCCATAGCCATCTCTGTGCTCACACTTAATAACATCAACAATCAATCATCGCATAAAATAATATAATGTTTGAATTCAATACGTGTTTAATATTTTTTTTTTTTACTTTTACTTATCTTTATATATTGTAATATACTGCACTGGTTCACTGTTATGCAATTAATTATATGTGGAAAAAAACGTCAATTGTGTTACAGATCTTCTTTGTTGATGTATTTCTGCTGTTCGCGCGAACGTCCTGCGATCGATGCGACTCGCATGTCCAATGCGCTTGCGCTTGCCAAACATTGAAATCGACACAATATAATATGAGTGTTTAAACTTTTAAAAAAATTATTAATCGTTAGGACATCCTAATTTCTGACTATTGATAGCTTGGTCTTCAATTCAAATGATTGAAAAGCAGGGGCCGAAGTTTGTACCTTGCTTACTTAAAAATATATTTTTATGAAGCAAAGCCACCGGGTTCGCTTGCTTTTATTAGCAATCCAAAAAAAATCTTTCCACCCGTCTAAAGCGAAACAAAACGGAGGGTTATGATTTGATTGGTACGTACCATAAATGAAAGTTCACTTTGAAGCAGTCAGGTAAAACTAGTTATAGTTGCACTTATCTTCTCTCATCCACCCATTGGAATATTTTGGTATAAATTAAACAAATGTTTTATATTTCTTAAGCAAAATATGGTTGGCTAATAACCACACTACACCGTAGTGTGCTTGTTGAAGTTTGGCTACTGATACACAGTTCATTGTAATCAACATTTGTCGGTCGTGATCAAGAAACAGGTGCTCGTATCGCGCTCTCTACGCGTGATTTATTTAACCAATTGATTTATTTATAGCAACTTTATTAACTTAACATTTAATTAATTAGCATTTTTAGAAGTATTAATTCAACTTAACTATAGTGATATTATTATATTGCAACTGTTCCTCCAGTCAAGTGTGGCGATTACCTTATATACCCATGGGTATATCAAGTTAAAATTACCATTACGAATAAAAGTATAGCTAGAGGCATATAGCTCGGCCGTTGGGGTTTCGGAAATGATTCTCAAATGGAGTTTCTGTTTTTGACCCCAACGGCCATCTTCGAACTATGTGCCCTGCCCACTGCCACTTCAACTTGCTAATCCGCTGGGATATGTCAGTGACTTTCGTTCTTTCACGGATTTCCTCATTTCTAATTAGATCGCGTAGGAAAATCCCGAGCACAGCCCTTTCCATAGATCTTTGTACGACTTTGAGCCTACTTGCAGGCCCATAGTCAAAGGCCACGTTTCAGTTCCGTAAGTTATCGGTAATGGTATCACGCACTGTTCGAAGTCCTTAGTTTTCAGGCCATGTAGTATTTTGGAGAAAACTTCGCGGACTTCCCCGAATGCAGTCAAAGTTATATTTAAAAATAAATGACAGCGGTGACTTCCGCGCGGGTAAAACGTGACTACGTGACCTTCATCGCTTAAAGCTATAAAGTTATTTTTCAAACAAGGATCACCTTTAAATACCAATCCTGATGCCAAGAAAGCGTATCTCATAAACACTTTGAGATAAGTGATTCTCCTAGGCCGATACTTCGGCCGCTTCACATGCCATAAAGAGCCAACAAATTATTCCGACTGAGCATATTTGGCATCAGGACACTCTTAACCGAATCGTTGAACGTGTATTAGCACTACTTGTACTCATGACATGAATTATAAATACTGTTGAAATGCTCGTTTTGTATTGTTTGACTATTTTCTGAAACAGGCGTACAGTTTAAGCTACTTAGTAGTTCGAAATGGTGCCTATTGTTTGTTAAAAAGTACTAATGTGTTTTGATATTGGATGTTTGTTCCAAATTGTAACAATGAAGATTGAAACGTTTGGAGAATAAGTATTGCATTTCTAATGGCTGTGTTGTCGAGGTTTCCTTCATGTGTAGCTTAAACTGGAGATGTTACCATCCATATAATGTCGTCTACTCAGTGATCGCACTGCATTTTTTCTCAGGTTCTTTTGCCCAGAAAGCCGCAAATCTGTTGTCTACATTCGAAGTCTTTTCGGCCAGATGGTCCATCAGTTTTGCGTGAGCCATGCGGCCTGTCTCTTGCCGCTTCATCTCGATAGTCCATTCAGTCATGCCAGCTTCTATTATTTTTAATATCTCCTGGGTACTATTCGATCTCTTAAAGAAACTTTTTTATAGCTTTCTTCATAACTTGTTGTGCGACTGTAAACTTGCTAACGAGGCCATGGTTAGAAACAATATTTCAGTGCGTAATGGTCTAAAAAAGGCCTACAAGTGATTTAAAATAACAGACTAATATTTTTACGCAAACAAAAATATTCATACAATAGATTTAGAGGTGGCCTTTGCGACCGACATCCAAAGAGAAGGAGGTTCAATTCCATTTTTATACTTTCCACTGAAAAGGACTGCTACTATTATTTTATATGGCAAAGCGATAGGACGGTATTTCGTAGTTATGAGTTTAAATCCCATTTATAAATAACCAATTTATTATCTTCAAAAAAATTGAACAAAAGTTATTATTTACTTAAACAGAAGATGAAAAAAAAGTTTTCTTCTTTTCTAGAACACTTTTAGATAAATGCTATGCTGCCAGCAGCGAATTGCGAACTTTGCCCGCTGGTAGCGATTTCATGGACTAAATTATAAATATGTTGCTTGTAGGTTACTATAAGATATTATAGTTTACTAAATATCCCGTCTTATCACTTTAATATACAGCAAGATTCCATTTGATAAATTTATGTTCAAGTGTGGCTTATTATCAGATGACACAACAACAGGGTGTCTCCAAACATACAGTTCCAAATTTCGCTAGTTACCTGTATAACAATCAGGTTTCTTCGCGGCATCTTACAGTGAAGCGGTACTTTTATTCTAAGATATCAATCTTGTACGTGATCCTCTTCGTAAGAACACCAGGGTACGTCTATGAATGTCTTTATTACAGTATTCTAAGTCATTTGTAAGATTTTCTCATAATGATTGTCCCAAAAACGAGTGTTTGTGCCGTCAAAGCCTTTGTCTAATCGTCGTCATGACTTGCTATCACGTGTCCACTTATTGTTGTTTTAATGGACGTTTCCGTTTTGTGGATGACTTTCTGGAATTTCTTTGTTTATTATGAAATTTGTTTATTGTGAGCTTCTACTTCAAATTAAGCATTTAAAAATTAACATTCAAGGAAGATACTCCAGCATTTTCCATTAACGTTTGTCAGGGGCTATTGAATTGAATTGAGTTGAATTGTATTGAATTTTCTTGACTAATTAATTTTAATTTCAATTCTATTTAATTTAATTTAGCTGTATTGTAATTTAATTTAATACTAATTTTATTTTATTTTATTCAATTGGTTAACTTATGTGTATGGGTCATAGTAACCTGAAATAAATGAATTTTATTTATTTATTATTTATTAACAATCCGACTTGTATTCATTTTACACTTTACTGTAAAGTGGCCCTAATACAAAGTTACTACACACTAGTAGTAGTAGTACCACACATACACACAAATGTATTTTGTTTAAATATATATTTTTCATAAAAGACAGAAGAAAATAATTTCTGCCTTCCCTTTTCACTTAAAAGTTATAGCAAGACGGCTTTAGGAGTGATTCTAAACACATTGAATATCCAAGATAAATGAGACACTATAATTTTGAAAACGCGGTATTTTATAGGAAAATATAAATAAATGGAAAATATATCGCTGACATTGCTTTAAAAAAGAATGCTAAATATTTAAAAAAAAAATTTTCCATTGATATTTTTATACATAAATACTGTTTTATTTGTACTGTATTTTATTTTCTGTATTGGTCTAATGTATGCCTAAAATAAATTAATTTTCATTTATTAATTTCATTTCAAATTTAACATACTTAAAAAATATGCTACATTTCTTGGAAATTATCTACATTTGCTCCTTTTACCCCTAGAAGTTACATCAAGACACAATCCCTTGGCCTCTCTCATGTAGAGAGAATGAACAAAAGGAGGTTGACTAAGCAGGTATATATAATACATGGGTGAAGTGAATGCTAGTGTTGGAAGAGGAAGGCCAAGGTGAACGTATCGAAATCAGATTGAGGAAGTTCTAAGAAAGGGCCAGGTCAAAAGTACTCTAAACTGGCGCTCTTGTATGAAAGAACTGATGAGCGTGAATGAAGCGAAAGAAGAGTGTCAGGATTGTAGCATTTGGAAGGCTGTGGTCTCTGCCTATCCTTACGATAAAGAGGCGTAAATGTATGTATAAGTTTGTAGATAGTCAATACTACATAAACATCAATCCATTTAGTCCATCGATCGTAAGCCTCGGGGCACGTACGTGGTAAATCCGCGAAAGTTTGGACATTGGCCAAACACTCGACTCCATTAAACTGACCAGCGATTAAACATATCCATAAACAGCGTAAAACAAATGTTTTATCAGATTCGTTAGTGCCGGTATCAATAATTCATAGCGTAGCTGTGTTATGCATCGCCAACCGTTACTTGGAAGCCTTGCCGTACCATCGTATTCATTAGTAATTTTATCGCGGTACGCTTTGGCAAAACCGCTGGGCTACATAGCAATGGACAGGGATGTAGAATTAGGACTAGAACCATTAAAGTTTTATAAAAGCTTGCGTTTTATAAAAGCAGCGCCGTGGTGGTACCGGCCTAGAATAGTACTCCCCCATTTCTTCCCGCGGGTGCCGTAAGAGTCGGCTAAGGGACCACGTACCAGAAGGTGGGCAGCAGCGCCTTCTGAGCATCGGAAATCATACTGCGCTCGCCAACCTGCCTGCCAAGCGTGGCGAGTATTGGCAATTCCCCCCAATTGGGGGAGGCATTTGTCCAACAGTAGACACCCAATGGCTGAGATGAAAAAAGCTTTTTGGAAGTTCACAAAGTACAAGATTAATCTTTAGTTCAGGGATCTTCATCACGTATTGTTTACTAACCGACTTCAAAAAAGGAAGAGGTTATATGTTCGACTGTATATATTTTTTTATATTTATCGATTTCTTTGCCAGTTTTGGACCGATACTCAAAATTGTTTTTTATTGTTTGATATGGACATTCGAAGTTTTCCGAGGCTTTCCATTTAAATTTCATCAAAGTCGGATAAGCGCTTTTTGCGTTACACTGTAATAACTGAAAACTGTTACGTCTACTTAGATGACTTCCTAATTGCGGGTAAAGAAATCGGTGAACATACACAATAACAATTGATCCTGTGAGTAGAATTTTTTTTTTGGGAATTGGTAAGCGTTTGACCACTATCTCACTTGATATTAAGTGATGATGCGGTCTACGGTGGAGCACGCCTGCCGAGAAGATACCTATTCACTACCGGGACCGAAGATACCCGGGTTGTATGTTTGCGGAAACACAGATTTAGGCAATAAATTTCGTTCGTTAGCTGTACGCACTATGAATGTGGAAGCAAAACGTCAATTTGGAACGTCCACCATGTATGGATGTCGCATTGCCGTCCGTATGGTCGTCCTAAGATGGAAAAAGAAAAGGGTGAAACTTATTTTTACCAAATATTTGTCCGCAAAGCGTAAGTCCGTAATCACGTGTGAAATTTTAAAAACACACGGTAAATATTCTGTGACTGTTAAAACATATACATATGTTCACAAATAAAACCTTAACAGCATCACTTTTATACATAAGTACAATTTACTCTGAATATTATGGTCGCTCCCCACACAGGGGGGATAAACGTGAGCAAAGCCGGATAACACATATACAACTATTTAGAGCACTATTTTTCTGTGATAGATTTTCCACCCTATCATAGAAAAATAGTATATTTACATTTTTTTGTTTAATGCAATATAATGATTTATGCTTGGGACTAAAATAAAACCAATAAATAAAGAAACAAAATACATATTTTCTCCCATGTCTCTTCCAGACGCTATCTATATACCTGTGTAAGTATTGGTAACCAGTTCATATTGAGTTCGTGTATTGACAATTTAATTACACATTGATCCGGCTGGCCAACGCTATACGATGTGGGTGTCCGATATATGAATGCAAATTTTTATTACAGTGTAATACAGCGGAGAAGATCGGAACAGAAACACGACAAAAATATTTACGAATCCGGTTGGCCACAGAGACTGAATCTATTTGTTCTATAGCTCAACTATGTACTAATTGTAAGCTTTTGAATTCATCGTGTGACAAGCAAAATGATTATGTCCAATGGCTCTTTTTTATCACACTCACACCTCCGGACTTGGATTTCCCTATGTCACGGAAGGCATGGACGCACAATGACATCAGAACAAACATCCAAGACCCGGGACAAACATCCATGCTCATCACATAAATTTTTGGCCCTGGCGGGATTGAAAACAAAGGGCCCCAAGGGTCAGAAGTTATGCCACTAGTCAGTTGAGCCACGGTGACCGTCTAAATCTCAACAAAATCGTGCCCTTGGTTTGGGCATGACTCCAAAGCTTGGAGCACCGACACAGTCACTGGCCTGTTTTATTCCAGAAATATTTTAGAGAAATGTGCCGTAGAGCTAAATAGTTTGCTTCATAATTTAATACCTACTTCACCATTCTATCTACAAACGTCTAAATGTACGACGATGCGACATCTATACTCAGTTAATCTTTCACTTTCCCCATTCATTATCATCATCATCATATCAGCCATAAGATTTTCACTGCTGGACATAGCCTCCCCCAGCACTTTTCACATTATACGTTAACACCAAAACGCAAGATAAAATGAAACGTTTTAAAAAGATGGGGTATAGCTTTTAATAAGACTATTATTTAACACGGGATATGCACCATGATTTTCATTTTGATTGAGTTCCCGATATTTCACTTATATACTTATGAACTTATAAACAATATTCTTAGCATTTAATGCTGATATTTCATGATCACATTTCCTACAATTACATGTTTTTAGATTTGTAATTTTTACAAGATTATATAATTATTAACAAACTCAATACAATAAACCCAATCACCAATAGCAACATGTAAAAAGAATGGCTACTAGAATTGTTCCATCTTTAAAAAACTACCGTACTTTCGTCTCAAAAAATGTTATTAAATTAGCTGAAAAAAAAGGAAAAAGGAGGAGGTTTGATTGAGATCTATACGGACATTGCAATGTTCCAAAATTGACTGACATTTTCCTCACAAATACGAGAGGCTACGAGGATACTCATATAAGCTACTAAGCCTGAGGTGCAACAGAATACCCAAAGAACACTTTTTGCCATACCGTATGATTTGTGAATATAATCGACTACCAGAAAGTCTTATTAATGCTCCTTCAGTAAACTGTTTAAAATAGACTGGAGTAATATTTAAAATATAATTAAGTGTTCCGACTTTCGTATCGCATCAGCTTAAAGCTGCTTAGTGTATCATAATAAATAAATAAATCATAATAATAAGAAACTATCATAAGTCATAACAGTAAAATATAAAAAAGGTTTAAATGTGCGTAAAAAAACAACTCTATAAATACTATGCTATAATTTATTAAAGTATCATATTTCAATAAATGAGTAAATTTATGGAATGGATTCCATGTCAACTGATGAATGCTTTTTGTATTTTAAACGTATCGTCCTAGTACAAATGATTTAAATGATCACTAAACATATTTATAAGCGCAACAGATTGGATACTGTCTCTGTGTATACTAATTCATTATATTTGATTGGTAAAGCAAAGTGTCACTTCGGCACCTCTTTGCATTACCATAGCAATGACGGTAGTTTAAGTTCCATTTATAACTACTATCATCAGTTTTCTTGGTAATGAGTATTGAATGTTTCGAAGTATAAAAGTGTGTGCATTGCATATTAATATGAATGGAAATCATAGCATATTTTAACGTTTGATTAACGCGACTGTTTCTTTTCATATTCTACCTGTTTTGTGTTTTTTTACATTAAATGATTTATGACCACATTAATTTTCGGAATTTTTGTATGTTTTATATGGAATATATAAAGTATTCAATACATATAAAATTAATATAATTGTTTACATTATAACAAATGAAAACAAGTCAAAAAATTTGAGGTGTCTATAGGCAACAGCATTTCTTATTTAGTAATAAGTTTGCATGATTGTAATTCAATATATTTTACTTCAGTATCTTATACTAGCTGCGCTTTGTGGTTTTACCCGCTGTGAAATGGTTCGTGGTATTGGCGATTTCTATGTCTTCCCGTCATCCCGGATGAACAATCAATATTTTCGGGATAAAAAGTGGCTTATGTGTTATTCCATGGTGTAAGCTATCTTAATTTCAAATTTAATGCAAATCCGTTCAGCCGTTTCAGCGTGAAGAAGTAACAAACATACACACGTCAGTAAAACTTTCGCTTGTAAAATATCGGTGAGGTACTATGATAATATCATACCGGAATAAATATAAGCCATAGAAGATAGTGCTCTACTACTCTAGAGTGCAATAGAAAACATGTTTTGGCGACCCCAGCTAGTGTGGGATAAGGACAGTAAGAAATTCTTAACGTCGTTAGGAAATTCTCGTCACTTTGTTTCCTTTATCAAATTCACTTTGGTATTTATCGTCAAAAGTGCAGCTAGAATTTACTACGTTTACAAAACAGCTTAAATTTTCAAAATCCATCAATAAATCGTAAACTAAATTCATAGGGCGTTCCACATCCGCGCAATTCCAATTTTCGGCATCAACTATGCATTCTCCATGCACGTGAATCTTCACGTAACTTCGCTTGTATGGGGTGCATTTAACTTAATTATAGGACTAATACTGGCTGTATTTAAGGTATTAGTTTGACTTCGTGTATAGGGACGTAACATCAAGCGCAATTTAATCCACAACTTTCAGTTTATGACTTTAGTTTTCAATTGTTGTAGTAGATTTGACAATTGCTTACTCTTGACCTCTTATTCTTACTCATGATGGAGGTGAAGTCCTGCACTGACGTCCCGCTTGGGGTGTATTGTGCATTCCCCCCCGCCAGCTATCCCAGCCTTCCCAACTCCTTCACGTATCGGAGTATGGCTTTGGGTCGCTGGCACAACTGCTCCAGTCGTTACAAAGGTGGTACTGTTTTCATGGATGCTATATTACTCTTGTACTCGATTAAGCTACTATGAATATCACGGCAGGTCTTAGTTTTTGAGCTGAATTAGTTATTAAAATAACTAACTGGACTCGTGCTGCATTAAACCAGTCCTTGTGGAGATCACTTGAGGATGCTAAAGACAAGCAGTCACCTTGCAATGGCTTACATGATGATAGACAAAGCCAATAAAACCAATCACACATTAAAATTACCATAAAAATAAACTCAATCACAACTGGGCGCACAAATAAAATTTGAAATATTTTTTTTAAAATTTGGCGACTCGTAATCTTGCTCATAGTATTATTTAAATGATTAGAATAACTGTTTATTGAGAATCATAAAATGTACATGAAATGTATCCTGTATAGATTGGGCTATTTAAATGGATCTGTTTAAGCAAATAAAAATAGACAGAAATATGCGACGCTGACAGCCAACCTTCGATAGTGGAGAGGCACCGAAAGAAGAATAAGAAGTATATACAAGTCTGAAATTATCAGACACTATAAAGACGTACAAAGATTTGCTCTTAGAAACCATATCATCGATTTTAGAAAAACAGTAATCACTGATTTAAAAACAAAAAAAGTAATTTGAACCCAGTCTTGTATTTAAGAAAAAGTATTTTTTTTTCATTGTTCCTATTTGATTATAATCGATATCGATCGTGTAGGTCATAAGCAGTACATGTTACTATGGAACATGACATCTAAAATTAATGAAATGCACTGTATTTCGTTATTTTCAATGTGGTAGGTTTTTGTAGCTTATGAATAAGTTGAATAAATTTTTTACCAGTTGCTAGAACTTCTACTTCCTCTAAGTTTAATTTTGCACCTTAGCGCTCACTTAAAGTGCAAGCACACTTGATTTTTTGGTAATATAATAGTTAGATGGCACGCCCGATAAACGCAAACTATAGCTTTGATACTTGGAAAGGTTGGCTCATTAGTGATTCGGAACGCAGCCGAAACGTATTCGGCCTTAGAACAAACGAATATAATAATTATGTGCCGAATGGATTAGGTCGAATTAACTGTTTCGATGTAAAATGATTACGTTTTCGGCACGTTCGATCGAAAGGATGTATTTTCACTGTCAGCTGCTTATAATAATTATATGATTGCACAGATAAATTACTGGTGTTAGAAAAATATAAGATAATAAAATTAAAACAGTGGTTGGAAATTTAATTCGAAAAGAGACAATAATTAAATAATTATTTTACATTTACTTCTGAATTACTATTTTCAGCCTACCTCTTAACTATGATGCTCGAAATATCTCACATTATATTGTTAATATAACTCATATATGATTTTATAATCACACTAATATTCCAAATTCACGCTCAATATTCACGCTGAAACGGCCGAACTAATCACAGACATTACACATATATCTATCGACTATCGGGCCCGATCGGGCTCTGCGGGTACTTTTCTTACGTTATGTGATGTAGGATACGATGTGTGATGTTGGATGTAGGATGTAGATGTACCTCGCCGCTGCCGCAAATAAATGATTTCAGTTAAATAATAAGAAATAATGATTATTATATGAATGTATAAAATATACCAAGTATTAAAAAATATTTGGCGAGTTGATTATTAGAAATAATCTACGACAAATAATAATTGTGTCAACCAAAGAGAACAAGCCGTTTGTATTTTTTCCTAATTTAGTAAAAAAGTAATCTCACAAAGTTAAAAACCCACACGAAGTGTTTTTTTATTAGCTCAGTATTTTGAGTAAACTTCTCATATTAAATGTGACAAAGGATGCCGCCCATAATGTATGTGGGATTGAAATCCTTCAAGATTCTTATTAACATTTAAACAACATTTTTAAATTATCTATTTTCCATGTGACTACTGTTTTTTGAACAAAAAAAGCAGTAGCATTGTCTGTACGCATACAGATCGGCTAATAATGCAGTTTGTTTTAAATATTTATGTATATTTTACAAATCATTTATTCGTAAGACCACAGCAGAGTCGTCTCTCACATTAGATGACATTTAAGAGCATTTGTATGAACTCGTTATCGCCCATTGGTCGAAATTCTTTATAACATTATTACATTATTTATTATTCTTTATTACTTCCTTTATTTGTTATACTTAATTATTTGTTACAATAAACACACGCACGCCGTGTGTATTACCAGTGAGCGTATTACCAGTAATGACTTACGGAACTGAAGCGTAGCCTCTGACTATGGTCCTTTTGAGGAGGCAACGAGCTATGGAGAGGGCTATACTCAGGGTTTCTCTACGCTATGCAATCAGAAAAGAGGAGATCCGTAGAAGAACAAAAGTCACCGATATAGCCCAGTGGATTAGCAAATTCAAGTGGCGTGGGCAGGGCACATAGCTCGAAGAACTGTTGGGGCCAAAAGGTTATAGGAAGGGCAGGGAAGGAAGGAATGGAGACCATGGACTGCCAAGCGCAGCATAGCCTGACTAAGATCGCAGGCAAGGTTGCGATGACGTAGTGTATAAACTATAAAAACCAGTCTTCAAGCTATTAATATTATATATAATTAATTTCTATCGTACCAAATTCAAAAGCATATCATCATGGAACGAGGAGGTTGATCGCTTAGCTAAAGTATGTAATAAAAAATAATAAACAAAAAAGTTATAACTGAGTGTAAATAAAATCGAGTAATATTCTTGTCAATACAGAAACCAAAATACAGACTGAAAATAGTCAAAGAGTAAGCCTCTATCGTATATAAAAAAAAAAAAATCACGTGATTAATCTTCATTATTGCTATCTATTTAAATGTTGAAAATCTAAAAATTCCTTTGGAACGTTATTTGATTATGTTACATGCATATTTACTGTAGGTCCAAAGTTTTCCCGTTATCGAAACGTGATTAAAATAATTACCTGTTACTTTGAACCAATATTAAAACAAAGGGCACTCGTTCGTTAATCCTGCATACTAAAAACAAACTGACATCAAGATCTAACTAAAGATTGTGAAAATAACTATGCATCAGTCCTACATGCAAGTATTTAGGCACTTTTAGAAAGGAGAACACCATTAATATGCGTCTTAAAACATACAAACAATTTAACGAACGCTAAACAGCATAAAACAAAATTTTCCTCGTACATTTTAATATTCTTGTCATGCAAAGAAAGAAATTTTTTGAACAGTGGATTAAAGAATGAGTCATTTTAACAGCCGTTATTTGGCAATAAACATATTCTAAAAGACGCTTCTGGTACAAAGTTTGCAAGTAAAATACTTCATTAAAGCATTATGTAAAGTTAATTTTGATGTTTGCGCAGGGACATAAAAGTATTTGGACATGTTTATGCCTAGTTAGCATACCATTTAGATAATATGAATGTAATTTATTTAAAAATAGTAGTTATCGTATGCATCGTGTCAAAAGGGCACAATTAAATCTCTACACTTTGTTTTTAAAATAATATTCAATGAGAAGTTGAGTGAAGCTTATTAGATCTATAAATGCTCTAACCAAGATTAGACATAACACCTAACCTTAAAAAAGCTGCTGCTCATCGAAACAGCCTTTGAAGGTTAGAGTTAGAGCTAGAGTTTAAATTACGTTTTGAAGCAATGAAGGTGGGAGCGTTGAGGCTGTGAACCTGACGAATGCTGGTTCCATCCCCACAGATGGTTTTTGCTTCCACCCTCAAGTATAAAGAACTGTGAAACCTTGAGAGCCAGATAACATTTTAGGTCTAGTCATTTTCATCTTCGCGTCGTCATTGTAGTGATACGCGTTCGACATTTGAATATAATTAATTCAAAATTCATTCATTAATTCCAATACTAATAATATAATATATGAACATAATTTCTAAGAAAAATTACTTTTCGTATTACACGTTTATTTGTAATGTTTTAATTTTCGATTTGCAAGCGTGTCGTTCGGAATACACAAATAACATTTTTTTCAATAGCGGTGTTCCGTAGGTTAATTTATTGAAATTAAACATGCATGCAGCTTTGTGTACGATGATTCATAAGTAACTACCAAAACGTAACAATGTTATCCGTTTGTTATTCATGTAATTATAAACACGTAATGAAATGCAAGTGGGTGGGGACGTTTTAAAGGCAGTAAACAAAATTATATCGACCCACAGCGCAATTAGTTCGACTAGAATTAAATCGGACGTTCCCTCTAAATTAAAGACTTGCACGGATAAGGTTGTGGACACACAAGCGAAGCGACTTGATAGACACGGTATTGATTATGCTTCAAGTTACTGTGCTGCAACGAAATTCAATAGGACTGAAATATAGTTCGAGCAGATTAAAAAAATTGAGCTTTAGTTAAGACGACACATCGCTATTTTATATGAAAAACTCATTTCTTTTCTAGACTAATAAACGAACAGTCATAGATAACTTGAATTAAAAGGTATAAAAATTTAGTTATTAAATGCAATTGAAATGTAAATGCCAAAACTAAACCTAAAATATATACAAGTATAACTTCATGTCAAATGATATTAAATACATGTATGAATATTCTTTTTTACAAAGCGCTTTCGTTATATGGTTGAGATACTACCTATAGGTACGTCGGTAGGTACAAATCGTTTTTATTCAACTTTCTTAGTGTGTGCTGCCAGGGAATGGAACTCGTTGTCCGAGTCTGGTTTCCCAATAGGTACAATCCTGGAGTCTTTATGTAAGGAGTGAATACGTACCTCCTAGGCTTGCGTGCTCCATCTAGGACCGCGTCGTCACTTAACATCAGGTGAGACGGTGGCCAATCGCAAGCTTGTAATAATAATAAAAAATACACTACAATAGCATGATTCTAAATACTAAACTAGTCCTCCGATACTTGTTATCGTCATGGCTGAGGGTCGTGACCTAGGTGATCACGACCCTCAATAAATATACCCCAAATATTTTGTCCTGGTTCGAGCGCCACCTAGACATGTTATCGACAGTTTGCAGATCTTCATGTACGGCAATTTCAAGAAGGAGCGTATATGGTCGGACCAACGCATTGGAAAGCGACCCCAGTATCTTTTTCCTTCTATTTTTCCAGTAACTAACCTAGTGACGTTTAGATATGCTCCAAATTAGTATAATAAAAAATGTAGCAGGTACACAAAGCCCCCATTATGTATCCTATATGACTGGTAATGCTAACAATGGCGGTAGTAATGTAGAAACGAAAGAACTTAAAATTGGGGGAAATAGTGGTCAAACGGAAGCATAAAATATTTTTTGTTAAATTTATTCCTAAAAATATATTTTTTTAAATTAATTTTTTTAATTTAAAGAAAATATATTTCTTTAAATTTTACAAGAAAATATGTTTTTAAATTTCGAAATTCTTACACATCATTTTGATGAATGCCATAAGATGGCATGCGGTTTTTGCGTTTATTTAAAGGTAAACGGTACATCATTCACTTAGTGTGTTGCAACCCTAAAGAGGAATGAAAACCTTGCACGAATAAATGTGAATAATTACGTATTTAATAACGCTTTTGTTCTCGGACGGACGACGCGGAAACTCGAGTAATTCAATTGTGTTTAAGACTGTTTAATTTGAATTGATGCAACGCCGGCTTGCTTTCTAGAGCGCTTTTACCTACCTGACTTTAACATTATTTTAGGGTTAAACTAGAGATACTAAAAGAAGGCGAATATATAATTATCAAGAGAAGCAAATCATTTCCTACCTGTTGTGTGTCAGGCTAAGTAGTGAGATTGAAAAAATGTGGCCCGACCTTCTAAATAGTTCTTTTATAAAGCCGCGTCAATTAGTATTTAAATTATTTCTCAGCGAAAAATTGATGTTTATTTTAAATTGTAGTAATTACTTTAAACATATACTACACAGTATATTTTACTTATCAAATAATAATAAAAAAAAGAAAGAAAGAACCCTATAAAGGTTTTATGCAACTCTTCCTTAACGACTATGAACCGAACTATTTGTAATTTGCCGACAAATTGTTAAAGTGTGAACTAACCGTGAATACAAAAAAAAAACAACTTAAACGTGATACGTACGTAATTACTTACAAGAAAAACATTATTTGAGATAAACTTGAATTCAAACTAAAATTTAATGTACTGTTTTATTTATCAAATCGTATATGCTGTGAAGTGTCATTACCAATCACACTAATATTATAAAGGCGAAAGTTTGTGTGTATGTGTATATGTTTGGTACTTCTTCACGCTCAAACGGCTTCACCGATTTCGATGAAATTTGGTATGGAGATAGTTTAAACCCTAGATTAACACACAGTTTTTTTTTCATCACCACCATCATCACCGTTTTTCATCACTACGCGGGTGAAACCGCGGGATGCTACTAGTATGAAATATAGTGGAGGGCGTTAAGGTCACAGTTTCTTTATTTTTTTAAAACAGTATAGATCTAGCGTTTAACCACTATCTCACTTGATGGTCAGTGACGATCTTACTGGCTCTCTAGGGCTACTGCCTGAACACACTATGGCTTGCTGACAGCTTTTCAAACTTTTTTTATTTTACTTATTATAAGTTTGCGTTTGACAACTGTCTCACCTGATGTTAAGTGATGACTGTGTGTTAAGTGATGATTTAGCAGGCAAACCTAGGAGGTTCCTATTCACTCGCGACTTGAAGACTCCAGGTTGAGATTGGTAGATAGTCAGGCGAGTACTCAAAAGTACCCTACCACCATGCTGGGAATTTTATAACGGTGTTACCTTCACCGGAAGCTCAAGCCGTTGTTGGGGATCGAACCAATGTCCATCAGTTTGACGACGCTCCCCCCGCTGAGCTATCATTGCTTTATTAAATGCGGAGATCCGTAAATAAAAACTAGTCACTGAAATTTCCTATCAAATTAGGTAATGGAAATGGAGGTGGGCAGGTCACATATCACAAAACTGATGGCCAATGGAATTGAAATATTCTCGAGTGGAGCCACGGACCACGGACTGGTAAGCCCAGCGTAACAAATCCACCGACGCGACGAGGTGGAGACAGAAAAGATATATGGACTGCGGGAGGAGATTGTCTGTGGGCTGCTTCCAACCCGTACTTGTGAAAATCAGCAGTGGCGAATGACGACGACAAACCAAAAAAATATCTATCAATAGTTCTTTATCAACCATAAAGTTCTCGTTGAATTAATTATTACCAGCTGTCAGATAAGTTTGATAATACGCCGGATATCAGTAAATTAACTGTCGTTTCAAACAATAAGTTTGACATATTATTCTAACTAGCCTGTAAACAACAACTTTCTCACATCTCGCCACAGGGTACAACACACACAGAAAACCAACATTTGAAACACAATAGCATACCTTCGATTCGATTAATGACATTCAAGTGCGTTCTTCATCGAAAACGTACAGCAATAGACGACCTATAAGTATTAGCTTTTTACTTATATCTAAAAAACGGAGATGATCAACTAAGCACTAAGATCTATCTATATTTTATAAGTACCTACTTCGTTTGCGTCATTGCATCCGTTACACGTCTACGCAACAACTAAAGCTTTGTGAAAAACTGCTTCACATTCAAAATTACTTCCATGCAGCAATAGCACACATTTCGATGAATACGTTTAGAATATAGTTTTTCCTAAATCCTTTTTTTGGTGGCATCCTCCCTCATACACAACACTAAGAATATCTATTCATACTAGACTGCGATATTACTATAAAGAAATCTATCTATATTTAATAACATATACATGTAAAATATCTGCGTTAGTGCATCTTTATGCACCAATCAAGATATATTATACACGGGACTTTTCGTTGTGTCGCAACTTTGCCGATTCACATTATCTTCACTGATCTCTTGTGTGAATAAGCTACCCTGCATTGCACTTCTATTGCTTGCGTCCTCGATGGCTTTCATTCAACGACACTCCTACACCTACTTAGTTGACATTATGTAAATACTGAACCCACTTTACATTGTCGTACTCATTATACCGGGGAAGATTCGTTAGGTGAAGAAACACATGTTGTTTTATCAGAGCTTTCGTGGTACTGGAGAAAGAAAGTAATGAATGCACTACAAGGACGTGTTATCAGTTTGACTAAAATAAAATTATGAAGGAACTAATTGCATGGTATTTTATTGTGTAAAAGTAATTTTCGTTATTTTTCATCTATCGCCAAATGTATAATTTGGTACGTTTTGCCAACATAATTATAGAACTCGATATTGGAGACATTTGGTCACATCAGTTGCAAAAAACCAATCACAATCCGTGTTTCAAGTTTTTAGAGGAATCGTTAACTACTAAACGCAATATCGTGCGCACCCGACTGCGTGTGACTGCTCACTATACAACAAAGATAAACTCAGAATGTGTGGCATGAATTGTATAAGAAAAACTAACACAAACCTAGAGGTTTAGGCTTTGATTACCCAGGCGAGTAAACTTTGTTATAGCGGACTGGTACAAATTAACACAGTGATGATTATAACTTAAATTATGAATTGAAATAACAAAAATTTATAATTTACTACACCGACATAGATATTGTTTCTGTCTATTTATTAAACTTATTATTTAGAAAACGCAAATAAATTGTTTAGTTGTCTTTCTAATAAATTGTACCCATTAAAGCACAATTTATTAGAATGAAGCTCGAACGAATTAAAATGCATATACTTAACCAATTGAATAAGATTTTTTTTAGTCTTAACGTGAAATGCAATTGTTTTTAGAACTTACGTCCAGCCGTACCTCGCTCAGATTCATCTTAGCTCACACAATGCAATGATTACAATCCGTTATATCTATCTATAACGTTCTACAATAAAATAACAACTAAGGTATGCGTTCGTGGGCGAAGCAAAACAATTGATTCTCCTTCTTGCTCTAATTTCAAAGGCACACTCTTCTATTGATAAAATCTTCAGATTGATTTGATTAATTCGAACAAGCCTTTAATACAAAGCAAGGGCTAAGTATTTTTATTGCTGACGCGTGTCGATATGAATCGTTTGTAAAGTTATTAATAATTTTGTTTTTATGCTAATGAAGTTTTAATGGTTTTAGTTTTTTTTTTCGGTCGCAGCTGGAAATCGTTTAATTTCAGTTTATGTTTTAAACGTTAGTTAAATTTTTAATGTTACAATATTATTGTTTATTTTTAAAACGTAACATTATTTAAATCAACCACATATTATTGTCTCATGGGACACTGTGAGATTCTAACAATCGTTTTTTCTATATACATGCAAAATGTGAAACAAGCTTCCTTACCTACTCGGTATTCCCAAGTACATAGTTACAATATTACTTAAGAAATGTTATCATAAACAAGTAGTTTCACCCGCGTGGATTAGGGTATTCCCACTACCTCATTTATCTCACGGGAACTATACTTTTTCCGGGATAAAGAATAAAGATAATCCTATCTCTATACCAAATTTCATCGAAATCGGTAGAGCCATTTAAGCGTGAAAGAGTAACAGTGGTTTTTAATTATTTGGGAATCCCACAGAAACAGCAATTATTTTCGGGATGAAAAGTAGCCTATATGTTAATCCAGGGGCTAAACTATCTCCATTTCAAATTTGGTTAGTTTGGCAATACTTCTTCACAGAGCGTGAAGGAGTTACAAACATACAAACATACACACAAACTTTTGCATATTAGTGGGATGGGATAGGGTGGGATCGGATAATCACACAATTATTGCACTCATGGATGCAAGTTTATAATTTTTACTCACTAGGATAGTAGTGTAAAAGCTTATAGAAGTCGTAGACAAAGTTTGTCACTCTGATATATTAATTAACCAGCTGCGCCCGCGGTTTTGCCCACGTGGTGATGATGAAAACAAGTCTATGTTTTAATCCTGGGTAAAAGCTATCTCCATACTAAATTTCATCCAAATCTGTGTAGCCGTTTGATCGCGAGGAAGTAATAAACATACACACGTATTCTTAATTCTAGCAAAATTTTCTGCTTATTTTTTATGCTGACGGGCGTATATGAAGTATCAACTCTTGAGAGTGAAAGAATAGCAACTCATTCGATATTATATATATTTATAACTTTAAATAAAATATGCAAATCAAATAAGCATGGTTAGAGTTGATAATCATTTATTTCCATTACATAGAGCACGTACCCAATATCTTTTTTTAAATGAAAGGAATACCCACCCAAATCCATAGACATTTCGCAGCTTCAAAGTAAAACTAGATAATAGCTTTTTTATCATCCAATCTCAATTTAAGACGATGTTCATTAAAAATATTCTAAAGCGTTCGCGAAACTCTTGGAAAGCTATAAAAGCGATCAGTTTTCTGCACTGATTCACTCGAAGCGTATCAATTATGGTAATTCCGAGTTTAATTTCCTGGCCCAGATTAACTACACCCCCCTGCCCTGTAGTAATAAACCTGATTTATGGAGCGTAGATTTTTATAATTGCTATATTTATTTAGAAAGTTTGCTTGAGTTGGAAAGTTTGAAGTAACCCGTAAGCCTATAGTCGCGTTTTTGCTCTGTATCGAATGTTATTTCCTTTTTGTAGATGAAAGCTCTCATTGAAAACAAAGATAAAACTATTTAGCAATCTTGTTTTCTCTATTATCATGTATGGTACTCATCATCATCATCTCAGTCATAGGACATGCACCGCTGGTCATATGCCTCCCTCATTGATTTCCACAAGGACCGGTTGGAAGCGGCCCGCATCCAACCCTTCGTAAATCATCACTGATAACACACACTGTTTGAAGACCTTCGTTTTCAGGTATTGCGGTATTTTGGACGAGATGACGTCGCGGAGCGTCCCGAAAGCTGCCCAGCCGAGTTGTATGGTACTGTGACAAGGATATTAACATGTGCAGTCCGCAAGCGTCTTGATGGTGTGCTTGTGGAAAAGGCTCCGGAATCCTCGGACTGGATTTCAAACCACCAATTTTAGTCAAAAGCACAGATGGGATGGTGATGGTGGCGGCCCTTGGACATAAGGACCACAATTCGAGGAGAAGTGTAGTAATAAAAAAATATTTTTACAAAATAGAACAGATTTTTTAACCATATAATAAGCAACGTTTTTGCGAACGAACGAATGCATTCAAGATCGCCAGTGTCGTGGGAGATATGAACACACACAACATAACATAAACATCCAAGACCCCAGAACGGATACCTATGCTCATCACAGAAATGTTCACCCTAACCGGGGTTCGAACCCGGGGTCGCGGTTGGTATGTTATATCACCGAGGTAATTATTAACATTCAAAGCTGTTAAATTATGTTAAAGATGCCACATGGTAGTTATGGACTTCATATTAAGAGTTTGCAGTAGGTCTGTTCACCTTTCCACATTAATACGTAGTAAGCTTTATAGGTCAATAAAAATGTAAATTTATTAATAAATTAAATTTATCAATAAATGAAATTTATCAATAAATGAAATGTATTAATAAACTAAATTTATTTATATTAAGGCTCTAGCATTTGCTAAATAAACATTATTGAGTGTATATTCAGCTTATTTTGATGAAAGTTCTACATATATAATAATCTTACAAAAAATACCACTTTTATGAACAGTCCATGAAGGTTAATTCTGATTGATCAAAATTTGATTTAATTTGCAATTTTTCAAGCGACCATTGTTTTCCGTTGCCGAAAATTCTCGCGGTAATGGCAAGTGCCTTATAACTATGTGTTATAAGGAAACCCGAGACGCTGAAGATCGCAACAAGTGGAGACGCATCGCAAGGGCTACGTTGTCTAGTTAAAAGGCATAGTCTTCAACCACGACCACTCTGTCAAGAGTGAACGACTGAGGAGGAACTGTGTGTTACATCAAGAGAAGGGAAATTAAAATTTCTAAAACGTTGATTAGTATTTTTTTGAGCCCGTAGGTCATCTTTAATGTACATTTTGTAATATTTTAGAGCAACACGTATCAAGATTCATCCCGCCCCTCCTGCCTGTCTACACCCGCGAGCCTCTGTAATGTTATCAGCACCTATCCACCACTTAAATATGTGTGAAATGTTATATATACCTCCATTATATATAATATCTTAACCCTTTAATAATATAAGAATCATAAATCAATAAAAATATCTTAAATATTATAAAAATAATTATGAATTAAGCAATGTATTAATTATCTACTATAAAATGTAATTACCATATTAATGATTTTTCCGATAGCGAAATATTTTCTGTTCCTGTAGTTTTTATCTACTTCAGGTGATAGTTGAAGTGTATAAAATGTGACGTTTATATAAATAGCGCCTATATATTTGTAAAATTATATCTAATGGTTGACATAAAAACGTCAATTTATTAACATTCCTATTTAAAAATACCTAATTTTAATTTTAATTTTTAATGTAACATTTTGCCTTTAAATTTCTTCTTTTTTAATGATCATTATAATAATTCAATGTCTCATTATATTGAAATATATGCCATCTTGATAAAATTAAAATTTTGCGGTGTGTTTTACCTAAATCGCTTAGAATAAGATAAATAAATTATTGGCCATACAACAATGATCGTTAACACTGTGCAAGTTAAATTTACAATAATAAGACTTTCCCCACCACTACCGTCTTGTCCAAATTATCTGGCTGCCTATGAGCTAGGGGAAGCGAATGATTCGCAATACGTGGTAGCATACCAAGAGCAACCATTAAGCCTCTCTTCACCAACTCCACTTCCGCCTACCCAGGGTGAACCCTGTTACGTCAAGTAACCTACTTCAACATTGTGATATACAATCAGTTTAAAATCAAAATCACGATTTAGAAACATTATTTTTTAGACATTTACTACAAGCCGCTGATAATGAACAAATAACCAAAGCTATAAGGACTTCAGACTGACACACGGTCACGCACAGACCTTTAATAAAGTGGCTTCATTTATATAGTTCAAATTCAAATCATAGATAGTTTCCAGTGCGATGTCTTTTTTTCTTTCGACTGAGATAGAGATGCGACTGCGTGCTACGTCACTCGAATTTTACTCGAGTTTTTGAGTCACTGGGGCAAACTATATACTTACATTCCTTACAACTCGATTAAAAATTAATCAGTCGAGCTGAGTTTGCATATTAGTTTACATTAAGGATTTTGAAATACCTACCTATATCAAATGGGTAATATTCGATAATATAAGATAAAATACAAAATATTACTCACCTTACTTATGTCATTCAGCAAAGCAAAATAAAATGACTTCTTCGCTTCTAACTACTGATTAAATTGCTATGTAAAATGACTTTTTTGCAATTAAGAAGTAATCAGTTTTATTGTACAATACAAACTTTCATTTAAAATTAATTTTAGCTTTCGATAATTAAGTATTAGTTATTAGGTAATAAGCAGCCTAAATCAGGCTTTTGTTTACTACTAATTTACTACTAAATATTCCATAGGGTAAGTACGAGTTTAGGTGAAAATCTCGGATAATTTGGTTGGCGCTGGACGGCCTAAGGAATATAAAATATACAATATCATCGACCACTATTTTTAGCGTACCTATACAAGATCCTATATAGTGACATATACAATTGAAAAATACCATTTCCACCACCAGCTTTCAAATAAGAAAAATAATCTTCAAAATCGGTTCGGTTCTGAGGTAACGTATATAAAAAAATATAAAAAATACCGACGAATAGAGACACTCCTCCTTTTTTTTGAAGTCGGTTAAAAACAGCTCGAGTCGCATCACTAGTCTGAGAGCTGAGCATAGTATATATTATGTTTCGACCGTTCGTAATGTTGATAATTTAAACTATTTTTATGTAAAATTAATTTAAGTGTTGGTAAATTATTTGTATATATATATTAACCAGTTTTTAAGAATTTTAAAGTCATACAACAGAAGTTATTAGGTTTGTACATACTATTAAATAACATAAGGTTTAATATATACGACATTTATTCTTATTCATGAACCTATTAAGGAAAATTTAAAAACAACCATGAATCTTAAGAAGTTAATTAGCAAAAACTGATTAAAATATCAACTAATTTATGTAGAACTCCTAAATAATTATCAAATATACATATAAATGATACGTAAAATATTTAATATGTCGAATGTGTTTCCTGTCAATTTTTATTGAATTCAACGCTTTTAAATTTCGTTGTTATCTAAATCACGTTAGATTATGCTTTTCTTAAATAATAGTAGGTCATTATTGATTCTATTTGTAAAATAACTAAATAATTATTATTTTTGCATAAAATCATAATAAAAAACAACAATAGAGCAGACAGCTATTTCAATATTATTGAATATATATTCAAATAATGGGTTAATAAATACTGATTCATGTAATATAATCAGTTGTGTATATTTTAATACAATTGAACGACTCTTTATACGGCCAACGATATATTTTCGATAGTGTATTTCCAAGAAATATATTATATCTTGCAGTTAAGAGGTAAAATAATGTTAATACCTGATTTATGTGTATTAAATTAGATGTAAAAACTAAGTTAAGCAAAAACATCTTATTAATTTTAACAACATGTGCACTATAATTTATATATTAAAGAAAAATAAATATTCATTTTATCATAGGTAAAATATGGTATATGGTAAAATACCATAAGTAAAATGTTATGTGTACATAGATAGGAAAAGTATAATAGTTAAAAATGTTTTTGCGTACATTTTGGAATGCATAAAAGCATTTCCCACTACCTCAATTTATTAACGGGAATCATACCTCTACCAACGAACTGGACGCTATGCTCTTCACCTATCAGGACCTATCCATCTCTATGCCAAAATTCACCATAATTGTTTCAGAAGAATCACTACCGTAGTCGTAGCGCGGAGGTAGCGAAGCGTATAACATTGGAACCATGGACTTATAATCCACGATTGGAACTCAGCACTAACTGTCATTTTTGTAGTACAACAAAGACACAGACAATTGATAGTTTGTATGGACTTTGCGCGCGCTATCCCATTGTTTACACCTTTACGATACCATTACTGTGACGCAAGTTATTTCTGCTTCAGGCTCTTGTTACCAGCTCATTATCGGTAAAGCACAACGCATCTGCGTTTCATATTTGCATGCCCCTGATTGGGATGCAAGATTAATTTCTATAATATTTTTTGTCTTGATCATCATTTAGGTGCAATCAGGCGGGCGAAGAAAAAAACTTGATGAAAGTGATCATTATCATACTTCAGCCCTTAAGCTGTTTTTTCAGATGGCAAACAAAGGGTTGCTTGTTTGTTATTAGGTTAGGGGCGATAATGTGATGCAATTACTTTTTTTTTCGGAGAAAAAACTGTGAATATTATTATTCAAATCCGCCAGCTGAGCAAGCCGGAATAGTGATTAGAGCTTAGGTTGGCATTAATATTAGTTGGGTATTTTTTGTGATATGAGTTAGTTAAAAGTATGTTTTTAAGCATTTGCTATTTAACATGTGAAAGAAAAAACAAATAACCGATTTATTTACAGTTTTTTTAAAGCATAGTGCACTAAAAGTTATTCTTAGAACACTAGAAATGGAATCGTTTAAGCATTTTTTTAACTCTTTTTTTTTAATTAGAGAAAAGAAGTCAATACTACAGATAAACATCCAGTTTACCAATAATGTATATTGATAACCGACTGCCACTCATCGATTGTCACACTTAGATAAAGCATTTCCTGAGAAAGTTTTGATGGGACCAACTGTGATAGAACTGTATAAGAATATTGGTTAATATAACAGCCATATATCGGAAACTCGGTTCGGTACCTATATGACCGCAGATCATCATCATCATCATCTCAGCCATAGGACATCCACTGCTGGACATACGCCTCCCCTATTGATTTCCACACGGACCGGTTGGAAGCGGCCCGCATGATTTGCAGATAACTTTGCTTAACCTATTTGTTCTTATATGATAGCATAAATCCTTTTGTGTCGGCCACCTTCAAAGCGATAATAGCTCAGCGGAAGGAGCGTCGGCTGTGAAACTGACGAACACAAGTTCGATCCCCACCAACAGCTTGAGCTTCTGGTGAAGGTGACACCGTTATGAAATTCCCGCAAAATAGCACGGTGGTGGGGTACTTTCGAGTAGCCATACCCGTCAAGTTTGAAAAACTGTCACCAAACACATAGTGTGTTCAGGCAGCAGTCCTTGAGAGCAAGTGAGCATTCTAGGTCTAGCGTGATAGCATCTTCGACCACATCGTCACTGACCATCAAGTGGGATAGTGGTCAAACGCTAGATCTATACAGTATAAAAAAAAGAAAATCTGTCGGGGTTGGATGATGCATCTAGCTTTTTCACTTGTAGCCGATAGACTCGATCGCCCCGTGCGCGTGAGTCGCTAAACTAGGACTCAATCGCTACTACTGACATAACGTAAGCAAGCTTTGCTGCAAGCGCTTTAATGTTCACATTAATTAATAAAAAAACAATTATTTGATCATAGTTTCGCCTATCTTAGCAGATATTAAGTGATGATACGGTCTACGATGGACTACGCCTACCTAAATATAATATATTCGATCGTGATTAAAATATTCATAGATTGTATCTATGCTCAAAAATATACTCGGGTAATAAATTCCACTCATTAGACGCTAAAATGAGTGTAATTCTATTAACTATGTAAGTTACACACATTATCGACTATAATATAGTACAGATGTTTTTTTTCTTGATGCCTTGTATGTCACAAGTTTATAAAGATAAAAATTTTCCCTCTCTTTGTAATGACTAGGGATCTCTAAAGGTCAAAGCGTATATGAGTATGTATACAGAAATAGCTTCCAGGGGTTATATTTGAAGACATGGGAACTTAGTTTCAGTTCTGATTTAAACATGATGTGTTTACTACAAAGAAAAATATAATGTCTATTTAGCTTTTTATATATTGTCAAAATCTCCACATTAATATATCTATTTTGTAAAATAAAACCATTAAATATATTCGTTTATATCTGCAATATTGGTCCTAATTCTGTAAAAACTAACTAACATTCTTAAAAGTAGAAAGACTTTTTACGCTTAAATTCAAATTCGTATAAACTCTTACAACGATATTTCAAATGTTAGACGAGTTTTATTCAATGGCTGGCCAATTTTTGTTAAGATACCAAAAAAGTGACGACTTCTATGATGACTACCAACGATTTAACCTAAAACTAACCGCATTATTTTACTTCAAATGTCTAATTTTAATATTGTTATGATAAGTGTCCTACAATTTAGAATTTATTGTAAATATATAATAACTATATTATGTTGATTTGGTTGGACAAGAGAATCACTAATATTGTCATCTCAAAAATAATAAGCAAGTCTCAAAACAAACCCTACTAATAAACTCAAAATTCATACGCCAACTTTATCACTACATCTCGCGACTGTACCAACCCCTCGACAGTCATCATTAGGCGAAATAAGACCATTAGCAGGCCTTTCTCTTAGCTATGAAAGGGTTAAATCGGCCCTCATAGCACAATGGCTTTATTTTATTACTTGCCAAAGAGTAGCGAAACATACAGAGGAGATGGTTGAGAGTAACGAATCTCTGGTCGGGCTAGACTCTGGAGACTCCGTCTGCGTAGATGATTTACAAAACGCTGACTAAGACAGCTTTACCTGTCCAAGTAAAGACGACTGCTTTTTGAATATTTTTTTCAGTCTAGTTTTTGAGACGTGTGATGAAATATTATCTTAATACATATAGCGAAGGTGCACAAATAGAAAATATTAAAAAATCAAATTTTGCTGCGAAAAACATTAATAACACCTCAAATTCGAAAGCATGTACTGTAGGTAATTTAATCCCTCTTGCTACCTGTTAGTTAATTTCACATTGTTGTCTTTTATCTCTACACAGCGTTGCAAATATGTAATACGTATTAGCGTATGTATTACAAGTTCTGTCTACTTGTAGATTGTTTCCTATTGTTTTGAAATTAAGCAACAGTTATATATCCTCTTATATAAAAGAGTAAAAAAGAAAATTTTGAACACTATAATAAAACCCAAAAATAACAAAATAAGGAATAATATACAACACTATACCTGAAGATACAATGTTATGCTGCGTTTTAATTAATGCAAAGATGTGGGTAATTTACTAGAAGGTTGAAAGCTGTCGATGAGAAGTGGCCCTTCTACGCATAATTTTCTACTCATTATTAGTCTCTTTACACGCGTGATGGGATAAATATGAATGTTCAACATGGATTATTCCCTTTTGCCGGGGGTCAAAATATTTTAATATTCTCGAACAAATTACAAAGGGTTAATTGATGGTCGGATAGTATAATGCGGTTTTACCGACATAAATGGTATGACGAGTTATGTTGATGCGCTTGGCACTGAAATCTATATATATAAAAATGAAACCCGTTTTCCGTTGTCACGACATAACATGAAAACGGCTTGACCGATTTAGATAAAATTTGGTATAAAGATACATGGGACTTTGGAGAAGGACATAGGCTACTTTTTGTCCTGGAAGAAGTATGGTTCCCGTGGGATAACTGAGTCAGCGGGAAAAACGTAGTGCACGCGGGTGAAACCGCGGGGCGCAGCTAGTAATTAATATAAATAAATAAAACTTTATTTCAGATCATACATAATTCGATTTTATTAGTTTTACGGAATACTTATAATAATAATATGACACATTTATTTTTTATTTTTGACAATTTCATTACTAACATAGTATAGTCATGTATTCTTACTTGGTCACCAGCCTTGAAATAGGCTCAAGAGCTGCCAACTAAGGACTCATTTACTTTGAGTACATACACGTCGTCAGATAGCCAGAAGACTGTTAGTGCTGCCGCGTATTCAGTGTGTCAACGATGCGACTCTTTTCACATGATGGCACAAAAGTCATCAGTATGCGCAACTGCGAACATTCCTGATTAAGGACCTTCGATCAAGACTATCGAAGTTAAGGACAGCTGAATTGACTAAGTGTTTGGCGAAGGACTTAAAAATTCTAGAGAGGTAGCTAGCCATTTTATAACTGCCGGACCAAAATATTGTGATTAGATTATCTCATTCAACAAAATGTTTTATCATGCACATTACTGTTAAACATTATAGGTTATAAGTGATAACATCTTTGGACACATTGTCACTGGCCATCAAGTAACCTAGTGGTCAAACGGTAAATCTATAATGTATAAAAAAACAATATAGTAAAATAAAATATTTTTCTTTCTATCACAGTTTGGCAGCGTGCGCAAAATAATTACTCCAACTCAGCGTCACTGCCTAATTACATATCTGAATGGGGCTTTAACTAGTACAAAGAATAAAAAAAAACAATTGTTAACGATACAGTGGCTGCCCGAGTGGCCCGGTGTGCGATGTCACATCTGTTCGGGTCTAACCCCGCGGATTAAAGTGATAATTATTCTGCGAAATAATTATTGGATTTAACATTAACAATAGGGGGGCTCGTCACATGGTAGTGTTTTGGTCAGCTTGGTCGTGGCTTATACGTACTCGCATGTTACATTGATTTCTAACGGTTTGGTTTTTGTTATAACTAGTACCTAATTGCCATATTTTCAAAGAAGTAGATAAGCTCAATAACTTGTTACATCCATATTTATATTGTCTCTCGTAAGGCTGATGTTACACGGTACCCCATCTTGCCCGCTACCCGGTCTTGCTTCTCCTTCCCCTGTATTGGAAGAGTTTGTAGGGTAGTTTAGCCATGTAGTGGTTAGCAATCTCAACCAATTGTATAGTCGATAGTGGCATCTTGGACAGACCTATTCCGTGCTTCGGAGTCGATGTCATCGGCACCGGTTGTTATCTTAGGATAACAGTTGTTAGGCCTTGTCGGAAACAATGGACTGGCCACTAGCCTACCCTCCAACCCGCATTTGTCAGCTTGGTGAACTATGGTCAACACTCCTCTCTGATAGGAAAATCTGTGTTCCAGCTTTTGGAAACATATTGGGCTGATTAATTATGCTTTACATTGGTAAACAGCCATGAAGTTCTTTACTACATATTAGTTGTATATGTATATTGATATACATGATATACGAGCGCATAATATATGTGCATGTAATAGCTATTTATATTGTTATTAATTTGTATTATTTTATTATAATAATATATATGAAAATATATACTTATATAATTATAAATATATAATATAATATAATATATATATATATATAAATATATATTTTATGGTAATATGTGTGGAGTGACCGATTCACTTGTAGGTACTCCTAATCATTAAAATTAATTAATCTATATAATAGTCAAATTGGTTGTGTGTGTAATGTTTTTTTAATGATTTTTTTTTAAACTTTACTAAATATTTATTAACAAGGTAACATTAACATAATTTAAAAATAATTTAGAATAGCAATTAAATAATCTAACTTAAAATAAAAACCTTAAAAATTTAATAAAAACTAAATTAAATCTAAAACGATAAAAATAATGTCTATATAATTAATAAATTTTTGAAACTGTGACATCATTTTGATACATGCTAATGTTGTATATAGATACATTGTAAAGTTAGCAGTCTTACCGTAAATAATATAAAACTCACTGCTTGAGTCTGTGTTTCCCGATAGGTACAACCCCGGAGTCTTCAAGTCGCGAGTGAATAGGTTCCTTCTAAGTTTGCGTGCTCCACCTTAAACCGCGTTGTCGCTTAACATCAGGTGAGTAGTCAAACGTAAGCTGGCCAAAAAAAATTGATTTGGCACTAATCTGACTTCAACTAACTACTAGAAAAGGTACCCATCGGTTTGTGGTTTTAGAAAGCAAAAAATATCAATAATCTTTTAAGATTCGGTCGGAACTCGGAGGTAGCATTACTATTCCCAAATTTTACTACCACTAGTCCCTATAGCCTAAAAGTAAGCGGTTTCATAAACTATTGATGACTGAGATACGGCTTGAACGACACTGTTATAATTATGAAAAATGTCAATACCACATACAATGGCATAGTTCTGTGCTAATATAGCACAGAACTATGCACAGTTGACCACCGCGACGAGAGACACGTATAGCACTGCTATACGTGTCTCGTCGCGGTTACGTAAGATTGCATGTGTATAGTATACAGTACTATATTATAGTACCTGTTCTGCATGCAATTTAAGCGGGAGGGAGAGTGGTGCACACTGCATGATAGTCTGGAATAATTTAAAGTCGTAGTATTAAATAAATATCGTTTATCTAATCTCATATTGATATATAAATATTTAAAAAATCAAAACCACAACTTGATTGACAGATTTTATAGACAATATATCGATATAAAATTATGATGTTCCATTATGATATAGCTCTTCTATGACTACTGTATTGAAATGTTACTTTTTTACCATTATGATACAACTTCAACTGGACCAAGGAGGTTGCAATGCAGTTTTTCTACTGTGGAAATAGTAAATAATACAGTCTGTGGACGCGGCGCAACACGCATGCGCGACCAGCAAATGGATTTTGGCGCTAAACATTTACAAATAAATGCAAACATTATATGCTGTTATTTCACGTAAATTTCATTATGTATCTATTTTATGAAATTAGATAAGTAGCGTATGAAACTGCACATAATTTGGTCTTACTGTTTACTTACAGTTTCATAAACTACAATTATATATTATCTTTTTATAGTTATACCTACGAACAACATGCTTATTTTTATTGCAGGTTCCAATTTTAAAACAAAAATCAAAGATTCAAATAAACAAAAGAACCCACGATCCGGTTAGTAATCTTTTCACCGTTAAACATTTACCGTTTTTATTATGGAGCGACTCGATTCACCCCAACCTCTAAACATATGGCCAGCCACGCGCCCAAAGGGTTAAATATATTGTTTCTCAACGTCGACGAAACAAAAAAAAAAATATAAGCCCAGAGTGATGGTATCGTTTTCAATGACGTAATTACTATGATCCGACTAATTGTTACGAGGGCTTGAAAGCTTTTTTGTTTCTGAGTGTTTTTGCTTTGACCGTATTCGCATACCGTATTGAAATTGAAGTACCCCGTCCTTTGTACTGCAGACAGTTATTGCGTTCTGTAAAAGTTTTATTCATACAATTTTCGACTGTAATACCATTTACGTCAATGTTTCCATTCTGCGCATTATTTTTGAGAGGATGCGAGTTTTTTTTACTAAATCTATCAGACCGTGACTTTCATTTCGTTGATGAACGTTTTATGAAATAGAACTAGAAATGTTGATTTTCTTTGCAGTTCATTGCCATGTTAAAAACATACTAATTTCTTAATGTAATTGATTGTTGAAACATTACATATTTATAAAAATGAGTTCATAAATGGAATCGATTGTTTTGTTTATTGTACTTATAGAAATGCTTATTTAGATGAATAAAGCATGTGATATCAACTAAATTGATAATGCAATGGTAGTGATTCTCTTATATAACCATATACTTAAACTGTGGTAATGTGTAATTAAAATTGTGAAAATAAGTCAGTTCTTATATGGTTACGATAAAGTATATATTCATCTCAGCCTTAGGACGACCACTGATGGACATATGGCTCACCCATAGTACAAATTAGTATGACAGTTATCAATAACAATACTAAAATTAGATCTTTAAAATTAAAACTTCACGTAGTTTTAGGTAAAATGCGTCGTCACTTAATTAGAGCCGACTAAAAATACGCGTAACTGGCCAGCAATTGAATACAAAAAAAAAAATAGTAATACCTTATATAAACATCCATTAAATAAATAATTCGCGTCTAATATTAGAAATACGTTGAAAGGAATGCGAATTTGAATTTTAGCCCAAATAGAACAATATGAATGAAATAAAAATGTTATTATTTAGTTGGTGTGATTAATAGAATTAAGAGCAACGTCTGTGTTATCTACATATTTTTATAACCTATATGTCACAGCCCATATAGAACATCAGGCTGGCTCTGCGAGTGCGACTGAGTTATACTTGCCTAAACGCTACGCACTTGCTAGGGTTGGCTCAGCATTAGCGCGGGGCACATCACAGATATGGGTGATTTCTTTTCAGTAATTATAGGGCTTACATAGAAAGCTGATTAGATACATAATGTTTAGCCTATGTATTTTGTTGATTACTTACGTGCTTAAAATAAATTATGTACGGTAAGCATCTAAAATTATTGACAAATTGGCCCGAGTTACAGATTACGGGATACCGACTTCATACCATGATTACGGGATAGTTACCTACTTCATACCATTACTTCAATAAAGCTCATTATGGAAAACTTAACAGTAAATGAACAAATAATCGAAATCAACCAATTGCGAGTTTAATATATAATGTATTATTGCTTTTACCTGAGTTTCTATAAATTTAGCTTTAACAGCTAATTAAAAAGAGAATCATAGTGAACTTGAACACTTGAAACTCACAGCTAATTATGTGCTGTGCGTGAAGCTAAATAATGCGGTCCACGCCCGAAGACCTAATGCCCTATCTTTCTATTTCATATCATTGAGTGATCGTAAATATTTAACTAGAATTGGAGCGGCTATCACGATGGAGATGTACTTGTTAATTTGGACGGTTTGAAACATGCAGTTTCTTGTTCAAATATTGTAACATTATAGTTAATGTAAAACCGGATTCCACTTATAATAATATGCCTGCGTTATGCTTGTGGTTATGCGTCCGTTGCCCTTGGCTCATTCACAAAAATGCGACGCGTACTTTTCATTGAAATACACGTTTTAACTCTCAAAAGTTGTGCACGATCAGTGAGCAAATTTGTCGAAGTGAGGGCCTAAAAGCGATACTCTGCGAATGCAAGGGGTTTGAGTATAGTATCCATACCGAAGTTTAATTACACATTCATATGCAAATGTATGTTCAACGGCTCAAAGTTTCGTTCATACATTTTACCGGCTATAATCATTCAATGTGCTTCTTTACTACTCGTATCTACACATTGTATATATAGACTATAGAGTTTATATAACATGTTTGATATAATTATCACTTGAACGAGGATGTTGGTCTAACGAGTAAGTAGGTGACTTATATATTATTGAGGTCTTATATTATATTATTATTTGTTATAATATATATGTAAAATGATATGTTTCTTGAGATACATTTATGATGTATGAGATTTTTTTAAGGATAGACATTCGGCTACTAGTGGGTTATGAACGCATTTGATTTCATTCGCACGGCTAGTGCTACTAAACTTAAAAAACATTTACGTTAGTTCCGCCGTGTGCAGTCCTAACCACCGGTACCTTCGGCCCTGCCCGCTTGAATGCGGCACCAAAGGTTAAGGTTTTTATAATATTTTTATTAAACTTTGTTTTTAATATCTATGTTGTAAGAAACTATTCCTAAGAAAAATTTAATACAATAAGAAATATTAATAACAATATATACGACAATATTTATGTGTTTCTCTGTGTAAGAAGGCCATAAAATAAGTTAAGTTCCATATTGAAAATGGCACAGACCCGTAGTCTGTGGATGGTAATGATTTCGAATAATAAAAAAACATTTGAGACATCTAGAGATTGGCAAAAGCCAATGTGTTGCTCAAATGTTACAACATAATGTAGTTTTAGTGTTGTATTTGGTTAAGTAATTTATTTTAATAAAGGTGGGCTAAGAAAAACCATAGAAGCATCGAACATGACATAAAAGGTAATTTAAATTCAGTAAGTCATAGTTTAAAAATAAAAGTTAAAATAAACAGACCACCATAATGAAAATATTGATACCAATCCTAATGCCCATGTAATTGTACACCTTTATAATTATTTTGACTTCGATAACATTTTTATAAAAATGCGTTTTATACACAGATGGCGCCATAAATGTAGACGATTGGTTTGGACATCGTCATGTAGGTACGACCCAAAAAATTCGAATGTTGTGCTTTGAGCAATAAAATAAATCTTACTTTAAGAGGTATACCTGATCCGGGCCCTAAACAAGCCCCAAGCCTTCGTTACAGGCCTTAATTAAAAAACAAAATCAATTTTATTAATTGGAAGTGTTAAAAACGGGCGGAAGAGGCGTTCGACGCGATATCTTGCTCGTATCTCTTCTTTAATCCGACAGAGAATGTGTTATTTTTACTCTTCTCAGTGGATTTCGAATAAATTTTATCGCTCGGGACTAATTTGGTTACAAATTTATTTGGTTGTGGGATCGTTAACAAGGGTACATCCATATGGTTATCTGGCTCGTACTCTTTAGTACCCGACCATGGCTGTTATAACAATATATCGATACTTGAAGCTTGATAAAATGAAGATGACACTTCACTTAGGATTAAATAATACGGTTTTTTTAAGAGCGTGTGCTTTGACAAATAAAACTTTTATTGTTATGATACGGTACAATGCAAATGCATTTAAAAATTTTTAAAGTGTAAAATGTTTACATTGAGTTTCAATTGTTAATTTTTGACCCGCCGAAAAAATAAGGATCTGATCATTTTTCAAAGCCGGGCTCTACTAGTAGGGTCCATGGTAGTCTGCCTATGGCGTAGTGTGCCCATTTCATTTATACATTTTTGGTATGCAATATTTAAATTGTAAACTCTAAGGCTTTCACGGCCGGCGTTGCATGATGTATGTATTACTTTCGGGCTGTTTGGCCGTGGTCTAAGTCAAACTTGTGCTCCAGACGTTTCGTCGATCACTGCGGTCGACATCTTCAGTGGTTCAGGTCCGAGCGGCGACAAGAGCGTAGAACTCTCCTTCGCGGCGTCTTCTCTGTTACTGAGACGAATCGTCTGGAGCATAAGTTTCACTTAGACCACGGCCAAATAGCCCGGAAGCAATACATACAACAATATTAAAATTATTTATAAAACGTTTTGTATTGTTACAGATGTATTGTTTGTGTACCATGGTGTTAAAATAACGTATTATTATTATTATTCTTGTGACGGAAGCCGCCAGTTTTGCGAGTTATTTGGTCCAAAATGCAGATTTAAATTTGATAAAAAATAAATACATTACTTTAGTTAGACTCTATAGTGTAAATGTAAGTGATTGCAATATTTCGTTGACCTTTTTGCAAACTAACAAGAGTAAAAAGGTTGCTTATCTATATTCTAGTAGATTAAATTAAATACTGACATGATTTTTCATAAAGCTGTAATTTTTTTTTATTAAATGTTTCAGTTTAAAAAAAAATGCAAGTAAATGTGGACTAGAGTCCAAAGACAATACGAAAAAAATGTCACGGTCACACACCTATGAGGGGGCTTGAAGAACAAAAGGGATCAGAAGTGATTATTTCCGTAGAAGAACAGAAGCTACCAATAATAATATATCGGTAAGCCAGCATTGGGCATCCACCGACAAACTGTGCGAAAAGCAGGGAATATTTCATAAAATGTCAATTCATTGTAAGCTAACAAAATTTGGCTCAACGAATCAGCATTGCAATTCAGCGTGGCAATGCTGCTAGCATTCTGGGCACGCTGCCGGCCGGTAGCGGGTTAGAACATTTGAATTATCTATAGGCTACCAATAGCTAGTGGATTGCTCAAATATTATTGTAGTAGCTGCAGTATTGTAATTAGTTATTAGTGTTTTATTTTAATAAAGGCCTTTAGCTAGCAAAATATTACAGTCATACACAGTGAAATGTACGTTTCATTAACGAAATATTATTCCTACATGATTAACATTTGTTGGTTTTCTACGAATAATTGTTTTTTAAGATTCTCATGGCCCCTATTTCATAATTCAAACATGGTAAAAGCTATGTCAATACGTATGAACATCGATGAAAAGACGTTCTATATCCAGTCAGTAAACGTCCTAAGATAGAAATAATGATGAAAATGATAAAAAAGTTTGCATAATTAAATTAATTTTTGTTGTAATTCTACCAAAGTGTTTGAGGACTTGATTTATAATGATACTTAAATTCACGATCACATTGTTTATAAGCTACTAACAAATAAAAATGTCATCGACTTGCAGGTATGCACATAACTTCTCCATCGCCCAGTGACTGCTAATTATTCTGTAGTATTTTTGCATATGCACTGTTGATTATTCTGCGTCATTGCATACCTTATGCCCGTTCCGACAATGTTCACTGAATGTCTAAATAGTCGTTAAAAATTATAGCTCTATTTAGCATACGATCCTGGAATTCTAACCGCGCAACTTTCATCGGGATCTTTCGTGTTACGTTATATTATTGTGACAGGTTTGGATAAATTATTAATTAATGGCTGAGCCTCGTTAGGATTCAAAGCGTAACGTCTTTTTCTGGGCTCCTGTCATATAAAAACGCATCGTTTTTACTTACTATTTACGATAACCTTTAAACTGAATATATGAGGCAATTAACGTCCAAATATTATGTTATTGAAATCTAATGTAAGAGCAATTTTTAGGGTTCCGTATCTCAAAAGGAATCTTTATAGGATCACTTTGTTGTCCGCCCGTCGGTCTGTCAAAACAGTTTATGACAGGAACGCGAGGAGGTGTCGAGTTGAAATTAAAACGATTTACTCCGGTCTACAGTTTCTAGAAGTTGTGAAAAAACCAAACTTCTAATCTAATGTAATAATAAGATACGGAACCTAGAACTATGACGTTTGGCAAGTAATATCATAAATATACCACAAGTATAAGGAAAAATCTGACAATCTTACTATATATTTGTAATTAAATAATAAAAACAGGGTTTTTATGCAAGGAATGACTCACCAAATTATGATTTGAATTAACCGTGTCATAAAGAGTATCTTAGGAAAGGGCTCGATTTACATAAACTTAATCAGATTTCTAATTCGTTTTATGATCTATAGTTTTCGATTCATGACGAAGAATAAAACCTTTTTAGTTAAGTAATTAAAAAAAAAAATTTGATAAATGCACCTACAAATTTGTACGGAATCCTCGTTGGCAAGGCCGACTCGCACTAATCCGGTTTTAAAAATAAAACTATAAGCTTACGTTTGACCACAGTTTTACCTGATGTAAAGTAATGACGTGTCTAAGATGTTGCACGAACGCCTATATAGAAATTACTTCAGTGCAAACTTAAATGTCACTTACATGGACACTACAAGAATGCATTGTCACAGGGATATTTTTTCAGAGTATGTGCCCACATTATTTAGTACATTTTTTAATCAGCCGATGTCTAAATATTTTGGCAACTGCACATGGAACACAGATGAGCGCTTTACGTATGAAACTCAACCGACACCAGAATGTAAATAAGCCGGTGATTATGTTTAAACTTATACAGTAGTCTCACTAATCCGGTACTATTATTGAATACTAGAGGGCGCTGGATTATTGGCACATTCGGACCATTTAATTATATAGAATATAATAATCATAGATTTATATTTTGAGACGATAGATGCCGTTTTACTGCCGTTCGGGAGCGGCTTCGGCCAAGCCATATCTTGCTCTGATAGCGGCATTATAATATGCGGCGTTCACGAGCTCAATTAGAACATTTTTGCTCCACCCAATATTAAGACCGTTCACGTCAACCTGTCAGAGCAAATTATGCTCGACAAGAGCATAATCTTTCTCTCTAGAATCGATCGAATCTTGGTCGGCAGTCAAAAGTGACATATTCAGTAGTAACTATCATGTGATCCATTAACAATGTGAGTGACTTCTTCTTCTTCTGTAACATGCTATGAAGTAGCCGTTCGAACACCGATCAAATATTGGTGGATTAATATTTGGCCGACGAAGCTCCTTAACGCAGCCCTGTATGAACAATAACCAGAAAACGTTAATTAATACTATTATTAAGTTTATATATTGCATGGTGTGTATGCCGATAATTCGATTATGCATTTAGCGTTATACTTTTTTTTTAATTTATTTTACTTTAAACATGTATACATCGTTAGTTTAATGTAATAAATGTTGGTAGACCAAAGAATAAATGGTGTAATAAAGACAGTCGAATATCTGGCATTCTAAATGCTGTCTGTTTGCTAAGAATTTCAAACATACCAGACATACATATTTTTAATTATAATTAAGGTATTAAAATAGAAAATAGACGTTACGTCTAGACATTAAATACATACTAAAATTTTATTACATCCATTGAACTGTTTTAGCGTTTAGTGATGACAAACGATACCCATACTAATTTTCGCATTTAATTTTAGCACCATTAAGATAATGTAAATATTAATTTATGCTTTAACAGATTCAAACTTACAAAATACCACAAGTCGCTGCATAAAAATTCATATAACTACAGATTTTATGTTAATTATGACTACTTAACATAGAAACTGTGGTAAGATAAATATGTCATACTTATGAAGTTATGATCATAATCATACTTCTCAAAATGGGACCTCATAGAAATACCGGAACGGTTTTATGTCGTTAGCGAAAGATAAATGGTAATTTTTCAAATAAGGAACCGGTTTGAAACAAGAGCGATGTATACGAAATCTATTGTAAACGAAACAATAGTGTGGACACGTCGTCAAATGAAACAATGCGAAGATTGTTCGTTCATAGAGTATCTGGAAGAGGCGGTACCTGTAGGTGTTAATTTCTTTGATATTGATAATAAAAAAATCTACATTACTTTTATAATTTATCCAATTTATACTGCTAGCCTTCTTGCCACGCTGCCAACCGGTAGCATTAGCTTATTAGGTTAGAGCATTTGAGTTATCTAACAATAGTTAATGGATTATATTATTAAAACTCACGTTCTCATAATTACTCTCATAAATAATCTCATGCAAGACGGAACGTTACGAAGAACACAGTGCACTCAAGATCCTGATAAAGGCGTCCGGAAGAAGCCGAAACAATTGTCGATCGTGATATCGTGTACGCGTAAGTACCACGCTATACCCGTAGAAATAGTGTAAGGTAACTATGAACGCGTGTTTTAATCATTTAATCAACTAACTAGCTATTAGTTATTAATATTTTATTTAATAAAGGCGTTGGCTCATTTAACCAATGTCGTTGCTTTATTTAATATTGTATCCCGTGTTAAATATTATTTAGACTTCATGTTACTGACAACAAAGGAGTTCCATAGTTCATCTCTTCCAGAACAGAAGACTAACTCCGAACGGTTCAGAATAAACAGATCAAGCGGTATCAGAGTGTGGGCCGCCGTTGAACACGGCACGGCCGCGGATTGTAACTCTCTGATACATCCGAACAGGGATGTACTTTTATTTAACTTGAAGGGGCTAAAATGACCTGAATATATTTTCGATGTTATTTTAGAAGCAATCCAGCATTTTGTTTTACATACATTTATATCCCAACATCATATTATACTCACAGAATTTGAAAAAAATATGGTAAAAAAAGAGATCTGGGAAATTTCCCATGCCGTGAATAAAAGCTTGTTTAATATTATCCATAATATCTTATGTGTACCATGATCACTATTGCGAGCTGCAATATAAATAGCAAAAATATCAATCCTTATGGCTAGATTTAAATTTGATAAAGTACGCGGTCCACCAGTACGCTTGCTCTATTTGAATTAATGTATTCAATCAGTGAAGCTGATAATAAAAAATAAACGTTTCTTTTTGTCCTTCTCTTAATTTTTATTTTAGATTCATAGGCCAATTAAAAATTATTAGTGCGTTGATAGGCTTAATTCCTAAAAAAAGGAGAACGATTGAAAGATATGACAAAATACAACTTGGAATAATGCAAAATATTTAAACGTAAGTATTTTCTCATCCGGGTTATTAATTTCAGATATTTCAATATATATTCGTATTCGTCATAATATTCATATCAAATTCTCGTTTTATTTGAGCAACTCTCTCAAACAAAATTATAAATATACGATAACAACACACATTAATTATACACATTGGTCACTATATTTTAAGAAGTATATAGTATGCATTTATAGTTAATTTAATATATCACTTAATTTAATCCTTAGTTCATCCCTTGGTAAAGCGAAGTGCAAAACACTGTCGGCACGGCCAGTGAGGTGATATACTGCGCGGGGGCAACCCGACACCTCGACACGTGGGCCGATGCATCAACCATTTCACCTCCACCACGGTCAGTTTAGCCTTTATCACATTCCAAAAATACAATAAGATTGGTACGCTTCAGTATTTTTAATGATAAATTGAGAATAAATGGTAACAGTATGCATACAAAACAATGGTGGAATATTGCGCAGATTTTAGCTTAGATTTCTTTAATATGTATATGCACCATTAAAACAATATAATAATTTAAAAGCAAGATTTTATAAAATGTTATTTTTGTTATTAATACATAATGTCTGATTCGATCCGTTTTTAATATCGAAATCTAAAGAATAAAAGCCTTTAACAACAGATTTATCTATTTGTGTAAAACAATTAATTTTTTGGTGGCTATTTCATATCATATTATAATGTTTACATTTGTCAAATGAATCTCTCAAAATACAATGGTCATTCGAAATGCTGCAGAACATGTCATTAATATTTATTATTTTATTCTATATAGATCTAGCACTTGACCGCTATCATTGAGATGTCTTTTGCAAACTTGAGGGTGGTGAAGACGAATGAATGCTAGACAGGCATTCATCGGAAGCTCAAATCTAGAACCAGCATGCGTCTATCAGCCTGTCTGACAGCCAACGCCCTGAGGCTCCCATAGCTTCAATAGAAGTTACCTAATAAATCACATTCCTACTCACACAGTTAATAAAGAAGCTATAGTAAATGAAAAAGCGAAAATAATTTAAGCGTGTAAAAGCTCATAAATCATTTAGCAGGTGTTATCTACAGCTCTGATGTAAATTAACAAGCGTGGTAAATCTACGTCCAATCACCGTTTGAAGTTCACGAGTCGGAAACATGACGTCACTCAAGCTGGTTTTTATCTATGAATTCGTTTGACCCGAGGTCTCCCGCACACGAAGATCGGTGCACCTACTGATGAAGGTATTAAGGAATTCGATGGTATGTTTAATAATTTTTCGTGTTATTTATAAAGAATTATTTTTTTCAAACCAAATCAAATCAAACCGTTTATTTGCGAATATAGGTAGCAAAATAGTTGTTAATTAAATGGGAATGTTCAGCTATATTCAGCCATTTGGCGTGCAAATATTTACAAGGTAGGTACATATCTACATACACAATTTACATTATAAAACTTATCTCTAGAATTAATGTAAAATAACATTACATGTCCAGTTAGCAGTCATTCTATCATTTAAATATTCATTTACATTATAATATGCTTTATTTATCAAAAACATTTTTAGCTTGATTTTAAATATATTAATATTACTACAATTAATTATAATTTGTGGCGAATGCCTAAATAAGCGAGGAGCCATACAAATTTCTTTTCAGAAAAAATATTTCACAATAATTACCTACTTGAAAACCTCTACATTTATATGATATATATATACACCTGTAGAGCTGTTATATAGTGGAAATATTACGTTTCATTTTTATAATAACGAATTATTCGTTATCTATATGAACTAAAAAACTGTATTAATTGTTGCTGTTAAAAAATATTTTGGCAAATCTGTTGACAAATCGAGTAGTACTGAGGTATAGAAATAAAAAAACACTTTACTGATACTAAAGAGATACACTGAACCTCTTAAAATAAAATATTTATAAAACCAATCTGAAAGTGAGTGGTGAGACAGTGGTCAAACGTAAGCTTTTAAAAAAAATACAAATCCCACTAATATTATAAATGTTAAGTTTAGATAGATGAATGGACGGATGTTTGTTACTCAATTGCCCGAGAACGGCTCAACGGATAGGGATGAAATTTGGTATGTAGATACATTATATCATCATCTTAGCCTTAGTTAGGACAACCACTGCTGGACATAGGCATCAACCATTGGTTTTCACAAGGACTGTTTGGAACCGGCCCGCACATTACATTGATATGCGCAATTTTAATGGAGATATGTAATAATTTTGTTTGGATACCTTTAATTTAAAGGTTAGGAACCGTTAACATTTTGGAGGTATGTTTTTTTTTTTTTTTTTATTTAATTATATTTTTTTATTGTATAGATAAAATGTTTAACAGTTGTCTCACTTGAAACTGACGATGTGGTCGAAGATGTAATCACGCTAGACCAAGAACGCTTACTAGCTCTCAAGGACAGCTGCCGGAACCCTCAACACACTATGTGTTTGGTTTTTGGTGACAGTTTTTCAAACATGAGGGTCTCAGCTAGCCAGGCGGGTACTCGAAAGTTCCCTACTACCACGCTGGGAATTTTATAACCTTCACCGGAAGCTCAAGCCATTGGTGAGAATCGAACCAGCGTCGGTTAGTTTGACTGCCGACGCTCCCACCGCTTAGTTATTATCGCTTTGAAAATACGCTTATGTATTGTCTCTCGCAATTTAGAAGTTAAATAAATTCTAATAACAGCAACCGCATAGGTTTATTTTTAATCAATATGTGACAAACAAGCAGAATTATTAAGAAAACTACAGAGTTGTCGTAATATATTTCGGAATATCTCGCTAACTATTGAGAGAATACTACAACCAAGTCTCATTTCTGTTAATTTACGATTATAGAAACCATCGATGATTTCACACGCAGATTCTGTGCTCAATTTAGCATTAAAACAAACATTTAGATATAATGAGATGTAATCAAGAAATCTGTGTTTGAGTCACAGTAGAGCTGTAAATCAGTGATGTAGATTGATACAAGCGATAAACTTAACATAAAGCACTGTTTGGCTGTCTTTAAAAAATATATAATATTGTTTCAGCTATTATTTTTACGTTATGCTTATCATAACATAAAAATAATATAAAGCAATAAAGGAAATAGCTACGACTTTTTGGACTGTTAAATAAATATTTTTACTTTACTTTTTACTGTAACATAATTATTTTGAATGTACAAAAAAAGCACAGCAATAAAAAGTTGGGCACGCCATACCTTTTAGTGTCTACATTTATGTTAACTTTTTTTTATTCTTTATAGATCCAGCGTTTGAACTATCCTACTTGATGTTGAGTGACGATGTGGTCGAAGATGTTATCACGCTAGACCTAGAATGCTCACTGGCTCTCAAGGACTGCTGGCTGAACACACTATGTGTTTGGTGACAGTTTTTAAAACTTGAGGGTGGAAGCTAGCCAGGCGGGTATTCGAAAGTACCCCTACCACCATGCTGGGAATTTGATAACGGTGTTACCTTCACCTGAACTTCAAGCTGTTGCTCTTATCTATCTATGAATTCATAGAGTTAATTAATTACTAACTCGATTAAGAAAAATCGTTATAGATTCCTTTTTCAGATTTCGTAGTGATAAGTACCTTCATCTATCATCATCTATTGCTACCACACTAAAATGTGAAAAACTGTCGCCAAACACACAGTGTATTTAATTAAGATTTTAGGTCTAGCCTGACACCTTTTACAATATCGTCACTGACGATCAAGTTGTCAAACGCTAATAAATATAACATTTATTAGAAGACTAGAAATTTATTACACACAATATGTTTGAAAAATCAGTAGCATGTGTGCTATAATCAAACAGATTTTGGCAAAGCTCGCTAACTGATTATAATTATATTGTGTTTGAGTCATCTGCCGGATTTGGATCGGTCTGACCCCGGGTCGGACTCTCACCCGGTATCATAATTACCAATGAAATAACCTGATTGTGATCACGACACGCACACACGTACGCTTTTGTGTTTGTATTGTCAGGGTTGCTCAACTTTAGGTCGGAGTCACGCAATAATTTAAATCAACGATTTGGTTCTAGCAATGAAAAGGCTTAAATCTTTATTTTTGGAGATATGTATTTTGTTTGCTGTGCGGTGAAGATGCACCTTACAGCTTTCGAGCCATACTCTCATTCAAGGTGGAACATTATACCCTTATTTCGATGTTAGGTTTAGTGATATGAGAACGAGCCATTATATCCCTTTAGCAAGCTGTAATTGGAAGGATCATTTATATTTTATATTTATATTTATATTTATTTCTTAACATTGACACAAGGTCTTCAGGTCCCAAACTAGGCAGAGCCTGTGCTATGGTAACCTAATGACTGATATAGATACTTTTATACATATACACACCCAGACACAGGTCAAACAAACATGTTCATGCACACAAATGTTTGACCTGTCCGGGAATCGAACCCGGGACCAGCGGCTCAGAAGGCAGAGTGCTACCAACTGCGCCAACCGGCCAGTCAATCATCGATCATTAATGTTGAGGTATATACTACTTTATTGGGGTTCTCCACAATGAAGTGGATAGATAGGCAATAGTTGACTTATTATACTAATATTATAAAGGCGAAAGTTTGTGTGTATGTTTGTTACTTCTTCACGCTCAAACGGCTACACTGATGTCGATGAAATTTGGTATGTAGGTACTTCAGGTCTCGGAATAACACATACACTATTTTTCATCATTATAATCATTATCAATCATCACCACGTAAGTAAAACTGCGGGGCGTAGCTAGTATAAAAGATAGGCAGCAGTTCGGTTTCTCCTATTTAATTTTTATATAGACATGTATATGGTACCCCTGAGTCAGTGAAGCAAAGAGCTTCGAGGCTTAGGATATCGTACTATGATTATCGTAAATATACTCGCTTATTAAATTAACTTGAAAATAACAATCAAATCAAAATTGACATTGGTCGAGACATTGGGCCCGTGGGGACCTGGAGCTCATCGGATTTTCCAAAACTTATCAGAGCGTTTGATCGATGCGACGCGTGACCAAAATGCTGGCACATATTTGGCTCAACGAATCAGCATTGCAATTCAACGTGGCAATGCTGCTAGCATTCTGGGCCTGCTGCCAGCCGGTAGCGGGTTAGAACATTTGAGTTATATATATATATATAGGCTACTAATAGTTAGTGGATTGCTCAAATGTTATTGTAGTAGCTGCAGTATTGTAATTAGTTATTCGTGTATTATTTTAATAAAGGCATTTGCCCCATGAAAAAAAAATCAAAATTATCAGTAGGCATTTTCATAAAATTGATAGGTTTCATTCCGAGTTTAAGTACAAAAATGTTTCGACCATGAATCACAAAACGGGAATGTTTAATAAGCATACACACACAAATAAATACGCGTGATTCAGATGATTGTAATAAACATTTTCTTCAGATAGCACGTAAAGCGAACATTGCTCAATTGTAATCCTTGGTATGAGTGTAGTATGTACGTAAGTCAAAATCAACCCATTAGGCTGTCGCTGGATCAAAACCTTCATCGGGCTTCCGCTTCAGGGTGAAGGTCAGAAGGATGCAAAGTTACTGTCATGACACAAATTTTAAAACGACAGTTTCTAGTCATGTTTCTAAATGTTTAAGTCCATGGGTTTAATGAACAACGTTTTACGTTCAATAACGTAACCTCGTAATATTAAAAAACCGGACAAACAGAAAACTGAACAGAATAGTTACAGCCATCCCAGAACAAAAAGGTTGAGAACCTCTCTCTTAAATAGTAAGTCACGCCGTCCCATGTCGGCATCAACCATTTTGTCTAACCGTCTGTTAAATAGCTGGTTAGAAACGTCGATACATCAATCATACAAACAAACACGTATAGTATGAGAATAGTTCTTTTTTCGCTTCAATTAGATCTTTTGTGAAGCTCATTACAGACATAAGTTGTGATCTGAAATTAAGCGTAGTTTAAAGGAAAGATTGTTGTTATTGTTAAGTGAATATTTGTCAATGTTTCTGAGTTGAATATTGATATATTATAAATTGTAAAGCAAAGGATATTATTATGTTAAAACGTCAATTGAAAATAAATTACGTAGACTGTTATTTTTTGAAGATATTGTGAAAATCGACGGTCGTCGTTGCTCAGTGATCAATTACACTGGCTTTGGAACCGCGACCCCGGGTTGGAATCCCGGCCGGGGCAAACATTTCTGTGATGAGAAAAGATGTTTGTTCTCGGGTCTTGAATGTTTGTGTATTGTGATTGTGTGTGTTGCCTCTAGTGGTTTTGACACATATGTATAAAACACGGGAGTTACTCACATAATAAGTCAGAGGGTTCCGACTATAGTTTCAACCACATTCGGTGGTCTTTTTCAAGGAGAAGACGGGGCGCGTGAGCACGCGGTCGCAGTTCGTACGTCTACGTCTACGCAGTACGTAGAAGTGAGTTACACGGTTCACTCACCTTGGGCCATCGAGGAGCAGGCGCTGCCTAGGTTGGATCCCATAGCTAATAATTATCTATCTATTAAGTACATATAGTTTAATAGATACCGATTTGAATACAGAATAAACCTATCTACCTACTTGTACAACATTGAATTGTTTTGCTGGTAAAAAGTTAGTCACATCGCTAACTCTAAGAATAGTTTAATTCGATTGCGGTTAGTTTTAGTCGGCTCCAAATAAAATAGTGACCTTTTTAAAAAAGTACCCACTTCGTAGTGTCATTCCTAAGTGTTATACTAATTTGGAATTTATCGTGACGGGTATTTAACACAATTATATAAACTTTAATTAAACTACAGATTTTATGGTATAATTATGTACTTGGCGTTAGTTCAAATAAATCATTGGTTTTAGAGAGTCTAAGACCAAGATAATCGTAATAAGTACCTAAAATTTAACTTAACATTATCAATTTCAATCACATCCCCACTGATACCTACACCATTATAATTGATACCCATATCACATGATATCGCATTATTAACACAAAACAAACAAATAACTTGAAATTCACAGTCATGATCCGAGTACATTATCCTGTTCGTACGCAAAAATCGTGTATCATCCTGATTAATCCCTTGATGCATTCGATTTTCAAATAAAACTTGTCGATCAATCTAATTGGTCATTCAACGTTGTTGAACCACAGTTAAAAGTGTGCACAGTAAACAATCGTTGCACAAATGATCTTTTTCTGAATGTCCCACTCCTGTCGGATATTGGACAGGGTGAGAGCAATCCTAACTTTCAAAGCTGCAGCTCTGATAAGTGAAGTGTTGCTACAGCCAAACAGCTCTCGTAGGTTTTTTAATTAGGACTGTCGCCTACATTCAAACACAAAAATTGAAAAGAAATTGAAAAACCACAGCGAAACAGCGAAAAGAATTTCCCAGTAACTTTTCCTTGGATTTTAAGGTGGAGTAACTTGTTCTTGTCGTTGCTCATGACGTGGTCAAAGTATAAGATCTTTTAAAAGTAATAAGAATACAATTTAAAACTGAAGGTGTTGAAGAAGCCATAATTCGATCGATCGAATGACTATACACTTCAGGCTAGCTGCTTCACAGTTTTGAGATCTACATATGATTTAGTACTCTAATTATATCCATTTATTATAATTCTTAGCGTTCTCGCATGCAGCTATCGACAAAATACGAATTTTGAAGCGATGATAGCTCAGCTGTGGGAGCGTCGGCTGTCAAAGTCACAGACGCTGGATCGATCCTAGTCCCCACCAACGGTTTGAGCTTCGGGTGATGGATTTGGTACCCATCCACCCCATCGGTAGACATCTTACGCTGCGCTTGCTGCGTCTGTGTTCGCCATTCAAGAACTTGTCGACCCCAGTGGCCATCAGTACTCTGAGCTCACTGCCACATCACGCTAGGCTATGTCGGTAACTTTCATTTTTCTATTAATGTGTCTACGAATATAAAATTTAAAAAGGGTTACGTAATATTATTTACGGAAAATAATACTACTACGTGCGTTGAGTGGGAGCATTAAACGGGAAATATTTAAAACTCAGAGCGTTAATCAATTTACTGAGATCACAGGCACCACTCAATCAATCGCGCCGCTGACATAGAGTAGCTGGCACCGAGTAAGAACACGTCTTCGTGTGAGGTTTACTTTACAACTGAATTATGAGAATGAAACGGAACACGTAGATATAATTTAATGAATGTATCTTTACAGTAATCAAATATTTAATATATACGAAGACCAGATCGAATCCCGATCTCGGGTTCGAGCTTAAATTGAAAGTTACATGATGATAAAATTCACAGTGATGATAGGGCACTATTTATGGCCATTTAGTCTATCTTGTGCTATCAGTGATAGCATACGGGTCTGAAACGTGGTGTCTAACTATGGGCCTTATAGGCAAGCTCAGAGTCACACAGCGAGTTGTGGAATGGGCTATGCTAGGGGCTTCTCTACGTGATCGAATCAGAGATCAAATCAGGCGATCCGTAGAAGAATGAAAGTCACTGACATAGCCCAGCGGATAACCAAATTGAAGTGGCAATGGGCGGGCAAGATAGCTCGGAGAACTGATGGCTGTTGGGGAGAAAGGTTCTCGAGTGGAGACCACGGAATGACAAGTACAGCATAGGATGTCTACCGAAGAGGTGGTCAGATGACATGAAAGAGATCCAAGGAAAAGGTTGATGCGGACGCCTCTAACCGTTCCTTGTGGAGATCAAGGGGGTACGCTAATGTATCCAGCAGAAGACGTCGTATGGCTGAGATGATGATGATATCTAGCTTAGTGGCCCAAAAGGTCCGAACAGTTTGAAAGTTTGACTGTGATCACGCAGAATTACCAGAGCGATAGTGGACATTCTGGCGTAGTTACTGGCTGCTAAGTAAAATACGATTCAAATAAAAAATAATTATTATCTAAATTACCGATGAGAACATATAACAAATGAATTAATAACAACTAACCCTATATAATTGAGTGTTTTTGATGCACAGATTTTGGTGGCGTAACGTTCTATAGCGTAACGTCCTTAGGCATATCATCCTTACGCGTAACGTCCACCGCCAAGATGGACAAACGACCTGAACTAGATCGCAGTAAGAGGCTGGATGCGTGACGCTTGCAAGCAGTATTTGTGGAGATCAATGGGGGAGGCTATGTCCAGCGTTGGACTTCTTATGGCTGACATGATGTTGATGATGAACTAAGAACTCAAACCAAGTCAATCAAGTATAATATAATAATATTAAGATAATAGAAAATATTAAGGAAATTATAGGCAAGGTAAGCTCATGACAGAAAATACATGTCGACCTTATAAAATCATTTACGCACATAAACATATGTATATTTTTGTTTTTTCTTTATTCTGAATAGCTTTGACCACTATCTCACACGATGCTACTTCTATACTTACCTACATCCAGTACCATTTGAAACATGTTTTGGCTAAAAACTATATTCAGATGAAGTTTAAAACAAAAGCCAAGCGACTGGAAAAAATTCAAGAGATTCATTAACCACTCCCATAAAAGTATATAAGATTGAAACAGAAACGTCGGCACAACAAATGTAAAGAATCAAACGTTATATTGGCAAATAAATTAATGCGAAATTCCACACCATCCTATAACTAATCGCCGCTCACTCTTCAGACAATTCGTCAGCATCGTGTATTCACTATAAGGAAATTTTTGCTGTTATATAAAAAGCAACAGATACTCAACTTACAACATAATATGTTTATATATTGGCGGCTTATTCTATTATAAGTGGAAGGCATAGCGTTGAACTATTATCTCGTATGATAATGTTTGTTCCTCTAACTAGCAAAAATTCTTTAAAATGAAATAATACTGATTTTATTTACGCTAACATTAAAGTTCGTATAATTAAATTATAACGTAAATCTTGCCATGATATCTTGTACATTAGACTAGTGTTATTTAATTGCGGATTACTTATTTTGCCGAAAACTAACTCGGATTTCAATTTAAAAAACATTTATCATTAAAATTCTCATTCATAAGTGTTATAAGGATTTGGACTTAATTGTAACCATCTAACATTATCCTATTAAACAGTATTTAATTTAATTTATTTTAACAATAGAATCACTAACAATATGTTTTTTTAATAATACATATTAAATCTTTTTACGATTAAATTGTAAATCAAAGAGTATAAAATACGTAATAAAACACCTCAGAGGTTTAAAATGTCTACTGACATTTAGAGACACCAAAACCCGTGTACGCATTATTTGAAACAATTTAAAACGTGTTGGTGGTTCACGCTATTCGATTTTAAGCCCTTTAAAGTATAAATTACCAACACTTTAAAATCTCAAAAATCATTTTTAAGAGCCTAAAGTGTAATAATTTGAAGATTACCTGTTGTAATATCAATTTGCTAGTTAAAGTTATTACAAGATTCTTGTCATTTTAGGTATATTGCATACCTACATGTGCATTTCTAAAGTGTGATTAATAGATTTAGAGATTGTAATAAAATTGAGCTACTGTCTGTATAGCAGTACGTTTTAACCGATTGGGTGCGACCTTATCTGCCTTTATGGTACGATCTTAAAAAAGATTTATGATAACACACGGACCAACCGAAGCGCACAAACACTTTAAAATAAATGACAAGGAGTCACATCGAATTGTGATGGAAACGTTTTCTGCAGTAAAATTAAACGATAACCCAGTCGTTTAGCGAGATTTAAATGCCTGGGCCGATTTTATTGGACCTACGTTAGAGGTTGTGATCTTAGCTTTATGCCACATCCAAGTAGTTGTTTAGTGTTATTTTTGAAGAAAATAAACGTTTGAAGCTAGGTGGCTAGTTACTTCTTACTAGGTGAAAGGTTTATTAGAACTAGACTTTAAGTTTCTTATGTATTCGACATTATTTAGTTAAACGCGCATGCGCTGTCGCGATAACTTCTACCATGAATAAGTAACGCTGAAGGAAAACGTAAAACCGTACCTAACCCACGCAGCAGGGCAATACTAGTATGTCTAGAAAAGCTTAATTATTAAGAAATTTTTATTTGCTAATTGAAAATTTTCAGTTTATATATAATAAGCTTATCAGCTTATTTGTAGTAAATTCTAATAAAATAAAATCACTTGCGAGAACAGTTTATAAAGATTGATTCTAATTGATAAAAAAGATCTTGATTGCTAATTTATTAGTGACAAACGACCCCAAACGATTTTGAGCGACCATATTTTTCCTTTACATCAGAAAATGAGAAAATTAGAAAGTCTGCAAATAGATTCGCTTTTTTTTGAGCCCGTAGATCATCAGAACTTGTGCTGCTCTCTCCGCCTGTAAACACCCGCAAACCTCTGTAATGTAATCGGCACCGGTTAAGTCTTTAATTACAATACGTACATACTATTTCACATTCATATCAAACAAATAAAAACTGTTTGATTTACGAAATTAATAATATGTCAAAATAACATAATTAAAGGCGGAATTGCTGAATTTTTAGTTGTATACTTTGTTAAAATTTGACAGTGTTTTCTTGAGTAAGAAATCGGTTTATTTCATTTATTGTAAAAGATTTCCTTTTAAATTAGCAAGGATAAAATCTTTTAGATAGCAACAGTAATCAATTATGATATATCTTCGTATAGAGATAGATGAGACCGTGAAGTAGGACTACTTTTATCCTCATAAAAGTATATTTCCCATGGGATAGGTAGGCGAAACAACCGTGGACCACCCGGGTGAAACCGCGGAGTGCAGCGAGTATCGTGTACATCACTAATTTTATTCCGTGTTTCAACTCACATTTGAGTAATCCAATTAATACCGATGTATATCGATGTATTAAATGAATTTATGATTATAATTGGCATTCGTAATCGAGTCGTATCGTCTTGAGATAATATCGAGCGAGTCACAGCACACGTTGCATCTATTGACATTATTTTATCCGTCTTTTATCCGTCGAGAACTGAGCTCGGGTTATCATATGAAATAATAATAACATTACAATATTTTGTACATTAAGTGCATTCGGGGTGTGGTGTTTCCGATAAGTGAGTAGACGGCTTATGAATCGAGATATGGACAGAGAGCCAGAGAGCTTTAGACACGACAAGAGTATCATAAAATGATTTACATATAAAAAGTTTTTTCAATCCTAGTCGATAGAACCTAATGTGAACGAAGTTTGCTCGTTGTCTTATATGTATTATGTATCTGGAACTTCTAAAATTCTTATTATGTTTTTCTATTCTTATTATGTATTCTTATTATTTATTATTATTATTATATATTTTTTTTTCTTATTGTGTTCTCATCACCTGTGTGGCATGTCATAAATAAACGTATGTCATATATATATATAATATTGCGCATTAAAGCAACATTGATAGATATTCCTCGGTGCGCGAGTGTAATTCGCAGATGGCGGGTAATTTTATTTGAAATACTTCAGTTTTTCCCTGGTGATATTCATGATTAAAGGTAAACTTAAATGAATCAATTAAAACCTTAAGCTCTAAAATACTTACTCTTTACTATCTCTATCGGTGGGTACCTAATTGAATCATCATCATAATGCCATGCCATAATTAATAATGCCAAAATTAGAGTTCAAATATTGAAGTACATTGAATGTGGTTCAAAATGTGAATATATCACAGCCATAATTTACTGGCGACATATCTGAAAAAATATCTGTCAATATAAACCCTTCGTAGGCGTTGCTAACGATTTTTCGAAATATAATGTCGGTCTTAAGCAAGCTGTAGATGAGCACCTTCACAATGTCAAATCGGATTTAGGGTCCCTTAAGCAGCATCAAATAATGGAACGACTTATTTTACCTAAACTACACACATTACATACAACAAGGCGAAGTTTTCCCGACAGTTCAGGTAAATAGCCTGCAAACTTATTAGAACCTTGTATACAGATACAAAATAATTAAAATGATCTACATGCAAGTGAAACAAAAGTGATAGAGGGTGACAGATTATATAATATTTCTTAGAAAAATCTATATGAATAATCTATTTATAATATCCGTGAGCAAGAGCTTCTTAATCATTAATCACCTACTTCAACACACATAGCTTAAACACCTGCTATTAAAACTTAATTTAAACCGGTAATCCTGAATAAAACACATTGATACCCAAACTAGATAAAACCAGTAATGTGGCATACCAAATATACACTATACATATACACACTGTCTTCCATTTCATCTCCCATTTACCTTTCAATAGCTCAGTTAAAAAATACCAAAGTAGCAATTTTTATTGTCAATTTTGTAGTTTTATGTTTTTTTACGTATGACAATGAAATAATGCTAACCATACGCCCAAGGCAATTTTTTTCACACACACCTTCATTTGGATTATTTTATAATTTAAAGTGATAAGAGTCAGGGTCAATCAGACGTTGTTTGGATCGATCCTACCTTCGAACATGATTTTTTAGTGTATGTTAATCAATCAAATGATTTATTACAATTATTAAAATTATGTAAAACTTAAAATCTCTCACCAAAAACGGTCTGTTAGACAGCTGTCCTAATAACCTATAATTTTGAATGTCCTGAGGGTCATTCAAAATTATAGGTCCTGATATGATAGGTCCGTGATTCCACATTATCACTGACTTTTGTGGCTCTGGGAAATAAAAGTCAATAAAAATGGCTCTAAAAATGTGCAAATGCGATTGGCGAAATTATACTGATCAGATATACCACCTATTTTATATTATTTTATATATTTTGTATCTCATTTTATTTTTAAAAATTTTTTTCACTTGACATATTTTTAGATATAGCTTTCAAAATACGAGAACTTTTTACAGCTTTTATTTTTACTTTTCTTCACAACCTACGGAACCATGCTTTATTATTTTTAAATATGCATCCACGTAGGTAACACGACAATTCGTTTTATTAAAGACACTTAGGAACCACTTAATAAAAATGTAGGCGTTCTGTACAATACTTTCCTGTCCAATGATATCAAATTTATAAGTGTTATTTTTGAATGAACTTAATTTTAAACAAATAAAGATATAAGATGCATTATCAATCACTGTTTTGATGACTTTTAAAATGTTTTTATAATGACTGTTACGACATTCTATTCACAAAATTTCTCATGCTCTTACTTATCTATGTGTTTTCTTTACGTGTCTATGGGTAAGTTATTAATTTTTACTTTAATACGTTAGATCATTTTTTATTTATTTGAGTTTTATTTGGACTCTATTACACACTCTTTGATTTTCACTTTGATGACGTCTGAATTATAATATTATTACAGTACAACGTGATAGACATATTTTGTAAATATAGTTTCTGAAATTTTAAGACGAAAGGCTCTACAAAGGTAAGCCGTGTTGCTATGTCGATGTCTTAAGACACCATTTGTGAGCTTTATAAAAGTATTAAGCGGTCTGCAAACTCGAACAGTTTGGCTGCTGGCATGGCTAAGTTATATTCAAGTGCTGGTCAATTGCGGGTAGTTTTAGTGGGCACCAAATAAGTGGCGACTTAAATTACGGAAAACTACCCGCAATTTTAATAAATTCGTCTAATGTTAGTGCTGTTATGGATAAGTGCCATACTGATATGGACTTTATCGTAACCTTAAATGTATTTCAGTACATATCATATTTCCTAGAACTTTAATTTAGTTTAGTTGAACAAGCGAATCACTACCAATATCTTGATTACACCATAAACCCATAAATGGCTCGATCAATATTCACTAATCACGTGTCTAATTGACCTCTCATTGACACCATTATTCTCATCGAAACAATTAAAACAATCTACATCGGGCCCGATCAGATCCGCATTCCCTTAATTTGTGCCAATCAGTTGTATGTGGGCTGCAAAATCTGATTGGGAGGTAATGATTGCCCTAAATTGATAGTCATTTGTTATCACATATGTTTCAGATTTTCAATCACTAAACATACACGCAAGCACAATGCTACGAGTTTTGTTATTTCGCAGAAGTACATACAAATACGTTGTGGTACCGGCCTAGAATAATAGTACTTGCCCATCTCTCCCGGGGGTGCCGTAAGAGTCGGCTAAGGGGCCACATACCAGAAGGTGGGCAGCAGCGCCTCCTGAGGATCAGAAATCATACTGCGGTCCCTAACCCGCTTGCCAAGCGTGGCGGCTATTGGCAAGTCCCAATATATGGGGGAGGCATATGTCCAGAAGTGGATGTCGTATGGCTGAGATGATGACATACAAATACATACAAGTACATGTGTATAATTAAAAAGTAACGGGAGAAATATGAAACTGATGACTCATAGTTGTTGATGGCATTAGGTCTACAGGAAAATGGAAGTACACTCCTTCTGTAGAGACTGATCTGAACTTGGCAGGGTGGGCTTTCGCCAAAATGCTTTAAAACTTGTTCAGAATACGTTGGCGGACCACCCATTTGTATTATTGATACTCTATAAATGCAGTGGATATGAGGGTACATGATATTAATATGTAGTGTGACCTTTAGAAATAACGTAAAAAGCAGTATGGTCAAGTAAATTAGGTTTTTTATACTTTATAGTAGGTACTAGCATTTTACCACTATCTCACTTCATAGTTAGTGACGATGTAGTCGAAGACGCTAGTACCTGAATGTTTACGCGCCCTCAGGGACTGCTACCTGAATACAAAATATGTTTGGTGACAGGTTTTCAAACATGAGGGTGGTAGCGGACCAGGCTGGAACTCTAAAGTATCCTACTCCTCAGTTGGGAATTTAATAACGGTGTTACCTTCACCGGAAGCTCAAGCCGTTGGTGTGGACGGAACCAGCGTCCGTCATTTTGACAGCTGACGCTCCCACTGCTGATCTATCAACGCTTCGACTTGGGACTTAAGTCGAGATAAGTCTGGGATTGTCACCACATGTAGAAATTATCAACTAAACGAGAGTTACATAGCAAGCGTGGTTGGGCAAGAATAAATTACTCAATTGATATAGTGTGGGGGAAGTGGGTTTTATACTCTAAACACAACAATCATCTAATTGGCGCAGATATCACAAATAACAACTGTCCATGGAACCATTATTTTATTTATTCTTCATATTCATCATCATCATCTCAGCCATAAGACGTCCACTGCTGTACATATGTATCCCCCATTGATTTCCACAAGAACCGGTTGGAAGCGGTCCGCATCCAGCCCTTGCCTGCGATCTTCGTCAGGTCGTCTGTCCACCTGGTTGGTGGCCGTCCATATGGTACGCTTGCCAGTTCGTGGTCTCCATTCAAAAATCTTTCGACCACAACGGCCATAATTTCTTCGAGCTATGTGCCCTGCCCACTGCCACTTCAACTTGCTGATTCGCTGGGCTATGTCAGTGACCTTTGTTCTGCTACGGATCTCCTCTTCATATTATGAGAGCACAATACTCACGGACCTGTAAATAATTAAATTAAACGCTAGATCTATACAGTATAAAAGAAAATTTAAAAAAATAAATTCACCCAAAAAAACATGGAATCAAGATGACAATAATTACTAAAGAGCTACATGGTAAATATTTATTATAGTAATACTAATTAAAATTAAAGTCATCATCATCTCAGCCATAGGATGTCCACGCCTGGACAATTGCCTCCCCCATATAGGGGGGATTTGCCAATACTCGCCACGCTTGGCAGGCGGGTTGGTGAGCGCAGTATGATTTCCGATCCTCAGAAGGCCCTGCTGCCCACCTTCTGGTAAGCGATCCATTAGAGTAGAAAATTAAAGCACTCTATCGCATTGTAAAAAAATGCTTAAATACGTTTTCATATTAAAATCTGTTCAATGTTTACGATTATTTTTTTATACATTATAAGTTGCGTTTGGCAACTGTCTCACCTGATGCTAAGTGAAGTTGTCTATGATTTAACATGCAAACCTAGAAGGTACCTATTCACTCGCGACTTGAAGACTCCAGGATTGTACATATCGGGAAACACAGACTCGGGAAACGAGTTCTATTCCATTATTTTTCATTCATTCATTATTTATGAAAGACGAAAGTGTCAGACAATTAACCTATACGAAAGTCACCAAAAGTAATTATAATTAATAATGAAAAAGAGAATAATTAAGTTCCCGACGTTTCAGAGATTCAGTATAGTGGTCTCTGACAATTCCCCCTGTTTTGAAAGTTATATTATCTTAGAGGTGCAGAACAGAGCCAATTGGGAATCTTTAAAAGGATTTTACTCATTAAGAAATAAGTACAAAGAAGAAAGAAAAAATCATTTTGATAATATTTTATGTATATTCAACAATTAAAATAATGTTATGAATATAAAAACGATGTGAAAAAGAAAATTGAAATGATATTCTATCGTTTTTAGTGATACCAATCTCAAACTAAATTGAATTTAAATTTTATACAAAAAACTCGCGAAGATGTAATTCACAAACTGTTTTTTTAAACTTACTATTTTTCAGACGATATCTATATCTATACTAATATTATAAAGAGAAAGGATTTGATTGTTTGTTTGTTTGTTTGCATTCAATAGGCTCCGAAACTAATGAACCGATTTGAATAATTATTTCAATGTTGGGAAGCTACACTATCCTCGGGTGAGATAGGCTATATTATATTATAGTTTTTTTTATATTTTAAATTAGAGATACTTATAATTTTAAATTTTTTTCCCGCATGAAGCCGGGGTGGACTGCTAGTTTTAGTTATTTCTATTGCTCCTTATACTAAGAATTAGCAGGTCAGAGCGCGGTTTTGCACTTTCAAGGTTACTGGGTCTTATACGCGCCTTAAAGCCTGATCAATATTTAATATCAATGTCGCACATGAATAATACAATATTTGAATATCATATAATATGCAGTAAACATTTCAGAAACTATTACAAACATAACCGAAACTAGTTATGCATTTTTATAGTCGTTATTAGACATGTGATAAGGTTCAAAATTGAAAAGTCGGCTGCTACAAATGAGAAAATAAAAAGAAGCGATGAGTAAAACACCAATTTAAGATCGGGGTGTCAAGTCATCGGTCGTTAATTTATATTAAAATAACCCTTATTGTTTCATTTTACTAACAATATTCAATTAGACCTGTGACTAGGAAGTCGGCGAGGGAGAAAGATGTTCTTTCAATTCTATCTTGGAGTTTATGTCGTCTCATAATGATTTTAAATGTAAAGCAGAAAATAATTTAAAAATACAATGAAAAGGTGAAATAACGATCACATATTCATATATACAGTCTCAGAATTGATAGTACAATAAACATAATGAGTGAATAGGTAATAATAATTTTTAGTGATTGCATTTTTAGAGGGAATAATGAGCATAGTACCTACAGCTAGGAAAACAATAATTTTGTGACAGATATTCTATAGACCTCTTCTCAAAAGTTTATAGGCAATAGAGTCAATATCTTTATTCAAAAAATTAGCAGGTACGGCTAGCACAGAATGTATTTTCGTAACGTTGTAAAGATTTTTTTGTGAAGAAATACCCCATTTATAACATATATGAACTATGGACACTAAGACATGCGTAGTTAGTGCCCACTTACTGATCCTGACAATGAAACGCCATCCACATCAAATAATTTTTTACCTCACTAGCTGCCAATTGCTAGTTTTACTCATGGATTTCTGACCGGAAAATTCTATTTCTAATTGATTATTCACAAGTTATTAAAAAGGTTTTGAAATTCAAGAATGCAACTTTTTAGGTGCATTCTCTAATTTGAAAACCTTTTTACCCACTCAGCTAATGTAAACTTGCCGACCAATTGGAGAAGAGTGCACTTAAAAGAACCCTGTCAAATAAGTGTGCTGAAAATTGTGGTGTTTCAATCATAGCTAAAGTATCGTTTCGTGTTTTGAAACCTTCGCTACGCTCAGGGAACTTTCCTAGAACCCACATGTAAAATATATAACTATTGTTTTGCACTGCATTACATTAGTCTTGCCAAGACTTTATGATTAACATTTACCTAATAATTTAGTTCCAGATTTTTGATGACATAGCCTTTTTACCTTATTACAGTGACGTATAAAGTATTAGTAGAAACTAAAATAAAAAAGTAATAATCTTGCATACTTGTGAAACTGCGGGTGCGTCCACTGTAGACGAACTATTGTTAAAGTGTTTTACCTGACCCGATAGTAGAGATTACATGACATGTTTTCCTCTTAATTAAAATTCCCTAAACATACAAGCCCATTCATATTTACAAGGAAAAAACAGTATGTAATCGGGTAAATACCAAACCCAAAAAGTAAATAACACTTATGAAATGAGGATAGACATTCACAGTCATTGTGAAGTGACCTCAGCAATTACGAAACATCACTTTTTTTCTTAATTCAATATAACGGAACGTTGTTTGAAACAATATTCACAGCGGTAAAGCTCCGAACTAATCAGAACGCTAAAGATTGTGTCGGGAGACAAGGAAAAAAAACAATCGTAAATACAATAGCGCAAGTCATATAGTTTCCAAGTGGGCTCTCAATAGATTGTGCCGATAGTCCAGACTGGGTGTTTGCCAGTTCAATTATCATTATGAGTAGAGATGTGAACGAAGGACAGTGCGGCATCAAATTTCTTTTATGTCGGCTAAGGGTAATTATTGAATCTCAGTAACAATATTATTTAGAAAGTGCTGAGCATGAAGCGGGTGGACAACTACCATTGACCTGATTACACACGGTAAATAATGACATAAAACGCATAAATGTAAATGACAACCCACAACCGTTTGGTGTGGTGCAAGATTACTAAGAGGGCTGACCCCAAATGAAATGGGATTTGAAGCCAGGATCTGTCCGTGGTCTTCTCTCGAGAACCTTTCGACTCCGACGACCAACGGTTCTATGGGCTCACTGCCACTTCAATTTGTTAATCTTTAGTTCTTTTACGAATCTCCTCATTTCTGATTTGATCTCTTGAAGAAACCTCGAGGATAGCTCTCTCCATAGCTCACCTTTCATTGTGAGACCCTTACCTCGTTTACAAGGCCCGTAGTAAGAGACGACGTTTCGGTTCCGTATGTCATCACTTATAACACACACTGATCGAAGACTCTTGTCTTCAGGCTTTGTGGTATTTTGGACGAGAGGTCACTTAGGTTTCCCTATTAAATATTATTTCTCTTTTCATAATTTGTGGCTTGTTTGACGAGGCTACCACATGCCCAGTAGATGATCAGTGACAACAAAGTTGTTCAACTAAGGTATAGCATAGTAGCACTCCACTAGCTGTCCGAATTTTCCCCTTACTTTAACATCTGAGGGGAGGTTCCGCTCTTGTGCAGTTTCACGCCAGTCACATGCATTGAGCTCGTGTAAATCAGCGTTCACCGCATTGCTCCACGTGTATCTGGGGCGTCCAACTGGCCGACGACCTGTTGGTTGTCCCGGAAAAACTTTCTTGGCGCCACGATTGTCTTCCATTCTTTCTAAGTGGCTAAGACAGCGGAGGCTGAGCTTTAGTCTCTCCAATTATGTAAGGCTGGACCACCAACTCTTCAATGCTGAAGCGTTTGGCAAATAATTCAAAATAGGTACATATATTTTTGGATCACCGGCCATTTTGTAATTTTTCCCATCTCTAAGTCTCCGAGATTCAGCCGCGTCACCGTGTTTTGGTTGACCCGCATTAAATCGGTTAATTCAAACTATTTATCAAGTCCATTCGTTATGCATGGGATCAGATTTTGAAATTGTTTGATGGTGTTGTGGCACTCGCAGCTATTGTGTTGAACTTCTCCGCCTGGCTTAGTGCGATGGGAGTGTACTATGGTAATCATTATATCATTGATTAGATCTATTGAGTCACACTAGTTAAATACTTAATCTCGCGACAAATATTTAACAATCCTCCGCCTTGTGTGTCCTCTACTTTTGGAAATATTCCCGTTTGTCCCCGTCCTTTGACCCTTTATCGAAACAAACTTGTCTTATAGCAGAAATTGCAGGCTTGTTCAGATATAGGTATATACCTATAGTAGGTGACGCGGCAATATGTTTTACAATCTCTTACTCACCAAATAAAAAAAATACATTAAAATCGATCGAGCAATTTCGAAGGAGTGCAACCACAAACACCGTGACACGAGATTTTTATAAATTAGACTACCTCCACCCTGACGTTTTACACCCTCGTGGTGATGAAAAACGGTGATGATGATGATGATGAAAAAAAATCTATGTGTTAATCCAGGGTCTAAGCTATCTCCATATCAAATTCCATGGAAACCGGTGTGGCAGTTTGAGCGTGAAGAAGTAACAAACATTCACACATACACACAGACTTCCGCCTTTATAATATTAGTGTGATGTGCTGTTAGCTTTAATTTATTTTCATTTATATCATGTTTGTACATATGATCACGTATTTACATGAATGACGGGTTCGGAAATGTCAGAACAGGAATATGTGCAACCACATTTTTCCAGTTATATTATTGGTATCACATAATATGGTAGAGACTATACGGCAACTCGTCTAGCAGATATATTTTACGAATTTCAATCACGTCATGTATATAGCTCAAATTTGTTTTAGTTTTATAAAATTTGTTTTATGTCTAGTCTATCTCTATCTTGTCTTCCTAAAATACATTTTTGATACTGCAATCATAATACTGTGCGCCTTCGTTATAGAAGCAATAGATGTAAATAAACTCACCTTATTTCAGGTCCGTTTTGCTTCTAACCAGTATCATATATACACAATACGATTGTTCCCATTCATTGAATAGATTCACAATACACGTTTGACACAAATGATCAGCTAATTGGAACATTACAACATCACTTGCCGAAACCGTGATTCGATCAAACGATACCGTGGATTTACACACTCTCATAGAAGGCTTTAGTTAAATGAAGATGCTTGAGAGTTGTATTTCCATCGTTGTGGAACTGAATCTTGTTATTATTTTTTAGTGTTAGATAACTAAAAAAACATTTTTTTATAATGAGAGTTTTATGTTTTATTGTAATAACTACATGCTTCTCCAAGTATAACAGTCGTTAGACAATGTCGGATGCCCTTGCGCATTCTGAAAACACCGACATTGATTTAGCCACTTACTTATCCACCAACCTGCAAAAACCAGTGTGCTGGTTAAAGGCACACAAACACACACACACACACACACACACCTGTATACGGCTCACACACATATTTCTTAGCTTCTATTATGATAACATTAACCACAAATCGGGGATCTCAGTACAGACTTTATCGGGTAATCTCAGTACAGACTTTATCGGGTAATCTCATTTTATCAATAGATGTAAAATTGAATAAATATTAAAAAAAATATGTCCTTATTGTTTTATTTACAGGTTAGGGCAGTTTTCGGCATCAAACAAAGACGTTTGTTTAGCAGAGCTTAGAAATTTCAAAACTACAATGCTAGTATTAAATTTATCTTTAAAATGCTTAAATCAATAATTAAAAAGTTGAAAACTCGTAACATTACTTATAACATAAGACTTAATTGTCTGACTCCCAACTATAGAAAAGTAATGGACTGATAGTATAAACCTATGCTTAATTCTTTATGTAATCATAGAAGACATTCTTCGGGCAGCTAATCTTACTCCAACGAACAATACTGGTCTAAGGGGTCCACCAGTAACGATCGCTGATAAACTAATGAAGTCTAAAGGTGGCTTAAGCTAGTTAAAGGTGCCCAAACTGTGATGGCATTTTGATGTGTGTCATTCTCCATGTTACAACGCGTCGTGCCGCGCGAAGTGGCGACTTCGTGATCCAAATTAATTAAAAGGAGACACAAAAGTAAAGTTATCACGATTGGGGTTGCCATAGAGTGGATAAGGCTTAATTAGCTAACAATGGAGGCCTTTAGTAGCTGTGGAATTTACCTCAGCACGATAAGTAGAATGAAGTAGTCACAACGAATGTACCTTGGTAGTAATATAAAATAATATCATTACATAAAACTGTATGTACCTACATTCTTGCAATTTTTTTATTCATTTTGGGATGACAGAGCAGCAACAAAAGGACGCTGCCACGCATATTAATCATACTTATTTGAACAGTAGTGGTGCTTCTTATTACGAATCTTGATTCTCAAGCACAATTAGTGTATGAGTTATCCTTGCAACAATGCAATGTGATTTATATGTAAAAATACTACAAGCGCCCTACGGTTTTACCCGCGTGGATTATGGTTTTCCCGGTACATTAATTTTACTATCCCACAGGAACTATCGTTTTTCCGGTATAACAGTAGCATATGTGTATTATATTCCAGGGTCTAAGATTGCTCAAACGTTATTGTACTAGCTGCAGTATTATAATTAGTTATAAGTATTGTATTTTAATAAAAAAAAAGCAAATACCTAGTAAATTCTTAAGTTTAGAGCTTTAGCGTGGTGATAAAAAAATGCGTATTCAAGTGATTATTCAATTCACCTCCTGATGTGAATAACATCACTATGGCATATCCATACAGTGCAATTGTCATAAAAATCCGTTCACGGCCCACCGCTGAGTAGCATGAAGCATGCCAACCGTCACATTTCAAACACACAATATGCTAATTAACAGCAGAAAATAAATACAATTCTGCATGTTTTTTATTTGCACAACGAGCTCTCAGAAATGCAAATCGTCGAAGACCTTTAATTACAAGTCGGACACGACTGACGAGGGCGTTAAATATGCTGTTTCGAGAAATATAGCTTGCAGTAAAGCACGGATAAGTGGTACAGTGTCGTAGAGAAAGGTAATGGTGATAATGGATTGAAGCAAACACAAAAAGTAACATTGTGTGAAAAATAATTTATACATTATTTTTTGTTTTTATTTTTGGCTCCACATCATATACGCACTTAAACAGAAGAAAATATATCAATCCTCAAATTGTGTTGCATCGAGTTGCGGGCATTATAAACGAGTTGGCGGATAGGCTGGCGGTTTGTCTATTATTGGAGACTCGCTCAAGGGACTCTAACATGGTCTAACGAGAATGATGACAACCGGGAGCGATGGTTTACCGTGTCCCGAGGCACCGAAGCGCTCAGTTTAAAATGTCACTTACGGTTATTCTCTGTATCTATATATTATTCTCTATATCTACCCATCCATATCTAATAATCTTATATCTATTAATATCTCTTGAATAACCGTGGCTTCTACTGTACTATTACTAGCTCCACCTCGCGGTTTTACCCGCGTGGTGACGATGGTGACAATTAAAATAACTCGATGTGTTAATCCAGGGTATAAGCTATCTCCATACTAAATTCCATCGAAATCGGTGTAGCCGTTTGAGAGTGAAGAAGTAACAAACGTACACGCACAAACTTTCGCATTTATAATATTAGTAGGGTTAGTAGTAAGTGGATTAACATTTTTTTTCCATACAATTTACCTATGAAGTGTTGGGTGTAACGTGGAACGCACAATGCTGCAAATATAAGTATCAATTTATCTTCAACTAGCACAAACATCTATTAACGTCCTTCTACGAAATCCGTTTCAATTATATCGATCTCCGAATCAACGCAACACAATCAAGGTAGTCCCGTCCCTAACCATTATAAGTGTCCCCAATCAACAATGGAGGCGACATTAATTCTATCCATCATGTCGATCCCAAAAAGGGTTGAAGTTCATTAAGAGATGCATTCCTCGAGTATTATTCTTTGAATCTGGTAATAAAAATAATAACAAGCCGGCCACCCTGCCAAGTGCTATCAGCTCCATCTGTTGTCGCTGCGGACAAACTCGCCTAATGAACGATGATAAATCATATTCGAGAGGCGGCTCAGGACCCTGGCCATACTGTTCTTTCGTTACGATTTATTTTATTAATTTTGTGGCCATTGCGTGTTCACAGTGTTCCTTTTTAACTTTGTTCATTTGAAATATGGCAATGGATAGAGATTGTTGCCGTAGTATTGTCTCAGTTAGGATTATTTAAAGAGCATTTGTGAGGTGTCTCGCCCCGTGTCCCTGGCCGCACACCATTGTGCTTACTAATGATTTTATGCAAATGCAGCCTCTTTAGATCGAAGTCTTAGCGCGATCTCGAACCGTCAGGTACCAAGCTCATTATTAACAATTTGAATTATGACTTGGATTTTTCAACAATGTTTATGGAATAAATTATAGGAATTATTGTTTTGCCTATAGATATTATTCGCGATGACTCTTTCAAAGGACTTTGGGCAATAAGTTACGTTTTTCTTCTTGACTTAGTCTCATTCAAGGAAACATGGTTTTGTATGTCATTGACATTACCTACCATATAGCAACATTAGTTTAGCTATAAAATCAAAAGGATTTTATTGGAGATTCATACATATATCCCACTAATTTTAAAAAGGTAAAAGTTTGTATGTGTTTAAGTGTGTTTGTATGTTTGTTACTCCTTCACGCTCTAACGGTTTCACCAATTTCAATGAAATTTGGTATGGAGATAGTTAGCCTAGATTAACAAAAAGTCTACTTTTCATCCCGAAAATTAATTGATGTTTCCTTGGGATAAGAGTTTCAAGAACCTCTGTAACTCCGTCACGCTCAAACGGCTGCACTGATTTCGATGGCTATTTTTATCCCGGAGGTAGTATAGTTCCCGTAGGATAATTGAGGTAGCAGAAAAACCATAGTCCACGCGGTTGTAACGCGCCTACCATGATGTTAGTGCCAAGAAACTCTAAGTTTACAAAACTATCACCAAACACAAAGTGTTTTCAGACAGTCCTTGAGAGCCCTTATATGTCTAACGTGGTTACACTTCGACCAAATCATCAAAATATAGTGGTATAGTTTTACACCGTTATTAAATTCCCAGCTTGGTGGTTGGTTAATTTTGAGTAACTGCCTAGCTAGCTACCGCCCGCGTAACTACCGCATTAGAAAAACTTTTACTAAACACATAGTATGTTTAGGCAGTAGTCCTTGAGAGCTAGTAAGGTCTAGGTCTAGCGTGATAACATCTCCGTCTCCGTCACTGACCATCAATAGAGATAGTGGTCAAATGCTAGTATAATGCAATAATCTATAAAGCATAATTAATAAATTATATTTAACAAAAATATACACAGATTTAGCTCCTCTTTTTTATTCATTAGCTGCAGTCAGCAAAATAATTTAAATAGTTGTGAAACATAAAAACTAATGCACAGATAAAATAAACTAACATTAATAGATAAAGTAACTTCAATATTATTCTGTGTTAATCCAGAAATAAATAATTCATTCGTGTAATAAAATTGAGTGTTTTATAAATTGCTTTTAATTCTTAAACTTGTTATTGATTTAGGAATCTGAAATGAATAATGAATATTGTGAAAGTGTATCTGTCGTTTGCCGTTTATCTTTTATTACGCCTTTACGCTGTACGGCTAAACAGATTTGCATGAAATTTGAAACAAAGATAGCTTATACCCTGGACATATGTTACTTTTTTCAGAAAAACTATAGTTCTCGTGGGATAACAGAGGTAGCGGGAAAAACGTATTCCACTCTGCGTGGTTTCACAGCTGTTTCAGCGTGAAAGAGTAACAAGCATACACATGACAAACGACAAAAAACTTTCGCCTTTGTAGTATTAGCGTGAAAGTGTGATAAGCCTAATTCAATAACAGAATCTTAAGTTTATAATTATATACTACTGATGAAAACTGCATTCCAAGCTTCTGGCAGATAATTTGTAAAAACCGGCCATGTGCGAGTATGACTCGCGCACGAAGGGTTCCGTACCACTGTCTTTAAAAATGGCAAAAAATCATGTTTGTTGTATGGGATCCACCTTAAATATTAATTTTGTTTTATTATTTATTTCAAAAAGTGAATAACATAACTTAATATTCTGTGAATATTTCAAGCGTCTACTTGTTACCGTTAGCAATATCGAGCAAAAACGAGCAAAAAATTACGTTGATTGTATGGGGCCCTTAAATATTTATATTATTCTGTTGTTTAGTATTTTTTGTTATAGCGGTAACAGAAATACATCATCTGTGAAAATTTCAACTGTGACAGACGGACGGACAGACGGACAGACAGAGAAGTCTTAGTTATAGGGTCCCATTGTGCCCTTTGTGTACGGAACCCTAAAAATTGTAGTAACCCTCTACATAACCGATTTTTTAGCTTTAGTGATCGTGTGAGCATTCTGTCTAGATGCCTAGGAGAGATAAGAACGTCAAAAGCGTTTGCCTCAAATTATCACATTTACCTAAATGGTAGAGCACTAAAATGATTCAATGTACATTCCCACGTCAGAACAAAGGAAGCGGCTAATCGTTACTTAACCTTAATTGCAATAATTACCTCTGTGGTCGCTGACAAAATGATTTATTAACTTTGGACAGGACAGTAGCCCGACACCTAAATAAAGCATAATATTTGGCTAATGGTCTCCATTCATTCGAGACCGTGGGAAGTTTGAAAATTAATGAATGGACCGAAATGAGTTGTTAATGAACATGCAAACTCTAAGTAGGCTAGCGTTTAAGCTTGTCAACAATCTAATTACCTAGCTAATGTGAGAACAGAAACAATCTGTTTCAAACGAAACGAGAAATATTTGTTAGGATATAACACTTTCGACAACACAGTCCTTTTAAACTGTAGGTCATAGATAATAATAACAAAACACTATCTACGCCATATGTACCAAAATTCATCAAAATTGGCTTAGCCGTAAAAAGTAACAGATTGAAACCTTCACATTTATAATAATATAAGATTGTTTCTGTACCCCAGAGGAATCTACATTTCTTTCAGGATGAAAATCAGCAATAAGGTACATTCCGAATTTCATTCAAATTTATTAAGATAATCATTATGAAAATGAAAACTTGCCTGTATTATTCCTAGGTGTGAATGTTATGATATGTAGATTTTTTTTTTTGGAAGTAATGATAACTTTCTGAGTATATTTTGATGAAAAATTACGAGAAATACTTGACCGATTATGATGAACCTTATATTGCATCAATCTGTAACTATTATACATATGACTTTGAATATTTCTTTTGTAGTTGATTCAAGACTGGCAGATCAATTAAGTAACAACTTATTTTTACTAATAAGGCAAGTCTTGAAATGTCGATTTTTTTCTTGAAAGTAAAGAGATATACTGATAGGTATATTAAACAATTTTCTATGGGACCCTTTCTTCAAGTATTATATGGAACGTAAAGAGAAGATAAACTAGATGTTTTTTATTTCACCGAGGGAGGGAGCTCGTTCCAATCTTTGCACATGTATGGCAAAAACGAACGGTAACATCACACAGTATGTGACTCTCATGAGTCAATAATATGTATGTGTATGACCTTTCAAGCGGTGTTGGCTAGTGTGGTGGTACGTGATGTTGGAATAGAGTTAAAGAGCTCTTTAGTACACTCCCCGTTATATATACGGTAGGAAATATACAGTGACCCAATATCTCAACGTATACCTATCCAGGGCTCTAGGTCTTCGGTGAGTTTTGCATAGAGAGTTCGCCAAGCAATTGGTGGAGGCCGCGGTGTCCAGAGTGCTGGCATTTATTTGGCGAAAAATTAAGCATCACAATTCAACGTGGCCTATACCATTATTTATTTTACGATTTTGCTTGTATAATGGTTAGAATAAAAAATCTAGTTTTAAAATATTCACATTATGCCAACAACCTTACTGACAGTCCTAGTTTACAATCGTTTTCGTTTTAAATTATGTTCAGCAATTTTTATGGTTGATTAACTGCCTTGACGCTGTTACCGATCGGTCTTAAGTAATTAATTTACGAAAAGATCATCTAAAAGTTGAATGTTGTATCATAAAAAATCCAAACTCAAACCTGACTAATTCAATCGAAACAGGTAAGTTGTGTTAATTAGTTGTTTAATATAAAGACAATTTTACGACAATTGCCATAAGATAGTTAATGTCTATAAAAAATCTAATTAAAGTTGGATTGTGAAGAAATCATTACGGCTCATAATAATCAGTACGGAAATGACATAAAGCTGAGAAGTTATTACACTGCAGTCTATCTGGAAAAAAAAGATGTATCCTTCTGGGAAATGTGAGTTTAGTTTATTATTGAAATTTAGAGGTTTTTTCTTTAAAATAGAATAAAGAAAAAAATTATATACAAGTTCCGACTTGAAACTAACTAACTGTACCTACAAATCGTAAATTTCATATTTAAGCCAATAATAGTTACATAACTGACGTTTCGATACCAAATCTTTAATTTTTACCCTTTGATTTCATAACTCCACCTGGAATTTCAAATTTAATTTGTTACTCATTTATTACTGCACACTATCTAACCTCTAGTGAGCTAAAACATGAATGAAAGCTACTACTAGCTATTCCTGATTCATAGACACAAAAACATTTCGACTATCCTAAAAACCGGTGGTACAAAAGCTTACCACGATCGGAACAAGATCACAGAAGTATATAGCTCTGTTAAAGCGACTTTTTCAACAAGAAATTTGTTTTTCAACGTGGTCACACTAGACTACATGACAGTTTCAACATTTCGTTTTTTGACATATCTATAATAGAAGCTTAGGCAATTGTTACAGTGAGTTCAAATTACTTTTTTAAAATGTAATAACAAATTTCAATCAATTGAATTGAATTAATTATAATTAATGCGTTTATTTGGTAGAATTTTGACAAAAAGCCACAGAAGCCATAATTTAAAAAGAAGAATGTTTCTATTGAAAATTATACATGGAACGTGTAAGAGATTGTGTTTGATACAGACGTCAGAATGGCATTCCAGTGACGCAAATTGCTAAAGCAACGCGGATCAACGGGGCTTAACTATTAATTTATTAATAAGGTATTTTTGGCGGATTGCCGGCGCAGTGTTTGTTCTGATTACTACAATTTTATGAGTAGAATTAGGTTGGTTGTTATAATTGTTCTATGAAAAATAATAAACATGACGCCACTTGTGAGTCAAAAAATTATAAGCAACAAATTCTGTACAAACATTTAAAGAGTAGGTATTAAGTTGTAATCATAGGCGTACCTATTAGTTAAAAGACTTACACTAGAAAGTGACCTACCATTTGCTGTACCATTATATGATGTGATCAAGTCTTCACTAATACAATACACACAATAGGATTCACATCGATAACCATATGATCAGTGACCGAATCTCATTCTAACTCAGCTTATATAGCTTAAAGAGCTATTGACAAATAAAATGTATCTTACACTACAATCCGAGTAATGATTGCAAAGCTACGCTATGCTATCTAAGAAACTGCCTATTTTCGGTCCTACAAAACAATACAACTAGTATGGTACGCTATCATGTAATCAGCACTTTGACATTATATTTTTTGTACAGCCACTTGTCAATTATAATTAAGCGCACGTCGTGGAGGGTCCTCTAGTTACAAAAAATAACATTCTCAAATCATAACACAGGCTTCGCCTGTCAAATAGCGGCCCACATTACTAAGAGGCAAACAAAGATTCACAATTCAAAATCTTTTAATTGGCATTAAGTATGACGACAGTCAGTGACTTGCCTGATCTGATACTTAATGATATCAATACAGAGCAGCCACAACCTATTTTTGGTCAACAGGTGACTGTATGATTTAGTTCTTTTGTAGGTATACATTATTCAAACGAACTATATCACAGCTTATGGCTGTGCTATATCATCATGCGACTGTATGATTTAGTTCTCTAAAATTTATACAAAAGAACTAAATCATACAGGCGCATGAATGCCAATATCGGCAAATAAATTTGTGTGCTAAGAACGCACACATTTTTTAAAGGTTTAACAGGTGCTGGTGACATTCTAGAGGCTCGCGGGTGTTTACGAGGCAGAAGGAGCGGAACTAGCACTATGCATTTTCCTTTCAAATATTACAAACATTTACTTACCAGATGACCTACGGGCTGTAAAAAATACTACTTAATAACATTTTTAAGAATTTTGAATTTTGTATTACAAGATTTTAGCAAAGACCCAAAATACTTTAATGAAGAAAATATATGCATTTTTATTATTAGAAAACATAACGCCCTCCTACACCTTATCGAACCTACGTTTGTATTTCGCTAGTTATGTTTTAGTGAACAAGGCAAGCTTATAAGCATGTCTCGGGTATGATTTTGTATCGTAAACGCAATGTATTTTTTAAATATAGAACAACAGATTAAACTGTTCAACGCTACACTACTAGAGCTAAAAAATAAGAACGAATGTTTAAGCAGGTTTTTTTAAAAAGGAATCAGTTTAAAATGTACAGCTCTGTATTTTTCCTCTTTTAGATTACATTCTAATCTGTCACGTCTATGAGGTCGGCCGGTGTAAAGTTCATCAGTACTGAATTCAATTATCGATTACACCATTGTATTCCTATCGATTTATATTTAAATACCAACCATTTATGAGAAATGTATTGTGAAATTGGACAAACGCTCAATTTATTGTATTTGACGAAACAGACCGCCCGCTTTGCTTTATCTCTACAATTGGTGTTTAGTTCTAGGTAAAATGTTAAGTCAAAATATTTTTTGTACTATACGAGTACTTTAGTATGCTTTGAATTTCGGGTAAAAATTTTACCTTTCTTCCTTAGTGTCTGAACTTAATAAAAACGTTATTGTGCTAATCTTAATCTACCTGTCAAAAATACATGAAGACCCGTTCAGTAGTTTTGAAGATTAGCATAAAATACCGCCAAGATTTTTTTGTTGTTATATGTTGCTCTTTTTATGGCCTTTATACTTGAATTCTCACTGTAATCAGGACAAATACTATGCATTTTATTTAATTTCTCTGATCGATTTATATTTCGGCACATTTTCATGAGTCATCAAACCGTAATGGGGATCAAAGAAATTTAATAAACTACATAGTAACAATATACCGATAACAGGTAGGAACCTCTGTTAGATACATAGATACAGAGGTGAGAGTTCGGTTACTTAGATACTACATAAAATGAATATACAGACATAGTGCTTGTATATTCATTTTACTGCTTTATTTTATAATGTGCTATAAAGTAAGTGATTTTTGATTGTTTTATTAGTAAGAATAAGGCGAATAAGGATACATAATATTGTAGCATAAAGCCGTGGAATTAAACATACTCGTACTTCAGGAGTACCTATCTAAATGCAAAAGTTTATAACAGCTCCAAATCGTGGAGAAAGGAAGGATCTTTCTCTGAAATCGATATTCCAAGTTACTTACGGAATCGTAAGAAATAAAAATAACACTTATAGAGGAAACAGCGTTTTATGCATTAAAAAATTTGAATAACATTTTCATTTCCAGAAATTGTATTCATTCACAATCTACAGGAATTCTATTTCGTTAAACATTTCTATAATTTGAGTTACCTGCATTTGAAGATGACCTCTTGTATTATTGTGCACTGGTTGTTGTATTTTGGCGCCTTATAAGGGATACATTAAATCAATCATCATCTCCAGATACATTTTCTTCCTGCTTTCCCATATTTTGATTGTATTCACAAGCAGATTCAAGACTCAGAAGCCTCACAACTAAATATTGACGAGATGTCATTTTCGAATTATACCTACCTAATGAAGTTATGTTCTAATCAATAATGAATCAATAAAAAAAAACCAGAACCTACAACGAATTAAATAATGTCAAAGAAAGAAAGAAAAAGATCAGAAGCTCCAATTAAGTTGAGCGTTGTCTCATAAACAAAAATGTATCGCTTGATGGAGTGAAGCGACAATTTTCCTGGTGGTCTCTGTGGCTCGTTGTAATCTGTCATCCGTGCTGTCAAATTACTAACGGGCGAACGAGCGATCGGCTACTGAACTTGTTGTAGATAACAGATGCACCGGGACTTACGCCATGTGTTAGAATGAGAGGGTTTTGTCGATGTTCTTTTTTTCCTAGAGCCTCAGTGAAGACATTTACAAGACAAATACATAGATATAGAGATAACTTTATTTTTGGCTAAAAACAAAAATGCAATACAGAAGATGTAAAATTACAAACATTCTAACTCTAGTTTTTTATCACCCCAAATCAGTATAAAATGAGATTTACTACATCCAGCGCTGGTCTACCGTTGAGACCGGCTAGTGACGTCACGCGCGAATATACAGTGCACAGTGCACACAACATAATATTTTCTACAATTAAAAAAATAAACCATTGTAATACAAAACTACTTCGTTGTACTAGTAGCATGTACACATAGTACAACAATTTGTACTAGTAGCACAAAATGACGAAAACAAGTCAAGTAGGCAAATGTATGTGCGAAGTACTGTTATCCTATTTTGGTATCCTATTATTATAATAAAGTAAAGTAATTTTTAAGTGTGTGTTAATATACAATATACATAGCACTGAAACAGCTGAATTGAACTAAAATTTGGTTTATGAATATTTAGTTCCTGAATTAACTCACAGGGTACTTTATTCCCAAATACACTGTTTCTATGTATTTACATCTATCGGGTAATGGGAAAATCGTAGCCTACGCAGGTTAAATCGCTGGGCAAAACCTGCTTTGTCCAGGTGGTGGATTAGTCCAACATTCTCCCCTATGATGAAGGCTCCTGTCCCGGCGTTTTGGCATCTTTGTTCTATGCTATGACAAGCTTAATTTATATGGAAACTATTTAGCCGGTTTTTGTGTTTACGGTTGGAACTTCTGTGGAATAATTTCATCTTTGCCAGCGGACAAAATACATTGAATGAACGTAGGCGTTACCCACATGGGGACACCTGATTCTTTTTATGTTTTGTTTTTAACATGGAATGTTAATTAATTTTTGCTGTCAATCGTACTGGAACAAAATAATATGATTAATTGTGTGCTCAAAATGTACCTGCGTCGGTTGCAGATAATTTTATCAGATAAGAAATAAAACGTGTTATAAGATGAGACCATTTATCAGTGTGCTTATCTTCAAAAAATCACATTTTAATTACTGGTACGATGCCTCGTTTTTAGGAACTATATCCAAATTCATAAATAAAGTAATGTATTTTAACAAGAAGAGTAATAACAAATTTGTAAAAATTCTGATGCATCAAAATACACTTCCACATTACACATAATACCAAAAATATAAATTATATAATTATATTGTGTTGTCGTCTTGTATTAGCAGTTCAATCGCTAGCAATATTATTATTACCTTCTAGGTTTGCGTGCTAAATCCTAGACAACGTCATCACTTAACATCAGGTGAGACAGTTGTCAAACGCAAACTTATAATAGTAAAAAAAAAAAAAAATTTATATAGTGGACATTAGTAATACGCTGATGTTTTGGAAGCTAACAGATATTTTTGTATATAGATGATTTTACTGTAATAATTAAATCCTCTGATAATAAATCCCACAGGTACCAGTATTTAAGTAACTGATTAAAAACGAAAATTATGGTTAACATTTCTTCTTTATTTAAAAAACCTTTTTAGTCGCTAACTCGCACTACTCTTGACAGAGTCGTCGCGGTCATCAGGATCACATCAGGAGTGAAGGCACGCTTCACCATCCGTCGCCACTCGATCTCATACCGCTGCCATTCGTGGACATTCGTGGAGTTGCCCATCCAGAGCAGCTTTAACTTGGTCTGTCCAGCGCATGGTTGATCTGCGGGCTCTGGTGCCATCCACATTACCATGACATAGGTGTTCTACCGACTCATTTTCCCGCCGTAAAACATATCCAAAGAAACTGAAAACGCGAATTTGTACGATGGAAGAAAGGCGTTGTTTGATGTTAAGTTGGTATGCAACTCAGCTGCTTCTGCTAATGCACCGATTTTAATGATAGCTAGGACACATTGCTATAATCATTTTAGGCTTTTAACATCATCTACATAGTCGTCAGGAGTTACGTGTAAACTGTGACTCGGCCTTTTCTTTGCCGATCGCTATTAGATAATAAGCAAACGCTGATTTCCATTCACGCCAATTAGTAACCATATTTCCTTCCTCGTTCATTGCCTCCGGCTGCTGTAGGCCCGAATATAATACATTTCTCGGTTTAGATGAAGTCGTTTCCGGCCTCGACATGTTTTCTGTGTAAAACTCTTTTAATAGAACTGCTTTAATGACAACTTTCAGTTATTATTCACACCTGACACCATGTAGTATTATTTATAGGTAAAATAAAACATCTCGTTCATGCAGTGAGAAAACGACTAACTTTATTTATCTACCCTCTTAATAGTAAATAATAATAAGTAAATATTAAAGTACCCTCATTAGGATAATAATATATACAACACCTATAATAAAGTAAATATACCGATGGGTTTCATGACTTTGTGCTTTTCGTGGAAAACAACCGCTCTCGGCTGCAGCTACCTCTGTGCTGATATCAATTATTATTCGGATGGCATATATATCTTGAAAAGTAATTAGTGTCGTTTTAAAACTTAATAATGACGTTCTAGCTTCGTCCGGAATCTTTGATTAATCTCGCTACTCACATATTATGACTGAGACAACTTTTAGAACCGACTAATTAAAATAATAATTAACGAAATACCTCTAGGTATCCCTTGTTATTCTAACCTATAACGAGGCAAGCAATTGCATCACAGCTTCCAATTTCCATTAATTATGTCTAGTGATAAGAAACTGCCGTCTATCGCCATTGTTCCAGCCGCTTTCAAAATGTCACATTAATTGATGCCTTTAAAGCTATACGGAGACTTGCGAAACTAACGGAGTGAATGGTTGACCTTCTTTTTTTGAAAAACAATATCTGTTGTTTAATAGAATCGCCAATTATTGTCCTAGATTTTTTTCTTTGCGTACGTATATTGAATTGCATACAAAACTTTTTTTCACCTAATTGAACCTGATTTGTATATTTTTGATCACAAAATAAGCGCATCAGTGTATTTGACTAGGATCTGTGTGTCGAATACATATTAGTAGCTGTAATGTTTTTTTATTGATTTAATGTATTTTTATGCATAATTTTTATTTAGCATTCTGCACTTCTTCTCTATATAAACTATTGGTGTGGGAAATTTCATACATTCTCCAACCGATAGGACGCGCCTTAGTCCGCGACGTCCACACACACAGACGTTACCTCGTTTAGGCGATAGCCCAAGCCGAGGTCCGAACCTTTGAGGTGCCCTTGCGCTAGTCGCTCCCCCCTCACCCCAACCCAAAATCGGCTGAGTGCCCTCTGCACTCGCCAAAAGTCCGGTGACGCCGTAAATACCCCATGTGGTAAACAGCATTTAGTCATTTCTAACATACATACATACAAATTTCATACTCCTTCCTCCGCGCAGTTTTCGTAAAGGGCTCAGACAAAAATTGTAGATCATAAAATACATGTAAAACACAGACTCTGGCGACAAGTTCCATTCCTTGGAAGTACGTATTAATATAGTGGAGAACGCCGAATCGACCGATGATAGGGGAGTCTCGATACACAATCACAAGGTTCGTCAAATTTGCGACACTTCGAATCACAGATTAAGTACCAGTGACAAGCGTAGTACCCTTCTGGACAACAAAGCTTAATGATTGTTCTCGACAAATAAAAGCAAGAGGTATAAGTCACACGTCGATGAGCAATGACCTGAGTGCGAGAGTCATTATGAATGCAGTGTCTTATCTAACTTCGTATAATTAATGAAAGTGTGGACGAGGCTCGCTGTGATCAGGTATGCTGAGACGATGAGCTATGGTCCGTCTGGAGCAAAAAAAAGGACGGGTATTCACGCACTTGGTGATTAAGGGGTTTAATGAGTTTTGGCAAAGAGGTATTTAATATTAAACATTTAGGTATGAATATACATGTATGGGTATGAATATAATTATACTAACATTTGGGTATGTATAAGTATTTTTTAAACGTTTTAGATATAGCTTTTGCCCTGACTATAAAGTCGAAGCTAGACCAAGAATGTACTTTACTGGTTCTCAAGCATATATTGTTATATGCTGTTTCTACGGGTATAACGTGGCACTTACGCGTAGTCCATATCACGATCGACAATTGTTTCGTTGCGAGGCGGGACGTTACGATGAACGCAGTGCACTCCAGCGGGCCTATGATGCGACACCCGAGATCTCGGGTGTCGCATCATAGCTCGGCAGATCCTGATGAAGGCTTCTGGAAGAAGCCGAAACAATTGTCGACCGTGATATCGACTACGACGTAATCACTCAAACTGACTGAAATTCTTTAAAATGAAAATACGTTTTATATATTTACAAATATAAATATACAATAAAAAACATCTGTATCGGTATCGTCATTCATAAGCGTCATTCTAATTTGGACTTTATCGTAACCGCATTACTATCTTATTTAACATCATTTCAGTTAATTTGACTCAATGTAAACTAAAGAAAAAGAAGTAAGTTGACTCTATTATGCACCATTTCTTATTTTGTGGTTGTACTAGCTAAAGTATTTACATATCAAATCGGCAAGAAGTATTAAAGAAAATGTCTATTGTAAAAAGTTTACAAACATACGGCACATACAAAAGCTTAGTCAAAGTTAGACAATACAACTTTTAACTTTTGGATTCCAACATATATAGCAATTTGGTTATGATCGAGCATCATGGATCTACAACCAACATTTTTAATCAACAATTCTAAAACAAATTCGAATACAATATTTATAAATAAAAAATATGTTTAATACTTTTTTGTTAAACATTAGCAGCTGGTAGTTATTTTCAGAGTAGAATATCTATTTTCTCTGGCCAAAAATAGGCAGAAATATGCGGAGCTGACAGCCAACCTTCAATAGTGGAGAGGCACCGAGAGAAGAAGAAGAAGAAGATTTTTTTCTGTTTAGACATCTTTGACAAAGAAATCAAGTCATTGACCATATTTATCATCCCTTCGCAAATTACGAACACATTCAACGAAACTATCTCTCACTTCACTTCAAGCCCTTCACAATAGTTTGCTGAGAAACTATGGGACGCTAACTGTTATTTGAAGATGAATAATGAAACGAAATCACTGGAACTATGAGTTGCAGATTCCTTTGACCTTACAGTTCTTCATTCTTCAACTGATGAATTATTGGAGTCAGGACAAAATTAATACAGTCTGAAGTTTTAACATTTAGTTAGTTATTAAAATTTTTTTTATTTTACTTTGTTTACCTATAGTATATTGTAATAATAGTTAGCTAGTTTTATATAAATCTTCTAATATACTCCGATGGAATATGTGTAGCTTTTGATGGCAGGTAGGTCTTAATTTTTTATTTTTGGACTGTTAAATAAACCTTTGTGGTATTTATGTTACCAAAAAACCTCTTAATCTATGAATAGATTTGAATAATTCTAATTACATATCAAATTACTAGCCACTACTAGTACCCAAAGGCCCATGATTTAATTAAAATTAAAATTTTATTTGACCATAAAGAGGGTGCCATGATATTCCATGCTTAGCTTCTTGCTTGATTGAAACAACTTTAGACACTTTGAGCGTCCAAAAGGTCAAAACTAACAATAATGCACTTGAAATTGTTTTTCTTAATATATTATGACTTTGAATTTAGTTTGAAACCAAATTTAATCAGAAATAAACATCCTGAACCTGATCATCATCAGCCTGTATAAAGGCATCAGTGGATTGCTATCGATTTTTTTTTATCATTGCTATGGCCATATTCCACTCGTGGCCATATTCCTCTTCAATTTCACGCCTCCGAGGATGAGTCTCAGTCCCCGCATGCAGCTGCAGCCAGTCAAACACTGCTAGAATTCTTAACACTGTCATTATAAAGTGTTAAAAACATTCGCAGTCGATAAAATATCAGCTACTAAAAATGTAGTTTTATTTCAGTCCTAGCTATGATTTATGCAAGTGCAAGCAAAAAAATGCTGCTCCTAAGGGAAATCGATTGACAATATATGCGAGTGTAGCCAGAAACAAAAGTGAGTATACTAGTACTATAATAGCGTAGGATAATCACGTAAAATAAGGAAATTAGTACATTTTAACGAATGATATTATAAAAATGGACATGGGCCTCCTTGGGCGTGGACCGCAAGAATTCATGATAGATTAGACTCATGCACCTAATTTGTTTTAGTTGCAATCGGACCGTCAGTTGTTCAGAACGCATAGTTGTCATAATAATTATGAATAAATATTAATTATGTATATCTAGGCATAAATAATGCCTCCCCGTACTTTCAAATAATGCCCAAATAGCTTTTCTAAAATTAAACCTGGGCGTGCCTTTGCCTGAAGTTGTTTGATACAACTTCAGGACCAGTTTTCAGTTACGTCATCTAACGTGATGTCGATCCCCGTATTTCCTTTCATTCATCGTTGATTAATATTTAAAAACTTTAAGCTGATTTAATTGCGTATATTTTTCTAAATTTTATAAACATTAAAAATATTTTTTTTTAATTTATCTTCGCAATAATATCAGCAGCTCTTTAAATTTTTATTTAACGAGTTTCATGTTGACACAGCGACAAGGCCCACCCCAGTAATTGATGGGTAAAAAATTTTGCAATACCAATTCGCAAATGCAGAGTTGGTATTGCACTAATTGTTATTATTAATTAATTACTCGGGTAAGTAGGAATTCAATTTACTCAATGTCCCTAATAAATGAGAAGTTAACTTTACCAACGAACTGAGACTCAAAAAGAAACATTAAAAGTCAAATCCTCCAGTGCTTTGATTGACCACAAATCAATATTAATGATCTTAACCAGCGGGTGTTCTTATCGCGTCTTCCTTCTCCCTCCATCGCAATGTAAAGAGAGAGATGGCGGATATTCGGACACCTTACCTTTAAAACGTTTTAAGTGCTAAACGAATAAAACCATTAATTACATGCAATTCAATGTACATATTGAATTTATTGAAATGGTGATAAATTGATGGTTGTGTTGGAAATAAGGAGTGTGAAAGAGATGAAGTGGTATATTATAGTCCCAGAACCGAAGGATAAAATTATGAATATTTTTTTAATGACTACACAAGAAACTGGCTGTAGGTCTGTTTATCTCTCAAACTAGCTCAAATTCTTTAAAATTAAAATCTCTTATTATATTCATGCTAATATTCAAATTTGTATAGCTCCTTCCAACGCTAACTCGAATAATTGACAAGTTAGATTCAAATGCGGGTAGTTTTAGTCCGCACCAAATACGTGAGACTCATTTTTACTAAATCTGCTCGTATTTTAATTAAAATTATAGCTTTATTATTGTCATTCATAATTACCATACTAATTTAGACTTTATCGTAAGTAAATCAAAACTATATTATTTACGCCATTTGAGTTAATTGTATTATAGGTTCAATAGAATCTCTACCAATATCTAAAATAAGGGACAATTCTAATCATTTAAAATGTAAGTTTATATTTCGTCCGAGCTGTTGCAGATTACGCTATTTACTAATACTAATTTAAACCATAGTTTTTTGCATAACATCAAATCGATGTTAGTCCATGGGTGATGAATGTCGATCGCTGAGTTGATGATCGCTGGATCAAGTCTTAACCCAGCTCAGCTCTAGTAAAGGTGTCATCAAGTCAACAACATGATAAAAAACATTATTTTTCTTGCAGAAGTATGTTTTTTTAAATGTTTGTTACTTCAAAAATTTCGACTGGGTGAACCGACTTTGATGATTGTTTTTATTTGAAAGCTGGTGCTTTCCGTGTGGTCCCATTTAAATTTCATCAAAATCGGTCAAACAGTTTTTGAGTCACAATCCAATAACTGAAAAGTGTTGTATACGTGTATACGTGGACGACATTATAATTTCGGGTGAAAATTGATCCCGTGAGTATTGAAGAGCACTGAAAAGGGTGAAAAAAAAATTTACCAAAACATGGAACCGACTTAAACACTCAAAAGTGTAAAATAACTTGTCAAAGTCGGTACCATGAGCACAATATTGTGATGATAGTTACTTTTGTAAACTATCATGGTACCGACTTCAACAATTTATGCCCTAATAGACTATGAAAAATGACGCGCTGTACAATTGAATAAAGATATAATATTGCGGACTACGAAAGCTGTCATAATCGGCATAATGCGATACGGAATAGTAGACTTGGCCTCTGGTCTGAGTAGCTCTGCAAATCTCTTACGTCACAGATAAACACCAACACATGTTTTATGACGTCATACACTGACCTCACATCTTTGGTAGAATATAATATATATTTATTAAACGTCATAGAATCGAACTATAACGCATAGAACCAATATTTTCTAAAAAAAAAAGATATTTATTACATATTATATAATTATTTAAAAATTATTTAATTCTCCCTGTTAAAACGTCACATTGTCATGGACCAAAGCAAAATTACACTTGAACATTGGGAAGCAGGTCCTGTTGAACTATTTTACCTAATGGCGCCATCTGTTGGTGGTTTTATTAAAGCATTATTTTTTGTACACTTTTGATACATTTTCAGTAAATGCATGAAACCATGAAACTCCGAAAAAATAGTTAAATGATTTAAAAGTGAGCGTAATTTTTATTCATAATTTTAATTTTATTATTCATATATTTAGATTTGCGTTTGTGAAAGATTATTACTATTTTATGTGATGAATTAATTGGTTAAAAAGTTTTTATCACAGTATGTAATCAAATTAAATTAAGATTTTGGTATCAAATGTTACTTGTTACAAATATAGATAACCATTTTATCCCCGCGCCGGGCCTTTTTTAGCGCCGTGGTGGTACCGGCCTAGAATAGTACTCCCCCATTTCTTCCCGCGGGTGCCGTAAAAGTCGGCTAAGGGACCACGTACCAGAAGGTGGGCAGCAGCGCCTTCTGAGCATTGGAAATCATACTGCGCTCGCCAACCCGCCTGCCAAAGCTGGCGAATATTGGAAATTCCCCCCTATTGGGGGAGGCATTTGTCCAACAGTGGACACCCAATGGCTGAGTTGAATGATGAATTTTATCCCCTTTTTCATTTCTTATCCTATTGTAGGAGTTGACAAAATGATTATGAAGACCTAATGTAAGAAAACACACGGTAAATGACGATTGCGAAAGCGAAACACAAGAAATATTATAAATCTCAAAGAGCACTGCCATCTAGGTTGTGAGTGGAGTCAATAGATTGAAATATTGAAAACACGAAATTAGATGAAAAAAAAAATACTTTCACCGACCACTCCACTCCGACCACTTCCCAAAAAATAATTGAAGAACGCATAAGTTTTTACAACTACACTCGTTAAATTTTAGCCGGTTATGAAATAACAGACTCGTATAGAAGTCAATTTCACTTAGTACGGTGAACAATGGAACTTAAATCTTTTCAAGTAGATAATAAATTTATTTTTTACAAGTAATGAAAAAAAATTTCATCACATTTAATTTTAAAATAGCATTATCCTTCGCTCAAGCATTGCACGGCCATGCGCTCAACCACATAATTTTTCGCATTCGGATTTCGTGTAAAATTATTATTGATGCATTAATTCACGTCAACCCTTACAAATTGCGCACAGTGCTTCGAGGCGCGTCGACGTAAAAATATGTAACAGACTCTTCTTCCCAAGGCCTATGCCCCCCCCCCACTGTACTTAAAGTAGTAAACATTGGGTTTCCTTCGTCTACTATCCCTACTATTTCTAGGGTCACTTCGCCTAATTAATGCAACACAATGGCGAAATTTTAGTTTTTCCTAGCTTATCAACAGGGTACTACTACATTAATTCGTAGTAAAAAAATCTCGGTAATACCTACCTGTATTAATAAAAAAATATATATGACCTGACAATCTTTGTTCTGCCGTATGAATAATCGAAATGTCAAATTGACACGACACTTCATTTAAATTCTTCTTCTTCTTCTTCTCTCAGCCATCTGCGTCCACTGCTGGACAGAAGCCTCCCCCATATAGGGGGGATTTGCCAATACTCGCCACGCTTGGCAGGCGGGTTGGCGAGCGCAGTTTCGTTTTCAATCCTCAGAAGGCGCTGCTGCCCACCTTTTGGTACGTGGTCCCTTAGCCGACTCTTACGGCACCCGCGGGAAGAGATGGGGGAGTACTATTCTAGGCCGGTAGCACCACGGCTAATTTCAATCATCGCTCATTTAAATTACTTCACGTCAATTATCGATAGGTTAATTCTTTGGATATTTGTAAGTAAAAAAAAATACCGATAAAAAAATGGTGGGGTGAAAAATACTTAACCTATTCTCAGACCAATACCAAATATACACCAAAAGTTTTATTGAAATCAGGCAAGCCGTTCTGCAGGAGTTCGACAACACTGTGAGACGACATTTTTATAGATTAAGGTAGAAACTTATTTTATAATTATAACCAAAACCAGTAAGCAAGAAGTATTTGGATAAGTCAGAAGTTATTTTGCAGCGTAAAAAAGTTGAATCCCAGCACGCTGCAAAAGTGTCAAGTGCTTCAAATCATTCATGGCCATTTGAATTGGCTGCATTAAAGAAGCATCTGTACGATTCAACTTTATTAATTAATCACATACAATCACTTAAAATAGATCACATATAAACGATGTGCTGTTTTAAGGTAATTTTGTGATAATGCTGTTTTGATAAAAAACTTGAATAAATAATATGTTACCATACCAATAACTATTGAAACAAATAAATTTATTTCATTCCAATTAAATTTAATAATCTGTCAAACGCAGTATAAACTTTTTTTTTAATTATGGGCAAATGCTAATGGAGAGAGCTATGTTCCAGGTTTCTCTAAGCAATCGATTCAGAAATGAGGAGATCCATAGAACAATGAAAGTCTCCGTCAAATCCCAGCGGATTCGACTAGGAAGTTGAAGTGGCAGTGGTCAGGGCACATAGCTCGAAGAACTGATGGCCGTTGGACTGGAAAGTTCCCGAATGGAGACGGACGGGCAAGTGCAGCATAGGACGCCATTGGTGGCGTCCTATGCTGCATCTGCCAGTTGTTGGCAAGGTGAACAGACGACCTGACTAAGATCGCAGGTAAGGGCTGGATACGGGCAACTTCGACACCTGTTGTCCCATGTCCTTGTGGAAATCAATGGGGAGGCATATTTTCCAGCAGTGGACGTCCTATGGCTGAGATGATGATTAATATATCATTAAACATATATACTTATGTTACTATGTTACTTGTTACCTACTATTAATATATAAAAATAACTGTCTACGGTACTGAGACCCGTCGGAAGGTCTATTTTCCAAATAATAAATCGAATTAAACAAGCCCTGATCCCTAAGGTACTTATTAATCTGCCCTCGTTAAAGAGGACCACAAATCTTGAGGAAACTCCCGATGTGACAAACACAAAAACCATTAAATTAAATTAATGCCTTCCAACCACTTCCTTGGAGATAGTTGAGGCAGTTAAGGAAAAGTTGAGGATTTCGCGACGTGATATCTGTCTTAGTGCAGTTTATAGTCATAGCTACTAGCTAATACAGATTTCATGGATTTTCTGTGAGTAAGAGAACGCTATTATAATAGTATTTACATTCTGTTGCAAATGCAACAGCTCTCATTTTACACAAGCCTTGAAGAGAAAACAAGAAAGCGCAGCTTGTCTTTTATTCTTGCGTACAAAAAAGACAATATGCATGTACCCCTACGAGGAAACTGAGTCCGTAAATTTAGCCTAAGGTACACCCACGTTAAGCGACAAAATACATATTTATTACTGACGCTAACGCTTTTTCGAAATTATTCTGTTTACTTGTCCTTCAAGTATGAGTTAAGCGTGAAGTTCCACCTTAGTCCTTGAGCCATGGTCGCTTTTATGCAAAGCCAAAATGATGCATCGCCTGTGAATCACGTGTGTTGAAGCTCACACGTAATATCCTTATATCAAGTTCAATGCATCACTTATAAATGTATATCATAACATTATTTACAATTTTTTTCTGAACTCATTCTTAATTTATTTATCCTCTACAAATCCGTTTCAAGATTATCAACTCATAGATGCTCATAAATGCTCTCAACTCATAAATGCTAGATCTTCTTTCATCAGCTAATTCTAACATAATATACCGAGTGTATAGTAGTATATAGTATATAGTCGCGAGTGAATAGGTACCTTCTAGGTTTGCGTGCTAAATCCTAGATAACGTCATCACTTAACATCAGGTGAGACAGTTGTCAAACGCAAACTTATAATATGTAAAAAAAAAACAAAAAAAAAACATAATATTTGAACAAAGAGCTAACAGGTGGAGGCTGAGTGTCTGCAGCACCCCCTTAATCTGGAGGCTATCTGGCGATCACATGATCAATTTTCTACCGTCTACCGCCGCGCCTAAAAAGAAAAAAATAGGTATGATAAGTTTCATCATTATAATATGATCAATTCAATCGTAACTACTGCTAAAAATTAGCCTCCAATAGTGACTGGGTCTCAAGAATAACTGTCTGAGCACACTGTGGATTGACACTTCGTACATATTTTTATAAACAACCCAGTCTTCTCATTAAATAAATTGAAAGTTGAAAGAATCAAGAGCGTTGCTCAAAGAAGGTTCTTTATTATTAAACTTCAGGATCAATATGAAAGTTTTAAATGGAAAAGTGCGCAGAATGAACTTAGTTCATTAAAACTGAAGAGTTTTCCGCTTTCGAGGCAAAAGAAAATAACATTGTCTAAGATCTTTTATATAACACAGTAAGGATGGCCTCAAAGGATCATTAAAAATGCAATAGCTCGTTGATTCTAATTGTAGGATTTTGAATGCAATTTCATTTTGTCATCGACAGCATTTTAAGCCCTCAGTTAGAGCTTATAAATTAATCGAAAAGGGTTGATTATTGAATGTCTCACTTTTTTAAGGCTTACAAAACTTAAACTAAGGTCATTTGATATCTAAGTATAACCATTTCTGAAAATTGCAATGAAAATAACATAAAATAACAATTGCTTGGTATTTCGAAAATTTCAAATAATTGCCGAAAACTTTAACAATTTTTTTATATCATTTTAATCCTAAAATAAAACAACGACATAATTTGGAGCTTGGTTAGCTTCTGAAAAGTTAGTTCCGCCATCTAGCGGGGAGTAGTTAAACTATAAAACCACTATAAATTCGACTGTGTAGTTTATACAATTTTCTGTAATATTAGTAAGCAAACTTTTAGTTAGTTTTTAGTAAATGTAATAAGGCTCTAAAATAATATTTTAATCATTCAAATATGTTTCTGTTGCAGTAATTAAATATACTTATAAATGATAGTCTCAGAGCCACAGACTAGTAAAAATAAATGTTGTATTTTATGTGGCTGCAAAGACTTTAATGTTCGGGAAGTTGATGAAATTATAATGTAATTTGTGAATAATTTTCATAAAAATTTACAATATCAATCTTTTTACATATTGTAGACTTTTACATATGATAGTCATTATTAAATTATCATCTGGCATTTAAGCCATAATTGAATAAGCTTATTTTTTATTTATGGCTTCAGCTTCACTTGTCTATGAATACTAATCGTGAGCAAGTTTTTGCTTGATAGTAAGCGGAACTAAGTCGCCTACTAATTTAACTTTCTAAGTTTTTAAACCTGACCACGCTTTGTTTATACGCTACTTTTTTTATTATCGGCCTATCGTCTGACCACTTTCCCAGTTGATGGTAATTTACGATATAGTCGAAGAAGGTATCGCGCTACACCTTATATGCTGACTAGCTCTCAACGACACCTGCCTGAACACAGTGATTGTTTGATGACAGTTTTTTTTTAAATTTCAAGGTGATAGCTAGCCAGGATGATACTGGAAAGTAGCCTACCACAATGCGATGGTTCCGGAAGAAGGTGGGCCCTCATAAATTAACGAGCTAATAATAGATAAGTAGCTTTGCTATCTACCATATTAACCACTGTCCTATTAACCTTATCACTCGTAGGCGGGGTCCCGGTAGAGCTACTTTCCTAATTAATAAACCAATCCCACACATTAAGCCTTTTACGGCTTTTCTATGTCTTCTATGTCTTTGGATTTGTTGATAAGTGAACGATAGGTAGATTAAACAAAATAAATTAGCTATAATACCTATTATTCAATCTACTAATCATTGAAATCCAAAGACAAATAAATATTATAAAGAAATTGAATAAACCTACAAAAAATAAGCATTGCGTAAGCAGTCCATTACATTTTGTTGTTTGGACACAAGATTTCTTCTCCGAAACTTATTTTGTATGTATTTCTAAATCTATCCCGAGAACGGCTGCAATGGTTTAGATGAATATGTGTTCATTGATGCTTTTAAGATTTATAACGTAATTTATGTACGTACGTTAACTAGGCCGTCTAGGTACTTACCTAGATAGATTTGTTGCTAATTATACAGATAATAAACGGTCGCCGTGGCTCAGTGGTCAGTGACATGACTTCTGTGTTCTTGGGACCCTGGGTTCCAATCCCGGCAGGGACAAACAATGAGTGCAGTGTGTTTGTCCCGGGTCTTGGATGTTTGTGTGCCGTGTTTGAGTGTGTCTATGCCTCCCGCGATACAGGGAATCCTAGTACAGGGGTTTAAGTGTGCTACATAAAAAAATAACAAAAAAAAACAGACCGCTTGAGGTATGCTTGTCTAAAATAATAATAAAAAACGCTACTATTAAATACAGAAAATGATCCTTACCTTTCTTATGGCGTTATTTTATTTCGCTAAATAGACAATTTTTCAGTCTTTTCAGCTTATTTATTGGCATACATGTTGACATGTAGGCTGGTAAAAAATAAGCTGAAAAGACTGAAAAATTGTCTATTTTATAAACATGAAAAAAAAACCCACCAATTATGAGAACAGTTCGTGCAGATCAATTGTGGTTGCACAAAATTTGATTTCATTTGCCAACTTATGGAACAAATAAATATTTTTGAGCGACCATATCTTTCTTCTATCTAAAAATGCCACAGTAACGACAAATGCGCTTAAACTGTTTCGTGTACCAGAAATCTGAATTTCTGAATCTAGAAATGGAATGAAAATGTCTAAATGAGTATTATAATTTTAATTTGCGCCATCTATCTGTAAAGTACATTTAGTAATATTTGAAATCAGCACGCATCAAGATATGTTCTACCCCATCTACCAGTGAACAATCGCGAGCCTCTGCAAGGTAATCAGCACCTCTTTATACCTTAATCAGCTATGATAATGAGCATGAGCATTTCTATTTAAGATTTTTTTATTTATAAACATTCACCCAAAGTCTTCAGGTCCCAAACTAGGCAGAGCCTGTACTATGGTAACCTGTTGACTGATGTATATACTTATATATAATATACATATACACACCCAGACACAGGTCAAACAGACATGTTCATACACACAAATGTTTGACCTGTCCGGGAATCGAACGCAGGACCAGCGGCTCAGAAGGCAGAGTGCTACCTACTGCGCCAACCGGACAGTCATATGCTCATACCGACTGCTTCTGTTGTGAAATTAATTTAAATAGTTTTACCAAAAAATGTAATAAGAATTTTTATATCACATATTCAATTATATAATGCGTGGAATATAGATTAGCCAAGACAGCGTAAAAGACGACATAAGTATACAGGTAAGTTGATAAAAACCTCTAACGAGTGGCAGTGAATGTATTCAACATTAACATCGCCCACGTATTTCAAGAATACATCAAAAACACGAGATTTTCTTACCTGATAACGTCGCTCACTCCTTTGTTGAGGAGTCCCTTAAAAAGATTCCCTACACCTCTTACTATGAAGACATATTGCGTTTCGCGTTTTTGAACTCGCGATTTCGACGCGTATTTACGTATTCACACTCGCATTACTCCTAGTAGTACGATGAGATGAGATGTGGGCGTGCGGGAGGCACCTATGTGTGAAGCCAGCTTAACAATGCCAGCATAAATAGACCCCTTTCACCTCCCGCATATATATGCAAATTGGGCGAGTACACCGATGACGCATGCAAACGAAGAGATCTAAATCCAATGGTGAAATACGCTGTAGGCTCTCACATATATGTGTGCGTGTGTGTTGGTATGCCAGTCGCCTCTAGGCGCGCAATAGATGGGGGTGGCCAGCCCGGAGGATGGGGTTTAGAGGAAAACCATTTACATTTGAGCGATTCGTCCAATTTAAAATTCCTACAAGATAGCAATAGACACGGGTGCCATTCTTTTGATGCTCGGTCATAATGCAAGGGGCATTCGTATTTACAGGTTCTATTTTTAAATCAGTAGATGATTTTCTTTTTATTTTGGCACATGAAATATATTACTTTTTTCGCTCTGAATGGCTTCGGGCTGATTTAGGTTGCTTTACGAATTAATGAAACTATTTCTGGGGCAAGTTTGTCACGTCCCAAAAACGTAGATTGGTTTCGGGTGAAATATGCCGGCGTCTTGCGAAGGTATCGTTATGAATATGAATCTAGGGTGCGTCAAATCAGTCAGGGAGCGTTCCATCAAAACGTCATAGGTCGCTCTCAGGACAAATTTGCCCGCTTGCCCACGTCCCGCGTTTTACGAGCCACGCCGACGAAGATTCAGCACCCAAGGGAGACATTCCGCCTCCAAAAACTTTACCCGTTACAAATTTGTTTTTTTTTCTGCCTTATCTGCTCCCCGCGCTTTTGGCAAACCTAATTCCGTATTCAAAAATATTTCTGCAAGTATTGTGCTCGTACGGGAACGAACGTTTTATTGCCGCCCATATAACGTTTTAAAAGTTAGCCAGTTTTGCCACGCGTTCGGGTTTTGTTATTGTTGCGCACTATGCTGCCACTTTTGTATTTTCTTTGTAATTATTATTATAGTTTGATAACTGTTGTATCTTTAGTGTTGTTTGAAATTATTCTTTTGTATTTACATTCTCACTTATGAGGATGGAGTTTGCGTAACAGTAACGTTTCATGTGACAACAAAAATGATCATTTTGCTTACTAATGGTGGTATCTACTTCAACTCCACATTATCTTTTTCTATAACACATTTCTAACTCAATAAGAAACAATACAGACAGAGAACACAATGTGTGTTTTCTGTCTGTATTGTCTGCTAGCTTATTTTGCATTCATATGTAGACTAACTCTAACCCTGTCGCGGACGCAGCATAAATATTTCCACAAAAGTTTGTTTGGAAAATATTTTAATTCACAGCTTTAAATGACATAAATTTAATGTGTTGTGATATTAAATTTTTAAATAATATTTTTTTAATACAAAATTTTGCAACTTTAATTCTTCTCTTTACGCGGTACTTCCATTCACATTTTTAAAAGAAAAAGTCGGCCGCTTGTGTAATTTGAGTGACTACAGACGATATTCTGTAGTTGTGAGTTTGAATCCCGATTACTATCGGGCCGATATTATTCGTAATTTGATTAGCAGGGACCTCTAAGCATACTGTCATGCATATGAATGTCAATCACTTATTTATTATTCCAACCGATATTAAGGGGTATCATATCGCTTTGAATTTACTTAATCTAATCGCGCACCATAATAGCATTATTGCAAGTAAGGCAAGTATTCCAAACACCTCCAAAAGATGATTAATGGCAATACATGTTTAACACAGTTCATATACACGCACAATATTATTTCAATAAAGGTATCCCAACGAAATAATAATGAATGATTAAAAATGATAACTGACATAATATCATCATCATACCTGCACTATTTAAATAATAACTAGTTTTCTATGAATTGGTCTAATGCACCCTAACATAACAGCCAATGGGTTAAGCATTGTGCATGGAACATAAGGGCACAGTGCGGATAGTGGGTGCTTCCCAGCCAATTTTCCATTCATATTCCTAGCCAATTTGATTGGCAATTTCAGAGGTCTTCGGACGTTCGGTAATGCATTTAGGTATGTAAATTGTACGAGATTTTCAATTGGGGTAGCTATTCTTCAGTAACATAGTATTGGATATTTATGGTAGGAATCATGAGTTATCGCGTGTAGTGTTTTTAGGTAAATTTAAATTCTATGTCTAAGTAATAAAATCTTGGTGAGCAATTAAAAGTGATACAATAAGAGTTTAGGCAAGCGGTAAATAAATTGTTTGATATTGGTCAATCCGGAAATAAGCATTATCCATCGAAACGTATAGTTCAATATTTTTTCTGGGATTCTTTTTTACGACGGCTTTTTACAGTAACTTGACGTGGGTCTATAAAAAAAAGTGTTGGGCACCAAAAGAGGCATGTGACAGAGATCCGAATGTTGAGATGAGTGTGTGATGTGAACAGTATGGAAAGAATAAAGAATTAGCTTAGAAAACTTGAAAATAACACCGGTTAATGATAAATTATAATGCAATACATTGAATAACAGTCATGCTGTAGCGACCCCACCTAGCGTGGGATACGGACAATAAGACACTATAGAACATAGAAATCGATAGAAAAAAATAATGGAACTGACTTCAGAAATCAAAACATAAATTATAAAAAAGCATACGCGATGAGTAAAGCCATAATATCATTCACTATTACTTTTATGGCATCTAATTCAATCTAATATCACATTCGCATGAAAATAGTGCAAGGTTTTGCATTCCACGTCTGAACGACATTTTCAGCATCGACGTAGGTATACGAACAGTTTCAATTTGATTTCCTACAGTGGCATTCCATTTTTAAGTAGCAATCACGATATGATTTCCGTTCCATATCTATTTTATTACTTTGCAGCGTAACAGTTTTTCTACACCTGGTGTGATGGAATATATCAACAAGCTCGAAAATATCTTAGAAGAATAAACAACGTCGACAATCAAAAGTGTTGGGTAACTGTAAACTTTTTTTTTTTATTATGTTTTTATTTGAGTCTGAAAACTATCACGAGTTTCTTCCATAATTGTAATGTAACAAACCGAGAGAGTAATTTTCCAGTGTTTACCACGTGATTCCTAGTCGGTTTGTTACATTACAATGTTTTTATTTATTTTATTCATTTATTTGGAAATGATTGGTTTTCAAACATATTATGAGAATCGATGACAGTGAATAAAACTGTGTCGCAGATTTCACGCTGCGCTCTCCTCCGATAGATGTAGATAAGGTAATAATCAATGATATTATATGTTTATTTGAGGTAGATGTCGCACAAGCGCGCGCAAACTGAGGCGGAAAAATTAAGTCAATTGTAGTAATTTTCATTACGACGCGTATTTCAAGTCTAAACATATAGCTATCCTTTTCTATATTATTTGCACTGTATTATCTGTTGCAGTAAGCATGCTTATGTCGTAAAGGAACAAAATCTGAGCACCGCGCAGTATGAATCTACATCATCTTTAGTAAAACATCATTGGTAATAATCCTTAACTAATAACATACAGTTTAAAGTTAATTATCACGCTGGAACTGTATTTTTTCCGGGATGAAAAGTAGACCATGTGTTATTTCAGGGCATACGCTATCTTTATTATTGTTATATGGCTTTATTTTATATATATATATACTATATTTACTTTTAAAAATACAAACAATAAACGACACACAAAAAAACCTTTAGCTTTTATAATATTGAATTGAATTGAAGTGTAATACTAACTTCCGGCTTGATCTGATATGATCAATGCAAAGATGTGTCACTATTTAAATACTACGTAATGAAAATGTAATGCCGTGCTAAATTTATGCAGTTGGAGCGTCTTCTCAGTTTCAATCTCTTCAGTATCAGCAAGAATGATAATAAGTAACCATAAATATTCGAAGTATGGCCTCGAGCTAGAATGCACCATGTATTTATTTATCCCTAAGAGGAAGACCAACAGCATTACACATATCTCATATAATTATCAGCCATTAACAATTGCTAGCCAATTCCAGTTCTTCACCGGTAGACTGGATGATATGGTAATCATATTTACATATAAAAGATACCGTGGCTTTACTCTTAAGACCAACCAATACTCGCGTCATCAATAGTATTTCTTTTACACGTTAAAGTGTTGGGTGAGTGCTTGGATTGAAACCTGAGCGCTTGGTTCAAAAAAAGAACCCTGAGCGCAGCGAAGGTTCTTCTCGAAGAATCCTTCATACGTTTCACAATATAACAGGCTTCTTTCAAGCGCACTCTTCTCTGATTGGTTGGATAGTTGACATTAGCTTTGTCGCCGATTTAAGGGTAAGGGCATAAATAATTTAACTTACTTATAACCTGTGAATACAGAACATCTTCATCACTAAAACTTATAAATGTTTACAATACTACTTAGGTATGCTTGTATAACCAGAAAAACGTCAAATGCACTGATCATTAACATCAAAGACGTAATATATAATTTAATGAGGATATCATAAGTACCATATCATCGAGATACTAACCCAAAGAGACGCAATACGACTTGTGTCCAGACCAACGGTATTATTATAAGGAATGGGACAAGGGATGGGGGGGTAGGACACGCTCTAAGATCACGTTACTAAAATTGGCTTAGATGCAACTACAGATAAAACACACACCAAGTTGTTAGTTTATTAAAAGTCATTTAAGTACTTCCAGAAAATGTGTTTTCTGAGCAAAGCATTATTTCTGCCTATTTATAAAAATATTCAGTGAGCACATGCTACACGACTGCTGGTCCGATTGTGTCTGAAACAAAATAGGTGCATGCACCTAGTTTATGCGGTCCATGCCCGAGGAAATAATTATAGGAAATAAATGCCATCTCCATTTTTAATAATGTCATAGTTTTGTAACCAATAAATTTCGCCAACTTACACCGAGACATAACGCAATCGAACTGTTCGAAACTATACATAGCATGACCTAATTGGTCAACACTGCACTGAGAGCCCTTTGTTTGAATATCTAAATGGACGGCTCTAGCATTAAAATTTGTCAGTGCATAATCACAAACTAGCTATGGAATTTGACGGACCAACAACTCTCTTCAGGCTTGTTCCTCGAAGCACCATATATGCACGAGGTGTGAATGTGTACAATCAATTTTAGATAAAACACTGTCCTTTCTCCGTTATTAAACACTAAAACTTTATTTGCATGCACCTTTAGCACATGTTTCCACGTAATATTAAAATATCTTTCAATTAAAATAAGCAGCGCATTTATAGTCAGTCCTGCTTATCTAATGCAATGCTCGGTCCATAAAAAATAATACAACTGAGTCCTTTCTTATTCTTTACGGACCACACACTTCCACAGAGTGTAATTGATATAAGAACTCACGATCGTATTTGAAGAAACGTTAAACTTATATATAAATTTCAATCGCTACAAACTGAACTAGTAAACACATTCCTTCGTCAACTAAAAGAAGGCAGAGATCAATGTTTTCTCAAATAAGTCGCCATTTAAATAAAAAGGCAACTGAATAAAAATTGTTTCATACTTTTGGGAGCAACAAAACCACAGATATACATTGTTTTAAATTTTGGTGAACCTCCACCCTTAGACGTTAACCTCATTATTTTGCGGCTTTGGTAAAAAATGTAACATCAAATGTAAGACTGCCAATCTCAAAATAAGACCATTGTTCGTCAATCTACGTGGTTTGCGTGCTAAATCCTAGACAACATCATCACTTAACATCAGGTGAGACAGTTGTCAAACGCAAACTTATAATAGTAAAAAAAAAGTGTTTTTAGTCAGCATCAAGTAATTTACCTACAAATTCCGGTAATTTAAAGTAAAAATACTTTGGATCGGCCGTTTTTAAGGTTAAATATAAAATCTACAAATTTACATTTGAAAGATAATTTAATAAAAACTTTTTATTGAAGTCAAACAGTATGGTGGTACCATTGTAACTTAAAAGTGGACGTAACTCACAAGAGTAAATATGTACATTTTTGTGTATGATATAAACCGCAGTAATTTATTCAATTTCGGTGTTTTAAAGACTACCCTTTAAACTTTATGTTGAAAACGCTTGCCAATCAAGTATGTATAAGATAAATGAGGTTTATATGAGAAAGTAGACGTTTTATCGTTCGCCTGTGTTACATTATCATTTGAATGCTAACTCAATTTACTCTCCGCTTTGTACTACATACATATTGCTATTTTGTTAATGTCTATGATAGCTTTTGATATCAATCTATTTATCAGTCTATGAGTTGAGGAGATTAAATTAAAGATTATTTTAAAAATGTAAAGATTTTTGTTTATCTATGTTTTTTTATATGTTTTACTCATAATTGGCGTTACCCTCACGATATCACAATAATTAAGAAAACCCATATCAAAAGACTAGAACGTTCTAGAAAAGTTCAAGATTATTTTTGCAATTAAAAGCTTTTCGTAAACTCTAAGGCTTTCAAGGCCGGCGTTGCATGTTGTATGTATTGCTTCCGGGCTGTTTGGCCGTGGTCTACGCAGTGATCGACGAAACGTGTGGAACAAAAGTTTCACATAGACCACGGCCAAACAGCCCGGAAGCAATATATACAACATAACAGCTTTTTGTTTATCTAAGTTATTGACATGTTTTACTCCAAATTAACGAGAACCTCGAACGATATCACAATAATTAAGAAAACCTATATAAAAAGACTAGAAAGTCTTAGAAAAGTTCGACAATAGTTCAAACCACTTTAATTTGCCATATAAATCTAATTATAAACTCATTTAATTTATTTGCCTATTCTACCCTAATATGTAATAAAAATATCTATTCCCTACGTTGTGTTACGGAAAAAACTTTAAACAAAAAAGAAATGGAACCGACTTCAACTCACAGAGTTATTTCACACTTTTGAGAGCTGAAGTCGGTTCCATTTTTTGGTAACAAATTTTTTTCACCCTTTTCAGTGCCTTTCACCTTTGCTACTCACGGGATCAATTGTCATTCATCCTCAATAAGGAAGTGATCCGGATAGACGTAACACTTTTCAGTTATTAGAGTGTAATTCAAAAATTGCTTGACCGATTTTGATGAAATTAAACTGGGACCACCACAAAAGTGGCTATACTCTATCAAACAAAAGAAAATAATAATCAAAATCAGTTCATAAGCAAAGAAGTTGTCCACGAACACACAATAATAAAAATATACGGTCGAATTGAGAAAACTCCTCCTTTTTTTTAAGTCGTCTAAAAAAAAACTATATCTTGTATCATTTCTCAAAAGTTTCTTTTACATTTATAACTAAATATTAGAAGAACAGACGCAAAATACCATAACAAACTTATATTGCAAAGTGGATAGCATTTTGTTTTAATATTTTGTAATTGTACCGTGGTGGTACCGGCCTAGAATAGTACTCCCCCATCTCTTCCCGCGGGTGCCGTAAGAGTCGGCTAAGGGATAACGTACCAGGAGGTGGGCAGCAGCGCCTTCTGAGGATCGGAAATCATACTGCGCTCGCCAACCCGCCTGCCAAGCGTGGCGAGTATTGGCAAATCCCCCCTATATGGGGGAGGCATACGTCCAACAGTGGACACACATAGCTGAGAAAAGAATTGTATATTTTTATACACTTTCGTAACGTATCAAACCTAAGTAACTAAAACCTTTTTCATCGGTTGGACCGATTTTGAATTGTTTCTTGTGTATGTTCTGTGGTCCTGGATACTTAAAGGTATACAATGAAATGGTCGATAAATAGCCCTGTGATCGGTTATTAAGATTTTCTTATAAAATTTCAACAACTATTTTGAAAATTTTACGATGTTTTTAGATATTTCACAGAGTAAAATAAAACAGAAAATAAAAAAATGTTTTGTTATTAAAACTCCCGTGTTTTATACATTCAAAAATATGTTTCATAAATCCGGTAACATCAGACAGGTTAACTTATGGACAGAACTACGTCGGCCCGGACCAACAATAGGTACTCGCAGACAAGTTCTTGTTCTTGACTTCTTATTTGAAAAAGGAATTTTAATGAAAAGCTAAAACATTTTTTACGTCTGAGTTTTAGATGAAAGGGAAATTACATTGAAGAAGGCCTATTATTTTTCTATATTCTCATTGATTTGCATAAAATGATTTTCATAACTCACTCTTCGCATGATTTATGCTTACGTTTATTTTCTAGTCATAAACGTTTTGTTTAATAAAACTCCCATCCTATTTCTCAAACGGGCACTCAATTTCTGTACCATTACTTTGCCAGAACTTTCCACCGTCATTTCACTAATAAAAGTACAGAAACCTTGTATTCTAACCTATTTACTGAGCCCGCGATTACCAAAACTTGTATCAAAAGAGGTTGTTTGGCATTTTTTATTGTTTATTACTGGCAACTTTTAATTCGCCCGAGTTTCCGATGCGTGATTTCGGGTCGTTAGTTTTTTCAACTTTTTTTTAGTGGGGTTTAGTTTCGTGTCTCTTACTTAATGCTTCCTATTAGGCATGGTTGATATGTCTCGTGTGTCACGGTTCTGTGTGATTAAATAATCTTTATAGTTGTAGGGTGTTGAAAGTATAAAATTTGTGATGAGGTTTTAAAAACTTTCCCCTTGCCCAAGTTCCTATTATTTTGCTAAACTTGGCAAAGTTAATGCTGAATAAATTTATTACTTATATGTTTAGTTAACCTTCAAAAACACCACACGCCCTATAAACACGCTTGCAGCTAGCTCTTTTCTTTGTGTAGTATTTTTATTTTATTTAACACACTCACTCCTTTACTAGGATTCCCGCATGGGCACGCACAATAACACACATTGAAGACCCGGGACAAACATAAGAGTCGTCCCATAAAAGTCTTCGTATTCTTTCGGGTTTCGAACCCAAGGTGGGTACAAATCCCGGCAGGGACCAAAATTTATGCTATGCTGCGTATCGTTGAGCCACGACGACCGTCGTATTAGATGTCATATCACTCTATTATATCTCTCTAACGCGGCTGATGGACCGTGGTGGTACCGGCCTAGAATAGTACTCCCCCATAACATCCCGCGGGTGCCATAAGAGTCGGCTAAGGGACCACGTACTAGAAGGTGGGCAGCAGCGCCTTCTGAGGATTGGAAATCATACTGCGCTTGCCAACCCGCCTGGCAAGCATGGCGAGTATTGGCAAAACCCCCCTATATGGGGGAGGCATAGTCCAGCAGTGGACGCACATGGCTGAGAGAAGAAGAAGAAGAAGAACTCGGCTGATAGGATCGTAACCTAGGCTTTACTAGGTGCTGATGACATTAGAGTAACTCACAGGTTACAGGTGGAGAGAGCGGGTGGAATTCTGATGCGTGTTGATTTAAAATATTAACAATATGTACTTTACAGATGATTTAGCTTAACCAAAATTATAGTAATAATCAGATTTTTAGTCATTTTAGTTTCCTTTCTTCTGGTGTAAACCACAGTTCTAGCGCATTTGTCAATACCGACCGAAATTCTGATTAGAAATAAACATAATTTTATTTGTGGCAAAAAACAAATAAACTAAAAATCGGTGGAATTAAAACTAGCATAACTCTAGTTTTTCCACAAGCCGGCCCCAATTCAGCATAATTAAGGAAAATATGCCGTGGTGGTACCGGTCTAGAATAGTACTCCCCCATCTCTTCCCGTGGGTGCCGTAAGAGTCGGCTAAGGGATAACGTACCAGGAAGTGGGCAGCGGCGCCTTCTGAGGATCGGAAATCATACTGCGCTCGCCAACCCGCCTGCCAAGCGTGGCGAGTATTGGCAAATCCCCCCTATATGGGGGAGGCATACGTCCAGCAGTGGACGCACATGGCTGAGAAAAGAAAAAGAAAGAAGGAAAATATGGTCGCTCGAAAATATTATTTCATAAAAAAATTAGCCTAAAAATATTATGCCTAATGAAAGGTGAAATCTTCTTATAAAATATTACGAATTTACCAACAATGTTAGCCATAGTAAAATATTCTGTCTTCTACAAAATCACTACCATTATGCTGCGTTTTCGACTTGTCTTTCTAGCCGAACAAATATACGGAAATTGGTATTAAGTAGTGAGTTGCAATTTTATTGTGTGCCAAAGAATTATGAGGTATGCGAAATCGACATTTGCAAATCGTTTAACTGAACTGGTGAAGGAAATTGTGCAATTTCGCGTAATAGGCTTATAGTCTTTTAAAGTCTAGGTTACATGTTATTTGACAATTTTATTACAACTTCATTGATATCGTAAGATAATTTCGTTTGGATATTCTAGTGACTTTAACACTTTATTATAAGCCAGAGCAGATGAAACATCTCCTCGAGCGAATAAATATACGTAGGTACGATTTTTAAAAGGGGGTGAAGAGCAGCATTTCATAAACAATGCAATAATATATCACATGTCGTCATCATCATCTCAGCCGTAGATTATCCACTGCTTGCCAATAGGCCTTCCCGTGTCTTTTTAGGGCGGATATGCCAGTACTCTCTACGCATGGTAGGGTTTGCGAGCGTAGTGTGTTGATTATAATAATAATAATAATAATCAATTTTTTATTGACTTTTAATAAAGGTTTACATGTACATATTAGTAGTATGAAACTAGGTATGCACTAGGTAATAATAGTATAAACATATAGACCATTGATGCCTGTGGTAGTTAGAAACTGTATTACTGACACCAGCGCCCTCCGAAAGGATTGATGACCTATGTAGGTACATAATAATATTTCATAATCTATATTATCGCAGAAGGCACCGCTGCCCACCTTCTGGTACGTGATCGCTTAGCCGACTCTTACGGCACCCACGGGTAGAGATGGATGGATGGATGGATCCATTGCATTGTAGGTAATAAGCATTGCAATAAAAATAGGTCTGTGTGGCCATTACAATTATACTCCAAGTGGAATAGCAAAACTAGCAGAAATAATAATGTATTAACAATCAATATGAGCAATGTGTTTAGTAGAATTTATAAATATCCTAGATATGCTGCCTGATTTGCGGTTTGCAGCGGTTTGTAATATTTCAGCTATCTTAGACCTGCCAGTGAAATGCGTTTTAATCAGTTTCTGCTAATTTACTTTAATATCGGTAAGGTGAGTAGATGGGTGATGGACTAAAGTGTTGTTTCAAATAGGCATTTCTGTGCGCTGGGGCTCAATATTATTTATTTCATATACAAAAATACACATACATTTTAAATGCTTTAATGCCTTTAAACCTTTTGGTGGTGCGAGCAATGATGTTTTACTGAAGATGACGTATATTCATACTGCGCGGTGCTCAGATTTTGTTCGTTTACGACATAAACATGCTTACTGACACAGATAATATGGTACAAATAATATAGAAAAGGATAGCTATATGTTTAGACTTGCGCTTGAAATACGCGTCGCAATGAAAATAACTACAATTAACTTAATTTTGCCGCCTCAGTTTCCGCGCGCTTGTGCGGCGTCTACCTCATGTATACATATAATATCATTGGGTGCGAGCCGTCTGATGGTGACAATACTCGGACGTGACACCATCGTGGTGAACATTATTTACTATGTGGCCAATATTCCTATATCCTGGATCCGTCTACCAGCAGAAGGAACTTGAATATTACTACTGACACCATCATTTTCCTTCCAAAGAAAATAAACACAGTATATTGGTATAACCATTTAGGTCCCAGATGTATGCCAATGGTTGGAAAAAATACACTAGCCGCCATTCCCTTAGAAAATTCTACTCCAATATTTTCTACGTGTATGTACCTAGCTGAATGTTTTGCTTCATTCTGATGGAAGCATGTATGCAGTTAAAATTGTGACTGCATATAAAGCGTTTCAAAAAGGTGAAGACATGCTTTGTTATTTTAGCATAAAACTAATAATTGTTCGGTATGTTTGCTAAACACTTGTGGTTTTTTTAAATATAAGAAGTATCAAAGTAGGTATATCTCAAGTAGATGTGTGCAATTGCCTTTATATGTAGATTTTTTAAATTATATTAATTTTGGTATAATAAGATGGAGAAAAGTATAGATACATGACAAAATAATAGAAATTTAGTTTTTGATATCATGTTAAGCGCTAGAAAAAAACTGTAGTTTCAAGGGACGAGATGTATAAGTATATAATTTATCGGTACATGCTAAGGGGGATTCTTCCCTAGATAATTAATAATTAGCCTGTTGACTGACACATCTTAGAATCTCATTATCAGCATTAGCAGTGATCAATGCCATGATTGCGGCAACATTTTTATCGATTCATTTTTTTTTTTTATTTTTTTTTCAGCCATGTGAGTCCACTGCTGGACATATGCCTCCCCCATAAAGGGAGGATTTGCCAATTCTCGCCACGCTTGGCAGGCGGGTTGGCGACCGCAGTATGATTTCTAATCCTCAGAAGGCGCTGCTGCCCTCCTTCTGGTACGTGGTCCCTTAGCCGACTCTTACGGCACCCAAGGGAAGAGATGGGGGAGTACTATTCTAGGCCGGTACCACCACGGCATCGATTCATTGAGTATAGAAAAACGTTGCTGATGTTTCTTTCCCTCTCAGGAGCTAAAATATCCTACTAATATTATAAATGCGAAAGTTTGTGTGTATGTGTGTATGTTTATTACTTCTTCACGCTCAAACGGCTACACCGTTTCGATTTCGATGAAATTTGGTATAGAGATAGTTTGTTTTTTCCGCCATCCCCATTCCATCTTAGGACGACCAGACGGACGGCAATGCGACATCCATACATGGTGGACGTTCCAATTTGTCGCACGAAGCGTTTTGCTTCCACATTCTTAGTGCGTACAGCTAACGAATGGAACTCATTGCCTAACTCTGTATTTCCGAAAAACTACAACCTGTGTATCTTCAAGTCACGAGTGAATAGGTATCTTCTAGGCAGGCGTGCTCCATCGTAGACCGCATCATCACTTAACATCAGGTGAGATAGTAGTCAAACGCCTGCCTATGCCCAATTAAAAAAAAAAAAAAGTTTAAACTCTTGATTAACATATAGGCTACTTTTATCCCGGAAAAAGTATAGTTCCCGTGGGATAGTTGAGGTAGCGGGAAAACCGTAATTCACGCGGGTGAAACCGCGAGGCGGTACTAGTATATATATCGTATATAATATTTTAGTGATTCGCAAGTGCACAAATCGAGACACTGGAACCTTTTGTATATATGAAGTGATTCAAAGATAATATTCTTACACGACGCAATATTGCACTATTACAGATCCGCGTTTACAAAAGGTTTAATTTGATAAATACCAAGACAATCATACAAAAAAAAGTTTAAACTCTTGATTAACATATAGGCTACTTTTATCCCGGAAAAAGTATAGTTCCCGTGGGATAGTTGAGGTAGCGGGAAAACCGTAATTCACGCGGGTGAAACCGCGAGGCGGTACTAGTATATATATCGTATATAATATTTTAGTGATTCGCAAGTGCACAAATCGAGACACTGGAACCTTTTGTATATATGAAGTGATTCAAAGATAATATTCTTACACGACGCAATATTGCACTATTACAGATCCGCGTTTACAAAAGGTTTAATTTGATAAATACCAAGACAATCATACAAAACATGCACGCACGTAAGCTTGAGAACTACCCGCCATTAAACCCACAAAAGACCACTTAAGTAAGAAAATAAAAATTGCCATAAGTAGGTAGCAATTACAAAATAGCCATAATGATGCTAGTTAGACATTCACAAACGACATAGGAAATAATTCTTAATACGACATTGATTAGTTTGTAGTCATGAGCTGCATCGACATAATGACAATTTAAAGACTTAAATTTGCTGTAAGACAGTGGCCAAATTCTTTTTTTACCGCTGGTCACTTTCTGGATGTGGTGCTGTCAACAGCACCTGAGCATTTTATACATTGGCAAGATCGTATTAATCAATTAATATTTATAATATAATATTAATTTTGAATTTATAAGATTATTAGAAATTATTTATAGATTGAAAATCATACTGCGCTCGCCGCCTGCCAATCGTGGCGAGTATTGGAAAATCCCCCTATATGGGGGAGGCATATGTCCAGCTGTGGACGCCCCATGGCTGAGAGAGAGAGAGAGAATTGATATTTATTCGAGTAACTGTAATATTGTTACTGCTTTAGCGTAATTTTTAAAGACAAAATACGTAAGTCATGGCTACAAGTTTTTTAAACGTAATCAGATTTAAAAATGTACCCAACTTGTTTACAGTTGCTTTGCATAATATGTATTTTATGTCACCTAATAACGCTGTTTCATCAAAATCAAACTCAAAATGACACAACCATGGTGGTTGTGAAATGAAATAAAATTATTTATGACTAGCGGTCCGCCTCGGCTTCGCACAGGTAAAAAATTTCAAAATTAAAAAATGTAAGGATCCCTAATTTAAAAAAAATCTAATATAGCCTATGTCACCCGGGGATAGTGTAGCTTCCCAACAGTGAGAGGATTTTTCGAATCGGTTCAGTAGTTTCGGAGCCTATTCAATGCAGATAAACAAACAAACAATCAAATCTTGCCTCTTTATAATTTTAGTATAAATTAAAATAATGTCCCTTGCGGCAAAATGAATCAAGATATTGATGATTATTTATGATAAGTAAGAAAAGCAGTCAAAATATACGCCCAAAAAATATTTTAAAAAGGTAAATTGTAAAAGTAATTCATGAAATATATTGCGTTTTAAAAAAAAACGTTTAAATTGTGTGGTTCGCTAATCTATTTTTCTTGTTAACTTATTTTGGTCCTTCAGAAAATAAATACACACATATGCTACTAAAAATATATCATTTTCTTTTGGCTTACTGGGAACTGACTGGTTTGTTAGTTAAAAAACTTTCATAACCTAAAAGAGGTTATGAAAGTTTTTTAACTAACAAACCAGTCAGTTGATTACTCCGTTGTTTATTTTATAATAGTTTTTTTTAATTTGTATCAAACTGAAAGCACATACTTTTTAGGCATTCAAGTAGATAGTAAAAAGGGGAATAAACTTTTATTAAACTACTATTTCCAGATCTCATCTTAAAGAACGCCGAGATCTTCAGTACTGTAAAAAAAAATGTACTGTGTCGTAATTTAAAGGTCGATTTTATTATCATATTGTATGATTCTTGTGGAACTATTAGCCCTTATGACAAAAGCGTAATGATAGGGCCGCACGCGAACAGTTTTTCTTATCGGTGTTGCGAGGTAAGACAAAAATATTAGTTTTTATTACACTGAATAGTTGTTGATTATCATTTTATTGCAGACTGTTTAGTCTTTAAGGGGCTGGAAATATACTCAAGTTTTATAAGTACTTCAAATGATTTCAAACTGAGTAGGTAAGTAGTTTTTATACCTAAAAAAATTACATTGGTTCAAGATGACGTGTTTAATATATATTATACATACTCATAGTTTAGCAGTATTATTATTTTATATTGTATTATTTGCTTTTGTATTATGTATTTGTTTTAACGTAACAGTGTTAATGTGCAATTAAATAATGTGTTTTTGCGAGATCAATTGTTTCCGGCAGCGCACAGGTCAAACCTATAAAAAACTTCGTAGCGACCGCGTCGATGGAATTCAAAATAGGTTTAATATTAGTACTATGACAAAAAAGGGCGCACAGAATGCATGTAGGTGTATCTACTGTACAAATATGTTTCAAATATGGCAATATAGTCTTGACTGATACAAACACTTTGCCAAAAACTTCTGATTTATCTATCTAACTGATCTTATTAGTAATTTGAAACTTACTTGCCTAATCGGCAGATTGTTCTAAGTAATGAGAAACTGTTCACCTCAAAGGTTAAGTAACTAGGGGGTGGCCTAATTTATTAACCGCATATCGATGGATCGACCATACAGAAATTAGTTTCGCCCGTATTACCTTCATTACATGATTAGAGCGGTGAAGAAAACAGTCTTGATGTTTTGAGCATAAGTCTTCAGGATTTTGTAGGAAACACATTTTTCTTGATATGAGTATATTAACGATGATTGTAACAATCTTTACAAAAAATCAAAACCTTTATTTATTTTAAAGATTTTTTCTATTTCTACTTAGTATACTACTTCTACTTAGTATATTTTAATGTTCCAAATATATTTTTCTAGCTTCGCCCCGCATTGTTCATTCATCATCTCAGCCATTGGGTGTCCACTGTTGGACAAATGCCTCCCCCAATTGGGGGGAATTGCCAATACTCGCCACGCTTGGCAGGCGGGTTGGCGAGCGCAGTATGATTTCCGATGCTCAGAAGGCGCTGCTGCCCACCTTCTGGTACGTGGTCCCTTAGCCGACTCACCTACAGTTAAATGGTACGTGGTATTCAAGGTTTTTGTGTCTTCACGTCATCTCACAAGAAAATTCAATATTTATAGGGATAAAAAGTTGCATATGCGTTTTTACAGGGATTAAGCTATCTCTATCTCTATAAGCTATCTGTAGAAGCAACAAACATACAAACGAGAAATGACCACCAAACTTTCGCCTTTATAATATTAGCGAGATACCTATATTTTATTATTTTTTAATCCACTTATTTTTCGTTACATATATACTTGATTTGTTTGACATGTTTCATAGCTTTTTAATTGTATGAGTATTAAAATTAATAATAATTTTCATACAAATTAAAATCGCAAAAGCGACAACAGGATTTCAAACCAATGTGATATTTGAGTAGAATACAAAGTGTAGCAATTTTCTGTGTGCCTAAAAATTCTCATGGCCACGGGATGCAATTAAATTTGAAATGTAATTTGATAAGTTACTTGAAAGACGTGACTGTACGAGATAAATTTTGTTGAATATTTTATAAAACTATACATAATACTTTTATAAAAACAAATATCAACATCGTCTAATCCATCTATTGTTGTTACGTCACGCCGGTTCATAATAGGTTTGAAATTTTCTTATAACTTAACTTTTACATAGATTTTCTTCGGGGTCGATCCACATTAAGCAAGGAGTATTACAGGGCTATTACCTCACTAATCTAAATTGATGGGGCGTCCGAAAAAGGCATGTTTTCATAACATTAGTAAAATCTTTCGGCGTAAAATAATATAATAAACATAAGCCTGGGTTTCATTACTTAAAGGTGAAGGTATTAAACCGCCGGACGTTATTGTAACGATTACACGATTTTACGGCATTTTTAAATTGTAGCGAAGTAAGAATCAAATTTTTATGAGGAAATTTTATTAAGTTTGTTGGTTTTACAAATTTAATGTAAATGTGTTTCATTTCTGTCTGTATCACATACATGCAGACAAACTGTCTAGAATGTGTGTGCGTACGTGTTTTGTTACTTTATATACTATATAAGTTTAAAATTCTTTGACAAAAATTATAGCGACATCATAGTAATTGTCTTACTTATTTTATGGGAATATATCTCCAGAGAACAGTTTCGAGTAAGCCAATACTTTTGGAGTAATTGCGTGATAACAGTTTGAGCTTCATCATCGATCAACAGCCACGAGAATAGTACCTAAACTGGCACTTTGCTTGGACAATGTAGGTATTAATGTTTTATTTCTTGAACGATAAAATGGCATAGATACCAGATTTTTATTACACATTAGAGAGCCGCTCGAGTAAAGTGCTATGGGTTTTCAATTTGTTTGGTGTTTTTTTTAATTTAAATTATTAATCACACAAATATTACAAAGGCGAAAGTTTGTTTGTCGTTTGTATGTTTGTTACTTCTTCACAGTGAAACGTCTGAACGGATTTGCATGAATTTTGGAATAAAGATAGCTATTACCGTGTAATAACACAAAGGCTACTTTTTATCCCGGAAAACTATAGTTCCCTTGGGGTAATTGAGGTTGCGGTAAAACTGTAGTCAACGCGGGTGAAACCGCGGGTTGAATCTACTTGTATATAGACACAAGTACTTCAGTAGTTAGATTTGCCAAGACGGCTTTTTCACCCGAGAATAGGTACCAATAAAAGAGTTATAAAGGTATAAGTTGTCGTTTATTTTGCGTAGAAGATTATTTGAAATACCACGAATGGTTTATAATTTTATTCACAATAATAAAGACATCGACTTCTGAAGGCTAGTCAACTCGGTGTTACAGATTTCCACATAGTAGATCTAAAAAGGATCTTTAATTAATAAGTCACTTTAGAGTCTTCGGGACCCTGGGTTCGAATCCTGGCAGGGGCAAACATTTGTGTGATGAGTGTAGGTGCTTGTCACGGGTCTTAGTTGTTTGTGTGCTGTGATTGTGTGTGTCCATGCCTCCCGCAACACAGGGAATCCTAATGCAGGGGTTTGAGTGTATTAAGGAAATAAAAAAATAAAAAGTTATAAAGATACTTTGGAAATTCATCTTCTAAGAAGGTAAAAAGGAATTTAAGTAAAAAGTAAAATAAGAATTCATGATTTTTTCAACCCGATGCAAAATTTTTTCTTCTCAATTCGAATGTATGTTTTTTTTATATATGTAACGCGATCAGTCCTCAAATTATAAACCTATTTTGATCATTCTTTTTTGTTTGGTCGATCATACTTCAGGGGGCATATGAATTTTATTGAAATTGATTTAGCGCTTTTTGAGAATATCAACATAAACCAAAATATATACACACCCAGAAAATGGTTTGGTTTGTGGTTCTCTAAAGCAAAATGTTTTGTTTAATTATTTGACGGAAGTGAAAGTTTGTTTGAATAGTTTTTAAACGGTATGTATCTCTGTATAAGAGGTACAGAGGTACATATAAAAACATATAAAAATATTTAAAAAATAATAGTAAAGCTAACATTGAACATTTATTTCAAAAGCTGAGAAATAGAAGGAAAAATTCACGTCGGCCTTTACATGGGTTGCCATTCTTGGAGTTCTTTTTCATTTGACAAACATCATCATTTGACATATGACATGCCAATATTTAGACAAATATCTTTTTCATTGAACTCGGCGAGAACGAATTGGAATATCCCGAATTCAATCTCCTTTCGCCATCCTTAAAAATAATTTGTAAAGTTGGCCGCCCTGCTCTGCGCTTTCTGGCCAATTAGAAGGAACTAACATGTTCCAGCAAAATATTCCTTTTTTGGTCATAAAATATAGTAACAACTACTCTTTTTATTTTATACTTTACTCAGAACGGAACGAAAATTTGTAATTAACTATATAGCAAAGCAATTACTTAGCGACAAGTTTTTTAATGTTCCAAATTCTCAACTATTCAAATCCTGTTAGAGTCCATTGACACGTCGGATTTTTTATCGATATGGTACATATCTATTAACAAATATCAAACAATCAACAGATACGATGAAGTCCTTTAATTGTCACAGTCATGTGAGTCGAACTCATTGGCGATCAATTATCCACAATTTGAATCACTTGCTGACTAGCATGACAACTAGATCATACAAACGTATTCAAAAATATTCAACCTGTATTTCAATAAACTAAAGTCGAAAATTGTGTAAAATCTATATTAAGACTGAAACATATAGCTGGTATTGTTACACTAATTGCACAGAGTAGTGAAATTTTAACAGCCATTTTGTGTCGATTGTTTTAGCAAGAAGTAGATATTTTATTTGTTATCGACATTGGTTGTCCCGGATTCAAACTGCTTTTAAGCTGATAATGAAACAGCTAAGATTGTTATTAAATTGCGTATTTCTTAGTTGTTGGCCAGAAGTTAAACTCTTGTCTTATTTGAAAGTCAGTGACTGATATCACACTAGACTAACCTAGCATAATGATTGCCACTGACAAGTAGCTGATGGTAGATAAAATATTTTTAAAAGGTATTTAGTTGTTAAGCAGGTACTCCAATTATTCTATTAAAAGTTGTGAATTGCTGCACTATCGCATCATCACATTCATCTAATAATAGCCGCAAGTTTGAAGAAAACAATAACAATGAAATCTAATTATCTATATATAATGTCAGTATATTTTGACTTGTATTAGTACCTAATCTTATGTTGTGATTTTTTTGCCATATAATATTTACCGAAAACGATAGTGGGCAGAACATAATCAGTTATTTATTTAAAAACACTATGTAGTATTTCTCCTTTACCTACTCTACACAAAATTAGTACAGATTGACCATTAAAACCTGTCACAGATTCATATGTTAATGACCCTATAAACGCACACATTTAAACACACGCACACACACGTGGTTACGAACAATCAGCACCAATCAATAAGCTATTGGCATGCTTAATAACTACCCAAGGCTGGCAAGCGGTTGTCACAGGCAATAATTGGTACTGGCCGATAATAATTGGCCACCAGCTATAACAGATGGAATAATTAAAGAGATCTATTGAACTACTAGTGGAATCATTGACGTATGCAATGGAAACGGCTTCTTTGACGTTCGTAAACTTACATCAAAAATAACATTTCTTTTGTTTTTCATGGAATTAAAATCAACCTATATTATTAGCCGTTGGACATAACTACATCTGACCTACACACGCCGGTGCCTCTTTTCTCATTCCCACTTGAGAAATATTTTAAAAAAAACACAATCTAGTCGTCGCTCTTGGTCAAATCTGACACAATTACTTTACAATTCTAGTAACCTAGTTCTCCTCTAGCGGTCTCCCCATGTCAGCTATATGATATCCTCGGCTGCACATATGCCTCTCCCATTGATTTCTATCAGACCACCAGCCGCTTCCATCAGACCAGATGGAAATGTCCCGCAAACTTTGCAGGCCATTATATTATTATTATTTATGTATTAGTAAATAAAATACATTATGTCGTCATTCCCCCTTCCAAAAACGCTGTCACTAACACCATTAAAAGCTCAAACATTGTTCAGATGGAAAGTTTTTCAGTTTATTCTTATTTCCAGCCTTAGTAGTTAGCCTAGTTAGTCTTTTGGTGACCTCTGTTTGGAGCTTCTAGACTCAACGGTTTAAGGTGTGCATTGTTGCCAGTCAGTGACTCAACCAGTTAGCGCTAAAATTACCTTATGTATTTTAATATTTTTTTGAGTATCAAAGCAAAGGACCTGCTTATTAGCGATACTTATCTACGTTGTTATCTTTCAAGATAACTTTGGCTCCTCAGATTATTCTTATCACAAACAATATAATTATAGCAGTTTTCAACAGTACTTTCCAACTGTTTTCGCAGGAAAAGTATTATACTTTTTCTCAAATAATAATTCCACTGGTATACACAGCACATCATCTCTAATTTGTCAGTCACAGTAAATAATGTATGAATACACAAAAAATACATTACAGTCAGGATGGATATGCCTATTTACCTATACATTCCTGGGGGTGGGCAGATATCACAGACTTCCACATATTACGCATCTGGCACATTTCTGTTGGTTCTTTCCCTCTCATCATGTATTCTTTATTTTATTTAACTTTTTTATCGTCATTCATGAACAATAATTGCTTTGAATGCATTAGACCACCTGGAATCTGGCCCACGCATGTTCAAATGTTTAATAAACCATAGAAGTAAGGAACTTCACTCTTGACCAACGACTGTGCTCAGATGTTAATAAAACGAAGTGTATTTTAGTTATTTTGACAGTTCTAAGCTGTTTATAACAAGTTTGACACACGGTTGCTACGTGTGACGGTTAATATGTTTATAGCAAGCTGTTTTTGTATCAATCTTCTCATTGTAAACTCTAAGGCTTTCACGGCCGGCGTTGCATGTTGTATGTATTGCTTCCGGGCTGTTTGGCCGTGGTCTATGTGAAACTTTTGTTCCAGACGTTTCGTCGATCACTGCGGTCGACATCTTCAGTGGTTCAGGTCCGAGCGGCGACAAGAGCGTAGAACTCTCCTCCGCGGCGTCTTCTCTGATAATGAGATGACACTGAAGATGTCGACCGCAGTGATCGACGAAACGTCTGGAACAAAAGTTTCACATAGACCACGGCCAAACAGCCCGGAAGCAATACATACAACAATCTTCTCATTCATTATTGTTGTATAGTTTGCGTGTTAACTTGTTGAATTACAGTCTTGTATAATTTGGTGCCATGTGCGGAAACCATTGATTGCTTTTAATATGTTTTTATTTACTTTATTTGGCGAGGTTACAGATATAATTAGAAAATATTTTAACAAATTAACTTGTTAAAGCCAATAACAATCTACAGATAGCAAATGAAGTGTGTATAATTATAAATGTTTAATGCCTTTAAATAATTATTATTTCATTATTTCGCAATTGTCTTGAAGTTGTACAAATGTTAAGCAATTAGTAATTGATAAAATACATTTAAGAAATTATCTTTGTAAATTATCATGGTTTTGCTAGCTCCAGAGTGGCACGCTGATTTAAAAAGCCGTATGTCTCTAGTAGACGCCATCGCGCCCACGTTTTTGTGAAACTTTACAACTTGATTTGTGATGTATGAGATTAAGTATTGCTTGAACACTGTGCTATTATATTGACTTCGTTTAATTTACCTCTAGTTTCAGCAGGACTTCGTTAAAATATGAAGCCTAATCTCTTTGGGTAGTTATTTAGTATTGACTATTATATAGTAGTTGACTGGCCGGTTGGCGCAGTTGGTAGCACTGTGCCTTCTGAGCCGCTGGTCCCGGGTTCGATTCCCGGACAGGTCAAACATTTGTATGTATGAACATGTCTGTTTGACCTGTGTCTGGGTGTGTATATGTATAAAAAAAAAGTATATATATAAGTATGTATTTAAGTATATATATCAGTCATTAGGTTACCATAGTACAGGCTCTGCCTAATTTGGGATCTGAAGTCCTTGTGTGAATGTTTTCCCATATTATTATTATTATTATTATTAGTATGAAATTCCTTATTTATTACTTAGAGATCTAGTTTGTTATTTGGTTTGATGGTCAAAGACGATGCTGTCGACAATGATATCACAAATAATATAGAACATCGTATTGTACCAGTGAAAAACATTTAGGGACAGTTTCGTTATGCACTGTCGAAATTGTTGTGACATAATATCTTCAAACTTAAGGATCTTAAGGATGGATCAACCTAAGGAACTTAAGGTAGCTTTTGTGAATTAAGCTATGATTTTCTTTAAATATTGACAAAGTAGCCAGACCCCCTGTTTGCGGCATATACCTACTTATAAACACTCACTTATTTTTATAGTTAACTCTGAATTTCAACAGTTCTTAGTGCATAGTTGTCATAAAAATACCCACTGCTTTTTATCGTCTATATATTATCCATATATTTCAGTTTTTGACCATGCTACCAACGACCTTGCTTAAATAACTTCTTTAAAATATAATATAAATATATATAATAAACAAGTATTTTATAAAGTGTCAAATAATTTTTAATGTAACCGTGAAATGTTGCCTCGCTCGTATCAATGAGAGTTCTTTGACTTTACTCCAATCACTTCATTTTTTATTCGTGTTAGTAACCCTTTTTTTATCTTTTTTTCAATATTTATCTTACCTTTATGACAATTTTATTAAGGCCAAGGCGGTGCCTACGCAGCGTGCATCTTATTCATTAATACGATGAATGAATGTGTGGTAGGACCACTTGTTATTCCTGTTACTTATGTTTCCTTTTTTTGAATAACGCATCTGCACCCACATATATACACACAAACATGTTACGTATAGAGACTTTTTAAAGCTCGTTCGTTCGTGCCTTGAATATTAGAACTGTATTAAGATTGATAAAGAGATGTTGTTTTAACTTAAAGTTTTTTACATAACGACGTCCTTTGCAAATTAGGTATTACATACAGATTCTTCATATACATCATCATCTCAGTCTCAGGATGTCTACTGCTGTACATAGGCCTCCCCTATTGATTTCCACAAAGACCGGATGGAAGCGGCCCGCATCCAGCCCTCGTCTGTTCACCTTGTCGGTGGCCGTCCTATGCTGTGCCTTCCAGTCCATAGTCTCCATTCATTATAGAGTCAGCCTTATGCAGTCCAGTTGTGATTCTTATACTTTCTGTACACAAAATTATGTGTACATTGCAGTAGCACGTGTTCCACAGCTTCGTTTTCCTACATGCTAATATCCTCTTTCGTCCATCTCGAACTTTCTTCCGACATAGCGGAGTATTTATGGCTCCCGTCTTGTTAAAATGGTAGGTAAGGTTGAAGTAACCTGTGACTAGCCCTACCAGTACACGAAGATCCTATCGTTGCAGGTCTAGTAAGTTGATCATCGAGCATTGAGCTCGTCTGTTCACCTTGTTGGTAACGTTGCGTCAAGTACATCTTACGCTGTGCCCCGGTCCCCGCCACTAGAAAAGTCTTTCTTCTTCTTCTTTTAGGAGTGCCATCTTGTAACGAATGTCGGCGATCATCAAGGCGATTTGTACTCTTGACACAGCAAATTTGAACAGTAAATGGGTGCTTTTGTTGAACCACTGGCGTAAGTTCTTTTTAATCCTATTAGCCATCAATTCTACAAGATATGTGCCCAATATCATCTCAACTTACAACATGAAGGGCTATGTTTACTATCATTTTTCTCTTGATCTCGTTGAACCTAGCCTAATGCTCTCATTATCCCGCTGTGCTACTTAGCTTACTTACAATGGCCATATTTTAATGAATTTTGTAAAATATATACCTAAAGCTCAGAATGAAAAATATAACTTTGTGTATAATAATATAAAATCAGGAATGGAGATCCGTAGGAGAACGACAGTTATCGACATAGCTCAGTGGATAAGCAAGTTGAAGTGGCCACATGGGAGGGCACATAGCTCGACTGATGGCCATAGGAATCGAAAGGTTCTGAAGTGGAGACCACAGACAAATAATCGCAGCGTCGCAAGGTGGACAGATGACCTGACCAAGATCATATAAATAGGCTGGATGCAAGCCGTATCCCACCGGTCCTGCTAGATTGGTGGGGGAGACCTATGTCCAGCAGTGGACGTCCTATGAAAGTCTGAAGAGCTAACAAGAAAGTGTGACGTGTTAAAGTTTCGTGGACCATCTATGTGTATATGATATGTAAAAGGTTTGCAGCTTTCATTGTACAGAAGTTTGCATCGTTTCTACAGAAACATAAAAAATAGAAGACCCTGGCTCTTACTACTATTTAAACTGTAACTTGCTTCATAAGTCGGTACTTTAATGGAACTATATACTCCTGAGTGGTTTTTACTAGCTACTTTATTTTTTAACACACAAGGCCATAACACGTTTCTTCGTTATCTTTACGGATCTGTGCGCGGGCGCATCTTTGAAAATTATTTCATTATACGCGGCAGTAACAAAGGTAGCACGTGACTATTTACTAAGCATCCTTGTTGGGTTTACGACCCATATGACGTCTTCACTGATATTACACTAAAAATATAAGAAATTGTCTGCTGAAATAATATCACGGATCTCGATAACATATTAATTAATTGAGTACATTAACATTTGATTTTTTTTTAAAGTAATTAAGGAAATATCTTGATAGATATTTCATTAATTATCAGACATCCGTCTTCAACTTTCGCAAATCGAAATGTGTGTTGTAATTAGACTATCAGGTGACTATGCCTTTTGACCTTTGCTTCTTACGGGATCAATTGTCATTGTGTATGTTCACCGATGTCTTCACCCGCAACTATAATATAATATCGATGAGGTATGTGTAGCACTTTTCAGTTATTGCAGTGGAACTAAAAACAAGTTGTCCGATTTTGATGAAATTTATGGGACCACCACAGAAGTATACTATATCGAATAAAAAAAGAATCATCAAAATCAGTTCATAAACGACGAAGTTATCCGCGAACACCATCATCATCATCAAAAATGTATATATATATATATACATTTTTGATGTGTGTTCGCTGTGTTATATATATATATATATATATATATATATATATATATATATATATATATATATGGTCGAATTGAGTAGCCTCCTATTTTTAAAGTCGGTTAAAAAACAGATTTTAAAAACATGCAAAGGTGCCCAAGAATGTGGGATTAAGGTGTATTAAGTACAAACAGATCTAATTGTTATTCAACCCACGCGGCCGCGCCTTAGCCTTCAAGAATGCATTAAAAATTATTACTGCAAACCCTTTTTCGCACGGGAAATATTATCATGTACCTACTTAAATAATCGAGGTAGGAAAGGACGAAGAGCATCGTCACGGTGACGTCATCTGTTCGGTGAATGAACTTATTGCCAAGAATCACCAAACAAATTCTAACGTAGACGTAGTTTCAAACGTTGATTGTCCACAGACATAATATATAGGGTATATATGGTTGTGGACAATCTCAATTCCTCGACATAAGCCTATATTTCCTCAAGAGCAGTATTCTAGCAATACTTCTTGTATTTAATAAATGATATATGGCATCTTCACTACACACATGCGAAAAAGATTGCACGTCCATAAATCGCTAATAAAGACTTTAAGTCCTAGCGTCTCTCTCCTCAATGCGGAGGACCGTGACCCGCTCCATGGAGATGCGATCCGGATCTGTCTTCAGTCCCCCATTGATTTTCACAAGAATCGGCTGGAAGCGGCCCGCATCCAGCCCTTACCTGCGATCTTAGTCAGGCGTCTGTCCACCTTATCGGTGGCCGTCCTATGCTGCGCTTGCCCTTCCATGGTCTCCATTCAAGAACTTTTTGGCCCAAACGGCTATTATTTTGTATATGGAAGTTAAAAATAGTTTCGCTTTTTGGCAAGAAAAAAAACCTTAATACGTTTTGAAAAATCTGATGAGCGCTACTTTACGCCCCATAATATTATCCCCTCTCCAAAATTGAATGAACAACTTGCCAACCGTTAGCATGTATGTTAATCTGAACGCAACCGCGATGCCCTAATCCCTAATTGAAACGCGTGGAATCCTTTGTTCTTTGTATGAATAGATTAAAGCAAAAGGGATAAACTTATAATGAGATAACTTTAAGATTGCTTTTGTTCTAAGACTGGTATGAATAAAATTAAGTGGGTAGGAGTTTATGTGAGGTATATTATAGGTATACTAGTTTTATTACGATATTATAATACCTAGTTTATGAGTCTGGTGCATAAAAATGGTTATTAAAACACAAGTGAGTTTAAAAATAGAACATTCATTTATTTTTGCTGCCAATTTGTGCTTGCTTTGTAGTGCATGCCCATACGTTATAGTTATAGATCTCACACTGAATTTTAGGCGCCATTACTTAACAATATTATCATTTCAGCCCTAGGATGTCCACAGCTGGACATAGGGCTCCCCCATTGATCGCCATAAGAACCGATTGGAAGCAGTCCGTATCTCTTTCTGCGGTCTTAGTCAGGTCTTCTGGCTTCTTCGGTGGACGTCATGTGCTGCGCTTGCCAGTCCGTACTTTCCACTCGAGAACCTTTCAGTCCCAACGGCCATCAGCTATCCGAACTATGTGCCTTGACTACTGTCATTTCAACTTTCAAATCCATTGGGTTAAGACAGTGACTTTCATTTTTCTACGGATCTCCTCATTTCAGATTCTATCGCGTAGAAAACCCTGAGCATAGCCCTCTCCATACATGGCTCGCTGTAAATCAGAGGTTATCTAGAACGCCCATAGTTTGCGATTACGTTTCGGATCCTTATGACATCAAACATAATGAATAAGAGTTTATATATAGAAATCTATGACGAACGACGTACATAACCGGTTTTTTTAAACAAAAGCCGAATCAATTCAAATTCCTGACAAGATTCACACATTATATTGGTCCTATTGTGATGGGAGAAGAGTAGATATATGATTATAATATTACTTCGCTAGTCATCCACTTGGTTGATAATGTATCACCAATTTCTGATCCAAAGCCTAAAAGCTTTGGGGATCAGAAATTGGTCTGTCAACTGACGAATATTATTGGTCTGTCGACAGCCTTATGTAATCGCATACGAGCTTAATACGACGATCTGCATAGGTGTTGACACACATAAATAAAGGTTCTTTCATATACATACGCACACATGTGTGTGTATATGAAGGAACACCACCCCCACTCACACCCAATGTAATGTATAATGTAACCAGAACAAATTATTAATTTATCACATCGACGAGAGTCCAGAAATTCATTTTACGGGATTTCACGAGCCAAGTTTTGGAACTAAAAAAGTGATACCTACTGAATTAATGGTTTTTATTTATGTTTTCTGAAAGTTTTTAATTAACGGTAGTGTGAAGTTTAATATAGAGCTACGTTAAGAATATCAACATAAATAATTTTTGCTAATCGTCTCCGTTATTGCAAAATTCAAACTAGCCTTGGATTTTTCTTCATAATTTCTAGGTAGAAATTGTCTTGTTATAATTTCGTCGTCAAAATACACCAGCCAACTCTAAATCATAATTTAATTAATTCTATCCACGAGAGAGGCTCAAAAGCAGTATTTGAAGTACCTATCAAAGTGTTTGACGTTCGTGCACCGATGAACCAATAAACAACTGAACTAACGATTCGTACCGTCGGAACACTGATATTAATGCTTCGTGACGACCTGTGACATGCCTTCTGCTTATTATGATCGCCTAGTTAAGGCGAACGATGAAGTATAGATGTTGACGATAAATTCAAACAAAATTTCTAAGTAAATATTCGTAAGTTTTAAATAAAATACTCTACATTTTAGTCTTACAATCGGATTTAGTTAATAATGATGACACATATTAGTTACCACTCCCACGTACACTTTTCCCAACCATAAATGTATGAAGAAATCCAAATCGTTTATTTTTTGTATAAACACGTATTTGTGATGTTATTAAAAGCCTTCATTCGAGTTAGTTATAGTACAGAAGTACTTAATATTCGCGTCAGCAAGGCGGCACTTACACGTGCGTCATGGGCTTTATACGTGGATTGTGGAAATATGGATATGGTAACCACAGAAATATGCTTTGAAATTCTCTCTCAATTTTTAAACGTTCATTGGGCATCTGTTTGCGACTAAGTTCAGCAAGGATTTATTGCAGTAATTTACTTCAAAACAACTAACTAAAATTTTAACAAGGGTAAGGTCTGTTTTCTGTCAGGTGTTAAGTTTTTACATGTGAGATGGTTTGGCTAAGTTGTTAGTGGATTCTTTTGAGCCATCGACTGACTGCATCAGTTATTAGCATTTATACAAATATTAATGTTACATAACGTAGCTATTAATATAATACGTAACACGTAGGTATAGTTCACGTTCTAATACAAGCCGATTTCTATGCTTATTAATAAGTATGTAGTATTTTAATGAATTGTTAATCGATCACCGTTACTCATGGATATTTGTAGCATTGGGAAACACGCTGATCTAGGCCATGACTCAAAGAAACATATTCGACTAATATAGCACAAATTTATACCTAGCCGATTAGCAACTGAATATATTTTCAAGACCGACTCTTAATACCTTAATAAGTTGTTTGCTTATCTAAAAATTTTATAGAAAAATCGTACCTTATGGTATTAGTGATTAGTATTTATGTAACAAAATACTTCTTTTAGAAGTTAGCACTTTTATATATCTTGTTAACTGTAGAGCCTTGTAAATGACTCATCTCCATTTATTTTACTGTTATTTTATCATTACAGCTGTAAACCACCCGAACATAATAAAATAAAATAAAATGAAGTGACCTTTATGATTTACTAACTATCCCCGTTGGCTTCACCTGAGTGAACTACGGTTTTCCGGCTTCCTATATTGTCCCACGGGACCTGTACATTTTCTGGGATAAAAGTAGCATATGTATTAATTCAGATGTACGCTATTTACATTTCCAATTTCAGGCAAATCCAATTAGCCGTTACAATGTGAAGAAGTGACAAGCATACGATAAACAAGTTATTAATGTATTGGTGTATAGTAGTGTGATTGGTGAGATTATTCAACCTTTCAACCAATAAGAAGCATAAGATAATAACCAAGAAGCGTGTACAATTTTGTTACTTTTCACACATAGATATAGAACAGTATATATATTTTACAGCATTAGTATATATATATAAAATAAATAAAAATTTTTTCATTAACTAGACTTAGAATTATTTTTAAAGTATAGTTTATTTTGATTGGATAGTACTAATTTATTCCTACTAATTTTAAAAAAATCTTCATTTGTTTTTCTGATCTCACAGCTACGTTTCAGATGCCGCATCTCTATATCCATAGTTCCATGTTACAAACATTATTCATGCGTCTCGCTATTTGTATTAGTTACAAATGAACGGTTACCGAAATAATTTAAATGCTAATTCAATAATTAAGCGGGCCCGCCCGTAACCGAGCGTGCTCAGCCAACCCATTCAATCGATGGAACACTACTGTTTTAGTGAATCATGAATTTTGAGTTGGATTTTGATGAGCAATGTTTTACTTTCCTGGAGCACCTTTCAAATGAGTTTGAATTTATTACGGAATGTAGGTACGTGTTTTGTGTTTTTTCATGGTACTTTATATCCAAAGTTTTACTTTTGTTTTATACTGTATAATCTTTTGACCGCTATCTCACTTGATGGTCAGTGACGATGCGGGCGAAGATGTTATCACGCTAGACCTAGAATGCTCACTGGCTCTGTTTGGTATTAAATACTGATTGAGACTTAATTTCTAATACGTTTAACTTTATCGCCACTTATATTTAATTTGATGTTAACCATTAACATTTTAGGGAAATTTAAAATTAGTTGTATTTATATACAATCACTAAGTATCGTATTTACTTAAGATTTTAACTTTAGGTATTTACCTACATTAAAAATCTTAAGTTAAGAAGTAAGGTTCTGTGATTTGTAGATAATTTATGCCACAATAATCAAATGATTATTGTGGCATAAATAATCTACAAATCAGAGAAATTTCGTTCTGCATGTTTGAACAATATTAAACATTCCAAATTCGTGTCAGATACCATGTTAATATTTCTAAAGCCACTTTTGGAGTAGGTAAATTAGACGCAAACCACAAACAGCTCAGATCAAATTACTCAACTATCCGTCTCTCTATTAGCGTCAAAAGTCGGCACCTCGTTACACCGAAGCGGGAATAAATACATTAAACTCGTTCGGACTGAGTCGCGGTAGCGAATTAGTCGGCTCTTTGTGCAATCAGGCGAGCCCTTCGCGCCCTAATGAATATGAATACGGGTGAATATGCTTCGTGAACACCACCCGCCCGGCGCAACTCATTAAACTAACCGTATTTTACACTGTAGTGCAACAAAATGTTGTAACTTACAAGTTAATACATCTGATATGCCACAGAATATATCTCATTATACATATTACTTGTTGTTGGGGAACATCATAAATTTAAATTACATTGCATATCCTAGTGTGGAGACCAGCGAACAATTACATCGTTTGGGAAGTAGATATATATATATATATATACATATATAATATTATTATAAGCTGAGTTTAGTTATGATACCTTATTATTAGTATTAAGATGCCTTGGTCTAAATAAATTTCATTTCTTTTCATATGAAAAGTTGGTTATAAGCTTTTTCATTTTACTATAAGTTGCGGACGTATATGGAACCAATAACTTTCTACGTAAGCAAGTTGCACAGGTTTGTGATAGGTAGGTGAAGACAAAGGTAGGTACGCAAGTATAAAAGATATTGTTATAAAATAACAATTAATATAATATATAAAAGGTTATGTGGAAGGTATTTTCGATAAGTATGAACAAAAAAAATACAACACTTGTAAATAAGCTAAGTAACAAAAACTAAATGTTATAATTATTAGGTTTTAGTAAATAAAGTATATAAAGATAACGAAGCTACGTTGATGAAAGATAATGTTTTTAATGTGATGTTTTTTGCATCTTGTGAATAAAGTATTCTGTAATTCATATTAGTTTATTTATGAGGTATTAAGTCACGGGAAGTAGGTTTTCGCTTAAAAATATCATTAAGTCTGAATGTGTAGATCTATATGTGTACCAGGATATTAAAATATTAAGAATAAGATAAAATGATTCCAATTAAGTCACTGTCATGCAGCGCGATTATGTAAGCGACATAAGTATATATAGCTTTACCAATTTAGCTTAAATTACGGTTTAACTTACGTTACTTACCATTTGCTAAATAGATAATTTTGAATATTTTCAGTTTATTTGTATTATGTCTTACATGTCTTAAAACTTAAAAACACCACTCATAAGAGAAGTTCATAATTATTTTTTTCCACACACTCACACCCCTGCACTAGGATACCCTGTGTCGCGGGAGGCATAGACACAATGTCGATTGAACAAACTTTAATTTCTTGTGCTAATTTATTAGTGAAGAAATATTTACCTACAAGAAATCATATTTTACCTTTACCAAAACTTCTCGATAACGGTAAATGTGACTGAAGTGTGTCTCACACCAGAAAAAAGGAAGTAAAAATTATTAAAAATGTGGTAAAAGTATTTTTTAGCTAGTTAGGTTAGGTTATATTTGAAGTACATTTTTGTAATATTTTAAATCTAGACGCATCAGGATTTTTCCCTCCTTTCTGCCTGTAAACACTCGCGAGCCTCTGTAATGTCATCGGGACCTGTTAAACCCTTAAAATAAGATCGTCAGTTACAACTTGTACCTAACTGTGTAAGATACGGTCACCTTACAGTTATGAATACGCAAATTCGGCTCTATAACAGTGAGAACTAACTACTGTCTGTACAATTAGAGTGGCTGTGTGAACAACATTAAATAATATGCTCAACATTTGTAACTCTTGATTACAAAATGCATTTTTATAATTTGCATGTATTTAAATATAAAATTAACCTCTAAGCTGCGAAGAAAATATTACATTGAAAAACTATCCAAAATGTTCCAAGAATAGTATTACACCGCTCAAATAATAAACATTTATTAATTAGAAGGTACAATAATTTTCCTAATTACCTACCTATTACTTTCGAGTACCCGCCTGGCTAGCTACCACCCTTAAGTTTGAAAAACTGTCACCAAACACATAGTGTGTTCAGGCAGCGGTGCTTGAGAGCCAGTAAGCATCCTAGGTCAAACGTGATAGCATCTTCGACCACATCGTCACTGACCATCAAGTGAGATAGTGGTCAAACGCTAGATATATACAGTATAAAAAAAAGATATAACAACATAAAAAAACCAATAAAAATACTAATAATACGTAATTAACAAAATAATGATCACATGTGTAACAAAATAATGATTACATGTGTAACAAAATAATGATCACATGTGTAACAAAATAATGATTACATGTGTAACAAAATAATGATCACATCTGTAACAAAATAATGATTACATGTGTAACAAGATAATGATCACATGTGATAATTATTGCCATTAAATCTAACACAATACAAGTCCTATAAAGGTGCTCCTTTATAAGACGTGTATTGTGTTATATTTTTATTTTTTTTATTCACTATAGACAGGTTAGATGAATCGATAAGAGCTTTACAACGTGATAATGCTGCCAGCATTTTGGGAACTTTGTCCACTGGTAGCATTTTAAAAGATCAGTTTATTAATATTATTATAGTTGCAGATATAGAAAAACATATCGATAAGTTGCATAAAACATATCGACAAATGAAAATATATAACCTCCTGTTTTATGAGTCAGTGTATTAAAATGAAAAAAATATCAGAATCCCAGTAATGTCTGATATGGCATTAAACCGATGGTACTGACGTACATTTATTAATAGCACCCCGCGGTTACACCCGCGTGGATTACGTTTTGCCACTACCTTAATTATCCCACGGGAACTATACTTTTTCCGGGATATAAGTAGCCTGTGTTTTATTCCAAGGTCTAACCAATCCCCATACCAAATTTCATCAAAATCAGAACAGCTGTTTGAGCGTGAAGGAGTTAAAGAGATTTTTTAATTATTTGCTTATCCCACAGTAACAGCAATTATTTTCGAAATGAAAAGTAGCCTATGTCTATCTAGGGCTTGAACTATTTTCATACCAAATTTTATCGAAATCGGTGCAGCCGTTTGAGTGTGAAGGAGTAACAAACATACACACTTCAATATTTACATAAATACAGGCTTTCGCCTTTATAATTTTATTGGGATTAAAATTGTGGTTAGTTGTTGGCCTGTTGGCACGTCTTAACAAAAGTTTCTTGTGAATTTAAGTTGATGCCTATCTAAAATGTAATGAGGTTATCGTGCTCTTCATCTGAACACACATGTATCATAATAGTTAGTAGCTACGCGACGTTTTCTAGTTTTGGTCTCCACTTGAGAAACTCTCGACCCCATGGTCAACCTCTGCGTATTCCTCGCTGCCCCTTTGTTCATCAAAATTCACAGATGCATTTTTTTTTAAGCTCACGGGATTGGGTATTCGTATTGAGCGGTGTTTCCGTTACGTATGGCGGTTTCTATTGCGTTTGTACAAACACGTAATCGACCCATCACTTTCTACGGAATTCTAGCAGTTTTTTACCGCCCGCGTCGATATGCGATTCTACGATATGCGATTCTGCGATGCCTTAATCTACATAAGTGCAGTCTCTGTGACATGGTCATTATCACTATCGCACCTTATAACTATCGACACTAAAGACAGTGGCAAAAATAAAAACCAATATCATCATCTCAGCCCTAGGACGTCCACTGCTGGACATATACCCCCCCCCCCCCCCGCCCCCCCCATTGATCTCTACGAGGACCGTTTGTAAGCGGCCCGCATCCAGTTTATAAACAATAAAAAATTAAACCAGACTAAATCGTTAATAAATGAAAAAGAAATATTTTAAATACTACAGCTTAGACTAATTTTATAACTGGTTGTATAATGTTAGTACATTATAAAATGGGATTATCAAGCTGAAGTGCTAGTGGGCAGGGCACAAAGCTCGAGGAACTGATGGCCGTGGGGTCGCAAGGTTCTCGAATGGAGACCACGGACTAGCAAGCGCAGCATAGGACGGCCACCGACAACGTGGACAGACGACCTGACTAAGATCGCAGGTTGAATGCGTGTCACTTCAATCAGATCTTATGGAACTCAATGGGGGCGGCATATGTCCAGCTGTGAACGTCCTATGACTGAAATGGTGATGAAAATGATATGAAATTCGTTAATTTTTCTCCAAAGTTATTCTTTACACGATTTGTCCATGTATTTTACCCAGCTTCAGTATATCTAAATAACTAAAAGCGACAACCTTACGTTTTGACGAAACACCTTATTTTTTTGGAAGATCTGTACATGTTTTATCTTAATTGCCATATGCACTCATCCTAGACGCAATTTCATTTAGTTTCTGTTTATTTCTGAGTAATGACTTAATCTTCTAACACACATCTATGGCTTGGACGTGTCCACCCACACTGTGGATGTGAGGTGATCTCCTTAATGTTGTGTTCTGTTTGTGAATACATTTTAGACAAAACTAGTCTTGTCTAATAAAGATTTGGCAGTTCAAAGAAATGCCGCAATGTGTCTGTTATCTTATTCTTAGATCATGACATTTAAATCTTCCATGCTATAATTCTTTTTATGCCAAATTTGTTTTAAATTAGAGCTCGATTTCAAAGTTGTATTCATTATTATCGGACTCCCAATTTCAGTACAGGAATATATTTTGTGGGCAAGTTTTGTATAGAATCATCAGCTGTTATGTTAAATACCTGCGCACGACATTTTTATACTCGTAGGTAATGCTAATTCTTACATGGGTCACCCACATAATTATAGGCTTAGCCTAGTTTGGGGCCCGTTGGGAATTTTGCTATCAGGTTGCATTTTTTATCTTATATATTCTATTTTCATATTTTCATCATGTGTGTGTGATCTAAGGTGTAGTCAATGTCATCCACAGCATGGTGGTAGCGTATTTTCCAGTGCCTGCCTGTCTAGGTAGATACCTCAAGATTGATTATCTATAGGTATATTTATATAGTGTTATATATTTCATGTTTATGAACTCGTTACTGAAGTACAAAACAATATATATTATAATGTGTAAAATGGGCGGCCTTATCGTTTCCTAGCGATCTCTTCCAAAAAACCTCGCGATGGAAAAATTAAAGTGTTAAAAAAATAGGTATTTACTTGTTTTAATTAAATAACTCTAATTGTAACAGAACATCAAATACTAATATCGAAATTTACCAATACAGATTCCATTAAACACACCAAAACCGCTAACAAAGAAATGGAAAACGGATTCCCAGACGAGCTAAAGCCTCTAGTAATCCTTTAGCCGGTCCCGTCAGCGGTTCGCGGGAGACATTTGCAATATTCTTAAAAACATTCGGCTGGGGTCGATTCGACCCCGATCGACTCTCCGATATTGTAGGGAATTTGCAATTTCTGTAATAAGTTTTAGCGCTTCGGATATGAGGAAAAGAAAATGTCATAGAGCAGAAATGCGAATGTATAACGCATCGAAATGTAACTATAGAACGTAATCTACACATACGAGTAAAAAAAATATGTAGCGGCTTAATAGGGTACCGATGGAATTACAGAAGCTCGCGGGTGTTTACAGGCAGAAGGGGCGGGACAAATCCTGATGCGTGTTGATTTAAAATATTACAAATATGTACTTTAGACCACGTCCCGTACCTACGTTATGTCTAAAATACAACTAAAATTACTTATCACATTTATAGACTTATTAATTTAATTTCTTCTGGTGTAAACCACAGTTCAAGTCCATGACGTTAACTTCCGAGAATATTTGATAAAAGAAAAATATAGTCGCTAAAAAATATTTTTTCACTGATTAGTTAATTAACGAAATCTAATTTTGTTCAATCAGAGTTTACCTTCATGAACTTTTCTGATAAGTGGTATTTTTTAACAGTTTATCAGACACGTAGAACTTTCAACAAAATAAGCTGCAAGCACTAGAAATTGCCTATTTAGCAATAGCCTTAATTGGGTTTCGGATATGATAGTATTTTTCTGTGTATCTTATTTTTGAACCACTTTTATTTTTAATTACACTGTTGCCCTCGCTCTAGGATTATCTATGTCGCGGGAGGCATTGGCACAAACAATCAAATCAAGCACACAAACATCCAACACTTGGGATGGTTAAAAGAAAGGTAAAATATTTTAAGAGATTTTATTGTGTATCGCATTAACGCTATGCTAGGCAGAACTTCAGTTCAAATATTTGAAGGAAAAAAAACGGCTGCTATAGCTTAGTTGGACAAAGCGACAGGACGGTATTCTGTAGTCGTGGGTTCAAGTCCCACTAGCAGCCGATTTTTTTCCTTCAAATATTTGAACTGAAGGTAAAATATGTTAACTTAATTATTGCGAAGCTAAACATCCCGTTTTCAACCTTTACTGTTGTAATTATGTCTTTATTAGATCTCGTTATAGCACATTTGTAAAAGCACCATGATGATTATTCAATTGTCACGTTGCAATAGCGCCAAAAAACATTGCTCCGCACCAAAAATAATCACACAAGTAGTTAGGCTTTTAAAAAAAACAACCGGTTGCACTCCCGGTAGAAGTGAAAACTTGAACATTAACGTTGGGCCTTATTGAATATTTTGGAATGGTTATGGAATAATTTCGCACGAATTGCTTTATTTATCAGTGTAAAGTTCTATCATTTCTGTGGTAAAATACAATATTCATTTATTGCGCTATCCTCTCCCTCCGCCTTCGCCGACGATGATGTCATGCGTCTTACGAATTTTCGATCAGTGTCACTTGTGCCGTGGTGGTACCGGCCTAGAATAATACTCCCCCATCTCTTCCCGCGGGTGCCGTAAGAGTCGGCTAAGGGACCACGTACCAGAAGGTGGGCAGCAGCGCCTTCTGAGGATTGTAAATCATACTGCGCTCGCCAACCCGCATGCCAAGCGTGGCGAGTATTGGCAAATCCCCCCTATATGGGGGAGGCATATGTCCAGCAGTGGACGCACTTGGCTGACACTAGTCACTTGTGACGCGAATTTAATATTTTTTTCCTATACAAAGGTGCACAACGCCTCTAAAGAAGTTTTCACTTGAAAAATAACCACACAACAAATAGACGCATATTTGTGTATATAATTTAGAGTTTTATAGATTATAAATAGATGATATTTTCATTTATACGTAATAAATGAAAATGTTTCCTTACCATTACTAACCTCTGATATCCGGCTACAGCCTAGCGTCACAGACAAGACAAAATCAATTTCCAATAGACGTCTCTGCGTATGTAAAATGGAGGCGAGGCGATACCTAGCACATTATATTAAAGAGTGTCACTCGATAGTGTTGACTGTGCGATAGTGGATCCCTTTTTGCTTTGTCGTGGAAATCGTATTTCGGGGACCTTTTATTGATATTAGACTTGTTATTAGTCTTTGTGTAAAAGGATTACACTTTCAGAGACTTCTTTTGTGAAACCCATATGTATAGTTTGAAATTTGGTTCTGTTTTGATTAGTATGAGAAAAAAGTAATTGTAATAAAATAGATACTTAAACTCTGAGCTCAGGCCAATATCGTGAAACGCGCCAACGACAACAAAAGAGTGCGGAACAAACCCCGTGTTGATTTAAAATGTTACTAAAGTGTACTTTATAGATTGGGTTTAAAACATACTACTTATCACATCACTAGACATTTTAATTTTCTTTCTTTTGGTGCAAGACACAGCTCATGCGCATTTACCGTTACCAATTTTTTTAGAACGAAAAAGTATGATCGCTGAAAAAATATTTTTACTAATCAATTACCAAATAAAATCTGATTTTTTCATCAGAATTAACCTTCGTGAACTGTTCTCATAAGTGTTATTTGTGTATGTTAATTAGACAAGTACGAGTTTTATCAAAATAAGCTGAAAAGACTCAAAGTTGTCTCTTTAGGAAATGGCTAATTTGGTAAACCAATTTTCGAAAGATCTAAACTTCCGTCTGCATCGGCAAAAATGATCGTTTACAGCACCGTGAGCGCGGGTCGACACTTGTGCTCAGTCCTTCCAGAGTGAGAGGCATCTGGCTAATAGAAAGACAAGTCGTGTAAAGGTTCTAAGCAACAACTCAAGAATATTGAGTCCGCAAAGCTGCTTTTTTTTTTTTTAATTGTGAATAGGCAGGCGTTTGACCACTATCTCACCTGATGTTAAGTGATGATGCGGTCTACGATGGAGCACGCCTGCCTAGAAGATACCTATTCACTCGTGACTTGAAGATACCCAGGTCGTATTTTTTCGGAAATACAGAGTTAGGCAATGAGTTCCATTCGTTAGCTGTACGCACTAAGAATGTGGAAGCAAAACGCTTCGTGCGACAAGTTGGAACGTCCACCATGTATGGATGTCGCATTGCCGTCCGTCTGGTCGTCCTAAGATGGAATGGGGATGGCGGAAATTAATTCTCCGCTTCCATAAATGAATTTCATTTTTCTCCTAAAATTGTGAGTAGAAACAAATCACTATAAATTATCAAGACAACCCTCATCAGAAAGATCAAAGACAAGCCCAAAATTCTTACCAACCTCACCCAAATCCCAACAATCGTAATTAATACAACTCTTACCCGGAAATATCTGTGCACTCCATCAAACTCCCATCGGATCACAAAGGCAATCAGACGAAATTAAACTGTACATTTGAATGCCCGAAATTCCCAGTACAAGTGCCAGAATTACGACCCCATAGCTTTTAACCCTTCTTGTCATTTGCGAAGAACAAATTAATCATCATCATTTACATTCAGGACCAGTAGCCAGATTTGTTTCTCCGATTATGCGACCCTCGCTTGTTAGTGTTAAGGCGTGGAACAGATTTTGAATGACTTGTTTCACTCATAAAAATATTACAATTGATACGAGTAGAGATTTCCGCAAAATAAATAAAATTAGATACTTTTATTTCCTTTTAACTATTAACAAATGATATTTTCTTTACAATGATTTTTACAATGTTTATATGAAGCACCCAAGCCTCCTCTATAGCATTCCACGTCCTGTGGTCCTTATATGCTAGCCGCGGCCAGGCTATGCTTGCAACTTCAACTATGTCGTCGCGCCACCTCTTCTTCTATCGCCCTCTCGTCCTCGTGCGGAGTAGGTACTCCTCAGGAGTACCAGTGCACGAACCATCCGCTCCACTTGCCGGTCGTTGTTCGCGCATGAAGACCGGCCCACTTCCATTTTAGTCGACAGAGCATGGTGACTGCGCCTTTTTTATACTATAGAGATCTTGGGTTTGTCCACTATGACACTTGATGTCAGTGATGATATGGTCCAAGATGTTATCACGCTAGACCTGACTGGCACTCAAGGACTGCTGACTGAACACACTATGTGTTTGCTGACAGTTTTTAAAGAAGGTGGATCGTTGGGGATCGAATCAGTTTCCATCAGTTTGAAAGCCGACGCTTCCCCGCTGAGCTATCATCGCTTCAATACTTACAATTCAAACGATTGCAATTCATTAAGCTGGGCTTAATTTCTGCATTTTAAATTTAATAACCTGTCAAAAAGAACAACGAATAACTGTATGGAAAAACTGTTTGACCGACGGTTAAATTGATAAACGGACGTTTTAAATGTTGGTGAACTGTAGCCTAAGCTGTTTTTTGCTAATAAAATTAACCAGTTTCAATATTCCAGACTGAAAATCAGTGCTAGGGGTGACCCTAGTGTATGGTGATTCGCAGCTCATTCCTGACATCGGGCAATATACATATTGTATTTTTTCTCTTTGTACATTTAACTGTATTTGTGTAATGCTGTCCTTTGATGGGAATACATTTATATATTTTCTTTCTTTCTTTCAATTCTTAGTTTCAATATACATTTTTTACTGCCTTCTTGAAATTAAAACCTAAAATCATAAAATTATATTTGCGCTTGAAAACAAATTCACTTCTACAAGTCTTTCTGCGTAACTTTACAGTTTGTAATAAGTGCGACTTAGGGTTAAATTAAATTATATTAATTATAAAATATATACGAAAATAACAAAGCTCCTACTCCATTTTGTCCTCTATTCGTATCAAGGACAAGCGTAGACAATTATTGCATTCATTTGTATTTTGCACAATTATTGCTTTCATTTGTAAGCTGGACCTTTTGACCCACGCGCACCCGACAAAGGGTTGACAGAGGGCGCGTGACGAATGGTGGCAAACTGTTATTAGTTAGGATTTGAACGTGTTAAACTGACGCCCAAAAGTTTACTTGTTACACAAATGTAGAATATCATAATAATGTAATATTAGTCACGTAATCATAGTAATTTCCGTAACTTATGTAATACACACATAATTTCCCAAAGAGATGAAAAAATGCAAAACACTTAGATTTGCTTTAGAACTGAATAGCGGCGCTCCACGGCTTCACCCGCATGGACTACAGTTTTCCTCCTACCTCAGCTATCTCATGGGAACCATACGCTTAGCAGGAGATAAAGTGGCCTATATCCATATCTAAGGTCCCACCTATCTCTATTCCAAAATTTATCAAAATTATTTCAGCGGTTTAGACATGAAAAGGTAAAAGATGGACAGAGTTACAGTCACATTTATAATAATTATTATTAGTAGCTCCCCGTGGTTTCACCCGCGTGGATTACGACTTTCCCGCTATCTCAGTTATCCCACGAGAACTATACTGTTTCGGGATAAAAGTAGTCAATGTGTTATGACAGACTCTAACTCATTGCCGATTTCTAAGAAATTACCAAATTTCATCGAAATCGGTGCAGCCGTTTGAGAATGAAAGAGTAACAAACATACACACTTACACACATGCATACAAACTTTCGCCATTGCAGTAGTGTATAGTGGGATTAGGTTTTTTTTTTAATTCCAGAGGAACATTTAATTTAATCAGGGTAAAAAGTAGTCCATGTAACCTCATAATATAACCTGAATTAACATGAAATTCCTAATTTCATTCAAATCTTCAATCTTCAAGCGTCATAAAGTGACAAACACAACATACATGTAAACTTTTACATTTAAAATATTAGTGTTAGTTAAGGCTCAGGAATTCGATTAAAATCATATTCCAATATATGCCGTACTGACAACCATTTAAAAAACTTATGCTAAAATTCTACCTGCAAATGATTTTCTATGAGAAGATTTAAAAAAAAACGACGGAAGTTTTCTCCGCTTCATTAGTTCTTACCGCCCACCCCTCCAAACTTCGAGAGCCATTCAAGGAAAAGACAGCAAACGTTTGCTTTACTCTAATATCGATGGATTAAAGACACCCTTTCAAATTATAAACGAAATGAAAATTCAGATGACAAATTCCTGATCGGAGCTTTTGAAGTTGCGTCTGTTATTTGATAATTTATTACCGCAAGCAAAAATAATATGCTCCTATTGTTCAACTCTAAAAATATGTGATCCAAACAATACCTTCATAATTTACTTTCCGAGTCATCTTCTATACAGCAGATAAAGTCGTGATAACAAATGGTAACTAAAATAATAAAATGAGACTATGCCGTGCGGCAAGCGACATATTTCATTAATAAATACAAAACAAGCATCGAGAGATCATACGGACTCACTTCGCGGTGTCCATACGTTACAGAGATAAAACAAAAGATTGGAAATTCCATTGGATTTATGCGTTATCGAAGCCGGAGTGATGTTCGTGGAGAAACAATGGGCAATCGTGGCGCCCCATGCGGTGAAAGGGCAGCACTAATGGCAATAGTGACAGCGGCGACATGTAGTGGCATCTAGCGGTGAGTGGCTAAAACCAACATTTATACGTGTAAATGGTGGTAGTACAACTCAAAGGTTACACACCTTTGCGTTTGCTTAATATAGACGTAAGCAGAAAATTATGTGCTATAAATCAAAGGATATGGAGAATACTACGTACTTACCTACATTATGTTTATACCTGATCCATACATTTTAGGTAGGGTACAGAATGGAAACTTTATCAATCTATTCACAAAACAGTAGGCCCAATATACAATTCTGTAATTCGTACGAAGAAGCCAAATATAAAACGTCCTCTGAATAGTAAAGCGGCACATTTTGCCAAAAATATTCATAAACTGTCATCAGGCCACTGGACTTACGCCAGCTGTGGGGAACCGACGACAAAATATTTCACTGCAAAATATCTACTGAACCAAATCACCCCTCTTTAAAATCACTTCTCAGAAATTTAGCGGGAATTTATTAAAAGAGGTTAATGTACGACTAAACTTTAATAGTCAAAAGGCCAGCTATATAAATTTGGGTTCGATTTGTAATGATAGCTTTGATTGAAAAGCTTTTGATACAATTATAAAGATCATGACCGTTTAAATTATTTCAATCATTAGTCATCATCATCTCAGCCATAGGAAGTCCACAACTGGACCATCATACTTATCAACATATTATAACAAAAACAAATGAGTTAACTTGCGAAATCAACTCATGGTAAACGAATGGATGACACTGCTACTGTCATGAGTAGGTGTGGCATTTACCTACTGCCATATAATATATAAAATAATTTGACTATTATTAAGGTACTTCGCAAGACTGCATAAATAAAGTTCATGCACCTTTTTTTTTAGTTTCAATCGTACCGGCATTTGTGCAGCACGTATAATTCTCACTTAATTTTTTAAAAGGCAGTAAATAATGTCCTGCGCTATAGTACCCTGGTAATGCTACCCTATCTACCTCTTTTAAAAGTATAATTTTTTTGGTACGTAGGTATCAAAATATTATACTCTTAAAAGTATGATTGTAAGTAATATTCTAAATTCATATCCAAAAAATTGACCGTCGCCATGGCTTATAGGTGTCAGTGACATGACTTCTGAGGCTCGGAGGCCCTGCGTTTGAGCCCCGGCAGGGGCAAACATTAGTGCGATGAGTGTTTGTCCCGGGTATTAGATGTTTATATGCTGTGATTGTGTGCTTCCATGCCCCCTTCTACACAGAATTCTTGTGTGAGACTTTGACTGTTAAAAAAGATAAAAAAAAAACGGAAAATTCCAAACGAATATTAAGTTACATAAATACAGAAAAAATCATTGTGAAGGGAAACAATTGAACCAAAATCCAAAACATTGTACCTAATAAATTTTTTTCACTCTTTTCAGTGATCTTAGCTTCTCACGGGATCAATTATCATTGTGTATGTTCTCCGATGTCTTCAACTGCAATCCTTTTATCTTAGAGGTATGTTTAGCACTTTTTAGTTATTGGAGTGCAACTCAAAAACCGCCGATTGGCCGATTTTGATGAAGTTTAAATGGGACTACCACGGAAATATATTCTATCAACCAAAAAAGGGTAATAAAAAAACGGTGCATAAAAGACGAAGTTATCCGCGAACAAACATAAAAAGGATCATATTTTCTATTTAGACTGGCCGGTTGGCGCAGTTGGTAGCACTCTGCCTTCTGAGCCGCTGGTCCCGGGTTCGATTCCCGGACAGGTCAAACATTTGTGTGTATGAACATCTCTGTTTGACCTGTGTCTGGGTGTGTATATATATAAGTATATATCAGTCATCAGGTTACCATAGTACATGCTCTGCCTAGTTTGGGACGTGAAGACCTTGTGTGAATGTTAATAAATAAAAAAAATATTTCAGTAACAAATCCAATTGCTGGTCGAATAACGGCAGTAATATGCGTTGCTTGCGCTACGTTCAGCGCTGTTGGAGGATTGAGAGCAATCGTTGCCATTGGCATTGGAACTACGTTCTTGGCTATCGCAGGCACGGCATTGCCCAGTGGCTTGGCATTGCTGCCGATGGGCTTCAAAAGGATGTGGGAGATAGCTAGTGACGGCGGACGCCTCGTGTTGTATGAGTAAGTTTTTAATTATATTTAACAAATTAAAGCTCATTTGCACGATTGTTATGTTTTTAAATGTATAATAGGAGTTGTATGTATTGCTTTCGGGCTGTTTGGCCGTGGTCTAAATAAAACTTGTGTTCCAGACGATCGAATTGAGTAACCTCCTTTTTTCGAAGTCAGTTATTAAAATATAAGTTGATCGCCCAATCGGTCCTCTTCCTTGAGATATTTTTTTCATTTCACTGAAGGAACCCTATACCTGATTTTAATTTCAGTAAAGGTATCTCTCATGGTTTAAGGTTTTAGTTTTAGTTTTAGTGCAAGAACCCTTCACAGTTTTAGTTGAGGGAAATTTTGGTGACGGAACCCACCGGATTTTTAGTCCCCAGTGGGGACAAGGTTATGAGCTAGTCAAGTTGGGACTCTTCACTTGAGCAGGTGCTTAACCTGCTTCGCTTAACCTTCTCAAACTCTCAAAGTAAAGAACTCTAACACAAATAAAACTCCTATACTGTAGGTACCTATACGAATGCAGTGACTAAGAGTTGTACCATTAAATACAATAATAGACTCTACATGAACACATAATAAAAATATTTTGGGCATGTACTTAGTAGTTTAAGCTAAATTTAAATTACTAATTAATCTAAAGGCTAAATTGTAATATGAATGTAGGACCTCAAATATATTCACATTAACAAAAAAAAATTGTACGACAAAATCAAATCCAAATCTAGCTTCATTTCTATAACACAAAATCAACGTCTCGGTAAGAAGGACGGGTTATAAAATACATTAATATAATCCAGAATGTTCCTTATTACAAGGAATCAAATAGTGCTTACTTCCGCATTTCTCCCCATCCGAGCCATTACTAAAGTCACTGGCTGGCTTTCGTTATTTATGTCTAACATTAAAAACAAAATGATATGCCTTCGCCGCTGAAAATCTAAAAAGAATAAGCAATAAAACGATAAAACCCAAATCTGATACATACTAGGGCCACAAGCTCCGCGGGGAGTGCGAATGGGATAGAAATATACATCGGCGAAATGAATACGACGCTACTGTTTCATCTCTCACCTCTATCGGTCTCTAATCTTTGAACCGACCTAACTGTACCCCGTAATAAAACTAAAATAAACCTTATATCTACGCAAAACACGCGATATTCAGTTGTAGATTACAACAAATGGATTTGAGATTAATATAGTACCGAGTGCCACCCCGTCTCAAGCCACCCCATTCGGCGCTCAGCATTCAAATAGGAATCGAATGGATGACCAAAACATAATATCTCTGGAAGATTCCCGGACTATAAATCAAATGAGAAATAATCTGTTTCGGAACGGGATAGTCGCCGATACCAGGCGTCCATAAAAACGCAAAACGTTTTGTCTGATTGAAATCGTTACGGCTTTTTTCGCGGCACTATTTCTTTTTTTTATTTTCCTTGATGTATAATCAATGTGTTAACGGATGGCCGCGGCGGACGGAGGCTTGAGAGTAGATTTGCCACACAAAAGATTCTGATATTGAGTTCGAAAGTAGTTTTCTCTTTTCGTTTTATGTTAATGGCAGTTTTGGCTGCGCGATAATGGCGTACTGAAATAAATGTCATATTTTAGTCTGGAACACATGCGACATACACATTGTCATTGTTTACGACGGGCATGTAACCATTTTTACGGTTAAACAATTTTTTAAATTACGTCGAGATAATTTTTATTCGTTCTTTGACACCCACACAGATAATTCCGGTAAATGTTCGTGTTTTGATGTTTCAGGGTTCGTGTATGGGCCTGGCAATCTTGATTATTACAATAAAATATTGTATAAATATCATTTAATAGTCACACACGAAAAATGTTTTCTGTTGTTAAGAAATAAGTAGTTTTAAGCCAGATTTAAACACATTTTATGGTGGTTTTTATTTTATTTGTCGTTTAAATGTCGTATCGAAGAAAGGCAGACAAGCTAAAAGGACATCTGACTGGAAAGCACAGTATAGAATGTCTATCGACAAGGTATAAATAAGGTGTGTTCGAGATGGGTAATTGGCGTTTTTGGCAGTTTCCAACTGAACACGCGATTGATTCGGAATTTTGGTATTGGCAAAAACGAATTCTCCCAAATCGAAAGACACAAAACGTTACTAATTTACACGAGCTGTCAAATAAGACGATTAATTTTAATAATATTGTCCTTTACACGGTTTCAATACCTATAATCGTAACTTAAAACTTAATGAAAATTAGATTTTCGTAATGAAAGAGTAAAGAAACATTACTTTTCAATGTTTTTATATACACATATTTGCTGTAGCTGTCAATCCCAAAGTTGTCAAAAAACGATCACTAAAGACCCTGCCTAAAAAGTGGATGAAAATTAGTTCACGGTGGCGTTTTTAACAGTTTTCATGAATCACGAAATGTACACGAAAACAGTTCACAACGTCCCTCTGTGCCAAAACGAACGCCAAGCGTGAGCGTTTCTGGCGTTTTTAACGGTTCCATAGCCCATCGCAAACGCACTATTTATAAAAGATCACAAAAAGACGTGGGATAGCCTAATAGAAATGTAACAAAAGAAGTTAAGCCTAGTAGTGCATTCACTAATGCATTTTACGATTTAAATTATGCTAGAAAATCACTTGTTTGGTCATTTTACTAAGAGTACTTGGGCGAAAAGTGGTCCTACAATGCCGGCTGATTAGAAAAAAAATCACAATTTTGCGGGAACCTTTTATAGATTGAAGCGAAACAAGTGTGTCGGGATCTTAGCATTTGGAAAGCTGTGGCCTATGCCTACCCCTACGGGAAAGAAGCTTGAATATATGCATGTACTAGTCGCGCCTCGTGGTTTCACCCGCGTGGATTACGGTTTCCCCGCTACGTCCATTATCCCGCTGGAACTATGTTTTTCCGGGATAAAAGTAGTCTATAGGTATGTGTGATTTTCGAAATCGGTACAACCGTTTGAGCGTGAAGGAGTAACAGAGGTTTTTGAATTGTTTGCTGATCCCACGGGAACAGCTACTATTGTCGGGATGAAATGTAGCTTATCTAATATTTCACACTATAATCTATCTCTGTGCCAAATTTTATCCGTTCAGTAGTTTTAGCGTGAAAGAATAACAAACATCCATCTTTCCATCCATTCATCCATCCATCCAAACTTTCACATTTATAACTTTACTAGTTGCGCCCCGCGGTTTTACCCGCGTGGTGATGCTAATAATAATGATGATGATGCAAAGAAAGCTATGTGTTATTCCGAGACATAAAGTGACATACCAAATTTCATCCAAATCCGTCCAGCTCTTATGGCGTGATTGGGTAACAATTATCCATCCAGCCAAGCTTTCACTTTATAATATTCATAGGATAATGTGAATTAAGTAAAAAAAAATCAGTCAAAGAACTAATATAGACCACTTCTGAGTAATGGTGTTTATTACATAAGGTGTAAGCGCCATCATCAAGCCAACTGATACCTACCTACTAAAAATTAAAAAAAGCAAATAATAAAATACCTAGCAGATTGCACCATGTGGTCAACCTGTCCCATAACCACGGCACATGCCATGCTCACCATCTCCAATTATTACCACAAAAAACACTTTCCGGAATATTAAATAAATGAAAAGGGATTTTAGATTTTACAAGCAGCAACTAAAAGCTCAAAATACGCTGTGGTTGTTGTCAGTTTTTAGCCATCTGTTCTGGATGATAGCTATCAAAAAATTAACAATTTGTTTAATGTAAATGAAGCGAGGTCAAACTGTCGATAAATTATCGGTACGCTTAGCGATTCCTTGAGACTTTATGTTCACCGAATGTCACCTTTCCTGTATCGAGTATTTACTTATCGATGTAATCGCCGACGAATTTTAATATCTTTTTTATTTGCAGCCATATTGAACAGCTGCTCCGTTTTATTCGTGAAAGGTTTTCTTAGATATCTAATGTTGCATGTTATACTGGATATACAGTGAGACTTACGTGTGAATGATATCACGATCGACAATTGTTTCGGCTTCTTCTGGAAGCGAGTACTCGTAAAAACAGTAAGTATATTAAAGTAATGAACGTGAGTCTTAATAATGTATACAGGTTATCAATTCTAAAACATTTTTTATTTGTGTCCAACCGAGACCACTATCACTCTGTAATGTGTTTGAAACATAGAGTACAAAATAAATATACTATGAGTAAGTAAAAATTCACGAAACTGACGTTTAAATTTTGAAGAAAAAAATTTGAACATTTTTTTTTGTTATACTGTATAGTTCTAGAGTTTGACCACTATCTCACTTGAAAATATTTTTTTTCGTTTTGTAAAAACTTGATGGTCAGTGACGATGTAGCCGAAGATGTTATCACGCTAGACCTAGAATGTTTGTTGTCTTAGGATTAGACTCGTTAGGCCACGAAAACGGCAATTGAACGGTTTGTCATCTTCTGACATTACGCTGGCCACCAAGTTCCAACCAAGAGCAGTAGCACTTTATGGGAGAGTTTGCTGCCACCATACTTATTTCTACCGCTAGGCAGTAATGTTTGCATTGCCGTGTTCTGGTTTGAAGGGTATGGTTTCCGGTAAAATTACAGGCACATGAGACTTACCAACTTTATGTGTCAGGGTAACGGGTTCAAAGCAGCTCTTTAAAAATTGTATCTGTCTATAGGCAGAAGTTACCACTTAACATCCTATCCCATCTGCTTGTTCCGTAACCTTATCCCATAAAAAAAACCATTCAGCATTCGCCAGCAAGGTGGATTATGGTCAATATGTTCTTCCCACAGATGGCCTGTTTGCCAGCATTGGGAATATTGGCTGCTAGCCTGAATAAATACATCTAATATTAAGAAACTTTACAAATCGTGAATCGGTATCGTGCTCACTCTTCATTTGCTCGTCATTAACAGAATGATATATTACATCAAATAAAAAACGCGAATTAACCGTACCCCCATTCCCAAATAGACAATCGCATGCTGACAAGTAATTATCAAAATCGTTTCTTTCCCAAAGTTTTTTTAACAGTTTCGTGACTATTTTAAGCAATAAATCTTGGTCTAATGAGATATTTATGCGAGGAAAGTCTTCCTGTCAACTATTAATCCTTCTTTTGTAATAAAATTTGGTTGCATTCTTGTCGATATTGGTAGTTATGGTCGACATAAACTGAGTAATGGAGTAGACAGGCGGTTTTGACTTCTGGAATCGGGTAATGATGAATTTTCCTGTTGTTGCGCCTTTGTTACGAGGTGATTAATGTATTTCTAGATTTTCCCGCTTAAATTAGGTCAATACCTGGTTTGAAATGAAATCTTTTTTTGTTTCTAAGACCCTTTACTTTATAATATTTCTACTGATTTTTGATACTTCTCAAAATAAATTAGAGGTTTTTTCTGATATTCGTCAGAGTCGTTAGTTGATGTGTATTGCAATAAAAAAATACCAAAAAATGGAACCGACTTCAACACTCATAAGTGTGAAATAACTAGTTGAAGTCGGTACCATGATAGTTCAAAAGTAACTATTATCAAAATATTGTGAGCATGGTGCCAACGTCGACAAGTTATTTTACGCTTTTGAGTGTTCAAGTCGCTTCCATTTTTTGGTAAAAAAATGGAAGCGACTTCAACACTCAAAAGTGTGAAATAACTAGTTGAAGTCGTTACCATGATAGTTTAAAAGTAACTATTATGAAAATATTGTGAGCATGGTACCGACTTCGACAAGTTATTTTATGCTTTTAGTGTTGAAGTCGGTTCCATTTTTTGGTAAAAAAATGTTTCCCCCTTTTCAGTGACCTTTACTACTCACGGGATCAATTGTCATTGTATATGTTCACCGATTTGTCCACCCGCAACTATAACGTCATCGACGTATGCGTAGCACTTTTCAGTTATTGGAGTGTAACTCAAAAACCGCTTGACCGATTTCAATGAAAGGAAGCACCAGCTTTCAAATAAAAAAAAGAATGATTAAAATCGGTTCACCGAGTCGAAAGTAATGAGGTAACAAACTTAAAAAAACATACGGATCGAATTGAGAACCTCCTTCTTTTTTAAAGTCAGTTAAAAATAAGGCAAATGTTTCGGACTAGATAAACTGCCAACAGTACAATTACCAGTACGATTACCGTGGTAATAACTAACCATCTGTAGATTCTATACGCTACATAGAATTTTTCTTAATTTTGGCTCCAATATGAGGAAGAAGATTAGAGAGAAGATTTCTTAGATCAGAAATGGAGAGATCCGTAGAAGAACGCAATTTACCGATATAGCCCAGCAGATTATAAGTATATTAATTAACTCGTGCACGGATATCTGAAATCATCATACGTCCCAAAATAAAACTGTATTATGATTTGAAATATCTGAAAATGGAATGCAATAAAAACAGCTGACGATAGTCACTGATATTTATCTAATAGTTAACTAAATGGCCATTATACGGCAATTAAACTCTCGCGCTTGTTAATGTGATGCACCCTTATGCTAATTGTAACTATCAGTTAGAACCTTTTTGTAATCAATTAGTTACAGTCTGGCTTCGTTTAAGTTAACAAGGTTTTATTGCTACCGTATGTCAACAGAAATTCAAGTTCAGAGCAGGTGTGTCACAAAACAAACTGTATAAATAACGACTAATATGACCATTAAAGTTACCTATTTACTTTATTAATAATTGATGAATAATGTTGAAGACTAAATTAATTCCACTTTTAATTTAAATTCAATTTTATTTGTTCTGTATTTGTAATCCGATTTATAGGTCATTATAGTAACCCAACGAATTATAATTTAGTATAATTACGATGATATGGAGAAAATGATTTGATAGTTTTTTTGTGTAACGTACATTATATATATATATATATATATGCAAAGTTTACCAATATACCAGCTATCACTTAAGGGCTAATCAGCCAGCCAGCTATCACTTAACACTATTACATCTCCAATTCGGTGATTTGCAAACTTGTCAATCACACTTATAGAGTTTTCTGCTTATTGTCACGCACTGTGTTTACTGTTCGTAAGGAATGTGACATGGTACAAGCTTCTGTCATACTCCTTAGTAGTACAAAAAAGCATGTCCGTGGGTTTGTGGCATTTGTTATTGGGGTGCTAATCAAACGACATGCCGCATACTAACGCACCACGCTGATGGGTAAGCATGGCAATTCTTTTTCTTGTTTCTTTTTTATACTCTTCTAAATCTAGTGTTTGACCACTATCTCACTTGATGGTCAGTGATGATGTGGTCGAAGATGTCCATGAATGATGTCGCAGATGAATCACCTAGAATGTTTGCTGGCTCTCAAAGACTGCTGAACGGCCTAAACGCCCTATGGGTTTGGTGATATTTTTCATGCTTGGAAGCTAGCCAGGCAGGTACTCAAAAGTACCCTACTGCCATGCAGGGAATTTGTTATTCGTAAACTTCACCGGAAGCTCAAGCTCTTGGTGGGAATTAAACCAGCGTCAATCAGATTTAAAGCCCCCGCTCCTACCGCTCGCGCTAAGCAATAATATTTTCACTCTTTACACATACTATCCGTATATTATTTTTCATCATTGTAAAATGAAACAATATCAGTGTGTTTTAAGATTCATGCATTACCTTCATCCTAGGGAGATCATGATTTCAAATTTTTGAATGGAATATTTGGGTATCTACTTGTGACGTTTGAACCCACGACTACAGAATACCGTCCTGTCGCTTTGCCATCTAAGCTAGAGCACTGAACTAGCCGGCCAAATGTATTCGTTTATTTCACTTACATCTGAGCTGATGTTTTTCTTAGCGCCATCTACCTTTAAATAAATTTTAAAAAATGGAACGTAGTTATTACTGGTAACATTACTAATTTCATCTGTCAACGCAGTCATCTGACATTAACAAGATCGATACAATCAACAACTCAACACACAAGGCGGGCCCGTCACACCACGCCGCGTTTCTAATTTATAGAACTTAGTGTTAATTGCTGTAATGTATAGCTAACATTATATAAATTTACGTATCTTATCGTCGCATCTATTTGTGTATGTTAAACGCCTATGTTAATTGGAGGAAGTGTGCTCCAATGGAGTTGAATTATTGTGCTTTTATGTGTGGGTACAGAATGTGGAAATTAAAATAGTCATGGGTAGGTCACGCTTTTCATCAACTTGATTTCCTGATTAATCAATGGTGTGTGAGTAAGGTTATGAGCAATCAGATCATACTAATGTTGAGAATAAAAAAGGATTATTATGTACTGGATATGTATTGAAGAGGCTAAAGCCTAGCGGCGGGAGCGTCAGCTGTCCTGTCAGACACTGGTTCGATCCCCACACACCCATGAAGGCATCACCAAACTCACAGCATGATAGTAAGGTCATTTCCAGTATCTGCCTGGCTAGCTACCACCCTCAAGTAGTTAGAGAAACTCAAACTATGAAAATTTAATGAGAACATGTTTAACAAATTATTGCAAAAAAACGGTGCATTTTTGCATGCATTTCTAACTTCGTACCAAAGTAAATCATAGAATCTACACGCTTGTTTTTCTTTTACCCTAAAATTGCGGAAATCTCAGGTAAATGTTCAAGCAGCACATCTTGAGAGCCAGTAATAGTTCTAGATCTAGCGTGATAACATATTCGACCACATCGTCACTGACCATCAAGTGAGATAGTAGTCAAACGTTAGATCTATATGTACAGTATTAAAATAATGTGGATTTTTAATTTTTCCATAGATTTTAATGACTTGTAGTGCTCTCGATCCACATGCAGCTTAAAGATTTTGATATGCTAAATCAGCTTATTTTTTGTCATAAATTGGTATATTTTCCATCCATCTCATCCTTAATGATAGACACATGAATCAAATCTAGATTGACTGGAGTGTTTATATATATATATATATATATTACAATAGTTTAATATGACCTTGTGAATTTTGTGAAAACAGCATCATTATTTATGTATATACCCTCTTACTTATAAACGTTGAATAACCTCTGAATAGTTATTCAGTTTTTTGTCTTTGTCGCTTATATGACAGTTTGACGTTGAAAGAACGGAACAAAACACTGAATTACTATTCGCAGCTTATTCAACGTTTATAAGTAAGGGGGTTAATGTTTAGTGAAAACCACACGTGCTGCTCAATTGCCGCTGCGCCGGGCTCGATTGTTACTATAACAAATTAGGTGCATGAACGTAGATTTATAATAATATTGATTAATATTGAAAGTTGGGGTAGCGGTTAAAGCATCAAAGAAGCATTATTGCAACCCATGTGAGGGCAATAACGCGTATGAATCTGCAGCGGGTACTTTTTTAATTGAATAGGCAAGCGTTTGACCACCATCTTTTTATTCTTTTTTTTTTCGGTCCTTTCATTTCTGTCGTGTAAATTTCCTATAGAATTATAGATAAATGTTATTGAGCGAGTAAAAAGCTAACTTTTCTTTCAAGACAACTTGTTAAGAGCTAACAAAATTTCGCATATATGACTAAGTAATGACATAAAGAATGAACCCGATGGTTATGATTTCATGGCATAATTCGTAGCCCTCCTGACCTTGTGAATATATTTCCTATGTACAGATGTTAGCAAGCAAGCAGACGGGCAGTCTGATGGCAAGTGATCACCGTCGCTTATGGATCTGTAACAACGGGGGCATTACGATACGATGGCAATCCAAATTTCACTATTGAATTTAAAAGTTCTATCATAATCTTTTTTTTTCCACACTTAATCCCCCGCACTAGGATTCCCTGTGTCGCGGGAGGCATGAACACACATAATAACAGCACACAAGCACTCAAGAACCGGGACAAACATCTACACTCCTCGCACAAATGTTTGCCCTGCCGGGATTCGAACCCCGGAGACACAGGAGTCATGTCACTGACTCTGACCACTGCGCCACGGCGACCATCAAATTCTTGATTTATTACAGTGTTTATTAAAAACCCGCATTCACATTTTGCCATGCTTTATCCATGTTTTAATTAACACCCTCAAAATCTCACCCTCATCACAATTCGCAATATTCCAAAAATTACCTCAATAAATCCAAAAATAAAATCCGGTAACGGCCAAACTCAGGTAATTTATTGTTCTGCGCGGAATAATCACGGAGGTGCCGTATAAATTGTGGACCATTTGTAAAATAGGAATTACGTTACAACATTTTGGCCGTTGTCGCCTTTCTTTCACTGAAATAATCGAGCATGGATCGAAACCTCGAAAACCTATCGAAAACGTAGCGTATAACAATTAAAATCAGTACACACTGAAATTTATCGAGTACAATTTAACACAGATAATTGTTAGTTTTTATCTTCGACGCAAAAAGAGGCTGTTATAAGTTTGACGATATGGATACTCAAAGTTTTGACGTGCCCGTTTTCGAGTTTCTGATGGTTTCGCGCGTCTTGCTCATTTGCCAGTAAAAAGTTATATCAGTGTTATATGCACAAAATCATGACCCTACTTGCTCAAATAAAAAATTCACCACGGAGTTTATCAAATTTGGTACTGATGTAGCTTATATACATAGCGACAAATGTAAGGTATTTTTGCATGGTGGTATCGTACTTTCAAGTAGCTTCTCGGCTGGCCTTTAAGCCCTTAAAACCTTTAAGTTTGAAAAACTGTCACCAAACTCATTGTCATCACTCGTGTCTGCAGGCAGCAGTCCTTGAGAGCCGGCAAATGTTTAGGTCTAACGTGATTACATCTTCGACCACACCGTTATTGACCATCAAGTTAATGGTCAAACGATAGATGCAAAAAGTTTTTTTTAATCAGCTATTTCTTTTAACTTTTTATTTCTCCCATAGTAAAACAATACCAAATAATGGAACCGACTTCAACACTCAAAAGTGTGAAATATCTTCTCGAAGTTGTTACCATGAGCACAATATTGTGATGATAGTTACTTTTGAGAACTGTCATGGTACCGACTGGGACATGGTACTATTTCAGTACCTTTGCTACTCACGGAATCAATTGTTATTGTGCGTATGGGCATCAATATCTTCAACCGCAACTCGTCGAGGTATGAGTAGCAGTTTTCAGTTATTGGAGTGTAACTCAAAAACAGCTTGTCCGATTTTGATGAAATTTAAATGAACCACCTCGGAAGTGTACTCTATCAAACAAAAAAGAATCATCGAAATCGGATTATAAACGACGAAGTTATCTGCGAACACACATAAAAAAACCTCCTTTTTTGAAGCCGGTTACAAACACTTTTTTCATTCAAGCTTAAGGACAAGATAATATCAACGAGAAACATCACAACGTACAAGCACAAACAATCCTAGAAATTCACAAATCTAATATAATGTGTCATGCACTGAACTCCGGATATACGCCACGCTCCTTTGGAATTTTTAATAGTTCCACCCTTTCTAACTGAAAGCGTCTCCGCCTAATGTATTTGAAATCTGTCTTGGAAGCTCTATCTATTGGAAATCGTTGTTTGGAACTATTGGCCTTAGAACTACTTTTAACTACGAGTAATAAATCCTTGGTAAGGCCGGTAACCGCTTCTGCAAGTCTGCATGAGGGGATGGTGGTGCAAAATGGGATGGCCGGATATGGAGAACATATAACTGGAAATATTGTTAATGTTGTTAGGTATTTTCTGTGTGAAATGTTAATCAATTGTAATTCTTATATATATAAAGTTTATTTATAATATAAAATGTCAGTAAAAATGTTTCCTGTAAGTTTTATTTGCCTAACTATGTAAATATAGCCTATGTTAACTGTTGCGACATCCAGCAATGTTTCATGAACTCTTGACGGTCTTTTCGACGGTTGCCGTGGCTCAGTGTTTAGTGACACGAGTGATCCTGGGTTCAAATTCTAGCAGGAGAAAACATTTATGCGATGAGGCTCGGTGTTTGAATCGGGGGCTTGAGTGTAAGAAAAAAAAAGAATGAACTAATTTGTTTTTATTGAAGTTCACGTTTTTGAAAAATATCTTAATTTAATTACGCGAATAAACAGCTATGATCTTGTTTACGCTTTTCAAGGGGATATGTCCAACTGATTCCAAAATGTATGCCCTATCAAAGGTCAAATTAATATATAACATATAAAGTATTTTAGGTACTCAATTTAATTCTTTATCAAATCCAAACATTGAAAGTAATGTACATATCATTATCAAAAAACACAGCCAACAAATGATACCATTTTTATTTGATGATTAATATTTAAATTGATTCATCATTAGTTCGTTCATGTGAATGAATTAATATTAATTCTGTGCAATTGTTTCACTTATACTAAACATTTGAACTTAGGAAAGAAAAGAACCGATTCTATTTCAGATTAAATAGTCGACTTCAATAGAAGTTATGTATGAATATATGATATGAATATATGTAATAGAAGTATGACAGTTTATTTTATCGAGAACTATAATAATATGTACTTAGATAAGCATAGCCAGCATGTGCATTTAGTTACACAGTAAAATATTTTATTAAAATATTTTTTTATGAAATCAGTTTTTTGTTGCAGGGAACAGACTAAAACACACTAATATTACCTATAAAGGCGAATATCGTATCATACTTTAGAATTATTTCTTATTAGATAAGTTTACATATGTACCTACTACCTCTTAGTTGCTGGAATGCAATGAAAACTATCTTTATATGTATACGATTAATAGAACTGCAATGTTTAACAAATAAACATTAAACTAAATATATTTTACTTAAGCTAGTAATTAAATTCCAGTCACAACAACTATAAAGTAACAATTTTCCTAGGCACTTGCATAATTAAAATTTAAGCGCATTGTCCATTCTAGCCCCACTTCCTCCTGTATCGTAGACTAAGGCTTGGTGCTACTAGAGGAAAATAAAAACAGTATCAATGGTTGTGCAGCTTTTTGAAAAGATCATACGAGCTAAATAAACTGTAAACTCAAGAGTAATTACGAAAAAGGTAATAAAAAGCATTTAGCGTCGCTCAAGCTAAGTAGATTATATGTACTTATAAGAAAATTGTTTTCTTCTTAATATTATTTGGCTTCTGGCTCATTAGGCAAAATTACTTATGAAGATAGAAAAAAGCTGGTTGGTTAGGACGTGACAGGTTGTTTCAGGGATTTTACGCAAACCTGTTTATACGTGTAGTGCATAGTTTAACAATTATGTATCATTTTTACACATAGCAACTTTTAAAAGACATCTCACATTACAATAATATTATTAGAATATATGCGAAAGTTTATGTTTATGGGTGTATATGCATATGTTTATTTGGTACCTCTTCACGGCTAAATGGCTTGATAGATTTGAATGTAAATAGGAATGTAAGTATCATAAAATTTGGATTAACACAATGTAATCAACTTTTTATCTCGAAAATTGATGGTTCCTTTAGGATACAATACAACCTAATAATATTATAAATGTGAAAGTAATTGACTGTTTATTACATTTTCAATCTCTAAACAAATTTTAATTGTTGTTGCTATTGATATAGACAGGACCTTGAAGAAGAACATAGGCAGCAAAGGCTACTCTTTAACCACACTATTTCCGGGATAAATCCCGGCTCAGTAAATCGACTGAGGTTGCGTCAAACCTGTAGTTTATATGGATGAAACCGCGGGACGCAGGTATTATTTATATTAAAACGAAATTTTGTGCATCGTCAGAAATGCTACATAATCTAGTATTAATAAATACATAACAAAGAAAAATAAATTATTAAGAGTAAGGGCTTACGTATATAGGTAAGACTACATTTTTAAGAATGTATACTACCGTGGCATTTAGACACATGTTCTGTTTACTCCGACACAAAACATTATTGTATTTACACGCATAACTTCGTAATCAATACATTATTTTGGATATAATGTACTGTTTATGCAGTATAGTGGGGCTTTATACGAATCTCCTCTCGCGAAAATGCACATTAATATTAAATGGCTTGGAAATGCTGCTTTGTGGGGGTGGGAGTGAGTGGGAGTAAGGTGGGTGCAATAAAAAAGGAAGAGGCGTCGATGATACAGTAAGGTTTGAGTTTTATTTGTTGTTTTGTGATGCTAATGAGGAATTTCGTCAGCATTGCAAGTAGGTGCTTCTATAAATTTACCGATTCTGATCGTGACTGACAACTGAAACGTTTATACAAACTATGTAAAATGACTCACACTTTACAAAGTTTTTGTACACTAAATATTTCAGTTAAATAATATCGTCAGTGTTGTGTTTTTTAACGTTTGTACTTAGGTAGGTTATTATTTTTAAATTTGTAGCAATTAGGTTACACATACATTTTAATAAGTCATTTGTTGCACTAGGATACCCTGTATCGCGGGAGGCATGGACACACACAATCACAGCACACAAACATCCAAGACCCGGGACAAACATCTACACTAATCGCACAAATGTTTGCCCCTGCCGGGATTCGAACCCAGGGTCCCGGAGACACAGAATTCATGTCGATGACACAAACCACTGCGCCACGGGACCGTCAAACGGGACCGTGCTGGACACCGTCATTTGCACGCCGGTGTCCAGCAAAATGTTGTAAATCTATATTGTAGAATAATTAAGCCACCTTTATGTACCAACATTTAATGCAAATAAAATATTCTATTCTATTATATTAATAAAGATAACTTTAAACGTTCGTAGTCCAAGTTTTATTTATAAAAGCATTATTATTTTGCATGGTGGTAGTGTAGTTTGAAGTACCCGCCTGGCTAGCTACCACCCTCAAGTTTGAAAAACTGTCACAAAACACATAATATGTTCAGGCAGCAATCCTTGTGTGACTATAAGCATCTAGCGTGATAACATCTTCGACCACATCGTCCTGACCATCAAGTAAGATAGTGGTCAAACGCTAGATCTTAACAATAAATAAAATAAGCTTGCGCTTTGCAGTATTCAAATGCAAGAATTATAAACGCTAAAAACAAGAGGAACCGACGGCTTCTAAGCATGAAAGTTATGTAAAGAATATTAGTTTTTTTGACCTTCTTAAAAAACTACTCGGCTTTTGTTCGTAGTGACAGAATTATTAACTGGGAACCTTACAAATTTCCTTTACTATAAAGCACCTCGTAGCGTACGTGCTTTCCTTTCCTTGTACTAACTAGTAAAACTATCCCCCTCCACCACCCCGCTAGTTCCAGCATCCAATAAGAGAGGGGAGTATCGTAACTACTCTCTCTTTCACGAACAATTTACTCCTTGCACTAATTAAAAGAGCGAGTGAGATGCCACGCCCCACGCTGAGAACAAACAGACGGGGGGAAGTCACCGTCCAATCAGGACGCTTGATTATTCGTAATTAGAACTTGAGATGACCAATGGGATTTTGTATTTAACAGCGTCGTTCGAGCGAAGGAAATTCTCTCTGTGATTCAATTAAAATGTCTCGGCGTGGAAGCCTCATTTGCTGAGACCAATCAGTGTGACGAAATAGGCGTTCTTATGGAATCTGAGTTGCTATATTGGATAGCTACTTATTCACAAAAATTTTCTCAAGGTTCATGTATGTTTTGATTTTTGTAAAAAAAAATCCATATATTTTAGAACATTCGATATGATAGGTGAATAAAATCTATTGCACTGTAGACAGCTGCATAATTGTATATATAACAAATATGTATACATACAGATACACATATATAAGTGCTACAAATAGTAGGTACCTATAGGTAGTAAATAAGTTAAGGTTTGATTACGAGTAAGAAAATGTTGCATTGTATTAAAATTTATAACATGCAAAAACTCGGGACTCACTCATGCCATGCTAGTGAACTTACTGCATAGAACTAACAACTTTATAAGAGACAAACGGATGAATTTAACGTGCTATAAATAGATTCTAGATTACAATGTCACTCAAGTCGTTAATAAAAAACTATCTATAGTGACAAATCAACGTAGATTAAAAAAATCATTTCGCGACAATACAAAAGAAACTTCAGTTTCATCGGAACAACGAAACTAAGGCCGTATTTTCATAAGAAATCTAGAGCGGACTTTTCAACTGAACAAAAACTTTCTTCCATTGAAACAGCACAATCATTCACTGAGGGGAAAACTGGAGAAACTTGTAAAGATGCACGCACACTGCGTTATATGATATCGCCTATATATTACGATTACATACCAGTAACAAGCGAAACAGTACAGAAATCATGTTGTTTACGTTAAACTTCCAAGAATATTTATCCACTATATACTTAGTGCCTAGCTAAAATGTTCTCTGTGTCTGAATATAAATATAAAAACAGTCTTGTTCGCGGTATAGAATTAACGGCGGGTCACATTAAACAACTTTTTATGATCTTGAAAACCAATGCGATTAGATTTGATTCTGCCAGTTGAAAATCGCCATTCGGGCTTATATCAGACAGCCTTGATGACTGTTTACTATGAGCTATTTTTAAAGTTTCTTCAATTATTGTTAATTTATTAATTAAAACTAACTTGCTATTACTCCTTTTACTAACACATTCTTTATGACTAACAGTTCCCTATGTCTGATATTGAATATATAATTAAATAATATATAGTTTGTACGTTTTCCAGCCTAGTGATACAAAACCTAACATGTACCTATTAAAAAAATATAACATAGGCAAACCAGTTAAAGAAATTAATTTCAATTAGTTAATGTTTTCTAAGGTATATATTAGTAAATTTCTTTGGCAAACGAGGTGATAAAATCAAAATAAAGAATTTATCTTTTAATAATCTTTTTATTTATTTAGCAACCTAGACCAGAGAGTAAAAAAAATCAGTTTGTCTAACTCTAAATCGGCGAGTACAGGGTATCTAACGATATCGCTTTGCGCTGTGAGAAAGCAACCTAAGAATCAAGCGGCCACAATGAGCGAGAGAAGTTCTAGCTGCCAGTTTGCATATAGAGATAAAAGTGGGGAATATTAATGTGAATCGCTGTCCCCACCACCCCCTCCCTTCCCTGGGGGAAACAGGGTAGAAAGGGGGGCACTTTCTTTCAGGGCGAGTGGACCGCGGGCCAGTCGTGATTTTAATTATATTGCGACGTGAGACGCTGGAGAGTTATGGTCCCTAGGAAAGTTTTGAATGCTGTTTCGTGTTATATTTCTTTCAGTAATAAGTTATGAAAACGTGAAACTGTTTGCAAATAAATTATGAATTGCATTTTCCTTAACGTATGACGAAAACTCCTGAATACTTAAAAACGTATGTGCCTAGATACCTATATATAATATCTATTAGACCAAAACCCGGGGTTTGTTATGGTTTACCAATTCAATTTTTAGACGCAACTTATTTGCTGTTAATGAAACTGTTGGTCATTTTTGGCAGATCTTTCTTTGTTTGACCATAGCAAATGAATGACAACACCGCGTTAGCTAAATCCTCCTTCATATAGTTCAAGTCAGTTCAGGTGTCGGATATCGTCATGGCCACGTCTTTGGGAACGGTTGCTTCGAAGGCTACACAGGAGGCGCTACTGCATTTCCACGATAATACTTATTTCAGTTTTTTAATTAATTTTTAGCCTCTTAGATGTCAGTAACAATATTTTTGGAAAGATATTATATTTACAATTTACCGTGTGCACTAAACATTACGATCTGCAGTATCAAACAAAAGCAAGTGCATCAGGTACAGAGTAAGTTTATTTTTTAACCGACTTCAAAAAAAGGAGGAGGTTCTCAGTTCGACCCGTATGTTTTTTATTTTTTATTTGTGTTTGTTACCTCATAACTTCCGACTGGGTAAACCTCTTTTGATCGTTTTTTTTATTTAAAAGCTGGTGCTTCCCATGTAGTCCCATTTAAATTTCATCAAAATCGGACGAGCACTTTTTGAGTTACAAGTCAAAAACTGAAAAATGCGTGCACTACACGATATTAAAGTAGCGGGTGAAGACATCGGTGAACATACCTACACCACAATAACAATTGATCCAATGAGTAACAAAAGAAAAAGAGTGAAAAAAAAAATTTTTACCAAAAAAATGGAACCGACTTCAACACTCAAAAGTATGAAATAACTTGTCGAAGTCGGTACCATGAGTACAATATTTTGATATCAGTTATCTACTTTTGAACTATCATGGTACCAAGTTAAACAAGTTATTTCATACTTTTGAGTGTTGAAGTCGGTTCCATTTTTTGGTAATTTTTTTTTAACATACTGCTAGCGTTTGCCTACTATCTCACTTTATGTTAAGTGACGACGCGGTCTAAGATTTAGCACGCAAGCATTAAACTTAGGATAACACGATAAGACTTACGCTGTTTGCGTCCACTGATATTTACAGCTTCACTAGGCGGGAGGCGAGAATGGAAAGGTTTAGGTACTCAGCAGAGCTGTGCAGGCGCAAACGCTTCACCGCAAGGAGCGGAGTAAGCGACTAACTCAAGGGTCATGTCGGTAAGAACCTCGGTCTGGGCATCACCTGGACGACAATGAATAATATCAAACTTCGTGGATATCAATGTCAGTATATAAATATTATAGAAGTACTCAACTTAAGTAATACGAGTGCGAGGATCTCTACTGTCCACATCTATTACCGAAGTCATAAATTTCATCTGTTTCCATACATCACTCGATTTATCGTATGAACTAGTTGGGGCTGGCTGGATAAGCAACTGGAACCGATAAAGTTACAACAATGCCGTGCCATAAACTAAACCCCTTATTCAACTAAACATCCAACTCGCATAAATTTCATTCGACAAACTAATGTCAATGTAAGAACGCCATTACTTGCGTTAAACAAATTCCAAGATCCGACGGAAAATCTCATCTGTTCGTGTGTGAGTGATTCGTAGGTACAGCGGGAAAGTTTGTATGTGTGCGCGCGACGGTGTGACAGGGTGAATATGCATATGTGGGAGCGTATGTAAATACGTAAACGTTAAATTGTGAGGATGTGTGATGTTCAGGCTTCAGAGGGAGAGGTCCCTCTCATTATCGACCTCAGGTCACGGCGCATGCTCCGAGTTTAGTCTCTGCTAACGAACGCCTTATTGCGACAGCGGTTCATCTTAGTAATTGAGTTACGACTTTTTACGTAGCAATTTCGTTTTTTCTCTTAGAGCTGGGTCGCACGCTAATTGGGGCGCATTTTTTTTTCTTATGCCGCTTTCTTCTCGAACAAATATTGGATTAGACGTAATTCGCTTCAAATAGGTTAAGCTTTGAAGGTTTCGGCGTAGTTATGGAAGTTTTATTAGATATTAAGAAACGTTTGTATGAGAGCTATGATAAAACAACGCGTATATACGAATTTATTAAAATTATTTCGCATAGTAATTTTTATGTTACTACACTTAGGTATACTATTTATTTAAACTCATGACGGCAAGCATATAATTTGTACAACACTGCTGCAAATTTCGAAGCACCTGCTTGAGAATAGCATATCTCGTGCTAATATCGCTACAAAAAATAACTTATCTAGTATTTTTCGTGCTCGTAATCGAGCACGAAGCTAGCGAACTTTAGATAGCACGAGCTATCATCTGAAGCGATGATAGCTCAGCGGGGGAGCGTTGCCTGTCAAACTGACGGACACTGGTTCGATCCCAACAACCGATCCCCGGTGAAGGTAACACCGTTATCAAATTCCCAGCATGGTGGTAGAGTATTTTCGTACACCCGCCTGGCTAGCTACCACCCTCAAGTTTGAATATCTGTCACCAAACACGTAGTGTGTTCAGGCAGCAGCCCTTGAGAGCCAGTGAGCATTCTAGATCTAGCGGGATAACATCTTCGACCACATCGTCACTGACCATCAAGTGAGATAGTGGTCAAACGGTCAATCTATACAGTATAAAAAAAAGTAATAAATAGCTTTATTTTCTTTTATAAACGGTCGAGCAACTTGCTTCAATAACAAGAATAGGCTAGATACAGAAGGCTGCGTTAGTTATTTGCCTTAGGCATGTAACGTTAGTGGACTTAATATGGTCTATAGCCCTGACCAGCGGTGAATCGAGCCGTTTTTCTCTGCCTGCGCACAAGCACGTTTATGTTTAAATACCTGTCTAGCTAGCTACCACCCTCAAGTTTAAAAAACTGTTATTAAGTACATAGTGTGTACAGGCAGCAGTCCTTGAGTGCCAGTAAACATTCTAGCGTGATGGCACTTTCATTCACATCGTCAGCGGCCACCAATATCAGTCATAGAGGATAGTGAGTCACTTAACATCAGGTGAGACAGTTGTCAAACGCAAACTTATAATATATTAAAAAAAAAAAAAAAAAATAATAGTGGACAAACGCTGGATCGCTCCTCCGTTAGTCGTTATTCTTATGACTGAAGGTCAGAAGGTCCACCGCCACCAAAATATATCCTTTTTTAGACAAATGAGCGCCATCTCGATCTATATAGTATATAATGCTATAAACTCTCGACTAACACCGTATTCGAGCAAAAGACTACGCTGAAAACCAGCTCTGTGTAATCGCCAAGGTTACGCAGATTAGTGCTAAGTGTAACCCGTATTGGCAAAAAAAATGTGCAACCATTATTTATTCTTTCACCTGCTTTTGTGTATGTTTACTAATTGTGTTTTTATTGGCAATAAATATGTTTTTGTTATATAAGAAACATATTTTTTGTCTAAAGATACGTTGCTATATTGGTTTAAAATTGAGTTGCTTTTTATATGTGAGAAAATTGATTCTCAATGGTTAACAGCGGCAACAAAATTAAATATTCATTAAACGACCTCCACTCCCAGCTCTCGGCCTTGCTTCATATTCAGCTGGCGTAGTTGTTAATAGTTCGCCTTATCTTTGCTCTTCAGACATGCTTAGGGAAAGGGATTTGGAACGTAAAGTCTAATAACATTGTATCTAATATTTATATTGTTATAAAGAGATTTCATTATTCTTCCTACTAATATTGTAAATGCGAAAGTTTGTGTGTATGTGTGTAAGTGTGTATGTTTGTTACCTCTTCACGCTCAAACGGCTACACCGATTTCGATGAAATTTAGTATGAAAATAGTTTTAAGCCTGGATTAACTCATTGGCTACTTTTATCCCGGAGAAAGTATAGTTCCCGTGGGATAATTGAGGTAGCGGGACAACCGTAATTCACGCGGGTGAAACCGCGGGGCGCTACTAGTTATGACATAAAAGTAATTTTAATACATTAAGCCAGGCGGGTGTTCGAAAGTACCCTACTACCATGCTGGGAATTTGATAACGGTGTTACCTTTACCGGAAGTTCAAGCTGTTGTTGTGGATCGAACCAGTGTCCGTCAGTTTGACAGGTGACGCTCCCCCCACTGAGCTATCATCGCTTCGCTGTCCTCTGCCTGAAATTATGACGCTGATGACATATCATTACAAAACTGGTTTCTCTGTAAAATCAGTATCCAAAATCCCGTTCAATAAATAGCTCAAGGCTAGGATAGCTCCAACTAAATTACTTTCCTTACGTACCTTATATACCTAACGACGTCTACAGAGGGGAGAATGGGGTTGTTCGTTTGTTAACCACCACCGACGATGTTAACATGGATAGTCAAAGGGTAAGTTTTAATTACTTTACTTAATAAATTAGTATATTAAAAAAAATTAGTTAAAAAATTGATGTAACATTCGACATGCTTCACTATGATAATCTTAAATTAAGTACAAGTCCACAAACAGTGGAACAAGTACAAACACTGAATAACTATTCAGAGGTTATGTAACGTTTATTAATAAGGGAGCTAGACTACTAGTTACTATCGTAACGCTGACTTCACTTCACTTTTAACAATGGTGAACAAAAAATAGCAAAGTTGTTATCATCATCATCATCATCTCAGCCATAGGACGTCCACTGCTGGACAAAGGCCTCCCCCATTGATTTCCACAAGGACCGGTTGGTAGCGGCCCGCATCCAGCCCTTGCCTGCGATCTTAGTCAGGTCGTCTGTCCACCTAGTCGGTGGCCGTCCATCATAATAACCATATAACAATTATATAACATAACAATTTTACATATACATATAACATAACCATTTTTTGAATCATTATAATCTCAGAAACTGTGGCTGGTAGGAAAAAAAATATTGAGACATTTTTTATAGATAATTTTATGTTCTCCAATCATTGTCTAGAGTAATTTTATGATAACACTTACCGTTTTGCTGGAAAATGTAAAAAACTTTGACTTCGATTAAATTTTTTTCCATACACGGGAATGATGGGGATTTTAAAAAAATATTAATAATTTTTATTTCAACAATTTTACTGAATTTCAGCTTGTGATTTTATGCACCATCACACTCATTTTTTCGGTCTAGATTGATCGGACTAGTACGTATTTAATTATTTTGTATGTTGGAATTTTGGTTGATAGCTTATAGAGTTGGGCTTGCAAATCAGATCACGAATTTCTATTTTGTCCAAATGGGTTGAAATCTTCCTATTTTGCTATATAAATTTTTTTTTGGAGAAATATCAGTGAAGCTGTTATAAAGTTCAGAAAAGCTTACAATATTTAGCACCCCAAAAATAGTCCAATTTTACGGACTACTTGTGGAGTGTTAATACTTAAACTCGACCTAATATTTTCCCTTCCGCTTTGCAAATTAAGCTATAGAGCTTAGTTAGCAAAGCTGTAGGAACGGTATTGTAATTTTTATTTTTTATTTTTATTCCTTTACCAATAAATTTTCTAAGAGTTATGTCCATATCTTTCTTTCGTGAGGGTGGAGGTAACCCGGGCCGGTCAGCGAGGGGGTCGAGTGGTGCAAATTAATCTCCATACGTTTCTCCCGCGCCGCTTGTTACTTGTGACAGTTTGCTACTTTGTGAACTACGCAAATGAGATTGAACGTGAGTTTTTTACCTTATTTGTGTAGGACTACTTCATATTTTGGCATATGATTCTTATTATTTAGTTATTAAGGTTAACTGGCTAAAATTATCTAAAACCCAAACGCTTTTATGATTCCAATAAAACTCAAATTTCCATAATTATTTCTATTGTTATTAGTTAACGCTTTTCTTTGCTTGTAGTACTTTTAGTGTCAGCACGAAATTATGTTACGGCTATTTTAACGTAAAACTACTCGCAATGTAGGTAATACAAACAAAATTAAGAATTATCTTTCACTTTACTGTTATACAAAGTAGCCTAAGTGTTAGGGTAGATGCCATGTTCCTTCTAAATTACATACAAATCCGTTCAGTTATTTTATTGTGAAGGAGTAACAACCATACAAACGACAAACGACCGACAAACTTTCGTCTTTTTTATTGACGTGTTAATTGTTATACCAATTTGAACTTTAGGGTAACTGCATAAGAACTGTCTTTACACGATATTAGTTGATGGTACAACATAATTACTAGCAATGTGCTTTGTTACAAACATATTGTGAAGCCTTGTTCTATCAATATGACATTTAGAGATAAACAAGAGTGTAAGTATCTAACATTTCAAATATTCGAAGTTATACATTTCAAAGAGTGTGTACTCTTTTAAAAGGATAACTCCGAGTATTTGAAATGTTACACATACTTTTGATAAGATTAGACCAAATTAAAATCTGTTGTGTATTTGTAGAAAAACATAATTCACCGAATTATCAAGGACTACTCCTTGATAATTCGGTGAATTATGTTTTTCTACAAATACACAACAGATTTTAATTTCTGTTGTGTATTTGTAGAAAAACATAATTCACCGAATTATCAAGGAGTAGGCATGGCAAAATTCACGAAGTGGTAAAAATGTAAATAAAAAACTGTAAGAGATGTCAATGTCAGCAGCCTCAATTAACACTCTAACATCAATATCGCACAGGCCTATCGTTTGGGATAATGCCTTACATCTGTAAAGAAGTATTGAGAACAGAATAGGATAGATAGTTTAGCGTTTGACTTCTTGTATCTTAAACAATCTAACAATGCGTTAAAGATAAATGCCTTATCCTAACATTATGATCAACAAATTGTGTGAGGTATCACAAAGATCTGAGTACATCTCCATTCCTATACATTCCAACAGCATTTTCGTACTAGACCAGTTTCAAAACAAACCCCATTGTCAAGGCTTAAGTCTCAAGTACCATTTATTTGAGCTACATCCACGTAATGTATGGAGATTAGGCGGTGGACAGACGCGCCCGCACGTTGATCCGACATGATACATCAACGTCGGGTGGGCAGTGGACACTCCCTGCCCAGGAGGTAAGAATCAAAATATTAGGTCAGATTCAGATGTGGTGTAAGAGAAATCTTAAATAAAAACTTATAAAAACATATACACTTTTAGTATTAAAACTTGTGTGAATTTGTTTTATATATTAATAAATTCTTAATTCAGCCAGAGAATAAGTTTGGCTACGAGATAATGTTGCCAACTTTCTTGAAACTTTATCGGCTGACAGTAATTTAAAAGCCAATTACTTTTTTTTTGTATATTATACTATTGTATATTTTAGTTAGTTTGATTAAATTAAATAATATTATAATTGAAAGAAATATACAATTATGTTTTATTTCTTAATTTATTAAATAATTAATTAGATTAAAGCATTTATGTCGACTATACATTAATACATTTCCGAAAGTTAAATAAATAGAAATATAAAATAATGAAAAGCACACTCGCGCCTAAAGGTGTTTCCAGTTTACCCACAAAGTGGAATTAAGAACGTATGGACAAATTTGACATGCACAATATCATGGTACATATTACTCATTATAATTCATTATGTGTTTGTTATAAATAAGTACATTTAATACATTAAACATATATCATAATTCAAATAGATATCTAGTAAAATAATTAATGTTGCAATGGGATAACAATAATAAATTAAAAGTCGTTAATTTTCAGAATCTTATACGAGAGTCATTGTTAAAAAGTTTCATTCAGAACCCAAAAAACGACAGGAAATTTAAATGATAGATTTGAAAGGTCTCTCTGTTCTTGTTCTTAATATGTAAAATTATAACGTTTTAAAAAAATACTCACAGGATTTAAGATGTATGTTGCAACAAGTGTCATATCAATTTGTTTTCATACTTCCACGGCAAAGACTAATAGAGGAGTAGATGTTTGGGGATCAGCTTTGCATACCTACTGTAAGGGTTGTTAAGTGAAGAATTATCATAACGTCTCATTTTCTCTGAGCTATGTGTAGAGTAAAAGGTTTATTTGATATATATTTAAAGGCACGTGTTATGTATTCAAACGAATAGTCAAACGTTACGTGGCTAAACTTGTCTTCCTATATTTCAAAGTACGATACCTTCATAAGAAACAAGCCAGTAGTGTCTTTGTTAATGTTAATACAGAATAATTAACAATTTCAATATGTTAATATAATGTAGCTAATAAAAGAGGTAAGTCAATGTTATGTTATATATGATTATTTTATTTTAGATTTTATTTGATCTCTAATTGAACAGTTCATTAAATAGCCTAAACTGACTTATTATGGGGAAGCGCAGATGCCTATAATATAGACCAACGCCTAGAATAGATGGTCATATTTATTATGGAAACAATTACATTATAATTTGCAACCAAATATGTGTGTGCAAGTTGTAAATTTTGTGCCAATAAAATATAGTTAATATGACATTGATAGTGGTTTCCTTGTTCAATCAAACTAAATTAAAATTCTGTCAAATAATATAAGCAAGATAAATTCTTATACGGTTATGATACAGTACTAATAAGTATGACACTTATTAATATAGTAAGTTAATAAAATTGCGGGTAGTTTTACGTAAAATTAGGCGTCACTTATTTGGTGCCAACTAAAACTACCCGCGATTGGCCAGCAATTGAATAATGACGAACTGGAATCTGGAAATTTCCAGATAACGACGAAGTTGTCTGGAAGCACCAGCTTTCAAATAAAAAAGTCTTCAAAATCGATTCACCCAGTCAAAAGTTCTGAGGTAACAAACATAAAAAAAATATACTGCTACGAATTGAGAACCTCACCTTTTTTTGGAGTCAGTTAAAAAGAGATTATTGTTATCAAAAATGACCTGGTTTTGACGATTTATGAATAAATAAAACCTGGTTGCCGTGGTGGTACCGGCCTAGAATAGTACTCCCCCATCTCTTCCCGTTCGTGCCGTAATAATCGGCTAAGGGATCATGTACCAGGAGGTGGGTTGCAGCGCCTTCTGAGGATAGCAAAACCATACTGCGCTCGCCAACCCGCCTGCCAAGCGCGGCGACTATTGGTAAATCACCCCATGCGATGCATGAATGATTGAAAAAAAACACGGGCGTAACTCACGTAGTAAATCAGAGGGTTACGATTATAGTTCCGACCATGTTCGATGAGCCTGTTCAAGGACGGTACGGAACGCTCGTGGACGGTCGCGGTTCGCTTAGTAATCACAGTGAGTAGGTACAAGGCGAACCGCGACCGGGTCCGCGGGTAAAAAGAGATTATCTATAATTTATTTCAAGTTATTACGAGTACCCGATTTATATTGAAAAGCGCAACATACTCCCTAAACATGAATTTAATAAAAAAGACATGATTTTATAACCTAACCTCCATAGCTGTCGCTTAAAAGCTTTAATAATCGAAGCCGTCTTAAAAATATACAAACACACACTTACGTCTATACGTGGATTCTTATACCTGCTATAAAACATGGATTTAAAAGTACTGGAAGTGATGTTGGTATTCTGACGTGGATACTTAATTAAAATTGGAATGACAATTGGAATAACATCTGATTTATCATCATCCGCAAAAGTTCAATTGAATCCAACCTTTTTGGAGTGAATGAAAAATATACTTTTAAACGTTCCGTTCCATAGATAGTTAGTGAAGTTTAGTGAAACTAATAAAAGCGTAAAAATATTTTTACATTCCAATCCTTCCGCTGTCAAATTTAATTTGTCAATGAAATTTCACGTCTGACATGTAGGTACTCTATAAATGCACTCTTTTTTATAAACTATTAGGTTAAGTTATCTTCTAGGTTTTTTTAAGTTCGATTGAGTGAAGCGCGTATTTTAGTTTTTCAATCTATAACTTTATCCCAAGTTGATCGCTAATTCTCAATATCCTATTTCGGATAATGGCACAAATTTATCAAATTATGCTATTGTCATCGGTTCTTGATAAGTGTTTGCAAAATTTTAAAACAACTAATTACTCTCATTTAACTCCGTGTTAAAAAGGCTTTAGAGAAGAGATTTTGGCTGATGTTAATTAATTAATCAACCAAATTAAAGTAGACGCCGAAACGGTATTATGAAACATGTACCTTCCAGAAAAGTATGTCTCCATAATTTCAGGACGCGCAACAATGTTTTCGTTCGATCAGGAGCTCATGTCGGCGCTGAAATGAAGTCGGGTATTAGGAAAGGATGTTATCTCCTACACTATTTTAAATTTTGTTTGCCAATATTTCCCTCTTGCTGGCAACTGTTAGATTAGGAGTTATCTCCATTTTAAAATGAACACTGAATGAAACTCTGCATTTTCCTTTAGGAAGATTAGACAGTAACTTTTGGCAGTCGGTAAATTGTGGAATTTTTCGAGATATTCTTTATAATTTTACTTTTGAGAAAAAAATATATAATTGCATATTTTAGGTAAACATTTTATGTGTGTGGTATTTAATTTTCCCACTTCAGAAAATGATCCGTCATTCCTTCACAAGCATGCAGTGCGACTATGGATCGTCGACTCGATGAAATTCGACACTAAAAGCTAGTTCAGACATTTCGGTCACGCGTAGCATCGATCAGAAGCTGGTTTTAATAAACTTGGTTACAATATATTTGAAAACAAATTAATATTCTCGTCATAACAAAACTTAATCAGGCAACGCAGAGGCCGTCACAAATAATCGAAATTAGAATTTATTAGTACAGGAGGCAGGGGTTCAATTTTGTACCGTGTGTAGCAATAATGCGTAAAAAACTCATCTCCGACCTCCACGACCCGTTGGACCCCCGAGTACAGAGATGGTTTCAGGTATTTGTACAATACGGGGTGGGGGTACGTCAATTTGGAATATCCATCGAGCATAGTCACTAAAATTACATTGTAATAAATTATGAATTTATTAAGGCCTATGTCCAGCAGTGGACGTCCTATGGCTGAGATGATGATGATGATGATGATGAAATTATGAATTTCACCAAATATGTCGTCAGTTTTATTTTTTTTATTCTTAGATCTGAATTTGTATTTGTAGACTCAAATTTGAGATAGCAGCTGAGCTACAAAAAAAAATATAATATCAAAAAACATATAATATCAGGTTGACATCTGAAAGTTAGTACAAATACACAATACGAAGGAATGTACCGTCATACATAATCAAATTTGAAATTGTTCTTAACTTAGGTATTATCTAAGGTAGTTAGCGTGTTTGCCATGCCGTTAGCTTACTGTCTAGTTAAATAAATAAATACATGAATAAAAATTGTCCTTACGTATACGATACCGTTGGAACTTGAAATTAGATATATAATCATTAAAACAAATGACGCCTGTAAAGAATCTCCCATCCAGGTCCACAAGAAATACATCTTTTTAAAGGTGGAAAAGCTGTATCAAAGGTCGAATGTCAACGCAGTTGTAGCCACACCACCTTAATGTAGTGAAAAGCTTCGAAAATATAAAAACGTACTTACTTACATCATACATTAATTTACTTCTATTTTTTGGTGTTCTAAGCAGAAATCTCAGAGCGCCCTTAACAAAAAAAATATGATGTATATTGAGACACTGAGACAAAAATATATGGACTATAAAGATTTAAATTTAATAATAAGTGCCATAATGAGTGTACTAGTGTAATTTTAGACTTCCCTTGTCTATGTCACTACGTCTATAATATTCGAAACGTACCATCACAACATTTCGTATGCGCATCTTGCCCGTAATGTGCTTAGATCATTATTAGATACATAACTACATAATATTTTATTGATAAATATGTACGAACTAAAAAAGAAACGTAAGGAAGGATTTATTCCGACAGCTTTTCTAAAAGAGATTATTAAACAATAAACAACAAATAAAACAATTCAAAATAACAAAGTAATCTTGCCTAATATCAGGAAGGAGTTTCGACAACATTCGTCGGAACACTCTGACTGACTTAATACGTGAGTAACTCCCGTGTTTTATACATTCATAACAAATCAGCTTAGTGTTTATTAACAGCAAGTCAACCTTTTATTCAGTTAGGTACCCCCAGCATTGCCCTTGATACTCACCTGTCTCACCCACCCCCGCCGCCAGTGAAATATGATGTTTTCCCATCCCGGCGCGGACGCGATTAGAAAATTCGTCGCGAGATATGTGCCCTACACTTGTGTTGATAGTTTCCATGTGAATATTGGATACGAGCTACGATTTAGGTTTATGTTGTTCAGAAATGCAGGTTTTTGAGGGTAGATTTGCCACTCATCCGTATGAAATGCAGATGTAGATCACATTTTTGATGGTAGTCTCGCCACTTGTCCATACCAAATAAAGTGATACATCTGAAATAAATGATTCCTTACATTAAAATTTTTATAGGGAAAAATTTGGCTACTATTGTGAATTGAACTCACAACTACTGAATACCTTATTGTTGCTTTACCGTATCTAAGCTATAGTAGCACTCCTAGCCGTCTGAATTTATTTCTCCCTTATTTACGGAGGGGAAGGGGATGTTTTTTTTCTCGCCAACTCTCTCTAATTCTATGAGCTATTAATACGGACGGTATTCTGTAGTTCAGAGTGAAGGTTCGAATCCCACGAGCGGCGAACTTTCCTCCATTATTTCAAAGTATATGAATAAGTTCCGCCTAGCATGATGTTAATGTTATGAACCCTTGACACTTTGTAATTATTTATCCATTTTATTTGTAAACGCTTGGTAACGTGGTGCCTAGTACTAAAATCAAATTTAAATTATTTATTTAAGCTGCAATGCCGAAAAGTGACTGACACTTGCTGATGTCCTTTCCCAGTGATGATTATTTCACTATGTAAATAAAAAAGACGTTTAAAACACAAAGCACAATACAATGCCTCAATAAATGACAATAATCCAAAAAACACTACTAAGAATGTGGGCAAAAATGTGTAAACTAGTTGGTACTACTTACATTAATTTTCAATACATATTAGTGTTATAGAGATGGAATGTGTTAAGTTCTACAATAGGCATTTCGCTTTTAGATGACAGTGCTTAATTAACAAGGCTGTGATTCAATTTGATTAAATTAAATTATTTCATAAATCACGAAGTAGCATTTATATAGAACATTCATAAAACTAACGACGAATATTTAACTTATAAAATAAAAATTGATATAATTGCTTTTAGAATAAATTGGCGTATATGAATTGTTAAATAAAGTATTACAATAAAACCAATTGCAGGAAAGAAAACCTATCCATTGACAGAAAAGCTGCAACTGTCACAACTAAGCAAAAATTACAATTGACGTAGAAAAATAATACCAAAAAATGGCACCGACTTCAACACTCAAAAGTGTGAGATAACTTGTTGAAATCGTTACCATGATAGTTCAAAAGTAACTGTTATCATGGTATCGACCTCGATAAGCCATTTCAGGCATTGACAGGCATCACATCAGGTGCTTCGAGCACCTGCGTGGTTAGCTAACATCCTCATGTTTGAAAAACTGTCACCAAACACATAGTGAGTTCCTGGAAGCAGTCCTTGAGAACCACCGACATTGTCACTGACCATCAAGTGCAGTCGTGGTCAAACGCTACAATATAAAGTATAAAAAAGGTGCTGTCCCTCTTAATAAGAAATGTAGCCATTCTCAAACAAATCACATTTCAATACATAAATCAGGGTGGCCTGTGCCCACTTCCAGGATCAATGCCTATATATCAGGCTAATGCTGATATGATATGTTAAATAAATATTCAGCAGGATATTGGGTAACGTCGGCAGATGAAAATGAATGGCCGTGTTAAACAGAATCGAATGGGGTTAGAAAAAGGGATACCTTCGTAAGCATACACGTAATAAAATTGCCCTAAATATTGCTAGAAACCAGATAAACACAGTTATATAAAGTTGTATACATTATATAACACACAGTTATATAATGTATACAATAACAATCACTGGCTGGAATTGGAATGACTAATGAAATTATAGTATTTATCATTCCTATGTCATCGTAAAATAAATGAACTCACTACCAATCTAATCCAACCAATCTAATAAGATTTCATATGTTACAAGTCCAATTAAAATACAATATTCATCAAGGAAAAATACAATATACAATTATTTTTAATTAAATATTAATTCTTAAAATTCAAAATAAATTAAAAACAATACAATTCAATAAGTCAATTAATTATTTGTATAAGAATCATAGTATGTAACTACTTATTTAAGTGACAGCACTTTTTATCTTTATAATACTACTATTTATAATACGATTACTAGTTATAATAAAAGAACACCAACCGTTGTTATATTACTCGGAACCCAAGTATGGTATAATTATTAAGTACCTCTGCTTTGTACACATTTTGTGTTCATTTTTGGGGGGAGCGTGAATTCCACAACACAGGTCGTCACCTTAGTATGGAATTCATGCATCAGCACCAAGCATTACTTTATTTATAATCTTTTCATTGTATGTTTGTAAGTCTTTTGTGATCAAATAAATAAATACAAATATGTGAATAATTAATCGTCATCTCAGCCATAAGACGTTCACTGCTCCACTGCGGCCAGATGGATCTCTCCATTGATTTCTACAAGGACCTGATGGAAGCGGCCCGCATCCAACCCTTGCCTGCGATATTAGTCAGGTCATCTGTCCACCTGGTCGGTGGCCGTCCTATGCTGGGCTTGCAGTGGTCTCCGAATGGCAATCAGTTCTTTAAGCTGCGTGCCCTGCCCACTGCCACTTCAGCTTGCTGATCTTCTGGGCTATGTCGGTGACTTTCGTTCTTCTACGGATGTCCTCATTTCTGATTCGATCGCGTAAACAAACCACGTAAAAAGGCATTTGGCTTTACGTAACCACAAATACTTATCTAATGTATGTAATAAGTATGAACGCGTATCTACACAAATTCAACTTTACCATATTCAATGTTGTCAACGTCTATTGGAAGTGATACTAATGGCGTAATGGAAAAATTGGAAATATTGGCTCTTGCTAGTGTTGACAATTGGATAGTGATGATAGCGATAGAAAGTGACTGTCGGCAAAAGAAATTACATAAGCCGTCTCTGGTGGTGATCGCGCACTTGGTAGACCAAAACAGTATCTAAACCATTCTTATATTTGGTTATCTCGCAGATTTACAAAGACATAAAAAAACATTAACCATAACAGAAGGTGCGTATATAGTATAATGATTTGATTTCAAAGGTATTTAATTATGTAGTAAATGGTTATGTAAAAAGAAACTTTTATCAAAATACTGTGCTCATGGTGCCGACTTCGACAAGTTATTTCACACTTTTTAGTATTGAAGTTAGATCAATCTAAGGGTTTTTTTTACCCTTTTCAGTAGCCTTTGCCACGAGATCAATTGTCATGGACATCTTGACATTGACATCTTTTGCTAATTTACTTGTACAAATATATTTTTAGGCGACCATATAATTTTTATTTATCAAAAATTTCCTGCAGTAACAGCATAAGCGTTATTAGTACTAGGTGTCTTATACTATAAAAAATATATTAAAAATCTATAAATGTGATTGATCATATTTTTTAACTCCGTAGGTCTTCTGTAAAGTACATTTTTTAAATATTTTAATTCAACACGCATCAGGATTTGTCCCACCCTTTTTGCCTGTAACCTGTGAGCCTCTGTAATGTCATCCGCACCTCTCGCACCTTTTTCCAAAAACTGTTTTTTTTTTACTCTCTTTCCAGCTAAAGTCTGCCAGGGGCCTATTTTGTATAAAGAGAAATGGTAGTATACAGTTAAACACTATTTCATCATAGAATATAGGTACTTATTATAAACAACATATTTTTCCTACGTGTGTGACATTTGTCAATTTATTGCGAATAATTGTTTTATGAAATAGGCTGGCCCTGGCTTAAATACTGAAAATGTAGACATAATAGCCAATATTGTTTAAATGTTTATTTCAATGTCGTTGTTATAACATCTCAGTATATATAATTATTTTTCTATCACGCAACGTAATTTTGTTACAAAGTGAAATACAATGTGTATGTGTGGTAACTTTATTAATATACGAGTGTGTAGTACAAGTATACTTACTGGTGTTTTATATTACTGTTATTTTAACAAATACAGCGGAACTAAAGAGCGTAAAACTAACATAATTATCTTTAATAACTTTAAAGTCTTTATGCAGAGGTATACATTTTTGAGTAAAGCGACTCAAATCGATGCCTTTAAATGCATCTTTCAGTCTTAAGTATGTGTGCAAGTGTACGAGCACCCTAAGGGTGTAAGAGATGACGTCACAAGCTAGAGTAAATGTGATGGAAATAGGAGGATTTGTTTACCCATTTCTTCTCACAATTTTCACGCTAAAAGGTGAAGCGTCTGTTAGTTTTGTTTCGGTTACGGGTGCGTTTCTTTTTGCGCTCACAGTGCATACGTTCGTACGTAAGCATTTAACTGTGCTGACGCTCGTAAGCAAATCGGAACGGATTGTGTGTGTGAAAGCACGCGAATACTATAAATGCCAGTTCCTATACAATTCATATTAAATCATTATCTTTCGTACTCCACGGGCACTAAATGGATCATTTAAAAAAAAGTTTACATTGCGTTTTTAATGTTTTGTGGAGGATCACCAATCTTTTGATAGATTCTCTAAATGACGGTCAGATGTTTGACACTGCTCTACCTCGTAGTCGTGAACGTTCTGAGAAGATGACGTCATATAAATTTTGTGTGCAGCAGTCAGTGCATTTCGGAATGACTTTAAGCTGAATCTGTGCTCAAAGCTCGTAAAGCGCAAAAAGAAATGCACCCAATGTTTTATTATGCAGACGAGAATTTTTTTAGAGCGTTTTGTGTAGTATGTTCTCGTATACATCTAGCCATTCATAAAGGTGAAACTCTGTACCTCGTTCGTATGTTTGTTACTACATGAAATTTAGAAAAAAAATAGCTTTTATACCCTGGAATAACACACAGGCTACTTTTGTCCGGGAAATATTGACTGTTTCCGTGGGATGATGGGAAGACATTAAAATCGTAAATACCACGTACCGCTGCATCGCGGGAAACGCCGCGGGGCACAACTAGTATTTTATAAATTGTCAGTCAAGATTGCAGTAGTTTTCAGATTTTATATAAAAAAAAATTAATTGTCTCGGAATATTCATGATATGTGTACTTATCTACAAAATAATCGATACAGACTTAGGCCTTATGTTGAAATAATTTAAGATTTTTTAAATGTTCTGAATTAAAGTTATTAAATATAATTACCATAAATTATACGATGTCCCACTTTTTAATGTGTATATAAGATAGCCGTTCAAGTCGTTGCCGTTTATCGGTTTTCGTGAGTATGAAAGTTCATTGTTAACGTAATATTACACACTTTCACGAATGGAATTCATCTTTTAATTACACTTTTTTACACTTTATAAATCTATAGCTCTTGACTACTATCTCACATTATGGTCAGTGACGATGTGGTTGAATATGTTATCAAGCTAGAATGCTTACTGGCTCCCCAAGACTTCTGCCTGACCACATGTGTTTGGTGACACTTTTTCAAACTTTAAACTAGCTAACCGGGTACTGGAAAGTACCTTACCACCATGTTGGAAATTTAATAATGGTGTTACCTTCACCGGAAGCTCAAACGGTTGGTGGGGATCAAACCAGCGTCAGTTTGACGTTTCACAGCCGACTCTCCCATCGCTGAGCTATCTTATCCTCAAAAACTTCAGACGAAAATTAATCTCGACGTTTTGACCAAGTCACATTGATGGTGGTCAGGAGAAGACTGTCGGGGCTAGGTCAATTATTATGATATTTAAATGCATTGGTCTATTCATGCACATATAAATATTAATATAATCAATAGTCTAACTAAAACAATGTCAATCTGTTGTCATTTATTATAATTTCAGTAGTAAGTAGCAGTGACCAATGGCACGCGGATCGACAAGTGAAAGACCACATACGAGTAAATATATATTTTTTTTTACTTAGAACTGAGCACTTCTGTAACCTGGTGTCATAACCAGATTAGGTACTGTTTAAAGCTGTGTTATGGAATTTATAAGTTTAACACACACAAGAAGAATACTTCCCTAAGAAATAATACCTTAGAATTGCTTTCATTTTACACAAAATTCCCTTTTGCAGAATACCTCTCGTAAGCTTATAGAAACTTAACACTACGCGACCCGGCCCCAATTGAATTTATTTAGCAATTTTCAGAACAAAATATTAGGGAGCGCTATTTATCAGTGTTCGACGTAAGGCGTCGCAAAACCAACACATTTATCCTGTAGCCGTGGACGTATTTAGGAAAGGGGCAAAAGACTTTAAAGTATTTTGTAGCATCGTGCGTAATAGGTATTTGTCACAAATTTTCATAAAACAAATACTAATCTATCAATTTTGACATAGAGATACAAATATCAAAATAGTTTGATTCTATCTACGGGATTTCCAGGTATCTAGGAACTGACACAGATATTTTTCAATGCACCTACTAACTTTTTTATATGAATTTAATGGTCGGGGATTACCCATGGTTCATTTAGTACACTACAGACTAGACCTACAACTTCTCACTGATTCTGGTCATTAAAACACAATAATTTGGACTATCCAAATTATCGTGTTTTAACGACCAGAATTATTTCGGCTCGTGTCATAATTTGTAATAGAAACCTACTTTCTAGTAGTATGCGCAGGCAAAGAGACGTATACAGTATACGTTTCTTTGGCTGCGCATACTAGTTCGTTAACCAGTATACGGTATACCGGTAATTGAGCAATAATTATTCATTTGTATATCTGCAAGCTTTCTCGGTAACGGATCGAACGATTTGGATTAAATTGTAGTCTTAAATAAGTTTATATATTATAGTATACAGGTGTTACTTTGAAAAAATCCCAGCGAAGCTCGCTATTTATTACTATTTGAAAGAATCACTAAAACGAAACAAATCTGACCACTCAATGCAATTGAATTTATATAATTGAATATGGAGCTATTTTAACAGATAAATAAAGCAGTAAATATATCGGTAGTAATAACAATCTTAATTTTTGTATAATAATTGGCTTTGTCCTTGACTTTTTGGGCGATCCTTGATACACCTCTGCTCAATACCACACCTCACATACAAAACTAGAGTGCGATTACATAATATATTCCAATGTCGTGGTGTTAGGGCAATTTTTCTATCCGCACCCGTTTCTAAGGCCTGCTAGAGACGTGCTATTGCATCTAATTCAGATGGAATGAGGATGTGAATGAGTTTTGGATATCGTAGAGAATTTTGTTTACCTTATATGTATACTTATATATATACATAGTATATATATAGTGTAAATCTTTTGTCAAAATTGAGATTTTTTTGTAGTCTAACCTTGCGTCTAACTACGGTCTCACCTGATGTTAATTAGGGAAATGGTCTGTTTGCATGAATAACGAAAGTTTTGAACCTATTTACTCGTGACTTGAATACTCCAGGTCAACTATCTAGAAACACGGACTTGGGTGATTCGCATTATTTGGCAGTGCGCATAATAAAAGTTCAAGCAAAACGCGTTGCTTCGACGTAAGGGTGGAGTTCATCAAAATTTAAAACGTCCAATTATCAATTTAACCGTCGGTCATACAGTTTTTACTAAACAGTTGTTTAACTGTTTGACCGACGGTTAAACTGATAATCGGACGTATTAAATTTTGGTGAACTTCATCACCCTTAGTGTGGTCGGCCGATGACCTAAAAGGGATGATGAAATTAAATTATATTAGTCCCGTGCCGTAGTGGTACCGGCCTAGTATAGTGATGGGGGAGTACCCCCATCACTTCCCGTGGGTGCCGTAAGAGTCGGCTAAGGGACCACGTACCAGAAGGTGGGCAGCAGTGCCTTCTGAAGATCGGAAATCATACTGCGCTCGCCAACCCGCCTTCCAAGCGTGGCGAGAATTGGCAAATCCCCCCTATATATGGGGGAGGCATATGTCCAACAGTGGATTTCTAATTGCTGAGAAGAAGAAGAAGAAGAAGTCCAGTGCACATAAGCTGAAATGTATCCTAAAGATAAGTATATGAATAACTTATTTGCTGTTCTTAGCAGTAGTTTTACAGCAACACATTATAACAATACACATTTGATAGAAAACTGGGTACAGTCGGTAATCATTCCTTTTATATAAATAGGGCATAAAAACATCAATTTAATGGATCAAGTAAGTGATAGTAGATAACAGACAGGCTGCTTGTCTATTGGTTTTCTATTGGGTAATTTGCTATGACTCTATGCCGGTGCTAGAGAGTTTTAAGGCTCTGGACCCTATTTTATAACGCTACAAGTTTAAGTCTACAATTGTACTAGCTATAAGTGATATAACTGCTTGCTCACACTGAAATAACACTTTAATCTAAAACTTTACCCACATTATGAAATGGAATATTTCATAACTTTCTATATGCGTAATAACCAGTAAATTCCAAAAAGGGCTAATAGGAGGGCCGGGCAGCAGTCCAAGAATATCTGGGAGAGCGTAAAATTTATGTTAATGACACCCTCACAAAGGGAAATAACATGACGTTAAACCAAAGAAACCATCCCCCGATAACGTGTCCCCGTTAAATGAACGGAGGTCTATAGTATTCTCAAGTCTCTCGATATTTTTCGACATAATTTTTGTGGCGTTGATGGCGAGTTGCGGTCGGTCGCATTTTCAGTTGATGGCGAAGGTATTCAAATTTGACCCTGTAGTAGTAATGATACTGATTATCTACTTCAACGAAACTAAACTAAAATTCTAGGAACTAAGATTTGTGACATAATTCTTATCTAGTATTTAACGACTATTTAAGAAACGACTTCCTTATATTATACCTTTTCTGTGTATGTATAATACTCATGTCTAATGCAAATATATATGATCTATCTTCTATAAAACGCTAATTATAGTAAGACACCTATCAATAAAAACTCTAAAATTTAATCTTTTTTTAAAAATTGCGAGTAGTTTTAGGTATAACAAGTCGCCACTTATTTAGTGCCAACTAAAACTACCCGCAAAAATGTCACAGATTTCAAAATTGTTAATCACTTGTGATTAAATATGACTCCGAAATCATAATCAATGGGTAAAACTAGCGATTGACAGCTAGTGAGGGGAAAAGAATTTCTCCACTTGATGGGACAAGCCACTACATAGATATTCAAATTATTGATAATAAGAGACGGTGTGGTCTCCTATATTCGCATCACGCTTTACACTTACGGTACCGATAAGCTTAAGTACCTATCCCTTTATTTATGAAAAATTGCTATAAATTAAATGTTTACACATATCACTTTTTTTTACTTTTTTTTCACCCTCAAACTAGAACTAGGGACTAGGATGCACCAGGATTTCCTGTGTCGTGAGAGCCATAGACACACACAATCACAGCCCACAAACATCCCAGAAACGGGACAAACACCTACAGTCATCGCATAAATTTTTGACCCTGCCGGGATTAGAACCCAGGAATCCGGAGACCCAGAAGTCATGTCACTGACCACTGAGCCACAGTGACTTGACGGTTGCCAGTTTCATTATGTCATGTATAAGACAAACTTATACGTGACTGAGATGACTGACATTGCAAGAGCGACAATATTTGTCATCATCATGATATATAAAATATCGAAGGTCACAAGAATCGCACCGAAAAAACTACTACCGCACGCAGAAAAACCTTGCTTGAAGCGACCAATTCTTTCGTCCCCATACTGGGTTATCGCCGGTTTATCATACGCCCGGGGCCGCTGTAACTCCTACTCAGATTATTTTAAGCTTCAGCCCTTAACGTTTGATTAAACTGCCGTTCCTTAGACGCTTTCGGGTTGGCTTGTGTAGGAAAGTTGTACAAATTGGTGCAGAATTATAATCTCGCTGGCTCTTTTCTTGTTGATAATCGGGCTGTACATTTGTGTGCAATCAATTTTATTAAGAGGTTAATAGGCGCCAATTACATTACAGAGGCTTGGTGGATGTTTACAGCCAAAGGAGCGGGACAAATCTTGATGCGTGTTAATTTGAAACATTGCGCAAATGTTTCAAATTAAAAATGTACAGAAGACCTTCAGGCTAAACAATTTATTCAATCACTTTTTAGGCATTTTTATTTCCATTTCTTCCTCCTTTCGTGTAGTTCAAGCGCATTTTTCGTTACCGCGAGAATATTTTTTTTACTAATAAATTCGTAAATAAAATCAAATTATGTTGAATCAGAATTTACCTTTATGAACTTTTTTCTAAAGTGGCTATTTTAATTCTAAGTTTTTATTTTACCGGTATTATATACATACTAAGGTTTCTTTTTTGTAGCTCTGTTGTTATAGATATGTAGAACTTTCCACAAAATAAGCTGAAAAGACTCAATATTATCTATTTAGAAAGGTAAACCCTTAAAAAAAGGAAGATGGGGCACTGGCGTGGACCGTGCAAATTAGGTGCATGTACCTAATTTTCTTTAGACGCAATGGGGTCGTCAGTTGTGCAGCACGTATGGTTCGTACGTAGGCAGAAATAATCTTTTCATGTACTTACATTCACAAAATGTAAAAATAGCTCACATAAAAGCAGTCACATGCTGGAAGGACGAATGTTTACCAATGATATTATATGTTTATATGAGGTAGATGTCGCACAAGCGCGCGGAAACTGAGGCGGCAAAATTAAGTCAATTGTAGTAATTTTCATTGCGACGCGTATTTCAAGCGCAAGTCTAAACATATAGCTATCCTTTACTGTATTATTTGTACCGTATTATCTGTCGCAGTAAGCATGTTTATGTCGTAAAGGAACAAAATCTGAGCACCGCGCAGTATGAATATACGTCATCTTTAGTAAAACATCATTGATGTTTACTAAGTTTTTAAACATATTTCACAGTTGCATTTTGTATTTAAATTTAACTTTGGAAGGTACGTGCCACTTGGAGCCCAAATTCCGTCCTCAGAGATGCAATCATGCGAAGGCGCGAAAGGCCTTTGTTCTTGCCTTTCCTCCCTAATTTCCAGTTTGTGCTTGAGAAAATGCAAAAGCTTGAAGATTTTCTCGAGCCACGGTAAATTGCACTGCAATAAAAGCGGAAAATTGTTATTTTGTAAAATTCAAATAAATAAGATGTACGTATATGACGCTACATATTTTAGTCCAAAAACCTATCATATAAAAATAATGTATTGCACTAACTTGAACTGAACTGACATATAATACACAGCCGAAACAAATAGGTATTTATATTAGTACTCTTGGAATTTAGGTATCTTTTGGGGAGGTAAGAAACACGTAGGCCATGCCAGCAAAGCCCAGAGTCGGTCAGCCCGTGTGATAGTTGTGGGAACCTTATTTAGCTTAGTAGTTGTCTTCAAAATATACCAATCAGTTTTCGACTATTTGTTCTTGAAAATTCCTATAACTCTAAAGCATGTTTCAAAATCCACTAGAAAAACAAATGAAACATATAGAAATAAAAATAATTGTGTAATATACTTATATCTTACCCAACATTTCAAGGAAAATCCTAACACCTATTCCCGACCCATTCCGATACTACAGGAATGTAATAGCGTGATAAATTCTCACCACGTATATTCCAATACACAAATCATCTAATACACAATATCGCAAATATTTCTCCAGAACACAGGGTGACACGGGACCACAAACTTTCCCACAACTAAGGAAATGTTAGAAAAAGACAAAAATAAATTTTAGCCCGTGAAAAGAGACAGAGAGTAAGAAAAATTAAATTATATTTCTCGACGGTGTCAGCCGGTGTTATTAAGTGGCTGGACGCCATTTTGAATTATTATATCTTTTTATTTATCGTGTTTTTTAATGTTATTTGTATTTATTTGTAACAGTTACGGTAGAAAATATATATTGGAATTAAATATGATTTGGTCAATATTTTATTTGACCAAAGGGTGGCCATTTCTAATAGGTCAACGTGGAGATCATTGGGAAAGACTTAGGTCTACATGTAGACGTCCTATGGCTGCGATAAATCGATGATGATGAAACAGAGACTATAGAATTAAAATTAAATAAAAATTAACATCAGGTAACACAGCGGTCAAACGCAAGCCAATGCGCAAAATTCAAGAAACAAGATCTTATTCAACTCTGAGAAGAAAAAGATTCTAGAAAAATAATCTTCTTCTCTCAATTTGACATTGCGTTATTTTTTTAAAAAAATCGTGTCTTAGTTCTATGTAAAACGAGCTGCACCCCGCGGATTCACTCGCGCGGACTACAGTCTACCCGTTACCATACATTGTGCATTGAAACAAATCTGTTGAATGACAGTTTTTTGAACTTCAGTAATGAAAAATACCTTAGCACCATGCTGTGGATTTAACCATGTTGTTATTTCACCGGAAGCTCAAGCCGTTAATGAGAACCGGACCTAAACCGACAGTTTGACAGTCAACAACGTTCCCACCGCTAAGCTACCATCGCTTCAAAATACAAAAGCACTTTTAGTATAATTTACATCAATACTAACTATGATATAAAGCAGCCAGCGCAACCATTTCCATAATTTAAGCCAAGAAATCAGCATCCAAAGTAATCCCACGACAATCGTAAAAACTAGGCAAAAACTGTATTTACGGTGCCCGTAGGGGCAGGTGTGAGGGCAATATTGTAATGTGGCCCGCCATCCATAATAATATAGCACCACCCTTTTACGCGGCTCTGGATGACATGTGGGTTAAGGCATGACTTACCTATATATGCAAGTATCTATAGATAAGAACTAGAATGGTTTGTTAGCTGAAGTTCTACACGTGGGTAAAGGTATAACTTACCTTTAGCTATGGAAGTCTATAGATATGATCTAATACAGTGTTTTGTTTTGATAGATGGAGTGTACTTGATGGGTAGGTAAAGTAGACAAGAGTAGAATTAGGAAACATTGCGTTGTGTATAGTGTGGAAGATATAGCAAGAGATGCTCAGATGAGTTGATTATGTTGATGGTCGAGTATAAGAAGATTAACGAAATAGATGAACAAGGGAAATGAATGCGATAATCGGTGAGAGTTTTTTACGGGGGAAATGGTGTGTATTCAACACACCATTCCCCGATAAGGAGTGATTACGTTTAATGGAGTTGCACTTAAAGGCCCCGGTGTTGCATTCCAACGCCTGAAACTGAGGCCAAGGGTAGGTACGCTTCCGCATACTAACGTGGCTGCGTTGGCATTGGTCCATTTGCTGGACCGATCTTCGGTAGTTTGGGTGACCATCAATTCCCACAGAGAATGGTGCGCGGAACACTGCGCGCTCGCGGCCACGACTGAATGTTCCGCTTCCAGCTCTAGGCCCCCGGCGGTTGGGGTTGATGGGGTGCGCCATCAAGCACTCGCGGCCCTCTGCTTATCAGAGGCGCACGCGGAGAGGCCCACTTCGTGATCATTTTTGACTCATTAATGAAATCGATATCGTCAAAAGGTGGACTGGAGACCTCGGTCTGGCAAGCGTTGGAAAATAAATAATTAATAATAAAGCCTAAGACAAGGTAAAAATGACTGATGACCTGACTCTAAGATCGCTAGTGGGAAATCAATTGGGAGGCATAATATATGTCCAAGAATGTTAAATTTAGGTACTATGCATATCATAGTCACAAAAAAAGGATGAATGCATTTGTCGTTGCAAACCATCGCTCTAAATATTCTAATTTTAGAAGCTTTACTTTTTTTTGACTTATTGACTGGACTCAGGGGCGGTCCGATAGGGGGTCATAGGGTTCATGACCGCCCCCAAAAACGTTACTATCACATTGATATTCCTCTGAAATTGTATAACTTACATAGAGTTAATCCTAGTGCGGGGGTGAGTGGTGGGCTGAGTGTGATAAAAAAATAATAATACAAGAATAAGAAGAATTAGGTGACCCCCACAAAAATCCATGGCTGCGTCCGGACCTGCTCTGGACTGATTGGAGCTGAACATACTTAGGCTTAAAAATAAAACAAACTAATATTTAAAGGCGAAAGTTTTTATTGTCGCATGTATGTTTGTTACAGCGCAGCATAGGCCGGCCACCGACCAGGTGACGACCTGAATAAGATCGCAGGAAAGGGTTGGATGCGGGCATAGACCTATATTATGTATTTTATAGTAGAACATAGTTACATTCCAGTACACGAAGGATGCGGGCCGCTTCCAACTGGACCTTGTGGAGATCAATGGGGGAGCCGTTTATTCAGCTGTGGATGTCCTATGGCTGAGATGATCATGATGTCTGTTACTCCTTAACGCTGAAATGACTGATCAGATTTGCATAAAACTTGGAATTAAGAAATATAGACTGTTCTCGTGGGATGATGGGAAGATACAAAGTTGACAATATAATTTTACCGCGGGTAACATTACCTACGATATTAAAACGAGACCGTGTTTCCACGATTATCATAATTACGAATACCTATATGTTTTAACCTCAGCAACATTAGAACATCACGTGGCGTAGTTATGAATTAAACTCTTACTTTCGCAATACAGACTTGAGACAATATTATTTAACACTATTTTGCTTATTCGTCTATTATGGAACTGTACCTATTTATTTTACAGCCGGAGGACGACGTTAAGTTTGTAAAAAAACAATCTAATGTGAACCTCCTCCTTTTTTTATGTCTGTTGAAAGGTGCGCCTTGGCACTGTCGTTTAGTGTAGATATATAAAAATAAAAATATTTCATTTCAAGCTATCCAAACGAGTCTAGCTTTCAAATCGCGAGATGGCGTTATTAAAAATGTAGTTAAGCCTTTATTATACTGCCATCTATTGAAAGTTTATACAACTATCTTGGACGCCCTCTAAACTAGTTTACCAGCCCTAAGCACGGAATTTTCATTGGTTTCAACCGAAGCAAGAGGGTTTCAACTCATTCTTCGTATTAAGTAGTTTCGTAAGTAATCGCTAGATGACGACTTGGAACTAAACATGGGTGCGTTCCTATCGCTATAAATTAAGTACATAAAGTGCGGAAATAATTAAAATTAAAGCCTATAATTTTAATAAGCTTGATTATTTCCGCACATATATTTTGTTTCAGACGCAACTACTTTCAATTCACTGAGTGTCAATAGTGACAACTTTAAGTTGTTTTCGAATGGAACAACAATTATCAAAATAATCGTTCTGAACGTTCTGGGAAAATTGATGTTCGTCTGCGACGCACCACACTGAAAAAGTAAAAAAATAACAAAAATGGTTGGTGATTTGTGGCGGCAAATTTTGATAGAAAAGAAGGTCTTTGTTATATTTTCATTTGTTTGGGTGTTCATCAAGTGATAATAGTTGTTTTTTTTTACGCGTACATTTGATCGCTGTCTCTGTTATTATTATTATGTTATCTCTGTCTTGTGCCGTGCCGTGTTGGTACCGGCTTAGAATTGTAATTTATGTGCAAGCACTTAGTTGTCGGTACATAATATTATAATAAATTATTAATGTTTATTATTATGTGGCGTGTGTATGTGTGGATGTGAGCAGATATGTGTGTGTATTCTAAGGTAACAAATCTGTGTTTGTGACATGTATAACTGTGTAGGTACATATTGGAGAGATTTTGTATTGCTATGAAAAAAAAAACCTATTATAAGTACATATAATATAGCTGATTTGAAAAAGATTTAATATAATTCAACATTTTAGTCTCGCGACGAACTACAATGCACTTCGACAACAACTCTAACAGCGAGCGGCGCGCTGCCGGCCAGCACCAAGACGCGCCCGGGGCCAAAGATGCCCCACGTTCTCGGCAGCCATAGGCTTTAGTGCCTATGGCTGCCGAGAACGTGGGGACAGCTGAAATCCTGATAAATGCTCGTAAGTGAGTTTACGTAACCTATCTTAACGATCAAGCAATGTTCTCCGTAATCCAGTGGCATGTGTCAATCCTACACAGTTGCATGTCTCCCGCTAGTCACTAGTGGTATTTTCAACAGAGCACTTCCGTGCTTCGGAGAACACATTAAACCCTGTTTCTGTTTGTTATCTTAGGATAACGGGCGTAAGGCCATGTGGCCCTTGGGCCAGAAAACTCTGCAGTTAGGCTGGCCTAGCCGGCCAACCCTGTGCTGTCCCAATAACCAAGGCTATCGGGTCTTATAAGCTCATAACTACATACAATTTCAAAATAATCTGGAAGTATTACATTTTGAATGAAAAAATATTTTTTCTAATTGGTTTACAAATGACGTGCTAAGGTACCTGAGAAACAAAGTAGAATTATACAACCGAATTAAAAACGTCCTCGTTTTTCTTAAAGTTGGCTGAAAATTAATACAGACCTAAACCTGATTTATCTTTGTTGTGAATTAGTAATTTTGTATTAATTACTGTAAAAGTTAATTACGGTGGATCGAGTTGAAACACCTTAGGTACCTACTAGGATGCGTTGCATTGACTACGGTAGTCTGAAATGACGCGTCCGGAAGTTTTCATACACCTATATACATTTGCCCCTTAATAAACCATTTTTCTATCTATAAAGAAAATCTAAAGTTTCCAAAGCTTAAACAAATAGGCGCATTAAGACGCCTTCTACACCTACAGTCGTACTGACTTCACACAACATTTATACTGAATATTTGCTGAAAGATTTTACACAAATCCAGTTTTATCTCTTTTATTATTGTTGAAGGAGCATCACTTATCATTATCAACTCGTTATATGCAACTAGATTTCGCCTGTAATATACGTCTTTGAAACAATCAAAATGAGAAATATTAATATAACAGTGCCAATGTCTCCTATTTATTTTAACATTGCCGAGTATTGTTTGTTTGGTATTGTTCTAAGTGTTATTGTTGGAATTGTTCTGTATTTCAATGTGGTCCATACCAGGTATAACACAGTGGCCGGTTTCTTGTTTGGCGGTAAAAATATGTCAGTGATATCGATTACTTTAGCTTTAATATCGAGGTGAGTTTATTTTAATGATACGTACATAAATTATTTTGAAACTGCAACAAGCGATCATTCAGAAATTCATTTACTGAATCGGAAGACGGGTCAAATTATTGTCCGATCCAGGTAATTAGTCGGGCTATTGATAAAGAATAATAAAAAAAGAATAATCTTGAATGAGACTAGATGTGAGTAGACTAAGATATATTTTTCTAATACATTTAAACGAGCAATTTATACATATAAATACATATAATTGAATCTCGAAAACATTTCCAACTACTGATGACTGTCTAGCAATAGTTATTTACTATAATAATAATTAATTAATAACTAACTGCAACTAAAATGTATCATTTAAAAAATCTTTAACATTATAATAACATTTATTTGTCAGAGTACATTTAAATTCCTTTCTAAATAAACTATCCCTTTTCTCCTTAATGGATTGCGGAGTCTTGTTATATATTGTTGGTGCAATGCACAGTAAGCTTTTACTCATCAGTGCGGTTTTAGCTGGTGGAAAACACAGTCTATTATTATCCCGCCTGTTTCGTTGTACAACATCGGATATGTGAACAAAAAACGAGGGGTTACCTCGAATAAACAAAGCAACATCAAATATATACATAGATGGAAGTGTAAGAATGTTATACTTTCTGAAATAAGGCTTACAGAAATCAATGGGAGAGGCATATGTCCAGCTGTGGATATCCTATGGCTGAGATGATGATGGTGATGATGATGTTTTTCTACAATTTAATTGCTTTAAGGATGTTTGCTAGTGCAACAGTGTAATGCTATACAAAGTCGCGGAAAACTTAGTTTTTCGGATTTCAATAGTCTACAAATGTTTTCATTTGAAAATTCCTTATTATAAGTGAACATGAGTAATAAGATACATTTTGTGACCAGGTATATATATTGCCCTGTTAATACCGGTCTATTTCGCTTGTGACCCAATACATTACATCACACTTCTACAAAGGCAATGAACGAAATTATCATGATTCTCTGCGACTGTATTTTACTATCACATTGTCACTCACTGTAAAGTGAGATAGTAGTCGAACATTACCGGTCGTAATTAAATTAAAAAAGGGAGATGGAGCACATGGTGCATCGAACATGAGCTGCATAAATTAGGTTCATGCACCTAATTTGCATTAGTCTCAATCAGGCTGTAGTTTTGCAGTACTTATTCTCTCAAGTTCTTACAGAATGCACCTAAAGCTATAAACTAACAAATGTGTGTGTATTTGCATGTAGTATTATCTAGTCCAGTTGAGTTACCGTGGTATGTTAAGCTATTATAAGAACTCAATTAATTTATAACAATTCTTTCCAGCCACTTAACCAGTATTACGTTACTAGGTGTACCGGTGGAAATATACCTCAGAGGCACTCAATACTGGGCTTCGGCACTTTCCCTTATCATTGTTACAGTCTTAACGGCTCTTATATATCTGCCAGGTAAATATTTGCAATGATATGACTTACTTTGGTTGTGAAGACGATTCATAACAAATAACAGAAGTTGTCGATGGTTTTATCTATATTTATGTAAGGCAGCGTCTGGCCTATTAGGTTGTTATTTTGAAGTGGGAGTGTGCTCGCTAATAAGAAAGAATCGTACGACGGATAAAAAGGTTCATATAACATCTTTTTCCTCCAAGGTCTGCTATAATCAGTAGCATTTACAAAATTAATACCTACAATTTGAAACATGTCTCTAAACTAATTTTCGTTCAAATATTCAGCTTGATTATTATAGTATAATCAATTTGCATATGCAACAAAAATCATAGGGTCAACATTTACTTACACAATCGTCACTGATTAAATAGTTAATTAACTTGACACAATATCCCCAGAAACCCAAAGACCCATCTGTGTTGTGTGACATAGATAACACAATACAGATGGATCTTAACATAGATAATCCTCTACTTTTTCAAGTCTGTGACATCCCTGGATCATATCGAGATCTCGAGCGGGTAGTTGGAAAAACTACGCACTCACGCCGATATCAGCGTGTTTTAGTCTTCTCGTTCCACAGCCTATATAACTTTGTGAAAACCGTGAAATCGGTCAATATATAGTTATGTTTTTATATTATAAAAATAAGTAGACACTTGTGTTTAAAATGAAACCTATGTTTTTTCTTATTTCAGTATTTCACAAATTGCAATTATCGTCCAGTTTTGAGTACTTGGAAATAAGATTTTCTACCCACACTCGGACCATAGCAGCAGTGTTGTTTGTTGTCAGCAAACTGATGATTCTTCCTATAGTTCCGTACGTTCCTTTGATGGCTTTTAGATTAGGTAAGATATTTGAAATTCATTCATCGCCAAATGAAAAAGACCTGTATCATGTTCCCTAAAAGAAAACCGTGACTTACTGATCTATCAACTCACAGCTCAAAGCCCTGAACCGATAAGGCTGAAATTTGACACATAAATAGCTAGTATTATGACGTAAAAGACATCGTAGCTTAGGGGATGTATTGGGACAATTATAGTTAGCTTGTGTGATCGGTGTGGAGTTGATTATACTTATTTTAATTTAGGGTGTTTCCCGCTTATCAATTCATTATGTTTTCATTGAATCCTTAACGATTGTCTAAATCTCAATAAATTAAGTATTTGTTTCATTTAATGATTTGAGATTGGCCAATAAATATTGATTGTAATCTTCCATGCAGTCGATTGACGGACTGGTCTCGTGTAAACAATAATAATAATATTATGTGAAAGATAATCGTACTGCGTTATTAAATATTAATTTAAGATGATATATTTTTATTATGATAATTATAAGAAATTAAACTTTTTAAACTATGACACAAAGTGAAGATTTGAAAATCTATGTACGACAGGCTATATCGGGCTATTAATGTAAGAAACCATAAATTTGTCAGTCTTTTAATTGGGATTAAATTATCATTAAATCATCGAAAATGTAATGTGATATTGGAATATTACATCACATTTACGAAAAAGTTTAATATTAAAAATTCTGAACACATAAAACTTTTAAAAAATATAGAATCTAATAATCAATTTGATTAACTATCGTTTTTTTAGGAGGCTGAATCTGAACATTTACGGTGGGACTTCCCCTTTTCAACCACGGCTTAAGTCCCGGTTTTGTTTTCAAACAAGTCGTTTAACATATTTTGGTGTATCACCCTATACGCGAACCTGCATTTCGCATGTGGCATACCATGGGTAATAGACCACTCTTTGAGATGAATAAATCTGTCTGAACAATGTGTCCAGACAGAGTGTTATAGCATTATAAACCCAATACCAACCCAATTGACTGGCCGGTTGGCGCAGTTGGTAGCACTCTGCCTTCTGAGCTGCTGGTCCGGGTTCGATTCCCGGACAGGTCAAACATTTGTGTGTATGAACATGTCTGTTTAACCTGTTTCTGGGTCTGTATATGTATAAAAGTATATATATCAGTCACCGGGTTACCATAGTACAGGCTCTGCCTAGTTTGGGACCTGAAGACCTTGTGTGAATGTTAATAAATAAAAAAATAAAAAATACCTTCCGTATTGGGTACAAAATGCTATATACACTCAATATTAACTAAAAAATAATATTTCAGTAACAAATCCAATTGCTGGTCGAATAACGGCAGTAATATGCGTTGCTTGCGCTACGTTCAGCGCTGTTGGAGGATTGAGAGCAATCGTTGCCATTGGCATTGGAACTACGTTCTTGGCTATGGCAGGCACAGCATTGCCCAGTGGCTTGGCATTGCTGCCGATGGGCTTCAAAAGGATGTGGGAGATAGCTAGTGACGGCGGACGCCTCGTGTTGTATGAGTAAGTTTTTAAATATATTTAACAAATTAAAGCTCATTTGCGCGATTGTTATGTTTTTAAATGTATAATAGGAGCTTTATGTATTGCTTCCGGGCTGTTTGGCCGTGGTCTAAATAAAACTTGTGTTCCAGACGTTTCGTAGATCACTGCGGTAGAGATCTTCAGTGGTTCAGGTCCGGGCCCGGAAGCAAGACATCCAACATGCAACGCCGGCCGTGAAAGCTTTAGAGTTTACATTATAATAGGAGTGTTTACATCAGACTCAGGAAATTCACTGATGGGCATACACCTCTCTTGATTTCTGCAAGGACCGGTTCTTTTACGGATTCACTAATTTCTAATTCGATGGATGGCTCGACGGAGCTCGTCATTTGACCTTGATATTACAGGCTCTGCCTAGTTTCGGACTGACTACCTGAAGACCTTGTGTGAATGTTGTAAAAAAAAATAAAAAAAATATTACCGGACCACAGTGACCACGTTGAGATATTGTGTTAAAGCGACGAATAGGGCCAATTGGAAGGATTCTACTATTTAACAACTAAAGATAAACAGTAGCGATTTGATCAGTAATGATTTCACCACGGCACACGCGGTGAAAACATTAGTATTAACGTGGATAGCTCTTCACGTTGCCATTTCTATCAATTAATTGTTATTATTATTCAATTCTTATGACTCCTTAATTGGAATCATAATTTCAGATATTGGATATTAGTTTATTTGAATAGTAATATTTAGTGTGATATTTTTATTGCTGAATGTTTTAGTGACTCTTTTCCAATTCACAGCCCTGATCCAGAGCTTGCTCACCACACCTCGTTTTTTGCTGTCACCTTGGCTCTCAGCACAAATTGGTTATGGAAAATAGCTTTAAGCCAATCTAGTCTACAGAAGCTTCTAGCAGTACCGACTATAAAGAAAGCAAGATTATGCTTGGCATTGTCTTGTGCTGGTGTGATACTCATGAAACTGTTGTCTTGTTTCCTCGGGCTGGCATTGTATGCTTGGTATGCCGGCTGTGATCCTCTACTGTCTGGAAAGATAAAGAAACATGAACAAGTAAGAGAGTTTTATAATTTATTGCATTATTATCATGCAAGGCGAGCGAATCTTACGTTCAAATTTTTTAAGGAAAAAACATCCCCTCCCATGATGGTAAGGAAGGCAATGATATTATATGTTTATATGAGGTAGATGTGGTACAAGCGCGCGGAAACTGAGGCGGAAAAATTAAGTCAATTGTAGTAATTTTCATTGTGACGCGTATTTCAAGCGCAAGTCTAAACATATACCTATCCTTTTCTATATTGTTTGTACCGTATTATCTGTCGCAGTAAGCATGTTTATGTCGTAAAGGAACAAAATCTGAGCACCGCGCAGTATGAATATACGTCATCTTTAGTAAAACATCATTGTAAGGAAGGAATAAATTTGGACGGCTAGTGTCACGTCAAAGTCCAACTATAGCTTAGATGAAAAACCAACAGGCAGGTGTTTTGTAGTCATGAGTTCCAATCCCACTAGTAGCCGAATTTATCGACCATATACGAACAATCTAATTGTGTTTGATAATAGATTTCCAACCTTTTTTGGTGGAATATAGGACTACATTTTGATGATTAGATGCATACCAATCACAAAAAATTATGGGTAACGTATTTAACTGTTACCGAGTCTTTAAATTTGAGCATTTTTAAAAACAAAGATATAAAATAGAACTTAAGTGCTGTTTCGGAAGTCGGAAATTCGTTTGACGACCGAAGGGACGGATGTATAACGGAAAGTAATGCCGTAAGAAATGATGATTATAGGTGGAAAAAAAGAAAAGCAAGCAGTAAAGGGTGCACACAAAGTTTGTTCGTAGCTACATTACTTCTTCAATGATATTTTTTTATTACAATTATTTATACAATTAGGTACCTTGAGATGACTTCATTCATAAGCTTAATTTATTTTCTATGAAGTTACTTGTGGCATCGAATGTGATCGTATTTACAAATTATTCAATACAAACTAGCTGTTATTCTAGTATTTGCAAATAACAGTAGCGTTTAGCGTTTCAAAAATACATTATAAACATTAAAAAAATTCAAATTGAATATATTCTGCTCATGTGTTTACTGTGCCGTTATTTTCCCACTGTCGGGATAAAGCCTTCTCTTTTAGAGATTCTAATTCTGATAATAACTCGAACTAGCTAAAAATCACAAAAACTCGTCAAAAAGAAATAGCTCGTAAAATATTTACGCCTAAATTCAAGTTCGTATAACTCCATTTAATGCTATCCTTAATAATGGACGAGTTCTATTCAATAGCTGGACAATTGCGGGTAGTTTAGTGGTAACAAATAAGTTGCGACATATTAATTTTAATGCAAACATTTAATTTTAGTGCTGTTATGGGGAAGAGAAATGGTATATGTCATACTGATTTGGACTTTATCTTAACCACATAAGTACTTATCTTACATATCATATTTTACAGAATTTTAGTTTAGTTTAGTTGATCAAGAGAATCACTCTGGTACCGATTCTCTTGTGTGTCGTTCAAATTAAATACAGTCAAACCTCGATAAGCGAGAGTTCAAGGGAGTACAACATCATTCTCGCTTATAGAGGGTTCTCACTAACCCGATTTTCTCGCTAATGCAAGTACATGGGTAGCGTTTCTCTCTTATTGTACGCAGCAATAACAAGTCACAGCAAATACGAACGTGTAGTTCCACGAAATAGAATGGGTACAATATTGACGAGAAAACAATACAAAAACAACGGTAGGAAGTTCCACGAAGGTTAAGAATGAGTCATAAAATAACAGATGTTACATTTGTAATTTGTTTTGTAATTGTTTACTGTATGTGTGTATCTTTTATGTGAGTATGTATTTTTATTGTAGCTATAGTTCCTCCTAAATAATATAAATAAATAAAGCTCGACTGTCGCTTATAGAGGTATAGATAAGTAGCAGTCTCACTTACGGAGGTCCATGAGGGAAAAACGACTATCTCTTACAGAGGTTTCTGTTTCTCGCTAATAGAGGTTTTGGAAGCTTAAAATGACGGGTCCTGGCTATTACTCTCACTTATAGAGTTTTTCTCTTATCCAGTTCTCAGTTACCCAGGTTTGACTGTAAATGTATTCTTTATTTACGTTTTGACACACAATGTAACAATAAAATTATAGGAATTGGAACACTGGTGAACGTTGCTTCACCATGTCCATCATTTATGATCCTACAAACTCCGCCACAAATATTGGTTTTAATGGTTGATCGCTAACATTATGAGTCATTTCTTTTTGGAGTTCTCTAACACTCGTCACATATACCTATTCTGGTTTACATTGTGATAATATGTACATATTGTTGTAAGATGACGGCTGCACACATACAGATATAATCTAATTGTTTTAATTTCAGTTAGTCCCGCATTTTCTCAACAATCTATCAATTATGTTTCCTGGAATATGCGGAATTTTTATCATTTCTATATTCAGTGCGACCACTGGGTGAGTTTCAAAAATCTAGTACACGTTTAGTTGTTAAAAGATCAAACATCTTTTCTTATTTTACCGCGTAGTCGCTTAATTTCAGATGCATGGCCTCTCTAATAAACTCTATAGCGGGCGTTTTGTTCGAAGAATTTATAAGACCATGGATGCCCAAAACCTCGACTGAGCTCACGTGCTGCAGGATTATGAAGGTAAATACCTTAATCATATAGCATACAGTCTTGTATAATTCCGAAAGATAAAATGGTATGGTTCAACAAACTAGCAATAAAACCTCAACACATGCAATCTTTATTTAATGTTTGCCATTACTTAATGTTTGTGGGTATTAAATACTATCGACCATCGTCATCTCTTTGTATAATAATAAATACTAGGATACAGAGAAGGAACAACGTCTTTTTCTTGTTGAATAGACATTTCATGTATTTTTGATAGGGGAAATATTGTTTATTTAATGAAAGGTAAATACAGTTTTTCAAGACTCTCACAACAACATACCCACAAGATGACAGATACCGAATAAATAGGAATGATGTAGTGAGTGTCATGAATATGGGTTTCGCCTCAGCATAAGACTTCCCTAAGGCAACAGCCCTGAGTCACTGATTTTCAGTTGGTAGGTAACTATGGCTGGCGAACAATCTAGGCGCGGACACGTACCGAACGGACGTGTTAATAGTGAAGTGTTTAGTATTACTCTGTAACGGGAGTCTGTATTCGCTATACTGAGAGACGACTGGACGCGTGCTGCGGAATAATTGTAAGTTTTAATCTAAATGCCTTGTAACTGTTAGATGTTCCATAGTCGAAGAAAGGAAGTCTGTCGATCTGTTACCTATTGTTACGTACGCTTGTCTTGATACTCTATTAATATCGTAAAAAAACTCTTTAAAAAAAAATGGAACCGACTTCAACACTCATAAGTGTGAAATAACTTGTCGAAGTGGGAACAATATTTTTATAATAGCTAACTTTTGAACTACCATGGTACCGACTTCAACAAGTCACTTTACACTTTTGAGTGTTGAAGTCGGTTCTGTTTTTGGTATATTATAGACATGACCTCACGAATCTCAGGACAACATTCAACAAAATACGTATAAGTTAATAATTATATGTAAGTATAGAAAATACAAAACTAAAGAAGTACAGAAGTGAATTAGGGTGCGTTCACATGCAACTTACAAACTAAGCTCGAAATATAACATTGTGCCAATGATTAAGGGAGATGAGGCACTAGTTTCTTGGCAATGGACTGTATAACTTAGGTTTATGCACCTAATTTGCTTTAGTCGCAATCGGACCGACAGTTCTGAGGCACGTATGGCTCACACTAAACGTTTTTATAATTATGCAGAAATAATGCATTTCTGTGCTCTCACAACATAGCTTTTTTTTTACTTATAAGTTTGCGTTTGACAACTGTCTCATCTGATGTTAAGTGATGACGTTGTCTAGGATTTAGCTGTGCTGAACGCTCTTGTAAAAAGCAACAAACAACTGGGTGATGGAGAAAATCGGTTGATAATAATACGTGGGCAGTTCAAAAATAGTAAGTAGTGAAATGAAAAATACTTTTAGTAAGTAAAAATTGTATTCATACTTTTTCAAAATATTCCTCGGCAACCTCTATGCACTTATATGCATTCAGGTGAACCAACTTTCAAAACAATTGAAAAATGTATATTTCGAGAGTTCGAAAAATGACCGCTGTAATTCTTCGACAGCCTCGTCTGTAGTGTTGAGTTTGCGCCCACGAAGCACTTTTAACCTCGGGAAATTAAAAAAAAAATGCTTTAATCTAAATCTGGGCTATATGGAGGATGGGGTAAGATTTGCACCTCCGAATTTGTCATCAAGAGTGTCCACCCACTCTCATGTCAAAAACTGTCCATGGATCTACCAGCTGAGTGAGCGGGTGCGCTAATATAAGGAAAGACAATTTTGTCAACCTGTAACTTGTGGCATGAATATATTTCCAGCTTCTTTGTGTGGTCGTCGGCCTATACTCGGCTAGTGTGGTGTGGTTCTCCAAAGACCTGGACCGCCTGCAACACGTGGCGTCTGGCGTGACAGGTGTAACGGCTGGCACGCTGCTCGGACTGTTCACATTGGGGATAGTTTTTTCGAGAGCTAACTGTTCTGTAAGTGCCTTGAAACTCGCCATAAGTTGTTAATTTGGAGTGTCAGCTCATACTTACACCAAACATTTGTATGCAAGGGAATTGTAATGGTTACAATGTTGTAAGGGTGCATCTGTGTTGGTACTCATAATAAACACTACACCTTCGACTCGCAAATGTGCTAGCAAGTCAACGAACGCAGCACGCAAGTTACATAATAGTATGTAGTAGTATGTAATTCATCTGTATTTACAAATTTAGTAATTACCTGCTGTTACCTGTTAAAAAAAAATCGCCCTTGGGTTGGATAAAAATTTCTTGTATAACTATCATTTATGAAAGTTTCAAAGATTACGTTTCACTAAACATTGTACTCATTTGTTAAATGAATACGTTTAATAGGAAGCCAAATCACCATACTAATAACTTTTATATTATTGAATATGTACCTACTATTCGAACAGATTTAAACATCTAACTTATTAGTTAATAATTTACTGATTCAAAGATTCAAAATTGGCCATATTTTATAACAAGGAACGTTATAATTAGATACACTTTGCAAGTCATTTAAATTATTGTTTTGAAACAAGTTTTATTTAATATTTTTTTAAAGAATGCCTCCTTAACTTTTTATTTTGTGACTATTAGTATTTAACAATATGTTCACAATTGTACAGTCATGATACACATTAAATGTGTATGTATAAATTTCACATATATGATCATACACAAACACGCAAGTCACAATAAATGTCACATCTATAATTTTTTTATACAATCATAAAGAAATTGCATTAATTTAATCATTATAACTGACATCTAGTAACTTTAGAGGGAACTACGTATAAGTAACGATGTCCTGTATTTGCAGCCCTGTGCCTTGCGTCTCAGTATTATATAGTTACATAACTATGGCATTGCGTCAGAGCATGTTTCGACTATTAAATGGTAGATGGCGTTGTATCTAAAAGTCAACTACTGTGGGCACGAACGTGTATTTGCAGTCAGTGCATTGCGATAGAGCATGTTTCGACTAAATAATGTTAGATGGCGCTGAATCTAAAAGTAAACCGTACTGTGGGCAGAACGTACTCTATTAAATCCATGACTGGTTTGTGACTAACTAAGCATTTAATAGGTTCAATGAATTAGGGGTAGTAGATGGCGCTGCAACGAAAAGTTACAAAATACTTCAACAAATTATAGATGGCAATGGTAGCCAATTAGCCATTACATCGTGTTCATTTTTCTACTGAATACAATATTCTTAACTTCATTATTTCATAGTTAGAATTCATCATGAAAATATGTAAAAGTAACGGTAGACGTATCTACTTAATTAATTTCATAATTTTCAGGGAGCATTAAGCGGTTGTCTCCTAAGCCTTATACTTTGCGGCTGGCTGTTGATTGGCGCGCAAAATGCTATCGCAACAGGGGCATTAACCTTTCAAGGGAAACCTTTGGCTTCTTCGGGATGTGGAAGAGGAAACTTCACACATCCATTCAATAACGTTACCACGGTGATACCTCCCGCTGGGTGAGTATATTGAATTACACATACATGTAGGTAGGTACCTACTTACCTAAATCTATACCTAAGTATAGATTTTTTTTGTAGGTTATTATTATTAAGTATTCATTAAGTATATTAAATCCCAATATATTTATTTTATAGGAGAGGGTAAGAAGGTATATAATTCATAAAAAATAAAAAACATCTGTTATCGATGAGCGAATTGCCAAGGTACCTTTACTGAGGTTACTTAAAATTATTTTGTAAAAACTATCTCGCCATAACAATGGTCAGTTACCTATAAAAAATATTTTCAAGACGACTCCGGGGCCCAGGGTTCGAATCTCTGCAAGGGCATACATTTATGCGATGAGCATAGATGTTTTTCCTGAGTATGGATGTTTGTATGTTTCCATGCCTCCTGCGACACGGAATCATGATTGGGGAGTGTTTGGAAAAAAAATACTGAGTGCATAGATCTATTGAGCGGCTCTTGTTCTTTAGTACGCTGGGATCTTAAGAAAATGCAATTATTATTGTGATGTAAGGGGAGAAAATCCGATACTTACGACAATAGTTTACATAGTTACCAACTCACAGCGCCGTCGATTAAATTCTAAACCTAACTTTAACTGCCTAACTAGTAAAGTGCTTTCAGAACTTTCATCAAAGCATTACTAGCACTAGTTAAAGTAATACTACTGTTAGTTAGTAGTTAGAGGATTCTTGAATGAGTTGCAATAATGTTAGTGAAAAGGTGTAATGCTACGGCAAGGTCATTTTTAGTGTTTAAACCTTGACAAGTAGGTATCTCTTTTATATTTATCTTTATGTATTATATATAATATATCGATTCAGTAATTCTCTTTAATGTCAAGAAAATGTTGAAAATTTCCTGCGAATAATATGTATAAGTAGTGGAAAGTCGCTTTTTTTATAATTCTTAAACTTTTAAATCTTCTTTGTTTTTTTATTCTTCGTGTACTTACTTATGCATTAAAAACATCACAAATGCTATACAATAATGAACGTGCTGAAAAGATGATAAGTACACTTTTGCCAGCTTGGCTAACCACTCGCCCATAAAATATTAAATTCCTCCATCTTTATCTACTTATGCCGCCTACATACATATTTCCACCATTTCTACGCCCATATCCCCATTTTTACGACCCAAGAACATTTTTATTACAGCCCCAATGAGTTCACACTCGGTTAGATCCCCTACTGCATAAGTTTTAATCTTCCTACGCAAATTTGGTGATCTTGACTTGGCGTATTTTTATTAAACTATATCATTATGACGGTCGCCGTGGCGCAGTAGTCAGTGACATTGACTTCTGTGTCGTCGGGACCCTGGGTTCGAATCCCGGCAGGGGCAAACATTCGTGCGGTGTTTGTCCCGGGTCTTGGGTGTTTGTGTGCTGTGATTGTGTGTGTCCATGCCTCCCGCGATACAGGGAATCCTAGTGCGGGGGTCTGAGTGTGAAACAAATAAATAAATAATAATAAATAAATAAATTATTGATAGTTTAACTTTAAGAATAAATAATACGTACTACATAGGTAAAACTTTGTAGTATGCAGAATATTATCCAATTTAATATTTTAAGGTTCTTTTTTTTTCACACAAGTTAGTTATTAATTAGGTAGTTTCTTTACAGAAATATAATTGAGGTCATCATCATCACTCTTCCTGTGATCTAGGTCTGGTTTTCTGTCCACCATATATTATTTTAATTTTTTGGATTAAATACAAAAATTTGTGACGATTCATATTTTTTTTATAACACTAAACAAACTAAGTGTTGCTCCGAACTTGGCGGTGCTTGATGCATGCTTAGAGCCACAAAACCAACAATAACTAACTCAAACTTAACAAAAAACAATAAAAGAATTCATCTGATTTCCAGTTATTGAATAACTACATTTTAAATGTAAAATATTCTCAAGACAATACGAGTAGGTATATAGAAATAGTAACTGTGGTGACATAGTAACTGTGGTGACATAGTAATTTATGGTGTGGTTTGGTAACTTTATAAAACAAACACAAGTTTCCCCTCTCAAATTGGTTTAGCTATGACACACAGGGGAACAAGATGAGGCTTTTGAGGGCAAATTTTGCAAAAGGGACAACATTGGGAGGGTCAAAGTTTAGAAATATTACGAATATGTAAGTTGATGTTATTTATGTTCAGACCAAAGAAATTAACGACACCGCACTGTAATCTAAAAATGTACGGTTTTATACGGCTTCTGTGTGAAAGTGTTTTCATAAATTTCAATAATTTGGGTAATTTTGCGGCGTAAAATATTAAAAAAATACAATTTGTTTCTACTGGGCTTTTTAATAAACCCATTCTTTCAACATTCTATTATGACTGAAAAAAGTCCCTTCTCATCTACGATTTACGAACAAAATCCTCATAAAATATGTTTTTTTGACGTGATAACGTTTTATAAATTGATGAATGCCAAAATGAAAAATAGTAACGTTCCGTGTAGCGTTCCGTGTAGCGTTCCGTTTCCGTTTCCGTCAAAAGTCAAAAGTCAAAAGTCAAAAGTCAAAGTCAATGGTCAATGGTCAATGGTCAATGGTCAATGGTCAATGGTCAATGGTCAATGGTCAATGGTCAATGTCAAAGTCAAAGTCAAAGTCAGTCAAATTCAAAGTCAAAGTCATACATGATTATGTCGTTATCACGTAAATCTATCGTCCGTAAACCGACTTTACAGAAAACCAATTTTTTTTTATACAGTTATTATCCGGAAATTATGCTTTAAAAGTAAAAATATTTTTAAAATATTTCAATATATGGAGAGCAAATCATACACAAATGTGTTATAGAGCTTACGAAGTCTTCATGTAAGTCCATAATGGTAGGGCCATTTGAATTCATACTGGGGCAATTTGAAATCTAAATGTGGTAAGCACACGTACTTCACGACCTTCGCAGTGACCATGGTTTTGTTTAATCTTGTGTGGATAACCACGTATGATGATAACGTCGTATTTATTGCATTTAGCGGTTATTGCATTTTTGTACCTATGTGTCACCTTGTAAATATGAATGAAAGAATTATATATTCATTGACAATAACTCACAAAACATGTCATGCACACACATTTCAGAGACTCGGTAATTGGTAATATAACGTGTATGCACTCTAATGTATAGCAGTGATTTGTTGACGAGGGTTCCGTTGACATTCGAAATAGTATTGAAACTGCTTTAAGAGGACTTTAAACCAAATAAGCTAAGACACAAAATTGTCTATTTGGCAAATGGTAAAAGCTAATCTAAGAACCGGCTACGAAAAAAAACAGTTTATGTTATAAATAGCGTGCGACGTAAAGGAGAAGGTTCACGTCGTCCATGACCACCATGTGATATAGAGGTCAAACTGAAAAATAGATCTATAAAGTATTTATGAAAAGGTTCCAATTTCAATGACGGTCGCCGTAGCCCAGTGGTTAGCGTCAGTGACATGACTTCTGTGTTTCCGGAACCCAGGGTTCGAATCCCGGCAGAGGCAAACATTTGTGCGATGAGTGTAGATGTTTGTCAATGACATTTAAGATGTTTGTCAACGACATTTAAGATGTTGCTGTATTTTTTTTTTTATTTTTTTTTTTTTTAGCGATGAGTGTAGATGTTTGTCAATGACATGACTTCTGTGTTTCCGGAACCCAGGGTTCGAATCCCGGCAGAGGCAAACATTTGTGCGATGAGTGTAGATGTTTGTCCCGGGTCTTGGGTGTTTATGTAATGTTATTGTGTATGTCCATGTCCGCGACACAGGGAATCTTAGTACGGGGGTCTGAGTGTGATAAAAATTGTTTTTAAAAAATGCAACTAATTACATTCAATGTATATCGTTCGCTGCTGTGTTGCTGTGTGTGTCGATGCTTTACTGCCTTGATCATTCTCAATATGTCGTCCGCTGCTTGCGTGAATGCTATAGTATAAATATAAATATTTATATTCGTAACAGTTTGTTCGCGAAAATACGTGGCATTTTCTCGTCCAAATGAAATCAATTCCTCAAGACGTAATACTTCGATAAGTGTGTGGGAGGGGATGCTAAATATAGCTTTTCCTCCTCATTCTCAGGTTAATTATATACATAAACAGTGTTAGGTTCGTGTTTATTGATATAATAATAACTGAAGCCATTCATATCGTTCATTTAGTATATTTGCCGGCACGATCATAACTCCCAGATGAAGAACTGCAAATAAGTTCGAAACTGGTCGGAGAGTAATTTTCCAGTGTTTACCACGTGAGTCCTAGTCGGCTTGTTACATTACAATAATTTAAATTACTTCATAGGCCTTCCATCCATCGCAGCCGTAGAACGTTCACTGCTGGACAGGCCTCTCCATATAGGAGGGATTTACCAACACTCGCCACGCTTGGCAGGCGGGTTGGCGAGCGCAGTATGGTTTCCTATACTCAGAAGGCGCTGCTGCCCACGTGATGTGTCCTGGTACATGATCCCTTAGCCGACTCTTACGGCACGCACGGGAAGAAATGGGGGAGTACTATTCTAGGCCGGTACCGCCACGGCACGTCACGTCACGTCATAGACCTTACCGAAGCCCAATTCGAGTCATTCGCTACTGTTGATATTCCATGATGGTAGGGTACTTTAAGTGACTGGCTAGCTACCACACTCGAGTATGAAAAGCTGTCACCAAACACATAGCGTGTTCAGACAGCAGTCTTTGAGAGCCAGTAAAAACATAGGTCTAGCGTGATTGCAGTTTCGACCACATCGTCACTGAACATTAGTGAGATAGTGGTCAAACGCTAGATCAGTAAAGTTTATAAAAACATGTTTTTCTTAAAAATAAAATTACCATTAGACCAAAATTGTATTATTGTTTTATATAAACTAAAGAGCTTTATATTACACTATCTGTGCCTCGCGGTTTTACCCGCGTGGTGATCAAAAACTGTGTTTATGGTTATGATTAATACAAGCCTATGTGTTAATCCAAGGTATAAACTATCTCCATACCAAATTTCATCCAAATCCGAACAGCTGTTCTGGCGTGATTGAGTAACAAACATCTATCCATCCATCCATTCAAACTTTCACATTTATAATATTAGTGGGATACGATCACCTTAAGGCTATAAGAACGCTTGTGGTATATTCGATATTATATCTTGAGACTAGATTTCAACTCTTGAAATACCTGCTACAAAAAGTATTTGCAATGTAACCAGAAAACAATGTAACATTTGAAGTACTTTCAACCACAAACGGTGATATCATTGCTAACGATTATTTTTCAGTTGTTCAACTTTGTAAGAAGTTGTGTTTGTTTTTATGTCCTTTTCATAGATAATTTGCTAGACAAAAACGCGGTCATTCAAATTGCAAAAACATATGACGTGTATTTAAGTCATGGTCGAGGTACAAATCATCGATAAGAGTTTCTTAGTGGCATAGCTCCATGGCTGAAGCGCCTCGGCAGAACCCTTACATTGAATTCTACCTACACTACATTTACTTTTGCAGAAAAAATATACCCGCAAAATTCTGAATAGGACGGACATCTAATTTGGCATGCGTAACGGCTGCCCTGATTGGATGTGGCGCAAAACTGCCTCCGTCAACCCTTGAGCCGCGACGTTAGTCTTTGAGTCTCATTCTTCTTTTCTTTTCAGTTGAATTTTCAGATGGTTGGAAACAACTTTTGTTTATATCATTATTGTCAATAATATTTGTCAGCACCAGTAAATTATTTTTTATTAATCTAAAACTGCTTTGTGAAAAAAAATGGTTGCAACACTAACGCCCACCGAGTGATATTGTTATAAGTGTTTCAACAATTAAATATGATTTAAAAAATTGACATTAGAAGCATTATTTTATGTACTATGTAGCCGTATGTTACATTCAATTTTAATCCTACTTATATTATAAATGGAAAAGTTTGTGTGTAAGTGTGTATGTGTGAATGTGTGTTACTTCTTCACGCTCAAACGGGTACACCGATTGCGATGTAATTTGGTATGGAGATAATTTAAGCCCTGGATTAACACATAGGGCTACTTTTATGCCGGAAAAAGTATAGTTCCCGTGAGATAATTGAGGTAGCGGGAAAACCGTAAGCCACGCGGGTGAAACCGCAGGCGACTACTAGTGTAACATACGGTCGTCATGGCTCAGTGATCAGTGACGCTGACTTTGAAAGCGCGATCCCGGCTTCAGATCCGGGCTGGAGCAAACATTTCTGTGATAAAATAGATGTTTGTTCACTTCTTGGATATTTGTGTTTTGTGATTGTGTGTGTCCATGCCTCCCTTAACACAGGGTACCCAAGAGTGGGGTGTGATTGTAAATATGTATAATTTAAAAAAAAGACCGTGAACGGCCCGCATCCAGCGTGTTCCTGCAAGCATAGTAAGGTCGTCTGTCCACCTGGCCGGTAGACGTCCTGTGCTGCGCTTGCCAGTCCGTGGTCTCCATTCGAGAACCTTTCTACCACATCGGCATCGCTTCTTCAAACTATGTGCCCTGCTCACTGCCACTTGAACTTGCTAATCCGCTGGGCTATATCGGTGACTTTCGTTCTTCTCGTTTCTGATCGCGTAGTGAAACTCCGAGCATAGTCCTCAGTCCTAACCTAACCTGCCAACTTTATATAAAGTATTAATAATTATGGAGGATATGAAATTCTTTTCACATACTTACGTAATAACAAAATTATAATATATGTATTTTTTTTCAGAAATCAGTTTAATCAACCGACAAAGCCGCTCCAGTCACTCTTCAGGATTGCATTTACTTACTGCCCTTTTGCCGGAGCCTTGTCAGTACTCCTTATAGGGATACCTATGAGCTACCTCACGGGGAAGTCCCGTACCGATTCTATGAACCCTGACGTGTTCTGTCCGTTGACGCAGAGCCTCCTTCACAAGTCAAATGTAAGTTTCCCTATCTAATGTTCTTTCGAGTACTTCTGGAGTCATTGGCACTAGAAATATCACTAATATTATAAAGGCCAAAGTATGTTTGTCGTTTGTATGTTTGTTACTCGTTCACGCTGAAACGGTTGAATAGATTTGCATGAAATTTGGAATGAAGATAGCAATCCTGAAATAATACTTATGCTACTTTTTATCCCAGAAAGTATAGTTTCCGTGGGATAATTGAAGTTGCGGTAAAACCATAGTCAATGCGGGTGAAACGGCGGTGCGCAGCTAGTGTTATATACTTTTAATCTGAGACAATGCCTGATAACTATGAAGCTAATTTTTATTGGTTGTACTTTAGTGGGCAAGCTTATAGCTTTTAAAATTATTTGTTATTAACGATTAATTAAAATGAAAAAATAAATAATTAGTTTGACAGCCAAGACAGTCGTGTTAAGATCGCTTCGAAATTTATATTATGAGTAACTTCATCCATAACTCTCATTTTCAAGTAGAAATAAGTGTCAGGATCACACCAGATGGTCACAGGAATAATTCCTGATTTATTCATGGAAATATGTAAAAAAATATATTTCAAATTAAAACTTTAAACCTTTAAAAATAAAACTTCATTTGTTTAATCAAAATTTCAATTGTTTTATTGGCCGAAGTACCTAGTATTCATAAATATATATGTAATAATTATAAATAAATACATCTGAACAACCTTAGATTAACAAAGCCCCTCCGGTGAAGCTGTAAATGCCGGTAGAGGCAAACAGCAATAGTCCGTTAGAAAAAAATTGATTAACAAAACGAGTGCATTAAGCACTCGTTTTGTTAATCTTAGGTTAAAGGACTCTGCCCACTACCCCGTAGCATACCATGACCGTGCTAGGAACGTAACAACCAAAAAAATATTCTTTGTATTGAAAAGTATGAGATTATGCCCACTAGATCGTTCCTTCACCGACCGACACCGTCGCATACCATGAACGGAGCGTCAAGAATTGTCGGCGAGAATATTTTGCCGGTGGCGAAACGGTGAGCACCCGGGTTATAACCGCGTATGATGGCCGTTATAAACGCGTTGCCATTCTTCTCTTTCTACTGGCCATTTTGTTACCGCATCGGTTCAAGTGAGACAAAGCCATGCGTACACGATCGATGTAAGATGGACGACGATTCATACGGAATCAGGTGAATTACTACAACGGCGACAACAGGGACCGCTCGGATTTAGCACTAAGATGATTCGGAGATGATATGCGGACGCTCCGGTCACCATACGGCTTTGATACGTAATTTATACGCTCTAGTGGGCATAGTAGAGCGTATCGTATATTACTTTCCGTGCCCGATACGTTCATAGCACGGTCATGGTATGCTACGGGGTAGTGGGTAGAGTCCTTTATATATAATTTATAACACCCTTGTATTATATTCAGATATTATAGATAATGGAGTTTTATGATTTTATTATATTAGTATCAGGTTAGGCGGAATTTATGTTCAAATTTGCTACGTACGGCTAGGTGGAGAGCTTCTATTTGACGGTATTCTGTAGTCGTGGGTTCAAATCCCAAAAGTAGGCGAATTTTTTTCTCCAAAAATTCAAACGTATAATATTAATATATCTTCCTTGTTACAGATGGTGAGGAGTAGAACGGAATCATTTGAAGAGAGGCCTCTGAGTACGCAGGAGGTGTGCGCAGCGCTGGACGAAGCACTGAGACATCTGAAAGAAGTTATCGATCGATGAGTAAACAGTTGTATTATAAACCGTTGTTTTATTTACACACAAGCAAGTGAGATCACACAATAGACTGAAAAAAGAGGCCGTGCTATTTTTTAAGACAAGCAAGGCAGTTGTATATCTTTCTTAATTATCATCATCTCAGGCAACAAAGAGGTTTTACAATGATCCACGATACCATTTTTTTTTTGATTGACGATTTAATTGCATGTTATTTGAAGTATCGTGGCATGATTATTTATGTTCCAAATTTAAATATTGAAATAACGAAGGAAACATAATGGTTATTGTGGATTATTGTAAAATTTCTTTACAGAGTGATTACATCCTCAGTGATTGCTTTATTAATTGCAAAACTGCGCGAATTGCTGAAACGATTTATACTCATTACTAAAATTTTAAAACTTTTTAATTTGCAGAGAGAGCAAGATTAAATTGTTTATTTTGCAAAAAATATCCAATCTGCAAATTTAACTATTTTATCTTTATTTTGACATTATATAATACTTTCTGATATGAGTGACAAAGCGATAAGGGCCAGTAAACTAGTAGCCCCACTTGAAGAAGTTTGTTCGCAAACTTGCGCATCTCAGCGACTGAATGTTAGTCTTTCAACTACCCAAAAGATTTGGCAACGGTATCAAGAGACGGGTTCGGTCAAAAAAGACCGGTTCGGGAAGAAAACGAAGCACAGAACCAAGAGATGTTTTTCGGTGAGTCAGACGTCAAGTGTGGACCTGAAGAAGAGCCTTGAAGAAGTATGTGAAGTAGAAGTTAGCTTGTGGTCGATCAGGAAGAGGCTTTTGGCCGCCAATATCAGGAGCTACCGCCCGGGGCCTAAATTACTCTCGGGCTGCAATCTTTTTCGTTCCAGTATTGATGGGTCAAACTTAGTGTTTATTCTCATGGTCAAAGTTCCGTTCCACTATTAAACACCATGTACTAGTAGTTTAACGACTCTCCTTACTTCTAGGCTGTGAAAGCTCACTATCCAAGGCAAAAAAGCACTATGATACGAAAATGGATATTTAACATATGAACCGTCTCATAAATTTATACTGTACTTTCTCCTTCATTGTTACATATGCATATATAAATAAATTGCCGTTTATTTCACGCCATAATTTTAGAACAACTTAACCGATCCTATTCATATCCCTTTTTAAGTTTGCTAATACTTAGTAAAAAGTTCCTACGGAAAGAAAAAAATAAGAAACATGTGCAGAAATATTTCGATATATGTGATAATTTTACAGTATCCAGAACACCGTAGTCTATGCGGGTGGAACCGCAGCGCGCAGCTAGAAATAAATAATAACCTGAAAGTAATCTTTAGATTCTTACTTCAAACCTCACTCAGTAAATACCTACTTCTCACAAGACTTCATCTCTATTGATCAAAGGAAGTCCCAAAAGGCCGACGCAATGTAGAAAATATTGTATATTGTACGCGCAATCTGTACTAAAAATAAACTTAAGATCATATTTTACAACAATCTCCAAAAGGAACTTCCAAGGCCTGTCTTTTCACAGTGTAACGACAAAGGATTACATCAGCTAGGTGCGTGCTAGGTTTTAGACACGCCACATTAATACCTAGACCGCAACCAAGTCTGAGAGCCTACTGTCTCGAGAGTCTATCTAAAATCAAAATGTCATAGAACACCAGCAATTGTTACAGAACTTCCACCTCTATCTGATATGAGATAGGACCAAAATTCGAAGTTGTATCACACAAGGATATTTAAATTGTCAGTATCATTTGTTACTTTTTAGACTAGAAAATTGAGATGGGGCTTCGAGTGACTCTTAAAGAGGAAACGTATGTAATAAAGGGAGAGGGCTTTTTTGTCGTAGCTCTTGATATTTTTTTATAAGCTGCGGTAGAGTTGAATAAAAAGTACATTACATATAATATTATGCAAACGTATAGAATATTATATACTTACAAAAACTTAGGTCAGAGATATTTATCATAATAATAATATGGCAATACTATTAGACTTAGGCAGACTGTGGACAGACGACCTGACTAAGATCGCAGGAAAATCGCAAAGGTTGGTGCTCGCCGCTTCCAACCGTTCTTTGTGGAAATCTATGGGGAGGCATATGTCCAGCTGTCGACGTCCTATGGCTGAGATGATCATGATAAATAACCCTGGGTAAGATAAATGTATCAATTATTATCACTGTTATTAAAATAACAGTGTATCAATACTATAGTATTGATAGGTATAGTATTGACGGTTGGAAGCAGCGAGCATCCAACCTTTTCCTGCGATCTTAGTCAGGTCGTCTGTCCACAGTCTGTCTATGTCTAATAGTATTGACATATTGTTATATGATATATCTCTCTCAAAAATATAGGCCAATTGTTGGCCTATATTTTTGCCGGTCAGAAATCAGATTGAAGAAGTTACTAAAAGGTCAAGTCTAATCTGTACGCACTTGTATCAAAGGTCAGTGACCGAAGCATGAATTACTCTCATAGCCGTATCGCAGCATGAAACAATAATTGAACTCAATACTAACTGTTATTTATCTAATATAACTGTGACACAAAAAAATGATAGTTTGTACGGGTGGTACGGGCGTTATTCAATTGTTATATATTACATACGATTGGATGACTGTGATGCACTATAATTCCTGCGCACTGATCAGCATACAAGCAGAATTGGTTCAGGATCGTAGTAATTAGAAAGATATGGTTTCTGCCTATCCCTAACGAGAAAAACGTGGTCTATATCTAATAGAATCAAATTAGGAAACAAGGTATGCCACGGATGTACGATTAGTACCTTCCAATGCCCGTCGGACCGCCGATCTTCAACTTTACAAACAACTATGTTTTTGATTTTGTCTTTTCCGGCCTTGAACTCACGTGCTATTTACCGATTTCAGAAATGTTCTGAAATTGAATATTAACTTGAATTCCAAAGTGTTTTGTAAAATTCGTTGTTTAATAAACATAAGGTATCGTTATCGATATCGTTTTTACACGTTTCCGCGACATCAATGCCTGGTAATAGCAATTGATATCTAATTGTTTTTTACCTTATAAAAGTATAGAAGCTCAAGTAGACATACTTTTCCTTTTTCTGATTGAATTGTATTAAGGGAGGTTCTCTACGCAGGCGAATCAGAAATATGGCGATCCTGAGAAGAACTTAAGACACCGACATATCCCAGCAGATTGGCAGGTTGGAGTGGTAGAGGCAGGACACATATCTCGGAGCACTGATAGCCGCTGGGGTCGAAAGGTTCATGAGCGGAGACCATGAACTGGCAAGCTAGGTCATCCAGTGATAATCTTGTCGTGGACATAAGACCTGACTGAGATCGCAGCAAAAAGCTGGATGCAGACCGCTTACAACCAGTCCTTGTGATCCAGATTCCCAGATCATTGGGGGAGGCATATGTCCAGCATTGGACGTCCTATGACTGAGATGAATAAATATATTGATTACATGTAGATAAAACAAGACGTAAAATATCTAAAAATAAGGGAATGAGACGCATGTGGAAAAGGAAGATCTCATAGATCTATTCTGAACAAATTAAAGATGTTTTAGAAAAAGCCAGATCATTTGTACTTTTAACAGAAGGGTGGGTAAGAATAATCTGATAAAAGAGAAGGAATCAAGAGATATATGCCAGGGCCAAAGTAAGTGGGATTCCGTGATGTTTGCCTTCCCCTCCGGGAAACAGGAGTAAAATATTTATACATGTAAAATTTAGGTCCAAGTGCCAACCAAGATACAGTCCTCGCCTAGTTGCGGGGTCACTGACTGCGAGCACTTTGTAGCCAACACAATAGAAACATATTTTAATTGTTGCATGTAAAAGGTTAATAATTTAAATCAGTCACGACGCCGGTTGGGATTCCTACACGACTAATTTAAATAAATAAAAAATAAAGAAGCTCTTTTTCTCCATTTCTTTTAAATAACATTTTAAAATAGTGTAGGTAGTGTTGTTTTACTTATAATCTAACAGTATATTTGGTTTACGGGCCCCTACCTCGGGTGAAGGTCACCTCCAGATTTTTTCCATCTGTCCCTAAAATTTGCGATCTTCTGCCAGCCATTTTCTGCTGTGTCCGTTATGAAATCGAATAAAATACGTAAATTTACAAAAAATCGTAGTTGAAAAAAAAAATTACCAATGAACGGACTTCAACACTCAAAAGTATGAAATAACTTGTTGAAGACGGTACCATGAAAGTTCAAAAGTAACTATTATCAAAATATTGTGAGCATGGTACTGACTTCGACAAGTTATTTCATACTTTTGAGTGTTGAAGTCGGTTCCATTTTTTGGTAAGTAATTTTTTTTTTCACCCTTTTCATTCAATTGTCATTGTGTATGTTCACCGTTTTTTCCACTCGCAACTATAATATCATCGACGTATGCGTGGCACTTTTCAGTTATTGGAGTGTAATTCAAAAATGTCAAGTGATTTTTCGAATTTATTTAAACTAATTTCTCAATTAATTTTAAAAATTTTAAATTGCAAGGGATTTTATAATCCCAGCTTTTAAATAAAAAAGAACGATCAAACTTAGTTCACCCAATCGAAAGTTATGAGTAACAAACATAAAAAAACATACGGGTCGAATTGAACACCTCCTCCTTTTTTGAAGTCGGTTAAAAAGAAAATATGGTTTATAATATAATGTTTTTACATAAATAAAGATTTATCTAATCACAGGTATTTTAATCAGTTCATCTGCCTATTCTGCCTAAATTGTACCACGTAATCGACATAATTTACTCTGTGATCTAAAGCGCAGTCTTATGTAACAATTTATTGAATCTGTGCCTAGGCCGACAACTGTTCACTAGGGGATCGAATTGGCTAGACGCATACGTCACTATCGTGTATCAATGAATTACCCATGCCAATTGCGGACTTGGATCGTGTTTGTTTCATTATTCATTTATTCCAAAAGGCTGTTTCAGTCAGTTGGCGCTAATTAGTAAGGTTGTTAAAGTTTATTAATTATTATTGGCGTAATGAAACGTAGCAACGGAATGGTAGTAAGTGAAAATCTGTATTCTGTGGGTTTTGTTTGCCTTTATCACACTGATATTATAAAGGCGAAAAATTGTTAGTCGTTTGTATATTTGTTACCCCATGACGCTGAAACGGCTGGACGGATTTGCATGAAATTAGGAATGAATACACCCTGAAATATGTTCACGTGAGATGACGGGAAGATACATAAATTGTTAATACCACGTACCAATTTGTGTTACAAAGTACCTAGTGTGTTCTGAGTGTCAATAAATACACGTGTGATTCGGCTAATTAATGTATAACAGAAACCATATGAAGGTTATGAAACTATGGCATGCAATACTAAGAAAAGTATATTCACAAAAAGTAAATAAATGTGAAATAGCTTCGTATCTTACAAACGTGCCAAATAGCGTACTTAATATGGCGGAAAAGAAACGCGAATGAATACAAAGACAATTCAACAAAATTAGCTCGGAGTCACTTCTAAACGTTCCGAAATTCTTACGTCCGTCGTTTTCTTCGAATACCCTATTTACGTAACAAGCTTTTGTAGAAACATTTTTAACATTTCGCGCTCTTCAATGCGGCTTTAGCATTGAGTAATTGAGCATATCATTCGTTATTTCAAGCTGTGTTTTTAGAATAATATGTTACGGATGCTGGAATTGGGTACCTTTCAAAAAAATGATTTTTAGAAATTTCGCCTCATCGTGAGCATTTATTTCTAATTCATATCTATTTTAATTATTTGGTAAAGTCTACGTCCCACGCAGCCATATTTCATCCGTCTTGTACCAAACTAGAGAATTGATTAAGCTTACAAGTGTGTCGATTGTCACATACATAAGTAGCACCCACTAACCCACTAGCAGCTGAATTTTTTCCTTCAAATAATCTGAACATACAAAAGTGTTGGATAGTTGCTTATATAAATAAAATAATAATAATAATAGTAAATTCAACTCAACTACTTTATATGCATGAAAATTATGATTTAAAATTAATTACAATATTTTATAGCCCGCATTAATAACTGCCTAAATAATTACCTCATACAATGAGGTATGCGTGATAAAATAAAATTATAAAAATTCTAAATATAATATAATTAATAATCACTTAACATAAGGTGAGACGTAAAATAAACGTAAGCTCTGTTAAAACAAGAAGAAATGAAGGTTCATGTTGCAATAATTAATATAAAGTACGGTTTACCGGTTTACCTACATGTATTACAAACATGAATGTAGTTATATTCCAATACACCTGCAATTAAGTTCTTTTACAGCAATTCCATCAAGCGAGAAGTTGTAAAATCTCAATACCCGAGCTAAAGTTTGCTTCTAATGAAACTGAATTCAGTCCAGTCTGGTTGCTGATTGCTCCCGACTGAGTCAGCGATATTTGTTGGATCCGATGCATATACAGTTTTCCGGAAAATGTCTTAAATGTAAGCGTTGTAGACAAGTAAAAGTTTCAGATACTCGATAGCATACAGCTAGTTGATAGACTAATAGTAAGCCAACTCTGAACATGTACAATGCATGACCAAACAATACTAGTTTGGTCATGCATTTGGCAAGAAATCATCATGTTATCGTAAATAAATAGGACGTAAGAGGAAATATTGATGAGAAAAGGCCATAAGACACCATCTAGATGCTGGTCTGACCAAATAAAGACTCTTACCAGACTTTCAGTGACCCCCGCTATGAGGCTTAAGCTTTTAATTGGCACGGCCTTCAGCGATGAAAAAACAACGACGTGGAAGATGATAATTATAGTTAAAAGTCTACTATAACGATACTTTTGAATGGTCAGGTTCTGCAATGTGTTTATTACAGTATGTAACTAATCACATTGGTTATACATTATCGTGTATTATTAAGAAGGCTCTCGGGCTCTCTGAACCATGGTCTACCCCAGAGGTCTGCAGCCAATTTGCAGTACGAGAGCCACATCAGCTCTGTTTTTTTAAATGTTTTAGTTCATTTGTGTGGGCTTTTTAATAAGAATATTATGCATTGACATTTATTTGTAATTATTGGGCCACCCGAAATTTAAGTACTTTATTTCAATTAAAAATCAGTTTAAAGTGTCAAACGTACAACGTACAACTTATATACTGTTATCCTCTCTCTCCATCTCTTCACTGATCTATGTTTTTACATCTCATTAAAGCGTACACATTTACAAACAAATCACAAATTTGAATAACTATATACACTTGTAATGAATTCATCGTTGAACGACCACTTGGCAAAATTATTATTACTTTTATGCAATATAAACACGGTAAGGAATCTCAATACAGATAAAATTAAACAAGTTGTGAGACAGGCAATCCGTTCGTATAGACTTCATCATCACAATCACTAAGCCGCCTAGCCGTAAGACATCTACTGATGGGCATAGATCTCCTAAATTGATCTCTACAAGTACCGATTCAAAGCGTCTCGCAACCAGAGGCTCTTATGCGATCTGGGTCAGTATGTCTGTAAACCTTGCCGGTGGACGGGTTATACTGCACTTGCCTGTCCATGGTTACCGCTCGAGAAGAGAATCTTTCGAGCCCTTCGGCCATCAGTTCCATGAGATATTTGTCTTGCTCACTGCCATTTCAAAAGATATTAATCCACTGGTCAATGTTGGCTTGCTCACAAGGCAGTGTAGGTATTTAAGCCCGAGAAAGCGAATGTTTAAAGGATTGAACCACAAGCGAAGCGAGAAGTATAAGAAGAACCCTGAGCGTTCAATTGCACTGTTCTCTGATTGGTCATCAGCTTTGTCAGATGCGTTCTCGAGCGTTCTCGATGCTGCGTATGTTTGTTACTACTACACGCTGAAACGGCTGAACAGATTTGCATTTAATCTGAAATGAAGTTAGCTTACACCCTGGAAGAATACATAGGCTACTTTTCTTACAAAAAGTATAGCTACAAGAAACCCGTGAACCTGGCGGGTGAAACCGCGGTGCGCAGCTATTTGAAAAAAGTACAGATAAGTTTCTTTCTGTTTATTTTTCGTCAGTGTAAACAGAATGACGTCACGCATACGTTATCAGAAACTGGAGCTCTTTACAAGTGTGTGTGAGTGAAATCAGCTGGCGCTAAGTAGTCAGTTTATTTACTGTTATACCCACGGTCTGTACCCATGCATTGATAATAATGGAGTGACAACCGGTTCCAAGCACTACAACCAAAGCACGTAACATTAGTTTTGCTTCTGATAGGGACGCGTGAGCTCGTATATTTTTGTGAATTCTTTTTTATAATTATTTGTTTCTTGAAGATGGAATGGTATCGATCGGAATGCGGTGAGTCAACTTTTAGATTTGAGACTTGTAATGACTCTTACATTAAAATAGGGGTTTTTAATTTAACTTACGAGTGGTAACTTGCCAGGCAGGTACTAAACGGATTTGCATGAAATTTGGAATGAAGGTAGCTTATACCCTGAAATAGTACATAGGTTACCTTTTATCCCGAATATATTGATTGTTCTCGTGGGGTGACGGGATGACACAAAAATCATCAATACCACGTAACGTTTGACCCCGGGTAATACCGCGGGTCACAGCTAGTTAACAATATAATTAAAGTCAATTTATTATGTTGTTAAAATTATTAAACGGGTACATGATGATAACCTTTTATTGTAATCGGATGTTGTAATGATAGCAAATAATTGTATTATCTTAATGATTATTAGTGCTAAATAATGGACTGCATTATCTTCTCTTGTTGATATAGAAATTAAATTATGTCACGTCTAAGTACTTAGCATCAAATGTGTTAAGCTCCTAAATCATAAAAAAATATAAAAACCCCTTAATATACAAACCGTTTCTTTTTATTGGGAATAGGAAGGCGTTTAACCACTATCTCACCTGATGTTAAGTGATGATGCGGTCTACAATGGAGCATGCCTGCCTAGCAGATACCTATTCACTTTTTATTTTGTTTCCAGTCATCTTTATATTGTCTAAAAACTGTCGCGAGTTTCTTCCATAATTGTAATCTACGAATCATCATCATCATCTTAACCATAGGACGTCCACTGCTGGACATAGGCCTCTCCCATTGATTTCCACAAGGACCTGTTGGAAGCGGCCCGCGTCCAGCCCTTGCCTGCGATCTTAGTCAGGTCGTCTGTCCACCTGGTCGATGGCCGTCCTATGCTGCGCTTGGCAGTCCGTGGTCTCCATTCGATTTAAATATTTAATAAAATTAAATATTTAATATTTATAATTTTTTAATTTAATTTAATATTTAAATTGCTTACATCTTACATCTATAACATAGTTAAAAGTAACGTATTATAAACAATTATATTATATTATATGAGGATTATAAATATAAATAAAACATCTATTCATGTAACGACATTTACAAAAATCATGACTTTAGACATCACATGGTTTATAATTTACAGTTTACAATTTAGTATGGATATGTGTATGTGTGGGGTGTGAGTATGTATGTGAATGTGTTGTGTTGTGTCGTGTGTGTGATCGAAGCATATAAATTAGAGAATTCTATATAGATCGATGTAATATTAGAATATTCCATTACACTTACGAAATATCTGCAAATAAAAAAACGTCAATCCATAAAATGTGGACAATATCAAGAAACTTGTCGATCGTGCTGAATTTGGTGGCTGGCCAAGATTCAAGAATAGGCGGCCGCTTTCAACCTACCAGAATCAGGAAATCATTGCGTGAGGAATTAAGCCAGCTGCGGCCTACTTATAGCTTAGATAATGACGATAATGATGATTGAATTGAATGACGTGTACAAAGGGTGTTTTGTTTAGGCCCTGAATCACTTTTCACATGCATGATGGCTACCCGAATAGTTAGATAACGAAGCTTAATGAACTAATCAATTCCTACACGTTAGTTACGTCTGTACGTCTAGTTTGTTCATCAGTATTATGAAACCGATAAAAGAGGTGAACTTAATTATGACTCTTGCCAAAGTGGACAGAAATTAAAAACATTTCAGGCGATAATGAAGTAAAAAAGTATGGCTCTATTTGCTATTTTTTATTGCTGGACCACGAAATTTGAGATATAACAATAAAAAGGTAACGATTAAAAGATGTTAAGAATAATCGTTAAAATTTGTTTTTCTGAGCTAATAACTTACCAATCCATTGCACTTTATTTATGAAAATCTGTCTAGCCTATAAGAGCAAGAGAAACGGCCAGACCTAGGCTACGTTATTTGATAAAATCTGAATTTTTTTTATGTAATCCATTGCTGGACACTGAGTACAGTGCCAACTAAGCTTTAATTAATTATAATAATACTTTTGTTATTGTATAAAAGCTGGGTTTAACATATGTTACTTAGGGACCTATTAAGAAATGTTACCAATACATTGATATAAGTAACATCTATTTATATACATAAATATCGCTGAGGACAAGTGGAGCAGTTCTATCTTATCTATTATGTATCTAATCTGTGGCGAATATGTCTTTGGTCAAGGTGCAAATGGCACAAACACATTGATTGATTGCAAATATACGTATATAGTTGAAATGATTAACAGCAGCTACTTATGTGGAAAGATTTTTTCAGGTAACTATAGAATAGAATCTCTGACGGCAGCAACATTTCCTGGTGCATTGAATGTAAGCAGTTTTTAAGTAGTATTATTATTGTAATATATAGTATTGTAACTATTGCATCAATCTCTAGTAGCCGAAGCAGCGCGATCGCTCGTAGAATTCCTAGCGGAGTTCACGTATGCGATCTCAATCGATCGATTGCGTTAAAGACTTTTTTACAATTTGCTTAGACAATTTTGAGTAATTTAAGCCTATTTTTTTTAAATACCTACACGTCGTAAAAAATAATTTAAAAAAAACCACTGTGAAACTGTTCATGTAGGTTAATTCTGATAGAACAAAATTTGACTTTAGTTGCTAATTTGTTAGTGAAAAAATATTTTGGTTTGACCATATTCTTCCTGTATCAAAAAATATGGACAAATACGATTGAATTGTGTCGTACACGAGAAGGAAAAAAAAAGTCTAAAAATATGATAAGTATTATTTTTTGAGCTCGTAAGTTATCTTTGAAGTACCTTTAATAATATTTTAAATAAACACGCATCAGGACGTCTCTTGTCTCTTTTTTATAAATGCCTGGTCTTTGATGAAAGATAAGGCTCACGAATGCGGGTGGAATTAGCATGCTATAAGATAATACGTGGTGTCCGAACTACTAGAGCTATCAGAGTTCCATACAAACGTCATCTCCAGCAATAGTTTTGATAAATGTCTACAAATCGTCGCTTGACGCGTTGAAGTTTCAGTTGTCGCTATTGATTATCTTTGTATAGAGCTATATTGTAGATTAACATTTATATTACATGTTTTTAGGTGATTAAAGAAAGTTTCTGCAAGGATGAGACAGTTTGCATTGGTACAGAAGTGAACATCAATGAGGTGGCTTCTGAAGAACTATTAGAACTGTGCGCTGATGCTGCTTTAGATGGAGTGTCCGTTGTTGCAGTGGAAATCAGCAGTGGAGATGTAGTGGCGTCTTGTTTTAATAAATTACAGGTAAATTATACAATATTCATCAATACTTTCATAGATCAGCCAGTCATACATTTTGTTAATGTTGTTTTTGTTAAAAAAAATTAGGTGGATATAAATGCATGTGGCACAGATGCGAATTTTAAGATGGACGTGTGGTGTGACTAGAATGTACAAGATAAGAAATTAGTATATCAGAGGAAGCTTGAAAGTAGCACTAGTGAATAAGTTGAAAAGGTATGGAATGGGTTGGTATGTTCATGAGGAATAATGAAAAATATATAATACAGATGACATACTTTCGGGATCAAATTATTCTATGTGTTAATCTAGGGTCTAAACTATGTCCATACCAAATTTCATCGAAATCGATGCAGCCGTTTATGCGTGAAGAAGTAACAAACATACAAACTTAGAAACTTTCACCCTTATAATATTATTGGGATTGTGATAGCCATACGTCAAATTGACGTCGGGGTCTTTTTGTAAAAGTACCTAACTAAAAACTCTACATTCTGCTGACAGAAATTTTATTATCTGTTGAGTAGGTTTGAGAAGATCATTACAAACAAACATGAAAAAAAAGGTAAAACTCGTCTAATATTAGAGATAGCAATTGATGGAGTTATCCGAATTTGAATTTTAGTGTGAATAGAATACGAGCTGTTTCATTTTGAAGAATTTTAGTGAATTTTAGCTACTTCGAGTGATTAACAGAATTAGGGTCAATATATTTGGCCTAATCTCATCATCATCTCAGCCATTGGACTACTGCTAGACATATGCCTCCCCATATAGGGGGGATTTACCAATCCTCGCCACGCTTAGCAGGCGGGTTGGCAAGCGCAGTATGATTTCCGATCCTCAGAAGGCACAGCTGCCCACCTTCTGGTATGTGATCCCTTAGTCGACTCTTACGGCACCCGCGGGAAAAGATGGGGGAGTACTATTCTAGGCAGGTTCCACCACGGCATGAATCTACATGACATTGTTAATAAATTTTCAGGTGTCAACTACGGACTCTACGGAAAAGCCATTCTTTGATGTATTTGCAGAAGAACGCTGTACACAGCCTTCATCAAAGGCATTGATCCAATTCATGTCTGAGGTCGACGGTAGATGCAACTTTTTTGAAAAGTAAGTGCAACTCGCTATTTATTATGTAACCGTTTTGTATACATTTTGCTAATTGAAGATATTTTAATATGAATTATGTGAGTGGAAACCTTAAAGTGGGTCCGGTGATTGAAAAATTAAAAAGATGTCGCTTGGCTTGATATGGACATATTGTGAGAATGAGATGTAGGTATAGGAAAACTGATAGATGTAAGGGAAGAGGTTGAGCAAAGAAAAGATCAAACACGACAACAATTCGTCCAGGACTGTTTCAAAGATTATTATGAGCGAGAAGAGTGTGACTAATTTGTTGACGGCTGATAGAAGTGGCAGAAGAAGACATACTGCACTGAACCAGAATTTGAGATAACTTAGGCAGCATGACAGGCCGTTTGGCGCAGTTGGTAGCACTCTGCCTTCTGGGCCGCTGGTCCCGGGTTCGATTCCCGGACAGGTCAAACATTTGTGTGTATGAACATGTCTGTTTGACCTGTGTCTGGGTGTGTATATGTATATAAGTATATATATAAGTATGTATTTAAGTATATATATCAGTCATCAGGTTACCATAGTACAGGCTCTGCCTAGTTTGGGACCTGAAGACCTTGTGTGAAAGTTGAAAAAAAAAAAAAAAAACAAATGCCACAAATGCCTTAATTTATTATGAGTGCTGACAGTTCTTCACACTTGAACGGGGTAGCTAACCAGGCGGGTACTCTAGCCCTACCAATATGCTGTAGATTTTACAACTACGTTATCAAACCTATATTGAAAGCAAAAGCTTGGGGCTAATTGAACTAGCGTCGGTCAGAATAAGGACCCACGATCACAAAGCCGACGCTGTCATAGTCTCCAAGCTTGCTTCAATGTCTATGTATGTACCTATTTAGTGTAGAAATAAAACAATTGCAGTCGACATGAGTTGAATCTGCAGTGCGAGTATGGATCGTCGACTCGATAAAATTCGACAGTAAGTGCTTGTTCAGACACGGCGTACACGCGAATCGTGCTGCGCCCGCGCGCGTGGTTCTATTACTATGGAGATCTCCAAACCGCGCGGATATCGCCGTGTCTCAACAAGCACTTACTGTCAAATTTTATGGAGGCGACGATCCATGCTTGCACTGCTGTATCGGCTGGCTCATACAGAGTTATCTATGGGTGCTAACATTATTGCTTCGAAGAATCCACCCTTAATAAAGGTATCCCATAAAGACTAGGGATGTTATGAATGTCAATATTCACATTCCCGAATGCGAATCTTCGGGTTGCGAATGTCATCATATGTAATAAATTAAATAAAAAATATTTCGTTCCAAAAACGAAACAATGATTTAGAGGTAGATAGAAGAATAACAACGACACGGAAAAAGATTTGGAGCTTAAAGGAAATCTTAAAAAGTCAGATGTCATCATATACAGTCGTGGTCAACTAATTAGGGACATTCAAGATAGTGAAGGGCTATAACCGGTTATGTACATATAAATATAAAACCCTATTGATTTCTCAGCACCTATTATTTGCATAATGTGGTCCGATTATTATGCTATTAATGGCTGTAAATAAAAGATTAAATAAATAGAAAAAGTATTTGATATCAAAGATTAAACATGTATTAAATATTAAGGTACAATTCTGTAGTGGACATTTAATTAAGGACAGTAAAGTATAATGAAAAATACAGTTAAACAAAACTTATAATCTGCAGTCTTATAATATCTTTAACAGCTCTATTTTATTACGTGTAAAATCAGTACCCAGTAGCAAAACCTTTGTTAGTAATTACCGCTTGACACCGATGTGGCATAGACATTATCAGTTTCTGACATGTTTTGACAGGAATGTTTACCCATGCCTCACAAAAATCTTCATGAAGTTCATCCAAATTTGTATTACGATAAGTGGCAACTTTTATCTTGATTTAGTGCCAAAGGTGCTCAATTGGGTTGAGGTCCGGGCTATTTGCTGGCCAATCTAGCACCGATACAGACTGACTGGTAAGAAACGACTTGACTGAATGGGCGGTATGTTTCGGGTCGTTATCCTGCTGAAACGTCCATATAATAGGGAGATGCTCCTCAGCATAGGGAAGCATAGTTTCTTCCAATATTGCCTTGTATTGATGTTGGTCTAAGTTACCCTGAACTTTCCTCACAGGTCCCACTCCACGTCCAGAAAATGAACCCCACATTTTAATGTTTCCACCGCCATGTTTCACCTGTTTTTTTGTGAATCTTGGATTCATTTCCGCTTTTACAGGACGCCGTACATATTGCCTTCCATCTGAAGAAATCAAATTAACCTTGGTCTCATCAGAGAAAAGTACATGTTGCCATTGGGCGTAGGTCCAATGGCCATATTTACGTGCAAACGCCAAACGAGCATTTCTATGTTCTTTCTTCAACAACGGTACTTTGCGAGCCACTCTTCCGAACAACCCTGCTTCTACCAAACGTCGTCGAACGGTCCTCGCAGATACACCGGCTCTTTCGTTTGCCCCAAACACTTCGTGTTTCATTAAAATAGAGCCTAGAAACGGATCTTTCTTAGCTAACCTGGTTATCATTCTATCTTCTTGCGGAGTCGTTTTTCTCGATCTTTTTGTTCTGGACACATTTAAAGCTGTGTTATAGCGCTTGAAATGTTGCACTGCATTGCATACCATAGTTTTTGAACAATTTAAATGTTGTGCTATCCTTCGGTATGACCAACCACGCTCGACAAACTTCATGATAATTTTTCGTAGTGTTGGATCGCAACTTTTATTTTTGCCCATTTTTCTTCAAAATAATTATCAAAACTTAAAATAAAAAATCTGGATTGCCGCCAAAACGTCCACGAAACAATAAGAAAAGAAACAAAAAAATATTAAAATTCCAATTTTGAAATTAGAACGCAAAACCTCAGTGTCCCTAATTAAATGGCCAGCCAGCATTCTTTGAACAAATAGCACTATGATAATTTATCAGCTATACTGTAAAGAGGTTTAATATTTAAGAAGTTGTTATTGTTTGTATAATCGCGCACATAAATGACTAATTACACTTACATGTAAAAGATATGGAATATTGTTAAGACTCGTTGGAAAATAAAAAAATAATTCACAATTTGGCTTAACTAGAGATTGTCCCTAATTAGTTGACCACGACTGTATATGGCAATAAAATTAAAAATCTTCAATCAACTTAAGTCGTCATTTTCATGACATGTATATTATATTACAAATATTATAAAATATCAGAACTGTAAACCAGTGTTATATTTGTGCAGTAATTATATTTAATTAGTGGGCAAAGTTCAATAATCGTAATATAAAAAATAATAACCTGGACCTATGCCTAACAAAGTAGATTGATGGGCTTCAAGAGAACAAGAGAGGAGTGTACAGTTGGTGGCAAATATAGCTGTCAGTAATAATAAACAACAACCTTAAGACTAATGACCACAAAGAGCATTGTTATATTGTACAGCAGCGATAATTCAAGTGTGTTAAAAAACAGAAAACCATACAAGGCACGTCTACATATAGATTAGCAATTTTAAGTCACTTAGTTGTTCTTACTTACATCATAATAAACTAGCACACTTCTGTTGAAATTAAAATTACTGATTCTATAAAATCTTATAGTTCTACTATAAAATGTAAATTTGTTACATTTGCTTACAATGAAAATGATAATTAGATATGCATATTAAAATTGTTATTTTAGCTCATTAGCATGACATCAAATCTGCACAAAAACAAAAGCAATAATAAAGATAAATTCTAATGTGGGGATCATTGTCCCAAAATTTAATAACTGTTTTTGAATTAAAAGGTTCTCTGTACACCATCGAACTTAAACTCTATAGAAAGTGTTTTACCTACAGCGCCATCTTACAGACCTAAGCTACAAATTCACTAAGTGTGACAGTTTACTTGACTCACCACGGAATGAAAATGTACCGAACGGAGCTATAAATAGTTTCCTTAAAATGGCGTATATGTCGCGCGTTGACTAGGCTTCTATAGGGGAGTATATAAGTACGATATTGTACACATTCTTTACACACTTTATTAAACAAAATAATTACCACCATAGATTTTTTTTACCTCGTAAGAATTTGACTTGCTCAGCGTATCAGTGTGATTGTAAATGCTTCCAGATATGGTGTAGACTGCAGTTTAGAACTGATGTTCCTGGCAACTCTTCGCAACCATCGACAAAAACACCTAGCCTTGCTTCTATCTAAGGCCTCATTAGACCTTGGAAAGAAGCTGAAGGATGGACCAGTATCTCAAATAACTCTTCAAGATTTAGGACCTAAGTATTCCCACATGAAGCCAAGAACGGTCACTACCAAAATACCTACTATATGCCAAGCGATAGCTACTTCTACAGCAACTCAAAAAATAGGAAAGGCGCTTGATTTTACTGTCCATTTGAGGGTACCATTTAAAGAATTCAAATATGATGCTAAGGATTACGTAGAAAGATTGGGCTATGATCCGTATTGTGAGGCAATAGCTAGACATTTGCAGTGAATGGACCTAAGTCTAGAATTTTATATGATTACTTATGAAAATCAATTGTAAAAGAGATTGGAAGATCAAGAAGTCTAGGTAAATAATTGACCAATTTATCCTACTAATATTTTAAAGGCGAAAGTTTGTTTATGTTTGTTACTTCTTCACGCTCAAACGGCTACACTGATTTCGATCAAATTTGCGGCGATAGTTTAGACCCTGGATTAACATATAGGCTACTTTTCATCATCATCATCATCAATCATCACCACGCGGGTAAAACCGCGGGGCGTAGCTAGTTAAAAATAATTACAGGTCATCACAAAGTTAAAACGAGATGGAATTCAAGGAATATGAAGTAGAAATAAAACATACAGCAAGATAGAGAGGTCAAATGTATTGTAGAAGTTTTTGTATTATGTAGTCAAATAATCAGTTTGTAGCGTTTTAGTTTTTTTTTTTTTTTAGAATTTTATTACACTTTAGGCCTTAAATAGAAAACATTTATGTACCATCCAAGTTTCCACATCAATGGAGGGCTTGGACATCTGATATACAGTTTAATTACTAGTTCGGATGTCAACGGATCCTGCGTAAACAAATCACAGTCATACATCAAGGTGCATACCTATTATACTACCAAATAATTAGTCTGTTAAATATGTGTGAATTTGTTAGCTATGTCCTGTAAGTATTGTCAATAAAAATATTTTTATTATTATTAGTTTAATAAAGCTACATTAACAAAATCTGATAAAAGAATATAAAAATGTATTCGTATCGAAGTTTTATCTAGGTACTATTAATGAATTTTGAGAATTACTTTTATCTTTACTTATACAAATGGGTACTATGTAATATAATAGGTATCATGTAGTGCATGGGTATCACATTATTATAATTATAGTTTTAAGTTAGACTCATTATAGTCAGGAACAATACATTATTAGTACTAGTAATTATATTTTTTATTGTTTGCGTGCTAAATCCTAGACAACGTCATCACTTAACATCAGGTGAAACAGTTGTCAAACGCAAACTTATAATATGTAAAAAAAAATTAAAAAAAAATATACTGATATATTTAGTTAATTATGGTAAAATACTTATATATTATGGGCATTATAATTAGGGAGGTAAAAATAATTTTATATTACTATTGTAATATAAAATTAATAATATTATATATAAAAATATATATTGCGTTAGTTTTGTTAACATCGGATATGTATAATATAAAGCGATTCCAAATTCGCATTTTGGCTTTCCGTACGTCTTCTTAATTAAGCTCTTTGCCATCAAATTTCATCAAATCCTTGAGTGAATGATTACATTAGTAAAGAGAATTTAATGAAGCCTTGTGACAATTTAACTTCCGACAATTTAAGTCGGTTCCATTTTTTGTGTAAATTTTTTTGTTCACCCTTTTCAGTAAACTTTGTGGGATCTGGGGATCAATTATCATTGTGTATTTTCACCGATGTCGTCAAGTAAACGTAACCCTTTTCAGATATTGGTTGTATTGGCAGTATTAGAGTGTAACTCAAAAACCGCATGTACGATTTTAATACAATTTGAATAGGATTAACCTCGGAGGTACACTTTATCAAACAAAAAAATAATATTGAGAATCGGTACAAAAATGGGGGAGAAATCAGTGAACATACAACATAAAAAAATAAAGTGAAACATATAAACTCCTCCTTTCTTGAAGTCGGTTAAAAAATACAGATTATTTAGGCTTGATTCGAGTGATATATTTTTCTAACTATTGGTTAAAATGAAATGCATTATTATATTATATACAATAACAAAATATGTTCAAACTAATTAACTCATAAGTTTTAACATAAAATTTATGAATTTAAATTGTGATAATTTTTCAGGTTTATAAGGCTTCTAAACTAACATACGTAATTTACATGCTTGCTTTTTTATTGACAATTTGTATTTTCATTTAGGTAACCAAAACTAAAATTAATTTTCACATTGAATTTTGTTATTTATTCTTATTGTGCTTTCTGTATTTAACTTTTGCTTTGGCTGTTACAATATTTTAAAATACCCTTTTCCGTAACTTTCTCTACTCACCGGATCGATTTCTTCACCCGCAAATATAATGTCATCGACGTATACGTAGCACTTTTCAGTTATTGGAGTGTAACTCAAAAACTTCTTGACCGATTTTGATGAAATTGAAATTAATTCTTTTTATTTGAAAGCGGGTGCTTCCCGTGTGGTCCACACAGGAAGCACCCGCTTTCAAATAAAAACAATCATCACAATCGGTTCACCCAATGGACAATTCTGAGATAACTAACATAAAAAAGTCTAAATGTCTGTCTAACATTATCCATTTTGGTGAAACAGTGTCCAGAATGCGCATTTGCCCATAGGGTACATAATCAATTGGCACAGAGTCTGGAATACCACATAAATTACTATATTATTCGGAACATATACAGTAACGGGAAAACCGTATAGTAAGAGATACGGCTTAAGAAATATATACCCTCCTCTGTTATTTAATAATTTGTAACGTCATTATTGAAATAAATTATCTTATCTTATCTTATATAATAATGAGAAGGTTTAAATGTTAGATAATAATTATGTAGATGGATGAAATGCACATGGGTTGCCAAGCTAAGCCCCGGGCCTAATACTGTTTAATGACTCAATATTTATAATAAATCTCTCTGCGTCCTTGTCTCTCACGTGGAGTAGCGCGCACAACGTTTCTCTGTCACTCTCTCTACTCGCGCTTTAATAAGGACTTGTAAACAATAACATTCATTCGTTTATTTATTTATTTGCACAAAACACTTACAAATACATTATACATTACTACAATACATGGATAAAGACAGATAAATACATATGTATGTGAAAACAATATAAAAGGCCTTTAGCCTTTAACAATATAAGCAACTATGAATATGGCACAGTTTTAAGTAGGCAACCTAAGACTGTTAGATAAACGAAGCATTTTTTTTTTAATATACAGTCAAATATCACTGTTTAATATTAAAATTTATATTATTGAACAGTACAGTTCCGGGAATTCGCTAGGCAACCCATGTGCAATGTATGCATAATATATTAATTAACATTATAATCGATGTCATAAGAACATAATAGATGAGGGTAATATTTCTTAATCCGTATCTTAGACCAGTAGGCCATGCGAGCTAAACAGTAGGAATAAGAATTTACATACACATGTTAAGCAAATTAATTCTTGTACGTATGTGTGTACAGAGTTTGCGAATACTAATCACACCTACCTTCCATATGAACATTGAATCACTGTACCTATCTAATTGTAACGTCTAACAAAATACTAGACACAGCCTAGAAATAAATAGAATACTAATTGGATGAACCGGTTTCTACAGTTTCGGATGTCTGAATGTTAACGTTTCGTATTTCTCACCGACAGCGATTGAGGCTTTACCATTTGCTAAATAGACAACTTTGAGTTTTTGCAGCTTCATCATCATCATCTCAGCCATAGAACGTCCACTGCTGGGCATAGGCCTCCCCCATTGATTTCCATTATTTGCAGCTTATTTTGTTGAAAGTGCTACTTGTCTAATAAACTTGAATAACACTAATTTTAAGAACAGTTCATGAAGGTTTATTCCGATTAAACAAATTGTTATTTTATTTATTAGCAAATGCTTATCATCCTCATCATGTCAGCCACAAGAAGTCCACTGCTGGACATACGCCTCCCCCATTGATCGCCACAAAGACCGGTTGGAAGCGGTACGCATCCAGCAGCAGTCGATATTTGAAATTTTAAAAGTGTGATTACCAAGTTTTTATACTTTACAGATGACCATACATCATCATACCTCATACAACTCCTGAGTTTAAAGATATCACTCGGCTCCGTGACGTCCTATTGAATTAAATTATATGCCAGGTATAATAACTGGCAATCTAATAATAATTAATATAATCATAAAAATATTGTCTATAAGTAGACTTCAGGAACCAAGTTTATTCTTACGATAACCACAGGCAAACATGTGCACCGTGGTCATTAATCAAAATAAAATATAGGCTATATTTTATGTTGGTCAAAGTTACATATCTGTGCAAAAGGTTATGAAAATCAATGAAGTATCTACTTTCGAAAATTAGCATCGTTACGAAAAATTTTATACATATTTTGTATATCTAGGTAGATATAACTATTCGTACATGCTAGCACCTTCGTCTTTGCTGATCAAATTGACAATAGTATTACTCTAAAATGAGCTATCGCTGGCTTGTCTTGTCCCATTTGAGTCCTAATTGCATCATCCAACTTCGTGCAAATTGGTTCCTGTTAATTGATTCCAATTCTGCTCTGACACTGTGTCGTCCGGATTTCCCATTAGTCTCGCTTGTATGGATTACGTCGATTCCCAGCTTTGATTAATATGCAATGAGTTTATTTTAATCATCTACGACTTCACTGCACGCTGCGGTGATTATCTCGAGCTTATTTCCATGTATAGTAGATATAATCATAATAATATGGGACAACATCCACACAAAGTCTTCAGGTCCCAAACTAGACAGAGCCTGATTAACCCTGAGCCTGAGTAACCTGATGACTGATATATATACTTATTACTAAGTTTCACGTTGAACCCACGTTCGTCCTGACGAATTATTTCCTTCAAATAATTTGAACATTTGTTCCGTCTAGCATGTAGATAGATAAACCATAAAACTGTTATCACGTGAATACGTGATACGTACGACTCTTCGTGCACAAATTTATCATGGATTTTATTTATTACAGTCCCTATACTTGGTCGACATCTATTCAGTCTCCGCTATGGTATTCAATGAAAATCGATCCTTTTCAGACTGTTTGTAGTGCTCGCTTCCGTAACGTAATGATCAATTAGTAGAATTTGCATTGTACCTTTTGTATTGTATTCTTTGTTCCTAAGATTTCCTTCAGTCGAGAATGTTGAGATTTTACTGCAATATTCAAATAACAAAGTAATTCTTTATCTACCTTACATTGTTTAATGATTTATAGATATAGCGTATGACCACTATCCCATTTGACGGTTTGATTGATGGCTGAACCACGCTAGACCTGAAGTGTTTTGCCGACGTGACTTTCCCGAGGACATCTGCGTAAACGCATTGTGTGTTTGCTGACGGCTTTTCATTTGAGAGCATCTGCTTGTCAGATGGATTCTGGAACCCTACCACCATACTGTGGATAAGTAAATTAACCCTAAAGCTCAAGATGGGGGTGGTGATCGTCCAATGTCAGTCATATTTGACAATACGTGAAGACACTCATAACTCAGCCCTACCTGCGATCTTAGTCAGGTCGTCTATCCACCTAGCCGGTGGCCGTCCTATGCTGTGCTTGCCAGTCCGTGGTCTCCATTCGAGAACTTTTCAACCCCAACGGCCATCAGTTCTTCGAGCTATGTGCCCTGCCCACTGCCACTTCAACTTGCTAATCCGCTGGGCTATATCGGTGACTTGCGTACTTCTACGGATCTCCTCATTTCTGATTCGATCGCACAGAGAAACCCCGAGCATTGCCCTCCATAGCTCATTGTGCGACTCTGAGCCTGCTCAGAAGGCCCATATATAGGTATATAATTAGTAGTATTTAAATGTTTATAAAGCAAATTAAAGCTCGATGGTTCTCAGATCAGATTCACTTTGCATAGCACTTGACATTCAAATGTAGCAGTTCATATTCGAGGCACCCCTTGTCTAAGTGCCTCTGTTGCCATGGCAACTATGACTGCAATATGCCTCGCTATAACCGCGTTAGCTCTCCACTGGATGGAACGATATAAAAAAGAGCAGTGGCTTTATTGCGACTATTTTGTATGAAAATCACTTGCTCTTATAGCTAAAGAGACAATTATGAGTCTTTTCAGCCGAAAAACCGTCTTTGTCGAAATTCCTACATTTCTAATATATACCACTTTTTTTATTTTATTTTTTATTGGGAATAGGCAAGCGTTTGACCACTATCTCATCTGATGTTAAGTGATGATGCGGTCTACGGTGGAGACTTATGAGAACAGTTCATGAAAGTAAGTTCTGATTGAATGAAATTTGATTACATTAGCTAATTTATTAGTGGTTAAATGTATACGAGGGACTACATTTTTCCTTTATATGGATAAATAAGATGATAATGTTATATAAGAGGATATGTACACACTGAATAATTTGTTCTAAGTGGTAGATTTAGAATAATGAAACGAATAAATTCTGGTACAGGAAATTTGGCGCATTACGTGCCCATTATTTTATGGTAATAATATACTTATATGTATGAATAGGCAACATTAAATAAAATTATATGAGCTATGCATAACATGTATGACAAGCAGCAACCCGCGGTTTCTCCCGCGTGGACTACGGTTTTCCCGCTACCTCAATTATTTCACGGGATCCTATAATATCAGTGTGATGAGCACCTAAAGGAGTAGCTTGAAAACCAGCGCTGCAAGACTTGTGCTTGGAGCATTATAATTTTTTATTTGATACTGTGAGATACTACGAGATAGTAGTCAAATCTTGCGTTTGACTACTATCTCACTTGATGGTCAGTGACGATGTGGTCGAAGATGTTTTCACGCTAGACCTAGAATGCTCACAGGTGTTCATGTGTTTTGTGACAGTTTTTCAAACTTGAGGGTGGTGGGTGCTCGAAAATAGCATGCTGGGCATTTGATAACGATGTTACCTTCATTATTATCTAAGAACTGGCTAGGACTCAGGTGATATTTGATGGAAAATTACTCTCCGACCAGTTTCAATCTGTTTTGTGCTGAGTGTTACCTTCACCGGAAGCTCAAGCTGTCGTTGGGAATCGAACCAGTGTCCATCAGTTTGACAGCCGACGCTCCCCCGCTGTGCTATCATAGCTTCAAATTATACTGAACAAGGTCTTCTGTGCACTATAACTAGTCTTTGTATTTTCATAGAACTTAATGTTTTATTGTTATTGTTAGTTTGTGTACCTACAATAATTATGTTGTTATTCATGCACGATAAAAATTCATTTATTCATATCAGTTTGAATTCATACATTTTAAATTATCTCACCTGCAACAAATGTAACTTTGATTCGGTGCGATCAAACTTCCGTACTGGCACGAGAGATGTTTTTCGAGTAGCGGAAAGTACGGCCATCGAAATAAATCGACATCTGAACTTCAACCGGGATTGTGGGTGGGATATTCTGCTAGCGAGGAATCCAGTTCTTCAAACTAACAATATTCCAAGTGTGATTGTATGATTCTCGAATGATCCTTAATCCAAGGTATTGTTCGATTGTGTCACTGTCACAATCAAACACATCACGTGCGGCGTATTTAGAGACCCTATCTAGGTGAGTGACTGTGACCACGATAGGGGCTCGTATGCAGCTGTTCCGTCCGCGTTCTCAGATAATGAGCGCAGACGGACATCCTTGGATCATGTTGAAAGTCATGCGCCCGAAGAGCAGCTCGCGCAGTGCGCGAGAGGAACTCCAAGTGGGGCACGCCCATGAAAAAGGAGTATGACACGTCCGGAACGTTGTTGATCAATTAATTCTTTATTATAAATTAGCTGCTCCCAGTTTTGCCCGCGTGGTGATGATTGGTGATGACGATGCTGATGATGAAAAGCCTATATGTTATTCGGAGACCTAAAGTATCTACATACTAAATTTAATCCTAAACCGTTCAGCCGTTCTGGCGTGATGGAGTAACAAACATCCATCCATCCATCCACTATACATCCAAACTTTCACATTTTTAATATTAGTAGGAGTGGGATTAAAGGGTAGCGAACCATTACATTTTTGTCATAATAAAAATGGTCACGTAGGATGCGTATAATGCTGTAATCGGAAAGCTATTTATACGGATACATTGAATGGATTCCTTACATGCACAATTATTATACGCTTTTACACCATAGATACAATTTAAAAAAATATTTCAGAAGGTATTGCCACAGCGAAACCACAAATTTAACGCGCTTGAAAATAAATTCAAGCGCGTTTCTCACACCGAGGACGGGACTCTTGAAGCGATCACTTCAGAGTGCCGAGCCATCCCGACCTTACCCGTGAAAAGCCGAGTCGGGTCACTAGTACATAATACAATTTAAATAAATTAGACTCCTTACCTACCTGTAACCACTGTGCAAATGCAAATTAAAAGTCAAGGTTTTCGCAATTAACAAGAAAATATTCAATTAAACAAAGTAGATACCTCTAATAATACAATGATGACAATAATCATCCACGGTACGTATTCATCATTTACCAGATAATCGTTAATTACAGACTTGACACCACCAAAACGTAAATAAGTACTTAACCATATTTAAAAAAAAAAGAATTTCATGTCCAATTTCATTCCGATGCGAGGCCGAACCGATACCATTAACACAACGTAAAAATACTGGTAGTCTGTCAAGTTCATAGCGGTCTCAATCTAAGTTGCTCGACAAAGGCCAACAGACGTTGTGGTCGAATGTGGAATTATGGTACACGTCAAATATTTACAGGTTCTCAATGGCAGCTGCACACTCACAACCGAGCTTGGTGACAAATATTTGAAACCTGACAGTGGCTGCTAGCTATGCGGTTAAAAGGAAATACTCTACCACCTGCATAATGTGGATTTGACCTATAGTGTCTGTGGATTTGAAAATGCTGTTCAAGCCCAAGACAAGCATTGATTCTGTGTCCGTCTCGTTTACCGACCGTAAGCCTTGAAATCTATTTTGTCCTCCAAATTATTTCTAAGTCAGTGGTCTGTAATAAACGCCGTAGGACACGTCTGACGTGACGCTATACGCGGCCTATTAATGCTTACTATGGAAATGCACTATAGTGGTTTCTCTCAAACGCATGACGCGGGGCACGAGCGCCGTGCGCCGCGTCCATAGGTCTACGCAGTCATTTTGGAGCATTCTAGCGTCAAGAATATCGCGTTTTTGCATAGAAAATTTGAATTGCTTTAAGAATCTTTTTTTTAAGATTATAAGCTTGCGTTTGACCACTGTCTCACCTGATGTTAAGCGACGACGCGGTCTAAGGTGGAGCACGCAAACTTAGAAGGAACCTATTCACTCGCGACTTGAAGAAAATTAAACCGCTTTATTTGATGCTCTCGACCTCTTTATACATCCCTAGACCTCTCTCTTCACAAAAAGGTCGAGACGCCCTTTTCTTCTCTCCTGTTTGAATAACATTTGTATAGAAAGATCATCATTCTCTTCCTTTTGGAGAAGAACTCTTAAAATTTTCTGTTTTTCCATATTTCAACACTCACGCAAACAAGAAAGCCGCTTTCCTGGCTGACCATTGCAGGCAACGCTGGAAGCTGCGTACAGCGTCAGCAGACGCCGCAGGCCACCGGACGTGGCCTACAGCGTTTGTTGCAGACCACCGCCTGACAAAATAGTTGAAGGGCTTTAAGTATCGTATTTATTCTTATTTATTCCGTACATACGGCACTAAACTTGTTTGCCATGACATTTCTTTCTTTACAGCTGTCCAAGCATCCTTGTATGCGTCGTTCTGACCTCGCGGCCACTATAAACCTTGTTAAGCACCAAAAACTCGATGACATTTGCCTTTTACTACCCTCTCGTAAAGTAAATATCACTGATCCCGAACAGAAAAGATGTCCACGCGTAAATGTGTGCTTATTAAACGGTTTTATTGCTTACTTTACTTGTATTTCAGGGTTTATGCCGCCAATATGCTGTGTTGTGGCATAAGTGATCCGGCCAGTTTTAAAATGGTTTATATGCAACGTGTAGAAAATTAAAATTGTGGTATTGGATCTCAATAACTGTATTAATAATTACGTATTAAAGATACATTTGACGTATTGTATTCAAGTTGTTTTCAACTTGTTGAACTCAGTACTTTGATAGTACCTAAATCAAAATATTGTGCGCATGATACTGACTTCTACAAGTAAATTCACAATTTAGAGTGTTGAAGTTGAGTTAAGATAATGACTTAATTACTTTGTTAACCGTCTTCAAAAAAAGGAGGTTACTCAATTCGACCGTATATATGTTTTTTTTATGTGTGTTCGCGGATAACTTCGTCGTTTATGAACCGATTTTATTCCAAACCGATTATTCTGTTAGATAGAGTATACTTTCCTGGTGGTCCCATTTAAATTTCATCAAAATCGGACAAGCGGTTTTTGATTTATACTTCAATCACTGAAAAGTGCTATTCGTATCTTGATGATGTTATTGTCGTGGTTGAAGACATCGGAGAACACACAATGACAATTGATCCCGTGAGTAGCAAAGATCACTGAAAAGGGTGAAAAAAAATTTTTTAACAAAAAATGCAACCGACTTCATCACTATAAAGTGTGAAACTTGTCGAAGTCGGTACCATGAGCACAATATTGTGATGATAGTTACTTTTGTGTGAACTATCATGGTGCCGACTACCGTCAATAATCATAAAATTAACCCTTTATAATATCCCCTAAGGAATTGTATTTTTTAAAATTAATTTTGCGTATATTCTACGAGTATACTTAAAAGGTATACTTAGTTGATTTCAGCAATTACACTATTATGTTGATCTCTATATTATAATGACTGCTGTTTGTATGGAAAACGAGCCCAAATCATAATTGTCTAAACCTTTCTAATACCGTTCCTTAAATTTTTTCAACTAAATCCTTGTGAGCTGGCTCAAAATCGCTCAATGAGCTATGAAGAGGGGTTTCGCTACGCGATCGAATCAGAAATGAGGAACGAAAGTCACTGATATATCCCAGTAAGTATAAGTGGCAGTGGGCAGGGCACATAGCTCAAAGAACTGATGGCCTTTGGGTTCGAAAGGTTCTCGAATGGACACCACGGACTGGCAAGAGCAGCATTGGACGACCACTGACAAGGTAGACAGACGACTTGACCTGACAATCGCGGGAAAGAGCTGGATACGGACCGCTTCCAACCGGTTCTTGTGGAGATCAATGGGGAAGGCTAATGCCGCCTTAAGCCCTAAGCCTTAATGCTAAATGTGTAAATAGTGTTCCACAAACCGTAATTGCAAATGCGGAGAAAACCAGACTGTTTAGTAAATAGAGTAAACACACTTTCCTCGCATGCTCAATCAGCTCGATAAAATAACGAACATTTTCTCGATAGAATGTAAATTACCGGCCTATCAGCCAACCCTAACGTTTTGAAAGCAATCTTTAGGTCTACAATTTTCTTTACCACACTTCAAAGTAATTGTTTGAGGTCGCATTCGGCGAAAAATAGGTGTTGCCTTTCCACTCTGTATTGAATTCTCTTTTCTATATACAAATCGGGTATAAGGATAAAAAAAGTAAACCGAAGTGTTTTTAAATGTGTGAGGGCTTCGAGCTATCTCTAAGGAATTGTTATGGGTAAGGGATTAGTAAGGGATCGGGTATGTTGTTTTTATACCTATAAACATACATATATATGTATATGAATTACCATACACTTACATGTTGTATATAAAAATCTCGTGTCACAGTGTTTGCTACCGTTCTCCTTCGAAACGGTTTCACCGATTTTTTAAGATTTTTTTGGGGTCTATTTGGTAGGTATCGGTCGAAGGTCATGAAGTATTCGCAATTCGTAGGCCGTGAAGTATTCGCACTTTTAGAATGTTCCTTGCGGAAAAAAAGCCGTAGTACTTGTTATGAGACCAACCTCTCCCCCACTTTCTATCGATGATAGAACAAACACATCTTCTACAATATTAAAGAACATGTTAATATCCACAAAAAACCTTATCGTTAATCAGACTAAAATTCTGAATAATAACAAGTAAGCTGAGACATTTGTTTATTTATTAAACAAATGCCATATTTTGGCAGCAATAAAACTACATTACTGACCTACCTAGAAACCATCGTTGAAGTTGCCAGGAATAAAAAAATATTGAATTTATTTCAGAACGAAAACCTGCTCAAATGTCTGTCTTTACCTTGACAAGGGTATTTCGGCTTATTTATATTCAAGCAGAAAAGTTTTAGGTCAGTTTTGGGTTAAAGAGCGCTCGCCAATTCAGCCTAAAAAATAACATTATATAATGTATTGAACTATGGCTAACTACACGATGTTATGTGTGGGAAAATATACAACCCGCTAAATATTCTAACCGCTGGTATTGCCATGTTGTGTTACCCTTTTTATGCAGCACGTTTAACCTGTCTGCTGCTAGCAGCAATGAAATTTACGGAAAAACCTAAAGTAATTGTAATTTTATTTTTTTTAACCTTTTTTTTTAACGTGAGAACCCTGTGCTTTTGCAGGGCTGTGACAGCCCTACAGTTTAATAATATCAAAAGTGGGTAGTTGGCGAAACGACGCGCTCTCGCCGATATTGCCACCCGCATTTCTTCAGTCTTCTCGTGACCACGACCAATGCAACTTGGTCGAAACGTCGAGGTAAATAATTTACTAAATGTTTTTTTTTTCTCGCGATCAAGCCCCGTTTGATTTAACAACAAAACCTAAATTACTAAAAGCACCGTTCTTATTATAGTCCTTTGCTACCCTACTTGCGTTAGTACGAGCGCGTCGTGGTTCCTGGTCCCTTTTTGATATTTGGTGATTAAACGATGCTCTGAGCAGGCGGCTCATCTAGTCATGGTTGCAAAGATTTCAACAAGAAGAGACAATGGGTATTAGGCTACATCAGAACAGTCGACTTTAACAGCAACACCAGAATATGTGGAACAGCTGCGACAAGGGATCATTAGAGAAGAAGAACGGAATGAACAAGATTGCATCTTTGACAGGCATAAAAAGTCAACCGTACACGTGATTCTGAAAAAAATAAAACCGCAACTACTAAAAATGTATGTCCTTCGAAATTGACCTCTTCAGCCACTACACTGGTCAAATAGCCCTGGATTTGAAACGAGTATCTAGTACACACAGTGATAAGTCCGCCTAGGTACTTGTCCTGCGTCGTATGTACTGTGTTATCTGTTGTCACTTTTATTTATTTTTCATGAAGGCGTTTTGCATTACTTTCAACATTATTAAAGCTCTTAAAAATATACAGCGAAAACTTAATTGCACTTACGAGAATCATAACTTCCAAGATATAATTAGCCACGTATTGTTAATTAAAAACATAACGATGCTATTTTCATAATTGTATATTTTCTTCTTCTGTTAGAAGCTTAGAAAAATATGTATATTTGCGTAAAATTATAATTAATTTGTGCTTTTATGTTTGCTTAAGGCTCATTCTTCAAGATAATAGAATGGTTTGATGCAAGCTGTTTTATAGTACACTAGCTGTGCCTCGCGGTTTCACCAGCGTGGATTACGGTTTTGCCGCTACCTCAATTATCTCACGGGAACCAAACTTTCTTAGGGGATGCCTACGTCATAGTAGCTTTATGCATGCAAAGTATCAGCCCGATCAGTTTAAAATTGACAAAGTTTCATACAAAGTTTCATCCCCTATTTTATCACCTTTGAGTTATATATATTTAGATACACGTGTTTTTATGAGTTGGCAGAAGAAAAAAAAACTCCATATGGTGAAACATTGGCCACCTAACATTGATATTGTTATCGTCGTTCAGACAAGAGGCAAGATGACCAGATTGCGAGAGAGTGTGTCGCATGCAGTGGTAGCACTCTCACGACACACAACCACTTGCACTTACTATACGGATGACAGCTCCGACGCCATTGGATACTTCTTCCAGCGAATAACCCACACCATCGGGAAACAAATATGGGAATATAATGTCAAGATGGCAATAAAAGATAGAAATAATGAAGTCATCGGGGAACTGTTCAGTTTAGACATACGCTAACAATTAAATATCTAAATTTGTCAAGTAGTAACGTAGTATTATAATAAGTAAATATAATGTAGTCATTACACAATGTAATAGTGTAGGTAGAATTAAATGTGAAAATATTGTTATGGTATCATATCGTGTACTGTCACTTAGTTTGTAACTTCACTTAGTTGTTATTTAGATCATCTAGATTAATTTCACACCTGTTGTGTAGTACGCATAATAGTAAAAACTCAAATGTAATCCGTAGTGACGTAGTGAGATTTGAGTCCGTAGTGTGTAGTTTTTTCAATAAAAAAAAAAACTTTGGCCACCTTTGGAAGGATATTTAAAAAAATATTTTTAGGTATTTGTCATTCGTCTTTTATATTCCACAGTGGACTTTGCGCGGGAAGCTTGCCCGCCCACACAGCTGCTAGGACAATGGACTAACTTCGAGGATACAAAATCTTACCCCACTTGTTCAGCCCAGACTTAGCTCTATGCGATTTTTTTTATAAGTTTTATAACTTATAAAAAACAAAAAAACTTACAAACGTTTTTTGACATTATATTTACAGACACAATTTTTGACCACCATCTTGATATTTAGTGACGATGATCGGAAAGTATCACGCTGTACTTATTATATATTATTGTCTGACTAATAAAACTTTATCCATGTGACTTTGCAGGTTCATTTATTATTCTAATACCACTGTCATACAATCTCGCGGCAACCAAAGCGCTACAGTATTCATAAATTATTCTTTAACTAGCTTTTTTATATCTCAAGTAAAGTAAAGTGGTCTTTAATAGGTCTGTGAAAAGTGTGAAGTAACTTGTTGAAGTAATCGTAATTATATTTTTTTATTTTCTCTGGTTCTAAATACCTGAGAAAGAAACAACATTTAGGTTTATGGTCGAAAAATAATATAAAGTAGTAAAAATTACAAATACGTTTTTTTTTAAACTGGGTGGTTATCTACTCTCTTGTCTATAGTACTTTAAGCCTCAAAGCTGGCTCCCAAGTCCTTCCTGATCCGCATGGGGGATGATCAACCCTTCTGAGGGGTGAAACTTGAATAATTCACGACGCTGTTTAAAATTCAGGCTGATTATTTGTACGCTTGGTTTCTTAGTCACAGTTAAAGGTGCGATATTTCTTGATTTTCTTGTGATGAAGTCAGTTGATGAAGTCAGTTATTTGCTATCTCATAGGTAAGCGAATATATTAGAAATCTGTATATTCACTTTGTGTCATGCATTGTGATTAGACATCGAAATAAGTTTTCATAAGTTTATTTCAAACAAAAAAAAATACAAGTACAAGCTAACACTGATTAACTTTAAAATACCATCCGTTCAAATTTTTGAAGGTAAAAATTCTACTACTAATGGTATTTGTATCTTCGACTACAGAATACCGTCCTGTCACTTTGCCATCTAAGCTATAGTAGCACTCCACTAGCCGCCCGAATTCATTCCTTAATTGTTTTTTTAATTAAATCTGATGGAATGTGGTTCTTTTCGTTAGCAAACTTGAACGAAAATTCCGCTTAACATGACGTTCACCTTGGCTTAGGTACGTAGGTGATTAGCTAATTGTCATATCCGGTACATAGCGATAACGGTAAGATAACGATGCAAGTCTATAATTATACTGGTTCTTTTTTGACAGTCGGGCGATGGTTTCCATATGGAGCTTTAGATGTAGACGTACATATCTACATAGCTACTGTAGTAGTTTCAGATTTTAAAATACGCGAATATATGAATTATTAGGTAATTATATAATCTCATCCTCATCTCAGCCATAGGATGTCACAAGCTGATGACATACCTCCCCCATTGATCTCCATGAAAACCGGTTAAAAGCGGCCTGCATCCAGCCCTTCCGATTTTATTCAGCTCGTCAGTTCACTCGGTGAATATACAATTACTACATAAAAAATACATATTACAGTCAATTATGTCTGACTACCCTGTTCAATATGTTCCATGCCTGTAATTAATCTATTATAGGGATACCACATAAAGTTCCCGATAATTGTTCTGTTACCTTTCTAGGAGCCCATCTGTCTGCGTAACCTCATTATTTGCCCATGTTTTACGTCAATTTCGGAAACAACGCCCTGGAGGGACCCTCACAGCTCGCAACCCTGTATTTACATACCCACAGGATGTTAATCAAGGGTACAGTTCATATTTGACTTGTATTGTGACGTGTAGGAGGTAGTTTGGCTTTTATATTGCATTTTAGAAATGTTATACTTTGTTTGACGAGATGGTTTGTATCCAGTGCCGGGACCTTTGGAGGACCTAATAAAAAATAATGGGACATGGGACCATAGATAAGTAACTATATACTGAGACATGGGACCCTATGACTTAGATTGATCACTATATTGTTTTCTTTTTACTTATTATAAACTTGCGTTTGACAACTGTCTCACTTGATGTTAAGTGATGACACTCGTGACGTGCGTGAAGTCTCAAAAAAGATTGAATTAAAAATTAAAGATTGTACGTATCGGGAAACACAGACTCGGGCAACATTTATTTTTTGATATTGGCAATGAAAGTATAAGGAAGCTTCTAAATTTTTTTCACCGGTACAGTAACATTTTAATGAATAGATATTATAATTTAATCCAGAAAAGTATAATAACCCAAGAAAAAACCCAAACACCAACCAAAACTTCGCCAATTCAATTGAATAATTGAATTAGAAGTTGAATAAACTTTGAATAATATGCATTATCATAATCAGCCCAATACGTACTGGGATACGGGCCTTCCTCTCAGAAGGAGTGGTGGCCATAGTCCACGCTGGCCAATGCGGCTTGGGGTTAATTGGGGTTAATTAATAGGTTAGTGGCCAGCCTAATGTTGGAGTATTATTTGTGGAGAAAAGAGCCCCGGTATTACTTAAGGATTGTTATCCTAAGACAACAAACTGGACCGACGACTTGACGTGCCTTCGGAAGCACGGAAGCGCTTTGTTGAAAACACTACTAGCGGACACCCATACTAGCTATGACTGAACGGTACGATGCTTAACGCAGTTGGTCGGCCAAAATCGCATGGATAATGTTAGTTTCATGGAAAAATTTAGCACTACTGCCGTAATAGGCATTTTACAACAGTACCATTACGATGTGTGATTTTTATTTTTATTTATTTTTGTGTGTACTTCATCATCATCTCAGCCATAGGACGTTCACTGTTGGACATAGACCTCCCCATTGATTTCCACAAGGACGGGATGGAAGCAGCCCGCATCCAACCAACAGTAAATTTATTTATTTCACATTGAGGCAACGCACACTGTGTTGAAATGAAATGCCTCTTGAAATAAAAAAAATAATGGTAAATTAATAAATTCCTTCCTCCTACATTTCTTAATTTAAAAATCAGATTTATTTAAAATTTACTATCAAACCTTATTTCAGCATAGCGGTGTTACCACCGTATTACTGCTATCGCTTAAATTGAAAACTCGTCCACTTATAGTTCATTCATAGTCTGCAGAAACAATGCGATCATGCTGATAGGTTTTTTAGTGAAATATAAAATGGGGAACGTGTATCCTCCCTTGGTGTTCCCAAGTAGCTACTGTATGGGATTCTTGGAAAAGAGGGGACTGGCTAAGTATCATATTGTACTAATTGCAACAAATCCAGCGCTCACGCGTCTTTTTGGTTGCTACCAATGATATTATATGTTTATATGAGGTAGATGTCGCACAAGCGCGCGGAAACTGAGGCGGCAAAATTAAGTCAATTGTAGAAATTTTCATTATGATGCGTATTTCAAGCGCAAGTCTAAACATATAGCTATCCTTTTCTATATTATTTGTACCGTATTATATGTCGCAGTAAGCATGTTTATGTCGTAAAGGTTCAAAATCTGAGCACCGCGCAGTATTAATATACGCCATCTTTAGTAAAACATCATTGATTGCTACTGATTGCTTAAACATTTTTTTCCACTATCTCACTTGATGCTCGAAGATGATGTGGTTGAAAATGTAAACACACCAAACCTAGATTTTTTATGGCTCTCAAGGACTGCTACCGGTATACACTATGTGTTTTGTGACTTTCAAACTTGAGGGTGGTAGCTATCCAGGTGGGTACTCGAAAGCATCCTCCTACCATGCTGTGAATTCACTAAAAGTGAAACCTTCACTATGGGGATAAAAATGCGTTGAAGTTGAAATTTTAAGACCTTCGCCATTCAAATACATTGTAAATAGATCAACACTTAAATGTACGTCAAAATGTTGTGAATATTAATATTTCATGGGCATATAATGGCGTCGTTCATAATTCCCTTTCATCTGATGATTGAAAAGGGGACAAAATAATCCCTTGAATGCAGACTTTGCTAATTAGTAATGGGGTGCCACGAGATTTATCTTTACATTATACCTTGCTAAGGATCAGTGATATTTAATGTCTTAGGTGAATGAGAAAAATGGTAATTATAGGAAAAGATGATTTTTCAGTAATCAAATTTAGTAATTTAAATCAATCTACATATTTTATATAACTATCCATTATCTAAGTTGTTTTGTGTGACTTAATAAAAATATGTTGTTTTATTATTAAGATCACTACAAGTTGTCAGACCATGTACATTATTATGTGTTTTAATATAAAATTATATCTTTACTCCTAAACTATTTTATAAGGTAACAGATTATTAAATCGATTAAATGATATGATAAAAAAACAACATTATAGTTGCACTAACGCCACCAAAAATCATGAGGTCTTACAAAATTTTAACTTGATACATCCCTTCCCGTCCTTCCTTGAAAAGACTCAAAATTGTCTATTTAGCAAAAAGACTACGTGCTAAATAGACAGAATACAGTATTTTCACCTTATTTTAAAAGTGTAGGTACATATATAATAAACTGATACGACTTATAAGAAAAGTTCATGCAGGTTAATTCTGATTAAACAAAATTTGTTTATTTGCTAATTTATTAAGGAAAAAATATTATAAAAAGACCATATTTTTCCTATATCTGAAATTCTCGTGGTAACGACAAATGCGCTTCAACTGTCTGTCTTGCGCCAGAAGAGAGGAAATTAAAAGGCTAAAAACGTAGTTAGTATATTTTATGTACATTTTACAAATGATTGTTTGGTACATTTTCTAATATTTTAAATCAAGAAGCATTAGAATTTGTCTTGCCACTTCAGCCTGTAAACACCCGCGAGCCTCTGCAATGTCATTGGTACCTCTTGAAATCTTAATTAAACCGTAAAACACAGTGAACTTTTTTCTACATATTGTAAGTCGAACCAACCCAATCAACATGTTGTAGATTGGGTTTATTATGGTTTGGCAACTTCTGAGAGCTGGAAATGCTGTAATTGTGGTTTCATATACTGCTCAGAATATGTACTGTGATTGTGGTTATGTACATCTCGAATGCAGATGCATTAACGTCTCAAACAGCAAAGGGAATTCTTGAAACCTACCCTTTGCATTAAGTCGAATCCAGACTGCTTCCAAATTAATATTCTAAACAAACATTCGGTAGAATTGAAATTGATTGAATTAAAAATCACACGAAGGTGTAATTTCCTAGTACGTGTACAATTTAACAAGTTATTTATGTACATTCGGGCGTATTCTTCCATTTCACAGTACCACACCGTGATAAAATATCAGGGTCTTTGCGTAATGCAGATTTTTCTACATACGTATAATCCAAATTATGTAAGACCGTTACTAAACGTAACAACAAACTTCAATTGATTCAACTGATTTTCTTTTCTACTGTATAGATCTAGCGTTTGACCACTATCTCACTTGATGGTCAGTGACGATGTGGTCGAAGATGTTATCACGCTAGACCTAGAATGCTCACTGGCTCTCATGGACTGCTGCCTGAAATCACTTTGTGTTTGGTGACAGTTTTTCAAACTTGAGGGTGGTAGCTAGCCGGGCGGGTACTCGCAATCACTTGGTTATCTATGATAAAAGCGTAATTAAAATATTATACTTCTCTCAGCCATGTGTGTCCACTGCTGGACATATGCCTCCCCCATATAGGGGGGATTTGCCAATACTCGCCACGCTTGGCAGGCGGGTTGGCGAGCGCAGTATGATTTCCAATCCTCAGAAGGCGCTGCTGCCCACCTTCTGGTACGTGATCCCTTAGCCGACTCTTACGGCACCCGCGGGATGAGATGGGGGAGAACTATTCTAGGCCGGTATCACCACGGCTATCATCATATATCATATAAATATTATACATTTTGGACTAACTAATGCTTCAAATGAAACCATTTTCAACAAACTCCTTCTAATATTGCCGTCTGAAATTAGCCCGCTTGAACATACCATTACGAAACCACTTTTGGCGCCGTCGTAGTCGTAGACTCAATTCGGCGGTTCGATTACTGCATAATCACGTTACATTACGTCTCGTCGGGTTTCGATGGAATTTCCTCATTTCCAGATCCCTGGTAGACGTAATGGCTGATTTTGTGCGATCTTATATAAAACTTAGAACATTATTGACTGTCTACTTGATTATATGTTATATCATTTAGATAGATAGATATTGCTTTATGTATCACAAACACATTTGTACATATTATTACAGTACTTAACAATTATTATAGTGAGACAATAGGCGGCCTTATCGCTGAAAGCGATTTCTTAACCCTACCAACCTAATTTAATTGGGCGTGTAACGATTATTTCGGCGTTTCGAATTCTTGTTCTCTGACAAAAATAGAAAATTCTACACTTGGAACTATGTTTGTGCTGGTGTTAAAAGTAAAATAATTAATTAACCATCTGAAAAATTGCCTTTTGAGGACATGTGTATCGTGTTTTGGTTTGCGCGGTATCGCGTGATACAGAATTTTTACTAAATATTGACATGTACTGAGAGGAATTATGGAACAATATTCTACCGTTTAAACATTTATTTTTAAATAATTTGTTCTTCCTTTTTAGTAATAAACCTATATGTGCTATGTGTTTATCATGGCGGTAATCCCGCCATTATCGGCGATTCGCAAGACTGACATGAGTACATCAAGACGGTAATTTGCCGAGAAATCTTTTGTATGATAGAGCTGAAAGCAAAAAAGAAACAATAATACCTAATATTTATGATTGTAAATAAAAATATTTCAATGAAAGATGCTAGAAGTTGCGATCGAAAGTTTCTATGCGATACAAAAAATAAGACAACACTTATAAAATATGTTAAAGTCGCGCATTAAGAGGTAGAAGAAGGCCCAAGATAGCATAATGTATGGACTGTGTGAAGAATGGTATGTCTATGAAAGGTGTGAGCACTGAGATGACTAGAAAATAATGAAAGATAAAAAAATAAAGTCGCGCATAAAGAATGTTCTCCAAAAAAGCTTTTTCTGGATTGCATGGCAAGTTCAGTATGCAATAAAGGCTATATCCTGCCTCAATTACTTAATTTCATCACCAAATAGCCCATTTTCGCGGTTCGTTTACAAACTACGCCTAATACTCGAGGCAGGGTCTTATGGACAATAAGGGTATGTTTCCGGGAGTTATATCTTTCCTAAAGTCCAGGATCAAGACCTTTTGACGTAATTACAGAGGTTTGAAGTGAGGAGGTATGTGCTGTTATGGCTATTTAGTTCTGTGAAACATATAAAATAAATAAAGTCTTTATGTGACATATAAAGCGGTTTATTTAATTAATAATTGATGTAACAAATGGTTAAAAGAAGTAACAAATTGTTAAATTTCTGATAACCAGTGGTCGTCTTACCTTCAAGTTATATTCGTATATCCGAACTATCTTATATTTATATAGTTATAGTCGCTAGTAATCCGTAGGATACATCTTAAGGATTGCGTAGTATTTTACACATAATACACAATGGGTCATTAAATTGTTGGATTTTAATAATTCATACAAAAAAAAAATTACCAAGCATAAAGAAAATAGTTATACATATATATTATTTACATACAGTAGATACATGATGTTTTTTTTTAAATAACATCACTGAGACGATCTGTCTAGACGTACACAGCTCTCGGATCTACGCTTCAAATTTGAAAACTTGTAGGCATATTGCCTATATATTATACTGCCCAATAGGGCTATATATATAAAAATATGTATTTACATGGAACCTGAAAATCTTATTTTTTCTTTTCCTTTTTATAAAATGGTGCACCTGAAACCTAAACTAGGGTCGGAACCCGTAGTATAGGTATCAGAGCTCTAACGTCGGTAGATAAACATTATTATCTATGATACAACATTTTTTGCGAGATCTTCTATTACACCGTATACGTATGAATAGATACTATCAATCTTCAAGCGCCATACGGAGTCACTATAAATCTCTCGTCAGTTCATAACTCAATTTCTTTAGTTTCAACGCGATAACAAAACAAAACGAATCTTCTGATTGTCTTTTCTCGAGTTCTGCAACTTTTAATTTGTTATTGTTTACTCAACTTGATTTTAGAGTTTTGTTTATCATTTTCATTCGTATTTGAAAAGGTAAATAAGGCTGTATTTTTGTGACAGTAAACAAGGTCTATGTAAATAAATGTCATGACATAATTTTATAACATTTTATTATGAGTTAGGTTTTGATGAAGACGATGAGAGAAGATAGATTTTTTGGCGTTGGTTTCTTTTCAGTTTCCGCCTGGCAACTGACCACCCTTAGATTAGTTTGATAAAATATTACCAAGAACTCCTGAGAGCCAGTCAACATTCCAGTTCTCTGGATCTATCTCTCTCTGTTCTCCTTCTCTGTTCTCCTCTTCATTCTCATGTTCACTAAGCATTCAGTAAAACAGTGGGCAAATGATTTAGTTAAACAATTTTAGAGCAAATATACCTATATTTGCTCTAAAATTGTTACCTATCTATCTGGGTTGTTTTCAGAGGTCGTCTCCACACTAATATTAAAGGTGATAGATTTTCTGTCATTTGACGTTTATCGTTTGTATGTTAATCGTTTGTATGCTCCTGTACGCTGAAACGACTGAACATTTTTTAATGAAATTTGGGATGATGATAACTTATACCTTGGAATAACACGTAGACTACATTTATTCCGGAAATAGAATAGTTTCCCAGGGATAATTAAGGTGGCGCGAAAACCGTAGTCCACGCGGGCGAAACCTCGGGGCGCAGCTAATTTTAAATAAGAAGTAGTTTAAAATGTAGGCTTATCTTATTGTAGTCGCTTCCATTGTCAGATCTATAAATTAACAGCTTTATAGCTATCGTTAATATAAAACTTTAAATTTAAAATAAATTTCTGTGGTTAATCAATTATTTCTATATAATCATAAAATTTTAAGTTCATTTGGTCGAAAATAACAATGTTGCAATGGCTCCCGAAGAAAGGGCCAGTTTTAATAGGAACGTAGGAGTACTCAGCTCCTTAACGTCGTTAATTGTTTTTTGTTTACCTTATAAATGGTGACGGGACAAGGCCCACCGATTGTTATGTGGTAACCTCTGCCTATAGACAGATACAATTCGTTCAGAACTGCACTGCGGCCATTACCCTGATACACAAAGTTGGTAAATCTCATGTGCCTGTAATATCATAGTACAAATTATACTATAGAAATATTAAAATAAACTGCCTTATTGTACGATGACAAATTTATAAGTAAACTGTGCTACAAGCATATAAAAACTATATGAAATTTCTACTGAGCTTAGCGGTTGTTGATCAAAACAATCTCAGAAAATATTAACCAGGAATAATATCACGATATATTCATAAATATCTATAGAAGAAATTGCCAACTTTATCTAAACAGCGGCAGCGAAATGGGTTGCAAGTTCTAGACATTTTATATTAACTGCTATTTATGTGGCATTTATTACCCTGGACAACAATGATATTATATGTTTATATGAGGTAGATGTGGCACAAGCGCGCGGAAACTGAGGCGGCAAAATTAAGTCAATTGTAGTAATTTTCATTGTGACGCGTATTTTAAGCGCAAGTCTAAACATATAGCTATCCTTTTCTATATTATTTGTACCGTAATATCTGTCGCAGTAAGCATGTTTATGTCGTAAAGGAACAAAATCTGAGCACCGCGTAGTATGAATATACGTCATCTTTAGTAAAACATCATTGCTGGACAAGTATTAGAACGATCCGAACTCCTCGGTTTAGATGAGGTACATAACATTTTATACTGTGCGTAATATAACATGGGTAAAATGCGCCATCTGACATTATTTTGTTTTCTTTATAAATCTACTATCTCACTTGATGTTCAGTGACGATGTGGTCGAAGATATTATTACCTCCTAGTAGTTGATAGACTTAGAATGCTAACTGGATCCCTGAACACATTTTTGCAACCTTGAGGGTGGTAGCTAGCCAGGTGGGTACTCGACAGTACCCTACCAAACGTGCTGGGAATTTGATAATGGTATTACCTTCACCAAAATCTCAAGCCGCATTGGTGGGGATCGTATGATGTAGCGTTTTTTATCGTTATCAAGTATTTATATATTGTATGATATTGAGATGAAATTAATGTAATTTCAGAAATTTCAGTTATAGTTACCGGAGTTTAAGTAAGTATATCGAGCACTGCGCTAAGAATAGTCTTTTATAATTTTTATTTGTTTGATAATATGCCACCACAGTAGCAATAGAAGAACCCACGTGGTGACTACCCCGTCCACCCGCAGATAGCACCTTCATGCAGACTCGCTTTATCATCCCGCACACTTGTCCTCAGTCCCGAGATCCCTAATTAACCGAGCTCTGAGATTGTTTCACACTGTTTCTACGGGTATAACGTGACACTTACGCGTAGTCGATATCATGCTCGACAATTGTTTCGGCTTCTTCCGGAAGCCTTCATCAGGATCTTGAGTGCAGTGCGTAAGTGCCACGTTAAGCCCGTAGAATCAGTGTGAAGTAATTATGAGCTCTAAGATTGTGTAATCCTCTATTTGTAGAAAAAGTATCCTTGTCGTTTATAAATGTATATTATATTCTTTTCGTGTATAGCTCAGTGGTAGCTTGGGCATTCGGTGAAGGTAACAACGTTATCTAATTTCCAATATACTCGTAGGGTACTTCAGAATGCCTAGCTAAGTAGGCTACCCTCAAGTTTAAAAAAACGGTCATCAAATACATAGTGTGTTCAGACAGAGAAGTCCTTGAGAAAGCGGTCAGTAAATATTATAGTTCTAGTGTGTTTTTTTCTAGACCACATGGTCACTGACCGTCAAGTGAGGTATTAGTCAAACGCTAGATTTATAAATCATAAAAAATAGCCATTCTTAATTTAAAAGTCACAAAATAGACGCAAAATGTTTGGTTCAATTATAGAGCAAAATTCACATATCCGGTCAATAAATTCGACGGTACTGTCAGTTGACTAATTTAATAACTAGCCTCGATTAGAATGATCCGCATCAATTATTGGTTGAATCAAGCAGCATTATTCTAGTTTTGAAATTGTGATTAAGTTGAATAATTTTAGAACGAATCTATGTATGATTCTGAATTCAGATGAGGTTATATTGAATAAGTATAAGTAATCAATCAAATAGTCAAATAATTATTTATTTTCGGCTCACAAACCGTTTCTCAAGAGAAAAATACACATTTCAGGGGATACAAATATCACACTCAGACCCCCCCCCCCCCCCCCGCACTAGGATTCGCTGTATCGCGGGAGGCATCACACACAATCACACACACACAACATCCAAGACCCGGGACAAACATCTACACTCATCGCACAAATGTTTGCCCCTACCGGGATTCGAACCCAGGGTCCCGACGGCACAGAAGTCAATGTCACTGACCACTGCGCCACGGCGACCGTAAATATACAAAACCCTCGCTTTGTGAGGGACTGGTGCCCGAAATAGGTTATAAAAAACCTGTGACACAGGTCGCCAGGCTACCTCCCGCGGATAAGATAAATAATTATATTAATATCTCACGAAGATAATAACTGCGGACTATATTTTACAATAATTTCAATTTTACAAGTTATATACCTTATGTCTACGCTGTTTATTTAAAGTATTATTTAAACGGATAATCAACAGTATTAAAGTGTTACATATGCCTACATTGGCGCCATTGGCGGTACTGAATTTACATCTTAAAGGTGTTGAGAAAACGGTAAAAGTTATATGTGAACTATACTTTTTCCGGGATATAAGTAGCCTATGTGTCAATCCAGGGTATAAGCTATCTCCATACCAAATTTCATCGAAATCGGTGTGGCTGTTTAAGCGTGCACGCTCTCTTCATGAAGAGGTAACAAACACACATACACATATACACACATATATATTATTATTAGGATAAGTCGTGCCCTGCGGTTTTACCCATGTGGTGATGATCATGATGATGATGAAAAGTAGCAGTGTTATTCCGGGACCTGAAGTATCCACATACCAAATTTCAACCAGTTCCGTCTAGCTGCTTGTGAGTGAAAGAGTAGCGAACATATAACAATTATAATAAGCCAACACAATTCTAGTTTTAATCACAATGAAAAGTTGCTAATTTGAGCACTATTTTGCGGAACTCCGTAACTACCACTTGATGTGTTTTCGAGTTTTGCATAATGAAATGTTAAATGTGTCCGAAGTGTTTTCACGGTTCGCAAAATGACAGCGTTACTAATAACGCTGTCATTTTGCGAACCGTGACAGAACCAACTAATTGGTTCTGTCATGCACAAAAAAGTGAATGCCAAGTGATGTTAATTGTTATGTCTTTATATGTATTTCTCCAATACCTTATCTGAAATGTCAAATCTTTAGATATACTTAAATGACATGCATAGTCACTTATATTTAATGCATGCCTACATTTCTAAAGACATTTACAGTTTATTGTAAAATGCTGACTGCTTCGAATGAATATGTGAGGAAAGCTAAAAAATAATGAAATAACTAAAAAAATAATAAAATGTATTATGAAGTCTGGGTCTGACGCGGTAACATTTAAAATAAATAACTTTGAATTAAATATGTTTTAACATACGTAAAATATTTCGAAGTTGTTTTCGGCTAAGCTAGTGTCAAGGCGTTTGAAGATCTTAAATCTTTCATGTAGATGTTATACACGTTTTATCATTCATCGTTTTGGGACCAGCTCTAGCAATTTAACACACCAAAGTATGGGATCAAAGCTCGTTTGTACATTGATTAAATGTTTTCCTTGACTTTCAAATGCTCTACTAGATTTTTTAAATATTTCTGTTACGTAGCTGAAGAAAAGGTTATCCAGAAACATTTTTGATTGAGTTTGTGTCCTTAAATACTTTGTTGTCTCTTTTGTAAGCTGTGTGTTTTAAGATTTGTTATCTATCTGTTAATGAAACAATATAAATAGCGTACATATTTTACTGCCGCAGTACTAGTAAATCAATTAAATAGTTTATAGCTGAAATCGTCTCAAATGGCCCAACATTTTCAACTAATCATAGCTTATAGTCAAATCACCTTTTGCAAATTAACAATCAAGATCCATTTATTCATTTTTTAGCAAGAATACGACAGTATAAATCAGACATCCCATTTGTTTATGTCAGTGGTTAAAAATAAACGTAAAACTGTACTTGCATACAAAAGTATTGGCACACATTTCGACCCCTGCATGGCGAGTTACGAATGTTGCAGTCTTCAGCCAACCAAATATCTGAAGTACAGTCTCTGCATGGATATCTGAAAATAATACAATGATGTAAATCTTCAGACACACCTACACGAGATACAAATGCCACGTGAGACCGATTACGCGGATTCAGAAATATCTATTTATCTGACGTGGCATTTGATATGTGCCATTGCTTTTGTGCATATTATCTTATTCATCATCTTGCTAAGATAACAAACACATTATGAGGTCTCTGACTATGGGCCTTGTGAGCAGACTCAAATTTGCACTAAGAGCTATGGAGAGGACTATGCTTGGGGTTTCTCTACTCAGATCGAATCAGAAATGAGGAGATCCGTAGAAGAACGAAAGGCACCGACATAGCGCAGCGGATTGAAGCAAGCAAGTGGAAGGGGCAGTGGGCAGGGCACATAGCTCGAAGAACTGATAGCCGTTGGGGTTGGGATCGAGAAGTTCTCGAATGGAGACCACGGACTGGCAAGCGCAGCGTAGGAAGGCCGCCAACAAGGTGCACAGACGACCTGTTTAAGATTGCAGGTAAGGGCTGGATATGGGCCACTTCGATCCGGCCCCTGTGAAAATCAGTCTATGTCGAGGAGTGAACGTCTTATGTCTCAGAGAATGATGATACTTTTATTCCGAAAATATTGACTGTTCCAGTAGGATGACGAGAAAAAAATCGTCAAAACCACATCACCAACCATTTCACCATTGGTAGCACAGCAGGACGCACCTAGTAGTTCATAATATGATCATACATTAAGTATTTGGATTAGAATTATGATTTATTGTTTTATAAGTAAAATGTTTAAATATCACAGAAGTATTCAAATAACTGACTATTAGTTTATCTCAAATCATTATACTAAAATCCTCGGCTGTGGGTCTGCCATCGCGATGCTCGTTTAGATGTGCCATTTGTGTGAGACACAAGATCTGGCTCACGTAGCGTATATTGTATGGAGTACATTTTTATACTTCATGTTTGTTGGACCAACATTTTTAGAATAACTGAGGCGTAAAATGTGCAAGCAACTGAGTTGTCAAGTTTAATTTATTGCTGAGCAGGCATAACTTGGCAAGACCAAATTTCTGTACATTTTTTAACCGACTTCAAAAAAGAAGGAAGTTACTCAATTCGACCGTATATATGTTTTTTTTTTATGTGTGTTCGCGGATAACTTCGTCATTTATGAACCGATTTTGATGATTCTTTATTGTTAGATAGAGTATACTTCCGTGGTGGTCCCATTCAACTTTCATTAAAATCGGACAAGCGGTTTTTGAGTTTTACTCCAATAACTGAAAAGTGCTACGCGTATTTTGATGATATTATTGTCGCGGTTGAAGACATCGACATCCCGTGAGTAGCACAGGTCACTGAAAAGGGTGAAAAAAAAATTTTTAACAAAAAATGCAACAGACTTCAACACTCAAAAGTGTGAAATAACTTGTCGAAGTCGGTACCATGAGCACAATATTGTGATGATAGTTACTTTTGTGTGAACTATCATGGTACCGACTTCAACAAGTTATTTCACACTTTTGATTGTTGAAGTCGGTTGCATTTTTTGTTAATTTTATTTTTTATTTTTTATTTATTATGAACTTAATGTATAGCGAAAGTATGGCTCCTGAAGTTGAAAGGCGGTCACCAAATATGCAGTGTGTTCAGGCAGCTGTCCTTGAGAGCCAGCCAACGTTCTAGGTCCAGCATGATTCCACTTTCAACCCCATCGTCACTGACCATCAAGTGAGATAGTGGTGAAATGCTAGATCTATAAGTAAGGAGAAGATTATGTTAATGTCTCGAAATGAAATGAAATTGAAATGAAATCATTTATTTGCGCAAAAATAAAGCACCCAGAACTTAATGACGAACTTAAATTTTTGTTACAACTTTTGCCTCAGCATTAATGTCGAATGCTGATTTTGATACAAAGCCTAAAGGTAGCAATAAAAATGTTGCTATAGTAAATGTGTGTATAAAAACACCCTAATGGAAACAGTATATCTATGCCTCACACATACATACATACCTGCCCTTATTATTATTTTTTATCTTTGATCAAACAGAAGGTATGGTAAAGTAAACATTATAGTTTATTCTAAAATAAATACAGATTGGTAAAAACATTTATATATCAAAATGTATTTTTTGATATAATGTAAATGCTTATACATCAAATAAAATTAAAGATAAATAAAAAGTCCATAAAATAATATCCATACATTGGACGGAAAGAAGGATCCTTTTTGTGATCCGTGTTATTTGAATACCATCTTTATTCAATTCAACTGTCGATATAAAATACAAAGTAAAACATAACTGGTACTTATACATTTACTGTTATTACAGAGACAGTCTGGAGCATTACGATTCAAACCGGAGCCACTCACAGACTCGGAATATTCAGCAAAAAACAAATTTTAAAACTACAACGTCTCATACCTATTTGTATTACAAAATGTTCTCGGAGTCTTTATGAATATTTCATAAGAATTCAGATGACGTAGGTTTCACTCAGTGCTTAGGGAAATAGCTTTATGGGCCATAGAGGAAAACTTCTTATTTGTCTTATGGATATTAAAAAAGATTTTGTTTGCGGCAAACAAGTTATTTTTTGTCAAATAATGTAACAAGAGTCTTTATTCTTTGATATAATTCAAATGAGATTGACGGAAGAGTACCCTTTCAAACTTAAAAGAATTTTAAAAATCGGTCAACAATTGGCGAACAAATAGGCGAACATACATATTAAATAAAAATGAAATAAACAGTGAAACATAAAAACCTGCTCCTTTTTTTAAGTCGGTTAAAGTCGTGGTCCGAAGTGGTCTTTGTAGTCAAGTGGTCAAGTGTACACTTGTAATGCTGGAACAATAACCAGCATCAACAGCTGAACGTGTCAGTTAGTTTCGCTCAGTTGAAAGTATCTCTACTAACTATCACCCATTTAAGGTATGACCGCGGTGTCGCTAAAAGTGCTACTTTATCCCATTGATCGGTCAAAATCGCAAAGTTGAATTCCACCGCGATTGAGAATTTTCTTGCTTAAATATTCAAATCATCGTCTTTACTGTACTGTACTTTACCCTTCAAATAAAGAGTAGGTTCTCAATTCGAGCCGTATGTTTTCATTTGGTTTTTTAAATTTATTATTTATATATATTTACTTTCGGACAAGTGGTTTTTGAGTTACACTCCAATAACTGAAAAGTGCTACTCATAACTCGACGACATAATAGTTGCGGGTGAAGACATCGGTGAACATACACAATGACAATTAATCCTGTGAGTCGCAAAGGTCACGGAAAAGGGTGAAAAAACTTTTTACCAATAAATAAAACCAACTTCAACACTTAAAAGTGTGAACTAACCTGTCGAAGTCGATACCATGAGCACAATATTTTGATAATAGTTACTTTTGAGCTATCATGGTACAGACTTCAACAAGTTATTTCACACTTTTGAGTGTTGAAGTCGGTTATATTTTTGGATAAATATTTTTCTCTGAGGTCATCCATTGGATAGGTCTCTATTTGTGTCCTTTCAGTTCAGAGTTTCCACCGAAGGGCATGGTTACTACGAGAAAAATATTGAGTTCATTGACGGCAAAGCTCTGGTCCTTGATACATTAGGACAGCAATCATCAAGCCGCTTCTAAGACCCGATAACCATGGACAGCAAAACTACGCATGGACCCGCCAATTTTAAGTATAAGAAGCACTTGTTACTTCGTTCCTTTTAAAAATGCCCAGTTAGGTCTATTCCTTACTTTAAGGTATTTCAAAACCCAAAGGTTGCAGTTTCAGAAACTGCGGCTTCTGAGCAGAACCGTTCTAACGTTATCGAAGACAAGATAAACACAAAGTTTAATATTAACTTCAATTCCACCTCAGTTTGCGTGTCAAAAGCAACTAAACTCTAGGATAGGGCATAATTGCAAATTGTGATAAGTTAAATATTGCTAAATAAATGAATTTTCATGCTAAGGATAAATAAATAACTTAAAATATGGCAACCAATGAAAATCACAAATTTCAATTGTATTACCAGCTACCAGTTACCCAGCGGTAATGGGGCTTTTTCAAAACTCGCTGTGTGATATTGGGTAAAATAATTATCATCTTTTAGTTTAGTTTATACCGTTTTAATTTTTTATATTATGTGTTGTTTTGTGTGTTGTCTTTGGCTGTCAGATTGGTCTGCCCAAACAGAGCAGTCATGCTCACGAAAAGGTTTTGGCAAACCGCGCCATCGTGACACTATCAAGTCGCCACCTTCCCAACAAACACGGTTGAATAAGGCGATGGCTGGCACGCGAGTCAACTCGTGAACTGTTGCTGTTACGATTACAAAAAAAATCAAATTTGCGTGTTAACCGAATGTTTAAGACAGTTGTCAAACGCAAACTTATATATATATAATATAATAAAGCTGTAAATGCCGGTAGAGGCAAACAGCATTACTCCGTTAGAAAAAAAATCAAATTTGCGTTACAGTTATGAATGGTAGTACTAAAATTAGATCTTTTTATTAAAATGCAGATAGTGTTAGATTAAGAAGGCGTCACGTTATTTGCTGCCGGATAAAACTACTCGTGGTTGAATACAAGTTTTAATATTGAAGGTAGCGTTAAAAGGTACAAGGTAAATACTTATTTTAATTTTAGCGGAAACGGAATAAAACCTTTGTAAACTACAGAATTTTAACGAATTTTATCTAGTCTTGAGTGATATAAATATTGCATTTATGTAGTACAGTAGCCCCTACGCCAGGAAGCGCTCTCAGCTGCCATTTCCTTAGCTGACTCAACCATTCTAATCTATACAGTTTGTTCTTTATGTACAGAATAGATTGAATGGAAACACCTAAAATATCTAGAGCATTGCTCGAGCCAAAAAGGCAGGTAGTATGATTTTCAGTCTCTTAGACGATTTTACCTATCTCGTTCGTCGATTGTACTTCAATGCCTTATTGAGTGTGACAGAAGGATTCATATTTACCAAAGCGCATTAGAACGATCTCAATACCTCTCGGACCGGATTCACTTTGCATAGCACTTGAAATTCAAATGGTGCAGTTCATATGAAACGCTCCCCTTGTCTAAGTGCCTCGGTTGCCATGACAACGATTTAAACATTACCACACAATTGTTAATGTGCCTGTTATACTATTAACCTTTTATTGTGCCGCGTGTTTCAGAGCTTAACGCACCGAGTAAGTATGCACTAAGGCTGTCTTGCACTAACCAAATTATTCGGTATTTTCTCTTGATCTAGGATTAAACCACAATTGCTGCCCTCTAATTTGTGATTTAATCCGAAATTAAAATCAAGAAGCTGAATTGAAATTTAAAGGAAATTATAATCAAAATCAAAATTATTTATTCAATTTAGGCATCCAGGATGCACAAGGACACTTTTAACAATATCTACTTCAAAGACTGTTAAGGCTATCAGCGCTTATTCCTTGGCTTTACTTGCTGTTTCTGAAATTCCCTGGCATGCATATAAACATATACACATGCTATAAATAAACATTTCTTAGAAACGGAGGTCTAGGAGTTATTAATTAGATCTTATTATGCCTTCACATTTTACAATGGGTAGCGTCATAACAGGAGGTATTTGTGAATCTAAACCGAAAGCCTAGTTTCAGGAAAACATTTGAAATATAAGTTGTCCATTTCCACTTTACAGGGGTCAAAAACCTCAATTCCCAAAACCCAGAGGCGGAAAAAACAAGACTGTTTAATAAATAAGTGAAACACATTTTCCACGCGTCCTCAGTTGGCTAAATAAAAGAACGAAACTCTTTTCCGATAGGATGTAAATAACGGGCCCATCAGACAACCTCAAGGGTTTGAAAGCAATCTAGGGGTCTACTATTTTTCTTTTGAGAGCAACACAAAGCAATTGTCGGCGGTTATAGCCTTCGGCGAAAAATAGGTGTGGCCTTTCTACGCTGTTTCGAACCGTCATTTTTCTATTCAGCTCGGATGGAATGGTGAAAGGTAAGCAAAAGTGACTTGAACGTGTAGGGCTTCGACTTGTCCGTGGGGAATTGCGATGATATATATTTTATGAACAGGAATCGACAACATGTTTTATATTTAAAGAAACTTGTCTATTATGATATGACACTAGAGGTGAGTTATAAAAAATATATCTATATATTTTTTAAAACTAGTTGATTCCCTCGCGCTTCCTACAAGAACGCGATACAAACTTTCCTCTACTTTCTACCAAATTAAGAAGACACAGCAGTCTGTAATTTTTCAGTGAGTTTAGAAAATCAACAGAGAAAGTCCATTAGATACTGTAATATTTTCTAACAAAGTTGCTAGCGTTATCTAACCTTTCGTATCACCCTTTGTACATAAATAACAATCTTTTCACTAAGTGCCAATGTAAGGTATGGTCAAGTTGTGAGCGGGAGAGAGATTTACTTTCCGGTTCAGCCTTTATTCATGTTAGATTGTTTTTTTAATGTAACCATTATTATTGAATAAACAGTTGCTGGTTGCTGCACTAGCTTTAGAGTCGAAGTCGAAAGACGAGCAAAAAAGATCATAGGCAGGAACTCTCTAGTAGAACGAAAGCTTCAGAGCCTTGAACATCGGCGTGGATTAATTGCCTGTCTATCGGTGTACTATCGGATTCATTTCGGTGAATGTGCACTGGAATTATGGAAGAATGGCTGCTGCTGCCACTGCATAACCATCTACACGTGCTGCACGAAGATATGCTAGCCTGCTCTCAAGCAGGCGCTTCAAGCTATTAGCAGTGGTGTACAATTTATATCCGTGCGTCATGTGCTGAAATATATAGTAAACATATATATGTAAAAAAAAAAAAAATTTTAATTCCATCATCCCATTTTATCCTCGTTCCACTAGAAATACAGAAACGCGCCATCGCTATATGGTAGACATACCACCTATACGTACTAGTTAACCGGTTTTCTTCTAAGTTCTTAGTGCGTACACCAAGGAATAGAACTTGTTGCCTGAGACTGTGTTTCCCAATAGGTACAGTCCTGTAGTCTTCAAGTCACGAGTGAATAGGTACCTTCTAGGTTTGCGTGCTCCATCTTAGACCGCGTCGACACTTAACATCAGGTGAGAAGGTGATCAAACGCAAGCTGATAATATTTTTTTAAAAATACGTAGACTCATACATTTGAATGGCTTTGAGAGCAGCTCTGTGGTATATTTTATATTTATATTATATATTTTTGGGCCCAGGAAAGCAAACATATTTTGTTTTGAACATTTTTGTACAGCCGCATGGCATTATGTACTTATGTGTAAATTATCAAACTTTTTTTACAGTATATAAGCTCTGCTTCCAGGTCAGACTATAATGACGCATTAAAATAAGCTTTAGTAAGCTTATTTTAATACGTGTAAAATGCGTGTAAAATGTTTTGCGGAAAGTTATGTTCTAGTGAACATAACTTTCCGCAGGAAAAACATCGCATATTTAATTATTTTTTTAATATTATTAGTTTGCGTTTGGCCGCTGTCTCACCTGATGTTATAGAAAAGGTTTCATTTTAAAGTACTAACATACTAACTACATACTAACATGTAGCTTAACTTAATATCCCACGTTTTTTAAGTCACCATGATTTAAACTATTTAATATTGAGTTTAATATTTTGTTTAACATTTTCAAACCGGATTTATAATGAGGCCAACACATAGGACTGCACCACCGAGATTTCTTTCCTTCTATTTTGCCAGTGACCAGCCTCTTTAGATTGATTAGATTTAGATAAATTTCATGCCTAAGTTATATCCATATCGCGGGCCACCGGCCGATGCCCCGCAGACCCGGTTCGCTGGTGACCCGCTCTATGTTATATACCAAAATATTACAATATAAAAAATTTGTTTCACGCTATACGCTAACTGCTTAAAACTGCACTACGGCAACGTCGACCAAAGTACCCATATGGGCGGGTATTTTATACAGATTTACGGACGTTTGAGCCACATCTAACATCCTGTCTAGAAAAACGGACGATACATTACCAGATGGGGGTCTAAAGCGCTTAGCTTTTCGTATCGACAGTTACGGTTGAGATAGCTGTATTTTTATTTATTCTGCGAGAGGGTGGGTCGATTAACTGTTTTATTATGCGCTAGAAGCTGTTACATCGTCGTTAGATACCCCTGCCTCGAAGGCATAAAACGCGGTAGATATATCGCAAGAAAATGAAAAATATTATAAACGGAATAAAATACTCTTTGTACTGTTTTTTGGTTATTACTGGTTCTAAATGTAAAGTCTTAACATTGTCAATAAGTTGGTTTTCGAATATTCAACTCACAAGATTATAGAAAAACTTTTAAAGGTAAACATGCATGCCTGATTGTCAAACAGAACATGATTTAGTTAAGGTGTTTGTTCACTCACGCACAGTAATTATGAAAGAAAATAAAGTCATAAAGTCCAGAGAGTGTATCAATATACAATAATATATTCAAGATTACAGGACAAATACAGATTATTACGTTGATCATTGTTATAAAAACACTTTTTTTCACACGGCACACACCCGCGTGTGTTAAAACGTGTGTCGAAGAAAAACGTACACGCTGTGCACGCACGGACCATCACACACGCAATAATCATTGATGAAAGCTCAAAGTCACATGAAGATTCAGGATATGAATGGTAATCGATGATCGGAAGATTAAGTCGCCATCAACTGCTCTTGTTGCTCCTACATACTGCTAGTTTATATTAGCCGAGAAAGCTTTTTTTTAACCTTTATCTATAATTTATGTATGTTAGTTACAGTTTAATTTTGATCTTTAAAAAGAAAATTATAAACAGTATAAACCATACTCAATATGGTCACTCATATCAAAATTAACATTATTATCGGAATTCTTAACACGTATTTTATAGTACTTATCTATAATTGTGCAGATATTATCGAGAAACGAAAATAAATAAAACACATGGTAAATAGCCCGATAATAATGTTAATTGTAGTAAGCATAAACAGTTTTTTTCTTTGAGGAACCAAGAAACTCAATAGTTTCGTTAAGCTGATACAATGTTGAAATTTTATAGGAATATTCACCACGCAGCTTAATATAATTATTATAACTTTGCAGAAATATCGAAAAATTTTAAAAAAATGAAACCCACGGTATATTTAAAATAATTATCAGGATATGTATCCCAATAATAATGTTAAATGTAATAAATATATGTATTTTTAATTTCAGGCAACAAGAATCTCAATAGTTTCCTTAAGCTGAAACGATCTTGAAATTTATGCACATTATCATAGACCCATTGTAAGTGATTTCAAAATGATTATCTACCCACATTATTCAAAATTATCTTCTACACAAATGAACATCAACATTCTCAGATGAACAATAACGCCAATCAAGATTACTCCGTACATATCCGGGAAACGGTTGAAATGGTGGCTATCATATCGTACGGTTACTGTAATGGGACCAAATGGGACCAATTTTCTCTATTTCAATCAAGCGTATATTATGGACCCTGATCGTTTTGTGGTATGGTTGGGATGTAGGTACTTCAACGCTCAAACAAAGGTAAATGTACTAGTTTAACCTTAAGAAACTCTATTTAAATAAAATACTAAAAACTAATTGCAATACTGCAGCTACTACAATAACATTTGAATCCACTAGCTATTGGCAGCCCACAGATAACTCAAATGCTCTAACCCGCTACCAGTTGGCAGCGCACCTACAATGCTAGCAGCATTGCGACGTTGAATTGCAATGCTGATTTGTTGAGATTTAACACTTATGTTTTATTAATTGTTCATTTTATTAATAAACTATTCGACTTCAGATCAAAGTCAATAATATATTTTCAGTAAATGCACTTTCTAAGTGTTGTACAAATCCAATTAGTAAAACAATCAGATGGCCAGATTTATAAAAAAATATATTTTAATATACTTGGTACGCCGCTTATTGTCTTACGAGATATGCTATTAATATATCGTGTGCAAGTACTGTAATGTTATGTTAATGGTTTGTATTGCCATAAAGAATTATCCAACTATTTATATAATTATCAATATTCATAATTTTAATGGACATATTTTTTTAAGAAAATTGTGTGAAATATATATTTTTTTTTAAATATGTTTTTTAAATTTTTCTATTGGGTCAAAAGTACTTGAAATTCCACGAAAAATAAAAAGTACAGATGGCATTTTTCAATAATACAAAGTAAAAATAATCACTAAACAATTTAATTTATTATGTATGTAAAGATTCACAATTTTATTGAAGAAATGAAAAATCGCAGATGACTGTAGTTTAATGTGAAATTATTCTATGTAAAGGTATCGGTGGTACAAACATTTTATACTAATGGTTAAATGAACGCCTATATCCGTTGGTCATGGCATCACGCGTGATCAGCTGGATCATTTTCCCTAATTCTTTATTGTTGTGTTTCACTGGAACTGTACTGGAAAGTACCTGACCGCCGCTACAGTTTGATAGATTTATTTAATTCACCTACAGACTGCCGGAAACAAAACATTTATCACCAAACCATAATCTGTAATTTACCATGGAAATCGAATTGCCCAGTTAATTGAACTTCGTTCTTCTGTTTTGTCGGACATTTTGAATAGATATGTACAAAGTTTTTCTACCTTCAAAAATGACGGTTACTCTCTCGCAACTTTGCTCAAAACCTCAAAGCTGGCTCTCTCTCACTTCCTGATCCGTAAGGGGGATAATCAACCCTTCTGAGGGGGTGACACGTGAATAATTCACGACGCTATTTTCAATTGGGGCTGAATATCTATGAGCTTGGTCCTTTAGTTACACACTTTAGGTGTGGATTTTCTTGAATATATCGAGATCACATGTGTACGCATTCTTGGATTAGTGTAAATATTTTTTTTAAAGTAGTTGGTTTGTTTTTTAATTATACTAACAAAAATTGTGTCAAAATAGTATTTTTGAAAATTTTTGTTTAATTCATTTTATTAATTCTTCTGACCCAACTTTGCGTCTGAATTTAATAAAAAAAAATATATTTTTAAATTTTAAATTGACAAAAGATATAAAATTTATTCATGTGCATTGACTTGCCTGACATCCTTCTTGGGTACGACTAATTGACGAATGAAATTGCATTATTGGTAAATTGATTTAATATTTCTTGTTTGTGTTCATTTATATTATTTTGGCTTGCCATCGCTCGACAAATTTGCACGCTTGAGGGCAAAACACGATCTAAGATCATGAATTATCACTTTTATACCTCACATGTATTATCCATATTATGTATGTGTACTCGTGTTTTCGGCAAATAAATTATTCTTATTCTTATAGTTATGCTGAGCTTATGAATGCCAGTCTTAAAATTAGATTTAAGTTATTAAATAGTGTATTTTTATTTTTTTAGTAATAGTTTCATTATTAAGTTATGTACAATACTTTTCTAACGTACTCAAATAAATGAATTTCTTTTTACCCTAATCTATAAGTATTACGTAACCCATACAATTGCTTATGAAATTTAATGCTTCATATAATTTATAGTAGCGTTTGTCGGTTTATGACATCCAGTTTTGTATATTATCAACCCCAAAAAGTGTTGATTATTGAGACGGAAGAATTTTTGTACAGTACCTTATCTTTCTCCATTCAAAAGACTTCCTCACGAAATCATTTTAGAAAAGACAAAGGGCTTATCATATTTTAAACGGATAGTATCTAAAGGGCTCAAAGTTAAATAAAACGGGAAAGGTCTTATCATTCCAAGATTTAAATGCCACCCTTTATATTTGAGAGTCAATAGATTGAAATGAAACCCGTGACTGAAAGGTTTTCTACATTTGTATAACAAATTTACGAATATTTATTTTCCACAGCGGTCTTTTAATTTGCTTTATCGATTTCTATTCATTTCTTAAATTACGGATACACTCGTCTTCTCGTGACCACGACCAATGCAACTTGGTCGTGGTCGAGGTAAATAAATTACTAAATGTTTTTCTCGCGATCCAGCCCCGATTGATATTTAAACAACATGGATACTCTATATTTGACATTATCACACCCGTGGTTGTGATAATAATTTTCTTTAATATAACATAAATAAACAAGAAGACGGGCCGTCTGATGGTAAGCTATCACCATCGCTTATGGATATCTGTATTATTGGGGGCATTACGATACCTTTTTAAGACTCGGTTAACTCTTCTTTTGATGAAACCCATATTGTAGCTACTCGGGAATACCGAGTAGTACCGTCTACCGAAGATCGGTAGAATTGCGCTGTATGTGACTCCTATGAGTTAATAATATGTGGATGAGCTTTCAAGCGGTTTTGGCTATAGTGTGAGGAAAAACCTCGATTTAAAGCACTTATAAAAGAGTCTGAAGTAGCTGGTAGTCTATATACCCTGTTAGCTTTCTTCTGAGAAGAAAGCTACCAGGGTAGACTAGTACTAAGTACTTAAAAATTCTTAGTAAAAATATACTGCTACAAACTAACGCCGCTATAAAAATCCACTCTAAGTGATCACTCAGTTCATGCCATACACTTGACATGGTTCCCGTCGTTTCTTGAAAGTATTAAAAGCGGGAAATAGCTCGTTTTCACAGGCAGCATTAGGTGTAAGTGAGCATTGAAACTGGTCAGATTTCGTTTGTATGTCACAGCACAGAACAGTTTAAAGTAAACTTTTAATTTTATAAATTATGTAGATATAACCAAATTCTATTTTTAAATATTATGTTGAAATACAGATACAACAAGATAGCTTTTGTTTTTCACCGTGCAATAATCACAGTATTTTGTATTTTTTTATCCTGCATAGATTGTCGTTGCGTTAGATCACGCATATCACGCTAGATATGGAATACTTACTGGCTCTCAAAGACTGCTGCCTGAACACATTAGATGTTTGATAAAAATTTTTGCAACCTTGAGGGTTTGCAACAAGTGCTTGGTGGCAGTTTTTCAAAATTGAGGGTGGTAGCTAGCCAAGCGGGTACTCGCAAGTACACTACCACCATGCTGGGAATTTGATAACGGTGTTACCTTCACCGGAAGCTCAAGCCGTTTTTGGGGATCGAACCAGCATCCGTCAGTTTGACAGTCGACGCTCCTCCCGCTGAGCTATCATCGCTTCAAAGTATAGGTACAGTCTTACAATAATATATTTTATATTGTTCATATTCCGTAGTTATCTACGGAATATGAACAATATAAAATCATGATATAAATATTTATATATTTATATCATGATCATATGTTCAGATTCCTTATGTTCATTTAAATATTGCAATCAACTAGTTGTTTCTTATAATGAAATTAGTTTCATCAATAAATTATTCAAATTCTACATTGTATGTTAGTTAAAAATTATCGCAAAATCACAAAAGAGTATGCTGTTAAACGCTACCCTCAAAAGTGAAGTAAAAAACGCCTTCACTTATTTTTTAAATCATCGTTTTCACGCTTCTAGAGATTTTAATTAAAGTTGTCAGGAAGATACGGAGCCGGAACCCGTTAAAAATTCATTAAAATCTCTTAACCGTAAAAATTGTAAACAAGTAATTTGTTTTATACTCAGTTTCCGAAATAAGGTTAGGTTAGCTTTTTTCATATACAAATGTTATGAAAGGTTGTTACGATACAAGCAAACGGAGTTTGGAAATTTGGGTTCAAAAGTTTTGTATTGAACATATTTATAATGAATACGTAGGTTATATATGTATTTCCGCGTTCGTAGGCTGTCATTATGTAAGGTGTGATGACGTATGTTGCATTTGGGTTCGATGAATATTGTTTTCTCTTAAGGGTACGTTTTTAAAAATAATACAAGAAACGCGTAGTGACACTCTTAACTTTTTAGTATTATAAATTATCAAATTGCACTTACCTAATCATTTTAATTGGCATAACATCAAATAATGTTAATAGTGAAAAAAATAAAGCTTAGCAAAATATTAATTTACTAGTGGACCACCCCGGCTTCGCACTGGTAAAAAAATTTAAATTTAACAATTATGAGGATCTCTTCTTTGTTCGAAAATATCATATATTCTTTGTCACCCTGGGGATAGTGTAGCTTCCCAACAGTTAAAGAATATCTCTAATTGGTTCAGAAGTTTCGGAGCCTATTCAATGTAGACTAACAAACAAACGAACAATCAAATCTTTCCTCTTTATAATATTAGTACAGATAAAACCGTTTGTAGTAAAATATAATGCAGGATATTTGAAGCCATTGTAGACGTGTGCGATCATATCCAAGCGAGCGGAAAAAAAAAATCCAACTTACTCTCCACTCGTTTTTTGGATGTGGCTGCTAGTGGCATTTTCAATATAGCACTTCCGTGCTTCAAGGCCACATTAAGTCATCGTTTTCCTAGGATAGCAGCTATTAGTACATGTCAGTGGCCCTAAGGCGGTCTGTAAACCCCAATATCGGGTTAGGCATTAGTTTATCCACAAACTGGCATTGCCATGTTAGGGCATTATAGTCAACGGTTCGCTTGTCTCTATAAAGAATATTGATTAATTGATGTTCAGTGTAAAAAAAAATCCTTTTATCGATTCAACAACAGCACAGCGGGGCAACAGCTGTTCCACACTAACTGTATTATACACATATATTCTTGTAACTGATGTTATTCAGCTGGATCCTTCGATTCTAGTGGTGAATTTTTTGATGGTGGTTGATTTTTGCTTAGAAACATATTTACTTTATAATAACAAGCCTTTGTCCAGGCAAAATATCTTCGGTTCGAAGAACACATAAATTCTTTTAATTAAGACTTAACCATATCACTCTCTCAAAACCGTTAACACACCTATTCCCATGAATTGATTGCTCGTAAATGTCTGCGGTGTAGATTAAATGTGTTTTCAATAGCCTCAGTTGGTGAATTGACCGGGAAACCACGGAATAAATGACTCCGATAAGCATTTGGTGACTTAATAGAATTGTTTCAAGATTCTATCTAAATTGTGTCTAATCTAAAATAAATATCACTTTCCAATTAAAGGCCCAAATGACTTGTGTGAATACGATAATGTGGATAAAATAATATTAAAGTTACAAAGAGTTCACTTAATATTAAACGCGGATGACTGTCATGACTGTCATTTTGTCATTGTAATAATATTTTCATAAGAAAACAATATCTAAAATTCAATCGACAATATGTGATATATACGCGCATGAAAATTAAAATACAAATCTTTAAAAAAAAATGTTTCGTGTTTTTTGTTACACGTACGCGCGCCATTCCGTTTTACATTCGAAACTATCCCTCGCACATTTCAATCATAGCGCCACAAAAAAAACATTACAAACCTTTTTCGTGACGAATGTTGCATTTTTTTTGTCTCGTTTGGAAGTAGGGCAACATACATGTGTAGATTATGTCGGGGGAATCCTGTTACACGTATTCAAAAAGTGACTTAAAAGGAGGATTTCATCGTTTGTCAGTACAGGGGTGATATTTCCCTTATTTTGCTTATAATACCTCCAACGGTGTATCATCTTAGCTTCATGTAGAGAGAATAAAGTGTACTTACTTAGTTACTAGGTAACAAATATAAATGTTAGTTTATTGGTAGTAATTCTGCTGATAAATAAAAGTTGTTTTTTGAAATCCGTGGTAAACAAGCAGACGGGCCACCTGATAGGCTCTTTTTTTATATATTATAAGTTTGCGTTTGACAACTGTCTCACCTGATGTTAAGTGATGACGTTGTCTAGGATTTAGCACGCAAACCTAGAAGGTACCTATTCACTCGCTCTGTTGATCTGTAAACGCGGGGGCATTACAATACGGTGCATATCCTTTTTAAGACACAGATAACTCTCCTTTTGAAGAATCCCATATTGTAACTACTCGGAAATGCAAAGTTATACGAATATGAATTTTAGTTTAGAAATAATAAGAGTTCTAGGATTTTAAAATAAAAAAATGCTAGTTTGAGTGCATAAGAGAATTAGAAACTATAAACGACCTAGGTGCATTGAGCAGTTTTCTATGATCATTTATGTATGCGCACGTGAATAATAGAAAAAAACTCTGGGGCGTCTTTTTATATTTTGATATACCCCATATCAAACGGGCAACCGACCATTAAGCAGACGTACATACATTAAAAAAGCTATATTCTTGTTCAATTGGTAATTGTAATAGATTTTTGTATGAATATTAACTTGACTTGTCTGACTTTTTGGTCTTTTGTTATAATGGACAAGGTGACGGAACTAGCAAAAAGATTTAGCAGGATGTTCAGTGGTAACCTCTGCCTATATAGACAGTGTTAACCTGAAACATAAATTTGGTAAGTTCATGTCCCTATAATTTAATCGGAAACTATACCTTTTTGATTATTTTTTTAGTCACACTCAAACACCGCACTAGGATTCTCTGTGTGCGGGACGCATGGAAACACAAAATTACAGCACACACAGCCACAGACCCGGGACAAACATCTAAATTCATCGCACAATGTTTGCCGTTGCCGAGATTCGAACCCAGGGTCCCGGAGACACAGAAGTCATGTCACTGACCACTGCGCCACGGCGACCGTCAAACCTGAACCTAGTAATGCGAACACTACTGCCTGGCGGTAGAAACATCTATAGAGGCAACACTTCCCCTAATTTTCACATAGAGTTCTATAACTGCTTATAATTACTGTGCTTAGACTTTTATTATGGTATATGTATATAATATATACATGGTGACGGTGGACAAACAACGTCTTTAAAACCTCTTTTCAGATGCTTCTTTACAGGTTGCTACACTATAGAATAAATTCAATACTCCTTTTCTATTGTTGAACACCCTTTGGAAACTATAGGTCTTGGAATGAAAACAGCACGAGCGGCCCCAATAGTCGAAACAATTTTACACCTTAACTTTGGGACATAGCACTCAAAGTTGCCAAATAGTTGAAGATGTTTTCAACTCCCAGTGAACTTTTAACAGGATCATGTAGATAAAAAGCAACATAATTCAAACTCAATATGTCTTATCCAGTCTTCTCTTTATTTATTTAGCTTAAAAGTTTTCGTATTTTCTAATTAAACAGTCATAGTAGTTATGCGAAGACAATTCTTTAATTCTTAATATTTTACTTTTTCAATTAGAATTCATAATTCATTGTAAATGTAAATTAATTAAATTTATATATCTTGACTTTTGACAAAATCGCATTTATACGTGTCATGAGAACAATATTTTTCAGGCAATTAAGACCCTTTACTTAAGATATTTAATTAAATGTAAGTAAGTAACATAGACGTACAGTCGACAAAGAAAATGGTCTACCAGTTTTGACGAAAGTGTCTGTGTAATCAACAATAGAGAAACAATAGTGATAACAGTGTGCTTTAAGCACTGTCAATATTATTACACGGGAGAATCAATCCTGTTGTTTTATGTTGTCAAATAATCTTCAACCTTACCTAGGTAATAAATAGATAATAAATTTGTCCGATCTACATAAATCAAAAACTTAAGCCAAATTAATATCTATCATTTTCAGTCAGTGAATAAAACTAAGACAAAAAAATGTAACTAAGAACATTCAAACAAATCTGGTTGAAAGTGGTTCCAGTTTGATAATTGTTACATAATCGAGACAGCTTACACAAATTGGTGCGACGATTTCAAAGGTTTACACCATTCATCTTTCCGTCGCACAAGTTAATATTTCACGGGATCAAATTACGAAACTCGTAACATGAGGGAACATGTTGCGAGATGGATGGTGGGCGTTGCGTGATCTCAACTTTTATGGAGGAAGTAGGTGTATTTTGCCCACACATTTGGGAAAGATTTTGTTTAAGATTTATAGTATATTAGCTGCGCCCCGCGGTTTCACCCGCGTGGCGATGATGATGATTAAAAATAACCTATCTGCTAGTCCAGGGTATCGGCTACCTCCATACTAAATTTCATCAAAATTGGTCCAGCAGTTTCAGCGTGGAAGCTTTACAATCTAACAAACTCAAACCTGTTAAGTTTGTTATTGTCAATGCCTGGTTGATAACGCATGATTCCACGATAATCCTATAAAATTATCATTCATGATATAAAGCACGTCACCCACGTCGACAAGAACCGAGAGCTAAGAACCGTTAATAAATTCAAGGTAGCGTATTGCGGCCACGTTATCTAACATGAGATATATTGGCGTCTCCAACTGATAATAATTATGGCAAAAAAGAGACTAAATATTTTGGCTGCGCAACGCCCGGAAGTCGATTACTATTGCCAGCGTTGAAAAACTCTTTTCACTTGGCACGAGATAGCGTAAATTTTGACAAACTGACGACCAACCTCCGATAACGTAGAGACACGTATTGATGATGATTACATGTCAGTCTGTTTTTGCCCTAATTTCATTTGAACCACGCAACGCATTTTCGAATGAATTTATTTATTTGATTTCACCAAGAATAGTTACATTACAACGAATCTTATTAGTATCTAGGTAGCTTAGTTTGATTAAAGCACTATTTATTAAGGGAAATACCACTTACAATATAACAGAGAAGTGAGAGTGAATATACATATTCACTATATGTTTGTTAGTACTTTTGCCTTAAAGATAATATAATTCTATCAAATATTTGACATAATATGATGTAATACAATGCGCCGCTGCTTTTTATGTGGATAATTGTTCAAATCTTAACACTAGTTAAGTATACTATATAACACATATCAGCAATGCTGTAGAGAACTATTAATATTCACTATTTGAACGATTTCACTATAAATAAAGAATATTTCGGGAAATCTTATATCCTTAGTGCAACCTAAGTAAATTTCTATATGAAATCTTAACTGCACCTATATGACGCAGGACCGAATTGCTATTATAAAACAAAACCAAAAAAGGATTGGCAACGAAAAAACAATAACTTTGTCGAAATCGATAACAAAAACGATTCCCGACAAACTATTTCGATTAGATTCAGTTCTACTACAATATGTAATAACAGCCCTTTCCTTCCTCAATTACTTAATTTCATCAGCAAATAGCCCATTTTTGCGGTTCGTTTAAGCAACAAACTACGCCAAATACTCGAGGCAGAGTCTTATGGACAATATGGGTGCGTTTCCGGGAGTTATATCTTTCCTAATGTCCAGGATCAAGACCTTTCGACGCAATTTCGGAGGTTTAAAGGGAGGAGGTATGTGTTCGTCTTTTGAGAGGGTTATGTGTTTTCGTGGTACATGTGAATAAATCGGGCCTCTTTGGGACATTTTGGAGATTCACAGGACTAACCTAAGGTTGAAAATTTATAGTTATTCGATTCCATTCGTTTAAATTAATCAGAATTGAATACATTCAAAACGAAACAATGATTTAAGTAATATACTTACGTGTAGGTATACCAATTTCTGTACATACTTTTTTTGGTAGTAATTCTTTCTTTCAATGAAACTAACTAAAAGTCATTAAATTAAGTAAGCTCTTATACAGCTACGACAAAGTTATTAAATTGCGTGTGACTATAAGATTTAGCAAAGTTAAAGGAGTAAAAACTGCCGCAATCCAACATTTATACATCACTGGTTCTAAGATGTATCCGGCATAAACCATCTCAAGATCTGGTCAATATTTCAAGATGTAGCCAGCCTAAAACTCTCTCATCGTCATCATCAACTCATCCGATGTTATTAAAGTTTAGAAGGTCCCTCTGGACTTGTGAATTGAATACTCCAAGATTGTACGTATCAGGAAAAGCAGACACGGGAACGAATACCCCTCGTTGACAGTACATACACATCATCAAACTAGGAGCAAAACGCTCTATGCGACAAGGAAATACGATACACAGATAACGTACTTATCAACTAATAGTTTATAACTATTGATAAGTAAAATATACACATGTAGGTACTGATGTCCATATTGTGTAAAGTCAACTTAACATGGTATACGTACATATATTTGTAAGTACTATCTATCTTCAAGCGCCATGCGGAGTCACTATAAATCTCTCCTCAGTTCATAACTCAATTTCTTTAGTTTCAGCGCGATAACAAAACAAACGAATCTTCTGATTGTCTTTGTGTTTCGAGTTCTGTAAGTTTAGATTCGCTTTTGTTTGCTTAACTTAATTGTAAAATTTTGATTGCGATTTTCACTTGTATTTACAAATGTAAATAAGTCTGTATTTAGGAGACAACAAACTAAGCCTATATCTAGCCTATATCTTTTGTTCATATATTAAACATATAATTTTCGGTGCGAACTCTTGTGATCTTTATAAAACACATTATTTTTATGTGATCATTATGACGTTAACGGCATTATGCAATACTTACTAACTTTAGACAAAATAAGAGAAAATAAACCTAAACAAAACCCCTCGAAAATTTAGACACGGCCGAAATAAAGTAAATTAATACAGAACCAAAAGATGTTCACTTAAAAACGCCACAGCACACACAGACACGAGACCATATCACACCGACACGCACCACGTACTAATTAGCTAAATTATTTTAAAAATAAATTATTTTAATTTCTGTGTCGCGGGAGGTATAGACACATAATTATAATAGAATCACAACAAACGTCCAAGCACCGAGACAAAAATCAATTTTCATTACATTAATGTTTGCCCATGCCGGAATTCAAACCCGTGGCTTCGGGGACCAGAAGTAATGTCACTGACGATTGAGCCATGGCGACCGTCAAATGAACCATTGAGTCTTATTTATGAATAACTAGCTGCGCCCCGCGGACTACGGTTTTCCCGCTACCTCTATTATCCCACGCTAATTTTACTTTTTCCGAGATAAATGTAGCCTATTCCAGGGTCTAACCTATCTTCATAATAAATTTCGATTAATAGAATGCTTACTGGCTCTCAAGGACTGCTGTTTAAACAGACTATGTGTTCGGTAAGAGATTTTTCAAACTTGAGGGTGGTAGCTAGCCAGACGGGCTACTCGACTCGACAGTACCCTACTGCCATGCTGGGAATTTCATAACGGTGTTACCCTCACCTCAAGCTCAAGCTGTTGGTGGGGATCAAACCAGCATCTGTCAATTCGACAGCCGACGCTCCCACCTCTGAGCTATCATCATCGCTTCAAAGCCTACTTGTAATTCTAAAATTCTGTACGAAATACAGGCCTTTTTATTTTATCATTTATTAAATAGCATCGAATTAAATTAACCAAATTCAAATTCCAATTCCATTGCTTTATTAATTCTTTAGATTTAATACCCGAAGTCAAGCATGTATGCCAAAAAAACGTGTACCGTACTATATACAATCAGTTTAAAGCTTCCATTAGCTTGTATCGGTTTTATATTGCCACCACTTCCATTACGTAGAGGTACGTGAGTGTTCAACTCATGCATTTCGGGGAGCCTATTAACACAATGTGATTACTCCATCGCGGCATGATTACAGGCCTGATTGCAACTATAACTACATATACCCGGTAGTAAACAGTAGTACCTAGTTATTTTGTTCCAGTACTCTCTTTATGTGAATGATATGGGGAAACTATTTCAAGATTACGACGAGGTGACGTGTGGTTTAGTTTAGCTGGTTTATCTCAGCAAAATTACACGGAGTATATATATATTTTTGCTTCGCAGAAGTTTATTAAAGTATATATTGAAGAAGAAGAATAAGAAGAAAAATAATTTATTTTGGAAAACACAAACAGCAAAAATAAAGAAGAAAAACAGATTCATAAATTACGAAATAATAATTAAACAATTCTAAAAATATATAGAGATAGTAAAAGTACCATTTCTGCATTGTGTAGTCCAAAAATGGCTCAGCAAAATGCTGCCGGATAGTCGCACAGCGCTGATTTTCAGCCAAGACCAAGAAAGACCGGTATTGGTAGTGATTCGCTTATTTTTTTTATTTTTTTTTAAATATTAATGAAATATGTACTGCTTATTTTCTACAGTTTTCGTTTATTTTTGAGTAAGAGAATCACTACCATTGCCTGCCAATGATATTATATGTTTTGTTGCCTGCCATAGATCAGTCAGAAAAACATTCATCATGAGTATTTCTTTTGGTACTCAGAAATAAGGAGCATCCGACTTTTGGGAAAGTAGCCAAACTCGTTGCGTATCTAATCTAAGATACGCAACTTTTTCTTAAGTCTATTAATGATAACGGCCACCTAACATCTCGGCCATTTCGGGACCCTTTTGAGCCCCTTTCATTACCTTGAAAGCAATGTCTATTTCGTCTCATTTACATCGATCGCAATTTGAGATTAGGGTAAGCCCATTACTTTATACAGTGAGGCTGTCTTTTTAAGCCTGTGAAAGTCTAATTAAAAGGTACTATCGAAATATCGATTCGTTACGTCATGAACAACAGAAGAATAGGAGTACTCACATTACGAAAATGTGCTCTGGAATCACATAATTTAATACCACCATCCCTTTTCCATCATCGGTCTAATCGAAGTATGGCAATGCACCCTCGCTATATGATAGATATGCTACCTATACGTACAAAGCATTTTGTTTCCACTTTACGTACTGCCAAGGAATGGACTAATGGAACTAGTTGCCCGAGTCAATGTTTCCTGATAGGTAGAATCTTGGCGTCTTCGAATCACGAGCGAATGGGTACCTATTCCATTATAGCCTTGCGTGTAACATCTTAAACCACCTCCTCACTTGAAACCAAGTGAGACAGTTTGCAAACGCAAGTTTATAATGTTTAAAAAGGAATCTATGAAGTTTCGTTAACATTTTATGACGGAAATTTATTGCGTCGAAAATGTTAACGCTAACTGTAAAAACAACTCTCTAGTCGAAAGGAGACTTCCAAGCCTGCAGCACCGACGTAAAGTTGCCAGTTTATCGGTGTTTTTTCGGATACATTTCGGGAAGTGCGCTCTGGAGTTCCGTGATTTGATTCCTCCATCCCCATTCCATCGGAGAACGACCAGACGGATGGCAATGCGATATCAAAACATGGTAGACGTTCCAACTTGTCGCACGAAGTGTTTTACTTCCACATTCCCCGATAGGTACAAGGTAGGTGCATACAGCTTATGAGTGGAAGTCATTGCCTAAATCTGTGTTTCCGCATAATTGCAATATGGGTATCATCAAGTCACGAGTTAATAGGTATCTTATAGGCAGGCGTGTTCTATTGCAGACCGCATCATCACTTAATATCAGGTGAGATAGTGGTCAAACGCTTCCCTATTCCCAACTATAAAAACATTTTATATCAGTCTATAGCTCAATTCATTTCCAATTATCTAACCATTGCCGTTGTTTAGAACAAATACCTACGTACCAATTTCCGACCCGAAAATGGGACATGAACCGTCAAACCACAGATTAAATTATAGTGTTAAGGCAACAGCATTCCAACTATAATTACATTGAAAAGTTGCTAATTCGACCACTATTTTGTGGAACTCCGTAACTACCGCCCCATGGGTTCGGAATTCTGCGTAACTAAATGTTCCTAGTTCGCAAATTCCAGTATTATTGTTCTGTCGTGCCTGACGTAATGCAAAACGTGAAATTCTGGGCAATAAATCTAATAGATATACACTACTTTACAATTTACTATTTGTAAATGTTGTTGTATTGTAGTTGTTTTTTATACTGTATAGATCTATCGGTTGACCACTATCTCACTCGTTAGTGACGATATGGTCGAAGATGTCGTCACGACAGACCTGGAATACTCACTGCATACGTTCTCTGGCAGCCATGTTGATGATGATAGTTATCAAGTAAGTAACAACTCTCGTTTTACTAACTAAGTTATTTAAATTTCATTACAATCGTGATATTGATTCATCATTGAGCTGCTGCGATTTAAATTATCTAACTAAATATGCCAAAAAAAATGTTCCGCATCTCTGAACTATTTGATAAACTTATTTGACTAAAATGGTTTATTTTACATGGAATGAGTACCTGAAGTTAATAAAAATAAAACAATTACAGTTTATATGTAATTTTACTTCAATGTATTCTTTATTTATTATACATACACATATATAATAGTTACATTATTTATTATATGGATTCAGGCGTTATTTTACGGAAATCCGTTATCCGGTAAATTTTGATAATAACGTTAATTCTAACATGATTCTTTAGTATAATATATATAACCATTAATATAAATTATATTAAATACACAATGTTTAGTGTTAATTCCGCTAATTACACGGAGTTGCAAATTGTATCCCTTCATGCAATTTATATACGAGAGGGAGGGCGGTGCACACTGCAAATTAGCTTGGACTAAATTAATCTCGCGGAATTAACACTAAATATTGTGCATTTAATATCATTTATATTAATGACTTCTAAGGAAACAATGACGTTAGAATCAATTTTATTATCAGAATATTCATGTATAATATATATTTTAGTTGCGTTTACACAATATAGCGCATACAAATGTACCGAAACACATAGCAACTAAACCAAATAAAATATGGTAATTATCCGATAATCATAATTATTATTGTATGTATGACAAACTCAATAATTAATGTTCAAACATACTTACTTTTATGTATGATCAAATAATAACATTTCTTGAATTTTCATAATATATTTTAGAACGAAGATCTAAAATATGATCTGTAACACTACAGTTTTGTTGTGTAAAGTGACGTGGTTTTGATACAATATGTTTGTATAAAACACGGGAATTACTCACGTAGTAAGTCAGAGGGTTCCGACTATAACGGGGTAACTATAGGGGAGTACGGGTAGCGGTGAGTCCGTACCAGGCGAAACGCGACTGTATCCGCGAGCGCCCCGTATTCTCCTTGAAAAAGGCCACCGAATGTGGCCGAAACTATAGTCGGAACCCTTTGGCTTACTATTTGAGTATTTTCCGTCGTTTATACATTCATAGCACTACAGTTTTGATATTGTTCTTCTATATATACTCGTATATATTATTTATAAGTATAATTATTAATGCATACAAAAATATTGGCACACTTTTAACGCCCTGTAGAGGTTCGAATGTTTTAGTTTTCAGCTAACCAAATGTCTGACGTGCAGTCTCCGCCTGGGTATCTGAAAACAATCACACTAATATTATAAAAGCGAAAATTTGTTTGTCATTTGTATGTTTGTTACTCCTTCACGCAGAACATCAGAACGGATTTGCATAAAAATTGGTATAAAGATAGATTATACCCTGAAATAACACATAGGCTACTATTCATCCCGAAAATATATACTGTTCCCGTGGGAACGGGAAGACAGAAAAATCGTCAATATCACCGTTGCACAGCGGGTATTACCGGGAGGTGCAGTTAGTACCATAATAAAGAATGAATAGCGCAAGTAACTCCTAAAATTAGTAATATCAAACCAATGTACCAGTAGGTACACAAACATCCTAAGCCACATTAGGTTGAAAGTAGGCTTACCCATTGATCCGCATACCGAGCCATCAGTGGATATATTTTCATCGCCGGTACGCATGTGCTTCAATACTGGCACCAATTTTAATTATTCTGGTTGAAACATCACGTGACGAAAAATGCTGGCTCATAGAAATCAGCATAGGACGACCAGACGGACGGCAATACGACATCCATACATGGTGGACGTTCGAACTTGTCGCACGAAGCGTTTTGCTTCCACATTCTTAGTGCGTACAGCTTACGAATGGAACTCATTGCCTAACTGTGTCTGGGTGTGTATATGTATATAAGTATATATATCAGTCATCAGGTTACCATAGTACAGGCTCTGCCTAGTTTGGGACCTGAAGACCTTGTGTGAATGTTGTCCCATATTAAAAATAATAAAACATATTTAAAAAAACTCTGTATTTTCGAAAAAATACGACCTGGGTATCTTCAAGTCACGAGTGAATAGGTATCTTCTAGGCAGGCGTGCTCCATCGTAGACCGCATCATCACTTAACATCAGGCGAGATAGTGGTCAAACGCCTGCCTATTCCAAATAAAAAAATGCATTGAAATTCAACAGAATATGAGAGAATAAATGAATATTATTTTAATACAAGCTTCTTGTTATGTTGCTAACTGGTAGTAAGTAGGTTGAAACATTTGTGGTATCATATTTCTAATACTTGTAGTATGGTTTGTATTCCTCATTCAATGATAAAACATTTGCAACACAATCTAATTTCTGGCAAAAGGCATCCTATGATTTATGAAAACTGACTATATTTTTAAAAACCTCATTTCATGCGGCAGCACAGCTCCATCCGGTTCTGTACCGAAGTCCACCAGGAAATCCGGATCCAACTTCATGCCACCGCGTACCGTATCCACGTCCAACTTTACTATCCAACCGCCCTGAATTCAAAAAACGAACAAAGTTAAAGCGTATTTTATTTTTAACTAAATGACTGGTCCATGTGTATACCTGGGGCCCATTTCATAAAACGACATATTGTAGTAAACTAACAAACATCTGTTGTATGTATTGCTTCCGGGCTGTTTGGCCGTGGTCTATGTGAAACTTGTGTTCCAGACGTTTCCGCCGCGAAGGAGCAATACATACAACATGCAACGCCGGCCGTGAAAGCCTTAGAGTTTACATAACAAACATCTGTCATACACAGTTAAATGTACATTTAATTTTATTTGTAGTAAACTATTTTGTAACGAAATAATTTCTTTCCCCAGCCATGTGCGTCCACTGCTGGACGTATGCCTCCCCCATATAGGGGGGATTTGCCAATACTCGCCACGCTTGGCACGCGGGTTGGCGAGCGCAGTATGATTTCCGATCCTCAGAAGGCGCTGCTGCCCATCTCCTGGTACGTTATCCCTTAGCCGACTCTTACGGCACCCACGGGAAGAGATGGGGGAGTACTATTCTAGGCCGGTACCACCACGGCCAACGAAATAATAGCTTCCTTCAAATAATTGTTTTATGAAATAGGTCCCTGGTCGTCACGGTATCGTAATGGCAATTGATAACATAGACTAGTGCAATTAATAATATAAACTTTTCTTTTTTTCCTTCGTCTTTGCCCTGTTTTTTTACTTTTTAAAATAATATAGTCCAAGAGTTCAAATTATAACATCTTGCTCTCTATGAAACGATATACATTATACGAGACAAGCGATCACCGTCGTCTATGCATATCTGTAACACGTTAAAAAGTATTGGCAACGTATCGTAATGCCCCCATATAAGGTTATGTTGCAAATCCTTTTTAAGACATTATTAACTTTCCTTTTGTAGAATCCCAAATTTTAGCTACTCGCGAATACCGAGGGAGGAAGCTCGTTCCACATTTTGCAGGTGTATGACAAATACGATCGGTTAAATCGCACAGTGTGTGAATCCCATGTCTCAATTACAATTATGTGGATGAGCCATATTATTACATTGGCTGATAGACCAAGCACTCTATTCCTACAAGGAATTCATAGATTTTAAATGAGACAAGACAGGATCTTTGGATACCTTTTATATTATATAATTTAATATACATATTAAAAAAATTAAAAATAACATGAAGTTTTTAATTTATAATTAAGTTAAGATTTATTATTTTATATTTATTCAAACACTGACTTGTAATCAAAATGTTACCAATAAAAATGACTATGACTATTATATTCATTTACATTGTTTAATATATTACTGTTATAACAAAGCTAGTCTGGAACATTAAATTTAGACTCGCCTATTTAACTAAAAATGAAGAGAAAAAACAAATTTAAAACTACACCGTCTCAAACTTAGTTTTATAGCAAAATATTCCCGGTGTCTTTATAAATATTTCATAAAATCCCAGGTGATACGGGTCTCAGAGTCTTAGAAAATAACTTTACGACTTATGTTGAAAAGCTTCGTATTTGTATGGAGAGTTTACTCGTATATCGGAAGGATGCTTAAGACTCGTCCATACTTGTGTATGTTTAAAATCAAAAGACATTAGGCCGTAAAAAAATATACAGTTCTATGTTATAATTAATTTAACTCAACCAATTACTAAATACCAGTACCATGTAAAGATTGGCCGCTTATAAAGTTTGAAAAACAGTCTAACTGGGAAAATTCAACTTAAAGAATACTGGCCTCCTAGCCTATGCAACGTTGGACATAATATTTGAGTACGTCCTCTATGCCCATAACTTTTTCATAATATTGAAATCTAGTAGAAATGTAAGTCACCACCTGCGTCTGACTATTCTTCTATCTTATAAACTTGGCACGGATTTTACGGCCATCATTTTTTGAAAGTTTATAATCATAATCATGTTTAAGTAGTTTAAGTATAGTAGTACTACTACAATTAATCTGAAATTTAAATTGGATTAGTGTGAAGCCGGCTTTTTTGCTAATTAAATACATAAACATACTTAATTTTACTTGTGCATAAATAGGTACAACCAAATATTCCCTTTTCATAAAAAGTAATCGTTTTTTCTTACATAAAAGCCGAAATACAATCATAAAACTTAAATAGGTTTGATATAATATTAAAGCTGTTTATTGCAGATGGCAACCTGATAAAAGAACGGCTATAACGTAAAGTTGAAAGAGGTTTGTCTATAATTATTGCCGATGACATTACAGAGGCTCGCGGGTGTTTACAGGGAGAAGGGGCGGGACAAATCCTGATGTGTGTTGATTTAAAATATGATAAAATTATTCTTAACAGATGACAGGCTCAACAAAATAACTAATCACATTTCTAAACTTTTTAATTTCCTCTCTTCTAGTTTTTAGTTAGTCTTTCTAGTCCTTTCTTCTTCGAGAATTATTAATAAAGGAAAAAATATATGGTCGCTTGTAAATACTTTTTCACTAGATAATAAATTAGCGAATATGATAAAATTTTGTTCAATCAGAATTAACCATCGTATACTTTTTATAAGTGGTTTTTTTTAAGTTTATTCGACTTTTAGGTCTTTCACAAAATAAAAATTGACACGAAAAGGGTCCATTTAGAAAATGGTAAAGTATTCATAAAGAGCACAGATGCTTACGTAGCCATGCAAATGCAACTTCAAATGAGCAACACTAATAAGCAGACTAAACAAGCAATTTAAGCTTGTCGTTTACATGTTCACTCATAAAACTAATGTAACATACACAACATACAGAATTTGATCCAGCTTTTGAATAGATCTCTAATCGTAAGGCTTTGAAATAATCAAATTCAAAAAAATATTGTAAGACAATTGAAATAAAATTAAACATTTTAAGTAACCCCCCACACAAAAGAAACTATGATATGTAAAAAAACCCTACCGTAGCTAACAAAAACAATGACATTGAAACTTCTGAACAGATCTTCATAAAATCCGTATCAAAATCGGTCCATTCGTTTAGAAACAACGATACCACAGATATACACACTTACGAATGCACAACCTTATAACACTCATCTATTTGCGAAGGGGGTTACTAACATGCCCTAAAATAAATATCAAAAGAAGTATATTTGAGCACTATATAGGATTTAAGCCATCATTTCCATAACAATAAATAATGAAAATGTTTTAGCGCCATAAAATTAAAATAACCTCGACCAATGCGGCAACGATGGATTCAGCTAAAGTAGCTGTTCCACTCTTCTTCTCATATTTATTGGACTCAAGTCCAAAGACGGTTACGTACTATTATTTATTCTGTGCTTGAGGTAAGCCCAATAAAATACTTTGTCTACGACTCGCATTCTTTGACTTTTCTATGCTTAATAAAGTTGGTTATGGCTGAATTTTTGGGCGGGTGCGTTAGTAGTATACAGTAGGTAAAAGGTCGCTACTAAACTGTGGTTGCGGTTATTCTTTGAATAAAACGTAGACCCTTTTCAGTTCAAAATTTCCTCAAAAGACAAGAGAAATAATAACACTATTCGCTCAAGAGAACTGTTAACAGCTAAAATATAACTTGGGTAGAAACGTTCCCCTTACAATGAAAAAAGAGGATTAAAGGCAAAATGGTGAGTTAAAAAAACCAAATAATGTTTAGTGTATTAAATGATCTGGGAATTCCAAACCTCGTGTGACATTTTAGGATAAAACTGTTTATCCCACGGAGAGTACAGTGATGATGAGACATAAAGCCGTTTTCCATCCAAAGAGAGCTGCAGCATTTGAGGTCCTCCTTGCAACACCTTACTCTTGACTGTAACCTGTTTAGGTACCTCCTGTAATAAATCAGTATTATCAATTGTTTTAATATTATACTAACATGATTAAAAGCTTCTTGCATCAAAAAATTTGTCAGCTTATTATGTATACAAATACAAATATATTTCTTTGACATAACAATAGGTCTAACAATACATGAACCCATTGGCTGCAATGCAATGCGACATCCATATATGGTAGACGTTCCACCCTGTCGCACTAAGCGTTTTGCTGCCAAATTCATAGTGCGTACAGCTAACGAGTGGAACTCATTGCCTAAGTCTGTGTTTCCACATGAATACAATCTGGGCATCTTCACGTCACAAGTGAACAGGTATCTTCTAGGCAGGCGTGAATCATCGTAGACCGCATCATCACTTAACTTCAGGTGAGATAGTGGTCAAACGCCTGCCTATTGTGAATAAAAAAAAATCCAAACTAGTTTTCACTGTGTTTTGGAGCCGAAGGCCCTCCCTTAATATAGTACATAATATAACTGTATGTCAAACGCTCAGAATGGCTAAATAGCTATTTAAAAATAATTATTTAATTAGTATGTAGACGTTATTCATTCACTGTTCCAGGCAGGTTAATTCTGAAGATTGTCCAATAGTGAACAGATCCGCAGGACCTATATAACAACGTTTGCGCTGGTAATTGATCAGGATCTTTTTAGTTATTAAATAATGTTTTTTTATGTTATTAATGTTTTGTTGCGTATTTGGTAGTTTTCCGGCGAAATGGTGTGTTTGCGACAGCAAAATAGATACTTTATTGTAAGCATAACGAGTGACATCGATGATCATGCAATTGAAATGTGACAGATCAAAAATGCATGAGTATTTCATATCTCGATAAGAGCGGAAAGATATTTGACATATGAACGTAACGTCAGAACGAAATATATTGAAAAAGAGATACTTGATTCGAGCTAACGTAATTGTGGCAGAAACACCTTATTACGTTTACTACAAAAATATTTCAGCAATCCACTAGCTGTTGCAAGTCTATAGACAGCCAAAATGCTCTAACCCGCTACCAGCTGGCAGGGGTTAACCATTTGTTAACCGTAGAAATATTAGTAAGTATAGTCAATATCGTAGCTAATAATGCTCACTTTACAAAGAAAGCATACAGTTTATATCTGTTTTCTGTTGAATGAGACAAAAAATAATTGAAAAGAGTTATTTAATAACATATATTAAGTATAGTTTTGTCATTTATAAGGCCTAATCGTGACTGGATTTTGATCACGTATTACATCGATCTCTCTGATAAGTTTTGGAATGGGGAGACACAGAGTTTAAAATTGTATAATGTTATTGTATGTAGGATAAGTTTAAGTTAAGTGAGAGACGACAACTAATGACAACCAAAATTCATCGTTAGCACTTAGAGTTTTAGGTAGATAACGTCACGCGTTCACGACGAATGCTCATTCTCTTCGTTCTATAGACAAATGCGCTCGCGAGAATAGAAACGTTTCCTTTTGCGTATGGTCCATTGTCTACCAAATTTAAATTATTTTCGTTGATCACGTATCGCTTTGAAGTGTCTCATACAATTTTAAGTTTTCTCTCAGCGTTATCGCTTGTAGAATGTTACTTTGTCTAGGACTTTAACAGTACTTATAAGTTTGCGACTATGAATTGAATCTACATGCAAAAAATTACACTGTGGTGCATATTATAGCGTGAACCTTTAAAGCTTAAAATAATATTAAATAAATAATAATATCTGTTAAAAGTACCTACGAGAACGCAAAAGAAACTCAAAAATTGGTCTAGACAGATTGATGTGGCGTGAAAAATGAATGCTTTATCAGACTAGTGAGAGGGTTAGGTAACCTGAGTTCAAAAGGTCATAAAAACGTAAGTCTATAAAATTATTTTGAACGCATTTCGCCTCAGACATCCACTAATTATTAACATTTAATATTAAAGATCTTTTATTATTATATTAGTAGGCACGTGTATGTAAGCTTTCATTGTATAAATACAGCATCATCGCTCAAGTCAAGTGATATAGTCGAAGAAGGCCTGCGTGTTCTAAACGAAAAAAAGCAAATAAAGTAAGCTAATTATCACATTAACTATCCAAAATTTTAAAGAGCCGAAGTTAACCGCAGTGAAAGGTGCCTAGCCCAAAAGATCAGATAAAATTGTATACCTTCGCTCTTAAACCTGAAAGAATACTAAAGCTATCATCCTACTAATATTATAAATGGGAAAGTTTGTGTGAATGTGTGTGCGTGTGTAAGTGTTAATGTGTGTATGTGTGTAAGTTTGTATATGTGTATGTTTGTTACCTCTTCACGCTCAAACGGCTACACTGATTTCAATTAAATTGGGTATGGAGATAGCTAATAACCCTTGATTACATAGGCTTATTTTCATCATCACCATCATCACCGTTTTTCATCACTACGCGGGGCGCAGCTAGTATTTTATATTTTTCGTTTATGCAGGGCCCCGGACCTTGGACTAACATGTCTTTTAAAAATGCGTTGACCTTTAGAAGCATTCATTCGTCTGGAAAACCAGAAGAATAACTTATAATATTCACATTGTTTCTGTATGGTACATATTTCTTATAAATATTATTTATTGACCCTTAATAATTAAATGCAATTTGTTTTTAATGCATTCGCCTACGCCGCACGATTAAATTAAAAAAGAATAAAAACCGAATGCGTGTTTATTACTTTGTTTTACATTTTTTCTCATTAAATTTTCCACATTAACATTCTTTTATTACCTACCAAAAATCCTCACGTTTAAAAAATATAGACTAATAAAATTTTACAAACGTCGAAAATGAATTTAGCGAGCGAACGGCAAAAAGTGAAATGAAAGGAATGACGATAGCAAATCGCGATTCTGTGGAGTCACTGATCGTTCATTTAGAACATTGCAATCAGTAGTATCCGAGGAATGTATTGTTTCTGAAGGGAGTGGCGTAATTGATAAAGGGTTGCCAGGCAACGCACTCAAAGTAAAAACAGTCATTCTCTTATTTATTTTGCTAATACATATATACTATAACTAGCTGCGCCCCGCGGTTTTACTCGCGTGGTGATGATGGATGATGATGATGATGATGAAAAGTAGCCTATGTATAATTTCGAGGCCTGAAGTATCTACATACCAATATCCAAATCCGTCCAGCCGTTCTGGCGCGATTGATTAACAAACATCCGTCCATCCAAACTTCCACATTTATAATATTAGTTACTAAAAGCCTCAAATCGATAATAATCATAATATCGAATCATAATTAATGATAACATTTTAATGAACAATGTTATTCACAAAGGGTTCTTTAATTTAAGACAATCTCTTTGAATTTTCTTAGAACTTTAATACGATCCATACTAGCACTACTGATGGTTTAAAAAGACACGTTTAGTTCACGTAAATATAATGTTGGTCTATCAGTCCTATTAATTAATTGTTCATACAATTAAAGGTAGATGGCGCTACTAACATCCCGCGCAGATGTTAATAAGGAAGGAAGTAATTCGGCCCTAGTGGTATGGGCTGCTATAGCTTAGTTGAACAGAGCGACAGGACGGTATTCTGTAGTCGTGGGTTCAAGTCCCACTAGCAGCCGAATTTTTTCCTTCAAATATAACACACGTAAATATACTAATATAAGTTTTTAAAACTGGCATGGTCACTAATACGAGAATTAATATTACTATCGGGATATTTACCATGTAATTTATTTGTTTTTTTGTCTATAAGTACTATTTTCACTCCCTACAAAAAGATTGCTCAGATGATGCGTTCGCCCAAGACAGCTTTCCCTTAGAAAAACCAGAGGTTTATTTAGTTATTATTTATTTATTTGTTTATAATGTAGAGTGCAGCTGTGGTGACTCGTATATCGAAAGGACAAGGTGGAAGATTGCTTGTCGAATCAAGAAGAACATACGGGCCGTGAAAAATAATGACGTTCAAAAATCGGCCATTGCCCAACATATTTTGGAATCGGGAACGAACCGTGGATGGAGGGATGGAGGACTATATACCCAGATTGGTCAGGGAGGCAATTGAAATGACCAAATACAAAAATTGAAATAGAGATGACGGGTTCCAACCGTCTAGAACCTGGAATCCAGTTGTTCATCTGTGCTAAAAACCGAAAAATTTCCAAGATAAATACGCATGCGGATACCGTGTGTTTGTATGTCGAGATCAACATCGAGTTTTAAGCGACATTTGTGATAGTGACAGTGGTAACACCATTAAACGCAACAAACGTGAAAGAAAGAGGGTAGACAGATTTGTCTGCTCTTAAAGAACACCTACCCGCAGAAACTTCAGTTTACTCGTGAACATGGCGCATGAAACTGCTGAAATATCGATCAAATAAAACAAATAAATAACATAAATATAATAATTACATACGGTAAATATCCCGATAGTAAGATTAATTCTAATATGGTTTATTTGTCAGTTTTTTTTTTTTATCACACACAGGCCCCCGCACTAGAATTCCCTGTATCGCGGGAGGCATGGACACACACAATCACAGCTCACAAACATCCAAGACCCGGGACAAACATCTACATAAATGCTTTCCCCTGCCGGGATTCGAACCTAGGGTCCCGGAGACACAGGAGTCATGTCAATGACATTAACCACTGCGCCACGGCGACCGTCGTTATATACTAATATAATACGACGTAAACTGTATAATTTAAAAATGACAATATTTAAACTACACACTTACTTTGAGCTCCTTATCTTGAACCACCTCAAAGTTATTAGTAGCTATCTGACCCCCAAGGAAAATTTGTCCAGTAAGCTTGGGATGTGCTGGATCAGAGATGTCATACTGTCTGACATCTCCGTGGAGCCAACATGAGAAATACAGATATCTATCGTCAAGAGATAGGATAATGTCGGATATCAAACCTGAAACAAAAACGTTGTAAAAATTGGTTCTATTATTCAATTTTTAGTAAACTGTATGTGTCAGATATTGTATGCCGGTTTTTATCGCTACAACCTTATTAAGTCAGCGACTCTCGATAGTTATCAGAGTTAATTTTAGATCTGGTTCCTACGTAAACGTGTCATAATTGATTTTTTCTCAACTCAAATATCTATTTAATATTATAAACACGAAAGTCCAGAAGAAATGTCCATTTTTTAATATATTGTATAGATGGTCAGTGATGATATGGTCAAAGATGTTTTAGCGGTAGAGAAATAATATAAATTATTTTTACACAAATAACCATCCTCACAAAGAATGGATATTTGAGGTTAAATAGATTTGAATGAAATTTCATACAGATAGATCATAATAGCATTTCAGCTAATTCTCGTCCCGGAAAAAAAGTTTCCCATTTAATAAAGCGATTGGGACTTAATCGCGTAAAAAAGATTAAGACAAGTAATACCTTGACGTAAGTCTTCTCCTGACTTAAATGTGTTAGAATTACGAAAGTCTAATAATTACAATAAGGATCACATGAAATAACTGACGTGGCGGGAAAGTCGAAGTTCACGCACCAGCGTGAGCTGGTTCCCCGCCTAAAGAAAAGATGCAGCCAATTGAATAAACAAAATTTATTACATAAAGTGGTTACCATTCAGTTCAGATTCTACGCCGTCTTTGTAAACTCTTTTCGCTGGTATATCGATGACTTTATCCACTAGCCAGGAGTCATCAGCTGATTTATAGAATCTGAATAAATAAAATAAACGATTATTTACCAATATACGTATGTAAAATACGTTTTATTTTTCGTTTTCTTCGGCAATTAATGGATAGTAACAATTAATCTGTATCACCAACCAAATTCACTTGTAAGAATCATGTTCGTTTGAAATCTAGTATACTCAGTGGAAAAATGTTTCTCGGTTTCAATTGTTTTAGTACAAACATAAAACAAAAGATTTTTAAAGGTTTGTTTGTGTGTTTCCAAACTCTTAGACGTGTTAAATTAACTTTCACCCATTAAGATGAGCACTTTTACAAATTCCATAACTTTTTTTTTTTATTCAATTAGTAACCAGCAGAAGTAATATAATATATAATTAGTATTAATGTCGTTTGTCCTAAATTTTAATTTAATGATATTGATGATTGCGTTACATACAACGTCACACATTTTATTGCCACCCAATTTTAAATTCGTATAGAAAATGACTATGCCAATTAGCAAATTTTCAATTGGCAATAATTTTATTCAGCAGAAATATACACAAAGAATATATTACGTATTACCAGCGAATTTTATGTTTCTCATTCATTAGTGATTAAAAATTAATGTGAACTTTATCTATAAGAACATGTATACTGTAAAAAAATTTGTTTGTTTCTTTACATTTCACGTATTAGTAACATTTTTTTAACTCTTTTTTTTGTTAGGACTTAGAGTCGCTTTGCGACTAAGTCAGTAATTATAAACATCAAGCTCACATATCAGACAAATTACAGATTTTACTATAAAAATATATAATCACGTTGGACGTGGGGCCTGGAATACACCAACATCTCACGGATTGGCCTCGTATTTATTTATAATATCCGTTCTTATAGATTCGCTCCATTATATAGGTAGATAGTTAATAATGACAATAAACTTGTCTTTAAAGACATAAGTATAAGTTACATGCTATTTTGTTTACATACCAATAAAAACAAAACAACTGACGACGATGTCATACTTTAAATGAATCAATAAGCACGCTTGTGAATTTATGAATCGGTATTTAGATTTAAGGTATGATTTGATCAATAGCTTAAGACTTTGAGTCTGAAAACTATCGCGAGTTTCTTCCATAATTGTAATGTAACAAACCGACTAGGACTCACGTGGTAAACAGCTTAAGACTTGCTGTTTGATTCATCGTTAATGTAACAATTTTAACAATGATGATGAACCATTCAGAAGAAACAACATTTTTAATTTTAGAATAAGTACATTTTTTTGATTCGAAGACAAAATACCTAACTGAGAGTGAAGAAAACAATAGGTACTTAACATTAGAAACCATCTACTTCACCGCCACCAAGCGTGGGATAAAGACTTGTCTTTATCGGCGTCGGCACAACATGCTTTCCTCTTCCACTCTATTTTATCATAGTCATCTCAGTGCTCACTCCTTTCATAAGCATTCTTCACGCAGTTTATGTCTACTAATGACATTATGAATTAAAAATTACATTTGTTGAAAAAAACAATCAGTGTTGGTTTCGGTATAGAAATTCAATAATAGATAAACATCTCTCATTAATTCGGCTATACGCACGAATGACGACTAATAGACGTAAATAATGCATTTACAAGAATTTGGTATTGTTGGCATAAGTCTTATTTGTTACAAACTTACTTTCTACTTAGGTACATTGTATGCTTCAGTCACCGTACAGAATGTAATAAATGAACTAAAAGCCGCCAAGTTCCAAATCTCGACAAATCCTTTACCTGTAAACGTTGGCCTCGACGGCGCACCCGACAAATCCTTGCGCGGCTTTGGGATCATGCAGAAATCGGATCTCCAAAGGGGCGCAGCCCTCCTGACCCAAATCTATGACTTGTTGGAGCTCGTGTGTTGACCATTTATACACGTTCAGAGTTGTTCCGTAGCGGTCCTTGTTGGGAATATCCTCAGGATGGAAACCACTGTTACATTTAAAAAATGTGAATAAATAACCAATGAAAGTGTATTTTAGCTCAACTCAAATTAATGCCTCAACGACTCAACAGGTTAGGTAATAATTACGTAATCTTTGGCCACCTGAGGATTGAACCACGAACGAGGTAGATGTCAATACCCTGGACGGCTGGACACTGTGATTTTTGACATTAACGTTGTGCATTTTTGAATATTTTGGTTGGGAAATGGTTAGGGAATAATTTCGCAGGAATTGCTTTATTTATGAGTATAAAAGTACTATCATTTATGTGGTAAAATACAATGTTCATATATTGCGTTATCGTACAGAGAGATGACCTATTGTCATAATTAAGTTTTTACCTGTACATAAAATTAAGATGATAACGTTTTTTAAAACAATTAACTCTTTCGATTTTCTTCACTTGAGGGGATATCGGCGTTTTGATAAACGAACTCAATAATATTTTTAACAAAACGACATAGTGAAATAAAACTACTAATAAACGAAAATGTTCCTTATTCGTAACCCATTTAAGTTTAAATTTCTACGGCGATCTACTCTCCCTCCGTCTTACGAATTCGATGACGTCACATCCTGACGTTCTGACGCGAGGTGTCGCGAGGTGGGAGTTTAACACTTTTTCCCCATGCAAAAGTGCTCAACGCCGCTCAAGAAGTTTTCACTTCAAAAATATTACTAATCACATTTGTAGACGTTTTCATTTCCTTTCTTCTGGTGTAAGCCACATTTGTATTTCATTTGTCGTTACCGCGAGAATTTTTGATAAAGGAAAATATGGACGCTCGAAAATATATTTCCACTAATATATAAGCAAATAAAATCAAAACTTAGTAAATCAGAATCAATTTTCATAAACTGTTCCTAAACGAGTAAATTATATTTCCTTAAAGTTTATTAGACAGTAGGACTTTCAACAAAATAAGCTGAAGAGACTCAAAGTTATATTTAGGAAATCACCCACTCGAAATTATTGAATTCTACTTACGTTGTTCTTCACTCTTAGGTTATACATTGTTTGGTTTTCTACATTAGTTTTACATACATACCAATTGACATAAGTTATCTTTTTATAGAAGTAATCTGAGTTAATATTAAAATAACATTACATATTCTAATTTATAGGACAGAACTGGATCTACTTCTAAAAAGAGGTAACCCAATTAAAACAAAAAGAAACAAAACGAACCGCTCGAATTAATTATCAAATTGAAAAGCTTATTTCCCTTTTTTATCCCGGTTCTGAGCTCGGACCAAATTAACGGCTGGTAACTCTTTTACCCACTTAATTTTATCTCAAGATTTCGGGTTCTTGACGCTCTGGAATATTAAGTTACTTAGTCGAAATATTAAGTTCCTCTTATTAAATTAGGCCTTGAAGTGTATATTCGCAAGAAACATCTATTCAGTTCTTACAATATGGCATAATACTATATTGGTAAATAATAAAATAGATTGGTGGGCGTTACGTTTATGTAAGTACTAAGATAAGATTAATATTATTATCTTATTTTATCTTATCTTATCTTACTATATTATACTAGTTAGCGCCACGCGGTTTCATCCGCGTGGGTTACGGTTTTCTCGCCACCTCAACTATCCCACGGGAACTATACTTTTTCCGGGATAAAGATAACACATATCTGTTAATCCAGAGTTTAAACTATCTCCATACCAAATTTCGTTTGAGCGTGAGCAAGTAACAAATATACACACATACACACAAGCTTTCGCATTTATAATATTAGTAGAAAGTAGGAATACTGATATGAATGGGTGGTGCATGAGCGACATTGTCCATTTGGTTCAGCTTTCTAAATAAAAAACATATTATTTGATAAAAGTTTAGTGCAGATATATAATATTCTATGAGCATAAACAAATCCACGTTAAGTAGTTAGAGAGGGTCAGGTAGTTTATGAAAAAATCATAGATGTCGCTGTGCAGCGTTTAAAACGCGACGACCAGGTTATGTGACATAGTAACTGTGTAGCGCGAAAATATTGCTAAATTAGCAGATACTAGTAAACTCTGCAAAGATTACGGAAAAATATTAGTCTACGCGGGTAAAACTGTGTGGTTCGATTTGCTTAATATTTTATTCCTAATTTAAAACATAATCCAAGCCAAACAGTTGTAAAACGTTCCTTATCAGAACGCCAGTGGCAGCAGCGGTAGACTCGAGTAAAACTTCCAAGTATTACAACAGTGACATTCATATCTTGATATCAGCATTACATATTTTATATTTTCCCTCAAAACTACGTCCGCACACGTTAGTTTTCCAGTTGTATACTCAAAGTTTTCCAGAGCCAAGAGAAATTGTAACTCGCCCGACCTCACGCCCTCGAAGATTCTACCAAGTATAGTATATAGTATGAATAAAATTACCGCAAATATTAGGGAAAATACATAGAAAACCTTACACAATGCTATATTAAAACAGTACCTTTCTTTCAGAACTTTCCATCACGTGCCTACATGAATTGTGAAAACCTTTGTAGCATTTCTACAAAGGGAACAAAAGGCTCACGTTACAGAATGGAGGGTAGATATAAGGTAAAGCAAAACTTTAGAGTTTATTTGAAAGGAACCACATGCTGTAAATAAGTACCTAGAAAGGCAATAATTATATTTATAGATATATATTGTTTTACAACTATAATAGACCATAAGTATTTTAATTTTTTAAAGTAACAAGGCTTGTTCTGACAATAAATTTAAAAGGACTATCTAAAAAACCATCGCGTAAGAGCACAGGTTTTAAGGTCTCAATCCATTTGATATAATATATAATTTGGTACAGGCGGCTTAAAGTTATTATTAAATCTGCGGCAGCAATATAGGTGAATTATAGTTCGTTTATCTTTCAGCACAAGCATAAAACTTCAAGCTTATATTAACCTACGTTCTACATCTTAGGCAAAGTCATCACAGAGTGCGCCCAATGCTAAAAAAATCAGATTTCACTCGTGCATCTTGACACCCGCTGTAGAACGGAATGCAAACACGGTGGTCGGTCCAAGTGGACGCGCCACGGTTTTAATTAATTATACAAAATTTAAACTTATAATTAAAAATCTAACCGATTATTCAATTCACACATTAGTCTAGATATTTTGTTTATAAATAATAAAGTGAGGTCGTCGCTGAGAATTCCGAGCACTTGAAGAAAAATGGTTTATTTATAAAGAACTCAAATGTATTTTTTAAAATTTCTGTTCGATTATTTTGTTTTTCTACAAGATTTTCCACTGCCTCCAATAACTTTATAATTGCAATATATACGTTCGTTACCATCATAGTGTGCCTTTGTAATACTCCTTTTGCGTAATTTTGGCATTGGGCGCATCCTTAACATCAGGTGAGACAGTTGTCAAACGCAAGCTATAATAAGTAAAAAAAGCCCCAAGCAAACAAGCACGATTTAGATATCCAATGATATTTTATTATGACATTTAACGGCTTAACAGGTGCCGTTGACATTACAGAGGCTAGCGGGTGTTTACAGGCAGAGAGGACGGGACAAATCCTGATGCGTTTCATTTAAATTGTTAGAAATATCTACTTCACAAACGACTATAGGGCTCAAAAAAAATACGCTTTACATTTTTAGACTCTAATTTCTTTATTCTGGAGTATTTTATATAGACTTAGAGCGCATTTGTCGTTACCGCGACAATTTTGGATAAAGGAAAAATATGGTCGCTCAATAATATTTTTAACAAAATCAAATTTCTCTTGCATTTTATTGTATTAAACATGTAGAACATACAACAAAATAAGCTAAAACGACTCAAAATTGTCTATTTAGAAAATAGTAACGCTTTAACGACAGTAGCCAGACAGTTTGCTTCTAAAGGCACTGCTTCTATGAGACTTTTAGTAATACTAATACTTTTAAACTACTATCAAAAGGTACACAATAATATATTTCATCAATTCCAATATTATTTTGATTGCAATATACCGAATGACTTACGATTTGAAGTACTTCGGTGTTCCCCATTCCGATGCGAACATCACGTCGTGGTAAGGCTGGTACCAAAAGTCATAACCGAACTTCGCCAGTTTTTCACCCTTCGTCCATGTCCCTTAAAAGTGATTTATTTTTTATTTGCCATAAACCAATGCAGAAAATATAAGGAAGGATAAGTATATATTTACCTGTTTTTTTGCTTGTCCATCAAATAATTGCGTTTATGTGTTTTTGGATTTAATTATCTTAAATTTGAAGCGATCTTTGAGTTTCCGTTGTAGGTAACATTGTTATCAAATCCACAACATGGTAGTATCCATCGCAGCCATAGGACGTCCACTGCTGGACATATGCCTCTCCATATAGAGGGGATTTGCCAATACTCGCCACGCTTGGCAGGCGGGTTGACGAGCGCAGTATGGTTTCCTACCCTCGGAAGGCGCTGCTGCCCACCTCCACCTCCATTCCACCTTCAACCACAAAATCACTTACCATCAAGTAAGATAGTGATCGAACTTTAAAGCAATCAAATATTAATAATAACCGCTTATGACAGCTAATTGACATTTGACAGCTATATTACCACGCCAAGCCAAAGAGAAGATATCTAATTTCGATCAAATACATATAGCTCTTATATCGCAAAAAATCAGTTTTCTTTGGGATACTCAGCTCATATTTACACATTGACTAACCTGTCACTTCCAAAGTCTTCGAGTCGATGAGCACAAAGTCCCCCTTTCCGTTTTCATCTTTATCTCCCATGGTGGAGATCATGATTTGTCCGTCAGCTAGGCAGTGAGTCGTATGAGGGAAGCTGCAGTTGACTGATCTCATTTGAGCTCCATCGATTACCTAAAATTCGGTAATATTTTGGTACTTCCTATGATATACAATAATAGAATTCAATACTTATTGATTTATAAAAGCTTTGTACAAGACCTTTTTGTTGTTGTCCCTACTATCTGTGTATTTGATCAGATTTTCTTAGCAAAGCGAACCTTCCAGCAGCAACTACAATAAATACGTATTGTTTGTATGATCATCAAGAGCTTATTGGATGTTTGATAATTTGACGTAAACGGTCGTTTATTTATTTATTTTATTTTCTATTTATTTATTTACACTCAAAATTTTTCTAGTAATATTAGATTTGTGTTTTTTTGATCATTTGATGCAATCACACACATAATAGAGATTTTCCCAGTCAGAAGACGAAGTGCCCAGTTGAATGACGAAATCCCAAATTGATTACCTGATTATGTAAAATTGTGAAGGGAGTTTTTGGAGATTTAAAGTGAAAGTCGTTAGCATTAGGCAAAAAAGATATCCATTCAGATCTGACTAATATGTTTTGATATTTTATTCATTGATTAAATGAACTGTTAATGAAATAACATATTCATTAAAATATGCTTCTATTTATATTTTTGTCTTAGTTTTTAAAGAACGCATTTATAAGATTCCAAAGACTTTATTGAAGCGTGATAGGCTATAATCTGAAAGCGTATCCTTTTTCATATGAAAACTATTTCCCAAAACATAAATCACAAAGGTGACGGACGTAAAGAAATAACCTCCTTTTTTAACAATATCGGTTCAAACTTTGACGGTCGCCGTGGCGCAGTGGTTACTGTCAGTGACATGATTTCTGTGTCTCCAGGACCCTGGGTTCGAATTCTGGCAGGGGCAAACATTTGTGCAGATGATGTATGAGTGTAGATGTTTGTTCCGGGTCTTGGGTGTTTGTGTGCTGTGATTGTGTGTGTCCATGCCTCCCGCGATACAGGGAATCCTAGTGCGGGGGTCTGAGTGTGATAAAAAAAAACTATCAAGAAACAAATTATTTGGCTTTTAGAATCACTGCCAACAATTGGGTCCATTTTATCGATGTGTCCTCAAAAAATTCCGATTGGTACTTAACTTTTCTAACATGTTTCAAAGCTCACTTTAAACTTAGTTTAACAGCCATTATAATAAGTTCGCAAACTTGTCTGGTATGAGTTAAAATGCTCCAAGTTTGAAGAGAGATTCTGGCATATTTTGCCAGACAGATTGTTTCACTTAAGAACTATGCGACACTTTATGAATAATTAGGGATTGAAAAACTTAACTTACACTTTTTGATGTGCCATTCTTATAAACATATTCTTTAGAATATCTCTAAAGGCTTTAACGATTCGTATAAAAGCTTGTTGATGGACGTTTTATGGTTATATAGATGTAGTATCCGGCTTTACTCACGTTTATGGGCGAAGTTTCGACCTAGGTTTCAAGCATGTCCGATGCTCATCCTCAGGTGAGTTTACGCTGCCAGATCGCGGCGACCACCGGAAAAAAGGCCGGATGCTTCATCTATATAATAATGTGTCAAACTCACGAGAATTTCCAATCAAAAAGTTTTATGGTTAATTTAATTTTAAGGTTATCTATGAAAGTGATTGTATTTTCAACTCCGCACTTGGATACCCTTTTTCGTGGGAGCTAATGTACTCACACAATCGTAATATACATGCATCTAAGAACAAACCACTATGTTCATCACAAAACTGTTTGCTCAAGCCGGGATTCGTGCCCAGGGTACCGGTTCTAAAGTGAGTGTTACTGATCACTGAGGCGCGAAGATAGTCGATTGGCCTAGAAAAATGCCAAAGGAAACGCGCTCACTCAAGTGCTAGGAGGATTATGCCTCAGGACTGTTGTCCTAAGGCATAATCCGGGTCAAAGGCTCAAAAGTGTGAAGTCAAAAGCGCGGAAGCGATCAAATGAAAATGCTAAACTTCAACTTGCTAAACCGCTCTGGGCTATCAATGACTTTTGTTCTTCTACGAATATCTCATTCCTGATTCGATCTCGTAGGATAATAGCAAGCAATCCTTAATTATACACGTAAACTAAATAATGTTTACTACATATTTGCGTTAGGTATATAGTTATCTCGTACCTACTAATAGCCCGCCTCAGCCTCGCACGTTAAGATATAGGTAGGTAGGTATTTAATAAATATTTAGAAAATAATGGACTTACACACACTTAGCAGATTCCATTAGAACACTTGATGAAGTCGGCTTTTAAACAAAACAATCAAAATTACACCTTTACACTTATGAAGCCGACCGGGCGAATCCAACTTGCAAGGCGTCGCGGCGTGGCGTTTATTTTTCTATTTGATATTTAATTATATCTTTTGAATGGAATGTTAGATTAGTATAATTTTAAAAAATAGTCTACTGGACTGAAACAGCCCTGATGATGATTATACTTATTCTGATAAGTATCAATATCAAGGAGGCACGAGTAACGTTCTCGGATTTCGGTCGGAATTCCTATCTATATACAAATCGTTCCTCTTAATAATATTATTTTAGATGATGCTCATATTATATGGAGGAGAAAGCACTCTACGACCTCAAAAAATCATAGTGTGGGTTTGCTGTAACAATTGCACATAAATAATTTTATTTACAAACTGTATTGTCAAATATCCCGTATTTTAATCGAGTTCGTATATTAGTTATTATTTGTTTAATATTTATAGATTGTTTTGTGTGAAAATTAAAGTTATCCTTATCTTATAATTACTTGCATAATTAATTGTAGATACAGTTATATTGGCCTTCAAAGGTGTACTACAAGTATTTCTTCGTTGTTCAAATATATAAATAATTTAAAAAAAAAAAATTTAATGCCTGGCGAAAACGTATGCGCCTGCTTCTGCTGTTTCGTCGCTTGCGCTAGTGTGCGTCTGTGTTTGTACTACAGCCTGCTACGCGCACCCACGCACAACGTTAATGTCTAAGTTTTTACTTCTGCCGGCACTCCCGGAGTGCAACTTGTTGTTTTTTTTGACCGTCTTACCCTCATCCCCCATTAAATGGCAGAACAATGTTTGCGAAGTGAGATAGTAAATAAATATAATATAATTAGTCAAATTGATACATTACAGTTGTCAAACGCAAACTTATAAAAGTAAAAAAAAAAAAAAAAAAATTCAATTTATTACATCTGTACATTATTAAACGACAGTCAATATTAAAATGTATAATTAAATCGTACAGATTAAGCGATGAGCGATAAAACTTAAACGAGTTACGAGTAGGTACATTGTAACAAGACTGAATTCTAAAGATTTGTTTCCAATTTAAACCGGCGCCGGCGGTGGAAATTAACAAGATATTCATGAAATTTTAATGGAATTGAATGGTTATTCATCTGTGTTACCATTTTATCGTTAAGTTGATCATTCCTGATTAATGTGGATTCGGTTTTTGTGATACTTCGCCTAGTTTGGGGGTCATAGATTGAACACTTTCGACTTTGCAATCTTCAAAAGTACCAATCAATCGTTAGGTGTTTAATCAGTAGAAAATGTTTGATAGTTTTATTTAAAGTATTTATAAGAATGATGTCAATTTTTCGCTTCATAATGTAATGTAATAATAAATAATTAGTGAATTTAGTTAACAATCAACTAGCAGTCCACTCCGGCATTTCACGGGTAAAAAATTAAAAATTATTAGGATCTCTAATTAAAAATATATATATAATATAGCCTATATCACCCGGAGATAGTGTAGCTACCAAACATTTTTTCAAATCGGTTCAGTAGTTTCAAAGCCTATTAATTGCAAACAATCAAATCATTCCTCTCTATAATATTAGTATAGATAAAAATGATCAACTTGTGAAAATAGATAGGTATAGATACTTCACTATAAAAAAAACAATTTTTGCGAAAATAAGTTGGTAAGTTCATTAATAAAGTTATTATCTTTATCATAAGCGAATTATAAATGTAGGGGTAACAGACAAATTTGATAGATAATAAAGAGTTAAATTAGTGTGATAATTACCGTTTTTAATTATTATATATTACTAGCCAAACCACTCGCAGCTTCGCTTGCGTGGTCTACAGGTACATATCCGTTCATCTTTAGCTGCGAATGCACGATAAAGTATGCCGAGTAATCTCCGGCGTTTATCGATCTTCTTCCATTTGAATTGTTACAATTTTTTAAAAACGACACGCACTTAACCATTACCTAGTACCGGCCTATAATAGTACTCCCACATCGCTTCTCAAAGGATCACGTACCAGGAGGTGGGCAGTAGCGCCTTCTGAGGATCGGAAACCATACTGCGATTGCCAACCCGCCTGCCAAGCGTGGCGAGTATTGGCAAATCCCTCTATATGGGGAGGCATATTTCCAGCAGTGGACATCCCATGGCTGCGATGAATGAATGACTGTAACTTGCCAAAATTGAACAAACAACAGAGAAAACGTTCCCCCATAATATGCAATTAATTTTCCACTATCGTCTAACTTTGTTTTTTTTCTTTTGCTGCATTAATTTTTAGTAAGAAGCTTTATGTTCAAACTCAGCTCCTTGACATTTTTGGTATATAAAATTATATGAGACCCAACTGTGAAAACGCCATCAAGGGATAAATTAGCGATTCATGAACGAAGATAATTTATTCGATTGTTTAATGATTGAAATAAAACTCGACCTTATAATCTTAGTAATAAGGAAAACAGCGACAGACAAATAGAAAGACATAAATTGATTATACGCTTCATTCTGTTAGAATTTTTGAACGTACCTGATAAAATTTTGTGAAAATATTAGGTATATATAACCTTCACAGATTTGGTATAGTCGGTTAAGTATTCATTTTTAACCCACTTAAAAAATGGAGGACGCTTTCAATTCATTGATTTTTTAAATTTATTACTAGAAAATAATAAATAACTTTTCTACTTCATTATCTTCATATTATGTTCAAAAAACACGATTGAAAATAGTTGAATTGGGCGATTAACATTTACCTCATTGAAGTGGATAAACTGTAAAATCTTTCGTTTCCGCTGAAGTAAAGATTTAATTTTGAACCGAGTGAAAGTATTGCAACACAACTTGTAGATAGGAAGCTAAACTAGGAATTAAAAAAGTTTCTGTCGTTGACATAAAAAGCAATTTTATGATACAGCCCGGATTGCAACGAAGCTCAGTGGCTAAGTTGAGAATTTATAGAGTTTGTTGACTGACTCTGTTTTTACTAGTTACAAATAATGACTTCTTGTTTTGATTTCTTTGGAACTGTGTTTAAAACGGACTGGACATCACATCGCTGAGGAACGATGAGACAGCTATTTATTTTTGACGTGACAAGGTCTTATAAATTGGTTTGCCGGGTGACACTTCAAGAAACTGCGTTACGCTCCGCTCACGTTATGCGCTCACAATGAGAGCGAGTGAGAGGCACGCGTCCCTTCCACTCGGCGGGTTAGCCCGCCTAAGAGCGAGAGAGACAGACATAAAAAGTGAAAGGCACTCAAAGTCGTTGTCACGTAAAACTTTCGCCCGTATACCGACTTTACAGGCAACCAATTTTTTGTCTTGAATACATCCGCTAATCAAAATGGAATGTGATTCTTCTTAGTATTCTAATGTATCGACGGTCGCCGTGGCGCAGTGGTTAGTGTCAGTGACATGACTTCTGCGTCTCCGGGACCCTGGGTTCGAATCCCGGCAGGGGCAAACATTTGTGCGATGAGTGTAGATGTTTGTCCCGGGTCTTGGATGTTTGTGTGCTGTGAATGTGTGTGTCCGTGCCTCCCGCGATACAGGGAATCCTAGTGCGGGGGTCTGAGTGTAAAAAAAAACAATTATTTAACACTAGGTATTACGATTGATATATATAAGAATGACCTTTAATGCTTTTTCATACATATTATACATCCAGCCCTTGAATCTAAACTCTTCCATATCTATCTGAATCGATTCCGTAAGGCTTTAAGATAATTCTATATAAATAGAACTATTTGAAACATTCTTTAGACAATTTTCATGATGTTTACATATTACAATATTAACATCGGATTTTTTTTAATTGGGCAAATGCCTTTATTAAAATAAAACACTAATTACAATACTGTAGCTAATACAATAACATTTGAGCAATCCACTAGCTATTGGTACCGCTACCGGCTGGCAGCGTGCCCAGAATGCTAGCAGCATTGCCACGTTGAATTGCAATGCTGATTCGTTGAGCCAAATATGTGCCAGCATTTTGGTCACGCGTCGTATTGATCAAACGCTCAGATAAATTTTGGAAAAATTATCGGAATATTAAACAAAATATTAGCGAATTAAGAAGTCCAAAATATAAATATCACCTACGAACAATAGCGAATCGAATTCGATATTGAACCGGTTAGTTGTCGATCGTTCCGAATCAGGAGACTGGACAGGTTACAACAGACAATATAGTAGGTACTCCAAGAAAATAGATAAACAGGTATTAACTAACTTTCATATTAACCAATATTAAGATATTAATTTAAATAATGTAAAAGCTGCTAACCTAGGTAGTGGTTACATACTGTAAACCGTTTGGGGTCGAGACATTGTGATGAGTGTAGATGTTTGTCCCGGGTCTTGGATGTATGTGTGCTGTAATTGTGTGTGTCCATGCCACCCGCGACTCAGGGACTCCTAGTGCGGGGGGTCTAAGTGTGATAAATAAAAAATATAAAAAATATTATGTAATGCAAAACATCATTATAAAAAAATGGTTATCAACAATCTTGGCGTTTAAATGTCTAGTCGTATAAAAAGTTAGCTGAAACTCAAGCATACCTTTGTACTACAAAAAAAACAAAGCGTTGTTTTTTTTTTTCCCTACACTGAAGCCCCCGCACTAGGATTCCCTGTGTCACGGGAGGCATGGACACACAATCACAGCACACAAACATTCAAGACCCAGGACAAACACCTACACTCATCGCATAAATTGCTCCTGTCGGAATTCGAACTCAGGGTCCCCACGGTCCAGAAGTCAAGCCACTGACGACTTCCAACTCGTTACGTGTGTATCAAGAAATTGTCTGGTTACCTTATGCATCTTCGGTTTCCTAGGATCAGTGCCTACATCGACCACGAACACATTGCTTGACTGCAGACTGGGTAAGATGAGAAGGTCCCTCTTCATATCCGTCTTATCGTGACAACTGGAGCAGACATTCCATCCGCTATGATGGAGCTCGTCACCTGAACTGCCCGTGTAAGTGCGGTGGATAACCTAGTAGAAGTAAAAAAAGTATTAAAATTTAATATTTTTATATAATAAATTTTACTTCTACTCTCTACTACTACCTTATTTATACATATACCTATAAATTGTTCTCTTGACATTCTCCTTCCTAAATGATTCCCTAATGCAACGATGATTTTTTTATACTGTATATAAATAACGTTTCACCATCAACATCTCAATAGATAGTCAGTGACGTTGTGGTCGAAGATGTTATCACGTTGGACCTGGATTGTTTACTGGCTCTCTCAGAGACTGCTGCCTGCGTATAGATAACAAGGGAATCACTACCAGTGATAGTGATTCGCTTATTCAACTAAAGTAAACTAAAATTCTGGAAAATAAGATAAGTCAGATAAGTTCTTGTTTGGTTACGTTAAAGTCTAAATTGGTATGATACTTATCAGTAATAACACTAAACTTAGATGGTTTTAGTTAATTTTTGGGTAGTTTTAGGTTAAGTAAGTCGCCACTTATTTGTTGCCTACTAAAACTACGCAATTGGACTGAATTGAATAAAACTTACCTGTTATTAGTTACAGCATTGTATGGAGATAAACGAATTTGAATTTAAGCGCAAATAGAATACGGGCTATTTCATTTTGAAGAATTTTAGTGAATTTAGCTAGTTCGAGTGATTAATAGCATTAGGGCTAACAACTAGGTCTATTAGAATAAATTCAGAATAAAAACTAAAATGATAAGTATGTTAACATATTATATAAGTTATTTTGCATCATAGAGCATCGAATTCAAATGGGTTAATTATTCCATCGAAATGAGTTAGTAGGCTGTCTTACCACTTATGGTAAGAAAAAGGTGTAGATATTTCTGAAAAAATTCTTGTCGCTTTAAAAACAAAGTTGTCGAGATCTTCGAGCAGCACACATCCGACTTAGATGTTTTTTTTTTCTAAAGCCACTTTATAACCATAAAGTGGCTTAACATTTAGTAGAAAAAATAAAAAATATCGTAATAAATCACTTAGTTAAATTTGAAATAACAGTAACTTCGTCGGTTTTTGGTAGTAATTGATTACCTGATATTGGGCTGTTACATATTATGTGCCTATACATAGGTTTCAATTATATTTATTTAAGTTACTTATACATTTATACCATACAACAATACGTATCAGTTTGTTGGCGATCCGAATAAGAAAAAAAAAACACATTTACTTTCATATTAGTTTCACTTATGAAATGTCTATTGCAAGCGCTTCTAGTGAAAACAGGGAGCTCTGTTATAAGGTAATCTCCAAAATATCACTTCAAAGATACAAAGCATACAACAAAGGATGTAGATTCGATTCTGAAAGCATCCAATAACAGTAGACTTGTAACTCCAACTACGTGACTCAGGAACCCGTAAAAGTATTCTTCCAAACCCATTTCGAATCTATCCTTTCGTATCTCATCGTAATAAATCCACGCCGCCGAACTTATTGCATTCCTTCTGTTCATTTGATCTGGACAAAATAAAAAAAATATTGACGTAATAAGTAGCGTAACTTTTTGAACTTTCACGAATTGAGGTTATGTTTAAAGTAAACCTGTACGTACGTATATATGGCACATTTTACCGTCAGACCTGCGCCATCAAAAGAGTGCAGGAAAATTATGATCTACTTGTGTTGATCACGTCGGGTGAAAATTGTTCAAAATGATATAAAGATAATAATATATTTCTTATATGTATAGATTTAGCTCCGATTATTTGAAATATCAAGATTACTATAATTCTTTAAATATAATAATTAAATTTAGTGTTTTTGCGTGTAATTGGACTAATTTTTTGAACTGCTATAGTGAAGTAAAACAAAAATGCATTAATCGATTTTATCAATCAGGAGGCATGGGTAAAATTGCAGTGTATACAATATTATACAACTATTAGCTGGCCCACTTCTACATTTGGTCGCATGGCCTACAGGTGTTTACGAAAAATGCAATTTTTGAAGATTAAAAACAAATTGCACCTTAAGTTATTTACGGGAACACGTACTCCACGCGGGTGAAACCACGGGGCGCAGCTAGTATATTATATAGTCATGCGATAGTGCTTTGTAATATAAATTCAGCCATCTTATATCATTCAATTATGTATTGCACTATATTGCAATGGAAACGCGCACAATAATACTTTCCCGCTGAATCCTGGATCTGGTAGGATTACGGAACGCCATTGCTAGAGACATGGTACGACTAAATAGCTATTATAGTGCGAGATCTCGTGTATGATACAATAACGATATAATTAAAATTTCATTGAAAGTGTGCAGAGTTTGACAATTCTTTCGTAACCGAAACCTATAATGGAACCGCCATTGAATTAGATGGGCGATCGATATCTACTTTTATTTTCATCTAAGCCTCAACCAGAATGGCTTGATTCTGGTTGAGGCTTAGATGAAAATACATAGGTAAAAAGTTAGATTTAGCACTGTCCACTTTGTCATCTCAGCCGTAAAACGTCCACAGATAGTCGGCTTATACGTATTTATCATCCCAATTAAAAGTCACAGAAAAATCGCAGACTGTCACAGTGAAAGAAGCTGAATAAAGCCTGTGACTGTCTGTCGCAGGTGTGCCAGTGATCGCAGCACAAAAGTTCTCACAAATACTCGCATGCTTATATCAATGAATCAGAGTGAGATGCACCTAGTATTTTATTAACGTTACTCGTCACAGATATTTAGAAGTCACAGTAACAGAAATCACACATACTGGTTTTTGCCTAGTATAACCCGAGACTAACAGCTAGACAAAGGTCTCCCCCATTAATCTCCACAAGGACTGGTTGGGAGCGGCCTGCATTCAGCCTTTTAATGAGATCTTAGTCAGGTCGTCTGTCCATCTCGTCGGTAGCCGTTCTATGCTGCGTTTGCCAGTCCATGGTCTCCATTCAGTACCTTTTGACTATAAGTTCTTCGAGCGTTGTGCCGTCCCCATAATAAGAAAAAATAAAATGAATTGTATATTATCTAGGTATTCGTTGTTTTTACATTAAATATAAATCACATTTATTTCTTTTAAATTATCTTTAAATCACTGCGTATAATAGATATTTAAAGGATATGTTGTATTGCTTATGTGTGTTAATCGACACGCCTGCAAATAGTAGGATTCAAAAAAGTACCTGAGCAACGTAAATATATCTGTTACAAAAACAAAATGTGTATAAAACATTATATTACTTAATCGTTATGCCACATTAGGATATCAAATTTTTGAAAACTTCTTTATTTTTAACACAATTAAATTTTCTCGTAATTAAATTTCCCGTCATCACCATCACTAAATGTTTTATTTGCACACATAGCGAGTGTGTAATTGCGGTCGTTCCTTCCGCCCGTTATTACCTTTTTCAAATGTAGAATTTGCTGATTGTTTTGTTTGACATATAAGGAAATAAATAAGTTTTATATTAATTAGCCACACGTTAATGTTGAGCTAAAATTGATTTATAATTTATTATATTTTTGATGGAATACCTGAGAATAAGTTGGAGACTTCGGATCCACATCTACAGTAGCTAAATAGTCCTGCTTGGTCTGATCTGGTTGAACGCAGACCACGTACAAAAGTTCCTCTCTAGGGCCATTCTTGAATGCTTCCATAGGGGAAGCGTATCCCGGTCCGCCTTTGCCTGAAAGAAAACCGATTTAGAAGAAAATCAAACAGTTTTCTCAGTCGTATCACTTTGTTTTTTTCATACTGAATAGATGTTTATCGAAGATGCTATCGCGCGAGACTTAGAGTGCATATTTATATTTATTATACATTTTGATTGTTCCGTACCCAAACGCTAAGACGGGACCCTATTACTAAGACTCAGCTGTCCGTCTGTCACTAGACTGTATTTCATGAAAATATCAACTGTCTAACTATCACGGATAGTTAGTTGCTATTTTCACACATGAAGTATTTCTGTTGTTACTATAACGACAAGTACTTAAAACAGAATAAAGTAAATATTATGTGACTCCCTGTATGGGAAAAACCTGTTTTTTTTGCTCGACTTTGAAAACGTTATCAGGAAACCCTTGAAATATTCACAGAATTTTAAGTTATATATTCACTTTAAAAATAAATAACTAAATTTAAATTAAACAAATATTTAAGGGGGCCTCCTGTACAACAAACTTGATATTTTGCCGTTTATATAGATAATAAAATTGGTACGGAACCATTCGTGCGCGAGTCGACTCGCACTTGGCCAAAACTTGGAAATAAACAATTATTTGATTTGTTTCGATTTGAATATAAATAGGTATGTTTAACCGACTTCAAAAAAAGGAGGAGGTTCTTAATTCAACCCGTATGTTTTTTTATGTTTGTTACCTCAGACCTTTCGCCGCGGTGAACAGATTATGATGATTATCTGGCGCTTCGCTTGTGATCCCGTTTTAATTTCATAAAAATCGATCGAGCGGTTTTCGATTTATACTCCAACAACGGAAAAGTGCTAGATTTCATAATTTTCCATATCATTGGTCTATTAGAAAAACTATTTAGGTAGGTATTTATCTGTATGGTGTTTTTACAGGTTAATCTAGATAGCAAAAACCAAATCCTCGAAACGTACTAATTAAAATCAAATTAACACGTTATTCGAAATATGAAATGAGAAATTCGTTGTAATTAACAAAAAGGTATGTAAAAATAGCAAAATAAGTACCTCTGCCTTTTTTCTTAACTCTTCTGCATCGACTCAATTATGAACTGGAAAACATAAAGAGGTGAACCCACCAAATATCCAAAATCAAATCGTCAAAATTCCTCTGCACGTTTCACGCGTATCCCTATTTGTCAGCTCTTTATGAAACTTATTCGTCCATGTCATATGATAAGCGAAATAAGGGAGCCAGTAAAAGGTCACATAGTGGAAAGAAAAGTGTCAGAAGCATCAAGCGGGCGGCAATTTATCATTCGTGCCCTCAGGCGAAACTTCAAAGGCAACGTCTTAAACGAGGTCCCTCAAACCCTAGTGATTTTAATCTCACTGTTTAGATAAAACTCCTTTTGAAGAAAGAAAAATCTGAAAGAACTTTGAAGAATATTAATCGCGCCGGTGGATTTAACAGGACTCATAAAGTGAAGGAAGTGATGGAGATTGAACGATTCAGGGAAACGCAACTTTTTTTTACAGTTACTTGATAGTAGATTATTGTAGACTGCAAAGAATGAATGATCTTTGAAAAGCGGAGAAACGGTGCTAAAGAATCTGTGCATGTATCAGTAAAACAGAAACGACTGGTCTATAAATACGTACAACACAAATTTTTGAACGGAATGGGCTAAAATTTTGCTATTTTTTTCTAATATTGATTAAGCAAAATGAATATCTACAAATACAAATATATTTATTGGCACAAAACACTTTCAATACATGATAGCTAACTAAAACATGTGATTATCGATGTATACATAATTATGTATATGAATACAATATAAAAGGCCTTTAGCAACGAGCATCGTGACTATCACATACCTTACTTAACTTAATAAATATATTATTAAAACAACATAGAACAAATACAATGAAGAGCCAGGATTTTATTTTAATTAACTAATACTTACATAACCTAATGCGCGGTATAAAGAAATGAGGGAGTAAGTACATTTTATAATTTAATATCACTTAATAATTAACCTATTTTTTTTAACAAATTTTCAATGCAAGTAATTCGTATCAGAAATTGTACACATCAGAACAGCTACTACAAGTTATCGATAGGTTAGCCGCTTCTAAACAAAAACACAATAGGTTTAATACAATAGACATTCCACAACCGGCGAAGTGAGTCGGAACAGCGAGACGATACAGTAGTTATTGGTTTTGTTCTTTTTTTATTTTTTTTTATTTCTACTATTTACTATTTTAATTAATCATGTTATTATTTGTCTTGTTTATAAGTAGTGTTCGAACAATTTTGTATTTTATATTATTATTAATTATTATTACATTACCTTACATCTTACTACATACATGTATTTAAATGTCCACTGAGTATATGTGTGTATTATGTTGGGAGGGGGTGTGGGTATGGCTATGTGTCTGGCGGGAGGGGAGGGGGGAGGGTGTTATTGAGTGTGTGGTTAGGTTAGTATATCTTCCGTGGAGCTATAATCTAGCCCGACAAGATAAGTATATATACACTTTTTACGCTTTGAGAAAGTCTGCGGATAAATGTTTAGACGTTTGTTGATCTTCTTATAAATAAAAAGTCCAAGGTAGCAAAATTGTCTACAAGCGAACATTGATCGGAAAAGAACCGAAGAAAGGGAAAGTTCATTGGACCGCCTTCTGTTACAGTGGCTCTTCGCGTCAAACGGTATACTTATATGCGTTCTAAGGACACTTTTAAATATAAATAGCTGTCTAACAGTGAGTATTTTAGTTTCTGAGTAAAGACGATTTGTAGGGAAACGAAAAGGCTTTGAGAGCATAACTTTTAAAACGGCTCTTTCAGATCTTTCCACTCTCAATAGATATGTTTTGTATGTTCCACCCCACACTACGATACAATACGACAGGAGAGAATGACATATAGCATAGTATATAGTTTTTAATAAATTCAAATCAGAGAAATGTGTAAGGCGTTTATAGGCTCTTATTAATTTACAGACTCTGCTAGTCAATAACCTTGTATGCTCTTTCCAGTCTAGTAATTACTAGACTACTAGATTGGTCCAGAACTACTCCAAAATACTTGACGTGAGATTCTCTTTGAAGGAAACTGCAGGGACACGGAGTGGAGACAGCGTTGTTACACGTATGAGCTCTTATACGTATACTATCAGGGGGTGGTTGGCTTACTAAACTTTTTGTGAAAGTGATACATTTTGTTTTAGAGATGTTGAGTGTCAACAAGTTATTTCTAAACCAGGACATGAGTTCTGTAAGCCCAATTTCAGCTTGTCTTGTGACTTCGCTCCACGTGGGTACGGCAAAAGGCAATACAGTATCATCCGCATATGCTACGATTTTACTAACTGAGTTTAATTTGATTTCAATAACATCGTTAACATATACAAGAAAAAGAGTAGGGCCGAGAATACTTCCCTGTGGAACGCCGTAAGTGACGGTAATTTCATCACTCAGCAAATCGCCAACCTTGACTCTTTGAGTCCTATTAGTTAAGTAGTCAGCAAAGAGCCGGAGGGCAATATCCCTAACACCATTACCCTCCAATTTGTTTATAAGGATGGGAACAGAGACAGTATCGAAGGCTTTGGCTAGGTCCAGGAAAATGCCCACGCATTTATTTTTACTGTCAACTTGTCTAGCAATGAATTCCGTGACCGTAAAATATCTCAGAGAAACGTTTGAAAAAAAATCCGCGTTTTTCGAGATTATGTACGTTTATTTATTTGGCACGCCCTAGAACCTAAACGGCGATGTCAATAGATTTGCCTTAGTCATGAAAATGACACCGGGTATATCAAAATTAAAAAATATCAATATTATGGATTCTTGCCGCCAAAATATATTCTCGAAAAATTTAAATGTTTTTTTACGTATTTGTTGATTGCGCTCCGCGATTTTCCTCGTATGGAATATGATTTCCGGTCACCTCTATTGAAAATCTTATTTATCCCACAGAAACTGATTATTTTCTGGAATAAATCCTCCAAAGATTCAAGGTAAAAACGTATTAAATTTCATACAAATCTGTTTGACCGTTTTAGTGATAAGTGGTGCGAAGGTACGAACACACATTCACCCCTACATATGCATTCATACACAAACAAATACGCACACACCCATTAGTACACACAATCTTCCGCATATATGTAATATTTTTAGGATAAGAAAATATTTGTATAGGTTCAACTGTAACTTACTTTAACAGATGCGTTAAGTTCACTTTAATTATTCATTTTAAATTATGTACAAAACCTAAGATCCTTAGTAATTACTACAGTTCAATTACAAATTTACCAGAAGTTGATGATATTGAGGTCAAAGGGAGGACTAGTATTTTAATTTTTCGAGTTACACAATGTACTTCAAGTGCCGTATAAAATCTTAAAATATTTTACGAAGAATTGCTGAGTACTTGCCTGAATTATTCTGAGTAAAATACCAGTTTTAACCAGCAGGTTTTAATGCAAACGGCCCCTAATCCAACATGTGTTCAACGGAGTGAAAAAGGAACTGTTTCGATAAACATACACTAAACAATAGCCCATTGATGGGATTACTCCAAACAAAGGGGTAATTTATATGCAAGCATTACCTGACGTGATTACCAAATTGCGAGGGGAAAGCCCACCCTAAATTGTGATTTGTGCAACGGGAAAAATAACGTTTCGATTCCTATCAGGAATTTATTGAAGATGACAGCTCCTTTGGTGAAGGTTTGGGGAAAATTGGGTGATTTCAAAAATAGAATGATTTCGTCTGAAATCCGATTTGTGTCCTTTGACTGGAATGTAAGCCTAAAAGGTCCTTTTACTTTGGATAGGCAAGCGATTAAACCCATGTATCTCCTCATAATGTTGCGTGATGTCGACGATGGAAAATCTACCTTGTGACATAAAGACACCTAGGTTATATCGATTCGCTGTACAGACCATGAGTATGAAAACAACTTGTGCAATAGGTTGAAATCTTGTCAAGTTTCGTTTTCCGTCTGGTTGTTCGTAGATGGAACGGGGAATAATCCGCAAAATAATAATATATCCAGTTATAAAATCGATTAACTGGCCAGGTACTGTTTGTTTTCTACTTTTCAATATAACCTCTGAAATATTTATACCAACAGGAGAGCAATAGCATTTTGACACTATCGCTTATTAAATCCATTAAAGGTTTATGACGTTTAATCTTTAGGATACTATAAATTACTCTACCTCAATGCTATAGATTTAAAAAGAAATTTTATTATTATTTTTAAAAACCTTCATTTAAACCCTGAGATAAAATTCGATTTTGATAACTTTGGATACCTCATAATATTTGATGGAAAAACCATGAATTTAAGAAGATATTTTATTATTTTTTAAAAAATAGCCTTCAATGAAGCCTGAGATAAAATTCGACTTTGATGACTTTGGATTCCTTATAATACTCGATGGAAAACCACTCAATATAGCACGAAGAGTATAAATAGAATATAATTAGTGTTTAAGAGTTTTATGGTTCCATAAAAACTCTCCTGAAAGCGACAGCACATATTCTGTAGCTCAGGGTTTCTAATGCCGACTTTTCTTTCAAAATTTGAACATAATAAGTGTCACCAAATTTTTTTTTAATTGATCAGAAACACTAGTCCCCAGTTGCCTGTAGTTGTATTTAATTCAATTTTAATTTACATGATCTTAGAGCGTATCCTGCCTTCCCTTTTATTAATAACATTGATTTTCGGCATAAAAGGGTACTGTTAAATGTGAAACGCACTCAGGGCATATATTCTTACTACAAGTACCTATATATAAAGCTTAGGTACACGATTACTATACACATACTAAATTACTAAATAACAAACATAGTTCGGTGCTTAGTGGAAATTATGACAGCATAAAATCTTAGAGCATTTTATAAAAATGCTTGAAGGCATAAAATACACAAGTTATTTTATTTTTCAGGTATCGTTATTTATATAACAGAAATGATTTTACAGTAGCAAACCAAAACGGTAAGAAAACCATTTATCACACAAAAAATACAAAATAATAGCATATTTTGTTATATAAAATAAAGACCAAAATTACGCAGTTTCACAACTATAAAAAAACCTATACAAACAGACTTCCACTACCTACTACCTACATAAAGAAACAAAAAAATTACTGAAACCACTTACCAAAACACTGGGTACACATTTATGTTTTTAGATTTGGTCAAAACGCGCTAAATCAATTTCGATATATTATAAGGGACCACCTCTGAAGTATGATCTACTAAACAAAATAGATTCATAATTGGCTGAATGATTGCGTAGCATACTATACAAAAAAAGAATACACAGTCGTAATGGGAAGCTCCTCCATTTTCGAAGTCGGTTAAAAATAACAATGATTTGACCAATGCTAGATCCGCCAACATAAATAAACAACGTTCTCTAGACGCTATCGCTTTGAAAAGCGTCAAACAATGTATTGGTTATGGACGTGGCAAAGCGGTCACTGTGTTTAATATGTGTCGATAACAGTACTAACTAACCACACATTTTCACCTTTTGAGAGCCCGGATCATAATACCATTAATAGGATGAAAATAAACATAAGGTACTTACAGCAAGACATCGTATCGGATAAACTCACACTTAATTAAAATCAATTGACTACTCGTCGCAAAAGTCACTTATGTACTGTAAAAGTAGAAGTAAACAAACTATGCCGGTATGTCTATCTCGTTTTATCGTATCTGCTCGGCACGGCGCGGCGCGGCGGCGTGCATGTAGTTAAACCGGTATGTAAGGTCAGCATAATAACATTTACATCACTCCGTTTTATTTGATTTGTGATAAGTAGTTGTCAAAACATTCCTTGATATTGATTAAACTTTATGAAGGTTACGATTGTTTCAACCGTTGGGCAAAATGTAATAATAACGTAATTATAAAACTATACAAATAGAAACATCATCAAAATCGATTCACCTAGAAAGAGATAACAAACATAAAAATTTACCCTTGATTTGTTAACATCCTTCTTTTTTTTTAAATGGGTTAGTATAAAAATGTTATTTTTAATATTATATAATTTATTACTTGCTCCCTCGCACATGTATTATTAAAATGAAAATTAAAGTTAAAATGTAAAAATAATAATTTCATAATTGTATGGTAGGGTACATACTTGTTGTGCTTGTAGCTATTATGGTTAATTCAATAATAATTATATGAAGATAAATATACAATTGGGCACTCCCTCCTAAGTTTTAAGTACTGTGCTGTTTTGGATTGTGTATATAATAATTAGCATATTTTTATATACTACTATATTATTATAACAACTAATAAACAGTACCGAAAAATTGAAAATGCAGAAAAAATGGACGATTGCAAGCTTCTGTCAATCCCTACTTATGCAATAGTTGTTGTAGACATGTTCATTGATCGAATTGATCGAGCTGGCCTAGGAGCAAATATCCAAGAGAACCAATCCAATCCAATATCCAACAAACACAAAAATGTTATATTAGCTTACCTGTAAGCTAATATAACATTTTTGTGTTTGTACGTTCGATCTGTCAAGATTTATCTAAGAGTGTTTTGTGCTCAGTTATTAAATTAAGTGTTCGAATACAATTTAAAGTACATTCGTTACTAAAATAGTTGGTAGTATTTTGGTACACATTATATTTATCTGGTGATCATTGTATTTATTCCCTTTATTTAATGCTTTAGTTAAATTGGTAGTTTGAAATCCATTATCCAAGATGTACAATTGGCACTTTGGCAAAAATGTTCAAGCACTGTCTTAAAAAATATATGTATAAATAAATAAATATATTTTTGCTGTCGGTACTTCAGTCAACATTGTAGTTGATAATACCTAGGTATCATTATGTTAACATACTCGACGGATGTACTCTCAGTCGGTCGCCGTGCCAAGAATCGTTATCAATGATATATAATATAAATATGCAGATTTTATTTATGTATCAATAATAGCTCTTTACACACAGCCACAGCTGGGATGGACCGTCCACTCACAAGAGAAGTATTATCAAATCAATAGCCCATACCTATTATTACCATGACGGTCGCCGTGGCTCAGTGGTCAGTGACATGACTTCTGAGTCTTCGGGGCCCTGGGTTCGAATCCTGGCAGGGGCAAGCATTTGTGCGATGAGTGTAGGTGTTTGTCCCGGGTCTTAGCTGTTTGTGTGCTGTGATTTTATGTGTCCAGCGACACAGGGAATCCTAGTGCGGGGGTTTGAGTATAAAAAAGTAATAAATACCTACGTTGGACAAAATGTGTTGTTGCATAGTACACTATCCACTCACTCTATGCTTGTTTTCATAACCCCCTCAAGGTTCAACTGAGTTTCCAGAAAACAACCAGACTTCACGACCTTCACGTGTCCACGAGAGGTGAGAAACGCTTATTTTCGTAATAATTACGTTGTTTACCCTCGCTGATCGATTAAGGAGTTATTACTTAAGTTTTGGAAATATTACCAATAATAACAGAAGAGTGCGGAATACTAATAACAAAGTTGTGTGCAAGTGTTTGTTCCACAAATAATGTATCAGCTGCACGGGTTTAGATAAAAATTGATCATACTATTTATGCTTTCAGCATTTAATAAACACGCGCTATGGTTTACTTTTGTATTTTATATAGATATTGAGTTTGACCACTATCTCACTTGATGGTGAGTGACGATGTGGTCGAAGATGTTACCACGCTAGACCTAGAATACTCACTGGCTCTCAAGGACTGTTGCCTGAACACGCTATATGTTTGGTGATAGTTTTTCAAACTTGAGGGTGGTAGCTAGCCAGGCGGGTATTCGAAAGTACCCTACCACCATGCTGGGAATTTGATAACGGTATTACCTTCACCGGAAGCCCAAGCTGTTGTTGGGATCGAACCAGTGTACGTCAGCTAGACAGGCGACCCTCCTCCCGCTGAGCTATCATCGCTTCAAAATAAATGTACATTGATCTGAAGGTGCTACGGGTGGTCCTTCACCAGGTCTTGTGACTGAAAGAGTTCTCGGCAGAATTAGCTTTATATCATTCCACTGCGGGGGCTAAATGCTGAGTCGAGCCCTTTTTGCTGCTGTGGCATACAACACATTTTACTTTTGTGTCTATCTTCATGGTGTGTTTGCATGTGTATGTATGTGTGTTTGAGTGAGAGTATGCCTACCTACTACCTACCTACATGAACACATACTCACATAAACTGTGAGTATGTGTGTAGGTTGGTACTCTTTTCGACTTACAAAAGTATAAATACATATATGCTTCGAACATGGAATATGTTCGATGCATATTATATACCTAACACAGAAATGTCAGAACACTGTCATGTCAGATCACCGTAATGTCAGAACACAGTCATATGCGACCTCAACTTACGTCCCAACGTGAACAAGTAAGTACCTAATACGAAAAATATGACCAAAATCACATCTTCCAATTACCTGTGAGAAAAACGTGAGCAAACTATCATTCCGCCAACGTACATCGTTAGGACCTCCAAAAGGAGAAAACACCCTGCACAGTATATGTAAGGAGGTATATATAGGTAGACAGACAGACGTATGGTACTTACGTGCTTTGTAAAACAAAATGCGTTGTACCTTCGTTGGAGAAAATCACACTTAATTTATGGGTATTGTTATTGTCAGTTTCGCATGAAGTCTTACACAACGTATACAGTTTAATACACTATTTAGTAAATAAAGTCTTATCTTGATAGAAAAACTTTCTTCCGACGATTATGAACGTGATCGTGGGTGTCTTGCATTATTCGTCTCAAGCTGGCATGTTGGTGAAACTCGTGTCGGATAGAAATGTGTCTGCTTATATTCTTGAACAAAATATGCCACAAAGCTTTGTCCTTGTTCTTCCACAATAAATCTGCAGTCTTCTCCTTAATCCTACGCATATTTTCCTCCAGTCTCCTAGCTTTTATTTCCATTTGTATGAGGGACCGGGTGGTATTTGTCAAAAGCCGGTACAGATACTCTTTTCTTCTCGTTTTACGAGATTCCGTGCCGTTTGCATTTATCATAGACTCGTATTCACCGTCCTGTGTTCCATCCGCTTCGGTTTTATTGTTCTTTAAACGTAAGAAGATTCCCGTGAATATAATTGCGAGCGCGAAACTTAACAGCATGAAAAGTTTCGCGTGATTGTAGAGAGGCTTAGTAATGAAATTCATGTCAAGCGCTTAGGGTTCTAAATGGCATTATTGAGTCACGTTGCATCGGGTTGCATGTTTTGTTTGTGGTGTATCGGTAAGCGCTTCAAGCAACAAGTCACGTGGTGCGCAGCGGAACGCGAGTGGCGCCCTCTCGCGGCGTTGGCGCGAACGACACTGGCTGGAGTGAAAACACGCCGGTGCGTCGCACCCTACGAATTTCCCCAATGACTTTTCCTCTTGGATGTTAGAAGAATAATTTTAGTTTGATAAGACAAATTATTGGATACTTTAGCGTATGTGTTCGAAGATACTTGTGCTGTACATATATAGGCCCAATTAAACTTATACACGAGTCCACGCGGTATGCTTAGGTTTGTCACAAATAAATAAAATCGGTTTTTCTGAAAATAAAATAGCTTAATGCAGAGCTAATTAAATCCGATATTTATAATTAAAAGTACTTACTTACAGGGAGATGGCGTTGGACAGGCGCACGGCCTGTACAGAATCATAACAAACGATTTTAAGGCAATGTTTATTAACCTCCCTGACAATTGTCAGTCTCTGGGTGCGGGCCGCTTCCATCCGTTGGAAATCAATGGGGGAGGCCTATGTATAACAGTGGACGTCCAATGGTGATGATGATGATGACAACTGTCAGGGAGGCTAAAAGAACCACGGTTATATTTTATTAAGTACTAGTATGACCCCGCGGTTTTACCCGCGTGGATTACGGTTTTCTCGCTACCTCATTTATCCCACGGGAACTATACTTTTTCGGAATAAAAGTGCCTATGTGTTAATCTAGGAATTAAACTATCTCCATACCAAATTTCATCTAAATCGGTGTAGCCGTTTTAGCGTGAAGAAGTAACAAACATACACACATAAACACAAACTTTCGCATTTGTAATATTAGTAGGATTTAAAATGTAAACTCTAAGGCTTTCACGGCCGGCGTTGCATGTTGTATGTATTGCTTCCGGGCTGTTTGGCCGTGATCTAAGTGAAACTCAGTACGAAGTAGTGAAGAAGACGCCGCGAAGGAGAGTTCTAACTCCTCTTCTTCTCTTCGGCGACAAGAGCGTAGACGCTCTTGTCGCCGCTCGGACCTGAACCACTGAAGATGTCTACCGCAGTGATCGACGAAACGTCTGGAACACAATTTTCATTTAGACCACGGCCTAACAGCCCGGAAGCAATACATACAATATTAGTAGAATTTGTTATCACAGAAATTTCATCGAAGTCAAATCGCTTCAGAAAATCTTCCTTCCCTAAGTAATAAGTGTCGCGTTTTTATATGCAAATATGTATACGTTTATTGATATAAAAATAAATTCTATTTTAGATAATATTACATACACCCCTTTTTCTGAAAAATATAAAAAATGCCATCTCCAAAATATTTATTCACTGTTTCTAGATGGATGCGTAAGTGCGATGGGGGACTCCTAGTCTATCCTATTGTAACATCATTAGGGTATACGCTTAGTTAGATTTCAAAACGCTTGGTTTTCTTTTCTATGAACAACTTGTGTTATTGTGTATTCTAAACTGCAATTTCAACCAAACACCCTACGAATCGATTAATTCGTAGCCTGTATCAAGTCTTAAAACGTAGTTATTATATACGATTTTTAATCGATAAAATGTCCATAGATTTTAATTACAATTAGAAACTTCTTAGTGATAAGTGAGAGTGACTTTGAAACCACGTTTGTTATCGAGTTTGAATGTTTGTGTAATGTAATTGTATATGTCGTCCATGTCTCCCACGACACGGTATCCTATTGCGGGGGACGGGGTGACTTTTGTTCATTTTAAACTAATAGCGCCCTTCGGTTTCACCCGTGTGGATTACGGTTTTCCCGTTACCTCAATTATCCCACGGGAATTACACTTTTTCTGGGATTTATCCCGGAAAAAGTAGCCTATGTGTTAGTGCAGGGCTTAAACCATCTCCATACTAAGTTTCATAGAAATCGGTGTAGCCGTTTGAGCGTGAATAAGTAACAAACACACTAACACGTATGTTTATACACACGTACACACAAACTTTCGAATTTTTAATATAAGTAGGATTGTGTTAAATTGAATATTTTTTACAGTAATTTATATAGGTTTAAGTGAATGTACTACAAACGTAGTCCCTCATAAACAATAACAATGTCGCTTTGATGATAAAAAGACTATAATTGTTTTCTAAACAACAATATGGAAAATTACCAAATAAATGATAATAACCTCGTAATAATAAATAAATCGTTTGATTTCGAGGTAAAGAAGAAAACATTTGAACCGTTAATGCGATCCTCTTTTGTTTTATTGAAAACATGATTGGCATAATAATAAAATAATTTCAAAAGTCTGATTTATAAAGACGGGGTGCGCTGATTCGTATCAGATATCATTGTTTAACGGTTGGCAAGCTCATTGAATTGATATTTTAACCAAAGATAAAAAGGATATTATATTATTATCTTTATTTGTCGTCACGTTGGTGAACTTTGACAACTTATTTCATACAAAATATGTGATGAAGTCGGTTCCATTTTAGGTACCTATTTTTTTTATCACCCTTTTCAGTGACCTTTGCTATTCACGCGATCAACTGTCATTGTGTATGTTCTCCGATGTCTTCACCCGCAACTATAATATCATCGATGTATGCGTAGCACTTTTCAGTTATTGGAGTTGTAACTCAAAAACGCTTGACCGATTGAAATTAAATTTAAAAGGGACCTAGGAAGCAGCAGTTTTAAAAAAAAAAACGATCAAAAGCGGTTCACCCAGTCGAAAGCTGTGCGGTAACAAACATTAAAAAAACAAACGAAAAAAAGGGGGTCAAATTGAGCAATTCCTTTTTTTTAACTCGGTTAAAAAGTCGCAATTATTGTGATATCATTTCATTTTTTAATTTAAATTACCAAATAATCTTTTCGCATCATAAAAGTTCTTATTTCGAATATGTGTATGGATACTATTACACTGGGAATTTGGATTAAATCCAATTAACCCTGTTATGCAGGAAGTATGGCTACACACAATTTTGATACTCAAACATAAAAGACCCGAGAGTTTTTGTCTATAATCACTGTACTACGAAAACCGTCAAATAATATAATTATACAGACTGAAGTAATTAGGGTTAATGTCATATTCCCAGTGTATCGTGACATACAACATGGAGAGAGTCATATCAGTAACGCTACTCTAAAAATAAAAACAAAGGACCAAATAAACATTGAAACAATCCTAATTTTCTAAAAGCAATAGATCCCCAGTCCATCGGAATTGTTGTTTCAGCACAGCTGCAAACGATAGATAAGGGGACCCTTTCTTTTAACGCCTTAAATTGATTTTTGGCAGACATTGAGCCCATAAAATATTTAACAGAATCCTCTATAAAACTCTTTACAAGTTTACCGAGGAGTCGATAACAGATAGCTTAAGAGTTACTGGATACTTCGGCTACATTTAAAAGCGTTCATAGCCGTTTTACTCGCGTACTTTCTTTTTCAACATATTTTTGGCGATATGTTGGAACGGGAGTGCGGTGAGTGAGAGTTATGTGTGAATGTGAGAGTTTAGCTCAACAATCCGTGATGGAGTACAAAACTCATTAATCGAAAATGTTGGTCTTTGCGGTATTGATTTTGTAATGTACGAACAACCTTAAGAATAGGTCGACAGCCATATTTGGTTTGTATAGCTGTTGAATGCTGATGAATTAAATACAGTTTTGTATTTATAAACCTTATAATTCGTTATAATAAGATATTGCCTTGCCAGCTACAAACACTAGAGATAATGTATAGAGAAGAAAGAAACCATAGATTAACAAAGGCAAATTAAAACTAGCACAGAACAATATACAGATGGAAGGTGATGAATTTAAGTTACTACTTTAACAAATGCTATGGAAGGCGGTATCTAGGACAAAGTGAATACAAAAAACTTATATTAATGTGATTTAATTATGAATGTATAAAACACGGGAATTACTCACGTAAGAAGTCAGAGGGTTCCGACTATAGTTTCAACCACTTCGGTGGTCGTTTTCAAGGAGAATGCACGCCCCTCGCGGATGCGGTTCACCTAGTACAGTTATACATTTATAATGTGTCAAAACCACGTCAGTTTTAATAACAAAAATGTGATATAGGTTATTTGTATTCTTTTTTTTGTACTATTATAAGTTTGCGTTTGACAACTGTCTCACCTGATGTTTGTGTTGATTCTTTATTTGTATTCACTTTGTCCAAACATTTTCCCATAGTAAGCGAATTCTTAGTTGAAGATGCACGTAGTTAGCCGTAGCAGTAGCAAATGTACTCTTGGATGCTTTAACTAACTACACACAAGAATGCATAAGACAACAAACGTACAGACATAGTCACTGACAGTCATGAAAAGTCATCCCATCCCACTTCACACTAATATTATAAAGGCGAAAGTTTGTCTGTATGTGTGTATATTTGTTACTTTTTCACACTCAAACGGCTACACCGATTTCAATTAAATTTGGTATCTAAATAGTTTAGACGCTGGATTAACACATAGGCTACTTTTCATCATCATCATCATCATCAACCACGCGGGTAAAACCACGGGGCGCAGCTAGTCCTACTAATGAAAAATGCGAAAATTTGTGAATGTGTGTATATTTGTTACTCCATCACACTCAAACGGCTACACCGATTTGGATGAAATTTAGTATGGATTTAGTTTAGGTCCAGGATTAACACATAGGCTAGTTTTTATCCCAAAAAAAATTGCTGTGATCTTGGCATACGACAATAGTTAAAAAATACTGTTACTCTTTCACGTTTAAACGGTTACACCGATTTCGATGAATTTTGGTATGGAGATAGTTTAAACCCTGGATTAACACATAGTCTACTTTATACCGGAAAAAGTATAGATCCTGTGGGATAATTAAGGTAGCGGGAAATTTGGAATCCACCCGAGCGAAACCGCGGGGCACTACTAGAAATAGATAATAATAATTTAAAAAAAAGTTTTTATTGCATTCACAAAAAATACATTGCATTTACATGAATGAAATATCCTTTTAAGTAAAAAATACCTGTCATAGGAGATTTCGCTCTCGCCCAGATCTATTTCTTTATTTTACGAAATGTAATGTAAATAATATATAATACTATGTAATGTAAATAGTGTGATAAAGTTTAGAAAACGACCTTTTATGATGAACTTTATAAATCTCCTATTGTTGATAGCATACACAACCTTGCTGAATCATCTTATAGTAAACGGCTGGTTTCTCTCCGTAAGAGAGGTAGATAGGTATCGATTCCCTTTCTGAACCGATAGCGACTTTTCGCATTAAAACGTTCGTTGACATTGTACGTGAAATTTTTGCCGGGTTCTTATTGACTGTAATAAAATTATGTTCCTTTCTATCAGAAAATCGTTTCTTAGTTGATAGCTGTAAATAAAAAAAAAGTGACTTAAGTCTTCGAATAGTTATAGAAAAGTCACAGAGTTTGTTATATCAAACTCTTCCGAAACGACATGCCTGACTTTTATGATTTTTTTGTGTATATTTGGTGGGTTTGAGAATAGTTCGTAAAGCATTTCTTGCCTTCAAGATTTTTATCGGAAGTTTAGTAATTTTGTATGAATAAATATCCAATTAATTGAAGCGTCGATCATTAGCGTGAAGTAATTTAAATGAACTGTTCTGCCACTTTATCATTTTGATAATTAATATGAACATGTCTGTTTGACCTGCGTGTATACGTATATAAGTATATATATAAGTATGTATATAAGTATATATCAGTCATCAGGTTACCATAGTACAGGCTCTGCCTCGTTTGGGACCTGAAGACCTTGTGTGAAAGTTGTCCCATAATTTTTTTATAATTTATATGGCAGAACGTTTGCCAGGTCAGCTGGTTACTTTAAAGTTAACTTAACTTTAAGATATACGAATGCTTGTATTAGTAGGCAAGGTAGCGTACTTGTGCGTCATATAATGACAATATGTTTTATAGCTGACGCAATAATTTAACGGTCGCCGTGGCGCAGTGGTTAGTGTCATTGACATGACTTCTGTGTCTCCGGGACCCTGGGTCCGAATCCCGGCAAAGGCAAACACACAAACAAACAGGTCTTGGATGTTTGTGTGTTGTGATTGTGTGTGTCCATGCCTCCCGCAATATAGGGAATCCTAGTGCGGGGGTCTGAGTGTAAAAAAAAAGATGATAATTAAAAAATCGCAAGAAGTACAAGACAGTTAACATCACAGCTAGTAATTTGTTTTATAATAGGAATGGATTGAAAGTACTACTTAAAAAAGCAAACCTGCACAGCCATTTCCTTTCTACCCTTTAAAAACCTGGAGCATTTATAAAGCACGGATATTCTACCCAGTACATGCTTTATTTATTGAGCCTAGAGTGTGGTTATCCATCAATCGGCCTCCTAAAACCGATCAGGGTAACCGCACCCCATCGGTTTTATGGCTCCAAATTAATTTCATTGCAAAACTCGTTTCGTATTCGGTCGCGCTGCAAGTTTGAAGGGACATGAGGGTGGTGGTCTCACTGTCAGCGATTAGCGAGGACGTTGAAAGTGTCGAAAAATTATTGATATATATTATAAATGTAAGTAAATGTGTAATTTTTAATGCCTATACGGTTTTAGAGCGATACGTTTGCGTAGTCAATTGTTTCGGCTACTTTCGGAAGGCTTTATCAGGGTCTTGAGTGCGGTAAGTGCATCTCACATCTCTGCGGTAAGTATTTTATTACTGCGAACTGCTGACCGTTGGGCACGACAGGACGCCGTGGTTTAAATTTGGAACACTTTTTAAAAATTTAACTATTCGTAAATGGAAACATGTACCTCTTGCCTATTAACCTTCACACTGAACATATTTTTTTAAATCCCTATACATAGAGCATAGAAGTAGGTACTAACGTTCTACTCTAGTACTATTATCACACTAATATTATAAAGGTGAAAGTTTGTGTGTATGTGAGTATGTTTGTTACTTCTTCACGCTCAATCGGATGTACCGATTTGTATAAAATTTGGTATGGAGATAGGTTAGACCCTGAAATAAAACATAGGCTACTTTTATCCCGGAAAAGTATAGTTCCCGTGGGATAATAACTGTAACCCACGCGGGTGAAACCGTAGGGTGCAATCAGTTAGTCATAAAGGCTTGTCACATAACATTATATTATATTTCACTTACTTTATATTAAACTATGTTCCGACAAACAATAATTGAAAATTATCATTATTGAAATTAGCTCTTATAAAATAAAAAAGAACTTATTTCGTATTTCAGAAAACTGTTGTCTTAACAAATAGTAAGTATCTGAAAGATATTAGGCGGCAGTACATATAAAACTAGCTGCGCCCCGCGGCGTTACCCGCGATGAAATGATACGCGGTATTAGACCATTTTGTGTCGTCCCGCGTCATCCCACGGGAACGGTCGATATTTTCAGAATAAAAAGTGGCATATGTGTTATTCCAGAGTATTAGCCATCGTTATTTCTAATTTCATACAAATCCGTACAGTCGTTTCAGCGTTAAGGATTAACAAATATACAAACGACAAGCAATCTTTCGCCTTTTTAATATTAGCGTGATTAAAAAGACTTCTACTTCTTATTCAGAATATTTTCTAAATAACTGACATCTTTTGAAGCGATGATAGCTCGGGGGAGCGTCGCCTGTCAAACTGACGGACATTGGTTCGATCCCCAACAACAGCTTGAGCTTCCGGTGAAGGTAACACCGTTATCAAATTCCCAGTATGGTGGTAGGGTACTTTCGAATACCCGCCTGGCCTACCACCCTCAAGTTTGAAAAACTGTCACCAAACACATAGTGTGTTCAGGCAGCAGTCCTTGAGAGCCAGTGAGCATTCTTAATCTAGCGTGATAACATCTTCGATCAAGTGATATAGTGGTCTAACGCGAAATCTATACAGTATAAAAAAAAGACATCGCGACTTGCTCCCTCTTGTATATTGAAGTCACTTGCTCGCTTGTATTGAGCCAAGCTCTCAATAAAGTAGGTATGTTTTGTCAATTAGGCCTTCTCCAAGGGAGCTCTAAATTCCCATTTGCTACAGAGTTGTCTATGTGATTATCCTTTATAAAGGGGCGTCGGAATTTATCGTTCTCTGGTTTAGTCCATTAGAGGAGGTACTGTACACCTAAGTAACTGTGTGTTAGTGTCTGCTTTCAGGGAGATCTACTGCGGCTGTTAACGTCACTGTGCTTTGAAAAGTAACGCGTTTCAATTCAGCAAATTGCTTCAAAGTTTTACAATTTATTAAATGTGTTGTATTTTGCGACTATACTTCTATATTTTGTTATTAAAACTGACGTGGTTTTGGCACATTATGAATGTATAAAACACGAGAGTTAGTCACGTAATAAGTTAGTGTTCCGACCGAACCGCAACCGCAACCGGCCCGTATTCTCATTGAAAAAGACCACCGAATGTGGTGGAAACTATAGTCGGAACCCTCTGACTTATTACGTGAGTAACTCCCGTGTTTTATACATTCATAATATACTTGTATACAATGTGTAACAAAATTTATGTTACTTTACACTGCTTTTTACGGGTATAACGTAGTACTGACGCGTAGTCGATATCACGATCGACAACGGAAGAAGCCGAAACAATTGTCGATCGTGATATCGACTACGCGTAAGTACCACGTTATATCCGTAAAAAACAGTGTAAAGTAATTATGAACGTGAGTTTTAATATTAAAATTTATGTTACTTATTGTATATGCGGTGGCCCCAATAATATTTTACGGAAATCCGGTCAATTATTTTCTAAATGCTACTTAATTTTAACACAGGAACTCCACCGTAATTAGAGGGAGAAAGCGACTTATTGCATCTATTGAATAGCAGAAAGGATTATCTTGTAAGCTCCTGAAAGGTAGTGTCACAGAATAATTAATTTCAATAGTACCACGACTTGAAACGTTTCTATAAGTATCATGATAGGGTTGTCATGTGCACAAATCGCACTATGAATATATCTATTCGGAGTATATTCCATATTTCACAATGAACACACGCTATACTGCGAACATCGAAAGTTAAATATAGTCGAATAAAATTATTCAACTATAGTTAAGGTACGAACGTTTCTTAAAAAAACAAATAGATACTTTTTCTTCTCTTATTTTGTATTTAGTTACATTTTTTATATTATTCGGGTAGTTTTTGTGGAATTTGTAAAGCGGAACCTATTAACCTGTGAAATAGGCGATTTATACTTTATTCGGACTGTCCAGTGATCTTACTTTACCTACCGTCATATTACTATTTTAAATATTAACCTTGACGAGTTTAGTGGCTCAAAGTTGTTAGTGACCTGACTTTTATATCCCTGGGCCCATGCAAGGTTTGAATCCAGCCGGGGAGAACTTTTATATGATACTCGTAAGCTTTTAAATCTTTGTTATTTGTAAAATGTCGCCCCCCGCGGCACGGGAATCCTAGTGTGGATTTGTGTGTTTGAAAGTATGAGAATGAAATGAAATGCACAGTGTTGCAATGTCAAAGTTACCAACCCTTCCTATCTATAGGGCCTCGAGTAGAACCAGCTCGAAAAACAAAGTGCAAAACGTAATTCACCCGCAAACAACGGTAAAAGCGACCAAGTTCAAAGTCCCACTTGACGTCTGAATTGGAATAAATCAGCCCCCGTCCACGGAATACGTGGTCAGAGAGACCCTCGCTTTAACTTCGGGTGTATGCATGAATAAATTTCGTGTCATTCTTTTCGAACCCTTTTTAGAAGTCTCTGGTGAAGTTGAGTGTGCTAAGTACAAGCAACTATAGTGTATAAAAATACAGTAGAAAAACTGCATTTTTTTAAAGAACTCTTATCTGAGATATTTAGTGCGATATTAACTCAATATACTGAGCGACGTTAGTCAATAACACGGTTTTTGAATCGAAGCCAACTTTATGTTTGAGGTTTCAGTGACATTGGTAACATCATCATCAGTCAACATCAAAGCAACAGCGCAGTGGCAGGGTATTTTGATAATACTTGCCTGGCTAGTTTCCGTTAAAATATCTGCCAAGCTTAAAAATCTATCATGTTCATACAGCAGTCCATTAGGGCCAGTCAAGTTGTACCAATGGCGCTATGTCATGCACTCAACGTTTAGGTGCGTAACGGGGCACGATAATGGCCCCATGGGCCACAAATGGGGTCCTTTATCGAATATATTATGACAAGTACCGGCACAGCCGCTTATATAATTATCAGTTATAGAAGCCGAACTCAAATGTTTACTTTTGAGCTTTGTCCAAAATACGATAAAGCATGTGACAGACAAAGTATCGCTCAACTTATGCAACAATTGCAAACAACAACAACCCGCATTTCGGTTTATGATTCGTAATTTTAGTTGTCCACTGCCAAACGGCAAGAAGTTTCTTTTCATATTTATATTTTCAGTACAAAAAACAAAAGGCTATAGTAGTATATCCTGAGGAAGTGGGCCGTGACAAGAAAAACACGAAACTTGGGTCATTACGACTGTCTAAAGAAGTCGGAGTGCAAAGTTTCCTCTACATCTGGCAAGGGGAGTTGTAAATTGTCTCTTCTTAACTGAATTCAAAGTGTTAACTGTTGTTGAGATTATTTGACCTTAAAAAGAGTTATATTTAAGTTAAAACAATATTGTCTTGTGTATTTGATTCTTTTAAGTCCCTGGTCGGAGCAGAATAGCCTTGGTCATTTCGACTGAAATTTGTTCTGCGTCCTGATTCAAAATCTGGCAATTAAAAAGCTTATATAATGATGTGTAAGTAGGTACGATGCCATTCATACCAATCGCGGTAGTGTAGATCTTTCAGATTGAAATGCTTGCCTGCACAATTTCATTGCGAGACATGTGCATAGCAGACAATGCGGCATCCCAGTTATGTATGGAATTGAGCGCAAAGTTTAAGTAAGAGATGACTACTATGACTATGACAAGAGATGTAACCAATTTAATGATTCCTCGCCGGCGGGGTACAGGGGCGTGAGGGTACGATGTAGAGTGAGAGAGGTGTGGGCGCAGGGTGTGCGTGGCAAAAGAAGATTTGACAAGAATAAGCCCGTCGCCCACACTTTACTCGTTCCCCGTTGTCGTCATACCCCCGCGTCCCTGTAGCCTATGGGCGAAGTATCATTAAAGTGGTCGGTCTATAATTTAAAGTTCAGATTCATTCTGGTGCCAGGCCGAGTCGATACCATAAGGCAACGCGAAAAATTCGCAACCTGCTAAGTTTATGTGGCCTGAATCTATGTCAAATCTATGATTTAATAGGGCATTTGACATTTTATTTGCTAGCAGACTATGGGAAACGACGCGCTGAGTCATTGAATCGAGTATTGAATCAACATTGATTAATAAAAACGAGGTAAAAATAGCAGACTACCTGTCAAAATTAGCCATTGTGAACTGAACGTATTGCTATAGTCCCCTGGACTCTGGTTAAAATAAAAAGAAAGTTATAGGTATTGTTAATATTATTTAATATTATAGAAGAGGGTGGGGGGAGTAACATTCTAAGCCGGTGCCACACGGCAATCTATGCCGGTACCGTACAACTAGTTAGTTTAAATTATAATATTTGTGCCACTAAGAGCCATTACATCAGTATCTTTTATATACTTTCAATTTGTATTGTCCGATCATCGCCATCACCTCCTAAAGTTTGATTAGCAAACTTTCGAGCTAAAATACGAGCCCAAACAAAGAGTGTTTACTGGCACGTCTCAAAGAACTTTCTAATAACTCTGTAACTTAGTTTCTAATTCCTTTCTACACTATCAGCAGTCCGTATTGATGAGGACTAACTTCTGAATGAATGGACTTCGAATGAGGATCTGCGAAGGTTTCCGATGCTTGCTTTTCGTTAATTTATAAGTTAGAGATAAGTAAACTTGACTTTTCCGTGTATGCAGCAGACGGTTCATTTCTAATGATGTCTTGTCTGAACTAATGTTCTTATCATTGCGTCTTCAATGATAGTCGCGTGGCTTAGTGGACAGTGACATGAATTTTGATCCTCGGGGCCTTGGGTTCGAATCCCGGCTAGAGCAGACATTTACATGGCGAAAAATAAAAATATCTTTATTTTTCATTGTAAATTACGGTGGATTACGAAGAAAAAATTACATAATATTTCTATATTAAATAATGGTTGACTCACACTAGGCTCTAGGCCCGTGCCGGGAAGGCCTGGTTGAGTTTTGAATGAGTATGGATATTTGTCCCGGATCTTCAATGTCCTTGGTAGCATTACCACCCATTTCATATTATTAACCGACATCCAAAATAAGGAAGTGTGACTCCATCATATGTGAAAGGATTTGAAAATTCCTTGTTGCTTTCGAATGGTCCTTATTAGTCCATAAACAGTTCATAAGGATCAGTTTACCATTTACGTTAAATTAAAAAATATATATTTTATTATTAAAAAAAAAATTACACATAAGCATTTAAATTGCTACCTCACAATTTCTGTATTCATGAACCGATTGGAAAAATCCTTATTTCATTCAAAAGACGAGTACTGCCGCTTTGGTGTCATACAAATTTAAAGAAAATCGATCATGTATTTTTGCTATTTTTCAGGAAATGCTAAAAATATTCTGAGTATCAGTAGTTGAAATCGGTTTGTATAGTAATATATATGTAGTTAGTATATATGTAGTTTTTAAGCTACGTAATAATGTTTACGATAACACCTCCCCATACATGACCTGCAACTTTGCTTTAGCAACTTTGTGAAACTAATATTCAATTCTCATAATATTTCCCAAGAATACGAAGAACTCAGAATTAAAACAGAGCAAATCTTTCAATTCCGCAAACAATGCATCGTATTTGCAGTAAACGTTTGAAATCACACTTCAATATAGTCGCTCGTCATGAGCACTCAATAGACTATAATGAAATTCCCAGCCACGTCAGGTATCGCAGATTGCGTCCAATACGCCCTACAGGGATGTTCCAAGTACACGAATAGCTTAGCGACCAGCTTTTATAGACCTCTCGTTTGGTACAAAACACCCCTCGCAAAATGCGTGAGTTCGATGAAACACAGGGCAAGGTAGGTTAAAATATAGTGGTTGCGTGAGGATGTATTTCATGCAATTTCTTGCGCCCGGAGGCAGCGGTATGACATGCGGGATGCCTCGTGTTTTATCGATGCCAATAATGTTAGCTCTTAAGCGAGCTAGTAAAACGAATATTAAAACGAAGTATGGAGATATTATATCTACGATTCTGCTATGTGTGTAAAAAGTAACATTCAAAACTTTGATAGGTTGCGAAGCAAGCAACTTCATAACAAATTGCAAGTTACGAGCCACAGAACTGCCGTGAGCAGTAACAGCACGTTTTTAATGAGTGTTTTTATAATAAAGTACTACAGTGTCAGAGATATAAAAAATACTAACTACTCTTATCAAATTCTAAGCATGGTGGTAGGGTTTCGAGTACTTGCCTGGCTAGCTCCTTAAGTTTGAAAAAATGTCACCAAACACGTAGTGTGTTCAGGCAGTAGTCCTTGACAGCCAGAAAGCATTCTAGGTCTTGCGTGACATCTTTGACCGCATCGTCACTGACCATCAAGTGGTGAAACGCTAGATTAATACAGTACAAGAAACTAAAATTATGTTAATAAGATACTTTGTATATTGTATCGACAAAGTCAAAAATAATATGACATGATGAATATATTTACTAAAACTATATCTCTGTATCAAAATGGGGGTAGTGTGAGGTAGGTCGTCACGCTTTTAAGTGGGTACTACAACTATCCGCTATTGAATAAACCTCGGCTAATAATCATTTTATTAAATAACTGTTCGAATAAAGTACAGAGTAATCAAACTACCTTCTTAATATACTGGGCTATGTTCTACCAGTTCTTGCTAAGAAAATGTTTCTCCAGGTTGCGAGGACTTCCTGAATCATGTTTATTCGATTATCAAAACATAATTGCTACAAACAATACAATCATCGTCTAATAACATAATATACCGGCATTGACAGCTAGGTTCCACAAAGACTGCGGAAACCAATTATCCCATGGGAACATTTGCACATAACTCACTACCTAATTACGCTCTGAGAGAAATGGTGGATTTTCTCTTTGACTTAATACGCTTTGATGTCAAGTACATACCTTACGAGCTCGTTTATTAGCTAATAGCTAGATTTTTCTTATTTCCTATTTAAGAAAAAAATACAACAACGTAATATGGATTTTGTATTACACTAATCCCATCCCACTAATATTATAAAAGCGAAAGTTTGTATGTATATGTATATGTATGACGGTCCCGTGGCGCAGTGGTTTGTGTCATCGACATGACTTCTGTGTCACCGCGACCTTGGGTTCGAATCCCGGCAGGGGCAAACATTTGTGCGATGAGTGTAGATGTTTGTCCCGGGTCTTGGATGTTTGTGTGCTGTTATTGTGTGTGTCCATGCCTCCCGCGATACAGGGAATCCTAGTGCGGGGGTCTGAGTGTGATAAAAAAAAATAAAAAAAAAATGTGTGTATGTTTGTTACTCCTTCACGCTCAAATGGCTACAACGATTTCGATGAAATATGGTATGTAAATAGTTAAGACACTTGATTAACTATCAACTCAAAGACGGGCGTACACACTGTGTGTTTGGTGGCAGTTAAATTTGAGGGTGGTAGCTATGTGGTAAGGAAGGCACTACTCTAGCACCATGATGTGAATTTGATAACGATGCTGCCTTCGAGAAGCTCAAGCGGTCGGTGGGAATCAAACCAGCGTCAGGTTAGGTTGACAGCCAACGCTCCCACCGCTGGGTTACCAACCCGGTAGCGTTCTTGTCTCATACATAGGTACCTATATATGTATGATACGGTGTATATTTGACAAGCTGCGCCCCGCGGTTTCACCTGCATGGTTTTGATTGATGATGGTGAAAAATAGCCTATGTGTTAATCCAGGGTCTAAACTATCTCCATACCAAATTTCATTAAAATCGGTGTAGCCGTTTGAGCGTGAAGAAGTAACAAACATACACACACACTTTTGCTTTTATATTAGTGTGATTATGTAATATTTTTACGTGATTATTTGTACCAAAACAGGACCGAAATGGTTTAGAGCTGTAGAATGGAATGAATTTACAGACGAAATAATGCTTAATTATGCCTCCGTATGAGAAGGCAATTTCTAGGCCCGTCATTATGTCGCTCGGATGCATTACCTCAGATGCGGCTTCATTAGCCTCACGGTTCATTTGCAATATGTCCAACGCAGATTATCATTTCTTCGAATGAATAGGACTAATTCCGTCTCCCCTTTTAGCGGGAAAAGATTTTCATTCTAGTTCCACGTTTCTATTTGTTTTGCAGCCACCGCATAATTTCAATCTTGGTATTGTATCTACGGAATTTCTTCGTCTCATTTTGTTTTAGTGTTTTTTCTTCATTTTCTTGGAGCTTTATCGCTGCGAGCGTTGCATTCATCTCCTGTCAGGGAAATAGTGTTTCAGTTTTTTACTGATTGCTGGGCAGACGGTAGGGGAGCGAGGGGCTTGTTGTAACAGGGGTAAGTAGTAACAGGCTCTTTTCACTAAGATCTTAAACTTTATTAGCGTATTCTTTGACTAGATTTGACCTATAAACCGCGACGCATCTTGTTGCCATAGCATAGTGTCCCGCCGGCCGGCGCAGGAGCGGAAGTGGCATGCGCTTCCTTTTTTGCCGGGTAATATAAAATTGTACTGTCGTAAAATTTTGGTTTGCGTTATTATTATCGACTAATTTTATACTTTCTATATCTTATTTACATTCAAATTGATCTATCTCTGATAATGTGTAACACTTTTTAAGATTGCTAAATTGTTGAAATATTTATCTTGATAAATGTTAAAAATCATACCATGGGGTTAGTTGTAACAAAATCCCGGGGCTTGTTGTAACGTGTTACAACATGCCCCAAGTTATGATGTAGATATCTACTTATTTTTTTCCTTTCTTCTAAAATGAGGTCACATGTAGGATGTGTTACAGGAGACACTATATCTTTTATTTGTTATTTGTTTGTATTAATTGTAGCTCAGATGAAGACTGAATTTAATTATAATGATACCCACCAAATGTTTATTCTTATGTGTATAAGTGCAATACTTTGTTAGATAGATATTAAAAAGTGATAATTACGAAAGAATACCTTTGATATAAATAATTTAATTACTTACTGTGATTTAAAAGTGCCATGATGATTATAAGTATTGTTTAACTAAATAACACTGTTAATTACTTAATTTTTAGGTGTTGTTTACATAAAAAGTGTATTAAAGTAGATTTTTGATAAAAATTACTTTAGAAAGATGTCAATTTTGTTAAAAATAAACAAAGAATAAATGCTTAGAGGTATTGTTGTTGTTTTTTTTGTCGTTACTACTTGCCCCGGTAGACGTTACAACTTGCCCCAAGCACGAGGTAAGTTGTAACACCGCACTTCTTCTAGAAAATAATTTATTGTAAAATAATGACCTATAGTTATGGTATTATTTTTACTTGATTTCGTAGAGGAAGAGTTACAGCATCCATCCATCTTTATTTAATAGCAATTTAATCAATGGATCTCAAGATATATTAGTTTTCATGAAAACTGTTACAACAAGCCCCTCGCTCCCCTATTATTTCGCTCTATGACACGTCATTTTTATTACACTCCTGTAAAATTATACTTATCTTATAATTATTATTTTTACGTACACTTCGGATAAAAATATATTATTATGTAAGCCTTTGAGCATTAAAAATTACTTTGCTTCTAAATAAGCATGAAGATTAAGATTGCTCTCCGTTCCCGCAAACATAATATCTAAGGCCATACCATTTGCTAAATAGACAATTTTGAGTCTTTTCAGCTTATTTTGTTGAATGTCCTACATGTCTAATAAACATGAAAAAATTCCACTGACGAAAACAGTTCATGAATGATAATTCTAGTAGAACAAAATTTTATTTCATTTGCTAATTTATGAGTGAAAAAAATTATTTAAACCACTAAATTCTTCCTTTATTTAAAACTGGTAACGCTTCGCGGTTTTATCTACGTGTATTACGGTTATCCCGCTACCTCAATTATCTTACGGGAACAATTTTTTTCCGGGATAAAAGTAGCCGTAGTTGTAGTTTTCATCATCATCATCACCATTAACCATCACTACGCGGGTAAAACTACGGGGTGCAGTATTATTATATCCCGGGAATGACCATGTCTATTTCAAACGATATCATTCTTATTAAATACTAGTAGCGCTCCGCGGTTTCACCCGCGTGGATTACGGTTTTACCGCTACCTCAACTATCCCACGGGAACTATAATTTTCCGGGATAACATTTTTATCCCGGATCCCGGATTAAACTATCTCCGTACCAAATTTCATTAAAATCGGTGTAGCCGTTTGAGCGTGAAGAAGTAACAAACATACATGCACAAACTTTCGCATTTACAATAGTAGGATCTTTTTTTTTTTTATTTAAAAGTAAATTGCATTTTTATATAGTATCTTAACTTGCGAGTTTCCATTCTAGTTTGCATAGTGATTTACGTTGTAAGTTTGCTCTGCTTTGCAATTGTAATTGCTAGAACAATTATTCCAGGCGTCAAGAACAGTGCCTTAACGCCGTTTATTTTTTGATATTTCTATACTAGGGTTAGATTACTAGTCCTTTATAAGATGTCTTATACCTTGGATATCAAGGCTACTTTTTATCTCGGAAAAGGTATGAGTTCCTGTGGGATAAGTGAGGTAGCGGGAGACCCATCATCTATGCGGGTGAAATCGCGGGGTGCAGCTAGTACGCTATATTAAGGTATATTACAACCGGATATAGACGATCCTTCTTTGGTTACATGGCTACCTGACAGACGCCTACCTCTTATTTATGATAGTTGATAGAAATAATACGACATCTCCGTAGCAGAGAAGATATAAAGCGAAGTTATACGTTTATTGCAATACAGACCATCAAACTGTCGAACACCAAGCAGATATGTATAACTAGTATGTAGTAGTATATATAACTCCGGAGTTTCACACACGTGGACTATGGCTTTCGCAAAACTTCAGTTATCCCGGGAACCATACTTTTTCCAGAACAAAAAAGAAGCCTATGTCGTTCTCCAAGGTCACATCTTACTCTATACCAAAATTCTTTTAAAAAGGTATAGTGGTTTAGGCGTAACAACGTAACAGAAAGAGTTACTTTTACATAAATAATTTACCAGCTGCGCCCTGCCCTTTTACCCACGTGTAGAAGTTTGGTGATGATGATGAAAGGTAGCCTATGTGTTATTCCAGAATCTCAATTATCTACATAACAAATTTCATCTAAATCTGTCCAGCCGTTTGAGCGTGAAAGAGTAACAAACAACCATCCATCCATAATATTAGTAGGCTTGATTAGATTTTTGTGGTATCCCAGAGGAATATAATATTCAGAAGGATAGGAGGATGTTAGTTTTCGAGACAATAATTAACGCATCCAGACTAAGGCGAAAACAAGTAACTGTACAAATATACATAAACTTTAGCATTTATAATAATAGTGTCATTATCATGTTTATACGACAAAATTTTATTTTATCTTCGTCGTGATTCTATGGAATTGGATATGAGATTCCTGTAAATCCCCCAGAGGCGTAATATTGCGAGTATTGCATCGAATGACAAATCGTAAAACGAATACTCAATGCTGTGATTGCATTCAAATTCGATTCTGCTGGCGTAGAAACTGGGACATACCGGTATGAACAGGTATATCAAGCTAAAATATTAAAAATTTAATGTTTCAGCAGAATACGGAATAATTGCCATCAAATCTCAACTGCCGACGACGTTCCCACCGCTGAGCTATCATCGCTTCAAAATCCATGATAACTCAGAGGTGGGAGCGGCGGCTATCAAACTGACGGATGCTGTTTCAATCCCCAACCATGGCTTGATCTTCCGATGAAGGTCAATCCGTTATCAAATTCTCAGCATGGTGGTAGAGTAAGTACTTTCGAGTACGCGCCTTGCTAGCTACCACCCTCAAGTTTTAAAAAGTTCGCCAAACATACAGTATTAAAAAACCTCAGGTATGTGAAAAAGCGCTCTTAATGGGCTGAGGTTACCTGTGCGATCTTAACCAATCAATCAGTAGCCCTAGGCAAAGTTATATTCTACAAGCGTTAACGCCAAAAGAAAACATAAAAAAAGATATTATGAAAATGTCACTTCAAAGCGTATTGTGTATTTACATGAGTAAAAAGCAAAGATCAAAACCATGTCGTAATTTCTTCTTTAACGGGGTCAGATGGTATACATAACGACTCGAATTTAGCTAAAATACGATACCACTTTATTCAAAAAAGTCCTACCACGGTCACAGGCGAGATAAAACCGTCAACGGGGACTTTATTAAGTTAGGCTGAAGATTTATAAGAGCCCTTTTTGCTGGAGTTATCCGTACCTATGGTGACCAGTTTCCGGTTTCTACGGGATACCATGAGTGGACCATTTTTTCCTTTTTGAATTCGGGACAATGGCCCTCATTCCGTTAACTCGATTAATTATAGTTGAAAAGAAGTATTGCAATCGAAGAAAGATTTTGTGTAACTAGCTGCGCCCTGTGGTGGCACCCGCATGGTGATGAAAAATGTACCGTTCGTGTAGTTCCTAGAAGATGTCGGTCTAAACCCCAAATCGTTCGAGCACCGTCGCGTTACTCGACTTTGACTCATAAGTAAAATTTGTAAAACATATTTTAATAAATATGAGTATGATGAATAGTACCCTATATGTCTCTTTGTAAGGTCTAATATTGATGTACCAAATTTTATAAAACTGTGTAAAGTGCTTTAGGCGTGAAAGGGTAACAGACAGACAGAGTAACTCTCGCATTACTAAAATAAATAAGTAGAGAAGTAAAAGGTGTAACTTATGTGTTGACAGCTGCTAGAGAGGAATGGAAGAAGAAGACATACTGTGGCGATCCTAAAGGAACTGGGTCTAGGGCATGAGGAATAATAAAGTAGGTCAGAAAGGTTTATCAATGTTCTTTAAGACGTAAACGTTTTTATACAAAAAACGAGTATTTAATTGTGTTGGTATACAAAAAATATTATAGGTTAACTATTCGTAATTTGTAACACAATGATTATATAATTGGTAAAACTGAAATTTTTGTTGTATAATATTTATAAGATTTTAGGTATGGGTACATGTTTATATTATTATGTTTTTATAAAATCCCGTCCAATGACAACACCATGGGCATCTTTTACATAAATCCTAGCCAAGTCTGTTAAGCGTTTTATCGGGTGCCCGTTTCGAACGCAAATCAAATTAAAGTGCTATTAGAGTGAACGATGTATGGCCTAAATACTGCAAAGGGGTCGCTTTCATTGTTTTTATATACACAACGTTCAACGAGATGGTTCAGTCTACCATATATAACATTTAGAAAAATACCCAAAAATGGAACCGACTTAAACACTGTAATTTCTTGAAGTCGGTACCACGATAGTTTACAAGTGAATAATATCATAATATTATGCGTATGGTACTAACTTCAATGAGTTATTTCAAAGTTTTGAGTGTTGAAGTCGGTTCCATTTTTTGATAAAAATGTATTTTTCAATTGTCATTATGTATGTTTACCGATTTCTTCACTTTCTTCTTTGATGTTATTTATATGGGACTACTTCGGAAGTATATGTGTGGCAATTTTTGCCATTATCATGCAATAAGAAAGAGAAAAGGACCGCCATGACACCTAGTCAGTAAACTTAGAATTAACTTTTCATTTTGAAACTGGCCCTTCATTGTTTAACTGGTTAAAAAAATAACAAAAATTATTTACTAAGCCAGTGGAGAAAATTGGTACCTTGAATACGCGTTTACATTACTAACCAATAATAACTAAAACTAAGGCTACTTTTCATTATCATTATCATCATCGATCATCACCACGCGGGTAAAACCGCAGGGCGCAGCACTATCTGCTAAGTTACTAACCTTATAATGAGATAGCCGAAGCGAAAAATAATTACTCGTCATAACATAACAAAACAAATAGTTACACGCCCAACATGCGTGACATACTTAGTGATAAAGATTCGAATATTTAAATTTGTATCGACGTCAACTCCATGCATAGTGACGCCTATTTCCCAGAGAGGGATGCAGAGATCAGGGACTTCCATTTGCTGTGATCCTTCTTTATCTCTTTTGCATTCTATTCTTCATAACGCACTGTGAGTGCCGTGTTAGTTTTTAAACTTGATGGTGATTGTGAATTGGCACACACTACATCCAAACACTACACACTGTCCCACCTACACACCACACTCACACTCACACTTTGTTTTTATATATAAACCCTTTCGTAAAATAAAGGAATTCATCTGGGCAAGAGCGAAATCTCGTATGACAGATATTTCTTAAATAAAAGGAGATTTCATCCATGTGAATATTAGGTTTTTTTTTTTAAAATGCATTATAAATTAATAGTTAACATAGTAGTTAAATAAAATCGTTTTAAATATAAGCTGATTATCATAATAAGGACTGATGGCCGTTAGGGTTGAAAGGTTCTCAAACAGAGACCACAGAATTGGACACCACGGACTGGCAAGCGCAGTATAGGACGGCCACCGACCAGGTGGACAGACGACCTGACTATTTAGCATCGCAGGCAAAGGCTGGATGCGAACCGCTTCCAACCAGTCCTTGTGGACATTATCAATGTATAAAACACGGGAGTTACTCACGTAATAAGTCAGAGGGTTCCGACTATAGTTTCAACCACATTCGGTGGTCTTTTTCAAGGAGAATACGGGGCGCTCGCGGACGCGGTCGCGATTCGCCTAGTACTGCGGGCGGCCGCGCGCAGCGCACGCGATGACAAATGCTGTTGCGGGGAGCGGGGTGCTACTAGCTGCGTCGGTGCATCCCGGTGTGAGTCCTCTTCGTCACTGCAGGTGTCCTCTGGGATGGTGTCGGGAAAACTCAGGCACACAGTACTCACTGTATCCTCATCACCGGGCACTTCACACACACTCGTGTACGCTCCACGGAGACATGGCTTCCAGGTTGGTGGCAGAGTCCATCCTCTGTCTCGATTGAAATTAGGGCGCCTTCCTATTTCGATCGCTTCTCTTATCTTTCGTGGCACGTAAAGCTTCTCTCGTGCCAACACTTGAGCTTTGTCGAACCGGATATAGTGCCGCGAACCAGAGTCCAGAGAATGTTCTGCCACAGCGGAGCTGATACTTTCCTGATTTTTTATGGAGCGTATGTGTTCAGTGAGCCTCGTCGAGATGTTTCTTCTTGTTTCACCAACGTAGCATTTTCCGCAGTCGCAAGGGATCATGTAAACACCGGGGACACCCAAAGGATCTTGATCTTTGGGTGAGCGAAACAACTGCCTTAATTTCCTGAGGGGACGGAAGATTGTCTTGATGCTGTACCTTCGGCGTAACAAGTTTCCAATACTGTCCGTCACTCCTTTGATATATGGAAGGTAAGCTGCTGCTCTTTCCACCGATGCCGGGCGTGTTTTTGACGACGAATTGGCAACTCGCCAACTCTGTTTCCATTAGGCGCCCTAATTTCAATCGAGACAGAGGATGGACTCTGCCACCAACCTGGAAGCCATGTCTCCGTGGAGCGTACACGAGTGTGTGTGAAGTGCCCGGTGATGAGGATACAGTGAGTACTGTGTGCCTGAGTTTTCCCGACACCATCCCAGAGGACACCTGCAGTGACGAAGAGGACTCACACCGGGATGCACCGACGCAGCTAGTAGCACCCCGCTCCCCGCAACAGCATTTTACATCGCGTGCGCTGCGCGCGGCCGCCCGCAGTACTAGGCGAATCGCGACCGCGTCCGCGAGCGCCCCGTATTCTCCTTGAAAAAGACCACCGAATGTGGTTGAAACTATAGTCGGAACCCTCTGACTTATTACGTGAGTAACTCCCGTGTTTTATACATTGATAATGTCTCAAAACCACGTCAGTTTTAACAACAAAATTGAGAACCTCTACGGGGAGGTAAGACTAAACGAAGTGAAACGGTTTGCGAAATTAAGAATCAAACGAAACAAACTTGAATGTGGTTTAGCTTATGTGAAAAAGTGCCGTGAATTAGGTGTAGTGCCTAAATTTATCCTGATTAAGCCAGTGAAGTGCATTCAAGGTTACGAACGGTTCTTCGAAAATGTAAACATTAAATTGATGTTGCGGGTAATCCGTGATTATCATCGGAAAATAACAATAGTTTCAAGGGAATTATATGATCTACATCTACAGCTGTCTCAGGTACTTAGCTCGGATTTGTGGGAAAGTTTGGATGCTATGACATTCAGCAGGGCAGAAATCAATGCATATAATACCACTTATACACAAAAATTAAAATTAAAGCGCCTTACAAAAAACTCTCAGCAAAGCATCTCGAGGTGTGGTGCCAATGTTTTGGATAAGACAGTGATAAATCTATCCTCGCAAACCATTTCAAAAGAAATGAGTACGATTTTGTCCCGAGGTCCTAACTTTGCCCCCACACCGAAGACAATACCAACGGAGTCCATTATTACCAGTATTGAGGATACAATAGTACGTAATAAGATCAATGGACGCGATGCAGAGTGTTTACGACAAGATGTGGCTTTAATGTTAAGAAAAGCAAAGCCACCGAAATCCAATATTTCTAAATCCGAATTGGACGCATTGGAGACCCTTCGTAATAACTCCCACTTACTAGTTTTACCGGCGGACAAAGGCAACGCAACCGTGATTGTTGATACGTCAGCTTACGAACAAAAAATTAAGGATATGGTCGGTGATAGTAACACCTATAAGAAAGTACCTTATAACCCCACCAACAGAGTGACCACAAAACTTAATAAGCTTTTAAAGACCTTGCCGGATGATCTTTATAAAAGTTTGCGACCATTGAACCCGACACCGCCAAAAATATACGGTTTGCCTAAAATACATAAGCATGGCTGGCCCCTTCGACCGATTGTCAGTCAGATAGACTCACCGACTTATAAAACTGCTCGTTTTCTGTCAGACATGCTACTTCCTTTCACGGGCAAAACTAGTAGCTATGTGAAAGACTCATCACATTTTATACAGCTACTAGAGGAGGTACGACTAGACGCAGACGAACAAATGGTGAGTTTCGACGTAGTATCATTGTTTACTAATATACCGATAGAGGACACCACGGAAATTATATCAGAAATGATACAATGTATACCTATACCTATCGAGTATGTGAACCTGATACAATATACCCTGTCGAGTGGATATTTCGTGTGGAAAGGGGATTACTACTTGCAAATTGATGGTATAGCGATGGGTTCTCCTTTGGCTCCCGTAATAGCTAATATTTTTATGGAGTGGTTCGAGGAAACAGCATCGATAAACACTCCTTACCAACCAAGACACTGGTGGCGATATGTCGACGATGTGTTTTCCATTGTCCGCAAAGATGACGTAGATCCGCTATTGGAACATCTCAACAGCATCCACCCAAAAATTTCTTTTACGCTGGAACGAGAACGAGATGGAGCTCTTCCCTTTCTGGATGTGTTGGTAAAGCGCAACTCGAACGGTAGACTGTCGCATACAGTATACCGCAAACCAACACATACAGATAGATATCTCCGAGCGGATTCCCACCACCACCCAGCGCATCTTGCTTCAGTACCACGGACGCTCATAAACAGGACAGTGAAGTTGTGTGACCCAGACTACGTCGAAAGTGAGTTGAGCCACGTCAAACGGGTACTAGAGAGCAACGGGTACAAATGGAAACAGAGTTGGCGAGTTGCCAATTCGTCGTCAAAAACACGCCCGGCATCGGTGGAAAGAGCAGCAGCTTACCTTCCATATATCAAAGGAGTGACGGACAGTATTGGAAACTTGTTACGCCGAAGGTACAGCATCAAGACAATCTTCCGTCCCCTCAGGAAATTAAGGCAGTTGTTTCGCTCACCCAAAGATCAAGATCCTTTGGGTGTCCCCGGTGTTTACATGATCCCTTGCGACTGCGGAAAATGCTACGTTGGTGAAACAAGAAGAAACATCTCGACGAGGCTCACTGAACACATACGCTCCATAAAAAAATCAGGAAAGTATCAGCTCCGCTGTGGCAGAACATTCTCTGGACTCTGGTTCGCGGCACTATATCCGGTTCGACAAAGCTCAAGTGTTGGCACGAGAGAAGCTTTACGTGCCACGAAAGATAAGAGAAGCGATCGAAATAGGAAGGCGCCCTAATTTCAATCGAGACAGAGGATGGACTCTGCCACCAACCTGGAAGCCATGTCTCCGTGGAGCGTACACGAGTGTGTGTGAAGTGCCCGGTGATGAGGATACAGTGAGTACTGTGTGCCTGAGTTTTCCCGACACCATCCCAGAGGACACCTGCAGTGACGAAGAGGACTCACACCGGGATGCACCGACGCAGCTAGTAGCACCCCGCTCCCCGCAACAGCATTTGTCATCGCGTGCGCTGCGCGCGGCCGCCCGCAGTACTAGGCGAATCGCGACCGCGTCCGCGAGCGCCCCGTATTCTCCTTGAAAAAGACCACCGAATGTGGTTGAAACTATAGTCGGAACCCTCTGACTTATTACGTGAGTAACTCCCGTGTTTTATACATTGATAATGTCTCAAAACCACGTCAGTTTTAACAACAAAAAGTCCTTGTGGACATCAATGGGGGAGCCTATGTCCGGCAATGGACGTCCTATGGCTGAGATGATGATGATGATGATGAAATATAAGCTTGAAAGTGGCTTCCATATCGTCGTATTTTGCTCATGTATTTTTTTCGGCAATTGGATATTGCCTTTTTCAATGTAAGTACTCTTATAATCGGGTCCTGTATTATTCTTTATTTTTATTCTCAAAAAAGGGGCTTTTTATACGTATGGTAATCCTTTTCTTATAGACTACTTCACAGAAAAGTGATAATCACTAGAATACATACATAGTAACATTAATGGCCACGTGCTAACTCTCACACGAGGCGGGTCTTGACTCAGTAAACTGTGGATCCTAGAACTGTTGACAAGATAACATAAAACAACATAATTAGTGCAACTCAAATTTAATCTGCCATTACAAAGTGCACTTTAACGTGTTAAAACATTTAACGTGGCCATATAAGTATTCGTGTGCTGTAATCTCCAAGCTGGAATGACATCTGCTATCTGGTAGATACTTTTAGTAACATTTTATTTGTCTGTACGGTCCAGTTTAGTGCAAGCAGATGTAGGTCTTACAGATAACTAATATGAAAACATGTTTTTTACTTCGACAATACAAGAGACTAATTGATTGGTATCATCATGGTGTGTATATGACTGGTCTGTTGGCGCAGTTGGTAGCACTCTGCCTTCTGAGCCGCTGGTCCCGGGTTCGATTCCCGGACAGGTCAAACATTTGTATGTATGAACATGTCTGTTTGACCTGTGTCTGGGTGTGTATATGTATATAAGTAAGCATATAAGTATATATCAGTCATCAGATTACCATAGTACAGGCTTTGCCTAGTTTGCGACCTGAAGACCTTGTGTAAATGTAGTCCGATGTAATAAAAAAAAATACTGGCGACGCAACTCGGCCTCGTGCGGGTAGGGCAAGTATTTAATAAATATTTAACTAAGTGTGTCACACTGAGAAGACTTTCCATGCTTCGAAAACTTTATCAAATCATTGTAATGTAACAAACCGACTAGGACTCACGTGGTAAACACTGGAAAATTACTCTCCGACCAGTTTCGAACTTATTTGCAGTTCTTCATCTGGGAGTTATGATCGTGCCAGGCGGCGAGCGCGAGCCTCAGCACGTAATACGATGGCACGATCATAACTCCCAGATGAAGAACTGCAAATAAGTTCGAAACTGGTCGGAGAGTAATTTTCCAGTGTTTACCACGTGAGTCCTAGTCGGTTTGTTACATTACATTTATCAAATCAGTTTAAAAAAAAAAAACATTAAACGTAGAAAGCAGACCCTGTACGTACAACTTGCAAGGTATCGCGCACCATGTCGTGGCGTTTATTTTTCTATATTCTCTAAAGCTTTTGCAGTCAAACTGTTGTATCTACCTAACTTTTTTTTCAACGGCCGATGCCTTCATATTCAAATAAAGTATTCATTACAATACTAATTACAATACTACAGCTACCACAAAAACATTTGAGCAATCCCTGGCTATTGTCAGCCTATAGATAACTCAAATGCTCTAACCCGCTACCAATTGGCAGTTTCCTCTATTCGGTTTATTTCAATAGAGAACTAGTATTAAGTAATAACAAGTGATAATTCTGTAATCATTACTTTGTTTACTATTTATAATATGATTTTACCCAGTACGACCACGAAAGATAATAACGTGTTTTGTGCTTGTGTGAAAATATCATTTGTTTGCATGAGTAGAAAGTTTTATCATAAAAATATTAGATATTCACGTAAACAAATGATATTTTATCTAATCTCATACTGAAATATAAAAATAAAAAATAAAAAACAGAACTTGAATGACAATTTTTATAGACAATAAATCGAAATAAATTTCACAACTTACATTAAGATATAACTGTTCGAAATGTTACTTTTTACTATTAAGATTAACTATATATGATATAACTATCTATGATATAACTATCTATGATATAACTATACAAGACAACTTCAGCTGGACCAAGGAGTTTGCAATGCAGTTTTTCTACATATAATATAGTATGTGGACGCGGAGCAACATGCGCATGCGCGACCTGCAAATGGATTTTAGCGCTAAACATTTAGAAACGAATGCAAACATATGCTGTAATTATGCGTAAATTTCATTTTCTATTTTCATCTATTTTATGTCATTAGTTATAGTATATGTATAAAACTGCACACAATCTGTTCTTAAAATCGTGTAATGCTATAATAAAAACTCGCCTACGGCTCGTTTTTTTAACTTTTGTATATTTTTGACAATATAATTTATCTCAATATCTTATTAGATATCATCATCATCTCAGCCATAGGACGTCCACTGCTCGACATAGGCCTCCCCCATTGATTTCCACAATGACCTGTTGGAAGCGGCCCGCATCTAGCCCTTGCCTGCGATCTTAGTCAGGTCGTCTGTCCACCTGGTCGGTGGCAGTCCTATGCTTTGCTTGCCAGTCCGTGGCCTCCATTCGAGAACTTTTCGGCCCCAACGGCTATCAGTTCTTCGAGCTATGTGCCCACTGCCACTTCAACTTGCTAATTCTTATTATATATCTTATCTCAATATTAGAAATAAAAAACAGTAAATTGTCATTTAATAAATTGTTTAATTATTATTTACAGAACAAATACTAACTATGTACATTAACAAATGGCGCTAAAAATGTAATCCCGCCCGCCTGCAGCTGTAGTTATACATCTATTTATATACGTGTAATGCAGCGAAGTCATTTGGGCGACCAAACTAAGTAATAAGTGGTAAATTACAATTTACGTTTTTCAAGTAAAACTTGATAGCTGAAGAAGCAAAATGTTATCAAACTACAAATTTTTAAACCACATCACCAGAGCTTTATTCAAAATAATATGGACCAAGAAGTTCCAGTTAATTTTATTTTTTTGTTTTTGTTATAATTTCATTGTAAATTCAAATCTAGCCTTTAGGCCAATAAATAAATTAAATTTTAACTTAAACTGCTAATTAGAGGACTAATAATAACAATTTAAAAAAACATATTATTTCAGTATCAACCTGCTCAAAATATTACTATTACCTGTATCAAATATGTACATTATCTCTTTAAATTGACACAATGAGTATTTATTTGCTTAAACAGAAAAAAGAAATTTAAAAATAACATCACAAGAAGGTAGATGCATTTTTCATGATAATAAAATGTAAATAAAAAAAAAATGACAACATATTCATTTAAAAAAAAAATAAAGACGACCGACTATTAAAATATTTCGGACGGAATGTAAACCATAACTAATGTATTTAGAATTTACTACGATAATTCACCAAATTGTATACATCTCATTTTACTATAGGACATTGATCTATTTTATCAGGCACACAATGCCCATTGTTATTACCGCAAACTGTTATAATTATAGCCAATCTTAGCCTTAAACCTTCTTTGTGCTACGTTAGGACCTTTAAGTTAGTCGGGTGTATGGTATCATTGTGTCTATATTCAGCTACCTACCATTTATTTTATTTATTTATTAACATTTACACAAGGTCTTAATTCTTTATATATTAATTCTCAATTCGTCACGATTTACACTACAAAAATGTTCATAAAACTTTCCTACTTCATAACTTTTAGCACTATATTCTTAAGCATTATTTTAAAGTAAATTTTTTTAAACGTTTAAGTATTAAAAGTCTATAGAAATGCAAACAAATGAAACTAATTAAATTCGAAATAGGAAAGAGCTTAAGTTAACTTTAACACATAATGGCAAGCTATAAGAAGTAATACAATTACAACATTATAAAACTAATCGAGAGCTCTCAAAAGATCTATCTTAACTTATGAGATCATTTTAACATATAGATAATTATATAAACACAGGTATTTATCACAACACACAAACTGAATCTTGTTGAAGCGTTAGTTTGATGCGATATCATATCAAAATACCACTTTCAATCGACGAAAGTATTTCAAATTTTCACCACGCATCAGGACAATACGCAAGCAATTGAGCCACTGAACACGGGCGCAAACAGCATTCATCTACGATTTGCCTTTTGATTCTTTCTTTTGAAAATAAGGCGGATCTCTTCCTTCGAAAATTTGAAAAGTTTTCTGTGGACTCCTCGCTTATGGGGATACTTCCTGTGCAAAGATCAAACACCAATGTAGATAATGATCTACTGCACATATCTGTCATCATTGAGCTTAGCGTTATCGACTCCACTTGTACCTTCGTCAGTATACACAAGGCGTAAAGTATCCATTGGAATTTTTGGATTGTGCGCAACATTTTTCTCGTAGTTCTTGCTTGACGATCGCAGAGAAAATGAAGCTTCCGTCTAAAGTATTACAGTGGTATAGCCGCAATAAATACAGCGATAACCTGTGTCAACGGTGTCTACAAAACAACATATTAAGTTCAAAACAACAAGCCGGAGGGCGCCATGTCAAGACGAGTCGGTAACGACTTGATATTTATAGAAATTTGATAACAAACACTTTTAGAGATTCGGCGTTGGTGTTCGAGGAACGTTGTCTAATTGGTATCTTATAACCGTATAATATAATTACTGGGTATAATACAAATATTGATTTCAAGTTCGTTCATCAAATAATGATAGGTAAGTATACTTAACATAAAAAAAATAAACTTAAAAAGTACTTACTTGAATACCAGCTAAAGTGTTGTGCAAATGACTCAATACATCACACAGTAAATAAAATGGTGTCGTCAAGTCATCTTTGGATGTTTAGGGAGTACTCTTCAAAAACATTTGTGAATCTGCCCATTAAATACCTGTTTTTGGAACACGGCACCATTGTGTTCGACAATAAGGGTTACCTGATGGACTTTTTTTTTTGTTCTTTTTTACATTCACACAAGGTCTCTAGGTCCCAAACTAGGCAGAGCCTGTGCTATGGTAACCTGATGACAGCGGCTCAGAAGGCAGAGTGCTACCAACTGCGCCAGCCGGCCAGTCGTTGTGGCCAGCGTAGTCTTTTTTTTTTTTTTTTTTTTTTTCTAACGGACTAATGCTGTTTGCCTCTACCGGCATTTACAGCTTCACCGGAGGGGAGCTTCACTGTGGCCAGCGTAGTGTTTTCGGGGTACCCAAGCTCTTCCAACCTGATATAATCAATGTGGTCCTAAGATATATATAAAAAGAGCTCCCATATCATGTAAGCGTTCTTTTGAAAATTTAAATAACGGTCACTGGTGCAGTTGTGACCGTGAAGTAGTTTGGTCGGTTAACTTCGCAAATTCAAGCTGTTCTACGAATGCATAGTTTTTTTTAACTAATTTACATAATTATTATTGTAATTAAAAAGACTACTGTACTGCTTGACCATAATAAACAAAAATTGAACTACCGAATGTGAGATATAATTGTATAAGTATCTTTACATTTGTGTAAATAAATAATATAATATTTGCATCAGTTAAAGAAATTTTGTTCTTATTTTGAATATCAGCTCAACGTTGGGAGTACCACTAATATTGTTCCACTATTGTACTTTGTAATAGTTTAAAAAAAAACATTCTTATGTATTTTATTTACTTCTAGATGACCCATCTCTTCCTTAAAATACAAAGCATATACTCTGTAATCTTAGCGTTATGATTTTTCTGTTTTATCACTTTTGACAAAATATGCCAATATTTAAACCCACAAAAAATGTTGCATAAACTTTTACTTGTTGTATTTACTTTATTGTTTTGTTTTTTTAATTGACTGAGACCTTTTTTTAATATAAACACTAATAACTAATTACAATGGTACAGATACTACAATAATATATGAGCAGTCCACTCCCGCTTCCAGTTGGCAGCGTGCCCAGAATGCAAGCAGCATTGCCACATTGAATTGCAATGCTGATTCATTGAGCCAAATATGTTTAGTTTTTTTTTAACTCATTACATATTTTATCAATACAATAAAGTGAACGTCAACCCATAGAAATTATATTATGTGAAAGCTTCATCGAGTTATACTGAGCGGTTCCGGAGTTAACTGACTCAGCTTCTTGAAGTCCAGTTAACACCCTACCCTGGGAATTTCACTGTCAATGTACTCGTATTTACGCCACGACGCTTGTGCGTGATCTCGCCAACTACTCAGCAATAGACTCGTATAATAATTAATTATAATGATGTGTATGATAATGATAAAAAATATCGCTGCAAAAACTTACGTAACATTACCTAATTATTGTTTTCAGATTGTCGTGAATCTCACACATTATTATTTATTACATATATATTTTATCCGGTTTTACTCACGTTTATAGTCGAGTATTTCGACCTAGGTTTCGGGCATGGCCAATACTCATAGTCGGGTGAATTTATGCTGCCAGATCACGGGGACCACTGTCAAATAATAACTAACATTCTAAACGACTTAGGTACGTCAAGTTTTGAAATAAACGCGGTTTATCGCGGCGAAAAGTTTGATTTTATTTCAAGCGTCCCCCTTCCACATATTCAGCCCAATAAAAAGGTGAATGAGCTAAAACTACTACCACTTATATTGCGATGCAATTTTACAAATGTATAATCAACTAAGATTACTAGATGAAAGACCTTAGTACGTAAGCTCTTTCCCGCGTGGGTAGGATCTAAAACTTGTGGCTCTAGAAGCGGAGACTAAACGCCGATGCTTAACATCACTTGAACAAGAGACAAGATTAAAATGTTTTCATTCATCATTATAAAAGCTATTCATATGATCCATTTTTATTATATCCTCCCTTCCTTTTGACTCCAATCCCGGCGGTCTTTTAATGACTTGACACAATAAAAAGGTATGATGATAGTATAATATGTACAGAAAACTCTTTGTTTGACTGGCCGGTTGGCGTAGTTGGTAGCTCGCTCGGGTCCCGGGTTCGATTCCCGGACATGTCAAACTTTTGTGTGTATGAACATGTCTGTTTGACCTGTGTCTGGGTGTGTGTATGTAAATAAATATATATATCAGTCATCAGGTTACCATAGTACAGGCTCTGCCTAATTTGGGACCTGAAGACCTTGTGTGAATATTACATTAAAAAAAAGCTAGAGAACCCTATTTAATATAAAGTGTACATTAATTGCTACATACTCTTAACACATTATACGAGATAACTACAGTGTTGTTTGTTTGTCCTAAATGGCCTAAATGTTGTGGAACGTAAGAGGTACAGAGATACTTTTAGTTTATGTGTAAATTTGTTTAATTCATGTCGAAATATTTATAGATTGGTTAGTACAAGTTATAATGAAATCATAGAGCATTGGGACAAAACTCCACAGCCGTTGAGAAACAGGTATGGCAGTATGGGCAATGCTTAAAAAAAGAAGGGCTTGCCCATTTGCTATTAGATTTTTATGACAATTTAAGTATTTTAGCTTATTTTGTTTTAAGTCCTACATATATCTATAAAACTTCAAAAGTACATGTAATGCTATAATATTTTCATTTCTAATTTTTTAGTAAAAACATATTTTGAAGCCACAAATTTTTTCCTCTATTAAAAATTCTCGAAAGACAAATGCCAAATTGAACAGTGTCTTACACCAAATTAAAAGAAATTAAAAAGTCTATGTGTTCCTTTGTCGATTATTATCGAAACAACGATTCTTTTAATGAAGCTAAATAATGATTTGGTTCATAATATGGGATAAGGTGAATTATGACAGCAATTGATTTAATTATCAGATTCACAATTTATAAGGGTAAGAAGGCCTTATTGTAATTATGGGCTAATGAGCTATGAGGGCATTGTGAACGGGCTCAGAGTCGCGCAACGAGCTATGGAGAGTGCTACGCTCGGGGTTTCTCTAAGCGAGCGAATCAGAAATAAGGAGATGCGTAGAAGAACGACAAAGCCCAGCGGATTAACAAGTTGAAGTAGCAGTGGGCAGGACATATAGCTCAAAGAACTGATTGCCGTTGGGGTCGAAAGGTTCTAGAATGGAGACCACGGACTGGTAATCGCAGCATAGAACGGCCATCGACAAGGCGAACAGACGACCTGACTAAGATCGCAGGTAATCAGATGGTAATGAAGCTGATTAAAAAAGGCTAAAATACCAATACCAACAAGTGTTGGTATTTTAGCCTAACAAGATGGCCTTTGCAAAAGAAAAACCTATTTATGTAGTTCCACAACATTAAATTTGAAATGTAACTAACTCTTTGACTTTTTAATATTATTATATTGTAATCTTTTCTTACATCAGCAATATGTATATACGCATTGTCAATGACCCCAAATGGTTTTTTTCCAAGTGCTATCATAATTTCATAGCTTTCTAACATCAAAACAAGTCTAAAGTCTAAAGCTAAAACCGGGTCGTGTTTCGATAACATTGTTTACTACATAAAGCACACATCCATCAAATCAGATATTATTAGCAAGCGTTATTCCAATGAAGGACACAAATCACGCTGTTTACTACATTTTGACACTCGTTGCTATTATTAATTGTACTTATCAATAATGACTAGCTGATGCTTGCAATGTTACTTGCGTAATTTCATTTAAGGTCACTCTATGTGAGAGTTAGCTCGGGGAAGTACTGCCACCATATCTTTACCTGCCACCAGGTGTTCGGTTATATATGTACACCCCTTATTGCCTTCTTATGTTCTTTAGTGCCTAGTCATCATTTCTTTCGCCATAGTACCCCGGTTTCTCATCCATCCCATTAGACTTCATCCAACTTCCAAATCTGACGGTTGTCTAAAAGTCAATTTTGTATTTTAATTTCTCTTTTTTAAAAGCTAATCTTCAATGACTCCTTACATTTGGTGGCAGCTTAAAGGGATAACAAAATTCCTCGGTAACCTCTTCAATCGTTAAAGTATTGACGCGAGTTCTGTGAGTGTGTGTGTAAAAGTGCCGTCGACCTTATTGTGAATATCCGGATATTATAAAAGAGCACCCGGTTTTCCGTATTCGACTCCCGTAAGAACCTATTGCAGCGCACTGTCCGTGCTGCAGCCGGTCTTTCACAACAGCAACTTGTCATACTCACTGTCACACAGACCCAGTGCTGAGACTGGTATAGACCGTCGGAAGAGCAACGCACACCCATCCGACGAATATCCAGTCCCGACAATTCGGCGGTCAACTACATTCTGCGGATTCCTATGTGGCACCTCACCTGCAGTGCAAGATATCAGAAGAAATGATAGCCTATGTTATAGCTCTTTCCGTACTCATGTAAGTGATTCTTGGTCATTGCAAATAAAACTTTTTTTACTACCATTTCATTTTATTGAAAACACTAGTAGTGCCCCGCGGTTTCACCTGCGCAGATAACAGTTTTTCCGCTACCTGTATTATCCCACGGGAACTATACTTTTCCAGGATTATCGGGGTAGTCTATGTATTAGTCCAGAGTCTAACCTATATCCATACCAAATTTCATCGAAATCGGTACCGCCGTTTTAGGGTGAAGGAGTAATAGCAATGTTTCATTTATTGCCTTACCCCACGGGAAGAGCAAATATTGCGATGAAAAGTAGCCTATGTATTAATCTAGGGTCTAAACTAACTCCATACAAAATTTCATCGAAAGCGGTGCAGCCGTTTAAGCGTGAATGAGTAAGAAACATATACACACTTACACACATTTATTTTTTATCACACTCAGACCCCGCACTAGGATTCCCTGTATCGCGGGAGGCATGGACACACACAATCACATCACACAAACATCCAAGACCCGGGACAAACATCTACACTCATCGCACAAATGTTTGCCCTTGCCGGGAATCGAACCCAGGGTCCCGGAGACATAGTAGTCACGTCACTGACACTAACCACTGCGCCACGGCGACCGTCATGCATGACATGACATGGCACGACACATGCATACAAACTTTCACGTTTATAATATTAGTGGGATTATAACGTATAACTGAAGTTTAAAATAGTGATATGTTGGACGAAAGATTGGATTGTATTGGCAATGGGCAGGGTACATATCTCGTAAATGTAAAACTGATCAAAGGCCTCTTGAATGGTGCCGCCAACAAGCGCAGCGATGGACTTAATCCAAATAAGGTGGATAGATGACCTGGAAATTTACCACGTGAGTCCTAGTCGGTTTGTTACATTACAATTATGGAAGAAACTCGCGATAGTTTTCAGACTCAGATAGATGACCTGACCAAGATGGAGTTGAATGGACGCGGACTACTTCCTATGTCCTATATTCAGCAGTATAGATGTCCTGCGGCTAAGATGATCATGATTGGTTTGTTAATTATAATGTATTAGAAAACAATTGAGTAGTATTGAAAAACATTGTGCTCACACGACTTGACTAGCAAATATTAATGTTGAAAAATCACATTTTAATATAATCAAAAGTGATAAGCATTATCACGTGCGGGTCAGGCATGTTATAGCCCGCGCATCACGCGTTGAAGATAGAAAAATATCAGTTCACATCGTATTAGTGTTTTTAAGATGTGGTATATAAATATAGTTAGTTATACTTGTTAAGGGCATAACAGGTGACGATGACATTACAGGGCTTCGCGGGTGTTCACAGGCAGAGAGGGCGGGACGAATCTTGATGCGTGTTGATATAATTTTTATATAAATATACAAATACTTAATAGATGACCTACGGGCTCAAATAATATTACAAATAACATTTTTATACATTTTAATTTTCGTTCTTCTGGTGTAAGACACATTTCAAGCACATTTGTCAGTATCGCTAGAATTTTTGATAATAAATAAAATATGGTCGCTCAAAAATATTTTTACTCATAAATAATTACCATACTAAATTAAAATTAGTTCTATCAAAATCAACTTTCATGGCCTGTTGCCATAAGTGGTGTTTAAAAAATTATTAGACAACTAGGATATTCAATAAAATAACCTGAAAATACACAAAATTGTCTATTTAGCAAATGGTAAAGCCTTAAGTAATTCTTACACCCTGCATTCCAAAAATACTTTCCCACATTTTAGTGTCACAAGTGTCGTCACCGCTTGATGTAGAGCGCAATATATTCTCACGACATTTCTGGCATGCACACTCGAGATAACAATGTACATATATATATGTATGTATATGTAACATATTATATATTGCACGTGTAATATGTTACAGAGGCGCGAAATGAACGGCGGTAAATGAAACAGGTGAGGGTGGAAGATATTGTGACATATCCTTTATATAAGCGTTATAATTCAAGTTTTGTGTGGGTATTTCTATGTATTTCGATTTGAATACAGGGGTTTAGACCGTGGTGGTACCGGCCTAGAATAGTACTCCCCCATCTCTTCCCGTGGGTGCCGTAAGAGTCGGCTAAGGGATAACGTACCAGGAGGTGGGCAGCAGCGCCTTCTGAGGATCGGAAATCATACTGCGCTCGCCAACCCGCCTGCCAAGCGTGGCGAGTATTGGCAAATCCCCCCTATATGGGGGAGGCATATATCCAGCAGTGGACGCACATGGCTGAGATAAAAAAAAAACAGGGGTTTGATCACCGCGTGGTGCGGCTAGTTATTCATTAATGTCTAAAAACTACAATTGATAAAGAACATGTTCATAAACATGTTTGTTCTGTCATAAGAGCGTGTGGATGGTAAAAGCCCTGCCTTACGTCTAATTTCCAACAAAGTCCTACTGACGACGTCTGCGTGGCTATTCGTTGAGCGCATTATTCCCTTAGTCGCCTTATCAAATATGGATATAGATAGGTTTATGTATCCCCGGGAAGACATGACTCTTAGTTTGTAATTGAGCAGGGCAAGATGGACAGACCAAGATCGTATACAGATAACTAATCAGTACTATGTGGTAGGTAGATTATAAACGAGTCGAATTATGAACGAGAAATTATAAAGTCATATCGATACATGTTAATAAGTTTATTTTGGCAAGGCAACAGTTTAAATTATCATTCACGTTCCGTTGCTAAGCGCAGTTGTTTGTTTATTTAACAAACACTGGCAGACGGGACTCTGGCACGATCGTAGACAACTATATATGTATATTATTGTATTTGTTATGCAGTTAAACTGTATCTCAATGTTTAATTAAATAATAGTTGTTGTTTTCATGCGCTCATACGGTTCCCATAAATTGATACTTTATTGCTGCAGTAAATAGTATTTTTATTTGCAGATAAAAATGTATACCTAGATAAACAATATTAAGTGCATCTTTCTCATGTCTATTTGTCACTACTGGTGTCAATCTTCAACCACGTTTTTTTCTTGTTTAGGGTTCCGTACCTCAAAAAGAACCCTTATGTGGAGACGGACAACAAAAAGATCCTAGCTTTGTTGTCCGTCCGCCTGTCTGTCAAGACCCTTTATCTCAGGGACACATTGAGGTATCGAGTTGAAATTAAAACGATATACAGGTCTATAGTATCTTGAAGCTGTGAAAATATCAACATATTTGTACGGAACCTTCGGTGGGCAAGTCCGACTCGCAATAGTTCGGTTTTTTATTTTTTATAGATCTACTATTTGACAACTATATTATAACATCATGATCAGTGACGATGTTGTCGATAGTTAAATCACGCTAGACGTAGAATTACTTTTAATTTTAGTTTTTACCTTACATTAGGAAAAGAATGACAGCACTTATGTCTATATATATGTGTAATCACAAGTACGGGACCCTATCTAAAGTATGACTCAACATGCTCGCAACATTTTTTTGTTATTTAATATTTGGTGACATTGGTTTTTATGCGCCGTTCTAAAAAAAACTTTACTACACCATAACCTCAAATGTTATATTCGCCTGATTTACATGAAAATGTTGTTGTGTTAGTTTATTGTTTTAATTATAGTTCTTGTTTCCAATTTGGGGAAGTTTAGAGGCGAGCGGAAAACCCCGCTGATGGACAAGTTCGTCGTTCCCCTTTATTTATCTCACTTTTACCATAGAATTTATAACAGCGCCTTTCACTGTTAATAATAACGGGAAGTTTAGAAAGTAAGAAGAAAGAAAACATATCTATTTGTTTCGGACATAGACAACACTACAATACACACACATAAGAATACATAAACATAATATTACTAATAGACATTAAAAATAAGCAAAGAATCAAAACAACGTTATTGTATTGCAGTGATACTGGATGCCAGAAATGAGTCCCTACTCAGCATATGCAAGGGTTTGACAAACCTCGCGCTGTTTTCAGTTGGAACTCGTCGACAGGCAGCACGAACGCAAGTGACTGATAAAAAAAAAAAAAATAAGCTTGGCGCCTGTCTTGCGCGAACGCACAAGAGAAGAAATAAATATATTCAATATACATATACTATTCCGTGACTGAACTGACTGAACGCAAACACGATGCTCTGTGCGCCACTATCAGTGTCAAAGAGTATGTAACTTGTAACCCTAACCTAAGACACCGAGTGGCTTTACGAACCATGTGGTGAGTTGAGTTGACACGTCATTACGCCACGTATGTACGTAATAGATTGATTAATTATCTTCATATCAAGGCCAGATTAAATTGAATTACGAACCTTGAAAATAAAGTACTAGCTGATTTATTTATACTTAATAAATAAATCAGCCAGTACTTTATTTTCAGACACTGATTTACTTTAAGCTCATATATAAAGTGTGAGGTTTGAGTCGTGTGGAATTATAAACTCGACCTTCACTACTATAATAATATATAATAAATATCCTGATAATAACGTTGATTATTGTATTAGTGACTATGTCGGTTTAACAACTTATTAGTATACATTGTAATTACCAAAGTAAGAAAAGTTAATACATTTTATTTTGCTTTAAATCTTTGCGTCATTGAACTGAAGTTTTTAATTCCAAGACGAAACCTTTTAAGACTTTAAATATAATTCTGTAGAGGACGATTTGTAAACTTTCAAGTTCCAAAATGGAAAACTTGTTAACTACCTGAGAATGGAATTACAAAAGGAACAAAGCGTGATACCGAAGATGTTAGCGTTGACTGTTCAGGATTGGTTGAAAACTTCTGACTTTATTTTCACAATTTCTCGTAAGTTCCAGTCAGTTTTAATAGCTTGGAAAACTTCTTTTTGTTTAATTTAAGTAAGTAAGCCAGCATGAACTCAACTACGTTCAACAAAATAAGCTGTGACCTTTGGTCGTGGATAGTGAAGCTTTTCGTATTTTCACTTATATAATATTGATACAATTTTCACCCATATAGATAATGGGATTTAATTTACATGCTATATTTTTCACTAACCACTTATATGTATACATTATGTAGATGATTCAAACATGTATCTTATAATTATTTAACATGTAAGTTACTGAAAATGTACTCTGCAACACTGTACTCGTGATTCATTTGTTTCTTATTCAAGAGTTTGCACTCGCCAGTTATACCTGTATACACAACTGATTTGTCAATCTATCGTTACGACAAAGAAATAATGAACAAACCGAAAACTGACAATCATTAATTCAAGTTGTTTTTCATGTTTTGTGGTGGCGAAGAATCTTAATAGTTTTTACACAAACATAATATTAGCTAATCAAATGTTGGATTATTTATGTACGCTTCTGATTACGCTTTGCTAAGATGGTTGTGATAATATAAAATCTTTATTGTAACGGTGCCACTGCTACAAGTATAACAAAAGGTATTCAAAAAGTTTACGCCCTTCGTAACAAAGTACATTTTAAGATGATATTTTTATGATGTCCCCTAGGACCGGCATTTTAATGAGGGCTTCGGAAGGGACCCCAAACGATGAGTTATTGTCATCTCTCAAATCCTGTTGATCACTGCGCAAAGTCTCACTTTGTCATTCAGAGTCATTTTTATAAAGCATGAAAAAGGTTTTTCTTTACGGCTTTTATCTTACGTTGAAGTTTTATTTTTTCGAGTAAGTATAGAATAATCATTCAAAATAATGCCCGTTAACATGATGAGTCCAATGGATTGCACCAACATTGCAATTCTACGGTACAAATTGCTATTGCTTGCCTGTCTTTTTGTAGTCCCGCCGATTGCAAAATTGTATGATCATTAAGTAACTAAAGTATTGTCCAAATTGTTGGTATTATGCTGTATTGATTAATATAATTTTCAAAAAATCCATCAGTATTAAACATTATAAATTATGTAGAAAATACTTATAATGTAAGAAAAATAAATAACTACCTATTTATTTAGAGAATTAGAATTGTAAACCGATTGGTTATAAAAAAAGTTAAACTCGCAAATATATACAAGATAAGATGCATGTAAATATATTATTATTATATAATATACCAGTTGACTCGCTCGCGGCTTCGCACGCGTACACTTCTGGTGTGTAGATACAGGGCAAAATTTCAGCAAAAATTCATCGGTGGCCAAGAATATACAGAACAATAAACCGGTAAAACAACTCGCACTTAGCAAAAAAAAAACATGCTAAACTTTAAATCCACAAGGAGAGAAAATGTTTTCATATACCTAACGCTTTTGTTTTCTCTTGCATGGGTTTTTTCTTTTTTTGTCCTGTTTAAATGTGCGTTCAATAGTCAGTCTCCTCTCCAAATGCATCGTCGAAAAAAGTTTCATTCTAAAATTTCAAACCATGAAGGCTTTATGTCAATTCAAAATATCTATTACTATACAACGGCCATTTCATACTTTAGCCCCTATCTATAACACACTGTATCACGCAGGCCCTTGATGCTTCATCGAAATAGAACTTTCTGTACTACTATATAAAATTAGTACATATAGTTAGACAAATATATATAGTTATAGGAGTAGGCAAGTACGTTACAAAAATAAAATCACTCTATATTTTAACTTACAAAAGATGGAATGTATGATGATTTTTAAATATTTTTTTTAACATTCACACAAAGTCTTCAGGTCCCAAACTAGGCAGAAATTGAAAGAGTGAATGCGGGAAATATGGTGTATGGAGCTTTACACTCGTATTCCTTTATGAGCAGCCAGCAGGTGTCCAGAAAGGCACGCTTGGCTGTACGCATAGAGGAGTGTTGGTTCCAATACTATCGTATTATAGTAGCGAAAGTTGGGCCTGATAGAAAAAGCATGTTAAATCATAATAAATGCAGTGGATATGGGTGACAGGGTACATAATAGGATAAGGAAATGTTGTGGTGCAAACGAAGAAGTAGTGACTAGGCTTAAGAAAAATATGTACAAATAGTTTGGTCCTGTAGAGAGAATGAATGAACGAAAGGAGATTGACTAAGCAGGTATACTATGGGTGAAGTTAATGGTATTAGTGTTGCTAGAAGGAGGCGTAGGCGAACGTTCCGAAATCAAATTGAGGAAGAGTACTTGACCTTGCTAGAATACTCCAAACTGACGCTCTTTTAGGAGAGGTCTGATGAGCGTGGATGAAGCGAAAGAAGTGTGTCGCGATCGTAGCAATTGGGAGGATGTAGTCTCTGCCTACCGAAGAGATATTATTTTATTATTGTTACAAACGAATTATAAGGTGTAATGCGCATTTGCGCAACACAACACAAGATTATTTAATAAGTACCTACGCTTGTAGGTCTCTCTACTTTTTATGTGACGTGTATGTTAATACCAATAAACTATGACTATGACTATGACTACCTTTACGAAAAAGTGGCGTGAATTTATGCGTGTATGTTTTAACTTGATGTATAAAAATGCAGAAACCTTATTTATTTTTAATAAAGATATAATGTGGTAAAGATGTATATTTTTATATTCCCCAGCATGAGAAAGATTCGTTTTCGTATTATTATATTATATATATTTATACGTAATTATATTATAATTATATATATATTATATTGTTAGGATCAGAAGTAGAAATATTTAAAAAAATATACAACACGCGTTCTCCCCAACCTCAAAACATCTTTGGTTTATTAATTGACCATTAAATCACAATTGAAATAGAAAGGCACATGAAGTTGATCACAAAATAACAAATAACGAGTCTGACACAAATGAACCATATAAAACAATTAGAAATACGTATGTCACTCACTAATCGCACCGAACAACAAACCAGCAGAGCTTCCGCACGCAGCCGAGGCCGAAGGAAATATGCGTCACTGGTCCGGCCCGCACTGGCTTTTATAGAGAATGTGCCTCTCCACTACTTCTAGGTTATGTTGGCAGCTAACACGGCCTCTCCTGACCTTCTGACGTCCTCGTCAGGTTCTTAGAGCTTCTTTGCTGCAAGAAGTCATCAGATTGACCTGAGTGTTTTCTCATCATCGTAAAATGTGTTGGCTCAGCCACTTTATCACTGGACTAGTAGTCAGTAATGCAGATGTTGATGCGATTTGGCTCACAACCCGTGAAGAATTCTGCACAGGCAGCTTGCGGCATCCATTCACCGCATTAGCAGTGTAGCAGTAGCAGCAACAGCGGCAGCGCCAGGGGCAGCGCCTGCAGCAGCGCCTCCGTTAGCGTCTGTGGCAGCGCCTGTGGCAACGCCTTTGGCAGCGCCTGCGGCAGCGGCAGTAGCAGTGGCAGCAGTGGCATCAACAGCGGCAGCAGCATCTGCCTAAGCTCCAACTCGTGCCGATGATGAGCGTGCACTTGACACCTATTCTCCATACCAAGCTAGCTGGTGTAGTAGAGCATTAGCTTACAGAATAACTATACCCTGGCTAGTGAGTCAACACTACAGGATGCAGCGACTTAACTGTGTTAACACTGCGCATTCATAAACTGTTTTCCACATTAGGTATAAGGTATGCGACTTGATTATTGGTCTACGCTCCCACGGCTTGACGATATAACAATATCGTCAACGTTGAGGCGGCTAGACAACAATATCAACGCTCTAACTAAGCATAGCATTAGTCCGGCTAGTAAAATCACTACGAGCAGTAACAACTTGGCGAATATTACTGTTCGGCTAGCGAAATACTACGGATGCAGCGACTTAACTATGTTAACGCTGCGCATTCATAAACTGTTTTCCACATTAGGTATAAGGTATGCGACTTGATTATTGGTCTACGCTCCCACGGCTTGACGATATAACAATATCGTCAACGTTGAGGCGGCTAGACAACAATATCAACGCTCTAACTAAGCATGGCATTAGTCCGGCTAGTAAAATCACTACGAGCAGTAACAACTTGGCGAATATTACTGTTCGGCTAGCGAAATACTACGGATGCAGCGTCTGGATAAGTGTCAACGTTAAGTCTGGCTAGCTAAACCGCTACAGACAACGGCTTGACAGTCATCAACGCAAGTTTGGCTAGTGAAACGTCACTACAAACTTTACTTACTGCATTACATACCGGCAGCTTAATTCTAAACTTTCAGACCGATTCATATGTACCGAAATGTATTCAAATCCTACACGCATTTCAAGTCAGCTTTGTATGAGCGCGTCTGCCAGGCCGGAGTCCACACACAGCATGCGCGGCCGCCAGGCTGATGCTCGCCTATCAGAAACTTGCATGTCGGAACTCTGCGGATTTAAGCAAACAACAAACACAAAATTTCTGTGCGGTATACACACGTGCCGGTTACTGTCACGCTTGAATAGATTGGTGTTCACGTCAGTGTATGCCTGAGACATCTAACTGAACCGTCCATCTTCCCGACTCGGCCGTACCTGACCCCGACTTGTCAGCCTCCCGAATAAGCTACTCGGCGGCTAGGAATATGGACTTCTCTGACAAATGAAGAACAATGAGAATCTAAGCGACTCAATTGAGTCCTCGCTCAATCGTATTTGAAACAGTAAAAATTTCAAGTCCAAATAAAATCACCCTTTTTTGGTTAAAGTGCCCGTACCTTATCGCACAGGTGCGTTTTCAATTTAAGAACACAAAAAAAAATACACCTGCATACATCTATATGAGGGTGTGTTTCAAATTGAGCTTTGAGCACAGAGAGCGTGCTTAAAGTAATTCCAAAAATGCACTGACAGCTGCACACAAAATGTATATGAGGTCATCCATGACGTCATCATCCTGTGATTAGAACGCTTACTAGTACGACGTAGAGCAGTGTGAGCGCTGTCAAACACATAGATAAATAACTATGCACTGAGAGTCAAACATCTGACTCATTATGAGAATCTGTCGAAAAATTGGTAGTTCGTCCACAAAAAATTAAAAACGTAATTTTATATATCAGAAAAAAAAACATGACCCATATAGTGCCCATGAAGTATGGAAGAGAATGATTTAATATGAATTTAATGGGAACTGACATTTAAAGAATTCGCGCGCATTCACACACAAAAAGCCGTTCCGATTTGCTTACGAGCGTCAGCACTGTCAGTACTAAATTCGTCTCGGAACAGCTAAATCCTTACGTACGAACGTGTGCACTGTGAGCCCAAATGGAAACGCAGCCTAAGACACAACAGTTGTAACAATACAAACAGGCTTTATTTACTGACTACATCATATTTGTGTATTGTGTACACGTTTAAGAATTTTTATTTCATCTAAGGCATTTGAGAGCCGAATAAGAATTTGACATTTCGAACGACTTCACAACTCTTTGTCATTGTGACAATAATGTTTTTATTTTAAAATTGTGACACAAAATGAAAACACTTTGAACGCGACCCTACAATCACACTATTGCGGGAACCAAACAAATTTAATTCACGTGCTAAACTGCAGGTAGTTTGAGAATCTGTTTTCTAATAAACAAAAACCAATTTCACTAAGTAATTATGTTCTTATCTGGTATTAAGGTAAGACACGGCTAGGTTACTCTCAAATGAACGCACCGTATTTGCATTGCCTTGCAATACATGAAGCCACAAGAATTTTTAGTGTGGTGAACGTGGTGGCTCTAAATACAAAATACTCGACCCATCTTCAACAGCATTTTATTATCTAATCGTATGTAGGATCGTATCTGATTTATGAATTCGGGATTCATACATTCATACAAACTCTTGAACTTAAAGTTCAACTCTTATACAAACACATGGTGATAGTTTTCACAAGTCTATTTCACATGCTACGTCCCTATGTTATGAAATAAAACTGTACTTCTAGTTCGCCACAAAACTCACACAAATTCAAACACGAAACATTTGGAACAAAAGAAAAACTAAAAGCCGATGTTTGAACCTCTTTCGTGGTAGGTATGTCAACAAGTTGCAAACATATTTTAGCACATATTATCACTTGTCAGATATCGCATCGCAATTTTGTCCAGTTTCTGTTACTTACACAAAGCCACAGTAAAAAGTGATTGATCAGGCGTCATGGTCTATACCAATCTGCTGAAATCATTGAAATACCTAACTAGCTATCAATAAAATAACCGTGCGGTATGCTTCTTACATAGTGACAGCCTGACAGGTTAAGGTAGATTTGATATTAAACATGACGTAGTGGCAGTTTATCATTAGCTCGGTCGCCAAAGATCTATATCACACTACAAGTAGGTACGTAGGTATAGTTAATGGACGCGCCTGCCGGTACCTACAACCTTTTTACTTTTTGTTAGAGAGATCATAACCTGCAATTTTCTCAAGTCGGCTTAGGATTCAATTCTAAAGGTAATTGCTGGCACGTGTCTGTTAGACTGCGATATCGATACGAGGTGTATGAAACATAAATTTATGGCGCAGACAATAACATTTACACACAAATCTCAGTATTCCATGGTTGGTGCGCGGTATATTTGGTTTATCTTAATCTGAGGGTACACGAAGGTACGAACACGATACAAATACGGGTCAAATATATTTTTACCTAATGATCTTACTTTGAATTATGTACGGTGGTAAGGTATGCGAATGAATCAAAGGTTCACTACGCTAAAACACATTCGTTCTTTACTACTTTTATAGGTATCGGTTATCTCGTGGATTACGATCGCGGGACACATCTTGGTCGCTTTGAACTATAAGTGTGTAAGTAATGACCTTCAAGTGTACATAATATGAGTACCATCAGTTCGCATTATTTCAAAAAGAACATAATCAGTATCAACGTTGTCTAGACACAAAAAGCTACGAAGTTTACGTAATTGATAAATGTTCGCGAACTCTTGCACTGGGACAATATCTATGACCCGGCCAAGGACACGCTCTATCGTCAGATTGATATAAATTGGGTTGGTCTCACCGGGTTAGCAAGTCGTTTAGCACATGGATGCTGCAACCTGGAGTGGTCACCGTGCTCGAAGCAGTCCGCGTAGACGAGACATTCCGGCGTCGTCGCCGTAGATGCAACGGCTCCTCCGCACGGTCCACCGAGGGACCCCGAGGCGCCCGCACGTCACCAACAATTACGTCATATGCAGGAGTACACCACCGACGCTAGCTTCCCCACGAACTCGTACACGCCGGGCACAATGCAAAAAGGCATAACACAAATCTATACAACACATACGAAGAAAATGTATGTTGAGGGTAGATGAATAGGTTATCTGATTAGTGCCTTTCGCTTGTTTCGTTTTAATTTTCTTCAAAACGGTCAGAACAGGTTAACAGAGACATAAGAAATAACCAAAACTACTTGTTTACACGGAGTCACCGATTACAAGCATTTTTGTAACATGTGGGCATGTGTGTCCTTTATCCCACTTCTGATGTTAGGATCAGAAGTAGAAATATTTAAAAAAATATACAACACGCGTTCTCCCCAACCTCAAAACATCTTTGGTTTATTAATTGACCATTAAATCACAATTGAAATAGAAAGGCACATGAAGTTGATCACAAAATAACAAATAACGAGTCTGACACAAATGAACCATATAAAACAATTAGAAATACGTATGTCACTCACTAATCGCACCGAACAACAAACCAGCAGAGCTTCCGCACGCAGCCGAGGCCGAAGGAAATATGCGTCACTGGTCCGGCCCGCACTGGCTTTTATAGAGAATGTGCCTCTCCACTACTTCTAGGTTATGTTGGCAGCTAACAATATTATATATTATTTCCACGTATTCTCGTCCCCTATTTCATCTACTTCAAGTTTTATTTTCGCAACAAAAAGTAGCATAATATATGTATGTATAGTTATGTATAGCTATGTCCTTTTCCAATCTATTTCCATACCAAGTTTTAGGTGTGAAATAGTTCAAAACCGACAGAGTTACGTTCACATTTATAAAACTAGTTAATATCATTTAGCTTTTATAGCGGAAAATCAAAATAAGGAGATTTGAATCACGATTCTTTTATAAAACTTTTAAGCTGTGATTTGTGTGTGGAGTCTTTTTTATACAGATTAAAAGTAAAAAAATCTATACTGCGTCGACTTATAGTTATTCCAGCCAGCTGTAGCGATATTTTTGTGCAATTTATGCCATATACATACATTACAAAAACTCCTCGAGTAGCTCCCACACGACTCGCGCGAATTTAACATATTATTAAGAAGCTGTATCCATCAAAATTAAATTATGTAATTATGTAGACAAATGACCGATTTCTCAAAAATTAATCCATTTTCATTGCGAATTTTCAAAACAACATTCGTCGGAAGTTACTCTACAAAGCATACATCAACAGTGAACAAACTTTACAGAAATTGATCGAATTTCGATGTACCCAGATCTTTACTCTTCTTCTATAGAAAGTAAGTTTGTTTCACCTTATTAGTGCAAAAATTGGCGAGATAAGAAAATTTGTCAGCCTTTTTTTGCTTATCAAATGGTCAGTGACAATGTGGAATAAATGGGATCACGCTTGACCTATAGTTGTAACTGGCTGTCAAGAACACATTGTGTGTTTAATGACAGTTTTTGAACTTGAGTTTGGTGGATTGCGAACCTCACTTTTGCTTTCACGGCCGGCGTTGCATGTTGTATGTATTGCTTTCGGGCTGTTTGGCCGTGGTCTAAATGAAAACTGATGCTACTTCAGTAGCAGAGAAGACGCCGCGAAGGAGAGTTCTACGCTCTTGTCGCCGCCCGGACCTGAACCACTGAAGATGTCGGCCGCAGTGATCGACGAAACGTCTGGAACACTAGTTTCATTTAGGCCACGGCCAAACAGCCCGGAAGCAATACATACAACATTTATTTATACCTACTCTATTTACACCCCGCGGTTTCACCCGCACTTACTGCGGTTATCCGCTACCTCAGTAACCTTATGGGAACCATACTTTTTCAGGACAGAAATTTGCTTATGTCTTTCTCGAAGGTCCCATCTTTATACCAAAATCGGTTCAGCGGCTTAGACATGAAAATGTAACAGACAGACAGAGCTACTTTTACGTATATATTATTCTTAGGTTTATATTGTATTACGGAGGAACCATCAACTTTTTCGGGATAGAAAGTAGCATATAAGTTAGTCCTGGGTCTATGGTACCTACATTACGAATTTCATTCAAATCAGTCAAACCGTTAAGGCGTAAAGAGGTAACAAACCCACATACAAACTTTCGCATTTATAATACACTAATAGAGCCCCGCGGTTACACCCGATTGCATTATGGTTTTCCCGCTACCTCAGTTATCCCACGGGAACTATGCTTTTTCCGGGATAAAAGTAGCCTATGTGTTAATCCAGGGCTTAAACTATCATACCAAATTTCATCGAAATCGGTGGAGCCGTTTGAGCGTGAAGAAGTAACAAACATACACACAAACTTTCGCATCTATAATATTAGTAGGATTATTAGGATAATAAATATAAGTGTGATTTTCATAAAACCATTTCCTCTAGAGAAGAAAACTCTACCCACCATCCCAGATTTGTACTGCGCTTGCCGTAATCTTACTAATAAAGTTTTGAGTTTATGTTTGGAAATGGAACGCTACTATTAAAATTTAAGCTTTTGCATGCCTGGAAATACCAACTGTGCAGCAGCACAATGCACCGAGGGAGTTCATATCAATAATAAAGTGTTATTTATATCCGTAATAAGGTCTCACTTTATTGTTATTGTAGTTCTGTTAACTGAACAAGTAACATATAATACAGCTACTTATACGCTTATATTATCATAGTGTAACCGCCACTATAAGTGAAACAATATAATGTATTTCCTGAGATTTGTAATTACAAGAGAAATGTCAATGTCAACTTTCATTTTCGTCACCATTTTGTCAACTGGCAAACTTCAATCTTGCCAAAACTATGGTGCAATTATAATTTTATAAACAGGAGTGCGGGTAATTTTAAGTTTATTTTATCCCCGGAATTTGGTAAACATAGTAGTTTGGTAATTTAAATAAATTTAGTAGTGTTATATAATTATATCGGTAGTGATTCTCTTGTTCATCTAAAATAAACTAAAATTCTTGAAAATAAGATATGTAAGATAAGTTCTTATATGGTTACATGGAAGTCCAAATTAGTATTATACTTATCAATAACAACACTAAAATTAGATGCTTTTATTGAAAGTAGTAGTAGTATTGTTTGGTAAAATAAGACGCACACTACACTAAAACACACTGAGTCAATCAAAAAATGTAGAACGGACACCATGAAAGCGTGAGTTAAAACGTCATTTAAGCCACCTTATGTATTCGTGCAAAAGTAGAAAAAAGATGGAGAGCCTTCAAAAGATAAGTATAATACTGAGAAATAAAAATGGAAAGCTTGAATAAACATTAAGTACGAGCACGCGAAGTGATCTGCATTGCCAAATTGCGAACCACAGAACTGTTGTGTATTCCGTGCCTGCTAGTTTAACATGTGACGTTTAGCCCCTCCCTCGCCTTCTTCACCCCTGCCTCGCCCGGTGGCAACTGGCCACGGTTTCCCTAAGTGATCTGTGGGTAATCAATGATATCGTGACCCCTCACCCTCACGATTATTATTTACTGTGTTGCTAGGAGGTGTTTGCGTTGATTAATTTCCGCCCATCACAAACCACAAGAATGTATCGTAAGTGTTGCGTGCCCAACTGTGTTAGCCGACGACAGGACGTTAAATTGCATAGGTTTCCTTTTAAAAAGGATTACGTGATCATTTCGCATTTCAACATTGTAATGATTTTTATAATGTAGTATAGAACATTTACTATGTTCATAAAATTGGCGTTAATATTCTTTACATAATCCTACAGAAGTTTCCTGGTCTAGCTACAATATTGAAAACTATTAGTGTGAAATGCAAAATGTGTCTTAATGCGTAGGTAATATGAGGTTCTTACCAATTCATGTATAATAATATCTATTGATAAACAGTACAAAAATTGTCACTCTTCGTCTGAGACAACCATGGCTCAAATGATTCTAAATAAGCTGTGCTAGCATTGCCTAGCCGCTTTGCACCAATCTCCCAATCACCCTGTAGATAAGAAGACCATCTGAAACCGTAGGATTCCCTGAGTGATCTGTGAGTACGAGTACTGTTACACGCATCAGAAGACCGACACCTGGAGAGATCCGTAAAAAATGGTTAAAAAATACTGCAAGTGAACCGGGACCCTGGGGTTCGAACCCGGCCAGGGTAAACATTTCTGTCATGAGCATAGATGTTAGGTCTTGGATGTTTGTGTAATGTGATTGTGTTATGTGTGGGAGTGGGAGTGTAATTACTTTTTTGTCGCGGAATGACTTCATGACTTATTTAAAACAAAGTGAAATCACGGAATAAGTATTAGTATCTCCCATTGTCGTACCAAATAATCACAAGATAACAAGTTACGTAAATACACTGCGGCATTTTCCTGATAACAATATAGTATCGCAATATAACATTGAGAATAGATTATTAATCACTTATCAGATATTTTGATCAATAATCTTTTTTATTCATTTTAAAATATTATAACACGTTACAGAGGGTAGTCAAATAGACATAAAATTACATAAATGATATATTCGATTGAGTGATTAGTGATGGATTTAAAAAATATGACGACTGGTTCTGTGAACACCTGTACGTATAAAAAGCTTTTTAAATTTAATACCTAGAAAATTTGTATAATTAATAACACTTTTTACAAACTCTTGAACTTTTTTAATTTATGTGTCTTAAATTTGCTGCGCCATAGTTAAACAAGTTTTATTTAGCAAAGAAGATTTGGTGTGCGTTCATGTGAGACACGTATGTTTGCTTCGTTTTTGTCATTAATTGGCTCTTATTTGTATAATGTTCGTATTCTTGGCAAAGTAATTGAAAAAGTGAAAATATACTGATACTCAAATAATTGTAATTATTTGAGCCGTTTACAATCGAGACGTTGGGTCTATAGAGACCGAAAACCCAAATAAAAAAAAATATCAAAGCGGCTAGTCGATTCAAGTACTAGTACTGTGACCAAAACTCTGGCATGTATCGTGTCACTATAGTCAGGATTGCAATTCAATGGGGCAATGCTGATAGAGTTTTGGCTACAGTGCTAATTATTCTCAGCTTTTAATATTTGGACTATCTATAGGTTCATAACAGCTAGTGGGATGCTCAAATATTATTTTAGTGTCTATAGTACACAGTACTCTTCCAATTTTCTTCGTTTACCTTCATTGCTGAAGGTCGTGATCCTCTCTAGAAATCACAGTCTCTCATGAACCGACGACGCCATCTATATCTATCGGTAGCAGCGTGTAGTGCTTCATAGTTTTTGCTGTCTAGAGTAGTGTGGTTTTCTTCTAGCCATCGTATTGGGATACGGCCTCTAGGCCGCTTCCCCTTAACCTTCCCAGTAATTATATAGTAGGTTTAACACTATAGTACAATACTATAGCTACTAGATTAAACAATAATGTTTTATTTAAATGCACAGATCTCTATATCGGTTGTAACTTAGAGATTACTTTCATGTGATGTGAGACTGATCTACAGCATGACCATCATGCTTCCGAAGAGTAAATGATACCATGGATGGCAGCAAGCCAGCCATGCTCTGGATTTTATATCGATGTTATTTTTACCGAAAACTCAATCCTTGGGTGGAAACCGAACAAGTTAATTTGACTTGATTGACAGTTGCCAACCACACCCATAGGCTATCATTTCTTCGAAATGCCCTCAAAGGTGGTGATACTGTTATTCACTCAAACTATCATAAATTATCGAAATTCCAAAACTCATATTCTGTTTACACTAATTCTCAAAGTTGCATGGCTGTTAACATTGCTAATTACACTACAAGAACAATTTTATTACTTTGCGCGTAGTTTAATGAGCACCAAATATAACGTCGAAATATAATTTAAGTATACGTTTTCGTAATTTGGTATCTTCTAGGCAGGCGTGAATCATCGTAGACCGCATCATCACTTAACATCAGGTGAGATAGTGGTCAAACGCCTGCCTATTGTGAATAAAAAAAAATATAAAAAAAAATTTTTTTAATAATTATCTAATTATCGGATTGTCATTAGTAAGTGTTCTACCAATTTGTACTGTATCGTAATTGTGTAAGATCTTTTTTTTATTTTACTCTATTTAAATTTAATAACTACTAATATGACTATAAAGTGTGTGCATCGTTTAAAGAGATGTTCAAGTAATTGACTATTTCCTGCAACAACTTGTGTCTAGACATCTGTTTGTTGTAAGCGACCGCGTCGCGGTTACCTAGTCTACCGGTCAGTCGCCTAGTCGCGGCCCTTACCCGCGACCTTGCAGCAAAAATAGACTCACCGCATTCTGTCGCCAACAAACTCCACCTAAAACATATCGCCCAGTCTTATCACTGAAAATGACTCTTCGATTACGCGCTAATCGCTTACCATCGAGTACCGATCGAAGAATGTACAATATGTTCTATGTTAACAAGCGTTTGGTGTTTCGATTTGTGTGAACGTTTCTATAATACTTCAGTATGTCCTCTACGTCGTCGCCAGCTGGGAAGAGAAGTTAGTTATTATTAGTGCAATATTTGTGGGTTACGTTTTGTTATTGGTGCGTGGCATATCTTGTGTTTGTATTGTGGTGGATGTTAACTGTGTTACCGTTAGTTGATTCAATTGGTAATGTATTGTTATTTGTTATCGGAAATGACTATCGGGTTTCAAATTTTACTCTACCACTGATTTACGCAATTACTGTTGACGTTCTTACATTTATTCTTTAAAACGTATGATCACTACTTTCAAACATTTTAAGATTTAGGTTCTAGGTTGATATAAATCTATGACTCTTAATGAACATTTTGCTGCATTTTACATTTTTGATCTAATCAAATTGTGTCTTATTTCCGCGAATTAATTTTATCAAAAGCTGTCAGAGGGTGATCGATATTATTGATAACAGGCACATTATGACACATTTTGTATCTTCTGTGATTTAGATTTTTATGTCAGTTGATATAACCTATGGAGCATTTGGTTACGCAATACTAGCCATACATTTACGGTTATTTTATATGGACATTTTTTGTCATGAAAGATACTTAGGACAATGCATTGCCTTTATTTATCATTAGGTCATCTGTCTCGGGTATCAATTCTACAAAACCCACTGTTCATAGTTAATGATTTTTTTTGCTATTCTACTTAGAGTAAAATAATTGTAATGGTTACACAAATCTAATTTCTACCTCAATGCATTTACCTGCAATCCGATCGCGATGCAATTGGTGCCACAGTACTAAGTTTATTTATGACTGTATCTGAATTACTATTGCGTTGTTTATGAATTGCTTGTCTTAATAAATAAGAGAATCGGCACCCTGACATCCAAATTCATTAGAATATTATAGACGTTACTGTACTGAGTCAAAACAAACAATGTACGACAATAGTATTTTCAATTGTAGATAATTCGACCAAAAGTTTAGTCAACATCATTACGCAAACGAAACACCTGTTGCCTACCGCTCTAATGTGACCGCAGTTCTATGACCTATTAATTATTCTGTGGCATTGTTCTAGATTAACTTACAGTTAATGAAAAGTAAGAACGCGTACGAGTACATTATTGTACGAAACACAGAATAACTATATAGTACTCTGAGCGTAGCAAATAGAATCCACCAAATAGAAGCAATAAAGCTTTGCTTTTCTCTTAGCAAAGGCAATAATGGTCATTCACATAGTTCATGTCAGCGTTGAAAGTAATTAAGGACATATCTCAAATATTTGAACTAATAAATTCTTAACAAAGTGGAAATCTGAATTCTGTGAGCTCCGTTCTTGTACTGGAATTTTTAATATCGGGTACCAGAACTCCTTCAACAATGACCATCGAATTTCTTTTGAAAGGGCGCTTTATTAAAATAAGTAGTGCCAAAGCAAGCGTTTAACGAGTAAAACGATAAGAAAATTGAATGAAAACCCCTGTTAGGAGGTTTTTCTTTTAGCAAAAACGTAATAACGAAAAGTGTAAAATTAATGTCATAATATTAATATAGGTGCTTGCGAAAAATACTATAAAATAGATCGATCTGTCATAAAGAAGGCTTGAACAAGTTCCTCGAGGCATCACTATCACTTGCGGTTTTCATTAAAGTTAGGTCAAAATTTAAAAATTTCTATTGGTTTCGATGATTCAAGCACGATTCTCAGTCAGACAAATGGAAGTCTCAGTATGAGTCATAATCTGTTGTTCTTTTGCATTCCAGTAGTTCTAAGCACGCTGTTAGAAACGGATCACTACGAGAGCTTGATCAAGGAGTTGACATGTACCAAGTGCAACAAATACATGAAGCCGCCCATCCACCTATGCGTGGATGGGCACAGCGTCTGTGGACCATGCTTCGAGAAGAGCTTTCAATGCCACGTATGCCAAGTAAGTAATTTCCATTTTATTCAAACTTTGACTCTCTCTTTGAGACCAAGCTTTTTTGTGCAATACTATGATGTAAAGTTTCTATAATGATTGGCTAGCTACGCCCCGCGGTTTCAACCGGGTCGCCTACGGTTTTCCCGATACCTCAGTTATCCCACGGGACCCATACTTTTCCAGCGCATAAAGTAGACTATGTGTATTTTGATATAGAGATAGATGAGACCCTGGAAAAGGTCCAAGGTCTCTCTCTATCTCTATACCAAATTTGATAAAATACCAAAATTCATATATTTATTATATAGATTACTAGATAGACTTATTATAGATTTTTGTTGTATCCTAGAGGAACCATCATTTTTTCGGGATAAAACGTAGCCAAATGCGGATTAACACCATTTTATTGTTAACTCAGGTTATGAGGTACCGACATTCCAAATTCCATTCAAATGTAATAAGGCGTTTAGGCGTGAAGAGGTCACAAACACACATAAATATATGAAGATGGCTGTGCACACTGCATGATAGCCTAAAATATTTTAAATTCGCGGGATTAACACTAAATATTGTTTTTTAATATCTTTTTGTTTAGGATTTCCGCAAAGTAACGCCTGATTCTATAAAATTTCAAAAAATAATCATCATCGGTTCATAAACGATGAAGTTATCTGCGAACAAACATATAAAATATGTATATGTACGGTCGAAATAAATCTCCACCTTTTTTGCAGTTGGTTAAGAAATAAGCAGAATTCTTAAAATTCTCTATTTAGCCAATGGATAATGTAAAAAGGCCTTAATGCCCCTAAATGTATTACATCAACGTAACATTTGTAAAGATTTGACGTCACGTTGTTGGCAACGATAATTAGTAACGTGTCGTCGTCAGTGTGGTTTGAGCAAACACAGCATCTGTTAAAACTTTTGCAGAACCCCACATCATAAATATAATTATCTATCTACCTTCAGTTTCACCTTCAGTTTCGCCTTCCGTTTTACCTTTAGTTCACCGTGAAAAAATAAATTCAGATAATGAATTATTATTTTGTCCCGACTGCTGTCATTCTACGGAGCTACCGTTCAATTTTCTCAACCAATAAATTCGGCTGCTAGTAAGACTTGAAGGCACGACTACAGAATACTGTCCTTTATAGAATACTATAGCTTAGTTGGCAAAGCCAAAGGACTGTATTCTGTAGTCGTGGGTTCAAGTTCCATTAATAATCGAATTTTTAGGTATACAAATTTTATTCTAGTTTCGTTTCAATTTTCAGAAAGAGTTTTCGCAAATCCGTCCCGCGGTGCTGGAGTCGTTGGCGAACAAAGTGCTCTTCCCTTGCACCAACGCCGGTTGCCCGAAGCACGCCACACTGGTATTGCTCGAGAAACACGCCCCACATTGCCAGTATCGGCTCATCAATTGTTTCATGGCTAGGGTTTATGGTAAGCACTTTGTTACAAAGAATCGTACTAATTTGATGACTTGAAATTGATCGTTCGCGGCAGAGATTTCTAATGTCACATCGCACTAATATTATAAAGGCGAAAGTTTGTATGTTTGTTACTCTTTCACGCTCAAACGGCTACACCGATTTTGATAAAATTTGGTATGGAGATAGTTTAAACCATTGACACATAGGCCGCTTTTATCCCGGAAAAAGTATAGTTCCCGTGGGATAATTGAGGTAACGGGAAAACCGTAACCCACGCGGGTGAAACCGCAGAGCGCTGCTAGTATCTTATAAAATACAAAATTGAAGAACTTATTTAAAATTAATATTTAACTTTGTCATTTAATTAAAAACAAGAATATATTCAACAAGCAACAGCATTGAATAATTATAGTATTGGTTCAATCTGGTGGAAATAAAGTAGTTTTAACAAAAACATTTTACCCGGACATTTTACGGAGTGGTGCGCAATGGAATCCAACAATTTGGAAACTCTTTGTTAATTATCATGATTGGCTTCATTAATTATCCACAATTTGTAATATATTTGGTTGAATTATTGTTGAAATTTATAAAGCTTTTTTAAAACTCATATATGGAATTACATCTTATCAAACTTGGATGAGTTAGATCATTTATTTAGAGTTGAAAGTTAATCGTTTTTTTTTTTGTTTATTTAATCACTATTTACAAGCATATGAGACTCAATATTAGAAGGATTTATATTAAGGTTAAGTCAAAATAAATCTTTTTTTTTTCTCATACAACACAAAAGACACAAAATGCATTGAAGCTGATTCAAGCACACCACAGCCTAAAATTACAATTACTTTTGTTTTCAATATTCTTAACCATTTATTGTTGTATGTTATGAATGACGGTAATTGTTGAGCGCATGAATTTGGAATGACAATTGGAACAAATTTGTTTATATTTATTTGTTTATCTACGGAACTAAAGTAATGATTACCGTTCCCCAGGAGAGTGCTCCTGGGAAGGTCGAGCTGGTGAGTGGATGGACCATTGCTTCGTGAACCACAAGGAAAGAGTAACCGACCTGCCATTCATCAGAGTCAAAGACCGCTGGGACGCCAAGAAAACAGAGCCCGTCCTGAACTACTTCCTTATGAGGTGCTATGAAAAGGTGTTCAATGTGTACCAAATTTATGACAAAAGAGGAGGTGAGTTGAATGAGGTTTTCTATGTCATAATACAAATTTTACGACTTTCTTATGCTTCCACGAAAAGTGAAAACTTGGATATGGTATTAATTGCGGCATCAATTCTACGAATTTTGTGAATCGAGTAAGGAATATGTTGACGCGCTTGTGGCAGAGATTTCCAGTGTGACCTTAGCCAATCAACTGCGTTAAATAACGTACTCCTTCTTCTTAAGATGGATGGGTGACCGCTATCAGCCTTTCTAACAGAGCGCTTTAATGCTTCAGAGGGCACGTTAAGCTCTCTGTCGCGGTTGTGGTCTGAGAATAACTGTTGTTAGGCAATATGACGGAGGCCATTGGGAATCCTGAAGACAACGACATTGTTTTTTTAAAGTTATTTAGCTTGCGTTCACTGCTGTCTCACATGAAGTTAAGACTAAGTCTAAGTGTAGCACGCAAACTGAAAAGGTATTTATTCTCTAGCCTCTTTACTAATCAGCATTGGCCATCGTGGCAGATAATGGCCAACACTTTTCTCCGAGAAGAAGACCGACAGTAGTTAGGATAGTATTGAGCTGATTATGCTACATGTATAAACTATGTGTATTAATTAAAAAACCGTTTTTACGCAAATTTTGTTTTCAAAATAATGTAATTAGAAAACTTTGTTGGTATTTTTTTACACACGAGTAGCCACTTCTCAAATTATAATAAGCCATAAGTTCATACAAGGCTGGAACATAATAGAGTATAGTAAATAATAGCAAATAATAATAGCAAATTAAGTTTAAAAACAAACTAGGCGTGGCCTGTATCTTGGGACTTCGATGTCGCATGTTGCATAGTACAGATTGGCATATTCACTAGTGCACAGTGATTCTATTACATTTTTCTATTCATATTTCAATGGCTTGAGGTTCTGGTGAAGGTGCCACCATTATCAAATTTCCAGTTTGGTAGGTAGGGTGCTTTTGAATACCCGCCTGGCTAGCTACAACCCTCAAGCTAGAAACACTGTCACCAAATACATAAGTGTGTTCAGGCAGTCCTTGAGAACCAGTAAACATTCTAGGTCTAACGTTATCTAGCATGATCACATCGTCACTGGCCATCAAGTGAGATATGGATCAAATCAGCTAGATCTACAACATATTAAAAAAAATAAACAAAAAATATTCTCTTTCAGGAAGAATGATGTGGACTGTTCTCGTGAATGACGACAATGCGGAAGGTTATTACTTCGAAATCGATATATACCTGCCCAATTTCCCCAGCAAAAGGATTGTTTACAGGTAAAATATCCTATTACGTAAACAAACAAGTCTTTGAGAACTTTACTTGAGTATCTTTAGAATGTCAGTCTCGACATCATGGTTTTACGCAAATTACGTGGGCTGTTCCAACAATAATTACGAAAAGTGAAATGAAAACTAGTTTCCAGAAGAAAGAGGTTGTATTTATTATGTGGTACAATTGCATTCTGGTATAAATTTGAGATCTGTGTACCCATTAATACTATACTGTAGGTAGCACAAAACTAGTAAAAACGATAATTAATTAACAATATAGGCGCAATGTATTCAGTAAAATTGATGAAATAGTTGAGTCCTCACCAACGGCTTGAACATCCGGTAAAGACCGTTATCAAATTCACAGCAAGGTGAACCGGTACATTCCAGTACCTGCATGCCTACCTTACAACCTAAAACACTCAGCGTGTTCAGCAGCAGTGTTTGAGTTACGCTTACGAACTTAAAACATTCTAGGTCTAGCGGGATACACCTTCAAACAAATGAGATTGTCAAACCCTTGGACTATAAATGATGAAAGAAACGGTCGCACTAAGGCTGCATATATAAAACTATGCTTATTCACACCTAAACAAGCTATTTTACAAAATATTTTGTTGGTCATGGCTCAGGAATGTCCAAAAGTTTACACGAGTCTCGCCTCTGACGACTCATGACAACTAAAGTATGTCTTCGGCTCAGAAAACCTATTCTCTCTAGCAAAACAGGCAGAAATATGCGGAGCTGATAGCCAACCTCCAATAGTAGAGATACACGGAAAGAAGAAGAAGTATTTGTATCTCTCCTGAATAACTCAGGCACTACTTGTTACACATTTCTAGGAGGAACGAGAGTAGATCATCGTAGTCGTATTGTATAAAAGCCGTTTTTCTGAAGAAGCCGAGATATTTCTAGCGTGAATCTCCTGCTTGTAAATGATACCATATCGCTTACGAACTTTGTTGAAAATATTTATTTCTCTTGGGAGCATACAAATTTTATTGTGCAATTTGGAAAAAAGTTTTGGTCGTTTACAATGTTTTTTTCTCGCGTCGTGTTATAATTTTTGAATTTATTTGACTGTTCGCTCGTATTTTCGTACTTCACAAGTTATATTTTTTATTGGATTATTTTTGCATATAAGCAGCATTGAATTTTTATCTAATAATAATAAGCATATGTATTATAATTTCCTTTGTTACTCCTAAGTTACTAACTTTTACAATACATCAAATCCTAGTTGGGTCTTGATATTTTAGTGAAAAGACCCCTAATAATAGAATGAGTACGTGTAGTAGTGTAGTACGAGTAGTGATTTTTATGTTCATAATTAGGGTACACGGTTGGTGGGTCCTAAAACCCTCATGCTTAAAAATCTCTCACTAAGAAGTTCCTGCAGGCATCACAAGATTATATACGTACCTTCGTCGATATTTATTATACGTACCTTCAATTTAATCCTTATCCTTTTTGATCTGTAATAGAAACTAAATGAGATAGTGAAGTAACGTTTCTGTTTTTGTTGCAGGCGCCCTTGTAAATGTGAGAAGGACGCCGATTTCCTAGAACACACACAAAACGTGTACATTCCAGTTGAAAATGTTTTCTCTATGCTGGACGGTGATGAGACTATGAATTTTATTGTAAGAATCGGTAAGAATCATTATTCATTTTATATCATGTATTTAGTTGAAACAGGGCTTACTCACTATGGCAACATTTTCGTCTCATAACGGCGTAAGATTTTGACAGCTTGAATAGTCTGCTATTTTCGATTCGTCAATTTTACAGCTCGTCATTTTCCATAGTCAGTTAGCACATAAAATGTCAAATGCCCTAACGCATTTTAGATAAGATAATAATTAACGGTCAGTTACTATAAAACTGATATAAACACGAAATTACCAACTATAACACACTAAGAAACGTGTAATATGGCCGTGTCATGTTTTGTATCATTTATTTTTCATTATTAAAAAATAATGAAAAATAACCCGCTCGCGGGTTGGCGAGCGCATTATGTTGATTTTATCCGCAGAGGGCGCTGCTGCCCACCTTCTTGTACGTGATCTCTTAGCCGACTCTTACGGCACCCACGGGTAGTTTTAGGAGATACAACTCTAGGCCGGTACCCCCCGGCACGGTAGACGAAATAATTATGCTTATATTTATTGGAATGTTTTTTATTTTTAAATAAATTTTCTTTATTATTACAGGTGAAGTAGAAAATCTACCACTGTTAGATACACCGACGGAAAGTGAGAGCTTAATTCTGTTGGCCAATGATGAAGAAAAACAATAATGTATTAAAATGTATTTAATACAATCGTATTTTATTTTTTTGCGATGGAGTGGCCATCGTTATTAGCTCAAAAGATTTTAATATAGGTCATTATGAGAAATGCTGATCCGGCGCTTCTGATCTACAAATGACTTCTTCTCAGTCGTTAAGCTCTTGACAGAACGGTCGTGGTCGTCATGTCAGTGAGTAGGAAGAGCAGGTGTTAAGCGTCACACGATGTCACGTCATCTTTTTCTATTAGGTCATCCTAGTGCACTCTTGTGTGGGGGCGCCCATCGCGCCAATTTTATCTGATCGGCCCATCGCATGGGTGAACATTAGCGTGGTTTCCTTGGACGACAAGATGTTCTATGGACTGGCTGTTTTGCCCCAAGATTTGTCCAGATGTACAAATGGAACATGCAGATAAATTATTAAATCAAGTTTGAGTTTGAATTATACCTAACGTATTAATTTTGACCCAATTTTTCACCGCGAGATATATCTCAAAGTAGATACAACAAGAGATTATTTGTATTAATATTACCTACATTACCTATTGTTCAGACATGTTTTGAATCCTAACAAGGAAATATTTTCGATTCTTTGGTTATAATATAAATATTCCATACACAAATATAAATATAATTGGAGTTTTCCTAGACAAATATCTTATACAACAATCTTTTTAAGCATAATGTTATACATGTACCATAATACCATTAGGGCCGTTATTAATGGCGAATGGAAATCTACGAAATAGTTGATCGTGAACACACAAATATTGTAAAGGCGAAAGTTTGTCGTTTGTTGTCTGTTTGTTACTCTTTCACACAGAAAAAGCTAAACGGAACCTGGAATAACACAAGGCTACTTTCCCGAGGAAAATATTGACTGTTCACACGGAATAAGATACAAAAACCGTTTAAACCATTTCACCGCGGGTAAAACCGCGGGGCACAGTGAGCGTCCGTCAGCTAAACAGCCGACGCTCCTACCGCTGAGGCATCGCAGCTTCAATGTTATATAGTGTTCCATACATTCGCCTCCAAGTCTGTCTTGTTGTCCTGAAATTATATAAATAATATTGTGCGTTATGTAAAATACTAATTAGTATATAGATTATATTAAAGAAGTTACAGATTATAAAATATGAAAACAAAATATTATGACCGCATAAAGTTCATCCGAATCGTGAAATACTTTTTATTACACTAAAATAAACTCAATATTCAGTTATACAGTACATTGCTACATTATAAGATTTTTCAATGTTTACACATTAATTTTTCGATATTTCAGATGTGGAAGCCATCTATTTTCCTAAGCATCTTGGTACGTGTGTATATTACACCAAACGTCTCCGAAAGTACCAGTATATAAGGGATGGAAAGTTTTACAAAAAAAATAACATATAAAGTTTATTATTACTCTGAACCGATGGTTAGAAATAAAAGTTCACTGTAATTCTTAGACGGATAGCAAAAAACGCAGGTGAAAATGCGAAGCGCAACTAGCAAGTAGTAAAGTTTATTAGATTGCTGAGATGTTATTTCCTGTGAGGATATCCTCTTGGAGACTTGTTAAGAAGTACAGAGTAACATTCCTTTCCAGGAAGAGAGATATCTATTTTTCGACTGTCTCCGAGGAATGGTGCATTGAAACTAAGATCCACTTTAAAGCTTAACTCCGATATTAAAATACATTTTTCTCGTACAGCTATCCAATCAAGACACAAAGCTCGTATCACGCGAGCGCTGCTTCGGGAAATGGCTAGTACGAAATAAATTGCTTCATTGATTTTCCAATTTAATTATCTGTGGAAAACGTCTGGCGTCTTAATTAAAAAATTTAAGGTGCTTCTCGTTAACTTTAATTAAGTGCGATGTTGATAATACCAGTAAGAGGATTTTATTTTAAATGCATGAAAAAATTAATAATAATTTCTTTGTTATTAGTTTGTATAAATAAGAGATTTGAAGCATTCGATTTCAATGACATGTTTGTATAACACACCCTGAAAAATTCGTTTTATGCGTTAGTTTTTACATTGTGAACTGGACTCATTGAATGATCAATCGATCAACGTTCAGCCAAAACAGCTGGTACTATAACATGAAATTTAGCAAAAAGGTCTTTAAGCCCTGAAGAAAACTACCTAATAGTCATGGATAATACAATTCTGATTCATAACTTATCTCTGTTCTGAATACTAAACAAATGCGTATTTGTTCAGTTTTTTCACCTCTTTACGCCTTAATGGCTAACAAGCTGTTGATAAAATTAAATCTCGTTAGGTTTGAATTAAATTCTTAACCAAATAAAATGGATGAACACAACTACTACTTTTTATCCCAAAAAATTGATGAGTCCCCAGGGTTACAAGAAAACCCTAATTCTGATGAGTTTTGTGGACCTTAGAGAAGGTATAGACTACTTTTATCCCAGATAAAGTATGGTTCCGGTGGGATAACTACATAAGGTTGCGGGAAAACCGTAGTCAATTCAGGCAAATCCGCTAGGCGCAGTAGCTACTCTATAATTCCGAAACAGTCATCTCAACCCTAACATCGCCATTTCTAATGCATGTTTTATGTTTATGTGTCTATGGACACGCGTGCAAATAACATTTCTCAGATTAACAGGTCTCACAATATGAACTATATTCACCTAATTAGAGTAATTTTGTCAAACTAGTCCGATCTCCTAGTAAAAATCACTCAGCCTATGTGCTTATGAATAAGGCTTTAAACCTTAGTATGTAATACTTATTTAAATATAATTAAGGTATCTTCGCCATGAACGAAGTTAGCAAATATTTCAGCTAGAGGTTCAGTTAGCAATAAGGTTTTTCAGATTAATAGTTGGTCACGTAAAACAATTAATATTTATATAAACAGTAATAAATATAGTTTAAATTTTGTTCATGCGAACAAATACTACATTTTATAAACTAAGCGAAAAAACAATGTTCTGCAGATTATTAAAGGCTAATTTGCTAACAATTGCAATCAGACATCAGATAGGCTCTGGTGTTTACAGATAAATATGGGGTGGGACAAATTCTAAAGCGTGTTGATTTCAAATTTTAACTTTGACGTAAGAACTTAAAACAATATTCTTTTTCCCTTTTTTAGGTTTTTAATTAATTTCTACTGGTGTAAGAGACAGTTCAAGCGCATTTCTCGGTACAGCGACAATTTTTGATAAAGGAAAAATATGGTCCATAGAAAATTTATTTCACTAAATACTCGTTCAGTTTAGAGTAGTAGTAGTAGTAATCAAGTTTAGATCGTTTATAATTAATGTTTATGAACTATTCTCATTTGAGATTATTTTTCAAAATTTATTACACATGTAGGACTTTCAACAAAATAAGCTGAAAAGACTCAAAATTGTCTATTTAGGCATTTATAAAGCCTCATTTTTATCAATTCCGGTTAGAAACAACCATTTAACAACAATGGCAGTTTTAACAGCCAATACCTAACGTATTTTACATTTTATGGATCAACTCTGAAACCAAACACCATATTCACTGAAATAAAAATAAATAGGTGTTTGAATCGATCTCACACAAGCCATTTACCTTTAGCTGTACGATAGGAAATGATGATTGAAAATGGGACATAGCAAAATATTCCTTTGAAAACTATTCATTCTTCCTCCAGACTTCATTTGCGAAGCGGTTCCTTTTTTCGCGCTGCATATTGTTTTGAATAGCAAACGTTTTACGCTTGTAACTACGAAAGGCTCGATCCTTTATATTATGGAAACAAGTATGGAAGTGTGGCCTAAATAAACAAATAGATATGGAAATTGAACTATTTCGCATGTATACAAATATTTAGAGGGATTCCCAGAGGGCGAAGGATGTGAGTTTCTTATGATCTAGTTTAGGGTTTTCATTTACCACATGATTTTACACCGTCACCAAGTGGAAGGTGGGCAGTAGCAGAATCCTGATGGCATTAAATCGGTTGTAAGCGTAAAAAGAAGGTTATTACTTAGAGTTTAGAGCTTAGAGCTTTTAGCTTAGAGTCTATGGTTTTTTTGCTTTAACATCATGCTAGGCGGAACTTACGTTTAAATTTTTGGAAAAAAAAAATATACTAGTGGGATTTGAAAGCACTCCATCAGCCATTGGTAGTGATTATCTATTTCAACTAAACTAAATTCAAATTATGTAAAATATGATATTATTTAAGATAATGGTTACGACAAAGTCCATTATGACACTTATCCATAACAGCACTAAAATTATATATTATATTTATTAAAATTGCGGGTAGGTTTAAGTAAAATAAGTCGCTACTTATTTGGTTCTAACTAAAACTACACGCAATTGGCAAGCAATTGAGTAGAACCCGTCTAATATAAAGGGTATCATTAATTTGGCTGGCCGGTTGGCGCAGTTGGTAGCACTCTGCTTTCTGAGCCGCTGGTCCCGGATTCGATTCCCGGACAGGTCAAACATTTGTGTGTATGAACATGTCTGTTTGTCCTGTGTCTGGGTGGGTATATGTATGTAAATATATATCTCAGTCATCAGGTTACCATAGCACAGGCTCTGCCTAGTTTGGGACCTGAAGACCTTGTGTGAATGTTAATAAAGGAAAAAAAAATATGGAGTTATACGAATTTGAATTTAAGCGTAAATACAATACGACCTATTATTTCTTTTGAATAAATTTAGCGAATTTTAGCTAGTTCGAGTGATTAACAGTATTAGACCCATTATGTTAGTACTGATCATGTATTTAAGTCAAAAACGGAGCGTTGCAGTAAGTAGATTTCGGTGCCGTATGGAAACTGAGTGATTTCCTGGCGAAGATAGGATTGGCTATCCTCTCTAGTGTACAAAATAAAAAGGGTCAGTACATAAAGTGTAGAGAAAAACAGCTACCGTAACTCCAGTTCAGCTTTAACAAAGATTAAAATCATTCCCTCGATGCGGACCCGAAAATAAAAATCACTATAAAAAAATTGTATCATGACTACAAAGTATGCTTGCCTGGTACCAAAGCCATTATTGCCATGCGAGTAAGATTGATGTAGTCTCCAGATAGGAATCCCACGCATTAGAACAGCACATAAGATTGTTTGACTTTAAAGCACTCTTTCTTAAAGTGCGCGATAATGCTCTTTTGTGGGCGCTAGAGACTTGTCGCTTGGCGAGCTTAAGGGACCCAGAAAAAAAGCACATAGTAATTAAATGAATTAAGGTAATGAATGTCATTGTGATTAGTCATATGTGCCACATCTGCTGAGGTAGTGTAAAAAAAATGGAAATGTATTAAAATATTCGAATATCAAAGTGGCCGGTAGATGAAATAAGTTTGAGAACCACTGCTTTAAAGCGTCTCTGTTAGTTTGAAAGATTCATTCATCGCTTATCTTTGCGAGTCGTCAAACTGTAGCATTTGTTGCAATTAAGTCGTGGTAAAGTAACTACTAACACACATAAAAAGACAGCTTTGCAGAAAATTCAAGTGTTGTAATCTGAAATAATTGCATTAAAAACATCTGGTGTAGTAAAAATATAAATGAACAACATTTCCACGTTTCAGTGGTCGACTTTCATAGATATTAAATAAATTCACAGAGTCACGTTTAATTGGCATATTGTACAAAAACCGTTTTGTGTCGCTGGAAATCATACCGTAAATCATGCCACAGAATTATGGGAGCATGAAATTTATTACTTTAGCGTCCGCTTGCAAATTTTCGACGCTTTGTAATTTTCTATACAATACTTTGTTTTTAAAATTACAACTGTTGTGCCATTTATGTCCAAAACAGGGGAAGATGGCTTACATTTGTAAGAGAAAAGATCATGCATGGGGGTGGTCACGACCCTCAGACATGAGGAATACGACTCAAGGAGGAGGCCATTTATGTGCGTAGATATTCGAACACCTATAGACGTTACCTGTTACTAAAATTCTCAGTAATGCAGTTTACAATCAAGTTAGAAAAGAATAGTCCGGTCAAAATAGACATTCACCGCTGCATAAATTCCCAAGAAGCTGAAAATATACAAAAACGTTAAGAATAGCATTGTAACGATAGGAATAGTGAAAAGTCCCCATCGAGCCCATGTGTCCAAAAAAAATTGTACAAGGTCGAAGTTCGCAAAAATAGGTTTGTTGTTTTTTTAGCGAAACGGTTAGTTTTATGATAAAAATAACTCAAACAAGATGAATTACAAAATTTTGCTAACACCTTTTTTACGAAGAATCAATATTTCAGAGAAAAAGTGACTCTAAAATGTACTAAGGTTGTATTACATCATAATAAGTACTCGTTTCCACTCCACCTGTGAGCTACAGGCTACAGTACTTGACGCGTTTTTTTAACGAGATTTCACCATCAGCCAGCACGTCTGCTTGTTTGCCCCCTAATTATTCAAACGGATCTCTAAATAAAGCTTGATATGAATTTAAAAAACCGTTATCGGTTAAGTTTAAATTCACCAGCTTGTAATAACTCAAATTATATTGTCCCTGCCACCAAAGAGGTTATGCCTAGGTTAAAAATATGAATTGTATGGTAAGTGTACAGCGGCAAATTTACTGTCTCCAATTTACTTCTAAAAGTAATATCCTTGCTGTCACTTCCCTAACCTCACACCTCCAGGTGGCTGGCTTTCCCTTGACGTCTCATCGTTCCCCCAGAATTAATTCTGCCAAAATTAACTTCGAGTACACCTTCACCAGTTTACAGGCAACAGTTTGTTCTTATTACGTAACCGCAATTGTTATAACGTCTGACAAAATTAAATTTTGTGCCATTAGAGCCTTGGGAATCTCTGAATTTCATGTAGTGTCGGTTACCGTTTCTTACGAAGTTGCACGGTAGCCGCTTTCTATAAACCGCACAGAGTAGATGGAAAGAAAAGGACTTTAAGAGGGAGGAAATGAGAGGTACTGTAATATATTGCTACATCCTAGACAACGTCATCAGTTAACATCAGGTGAGACAGTTGTCAAACGCCAGCTTAAAATAAGTAAAAAAATTGGTTGTCTGTAAAGTCGGTTTACGGACGATAGATTTACGTGATAACGACATAATCATGTATGACTTTGATTTTGACTTTGACTTTGACTTTATTATTTAAGTGATAACGACATAATCATGTATGACTTTGACTTTGACTTTGACTTTGACTTTGAGTTTGAGTTTGACTTTGACTGTGACTTTGACCTTGACCTTGACCTTGACCTTGACCTTCACCTTGACCTTGACCTTGACTTTCACTTTGATTACATTATCTAGATCTAGATAAAACTCAGGTGGAACGTTACGCGGAACGTTACTATTTTTCATTTTGGCATTCATCAATTTATAAAACGTTATCACGTCAAAAACTCTATATATGCCTTTCATATTATTTTATTGTTTAAGTCGTAACAGTGTTTCTAACTGATTTTTATTAACGGTGACGTCGACGTAAATTTCATGCAAATCCGTTTAGCCATTTCATCGTGAATGAGTGACAAACATACAAACGAAAAACAAAGTTTCGACGTTGTAAAAATAGTGTGATAAATAATAATTTACTCTCTGAATATGGGCGTTTTGAGCAGGCTCAAAGGGTGCTTGGGTCTGAACAGCGTCGCCTACACTACACTACACTACACAGTGCACCGTGTGACGCTCAGTCCTGCGAGCTACCATACAAGCCATAGCCGACAACACCCTGCGCTCTTTTCCCCATATAAAAGTCATCTGGAAGCGCTCAGTGACCCAAAATCCCAGAAAATGGCTGGAACCTCATTGAATTATTAACACATAAATTTAAAAAGCACCCACTTTAGCCGTAAATACGTAATTATATTCGTAAAATAAGTAATTTCCTCTCATTTTTCTTATTAATTCTAAGACTAAATCCGATCAGGGCCAGACTCGCAACTTCATAATTAAATTAAGACGAATCCCGCGGGAATGATCAATCGTATCCCTTAAGATTATTATGAAGCTGCGAAGAAACCTATTAATTAAAAGACAGATCGCCCGCCAAATATAATTAAACTTCGGAAATTGTCTTTTTTATGTTCTGATATAAAACTTAATTAAGTATATCATCTCTTATTAAGGGTTTTGCTAGAAATAGGGAATCTAACATCTCTTCATTACTTACTTCATGACTATTTGAAGCGATTATAGCTCAGTGGCTGTCAAACTGACGGACGCTGGTTCAATACCCATCAGTAGCTTGAGCTTCCGGTAAATGTAACACCGTTATATAACTCCCAGCCTGGTGGTAGGGTACTTTAGATTAGTCGCCTGGCTCATAGTGTGTTCAGGCAGCACTACTTGAGAGCCAGCGAGTATTCTAGGTCTAGCGTGATAACATCTTCGACCACATCGTCACTGACCATCAAGTGAGATAGTGGTCAAACGCCAGATATAAACAGTATAAAAGAAATTTAAAAAAACACAGTTGTGCAAAAAACTTTCCCATTGTGTTTTATTTACCATTAGTTCTTTTGTTAAAGTTTCATTAAATAATTATTTAATGGAATTAAAAAAGACCATCTCTACTGTCCATTTATTATATTCATTTAGTAAAATAAAACTACCTTGCCAACCAATAAAGCTAAATCACTCCAACTCGAGGAGAGGTTTCTATTGTGTTGAAACCTAATTTCACAGTAATATTGCGTATAATACAGCCTCAATAATAATAGGCCTCACAAATCCTTCTTAAAAATATGTTTAATTTACGAGACCGGATAGCCATTCTGTTGCTAGGATACAAAGCTCAACAGACGCGTAATAGAAGTAAAATGGAAATATTTTACTGTCCAAGTTACATTTTGAGTACGTTCAACTGTAGGTCTGTACTATATATATTGTACAAGAAACAGTACCCAAATGTATACCAGTTGACACTTATTTTTAGCCGACTTCAAAAAAGGAGGTTACTCAATTCGACCATGTGTGTGTGTGTGTCAACAAGTTATTTCATGCCTTTGAGTGCTGAAGTCGGTTCCATTTTATTAAATGTAGTATGTAGTAAATTTGTAATTTTTACCGACTCCAAAAGTGCTATACTTCATCTTGCTCGTTGTGTCAGTGGTTCTAGCTTTAGAGGCACTCCAATAGCTTATAGTATAATTAAAGGGCTTATGAATGCGAGAAATACGAAAAGAATAATAAAAATTCAATGGATTCCTTCCCATGTGGGTCTGATGGGAAACGAAGAAGTTGATCGCCTTGCCAAGGAAGCAGCTAGCGATGGAGTTGGCATTACCTGCTTACCGTATTACACAGATCTGATTTCACTCATAAAGAAACATGCGCATGACAATTGGTCTGAGTATTTCGACGAAAGGTCGTTATATAAAGGGATCTGGTACAAAACCATACAGCCATCACTTCTTCGTGTCCCATGGTTTTTGGGGAGCGACATGGAACGGAGTGACATTGTTACAGCCGTGAGGCTTCGATCCGGGCACATTCCTCTTAACAAGTTGAAGTTTATGATGAAGAAAAGTAATAGTCCTGACTGTGATCAATGCTTCAAGTTAGAAGACGTATACCATGTTTTAGTGGAATGCTCCCGCAGCGACGCCTTACGGCGGCAATTATTTGTTTCTGAACATGCTTTCTGGCAGGTAGGTGGTTGTAACGGGGTGCTGTCGCAACCTGACTCTGCGGATGCCAGAAAAGTGTATACATTGTACCACACAGTCGTGAAGACTGGGCCTAGTTAATTGTTGTAGCTTAATTTGATTATCAATAAGGGTGTCATATTCGCTAAGAAAAAACCCTGTATAAAAAATAAAGATTAAAAAAAAATATGTCACAAGTGAAACCTGTCTGAATGTTGAGCAGCAAAAGACGTTCAAGAAAAATGACGTACACTGAAAAGTCCACGGGCCATTAAAACTTCTGCAAAGTAAATAACTATATTTGAATGCAAATTAGATGAAATAAAAACACACAATTTAATACATACTATTAAAACCATCTATTCTTGTGTACATGAGTATATAAGAAGCAGTAGAAGTAGTGATTGTTTCTGTGAAGTCATTGTTTTGCTTGTATTTTTGGTGACAGTTTTTCAAGCTTAGAGTGATAGCTAGCCTGGTACTCTTTTAAACTATTTTAATTCTGTTATAAGCTTGCGGTTGACAATTGTCAAACTTGGTGTTAAATGGTGACGTGGTTTAAGATGTAGAGCCTAGAAACTATTCTTTTTTTTTTTTTTTTTAGCATTAAAAGTTTGCGTTTGACAACTGTCTCACCTGATGTTAAGTGATGACGTTGTCTAGGATTTTATTCACTCGTGACTTGAAGAGTCTAGGGTAGTACCTATCTAGAAAGTAGAAAGAATGTGAAAAAAATCCTTGCTAGAAAGTACCAAGTTTATTAATTATATTTAAGTTCCACCTTAGACCGCGTTGTTACTTAACATCAGGTGAGACAATGGTCAAACGTAAGCTTAAAATCTATATAAAAACGAACCTCCACCACCATGCCAAACTAGTGACGACCATATTGACGGTCTTCAGACACAGCCCCGAGGACTATTACCGCTTCATGGGATCTAAAAAAAATATTAGGAACATATATATGTATTACTCAAAAACATACTTATATTACGACAACAAATAATTACATTATAAAATAGTATGTGACTATTTTATAAAGATGATGATGGTGATGATGATAGTATATGATACTAATTGCATACTTACTTAGCTTTTTTATAAAATAGGGGCAAACAAGTCGACGGGCCGCCTGACAGAAAGCGATCACCATCGCCTATAGATATCTGTGTTACAGGGGAGATTAAGATACGTTTTTCTAACTTAACTCTCTTTTTGAAGAATCCCATGTTGTAGCTACTCCGGAATACCGAAGGAGGAAGTTCGTTCCACATTTTTCAGGTATATGGCAAAAAATGATCGGTTGAATCGCACAGTGTGCGAAACCCATGTGTCAATTACATGTGGATGGGCTGGTGTTGTCTAAGTCACAGTAGTTCTCTAGTATACTTTTCTTTTATACTGTATAGATCTAGAGTTTGACCATTATCTCATTTGATGGTCAGTGACGACGTGGTCGAAGATGTTATCACTCTGGACCTAGGATGTTCACTGACTCTCAAGGATTGCTGCCTGAACACACTATGTGTTTGGTGACAGTTTTTCAATCTTGAGGGTGGTAGTTAGCCAGGCGGGTACTGGAAAGTTCCCTACCACCCTTGATAACGGAACCAGTGTCCGTCAGTTTGACAACCGACGCTCCCCCCGCTGAGCTATCCTCGCTTCAAAATAACTATATACTCTGTGTAGCTCAGCGTTGGCTGTCAAACTGACGGACGCTGGTTTGATTATTCCATCAACGGCTTGAGATTCCGGTGAAGATAATACCGTTATAATTATTTTTTAGTCAGTTTTTATTGAGCCTTATTAAATAGTTAAAGTAAGCATGAAAGAGTAGATTTCAAATCAGTTTCCCCAAAAAGGCTGTTCTATCATTTCGACGAGTCCCATATTGCTTTGTATCTCAGAGGCCTACACCATCATATTGAAACACGGTCACGTTTGACAAAGACGGATCTGTAACGAATGTTTGCTTTGACGTCGCAAAGCTTGCGCCTGTACACAAGCTCGAGTGTTCAATTTGAATATTTTCAACGCTTTGACAGATTTAGTTAACCTATTTCTTCTCACAAAGAGCTACTGGATCTCAAAGAACGATGGTGCTTGTACGTACATCAATTTGAATCAATTTTACGATTGCTTGAATTTTTTAACCGACTTCAAAAAGAGAGGTTCCCAATTTAACCCGTATATTTTTTTATGTATATATATATTTTTTATGTATACCTTAGAATTTTCGACTGGGAAAACCGAATTTGATGTTTTTTTTGTTTCCCGTGTGGTCATTTAACCTTAAGCGTAAAACCGCAGGGCGCAACTAGTATTATAATTATAAGTAAGTATTACATCATTCATCTGCGGCGTGACAAATTAATTGTCTCAAGAGCCAATACAAGATGTCACTAATACCAAAGTTGTAGCTATTACCTAATCTGTACTGATATGTCAATGTCACGTCCAGGAAACATGGGTTTGGAGTTTATGACTGATGAATTATTACATCAATGGGGAGAAGGTATAGTATATTATACTCAACGGGTCTTCGCACGGGAAATCGATCTGGGATAAGATATGTAAACAATAGACGCGTTCGTAGCCCAGCTTATCTAAACAATCTTAAACGGTTCTCTGTAATGACAAATTTAATGGTTAGCTGTTAGTTCATTGTACAAGACTAATAAGGGTTTTCGAGTCCGAGCTTGGGCACGATAACCTGTCAGTCTTGGTCTATACCATTGGCAGCAATAGTCACGGCACGTCTGGTGCCTGGTGATTGCCTTTTGCTACCTGTGTGTATTCCTGTATACATTACATATAAAAGAAAAGAATACTGAATTTGACATGACAAAGTTTACTAGTACGTTATTAGCAAAGAGCTCCAGAATTGTACAGTTTCACGACTGTACTGATAAATAAAGTATAAAACAAAATACCTACGTTAGATCATTTGATTCTCGCTTAAGTGATATATCAAATTTCGTGTTGAGAAAAATAAAGTTTTAAACCGAAAAGCAGACGCCTACGACACAAGATTTAATGAAAAAATGTCAATTACCAAATGGCTCAAAATCAATTGGTTTAAAAAAGGTTATATTGAGTGCTTCTTTAATGTGTAATAAAGGTTTTACGTTTTTTTAACCATAATCTCTTAAATATCACTATATGCACTAAATGTTTTGCGTTCAGAACATTCGCGCTGCCACGGAGCAGAATTGATTCCCAGAATGTGTTTCCTACAATATTAATTCCTAATGAGCAGGAGCCTTCTCAGGTTGCGTACAAGATATACGAGTAGCACGCAGGCTTAGATGACACATATCGCTTTCCTTTCGGTGAGATTGATTATAATAAGTGCCGTGGTGGTACCGGCCTAGAATAGTTCTCCCCCATCTCTTCCCATGGGTGCCGTAAGAGTCGGCTAAGCGATCACGTATCAGGAGGTGGGCAGCAGTGCCTACTGAGGATAGGAAACCATACTGTGCTCGCCAACCAGCCTGCCAAGCTTGGCGAGCATTGGTAAATCCCCCCTATACGGGGAGGCATATGTCCAGCAGTGGACGTCCTATGGCTGCGATGGATGAATGAATGAGTGAATGGTTATAATAATATACTATATGACTGGTTGAACACTTTACATACTCAAGGACATGATGACCCATGGTCACATGAAACGTGAACATGGGTCAAAAAACAAATAAAGCTCGTACATTCTGTGGAATGTAAAAACGCACAGATTCGTTAAAAAAAGGTACCTACATAATGTTACCTCCGGATTGTTGTGGAAATCCTCCAGGACTTCTTCTTGTAGCTGGATCATATATGGGTCTGCCCTTCGGTCTTGGGCATACGGTGGCATGGTAAATTGGGCAAAGTCCCACAAAAAAAATACCCGTTGCTTGAGTCGGTATATGTGCAGTTGGACAAATATATCATTACGACCCTAATATTAAAAATCACTTGACATAATAAAACAATAAGGTTGATTTTCCCTTGCCATAATATTCTGATAGGTTCAGCTTTATCGTTATTGTGATTACACATACATTTTAGTCAAAGCTGGAAGAACATTTTCTTCGATGACTGTACTTGTAACTATCATAACCCAGTAGGCCTAGACGAAGTAACATTCTACAAGCGTTAACACTAGAGAAAACATTAAAAACGTATGAGATTGACACTTCAAAGCGATATATCACGTGATCAATAAGAACGAATATTCATCGTTAGTGGTTAGAGAATTTATTAAGCTATTGCATAGCGTCTACCGCGGGCCTTGAGCGTGGAGACCGAATCTAGAAATTCCGTAACGAAAATAACCTAACACCCCCCTAACACTCCGACTGGCACAGCGGTGATACTTTTTAGTTTTGCCATCTATCGATGAATAGCAGAACTTTTAATGACTTTTTTGAAATATCACGCTTGTCTGTTTAGTTCAGCAACTCGCCTCTAGGTGGCAATGGTTGTATTGGCGTTACTGCATGAGTTATTAATATATTAATTGCATAAGTTGATTAAAAATCCTATGCAATAGCTTTACCGCGGCAGTCCCCGAGTCCCACACGTCTTTTTTTATTTAACATTCACACAAGGTCTTCAGGTCCCAAGCTAGGCAGAGCCTGTGCTATGGTAACGTGATGACTGATATGTATAAAAGACATATTAAAAGACATATAAAATCATAGAATACTGATATTATAGAATATTATAGAAATTGAAGCGATACAACTTGTCTAGGCCCAGCAAGTTCATCTTGGTCAAGTATTTTGTCCTATTCAAAACAGCCTTTATGCATTGACTCAAAGTAATACCACCAAAGCTTACTTCATTTCAAACACGTATATCACAGACTAATTCAAAACATAGCAAGCGCAAACAAGCCTTCCAACACTTCGTATGCGTTAACACAACAAGCATTACTACAGTACCTGTCCCATCATAACGTAACGCAAACTCGAACACAGAAAGCAATTTGTCTGTAACACAAATGTTTCCCGTGACGGGAACTAGTTCAATTCCATATTCAAACTGAAATGAGTTTCCTTCTATTCGCAAATCCCTTATTTGAGTCCTTGTATTTAGAAACTGTTTAGTTTTTTAAAATTACGCAGTTAAAAAACTATACAAACAGACTTTCACAACCGTCAATTAATATAACAATATTTTTGCTGAATGGAACCACAAACAAAAACATCTGGGTATATATATTGTTTTTCTAGATACTCTCAAAATGTTAGCGTTATAACAATTCAAATAAAATGTATACCTGTGATGTATGATGATCCAAACAAAAAAATAATAACCTAATTTGATTCCTGTGAAGTCGGATTTTGTATACTGTATAGACCTAGCGTTTGACCACTATCTCACTTGATGGTCAGTGACGTTGTGGTCGAAGATGTTATCACGCTAGATCTAGAATGCTTACAATGGGTTAAACTAGTTGGTCGAATATGGACTCGTTCAGCACAGGACAGGACTTAATGGAATTCTTTAGAGGAGGGCTTTATCGGGAGAGAAGCTGTAAACGGCTAACCTAATTAATATTTAGGTTAATTAATATTATCCTACTTATGTGAATTACTACTTACTTTATTATAGACACACTCACACATTAACACGAATAATTTTAGAGCAATAGACTCCGCTTATGTTTCGTTTACATTTGTAGCAAACGAAACGCTGTTTTTTAGTCTACTTAAAAAAGCCCTTTTAGTCGGACTAAGGTTTTCGCCGAGTTAACTTAACTAAGGTAATGAAAAAAAAAACGCGAACACCAAAAAAATTATTACAGCTACAAGCTGCTCTAAGAGCATAACTCTGCCATCATTTTATTTGGGGTCACTTCACTTGAATTATATAGTGACACTTAGAACAGGGTTTATTTGTAAATGTATTTTTATGCTTCATGTTTTTATTACAATTATGAAATGTTATGTTTCAGATGTAAAGAGAAGGTATGTACAATTTGGGAGTATATGATTGTCTATACTGTGTGAAATGTATGTATAGGGGTGTATATATGTGTATGTGTGTTTTGTGTATAAAAGAGACCAGATTAAAAATTAAAACTAAAGCGAGGATAAATGGTTTTTTTATCAATGTAGAAATTGACGACACGTAGCGGAGTTTACCTTTGTGATCTTGGTTCGAAGGTTCGAGTGTAAAGAAAAAGAAGAAAAAAAGAACTTTAACCGTAATCGTATGCATTTTGCCAAGAGTGTACTTGTATCTACCGTATAAAGCATAAAAGATCCTAATCGAATTTCCACTATCTACCTAGCCTCGGATATCACTAAGACACTGGAAAACTCGAAATTATTTTTAACGACACACTAATGTTATATATTCATTTATAAGAAAGTGTGTGTGTGCATGTGTTTTGTTATATCTTCACACCTTAACGGCTTGATAGATTTAAATAAAGTTCGGAATGTAGAGGTTAAATATAAGCCGGATTAAGGGCGACCGCAGACGTTCAGAATCGTGAATCTAAATGCTTTACTTATATAAAAAATGTTCATTCAATAAGGCGCACAGGTGCTTATTTTTTGTGAACGGAAAATAATCTAAAATAGGTAGTATAAAATTCCTGATTCAAAAACCGGACCGTTGCGGTAGTTTCACAGAATTCCGATCAGGAAACCGAACGTCTGTAGCCTTAGTAACACATAGGCTACTTTGGTTATTAAAACTGACGTGGTTTTGACACATTATGGAACCCTCTAACTTACTATGTAAGTAATTACCGTGTTTTACACATCCATAATATAGGCTATTTTTCATCGCGAAAAAAATATGGTTCCTTTGTTTCGTACTCAAGAAAAATTCAATATATAACTTTGTATGAAAGTAACTCTGTCTGTGTGTTACATTTCCACGCCTAAACCACTGAACCAATTCCGATGAATTTTTGTTTAGAAATAGATGGCACCTTTGAAAAAAGACATAGACTACTTTTTCTCCTGAAAAAGGAATGATTCCCGTAGGCCCTTAGAATAACTGAGGTGGCGGGAAAACCCCAGGCCACGTACATTAATAGTAAGAACGATAAATTCTATGGTCGATTCTTATTTTTATTCTTTACAGATCTTGCATTTGACCACTATCTCACTTAATCACTAATGGTAAGTGACGATGTGGTCGAAGATGATATCAGGCTAGACCTAGAATGCATACTGCCTCTCTAGGACCGGTGCCTGAACACACTATGCGTTTGGTAACAGTTTTTCAACTTCAGCTAGTCAGTCGGGTACTCGGAAGTACCCTGCCAAAATACATGTAATCAATTCTAACTAACATAAGTGCAAATTTATGTTTTTTAGAATTGACCATATAAAGTATAACAGATCATCATCAAAGTCCTTAATCACTATAATCAAATATCTGCGTTTCAATCACGATTTCAATTGGGTATAGTTTCCTCGCAATGCCTCAGTAGACTACTTGATTGACATTCTAAAGCAATCACAAGATCGGAATTCGAACTATCAAGTGCAATCCGAGATTACCTACAGGCAGCCATATGCACACTCTGAACTGATTTCGACTTCGAGTGAATGTACTTTGACTTTGAAATGCCTAAGCTTTAATGCTCTAAATTAAATGCCTTCTAATCCGTCTATACCTCTGTTGCTTGCAAATCATTAGTTTAAGCGTATTGTCCACAAAATACTTATTAAATAAATAATCAGTAATCCACAAACGTATTTAAAATGAGATATTGTTAGTATAACAATCATCGATTGAGACATAAAACATAAATTGCACGTAACATAATGTCGCATGACCGCGTGATGAATGAATGCATTTTAAATAATTTCAATGTCAGGTATAATTTTAACGCCTATTTTCGACACCGGACAGGCACGTTTTATGCACATATCTATGTCATTTATATTATTAAATAGTTATCTACGAATAAACTCTATGCGGGTTACTACAACTGACAATTATTCGAAAAGAGAATATATAATTATGACAATTTTACCTAGTTAAGGTGAGGAATACATCTCATTGAGTATTTATAAAAGGATTCTACTCATTTACATCTAAACATACGCAATTTAAAAAATGTTATTTTATTTATTAATATTTTATTTATATAATCAACATTTGAAATAATGGATGTCATCATCTCATCATCATCTCAGCCATAGGACGTCCACTGCTGGACAAAGGCCTCCCCCATTGATTTCCACAAGGACCGGTTGGAAGCGGCCCGCATCCAGCCCTTGCCTGCGATCTTAGTCAGGTCGTCTGTCCACCTAGTCGGTGGCCGTCCTATGCTGCGCTTGCCAGTCCGTGGTCTCCATTCGAGAACCTTTCGGCCCCAACGGCCATCGATTCTTCGAACTATATGCCCTGCCCACTGCCACTTCAACTTGCTAATCCGCTGGGCTATGTCGGTGACTTTCGTTCTTCTACGGATCTCCTCATTTCTGATTCGATCACGTAGAGAAACCCCGAGCATAGCCCTCTCCATAGCTCGTTGTGCGACTCTGAGCCTGTTCAGAAGGCCTATAGTCAGAGACCACGTTTCAGTTCCGTAAGTCATCACTGGTAACACACATTGTTCGAAGACCCTCGTTTTCAGGCATTGCGGTATTTTGGACGAGAAGACGTCTCGGAGCTTTCCGAACGCTGCCCAGCCGAGTTGGATTCGACGATTGGCCTCTTTCTCAAAGTTGGACTTACCTAATTGGACTGTATGTCCTAGGTAGATGTAATGGTCAACAACTTTGAGAGTCGAGTTCCCAATTGATATGGGGGCGGGCGCAACATGGGCATTTGACATAATTTTCGTCTTGTCCATGTTCATTTTAAGGCCCACCCTTAGGTAAACTCTGTTGAGGCCTTCGAGCATCGTGCTGAGGTCTTCCATGGATTCTGCCATGACCACAATATCGTCGGCAAACCGAAGGTGAGTGATGTACTCGCCGTTGATGTTGATGCCGAATCCTTGCCATTCCAAGAGCTTGAAGGCGTCTTCCAATGCGGCAGTGAACAGTTTCGGAGAAATAACGTCTCCCTGTCTCACGCCTCGTTGCAATGGAATCGCCCTCGAAATTTGCTCTTGTACTCGGACCGACATGGTGGCGTTATTGTACAAACACTTCAGCACTTCGATATACCGATGGTCAATACGGCAACGCTGGAGAGACTCAAGCACCGCCCACGTCTCGATCGAATCAAAGGCTTTCTCATAGTCCACAAACGCTAAACATAAGGGCAAGTTATACTCTTCGGTCTTCTGTATAACTTGCCGCAGCGTATGGATGTGGTCTATGGTGCTGTAGCCTTTTCGGAAACCGGCTTGTTCGGGAGGCTGGAAGTCATCAAGCCTACGTTCGAGACGATTCGCGATGACTCTTGAAAACAGCTTGTAAACATGGCTCAGAAGCGAAATGGGTCTGTAGTTCTTAAGCAATGTGTTGTCACCCTTCTTAAAGAACAACACCACTACGCTTCTGTTCCATGCTTCCGGCGTTGACCCTTCGAGGACAACGGAATTAAAGAGCTTCTGAAGGACTTTAAGTATCGGTGATCCACCCGCTTTCAGAAGCTCTGATGTGATTCCGTCGTCACCCGGTGCCTTGTTGTTTTTAAGCTGCTTCAGAGCCATCCTAATCTCGTATAGGCTGATGTCCGGGATGTCTTCGGTATAGTGCCGGGTCAGCTTGGCTCTTGGGTCTTTGGCCAAGTTGTCAACAGGTTTAGCGACCGAAGTGTATAGCTGTCCATAGAACCTCTCGATCTCTCCAAGCACCTCTGCTTTGGTCGACGCTATACTGCCATCATCTCTCTTCAGCTTAGTCATCTGGCTTTGCCCAATAGACCTGTCTCTTGCAAACACTTTGGAGCCTTTTCTCCGTTCGATCGTATCTTTAATACGATTTGTACTAAAGGTACGGATGTCGTGTCGCAAGGATTTCCATATTCGTCTATTGAGCTGCCTATATGACGCAGCATCATCGGATGATTGCAGTTGCAACGAGCGTCGTTCAGCCATGAGGTCGAGGGTATGGCTGGAGAGTTTTTGAGGTATATTTGTACGGCGGGGCTTAAAGAACTTAGACCCCACTTCGTGGACAGTTTCTACAAACCTGTTGTTGGTCTCGTCCACCGACGCAAAGTTCTCAAGGCAAGCAAAGCGATTGGATAACTCAAGTTGAAAGCTCTCGGGGTTTTGGATATGGACATTTTGAGGTCGGAGCGTGGATTTCATCAAACGGGACCTCTCAAGTTTAACATTAATATTCAATGTGCCTCTTACCATGCGGTGATCACTACCGGTTTTGACCATGTTGATCACAGAGACATCATTGAATATTTGTTTCTTGGTGGTCATGATGAAATCGATCTCATTTCTTGTGGAACCGTTGGGGCTCAACCAGGTCCATTTCCTTTGAGGCGGCTTCTGAAAGAAAGAGTTCATCATAAAGAGTCCCTCTTTCTCCATGAAGTCGGCCAGCCTCTGTCCCCTAGGGTTCCGTTGTCCATAACCAAATTGCCCCACTCTCAACTCTCCATCACTTCTTTCGCCCAACTTTGCGTTAAAGTCCCCCATAACAACATTGTAATGGGTCTTGGAGGTATGTATGGCCCTACTAATGTCCTCATACATAGCCTCTACCTCCTCATCGGTTCCGAGTTTCGAGGTCGGTGCATATACCTGAATGACCTTCAACGAATATCTGCTTGATATTCTGAGTATTAGGTATGCTACCCTGCTCGAAACGCTGTCGATGGTGATGATGTTGTTAGCGAGGGACTTGCGAACGAGAAATCCGACACCACCTTGGGACTTTTGGTCGCCTTCCCGGTAGTAGAGCAAGTTACCGGATTTGAGAGTTATGGTGTCCTCACCCTCTCTACGGACTTCACATAACCCTTAGATATCCCAGTGTAACTTACTCATTTCTTCTTCCAGTTCGACGATCTTCTCGTCTGCCAACAAAGATCTTATATTGTGTGTTACCAGGGCCAGAGGTCGTTTTTTCAGGGAGTGGTAGCCGGGAATCTGCCGGAGATTCTTAGCACCCCCTGCTCCACCGTTACACTGGCCGCTACCGGAGCCAGCATTAGCGGAGCTGCCGGGGACTGGGGGCCTGGTTTTATTTTGTACTGTCATAGGGGGGGGGGGTTGCCAATACTCGCCACGCTTGGCGTGCGGGTTGGCGAGCGCAGTATATAAAATACGACCCTCAGAAGGCGCTGCTGCCCATCCTTCTGGTACGTGATCCCTTAGTCGACTCTTACGACACCCACGGGAAGACATGGGGGGGTACTATTCTAAGCCGGTACCCCACGGACATAATAGACATAATAATGGATGTAATGTATTGTAAATACAATGTGATTAAATACAGATAACAGTGAAAATAATTTGATAATTATGGCGTTTTAAGACATACAATTTATTTCAATTGATTTTAAATAATAAATGTGTAAAGATCTAACTCACAAATGGTACATGTCTTTTTTTTTAAATAATTATTTTCCAGGCGGCTGTTATTATATTTATATTGTTCCTATACTAAGATTTATTTATTTTTTTATTATCACACTTGGACCTCCGCACTAGGATTCCCTGTGTCGCGGGAGGCATGGACACACACAATCACAACACACAAACAACCAAGACCCGGGACAAACATCTATACTCATAGCACAAATTTTTGCCCCTGCCGGGATTCGAACCCAGGGTCCTGGAGACACAGAAGTCATGTCACTAACACTGACCACTCCGCCACGGCGTCCGTCGAATTAGAGGATCCGCGCGCGATTTCGCTTTCACAAGGTTAGGGTCTTAGTATGACGGCATATTAAATTAGTAAAATCGTTAAGCTTTTTAGGTATCGAAATGTGAATTTATTTGACATGATTTAACTCTTCTAGGGATGGGATGTTTCAAACGAAGAGGTTGGAAGAAAACGGACTTAAAAGCGTCGATTTTCGGAAAGCTTTTAAAGCGCTCTGATCGAGTATTTAACTAATTGCCTATCTATTAAAAGGATTCCGAAGCTTAGAAACGATTGCTGGAGGCAATTTATCGTTAATTTGTGTCGAATCCTTGATACCTCTCCAGTTTGACTCACACAGTTTTTCTTTGTCCTTATTTACTTAAACTTTAACAATAATTTACATAATAAAATTTACCTACATAGACATTAGATACATTGTAATGTGCTATTCCGGGGAAATCCAATAAATAAATAGACATTTCAATATAAAAGCCAGATTTATGGGCAAATCTGGGTAAAGTTAAGGATACCAAGGCGTCTATGAATATTTTTTTCAGGCCAAGGTGGAATGAACTTAGCCATCTCTCACGCACAAAATGTACTTAGAAATTGGAGAAAAAAAAGAACATCGTTATTGTTAATTATATTTATTTGCATTTTCTATATGTACGTGGGCAGCCTCGGCAAATATTTAGGCGCTAAAAAAATAAACGGCTTAATAGCCTTATTAGCCTTGTACGAACTAATAGCGATTTTTCAAAATTAAAATGGAATGTAGCGTTTTATTGAGAAACATACCTAAAAACAAGATTTTGTAAGAAAATACTTGTATTAAAATTATTTATACGCAAGAGTATTAAATTCTGAATTATACACAGTTCGTGAGGATCATAGAATATGTAAAACCCACCAAATACTTTACATTTCAGAGACCTAAGCTAAATAGAAAGACTTGTAGTGCAGAACGTACAAGGAGACGGGGACCTATCTAAACGATGCCCGATTGAACGCAATAAATAATAAACACTCAGAATTACGATTCAAAGGAATGTATTATCTACTAGCTGCACCTCGTGGTTTCCCCGCATGGACTACGTTTTCCTGCTACCTCAGTTACCCCACAGGAACCATTCTTTTTCCAAGTTAGACTTGGAAGTAAGTAAGCAAGTAGCCTAGGTATATTTTTTTAAGCTCCCATTTGTTTATATACAGAAATTCATCAAAATTGGTTAAGCGGTTTAGCCATGCACACATACTAACAGACTTCTTATATATAATTTTATTAGGTTTTTGTTGTATCCCAGAGAGACCATCGATTTTTTTCCAGGATAAAAAGTTCATATCAACTTTATTAGATTGATTTCTTTTAAATTTCTGACAAATAGTTGAATACACTTGACTGTCTCTATATACATAGTTTCATATACGAACTGCAAAGGGTCACTTGAAGGGAAGCAGGAAACTTAAGCTACAAGTCAATAGTCACAATACTTTTAATTATTTTGTTCCGTATAGAGTTGATAATATAGCCTTTTTTTTATGGAATAAGTGGTAAACAAGCAGACAGACCACCTGACTGTAACGATCATGGTCGCCTATGTATAACGTAACGCTGGAGTCATGACAAATGACTGGCCGGTTGGCGCAGTTGGTAGCACTCTGCCTTCTGAGCCGCTGTTCCCGGGTTCGATTCCCGGACAGGTCAAACATTTGTGTGCATGAACATGTCTGTTTGACCTGTGTCTGGGTATGTATATGTATATAAGTATATATATCAGTCATCAGGTTACCATAGCATAGGCTCTGCGTAGTTTGGGACCTGAAGACCTTGTGGTGATTATTTAAAAAAGAATGATGACTTCTTTCTGTTAACTCTCCTTGTAGAAATGAATCGCACAATACGTCACTTCCATGAGTCAATTATATCGCTAGCCGCCATCATCAAGATGGTTATTTACAAATAGGCCGGTACTAAATTTAATCGACACACAGAGGCCAAAAAGATCCCGAAAACGGAGTCCTCAGTATTAAACAATGTATTAAATGAGACGGCCAGTAACTGTAAAAGGATTGTTTCTTTATCAATAAAGGAGCAATCCTTTTACAGCTGATAGCAATTCTATTGTAAATTGACAAACGGGACCAAAGCTGTTTAGCAATTAGCCAACCAGTTCACTTCTCCAATTTAAATGCTAAGTGATAGTCCCTATTCTAAATAGGTCAATTTGTACGTAATAACTATCACCGTGAGTTAAATGGATGCCAAATTCAAGTACCACTTTGCATTCTAGCGACAAATATAACATATACAGTCAAGAAAATGTAAAATCGCATTAATCACCTCGTGATAAGGTCTCTATCTGGTTTTATATTTGTTGCGTGGTATTGTTCCGATTTCAGGCCAACTAAGAGGATAGTCGGGGCGATTGATACATGATTCTGTTTTCGATGTACGAGTTGTGGCGCGTTGGAGCCTTTGTCACTTGTAGATCGCAATTTGTGCACGTTACATGCAGGTGGAATAGCGATAAATCAATGTTTGGGCTTGTAAAGTATAGTCACTTACTGTGAAGATAAAATATGTAGTAGGCTCCTTCTGTTCTAAATTCAAATTATTTTATGTACACAAACTATTTGAATTGATACAATATAGCTACGAGGAGTGATACAAAAGCATTGAAGTGAAGATGATAGCTAAGTGATGGTTGCAGTTGAGACTTTTTCGGAGGGTCAAGACCAAGATTTTTTGATTAGGATATTCTGGGTTTAGGTAAAAAATGGTCTGTTAGGAGACTATAATAGATCATAGATTTTTTATCTATAATCGCCAATACAATAATTATCACTTTTAAATCACTCCTCCTTTATTACTTTTTGCATACTATTAATTTATTTTTAGTTACAATTCGCTAAATATACAATTTGATTCTTTAAGCTTATCTTATTGAAAGTCCTACAATTCTAATAAACTCTAAAAATATACAACTTATGAGAACAGCTAATGACGGTTATTTCTGATTGAACAACAATACTGGTTTTGTATCATTTCATTGTGCGCCCCTGAGCCTGCTCAGAAGGCCCATAGTCAGAGACCACTTCACAGTTCCGTACGTTATCACTGGTAACACACACTGATCGAAAACTCTTGTCTTCAGGCTTTGTAGTATTTGAGACGAGACCTGACATATGTGACGCATTTCAAGCATTTTCGTCTTCAAAGTAACGACTTATATCATAGTAATTATGCTTTGAAAATTAAAACCTGTTTTAATGGGCGATTTTCCTATTGCGAGCTCCGATGCGGTTATCGAAATTTCATGTTTATATCTTGTTTTAAAATTAAAACTTTAGGTTTTTACGAACATATTTTATTTTCATAGATATACAAAGACAAAATAAAATGACTAAATCTTGTGAAGGTTTGCGGTATCTCAGAGCCCTTAGTTAGCTCTAAGAGCCCGCTCTTGCAAGACAACAATAGTCTCTATATCAGCAGCTCAACCTCACAGCAGTAATTCATGTGTACTGTGTATAATAGAAAATGAATTATTTGAGCTGTTGACATGTCCGTCAGCTCTCTTATTTTTAAACAACATATGCAGCAGAGCTAAGTCTACGAGGAAGGCCATTTGTGTAAGGCCCTCATTGAAATGTCGGGTCAAATTTAACACGCAAGACACCTTTTATTAAGACTAGTGTATAATTGTATATATCTAAAAACAAAAGAACTACATTATTATTTAGTAAATATTTCAAAGAATTCAACCTGCATGCAAGGTTGGTTCTGAATAAAACATTCTAAGCATACATGAGTGGTACAAATACGATAATGTTATACGAGTGACGCCGTACGTGATTTCTTCTAAGAACACGTTGAGAACAACACCAAGTAGATACTTGGTTAGGGACGGCGCATGGTAGGTTTATTATTTTTGTATAAATAATATAAATGTCGGCATATATTAGATATCTGAACAGTATAGATGGCGTTAAATGTAAAGTATAGGTTTGACTAGGTATTGTTAGTGTCTGACAAACACGATAGATGGTAGCAAGGTCAGCAATGATGTGGTTGAGATGTTATCACAATAGACCTAGAATGTTTATTGGCTCTCAAGGACTGCTGCTTAAACACTTTATGTGTTTGGTGATAGTTGGTCAAACTTGAGGGTGGCAGCTAGCCAGGCAGGTAATTGAAGGTTCTTTCTACCCTTCTATCATGCTAAAGGTGGACACAAAAAAATGACTTTCACAGACAGAATAGCCAAGATTGGAGGTTTTCATGCTCTCAACAATCACTCGATAATTTTGCTATAGGCAACTATTAGTAGGATAATAGTTATAAATTTTACATGTGATTATGTGTTTGGTGTTACATGTGTTTGGCATGCTTGGATTGAAACCTGAACAAGCGTAGGTTCAACATTAAACGCTAAAAAACTTTACGCACAGATAATTTTCACCACATTAGCACTGACTAGCGAAACTTGCAAGGCGCGCGGCTGAAAGGAATTTTTACAGGCTTCTTCCAAGAGCACTTTTGTCTAATTGGTCGGCGGGTTGACATTAAATATTTCAAGTGCATTCTTGAAGTTCAAAATATTTTTACTCACTTGTGAATAAATAGCATTTTTCCAGTCAGAAATCGTTGAGTAAAACTAACGATTGTCAGATAGTGTGGTACAATAATAACATGTGTAAATAGTATTTAAACACATATATTTCGAACATTATGAATGTATAAAACACGGGAATTATTCACGTAGTAATTCAGAGGATTTTTTTTATACTGTATAAATCTAGCGTTTGACCACTATCTCACTTGATGGTCAGTGACGATGTGGTCGAAGATGTTATCATGCTAGATCTCGAATGCTCACTGGGTCTTAAGGACTGCTGCCTGAACACACTATGTGTTTGGTGGCAGTTTTTCAAACTTGAGGGTGGTAGCTAGCCAGGCGGGTATTCAAAAGTACCCTTCCACCATGCATATTCGGTTCCGAATACAGGTCCGAGAATATGGGGCGCTTGCGGACGCTTTCGGGGTTCACCTGGTACTGAGTACCAGGCGATAATAATTAATGAATTCATTTTAATCTACATGATCTCCAGAAATTTAATTTCTAAGTCTATTTCTAAAAATTAATATTTTACAAACTGTCGCATGTATGCGCTCACACTTAAGCTCAAAGTCAAGGCAAAGAGATTTGAAACGTGCTTAGAATTTTACAAATCGTATTTCAAATACATGCTCCTGGGTATGAAACTTGAGTTATTCAATATACTCAGTTACCTATTCAATGAAAACACGCTGTGATTTTACAAGTTTCAAACTCGCCTCGGGAGGGAATAAGTTTCCGCCTCCCGAGGGAATTTTCCATTCAAAACTTCTGTTTACTGATAGTTTTTGAGTTATATTATGATGCACACAGTGCACAACTGTTCTATTACAGCTTTACTATTATTTATATTACTATTATGCATTTACTATATTGTTATACTACTATTAAGGATCGTATAGTACCTATACATATTTGTGAAAATAAAGTACTACAAAGTAATTACGGTCCTATTACAAAAATAAAGTTTTTTTTTTTCAAATGGAGTATTTGATAAAGTAATGAGTATGAAACTCGGGAAAATTCGTTTCAAATAAGTTTTATATTGTTTTTCGATCTTATGCGTTTATTATAACAAAATAATATTGAGAAAAAGTGGGGCCAGTGGTTACCGAAGCTTATCGAATTTTCTAAACTGTATCACAGCGCTTGATCGATGTGACACGGGACTAAAATGCTGTCACACAATTTTGGCTCTAACGAATCAGGTCTATCGCCTAGTTTAAGATTGCTACAGCTTGTAGCTACTATATGCAAGGTGGGTCATTTAGGTAGTTCACTGTAGGCAAGTCTGAAATCACAAGACATACAAAGACTATTCTTAGAAACCATGACATCGATTTAAGTAAAAAGAATAACAGCATTTAAAGATTGAAAAAAACTTGCGCTGAAAAATGTACTGTGGTTAAAAAAAATAATGTAAAGAATATGTGATAATATAATGCATAATAATGCATTTTATTCATTTTAGATAGCATTTTTGAAAGTAATATGTAATGGTTATAACCTGCACGATACGACATAGCAATATTGAAAAAAAGAAACAAATACGATCGGGTTCGAATTCTACTGAACTGAGTAACATTTTTCTTTTAAATCTATAAAAGCTCATTTTTTTTCACTAAAATCGATGGCATTGTTCTTAAGACCATCTGGCTTGCTTTTGAACTTAGTTTCAATCTCTATCCAATTCTAATCCAAATCAGTTCCAATCTCATTCAACGTCATTCTGTATGTATGTCAAATTCCATCGGACTCGATTCCAATCGTGGGCTAGTGTTGCGTTCAAGAGTTTCAATCGATCGAAGTTACAATTTACAATCGGAATCGAGTGTTAAAAGTAAGCCCGCAGATCTTTGTTTGCCTTTTTGTTTAAAACTTGCCCCATACTGACCCATCTAAATGGCCCATCCGAAATTTTTACCTTCACAAAAATATAACTCTCATAGCAGGTAAACTAAAATTCCAGACGATTAACTGACAAAGGCACTAAATTGTTCACATAATTTTATAGTTCACTTTGGCTCAAAGTTTCCACATTATTCTGAAATGGTAAATATGCGTTAACTATTTCCTTTGTCACGCTCTGCGCATGATGAGTATGTCAGAAGCAGGTTGCTAAATGTAGGTATATTGTATGGAGAGAGAATAGATAAGAATGAGTGAGTGTAGTTACAAAACTATAGGAGACACGTTTTTCGATTAGGGTTATATTTTACAATGCAATACAATACCAAAACACGACGCGTCTTGTATATGCCCAAAAATTCAGGCATAAGACTTCCACTGCTGAATATAGCCCCCCTAACAATCACTGCTCCTATATGGAGCAGTTGGGATCTGCCCTTTCTGAGATCACAGTCAGTTCGTCTGTCTTTGTTAACCGACTTCAAAAAAGGAGGTCCCTCAATTCGACCGTATATATGTTTTATCGGATAACTTCGTCGCTGTTTTTGAGTTATACTCCAATAACTGAAAAGTGCTACGCGTATCTCGACGATATTATTGTCGCGGTTGAAGACATCGGAGAACACACATTGACAATTTATCCCGTGAGTAGCAAAGGTTACGGAAAAGGGTGAAACAATTTTTTTTCATAAAAAATTGAACCGACTCTAACACTCAAAAGTGTGAAATAACTTGTCGAAGTCGGCACCTGTATGTGCACTATATTTTGATATTAGTTACTTTTGAACTTTGACTTGGTACCGACTTCAACAAGTTATTTCACACTTTTGAGTGTTGAAGTCGATTCCATTTTTGTTACTAAATTTTTATTTTATACAAAAGGCATACTTATAGGATCATAATAACTATGTAAGTACGAGTTTTTTTTAAATCTTGTCTGTGGTATTGATTTTGTAGCATTTATGTAGTCTACTACAGTGACAACTGCATTTCGCCGAATCAAATGCGTTCAAATATAATTTTGGTTAGCTTACAAAAACCACTTCTACGATCACAAAATTGGTTATTACCAAAGTACAGGAAGCTTCTACTGTAAATAATAAGCAAAAAATTGAGTTCTTACAAAGAAACCATTATGCTTAAGAAAGTGCAAATTGAGTCGGAAAAAAGGTCCCATCACCTGTAGTATCTCGATTTCAGGACTTGTGTTTTTTAATGTTTTTTACCTCTGAACTTTCGACTGGGTGAGCCGATATTGATCATTCTAATTTTCTTTGATAGTTGGTTCTTCCTGTGTGGTCCCATTGAAATTTCATCAAAACCGGTCAAGCGGTTTTTGAGTTACACTCCAATAACTGACAAGTGCTACGCATACGTCGTTTGAATCTTGAAGTCAGTTCCATTATTTGGTAATTTTTTTTCTACCGTATGTACAACGGGGAGTGTTCTGAAGAAATCTTCAACCTTATTCCAGCATTAAGTTTTTACCATCGTACCGAAATCGCTTACAAGCTCATCCACAATTAAGACATGAGATATTTTATTTATTTATTTATTACATAAATAATTACATACACCATTAACTATGTAAGTACGAGTTTTTTTTATCGGTATACCTTGTCTGTGGTATTGATTTTATTTTTATTATATGTCGCACTCAGTGCGAATCAACCGATCGTTTTTGTCATACACCGGCAAAATGTGAAACAAGCTTCCTCCCTCGGTATTACCAAGTAGCTACAATATGAGATTCTTGAAAAGGACCGTTAACAGACACTTTAAGGGATTGGCAACTTATCGTAATGCCCCCAGTGTTACAGATATCCATAGGCGATGGTGATCGCTTTCCATCAGGCGGCCCGTCTGCTTGTTTGTCAGCTATATCATGAAAATAATATAATATTTTTCTTTTATACAAATTTATTCGCGTATTTATTATCATTACGAAAGTCCAATTAAATTTCATTATTTCATGACTACGACTAATGCAACTTGGTTGAATCGTCAAGATTATTAAATTATTATATTAACGCCGATGATTATAGGATAACTATTATAAATAGACGATGAAATTCGCATCACCGTGTCCGAACCTGCTCGCCTCAACAAATTGGTATCACTTTATGCTTCAATACAATTGAAACTCGTACAGGCTCCCTAGTGTTTAGTTGTAAAGTTATAAAGTTACCAGACACCAGGTAACAATGTTATTTAAATTTAGCATTTGTGAAGTTCGTGTGGTTCAGACCACAGGTAAAGGAAACTGAAATAAAGGGAACTAAATAACACTGGATTGAGCTCAAATTACCAATTCATCAAGTGAAATGAAGAAACTCTTTTACTATCATGCAATTACTTACAAATTAACATTCGATTTAATTGTCTCTTAGGTAAGAAACGTGTGGTAGAGATAAATATCATTGAATAATGAAACAATCCAGATTTTTATTTACTTTGAATATAATTATAAATTTCCAACACGTGCACTTTCTCGTAAATGAGCCTTTAACATCGCTATTAAGACCCATTGGGGGCCACTGATGTCTGCTTGGGTCGAAAGGTTCTGGAATGGAGACCACGGACATAGTACGGCCACCGATAAGGTGGACAGACGACCACGCCAATTATATATATATATATATATATATATATATAATTGCAGCAGTGTCACTATTTCTCTCGCATTTTATAAGCCCCAGTATACTCTTAAGACATCAACATTGTATCTACAATTTTCTACAAAATATTAAAAGAAATACTTTCAGCACTAAAAAGTCTACACTTTTCAACATAAAAATATTTAATAGAATATTTATTACGTAGATAAAAAGCTTACGCCGCAGTTTGTTTTTGTACATCATTGTACCTCTCAGCCCCTTTGGGACAAAAGGTTGTTTCAAAAGTGCAGCGCAAAAGAAGATTGAATACCTACTAAATTAGTAAACGTTATCTCTAAACCACCGCAAACGAATACAAAGCATTAATTTAACTGCTTTGTGTCGATCGATACACGCGCGAATCGCTTAGTAAATAGCGAATATTCTGAGAAAAGCGTATCGTAAATTCCTATTAGTTCTATCATCACAATGCAGCAGGTGCCAATGGCATTACGAGGCTCGAGGGTGTTTACAGGCAGGGAGGGCGGGACAAATCCAGATGTGTATTGATTACAAACTTATTACAAATATGTACATATTTGTAATAATTGGTTATAGAGAGAATTTTTGATTAAGTAAAACTGTGGTCACTATAAAATATATTTTACTTCTATTATAGCAAATGAAATAAAATTGTGTTCAGTCAGAATTAACCTTCATCAGCTGTTCTCACAAGTAGTATTTTTTTAAGTTACGGTGTTTATTAAATTATAAGTATATTGAAAACACTCGAAATCGTCTTTTTAGCAAATGGTCGAGCCTTAAGGAGTTCTTTAAATTGTACTGAAATCTGTCCCATGAAAGATTTTATATTCAGTTTATTTTCAAGCGACGTGACTATCAAAAAGGGAGACTTTTAATTAAGTTGTACTTGTTTTTATGTAAATTACCTCAGAACTCCGTAATTTATGAACCTTTTAAAAACTAATTTTTCATTCAAATAAAAAAAACATTTATTTACCCTATCGAATAAAAAACCTTTAGTTTTTATCGGCAGCGGCCGGTGGAAGACGTGGCTTTCAATTCTTCACTGTCTTGCAACTCATTACGATCCTTCATTTCTAGTCAACAACCACCCAAAATATTATTCACAATACAGGCGTGAAGTTAGCGGTCTAGTAACAATGATATTATGAAAATGTCTCACGGTTATCTGTGGGATACTACTACATTTAAACATTTACTTCCTACATTTTAACATTTTTTACATGACGTTACGTTACATTGTAGTTCGGAAGTCAGTTCTTAAAGCTGTTTTGTATCATACATTCTTAAAAAAAGTGTTTCCTAATTACTCAGATTTTATAAATATGCATTTCATTTCGTTTTATGTGTGAAAACGCCATCGAATTTATTCCAGTTATTCATGCTTTCCTGGTAACAACTGATGATTAACCCATACTTAAATAGCACGTTTTATGTAGCATTTGTCATCACTGGCAACACACACTGTGTTATATTATTATAAAATAATGTTTTCGCATAATTTCAACAACCTGAATCGACAATATTATCGCAAAATATTGTGTGTCATGTATGCGTATTGTCCCCAAAACAAACGCGAGCAGAAATATTATTTCGCTTGATACAGATGGGATAAAGGTATTTTACCTATGATACCGAGATACCGTACATATAGTACGGTGAGTTCAGTAGAGTAGGTAAGTAGATACTTCAGGTCCCGGAATAACATATAGACTTCTTTTCATCATCATCAATCATCACCATGCGGGTAAAACCGCGGGGCGCAGCTAGTAAGAATATATTTTCAAATAGGTTCCATATTTAATTTATTAAAACGTTTCAGTATTTCCCTACAATTTCCCCAATAGTATGTTTTTGCAATATTTGCTTTTTCACGTTTACTAGAGATTAATTACATTCAGATTATTAATAGTTATAAATGTTGTATCGAAATGGTTTCAGTATTTGTGTATCTAATGTATCTATTTTTATGTAAGTTTGAAAGCGATAGTAAAAATATTTTTATAAATATACCAGCTGCGTTCTGCGGTTTTACCCCCGTAGTGATAATTAATAAAGATGATGATGATGAAAAGTAGCCTATGCGTTATTCCGAGATCTGAATATCTACATACCACATTTCGTCTTAAACCGTCTTATCCGCGTGATAATGATAAAAGGCGATGATGAAAATAAGCCTATGTGTTAATCCAGGGTATAAGCTATCTGGGCGGGTCTGGGTTTATCCATTAAATAGTTGCTATGCCTATGCTTGCAGCGTTTACGTTGCTTGTTTTGGATAAGTCCAGGCCTTCTTTACTCATCCCGTGATGGGTAGGGAGGTTACGGTCTTGGGGGAAGCGCAGGTCGTGATGATCCTCAAGGCAAGTCTGGCGATTACCTTCTCGCGGTGCTGCCTGTTCTTGGTCTAATTCCTCTGAATTAGACGTAACTAGACATCGTCCGGCGCCTCGCGTGTCTCATATCTATGTAAGTTTATTTATATCCATGTATTTATGTATGTTTATAGTATTTTGGCCGGGACTGCTCCCGATAGGCTTTGCTCGCCAAGCCGACGAGGAGCGGTCCACTTGACGGTAGGTTGCGGTGCTGCTGCAAGGCACTGCAACTGAGGGGGGCAGCGGCGCCGTGTTGGACGGTGCTGCAGCTGAGGAGGCGCTGCGGCGGGAGTGATTCAGTTCGTCTCCTGCTGTGGCGCCGATATGGCCGCCGTCGGAGGGTGGCGGCCGAAGCGGCTGGCGATGGGGCTGCTCCTTCTGGCCCATCGCAGGGGACCACGAGCGTCGGATGTGGGAAGGCTGGCGTTCCTTGCACTGTGTGGTCCCCGGGGTGGTGCGGCCGTGCTCTTGGTCCCGGCACGGTCGCGAGGGGGAGGGTCATCCTCCCCCCCTGGAGGGGTCCGGAAACGGACGGCCGTGGTGGGGGCGCGGTATGCAAACGTACCCCGCGCTCCCTCCGTTCTAGCGGCAGGATGGACACCGTGGGTTTTAGTCGGTAGTGGACCCTGGCTGCTGTGGGTGCAGTTAGGGTTGGGGGCCATGAGGCCCCCCAGGGAGCGGTGATGCTCGAGCGAGCCCGACAGACCCCGCCTACTTTCCCGGTAGACGGAAGAGCGTAAATGCATTTTCCCCACGTAAAAAAAAAAAAAAAAAAAAAAAAAAAAAAAAAAAAAAAAAAAAAAAAAAAGGGTATAAGCTATCTGTCAAGTATTGTTTTAAACTTTCATGGGTTTTATATATAATATAAATATTGTTTAACACGGGATACGCACTAATATATTAATAATATATCCTTATATATCCTTTCTGTAGTTTTTGCCATACATCCATCCATCAATCCATACTCACAAACTTTCGCATTTATAATATTATTAGGATTTTGTAGTAGTGCGAATACAGGCCGCGGCAAATATTTATGTCATAGGAATGGATTTGTGTACATATATGCCTCCCATGACAAACGATACTGGATACTAGAACCTTACTGTGGGGGTGTCAATGTGAAAGCGTTTATATGGCCTTATGTTTGTATCGAAAGTAAATCGATGTAATTGATGCATAAAAGTAAAATAAGTAAAGTAATAAAGTATAAGTAATTAAAGTAATTTGTTCATTTGCTGCCAAATATAGACTATTTCTCTCAAAGTCATCATCTAAAATGCACCATGGCCACTGAAACGATGTTCCTTACTGTTGTAGCTGGCGTTCCAGCTAGTACAGTACAGTAGAACGTACAGTAGGATAGGGAAAATTCACAGTCTACAAACAATACACGGTCTCTTTGTCCACGCGTCTGTTTCAACAGTTTCCGACCACTAGCCAGTACAGTGCTACTCATATTAGATTGTTAGTTGGAAACCTGGTCACAGTCATTCTGCGGGCTTATGCTTTTGTGAAGTGTACTAGGTACCTACTGCGGTTTTACTGCGGTGAAACAATTTAGAAAAAAATGTTGTAGGTCGAGCGCTATCCCACCTTTGACCACATCGTCACTGATCATCAATTGAGATAGTGGTCAAACGCTGTTTAAAGTAGGCATACACCCATTATGAACCCTAATATATGATTTGACGGCCGTCGTAGTACAGTAATCAGTGACACTGACATAGGAACCGCGACTCCGAGTTCAAATCCCGGCTCGGGCAAACATTTCTGTAATTGTTCTGAGGTCTTGGATGTTTATGTAATATGATTGTATGTATCTATACCTCTCGCGACATAGTATCAAAAATTCTAGTCCCTATCCTAGTTGTTAATAATAGCCTTATCTAATCTTATACTGAAATAAAAAGATTAAAAAATCAAAAACGAACTTGAATGACATCAGTCTTTAAAGACAATATATCTAAATAAATTTAAAAAGTTAGATACAGCTCTTCTATGGACAACAGTATCATAATGTAACTTTTTTACCATTAAGATACACATAGCTGGACCAAAGAGGTTCAGTTTTTCTACATAATCTGTAGACGCGGCGCAACATGCATGCGCGATCAGCAAATGGATTTTGGCGTGAAACGTTTACAAATAAATACAAACCTAACCATGTTTGCATGGTCATCACATATGACAAATATATTATGGTCCAGCGTGATAACATCTTCGATCACATCGACACTGACCATCAAGTGAGATAGTGGTCAAACGCTAGATCTATATAGTAAAAAAAAGATTTTTTTAGCTTTACACAAGTGTGTACATATATCTTCTCTAATCGTTCTTAGGTATCTTACCTAACCCTTATTATGAAACAGTTCATTAAACTACTACTCTCGAATACGAATCCAGACAATACACATTACACATAGGTAAACACATAAATAACCCCTTGACAATAGCCATTAACGTTGTTTATACATGAACGAGTAAATAGTCCCAACAGGCTAATAAAAGAGCCTATTCAATGCCCACCGCTGGGAATACGAGCTTCAATCTGATGAGTATTTATAACTTTAAGCTTTGGGGCTTTGGTCAACCCAAGCAATTTTAGAGTATTATCAGCTTATTATTATGTTTGATATTTCTGTGTACTTTGCTATTTCTTAAAGCAGTTCATAGAAGGAGGCGTGGGAGGGTAGATCTCGAGAGATTATTATTTTCAGGGGTAAAGTCAAGTTGTACGAAATCGCTTGTCAATAGCTCATGTAAGAAGCCTTACAATTTCAACCCTCAGAATATTATGAATTCCTGGTAACTAGAAAATGATTAAGTACCATAAATTTGAAGTGTGTAATAATTATAGCAATGTATTGGCGCATTGGAATATGGATAACATTGTAATTTATTATAATTATGCCTGTTGAGCCGAACCTACAAATTTGTAGTCACTTTATATTAATCTCGAAAAATACGAATTTAAATAATGCTTCTATATTAGACATTAATTTGGCAAAGAATTTTGACCACTATCCACCTGATGTGTTGACGCGGTCAGCGATAAAGCAGGTCTGCTTGAAAATACCTATTCACTTGTGACTTATTCTTCTTATTCTAATTGATGTTTAATAAAGAATAGAAACAGATGAAAATAGATCAAAGTAAACCTTCTTAATGACCTTTCACTTTTAACCCAAAACCACTCTACAATTAAGTAGACGAATACAAATCTGAATCTAGATGAAAATATAAGCCAGCTCCTAATTTTGCCGCCAACAAAACCGTACTTAATTCGGAGCACGGATTTCGTGCGTGCTGTGTTTACGTGCTTCTAATTAAGTGACACTCGACAATTTTCGCATCACAATGACGGATGAAAATCGTTCGCAGAATTTGTTGGTAGTTTAGACGCTTAGTGTAATGAAACTTGATTACTTGCTTTTTAATGTTGTGCCCCGAGTTACGGAATTACTGAATAACATCATTATTGAATGCCATATTGTTATGTTTTGTTCAAGAAAGGGCCTGTTATATTTGCAATATTTCTTACAAAATATCGTTAATTTGCACACATTTTCCGTATTCGTTCCATCGTTCTGAAAGATCTCTCCAAAATTGGCGTATGTCTCAAACGCGCCCTATATGTGCTTTTTAAAACAATCAGCAGCTACATGGGTCTGAATTTGACACAGTAAAAGATTATAATCTAAAATAAACACATACGCTACTTTATATGCAGAAAACAATAGCTGGAAAACCGTAATCCACGCGGATAAAACTGCGCGGCGCAGTTGCGAAAATGTTTGTGAGAACATAATATCCGAACATAAGGTCAGTACATATGAATTTTTGTGTTTTATATGGAAAAAACAAAACGATTTTTTTTAAATATATTTATATAAATAATAATGAATATACATTATTTTAATTAATAAATCAAAGTAAGAACCATTGATCTATGCACCTTTGCAATTTTATAGGTAGTTCATTGATTCCTTTGCTGAAAAAATTGTGAAATTTTTTTTTTTTTTTTTTTTTTACATATTATTAGTTTGCGTTTGACAACTGTCTCACCTGATGTTAAGTGATGACGCTGTCTAGGACTTAGCACGCAAAACTAGATTAAATAAAATCCTAAAAGGCTGTTTTGACAGTTTTGACAGCTTCATCGGGTTTTTTTTTTCCTTGCAAATAGTTGTCTAAATTTCGGAAAATTGGTAATCTGTTGGAGCAAGGTCCAGGAAGTACGGTGTGTGTTGGAGATGCTAGGATCGCAGCTCCTCTAATTTAGCGACCGTCTGTTGTGCAGTGTGTGGTCTAGCATTGCCCTGTAGCAGCAATGAAAACGTTAAAACCAGAAACCCACCGTGTTTTGTTAACAGTAGCTTCCACATCCACATGGTTAATCCTTTCAACTGTTTCTGCGGCGCTGGTGCTTTGGTGGTTCTCGTATTTGTAAATACCCCTATATTTAAGATTCTTTTATTTTTATTTTTTTTTGTTTATTAATATTCACACAAGGTCTTCAGGTCCTAAACTAGGCAGAGCCAGTGCTATGGTAACCTGATGACTGATATATATACTTATATACATATAGACACCCAGACACTGGTCAAACAGACATGTTCATGCACACAAATGTTTGACCTATCTGGGAATCGAACCTGGGTCCAGCGGCTCAGAAGGCAGAGTGCTACCAACTGCGCCAGCCGGCCAGTCGATTTTGTGAACATAACAATATCAAAGAAAAATTAAATGGCGTGAAAACAAATCACTAAATAGGAAATAAATTTGAATTTGGAATTTGTAACCAAACGGACATTAGGACGGAGACCATATTTTTCCTATCTCTATTTGAGATCAAATTGACCAGTTTGAAAAAAAACTAATTTCAACATTTTAAAAGGATTTAATATAAATCTTACTCAATCAGGCCAGAACGTCTCAACGGATCTGAATGACATTTGGCATACACATAGTGAGGAATGTTACATACTTTTACCCTAATTTTGCCGCGGGGCGCAGTTATTTCATAATAAGTTATACAAAACTAAATACGTTGCGTTTAGTATTTCCCAGCGGCTATATACAACTGCATAAATTAAAACCACTCTTGTGATGCACCGATTCAAACTTGAATTGATTTTAAAGTTTAAGGTATTTAATAAGTTTGTATTGTGTATAAAACGGTAGATATATAATAAACCTTTAAGCACGCAGCTGACCAAAACACAATTTGATATAATTATAGACTCAACATTGGAATTAATATCTTGGGTAACTGCCGTACCCATCGTGTACCGGCCATAGCCCGACGTTCATTTGTTTTTGTGTTGTCCTATAAAGGTGGTTAATCGTAATTACTGGATGACGTAGGTCTGACGGAGTGTAGCCACCCTTCAGACGGGTTTCATTTGTCTAAAATAATCCCTACATATATAAGGAGGCTAGTAATTAGACTCGATTCTTTCGATTTTTTTCGAAATATAGTAAACAGTGGTCATACTCAAGCTTGAGTGATTCGTTACTATACAATAGAATTCAATTGTTTTAGATAAATCATCATCATCATCATCTCAGCCATAGGACTGTCCACTGCTGGACATAGGTCTCCCCCATTGATTTCCACAAGGGCCTGTTGGAAGCGGCCCGCATCCAGCCCTTGCCTGCGATCTTAGTCAGGTCGTCTGTTCACCTTGTTCGTGGCCATCCTATGCTGCGCTTGGTAGTCCGTGGTCTCCATTCTAGAACTTTTCGGCCCCAACGGCCATCAGTTCTTCGAGCTATGTGCCCTGCCCACTGCCCACTTTTAGATAAATACATAAAATAAATATCTAAATGTTTTTCAGGTGATCGAGTCCCCATTGATTTACTAACAATGTTTTCGCATAAGTCTAAAAATTACAATTCTAAAGTTTCAAAATAATTTCTATATTAAAATGTCAAAACTTAGGATTAGCCTTCAAGAAATCTGGTCAAAATACCTACTTTACAAGTACTCGTTACGTACGAGTATTTGTAAAGACAAATACTCGTACGTAAGTGAAAACGTAGTTAACTACTTACGTGTGACAGAAATGCTTAACTAGTTAGACTTAAAATTACCTAATTTAATGTAACAATATGTTTAGGTTCAAGACACATACCTACGTTACGTTTCTATTATTTATATGAATTATTTAGTGTTATTCATGTTAACAGTCGAAACATTTCATCCCAGGTTTCAGGCACAATCGGTTCCCATCATCAAGTGAATTTACGCTGCCAGATCACAGTGAAAAACGGGCAGCGGACGAAATAATCGGCCATAACCCTGAATAAAGCAACTGAGGTTCTAGTACTACGGTAGTACCTCAGTGAGTAAAGCCAGATAATGTGTCAAACTCACTAGAATTTTCAATCAAAGAGTTGTGTAGATTACATTATAAATACGTTTGATCACTATTACACTTTATGGTCAGTGACGATGTGGTCGAAGATGTAATCACGCCAGACCTAAAATTACTTACTAGCTCTCAAAAACTGACCCATACATGTTGAGGGTGGTAGCTAGCTAAACGACTACTCGGAAGTACCCTGCCACCATGCTAGGAATTTGATAACGGTGTTACCTTCACCGAAAGTTCCAGTCGTTGGTGTGGATCGAACCAGCGTCCGCACTTTGACAGCTGACGCTCTCACCGCTGAACTAGCATCGCTTCAAGTTTGCTATTAGAACAAAGCTGTTTATCAAAATAATACGTTTACCTTAGGGCGTAAAATAATAAGGATTAAATTACCTTTCGCTGTATCCGAAAGCATACTCATTAGAAATTTGAGTAACACATAATAAAAAAAAAATAAAAAAAATAAAAAAAATGGAAAATATGAAATTAAAAGATAGCGGATTTCACCGTCTAACAATTATAAATCTAAAAAGTAAAAAATAATGTAAAAACTATGCAAGTTAAATGAATAAATAAGCAACATATTTTACAGTATACCTACATATAATCTAAATAACATTCAATAAAATATTAAAACAAAAATGCTAAGTGATAAGTATTTATTAATATCAACTAAATAGTAGTAAAATTGTATTGTCTTGTTACTCTTAAAAATGCAATTACCCAGTTAAGGGCGCTTTTAAAGATATTTATTGTACAACCCTGTGTTGATAAGGTTAAGCCGGGTAAACTGAGGGGGAATTTTAATTGCTGTTTTGTTACTTTGTTAATTTAAATATTTCCGACTAATTAAAACTGTTTCGCGTATCTTGTTAGGCTTCTGGATCTTATTTAATTTAGAATCACCGTGTTGTTGCGGTCTTGTCTGATAGGTAGTTTTATAATAGTAAAAAAAATACCAAAAAAAACTGAAACTGAAGCGGTCAAGATTCTAAAGAAAGCGGCCGGAAGAGGTCAAAACAATCGTCGATAATATCGACAACGCGTAAGTTTTCATCATCATCATCATCATCATCTTAGCCATAAGACGTCTACTTATAGGTATGCTTCCATAGCCAGTCCGTGGTGTCTATACGAGAACCTTTCGACCCCAATGGCCATCAGTTCTTCGGGCTATATGCCCTGCCACTTCAAATGGTAATCCGCTGGGCTATGTTGGTGAACGTGGTCTATGTATAATCACTAATTAGTTACTAATCAAAATATGTTATGTTTGAACATTATAGTCAGAGCACATCGATTAAACAACGCATCAGCCCTTTTATGAATTGAAAAAAAATATACCTTAATCAAAACCCTATGTCACTCAGAAATAATGGAGCATTCTACTGGTGCAAGTTTTTTTTCAAAATCGGTTCAGTAGGTAGAGATAAGATGTGTCCGTTTATATATTAAGATTCTGGTCAACACACTTACACTATCCATACCGTCAATGATGTCATACTTATACTACTGAAGCGGTGATAGCTCAGTGGTGGGAGCGTCAGCTGTCAAACTGACGGACGCTGGTTTGATCCCCACCAACGGCTTGAGATTCCGGTGAAGGTAACACTGTTATCAAATTCCTAGCATAGTGGTAGGGTATTTTCTATCCCCCGCCTGGCTAACTACCACCCTCAAGCTTGAAAAACCAAACACATAGTGTGTTCAATCTACAGTCCTTACGTGGTTAATATCTCCAACTATAACATCACCGACCATCAAGTGAGATAGTGGTCAAACGCTAGATCTATACAGTATAATAAAAATCACATAAAATCTATTCTATTCCTAACTAAAACGACCTTTTAAAACTAATCCTTCCTACTAATATTATAAGTGCAAATTTTGTGTGTATGTTTGTTACTTCTTCACGCTCAACCGGCTCCACTGATTTCGATGAAATTTAGTTCGGAGATAGCTTATACCCTGGATTAACACATAGGCTTATATCACCATCATCACCGTTTTTCATCGCCACACGGGAAAAACCGCGGGGCGCAGCTAGTTTAAAATAATAAAAATAAACTTTTATTTTGCTTTGTAACTTTCTAGACAAGACTACTATACTTTGTAGTGATATCTTTGTACCTAGACATGAAACTAGTCAACGTCAAATATTTCCGAATATACTGCTTACTAAATATACATTCGCAAGTATATAACGAGTTCGCAAGTTTCATGAATATAATAAACGTTATAACATTGCTTACTAAATAACTCCAATATTGCTTTACTTTAGCTTACCAAGTAGCAATATTAAATGTTCGCATAGTGAATCAGGGCCGGATTTGGCCAGTCAGTATTTAAAACAATGATTGAAGTATATCTGACGCCTATTAAATTAAAATTATATTTATTTATCGTTCCTTTTATCATCAGTTGTAGCTATTGAGCATTTATAAGAGAAAGTGGACCCCTTTTTTTATTAAACTACAAACGTTACAGAACCATGACTTTTAAGTTATTTTTTTACTTTTAGAGATAATGCATCGTGGATTATGATTCAGATTCAGATGCATTTTATTGTAAACTGTGTGTACATAAGTTCTTAAAAATATCCAATAATTGTTTCAACAGTTGTTGAAACAGTTGTTGTTTTAATACTAATGAATTGAACAATTTGTTCTTGAAAATAGTCACACTTTCCGATTCCAGGATCGGAATAACGGTATGTTTATATGTTTTAACCAACCATATGTTTTAACTATGTGATATTTGACGAAAGGTGGCTTATGAAAACTGCGTACTAGTGTTGATTGTGGCTTATGATTTCAGCATACGAATAGTTGAGCATTGGTTCTTCTTTTAGTTCTTATCCCACCCTAGGTGGAGACGGCACGACATGTTTTTCCCTTTTAATATGTTGTATCTACAGTGATCTCAGTGCTTACTTATCAAAAAAAAATTCTTTACGCAGTCAATCCATACCTTCTTCGCCCTTCCTCTTCCTATATATTCAAGTAACAAGTGAACAGGTATCTTTTAGGCAGGCGTGATCCGTCGTAGACCGCATTATCACTTAACATCAGGTGAGATAGTGGTCGAATGCCTGCCTATAGTAAATACATTTTAAAAAATGGTATGCTTTTGCACACTAATATAATACACACTAATAATAAACAAATAGCTGGTTTTGCACACAAAATTATAACAAAAATATAAAACGGACTTACTTAGCCCCTTCATACTAAATTTCATGAAAATCGTTGGTGCCATTTGCGAAATCTAGATTATAATTATGTAGGTATGTATATACAAGAATTGCTCATTTAAAGGTATTACTTATATAATATTATATATATGTGGTATCCGGCTTTACTCACGTTTATAGTCGAAGAAACTTCGACTATAAACGTGAGTAAAGCCGGATACCACATATATATAATAATGTGTCAAACTCACGAAAATTTCTAATCAAAAAATTACTTATATATATAACTTTAGTGGTATGTCAGTTCAGTGTGGCTTTAAACATTTTGTAGATTATAAGAGTGCATAGCGGTTTGTATGTCTCAAATATCCTATGCTAGCCTAATAGTAGTAGTTTTTGATACCTTATTTCTTATAAGCGAGCAAACGAAAACAACATGTTAAGGGTGGAGTTCGCCAAATTTAAACGTCCGATTATCAATTAACCGTCGGTCAACTGTTTGACCGACGAGTAAATTGATAATCGGACGCTTAAATTGTGGTGAACTCCACCTTAAGTTATTTTGTCTTGCCGTTGATGTTAAGATAGTTTATTTAAAACTATCATCACTAAACAACATATGTAAAATTTATTTAACATAAAAACATTTATTAGCTAAATATTGCAGCCTTCAATAAGGACAAACTAAAGAGCCAGACCAGCAAACTTTCTAATTGACATCCTTTGAAAAATGAAGAATAACTTTTCAAAGACTCGCCTTATCAAAAATTCACGCTTGACCGTTCATAGAGTCAACTATAATCAATCTTGTCATCAATTTCGGGCAGTGGATTTTATAAAAATTACTTCATCGGGTCATTCATCTTTTTAGAAATTTGAAAGTCATTAATCTTCGAGCCGGAAAATTTATATTAGAGACTGTTCATTCTTGGTAGGTTGGCACTTTGTTACACAATGGCAAATTGACGATTGAGAAATTCTCTCCTCTGGGTTCTTGCAAGTGTTTGGATATGACACTATGAATTTTACAATAGTTTCAAATAAAACGCTCATAACACCAATGAATTTTATTACATTTTTTTCACACGTTCGTTTTACACAAACTGCAAATATTTTTCTAAAAATCGTAAATAATACATTTGAAAACGTAACCTTTCTAGGTGAAATTTCATGGAATGGCGTATTGGCTCAATTGTTAAAATATACATAATTATATATTCATTTTCTTACACATCTTGCGAATATTTTTGTGTGTTTAGAGCATGAGTTGTTACTGTTTAGTCTCTTCTTCTTTTTTTCCTTATCCCACGCTAGGTGGGGTCGTCATAACATGTTATCCTCTTCCATTCTCTTTTATGTTTAGTTCATCTCAGTTCTCATACCTTTCATAAGCATATAATTCTTCACATAGTCCTTCCATGCCTTCTTCGGCCTTGCTCTACCTCTATATCCATCCACAGTCATGATTAAGTACTTTTTTGTTATATGTTTTTCATCCCTCCTCATGACGTGCCCATACCAAGCCAATCTATTCCATTTCAACTTATCATTCAGTGGTGCTACTTTCATGTTTCTTCTGATATACTAATTCCTTATTTTATTCATTCTAGTCACACCACACATCCATCTCAACATTCGCATCGCATCTGCCACATGCAGTTTCAAGTGCATTCGCGGATCGCATATAGTCCCTGAGACCTCTCTCCTTTTCATCTCAATCATTCTCCATCAAACCTGCATTTATCCTGTTCCTTACGTCTTAATCAATATTGCCGCCGTTTTGTATAAATGAAGCGAGGTACCTAAAATCCGAGCAGGCTAGTACAGCTATACAGCTATATGTGAAAAAAAATTATCCACTTAAGTCACAAGACAGGTTCTTTTGCTTTTGCTCTTCGATTTTGCTTCTTCTGATCTTCAATCCGGCACTCTCCAATTTTTCCCGCCATTTCCCAGTCTGTTCTGGACCTCGGTTGCATCTTCTCCAACAAGGACAATGTCATCGGCGAACAGCATACTCCAAGGTGCCTCGTCCTGTACGTCTGATGTTAGTGCATCCATAACGAGAAGGAACAGGTAAGAGCTTAAAGCCGATCCTTGGCGTAAGCCTACACAGCTACATTGAACCTATCGACGACGCCAGCATCCGACTGCACGAGTAGCATTGCTGTACATGGAACGGATAACCTGCAGGAGATATTCCTGTCTAGTCATCATCATCATCATTTCAGCCATAGGACGTTCACTGCTGGACATATTATTATGGCTCCCCCATATAGAGGGGATTTGCCAATACTCGCCACGCTTGGCAGGCGAGTTGGCGAGCGCAATATGATTTCTGATCCTTCGAAGGCGCTGCTGCCCACCTTCTGGTACATGATCCCTTAGCCGACTTTTACGGCACCCACGGGAGGAGATGGGGGAGTACTATTCTAGGCCGGTACCACCACGGCAATCCTGTCTAGCTACCCCCAAAATGTTTAATATCCTTGGTTGACGTTAGATTGGAATATAAACATGAGTTTCAGTCGCATGTAGGTTTGTGAATTAGCTCAAGTGATCTCGGTTGTATTGAGTAATTAATGGTAAAAGAAATATTTTTCCTTATGAAATGATGTCAATGTGAACAGATGAAATCTTTTATCAAATAAATAATATTAGTCCTCGTCCCTGTAGTACATAATTATCCTAAATTTCTTATTTTCTTACAATTCATTTTTTCACATAAGGTCTCAGTAGAAACTCATGTATAATAATAATAATATGAGCAACATTCACACAAGGTCTTCAGGTCCCAAACTAGGCAGAGCCTGTACTATGGCAACCTGATGACTGATATATTTATACTTATATACATACTTATGTATATACTTATATAAATATACATACCCAGACACAGGTATATAAATTATAATGTAGATAAATCAGTTTAAAATGGAAAGAATACGGTGATTGCACCATTTTATCGCCTTTACTTAGTAGCTCTCGCATTTTGCCACAAAATAAAGCATTCTAAAATAATGTTCATTAAAAAACAGAAAATATTTTCATGGATTCAAATTTGCCCATTATCTATACTAATCACAAGTTGATTATATAGATTGCTGATTACCTAGATACATTTGCTAAAAGTAGTATGTAGTGAACGTAACTTAAAAATGATTACTAGCCAACTCGAATTTTTAATTAAGTTCTAATATCTATTAGCCCACCTAGCACCTCTAATAAATTTCATGACAACGTATAAATCTTATAGTCCTTACAATGTAAATTAATTTATTTTTCCTTTTGTATTAATAGCATTATAAAATTATAATTCAGAAAGAATATGATACACGAAATAGTCTGCGAATGCGAACTCTCGTGTTCCCGCAACCATAGATAACGTGAGGTCGGTCTGCGCTTGACATACTTATAATAAAAAAGAGCTTATTTCACACTAATTTGAATTCTGACAAGCTTTTCATAAAACTTAGTTTCAAACTAGTTCAGTGAACCGAATTATGGCTTTGAAATAACCCTGAGCTGTATATATTTAAGCTCAAGCTAGAATCGACTGGCCGGTTGGCGCAGTTGGTAGCACTCTGCCTTCTGAGCCGCTGGTCCCGGGTTCGATTCCCGGACAGGTCAAACATTTGTGTGTATGAACATGTCTGTTTGACCTGTGTCTGGGTGTGTATATGTCTTTAAAAAACAGTATATATATAAGTATGTATTTAAGTATATATATCAGTCATCAGGTTACCATAGTACAGGCTCTGCCTAGTTTGGGACCTGAAGACCTTGTGTGAATGTTGTCCCATATTATTATTATTATTATTATTATTAATTTTGCTGAAATTCTATTTGATAACAATATAACTCCCGCGACTATAAATAACGTGATGTTGGTCTGCGCTTGACATACTTTTGAAATAATAAGTGATATATCACGCTAATTTGAATGCCGACACGTTTTTTGTAAAAATTAGTTGATTATCTATTTTTGTAATAACATCTTTGAAGGGATAAATGCGGCTACTAATGGGATTAAAACCCACCACTTCAGAATACCGTCCTGTTACTGTGCCAACTAAGCTATTTTTCTTAACGCCATCTAAGCTCCAATTAGGAGATAGTGTTCCTGAATAACATTTTCCATGGAATGCACAGACTGTCAAGATAACATTGTACTACTATGCTTTATAAATGAACTTGTTGCCATAATCAAACGTCCTACTGTAGTATATAGTTAACTTTAAAGCGAAGCGATACAATTAAGATAAATAGCGATTGTACATTTCACCACGTTTTTCTTCCTGTTACACTTTTTTCCCACCAATGAGGCTACATGGAAGTTTAGTTCATTATAATCTGACTTTGTTCCAAATAAATGATTTAATTTATGAATCTCTTGATTTACTACTCTGTCACTTAATTGTCAGTGGCAATGAGGTGTAAAATTAGATGGAAAATTAGACCTAGAATGTTAAATGGCTCTTAATCACAGGAATTTATTTACAGTAAAATTAACAGTAAAATCTCATAAAATGAATTTAAAATGGCTAAATATGTTAATATGTCAGGCGTGACAGCTTAAACACACTGTAAAAACAGCTGGTTTTTTTTTTTATTTCATGTAAAAATATTATAATGTATTTTGAATGGTGGTGTTTTGTTACAGCTATAAAAAGACAGTAAGTAGTAAAATGTGATGATAATAGCACTGATATATGACTGTCACTTTGAAACTATCACCTAATTGAATCATATATTTATATATGTTTTTAAACAATCACGGCACGATTTGAATTGAGAAACGGAATAGTTACCATGTACTTGATTCAAACTGTCTGGTTCACCACCATGTCATAATATATTTGTATTTTGCAACCATTATGTACCCAATCGTCAAATAAATTGATTCGATGCAACATGTGTCTAGTACTTATAATTTTAATATCTCAGCATCGCCGTATTCTTATTTAATTATTTATTTGAAGCTTTGGATGTTTCTTTAAAGTTTTTCCCTAATTATAGCAATTGTGATGCCTAGCTACTTCAAGTATCACGTACAATTTTCGCAACTTGTCAACCGTTAGAAATCATCGTATAGCATCGGCAATATTTTAGTCATATTAGGACACAGGATTACCAATGAAGCGTAGCAGTCGTAGCACCTCGTAGCAGTTCGTAGCGCAAAGCCGGTCCTGAAGCGACAAACAAAGGAATACCTAACGAATGTTTGCCATTACGCCTTGTCGGCAGTACCTACTCCCACTGCCGTATTATTTGCAGGAAAGACAAAAGAATGTTAGTGAAAATATCACGTATTATTTGCGTCGCAATATAATTTTTCTTATCTTTATATCGGAATGCAATAATTACCTGCCCTTAAATTATTATATATCGTTTTAATTAGATCTTTTATAACGTGTCGTATTGTGGTAACTATTAATAATGTTTTAATTAGACTATTGAGATTTCTCTACGACGCGATCGAATCAGAAATTAGGAGATCAGTAGTAGACCGAAAATTACTGCTATATCCCAGCGGATTAGCAAGTTGAAGTGGCAGTAAGCAGGGCACATAGCTCGAAGAACAAATTTAGTTATCGTTTTCATGACTATCTAATTTAAATTTCTAAGAAAGAGATAGAATGAATACGTAACTTACATGTTAGAAGGAGCGCTAGGATATTAAGTGGATAATCGGAACGTGACTTCAGAATGAAAGAAATGCGCTAGTTGCGAGATAATTAAGGTATGAAAGAGACAGCTTGAGTAAAATGTGTTTTAATGAGATAGTATGTAGTATTAGATCTATCTACGAGTATTAGGTGACGGTAGAAGTGAGATGAAAAATTAAAGATCAATTACAAAATACATCTTTTAAATGTACTCCTTACACAAAAGAGAACTTTTACACAGGGTTACCTGTGCATGTTATTTTGTTTGCAAGTTATCCTCAAATGAATAAACACCTACTATACCGTAATGCTTCGTCATTCGGCACCATTTCGCTTAAACTGGCTGCATAATTCTTCACAAACGGCATCCCTAATGTTCAGAAACCGTCTAACTCTCGAGAAAGATAAAAATACATGAGCACAAAAAATATCTTTGCAGTAACAATTTACTGGCATTATATTACGAGTATATGGTTGGATCTAAATTATACATTCTAAGCAAAGATACACAAAGAGAAACTTATTCAAGTGATGTCGTACGTTCAAACGGGTCCAACGTTGTTTATAATTTATATCAATGAACTTTGAAAAGTTAGATTGAATATGATCAAAAAATTATTCATAGAACTACCTAGTTTAATTTTTTTTTAATGAGTTTGATACGTTTGATTTTATATATATTTTATACATAAGAACATACGTTTGTTACAAAAGTATCTGCTCGTTTGGTGGTAAAGTGATTCATTATTATAATTTTATGATTAAATACTAACGTAACAAATAAATTATACTAAACAAACAGAAACCGACGGCCACTACTCATAACGGTTCCTGTGTTTTTGCGCCGGTGCTGCCTGACGAATAAAATATGGCTCCACGGAAGGGTGCTCAAAGGTTTTTGTGTAAACGTTGGCGATTTACTGGAAGTCGCAACATTTATTAATGAAAGTTCTGTTGGAATACTCGTAACAGTAGTTTTTGTCGATGGTATACAAGCTAAAACAAATGTTTATATTTGTATAATAATATTTCAATATTTATGCCAATGACAGTTCGCATTGTAATTCAACTATTATCAGACACTTGGTTCGTTTATTTGTAGTTAAACGTGTCTTAACAACTTAACAGTAGTTAGATATTATAAAAATGATCGTCAACAGACATTTCCACTAATATTAATAATAGAACACGATTTCCCAATTTCTCGCTAATAAATAATATTCTAATTGAAAATGTACTGTATCTGTTTTTTATAAGTATTCTCTCCTTCTCGCACACATATCAATGCATCTACATAATCATCATCATCATCTATGCTGCAGGAAGTCCACAGCTGGACATACGCCTCCCCCATTGATAGTGATCACCGCTTACCATGCGGTGATCACTATCAATTGGGAGGCACACACTTGAGAGGCCCCGTTTGATAAAATCCGCGCTCTGACCCCAGAATTTCCATATTCAGAACCCCGAGAGCTTTCAACTTGAGCTATTAGCTTAGCCCTCTGTTCCCTAATGTTCCGTTGCCCATAACCAAATTGCCACACTGTCAACTATTCATCACTTCTTTCATCCAATTTTGCATGTACATGCTGACTTCAAATACGATTATGTTTTTGACTACGTAAAGTTCATTTTTCAATATTTAATAAACAACACGCATAAGGATTTGCCTCTTCTGCCTGTAAACACCCGCGAGCCTCTGCAGTGCCATCGGTACCTTTTAAAGCTATAAAAACAATGCCTTACATTAATCGGTACCTTTTCAAAAACCATAAAGAGAATGCCTTACATTTCAGCTTTTATGATAACGTCAATCAAACCGCTTGTATGTGAAGCGAAAGCCTCAAATAATGTGTACGGGTGCATTATTGTCACCACTGACTTGATGATAATATCGCAATTATTCTGTGTTCACGTTCACCTACTGTCCCAAAAATGAACTCGAGTATTACGTATTTCACATGACACACAGTACAGTGAATCCAGTAGGACATATTTGAACAAACAGCTCAGTTTAAGAAAAGGGGAATACATTCCCTCAGAGAGGCAACACTTCGAGCAACTAACCCTAGAGGAAAAATGAGGATTTGTAACTTTACTGTGATTAAAATAAGGCTTAACAATCAGAGGTTCAAATACACAGCACTGGAAAAAGTAAGTACTAACTGAACTTTAAAAAAAGACTTTATTAAAGAAAAAAACAAGTAAAAAAGTTACAAACACTTCATAAACAAATATACAAATCAGTCATTTACAATATAAAATAAATTTAATAAAAAAATGTTAAAAGAAAAAATAAATATTTATGTAATTTATTATTCGCACAACTAGTCAGAGATGGCACGGTCGACACGCACGACGTTAGGGAGTGAATGGCGCTCGTTAGCCGAACGCACTATAAATTTGGAAGCAAAACGCTTCGTGCAACAAATTAGAACATTTAGTAAGTATGGACGTGCCATTGTCGTATCTCTTTGGGAAGGATGATTAGACGAAGCCATTTTCATCATCATCATCATCGCCATAGGACGTCAATAAAAAAAATACCATAAAATGGAACCGATTTCAGTACTCAAAAGTGTGAAATAACTTGGTCGAAGTCGGTTCCATGCGCACAATATTTTGACAATAGTTTTGAACTATCATAGTACTGACTTTAACAAGTTATTTCACACTTTTGAGTGTTGAAGTCGGTTTAATTTTTTGGTATTATATTATGTCAATCATTCATTTGTTAACAGTGCATGCATAGTGTGGGGTGAGGAACACTTATGTGGCAGTTTGCGCTGGCACACAGCTTCACCGCTTTCCCTTTCCTTTACAGTTTTCTTTATACTTACTAACTAACGATTGGTCGCGTCACGTTCTATACACCGATTGCATTGTGTCGCTGTTTCACTTTTTTTATATACTGTATAGATCTAGCATTTGACCACTATCTCATTTGATGGTCAGTGACGATATGGTCGAAGATAATAAATAAAGAGACCAGCACATCCGACACCATGTTTTAGCATTAGCACACCACATGATATTCCTTACTGAACCTGATTCATTTACAAACAACCCGTTGTCGCCTTGTCCGTGCGAGTTTATCAACAGTTTCCTAAAACTCATCGGTGCAGTTCTAATCAAAGTAAATTATTTGCCACAAAACTGGTCATAACCAGAACATGAAATTTGAAATTCAATTATGGAATATACCTCAATGGTTTTATATACGTTTATTACAATTACAATTGGTTCATTCACCTAAGAATTCTTGAGTGGGTGGACGAAGGAGGTCGATTCGGTACCCAATCTTTTAAAATAAAACGTCTACTGAATTTAATCATGCTCTCAGTTTACTTATAATTAAATGCACTCTAGCAATTAATGTATCTAAAGACATATATGTACTATCACACATATACTATCATACATATACTATCTATCGTATACCTGTCAAACACAACAGTTTACTTTGGCTTAGGGAGGTAAGCTGACAGTGCCAGATAAATTGATTTGCTTTGACGACAAAGGAATGCACTGCATCGTTCAGATTTCATCTACCAGGATTGCAGATTTAACGTGTACACGAAAATACATAGATACACATGTTGCAATTGAATTTATTTGTTAAGATATGAAATTAAATAAACTAATTTGTTCGAATAAAACTTATGAAATTATATGCGAGACAATTTAAAAAATAAAAGAAAAGAATTATAAAAACTTTATGCACAATTGCAAGCATCATATAAAATATAAGAATTAATATCTATATTTACCATGTATATTATTTGTTTTATTTACAGTTTATTAGTGAACATAGCGCATATAACGATTCGAAATATCGAGTAATATATAAATAAAAAAGAAACAAATTGACTTAGTAGAGACAGAGTCGTAAGCAACTCCGTCTGCTATTAACATAACAACAACAGTTATTTTAACTATGTTATGTTAATATTTAATTATTTTTATTTTTTACTACAACCTCCTCATCTTTTTGTTGTTATTAAAACATCAATACATGTCACGGTATAAGAATTCGGCAAAGAAATATTTTTTTCAAAAGGTTTCCTATTTCGATCAGGTTAGAACTTATTAATGAAACATGCCAAGTTTAACCGCGTCCTTAAATTACAAGCGAATCAAACAATCGTGTGGTTACTATGGCCCATCGGAGCGTCCCTAGGGAATCAATTTAACGAAAATGATCGAACATTGAGGGACTATCGTACTCAATAACGTAGCTGAGTTTCATTAAACCGAAAATGTTACCACATAACTGTATTAATGTATAATAGTTTTAGTTTGAATTTGTACTGCTTATACTAGTCTAGTTTTGGGAAACATTTGAAATTGAATTTGTTTTTCTCTTTTATACTTTTTACATAAAAAACATATTCTCAAATTTGTTGACCATTATATCTACCTAGGATAAACAGTCGAATTAGGCAAATCCATATCGTCGAATCCAATTCGGCTGAGCCGCATTCGACCCACTCCGCGACGTCTCCTCGTCCAAAATTCCACAAAAACGTGAAAACGAAGGTCTTCGAACAGTGTATGTTAGTGTGTGTGTGTATGCTAGTGTTGACGTATGGATACGAAACGTAGTCTCTAAGTATAGGCCTTGTAGGCAAACCCTGAGTGAGTGAGCTATGGAGTTCTACAAGTCTGATCAATTTGGAAAAAGTACGATTTGTGAAAACAATTCATGCAGATCAATTCTTATTATTATTTATTTATTTATTGAACGAGAGGTATTTGCTAATTTATTAGTGAAAAAAATGTTTTCCAGTGGATACATTTTTTATTTAACTCAAATTTTTGCGATTGCGTTTGAAATGTTTCTCACACCAGAAGAAAATAATTTAAAACGTCAAAAAATGTGATTATAAAAGAAATTGATCTCGTAGGTCATCTTTAAACTATATTAATAACTATACTAATATTTGAAATCAGCACGCATCAGAATATGTCCAGCCCCTTCTGCCTGTAAACAACCCCCCTGTGTAATACGTATCATCAGCACCTTAAACAACTTACCCTTACACACACCTTAAAACCTTAAACAAAGTTCCACTTACCCACACATGCAAATAATATTATTGTGGCAACTATTTTACAAAAAGGGTGAAACACTTAAACAAATCGTTTAGTTTAAGTGAAATATAGAACCGTGGCGAGGGTAAAGAAATAAAATCAACTATTTCAACAACGCAGCCTGGTTTCTCCTGACCTATATTGATAGGAGCGATTGAGTAAATACTTTACTTGGAATGAAAACTGAACGCTTTCTAGAAAGCATTACAAGCACAGATGTATACACAGTATACACATGTATATACGTATGTTTATGGGATATTTTAACACACCACTTCTATTTTAATGAAAAAAAAAGCTTTTATACTTTTTCTCTTTTCATATAAGTTCTATATTGTAAGGTTTTTCATGTATAATTTAAGTCATAAGATTTTAATGATATTATTGGATTTTGCAGCGTAGAGCCATCTGAACTGTCAACGACAACGAAACGATGATAGCTCAGTGGGGGGCGCGTTGGCTGTTAAACTGACGGATACTGGTTCAATCCCATACAACAGCTTAGGCTGTTGCTTGGGTACTTTCGAGTACCCGCCTGGCTAGCTACCACCCTCAAGTTTAAAAAACTGTCACCAAACACATTGTGTGTTCAGACAGCAGTCCTTGAGAGCCAGTGAGCATTCTAGGTCTAGCGCGATATCATTTTCGACCACACAAATAGTATAAAAAAAACGACTCCAAACTCACCGAAGATCTAGAGCCTCTCAGTATGCGTAGAGATATTGAGTCTCTGTATATTTTCTACCAGTATACAACAGAAGAGATCTTTAACCTTATTACGGCATTACGATTTTACCACTGCACTAGCCGACAACGCTTGAAACCTCATCCATATATATGGGACTCACATATTGTGTTTTACATCTGCAAAACCTGGAACAAGCTTCCTTTCTCGGTGTTTCTGAGTAGCTCTGAAATGAGATTCCTTAAAAGGAGCGTTAACAGTCTCAAAAAGGGTTGGCAACGTATCGTAAAGCCACCAGTATTATAGATATCCATCGACGACCATGATCGCTTACCATCAGGTGGTTTATCTGCATGCTTGCCACCAGACCATTTTTCTTTTTCCGTCCTTAAGTCATTAAATACATTCGTATTTAATGATTAATAAATTAGACTAATTAACCTGGAAAACCGAGCTACACATAATTATGTTTTGTCAATTAGCTAAGCAATACACCTCTATAATATGTTGGTATTGTCCCGTATGGATGAACTTGTTGGGCATATGGTTATCCTTTTACATAATATCATCCAAACCGTTCCAGCCGTTTCCGATATGTATATATGAAATAGCTCGTTAAATGTCGTCATCATCAACATCAAATGTTAAATTTAATCCGAATGAATGAATACGGATAACACATATTTCTAACTTTTTTTTTACACTTGGGTGTGTGTAATTGTGTACTTGTGATGTGATTGCATATCACACAAACATTCAAAACCAGGGACAAACATCTACGCTCATTGCATAAATGTTTGCCCCTGCCATCGAATCCAGGGCCCCGGTACCAGAAATCATGTCACTAAATACAGAATCACGACTACCGTCAATTTTTTATTTATTTCTTCGAAAACATTCACTTTCTGAGTATGGCATTCGTTTTTAATGCTAATAAAGATTTCTGATCGAAATTTATTCGCAGCTACAATACACAAAATTAAACATTACACTTGTATATGGCACCGACCATTTTGTTACAATCGTACGCAATATTGTATTACAAAATGTACCATAAAGTTTCACAAATAAGGTTTATACTATGTGGTCAGGGTAAAGTAGATTCAACAAACTGTGCTTTTGCGAAACCAGTTGAACATTTCTGCGAAAACGACATTGTGGGGTGTTGTGAAGCATGTCAACGCTGTTTCAAGAATCGTTTATGTCAGAATTGATTGGTACCTACTACTTATTCATGTCAACTTTCCTTTAACCTTTAACCTATTTCTGAGTGTGTTATGTGAATGATTGAGGAGACATCTTGAATAGTACATTTATTTTTACAAGTATACACAGTGGCCCATTTAAATGCTTTGGCCATTTATTGTTAGTTATTTTTCTTCAATGCAACCGGGTTCGATTGTCGAAATGATTACGAGATTTTGTTTAATGTATAAGTGCAGTTTTTCTCATTCTTTCTAAGATCAGATTTCTGTATGTCTTATAGTTTCAGACTTGTCCCTACTGACTCATCTAAATGGCCCATTGGGCATATCTGAATTTATTGGTTTCGTATGTTATTTCATATTGATGAAAATCTATCATTAGGTCATATCTTTATTCATAAAATATAATAAGGGAATACACTTGACGGTCGCCGTAGCTCAGTGCACAGTGACATGGTTTATGTGTCTCCGGAATCCCGGGTTCGAATCCTGCCAGGGGCAAACATTGATGTTTTTCTCAGTTCATGGATAAGTGTGTGTGTCCGTGCCTCCCGCGATACAGTGAAACCTAGTGCGAGGGTTATAGTGTGAAATTATTTTAGAAAAATTGTATGAATTTTTAAGTGATATTTCTGCGTAATATGTGATGGCAGAAATTTTATGACGGTGAAAATAATTTCATACCTTAGGGTCTCTTTTCATTAATGAATTATATGCTTAAATTATTTTTTTGCAGTAGTAAGCATTTTAGATCTAGCGTGATAACATCTTCGACCATATCGTCACTGAACATCAAGTGGGATGGTGGTCACCACTAAGCCACAGCGACCGTCAAGTAGCGTAAAACAATGTACTCTAAACATGTTAATAGGTGCGATGTTTAATCTGAGCAAGCATTTGCAAGGCTTTATCAACGCTGGAGTTAATTTCTTAGTAAATCGCCGCACCCATCCAGTACCGCTCATTGCCTGACGTTGATTTGTTTCTGTGTTGTCCAATATAGGAGGTAGATTGTAATTACTACGTGACGTAGGTCTGACGGGGTATATATAGCCCACTGACGAGTTTCATTTGTCCAATAATCTCTAAGAATACTGCGACCTCGATATTTTATGTCACGTTATTTGTAATGTCTAATCGCAGATGGAATTTGTGGTCAATATAAAACTTAAGCAATTTACTTAATTTATATTTTTTTATCTAAAAATTATAATTTATATTTATTTTACCCACCTGGTGATGAAAAACGGTAATGATGGTGATTATGTAACTAAAGCTATGAGTTAATCCAAGGTATAAGCTATTACCATACTAAATTTAAACCAAATCCGTCTAGCCGATTAGGCGTTAAAGAGTAACAAATATCAATACATACAAACTTTCGCGTTTATAATATTACAATGATAATTATTATGACAGACTTTTACAAACAAAATTGTGTGAACACATTTGTTATTAGCTAATTGTATCTATGATGTTCAAATATTGTTTATTGTTTAGAAACAGACCTTAAAGACTTCAAAATATAAATAAGCATTTTTAAACTAATTGAGCACACGTAACTCTATACAGTATACAGCGTGTTTAAGAGTGGGCATGTAAGGCCACATGCGATGTCATGGCTGTCTTTAAAATCCTCAACAGCCTAACACCTACTTTTGAGATTCTTTTTTGTGTTTTTATTAATAATTTACCGAAATTTATAAAATATAGATATAATATGTAAGTTATTATTAAATTTCATTACGCATCAGGGTAGCATATAACTATATTTGCGTCTGTAGGTACTAAAATAAAAACATTTTTGTGAAAAAAAAATAGGGAGTAAATGATTTATGAGCAAACAGAATGTCTACAACCGGAAATACCGGATACAACCGGAATACAACCGGGTTCAATTTTAAAAATTCTGTAATTGAGTTCTACCAAAAACTTTTCAACGGTATGCAACATGTAAAACAATACAATAGACACAACAAAAATATTAGTTACTTCAAAAAACAACCGTTTGCGACTTTTGTTGGTTAATACCCTTAGCCAGACAGGTATTTGAAACTACCACCACGCTGGGAATTAGATAACGGTGTTGCCTTCACGGAAAGCTCAAGATATTAGTTGGTATCGAACCAGCATCCGTCAGTTTGACTGCCAATGACTCCTTTTTGACTCCTGTTTGACTCCCACCTCTAGATTATCATCACTTCAAAATAATGTTTATATTATTCTAAGGAGCTTTGGGTGGCATTTCGAACTTGTAACTGTTAAATCATGTTGCGGCCGCACTGCGCTCACCCGTGACGTCACTGTAATGGCCAGTCATGAATGCCTTATCTAATAGTCGACGTTATGCTGTTGAAGACAATGTATGTATACAGGTATATACTGTATATACAGGTAGTCAAACAACTGCCTATTCTGTATCAAAAAACAAAATGTAACAGTCTCTTGCGTACGTGGACAATTATTAAAATCAGTTCTTTAATATTCAATTTAATTTTTAATTAAATAATTTTATTTAATTTAATAGTTACAATATTGAATCAAAAAAATGTGATGGGACCCATTAACAATATTTAATGTGATAACAATACGCAATATTACGTTCTATGGACAGTTTTTACCTACCGAGAATTCATAATTGCATAATTTTTAATAAATCAATCGGGGCTTGATCGCAAGAAAAACATTTTGTAATTTATTTATCTCGACGTTTTACCTCAGTCTTCTCGTGACCACGACCAATGCAACTTGGTCGAAACGTCGAGATAAATAAATTACGAAATGTTTTTCTCGCGATCAAGTCTCGATTGATTTATTAACAATGTGTTCGAATCAATAACAATCTGTTTTAGGCAAAAGCTTAAAAAATACAATCTGGTATAATTACTGGCTTCTTTCCACAGCTTTGTTTGCGTTCATAATAACCTTTACGCAAGTTTATCCAAAATTCACTCCTTCACTTTTCAATAACGTATTATTTTGCAAAAAGGAAGTTTTATTATTTAGCTGGTGCCTGATTTCTTTAAAATTGTTACAAAATTATAGTAGGTATTTTAAAGATAATTTACATTTATTTACTGCTTTGTGTAGTAATTAAATTTATTCAAATTAAAATTTTGTTTAGGGCAGCCTTAAATTTGATTCGACGTATCATGAGCGAGAATAATATATTAATTTAATACTTTACCATTACAATTAAGAGTTTTAGCTTGGCGCATTAGATAAAACGTATTGATTATTTCTTGCTTCAAATTCTTCTACAACAATTTGATTAACCTATGAAGTTATTGCAAATACCAACTAATGTTTGACACAGAAAAAAAATAGAATTTCAATAAGTAATATTCAAAAGAATTTCAATAGTAAAACATACGAGAATAAAACCTGGTTTCATTAAGCTGGCCTTTGGAGGTTTTAATCTCCTGCTTTTTTTGAAAAAAAAAAGTTGAGTAAAAAAAATAATCGTATTGCTTATTCGTGGAATTGGTGAAAATTGAAATAAAAACTACCAATTACAAAAATGCTGGTGCTCATACTTTAGCATTATACATGTTTTAATTATTTTATATAACACGTTGGAGAAAGCCTTTTCGTGCAGAAGTAGTATTTTTTTTCTCTAACAACGCAGCCTTAGCTTTATTTTTATGCGCAACAAAGTAGCTAAATTGCATTCCCTTGTTACTTCAAAAAGTGCAATTACCAAGTTAAGGGCGCTTTCAAAGATATTTATTGTACGTTTCTGTGTTGATAGGGTTAAGTCGGGTAAACTGGGGTGAATTTTAATTGCTCTTTTGTTACTTTGTTAATTTAAATATTTCCGCTTAATTAAAATGTTATGTGTGTCTTTATTATACGTTTGGATCTAATGTATGTTATTCAATTTTCGTAGTCATAACTGCAGCTGTGGCCACACAACAGTACGAAGCTCTTGTAGCAGAGTTTGCCTTTGTGATCTAACCAATCGACCAGGTTAAGCAACGGGTTGCTTGCTATACCCTACCAGGGTCATATGTACGCTTGAAAAAAATGTATTTAAGACCTGCACGTAACGCCATATGAATGCGATAAACTATTGAGTATTGGTTCCGCGGTCATACCGCAGTTGGCCACCAGTGGCATTTTCAACGGAGTGCTCCCGTACTTCGGCTGTCGGTCCCGGTTGTTAACTTAACAGTAATTATGCTTATATAGAGAGACTACCCATAATATTTTAAGGTGGTTTGATTTATTTTCGCTATTTAAGAAATTGTAGGTACCATCAAAAATAAGCATATGGATAAACTATTCTTTGCAAAATAATTCTGTATTGCTTGTATGATATACTCGCACAAACTATTGTACTCGATTAAAATTCAACTTCGAACAAGTTGTATGCTGAAAACCAGCCTTGCATATACATCAGTTGGTTTTTGGGCAGTTTCTTTGGTTTTTGGGCAGTGTCTGCCAATGTATTTGAATGTTTTGTATTAAGAATAAATAAATAAAATAAAAATAAATATAAAACAAATCAGATTAAACACCGTAGTACTGAGCAAACACCTATTACCTAAAACCACTTATATTATGTACCTACATTACACTGTTTTTTTGAATACTAACTGTGTAATTTTTGTAATAAACGTGTTTAATTCTTATTCTATCCGCTAACCCGCAATTGAGTGTTCTCTCTCTCTCTCTCTCTCTAAAAGGATGGCTCATGTCCCAGCAGAGACTAATACAGTTGATATTTCTAATGAAGTTTTATTATCAGAATAGTCCCAGGATTGTAGCTCACTGACATAGATGATACATTTAAAAATGTGATAATTACAGATATTGTTGCGTTGATAGAAAAAAACAATTGAATTTATTTTTCTATTCAAAAAGCAAAACGAATATTCTACTTGAATAATAATCAGAGTCGCAGTAAACAGCCGTCTTAAGATAGTAAACTTAATTGCTGGCAACTAGTTAAATATTCAGAATTTAACTGCCCCGCACCTCACTAAATATTGCCTTAATTATGCTACAGATGCTTATTTAGTTAAACGGCCCAATAAAATGTTTATCAAGCCGAACAACGGCCAGCTTAGCCCGATCTCCCCTTCAAGCAATGTTTATTGTTAACTAAGTATCGGATAGCACTTCGACGGCTCTTAAGATATATTTATATTTGCTCCTACCTTCATTCGTAGCTATAAAAAGTTTAATATCTAGATACATTAAGAAGTTTATTAAATAAGGAAAGAACGAAAACACACATTATATTAAACTAACAATATATAATTATGTAGCTTTGAAAAAATCGGAAGAGTACGTGACATTTTCTCGTCGAAAATACCAGGAAGCCTGGAGACAAGGGTCTTCGAATAGTGCACCAGTGATGACATATGGAATGAGAACGTAGTCTCTTTGGGCCTTGTAAACAAGCTCAAGATTGGACGAGGCACGCCGCTTCTAACGGGAGGCAATTAATACGAAAAGCCTTTTTTCAGCAGTGAAAGTCCTATGGCTGACATGATGATGATAAAAAACTATACAAACCCCTGTCATCTGAGAAACATGCTCAACGCTATCCCATTAATATAATAAATGCGAAAGTTTGTATGTGTGTAAGTGTTTATGTTGGTTACTCCTCCACGCTCAAACGGCTTCACCGTTTTCGATGAAGATTTAACCAGTAGTTTTTGAGTTATCTTTAATAATACTTATTTCACTTCAACAACATTGACGAGTTTCTCATTTATTCAACACTAGTAGCGCCCCGCGGTTCACCCGCGTGGATTACGGTTTTCCCGCTACCTCAATTATCCCACGGGAACTATACTTTTTCCGGTAGTAGCCTATGTGTTAATCCAGGGCTTAAACTATCTCCATACCAAATTTCATCAAAATCGGTGTAATAGTTTGAGCGTGAAGAAATAACAAACATACACACAAACTTTCGCATATATAATATTAGTAGGATTGTATATGAATTGCTTGTCTTGATAAATAAGAGAATTGGCAAAGAGAAGAAATATTTTGTTAATTGTGTCAGTTTGTCGCTTAATGACTTCCTAATCTGTCCTGATAATAACAGGACTTTTTCAGCAATTTCAATTTTCAATTTTTCAGCGATTTTGAACAAAATTTTTCTTTTTTTTCGTATACGCCTTTTATTTCCAATGTGAAAGATTTTATCCCAGTCCCGCGTCCCGCAAATTCAGTCGACATTTCTGTATGAAAGGAAGCATCCATCAGCCGGCTGACGCCATCCATTTATCACCATCGAAAGGGTTGATTGAATACGAGCAATCCCTCACGATAGGATGTCGCGAAAAATTTTACGTCGGATTAGTGAAACGTCGGATTATTTGGGATATTTCGGTGATTTGTCACATCAAAACGGTGATGACATGACTCCCGATATTGTATTTGTAAAGAACTGTTTATTCTTATACTAAAAAAAAATTTTTTACGTCATAAAATTTATTTCTTCCTAAAATGAATGTTATTATTATTTAAGCTTGTCTTTTTTTTGAAAGTTTTGGCAGACAACTTTTTGACTATCGAGAAAATTCATTTCGAGATACATAGACTAGATTTCCAGGTAACAGAGGCTTAGCAGGTACCAATGACAATACAGAGAATCGCGGGTGTTTACAGGCCGAGATCCTAATGCATGTTGATTTTCAATATTACAAATATGTATTTTACAGATGACATACGAGATCAAAAACAAATACTAATTACAATTTTATACTTTTCAATTTCCTTGCTTCTGGTGTAACACATGCTTCAAAAGCATTTATCGTTATCGCGAGAATGTGTGATAACGGAAAAATATGGTCGCTGGAGAATATTATTTCACTAATTTTGCAAATAATATAAAATTTTGTTCAATCAGAATTTACCTGCATGAATTGTTCTCATAAAGTTTTTTTTTTTAAGGTCATGTGGGACTTTCAACAAAATAAACTGAAAACGCTCAAAATTGTCTATTTAGCAAATGGTCAAGTCTTAACGCTACACTTGTAGGGTTTCGTTACATGATCTGCCAAAGATGAACAAATGGTTGAGTATAATATTATTCAATAAGAACGACATTGTTGCTCGATATAAAATACTTTCTTAAAATGGTAACGCTTGCTCTGCTCTTTTTTAACTTAACTACCCTTTTACATCCTTTGTCCATAATGTAATAGCGTTAATATCTATTCAAATGGTCCATCCTGTTTTGTGCACAATAATACCCGACTGAGTGCCCAGAACCCGGCTTAAACCAACCGGTTGAAACCAAAATAAACCGGATATGTGTTATGGACGCGTTAAACCGCGTAAATGTGCATATTTGGAAATTTTACATTCTGCGCGGAAACAATTCATTTATTGTGAAAATGCATGGGTTGCCCGCAATATGTCGTGTTTTTTATTAGCTTGGTCAGATTGCGCCTATCCTGGTTTTAATTTACGAGATTATTTTATTAATGCTGTCATGAACAACATATTTTTATAGCGGCTTATATATTGTATAGAACGGACTACAGATAGTAAAAAAATAGGTTCTCATTTACAAACAACTTGCTAAAGTTAACGAGACAAGACGTACATCTCGTTATCGATTTCATTACTAATCACTATGACATTAACATCTGCACAACACTGGGGCCACAGACAGCCCGCTGTGCAGGGGTTATATCCTGGAGGAGAAAACTGAGCATGTACATTGTAGTGCTAAAGAAGAAATAAGACGAATAACCATACCATACAATGATTTCGACGTCAGCCCTCTTTCTACAGAATGGGTTTCCATGGATTTAATAACATCTTAGATTAGATGTTAGAGATGCTAGATTTTTAATGGGGTAGGTTCTTAAATGCCATGTGCTATTTTCAATGTTACGTTATTACGGTCGTCATGCAATTATTTAAAGTGTACTGTTGTATTTATTTTTCTGTGACGTCACAGACCAGTCTTAACGGAAGACCAGCACTTTTTAGAAACCAAATCAGCTGACTAGTTGGGACCGGTTTGTAACATTGAGCTGTGTTTTATATTACCTATATTTTATACCATTTCCTAAAGTTATTTTAATCCTTAAATATTAGTGTTGCAAATAAACTCATTTTATTTTATAATAAGTAAGCGAATTACATGACTTTTTACTACAATCTTACGCAAGCTTTTTAATATCAGATACAATTGGACAGGCGGACTTTTGTATGGGACGCTACATGCGTTGATACTTTTGCGCCCTCACATCTTTCCGAGACACATGTCAGGGCCAGCGCTGCGCCTTATTCAGCGGAGCAATTGAAGCAGCGAAAATAATATGCTAACCTAGGTAGTGGTTACATATTTCAACCGTTTCATAGGATTTTCCAAAATTTATGAAACCGTTTGATTGATGCGACGCGTGAGCTAAAAATGTTGCCACATAGTTGGCTCAATGAATTAGCATTGCAATTCAACGTGGCACGCTGCCGACTGATAGCGGGTTAGAACATTTGAGTTGTCTATAGGCTGACAATAGATAGCAGATGGCTCAAATGTTATTGTAGTAGTTGAAGTATTGTAATTAGGTATTAGTATTTCATTTTAATAAACGCGCCGACCTATTATTACAAATTGGACAGTCTCTGTAGCTAAGAATAACCAGACTTGTGTAACCCGAGGCCACAAAACAGATTGTGAGTTTTAATCCCAGCAGGGGCAAACTTTTATATGATATTTATTGATGTTTGTCCCGGGTTCTGGATGTTTGTATTCTGTGATTGCTTGTGTTTACAGGAGGAGAATGTGACAAAAGTAATGTCTAGCGAGGAGGTAGAGATAGCAGAAAAAATGCTTTTTGACGCAAATGCACAAAACTACTAATGAAAGTGAATGTCTTGTTCAACTAAACCAACATTCTGGAAAATAAAATAAGTAACACAAGTTCTTATATGGTTACGATATAGTCCAAATTAGTTTTACATGTTTCAATAATAACCCTAATTTTTTTTTTAATATGGTTAGTTTTCATTCAAATAAATCGCTACTTATTTACTAAACTTACAAAACAACCCACGAATTGTCATCAATTGAATAAAAGTCGTCAAAAACTTGAAAAAGCGTTGTATTTATTTATTTATTTATTAACATTCACACAAGGTCTTCAGGTCCCAAACTAGGCAGAGCCTGTGCTATGGTAACCTGATGACTGATATATATACTTATATACATATACACACCCAGACAGTGTATGGATTTACACGAATTTGAATTAAGGTATAAATAGAATATGAGCTGTTTCATTTTGAAGGATTTCAGATTTCAGCTAGTTCAAGCTATTGACAGAATTAGCGCCATTGTGTACCAAAACTCGAAAGTAACAAAAATGAACATTTTCTAATATGATGAAAGGATTTAAAATTAATGTCTTTCTGATTTCTTGAAGGCTGCAAACTAGATGAAGTCATTTTTCAACAGCGTAACTGCCAAACAATGACACGAATATTGATTATTGCTGGCCTGGTTGACGGTCAAGCGTTAAGTCTTCATATCTAACGTTGGTAAAATTTTTAATTTCATTTTCCATTAGTAGTCTACTTAATTCATAAACATCAGTCTACAAATTATGAATAGTCACAATATCAAAGATGATCTAGGCAATCTTTTAAAATCGTTATATTATGCTCAAACAGAAAGCCTTTTAACTGTATTGCATTGAGGCAGTTGGGAGTCGTAAGTTAATTATGTCCGCTCTCCTCACACTTCATTTCACAAATACCCACAGATACCCGTACAGACACACAACGTCTTCAATGACCCTTACGCACACACTTTATATAGCGAGAGATACCACTCTTAAGTTTAAAAAAACTTAGTGTTTACATTTAAAAAAACTGTCACCAAATACATAGTGTCTTCGAGCAGCAGTCCTTGATATCCAGTGAACAGTATAGGTCTAGAGTGATTACATCTTCGACCGCATCGTCACTGACCATCAATTGAGATAGTGATCAAACGCTAGACCTAAATATATAGTATAAATAATATCATTCTCTGTATTTGCCTCAAAATAGGCTGCTACCACAAAAGCGATAATATGATAATAATTTATTCACAATACTACACCTACTACCAAATACTACAGTAGTAAATCAACGAATCGTTAAGTTGATACAATCTGAAAAAAATCCACCACACATATACGCACAGACAAAGCATGCTTTGTCCAAAGCCGGTAACACAATTTTCAGGTCATCTACTGCCATTGACAAAGTCTGGAACCAGATTGAATCTGAAGATGAAGTAAATGGACTAATACCCGGATGTCTGTCGAGTCGTATACAAAATTTGCTGCCAGTCTACAGGTGACCCCTAATAAAGATTAATTTTGCATTCCCTATGCTTCTGGTATACGAGTTTTTAACAATTTGAAAAAATGATATACCAGGACCATAGGGTAACTAAGTGTGGCACTTAGTGGTGAGTAATGTATTTATGTCATCATCGTCGTCATGTCAGCCATAAGACGTCTACTACTGGACATAGGCCTTCCCATTGACCTTCACAAGGACCGGTTAGAATCGGCACGCATCCAGCCCTTTTCTGCGATCTTGATCAAGTCGTCTGTTCTGCGTGTCGGTGGACATCCGATGCTGCGCTTGCCTATAATATAATATATAAATTCTAGTAACTATTATTTTAACTATTCAAACTGTTCCACTTCCAACAAATATCTCTAAAAATAAAATCTTTACATAGTAACTTCAGTTCCTGCACGAATATTTTTACTGTAAGCATGGGTTTAAAATTCACACGCGCCCACAGAACCGTAAAACTTCCGTTTACGATCCCTGCAGACACATTCACTGCGGATTTCATTTCCAAAGTAAATATTGCACTGAAAGCATAGCCGAGTGTTTTACCGCCATTGCATTCTTTACAACCCATTGATTCTTTAGTGAGCGTACAACAAATAAAAGCAGTTTCATAGCGTTTCATGTACGTACGTACATAAAACTCCGGACAAATCTACGCTATCACCAGGACTGCGCAAATAGCGCCAGCCTTGTTTATACTGTGGTCCTTTAAAAGTCTCTATCAGAAAAAAAACGGAATCGGCTGAGTTACAACGTGACAATGTTAGCTGATACGAGTGCCATGTATTTACTGATATTCTAAACTTCCATTCAACCCAAATATTAGCTTAAAATAGTGTTACTAAAAATTACTACAAATAATTACTATTTCAATAGTGTTACATTTTTATTTCTATTGTGTTATTTGCGATGATTATTGCAGCGTAAAATGTTGTAAAGTACGATAGTTGGGATACTGCAACTATTTTTTTAAATAATACGGTGCATATGAACCTTCCTAACGTGCAATAATCTTAATCCTATCAAATGATAATCAAAATCAAATCAATAACCTTAAAAGATGAATATTGATTTGGAACTGTATAATTGCAGAGTTCATAAAAATAAGATAATATTGTACAATGGAACGAAAATTGTTATTCTTATGTTACTATTTTTCAAACCAAAATGTTTTTAATTGCAAGTCAACATTTGTTTTTTTTAATCTATAAATGATCAACACAATCACTATTATCTAACATACGTTATTGTAAAAGATACCACGGATGTAGCAATTGAAAATAACATACCGAGCAGCACAAAGAAAGGAAACTTCCGATACATTACAAATCAGAGATTTTTATGTGCAGTCAGAATTAACGCTCAGGTGTTCTGGTAGCTAAGCGGGATATTCCGTGTACTTAACTGGCTTTTGCCCCCGTCTTAGCGCCTCATTTAGCATGAATGACACTTGAAAATATCGTGGCATTCACACGAGCGTAGACGGTCTCCGGATGTTTGCCAAAACCTGCGAGATAACATTAAAAATGAGCATTTTGAGGCTTAAATGGTGACCTATAAAAAATAACGGCGATACGTAAACGTTGCTACGTAAGTATTGAATTAATAATTAATTTATATTAATATAATAATTATTAAATAAAATTAACTAAGTTGAAATATGAATGTTTATATAATATATATAGGGGTTAGAACATTAACGGGGAAATCCAGCTAGCATTCTGAGCACCTTGCCAATTGGTAGCGGGTTAGAATATTTGTGCTATCTGTAGGCGGGCAAAGGTTAGTGGATTGTTCAAATGTTATTGTAGTAGCTGTAGTATTATTATTAAATATTAGTATTAATTAATATTATTTAATTTTAAAATACTAATATATAATTATAATACTACAGCTACTACAATAACATTTGAACAATGCATTAACCTTTGCCCGCCTACAGATAGCACAAATGTTCTAACCCGCTACCAATTGGCAAGGTGTTCAGAATGCTAGCTGGATTTCCCCGTTAATGTTCTAATCCGCTACCAATTGGCAAGGTGCTCAGAATGCTAGCTGGATTTCCCCGTTAATGTTCTAACCCGCTACTAATTGAATTGACCAAGCCAACTTTTTATAAAACAATGGCATGACTATTATCACCTCGGGTATAAAAAATAATATTTGTGTGCTTTCATATAATAATATAATAATATCCTACCTACATTTCAATGTGAATTTCGTAGAAGGCACTGGTATTCAGAATGTGACATGCGATACCGCTGGTATTCTGTAATGCACGAATATACGTTCGCAAAAATGTTAATATCACCATCGTACATTCCTATGGTATTAAAGATTCACACAATATAGGTTTTTGACGTAATTTATAACACGCTATCACACATTTTTGTCATAACTTTTTGTTCAAGAAGATTTTGAGAGTGAGCAAAACTAAGGTATAAAAAAATACCAACTTTTTTATGCTGAATAGAACTAGCGTTTGATCACTATCTCACTTGATGGTCAGTGACGATGTGGTCGTAGATATTATGACGCTAGACCTAGAATGCTACGAGAATGATCATCAAATATAAAAACAAATTATGCTTCATACAAATTGTTAAAACATAGGACACAAAAGCGTACCAGAGAAAAATAGCAAACTGCACCCCTGCGCAGTATCACATGCGTGGACTATGGTTTCCCCGCTACCTCATTTATCCCACGGAAACTATACTTTTTCCGGGATGAAAAGTACCATATCCTGTTTTGTATATCCTTACTGGTCTATCGCTACTGGTAAGGAAGAAAGGAGTTATGGGGGGTGGGGAGGGAGGGATACTTTTCCGTTCATCTCCACTAATGTAATAGTTATTCCAGGGTAATAAGCTATCTTTACTACAAAATTCATGCGAATCCGTTCAGCCGTTTCAGTATGAAGAGGTAACAAATATACAAACGATACACAAACTTTCGCCTATAAAATATTAGTGGCATCGTTTGTTAGTTACATCAATTTAAACTGGCAAAAAAAAAAACATAATTTACTTAACATAAGTAAAAAAACAGAATATATGAATAAGCCGCTATGAAAACAGTCAACAGTATACTACAATTTCTTCACCAAGTTTTGTGTATATTTAATACCCCTCATCAGTGAGCTACCAGCCCACATGAAAACTTCTAAAAGCGGGGGGCTAACTTCCCCTATCAACAAAATAAGAAATTGTCTCTTCCATGTGTGATGGCACCTAATTCAAACGCAGGTAGCGTGCTCACTTTTCTTCTAAACTCCTATTCCACCCGCGATTCCCCAGAGATGTCTGACGTTGGGGGTAACACGTTTATACCTGGGACCTGAGATGAAACTTTTAAAGATAAGGTCGTGGTGAACTTGACCGAGTGAAAAAACAAGTTACTTTTGTGTGAAGCATTGAAAATTTTAACACTTGTGGCTCATTTGCGCATTCAATTAAAATCCTAACGTAGGCTAAACCTAGGTTAAAACTAAAGTTAGTCTCGGTTGCTATTGGGATAGGGGACTAAAAAATTAAATTATGACGAGTGTCGGCTTTTTTTTAAAAAATGATTAAACTAAGATTCTATGCTACGTGGTTCAGATGTTCACTTAATAATAAAAAAATACCAAAAAATGAAACCGACTTCAACATTCAAGAGTGTGAAATAACTTGTCGAAGTTGGTACCATGATAGTTTAAATTTAACTTTTATCAGAATATCATTCTGATGGTACCGACTTCGACAAGTTATGTCACATTTTTGAGTGTTGAAGTCTGTTCCATTTTCGGTATTTTTTTTTTACGTTTTTCAGTGACTTTTGCTTCTCACGGGATCAATTTTCATTGTATATGTTCACCGATTTCTCCACCCGCAACTATAATGTCATCCACGTATGCGTAGCACTTTTTACAAAAACGCTTGACGGAATTGACTTGAGAATAAAATTTAAATGGGACCACACGGAAAACAACAGCTTTCAAATAAGAAAGAACTATCAAAATCGGTTCACCCAGTCAACATTTCTGAGAAAAAAACATAAAAAAGTAGTCAAAATTGTATTGTGAGCACATAGACCCAATAGTCTAATAAAACATAAGTTTGAATCATAAAAAGTTAAAATATTTTGTTGTACCTTTACGAATGCAATATCGCAATTTCACACAAAGAAAAAAAACATATTACGACACATATACGCGATAAAGAAAAATAAGCGAATCCGATCCAATCTCAGTCACTTTGTCTATACATATTTATAATATATTTGAAGCATATTTTTTTCCTAGCTAGGTTGGTTTGTAAAAAAATATTCTTCAAATATATTATTAACCGCGTCTTCCCTTATTCATCGCAGCTTGAGGCTAATAATTTAGGGTGGGCCACATCATGTGTATAACTATCTGTCGGTAAACAGAGGGGCGTTAGAAGTAATAGCTGCAATCTGGGAGGACCCGACGACTGCGCGTCTCTAGAATTTCCCATGGGTGTATCATATTCGGTACTATGGGTTTCAATATTGGTGGTCGATTAGGCAACAAACATTTATTTGAAAAGGGGGACACGATTGAGAGTATAAAAAGAAATATAGATTAATATATATGAATAGTTTAAGGATGAGATTAATTTATTGTTGCCATTTTTATAATATTCAATAAGAGCTTAACGTGAAATCTTAATCATGGTTGATATTACGATCGTCAATTGTTTCGGCTTCTTCCGTGCAAGACGCACCGCACTCAAGATCCTGTTGAAGGTCTCCAGAGCTTCAGAAGCGTGAGTATTGATAATAGTGTCGCTATTTTATTTTGTAGCGGGAGTTAAGTTAGTAACAAATTGTTTGATTTCTTAATAATTAGTTGTTTTATCGTTGTCAAAATATTATTATATCTCATTTTTACACGATTAATTTTGACGACAGACTAAAAATAAATATATCTTCAACAAGTTGGGTGTCCATAAATTACGTGAGGTAGTTTTAGCGATTTTTCAACCTCCCCTCTCCCCTTGGTGAGATGTTGTGAGATTTTGCTGGACCCCCTCCCCCCACCCATAATCTCACGTGAGACTTTTGAAAATACATATTTTTTAATGTAAATAAACTAATCTGTGCTTGATTTTGTTGGATTTAATCAGGATTTGTTATTTGAGATTATTAATATCGTGGTATAGAAAAAAATATTTGTCGAACCCACCCCCTCCCCCATGTGAGTTTGGGTGAGATTCAGCTTGACCCGCTCCCTCCGTAAACACCTCACGTAATTAATAAGGACGCCCCCTTATTAGTCCTTAGTATTAATAGAGAATCGAGAATGCGAAGTAAGAGTCCAACGAAAACAGTCAATATATATATCGCCGTCTAGAGTTAATAACAAACTCAACATTCTAATCAAAATTAGTTCAATAAATTGTTTAGTAGTAACAAAAAGAGACTGACTTCTGACTATGGGCCTTCTGAGCAAGCTCAGAGTCGCACAACGAGCTATGGAGAGAGCTATGCTCGAGGTTTCTCTTCGTGTTCGATCAGAAATGAGGAGATCCGTTGAAGAACGCAAGTCACCGATATAGCCCAGAGGATTAGCAAGTTGAAGTGGCAGTGGACAGGGCACATAGCTCGAAGAACTGATGGCCGTTGGGGTAGAAAAGTTCTTCGATAGAGACCACGGGCTGGCAAGCGCAGCATAAGATGGCCACTGACCAGGTGGACCGATGACCTGACTAACATCGCAGGCAAGGGCTGGATGCGCGCCGCTTCCAATCGGTCCTTGTGAAAATCAACAGGGGAGGCATATGTCCAGCAGTGGACATCCTATAGCTAAGATGCTGATGAAGATGAATAAAAAGGGTACTACTACGTGGTACTTCACTGGCTACGAGTAGTGGTAATTAGACAGCTCTCAGACAGCGTCGCGAAGTATTAACTTTTTGTTTAGATTAATTACACTAACCAAAAATCATTGTAGTTGTTTTCGGTATAAAAAGTAGCATATAGTGGTTAAACACTATTCCAATATATAAGATAACGTTAAATCTAGATAACATGTAAAATTCCATTCAAATCTATCGAGCCGTTGAGGCGTGAAGAGGTACACCAAACACGCAAACTTTCGCATTAACAATATTAGCGTGATAAAATGCGAAATGAGAATAAGAAGTATATACCTACATACAAATAATTTTAAAGCTTAGCTAAGAACAACCATGGTTTTCCCATTTTTTCTATCACTCAACTCTCTGACAGCAACGCTCATGTGCCATGTATTGCGCTGATTACTCTATGCCAAGTTGTTATCTAATGTATGTTGCAAAAATGTTTCTATGTTGTCTATTTTTGTATATATACTTCGGGAGTTGCCTTTGTTAATATAATTATAAGTTCGTACGAAGTTACTTCAGCTCAAGAAATACTTTACTCCGCTAGCTTAGCGACCTAAAGTGGATCTTGGCCTCTGACCAAAGCAAGCGCTATCCTTCCGGGAGGATATTTTAGATAACTTTTGAATAGGTAATATTCGGGAATAAAAATCTACGATTATTTCTTGAGCTTTTCCATAGACAACAACGGAATACCAAGGTTGAAGAACTAGTGGGCGAGCCCAATATCATCAGATAAGTGAAAGCTTACTCGGCCAACTACGGCCGCCATTCTTCCACTTAGGGCTCCCGTAGGTCCTTTAGCACCTCATTTTTCCACCTGTATGTAGGTCTTCCTACTGGCCGACCCAAATACGCCCTCTTCACATCTCAATGCTCTCAGTCTTTCCATGTGGCCGAGAAAGCTTTCACTTATCTGATGATATTGGGCTCGCCCATTAGTTCTTCAACCTTGTTATTCCTTTGTTGTCTATGGAAAAGCTCAAGAAATAATCGTAGATTTTTATTACCGAACGTTACCTATTCAAAAGTTATCTAAAATATTATGTTTAGCGATAATGCACCATTTTACTTTGGTTATTATATAAAGTTCGGTAATAAAATTGAAATCTTTAAGGTTGGGCTCTGTTTATTCTCAAGTTGATATTTTAAAATTTTTGGAAGGACGTGACCACTTACATACAAAACACTTAGCGTTTTCTTGTTAAAAGGCACATAAAATACGATACGTCATAAAAATAAAAATCTTTTTATTTATTTCTGCGAGTGTACTGTAAATAAAAACACAATTCCTGTTTTAGGACTCGAATAATATAATAGTAACCGTAAAAAGTTACAGCTTATTCTACGACTTTCAAAATTACACGAAAAGAATCGTCTGTTTCCGACAAAAAAACTAGGAAACCTCATAATATTTTACGAGAGAATGAATATTACGGCTTGAGGAATTGTAGATTTTAAAGATTTTTAATATTTACGAAACTTTGACTTGCTTGTGTACTTAAAACAGGAATAATAGTCTAACGAAATACGTCAGTCATCGCGTAGCAATCGTATAAATAATTGAATGTCGCATGACAAAATATGTATGTCGTTGCCATTTGTCGTTTGTATGTTTGTTACTCCTTCACGCTGAAAGGATTTAAATGAAATTTTAAATGAAGATAGCTTAATACCATAGGATGACACTTAGGCTTTTATCCCTATTATTTAGGAAAAAGAAGTGTATCCGAGGTAGCAGGAAAACCGTAATCCACGCGGATGAAATCGCGGGAAGCGGGTAGTACTAGATAAATAACAGTTATTTCTGAGTTCCATTGTTTCACGTTGCGATACGGGTGCGTTCTAACTGCGATAGTAATCCTTGATTTGGCCACAGAAATATGTATACCTATGTAGTTTTCGAGAGCTGTCGAGACATATCTTTTACTGGTTAGAATGAGTCAAGTCATTAGCTACAAACGCAGATCCTACGGAAACTGTACTTTTTCCGGGATAAAAATAGCATATGCGTCATTCCAGGGTCTAGCCTATCTCTATGCCAAATTTCATCGAAATAGGTGTAGCCTTTCGAGTGTAAAGGCGTAACAAATATACACACATACATACAAACGTTCACCTTTATAATATTAGTAGGATATGATAATATAATATATGTATTTAAATGTGTTATTATTTTATTATATAATAGGTGCGCCATGCAGTTTCACTCGCAATTATACATAATACACTAGATGTGTATGTATGTATGTCTACACATTTCAGCTGTGTTTACTTTCCAAAGGCTCTATACGCGTAATCAGTAAAACATTACATCTAGTGTACTATGTATAATTGCAAGTGAAACTGCATGGCGCAGCTAGTATATAATAAAATAATAACACATTTAAACGCCCGACATACATATTATAATAATATTATGTAATGTGATTGTCTGTAAAACTTTGAACATTGATAAAATAAGGCTGCCATTTGCTAAATAGACTATTTGGAGTCTTGTCAGCTAATTTTTAGTAATCTTTCATGTCTAATAAACTAACAAAAAATACTAATTTTACGAAGAATTCATGATCGGTTATTCAATTTGAACAATATTTAACTTTATTTGCTGATTTAGTAGTGAAAAAGTATTTTCGAGTGACCAAATTTTTGTCCTTTATCAAAATTCTCGCGGAACGAGAAGTGCACTTGAACTGTGCCTTACACCAGAACAAAGAAAGTTATAAAATGTAATAAGTAATATTTTTTAACAGTTTTATGGTTTATTGGATTAACAAAATGCTAGGCGGATCATCCCCTCAGATGTTAAAGGAAGGAAAATTCGGACGCTTGTGGTAGTAGCTGCTATAGCTTAGTTGGACACAGCGACAGGACCGTATTCTGTAGTCGTGGACTTAAGTCCCTCTAGCAGCCAAATTTTTTGCTTCAAATAATTTCAACTAATATTTTTTAAGCCCGTACGTCATCTAATCTGTAAAGTACATATTTGTAATAATTTAAATTAAAAACGCATCAGGATTTGTCCTGCCTTATCAGCCTGTAAACACCCGCCAACCTCGGTAATGTCATCGGCACTTCTAAAGCTCTTAACCGTCAAACACATGTTCTCATCTGAACTATAGGAACAGGTATGGTAGCGTAGTGATAAACAGTGCGTCACTAAAAAAATCCTACCGCAATATCAGAGAGCCGACGAAACGAAATGAAAACGACGGTAATGTATAATTAAGGCTTGATAAGGGTCTGACAGTCGTATTTGGGACAGGAAAGCGCCATCTCACTAGCAATTCGAAAAGGTGCACCTGAGATAAACGCCATAAATAGAACATAGCCAGTAAAGCGCTGTAAAGAGTTCTTACTTGTTCAAATGAGCGCGTAACCGTGCCTAATCTTAATGCCATGACCGCGTATAGTTGTTATTATTACCTGTTAGGGCTCATCCGTTTTGGAAAAGCTACGTTTTTTAATATAAAAACCTTTTTGGATAAATAAATTGTTCCTCTCTTTTATAATGCATACTGCCATGTAACTAACCGACGGCTTGAGCTTCCGGTGAAGGTAACACCGATATCAAAATTCCAAGCAAAGTGGTTGGGTACTTTCATATACCCGCCTGGCTAGCTACCAGCACAAAACAGATAGGTAAAGAAGTCAATCTACATATTAAGTGTGCTTGAGCAACGCACACATAGAAGGAGGAGGTTCTCAATTCGACACGTATGTTTTTTTGTGCATAAATGGAGCAAAAAAAAGTTGTAATAAAGTGGACGGCTGTTTAAATTCAACATTAAACGATGAATTTTCGATTTTTAAGCTACCAGTTGCTTCAGAGAGGCAAATATATAAGTATTTTCTTGTATATACAAGCAAATACTTATGTATTTGCCTCTCTAATAGCTACTCAACTGGTACTCGTAGCTTATAAAACAAAAAATCACCGTTAATAAGTTCAAAGATGGTTTGTTTTAACATAACACAGACAGATTAATAACACATTTAGGTCGGTAGTAAACGGTAGGTAGGTAGGTAGGTAAGCGCCCCGGCCCCCGTATGAATTATTTAATACACTATTTTATTGTAACCTATTATACATTGTACTTTAAAATATAATAATCGTGTATTTCGCCAATGTCAAAATCGTCGCAAGATTTTGTATTTTCTGAGACAAATTTCTAATTATCAATTACATAAAAACTTATATATTTTAGTTATTATTGGTTTATATTTTCGTACTTCCTGTTTCGTAGTCAACAATAAATCAAACAACTAAAAACGAGTGCCACTACTATGATAGTTTTTTTGTAAAACCCAAAGTTGACAACCTTAGTGCGAACGCCAAAAGTAGGTATATAAAGTACATACGTGTGATTGACTTCTGTACCTTTCTGTTTTGTGCTACCAGCCAAAAGTTTGAAAAACTGTCACCAAACACATTTATTTATTCTCTTTTTCCTCCCTTTCCTAGTAATGAGTTAGCCTTTGAACCTGCCAGGTTTTTTTAAAAACTTCATCAAGTCACCTTTGAAATTACTTTTAATTTAATGCAACAGGTTAGACCCTAGGTCGAGTCTTCAATGCTCAAGGGCGTAGGTACCTGAGCTTAATCCAATGTTCAATAAAATAAGCAATCAATCATTCTTTGTAAAATATATTAGCTAAATCAGATACCTACCTTAGAATAGATAAGACAAGCTTATTATTGAACATAGTTATTCAGCGTTGAATTCAAATAAATTGAAAGTGAAACAAAGGCCCAATATAATTACACTGAATTTCCTTCAAAATTTAAACATGGATAGCGCATAGCGTTTTATCAATGCACTTTTTTTTTTTTAATTGGAGTATAAAAAAATTAAAACATATATTCTTCCTAAGACGCAATAATTCGTTTCAAGTGTTATTAATGACCACATTTTGATCTTCTTTTTATACACCATAAAGTTCCTTAAATGCTTGAAACCGCTGTATTGAAGTCAATCAATAACTGTCACGATGAAATAATGGGTATTAATTTACATATTCACTTATTTCTGTTATCATATCATACATCGTCACGCTATTGTGTTATTAATAAAGAATATTTGGTAAAAGGTGAAATGTTGTCATAATGTATTCAACCGAATATCAATCTTAAAGCCATCATATTCTACTTAAATAACGGATATTTCTAAATTAAAACTGTATTCTTATTGCAAACCAATAATAAATTTACATTATTAGCCTCCAGTCTATAATTAAATCTACTTCATAATTATGAACGGTGTTATAACGATAAATCAGAAAGTCAGTTAATAAAAGTCACAATAGGAATGCGCTCCCTAGAACACCTATTGGTGTTGTATAATTATCTACGAAATCACATTAGAGAACATAATGTAAAAAGAATTGTTAAGAATTGTAAAAAGACACACATACATACATACATACAACTGTAGAAAAAAGTAGTAGTCGTACAAAGTGTAGATGTCAGACAAAATAAGATAACTATAGCTAGCACTAGTGCCGTGGTGGTACCGGCCTAAAATAGTACCCCCCCATCTCTTCTCGTGGGTGCCGTAAGAGTCGGCTAAGGGATCACGTACCAGAAGGTGGGCAGCAGCGCCTTCTGAGGATTGTAAATCATACTGCGCTCGCCAATCCGCATGCCAAGCGTGGCGAGTATTGGCAAATCCCCCCTATATGGGGGAGGCATATGTCCAGCAGTGGACGCACATGGCTGAGAGAAGAAGAAGAATAGCTAGCAAAGAAAATGTGTGTTGTTTTAATCCAACGTAACATTTACAATTTGCAACATTCGATATTCAGTACGAATAAATTCTGTTAATTTCTTCAAAGTCTCCCGAGAAATGTGTTATACATCTTCACCTTCCTGCAAAAAAGATTAAAGGTCTATAAATATAATCTTGTGGAAACACAACTCTTACCGTTCTACCTTCCATTTCTTCCTGGTAATCTTTTTAAGGGTTAATGCCTGTTCGGCGGCCGAAAATGCTTATTATTTTATTACAATTTTACTGAGCCATTGCCCTTTAGCCCGTACGTTCATTCGAGGGAATGGATATTCTTAATGTCGGCCATTTTAGGTTGATAAATTTATCCTTTAAATAATGTACGTGCGGTCGTGATCCTTAATTGAATATGAAAAACTTCAGTGTGTTTTCAAATTCAGACTTACAAACTTTCCCCTTCGACAGTGTCATTAACAAATTTCAGTTATTAGCAGAAAAAATATTTACTTAATACTACTTAATTACAAATAATTATACGGTAGTCGTGGCTCAGTGATCAGGGACACTGACTTTGAAACCGCGACCTCAGGTTCGAATCCCGGCCGGGGCAAAAATTTCTTTGATGTAAACTCTTCTTCTCTCTTCTTTGATGAGCAAAGATGTTCGTTCTCGGGTCTTGGATGTTTGTGGTTGTGTGCGTCTATGTCTCCCGCGACACAGGGTATCATAGTGCGGGGGTGTGAGTGTGTGAGAAAAAAAAACTTATAAACCAACAAGAAATGCAACCTAATCTGTAAAATTATTTGAATAAAAAAACCTAAACTAACTTAATTAATATATTACCTTAAATCAAGAACTACCTAATATTTATGAATTTATTTGAAAGCGACCGGCTCAATACAAAATAGGGAGATTTATGAAATAATACGTTTGAAAATGTCAAAAATAATAAACATCATAATAAAAACTTGTTTGCTTTTCGACTAAGGCAATTTTTCATGATAAAACTGCAAACACATAAAGCCTTGATAGCTGGTAAGCATTTGCATATCTTATCTATGATTCGCATGCTTGATCTAACTTTGACGACATCGTCACTGACCATCAAATGAGATAGTGGTCTAGAGGTGGATTTATAAAATTTGTTAACTTTGTAATTCACTTAAAGTATTATATAGAGCACAAACCATTTCTTGTCTTCGAAAAAATTTAACTTCAAGATACACTGAAGTCTAAAAGTTACATAAGAATTTGGCAACAGCAAAGCACCGAGATGCCTCAGCGACCGTGAGTACTTTTGGGGTCGTTATTCTAACCACGCATATTATGTTAGACATTAATTTTACCTTCGTGCGCTGGAAGCTAAATGCATATCACGTTACTGAAACTAAGATATTAAGTATATCAAATTATGTGTTTGTGTACAGCCAGCAATAACAATATAAAAGACAAAGAAAGTTACCAAAAAATGGAACCGACTTCAACACTGAAAAGTGTGAAATAACTTGTCGAAGTCGGTACCATGATAGTTCAAAAGTTAGGTTAATGTTACCTTGTTAATGATCAAAAGTAACTATGTATTATCAAAATATTGTGCTCATGGTACTTCGACAAGTTATTTTACAATTTTGAGTGTTGAAGTCGGTTCCATTTTTTTCACCCTATTCAGTGACCTTTGCTACTCACGGGATCAATTGTCATTGTGTGTATTCACCAATTTCTTCTTTCGCAATTATAATGTCGTCAACGTATACGTAGCACTTTTCAGTTATTGGAGTGTAATTCAAAAACCGCTTGTCCTATTTTAAATTTTAAAATTGGACCACACGGGAAGCAACAGTTTTCAAATATAAAAGAATCATCAAAATCGGTTCACCGAGTCGAAAGTTCTGAGGTAACAAGCATTAAAAAATTAAAAGAAAACATACGTGCCGATTAAGAACCTCCTCCCTTTCTTGAAGTCGGTTAAAGAGTAACAAGAGTACATCGTATTACATTATCTCAAAACTTCTTATGTGAACGGGTTTTATAAAAACCATTTTGAGTTTAATTTTCAGATTGTTCCTATGAACTTTTCATTAGAACTGGTTTAATATTTATCTTTAACCTATAACAAAATTGTTAACAATTTTGTACGGATAAGTAGGTTGTTACGTCGTAAATCCGTTATTTATCATCATCATCATCATCATCACCATATCAGCGATAAGACTTCCACTGATCGATACAGGCTCATCTCTACAGTAGGAAGTGGCCTGCATCCAAGCCCTTCCTTCAACCTTGATCAGGTTGTGTTCACCTAGTCGGTGGACATCCTATGCTGCGCTAGCCTGTCTATGGTCTCCTCTCGACAACCTTTCGCCCCCCCCCCCCTGATCTCCTCATATTTGGTTGGATCGCATGGAGAAACTCCGAGTATAGCCATCTCCATAGTTCGCTGTGCGACTTTAAGCCTTCTCACAAGGCATCAGTAATCAGAGACCACTAAAATTGTTAATATGAAAACATGTAATAGCAAAATATTTAAATATATCACACATAGACAACATTCAGCAAATCATATAACATGAATGTATGTATGTATGTGTGTACGCATGTATACAACAAAACGTACATTCACCCTCAAGGAATTGTACAATAATTTAGTCCCTAGCTTGTCATTTTTGTGATTCAACACTTTCATACTTAATTTTATAAACGCTCAATAATTGTATGACAGTGGGAAACGAACAAGCTGGAGTCAGGTTATGCGCGGTATTATACAGCTTATTTCAATGGATTTAATAAAAGAAAAAGGTTTTATTGTAAGCGTTTATTTTTACATCGTATTCGTTCGGAACAGTTTAGTTCGCATTATTCTTAAGCGTTTCACAATTTTATACAATTTACGAGTCAGTTATTATCTGATAGTTAAAAAAAGTATTTTTAGTTAACTATGTTGTCAACGTTATAGTCAGGGTCATAAAATTAAAAACACAACATGCACTATGGTTATCTGAAATTTATCAAAATCAGGAATTGTTCCAACGCTAAAAAATACTCCTTATGTATTACATTATAATTTCGATTCGATACATTTCAGTAAAGACAGTATATTTAATTTGTTATGAGAAATAAAGATATCTTGATATTGTTGTTAATGAGAATCAGTGCTATACAAAACCTTTGTAATTTAAAAAATAAGTAATACTTAAAAAATTTAGGTAAGACATATTTTAACATAAATGATGAATCAAAAAACCGTAAGTAAAATAGACGCGTCAGAACCTACCGAATATTCGCGTAATACTTACAATGTCATATAACATAATATCTTACGAAATAATGTGCATTATGTTGTAAAACTGTTATATATAAGGTATATGTAGTTCAACATCAAGTTTACTCAGATACAGCTTATTCACATTATTTGAATCATTAAATAATCAATTTTCAAAGAAGAAACACACTTAAACGTGAATTATAACATATTAAACAATGATTTTGTACATTATTTTAAACCCATAGTTTCACACACTTCATTTGAAATCAATCTTCAACAGGATGACGACAAAGCAAGATAAGACGACACTCTTTCATAAGACAACGTCCTGAAAAAGATAAGCCACTGCCCATACTGCCCACTCAAACAGTACTTTCGGGTTTTGCAGGAATGCCCTAGGAAAGGATTCGTCTGTCGTTTAGTTTGTGATGAAATAAATTATTCAAGTACACTCAATACTACGTACAATATAAAAATACGTAAAATTGTTAATAAATCAATCGGGGCGCCGATTGATTTATTAACAATGTGTTCGAATCGCGAAAGTCTAAAAAAATACGTAAAATGTAAAATATATACAATTTAAGGTAACCATGAAATCCTGAAATTAAGTTAATTGTAATCAAACACAAATACATGAATAGAATGCTCATTATACTATGAAATTGAGATATAAATATGCTATTTATTATGCATACAAAAATATATCCAGATGAAATATACATGATTAAATACTTCATTTATACATTTAACTAAAAATAAAAAATGTGTGTAACTTTAATTTATCTGTTCGTAATATTGTATTAGTCAACATTATTATTCATCACGAGTACAATATTTACATACACCAGTTAAATATAATTCGTATTTACATATTGTGTACATACATGTATATGTCACTTCTCGTACAAAATATTTACACTGCTACTATATTAACAACTCCTTAAACATCGCAATTAAATTTAGATTGGGACCAAGAAGCATCGTGTTTATTTTGCGCCTTTTGAGAGTGAACACATCTTTGTAGGGAATGATGAACCTCAATTAAAACAAAATGTTGATTTGTTTTATCAACATAACTGTACATATATGTGTAGTCAAATAGCAATTTTTAACTGACCTTAAAAAAGGAAGAGGTTATATGTTCGATTGTATGTTTTTTTAAATGTATTTTCAACGAGCTCTTCCACATTTTTGAACCGATTCTTAATTTTTTTTTTTGAGAATCAGTTCTTTTTTGTTAGAGTGTATCTCTGAGGTGGTCTCATTTAAATTTCATCAAAATCGGTCAAGCGGTTTTTGAGTTACACTCCAATATCCGACAACTGTTACGTCTGCTTGGACGACTTCTTAATTGCGGGTGAAGAAATCGGTGAACATACACAATGAAAATTGATTCCGTGAGTAGCAAAGGTCACTGAAAAGGGTGAGAAAAATATTTACCAAAAAATAGAACCGATTTCAACACTCAAAAGTGTGAAATAACTTGTCGAAGCCGGTTCCTTTTTTGGTAACATTTTTTAATATATGGAAATCATGCACGATTGGTTTGTAACTTCTGCTTTACGGAATTTACCAGGTTCATTATTAGCAATTGAAAATGGGATTTTTTGCAAATATGAACCGTCACTTGTTTTTCTCAGTTTTAAAATATATAAATTGTTGTTAGCACTGAAATCAATAATTGTTAGATGCAACGCTTTCGATTGTGATTCGTGTCTGAGCATTTTAATGTATTTATCTATATTCTTGAGTTGCTTTTTTATCTGATATACATACAACCAACATATAAACAAGTTTCTTTTTACAAGTGTCAACCGGCTATTTACACATTAAAAATTACAAATTAGTTTTGATCAACAGTTTTTTGTCACAAAAAGCAATTAAAAATATATAATTCTTCATTCCTTTCTGATATTTAAAATACAAGAACCACAATATCCTTATTCCTTTATATGCCATAGTACTCCATTTTTCATATTTCAGTTAGTATTCATTTTTAAATATTTCTTAGACATAATCGTGAAATCAATTTTTTGTCAAATTGTTGTATTTTGGCAACAATAATGCCAATATTTTAACGAGTTTTGCTACAAAAGAAATATAATTACGCCAGTCGCCGTACCTCAGTGGTCAGTGACATGACTTCTGTTTTCTCAGGACCCTGGGTTCGAATCCCGGCAGGGGCAAATATTTGTGCGTTGAGTGTCGGTGTTTGTCACGGATCTTGGATGTTAGGGTGTGTCCAGGCCTCCCGCGACACAGGGAATCTTAGTGCGGGTTTGAGTGTGATAAGAAAATAAAAAAATTATATAGTCGCTGAAAGTAGGCCTAGCTATTGTCATAATATACTTAAGACCAATATAATTATATGCTTACTAAATATATATATATATATATATATATATATATTTAGTAAGCATACTTATATTACTTATATTTATACAGCAGTCGTTGAGAGCCAGTAAATTTTATAGGTCTAACATGATTACATCTTCGACCACATCGTCACTGACCATCAAGTGAGATAGTGGTCAAACGATAGACCTATAAAGTATTTTAAAAAATTAGGAGAGATCTTGAATAGTACATTTATTTTTACAAGTATAACGGTTGGCCATTCAAATGGTATGGTCATTAATTGTAAGTTATTTTTCTTAGTGTGTGTGTTCATTAGTGTGTTTTAACTTATAACCACTGATTTCGTCTCAAATTTAAATGCCACGCGTTTCCTTGTAACTACTCAATACTAATCAAATTAACAATAAAAATTTTCACGATCATACAATATTGTACACCACAAAATGATGACTTCATTCGTCCACTGATTAGAAGAGAAAAGATTATTAAAGTAAAATTTCTTTACACATATTTTTATTTGTTTTCACTTGACCAAATAACAATCATTGTCAAAACAGTTCATTCCTTGTATTGCTTATTCGCGTGCTAGTAGATTATATCATTTGCGTTATCAAACCAAATTATCACGTAATCGTCGAATACACATATAAGCAGCCGCCACCACGGCTGTCACTTTTCAGCATAACAAATGGTCCCCTAATAGCTATTTCGCAGCTACTGTACCTTATCGCTGGAACCCCAATCTAATTTCGCGCGAAAACCATTTATTTTTATTTGATATAGGGCATGTTCGGAAGCACATCAGCTCTTCGTCTATGATGCGTCCCGTGATGCCGCAAATGTATCAACGCTTCCCTCATTTTTTGCTCCCTCAACGACCGTATATACTTTTCATCCACCGCATTCCTATTTTTCCCTCGTTCGGGTTTATCCGACCTTTCGCCGTCCTTAAACAAAACACACCACAGAGACTTGTCTTTGTTGTCCCACAACAACGACTTCGTGTACTCTTTTAATCTTCTACTATTCTCTTCCACGCGCCGCATTGCTATCTCTATCTTAATCAAGTCTTTGTAATGATCAGGGACGGGCTCAGTGTTATTACTGACGTCACTTTTAGCAGCGCTTATATTAATTCTCGACAAGTAATAATTTTCATATTGTCCAGCGGCCGCCCTCGTTCGCAGTAACCAAACGACGCTGGCGATAAACGTGCACGACACTACGAATGTTAATATGAGGAGAGTCAATCGGGATACTACTCTCGAGGACGCACAACTCATATCACTATTTGTTTACGTTTACGGAAGCACTTTTGTGTCTCGTACATAACGCGTCGGCGTAGCAGTTTAGCTACGAAGCGCTACGGGCGTCCGCTCGCTACGCTATGCCGGTACCAACTGGCGTAGATCGTAGACCGCCAAAGAGACAACGCGGCGCAACTCGCGTCTGATTTCATCAGGCAGGAAATAATGTAGACTATCTGTAAATTAAAATCATGACACAATCTATTATATAAATGGCGTCTTATTTGACAATATCATACGTACATGAGTAACATAACAAAATAAGTCTATAAAATATAATCGTCTTTAATAAGGCAACATTAAGACTTAATGACAAAAACCATTAGTATATACGACCTTAGCTTTGCTGTTTTGCTTTCTGTCTCAACCAATATAGAAGTTAATTTTGACTTTATGCTTTTATAGATGTATGTATGTATGTATACATCGAAAATGTATGTACAAATACAAATTAAATTAAATAAAAACATACAAATCATATATATCATATAAATAATTCATTCGGTACGCGTTGTGCTGGTTCTGCCTATTTATACAAAGTATTTACTCCGTTTATTCAAATAGTGGTTATACAGTTTTAATTTGCAGTGCAAAGCTGGATCCAAGCTGCAAATGCTTTCACATCTCTTTGTGTAGGTTTCCTTTACACTTTTGTGCCGTCATATTGTGGACGTTTTTAAGCTTTTCTTTAGGCTGGGTGGAAATTGCGGGGCGTTTCGCAAGCCTTTGAATGTTTTAAAACATTTAACAGGGTTTTTTTTAGTCTCCGCGAAATTAATTAATAGCCGGGTATAACATTTGTAATATCATCTGTAGATGATATTACAAATCATCTAGTTATATTAAATATCTACTAGGTCAAGATTAGAGCTAGAAAACTAGTTGTTTTTTAATTGTATTAACTGACTTCCAAAAAGGAGGTGTTCGCAGATAACTTCGTCGTTTTTGAACCAATTTCGATGATTCTTTGTTTGATAGAGTATACTTCCGAGGTAGTCCCATTTAAATTTCATCAATATCGGTCAAACGGTTTTTGAGTTAGGTACACTTCAATCAATAACTGAATCAATAACTGAAAAGTTCTACTCATACCTCGAAGACATTATAGTTGCGGGTGAAGACGTCGGTGAACATACACAATGAAAATTGATGCCGCGAGTAGCAGCGGTCACCGATTACACACCGATTAAAAAATTACCAAAAAATGGAACCGACTTTAACATTCTAAAGTGAGAAATAACTTGTCGAACTCGGTACCATGAACACAATATTTTGATAATAATTACTTTGGCACTATCATGGTACCGACTTCAACAAGTTATTTCACACTTTTGAGTGTTGAAGTCGGTTCCGTTGTTTGGTATTTTTTTTAAATAATACCATATTACTAAAATTGTGACTTACAATAATATTAAAAGTGGTGTTCAATTGTCGTGTAAAAGTATTGAGTAAAAGATAATAAGAAATTAGGGACAGAGAGGGCCTCTCTCTGTCCCTAATTTCTTGTTATACCTTATTATACCAGTTCAGGTCTCATGGACTTCGTGACAATAGACAATAGAAAATGTATTGATTCTCTTGGTGAACTAAACTTATATAAAATTGTTTAAAGTCAAAAGGCTCTTATTCTATTTCCCCTAAAATTTGAATTCGTTTAGTAGTAGTTAGTAGAAAATGTATTTGTTTAAGACACAAGGACACTTATCAATGGCAATACTAAAATTATCTTATTTTAGTATGGTTATTGATAATAGTCGTACTAATTTTACCTTTATCGTAACCATTTAAAAACCTTCTTATACTGCACAATTTTAGTTTTAGTTGCACAAGAGAATCACTATAAATGTATTTATACATAAAAATGTACCGGTCTCATGGAAAAATTATGAATAAGCATAATATCATACTATACACCTACGTAAGTATATATTCCATCGATCTTGACAAGATTTTGAAGAGAAAAAGTAATAATTATTTATTGCAAAATAAGGTGTAATATTTGTCGTATTTATTACATTGTTAAATTATTTTACATCATTTTCACTGCCGCAATGAACAGATTTATCTAAACCTTCGTGTTCCTGAGTACTCGCGTGCGTCAATAAGTAATTTATAGAAGTTTTTTTGCAAAAGGAGACTATAAGTACTGAAAGGCATAATGGCTTCCAGTAGTTCTAGTCTCTTATTGATGGAAGATCAAAGTGATGAAGACGACGCTAGACTTAGATCATCTTTGTTACGCCGGACGATGACGCCGGCCCGGGCGCACCACTACAAAATCTACCACTCCCGCCCGCCCTCACCCCCCGCACCGCAGGTATTACGGCAGATTATACTTTGAGAATAATAAGTTTAAACTCCGCACAGATCTTCTTGCTATAATTATTTCGTTGGGTATGTTGTCAAGGCCACTGCTTTTATCTTTAGAGATTCAATTTTCATAATGATTTCGTTATTTGATTAGGTGAGAAGATGGTACGTTAATTGATATTTCGCAAGTGGAACGATGGGAAGAAAAACTTGTAAAACTTGCAAACAACGACTGGATAAGAACAGCCCAAGAGAGGAAATAGTGGAGTGAAGTTTAAAGTTAAAATTATGAAATAATAAAATAACGCTGATTTATTATTGGTAAGAAAATAAACAAGCTCAAATAAAAAAAATAAAAAATAAACTCTAAGGATTAATTGTAACCCGCAATTTCATATACTTGATCTTCGTTTAGAACAAATTAATAAGGTACCTTGCAAAAACGTTTTGTTTTTAAAATAAGAATGTTATTGCATGTACATTGTTTTTTTTCATCACACTTACACGCATTAGGATTCCCTATGCAGCATAGGGAGGCATGGACACACACAATCACAGCACACAAAAATCGAACCTGGGATAAACAATGTTTTCTCCAGCCGGGATTTGAACCCAAGGTCAGAATTAATGTCACTGACCACTGAGCTTCCGTGACCGTAGTTTTCATAGACAGGATTCTCATTGGGTAATGTAAATTCACATTAAACTTGTACTTTTAAGTGACATACTGTTCTACCTAAAGAGTTGTTTTTATATTTTAATGTGGTGAATAATTAGTGTTCTTTAGATCTCCTGATATCAGAATGGGTTCATGTTTCATGGCTCAATTCTATAAAATTAGCTGTATACAGCGTTCTAAAGGCGTCAACGATAACGATCTTATCACCACTGCAATTATTGGGCACATTTTTGTGTCAAAAAAGCTATACTTAAAGTAATTACAGAGCAAATACGCCGACTCATAGTAACTTAATAGAAGTGAGGATAAAAGCAGCTTTTTACATTATTAGGTGTGGCGTGGTTTTCATAACTTAGATGTCAATTTACTTGACAATTCATACACGTATCTATGTTTAGATTAATTACGAAATTAAGAGACACATTCTGATATGTTACAACAAACGCATTCACACTCACCCCGCACCAGGATTCCCTGTGTCGCGGGAGGCATGGACACACACAATCACAGCACACAAATATCCAAGAGCCGGAACGAACACCTACACTCAGTTTGCCCACTCCGGGATTCGAAACCAGGATCCCGAAGACAGAACTCATGTAACTGACGATTGAGTCACGGCAACCGTTAAATTTACGGATAGGATTATCGGTATAGGTAAGTATCTTGTATATTCGTGAATTTCCGCTTGTTTTGCTTAAGCTCCTTGTTTACGTTGTCCTGAAGGCACTAGATCAATCTCATCCCACTAATATTATAAAAGCGAAATTTGTATGTATGTGTGTATGTGTGTTACTTCTTCACGCTCCAACGGCTACACCAATTTCGATGAAATTTGGTATGGAGATAGTTGAGATTAAAACATAGGCTAGACTTTTCATCCCGAATATAATTTCAGTTCCCGTGGGATAAGCAAATAATTCAAAAACATATGTTACTCCTTCACGCTCAAACGGCTGTACCGATTTCGCTGAAACTTGGTATGTAGATAGGTTACACTCTGAAATAACACATAGACTACTTTTATCCCGGAAAAAGTATAGTTCCCATGGGATAATTGAGGTAGTGGAAAAACCGTAATCCACGCGTGTGTTACCGCGGGGCTCCACCAGTATGATATAAATTACGTATATCGTCCGATAAAAAGAGCATGCTACCTATTTCTCAACAGGTTTAAGACCAAATATAGACAGATTAAGACAGGGGATATTTTTTCTTAAACCCTATTGATTACTTTTAAATAATAAAACACTTATTATTATTTATTTGTTTGTGATTGATGCCTTCAGGTGACTAGTGCGAAGTTGTGTAGTGCTAAGCAATAATTTGACTTTTAAGCTCTGGATGTCATTGGTAGTGCTGTCTGTAGGGGACATTCTAATAACATCCCATCTGATATGTTAAAAAAATATTTTCAAACATCAATCGACAAACGAAACGTACACAGCTGCGTAGCAGGATAACAAACGTTTTTTGCAAGGTACAGCATTCATTTTCATTCCTCTGATTTCCAGGCAGAAACGCCGGGCGAACTTTTAAATGATATTCATGAAAAGCTTTAAAATCCAGACCGGTATTCCCATTTACCTAGCTTAAAAACTTGGTTTAAAGAACCTTTCTGAATATGAATGAAAAGTCACGGTTTGCCGGTCAAGTAGACGGCTTGTTGCCTCTTACCGTGTACAGTTTTGGTAAAGATAATGGCATATCCTAAAAGTACACACAAATTTAGGAAATACATACCACATTTTCGCTGAATCATTCTTGCGTGACATCCCATCCCACTTCCACTAATATTATAAAGGCAAAAGTTTGTGTGTATATTTATTACGTCGTCTCGCTCAAACGGCTACACCGATTTCGATGAAATTTGGTATAGTGATATTTGAGGTCCTGGTTTAACACATAGACTACTTTTATCCTGGAAAAATTATAGTTCTCATGGGATAATTGAGGATTCGGGAAACCCGTAATACACGCGGATGAAACCAGGGGGCACTACTAGTAATATATAAGAAAGATTATTTGAAAAATGAAACTATACAAAATTTCTGAAACAGATACGAGTAGGGTATACCATATATACTATTTTATATACTATTATTTTGTCGCCGGTGAATCGCAATGTATGAATTATTATAAATAAAATACGGTAAGTAATATTTCGATAAAATATTTTGTTAAGTGAAATAAAAATATTTGTTATAATTGTTCTTCTCTATGAGAAGTTTTAATTGAATTTGTTTGGGTTGCTTTTCTGTATATTCCCTGTATTCAAATTTTTGTGGGATTGAGTACGGTATTGCAGTGATATTTGGTCATTTTTCGACGAAAATTATTATTAAATAGTTTAACGTACAATGTATGCCGTATTATGTATACACGTATGTAAAGCAAACCAAATGTATCATATTAAATGGAACATAGAAGCGGTCCCATGCTAAGCTAAAAGGAAATGAAATTACGTGGGTTCAGCGCCGTAAAGAGGTATAATATGAATTTTTCTTCTTCTTTGACGTTAAGTTAGAAAAGGAACTTCGCTTTGAATATGAATGAACGGACCTTTTTTGGTATTAAGAATTAATTGAACGCATAAGGAATACCACCTGAGTATTATTTAATGTTTTCACTGTAAAAAGACGATGCTTCAACTTTTGTGATATGCAATTTGTTAGAAAATCTTTAATTTTATTATACACATTTCATATATACACTATCTTCACATTACCTTTAAAGAGGAAAGATTTGTATTTTTGTATGTTTGTAACGAATAAACTCTGAGTCTGTATAAGAACAGCTTTGTTGTGCACAGGAAAATACCTAAAACCACAAAATATAATTGACATTTTTTTTCGTAAAAAAGAAATGATATCGTCTATTGAGTTAAATTTAGTTAAATATTTCAAATTTGGGGTGGCGGCGGACCGTGTTACTCGAGATGAACGCTGTCAATACGTCTCATAGCCTATGCAGATCGGAGGGTAGTTAAATATTCAAACATTCACTGCGCCTATCCCGGACGCAGACCAGATGAGAATTTTATTTTATCCATTTCACTATATACCTTCTAATACTAGAACAAGAGACCATATATATCGCAAAGCGAATTTAAGGGAGCAAAATTAGGGCTTGTATGGTTTAGTTTCTTTATTTAGTAAGGTGTCCATTGCAACGTTGTTTTTGACGTGATAACGTTTTATAAATTGATGAATACCAGCAACACTCATGAAAAATAGTAACGTTCCGCGTAACGTTCCGCGTAACGTTCCACCTGAGTTTTGTATTACATAAAATAATCAAAGTCAAAGTCAATGTCAAAGCCAAAGTCGAAGTTGAAGTCAAAGTCAAAGTCATAAATGATTATGACTTTATGACTTATGACGTTATCACGTAAATCTATCGTCCGTAAACCGACTTTACAGACAACCAATTTTTTTAAATCTTTTCATAAAGATTTCCGAAAAAAGAGGTTATTAATTCAGATGTATTTTTATGCGTTCCATTTTTTTATACTGTATACATTTTGCATTTGACCATTGTAGACTACTACTAAGTGTGAGATAAGGTCAGGAAAAATTCCCCCCCCCCCCCCCCCCTTTTTGTTTTTTATATACTGTATAGCAATAAATGCTCACTGCCTCTCAAGGACTGAAGTGACAGCTTTTCAAATTTGAGGGCGATAGCTAACCAGGCGGGTACTCGAAAGTACCCTACCACCATGCTAGGAGTTTGATAACAGTGTTGTTTTCACCGGAGCTCAAGCCGTTGGTGAGGATCGGACCAGCGTCCGTCAGTTTGACAGTCGACGCTTCCTACGCTAAGCTATCATCGTTCCGTACCTCAGATTTCCGTCATATCTGGACCGATTTCTAAACATTCATTTTTTGATGGTTCATTATTATCTAAGACTAATATGAATAATAATGCTAAGACACATGTGATATTTTCTGGAAAATAACTCTCCAATCAGTTTCGAACTGATTTGAAGTTTTCCACCTGGGAGTTATGATCGGGCCAGGTGGTGGGCGGGTTCGAACCCCAACAGAAGCAAACTTTTGTTGATGAGCATGAATGTGCCTCGGGTCTTGGATGTTTATGTGATGTGTATGTGAGCATCCTATGTCTACGACACAGGAAATCCTAGTGCGAGTGTATAAATATGATGAATAAAGTTGAAGCTAGATTTTCATTTATTTTTACGTGTTCTAATAGCAACTAGTGGACCTACGACTGCAATCAGGATGATGATAATAGAGCCATACTTGGTGGACTTACTGACTATACCAACTAATAATATTATTACAAAAACAAAAAGGCCAATTTCTCCGGACGTAATTAATCCGACCCAATCCAAGCTACAATAAAGGCCGGCGTATCTCATACATATGATATTTATTCATTAGATATAATCTTCCATCATCAACATTAATATTCACATATTAAGCACATAGAATATTCAATGGAAAGATCCATACTATTTAGGTTTTTGGGTCGCTTGCCGACCGACTTTGCAAAACACAAATGAAGGAAAACCCCACATCATACAGACTTGCAGGAACCATTTATCATACCAATATATTATGTCCGGTAAAGACGTCCGAACTGTTGCTATATAAATTGTTGCTAAAGTTATATTAATAATAATTATAGACAGAAGCGGATAGTATCAAATAAACTTACTTATTGTGTTAACGGTTGATTTCTATATACAGTTGCACGACGAGTATTGCTGACGTGGAGGCAAATATCAACCTAATGAACAAAGCACTGTCATCAATACATTCTACTATAAATACTGCGGTTTCCATATTAACTTTATCTTTCGCTTGGTACTTCAGTGTATTCTAAATCTCTTATAGCTGTTTTGATGACAAAATAAATGTTTGTGTGTATGAAAATTGTTGTTTTTTAAGACAACTGATCAGGGTAAGTTTAGCAACTATAACAGTTTTTAACTTGAATGTTGTTTTCTTAGCTGCGAGTTGACTTTACATTTATAAAAACTGTTTCATTAACAGTTCCATGTACAGCAAAGCTAGTACGCACGTGCGGTCCGAAGCTGGTGTCACCGACAAGTCAATCTTGACTGGCCGGTTGGCGCAGTTGGTAGCACTCTGCCTTCTGAGCCGTTGGTCCCGGGTTCGATTCCCGGACAGGTCAAACATTTGTGTGTATGAACATGTCTGTTTGACCTGTGTCTGGGTGTATATATGTATATAAGTAACAGTCAACAGGTTGCCATAATACAGGCTCTGCCTAGTTTGGGACCTGAAGACCTTGTGTGAATGTTAATAAATAAAAAAAAATAAAAAAAATATACATAATATTTATGGTAACATTTGAACGACTTTGAACGAATCTGGCTGTAGGCTTATACCAGGGATCAGCTTTAAGCCCTAACCTGCTCCTCCTTTATGGATGTGCTGACATCTGATCTACAGGACGAGGCACCCTGGTTCCCTGAGGCACCCGTTCGCCGATGACTTTGTCCTTGTTGGAGCAGATGCAATCGAGGTCCAGAACAGACTAGGAAAACGGCGGGAAAAATTAGACAGTGCCGGTTCGAAGATAAGTAGAAGCTAAACCGAACATCTATTTTGCGACTTCATCGGATCATCGAATTCTTCCCATATAGCCTTAAATGGTGTATCCCTACCAGTCTGCTCCGATTTTAGTTACCTCGGTTCGTTGTGTTATATATGAAAACGTTCGACCTACTTCTAAATACTACCATATCGACATAAAAACATCACTATCGAATGATTGTTCCTAATTACTTAAAACTCGAGGTCGTGACGTTGACACGAAGGTATTAATTAGAATGGAAAAAAACATCGTGTACCATATATTTTTTTACTGTAATTGAGGTCGTTTTTATGTAAAAAGGGTATTAAAAGATAACTTTTTTAACTTTAGATGCTTATTAGACGATAAGAAATAAATTGCAATTTATAAATTTTACGTCGTTAGCAAGGTAAGTCTAGTAAATCTTCTGTTATCAGTCTAAAAGGTAAAACATTTTGTATATATACCGTAGTAGAAGTTATTATCAGGAAGTCTTTTTTCGAAATAAATATCTAATTCGGGGAGAATTAGATATTTATATTATTATTGATAATTTTTTTCTTCTTCTTCTCAACAACTGGAATTCCACTGATGGACATGTGCCTCCCCCATATAGGGGGGATTTGCCAATTCCCGCCTCGCTTGGCAGGCGGGTTGACGAGCGCAGTATAATATCCGATCCTCAGAAGGCGCTGGTACGCGATCCCTTAGCCGACTCTTACGGCACCCACGGGAAGAGATGGGGGGGGGTACTATTCTTAGCCGGTACCCCACGGCCACCGACGGCTCAAAAAAAGACGGAGGTTTGACTACTCCTATTCGACCGCATATTTTTTTTATGTGTGTTCGCGGATAACTTCGTGTTTATAAACCAACTTTGATGATTATTTTTTTATCAGATTCCGCAATACGTATATAACTGTGAGTAAACTTTGTGAAACTGAATGCAAAAAAGCAACTGAATTTTAAAAATCGGACAACATTCAATTTTTTGCATTCAGTCGTTTTTTTTATTGAACCCTGTTTCCATATATTATTTTAAAATTTAATTATTATTTATATTAATAGAAAATATTACTATGAAGATGTGATAATAACAATTCAAAGTATGTTTTTTAATAAAATTAAAATTCATTTTTAAACTCTGATTATTTCTTTGTTATTAATAAATCTAGATATTAACAGCATCACACTGGATGTCACAATGTGGTAGCTTACAGTATCGCACCAGACCAATATAATTGATATGAACTGTAAACTATGCTTATGGGTTGCTGCCTGAAGACATCCGTTGGTTGGTGACAGTTTTTGATAACCTGAGAACGAAGTTGCCCTACCACCATGCCACGGCAACTATCTTTGGATAATCAAAGTGCTGCTTATAGGGAATCCCCGTTTCGTATTTGATTATTAATTTTAATTCACCTATAATTTGAACTTGATACAAAATTGCTCATACATAGTCTCGCAGAACTTTTTATTGATGGACGCTGTGGCGCAGTGGTCAGTGACATTGACTTCTATGTCGTCGGGACCCTGGGTTCGAATCCCAGCAGGGGCAAACATTTCTGCGATGAGGGTAGATGTTTGTCCCGGGTCTTGGGCGTTTGTGTGGTGCTGTGTGTGTGTGTCCATGCCTCCCGCGATACAGGGAACCCTACTGCGGTCTGAGTGTAAAAAAATAAAGATAACAATAAATAAATAAAATTCAAAACAAATGAGCCAGACACCCACACTTTTTAATAACTTCAGCCGGCTATTTTCCCAAATAGTGAAGCTTCAATAAATCTATTGTATCAATTTGGAATACTAACTGTGCAAACAAAAGATCCCAAATTGTTCAATGTAAAGTGATAAATGAATGAAAATCAACCCATTGAGTGAAAACGAATGAAATTGATTTAATGGCTGTTGAATGTGCAGATCTGGACTCTGGCGTAGTACTGTTTGGTCCAATTATCGGTGTATTGTAGTTCAATTACTTTGACTTTTGTAATAGAATTATTTTAAAAAAAACTTATCTTGTTAAATAACCTAAATGTTTTGGATTTCTTACATTTTCTTTTCTTGAAAAAGTAAGCTATGTAGCATCTTTTATCTGAATGTAATAGTCAGTATTTTGCTTGTATTGTATGTTCTAATGCGTCCTAAAATTATTGAGTAATATTTTCATAACATTTTTTATTTTATTATTTTTAACTCGAGAAATAAAAGCTTTATAGCCGATGTAGTTATTTATTTGTTTTATTTATTTATTTAGATGATATATTTAGATGTAGTCAATTATATATCATACTAGAAGCGCCCCGCGGTTTCACCCGCGTGGATTATGGTTTTCCCGTTACCTCAATTATCCCACGGGAACTATACTTTTTCTTTCTCACTACTCTAATAACCTTTGCATTTATAATAGTAGGAGGATAGGATGACTATTCATATGATTTTCGAGACACCAGACTCGTAAGCGCAGCGCAGGACAGGCAAGGTGGATAGACAACCTGACAAAGATCGTGGCAAGATGCCGGATGCGGGCCGCTTCCAACTGGTCGTTGAACAGATCAATGAACGAGGCGTTATGTCCAGCTGTTAAACTTTTACAGAATTAGAAGTTCTAACAAATGAAACACGGTTAGATCAATATTTATATTGTAGCAATTAAAATTGTCGTAAAACCAGCAATTAAATGATTATGTAAACGTTATCTTTAGTCACCTTCAAAGAAAAATTTTTCGCGCAATTCTGCCTAAATACATTCAATTCATTCGCGAACAAGAAAAATACACAATTTTATTCTTCCTTGATTAAGAAACGAGCCGTTTGTTATTCATTTCTCGATTTACTCAGACGCAAAACACAATTTGTGGATCGGGGGATGAAATTGAAAAAGTTTCCAGTTATTTATTTGGAACGTTTTGCCGCAGGCATTCCCATTGAATTTTATTTTTCAACTCCCTCCAAAGCCTTTCATTAAACGGAAACAAATATTTATTTTTATATAATTTTTTTAGTAATACGAGACGACTCATCGATTTATTTCAGATGCCTCTTAACGTGAATATTATGTAACATTTTTCGATACCACAGCCTCTTAACAAATAATGCATTGACTGTCAACAAGAGACGTTACTAATTAAGTTGGCACACAAAAGTGCGAAAGCTAAAGCCTAATTTACATTACCAGAAAATAGTGAGGAATGAGTTACCTAGTTAACTTTTCTAATGGCTAGATAAATAGATGAACAATAGACAAAAGGATATTTGGCTTTATTGGAGTCTAAAATTCATCTGGATATTTTAAGTATCCATCGAAGTACTAATTTTAAAGACATGCTATGATAAAAGAAACGTAAAGGACTAAAGAAGATTTAGCTTTAAAATGTTGACCTTATCTTTGCACAAAACTGCAGTAATTTGTATATAAACTATACAGAGCCGAAAGGATTGTTTGGACAATGGATCACACAAAAATCATCCATGTCACCATAATAGCCGTCCGGTTCACTGCTAGCACTTGTACACGGCATATGTTGGGCAAGCAAGCGGTAGAGATCAAAAGTTGAATATCAAATTAGAACTAAACTGTACGCTAAAAAAATGTTACGTTTCATGGCATGGAGATAATGAAATGATGTTAAAAGTATTCTGTAGTGGGGGGATCAATTCCAAATAGAAACTGATTTTATTCTTTCAAAAATTTAAACGTATGATCAATGTTATTGTATTAGCTGTGTTATTGTAATTAATTATAAGTATTTTATCTTAATAAAAGCAACGGCCCCCAATCTATACAATGAAATATATGCAATCAATGACATTTTTGTAGAAAGGATATAATTCGCTTCCATTTTTTTGTAGTAATAATACATTAATGATATAACGTATAATATGTTACACCGATAAGCTATCCAGAAAAAGCCAAAGTCGACTTAATTTTCATTGGTAAATTAAAGTTATATTTACATAACCCTCTCTTAGCTTAAAAAAATACATACAAGGTTTACATACGAGTGGGTTCTCTACCACAACTTTGGTGTTTTTCCTGTCAGTGCATTTTAAATCAGTTCTATTCAACTTTACTCTTTTCACAAAACTCAACGGCATTAATAAAATATGAGGTGGTAAGTAACTTTGTCGAGATTCGCTTTAATTTGCCTCATCTCGCTGAATGCTACGCATACAATCACCTATATTACAACAAATAACTTGGTAAAGTTAAAACGACAAAGTTGGCAGCGGAACTTAGAATTAGCTCAGTCCCCACCAGGAGTACTAGCGGTGCAGTGACGTATCTTTATATAGTACAAGATACGGCTTAAGAAATACATACTCTCATCTGTTATTTACTTCAGACACCGATTATATGTTAATTAACAACTTTCCTAAAAATCATGATCAAATGCATAGTTTACGATTCTATAAAGGACATACCAGCAAACATCCCTTTTTATCTTCTTCTTCTTCATCTTCTCTCAGCCAGGTATGTCCACAGCTGGACATTTGCCGTACTCATATAGGGGGGATTTGCCAATACTCGCCACGCTTGGCAGGCGGGTTGGCGAGCGCAGTATGATTTCCAATCCTCAGAAGGCGCTGTTGCATACCTTGTTATACGTGGTCCCTTAGCCGATTCTTTCGACACCCGCGGGGAGAGATGGGGGAATACTATTCAAAGCCGGTACCATCACGCCCCCCCCCCCCCCCCCCCCATTTTATATGTGAGATTATATCAATGCGTCCATACTCAGAAAGCTGAAGATCACAACCAGGCTGTCAACCACCTGTCTCAAAAGAATCCTCGAGTACTTTGGGCACATTACCAGAAAGGAAGGAGACAATCTTGAGATATGTTTCTAAGTACAAAGCTAAGCATGTCTAACACCCCCAGATTGGTAATAATCTCGTTCATACCCCAGCTTTCAGCCAAGTAACTGTTTCTACATACTTACTTAATCCATTGTAGGGAATAGTTTAAGCCTTCCAAGTAAACGCATCAATGTAATGAAGATCACATAGTTCTACTTTACAGTCCAAGGCTCCATAAACCTTGGACTGTAAAGTAGAACTTATGGTGTTTTCTTCCTTCAATAATGGTAATAACTCAATAATAGCCGTATTGAGTCACAGTTTTTACTGTGTGCTCAATTTATTATGTCAAACAGGTTATGACAGCATTATTAACTACTAAAAAGTTTGTATTAAAGGTTTTTCTGGAACTTTTTTGTTAGCTGTGGACAACATAATACTGCAACATATTATATGGTAGTTTTGCAAGAAAAATTGTTTTAAACACACAGGTGTGTATCAAAACAAAGTCGACTTTATAAAGTTCGTCACAAATGCCTCCTTCACAACTCCCAAAGACAAATTCCGCTTCGCTGGCCAATTTTTTCTTGTGTGGATATGCCGAGTCAGATCTTGTCTCTTCCGGACACAGATGAATTAACTATTGTCCACGTCAGCTTGAGCGACCTAAGCTGTACTAGAAGAGTCTAATATTGAGGTATTACCATGGCCAGCGAACAGTCCGGATTTAAATCCAATCGGGCATATGTGGGGCCAATTGAAACGAAGGGTTAGAGAGAATGAGTGAGCGGTCTACAACCAACAGCTGATTGACGCTTTAAAACGTGTCTAGGAGGAAACTCCAGGTGAAAACGTGAGAAAATGCGAGTATGCATGTTAGGCTTTAGGAGTGCATTGCTAAGGAAGGACATACTCGTTACTAAAAAGGAGAAACAAAAGTGACAAGAACAGTATTTGTCTTTTTCCAGTGATTTTCTTTTGTCCATGTTTTCCATTCAAAATGGCCGATTTCATTGAATTTCAAGAAAGCAATCATTATCATTATTATAAACAATTGTTAGCCTATATTATAAGCATTATAATTATTTTGTAGTTACATAAGTTAAACAATGTAATGTCGTAACTGTTTCGCGGTACAGCAACAAATCTTAGTAGCCCTTATTTTGTTTTGTTTTTTCAAAATATATATTGTTGTGTTCAATTAAAGGTTATTGTATTATGTTATACGGCTCTTTTACTACGCCACTTCATCCCCTCCTGGGTCCTATAAAATCTATGAAGAATGCTAAAGAAAATAAAAAAACAAAATAGGATGCTCATGCGTAATCTCATGTCCAAAAGATAATCAACGATAACTTTTCTCTTACTGAAACTTACTAAAACATATAGGTCATAATTTCTGAGTAATTATCCCCAGTATTACAATAGAAGTAAAAGCTATCCCGGTCACACTGTGATAGGAATCTGATCTTCTATATATCTTACATGATAAATACATATCATAGGTTTAACTGCTTATCTTCTGTAGATGACAGCTAAGTAAGGCAATGTAACGTATACGCCTAGCCCATATCACGCGTTTGTGATCACGGCCCCAACGTTATTTATGAGAATTCACTTGATTGATTACATCCCGTAATTTCCCTACACGTTAAGACATGCCCTTTCCATGTTGCAAACCTATATTTCGAACGCTTACTTACAAGCCAGCATTAGGATTACAATAACACTATAACATTCTGCGTATATATGTTTGTATTTTTGTTAATTCTACGAGTATTATAAATGCGAAAGCTTGTATGCTCGTGTGTATGTTACTTCTTCACGTTCAAACAGCTACACCGATTTCGATGAAATTTGGTATGGAGATAGTTTACACCCTGGATTAACACATAGGCTATTTTTATCTCAGAAAAAGTATAGTTACTGTGGGATAACTTTCCCAAGGTTCCCGGAGGAAAACCGTAATCCGTGCGGGTGAAACCGCGGGGCGCTACTATTAACAAAAAGAGTAACAAAAAAAAGTAACAAAAAAAAGAACAGTTTTTGTGTTTTTTTATAGTGAAGTTGTACTTTTAAAAAAAATATATAGATCTAGCGTTTAACAGCCATCTTATTTGATCGTCAATAGCGATGTGTCGTTAATGTAGTCACGCTAGACCAAATATATTTACAGGCTCTCAAAGATTGCTGCCTGAGTACAATAGTTTTTGCTAGCCAGACAGGTAATCGAAAGTAGCCCATGACCAAGCTGATGAAACGGAATTTACATATCTTTAAAAAAAAATGATGATATGTTATTAATGTGCCACAGCGGTACCAGACGAGTGGCGACGGATTGTCAAGCGTGCCACTACTCTTGGGGCCTAAATCTACTATGCAATAAGACAATATGCTCGGTTCACAAAAGCCAATTTAGACAGCTTTGATCGTCAAATATTTTTTATTCGTCTATATTCAATCAAACCATTTTCAAATATTTTATTGTCTTGGTTGCTAAACTACTCATAGACTAATCGAAAGTATATAACTTTCGCTGTATGCAGTTGATTGGTAACTTAGCTTTTTCGGTTCAAACCTGGTAGCCGCCTACAAGCAGGTAAATTGATATTAGTAATTGCGCTCATCTGTTCTCCATAATCAATATAGGTATGTTAAGTATAGGGTTTAGTATGTATGTTATAGTACAGGGTTGCTCGTGAAAATCTATTCTCTATTACCTCTTCTATGAATAAAACTCGCCTAATATTAGAAATAACGATGTGTTGATTTATCCGATTTAGAATTTAAGCGTAAAAAGAACGCGAGCTATATCACTTTGAAGAATTATAGTGAATTATAGCTAGTTCGAGTAATTAATGCAACTAAAAAACTTTCAAAATTTCATACAAACATATATACTTCAATGAAGTTGTTTTTCACATAGAATTCTAGTTACCCACTCTCCGACCGGCCAAATTTGAAAAATACATTACCAAGGGACAATCTCAAGTTGTCAGAACTGTCAAGAAGGGAACCGCAGTGTTCAAAGTGACAGGAGTAAACCGCCCTCATGTTTACATAATATTTATTTAACGCTCACAACTTTCCAGAAATTAATTAATTTTGAAACATCAGCGAACATCAAACATACTTTATAAAAAGGTAGAAAACGAAGTTATTAAAAGACTTTCTATTAATATTTAATAACTTATTAATTACTACCCTACGGTTTTATTCTCGTGCTGGTGATTGATGATGATACAGGACCGATTCTAAAAATTATTTCACCATTGGAAAGCTACATTCACCCTGAGTAACATACTATATTATATTTTCAAAAAATTAGGGATGCTTATAATTTTTATTTTAAAATGTTTTACCCGTGTGAAGCCGGAGCGGACCGATAGTATATTCTTGTAAATCAGAAGTGGTATAAATTTAAAATAAGAAAGAACATGATGTAGAATTTTATTACAATGTTAGTCTAATACAAAAAGGTTTAACCAAGTACATGTTAAAATGAAACATTTATACAAAGACACAAAATGACAGCATAAATTAGAATGGAACGATCTTACGGTATACAGCGTCGAGCCCAAGCACCTTACCGACCGACGACTGAACAAAATGTGGCGGTACTCGACTGGGCGCTTGCTTTTATAAGTGACAGTGGGAATTAATGTTGCCAGTGACAATGTTGCCAGTGATTGGCTAATAGCTAAGAATATATATCTTTTTATGGGTGTTCGCGGATAACTTTGTCGTTTATAAACCGATTATGATGATTATTTTTTTGTTTGATAGAATATACTTCTGTGGTAGTCCCATATAGATTTCATCAAAATCGGACAAGTGGTTTTTGAGATACACTCTTATAACTGAAAAGTGCTACGCATACCTCGACGATATTATAGTTGCGGTTGAAGACGTCGGAGAAAATACACAATGACAATTGAACCCGTGAGTAACAAAGGTCACTGAAAAGGGTGAAAAATTTTTTTTACCAAAAAATGAAACCGACTTCAACATTCACAAGTGTGAAATACCTTGTTGAAGTCGGTACCATGATAGTTCACAAAATTAACTATCATCACATTATTGTGCTCATGGTACCAACTTCGACAAGGTTAGTTCACACTTTTGAAAGTTGAACTTTGTTCATTTTTTGGTAATATGTATACCTTAAGATAAGAACGACAGCACTTCTATTCGTGTAATCACAAGTACGGAACCCTATCTAAAGTATGACTCAACATGCTTGCTACAATATTTTGTTTTTTAATATTTGGTGACATTGGTTTTTATGCGCCGTTCTAAAAAAACTTTACTACACCATAACCTCAAATGTAATATTCGCCTGATTTACATGAAAATTTTGTTGTGGTAGTTTATTGTTTTAATTATAGTTCTTGTTTCGAATTTGGGGAAGTTTAGAGGCGAGCAGGAAACCCCGCTAATGGACAAGTTCGCCGTTCCCCTTTATTTATCTCACTTTTACCATAGAATTAATAACAGTGCCTTTCACTGTTAACGGGATGTTTCACTCTAAGTTCATAAATAAACTGTGAGGTTTAAGTCGTGTGGAATTATAAACTCGACCTCAACTACATTAATTAATACTAATGAATATTAAAAAATAGAGATGTACGCACTGGATACATTTGTCGATGGAAAATGTATTTCTTTTAAAATACTCGTTATTCAATTTGCAAACAAAAATGGTTTGAAAAAAGTGTGTTAAGATGGAATGAAATATTATTCGTTTTATATTTTGCCTCTGTCTATTTGTCGTTTGTATTTTTGTTACTCCTTCACACTGAAATGGCTTGACGGATTTGCATGAAATTTGGAATGAAGATAACACGGGATACGCACCATGATTTTAATTCTGATTGAGTTCTAGTGCCAGTGGTACCCATAGCAAATGACTAAAAAAGAGGGTAGACAGATATGTCTGTCCTTAATATGTCAATATGTTTTTACACCTACCGCTTCTTCAGTCTCTCCGTGATCATGGTGCGTGGAACCGCGCCGAAATATCGGGAATCAAAATCAAAATCATGGTTCGTATCCCGTGTTAAACAATATGTATATTATGAGACGATAACTCATACCCTGGAAGAACACCTAGGTTACTTATTATACCGTATTTTGTATACGTATTAGGTTTTGCCTGCACTCTCTGCCTATAAAGACACACACACGATCTTCTGCAATGTCATCGGCACCTATTAAGCCCTTAGTAACAAATCTTAAGTCTCATGATCTGAATATAACTTTTTTTTTATACACATTGTCGACACAGTGATTCTCGACATCACTATTAGCTGGACCGGACTCTCCCTTTTACGGATTACGAGTATCTCCCGGGAACAGTTTAATTTATCTTTGGATAAAGAAATTATGTTAAACAGTACCTATCTTGAACGCAAAGAGTTTGTTATGAAAATTCTATAACTGCTTTCTTTGTGTCGTGGCAGCTTATTAATTTCTTTGTTGTTTGTTTAACTTGAAAAATAACGTTTTGTCGAGATCTAAATTTGAGTATTAGATATTAAAAGTAAGCTTTAATTTACATTCTTTGCACTAAGAAATACTTTTGTGTTAGAATGGAAAACACACATATTGGTAGTCATTTTGTTTTAAAGAATCTTATCAAAACAGTGTCTACATAAGCTAGTTATTATATTGTTACAATAGCGTCCAAACTAGAATGAGACTTAGATAAATAAACCGTATACTCAAAGGTATGACAGTTGGTAGTAACAATACTGAAATTGTTTTTTTTATAAAAATGCGGGTAGTTTTATGTAAGTCGTTGCTTTATTCTGAGTCAGCTAAAACCCGCAGTTGAATAAAATTCATCTAATATAAGTGATAGATTGGTACCTAAGAAGTTATACGAATTGGAATTCTAGCGTAAATATTATAAAAAAGGAGCTTTATCATTTTAATAAAAAGAATCTTAGAAAATTTTAGCTATTTTGAGTGCATATTAGAATTTTGACGAATGGGTCACAGTGAAGCATTTTAATTTTCAAGACAGTTTACTTTGGTAAGGACTGAGCACCGGTTCTGATAACCATAGTCAACGTAACCAATTGTTAAAAAGTTACCTCAGTTTTATAAATTATTTTTTGTCAGCCGTGGTTAAAACCAATGGTTGCATATTTTCCCCACCGGTTCTCCAAACTTCAGAATGAAAAACATATTTATGAACTATTTTACATTTGGTTATCCTGTTTAACCAATAGTTGTTTGAACTGTACCTAGATGAAAAATGACAGGTCTGAATTGAAAAATCCATTTACGCCAAGCAAGGGGGCATTTACAGGTTAAGAAAGTCTTAGAAAACATCAATGCTCAAAAAAAAGCAAATGCCCGACATTTACGTTGCTTATCACCTTATCACTTATTATATATACTTGTTAAAATTCTTATGTAGAATTTTACCAAGTATTTGTTATTGTTATTTTTTTAATAATGTATAAACTCTTTTCACAATAAATAGCATCTGTCCATGGCTTCGTATTTATGAGTTTTGGCTTTCTTGTAATCTATAATATTAACTCTGCGGCTCAGTTAGTGATTATACGCATATCCATCTTAAGTTTTACCAAGATTGATTGCTTAAAGATATTAGAACACAAGACAAGTTGGTAACTAAATGACAAAAAAATCTTTCGTATCACAAAATAGTACAATTATATAAAGTATCTTATCTTATCATTAAAAATCTCGAAAATACTTTTAAAAGTATGTCTTAAACTAAATATTCTTTATCAAAGTAAAAGTTAGCAATGTCGTCAATGTAAAAGGAACCAGGGGTTTGCCGTTTCACTCACCTTGCTAAAGGACTCACTAAAGAAACGTTAACAAATTGAATACGGAGTCTAAAGAAGTAAGATACCTTCTCCGCTTTATGTATTTCTTGCAAACCTTTCAGCTCAATTTGCTTCGTTTCAGTTAAAAGGCTACCAACCAGATGTGATATTTGGTGGAGCTAAAAAAATAAAAATAATATAGGCATTTATGCTCAGGGTTTTACTATAAAATCGAATCAGAAATGAGGAGATCCGTAGTAGAACAAACATTATCGATATAGCCTAGCGGATCACCAAGAAAGACCGTGCATAAGCTCAAATCTACAGTCTCTTGAAGCTGTGAAAAAATCAAACTTCTAAGTTAACGTGAAAAAAATACGGCCGTTTATGTCGCGAAAACCGTATATTTCGATACTGAAGGAAATCAAACTTTATAGGATATTTTCCGTTGACCTAGAATTATAAAGTTTAGCAAGAAATAGCGTCTTATACCACAAATATAGGGAAAAACTGAAATCTATATATTTTTAATTAAACCATAAAAACAGGGTCTTTATGCAAGGAACGGTGGTGCAAATTTTGAATTAAGAACAGTGTCATGTGGAATTATGAAATGGTTTCATTGGCACAACTTAAATATTTTTTTTATTATTGTGTGATGCATAGTTTTCAATTTACGACGAAGAATGCAAACATACCTTTTTATTTAAGTAAATTAAAAACTATTTTTGCTAATAATTTATGAACGTACATTTTTCTCGCACTCCGCTCGCACTTATCCGGCTTTTATAATATTCCACTGAACGTATCTTAACCTTTATGTTTTTGATTATTCTAACATTAAAATTAACCTTTTTCCAAGGTATTCGACGAACGAGTCTTACTAAATCTATCGATCGAAAATATGGTGAGAGTTATTCTTGCCATATTAACGATCTATAGATTTAGCAAGACTCGTTCGTCCCCGGTCGTGTACGTTACATAGGTAAATGTGCACTGCTCTCTTATGTGCATACTTTGTAAAGTCAAGGAAACACAAACCGCCTAATCGATTTATAGCTGGGGCTGATTCAAGGAAAATGTACTTAGTAATGAAGTAATAGTGTAAAGATTCCATTAGCGACGCAGTTATGCTCCTTGCCACGAGAAGACGCCGCGAAGGAGAGTTCTACGCTCTTGTCGCCGCTCCGACCTGAACCACTGAAGATGTCGACCGCAGTGATCGACGAAACGTCTGGAACACAAGTTTCACTTAGACCACGGCCAAACAGCCCGGAAGCAATACATACAACATATACTTGTAATATTGAACATGACATACCTACATACCAATATATATTTTCCATCTAAATACGTACATTATTGGGTAGATGGAGACAGTACACGGACCAGCTTTTAGTGCGAGCAAACATTACTTAAACGCCATCCGGCTGTTGACTTCACCACTGAACACATTAGGGTCCATCCAAAATAAACACTATACGTACATTATCCACACATGAGCTAACGATCAAGGTTTGTAAACATCCTGAATATATGGGCATTTTTAAAAGAATCGTACTCCTAGCCTACTTAAAAACTAAACTTAAACAATCAAATAAATTATATGATAATTATTTATTTATTTATTTATTTACAGTTGTTGCATTACAGTTCCATTACACAATTCTTATTATCGAAGAGATAGGTACAATATCTATAACATAAACAATATAACAATGCGTTTAACAACACAAACCATGAAAACAATCAGTTGTTTAGTTATACAAATAAAAGGCTCTTACATTAACAAACGGGTATTTCCCTTGAATGAACGATTATAATGTAGATAAAAATAATTAAACTTTATAATTAGGCAGTTCTTTTTTAGTCGCGACAGTTGCAAGTTACTCATATCTTGTATCTATGTATATATTTCACATTTAAAATAATGGTATGTATCTAAAATCAATGTAAAAGAATTCTAAAGATGAAGTCGTTTTAAAATATAAATGTTTATATTAGTATGATTCTACTATAATTAATATATTGATTCAACTATACAGTATATTGATAACTTTAAACAAAAAATTCGTAAGGATGTATCTCACAAAGTGTAAATGTAATTTTTTGAGTTACTATTTTCCAGACGAGAGTTAATATCAATATTGTAATGTAACAAACCGACTAGGACTCACGTGCTAAACACTGCGACGGGTGCGAGCCTCAGCACGTGACTGGCGTTGAGACAGTTAAGACAGTTTTCGCAGCTATCTCAACGCCAGTTACGTGTTGAGGCTCGCGCCCGTCTACTGGCACGATCATAACTGCCTGATGAAGAACTGCAAATAAGTTCGAAACTGGTCGGAGAGTAATTTTCCAGTGTTTACCACGTGAGTCCTAGTCGGTTGGTTACATTACAATTATGGAAGGAACTCACGGTAGTTATCAGAATCAAATATCAATATTTCTATTGCTCTTTATACTAAGAACTAGCGGTTCCACGCGCGGTTTTGATTGAAATGACAAGTAAAATTGAAATTAAAAAAACCGCAATAAATTGAAAATGTTTAACTGAAAATAAATCATACCTACTCGTTGAATTAGCAATTAAAGTTAAACAATAATTGATTGTTGAATTGGATATAAGATATTATTAATTACGTCATACACAGATGTTGTATTTGCTCGAACGTAGAGCGCAATAACTGCCCTTTTTTCTCTGGTCAAACAGTTCATTGCTATAAAGACCGTTTTGGCGCAGCTTGGCAAATACCATAATTCACACTTCAGACGTCTACCAATCTAAACCTCATGCCAAAAGGATGCACTCCTGTCAACCAAGAAAATGAACGACCCGTGCAGCGGTTAAATCACTGTACAGGAGTTTGGACCAACTCCAACAGCGAGTCGGGTCAAACCAATATCACTTTCTGTGAAGTTTCATTTCCAATAACAAAGTAGGTATATTCAAAAGTTACAACAGGGGTTAAATGCAGCTGTTGTAACTTTTTCGTTGACAATTTATCAAACATAATGTTTAGTATTGTTTTACACTCTCATGGTTTTTCATGAAATAAATATTATTTATCACGGGATACGCACCATGATTTTGATTTTTATTGAGTTCCCGATATTTTGGCGCGGTTCCACGCACCATGATCACCGAGACACTGGTGCGTGGAACCGCGCCGAAATATCAGGAACTCAATAAAAATAAAAATCATGGTGCGTATCGCGTGATAAATAATATTTATATAATTATGTTTATAAATCAGTAAATCCAATTTGAAACGATTAAAGGCTCGGGTCATCACTATCGTTTGTCTCCTTTAGTCAGTAGCGTCATTTTGACATTTCGGGCTCAGTCGCATTACTTTCAAAACTTATACCATTTTCTGTAACTCCACAACCTCTTATACAGTGTGTTCCGTATATAATTCCGCAGCCTCCCGTAACACGTACATAGGCCTCGTCATCCCTTCGACGCCAAATTGAGTTACCCAACAGAGTTAATAAAGAGATCTAGACGTGACTCGACTAGCGATACTGAAATAATCGTTACATATATATACAGAATGGAAATTAGAAAAATGTACAGAGACTGTTATTTTCTCATTTACGATAAAACCTATACGTTTATAAGAATAAATTGTTAGATGAAACAAACACATAGTAAAGTAACAGTTATTTTACATTTACTCCTCATTCTAAATAAATAATAATAATAATAATAAAATTCATTTATTTCAGGTTACTATGACCCATACACATAACCAATTGAATAAAATTAAATTAAATTAGTATTAAATTAAATTACAATAAAGCTAAATTAAATTAATTACAATAAAGCTAAATTAAATTAATTACAATAAAGCTAAATTAAATTAAATACAATTAAAATTAAAATTAATTAGTCAAGAAAATTCAATTCAATACATATTCAACTCAATTCAATTCAATTCAATAGCCCCTGACAAACGGCACTGCTGAAACATGCCTGTTGCAGCAGCGCCGCATGTAGGGGCAGTCCAATCTATCAGCGATCATCGCCAGGAGTGCGTTGGAGCTGGCCCGCACTCTGCGCACCAGGGAGGCGCTCCGCCTGCGCATAGTAGTATAAAAGCAGGCAGTGCGCGCCTCCGCAAACATATAAATGCAGGCATCCTTTTGATCATAATTTATATTACGTACATTTACACGCGTAATTTTATGAATATCTAATATAATATATTATATTCTATTACTAGCTAAGCCCTGCGGTTGTACACACGTGGTGATTAAAAACGGTGGTGATGGTGATTATGAAAATTAGCCTACGTGTAAATTTAAGGTTTAAGCTATCTCCATACAAAATTCATCGAAATCGGTGTAACCGTTTGAGCATGAAGAGGTAACAAACATGCACACATACGCACTTACACACGTACACACTTACACTTTCGCATTTATAATATTAGTAGGGTAGTAGGATTTATTTTATTATTTTGATTCAAACACACACTGGACTCAAGTGGCATAGAAACTGGAAGTGAATCTGTAGTGTCTACCTACTGAGCCATTTGAAGTGGCGAGCTATTACCATCATTAAATATCTGGATAGAACTAGAACAGAGTTAACCTTATAATTGGTAATTGTTTTTTTTAAATATAGCTCTTTTATAATGTGTAACAGATATTGGCATTTTAAACAAAGCACTTCCGTGATACTGAAGATACGTTAAGACGATTCTATACCAAACATCGTTTTCGCATTGTAGGTATTACAAGCGTATTGCTATCTCACCGTTCACCCCAACCTTCTATGCAACCGAGAGAGAGAGTTGCTGCTCGTGAGATTCGTATGTAATTTATTTGATAGAAGTTACGTTTTGGGGCAAACCGAATTCCCCTTTCTAAATAATAAAAAAAAATCGTTGTAGATATCAAATCTCACATCTCAAACGATTGACATTTTCGAACTTTTTGAATGTTTTTTTTAACGTATGATGTATTTTAAGCTTATACGTCTTATTAATATATTTTTTTAAATATGGTTTCCAAATAATGTTGACTTTAAATAGCCACAGTGTTCAGCGCAAAAATGGACTGTTTATGATGCTTGTAACTTAAAAGTGATATAAAAAACTGGGAAAAATAAGACGTATATTCGGATAATATTAAAAGGTAAAAATAAGGTTTTTTTGTAAGAACAAGTACGCGGTACATAATTCTCTTAAAGCTTCGGTCCGCCCCATGTATTGTTTTAGGTAATTAGTCGTACTGGAGGCGCTTGGGCAGCCTGAAAACTCCGACACTGTGCTGGCGTACCTGCCAACCCGCATTGGCCGGCATGGTGGATCACGGCCTACGCTCCCTGAGTAAGGCTCGTGGGAACGAATTGGGTTGATTATGCATACTATTGTTTGCAATCACGCTTAAGAGTCGGTATAAACAAAACAGAATCTACATTAATGAATTCATTAAGGAGCTCGTGCTCGAGACAGATGCGTATAAGGTACGCCTCAAACTTTCAACGCGAAGGGCGTCATGTACGTCGCGGGAGATAATGACCTTTGAAGAGTGTGACATAACCAAAGACAAAAGTAAAATGTTAAATATGGAATATACGTATTATGCCTACGGGTATGTTGGAATAGTCCCCTCGATAGCTAAAGCCTGGATTTATGCGATCACAGATCGAGGACTATTACGGAATTAGCAAGGTCCGGGAGATAAGCCCCGGCTGGGCTTTAGTGGAAAATCGATCGACTGCGTTCAGTCCGTGAATAGGAAGTGAGTGTTTTTGAAATAGCTTTGCTTTTGATTTGTTTATCATCTGTTAGAATACTTCGCTGTTGCACTCGTCTAGTTATTATTTAATAAAGAATTTTTTTTTTTTTATTCATTTACAACATTCACACAAGGTCTTCAGGTCCCAAACTAGGCAGAGCCTGTATTATGGTAACCTGATGACAGATATACTTATATATACTTGCTACATATACACACCCAGACACAGGTCAAACAGACATGTTCATACACACAAATGTTTGACCTGTCCGGGAATCGAACCTAGTATCCTAGTGATACTAGTGGAAAGCATACCGATGATTTGTAATACATTATGATTTCTTACAGTTATCTAGTGCACCCGATTTTATAATTAGAATATCGCACAAATTTAAAAATCAAACAAATAAATTGAAAAAGTAGTAGTAGTAGTAACATTTGCCTGCCTTTCCAATCTTTTCGCAACGTTACAACGTAACTTGGTTGAAACGTCGAGATTAATCATAATACATATAATATTTTGATATTTAAATGTTTGCGAATAGATTCGTTATAGTCTTAATAAAGCATGAACTCCATTCGCGAAAGGTTGACACTTTATACACGTAGTAAGGAAATAATTTAAATGGCGCTCAAATACTTATTTCAAAGATTTTGCAAGCATAGTAGTTGTTAATTGAATTCACAGGTCCATTAGAAAAGAAAATTCTAGAACCGCACCTCACTATATTTTGAAAGCGCTTCCATTGAATAAATTGAATACAAAAATTAATATTTCAAAGGCTGATTCAATATTCTCTTATCGTTGAGTGGACAATTTTCTATCCCCGTCACGTCAACCGACTTTTTGTTTCAGACCTTCGATAAATCTTAAATAAAGATACGTTACTGAAGCACATTTTATATATTAGGTCCATTAATGCCCAACATTTTGTGACAGTAATTGAATAATAGTTTTTTATGTTTCATTCATCGCAGCCATAGCATGTCCACTGCTGGACAAATGCCTCCCCATATAGGGGGGAATTACCAATACTCGCCACCCTTGGCAGGCGGTTTGGCGAGCGCAATGTGGTTTCCTATGCTCTGAAGGCGCTGCTGCCCACCTCCTGGTACGTGATCCCTTAGCCGACTCTTACGGCACCCACGGGAAGAGATGGGAGAGTACTATTCTAGGCCGATACCACCACGGCACAAATTAGTCAATTAAAAGTTTTTTATGTAATAGGTTTTAAACATGCAGACGGGCTTCCTGATTGTAAGCGCTCACCGTCCCCTATAGATATCTGTAATACTGAGGGCATTCCTTTTAAGACTCTTTTAACTCTCGTTTTGAATAATTCCATATTGTAAGTACTCAGATCGGGAATACCAAGGGAGGAAGCTCGTTCCACATTTTTCCAGTGTATGCCAAAATCGATCGGTAGAATCGAACAGTATGTATCTCTCATGGGTCAATAATGGTGTGAATAAGCTTTGATTGAGATATATATATATATCCGGTATAGATAGCGGACAGAGTAGTTATTAATATCGTGATAAGGTTGAAATTTGCGCTTAATAGTTAATTACGTACACGTATTGATCGACAGTATCGACACATGTATAGGAAACATTTACTGAAATTGTAAGCAGTAGTCTGAGGATTACACGACGACACAAATGATGCCCGAAAATTTACATTAAAAAAGTGAAGCTTGCAACGTATCCTTCATTTTAACAAATCTAACGCGCTAGACCTTTACTTTTTGCAACTACTTCGATACTCAAATGCTAGCCAGCTGTCGCTCTTTCGCTCTTTTAGTAAAGTAGACAGGAAATCATGAAAGTTTTATATGCATAAATATAAACGCAGATGTGGGAACAGATTTGGTTTATATGTGATCTCTTGTCTCTGCGTACAAAAATATGTGACTACAAATATTACTTGTTCATGTGATGAGCCTGATGATGCTGCTCTGGTTCGTGACGTCACTAAATTATTTCAATATTTGAATCTTGCACACTATCTTACTTGATAGTTACTAGTGATGATGTGGTCGAAGATTTAATCACGCTAGACATAGAATGTTTACTGGCTCTGAAGGACTGTTGCCTGAACACATTATTTGTTTGGTGATAGTTTTTCAAACTTGACGGTGGTGGCTCGCCTCAACGATACACTCTATCCAAAATGGCAATATAGATAAGTACGTATTTGACGTTTGCTGACGTTACGTATCAATGCGACATATAAAATAAAAAGCATCATGTTGTTTTTTATTGGAAATTCTCGTGAGTTTGACACATTTTTATATAGATGTAGTATCCGGGCTTACTCACGTTTATAGTCGAAATTTCGACCTAGGTTTCGAGCATGTCCGATTCTCATCCTCAGGTGAGTTTATGCTGCTGTCGAAACTTCGACTATAAACGTGAGTAAAGCCGGATACTACATCTATATAACATCATATTATTCGACCGTTTTCTGCGATAGAACTTATTTAATTTTAGCATTTTTTTGATATTTAGATACACATAAGTAAAATTATCTTGTAAACGATCCAGTAGGAACCAAGTTGAAACATTTGATGTATAAGCTGATCACAGCTAGTATAACAACGCAATTGTAGTACCAGGGGTTCATCCGCCTAAAAATATTGCTTTGACTATTGCTATAGCTTGCGACTTCCTTTCCGACTTTTCGAATCTAAGAAAGTTTCAATAAATTATTAATTGATATTACATCAATTTTATAGTTAGTTTTTTAATAAATAATTAATTGTTGAAGCTTTTTTAGTTTCGAAAAGAAGGAATAAAAGTCGAAAGCTATAACAACAGTAAAAGCAATATTTTTAGGCGGTTGACCCCCTGAAGTATAATTATGATTGCACATTTCAGCGCAGTTTCTTCATGAGTCGGCCTTTAGCTACAGGGCGTTTTCTAATGTAAGTGATCAAGTAACGTATAGCAGAGAATACAGGTATGTATATATGATTAACCTATATATTGTCTATATCATGCACATAATAAACTAGTCCTTCAGCGTATTTGAAGAAAAACAAAATCCAGAAAAAGGTCTCGTCCAACGAGCGAATCACCGAATTAGGTCACGCGTAGGTAATTAACGTATATCTAATAACTAGCTACACCCCGCGGTTAAACCCGAGTGTTGATGATTGATGATGATAATGAAAAATAGCCTATGTGTTATTCCGGAATCTTAAATATCTACATATCAAATTTCATCCAAATCTGTCTAGCCGTTTGAGCGTGAAAGAGTAACAAACATACATCCATACATCCTTACATTCATACTCACAAACTTTCGAGTTTTCATTGTAGGATTTAATGATAACATTAATCACGAAAGTTAATTTAAGCTCTCATTCTAGCGTGATATCACTAAATATTAACGAACACAATTTCGCACGCTGTTTATAAACATAACGAACTTCACTTATCAATATTCTCAGAACGATACCTCAGCGTGATTATGTGGTTACGCCCGAAGATACGTGACGTGATACGTTCTGATAGAACATATTCTGAGATAAGACGATATACGTAGCATACATAAGTGACATTACTTGCTTTTGAGAAGAATTTGCTTTTAGAATTGCTCGTTTAAAGTTATTAGATGTATATGCTATACATATAATAACTTTAAACGAGCAATTCTTGTACATATATAATCCAAATCTCGGTAACATCTTCAACGATTTTCATGGAATTTAGTATCCAGGGCGTTGCGGGGACGGTAAAGCTACTTGACAATAGATGGCGTTGTTAAACAACACCAAGCCAATGAGTGTTTGGCTTGAGGTTAGACCAAGAAAATCAATTTTACTTATATTATTGCAAAACCGAGCAAAGCTCGGTCATCAGGTACTTTAGTGACGATGGTAAAAGACCTCACGGTATGACATTTATTATTATGCCTATTGCCTATAGGGCTTTAGTATGGGACGCTACATGCGTTGATTCTTTGGCGCAGCAAAAACATTTTAATTGAGGTAGTGGTAACATATTTAAATATTGGGCCTGAGGGGACCGGGAGCTCAAAACGTATATCAAAGCATTGAATCGATGCGACGCTTCAACGATCAAACTGACGCACGATCAAAATGCTGGCACATGTTTGGCTCCACGAATAAGCATTGCAATTCAACGTGGCAATGCTGCTAGTAATCTGGGCACGCTGCCAACTAGTAGCGGGTTAGAGCATTTGACTTATCTATAAGCTGACAATAGGTAGTAGACTGTTCAAATGTAAATGTTGTAGCATTGTAGTATTGTAATTAGTTATTAGCATTTTATTTTATGATAGGCATCGGCCGAAAAAAAAACTCACACATAAAAAAAAACACAAATAGATGCTTATTTATCTGTTTACGTTTCGAATAATTTTATTCAAAATCCAACTACTTACTTCTTCCTATCATGAACATAAAATCAACAAATTTCACTGAGAAACTAGTTGGAACGAGTTTTCATTGTGGCTGAAACTTTTGAAAACTGCAGGTTATTAATTTTAAATTAACCGTACGTCTGCAGCAACTGGTGCATTCATTTCTTTTTGAAAATAAACATACAACTCCGTTTAATTAATTTACGGTTTATCAGTAATTTATCATAGTATGATTCTAATTCTAAACGTACACACACACAAACTTTCGCATTTATAATATTAGTAAGATAGGATGGAACTTGCCACATCGCACGTGACACAAGTTACAGAACCCCGTTAAACCGTAGAAAAAAAAAAAGTTACAGTGGCTGGACCTAAACTTCAAAGTGTTTCACCGTGAGTTTGTTACATTTTTGTCGTCAATAAGTTCTTGAAATGTATAATAATGTCAGATACGCTGAAAAGTCTAATTTACTTTTTTTATGTACAATCCTGGAGTCTTCAAGTCGCGAGTGAATAGGTACCTTCTAGGTTTGCGTGCTACATCCTAGACAACGTCATCACTTAACATCAGGTGAGACAGTTGTCAAACGCAAACTTATAATATGTAAAAAAAAAAAAAAATTATTCTGTTTTGGACCGGCATTTTGCAATGAATATTTTATTAGTTTATTAGGTCTCTCTTAAATATTTCTAGTTTAGGGCTTCGGTGCTCACTGGGCCTCATACCAGGGCGGGATGGTAAATGCTAACGCAACCCAATCTCTCCCCAACAGCCATCGGCCTGCTCACAGTGTTTGGTTTAGTACCAAATACCTAAAGTAAAGTAACTACTAAACCTATCATATCAATATAACATATCAACATAACAGGAACATATCAATGTTGCTGTGCCTACTAGGGATGCAGCAGTGAGGGTTGGTCACTCCATTAAACAGAATCCGATTTCATTATCTCGTCTACCTTCCTCTGGGTTTAATGTGTATAATGTGTAATATTCCCACCATGTTAAAAAAGGACTCCTATGCTATTTGTTGATTTTGTCGTCGATTATTGTTATTGAAAGTACGTAATGTACGAATGTACATAATTAAGAGTCTTTCTTTATGAACACCGCCGCTGATTTAATAATATTAAAATACGCAAACTGACTCACTGAAATACACAACGGGGTGAATCACAACACACCGAATTACATCACTGAAAATAAAAATGAGCGTGGATTCGATTTTATTATTTACATTGCAAATTTAACATCAATTCTATAATACACCAATATTGAAGTCTGTACAAGTGAAATTTAATGCATTATTTTCACCGAGTGAGTTTAGGGTAAAACGAATCTTGTTACGCCTTAAGAAATCTTAGGATAATTAATGACAGCTTGGAATTGCTAGAGTAACATTTTACTTCGAGGTGATGAATTTAAGTAATGAATTAACGTAACCTGACCGTTACGGAATATGCTATTAAGCTATATCATTAGAGCCTAAGGAAATTTAACCTGAATTTGTTTTCTTTGGAGCTTCTTTGGAGTTGTAAGGTATTAGGTTAAGAGTATTTTTTTATTTGTAAACACAATCAGAGATACATCTAAAAAAAAATACCGAGTTACAAATACACTTCATATACGCAATCAATTTATTCAACACATAAAAATATTAAATATAACATAAAAGAATAACCTAAAATACAAACTAGCTATACGTACTTACATCAAAAAGTAACTATAAATAAAAACATTTAAATTACTATCTGCAGGTGAGATGAAAAGCCAAACTCATTCGTTGGCCAAAAAAAGCGCCGACTTTTTTTCTTTTATTATCAATATATAAATTACAATAGTGATAATGTTATAAATGTCTAAAAACTTAAAGTAGGTTGGGCCATCCGTAGTGTCCACTAATCGTCTAGACATCTCTTTCCAAAAGCGACGCGCTTTAGGACCCCACGAACCCATGGTTTCCACCCAAAAGGAAGAAATATGTAATTTTCATTTATTGATCGAGCACTTTTCCTCCATTTGAGATTCTCACCGATTCTGCCATCCCTGAGGTATATTAGGTGTGAGAGGGCGTTAGTGTGTTAAACAATAATTTAATAATAGATCTTACACGTATCATTGTAAAATATTGTAAGCTATCTGACCCGTCCGCGGCTTCGCTTTGTACAGCATAAAGATATAAAGTACGAACTTTAATTCTAGCTTTGGTAAGAGTACATGGTACTCTTAATATATCGTGTAATCCTAAGCGTAAGTTTTTATTTCCATTTTCACTGTTATATTTTTTATAAATAAGACTCAGTTCGCCAACAAATATTGATTTGAAGCCACAAAATTGATCAAATGTTGCCATGTTCAATTTTCACTTTTTTGGTTTGGGACTCTTATTTGCCGTCTTTATCAAAACGGCATTATTCCGCACCCTAAAGTTTCATCCAAATAACACTTATGTTTTTGATAAGTATCTAAAATTATATCTACTTCAATTTTGAGAAACCTATCGAGTTGTAATTTGTATTAAGTTTTTGTTGTAATTTATTAAAAAAAATATTTAAATAAAATAAAATTTATTGAAATTATATTGTATCCACAATGCAGGTGTAAAATGAGTTTATTACTTTAGTAATGTTTGAATCATAAGGTGCAACAGACAAACAGATGCACGAACTATCTGTTGTATCTTTGTATATAATTGTATCGGTAAACTGAATTTGCTCATAGCAAAGTTAAAAATATTTGATATTATAATGTAATTGTTAAGATCGATAGATACCAATGTCATTTAATACCTCAATTCCAATTAAATTTTTAGTAAAAGCTTTCATATACAAACGTCGGTTAAATAATGGTAGCGACATAATGCGAAGTTTTCAGAGTGAAACTTTCAGGTTTAGAAATCCGAGATTGTTTTCAATCACGCTAAAATGGATGTCCGAAAACAGTCACAAAGTTACACAAAGTCGAGTTTTTAGTTTGTTTTCAATTGTCTTCTTCGTTTCAGTAACTTGCTATCCGTAGAGTTTGGGACAAGTTGCTTTTGAAAAGAAATAATAGTATGTATCTGCCGCTCAAAGGTATAAGAAATTTAATGTTGAAACCATTATCTATGTATACCACGAATCGGTAGCAGTTTTAAAGGATCCGTTTATTCGTTTTCTGTTATTGTTTATGGTTTTTTTTTGGGTTTTTTTAACTCAGCTATCGTAAAAATCAAAAAGTGACAAAAGAGAGTTTTATTTTAAAATGGTGTAAAATCGGCATTTCTCTCTCAATTAAGACGAAGCTAACGTCATGCCGTAAACGAAAACTCACTAAGCCATTTACGCTACAAAGCCTCCTAATGAATTATACGTACTGTATGTCTATATACTACTAGCGGTCCTTCCCGGCTTCGCACGCTTACACGATTAAAGTTATAGTAAGGAACCTTATATCTTATTTGCCTAAAAACTATACTACTAAAAAATTGTATTACTTGAACAAGAGAATCACTAGGAATTTGATTTGTTCAACTAAAAAAAAAATTACCTAAAAATGTAATCGACTTCAAAACTCAAAAGTGTGAAATAACTTGTTGAAGTCGGTACAATGCTAGTTCAAAAGTAACTATTATCAAAATATTGTGCGCATGATACCGACTTCGACAAGTTATTTCACACTTTTGAGTGCTGAAGTCGGCATTTTTTTTCCCTTTCGGTTACCTTTGCTACTCACGGGATCAATTGTCATTGCGTATGTTCACCGATTTCTTCACCCGTAATTAGGAAGTCGTCCACAGACGTAACACTTTTCAGTTATTAGATTGTAACTCAAAAACCTCTTGTTCGATTTTGATGAACTTTAAACAGGACCACCTCGGAGGTACACTCTATCAAGCAAAAAAAAAAAAGAATTTTAAGATCCGGTCCGAAATGGTGAAGACATCGGTGAACATACATAAAAAAATGTCGGTTAAGAACAAAATATTACGAATCGGTTATATTTAAACCAGTGAGTTAACTCATCCGTATTTTTTGCTAAGAAAACCTCTAAACAAAATACAAAAATACAAAATATTTTATTGACATAAAAAAAACAGGCACGGTATATGTTCAAAATGCAGCTGCGCAAATCGATCGCCGAAATAATTTTGCTGCAGCCGGCTGCAGGGAAAAAATGTGATTTATCCGACGAGCGCGGTTCGTTCATTACGCGCCTTTCCAGCCCTGACTGCACTATGCCGGAAAATAAAACACTAACACGTGCTCGCGAAGAGAATGTGCACAGGGAAATTGGAGTGTCCGTCTGTAACTGCAGCTTTAGAAACTCAGTGCGAGAGCCACCGTTGATTCGATTTTGCCAGCTTTTCCATAATGAATTTCCAATGGAGCTATCGTTCCCATTTTCCAGTGTGCTTGACCGTGGTAAACTTAGTAAACGAAAGCCACACCGCGCCTTTGCCCACACAGTTAATATAATAAAGATTATTTCATCTCAATTCATGTCATTTCATGTCATGTTATGTCATGTTATGTCATTTCATGTCAATTCATGTCATTTCATGTCAATTCATGTCATTTCATTTTTGAAAATGGAATTTAAACATGCCTTGAAACAATAGACGATCATAAAAATATGTTATCCCTATCATTATCTTATTGTTATACTAGCTGCGCACCGTGGATCTACTCGCGTGGCCTACGATCTCCGACATTACAGGGGTTCGATCTTTTAAAAAAAAGCACGAGGTTTATCTCAAACGACATAAGTTATTTTGTTTCCCATCTCAATTTCGAGTTCGGGACAAGTCACGAGTTTCCAATAAAGTGATTTCTATTAGAAAACGAACCGTGGGATTCGATAGACGCGGGGCGTTATAAGAACCAGATGCCGCGTTTCATTTTCCTGTTACATCACATTAATATATATTTTCTTTCCTACAGTCTTGTGTTACAAGTCTATATTTATATGTAAAAATGCTATAAGTAGGCCATTTTAAAACATTTAATCTAAGGCATTTATTTATATATATATATTTACTGTTCAACCAGTGTGCAATGCCAATCAATAGTTACGTAATAAGAATAACTGTATTATAAACATATTTTTTAACAGACTTGCTCATGGATCGTCCTTCAATACATCGCTTTCAGGGCCATAAACCGAGCTATAACGCACATGTGCATAATAACATCACAATAATCTCTACAAAATTACCTTACTGCAAGTTACATGCTAAACAGAGCATTCTCAATAAATTAATTAAACGATTTAAGCAATACGTTTGCTTTTTCATCGCAAATGTGTTGAAAAACATCGTATGAAATTTTTAAGCTCTGCTCACATTACACAGTGGGCAGAATTATGCTTTCGCCTGCGCCTCGGGCTTACTTGTAATGAAAACAGCTTATACCCTGGATTAACACATAGGCCACTTTGCGTATAAAGTATTATAGTTCCCGTGGGATAATTGAGGTAGCGGGAAAACCATAGTCACGCAGGTGAAACCGCGGGGCGCAGCTAAAATGAAATAGGTATGCGGTACTGTTACTCATTTTTTGTCAAACTCTATGATTTCCAGTACCTACCTACTCACCTTAAATGGTCCTAAGATTTATTTTGATCCCTACATGAAATAGGATATTAGAATTTTTTTGGTACCATAGCATTTATTTCGCTAAATATACATTTTTGTGATGTATGCAGTTCAAAATTTCTTAAAAAGTCATGGATGGTCTACTAGGAACGTTGTAGGTAATGGTTAGGGTACCTGTCATTAGTTTCCCGTCTAAAAAAACCAACTTGTATACGTTTTGACAAGCCGGGATTTCAGCGTGAGAATAGTTGTTTCGTTTCTTGACAAATCTATGAATATACTTTATACTATTAATAAAATACAACCATAAATTTTCAGTTACTCAGTCGTTATCTAAAACTTTTACAAAGATATATATCATGTAAATATTTGTATAAATTTATTTATCATCCTATAAGTAAAGTTTACTTTTCTAATACATAATAAGATTCATGTCTGAGAAAAAAGCAATAACTTTGAAGAGGTGCCTACTTTGGAAACTAATTATGACGGATTGGAATCAGTGTCACCCACCAGAGCCCGTAACGACCTTTGTCATAGTGTCAGCAGGCTGTAGCACAAACTTTAGTAGTACATGACCAGACTTACCGACAATTTAATAAAGAAGGTTTTCGGACACAATTATGTTATGAAATCGTCAACGTCTATGTCCATTCGTTAACTACTATAAATAATTACTAAGAAGTTATTTTTATTATAATTTATAAATTGAGCTTTTTTATATATTAATAAATTGAGGTTTTTTTAAATACGTTATATATCTAGCTTTTAAGCACTATCTCACTCAATGGTCAGTCAGTGTGGTTGAATGTAGAATCACGGTAGATCAAGAATGCTAACGCCGGCGTCAACATTTTATACCCACACGCTGTTTTCAGGTAGCTCAGCTGCCTGAAATATAACGTGTCCTTGGTGACGATTTTTCTTGAGACAACTAGCCAGATGGGTACAAAAAAGTACCCTACCATAATACTGTGTATTTGAATAACCTTCACCGAAAGCTCATCCTGAGAAACCAAACCACTGACTTCCAGGATGACAGCTGAAACTCCCACAGCTAGACTTTCATTTCTTCCGTTTTACCAATAATATAACAACAATAACAAACGCTATTACAGTCACTGCCCCGCGCTATAACTCACTGTATTGCGGGAGATTTAGAAACATACATTCACATTACATTCAAATGTCCAAGAACCAGTACAAGTATCAGTGTGCATTCCTTAAGTGGCAGAGATTCGGACACAGTAGGCTAGACACAGTAATATTCTCATACAGAAAAAAATGTATGAGATTGATACTGCAGAGCTCTGAACTTATATAATAAAAATATTAAGTAATACAAAAAAAGAAAAAGGCCCTTGACAAGATGCATCGACTCTCTTTCTCTCACCGCTAGGGCTTCATATTTGTTCTCGTTGGTCACGTAATATTTAGCGAAATACCAACGAGAACAAATATGAAGCGCTAGCGGTGAGAGAAAGAGAATCGATGCATCATGTCTAGGCCTTTTGTCTTGGGCTCGCGATCAGCCGTCAAGTCTCTGACCGCGGAGCCACAATGGCATTCCTTGCATATACACCAAAATATCTGATGCTCTCGGAATCTGTATAATGTTTTTCATAAAATACTATTTCACATAATATTTCATATGAAGCTGTTATTTCGGATCCATACAGATCGTTTCAAATTTTTATGCGTGCGTAAACGTTTTCATTCCAAATACTTCACATAATATTTTCCGAGCGAAGCTTTTAAGCCACAAAAAAGGGCAAATTAAACCAACATAAAGTGCTCGTCTTATAAATAATGCGGTGATCAAGTCCACGAGAAGACGCCAGAGCAGAGAGGTTACTTAAAATTTTACTCCTCCCGTCCCACCAGCTACATAACTCCAAGAATAATTATGTAAATACAGGGGACGTTTAACCAAAATAAGGCACCAGTTATATCAACTGAGAGCATGGAGATGTAATTGAAACGAGGGGCGAGACACCCGTTTAAATTTTCATATTGTTTACAATTTACCCCGAGGCGTAGAGACTTGTGAAAAATTTTTTTGTTGCAAAAATGAATAAAGTCCCAGAGGCATAAACGTTCTGGCGCGATGTTACACATGTAAATCTTGTCGGGTTTGTGAGGCAGCTGTTACAAAATCATAAATTGATAATAGGACAACTTGAGTTTTAAATCCAAAATTAAAATAACACCTTCTCAATTATAGTTACTGAAACCGATGTTATGAAGCCATGATAGCTCAGCGGGAGGAGCGTCGACTGTCAAACTGACGGACACTGGTTCGATCCCCAACAACAGCTTGAGCCTCCGGTGAAGGTAACACCGTTATCAAATCCCCAGCATGGTGGGAGGGTATTTTCGAGTACCCGCCTGGCTAGCTTCCACCCTCAAGTTTGAAAAACTGTCACCAAGCACATAGTGTGCTCAGGCAGAAGTCCTTGAGAGCCAGTGAGTATTCTATGTCTAGCGTGATAACATCTTCGACCACATCGTCATTGACCATCAATTCAGTATAAAAAACCCATTATAATAATTTATTTATTAATTAGATATTTCATGAATATTTACATTACATTGTATCTTACTCGTATATTGGTCTAGGTAACTTAAGTTTGGCTTAAATTCATTAAAGGAAAATACCACAAAAAACTGTAACTACAAAAACTTATTTTTGCAGAAAAAAAAAATTCAGATTAATTTTGCAAAAAAAATTGTTGCAGAAATAAATCCTTAACTTTAAAAATATAATATTAGTGGAGTATAACGTAGCAGGTGTTAAGAAGTATGAAAAAAAAATTATTGAATAAGCCCTTTTATTTTTAATTTAATTTAATGAGGATAGCACACGATTTTAGTATTATTTACAACGTTTATTTTACTCATTCATTAATTTTATTTATTTGAAATATAAATCCAAATAATTTTACACTATGATTATTTAAGTCAATTAGCTATGTTTCCGATCACTTACTGATACAAAACTCAAGGTTCGAATAAATTGTTTAATTTGCATTCACACGAACACTTTTCATAGAAGTGTTCTGTTGCGCTAATCGGATAAACCTATATATACAAGGCCAATAAGTAATTAGTTATTATAGGTATTTTAATCATACTCAAGTTGCAATTTTTTTCAAATTTTCCAACAGATTTTCTAATAACTGTGTGAACTGAACGCCGCGCCGTTCAAAAACTTACCTTTTGCTTTGTTCCATTTTCTAAACATGTTCGATGCTTCATTAATCTTATAACTAGCCTGTTTTAAACTTTAGTCCGTACAATAAATTGTTTTAAAACTCTGGCTTTATAGCTGAATTTGGTCGTTGGATGCAGGTCCAACTAATATGGCTATAAATATTAGATGCTCAGTGAGAGCCCTCGCTCCTGACTACTAAAGTGAATAAACTGACCCGAGGTCAGCATAAAATCCGCGAGTCACCATGAAGCGTTTTGTATAGTTATATCAGAAACGCCAACCTTCTTGGTAAATTCTCTTTTCTGTTTCAGCGTTGTATGAAGTTTTGTTTAGTTAGAAATCTCTCGGCGTTATTTATGGTTTTTATTTCTTGTTATTGCGTACAAGTCGAACCTGTGCGCAGTACTCTATTTAGTTTGTGCGAACCAGAGACTCACGTGAACGTACAAGATGTAGTATCACAGAGGCAAATAAATGTATGCTTATTTATATATATATATATATATATATATATATATATATATATATATAAATAAGCATAATAGCAATTAGCAAGCATAATTCGCTTACTTTTTAAATTCATATAGTTCAATAAGTAAATTTACAGTCATTAAATATGATAGAACTTGTGGGATAAAACAGATTAGGGCAAACTCATTTTCAATAATTTTAGTTGCGTTTAGTAAGACGGGTACTTGCCACAAAAGTTTAATACATACGTAATTAGCTGCTTCCTGCGGTTCTACCCGCGTAGACAATGGTTTTACCGTTCATCACTCAATACTAAGTCAAATCAAATAAAAGCTAACATATATTATTCTGCGATAACTATACATCGTATTGGTGAAAAAAAATCCAGTACTCTGAACCTAATTAATTAAAAAAGAAACATTCAAACCATTATTCTTTTTTTTCTTACACTCAAACCCCCGCACTAAGATTCTTTGTGTCGCGAGAGGCACGAACACACACAATCCCAGCGAACAAACATCCAAGACCCGGGATAAACACCGACACTCTTCGCATAAATATTTGTCCCTGCTGGGATTCGAACCCGGGGTCACCTGGGACTAGAGGTCACGCCACTGATAACTATGCCACGGGAACCATCATATTTCTTCAAATATTATTCGACATTCGATCACTTTATTCATGTTAATAGTTATATTGATAGTTTTTCTTTTTTATAGAATTTTTGCAACTCTATATCCGCCTAAAACCTAGATGTTAACAGACCAATCAATAGGCATACCAATCAACTGAAAAAAGCACAATAGACCTCCAACAGTCCTTAGCTTCAGTACGCATTGTTGTCATACGAGGTACCTATCCTATTTCAAGTACCCATGTTGCGCTCCATGTGACAAATACGACATGTTATTCTTTTGTAATTTGAAAGGTGATAAAATCATAACCCTGAGAGACTTATTAGATTAATTAGATAATTGAAGAACTACGATATGTTCACATTAGTTCGCCCAATACTGTAGCTAATGTAATTAGTTTGTAAACGACTTCTAAAAAAGGAGGAGGTTCTCATTTCAATCCGTTATTTTTTATTCCTTTTTTTTATGTGTGTTTCTTCAGAACTTTCGACTGGGTGAATCGATTTTGATGATTCTTCTTTATTTGAAAGCTCGTGCTTCCCTTGTGATCCCAATTAAATTTCATCAAAATCGGACATGCGCTTTTTGAGTCACTCCAATAACTGAAAAGTGCTACTCATGGAAAAAAACCTCGACGATATAGTAGATTCGGGTGAAGATCATCTGTGTACATGCACAATGACAATTGATCCATGATCCCGTGAGTAGCAAAGGTCACTGAAAAGGGTGAAAAAAATTTACCAGCAATAAGAACCGACTTCATGGACCACAATATATTGATAATATAGTTATCTTTTTTTGTTTTTAGTTAGTTTGCACTATCATGGTACCGACTTCTACAAGTTATTTCACACTTTTGAGTATAGAAGTCAGTTCCATTTTCAGGGTAAAATTTTTTTCAGTGTTTTATTTTAATAAAGGCATCTGCATGTTCACGAGAATATTAAGTACTTATTTTTACCATATAATATTTATTTAAATTTTTTCATTGGGCAAATGCCTTTATTTAAATAAAACACTAATAACTAATTACAATAGTGCAGCTACTATAACTAATAACATTTGAGCAATCCACTAGCTATTGGTAGCCTATAGATAACTCAAATGTTGGAAATAAACATAAAATTATCATGTACATACATAAATACTCTATACTATCTCTTATCATAATCTAGAAAAAGGTTTAGTAACAGGTACCAACAAACCTGAGCACTATGATTCTAACAGGCTATCTCATTCACAAAAGCCTATTTGATACGGATAAGCTCGCTTCACCATAAAAGAGTGGGACAAAAAGCTTGGATATTTTTAACCCCTGTGATGCGTCAATGATGTTTGCCCTCCCTAAAAGCCTTTCCCTAGTATGGCTAAAGCGATGTTCATAGAAACAGTAACACAACTAATTGCAGCATAACTTTGAGCCTAAAATATACGTTTCCCTTGTTAGAACATCGGATGAGGGGCGTTTTTCCTCCCATCAACTTGTATTTTTTCACCGCACAGCCAAAATCGCTTAAAAGATCATTCACATATAATTGACACATGGGATTCACACACTGCGATTCAACCGATTGTTTTTACCATATACCTGCAAAATGTGGAACGAGCTTTATTCCTTGGTATTCCCGAGTATCAACAATATGGGATCCTTCAAAAAGGGAGCTAATAGCATACTAAAAAGGATTGTTACCGTATCATCATGCCTCTAGTGTTACAGATATCCATAGGCGACGGTGATCGCTTACCATAAGACGGCCCTTCTCCTTGTTTGCCACCTATTTAATAAAAAAAAGATTATTCAGTAAAAAATGTGCACTTACTAAAGATTTTTCATGTGAAAATGCACGCGTAATAATATTTCAGGGGTCTTTCGCAGAATTAGGCTCATCGCCTGTGTTTCAATATACATTTCTCAAGTGTTAGTTTTAAAATTAAAACTAGCTCCGTGTTTAAAACTGCCCCCAATATTTTCACTTATTATTTGTACAATACTTACAAACATACTAGCTTTGTTCTGCCATATAAATTATCATAAATACAAATTGGCACGACACTTCATTTAAATTATTTCAAGGTCAATGATCGACGGTTACATTATTTGGATATTTATTTGGACAAAAATACCAAAAACGCGATAAAAAGATGGGGGAAGGGAGTAGGAGAGTGAAAAATACTTTTAAAAACACAAAAAAAAAAAAGTCAGGCTAGCCGTTTTGTAAGTGTTCAATAACAAACACTGTGACACGAGATCTCTAAAATCAGTATTAGTCAACTGAGGGTAGTTTTAGTCGGCACTATATAATATGACGATTTATTTTACGAACACTACCAGCATTTTTGGTAAAAAAAAACTAATTTTGATAATGTCATCCATAAGTGTTATCCAAATTTGGACATTTTGGTTAATTTGATTGAACAGCAGAATCTCTACTACTGGCCATTTCGTAGTAATTTAAGTTACTGGCCGTTTTTTATATGACGGGTCAAGCCATCGGTATTTTGCGTGGAGAAAAAGGGAGTCAATCCAGATCAATGGGTGAGAACGAGAGCACACAATGTGTAAATTAATGTGAGCATTTTTGAATCGATAATTAGACACTGATAAAATTAGTTTTCGAGTTTATTCCTCGTAAAAGCAAGCGAAACCAGGACCTGGCCAGCTAGCTAGCCAATAGTAAAAAGAGTATCATTGCAATGGAAGTAACGCATTTCGAAAATATTCACGCCTTTGATAAAAGTATATGTTACATCTACACCATTAATAATAGGAGAGATTTGACTTTTTGTTTGTGTGTTTATTGTAATGAATAGGCTCCGATACGACTGACAACAATGAACCGATATTTTATTAAAAAACAGTTAGGGATCCGTATGAAAACTTCAAAAATGTAACCCAAGTTGTGAAAAATGTAAAGAAAATAATCCTTATTTTGCGTGCGATGCGATGACTTTTGACAATATAACAAAGTGATGTTTTATGGAGTAAAAATTGAATTCTCCAAAAAAGTAAGCGATATCATAATTATATCTTATTGTAACTGTTATATCACAATACCCTTTTCATTTTAAAAATATGAATTACAGACGCCTGTAACAGCTACGCCTTGGTATTGATCCTTATCCTAATAAATCACTTCATATTCCAGACCATATCAGTACACAGCATACATGGCTATGTCAGTAACTTAAAAAGTATCTGGAACGATTGTATACGGATTTAGCACTTAATATTTGGAAAGTTTTTACTACCAGACTTGTAGTTTTTCATTACAACCCCTTTGAACTTGTAATAAAATCTAGCTGTATTAAGATAATATAATATAATACCACATAATAGATAATACCACACTATATTGCGCTTCTCACGGCAATTTTTATAATTTCACTAGCAGCGCCCCGCGGTTTCACCCGCATGGATTACAGTTTTCCCGCTTCCTCAATTATCCCACGGGAACTATACTTTTTCCGGGATAAAAGTAACCTATGTGTTTTCAGGACTTAAACTATCTCCATACCAAATTCTTTATAAAGAATATACTATTAAAGTCTTTTTCACAACAATGCTTACACTAATTCAACGTCAAAATGTAATATATAAACCGATTTAATTTCATCTATACTAATAGTATAAAGAGGAAAGATTTGATTGTTTGTTTGTTTGCATTGAATAGGCTCCGAAACTACTGAACCGATTTGAAAAATTATTTCACTGTTGGGAAGCTACATTAATCTCGGGTGACATAAGCTATATAATGTTTTAAAAAAAATTAGGGATGCTTTTGATTTTAATTTTTTTTACCCGTGTAAAGCCGGGGCAGACTGCTAGTAATAAATAAAATATAATTTGTTTGCCAACTTAAGCTTTAAATGATTTTTCTTACTTTTATTAGGTCTACCAGTTGTTCACCATCAAGATGTCAATAACTATGGGCAAAAGGTTAATATAATATATATAATAATTCACTTCATATTTAAGCATAAAACTTTTAATGACTTTCAAGGACACAGGTCCTTGCCGCCAAGGGCAACTAACCTGCCACCAAGGGCAACTAACCTGCCACCAAGCAAATAGTGAGCTCGGGCACCGGCCCGAGCTCGGCAGGTTGTCAGACTTGTCGGTGATAGCGAGCCAGGAGGAACAGTAATCAACTACCACGTTGAGAGTCAATAATAATGTATTGTCACAATATAGGTAATATTTATCGAAATTTCAATCTTGAGGTGGCAATCACTTCAGTGATCATCTCATTCACGCATGGTACTTAGAAACTTTGGAAATGAGAAAATCGAAACCTTTGACACACTTCGAATGCCGTCGATACGTGTGAGGCACACGTGTATTATCAAACATCACAAATGTTCAAATTGGAAAAGTTCTTTGTCGAAACTTCGCGTTGGCGTCTCACGTTAATAGTGACGGTATGCATGGGTAAAAGTTTGCAACGTATTCTAACGCGTTGCTGTAACCATGAGTTCCCTGTTTAGTAGGTTTACTTTTGTATTTTTTTATTTGCATTTGAAGAAATAGCACATCAAACGTATACGGTACAGATCTAATGATCGACGAATTTAAACAACACCGCCTGCTTGAGTATACATATTTTTTTTAAATTAGAATAGGCAGGTTTCAGACAAATATTTGTCTCAACCGACGTTGTGATGGTGTGGTCTACGATGGATAAGCCTGCCTAGAAGATATCTATTCACTCGTGAGTTGAAGATGCCCAGCACAGACTTTAGTGTTTTTTCTCCTTAAAGAGAACAACACTACTGGACGCAAAGGCGCATTGCTATAATAAAAGCCACAGGCGTTGCTGTTATATGGAAAACCTCCAATCTTAGTTTTCTTCGTTTCCACTGGCCCTCAGCTCTGGAAGCTTTTATCATCACCAACCAGATCACCTACTGGTCCCTAGCTCGTATCGACGTCAGCCGATATCGGTCTATTTATAGGAGAACTCCAACCAAACGTGTTTCACATTTAGCTTAAATTTAGTTTATTTTGTTCTTATTGGTATATTCGACGACTTTTCACATTTAGCTTAAATATCGTTTATTTTGTTCTTATTGGTACATCCAGTCATGTCGCTATTAAATGATAATATCTATATGTCGGTGATAGCGAGCCAGGAGGAACAGTAATCAACTACCACGTTGAGAGTCAATAATAATGTATTGTCACAATATAGGTAATATTTATCGAAATTTCAATCTTGAGGTGGCAATCACTTCAGTGATCATCTCATTCACGCATGGTACTTAGAAACTTTGGAAATGAGAAAATCGAAACCTTTGACACACTTCGAATGCCGTCGATACGTGTGAGGCACACGTGTATTATCAAACATCACAAATGTTCAAATTGGAAAAGTTCTTTGTCGAAACTTCGCGTTGGCGTCTCACGTTAATAGTGACGGTATGCATGGGTAAAAGTTTGCAACGTATTCTAACGCGTTGCTGTAACCATGAGTTCCCTGTTTAGTAGGTTTACTTTTGTATTTTTTTATTTGCATTTGAAGAAATAGCACATCAAACGTATACGGTACAGATCTAATGATCGACGAATTTAAACAACACCGCCTGCTTGAGTATACATATTTTTTTTAAATTAGAATAGGCAGGTTTCAGACAAATATTTGTCTCAACCGACGTTGTGATGGTGTGGTCTACGATGGATAAGCCTGCCTAGAAGATATCTATTCACTCGTGAGTTGAAGATGCCCAGCACAGACTTTAGTGTTTTTTCTCCTTAAAGAGAACAACACTACTGGACGCAAAGGCGCATTGCTATAATAAAAGCCACAGGCGTTGCTGTTATATGGAAAACCTCCAATCTTAGTTTTCTTCGTTTCCACTGGCCCTCAGCTCTGGAAGCTTTTATCATCACCAACCAGATCACCTACTGGTCCCTAGCTCGTATCGACGTCAGCCGATATCGGTCTATTTATAGGAGAACTCCAACCAAACGTGTTTCACATTTAGCTTAAATTTAGTTTATTTTGTTCTTATTGGTATATTCGACGACTTTTCACATTTAGCTTAAATATCGTTTATTTTGTTCTTATTGGTACATCCAGTCATGTCGCTATTAAATGATAATATCAGTTACGATGGTGTCATTTTCTCCACCTACTTCAGAAACCTCTAGATAGACAATTCAGCGGGTCTTAGATTCTAACAAGAGGCCTTTAGGAACAAAAGCCTGGTGTCCTCCGCTGAAGCGATTCCGTGCGACTTTATTTCCCTTTTTTTCACATGATTTGTCGTGAGTTACCTGTTTTTTCATCTCAATCAGTTAAACCTTAATAATAAAATTTACCACGACCATCTGGCGTGCACCATACAACCAAAAAACTAATTTATTTTATTTAAATCACGACAAGGCTTAGGCAATGAATTCTACTCGTTAACCATACGCACTATGAATGCAGACTCAAAACGCTTCGTGCGAATGGTTAGAACGTTTAGCATTTATGGCTGTCGCATTACAGTCCAACTAGACGTTTTTTGGTGAAATGGGGCGGAAAGAATCAAGATATGTATCTCCAGCGCACGCTACCGTTTCACGTTTGTGCGGATGCTCGACTTCTTGGCGGTCAACTGAGCAGTTTAGATAACATTTTTGTTTTGCTCTTACCTCGTGCTGATTATTGGGTTTGACACTGCGTGCTTTCTTCTGTCACTATACCATGTTAGCTGTCTTCGCGCAGTCCATCAGTAAGCTACGTTGGTCTTCTTCTACTTTATTAATCTTCCACATTTAATGCTTTTGTGAATATGTTTTCAATTACTTCATGGTGTCTACGGGTAATGCGTAGACGTTTGCGACCATGTGCTTCATAAACGCAGGATATAAACAATTGTGTTTTCATTAAATATTTGCGACGGAGTTTTCGTATCGTCATCTAAGCAACTCAATAGTTCACTTATCCAAACTACCTCTAACCTACCAAACTACCAACTACCAGTGTCATTGTTGTACCAGAGAACAATGACAGCTCATAATTTTTTAATTAGTGTCGAGTGGCGACACAATTTTGATAATGATTTGTAGTAGCGTAGTTATTCGCAGTGTAAAACTGTTGAACTTGGAACAAAATGTGATTTATCTGGTACAACTGTGAGACAGAGCATTTATAGTTTGTGTATGTAATTTGTCGTTTATTCAATTGAATTTATGAGAACAATATGAGCAATTTGACAGAAGCTATTCGTACTGCAAGGACAATCTTCACAATCATAGGTGCAGAGCGTTCCCAATAACAAGTAAGATGCGGCACACTGATCTCAATCGTATTTATTACTAAGTTATTCCATTCCATAGATTTTGTCACTGAGCGACCAATCGTCCAAGTTCTCCCTGCTTAATAAAATTAGCTTCTTTGAATTTTCTATCTTATAAAATATGATTTAATGGTCACCCTCCACGAGACTTGTTTAGCGTACGTAAACTTGTAACTGAGACGAACTTGGTGTTTACTTAAAACTGTTAAAACTCGCCAAGTTTATAAGTGAAATAAAGTGCTTGTACAGTGATTTCCGCGCCTGTATGTAGGGCGTTCATGGCTGCTTAGTTATGCGAGTTTACGAGAAAATCGAGTTTGTTTTCAAAGCACAGTCATAACTTTAACGAGCTATATTGCCGACATAACGAGCTTGTGCAATTATAAAGTTATATGATGATTAGATGAGGCTGGATTAGCCTTATCGTGATGTTAAGTAACAGCATTATTTATATTAGAATTATGTTCCTACTTAACAAATAACATCTATAGACGTAACTTACGATAGGCCACAGCCTATATGCTGTGGATAGATATGAGAGTTGACTTTAGAATGGGATATTTACAGTGTTTTTGATGATTTTACCTCTGGATGTTTCGGCACTGTTTCAAGCGCTATGGCCATGTTTTTTTGTTTTCTTTATAATTTCGATTTCCATTAAGGCTATTTAATTAATTTATGTACTAGAAACTACAATTGTAAACGACTTGCCAAATGTAACGTTCTTAGTTACAATATTGCCAGTAAATATTTGCATTCTTTGATTCTTTTTTTTAATATTTGCTGGAAAATTACTCTCCGACTATCATGTAAGTCCTAGCTGGTAGTGCTTATGATAGTTCGTCTATCATTATTAAATTATATTATACATGTCTATCTACGTAATTTTCGTTATAGTTTTCAAACTCGAATATATTAAGATCAAGGCATGTATAGTATATATCTTGGGCTTTAGTTATTTGTATTATACCTAATTAGGTTATTTTATATTAAATTCTTTAATTAATTATATTTTACATGTAAAGATAGGGTATAGCGAGTGTTAGCCGTCAGTTGGATGGATAGCCATGGACTTCAGCCAAGAGCTTTCGGTGAAAGTTACATAGTTATATACAGGGTTCTATTTTTTCACTGTATAACTAGAGAATATCGCTTAATTTGCCAAATATACGTCATATAGTATGCTGCTATGCAGTTTTAATGTATTCCTTCAGTTATCCGTATGAAAAAAACATAAACATTTTGAATTAATATATTTCATTAAAAATTCTATGCGCTATGACTTTCTTACGATTTGAATCCATGAAAATATAAAATAGTTACGAACTTAACATTAACTTAAGGCTTTTCGATATTATGATCAACATTTTCACAGCTTTATGTGGAAGTCTTCATCCATGATCTTGAGTGTAGTTAGTTTGTCGTAACGGGCTTGCACTTGGAAAATTGGGTGATATTTTTTTAATTTGAGTCTGAAAACTATCGCGAGTTTCTTCCATAATTGTAATGTAACAAACCGACTAGGACTCACGTAATGCACACTGGAAAATTACTCTCCGACCAGTTTCGAACTTATTTGCAGTTCTTCATCTGGGAGTTATGATCGTGACAGGCGGCGGGCGCGAGCCTCAGCACGTAACTAATAAGTTCGAAACTGGTCGGAGAGTAATTTTCCAGTGTTTACCACGTGAGTCCTAGACGGTTTTTTACATTACAATTTTTTTAATTCTTCATTAGTTCACCTGGCGAATATTATTGTGCCATATAAATTATTGAAATGTTGTAGTGACATGACAACTTTACTTCAGTGAATATATGTTCATACAAAAAAAAACTTAAATCACGTTTATAAAATGAATATTGGGGGTAGGAGGGTAAAAAATGATGTACAACCTAATCTCAGACCTTGCGAAAATAGACAAAAAATTTCATACAAATCGGTCAAGCCGTTTTGGAGGAGTTCGGTTACAAACACTGTGACACGAGAATTTTATATATTATTAAATAATTGAGAATTTTGATCCGTGATAGAAAACGTTCTTTAGAATGTAAATAAGCGAGGGTTTTACAAACATTCAGTTAAATTCAATTCAAACTATTTCATTAGTATCCCCAGAGGTACAATCAAGTAGAAAAGCGTAAATGAAGTTAGTTGGCGCTTCACACCGATTCCTCACTAGTTATATTCAATTTTTCACAAACTATTCTAACTTTTACCGACAATTGAACTATTTCAATGGGCGTCGCAACAGCTGCAACATTCGTATATTGAATGCCTGACGGGTGCGGTATGAACCAAGTTGCGAGTTCAACTCTTTGTTGGTTGGCATAAGTTTTGTAACAACCCAGTTTCATAATTCTTCTGTTTCTTACAATATATGCAATATATTACCGGTCGGTAGCGGGTTAGAACATTTGAGTTATCTATAGGCCACCAATAGCTAGTGGATTGCTCAAATGTTATTGTAGTATCTGCAGTATTGTAATTAGTTATTAGTGTTTTATTTTAATAAAGGCATTTGCCATATGGAAAGAAAAAATATATGCAATGCTGTATTAATATATATTTTTTATCAATAATAATAAACTAAAATACTGGTATTCTTACAGAATAAACTGTTTGGTGGTATAATAGGAAAACAATTTCGCGTATCACAAATAGTTTCGCTTATATTTTAAGTTCAGTGCACGTATCGTCGGCGTACGCTACATTATACATTAACATAAAACAACATTTTAGAATATAAAACAACTTAAAAATTAACATATTGTAAAAACAATTATCGCTCCAAATCACACTACAAGCTCGTGTCACCCCGAACCATATTAAGATGCAATACTCAACCTTATATTTATTTTTTATACTGTATAGATCTAGCGTTTGACCACTATCTCACTTGATGGTCAGTGACGATGTGGTCAAAGATGTTATCACGCTAGGTCTAGAATGCTCACTGGCTCTCAAGGACAAGGACAGTTTTACAAACTTGAGGGTGGTAGCTAGCTAGGCGGGTATTCGAAAGTACCCTACCGCCATGCTGGGAATTTGATAACGGTATTACCTTCACCAGAAGCTCAAGCTATTGTTAGGGATCGAACCAGTGTCAGTCAGGCGACGCTCCCCCCGCTGAGCTATCATCGCTTCAAAAGATGTCAGTTATTTAGAATTATTATTTGAATTTATTATTCTGAATAAGAAGTAGAAGTCTTTTCATGCCTTCGAGTATATTATTATTGCATATTTGCACCACTGTACTATGTATTCCTACTAATATTATAAATGTGAAAGTTTGGATGGATGGATGGATGAATGTTTGTTACTCAATCACGCTCAAACGGCTGGACAGATTTGGATGAAATTTGACATGAAGATAGCTTATACCATGTATTAACACATAAACTTATTTTCATCATCACCATCTTTACCGTTTTTCCATCAGCACGCGGGTAAAACCGCGGGGCGAAAATATAATTCCATAAGCCTCTCTGACTAAATAAAAAAGATTTGAAATTAATACATTAATAATATAATATTAATACTCACGTTCATAATTACTTTACATTGTTTTTTACGGGTATTTTTTACATTTAAACCAAATAATACACGTTTTTGAAATTAAAATATCAAATCAAGTAGGTATATAAGCTTTTGGTGAATCCTCAGAATCTTCGAGTAACATCGTGATGAAATTCACGACATGGTGGCACTTGCCTGTCTACTTAGCTACCACCCTCAAGCTTGAAACATTATCACAAAGCACCTTATTGTTCCGGTAACTGCATTTGAGCCTAGTCATCATCATCATCATCATCATCATCATCTCAGCCATAGGACGTCCACTGCTGGACATAAGCCTCCCCCATTGATTTCCACAAGGACCTGTTGGAAGCGGCCCGCATCCAGCCCTTGCCTGCGATCTTAGTCAGGTCGTCTGTACCTGGTCGGTGGCCGTCCTATGCTGCGCTTGCCAGTCCGTGGCCTCCATTCGAGAACTTTTCGGCCCCAACGGTCATCAGTACTTCGAGATATGTGCCCTGCCCACTGCCACTTCAACTTGCTAATCCGCTGGGCTATATCGGTGACTTTCGTTCTTCTACGGATGTCCTCATTTCTGATTCAATCACGTAGAGAAACCCCGAGCATAGCCCTCTCCATAGCTCGTTGTGCGACTCTGAGCCTGCTCAGAAGGCCCATAGTCAGAGACCACGTTTCGGTACCATAAGCCATCACTGGTAACCTTGAGCCTAGTAGGCACTGTAAAATAGCAAACTAACTTTGAACTAGTGCACATAATATGTCCTCGAAGCTGTATCACACTTTTTGTTCCACCTTTTCGTCGCACGTCGTTAGGAGCCCATTCTGTAGTTTCTAGATTATGTAAGATTGCAAACAAATGCAGTGGCGTTGCCGACATTTTTTCCGATTCTCTTGGTCGATTTCGCAAAAAAACATAGGATTATATAATCAAGACACAAAGTAAATTGAATAAATAGAAGCACTCCACAGATTTTTAATTAGTAAATTACCTTTTATACCTGCTCACTACTTATATTTTAAAGCTAGTATTGTGTTTTACAATGCATGAGGTGTTAGCCTATAACTGGTTATGCATTAAGCCATTGTATTATAGTGTAAGGCAAACATTGTATGTATAAATGTTATAACTGTTGGTTGAGCATAAAATAAAATATGTTGATTAATTCAAACATTACCATATCAGTTGTAAAAAAAAATACCAAAAAATGGAACTGATGTGAAATAACTAGTAGAAGTCGGTACCATGATAGTTCAATCAGAAAATGTCATCGACGTATGCGTGGCACTTTTCAGTTGTTGGATATATTATTATAAAAACCGCTTGACCGATTTTAATGAAATCTAAACGTGGCGACACGGGAACCACCAGTTTTCAAATAAAAAAAGAACTATCAATATCGGTTCATCCAGGCGAAAATTCTGAGGGAACCGTTTTTTTTATTTTAAATTAACGGATCGATTTGAGAACCTCTCCTTTTTTAAAAGTCGGTAAAAAAGGATAGAGAGATAGAGAAGACATAAGTCTATCGACCGCTGAGTTCGCTCATCTACTAAGATGCCACTTCCTATGTTTAATCGGATTAATAACTGAAAAACCCGAAATAACGTCGCTTAATTACATAAATTCATCGGTCACGTACCTATAACCACAAGATTGTTTCCCACCACGAACTTTACCCACAAAGTTAAATAAAAGCATAATTATCAATGATATTATATATAAAAAAAGTGAGATAGGGCACTAGCTCCTCGGGCGTGGACCGCATAAATTAGGTTCATGCACCTAATTTGCTCTAGTTGCAATCAGGCTGCATGTTGTGCAGCACGAAAGGTTCTCGCTAAATAGTGTACAACTAATCAGAATCTTTTCTATGCTTTCACAAATGCATACTTCATCACCATCTCAGCCATAACATGTCCAATGCTGGAAATAAGCCTCCCCCATTGATTACCACAAGGACTTTATGAAAGCGGCCCGCATCCAGCCCTTACCTGCGGTCTTAGTAAGGTTTTCAGTCCATAAAAAGTTCGTGTAAAATAAACCGTGGGTTTGCGTTTGCCTGTAACCTGTATCTAGTCCTGCTGGCTTACTCTTGAACGCAGTTTCAATGTCAATCCAATTCTAATCCGAATCTATTCCCATCTCATTCAACGTCATTTTGTATATATGTCGAATTCCATCTAAGTCACAATTTACGATGTGAATCGAGTATCAAGAGTAAGCCTGCTGTTTTCAGTTACCTACGTGATCTAGAGCTAACCATTATCTAATTTTTTTAATTACTTAATATTGGTAATAATCATACAATTACACGCATCTTCAATCAATCAAAAACTCTTTATTGAACACCAAATACAAAACCAATACAAAATAACATATAAACATAAAACACTGGTTGAACAATTGGCGGCATCTTCGTACATTATCTGAATACATTCACACTATAACACACTAACACATATCATCATTTATATAACGTTATAGCTATATAGCGTTTGCCCTTATCTGTTCGGCCGTTTCCCGAATTCGACATCCATCTTCAGCCTACACAAATCCAGTTAACTCCAACCGACGGTCATAAATCTAGGAATGTATTCACTATCGGAATAACGCGTTATTCATCTTGGAGCTTTGCCATGTTGTTTTGAAAAATTAGAGCGGGCAGCGCGAAAGCGACAGCCTTCCCACTACTACTGGACACACTGTGATCCCACGAAATGTTGCCAGACATCAAGAGTTACAAAATATAGTGGTATTTTTAAAATTTATTCATATATACTTTTTTTTTAGTTTGTGTGAGAAAGTCTTAAGTGCATTGTTGTAAATGCATCATGTTTTGCTGTGCGATACCGGTTTTGAATTATCCACCCTGGGTGCAGTAAGAGTTGGCTAACCGATCACTTACCAGAAAGTGTGCTCTATACTACGCTCGTCAAACAACCTGTAAGCGTGGCAAGTATTGGCAAACTCTTTCCCAAAATAATATATGGGGAGGCCCATGTCCCACAGTGAATGTTCTATGGGATGATGATGTCATATAAAAATATATTTTAAATGGATGAAAGTTTGGTTCAATAAGTAACTATGAGTATTATGACTTTGTAATAACAAAAACCACGATATTTCTAGGTACACCTCTGGCAACACTTACTTGGTAGAAAGCCAAGAAATTGCAGTTATGCTCCATGACAGCTCCCTGATAAAGGCAGCCCGAGCAGTTTCGGCCATCCGCCGGGCAGTTTCATTTTACTCTCCAAGTCGTTAAATGTCACATGGAACTAAACTGTGTCATGTTCAAAGGTGAACTTAACGTCTTGCTTTGTCTGCATGGAGTTTGATATATGCAGTTTGACCGCTTTCCTTATATAGGTACTCTTTATTTAAAAATTAGATAAAATGAGAAGCTGTTAGGTTTAGGTTAATTTATTATGAGGTATTGCGGATGAACTTATATTTACTTACACACTTACAGCATATGTGAGAGAAAACAGGGAACTAAAATAACGTGTAGGATAATTAATTTTTACAATACTCATTTGATTATCAACGTGACGTTGATAATAAAATCGTGACGTTGCGCTGTCACATGAAAACTCGTATCGCTCCGACTCGTACAAAAACAATGAAAAGAGCTTTATATCCTCTCACGGTTTCTCCACGCTACGATAAAGTCCAAATTTGTTTAACACTTGCATGAAAATACTAAATTATTTTTTAATGCTGGTAGTTTCATGTAAGACTTCTTATTTGGTTCCAACTAAAACTACCATCAATTGCATAAAACGAATATTAGACATGTTATAATATTCTAAGGACTTATATGAATTCGAATGAAAGCGTAAATAGAATAATAGCTTTGTCATTGTAAATAATCTTTTTGAATTTTGGCTACGAGTAGTTTACGTCACTAACAGAATTACGAGCATTGGCAGCTCAAGTAATGCTATCAAATCTCTGGAAAGGGCTTTGTTAAAGATATGTCGCCATAATATTTTTCCCATCACATCAACGACGGTCGCTAAGCGGTGAATAAGCCAAGCATTTTACCCTTACGAACCGGGGCCGTCCCGAAACGAGATTTTCTCACAAAACATCAATTTACAAAATATACCCGTAGAATGTAAATAAAACATTTTCTCTTGAATGACGCGACTTTTGATCCTAAACCACTTACACGGCAATCTATAGAAAATTATTCTTGCCTTTTTCATTTCCCCGCAGAAATGAACCTTTTAGGGAGTATCCGGGAGAGCGAAAGCAATAAAAGTCAAATTACTGTTCGAGTCATGCATCACGAAAGTTTCGGGTTCGAAAGTTACAAATTGAATAAAATTAAGGCCAGTATTTTGCTTACGAATGTGTCGAGTGTGAGCAATGTGAGGCGCCAGAATTCGTTGTTCAAATAATTCATTTCGCATGATGGTAGGTTGCTTTCGAGTACCCATCTGGCTAGCTACCCTGAAGTTTGAAAAACTGTCAAACATATTTTTGACAAACGAAATAAAGAATTAATTTTAATTAAATTTATTATACATATTTCAAAATTTTAAACCTTTTATAATCTTAATTACTTTAATACTTTGAAATCCTTTGTATTCAGTGTGTTTTAAATCTCTATGCGTCTAGAAAGAGAAAGTGAGTCGAGTTCCGGGGATGTCAACAATGATGTTACTAAGAAATAAATACCGACTGCAAAAAAGAGTACGCTGCAAACGGGTTAGAGTATTTGAGTTATCTATACGCTGACAACACCTAGTGGATTGCTCAAATTTAAAGAAATAACTGTAGTTTGAGTCTGAAAACTATCGCGAGTTTCACGTGAGTCCTAGTCGGTTTGTTACATTACAATAACTGTAGTATTGTAATTAGTTATTAGTATTTTATTTTTATAAAGACATCGGCTAATTAAAAAAAAAATAAACATAGCTATATAGTTTGTGTCTACGAGTAGGAACTAAACATACATCGCTTTGACGAAATAAAACCAAGAATTGAGTTACGTATTGCGTACATTGTCTATCTTATTTTCGTCAATTTAGATATCAGTAAAAACCCGTACGCAGTTATTAAAAGTCAGTATCTGCATATTGCAAAATGAAACATTGATACAAGTGATACAAAATGATAATAAAAGTAGTATTGCAACAGTACACCACGATTTGACAGTCGCCGTGGCTCAGTGGTCAGTGAGATGACTTCTGCATCTCCGGGGCCTGGGCACCAATCCCGACAGGGGCAATCATTTATGTGATGTGTTTGTCCCGGGTCTTGAATGTTTCTGTGCTGTAATTGTGTGTGTCTATCCTCCTGCGACACAGGGAAACTTAGTGCAGGGTGTGAGTGTGATAAAAAATGTTTAGATCCAACTGTTTAGGATCAAATGTAGCAACTTTAGATGGAATAACTTTAGATGTAATAATGTTTTTAACAAAATATTGCAAAAGCGACAAAAGATAAAGAGGAATCCGCTTATTCGTTGTGTTTTCAGTTACCAGACATGTTCACTGCTAAGAATCTTACAAATAGATGTCAAAAAATATTTGTAAACATATAACAATGAAAAATCGTTCCAGGGTGCTAACTCTGGAACGATTCTCATATTTATTATGACAAGGAATTCATAACGGCCAGGTCAATCTAGACATTCGAAGATGCATAAAATCTCAACAAGCTGAAAATCAGTGAAATTGTTCAAAACAATTTCGATTCGTATCGACCTGAAGGTCTCGAAATAACACATAGGCTACTTTTCATCATCATCATCAATCATCACCACGCGGGCAAAACCGCGGGCGCAGCTAGTAAGACATACAAATGGTTATGTCATACTATTTTGTGAGATTGTTCCTAAAAAGGTCTTCATAATTTTGGTAAACGTAATTATATTTTATACAGGTGCTGTTTAAGTACGCCATTGGTACTGAAATTATACAATATACGTTGTAGCAAACTTTGAACGCTACAAAGAGCAGAATTCGGCGTATACTAATAAACTAAGCAATTACTGCCCATCCACAAACGACCCTGGATAATTACCCAAGGCGCCACTCTCAAACAATAACATTCACTATATACATAAAAGGCGTATATTATTGTAAAGATAAATAACCGCCATGACAATAATAATTATATACCTGCAACGTTTTACGGCCAAGGGTTATAGTTTATCGAAAAAGTGTTTTCCTTATAGCGCTAGTTATTGTATCATAACTTATATATATTTATTATTCATCTCTCAGCTACTAACGTCCACCTACTGGACATATGCCTCCTCCATATAGGGCGGACTCTTACGGCACCGGCGGGAAGAGATGGGGCAATTTATCATTAAGAAGACTATTAACATATAACTTAACTTACAAACTATTGTATATAAAAAAAATATTAACATTAATATTATTATTATTAAATATTTCCACAAAGAGAAGATAACTGATTTGCAAAACTCACACGCAATATTTTAGTTACATGCTTAATCTAAAATGTACAATAAAAACTCTTAAACAAATGACTGAATAAAAGTAAGCAGACAATACACATATTTTTTTAATCTTTTCCCATTTTCACCTGCGTTGAGCCAGAGAAGGTTTGTCTAAGTTGAGTTTCAATTGATGAAAGGCTACATGTAAAAATATCGATATCTAATTACTCTGCTTATTGTAGTTGTTAAAGGTTTTGCACGCACAGTACAAGTATTTATATATTTTGCAAGTATTCTTAGTTTTATATGCAAATCTCATATTCTAGGTTTAGGGTGGCGTGATTACCTGCACCTTCGATGACGTCATTGAGCATCAAGCGAGATAAGAATAAGAAACTTTATAGTTTTCGATTGACAATTACATCAATAATTATTGAAATAGGGTAAATGAAAAGTGAATATTTGTTGTTATGATCACATCGTAAAACGGATTTGAAAAGAATAACGATGCTAAAAAGGTGATTCGGGAGTTTCTTACCGGCTCTGTTCTTTGTGGTTCTATTTTTTTTATAATACTGTATGTATGTAGCGTTTGAGCACTATCTCACTTTAAGAGTAATTGTGTGGGCTTATATAGAAAATAATATTGATATTTTGTCAAATATTATGACCTTTCAAGATGCAGACACCCGCTACTCCTCAGTCTTCTGGTGACCACGATCAATGTAACTCGGTCGAAACGAATTTGACTAGTATAGTCAAATTATATTTTGACTTTTGAATGGGCGCGAATCATTGACTATGAAATATATGCTCTGTGGCGCAAATAGACCCCATGTGGGTCTATTTGCGCCACAGATCATATATTTCAACCAGATCTCAGTCTAAATAAAACATGGGTTAACGAAGATCAGTAGTTATACCTACCCTCCAAAGGGCGGCACGGAAACGCTCCATTAAGAATGCCAGTTTTGCTCAATAGAGTTCGTCAATTAAGTAATTAGTCTACAATGAGCGTCTCTTTGATAATTGTATACTTACATGTTTTCTATAACTCTGTCAGTGTCGAGCTAAAACTACCGACAATTCTACCGTCATTGCGGCACTAAATACGGCTAAGTGACATTTGCTACACTCAGGTGAGCCTGTGCTTCGCCATCCGTTTACCATTCCGAACAGGCAGTACGACCTATACTGCGCCTAATTTACGACGAGGCTGTTTCAACACTAGAGATGGGAGTACAAGGATATCCGGATCCAATACCAATATTCATATTTTGAGACTAACTCTTCATTTAAGGATGGTATCCAGTCATTGAGACCAGGCTTTTTATGGACGGTGTTTTAAATCATTTGCAATTGATAAACTGACAATGATTGCAATTAATAAACACGTATGATCGGTTACTAATCGTGGTGATTGCCGACAGTTTAAAAATATACTATTAAATAAATAATTATTTTCCCAGGCAGCCTTTGTAAGGCGAAAAACTAAGTTTCAACATTTAATACTTTATTTTGTTATTAAATTTTAAATTAATATTAAATGCGATAAGCCTATACAAAAAATAATCAGCTATGTGTCCATTTTATAGCAGATAAAAAAAACTTATTATTAAAATAAAAATATTACTATATTTAGAAATATGTCTGGAAACTCATAAAATTACTCAGTAGTATTAGTTTATTCTCTCATGTTGTAAAAATAATTGTCCTTTAGATATCCATCGAATCTAATCTGATAAAGATAATCCCACAAGCTTTTGATATCATATTTAAATTATTTAACTCCAGAGCCGAAATATATCCGGAAAACATCGATAAGTTAGTGTAGTGACAAGTAAATATCTATATCGTTATCGTGGTTATTTTTCTATATTTTCGTTAAATAAATCATATGTTTTCGTTTATATATATGCACTAGCTGCGCCCTGCGCTTTTACCCGCGTGGTGATGATTGATGATGAAAATTAAGAGTAGCCTATGTGTTAATTCAGTGTATAAACGATTTCCATACCAAATTTCATTGAAATCGGTGTAGGCGTTTGAGCGTGAAGAACTAACAAACATACACACATATACACATACACTAAAACTTTCACTTATATAATATTACTGTGATTATTCCCTGCAGCTTTAGGGATGCTTGAGTACTTCGATCAAGAATACAACGATCGAAGCCTGAGTAGACGGAATTGGACGGAAATTGAAACTACACATCACTACTGTAATATGTACTAAATAGCCAGGAAGTAGTCAGAAACCAACAGCTCTCATTGGTTCCAATTCAGAACCAGTGTTGCGTCAATTTTTAATTACCGTAACGTAACATATCGCCAGTTGTATACACAATTAGGTCAATTTAATCGATATACCCTAATTGGAGTTGTTTAACTTTTGATTGCTAAATTACCTGTTCTTATTATTTCGTTCGTAATAAGATAATACTGTCTATTATGCTGGACTAGTGTCGACTACCGTATATTGTACTGTTGGATATAAAATGTGATAATTTGGAAAAACCATTATTTAAATATTATCTTCAGACAAAATACCAAGAAGACCAAGAACTGAAATCCTAAGTCTGAAATGAAAATAGCAGACGTGGGTACATATCAGTAGAGAGATTATCGAAATTATTTTCAAAACAACAACTAACTAGCAATTTGACAAGTACATATTGAATTCCTATATATTTAAAATATACCATTTTATGAGAAGAATGTTCTACGTTGATAGAAGGTTAATAAACTCTGCTCGCTTCTATGTTAGCATCATTTTTCGCTTTGTAACTGTAATGGGGAACCGAAACGTTGTGTCTGACAATGGGCCTTGAAAACAATCTCAAAGCAGCACAACGATCTACTGAGACTCAAAATTTCTATACGCAATCGATTACGATCGATCGCACCCGCCAGCAGACTAGATACTAAGTTTCAATGGCAGGGGGCAAAATGGTATGCAAAACCAATTTCTGATGGCAAAATAGTTAAACAAGTCCTGAACGTGACGGAACTTTCTTATCATGATTTCGCTATATTCAATGATCAGTCATGACTAAAACATAAAGTTGAAATTCTTGGACTATCGCGATTGTATTGTTTTTTTTTGCCATGCTTAGTTAAATGGAATACATCGGGAAACAGTACGTCAGGAACTGGGCGAGACTGATCCTAATCAGTGATTCAAAGCTGGCCATTAAGTAGTCTATTAGTATTAAGTAAACCAAAAGCTTCCTACTGAGCTAAGTTATTGTTTAAGATATGGAGTACCTGGGTAAAGGCGTTACTTTCTCTGTTTTTAACATAACCTAAAAAGTATACATCTAAAAATCTAATATAGAAATCTACACAGCGTAATGGCGTTGATTCTCGTTTTCCTCTAGGCGTCCACTGAGGACAAACCTGTCTAAAATAATTCAATTTACAGCTCTCGAACGCCAACTGCTTGACAGGTTATAACTGAATCTGTATAATTCCCCGAAGCTGTCCTAATTTTCCCTAAGGTTATTGTCAAAGTTGTCGTAACTTAGGAAGTTCGTCCAGCTCGCATTCCGCAGGCCGAATACTAAAATAGTTCGAAAAGTAGAAAAAAAGCCCGAACTGCAGCTGGAAGTCCTATTGAAGTAGCGTGGAACGAGAGAGAAGTGGTCGGTAATTAAAACGGTATGTTTCGTTGATTTTGTTTTCATTTGTTTCTAGAGGCAATACCGTTGTAGTATTTCATATCTTATTTAGCGCAAGTCCATGATTAATCGATCCACGTTATTCCTTGCTAATTAAAATGATACCTTATGGAGATAAAATTACAATGCACACAATGATCTTTTATTTTTAGGTACTCTTAAGCGAAATATAAAGCTTATTTAAATTTAGCGATCAGGGCCCGTCCAACTTATTTTCATATGATTGCAGTTATTTTTTAGTTTTCTTCTCGGCTTCCAAACAAACGTGCAATACTTAATGCAAGTTTGGACATTTTTTTATTTTTACACCTTAAACATAAAACAGTATAAATTTACATAAAGAGTATGAGAACGGGCGGCCGTATCACTAAAAGTGATAAAAACAGGCAACTTATGTATGGATACGATCAAAAAGAAATGTAAATAACGGGGGTATTAATAAGTTAAAAAATATTGCTTTAAAGTTGAAAATAAATATAATAAATAAGGTTTATAAAACTTATAAATTTTATTATAGGACAGTTGCTATGATACCCGGCATAAGTAAATCTTTATGCCGGGCCGCTTCCAACCGGTCCTTGTGGAAAACAATGGGGGAGGCCTATGTCCAGCAGTGGATGTCCTATGGCTGAGATGATGATGATGAAATCTTTATGTATTGTAGTTGTTAATGATAAGTCTAAACAAATAAAAAATATATACTGGATAAAGAATATGCAATGGTTTTTCGGACCCTTGGGCAGCCCTGGGGATGTCCCCAGGGCTGCCGTAAGTCTATTAATTTCATGTTCAAATTCGGTCCAGTGCGAGGCCGAGCCGGTGCCAATAACACAATGGAAAAATTCGTAGTCTAAGTTCATAGCGGCCTGAATCTACGTTGAATCTATGCTCATACTTCTTCTTAAGTTTTGTACGAAATTAACAAGTTAGATGTTAACAGACTACGAAAGATGGCGTGATATGTTACTGAATCTAGAATTGAATCTATATTGATTCAATATAGATAACTTAAAAATAGCAGACGACCAAAGCTGTGGAATTCGGCCTTTGTGAGTCGAGCATCTTCTTCTCTTAGCCATGTGCGTCCACTGCTGGACATATGCCTCCCCCATATAGGGGGGATTTGCCAATACTCGCCACGCTTGGCATGCGGGTTGGCGAGCGCAGTATGATTTACAATCATCAGAAGGCGCTGCTGCCCACCTTCTGGTACGTGATCCCTTAGCAGGCTCTTACGGCACCCACGAGAAGAGATGGGGGAGTACTGTTCTAGGCCGGTAACACCACGGCATAGCCGAGCCGAGCATACCTGTTGCCATATTGAAATAGTGTGATCTATCGTCCTATGATGAAACGGGGCATGAGCGACCAACCAAATTATGTAGCTCCAAAGCGCAGTCTCCTAAATAAGGAGAACAAAAAGATATACTCCTAACAAAAAAGATGAAAGAGGAGTAGAGGTTATACACATGAGTCGACGTGTCCTAATGTGTGCAATAGACAAGATAAATTTTATTTCCTAGACAGAGAAAGTTTATTTAGTAGACTGTGGCGTACAGAACAGTAAAAACTAACTCTATTAGCTATCTCTCTCTACGGTACTGTTTTATGATTTCTCTTTGTATGATGTCGTCGAGTCATGGCGCAGGGCGCCAGGGTGACCATAGATATTATAGCAGCAATGCTGCGTTTGAGCAAGCCCTTGCTAAGTTGCCTTTATTTAATATCTGATGCTTTTTATTTGTTGTTCATTTTGTAATTTTTTATATTTTATTTTTATTCCCATGTTTCACAAATATAATCACCTAATGGTACATAAACTATTAGTTACATGTACGTTCGTGATGCCAGTCTGAGTTCCTACTGAAAATCAGCGCGACGGTTATCCAACCTTAGCATTATGCTGAGTGGGAACTCATTCCTGGCATCGCGCAACACTACAACATAGATTTAGTTAAAGCTATATGTTATTACTTGTATGTATTTATATGTTCTTAATATTACTGTGTGTTCTTATATATTTTTTTTTACTGTTGTGGTGTTGCCTATGTCACGAATAAACGTATTTCTTTCTTTCTTTCTTCTTTCTTTCTAAATACACACCATTAAAGTTTATAAGTTTCATTTATGTTTTCCACACTTAACCCCGCACTAGGATTCCCTGTGTCGCGGGAGGCATGGATACACACAATCACAGCACATAAACACCCAAGACCCAGGACAAACATCTACACTCATCGCACAAATGTTTGCCCCTGCCGGGATTCGAACCCAGGGTCCCGGAGACACAGAAGTCATATCACTGACACTGACCACTGCGCCAGGGCGACACATACATTAAACATGTATATAACTTATAAACACTACTGCGTTAAATTGGAGAGGCATGTCCAGCAGTGGACAGTTGACTACAAACAGGCTGACGATGATGATGAAGACCTAGTTACATACATTACTACACATACATTACACACACTATACAATTCGTTTTTATATCTGTTTAAATTATATATTTACTCGACGTAAGCTAAGTCTTTTCTGGGAGAGGCCATTGGCTCCTGAAACACAGTCCCACTAGTTCAGGAGTCTTTGGGTTCTCTATTTGTTTGTACACCAATTATGTCAATAAAGTATTTTTTGTATTTGTATTAGTACTATCGAAATTTCTTGTATAATTTTATATAACTCAAAGCACAGGTATGTAGTCAAAACGGGCAAAGTATTCGCAAAACATGCCATGTGGACATCAAACAAACGGTAAATTATCCTAATTCAATAAACCCTACGGAAAGCAGTACGAAGGGACAGTCACAGGACCATACTAACTCGATAACAGGGGTTCCAAACATTTTATCATTATTTTGTGAGTACAAAAATAGAGATAAATACTTTACGAGATACGAGGTGAAAGCTTTATCTCTATTTACATTCCATTACGGTACGTTTTTATTTTTTGCGAACAGAAAGTAACGACAAGTAAAGGAAAGACGTGTGTAAATAACATTACCTCGTATGGTTCTTGATTTAAAATTCTGTTAGGACAAAACTCTGTCGGTATAGCATTAGCATAAATAAAATCAGCTTGTTACTATCCGATGACAAAGAAACTTTGCCCACTAGCTGTGCTCCGGGGTTTCACCTGCGTGGTGAAGAAAAATGGTTATAATGGTGATGATGAAAATAAGCCTATGTGCTAATCCAAGGTATAAGCTATTTCTATAACAAATATCATCGAAATCGGTGTAGCCGTTTGAGCTGGAAGAAGTAACAAACATACACATAAAACACACTTACACACATACACAAACTTTCGCTTAAATAATTAATATTATATTACCTACTAATGTAGGAAGTAGGATGAGTGTGATAGTCTCCTATGCTGACCAATGCGGTTTGACGGATAGGCCGTTTTCGTGATTAAATAAACTCTATATCATCAAATATGATAAGTAAACAGTAAACCTTCGACTTTCCCGCCAGTTATCCAACCGTACATTTTTGGGATAAAAATTCGCCTAAGTGGTATCCCGAGTGTAATTTATCTTTAACCTAAATTTTATCTAAAAGATCCGTTCAGTAACAAAAATCCATGTGTCTCGATCAAAATAGTGTAGATTGCGGTGAAAAATAAAAAAACTAAAAAAAAATGTGACCTACTTTGTTCAGGCAGCAATCCTTGAGAGCCAGTAAGCATTGTAAGTCAAGCGTAATAACATCTACGAAAACATTGTCACTGACCATCATGAGTGATAGTGGTCAAACGTTAAATCTGTACAGTATAAAAAAATTTGAATGTAGCAGGTATCGAATAATTCAAAAAATATTATATAGGATTCGTTGAATTGCTATTTGTTGTTGGTTGACCACAATATTTACCACAACTCGAGGCTGTTTATCGTGATCCCGCGCTAGAACTTTATTTATTTCATCCTTCAAGTAGTTTGCTCAAGGTTACAGGGGACTTATTAGTTTGGGAGTTATAAAGCCTCCCCTTACATAATAAAGCTAGCGATACGGGTAGTTTGAAATATATGTAATTTTATTAATGTATAGTTTTATAGTGAGTGGGTCAACATCGTCCGTGTGCCATGGTGGTACCGGCCTAGATAGTACTGTCCCATCTCTTCCCGTGGGTGCCGTAAGAGTCAGCTAAGGGATCACGTACCAGAAGGTGGGCGCGTTCTGAGGATCGAAAATCATACTGCTCTCGCCAACCCGTCTGCCAAGCGGGCGAGTATTGGCAAATCCCCCCATATGGGGGAGGCATATGACCAGTAGTGGAAATTCTATAGCTGAGATGATGATGAATGAAACATCGTCACGGGACAACAAGTTCATGGAAAAAAGTAAGTGTAAGTGCGACAAATTGTGATAGTCTCCGTTGTGCATTTTATATAATGATTTTCCCAATAGTCAAGTGTTCCTAGCAGCTGAAGAGTTGACCAAATATCACCACCATTTTAATTTAGAAGTTGGTACAGTTTGGAACACCGAAAAATATTATTTAAATAATGCATGACTTTAACAATCACTTATTTGGTAATTCACCTAATGTCACCTAGAAAAATATTTAAAAATAGTCAATGTCACGCTCGACAATTGTTTCGGCTTCGTTTAGCACTACTGTTCATTGTTGAATGCAGTGCGATCGAAGTAACGTCCTCTATAAATAATACATTAGAAATGTTTACGAAATGTCGGTACTATCATAGTGCAAAAGTAACTATTATCAAAATATTGTGCTTGTGGTACTGACTTCGACAAGTTATTTCACACTTTTGGGTGTTGAAGTCGGTTCCATTTTTTGGTAAACTTTTTTTTCACCCTTTACTTGAGTGACCTTTGCTACTCACGGGATCAATAATTGTTATTGTGTATGTGCACCGATGTCTTCACCCGCAACTATAATATCGTCGAGGTATGTGTAGCACTTTTCAGTTATTGTAGTGTAACTCAAAAACAGCTTGTCCTATTTTTATGAAATTTAAATGGGACCACCTTGGAAGTGTACTCTATTAAACAAAACAAAATCAGTTCATAAACGATGAAGTTATCCGCGAACGGACACATAAAAAAAATTATATTATATAAATATATACGGTCGAAATTAGTAACCTCCTTTTTTGTAGTCGGTTAAAAAATTGTGAAACAAGTAAATATAAGTGTAAATAGAAAATGCATAGCTTGTAATTTAGGTATCATGATACAGAAATTATTTCAACAGTAGTTCTTCTTCTTCAGCAGTATTTTTTATACTATTAATAGTTTAGTAACTTTTTTTGTAATGTTCTATTTGTTTTTATTCATAAGCCCTTTCATAAAATAAACAAATAGATCTGGGAAAGAGCGAAATATCTTACGACTGGTATTTCTTACTTAAAAAGAGATTTCATATTTTATTTATTAGACTAATTTTTATTTTATCTTACACAACATCCCGTGCTTAAAAGTCCTACTGCAACATTCATTCAGCGGTTAAGATATATTTTGGTTCTCTAAATAATTGTAATGAACAACAATGAAACTAAACGATTGTGTTATATCTTAAAAGGGCTAAATAAAATGCACAATAAAATTGGGGTCTTCTTTCAAAACTGACGCGTTTGCAGTACTTATAAAGAATATTATTAGAAACGGAGATTTTCACTTATTTTTATTTACTTATTATATTCTTTTTACTTATCTTGGCAGCTATAACACAAGCTTACCCTAGCACAGCTGCCAACATGTAAATTGTACCACAAATATACATTTTATGACAAAACATTGTTTTAGTCATAAAATGCACTGTGCACAAACTAATCAGTAGCAGCATAGCTTCGTCAAAACCATTCAAGCAATAAAAGCAAAACTTGCTACCCGAAATAGGATTCTAAATGATGCAAAAATCCCTGCGATAATTCCAATTCTAGCAGCTCTTTTCTTTTGGTATAAAGATGCTTTTCCCATAGCAGACAATTTCAGGCAATTTTGACGGTCGTTAGCATGCGCCAGACTGGTTGCGTCGTCCCAAAGTCAATTAACTTAGTGTGAAATATGAAAATGGAACATGTATTTTTTGCTTTTACTTTTGTCTGGAATCTTAGGTATAGATTGTTTTGTTTTTAGGGTTCCATATTGAGTTCCATAACGGGTTATCTTTGGGCTGTCAAGGGGCTGTATCTCATAAGCTCTTTTGCTGAGTTAGACAGCTCAAATTTTGACAGATTGTTTACTACTGTTGTCGCTGTAACAATTGATAAAATTTAATACTTGTGAGGATGGATTTGGCATACGAATAGATTGTCTTAAATAGCCTTATACTGTTAATTCCGGCAAAATGTACTGCACCTGTGGGAAAATTGAGAAAAGAAAAGAAAAGCTTAGTCTGGACAAAACCGACCAAAATTCGACGGTCGCCGTGGCGCAATGGTGAGTGTCAGTGACACGACTTCTGTGTCTCCGGGACCCTGGGTTCGAGTCCCGGTTGGGGTAAACAATTGTGCGATGAGTGTAGATATTTGTCCCGGGCCTTGGGTGTTTATGTGCTGTGATTGTGTGTGTCCATGCCTTCCGCGACGCAGGAAATCCTAGTGCGGGGGTCTAAGTGTGATAAAAAAACCGCGGTAAGCGATCACCATTGCCTATGGATATCTGTAATACTGGGTACATTACGACATGTTGCAAATCCGTTTTAAAACTCTGTTAACCCGCCTTTTGAATAATCCTATGATCTTTGTCTGATCTCTCTGTAGTTATTTTTGCGTATTTTTTCCTATTTAAAAGGCACATAGTTTTATATATTATCTTGTACGACGTTACGGAACCCTTCGTATACGAGTCAGACTCACGCAATTGTATATGTTTACAACTGCACGAGTATTTCCATGTTCTATTTGCTAAGTAAGCTAATGCTAAGCAGGTAAAGCAAAATGATTTGTTCAAAACTGACGCGTTTGCAGTACTTATAAAGAATATTCTTAGAAACGGAGATTTTCACTTATTTTTATTTACTTATTATCTTATTTTTACTTATTTTGGCAGCTATGACACAAGCTTAACCTAGCACAGCTGCCAACAATGTAATTGTACCACAAATATACAATACAAGCGGGTAAAAAATTTCAAAATTACAAATTATCGGGATTCCTATTTTTTTGTAAAATTACTATAATATAGCCTTTGTCACCCGGGAATAGTGTAGCTTTCCAACAGTGAAACGATTTTTCCCAAATCTGTTTAGTACGTTCGGAGCCTATTCAATGTATTCAAACAGACAATCAAATGTTTTATTTTTATAATACTAGTATAGATTAAGTTAGTAAAATAATGTTATTGCCATCGAAATTATATACTCCCCTATAGAAGCCTAGTAAACGCGCGACATATACGCCATTTTAAGGAAGCTATTTATAGCTCCGTTCGGTACATTATCATTGCGTGGTGTGTCAAGTAAACTGTCATACTTAGCGAATTTGTAGCATACGTCTGTAAGATGGCGCTGTAAAACACTTTCTATAGAGTATAAGTTCGATGGTTATTGCTTACAATGTAGGCTAACAATTGTTTAAAATAATTATATCAATATAATGCTACTTAACAGTTACTTTCAGTTGACTAAAGTGTTCTTAAAGATAATTACGCTAGTAGCTCTTATTTTGTTTTGAGTAGTATATAATAAAAATGACTTCTGTCAAGTAGAAGATTGAGACTGGCTATATACCGGTGTTGCATGTATTTTCATGCGATCGCTTTGAAATATAATGTTAACAAAACCTTTTCATTTGTTTTTAGTGGAAAACTCAATCTTGTTCTTATTTCGATTGCGTAACGAGGTACCACAAACCTTCTTTATTAATTTACTCAGAATTTTAAAAAATCTTTTTATTCCTCTGAAAAGCAATCGGTGGTTGATTGGAGATAGTTGGCGACGTGATCTGCAGCCGTAACTAACCTCCCAGGGGCTTTATGCTACTTGATATTCAGTTTCAACGATTAAGATTGAATCGGTCGTTGATAAGGACTTTAAATGATATTAACAGAACTTAAACAGTGTCCTTAATATAAAGGTATTTTTTTTACAATGTATTATTATGTAACTTGTAAAAATCGTACATTCAAATTTTCCAGTAAAACATAACAGTTACGAACTCAATGGTATGGATGATAAAAGTCCGAAATGTTCTGTGATCATCATTCATTTCGAAGCGGGAAATCCGTAGTCCACGCGGGTGAAACCGTGGGGCACGGCTAACAATGATGATAAATTTAAAAAACCGTTTGTCTATACACCTTCCTATCAAACATACTCCGACATACAATGATGTTTTACTAAATATGACGTATATTCATACTGCGTGGTGCTCAGATGTTGTTCCTTTACGACATAAACATGCTTACTGCGACAGATAATACAACACAAAAACTATATAAAAGGATAGCTATATGTTTAGACTTGCGCTTGAAATACGCGTCGTAGTCAAAATTACTACAATTAACTTAATTTTGCCGTCTCAGTTTCCGCGCCTTTGTGCGACATCTACCTCATATAAACATATAATATCATTGCCTACATATCTAAAATATCTATGCATACCCAAGAGATCCCTGCTTGTACCTACCATATTAAGTTACCAGCCTTTTAAAACTTTTACAGCCACTTCTTCGAACAAGTATCGAATAAGTGCAGAATAAGCCGCAAACAAACGATGCTACTGCTATCGGGACCTCTTGAGTGTACACTTGAAACCGAAGCACATAATAAACATGCAAATGTCGGGAAAATCCTCTGCTATCGGTATACCATACCCGAATACCGCATGTCAGAATAGGTGTATTGAGTCTGAGGGGTAGAGATGTCCTTTAAAATCGAGTGAAAAGAACATCGATACAATATTATAAGTTCAATATTTGTCAAAACAATCCTTATGGATATAATTAAACACACGTAGTTTTATGTGTTTACGTTAGAGGTTTTGAGCTATAGAAGGGTCAAAAGTGGCACCAAGTGGTTCGTGTAAAGATACTTATAAATCACTCGGCGCTGGCTAGCCAGTTCCTTTGCTTGAACTTGGTTTCACGGAAAACCAATGTTGTTATTATTTTGTTGCAAAACCCTTTTCTAGCGCTAAAAAGATTCTACAAATCAAGGATGCGTTTAAGAAAAACCTCTTCGATCTTAGATCGATATGGAATCAAATAATTATAAATGTCATTTGTTTACAACTGAACACGTATAAGGATACACCTTATACACCATCATAATTATACACACCGTCATAATGAGGTCTTCAACTCCGAGAATGGTCGGTCTACATTTCGATCGTAGAAAGAGTGAACCTCCTTCTAAGATTTCGATCACTACCTTTTTGAATTTATAATATTGAGTTTGTTGGGTTTTTAAATAACTGGCAACACACAAAAAACAGAATGCGTGTCATGGTGATAATACGTTATTTTTTATTAATTATCAGTACCATTAGTACTACCAGTACCACCTGTAGTATATACTATCAGTATTGATCAATATCTCTCAGATTTTATGTGATACAAAGTTTTCCTATGAATCTACTTGTTACGGAAGCTAAGAAGACACATAATCTAGATCACATCGATTTTCCTTAAAAAAATGTATTTCATATCATGATTTATATTATTTGGTTATAAAAGTCAAATTATTGTTATTCAAGATGTCACATCCATCTTGTATAGTTACTACAATAAGGATAACAATTATTCGATCTATCACAAATCGATCCTAATTCAGTTTATTGAATACCCTTAAATTTATCTGTGAACTCGAATTAAACTTTATAAATGTGTGACAATTCGCAATTTTTCCAACTTCACTCGATGCATTGATTGGACATGATTTTAAATCGACCCTCCTTATTCGTTCTATCTCTTGCCGGAAGCTCTACCAAGGATTTATAAAAGTGGGATGTAGCATCGAATCTGAGGATAATGATCTTGATACGACATAGAATATTCTACTCATAAGATAAGTCGTTGCTAGAAACGGATTTAGTTTTTCTGATTAAATTCTTTGTGTTTAGTTCAAATATATTTATAATATTGGTATTTGGAATTTGGATGTTTATATATTTCATATCGTATTCTTCTCCATAAATTTTGGGATCCATGCCATTGCTATCGTATATTTAGAAATAAATTATAAGTGCATACTTACGTACATAATATTATGCTGTACATATATTTGACCCCGCATGAACTTTCATAAACAAATTTACTGCAAACTGGTAGACCGTATACCTAAAGTTAGAAAAACTGTCACCAAACACTCAGTCTGTTAAAGCAGATGTTCTTTAGAGCCAGTAAACATTTTAGACTTAACGGATTTCCACTTTTGACTACCTTGTCACTTAACACCAGGTGAGATAGTGGTTACCACTATCTCACCTGGTGTTAAGTGACGCACCTCAAAAGATTTGATGAGGTTCAAATTCACCATTCTGATAATTATATATTTACACAAAGAGCACAAGCTTAAGTTTAATAACAAACACAGCTCAAACAGTTGAAAATATAGCGATAAATGAAATTGGTATAATCCCGCTAATGACTTCTGAATATTAATGAGCCCTTTCTATGCGGTTATTTCAATGTTAATTCTCTTGTACAAATATTATTTTAGGATTAAATTTGTTAATTTAATTGTTATTCGACTGTTAACTTGAAAAGCTTTCAAGTGTTAGGGTAAAATGAAACGGTATATAATAGTGAACAAATTCATCTGTCTGTCAAATATAAATATAGTAAATCAATTATATATTATATAGTTATTGCTAAGTTTTATAGCAGATTAGATACATTACTATTATTTTCATTTCCCAACATTTACTAGTAAATAAAAATACTTATTTTAGTTTATATCTAAATCTATTATGAGTTTAAATAAACCACAGCCTCAGACACATAAACAACAAAATTTTATTTGATGACACATGACATAGCTCTCACTCCCAGTAAATATTTTAGCACCAGTTTTGGCTTTTAGAACCCTAAAGATATCACAACCTCTATGATTTAGTTCATATTATGTTCATATAAAATACTAAACTCAAATTACAGCAGTCTGCTAGATACCTATGTTTAGTGTTGTACCTCAGAGTCAGATAGTGAGTGATTAACTAGGGATTAACGTTCAAACTATTGAAGGAAAAAAATCGGTTGCTTAGTGGGACTTGATACCACGACTACAGAATACCGTCCTGTTTTTCCTTCAAATAATTTCTACGTAAGTTCTGCCTAGCATATTGTTAATGCAATAAATCATAAAACAGTAACTAAGGAGTAGTAGTCTAATAAAGGCTAACTAATAAACTTTAACCAATAAACTTTTAACCAATAAAAGTATAGCTCGATCGTTTCTGCCATCACCTACCGTTTTCGCCATACACGTACAAAATGTAGAACGAGCTTCTTCCCTTGGTGTTCCCAAGAAGCTACAAAATGGGATTCGAAGATATGAGCACGAAAGCAGAGTTAACCGAGTCTTAGAAAGGATTGGCAACGTATTGTGTTACATATATCCATAGGTGAGGGTATTCGCGGCCATCCTGTTTGTCTGCCACCTTTTAAAAAAATATAGCCATCCAGTCAAAAATATGTAATTCAGTTCAAAAACCCCTGAACCTCTATTAATTTTGCAACAGATGGATTTTATATTCTTACTTCATAAACCGCCATACTCCGCGGCAATAAAGACAGGTCTTAAAAACTCGGCTTTTAAAGCGACCTTTTGAGATAAAACTGTCCTTTACATTGGCGCCCTTTTTTACACATAAAAATGTGCCCTTTTGTCGTCTTTTTGTTGTATTCTAGACAATATGCCAAATGAAGCGGGCGGGAAATTGTCATTTATTATATGCAAACGAAGTTTATTCCGTTCCCACTTCGTAATTGGAATCATGCACTGAATAAATTAGAGTGAGATAAACATTATTCGCTATTTGCGTCCATTTTAAAGGGTTTTTGAATTTATATCCAACTAGCTGCGCCCCGCGGTTTAACCCGCGTGGTAATGATTGACAGTGATGATGATGAAAAGTAGCCTATACTAACCTATGTGTTATTCCAGGACCTGAAGTATCTACATATCAAATTTCTTCATGTCTTCAAATGTAATCAAGTGAAACACTTACGTAGTTTAAACACTATGCAAGCCAACTTCTACTAAAATATCACAGATCCGTAGAACATTATCAACGTTTTCTCGAAAATACAAGAAAACACAAGCGCAATTTTCATTACATTATCTGTAGGACTCATCTTGACGTATAACCATATTATGAGAATAGAGAAATTTTTTGAATCGTTACAAAGCAACAGAGCAAAAATTTTCAACATGTTTTAGAAATCAAAAAGAAAAACTGAACTGATTAAATATGTGTGAAACAAAACTAAAAGTCTGAAAAACCACATCCAATAGAATTGTTTTTTTTTTTCAATTTAAGCACAAATTGGGAATCTCCTCCGGCTTCTGGAATGCTGTTAAAAATTACAAATTACCTTATTTCTGTAAAATTTAAAGAATCTTATTTCTGCAGTAATCACAGGGCAATGGCTTGGACAATGGCAGATCACGGAGCAGCCAATGGCCCTGAAAGTTATTTGAACTTTCTTGTTTTAAATATATGGCTGACTATGTTGAATCATACTCATTTTTCGACTCTGCTATGTCATCATCTCAGCCATGGACGCTTGTCATAGGACATTGATTTCCACAAGGACCGATTGAAAGCGGCCCGCATCCAGCTGTGGGGTACCGGCTCAGAATTGTACTCCCTCATGTCTTCTCGTGGGTGTCGTAAGAGTCGACTAAGGGATTACGTACCAGAAGGATGGGCAGTAGCGCTTTCTGGGGGTCATATTTTATATACTGCGCTCGCCAATCCGCCTGCCAAGCGTGGCGAGTATTGGCAACTCCTCCCCCCCTTCTATGTTTAGACAACGACCTGACTAAGGTCGCAGGCAAGGCTGTTTTACATGCATATTTCATATGCAGGCATTAATATGAATGTCTTATTAAGTCGCGACATAAAATTATATACAGAAAAAGAGATGTCCACGAGGCATATCGCAAATGTTTTCTTAATTAAAATCATGTGATGAAAGTTGTCATAATTTTATTGAAAATATAAATTCACTGACTCACCCAAAATATAAACACTATAAGTATACCACTTGCATCTTTTTTCGGCAATCGCTTAATATGAACTTCCGTACAACCATCATTGTAATCATGTCAGCCATAGGACGTCCACTGCTGGACATAGCCTCTCCCATTGATCACCACAAGAACCGGTAGTAAGTGGCACGTATCCAGTAAAAAAAATACAAACATAAAATATAGATAACAAAAAAGGTTTCCAACCGCCTCATTTTCCTACTTAGTCTCTGACTAGATAGTATCTGACTCAGTAATCTCGAACTTTGAACAAATGGTAAAAATATATTTTGTTACTTTGTAGGAGTACAACTGTGAGTGAACAAACTACTCTCAAATATAAGGGCTATGCTAAGGGCATCGAACAGTGTGTAATAGTGATGATTTTCGGAGCTGAAACGTGGTCTCTGACTATGGGTCTTCTGAACAGGCTCAAAGTCTCACAACGAGCTATGGAGAGGACTATGCTCGGTTTCTCTATGTGATCGAATCAAAATAAAGAGATCCGTAGAAGAATTAAATTTACCGGTATTGCCCAGCGGATTAACAACTTGAAGTAACAATGTATACAACTAATATAAGCTTAAATAGTTAATATAAACAACTATGGGCAGGCCACATAGCTCAAAGAACTGATGGCCGTGGGGGTCGAAAGGTTCTCGACTGGAGACCACGGACTGGCAAGCGCTGCATAGGAGCCGTCGTATTGTCGTACTATATTGTATACCCCTTGATGGTGGACAGACAAATATCGGGAGAGGCATATGTCCCGCAGTGGATGTACTATGGCTGAGATGATAATGATGCATAATTTAGTTTGAGGTGTCATCAGTGAATGAGAGGTGAGAGGCGGCGGGTGCTCTCTTTTTCCTTGTAACTTGTCACAGTGCGGATGTATTTTATAGTCGTTGTCAAAGTATTTACCTTTGTAAATCACATCCAGAATTAACACAAAGAAGTAATATTTAGTAAATAATAATAAACATTTAGAAAATCAGCATAATATCTTTTATTAAATAAAATCTTCTGATTCCGGAATATATGTTATATAATGTAAGCTTCACATGCTTATATATATTAATCTTACATTGTAAATGCACATATCAGCTCGACTCTTTTTATATTAGATCGTAAAAATGCCGACTTCAGCATCACACATCAACATTTTCCGAACAAGATTTAAACTTTTGATATTGACGGCTTCCCTCGTATTCGCATTGGAATAGAGCTTACTACGGGTCCGCATCACCACTGAAACATCCTATCAACACAGTATCTAATCTTTGACATTTCGGCGTATTTTTTCCTAATATAGCAGTTTGACACGAACCGATACAAGAAAACAAAAAACTACCCAGTTTTCCCTACAGACATCGCTGGTATAGCTTAAATCAAGAAAATAGGCAACACTTCCAGTCTATATACACATATATATTATATAGCCTATATATAGCCTTTATATTCTTTGACCCTCCGTACGGTAACCAAACGGTAAAGCTGTAAAGGCCGTAGATGCAAACAGCATTATCCCGTTATAGAACCGTGCCAGCAGAGATCGCTTGTAAGCTCATCCACATATAATTGCGTCATGGGAGTCACAAACTGTGCGATCTGTGCGACAAAATGTGGATTGACCTTCCTGCCTCGGTGTTCCCGAGCAGCTACAATATGGGATTGGGACTCGCACTTGGAAATAGGGCAACGTATCGTGATGCCCTCAATGTTACGGATATCCATAGACGACGGTGATAGCTTACAACGAGGCGGCCCGTCTACGTGTTTGCCATATATGACATACTAGTAGCGCACCGCGGTTTGACCCGAGTTGATTACGGTTTTCCCGCTACCTCAATTATCACACGGGATTTATACTTTTTCCGGGATAAAAGTAACCTATATGTCAATCTAGGGCTTAAACTATCTCCATACCAAATTTCATCGAAATCAGTGTAGCCGTTTTAGCGTGAAGAAGTAATAAACAACACATAACACAAACTTTCGTATTTATAATATTAGTGAGATAGGATATTGCATAAAAAAATATAGAAACCTTAGGTACTGCTTTGCACGGCATTGCGGGAGCCCATCACGATCATCAATCAAATCGACTTATCGCGTCGTCCCCGGCCCAGGCTCGTACATATATCTGGACACTGCGAAAACACACTCGCCTCCGACCCCTAATTGGTATTGATTGTGATGATAACATAATAGATTTTAATACAGGCTGTATGGCGTCTGGCCGGGTCATATTTTTGTACAGATGACGTACGTACGATTATTTATGATTTTTATTGGAATTTTATTGTATGATCGAATGACGAATGTATCAATTCTCACGTTTATTATTACAATCTCGTGTCACAGTGTTTGTTATCGAACTCCCCCGAAAGGCTTGCCTCATTTTCATGAAACTGTTTGGGTATATTTGGTAGGTCAGAGACTAATTAAAAGATTATCCTACCCTCACCACCATAATTGTATCGCCATTTTAGTGTTTTGTATGGACAAATAACCATAAATTTAACCGTTGATCATAAACGTAAAGTAATTTAAATTAACTGTCGTATCACTTTGACATTTCGATAATTTATATGGCAGAACATCGTCTGCCTTTTTTTTTGTTTGTTAACACTCACACAAGGTCTTCAGTTCCCAAACTGAATTACCACAGAGAGTAATTGGGTTTTACGTGCTACACCTTAGACCGCGTCGACAGTTAACATCAGGTGAGATAGCGGACAAACGTAAGCTTTAACGTAACCTTTAAAAAGACACTCATTTTGTTCATTAAGTATTATTCATTAGTTCATTAAATGGAATACATACGGGACATAATTAATTTTCTTTATTACAAGTACATCATACTCCCATAAATCTGAACTGAATCAACTAGGTACGAAAATCGGTCACGTAGTAAAGCCAAATAACTTGCTATTGCATACGTACGAGAAAAAGAGATAAAAAATCAAATACTGACTAAGAGAGCATTAATAGATTAGATTATATCCAGACCGGACGTGAATCACACTAACTTTAAATCAAACGGGGCTTGATCGCGAGAAAAACAATTAGTAATTTATTTACCTCGACGTTTCGACCAAGTTGCGTTGGTCGTGGTCACGAGAAGAATGAAATTACTACATGTTTTTCTCGCGATCAAGCCCCGTTTGATTTATGTGTGTATGTTTGTTCCTTCTTCACGATCATACGGCTAAACCGATTTCGATGAAATTTGGTATAGCGATAGCTTAAACCCTGGATTAACACATACTTTTATCCCTAATATAAAATGTAAAGTTCCCGGGGGGTAATTGAGGTAACGGGAAAACCGTAATCCATGCGGGTGAAACCGCGGGGCGCTACTAGTACCTATCATATATTTTCGATTTTTTTTGCTTCTAAAACACTGAGCGTAGTCAAGAATCTAAGTATCTGTTCTAGTTCGAATTTAAGCGTAAGACATGAAATATACTCGTTTACAGTAAGGTTAATGAGCCACGTTGCTCATACTAAGTTGGGTTATTTGTAGTAGTAGGTCAGCATGCAAGCACAAACGTTTGAGCTTGTCAGTAAAATAAAATTGAAATAAATCTCTCTAAGCCACATACTAGTAAAAAACTAGATAGAACTGATGGAAACCGGGTCAGACAAAGAATGTAGAATGAGTAAGCAAGGATACCAAAACTTTTCCAATTGTACGCTGCATTGCATGTGAGGAGCAATATTTCAGTGTCGTGTCTCCTATCGCTCACATATTATTCTTGTTTACACATACATTTTCTCGCATTTCAATTCCAGCACTTAGATAAATAATAAACATTACGCATCCTTTGCAGTCTTCACTTTTGAATTGGTAGATCGGCGCGCTGTTTGACTCGTTTGACTAAGGTAGAGAGAGGATTGACAATAGAAAATGTGTTGCACTGCCGCACAAAGCACGACCTTTTGTACATTCCTATTTTTAAGCTTCATTAAGCACATGCCTTGGCAATTATCCTGAGACCGTTTCGATATAAGCTGGCTTTACACGGTCAAGACTGACCTGCACGTCTCGATTGGGGTGGGCCATAAAGGCGTACGAATTTCAAAACCACATTTCTGTGGCCAGTGTAAGTTAAAAAAACGAGCCACAGGCGAGTTTTTTATAGCATTACACGAGTGTTTTAAGACCAAATTATGTGCAGTTTCATACACTACTTTATCTAATCTCATAAAATAGATAATGTAATTTACGTAAAATCACAGCATATATGTTTGCATTTATTTATAAACGCTTAGCGCCAAAATGTATTTGCTGAAACTATACACAAACTATAATTATTTAGAAAAACTGCATTGCAACCTCCTTGTTCCACCTGAAGTTATATCTTAATAGTAAAATAGTAACATTTCGATACAGTTATCATAGAAGAGCTGTATTATAATTTAACTTTTTAAATTTAGTTCGATATATTGTCTATAAAGACTGTCATTCACGGTCTGTTTTTGATTGTTTAATCTTTATATTTCAGTATGAGATCAGATAAATAATATTATAGTTTTGATAGTTAGGATAGTTCATACATATTTTTACAGCTGATGCTATCAAAAAAGGTTTCCTGTATTCATACCCGTCTCATTTCAATATCAGCGAATACAGATTACTTCGGGGAAAACATCTGGAAAACTAGACTAGTAACAAGATATGTTAACCTGTGGTTCTCCTTCGGGAATCTTGAGAAATGCTGTAGAAATTGGACAGGGACTTAATTTTCCTCGCGATCCTCACCAGTTACCAGATAAAATATACAAGTACTAAATTTAGAGGCAGAAATTCGTATCGAATTCAAGCGTGTACTAATTTTAGAATTCAACTACTTTATTAATAATATTGTATTATTTTAGCTTAGTTTCTATTGTTTATAAATTATGTTCCTCACTGTACGTAAAATGTCTTTGTCTTATCTATAAAATTGTCAATCTATCAATTAATTTTTATTTTAAGAATGGCACGGACCCTGGAGTCTGTAGAGAGTAATGTTTCAAATAATAAAAAAAAAACAGAATTCAATTCAAATTAGCAAAGGATCGCGATTGCCATTCAGCATGGTAATGCTGCCAGTGTCAAAGATACCTTTGTACCAGAAACTTTAAGGGGAGGCTTTATGTGACTAGTTTAATTAAATCTATTTAATAATGTAATATTATGAATGAATACATTTCTCAGTGCCGTGGTGGTACCGGCCTAGAATAGTTAGTACTCTCCCATCTCTTCCCGTGGGTGCCGTATGAGTCGGCTAAGGGATTACGTACCAGAAGGTGGGCAGCAGCGCCTTCTGAGAATAGGAAATCATACTGCGCTCGCCGACCCGCCTGCCAAGCGTGGCGAGTATTGGCAAATCCCCCCTATATGGGGAGTCATAAGTAGTAATGAGTTCATTTGTATAATGGTCGTGCAGCAATTAATTAGCGTTGCTTAAATCATTCGGATGGCGTGCATTAATTCATGTGAAATCTATTAAACTTATTAAATTAGGTAAAAATAACATGGAATATGTTTTTTTTTCTATATTAAATGAAAACAAATCTTTTATGTAATTTTGTCAACGGGAACTCGTGCAAATAGTCGAATTGATTAAATTTTTACCAAGATTCAAAATGCCAAGAGCAGTTTTGATGGAATACACAGTAACTTTGCGTTTGGGTGTTAGGAAAACTAATTAAAGTATTTAAAGATTTATATTTTTGGCCTAATGATATATTATATGACCAAAATGTAAGCATTGCAATTTTTACGTGTATTTTAAGAACTTTGCCTTTTGTGGTAGTAGCCGGTTATTCAAAATTAAAATTTTAAGGAGGTATAGAATGTTTTTTATCTTTTTTGAAACGGATTTATGTTTTAATTGTATTATCTATCATATACTAGAAGAACCCTCAACACTTCACGTGATCTTGGTCAACTTGACTTAACGGTACGGCGATGAAAGTCAAAATCATATAATGATGATATTTACTTGTAAATGTGAGCGTAGTTGTGTCATAATTTTATTTTATACCTATTGAGTATATATTATTATATATTTCAAATCTTTTATTTTCACAAGTCCTGTGGAGGCATAATACCTTACAAAAACCTACAAACCCTACAAAACACCTATATATATACATATATCTGGACTGAGACGAAAATTCATAAGCTTGATAATATTACTGTAGGTATATCCAGATTGTTCAATCAATAATTGAACATAAAGTTTTATAGACTTAAATAATGAAGTAAGTACTTCTTTAAATAATCGATAATTTAAGTCTTCAATATCTGTAAATAAAAAAGTGTTGTACTGACTGTAAGAACAACACTTTTTTACCGAGCTCAAAAAAGGAGGAGGTTTAGTCCCCATTTTTGGACCGATTGTCAAAATTCTTTTTTGTTTGATAGAATGTTCATCCGCAGTGGACCCATTTCAATTTGATCAAAATTGGACAAACGGTTTTTGAGTTATACTTCCTGATTGTGGGTGAATAAATCGGTGAACATACACAATGATAATTGATCCCGGGAGTAGCAAAGATCACTGAGAAGGGTGAAATTATTTTTTTTTTACAAAAAGTGGAACCGACTCCTACACTCAAAAGTGTGAAATTACTTGTCGAAGTTGGCACCATGCGCACTATATTTTGATTATAGTTACTCTTGATCTATCATGGTACCGACTTCAACGAGTTATTTCACACTTTTGAGTGTTGAAGTCGGTTCCATTTTTGGCATTTTTTTTTAAATATTACATTTTTATTTTCACATCACTAGGGGATGTCTATGCTCTCTTCCATTTTGAACGTTGCACGATAGGCAGAATTAAATAATTTCTTTTTAAATATAATCAGGCCTTTTTATGTAACATAGACATTGAAAATATACGGCTGTGCATATACATATCAACCCTTACCTCTGAAAAACAATGTTTATAAGGCTAAGAAAATTTCCCTAATCCGCAAAACCTGTATGAAAAGGGTCTGAAATCTAGACACAGGTTGGGTCCAGTTGAGTAATGTGAATAGCCCAGGCAAGGTTCACGTTATTTTGACAGACAGTATAAAAACTTGGGCATATTCAGATTTTTTATATGGCATGTATTAAAATACAGTCTTTTACATAATTCAAGGTTACTGAAGTCATTCACAGTTGATGTACTTTCTTGTTAACAAAGTTATATTATAAATGCACAAATATGTGTTACATACACACATATTTGTGCATGTATAATATAACTTTTTTTTGTTTGATTCCTCTTCACTTCTTAACAGTTGCTAGATTTGAATGAGATTAGGAATGTTGGTACCTTATACATCATTTCTACCATCATATTTTTGAGACTTGGTGCAGTGCAGCAGTTCTTTACGAATTGTATTTGTCCATATAGGCAAAGGTTACCACTTAACATCCCGTGAGCCTTTTGCTGTTGAAATTTTCACAGATGATGTATTCTGTTGCCGCTAATAATACTAGAAAAAAGAACATAATATATATTTAAGGGAGCTCCCATACAACAAACTTGATTTATTTTGTTCGTTTTTGCTCGATATTGCTAATGACAACAGGTAGACGCTTGGAATGTTCATAGAATATTGAGATATATTATTTACTTTAAAAGCAAATTATCAAATTAAAATATAATTTATACTAAAGGGAGGCTCCGCATATCACAGACATGATTTTTTGGCAGTTTTTATAGTTAATATATATAGTTAATGGTGAAGGGTTCCGCTTCATGCGCGGGTCCGACTCGCACTTGGCCGGTTTTTTAGTTATGTTGTTGCATCTGTAAGCACATGTAGTAAAGGTAGATATATATACCTTCAAGTACCCGGCTTAAGCCTAGAGTTCTTATATCTGACCGTTACGCGTTTTAACAGATACCTTGAATAATGAATTGAACACTGAAAATTTTCAAATTTTTAAACTATTTTCTATTAAATTTTTATTGTCTAATCTCAAACGCCCACTGACGGTCGTCGTATGGCTCAGTAATCAATGACAATGAATTTTAACACTTTGAAACCGCGACCCTAGGTTCGAAACCTGGCTGGGGCAAACATTTCTGCAACATCGCAGTTTCTTGGGTCTCGGGTATTTATCAAATTGTATTGTATGTGTCCATACCTCCTGCGACACAGGGGCGCAAGGTGTATTTTGGAAAAAATAAGTATGTCCTAAGAAATCGAAACGAAATTTTGGTTAATAAATGATGCACATTGGTTTATAAATGACAGAGTTTTGAGGAAACGAGGATGTAAAAAAAAAGGACAACCGATTCAATAACCTCCTTTTCATTCGTTGTTTGAAAATCCGGCTTAAATAATGCGTGAATGAAACCAACCTTAATTCACATATCCTCTTGAGCTAACAAAATTTACCAAAATTAATCCATCAGACAAATTTTAGGGTTCCATTTCCATAGCAACCCAATTAAGCGGTGACCACTTAAACTATACAAACTAAAGGGTAGAAACTTGTTGAATTTATTATCAAAATGTTATCAAAATCTAGTAGGGATGACAAAACAATCACAGCGCGGCACAAAGGCCGTCGTGATTGCATTCCTCATTTGCATGTTCCATTGACTAGCAATTTAATTTTCAGACCCTCGAGTCCATTAATTTACGTTCATTTGTACTCGGCCACATTTTCATAAAATAATTTTTGCGTCCATTTTAATTCATAATAATTGTCACCTAATGAACGATGGCGTGATAAATGTGATCAGATTATTTCAAACGTTTATTTTGTATTTTGAAACCATATCGATGGCAAGGTGAGACAGACGACTTGAACAAGATTCCAAATTATCCTTTTAGAAATCTATAAAAGAGGCCTAAGGTCAGCAATAGATGTCCATAACTGGTTGAGATGTGTAGTTATTGTAGGTAGTGAAATGATTTGTGCGGCTAACCGAGAATCCCCGAGAAGAATCGTCCGTGTACGATTCCCTTACTTCATACCAGGTTAGTTGTATTTTTTCTTTTATGTGCTGTTCTCGTACTACCCACTTGATATGGCTACCGCTATAAGGTATTTATATCTTCATCATTTTCTTCTTAGCCATAGGACATCCACTGCTGAACTTAACTGAACTGCCTTTCCCATTGATCTCCACAAATTTTTTCGTAAATACGTATATTTTCTCATAATTAAAACGGAAGAAAGTTATGTCTTATTTGTATCATCTACCGGCATATCTATCTAAAAGGTTTGGACTCTTTACAACACTAGTGTAAATACTGCTGATGTCCTCTTTAATATACGTTCTCATTTTCTATACGATTCTCCAAGCAGTTAGAGAAACTATATATCTGTAAGAATATTTTTTTAAAACTTAACACATCACATAATAATATACAAAGTTCAATTCAATTATTCTTGACAGATTCAAAACAATTGAAGTCTTTATTTGGTGTAAATAACAAATACAAAAGGCGAAAATATGCTTGCTTACCCAGTGGTTACATAATAATATTTAACCAATTGTTTAATTTATTTATTTAGGGGGTTTTGTCGTTGAACTAACATACCACCTTGTTAAAACATAACGAGTAGAAATGATAATAGATTTTGTTTATATTGTATAGATAATTGACCACTATCTCACTTGATGGTCAGTGACGATGTGCTCGAAGATGTTATCACCTAGTTGCATGCTCAATGGCTCTCAAGGACTGCTCCCTGAACACACTAAGTGTTTGGTGACAGTTATTTTCATATCTTTAAACGATTAAATACTTCACACTAAATACAATGTTTGTTACCTCTGCACGCTCAAGCGGCTACTCCGATTTCGATGAAATTTGGTATGGAGATAGCATAGACCCTTTTTTTTTTTTTCTTTTTACGTGGGCGAAATGCATTTACGCACTTCCGCCTACCGGGAAAGTAGGCGGGGTGTGTCGGGCTCGCTCGAGCATCACCGCTCCCTGGGGGGGGCTCGTGGCCCCCAACCCTAACTGCACCCACAGCAGCCAGGGTCCACTACCGACTAAAACCCACGGTGTCCATCCTGCCGCTAGAACGGAGGGAGCGCGGGGTACATTTGCATACCGCGCCCCCACCACGGCCGTCCGTTTCCGGACCCCTCCAGGGGGGAGGATGGGCCTCCCCCTCGCGACCGTGCCGGGACCAAGAGCACGGCCGCACCACCCCGGGGACCACACAGTGCAAGGAACGCCAGACTTCCCACATCCGACGCTCGTGGTCCCCTGCGATGGGCCAGATGGAGCAGCCCCATCACCAGCCGCTTCGGCCGCCACCCTCCGACGGCGGCTATATCGGCGCCACAGCAGGAGACGAACTGAATCACTCCCGCCGCAGCGCCTCCTCAGCTGCAGCGCCGTCCCACAGCGCCGCTGCCCCCCTCAGTTGCAGTGCTTTGCAGCACCGCAACCTACCGTCTGATGGACCGCTCCTCGTCGGCTTGGCAAGCAAAGCCTATCAGGAGCAGTCCCGGCCAAAATACTATAAACATACATAAATACATGGATATAAATAAACTTACATAGATATGAGAAACGCGAGGCGCCGGACGATGTCTAGTTACGTCTATTTCAGAGGGAATTAGACCAAGAACAGGCAGCACCGCGAGAAGGTAATCGCCAGACTTGCCTTGAGGATCATCACGACCTGCGCTTCCCCCAAGACCGTAACCTCCCTACCCATCACGGGATGAGTAAAGAAGGCCTGGACTTAACCAAAACAAGCAGCGTGAACGCTGCAAGCATAGGCATAGCAACAATTTAATGGATAAACCCAGACCCGCCCAGATAGCATAGACCCTGGATTAACACATAGGCTACTTTTCATCATCATCATCATCAATCATGACCACGCGGGTAAAACCGCGGCGTACTACTAGTATTATAAATGCGAAAGTTTGTGTGTATGTTTGTAACTTCTTCGCGCTCAAACGGCTACACCGATTTCGATAAAATTTGTTATGGAGATATTTTAAGCCCTGGATTAACAAATAGGCTACTTTTATCCCAGAAAAAGTATAGTTTCCGTAGGATAATAGAGGTAGCCGGAAAACCGTAATCCACGCGGGTGAAACCGCGGGATGCTACGAGTACAGAATAAAAGAAATAAAAATAGTCAGAGGTCATACTATTTTGTTTCTAGTTTTATACACAGGAAACGAGTGTAATGGTCAAGATAATGTTTTATTTCTCTGTCGTACTGTTAACATTAATACTTGTCAAAACGTCGTCGGAACGGAAAAGCATTGTAAGACAAATGGTGGACACATTACTCGTATTTGCTGTTTTTGTAGACATAACGGTTGAATATGATAGCTTAAGTTTGTTTACTGTAGACGGGAATAAAGCCTATAATATACATAATATTACCATCCTAACAAAAAGTGTCCAAATTGTTTCAAAAAAGCACTAGCTGTGCCCCGCGGTTCCACCCACGCAGATTACGATTATCCTGCTACCCAATTATTGCCGTTCAGAACCCGTTTAGTTCTTTGCAATAAAAAGTTAAGTAGCTTAAGAGCTGTTTCAACGTCTAAGAAATCTGTTCAGAAAATTGTGTGTGAATCCATTCCGCCGTTTGAGCTCATGGGTACTGGTAATAAACATATTAAGACACACATACATACCATCTTTGAGGAAATAGTAAATGACCATCAAGTCAAATAAACCACATAGGTATATCGTAATACTGTGACGACTAACTATTCTATATAAGAGACGTATAGCGGTTTGAACAAAGCTACACTCCTAAATATATCTGCATTTAAAACTACATGTTTACACTTTACAATACACAAAACAACCATCTAGAGAAGCTTCCATCCGTTGAAGCTGTAAATGTTGGACGATGCAACAGCTTTCGGTTCTTTCAAAAATACATCCAAGCCCACATACGTTATATGGTACCCTAGCCGGCCGAAGGGTATGTAATGTAGCCAGAACTGTTATACTGGCTACATTTATATATACGAGTATAACTACGACATAGTGATCTTACGTAATTTTTTTTCTACGGACTAATTTATTTGCATTTGCAAATAAATTTGGCCTACCTACAAATTTAAACTTAAATTAATTGCCTACTCTGTGTTTCCACATGAATACAATCCGGGTGTCTTCAAGTCACGAGTGAAGGTATGAGGTGTCTTCTAGGTAGGCGTTCTCCGTCGTAGATCGCATCATCGTCTAACATCAGGTGAGATTTTGGTCAAACGCTTACCTATTCTCCATAAAAAAATATTTACAGCTTCTCTTGAGGATTCTTCTTTTTCTATCGAATAAATATTTAAAACTTGAATTTTCTAATCATTGCAGGCACTAAAGAATATAATCAAGTTAAATGTCAAATATTTTGCTTGCTCTAAAGTCTAAACTGTATAGATAGGGCTGTGATTCCATTCAAATTAAGTCCATTGTTCATCCCCTTAAGGACACCGCTGTAATGTGGTACGAACCTAGCCTTGGATCGTCGCCTACTATATAGGGAGAAATAACGGACTCAAGTATCAAAGTTGTCCGTATATAGGCACAGTTATTTGTTCTATGACTATTTGGAGAGAATCTAACCATGAAGAGCTTTTTAAAAAAATAAAATCATTTATGACGTCACAATTATACAACAACACAGCGAATCATGGATTCGATGTAGGAACAGCGATAAAACATTTACTCAAGTTTAATTTTCGTATTTTGAAAACATGAGTGTGAGACTGGCATCCAAAATAGGTTTCCCCGGTTTATGCCTCGAGCTCGTCTGTGAGCTCGGTGTCAGACTGTAACTGTCTTATATCACTCGTCTATGTCTCATATAATTCGTGTTCCATTACGTACGTGAAACAAATGTCATGTAGACACGTACAACTCGTGGTACTATCCGTGCGTATCTTCTAACATCACAGTACGAACGAGCTCGGCGCCACAAGCCTCAACGAGATGGTGATTTTACGATCAATTCTCCGGATCAGTGCCGGATTAAGTCAGCGCGGGGCCTGTAGCAAGGGCGGGTCTGGGTTTATCCATTAAATAGTTGCTATGCCTATGCTTGCGGCGTTCACGCTGCTTGTTTTGGTTAAGTCTAGGCCTTCTTTACTCATCCCGTGATGGGTAGGGAGGTTACGGTCTTGGGGGAAGCGCAGGTCGTGATGATCCTCAAGGCAAGTCTGGCGATTACCTTCTCGCGGTGCTGCCTGTTCTTGGTCTAATTCCTCTGAATTAGACGTAACTAGACATCGTCCGGCGCCTCGCGTGTCTCATATCTATGTAAGTTTATTTATATCCATTTATTTATGTATGTTTATTATATTCAGGCCGGGACTGCTCCCGATAGGCTTTGCTTGCCAAGCCGACGAGGAGCGGTCCACATGACGGTAGGTTGCGGTGCTGCTGCAAGGCACTGCAACTGAGGGGGGCAGCGGCGCCGTGTTGGACGGTGCTGCAGCTGAGGAGGCGCTGCGGCGGGAGTGATTCAGTTCGTCTCCTGCTGTGGCGCCGATATGGCCGCCGTCGGAGGGTGGCGGCCGAAGCGGCTGGCGATGGGGCTGCTCCATCTGGCCCATCGCAGGGGACCACGAGCGTCGGATGTGGGAAGTCTGGCGTTCCTTTCACTGTGTGGTCCCCGGGGTGGTGCGGCCGTGCTCTTGGTCCCGGCACGGTCGCGAGGGTCATCCTCCCCCCTGGAGGGGTCCGGAAACGGACGGCCGTGGTGGGGGCGCGGTATGCAAATGTACCCCGCGCTCCCTCCGTTCTAGCGGCAGGATGGACACCGTGGGTTTTAGTCGGTAGTGGACCCTGGCTGCTGTGGGTGCAGTTAGGGTTGGGGGCCATGAGGCCCCCCAGGGAGCGGTGATGCTCGAGCGAGCCCGACACACCCCGCCTACTTTCCCGGTAGGCGGAAGTGCGTAAATGCATTTTCCCCACGTAAAAAAAAAGTGATCAAGGCAATTTTAAGGTTATGTAAACAACATTGTAAATATATATTTAATTAGCTGTGCCCCGCGGTTTCACCCGCGTGGATTACGGTTTTGCCGCTACCTCAATTATACCACGGGAACCAAACTTTCTTAGGGGAAATCTCAAAATCCTTTCTTAGGGGATGCCTATGTCATAGTAGCTTTATGCATGCAAAATCTCAGCCCGATCGGTTTAAAATTGACAAAGTTTCATACAAACTTTCATCCCATATTTTATCCCCTTGGGGGTAGAATTAATCAAAATCCTTTTTTCGTTACAACATCTACCTGCATCCCAAATTTGAGCCCGATTCGTCCAGTGGTTTGGGCTGTGCGTTGATAGATCACTATATCAGTCAGTCAGTCACCTTTAAGTTTTATATATTGAGATAGAAGCTTGTACAACTGAAGTTTCAGAGCCTCGTGCTTCTTGCTGTTAATTATACTAGCCACATTAGAATTGTACCATAAATTATTGGAATCACAGTCAGAAAGCATTGATGCGCGGGGCCCTCAAATTCGCGAGGCCCGTAGCATTGGCTACTCTTGCTATATGGCTAATCCGCTACTGCTCCGGATATAAGGAAAATACGATCCATATTAATAATGAACGACGCTTGGAGAAATAAATCTGCAATATACAGGATATATGATCGAGAAATATGTGTTCGCTAATTCCGCCTTCGCTTTATCTTGATTACTCGTGATTTTATTTGTATTCTCATATTGTCTTTAGATATCAATTGATCATTGTTTCATGTGAGTATGTAAGAGAAAAGATTTCTCAAATCATAACGAGAATAATGATATGAAGATAGGATATGATTATTAAATTTCATTCAGAGGGGTTGCTGCCTATTTTTGTGTCTTGTTTTATCGATTTCATAAAGAAATTTTATGAAAAGTTGTATATCATCATCATCATCATCTCAGCTATAGGACATCCACAGCTGGACATATGCCTCCAGCATTGATTTCCACAAGGACCTCATCCAGCTCTAACGATCGTAGCGTAGTCAGGTCGTCTGTCCACCTTGTCGGTAGCCGGTGTTTACGTTACGTTAACAGACTACTGTATTTTTTTTTAAGTTTAGTCATATGCCTAATAGCTTTGAATGTTTACGTAATAATAATAATGATATTCGTCAATATAAGTTAAACCAAATACCGTTCAAACATTGTCGTACGACCAACATGACGTCACTATAACGATCAAACATTACACTAACTATAGTTATAATTAATCCGGAGACATTAGACCTTTCACAAACAGAGCGAGACCCGCATAATGCGACAAGTTGCGACAAGTGTTGTCGGGTTTTGTCGCTATTTGTCGTCCTCTATTAGTGGTGTTATGGGATGCTGAGGGCTATTGAGTGAATGGGGAGCGGCATGGTCGCTAATTGCTGTTTGGAAACCTAACCACAGTACGTACAATAAAAATAATAATATGTATATTTTAAACTTAACTTTGCTACCCGTAGTACATCAGATCTCTATTTTTATTCAAGCCGATATAAATATAAAGAGGACGTCAAATTATTTTTTTAATTATATTAGTGACTTGGACATAGAAAGGGCCTAAGCTCGGAGTCTGCGAGATAAAATAGAAATGAGGAGATCTAGAGAGGAACCAAAATTTTCCAGCTGATTTGCAAATTGATGGCAGCGAGCAAGGCATATCACGCAGAACTGTGTTTTCCACCAACCAATTTCATTAATACAAGCAATTCACAATGCAATAGTAATTCAAATGTAATCATAAATAAAGTTAGTATTCCGCTAAAACATTAATTGCACCTCGATTGCATTGTAGATAATTGCATCACGGTAGAAATTAAATCTGTGTAGCTCTTACAATAATTACACTAAAAGTAGAATAGCAAAACTAGCAAAAACGATCTATGAGCAATGTGTTAGTAGAATTGACATTCAGATGAGCAACTTGTTACCTCACTTAATAAAATACCTACCTAGTACCTAAATGCCTAGTACACGATCAATGGGGAAGACCTATGTTCAGTAGTGACATGATGATGACAACAATTAACTTATAGCAATTAAAACTGCTTTATTTGGGTTACTAATATTATTTCACACGCTACATTATTATTATTATAATACTACTTCTGTATATAAATAGAGCGTAGATCACCCGGTCTTTTAGTTTGAAAACATGAGACAAAGTTGTTCGCATTTTCAGCCAGTAAAATAAAGAGATGTATCTACTGCAGCGGTACCTCAAAGCAAATATACATCTCTGAGATCGAAGTTTACTCGTCAAAGAGTTTGATACGAAAGAAAATATCCTCACCTCTTCAATAGTGATATATTCAAGCTAAAGTATATTTATTATTCTGTTATGTCTCTGAGGTATCAATTCTATTAAACACAGTGCTCATAGATTGTTAATGTCGTTTTTGCTAGTAATGCTTTTCTAATTGGAGTACAATTGTGATGGATACACAGATCTAATTCCACAATGCGACCTACGATAAAATCGAGATGCAATCATTGTTATTTTAATAATAATAACGTTTATTGGTATATAACATTGCTACAAACTTAAGTATTTTTTGGCCCCCAAACTAGGTCAACCTGTATTTTGGGGACCTCCTTCCTATATGATACATTTATTAATATCATGTAATTGAATCACGTTATTCAAAAAATTAATTTAACATTTACTACTAACTTTTAAGAACGTATATATCCTAAAACTGTTTAATTTAACTAAGTTTACAATACAAAAATAGTTACCTATTTACAATGCCACGGTAGTGTGTGTGTGTGTGTGCGCGCGTGCGTGAGTTTGAGTGTGAGGAAGCGTGTGGTGTTGGTGTTAGTGTGAGATTATATACATATGCGGGTGTGTTTGTGTGTGTGCAAGTTATTTTGCCCTACTAACATTTAAATTACTATTGCGTTGCTTATGAATTGCTTGTCCCAGCGAAGTGAAGTGATGATAGCTCAGCGGTGGGAGCGTCGGCTGTCATACTGACGGATACTGGTTCGATCCCCAACAACGGCTTGAGCTTCCGGTGAAGGCAACACCGATATCAAATTCCCAGGGTACTTTCGAGTACCCGCCTGGGTAGCTGCCACCCTCAAATTTGAAAATCTGTCACCTAACACATAGTGTGTTCAGGCAGTACTTGAGAGTCAGTAAGCAATCTAGGCCTAGCGTAATAACATCTTCGACCACATACAACGAAGACCCGGGACATCCCTACCGGCATTTGAATTACAGCTCATATACCAGAACAATTGAATACGGAATTTGTATGATCTGCGACCAAAACCTAGGGCTCCGGAGACCAATAGTCATGTCACTGACCACAGCAACAGTCATATTATGATAGAATAATATGGACAAATATTATATGGGTGTTTTTTTAAGATAACGATAGAAGTCAGGCTTCATTTGATATCTTTATTTATAATATTGAATACGTACATAATACAAGGGAAAACTTACCCATTAAAACTGTCAGTATGACATTAGTCTCGTCAGCATCAAACTGATTGTCATTTGAGAGCACTTTTATACTACGGAACTGTATAAAATACCTTACTTAAGACAACTTGGAAAATGAAAAGGAATATTATCCTACATCCTACTACCTACTAATACTATAAAGGCGAAAGATTGTTTGTATGTTTGTTACTTCTTCACGCTCAAATGGCTGCACCGACTTAGATGAAATTTGGTATGTAGGTACTTCCGGTCCCGTAATAACACATACTTAGGCTACTTTTCATCATAGTCAATCATCACCACACAGGTAAGACTGCGGAACGCAGGTAGTATTAAATAATATCAACAGGTATTTATTATAGAATTTTATCTCATTATTGGCTGTAGGTTTAGATAAATTATTCAACAGTATATTAAATTGAGAGCTGTAAATTTTATGTAATAAATAAAGAAATTATGGACTCTACTAACGCGAAATTCCAGAATACTGTAATTTATATAAACCCAACAAACAAAAATAAACGAAAACTAAACATATTTTTCGATAACCGCCCACTATACTCATTGAAAGAATTTGCTGAAATGCGTTTCCAAGAATATTCTTCATCATAACCTAGCCGAAGGCCTTGAAACCTATCCAGCTTCAAGGTTGGCCGGATATTCGGTATCGGGCAAAACATCTATCCGTTTCATCTATAGTAGCCCCTGAACTAAACTCTAGCTTCATACGCTAGAAAAAAGCGTATGCCGGGCGTATGCAGAGCCATTACCATACCGATACATTTACATAGACTACTTGCCTTGACTTTGTCTCACAGGAATTACAGTGCTGTAAAATGCAGAATGTCGTCAGCTGTATAATTGAGATGCCGCTGATATATTCAGTATACACTGTTTTTCAGTCTTATAGTGCAAGCCCGATATTATGTATTGTAAAGGTAGGTTAGATGTAATGTTTTTGGGAGTATTTAGAATAGAATGGAATATATTTATTTCATTTAATTACATTAACCCATAGATGAATAAAAGTTTTTTATGTTATCCTTAAAACGAAGACCAAGAAAAATTTTGTTATGATTTTTTTTTATAACTATTTGTAATATTAATTTGTTATAAACCTAACTTTTGCTGTCACTAACTACTCTGATCTGTGTAGGAAGGTGTAGGTGAATCTTGTGATGTGTGTTGAATAACTTTTAGCGCTTCACCGGCAGCAGCACGCTCGCTTCGCTCGCACGGCTCGCGTGTTTCTTTCTCGAAGTTTCAACCTAACCTAACCTAGTGATCTTTGTTATGACCTATATCAATGAAACTTTAAGAAAAATATTTTTTCCTTAGCGTCCCAGAAAAGGAGCCACATATTTCATACTAGCTGCGCCCCGCGGTTGTACCCGCATGGTGATAAAAATCGATGATAATGGTGATGATGAAAATAAGCCTATGTGTTGTAAACCAGGGTATAAGCTATCTCCATACCAAATATCATCGAAATCTGTGAGGCCTTAATTACAACTATTTCGAACATAATGACAACAACAAGTTATCTAAATAAGAAAACACATAATCTAAAAATTTGTGTAGCAAGGAGAATGCTATCGTAAATATTCCCCTTTGCTTCAATCTAGTTGGTAAGTATAAGACGAATCATTGTATCACATAGCAAATTGTAGAAATGTATGATATAGATCAGAAAAAAACTATCTGGTAGCAGTAAGCAAAAAATAAACAACTGTCTATCCTGCGTGAGTGCGAGACGGGCCGTTACGACTAACGCACCGTACTCAAGATCCTGATGAAGGCTTCCGGAAGAAGCCGAAACAATTGTCGATCGCGATATCGTCTACGCGTAAGTACCACGTTATACCCGTAAAAACAGTGTAAAGTAATTATGAAAGTGAGTTTTAATATTATTAACTGTCTATCCGTTTACAATTCCACACATAGTAACATTTACATACACTCGCTTTGCCCTAAAGTGCAATAAAATGCAGAATACCCCTTCCTGTACAATTGAGATGCTACTGTTGTTAACGCGCTGTTGTTGTCTTTGTGAGATTTTGTCTCTTGTTTTATTTATGAGGAAGTGAACAGGACGAGAGATAGAGGGACATTTGCAAGTGCAATCGTCTGACGACTACCTCATTTTGCGAGAGACATCCATTTCAATATTTATGTATATCTGTTATTATTTCAACACTCTATTTCGGAAGAGACATCTACATTTGCTCTAGTGCGTTCGTGATTTCAGAGACTGTGTCAGAGATGAGTTTCGACTGAAAAAAATCCATTGAAGGAGTAATCCTAGTGTCTCGCTGAGACGAATGTCATTCCTTACATTATTAGTCACAGTAGTTATTAGCCACATCACTTTTGTTATTTTTATTTTGTTATATCTGTTTTTTATTATTTATAAATCTCTTTTGTATTATCTTCTTGTTCTTCTTCTTCTTCTTCGTGATTTTAATGACTTTATTGGTCAAAAAAGGTGAGCACCAAAACGTAACTTTAAGTAATCATCAGCACTGCTTTTTGTCTACACAAATCGAATCGACTGGCTACTCGTAGGATAAAAACAGATTGTTGAGTTCAATGAGCTTTTGTTATTTAGATAATGGGTTGAAATATTTACACACTTTTCACATTTACTGTACCGAAGGGACCTGGACACTAACAATCACATCACACAAACATCCTAGACCAGAGAACAAAATATCTATACTCATTACAGAATCGTTTGCCTCGGCTGGAACCAGGGGGTCATTTACATATGCATTACATAGGCTAAAAATATTGATTTGACTATTGCTATAGCTTTAGACTTTCTTTCCGTCTTTTCCAACCTAAGAAGCTTCAACAATTGATTAATTGTTAATAAATCAATTTTATAATAAGTTTATTAATAAACAATTAATTGTTGATCACCGCAGAATAAGTTCGGGGAAATTCCGCTTCGATTAAACACTAATAATATCCTAATTTAGGAATATTTATCTTATTATTCCAGCATATCTACGTTCACAATGTGCTTATCCAATTAATATTACAATAGCGGGCCGATATCCGAATCAATTGTGTAAATATTGCCGCACGTTATCAGGTTTAATATAATATTTTCCTGCTATTCGCACATAAGCCTTATGGCTTATAAGGCCATACCTCGTATTAAGATTTCATTAGCCTGACGATATCGTAAAATCGGTATTTTACTCTTTATCGGAGAATACAAGCTGCGACCACATATTTTAAGAGCATTTTTTTTTAAATATCGTGTTTTATAACTGTTGTATGGAATAAATGTTACGTTATTCATGAAAGAAAAATTTAATTTTTTTTAATGTACTTTTCGATGTACCGTATGTACTAATAACAAATGCGTTGAAAGTCAAGTAGAATAAATATTTGGGGAACAAGTTTCAGCGACGGATGAAAAATTATTTTTGTGAAAACACAGGCTCTTTTTTTGGATGATTTTAAAATTCTGATTATGCTTTTAGAGGGACTACTAGCTGTTGCTTAATCACTATGTTATGAAGATTAACTTTAATTGTTATATCTGGAATTATCCAAATTATGAATTATAATTTAATTTAATTTTATGAATAATTATCTAAATATAATCTGATTTATATTTATTTTTTATTTTTATTTTATTTTATTTTCATAGGAAAACTTACAGCCTAAAATTAAATCTATGTACATACAACTTAGGTTTGACTGGGCCAATTACAAGTTTTCGCCTTTAAACTTAAATTAGGAAAACTAAACATAAAACATTCTCTCTCTCAACAACAAAAATTCTAACAATCCATTTAAGAAATAATTTTAAATTAAGAAAAAAATAACATATTTAACATTGGAATTAATAGGTGATGTGTACATTGCTTAGAGACTAAAAAAATCGGATGATAAAGCATGACCAATCGAACGTAAGCTTCCGGTAAAGATATCAATTTCCTTATTGCATTTGAGGAATTCGTTTATCATAGCGGGGGTTCTGCAGAAGAAAGTATTTTGTTTGTACTTAGTCTTCGCGGGGGGTACAGCTAAGACAGGAGTATGGCGCGAGTTGAAAGTTGGAGTTCGAAGACAGATTTTGCCGAGTAATTCCGCACTATCAACTTGTGAACTTAGAACTTTTAAATAGTATGTAATGTCTGCAATTTTACGTCGTGTTTGAAGCGGTAGAAAGTGGTGCCGCTTACATCGCTCTTCGTAGCCATCATAGTAACATCGTGAGCGGTGTTCTAGGAGTTTTAGAAACTTCATCTGAATTCTTTCAATGCGTTTGATATGACACTCGAAGTGAGGGCTCCAGACTTGCGAGCAGTATTCTAGGATACTACGAACGTATGCACAGTAAAGAATCTTGAGTGTTTTGATATTGTTGAATGGTGTAGACACTCGCATAATAAAACCAAGAGCCTTGAGGGCTTTATTAACAATAACATCGATATGTTGAACATATGTAAGCTTAGAGTCCTGCATTATACCAAGATCTCTTATGGTATCGATACGTGCTATTATTTTGTTTTTCATTGCGTAGTTGAAATAAACGTTAGTTAGTTTTCTCGAAAAGGTAACAACGAAACACTTGTCTACGTTTAAATCCAATTTGTTTAAAGAGCAGTAGTCACTGAATCTGTCTAGGTCAGCTTGTAAGTTGATGCAGTCTATAGGAGACGTTATATGCTTTAGAACTTTCGTATCATCAGCAAATAAGTAAAATTCAGAGTGGATAAAACAAGAGTTAATGTCGTTGATAAATATTACAAAAAGCAGTGGCGCTAGTTGTGAGCCTTGGGGAATCCCGGATGGGATTTCTATGCACGTTGATCTAAACCCGTTGAGAACAACAGCTTGAGTTCGGCGCTCAATATAAGAGGTATACCATCTGAAGAGGTCTCCGTGAATACCCATTGCTTGGAGCTTGCTCAAAAGTATATTGTAATCCAGCCTGTCGAAGGCCTTACTGAAATCAGTGAAAATGCCGTCCACTTGAGAGCCCGAAGCCATCTGATCGATGATGAAATCGTTCGTAAGGATTAGATTCGAGGTCGTGGATCTGCCTCTAATGAAACCGTGCTGCTGTGGAATGAGTGAGGACTTAATGGCTGCATATGTTTGTTGATAGACGATCTTTTCTAATATTTTGGCGAAGATACATAACTTTGAGATGGGGCGGTAGTTTATGACATTCGATTTAGAACCCTTCTTGTGAATAGGTGATACCAGAGCAGATTTCCACAAGGAGGGAACTACTCCTTCAGTTATCGATCTAGTAAAAATGACACCCAGTGGCAAAGTTAAACTACGTGAACATTTTACAATGAAGACTGGCGGAATTTCGTCGGGTCCAGCTGATTTATTTATGTTGAGAGATTTTAAGTTTCTTTCCAGGTTATCAAACGAAATTTCGATAGAACCTAGTCCGACCGTATTGCCAGAATACTGATTACTGTGGTTTACAATCGAAGTCGAAAGACCAGTAGGATCGGGGTGGAGAAACGAGGACTTGAAGAAACTTGAAAATAATTCGCAGATATCGTCCCCTGTATTAGCAGATTGAGTACCATACGTCATGGTTGAAGGAACTGATGAGCTTTTCGTTTTACTTTTTACAAAAGACCAGAATAATTTGGACGAGGAAGCTGAAATTGAGCTCTCTAACCTGCTAATATACGCATTGAAACATATACGTTCATAGGCTTTCGCACGGTCCCGCAGTAAGGAGAAAGCCACATAATCAGACTTGTTCCCATATGTTCTGTACTTACGGATATGTTTATATTTTTCAGCTAACATTTTTTTGAGACAGTTATTAAACCAAGGTGGATGCTTAGTCTGGATAGTGATAGTTCTACAACGAATATATTTGTCTCTTAATTTATATAAGATGCTATAGAAGTGGTCGAGGGCATTGTCGAGTGGTCCGTGAGATAGTACTAACCGCCAGTCGATCGAATCCAATTCGTTACATAAGTCATCATAATTTCCAGATTCATAATAATATTTGAGCCTTGGCATGGTAGGGCAGCATTGACTTGCGAGGATATCTAGTTCTACTAGGAGTGAGGGGTGATGGCGGTCTTCACACACAAGCCAGTCTACGCAGTTGTTGATATATAATGGCATATTTGAAAATATCAGGTCAAGAATACGATTATTAGAGTTTTTAACAGAGTTAAATTGCGTAAGGTTACATAAGGTATCAAAGAAATGTGTAATTAATTCACCGGATATATTAGATGGGACCAATGATGGGTCATCGCTGCGTGATGACCATTGGATATGTGGCAGATTGAAGTCACCGACAACCAGGTACAAGTCTTCTGAGTTGTGAATAAAAATATCTTGCAATTTATCAGCAAAATGTCCCAACTGAGTTAATGCATTTGCAGACTCGCCTTGACTACATATATATGCGCAGCAGATGTTTATCTTTATCGGCCCACCACTACCCCTACTAGCGATGGTTAAGGTGATCCATATATCTTCAGCTGGTGAGCACCAGAGGGAGTTATCGACAGCAGCTAGTTCACGCTTCACTGCTATGAGGACGCCACCCCCCCGCCCTTGGGAGGTGAGCGCGTAGTCACGATCCCGCCTAAATACTATGTAGGAATCGTCGAACAGTTCCTCGGATTTTATACCGGATAAAAGCCATGTCTCTGTCAAACATATGATGTCATAATTGTTCAATTGAAGATTTCTATAGAAGTCCCCAACTTTGGTGCAGAGGCCCCTGACGTTCTGGTAGAACAGTTTTAACTTGTTCATTTTTGATGTGCATAATTTAGAACGTAGTAGAAATTTGTACTATAATGTATGCTTATAGAACAAAAATATGTATGCATACTAAAGTATGTGCATATAAGGTAAGCCGAGTTCAAACGTAATATGGTAATTGGTACCGGTATGTAATGTATGACTATAGTATATAAAATGTTACTAAGAAATTTATATATGAGGTTACGAATATTGGGAACTGCTAAGTTTAATAAATTACGTATCAAACGTAATGTGTAAAACAAAATAAATGTTAGGCGCGTATTTAATAGTCTGTTATACGAGCCTTGCCTATATGTATTCTTTATGAGGGCCTTATATATAGTAAACACCGAACTATAATGGTAACCGCACGTGTTCGATCGAATTCTATACAATACGCTATCCATTAAAGTTGTCAATGCTAGATAAGGGAACACAGTATACGCAGATCTTGCCGAGCTATGACAGAGATTAACTGTCGAAAGAATAGCGATGTAACCGGCGTCGACTACAGTGAGTTTATACTCGTAATAGGAAGATATTCGTAACTTGGTATAAGTAGGAGTTAATTGTGGGATCTTGTATCCGAGTAGACTACTCATATATTTGAGCGGATGTGTAAAATTTGCCGGGAAAAATGCGAAGGTATAGATTATTGTTAATATTGTGAAGCGGTAAGTGGCGTGATAAAGAAGCGGTAGTTTAAGAGAGGTTGAATGAACTCGTAGGTTGACTAGTTTATGCTTTTGCGATGTCAGTGTACGCGGTGGGCAGGACAATATATATATATATATTTTGTTGTTTTGATAACCGGCACTGTCCCTTTCCAATATTTTGGGATGGGCAGTGTTCGGATAATAAATGTAGTTTTTTGTGGATATAGTAATGTGACGGAATAGTATAGTGTCGCTTATTAAACTGGACGTAAGGATATATCTCAGTGCGTGAACTTCACAAGCTGAAAGTAATATATATATATAATGCAATAAAGTTTTGAATTTGAGTTTGAGTATAGAATAAGGAAAACGAATAAATGGGCTTCGGTACTTACGTTCGGTATGGTCTGCGCACAGCACACTTGAGGAGTGTAAGCTAGTATTATAATAGTTATAATTTAGATTGAGAGAGCGAGACAATAAGAGTAAAAGATGAGAAGAGAATAATGTTAAGGGAATACACCCTGATAAGAACAAGAATGAGGTCAACGTAATTTTTTTAAGTCTTCTTCCGACCTCAGTGTCAAAATTGGCGAAGTTGTGTCCTTCCTCAACATTATCTTGCATTGTTTCACCCAGATGAACTGGTAGTGGTTCTCCTTTGCGGCGGCCTTTGCTTTGGAGAGAAGTTGCTTGTTGGCGGGAGTTAGGTGGTCGTTTACATATATTCTTGAGCCATCCTGGTATCCTAGGTCTGTGGCACAAAGACCCTTTAGGCTGCGCACCGCAGATACAAAATTTTCTTTCAGGTACCTGTTAGTGAAGCATCTTATGATTGGCTTAGGAGCGTCCTTAGCACGGGTTTGAACTCGCGATATGAAGGAGATGTCACTGTTACTGACCGGGACGCCTGCTTTGCTTCCAATTTTCTTTAAAATCTCGAATAGGTTTTCATTGTTGCTCAAGGGTAGTCCTTTTATTTCGACGTTGCATAACCGGGACCGCTGGTCTCTGTCGTTGAGGCTATGTTCGATGGCAGTTATTGATTGCTTGAGGCATGAGACTTCGTTGGAGACCTTTTCTACCTTGACGAGTCTGCCTTCCAAGTTTTTCACCTTGTCGGACAAATCTTTCATCCAGGAGTGTGCCGTTTCGACTGATGTTTTTATATCACTTAGTTCCGCTCTAAGTTCCTGGATACTGGCAACCAAACTGTCGATCGGCTTTAGTTTTATTGTCAGCTTTTCGATGGCCGCCATAATGCTGTGTGTATCGGGCGGCGGCGTTTGATTAGATGGCGACGACGCGGGTCCAGCTTTGCATAGGGTACATCTCCACGATGCCTTCCTTTCGGCACCCATTTTTCTATAAGCGGTTTCCGAAACTCCAGCACATTGGTAATCGTAGTGACGCGAACATGATGCACACAGTACGCCATCACTGAGCTTGCTCGAGCATTTACCACAATTAAACATAGCGAGATATTGTTTTAACACTTGTTACACTGATACTCTTCTGCTTATGAAAGGGATGTACGTAGGTACAGTTTAGTTTACTAGAAATATTATTGTGATCGCACCGCTGTTAGATCCGTAATAAGGGGGAAACGCAGTAATCGCGTGCGCGTACGAGTAATACGTGCTCGCGGCGGGGGCGCGCGGCGCGGAATTAGTTTTAATAATTTACTATATGTAAAAAAATATCGTTGTATTGATGATCTTAAAGAATAGCTCAAATAAATCGAAGTATTTTTATGGTTATTTAGTTTTGATATCTGTCTTTCCAAAGTAGTTTTATTTACTATTACAGCAGTCAGTAAGACGATGTCAGTGACGATGGGCCTCAAACTAGGCTATGCTTGTAGTTTGGGTTAGGTTACTTATACTGAACTTACCAGCATGGAAGTTACGCGAACTACTATCTTTGCACCGTTTTATCTTTAACGGGGCGGGGGCGACTTGTACGTTTCTATCTTGCTTTAGATACTTTAGATACACCCGCATCGCAAACTAACCTGCTGATAAAACTCATCCCGAACTAGCAAAGCTAACAAAACTGGTATCTGAACTTGTTGGGAATTAAATTCGAGCCTGACTACCACGTTTGTATTATCAACTTGCTTAGTACTCTAGGTCATTTAATTAATCCTACTAAATACTAATAATATAAATGCGAAAGTTTGTGAGTATGGATGTATGTTTGTTACTCCTTCACGCCTAAACGGCTCGATGAATTTAAAAGTGATTTATGGAGATGTATGGAGATAACTTATACCCAGGATTAACACATAGGTTTATTGTCATTATCACCCTTTTTTATCACCGAGCGGCTAAAATGGATTTGGATAAAATTTGTAATGTAGATACTTCAGGTCCCGGAATAACACAAACGCTACTTTTAATCATCATCAATCATCAATCATCACCACGCGGGTAAAGCCACTGGGCGTAGATATAGTTAAGAATAATGAGGTTTCGGGTTCACGTTATAATTGTGGTCATTTACAAAAATCGTGCAGTTCAGTGATATACTGATATCACTTATATTAAAAATACCCTATCGTAAGCGTACGACGGGTAGTTTTAATATAACTTTTTACCTTGTATACCGAGAAGGGGTCCGGAAATCGAACTACCACCGCGACAGCGGCCGCGGAGGAGCGCGCAAGCGTATCCGTGGCGCGCCGTCGGTTTTAGGCGCTGGGACGCAACAATGGGGTTATCAGCTTGGGCAACTCCATCATAACCACCCCTGTTCCTCACGGGAAGGGGTGATTTTGCAGTGATTTTCCACGTTAAAGAGGGAAGCTTTAATTAGGTTAATTCGAACCCAGGTACGCACTCGATATAGTACAAAACAAAGTCCTCGTTGAAAATTCCTTTATACGAACTTATTAAATAGCGGAAACATCAAATAAAATAGTAGCGTGTGACAAGAATATCCGAAATGAAATTTTAAGCCTATCATTGAGATGGCTATGCTTGTACAAACAAGCATAGGCATCTCAATATTTTTCCCACTAATGGGGCTAGGTCTATCCTCTCAGAGAGGAGAGAGGAGGGTTGGCCATAAGGCATCAAGCTGCCCAATGCGCACGTAGGCTTTTGTAGGCACAAAAGCAAAATTCCTTCATTTTTATCCGACTTTAAAGAACGGAGGAAGTTCTCCATTCGATCCATTAAAAAAAAAATTAGTTATGGTGCTGTTTAAAACATTTATTGTGAAAGCAACCATGTGCATAGTACTTACTCAAAATGTCACAAAGGTTTTAAAGCAAGTAATAGCGCTCTATTTACGTTTTCGCGCAGAAATGTGTATTCGGAATTCGTCTTTTGCAAGAACTGAAAATCGGCAATTTCACGTTGCATGGTTTGAGATAAAAGCTTTCTTGTGTCATAACTCCTGCTGAGAGCGTACTTATATCGGATATTGAGTTGGAAACGATCGGAAACGAACGAATAAGTTGGCAGGCGTACATGCTGCTAAAAATGGTAGATATTAGAAATGGTAAGGTCTAGAATGAATCTAGAGGAACGGGGAAGGGGGGGCGTCCATTACTTATACTCTATTAAGTTATTATTATGCGCACACCAATAAACCATTAGACCGTTTGTTTTTGTGTATAATATGTGGCAACAAAACAGACGGGCCGCCATGTTTAACGATCATCGTCGCTTAAGTCTCTTAAGTTAATCTCTCTTAACTATCTAACTGTAGGGGAATTAAGATACGTTGCCAATCCTTTTAAAGACTCAGTTCAGTTCAGTTTATTTATTCAATGTAGGTACAAAAGTACACTTATGAATGTCACTTTACAATATTAAAAGTAATCAAACTATGTAATAACTTAGGATATAGTAAAAATATTATTAAATTATTTACTTAAAGTAAGTTTAGTTAGTTTAGGGAAGCTTTTATCTTTTAAAAAATCGTCAACTGAGTAATATGCCTTTTGTAATAATAGTTCCTTGAGAAATTTCTTAAACATTGCATTATTTAGATTTTTTAACCATTCAGGTGCTAAGTTATAGAATTTAATACAATTTATATGAAATGTTTTTCCGGTTTTGACCAGTCTTGATGACGGGACTATAAAGTGATCTTTTCTTCTAGTTTTTCTTTTATTGCTGTTATCAGTCATTTTAAAATATAGTAAATTTTTGCGTGCGTTTAAAAATATGTATAAGCTGGGTAAGGTAAGAATTTTGATTTTAGTAAAAGCTTCCCTAAGCGTTTCACGACGACCTAGTCTGTATATCGCTCGCACAGCCCTTTTTTGCAAGATAAATATGCTATTTACGAGTACATTTGCAGCATTACCCCAAAGTAGTAAGCCGTATGACATGATGGAGTGAAAATAACTAAAATATACAATTCTGGACGTTTTTTCATTTGAGATTTCTCTTATTTTTCGAACCGCATACACAGCTGCGCTTAACCTTCCTGACAATTCTTTTATGTACGCTTCCCATTGGAGCTTACTATCGATAGTGAGGCCTAAAAATTTTGTGGTAGAGGTCAAGTTAAGTTGATTATCATTTATATGTATGCCAGGTAAGTTTGTATTATTTGTCAAAGTAAATTTAATACAATTAGTCTTTTTAGTGTTTAACGCCAAATTATTTACACTAAACCAGTTATATATACATCTAAGAGATTCGTTTACAGTAACAATGTCTACGTTTTTCCTATTAAGTTTGAATAACAGAGATGTGTCATCAGCGAACAAAGTAATTTCGCAATGCTTGCGCGCTAGAAAGGGTAAGTCGTTGATGTATACTAAAAATAGAAAAGGGCCCAGAACAGATCCCTGTGGCACACCAATAGACACTTCGCATACCTTTGACAGGACTCCATTTATGTCAACATTTTGAGTTCGATTTTGAAGATATGAATTAATCATTTCTAGTGCATTGTCACAAACCCCATAATGATTCAGTTTAGCTAATAGAATGTCATGCTTTACGCAATCGAATGCTTTCGACAGATCGCAAAATATTCCTAGGGCATCACATCGAGCCTCCATAGCTTCATAAATATTTATTATTAGATTAGAGGCGGCATCAATAGTAGAGCAACCTTTTGAAAAACCAAATTGATTTTTGAATAACAAATTGTTTAAGTTGAAGAAAGTAGACAGTTGGTTAAGCATTATCTTTTCATATATTTTACTAAGAGCAGGAAGCAAAGATATCGGCCTGTAGTTTGTAGGATCTTTTTTACTACCGCTTTTGAATAACGGGATAATTTTACTGTTTTTCATCAGATCGGGAAACACATTACTTTTTATGCAGCTGTTAAAAATATGAGCCATGTATGGAGCTAAGATATCTATAACTTCAGCTATAAAATGAACCGACAGCCCCCAAATATCTTCAGACTTTTTAGCTTTAATAGATTTGAAAGTTTTTATAACAACAGAGGTAGTTATCTCATGAAATGTAAAAACATTAGTTACTTTGTCTATGTTACTAGATATCAATTGTACGGCTTCTCCACAATTTGTAGCCAAATGTTTAGTAGTCTTATATGGAATGCCGCTGAAAAAATTGACGAATTCGTTGGCAATAGCTTGTTTATCCGTGATTATCTTATTATTAATTTCTAATTTAAATTCCGTATCATGCCTATTAGTTTTACCAGTTTCTGTTTTTATTATGGACCAGATAGTTTTAGAAGAATAATTAGAGGCTTTTAATTTATTTGTGATGTATAACGCTTTGGCATTTTTACAGACCTTTTTAAAAGTTTTACTGTAGCAGCGAACATAGTTAATTATCCGTTCATTGGTACTCCCCGATTTTTCCTCATATAGTTCATACAACCTGTCTCTACTGATTTTGATGCCTTTAGTGGCCCACTGATTGAAAACAATTTTATCTGTAACTTTCTTTGTAATGAGAGGAAAAACGGAATTATAATTGCGTAATATAATTTGAACAAGTTTGCTGTAGCCATCATTCGCACCAATATTAGGGCTGAATTCACATAAAAGATCAGTATTTATATTTTCCTTAAAGAGGTTTATCTTATGTGCTGTCATATGCCTTTTCTGCAGAGTTACTTTCGGAAAAGTCTTATTTAGAGGAATAGTGATACACTGACCGGTATGGTCTGAAGTTAAACACTTAAAAATAGATTTATACAATACAAAACTACATTCACAAAAAATATTGTCTATACAACTAGCAGTGGAGTCTGTAATACGAGTGGGTTTATCAAATTGAGGAAATAATCTATAGCTGTCAAAGAGTGCAAGTAGGTTCATTTTTTTTGTCGACTCTTCTAAAAGGTCCGTATTGAAATCGCCAGCTACTATGACAGGTTTTGACTTGGAACAAAGTTTGCCTAAAACTTTGTCAGTTACTTTTTCAAATATTTTACTATCGCTTTTTGGCGGTCTATACAGTGCCACAATTACGTATCTCTCAAGTTCTACACAAGATACTTCAGCGTGACATTCCGAGGATAAAAGTGTTATATCTTCCCTACTCTTTGCTTTTAATGATTTTTTAACTACTATCGATGTGCCACCCTGGGTGGTCTGTTTTCTACAAAAACTATTAACAATATGATAGTTCTCAAAATTCGGAAGTAGCTGGTGAACTTTCAAGAAGGTCTCGGTCAAACATAAAATATCTACATTAAATTTATCTAAGAACAAACCTATTTCGAGTTCCTTGTTTCCCAGACCTCCCTGAATATTCTGATGTACTATACAAATACTGTGTCTACCGGTGTGAGGCCTAAAAAATCATCCGTTTTGAGCGGCAAGCATTGCTCCACATTTACAAATTCTGCTACAGGGTTTTCATTTGGAACGACAGAGCTTTGGCACGCGATACTAACTACCGTTTTACAATTCCATATAGGTGAGTCTAGATTATACAGAATTATGTCACAAAGTTTTCGACGTAACGAATTCTTATGCTTCACATTAAGTTCTGTCACGTTGAAGATTTTATTCACGTCAATCACATGTAGATTAGTTCTTAGAGAAGCCAAATTGTATAGGTCACAATTAAGTTTATATATATACTGGTTATAGCTTTGCGAGTTCAAGCTTGCATAAGGTAGAGAGTAGATGACTATTTTCGATGTTATGCTAAGGACATCTAGAATCTTAAGACACTCCATAAATTTATTGCGGGGTATGTAACATTTTTCACCTGTAACTAATATGTAAGTGTCATTAGGAGACAACTCGACTGCAGAGTTCAGTGACGCAACGATCTTTGAGAAAGAGGATCCTGGTGTGCACTGATTAATAATATTTCTCGACGTTCTATTGCGCAGTCGACTACCTAATCCAACTCCTATCCCATCTGAAAAAACACATATGCGATTATCTTCGTTTTTTGATTTCCCAATTGATTGCTGGGGTAGATAATCTGAAATTTCAAGTTCCTCTTCAATTGTCAATAATTTTCGATCTCGCATACTATGCAACATAGCCGTGTCATTATCGCTTACAGTAGTCACATTTAATTTCCTATTATTTATAAAGTCTTCAAGTTGATTTAATTTATTTTCGACAAACAAAAGGGTATCCATTGATTTATCTCTCCGTTGTAAGTCTCCATGGAACTTATTTAGTGTTTCCAGCAATTCGTTATTCAATTTTTGTTGAGACTCGATTATTGTATTACGCTTACTAAGTTCACCTGTTAGTAAGGCATACTCATGAGAGAGTAGTTCCTTACTCAGTTTCTCTGAAATACTCTGGTTTGCAGAAGTAGCAACGCTAACGTCATTTGTCAATTGAATATACATCTTCAACTTTTCTTTAAGAGATTTTATTTTTTTGTTTAACTTAGTAATGATCTTCGTAAGTTTGTTTATTGACTTTTTCCTGTTGCCGGATTTTTTTGTGGGAAGAAGATTCATCGTTTGTTTTTTACGTTTATTGCTGTCATTATTAGTTAGAGATTTTGCTGACTCAACTAAGAGAGCACTATATTTAGACTGCAAAATATTATATTTATTAACCATTACTCGTAACTCATCTTTCAGAGGATTTAAGTTTTTCATCAATTCTTTTTCATATTCTTCGTTAATATCCTCTAGCTCTTTGATTTTCACTTCTAAACTAAGTTTTTCGGACTCTTGTTCAATTTTTGTACTTTCAAATTTAGAGATAGTTTTCTTCAAACTAATATTCTGTTTACACATATTCTCGAACTCGTGTGAGCTGCTGTCATGTTCATCTGTTAACTTAATAATTAATTTTTCTTTTGCAGTTACGTCTGATTTGAGTACTTTTATAGTTTTCTCATACTCTTTTACAATAATTTCTAGATCACTTTCTTTGTTTTCTGTTGGAGCTTGGGTTAGTAAAGAAGCAGATTTGGCTTTTGCCCGACGAGTACTCATATTTATAAATTAATTTAGTAATTTTCACAAAATGTAGTTTCTTAAGTTCTCTCTTTCTTCTTTAGTCTTCAGCTTAAAATGCGTTATAATCCGCCCATCTCGATGCCATAGACAAGTATGTATAGATGTCAAAAAGAAAATGAAATAAAAAAGTGCAAAAAGTGTTACTCAGTTACGATGTTTTCGAACCCGCGTAGCTATCGTTCTACCGATATTAAGACCATGTCTCTGACGGCCACGCCACGGGTGTAGTTGAAATGAAGCGCGAAATTGGAGATTGCTTGTATATTTGATGTTCGTGTTGCGTAGAATTTAACAGTTGAGGGTCCAAAGTTCAAACATGTAATTTGAATTGGTGTAGCAGCGATATTATCGTTGAGTTGATGATTAGTGATAATATTTTCGTGAATATCACTGATCCAGGTTATTTTTTCACTATATTTCACTGCGGTACTCTTGTATGACTAAAGTATAATGTTGTTCAGCTAATTTATCAATCTAAATATTGTTTTTAGCACTTGATTTCGATCACTTATGTATAGCTTCAAATTTTTGGTCACCACATATTAATACACCAAGATAACATTCACACTACTGGGTTGGAGCACTGTGACCACTTTTACGTAAGTTTTATGTTTAATATCGCACACAATAATTTTTAAAACATTTTTGAATACGGAGCTAATGTTGCACCTGGCAGCGCCCTCTGGAGAATGATGAGACTCATTCTTCTGCTACGGATCTTTAATCTTATAGAAAACTGATGTTTGTAATTGTTATGTAGATATTTATCCTACAGCCAGTGATGGTATGACCGTAGGGTTATTTTTTTTCTACAAGGAAAATTAAAAATTAGCTAAAAGATCCAATGGCAGTGGACCGCTAAGGCAGGCAAACATTTTGGAAAAAGACATTTTCCAAAATGTTTGCCATGCGTATTATTTCTGGTAGCGTAAGTATTTTGCGAGGGGACATAACAGAAAAAGTGGTTTTTAAATTGATAAAATTTGTTGATACTTTATAAAAAAAAATATACTTACTTCTTTTGCTGCCAAGAACACAATATTCAGTGGAAGCTATTACCTAAAATATACTATAGGCTCTATAACCAGTCACCGAAAAAATATATTATGCATATCACACTTATTATTGCTATCAAAATCGCGTCTGTTCAGACTGCATTAAATAGCCTTTAGAATGCTAGCCAAGTGCAATTTTGAAATTATATCTGCTGCTGAAATAGTCTCAACACCTGTGTTTCAGCGCGTTCAACGCCGTGCGTCAATTCAGAGTCAAACTTTCGCCTTGGTTGATGGGTGATATAAGCAGAAAGCAAGTAATAACTCCACATAGATTTTGTTCTCGACATGTTCCACACTACAAGTTTGCACGTTTGATAGTTAAAGTCGCGTCACCGTACCGCTAACTTGTGTATTATTTGTACAGGTGGAATGTGTTCGGAATCAAACTGAAAGAGATAATCTTGGATGAGATAAATCTTTTACTTTATATAATATCGGTATTCTTTATATCTTGTTGTCTCCAGATTCTAAAGCAACTAAATTTATTTATAGATTGAGGCGATTCTAAATATCGGTCGGTTTTAAGGCTCTATAGGGCTGGCATGAACACGATCATCAAAACTTCTTATACATCTTTTTTTTTAACAATGCATTCCTAATATAATAACAATTTGATCCCATTGACTCATTGTAGAAAAAAGTTTCCGCTATTCTAGAAATAAACAACGAATGTCAGAATTTTCATTTAAAACTTGACCTTCATCGTATGAGAACTTTCTTAATTTCCAGATTGGGACTTGAATATCACTTGTAGGGATACCATAAACTAAGAAAAGATTATTATAATAAACATTCTCAAATGCCATCTATTTAAAAATATCAATGAGTAATTATCAATTATTAGTTACCTACATGATCAGTTCTGAGAAAAAATACTGTGAGGACAAACATTGTTAAGAACGTATGTATACGTGGGCTGTTCCAAAAATAGTAAGCAAAATTCATTATCATCATCATCTCAGCCACAGGACGTCAACCAATTCAGATAGATTGAAATATATAATATAAATAGACTTTAGAGTTCTTATTTTATTTATTTAGCAGAGTGCAATACGGTTTCTTTTAATAGTTTATAAAACAAGGTTTGACCACTAACTCACTTGAGGGTCTGTGGTGATGTGGTCAAAGGTGCAATTACCCTAGACCGAAGTTGAAAATTGCTCCGGTACGAAAAATTAGGTGACAGATACAACTGATACTGATAATACATAAGAGCGCTATCTCTACGTGATTGATGTAACTAATGTAATGTGAGCCAAGCTATTCATTCATGCTCGACTAGAGGAGTACGAGTCTTAAAAACCAACGCTAGATGGCAATATTCTAAATAGTATCAAAATATTGCACTAGGTGGCAGGCAATATATTATCGTAATCAACATCAGCTCGTATAACGCCATTACCTAGTAGTACCCACAGCATGATAAAGATGTCACTCTTTAAAATTTTGCGATAAAAGGTATAAATAACTGGAAACTACAAAATGAAGAATGTTCAACCTCTCGTGTATAGTTAGAAATAAAGTACAAAACATTATGGAGTTTACGAGATAGTATGGAACTTAACACAAATAGTAGAAAGTAAGTATGTATGTTGCGAGTGATTTGGCGGTGCGCGTCGGTCGCGTGGCTGTTCGTGGTATAACTTTTTTATACGTTATAGATGTAGCGTTTGACCACTGTCTCAATTGATGGTCTGTGACGATGTGGTCAAATAGATGGTTAACTGACTTTCAAGAACTGCTGTTTGAACATACTATGTGTTTGGTGATAGTTTTTCAAATTTGAGGCTGGTAGCTAGCCAGGCAGGTACTCGAAGGTACCTTACCACCTTGTACGTGGAGTGACGTAACATGTCAACGCTCGCTGTCGCTGCGTGTTCCCACACGATTCACTAGTATAATAATAATTGTACTCTTTAATTATTGTCTAATCCAACGAAACACTAGAAAAATATAATGTATTGTATAAATACAACTACTAATGCACCGGAAAAGGTTTTTTTTTTCGTTTCGATTGATCTCGATTTCTCGATCCAACTGCGAAAGGAATGGATAAAAGCTTCGAAAACGTTCGATCAATTTGGGCCCAAACGCAAGGTTTATTGATACGAAGATCATTTTAACCGAAGTTAATGTGAAAAGAGAGTATATTTTTACACTGGTTAAACTGTGGTTGGTTTTGATATTGGTAAAGACCAATATCAAAACCAAGACTAAATTTGCGGCAAATCAAAGAATAATAAAAAAAGTCACCAAATTATCAACAATTCATTGAACATTTTGAAACCAATCACAGTGTATCCAGTGTAAAAATATACTCATTTCACATAAATATGGAAAAATACTTTGTTTGAATGGTAATCGAACCACCTTAAACTGTTTTATATACATGGAAGTTTTTTAAACATACCTGCATACTGCAGCTCTGCTTACGTAGAAATTAAATAGATAAGTATCTATACTCGGACTGTTGAGATAACGCATTGAATTTTTTTTTATACCTAGCACTTATTTAATGGTCAGTGACCATGTAGTCGAAGATGCAATCACGCTAGACCTAGAACGTTTACTGGTTCTCAAGGACGCTGCCTGAACGCACAGACAGTTTTACAAACTTGAGGGTGGTAGCTATCCAGGCAGGTACTCTACCAATTACGAGATACAGGGTACCCTACCACCGTTCTGGGAATTTCGAAACGGTGTTACCCTCACCGCCATCTTGAGGCGTTGTTGGTGGGGATCAAACCAGGGTGGACCAAGCTATCATCGCTTCAAAAATTTACAGTACGTGTTAGTATTGTTATTTAAAATAAGATATTTTCACACATTTAAATAATATATGAGTGACACAAGATTATGTAATCAAACTGTCGCGTCGTATGTAATTTTGAACTGAGGATAAATATTGATAAAATGTCGAACGCTTTCTCTCACCGGCTGCATTATAAAAGGCTTGTCTGTTACAGATTGAGACTGATATTGAGAACTACGTTAATTATAAACTGGTTGCGGGAACACATTTAAATGTCAGCAAGAAAAGGAAGACAAACCTGTAAGATCTGTAGAACCTGCACCTAATGTATACACGTATTAAGCAAATGAAATATTGTCATTACTCCAATTTTGTTTTAATTTATTAAATTATGATTATGCGGGAGGTAATTTGTAAAGATGGTGAAATAGCAATTTGCACGCGTGTTGACATCAACATCGACAGCCGAAAAGCATAGATCAAACTTTTCTTGAAACCCATATCACAAAGTTAACCTTTTAGGTGTCCGCAAATGTCAATTAGAATGGGAAAGTAAAATAAAGAGTTAATTAAATTTAAAAATGTCAAAAAATCACTGAGTGTTCACTGAGTAGTTAACGGAGTCAAAGACCGAAGGAGCGGGAATTTTGAGCTAGGCATAAGATTAGCTCGAAATTCCCGGTTATAAGGCCATAATGCCTTCTTCGTAATGCTATAATATTTATCACTGGCTAAATGTATAGTCACCCTACGAAGATAATTTCATCATCAGTAGGTACCTCTCCATTACTGGAAGATGGCCGTCAGCTTGATGAACTTTTCCCTAACTTGTGCCAAGCGAAAAAGGTCTTCAACGCTAGCAATATAAATCCGTTGCCGCATATTATTCGGAACATTATTGACATCATAAAACCACAAGGTTGACTTATTCGTGTATTAATATTGTTACAATTTTTTTTTGGCAGTACCAGGCGAGCTGCGTCCGCGAGCGCCCTCAAGTTTGTAAAACTGTCTGTGCGTTCAGGCAGCGTCCTTGAGAACCAGTAAACGTCCAGTATTCTCCTTGAAGAAACACCACCGAATGTGGTCGAAACTATAGTCAGAACCCTCTGACTTACTACATAATTATATAGTATAATACCTACTATATATGCATAAATAAAGTAACATTGTGCATGCGTAACTTGTGCGCAGATTTACTACAGTACTACCTGCACTATTTCTAGCCGCTATCTATCTGGGGAGGTCTCTGTTATCCGAAATACAAGTTATTAGCTTAGTTCGGAAGTAGGACCTTCTTTTGAAGGCTTGGTGGCTGCAGACAAGTACGGATACTAAATATGGATGTAACGGAAGCAATTTAAATTTACGTATGTAGATGTAACTAACAATAAGGACAACATTGTTACCATTTTATCGCAATAAAGAATATTGATTGATTGAATTCCCGTGTTTTATACATTCTTATTATTGTTACAGTTTCTTATCTTATGCCCACAGATCTGACAATTGATCTGTGGCTGAAACTTATCGCTATTGTGGGATTACACAGTAACTTCTGTGAAAGGTGGGAGACCATTTTCTTTGTCGACTGTATATACTATAGAGGGTCGAATCGAAACCCTGCGCGCTGATACAATAATATAAAAAAAAACTTTTATTGGATAGGTATAGAGATAACTACAGCCCTACAATATCATTGATAGTAACGGGTATCAAATAAAGACGTAATCGTCCAATTCTCCTTATGAATAGGTTCTCATGAATTTGTTACAGGGAACGAAGACCCTGTGGTCACATGCGCGCATTATGAGTTTTTATATATACTTTGATTGATACACCTGTATCAATCAAAGTACGAATATAGTAATTTATGAAACTGTTTCATAATAAGGGTTCTTAGCATTACACGAATGTTTTAAAACCAAATTATATGCAGTTTCATACACTACTTTATCTAATCTCATATTCTCTCAATGAAACTTACGTATTACAGCATGTTTGCATTTATTTGTAAACCTTTAGCACCAAAGTCCATTTGCTTGCGCCGCGTCCACAGATTACCTATGTAGAAAAACTGCATTGCAACCTCCTTGGTCCAGCTGAAGTTGTATCTTAATGGTAAAAAAGTTACATTATGATACAGTTTTCCATAGAAGAGATGTATCATAATGTTTTTTTAAAAAAATATTTCGTTATATTGTTTATAAAGACTACCATTCAATTTTTGTTTTTAATTATTTATCTTTAAATTTTAGTATGAGATTAGATGTAGTAAGTTTTTAGTACATACCTGTCGTTTACCAAAATAAAAATGATAACAAAAATAACGTAGCATTTTGTATTTTTATTATCAAAAATAAACTAATACAATATTATAACAGAAATATTTTGTATATTTGTAATGAATAAACTGAAAAACTACTGGCCCGATTTAAACATTCTTTTACCATTACAGTGCTATATTATCCCTGAGTAGCATAGGCATATTAATAAATTTAATTACTAGTAAAATCCCTGTTAATACTTCAATAATGTTACAGTGCGAAACTGGACGGGCCGCTGCCCGCTAGTGACTAATGACAAAAGTCTCATAATTATCCTTGACCTCGATACAATTTTATATCGTTGTAGGTACTCTCCACAACACCTTTATAATGTAGCAGCAGCTGTGCTAGTTCCCACATGTCACGAGCGTGGCTGTCGTGGCTCGTGTTGTAATGGAAACATTAGCTAACATTACAATACACTCGTAATAATGAATTGTTTTTAAATAAGTTTGATGTTCGGTCATGGAATAAATAGGTGGCTGGTTGCGCTCTACCTCAGATAAAATAAAATATCTCTCTCAAAAATAACATCGCGCCGGGTCTCCCGTCGACTCCAGGAGGTCCACTTGGGAATCACTGCGTTAGATCTTTAAGTAATAAAATACATATTTCCACTCATTTTTTTTATACTGTATAGTCTATAGATGACTTGATGGTCAGTGACGATGTGGTCGAAGATGTTGTCGGTGATGTCACGCTAGACCTAGAATGCTTGCCGGCTCTCAAAGACCGCTGTCTGAACACACTATGTGTTTGGTGACAGTTTTTCAAACTTGAGGGTGGTAGCTACCCAGACGGGCACTCGAAAGTTCCCTACCATCATGCTGGGAATTTGATAACGGTGATGTTACCTTCACCGGAAGCTCAAGCCGTTGTTGGAGATCAAACTAGTGTCCGTCAGTTTGACAGCCGACTCTCCCCCCGCTGAGCTATCATTGCTTCAAAAGTCTATTTTATTCGCTTCACCCATAAAGTAAAAATCCTTTATGGTAAGTACATAATAATTAATAGTTACAATGTACGTAAGTAACGAGGTCCCTATACAGATCCTCTACCGCCTGCGGACGAGCAGTGGAGTTCAACAGAGCCTCATTTATTCAGTTCACCGACATTTCCTTCCCGTGTTACAGTCTTATATCCGGTGAATAAGGTTAAAATTCGTCGTATTCCTAAGCTATGGCCAGAATGGTGCTATTTTAGTTATCCTTTCAGTATTCAGAGCACGTTTCTCTGATACTTTTTTGGAGAGGAACAGTGCTTGGAAACTTCAGGTGAAGGTTTCGAACGAAATCTAATCTAAGATGTACTTAGTAGGTAGGGTTAAATTGTATTTGTAAAACATAATCATAAAACAGATTATGTTTAACAGTAGAGTTCTTACAACAAATGTTATAATACCTAACGATCACTTCCTACACTACTATTTTTCTTAAAATACAATCATTTGAAAGGAATTCCAGGATTATGAATGTATAAAACACGATAACTACTCACGTAATAAGTCAGAGGGTTCCGACTATATTATAGTTTCAACCACGTTCGGTGGTCTTTCTCCAGCATACGGGGCGATCGCGGACGCGGTCGCACTTGTACTTGGCGAAAAGCGACCGCGTCCCCGAGCGCCCCGTATGCTGGAATAAGACCACCGCATATGGTTGAAACTATAGTCAGAACCGTCTGACTTATTACGTGAGTAACTCCCGTGTTTTATACATTCATAATGTGTCAAAACCACTTCAGTTTTAATAACAGAATTCCAGAATTATATTTTATATTTTGTGTTTAAGTTGCGTTTGATTTCTTACATCCGCGAAGTATTAGTTTAACACTTTTGACCATAACTGTAACTGCGCGTGACGACCAACATTTTGGTTCAAGTTACTTGCTTGGACTATCATCCTCGTCATCTCAGCCGTTGAGCATCCACTGCTGGATATACGCCTCCCCATGTCTTTTTAGGGGGGGTAAGCCAGTACTCGTCACGCTTGTCAGGCGGGTTGGCGAACGCAGTATGTTGATTTTATCCACAGAAGGCGCTGCTGCCTACCTTCTGGTTCGTGATCTCTTAGCCGACTACGAGTACTGATGAAGGGGTACAATTTTAGGCCGGTACCTGACAGCACACACTCAGACTATACTTATTTGAAATACAGTAACGTTTTATTTATTTTTTTATTTGATGAACGTGGCTATCATCTTTCAGGTCCTATTTTCTAAAGTTTTTAGTAACTCTGTTTCTTTATTAGATTTTTTCAAACTAACTCAAATACTACAGTCTATCCAGCTTCTTCTCAATCCATCACTAACACCATATTTCAAAAGCTTTGCATATCTCTATACAAAAATTTATTTTAAAAAGCTTCCGAGACCCTTTTATGATATCAATGCAAATGACGATATGGGCAGGACGTTAACCTTTTGTCAGAGATAGACAGGACCTTTTTTTAATTCGGAGCAAAAGCTGTTCAATTAACAACTTATCCAATTCAAGCTGTCAACTCTTACATTTATATCCATCATCTGCTATAGAACAGGTGATGAGAAATAGCTATGACATAAAATAATAACAGCTTGTAAACTCCAAATGACTGCATAATGTGCATTCACTCTATCTATGATGACTAAGAAAGGTTATGAAAAGATAAATATTAAACATGTCTGGGACCTAGCTAATTAGGAATGTTTAAAAATTGAACGTAATAATAAATACGAAATGTTTTTTTTCTATAAGTGGTAGTAAGGCAAATGGAATCTCGCAGTTTATTCCTTTACGATATGGTATAAATTTATTAATTCGGTGAATCGCAATTATGCCCATAAACATTTTTTTAATAAAGGGCTGTCTTATAAACAGATGCAATAGGTACTTATTATTTTTCTTTCATCTCTTTTATGTTATTGTTATAGGTACTAACACCAGTTTATTTTATGAAACTTGGCCCAGAGTACTGTGTATCGTTCATCGTTTTATCCTTTTAACACAAAACTCATCCCGTCGCGTCGTCTCGGAAATATTCCATTCTGTGAAGATTGCTATAGAGCCCTTATCGGTCGGTGACCCCGAAGGGCAAAGACACTATGAATGGCTCTCCTTAGAATAAAATGAAAAGGGCTCTGTGCGTGGTGTTTCAAACTCATTGACTCAAATTTAAAGATATGAAATTATATACTTTGATATGTTTTCCATTACATTCATTAATTAGCTGCGTCTCGGGGTATCCTGTGCGCATTATCCCGGTACCTCAGTTATCCCATGAACACCGTATTTTTCCGGGAATAAAAAGTAGCCGGTGTGAAGTCAAATTAATAATTATATCGTTGTTTCAGGTATAAAAGTAGTTATTTAATAATAATTAGTAAAAAAGCACTTATGACTGTAATAAAGTCACAATAATAAATATAACAACTTGTAAGTACGTATAAACAGGTATAAGACTTAGTTTTTTGAAAATTTTCATCGTTTTTAACCGACTTCAAAAGAAGGAGGAGGTTCTCAATTCGACCCGTATGTTTTTTTTTTTGTGTTTGTTACCGCATAACTTCCGACTGGGTGAAACGATTTTGATCGTTCTTTTTTTCTTTAAAAGCTGGTGCTTCCTGTGTGGTTCCATTTAAATTTAATCAAAATCGTACGAGCACTTATTGAGTTACAAGTCATAAACTGAAAAATGCGTGCTTATACTACACGATATTAGGTATAGTAGCGGGTGAAGACATCGGTGAACATACCTACACCACAATGACAATTGATCCCATGAGTAACAAAGGTCACTAAAAAGAGTGAAAAAAATATTTTACCAAAAATGGAACCCACTTCAACACTCAAAAGTATGAAATAACCCGTCGAAGTCGGTACCATGAGCACAATATTTTGATATCAGTTACTTTTGAACTATCATGGTACCGACTTCAACAAGTTATTTCACACTTTTGAGTGTTGAAGCCGGTTCCATTTTTTGGTAAATTTTTTTTCTTCTGTATTCTGCATCTCAAATAAAACATAATTGATAAAGAATTTTTTTTTAAATCTAAATGATGTACATTTTTGTACATGTACATTATTCAATTACGATCAAATACGAATCGATAAAGAATTGAAAAAAAATAATTCAAATCCCACTAGCAGCCAAATTTTTTCCTTCAAATAATTGATTAAGTTTAGTGAGTCATTTTTTCAATCAAAAAAAGTAGTCATGATCATGATAACATGATGGCGAAATAAATCATGAGTGGTTCAATTGTTTTACCAGAGCCAACAGGCGTTCCTGCGACAACTGGTCTTAAAAAACGTATATAGGGTTCCTTAATTCCTTTTGATGCGCTATAAATACGCTTAACAGTTATAATAATAAAATAAAATAAATAAATAAATAAATTAAGTTTCAATTAAGTTTCAATAATTATCACCAGCTAGTCTCAATCTTAATTAAAGCAAGAGACGTGTAAGAGACGTCCTTTAATGGCTATTGGTCCAAATACGGCTCGCAAGATGTTACCGGCAGGTAGCTCTTTATAAATACCCACCAACTGTCTGCAATTTGACACAAGTGGTGCAGTGAGGCACATACTTGTATTATGTGAGAACTGGTTTAGCAATTAAAGGTTTGCAGCTGGATGGATGAAGAGTATACATGACGATGTATCCCTGTTTGGACTATACGGAATTAATAAGATGCTCAAGTAATTACAATACATATATCCAAGCAGTAAACGTGGGCTCTATAACTACGTCTTCTGTTCACTTTTTAACCAACTTCAAAATAAATGTATGATTTCGTGTTTTTTTATTATTTTTAAGCTACTTGTTTTTGGGCTACGTCTTTAATACTCCCCGGGCTCCAGGGGACGAAAGATCATTTTGATGATGATAATTTTGATGATAATTTCACATTGAGCGGAGACGGAAGAGGCTGACCATGACGTTTGGCTGCGGAGAGACGGCGCTGGATGCAGCAGTGGCGATGATAGGATGATTCATGCGCATCATATCTATAACAGTCGATGGGGGCCTAGATTCGAGTCGGTAGCGCGGGAGGCTCCCTCGGGGCCTGGGTTAAGACGCACACGGTTTTCCACGTGCCATTCTCAGAGGAAGATGGGGTTGGCAGTCACCATCTACAGAGAAGGGTTTCAGGAATGAGGAACCGTAAACGTGGCCCCAGTTTTAGGCGCTGGGACGGAACACAGGTGGTGCAACTCCAGCATAACCACCATCCTATCTAGGCCAGTCCATAGGGACCTAGAGTCGGTAGCGGGAGATTCCGTCGGAGCCTGGGTCCCGGGTCCCTAGGTTGGCGGTCTTCCACGCGCCTGTATGGTTTAACTTGTGAGAAAACGGTGTATGGTATCAGACAATAGAAAGCAAGCCTCCTCGGATACCATGGGTTTCAACATTAAGATAAGCCGCAAAATCATTGTTATTTCTCATAGAATGCGTCATCCAATGCTCGCATGGTGGTAGGATACTTTCGAGTACCCGCCTGGCTAGCTACCACCCTCAAGTTTAAAATATATGTATTATCATAGTGAGTTCAGGCAGCAGTTCTTGAGAGCCGTTAGCGAGACATAGTTGCTTTACGACTAAAAGTCCCTCAAGAAATCAAGGAAAAAAAAAAATTTTAATAATATAAAAATAATAATATGCGACAACATTCACACAAGGTCTTCAGGTCCCAAACTAGGCAGAGCCTGTACTATGGTAACCTGATGACTGATATATACTTATATACATACTTATATATATACACCCAGACACAGGTCAAATAGACATGATCATACACACAAATGTTTGACCTGTCCGGGAATCGAACCCGGGACCAGCGGCACAGAAGGCAGAGTGCTACCAACTGCACCAACCGACCAGTCGATATATTATTGTATCAAATACTCGGTTCACAAAAGTGCTGGTGGAATATATTTTGTGTAGACCGCAAAGAATCGATAGGCATAATACAGCTTCAATATCTCGAATATTCCTCTACTCTTCGATTACATTACCCATGCATATTGCCAAATACAAATATAGGTAAATATAGGTACCAGGTAGTATTACATATTTGCTCAGAGAATACCTATTAGGTATTGGGAGCCACAGCAAACTGTATCCAACCAAGTGCTTCATTATAAATAAGCTTCGTGGAATACATTAATTACATTTTGACGGTCGCCGAGACTCATTGGTCAGTGACGTGATTTCTGGGCCTCTGGGGCCCCTGGTTTGAACCCCGGCAAGGGCAAACATTTAAGTGATGAGTGTAGGTGTTTGTCCAGGGTCATGGATCTTTGTGTGACACAGGTTATTCTATATATTTTGGGGGTTTGAGAGTGAAAATAAAAAAATATGTCGTATCTTCTTGAACCATATGAAACAATAATAGTAAGCACAGACCTACTTGCTTATCACAATTCACACCAAACAATATTTTGTTGACTACAAAGATAGACTTTCTAGCTAGAAATAGTGGCTAGATATAGTAATTTATAAAAGAATCACAAATCATCAAATTAACAGAGTCAGAGTTATAAAATATACTATAGAGTAGTTCAGTACGAGCTGATTATATAACATATATATGTATAATATATATATAGATAATATAACATTTTGTTTGTATTGTACAATAACTGTGGGAGAATAATAGCATTTATTGTCCTAATCTCAGTACTACATCTAATTATTCCGAACATTTAACTCGATAAGTCGCCAAAATAGGGTCGATATTCATGTCTGTGTGCAACCTCGACCTTTCACCTCTGCGCCCTTCACCTAAGCCCTAGAATAACTAACTCGTTAAAACCTGGGCTTTTGTTGGAATCTCAACACTAAATATATATTTTTATTTTAAGATTTTAACTTACGGTCCCGTTTTAGAAATGAAAGCCATCACGCTCGGGCCATCAACAATGCAATAGCAAATAGATATATGTCTGTCACTAAGTAGCTACCCCTTTATTTGTATCTTATGCTGACGCCAAACGAAACTTGGGAGGACGAGACTAGGTATAATACTAATTTTTAACCGACTTCAAAAAAGGAGGATGTTCTCAATTCGACCCGTATGTTATGTTATGTTTGTTACCTCAGAACTTTCGACTCGTAGCACTTTAAAAGTGCTACGTATACGTGGCCGACATTATAATTACGGGTGAAGAAATCGGTAAACATACACAATGACTGAATTTTCGGTATTTTTTTTTATGACTATAACCGAACTTCAATATAAGTAGAATAATAATAAACTAGTACAGGTTTTGCAATCTTGAAGTTTATTGTGATGAATTAAGGTTTAAAATGGTTTAGATAAATCTTCCAATATTCGTTTGGTATTGGTTTCAGAACTTCCATCAATATGATCCGCATCTAAAACTTTGTCCAATTAAAAGTTCCCGCGTGAGTTATAATAAATATAAAGATTCAAAATATACGTTAACACATTGGTTTATGTTAACCTCTACCTTGTCGTTATTAAAATAAATTACTTATAACTTTTTACATTACAATACTTCAGCTACTACAATAACATTTGAGCAAACCACTAACTATTGGCAGCCTTTAGAAAACTCAAATGCTCTAACCCGCTACCGGCTGGCAGCGTGCCCAGAATGCTAGCAGCATTGCCACGTTGAAGTGCAGTGCTCGTTCCGCCGTTCTAGTTTAGTTTTAGTTTAGTTAGACAGTGGTTTTATAGTAACTTAGCAGATGTGAGCGAAGTATGTCGAGTTTTAAATCTACTGTGGGGAATGTGGCGTGTAATTTAATTGCACTTGCTACGTACCGTCCGGTGACGCCTTTTATAAGTAAATATATCATTTTAGTAGTACGGATTTTAAATTCTGAGTCTATATAGTCTGAGTCTGAGTCTCCAGTCTGCCAATAGGATACATACCCATACATAGAGATATACCCTACTACAATAGTCATCATCATCATCATCATCTCAGCCATAGGACGTCCACTGCTGGACATAGGCCTCCCCCATTGATTTCTACAAGGACCTGTTGGAAGCGGCCTGCATCCAACTACAATAGTAATAGTATGCATATGCACATAATAAATGCCCACAGAAAGCTCAAGCTTGACAAGATTCAATCCGGTGGTCACCTGATTTTTGTATTGCTCTCACTCCCAACCTCCACCATTGCAAAAGTATTCTACCACCTGCGGGTATGTTCTCTGTTTTGATTTCTTCCGTGGACGCCGGTGACCAGACCACCAAAGCTTGAAGTCACATGGTTGATCCTGGCTGCTGGAAGCATACTTGATTATTATTGTCCGTTCTGGGGACTTTGACCTTTGTGATGTTATTTGCAACATTGCTTTGGATTTCTTGTACGCAGAATACCTATTTAAAAATATGTATTTATTTTCACGTTCAATGGTGCAAAAAATAAAATAATATAGTATATTTGGAATTAGCGAAACTCAAACTTTTTATTCACAAAAAAGGACAAAAAATTAGCCAAGTAGGAGACAGTGATTTATAATATAAGTGTAGGCTTTAGATCAGTCGGAAGACATACTTTTTCATTGTCTTATAATGACTTACCTATTTATATTGCCATTGTATCATAATGAACTCAAATCAGTCAAGTTTGATGAAAAAAACGGTATATTTAATTATTGTCATTGATTTCAAACATGACAATCAAGAAAGTGGGTGAGCCAGCGATTAACAAAGCTAGTGGGTAATTTTAAAACTGTTTCTAGCTGACGAATCGCATGACATGACTGTATCTCCGATGTAGGTAGCCCACCCACGGCCGTACTGTAGAGTGACCAACGTAAAAATAGTTTGGTCCAAATAGATTAATTTTTACCTTACTACAAAATCCCACTAATATTATAAATGTGCACGTTTGGATGGATGGATGTTTGGATGGATGGATGTTTGTTACTCTTTTACGCATAAACTAGTTAACGGATTTGGATAAAATTTGGAAAAAGTATAGAGTTCCCGTGGGATAATTGAGGAAGCGGGAAACCGTAATCCAACCGGGTGAAACTTTACTGAACTATACTGAATTATAAAGTGGAAGAATGATTTTTATTGCTTGACATATAATTCAATGAAGACTTAATAGTGTGCACAGTTTTTATAGCGGTATAGGAACATTTCAGTAACTGTACATTTCTTCTAAGAAATGTCTGCTTTGACATTTGAGAGTTCGGTATTCTACAGTTCGGTACAAGTGACGTGGGTTTAATTAAAGGGGTGAAGAATTGGTTTCAACTGTCGCTTTTCCAACTAGGTACTGAGCCGATTGAAATTATTCACTCTCTTTTATTATTTAAGTATTTTTTTATAGGAGTGTTTATTAATGTTCATATATTCACCTAAGTAACAATTTTTACTTACATCCACGAGTACTATCAGATTCAGAGTTTTTGTTTGGTACAACAGTGTGTACCTGTGTGTGTGTGTGTAACCTGAATATGATGAAATATGTGTCTGGGTGTGTATATGTATATATGTATATATATATCAGTCATCAGGTTACCATAGTACAGGCTCTGCCTAGTTTGGGACCTGAAGACCTTGTGTGAATGTTAATAAATAAAACTAAAAAATATTATGAAATTTACAACAGTTCATCCATTTCGGGCCTCAGTACAATAATGAATTTTAAATAATGAGCTGCACCCTGCTTTCTCTTTTTATTTGGAGGGATTGCACTGAGGTTTCGTTAGGGGTGTTTCGTGCATTCTCCCTAACAGGAAAACATTTTTTACTATTCAGAGACGGTCTCTCTCAACGCTAACAAATGGTCACCGTACTATATAGTAAGATTAGAATTCAGCTTACCTTTTATGTTCACGCAACCCGAATTTGATGTAAAATTGATGCTCTCGTCAATCCCATAATTTCACGGGCAAGATGTTCATCGTAATATAGGCAATTTTTCATACATTAAGTAGGTACTGTATGGTCGAAGTGACTTATGTTCATATATTTGAGCAATGACAACCCGGGGAAAATTAGTGTTGGTTGCTATGCATATATACTGTTGTCGGATTGAATTTGACTTCAAGCTTCAGCTATCAGCAAAAGTAATATCATATATATTACAGAATGAAATTGAAGGGGATTTTTTAGTTCCTGGTTTCTTACCACTCTCCAGCATGAAAATTGGCCATCAGTTCCATTCGATTTTTTTTTATTTCTTATGTATTTCGTCACATAGTGAGTAACCGTTGGCACAGCCAAGCTGTGCGCTTGGCCAGTTACATGATTTTTAATAAATTAAAAATGTGCTAAAAAAAAATGTTAAGTATCGATGTGTTCAAAGATTTGTTCACGCTAGACCTAGAATGCTTACTGAAACTCGAGGATTCCTGCCTGAACTCACTATGAATTTAGTAACAGATTTTTAAACCTGCGGTTGGTAATATTATTAAAACTCATGTTCATTACTTTACACTGTTTCTACTGGTATAACGTGGTACTTACGCGTAGTCGATATCATTCAGGGTGGTGGCTAGCCAGGCGGGTACTCGAAAATACCCTAACACCACGCTGGGAATTTGATAATTGTGTTACCTTCACCGGAACGGCTCAAGCCGTTAGTGGGGATCGTACCAGAGTCCGTCAGTTTGACAGATGACGCTCCCCCTGCTGAGCTATCATCGCTTCATGTTATATAGTACTAAGTGCATAATAAAATTTAGATTTTTCTAGATTTCCACCCATTTTGCTGGCAAGTTTCATACAAATTAGCATCGAGTAGAAAAAAATACTTTTTTCTGTGGTAGGTATTATTTAGTACAAATCCGTATAAACAATTGTGTAGTACACCCCTTTTGTAGATCTCTTACCACCGATCTAAAGAATCTGATTTAAAAGGGGACTAGGTTTCCAGTAGTCATGGAAACGAAACTACAACAAAGGGTTCGGGATACAAGCAATATTGCATACGTAACCTTCTTCTTGGAAAACGGAAAATAAATGGCTTCACAAATTTAAGGATGCGTTCACAGTCGAACGTTTAGAATTTTTATTTGTACATGAAGCGATAAATCTCGCAATCTGATCTCTTTGTACCATGAATCCTGATTCATTCTAAGAACATGGCTATCGGAATTAGCAGCGTTTTTTTTATTATTCAGAATATTACACTCCACAGACTTCTGAGTCCGTGCCATTTATTAACATTAAACTTAATTTATTTTCTTTTACTTTAATAAAACAGAAGACAATTTTACATAGGTACATAATATGCAGTAAGTTTAAAATGCTACAGATCAGGAGATCACATCACATCACAAATGTACATAATTATATAATTAATGTCTGTTATTGATAATTTTGTTAATGCCTCAAACTACGCACTAAAGTTAAAGTTGCAATGGGCTGGTCATATAGCGAGGCTTAGAGACAAAGATGGACCTACAGGCACCACGATATTCAGAGGACCTCAAGGGAAAATAAAAGAGAGGAAGGCCCTCTATGCGCTAGAAGGACGAAATAAAAAAAGTCGCTCGTCCAAAGTGGTGGCAACAGTCGTCATACATTAGTATGCAGGCACTTTAGGATAGAGAGAAGTACACATTATTGAAGGAGGCCTTTACCCAACCTGGGGACCTTGCTAATAATTTAAACATAAAAATATAATCTAATATTAAAAAAAAAGTAAATTCAGAAGTAATGTAGCAGGGTCAAATAAAGGCTTTTTTATTTTTATTTATTTTATTAATGATAATTTTCTATAATTATGAATAATAAAATAAATAAATGTATTGTTACATGTACGTTCAGTTTATACGTCGGTAGAAAAGTTGGGGATGCAAACTTTTAATTATACCTACTGATGGAAAAACAATAAGTATAATAAATTGGAAATAAATCCAAACCTTAACTCAGATCCCTTATCAGACCTATCCAGATCCAAATTTTTTTTGTGTTGATAATTTTCAGCGACTATGTTACCGAAGTGGTAATCACGTTAGACCTATAAAGGTGAATGTCTTTCAGGTACAGCTGGAATACAACGTGTTCGTGCTTGCAACTTTATTGCGACGACCAATTACTTGTCTTACTGTTGAAACACGTGGCTTCGGCCACCCGCGACAACAGAATGGACACAACGCTCTCTGGAATCGATCACATCGACACTGAAAGCCAATCTGATATAATATATACTCGTATAATCGCCTCACGATGACGCCTCTGGGATACTGCCGCGGCGGCACCTAGCGTCGCGATGCGCAGTTTGGGAAGCCCAGCCCTAAGCTGCATGCTGGACATCGTTAAAATCAAATCACCATGTCCAACGAAACTTCGTTGGACATATTTGATTTAAAATCAAATCACATCAGTTAAAATCCAATCACAATATGTCCAACGAAGTTTCGTTGGACATAGTGATTGGATTTAAAATCAAATCACATCAGTTAAAATCCAATCACTATGTCCAACGAAACTTCGTTGGACATGGTGATTTCATTTTGATGATTCTCCCGTTTTGATCGATATACACTTAGGTTTAAATAAAACATGTATTGAAGGTAAACATTTATGAAATACCATATAATGAATTTTTAATATTTCATTTCACTCTTTTCTTTATCATTCGTTCTCCACAAAACTGTATACCTACTTAATCTTATTACATCGTCAGAGCAAAAATAAATCTGGCTAGGTGTCATTATGATAATATAGGTACTTACCGAGCTCAGTTGGGATATGTATATAATATAGGGTGATTCGATAAGGCAATCGAATCACCCTACATATACTTTTAGTTTCATTTGTCATGATATCCCCATCATCCCTTTTAATGTATCGATTGGCTTTCACCCCACAAATACGTGGACTAATACATTATTAACGTTTGCTGCAGCACCCTTCGATGATAACTTTACGCTTTAAAAATGCTTACTTTGTACACTTGATCGATGTTTATTTAGTTAAAAGCATTATGTAGTTTGCGACAGTTTCGGGTCATACAATATATAAATTACATTATTTACTAATAAGTTACATAATCCCGTATCAGGAGAAACTGCGTCGCAGGATCCAGTGAATTAGTATTTATAAATACATACATTTATGATAATAGAAAGTACGTATTACCTTGTTATTTAATATCATGTTTATTCATTTTTTAATTATAAAGCGTACATGAAAAGTACAAATTCTATCGTACTAATTTTAGCGTATGGTTACACTATCGGTAGTCTTATCGCTAATGCAATCTCTTACAGACTTTACATCTGACAAAACGAAAGTATGTTTTTAATCTGTCACGCTCACTATGGCAAGAGTATTCTTTAAAAACTTTAGTATAAATTAGTAGTTGACCAGGCAAACGTTGTTCTGCCATATAAATTTTCGAAATGTCAAAGTGAAGCGACACTTTAAATTACTGCATGTCAATGAATATGTCTTCATACAAAAGATAAAAGGAGGGGAGAAAAGGGAAACAAGAGCAAGGAGGAAAACCTTTGGGGTAATCAAAAAAAGGACGAGATTAGCTCATTTTTGTAACAATTAAAATATACAAATATTGCTAGGCTAGATTTGGAATTGTGTAATTATTGCTAATGCACCAATTACACAGTTCCAAATCTAACGGTACGAATGATAAATCTAGTAGAAAGATAATGTGGTCATGTGGCCACATCACCTTTTTTCGACCGAAGGAGCATAATGGAGGGTGGAGAGCAGCACTAGTCTATTGTATCATCCAGAGAGGGCCCAACTGCGGAAGCTGTCCCATTGTCTTATGGTATTATAATATAATATCAAATAGGACTAAATAATCTATGTCTATCAGTGGAGAGAGTGGAGAGTTCATTTTAAGTTTCTTTATCCTAGCCTAAGCAAAGCAGTTGATGGTGTTCCTAAAATGTCATAAATAAATAATTTTATATTGATAATGGGTGTATACATGTGTATATCGTACTGTATACTTCCTGCATGCAATTAATGCGGCGGTATGCACACTGCATGATAGCCTGGGAGAACTTAAAGTCGCGGAGTTAACACTGCATATTGTGTATATATGTATTTTTTATTATTATTTAATTAATATGTAATTAAAATGACTCTTTAACAAAAAAAAATATTGTATTATCCTTATTGGATCTTTTTTATTTGACCTGTAATTTTTACAATGTTATTAAAAAATGACTATGATTATTGACTATTATCCTTAGTCGTTAACTGTTGAGAGAGTGGTCGTGGTTGAAGACGACGCACTTCCTTTAGATAATGAAGTCTTTGCGATGAGTCTCGTTGCAGTCTTCGGGTGCTTTGGACTATGGAAGTTTGCGTTGGTTGATTGACCGCGAGATCGCTTGCCTTCTACTTGACCCTGGACCACATATCGTTCCATGGAGTGTTCTTTTCGAACTGTCCGAAGTATTTGAGGATTCGTAATTGCATAGTTGACGATAACCTTTCTTTTATTGTCAGATCCTCCGAGATGGAAATATTGACTATGACTCTGTCTTAATATATTAATATATCAACTAAATCACTGATACTCGCCTACGTTCACAATCTATGAATTCTCGGGCTGAAGACCACCCAGGTAGAGCTGCAAAAGCCATTACGGCCCATTAAGGATATTACGGGTATTATTACAGGTTCAACTGAGTTATGGAGTAATTTGTAATGAATCTATCGTTGTTCGTGTGCACGCGACTTTATAATTGATGATACGAACTTGAAGCCATGATAACTCAGCGGTGGGAGCGTTGCCTGCCAAAATAACGGAAGCTGTTTCGATTCCCACTAAGGGCTTAAACTTCCAGTATGATGGTACTTGGATGGGTACTTTCGAGTACCCGCCTTTCTAGCTCAACCATCGTCAACTTTGAAAAACTGTCATCAATCACACAGTTTGTTCAAGCAACAGTCCAGAGCCGGGAAGTATCTACGGCCTAGCGTGATAATATCTTTGACCACATCGTCACTGACCATCAAGCGAGACAGTAGGCAAACACTCAAAAATAAAAAAGTATTTTATTACAAGTTTCTACAACAATGAAAATGTTAAAGTAAGTAAATAATCTTTGCAGTACTCGTATTGTTTGTTATCTGTTTCTGGAACAGATTATAAGAATCTAGTAATGCGATTGCGAGGTCTTGAGGAGAAAATTTTAACTGTCCTATTTTGAGATTGTGGGTCTCCGTTTACAGGAATGTAAACCGCAAATGACGTGTAACAATGCAATTTAATCTTATTTATTGCATTTTGAAACTAAATTGATATACAATATACTCTTTTTATTAATGTTCATTGTAGCAATGTACAATTTATTGTTATTACATATTTACTTTAGCCTGTAATAAACTCATTTTATTGTATTTATTTATTATGTATATAAAATTAAAGCTCGCTACGTAGCATTTAGGCTTTAAAGAACTAAGGTTATATAATTATTACAACCATTATAATCTTTCATAATTAAATATATGCCGTATATTTTATTTATTTAGCTAAGCTAATCATCAGTATCAGAGAAGACGCTGCGAAGGAGAGTTCTACGCTCTTGTCGCCGCTCGGACCTGAACCACTGAAGATGTCGGCCGCAATGATCGACGAAACGTCTGGAACACTAGTTTCACATAAACCACGGCCAAACAGCCCGGAAGCAATACATACAACAAGTATTAAATAATTTACTAGCTGACGTGGCAAACGTTGCTCTGCCATATAAATTATTGAAATGTCAAAGTGACACGACATATCATTTAGATATGTACATATTTGGATATTTGTTCGTACAAAAATACGAAAATCGCGATATTTTTTTTTTACCATAAAATGTAACCGACAACACTCAAAAGTGTGAAATAATTTGTTGAAGTTGGTGATAGTTCAAAAGTAAATAATATCAAAATATTGTGCTCAATGTACCCACTTCGACAAGTTATTTCACACTTTTGAGTGTTGAAGTCGGTTCCATTTGTTGGTACAAAATTTTTTTACTCTTTTTGGTGACCTTTGTTACTCATGGGAACAATTGTCATTTTGGTAAGGTATGTTCACCGATGTCTACACCCGCTACCATAATATTGTCTAGGTATAAACACGCACTTTTCAGTTATTTAAGTGTAACTCAAAACAGCTTGTCCTATTTTGATGAAATTTAAATGGGACCATACGGGAAGCAGCAGCTTTCAAATAAAAAGCGATTAAAATTTGTTCACCCAGTTGGAATTTATGCGGTAATGAACATAATAAAACAAATTATACAGGTCTAATTAAGAACCTCTTCCTTTTTTTGAAGTTGGTTAAAAAGGGTAGGAGAAGGAGGATAAAAAATACTTTACGTGCCTTTTTGTGTATATTTGGTTGGTACAGAACCTACCAAATATACACAACAATTTTACACAAATCAGGCAAGCCGTTTCAAAGTAGTTTGATAACAAACACAAACAAAATTACATGATAACAAAATTTTTATCTATTGGATTTATAGCATTTTGGCCAGATGCTCGACCATAGTAAGTAAAATATGGACAAACAAAACAAGTAACTACAGGATATTTAATCTACCCCATTTGACAACAAGTTATAAAACCCATGGCAATTTGTATATTCAGTTACAAGACTTTCACAGGAAAGTTTCCATAATATTCTTGACGATCGTAATATATCGACTATAGCGGTATGAAATAAACATGACTTCATAAATTGCTGTTACGAAAAGACTTCTACTCGAACTTCTCCCAATATATACGTCTGAAAGACTTGTCAAAATATTACTAAAATATCTTCAAACTAGTAAGAGGGGATTATTTACCCTCCATTGTAATACTTTATCTAGTTATAACTTACTTTTTTCTCATACAATGGGAAATTATGAAAGGGAAGGTTATTTATAACATTTTTGTTAAAGCTACGACCTTGTTATTCAAAAGGTGCCTACTGAATCAAGTAGGTACATCCTGTCTGTAAAAGATTGCAATAGCGATAAGACCGCCGATTGTATAACCATAATCCACAATTACAACATCTACAATGGGCCTTGTGAGCAGGCTCAGAGTCACACAACGAGCTATGAGAAGAGAACCGAGAGAGACGAGAAACCCCGAGCATAGCCCTCTCGGCTATGCTCGGGGTTTCTCGAGCGATCGAATCAGAAATGAGGAGATCCGTAGAAGAACGCAAGTCACCGATATAGCCCAGCGGATTAGCAAGGTGAAGTGACAGTGGGCAGGGCACATAGCTCGACGTACTGATGACCGTTGGGGTCGAAAAGTTATCGAATGGAGACCACGGACTGGCGAGCGCAGCATAGGACGGCCACCGACCGGGTGGACAGACGATCTGACTAAGATCGCTGGCAAGAACTGGATGCGGGCCTCTTTCAACCGGTCCTTGTGGAAATCAATGGAGGAGCCCTACGTCCAGCAGTGGACGTCCTATGGCTGAGATGATGATGATGAATCTACAATTAGACGAAATATACTTTCATGCCGTGGTGGTACCGGCTTAGAATTGTACCCCCCCCCCCCCTTATTTCTTCCCGTGGATGCCGTAAGAGTCGGCTAAAGGATCACGTACCATTAGGATGGGCAGCAACGCCTTCTGAGGGTTACAAAATATACTGCACTCGCCAACCCGCCTGCCAAGCGTGGCGAATATGGCTAACATGATGATGATGATACTTTCATGTACATTTTATGAATTACAATAAAAAGTTAATCTATCTATGGCTGAGATGATGATAATAATGATGAATCACGAAGTCTGTCAGAGAATGTTAACACAATAATTATATTCGGTGACTTGTAATACTGGCTATGGTGGTTTTTAGTTAAAGTTTTTCTAAGAAATATATTTTTCACGCCTAGTGAAATGTACAAAATGAACCTAGCATGTATATAAAATAATTGTAACTGTCGAGCTAAAATTCACTAAAATTCTTTAAATTGAAATAGCTCGTATTCTATTAGCGCTAAAATTCAAATTCGTATAACTCCATATAACGCTCTCGCTAATATTACATGAGTTTTATTCCATTGCTGGCCAATTGAGGGTAAAGTACCCGCAATTGGCCAGCAATGGAATAAAACTCAGTAGTAGGCACCAAATAAGTGGCGACTTAATTTTGCTAGAATTACCAAATATATATAATTTTGGTGATGTTATTGATAAGTCTCATACTAATTTAGACTTTATCGTAACCGTATAACTGATTTGTAGTCCAAAATTTTACTTTAGTTCAATTGAATAAGCGAATCACTACCATTGGGATAAAACGCAAACCACAGACGTATCTCTATAATTTTTCAAATCTTCCCGTATAAAAGTATCGTAACTTTGAACCCTTGAGTGTAATACGGCGATACATCAATGTCACCCATATGAGAATGTGTCGTTTCTTTCCCATGGATAAATGGAATGAATGTGGTCATTCAGCCGACGCTATTTTGAAGCATCTTGAAGGAATTATTAGTTTTGTAAGCATTGATCTACATTTCTCCAAATACTGTGACGAAATGAATATATCATTAAATATATTATGGATAGTTATGTTTCGATGAAACGATAACAGCAACTTAATTTTTATAAATTTAGAATATAAGATTAGATAGATAGAGATTAGAATTAACAAAACTTTTGTGACCCGCCAGACAAAAGTTAGCTTTGTAACCGCTTTTTCTATAATGTAGATACATTGACATCGGTGATACCAGTGGGATTTGGGTGGTAACTCAGATCTACAGAATAGAGCCGTATCCCCGGCGAATTAAAAAAAACCCAAAACAATGGAACCGACCATGCTACAATATTTTGTTAATAGTTACTTTTGAACTATTATGGTACCGACTTCGACAAGTTATTTCATACTTTTGAGTGGTGATTTCTCCACCCGCATCTATAATATCATACGTCATGCGTAGTACTTTTCAGTTATTGGAGTGTAACTAAAAAACCGCTTGACTGATTTTAATGAAATTTAAATGGGAAAACAGGGGAAGCACCTGCTTTCAAATAAAAAATGATCAAAATCGGTTCACGCAGTCGAAAGTTGTCGAAAGGATAACAAACACAAAAAATGTGGATTTGGGAACCACCTCCTTTTTGTGAAGTCGGTTAAAAATAGGGCCGTATCGCTATTGTTACTCACTCTTTTGCGCAAAGCAGGTTTGTAAGTGATATTGATAGAGCTACTTTCTCATGTTTGGTCCTCAAGGGATGTTTTGGTTTTGTATAGCTCCCGTATAATCAAAAGCGTGAAATGTACATATGTAGTTAAATCAATAGTTAATAAACTTTAACTTAATTCACAGAAAAAGTCACATAAATTAAATTAAATTAAAAATTTAAAGATAAAATTACATATATAACACATTCATGTAGTTGAAAATAAAATACGGTCAATGCCAAGAACAATCTTGTTCTTGGCATTGACCGTATTTTATTTTCGACAAGGTCGACAAATTGAACAAATGAATTAAAATTATATGTACAATAATATAAATTGAAATGTACATAATATCTCCCTAGACTTAATAAAACAATGAAACGTGAACTACAAAATTAATTTATGTTGAGCGATTCAGGGTCCAGTTGGTGGATTAACTCTTACTCTTCTTTATATTAATTCATCCTGGGCTCTGCGGTTTCAATCGCATGGACTACTGTTTTCCACACAGATCATATTAGTCAATGGTTTCCCCGCTACCTCTATTATCACACGGCAACTATCCATTTTCCGGGATAAAAAGTAGCCTATGTGTTATTCCAGGGTATGTCGTACCCAAATCCATTCAGCCGTTTCAGCGTGAAGGAGTAACAAATATACAAACTACAAACGACAGACAAACTTTCGTCTTGGTAGATACATAATATACATTTTATTGCGTGAACCTAAAATTATGTTGATTATGAGTAATTGATTCTTCTTCATATTTTTTATCAAATAAGTTAATAATAGTTACGTAGTTCGTAGTAGTTGTATCTTAATATTAGTTGTATTGTTCGGGGACCGTCGTTTGTTAAACTGAAGGACGCTGGTTTGATTCCCATCAAAACGGCTTGAGCTTCCGGTGAAGATAATACCGTTATCAAAGTCCCAGCAGCGGGTGGTAGGTACTGTCAAGTACCCGCCTGGCTAGCCTGGCCACCCTAAGGTTTGAAAAACTGTCATCAAACACACAGTGTGTTCCAGGAGCAGTCTTCGAGAGCCAGTAAACATTCTAGGCTTAACATCTTCGATCACATCGTCACTGACCATCTATACAATCTATACAAACAGACTTCCAATACTGGAAAACTCGATTTTCTTGAAAATGAACAGAAATACTGAACCGGTGTTGATGAATATTTCTGTGAGGCTCACCTTTCAAATGAAAAAAGATTTTTTCAAATCGTTTCTTAATTGAAGGAGTGAGGAGTGAACTGAGGAGATGTAAAACAATCGAAATACGGGGTGTATAACGATTGTTTCACACTCATAAACTCCTTCGTATTTCGAAATTAGTTTTCGCGCCGCTGAGCTTGCCACTATTCAGTGCTCCGAAACTATTTTTCTGAAATTCCTGTACCTGCCTGAATGCAATATTAGATGCTAAATTATCTTTATTGTTTTTAATTAGATCATTAAAAAAGATCAAACTCAAATCAACGTTTTATGAATTATTTAGACTGTATAACAAGTTATCAAAGAGCCAGCTACCTCAAAATAAACAAATTAATTACCCACATATGGCAGACGACGATGTCTTAGGTTATTAATCCTTTCAAAGAACTTCAAAAGCATGAGGAGTTTGATGTAATGAAATTATATTTTAAGTAAATTAATAAACCAACATTTCCTTGATTTACACGATCATTTTAGTCTAAAATAATACAACTGTAAACGACAAAAAGTTTGTAGATAGAAAATATTTCATAAAGCCCTAAGTTTTATGAAATATTTTCTATCGCTAAGGATGGTTTGTTCCTGTATCCTTTTGGCTTTTTCCCACAAGTCCGACGAGAATAACTATCCTGGTAATCTTGGAATATGGGTTCGGCGAAAGTGGGGAAATATTAATTGTTAATTGGAATTTCTATTTTATTAGTCCCCTCGTTGGGATAAGAAGAGTGGACAAACAGGAGCGAACCCTAAGTATAACCTACCCAACAGTAATTTAGCTCTTATTTCATTTTTGCCCTTTTGTCTTTTTGTCGGTTGTTACTTTGTAATTCAAGAACTGTTGAACATAATTGGATTCTGTATGAATTTTATAATTATGACTGTCATGTAGGCTGTATTCAATTTTGTTAGGATGTCAGATAGCCGAGTATTATATCTTGAGGCGTTATCATCAGCTAAATAAATAGACAATGTTACTCAACATTGTCTTTTCAACTTATTATGTTGATATGTAGTTCTATACTCGTATGTCTAAAACTAACTGACTTAAAAAATACCACTTATTGGCAAGAGTTCATGAAGGTTAATTATGAATCAACAAAATTTAATTTAATTTGCTAATTTATTAGTTAAAAAATATTTTCGAGCGACTATTTTCCTTTATCAAAACTTCTCACGGTAACAAGAAAAAGTATTGCATTTTGTGTATTTCTATACCTACTATAGGCATAGTCAAAACATAAATGTTTGGGAAGATAATTGTAATTATATCAACCTACCTACTTAAGATACAAAAGGGAGTCGGATAAAAATAAAATAAACGCAGGTAGGTATGAGTTTGTTTATGCTGGACGTTTTGATAGTTAGTTTTATTATGGTAAAGATTCGAATTTCAAATGCAGTGCAACGTACACACACGTGTCGCATTCGTTCTGGTACCGATATCATTCAGTTTACCTACTGTAGCTAACGCTAGTACGTGCATGAAAATCACACTTGCACAAAACACATGCGTGGACGGTGAAACTGACATGCGGTGGTTTCAAAATAAAAACATCTAGCGGGCGCGCTACCTGCGCCCGAGAAGTGCCGACTTGCCGAGTTGTGGGCGAGCGCTCGGACGCAACGAACATCGTGCGAGCGCATCCGAACGCAATATTTCGAATTTCAAACGCGCCTATCACCAGTCCGGAGGCCACCGCGGGCGGGGCGGCACGTGCGGTGCGCGCCTCGCGATTTGCATTATTTTGATTCACCAGTGTTTCTACAATCAATACATTGAGTGTGTGATTTAACGGCCTAAAGCCTGCATTTACGTGTTAGTAGTGATTTCAATTAATGTTAGCGCTGAAGTGATAAACTACGGCCCTAGAAACGAGATTATGGCTTATTGACAAGTGAAACTCTTTATCGTTCCATTCATCCGTAGAACGGTCTGTTTGTTGGTATAATTTGTTATTGTACACTGTACAACGTGCTTGTGTTCTTTGTGAAGAGGAGCATGTAAATCAATAACTGGATTTATCTGCTGTGAACGAGAGTCCTACCAGTCAGTCCTGTCGCGAAGTTTAATATACAGAGCTGCATATTGATTGGTATTGTGAGCTCCTGTGGTGCAAGCAGAGATTTCATCCAATAAAGGTGAGAAATATTTCACACAACCTGCTATATATATATACCGACAATTTTATATTATTTCAGATACAACAATTTGCCAATAAAGATGGGACTCATGAATTTCCACAAATGACATTTCAGATGTAGTTCTACCTATATTATATGCAATGAATCGAATACCTTCATAAGTATATTTATTTATAGCGGTTGTCGGTTGTCTTTATATGCTTATAAAAGGCATGTCACACTTTAACAACTCTTTGCATATTGTTTATTATGTGTTTGACAATATACCTATTAGCCTGTGTAGCATAACATTCAACGAAACACATTGCTGTACATTGTACATTACATTGTACATCATAGGTTATAACATGTAGGTTACCTACCTACATGTTATTTTGTGGGCTGCCAGATCTCAATGATAAAGAACGCTTTTATATACATACAAACTTTACATATGTAGGTACCTACCTACCTAACTAGTCGGCATTTAAATCATCGTTATGAATGTCATAATGAAACAAATAGAGTTTACCTACCTATGCCAACGTCCAAATATTTTATTAGGGCCTGAGGCCCACTTGCACCAACCTAATTATCGGAGATTTTTGCCTGAACCTCGGATCACATCACCAAGCAGACAAACATGATTTGGTTCTTCTAATAATACCTAGGTAGGTATAAGGCGAGAGTTTGTAGTTTGTTTTTGAATGTTTGTTACCTACTCCTTCACACTGAAACGGCTGAGCGGATTTGCATGAAATTTGGAATTAAGATAGCTTATACTCTGGAGTACCTACCTAACACATTTATTAACTTTTAACAACAGAATAACTACCAAAGATACCTTATGTCCAAGGATCATTATTAATTTAGTATGTACACACACATGTTTCACGATGTTTTCAAAATATTGCCAGCTGAGTTCACAGAAAGGCAAGCAAATGTAACTATACTTCAAACCATGTACCTATGTCAAGAGCCACTCGAGACATCGATCACGGGCCGTAACTGCCACCGTAAGGCCAATAGGTGATTCTCCGAAAAATGCATCTTTGAGTTGGTTTCTCGCTAAATAGGTAGCCTACAGGATTATAAATCTTTGTCTGGCCGGTTGGCTCAATTGGTAGCACTCTGCCTTCTGAGCCGCTGGTCCCGGGTTCGATTCCCGGACAGGTCAAACATTTGTGTGTATGAACATGTCTGTTTGACCTGTGTCTGGGTGTGTATATGTATATAAGTAAATATATAAGTATATATCAGTCATCAGGTTGCCATAGTACAGGCTCTGCCTAGTTTGGGACCTGAATACCTTGTGTGAATGTTGTCCCATATTATTATTATTATTATTATAAATACCTACCTAGGTACAAATAGATCGAATGTTTATTGATTTTGAAAGGATGTTTACTGTCTTGTATGTCGTAATCTTTCATATAACCTTTTATTAATTAGGTAGGTACAACGCGCAGCAAAATTACAAACAATAAAACTGGAAATACCTAGGTAGGTACCTACCTAAATAACATTTGACCCATAGTGACGCTTCCAACCGGTCCTTGGCGAGATCAGCGGGGAAGGCCGCTGTCTAGCAGCGCACTATCCATGGCTGATCCGATGATGACTAGAGAAGTTTTAGAATGGCCATGAAGAAAATTTCTTGAAAATATTTTATTTTTAGTGGTTACCAAAAATAAATTAATTCAAGGTAATTTTTTTCCTGCTATAAGTAGGTATGTGATCGACGTGCCAGTCACCGAAATAACTGGATCCTGATTAATTGTACTAAAATGGAATAACAGTCGTTGTAGTGGAAGCCATTAAATCTAACATTCATATAGAGAAAAAAATTCTAATTACAGCTAGAATTATCATTAAAATATTATAAAAGAATTCTACGAATTATAAACGCAATAATACTGACGATTAAAATAATTCTGACTTACCGACCGGTCGCGATCACTACTAGGTACATTAAGTATCAATAAAACTGCGTACCTAATTACTTATACGTTTATATTCTGCAACCGCTATATTCACACTATTCGGTAAACCTTTTGAAGTAGGTAGAAATATAATTCTAATAAAGAAATTGAATCCTTAAGGCGTATACCTAGGTAAGCACTCGTATTTCGCAAAACTCTCTCTCCAATTACAATATTTTAATTTCAGGATATCCAATCGCAAAGTATACCTACTAAATAGAACATCCTCGAAAGATGTTGTTGATCAAGAAATAAGTTCGGTCTGCTCGTGCTACTGTAGCTTATTTGAAAAAAAAACAAGACGGTATTCGTGGGTTCAAGTCACATTAGTAGCCGCTTTTATTTTCTTATTTTAACGAGATTTAAGCACTTAAGTAATAATGTCACGTTTTATTCTAAATTTTAATTGCATTATCCTTTGCACAGTAATGTACTTTGTCCTTTTGTCCTTTTTTGGGTAAGCAAGAGATATGAGACTACCTGCATGGCCTCGTGTCCAATCTTTGGTTACATCTAACAATGGGATTTGAAACTGACAGCGAAGTTGGGAGCACAATACTGAAACACAAAATAATACATATTTTGTACGGTGTTGTGTGTTATATTTCTAAATATTACACAACACCACAACGATGTGAGATGAAGTATCTAACTAGTGTATTTTGTTAAATCATCTCTTTTAGATATTAATTCAGAAGAAAACCAATAGAGCTATACATTACAAGCAGCTTCCTGCTTTAAGCTAACTTTATTAATATGGCGATGCGTAGAACATCATTGAAAAATCCGAGAGTATATGCCGAGCTCACCTGATCGCAACGAGAGGGGACGCAACCAGTTTCACCACCTGGCCGATGCACGCACGTTGCAGAATCGCACCTTGTGAGAAACCCAAACATGAAAACCACATCATATCCTTACTTATTACGTCATATTACAACTTTTTTGTTTATTTGTAATAAACAATCATAGCGTTCTTCTCGCTATTGTCATTATATATTTGGAGAAGATATACTTTTAAACTAAGCTTTTAAAACTTTAACTTACCTACCTCCGATATACATTCATGGAATGAGACTTGAATGAATGTTGAGAATAATATGGAATAGAAGACTTTTTATTCGTGGAACTTTTCGACACAACCTTAACACCAAATAAAAAACCATTAAAACAATACAGTGAAATGTCGTTTCATTATATTATTATTGATAACTATTTACCGTTGATTCAATCCAAATGGAAAGCGTCATATTTACCGATCGATAATCACGAGTTGCAATTACCTCTCATACTCGTTATGCCACTCGATTAATTTCTATACTTGGGAATCGAATCTCTGACGTTGCTTCCATTGTTTTTGTTGCACGCTCGATATGCACTTTCTATTACGTTACATCATATTGATAAAAAAATTAGATCTGTTTAATTTTGTTGTACTGAACGCTTTGCGAAGTTTGTCATCTTCCTGTTTTAACGGATCGATGACCTAAAATAAAATACTAATTACAATACTACAGCTACTACAAAAACATTTGAGCCATCCACTAGCTAGTCAGCCTGGAGATGCTCAAATGCTCTAACCCGCTACCAGTTGGCAGCGTGCCTAGAATGCTAGCAGCATTGCCACGTTGAATTGCAATACTGATCCGTTGAGCCAAATATGTGCCAGCATTTTGGTCATTTTCTTCCAGATTAAATGAGTGAAATACCGACATATTAAAACACCATGTATACAATCATTATCATATCCTAGTTACAAGTTCCCCACAATTCCGTAATTTATTGCCAGAGTCAACGTTATGTTACCATGCAAAAGTGGTGAATTCATAATTAGATACATCAAAAGATGGTATAAATGATTGCATTCACCACATGCTATGTGGAACACGTTAAATTTTTTATAGGTTAAAATTCGGCTACTAGTTGGATATGACCTCAAAACTATGCGATCCTTCTACTTGTTCTTGTCCCTGAACCAGGTGGGGTCGGCACAACTATTTGGAAAAACATATCGGGTTTTGTTTTCGGTTTTATAGCCGGCCGCCTGCCTGACACCAACTCTCCTTGTTGTTGTTCGCCGTAAAAGCAATGGGAGGGTGGGGGTGAGATATTCTAGCCAGGCACCGGTAGCTCAAGACTATATAAATAATAACCGCCCTGTTGCTATCCCAAAATTCGTAGCAGAATCTCTGCCTTAAAAAAAATATCATTACAATTATGTTGTGAATTAAGAGTATTTTTATTGCAGCTGTCAGTTGAAAGGCTTCAAAAAATTTCTGTAAAGAATTTACAGGGAATCTTGCATTCGGGAATAAAATATACCTATAACAACAGATATATTTTTGAAATTCTTTTGGACTGAATCACTCACTGCATTGGAATTCAAGGGTCTTTAGTATTGTGGTTACACATTCCGAAGTATCCAGTGATTCACAGTTTATTTTATCGTTCAACCCTTTTATTTTCATTTGATGTCAAATTCTAACTATTGAAACGTTTTCTAAATAATGTATTAGGCAGAAATCTTAACCCATGCAGACTCCTTTTGCATTATTATTACTTTGATAATGAATAATGGAAATTAAAAATGAATGAATGTTATTTCATTTAACTCTTGCTAAAATCAAGAGAGATGGGCGCGACTTTACTCGTTAGTGCAATTTAGCTTGCATCGCTTTATCCGTAGCTAATATCTGCTTTCATAATTAGTTTTAATAACAAATGTACATAATACTTATTTGTTATAAAAAGTCTTTAAACTTTGATTTGTTTGAGTAATCTATTCTCTCGGTCGGTAAATAAAGATAATTTGACTGCCAAATTTCAACGCTCGAACCTAATGCTTGGTTTTCTAGCATAGATGATTCACTATTCACTACTAGTAGTAAATGATGAAACATATATGCTGGCAATCCAGGTTATCAATTCTACTAAAAATATTGCTCATAGATTGGTAATGAATTGTCACCTTTGCTAGTTTCGCTATTCTACTAGAGTATTGTATTGGCTACACAGATCTAATTTCTACCGCAATGCAATTATCTATAACGCAATCGAGTGCAATTTGTGTTTAGCGGAATAGTAGGTATGTATATTTTATGGGTTACATTTGAATTCATTTTTTATGAAATGCTTGTCTTAATAAATATAAGAGAATTGGCACCCAGGCTATCCATATTTGAGTCCTGTCTAAATCTGATTTTTCCCCGCATATTTTAAGAAAAATTCCTACTAAAAGTAAAAATGAAGGTCTTTTTCATTTTCCCTTCCCTTCAGCCCTTCGGCCCTTCATTTTTACTTTTGATGTATTAAAATATCATAGCTTAGCTAAGTATGATTTAACCGGATGCATAACAAGTGCCCACAATTGGGCTGTTTTCCCACGCAAAGCTTACGACCACGCTCGCATTTGAACGTACAAGTTAAATGACACATTATTTACAAGCGAGAAATCTTTCGCCGACAATGGCCTGTGTATTGTATGAATTACTGTTTCAATAGCCATCATTATAGCTGTTCATTTGATATGTTCCGATAGACAATGTCGAAGAACTTTTACTTTGAATCAACGTGTTTTCGAAAGCAAAGCAAGAAGTGTTACGCTGTTTTCTAGTGTCTCAGTTCTCATATAACACTGCATGATCATATTTGTATCGCAATACCTACTATTGTTTATTCTGTGGTATGATTTCCTAGTAGATGTAAAATGTCCCTTTAAAATTATCGTGCTCTTTTGTACTTTTACATACTTACACTTACATACTTTTACGTACTTTTGCATTTGATATAATACAAAACACAAGAACTCTTTATTGTCAGTATCAAAAATAGACATAAAAAGACTATGCATCAACATAGTTTTAGTATAATATTTTTTAAAATTTAAACTAAAATATAAGAACTTGGCAATACAATGAACGGTCTTACCCCTTCTAGCGATTGCTTCCATGCATTCTTTGGCCAGAAACGGAAAAATGATGCACTACATCGAAATAGAAAAAGATTATTTATTAATTTTAAATTGTAGTACCTACTTTAATAATATATATAACCCACCTTTACCTTTTTACATAAAATAATCACAAATTAATGCGATCTATAAGAATTGATAATATAATTATGTACAACAGATTATGGATACTGCACTAAGATTTAATACGATTATTCCATCTATTAAATTTTGCCATCGTATATGGCTCGTCACCGTTTCATGTCATGAGTCATCCCGCACAGTTTCATTTTAACTGGTCTTAAAACCGGTTAAAATGTAGAATCTTCAGTCTTTTCTCAAAGTTGACAACACACATTCCTATAATAAGGGAATCAACAATGCCTAGGTCGGAAATGAATCAAAAGTACCAATAATATTGCAAATGTCTATAGGTAATGGTAGACGATTCCCATGAGTCGGGTGGTATTTTTTTATATACTTTATACACGTGGAGTTTGACCACTAACTCACTTGATAGTCAGTGACGTTGTGATTGAAGATGTAATCACGATAGACTTAGATTGTTTACTGGCTTTCAAGAACTGCTGCCTGAGCACACTGTGTGTTTAGTGACAATTTTTCAAACTTGAGGATGGTAGCTAGCCAGGCACTCGGGGATACCGTACTACCATGCACTGGTGTAATTATTAACCGCACATCGCATATAAATATTCCAAAAGAATTTATTGTAATCAATAAATACATGTCCTCTATCTACATATTAGATCGGTGCCTATATTATAACATCTGCGTTTTCACACATAGATACAAAGTATCCACACATCAAAGCAAATAATTACCCATAAAAGTGTTATCAGACTGAATCGGATTACTCCATATAGTACAATGTAATATAATATTAGCTCAGTTGTTAAAGAAAGGCAATAATAGAGTATCGTCGCTGGGCTCGCCAATATTTGTCATACATTTCAGACACGCTTTCACATGCCCTTACCTTTGAAGTTTATGAGCATAAAATAATCTGTCATATATAATTGGTCAATCGTTTTTCAAATACACATACTCTGACCTATTATCGTATAAAAACTTGATCCACTTTCTGAATTGCTCACCATATTTCTTGTATGCCCCGAAACCGGGACATACTCGTAGAAATCTAATAATGACCACTTGTCCGCTTGTCCGGGGACATTGGAATGGACTGTTTCGGGTCTCGATGTTTCGCCTACAAATACCTATTTTAGTGCCACTTTCACTGTGTAAGGGATACTCTGTTTAAACAACATTGACTTTTACTTACGGTACTGCTGTGAATTTTGTATGTTATCCATACAATTATATGTGGTACGATCAGTTTTATGATGTAGATATTGAACTAACATAGTAATTTTAGTGGTCATTTTACTGTTTAAGGAATATTATGATTGAAAGAAGAAGGCCGAGGTGGTACCGGCCTAGAATAGTACTCCCCCATCTCTTCCCGTGGGTGCCGTAAGAGTCGGCTAAGGGATAACGTACCAGGAGGTGGGCAGCAGCGCCTTCTGAGGATCGGAAATCATACTGCGCTCGCCAACCCGCCTGCCAAGCGTGGCGAGTATTGGCAAATCCCCCCTATATATTGGGGAGGCATACGTCCAGCAGTGAACGCACATGGCTGAGAAAAAAAAAAAATAAAAAAAAATGATTGAAAGTAGTTGCTTAGCTTTGCTGACGCTACTGTTATCGTATATTTTCTGTGTATGTGTATGTATCATCAACGAAACATATCGTCTACCACCCTACGGTTCATTATCACTTGACATCATAAAACATGGTTGATTTTCCCGTGCATCTTGCGATTACTCAGAAACTTTTGGCAATAATGTTAGGCCATTTTTTCTTTGTAGGCTGTGCAATTTTATTGTATAATGATCAGTTTCATGATTTGTATCCTAATACTACTACTAGCTCTTACTCAGCTTTTAAAACAATACTTAAGAATATAATCCATATTCATATATATTTTTTGGTAACCTTATTATTTTATGAAACTGCAGATTAATTACAGGAAGCATAAATTCAAACCACAAAATTAATTGCTCTGATGTGAACGCGGAACTAATTTAGTTCATTATACGGCGTGCACTACCTGCTTCCATATTGTAATATTAATAATAATTTTAGACTGGCACAGATGGTTTATTGTGTTATGATGAGAACAGGTTTCTATGATGGTAGTATAATGTAACGGTTATTGAAAAATACTTTTGGATCTTTAGTGTTATCAATAGCAAAGACTACTGGGTGACCAGCGATTTTATAGCAAACTTTAGAGCCAAAAAATCTTTGAATTCAATCTCATCGATTTTATTATGCTCATTTTAATTATCAATGGCGAGGACATAGCAATTATTTCACATTTAAGTCATGAACATTGCGGAAATCTACAATCTAAAAATTAACAAAATGACGATCGACACGTGATCGAAATTCCGAATCAAACATTAGAACGTAAAGACCGGAATATGGACCACTATTGCAATCCTAACGCAGTCACACAGCAGCGTAAAACAATTGAAGGCAGGACAAACGTCTAGTTGTTACGAACAATAGATGCTATATTTAACTGTTTATTCGATTGCGAATGGTAAGTAAGTAAGTAAGTAATCATTTATTCCCAGAAACACAAAATATACAAATAACAGAAACATATTCTATAAAATTAAAGTAACCTAATAAATTTAATTATTATGCAACGGGCCCCAAACTAGGCATAGCCTGTATCTTGGGCGCCCAAACCTACAGCTTTACTTATAATTTGTTGCGTGACACTGTACATATTCACTAATCGCTACTCCAAATCGATACAATAACATTTCATCTACAGACATCGAAAATCGTGTATTATTATTTACAGTGACAGGTTCGATTTTAATTGAAATTCCTACCAGCTGTGGTATCTGTGGTACTTTGTATATAATTAGTGTAAATATTGTGTATTTGTCATGTGAGTTGGGGAGTGTGACGAGGTACGTGTACGTTGATTAGCCCAGAAACTAGTATAGGTCATAGGTATTTAAATTCAATTCATTTGCTGGAAATTTTTGATATAATAATTACCAGGGACACAGTATTAATTTTAATTGTATAAAGAAAAGGGAATCGTGACTGACTGAACCATTAAACACTTGTAAACTACTGAGACTGATTGGGATAAAATATGAAATTCTGATAGCTATTAGAACTTTAACATATATCGATTGCGAATGGTACAGAGATACATAATATTATGTATCTTAATCGTCAACGAATTATTTATCTGTATGGTCTTATGTACCTACACTCTCTTCTCTACCATCTATCATAATAACAATGTGGTTAACATTTCGACGGATAGATATTACATCATTCATTGTATGGTTCCGGAGCTGAGTGGTAAATCGTCGTAAGTACATGATTATGCAAAATGGCTTTCTAACTCGACAATAATTTTGATTATAAAGCCGTGATTTGCAAAGTTCTATAGGTGAAGAACCCTATGAATTGACGCATCATCCACATACGCAATCAAGATAGAAAAAAAGAAACCTAATATGTTTTTGCTAGTTTTTGGTACGAGTAGGTGGTTACCAAAGTTGGACATACAGACTGAGGTCAACGTCGTCGGAATAGTGAACTAGACACTTTTATATCATATACATTTAAATGATATATCCTGAACATCTCTAATTTTAATTTTATTCTATAGCCAAGTATAGTATTGATATAAATAAATATGCTTACATTATGGTTTATCTTGTTTGCTGGGCTCTTATGGTATTGTCAAAATGAGGTCCATAACAAGTACTAAAATTATTAACGCTCATCTTAGTATAATTCAAATATGTACAAATCATTTATTCAATCAACTTTTTAATGGGCCGATGCCTTTATTAAAATAAAATATGTACTATTAACAATACTACAGCTGCTACAAAAACATTTGAGCACTCCACTAGCTATATTGTCAGCTATAGATAACTCAAATGCTCTAACCCGCTACCAGTTGGCAGCGAGCCCAGAATGCTAGCAGCATTGCCACGTTGAATTGCAATTCAATCAGCTTAATCTTATTTACATTCCGTTGATTTGGGATGGGATCCTCTCATAAGATCGGAACCTGTATTAGAAGATGTGTGTGAGAGAGATTCAAGTGTAGCTATATAATAAATATATTTACTTTCGCCTCACCGAAGGTTGTCATTATACAAATGTAAAACTTTTGACATATTTTATCAAAATCAAAACCCCTTTGAATCCCCGTCGTTGCCTGAAACAGGTAGGTTGTAAAAAATCGTAACACTAAATAACAAGGTATTGATAGTCATATTGACATCTCTAGCTTTTTATAATGATGTATGAATTACGTATTATAATGTACAAGTTTATTCAAATAAAGGTAATGAACGTTTGAAAACGTGAGTGTATTATTAGTTAACTCAAGTCTAAACTATTATTGTTTTCACATACAAAAACATCTTCACAATGCATTATCGGACTGTGATAACATTAGAGATAAGATACCAGTTGATATAATAGAAAACGATATACGCAACTGATTACCGAATGCAATATTACAATTCGGAAAATAAGACCAGCAATTATTATAAAATTTCACTGACGCGTCAGTATTTAGTAATTTCTTACGTCATGACGTAAGAAGAAATTGCTCTATCCGAAGAAACGCCACCGAGGCATTCATCATTGTCTAATATTTGGCAAGTCACAACCTGCTTTTTGATAGAACATTATCAGATTGAATCTTCCGGTTTGGGTTAACTTTGTTTAAGCTTTTTGCTTTATTACTGCTCCACGGAAGATTGATTATCTAATCTCTTTGGATTTCCTTGCACATTTTATCATCTAACTTTGTAACGTTTGACTTATTAAAGTTTTCATTCTGAGTATAAATATTTATCCAAATTGGGGCAATACGTGGTCTACTTGTAATTTTTACTGCTTTTTTGTCATAATGTACTGCGTTCGGTTGATTATGATTAGGTTGGTATGTAAGTACCTCTTCAACTCCTCCCACGGCCGCAAAGAAAGCCATAATCTTAAATGTACCACAGGCAGTGATACGAATCAGGAAGCAGTCTGATGATTCTTTTAGAAGTGTGCTGCGCTATTTCCGTTTGATGTTCGGCTCCTTACAGACGTGGGTGTATGTAAAACCAAAATGATATTGGCGTATACTAACACTGGACTGATAAACTATCCATTTCGTCGTCTGCTAACCTGTTACAATGATATCATCATCATCTCAACCACAGGACGTCCACTGCTGGAAATATGCCTCCCATATTGATTCCTCAAGGACCGGTTGCAAGTAACCTGCGATATTAGTTAGATCGCCTGTCCACCCTGTCCTATGGTGCGCTTGCCAGTCCGTGGTCTTCATTCCAGAACCTTGCAATTACAAGTGTATCAGATACTATCAAACTAAACATGGAGAAAAGTGGTAAAGCACCTTAAAATATAGATAACTATAGAAAACTGTTTGAATACCTTCTTTAAAACATTTTTATCTAACATCAAGAAATAATCATCAAGGAATGAAATAACATAACAATATAAAGAACATCATTAAAGGAATTTCTTATAATAAAACAAATTAGAAATACCCAGGTCACTACATAGACGAGTACGTAGGTTTCTGTTCTACACTGCTACTACCCGATATTTTCCCTCCAAACAGCTATGTCACTTTGACTGATTATTTGTAAAAAGACTGATGCATATTTCTAGCAAATCATACTTATGAGTAATATCTCAGTGCTAGGACGCCTGCAGCCGGACAGAGGTCCTCCTTCATTGATGTCCACAAGGACCTGTTGGAAGCGGCGCTCATCCAGCGTCTTCTAGCGATCCAGGTCAAATCGTCTATTCATCTTGTTAGAGAATCTCCTACGCTGCGCTCGTTAGTCCGTGGACTCTTTTTTTTTTAAAATTTCGTATTGTATATTATGCTATCGATCCGTGCCGAAATTAAGTATGCAGACGTTGTCGATCAAATCATACGCCATCCATATTAAGCGTTGAGTGTTTAAGATTTATTGAACTGTCAATCCGAGTCTGCTAAAAAATAATACGGTGTGGGATCGGCAGTCAATTAGGTGAGACCATTTTTAGTAAACTTAGTTGATTTACACAAGTTCATAGGCGGCTGGTATGTGGCACATGTTTTTGTATCTAACAAAATGAAACAAGAAATATTCTTATCTTACAAACCACGCAATTATTTTAGTTTAAAACGATTTATACGATAGATAGATAGAAAACTCTTTATTTGCACACTATTTCAAAAACACACACATAAATACAGTGATACAAAGGGCGGCCTTATCGCTTAAAGCGATTTCTTCCAGGCAACCAAAGATACGATACGATAATTACAATTGTATAAATAAATGCATATAAGAGTACGTGTACAAATTAGTATCCCTGATAGGGCTTTAATTGCTTGGATGGAAATTTATACTTTGATTACGTTTTGTATTTGGAGTTCAGCTACCCCAGTACGTGTAGGAGTTTGCCAAGAAGCTAAAAGCGATCGTCCACAAAACATGTTGCTGCTTTCTAGCACCATCTATAGTAAGAATTTTTAAATATTATAAGCTTGCGTTTGACAACTGTCTCACCTGATGTTAAGTTATGGCGTAGTCTAGGAAGCAAGCCTAGAAGGTACTATTTTATACTATTGGGCCTTACTTTGTCCTTTAAATATGTTAACGTAAGTTCCGCCTAGCATGACGTTTATGCAATGAACCATATAACTCCTTTTATACTATGTTTTGAGCTCTAGCCTTGTTTTGAGATTAGCTACTTCACAACTGTTAGCATTGCATACCAATTACCATTATTAAAATGTAGCAATACAATGAAAGTTCTACATAAACATAACATGAACAAAATTTAATAATATTCAAAGTAAAACTTAATGCAACGGACTAAATATACACTACTAATATACCTTAAATTAAGTTCATGTTAATGATTAAGGTTCTAAAATATTTTTTTAAATTAAGGCGACAAGAAAATAGTGGATTCTCATCTACATAATATTACTAATTGATTGATTCTTTAATTATCTAGTATTTATGATAATTTGTTTAAATAATGATAATGGTTCTGTCTAACGTATATAAATATGTACAAAACTGTATGACTGGTAATATAAAACTTTGTTGTCGCATAAAACCCAGACAGTCGGCGTGGGTAGAACCTAACAACAGATTAAGGATAGGGCGAATGTGTATTCAACGTTCAATTAAGTTTTGATTGAAATATGGGCGTTTTAACTGGTGAACAGTTTGTGCGACCCAGATGGTCCGAGGGTAATGTTCGAATCGTAAAAGCTAGTTAATATTCCGTTAGGCGCACACTCCGACAGTCACGTCCAACTATATGAAGACAACGCGATTGGACTTTATAGCATCTGTCCATTCACAAAATGTCTTGTAAAATGGCCACTTGACCTTATAAAAATGAAACTCGCATGAAAACCCTTAATTATTAGATTTGGAGCACAAACTCACCAAGCGTCTTACGAGCTTCCTTGCGGAGAATATCTCGACATATTAATATATGATGCTTGGGTCTGCCTTACTTGTGCGTGTCTGTGCGTCATTTGCCGACGGTAAAAACCCGAAAACAAATTCCTTCGTACATTTCTAATTTGTCCTTTATCCCGTCTTAAGTAGCGGTCCAGGGTCGTAAGGAATAATTGCTATGGCCATTAACATTCCGTGCCAGTTCGAATGTAGTCGTACTTTCTGGAGTGGGAGTTGTTGCTGCGCCAAAACATTAGATGTCACGGAATCATACTATTTATAATTCATATACAAAATGAATAAATTCAAAGCACAAACATGCTAGTGTAACATGTCAATTTAACGTAGAATATGATACAACAGTCCTACTGATAAGTAATTGGATTAATGAGGCATTCTTATATAAAGAGTTTTTTTCTTTCTATACAGATGACCCGAACTTTCCCATCGGCTACAACGAAACGCTGACAATAGAATAAAAGCAGTTAGCATCTATTCTTATGTCAAAGGTTTGCGTCCGAGGGTTATCGATCTGAAATATAAAAGGTTTTCTCCATTGTCTTAAACCGCTAAGTTACCACCACGATGGAACTGGCTAAACGTGCTCAAGTGGCCGTTTTCATACTTGTACACTATAATAACACACGGGTTCCGCAGCGCTCATCCACTCAATGTATTTTTGAACCAATTACTTTCATTTCACAATCGAGCTCATGTTTGCCGTTCTCTTTGTAATAGACTCTACATTACAGCTAATGGACGACTTGCAATCTATATATTTGATTATTATCTTTTTTATTGTCTCGTTCTAAATAAAAGTTAGTAGCCTGACATACAGCATCTACTGTTACTTGCACTTCATAATTTATCTTTATTAATTTAATAATACTATGTCATTTTTTTCATAACATAATACTCCGTTTATTCGAAATGTGCCCTTTTGATACGGCCTCTATCTCCTTACAATATTTTTGTTCGCTAGGTTAAATAGTAAATTTATTTTTTTATAATACTAAAAAAGAACGAACCGGGAAAAAAAACATCCGATATTTTGTCATCGAGGACGTTTTATTTTGGTTTGAAACGGAGTATATTAATACCGCTGGGAATGAAGCTGTGACATTGAGCTCCTCTGAATCCAATGGCAGAGGGTAGTTATAAATAGGTTCACACCCACTGAATTACGTTATGCCGTACGTCGTCGTCATACTAAAGGAATTTTCTATTCAGGAATTTTACGATCATTTCAAATTTGTCGCAAAGCCAAGGCTCTGTTTTGTTGTTCTAGCCCTGAGCTAATAAGTGGCGTTTTGAAACTTTGTTTTTTCCAGCGACGATATAATATTTTTTTTATTATGGATTCGCTTGGATTTTATTACTTAGCAATTGAGGTGACAGAATTGTGAAGATCTGATGCTGATTGCTTATGAGCACAACTTACTATAGCAGTGATTCTTTTGTTGAGGAATGTGTAGTGATCACGAACATATATTTATAACCTACCTATTACATTAATTTGTAAACTTATTCGTGTCTTTAAACTCTTGAGGAATGCAGATATACATAAAATCTTGTGAGGTTTTAAGTATATCTGCATAAAATCTGACAAGATGGTTTTTCTTTAATTATTTTAAGGCCTAAATGCACTTGACGTAGTCGTATGTAAAATAGATTGCGGGGTGATTTGAATATCGTTAAGTCGTTAATCGTTAGTCGAGACTTAGGCACATATGCAAAACCTTTTTTAAACTTTTTTTTTATGTTATGAATTGCCTTGAAAGTCAAAAGGGATCAAGTTATGTTAAAAATATCAGGGGATTTAATGGAAAAAATGTGTGTTTTATAAGTACGATAACTTTAAGAAACCGAAAAAGACGAGTATAGTAGTTTATGAAACTGTATCATAATAAGGTTTCTTAAAACACGACTGTAAGCTAAAAAAAAAAGCCGTAGGCGAGTTTTTTTATAGCATTACACGAGTGTTTTAAAACCAAATTATGTGCAATTTCATACACTACTTTATCTAATCTCATAAAATAGATAATGAAATTTACATAAAATCACACAACCCAAACATATGTTTGCATTTATTTGTAAACGTTTAGCGCCAAAATCCATTTCCTGGTCGCGCATGCGTGTTGCGCCGCGTCCACATACTATCTATATGTAGAAAAACTGCATTGCAACCTTTTTGGTCTCGCTGAAGTTGTATCTTAATAGTAAAAAAGTAACATTTCGATACAGTTGTCTTAGAAAATCAGTATCATAATGTAACTTTTTAAGTTTATTTCGATATATTATTATGTCTGTAAAGACTGTCATTCAAGTTCTGTTTTTGATTTTTTTAATCTTTATATTTCAGTACGAGATTAAATAAAAACATATTTCAGCACTATAATCATGTTAATATCATAAAATAAAATCTGCCCGCTAGTTTTCTATTTGTACTAGTATAACATCGAATATCTACTTTTTGATAAGGTAAACGGCGTTTGGGCTTGGTTTCCCACGGTCCGGGTCCGAGGCTTAAGCCGGTGTAATCGGCGTCATCACGCGCGATCACAATCATTACCTAGTTGGTGCTTTATTATTGTTTTAATGCGACTTAAACATAGATAATATTATAATTTTATTATAATTGTAAAATTTTGTCTTATAAAGAAGAAAGAAAGAAAGCCACTAGCGTTCTACGATTGAGATGATAATGATGATGAATGGTGATTCCCTTTCGTCCACGTTCTACACTGAAGTTTCATAATAATCATAAATATTCATCAAGCATTAGTGATGTTTAAAAAAATTTATGTAGTTTTTTCACTCCTTGCTTAAACACTAAAGGTATAAACCAACCCTTTTATGACATTTTCTTCATATTGTATTCAATCAAAGTTAAATTGTTTTTCATTGGTCAAATCCGTCTCAAGTTCATTACCTATTGTCATCTACTGAGCAGTCTCAAGTAAACAGATGCAGAGTTCAATGACTGTCGGATGATACGTATGTTGGATGCGGGCGACGTTGGCCCTATCTCGGCTTTGTTTGAAAGCATTCTTGTTATTCCTTCCAAAAAGTCTCCCTATTTAGCTGCGTAGCAATATTCAGAAAAGAAAGTGAGAGTCGGAACGCAAGGATCCACTCAGACATTGTTGTGTTAAGGTGATTTTTAATTTTACTATACACTAGCGGTCCGTCCCAGCTTTGCACGGTTACATGATTATAAGGACCCCATTTTAAATATACAGTCAGTGTTACTCAGGGATAATGTGGCATTCTAATGGTGAAATAATAGTTGAAATCGGTCCAATAGTTTTTGGACCGTTACAAACATACAAATATTTCCTATTTATTTGTAATATTATTGTAGGTAGATTAATAAATAAGATGTCTGGTTGCGTATACATTACAAAAAAATAATATAAAAAAATTACTTCTTTTCTTTTCTCAGCCATGTGCGTCCACTGCTGGACGTATTCCTCCCCCATATAGGGGGGATTTGCCAATACTCGCCTTAAAAAATTACTTACTATTGTGAAAAATAAAATCTAAATAAGTTTTCTTTTTTATCTTATATAAGTATTTAATTTTATTGTGAAGTATGATAAACTTAAGAAAGTAAATGTAGGTTAGTAGGTACACACTTTAGTTGCTAAGGTGTTTGCAACATGATTTTTCAAAAAAACATTCGCGCAGAACAGCGTGTTTTCTTTTGCTAAAGTAAGAATTTGAGAATTATATAGAATGTTTTCGAATAATTATTTATTTATGTTATTCAATTTTTTTTAATTTTTCTAATTATAATTAGGTATTTGACACTATTTCAAGGGCATAGAAATAGCCCTTGAAATAGTGTTTATATATATACAGCCTTTTCTTTTATGTTATAGTATATTTACTGAAATTACTGATATAGTTTTCATTAGTTTTGTGAATGTTGAATGAACCGTTTTTCCATCCATGATTCTGTACGGGGGTTCACATGCGTGTCAATTGACACAATTTTATACTTAAATTTATATTACATGCCGGGGCCCGAGAGTCAAAAATACTTAATTGCAAGAACGTTAAAATATAATTGATTAAGAACACCGGATGTAAACAATACGTAATCAAGGATTTTAATCTAACACACTTCGAGTACATACGGCGAACAAACAGCGTTTCATTTGCGAGTCTTTGTTGAAAATTCATTTAAAATGTATGCTCGAAACTCTGTTTAAAAGAACTCAAGCGTACACCGCTTGAACTGCAGTATCATAACTCAAAACAAAGGAGCATCTGAATTTAGCTTAGCAATGTTAGTACACATACGTATATGTACGTACATACATTATTATAATATATAAAATGACGGTATGTTTTATCGTATCTTGGCATTCGTCTCGCCAGTTACTAGTTGCTTTCTTTGTTACTCAGATCATATATAATACATTTGTATCATATTATAGATACCCTACAATTGCGCTGGTAATATAATCGACCATCTGATATATATATATCTATGTATTATAATAAAAATGTAACTAATCGCTGTCTGTACATGGCAGATATATGAGAAAAACTATTAATAGCGTCCGTCCTTTATCAGTGCAATAGAACCCAAAACGATGCTTAGAATATTCGTCTGACTGTGCGTTTGTGGGCACATATTCTCTGATATGGTTCTACCGACTTGGATGTGGTTTTCATTAAGTATTGTGGTAGGCTTCTCCTAAAATGTTTTGCGAAAGTTTGTGTGTATGTGTGTATATGTCAATCTTGTATGTTTGTTCATTCCTCACGCTCAATCGACCACACCGATTTCGATTAAATTTTTAATGGAGACTGTGTAAACTCTGGATTAACACAGGCTACTTTTATCCTGGAATAAGTATAGTTCCCGTGGGATAGTTGAGGTAGCGGGAAAGCTGTAATCCACGCAGGTGAAACCGCGGGGCGTTACTAGTCCAACTAATATTATAAATACGAAAGTTTGTGTGTATGTTTGTTACCTCATAACAAAGATATTAAGGAAGAATTTCTTCATAGATACCGTGTCATCACTTTATGGCGTGAGATTGCGAGTTCTTCCCATTCCAAGCGATAATTCCAGCAATAGCATGATTACGCAGGTAATGGAGGCTTGTCAAGGCACGTGCGAAGGCTGCTATTTTTTGTTGGGTATCTTCTGTTCCTTGGTAACTTATTAGAATGCATTCCAGTTGTAGACTAAAATGATTGGCCCGTGGCATCATTCGCATGGCCTACACTTTAAAAGTTATAATTGAAAAATGCATCTAAAAATATATGAGGAGCTGACACTTGTCAACAAACGCGGAAATAAAATATATACCTGGGGACGTAAATTATCACAAAAAATTATGTTACAGCATTTTTTATTAATTTATACAGTTTTTATAGTTATATTGTGACCACGAAGACACACATCGCCAAAATTAAATAAATAAAGAAAAATAAAACATTGTTCCGTTTTTATTGTTATTTTTATACCTACATATTTATTACAGTTTTATTATAGTAGGTAGAGATGCTGTGTTGTTTATGTCATGTCGCAACAAAGGCACTGTTGACGTCAAAAAGACTTCTAGAAAGTCTCAATTTACGAACATAAAGTGGAGGAACTAGGACATATCGCTGCCTGTAATGTGTATTAGGTATATCAAAGCGTCATGGATATGCTAAGACTGAGCCTTAATTGGCTTAATCTCTTCCAATTTAGATCCCATCAGTCTGTCCTGTATATTATACATATCTAGTTTTAAACCCTGCTCTTGCCTTTTAAAAGCATCGCTGTTTAACTTGATATCAAAGCAAAATATTCATACGGTTTCGTAACATTATTGTTTGAGGATATAGATCTAAGGAAAAATATTTCTATTAATAACGAGACACTAAACATACAAAGTGCCCGGTCACGAATGTACAACCCCAGCTCGAGACCCCCAACGTGAATCTTTCCATAAGAAAAGGTCACCGTTTTCCTTTTCATATATAGTCACGGAATTTTCTAAGGTGAATTTCTGTAGATTAACATTTATTTACGTCTCGGTTTGAGCGGTTTTTTCTTGCGAAAATCTCTGCAAAAAAACCCCGAGGCTAAAAACCTGGTGGATGAAGGTAGATAATGTCTACGCAACGGATGCTATTTTTAGCTAGAACTGACTTCCTCACGCCACTCGTAAAAAGGCTATTTCTGCTTGAAACGCAATAAAACGTGTCCCTGGCACAACGTTTTATCCCCCGTTCCTATCTCGGCCTATGGTTACGCTCCGGTTATTGTATCGACTCGTTGAACTCAGATAAAATACTTACAAGTGGTCCTCGAGGAGTGCTCCAATAAGAGTACTTTCTGAGGCCCTCAGCGAGACAATTATTTAAGGACCATTTTGCGAAGCTATACTGCGTGTTAGACAACCGCTGTTTGCATACCAAAACTTGAGAGATACAGAGGGTTGGTAACTTCGACAATTCGCTGCGATTGGAAGATACAAAATTTTTATATTCAAGAAATCATTCCAGTTTTATAGCACGTTTATTTAATATTATGATTTAATGACGTAGGCGTTTTAGGGACAGTTTCTGGCATGAGTTGATTCGTGTGCATTCATAACGATGCCTACGTATTTTTATTCTATAAATTCTTTCTGTTTGATAACATGTTTATTGATACTTATTAATAAATATGATTTAATGACGTAGGTGTTTCAGGACCGTTTCTGGCAAGACTTGGTCAGCGTGACACATCGTTTATTTCGGGCAATTTTATTTAGAGTATTAAGAATACTCCTGGCCTTTAGATCAGGTATAACACAGATTGTCTTCATTTGGGGCTGAAATATAAATATTACAAACAAAATCAGAAGATTTTAATGCTGTAAAAAAAATTACGTTCTGAGGCCAACGCCCGCTGCCTGGCACGATCATAACTCCCCGATGAAGAACTGCAAATAAGTTCGAAACTGGTCGGAGAGTAATTTTCCAGTGTTTACCACGTGAGTCCTATATACATAGTCAGTTTGTTACATTACAATTTGAGCAATCCACTAATTAAATAATTACATATTTTAATGAGACATTACTTTTATATTATAAACTTTTATTGTAATAAATAAATAAATTAGCTTTATGAAATTTGGCGTTTTACATTAATTAGCCTTTGTTATTAATTATAAAAACCAAAGGATGTTGTTATTAAGTAGATTTGGGAAAGGGCTATGTTCATCAGTGGACACTCTACGGTGATAGTATGATGAAGCAGTAGCTTTCGTTGAAGTACTTGTTTATGCGTTGGTAACTAATCAACTAGTTAAGCTTCAGGCCACCGCAATAAAAATATATTGCAAGTATTCAACAAAATATATAATAGTCGCAATAGGTTCTGAAATTATTTTGATTGCGGTGACCTTAAGGTTCATTCAGCCATGTCCAATCAATCTCTATTCATTATCTGAGTCGATTTGAATGAGGTTCATTACAAGGTAGCTGAACCAAAGAAGACAGAAGTATCAAATGATCATTAAACTTTTTTTAATATTAAAATAAAGGTCTTGTGCCGTTTAAACAATATTGGTATATTTGGTATAAACATGGCAAATACTTAACAAATTTACACATAACAAGCGCTTTGTTTTGATTAAAAAAAAAACAAATTTTAAAATTTATTTATTTTGCGCTAGCTGCGCCCCGCGGCTTCACTCACATGGACTACGGTTTTCCTGCCTCCTCAATCATCCCACGGGAACTACACATTTTTCGGGATAAAAAGGAGCCTATATGTTATCCTAGTGTATAACCTCATGTGCCAGTGTATAATCTTCATTTCAAATTCCTTTCAAATCCGATCAGCCGTTGGTAATTTCAGGTAACTATTATAACAAAATATATAAGTTAATACATTACTCATGTTCTGTCGTCGCATGTGTGTGTTGATAAATATGTAAATTCTATTCATACTTACTTCAGCTATTCTTAAGCATGTGGGTCGGCACAAATAGAGAATATATTTCCAAAACATCTATTGTGTCTTGTGATGAGGGTTTAATCCTACTATCCTACTAGTATTATAATTAATGCGTAAGTTTGTGAGATATGAATGTATGTTTGTTTGATATGTCAATAATCAATGTATGTCAATAATAGAGGAGTAAATCATGAAAATTGGTATGGAGATCGATCATACCCTGGAATAACACATAGGCTTATTTTCATCATCGCCACGCGGGTATATCCGCGGGGCGCAGCACGAAAGTTATAGCAACAAAAATGTAGCTAATACAATCAATACAATAAACATAGTCGTATAAAATCTGGCATAGAAAACGTGTGTTATCGAAGAAATAAAGATTGAATCCCCATTTATGGGACAAATATTTGCGTAAGTACTGGTATTGGCAAATATTTGATAGGGGAATGAAAATTTTCAAATAGATTGCTTTTTACACGACTATAAGAGAATGTTCATGAGATTTATATCATTTACGTTTATGGTATATGGTTTTCGAAAATCTTTAGGTCCCGAGGATTCAGTCGCATGTACTGTTTTTCCCAGTCGTATTTTTTTGTTGTGGATAGCGGTTTTCCCGTTACCTCAATTATCCCACGGGAACTATCCTTTTTCCAGGATAAAAGTTGCCTATGTGTTAATCCAGGGCTTAAACTATCTCCATACCAAATTTCATATATAATCGGTGTAGCCGTTTGAGCGTGAAGGAGTAACAAATATACACAATTACACACATACAAACTTTCGCCTTTTAAATATTAATGGGTAAGCCCATTCATATACTTACAATTTTTCACGTAAAAAATACAGATATAAAAAAAATATGTACCCATACCCATATGGTCGAAGTTGCAAATCGGGCGTGTTATTCGTTTGAACCGAATTATAATTACATATGGCGTGTCTCGGTAACAAAATATTGGACCAGTATAAACAATAGCTTCCTAAGTTAATAAATTCAAAGGAAATAAATTGCCCTTCTTATCTCGCCAGTATGGAAGTGTGTCAAGCTTGAAAACCCGAAGCCGCAAAAGCCACAGTGGCACGCGATTGTAGACATTGAGAAATGAACTGTTTGTGAGAGAGGGTGGTTCAACTCAACTGGAACCCACTACTATCTTAATTAGAACTTTAGAAATTTCCTAAAGTTCTAAAAAGTTAATAATTTAATATATTGTTGTTTCAATATTTAATAATATTGAAACAACGATCGCTATTGTTTCTATCGCACGCAGATTTACTAATTATGTAAATTTAATATTTGTTAAAACTACATGTATGTACTAACTATGTAGAGAATGCATCGAATTAAGAATGAAGTTCGCTTCAAATTAAGAAATTAACGGAAATCGTTGAATTATTTGAATGTATCGTGGTGAGGTTATAAAACTTTAATGGCGTGTAAGGAAGCGTAAAAATATATAATATTTTAAATTGACACGATCACAAATATAAGGACTAACATTAAAACTTTGGTTGTGTGGAAAGTAGAAGTTCTAAAGCTAAGGCTTTTGTCTCTGGCTACGCCTACGGGAATGAGGCGTGTACATTTTTGTGTATTCTTTTGTTTTCGTTGCTAGATATTTGGGCACAGTTGCATCCGTCATGTTCAGGAGTTGCATGACTACTTGCAATGATGTTTGCACAAATATCGAGAACGCAAAAATATGTAAAGCACGTGGTAAATATTCCAATAATAATGTTCAATCTTCCTTTAGTAAACATTTAATGAAACCGTCAAATTATGGTTTGATGAAAAGATTTATTATTACTGTTGCTTGCTAAGCGTTAAATGGCATTATCTACACAGATGCACCTGTCCTACCACCGTTTAATACCCATAACACCATAACAACGGTAAAGGCTACAACTCAACTCGTATTTATTGGAGAAAGCAGTTTCTCTATGAAGACATAAACCGGAGTGGGCGTGTAATTTGTGGAGCAATAAGCATATTTATTTAACGTTCAATAAGTTGAATCTAACCTTAATGTTTATTATGCTTCAAAATTTTTGTTTTAGTAAGTATTTGTGAATAACGTTAAACTTGACGTCAATCAAAACTCTCTCATTGGAACGTAAAAAAAATCTTAGCGCGTTGAAAATCTCTGAAACACAACACTAAAAATAAGAAGTAATACGACTTTTCATATTTATTTCATCTCTGGACGCACTTGAGTGCATAGTACTGTTATCTATTCTGTGGCTGAGGTACGGTTTTAGCCGGCATTTCTTTCTACACTTTTAGTAAGATTCATTTTAATTTTCTTCACGTATTGAATTTACGCAATCGCTATTATTTCCACCGCCTACCTACGAATTAGTGTCGACTGTTATTGAATCGTCTCGACAACGCCATTCCGCCCAGTAATTTAGCGTTAACCTTTGGACACTATAATTATAGTTACTTTAATCGAACCAGCTGTACTTACACAAAAAGAAACTAATCTCTGTATCATTGGTGATATGTTTTGCAAGGTTCAAGATATCTATTTAATAAGATACGTCATCGACCTTATTTCAACTCCAAGTCATGTTTCTGTGCACAGATCAAGGTTTCCGTGGAATATGCATATATCGAGCCTTTTGCTTTTATCATTGAGTCAAAGATCATTCGTTCCCCCAATTATACCATTCTTTTAATACAGAACTTTACAATGGTCAAGGAATTGTTTACTCTACTGGCGTTAAGTAGCTTAAATATAACGATGAAAAAATTAATAAATCTACAATGCTCATAAAATTCCTTGCGAACACCGGGCCCATCATAAAGTAAATGTGACATTTAGCCGACTTAAAAAAAAGGAGGAGGTTTCTCAATTCGACGGTATATTTTCATTCTTATATGTGTTCGTGGATAACTTCGTCGTTTTTGAACCGTTTTTGATCGTCGTTTTTAAACCGATTTTGATGATTTTTTTTGTTTGATAGAGTATACTTCCAAGGTGACCTCCCATTTAAATTTCATCAAAATCAGTATAGTGGTTTTTGAGTTGCACTGAAAAGTGTTACGTCTATCTGGATGACTTTCTTATTGAGGGTGAATGACACTCGATCCCATGAGTAGCAAAGCTCACTGAAAAGGGTGAAAAACAATGCTTACCAAAAATGTAACCGACTTCAACACTCAAAAGTGTGAAATAACTTATCTAAGTCGGTACCATGCGCACAATATTTTGATAATAGTTTTGAACTATCGTGGTGCCGACTTCAACAAGTTATTTTACACTTTTGAGTGTTGGAAGTAATTTCAATTTTTTGGAAAAAAAAAACCGTTAAGTATGTCGTCTTTGAGATAGTAATTTTTTTCGATGTCTCATAGCTTTTTCATATTTTTGTGAGACAACACCCACGTATGGTCATTACGTATGTAATCATTATTACACCCTGGTACCGACGCTCTGGAATAGCCGAGCTAACTCACAACATTTCCCGAACGAGTGATTGTTTAGGTTGTTGATGGCAAAAGATCCCACGTGGGAAATCAGTGTCCTCTTCACTTCAGTCACTTCAACAGGAAATAAAAATTATAGCTAACCTCAGCATCATCCATCCGACAGCCATCGAACTGAAACCGTTGGACAGCAAGTCTCGGCTCTTATTTGCAAGACTGTCAATAAAAACTTTAATATAACATGAGCTTCGTCAATGCTTGAATTTTGAATTGCGAATTGGCTTACTCTTAAACTCAGTTTCGATAATCTGAGTCAGCTCCAATCTCATTCAAATCAAATTTTGTATTTATGTAAAATTCCATCGAACTTGATACCAATCCTGTGCTAGTGTTGCGTTCGAGAATATCAATCGATCGAAATCACAATTTACGGTCGGAATCGAGTGTCAAGAGTAAGCCCGCAGGATTGCGCAAGACGTTTTCGGACATGTTGCATAGTTTAACAACACTCATCCGCGCGTGCTCGGATGGCGAAAATTATTGCCATTCCTTTGGAAACTTTGTTAATTATAACTGTATTAGATTAATTAACTGTAAGGGTGTTTCTGTTATAGAACGGAAATACGCTCCAGTTTTCATCCATTAAAATATATATGGCAATTCAGTTATCGAACAAACCGTTTTCAATCATTTTTATTATTTCAATCAAGGTATGTAAAGACTAACACATAGATTTGTATACCAATTTAAAGAATATTATTAAAAGTCACGTTCATAATTACTTTATACAGTTTCTATGGGTATTACGTGGCACTGGAAAGCTTCCGGAACAAGCCGAAACAATTGTCGATCGTGATATCAACTACGCGTAAGTGTCACGCTATACCCGTATAAACGGCTAAAAACGTATAAAATTGAGAGAATGTTTTTCAAATGGCAAAACATTTACTAAGGTTTTGAAAACTTTAATTAATTGTTTTTTAAAGTTTACAACTTTGGAAAGCATATATATTTTCCACGTTTCACAAGCTCGTTAATGCTTCAACTCAAATAATGATAACCTTCCAACATTTTTAATGAGTTTCGAAGTAGAAATTGTAACGTTAGTACAATACAATTGTTTAAACAGATGTTATTGCATTGAGATACGTTGTAGAAGAACAACGCGAATGACAAAAATATATAAGCCGTTCACCTAAATTCAGTTTTCATATTGAATTATACGTCTAATAACATGCTTATGTTATTTAATAGTAAATGTTTATGTTATCTTACCTTCTGGTAAACGCTTAGCACATATCGGACAATATCACATATCATAATTATTTATAAGACTCTTGATTTCAAATGTTATATTATAACATTAATATTATAAAGGTTGTATGTCGTTTATATGTTAGTTACTCCTTCACGCTCAAACGGTCGAACGGATTTTCATGTAATCTGAATGAATTTTCATTCCAAATTTCAGCTTATACCCTGGCATAACACATTAGACTACTTTTTATTCCGGAGAAACTATACCTCCCGTGGACTAATTGAGGTAGCGGGAAAACGCGGGTTCAGCAAGTTTATCATATAAACTAAAATTATAATTTTTACTTTGTTTTGAGTTATTGCATTAGTTGGTAAATAGAGTCATATTATAGTATATAAATATTAAGTACGTTATTCAGTCATCCAGATGTTAATGGTACCTACGTATGAAGAAAAAACAGTTCGTATTGAATTTCTGTTCTAATTAGTCCATTAGGTATGTCTTGTGTTATAGTTACCTCACTATGACTGCAGCACAAGACACATTGCAACTGCAATGCATGTACAGTATACGGAACCAAGCCATTTAACTTTCATATTATGAGTACCTACTTACCCATTAATGAACGGCTGTTACGACCATTATTTTAGTGAACCAAACCGTAAGCTGGTGCCAGAAATGGATAAACTATAATTTTGTCTAGTTGTATAACAGTAGGGAAATTTGACACATATTGTATAAGCATCCAACATGCCATACAATTAAGAAAATATTTTACCTGTTCGTATTGTTGCGAGTAGCTTTTCATTATTTTACAACTTTATTCGCTAGATTGTTACATATTATACATTATTATGCGTTATTTCAACGAAGAAAGAAGTAAAAATTTAATTTGTTCTATAGTACCATTTTTCTCGTAAAAGTAGTTTTTGAGAACAATTTGTAAATTGTGAATTTATAAAAATATCGCTTGTTTTTTACCTACAATGAACACAGTGGGCTACAAATTAGTTTAAGTACAAAAGTATTTCGCATTTTCAGTTGTCACTATCTTTTAAAGCCACAAATCTGCTCATAGATTATTAATGAATGATTGGTTTTGCTAGCGTTGCTACTCTACTTAGATTATGATTGTAATGGCTGCGCAGATCTAATTTCTACCTTAATGTAATCGAAATGCAATTGTTGTGCATCTCGATTGCATTGCATATATTGTATAAGATAAACGTCATCTTGTAGTGTTGTAACTGTGGTAGCATTTGGTAAGCATTTAAAAGCTCATTAAAGTTAAAACCAATGTTCTCACGAAATAATCCAAGATAGTAAAATAATTATATAACTCTAATTGATGCGGTTTTTATTGTGACGGTTGTTTCATTGGCACATTACTCGGAATCTCTTCGTGTTTATAGTTGAAGCTGACCGGAGCAGTACCCTTACTGCTATACTTATACTGTGCATGAATTATACAGAGTCGTTGATGGTATCGGGTACTTCCGGCCGCTTACAATGAACACCGGAAGTGACGGCGCGTGCGCTCGTGCGATATACCTGCTTTATTCGCTTACTGTTTTAAAGGGCTTTAGCATACTGAGATTGAATGATAAAATTTATTAATTAATGTAAATTTATTGATGTCCTTGTTACGGTTGCTAAGCAAATACGCTCCAGTTGAAAAAATGGCAACAAAAAGTGAAATATGTAAGCTAATCGGTACCTTTTTTATTTATTGAAAGTATAGACTAGTACAAGAGTTGTAACAATATTATTTGTATACATTTATAATAATAATTTTTTTTAGGTTACAATATACAACAATAATACAACTACGCTTTTCTTTCCTTAACCATTTATGCTTGGGCCACTAATCCATAGCAAAGCACTGTCGTAGGTACTGTAAGTAGCTACGACGATCACAAAGGAATTTCTTTACGACGATACTCAATAATGCTTTTGCATTCATGAGTGTGGCCGTAAAGGTATGCCACGAAATGAATTGCTCGTGGCAGGTGTGTGGCGTGTTAAGAACGACGGAATTATCAGTTTGAATTTTTGATATACTACGGTGGCGTCTGCATATGTATGCTTATCAGCTTATCAGTGAGCAGGTGTCGTTATTGCATTCCCAATAGCACGCATGCATTCCATCCGACTGATAGCAGCCATTTTGTTGGCAATACGTGACTTATGTATTACTAAAAGACAGTTTTGTTAAGGTTATTTCCCTCGTCGTTTTCAGTTAATTTGGAAGTGAAGTACTGTTTAATAGTAGATTGTATCACAAGGGAGCAAAATAATCTTATTACGGCTATTTTGAACCCAGAGCGGAGCGAAGGATTCTTGAGTAGAATACAAGTATACTATATATATGTATATATATATATATATATATATATATATACACAATATAAGCTCGAGGTAAAAATATTTTTGCGACCGTGTGATACACTTTACTTTTCATGCCGCTATGAGAATAATATATGACACTTTTAAATAGTACTTCTTATGAATTTAATAAATAAAAAGGTGCATCTTCATCATCACCACCATCATCATCATGTCTACCATAAGACGTCCACTGCTGGACAAAGGTCTACCCCATTGATCCCCACAAGGACGCGTTGAAGTGGCACGCATCAAATGGTAAATAATACTCAATGGTGTACTGTTGTACTCTGTACATAACGTAACGTGGGTATGGAGCGGGCGTAAAACACTTTTACGCGCCTTTAATACTCTCTAAAAGTAAAGACCCACTTTGCTCGCACTTATAAAGGAACCTTTGAATTCGTTGAAGACGACGAATCATTGTTTTTCGAATAGAAGGGATGAAATATATATATGTATATACATATATACAGTTAAACAAATTTATTTCTAATAACATAACCAGCTTATACATGAGTGCATGCATTGACAACGCTCCATTGACTTCCGAGCTCATTGTTAAACTGCTGACGGATGCAATCAGCGGGTGAGTTACTGGTGACAGGAAATTATACGCTTTGTTTTTGGGGTCACAAACGCTCTGCTTATAATTGAATTGAATATTCTAGAATGGCTTAGAGTGATGGTAGAACCTTGTTTAGGTTATTACGGTGGCTGTGTTTCTATTATCGCTGCTGATTAAAAAAAAGTCTTGTCCTTGTGAATATGTAATATAAAAGTGCATAGGTTTTAATTAAAAAGTCCTATGCCTTTATGGATTAAAATGTCAAAATCATTTCATAGTAACATAATATTACGATGTATTAATTTTATGTAAACTATATTTGGTAAACCTGATCATGGATCAAGTGACCGTGGATAGTCACTGTGACCCAGCTATACAGGCTCATCAGAGACCTAGTGCAGAGAACAGAGAGTCACTAAGTTACTTTAATCTAGTATTGTATCAAATATTTAGCAATTTAAGCTCGTCTAAATTGTACCTACATTGTTATATCTGCATCAAAAATCATTTCATTTCATAGCTGCAACTCACGGTTGTGCCCTCGCGTAACAAATGATTTTTCATTCCCTCAGGAACAGGTGTACTATTTGCCTACTTTTTATCAAGGATATTATGGGGCTCTGTAACCGTAATCGAAACTTTCATTTACATATATCCCAAAACAAATACCTATCCGTAACCGAGATCGGCTCAGACATTAAAGTCTCGAACACTTTCGGATAGTAGCGGAGTCCAACTCAGGCGTGGTGTGGCAGGTTTTTGTTTTTGTCCGGACGAGCCGACATACTTTCCGCACGCACGTCTATATATTACTACCTGCGCCCCGCGTGATGATGATAAGCGGTGAAGATGGGGATGACGTAAATGAGCCTATTTGTTAATTTTGGATATAAACTATCTCCATACTAAATTTCATCAAAATTCATCTAGCCGCTTAGACGTGAAAGAGTAACAAACGTCCATACCATATAAACTTTCGCGTTTATAATTTTTTTGGTATTTTTTTGTGTATATTAGTATGATATTATAAAATATTACATTTCTTAACTATTCGTATACCTACGTATCCAGATTTGAAGTTTCACGTCCATGAGATTCCTGCTTTTACACCGACTTCAAAAAAGATGGTTTTCAATTCGTCGGAATCTTTTTATTCACCGATTGCTCCGCCATACATGGATTGTGATGATTTTTGTTTGGTAGGTCAAGCCTCACAGGAGGTCTCATATAAATTTTATAAAAATCGGTGTAGTAGTTTGGTGTTTAAATCAAAATAACTGAAAAACATTTCATTCAAGTAAAAGAATTGAGACGGTTGATGTCGGATTATTGTCAAAATTATTCTTATTCAAAATTTGACAATTTTTACTCACGTAGTAATTCAGAGGCATATGTCCAGCAGTGGATGTCCTATGGATGAGATGAAGTCAGAGGATTCTGACTAAAATTTTGACCACATTCGGTGGTATTTTTCAAGGATCGCGAATGTTATCGAATTTATAGTCGGAACCCTCTGACTTACTACATGCATAGCGTAATTCCCGTGCTTCATATCTTCATAATGTTTCACAACTACGTCAGTTTCAATAACAAAATTGTATTAATCTGTACGATAGGTAGCTTATGTCCTTTTTGTGTAGTCATAGTCTTAGTTGTGAATAACGTATTGCAAAATTTCATGATAATCGGTTCTGCAGGTTATCTGGAGACATAGAGCATTTTAATGCTACTTGTCGAATATATACAAGTCCATAACTCGATCAATATCCAAGACAATAAAATATCCAACCTGATAAACCTAAGTAGGTATATGAGATGCAGGTATTGATTCACCGGTACACAATACTGTTGCTCTCATGCTTCATTGTTTCACATAGTATGGTTACGCAACATACTTGTAATACGTCCTGTAACACTTGTTACTGCATTCAAACTTCAACCTTATCTTGTACAGTTATAGTGGAAAAGTACTGAATTTGCTTCCAGTATTTACGACTTTTATGCTGTGTATCTTGAGGACGCGTTTGATGTAGGACCGTAATGTGAATTAATGTACCCCTATAGTAATGACGAATAAATTGAATCCAGTAAGTTAAACTCATTGACTCTGTCTGTAACTTTGAATTGCGTCGCGACATTTTATATGGAATTCGTGAACGTACTAGCCCTCCATAATAAAATTATTGACTCCCTTCGAAGTAACTATTTCGTAAACAATAAGACCTCAAAAAGGTGGACAGACGACGTGACTAAGATCTCAGGTAAGGGTTGGATGCGGGCCGCTTCCATCCGGTCCATGTTGAAATCAATGGGGGTGGCCTGTGTCCAGCAGTGGACGTCCTATGACTGAGATGATGATGATGATGAAGACACGACTGGCGACGCGGCCAGAGCTGCTAAACCTCGCTCTGAATGAGGATAGGCGGATACAGAACACTGGTCGAGAAATAAAGACTGTGTCAAAAACGTGAGTGTTCGCCGGTTTACTATTTGCATATGACACGAGTTTTATTAAATGAGAGGCCAAATTAGTCCACTTCTCAATCGGTAAGCCTCACCCAACCACAGGTTAGATAATATTTACAATGACTAACTCAACCCTGTGTTGAGACATTCTTTAGCGGTAGGAGTTATTCACCGTATATAATTTCACCGCCTTCCTCTAAGTTCCATCTATACTAGTATTAAAAAGAGCAAAGATTTCATTGTTTGTTTGCATTGAATAGACTTCGAAATTACTGAACCGATTTCAAGAATTCTTTCACTAGGGAAGCTACACTGTCCCCGAATGCCATAGGCTATATTATACTTTCAAACAAATTAGGGATTCTTATAATTTTTATGTCGGAAATATTTTACCTGTGCGATGCCGGGGCGGACCCCTACTATAAAATATACAGATGCCATTGATAGTGTTAAAAGAGGTTCTAAAAACACTCTCATGGCAAGACGCTATCGAGATATATGTATAATGTTATGCAGCTTAATAGACAAACGGTTTTGCCAAAATTCTCTGTTCAAATATATGTTTTTGGCGTATATGTCAAGAGCATACTCGTATATGTATATGCATTCATCTTTCTCAATTATTTAAAATTTTTATATCTGACATCTAATGGAATCCCAAGTTGCGTGGGTTGATAAAAATAACTGTACTGTAATCCTAAGTCTGGATCTCTGATCAAGGAAATTATTATATTACAATTACTTATTTACGAAACAATTTTTCTACATCAAATTGGCAATATATCCTACAACCTACAATTGATTGAAATCACCTTCAGAAATATCAGGAGCCGAAAATGGAACGTCTGGATTCGTGACGACATTTCTCAACGTCGCGCTCCTGATTGATCTCGTTAGGGCCTGACGCCTCTTGCTATTTCAGTGGTCGTTCATCTTTTTAAAGTCTACCACATTGTAAGAAAGATATCTGCTACAAAACACGGGAATTACCTACGTAATAAGTCATTGTCTATAACAACGTAATAGTCGGAACCCTCTGACGTATTACGTGATTGACTCCCTTGTTTTATACATTCATTATATTTGCAGTACCGTTATCAAGATTCAGTGCTATATATTTCTTTTAATTGCAAACTATAATCTAATATATAAAATTATCGTGTCACAGAGATTGTTTCAAACTCCCCCGAAACAGCTTGCCAGATTTTTAGGATGTTTTTTGTGTATAATTTGATAGGTCTGTGTATTATTAGTATAATACATTTTTTCTCATTTTTACTTTATTAGTCATAAAGTATTTTTCACCCTCCTACCACCTACCTACCTATTTTCATATCGTATATAAACAAATATCCAAATAATTTAACCGCCAATCATGAACACGTGAATTAATTTTAATGAAGTGTTTAATGACCACAGTTAGTTAGACTAGTACCACTAGTTAGATCAGTGAATTCATTTTAAAAAAAAGATCATTAATCGATCATTTTGACATTAAGATAATTCATGTGGCAGAACAACGTTTTCCATGTCAGCTAGTTATTTTTATAATGATACTTGGTAGTTCATATTACTCACTTATTTTAAATAGATGATAAATACACAGTATTATATAATTATCAATATGGAAATCATCCTCGTCTATTTCAGTATTTCTTATAAAGGAGTACTTTTGGTCATAGTTATAATGGTTAGGTACTAACTGGACACGAAAAACTTGACACATAATATCAGAAAACTGCTTTGTGTATCAATTTTACGAAGTCTAGCAAGTCACCAAACTTCTACTTGAAGAAGTAAAATAGATACTTATTTATCAGTTCTTTGAGTCTCATATTGAGTAGCAATTAATAAGTTTAGAAAATTAAATTACTCCTTTTTATTATTTTTTACTTGCGACAGTGTTAGTATGTCGTCACCACGGGTCGTCGCATATAATATTGAAAAACGCGTCTACTATACATTTTCTAGGTACAGTTTTACTAGAAAACATAGTTGTTTTGCTAAGTTCGATATTAAACTATGATAAAGAAAATGGTATTTCGACACCAATTTCTGTTTCAGCCGCGGTACAAGCCGCTTCCACATTTAGATGTGATGTGTTATCCACCGAAGCACTCTCGCTTGAAGTAAACGTCATGATTTGACGTGAGATAATCCGAACGTATCAAGAGGATATAACATGAATCTGACACGGTGATGTTATACTGAAATATCTAATGGAAGGATTATGTAACGTTACAAATAATATAAAACCTGGGATGGAATAAGTACAAATCCCATTTTGTTATAAGTACCTACCTATATGCGTTAATCGGCTTTTGTTTAGCTGCGGTTGGATTTATTTTTTTATTAAGTTTAGATTAAGTTGACATAAGCACGTAATGATATGACTTATACAATTAACAACATTCCTAACGATTTTTTTCTTTAACATAATTTACAACTAAATGTTAATCAAATGATATTATATTTAGTTAAATATATTTAAAAGTTAAGGCCACCACAAATACTTTTATTTTTGTGGGCCGATGCCATTATTAAAATAAAATACTAATGACTACTACAAAAACATTTGAGCAATCCAATAGCTATTGTCAGCCTATAGATAACTCAAATGCTCTAACCCGCTACCAGTTGGCAGCGTACCCAGAATGCTAGCAGCATTGCCAATACATTAATTCTAGATGTTCAATTATCTAAATGTATTTCGTTCACAAAGTCCACATGCGTTTGAATAGCCGAATTCATCAATTACGTTTACTGTACAGGCTTCAAAGCAATTTGTTTTTTACGATCAAAACGGCTTTTCCGAAAACATTTTCAGAGTACTGAAATTTCTACAATTGGCTGCTATTTTAAAGGGTTTGAATTTAATTTTCATAGAGGTTGTAGAACAATATTGAAATCAAACTTTTCAATTTCAATTTAAGATGAGATGACTGCCATTTAAAGGAATGCCGAGAAATTTGAGTGGTTCTTATCATTCGCTGGCGTTTTGCCATTCACAAATCACTTTTATTGACATAGCTAACTTTATAAATGTATATTCTATGTGAACAGATAAATTTTTTTAAAACATAATTTTGAATACAAATAGTTATTTTCTTCACCTCTGATATTGCAAGCATTAATATTACTCATAGTCTAAAATATTTTCAGTTATTTTTTCTTAAAACTAGTACTGTATACTCTTTAAAAAAAACACATTACGAGTGTCTCTTTAAATAGCACACAGCAACTCTCTCTAATCAGACGTGCTATAATCTACCTTCATTATATGTACCTATAGTATGATTCCATTAATTTTCAGGAATTCATTTCTACTTACTCTACTATTTGTGGACTGTGAAAAACACTCTTCACTCAATCCCATTAATAACTTTACAATATTATAAATGTGAATATTTTTGTGTTAGGCTTCAACGTAGAAATAGCTGTACCGATTTTTATGAAATTTGGTATGGAGGTAGCTGACCCGTGGAATGGAATAAAGTTACACATAGGCTGCTTTTCATCATTATTATCATCATCACCAACGTTTTTCATATCACCACGCGACTGAAACCGCGGGGCGCAGCTTGTTATAAATAAACGAACAAGTTTGTGAAGATAGATGTGTGGATGTATGTTACTTTTTCACGCCAAAACGGCTAAACGAATACAGACAATATAACTGGAATAGCACATAGGCTACTTCCTCCCAAATAATTTGCGTTTTCCGTGGAATAACTGACAGGTAAAACAGCGGTCTGCAGCTAGTGCTTTCATATATTTATGATTCAATAATCAAAAGATGTACAATCAAGCAAAAACCGTCTGAGAAAGTAAATTCCATTCGACACATATGATAAAAAATCGCATGTCTGTGGGACCAGTGTACCGTAAAACAACATCTTCCACTGAGCCGTGATCAGTAATTATTTACGCACCACTCGATATGTAGGGTAACCAATCACTGACTGAATCCTATAAGTACCGAAGTATATTTTTCTCTGAAATTCAATTTATTTATAACATATTTGCATTTTCGTTTCAGATTGCCTCGTTCAGAAAGTACGATAAGAAAGCTACGAAAACGTAAGTACCAGCTGTTCTTTTGACTGACATCCAAAAACGAAGAGGTTCTCAATTTGGTAGGTTTTTTTTTAGGTAACTGTAGTTTTTCTAACCGACTTTAAAAAAGAAGGAGGATTTAAATTCGGTGGTTGTTGTATGTGACCACAGAACACCGTTATTTGTAAACCGATTAAAAAAACACTTTTCTTTCGATAGGATATAAATGTGTGTACAATTAGATTGGTGGTTCAAAATAATAAGTTTCATGCAAACTTTCAAACCTCTTTTTATGACCTGTTCCTGAAACAGAACTTGCGTCATGTCATAGTCATCGTATCGCAGTCGTATTATCAATTGAATAACGCACATACCGGCCGTACAAACTCACTATTCTGTGTCACAGTTGTACTAGATAAATGATAGTACAGAGCTCAGTTGTTTCACGCTACGATACGATTGCGACAGTGATTCGTGCTTCGGCCACAGATCGTTATCAAGGTTGTAACTAAACTTTTTACCATTTGCGAAGAAATCTTGAAGAGAAAATTACTTATTTACAAACGTTTTAGCATTTTCCAATATACTTGAATGATGAAAATTTAGTGGCGAATTCGTGGTATTTCTGTGAGTTAAGGGTTTAAGAGATGCCGATGACACTACAGAGGCTCGCGAGTACGGCTCACGAGTGTTTACAGGCAGCAGGGGAGGGACAAATCCTAATGCGTTTAGATTTAAAATATTACAAAATAATTTGCTTACTTTACAAGTGACATTTGGGCCCAAAAAAATTGCTAATCACATTTTTAGACTTTTTAATTTCCTTTCTTGTGGTGTTCACAACAGCAGAGAAGACACAATTCACAAGAGCATTTATCGTAAGAATTTTTATAAAGGAAAAGTATGGTCGATCGAAAAATTTTTTCACTAAGAAATTGGCAAATGAGAGCATTTTTTTTTAAATCAGAAATAACCTTATTGAAATTTTATCATAAGTGGTATTTTTTAAAGTTTATAGAGCATCTAGAACTTATAAGAAAACAAGCTCAAAAGATCCAAAACTGTCTGTGTAGCAAATGGTCAAGTTAGGTCACTGTAATGCTTAGTACTCCTTGTACTTGCGCAATAAAAACCCTTCAGTTTTCATAATATATAATTTCCATAATAAGGGAAATAATAGAGAACGTATGTGGAAACTAGCTATGGTTTCTCTTAACTGTGTGAAGTAATTTTGTAACAGATAGGTGTGAAATGAAGCGTATACAAGAAAAGTAAGCATGCTCACGTATTGTACTCATAGAAGTCACTACGCGTTTAAATATTATGTAAGTGGTTTTGAGCTGCCAACATAGGTAGTGTTCCTACCAGTGTTGCAACTTTTTTTTTGCTTATTATAAATTAATGTAATAAATACAAAATTCTGTGTTTATTTGTTGTACCGTCTCAAAAGGTAAACAAAGATACAGAAAATAAAGGGCTGATAAAAAAATTGGAAGCTCAACTCGCGAGGGAAGGAAAAGAGGTGTAAAGCAAAGTCGCATAGAGTGATTCTATAAATATAATCCCACCAACAATATAATTTTGTTATAGTGGGAGCCGAGTTTATTATCACACTAATATTATTAAGGTGAAAGTTTGTTTGTCGTTTGTATGTTTGTTACTACTTCACGCTGTAACAGGTGAACGGATTTGTATGAAGTTTGGAATGAAGAAACCTATATATATGTATACATCCCCTAGCACTAGGGGTATAGTTATGTATAGCCACTACACTACCTTGGAATAACATTGGCCTGGACCAACACTTTTATCCCGAAAAAAGTATAGTTCACCTGATAATATGATACTAATTTCAAATTGATTTTTTTTGATAGGGTTCGGTTTTTTTTCTTTGCAGCTGCTGTTTCAAGCTGCGTTCAAAGTGTATGTACCCATAATTCCCATTTTTTTTAGCTATAAAACACATCAGGACCTCATCAATCAATTTCGCATATTCAATTAATAAACGCAGTATGTGCAACTAGGGAAATAAATAGCGTGTCTGATGAGATTTGGAATTGGAATTTCACAATGCTTGAAGATACCTTTACGAAATGCGCAACTTGAATCATGATTTATCTCATGCATGTATATATATTTACGAAATACTGAAGCCAGTGGTGATGTTTCACAATTAGGGGTGCGTGTGAACGTGTAGGCGGTAAATTCACATGAGCATGACCAACATATAATGATCCTTGTTACTTCACTATCGTAAATATAAGTGAAACTGTTAAGGGGGTTGAAAGGATCTTCATAAATTGGTGTCTCTTAAAAGCATGGATTAGTACAGCACATGTGTGGGATGTGGGAACACCCGGGGGATGCAAGCTGCAGCTACCGTGTGGGAAGAGTTTTTTTTTTTCTAGTGTGGAAGCAACTTTGTGATTATTAATTAGCCTGCGCTCATGAAAATAAGTTATATTTGTTGTTTTTGTACAAACTTTCCTTAGTTAAAAATGTTATTTCACGTGTTTGAAGATGACTATATACTGTGCCCCCTCAGTTTTACGTGCATGGACATGTGAATATATTACAAACACGCACTTTATAGATGATCTACGGTCTAAAAAAAATGACTAATCACATTTTTAGACTTTTTAGATACTATTTTTTTGGTGTAAGACACAGTTCAAGCGCATTTTCCGCTACTGCGAGAATTTTCGATACAGGAAAAATAGTTTTCATAGTTCAAAAATACTTTATCGCTGATAAATTAGCAAATGAGAGTATTGTTTTGTTGTCATAAGTAGTTTTTTTTTTAAAAATTATTACACCTGTGTGTAGGGAAAGGCTAAAAATTGACTAAAGTATTTATAGCAAATAGTCAAGCCTTAAATAAATCTTAAAGATTATAGGGATCCTATTTCGTATTATAGCAACACACATACATCTTAGTAATGAGAAATCAGCTGTGTTTGCTATTAGGGCAGCTGCGTACATCCCCGCTTACGCGCCGGAAATGAGACGGTGCGTAGGTAGCAAGTTACTGGGGATGGTGTGTGCAAAATAAATTAGATATCCGGTACATCTTATTCACACAGGTGATTATAATATATTTAAAAAAAATTAAAAGTGGAAAAGAAAAAAACAATTCTGGTTTCTTACACTTTCTTGGGATTCTTCATACAAGCCCGTTGTATTAGGAGTACTCTGGACCTGTCCTTTTTGCAGTACGTCTCAATCTGGACAGACTACGAGGTCCCTTATATTCACGTTTTTATCTTATTACAATATATCAATTCTTTATTATGTTATTAAAAAAATCCTACACTCAAAGGTTTTCAAGATTTATTATTGATATGATTTTTTTCTTAATTTCTAATTACTCGAAAGCCTTGCCTGTCACGAACAATTAATTTGGTAGAACCACTTTAAATAACCCCTGCCACGGGCAATATTACCAATCGCCGAATTAATGATCTCGTGATCATATGCTTTCTATTTATAAATAACATATATATCGTCTTTATAAGAATTCTATTTATAAAAAGCACATTAAGTCACGGTGAGTAAGATTAAACAATAGACAAAGGCATACTAAGAAGTGGGGACAATAACAGGATAACAATGTCATAATTATGCCTTCAACCAGGCAAATATTGTCTTAGAAAATGTATTGGCATCATAACAAAAACCGCAGTTTTGCTTAGAATGATCATATTAATATCGTAAAATATGTTCATTACCCACAGACTCACAAGAAGATATTTATATGTCTGTGTCATTAGCGCATTCGCAACATTTTGACTAATTTATTCCATGGCTAACATATTAATTGGACTTTGTGGCGGTAATTTAAGAAATCGAAATATTGAACACATGAGATGAAGAGACTAAAATAATTTTTTTTAAAATATGGGACCTAATATAATTAAATAGGCTTGTAAAATAGTATTATAAAATGTAGATATTAGTATGTAACCTTTTGTTTTGTACTTATGTTATAAGTATTTATGTTGATGCTACAACTAGTGTATGAGATTTATTTATTAATGCGTTAATGCGACGATAGCTTAGCGGTGGGAGCGTCGGCTATCAAACTGAACTACGCTGCTTTGATCCCCATCAAAAGCTTGAGGTTCCGGTGAAGGAAACACCGTTATCTAATTCTTAGCATGGTGGATAACACTTTCGACCACATCAGTCACCATCAAGTGAGATAGTGGTCAATGGCTAAATCTATAAAAGTCCGTAATTATTTTTTTTAACATTCACACAAGGTCTCAAACTAGGCGGAGCCTGTACTATGGTAACCTGATGACTGATATATATACTTATATACATATACCCAGAAACAGGTCAAACAGACATGTTCATACACTCACATGTTTGACCTGTTCGGGTTTTTTTTTTTTTTTTACATATTATAAGTTTGCGTTTGACAACTGTCTCACCTGATGTTGAGTGATGACGTTGTCTAGGATTTAGCACGCAAACCTAGAAGGTACCTATTCACTCGCGACTTGAAGACTCCAGGATTGTACATATCGGGAAACACAGACTCGGGCAACGAGTTCCATTCCTTGGCAGTACGCATTAAGAAAGTGGAAGCATAACGCTTCGTGCGTTTCGGATTCGAACCGGGGACCAGCGACTCAGAAGGCAGAGTGCTACCAACTGCGTCAACCGGCCAGTCGAGTCAAATATACGTATTATTTGTTACTATTATGCTTAAGTAAACTCTTTAACACGAACATTAAAACATGGTGTTTTCCGTTACATCGGGCGGGAGTATTGGCCGAACGGTAACCGAAGTAGGCGTTTGGTACTAAACATAGATTTCAACAAGCTGTTGTTATGATGTTATAATGCTATCCAGTTATAACAGTTATGTGTAACACTTTCGTACCCTTGAAAATAGTTATTTAGCGGGTATAGACTTACAGTTTTTGTTATCACGGATAGTAATTTGTCAAAAACTAAACAAACTGACGCATTGCTCATGCGTGGAACCATTTCAACGTTCTCTTTAGAATAAGTAAACATCATCAATGCGGTCAAGTCAAATATTATATATTATATTATTAAGGAGAACTCAAAAACTACCGATCAGATTTTAATGAATTTTAAATGGACGCCATGAAAGACCCAAGCTGTGTAATAAAAAAATACCATCAAAATCGGTACTAATCATGTAAACCCAAAAAAAACAAGAATTCGAAGTTAAATTTGAATATTACTTGTAAAGGATAGAGATTAATGAAGCTTAGTTCTACTAGGACAGACAGAACAGTGTGACCTGATTTTTAAATATTAATGTGGTGTACTTCTTATGGCACAGGTAAGGATTTCAACAGGCGGGTGTGGAAATGATTTAAGCACTCTTTAGTGCTATATGTAGTATTGAATCAATGTAATAAGCTAATTATGTATATAATTTAAGTATTTTTGGTATCATATAAACGAATTTTATTTCCCTTTGCACTTAATGCAATCTGAACGCCCTAAATCGACTTTTTGAAGCCGCTATTACAATTATAATTATACATCTTACGAAAAGCTGCCAAAGGCAAAGATTTCCGAGTCATATTAATAAAAAAAAATCACTGTAGTCATGGCATAGGTAAATATACTAACTCTATACTCGATGCGACGCGTGACCAAAATGCTGGCACATATTTGGCTCAACGAATCAGCATTGCAATTCAACGTGGCAATGCTGCTAGCATTCTGGGCACGCTGCCAGCCGGTAGCGGGTTAGAACGAGTTATCTATAGGCTACCAATAGCTAGTGGATTGCTCAAATGTTATTGTAGTAGCTGCAGTATTGTAATTCGTTATTAGTGTTTTATTTTAATAAAGGCATTTGCCCATTAAGAAAAATAGTAATAAAAGTTATATACTAGCTTGTGCGATGACATGTTCTAAGATCATGCAAAAAAATTTCATAAAAATGCAATGTTTTTATTAATTTAGCTTTATAATCTGTGACATGTAGTTTTCCCATGACGTTAAAATCCAAGGTTTAGTAATAGAACAACTGAAACAATATTGTTGAACATTATTTCCCACACTATGCCTGTCATTTACATACTACTCACAACAAACAAATAGCGCTATTAAAAGCAATTTATGCCGACGACCGCAGTCACCTTGACCCAGAACCTCTCGACCATAAGTCGACTATCGTTATCGTCAACGCCTTCCTCCATTAAACCTGTAGACAAACCACTTCATCCCTTATTGTCATTAATTGTATGATATTAACTCCTCAGAAGTGTTCTGTTTTGTGAAAATTCCGTATTTATTTTTATTTATTATTAAGACTAGGAATCTAGGAAATTACCTATGCTTATATCGTAATAATACAATTTTTTAACTTCTAACCTATATCTTTTATTAAAAAATACATTAATTAATAAGTTATTACACCCTTACCACACACACATTCACTGCCCTCACACATAGGTAAAATCAACACACTCTCAGACATACACAACGCATATATATACATATACTATACTATAATACTATAAGTAGGCATTGTTTTTAACCGACTAAAAATAAGGAGGAAATTTAATTCGTCGGAAACTTTAATATTTAAGTACGTTTCCCGATTACTCGCAGACGCATCGAGGAATTAGAAAAAATATTTTTTTTGTTTCAAAGGGTTATACTTCCCACTTGGTCCCATGTTCCTCACGATCAGATTACGAGGTTCTGCAGAATTCGAGGGAAATCAACTCCTCAAATTTCACAAACACGAGAGAAGCGATTTGGGTATTTAATTAAAAAATGTTCCGCGTATAAATAGCGGTTACTTTGGTTTTTAAACTATGTACGTACCTAATTACAATAACTATAGGTACCTAGGTACTTATTACAATTATACAAACTAACCTAATGGCATATTTCTCTTATCAAGACTTGACAAGAACATTATTGTACTCGTAGTTTGTGATATAATTAACCGAAACGCCGAATCTACGATACAAGAATTATTTCTTAGTGTAGGTTTTGCTCAATAATATGGATAGCAATATAATGCCATTGTTGTCTCATCATATCTCATAATTGGTCTGTATATTATATTTAAGTTGCTATTTGTATCCTAATTTTCTAAATTAAATTGAATATAGGCTACATACTTAACCTATGAAACTTTTTTTACCAATACTTTATGGCGCTGATTTTCTTAAATATAAACAAAACTAAAATACTTTCATATAAATATATTATCGGGAGATATATGGGGGTGAATATATGGGGCGATATCAATATTTCATTGACTACACAGGTAATGGTAATTATTACTGCAGACACGGCACAAAAAACCTGGACAGCTTTCAGAAATAACACAGAAAGCAAGCCATTTATATTGACCAAATAGGCCACTAAGTGAACACCCAATCCCAATCTATTGCGTCCTAAATAAAGTAGAAATATATTTGCTCTCTCCTACATTAATTTTATTAGGCAACTCATTGCCCGCACTGGCGAAGTGATGGGTGGAAAGTAGGTCGCGTATTAGGGGACAGAAATGAGAGCGGCCCGGCCAAATGGGTCGCAGATTCCGATAGGGTGGCCAAAGGTTATTACTTATTAGTTTTTGCGACATTGAATACGCAAACCAAGATACATAATATATCCATTTTTTAATAAAATTTCAAACAGTAATATTGGTACAGCTTACCTACTATATAACACATAACAATGTGGAGATAACAATAGTATGTTGTTTAAGTATTAAAAAAAAATTTTAATAGGTATTTGTTTACCTACTTAGATTTACAAGAATTGCAAGTATATTCTTCGACGCACTAACCTTGAAAAATCGAATCGCTCTAATTTGAAATAATCTTGTAATATAAATATATGTCTTTATTTTCTGAAATGTGTATGGTTGCTAATAAAGTCAGCATCAAGAAAACTATACTTACGTTGAACCCAAATTACAGTAAGAGACTTGACACAGGCCGCTTCTACCAAGTACCTACTCGTGGAGAACAATAGCGGTGACATATGTGTAACAGTGTATGTGTAATGGTTGAGATGACACTATCAAACTTGCACTATGGACATCATTAAGAGACGCTATATTGACTCTCAAAACCAGGGAGTATGATATTACTGTAGGTAAATTTGTTTTAATTGCATCGGTCGTGTATGCGAACTAACAGACCATTTTTAAAGTTGATGCATATCTAAGATCATGATAAAAGTGATGTATATTAAGTATTTGTGATTCAATGTAAAAATCATGGTAACCCCCACTACACCCCTTGCAGCTTTTATAGGGTTTGACTTTCATCCATCATTTCAATGAATTATTTATTGATTGCGAAGTGACACCGCACACCGAAAATCCATTCAGAAAGTGTGTATAGAAAATAAGCAACCATTGTCTGTTACTATTTTAATCCTGCAGTTTATGATTTTCTAGATTGTTTTGTAGTTATTTTTTTTAGATATAGTCGAATGTCTGCGTCCTTTGTTCATTTTATTGTAATGGGCCAATATACACACAAGCGATACATAAAATTCACAAAAAAATATTTGCGATATACTCATCAGGTACATTTTATAATATAAATTCAACTCGTATGTGTACAAAAAGCCTAAAATAACATCCGCTAAACATAAACACACATTCGAAAACAAAATAATGAAGTAACGCCTGAAACAGACTTTCGCCGAAATCCAATCATTGTGTTGTACTTACAAAGCGTTTTCAAATATTTGTAAATTGTATTTATCAGAACCATTATTTGAACATTCTGAAATGCGTGGCACATTCAGATACAATGGTTTTTCGTCTTTCGTACGCATCGTCGCATGACACGAAACTCGACGTTACGAAAGGACACGTCACAGTTTTATCTTCATGTGAATAAATGTATATATATGTATTGACTAATGGTCATAATATAATAATATGAAGAGAAGTAAAAAGATCCAACAATGATTTATATGCTATCAGACATCATTGATCAAAAAACGAAGGTCTTCGAACAGTGTGTGTTACAGTGCCTGCTCACAAGGCAAATAGTCATAACTATTGGCCTTGTGAGTAGGTCATTCGTCACTTAATATCAGGCGAAACAGTGGTCAAACGTAAGCTTATAATCTTTAAAAAAGGTTCATAGTCGCACAACGAGCTATGGAGAAGGCTCTTTGCTCAAGGTTTATACACAGTCGATTTAGAAATGAGGTGATCCGTAGAAGAACGAAAGTCACCCACATATCCAAGCGGATTATCAAGTTGAAGTGGCAGTGGGGAGGGCACATAGCTCGAAGAGCTGATGGCTGATGTGTCGAAAAGTTCTCGAATAGAGATTACGGAGTGGCAAGCGTAGCATAGGACGGCCACCGACAAGGTGGAGAGACGACCTGACTAAGAGGTAAGGGCTGGACGCGGGCTGCTTCCTTTAGGACCTATGTCCAGCACCGGCCCTCCAAAGGCTGAGATGATGATTATGATGATTACACAACAGGGAGATAATAAAATGTACGCAACCTTTGTCTCACACAGGCAATAGTTGATATTAGGTCTTATAGAAGATAGGATGCATTGTAGAATTATCAGCTTCTTATCAGCAGCAAAATGTCCATAGAAATTTACAGTGGATATGGTATTCTTTTTAATGTAAAATAGGTGGCAAACAAGCGCTGATGATTTCGTTATCGCGCTTTCAATTCACAAAGGTCGTAAAAACTGTTGAAAATAAAAAATCCATGTAAAATTGAATTTGTAATTCATAACATTACACGTGGAGGCCACCTAATACCTCACGAAGAAAAAATACTAATATTAATATATTACGTGCATTATTAATACTAATATTAAATTATATATTTATTTCAGAAAAACATAACAGTGCTCTAAAGAAGGATAATGAATTGTGTTTATTGCAAATTACGACTATTTTTAACCATACATACTACCTACTTAAAATAATGAGGTTTTCTTTATGGTTTTTACCTCAGAACATATATACCTATATATATGTACCGTACGTATATATATACCTATATATTTTATTCGTTTGAATGTGTATTTATTTTTCTGTAAACATATCATCAAAATCAGTTCTGCAAGTCTCAGTCTCATTTTTACTACATACCTACGTAATTTATCTTCGGGCCGCTGCTGGGGTCATTTAGAGATTTTAAAATAACATACCTAAGCCTAAAAGCGCACCACTTACACTCACTCCTTGTTTAGTGAAATTCAAACTAAAAGTACCAGGCGAACAGACGTAGTCAGAACACTAATATTAGCACCGTCTGCTACTCTGGAGGAGGAAGTAATACAATTATCTAAAGTCAAATAGCAAGGTCTAAAGTCAGTCGTCAACCAGTCGACCATGCAATGCAATACTGATAGCGTTTGTATACAGAACACTGCCATGGCGGCGGGACGACCTACTTATAGATAACATAAATAGATAAGATTTTATAACACCAATATTGTATAGAAACTTTGTTTAATTATGAAAACTGACGAGGCTTACCTTTTTAACCGACTTAAAAAAAGGAGGAGGTTCTCATTTCGACACGTTTTTTATTTTTTTATTGTGTAGAACGCAAACACCCACGTAAAAAAGTCGATTGGAATGAACTGAAACTGTTGTTGTTTATTAATGAAACTAGTTGCAAATAACGAACTTTTCGCGTGAGTATTTCTATTTCCCAGTCTTTATATAAACATTATAGCTAGCTAGCCATTGGATGATACACTAGCTCTCTTCTAATGGAATTGAATAGTATTCCGGTTTAAAAGGTACCAGGTAATACCATTTTTTTATTTTTCAAGTTAATTTATGGCAGAGCTGTAACTAGGACCTCTCTGGCTAGCTGCCACTACCAAGATCGAGGATCTGTCAACAAGTGCCCATTGTGTTTTGGCAGTTGTTATTGAGAGCCTGTCATAATCACATCAACGATCTACTAGTGGCCAAGCGCTACTTATAGAAATATGTACGTATAGAAAAGTTTTCGATCCGATATCTCCCTGATCGATCCGATATCTCCCTGTTCGATCCGATATCTCCCTGTTCGATCCGATATCTCCCTGTTCGATCCGATATCTCCCTGTCGATCCGATATCTCCCTGTCCTGGCGTTCGATCCGATATCTCCCTGTCCTGGCGACAGCTCAAGCCGAGGTCCGAACCTCAGTGGTGCCCTTGAGCTAGTCGCCTCGTCCTCTCCTAGTGGCACAGCGCCGTCAGCGCTAGCCTCACTAGGCGGTGCGCCTTCTGCGACCGCACAAATACCGGGCTGAGCACCATCTGTGCTCGCCCCCCCTCCGGTGAAGCTGTAAATGCCGGTAGAGGCAAACAGCATTAGTCCGTTAGAAAAAAAAAAAAAAAAAAAAAAAAATTACTGTAACAAGGGCGTACAAACTTGCAGACAGTTGTTTAGAGTCCTTTAGACTTTTTGTTATTATTTTTCAATTAAAATAAATGGCAACTCCAAATATATGTGGCTTTTCGTCTGTCCTAAAACTATCTACTCTTACATACATAATATAGTCAGGTATATTTGATGCGGTATATCACCGTTATTTCGGCCGATAATAGGTACTGACGCCACCAATAAAGCTTATAATAAACAATATTAATCTTTAACTATTTTTCACATTCTTACCTAATACCCTAGATTAACACATAGGCTACTTTTATCCCGAAAAAATTTACAGTTACCGTGGGATAATTGAGGTAGCGGAAAAACCGTAATCCACGCGGGTGATGCGGGGCGCAGCTAGTAATATTATAAATGTGAATGTGAGTTTGTTTCTTTGTTACGCTTTCGAGCTCAAACAGCTGGACCAATTTTAAAGAAATTTGGTATGTAAGTAGCTGACTCCGTGGAATACCGCATAGACTACTTTTCATCATCATCATCATCATCTTCATGTCACCGTTTTTATCACCACGCGGGTTAAGTCGCGGGGTGCAGCTAGTATAATATAAAAGAAGAAGCGCTCAGCGTCTATCTGTTTATTCGCTAACTCATTATTCATTACGGATTTTGATACGGCCTTCTACATCATGGACACATAATTTACCAACATCTCAATATAGAATCTTAATCCGTATATCGTATGAAATCTAACTTTTTATTTTATTTACAATAGACAGGCGTTTGACCACTATATCACCTGATGTTAAGTGATGATGCGGTCTACGATGATTCACGCCTGCTCAGAATAAACTTAAAATAAATAAACTAATTTATTTTTGTTTTAGCAACGCACGCGCTTTTGACGTGCTTTTGACTCTTTCACTCTTTCAGAGCTGCTTTTTCGTAGTACCATGGACAAATATATTTGTCTATGGTACTACGAAAAAGCAGTACTACATAAGAAATGCAAGTGTCGTATTATGTAATAAAATAACTATTTGAATATTTTATTTTTTGCATATATATTTGAAATTAACGGTAACTATTTGAATTCTTATAAAGACGAATCTATATATCGTATAAAAAAATAAATTTCTAAATTTCCAACAGTATGGCCAATAAAAGTTAATTTGGACGATTCGAAGAAAGGACCTATGTGTATTGAAATTAGAACAACCTGCTTGAAAGTCTAGGTTAACGTGCAACTAACACACATTCATATGCAAATGGTCCGTGATTAGTCCGGTAAACCACTAATCATAAAACTGGCTGAGCCGGTGTAGTGCTGCCACAGTGAATCTCAAGACTCCTAAGTAAATAACAAAAAGGTTAATATGTTTATATATTACTAAGTTACACGTCGCGTGTATTCGATTTAAGATCTTAAAAAATAAGTGGAGTTTGCTCAGTTTAAATGCATAGATAGTTGTTAAACCCTAAGTCTAGTAGTAATAGAAATAAACTGAAATATTATCTGTATGAAGACGGAGAAATAATATAGTTATCTTTGTTGACTCAGGTGGTCGTACATATTTTATTCAATAGACCATCTTAAATTCTTTGTTCCAGTGCCAGATATTCTGTAACTCATAAAAAAATATCTCTTTCTACGCTGTGACTCAATTAAAAAACATATTTATTTTGGTCAAAGACCACGCGGTACAACAATGCTCTAATGTGCAATTACTAACATTCAATGCCTACGGGGGTCAAGTATTCCAAAAAATCATACAACTCAATTTCAACAATTACAATCTAAATATATGCAGTTTTAATTTTCCTACTGACAAAACATAACATTCACTCAATATCTAACCACAGCCACAGGTGAGAAAAAATATCACCTTCGGTATTTCCCGAACAGTTGCCAAAATATCCTACAACATTGCGGAGCGTAATCCTAATTTCATGAATAATACTGATCTCTCGGGTGATAATGATTTGGCCAGAGATACTCCGGTCTGATGACTTATCCGACAAAGCGTATCTGGTAGTCAAGGTACGCTGCACATTAGTGATGTACCTTTTGACACTTCGATACGTCATTACCTACTTACGAGTACGAGTATATGGTAATCTGAGTTTTGATGTTCACTTTCTAGAATGCTAAAAATATTCGCAAAAAATAAGTGGAGTTTACTAATTTACCTATAGATAATACATAATATGTGTAAGAGGGCAATAACGTTTATTTTGCGACTCGAACTGTGGATTCCTATTCAAGCTGTATGTTATTTTTTTTTTACAAATACCACAAGTTCGACGATATAGTACTAAATATATAGTCATTTGATTAGCTGTGTGAAATCGAGGAATAAAAATATCGACACGAAAGTACGATTATATAATTCTTATAAAATTATCAACTTTAAGTATATGCAAAATTGAGGACATTTTTTTCCTAAAAAGATAGAATCAAAGAGATTTAAAGCGTATAATTGACCATTATTTTGAAAACATGAGTGATTATATGGCTTTGTGCATATCGATTTCTTGTCGATAGACTTCATCGATTATTCATACAACACTATCGTACACCTGTCTTAATCAAGCCCTATAATTACAATACAATTGGAGACCTTGACTTCTTTAGCGGATTATTTCGTTGATAGGAACGTGAATACACGATAAATTCGCAAGGTTTTGTGAATTGAAGAGTAAACACGTATTGAAAAGAGTTTATGGCTTTACGGATCCTTAAGGTTATTGAGTTATAAAGTTTGATAGATTCATGCGGCTGCATGTGGAACGAATTACACAATCGATTATTGTTACTGTATAATTTGTATTCTATATATATATATATATATATATTACTTTTTTTTCATCATGTTGATGTTCCATTTGTTAAACACTGCGGGATGATGATGGTTAGTCCGGCCTGTTTTTGAGTATCTTCCAAAACTTCAAAATGAAAATCTTTATTGACGCTGGAGTTTCCTTGCGTATTTAAGTACGTTTATTTGTTAATCAACATCACCGCTTATATAGCTACTAAAACCATTGATTTATAAAAGGGTTTTTTTATAATATATCAATGCATAAAGCAAACTTATATCGTTTTTTGTTTTTTACTCTAATCTGATATCGTCTTTTCATAAGGTCTAAAAATAGGTTCCGTCACATTACAGAGGCTCGCGGGTGTTTACAGGCAGAGAGGGCGCAACAAATCCTGATGCTTTTTGATTTAAAATATTAAATAATATTTATATACTAGCGGTCCGCTCCGGCTTCGCACAGGTATAAAATATATAGCATATGTCATTAATGGATGTTATTATACTTATATATATATACTTATTACTATAAACCTTCCTCTTAAATCACTCTATCTATTTAAAACAACCGCATCAAAATCTGTTGCGTAGTTTTAAAGATTTAAGCATACATAGGGATATAGGGACAGAGAAAGCGACTTTGTTTTATACTATGTAGTGATATAGCCATAGTCTGTATGCAACTGTTTTTCAACAATCAACTTCTGTTCGTCGATGGCGCTATCCTGCTAATATTCTTTTCTTTTTAGAATCTAATATGACTGGCCTAGTTACCCATCAGAAAGCTGCATAATCAGTATGATTCTCACTTTTTTATATTAACAGGCGTTAGTTAGATAGGCGTTTGACCACTATCTCACCAGTTGTTAAGTGATGAAGCGGTCTATATACGCTGGATCACGCCAGCCTAGAAGATACCTGTTCCCTCGTGACTTAAAGATGCCCAGATTGTATTCATGTGGACACACAGACGTAGGCATTGAACGCTTCGTGCGACAGGTTGGAACGTCTACTATATATGGATGTCGCATTGCAGTCCGTCTGAATTCTGATTATTCTTTGATGGAAAGGAGGAATTAAGTTATGTAGTTCCAAAGCGTAGTCTCATCATATAATAATTACGTAGGTGGAGCAGGTTTGAAAGGTTATACCTTTATCTCGTGCTTCCTTAAGTGACTCCTCAAATTGCGTGTTTGAAGTGCATTTAAATGACAACAATTAATGGTAGACCAAACTCGTCTCTGATATGTGGTTTTTACTTTTCGAATTTTCCTTTTTGTTTACTACAATCACTAAATGCATTATAAAATACTTAAAATGTTATCTTAAAAACTTTGCTCGCTTACTGTAATGGTGTGTTAGACTATGACTCCTACATGGCCATTGATAGTGTGAAAAGGGGAGTTACTCAAGTGAGTCTTGTGATCTCACCTACACTCAGTCGCGCACGGAACGTGGTCTTGGACGCTTGTCGATACTACAACTTAATTATTAGCATTTTTGCTAACGAGACGCATCATAATGCCCTCTTGTGCATTTACAAGTAAATAACAATAAAAAGTATTGTTGATTTGCCATTTTTGTGACAGCGATATAGATGATATGCGAACATTCAGCGGAAGCCGATGACACCGGCCTGATGTTCAATACTGTCTCACTCATACAACTGCACGTCTCTTCATCCTTGTCTAATTAAGACTGATTAGTTAATATACTGGTTACGATGTGTACGATTAAACAATTACATGCAAGGATATGCGCATCCATGAGTGTAACTGTGCGCCGAGCCCATGCTTAGAGCTTCAGATGCTAGAGCGGCACCTCTTATTTCACTATGAATGTATATGACATGGCATAGAAACATTGCCTTAAAGTCTGATTCAAGGTAAGAAAATAAGAGGAAAAATATTATACATATCTTTTGTTACATATTAACTGCATGTCTGATACGATAACGTAACATTTGGGTTCTTACATCTACGTATATTATAATAGTATATTATGATACAAGTAAGGTAAGTTGCTCATGACACACGAGGCTGTGGATTGCAGTGGGAGCAACAGGAGAGGGCATAATCAGCCGAGTGTGTAAGGAGTAGAGCTCACGAGTTTCGTACGGCTTTTTAAACACATTTGCGAGAGGAAAACAAACATTACTTATATCGTTTAAATAATAAATTGATGTGTGCTCAATTTACTCGCATATAACTTACAGTAAGGTACTAATTTAACTTTATAGGGATAATTTAATTACGCACTGGTTGGTAATGTTATAACACACGTGTGCACTATAGCTCTGTTTATGGCCCTAAAAGTGTATCGAAAACTAGTAATACTATTGTTTTTACTAGTCCTCGAGTCTTGGTAATAAAGTACCTAGTCTAATACTACAAGTAGACTAGCAGGACGTAGCTTAATACTTGGTTTACCGCAGACAGGTAATTACGCGTCAAGATATGCTTAAGGAAAATAACATCTGTTAGTGATTTCTCGAGCCATTGGCCGCGCTGGCTGACCTGCCCGCCTGATAGCCCCCGGTCGCAACTGGCCTCAAACAAGATTATCCGCAAATTGCCTTAGAACGGCAGTGCCGATTATAAAATGCAGTTTTAAAGCATCAAATTGCTGGATTAACATACTTTATAGTGGGTAAAGTAGAAAGTTTTCAGAAATTGCATCTTGGGGGTATGACCGTATGACCTGCTTCTATAACTGGCTACATTTAGTAAGTTAATATCTTTATTGTGCAGATAACACTGTAGATAATAAAACCGTAGCAATTGTAGCTGATATTGTTACGGAGAAAACGAGACACCAAACTCTAAATGAGACCAAATTTACGTTTTATAACCAGCCAAGCTTTTAGTACTTTCAAGGAACTGAAATGTGCTTAAGTATATGGTTGAATTTTAATTATGGGGTTGGCTTAAAAGAGCAATACAAGTTAGCTTTTTTTTCATAATGCCTTATCATATATCATATGTAAGGTGACCATTTGCTAAATAGACAATTTTGAGACTTTTCAGCTTAATTTGTTGAATCCTACATGTTTTATAACCTTTTGAAAAATGCCACCTATGAGAGCAATTCAATCAGAAGGTGAATTCTTTTCGATCAAAATTTAATTTAATTTTCTAATTTATTAGTGAAAAATATGTTCTATCGACGATATTATTCCCTTATCATATTTTAATATTTGCGGTAACGACAAATGCGTGTCTCACAACATATGAAAGTAAATGAAAATGCCTAAAAATGTGACTAGTTATTAATTTGAGGACGTAAGCCATTTCAAAGTTCATATTTGCAATATTTTAAATCAACATTCATCAGAATTTGTCGCGAGCCTCTGTCATCGGCATCCTGAAACGCATCTTAAGTTTACATCATTATTTTTGTGAGAACCGTATGCAGGAAACGCGAAACTCTACATCGTCTCGTAATTCAAGGTATGTTGTATTGATTGCCCGCCATCGGATACAAAGGTTTCAAACTTATTGTACATTCGATGCCGGCGTATAAATCACGTCAACGCAATCAGATGACATGAGATGGATGAACGACAATACATACGGCCATCACGAACCTGTTCTGAGCAAGTTCTGCACTTTATCAGGAAACAAGTTATGATTGAAGCTTGTGCGGCCAGTAGTTTATTCGTCGCCAGGTGACCCACTGCACTGAATGTGTCTAAACACTGGACTGGACACAGTTTTACAAATATGCCAGCATGAAATGCCTAAATTATCTAACTAACTAACTACTAAATTATATATATCCTAACCGTATTATTTTCAATTTGGTAAAAGCATTACAACAAATACTACAATGGCATAAATAAAAGCACAGCCCATTACGTTCCTCTTCTGGGATACAGGTCTTCCTCTCAGGGAAGTTAATAGGAATGTTGACTTTTTTTGGAATTGCTTTCGTTTTAGAAATCGACCCTAAACATAAAAATAATAAGTATATGTAAGAATATGACACATTTCAAATAACAAAGTTAAGTATCGTAAATTAAAATAAATTTTTAAATTCCCGCTAAATCGCTTCAAACTGCCACGTGAGTACGCTACCTCAGAGACCGAAGATCAAAGATACAGTTCACCGGTAATACTTTTAACTTGGTTATATGACAGATAAATTAGATTGTGCCCCGGCCAGTGAGGTAAACGCTGGTTGGTGTTCGCAGTCAGGTGGTAGTAAACTCTGATGTGAGCATTTAGCGCAATACCTTAGTCTCAAAATAGGATTAGTATAGTGCTCTTCTATGTATATCTAATAAAAGTCAGGTACAACGATCCCACCACAGTCAAATAGAGGTGACTTTTGAGTGCGGTTCTTCAAACATTGGAGGTATTCCGACAGCAAATGGTAAGCAAATCGGAATTGCACTGCGGTCACAGGTCGGCCTCAACCTGACCGTTGGTTCTCGTTTGTCTGGCACTATGCAGATCCACTAAGCCGGACAACGATATTGTTTAATCAAGGAACTTGGCGGTTTCTATTTGAGCCTTGTGTTTCCCAGAGAACCAGACTTTATAATTATACGAAACACTTCATCCACTTCATTCGCGAGTATAGGTACCTTTTTTTGTTGTTTGTTGTTTGCGTGTTACACTTTTGAATGCGTCGTCATTTAACATCAGGTAAAACACCGGTCAAACGTAAGTTACTTTTAAAAAATATCTTGAAGTTCTTAAAGTTCTAACTTCCCAAATTTATATGATTTTCTGGAATATTTATGGCTAGCTGCGTCCCGCAATTCCACGCGCGTGGTCTATGGTTCATTCCCGGTACTTCAGTTTTCCCACGGAATCATACTTTTTCCAGGACAAAAAGTATGATACCTATCCCCTTCCGATCTATCTCTATAAAAAAATCCTAAAATTTGGCTCAGCTGTTTAGACATGTAAACAGAACAGCGACAGAGTTACTTTTACATTTATTATATTTTTAGGTTTTTTTATATCCCAGAGGAACTATAAATTTATTTGGCATACAAAGTAGCCTTTGTGAGTTAATACAAGTTTAAGCTGCTATATCATGAAAATATAACGTTTTCCACCCGTACCTACATTCTGAACTTCATTCATATCTATTAAGTCGATAAGCCTTGAAGAAATAACAAACCTTCATACACAGATTTCGAAACTTCAAAATCCTTATACCTATTTCGAGTACACCTTTATTCATACCTATTTTTCTGAAAGATTAACTAGAAGCTTTTAATAAATGAAGCACTCAGACTTTCAATCTTCTTCTTTTTATTGGCTTTCATTCAGTTGAAAGAAATCTGTAAACGGATAGCGACTTTTCTTTTCCAATAAATCTATTTTGAATCTTGAGCTGAAATCTAAGTTTGAGATAGTGAAAAGGGTTATCGTTTAATTTATTTGCAGTGTCATCCCTGTTGGTAACAGTTACGTAATTTCTTGTTATTATCGTCGTAAAATAAACAAAAAAAATAACCCGTGTGATAATTAAACTAACCTAACCTAACCACTTACATAAGGGTTTAATATTTGTATTATGTGCTTAGTAAAGTATCACTTTATCAAATTAGGTACCATACGTTTATATTATCCCAGGTAGGACAAATCTACAATCAAACACTACAACCACAGTGATATTTTCTCCCAAAAAAGGAATAATGCACAAGAACTGACAGACAGACGACCTGACTAAGATCGCAGGCAAGGGCTGGATGCGTGCCGCTTCCAACCGGTCCTTGTGGAAATCAATGGGGGAGGCCTATGTCCAGCAGTGGACGTCCTATGGCTGAGATGATGATGATGATGATGCACAAGCACTATTCGTTTAAGCGTCATAAATGGAGAAGTAGTAACCAACAAGTCAAACTTATAAACTTAAAAAAAGAAGTAATAATAGATCGAGACAGATACGAACAACCTTCTGTTGGGAGTCCATACAAGTCTCGGTCGCAGTCTTGTCTGTCTTGTCATTTCTAAGTATACCATGCAAACATAATTAAGCTCTTAAATGTTTTCAAGGAAATTAATAAGTGTAGGATACATACAATTAAAACGGGTGCGAATTTTTTAAGGACCTCGCTTTGTCGTCTATAAAATCGCATGTTGAACATCATTTTTTCATACTTTATAGGCTTAGCGTTTGACCACTTGAAGGTCAGTGACGATATGGTCGTAATTTTCGCTACTGTGTTTACTGGCTCTCAAGGATTTCTGCCTGAACACACAGCCTAAAGGACACTCAAAACCACCATGCTGGAAATTTAATCAAGACCTACTCCGGTATCTATATACATATTATTATATAAGCTATCGCTCCAAATTATTGAGATAAAGTAATGTTATCCAATAAGCTTATTTTATCTGTAATCGTACACATAACATAGAAAATTGCTCTTCCACGATATCAATGGGCTTCCGCGTCATCAGTCTCGCGTAGATTGAAATGTCTACATATAAATGATGATGATGATAGACAATACCTACCACATGTACTTTCAGATGATAGTGTAAATATCAAGCACTTTGCATAACTGCTTCCCAGTAGGTTCGGTACCAATCAATAGTGCAAAAAAATCGATATTCACAAAAAACAAGTGAAGTCACGATTTGTAACAAACAGCAAAAATCACATCATCGTGTGCCCCGTAATCACGATTTAAGTTCAACCGACAAATGGGCACAGCTTCGTCAACTTTTTTGTACCTTGTCACAGTAAAATCCGTCATTTTATTTTCAAAATATGAAGACAGGTCAAGTATTCCTTCTGAACACAGAAGGAATACTTGACCTGTCTTCATATTTTGGGGTTATTATTGTTCGTTTGATAAAGTCCGTATACTTGTTATGACCATCTTTACATCTAAATGTTTTACGTATGACGTTTGCCCTTTGCTAGAAGTTACTATAGTTTGTATGAAGGTAGGTATTTTTAACCGACTTAAAAAAGGAGGTTTCTCAATCTATTCGTACTAAATTGAACACTTGGCAGGTTGTGAATTTTAATACTAAAGTACCTCCTAATGGGGATCTTTTTTAGGTATAAGAAACCTAGAGATGATTTCTTATTTAGGTATGCTTTAAGTATATAATTTTTTTATGTGTATACGTCGCGATAACTTCGTCGTTTATGAACCAATTTCGATGATTATTTTTTGTGTGATAGAGTATGTGTGAACCAACTTGTCGAAGTCAGTACCATGCGCACAATATTTGGATTATAGTTACTTTTGAACTATCATGATACCGACTTCAACAAGTTATTTTACACTTGTGTGTTAAAGTCGGTACAATTTTTATTTTTTTTTATTTTGAAATTATGTAAACCACGTACAAAAAAAAAAATATAGCTAAGCTTGCTCGCACGCTTCATAAAATAAGGAAGCTAACAATTCAGTTGTATTTATTTTACTGATAACTCAAGAGATCCAATCATTTAAAATTTGAAAGTAAAAAAAGTGTGTCTACTTTATGAATTACATATTACTAATAATTACATAATCAATGTAGCAACGCGATAAGACCTCTTTTTCTATAGCAAACAAGAGTTCTCTTCAATTAAATTACCGATTTTTAAGAGTCCAGTATTAACAACCAAATTGCGTCAAAACAAGGAAACCAAGAACCTCTTATATATATAATCGGCTTATTGTTCTTTGAGCAAAATATTATAAAAAGCGGCCCTCTTGAGAGTTAATTGGATCGTATAAGTAGAGCTTATGGAAAATCTTCAAAGCTATAAGGAATTGTATTAAGGAAAAATATCATGTTCCTTAGAGATCGATAAATTATTGATTGAAGACGTGGTTGACTGTCAGTTGTTATTGCGTGTTGTTAGATTTTTAATATTTTCGTATTTATTGAATGATTTTCACACATGTCAATTAGCACATTGAAATCCTCTTGGACATAATATAAGATTTTCGAAGAGGCTATGTCCTAATTGATGAGGTAATGTTTTCTATTATTTGATTTATGGATGTATTATTATTCGGTGTGGCGAATAATACATCCATGCTAACAGAACTCGAAGCTAAATCAAGTATGCCCATGAATGCACCATCCTTCACGCTGCAGCTCATTAGTTGCAAAATCCATTAGTTTTGCTACTATGTAGTTACCAGGAGACGATAACATGAAATTTGAAGCACATGGTGGTAGGGTACTTTCGAGTACCCGCCTTACCGTCTCGAGTTGTAACAAATGTAAGTACTACAGTTACTCGAGTGACTAGAAAACTCGAGTACAACTCGAGTGGCTTGAGTCACAAAATCCTACTCGTTGTCGCATCTCTACTTGAAATGTAGACCACGGACTGGCAAGCGCGGCATAGGACGGCCACCCACAAACTACCTGACTAACATCGCAGGAAGAGGCCGGATACGGACCGCTTCCAATCGGTCAATGGGGGAGGCCTTGTCCAGCCGTGGACATCCTTATAGCTGAGATGATGATGATGAGACCCATAGCATTCTGACGTAATTTTTTTTAGATGCTATATATATTTGCTTATATTTTGTATTTTAGTAGTCAACCTAGAGTACAAGTTCAATACATTCAATATAAATCTATATAATATATCTCAACTCCCAGTACAGACCTAGCTGTGTACAATGGTTGTCTGACAAGGTGTTCCCGTCTCCCACGCTGGTTACGCCAATAAAATCACTCATATTACCATACAATCCATATTTATTCATACAAACGCCTCCGGTAAGTGAAGCAAAACGGTCGCTTCCTGTGTCTACGTCAGTAGATTATACAATAATTGCGTCACAATTAGTCCTCTTTTAAGATAGTTAATATGATTAGGTTTCTGCACTACATATAGTACTCTAAAGAGTTCTTTTGTTAAAAATATTTAATAAACAGACATAAGGCTATTAGTAAATTGAGGACTAGACCATATTTTGAAGCTTGCATGTAAAAAATTTAAATTTTTATAAAATGAAAATTTCCAGTTAGAAGTGATATTTCGGTACAAAGAAAATGCATGCTTGCGTGTAGTCGTGAAGGTCTAAAACAGGTATTTGTATCAGAATATGTCTGTGTATGTGTTTATCCTACTGACGCCTGCGCTATGCCCTACGAACAAAATATCGAAATCGTTGTATATGCCTTAATAAAAGTTCATCAAATTAAAAGACGGGCGATTGCCCGGAACGACCGGACGGCGCGGCAGCGGCCTCGTCACAAAACACATAGGTAATGTAGAGCGAAAGCTATATATTGTTAACACGGGATACGCACCATGATTTTCATTTTTATTGAGTTCTCGATATATCGGCGCGGTTCCACGAACCATGATCACGGGGACACTGGTTGTAATGTTTTGTAAAGTACTAACTCATAACATAATACACAGAAAATGTGGCGAAGTATAAACATTTTCGTCAAATTAAAAAATACACCCTTGTCCAGCAGAATACCACAACAGGCTGATGATGCTGATGATGATGAATTTGAGAGTCTATTTTATTGATGATGAAAAAATATTTTTTTCACATCGGTTCACAAATAACAGAGTTCTGAGGCACACAACAAACAAAAATAAAATTCAATCGAATTAAAAATATACACAAACTTTGGAAAACTTTAACAGACTTCCATTTAAATCGCGAAATATAAGTAATATTTGATCCGGCGTACGGCATACGTACAGGTGTCGTTGACCTTTTTAGGTAACACAATAAATAACTTTTTTGCAGCATCCTAAATATCAAATGTGCATATTTAATAAAATTATCTCTATTCACTAATGTTGAAGGTTAAAATAACATTGTTGAGTCTGAATATAAATATGTTATTTAGTAATGTCTATTTAATATGGTGCAAGGTTAGACAAACTAACCGCGTTTTACGAGCTATAAAATTATCCCGACTCAGAAACTCATATAAACAAACCATGTGGGATCTCAATTTGTAAGGTTATCTCAATATCGATCAAGCTGTCACAAATAACTTCGCGTTAGAGTATTCGTATCGCCATCATATAATCAACTAGTAGCGCCCCGCGTTTTCAACTACGTGGATTACGGTTTTCCCATCTGATTGACGGTTGACGTGTCAACGTACACTTTCCCGAGGCTATTATTGCTTATGGAAACTGCGCCTTATATTTTTTAAAATATTAATAATATGTACATAGTAATTGTAATTTTGTACATAGTATCTTATAAGTCGAACATAGATACTGGTCTGGAACTACTACTGGAACATAGGTACTGATGACTGGTCGGTTGGCGCAGTTGGTAGCACTCTGCCTTCTGAGCCGCTGGTCCCGGGTTCGATTCCCGGACAGGTCAAACATTTGTGTGTATGAACATGTCTGTTTGACCTGTGTCTGGGTGTGTATATGTATATAAGTATATATATAAGTATGCATATAAGTATATATCAGTCATCAGGTTACCATAGTACAGGCTCTGCCTAGTTTGGGACCTGAAGACCTTGTGTGAATGTTGTCCCATATTATTATTATTATTATATTATACGTACCAATATGTATACGTTTTAATTAAAACACAAATACAAACCTTGTTAAAATGACAGCGTACCTATGCCAATGGAAGTCATTGAAGTCGCTATTTTTTTTTTTACTTAAGAATATAAAGTGTTTGGTCTTATAATAAAAGTAGAACCAACACAGGATAATACAATGGTATCATAAACAATACTGTAGTAACGTAACGTACTAGCAGTTACGTAGTTATTTGTCTTATAACAATAGTTTGTTTTGGCATATTCATAAAACCAAGCTCAATGCTTTCAATGGCTGCAATTGTCATGGTTATATGCTTTTTTAAAACTATTTTTCCGGTAAAGCAAATTATGACCAAACAACGTTATAATAAGAACGCTATTTTCTGTCACGCAATCCGAAACTACGGTAACAGGGTAGTGACATCTCCAAAGAATTGTAACTAATCGTTTCTTTAACTGTAGTTTATAAAGTAAGTAACTGTATACTGTGTTTTACGTTCTAAGTCACACTAAAATAACGTGTATGTCATCAGCTGACTGGTGGAAATAAAAACCCATTCGAGCGATTCATCTGCCGAGATGTAACGGGATGGGGTATAAGTTATCACATCACACTAATATTATAAAGGCGAAAGATTGTGTGTATTTGTGTATGTTTGTTACTTCTTCACGCTCAAACGGCTGTATCGATTTGGATGAAATTTGGTATGGAGATAGGTTAGACCCTTGAATAACACGTAGGCTACTTTTATCCCGGAAAAATATGGTTCCCTTGGGATAATTGAGGTAGCGGGGAAAATCTTAATCCACGCGGGCGAATCTGCGGGGCACAGCAAGTAATATATATGTGTGTAGCTATTTCCATACCAAATTTCATCCAAACCCAGCCAGCCGTTTAGGCGTGAAATAGTAACAAACATACATACTCACAAACTTTCGCATTTATATTATTAGTAGGATTTATCAAATCTTTTCTCATGCTCACGAACCCAAATCTATTCAGTTTTAGGCTGTTAGATGATCCTAAGAATAAAACAGCGAAAACATACCTAGATTGGTTCAATAAACTGACTTCTTTTTACAACTACTCCTTATTCCGGACTAAAAATGAACACTTACGTTCGAATCAAAAAGAAATTCATCCTTTACAGTCGAGTATAAAGCTCACTTCTACTCAAAGTGATGACAGATTCGTACTCAATCACGCCCAAATTCCCATTAAAGATCTAACGTAGAATACGTAACTGTAAAATTATTTACCATTTAACATTTTTTTTTCATTTTTTTAGTTAATTTTAACATAATACTATCTTCATGTTTACTCGTGACTTGAGATTTCTCCAAATACACGTTTGTTCGTGAAATGACAGTTTTTGGCATTTTCTCCATTGTAACTAATATTTGTCTACAAATATTCGCCAAACTAATATTTGGCTACTCTCAAACATATGTACAATAAATAAAAAATTTGGGTCTGACGTCACGTTCTTTGTGGGACTTTTAATGGTCATGCACGGTCATGTGACGTCAACCATTTTGTGATTGGTGGTTATTTTGTACTTTTCCTTTCAACTTCTTGTTAGACCATTGCAAACAAAGAATTCTAGAAAATCGAAGTTATAGACGCGCGTGCGAATCGCTGAGAAAGAGAGTTTATGATTTTTTTATACTGAAAAGATCTAGCGATTGACCACTATCTAACTTGATGGTCAGTGACGATGTGGTCGAAATGTTATCACGCTAGATCTAGAATGCTCACTGGCTCTCAAGGACTGCTGCTTGAACACAGTATGTGTTTAGTGACAGTTTTTCAAACTTGAGGGTGGTAGCTAGCCAAGCGGGTATTCGAAAGTACCCTACCACCATGCTGGGAATTTGATAACGGTGTTACCTTCACCGAAAGCTCAAGCTGTTGTTTGGGTTCGAAACAGTGTCTCTCAGTTCAAATAATTGAAGGAAAAAATTCGGCTGCTAGTGGGACTTGAACCCACGACTGCAGAATACCGTCCTGTCGCTTTGTCCAACTAAGTGTTTCAGTGTCTCTCAGTTTGACAGGCGACGTTCCCCCCGCTGAGCTATCATCGCTTCGAATTCAACTTAAAATAGACGAAGCAGGGAATTCAGTTATGATTAGTTTTTTATTCGAATCACCGAATTATACATACTTCAATGTTCTCTGGCTAGTCGAAACATTTGTCGTATTGAAGAAGTAGGTGTTTAAGCGATTCGCACACGTACCGATCGACCTATTCTAGTTTTCTAAGAGTTGTTCTGTAAGCGGTCGCTGACAGGTTAAAGTTCTCATATTACAACTTCTAGTCACCCTGATATTATTACCATATCATATTGCAGTAACCGATACTCGAATAAGTATCTATTACGAACACTTGAAACCACCTTACATCCAATATTACATATAGTTTATCTAAATTGTAATAAAAACTGTAAATACAAAAAAGACTGTACATAAAAAATATTTTCTCAAAATCCCTGCTAGGAACAACCAATGGAACAAGAATGAAAAAGAACAAATAGGATTAACGCCGTTTATCCTATTTGTTTATCTCAGAATAAATATATTTAAAACTCACGCACTTCATCATATTTAATACGAGCTGTGCCCCGCGGTTGCACCCGTTTGTACTACGGTTTTCCCGCTACCTCAATTATCTAATATAGTGATAAATATGGTGTGTTTGTTGGCTTCAACGGCAAAAGATATGAGATCTAAATGGGTGCCAAGTTAATAAGACGATCTTAAATTTATATGTAGCATATAAGTACTATTTATTTTTACCATCCATTTTTAAGTACTTTATAACACTTTAATTTTTTAATTTATTGCAAATAACTTATGATCAACTGAACCTCAACGCTTGACTTTATGAATTAATTACTGTTTATGAATCGAAAACACAGGCGTAACTATCATAAGATGCCGAACGCAATTTGATTGGTATTGCAGTTTGATTTCAGAATGAATGAGATCGCATTACCAAATAAATCTTCACCAATATAAGGCACGTAACTAATTTCGATTACAATTTCATTCCTGAAAAATAGTTAGAATGTAATTTGTTGTACCCATTAGATATGAGATGGTTCGTTCATAGTAATGACGAATGACGTACATACTGTAAAAAAACTAAAAAAACAGACTTACCTACCTGCCACGCAAGAAGCTTCTCAGTTTTATTTATCTTGAGCAAACTTTTATCTTTTTGAGTTGGTTAATTGCTTTCATTAAATCTGGCGACGCGGACGGTATGGATCGATGGCATTGAAATATCAATGGAATGTGCCATTATCATCCATGCATGGACATGGGTTAGCAACGACTTGAAATGCATGCGGTAAATGATTATAGTCCTAGTTTAGCCAAATCATGAAAAAAAATTCTTGGTTGCCATCATTAGTAAAAAAAAAATTACATTCAGCTACCCACACGACCCCTTAACTTGACAACTAGATTTCCTGATGATTAGACATGAAGAATCCAGCCAGCCTTTCCTAGTTTTTTGACATAATTATTGTGTATATTTTGTCTCAAAAAGTTGACACCTATATCCAAATTATGTGATAATTTTGAATACTTATGACTTGGGTATCTGATTTTTGTCTGTAATTATTGTGACATATTACTGACATATATTATAAATATATTTATTTTGTATTTTTATAATATTATAACACTGAATGATTTTATCAGAATGTAAATAATAAATGTAAGTTGCAATTCAATATTCAATAAACAAATTTCATTTATAATTTATGGGTGCCTCTATCTTTGTACTAAATTTATACAATAAAATATCATCATCTTTTCTAGAAACTGGTTTAAAAATAACTTATTTCTATAAATTACCTTAGCCTACCCCACTCTACAAATAATGGCGTGAAAATGCATAAAGCATTTCCGTGAATATTTTTCGCATAGAAAAATATTCAAAGACTTCCAATTACATAACTATTTGAAGTCAATCTATCTCTTGATGAGAATCCGGTATTTTAATAACGCTAATTTTATATGGGTTATTAAAATCACGGTATGCTTTTTATATAGTATTTTGAATTCTTTTGTTGTTATTTTAATTACTATAATCCTCTGACGATGTTAATAACTCATCAATTATATACTAAGCCCAGTGCCTAGCCTAATCCTAGTGAAATGATGTTTCCTGAATGGTATTTCTTGGAAACATTTCTTTTTCTCGGATTGTGAATGATTAGCAATTGTTTTGTGTCTAGTCTGCTTAATCACATATTGTTTGAAAAAACATTGACATCTTCCAGCCATTATTATGTTCGTAGAGACAAGATGGTATAGACGGGATATTTCTTCCATAAGGTGACGTAAGATGGCGATGAAACGGAAATTGCAATCCGCCACTATCGCACAGACCTCGCCTCCGGTAAAAAACTGTTTATATCCGTAATAAAGGATAGAGCTAGGATATGAAAACGTGAAGATATATAGAAGATTTGACACAGTTCACCATCTCATTTACAGATATTGGTAGTGATTCTTTTATTCAGCTAAACTAAAATTCTGGAAAAGATAAGTTCTGTAAGATGTCTTCAATAAGTTGATTACGATAAAGTCCAATTTAGTATGAGACTTTTCAATAATAACACTACAAAGATTCTTTTTTTTAATTGCTGGTAATTTTAAGTGAAATAAGTTGCCGCTTAGTTGGTTCTCACTAAAACTACCCGCATTTAGCCAGCAATTGAATAAAACTCGTCTTGTCAAGATAGCATTGTGTGAAGTTATAAGAATTTGAATTTTAGCGTAAATAAAATTACTTCAATTTGAAGAATTTTATTGAATTTGAGCTAGTTCGAAGAATAACAGAATTAAGGCCATTATTTACTTACTTTTTCTTAATGAATTTGGTTCAGTGGTTTATTCGTCGAAACTGGTAGACAGAGTAACATTTTGTTTTGGTTGTATTTTTACCAGGTTATTACATAATTCTAATAGATATAAAGCATTGGTTTAAATGGAATATGGGGATGAGCTGTAGTAGATAAAAAACCACCATTACCAAGCATGGATATTATAAATTATTTTTGTTCTTAGTCTCACAATCGGGACTTTATGATCGCGGTTACTAAATGAGTACTACTCACGTTTCCCTCCTCGCTTAGCTCTACCCAAAGGGTCTTTCGTTTTGCCCGGCGCATAGAATATCTATCAGCTTTTATTTCGCACATATTCCTACAAGATGTTCCAGAGATACATTGTCTTGTCACGATATATAATTATAGACTAAAAAAGGAGTTGAATGTAAGATTCGTACACTTCGTTGTGATCAAATAATTTTCCTTAAAATTATAAAACACAGCGATAAGATGGTGCCTAAAGATTTTATATAAATTAACCTTAATCCAAACAATAGTACAAAGGAAATGAGAGCACTTAACTTCCTCAAATTCCTCTATAATGAAACGAAGGTTAATATATTTTTTTCGCTTGTTACAGAAACGACAACATTGTGAGGCTGAACATTTGAATCCGATTACTACACTGAAGAGCTGTTGTTTCGCTCGTAAGTATCAAGTTTGTTTATATAATATTGTTATCTGAAAATTTAATGCGGGAGGGCTGTGCACACTTAGCCTAGAATAATTCAAGTCGAGGAATTAACACTAATTAATTGTGTATATATCTTATTGGTCTGTGAGGAAATAAATATACGTATCAAAAGTGTGTACATGCAATCAGCGTGCTAGATGTTTTCGAAATGGGTTATTTATTGTATACACCAGTATCAGTAAAATCCGTATCAGTTCAACAACACCTCGGTATTAAAACTTAATCAATCGTTTTTTTGTACCATTTCTTGTTGTACATGAGTCAAAGTTTATACTAATTCAATTACAATTTATAATAATGCAATTAGCCGACTTCACGACTCAATCAAGAGTTTCTCGATATATTCGTGCTCTTACCAATTAGTAAAAAATACAAATAGCAATCTAATAGTAGGTACTTAACAATAAGGCCATTAGACCAATGCAACATTTTATTACTGCGCAATGTTAAACGTTTCCACAGATTTTCACAAAATTATTTACGTACTTGTTATTTTGCTTTATTGCACCCAAACACGACAATCGGAACATTAACAATGCGTATATCAAGTTCTATTTATGAATTGTCTAAAAATAAATTGATGTCCGTGTGGGGACCGGGTGCTCATCGGATTTTCCAAAACTTATCAGAGCGTTTGATCGATGCGACGCGTGACCAAAATGCTCGTACAATTTTGGCTCAACGGATCAGCATTGCAATTCAACGTGGCAATGCTGCTAGCATTCTGGGCACGCTGCCAACTGGTAGCTGGTAAGAGCATTTGAGTGATCAGATGAGGCTGACAATAGGTAGTAGATTTCTCAAATGTTTTTGTAGTAGGTAACTGTAGTATTTAAATTAGTATTTTATGAAAAAAATAATTTAATAACAGAATATTTAAAAGAGTTAATTGAATCACATCCCGACCGGTAACGAAGTCGCTCTGATTGTATTAAACGACTTCCAGCCTAGTTACGGTGTTCCGCTAGTCAGCCTGGTATGCGTGCAATTCGTACAAGTGGTCATCCGTATGCATCTACGCTGACCTGCTTCTAACTGTCCACGTGTTCTTCCGTCACGAGCGAAACTTGGCAGTTCTATTTTTGCCTTTCCGGTGGTGTGTACAATAGAAGTACAAGAGAAAAAGTAACATGTACAAACATTCTGTTCAAATTATTTGAAGAAAAAATTCGACAACCAGTGGGACTTGAACCCACGACTACATAATACCGTCCTGTCGCTTTGTCCAACTAAGCTATGGTAGCACTGCTTCAAATAATTTGAACGTAAGTTCCGCCTAGCCTGTTCTTAATGCAATAAACCATAAAACTCTTAAAACATTCTGTTATTCGATAGAACTTTCCAAATTTTTGTGTGCCAAAATAAATATCTTTTACTGTTAAAATAACTAGCTACTTCATTTAACACTTATCAATGATATTTTTTTTTAAATATAAATTGCGGGTATTATAAAGTAAAATAAGCGTGTAATCAGTGTAATTCGGTGCGCTAAAACTTCCCGCAAAAAGTTTTAGTAAAATCTAAACTAGTAGTTTAATAATGGGCATTAAATAGTATTGTAATGAGTTATGCGGAATCGGACTTTAGCGTGAACAAAATAAGTGCTGAATAATTAAGAGAATTTGAGTTATTTGGAATTCAGAAATTATTCGAATTTATAATTAGTCTCGTCGAATTCAATAATATATATATTTTAAAGATTATAAGCTTGCGTTTGACCGCTGTCTCACCTGATGTTAAGCGACGACGCGGTCTAAGGTGGAGCACGCAAACTTAGAAGGAACCTATTCACTCGCGACTTGAAGACTCCGGGGTTGTACATATTGGGAAACACAGAACACAGTGGAACTCAGGCAGTGAGTTCCACTCTCTGGCAGTACGCATTATAAAAGTGGAAGCAAAACGCTTCGTGCGTAACGGTGGTATATCAACCATGTAGCGGTGGCGCATAGTCGTACGTCTGGTTGACCGATGATAGAATGGAGAAGGTGGAATTAAATTGTGTAATTCCAGTGCACATTCGCCGAAATGTAACCGATAGAAAACCGATAGGCAAGCAACTCTACGTCGGTGTTCAAGGCTCTGTAGCCTATGTTCTACCTATTCTGCCTATATATTAGGACACGTACACGGCACATATGCCATATCACGATAAATGATTGTATAATATGACTAGTTGCGCCCCGCGGTTACACCCGCGCGGATTACAGCTGTTTTTCTGCTACCTTCGTTATCCGACGGGAATCGTTCTTTTTCCTGGACAAAAGTAGCCTATATTGCATCCAAAGTTCCGGCACGGCCCGGTCTAATATAAATCTTCCCTTAGTATTTGATAGCGCTAGCGTTAAGGTAAAAAAAGAAACTCAGTCCTGCATGTTGTATTATTGTATGCATACTTATTTGTTTAAAAAGGTTCTGGTTCACTATGAACACTCGCTTTTATACATAAAATAATCTTGACCTTGTCAGCTACGTGTATCGAGTTCGTCAAACCTAGTAGTTTATTGAACTTGGGATTGTCCTAATTTCGTCCTTTTGAAAGTGAACTTCACTCTGAAATTCAGCATCATATCTTCGAATTTTAAAAAATCACTTACTATTTTAATAATACTCTGACAGTGCTTATTTTACCCTTTTAAATAATGCGCACAAATTAATTTATATGCACAGTTATTTGATTATATATTCAAGACTACAACATTTTAACTGCAGTCTATTTCCACGTTGTAAAGTGAGGATTCTGTATTTTACGTAAATGTGCTGATGCCTTTATTAAAATAAAAGTCTTATAAGTTATAATTAACTACCATAATAATAATATACAATAATACTACTGGTTGACGTCTCAGGAGACCGAAGAGCTGGCAGCTTCCTCGCTCAACGTATTAGCCTAGCAATACAAAGAAGGAACGCTGCCAGCATCTTGGGTACAATGCCGCAGGGGCCCGTTTTAGATTTAATTTAGTTTTTATTACATTTTTAAGGATTTTATTTTAAGTTAGATTATTTTATTGCTATACTACAATAATATTTAAGCGATTCACTAACGATTACCGCTACATTAAAAAAATAAGATTATAAATTAAAATGATATAGGTATGTAAATAATTATATAATGGTAGAATAGTTAAGGGAGGTAACACATAGTCTTAAAAAGGATTGGCAACGTGTCGCAATGCCCCAGTATTACAAATCCATAGGCGACTGTGACTGCTTACCATTAGGCGGCCCATCGGTTTGTTTGCCACCTATTACATAAAAAAAGAAACTAATGCAAACAAAACAATAACATTTCACGATATGTAAGTAACAAAACTAGTAAAGTAAGCACCAACAAACACTAGAGACAATATGCTTAGCAATACATAAGGGCGCGGCCACAGAGAAAGTAAAGGGCCGACCGTGCTTTCTACTGACTCTTTTAACCTTACAGTTAAAAGCATATATAAGCAAAATGTCTGTTGCATGCAACAGACATTTTCCAACCTAACTCCCTTATATGGTGTCTAGGTAATGAGATGTGTCCGTTCAGATGGATTGCAATGTAGATAAAGGGAAAATAGCTCTCCAATTTCCAAATACACACTAAACGTGTTTGGAATAAAACAGCGCAGCTTATTAACATTTCGGACAGGAAATTTTATTTTTAATATGTCAAATCAATCAAATCGAAATGTTTGATTAGTAACTTTCTTGAGTCAGTTGTATCTCAGTAGAGCTAGAACTTCGACAGCTTTAGGTGCGGGAATACACTGCTTGGCTTTTAAACTTGAAAGGTTGCCAGAGATTGCTTGAAAGTTTTCCCATCAATAACTTCGTTAATTTTACACATATTCCGTGTTTGTTTCATCATTGATGGACTGAACGGAATGTGTGTGCATAGTTATGGAATGTTTTGCAAATTATTGGGAATGGAACGCGTCGGCAGTGATTTTATCTAAAGGATTCCAGATTTATTTTGCGGCTTCACATCTTTTTCGTGCTTATTAAGAAAACATAAAAAAACGTATAATGGAAATGATTGAAAGTTACTGTGAATGCAACGCGCCCTTTTAGTAAGACGAGAAAATAAAATAAAGTGTTCACTTAACCATATATCTTACGATGTGACACAACATCCCGTAGTTATTCGTTCTACAATACAATTCATTCACAGTTGCCTGGTAGAAATCGCTTTCAGCTATAAGGCCGCCTATTGTCTTACTATATTAATTGTTACATTATACAATATATCTATCTTTCTATCTATCGTCCGCATAAGGTAGATATGTCTGACGATGTCTCACGTGAATATAATGATTTTTGCAGTGCTTCATAGACTAAATAAAATATTTTATATAACATATAACATCTATGCTTTGTGGCTTCGTGAGGCATCGTGCGGGCTTTAAATTTCCCGTTATCAGCAAACACCACTTTATAAATTTTAGAAATCCTTTTAGAGTGTACATCCTAATAATTATACTACCTACATCACAATAACTATTTAGTTATGTGCTCAATTTATGAAGAAAAAATATATCAACCCGTCCCGTCTTATAGTTGGATTTTATATTAATAGATCAATCAGTCATTCGAAATGTTCAGTTTTATGTGTGTTCAATAATCAAAAGTTACAAAATTTGGAACTATGCACCAGCTATAAACAACTAGACACAGATACGTAGTACCTACAGGACTTAGGTGCTCCTAATCGTATTTATTAAAAGCTTTGAAAGTGTGCTATACTACCACACACCAAGTAATAAAAAAAAAAAACTATTCTATGGCTGCACCTATCGATTTCTTGTCGCGATAAAAACCTCTAATGAAGTAACCTTTGTTATAGGCCCATAAAGCGTGCCGAATAAAAACAAAAGTTGCAATACTAGTTTTTCAAGATACGCGGGTCGAAGGCCTGCCAATGTTCGAGTCCCACTTGCGATTCGTTCGACCTCGAATAAAAAATACACAGAACTTTCGTTGCCCTAGAATAATGGTAAGCGTGTGCCAAGCAAACATGTATTGAGGCGTCGATGCAACTGTGAAATATACCGTTCATCCGTTAGAGACATTCGTGAGCATAACGCGGTGATGAACCTGTTGCGTCATTAACTATCACTGCGAGGCTACCACCCTTCCTCACAAGAGATGGCCAATGTGGTTTAGCGGATAGGCATGCAGTTAGAGAAGATTTCAGATCACCAAAGGGCCTCCGAATTGATCTAACTGATGTTGTCTTTGGATAAAAAAACTTCAAGCACATAGTGTGTTCAGGCAGCAGTCCTTGAGAGCCAGTGAGCATTTAGGTCTAGCGTGATAACATCTTCGACCACATCGTCACTGACCATCAAGTGAAATAGTGGTCAAACGCTAGATCTATACAGTATAAAAAAAAACTGTAGACAAAACGGACAAAGACAGAAGCACTCAGTCCCATTTTGTGGCCAAAGAGATAGATTAGGACCACTTCTGCTCGGAGCGCTTTAGAAACCTGATTAGTAATGTATTAATATTGATAATTGGCAAAGGCAGATTATATCTTGTTCATCCTACTGTTAGTCGATTAATATATCTATTTATAGTATCGTTTATTAGTTCTGGGTATTTGTAGCTCTCAGAATACACGTAGCGTCCGGTAGAATTTCACAGACCGCAGCACTTGAACTGAGACATTTTTTGATCACTAGTTCGTTGCTCCCAAATTAAAGCGATCAAAAATTCACACAAGTGCACCGCGAGCCGCATCACGTCTAAGTTTATTTCCGGTTAATAAATCTAATTTGAACTTTATGACATGTTCTTAGAGGTGATATTGACGGCAGGTGTAGCTGAACTGTAACTCCGCATCGTTACCCGGGCGTGCCACCGTGCAAAAAGTCGACGACTTGTCTGTCTGCCGCGTATAATTACTAAAAGGGCGCAGCAGCCGTGGCGACATCTTGTCTCGTTTCCAAGACCCCTCCGCTCACCTTCAATTGCGTTTACCGTTACACAATGCTTCAAATCTCAATTTTTTATTTATTAACATTCACACAAGGTCTTCGGGTCCCAAACTAGGCAGAGCCTGTGCTATGGTAACCTGATGACTGATATATATACTAAGATACATATACACACCCAGACACAGGTCAAACAGACATGTTCATACACACAAATGTTTGACCTGTCCGGGAATCGAACCCGGGACCAGCGGCTCAGAAGGCAGAGTGCTACCAACTGCGCCAACCGGCCAGTCAATATGAATAAGAAATATACCGCTTTAGGGGACTATGCTTAGAAGAGTCCTATGATAATGAAATACATAGCAAAGCAGTAGGTACATACATATATATCTACTGATACTGACATAAATTCATTATTTGGAGATCCCGTTAGGTAAGCCAACCTACTTCTCTTTTGGATTCGTACTTAAATTAAAAGAAACATTAACATCGATCAATCAAATTTAAATGTTGATTGCTGAGAGAGAACTTCACAATTCCGAATTCTGCTAAGACAATTTGCGTACAATGAATAGAATACAAATTTGGACGAAGTCATTTAGAAACAGTGTTCCGAATCTACTAAAAGGTAATGTCCAGAGAGGTAACATTCAGTACAATAACATGCATATCTTTAGCAGTATATTTAACTGACTTCAAAAAAGGAGGAGGTTATATGTTTCACTGTATGTATTTTTATTTTTATTTTTTTGAACAAAATTCATTAAAATTAAACAAAAATAAACAATAAGTAGGATGCTACTACTAGGATGGACACAAGGATGCTACTACTAATTAGCCATTATGGAGTATCGTATATAAGCAATTTTAACACCAACTATTACCATTAGTATATTACGAGACGTTGCCAATCTTTTTAAGACTCTGTTAACTCCCTTTTGAAGAATCCCATATTGTAGATACTCGAAAACCGAGGAAGTAAGCTCGTTCGATCATTTTATTTTTTAAATTCTATAATATCTATTACAAAAGCGCTTTTCAACCCACAATTCATGTTTTATTATTATTGTTATCGTTATTAACGCTATAATGGCTGAGTTTATAAATAGGGCCACGTTATTATCTCGACTAACGTGTGCCGAGAAACAGACACACACCAAAATAGAACAACACTGAGATTTATTCAGCTAAGGATTGCACAAACATAATTATATTCACGAAATGTATAGCCAACTAATATTATAAAGGCGAAAGTTTGAATGTAAGTGTGTATGTTTGTTACTCCTTTACGCGCAAACGGCTACACCGATTTCGATGAAATTTGGTATGGAGATAAGTAGTTTAGACCCTGGAATAACACATAGGCTACTTTTATCCCGGAAAAGTATAAGTATAAAGCTGTTCCCGTCGTCCCACAGGAACGGTCAATATTTTCGGAATAAAAAGTAGGCCATGTCCTATTCCAAGGTATGAGCTATCTTCATTCCGAATTTCATGCAAATCCGTTCAGCCGTTTCAGCGCGAAAGAGTAACCAATATACAAACGGTAAACAATTTTTTGTCTTTATAATATTAGTGTGATTGAATATTAAATGAAACGTTTCGAATTAGTGTAATACGTCTCATTGTAGTAACGAATAAAATTTTAAGAGTATGAAGATTATTGAGTATGCAGTGAAAAATAAAATATTAAGAGTACTTGCATTTATTAACCCAAACCTAAGGTCCAAGAAAAATTGTTATTCTACTAGTATCTCCCTATTACAAAGTAAAAATTACTACCCTCTAAAGTACCGTAGGACGTAGTAATTATAATACCCTCCTTTTTTTATCCAGCTGCTTTCCCGCCGGTGACCAACGAAAAAACAGTGTATACAGTGTCTCTCAGAAATATTCAGTGTGGAATGCGTTTCACGCACAAAATAAGCTTCCTTTTCTCACTTTTTTAAACCTAGTTTCTCTTTGATTTCAGGTGTAACCGAACATTCGGGATGTTTCGATTAGACGACAGCGTGAGATAGCCACGCGGCGGCTCAGTATGGGTGCGAACATGGGCAAAAACTCCAGCCTGCTGGACGCACTGCCCACGGCGCAGGGCACACTCCACGTCGTAATGCTCGGGCTTGACTCAGCTGGGAAGACAACTGCGCTCTACCGGCTCAAATTCGATCAGTATCTCAATACCGTCCCCACAATAGGATTCAACTGCGAAAAAGTCAAAGGGACTATTGGCAAGTCCAAAGGCGTCAACTTTCTTGTATGGGATGTCGGAGGACAAGAGAAGCTCCGACCGCTTTGGAAGTCCTACACGCGGTGTACTGACGGAATCATTTTCGTGCTTGATTCTGTCGATGTAGAGAGAATGGAAGAGGCAAAGATGGAGTTGATAAGGACGGCGAAGTCGCCAGACAACTCCGGCGTACCGATCCTCGTGCTCGCAAACAAGCAGGATCTGCCAGGTGCGAAGGAGCCGCGAGAACTGGAGAAATTGCTTGGATTGCACGAACTGGTCTCATCACCACATAGTTCACGCGACTCGCACGCCTGGCATGTGCAACCCGCCTGCGCCATCACCGGCGAGGGTCTTCACGAGGGACTCGAAGCTCTATACGAGATGATACTAAAAAGGAGAAAGCTAGCCAAGTTGCAGAAAAAACGTGTCAGATAAACTATGTCGTGATGTTTCCTTTGTTATGAATCGACTGTGCGGTGAAGTACTAGTACGATTGTTGCAAGTAGGCACTGCTCATCGTGTAATAGATTATGTAACGTCCGCTAAAAACACCAAATATTGTTTTATGATAGATGTGTAACGTCTTATGAATTATTCCATCATAATGTTGCTCAATTTATATTGAACATTCTGAAGGAAGCGATAAGGTATTTTGAAATTAATTTTACTACTAGTCATTTTCTTTTGAAAATAGCTAGGTGGAAGATAAAATCATTGCAGAGATTATAGATAATTGTATGGATAACGAGATAAAAGTCTATTTGGAATCGGTTACTCAATATAGCAGCTTTTGCAATTGTATTTAGCGAGAAATTAGTATTACATTGACCTGCGGGTATGCAAATCCCACGGCACGCATATTTGTCAAAGAAATCGTTTGGTTTGTGAGTACTATACTCAGATTAACCGTGGGACCAATTACCTTACAATACTAAGGAATAACTTGACATGCAAGGAAGATGTAATTGGGAATCGTTAGGCCATTACTCTCGATCATCCACTTATTTAATACTTAATTATCTGCGTATCTACGTGTAGTTTTTATTAAATGTTCAACCTAATTAAAAAACCTGCAGCTTGCTCGTTATTATGCTATTCAATATACCAAAAGGATGTTCATTAATAGTGTAGTAATAATTTCACGTGTTTGTAGGATTAAGTTTATCATCATGCGGAACTGTTCACAAATGTATTATTTTAACAAGATGCTAAAACATTTAGTAGCAATCTACAACAATAAAAACTTCTAGATATTCATTTGCAAAAAAACATAAAGGAGGTAAGGCAAGCCTTTTTTGTCTTCCGATTATGTAGCATTATGAATACCTAAGTACTTAACATTATGTACTTTCCGTGCGTAATAGCTCAATTATTATACAGCGGGAAAGAAGTTTAGTGTTCTCCACAATTTGTGTATATTTTACATGAGCTATTTGGTGGCCACTGGTACTAAAGTTTAACTATGTTAATTATATACTTACGCACTATTGGTGAACATTCATATACGTGTTAGTTTTTATCGATGTTTCTATGAGTGTGCTCTTTGAATTCATGTACAGGTCGTGTCATAACTATTTCACTCATAAACCTGTAAGTAGAGAACGTATGTATTGTATTGTTACAGTATTAATAAGACCTTTTTGTTTTATTGTAAACTTTTGTAGTTGGTCCACACTACATATGATTTACCTTTTCAATGCGCTTGTACAGTCTGTAACTTTATCTTCGACTTACTTTTCATACAACAAATATAGGACAACGCAAAACCGAATGTGATGATTTTTATATCATGAAAGAGGCTTCTAACTTCTGTAGACTCTTTTTGTAAATAAGTGTACATAGATTTTAAGAAATAACTAATGTGTCTGGAAAGAATCTTCAGATAGACTTGGCATTTTTTGGTCCTTAGTCCATAATTACTTACCTATATTTTCATTTTACAAAGTTTGTCCAAACGAACGATTGCATCATTTCGTATCTGTAACGTGGGTTTTATTACGTTTCTTTTATATACTAAGATTTTTAAAACATATAATAACATTAATTGAAACAAGCAGAAGCTTTAAAGTTTTAAATATATAAAAGAAATCTAGGTAAGGAAGACATTGTACGTGTCGCAGACTGCGAACACATGCACTACGATAAAACTTAGCGATACTTTTATGAGAGGCATTTTATTTTGCTCATTATATTACTCCTTGATCCTTGCTCTTTTCGGTCTATTAATATTCATAGCCTTTCGAAGATCATCGCTTCAATTTTTTTTGGAAGGCATCCTGCGGTGTTAATTCCGGACCACATCTGTCCTAAATGTTGTCGGTTCTGCAACTAATATGACCAGCCTATAGACTTGTAGCTGTATCATGTTATGTATAATCACTTACTTTGGTTTTTTCTCGGATCACGTCATTCTGATTTGATTATTCCTAGAACCTCCAAATAAGCTCAAACAATTTTTCGTTGAGTGATTCGATATTTGTTTCTAAATTCGAATATTCTACGGGTCCACGTCTTGGGCAGGGAGGACCTCCTATTAGTGTAAAAGAGAGGGTGATGGGAGAAGATGAGAGAGCGAGAGAGACTCCAAGCCATCTGTGATTTTCGATATTATTAGATCAAATTGTTAAATAAAACAATCTGCCAACATCTTTGTTATGTATCTTTGTTAAATGTATGTCTTTGTCGTAGTGCCTGTGTTACCTACCTATTTAGTAAGGTGTTTATTTATTTATTTAATCATAGGTTAGTGTAACTGTAACCCTGCGTTAAGCTTTTACCAGTTCATGTTACTCACCCTGTAAATATGTAAATTCCAAGTAGTTATTTGTCAATACCCTGAAACCAAACATTTATATTATGTGAGTAGTGTGTGTAAATTTTTGTTATGCAATATTTGTTTACAATGTGGTTACTTTAAAATTATAATTTGAAGTAGGCATATATTTTATTATTATTGTATTGTGTTTTATGAAAGAATAGACATTTTTAATCGAACCCCGTAAATAAAGTGTTTTCAATAAACTTTCGTTTTATTTATGTCATAAATGTTAATAACGCTATAGAGTTATTGACAAGAAGACAGCGTTAAAGGTACGCTAGTAAATGGACGGTGTATCGTTATCATAAATGTGTAGCTTGTCACTGGGCACCGTCATTTTACAAACGTTTTTTTTTATATTGATTTGGAGGGTATGCGAGTTTTGTTGGTGACAAGTAGTTGTGCTCGAACTACGGAATAGTGCGCATTTATTAAAACCGCGGAGCCTCGTATCGTTAGATATACAGCTTTCCATTGGACCATCATTGTATCGGCCGGTGATCACACGACTTCCGGATATCGTTCGTGTGTGGTGGAATGTTAACAATTTCAAGAATTCGAAGCGGGACGATCGAGACTAAACTATCGGAGGTGGAAGCTGTGGGAGACACGGTGGCATACCCAGGTACGCACTAATACGTATTGTCTCCGAAATCTCGCTAACCCATATTCAATCGTATGTATAGTTAGCAATTGTCCCAGAGTAGCAATAAAGCCGCCCGCTATTTTGGCTTGGGTGCGAATGCTACAGACGGATAGTTTTATGTTTATTTAAAGCTGTTACTTTTTTGGTATAGTTTACGAACTTTGTGCTTTCTTCTCTTCATTATCTTAATGTAAAATTGCCCAAAACGGGTAAACAAATGTTGGCATAATAAAACATGTTTTTAAATTCATTATAGCTACGACTATTCCTTGTCTACTAAGCTTCAACTAATCACCTCAAATAAAAATGAAGGGGGGGGGGGGGGGGGGGGGGGGGGATATTTCTAGACTAGCAACAGTGACGTTGCGTTCAATACACATTTGAGTTGCTTTTTATTATTGTATTTTCTTGATATTTCATATTTTCCTAGGGTGATAACATTTTTTTTATTGAACTCTTATTCAACGTATAAGTACGTAATAGGCCTAGCATATTCATGAATTAGTCACGCAGTATTGGTCAATACTAATTAATTTAAGTGTACCCTTATCATTTTCATACGATTGTGCAAGGGAAAGGACGCCCTATTAGCTCGTTTTGTTGGACATACTATACTGTAGTATGTGGAAGTATATAAGACATTCTTTAAAATACTTATACAGCTCTATCTATGGGTTCTTTATTATACGTCTCTGTGAGAGTAAATAAAAACTTTAATGAGATTATTATATATAATTTAATCATGATTGTGTATACTGATAACGAATTTCATTCATATATAGGTACAGATTATTTTCTGTCTGTTATGGATAGACTTTTCAAATAATTTGCTGGGTTTTCATTTTCTGTCCAATCGGTAAATAATTCTAAATATTCAAGTTCAGCGTCAGTGGGGTCACGTTGACCACTAGTTCTAAAGATAGGTTTAGATAAATGACGAGGTGACTTTCGAGTCGACGATTTCTTGACGATAGACGAAGGAGTAACTTGGTTGACGCTTACTGGTTCAAAAGCACGTAGCATTGACTGCTGGAGTCTATTGAATAGACGTAACTCTCTAGCTGCTATTTCAGCTTTCTTTGTCTTTGTATTTTCGTCCTTAATGCTTTGTTTCATAGCCACTTTCATTTTCTCATTGGAAACATCTTCTAATTCAAATGAATATTTCATGTACATCTGTTCCAAAGCCTTTGCTGTTGACGCCAAACTTACATTTATAGATTTCTCTCCGTAGAGTTTTTCATAACAGAACTCGAGATTCATTTGCAGTTTTAGAACATCGGTCGCGGCCACTGTATCGAAGAATAAGCCATACAGTATCTTCATAAACTTCGCCCGTAGGTGAGCCTCCCTTTGTTCACAAAAATCTAAATCAATTTCGAAATCATTGATGAATTGAGCAACCCAGACGCTGTCATGGTCAATACTTATTTTGAGACGTTTTATCACTTCGTTAAGGACTTTTTTATGGTGCGCCATATAAGACAAATGGGTTATGTGGTGCAACTGTTGCTTTTCTATATTTTCGAATACTGAGATTAGGCTCGATGGTTCGTGGTGCGAGAAATATAGAACAGGCTTAATAAGTCCGCCATAACATTCACTTTGCATCTTTTCAAAAATAATGTTGAAAGTGTCTTCCTCACATGATGTACCCAAATCGAATCCCAGGGCTTCGATTTCTACAGAACGTGCGAAATCTCTATGTCGAGCCCTCCAACTAGGTGGTGATAAATAGTATAAAAATCTTCCGTATTTTTGCTGCCTAGAATACATGAAATAGAGTCCTAACAACCTAGACTGCGTTAAAAATTGTAGATTCGCTAAGTGCTCTATTTCAGCAATTTTTTCATGAACCTTAACAACAAGTATCTCAGATTTTCTCAAGTACCCCATTGACTTTTGATAATCTTCAGATATAAACACATTAAATAGTCTTACATGATCCATGTACCTATGTGTGCAACTCTGGTATGCCAGCAACTCTTTTCTGTGGTTATGTTCAATGTTCAAAATACAATCTGCTCGGTAACCTTCCTCTTGTCTAATCCTCAGTTGTTGGTCAAATATAAATTTTAAAGATTTGTACAAAGGAACGTATGGTGTCAATGGGTGACCTTGTAAGTATCGAAAATAGCCGTCGTCGATGTCCGTTACAGCCTGAACATCATCTAGAGGATTTTCCACGTGAAGTCTTACTCGCAAGGCAGTGCTTATAATTTTATATTTTTCGTCTAGCTTAATATCCAATCGCTGTTTTTTCTTATTACTCTTCTGTTTCTTTGCATATAACCTATATGACAATAGTAAATCATCATGTTTTAAAGCATTGACACGCATGGGAGTGTTATCGGGTAACGAATATTTTCTTAGTGAAACATCTGATGGTTTTCTTATTGACTTAATACTGACTCGCTTTTTGGCGTTCTTCATACGGCATATTGAATTTTGCGGATACACTCTTGGCTGCTGTATATCTATAATAACTGAACGAGTATCTTTGCTACTCATGGCGGTACTTTTTATTTTAGGTAAGTATTTCTTACATACGCAGTAATATCAACAAACTTAGTCTGTTATAATAAGCCACCTAGATTTCGTGTTCAAATCTGGTAAGGTTCAGGCAGAGTTAAAATCATGCCAACATGTTCAACATTTTTGGTTGATGTGTAGGTTGCTGTACATTGCAACACAATTAAAAATCACTAAAAAGGATTTTAATATACCTAATAGAATTTTTTGCTACCTACTAGTCATGTAGATCATCTATAGATATCCAAATTAAAGTAACTATGTATGTTTTGTTTTATATTAGTTATAGTTATTTCTTGTTGGATTTAGAGCTAGGTATAAATAATGGACTTATTTTATTGTGATAACTATTGACAATGGTAGTGATTCTCTTGTTCAAGAAAACTAAAATAAAATATTGGAAAGAAGAAAAGTAACATAAGTTATCATATAGGGTTACGATAAAGTAAGGAAAATACTAAAATAGATGTTTTTATTTAAAATTGTAGGTAGTTTTATGTACAATAAGTCGCCACTTATTTGGTGCCGTATAAATTGGCGTATAAAACCCGCAAGTGGCCAGAAATAGAAGAAAACTCCTCTAATATGAAACATAGACGACAAAATAGCGTTGTATGGAGTTATAAGAATTTGAATTTTAGCGTAAATATAATTACGAGATTGATATCTTCAATTCGCTTAGTTCATAAATCTTTGAAAAATACTGCAATATCACATGGAACATTTGTATAAATTTTCTAATATACCTACGTATAATCCTTGTACAAGGGTAAACAAAGAGTTTATTGATTACATATTTTAATATAAAGAATATCGTTAGTCCACTAAATCTAAACTTTGCAAGTAATTTGCAGGGTTCTCGTTTACCGTCCAATCTGTAAACAAAGCTAAATATTCTATTTCGGCTTCAGTAAGGTCACGGTGACTGCTTGCTCTGACGACATGTTTAGGTAAGTGCTTTTTCGGCTTTCGACATAAAGACCGTTTAGTCACGGATAAAGTATTTCTTTTGCATCTAACTTCGTTAAGATTTAGCTTTTCATAAGCTCGTAGCAACGAGTGTTCCATTCTGTTAAACAGACGCAACTCCTTTGCTGCTAAATGAGCTCTCTTCATTTTGTTGTTTTCGATTTCTTGACACTTTTTCATTGCTAACTTAATTGTATCGTTGGTTGCTATGGCATCTAACTGAAATGAATATTTCATGTACATTTGTTCTAATGCGTTTGCTGTTGATACCATGCTTATGATAGAATTTTGTTCCCCATGCAGCTTTTCATAACAAAACTCCAAATGCATTTGGAGCTTTAAAACATCTATCGAAGCCACAGAATCATAAAACATACCGTATAATATCTTCATAAATTTAGCTTGGAGTTGAGCTTCGTTCTCCTCGCAGAATTCTACTAGGCTTTCAAAATCTTTAATCGTGTGAGCAACCCACGTGCTGTCATTCAAAATTTTACTTTTTATTTTTCTAATTGATACATCTAACATCTTCTTATGTGGAGCCAGATGAGCTACGTGAGTAAAATGATGCAACTGCTGCTTTTCCAAACTTTCGAACAGAGCCATTAAGTCAGAAGGATGAGAGAAATATAAAACAGGCTTAGTCAGACCGTTACAACATTCACTTTGCATCTTTTCAAAGATGACATTGAATGTGTCTTCCTCGGTCGATGTACCCAAATCGAACCCCTTGGCTTCTATTTCAACGGAATGTGCAAACTCTCTATGTCGAACTCGCCAACTTGGCGGTGATAGATAATACAAAAACCTGCCATATTTTTGCTGCATAAAATATATATAGTCAAGTCCTATCAATCTGGACTGTATAGTAAATTGTTTACTTGCTAAGTTTTCTACTTGGGATACTATTGCATTTACATTTGCAACTACTTCCTCACAATTTTTCAAACACAGCATAGATTTTTGATAATTTTCAGATATAAACACATCAAACTGTCTGACTTGATCCAAATATTTTTGAACGCTTTGTTGGTATGCGTGTACTTCTCTTCTATGGTTCTCTTCAATATTTAAAACGCAATCTCTTCGATAGCCAACTTCTTGTTTAGTTCTGAGACGACTATGAAACTGAAATTTTAAAGATTTATACAAAGGAATGTATTGTGTAGAAATATGGGCGTTCAAATAGCGAAAGTAGCCATTGTCAATATCCGTAACAGCCTGAACTTCATTTGGAGAGACTTCTACCTGTAGTCGCATACGCAAGTCAGTGCTTATAATTTTATATTTCTCATCCAATTTGATTCCTAAGCGTCGTTTATTTTCTAACTTGTCTTGATTCTTTGTATACAATTTGTATGATGAAAGCAAATTATCTTGTTTTAATTCGTTTACTTTTAGAGGTCTATTATCAGGTAAGGAATATTTATTGAGAGTAACATCAGACAACTGTTTGATTGTACGATTAGTTATTTTCTTTGAACTGTTCTTCTTAATATCACTATCAGATTTTTGAGAAAATGTTCTTTGGCGTGGTATATTAATGGTCACGGAATGAGCGGAATTTTTTTCACTCATTATAATTAAATATATAGCAAATTAATAAGTTTATCAAAAATCCACATAAATAAAAACATTGTGAGAAACAAGCCTACTAGATTCTTTTTTGAGATGTATTCATAAAAGATTGAATAATCCAACGTATCGTATTGCCTTCAGTATTACAGATATCCATAGGCGACGGTGATCGCTTACCATTAGGCGGCCCGTCTGCGTTTCACTTAGAGCTCTTTGATTGGCCTAGTATAAATGATTTCAGTAATATTATTCCAAAACCTATTTCTAACGCCAGTACCTACTTTGAATATGATCCACATTAATATCAGGTCCTTAATCAAAAATTCTGCTACGTGACTCAAGTGATCAATACACCAATCTTAAGCATAGATGTAATAGTTCTAACAGAAGTTAATGTATCAGATAAAATAGTATCTATGTACAATATCAGTGGCTATATAATGCACAGTTTGTTAAGAAAAAACAGAAGAGGAGGCGGTAAAATATTTTTTGTTAAAAACTGTCACGTATTTGACATCGTAAACAACACGACAAGATACTGCGAATCAATTACAGGTAAAATAACTATACCGAACAAATACTCTGCATATATATGTGCAATATATAGACCACCCAGCGGAAGTAAGCTTAAGTAGTAAGTAGTAAGGTTTGCGTGCTAAATCCTAGACAACGTCATCACTTAACATCAGGTGAGACAGTTGTCAAACGCAAACTTATAATATGTAAAAAAAAAAAAAAAAGCACCTATTCATTAAATAAGTCAAAGAATTATTCTCTAACACTTCACTTCAACAACACGACATTTATATGTTAGGTGACGTCAACATTGACTTGAAAGTTAAAGATAGCATCCAAGATTATTACATGTGTAGCATGTCCGAGTGTCGTCTACTATGCGTGATATCTGACTACACAAGAATCGAAAAACTGGGTAATAGTATAACACGTAGCTGTATGATCACATATTAATTTGCGAACTCGCGCTTGTTAGATCTGTACTCGGCCGCGCTTGGAACTGTAATGGCAGACCATCGCATGATCATAGTGTCATGCATAGGTAACAGTTGCAAACAGCAACAGAGTGATGTAAAAAGTATCCTGGGTGTCAAGTCTACTAATTCAAAGTTCATATTCAGTCTGCTGCGAGGCCGAACCGATGCCAATTATGTTTCAAGCTGTGATACCGATAATCATTTACATTCATTGTTAGGCTAGGTAACAAGAATTGAGTAGCTTTGTATTACATATTACCACGATTTTACTGTGTTAGCCTCTTAAGAAATGGTTGCTTACTGGCGCATAGCGTAAATAAATACCTGTTTATTTTTGTTGTATATCCTACTACTATACTATATGTACCTACTTAGTTAAGCGTTGCGAAATGCGAATGTGAGTACTACGACAAACCTTGCGGTTTTGTGGTATAATATATTTAATAAACTTTGTATTATTGGTTACCAAATAAATATTTTTAAAAAAATGCTCGTTTACCGGCTATTACATAAAAAAGTTAGGTCCGGTTAGTTTAAATAAATAACAAAGCTAGTAGTAACAGTTTTAATAAAACTCAAAAGATTTATAATGGTATCATAGATTTACACGGCAACCATTCTAAAGCTGGTTTAACAAAGGTATAATATTCTTTAAGGAATGGCCCAGGATTAACACCTTCGCACCAATCTGTAAAAAGTAATAATCCTTCATGTTCCTCTGCTGTTAATTTATATTTCTTCGCCCTAATGCGTTGCCCACTTTCCAACATTGACTTTCTTCTCTCTTTGGCCATAAGAACCATTTCACTCTTTTTACTCATAAATTTCTTCAACACTGGTCGTTTAAACTTGCGCGGAGGCAAGAAAGCCTTATTCATTGAATTCGTCATCTCTCTAAAAGCTCTTAATTCCCTCTGAGCTTGATAGGCATTTTTCATCATCTTCAAGTCTTGAGCAAAAAAATCACTTTGAGCTTTTTTAACGATATTAAAATCAAGCGAGTCCAGACGCAAATTATAATCTTCGTACAAAACTTCCAGAACTTTCATAGGGTCCATTAAGCTTTGATGGCCTTCTTCACATTTTCCAAACACTTGCTCATACACGTATTCTATACAGATTTTTAGTTTCAATGTATTTGGACTTGCGATGCTATCATAAAACGTGTCATTAAGGATTCGAAAAAATTTCTCCTGCAAATAATTTTCATTGTAATATTCTCTGCTTATTTCATTATTAATGCTGTCAATGTAGTATTGAAAATAATCCAATTCTTGTTTCGTAGCTTGCGTTAATTGCTTTATGCGTTCCTGTAACATTCGAGAAGGAGCATCCGTTTTCGCCAGTTGGATCAAATATTCCCTACTCTGTAGCTCCATTCCGCGAAAGATATAAATCATTTGTTCAGGTTGTTTGAAGAATAGTTTTGCGGGCGGAGGGTTTTTTAATTCATTTCTTGCACACTCGACCATCTTATCAATATCCATTGTTTCAACTAAATCATTATCGGTGGCAAATTCTCCTGATTCAAACTGAATTGACTGTATCTTACCTTTTAAAGTTTCGTCGTGTTGTTGTCTCCACGACAAAGGGGCTATGAATATTAAATAACTGCGGTAGACTTTTAATACGTTTCTAATGGCATCCAACTTAAATAAAATATTATTTAGTACTGTTAATTTGGAAACGTAGCCGAGGAATTCTGAGTTTTTTGCAACTAACTCTGCATATACTTTTTCAGTTTTTGTTACTTTCGAGCAAGCTTTTTTGTAGTCTTCTGTCAGAAATTTTTGAAAATGTTTGATGTGTTGCTTTAATTCCTCATTAATATAGTTGTACTCGTTAGATTCTTCTACACAGCTTTGTTCTATTTTCATAGTGAGATCGCGGCGATATCCGATTTGTTGTCTGTCCATAGCATACGCACGAATGTTTTTCGTGTAAACTTTTATATCATCAAAGCAACGTAGTGGACGACCTTCTATAACGGTATAAAACTCAGGATGTATTTCGACAACTGCTCTGACATCATCTGGTGGTTCTTCGAGGTAGAGGCGCTGCGATATATCTCTTGTCGCTGCTATTTTCAAGTTATCTTTCTTATGCAAGGGTTGGGATAGTCTATCCCTTGCGTTTAACTTTTCTTTGCGATCACTGTACTTGATATACGATAGTAATTTCTCTGATCTGGGTACACAGTATGATCTTCCTGGCTTGTGCACCATTTTTTCCTTGGAGATAGCATGCTTTCGATTAGCAAAATAGAACTGAGTGTTTGGCACGTAGCGGCGTCTAAAAATTATATCTAAAGTTTTTAATGGAACCATTGGCTTGTGTTCCTTCTGCAAACAGGACATTTTTATAAATATAAAGTATATTAACTCAAAGTAATTAATAATTAATTAATACATTCAGTACAATAAAAATAAATTATATCATATATTCGTCTAAACAGCCTAAAACTTCAAGTATTTCAAATATGACGTGTGCATCTCAAAAGTATTCTTCTTCGAAAATTATATCTTATAATATGACTACTCTTTGAACAAAATAGGTTTTAACGTCGATTTAAAAACGACGAAACATGTTGATGCAGATGATTTCCTTTTTGTTATAATTAGATACGAAAATATGTTTTTTATTACTCCATAGTTACAGCCGTTTGTCTGACATACATACAACACACAGCCGGAATAAATAGGTACCTACTTATTTCAGTTTTTAGAATTAATCTTCAGAGAAGGTAAAACAAGACAAAACGTAGGCTTTGCGAGTGAAGCTGCGAACGATCCACAATTGATATATTTTATTAATTAGAACTAGATACAAATATACAAATAAATAAAATAATAATACAAATTTTAATATTTAAATCCATTATTTTTTAATCATTTATTTTTAATAATTTAATCGACAGCAGCCGTGCCGCAGTGGTTACTGTCAGTGACATGACTTCTGTGTCTCCTCAACCCTGGATTCGAATCCCGGCAAGGGCAAACATTTGTGCGATGAGTGTAGATGTTAGTCCCGGGTCTTGGGTGTTTGTGTGCTGTGATTGTGTGTGTCCATGCCTCCCGCGACACAGGGAATCCTAGTGGAAGTCCTAGCACTTGGATTCCCTGTGTCGCGGGAGGACACACTAATTAGATGAAATGTATGTATCTAATTAGTAGGAACTAATCAGATACATACATTTTATATAGATATTCCACATAAATGTAAATTATATTCACTTAAGAAATTCATTTTTATTTCACTGAAATAAATACTTACGTAGGTACTGAATTATTATTATATATCATTTGAAATATATAAATTGAAGAAAAAAACAAACGGGTCGAATTGAGAACCACCTTCTTTTTTGAAGTCAGTTAAAAAAGTACTCTAAACATTGACGAAATTTTCTTTGGGTACTGCTAAAATGAAATAATCAAGCACTATGGCATTAATTGTCTAATTTAAAGTTTATAGTTGTTTTATTTGTGTGTCAATTAGGGGATAAAGAGTAACAAATTAATACACTCACAATTTAGATTATTTCATTACATTAAGTATGTATTACATTTACGATCTGTTACGATTTAGTCTTTATATGACATATACACATCTCTGGAAACCTGTTATTAAACATAAATGGCATCTCATTATGTTCATTTTTTATGGTAGTACGACGGTCAATAAAAATTACCTATCATACGTGCTCCTACATCACGGATATTAGAATTATTAGTGATGCTACTGGTAGTAGCAACACACAATTATTTTGATTATTATTTAACAAACGACTGGCCGGTTGGCGCAGTTGGTAGCACTCTGCCTTCTGAGCCGCTGGTCCCGGGTTCGATTCCCGGACAGGTCAAACATTTGTGTGAATGAACATGTCTGTTTGACCTGTGTCTGGGTGTATATATGTATTTAAAAAAAAAAGTATATATGAGTATGTATTTAAGTATATATATCAGTCATCAGGTTACCATAGTACAGGCCCTAGTTTGGGACCTGAAGACCTTGTGTGAATGTTGTCCCATATTAAAAAAAAAAAATTATTATTTAGATTAGATAATCCCATAGAAAGGTCATTAAAATTGGTTCTGTAGTTCTAATCATTTTCGAGAAAATATTCAAAATGTTTCAAGCATAAGAAACTAAAAAAGCCGGTTTTTATAGATTTTTAAACATTATAGGTACTGTTAACCATTTATTAACATTTGCTACTCTTAAGTTCGCCTCCTGGATGGTTCATAAGCAGACTGCAGTCGCTTGTTCAATTTATCAACATTCTTCAACATTTTCGCAGCTTCTTGTGCTTGTTTAATATACTTATCCCCTGTTTCATACGTTTCTTGCTCAATCGTCTTTATATCATCCAAATTAAATGCGGAAATGTCCATCATCAAATTGTCGTATTCCATTTCAAGTGCCAGCATCATGTCTAACGCGTTCTGTTTGGTATTATTTGGAGCTAAAATATGTTCATAAGCAAACTCAACGTAGTTCAATATTTGAAGAGACATCTCTGACGTCACTAAAAAACGCATTTTATCCTCCAAAATCTTAAAAAACGCCGTTTTCACCTCACTTTCTCGGACCTCATTCCATTTAATCAAATCTTCTGTTTCTGTTACCTGAAACATTTAATAAGACAATATACATGTACATACACTTTATTATATTTCTATTGTTTCAATTTATCTCTTACCTTTTGCTGTATAAATTGTAGTTCTTCATTAAGCTGTTTCTTGAATGCATCCATCGCTTTCAAGAATTTGTTTTTTTCCGAATTTAACTCTTCAGTTACAAGCAAGTAGTTCAGATTTTGTTTCTCTAACATTGAAAAAACTGTAAGCAGTTGTTCTGGCATTTCAAAATATAATTTAGGAGGAGGCAGGTTATATAACCGTTCTCTTATGGCTTCTTTATCAATCTTACAAAAAATATCTGCATCCATGGTAAATATGTCCGGATGTTTAATGTTTAAGGTAATATTTTCTCTCTCTTGCCATAAAATTGGGGATATTGTATGTAGGAAATTTTGGATTGAAAGCAATATCATCAGAGTTTCATCCGTGTATTGAAGTTTTGATTTCATTGATGCCTGCTCGTAATTTCCCGATTTAAAATCTTCAGTTTGGTTTATTAAATCTTTAGCTATATTGTCGGACTTTTTCATGATTGCTATTGTTTTGTTGTTGTCGTCGGCTAGAAATTTATCGAAGCTATTTTTATATTCGTCAAAATGTCGTGAAGCAGTTTCAAACACGTTTCTTTCAGTATCAATTTCTCTTTCGATTCTGAGAATTTCGTCCGCAAGAAAACCATGCAGAGTACGCTTCAAGGCTACATCTTTAATATTCCGTTTGTACAAATGTATTGATGGATTGGGTCTTACCGGGCGTCCTTCAAGTATTGCGTAAAAAGACGGGTCGACCTCTACTATTGTTTTAACTCGATCGTTCACTCGTTCTATTGGTGGCAGTTTGATGCCAGCTATAGTTTTTCTAGAACTTCTTTTCCGTGACTTTTTTTTGGTAGTGTTATCCATGACTAACAATAGTTACTTCAACATTATATCTGTACTAACACATACCCGGTAAATCAATATTGCTATAGCAACTTCAGTAGCGGGAAATACATGCATTCACGTATATATTAGATGGATGGATTCGGTAGGTAAACGTGACTTGCTAAGCAACCAAACATTGAAGGTTTTTATTTAATGTTTGTAAGGACATGTGCCTCATTATAAAGAATGGCAGGCGTATCGTACCAAGTGCAAGGTGCAAGTGTTCACAACAGCACAAAATAATAATATTAGATTTCAACGTGAGTTTCGTCTTGTAAACAAAGTCTCAAGAATTTAAAATTTATCGTGCTCTGCTTGAATTGACAAACTCCAAAACGTTTAATATGTTGATTTTTAAGATAAATGTTTACAAAACGCAGTAGTTTTTTATTATTTTTCCACTAGAGGTGGGAACCCGGCACCCCGGCTTCGCACGGGTAAAAAAATTCAAAATTATAAGGATCCATAATTTTTTGAGAGTAATAGCCGGGTGACACTACCTGGGGATAGTGTAGCTTACCAACAGTGAAAGAATTTTCCAAATTGGTTCGGTAGTTTCGGAGCCTATTCAATGCAAAGAAACAAACACATCTTTCCTCTTTATAATATTATTTTCCCATTGTTTAGTAGTTTAGTTTTTTAAGCTTCCATGTCCTTATTGAACTATTTAACATACCTACATCTAATTTAGTTCTTCCGTCAGTCCGTCCTCATCCCCTATAGTTTATATTTTTATAACCCTTAGACTACAGCAAACAAACCGTTACCATACAATTGTTTATCAATGTATGCCGAGCGAGACGAGATGTCAAAAATACTCAAAATCCATCTGAGACCTATATTTTTTGATAAGAAACTGGGAAAAGCAAGTCCAACTATAGATGATGCGACGTGGTCTACTTTAACTAATTTACATATGTATTTGGCTACTCCTAGTATTCAACTAAACCCCTACTTTAAACTAAACAACCGGGACCCAGTGACCTAGTTTTTTATTTTTAATGCCCTAAGTTAACCAAACCACAAACTAACACATAGACAAGACCGATAGCTCATTATGCGATGAGGGATGCTATAAGAGAAAACTTAATGTTGGATTTCTAATAAATACTTTTTATTTCGTGGCTAAATTGACATATTCTGCACATTTTCATCAACATCATCATCTCAGCCATAGAACGTCCACAGCAGGACATAGACCTCCCCTATTAATTTCCACCAGGTCTGGATGGAAGCGGCCCGCACATTTTGATATTTTGTTGCTTTTCTGAACTATTACTTATGCCATGATTCTTAAAACCGCCCCTGAATGAAAAGAATATCTTAGTACCAATCGTTTATTTTAATCACTATCAGAACTAAGACTCTGTCTCTCTTCTTGTTCCTCGCCTTCTTTTTCTTCCTTCTTGACGATTTCCCATGGCATCACGGGCAGAGGCTCCACGAATGAATCATCTACTTTCAGCTTGTAAAGGTGCCGAGGGGTGAAGTGGTTGGGTAAAGGCCAGACGTGTTCTGTTGAAAATTTATTAAACGTTATTTTGATCCTGTCTTGTTGAAATTGACATTTTTCTTCAAACTACAGTTCAATTCTGGCTTATCAACATCGTATAACAAGGATTATATGAGTTGTTGAAATGACAACATGCTAGAAAAACATCACCATAAGTTGTTAACGAAAGAATACATTCTTGGGACTGCTTGGGAAATACTACTATAAAGCGACCACACATAAGGAATAAATACAACGGCCCCTACTAGTGTATATGCCTACACTCGGCTAGATAATTATAAAAGTTTAAATTTTCCACATTCTTCTTTCTCGAATAAAAATATTTATTTAACTTTTAGACTTAATCTGGCCAGTTTTACCATCGCAGGGCTAGTCACCGTTTCAATGTTCACCCTCACGTTATACAGGGCCCTTAAGGGTCGCCAACGCATTGAAACTAGCTAAAGTACTTATGTATGTGCATACTTATGTGTATGCATATGTCCGCAGGTGACGGTGAATGCATTCCGCCAATCGGGGCTTGTTTGCCACTCGTTACACAAAAATATAAATAAATGAAAAAGAACTCAGCAAACCCATATTGGTTCCCAGAGGTTAATGGAAAATCTCATCACAGATATACCAGATTCAGGTACCTACTAGTAAAGCTATACTGTCAAAAATACATTGGCACAACATACCGAAATAAAAATAGTAATCATCAACGCGTCGATGTAAGTAAACCACGTGACGTAACTCCATAACGTGCGGCGATTGGAGAATGAAGTCCAGCAGAGCAACTTCTGGGAGTGCTTCGATCTTCGGGTCCGTCGGAGAAAGCCCATCGAAGTACAACTGCAAAACAGAGCTTATAGAGCAGACAATTGAGACTAAAAAAATAATCAACGCAAGTAATTATTTTTGTAGTGTTGGTTGTCGACTTGGATCGAGATGTGTCATCATTTTGATTTGAAATATTTTTGTGGACGATGGGAACCTTTGATGTTACATTTGTTTAATATTTTAATGCAAGATGAAATTGTATTGTTTTGGTCAATGAGGCTTAGCGTTCGCGAAAAGATGTACAGGTTCGGGGAGCTGAAGGATGGTTTGGTGCGGGGCGAGGTCTTTTTGCGAGATCGCGCCACAGATATTGTAGTCTGTGGGTACTAAGTCAGTCCTCGCAGAGTAGTCTGGTGCGCCTGTGCATTTTTTCACGCTCGCGAATCCTATAAAATGTCTATCACCGTGATGTTATTTTGCTCGAGGACAACTTTAAATTACCATTATCTCACCCGTAGAACATCAACGCTGGATAATTAACTAAAAACCGGATTACTAACCTAAAAATAGGTTAGTTTTTAGGTTAGTAATCCGGTTGACGAGCGCAGTATGTTGAATTTATCCGCAAAAGGCGCTACTGCCCACCTTCTGTACGTGATCCCTTACTCGACTCTTACGGCACATATGCATGGGTAGAGATGGGGGGTACAATTCTAGGCCGGTACCCCACGGCAATAAGTTACCGTGGGGTACCAATATATGAAACTGCGCTACATAACAATAAAATAAATTATCACAGTTCCACAAATATAAATGTAAGCTTACGTTATAGTCAGCTTTCGCGAGGACACACAGTTTTCCGATCTTTGTCAGACATATGCGTAACTGATCCATGTGCTGCGCCAGAGGCCCGTTTTGGTCCAGTTTGCCAATAAGCGAGGGAGGGCGGGCGGTGACAGCGCGCCAATTGTCGAATATCAACTGCAATTAGTATAAGTGAAAAGTGTAAGTAATAAGTGAGTTCAACAACTAAATACTGAAGAATTACACAATAAAATGTATGAAACGAGAAAAATATATCTGAAATATATAAGCTACTTAATATTTATCGTCTAGTAACTAAACCAATGCACGTAATATAACATCGTCACGCCTGTTTTCCGGAGGAGTAAGTAGAAATCATGCACTTCCACTTCAAGCGATCCTGGCATATATCTCATGCTTCCCTCATTCTCATTGCATTCTTAATTCAAGGGTCGGTATATTCATTACCTGACCTTATTCTCCAGAACGTCTATTCTGTTCAAAACGCATTCGCTGGGCTCTGACTTTTCACAGGTGACACAATACTAAAATACTAGAATACTATATGTAGGTATGTAGTACGATATGACTGTGTCGACATGCAAAAAATCAGCAATTTTAGAATTTGTTGTAACTAATGACATGACCCCAGTACAGCCTAGCATTACCGGACTTAACGGCAATAATAGTCTGGTCAACAATTGCCTTTTAGGTCAAAATTTATTATCCGCCTCCGAAAAATATAATCGAGGTTTCATTCAATTCGTCACAGCGTGTTTTTAAAAAAATCAATATCCGCTTGCTAATGTTACAAAACATATAAATAGTTAACAGAAAAAAAATGGGTATTGTTTTTTGGAACTATCTCAAAAACAATACGAAATTATTCAAATTTAAATAATATTTTAAAATGGGTTGAAAATACGTCCTTAAACGGTTACCCTGGCTTACGCAAGACACGCATTTAATGAATAAATATTTTTAAAACCTATTATCAAAAATAAAAATTGAAAAAATTCAGGCATTTACTGAATAAATGAATGAACGATAAATCCGTGTTGAAAAAAGTGTATTGTGTTATTTCAGTTTTTTCTTGATTTTTCAAAGTTTTTCCTAAATACATAAGCTACTACTATATACTATATTATGATACAAGTGAGCTCAGTTGCTTATTACACATTACGCCTGCGGGTCCCACTGCAACCCACAGGTTGCAGTGGGACCCGCAGACGAGGGCGAAATTCAGCCGAGTGTGTAATGAGCAGAGCTCAGCTTCATACAACGGTTTTCAACACATTTGGGAGGAAAAATCAAACATGTATTGCTTATATAGTTTAATTATTAATTGAATTGTCAGCTCTGTTCACACTCAAACAACTTGCAGTTACGCACTAATTTAACTTTCTAGGGATAATTCTATTACTCACTAATGTGTAATCTTATAATGCACGTGTGTGTTACAGCTCGGCTTATTGCCTTAAAAGCGATGTAAAAAGGCTCACTTTACAAGCGTGTTGAAAATAATATGTATAATATTATTATGACCTACCGTCGATATGGAATGATACACGATTAAAATTTTTAATTTGCGAAACATTTTCCATTCTTTCTTGGTCTCATTTCCGTCCATGAATTCCTGAGATTCCTGTGCTTCCTTTTCCTCCATTTTTCGTATCCAATTCTCTTCGCGTTTGAAGAGAAACCTAAGTTGTCGATGTACTGTGTCTTCTGAACCCTGGTCCGAAAGAACATTATATTCCAGTGCCTTTTATCAACGTCTATCAATCGCAATACGGATTTTTAAACGATGATGGCCTAGCGGTGGGGGCGTCTGCTTCAACTTACGGCCGCTAGTTAGATCCCCAACAACGGCTTCAGAGGGGGTGAAGGCAACTTCGTTATCAAATTCCACCATGGTGGTAGGTTTTCTTTTTTCTTTCTTTCGAGCGCCTGCTCGATCCCTCATATTGGCTAGTTACCACCCTCAAGTTTTAAAGACAGTCACCAAACACATGATGTATTCAGGCAGCAGTCCTTGAGAGCCAGTAAACGAGGTTTAGCGTTATTACACCTTCGACCACATCGTCACAGAACATCAAGTGAGATAGTCGTCAAACGTGTATCTATACTATTTTGATTTGATTGTTAATTAGCATTGAATAGGCTCCGAAACTACGGACCCGATTTTAAAAAATGCTTTCTCTGTTGGGAAGCTACACTATCCTCGAGTGACATAGGCTATATTATAATATCAAAAAAATTAGGGATCATTATGATTTTTAATTTTAATTTTTTTTACCCGTGGGAAGCCGGGGCGGACTGCTAGTATCACAATTATACTAATTAAGGTGAAAGAAAAATAATCAGACTACTAACCTCAAGTATATGAACAAAATAACTATCATAGACCAATAGGAACCCATTGATGTTAATTTCACAGTAACCAGAGTTCACAGCTTGTACAGACTTCTGAAAATGTTGTATTATCTCAGGTTTAGTCAACGTGTGCTCGCCAGTGTAAATGATACGAACTGCATACGCTTTCTAAAAAGAAAAATTAGTAGATTGGTTATTTAATCAACATTATAGATATATCTTTTATAGATAAATGACATTTAATTAAAGTTACCAATTTAATAAGCATTGAGCATAAGCATTGGGGGGGGGGGGGGGGGGGGGGAGGCATATGTCCAGCAGTGGTTGTCCTATGTCTGAGATGATGATAATGAATTACGTGTTCTAAAGACTATGCAAACCATCTCCCACTACATTCTTAAATGTCTTTAACATTTATTTACCTCATTGAATAGAACGTTTCGAAAAGAGAATAATATCGCTTACGATCGGTAGGGTAGTACCAAAGAAAGGGACGCACCAAACCCACTCTTTGGAAGTTCTCCTCCACAACATCCAAGACGCTCCTTGAATCAAGCTCCGGTAACGTAAATTTCATAGTGGTTTTCAAATGGTGGCCTTTGTCGTGTTAGGTTCGCTGTATGTGTTGTTATCGACCGTTGTAAAATAGCAATACGTATACATATCAAGTGAAAATGGGAAATAAATTCACGTAAGCATCGAGTATATAAAAATGCTTGTCATTTCGTTTCCATGGAAACTAATATGTATCTTATCCAAAGAGAACATACCTAACATAGGTAAAGATCTACGGTAAACACGGATAGGTCACGAACAGGAAGATGATATCTTTGACTCATCTTCCTGGTCATGAAGTAAGTATACCGTGGGATAGGTAGATATTAATTTTAATAGTGTTATGTGTGCGCGTTCATATTGCAATTATTTTCAACATAATCCTGCTCCGATTCATCGTATCAAATATACCGTCCCAGACGGTACCTATTCTGTGGTCGTGGATATAGTTACTTATCTATGAGTTATGAGTTCATAAACAAATATTACGCGATTTTTTTCTTACAAAAATTTGATCGTAATAAGTTCCGCCTGGCATGTTGTTAATGTAATATTTTTTTATTTGAACCCCAACATAATGTACCATACAAGAAACTGAACAAATGCTATAATATAACAAATGCTAAGTGACACTTTAATTATAGGGCAAGACAGCTTGCGTAGAAAAGTGAGCGAGCAGTATCAAGCTATTGATGGCCACTGCCACAATTATCATATTGATTGTGGAATAACATTTAAAAGGTTGACCATCAATAATAACAATAATAAAGGCAAAATAGTATGTACCTAAAAGTATTTAACCGTAAACCCTCCAGGAAGGTTAAAAATGACTACAGAACAAGAATCAAGTTATTGATTGATTCTTGTCCTGTTAGTCTGACTTCTGTATGTCTATTCAATGATATTATATGTTTATATGAGGTAGATGTCGGAAAAGCGCGCGGAAGCTGAGGCGGGAAAATTAAGTCAATTGTAGTAATTTTCATTATGACGCGTATTTCAAGCGCAAGTCTAAACATATAGCTATCCTTTTCTATATTATTTGTACCGTATTATCTGTCGCTGTAAGCATGTTTATGTCGTAAAAGAACAAAATCTGAGCACCGCGCAGTATGAATATACGTCATCTTTAGTAAAACAGCATTGATGTCTATTGTTAACATAAATTATAAATCAAGAAAGGTTGAATGTAACAGTTTTGAGTCTTCAGTTGTTCTGAGAACAATGATATCCTTTAAATTAGAATCCTACGTTGAAAGGAAAGTTTTTATTACATTAGGGCGTCGGGGAGCTGGGTAATCTATACTAATATAATATAAAATATACTTAGTCTATTGTTTTCATTCTTTTCCACTGACATCTTGATTTTTCCAACTGTTCCATTCTTGTTGTTGGTTTTCCCTTGTACCCCGCTTCAGAGAAGTAGACATGATACATATATATATATATATATATATTATACTAGTAGCGCCCCGCGGTTTCACAGTGGATTACGGTTTTCCCATTACCTCAATTATCCCACGGGAACTATACTTTTTCCGGGATAAAAGTCTATGTGTTAATCCAGGGTTTAAACTATCTCCATACCAAATTTCATCGAAATCGGTGTAGCCGTTTGAGCGTGAAGAAGTAACAGACATGCACACATACACACAAACTTTCGCATTTATAATAGTAGGATAACTTGTCTCTTTAGCACTATAGTAGTTTCGCAGCATTATCCACAAATTGTAGTTTTACGTAACTCGTCTAATCACGTGGATGCGCGCCGCGGAGCCGTCGTAGAGCAACGTTTAGAGAAAGAGAATCGCTATGAAGCGATGCATCTTGTCTAGGCCCACTCCGTGATGTGCGCATTCATAACCTCCATTTTCAACCTCCCAGAAATACCTTCTGCACATGCGAGGTCTGTGCAGTAGACATCTTTGTCAATGTACAAGTTGTTTGCCGGTTAGCTATACCGACATCGCAGCGCAGTTTTGTCAGCAGGATATTTACATGAAATAAAAATATAAAATGTCCTTTTTTCGTTTATTCAACTAATATACAATATATGTTTACATTATGGATAAAACTTATTTGGATTTTGTTACAATATTGTACTAATACATTTCGTCGTCGAATCTGTTCCGGTTGTAGTTTCTGTTATAGTTTGGTTTTTTGCTGTAACCGCCATATCTGGCGCCTTGATTATTACCATACTTGTTGCCAAACCTATTGTAGTTATTGGAGTTTTTGGATTGGTATTTCATTTGTTTCTCCATAGATTTGTCCAATTCAAAAGAGCGCGCAAGGTCTTGCAATTCTTTAGGCACCTCCTGAAACCAGAAATTATTTTGTATGTATATTAATTTGGCGATATAGGTCCGGTCGGGCAAGAAAGTGGTGTACCAGTGTTGATTTCGTTTTCTAGTCATCGAAAAAAAAGATGCATAATAATGACATAAACATAATTGATAAGTATTCATAGGTCACTTAAAATATAAGTGTATGACAATTTAACCTTTATTATAAATGGATAAGACATTAATTTCTACAAAGAAAATGTAAATGTTTCTAAACAATAAAAGTAATAAAAGAAATAAAAGTAGAAGTAAGAATATACTAAAAGTAATAAAAACTATATAAATTCCATATTAAAAAATTCCGTAAATAATTGGAGCTGGATGAGTGCAGATGGTGTAGGAGAATTGTGCTCTCTACCTACTCGAGCGACGCGACGGCGTGCTTCAAAATGCAATGCTACCGAGGCGACAGTCCGTAATGTTTGCTCGGAAAACGAAGTGCCACAATTTTATTTTGTTCCAGATAATTGTTAAATTCATAATGCGACGATCGTAAGAGCCTGGTTTCGTACACACACTGACGTAAGGGTAATTCCGTAGCCCTTAAGATCACCGGACGTAAATCCGATAGAAAATCTTTGGGGCCTTATAGTCCAAAGAAACATTAAAACGATAGAACCAAACAAGCTCTAATTTTTCACTGTATTTCAATTTGGGATGAAATGCGGGGAGCCGATATTTGCTCACGGCTTTATGGTTCAATGCAGTCTCTCGTCTTTTAGAAGCCAATGGCGGTTACAACCGTCCCTAAATTTTTAATTTTTCCAACCTATTCTAAATTTGACCATATATGTTTATATTTATTAATGATCTTTATTTAATCAGATTCGTTTGATGAAAACACCAATGAGAATGAAGACATTTCATAATCGGTAAAATTGCCGGGTAAGGCTGCTGGTCTTTTCTGTCACAGCCCTAATGTTTTCGTAAAGCCGGAGAGCGGAGGGAATTGCAGTCCCACCACCCACTGTAACAAAACGCGACACCGACTGCATCCGAAGCTTTTGCGTAGGCGAGTCACTTGTGCCTGCGCTTTGTAACGCAAGTGCAGAGGGACAGTCTCTCCGGCGATTAATTAAGTGGCGAATATACGAGTATGCCGGCAGACTAATTCATTTTACATCATAATTATTATGACCGGTTATTATATTCGGTTTTATTAGTCATATTCAAGTTTTGGATGTTTTGCACATTGACACTTTACCCATAGGTACCCCCAGTTGCATGTAGCCCCTGTCAATTTCAAAAATAAGCATCTACGTAATTTAATCCCGCAGTCCTAGCTAGTGGGGACAATCAAAGCCAAATTTAAGGCAAAATGTATGGCATGCCTCGTTAATTTACTTCAGCAGAGTAAGCAGAGTAAATAAACCTTCGGTGGCCACTAGTATCTGAAACACCTTTATTCTGCTAGAGGTGCAGAGCAACCGATACTGTGGAGCTATTCTTTGTGAATTCACAGTGCAACATACCTGATTAGCTTCCTTCAGCACAGCCACAAGAGGGCGCGCATTTCGACCATCGTCACTGGTTAGTAAGGTGTGAGAGACACCTTTGTTCTGCTGGCGACCGGTGCGCCCAATTCTGTGGATGTAGTCTTCTACCGTGTTGGGAAAGTCGTAGTTGATCACGTGAGTTACTCCGTCAACATCTGGAAATTGTTGAAAAAGAGATATGTAATTTAGTAATAGGATGAGTGCTTGGAAAGATCTGCTATTTTTTTTTGGCCTTCAGCCATTGTCTAGTAACCATAATCTTTAATCTTTTAACTGACATCCGAAAAAAGTAGGAGGTATTCAATTTGGTTATTTTTCTTATTATGTTTAATCCTTCAAAACTGTCATGTACGGATTTTAAAATCTATTTTTCATTCGATTTGGACATCATCATCATCATCTCAGCCGTAGATTATCTATCTACTGCTGGTTTTTTCCCGTTGCTCGCCACGCTTCGCAGGCGGGTTTAAGGGCACAGTATATATAAGTAAGTTCTTACCCAGTCCTCTTGCTGCAACGTCAGTAGCAATAAGTATGCTTTGTTTTGAGTTCTTGAACCTGTTGATAATCCTGTCTCTTTGAATTTGTGTTCTATCACCATGGATGCCATGGGCTGGCCATGCATTCTTGCTCAAAGCACCAGCTAAGTAATCCACAAACTTCTTCGTATTTGTAAATACTAAAAGCTTTCCAAAACCATCTCCAGATATATCATGCAGTATTTTCTTGAATCTGAAAATTAATATTGCATGAGATAATTATTGTACAGGCTTAATCATCAGAAGTCTGCTATCAGTGTGTCACAAAATATTTAGAGAAGTGGTTTCTTACAAGTTCAATTTTTCCTCCTGTTCACACACATGAACATGCTGCTCAATATTATGATTAGCCGTCAGCTCAGTAGACCCCACATTAACTTGCACAAAATCTCCCAAGTAATCCTTTGCCAATGTCTGAACTTCCTTTGGCCAAGTCGCTGAGAACATTAGCATTTGTTTTTCAAGGGGAGCTCCTTCCAAACACTCACGAATTTGAGGCTCAAAGCCCATATCCAACATTCTATCGGCTTCATCCAATACCACGTAAGTGCACCTTGATAATGTTGTAACATTACTTGTGAGAAAATCATTCATTCTCCCAGGAGTGGCAATAACAATGTCAACACCTTTTTCCAGCAGAGCAGCTTGTTTAGATCTGTTTGCGCCTCCATATATGCAAGCACAGCGTATATTCATTGTGCGTTCGAAGTCTTTTGCTACTTCCTCTATTTGACGAGCAAGCTCACGAGTAGGAGCAAGTACAAGAACAACAGGGCCTTTGCCTTTTCTTGCTTGTTTCTCTTTTAAATGCACAACTGCTGGCAATAAGTAAGCAAGAGTCTTGCCAGTTCCTGTTTGAGCAATGCCCACAAAGTTCTGCCCACTTATTGCTATAGGCCAGCTCTGTGACTGTATTACTGTAGGCTTTGTGATACCTTGTTCTTTTAAGAATTTCTTTATGTAATCAGGAAACTCACAGCTCTCTATATCTATATATGGCTTGGGTATATCCTGACCAATAATTGTAACATTATTGTCACTGCGATAATCATCTAGCTCACTTTGAGCTGTTTTCACAGAATATAATCTGAGTGCTGTGTATTTTTTTACTTCAGTATGTTTGATGCCATATTGATGACTAATAATTGTTGAATATGAAAATCGCACATTTCTTAATGGGTTTACAACATTATCCAAAGCAAATGGTTTACCATTGTGAAAACTGTAACAGATAACACATTTGACACTGTAATACAAAATATTGTCATTTCTGAAAGATAGCTTTTAACTAATTGTGACATTTGCACCCAATATTATAGAATACCATTTTCACACTTCGCCTTCCCACTAGTTATGGTCTATAGATCTACTCCAATTGTCCATCAGCTAAATCCAATACTCAATACTCAATATTTTATTGCATTCCTATGAATTTATATGCAGGTATTTTAATTAAATTATTTTAGTATATATATGGCCCTGGTAGGGTATAGCAAGGTGGACTGGAGCGACCAATTTATTGAATAGTTTTCAAATTTATCATTGAAAAAATAATTCAGTTGTAATAGCATTTTACTTCAAGTATTACAATAGCAAATTTGTAAAAATTACTTAACCAATCCAATGCAATACAAAAAAACGTAAACAAAAAGTATTAAAAAGTGTGTAAGCTTATGATGAGGCTTGACAGAAGAAAATTATTTTACTTTCGAATAAAGTATATGATAATAATTGAATTCATTTTTTTCAGTCTAACCACTGCTAATAAGTAATAAGAGATGTAGAATATGTTTTTTTTTCATGTGTAGGCCACTAAGTATTATTTTATGATTTCATAATTATGGTTTTATAATAAAAAAAAGGTATCAATAGATTTTAAATAATAATATTATTTATTTTGTTTTGTCTATTTACTTAATTACTTATGAGTATCCATTATGATCAACTTTCTCTGAATCTGCTTAACCATCGACTTAATGCAATGTAGTACAAAATATGTGTCTGTAAGATTATCCTTGAAGTTCATATTATTATAAATGTGTGCTGCTTAGATATTGTTATCTAGATGAAATAAGGACTGAATTTCTTCTTAAAATATCTGAAGTGCGGTTTTTTTTTTTTAAGATTATAAGCCCGCGTTTGACCACTGTTTCACCTGATGTTAAGCGACAACGCAGTCTACGGTGGAGCACGCAAACTTAGAAGGAACCTATTCACTCGCGACTTGAAGACTCCGGGGTTGTACATATCGGGAAACACAGACTCAGGCAGTGAGTTCCACTCTCTGGCAGTACGCATTATAAAAGTGGAAGCAAAACGCTTTGTGCGAAACGGTGGTATATCTACCATGTAGCGGTGGCGCATAGTCGTACGCCTGGTTGACCGATGATAGAATGGAGAAGGTGGAATTCAATTGTGTAATTCCAATGCACATTCGCCGAAATGTAACCGATAGAAAACCGATAGGCAAGCAACTTTATGTCGGTGTTCAAGGCTCTGTAGCCTATTTTCAACCAGAGAGTCGCTACCAATGACCTTTTTGGCTCGCCTTTCTATAGAGTCCAAAGCTTCAAGTTGGTATTTGGCTGAATCATCCCAGAGATGCGAACAGTACTCCATGCACGACCGGACTTGTGCTTGATATAGACTAAGCAACTGCCCCAGCGTGAAGTACTGTCTCACCTTAGCCAATATGCCTAACTTTTTGGCAGCCAACTGTGCCTTAGACTCTATATAGCTACCAAAGTTCAGCAAAGGCGTCAGTGTTACGCCAAGAAGCTCCAGTTTGTTGGTTATCGGAATGGGTACATGTCAGAAACTAGGGGTGATTTGAATTTCACTCCGTTTTGCAGTGAATAGACACACCTGAGTCTTAGTGGTGTTGAACTGGACTAGATTGGCATCGCCCCACTCGGCGACATCCTTGAGTGCCAAGTTCAATCGACCAACCAGATCTCTCTGAGTGATAGGACCTGTTTGCATGACTAGCCCGGGCGCTAGATATGTAACTCTCTACAACTGTGCTGTCGTCTGCATACCCATAGGTACCGGGTTTCAGCAGATCGTTAATATGCAGCAAAAAAAGAGTTGCAGAGAGTACCGACCCCTGAGGAACCCCGGCATTAATAGCCATTTGATCAGAGGAGCAGCCATCAATGACAACTCGTATCGATCAATTCCTCAAAAAAATTATTGCGATATGCCATTAAAAAAATTAAGGCACAGAAATAACAAAGTCAAAAAATATACATACAGAATTAAGGACAAGATTACTATTTAATTAAGAAAATAGTGAGTTGCATTAACAAAGACTTCCTAAAATGTTATTAGTCCTGATCTAAATTTTCTTTATCTGTCAGAAAATGTTTGCTTTTCTAGCATTTTATATGCATATAAGTTTGTAATGTAACAAACCGTGGACTCAGAGAGAAATGTTAGGTGGACACAATGTTGCTGTTGCAAGGGAAGCGATTTTGTATTCGATAGATACATCAATAGGCAATAAAAACTCATACTGATGGTAATGTAATAAGTGAATGAAAAAAAATCAAATAAATTTAACTTTAATTAACACATACATTAGACGTTGTCAAACGCAAACTAATATGTAAAAAAAAAAAAAAAAAAAAAAAAATTATGAATAAACTTTCTCATGCTTCTATCCTTATGCTTACACCACATGCATTCCATGGTTTCACTGGTGAGGATATAACATCATTGAGATTACCCCTTATGAATAGGTGACTAATCTGAAGCAAATTCTAGACGATACACGTCATACAACTAAACAAGTATTTGAATGTTCTTTTGATCAAATTGAATAAACTAACACTATAGAAGATATTTTTTGCACTCTTATTCCCATTGTGTACACAAAATATCTACGATTTTGGAACGAGTATGGTTCATCTGACAGAAGACAGTCTTAGGAGAGAACTTACCTGTCAATTCACCGTTCAGGCACATTCAGTAAGGGCCCATTTATAATAAATTACTAAATATTTTAGATCAAAACTTACTGGGAATATTCCATAAATTTCAGTCACCTGATGTAAGAAACTTTACGAAGAGAAATACTTACATTAGAGAAATATCTTTCCGCCTTAGTATCTTTGATAATGTATTTAACGCCATGGTATGGAATTTAATTCGTCCGTTTATTATTAGTATACAAAGGTATTTTAGGTTATTACACACTTATATTTTTTAGGTTATTATTTCCATTTGTTTATGTCGACTTGACCAATATCACCAATACTGATTTCCGGGCAAGCTTTGTTGACAAAAATTTATTAAAACGATTCTATTTCTTTTAAAATTTTATAACACATTGATTGAACCACAAATTTATTATTTTAGTATGTATGTAGTAGAATGCTGACTTAGAAGAACGAATGTGGTAGTATGGAAGCTAGAGACATCTATCCGCGGTATGGTGAAATATTTGGAAACTTTATGAGCTAACAAATACAATTACCAGTAAAAAAAACAGACTAACACAGATTTGTTCTCATATCGATATCATTCATTGATTATTTTAATTAGGGCAAAAATAAAAATATGGACTGTATAGTGGAGAAGATTATATAAGAAAATATGAGTTCCACCGTGGCACCAGTGCCGTAGAAACGGATCAAAGGATTTTTGATGATGTGTATGAGAATGATACCGTAAACGAAAACGTATTCAGTTTTTTAAAATACTTCCATCTACAACTTTAAAGTATATTCAAAAAGTAACAAAAATAATGTTTAACAACTACTTATAATATTACAGTGTCATATTTTTGTGCGAAAATCCTTGAACAAAACATTTCATTCAAACTTAGAATTAAACGAATTATTTAAAAACAATATGAAGGAGCGCATTTTTAGAAATACAACTTTATAATATGTACATACCTGTTTTTACTATTAATGTAAACTCATTTTAAGCATTCAAAACTCAATTATTATTAAAATGTGATATAATGACGAATGTATATCCTATTCCTAAATTGTGTTTTTAAGTAAGTGACTGTGTCTTTTTAAAATACATGTCTTTCAACTAAAAATATATAACGCTGTCATGAGCGAAAAGAGCAGGCTTATACATTCAAAATTAAGTAAGTGAGTAACTTACTTAGAAATATTTTTTTAAGGTGCATTGTGTTTTTTGTGGGTGTAATGATCCAACATGCATCATTGCACCCACAAACAACACATCATCGTTATACGACACTTACAATTTTTTTCTTCATGGTGTTTGTAATAGTCACGTTGACTGCTTTTAATTATCGTATGAAATATTGTCCTTTTCTATTCTAAGAATTCGAATACCACACAATAAGTTCCTCGCAGCTCCGAAAATAGCGCAAATTAAGCCAAAAACTTCATTGTTTGTCAATTCTTCGTTCAATCTATTTGAATAATTAGGCATGCCTATTAAATTCGAAAATCAACTATGATGTAAAATATTCATGAAAAAGAATCGATTTTTAAAACTTATGATCGATTATATCTATAGTCTGGTCTGGCATCCCTGTCCCTAAGACAACAAATAACTTTCATTTGCGGATTGTACACGTTGTTTTCAAACTTATTTGCCTATTAAAAATAATTTATTTTGGATTTTTACTTCTTTGAATCGTTTGGCTGCTTCCTGCACCAAAAAGTCGTCCAGTTGCACTATTGTTCCTCAGATTTGGTGCTCTCAGAATCCGCCCTGAGTGCTTTTTATTGTAAGAAAGTGACTTTTGTACTGTGGGAAAGTGACTATTTAAGTAGTATATATGTAATTTGTTATACATTATCAAAGAGTGCCAGTAATGTCATTTAACACTTGTTGCGTTGCGTGCCATTTGCTCATTGTTATTATCGATGGACTTTGAGATACATTTTAATTATGATATTTGCATTAAATCATTTTTCAATACCAACTTTTGTGACTGATTTTAGTTCCTTAGTATGAATATAATATAAACATAGAATATAGATACATAATAGAATGAATAGATACAATAGTTTTTACATATGGATATGTTGGTATATACATACCTGTAGGCACCGAACTATAGATGTATATTTATATGTATATATATAGTAAGGTATATATACGTATACATTTTAGGTCAACATATGGCGGATAGATGGCGCCACGGATTGCATCACAGAAATAATGTCAAGATACCCATCTATTTCCCAGTACTATAATATTGTAGTCTTTGTGTAGTAGCAATCAATGAATACTCAAAGAGCAAGCCAAGTAGTGTTGCCAATGCAAATTTTTAGGCGGCCTCAGGCCGCAGTACTCTATTTAGTTTGTGTGGCGGCGGTGTACATTAGATAAAAAAAGCCGTGTTTATATGGAAAAAGAACATCGGAGGGGCGTGTCACTGCTTAAAAACAATAGAGGAAAGAGTAACAAAGTCCATACAACCAACATACCTACTCACTTTCGTTGCAAGTGTTGTTTCCTTTCAATCCCGTACCCACTTCCGTAACAATACCAACCATAGATATAACTTTGCAAAGTAAAAAATCCAGTCGCCTATACTGGAAAAAAAATTTAACGATATTCGGCGGTCAAAAATGGTTATAGTGATTTTTAGTTAATTAACAACTATTCCCTTCTTTAACAGGAACATTGCATTTATTAAGGAAAAAAATCTGAGACTTTTTATTTTAATAGAGCTATTTCTGAAAGGTCTCAGAATAGATTTCCGTGGGGAAAAACAAAAAAAATATCTTTTTAATTGTTGATAATAAATCTACAATTTACTTTACTTAGGTGAAAAATTAAAAGGTTGTTATCATAATTTGCATCATTTTTTTAAAAAAATATTAAAATTATCTAGTGCACAACGCATTTGCTTAAAACAATGTTATAAACAAGAGCAATTTAAAAAAAAATGTAGCTGCTGTCTTCGAAAACCGGATCCAAAGTTGTTGGAAATAGATGTCTCCATATAACTAAAAGAGCAGGTAGCTTTCATAGTATATTAAAATAATGAAGTAATAAACTTAATTAACAAACATAAAAGTTAGTTTTTCTTTTCATGACAAAACATTGAAGACATACGGGAGCAACTCGTGAATATTCTGTGAAAAAAAAATAATGTAAGCCATGTATTGCCATCTAAGAATTGTTCCCGAAAGTATTTAATATTATTTTTGAGTTAGAGGCCATCTACAGGTGTAATATTAATACTAATTTTATGTTTGTAGATAGTGCTATCTATCAAAAAAAATATTCCATTGTTTTTCTAATAGATGTCGTTAAAATAAAATGCCTTGCTTATTTTATTTAACGTCATCTATCCAATAAAATAAGATGACCATCTGAAACCGTCGGTTTCTCTAAGTACCTACCTACCTAATCTGTGCTAGCCTGCCATCAAGCCTATTTAAGCCAGCCAGTTTATTAATAACTTACATTTGGACACTCCCGGTCGGTGTAAGGGGAGCCTGTGCCCGTTTGATAATTAACAGTGCTGATACATAGTGATTTGTTACTGCTGTATCCCACTTGCCTTTTACATGTAACAAAAAAAATACGGGTCGAATTGAGAACCTCCTCCTTTTTAGAAGGCGGCGATTAACAGCTCTAAACGCCACCTGTGCCAAAACGAACGCGGAACGTAAGCGTTTCGGGAGGTTTCAACTGCTTCATAGCCCATCTCAAACGCACGGAATTTAAGCTGTGCTTGATATGCGAGAATCCTAATTTACGCCACTGTTGGAAATAGCTTATTAAATATCCTAAATAATTTTGTAGCGTAGGTAGTATTGTATTAGCTTTTTAGAGGTTCTAAAACATGTAACCTGTACAAAATTGGTGTAACGTCGCGTGGCAAGATATTACTTCAGGGACTAGCGAATTTACTGTAATGACAAATCTAAGTAAAAAGGCATTTCAGAGGTGGGCCTTATGAAAGGACAGACACTGGCTTGAACCATGTTTTATTATAGGGTACCTCTACCTAATGAATTGGTGCTTAGATGTACCTTACAAAAATAAATAAAACAAGAAAATCTAGTTAATTTGTTTATTGATTCCTAGCACATAACAGACAGATCAGGAATTGGAATGACAAGAGACAAATCTTCAAGACATACCTGGGACTGGTAAGATACATACGTACAACGTAACATTAATTATTTAAACCTATCTGCTGGCGGGAATAGATAAAATGTACCATTGTCACTATTAAGTGTCTATGAATGTACGAAAGACAAGAATGTTGGTCACCTTAAATAGATTATATTAGCCAATCCTCATTGGAATTAACATTACAATAAAAAAATATCACAGTATCAACAAAATCATTAACTTCCTAGGAATTAGGACAATTTAAAGGACCTGCTGAATAAATAAGAAATAAATTATACTAGCGTAAACTGCAATGTGAGAACATCCAATCAATACATGCATCATTCATACAAGTACTCTTATGAGGATTCGCTACTATGTTAATTTTAATACTAAAGGTAAATTAATTAATATCCATCAAATCGTTTGTGACCGCCGCCGCCAGAGTTACCCCTACCAAAGTTGCTACCACGCTTGAAGGAGCCCCCACCATTGCCACCGCGACCACCTCCAAACCGACTTCTGTTCCAGCCACCACCGCCACCTCCACAACGGTCAGCCATGGTCTGTAATTGTGGATTCACTACCTGTAAGCACCCAAAATAAACATTTTAGCAGTTTTATCAAATAGCTATAGCTTAGTGTGAAATATAAAGCCAGAAAATGTTACAACATCTGAGGATGGGATCTAGACAAGTTTGTGTAGACACCGAAGGCATGTAGTTGTATTGCTTTACCTCATACTTGCATTCATGTCACGCTATTGAAAAACGTACCCATGCCAAAGGTATGAGGAAAAAATCACAGGTGATATCTTTTGTACAAACCTGGTTGGCTTCTTGAAGTACAGAGACCAGATCTTTGGCTTGACGGGAGTTTGATGGAGTAAAGAAGGCATATGATGTGCCTTTTTGTTTAGACCGTCCAGTTCTACCGATTCGGTGAATGTAATCCTCAGAGGAATTGGGATAATCAAAGTTTATTACATATTTAATCCCATCAACATCTGCAAAATAAGTACACATTAAAATAGAACCAAGTTCCACTCAGTTTGAAAATATTGTTTGAGAATGCTTGAGACATTAATCAAACACATAACTACATCATTTTAAATGGAAAAATCTATATCAGGTAACTCATAGCTGTATTACTTACATGAATGAGTTACATACAAATACAACAATCATTTTCTTAGTTGCCTCTCACTTAGAACCCTGGAGTATTTTGAGGGCATTGACCTCAAGCTCTCAGTTTATTTGTTCTCGATAACTTCATTGCCCTCTTCAAAACTCCATGTGGCCGAAACAGAAAACCCTTGACCTCTTGCCGATCATCTCAACCTGTGGTCAAGTTTTTCAACAATGCACCGTTCGACGAATTACTGTTCTCCCATAAATAGGTAAATGTTACTTAAGGTGCATCACCAGGTTTTCCACTTTCAAGTGTATCCGCAGTGTACGGACATACCATCAAGTTTTCCGGCCTTGGGTCCAATCATAGTGAAAGGCACATGAGGCACCATAGTAATGACGAGTTATTGCATTCTCAATAGTTAATCAACTGCATCAGACAAGGTCTCATCTATAAATCCAGTACAGTAACATGCCTTTTAACGTGAGGCAGTAATCTTTTAGAACACAATAACTTTCCGCCAGTGCCTCTGAAAATATAGAAACAGTTATTTATAAATACATATATATAAACACTCATTAAGACAATACTTACTGTCCCCCTGTTCTGATACATGTCAAAATCAATTCTAGTATGCTCAAATGCATTCCTAATCACTTTGAGCACATGTTTCACAAGAGAGTGACGTCATAACTAGCACAGTATAGGACTTGCAACGATTTTGCTCCCCTATATCACTGAGCCCGAACTTAAATTGGACTGTGGTGCAGGAAATAATATAACCTCAATTTCCATAGAGTACTTTTGTAATGTTTCTCTTCCAATTTTATTTCTGCATCAAATTTTTAATTTTATTCCATAGAATTATTAGTGATATATAAACATGAAAGAAAATTATTATTACAATGAGTAAGAGTATTTGAGGTTATGAAACCGCCATTTTACTGTTCAGATTCATTAGACGAGCTGACAGCACTGAGCATTGTAGGAGTGCTTTTTAAAACAGAACACCTGTATATAGTTAGCATGCTAAAATCAATTTCTGTTGAAATCAGAACAGGGGGTGTGACAATCATTGTCCTTGGAACACAAATGTAAACATACATAAAATGTAGTGAAACAAATCAACTCACCAAGCCCTCGAGCTGCAACATCTGTAGCAACTAGAATGCTAGCCCTGCCTTGCTTGAATTGGTATAAAACTTCATCTCTCTCCTGTTGAGTTTTATCGCCATGCATACACACCGCAGGCCAGCCATAGCGTCTAATGTTCCTAGTAATATTTTCTACTTTCCTCTTAGTTTCAACAAATATAATTGTCTTTGCACCAGGCTCTTGGCTCTGTCCAATTTCTTGTAATAGCACATTCAATCTGTAAACATAATAAAAATAAAAACTGGCCAGGTCCTAACAATAAAATTTACATTCTTTTGTTATTCAGATCTTCTTAGAGGATTCATTATAATTTTAATCAAAACACATTCATACTGTAAATTAAAATCATCATTTGACTATACACAATATAAATCTGACATAGATAAAACTTACTTGTTTTCCTTTTCATGTTCTTGACATATATCTATGATCTGGAGAATATTGTGGTTAGCAGACAACTGCAGAGACCCAACATTAATTTGAACATAGTCTCCCAAGTAGTCTTCAGCTAGTTTTCTCACTTCTTTAGGCCATGTTGCTGACCACATAAGAGTTTGTCTGTCTGGACGAATTTGCTCAATAATTTTTCTTATCTGGGGCTCAAAACCCATGTCTAACATTCGGTCTGCTTCATCCAAGACCAAATATGTGCATCTTTGTAGATTTGTTGTACCCTTCTCAAGGAAATCAATCAATCGCCCTGGAGTAGCAATTACAATCTCTACTCCCCTCTCCAGGTCTCTGGCTTGTTCTCTTTTAGGTGCACCACCAAATACACATGTGTTACGCACATACGCAGAGTTGCCAAAGTCTGAAGCCACTTGTTGAATTTGTTGGGCCAATTCTCGAGTTGGGGCAAGTACTAATGCAATAGGGCCATCTCCATGGCGAATTGGCGGCTGGTTATTTATGTGAACAATGGCAGGAAGAATGTAGGCAAGTGTTTTCCCAGATCCTGTCTGAGCAATGCCAACCATGTTCTTTCCTGACATGGCAATAGGCCAGCCCTGGGCTTGAATGGGAGTAGGGTTGTCATAGCCCATGCCTTTAATGCCCTGATTGACATAATCGGGAAAATTGCCCTCATCAAAATGTTGAATAGGGTTAGGGACATCTATTCCACTGGCAGTTATTTCATGCTGAGTTCTGAATTCTTCGACTTCATAGGGTGATCTGTTCAACACAGAACTATGCGGGTTATAGAAGTTTTTGTTAAATGGCTGCAGAGACATTGAATCCCATTTAGGTCGCCGCATGTTTTGCCCACCTGAAAACTCTTTGCTTTTACCACCGAATCCGCCAGACCCGCCGAATCGACCTCCGCCTCCACCGCCACCTCCGAATCTGGAGTTGCCTCCGAATTTACTTCCACCTCCATTCCCGAATTTGGAACCACCGCTTCCACCGCGGCTATTGTTCCAACTATTCGACCTGAAAAACAATGAGCTTAAAACTCACAAGACCTCTGAACAATGAAAGAATATGCCACGCATTGGCGATACTTCAGTATACAAAATGGCCTCCGCGCCTACTTAATGTTAGCTAGCCGCCGCCCGAAATAGGGACATGCGCAATGAAACACGCTCTGCAGCAAGGGCAAGGAAGCCGATCAATAATCATTCCGCAAATATTCCTTACATTTAAATTAAATACGACAGCACGCGATACAAATTGTTAGGCAAGTGAGTGAATAGATGCCCAGCCCACTAAACCAAGAATCACTAGAATGATATGAATCACTGTCATGACGTATTACTATGTACAGATTAGCCTAGCCAAGAGCTTTCTACATTTCATGATACGAGAAATAACTTGTGGATTATATAAATTAGCTTATATAAGAAATACTTACATGGTTACTTATTTGTTTAATTTAGAGATGTTCAAGATGATAACAGATTTATTTAACCTGAGGCAGGGTCAGTCTGCAACAAAAAATATCAAGACATTATTCACACAGAAACACACTCCTGAACTTCTATTAACTTAAAAATACAACAAGCACTTTGATAAAAACTGCTATTAAATTGATCAATATCGTGCTTGGCAAATAAAAAATGTTAGCGACGACAAAACGTGTAATCGCACAACGTACCTAGACCACTGCTGACGAGAGAAAGAATGAAAATCGAATCGAACTCGCGAACGCGATCATAGAGAGAGCAGAGCACAGAAGCCCACAGAATAGAGATGATCAATATAATGTTGCCGCTAGTCAAACAAAAAAAAGTTGCTAAAGTAAAGTATAAAACAGAAACTACTGAAAGCTTCAAGCATACATTTATGTGTGTATTTTCCTCTTGAAGATGATGTGTGTAAAAAATATCATATCTAATTTTTATTCCACTCACACATGTAAGAATGATTTATCCTTTTCTTCGAGAAAATAACTCTATTGCTGTTTTGTTTTTATTCCCGTGTAAACTATATGGAGCTGTAAAACAATTATTTAGTATAGTATACCAACAAAATTAATAAAAAATATACAGGATAAAATACTTCTTCAACCGACTTCCAAAAAAGAGGAGATTCTTATGTTGTATACAACCAAAATTGATATACAACCGACGACTAACAAAATATAAGTTTTGAGGAGTGACTTAAGTTAATAAAAGTTCAATTATATTATTTTTATATGTAACTGTTTGTTTCCATAACCTAACATGTTTTCAGGTTAGGAAAAAACGTAATATGGCAATAAGAAAAAATGTGTTTATATTATATTTAAACCATAAAAACCTCAATTCTTTCCATTAATTTTACTATCTGTACCTACTCTCATTGGGTCAATATCACTGTTCCATCAATATAATCGTCTATGCCGTGCTGAATTCTTTGTTAATCATCTTTTCATTCTTCAGCCCTTTTCATGTAAGTTTACTTTTTCAATCACTATTTTCTATTGAAGATAAACCCATATTCAGGTTCTTAGCGCCTCCATAGCCTTTCAGTTGAGACCATAGTATTTTCAATTGTATTAAAATACTATGGTCTCAACTGAAAGGCTGTTCGGCAAGTACCTTATCCACGGAAAACTCTGTTAACCTCTCCTTATGTTGACATATAATATTGTAAATCTGATATTTTGTGAATTTTGTATCAACTGAAATTACGTGTCTTTTCAATCACGAGATCATTTCATATTTAATGGTATTTGAATTATTGGTGTGTCCGTCAACATATTTATAGTGACAGGATGCGTTGTCGATAACTAGAACAGAATAATCGGACAGATATATTTGGGATTAATTAATTAACCAATCATTTCTAGTAGTTATCGTTATCCATTTCCTTGTGATAATCACCTGTAGAGTCCGTGGACGTATACCCTAGAAAATTTGTTACCACAAAATGGAACCGACTTCAACACTCAAAAGTATGAAATAACTTGTCGGAATTTTCGTTGAAGTCGCTACCATGATAGTTCATAAATAACTATTATCAAAATATATTTATAAGCCAGGTTTTAAAATTGCTCGTAACTTGAATGGATTTTACAGAGCTGGTAGTAAGGCCCCAAGCTGGTAGTAAGGCCCCATGACTAAAAATCACCGAACTAATATATACTATGTACAACAAGATCAGGATCTTCTTTATAACTCAAATAAGGTAGAAATTTAGATGAACTTGACGAAGATACTTCAGATCTTTTAAAAGCGCACGACTTTATTTCGGAACTACTAGTAAAAGGCCTCTATAACTTACATATACATACATACATATATTTGAATATATTATCTTAAATTATTATATTATATTATCATATATTATAATAATAATATCTTAAGTAAATAAGTTTCAAAAAAATAAAATTAGTACTTAATTAAGTAATAATTTAAGTAAGTAGGTACTCAATGGTTTATAATTAGTTATGTTTTATTTTGTTAATTATTATGGCTTATAAATAAACGTCATTCATATAAATAAGTTTCATCATTCGTTAAAATTTATTTTATGGAAAAGACATGTTTTAGTAAGTTTATTTCACGAAAGTGACGTATGATACAAGATTCTGTTTTGCAGAAGGGTACTTTCAATTTTTCGCTTTATTCATAAGAAGTAAATAAGTTTACCATAACTTATCCTGGTAATTGCTAAAAAGGGACACACTGACCCCGTCCTAGCCCTCTCTGTCGGCTCGCGGCCCCTGTTCCTTCAAATACAAGTTTTATATTAACGTTGTAAGATCTGTTTTTGTTTGCAGTATTTTGGTACGTGCTCGTTCTAGTTGTACGTAGTACATATTAGTTCGATGCTAAGCATATAGTTAAGGAATTGAACATTTATTATTTTATAAAGATTAACCTTGCAAAAAAAAAAACATAGCTTCGCAACATCTTCGCAAAGTCTGTGAGCGCAACTTAGGGTCATCTATCACGACTATTACGTGATTACGTGGCTGCATTCAGGAGCTTCGTCGGCCAAATATTGATCGACTAATATTTGATCGATGTCTCATAAACGGCTACTTCAGCATGTTACAGAAGTAGAAGTCACTTACATTGTATAAGGATCACACGAAAGTTACTACATGTCACTTTTTCATTTGGCTTGGCTAAAGCCGCTCCCGAACGCAGCTCTTTACTATTAGCTAGTAGGGTCGGATCTATACCAACGGCTAAAAGATGGTATCACAAATTTTATAGTTAGGGATGGTATTTTTAATCCTTGATGAACATATGAATCATAGTTACTTATCTATGGAAAGGATATCAATAGTCTGTGACAAATAATTTGAGCACTGATTTGAGTTGCGTGTGTTGTGTCGTGGTTACTTACATTTTATGAGTAATTTAGCATATTTTTATGTGTTTTGTGATTAATAAAATAAATCTACATAAATAAAAAAATGGCTATGCAACCACATAGCAAAAAGAGAGTTTGTTACTATTACGACAGTGAGTAATTGAAAGTTTGTTACCCGCCACAATGCCAACTAGTTTTTACGTACAAACAGCCCTTTAATTTTATTAATTTGCGTTTAAAAGACGTTTCTCATATGTCCTGTAACGATTACTTTATATTTTTTGTCTGGATCTTCTTGAAATGTTCCAAACATCCGTCTTGGGAATTTTATTGACATATGTTTTGGGCCATTTTGAAGCGTCTGTCTAGCATTCTAACTTCTTATTGGCTACACGGTTCATGTTCGCTTAGCGTTAGCGATGTACAGGTTATGCTGTGTCAAGCTGAGAAATGTATTGAGTAACATGTGAATAAAAAGTTTAAATTGATCTTCATAATTTCTTGTTTCATTTCAGGTGATATTGGAAATTATTATTATGGACAAGGACATCCTATGAAGCCTCATCGCATACGCATGACACATAATTTGCTCTTGAACTACGGCCTTTACAGAAAAATGGAAATTTATGTTAGTGAAACGTATCCAAAACAAGATATTTTAATATGCACTACAGTAAAAGCTCCTTATTCGCGCGGTATACATTCTGTAAATATGCCGCAAACACAGAAACCGTGAATACGGAACGGTATTTTGTGCAGGAATGTAGTAGATACGTTCTAAGAACACAAATTAAATGAAAAAATCATGTACTAAAAATCAATTTTATAACATTACCTACGTTACTCGTTTTTTTTTACAATACCTACTAATTATTATCTGGCTTAGACAACTCAACATTTTAAATTGCAAAGAGAAGAGAGTCATCTAATTACATTAAAAATACAACAACACATTACAACAAATATCAAATTGAATTGATAAGTCCTGACTTTTACTGTACTTGATAAATTAAAACACACTGTTCCGACAGAGGTATATATTTTTAATATCATACAATCATTTTTTCTATATAAACAAGTAATACAAAGTAATGACAAACATTCTACCTACATTTTATTGATTGATGTTTGGTATATTTATTATTTTTTTATTGGACAACATTCACACAAGGTCTTCAGGTCCCAAACTAGGCAGAGCCTGTACTATGGTAACCTGATGACTGATATATATATATATATACTTAAATACATACTTATATACATATACACACCCAGACACAGGTCAAACAGACATGTTCACACACACAAATGTTTGACCTGTCCGGGAATCGAATCCGGGACCAGCGGCTCAGAAGGCAGAGTGCTACCAACTGCGCCAACCGGCCAGTCATATATGACAGACATTAAAAATTTGTGTGTGTTCTTTGCACTTACCAAATTTCAAATTGCTGGACTAATTTTCATAGGATTCACTGCCAGACAGCTGATCTGATAAAGAGTAATATAGTTTGCTTTAATTTGGAAAAATAATTAGGGTTCTCCGTGCTATAAATTTCACCATTAAAAAACATTTCATGCAGAGCAATTTATATTTTATAAATATTATATTATTTTATATCAAATTTGTAAAAATGATTTCTTGGAAAGGCAATTTGGTTATGTTCTGATATATTGATGCATGTTAATAGTTTGCACACATGATAATTTATAAACCATTGAATAAGATGAAACTTAATTATACATGTATTGTGTTATCTTTTTATATAGAGAATTTACATAAAACTTAAAAGAATTGTTTAAACTTACAAGTTTCAAAATGGACATTTTATTTTTCATAGTGAGAGCTACTTCGTGGCTAGCAAGTAAAATATTTGTTTGTTTGTAGTATCATAGTAAGCCCTCAAATCTAAAGCTATTATATATAATTCTAGTCTAGAGGTGTTAAACAACATATTACCAATACAATATCAGTACCGATTATAGTAGTACAAAATTGGAAATACTGATACCGGTAGCTTAGTAGAAATTAAAATATATATATATATATATATATATATAAATAATGAATATCAATAATTCAATAAAAATGAAAATCAATAATTTTCTTAAAAAAATAAATAATTATTTTCTTCTGAAAAAAAATTATAATGATTCAATAATCGGATATTTGATAAAAAATGAAAATGTTTATTTCTTTTTTATGTATATTCTGAGACAACCTTGAGAAGGTTAAAAATTGAAATGTCAAATCATTATAAAAGAAAAACATTTATTTATAAGAAATAATAAAAATATTATAAAGCAATCAAAGCGCTGCATATGAAAGTATTTGTCATTACATAAAGAAGTGTTGAAAAAAATTAAATCAATATAAATATTTGCGGCAGCAATTTTTACTCACTATACCGCTGGGGAATGGCTGCCAGCCTAATGGGCACTTTTGTGAGAGGCATTGGCACAATCCAGCAATTTATTATTAAAATTATTTTAATAATTGTATTTTTTATATATATAATTTTATTTTAATTTGACATAATTATGTTATTTCCTCTGAATCAAATAATGTATGACTAATTTCATTTTTTTTTTTTTTTTCTACATTTCTCATGATGTAAATAACTGCTTGAACTGCAACTTACTGTTGTTCTAAGTCTTCTTAGATGTTGGTTATTACCAACATCTGTGCACTAGATCCCCCCTGTCAGGAGAAAAAATAGAAAACAATATTTTTCATTTAGTTACTGTTTGAATAAAAACTGAAGGCTTTTAGGTTGCTGTCCCATTTTGTTCATCAACTTGTCAATAAATTCTGTATCCTCACCCCCGTTCTCGTCTAAACGAGAACAATTGACATAGAACGAGGAGCAATGGGATAAAATTTAATTTTGCGATGAATCCTGGTCTGTATTTAGTCTGATATGAGAAGGGTAAGAGTGTATCATTGTCCCAGAAAAATTGAACGGTCGAGATGCGCCCATAGAGGAAATGCACCGTTACAGTGGCTCCACAGTGATGGTATTTGCGGGGACCTAAGTCTACTATTCAGTATGGCAATATGATCGGCTCACAATGGGCGATTTGTACAGCTTTGGTGGTCAACTATTTTTTATTTGTACATATATATATTGAATAAATCTTCATTCAATTCCAGTGATGTAGTACATGGTTTTTCGTCGTCTGTTATCATCCAACTGGTCAATTTCGTACCGTTATAGGCCGAGCATAGGTTCAACATAGATTCAGGCCGCTATGAACTTAGCAGACTACGGATTTTTGACATTGTCTTATTGGCAACGAGTTGGGCTTGCACTGAACTGAATATGAACATGAAATTAGTAGACTTGACACCTGGGTATTTGAAGAACACGATTTGTGACGATTTTGTTCCTTTATTGAGTAGAGTAATATTACATCTTACAACAGTAAAAATTGGTCAATAGTACATAACTGTACATGTTGCTTAGACTTTTTGATGTGTGTTTCATAATGTGTATATGCAGATGCACTTCCCTGAAAGTAATTCTAGCGGCGCCCATGTTTCCAACTGAATTATAATTTCATGTTTCAGAGACCTCACAAGGCCACCGCTGATGAGATGACAAAATTCCATTCGGATGACTACATTAGGTTTCTAAGATCAATCAGACCAGATAACATGTCTGAGTACAACAAGCAAATGCAAAGATGTAAGTATGCATGATATTGAATACGTTATTACCATTCATAATGAATTCAACTTGAGCTATCCAATCGCTTTGCTTGTCATGCGTTGGTGGAAGAGACAAACAAATGGACCTCAAAACTCTGGAGCCATATTTTTGACCTCATGACTGAACGATGCTCGTTAAACTAACCTGACACTATACTAAAGATATCCCGGACATCAGCCTGTACGAGACAAGGATGGTTCTGAAGCAGCTGAAGAATAACAAGGCGCCGGGTGATGACAGAATCATATCAGAGTTTCCCAGATCCATTTCCTTTGAGGTGGCTTCTGAAAGAAAGAGTTTATCATAAATAATCCCTCTTTCTCCATGAAGTCGGCAAGCCACCCTCAGCCTAAAATGTACATGGACAGGACAAAAATTATGTGAAATGTCCATGTTGCACCTGCCCCAATATCAATTGGTAATTCTTCTCGAAGTTGTTGACCATTACGTCTACCTAGGACAAACCGTCCAATTAAGCAAGTCCAACTTTGAGAATGAGGCCAATCGTCGAATCCAACTCGGCTGGCAGCGTTCGGGAATCGCCGTTAATGTTGATGCCGAATCCTTGCCTTTCCAAGTGCTTGAAGGCGTCTTCCAATGCGGCAGTGAACAGTTATAACGTCGTCCTGTCTCACGCCTCTGCAATGGAATCACCTTCAAAAGTTGTTCTCGTAGTTGGACTGACAAACATGGTGGCGTTATTGTACAAACAGTTCAATATACCGATGAACAATACGGCAGCGCTGGAGAGACTTGCACCACCCACGTCTCGATCGAATCAAAGGCTTTCTCATAATCCATAAAAGTTAAACATAAAGGCAAGTTATACTCTTTAGTCTTCTGTATAACTTGCCGAAGCGGGATATGGTCTATGGTGCTGTAGCCTTTTCGGAAACCTGCTCGTTCGGGAGGCTGGAATTCATCAAACCTATGTTCGAGACGATTCGCGATGACTCTTGAAAACACCTTGTAAACATGGCTCAGAAGCGAAATGGGTCTATAGTTCTTAAGCAAGGTGTTGTCACCTTTCTTAAAGAATAACACAACTATCTTCCAGTATCAGTGAGCCACCTGCTTTCAGAAGTTCATATGTCATTCCAACGTCACCCGGGCCTTGTTGTTAAGCTGCTTCAGAGCCATCCTGATCTTGTACAGGCTGATGTCCTGGATGTCTTCGGTATAGTGTCGGGTTAGCTTAGCTCTTGCGTTTTTGGCCTTCTATTAGGTACATATTAGGTTCCATTAGGTATATATTAGCTCTTATCAGTGAATTAGTGTATTTTAGTCATTTTGGTTAAATTTACTGATTTGCACGCATGTTGATCTACACATTTAGAAAATTCATTTCTATTAATGGGAGGTGTAAGAGTAAAGCGTCTTTACCCTTACACGTTTTTTGGTGGCTTTGTTTTTCAACAGTTTCTTTGTCTTATTGTAGTTGTAGCTCATTTACATGCCAACCTCATACTTTTTATGACACCAAGCTTGTAACTTCTTGCTTAAGCATATAAATAGAGCTTAAAGGATTTTTACGGCAAATAAAGTTTTAAATGGGGGATGTCTCCATTTTTACAATGCTAAATTTTATCGAGATTTTGTCTGAGTATAGGATGCTTTTAGGATGGCTACAATCAAAGACAAGTTTGTGTAAAGGTAGATGACAAAAATCGCTTTCTGTTTGCAAATTTGTGGATGGCTTTTTTAGCCTGCTCTAATATAATGGTATCTCGTTGTTTTACAGTTAATGTTGGTGAAGACTGTCCTGTGTTTGATGGCCTATATGAGTTCTGTCAGTTGTCTGCAGGGGGCTCTGTAGCCGCAGCTGTCAAATTGAATAAACAGGTATGTTTCGTTACAGTCATATTCATAAATCTCATGTCACAAATATTACAATACTGCCCTCGCAAGGAACTTTTTTACACCTCTTCCTCAACAAATCTATCATTGTAGCCTACCAGAGTATTGCTAAAATAGCATATTTAGCACTGGAGGCTAAAGTTTTTTAATTTTTATGTTTTTTTTATATATATACTGTATAGATCTAGCGTTTGACCACTATGTCACTTGATGGTTAGTGACGATGTGGTCGAAGATGTTATCACGCTAGACCTAAAATGCTCACTTGCTCTCAAGGACTGCACTGCCTGTACACACTATGTGTTTGGTGATAGTTTTTCAAGCTTGAGGGTGGTAGCTAGCCAGGCGGGTATTTCGAAAGTACCACCATGCTGGAAATTTGATAACGGTGTTACCTTCACCGGAAGCTTAAGCTGTTGTTGGGCATCGCACCAGTGTCCGTCAGTTTGACAGGCGATGCTCCCCCCGCTGAGCTATTATTGCTTCAGAATGTGTTACTAATGAGCTTACTTACAATGAATAAGCCTTTATTAAGGCTTACAGGTATTCTGTAGTCGTGGGTTCAAGTCCCACTAGCAGCCGAATTTTTCCTTCAAATATTTGAACTGAAGTTCTGCCTAGCATAGCGTTAATGCGATACACAATAAAAATCTCTTAAAAAAGCCTTTATTAAGTTTGAAACTCCGCCATTTTACATCACCATAACCAGTTTTTACTTAGCATGATGAACCTAGCATCGTTTGGCGTTTTTTCGTAGTCTTAAAATTTTTGAAAGATAAACTTTTCAAGCTTTATGATTTATGTTATCCATGTGCTATATCCAATAAAGCTAACCATCAATCATTTCGTTCAGCCAAATCTTTTAGTCCTTTGCTTGAAGCAGGAATAGTATGCTTCACAGCCATTGCATCAGATTCATTTAAACAATTGAGTAACGCACACACCGTCATTACTTTAAAACACTAACTATAGGTAATTTCTTTGTATCACTGTTGTGCTAGATAAATGACAGTTAGTATTGAGTTCAATTGTTTCATGATGCCATACGTCTGCGCTACGACTCCGACAGTGAATCGTGGTTTGGCTACTGTTTCCGAGATAACTTTGAGACATATACGAGAATTGCTATTTTAATATTATAAGTCAAAACCCTGTGTAAAATTGATTTAATTAATTTTATTGGCAGGCTTCAGAAATTTGCATTAACTGGGGTGGCGGTCTTCATCATGCAAAGAAGTCGGAAGCATCAGGTTTCTGCTACGTTAACGACATTGTACTTGGAATATTAGAGCTGCTGAAGTACCATCAGAGAGTTCTGTATATTGATATTGATGTGCATCACGGTGATGGAGTAGAAGAGGCGTTTTATACTACAGATAGAGTTATGACTGTTTCATTCCACAAGTATGGAGAATACTTCCCAGGCACAGGTATGATAGCAATTATATAATATTAAAATTATAAGACCTTAGTTGGCAACTGAGTAGTAGCCGCTGATTAGAAATTCCATGCTTCTGAAAGATTCTTTGGCCAACAAGACAATGAGATCATGAAATTTAATTCTCAGATCGAAATTTACACACAAATCCTTTACGATTCAGATAAAATCTTTGTAGTGTAACTTATATGAAAAAATAATGGGGTCAAACACCCAACCAAAAGACCACACATTATATTTCAATTGAAATTCAACTGTCTGACTACACTCCATTGATCGAGCGCATATAATTCGTCTTGTAACTTGTTACAAGCGCGCAAAGTTACGCTTCGGAGTTTACCTCAGCATAAAGTTTAAGATCATCTGCGTGGCGAGGCGTAAATGCAACTGTCGTTAACCATGCATACCTGTGCATGCTTAGCAATGAGAATCGACCCTTGACTGACCAGCCAAAAGCTAATAGGCCCGGGGCAAGACCGGGCCTAAGGTTTTTTCAATTCAATTATGCCAACAGAATGTCGTTATTATCCCTATCAAACTGCTTCTCTATGTGGGTCTATGTATTTTGGAACGCGACGATGTAGCGTCTTTTTAGCGATAATTAATTGTTTTATTGATGAGCATAGGAGCATCCTTAATTATTTTGATTTGAATTTTGATTAGAATTGACCCTTTGATCAACGTCTTCAGCATGGGATCTCCCGTGTTAAAGTGTTTTTTCGAAGTGATGCTATTCTTGCATCACACCAAAATATATACTTTTTCATCAGGTGACCTGCGCGACATCGGCGCTGGCAAAGGCAAATACTACGCCGTTAACATTCCCCTACGAGATGGAATGGACGACGAATCATACGAGTCGATCTTCGTGCCTATCATCTCAAAAGTCATGGAAACTTTCCAACCCAGTGCGGTCGTGTTACAATGTGGCGCTGATTCCCTCACTGGTGAGTCATTTCAATACACAATTTTAAAATAACTACCTTAAATCACTCCATAGCGACGACACGGACAGGAATGGAAATCGCACTTACTACTACTATACTTTTTTTTTTGTCACTGAGGATTTCAGACAGATGGCAGCTGTCAAACTAATTTATTAGTCTAGGCGACCTTTATACAATACAATCCTCATTCGGGCCTAGTAGTGCGCTGCTAGGAAGGAGCAGCGTACTACTGTAACTAAACTGCCCAATTTGTTTATAAAAAATCTAGCTGCGCCCAGCGGTCTCACCCGCACGACTACGAATTGTATTTCGAAATTAAAGAAAAATACAGGTTGCACTCCGGGAGTGCCAGCAGAAGTGAAAACTTGAACATTAACGTTTTGCATTTTGGAATGATTAGGGAATCATTTCGCATGAATTGCTTTATGTATCAGTATAAAAGTACTATCATTTATGTGGTAAAATACAATATTCATTTATTGCGCTATCGTACACAAACATGACAATAGGTATTTAAGTTTATTGATTTTATTTACTCGTCGATAGAGCATACAATAGAATGAAGTCAAAATCAACTGTCAACGGACGAGCGAAGTGAGCGCGGTCTGCTTCAAAAAGGTCGTATTATACCCAAACGAAAATGTTCCTTATTCGTAATATATTTAAGTTTAAATTTCAACAGTACAAAAGAATCTGTATGAAAATTTCATCGTTCCGTTATTTCAGCACTGAGTGTTCACAAAGATACTAAAACTCGCACACGAACTGTCGCGTTTATATTATTATTATGTTATTAATTTTATGGTACATATAAACAGGGTAATTAACACTTTGTGTGTCATACAAAGGGTAGTTAGGGCTATACTGGATACTGCACTGCATAAAATGTGAATCTGAAATACATTTAGGTCAGAAATAGCATCAATAGAACTACTTGTAAAAGAAATTGCACACTAGACCCGAATGACGTCATATCATTCCTCTCCATCGTGATCAGCGCTTCTGCACCAAGTAGCTAGTAGAGAACGCTCCAGCTGCCATGCTACTAGGTCATGAGTTAAGTCCGTCAAAATAAAATGACTTTGACTAATAGGAATTCGGATGTACAATTCGGTTTTATTTTATCGGTTTCAGGTGACAGACTTGGGTGCTTCAACTTGACAGTACGCGGTCATGGGCGATGTGTAGAACTTGTGAAGAGATTCGGTCTACCATTTTTGCTTGTTGGTGGTGGCGGGTAAGTTATTTATAGAAAAAAAATATTAATGAGTTAAGAATTTGTTTTTTAATGAGTTACTTTACGTTTCGATCTTAATGAATCACTTGTCAGTTGACACACTGGTGATTTGTTAAATATGACGCGGATAATTCTTTAGTAGTGTTACAAAACTAAAATTATAATTTCTACTTACAAACATAAAGATTAACTACAATCACTCTTCATATAAATAGAAGATATGTTTACTAGGCTGATGTATGCTATCGAAACGACATTATTTATAAAAATAAATTGCACCGACAAAATAAAAAAACCCGGCCAAGTGCTAGTCGGACTCGCGAATGTTGAATTCCGTACCATTATCTATAAAAACGGCAAAAAATCAGGTTTGTTTTATGGGAGCCCTCTTAAATGTTTGTTTTAACTCAATTACTTATTTTTAAACTCAATATATAACTAAATATTATGTGAATATTTCAAGCGCCTTTATCAATATCGAGCAAAAACGATTATAAAAATCACGTTTATTGTATGGGAGCCCCCTTAAATATTTATTTTATTCTGTTTTTAGTATTTGTTGTTATAGCGGCAACAGATTTTTATTTTTTATTTTTTTTATTTATCAACATTCACACAAGGTCTTCAGGTACCAAACTAGGCAGAGCCTGTACTATGGTAACCTGATGACTGATATACATACTTATATACATATACACACCCAGACTCAGGTCAAACAGACATGTTCATACACACAAATGTTTGACCTGTCCGGGAATCGAACCCGGGACCAGCGGCTCAGAAGGCAGAGTGCTACCAACTGCGCCAACCGGCCAGTGTCAGTATCATCTGTGAAAATTTCAACTGTCTTACTATCACGGTTCATGAGATACAGCCTGGTTACAGAAAGATAGATGGACAGACAGGCAGACAGACGGGCGGACAGTAGAGTCTTAATAATAGGGTCCCTAATAGATTTGTAAATTTCTTTGTAGGAAGTGATCTCTAGAACAATAATTCTAATTCGAAAATTCTTTTACCAATTTAAAGCTACTTCATTCCTGAGTGAGCCATATATAGGCTTTATTTGATTGTATCTTTCGATTAAGAGCGAAGCGTCGCTTAATCGGCGTACATATAAAAGTAAAACTCATTAAAATATGATTAGATAAGAGAATAAATAATCCAACATAGCCACTAAAGCCAAGCGCGCACTGCGATGCGGTGAGTTGCAGTGCGTTTATAATCTGCAATGGATGAAAAACCGTGATCAACCAGTACGCGCATAGCAGTGAAATATCTGCATGTTTTACCATCCCAGTCTCAACTCAACCGAGACACACGTCGGAAATGGAATATCACACCAAAATTTAAATAAAAAATCGCTCCCAATATTAATCGCTGTGTGCGCTGGCCCTTACAAGTAGTGACCCATAGAGAAACCCCGAACATAGAAATATGATTGATTTGGTTCATTATAGAATAGTTTTGAATCTGAGGGCTCATGACTATAAATACCAGTTTATATTCTAACTGGATTTCTGCTAGAGCTATAAATAACTATTACTGAGAATAATTTTACTGTGATGATTACCTCGTAAATTTATTTTTTGTCCGTAGCTATACAATCCGTAACGTATCGCGGTGCTGGACGTACGAGACGTCAGTCGCGCTCGGAGTCGAGATCGCGAATGAGCTACCTTACAACGATTATTTCGAATATTTCGGACCAGACTTCAAACTGCACATATCACCCAGCAATATGTCTAATCAGAACACACCGGAGTACCTGGAGAAGATAAAGAACAGGCTGTTTGAAAATTTAAGGATGCTGCCACATGCGCCTGGTGTCCAGGTAAATACTTGCGTCATCTTATTACTAATTATCCGATTTATTTTGGGGCTAAGGATCCTTACTATAACTTCAATAATGTAACCGTGAGAAGCCGGGACGGGCCGCTAGTATTAGTATATATCATTTAAATATGCTAATGAAACTACCTTTTATTCTTTATTTTTCAAAACATACAGCCTCCCAAATATACACACTCATGAACACACACATTTACATACATACTTACACCCCTCACATACATACCCATTCTAAATTGTAATGTACTAGGGCATATCATTTATTTATTATTTCTCATCGACGGAAGAGTCCTGGAACTCATGTCATGGGCTTTCACGTGCTTAGTTTGGGTACTAGGTGATTCTATAATCACGTATTGTAAATTCCTTTACCAAAATAAATGTTTATGTTTTCATGTAGCATTTATGTATATTTTATATTACATAGGTTTTTTTATTATACTTTTATTTTATGCTTTGTAGGGTAAGTCAGTCCATTGCTATTACGTGATTTCAGCAGCCTAAGCCTAAGGGCACGAATGTTATTTGTAGTTTAAACTATTCACTTACTTTAAACCTTCAGACTTGCCCATACTGTCTTAAGAAATTTGAAACAACAATCAAATTACAATTATACTTCTGTTCTAGGTCCAAGCAATTCCGGAAGACGCCGTCAATGATGAATCTGATGACGAAGATAAAATTGACAAAGATGAAAGAGTACCACAGAGTGAAAAGGTAAACTTCATTTAAAGTTTATACCCTATTTTTGCTCCACAATTTATTCAGCCAAAAAGAACTACAGTGCTGTGTAGCCTACGGGCCGTGGGTTCGACAACTTTTATGGATGTTTGTTATGTTATCATTGTGCAAGTGTGAATGCCTCCCGCTACACAGAATCCTAAAGCGAGGGTGTGAGTAATAAGAAAAATAAATTCTTGAAATGTTTTGTAGATATATTCGAGTATTTCTTGTTTTAAAGTATAAGAAGCTTACATAAACATTTATTTATTTATTAACATTACACAAGGTCTGCAGGTCCCATACTAGGCAGAGCCTGTGCTATGGTAACCTGATGACTGATATATATACTTATATACATAATACACCCAGACACAGGTCAAACAAACATGTTCATGCACACAAATGTTTGACCTGTCCGGGAATCGAACCCGGGACCTGCGGCTCAGAAGGCAGAGTGCTACCAACTGCGCCAACCGGCCAGACATATTGAGGTTAATTTGATTGTATGTATCTTGTATACTATATGGACCCAAATGTCACTCCTTTACATTTTGATTAATACATGAGTGCTTATCGGATGAAAGATGATGCCATGTAGTTTTCTTTATTTCTATTTAAGCCTGTGTCACACGGTAACTGACAAATTTTGTATTGAAACTACATAGATAACATTAAAATAATATAGATTGATTAAATTTGCCTCTCGCTACCTCGAGCCTATATTACAAAATGAGGATGTTTCGTCACACGCAGTTTAATCTTGTTTAACTTTATTATCATTTTTGTTATTTCCTAGGACAAACGCATCACCGGCGACGGTGAGTTGTCTGACTCGGAGGACGAGAACGAAGGCGGACGGCGAGACAACCGATCATATCGCAACCCTCTGCCGAGGAAACGGCCTCGTCTCGACAAGGAAAACACCTCACAGATCAAGGATGATATCAAGGGTAACAATTATTTACATTATCTCACTTCTACTCAGTCCGACAGTCTGTGCAGAAAGAGAATCGTCATGACGGCTCTGTTGAAGATCTTGTTATGGGTCATAAGGTTTATGGATGCAGCTGTGTTTGTCCAACAGTTTATGTAAATAGCGCGAGAACTTATCTGATTAGAATAAGCTAGGCATGTATGGGAGAGATTAAGAATCCGTATCAAATAGTCAATTACGGATATTGCAATAAAAATCCGTTTGCTGACTATACTATTGAAAATACTATATATATTCTTATTATTAAGGAAGATATACGTTTTTTAAATTTATTAAAAGCTGTTTTTAAAAGTATAAAACTTTTGAGAGGCCGTCTCGACAAGGAAAACACCTCACAATCAAGGATGATACCTTTAACACCGGACCACTCCTTTATACTGAACCAGAGATACTCAAACTGAAAAAGTAATCTCTTATTAAGGATTTTTTTAATGTTGCGATTTGTGTATATGCAGCGCCTTAATTACCGTATTTGTGTTATAAATTTGTACATACAATCTTCTCGTACAGACTAGAGGATTTCTTAGTTCTCATATGTTAAACTTAAAAATGAAAATCTGTTGCATAGCATCTTGTTTGTTTGCTGCCGTTGAGTGCTAGGCAGCATTCTTCTGTAGTGTCATTACTACCTTTAACCAGTGCCATTATCATTAAATGAGATAGAGTCAAAGCTAAGGATATTTAAAGACAAAGAGTAGCCATTGGCCATAACAAACCTCTTGTTCCTATGTAACTCATGACATTTATAATTTGACGCACGAATTTCATGTAAATTTTAATCAACAGCTGTAGCTAAGATTGCGTCCGTCTGTTTCGTGTCCCCCAAATACCTATACTAGAAAAATAGACATACAAACGCCTTAAAGCGTTAACTTCTCCAATATCTTAATTCTGTAAAAAAGGACAGTGATCACATTTTTAAAAGTAATATTTGATATTTTTATATTTCATTGAACTGTACTATCAAACAGATCACAGCAGTGTCCGAGAATCAAACAAAATAATTAATTTTAGTTAGCTATTCAACATTATTTCTTTAAAATGGTTTCATGAAATTATTGTAAATGTTAGCTCTTTATAATATCCCTACTGAACATCAATATAGTAAAAGAAAAGTCTTGAGACTCACATAACTAATCCATTGCTTTTTCATATTTTCAGCGGACGATTCTAAGGACGACGCAAAAAATATCAGCGGTATTGAAGAACCAAAGAAAGATATTCCACCAAATCCTTGATGAGTATGACACTGATCTATCAAACTTTCTTCGATGGATCGCAATTAAATGTACTTGATGAAGTTACAAACGTTAAATACAAGTAACTAGCACGTCTCGTTACATTATGTGAGTTATTTGTAAAGTGAATTATTTTACTATTGGGTCCTAATCATTTGGGCAAAATAAATCACATAATTCCAGTTACAAATTCTACCATTCAAATGTGGTGTACTTTAAGCTGTGTCCAGCCAGACGTGACGAATGCGCCGTACGAGCGCCGTCTGCGCATTTGTTGTTCGGGCACCCGGAACATGAAATACGCGCGAATGGCGCATTCGTCAGGTCTGGATACTCCCTTAAAATATGACAATGCTTCTTTGTTTTCAGTATTTGTATGCAAGCACTGAGTCTCGAGATATTTTTAGTTTTAGATTATAAAGCGCATTTTAGATAATTAAATAATTGTAGGAAATATTTTTATAAGCATCTTTCAAAAACTTACTTAAGTAAGAATAAATGAAATCGGAATATTTTTGTTACGTAACTAAATCTGAGGGACAAATTCTTGTGTTTAACTTTGTATGTTGTTCGAAATTTCATTTAAAGCTCAGCCGCGCATCCCGAATATTACGTCATTCTAGCAGAGTCAATGTCCTATGTCACCTCCTATTTACGCAGGAGCGACAGAGACAGACAATGATAAGTCAATATACAAAATTCTTTGTGATGTGCGACTGTAGTTTTAGTTCACCATGTTATTTAAATTTCAAAATAAAATGTTCAAGTGTCCCATGGAGCCTTTTAAGTGAACTTGTTTCATATAATTCTTATTTGAGGGAATTTTTATTATTATAAAATTTTCCTCCTTAATCTGAGGGATATTAGTTTTTAGTTAATTAAGTAAGCTTTCCATCAGTAATCCGAAATCAAAATAAGCAAATATCTATTTAATATGATAATGCTTTTTGAATCAACTGTTCTTCACAAGGTAAAAAATATTATGAACCTATTTCCAATGCTGTAAGTCTACCTGATTGGGAATTAATGTGGCTTGTTGATAGACTTTACAAGTTGTCAATTTTATTTGACTTGACTACATGTATAAGAATATTATAATAGAAGTGAAAGCCTATAATTTTTATTGGAAAAAACTCATTTAATTTGACTGTACTCTAATATACATAACAAACATACAGACATAAAGTCTGTGAGGCATTCACTTAAACTAGCATGAGTCCAGATAGTCAATAGTATTTAACAGTTCGGGACTTCATCAGTTAATTTTTAACACCTGACTGTACTGAGAAATTGGTTGCTTGTTGCATTGCATTTACATGCATGCAACTAGCGGAGAGTCAGTTTTATTTTGTTCATTCTGATGTATACGGACTTTATTATAGCCTCCTAAAGAGCACGGCGTAAGACAGCTTTTCAATCCGCTGTTTCAACATGTCCTAATATTGGAAATGGCCAGATTAAAAACTTTTTTTTTAAATATTTACTATCACAAAATTAGACAAAAACTCAGGTAGACAGATTAAATGAAAATAGTTACGGGCAGCCTTCTGGCGTGTTTACGTACTGCGCGGGGACTGTAGGTAGATGATTATTTCAAGTATAAGGCCGAGTCACAATACTGGCTAGATAACTTTACCGTGGTCCAGGATCATTAGTCAATGTTTGTTATGTTTCATAAACGCAGCATTTATTTATTTACTGGTGGTGTGACTGATGATTTTTGTGAATTTTGAAGACTAAAATAAAGCTTCCATGTTTAAATAATTTAATTGAAATTATTTTCAAAATTATAGTAAACATATAACATGTCATAGCTAACATCTTTATTAGGTTTTATTGTATTTATCAGTTAAGTATGTATTTATAATGCAATAATAGTGTGACATTCAACTGTCGTCTGTAACGCCTATTTTTTCCTAAATTTAGTGATTCATATGTAAAATCAGTAATGAAGTTAAGCTACTAACTAGTAACTTATTGTTTTAAATGGTATCTCATTAAGCATGTATAAAAATTACATGTTAGCATTAAGAGTTTAGTTACATATTAACTAGGGAGTGATGATTATATATTAAATTTTCCTGGTAATCTAAATAAGGTTGTAAATATATTTTTTATTGTTCTCAAATATATGAAAAATAGAAAAATGTAGTTTCATTTTAGTAGGTTCACACTTTCCAGATAATTCGACGGAAAACTTGAGCATGTTGCTACTCTGAGAGGTAAAAGAAGAAGACTTAGTCGGGGAAAGTTGGCGCATATAGTTTTACTTCCTGACAAAATAATGGACATTAAATTATTACCAGTATTTTATATGAAGTTAGTTTGTTACTAACAACGTGCTAATTAATAAAAAAAATATATAATTGTAATCAAATCCACTGCGCAGAGAAGCTTTCATAGGTGTAGAGTGCGCGCCAGTGTCAACACTGACCTAAAAATAACCTGGCAATGTTCGGATTGGTCGCAGCAGTGCTTTTAGTGCGGCTTAAGAAATCTACTTTCATGTATTTTTCTTTTGACTTCACTGGAAGCAGGTTTTCCATAGCCAATTCGGCTTCTGATCTTTAATCTGGTGGAGTACAATCAAACTCCATTTTAATTATGAAATTTATATTTATTAAGTATACATACTCAATCTGTAACAAATCAAGACGAGTTTTCAGCTTTGCCGCCAATTGTCTATCATGTGCTGAAAGGAAAACGCATATTTAAGGTTATACAGCCACGTGAACGCAATTTGTACTAAGCAAATAGACTTAGGTACTTTGGTATGCCGAGAGTGAAAAGAGATCCAATCAGATTATTTAATAACCCCAGCACGCCGTTTCATACATTGCTGGAGCGTGTACCTAATGTTCCAAATTCTAAAAACGCTCCTGCATTGGATTTTTATTTTAACCGACTTGAAAAAAGTAGCAGGTTCTGAATTCAACCCGTAAGTTTTTTTATATTTGTTATCACGAAACTTTCGACTGGGTGAACCGATGTGGATCGTTCTTTTTTTATTTGTAAGTTGGTGCCTCCCGTGTTGTTCCATTTAAATCGGTCAAGCGGTTTTTGAGTTACATCAATAACTGAAAAGTGCTACCCATACGTCGATGATGTAGTTGCGGGTGGAGAAATCGGTGAACATACAGAATTACAATTGATCCCGTGAGTAGCAAAGGTCAATAAAAGGGGAAAAAAAAAACAAAAAATGGAACCAACTTCACACTCAAAAGTATGAAATAACGTCGAAAATTTATCATGAGCATCGTTTTATTCTCATCGTCATCTCGTTGGAATGTGATGCGTATTTCTAAAAATCTAAAAATTCTTGTAGTTGTATGTTTTCGACACAATTGTGAGGATTGACATTTATGATAGAACTAGGTAATAGTCAAATGTCGAACCTCACAATAGCCCAATCATAGTGATACCTACTGGCCGGTTGGCGCAGTAGGTATCACTCTGCCTTCTGAGCCGCTGGTCCCGGGTTCGATTCCCGGACAGGTCAAACATTTGTGTGCATGAACATGTCTGTTTGACCTGTGTCTGGGTGTGTATATGTATTTAAATATATATATCAGGTTACCATAATACAGGCTCTGCCTAGTTTGGGACCTGAAGACCTTGTGTGAATGTAAATAAATAAATAAAAATAAAATAAAATTGTAAAAAGACTTTGTATATAGTGTTAGCAGCATATTATTGTATCATGGGAGTCACATAGTGTATCATGTGAGTATCGAACATCGACAGTGGATATTTCCACTGCTAGGCTATTATCACTTTAAAATACATGTTTTTTTTTACTGATTCTAAGCTTACGTTTGACCACTGTCTCACCTGATGTTAAGTGACGACGCGGTCTAAGGTGTTGCACGTAAACTTAGAAGGAACCTATCCACTCGCGACTTGACTCCGGGGTTGTACCGATCGGGAGAGGTTGTACAAACTCAGGCAGTGAGTTCCACTCCCTGGCAGTACGCATTATAAACGTGGAAGCAAAACGCTTCGTACGTGGCGGTGGTACATCTAACATGTAGTATAGTCGTACGTCTGATCGACCGATGATAGAATGAAGATGGTGGAATTAAGTTGTGTAATTCCAATCCAGAAATTCCAGTGCACATTCGCTAAAATGTATCCCATAAAAACCCGATAGGCCAGCAACTCTACGTCGGTGTTCAAGGCACTGTGGCCTATGTTCGACCAGAGAGTCGAACCAATTAACTTTTGTGTATTTATTGGGCGTATAGTTTACAAGTAAAAGGTGTGCTTACCTTTTTGGCTTTATGATTTCACATTTTACGAGTTATGTTTCCAGCTTATATGTGAAATACTACTGCAAACTTACATGCCTTTGCCTTGTCTAACGATTCAATAAGTGCACAGTTTTAGCCGTACAGCCGTGTCAAACGAAATGTCTGTTTGTGATCTGGTGGTGTGTCGAATAGTCTCGGAAGCGCTACTTTTACACAAAAACTCAGCTAGAACATCACTATTTTAGGCCAACTAGAAAAAAGTGTTTTAGCAGTTTCAGCTACACAGTGGTACCTGTATAATCTGGATTCGTAGCATGCTGGATGGAGCATGCCTGGCTCCATCGTAGACCGTATCATCACTTAACATCAGGTGAGATAGTGGTCAAACGGCTGCCTATTCCAAATAAAAAAAAATCAAATAAAAGAGTAGACTAAGATTTAGGAAATAAAACATTAAGGTTTTGATTTATTACGAGATAAGGATAGTTTTCAAATCAGTTGAGGACAGCTAGAGCGATGTGTTTCTAGCTGGCATACAAAAATAGTTTGTATGTTATTCTGAAACTACCGAGTATACCAACTATTTAGGATACGAGGTAAAAAGAAAAACAAATACATTTCATCGGTTTATTATACTATACATAAATGTAAACAGATTATCACAACGCTCTAGAAATACATTGCACCATAAAACGAAAGTACCGTAAAATCAGTCTGGTACCAAAACGCTAATAAAAACCAAATTAATTGGAATGAATATAAAAATACTTTTAAATAATTTAGCAATACACATCTACTTTAGATAATAATCATATTAGATATACATGAAATCCGGTAAAAGACAGCCTTAATAAGAGACAAAAAGAGTTTAATGTTTTTACTTCATAAATATTTACTCTAATGAACACTTATTTTATAGGGCGTTTTCTAAATTTACCGAATTACCTTAAAATTGAACCTTAAAATCACTGCAGATTTTATAATCTAAAATTCATTTCACGTTTTGAACTTCATTTTTTTTCTTTTAATCACACTTGTCCAATCTTACATTATAGACTTTTGCTTATAATATCTACATAAAGGAATGTAAATCGGAAGATATCTGTCATGTTGTATTTGTGCGTAAAACATATAGGCCTTTTAAAATATGACTAGGTTAGACCAATGACTTGGCGAATGTCTTTACCACCTATAAAAACAGTACAATATTGAATCATTGTGTTAAGCAAAATTACTTCCCATATTTGTGTTAAAATTCTCATGAGTTTGACACATTTTTATATTAAAATTATTTGAAGGAAAAAAATCGGCTACTAGTGGGATTTGAACCTACGACCACAAAATATCCTGTCGCTTTGTCCATCTAATCTATAGTAGCACTCCAATAGGCGTCCGAATTTATTCCTTACTTTAACATCTGAGGGGATGTTCTTCTTAGCGCCATCTACCTTTAATTGAATGAACTATTAATACTTCAAATAATTTGAACGTAAGTTCCGAGTTTAAAGTTAGTCTATCCATTTTCCATCACACTAAAAACTAAAGCATGAGCTTTCTGTCTTTCAATCGCCGTATTTCATACACACGAATGCCGCCTGCCTTTCTTATTCTCATTCAATTCCATTACTGGTTCAGCGATGACCGAAACCTACACTTATTTAAGATCTAAAATGTTTTAAGAAATAATTTACATAACAATGGGATACGTTTATTTGTGATGGCAAGTTTCATATGGCAAACAACGTTTGGATATTACACTGTAAACAAAAACAAAACTTAAGGCTCAACATTAAAACATAATAAATATCGGTAATACATCAAGAGTGCTCTATCCGGTGTGTTAATTCTTAGTCTAATTACGTTCATTTTTGTTGCTCTATTATGCATCCAGCCAATATCAAGCGCGTACCACTAAAATGCGTCCGTTTACGAGGAGAGCAGTGCATTGGTTTTAAACTGTCGCGAATGGAATTCATGTTTTAAGACTTTCGGGTTTTTTCGCGCACATTTGGCGTTTGTGCCGATACTGTCAGTATTGTGTCGGATCAATGAGTCTGTGGACTTTATTTGGAAAAAATGTATAAGTTTTACCGCTATTCCGGTATTCTCGTGACCACAATCAATATAATTTGGTCGAAACGGCGAGGTCAGTAAACTTATACCTTGATATTTAAATGTACGCGAATAGACCCAAAAGTCTGAATAATCCAGCAAAATATATATCGTAGAGCGACAAAAATAAACCATGATTTGTTAATGTGGTTTCCCGCCAAAGTAAAATCTTGTTAAGAACTAACAAATAAACTAATAATAATAACATACAATTAAATACTAGATCAATCACAGTAAATAAATGATTACATAGTTTACACAATTATAAAACTTGCTTATTATATTAATATGGGTGTTTTTATATAAGTTCTTAGAAATATTCAATTGGTTTAGTAACTAAAATGATGATTCAATCGAATACAAGGCTAGAATACTAGTCAGCAACTAACTTACTGTAAGGTTTAAAGTTCTATCTGGCACAAAAGTGAGCATCCGAGGTAAAAGAACGCTTCGTAACGTGTGGACATGGGACCCTGCTCGTCGTATCACGTCATTCTAGAGGGGGGGGCGGCACGCGGCCGCTTCAAAACTGCCTTAGGTTTCACACTCCTCTGAAAAAATAAAGTTTATTCCAACTATAAATATGTAACATTCACGGGGAGCAACGTCACCCATAGAAGGTAATTTTCTTTCACAGTGGTGGACTCGTAGAGAAAGGTCAGTAGCCGAAGCAGGAATCACTACTAATACTACTTGTTTCGTAGCATGAAACAATTGAACTTAGTACTCCATCGTAGACCGCATCATCACTTAACATCAGGTGAGATAGCGGTAAAACGCTTGCCTATTCGCAATTTTAAAAAAAAACTAAACGTCATTTATCTAGTACAAACACAAATAGTGACACAGTATGGACTGTACGTGCGTTATTTAATTGCTTTAATAATAATTGCTTATACTGTGATACGATGATTGTGACGCGAGATATTTCTGCTTCAGGTTCCGGGGTGGAACTGAAGGGCGCACATAAAAACGCTCATGACAGCAGAAACAAAGATAGTACGTCAGGATCGTCGCAAGTGTCAAGATGTGGTGACTGCCTACCCCCAACGAGGATGAAGCGTAATTACAAATGTGTATATGAAATTGTAGTATTAGTATGTATTAGTAGGTACATCAAACGGTTGTGTAGTTAACGTTATACATACCTGGAGTTAAAGGATGATCTCGCAACATTGAGCCTGAAACATTATAATACTTAAATATAAAAGTATCCAGATGTTTGTGACACAAAAACTACTTAATATTCGACAACATAATACAATCAGCTACATACATAAAAAGCAGTTTATATTATATGTACATTTCAATATACATAGGTGATCAACTATTGGGCAATTTCGATCACCTAAAAGCAAAAAACGCGTCTAAACAGAAATTGTACAAAGATCATTGTACCTTACATTTACTAGGTGCAATCTTAAGCTACATTAATTACAGAACATACCCAAAACAACGTGCAAAATACAAGCAAAATGTATACTATCTACAAACTACAAACACCATGGATCAGAATGTAATAGAAATCAAGACATTTGAAAATATTTGAATTTCACAATACCAGTGACTGGCAGTAATCGTCAGCTTATTGAATACACACAAAGCAGCAAAGCGGTTTACCTATACAGCGTGTGGCACATGGACACTAAGTCAGTACAGTATAGCGTCAGAAAGTAGGTTACTGGTTAGTGCGGCGCCCGGGGTGATCCCTACGATGCTGCCGCCGACGCACGCCTCGACCCCTTCTGTTGGCCACCACCACACATATTTTAATTGCAACTGTTCCTGAGATGCGGTCACACTTGTTGCAAATTCAAGCAATTGCAATATCTCTATTTTATACCTGTTAATCACTCACCAATGATTTTGACGTTTATTAATGAGATCACTTGAATATGCAAAAAGTGGCATTCTACATGAAGAGTGGATTATAAGGATAAAGGAATAATACAGTTTTCATTTGGTGACTTCTGGCTAGAATCTTTCTTGATATGAAATAATAGATAAAAGCGAGAGTAATTGTTTGTCAATAAACAAAAAATCCCGAGCGTTTTTTTAATTTCGCTTTAGTAATAAATCAAATAAAATCCTTTGTGTCCATTATTTTGAAATCAAAATAGTATCTGTAATAAAGTAATTAAGAGGAATAGGAAATATCAAATAAATATATTTAAATTAGATTAAAAAGAAAAAGTCATGGCTGGTTGAAAATGTATACCATGAATATACAGACAAATGGTAATGCTTTTGAATAGGCATTTACTTATGTTACTTAATAACAAGCAAATAATACACACATCAACATGGTCTAGGGATATTTCAATTAAACCTAAATAACTAAAATTCTATTAACTTTTTGTTAAGACACCTACACATTAAAATAAACTTTGTTTAATAGCGTATCTTATCTGATAAATAAACTTTTGATAAAGTTAAATTTTAAAAAAACTTAGAAGAAGAAAAACTCAGTCAAAATTTCAATCTTAACTTTATTTTTGAAACGTCAAAACCTAAACAAAACAACTATTTTTTTTATAAAAATTGTTGAAAACTTATAATTAATAATCCGTGGATCCACCTAAGACTCTCCGGACCCATCTGCAGCGGTTCTGCATACTCAAAACAAGGGTGTCAATATCCTGTCGTGGAATACTGTCCCAAGTGCTGCTAAGATGCAGATGTGTCAGGGTCTTAGGTGGATCCATGGATTATTCATTATAAGCTTTCAACAATTTTTATTAAGAAAATAGTTGTTTTGTTTAGGTTTTGACGTTTCAAAAATAAAGTTAAGGTTGAAATTTAGTCTGAGTTTTCCTCTTCTAAGTTTTTTTAAAATTTAACTTTATCTGAAAGTTTATTCATCAGATTAGATATGCTATTTAACAAGGTTTATTTGAAATATCCCTAGACCATGTTGATGTGTGTAGATTGGAATTAAACAACTTGAAACGGATGTTATCCAGTAAATTTGAAACTATTTTAACCGACAACACAACTGAAGAATGATTAAAATATGTTATTCAGACTAGTTTCGCTATCGAATCGCCGAATTTAAGTTGTTTAACGTCAATGTAATATCCGCAAAAACCTCAAAAATCGCCAATAAATTTTTTGGAAACATGTTAGATGCTTAAATAAATGCTTGGTCTCCGCTGCACTCAAGAGACCAGTAGACCAATAAATTAATCAAAGGTTAGATAAGACAAGAGAAAGATATCGTGCAGAGACATTGTTTGGCATTCGCATTGATAGCAGCAGTCGATCACGCGTTGTACCATTTAACAGAATGGAGACTATGAAGCAATGTTATTTTACGTTGAAGACAATTGGTGAAGTGGAACATAAAAATAGAAAAAGAAGCTCAGAATCTGTATGTTTTGACCATGTTACAGAACAGAGGACCTGTATCTAAGTTAGTACGGAATTCCTTGCATGATGATGATAATGTGGTCACATTATAGTTTGCCTCTAGCTTGATTTTTGTACGCGATTCGTGATTATGTAAGGGGGCAAGGAGTTCTAAGTATATAATGTGTGTCTACAGTTCTGTGAGAAACATGAATGATAGTGGATGCGTAAAAAGCTTTATTTCATTCAACATGTGTGATTAATTATTACCATTACTTATCTAGATTGTAATATTTTTCGTTTATAAGGTAATTTTAATTGATGTTATTGGTTTTAAGCCGTATTAATGAAATAAAATAGAAATTGAAACTTATATTTTAGTAAACGCACTATTAATACGAAGTATGTAGCGTTGTTTGAAGGCACAAGATGAGGCCAACACATTTCTGCATTCTACTTTCTTACTAATACTTCCATCTTTGAAAAACCACCGAATGTACGCGACGGCCTCGTTATTACAAAAAATCATAATGATATAGGTCTCCATTTAGTTAGGGTGTAAGCGTGATGAGAGTCAGAAACATGCAGTATCTCACCGGTAGTGCACGCCGCCGCGTTATTGTCTGCGTTGACGCCGGCCACTGACCACGGCCGCGCCTTGCCCGGAGTGCGGGCGCATCCGTTCCCTATACCACGCACATAACAGGGTAACCTATCAGCTAGGCGTGCACAACTCACAACGTCACAACTAATTATGCTTATTTTTGAGTCGGAGTAGACTTAATTATTATATCTCTCTCGCTCACTCGCTTAAGTTTTTCGTACACACTCATTCAGCCAAAATACAAAATATTAATTCAATATTAAATGGTAAATTTTCACCATTTTGCACAATTTTAAAACTACATAGCTAAGTAAAACCTCGATTGCGTACTGCGTAATCACGAAAGAGACGTATGCGTAATAAATAATTATTGTTAGTAATATTTTATACAGTTAGAATCCCAATATGAAAAAATAGGCAATATGATACATTCTAATCTAACTGCATCGAATGCAGTATATGTTACATGACATAATTGTTAAGTAGATCGATATTTAGAATTATGAGCAATAAGCGTTGTTTTAACAACCCTTACTAATTGCTCATCAAAGGGGTCAAAAGGTATCCTTCCATATAAAATTTGAGGAACAAACTGTGACGTTACAATCATGGGGGAATACTGTAACTATGTTATGAAGAAGGCTTGTATCCAGGAGTGGAAACCTAACGTTCAGTATTGGCAATCTAGCCCATTTCGGTACTACGAGAGAGATTCCAAATAGCTCATCAGTTGCAGACCTGCAGTCTATGAAATCGAATCGAACAGCTTTAACCCAAATGTACACGTAAACAAATACATTACCGCTGTCACACACACATTAGGCGCCAAAAATTCCCTTTTAAAGTGACTCCAAAAGCAAGTGCGTGTACAAACGCCACAAAAGCGAAATCAAGGACCACGTACAAGTTGTGCTAGGAGCGTCCACGTTACTTAGGAAAATAGTAGCGAAATGTAAAGGTAAAAAAGGCTATAAAAGTCTCAAATACCTGTGTATATAACACACAGGTATTTGAGACTTTTATAGCCATGAATTAAACATTGCTGAAATCTCGTAAGTCACGGGATGTCCTGGTAAAGCAATAATGTGCTTGCACAAATCAATTGGTATATGTATTAACAATATTATTTGTATTAGTAGACGTTGGTCTTTGAGTTGAATATTTACCCATTGTGTTGACATTATCTGATGATCGCGATGGTGGCGGCGTGGTGGCAGTTTTCATTCCTACGTTGTCTGAAGATTTGCATCGAGACACTTCTGTAAAAGGATTTTTAATTAAATAATTATCTTGTAAACTTGGCTTGTAAATTTGACATTAAGTAAATTGGTTAAATACGCACCGCACTCTAATAATACAGGCGTGCTTTCGCCAGACGTAACGCTGTACCTGAAATAAATAGAGAAACAAAGATCAATTTTGTAAATACATGCAAATGATAAAACTGTATAATCATTGTAGACTTTCAACAATACTGAATGAAGACTTTGAATTAAGAAGCAATAAAATATTTGTATTTAAATAGATTATGATCTCTTCAGTCATACTGAGGGTTGGTCGGCCGTCCATATTGAAAACTATCTGGGTGGGGTTTGATCCTTCGGTGATGGTAGCAATGTGAGGAAATCCGCACCATAGTTCCTGCTGGGCTATAAAATGAGCACTACCACTCTACAGATATAAAATCTGTCAGTATCTAATCTGCAGCTTCGGCCATATCGCCCTTAAAAATCAAATAAGGCAATTATTAAACGATCAGCATTCAAATAAGCCAGTGGTACGCACCAAATAATGTTTTCGTAATAATCCTATTTTCTCACGCTTATGAAATTTTGAGAACAATCTACAATCTGCAACAGAAACTGTAAGAGACTTCTACACGATCTTGACTTTGAAGTCTTCGAGTTGATTTTTCCTGCTGACAAAGTACTTTCCGTCACTGTCATGACACTGGACACGTTCAGTCAGTAGAAAAACAGTAGTTGTTGCATCTCCTAGGCTCACATTTGCAATATCTTTACGGGAAAGGCCTCATGGCCAAACTCTGGAATTAGTTGTAACGTCGTGGAGCAGCAGCTCTTAGACCAAAACTGTTAAGAGTAACCATTGTTGTTAGCCGTCAGAAACCATCCTATTTGGAGACTGTGGAAAGAAACAACGAAGTAAAAGATAAAGATTTACCATTTAGGCCATTTTGTACTGACCTAGACTCGTAAAATTCACGGACCGTTATTACACATTAACACGCGATGAAACACTCATTTTGGAAAATAAAACATAACGTAAACGTTTTCTGACAAAAATGTGTCAGTATAATGTCCAGAAGAGTAGTTACATAGTGTCATCCCGCTGCAGAGTGGGCGAGTGGCGCAGCGGCGAGGGCGAGGGCGAGGCGAGCGAGGAGAGCGAGTGCAGCGAGCGCGACGTGAGCGGCGTGCGCGCCGACAGCGACGCCTCCTCACTGCCGGGCGGCGTGCGGCACGTGCGCCAGAACTCCTCCAACCCTGCACATTACATTGCACACTGCACTGCACTCATCCGGTACCTGACCTCCAACTTTTACTACATTGATGATATATTAAAATAACTAGTAATACATCTCTCAAATTTTTGAAGGAAAAAAATTACATACAGGTGGTCCTAAGAGAAACATTCCCTAGATGTAGCTGTAGTGAACAACTTCGCACTGCTAGTGGAGTGCTACTATATACCATTTTGGAAACAGAATTTGGGCCGTATTTTTTCCTTCATAAATTTTGATTTTCTTCTTTAAATATCATCGAGCTTGCGTTTGACCACTGATTCGCCTGATGTTAAGTGAAGACGCGGTCTAAGATATAGCACGCTAGCCTAGAAGGTTATATACCATTTTGGTAACAGAATTTGGGCTGCATTTTTTCCTTCACTAATTTTAATTTTCTTTTTTAAATATCATCGAGCTTGCGTATGACCACTGTTTCGCCTGATGTTAAATGAAGACTCGGTCTAAGATATAGCACGCAAGCCTGCAAGGTACCTATTCACTCGTGACTTGAAGACTCCAGGATTGTACGTATCGGGAAACACAGACTCGGGCAACGAGTTCCGTTCCTTGGCAGTACGTATTAAGTAAAGACAAAACGCTTCGAAACAAAAGTAAGTCCCCCATGACGTTACTTATATTTGTAAATCAAAATGGATAATTATGTATAATATTAATTAATAATAAGTACTTAGTGGTAGCCATTTAACACTGATACTGGTATACAAGTGGTACCTAATGTATTTTTAGTTTCTTTATTTATGCACTCTTATTTAAATTTGTTGTAAATTAATAAAATAAATTGCCAATTTTATAACGCGTCTACTCCGGTAGCGAGGTAGCCGGGGCAAAAGTAGTAAATAAATTATTTTATAAAAATTATATTATAAAAATTATAATAAATAATTTATTTTAAAAATATAAAATTATATTTTATAGAACAACTAGCTGGCAAACGACATTTTATTTAAATTACTTCACGTCAATTATCGACGGTTAAATTATTTGAATATTTGCTCATACAAAAATAATAAAATCAATATAAAAAATAGGGGTTTAGTAATGGGTGAAAAATACTTTAGGACCTATTCTCAGACCTATCAAATATACACAAAATATAATACACAAAAAATATCATGAAAATCAGGCTAGCTGTTTTGGAGGAGTTTGATAACAAACCTGTGACACGGGATTATTATACATTAGATAGAACATGGAATTGGCGTGAAAACTTTCATTATTCGGCTGTCGCAATATATTATAATTTCTGAAATAGTTAAAACAGACTACGAAGGGGCAAGCACATCGGGAAAAGGTTCGATACGGGCCGTTTCTAACCGGTCTTAGTACAAATCAAAGGGGGAGGAACGAGTATGTCCAGTCGTGCTGGTGATGGGATTCGATATCGTGTCGTAGGCAAATCAGTTTAGTATCATAATACACTCATCATAACACTCTAATCAAATTTAAGTAAAAACCTTCGTCAATGTCTTGAGATTGATCCGTGATAGGTCTAGTAGGGGCTCTCGTTTTGTTTCTTCTAGGCCGTCCTGAAAACCAAAAATACATAAATAAAACACATAATCTTTATAATATTTTTTTTCGTTAAAATCAGCGGTACAAATGGTAACATAATTTCCGTTTTTATTGCGAGCAAATCTCATCTATAGTGTGGCTCCCTTTAAAGGCGTCTATGTGTACCGGCCAAAGGTACCATATCCCAAGTTTGTCGTAGAGTAACAAAGGGATCGACTTTTACTACTTTAGTGTTGCGATTACTCAACTCCCAAACTTGGGATATGGTCCTGAGAATTTTTTCACTAGCTTATTGCTCGAAAAATAAAGATTTCCAAAAGAAAATGTACTTAGTATCCTGAATACCTTGTATCTTAAGCATTTATGAATCTATTAGACATTTTATGATATTTTGACAATACGAGGACTGCTTATCGTGCACATAAAAAATTTAACTATGCTCTTCTGTGGATTTGTGTACAATTCTTTTATTATAATATAATAAATAATACATCTACACGAATATGGATGGATATAGAGGTAGAGGAAGGCCAAAGACGGCATGGTTGGACTGTGTGAAGAATGATATGTTTATGAAAGGTGTGAGCACTGAGATTACTAATGATAGAAGAGAACGGAAGAGGAAAACATGTTTTGCCGACCCCACCCAGTGTGGCATAAGGACAAGAAGAAAAGGATAATATGATAAATAATAACACAATAAAATGCCAAAATAACCTAACCTAGCCGAGGTAGGTAAATATTTATGAAAAATGTTACGCGCACTCCCTTCAAATTTCGTGGGAGAATGCGTGGACGACAAGGCAGGCGACGTGTATGCAATTTGGTGTACACGAGTAATTACAATACCAATTAATATTATATTTTTATTTCCAAACAGTGGTACAGAAAAACGTGGCGTTATAAAGTATTTCATCAAACGACTAGCTTTTTACAAACGCTCGCGTTAAGAGCAAAACCTGAGCAAAAAACGTCTGTGTCCTGGATCTCAGATTCAAATTGTTCTATATGGCAAAAATTGATGATTATTTAAAAGAAAATATACCCATTATGTTCGCCAGTTGAGCAACATGTATTTGTGACGGCGGCGTGTCGAGGTTTACCTTTGACAAGATGGCGGAGCGTGTGCGCGGGCAGGTCGGCGAGCGCGTCGGCTGCCTCCCCGAGCAGCGGCGGCAGCGAGAGCATCTCGTTGCTGCTACACTGCAGCTGCTGCTCCGCCACGGACTTGGGCCGCACACGCCGGCAGCCGCGCTCGCGCCTTCGGCACCCGAGGGGTGTTGCCTATTCGCATAATGATTTAGGAAACTTTACCATGTTGTACCTCCCTTTCCCTCCAAGTCTTGATCGTATCTCCTGAGCACATGGCCAGATTATAATCCTTTATTATCATCCTTGCTGCCAGCACTGGTTTATCCAGGGATGCGAAATAAGTAAAGTAAAAAATAATAAAATGCTAACACAGTCTAAACAGGTATCATTACTCTTTTTGTTTGGTCAGATTTAAGTTGCTAGCACTTTTAGCACATGAAAAAATCGTAGAGTATTGTTGGCATATTCTGTTGACTGGTAATAGAGCAGAAGAAGTATTGTTCGATTATGAACAATATCATTTAGTGCAGTAATCAATAGCAATTAATAAATAATATTTGAAAACCCCCACGATCATCAGAATATGTATTTTTGGAGATGGATATCATTATGAACGGATGATATTTATAATATTTGAATCCAGTTTTAACAAATTTTAACTAACCTTATCATAAATCAGTTGTGCTGAACTTACGATGACATCTACATTGTGATTAATATATATAAAGAAACTTATGAATCGATGTAATACGTTAAAAATAAACGATAAACTCCAAAAGTCTTGTATTTGTCAGGATTGTTTTCTTACCAAATTCAAATAATCCAATTTCTTTGTGGCATGAAAATTAAACAAAAAATGTCAATAATATTTACATATACCTACTTACACAAATATGTATAATTGTTGCACAATATATGAATATTCTGACTCTACTTGCATTATTACTGTCAATAATTCCGATGTTTGGATGAACAATTACATCTATACTTGTTGCGCCCCGCAGTGTTACCCGCTTGAAATGGCGTGCGACGATTTTTGTGTCTTCCTCAAGTCAATAATTTTAGGGATAAAAAGCCTATGTTATTCCAGTTATCTTCGTTACAAATTTCATGCAAATCCGTTCAGCCGTTACAGCTCGGAGGAGTATGAAACATACAAACGACAAACAAACTTTCGCCTATCTTATATTAGTGTCATTTGTTGTTGTCAATTGGATGCTGATTCCATACACAACTATTAGAATAGTATAAGAAATATTATGATGTGAATATGATGTTCTATTTTCGAATCCAATAGCTAATTTATCAAAAATATTACGTTACGTGTTTATATTAATTAAAAGTTTTCTTTGAAATCGGAACGTTCTTTTGGTGATTTTTGGTATTTCGCATATTGCTTTAACCAGATACAAGTTGAATTAATCAATACGCATACAAAAAAATACAATGAACGCTTTTTTTCACGGATGTCAAACAATACTAGAATCACTTCATTATGCTATTTTCGATTACTTACCCTGTTGTTATTTTCAACTTAGTACGTAATTAGATGCTGATATACAATTTTGATTCGCAAACATAACTCGATAATTTAAATACTAAGTATATAAACAACTCGGCCACCAAGCTACTTTAGTAGTCTAACTAAGTAAGCTAAATAAGCCTACTTTAGTAGGCGGGGATGTGTCAGCAGCTGTAATTAGGGCGATATTAGGCATATTGCTTTAATTTACTACTTAACTGCGTGGTGTTTTGACTGGCCAGTTGGCGCAGTTCGATTCCCTTGTAGGTCAAACATTTGTGTGTATGAACATGTCTGTTTGACCTGTGTCTGGGTGTGTGTATATAAGTATATATCAGTCAACAGGTCACCATAGTACAGGCTCTGCCTAGTTTGGGACATGAAGATCTTGGGGGTTAAAAAAATAAAGATTGTTCATGAAAGAAAAAAATAAGAAGTTTTATTAATTCGGACATTGATGCGTGTCGATTGATACATATTTAACAAACCGAGATCGATGGGATTAAGAATCTTTTACGGTTTGCATACGGTCGAGTGTTATTGGTTTTATGCTGATAGCATTATAGAAGCCTAAGCCTCACTATAAGTAAATACAATTAAGAATCTTACACTCATGTGTTTCCCGATAAGTACAATCCTGGAGTCTTCAAGTCGCGAGTGAATAGGTACCTTCTAGGTTTGCGTGCTAAATCCTAGACAACGTCATCACTTAACATCAGGTGAGACAGTTGTTAAACGCAAACTTATAATATGGTAAAAAAAAAAAAAAAAAAAAAAACTCACCCCAGAATGCGAAATCGGTGTCAGAAGATCAGGTATGTCACCGTCCGCGCTTATAATCGGTTCACTGTCCACATTGTCTACGTTTTCACATGCCATGAGAGCCAGGTTTTCCACCGCTTGACTGAGCAAACACACAAAAACACAAATATTATGTTCAAGAGTACTTTGTTGATAAAGGATATGTTACACTTCAGACATTTCAATCAAGTTTTACAGAGCTGTCGATGTATAAAATGGAGCATAGATAAGTCAAATTTTGTATAACAACATACGAGCTCACCATAACACGTATGCTCAGGATGTGACCGTGTAAGGTAATGATGAATGGACCTGAGTTCATTCAAACATGTTTTTGTCACCCACTACATAGCGACTTACTCAATAATGTTTTTATGACTAATTTTGGCGACAAACCTATATCGTTTTATGACATCTTTATCATAAATTTGGATAGATTACGTCACCTTACAAGCCTATACTAATAAAAAGGACATTATCACCTCACGACGCGAAGCTCTATCTGATTCTGTTCCGAAAATTCTTTATTTTATTATGAAATGACATATTTTATTTATATTTAAAGGCGCAGATCCCGGGTTCGATTCCCGGACAGGTCAACCATTTGTGTGCATGAACATGACTGTTTGACCTGTGTCTGGGTGTGTATAAGTATACATATATCAGTCATCAGGTTATCATAGTACAGGCTCTGCCTAGTTTGGGACCTGAACACCTTGTGTGAATGTTAATAAAAAAAAACTTGAGAGGTGCACAACTTTTGGTCCTAATTTCACGTTCCTAAAATTGAAATCTGAATTTGAATCGAATTGTTGGCAATTGCAACGGCTGCGTAGGATAGCTTTGAGGATCAGGAGTCAGAGGGGCGGCCTGTAGTTACGGTATTTACATTGTATTGTATAGGTTGAAGAGTGTAAGGGCTTGTGATCAGTGGCGGTCTGAGGGGGGATGGAGGGGGGGGGGGGGGGGGGGTAATGGTAATAGGTTCATGTAATGCTGCTACCATACTGGGCACGCCGTCAATCGGTAGCGGGTTAGAACATTTGTGTTATCTATAGTTGAGTGGATTGCTGGAATAATAAAATATCGAAAGAGGAAACTGTGTGATCTAAACATAGTTACAATTAAAATTCTTAATCATCATAACAGTACACAAAGAATCCTGTTTAAAATGATATAATTACTTGAGCAAGTCTTGTATAGTTGTATTACAAGGCGCCATGGCATCACGCACCGACTGCAAAGTGACGAGTTCACCGCTTGTCACACTACCGCCCATCGCTGCGAAAACTTCGCTGCACCTCTGTCAAAAAAAAACATTTTGTTACCTAATGTATGCAAGATATTTTTTTAATGAGTTATAGGTGAGAGTATGCGAGGAGATGTATGACGACGTGATCGAAGGTGGAGTCACATTCGATCTAGAATACTGACTGGATCTCAAGGATAGCTGCCTGAACACTCCTTATCTAATCCCACGTCAACATGATGTGGTTTGATAATATAATAACGACGATAATCTATGTAGATTGTTTTTTTATACTGTTTTTTATCCAGCGTTTGACCACTATCTCACTTGATGGGCAGTGACGACGTGGTCGAAGATGTTATCACGATAGATCTAGAATGCTCACTGGCTCTCAAGGACTGCTGCCTGAACACACTATATGATGGTCTCAAATTGATGGTGATCGTATGTACTTTAAATGCATTATGTATTTAGTTACTAAATTCGTACAATTTCTATTAAACTAATCTTGCAGTTAGAGGCATAACAAAAAATGACTGCCAAGTACTGCCGAATAACGAGTAATAGCGAGTATTCCCGGCCACTCTAGACTGTAGTTTAGACGGCTCACCTGCAGGTACTGATGCAGCAGGTGGTGCGCGGCGGAGGCGGCGCGCTCGAGGGCGGCGGGGAGCGGCGGGGGCGGCAGCGCGGCGGCCGCTTGGGCGGCCAGCGCTGCCGCCGCCTCGCCGCCCGCCCACGCGCGCTCCAGCGCCAGCGCGCGGAGACTGTGCGCGTGTCCCGGGCTGCTGTTGTTCGCCAAACTGCACACGCATTACATCTTATACATTTTTGGTATTTTGAGATTTCTAACTGAGTTGCAACATTTACAATAAGACGTACGTACAGTCGACAAGGAAAATGGTCTACCTGATGATTCCATAATCTAGTTATAAAACATGTTCAGGTAATAGAAACTGTCAATATTTATTTATTTATTAACTTTCACACAAGGTCTTCAGGTCCCAAACTAGGCAGAGCCTGTGCTATGGTAACCTGATGACTGATATATATACTTATATATAACCACACCCAGACACAGATCAAACAGACATGTTCATACACACAAATGTTTGACCTGTCCGGGAATCGAACCCGAGCCCAGCGGCTCAGAAGGCAGAGTGCTACCAATTGCGCCAACCGGCCGGTCAAGATACAAATACAATATACAAATATACCGGCTTATAGTATCAGGTATCTAATCTGTTACTTACATTAGAGCTAGTTCATATAATTGGTTTAAATTATACTGTATATGTTATACATATCTGTGATAAGATGTACCGGTCTGTTGGTGAACTCAGTAAATGAGAAAATAAATTTAAATTATTGCATGGCAGAATCAACCTTTTCGATTAATGATGTCAAATGATCCTCAACTGTGGGGTGGTAGACGATATATTTAGCCAAAGAGCGTGTATGACTGAACGTTCTATTGTGTGTGAACACCGTATGCGCAATTACACATAGTTGTCTATAATTTTCTTGCTTCTTCTGCAACTATAGTTATCTATATTTTTAAACAAAAGTGCACAGAAAATGTACTTTAAATAATTGTTTTCCAGGACCAGAATAAACCCGCGAAGATTGCAACGTTTACTTTATACTGAGCTGACTACCCTATCATACACTACACAAGGTCTTTACGCGCACTGTTGGGACATTTTGAATAACTCCCATATACGTCTAACATAATATGTACATGTGCCGAGTCTAAAATTGTGTTTTGCCATATAGTATTTTTTCTTAGTCCTTCGCTCTGTATCACGCTAATATCACTTTTATTACGCTCAAGCCCGGCCCGATGTGAGCTCACTAATAGAAGACAATAGTACGTCATGTATGCATCTCTTTAGATGTTAAGATAAGAAACAGTAATAAAACTACAGTACAGTTTTATACCGTACTGCCAGCGCCGTGAGCAAGGTTAACGTAACGCTCGCCTATAGTGCCGGGGAGAAGTGGAGATATAAGAGGTGAGTGTAGTAAGTTACCGTTCATGCAGATCCCGCCACAGCGCCGCGACGCGCTCGGAGGCGCCGCGGCCGCCCGCCGCCGCGTCGCACCCGGGGAACTCCACGCGCCGCACCGACACCGAGCGGCGCAACGCGTTCGCGATGTCGCTCAGACCTACACGACGAACGATAATAACCAACGGGATACACTTGCAAACAAATGACAGTCGCCGTGACGCAGTGGTTAGTGTCAGTGACATGACTACTGTGTTTCCGGGACCCTGGGTACAAATCCCGGCATGGCCAAACTTTTGTGCGATGAGTGTGGATGTATGTCCCGGGTCTTGGATGTTTGTGTGCTGAGATTGTGTGTGTCTATGCCTCCCGCAAAACAGGGTAACCAAGTGCGGGGGTCTTGAGACAATCATCTACTTTACCCCACAGGGAAAATATACATATATTACAATCTATATGTTTCCTTAACATAATATGAACGTAAACTTAAGGTAGATAATTATAAGCGATTTCGGCTAGAACGGTGGTAAGACCTTGATGATGGAATAAAGTTGAAGAGTTGTTCGGAACACTCAAGGATTCGTTGCATCGTGTGCTCGCCGGTACTGTAATGTGTTCTGTAATCATGCCAAACGGAGCAGAAAAATTTAATAAATACATACGATGCACGTAACTATTATTGACTCACCTTGCAAACTAAACGCATTCCGATCTATATACAGAGTTTGCAGCGTACAGTTGCATTGCAAAGCCTTAGCTAGGAGCCGCGCCCCGGAGTCTCCCGCCAAGTTACCGCCCACATCTAGGGAGCGAAGTCTTCGAGCGCCGCCCAGAGCGTTCAATAACCCGTACAGATCACCCTGGAAGTTCATACTAATATTACAAGTTGTTGGCTGCGAGCCAAGAAGAGCCAAGACTCTTGAAGTACCTACACTTTTTGTAGATGTGTGGGGATTTTTCATTTAATTGTCTTCTAGGGTTAATTAATAAGCCGTATAGGCATTATTACATGTAGACTATCATATAAAACTGCTTAAGCATAAGTGACGTAATTTCTGAGTTTGAGTTGGGCATTTATAACCCTATTATCATAGATCCCCAAACCGGATACAATATATGAACTCTATATATCCATGAGAACAAACTAACCTTTAGCAAAGTTTCCTAACGACAGGATAAACGATGCCAAATATACATTATAAATGGCGATAAGCCCAATATCCCAGTAAGATTTTTAATTTAATCGGTCGATGATACATTTGAGAAAAAAGTACCTAAGCACTAGCCCCACAACTAGGTTACTCTGTGTTGTTGGTGGACTAGTCTTCAGAAGTGCAGCAATTTCATGTACACTTACAACCTATTTGTTGCAGGAACGAATTGCCTATACATACATATTACAAAAGTAAAATTTGTAGGTTTTACTAATAAATATACTCAAAAACTACTGACTGAATGCTTTCAAAAATTCTTAGCTTAGATTTAATATTGGTATGGCCAAGATCATCAAATACTGTGAATAAAATCACTAATAAGCAGTAAATCAGCATAATATGTAGTAAATTCTTACAATTGATCTTTATTAATAGCCAAAGCCGTGACTCAATCCATATGGTCATCTCATAGTATGAGAGCATTTGGTATAACAATAGAATCTGTTCAATTACATCGAAAGACTGCAAGCAACGGCGTTTACCGCATTTTTGGGTTCACTGTGGAGCTTATATAGTAAGACATACTTCGAATTTTTGAAAACCGTGGAATTGTCGGACTCATTATTGAGGACTTTAATCAAATAGGTTATAAAACGTTTTAATAAAAAAATCTTAAAAAGTATACCATAATGCAAGACATAACTTAAAAGACAAGATACTTGGAATTCTGTTCCTCATGAAGTTTCTAGAGCAGGCATATTAGTCACATCTTAACATTCACACCTCTGTGCGCTGATGCCTAAATAGAAAAAAATATATGAGTTTGTTGGACTCTATTTATGGAGAACATAAGTGATGAAGATCTATTGGGTCAATGATGTTTTACTAAAGATGACGTATATTCATACTGCGCGGTGCTCAGATTTTGTTCCTTTACGACATAAACATGCTTACTGCGACAGATAATACGGTACAAATAATATAGAAAAGGATAGCTATATGTTTAGACTTGCGCTTGAAATACGCGTCGTAATCAAAATTACTACAATTGACTTAATTTTGCCGCCTCAGTTTTATTTATTTATTATTAAGAAGACTATCGACACATAGCTTAACTTAGGTATACAGTATTGAATATGAAAAGAGTCATTAATAAGTCTCCACAGATAGATCGATAGATAGATAGTTTCCGCGCGCTTGTGCGACAGCTAACTCATATAAACATACAATATCATTGTATTGGGTATAATAAACATTTCACTCACCTTAAGTTTACAATCGCTGAGATCCAAAGACGTCAATGCCGTATCTGGTTCTTGTAAGACATGTACTAGGGCCTGCAAACGAAATCAGTATATTAGGTAAAAACCTTTAGACATTACGTACATCTCGTACAAGGTAGAAGATTCAGTGGCGATTTGAATTTACTATCTTAATAGCTCTAGTTTTATGCCTCTTGTACTTAAGTGAATAGCTATACTTATTTTGTATAAAATCGTTCCCAAGGTAACCCTCGAGATCGTTATTACTATGTTCATGATCACTTTATTACATCTATTTTTATTTTATTTTACACACTCACACCCCCGCACTATGATACCTTGTGTCGCGGAGGCATAGAGCACACAATTACAATACACAAATATCCAAGACCCGAGAGCAAACATCTTTGCTCATAATTGTAATGTAACAAACCGACTAGGACTCACGTGGTAATACAAAAAAAAAAAACTTTGTTACATTACAATTATGGAAAAAACTCGCGATAGTTTTCAGACTCAAATCTTTGCTCATCACAGAAATGTTTTGCCCCGGCGGGGATTCGAACCCGGGGTCGCGGTTCCAAAATCAGTGTCGCTGATCACTGAGTCACGACGACCGTCCAATATTTATTAAAGCAACGCAAAGATTCTAGACTTATATTTCAAAATATTGACATTGATTTCATCGGACCAGCAATGGCGCTGCTTAATTAGTTTTGAGAGATTCAGATTGATTATATCTCCGGTGTTACAAGGTCAGTATACTTATACAAAAAATGTATTAAAACGCACATGCTTACTTGTATTAAAGGCGGCGCATATGACCTTTTTCCGGTGAGTCGACTGAGCGATAAATGTGTGATGGAATGATTTTTTCCTATCGCTCTGACTATACCTGATAGTTCAAATTCCATACCTGAAAATAGATTGGATGCATCACGTTAAAGAGAAAAATTGAAATACTAGAAACTATGTTGCTAAACAATGATCTTGGGGTGCAGGCAAGTATGCACCTTCAATAATGACAATAATGTTATTCTTGAAGGTCTTAATAAGTTGACTACAATACTATTATTCGCTGAATCAAAACAATAATTAAATGCACACATTAATACAATACACCCATTATTCGACGGAAATGGGTACCTACTGAGCGGTTAAATTACTTTTGACCCTTATGTGTTTGTATACGTACACGAAATGACCATATGTCTTAATACTGATGAAGTTCTAAGGAACAACAATATGGTGATACCTGTTATGTACGTTAATTGTATAATTTTATTTAAACAGTATGAAGAAGAATCGAAAGTAAATAATTTACTTACTATTATCGGAAAGTTCTAATGATTTTAGACACCGAACGCCATGTATACAAGACTCCAAGACGTGCGCCGCCTGCGAGGAGGCCAGGACGCCCGCCAGGTTTAGTTCAACCCCCGCCGCACTCTCATTGCATGCCAACCCTAGTAGCAAACTCCTGGAAACATTAAACATTATACAATACAATATCATCTTCTGTATACATAAGATAAGGATCCGACTAGCTGACTAGATATCAACATCTCAGCCGTAGATTATCTACTGCTGGGGTATGCCAGTATTCGCTTGGCAGGCGGGTTGGCGAGCGCAGCATCTTGTTTTTATCTTCAGAAGGCGCTGCTGCCCACCTTCTCATACGTGATCCCTTGGCCGGTTCTTACGGCAGACATGAGTAGACACCCATTTGACAAGTTACATGTTAGTCGACTATGGAAAATAAACAGCTGTGATGCTGTCATTGAATATATAATTGTATGAAGATTGAATCTATGATTGCGTCAAATTACAATCTAGATTGAATCAATAAGGATGCATAAAAATAGGAGATAACTAAAGCTGTCAAAATCTGTCTTTGTGAGCCAAGTATATTGCCATAGTAGACTAAGGACCCTGGACAGGGTTTTTAAAATTTGATAAAAACAGTGCTAAGAAGGAATTTATGAAATTTCATGCCTTACACTTTATCATTTTCGGAACTTGAAATGTAAAATCGATCAATGACCTCATAGTTAGAAAAAAAGTTTAATGTGAGTTTTGGACAGATACAATGAAATCATAGTCTGCACAAATGGTCAAAAAATTTATATCAAAATTCGCACAATTATTGTTCGAAATTTGATATAAATTTTAACCATTCATTGTAGCATCAATTAATGGTTGCTATATTTCTTTGCTATTTATTTTTCTGTTGGTACACTCATGGTAAACTGTTATACTACTAGTTTGTATTGAAAGAATACTTGATTTTGTATACTTACTTGAGTGCATCGGGCGGCATCTTGCAATGGGAAAAGTCTAGATTGGTCAAGGCGAGGCAGGCGGTGAAGAATTGGCGAAAGGAAGGCGGCGGGTCGCGGGCACGGCGAGCCCCTGACCACGGGTTGCGGCCGATTAGTAGCGACGACAACCGCGCCGCGCATCCTCGAAGTAATGCGCCCCACATCTAACATAACAAGTTATATAGTTCATAGTTATTTATTAGTATAAGAAATACAGGTCAAATATAGCAGAAAATAAAAAATAATACATTTGAAAACTAACAATTATATTATATATCTATTATAGAATCCTATCAGTTTTCCATGGGATACATTTAAGCGAATGTGCACTGAAATTCCGTATAATTGAATTTCACCGCTCCCATTTTATCATAGGTCGACTAGACGTATGGTAATGCCCTATCGCTACATGGTAGGTGTTTCACCGGTACCTACAAAGTGTTTTGCTTCCACTTTCATTAAGAGTACTGACAGGGAGTAGAAAATGTTACACAAGTCTTTCTTTCATGACAGGGGTATTATCTTGAAGTCTCAAGTCATGGGTAAATAGGTACGGTATATAGGTAAGCTAAGAGAGCTTGAGTGCAACATCTTCATTACTCAAAATCAGATGAAATAGTGGTCAAACGCAAGCTTACAACATTAAAAAATGTGTAATTATTTGAAGTATTCGCAATTATTATACATTGGAATGAAACGGATTTAATGTTCAAATCCATTTTCCAAACTTACAATAAAAATTCAACCGATAATTTATTATTAACCGACTTAATAAAAGGAGGAGGTTCTCAATTCGACCCGTATGTCTAAACTTCAACACTCAAAAGTGTGAAATAACTTGTCGAAGTGAGTACTATGCTGCTTCAAGAAGTTATTTCACACTTTTGAGTGTTGAAGTTGGTTCCATTTTAGGTATTTTTTTATTTCTGGAATAACAGCCTATATTTACTATGAAATAAAATACAATAGTACCACGGGAATCTTAAGCGGGTGATAAAAGCAACTTATTAGTCCCGTGTGACAATGCTCGTGCAGTCATTTGTCATCGATTCACCTCTGGTCTTTTTCATTTGTTTTGTATATGCCAATGCAATCATAGATCACGCGTTATGATTGTCAGTTACCCTGGTACTTCTGCAAGCGATTCTGGTTCAACAATACTTACGTTTTCTAAAGTGGTTTCTGTATTCGTTAAATTCAAATGCGTCAGGACATTTGGTTGTGCGAGGAAATTGTATAAATTCTGAAAATAAAGAAAATTTACCTAAATATACATAAATAAATGGCAGCACTAAAAATCACTATTCCCTACATTCACAGGCAATAGGACCTGATGATGCTTCGTGTACAGAGGAAACACATATTAATATTAATTAGACAATATATTTATTTACATAAAATAGTTAGTATTGAAATGGAATAGATTAGCTAGGTATGGGCATGGCAAGATGAGGGATAGAAAACATATAATGAAAAGAATAAAATAAATGAAAAAATATACTAGGATGGACTGCGTGAAAATGATATGTGTATATATATATATATATATATATATATATATATATATATATATATATATATATACATATCATTTTCACGCACATATATATATGTGCGTGAAAATGATATGTATATATATATATATATATATACATATGATATGTTTATGAAAGGTGTGCCGACCCCATCCAGTATGGGATGAGGACACGAGGAAGACTTAGCACTTTGGTTAAATACTGCCAGTATTACCATTGATATTAATAAATAAATTGAAATATTGAAAGGACACTGATTAACCAGAGACTTATAAGAGCGATTTCTTACACGCAAGTGTTTATAGTTATGATTCTATAACTGGCAGTAGGTAGTGGGACCACTGTCCAATCTTACAGAATTTGACCAAGGTGGGTATACTTACATGTACATCGTCCTTGAGGTTATTTTGTGATAGGTCGAGATGCGATAGTGTCAACAAATGGTTCGGATTGTCGTTCAACATGGCCGCTAGATGCGTCACCGTCTTCCCGGTGATGCCGCACTGAGACAACGCTATGTGTCGTAACCCGTCCGGATTATTTGAGAGTCCAGTGAGGATACTAATTGCACCTGTAATCAGAAAAAAAATGTTTTAAAGCAACCATGAAATGTTTTGACAGTTGCGAATAATGGTTCTAATAATGTTTATATTTCTATTCCAATTTCACGGCTAAGTTTTTAATAGTTATAGGTGCTACTAAGTATAACCAAAACCTTTAAAACATTAATGTTCAGTAGTTTGTTGTTTATTTAAGTCTGTGCTGTAAGCTGAGATAACTGAAGATGAACAATTTGTTGATTGTAATTAACATTTTTTATAGTCTAAATGCATGGCAAGAATACTTACTTAAATATATAGTTATAATATTGTAACTTACATCATGTGCAAAAAGGATCTCCATGCCATATTGCTTCAAATAAAATTAGTTAAGTATAAGCTATTGTAACTTTGTCTATACTTAATATTTAACTATATATAAAATATGCTCAAAAGAGAGCCCCATTTAATATAGCTGAGATTTTGTTGAGTGAATAAATTAAAATGTAATAAATATAAAAGAGTAATAATAAGGCGCAACGTACAATGTCACCTACATAAAACAATTATACGAATTTTATGTGAAATATAGCACAATAACTTGAACCATATATACCCTATTAAAAATTGAATTTTGCATACGATATACTTTCCTCAAACTCTTTATGACCGCGTCACGTAATTTACAAAGCAAAAAGGTCACAACCATACCTTTATTGTAAAAAAAACTTCTTTTTAAACCGCTCACGATAACAACCGTCGCCGATTGCAACAGTGTAATTGCAAGCAGTTATAATTTTATGCTCATTGATATTAAGGTAACAATTCAATAACATCGGACGGAAACTGACATTGTATCACACAGTAATCAAATGACACCCGAGCAAAAACAAAACATGTAAACATCAAACAATTGTTTCAACACGAGCGTACCTAGTTACGCAATGGATGTTGTAATCGGATAATCGGAATGATTTACTTCATCTCTGTAACTCATATATAGACTGTATTATTAACAAACCCAAGAAGCTGGGCATCGCAACAAAACTGATTCTACTATACCAGCCCCGGATCTTCAATTTTTTTTAGGCGGGGCAAAAACTGAAAAATGCCGCCCCCGCCCACTTAAATTTATTTTTATCTTAATCATCCATATAATTTCAGATATCAGATGTCCACTAATTGATTGAAATTTTGACATAGTCTTACATAGGCCTTCCGGAAATAATGCATCCATGGCTGTTTTTTCTGTGTTAGGCCTATTTATTTACAGATATATAAACGTGTAGGATATATATTGTATACTCAGCACAGATTCAAAATAAATAAATATATATTATATATATTTTACAATGTATTATAAAAATAAAAATCAAATATATTATTGCATACGTGAATTGAAATTACAATATTACTCTTCGAGGTTTTGTTCAGAAAATAAATCAATGGATTTGTCATAATTTAACTCGTGTGCAATTCGATTTTCTATCGCTAAGATTGAAGAATTGGCTCATAGAAGATCGCAAATAATTTTTAATTAGTTTTAGTTTGCTAAAACTTCGTTCGCAGCTTGCGGATGTAGTAGAAAGGAAAAGAGTAAATTACATGGATATAGACATAACTTTATTGTGGCAACTAACAAAAAAATACAATTAAAAAATTAAAATTAAAGTTATCTCTAGTTTTTTGCCACAAGCCGACCCCATGTTCTCTCAGCCATGTGCGTCCACTGCTGGACAGAAGCCTCCCCCATATAGGGGGGATTTGCCAATCCTCGCCACGTTTGGCAGGCGGGTTGGCGAGCGCAGTATGATTTCCAATCCTCAGAAGGTGCTGCTGCCCACCTCCTGGTACGTGGTCCCTTAGCCGACTCTTACTCAACTCAGCATAAATGCTGGTTACTTCAACCAGCGCTGGTCTTCCGTTGGGACCGGCAAGTGACGTCACGCACGAATATACACTGCACGGCGCACACAAAATATTTAGTTTAGAAAGAAAATACAATAGTACCTAACACAAAATATACAAAAACAGTGTAACAAATAAAGTGATGGTTTGTTTGTTTATTTTGTTGCTCTTTAAAAATGCAAAGTTCCTGGCAGAATTCAACGGCGCTTAAATCTCGCTCGTATTTTCGAGCCAGATCTACTCCATACTTTTGCAGTTCTTCAATTGACAATTTCAAAATATTAGTACCATTAAGAAAAGCAAAATTTAAATTCAGCTCAACCGGCCAGCTCATTCCTTTCTGCAATCCTGGCTTGTACTCCTTTGTGGATGCTGGCCATATTGGACCCATTATCATAAGATTGGCCACGACATTGTCCAATATTTAAATCATCAACTGCCAATTTTTCTAAAATCTGTTGACAAGAAACAAAAAGCAAAAGCCGCGCGAGGAAAAGCGAACGCGGGCGGAGGATTCTTTGTTATAAGGTTTTTATTTGCGGCCAGTACGGCGACATGGAGCCCAGAGGTTTGCCATGCTACAAAATAAAGCGAGAAGCAGTCAGACTGCGAGCTGAACGGCAACCTACAGGTGCCATTTGCAGCACGGTTACGGCTGCTTATTCGTTTTAAACTGCTGCATTGGATTGTATTGAATCAATAGCTGGAATAAAAAAGGTGTTTTACTTCTCAGTCATCCGATGGCTGCCATCGTGTAATAAACAAAACATTACACGCACGACGACGTAAAAATTTTACGTAAGTTTGATTATTGAAGAATTGACGTCCGTACGACGTCGACGTACGTGACTGCACGTATTAAATAGAATTTAAAAAATAAATATAGTAACTTAAAAAGCATAAGATAGTTATGATAAAATACTTACCTAGAAAAGCGATCGATGAGCTGTGATAGATTTATTGATGCGACACTAATAAAATCAGTATTTTACCTTCGGTTGATCGACAAGTAATAAATAGTAAACATAAACAACACACACATTTTTAAAACAAAACACTGTCGTGACTCCCCACGACAGTGTTTTGTTTTAAAAATGTGACGAGTAACTGACGAGAGCGAGTTTTTCATCTCTTTCGCACGCACGGTAACCAGACGCGTGCTGCCGCGTTCTGCGATCCTTGCGGGCGAGCGAGCGCGTATTTTGGACTATGCCTACGCGCCTCGCGTATATTAAATGTTCGTGCAGCACGTCTCACTCCGTTCTCTGGGTATCGGCCGAGTTGATATGGCCATGAAATATCTGTACTTGTACTAATATTTATTCCGTAGTCAAAGTTAAGTAAATGATGAGTTGTCTATTCGTCTGTAAAGTGTAAATTTCCCGCCCTCTGAACCGCCGCCGGCGCCCTCTGAACTTGCCGCCCGGGGCATGGGCCCCGGCTTGCCCCCCCCTAGATCCGGGGCTGTACTATACACACTAAATCTGGGTTCTACTAATGTGTCTTCGCAATACAAAGAGCACGAGTTGTCAGTAAAGGAAATAAGTATAAAAGCATACATTTTATTCAAAGAACTCAATAAATGATAATGATAGACCAAATTGAGCAAGATCTTAATATATGTCTTTATTTTTAACCTCCGACGCAAAAAGAGCAGTGTTATAAGTTACGTGTCCGTATGTCTGTTTGGCATCGTAGCTCTTAAACGAATGCACCGATTTTGATGAGATTTTTTTATTGTTTGAATGCTGATCGCCATAAACGTCGGGCAGGGCTTGCTATTTTATTTTTATTTTTTATTAACAAATTACGTATCTAAATAAGGTAAGGCGACCATGCGTGTCATGGGGGGTAGCGAAGGAGGATGTTCCACCCCTGCATGATATACCGCTTCTATGTTGCACACCTGGCCGGACACATTACTGATAAGGTGATCGGAATATAAACAATACAGTATTCGACCGTCATAACTGCCTTTAGCCTACTGAAGATTGAACAAAACGCGCGAACTAAATCGACATTCATCTGGTATTTTAAATATAATTAGTCTAATAATTTCGTACTAATAAGTACACATCGAGATACAACGAGGTATACCTTTTTGGGGGCCGTGCTATGCGATGGCGGCGCAAGACTATGCGATACTAAACTTCCCTTGGCTCGTCCAATAATCGCAGATTATACCCGATCGGTACACAATTCCCGCAAATATCGAACAATTTCAATAACAAATTACTCGAGGAATCGAGGGTTAATTTGACAGCACACACGTATCATTACATTAACACATAGCAAACGTCACCTTTATCTTCAATATGGTTCTGCGAGAAGTCCAGCGTGTGCATGGCCGGGGCGCGCTTGGCCTTGCCGAGCGCGTGGCCGAGACGCGCCGCGTGGTCGTGCCGCAGCTGCGCCGCGCGCCAGCTGAGCCGCTGCGGCGGCGGCGCGCCGAGCCGCACCCACCGACATACGCTCTCCCACGCCTCCCCGCTCGCTCTCACGCCGTCCCCGCAGATACCCCAGAACCACGTGTTGTGTTGTAGCGCCATTATTAGCGGGATTAGATCTCTGAAAATATTACAAACTTTCGACTGAGACATTTTTTATTATTTATTTATCACACTTAGACCCCCGCAAAAGGATTCCCTGTGTCGCGGGAGGCATGGACACATACAATCACACCACACAAGCACCCAAGACCCGGGACAAACAACTACAGCCATCGCACAAATGTTTGCCCCTGCCGGGAATCGAACCCAGGGTCCCGGAGACACAAGTCATATCACTGACACTGACCACTGCACCTCTCATTCAACTGGTTTTGCTGATTACTTATTTCTACAGACAGGATAATTTGTCGTCAGAGATAGATAGATTTGGATCATGAATTGTTACAGTAGAAGAACGAAGATAAATCAGACCAAGTCAGTCAAGTTGGGTACCTAAACACTTTTTATATAAACAGTAAATTGATTTACTACAGTTTCTTTTTTAGAAATTAGCGTTTTAGTGGCCATTAAAAGTTATAATGACATCCACGGGGTGTCCGGGAGTGCCGCCAGAAGTGAAAACTTGAACATGATTGATGATGATGATGAAAAGTAGCCTATGTGTTATTTCGTGACCTGAAGTGTCTACATACCAAATTTCATCCAAATCCGTTCAGCCATTCTGGCGTGATTGAGTAACAAATCCATCCATCCCAACTTTCAGATTTATAATATTAGTGGGACACATAGAATTAACATGATGACGTTTTATTGAAGCAATGAAGAATTTCCTATTTATTATTAACGGCGTTTTGATAACAGAACTCAATAATACTTTTAACAGAATGATTTTATTAGATAATAATAAAAAAACACACGGGTCGAAATGATTACCTCCCCTTTTTTGAAGTCGGTTAGAAACTACCAAAAAACGAAAATGTTCTTTATTCGTAACAAATTGAAGTTTAAATTTAAACAGCGGTCTACTCTCTGTCCGTCTTACGATCTGACGATCAACAAAAGTGCAAAAGTGCAGTTATTGATATTGTTTTTATAAAAATCTTAAATCAAACTAAGTTAATTCACAACCAGTTCAACTCGTAGAAAATATATATTTATCATATATTACGCGCCGCGGTTTCACCAACACAGATATTTTTTCTGGTTACCCCTCTCACATATACCTTTTATTTTTAACGTGAACTTATACCCATTTTAGTACATTTCAAAGTTAAGAGAAGTCTGTTTCATTTAAACTTTGATCTAATTTGATTTCATAAATCATATTTTAATTAATGGTAGACACTCCAGAAAATCCCTTTTAAAAGTAGCCACTTACGTCATTTAGGGAACAATTCTACAAAATTAAAAAATTACATAGCCCCGGTAATCTGTGCGGATGAACTAGTCAGTCTGCCAGGAAAAGTTATTAAATATGTACAGTAATGTTAATAGACGTATTTAAACTGTCACTGTCACTAACGACTTTAGAAACCGGATATTTATCAAAAATAAACGGTAAATATCCCGTTTCTAAATTCAACTCTAAAGTAATGTTATTGGCACTCATTAATGTTTGTTAATGCCTAATTGAACAATTAATTTCAATATGAATCCAGATAGGCTAAATAATAGTACTTAAGCGTTTGAACATCGCTCTGTTTATCCCAGGCATGACTTCTATATACTCAGATATACCCTTAACCCGAACCAACATTAATAAAGTACAAACTAACATCCAAGATTGTATTAGAAGCGTCATATCTTGGAAATATACAAAAATTGCTCGTTTAAAGGCATATTATTGTACTGTAGCGCTCCGCGGTTTCACCCGCGTGGATTACGGTTTTACCGAGACCTAAAAATTTATGATTCCATGGGAATCATACATTTTTCCGAGATAAAAAGGAGCCTATGTGCTATTCCAGACTATAATCTATCATTGTGTCAAATTTCATCCCGATCCGAGTAACAAACATCCATTCGTCCATCCAAACTTTGACAATTATAATATTAGTGGGATGAAAAGGCGTGAAACAACTTTCACGCCTATATATGCACGCAACATATAACAACTATATTGTTTATGATGGATACCTTTGGTCCAAATGGTCGAAGTCCTTCAGATGTAACATCCGTATATCATGTGCCAGGTATATCGTGTCGATATCCCACGCTACTTCGGCCCTGGAAATTATAAAGTCATGGATTACGACGAATAGTGTTTCGCACCTTAGAAATAGTACACGCTTATTTCTAAAACACATAATCGTAAAGTAGAAATAATCAATTTTCTAAGAAACTTCATTAACAATGCAACACCCTTTTGTATAATCTATTACCTATTGTTTAAGTTTCGTGAGGTGTCAGCTGTTTGGGTCACGGCCAGAAAAAACATCCTCGACCTTATAAGCTGTGCCAGTAAATAAATGTTATTACTGTTAACATTCGTTATGATAAAAAGTTATTTTGTACAAATGATCATTGCACTGAAGTGGGTGAAAGTTATTTTAATGCATTTCATCATTAAATTCTTATTAAGTCCTACCGTACTATCTCTGTAGCGTTTGGATAAGTTTCGTTTAGTGTTCGGAAGGATTCAGAAGCGAATAGTGCCAGAAAAAAAAGTATAACGTAGATTCTGAAGGGCTTTACACATATTGTGGCGTACTACCTATTAATTACAAAGTTGAACTAATATTATCACTAGGACTATTGCTAAAAAAACTTTCGAAGTGAAAAAATTTAAAAACTACTATGGCAAAAGAACGTAACCGTATTATTATTCATAACCCTTTAAACGACTGCCTGGCAACATCAAATGTAAAATATCAGTAAAAAATGAAACCGACATTTTTAAATTGAATAAAAAAACACGTGCTGGACGAATTGAGAACCTCCTAATTTTTTTGTAGTCGGTTAAAAAATAACAAAAGTATACTGGCAAAATATTATTTAAATTAAACCAACGATGTATCATAAAGAAGCATCCTGTATTACAATGAGCACGCGCACAAAGTCACAGCCGAGTGACTCACATTGTTGTTCTTACTTAGGAGGGGGTGACGAATATTGTTGAGCCGTAGTAATAATAATTAATAGAATGTATGTATGTATATTTATGTAGGTAGACTGTATGTGCGTGTGATGCGTCTTTTGTGAAATTTTATTCATTGTAAGCTGTTCATTCGAGAACAGACTGTCTAGATAAATCTCATTTAGTTTTTAAGACGGTTTATTGGGTTTATTGTTAATTTATGTTGTTTGTAGTATGGATATTAAATAAATTGTAGCTAGCAATAGCTTTCAGCTAATTTTGGAAGTTAAGAAATTTCCTAATAAGATGACATTTCGTCAAGTCTAGAGATAATTTATAACCATTTGCCAAGTATAGCGAAATTGAAAAGATGAGTCTAAAGCCGCCGAAACATGGAGTCTAAGTCTGATCATGGTTAAAATTTTTTAAGGACAATATTCGGCTGCTCGACTGATGTGAACCCACATCTACAGAGTACCGCCTTGTCGCTTTGCTATCTAAGCGACAGTAGCACTTTACTAGTCATCCGAATTTATTCCTTCTTTATTTAAATCTGAAATGTTTTTTCTGATCACGGTGTTTACATATTTGGAGCGGTAGAAGATGGTTTTACAATTGTGTCTTGGGACGGTAGCTCCCGCTTTTTAAACACACATATACGACAAAAATAAATTATGTTAACAACAAGCTTTTACAAACTAAATTAACTCTCGAATGCACTCATTTGCTTTTATATAACACTGTTTACATACACTTTTTTAAAAAATTACACTCAGACCCCCGCACTAGGATTCCCTGTGTCGCGGGAGCCATGGACATACACAATCACAACACACAAACAACCAAGACTCGGGACAAACATCTATACTCATCGTACAAATGTTTGCCCCTGCCGGGATTCGAACCCACCCTGGGTTCACGGCACGGAGACACAGAGGTCATGACACTAACCACTGCGCCACGGCGACCGTTGCCTTTCATCACCGCTACACTCCCTATCTTATTTACCATCCATGCTTGGTATTGATATACATTTTATGTATATTTCAGATGGTCCCCGTGGCTCAGGTGTCTTTGTCAGTTACATAACTTCCGGTTCCCGGGGTTCAAATCACGGCGGTAGCAAAATATGTGTTGTGAGCAGGTAGTTTTTCTCAGGTCTTGAAAATTGGCTGCGCGTCAAAGGTAATCCTAGTCCGGGCGTGTGAGGATAATAAAAATATATAACATAAATTGATTTCTGAAAATAATTGTTGCTACATTCAGGTGTGCTGTGTAGGTACTATATTTTCTGTGATTCCTCACCTGAAAGGGGTTTGACACAGGTCGCACATCGCCGCGTATTGGTTTGAAAAGTCGCCACAAGTCGAATGCTTTCTCGTGCCGCAAGCTTCCGGCAACGGGAATGGCAAATTAACCTGAAATGAAACAATTACATTAGCAATTATTTAAATTATACAATCAGCTGTGTTTCCTCATTTCCAAGTGGCTATTTGCAACGGCCACAATTTTTTTAATTAATGTAATAATTGATACGCCTAATTGGATGGCTTGTGTATGAATGAGCTTCGGACATGGGAAATGATTCATGGACAAATTAAAATTTTAACACAATATGAGCTCTCGTGATGGCTGAAATCGTCACACCATACTTTGAGATAGCACAGAATTCCTAGTAAGATGTTTCGTACATGAATCGATCGACACTTCGATGCCTTAAGATGTTAACAAAATTAAACACGCAACCAAGCCCATGTGCGTAGGTATAACCTACTAATGGAGACTTGTTAATGACTCTTTTTACCTACAGACAGCTTATACCCTGGATTAACACATAGGCTTATTTTCATCATCACCATCATCACCACGCGGGTAAAACTGCGGGGCGCAGCTAGTTTCTAATATAATTAATCTGAGCGTAACTGAAAAAGTATCGAGTAATATTTTGCTTGCACTATTGAATTACCTAATAATAATTATTATTATGCGCCTTGTCTGAAATAAATCGTTTTAAGCGATAAGGCCGCCCTTTGTATCACTATATTTATACTGGCTTGTTTTCTTTATGCGTGTTTTGGAAATAGTGTGCAATAAAGAGTTATGTATACATCTATGTGCATTTTTTTCATGTCATGCTGCCTATGCATACTCCTGGTTCAGAGCTCTACACTGGGACTGATGTCCGGCCAGGCGACGCCCACCGACCATGTCGAGGAGGATTTTGCAGAAATGGAGGCGTTATCGAATACTTCGAGGGTTCCAGAGCTTTGGGTGGACCACTCCATGCTCTAATTTCTACAGATGGAGGCTGTACTGGCGACGCAGGAGCTATCGATCGAAGCAAAATATAACCTCCACTATATTAGACTCTTCAACTACTAATAATCTCATAGTTACGATCTAGGTTTAACTGTAAGATGTTTATTATTGTTCTTATTATTAACATATTTGACTGTCTTTTATATAAATGGCGAAAATTTCGTTCAATGCTGTATAACTACAATACTACATTTATTGTGTTTATATGGAATTTTTAAGTAATACATGGTAGTGGATGAGTACTGACTGACAGTTTAGACAAATTATAGAAAATCTAATAAAGTTAGAGGCTTATAAAACTGTCTCATCATCATCATCATCGTTGGATTATATACTTACCTTAGAAGATTAACATAAAAAAAAAATTTCTAAGTTTATTCGTTTTTTATACTTCCTCATAGTGGATCATGTATGCCCCATCCTGTATCATCCTGTACAAAATAGTACTATAATAGAAAAAATAACACCGAATTTTCAATTCCTTGTTGTGAATTCGACGTTAAAATAACACCGAATTCAACAAACAATCTATTCTATTCTTCTACTATTTTTTTCAATGAAAAGTGATATCCCGCAATTAACGGCCAATATCAAAACCAACCAGTTTAACCAGTGTAAACATATACTCTCCTTTCACAAAAATGGAAACACACGTATGGAAATCGAGTCACCTTAATAAGAAAAATTAAAAAATATTTTTGTTTTATTTTTATTTAAAATAAAATTTAAATGGGACCACCACGGAAGTATACTCTATCAAACAAAAAAGAATCATCAAAATCGGTTAATAAACGACGAAGTTCCGCGAACACACATAAAAAAAATACATATACGATCTAATTGAGAAACCTCCTTTTTTTGAAGTCTGTTAAAAATAGTATGACATCACTCAAAACACAACAAAAGTTTAATATGATTGGCATGACATAACCGGGGGTCTCAGAGGAAAATTGATTGATAAAATTAGTAGGAAAATGAATATACCATAATCCGAAATTGCGAGGAATCCATACTAATATTATAAAGAGGAAAGATTTGATTGTTTGTTAGTTTGCATTGAATAAGCTCCGAAACCGATTTAAAAAATCTTTCCTTGTTGGGAAGCAACACTATCCCAGGGTGACATCGGCTATCTTATTTTTTTTTTAAATTAGGGATCCTTATAATTTTTTATTTTAAATTTTTTACCCGTGCGAAGCCGGTGCGGACTGCTAGTGTATTATAAAGATGGTAGAATGTAAATGAACAATAATACGAGGCAGTCATCGATTGATAATAGAAAAAAGTAATAGGACGTAACTTTAGAATGAGGCAAGGAATCACAACTAGGAAAACTCATACATTTGTGTATGCTCATCCTACTAAAGGCATGGTTACATGTCATCTTAAATATCGTTTATATTCATCGTACTTTTCGGTGATGTCAGTATGCTACCTACTTTTAATAAATTCATCATACTTAACGCTGAATGACGTCATTTCTCAGTGTACTTGCCGTCAAATAAACCATTTGCTTTTTCAGCATATTCAAATATTTCTTATGTAATAAGTGATCATACATACCTTTGATATAACATCTGGCATGGAGACATTAGGAAACAGATCGTCGAAAGCGGCACTGAGCGCATGCAGTGCATTCGTAACGCCTTCTGAAGTGCCTTCTTCACCTGCATAAAACATTTTATAAGCTACACTTTCCCTTTTACGTGAGCAGTTCCAAAAATAGTTCACGAAATTAAAAATAGTCTGAATATGAAAAAAGATTATTTAAGTACAGCTTTTCAAAACATTCCCTACTGACCCCTATGCACTTATGCATTAGGGTGTACCAAAAATTATTTTTTTTTCAAAACATTTGAGAAACGTATTACTGCTAAAGGTCGAAAAATAACCGCCGATATTCTTTGACGCCCTCGTCTGCAGTGTTGAATTTTCGCCCAAGAACGATTTTTTAAACCGTGTAAAATAAAAATAAAATTTACCAAAAAATGGAACCGGCTTCAACACTCAAAAGTGTGAATTAACATCTCGAAGTCGACACCATGCGCACAATATTTTGATAAAAGTTACTTTTGAACCAGCGCGGTACCGACTTCGACAAGTTATTTCATATTTTTGAGTGGTGAAGTCGGTTCCGGTATTTTGTATTTTTTTTTCCTTCTCTTCAGTGACCTTTGATACTCACGGGATCAATTGTCATTGTGTAAGTTCACAGATTTCTTCACCCGCAATTATAATGTCATCCGTATCACTTTTCAGTCGTTGGAGGGTCAAGAAGTTAAAACCGCTTAACCGATTTTGATTAAATATATAAAAGGGGCCACGCGGGAAGCACCAGCTTTCAAATAAAAAAAGTATCATCAAAATCGGTTCACCCAGTCGGGAGTTCTGAGGTAACAAACATAAAAAACATACGGATAGAATTGAGAACCTCCACCTTTTTTCAGCACGGTTAAAAACAAGGTGCTACATCACATCTGGCTAGGTGACGCGCAAATAATTCAAAAAATGGAAGTGCCAAACTTGCATACGTCTTTTTCTAACAACAGACAAATCTGGAATCCACGCTTGCATGACCGAATCCGGGTCGAAATAAGAACCTCCTCATTTTTATGTCGGTTAAAAACTCACGTGGAGCTAAATCTGGGCAGTACGAGGATGGCATAGAGACAAGACACTATATACTGAGGAGGATGGAGCAAAATTTATACGCACGAAGTCCAATAGTTCATGGACAGCAGTTGTGCGCGCTTCCCGCGAGATGTCCATTGTTGCAAATAAAAGAAGAGTGGTAGATAATTTTTAAAAATATTCACAATAAGAACTTTCCATAAGTGGTCCATGATTTTCACCAAGCTAAAAATTAGCAAAAGAAAACAATTGTTTTCTTGTTGTTTGTTTCTTTGTTCAATCTACAAACTGCATATATGAACGTAAAACATAAGTAATTACCCACTATGGGGTGTTAAGGTTGGAGGAAAATGTCAATCATAACAGAAGCTAGTACCAAAGTTTTACTTTACGTAATATTATGCACACAACTTGTGTATAACACCTGCTTATAATGTCGTAAGCTTGAATCGCGAGAGCTCCTTATTGTTTAAAAGCAATCACGAGCCACGACCGTCGTCGTGGCTCAGTGATCAGCGACACTGACTTTGGAACCGCGACCCCGGGTTCGATTCCCGCCCGGGGCAAACATTTCTGTGACGAGCAAAAGATGTTTGGTTGTTTGTTCTCGGATTTTGGATGTATTGTGATTGTGTGTGTCTATGCCTCCCGCGACACAGGGTATCCTAGTGCGGGTATGTATGGGGGAAAAAAAACACGTCTGGCTTTACCCTGATGCAATTTAGATTTCATAAAAAAAGAACACTAAGGATGTACTTTCCATACATTTAAACTTTCCGGATATCAAATATCTATATATGGCGGTGAAACAGTAGGAGCATTTCACGTAAAGCGGACAAAGAAAAAAGTGAGATCGCGAAATGTATTTATATTCCGGTCAGTTATAGCACTAGTAGACGCCAATATACACATACATTTTTAAAGTGAAAACTTCTTTAGCGGCGTTTTGCACTTTTCGTATGGGTAAAAAACGTTAAACTTGCATCAGGACACGAGACCTGATCGAAAATTTGTAAGACGCGTGACGTGATCGAAAATTCGTAAGACGGGGGGAGAGTACAGCACCGGGGCGCGGCGTAGGAGGGGAAGTAATATGCGGTGCAACCGGAATATTTTTTTCGTGTGTATATTTTGTCTAGTTATGGCCTTCTGTAGAATTGGCCATATTCGAGGTGAAACAACTCCACCTTAGACCGCGTCGTCGCTTAACATCAGGTGAGACAGTGGCCAAACGCAAGCTTATATTCTTGAAAAATAAATCATTTTTAAACGTTATTGTTGGGTTCGCACTTATGTGCACCACACATTTTTTTCTTGTCTAGTATTAAAATCAGTTAGTTTAGAAGTTATAACATACAGACACGACATCTTTTTGTTTCGTTTCATTTACGATGTTTTAAGCATTGGTTTATATGGGTTCGTCTGGACCGTTTAACATATCGAGACCTTCTAGTACTTGTACGCTGCACTTGTACTGTCATCAAAATGCGAATGTTCAGGAAGCGCGATTCCAAATCCATTGCCTTACAAGAAAACTGAATATCAAATTATGATTCAGACATCGAGTTTCGGAACAGGAAAAAAATCAGTAGTGACACCACTGGCTGATTAGCACACAAAAGCAACGTGTACATACCTATAAGTATGGAGACGGGCTTGTGTTCGTGAATCAGTGTAATCGAGAGGTGATTCGCCTTTTTGCTGTCCAATGCTTCTATTTCCATCAAGTGAAATCCATTGTCCACCTGTTATTATCCAAATATTACTGTTAAGATAAATTAAGTAAAGTCCATTGACAAGATGAACTGGCGACCTGACCAGGGTCGCAGGAGGAGGGTTGAAGGGGACTGTTTACAACTAGTCTTTGTGGATATCAGTGGAGGAGGCCTAGTGTCTAGCTGATTGCTGAGATGATAATGAACGTCAAAAGACATATCGAAGCTAGTGCTGGCGATATTTGACACGCTAACTTAAATCTTCTCCTAAGTTGTTTTAACGGGGCCTTCTATTAAAAAATTGAACCAGCTAGTAAGAAGTAGAATTATATCACGTGCTGCGTGGTTATATATTTAATTTATTCCCAACGAAAAAAGCGCAACATTAAAATATAAAATCTCCACGCCTTTACTCCTTGTTGAATCCATCCATTGACTTGACTTGACCATGATTGATGATTGACCTTGATTTGACCATATGACTCATCTTTTAGAGCGCCGCGAAAACGTCGTCTATATGGCCGCTAAAATTATAATGTTGATGAATTTAGGAAATTTGACGAGCCGCACGAGTGTCTGTGGAGTCTATACATTCCAAAAATAATTATCCTCTTTGTTTACAGCAGCAGATCAATTAAAGGACCCACAACCTCAAATTAAAAGTATATTTAGTTACACTGCCAGTAAGACAAATTTTCATATTACTTGTTTTAGATTGTGTGATTGTGCTGCCATTCATAATTGTGAGACCTCACAATTATGAATGGCAGCCGCTGGGAGATTGGATTGGACTATTGTTTCGGCTCAAAGTAAAATAGAGAGCTCATTTTCATAATATTATCTCAGTAGAGCATAGGAGTTTCTCAAATAATTTTACTGTATATTGCATACCATTTGAAAGCCACAACTACAAAACGAAAATTAATTGGTAGACAAATTCTCTTAACGGTCACAATATATTTATTGTAAGATGAATAAATAGTGAAATATGGTCACATAAGATAGCTAAATAACTACATTTGAATATGTTGAGAAGAGATAAGAATTTATCTAAGATTGCTTTTCTTGTACAAAATGAGTAAAAGTGATAACGGAACCGCTATTCTAAACACACGTTTCTGACTAAAGGAATAAATCACATAATAATCTGGTGAAATTTTCATTTGATCAACAGTTGATATCATAGTTAAGCTGACAAGCAAACTGCAAAGTGCAAAATATATGTTATTTTTGTATAATAAGTCCAGTACCGCATATGAAAGTCTAAAGGCACTATCACATGTTTATTAAAAATGTAATTTTAGTATATTTTCAATGATTTTCTTGATGGATACAAACCATGTAATGAAGCCATTAATAGACATATTTACAAATATATAAGGTAATTAATAAGGTAATACAATTAAGTCTCACCCTTGTTGGAACCTTTGCTGTGGTAATGAATACCCTATATGCAGTCACCACCTGAAATTGTGTAAATATTTGAAAAGACGTAATTAGTAAGTAGTCAAAATCTGTTATAATGACATCGAAGGTACTACTCATATTTAGTTGTAAACACCGATAGTTGTAACAACCAGTGATGTTTTTGAGGTACAAAATATTTTTTATATTGAATGTGTAGGTACATATAAATTCTTAGGTATTATGAGGAAAAATATATTCATGTATGAAATCAAGGTATACTTATTTTGTTTATTTTAATTAAAACATATAATAAATAATAATCTTAATAGTGTTGTTGGTATATATCAATATAATTGTTTTGTATGCATAAAATCTGTGATTTTAGATTTTTGGAACGCTCCTGTCGTGCATACACATTTTTTAATTCACATTGGATTTTAATCAGAGTATCATCATAATCACCCGCCGTGGGGTACCGGCTTAGAATAGTACCCCCCCATGTCTTCCCGTGGGTGTCGTAAGAGTCGACTAAGGGATCACGTACCAGAAGGATGGGCAGCAGCGCCTTCTGAGGGTCGTATTTTATATACTGCGCTCGCCAACCCGCACGCCAAGCGTGGCGAGTATTGGCAAACCCCCCCCCTATGACAGTACAAAATAAAACCAGGCCCCCAGTCCCCGGCAGCTCCGCTAATGCTGGCTCCGGTAGCGGCCAGTGTAACGGTGGAGCAGGGGGTGCTAAGAATCTCCGGCAGATTCCCGGCTACCACTCCCTGAAAAAACGACCTCTGGCCCTGGTAACACACAATATAAGATCTTTGTTGGCAGACGAGAAGATCGTCGAACTGGAAGAAGAAATGAGTAAGTTACACTGGGATATCTTAGGGTTATGTGAAGTCCGTAGAGAGGGTGAGGACACCATAACTCTCAAATCCGGTAACTTGCTCTACTACCGGGAAGGCGACCAAAAGTCCCAAGGTGGTGTCGGATTTCTCGTTCGCAAGTCCCTCGCTAACAAAATCATCACCATCGACAGCGTTTCGAGCAGGGTGGCATACCTAATACTCAGAATATCAAGCAGATATTCGTTGAAGGTCATTCAGGTATATGCACCGACCTCGAAACTCGGAACCGATGAGGAGGTAGAGGCTATGTATGAGGACATTAGTAGGGCCATACATACCTCCAAGACCCATTACAATGTTGTTATGGGGGACTTTAACGCAAAGTTGGGCGAAAGAAGTGATGGAGAGTTGAGAGTGGGGCAATTTGGTTATGGACAACGGAACCCTAGGGGACAGAGGCTGGCCGACTTCATGGAGAAAGAGGGACTCTTTATGATGAACTCTTTCTTTCAGAAGCCGCCTCAAAGGAAATGGACCTGGTTGAGCCCCAACGGTTCCACAAGAAATGAGATCGATTTCATCATGACCACCAAGAAACAAATATTCAATGATGTCTCTGTGATCAACATGGTCAAAACCGGTAGTGATCACCGCATGGTAAGAGGCACATTGAATATTAATGTTAAACTTGAGAGGTCCCGTTTGATGAAATCCACGCTCCGACCTCAAAATGTCCATATCCAAAACCCCGAGAGCTTTCAACTTGAGTTATCCAATCGCTTTGCTTGCCTTGAGAACTTTGCGTCGGTGGACGAGACCAACAACAGGTTTGTAGAAACTGTCCACGAAGTGGGGTCTAAGTTCTTTAAGCCCCGCCGTACAAATAGACCTCAAAAACTCTCCAGCCATACCCTCCACCTCATGGCTGAACGACGCTCGTTGCAACTGCAATCATCCGATGATGCTGCGTCATATAGGCAGCTCAATAGACGAATATGGAAATCCTTGCGACACGACATCCGTACCTTTAGTACAAATCGTATTAAAGATACGATCGAACGGAGAAAAGGCTCCAAAGTGTTTGCAAGAGACAGGTCTATTGGGCAAAGCCAGATGACTAAGCTGAAGAGAGATGATGGCAGTATAGCGTCGACCAAAGCAGAGGTGCTTGGAGAGATCGAGAGGTTCTATGGACAGCTATACACTTCGGTCGCTAAACCTGTTGACAGCTTGGCCAAAGACCCAAGAGCCAAGCTGACCCGGCACTATACCGAAGACATCCCGGACATCAGCCTATACGAGATTAGGATGGCTCTGAAGCAGCTTAAAAACAACAAGGCACCGGGTGACGACGGAATCACATCAGAGCTTCTGAAAGCGGGTGGATCACCGATACTGAAAGTCCTTCAGAAGCTCTTTAATTCCGTTGTCCTCGAAGGGTCAACGCCGGAAGCATGGAACAGAAGCGTAGTGGTGTTGTTCTTTAAGAAGGGTGACAACACATTGCTTAAGAACTACAGACCCATTTCGCTTCTGAGCCATGTTTACAAGCTGTTTTCAAGAGTCATCGCGAATCGTCTCGAACGTAGGTTTGATGACTTCCAGCCTCCCGAACAAGCCGGTTTCCGAAAAGGCTACAGCACCATAGACCACATCCATACGCTGCGGCAAGTTATACAGAAGACCGAAGAGTATAACTTGCCCTTATGTTTAGCGTTTGTGGACTATGAGAAAGCCTTTGATTCGATCGAGACGTGGGCGGTGCTTGAGTCTCTCCAGCGGTGCCGTATTGACCATCGGTATATCGAAGTGCTGAAGTGTTTGTACAATAACGCCACTATGTCGGTCCGAGTACAAGAGCAAATTTCGAGGGCGATTCCATTGCAACGAGGCGTGAGACAGGGAGACGTTATTTCTCCGAAACTGTTCACTGCCGCATTGGAAGACGCCTTCAAGCTCTTGGAATGGCAAGGATTCGGCATCAACATCAACGGCGAGTACATCACTCACCTTCGGTTTGCCGACGATATTGTGGTCATGGCAGAATCCATGGAAGACCTCAGCACGATGCTCGAAGGCCTCAACAGAGTTTCCCTAAGGGTGGGCCTTAAAATGAACATGGACAAGACGAAAATTATGTCAAATGCCCATGTTGCGCCCGCCCCCATATCAATTGGGAACTCGACTCTCAAAGTTGTTGACCATTACATCTACCTAGGACATACAGTCCAATTAGGTAAGTCCAACTTTGAGAAAGAGGCCAATCGTCGAATCCAACTCGGCTGGGCAGCGTTCGGAAAGCTCCGAGACGTCTTCTCGTCCAAAATACCGCAATGCCTGAAAACGAGGGTCTTCGAACAATGTGTGTTACCAGTGATGACTTACGGAACTGAAACGTGGTCTCTGACTATAGGCCTTCTGAACAGGCTCAGAGTCGCACAACGAGCTATGGAGAGGGCTATGCTCGGGGTTTCTCTACGTGATCGAATCAGAAATGAGGAGATCCGTAGAAGAACGAAAGTCACCGACATAGCCCAGCGGATTAGCAAGTTGAAGTGGCAGTGGGCAGGGCATATAGTTCGAAGAACCGATGGCCGTTGGGGCCGAAAGGTTCTCGAATGGAGACCACGGACTGGCAAGCGCAGCATAGGACGGCCACCGACTAGGTGGACAGACGACCTGACTAAAATCGCAGGCAAGGGCTGGATGCGGGCCGCTTCCAACCGGTCCTTGTGGAAATCAATGGGGGAGGCCTTTGTCCAGCAGTGGACGTCCTATGGCTGAGATGATGATGATCATCATAATTTCGCTGCATGTGGAACTGTTCATTAAAGAGAACAATCTTTCATAATACACTAACAGCACTGAGATCATCATTAAAAATTCTAAGAAATATGCTAAAAGTTTAACGATTAACTGAACAATATGTCTTGGTGCGTCTTGTATACATGTTCTACAGATAAGTAACAGACTAGAGAGATATGAAGAAGCGGACCTTGGCTGACATAATTTACTTTTACGAATAGCCATTGACCATTACACTTTCCTATTCAAGTTCTCCGAAAAGATTAGTCGAAAGTATGTTGTAAAAAGCAATGTTTTTGATAAGGCAGTCATATAGCATTCAGCTGGGACCTTTGTTCTAGGTTAATATAACCTCCATGTTGTTCTAAATGATGTTGCCATAAACGGGTGTGACTGTGTATATACAGTCGTGGTCAACTAATTAGGGACATTCAAGATAGTGAAGGGCTATAACCGGTTATGTACATATAAATATAAAACCCTATTGATTTCTCAGCACCTATTATTTGCATAATGTGGTCCGATTATTATGCTATAAATGGCTGTAAATAAAAGATTAAATAAATAGAAAAAGTATTTGATATCAAAGATTAAACATGTATTAAATATTAAGGTACAATTCTGTAGTGGACATTTAATTAAGGACAGTAAAGTATAATGAAAAATACAGTTAAACAAAACTTATAATCTGCAGTGTTATAATATCTTTAACAGCTCTATTTTATTACGTGTAAAATCAGTACCCAGTAGCAAAACCTTTGTTAGTAATTACCGCTTGACACCGATGTGGCATAGACATTATCAGTTTCTGACATGTTTTGACAGGAATGTTTACCCATGCCTCACAAAAAGCTTCATGAAGTTCATCCAAATTTGTATTACGATAAGTGGCAACTTTTTTCTTGATTTCGTGCCAAAGGTGCTCAATTGGGTTGAGGTCCGGGCTATTTGCTGGCCAATCTAGCACCGATACAGACTGACTGGTAAGAAACGACTTGACTGAATGGGCGGTATGTTTCGGGTCGTTATCCTGCTGAAACGTCCATATAATAGGGAGATGCTCCTCAGCATAGGGAAGCATAGTTTCTTCCAATATTGCCTTGTATTGATGTTGGTCTAAGTTACCCTGAACTTTCCTCACAGGTCCCACTCCACGTCCAGAAAATGAACCCCACATTTTTATGTTTCCACCGCCATGTTTCACCTGTTTTTTTGTGAATCTTGGATTCATTTCCGCTTTTACAGGACGCCGTACATATTGCCTTCCATCTGAAGAAATCAAATTAACCTTGGTCTCATCAGAGAAAAGTACATGTTGCCATTGGGCGTAGGTCCAATGGCCATATTTACGTGCAAACGCCAAACGAGCATTTCTATGTTCTTTCTTCAACAACGGTACTTTGCGAGCCACTCTTCCGAACAACCCTGCTTCTACCAAACGTCGTCGAACGGTCCTCGCAGATACACCGGCTCTTTCGTTTGCCCCAAACACTTCGTGTTTCATTAAAATAGAGCCTAGAAACGGATCTTTCTTAGCTAACCTGGTTATCATTCTATCTTCTTGCGGAGTCGTTTTTCTCGATCTTTTTGTTCTGGACACATTTAAAGCTGTGTTATAGCGCTTGAAATGTTGCACTGCATTGCATACCATAGTTTTTGAACAATTTAAATGTTGTGCTATCCTTCGGTATGACCAACCACGCTCGACAAACTTCATGATAATTTTTCGTAGTGTTGGAACGCAGCTTTTATTTTTGCCCATTTTTCTTCAAAATAATTATCAAAACTTAAAATAAAAAATCTGGATTGCCGCCAAAACGTCCACGAAACAATAAGAAAAGAAACAAAAAAATATTAAAATTCCAATTTTGAAATTAGAACGCAATACCTCAGTGTCCCTAATTAAATGGCCAGCCAGCATTCTTTGAACAAATAGCACTATGATAATTTATCAGCTATACTGTAAAGAGGTTTAATATTTAAGAAGTTGTTATTGTTTGTATAATAGCGCACATAAATGACTAATTACACTTACATGTAAAAGATATGGAATATTGTTAAGACTCGTTGGAAAATAAAAAAATAATTCACAATTTGGCTTAACTAGAGATTGTCCCTAATTAGTTGACCACGACTGTATATATATATATTTTGTCCTGTTATCATTTTATATATATCTATGCAGTGTGCAGTAAATGGACTAAATAAATCACCTACGAAGTTTAAACTAATCTGTGGTGTGACATCCCCAAGAGTCTATTGAACAGATTATTCTATTCTGATGTAGGTACCATTGACCACAATGTGGGTGTAGGTATTATGTACTCAAGGAACAGACACAAAAAAAAATCTACTCACTATATATACACTATACTCATTTTGCATGTAGTTTAAGATTCAGAAAAATATCTATACAAAAAGCGACACAAATCTGTGAATTTTCAATGAGACCAAGAGTCGGCTACTCTGACTCATTCTATTGTAATGAACCTTATCAATAACAATGGGCACTTTTCTAACTAGTGACAATTGGTTTATGAATAAGGTTTGTACTGTCATGCTAATGAAAAATAATGTTATTACAGTACAAGTTGTACAGTTTAATCAAGTAGTCATACAATGTAAAATAAGAGCAATATCTTACCAAAACTCTGTTGTCCACTTTATCTCCCCTGGATTCCATGCGAATAAGTGACTTGTATAAAATTTTAACGCTTTTGCCAAGTACATTGCCGATGCTATCTAAAAATGGTACCAAATATTTATCAAAAACTATCTATCCGAAAACCTGAACATAATTAACTAAAGTACCTCATAACAAATTAAGAAGTTAGAATATCAAAAATATGCGTAGTTCATATCGCTGTAGTCTATCCAAATATATGCTGTGCTCACCACTAAGTTCCGAAGAAATTTGCGATTTTAGCGACATTTTTGCAATCTTTTTCAGAGTCATTACTTCCCAATTGTAAATATTTTCAAGCCTCTAAAAATACATGTACATTGAACATAGCACTGTTAAATAGAAAAAATAACGGGATCAACATTTAAATGGAACTTTAAATTGATCTAGGTAGGAAATGTTGTAATTCAGTAAATTGTAATTGATCAGATTTACAAAACAAACTATAGTCTATGGACTATTAAATTCTACACTACAACATAGATCAGATAAAATACATACTAGTACAGTTCTACAGATAGTGAAAAACACCACACAGTCGCGTACCGTAACGACACATCCTACGGCCATAGAACAGATAGAATACAGAAAACAAAAGGAAATACCCTTGGATTTTTAAACTTCGTGTATAACCTACAAAAGTAGGTACAAACTGAATGTGCATTACAGTATCCCGCCCCTAAAAATGGCGGCTATGACTAGGGTTACAACGAAAAGATACATTTACACATCTTCCTGAGACACATGTTAGGGCTGGCGCCGCGGCTTACTCGGCGGAGCAATTGAAACGGAGAAAATATGCTAACCTAGGTAGTGGTTACATATTTGAACCGTTTGGGGTCGAGACATTGGGCCCGTGGGGACCTGGAGCTCATCGGATTTTCCAAAATTTATCAGAGCGTTTGGTCGATGTGACGCGTGACCAAAATGCTGGCACATATTTAGCTCAACGAATCAGCATTGCAATCAACGTAGCAATGCTGATAGCATTCTGGGCACGCTGCGAGCCGGCAGCGGGTTAGAACATTTGAGTTATCTCTAGGCTACCAATAGCTAGTGGATTGCTCAAATGTTATTGTAGTAGCTGCAGTATTGTAATTAGTTATTAGTGTTTTATTTTAATAAAGGCATTATATACGAAAAGTGTCGATATCGATTTTACATCTTATCATCCTATTTGAATGCTGCTAGCATTCTGGGCACGCTGCCAGCCGGTAGCGGATTGGAACATCTGAGTTATCTATAGGCTACCAATAGCTAGTGGATTGCTCAAATGTTATTGTAGTAGCTGCAGTATTGTAATTAGTTATTAGTGTTATATTTTAATAAAAGCATCCAGTGTTGTTTACTAACTATCATAAATAATATATATATATAATATATAATGTATAATATATATATATAATTTAATTGGATGATCGCAGAATGCTAAATTCGAGTCTTAAACCCACGACCTGCTCTGTAGCAATATTTTTAATAAACTCTCTGTCGCTGATTATGTTATTTTTTACTGCTACTTAGGGGATGTTACTCCCTATCCAGAGCTTCTCTTGAGAAACGCGACAGCGAAAAGTGAAGCTTGTGCGGAAATCTTCTTCCGCCTGACCTGGATCTAAAAACACAGTGGCAAAATCAATATTTCAGTCAGGTCATTTTCACAACTAAAATTTGGAGATTAAAAATCAATGCTTTAGAGAGCAAAAGAGATTTATAATAATTTTGAAAAGTATAGCAGCCAGGGTCGGTGCTGCTATAATGTAATGCTCTAATATGGCCAAAAAAGTTTTGTAGAGGATCTTGATTAAGATTTCTAGTATAGAAATACTGGACGTCAGATCCCTGTAATCAGTCCCGATATCAATAAACCTTGTCAAAGTCGTTAACCATTTTTAATACAAGTCACTCGTTTGTTCATTAAATTACTTATTTGATGCGCATGTATACTATATAATTCCTACTCATACTAGAGAATATGTATTTTACTGATAAGTAAAATACATATTCTCTAAGACATTAATTGCCTCTCACCAAAATATACCATGTTTACGTACACCTGTTTTATCCAGTTTAGCTGGGCCTCTCATCTTCCCTGGCGCTGCCCCTCCACGAGTCCCGTTCATGCTGACAGCTTGTCGAAGAACAGCACCGCCTCTGCAGTATTCTTCAACGTAGGGCACACCAAGGTCTCATCTGCATGATTTTGTAGGAAAACTTAATATCTTATAAGTTCAAAATTACGTTTGTTTGTCAGTGGAGTTCCAAACCATGAAGAATGCCCAGGCCATATTCATTGCCAATCAGGCGGTCGTGAGTTCAAATCCTACCTCAGACTCGATCGGTGAAGCTAAAAGGAAGGAAATCCGCATAATGGTGGTAGGGAAATACAGGAAAATTAAAGGGGGGCGGGGAACAAATATTTTGCTCACTGAGATACTATTACTACGTATAGAAATGACAACGTATACTATGGTTTTGAGTCATGAGTTGCGGTACAAAAGCGGGTGAAACCGCAGGGCGTCAGGGTAGTCAACTATAAAGTATAAAATAAGAATAAATTTTGAATTATAAAAAAATGTTATAAGCATAATGATTCGTAAAATCATTTAAATATTATAACGATATATATATTTATGCCATACTAGCTGCGCCCCGCGGTTGTACCCGCGTGGTGATAAAAACTGTGATGATGAGAATACACCTATGTGCTAATCCAGGGTATATACTATCTCCATACCAAATTTCATCGAAATCGGTGTAGCCGTTTCAGCGTGAAGAAATCTCTCTATTTAATTGTCACAAACTAAATAGAGTTAGTGCTGGTACTGTCTAGTTAGGCGACTAATTATTGTCTTAGCGTTAAAGCAGATTTGTGTTACATTTAACAATTAAAAGCGTTCTACTGCTTTGTGTTTATACTGTCTTGTTGGACGACTAAGTATTGTTTATAAGCGCTGCAGCGGACTTTAGTTCAAACTCTTGCAAAATGGAGCATTAATAAAATTAATATTAATTAATTAATTAACATTAGCTTATGATAGCTCCTCTATACATAGTAATAGAACCTCAGTATTTTTGATTTATCTTGTGCACACGGTGTTTCGGCAGTTTTAGCTTTAGCACTCTCTTGTCTTTTTCCACAGTAAGATCACGCCTGTTGACATATTTCTCTGTCTGGAGGCGTGTTCGAGATAGACAAGTAGCGTTTTTAGCAGTGTATTACTGAACAAGCGTTTGATTTGGGAATGTGGCAAAAACGATCTTTCCCAAATCGAACGACACATACACGTGATTTATACGAGAGCTGTCAAGTACGACGATTTATTTTATTACTCATGACTTAAAAATGTTTCAATACGTATATTATTAGTTTGAACCTTAATGAAAATTAAATTTTCGCAATGGAAATAGAAATAAAACATTACACTTTTTCGCGAAACGTAATCGTTTTAGACTGTTCCATGGCCCATCTCGGCACCGTAGGCTTGCCATGCTGTGCAGCTGTAAGCAAAGCAAACGTAGGGCCCCGATTTTACTGTTCACCCTGGCTGGGCTACTGTTCACACTATCTGTGGTAGATTTCAAAGAGAACTGATATTAATTTGTTATTTTGTTTTGGTTCAGTTCAGTCAGCCCTTCTGTAAATTGGGTAGCAATAAAAATAATTATCGTTAATTCTTAGACATTGATTGACAAGTGAATTTTATTATATTACCATGAATAAAAACTATGAAAGATGTACTCATTGTAACCGTCGCAAATGGCTTGCTACAGGTTGTCTTCGAAAATGGATAAAACCTGCTGCATTGGAATGTAAACATTTGCAACGAAACATCGATAACAAAAGGGACTTTGGTAGTACAGATTTGGTTAATGGAGTATTTTTAACTGACCGCAAGCCCCCTGTGAACACTAATAAGTTCGTTAAGTTCTGGAAAAACAAATTGTTCGTAACTGGCAGCGTCAGATCACTGCAGATATATTTCAGCAATAAAAATACTGAAAGTGAATACTTATGCAACTTGAATAAGGATTGCGACCCTACTACGTCGTGTGATAAAAGGAGCGTTACTGCCACTGGATATGGATACAAGAAAGATGCCAATGAGATGCTTAAACAGTCAGCAAAATGTCTTCATTCTGATGGTCACTTGGTTTTGCGCGGTCACCATCACCATGCCTCTATTGAAACTTGTGCAATCTACTGTCAACTTTACAAGTAAATGATTTCTGACAACAGATGTAAATACATATTATTTTTGTAATTAGTTTTAAATTCTTTAATCCACTCACTGATTTCAGACATGGCTGGTACTGGGGCAGCATAACCTCAAGTGAGGCAGAGGAACTGTTAGCAGGTCAACATGACAATGTGTTTCTTGTCAGAGATTCTAATGATTCCCGTCACATACTCTGTGTCTCATTTAGATGTGTTGGGCGCACCTTACATGCTAGGCTGAGGCATGCTAATGGTCTTTTTTCATTAAATAATGAGACGTTTGTTCCTGCTAATAGAATATCAGAACACTGTTCAGCTGTGGATGTCAAATCTAATCTATTTGAGATGCCTGTCAAATTAGCGAGACCATTAAACAGGTTATTTATTGCATTCCATGTGTATTAATATTATTTAATAACCCAAAGCAGCTGTAAATTTTATTTTGTTGGTTTCAGATTTGCTAAGCTGGATTCTCTTCAAATGATTTGCAGATTTGTCATACGCCAAACGGTATCAGCAAGTGTTTGGACTAAACTTCCTCTACCCCCAAATATGATCAAATATGTTACAACTGGCAGTGACTATATAATACCCTCATAGCCTGTGACTGACTTAATGTGCCTTGTGCTTTGCATTATCAATATTGTAAGTTTATTGTACCAAGATTATTTTATTTCTAACTAAATTATGTCAATTGTTTACAAATTTTATAAACAAAACATATTTTAATAAAAAATAAACCTAACATATTTCTTGTTCTTTCAAGACTACTGATTGTACATACTTGTACAATCATGACATGGTTTCTCATGCATAATGCCAATTTATTAAGAAATGTGTTAATTTTTCAGAATATTCTACTTTATCTTTGTCATTCTTAATTTTCTATAGCATTGAAAATTAAAATGTAAAAAAAATAGAAGTTGTTAGACATTGCAGATATTTATTTCATTAGAAACTAATTTTCACAGCTTGACTACAATACTTTAGTGGCTTTATGACTTCATTCTTGATCACTTCAGTGGATTCATCCCAAGAATATTCTTGGCCTGTGAAAAGGAATATTAATTAGATACACCTCTAACATCAGAACTTACCCTTTAAATAATTGTTAAATTCAATAATATGTTTCTCTGCAGTGAGCGCTATTTGTCATGTGCTTGTCCTGCTTCTTACATATTACTTAATTACTTGAGTACATACCGTAACAAAAGCAGCACTTAATGTTTGTGGTGCTGCAGCCACAGGGTTCAAATTTAAAGCCATTTGCACCAGTTGAGCATCTCTTATTCTTGAAAAGACAAACTTTCTTGTAGCAGTATTGCCTTCGCTGCTGTCTGTGATGTAAAATAGCTCAGCTGTTTTGTAAATACCGGCCAGACCTACTCGGCGAATATACCAGTTGAACTGAAAATATATTCATGAGTTATATTCAACAATCAATAAGATTTTAATATAAGTAATAATGTAAATAGTAGTAACACAAGTATTATATTGGTACTGGGAAGACTTCATGTATATATTTAAATTAATAAACTTTACATTAAATTAGGTAATTCACAAGAACATCCATCATATAGTGGCTGGACAGACAAGCACCACCAGACATCAAAGAAAATGGGCTGAACAGAAAAAGCCTAGGGACAGAAAATAGCCACTCACCATGTACCAAGTCAGTAAGTATATCAATTAATAGGTAACATATACCTGGCAGCTGTGGAGTCGTGTTGTTACAAATGTTTATATACTTACATCTACACTTCTATCTCCAGAGTGGTAGCAAATATCATCGACAAGTGATAGTAATGTGGCCAAACAGTTTGGAACATTGTTAGGTATAGTTTGAATAGCCATTGCTTTAGGCCAAGTGCTCCTAAAAACATTAATTAATTTACACAAATGGATGATGGTAAAGTTTTACATGTTACTTCATAAGAAACAGCACCAAATGATATTTTTCATTGGCCTTTGTATAGGTACATATAATAATATACAAATTTCCTTTGCAATTAAGACTATTGACAAAGTGCAAGAAAGAGTAATGATTGCTACTTTATAATAATTATTACATAAAACAACATCTAGTAATTTATTGTGTGATATTGGAAAGGTACATATCTCTTTTGAAACTAACTTGTATGGCTCAATCATGAGCAATCTAGTCACAATTGCGTTTTCAACAAATTTAGCTGGCACTTTTGCTCCGCTTATGTCTTCTTTTGGCCACTGAAATCACAAAAAATATTTTAATGTAAGTATGTATAAGAATTTATTAATAACTAGCTGCGGCCCGCGGTTTTACCCGCATGGTGATGAAAAATGATGAAAATAAACTTATGTGCGAATTCAGGGTATAAGCTATGTCCATACTATATTTCATCCAAATCCACCCAGCCATTTAGGCGTGAAAGAGTAACAAACATCCATACAAACTTCCGAGTTTATAACATTAGTATGATATGACAATAATCTATAGTATTATTTAAACTTACTGTTTTCATCTGTTCTACCAATTGCTCATTGCATTTAATGTTGAAATAATGAACTAGATCACCCCCTCCATTGGGAAACAAGCCATGCGTTATGGTTGGGTATCCAGCAGCCTTTGCACCAGCACTAAGGGACTCTACTGACCATCCATTTTTTGGAACAAGCCCTAGAGCTTTCTCCAATATGCAATTCTTAACATTCTCCTCATACTGTTGATCTTCATGCTCTTGTGAAGCATTTGTTGCAGGGCCCTTCAAATCTTGATCAGTAATAATTTGAGAATAGCTCCTAATTATTCTTTGGGTATTATTGCGTGGAGGAACAGATGATAAAGGTAAGGCTACTCTACGGCTAGCCTTTAGAACTGTAGACAAAATGAAAAGTTTTTATTTTAGGTATGCAAATTAAGTGTAAATAAACATAGTTGTAAAGTGTAGATTAGTATTTTAGGTTGGGCTAACAACAAATAAAACTTCTTTTTGCATCTATACTTATATTAAACATATTTAAATTCACTAATGATTATGTCTTAAACATTTTGGGGTTATACTTATTCTAATTAAATAACATGGACTCAAATAATAAAATTAACAGTGTATCAATACACATTCAAACTCCTCTTTTTTATTACTGGATCATAATCTAATGGAATCATACCATAGTTTATACACTTTATACCAATAAAACATCCAATAAAATCACAACTTATGGAATTATATGATTTTATGCAGGAGCATGGTTTGGATCATCTTGCCTATCTGCTACTACTGGAGGTTTTATACATTCATTAAGTCGAGCCAAAAGACCTTCCATCAGGTGGAATGCATTTAAAGCAGACTCTATTATCTCCTTTTTCTTTTCAGCTGGAATAGAGTCTAAGACATTTCCAACTACAGTCAAAGTAACACAATCCTTATGTTTCCCTTCCATGACATCCTTCAGTTTCAGCTCATAGTGAGCTTTGGACATCTTGAGTGCTGTTTTTAAGACATCTAAATATTCCTTCTCAATGGTTTGCGTCATGTTCTTTATGCCAGTCAAATTTTTTTGGTCTTTCAAAATCAGGAATCGCAAGAAATTCAAAGCTGTTATAATTTGATCAGCTAGCTCCATCAGATCTGATTCTGCTCCATGTGGCAAATGGCAGATTTTTTTTATTATGGCAGTTAAATGGACCCCAGAGAAACATTCATTTAGTACAGGTTCATTGAATGACTCTATTAGAGCCTTTTTGTATAATGTAATTGCAAATCCTATCATACCAGAATGGTTTGATGATTCAATCAAGTACTTTATTAATGCACATCTTCCTTTATAGTTAAATTTGTTAATATGTGCTTCAATGCAACTAACTGCATGTTTTCTTAAATTCTGGTAGTTACAATAAATAGCAACATTTACCAACCTTTTGCACATATCATAATGAATAGATGATTGGAGCAGCTCATGTGTTGTGTTTGTACCTAAACGGCTATTCACAGCTTGGTACAGAGCTAGTCCTTTGCTCAATGGACCATACTCAGTATACCTCAGCAGATGGTTAACAGCCAACATCAAAGAGTGGATAACATATTCACTGCTGTACACTTGTGGTAGTGCTGAATCTGGTATCTCAAAGTGTCCTGAACAAGCTACATAGAAATAACCTACATATGTAGTCATATTCATTCTTTCACTATGTTCAAAGGGGGCTAGTTGATCACTTCCATCTGAATATCTTAGTCTTTGTTTCTCTTTCTTCTCCAAGTATGGTAAAAATTTGAATACATCTCTTTCTATTTTACACAAGTCCTGGATAATTGTTTGGCAGGCCTGCCTTGCTTCACTTTTGGCATTTGCATTTGGATCCACATCAATAAATATCATAGGCTTGCCCAAAAGACAAATAAGAAAGTCTATAACAATTTGTTTTGCATTGATTTTAGTAAATCGTTCAGTAGCTAAAACCTCGTCAATAAATGGCTGGTAAAATGGTATTAACATAGTATAAACTTTTGTTACCCTCCTTACATTTGGGTCACTATCTATCAACTTACGTTCTTCTCCTTCTAGAGGATGTTCTGACATTTTTATCTTTTCGACATAATTTGTTATGGATAACATGCACCACTCTAGTGATCTCTTCTTATTTAATGGCTTCACTGCCAGTTTTTTCAAAAGCTGTTGGAGAACAGGTAAGACCATTCCAAACTGTGCATCATTTTTGGAGAGTTCTAATCGCTCTATGAATTCAAGAAACGCATCGTCAGGAGAGCACTTTTCTTGTATAAAGGATAGTATCTGCTCACATGCGCCATACAGAGATGGCTTTATGACAATGGTATTGTTTTCAATTTTTCCAAGTGCTGTGGATAAAACATCCCAGCAATAGTCACTAAAACGTTCTTTACGTTTTTCATCTTGAAGTGCGCTTAGAGCATCTTTGTAATTTCCCGAATCCAGCGATGATGATATGAAGTTGACAATACCGACATTGTCTCCCATGGTGTTAGATTAAAAAGTGAAATGTTATCCACTGAACTCTGAAATTGAATTTCACCCAAGTTGTAATAATGAAACTAACTGCGTAAAGTTTTAACTTCAACGTTAACTTTTCCTTCGAATGTAAACTCAGAAAAATAGAGTAGGTACTCGAATCAATGCAATGACCGGTAGAGGTACTTACAAAAAATCCTCGGTAATTTGCTCATATCTAAACACTATGACTATCGAATCCACTACTGCTTGTTAGTTTACATATAAATAAGAACGGCGAAATGCAGAAATAATTGAATCAGCAATTTATATCATTTTCAAGTTCACAATTCAGAATGATATGAGAGATGAGATGAGCATGAGTGAGTGAGTAGTATGTCAAAAAATAATCGATTTAAAAAAAAACTATTATTATCTTCTTTTTATCGATTTTTATAGTAATATTAATCGATTTTTAGTAAATTGATTATATAATTACGTTATATTATTAAATCGATTTTCAGAAACAGCTCGTATCTATGCGATGGATGAAAAAAACGCAGTAAGTTTCAATTTTATAAACAGCGCCATCTATGCGTTGGATGAAAAACCTCGAATTCAAACCATACGTATAAGTTGATTAAATAAATACGGCGCCATCTGTAGGCATGTATGTTGCGTGTAAAGTAGTTTCAATGTAGTAGTGAGTGAGATAAAGTCGTTGCCGTTGTTGGTAAGCAATAGAAATGTCTTCTAACCGTAAAACACCTAAAAGCGGCTAGCGAAAGTATTTTGTAACGAAGAGTAATAATACTACAGCAAAATGAAAGTACTGTTCGAAAGAATTAAAACTTGAGAAAAAGAATGCTATTTAGTTCCCTAATTTCTTACCTTGAAATTTTAAAGGAATATTCCTATAATCTATTAATCAAATATAAATCATAAATATGAATAAGTAGTATAATAAATATTTATAAAAAAATAACTATAATTAATAATTAAATATAAATCTATTAGTCTTTGATTTTTAGTTTTGAATTGGTTACTTTTTTTATTCATATAATTTTATTTGATTTTTAATCTGGTAAATTGTTAATATGAATCTCTGAGGTTTATTTGGAATATGAAAAGCATGTACTTTTAAATACTACAAAAAAATCTATTTTCTTGCAAAAATCGATTATTAATTATTTACTAAAACCGATTTTTGATAATACAATTAATTTTGAATAAAGATTTTTATCAATCGATATACGATTTTTATTTATTCGATTCTTTTCTATTATTCTCACATCCCTATAGTAATTGAGCACACAGAACTAGACAACACTTGCTTTAACAGTGTTCACAACCTGATTCAGGCAGCTAACGTACGAGGGCCGAGGAGCAAAACTGTCCTAATGTGGATTAAAATTATCGTACGTTGAAAATTCAGTGTTTTTTTTTTCTATTATGTTACTATTTTTAACCGACTTCAAAAAATGGAGGAGGTTCTTAATTCGACTCGTTTTTTTAAAAAAATGTTTTGTACTTCAGATCTTTCGATTGGGTGAACCGATTTTGATCTTTCTTTTTTTATTTGAAAGCTGGTGCCTTCCATGTAGTCCCATAGTCGAAGTTGGTACCATGAGCACAATATTTGGATAATAGTTACTTTTGAACTATCATGGTACCGACTACAACAAGCTATTTCATACTTTTGAGTGTTGAAGTCGGTTCAATTTTTTGGAAAATTTTTTCTTTAATGAAATATGATTTGCCGCATTTTAACTTTAATACCATTCCAAGCCTTATTATTGAGAGCAGGTATCTTGACTTCCAGAGAGAACACGCTTGTTTGTACCCCCTTTTCGACAGCGTTGACGTAGCTTCCGCTCCGTTTTAGTTCCCCCACTATTACACAGAGCCATGGATTTATATAGTTATAGGCAGGAAGCTGATGTTATAGGTATACGTTCGTGCACAGAGCTCAGCAGCCAGGCGCCGGTGGCGCTCTAGCTTCCACAAACTAGATAGAGATACCTACGGTTTCTAGCTTCCAAAGAGACTACAATACTACGTACGGCTAGCTTCATTGGCGTTCTTCGACTAGTCTGAGTAACACGCGTTTAGTTAAAAGAAAATTCTGGCCCGGTCTAGGTGTATAAAATCAAGTTCGATGTGAATTATCTGGATCGTTGCGTGCTGAATATTGCCGAAGGAGGAAAGATAAGGATTTAGCTGTTCCGAGATGAAATGAGTACTGATAGTGTTGACGCTCGTAAGGGAATTGGAACGGATTGTGTGTGTGAAAGCGCGTGGATGCTATACAAATACAAAAAAGTCGTTTGTGCATTTTAGAATGACCTTAAGCACGCTATTTGTGCTCAGTGCTTAAAGCGCAAAAAGAAACGCACCCCAGGAAGGTTTACAACATGTGCTGTGTTTACACACCGGAACACCGGGTATGTTCCGGTCTGCAAACTATAGAATTTCAAAATTTTAAAAATCTCATTTTATAGATATTAATTTGCCCTTTCGACCTACGTTAATTATTTTATTTGCCCTTCTTTCGTTTTCCCAAGAAAAATCGAAATAGAATTTCCTATTTTCCTGTATTTCAAATAGTCATATCTCTTTGAAAAATGATTATTGTTTGCTCCACCGGGCATAAAAAAATTTCCCTTGAGCTACTTTAATTTGCCCTTGTGCAAATTTGCAAAAATTTTCAATAATTAACTAATAAACAATAAAAAACGGTCGTCGAGTCGCATTTCCAAGCGAATTTTTTGCGCATTGCGCATGCGCGACAGAATAAAGGTGATACCATCGAAATAATAAGTACAACTGTAAGGTGCACTGTGCTGAAAAAACGAGCCGAAAGAGATAGTTAGCACGGAGTCATTTCGTCCCACTCTATTAGATGTTCTACAATATGACCATAACCTGAGCAACTATTGAGACATCTGTGGAGTCATTAACAATATAGGACGTCCAAGGTTGGACATTCGCCTCCCCCCATTGAATTCTACAAGGACTGGTAGGAATATTTAGATAGGGCAATTTTTTTATGCCTGGTGGAGTAAACAATAATCATTTTTCAAAGAGATATGACTATTTAAAATACAGGAAAATGGGAAATTCTATGGCGATTTTTCTTGGGAAAACGAAAGAAGGGCAAATAAAATAATTAACGTAGGTCGAAAGGGCAAATTAAGATCTATAAAATGGGATTTTTTTAATTTTGAAATTCTAAAGTTTGCAGGCTGGAACATATCCGGTTTTAATAACACCTTCCTGCTGCAAACGGAGTGATTACGTACTCAATGATGATTGATTATATATAAACTCATTGGTTTGTGTGCACAGACAGAAGTCATATGGTGCGTCGCTTATTGCACTCACTAAGCATACGTCGTAGTAAGTATTTAGCTGTTCCGAGATCACTTTGGTACTGACAGTGCTGACGCTCATAAGCAAATTGGAACGGATTGTATGTATGAAAGCGTGCGAATGCTATAAATGCCACTTCGCATTAAATTCATATTACTTAAATAATTTTCTTTGGTACTCCACGGGCACTATATGGGTCATTATTCCTGAAAGTTTCAATTGCGTTCTTAATGTTTTGAGTAGGAATTACCAATTTTTCGATATATTCTCGAAATGACAGTCAGATATTTGACAACGCGCACACTGCTCTACCTCGTAGTCGTGAGCGCTCGAAGCAGAGGACGATGACGTCATATAAATTTTGTGTTCAGCTGTCATCATTTCAGAATGATGCACGCTATTTGTGCTCAAAGCGTATAAAGCGCAAATAGAAACGCACTTTTATTTACTCTATTATTTATTTGTCACGATTTTTTTTATTAGAGGGCGGTAAATAATTAGTTACTCCTACATATTTTTCGCTGTTAATAATGGCTTCAAAGCAGAAAAACATTTTCACGCGAAGTAAACCTCTTATGAAAATTTATAGCGGTCTTGACGACGAAGGAAAAGAGGTAATAAGTTCGGCTCTGCTATAAAATTAAAATTTAATCTTCCCGAAATGTGGGGACTACCTATAGCGTCAGTTTATTTCTGAAATCATTAATTATAGGTAGAAGTACGTGAAGATGCGGAACAGCTCGTAAAATGGCATGACATTTCCGATGCTTTGGTCGCTGCCGGCTACTATCGCGCTCATCTACAGGGCCTCTCGGCGTTTGACAAGATCGTAGGAGGATTAACCTGGTGCATAGAACTTTGTGATATAGACGTGGACGTCAGCTTGCTATTTGAGGAGAACCTTACTATTGGGAAGAAAATGTAAGATATAATAATTTTACTGCTCTTGAGTACTCAACTAGTCAATATGACCAAACGTAGTATTGAGGAGATATGAGCTTGAATTTAAATTGAGTTACAAAGTAATAGCAGATTCGACGTTCAGACAGACATATGAATTAAAATCTTGATCTCAGTTATGTTGGTTGTAACACCCCTGTCAGGTTTACGCGAAAATATTTTCAACAATGTTTAGGGTTTTGTTAAAAGGTGCATGTTGGGCTCTCACAAGAGAAACCACTTCCTTTTCTTTTCAGATCACTTACAGAAAAAATAGTAAAGGTTCTCCCATCAATAAAATGTCCATATATAATAGAACCACATCAGATACAAGGCCTAGACTTTATTAATATATTTCCACTAATACAGTGGCTCATAAAGTATTCAAGTGAGTTTCGTGAAGCTAAAGAGGATGAGTTAAGAAAGTTTGCAGTCATGCAATATGATAAAAGTCACATATTTGAATCGGACAGAGAAAAATTCCTTCAAAAAGATAAGCTGTTGAAAAATTTAGCTGGTGTGCAGGTAATTTTAAATTTTTGCATGTAACACATTTACAATATTTGCATATTTCGCAATAAACATTCAATGAGTTCTAAAACACTATTTCATCATCATCGTCATCATCTCAGCCATAGGACGTCCACTGCTGGACATAGGTCTCCCCCATTGACTTCCACAAGGATCGGTTGGAAGTGGCTACACTATTTAATTAATCTATAATAATAGTGTAAACAGGAAAGATTTGTTTGTTTGCATTGAATAGGCTCTTACATTACTAAACCGATATGAAAAAATATTTCACTGTTGGGAAGCTACACTATCCCCAGGTGACGTATGCTTTTTCTTTATTTTTTTTTATTTCAGTTATAGGCGAGTAGCATTATGCTGATGTGCCTATATCACACTGTGTCAAAATTTTATTTAGGCAGTCCCAATAATGTCCACAGTATTACAGTCTTCCAGTGGAAGTACATTCCACTGGTGCACTGATCACAGGTTAGTAAAAAACCTTTAGTTTTTTACTTTTCTGCAGCCAGCCATCAAGCCGGTTTTTAAAGTTGTTGACTGACGTAGCACTGACCACTTTATTGGGCAACCTGTTGCAGTTGTGAACTACTCTGTTGCTGAGGATATGATGCCCTGTATTTGTGTTGGCAGGATCTCTGAATTCTTTGGTTGTGTCCTCTGCTATGCTTGCAACGATTACAGCGTTCAAACCAATTGCCAAATCAGGAAGGTTGTAGTGTCCATTTTTTGTGTTCTTTTTTGGTGTTCAATAAAAAGTATTTGATTCATTGATTGATTATTCAATCATTTTTAAAGTTCATATTTGGAAACTATAACACAGTTTTTCAGCATAGAAATCATGGAATTACATTTTTACACAAAAACCACTATTAAACCAATTTTGTATGATTCAATGGGTAAACTGATGCATTCAATATTTAGTAGCAAACAACGCTGGAACTGCTTGAACAGGAGGATGTTACCATCCAAAGGCAGTTCCAAGAAAAGAGATTCAAATTCCAATGCAAGAGTGCTCTTGCAATGTGCGCCTCGCGGTTTTACCCATGTGGATTACGGTTTTTTTATATACTGTATAGATCCACGTTTGATCACTATCTCACTTGATGGTCAGTGACGATGTGGCCGAAGATGTTATCACGCTAGATCGACAATACTCACTGGCTCTCAAGGACTGCTGCCTGAACACACTATGTGTTTGGTGACAGTAAAAAGGTTTTCCCGCTACATCAGTTTTTCCACGGATATCATACATTTTACCGGGATAAAAAGTAGCCTATGTGCTATTCCAGACTAAAATTTATATCTATATTCTATTACAGCTACTATTACTACTATTATAGCTAAATTTCATCCAGATCCGTTCAGCCATTCTGGAGTGATTGACGAACAAACATCCATCCATCCATCCAAACTTTTACATTTATAATATTAGTGGGATTGTTATCTTGCAGAATCTCTATAAGCCATGCAGAGTACGCAAAAGGAAGGGTGGACTGCCTGCCACTGAATTGGAACAAGTGAATGCAACACTTTCTGAATATGATCAGAGAACACTGCTGTGTGTTTCCACTAACAAGAAAGAGTCTAAGAAAGATGAAGGGCTTGACTTCCTGGTAAGAAAAGGAAATATTCAATTTGGCACCTGTATGTTGATGATTATTTAATAATATCAATGAATAATTATCTGAACGCTTGCCTTGCAGTATGACTATGAAAAGACACTCGCTGATCCATCCAAAATCACTACTGAAGTAAGTATGAACTATACAGTATTAATACATTACTTTAGGTTTCGAGTGTTGCTGTGTTGCAAAAAGTTGCTGGTAGATCCAGAATTTTATATAGTTAGAATTTTCATTGAAATTATCAGTCTTAAGTTCTGTAACAAGCCTACATCATTTATAAGTCACGCCACACGCTCTGGCCGAGGCGGATGTGTGCATCTCCGTAATATGTATTTGTTTCGCTATTTCACAAGTTATCTGTTGTGTAACTAACCTATCGTGCATTGTGGACATTTATGTAATATTGAAGACGAAAAGCGCACTTCATAGTGTCAGTAACAAAGTGTGTAAACAGTGATTGGAAGTTTAACAGTTTCCAATAGTTAATTACCGAGAATAGCAGCAACGCAGAACAGGCCACAGGTAGCTGATAATTTTTGTTGAAGGGGTGCGTCCACTGACTCCTAAATTTATTTGTGGCAGTTTTGGCAAATTGTGATTAATAGAAAATAAGATGGCAAACTGTGGAGCTTGCAATACGATAATAAATGCTAACCAATTGTTGAAGTGTTCAGCTGAAACTTGTAAGAACGCTTACCATTATGAATGCATTGGTATGTCACGCGCAGTTTTTACAAAAGTATCGAAGTCGAAAAGCTGGAAATGTCCGGATAAGTGTGCTAAAGCTGACCTGGGAAGGCGGTCAGACAACTCGGATACTCCTGTACGTACTAAGGAAATCTTAACACCTACTATCTCACCGACCATAAATGTTTCCAAGGATATAAAGGACAGCGAGTTCAGCGTCAACATAAATGAGAAAAATTTGCATGCAATCATAGATGAGAAGAATAAGCAGCTTTTAGAGGAAATAAAAAAACTTATCGGTGTGGAGCTTACTAAGACGAACCAAAAAATATTGGAAAAGCAGGACAAGTTACAGCAACAGTATGATTCAGTTGTTGAAGCCATAAATAAATACAGTGAAATATATGACGCTACGATGGCTGAACTACAGGAAGTAAGAAAAGTGACCGCCAAGGTCACAGATATTGAGAAGACGAATTTCAAGCTCATGGCTAAATGTGACTTACTTGAGGCCCGCATAGATGAATTTCAAAACCAAAACTACTTGTGCGACGTTGAAATAAGGGGTGTCCCGGACATTGCGGGAGAGAACCTTACAAACATTATAGAAACTCTAGGTGGAGTCATTGGGCTTGATATAAACGATATCAATGTAGTAAACTCCTTTCGTGGTAAAAAGTCTGTCAAGACAGGAGAACGTCCCATCATTGTATCTTTGCAGTCTCAACATCATCGTAATAATTTTCTCAGTGCTGCGAAAAAATACAATAAAAATTGTAAAAATAGCAAGCTTTGTGTTAGTGACATAGGTATAGCTACAAATAAACTGAAGCTAATATATTTATCCGAGCGAACAACACTGCGAACAAAATATCTCCTGTCACTTACGAGAGAGAAAGCTAAAACTCTTGGATATAAATATGTTTGGACTAGGAACGGTAAGATATATGTACGCAAAGAGGAAGGTGTCCCTGGGAAACAGATCCTTTATGAGTCACAGCTGACACTATTGTGACTTCACAAGAATTTTTTGTTATTGGTGTTATATTGTACTGCTATAATATTGGCAAGGGCATGTAGGCAAGATAATCATTACATGATTATATCTCAATTGGGATATTTGCATATGATATTTTTTATAAGTCTCCTTAAACTTAACTTTAAATGCTATACATTTTTAATATATGTTTTCAACTTAAAAGGATCATTCTTTGCTATTCATATTGTTTTGATGCTGGTTGCGCTTTGCCCGACTATTTTAAGTAATAATGGGTAATTTAGATCTACTAGAAATTATTGATAATTCACAAAAAGTGAAGTGCCAGTATGTTGACAACATTGAAGGCCTATGTGAACATTTCGAAACTAAAAAGTCAATAAAAATATTTTGCTTAAATATATGTAGCATAAGTAGTAATTTTGATGACTTTCTAATTCTGCAAAAAAGGATGCGCGTATCTTATGATTTTTATTGTTTTACGGAATGTTGGCTACGAAAGTCGCTTGGTCTTGTAGATTTACCGGGCTATAATCGTTATAATTCGACGAGGAATTATAATCAGAATGATGGAATAGTAACTTATTGCAAGGATGCCTTGTCTATAGAATGTTTGGAATCTCCTGACCTACTTGAATGCACAAATATTATTCTAACTCACAAAGCTCTTAATATGATAATAGTTGTTATTTATAGGTCTCCGTCGTACCGTAGCCCGAGTAAATTTATAGCAAGTCTGCTAGCGTTTTTACAACATACAAATAAATATAAAACTGTTATTTTAACAGGAGATATCAATTTAAATATTCAAGATGATTCAGATAATGACACACAAGAATACATAGATGGCTTAACTGAACTAGGATTTGTATCTGCAATCGATTATCCTACAAGAAAGAACGCAATTCTTGACCATTATTTCGTGCGAAGTGCTGCATCATTTAACTCATTTGTAGTACACAGTAAAGTGTCCGACCATTTTCCAATACTACTTAATCTGCATCTTAAACCACTTGAAAATAAGCCAACGCTTAAAAACAGGACATTCGTCAACTGGAAGGTTGTAACCAGTGATTTGAACCAGGTAGACTGGACTCATCTATATGAAACTACTGATGCAAATGTAGCGACTGAAATCGTCACTAGAAATGTAGGGGATATTATAAAAGTCAACACTAAGATGTCAAAGCCTAAAAAATGTCACGAACTAGCGCTTAGACCATGGATAACTAATAAGCTTATTGAATGTGCACGAAAGCGAGACTCAATGCACTTGGAAGTACGCAGAAATTCAGATGACAAAACTGCTTCCCAGATGTACAAAAAATACCGGAACACCTGCAAAGAGGCTACAAGAACTGCAAAAGCGTTATATTATAAAATCCAAATAGAAAAAAGTTTAAATAGTCCGCGAAAATGCTGGCAGTTGCTAGACGAGTATACTGGAGGGTCTCGAGGCAATGATGACAAAGACATTGTTAAACTTCTAGCCAAATTAGATAAAAGGTGTTATTCTAATGGATTGCAAAAAATAAACACATATTTTCAGAGTATTGGAAAAGAGTTGGCACAAACCTTGATAGATAGAACAGATAGATCTATATTTGATCTAGCCTATGATATCAAACGTGAAGGAAGTAAGTCATGCAGATCTTTTTTCTTTTTTCCAACTGATCCTAACGAAATTGACAAAATAATTTCCGGATTAAAACAAAATGCATCGCCTGGCGAAGATCAGTTGACTAGTAAATTAATAAAACAATGTAAATACACTTTGGTGGAACCAATTGTACACCTCTGTAATATAAGCATGTCAACGGGAGTATTTCCAACTAGTTTAAAGAAAGCAATTATAGTACCTATTTATAAGGGTGGAAAGGCGGACGAAATTACAAATTATAGACCTATATCTTTGTTAAGCGTTTTGTCAAAAATCTTAGAGAAGGTAGTAAAAAAAAGACTCATTGGCTATTTAGAAAAATGTAACATCCTAAGTAATCATCAGTTTGGTTTTAGACAGGGACTGAATACGGAAGATGCTCTAATCGCAGCAACTAATTTTATTAGTGAACATCTAGACCAAAGCCGTAAATGTATCGGGGTTTTCTTGGATTTATCTAAAGCCTTCGATACTGTGTCGACCGTAATATTACTGACAGAACTTGAACAAATTGGCATTCGAGGTACAGCATTAGAATGGTTTGAAAGTTATTTGGTGGGACGAACCCAAAAAATTGTATTGCGATCAGCTGAAGCTGAATCTAGTAGTTTACCAATGGAATACGGAGTACCACAGGGAAGTGTGCTGGGACCGATCTTATTCCTTATATATGTTAACAAATTGCTGAGCATACATCTCGAAAACTGCTATCCAGTGGCATTTGCTGATGATACACTTCTCATATTCTATGGTGATTCTTGGACAGATGTTTTTAGATGCTGTCAAAGTGGGCTAAAAAAAACATTAAAATGGATGGACTCCCGGGTACTGACAGTTAATAGAAGTAAGACCAAGTATATTTGTTTTTCAATTAATGTCAGTGGCCAGCCGCCCGAAACCCTAAAACTTATTGCTCACCAGGATGGTATGTGTCAGAGAATGATGTGTGATGGTTTATGTCAGTGTCCGGTACTTGAGCGTGTGCCATCAATAAAGTATTTGGGAGTGATAGTAGATCAGCACTTAAATTGGAAAGAACATATTTCAACGGTGCGGAAACGTCTCCGAAGTCTGGCACACTATTTCTGGCAGGTGCGAAGTGTTGTTCAAGGTAAGTTGCTGTGGAGTGTGTATTTTGCAATGGCCCACAGTGTTCTATCTTATGGGATCTTAGCTTGGGGAGGTGCCGCTAAGTCCATTTTATTAAAAGCGCAATCGGCACAAAACAGTCTGATAAAAATTATCATGAGTAAACCTAGAACATACAATACTAAATCCCTGTATTTGGAATCAAGAATATTAAACATAAGGCTAACCTATGTATATAAGGCTGCTTTGTATTATGTCACACATAAAGAGCTATACAATAAAAGTAGAGGTAAACATAATACGCGCACAAAAAATTTGGATAAGTTGGAAACTACTTCTGCAAAAACGGAATTCGGAACACGTTTCCTCCCCTGGGTGGGACCACACATTTTTAATAGTATACCAGAAGATATCAAATATCCTATGCCAATTGTGCGTCGAAAAAAATTAATTAAAACTTGGCTTCTAAATTTAAAATCATCTAATCTGGAGGACTTTTTCCAATATGTCTTCAAATAACTACATGTATCCCTAAACTATGTTTTTCTTAAATATTGTTTTATGTCACCTATTATTTAAGTAAATTTAAAATTTTCATTATTAAGAGTTAGTAATATGTTCGCTTTACCAGAGCGTTGGTTCGACTGAAGTAGTTCTCGACACGGGATATCCTAGTGAGAACTGCTATGCAATCACATTTTATCGTGCGGCTATTTTGAAATGTACACCTAATTGCTTAACAATCATTAGTTATTTAACAATAATACATAAGTAATTATATATGTGAGTATATATAATTACCTATGATTACATTATAAGTAATTATATATAAGTATTTATATTAATAATGCGTCTTATATTGTACTACTATACTACTTGTACTTATGTTATATAATACGCGTGTACTAGCTATTAATAAATAAATAAATAAAGGGTTACTACATTTAAAAAAAATTAATTACAAATATCTGTATGGATACAGTTACAACTTTGATAAATATAATGATGTTAGTTTTGTTTTTATTCTTATTTATGTAATTTTACAAAATTCTATACCTTTTTACATAAAATAGTTGTTATTTTATAAAATTTTATGTAGTTACGTTTAATGTAAGTAAAGATCCTTTCAAGAATATGTAATATATATAGTATAGTAGAAAAAAATATTTCCTATCAAAAGGGGTCAGAAGGTTCACGAATGGAGACCACAAACTGGCAAGCGCAGCATATGACGACCACCAGCAAGGTGTAAAGATGATCTGACGTACATTTCAGGAATGCTAGATATGGGCCTCTTTCAACCAGAGAGAATAATCAGGGAACTAGCATAATTGTATTACACTTTAGCGCGCACAGACTAGCTGTTTTAAAAGTGATGCTAGGCAGGCCATGAGAATTCTCAAGAGTAGAGTTCTATAAAAAAGTAGACGTGTTGACTTTAAGACAACTTTTCGTAATGAGAGCTGTCACAAAATCCTGTACTAATCTACGGGTACCAGAGCTACTACAAATGAGACCACGACCTGGAAGAGTATCTCTCCCCTACGTCAAAACAGTGTTGTTAGTCGGCAATCTACGCATTTACCTACAACATGGTGTTTTTTATTTTCAACGTTTATTATTACCAAGGTCACAATGAACAATTAAGCTAATTACACCAACTATGAAACTAAAGATTAACTTAAAAAAAATATATTTGTGGTACAATTTTCACGTTGACAGCTGTGCTAGGCCAAGTCTGTGTTACAGCTGCAAACTTCTTCCTGCATTACAGGAAGAATAACAGCGTTATAATTATTAGATTAATCAAACACGGTTTTTCAAATAAGAATAAAAAGCAAAAGTAAAAACGTGGCTTCTTACTTTAACATATGAGGAAATCGAATCCCTGGTCAAAGTGTATGATGCCTAGCTTGACAAAGCAGAACATTTTGCAACTTCTGCATTATGCATGTAGGTACAGTATCACTCACACGCATATACACACACACTAACACACACCCACGCGCTCAACTAGATTTCCTGCATAGACTAACTCAAAATTCTTCTCTCCCCATCGTTCCTTTTCTTTTTTATTCCTTTCTCTCACACTGTTTTGTCATTAATAGTTATTGGATGTTGTATTTATTATAGGACTCACAATTTCAGTCTAGGATGTTATACTTATACATTTAGTAGTAAGTTTTCGAGTACCTGCGCGCGACTTAATCTTGTACTGTTATTTCTTACTTGGGTCACCAAGATACAGGCTATGTCTAGTATGGGGCCCGTTGCAATTTTTTCTATGTAGTTGCATCATGTTGTCTAATAAATATTTTTATAAATTTAAATTGTGAAATATTAAGCTAAAAAACATTGAAAATTTTATAAGCATCTACTGTTTATTAAACGATTTGCATTTACTTTTTATTTACAGACGTATTAGCTCGATATGTTTCTTACCTGCTGCAGTGAATAAGTTTTATCATCATCATCATCTCAGCCATAGGACGTCCACTGCTGAACATATGCCTCCCCCATATAAGGGGGGATTTGCCAATACTCGCCACCCTTGGCAAGCGGGTTGGCGAGCCATTAGTTTTATAGATGGTACTATTACAAATGGACGAATTAATATTTATCGAGGTTCTGGTTATAATATGTTCATAATATTTCCACAATATGTGAAAATGTATGTGTGTAGATTTTTGTTATCTAATTTTTATACAATGTTATACACATATATGTATATGTATACATATTACACACCCATTACATTGGGTATTATTTTAAAAATACAGATGACATGGCTTTTGAAATTTCGAAACAACACATGGCATACTATTTATCCATTTCAGACAGAGAGATATAGGAAGGAGCGAAATAACATCATTGACAGTGGTGATACAAAAATACACTATGCCGTGTTAAATTCAGAGCTTACCGGCGAAGTGTCAAAAGAACTAGAAGAAAGTGAAAAAATAAAATATTCTCAAGACGTGGACAAACTAACAAAGGCTGTGGATTCTTTAGAAAATGAGGTTGGCACATGCAAAAGAGATCATGAAACTAGAATGGAAGATGCCAAGAATAAATACACTAATGTACTTGGGAAATTGAAAAAGATCACTTGTAAATTGATGAAATCGGACGATTATAGGTAAATATTATTATTATCTATTCTAGTGACACATACATACATGGGAAATGTGTGTAAAAATCACAGGTGAAATGATGAAGTAGTTTCATAAAATGAAAATGAATTAAAAGTAGCAGTTATTGCTGTAACTAGTCTGGTATGCATGACTGCATAACCACTGACCGAATGCGATGGTGGTTAAACGCTTTTTAATAATTAATTTAATATTAATTTAATCCCACTAATAATATTAATGAGAAAGTTACAATGGATGGATGTTTGTTACTCAATCACGCCAGAACGGCTTAACGGATCTAGATGAAATTTGGTATGGTGATAGCTTATACCCTGGATTATCACATAGGCTTATTTTCAGCATCACCATCATCACCGTTTTTCATCACCACGCCCGTGTGGCGCAGCTAGTAATTTAATATATATACTACATTAGGTACATTCAGTCCTTCACATTTGTATTAAGAGGTTTACATTCATAGGATTTTAAGGATATATTCACAGGATTCAAATTCCAAGAAACCAAGTGATATTAAACATCTCCTCAACCACATTATGGTGTTAAATTTTTCATACCGGCGTTTTGTTGTTCTTTTCTTATTATTACTTTTCTTGAACTTTTAATTGCACGTGTTCAATGCTTATTTTCAGTGATAAGAATGTAAAAGAGTTTTATAAGTCTTTGAAAGAACTCGCAAGGGAGAGAAATGAAGTTCTCCAAGTGATTCAACATAGAGAAAGGGAACATAAAAAGCTCCAAGATGAACTAAAGTAAGTTTTTAATCTTGATATGTTTATCGTTACTGCAGCTGGCGCTTTGAAATTGGAACACCGATGGAAATGTAGTTTACAGCCATTAAAACGTTTTGTGAAAAAATGCACCAACCAATTTTTACGATGTTTGGCGGGCAATCATTTTGTTCACTAAATAAAAATGAACAAATTGTAGAACAGTGCAAGTAAACATATTTTTTCAGATTATTTGTTCAGGAATGCTGAAGTACAATGTTAAACCAAGAATCCAAAGTTTTGAATTCAGCAACCTTCATTGTGCCAGTGCATTGTACATTGCTCTTATGGTTCCTGTTAGCGGAAAGGTTAAGGCTTTTACCATTTGGTAAATAGACAAATTTGGGTTTTTTCTGCTTATTTTGTTGAAAGTACTGCATGTATAAAAAACCCTACAAAAATACCACTTTTGAGAACAGTAATTCATGGAGGTGAATTGAGATTGAACCAAATTTGTCTTCATTTACTATGTTATATTAACTAAACAATATTTTCGAGAATTTTGAACTATACTTTTCCTTTACCAAAAATCAATTTGCAAATGCGCTTGAACCTCCAGAACAAAGGAAATTATAAAGTCTAAAAATGTAATGTCTTTTTTTTATTAGCCTGTCGGTCATCTTTGAGACACATAATTATTCGTGATATTTTAAATTAGCTTAACGTCGAATAGCATATCAATTTTTCTTATATGGTGACAAAATTATAGTTGTACTATCTTTTTTTTTTTTTATTTATTTACATTCACACAATGTCTTCAGGTCCCAAACTAGGCAGAGCCTGTATATGGTAACCTGATGACTGATATACATACTTATATATATATATATATATATATATATATATATATATATATATATATATATATATATATATATATATATATACACTTAAATACATATACACACCCAGACACAGGTCAAACAGACATGTTCATGCACACAAATGTTTGACCTGTCCGGGAATCGAACCCGGGACCAGCGGCTCAGAAGACAGACTGCTACCAACTGCGCCAACCGGCCAGTCGCCGGTATCTGTATAGCATATATCCATATAGCCATAGCTATTTTTGTGCCCAGTGTAGTAGTACTCCTCTAATCCATATAGGTAGCTTATTTTTTAATATTCCAGAATCGCACAAGATCCAAACACAGTTATAAACGAAGACCAACCTTTAACACCATCAGAACTAAAGGAGTTCCAAGAGAGAGAAGAAAAACTTAAATCTTTTATTACAAACATGAGATTGGAGTTAGCCAAGTTGAACCGCGAAGTGTTGAAATATACTGTAGCAATAGACGAAATACCAGGTACTGCAGAGCTCTTACAGTATGAGAAGAGATTTATGGAACTTTATAATCAAGGTAAGTTCCCCATTATGAGGAATATGATACTGATAGTGCGTGCACCAAGCGCGTAGATAGTAATGGCCTAGTTATGAGTTCATTCTTAGTCTTGTATAATATATTGCAGCTTTGTTCTTAGTCATTGTATTTTGTATTGATTCATGGCACCTTTCGTCTCATTTCATTCTTCGATAATTTGTGGCCGGTTTTTCTAATTTATGATGACGGTTCTGCCTATTTTAAAAATAAAGTTATGTTTTTTTTGTTAGCTGTATGTATAGACAACATAAAACCAAAAAATCATATGGTATACTAAGTAATCGAATTAGTGACGCAAATACGAATATCTCTTATATACATATCCCTTCTTCATACTCAGATTTAAAAAGTGCGCTATTTACTAAGATAATAACGTACAAGCTGTCATATCGGATATGTCTGCTTATACAAAAACTAACGCATTCACACTCACACCCCCGCACTAGGATTCCCTGTATGAATACACAAACATCCAAGAGCCTGCACAAAGCTCCATCTGCATTACCTAAGTTTCAGTCATGTATTTTAACTTTATTATTGTATGCCTGCCTCGCTCACTCGCTAAAGATGTCCCATCGTCATCGATATGAGATGAGGCATTTCATCTCATCTCCCTTACTATGCTCGATGACAGCCGGTTTTAACGGTACACCCACGGCACTATCGGTACACGCTCAAACATTCCCAGGGGCAGAACTGTAAAGTTGCCTGTGGTTGTGAATACTATAAAAATGCCCATTATGCTAATGTGTGAGTTTTTTAGCCAGTGTACATACATAAGTTCACGCCTGTTATTATTTTCTTTTTCGTCCAATAATTATCATCATCATCTCAACTATAGAACATCCACTGCTGGACATATGTCTCCCTCATGTCTTTTATCCTCACAATACTGTAGTATTGTGCACATTTTATTTAACACAATCGGATTGCCGGTTGTCTAATTCGAAGAAGTTCTCTTATTGTTAAGATTTATGGCGTTAAGTGCTTTATAATAATCAACATCAATAATCATTTTTTGTTTCAGTGGCTTCAAAGCATAAGGAAACAAAACAGTATTACATATTCTATAATACACTCTTAGAAGTTAAGTTATACACGTCGAAGGAGCTAAGTTTACTCAATTCTATATTAGATAATTATGAAGAGTGAGTATTCCTTTTTTAGAATAAATGTATTAGCGTAAAGTTGCCTATCAGTTTTCGGCGAATGTGCAATCAATTACACAACTACCATCACCATTCCATCATCGGTCAACCAGACGTATGACAATGCGCCACCGCTACATGGTAGATATACCACCCTTACGTACGAAGGGTTTTGCTTCCACTTTTGCGTATTCCAGGGAATAGAACTCACTGCCTGGGTCCGTGTTTCCCGATAGGTATAACAACAGAGTCTTCAAATCACGAGTTAATAGGTGCCTTTTAAGTTTGCGTTCTACATCTTAGACCACGTCGTCACTTAATATCAGCTGAGAAAGTGGTCAAAAGCAAGCTTAAATAAATCTTAATCTAAAATAACCCAAAATTTAGATTCGTATTGTATCTTTCAGAGCGATGTCTTCGCCCAGGAAAAGGGAGGAATTCATGACTCAATTTGAATCCATAGTCGAATGGGTGAACCAAACGGTCAGGAAAGTAGAGGACAAATACAGACACGAAAAGGAACAGAAGAATCAGCTCTACGGCGAGTATTCGCGCTTGATGGAAGTTCAAAGACAGTACGCCGCCGCACTCAAGAAATTGGCTGAAGAAAGACAGAAATATGGCGGAAGATGAAACGGTTAATCTAGTATTTCAACAAGAAACTCAAGTGCAATCTTTTTCGCCATTTTTAATAATCATATTATATTTCTAGTCCTCATTCATGGATGGTAACTTTGTAAATTTTATAACTGCATTCCATTTTACACTCCCGGATGTAGATAATAAGACTGACATAATATAATATAGCTTTTATATCCCTGTTATGTAATAATTTATTCACACGCTGATTAGAATTATATTGATTTATTAGCAACTAATCTGTTTCTTTTATACATTAGGTACTTATCTAGTGCTATAATACAGTAAATATTAAATTATACTTATGAAGAGTAATACATTTCTGGATTACTGATATTCTGGATATAATGAAACATGGCATTTAATACAAACATAATATAAATATTTAAAGTAAAATCAAATACTACTTATATTTTTTTTTGTCAAAACCCATATATACAGGATAACATAATAAAACCGACAGGTAGACAAACATTCCACAGTTTTAAATTGATCGCAAATCTTGAAATAATACTAGGTAAGTAATTCGAAAATCCCACTAATATTATAGGGTCGAAAGTTTCTATGTGTGTAGGTGTGTATTTTTGGTACTCCTTCACGCGTAAACGGCTGCATCGATTTCGATGAAATTTGGTACGGAGATAGTTTAGACCCTAGATTATATAGGCTTCTTTTCATCCCGAAAATCCGTGGGATAAACGAATAATTCAAAATCTCTGTTACTCCTTCACTCACAAACGGCTGTACCGATTTCGATGAAATATGGTATGGAGTAGGTTAAGTCCTGGAATAACACATAGGCTGATTTTATGCCGGAAAAAGTATAGTGCCCGCGGGATAATTGAAGTAGCGGGAAAACAGTAATTCACGCGGGTGAAACCGCGGGGTGCAGCTACTAGTGTAATTATAATAATATTGCTTGTATGTATATAATTTATGACTGTTAATTTACTAATTTTGAAAACAACTTCTTGTACGTATGTATTATTTGTTTTCCATATCACAATTATTGTGAATGATGTTCGTCATACAGGTATCGATTCGTAACCGCGTTACAATATTTTTATATTACATATGTTATGGCATTTGAGGTAACGCGTTTTGTGACAGGACACGGCAAAATGCAAGAGAGCCATCCCTCATCCATGATGAGGACGTGCCATTTTAAAAGCCATAATTGCACAATCGAAATAGTAGCGTAATAGAATTTATATAATGTATATTAATATTTATACCACATTAAATTACACAATACACATTCTTAGTTCGTCCGTGCAATTGTTGCGATATCTAAATGGGATGACGAAAGGCATAGGTCATTTTTAACGCATATGGCACTGCCAGAATGTCCAAGAGATGTATAATCACTTAGATGCTATAAACACGAATTTACTCTCATTATAATATGGGAACGGGATTAAAGTGTACTCACGATGGAGACCAATATAGAGTGAGACGAAACGGAGTCGAAAAGCGGAAACAATTGGCATTCGCGATATCGATGCGAAAGGTTCAGCTTAATATCGCTCCAATACTAATTTAAAGTTGAACTCTAACTTTCGAATGGCAACACCGATTGTTATCAAAGCGTCAACAAATTTCCGTGTGTATTACCGTGTGGTTTACCATGTGTATTACCATGTGTACTACCGTGTGGGTTGTGTGCGTGTGCTTTATGTGAGCTCCCGTGGCTGTGTCCGTGTGAGCTAGGGCTGGACTTCTTGTATAAGGTGAAGGAGACCAACTCCCTGTTGGCGTTTGTCATAGCCATCGAGTGGGAGATCACGTCGTATCCGAATATAGCGTGGAGACGGTTCACCACCACGAGCGTCAGGCCCTTTTGCGTCACTCGTACTACTCGCTCGAGATCCGACGCTATGGCCATCCCGAAGTTGGCGTTCAGCTCCTGCGTGAATGAGGAAATCATCAAACTTGTGCAAGATATGGAAAAAATATCTAATCGTGAGTTATCCCCTCAGTTCCGATGAAGTATTGTAGCTATAATGGAGGAAAATTCGGACTACGTGTAGAGAGCTACTATAGCTTAATTGGCAAAGCGACAGGGACGGTATTCTGTAGTTATAGGTTCAAGGACTACAAGTGCCGAATTTTTCAGTTCAAAATTTGTAACATATTAGACAATAGATAAAGAACTGCAACGGAATCGAGTAAGGCAGATATATTCCTTGTTTTTTGAAGTCGGTTAAAAATACTTAGACTGTGTCAAGAAGCCAAATTGTATAGGTACAATTTAGCATTAGCAACCGTGATTAGTAAACTGCAATGACGGTCCTATGAAGGTACTGCGTCATATTCAAATGAATCTAAGTCAACAGTTTGGTAGGACGCGATAACAGCAGCAACTATACCTAAGCAAAAAGAAAATTAAATCAATGCCATGTGGGTATGGACTAGAATGACAGTTATGTCTTTTTAACGCAATAGTTATTTATGTTGTGCTGTAAATTATACATTATACACATTTTACTTAAAATCTACATTTTAAAGTTTAACTTACCATGTAATACATAACATAACGTCTAAAAGTGATTTAATTGCATGCCGCGGTGAGCACATAAGATTCAAGCTGACATAAGACAATATGTTATAACGAAGGTCTGTTGTCAACCGACATCTATGGGGGGGTATCTGGTAATTTGTACCCGTTTTTTTATCACAGTTAGAGCCCCGCACTAGGATTCCCTGTGTCGCGGAAGGTGGTATGGTATGATGGAATGGACACACGCCTACACCTAAGACCCGGTACAAACATCTACACTCATCGTACATATGTTTGCCCCTGCCGGGAATCGAACCCAGGGTCCCGGAGACACAGAAGTCATGTCACTGACACTGACCACGGCGACCGTCAACTGATTATTTGAAACTATTTTAGTCGTCAGGTTAGGTACCAGGACCACGCTAACAATTGTTAGAAAAATATTATCTAAGTATGATCAACGCGTGCGCAAGGCGAATTTAATGTGATGTCGGCACTATTTTTAATAGTGCTAATGTACCTACAATCAAATATCTATACGTATACATAAGCCGCGTGGCGAGAATATGAATTGCTTGGTTCCTAACCCAACAACATAACACAGTTCATTAATTCGATTTCGGCTTGGTATGAGGCTCATGGTATATACTATTTGACATAATGGTCAGTAAAATGGTAGGAGGACCTTATCTTGCTGGTAACGGCATCATCACTCAACATCATGATATCTCTTAGTATGCAAAATTAGTTAGTTTTTACTATAATTATAAATGTATACGCTAACAAGTCCGAGGGAAGGGCCAGGAGTGCCATTGCACAGGGTGTACCTAGTTTGTGCTCCCGCTTTTCCCACAGAACCTTAACAGCCATGCAAACTGACATAGATGGATATAGTGTTAATAGTTAAGGATTTTATGTGTGAAGATAATAAAGAACTTATTATCATTATTTGGTGAGGTAGTGGTCAAATGCCCCCTATTTCATGTGAATAAAAAACCGAGGACTTATCACTTCACAACACATCACGACAAATCAAGTTAGGTAGGTACTTAAAGTATAAGTAGGTACATATTACAGATATGATTATGATTTAAGTACAATTTTTCGTCGTAGAAAAAGTAATTATTTATTATGACGTTGTTTTTGTCAAAGAGTTACATAATTTTATTATAGGTAGGCTACATACAACTTACACTTAGGCAGGTTATGTAGCCTACCAATTAAAATACTTGCCATTTACTGTAAGCGCTATTGCAACTTAGGTACATGTGCGGGTTTAAATTTATTAGGAAGTAAGTAGAGATATTATATTGATCTAGGTAAGTACTTCCCTCCGAGACCGTACAGTAAAACAATAATAATCATCTACTCGTGCGTTCTCAGTGATCACTGAAGTGAGAATGTTGATGAATTACCCTAACTAGCGTCGCGCGTTCCTCGCTCTTGAGTCCGTAGACTGTAGCGCCTTCATCCTTCGATAGGTGTTGAGCGCTCAGGCTACCCATCACCATGATGTACGGCATTCTGATGGCACAAGCACTTATTAATCTTCACCGGAACTGAAGTTCATTTTAACAATACGGTTGTTGAGAGCAACCTCTGACGGAGTCGGAGACAGAATGAACCGAGCATGCACTAGCGGCGCGTAGCGGTCGCCGGCGCCGCCGACAGGTTGCGTCGTGCGTGTGTGAGTGAACTCCGCCAGGTAATTCTGCATACAAGATACAAGTTTAACTTGGTCTGTGAATGTGTAGGTGCGATGTGATGTGACGTCCGTTGTCGTCATTCACATGGCCTTCACTGGAGCTATACGTTGCGCGCGCGCAATTTAACGCTCGCCATTCGCGCACTCAATCAAACAATGGATTGCATATAGGTACTTACCCAGATTCTGAATAAGTTATTTCGGCCAATCGTAATAGCGCCCATGAGGTTCTTTAGATAATAGTTTTCCACGATTTTTTCGTTTGGTTATCAAACCTCAATGGAGTTTAATACATTATGTACATAGACAATAAGGTTTGAACAGCGTGTCTGAAACTGTCCGAAAGTATCACATCCTTGTCTACTAAAGATACCTACGTCTAATTAGACGTTGTCTATTTTGACTTACCTAATTACTGTCAGAGGCACGGAAGGCAGTTGAAATTAACCCAAACAATAATATTACTTAATTAACGAAGTATTAAGCTGTAAGCGTGCGTATTGGTGTCACAAAATAAAATTTTCTAATCATGAGTCATTCCATGAGCAGCCCTCGGAATATACAACTTGGTAATTCTGATAATATTACATAGTTGCTCACTTTATACGTAGCTACCTACCTACCTAAGTTCTTTTTGTTTCTGTTGATCCACCTGCACCTTGATAAGTGGTACATCGTCAATTAGCTACCTACGTATAATAGTAAATACCCATAGCTATACTTTATAAGTATATGTTTGAGAAAATCCAAAAAGACTACAATAACCTGTGACGGTGCTTGTACCCTGTTCCAAAATCTTGATATCTTATGTAAACAAAGAAATGTCACGAACAGTCGCAGTCAAAGTAACAATATAATATACCAGTTGCTCAGAACATTTTTTACCAGTCATAAATATATTAAGTAATTCATATTTCATGTTGATTGTGGTCTATCTTGTTCTAATATTCTATGCCTTTTGGGAGTTACAACCTTACTGATCAACAAACAAACATTAAAACTTTTGCTATAGACTGACAAAAGCTAGTGGATTGCTCAAATGTTTTTGTGGTAAGTAGCTGTAGAATTGTAATTAGTTATTAGTATTTTATTTAAATAAAGGCTATACCTATTACCTATATACTGTAGCTTAAAAAAAAATGTGTGTACTAAAAAATGGAACCAATAAATCAGATTTTTTATTTTTCATACACTGTACACCACGCAAGCGAGCACGTGAACGGGTCCGCTAGGCAACTTATTAAATAAAAGTATATAAATACTTTCGTTTAGTTGTAGGATAGCATATACTTAATGTAGGTTTACAGCATAGTAGCCTAACAATTAGTTTTTTAAAGTAGGTACTGTGTTGTAGAATGAAACAGTGTACCTAGATATGTAATTGTATCCTATTATATAATTTTTAATATATAAGTAATAAGTGATTATCTGTTTCTTCCTTCAGTGTTTGAGACGTACCAAAAAGCTCGGTTGGTGTTTGTCCAAACGATGGCAGAACTAGCCACGAGAGCTACAAACGTTAAATGTCTCGAGAGTGCCGGCGTATTGGGTTAGTACACACATTACTGGCTCTAGCTAACAATGGAATACATAATACGTGTATTCCATCTGGTGTTCCAAGAAAAATATACCTCTTTAGCAAACGTATACAGACATATATACCTACCTACCTACTTGTATTTGTTACACCAGCCAGGGACACTAATGTGCAAAGAATAGGCACATGAATGGAACTGTGACATTCACTTTGATGTAAAACTAAGATCGAGATCAAAGTAAAGAGCATTAACTCACTCACCTGAATTTTAAAAAACTGTCACCAAACACATAGTGTGTTCAGGCAGTAGTCCTTGAGAGCCAGTGAGCATTCTAAGTCTAGCGTCTAGCGTAACATCTTCGACCACATTGTCACTGACCATCAAGTGAGATAGTGGTCAAACGCTAGATCTATACAGTATACAAAAAACTCGATCTTTGCTAGGACAATACTTGATAATTTGTTTTTATATTCTGGATAGACTGTCGTTATACCACTGTCTTATCTAATGTTCTGTGATGACTGATGATGGATCACGCCCGCCCAAGTTTCCAAGACCGGCCTGAAAGACCCATTCCCTTGTGACTTGAAGACACAGATTGTTCATTCGGAAACACAGACTCAGATAATTAATTTCACTTCTCAGTTGTACGCACTATGAACGTGAAATCAAAAAGCTTTATGCGGGAAAGCATAAAAGCATTTTTTTTCCTATAAAGGAAAAAGAAACTTTTTCCTTTATAGGAGGAAACTACTCAATAATTTTAGTAGAGTTTAAATTTAGTAAAGTGTCCTATTAAGAGTCAGTTTGATCGTTTTTAGATACCGTACCTTTATACAATGGGTAGATAGTAATGTAATTACTGATCTTAATTCACCAGACTTTGGTGAGCATTTACTTACACACATACTAGGTAAGTGTACTAAAGTTCACTTTGGATTTTATACACAAAGAAGTTTGCTAGTTTAGCACGGCTAAATTTGTAGCTCCATATCCAGTCATGTTTAATTTCAGAGCTACTCCGCCCATTGCTGTCAGATGCGTGTAGCACAGTTCGTCAGTGTGCTGTAGTAGCGGCTGCCCGTCTCGCGGAACATGATGAGGGCATCGCCAGGCAGATGCTCAACGGTGGGATGATCACGATCACCCTGGAAAACCTTAATAAGTACAACGTGAGTATTTTTCTCTTAGAGAATTCTGTTGACTCTGTAGAATTCTTAGATTTGCCTGGGGATATGAACCGCTAATCAATCCATTATCGATACTGGTTATTTTTTATATTGATACATTCTATCGTGTCTGATGGTCAGTGACAACGTGCTCACAGGTCATCCTTAGAATGTCAAATGGTTCTCAAAGACGGCTGGATGTTTCATGATAGATTTTTGATTTAAAGGTTGAAAGCTAGCTTCCTGCCTAGGCTGGCCTGGGAACCAGAAAATATGGATTTTTTTACCATGTTAAGTAGGTACCTACTGATTATAGCATTCATAGGATTGGAAGAAGACGGGGTAGAACGGGGGGACCGCGGGATCTCGGGGTAATCAGAGATAACCTGTAGTTACCAATGTATCTGTCGTGCTTAATGCTTTTTTTAAATTATTAAACCAGTTCCCTAATTTGCATTTTTCCCTTGCGTATATCATTACGCCTATCAAATAATGCCATTTTTCGTAGTGGTCGGCTCCTTGTCGTGTTAAAGTTTTCCTAGTATAATATTCGGTTTAAAGATATTTTATTTCAAAACAAGAAATTTTACATTTCACTTATGTGAGAAACTTAAGCTAAGTAGGTATTTATGCTTCGACATAGTACATTACACACTTAGAGTATTAAGTAGGTACCTTTACAATCTCGGTATGTATATTATCATATAAGGAAAATAACAATTAAAATTAAACCTAGGGTATTTAAAAATGTGTTATAGTTACCTATATGTAACATAATATTACTAAATTATTACATCGATTTTGTATTAAAAAAATGCGGGCGACCAAGTGTCAGTGGCAGCGAGGAAGACAATATTATAACCGGTTGGCAGATTATGCCGCAGCGCGCCACAGTGCAATCGTTGACAGGTAGTCTAGTGTTCTTTTAATAGTGCTATATCATTTAGTATGTGTACTTTCAATTTTGTAGTCTTTGGTTAGTGTTCCTGCAGAAAATGTATGCGTGAAGTACAGAACGACACATACAATTTACCCAACCGGAACCTCCTCGACTTGATGACAGGAGGTGTTGACTCGGCCAACGTTAATATTATTTGATTAAATATGGGACAAAAGTCTCTCGTCTCGTATTCTTATTCATCAGCACCTCATGCTATTAATTTTCGGCACTTTAAACCCATCACTTCATATCCTTTCTCTTCTATGTTCTAACGATGATTGTTTTAAGATAAAACCCGAGGTTAACACCTAATAAACTCTCAAAATGGATCTTAATGTCACCCATCAAAGTTGTGACCGCAAAGAACGTTGCTATTACTTACCTAATAGATTGATTAAGATGGCAAGGGCAAATTTCGCTTCGAGCACGTAACACATAATATTATGTAGGCTATCCCATTATATCAAAATATTATTTTGCAGGTTTACTACAAACGGTCTGCACTTTATCTGATGCGAGCGGTTTCGAAGTAAGTGTGTCATGGCAATGAGCTCAATGTAACCAGAGCACGTAGAGAGATAATAAATACGAGCATATACTGACCTGTGTAACTAATATGTAAGTAACTATTATGAAATTGCAGACATAATGAAGAACTGGCAGGTGCGATCGTGAGACTTGGTGCCCTAGAGCATATTGTTTCTTGCCTTGAGGACTTCGATACGCAGGTTAGGTACCAAGTTTACTATCAATCAATTGTGAAGATGGAGCTATCTTTGCCATTTCTAATTTCATCACCTACACGTGTTGTTGTACCTAGGACTGTTAGTTGTAATAAGCACGGTCAAGTGCATTTATGGATTATAGATCAAGGCAAAGATGAGGTTCGGTAGGCGAGAGAGGCGAGAATTAGGCTCATTAATTCGTAGTAAGCTACAAAAAAAAACGTAGTAAGCTCATTAATAAACCTTAAATCAACGCTGAAAAGATTTACAGGATATATGCTTTATGCATATAAGTATGCATATATTATTGGTGCGGAGATCATTATAGTTCTATAAGTAGAACTGATTTACTACACTGCGTAGTAAACGATTTCTAGTGTGGTTATGCATACCCTATATATACATATATATACTTTTGCTGTTGCGGTTGCTGATATCTGCTTCCAAAATAAGGGAATGAAGCTTTTTATGAAACTATCATTAAAATTTAGAACGGCTAAGGTTTAAATATGAACTCGTAGTTATATGTATACTACGAAAGTTTTACAGTAGACAGGAAACAGTCAGAAAGGTAAACCGCGGGGCGCAGATAGGTACTAACTATATAATTTAAAGTAGATCTAGACTGAATTGTAATAAGATTCTCAGATTCTCTCAGGTGAAAGAAAACGCAGCCTGGGCATTAGGATATATTGGGAAGCACAGTGAGCAGTTGGCAGGGCTGGTGGTTGATGCAGGAACACTCCCGTTATTGGTGCTTGCATTTCAGGAGCCTGAAATGAGCCTCAAACAGGTAAACCCTTGAACATTTAACGAAGTCTTGTATTTAACTCAATAGTAGATATTATTAAAAAAAGGAAGATATAGGTAATACGGGTAAAGATCTTAAAACAAGTCACCTTCGTAGGAGGGTAAGGAAAGGGGGGCGGGAGGGGAGTCTACCCCCATTTTCACAAATATACCTATTTTGAAGTTTTTTGCCTATACAACCTTTTACTTTAGACTGCAATTAAAAGTGTACATACAGTTCACCCACGGTTCATTCATAGGTACAGGTCTACCGGTCTACCGACAACAACATCATCCAAGCCATTCCATATTGGTGGACTTTTTTTGACAACCATCATTATTATTGTAGGTATACCAATATGGCTGGTCACAGCTTGCACTAATTATATTATTTTAACATCTATATCATTAATTTATTTATTGTGACAAAAACGCATTAAAACGCAAAATAGCAATTACAATTACCACATCAATTATAATTATATATATGCCCACGGCGACCACTCGTGGTCGCCGCGATCTGGCAGCGTAAACTCACCTGAGGATGAGCATCGGACATGCTCGAAACCTAGGTCGAAACTTCGACTATAAACGTGAGTAAAGCCGGATACCACATATATATAATAATGTGTCAAACTCACGAGAATTTCCAATCAAAAATCAATTATAATATTACATTGAGTACATAAAGCTAATATAAACAGTTACATAACGCAAAAGAACAGAAAAAAGAAAAATACACTAAGTCAAAATTATCAATTTATCATACATATAATGTCAGAGTGAATTACTGTTTCTCACAGTATGTCAAGCATTCGTCAATAATAGCCTTCCAGTTGTCAATAAAAAAGTCAATATCAGGGTTGGCATCCAGAAGAACATTGAGGTGGCGAAGAGACCGACACAAAGGAGAATTGGCGCGAGCCGCTGTGCGACAAGAAGGCACGCTAAACAACACATGTCGCCTAGCACGCCTTTAGTTATATGGTACATATAGCCTGCAAAGTAGGTTGTGCAAGTTTAGGGAGTCCACTGCTCCTCTAAGAACTTTGCAACACATGGTCATCTGATCTAAGAGTCTTCTTACTTCTAATGAGTTGTAGTCAAGCTGACCTAGTAAAAACTTAGTGGGATATAAAAAAGGGTAATAGCCGTAAAGCCTTTTGTATAATGCTCTCAAAAAGGCTTTTTGGACCTCAACTTCTAGCGTCAGTATATAAATCATAATATCATAATAATCATCATAATATCTATGTATAATAAATAAATATTTTTAATGTTGATTGTTTTGTAGACCACCAATACCATAGCTTGTACATTGAGCGAACCAATCGTGGCGAAATTATAATGATTCCTTGTTTTCAGATATCGGCCGGAGCTCTTGTAGACCTAGCTCAATACAAACCAGAAGCCGTGGTGGATGCAGGTGCTATATACCATTTGGTCCACGGTCTAGAGAATCAGGATCCAAAGCTAAAGGTTTGCTTTTGTGCTGAGTCATTTACCAAGTACGGTCTGCAACAGTAATTCATCTTGGATTGGTGCGTATGTAGGATGTCTCCGCTGTACCGAAAGTTCTGCTTCATGTGTTTCATAAAATATAATTAACTAGCGGCCAAGCTGCAATTTAGAATATATACATTTTTTCAAATTTGTATACTTACTATAACTGTCCACAAAAAGCGTCTCCAAATCAAAGGTTTTTTCAATCAAACCCTTGCGCGGTTTAGAAATTAACAAGTAACCAGACAGACGGGGAGGGAGATTTCTTTAAAAATGTCCACAATGTCACACGATGGTCAGTAATAGTGTGTGAATTTATAGGTCCTAGATATATATTTAGATAAGGATAAGGACTGCTGCCGGTAAAAAAAAAATATATACGGTCGAATTGAGTAACCCCCCTTTTTTGAAGTCGGTTAACAAACTGGTGTTTGTCGATAGATTGATCGATCTTGAGAATGGTGGCTAACCAAAAACAGGTGTGATAGTTTCTTGACATACTCTACTTGTTTTTGCTTCTTTCTGCTTGGGGATACTTATTTACTTGAGGGGACTTGTTTACATTTTTCTGTTACTATTATTACGCCCACCTACTCATGCCTTTTTTATTTGTGTGTTTATTTTAGCGTAGCACACTGTGCGCGCTGGGTGCTGTGGCCGGGGCTCGGTCCGAGCTGGCGGAGGCGGTGGTAGCGGGCGGGGCGCTGCCCCCGGCGCTGCTGCATGCTGGCCACGACGCCGCGCCTGTGCGCCGAGCCGCGGCTGCACTGATCAGGGATATCGTTAAGCATTCTGTCGATGTAAGCACTTATAATGAAATGAAAAGTTTATATTTAACTAGTAGATATTATTTCAGTACAATTGCTACAACAAACCTACACTAAGGTTTTTCATGTTTTGTAAAATTGCTTTCAGTCAAGTAAATTCTCTAACGACTGTACCTACTTTTATAATGATACTAGCTGCGCCGGCGGTTAGGGACACCCGCGTCGACTACGGTTTTCTCACTACCTCAATTAGCCCACGGGAACTAAACTTTTTCCGGGATAAAGGTAGAGTATGTGTTCTAGGGTATGGGGTCGTTCAAGTATTACGTAAGGAGATTTATTACAATTATTTACCCTATCTCCTTTGTCAGCAAAAGTAAGCAAAGCAAAGATCCCCCTCCTCCCTATAGTGCTTATGTAATACTTTAACGGCCCCTATAAGCTATTTTCATTCCAACTTTCACGCAATTCTGTTCAGCCGTTTCGGCGTGAAGGAGTTACAAACGACAGACGACAAACAAACTTTCGCCTTTATAATGTTAAGTGTGATTAGTGTTATTATTACTTACTTATAGCTACGCACATTCATGACACAGGTCTTTTTTTAATACTGTATAGATCTAGCGTTTGACCACACATCTCACTTGATGGTCAGTGAAGATGTCGTCGAAGATGTTATCACGCTAGACCTAGAATGCTCACTGGCTCTCAAGGACTGCTGCCTGAACACACTGTGTGCTTGGTGACAGTTTTTCAAACTAGAGGGTAGTAGCTATCCAGGCGGATATTCGAAAGTACCCTATCACCATGCTAGGAATTTGATAACGGTGTTACCTTCACCGGAAGCTCAAGTTGTGGTTGGGGATCGAACCAGTGTCCGTCAGTTTGACAGGCGACGCTCCCCCCGCTGAGCTATCATCGCTTCAAAAGGTCTCACTTTTTTTCTTGCTCTGAGGTCACTACTTAGATTTTGTGTTCCGATTGACAGCTAGCACAGCTGGTAGTAAACACTGGTGGCTGCGGTCCTTTGGTGGAGCTCTTGTCTGAGACTACGGGAGGTACGCGCGTGCCAGCGTGTATGGCGCTGGGCTTCATCGCTGGTCAGTCCGATCAACTCGCGATGGCTGTTATAGAGTCGAAGGTATTTCCTTTAAGTTAGTCCTGTATATTACTTTAACCGAATTAAAAGGGTAAAGTTATGAATTCAGTTGTATTTTTATGCTTTTTACTAGCACTCCGTCATTTAATACAGATTTAAAAAGTCCTTGTTCGTTTTTAAGGATATACCTACCTACTTAGGTAATATGGTACTTACATTAAATTTTTAAAACGATTTTTTTTTTAAATTTTCATGGATGGCACTGTACCCGCCAGGCTGGCTACCACCCTCTAGTTTGAAAAACTGTTACCCAACAAACACATAGTGTGTTCAGGCAGCATTCCTTGAGAGCCAGTGAGCATTCTAGATCTAGCGTGATAACATCTTCGACCACATCGTCACTGACCATCAAGTGAGATAGAGGTCAAACGCTAGATCTATATAGAATAAAAAGAAAGAAAAAAACCTAACTATTACTAAAATGGCCCTCACCTAAATAGTAGCCTTAATTTTTTATTTTGCTATTTTATGGTTAGTCATGATTATTACACTTACACTACACTAGTACACTATTTAGGTACACTAAATATCGAACTAGCTAAAATTCTTCAAAATGAAATAAATCGTATTCTATTTATACTAATATTCATATTCGTATAAAACCGCAAAACGCTATTTCTAATAAGATGACTCTTATTCGATTGCTGGCCAATCGCGGGTAGTTTCAGTCGGCAACAAATGAGTAGCGACTTATTTTACTTTACTACCCGCAATTTTAATAAAAGCATCTAATTTTAGTGTTGTTATCGATAAGTGTCATACTGATTTGGACTTTATCGTAACAGTATAAGATCTCATCTTACCTATCGCATTTTTCTGAATTTTAGTTTAGTTAAGTTTAGTAGTTGGACAAAAGAATCACTACCATTATGCCATAATGAAGCAAAGAGGTAGAATATCTGAGAAGTTTGACACTAGCATTCATATTTGATGCATGCTCCCACCACATATGAGTAGGTTCACATTAGTCGTATTTATTTCATATATTATAAAGATACCTACATAGTAGTTACCTACAGGTGCAGATTTTGACAAAAACACGCTTGAAGCGAAACGTGAACGAAAATATTTTATTAGACATAAATGCAACCGCCTACAAAGTGAAAATCCCAACGGGCGTCAAACTATACTTTTCCGGGATAAAATTAGCCTATGTGATATTTGAGGGTCTAAGCTATCTTCATACCAAATTTAATCGAAATTGGCCGTTTGAGCGTGAAGGAGTAATGGAGGTTTTTGAATTATTTGCTTTTCCCACAGGAACAGTAGTTATTTTCGGGATGAAAAGTGGCATATGTGTTAATCTAGGGTCTAAACTATCTCTTTATCAAATTTCATTGAAATCGGTGCAGCCGTTTAAGCGTGAAGGAGTAAAAACGTAGCCACATACAAACTTTCGCCTTTATAATATTAGTGGGATTATTATTTATGTGAAGAACCATTTGTTTTCCATTTTAAATCCATTAATCTGTGTGCGCTTCGTGGTGAGGACTGCGTATAGTTTTTGCTTGTGTGGTCATGACCCCATGAAAACTCTCACTATTGATAACTGCCAACAAACACACAGAGTTTCAAGGAACTCTTCAGAGTTCCAGGTCTAACATGCTTCCACCTTCGACTACAGTGTCACCGACCAAGTTGATAGGGGTAAATCAATAAAGTATATAAAACAGTCCTGCATAATGCAAAATATGAATGAATAAAATATGACACAAATTAACCCTTGCCACAGAACACTATTTTGTTATTTATTGTATATACTATACTAATTATAGTATACTTGTGATCGTGTTCTACACTGGACTTTGGTATCCCTCAGGCTATTCCACCCTTAGTGGATATTCTTCAAAACAGTGAAGCAGAGGACGCCGAGATATGCGCTGCTGCTTGGACCCTCGGTCATATCGCCAAGCATTCCCCGCAGCACAGCCTCGCCATTGCAGTAGCTAACGCTTTCCCTAGATTATTGCAGGTAATTTTTATTTTAGCTGTAATTTTATTCGTATATCATAAATCTGTAGCGATTTACTTTAAAAGTCAACGGTAAAGTGACACGTCGTGAGAGGCGTCTTTAAAAAGTCTAACAGTGCCTTTCACAACTTGGACCCGAGAAGTGTGCACTTTCAGTAGGACAAGTCCACTAATTAAGTTTGTCAGAGAGCAATTGAAAGAGATAGGAGTCTCCGTTTGAATTGGAAAGGGATAGCTCAAAGTTTTTCTGAACGATCGAAACAGAAACGAGCTGACCAGAGTTATCGACATATTCTTCAGAAATATCAAGCAAAAGTGGGAACTTTGCAACAATAGGTAGGGGTTTTTAATCACAATAAAAGATTAAAATGTACAGTGCCATACCTAAAAAAATTAAGCTACACTATGTCATGGTGGAATCACCATCACCAATTTTTTATAGCTTTTTATCCTATTCATTCCCAGTTGTATACAAATCCGAAATCATCGAGCGAAGTGAGGGCTAGAACTTCTTGTGCATTGAAGCAGTCTCTCCAGTGTTGTCTTCACAGACCTGCCTTGGAGCCACTACTACATGCAGCACCTGCTTGTATACTCAAATATGTCCTCGCCCAGTATGCTAAGGTAAAATTGGAATATAGGTTATATTGGAAGTTACAATTCTAAGAAAACCTTAATAGTGGTAGATTACCACTCATGTCAATAATTACACTTACAGCTGTTAATAATTTGTTAGAGATAGAGGTATGCGAGTTAATAATAAATTCTTTGCTGAGTATAAGATTTTTCATCTCTGCTCTTTCTGGATTAATTTATGACTAAAAAATGTACACCTAAAGTAAATATGGGCACGCAACTATCAAAATATTAATCTCAGTGTTTCCTAGAATGTCAAACCAAAAAAGAATACCAGAAAATGGAACCGACTTCAACACTCAAATGTGAAATAACTTGTTGAAGTTGAGAACCTCCTCCTCTTTTTGAAGCCAGTTAAAAAGGCACAGGTTAGCAAGTTAAAGCAACAGAACAGATACAAACATTGCCTGATAGTTAAGAAGATTCTTAAGGGGAAACCTGGAGTCATTATGCTTAATTGCCTAGCATAGTGCCCATTGGTGAGGTGTACTGGGGCCCATAAAACAATAACATGTAGATGATTGATGTAGTTTGTATTCAATGCTATGCATTTACTTTATATATTTAAAAGGAAACTGATTGATCAAACCACATCTCTAACCACTGAATGTAAGTGTTAAAATTTGGCACTAATTATTTTTATGAAATAGGCATCAGGAAAATTCAACTCTCTGACATGAATTGGGAAAATATTAATCTGCCATTTTAAGCTGTGGATGAATAATTTAATATGCTAGGCTAATAAGCTAATCACTAGGGTGCCTATGTACAACAGCTATAGCCAGTGGAAATTGCACAATAATTTATAGTCTAGTTATTAATAAAATAGTTTATTAGCATACCTACATGTGCAATAGTAGGTTTCAACAGTGAAATAGATCTATACATTATTCCTTGAATGTAATAAAAATTTAGCTCATAAACAAGTACATACATTTAGTCATAATAATAACTAATAAACTGGTCCATCATCAAGATTATCATCCTCCTCATCATAATCATCACCATTATCAAAGAAGTTATTAGCATAATCTGTTCCATCATCAATTTCATACTCTTGCTCTTGTTCATCTTCTACTTCCTCCTCTTCGTTCTCACCTTTCTTTAAGGCTTCCTCATCTTCATTTGTTTCCATATTTTCATCTGTCTCTTGGGATTCTTTCTTCTCCAAGGTTTGAAGTCTTTTAGCAATATCTGCCGGGTCTTCATGTTTGCGCTTCCGCGCCACAATCCGAACTCTATTCGCTTGCGGCCTTAACTCGCCTGGCATATTCGCCCAAACGCAGTCTAATATTTTACCTTTTTTAGCATCTTCGGCGAGCACCTTATACTTATCGGAATATCGTTCGATTCCATCGGTTCTTGTTTTCGCTTTCACATACGCTGGGGAGTCATGCAAATATTCAATGAACTGATCCTTAACAATTACCATGTAGTCTGTTGCAGCGTCACATGTTAAGGGAAGAGGTTTCGCTTCAATTTTAGGGAATAGTGGCGGCGGTGTAAGGATTTGTGGCGTGTTTTCTCCTCGACCCATTCCCGTTAAGCCCAGAGCTTGCATTTGCTCATGGGTCAACGAGAGGTTCGCTCCACGTCCGCGCCCTCGTCCAGCCATTTTGTTTATATTTAAATGTAGCAATTACAATAATATTATCAGTTTCATTTTACCGGTGAAAAGTGTAAATCGAAGGTTCAAATTTCAAAATATCACTGCTCGGCTCGCTCAGACAGGCAGGTGACAGAAGTGACAGAAGGAAGACAAGACAGCAGCTGATTTGACAGTTCTGATTCTGACAGATCACAGTTGGATTGGACACAGGGACCCTTAACGGGCAGGATCTTAGCTGATACTTAGCTCTAACTCTAAATTATTTCTGCCACTTTTCACACAAAGGTGGCAGAAATAATTTAACAGAACAGGCAGAAATTTAAGCTACAGCAGACATTAATTTAATAGTAATTAATTTAATAGATCATTTATTTCATCAACTAAATACAGTGTACAATCATTCACATATTATGTACAAATTCTTAAATCTAGCAATAAAAGGTTCATAGAATGACTACACTTCACACATTGAGGCTCAACTTTAGATTACGAAACATCGAGTTGGTGGTTAATTTCTTGTATATGAGTAGGTCATAATAAGGTAAGCCTCCACGTAAAATATTAACTTCCGGAAACAAATCCTTTACTAGAAATATTTAATTGAAATTCGTAAATAATTTCGCATCTTTTACCAATTTCTACCATAGAATGATCCGTTTCACTATCACCGTAGCGCTCACTTTTTTTAATAGCTTCTCACATCTGGTTTCTTGGACTTCAATGAAGCTAATTCAGACGAAATCACACAGTCATGTTTTTCAACTTGATACACTAGTTCTCGAAAGTAATACATAAAAATATAATAATACATTAAAACTTTGTTGAAAACCTGTACTTGGTATAGTTTTTTGTCTGTTTGTTCGAAATATCAAAATATGTCGATGTAATAAAACGAAACGTAATTGCTGACTGTTGTCTATGCTTGTTTACAAAACAGAAAAAAAATGTATGTATACCCACAAATGTTACCCAGGTAAAAGATAACGGGGCGCCCTGCGTTGGGGAGCGGCTTCGGCCAAGCCATATCTTGCTCTGAAAGCTGGTATGCGGCGTTCACGAACTCAATTAGAGCATTATTTGATCATGACCGTTCATGTCAACCTGTCAGAGCATATTATGCTCGACTAGACCTTAATCTTTCTACCTCTAGAATCGATCAAATCTTGGTGGGCTGTCAAAAATGACATATGCAGTAGTAACTATCACGTGATCCTTATCAATGTAAGTGACTTCTTCTTCTGTGACGTACTATAGAGTAGCCGTTCGTGAGAGATCGATCAAATATTGGTCGATCAACATTTGACCGAAGCTGCTGCTAACGCAGCCCAGAACTTATTCTACCAACCCTGACTCTACGTCGTACTTGTCCGCCTTACCCCTAGAGTGTATATTAAAAAGCCGCCCCCTCTGGTGAAGCTGTAAATGCCGGTAGTGGCAAAGAGCATTAGTCGGTAAGAAAATAAATGGACTGGACTTCCCGCAGCGCCGGAGCAGTCGGAGCAGTAACCTCAAAGAACACAAGGCAGAAAGGGGGTGTTGTCGCAAATTACCCTTCATAGGAGGGTCTCCTATGACATCACGGGGTCCCATACGCCCTTTTCCCATTCCTGAAATAAATGTCTGAGCAGTGAGGTTAGAAATTTATAAAATCATATCTCAGAAAGCCACCCTAGCTGAGATATAACTCCGCAACTTTACCCCTACTTCACAGGGGGGTCTACTCATCTCCCCTTTCTTCCCCACCCCCTTCTCCCTAAAATCGATGTTTCGTAAAGTATAGTTGAATCCACATTAACACAATAATATTCTTCATAGAAACGGCCGAAACGCGAGTTATACCTCGCGCCTCGATTTCTTTGTGCACTCAGCGCGCAGTCGTTGCGCCACAGTGACGAATGAGCGGTGTGATGGATATGTAACATTAAGCGTGTTTGTGTTTTCCTGCTTTGTGAAGTGAAGTTTTACGTACGTTTCAGTCGAGGCGCAAACATTTGTCATTCTCTAATTTATAGGGGTGTTTTAATCAAATCTACTTACTACTAAAAAACAACATGTATTTTTGTTGAACACTTCCTATTTTATTGCACAACGACTTTCATTTTGTTAAATAATAAATTTAATATTTACAATCACAAAACTTGAAAGAAACTCAAGTAGGTATATGAAAGTAAATAAGTACTGTATAGTCTACTCATTCTTACTTGGTAAAAAGAAAAACAAACCACTGTCATTCTCAAAAATAACGAAACTCCGCACAAAATCACAATTTAGACACATACTCTAGTAGAAACATGAAACCTGGGTATAGTAGAAACATGAACGCTACATTTACGCACGGATACCAAATTAAAATTCATAATTCATCCTAATTACACATACATACGAAAACTACAATTAACGTCACTCCATTATTTTGAGGTAAACTTTTCCATATTAGGCTTAAATGTAGTTTAATGATGGAATGGTAATTCAAGAATGAAAGGATTATGTGAGCTTTTTTAATGGATCTGTTCATTGATATGTTTTTATAAGTTTTTTTCAGGTTAATTTATAAAATTAATTAAAAATTAAAGGTTTGAAACCTTTGAACCAATCAAAAGAAAACTTACGCTATAAAACAACTATGACTTTCGTTTTTCTACGGATCTCTTCATTTTAATTATATGAATTGCACCTATGCCGCTCGACATATCGTACAGTATTCGTACTATTAGATACTTTTTGTACGACGTCATCTTTATATAGATTTCTTTAATTACTCGAGGTCAAAAAATGATGTGTAACTAGAAAAAACTAAGGTGAACTGAAGGTGTAGGTATGGACATACTGACACTCAATTAAATTTTTATCTCGTATCACACAATATCTCAATCACCACTATATTTGTATGACTTTATAAAAACCATAGACGAATTTAATAAAAACATATGCAAACTATTGACCTCTTACGTATTTTACAGATATTGCCAAACGATGCACGAGCTCGTAGACTATTTGTAACAACAGGAGCTTTGAAGAGAATACAAGAGATTGATTCCGTCCCTGGGACTTCGCTAAAAGAATATATTAATATAATCAACAGCTGCTTCCCAGAAGAAATTGTGAGGTACCTATTTATATCAACCAGCGCAGCATTCATAATGAATTCATATAACTTCTCACAAAAACAGAGAAGAGAATGCAAATCGAAAATTATTCCTGCCAGTTCGCGGGTTCAATTCCACAAATGAACTAATACCATAATGTTGCAAATTATTTATGTGTTTCGTTCACAACCGGTTATTAACCTCCGGTTTCGTACACAGTCGTAAGTGTAGAGCTGTCGACCTAAAAAGCAGCAATCTGGTTGGTGTAATAAATCATAAAGTTTAATTCCAAAAAAAAATAATTAAAAATACCCCGACGCAAAATTATAAAAATAGTATGAAGGTACAAAGCCTAAAACAAGTAAAAAAGGCCATGCAAAATATGTCATCCGCCATTTTTTGGCGGCGGCCATCTTGGACCGATTTTCATCAAACATGAAACACCTAAGAACATTCCCGACTAATTCACGTTTCAAGCAAAAAATAAAGGCTTAGGTAATCGGTTCACGCTTTCGTGACCTACGATGCCCCAGGCAGACACACGCACAACAGACACGTCAAACAAAATACCCTTCGTTTTTGCGTCGGGGGTTAATAAATTATTATGGTTAAAACCACTATTAAAACAAGTTTATGTAGGCAGACAACACCAACAGTAGAGTTTAATCCGTTGACTGGCGGCAGGAATACTCGTACCATACTATAATTAATAAGTCTTTATTCTTTTTAGGTATTACACACCGGGTTATTCAGATTCATTGCTAGATCGAGTGGAGGCATATACACCTCAGGTATCAACTATGTTTAAATAAATAAATCTATATAGTCCGGCCGCCCAGTCAGTTCGCATGCGAAGTGTTGACGTAGCTTGTGAGTGTAATAAAATAAGTCGTAAAATACCTAACTAGCATAATATTATATAATCAGAAAGTCTGATTATACTTATACACTTAGTTTTACTATGTTCAGAAAAAGAACTAAATTGATTAGGCAAATACATTTTCACAGAAGACAGAATATGATGTGAAATGCAGTACCCAAACCAAAAGTACTCGTATGCAAGGCTGCGTTCGCCATTATTATTCGCCAAGCCTTATTCTGCCAAGCCTATTCTGAGGTCTGACAGCGGCTACGCGACGCTCAAGCTGATCAGTCGACCTTTTTTCCCCCAAAATATGTTTATACTTAAAAGTATATATGTTTATACTTAAAAGTATATATGTTTATACTTAAAAGTATAAACATATTTTACCATACCATACAAAATCTAGAATCAAAAATATTACAGTATAAATACAGTAATATTTTTGATTTGAGATTTGGTCAAATCTTGGTCCGCTGTCAAAGGTGACCTATGAAAATCTATCAACTTTGTAGGTGACTTCTCCTTCTTCCCAAATATTGATATACTCGTAGATGCTGCTAGAGAGATCACGGTCATTTCCTTGTCGGGAAATATTTGGCCGATAGAGTTGGCGAACGGTAGCTGATTCGGACGCTGTTCGATTGACACGTATGACGTATCCGTTACGATACCTGTTGTTATCTTTAGCCTGAGGATTATATTGGAATACATCAGCTGGTGTCATCTCTTGCTGTTTGATTTAAACGACTCGGCTATCTTACAAGCCCATTTATTAAAACTGCACAACACATTTTGTGGATGTGATAACTGATGAGTATGTACAAAATATCGCTATTTTTTCAGATTCCTGAACTTTTTACCGATAGAGTGCCTAGTGACTGCCAGAGTGAACTATCTGTTGAACAGAACGCAAATTAATAACTTGTATTTTTTGTAATTATTTTATTTAATAAAGTATTTGTTTTGTGTATGTACATCAGTTGTATTGTTATTAATAATTATTCTCTGCCAAGGGTCCACACAGTTTTTTGCACTTGGATCATTCGACCTCCTATTTTGGTGTTGTCTATCACCATTGATTGACTGCAAGCCCTGTAACTAATTATATAAAACATATTATTTATACTATTTACCACTCTAAGGTAATTTCGGTAAGGTAACGGAATTCAGATTGATTAATTGGTAGGTACCTACTATTGTTTGAACTGACAGACTAGGTAGACACTTGTGTTGTATTTTTAGATATGGACTAAATAAGGAAAGATTATGCATAAATAGTACATGAGTCACGTTACATCATATCGTTTTACTATACTATCCAGACTATTCAATGCTCAATGCCTATCCTATATTAATAATAAAATATATAATAGGTAGGATATACCACCCTACATAACAGACTCTGATGAAGTATTTATATATTTTTACACACGTGAGTTACTCGTAGGGGTGGGTTCTTACTATTTAATGGTCATGGAACAAAGTTAACCAATGGTCTTAACACTTTTGTATATATAGTAGAATATAGTTTATATTTTTCAGATACGTACCTACTTACGCTCTGATACCATACCAGCTGCAACTGTATTTTATTAGATTGGCTAGATACTAAACTCGATACCTGCCTACCAAACAGTAACAACTTACCTATATTGTGAGGAAGCTAAAATATTTAGCATTTTAATGCCTTGTGTGTCTACCTCATAGAATGTTTCATTTTGAATACTTGAAGGCAAAGCGAGAGTTTTCACGGTCTTATCCAAACTTGATATTTCTTCTGCATGTAGCCCCTGTTGAAGATATAGCAATAACGGTAAGTGGATCTGTAAACTCTAAGGCTTTCACGGCCGGCGTTGCATGATGTATGTATTGCTTCCGGGCTGTTTGGCCGTGGGCCAAGTGAAACTTGTGTTCCAGACGTTTTGTCGATCACTGCGGTCGACATCTTCAGTGGTTCAGGTCGACGAAGTATCAAGACACGTATTTCGGAACACGAACGAGATTGCTAGGTATTAATAATATTTATATTTCATTTAGTATAAAATCCGTTTTTAAAACAATTTCGTGTGTGTTATTTTTTACGCAGTATTATTGTACTAGGGAATAAAAGTATGATTATATCACTCCTAAATCATGATTTACATTGTTTTCGGGAGTCTATCAAAATCAGTCCAAACATTTCAGAGATTTGGTAAGTTTGTGCCATTCTATACCTACTAGCTACCTACACAGTATAGAAAAGAATTAAAAAAATGTACTGTACGTTTGTATCAAATAAATTATTAAAACTACTGGAGTCTGCATAAATTCTGAAATTTCTTACACTACTTGAATGTAGGTATAGCTTTCTCGGAGTAAACCAAATCTTATTAGGGATCAATTCTGAAGGGATAATGTTAAAATCATTGTCTGTGCGAGCATAACCGCAGGGCGCAGCTAGTATAGGGTCTATTTGTACTGTTTGCATTTTCAGATGCATGTAGCTGTTTGTATTTGTATTTTGTAGATAAAGACTTTTAAACTGTGAATTACAGGTTGGTTAGAGGCAGCATGACATCAAACCGAAAAGTTAACTCCGTTTTCAGATAAGACTCAGTTTAGAACAACAACTTTACCCACTTGTAAAATATATGACTATTATAGTTATTTATTTCACAAGTAGGTAAAGTTGATTTTTGGCGTGAGTGCTTGGATTGAAACCTGAGCAAGCAAAGGGTTCTAGGATTTCTTAGTTCAAGAGAAGAACCCTGGGTGTGAGAAAGTTTCAAAACAAACGCTAAACAACTTTGCCCATGAGTGAAACACAACAATTTTCACCACACTAGCTCTATCTAGGAACTAGGCGCATGGCGAGAAGGATTCCTTCACAGGCTTTTTTTAGATTTTTAAACTTTGTCTCGTCAAACAATCCCCGATTTTAAATTTTAAAAAAAATGTACTTACATAATATGTATACGAAGTACGAACATATATTGGGGCAACCAAAAAAAGGGGCCCCTAGGTTTTGCCAATTTACTAGCTGTGCCCCGCGGTTTCACACATATGGACTACAGTTTGTCCGTTAACGTACATTTTTCCGGAATTTATAATTTACCGAAAAATATACTTCATTCTTCTTTCCGTAAAACCCTACAAAGTATAAAACTTAAACAAAAATGAATATACCTAATCTGTGAATTCGTTCTTAAGTTTTGCCAAAATAGAGATTCATTTATAAAGTAGGTATATAAGATTATTTTGTTTAAACTGACGTGGTTTTGACACAATATTATGAACACGCGTAGTACTAAGCAAACCGGACCGCGTCCGCGAGCATCCTGTGTTCTCCTTGAAAAAGACTACCGAATGTGGTCCAAACTAGTCGGAACCCTCTGACTTACTACATGAATAATTCCCATGTTTTATATATTCATAAGTATCAGATGTTAATTATTGAACTTTATTGCTATTGTAATACCTCGTATACTACCCGCGCTACTGCGCACAGTTACCCTCAAGACCCCCATAGTAGGGTAAGTGTACGCATTTTGACTACCTATGTTTGTTTTGTAGATTCCACACAATTTGAGCCGTCGTAGAATATAGTTTATACGTGTAAGTTGTTTGATATAAATACTCTAACCATTAAATTAATTTTATAACATTTACCTTCATCGTTTTTGATTTACCTCATATGACTATCTAAGCTCTACACATATTTATGATAATTATATTTGCATAAAAAATATTTAGATTAAATTACCTACCTCATGTAGGTATGTATAACATTTTGATCAATTAAAATGTTCATTAATAAAGCAAAAATACAGGAATATTATTTATTTTATAGTACGTATTAAAGATAACAATATAATACCTGAATTTTACAAGAAGTAAATCCAATAGACTCAAACTCCGATAATATGATATAACGCATGGTTTGATATTATTAAATACGCTGGCTAATAAAAAGATGAACCAGACTCCAGTGAACTAGCAACACTAGTATAGGTATAGTTGTGCGGGAAAATGTACTTTTATTGCACCCAGATAACACTTTGAAGAGGATGTGGTTAGAGTATACGATAAGATAAACAAACCACGTCTCATTTGTAAGCTAGGGTAGTTGGTACGAAGGTTAGTTTCAATATATACCAATTTCAAAACACCATACTTTTTAAGAGTACCTTAGTGGGGCCTCTTAAAAAGACGTAGGACACTCTCTGGCTAGCGGGATGTTTTATTGGATGTTGCTACGTGTCAGATTTTACAAGTATTGGCAACATATCCCAAAGCCCCCAGTTTTAGACATCCGGAGGTGACGACGGTGATCGCTAACCATCAAGCAGCTCGTCTGCTTCACTGACCAGAAAGTTATACAGTCAGCTTGTTTGTCTACGAGGTATTGCATAAAAATATTAAATAATATGGCGCGTGTACTTGAAATCATTTAATTTTATAGATCTATTATCATGTAAGTAGGTAGATATAAAAATAACATTAAGTTGATATGCACTTCCTCTTCTCGACACGTTAATCACCACAGACCACATAATTATTTTGATGAACATAGTGATAATATTGCAATGCGAGTATTTTCTTTCTCTCGGCATTTTTTTCTGGCTTCGACTGTTCGTAATCAAATGAATATTGATTCCTATTTAATTTATACCACTATCGGAATAAAATAAAAAGGTTTTCATTTCAATGTGCTAAAAAAACAGTGTTTGCAGCGGCCGGCGTTTATGAGAGTTCCACTTTTCACTACCAATATTACAATATCGACGATGAACGCAAGGAGTTCGCCCATCTATAACCATGCCTAAAGAAGCGTCCACCCAAATATCAAGATCCCTTATAGTAGATTATTGAAATATTATAAAATTTTAATATTGCACATACAAGGCTGCGGTCGGCAAAATATTGATCGATGTCTCACGAACGAGTAACGACTACTTCATAGTATGATACAGAAGTCACCTACATTGTTATTGGATCACATGATAGTTCTTCTTCTTCTTCAATTTATGGCTTATAAACACCATGTAGCGTTTCTCGGCCAGTGTCAAAGTAAGCACATGATAGTTACTACTGCTTAAATCACTTGACAACCGACCTAAATTTGATAGATTGGTTCTAGAGGTAAAAAGATTCTCGATGTCTTCGGCAACACTTAGGTAGGTACTTTCTTTCCGGGAGGGTTACAAGTCACAAATTTAAATTTGCATCGCTGAAGTAGTAGGTACGTACTGGCAGGATTAGTTCGCGACTTGCGGACTTACGGTAGTACCTATTACATTCTCTAGGTTGCGGTCGTGTCACAACACGCTTTATGTACTAGGTAGGTACGTCGTAATCATTTGCTATCAACAAATGTTTTCATTCATCATAACCCACCACTACTAGGTTTTATTTTTATATATTAATAAGTGGCTAAATTAACATATTCTGATGAAAATTACTTTTGTTTCATGATTTGCTATTCGGTAGAATACCGATGAATATTAGTAGCATCTATCAAGAACACCATAATCCATCCGGCAGAGATTCCGGAAGTCAATAAATGTTTTTTAACTATCTTTTATTCCATGTAATACAAACGCGGTGCTCTCTTCCCTTTACATATATGGGAAGCTTATGCGAGGTGTAGGCCGCGATGTTTAAGATTCTATATAAATTTAATATGGTTTAAGAGTGAAGAATTAAAACAATGTCAAAGTATTCATCATCATTACCATTTTTATTAATGAAAATTAGTATCAAGTACACTGCTCATATTTTTTTAACTTCACTAACTATAAGAAAATTAGTAAGTGAAGCTAAAAAATAAGGAGAATTTTATTTATTAGAGTAACATTGCCACCTTTTCTGATTTAAGGCGGTAACGCAGAGGTTCGTATATTAAACCCGTGCTACTAAATAATTGTTCGCTAGGAACATTGCTTGAAGCGGATAAAAATCTTCGTGTTATCGGTGAGAATATCTTGAATTGCTCTTAATGAACACTCCACTATTAAAGAGGATTTTCATTCACATTATTTTTTTTTAGTACGGTGTGGGGAGAAAACGCGAGGGATAGCTCGCATAGATCATTGTCACGTGCAAACGGCATACGCTATGCACCGGCTCCGCCCAATTTCTTTCTCTGTATGAGCTGTGGTCAATTTCGGGTCATAGGCAGGCCGTCTTGGCGTCATGTTGGCTTCTCTTAGGCGTCTTCTGACAGCTACTCCTCGAATCTCCCTTAGCCGCTGCTGGACAGCAACGCCTGTTTCGGAGGCTTGTCGAGATAATAAAACAGTCATCTTTTTCTGAAAAATGCCAGCACCAACTGATATTTAGCCTTCTAGAGGAGCCAGCCTGAAATTAAGAAGTTCTTGGGTTAAAATTCATTCACTTTTCAAACAAACGAGTAATTGTTAGGTACAATCAGACCAATGTATTCTTCAAAGATTTCTAGATATATGCTTGTCTAAATTGTATTCATCATATTACATTTACAGGACAGACAGAAAGAAGCTGATGGAGATTTTAATTGGACCCCATAAGGTCAACTGGTCATAACCAAGGCTGCATTGGTGAGCAAGAAAATAATTTGTGTGATTTTCTACTGTTTAACATGTGGCTTTGTACAGTTAAAAATGGTAATTGGGCAGCTGGAGGTTCATATTTTTTATCACTTAAATTTGAATGTTTAACAAACCTCTCATGGTTCATTTTCAATTATAACAGGTTGTAGTGAAGGTTTCCTCCTTTCTCAATTGATATGTGCAGTGTTTTCCATCGCTTACAGCATGAGAAAAGCATCTGTAAAAATAAGAAACTTAAATTATTACCACCATTAACAATTGGGAGTTAATTATTTGTTGTTTTAGTTCAGAAGTTACCATACCATAATATCCCCATGATTTAGTGAGACAGGGATAACTAAGTATACTCATCATTGTAAATCTTTTTGGTGAAAACTTAAGTTGTCTTATACAGTGCAACCTCGATATAACGAATCGGAGGGGAACAAGAAAATATTCGTAATATCAAGTAATTCGTTGAACTGAGGTTTGTTATGTTGAGGTTAGATTGGTCTAAAATTCGTTATAAAGAGGTTGTACGCAAAGAATGTTCGCAATGTAAATGTATATTTTATATTGACTCTTATGGCCAATTCAAGGGGATTACGAAGAATTTGTTAAATCGAGGAAGTCGTTATATTAAGGTTGCACTGTACTTTACATCGGCAAAATTTTATTCTTAGCTTGATCTATCAGTTTAGGGCACATTCTGACTAGCAAGCCAACAAATATGACAATCACATTATAAAAGCCAGTTATCATTCTAGGTCTAGCTTTGACTTAACTGTCATTAGGATGTCACATCAATAAAACTTCGACTAGTCTAATCAAATTAGGATTTGACATAACAATATATTTTAACAGCAATTTTACTTGGGAATTCTTTGGGAGACGGTCACTGGCAGTCTATATTTAGGTTCCCGGAGACGTACCGGACCCATTGCATAATCCGCCATCTTGAATTTAAGGACCATTTTTTTTAATTGTTTGAAGTTAAATATCCTACAATTTTAGTTCCCATCATTTTCTTACTAGGATAGATATTATTCGATTTAAACCCGAAAAGAGGGGGTGAATTTTGGTTAATCCAAAGACAAACATTCCAACTTTGAAAAAGAGGCCAATCGTCGGACTCAACTCGACTGTGCAGTATTCGCGAAATTCAGCAACATCTTGTCGTCCATAATACCGTAATGCCTCAGAACAAGGGTCTTCGAATAGTGATGACTTACGGAACTGTAATATGGTCTATGGCCTTGTGAGCAGGCACAGAGTAGCACAACAAGCAATGGAGACTTGGAGAGAGCTATGGTCATGGTCTCTCTATCCGATCAGAAATGAGGACCGTAGAAGAACAAGTCATTGGAGTACATCCTCTTCATTTGAGAACCTTTTGACCCCCAACGGCCATGAGTTCTTTGAGCTATGTGCCCCTCCCACTGCCACTTTAGTCATCTCTTTCTGAAGTATGCCAGCACCAACTGATATTTAGCCTTCTAGAGAAGGAGCCAGCCTGAAATTAAGAAGTTCTTGGGTTAAAATTTATTCACTTTTCAAACAAACAAGTAATTGTTAGGTACAATCAGACCAATGTATTCTTCAAAGATTTCTAGATATATGCTTGTCTAAATTATATTCATCATGTTAGATTCAAAAGCTGATGGAGATTTTAATTTGTAACTATACCCGAATTTAATTTGACCCCATAAGGTCAACTGGTCATAACCAAAAGGCTACATTGGAGAGCAAGAAAGTAATTTGCATGATTATCTACTGTTTGACATGTGGCTTTATACAGTTAATGGAAATTAGGAAGCTGGAGGTTCGTATTTTATCAGTTTAACTAACCTGTCGTGGTTCATTTTCAATTATAACAGGTAGTAATGAGTACAGGTTTCCTCCTTTCTCAACTGATATGTGCAGCGTTTTCTATCGCCTACAGTATGAGAAAAGCATCTGAAAAAATACGAAACTTAAATAATTATCTAGGAACATAACAATTGGAGTTTAATCTTTGATGTGTTTTTGTTCAGAAGTTACCATACCATAATATCCCCATGGTTTAGTGAGCCAGGGATAACTTAGCAATTCATCATCCATATCCACAATAATTATAGAAATTCAGAAATATACATTCTCCGTATATTTGTTGATAATTGTAATGCAAAAATGTTACTGCATGCTCATTATGAATGTTATTGCCTATATGTAATTCACTGCTGCGACAGACATGTCAGTAGCAGTTGCAAATAATTTAGTTATAAACATTAGCTTTATATGAGGCCTTCTTGTTGGAAATAAAAAAAATTTAATGTTATTTATTACCATAAATGGAAAACAGCTATTTCTAGAGACCTATTGTGATGGTATTTGGTAGAATATATTAATTTGGGTTTGATGAGCTCCAGTTTAAGACTTAGTGTTTCTTAGTTAGAATAATAGTGCGAGTTCTTTAATTTGAATCATATAGTGATCATAATAAAATAATTACCATTGGACAGAAGAATGCACTCTCCACTTATAGAGTTTACACCTGAAATGTACAGATTTAGTTAAAAACATAATATACATATCTTTATAGTAAGACAATTTAGCTCGATTTCAGTAGTTACCATACCATAATTTTCCCCATGATTTAGTGAGACAGGGATAACAGTAATTCATCATAGTTTTAGATGCTGACAAAATGATTTACAGTACACACTTTTCTTGTGACCTTTGACTAAGCAAAGAACCTTACATAGTATAATTAGGATATATGCCTGTTGATACCATCATTTCAGATCTGTTTTCTCAGCATTGTAAAAATGTAAAACACATATAATAATGTGTCAGTGTATAAACTAAGTAGAAAATTTATATGAGTAGGATATTTTCATTAGTGTTTATTTCTCTATGTCTACTAGCTTATTATTCTTGGGCAATAAATGGATGTTTTATTTTATAATTCTAGATTCTATTGAAATAGATTTAATGGAACTGTACTTGTGGGTATTATCAATTTGATAACTATTAAATTTTAAATTCACAGTAATGTTTCTGGATTTAAATCCATGTGCCACCTGTAAATTAAGTTGAATGCGTGAAACAGGTGATTTGCTAATGACAAATTGACTTAGCATTGAAAAAAATAATTATTAGTTGTAGTTAGGTACTATAAAAGACAAACATTCTACGAATATTGCTATCAGTACACATAAATATGATGAATAAAAAGAAATATGTTATATAAATCCTACCTTATTCAAGTTGGAGGTGATACGTATTGAACTGTACTTGGGCCAGTCTGTGTATTCCCCCGATTACATATCCAAGTCAACCTTACTCTTTTATGTAATGTTTCAGGAGAGCATGTCTCTGGGCCACTAGCATTTAAGTTCATGACAATTAAACTGTATATTATGGATGAAAGTTTGGTTGTTTTCCAATATATCTGTAAATAGATAAGTAAAAGATATTACAGAGCCATAAAAAACCTATTAAATTATATATGTTCTTATTAACTTCAGAACTTATCAATCATCAGAACATCAGACAGGGGCGATACCATTGATCATCATCTAAGCAACGTGCACCAAAAATATTTCACTTTAAAAATCATAATGTAGAACTAGTGCATACCTAGCTAGCTATGTCGGATCCACATTAACAACAAATTCAATTGATGTAATACAAATTCTGCTACTATAGTTAAGCTCCTGCTGCCATCTTTTAGAATTTCAGTATGTATGTGTGCTAACAAGCTGCTCAATCGTAGCTGCTGCAACAAAGATATAAGTAATTATGATATGATTGGGTGTAAATTAATTCCTTTACTATGGGATAGTTTGAATTTGGGTTGGAAATAATGAATAGTTTTAATTTAAATATTAATCAAATCATTTATCTATGGGAATAGCTGATTAGATAATCTGGAAAGAGCTTAATATTATATTAGGCTATTAATCGGCTTTACTCGCGTGTGAAGTTTTGACCTAGGTTTCGGGCTTACCCAAGCCCATCCTGTAATATCTTTATTTCGTTCTGTAATTTGTACATATTTAGCTTTTCACAGCTTACCTTTAACTTTCCTTGTTTTAATACTTTATATTATTGTTTTATAAATTCCTCTTAATAAATATATGCATCCTTTACATTCTTTCGTTACATATTGTTGAAATTATAAAAAAAATATGCATATTTCTTATACATTTTTGCTGTATTGATTTTTAATTGTCAACCATTGACAAACTTCAAATTGTCACTATTCTGCATTTTTATTTAACTTTTCGTAAAGGTTGCATATAAATCTTACATAAACTATCCTGTATTACTTCTTTCTTCAATTAATTTTAATCATAAATGGAATACTGCTCCAAGAGTATAAAAGGTGAACACACCAAGAAAAGGGATCTCAGTCACTGATCAGACTCAGTCTTGAATCATATCTTGAAGAAGTACCTATTACTATGGAGGAAAGGTCATTCCCAGACCATACAGTTTACATTCTATAAATATAAAGGGAAGTGAAAAGTGCAAGTGTCACCGGCTCGCTATTTTGGATACAAAAGGTGGATTGCCTGCAAGAACAATACCCAAGAACTTACAGGAGACATTTTATTCCGGAGCGGTGAGTCACTTTCACTGTTGACCCTGGAGAAGCTACCTGTCTATAAACTTTCATATCTCCTCCCTGTGTATCTACTGCAAATATCGTTTGAAGCAGTTCCTGGTACCGAAAACTTCAGTCTGTGTTCTCCCTTTTTCCCTCCTCAACTCTTTAATTATATTCTGCGTGTTGTGTGGTTTTAGATCATAATTTATTGTATTATACTGATATAATTGTTTTAATTTGAACCTTTAGGATCCCCTAGGTTTAGAATAGATAGGAAAAGCATCTTTCTTTAATAACTTGTGACTTACGTTCACACTACGTGAACGTTACGTTACAATCCTCAGGTGAGTTTACGCTGCCAGATCGCAGCGACCACTGGTCTATAAACGTGAGTAAAGCCAGATAATACATGCATATAATAATTTGTCGGTCATGAGAATTTGTAATGAAAAATAGCGAAGATATTGTTGAATTTTCAGTGCTACTTAAAAAAATTGAACAAAATTCAAGTAATGTTATGATTTAGATACATAAACATGTAAGCTTTGTTACAACTTTATATAATATGTCAGGAATTATTAAGGATGTTTGCGTGGTCTGGGAAGTGATTAATTTATTAATTAAAAAATATGTCACACTCAACCCTTAGATGAGCAGCTATAATAACCGCAAATCTTACACAGAGTGTGCTTGATAATGTTCCTAACCAGAGTCACGTATGTCAGTTGTAGCTAAACACACATCGGCTTTGGTAGGGTCATGCTAAATATGGGTTGTTAGTAACTAGCTGCGCCCCGCGGTTTTAGGAAAAATGTGAACAATTCTGGGCAACCAAAACTAAAGCAAGCCCAGTAGTCAAACAAAATTTTCAGTTGTTTAAGATAGAATGACAAGGTGGCAATGCAAGTATCAAGAGCATTATAAAAATAGAAGTAGAAAATAAATGGAACTGACTTCAACACTCAAAAGTGTGAAATAATTTGTTGAAGTTGGTACCATGATAGTGCAAAAGTATGTTGACTGATGTCTTCACCCGCTACTATAATGTTATCGAAGTATTAGTAGCACTTTCAGTTGTTCGAGTGTAACTAAAAAACTGCCAGACAAATTTTGATGAAATTTAAATGAAACCACACGGTCCATTTTGGTGGCCACACACCAGCTTTCAAATAAAAAAGAATCATCAAAACCGATTCACCTAGTCGAAAGCTCTGAGGTAACAAACATAAAAAACGTACGAGTTGAATTGAGAACCTCCTCTTTTTTAATTATATGTAACAATATCATGGTTTCTGCCAAATTATGATACATACCTTTATGATACCCTTTGGTGCTTTTGGTAAGGCACACATTTTATGCTGAAAAAAAAAACAATTATCAATAATTGTGTAACTAAGTAGTCACATAAGTTTGTTTATTGTTATAATCAGGATTGATCAATCATCAAGATTCAGATAGGGGCGATACAAACGTCATCATTGTCATGAAATAACTCTTGAACTATACTTGATAAAACAGTTTCAAATTGACTCAAAAAGTCACCTTAATGCTGTGAGCAGGGATGCATTTGCCAGAGCCAAAATTAATTCAAGATTTTCCAAATGACATTATAGATATCTAGATATATGCTTTATCTACACAATATTTACAATACACATACCCATAAGCAATCATCACTGCTCTCGAGATGGCTGACATGTGGCTCTGAAATGAATAAAGACAATATTAAAAATCATACCTTTCATTGGTACAAATTTACAGTATCTTTGAAATTATCATCAGAACTGATCAATCAATCATCAAGATTCAGATAGGGGCGATACTTAAGGTCATCATTTTTAATACTTTTTTGGTTTAATAAGGTACCTATGTAAAAGTAAGCAATATTTTGTATGTGGTACTTCTGAGGCCGCATTTTGTTCTCTTATTTAAAGAAGTCATAGCAGACATTAGGGATTAAACACTTATTACAATGGAATGTCGGTATTTAAAAAATAAAATATTGAGAGAATAGGATACTTACATGGTGTAATCATGGACAGGCAAACTCCCACAAATGCCAAATTTTAGGAAATGAAAGAAAAAACGTAATCCACTCCAACCAGTGTCAGCATAGTGAGTTAATCAGTGTTATGGCTTCATATTCATATAATTCCATGAAAAGGTCTTAGAGATTAATGTGAGCTGCAGCATCATTGTTCATGCAACTTGACAGGTCCATAAACCTGGCAATGAAAAGAATTCATACTTTAACCCTATTGAGATTGGGATATCGCAGAGCTAATTAAAAATAAGTCAGGAATGATCAATCATCAAGACTCAGATAGGGGCGATACTAGCAGTCATCATTTTAGGAATTTAATCTGAATTGTACATATGTAGGGTAGCAATATTTAGAAGTGAGTATAATTATATAACCAAACACAGAATACATACTGTATAGATATTCTTTCAAAGGATTACATGTAGAGTAAAATTCCTTAAGCAGGTAGGTGTAGGATCTCATACAGGAATTGATCCCATGTTAAACCCGCCTATGTTTTCATTCTGATTCCATCAAATGTACTATAATAGGTATAATTGGTGCAATAATTACAATATATTTTCTTATTTACCAGAGCAGCCGAATAATCAACAACAGAGCAAGTGGCCAAAGATATGGTAAAAATATATTCGAATATTATATATTCACTGGATTACTTACAATGATGATGTGTATTGGTCCCTCCTAGACTTATTGCGGTATTCTTCTGGACACCTGTTAAACAACAGTTATTGTTAACATTAACAAAAATATATGTAAACTCTAAGTCTTTCACGGCCGGCGTTGCATGTTGTATGTATTGCTTCCGGGCTGTTTGGCCGTGGTCTATGTGAAACTTTTGTTCCAGAAGTTTCGTCGATCACTGAGGTCGACATTTTCAGTGGTTCAGATCCGAGCGGCGACAAGAGCGTAGAACTCTCCTTCGCGGTGTCTTCTCTGATACTGATCAGTATCAGAGAAGACACCGCGAAGGAGAGTGTAACGCGTACGAAATGTCTGGAACAAAAGTTTCACATAGACCACGGCCAAACAGCCCGCAAGCAATACATACAACAAACAAAAATATAGTTGAATTTTGCTTAAACTATACATCAACTTTAAGATATAAATCTGATTATACACACAATAAATATTTTTATATAAGCAAAAGGGATCCTTGATTACTAATACACTTCTACTGCTGTTGTTTAATAAATAAATATTAATAAATGTAAACATAGACTACAAAAACATTGGAATTATTACATATCAATTTGGAGATTCATGTTTGTACTGTAATATATTTTTGAATTCTCAACCAGCAGTAGATATAGAAGACATGTGACCATAGCATACTATATAAAACTAATTGTCACACTCAACCCTTAGATTTGCAGCTATAGTAAAGACAAATCTTACACAGAGTGTGATAATGTTCCTATCCAGAGTCACATATGTCAGTTGTAGCAAGACACACATCGGCTTTGGTAGGGTAATTTGTAAGCTGGGTACGTCACATGTCTAATATATGTATAACAAAACTTAGATTAGTTTATTGCTTCAAATAATCTGTAGCCTCATACAAGAATATTAATTTGTCAATATTTTTAGCAATTTTAACACATAATTTTGGGCACTAGGAGCCTCAAATAAAATAAGGATTTTGTCTATTGATGGCTTTCTTGTCTAACACTACCTTTACTTTATGGTCCAATGGTATCACTCTCAACCTAGAATGTAAACTGGGTATCAATTCTATTAACAAATTGCTCATAGATTATCAATGAATTGTCGTTTTTTCTAGTTTGCTATTCTACTTGGAGTATAACTGTAATGGCTACACAGATCTAATTTCTACTGCAATTCAATTGTCTACAATGCAATTTTTATTTTAGCCAAATATCCAGTTTATTTATGATAACATTTGAACGACTATTGCATGGTTTAAGAATGGAGTCTTAATATATAAGAGAATTGGCACCCTGGCATTAAGCACCAGCTTACAAACATTCTGTTTTAATTAAGGTGGGAAGTAGCGAATATAATACAATGCCATAGGGGAAATAATCCAGTCAATACAGTAAATCAGACTTTTGGTTGAAAACAATTTTAATGATTTGGCATATGGCAATGCATAAGCCATGATTTCAAATTAAGGAAGAAGTTTTCATGCAGTACAATAATTTAGTCTTAGAATTGTTTACCAGATTTAAAACGATTTTCATGCAACTGTTACTGCAGTGGAGAGGTCTAATGCAGATATATTCTATAGAAACCTAGTTTTTATCTACATAGATATGAGAAGCATCTCACAATTTTATCCCTCAATACATAAGTATGTACCCACATGATATCAAAATTTAGGCACTAACCTTTTGGATATATATGCAGTAAGTGCTACCTGAAAAGAGCGATTTGCAAATATTAGTATTGTTATTTGATATAGACATCTAATAATCAAATTTTTATTTCATCAGTAAGGTGGTATTTTAAAATCACTAAAGTTCATACGAACGAGACCATATAATTCATCATTGAATATAGCATTAGATGTGATAGCAACAAGACGCATAGAAGTCACTCACCTGAAACTTTAGGTACTCTTGAATTAATAATTAAGTAAAATCCTCCACATAATGTTCAGCTTGATGCAGTTTGTATATTTTTCAAATATAACAATCTCTGTAAAACACATAATTGATAAGACATGACATCGGCAATATATGTACGCCAAAATAGCATAATATTAATTCAGCTAAGTGGTGTTTTTGAAATCACTAAAGTTCATACGAACGAGACTATATATAAATGATTCATCATAATTATTATTAAGCATAGGTACCAAATATCGAATAAATATCTCACCTTTCTTACTTGCGAGGTAGGCTTCTTTCTTAAACATATCTGTAAAAGAAAGAAAATTGAGTAAAAAAAAAACACCACATGTTCAAAGTACCAACAAAACTTACCTAGAACCACACTTCAGGAAAGTGCAAATAAACATACATTAATTAAGCTTAAAGTAATTCTTTATTTATAGTTCCAGTCACTGTTAAAACTTAAGACACAAAAGAATTACTTCTTCGCCTTCTTTTTGGACTCTGCAGATTTGACGCGGATCTTTTTCGGTGCAGACTTAGGAATAAGCCTCTTGCCGAATACACCAGCCCGAGCTGCCTTCATTTTTAGACTTTTGAATACCGCCGTTCTCGCACGATTTCTCTTGACGCGGGCAGAGGTTAGCTTAAACCTGTCGTAGTCAGTCATCTGTGCGCGCTTTTCATTGTTGGCCAGCTTTTGTGCCCACTGGCTTTCGGCCCATTTTTCGTTGAGCTTGTTGTCTGTCCAAGCTTTCCTCACTACACGTGTGGGAGCCGTAAAGGGGTATTTCAAAAGAAATTTGGTCAGATGCAACTGGTTTAATCTGATTTGTTGCCTGGAGACGCCGCTGCAAGGTCCGTCAACGAGAGCGCGTGTCTGATCAATCACGTCAATCACGCTCACTAACTTCCCCTTCAGGGGACCGTCTGCCACCAGGGCAACACGCCCTGGCTGTACATATCGCGCGAAAGGCATGACGTTCTGCAATAAAATAGAATAACATCAATACGTGCTCCTTTCTCCAAAAGTTAAAACAGCTTTAGAGGCCACCATCACAACAACCATTAATCATTTTCAGACATAATTATGTAAAAATACACGACACAATCGCTAGATAGTAGTACGATAATGATCTAAGCATCACATATATTTGCGGTTTCATAAAATATACATGGATTACAATGGATACAAATTTTCTCTAACCTCACAACGTCTTTACACAACAACACAATTTTTCAAAAGGAACTAAAGAAATCCAATCAATCGGTCACAGGGTTGCCAACTCGGATTTTAAAAAAAGACGTAGGTCAGATTCGAAAAATACGTAGAATTGTATTATTTGGATTTGAAAAGTACGTAGATCTACGTACGTTTTTGTGTAAAATGATGTGTTTTTATTTTATTTCGTAGATATAATATTTTTCAGTATCCTGCTCAATTGACTTGATTTCAAAAATAATAACATTATTAGGGTAGGGCCAGAGATGTGACTTATTTATTATATTTATTAATTGTTTTGGCTCCACATTTTATGTGCGTCAAGTCTAATACTTCATCAAGTTTAGTTGTATCTAGTTACGCACATAAGCTTATCCTACCTGTTTCCCTACAACTAAATGGAGTAGTAGGAACTTTACCACAACTGGATTATATTCTTCATTATTTGGAGATTTCTTCATTATTGCGAAGAGCAATAAAGAAGTGCAGATTTGTCATTTAGGTCCTTTTCTTCTACTTTTCTAACCTTCTGCGCATTGACGATCATTCAACATTCAATAATAATGTTTGTTACTTCAACTATGCTTAAACGGTTACACCAATTTTGATGAAATTTGTTACGGAGATAGTTCAGACCCTGGAATATCACATAGGCTACTTTTCATCACGAAAATAGTTGCTGTTCCCGTGGGATAATTGAGGTAGCAGGAAAACTGTAATCCATGCGGGTGACACCTTGGAACGCTAGTAGTCTAACATAATTACACATGGACACGGACATGGACATTCCTTTTGGACATTATACAAAACGCAAATTTTATCTGTCAAAATCAATTTCGTTTAGTTCCTAATTTACGCCATGTCAATATTGTCAATTTGATAAAAATGCGTAGATTATGGGACTGATGTACGTTTTTTTATGGTTCGCAGGAAAGGCCTAAAATACGTAGATCTACGTAAAAAGACGTCGAGTTGGTAACGCTGATCGGTCCGTTATTGACCATAGAGTGATAATTAAGAAACCATAGATGAACATATTTAGGTAAGCAAGAAACCACTGGTGGTCATAGATAAATACTGACTGCCTGACTAGTTGGCAGGGCTGCGTTCAGGAGCTTCGTCGGCCAAATATTGACCGACCAATATTTTTTGAATAATATCTCACGAACGAGTAAGAAGAAGAAGAGGAAGAAGAAGAAGAAGAAGAAATCACATTGAATTGTTCACGTGATAGTTACTGCTTCAAATGTCACTTTTGACAGCCAACCAAGATTTGATAGATTCATGAGGTAGAAAGTCTCGTCGAGCAGCATTTGGTCTGACACGTTGACGTGAACGGTCATGATCGAATACTGGGTGGAGCACATAATGCTCTTAAACGTCGCACATTCGCTGTCGGAGGAAGATATGGCTTCGCCAATGAAGCTGCCGAAAGCACGCCAGTGCTCCCAGCTTGACATCAGTCAGGCTCAGGCTCGTAGAAGGAGGTGATCCTCTTGGTCAGGTTGTAAACAGAAAAAAGAGGCCACATGACACAGATAATGATGACGTCATTTAAAAGTTAAGTGCTGCCACCACTTCCATACCAAACACCCTAATCAGCGGGACAAAGGAGCTCAAGCGGACTATTGATGATTATACGGCATAACATGCTTTTATGTCAACTATTATGCTTGATCGTCTGGAATTCAAAGTAACGAAACAATGGGATACAGGTGGTGGTGTCATAGGGAAGGGTAAAAGAAAAAAAAAATAAAAAAAAAAATTAATGCTTGTGTTAGTTATTCGAAATTAGGGACAAATCGAATTTCACTTGAGTTTATTTCAGTCACTTAATACACGAACGAGTACGAGTTTCTATCTTCTATCGGTGTATCTATTTACTACACAATCGCTTCCCTTGCGACAGCAACATTGTGTCCACAATTTCCTACAGACTTTATATCGTCCTACACGTAACGTAGTAGCGACGCGACAGACAATAATTAAATGATTTTCAAGCAAACTTGTATGCCCTCGGAACTCAGATAAAATAACCAAAGCGGAGGCTGTATACTCAAAGCCTCGGACTTATAAAATGTAAACATAGCGCAAATTTTCGGACAGATGGAGAATATTTAGCATTAGCAGCACCGGGACTAATAATAATTACTTTTAGGAATTCTTTGTTAACGCAATCAAGTGACCCTAGCAAATCACAATCTTTTTTATTAACTAACTAGTAGCGCCCCGCGGTTTTAACCGTGTGGTTTACGGTTTGCCCGCTACTTCAATTATCCCACTGAAACTTTGCTTTTCCGGGATAAAAGTAGCATGTGTTAATCCAGGGTTTAAACTATCTCCATACCAAACTTCATCTAAATCGGCGTAGCCGTTTGAGCGTGAAAAAATAACAAACATACACACAAACTTTCGGATTTATAATATTAGTAGGATTAATAGGTTGTTATGTTATTATTGTTATGGTTGCTGGTTGGAGGGACTTTTTTAAAATAATTTGTTTGACTGTTCAATGATATTGCACTTAAGAAAAGAAGCGAAAATTGGAGAATTTCGAGAAAATTTATGGTAACGGGAAACCCTACACGCAGGTGAAACCCCGGGGCACAGCTAGTCTTAATATCAAAGATGAAAAAGAATTAGTTATACTTACGTGTATTGTTATTATACATTATAGGATTAATGAGAGGATAGTGAAAAATAAGGGTAAATAAAAAATAAAATAATAAACATAACACTATCGACAATTGTTTCGGCTTCTTCCGGAAGCCTTCATCAGGATCTTGAGTGAGGTGTGTTCGTCGCAGCGTCCCGTCATGTACTGTGATATCGACTACGCGTAAGTACCACGTTATACCCGTAGAAACAGTGTAGAGAGTAATCACCAGTTCAAGTTATTGGATTCTGTATTTTCTAAGTCTTAAAAGGTTTTGATCCATGTGTTATGTGTTAGACTGCGCCCCGAGGTTTTACCTGCGTGGAATCCCGCTACCTCTGTTATTCCACGGAAATCGTACTTTTCCAGGACAAAATAGCCTATGTCCTTCCTCCTCTGAGGTCATATCTATCTCAATACCAAAATTAATCAAAATTCGATCAGCGGTTTAGGCGTGAAAACGCAACAGACAGACAGAGTTACTTTCACATTCATAATATTAATTACGGTTTTGTTGTATCCCAGCGAAACCATAAATTTTTCAGGATAAAATATAGCCTGTGTATTAATCCAGGTTATAAGATACCTACATTCCAAATTTCATTCAATATTATCATGCCATTGCCGTGAAGAGGTAACAAACACACATAAGTACAAACTTTCGCATTTATAATAAAAGTGTGACGTTACTTTTACTAGTCTGAGCTTCAAGCGGCCGCGTTACCATAGAATGGATATAAATGCCACTGAGGTATTATTAGTAATAGTACCTCAGTGATAAATACTATTTAAGCAGGTATAGCGCTGAAAAATTATCAAAGTTACAAAGCAGTATGTAAGTAATCAATGGGTCTTATGTAGGCCCTACTGCTGAAATAATATGTTGATCATGACGATATCAGAGAGCAATTTTACTTTGGTATAAGCGTATATCCACACTAAACTACTGCTGCGTACTACTACTATTTCTTAGGTTTTTAACCGACTTCAAAAATCTCTTTCTCAATTCGACCAGTATGTTTTTTTTAAATGTTTGTTCCCTCATAACTTCTGACTGGATGAACCGATTTTGATCGTTCTTTATTTGAAAGCTGGTGCTTACCGTGTGGTTTCATTTAAATGTCATCGAAATCGGACAAGCGGTTTTTGAGTTACACTCCAATAACTGAAAAGTGTGTGCTTATACCTAGACGATATTATAGTATCGGGTGAAGACATTGGTGAACATACCTACACCACAATGACAAATTATTAACAAAGGTCGATAAAAAGAGTAAAACGAAAATGGAACCGACTTCAACTCTCAAAAGTGTGAAATAACTTGTCGAAGTCGGTGCCATGAGTATAATATTTTGATATGAATTACTTTTGAACTAACATGATACCGACTTCAACAAGTTATGTCACACTTTTGAGTGTTGAAGTCGGGTTAATTTTTGTGTACATTTTTTTTGTATTCTTGGTTTCGTGCTTTCATAATAAAGTTCCTTGTTAGGTACGTACGTACCGTACATTAGATACTATTATACAGTACATACTCTCTGTTAATTATGTAGAAGGAAGTCGTAACCGAAGTATACAAATCCATGGCACAGTATAAATATGTATACAGTACCGAAACTACCTATAAACGCTCGAAATGGCATACTCATACAAACATGCGCATCGACGAGACCCCTAAGCGGATGTCGCAGTGCTGTCAGTGGTGAGTGTTTCGTACGGTCACGTCTGTTTAGCTACGCGATCTTTTAAAAAATACCACACGTGTATTGCGTAGTGTACGGCTGTTTGACTCCGCGTCATCAAAACCCGAGCTCTATCATATTTTAACCTTTCTGCTGATTTTGAAATGCATTTTGAATTTATTGTTATTGTTATAATCGTTATCGAATTGTAAGTCTGTGTAATGGATCATAATGAATTCGTGAACTTATTTCGAAATCTCGAGTGAAGGCGTTATGAAGTTAATATTGGTAACAAATAATAATCCAAGATGGCGGCTGCAATAATTATCAACTGTTATGTTGAGGGTGTCGTTTCATGGTTTTCGAGGGTGTTGTAACCGATAGCGCTGTCGAAATGTAAATCCAAGATGGCGGCTGCAATAAATTATTAACTTTTCGTCCTTATTTTTTTGAATTAATCACACTCAGACCCCCGCACTATGATTACCTGTGTCGCGGGAGGCATGGACACACACATCATCATCTCAGCCATGGGACATCCACTGCTGGACATATGACTCCCCCATTTATAGGAAGGATTTGCCAATACTCGCCACGCTTGGCAGGCGGGTAGGCGAGCGCAGTATGATTTCCGATCCCCAGAAGGCGCTGCTGCCCACCTTTTGGTACGTGGTCCCTTAGCCGAATCTTACGGGACTCGCGGGAAGAGATGGGGTAGTACTCTTCTAGGATAGTACTACCACGGCATGGACACGATATGGACACACACAATCACAGCACAAATGTTTGCCCCTGCCGGGATTCGAACCCAGGGTCCAGGAGACACAAAAGTCATGTTACTGACACTAACCACTGCACAACGGTGACCGTCTTGGTCTTGGAACTTTTCGTCATAGATGTACGAAACATTTATAATTATTAACAATACCGCCGTGAGATTACTTACTAATATTTATTATTATTATTTAAATTATATTTGTAAGTTAGTAGTGTCAATTCGATTGATTGATCGCTACAGAACAAAAATGTTTTAACAATAAAAAAAACAATATCAAAAACATTAAAAGTTACAACCCTATTGATTTAATGGAGTGTAGGTAACTATTTCATCAACTAGGCTTAGTTTCCGTACTGTATACATATTTATACTGTGTCCATGGTCTTAACTAGTAAAGTAACTATTATTAATTCATGTATCATGTTGCTAGGCAACGAAAATTTGGTGACAACAATATATATATATATGTGTAGGTTAAATAATGTGCAACGGAGTGAATCTTTGTTTATAGTTGTTTTTGAAATTATTACAAATAGGTACCTAAGTGAAAAGGTACCGCTGATTGTATGAAAGTTTAGTAATTATTATTTGTGTTCAACGTTTTTTATTTTATAGATTTCAGGCTTTGTAGTGAACTTCGCGCATACAATAGGTACCTACTACCTAAACACAATGCGACTAAAATATTCCAAGACTTTTATGGATGCACAGGTAAGTAAATAATTGTAGATAGTATTAAGGAGGATAGTTATGAGATTATTATAGGCATCATTCATAAAAATCATTCATCACTCGCTCTAAGTAACAAAATGTGTAAGGCTGAAAATGTTAAAATGTCGGTGGAAAAAGATCCATGCATATTGACGATTCCTCTTTTTCTTGATTAGCGCCAGAAAAAGTGCAGTAGCTGTCAATTCGTCGTCGTGATAACGTACTTTCACAAAAGCGTACCAAAAAATCTGGCTTTTGCGCTATTCTCACGTAATTCAGAATCTGAATTCCGACCTATTCGGAATTCAAACCAATTCCTTCTCGATGCCTCCTAATTAAATAAACGACTAATATTAGTTCATTTGAGAATTTGATGGCCAGCAAAATGTTTTAAATCAGTAAGTGGCCAGACCAAGGGTCGTTGCCCTTCTTCTCATAAGAGTCGATCTAATTAGATAATTATGTTCTTCGCAGAACAAGAAATTTACAACTAATAGTGTATACAGGTTAGTGGATTTCTACTTAAAAGTTTTATTTTCTTTGCTAGGAGAACGAGAGCCCCATAGCGGATATCTGCTGGTCCCCCAATAACGTGAAGCTAGCGGTTGCGACATGCGAGCGCCTAGTGCTGCTATTCGATAGAGAGGGCACTCGACGTGATAAATTTTCAACTAAACCAGCTGACACAGCCGCTGGGAAGAAGTCATATGTTATCACAAGTATGCTCTATTATTGTCATAAAATTAACCCAGCCTTAGAGACGCAAAGTGGACCGGTCTATTTATAGCTTCTACATCATCAGCTGCTTACTTAAAAAGAATCTGGGACGCTGGTGGGGACGTTTCATTTGTGACTTCAGGCAGCAGCTGAAAGTTCGCGCTCTTTTTAGGCGCGACCTATTAATATTATATAGGTATAACGTGTTTTCCGCACGTTCATGAACACTAACGTGCTCAAAACACAAGTAAAAAAGCTATTATAATTGCTGCGTTAATTTGCTGTTCCATTCTCTGTATTGTTCTATCTGTTAAAAGTGAATTTAGTTTCTATATCCCACTAATATTATAAATGTGAAAATTTGGATGGATGGATGGATGTTTGTTACCCAATCACGCTAGAACGGCTGGATGGATTTGGGTGAAATTTCGTATGTAAATACTTCAGGTCTCAGGGGCTACTTTTTATCTTCAATCATGACCACGCGGGTAAAACCGCGGGGCGCAGTTAGTTCTATGAATCTGACTGAAAATATTAACGAAAGTCCGATATACCCGCCACTGGAGCTCCATTGGTCTGCGAGGTGGATTATGGCCTGTATCTCTATACCTAAAGGGCGGGTTTTAGGTTTCTATTTGGGCGCTGTATGAATCACGTCTCCTTTCAGGCCTATCATTCAGCGACAATTCTGAGCTCCTAGGCGTAGCGCAAAGCGATAACATGGTGTTCGTGTACAGAGTGGGGGCCGACTGGAGCGGCAAGAAGGTCATATGCAATAAGTTTCCACTCACAGGAGCGCCTATGAAGCTGCTGTCTGCGGAAGCTGGTTTCTACACGGGCACTAGCGATGGGAAAATTAGGTAAGAATTGAAAAACACCAACATACACAACTTGACGTACCCGGGCGTACCGGCCTAGAATTGTTTTCACACGTCTTTTCTTGTGGGTACCGTAAGAGATGGCTAGTTTGATTACTTTCCAGAAGAAAGGTAGAAGCGCCATCCGTGTACAAGAACAACATACTGCGCTTGTCAAAACCCCTGGCAAGCGTGATGAGCATTGCCAAAACCCCCTTCAATGAAGAGGTATGCATAGACCAGACTGCCAGTAACCGGAAGCTCCACTATTATGGCGGCAAGTGCAACGGTGAGAATCTTCGGCATTGGAAATCAGTGGGGTAGCCTATCTCCCATTGTGGACGTACCTGAAATGATAACTTGAGTTGCTTAATTCGATGTTGTTGAATGTCCTTATTCTATTACAGATCCTTGGATTGTAAGAGCAACAAGAGCTCGAGTGTGTGGACGGCGAGCGCTTGCTGCGTATCTCTGGCTAAGTGGGGAGACGCCATGCTCGCTTCGGGGCATGTTGATGGGACTCTATACTTGAATGGACGAATGTTGCTACGCTACGCGCTACCACCGTCAGCTCTCACATTGTTGCCACCACATGTAAGTACTCAAGTTTTCAGCATATGTCCGAATCTTACAGCTAATTTCAGTTTATAGTACCTACCGATCGGAATTCAACGAGAAATCGTACTTCTGCACCGCTAGCACTAGTATACGAAATATTTTCTTCCTCATCAGAAGCATAAGGTTAATTAAAAACAAGATTTTGACGAAATTTTCAATGATCTTAAGTTCTCGCAAAAGCTAAAATGATGCAATTTATAATATTAAGTGATCTCATGACAAGCTGCCATTTTTTTAGCAGTCGCACAATTATGTGTATAATGTAAAGCAAATAATAAAGTTCCCTTATTTGAACTTGGTTTTTGAATTGATTCGAATCGACGTCTAGTTTGTTTACACTTTAGAATTCGAGTGTGCAATCTGATTTAGACACGTTTTTTTAAAAAATAACTTTGCTACCACTAAATATAGTCGCAGTTCCTCATTCGCTGATGGTACTTAAATATTATGAGATTTGTAAAGCGATAATAGCCTCCCGGTGTATTCGTCGGTTATCTGTTTCTTAAATATCGTTGACTTAATCGACACACGCGACTCACAACAGTGTCCGTTGTACATTTTAGATAAAATAATACCATGATATCTTCAATGGTACCTTTAAAAACATGTTAATGGTTTCTTTTGTACACAGTTAATAGTGGGTTCGTGTGATGGGCGCGTGTCGGTTTACGAAGCGCAACGCGGTGCATTGCTTCGAAATTTGGAGCCAGCTTTGCCTATGGACAGGCGAGACCTTATATCTGCTACACCCAGTCCATCCGGACAGGTAAAACTAGTTTATCAAAATGCGATGTAGATTCCTTTTCTGATCTCTAAAATAAGGAACTTTCAAGTGAACATAACAATCCATCCAATCAGTGATGCAAATTCTGTGGGCTGATCTCCACAGCGCGATACTGTAACGATGAGTGACTCTTGTATAGAGTTTGAGTAAAGAATATGCGTGCCGTGGTGGCACTGGCCTAGAATAGTACTCCCCCATCTCTTCCCGTGGGTGCCGTAAGATTCAGCTAAGGGATCACGTACCAGGAGGTGGGCGGCAGCGCCTTCTGAGGATAGGAAACCATTCTCAGGAACCATCGCTCGCCAACCCGCCTGCCAAGCGTGGCGAGTATTGGCAAATCCCTCCTATATGGGGAGGCATATGTCTAGCAGTGGACATCCTATAACTGCGATGAATGAAAATGAATGAATGAAAGAATATACAATAATAAATAATAATATACAACAATAATAATAATAATTAACGACCTCATAAATAGATGACAAGGGAACAATAACGGGTTAAGGCGGTATGCATGTCGCGGTATACGCAACCGCGAATGCTCTTTGCCTCTGCCATTTAGGGGGTTGCGTTTTTTTTTTAAACTGTATAGATCTAGCGTTTGACCACTATCTCACTTGATGGTCAGCGACGATGTGGTCGAAGATGTTATCACGCTAGACCTAGAATACTCAGTTAATAGTACAAAATATCCTCTTTTCCAAAACGTTTGCAAACTGCTATTATCCAAGACTCAGCTAGTTAGGCTTACTTGAATTGAATGCTTGTATGTAGATTAAAACCAACTCACTAGCTAGTATTTTTGATGACTATAACTGATTCCATTGATACTTGATTGCAAATGCAATATCACATAAATGGATGTCTGTATAATTATGGTAACAATGGTGAACATTGTGACGGTGTCAAGGCTTGCCGTGGTAAAATCGGCCGTTTGTAAGGTCACAAAGTTCGTTAGAGAATTTTTCATGTTATGCTTCATCAATCGATATAATAGTTAAATATACAAATTGCGCCAATTCTACATAGGTCTCAATCTAGTTCATTTTTAAATCTTTATAGTACAAGCATATAAAAATTATATTTTCAGACTGTAGCTTTCGGTGTGTTTGACGGGTGTTTGATCGGGGAGATAAAAGAGTCTGGCAGTTTAGAGTTATCAATGCTAAACATACCAAATCTATACGCGACTAGAGCTTTGGCTTGGAGCGGTGATGGCACAAAGTTAGCCGTGGCTTCGCAGACCGGAGCTGTAATACTGCTTGAAGCAGTTTTAAGGTAGGTGCTGTTTACATTTAAGCTTTTTATCCGTGAGTACCTATTAGTCCGTGAGCCCGCTCTAAAATTGCCTACGTCATAATGACATTGCGATAAAATGCATGGCACACGGTCGGAAAAGTTGTGCTGAGCGAGGATCAGAAAATCTATCTATCAGATTATCTAATATAGTTATAGTTAAGTTCAGTACTTAATATGTATTGCCTGCTATTGCCATAAGTTTTTGATAGTAATTACTAATTTTATGAGGTATATCCTTTAATTATAAGTTGCAAAGTTATTTAGTAGATTCTGTTCTCATTTATCAATTGTATTCGTGTTGTCTTGTAATTGTATCACCTATTTTTCCTCAATAAAATATATTTATTTATTATTATTATTTGTACTATTAATACTTGTAATGGAATATTAGTGCGATAAGTTGCTTTTTACAAACGAGTAGCCTTCGACTGCGTGACGCAGTCGAAGGCTACTCGTTTGTAGACCAAGTGTAGTTGTAAGACCGAGACCACGGTCCGAGACGCAGTCTGCGTCTCGGACTGTGGTCTCGGTCTTACCATAGTCACGTGTTTGTAAATATCTACCAAATTTAATTGTGTTTCAACGTTTTCCAACATAAGGTAAACACAGTACAGTTATGATAAAGCATTAAAGTAATGATAAACTCATTTTATGTATTTTGTTTCTGTAAATGTCTGTCGGAAAGTCTATGACTTTTCTAATATAAAAATGGCGTGCAAGCGCAATGGCTAAAATGGTGCCTCGTGCGCGTGGTGAAAATTAGAACTACATCTTCGTCCCGTTTGCTCTTTAGTATTAAAGTGAGACAAACGTATTGACCAAAAGCGCCTCCGAGGATGGTCGTCGTGGCTCAGTGATCAGTGACACTAACTTTAGAACCAGGATCCCAGGTTCCAATCCCAGCTTTGACAAACATTTCTGTGATGAGCATAGATGTTTGTTCTCGGCTCGGGATGTTTGTACATTGTGATTGTGTGTCCATGCCTCCCACGATACAGGGTATCCTAGTGCGGAGGTGTGAATATGTTTGCTTGTTGTGGTTAAAAGGAAATTTGATCATACGCAGCTTATTATTCTCGTAATTTGAATATCCTTGCTGGATTTCTTATAATATTATTATGGGAATTTAAAAAGCCGTAAAGTATACACACGGCATAGTACCAGACGGAGTACCTATGTGATAAAACAAGTACTTAGTTGACAGTGCTTTACCGTAGATGTGCGTAATTTTCAACTATCGCACAATGTATAAAGGCTTCGTAAATACATTTTTGAGCGTCAAAAAAGTTATAAATTAACTTTTGTTCATATAGAATTAAATATACTTAATATGTTCTAGGGATGCCCCATCTGAACCGATTTCAGATTGGGGTACCGATCAGAATAAGTTGTATAACTCATAATTTGATTAAGACTGGAACTCTTAGCTGGCCGGTTGGCGCAGTTGGTAGCACTCTGCCTTCTGAGCCGCTGGTCCCCGGTTCGATTCCTGGACAGGTCAAACATTTGTGTGTATGAACATGTCTGTTTGACCTGTGTCTGGGTATGTATATGTATATAAGTATATATATCAGTCATCAGGTTACCATAGTACAGGCTCTGCCTAGTTTGGGACCTGAAGACCTTGTGTGAATGTTAATAAATAAAAAAATTACGCATATACGCAATTCATACTACAGTTGTACATTATTGATAATACATAAAATATTTATTTCTTTATTGCAGACGATGGTTGTGGCGGGATACGGTCGAAATTCAGCATGTGAGTCCGAAGCAGCTGGTAGTGACACGTCTTGCCAACGACTCGCCACCTCTCACCGTCATCACAAAATTTGCATCTGACATATTCAACGTACGCTTCATAGGTAAGTAGTATGTGTATGTTCTTAGTTAGTATGTGTTCTTGTACTTATCTATTTCACTGTTCGGGAATACATATTAATTTTGCTTTGTATGCACCGATGTTACTGTCACATTGGACTCGTCTGTGCGTTCTGGGGTTGAGGTTCCACGTAATGCGTTATGTTATTATACTATTTTTCTTGGCCTACATTTTTATTTATACTTACATCTAGTCCTATACTTAATAATAATGCAGTAGCAAGGATTTAGTATGGGAAGTTTTGCCCATTAGGGTTATCTGTACCTAACGTGAGAATATACATGCCTACGACATTACTTACCTACTCATCAGGCATCAAGGCATCACCTAAAATCGGGAAAAATATTTAAAATTATAATTTTACGCTGTTGCTGTGGATAGAACAAAAGGTACAAACGTTTAGTATAATATTGTTTTTAGATCTTTAAAGTATGTAATTTTATTCGAGACTAATAATAGAGACTAGTTTTTGCCACGCGTAAAGATTTTATATTTTTGGGAAGGTTCGTAACTCGTTATAATTACAAGACGGGCAAAACTCTTGGTAAAATATACATTTATTTTGAACATCCTATAAGAGTAGCATATTTTTGACTATCACGTCCTCTATCAGAGAACAGGCTACACTTCAACTGTAAGGTTTATCCTGATTCCGTTTTCTATTTTTATAGGTAACGATTGGTACGCCGTTTGCCGGACCAGCAGCACTCTAATATTGTGTGATATTGGTCGTGGTTTGACCAGTGAAGTAAGTATTTGTAAGACGACTTTTGGCTTTCGGCTTAGGGATTTTTCAATTCATACGTAAGATTTAGGTAACCAATGGCTACAAAAGGCAATTTATGCTTAAAGCTTACGCTATTCGTTAGTCCTTTTAAAAAAATTATGAATGGTTGCATTGTCTGTTTTATGTAGATCTAGGTTTTGACCACAAATTGATTACGGATCAAAAAGCGTATTGATTAAAAATTTATCATGAATGAGACAACTTACTGCACGCGCAATATCATGTTATCCATTGTATTTTTTTAAATTTCGTAAGGAGTTTTTATGTCTCCTAGTACAATGTGCGAGTGTTTCTGAATGTTTCCTTTTTCTATTAATCTGCATATTTTAATTTGAAAACTATATGGCTTGGCGATAAATGGGAATTATGATAAAAGAGAAACCCTCACGTAAAACAGGCCGTTTTGCACCAACCAATTATCCGAGATTTTTGCCTGATCTAGGATTAAATTATGATTTTTGCCTGCAAATTTGTCATTTAATCCGAGGATCAGGCAAACATCTAGAATAATTTGGTTGGTGCAAGTGGTACTTATAAGTAGGTTAGTTTCAACTATAATTTTATTTGGTATTTACTAACAAAACTAATTTGGGTACATATTTTTACATAATTATTATAATAATAGTTATTTATGTAAAGTTGTACATTTTTAATACTTATCGTGACTTTGGAACATAAAGCGATCACATAGTCACTGGCCCACAAGTGAGATAGTGGTCAAACGCTAGATCTATACAGTATATAAAAAAATCAAACCTAGATAGCGCAGAAGATAAATCTACATAAGTAAAATTTTTTTGTACACATTTAATATTTACAATTTAGATATTATACCTACGTATATTGTTTGATTAACTTATATGTTTTGTTCAAATCTGTCAACAATTAACTTTATTAGATCCCTTGGAGTGGTGGCGGGGAACGCATTTATGCGGCGGTAGGAGGCGCTTGTCTGTTGCACAGAGCGGGGGAGCTTAGCGTTGTTGAGTATGGACTGGACAAGGTTTTGCATACGGTAAAAGTTAATTATATGTCTAATAGCTGCTCCGCGCGGTTTCACTCGCATGGACTACTTTTTGCTGTTACGTGCACCTATAGCATACAAGATTGTATACTTTATTGATATAAAAATTCTAAATTTTATGTTGTTCCAAGGTCTAAGAATTCATAACTTATGTCATTCTCCGATTCCTCAACTACCTCTGCACACAAAAATATGTCGATGATTGTGAAAAAAATAACACAAATCTTTCTTTCGAAACTCTTTCGAGATAAAGAATAATCTATGTGGTATTGTATACATACTATAAGCAATCTCTGTTTCAAGTTTCATCCAGATCTGTTCAGCTCTTCTGGCGTGAATGAGTAATAAACATCCACCCATAGAACCTTTTACTTTTACAATATTTTTTAAAATTATTTTAATTAGAATTAATTTTAATTTTATTTATTATTCAAATAATAATATTAAAAGGCTTTAGTTTTAGGCTGATAACGAGATTTTTAATAATACTGTTCACGTCACACGTCACGTCAAATTTGCTTTATAAGAATACATTTGAATAAAATATCACTCATAAAAACATTTGAATATATTATTGTAGTCCATGCCGATTATTAGTTTGAATACTCAAACACTACAAAACTTTGTAAAGTAACTTAATAAATTTCGGTTCGGTTAGATTCGTACGGCTACAATACAGCTATCTATTATTGGCAGTTCATCGTTGTGTTTCTTGCTAATTATGTATTTGTCTCAGAACACATAAAAGTATTCTGTATTAGTACGAAAGATAAAGTGTATGTTTGTGTTGTAACAATGTTTGTCTTTTAATTGTACAAATAATTGTAGTCTCGCTATTTCAGGTGCGTACAGAACGCGTGAATCCGCATGTACTTAGTGTACGGATCAACGAAGGTATCGGCGAAGGGAAAGAGCACGGAGATCGCAAGCATCTCGCTTATTTACTGGACAGGCAGACTATTGCAGTTGTTGATCTTACTACAGGTAGGTACCGTAATTATATTTTGATTTCATATAGTAACCCTGTTAAGACTATCTACCGGAGTTCGAATAGCTGTAAGTTGTGTTTTTTAAACGATTTCAAAAAAAGGAGGAGGTACTCAATTTGACCCATATGTTTATTTTAATGTTAGTAACCTCAAACTTTCGACTGGGTGAACCGATTTTGGTGATTCTTTTTTCATTTGGTGCTGGTGCTTCCCGTGTGGTCCCATTTCAATTTCATCAAAATTGGTCGAGGGATTTTTGAGTTATACTACAATAACTGAAAAGTGTTACGTCTACTTGGATGACATTCTGACTGCGAGTGAAGAAATCAGTGAACATTTGCAACAGCTGAATGTATTTGAATGATATCGTCTACATATAAAAGCGAAGTAGGTACCGTTGCAACTACATAGGTAGACCCTTAAAACAAGTACGTAGGTATGGTGATTTTAAAACAAATAATCTATAGATTCTTGTGTTTAGTACCATTGATAAACCTTCAGTATTTTTATTTCCTTTTTTTAAAGTTCCCGTTATTAAGACGCCTATTATGTATCTATCGCCAACTAACTAGCAACAGCCTTGTATCCAATTACTAGCTGTCCCGAACAATGTAGAAACAGTCAAATCTTTCGTCTTTATAATAGGTGTTTGTGTAGATGCTCTTAATCAATTTTGTTATTAATCAAGTCTGCCGCCATGAACATCACAAATCAAAATTTTAATCAATGGGAGCATCCTATGTCCAGCTTGGATGGATATCATATGACTGAGATGATGATGATGATGATGATGATGATGAATATGTTAGTATGTTATGTTTTAGGTGTAGCGGTGGGTCAATGGTGGCACGAGGCTCGAGTAGATTGGCTCGAGTTAAATGAAAGCGGACAGTTGGTGTTGCTTCGAGACACACGTCGCAGACTCGCTTTGTTACGACTAAATACTGGTGACAAGGTTTTAGTCTAGATTATATAATATTCAAAGATAGGGTTCTATAAATAAATATACGTTTTTTGCGGCATAAACGAACTTTTGAAGCTCAGCGGGGGGAGCGTCGCCTGTCAAACGAACACTGGTTCGATCCCCAACAACAGCTTGAGCTCCCGGTGAAGGTAACACCGTTATCAAATTCCCAGCATGGTGGTAGGATACTTTCGAATACCCGCCTGGCTAGCTACCACCCTCAAGTTTGAAAAACTGTCACCAAGCACACAGTGTGTTCAGGCAGCATTCCTTGAGAGCCAGTGAGCATTCTAGGTCTAGTGTGATAACATCTTCGACCACATCTTCACTGACCCTCAAGTGATATAGTGGTCAAACGCTAGATCTATACAGTATAAAAAAACGGCCGTATCTTTTCATTTTACGGTATTTTAGAAATTGGATTTTTTCACAGCTTCAAGAGACTATAGACTTGAGTATATCGTTTTAATTTCAACTTGGTACCCTCTACGCGTTCCCGCGAGGTTTTGGACAGACAGATAGTCGGACGGATGGACGGACAACAAAGTGATCCTATATTCCTGGGATCCTTTTGCTTTTGAGGTACGGAACCCTAAACAGGACTACCATTAAGTGGTCAATGATTTTGACCAATGAAATTTTTATCGATATTAGCCGTCGGTTCAAAATAGTTCCAGGAATAAATAGGTTGTATTTATGCTGAGGCTGACAATTTTCAGACCAACCTAGGTTTCAGGGGAACCTAGGGTACATCACTTTTAGTGATGTTTCATGTTTAGTACCTCGTGGCAACTGTCGTAGCATCTCGTAGCTCTAAGTAATGATTTCAACGCGTTTAGTACAAAATTTAGTTACATTTTAATATTTCATGACTACTCCCCGTGGTTTCACCCGCGTGGACTATGGTTTTCCTGCTACCTCAGTTATCCCACGGGAACAATACTTTTTAAGTGCCTCCAAAGTCCTATCTATCTCTATACCCAAATTCAGCATCATTGGTTAAGCGGTTTAGACATGGAAACGTAACAGACAGACAGAGCTACTTTCACATTTATAATATTATGAGGTTTTTGTTGTATCCCAGAAGAACTATACTTTTTTCGGAACCCACATTCCATTCACATCAATCAAGCCGCAAGACGAGCAGAGCAGAGGCAACAAACACTTATACGTATATATAGACCACAAACTTTCACATTTATAATATGAGTCTGATTACAATTGTATTTTGGTTAGCAATTCAACACTTGTGCGTTTTATTATGTATCCTATTAATGTTATTACGTTTTCACACCTGTTTAAGAATTTGGTTGCCAGACTGGACGTGAACCGGCAAGCTCTATCTTTGATTCTAACTTAGTATAAAACATTTACAGGAGATTATCGCGAGCGGCGTTGGATTTGTGCAATGGATCGAAAACAGTGACGCTGTGGTAGCTCAAACTCCGACTCACCTTCTTATATGGTAACTAAAAACACACACTTATTTGAATAATTCTGTTATTCACTCAACTAACTAAAATATCTAAGACTAGCTGTGCCTCGCGGTTTCACCCGCGTGGATTACGGTTTTGCCGCTACCTGAATTATTCCACGGGAACCAAACTTTCTTAGGGGAAATCTCAAAATCCTTTATTAGGGGATGCCTACCTCATACTAGTTTTATGCATGCAAAGTCTCAGCCCGATCGGTTTAAAATTGACAAAGTATCCTACAAACTTGCATCCCCTACTTTATCCCCTTGGGGGTAGAATTAGTCAAAATCCTTTCTTAGCGAATGGCTACGTCATAACATCTACCTGCATGCCGAATTTCAGCCCGATCCGTCCAGTGGTTTGGGCTGTGCGTTGATAGATCACTTTGTCAGTCAGTCACCTTTGAGTTATATATATTTAGATAGACTATGATATCTGGAAGCTCTATTTTGTTCCAACTATTATATTGATATAATATTTTATATAGATTATACTATTATAACAGTTTTATTGTAGTTTGCATGTAGTTATAGTGAGCGAACGTACTTTATATAGAATAGACTTATTTTATGCAATGGTACCCGCAATTTAATGACAATAAAATTTTTCACCGCGTCAATTCGAAAAGGGAGGAAGAGTTCCTCGACACAGTACACTTAGGGAAACCTAAGGTTTTCCTCGATAAGTGCGAGTAAAGTAGGTCATTCCGACGCACTTAAATTTGGAATACTACTAATTAAATATTTGGAACCAGATTCACTTCTATAGACCTGGCCAATTAAACATAATAAAAAAAATACGCGGGAACTACTTATTCGTTTTTCTATTGTTATCTATCGAAATATTACGTACAATTTTAAGAAAAGATAAGTTCTAGCAGTGAAAGTGAAATATGACACGAGATAGTATAAAATTTAACACAATAATTGTCATAAATCAGCGCTAATGTTTGTAAACCCTAGCACAATGTTGAGTAGGGATTCGTTACTCGCATCTTGCAACACTGCTATATACATGCTTTTATTGTTATTAGTTTTATTGTTATTTATTATTTATATATTGTGTTTTGCCAATATTAAATATATATTTTCTTTCTTTATTAATTTATTCCTTTCTTTCTATGTTCATTAGGAAAATATCCATTGTTTGAAAAATCTTCACACTTACCAATCCATGTTGCTAAATCTTAAGAGTCAAGTTAAACCGTTACTAATACGGGCTTTTACAGTGACTTATACACTTAAATCTTTAAAACTATGAGTAAGTCTATGTCTTGGAAAAACGGCGTTGGTATGCCATACCACAGTAATGGGAACAACAGAAGTACATATATATCATTGAATTTCAAGCTTATAAGTGTGTTATAAGTCTGTAAAGTTATAGTAAAATCATTTATCATTTTTGATCAAGCATGTATGTATATATTTTTTAATATTTTGTAGGTATAGTGCTTGGGATCCTAGCAGCGTAGAGATGCTGGAATGTGGCGGTGGCATAGCGGTGGAGGTGACGGGTAATCGAGTCTTACTGGACGGGGGTCAGCTGCCGTATCTTCAATTGGACGAGCATCGGCTTGCGTTTAGTATGTATCAGTAGACTTATCTATACAGCTTGATATAATGTTATTTCTTTCATAATGGTGATACTATACGTAAACATTATTTTATCTAATCTCATACTGTAATATAAAGTTTAAAAAATCAAAAACATATACATAACAACTTGAATAATAACTTAATAATAACTTTATTTTACATACATTTGTGGTTTATAATACATATGTAAACCCATTGACCCCGAACTAGTTTGCACTGTGTTTCGGGATACAATGGCTTCTCCTTTAAGTATACAATAAAAGTCACTTAATCAAAAAAAAAATACATATCTGATCTAGCGCATATTCAATACATAGATGTAGCTGTGTAGGGTGAATGTGAGTTAACTGTGAATGACAGTCTTTATAGACAATATATGGAAATAAATTTGAGTTCAAGATATCTTTAATTAAATTTTAAAACTTAGCATTTCGATACAGCTCTTCTATGACAACTGTGTCGAAATGTTAACTTTTTTACCATTAAGATACAACTTCAGCTGGAGGTTGCAATGCAGTTTTTTTTTACACATAGTCTCTGGATGCCGCACAATACGCATGCGCGACCAGCAAATGGATTTTGGCGGTAAACGTTTGCAAATACATGCAAACATATGCTGTGAAGTGAAGATATGTATGTGCTTATGTAAATTTCATTATCTACTTTATGAGATTAGATAAAGTAGTGTATGAAACTGACATAATTTGGTCTTACACTCTTACACTTTAACACTCGTGTAATGCTATAAAAAAACCCACCTGCGGCTCGTTTTTTAACTTACACTTGTGTTCTAAGAACCCTTATTATGATACAGTTTCATAAACTATTATTTTCCAAAATAGCAATCCACATTTGAGTGTATTTCCAAAAGAAGGAAAAATATTACCAAGTCTCACGTTCATAATTACATTAGTTTCTATGGGTATAACGTGGCACTTACGCGTAGTCGATATCACGATCTTTGTTCACTTTAGTCACTGTAATGTGGACGAGTGTATTGTACAGTGAGATAGTGTATATCAAGTAGTATCAAGTAGATCAAGCGCTACGTTTAAAGTATAAATAATGTGGGTATAGTTGATTTTTGGTGTGAAAGCTTGAATTGAAACAAAACACGAAACAATATAAAACTTTACACGTGAGTGAAACACAACAATTAGTTAGAACACAACGCAACAATTAAACGTGTGGTAAAAACTATTGCTGCGTTGGGAGGTACCCTATCTAATAGTTCCTACGTTACCATATTTCTATAATCAAAACAACACATAATTAAAGTAACACTGTGAACAGTACTTTATTTATGCGTTTTTTCATGTTTAATCAACTTAGTACAATACAGTATTGGAAAACGAGACAAACTTTTTTGAACCTTGATCTTGTACAATTATCCAGTACGAGGGACTAAATCTAAAATATTTCTTTTTAATAGTAATTGTATCTGTATATTTCAGACAATGCTCTGAGAAGTGGAGACTTAGGCGGTTGTGCTAAGTATTTAGAGGGAGTAAGCAGTAACGCAGAAGTGGCTCCATTGTGGAGACAGCTAGCTGAACAGGCGTTAGCTAGTAATGATATTCAAGTAAGTGCATGCCTGTATATAAGTATTTTATCATGTTTTTTAGTGTATCTTTTATAATATATAGCTTGTTTTGTGAGAGTCGTGAACGACTGAGGACAGAACAACAACTTTGTTGAAAAACATTTATCTGTTTTGTTTTTAATTTCCCATTTCGAATAATTCAACCCAGTCTCGTCAATGCACAAATAAATCAGTTGTATATATCACGACCCTTTTAGGGTTTTGAAATGAAATTTAAGGAATTCATTTATTGACTTTTTCTTTTTCTAAGATTTTTTCTTCTCATAAATAGAGAACTACCAGAGCTTAAATTGCGAATTTAAAGTATTATTACAATATGGTGTGTTATTAAATTTAAGGTAAAAAGGTTTTGCGTCAGCATTAATGTCAGATGGTCGACTCGAATGCCGCTAAATTCGACGCTGATTTTCAGACAAAGTCTAAAGGTAGCAATAAAATGTTGTTATCATAGATGTGTATATAAAACACTCCAATGCTAAACAAGTATATATAAAAAAACACGCATTAAAATCAGTAAATGTATGCTTCACACAAAGTAATATTTGTGTTATTTCAGTTAGCAGCAAAATGTTATCTCGAAGTAGGTGATGAAGCTCGCACATTTTACCTCGATCAGATTGTAGAGCTCGCCACTTCGGAGGGTAATGGGGATGTAACTACTGGTACGTTGAACTTTAATGTATGTTCTGTTGTTCTTATTTATTCCTGCAATGTATGCGTCAGCGTAGGACCACTACCTCGCCTGTTGGTACGCGCCAATGATGATAATCTGTATATATAAAAAAAGGAAATCGTGAGTGTCTGATCTATAAACAAATCAAACCACCTAACGGAGTGGGCTGGAATTTTTCACATAGATATTTATTTTCTTCTTCTCTCAGCTATGTGCGTCCATTGCTGGACTGAAGCCTCCCCTATAAAGGGGGTTGGCGAGCGCAGTATGATTTCCAATCCTTAGAAGGCGCTGCTGCCCACCTTCTGGTACGTGTTCCCTTAGCCGACTCTTACGGCACGAGCGGGAAGAGATGGGGGAGTACTATTCTAGGCCGGTACCACCACGGCACCGGCAGATATTTATTAGGAAACAGGTATTTGCTAATTGTATGTATATTTCTTAAATTTAACCCCTGTATGGCAGTGTTGGGTATAGTTAATACTATGGTGTAAAATTGAACATATTTTAGTTCCAACACCGTATTGTGTGTGGTGATTATCATTGCGTAGAAGTAAGACAATAAAATTCATATTTCGGATATCACGGTTTTCAAGTGTGCTGTATACGTAATTATCCCGTCTATTGGCAAATGATTAAATATAGTTCATAACACTTCCTTTCGTTTTTATATAGGACTTGACAGTCCGCTCGTGCGAGCCCGTTTAGCAATATTCGCCGGCGACCTATCAACCGCAGAAGAGTGCTATTCTAAGAAAGCTGGAAGACCAGATCTTGCCATCGACATGTACAAACAGTTTAACAGGTATATAATATAATAAACGTGAATACTATATAGCTGTTTAAGAAAACTTTGATACCGAATGTTGCGTTACTTGATTTGAATTATATGTATTTAGGATATAGATAGATACAGATGCAGACGAAAATATTTTTATCTAAAAGCGTCCATATTCGTGTTATTTATGTGTATGTTTATGTTTTATTTATACGTATATTTTGTGCGTGTATGTAGATGGACGGAAGCCATAACTCTTGCTGAGAAAACTGATAGAGCTGCGGTGTCAGAATTGAAACAGCAGCATATGGATTATTTGACATCTACAGGTAATGTAATGAACATAATGAATTTGTTCGTATTTTTCTAAGTAACAATTTTGAGAATCAGTGATTAAGCTTCATTATGAAATGTGTACGAATGGACACATTTTATGACATGTTTCACCGCAATAGGGCATAAGATACGTAATAAGAAGAAGTATATACAGAAGAAGATAACAGTTTGTATACTGGGCGCCCTCCGAATAAAACCGCAGGCTTACACATACATGTTCTTCTGTTGTATTCTGAAGCATAGTGTACACCGCCATCCTGCCTACAGAAAATGTACAGGGAAAGTATACAGATCATATGAACACGTGTAATTCACTGAACCGAAGCTTTATGGTCACGTGTTTTGCCTCACGAGGAATCATCAGTAACTGTGGTCTCGACGAACGTTAAAAATGTCCGTGCATACCACTGAATTACTAGTAACTCAGTGCTACATACCTATATTTCCTGCAGAAAAATGGCGGTGCACATTGCATCTTAAAAATTTGACTATGGAGTTGTTGATAAATATTTTGTATTTAATATCATTTGAATCCCCAAAGTTATACCTGGTTGAAATTCTTTATATTTATGTTTATTGTGGCACTTAATGGGTCGTGCGTTATTCCAGGCCGTTATGGAGAAGCAGGCGCGGCTTTAGCTTCATCAGGCGATAACCAAGGCGCGGTGCGACTCTGGCTGAAGGGCGGCCGGGCGCGACGCGCTGCCAACTTGATACTGCAACACCCGCATTTATTGAGAGACAACGATCTCGTCGACAACATACATTCACAACTTATAAAGGTAACTACTTACTATACATACTATACAAACAAACGAACTTTTTTATTCATGCCACGAAAAGTTTTTATATCATGTCACATAGTTACAAGATTACATATATATATATATATATATAGATTTCATTATATGTTGTGTTAGTTCACTAATTTCGTTGCTATAATAATGTGTGTATCTCTCTGATTAAGCTACTTATATATTTGATTAGATTTTCAAGTAGCTGATTTATTTTCTCTAAGGTCGAACAAAAAAATCGGAAACAAATGAAGAACAGAACGTTGTCATACACTATTAAAATGTAGTAATACGCCCCTAACCATTTAGATAAAAATTTGGATAAGGAGACGTTTGGCTTACTAAAAAATATACCGGTTTTCTAACCCATTAAACGCCATTAAACTACCATTAAACGAGCAATTATATTCAAGCTGTCTCGGAAACGACTCTAGCGGCTAAAAGCGGCTAAAATTTGAGACAGTGTGTTCGTACGTGTATCATAAACTTATTGAATGCTCTACAAAAACTTTGTATATACTTGTTTCTTACAGGAGGAGTGGTGGGAAATGGCGGGCGAGATATCGGAGAGGCGAGGCGATAGTCGAACGGCCGTCGACTATTATGCCAAAGGGAATAATTACGCGCGGGCAGTTCAACTTGCCAGAGAGGTAACAATGAATTACCCACATTATAGTTAGGTAAAACTAAAATTTTTATGCACTTTCCTGTGAATAGACAGATCCATTGTATGTACCTACGGAACCGCGACCCCTGGTTCCTATCCCGGCTGGGGCAAACACACTGTGATGAGCATATATGTTTATTCTTGGGTCTAGGATGTGTCTGTGTCCATACACAGGGTATCCTAGTGTGGAGGTGTGAGTGTGAATGCGTTTATTGTTGTTTGTTTTTATGAAATAATTGATCATTTATAATTATAACTATTTACTTTCGTTACATTGCTGTAAATAAAACTACGTAACAGTGCCTAACATTAGTGTCAGTTAGGACAAATATCATAACTTTTTTTTTTAATGACCCAAGTGTGTAAGGAACAGTGAAAGTGAAAGTGAGGTATGCTAGTGGAAAGCTAATGCACAATGCTTAATATCAGTGTTTTGTTTTACAGTAATGTTTAAAATTAGTACAGCATTTAATATAATTTTACTTTACTTTATTGAAGGCTTGTCCCAGCGAAGTGATAGGGCTAGAAAGGTCCTGGGGCGAGTGGCTGGTGGCGCAGCGACAGGCCGGCGCCGCAGTGCCGCATCTGATAGAAGCGGGCGACACTCGCGCCGCGCTCGCAGCCGCGCTCAGAGCGCATCATTACAACAAGGCGCTTCAGATCGTACAGGTGATGACCCTGATGCCTATCTCGTACATTGCGGACGGTCGTGGGGCTAAAGCGATAGACTAAATTCATCATGAAAAATACATAGCACGAAGCAGCTACCACTTTGTACCATATTTATAATTCGCCCAGTAAAATCCCATAGGAAGACCCAAAATCCCAAAACGAGCAACTGGTCTTATGGAGGAATGTTGTCTATAACCCACCACGCTGGCCAATGCACCTCCACGGGCGGTTAGGGTAGTCAAGGCCAGCCCAATTTTGGACTTTTCAGATCGCGCAAGGGCTCCGCCAGAGCTTACCGCCTTTAACTCGTCATTATATTAGCTTACACTTTTAAGTTGGCATCGGAATTAATTCTTATAAATTTAACTTGTGCAAAATATGGTGTGCTAGATACCTGTGGATAGCTTAAAGTATGTAATTATCATTTGCAGGCTATCGATGATAAGGAATCTATCAGAGATCAGTGCGAGCAGTTGGGTGACCATTACATATCCACTCAAGTAAGTCAATTTAATTAACTCGGATGTGACTCGGGATACTCTACGACGTCTTCTCATCTCCAGAATTCCAGAATGCCTGAAAACAAAGGTCTTTGAACAGTGTGTGTGACAGGGATGACATGACATATGGGACCGAAACGTGGTCTCTAACTATGTGCCTTGTAAACAGGCTCAAGGTCGCGAAACGACTATGCACGGAAATTCTCTACGTGATCAAATCCGAAATGAGGAGATTCGTAGAAGAACGAAGGTCACCGACATAGCCCACCGGACTAGCAATTTGTAGATTTGATGCTCTTTTTATTTGTCATCCTTTCATTCTCCTGGCCCTATATTATATGTATAATATACCCGGTTATTTCAAACGTGCCCTGTAAAAGGACCTTGTTGGTGGCGTTTAAGGTAACTTATGGCTGTGTCATAATTTCATCTTCGCTGTGGTCAGGCGAGGTAAGTTGACTTTGATTGACGACTAAATAATAATAATAATAGTAGTATAAAAAAATTCTTTATAATTGTGTTCCCTACATTATATATTTTGTACTTTGCATTTCCGATTTGTATCGAAAATCTGAATTTCGATAAAACTTAAGAAATTTAAGTTACGAAATGTATGTAGGAATGGGAGACAGCTGAGCGGGTATTCACATCATGTGGGATGTCGGAGGGATGCGTGCGCGCATACAATGCGGTTGGAAGAGTCACAGACGGGCTCAAGCTGGCCGCTGCACATTTGAGCGAGGAACAAACCAGGGAGATCTACATGCCGCTAGCTCTACAATTGAGAGAGGAAGGGCACTTCAGGAAGGCTGAGCAGATCTATATTGGGCTAGGGGAGCCGGATGAAGCTATCTCTATGTATAAGGTTAGCGTTATGACGTAAAATTATGGGTAAATCATAAGTTTATTCAACATTATGTGCGTAAATCAGGTTTAGGTACAAATATAGGCACTACACTTCCGATGATAGAAATTATTGTAAAAAGGGAAAAAGTTAAAAGTGTTAAAATTTATCTGCTAATATAATTTAACAGGTGCACAAATTTTTGTCACGTTTCAACGTTATTAATATGGTACATTATTTCTGTTTACAATAATGTGCTAGAACCATATTTGTGCTCTTTTTCAAACCTTTTCTATAGGAACTTACATATCGAACATTTCAGTATATACAAATGTAGACTGTGTTCTACATCTAGTCTATTCAAATCTCAAACCAATAAATAATAATTTGTGGTTTGTTATTTTAAAATATATTTGAGTCCCTTATTTTATACTTTATTTAGGAACACAGAAACGTTTTGTCTCTCTCGTCAATGAAACGTTCGTAACTTTTTGGACTACATTTAAATTACTTAGTTCTTATTAACTATGAATTATTTGCTAATCAGGTAGATATACCATGTCGTACCTACTACCTATCTTACGTATTTCATGTCTTTGTTTAATTATATATATATGACATAATGAATATTATCAATAAAAGATGGTTATGATTATGAAACGTTAACTGTGCAGGACGCTGCCCAATACGAGGCAATGCTGCGTCTGGTGGGGCTGCACCGCGGTTCGCTGCTGGAAGCGACGCGACGTCACGTGGCGCAAGCGTTGCAAGCTGCTGGAGACCTGCATGCCGCTGAGAACTACTATTTACAAGCTGGTAAAACCTTTTGTTTCCCCCCAATTGAGTATTATCGTGTCAGGTAAAAAAAATCTGGATACAAATATCAAGGTAGGCGATCTCCAGGTATATTCTTAGAACACGTTGGTTGTTTTAACTAACTCTGACAGCGAGGCTGGGATATGTTACGTAATGCTGTTTGAATCATTTGAAGGATTTTTAATGTTTGTTACAAAATAGTTATCACACAGGTGATTGGAAGAGCGCAATTCAGATGTACCGTTCGGTGAACCAGTGGGAGGCAGCTGAACGGGTTGCGCGGGCCCATGCACCCAGCAATGTACAGCAACAGGTCAGTCCCTGTACACAAGTCCGAGCCGGTAGACATTAAGTCGAAATGGACAAACTTTCAGGCTAAATAATATACTTACGAAACTATTCGCATGGTTTACAATACAAACATATTATTATACAATATACAATTGGTTACAAACAATTTTAAATTTTAACATTTTCTAGCGGTTAGACAGTTTTGCAGGACATGCAGTAATATTACTTGGAAGCCAATTATTAGACTTTCGCGGTTTTGCATTGTTAATAAATAAATAGGGACTTGAAGTATTCTCGTAACCGCGACTAATGCAATTTCGTCGAAACGTCGAGATACGTCCCGCTTGATTTATCAACATTCGTGTATTATATCATCGTAAGAAGCACTTGCAGCTATGGTTACCCATATGATCTTAACCGATCCACTCGGTTAAACTACATATTTCTCGAACACAACATGGATGGATGATAGCTAGTGGCATTTTCAACTGCGCGCTTCCGTGATTCTGATGGTACGTTTAGTCGCCGGTCCCGGTTGTTGTCTTTTGATAACATGCTCACTAACATAAGGGTTGACTTTGAAACGGGATATTTACCGTATATGGGGCCCCTGTATACAACAAGTTGCCTAAAGTAATAAGGGACCTGAAAACGAACTTATTTAAAAAGGCTCTAAGAAAGCACCTTGTAGGACAATGTTATTATAAAATTAATGATTTTATATATTTTAACAAATTTGTTTGATTTTTTTTATTAATTCTTCGGACCCGGCTACACCAAAAAAATGTTATACTAACCACTATTATCAATTGACTTTAGACATACAATTTATTCATGTGTATTGACTTGCTTCTTGTGTATTGAAAAATGAATTTTTATTATTGTTAATTTTAATTAATATTTTTCTCATTTAGTGTTAATTTATATTATTTTGGCTTGCCTCTCAAAAAATTTGCACGCCCAACGGCAAAGCACGATCTAAGATAATTAATTGTTACTTTTCAACCCACATGTGTTATCCAGATTATGTATGTGTACTCGTATATTGAGCAAATCAATTATTCTTATTTAAGTGACTGCGACTGTTTAAAAACATATACTTACTAGGCTATTTTCTGTAGGTCGCATTACAATGGGCAGCGGTGTTGGGCGGAGCACCGGCTGCAAGACTCTTGGCTGCGAGGGGACTGGCCGCTTTGGGAGCCCGATGGGCCATACAAGCACAAAGGTGATAGGCCCATTGTATACCTGGCTGTTTTAGCGGTGTTGGCATACCAGACCTAAATTAAACATTTAAATTTATTATATAGAGTAATAGTAGTCGTTACGTTAAATAATAAATGGTAGTGTCTATATATAATTTAGCCTATAAGTGAAATATTTTTTAAATATAGTTGATAGTTTCAGAACTTACCCTCTACGTCGAAACTGGCTAACAAATATCATCGCCTTTTAAATATATTTATTTCATGTTATCTACCCGCAGCAACACTTCATAGTGTTGCTAGGTTCAATTCGCTTTTTGCTTAGATTTATTTCTTATCGTTTGCACTCAATAAAAATCCTATGGACCAAGTTCCTAAAATTATGATTAATTTGTGGCTATTCCCTTTTTATAATTAGAAAAATAAATGTAATAAGTGCGATGTACGCAGAAGATATATGACTTTACTTAAAATATATTGTGCGTTGTAGTAGGTATGAGAAAAAAATCAGCGTGAATCTGTTATAAGCGTTATACTAAATTGTTTGAAATAATAATTTATTGTGATGCACATCATAAATTAGAAAAACATTTACGGGAATATCAAAATGCAGTATTTGATTTTTTTGTAATGCTTACCATAAACGTCATGAAATAAAAAGTACAAGCAACAGATGTTTTCTAGCACAGAATATCTTGTATCAACATATAAGGTAGTTGAACTGACTAACTTTTCACTAACAAGTGATAACTCGGGCTGTGGCTATGTGATTAATCAACTATGACTATCTAGATATGACTTATTTTAATTCAGTTAAAATATTTGAAAGAAAAAAATCGGCTGCTAGTGGGACTTGAATTTTTTCCTTCAAATATTTGAACTGAAGTTCTAGCATGATGTTAATGCGATACACAATAAAATCTCTTATTTTAATTCAATTCTTTACTTATGCTATCAAAAGTGTAAAAAATTCTGGCACCGAAATTAAAAAGCTTCTTATGAATTAATTTTTCTTAAAGGTTTCAATCACATTTCAATTTCGACCTATATAGATACGGACTGGTCTACGCTTTTACCGCTACCTTAGCTATCTCACGGGAACCATACCATGGCATGACGATTAACAAACACAACACATAAAATTTTTGTATTTGCTCGTATAACTTTAGTGCGATTATTGAAAGTCCTATAGTGATGTATGTGCTTGTGTTTAAGTGATATATGTTTGTATGGGTGGGTAGATGGGACATAGCCATGGAGCTGAGTGAGCTAGGGAGCGGCATCTCGCGGCGGGAAGTGTCCCGGCACGAGGCCACCGCGTTGGCCGAAGAGCACCCTGAGGAGGCGGAGGCTGCCTTCCTGCGGGCCGCGGCGCCCGACCACGCCGTCAACATGTGGCTCGCGAGGGGACAGCATCAAAGGGCACTCACCTTGGCAGAAGAACACGCTCCACACATGGTATTATTGCAACACTTTACACTGTGTCAAATGGACATATTTTGAAAATAAAGAGATGCTAATCCTGTAACACTTTAAACAGGTTTCAACTAATAATGCAAGTTTTGATAATGTTAAATATCAATAAATGGACGTTGGTGTCAATAGAAAAACAGTCTAGAATATGCCACCGCTACATGTATCCGCTATATGTATGTATCTGAGGGTAGACAAAAGTAACAATAATTGCGAACACAACGAAATAAACTAATATAGACTATGAAAAAGTATACTTTCTAAATTTTAATCAAAGCCTTTGAATCTTTTCAGCTAAACAAAATGACAAACAAATAGAAGATATAATTTAACACTCCCGTAATCGTTTGCCTTGATAAAACATGACCTTGAAAGCCTTGTATTTGTAGAATATTTTTCGCTTCTTCTTCTTTATTTACATATTTACTTGATATGCATCTATACTTACTTTGGGCGAAACTGCGAACGCGAACGATATGTCAGTCTTGGTCACATATTAGGACCATCAGGCATGACCAGGCCCGGACACATAATTCCGTGCAAACGAATTATAATCATGCCTACTTTGTTTTTAGCTGACTTTATGACATTGTGTGTTAAAACAGAATTGTTTCAAGGTGAATCGAGTCCCTACACGATTTTGAGCTGAGGAGTCGCGTTTCAGCTATTAGAATAATAATAATATAATATGGGACAACATTCACACAAGGTCTCCAGGTCCCAAACTAGACAGAGCCTGTACTATGGTAACCTGATGACTGATATATATACTTAAATACATACTTATACATATACACACCCAGACACAGGTCAAACAGACATGTTCATACACACAAATGTTTGACCTGTCCGGGAATCGAACCCGGGGCCAGCGGCTCAGAAGGCAGAGTGCTACCAACTGCGCCAACCGGCCAGTCGGAATTATACTAACTTCTGTGTTCCAGGTGGAAGAAGTGTTGGTGGAGGGAGGTCGAGCGGCGGCCGAGCGAGGAGACCTGCCGCAGTTTGAAGCGCTCATGATCCGAGCTAACAGGCCCAAAGAAGTTGTGCAACATTATAAGGATCTTGGTAACACAATGTTTATGTACTTGAAAAATACATTACGACCTATTCGGTAGGTCTGAATCCTACCGAATATACACAAAAATTTCATTAAAATCGGTCAAGCCGTTTCATAGGAGTTCGGTTACAAACACTGTGACACGAGAATTTTATATATTAGAGTTGTTATTAGTGCTTAATGTATTTTATGAAGTAAACAGACATGTTAAACAATTACATCTTTAATTATATACTAATATATCTGTCTTCATTGTGCCGTGATCAGAGAGGATCGTAAGCCTTAATCTACCGCGCTGGATGATGTCGGTCGGTGGTTAGTCTCGAAGCCAGTCCAAAGTTTTCACACCACCCGAGCGCTTCCAACATGGCTATGCCAATATAGTAAAGTAGCGGGCGTGTTTTAGAACTATGGGAGGAGGCGTCACGCGTGTCCCGCGAGTACCTGCCGGAGAGCGGCGAGGGCGTACCGGCGGCGGTTCCCGAGGCGCTGTCGCGCGCGGCGGCGCACGCGGAGCGCGGCGAGTGGAGCGCGGCGGTGCGCCTGCTGGCGGCGGCCAGCGCGCACGCGGCCGCCGGCGCCGCGCCGCGCCTCGCCGAGCGTGCTGCGCTACGCGCCGCCAGGCTCGCCAGGGACCATCTGCGCGGCGAGCAGCGCGCTGCCGCCGCGAGCTTGCTTGCTGAGCGGTCAGTGTCTGCACTCGCATACCGCTATTTCTCTCTCTCTCTCTCTCGTACTGACACAATAAGCCGCCAACGTTCACACCGCTGCTGACAGGTTAGCGCCATAGGTTGCATGCTGTCCTGTATCTATGTGCTGCAGCCGCTCGGTGCTTGTTGAAGAGGGCAGGGTCATTTTTGACTTCTCTTCACTTCTAGAGATCGACTGTTGCTGGCGTGCTCGCCGGGAGGTCGATTACGTCATTCTCTATTTCACTTTTAAAGACCGACCGGTGCTTGCTGGAAAGTTAGTGCTCCTGCTAAGTCCTGCTCTCCGCCTCCCTTCTAAAGACGCTGTAGACGTGTTCATTGAGTTATTACTTTACCTCTCTCTTTTCGAGGCAAACACCGCCACCGCTGATACTGGTGTATGTATTTGCAAATATTTTCACGTCCGAGCCACATACGCATAAATATAAAAGTTCTCTAGAACCTTCGAAACTAGTTTTAAGACCGTCGACATTATCTTTCCTGTGGCATTGCTCAAACGCTCTCATGCTTCGTATGTAATACATGACAAATATGGAGAAACTCGCAGTATATCTCCTAATTTCCCTGTTGCTTCTAGAAAGATATCAGTCTCTAGCTGAAAAGCTCACTGTGTTCTGCGTTACTTGAGTTAAGCTATAAAGATGTGCTCAAAGAGTTTTAAAGAAGCCAGTTATCGAACGCTAGTCACTCAGTTATCTCACAGAAACCATACTTTTTTCTGGGACAAAAAGTACCCTATCTCCTTCTTCAAGGTCCATCTATCTACCAACATTCGTTCAGTAGTTTACACATACACTCAAACTTTCGCATGTATAATATTAGTGTGGAATTGCTTGAGGAATTTCGTTTCTAACATTTTGTTACATTAGTTATTTTTAAACTCTTAGATCTTTAAGTGAGATACGAATATTATTTTAAAAAATATATTTAGAACGATTTTTTATCATGAAATACTCTTTTCTGAGACCCTTGCTTACTAGTGCTTCGTAGTATAAAACAGTCAGCCTAGAGTGAACTCGAATGACATACTAACTGATGGTATTACAATTTTAATCATTTTCATGTCGGTTTTTTTCTTTCTTTTCCGGCTCAAGCTCATCTTCGATTTATGTGCCCTGCCCACTGCCACTTCAATTGGCTAACGCGTTGGTGTTAGCAACACAGCTTTTCACTAGACTTTCGTGGACACTATCGTGTTCTACTAACTATCTGTTCTTTTGTATAAGTTCCAATAATGAAGTTAATAATTTATTATTTATTTATTGTAACGTATTAATATTTGCATCGACTTGCATATTAGGTTAAAAATTAATTGAAAGTCTACTATGTCAGGTTCGCTGCAATCGGACAGAGCGATATCGGAGAACAACTACGCGCGGCGCTCACTGAAGGCTACGCAGGTGCCGAAGATGATGCGCCAGGTAATTCAACAGATTCCGCAGCTACCACGACTACGATTCATTCTTCAATTATTCTTTTATCATACGAATGCAATATTATTTTGACCGTTTTAGCTACTAATTAAATATCACCAAAATGCGAATGCACGTAATCCAAACATAAAAATGGTGGGTATTTAGTCATTTTCACCACAATACCATCAATATATAAAGAAAGTAATTAAATATTTCGTAATACCTTCTATTTAAGTCAATAAGTATGGGCATTCTGAGCAGGCTCGCACTACGGGTTATGGAGAGGGCTATGCTCAGGGTTTCTCTACGTGATCGAATCAGAAATGAGGAGGTCCGTAGAAGAACGAAAGCCACCGATATAACCCAGCGGATTAGCTAGTTGAAGTGGCAGTGGGCAGGGGCGTATAGCTCGAAGAACTGATAGCCGTTGGTGTTGAAAAGTTCTTAAATAGATACCACGGACTGCAAGCGCAGCATAGGACGGCAACCGACCAGATGAACAGAGGACCTGACTATGATCGCAGGCAAGGGCTAGATGCGGGCCGCTTCCAACCGGTCCTTGTGGAAATTAATGAGGTAGGCATATGTCCAGCAGTGGACATCCTATGGCTGAGATGATGATGATGATGATGATGATGTTGAAGTCAATTATTATGTTCTACATCATTTTGTTCCTTAAGGACCTTCGATGCGCGCCATAAAGGGTATGCCTGACGTGAATTGGAAAAAGTGTTTTGAAAATTGATCGGAATTCATTAATTTTAGGAATAATTATTGCAAATTTTGATCTGTAAAATCTATTTCTAAAGTTCACAAAACTAACTAACTCAAAACGATCGTAGATGATTCTCTGTTTTATATTTTTAACTTAAATTAGTCTGAATCTTTGGATTTCTCGGGGGAGCCTAACTCCTAGAGGACGCGTCCCCGGGTGGTGGATGGAGGGTAAGAGGGATTCAAATACCTCTCGCGAACCAGACAGGCCGCAGATGGAAACTCTGTATCAAACCCCGGCTGCGGCTGTAGTAGCGCTGTGCATTTGGGTATATATGAAACAAAATACTCTTTTATTATCACACTCAGATCCCCACACTAGGATTCCGGGAGTCGCGGGAGGCATGGGCACATAATCACAGCACACAAACACCCAAGACCCGGGACAAACACCTACACTTATCGCACAAATGTTTGCCCTGCCGGGGTTCCAACCCAGGGTTCCGGTGACACAGAAGTCATGTCACTGACACTAACCACTGCGCCACGGCGACTCTTTAACTGGCAAACTTTTTTGCCGAGACATATTTATTTTTTATGTAAGAAGTGGCAAGCCAGAAGACGGGCCGTATGCCCTTTAATTTACTACGCTTGTACAACTTATAATAATTCAATATTTTTGTTAAATATAATTCTATATACATGACACTTATAATATAATGCAAAAATTGTTAGATAAGCTTTTGTATTCCGATATTCTTTTATCGCTAATAGAGTATGGGAATAAAATTCAAGTTGTTTGTTTTCGAACGCCAACGTAGATAATGAAAATAAAATAATAGCGCTGATTTGTAAAGTTTTAATATGACGATATGTGAAGTTATTATGTAATTGTTGCAGGTGGATCAGTAGAGTTCGACGCAGAAGAGTCATCAGCAGTGGTTCGCGAGACGGAGATGGAGGCAGAGACGGAGGCGGTAGCGGAGGCGGAGGCGGAAGCTGAGGCACTGGAACGGCTGGCGCGCGCCGGACACTGGCAGCGCTGCCTCGTGCACGCCGGCGCGCGCGCTCCGCACTATGCACTGCGTTACGCCGCGCACTTATTCAAAGGACATCCGGTAACTAGCATTGCGGTCAACCGTTATTTTATAATTCATAGGTTATCTTAATTTATTTATTTCAACCACAATTTATTTATTCAATCTTAAAGTACATAGTTAAATTGCGTATATCGTAATATCTCACATTAGTGAAAAAGTGACATTTTTTTATATGCTTAAAAAACTGGATGTACAACGAAACTTACATATTACACTAACTTAATAATCTAACCGCTAAACAACCTACTAGATGTAAATACAACATACATAATATAACTAACGAGACAACTGACAATATATCAATGCTATATTATTTACTAAAATATGGAGTACATTCAGCAAAGATAATAAATTCAGATGTAGTGACAATTCAAGCAAGTTCAATTAACGTGAAAAATAAATTCGCGTTCAATCTAGAATATTGGCTGCCAGAACAAAATGTGTGACAGATTATTTCAAATTTGGTGATTACAACTAGCCAGGCTGGCTTTAGAAAGAAGATACCCCATTTTAGAATTTGACATCGGATTAAGCGCGAAGTGGGCATCTTTCAGAGATCAACACATTGATGGGGACGCTCAGTATTCCAAATGATATGTCGTTGCTTCTAAAAATGGTCATTAAATTTAAATAATTACATTTTAGTAACAGCCTGTTAAATATTTAATTCAAAATGATAATAGATCTCTGACAAATATGTATTTGATATACTCATAATGAAATAATTATTGTTGAATAATATGAAATTATATAGTAAGTATTAATTGTGTACAAAATTTTCCCTCCATTTATGTAGTTTGTAATGTTATATCAAAAATTCAAAATATAAACTATACACAATCACTATCAAATTTTCACTAAATACATTTTTGATTGTGATTATTTGCTTCGTATCATTTATTATTCACAACTCTTATTCATATACCTAAAAGATAATCTGATTTCGGTATATGTTCCTTTGATAGGTTTTAATAAATATTTGTTGCAGCGCACAGACGGCATAGACATCGAGAGCGCAGAGATACCCGAAGCGCTGTCCCAAGCGCTAGAGACTCTTCGTCAATACATATCGACTGAAGCTGGGCTAGGATGTTCGATATCCAGTAACGACGCGCCCTTGGCTAAGGCTGTGTGTAGCGAGCTGGCGGTGCGGGTGTCGATGGCGCCTAAAGCGCTTGAAGCGCTGAAGGATGCAGCCGCTGTCATGGTGGCAGCTGGGGCTGATGATAGAGCCATACAAGTGAGTTGAAATTTCATTTCATTATTTCATGGTGTTAGTGAATGCTGAAACTGAGAATACATGAATCTTAATGTTCACATTTGAGTCTCGTCATCGAGGAGGCTACGTTTTTATTTCTACCGATGCCAAAACTTTTTGGCAAAGCTATTGTAGGTAATTTATCCAACACCGACCGTTTGGGTCTAACGGTCGATCATAGAAACCACATTTTTACCTTTTCATACTATGTCAAACCTTCAAAATGTTTGTCCGCAGGCAATAACCCTTTTAATGGCGCTGCATGTGCCTCAAATAGCCGGCAAGGCGGCGCGCGCTCTTCCACGCTACGCTGACATTATCGTCGCTGATGTCGGTCAGTATAAATGAATATTATTAGTAATAGGTCATTTTTCAGTTCATAAATAACCATAATATGCGATCGAAATTGGTAGTTTAAATACAAAAAAATATTTACATAATGAAACGCAATTCTTATAAATAAATATACAAATTTTAATCGGAAACGGTGCTAATGCGGATAGATGATTGAACGTTTATATTTCACAATTTTTTCTATATATGTTATTTTCTTCAGATAGCATCGAGCAAAGCTCAGTTACTCGGTCGGATTTTAGAAGTATTAAAAACAAGTTCCTTATATAATTGAATAGAAAGTATTTAATAGGTAGGAGAAGTTTGTCTGGCGATTGTCGTTTGTATGTTTGTTAATCCTTCACGTTGTAACGGCTGAATGAATTTGCATGAAATTTGGAGGATTATATCCAGCTTTAAGATAGCTTATACACTGGAATAATACTTATGCTATTTGTTATCCCGAAAAAAGTATAGTCCCCTTGGGATGATTGAGGTAGCGGAAACACCGTAGTCAATGCGGCTGCAATTGCAGGCGCAGGTAGTTTTTCTTTCATGCAATTGAATAGAGCTGTTTTCCCTTGGAGATAAATAGGTACAAGTTCGTTTATAGTAATAAAATAGTATAACATTTTTCAGTGTTTGGTAGCGTAACTAATAGTCATACAATGTAGGAGTACCACTTGACTGCTACGAGAATAGAGCTCCTATTGATGTCCTTGCTTGCCGATACGCCCTTTCATAGTATATATTTGCAAGCAAGAAAAATTTACGTGTACACAATAAAATTTATCAATTATATTCAATATTTTGTTTTAATCTGCTAGTCTAGAAACTGGATTTTTCCATAATTTCGGTGCTACACAATTTCGTAGTATACTACTACGCGATTTCGTAGCGTACTACGGAATATCGTAGCACAATAATTGAAAGTGTTGTAACATTGTAGCATACTACGCGTGCGGGCAAGCGGTGCGCAACGAAGGCAGCGGTGGAGCTCGCGAGGCGTTTGTACTCCTCAACCGTTGCTTAGACTTGGTGGAGGCAGCTGATGAGGAGTCGGCACATTTGCTCGACTATACTGACTTTGGTAAGAAGTTTTATTTCGTTTTGTTATAAACGCGTAAGTTTTGTAAGGATGTATGACGTATGTATGTAAGTTTTTACTCATTCACGCCAGAACAGTTAATACATATTAATTACATTTGGCACAGAGTGAGATTATCTTTTTCTGGTATAGTTTATATGCTACTTTTATCCCAAAAATGTACGGCTCCTGTGACATAGCTGGAAAACCGTAGGCCTTGCGGGTGAAACCGCAGAGCGTAGTTAATAACCTATAAAATTTGTATTTAACACAGTTTAGGTAAGTTAGCTGGCGTGATTTATAAAATAGCAGAAATCTTCTGTTATGTTTCAATTTGGTGACTTGCAATAGTGCCCGGTATGTCAGAAAAAATAAGAATCTTTTATTGGTAACAGTGGAGAGGTTAACAAAATGTGTGTAGAATGTACCGACTGGAGCACGCAGCCGCTTCTACTGGAGAATGGATGCGTGCGGGGCGCCGCCTTGGACGAGGTCCGCGAGTGGGTCCTCGCTGTCTCTATGGATCAGGCGGTGGAACAGGTACCTACACTAGACGCGCAGTATCTTTATTGCTCTGAAGTTAGGCATGGAATAAACGTGAATATACGCTGCTATACGACAGCGATAGTGATTCCTGTTTGAGCCAAAGTTCACATACTATCATTTATACAATATAAGAATACTTAATCACCTGCTCAAACATGTTTCATTCATTAGAGCGTAGGGACCCAAAATATGTCTTGGCCTATTGAATTATTATTTAATATTGGATAATAAGAAATGCTATTTTGTTCTGTCTTGAGCCATCTCTTGCCAGTTATCGGCTTGTTGTTTGCGGAGATCTTCATCGCTCCAGTGATAACTGTAACGGCCGACAGGTCTTCGACTTGTGGGTCGTTCAAAGTATGGTCAAAGCACAACGCGGTTTTCTTTCATTCGTTCTAAATGACGGAGCCAAGGAAGTCTGTGGGCATTAGTTTCGCCAATAAATATTGGGCTCGGCCACCATCTTTCAATCTCATCGTTCTTTCTCATTCTTTATATTCCGATGTTTTTCTAAGCACTTTCCTTTTAGTGATGCGTAGTTCGTTTCCAAATAGTACCGTACAAACGTAACTGATTCAGTGGTTGTTTCCAAGACGCTACCTGTAGACAGCCGCAGCTTGTACAGCTCGTACGTGGGCGCGTCGGAGCCGAGCTGTGTTCTCACCGGATACCCGCTCGCTGAAAGACTTGTCACCTTCACTAATGGTATGTATCGTGGATGACGACTGGTGGCAGGTACCTAATTATGCACATGGCTTAGACGAGATATACATATATACGTTGTAAAACATTTGAATACGTTTGCTAAGACAGAGGTTAAACGCAAGCTAACCTTTAAATAAAGATAACGTGAAAACTTACGCATACGCATACATACAGCGCGTACATATAATACGCATACATATAATATGAAGACAGTTTGTCATCCGGGTCTTGAGTGTGACGAGTTCGTGATACCGACTACGCGTAAGAGTTCAGTTTCAAACCGTATAGATGTTCTGATATTATAATGAGTTTGGGTTTTAATAATATAAATATGTATTTTATGATTTATGAGATATGTTATATTAAGAGATGAAGAGCTCAATCGCTATCACATTTGACGATCAATGATGTTGCCGAAGGAGGTGTCACAGTCCATGTACGGACACTACGAATGTCCTTTCCCCAACTCAACTCACAAACAAAGACCTCTGCAAACAAGCTAACAGTAATTATTGTCTATATTTATACTCCGAAAGGGTACAGAAGCAGTACTAAATACCATCCTCGTACCTACCACACTACGTTATCACATAACATCAGATGAGACACTTGTCAAACGGAAGCTTATAACAATTAAAAAAACAAAATCACGACTTGTGGTGCGATGGGCGTGATGAAAAGATATGATCAAGACTTATTTTAACCATCTCGTAGATTAAATACAAGTTTTTACTGCTAGCATCTCGGCTTCATCTGTGGCACCTCAAGGCCTGGAATAGTGCTTACTTCCGTCTTATAGATATATGCCGTTTTGTTGTACAGGCCGATGCGCGAACCGTGAGCATTGGTCGCGCGTATCGAGCTCTGCTCGCAATGCCGCTGGCAATGCCACTGGCAGTGCTACCGGAAGCGGCAGCGGGGCAGGTGCGGCACACGCGCTGCTGCATCACATCACAATGTGGTGCGGACCGGCTGACTATACCCATATATAACTGATTTACTATTTTAATAAATATATGTAAAAGTAAAATACATTTATTCAAGACAGTCACGACAACCATATAGATAAAAATGAATTAAACTATGTACAGTCGGCCTAATTTATCGTCTACCACCTATAACTACCACCGGTAATTTGACACCGTAAAACGGTTCATTCTTTCATTGTTATATAGGTTCAATTTTTTTTTTACATCTCAAGGATGCAATGTTACATCTGTTGACATTAACATTACAGGATAAAGTTTAATGAAGTGTTTATTTGTGTATAGAGATTCTACATCCCTATACCCCGTACTAGTATGATAACACACTTCAGAGTACAAACTTTATCGCTTTGTCAATACCTGGAAGACTATTTTCTTTGTAGACTGTACATGGAGCATCAGTAACTATTACCTATTTTGCTAAGCCTATTTTGTATTTAGCTGAGGCTTACCTTTTTGTTGGTAGATGTTTCATTACGATGATAATATGATTTACCTATATGTTTTAAATACCTACTTATATTTGCTGTAATTATGTACGTATGTTTTTACAATTTTCTAATTAAAGATAAAGATTTTGTCAAGTATAATATTTTTTGTTTATGTTAGTTAATTGTCCATTTGAAAAAGTTTAATAAACAAAATATGTATTAATATGTTTTTTATTGTTATACTCGTACCTTGATTGGCGAGTGACAGTTTATTGTGGTACGCTGCGCTTACACTTTAGAATGGTGAGCGTTATCGGCATTTTGAACTAAGCGCTGTCGTGCTTCGAATTGCTCGGTGAGTTCCAACCCCAGCTGCGTTAGGATAACAGTCTTTATGTCAGATCAGGATCTCGCATGATCTGAACCCGCCGACATTTAGCTGGGCAATAGTCTATGTACCGACCCACACATGGTTCAAGCGTGGTGGAATACGATAGATAATCCTCTACCAGCGAGGAAGGTCTGTGTCCCGGCAGTGGTACATGATAGCTGGTTGTGATATGCATAGTTACTAGTGTTTTTTGACTGATCTAGTACTTTATTGACGTTTTTAGCACCGTAGATGAAACAGTTTTATATTATTTTCTAAAAGTGTGAGTCTATAGATCAACACGCTTGGGTTACACCGAATACTTTAACAATCTTATTACTGTATATGTGAAAGTTTGCATCCATGTGTGCCACACGATCCATCGGGCGAACGGATCTAGATGAAATTTGACAGAGATAAATTATAGTTAGTCATGGGAAAACTTTAAGTCCACGTAGGTGAAACCGCGGGGGCAGCTTGTAAAAAATATACAGATGATAGTAATAGTTACAAATAATGGACTACCTTTGATTTGTTCTTGAATAAAGATCTTCAGAGGAGCGTTTTCACTGTTTGTAACTGATTAGTTAATATATATTTGAATAGACAAGATGGATAGGTAATAAATAAAACAACCAAATTGTTTTTTATATCGCTATAATAAACTCATTTGTTATCACATTTATTCAATAATATACTTTGACACAAATATATTTTTACGTACTAGAATTTGTAGATAACACTTTTTATCTACGATTTATACTGAAAAATATTTGTGTTAGTATAAGGTGATGATTGGGGTAACCATATATTTATACAGTACATGAATCCACAAACACAAAAATGATATTAGTGTACTCACACAGATTGTTATTTTCATTGATATGAAAATCGCATCTGTAATGCGTACCACATCCATTGTGGACAACGCTACACATCAAGTAGTAGTAAGTTTTTTAATGTGGTAATAATGTCACACGGAGGATTTTCCAGCATAAATCGAAGGTTACAGTGTGGAAAGGATTGTACATAGGAAGAAACAATTATTATCCTAAAGAAATGTTAAGTTGATATCCGATACCATATCACATTATTCGTGTATTCATGCTACGCAGATAGTAAAGATATCGATCTCGTTTTACATTTCGGTTAGTAAGTACTACTATTATCTATAAATGAGTTGTGTTTAAGATATGCATAGATTAGGATCTAATGGTATCGGGTGTTATCGAGGCACATAATGATTATATTATGTTTCCTTATACACATAATAAGTAAGAATATTTTTTGTTTACTCTTAATATATCAAGATAATAAGCGTACGTTGTTATCTATTCTAACTTTGGTGGTAATACTGGCCCGACAACATAAAACTAAGTTATGATATAATATAAATCTCGTGTCACAATGTTTGTCCTCAATGGACTCCTAAACCGCTTAACCGATTATAATAAAATTCGCACACCATGTGCAGTTCGATCCAACTTGAGAGATAGGATAGTTTAAATCTCAAATTATAGTCGCAATTTTAATTTATTGCTAATTATTTGTCTGTTATTATTTGACAGTCACAATTATCTGTTAACTCCAAATGATTCTAACAGATGTCGATACCTTTCGACTGGGTTGAGTAAGTAATCAATAGATGGCGCCACATGGCCACAGCAACGCGTGGCCGGGTCAGCTAGTAAATAATAAAATATAAGTACTAGTTTTTGGTATTCTGACAGTGTCAAATATAATTTTAGTTTTAGGTAATCAAATTGTATTTATCAAACTATTTTAGTCTAAATTTATCAACGGAATTTGGGTATAGTTAGTAGTTCTTTAAAATTAAGGTACAAGAAATTTTACGGCATTTAAAAAAAATAGTACAAGTAACATTTAAACTTCTCACTGTGCCGGATGAAATTATCAAAACTACTTTTTTAAGCAAGACAAGAAATCAAGACAATTGCTATATTGACAGAATTTATTTTTGTTCTGTAATAAATAACTCTTCAAGAGTTGATTGCGAAACACGTCTGACGCCAAAATCAGAATAAATAAATTAGGGTTAGATTTAGGTTGTCAAGAATCACCACCATTGCCAGAATTGATTGTTAAATGTAATATCGTTTATAATAAATACGAGTATGTACTAATATACATTATTCTAGTATGGCCTATTTTATACTGACATAGCGTTGTTTTTATTATACTACGCATAATAAATATGTGTATTTGTGTTAAATTTTGATGTCACCGTGTTACTTATGCATCACTCATGTTTATAGGCCACATTAATGTTATGTAACATAATATAAAAATTATAGTGTAAAAATATACTCCACGATAAATATTCTATATAATTTAGGCATTTAAAATGTTTGAGTATTATAAATATAATTTTAAGAAGAGGTAAATATGCGTATTTTATATGCTTCTCTCTCTTAGGAAATGTACAATTTGCTACAAATTAATATCAACAGAGTATACGCGACATATAAAAATTGGTAAAGTTGGGATAGAAAAGACAAAAGATGCATCAAAGTATAATAAATTTCATATGTTTGCTCGTTATGGGAAATAATATTTCAATTTTAAAGATCGAGGCAAATCGGCCAGCGAATAAGCTCTGGAATTCTAGCAACAAGCAACGTTCATATCAAAGACTGTAGTAATCATGACATAGACATTACGAGTATATTGTTATCATTATGAACATGTAATATACAGCATATGTAATATATGGCTTACAAGCCATTATGGGTGTGCTCCATCGTAGACCGCATCATCACTAATTAACATCAGTTGAGATAGTTGTCAAACGCCTGCCTATTTCAAATAAAAAAAAATTATAGTCCTTTAAAGTTGAAGTTAACTGCGAAATATTTACATACTCGCATATTATAGGTACTCTCCTTTTTGCGGTGAAAAATAAACAGTGAAAATCGTTAAATTTTACTATTTGCACGCTTAATAATGCTGTAATATTGTATATAGATGATGATTCCAGTATTTGATATGAACGTTAGGTATCTTGTTTCCACTCCAATAAACAAGTAAGTATTGTCAAGAGTTAAGTGTTAATTACTGTGGAAGAACACAGATTTAAATAGGAATCATATTACATTATAATTCCACGAAGGATATGTCGTGTAGATAGGCATTTGACACGAGAGTGTTTTTTATACCACGATTATTATATTTAAGGACATGTATATAACCTACAAGTAAATTTGTATGAGACTAACTAATGAGCTAGGCCACTACACCAGCAGTAGAGCGGTGGTGATTCGGGTCAATGTATATAAACATTACCTATGTAGATATTTGCATGAATGCAGTTCGAAGGTATTTACTACGATAAAGATTCATTAATTTGTACATTGATAATATGCTATGACTTGAAAGTGATCCACATTTAATAATAGAATATCTACTTGGATAAAACTTGATTTTTTTTATGATCAGAATGTATAGGTACATAGATTCGCTTCGAATCTGGACAATACAAAAATCTAGTAATAACAGCTATCACGAAAGTGTTGTGCGTAAGTAGAAACTTTTTTGGAAACAAGTTTAACTTATGTACAGTTTTATAGCGAAATAGACATCTAAGTGTAGAGAAATATGTTTTTATATGATAGTCGCATTGATAAACGTAGGTATACATTGGAAATTTCACTAAAGCACAACCTTGGAAGAATAGTACCTATACGCACTTACATACTAGAGTAACATTAGAAAATGTTATTAAATCGTAAGATAAGGCAAAGTGTTGAAATTGGGGTTTTGATGACATTATACATAGGAGATATTACATGAATACAGTTACGGAAGAAAAGTTGAACGATATCCTTATTAATAAATATTTTTGATGGTTTAAACTTTCAGCATGTGGTACTAGAACTGTGGCCTAAGCACAAACTACTATTTTAAAAGTAAATTAATGGTAACACAAAACGATAGAATTCGGTGGTAGCGATCTACAAACTATCATTATTCAAGTACAAGTGAGACACAGAAAATTGATAGTTTGTTAGCGCTACAAAACATTTGTTTAACTTTGTGAGAATAGTGAAACTCAGTTGAACCTTCTTGTGATGTAAAGGTAGGAAATTACAAACGAACATTAACATCTTACAAGTAGACGGGACTACCCAGGTAATAGGTAAAAAAGTAGTCTAGAAAGTAATCGAGTAGAACTAGTAGAAAATAGATATTATCCACAATTTAACTATAATTAGACTTGGTTCTATACATAAATAAAATTCACTACAATATACCAATTATATCTATTTTACATCGAGATTTATGAAAATTTCTACATACACTTTCCTTTATATTTTATTATCTACTACAATTTGCTACTGAAAATAAAAATGAAAATAGTTTAGTTCCGTTCAGGGAACCGTTGGGATACATAAAAGATTCTGCTTCTTAGGTTCACGACTAAATTTCTACCTGCTTAAGCAAACTACCTAGTCATTTGTCTGTGTTTTGGCAAAGTAACTATCTAATCGTAAATAACTTAACATTAAGCTCTTTTGATACACTACAGCCTAAATGGTGTTTATTTTTCTTATAGATGATTTTAGGCAATATCGATAAAAATACCGAAATATCTTCACTACCTTTAGTCCGAGAATGACGTTTAGTGGACATTCATGTTTTCACGTTTATCCATTGAAAATATCAAAAGTTGTCAACTAGTATAAAATAGCAGTTAAGGTTTTATTTTAGGTAAATTTTACATCAAGGATTTTCCACAAAATACTTATTAATACTGGATCTGATAAGATCTGTTCAGACCAAAAAAAAAAAATACATCAAGGATTTTCCACAAGATACTTCTTAATAATGGATCTGAAAAAATCTGTTCAGACCAAAAAATCTAAATCGAATTTGGGAACTCGTTACTCGACATTACACATTACACACATTTGAAATTATTTACAAATATTGTATTATATTACTTATATATGACGCAAGGGCAGCAGTGAGGTGCCGTGTTAGCTGGTTCGGTTATAAGATCTGTTCATTTAGCACAAAGCCGTGTAATGTAGGTTGAATCGTTAGTATGGTAAGCGCAACGTCTCTGAAGTTGTAACTAGTTGCTAATATATAAGGCTATAAGCCTCACCTTAATTATTGTATAACTGACTCGCTCACGTTTGTTACATTTTCCTATCTTGTGTAGTCTGCTCGAAGACACGGTTATTAAAATCAGTGATAAATCTACCAATGTAGAATTGCGTATGTACTGAACATACGCAAATTACCTCAGTGCCTAACTTCGGACATCGGTAGCGTGTACTATAACTTAGTTCATACATAGGCCAGATTAAGTACTCAATACGTTACCTTTCGGTAACGTTTTGAGTCGATATCACGCTTGACAGCGGATGAGGTTCGTGATTATCAGTGTGAACCATACTTAAGTATACGCTTTTTAGCTATCGTTTCTTCAAGAGTATTAATTTGTAGGAAATTAATTATGCATTTCAAAAACTATAACAAACGACTTCCGCTACTTAATACGAAAAGTATCAACATTATTAAAATAAAGAAAAGTACTGAATAGATTTTGATGATATTTTTATGACACCAATCTATTTAGATTGGTCTCATAAAAATATCAGATACATTTTCAGATAAATAAAGAATTTTCTCAACCGGTCCACAAATTAAGGAGTTAAAAATATAACCGTGTTGATAATCCGATCTTTTTTGGGAATGCGGTTAACAAATAAATATGTAATTTTTTGTGCAATAACAAGCCACAAGAAAAATAAGAATACAGATCGGAGGATAGATAGGTCGTACATAGTTATAACCTATATTAATTGTGATTTATATAGAAATAACTTGTTATCACCTATTTTAATAGCAATGCGTCGACTTTGCTGCGAACACTAAACTACTATTAGAACCTACATTACACTGACTTCGGCGGCCACACTGGGGAGGCAATACCAGTATCATAAAGAGATGGGTATGCGTGGAGCCGTCGCGGGCGCTAGTAGGGGTCCCTGCGCTCCGGCGACGGCTCCCTGGATCAGTCGGGCGACTCGTCGTCGACGAGCGAGGTGGCGGGGAAGAGCGGGTACCACCCGTATGTGCGCTGCGGCAGGGTGAGCTTGTCGAGGCAGATCTCGGCGCCGCCCAGCGCCAGGTTGTGCTCGAACCCTCCGCACCGCTGCCACAGCATCACGACCAGGGTGCGACCGAGCGCCTCGCTCGCCTTATGTAACAAATTTACGACTAGCGCATTTTAGAAGAGAATGGTAATTTACGAAAACTGTCACGAGATACTAGATTAAGCATTATTTACCGTTTTAGTAAGAGTTTTTCAAGTCTATACACACCGTAAGCGCATTTACAGAATTAAACAGAAGACTAAATTGATTGTATTAAAACCTGTTTTGAACTTGTGATAAAAACTGCTATACATTGAAATAATATTATTATTTCGATGCTGCTATATATCATCCGTTATTGTTTTGACAGTTGTCAAACGCAAACTTTTAGTAAGTAATAAAAAACCGTGATACGTTTATACCTCTTTATAGCGCCGGTATACCGCTTGATAGATTTACTGCATTATAAAAAAAAAATGGAGTGTATATTACAGAGATCCTATACTAAGAAGTGGTTAGCTTTACTGAATACTATAGCATCCCTAATGTATGATATAGCTAAAGGTGAACCCTGAGGTAAACCGAGGCAAAAGTAAACTTAAAACTCCAATATATGTGCACTATACACAGTTAATAATTACTTTAATTACACAAAACATTGATAAAGCCAAGTAAAGCTTGCCGAGCCATTTTGATTAAGATAAGATTATAATGATATTAAGTTTTTCCTTAGGATTTTTCTTGACAATGCCATAGATTATTTTTTTTAATAATGTAATACGTTTTGATAATTGTTTTTCAAGTTCTAGAGACACTATGCTGTGGTTATCATTACCATTCTATCTAAACTAGAACTCAAGTTTAGAATATGACTCGTCCCGGGGACTGTCCAACCGGCGCACAGCACACACCAGAATCTTAAATTCTACTAAATTTGTAAATTTTATTTCATTACCTGATATTTGAGCGTCTGTTTAAATTTAGGCTCGGTTGTGCGGCGAACGATGCGCGTTTTTCGCTTGTGAAGCCACTTTTCCCCCTCACGAAGATAGCATTTCACATATGAATCCGGAACCTCGCCGTTTACGCCGTACACTCGCCGGGCGTGAGACACCTGCCAACGACAGACCGTAAAGCAAACTATGTAGACAAACGATCGAGATAAGTATAACAGTGTGGGCATACCTCGAGCTCCAACTGTCCCTTGACCATGATGATACTGATATTGATTTCGGCGTGCAGCGGCGGCAGCATGGCGTTTCTGGGCGGCATCTGTCCAGGGCCGAGCGGCACGGCGTCCTCCTCATCCCCGGGCGCGACGGCGTCGCAGGCGCCCGCCGCCGGCACCGCGGCCCACATGCTGCCCTTGCGCCCCGTCGCCGTGCCTGCACCGCGCACAGCTGTACCCCCGCCCCGCGCGCCCGCCGCCCGCGACGTCGGTCGCGCGCACGCGCACTCGGGCCGCAACCGGCGCGCGACCGACGCCGCGTGACCCGCTCCGGCGGACGTGTTCCGAGCGAGGTAACATCCAAGTGAACATACGATACGATATCAAAACGGCTCAAGTCAACATTTAAATATTATTAAAAATAAACATTACATGAAAATAAAGCACGTCAAACAGCTTCGTGCCGATGTGGGTATACGGTTTTCGACGTATATTCGGTGATTTGAATTGTATCCTTTCTTAACACACAGATGAAAGAGAAAGCGTTTAAACGTGTGCAGCCAAGAGTGGAGTCGAGATTCTAATAGTTCTCTCAAGCGATTCTCAACTTATAATGGTGAGCATTCCGTGTCATGAGCGGCCATTAGTTGATTGTTAGGAAAGTTTGCGTTCTGTGGAGGAGTTTTGTATATTAACTCATGCCGCCGCTAACGTGTCGAGCCGCGTGCTTCCGCTACGTCTCATGCGCGACCGCGACCTACTTTGTCATCGAAGGTCGAGGCCCCAGCTCGTAAAGTCAAAAGGACAAAACTTTATGAAATCAACTACGGCCTAGGGAGAGGATAAATCAATATTTACAAGAAAACTAATAGAATGCGCTTCATAACGATGGGTGACATTGCAGAGGTAATGAAATCCAAACATCTTAGGCGACACAATGCCATCGGGATGAACGTAGACAGCCGAACAGACGGAACACAAAAACAAATGAAGTGAGCGTGATCGCCCGCGATCGGGCATGCGTCAGGACAGAACAGTACAGACAAGTGAAGTGATGAGAAGCGTCGGGCGCAGCCACATTCAACGGTGCGTGCGCGCGGCCGCCGCGCAAGCGATGTATGACCCATGCTACTACTGCCCCGTCGCGTCGGCCAGGCCGCGGTCCTCTGCGGCGCCGCGCGGGCCCGCCTGCCGCCGTAGTGACGGCAAGCGGGTCCGCCGGAGCCGCAGAGCAACACGGCTTGGTCGCGGGGCCCGGCGGCCGACTCAGACGTCACAAGGGATCGCGCACACCGACGCCGCGCACGGACACCACCGACCGGCGCACGCGCGGCGCCCGCATTAACGAACAGTCGCTTACCGAGGCGCTAACGGTCCGTCGCTGCTGACCAAACAAGCACAACACAGTACAAGTCAGTACTACCCTCAATGTTCGTATACTCTAAGGTTGTGTTTGGGGTGTCGGTTAGGGGATGATTACTATAGGTTTCCGGTGAGGGGAGTAAGTACGTCTGTAACTTTTGAAGAGCTTTTAGACGCTGGGCCGAGGATCGTGATTACAGAAAAATTAATAATGTAGAGAAACGAAACATATTATGGACTTTAAAACACATTAATCAATTCTTTAGATTCATTTGAAAAACTTGGGTCCTATTCCTGGTGCATAACATTCCTGTGGTTATGCTCTCACGTATCGAGATAAAAACTGAATAGGATATTAAATTAGTATAATAATTGTATTTGTCACTTTGAATGATACCCAAACGCGTAACGTTTACACTAATAATAGCTTGTGTGGAGCAATCTGTCAATACTACACAATTAAAATGTACATTATTTTTTATGTGGCAATGGTTTTAAATATCATGACGAAAAAAAAAACAGATTACTTTCGCTCCAATCAAACTAGCTATTTTGAACCAGTCAACCAATTACTCATTTAACACAGGTGTTATATAGTTGTTATTATAAGATACAAGCGAGAAGAGCTCACGAGTTTCATACGTTTTTCAACACATTTGCGAAAATTGCGAACAAACATGTAATGCTTATATCGTTTAAATAAGGAATGCTCTGTTGTATGTATTGCTTCCGGGCTGTTTGGCCGTGGTCTAAGTAAAACTTGTGTTCCACACGTTTCGTCCATCACTGTCGACATCTTCAGTGGTTCAGGTCCGAGCGGCGACAAGAGCATAGAACTCTCCTTCGCAGCGTCCTCTCTGTTACTGAGGAAACGTCTGGAACACAAGTTTCACTTAGACCACGGCCAAACAGCCCAGAAACAATACATACAATATGCAACGCCGGCCGTGAAAGCCTTAGAGTTTACAAGGAATGCTCTGTTTATTCACATATAACTTGCTGTAAGGTACTAATTTAACTCTGTAGGGTTAATTCTACTACGCACTAGTGTGTGATGTGTGTGTTATAGCTCGTTTTATGGCCCTAAAAGCGATGTAATAAGGCTTACTTTACAACCAAGTGTGTTGAAAAACAATATGAATAAGATATAAAATGTATCTTCCGTTATGCGGGAGATTATGTATTTAGTTCGAAATAGCTTGTGTAAATTAAGACTAATACGAGAGACACAGAGTGACGGCGATAGTTATAGATAGACTTAGAAAACTAACTAATATGTAACTGGAAATATTGTTATATCTCCATAAAAGGAGGTTGTTCATTCTTAAATAGTCTGCTGAAATTTAAAACAAAAAGCTAGGTTATCATTAAAAATGTGTCATATTAATTAATTATTTCAATGGACGTGTCTGCCGGTTTATATATAAGCAAGCAGAAACCCCTTATTTATAACAAAACCATAATTGGAAGTCCGTGTCATATTTCAAAGTTTATCATCTATTCAGGTTAATTTAATGAAATTTGATAGCTTATTTATAAATCAATGTAAATTTATAAGTAATGGTACAGAAATAGGTTCCACGTTAGAAATTATATTTTTTGTACGAGCGTATCGGCGCACGCTGTTGGAAAACTTTCAAATTCAATGATATTGCTGGCTAACGCACGTACGTATCTGCCGTCATTCTGCTTCCCCTTAGCTGGATAAGAGTTTCGTATGCGTGAAGTAGTGTGTCCGTGGTTAGGCGGTACTTACGCCTGGCCGTGGACCCAGAGAGCGAGAGGGTACGCCCGAGCTCGCCCTTGACTGCGCGAAGGGAACGCAGGATGTCGTCTGGGTCACGACGTACGCACGACGAGCGTCGACGCTCGTTCCGACGAGGCGTGGGCACTTCCCCACCACCCTCTACACTCGCCATTCGGAGATACATCACAGTTAATACAACCTTCGTGCACCCTACCCTACTCTACCTAGATGCTGGGCAGCGTGAAAAAGTGTGCAGCGCTTGTAGCGAAGTTTGTTATAGTGGTTGTTTATTGTTCGATTAGGATAAGAAACAATCCAGCCGGTACGTCCTTAGTAACAGATAGAATGGTATAGTATTGACAATTATTATTTAGCAAGCTACATTCTGAGGGCAGCATAAAACATTAATTCCGATTGTTTTTTAATGTTAGGAGGAGGCGTTTTGGGCGGCCCTGAATAGATCAATAAAAGTGTCAGGATTTGTTTGTGTGTCAGACACAGGAGTCGACAAAAGAACACTAATCTGTTGGGCATTCCTCAAAATGATTCTTGTCATTATTATTCAATACTTTACTTTAAATGCTCAAGAGTTTACCGAAAAGAAATGTCAAAAGGCGTTTTTTATTAACATATCGTATGAAGAGACGAGAGCTTTTCAGAAATTAGGAACATTTAATAGTTATAAAAGTTGCTGAAGAAAACTGCTGTTAGACGATGGCTCATATTTTGTCGTCTTACGTGCTAATCAAGTGTGTAGTGAGTAACACGCGCTAAAACAAAACGTTGATCAAAATGGAGTATACAACATCAATAAGCGCTTTCAAAATACACACTTAATGACACATTTACCATTACAATTTTTAACGAATTTATTACCCTTTTCTTGCTGTTGAAACGAAGACCGCCGAGAACCGGGCAAGGAGCGAGAGAAATCCTTTCCAAGCTGATAGACTTCCACTTCCAAGGTTTCCGACTGAGAGGACCCTCGACGAGAGCCTCCGACCCACGCGTGATCCGGATGCAGCAACGAAGCACATTCTCCGATCGAGTCCACGTCATCTGAAAGATTATGATTATCAAAACTGGTGCCAACTTTTAAGTGCTCATTAAATCATACACACACATCTATAAAATATGAAAAACATACCATGAACGTTGCTTCCTTAGTTTGTAAATGCGGACAAATTAACTTAATATTAAAGACTTTTCAATACATTAACGGATTTGAGGTCGTTGGGAAACGGGCTAATGAGATCTACAGTAAGACAAGACATGAGAACATGGGAAAACATATTTTCTGACTTCATACAAAAATATAAGGGATGTTTATGTTTACTGATATGAAGACTATTGCGAAAAGAGTTAAAGTATGAAGCTGCCGTTTTTATCTACGATACTAAATGTATTTAGTTTAAAAAATTTGGAATAATAATGACTTTAAATACTAGAGAGAAAACGATGAACAACGAAGAAAATCAAGTACTAGAGTAAGATAAATAATTATAAAATCAATTATTGGCCTTAATAAACAACTAAAGAACTGTGGCGTAGAAATGATTTTAATGATAGGTTTTGCTCAACATTGAATCATCTGCAACATATGGCTGAGTAAAATAATATGACTGATACAAAGAAGGAGACGGATCGCACTTGCCATACTTTGTAGGTGCAGAATTAAGATGATTTGAGACAGAATTAGATGGTGGTCATAGTCTTGGATATCATTCCAGGAGTATGAAAAACATAATCTTTGCTTCTCTATTTCTCCTGTTAACATCCCCGATTCAGGAAAAAATATAAACAGAAAAAAGGAAGCATGGATATTATAACGAAACACTGAATTATTCTATGAGTCAAAGCAAATGGGAAACGGTCCAAAATAAACAAATTTAAACAGTATTATACTTGACATTAGCTCAAAGAAAAATCAGCTAAAAAGAAAAAATGTTCCTTGACAAAGTAGAGTTTTATTACAAAGCGCGAAAGTGCATGCGTCCATATTGCAAATAGAGAAGAGGCACATATGCAAAGAAAATGACGTTGAATTCATTTTTGAATATCAGTTAAGTAAGAAATGAAATAGATATTTAGAAAAACAGTGTTTGAATTGATCTCTATAAAATAGCCGCTTTATACTTTAACCCTTAATTAGTTAATACCAACTATTATTAGCTAAAGGTTGGAAACTAAATTAATCCATTATAAGATATAAAACTGGTTTTACGTGAAAACTTACGCGTTTTCGATATCACGATCGACATTTTGTTTTTGGTTTCTTCAGGATCTTGAGCGCGGTGCGTTGTTACGTGTAAGTTTCACGTTGAACCCGTTTTAATTATTATAAAGTTCAAATAATTCTATTTGATTTTATTCCGTTTGACAAATAAAGAGAATAAAAGCAATTAACAATTTTATTCGTAATCATTTTCTTGAAAGCAATCTAGTAATTTAATAGACATCGGTAGTAATTCTCTTATTCAATCAAACTAGCTAAAAAAGACGGAAATAAGAAAGTTCTTATACTGTTACGTTAAAGTCTAAATTCATATAAGGCTTGTGATAATCCTTATATTAGATTGTTTAATTAAATTCTACATGACCTTACTAAAATAAGTCATGTCATATCATGCTCACTAAAACTACGCGAAAACTAATAACAATGCGATTGTTAACACTTATACGACTTCGAATTGTTGTGTAAATAATAGATTTTATATTTTAGAGAAGTTTAGTTAGTTTGGGCGAATAGCGGAATTTATCCAATTCTATTACTACGGTATGATTTAAGCATAACTACTCTGTCTTGATAATATACACAAAACTCAACACTAACTTCAAAAAATCGATTGATGTTAAAACTGTTCTATTCAAAATAATTGTCCAAAAGAGAGAGTAAATGAATGCCTAGAGTAGTTAAGTGAGTGCCTAAATAGTATGTGTGTGTTGGGTAGAACCTGAGATAGATCGTTGCGAGGCGAAGTCCCCGCGGCGCAGCGCCCGGGCGCCCGTAAGCGAGCCGCGCGGGGACGTGTTCGCCGAGCGCAGGCCGCGCTCCTCGAGCGTCCACCACACGGCGCGCTCGTCCGCCGATGCCTTCTCTATATCCATCTGAAATATATGGGACATATATGGGACAACATTCACACAAGGTCTTCAGGTCCCAAACTAAGCAGAGCCTGTGGTAACCTGATGACTGATATACACAGACTATACTTATATACACACCCAGACACAGGTCAAACAGACATGTTCATATACACAAATGTTTGACCTGTCCGGGAATCGAACCCGGGACCAGCGGCTTAGAAGGCAGAGTGCTATCAACTGCGCCAACCGACCAGTAAAGTGTTTACCGAGCTTTAGACATTCCATCTTTAAAATAAAAGGTTTCACATAACGAATTCTGTACAAGTTCAAAAAAATACATACATTTTTCGAAGAAGCTCTACACAAACACTACTAAATGCCATAAAATCGAACCATGTGCTATGTATATATATATATAAAAGGGGTTGTTTTGTATTTTATCATAATCATTTTATATGTGTTAAGATTTTGTATATTATTTGAGCTGTGTTTTTATTTTGGTATCATATATAGTTGACGGTCGCTGTGGCTCAGTGGTCAGTGACTTTTGAGTCTCCGGTATCCTGGCTTCGAATCCCGGCAGGGGCAAACATTTATGCGATGAGTGTAGGTGTTTGTCCCGGATCTTAGGTGTTTGTATGCTGTGATTGTGTGTGTCCATGCCTCCCGCGACACAGGGAATCCTAGTGCGGGGGTTTGATTGTAATGAATAAATAAACATAATACATTATTTGGTAAGTAATACATAATTTGTGATATGTTATTTACACTTAAAGAAATTCACGTATTTGTAGGATAATTTGTATTGAACAGTACTCACAGTGCATTCTCCAATTAAGACAGGGTCGATTCCAGGACAGGCATCCCAGAGTGTGAGTTCGAGCGCCCGACCGGCCAACAGATCGGCCGTCAGCCCTCCGAAGCCCAGAGTTGCGTTCCACACGGGGCTGCACGACGCCGACGCCGGGTCCGTCTCAATAGGCGGGCAGCTCTCACTGGAAACGTGAAAGCATTCTTGGTTACCTAGGATTCCTATATTAACAAAATAGCTATGACATGACGAGAGACGATAGCCTTGAGAGATGCAGTAAGTACAAGTAAAAGTTACAAGATTAGCTTCTGCATGACATTGTATTGTGCACGGTACTTTGAGTTCTGACAGATCAATGGTTTTGTGTGTCATTCTCTCAGTGACTTTAACAAGATTGTACGATTTTGTATTGTTTAATGAGTAGAATAATTTGTAATATGGTGATACAAAGTAGTCTTTCGGAATACAATATAAAACCAAGTACTTACAGCGAGGGCAATAGCCGAATCCTGGCGAACGCCTCCGGCTCGTCTCCGTAACCCAGTGACGGGTCTCTTGATGGCAAGTCGTCGGCGGCGATCAGAACCACGACGAGTTTGCGGATCTCGCTCTCGAAGAACACTTGGAGTTGCGCGCGCGCCGGTGGACGCTCGCGCGCTCTATCCGCTCGGTCTTGTTCCTTCATACACACAATGATACTTTAAACAAACTATATTTGATGAAAGCCATTCTACCGTCATATGAGATGGCCATTAAAGTATCCGTAAATGACAGTTATAAAATGTTAATTGGAAGTTATTTGGATCCCCAGTCCAGTGGAATGGCTTTTATGTCAGGGCTACAGAAACAAAAATGTATTCATGGCACAAAAACTAAATAATTATTATGTAAGGTAACAACTTTCCAAGATTTGAATGCAAAATCTAATCGGTCAGTTTCGAGGAATGCATTGTAACTTTATCAAGTAACATGCAGCAACCATCAGCTATGTGTCAATCGTTCGCAGCAAACAGTGGTTCATGTTAATATCTTCACATGGTCGTTTCATTTGCAAGATATCTGTTCAATTTAAAATATCATGCTTCGGGCCGAGGCAGTTCTATTAAACATAAAGGAATCAATAAAACCGGACGCTGACATCCGCCATGCAGTAAGCTGTTCATCATGCTACCGGTACCACAAGCTGCATGAACTCGCAAACCTACTTCAGAACCTGTATACTGCGTTGCCGCGATTTCTCTAGAACGTGTCAACTTTATGCCTAGCATATCTAATAAACATTTAAGAGCAGAAGCTTTCGTGAGGAAGGGTTGTCTATTATTTTTTGTATCTTATCACTGTTAAATGATAAATTAGCACATATTTTTAGATATATACAATCTACAGTTTGTCTAGATTTAATTGCAAATAGCCTGATAGCAATACTATGGGTAATCGGTGACAGTTTGAAAACCTATTACTAAATTAAAAAACAAAACAGGATATAGCTATGCAAGGGTTAAGTATTTATGATAAAAATTAATTAAGTACCTATGAATTGGAAAATTTTAAACTAATTGGGAATACTATTAAATTAAGTACCTATTGTGTGAATGCGCATCACTTGATATGCATATTATGAACTATGGTTTTGTTCAATGCATCTACTAACATGTAAACAGACTTACTTCTTGTCTGACTCCCCGTAAAAGTCTATCTAATTGGTATAAATACCGCAATATGTATTATGAATCGTAGCGATGTGTGTGGTACCTATCAAAGAGCATAAATGAATATCGTTTTCGGGCATTCATTCGCAAACAGTTGAATTGTATTTAATTAACGAAACATTTGAAGCATTCAAATACACATTCATAATTTCGTCACAAGCATCGTTACTCAAATGTATGCGGTAGACCATTTTACGTTTGCAGTGGAACACTTCATAATGTAAGTACAGTCGTGTCACACATAAGGCTTTCATTTCGGTGCTCTTACTAGATCAATATGCACATTCGACTCTGTGTAACCACATGCAGTTCTCAATCTGTAAGTAATGAGTCAGACATTCAACTACTAATAGAGCGGAGCGGGTATGTACACTTGTGTCGCTGTAGGGTGTCGTCATCGCATGACAGAAGCGTCGGTGCGCGCCTGTCGCGTAAGGTGCTCCGTGCGGGGTTCGTGCTTCACCACTCCAAGCGCCTAGCGGCTAGTCACTGCAGCGTCTTTCGACAATGTGCGGCATCACACTACACTAAGTCAACAGCAAGACTCGGCACAAGACACTCGATGCGGAAGATATTGGCAGTACCAACGGATGTGCGGTGACGCAGTGCAGCCCAGTCGCGTGCGACTTGCACGATGTATCGGCGATTTGCCTCCTCCGAATTTTCATTTCTTCCTCTCCAGTTCCCACAGCCATATTGCTATCTTAATACACTATACGCATCACGCACGGTTCTCGCATAGAGGAATATTCACGATAGTATATTTTTACTGATCTTTGTCATGCCGATTGATCGATAGGTTCCATAATGTATTGGCAAATCGAAGCCGTATAGAGATGTCATGATTAAACGAAAGAAAATCTTCAGGCAATATGGTTAGAGATTCTTTTTTGATTGACTAGGTAATCTGAAAGCGGCGGCGGAGCTTAGCTTTACTACATCTGCATGTTTACAGGCGTTAGTCGTGACTAGTCATCCACTGTATCCTATAGATGATATTAGAAGGCGGGACGAGGCCCCTACTCTACCATTGAACACTAGGACTTGTTAGCGTCGCTCTACACTTACTTATAGGGTCATGCGATTCGTCTTAATTTGGGCAATTGCCGATTGTTCCCTAACTTCGCCCGGCGCCGATGCGTTTCGGTATTATGAAATTGGTCGGGTGAAAGAACAAATAAAAATCTGAAAATAAGTAGGTAGGCATTTTTTCAGACACTTCACTTAGTATATTTCATTATATAAACGATAACGTTTAACGAATATAGGTAACAAATGGAGTGAAAAATATATGTAGGTATATAAATATTCGAGTAAACAAACAAAGTATCCCTTTCCCTAAATAGTAAAGGTTAACAAATTTAGAATACCTCTACGATCGTAAATAGAAACACTAATCTCTTAAAACTAGGCTAACGTGGAAGATGTTTAAACTGGTAAGTGCTACAGTATCACAGCAGATCAACGGAGACCTTTCCTGCACTTGTTTTTTCTTTATTCCAAAGCGAAAGGAGTCTTTTTATGAATAGCTTATTATTATTATTATTCAAGTAATTCGCGAGTATTTTTTCACTTATTATCTTAAATGTTCAGAGTCGGTAAGATAATGACCAAGATCTCACGTGTAGAAACACCGGAATCACGTTAGGTCTTAAAGACATGGAATGCGCGTAACAAATATGTTACAGGTAGCAGGCAGGATACCTGCATCCTGTCTAGTATACCACACCACAATGAAAGAGATCAAAATACTACAAAATACAAACATCGATTAAAATAATATTAATTCATAATCTTTCTTGTGGTTGTGCATTATCATTTCTATTTTAAATGACTGCTCTAATTAAAACTTTACTATAAAAGTTACTGTACGGCTATATTTCGATCTCTCCCAGATTATGATCTATTCCACATACAATAACGACTAGAGGAATATTTTAATTACATCAAGGTTCAGTTAGTTGATCACCTTTCAAGTGTCTATTGTGACATCCACATGGTGTTTATATGAATCGAGCAATGTGTTCCTCTATCAAAACAAGTAATGGGTGCAGATGATCAACTAACCACACTTCACAAACAATGGCCGAAGCACGAATCACTGTCGCCGTCGTACCGTAGCCGTATTGCAGAATGAAACAATTGAACTCGGAACTAAATATCATTTATCTAGTACAACTGTGGCATAGAGAAATGATAGTTTGTATGGACGGTACGTGCGTTATTCATTTGTTTATAGTAATGCGATACGCTGACTGTGACGCAAGTTATTCCTGCTTGGCCCTCAGAATACTTGAGAGTACGGATAACGACACGAATGATCCGGAAAGCGCAGAGGAGTAGGCACCGAGTGACAGTCTCTACTAGAGTTTATGAAGGGGTGAGCGTTTCCGCTCAGTGGTTCATGGGTTCACAACACATAATATTGTTAATTAAAGCCTATGTGTATTATACCGGGGTTTTCGGCAATTTCCGTCGAGTCGGCGACGATGGCGATTTGTCCGTATCCGGTTCTGCGAACCAAAACAACGTGCATTACACTATTTCTTATTCTAAATGTAGGATTATTTTAAAATGGTGTTATATTATGAGCAGACGAGAAACATGAAATCAGAAATGTTGCGTCAACCAAATCAAATTTCTTGAAAGTGCAGTGTATAAAAGAAGAAATGATGCGCATTTAGTGCAATAAAAAAAATAAATTTATGATTATAATGTTGCAGTGTCGTTACAAATAAAATCTAAGAATAAAACAAAGTTAGGAGAGAAGAAATTGAAGCTGAAAAATCATAATAGACAAACGACTAAACAGTTTAAATTGTATAAATATATTTTCCATAAAAGTTAGTAAACTTACTTTAGTGCTTTTGAATCTTAAAATAACAGATGCTAAGTGCATCTATTCTTTCAAACTAAAATTAAGGTGTAATTTTGGGATATAAAAGTACTTAATGCGAAAGTTTATGCGTGAGAGTGTGTGTGAATTAGATATTGTTGAAACTGGATGTGTATAGACATACCTATGTACATATTTAGTTTCAATCAATCAATTCAAACGCGCATAAATGCTTATGTGCATTAGAATATTTTTGTCCCGATATTGTATGTTTGAAATGAACTCTACTTCATTCACGTATACAACATTCATTAGTAGTAAATACCAAAGTCGATACGAGAAAATTCACCGAAATATTAAACAACGCAAAGAGTATATTAAATGTAGCGTAACGAACTGAGAGCGTAGCGTGAAATAAACAGTGACTTTTATAAATGTAAGGTAATATCCTGTACGTCCTTAGATGGGTTTAATTTTTAACTAAATTATGGTGGATTGTTTTCCTAGAATTTTCTTTCCAATTTAATAAAAATGGCTCCTTCTATAATTTTTAAACAAGATATTGTTCAGAACCCTTTCTTCAATAGTTAAAGGTAGCTGATATGGTGCTATACTTATTGCAATGTGATTGGCTAATATTTTTAGCTGCATCACAGCATGATACTTTGTTCTAAACAAAGTGTAATTGTTGAGTATTACTTACATATTGTGTGTATATACTGTTTATATACATATGCTGTTTCATTAAAATGTCTGTTAATCTTTAACTAAGTGCTTAATTTGCTTAGCATTGTAACACTATCAGCTAAATAAAAATAATAATAATCTTCTTTACTGGACTTTTTTCTTGTAGTTAATAAGTTTACACTATCCAATAGATACTTGCAAACACAGACATTAAATAGAGCGTGATTCCAAAATGAATAAGTAAGACAACCCTGGGACTGTATACATGTCCTTTATACATGTTTTCACTCGCATCACATTTTTCACAAAGACCTAATTCCTTAGAAAACTCCAACAATTGTATGTGTTAATATGTCACCTCGTCGAAGAACGCACTCCAATGTCATCATACAGTGTACATGTGTGCGTGTGTATCAAGTGTAGAAAGGGTGTGTACTTACATACGTTTGAAAGTTTGAACGTAGTTACCGTAAAGCGCGTGGTGGTGGTGCGAAGATGTTGGCGGTGCAGGCGGCGCGGGCGAATCCTCGATCTGCGGCGCGGGCTCCACCAGCAGTTCCACGCTGTCGCCGCCGCGCTCCAGTACCGCGCACACTTCTTCAAAACTGCGTTCTGTCAGTGGGACACCACCCCATTCTAATACCTGCAAGATAACATACATCTCTTGTACTTTGTCCAAGTTTCTAGTTAGACTCATTCCTAAATTATCGGTGGAGTTCCAACAATAACTTAGGACCAAGTATATTTCAAAATTAAGTCTGCAATATTTAGAATAAATGGCATAATAGATTTGCAGAAGATAAAACTTCTGATTTAAGCATTAGTTAAAGTGTAAATCTAACGATATTTTAGGAAAAAATATTTTTCAAAATGAATACAGATAATTTCTACGTAAATCAAGACTGTGGAGTATTTGTGGATTTGGAATAGTCCTCATTTATCTTGGAAATTGCTTTCAAGTTTTTGATTAACGGTGGTCTAAATTCAATATTATTAATTTTATAACCTTAAGAACCAAGAACCACTCGTTTCGATGTAGAAAAAACGATATACACAGTTGCGTCGCACTTATAACAACTTATCGCTTATTCATAACGAATATAAGTCTAGTAGTGTAGTTGGGAATCTGGACTGGCTTTGTGGCTTTGCGAGTTCATAGAGACCATATATTTCTAGGTTGATTGCAGGTCGGACGCGTATTCACTTTGTATATACTCCACTAATATACCTAAAGCAATTTGTTTGTTGTACGGGTGTTTTTGAGTGCCAGTCAAAATTCTAGTTTCGTGATGGCCCGTCGGCCACATCGTCATCAAGTGAGATAGTGATCAAAAAAAGTCAAAAAAATGATTAAGTATAACGAAAGTAATGTTTAACATGAAAGTTTGAAAGCCTTTGATGGTGTAATATGTATATAATGTGTATTCATGACTTTTAATTTCGATCAAAGTCGGTACATCGTTATAAATAAAATTTCCATTTGGTCGCATATTCGGCGGACAACTTGGCAAAAACCACACGTCCGTGAAAGTTAAATGACGTTCGGTTTGGTGGAATCGGCCGAAATAACATTTATTCAGTAAGACCCTTTATTCAAATGCGTTACCCACAGTGAGGCCTTCAACTCGATGTACAACGTGAAATGTACATTTTCTTTTATGTTGCATAACATTTCAGTGAGCAAACCCGTGACTAATTGGTTTGCTTTTACTGCTTACAATCCACATTGTATATTCGTTTCATATTTCGACTTAATGAAGTTTGCGATTGAAATTCCACATATTTCGATAGCCAATACTATATTGTAGTAGGTGACGTTATAATATTATAACAAAGTTACGGACAAACATGTATAGTGTTTTGTCTCTCGGTAGACACGTGTATCGCTTATCGTCGGTTTCTATAATTGAAATTGTATAGAGTATGATAGTCTTTAGTAGGAGTAAAAAGCCTGCAGCCTTTGCTTTTTTATAGTTTTGTAGTGGTTTAGTTAAACCACTACAAAATCATAATAAACAAGAATGATTTGCAGTGCCTTGCCACAAATCTGCCCAAATGCAGCACACTGAAGTACCTACGGTGAATTGGCTTGGCTGAACAACCAGAGCTTGTTTTCCGCCGGCAGGTGTCGTCGCGCACGTTAACACGAGCTGCGTATTTATATAAAAAATATACCCCCACAAAAAAGTGGAGTTTCGCTCCGTTTTTTTGACCCCGGCAACCGATTGTCATAAAAGTAGAAAGAAAGACGCTTTTCGTCAGTCGCGGATAAATATAGGTTTTGAACAATGGGGGCATATTTTGACCAACAGTTGTCAGACGACGAATCTAACAGCACACAATTTACAGAAATACCACCACTAGCCATCGTTGTTAACAATCAGTTGCCTTAACTATAGATCAAATGACCGGGGCAATAATTAAATAGCGCTAGTGTCCAGTAGGTGTTTGAGTTTTGCATTTAGTGCAGACCGGAAACTCTCGAACGACTTGGACTTTGAAGTATAGAGAGAGGCTATACTTGCTCTTTTCCTTGTAACTAATTTATTTTACAATCAGGGGAAATCTGCTAAAGTCGATGATTACCGATGATGTAAATGCTGCACCGATTTCATTTATCATTTTTAAATTGGAAAATTCCGGAATATGTTGGTTGAAAATGTAGATTATGCGTTGAGCCGATTCACTGAGCATACCTTGTCTCCCTGTTGCAAGCCGACGAGGTCTGCAGGCCCACCCGGCACCGTCCACACAATGACGGCTTCACGACGCCCGCTCGCATCTGGCTTCCCGCCCACCACTCGCATACCGAAGCCGCGCGCTTGATACCACAAAGTTATAATTATTTATTGCTAGCTGTGCCCCTCGGCGAAAAGGTACGTGGTATTGACGATTTCTGAGTCTCCCGTCATTCTACGGGAATATTAAATATTTCCGAGATAAAGTTAGTTTGTTATTCCAGGGTATAAACTCATCATTATTCCAAATTTATGCAAATTCTTTCAGCCGTTTCAATGTGACGGAGTAACAAACTTACAAACGACAAATGACGGAAAAACTTTCGCCTTTATCAAATTAATGTACCTACAAATACACGTTTTTATACATCTCCAGTAACTAATATAACAGTTACTTTTATATGGTATTGAGCTATTGAAGTTATATTTTACGTTATAACTGAGACTAGGGTATGTATATTTTGTTACAATCTGAAGTTATCAATATACCTATAAGACATACATACTCAGCCAGTATAGTGTGCATCTAGGTATCTTATTGCTCCATCAAACATTCACCCTATATTGAACTCGACAAGAAAGCAAACACCACTTGGAATGAGCCGTTTCTCTGATACACATGCGATCAAATGGATGTCAAGAGCCACAATCTCGAGATGGAACAAACGGTCCGTAAATCAAGACATGTCCGTGAAGAAAATATACAGATTTGACATAAATGTTAGGTACGAGTATAAAGTAAGTGTGAGATTCCATTGTCCCCGAACTAGTTGTTTAGGAAACAATGGCTCCCTCTTAATAACCCTTAAATAATGAGTACCTAACAAACATTATAATTTTACGCAAATATGGAACTGGCAACCACTCTTGACCTATTAAAAATTCAAAATCTATTTACTTATTTACAAATTTCAACAGTACATATATACGTGATACAATTTGTAAAATAAGACTTCACATGGACATGATGGGTGTCATAGTAAGATTCTGATAAGTAGGCTATTTACAACATTCACAGTTAAGTGAAGTTGTTAGGACAGTTAAATTTCAAAACACAAATAAATAATCATTAAATAAAAAATCTATATCACATTAAATTTGAACAAATGAAATTTTCTATGTATATAAAATATTTTTTTCATAAATATACTTCAAACGTTTATTGAGATATTAACGTCTAACAACGGCATTTTATGAAAATATAATCCAGTCGCAAATCTCGGTTTCTCTTAAAAATAACGAATGCTCTGTAAATATTTCCATTTATGTTATAAAAAATGGACACAGAGCATCCGGGACTATATAAACGGTAGGCAACCGTGGCCGCGGCGTAATTAATTATTACCAAACCTCAACAAAGCCCTTTTATTACGATACGAGCCTTTGAATCACTCAACATTTATAAAAGGCTCTTTGTAGGCTAAAAGTGAAGTAGCCACGAATTGTCAACAAGGTACATATTTTGCAATGGTAATTTGTTTCGACGAAACCTTATCGTGTTTAGGTATCGATAATAAGAAACCTACAGGATATTTCTCAAACCAATTAGCGATGTGGATAAAGAGATTTCGTAACAGGATCAAATCTAATTTTACATTATCTCTACGATAAATATTTGTAGGAGGGTTATAATTGGGCTCCTAATAGACAATGTCTATAAAATAATAGTATATCCGTAGACGATATTAATAGCTACAAATCTATAATAACATAATCTATGCGTAGTTATGTGCTTGCAATCATTAGTAGGTAGTTATTTGATTGAAAATTCTCGAGAGTTTGACACACTGGCTTCACTCTCGTTTTAGACCTAAATTTCTCTATTTACAACTTATGTAACACATTATGTGAAAATAGTCAAATGTAGACAAACATAGTAAAGTACTTACACCTATGCCCTTTATCGTTAGGGTCGCGGCGCAGCGAGACACGTCGCGGCGAGCGATCGTCTACGTCGTGTATCACAATCTTGATAGCCTCCGCGTCGACGGACATTTGTCTGGCTGCGGCCGCTGCGGCAGCGGCTGCTGCAGCCGCAGACGCGGACGAGTGCTCCGCAGCGTCTGAACCGCGCGACGTCAGCGATGACATCGCGCTCAACGCGCCTGTCCTTTGCTGTAACGCTGCTATATCTGGCCTGTGTATAAATAATATAACAAATTACTAGTACAGTCATGGTTATAGCATTGACACAAGCGAGACCGAGGCTCGAGGCGAAACATACGTTCAGATTTTTTGAAGATATTTGGCTGCCATAGGTACGGCAATCAGTAGTCGTAGGTTCAAGCTGAGACTGCAGTCACATTGAATCTTAATTAAGACTTCAGGGGGCCTACCACCAACTCTTATAGCAGTATTATTGTAATCTTACTTTGAATTTTCGTACCACAAGGCCACATAAGCAATGTTACTTTAATGTTGTTTAGACTAAGCAGTTTTGTGACGTAAACCTCTATTTCGTTCACTCAAAGCGTACCATGAGCCAGCGCCAACGAAAGCGACAACGCTATATGAAAATATAATGTTGTCTCGCTTGCCCTTACAGCAGGAATGTTTCTTCGTTCATTCTACACGTCACTGAGCGATAATAAAACAATAATGTTTTAAGACGTTCATGGTACGAATCTGGGGCCGTACCATCAACTTTTACAAAACCATCATGTTTCAAGAACGTCATACTTCAAGCTTAAAGTAATAATGCTCAGATTCGTACCATGAACGTCTTAAAACATTATTGTTTTATTATCGCTCAGTGACGTGTAGAATGAACGAAGAAACATTCCTGCTGTAAGGGCAAGCGAGACAACATTATATTTTCATATAGCGTTGTCGCTTTCGTTGGCGCTGGCTCATGGTACGCTTTGAGTGAACGAAATAGAGGTTTACGTCACAAAACTGCTTAGTCTAAACAACATTAAAGTAACATTGCTTATGTGGCCTTGTGGTACGAAAATTCAAAGTAAGATTACAATAATACTGCTATAAGAGTTGGTGGTAGGCCCCCTGAGCATTATTACTTTAAGCTTGAAGTATGACGTTCTTGAAACATGATGGTTTTGTAAAAGTTGATGGTACGGCCCCAGTAGTTCGAGATATAATGAGAAGCATCACGGTTCGCGGTGGGGGACTATCAAGTGCTGGATTAGTTAGTTACCATATTTAAGTTAAAAGTGATGTATTTATATAAACATACTATAATAGTTAATCAGTGTACAAATTTTCAGCTTAGTGATAACAGTTCAGGTTAGTGGCCAAACACTAATAAAATTTGACGTAATTACGTGACATTCGTAACTACATCTCTTTACCGCTCTCCTCTGTATCACCGATCATTAAATCCTTACCTATAACTACTTGTTCATAACTATCTTTTGAATTGTAGCCAACCTGTAAATTATGTGCAAGGAATATTAGCACCCATAACCTATACTGAAACTCTTACATTGTTTTACTAAATTACATTGTTAAACAAATTAAAAACTAATTATTAATAGAACAATGGTTCTATTCTAAATTGGCATGTACAATTAGTCCACTTCATGCTCAATCGTAGCTTTTTAGGTTCTGTCTATCTAATCATTTCAACTTTGTCTATCGGAAACTGTATTTCAGTAACAATAATGTATAATGTTTGAAATAATTACTTATGGGTAAATTTAGATTTAGATAGGAAAATTTAAAAAATAATTACGTATATTTAGACGCTTGTGATTACGCTTGCGTATATGTTGAGATGCCTTTTCCAATAGACTTCAAGACTCAGAAGCTCAGAAGAAAGTTTATGACTATTTGACCGATTATTTTTCTATGAAGTTTCATTAATAGAGTTGCGTCTGAGAGAATACTTTCCTCTCCATTATGTTTGATTTTCGGTGAGCGGGCTTTAGTGATTTAAAAGTCTTATGATAAAATAATATTTTAATAATAAAATGTAACATGATATAAATTGCATCATCATTATAATCACTATCATTACATAGTATAAAACAAAGTCGCTTTTCTGTCTCTATATCCCTATGTATGCTTAAATCTTTAAAACTACGCAACGGATTTTGATGCGTTTTTTTAAATAGATAGAGTGATTGAAGAAGAAGGTTTATATGTATAATAACATCAATTTATGATATAGGCTATATAATTTATACCCGTGCGAAGCCGGAGCGGGCTGTTAGTTATTATTATATAATAAATTTGTATATGTAAGCGTATTAGTTGCCACTTTAGGTTTGTATGAAATTAGGTATGAAAATCATTAGAACTGCCACACACAACGCCCACAACATGAAATATTATGTCTCTTTCAACGGCACCAGCAAGGATGACAAGGGCCACCAGCAGACAACATTCAGCCTCTGAGTGCGATCTTTATCAAGTCATCTGTCCATCTTGTTCATTCATTCATCATTGAGTTCATGTCACTTACTCGCCTGTCTGAGGTCAATAAATTCAACTTGCTAAACGAAGGTGGAATCATGGTAAACCTTAAATGTTTGTTCGGGTTTACCATTAACATAAATAAATAAATTTAATGACTGAGGTAAAAGTAACTGGCTGGTTGGCGCAGTTGGTAGCACTCTGCCTTCTGAGCCGCTGGTCCCGGGTTCGATTCCCGGACAGGTCAAACATTTGTGTGTATGAACATGTCTGTTTGACCTGTGTCTGGGTGTGTATATAAGTATGTATATCAGTCATTAGGTTACCATAGTACAGGCTCTGCCTAATTTGGGACCTGAAGAACTTGTGTGAATGTTGATATAAAGTATATATATATAATAAAACAAGAGTGGTGTGTACAATTCGACTCACAGTTGACTGCCTCGGCGGCGGATCGGTCGGTCCTCGTCGACGCTGAGTCCCGCGATCGAGGGCGTCGCGGCGTCTGTGTCGTCGGGCGGGCGGTACGAGCCGCGCCGCGACGTCGCTCCTCCCACTACGTCCACTGCCGATGCTCTATAAACAGATGTTTAACTATTGCAGTTCATGTTCTTGATCTCATAGATTCAATAATTCATTAAATAAACATTTTTATCGCGATGTGTACCATTTATTGTATTTCTTCTCATTACAAAATATTTCGGCACATTTGCATGAGACAGGTTTTCATGTGAAAATAGAGTAAAAATATGAAACGTATGGTCAAAATTTCACGGTCAGTGAGGTAAAATTTTCAGGTTCACAAAAAAATCAGTACTTACGCTAAAATCTGGTTCGGTAACTAACTGGTTGCAGCTTTTATGAACGTTTTCACGTTTTGGATGTCAATGGGGGAAACACATGTCCAGCCATGAACGTCATATGGTTGATTCTTTTTTTCATTTTATTATATTTATTTGGAATAATAACATGATTGGTTTACAGACATGTGAGAAGCGATGACAGCTGCAGAAGTATAAAACTGTGCCGCAGAGATCAACGCCCACCTCCGAAAGTTACATATTAAGTTCCATAATGAATAAGGTACACGATTAAATTTGAAGTTAATTTTTTTTATATACATTTAAGATTGAATAGGATGAATTACGTTAGGCGATGTAATGCAGCGAATAATGACGATGAGAAAATTTCCCAGTGAAAGTATTTTTTATACTATTCGTATACCTTCTAGAGATGGGTGGTGGCGCCATTGCCGAGGAGGGTTGGTGCGACGTGTGCACTGGCGAGTCATCCTGGTCGCAGGATCGCTGGCGCGGCGAGCGCACTGAGCGGCGGCGTATCGGCGCTGCCGTGCTCGGCCGACGTGACTCGGGGTCCGGCGTCTTGCTGCCGCCACCCTTTAACTGCCGCAAGGGCAGCGTGGTTACAACACTCATACACACATCACATACCAACTAAAACACATGTATCATAAATAATGACGTGTAATAAGGGCTATATGAACCGACTTCTGCCGAAATTTGAAAATTCTCCTGAAAGTAGGGATGTTTTAGATTGGAGATTCTTGTGAGTTTGACACATTATTTCAACGGTAATGGACATCGGACATGCTTGAAACCTAAGTGAAAATACTTTGACTATAAACGTCAAGTCGGATAATACATCAGAGTTCTAAGTTAACAAAAAAGAAATACAAACGGATTGGTGACCTTCTCCTTTTTTGAAAGTCTATTGATATTTAGGGACGTTTTCTTATCTAATTTATATAGAAAAAGAGAAAAACTATAGTCACCTTAATGGTACATTGCTTAGGAGTGCTTTTATAAACGAGAGTTTTACAAATCAGCTTATAAATGACGGAGGTCCGAGATAACAAACACAAGACACAAATAAAATCAAACAGAAAATATCCTCCCATATCGACATTTATTGACAAACATGAAAGCAGAAATGGCTCTGCCGCACTGGACAGATATATAGAATAAGAGAAAAATTTCGGTTACCTTAATGGTACATTTTTAATGGGACCTTGCTTGGGAATACTTTTATAAGTAGAGTATTACAAATCGGTTTATGAATGACGGAGGTGCGAGATAACAAACAGAAGACACAAATACAATCAATAAGAAAATGTCTCCTATTTTGACATTTATTCACAAACATGAAAACAGAAATGATTGCCGCACTGGACTGAGAAAATGTAAAGCTAGATCAACATTATTATCAATATTATGAAATTGTTTGATCTCTTTTTATGATGTATGTACTAACCCTACTCTTAAGTGCCTTTCTAAACTACCAAGTAACCAAATTGTATTAATTAATTATGTAGAATAAATCGGACTTTCATCTGATTATGTCGTATCATTTGTTCTCGCTCGAAATGGTGACTCAGTTAGGATAGTTATGAAGCTGTTTTTGTACTAACAGTAGTTCTACGATAATCGGTATGTACAAAGCAATTACTCTGACTAAGGGTACGCGTCTATTGGCCCATACCGGACGCACTGCACGCATGGCACGCAACGTATTTTAGTTGGCTTTGTATGATTTGACATAGAATTACGTCTACCATCCGCATCCGCGCCGTCCAGCTGGTCGCATCGTAATTCATCAGGTAACACTCCACGTTAGTCTTCAGGGCTAACACATAATGTCATTTCATGACAAAAAGCTTCTCGAATTGTGATAGCAGGAAATAACTGACAAACATTACCTTCTCCAACTCCTTCAACGAGGCAGGTGAGACATCCGAATGCCTGCGAAGTTCTGGTGAACGTGGCGGTGCTAGCCCGGTGCTGCTGCCGCCACTGCCAAGGCGTGCCTCAGAGTGCCGCCGCTGTAGAGCGTCCAGCATCGGGACGTCGAGCAAGGAGTCCGTGCTGTCCTGTGCTGCAGGCGGCAGTCGCGGCGCGGCCTTGCGCCGGCACACGGAACACCGCCACGAGTTCTGTAATAAAAATAGTAAACGGGTTCCTCAGCCCATCCATACCGAATACAATCGCAGTTATATTTACTTACATTTGTTTACTTATTTAAAATACTAAAATTACACGCTTAAGCCGTTGAAGGGTAGGTATTCGGATTAAGAGATCATCGCATACCGCGTACTTGTCCATACAAAAACAAAAACCATTGAATGTTGTGCGAATTCGGTAATTTTTAATTATCGGTTGCACAGGGAGTTTGTGATAAATGCTAAGATAGCAATACTTTTGCTTAATACCTACAACGAGAAAACAGTGTTTGGTAGGTATGATTGATACATAGACTTGCTACACAAAATATAAATAATTCTTAGCAAAATCGATAAAAAAAATGCTACATTTTATTAGCTTTACTCATATCATGTGTCAGGTAAAATATTTTTTCTTTAATGACACGAAACATTAATTTTATTATTAGTATTGAACAACATTTTTACTGTAGGATTTCATAATAGCAACCAGCTGCCAAGTTAGCTGCTTGTTTGATGCCAACCCTCTTTAAGGATGCTCACTTCAGTAAATACCCGGGTTTGATTTAAGCGGATGCTGAGTGTGAATGAGTTTGTATTTTTTTATAATGGAGAAAGCTAATGAGTTTTTAATGTAGGTTAATTACATTTTTTTTTGACACTTTCACACGTGCCACAGAGTACACTCCCTAATAAGTAAATATTACGTTCAATAATAGGGGTGAGCGTTACCGCATCTTCGTCACTGGCAGGCTTGGAGTAAGAGGAGCAGTCCTCACAGACACGATGCTGACAGCCATTGCACGTGTGGAACACCTCGCCTGGTTTCAGCGCCTTCAGGCATACCCGGCATGCGCCCGCACGTGACGGTGCTTTGCCAGCTTCCCTGAAAGAACACTGACCATTGAAATCTACCAGCTAGTAAGACTCATTAGTAGAAGTTCCTTTTAGTGATTATCAGCGCAGTGTGCCAGAGGTAGAGAAGTAAAATTATAGCAGGAGCTTGATTCCACTTTTGACAGCATTCTCACTGGCCATCAAGTGAGACAGTGATCAAACTTTACAAATCATTAAGATAAAACAAAAAATCAACTAATTAAATAAGAGTAAATTATAAATTATTTGTAAATTAAGGAATGCAGCAAAACCGGATGGTAATGAAGTGAACATTTTAACTTTAAGTTCTCTATGTGCAAATAGAATTCTCATGGGTAAGCATAGAATGCGCCATTAGGTGCATGAATTGCCGGTGTCGTGATTTGATTTAGTTCAAACAGACATGTATAATATACACAGCATATATAAATATACATACCACTAATAATAAATACAGAACTTCACGTCTATTTTCTGGAGATAGATATTTTTCTGCTTTATAAGTTGAAAAGTCGAGAATGCGTTCATGCGTCAAATCAATATTCATTAAAACGTGCATAAAGTCAATTTCATCAAAACTTGCTCAGTATTGTGTGGTAACAAACATATACATACAGTACTAGTACATCTTAGCATCAACTCAATCGTATAATGCAGCCACCGAGTGAATACGCTTGAGAATTCGTGTTCCCATTGTCGTTGTAGCTTTTAAAGTGAGTAGGTAAATATAAAATAAATATTTTCGACATTCCAAACACTCGTAGAGCTTTATACACTGAAGCTTAACTCAAAATATGTGTTATATAGATAAAATGTGTCTATATGTAAGAATTAAAAAAATATAAGTTTTTTGAATATTTTTTTTCTTACACACCCTATTTATTTCTATATATTTTAATTTACAATATTTCTACCTTTCAGTCTTAGTTGGAGGAGGAGGCTGTGCAGGCGGAGGCGCGGGCGTCGGCTCTGCGACGGGCTCCGCAGCCCTCGGACCAAGTTTCGTAACTATAACAATACAATTCAGTACGAAAACATCAACATGAAACATCTAAAAATAATTGTGTAAGGGCGGCACGAGGTATTTATAAATAGAAGCACTTCCTACACGCGGCACAAGTTTTGTACCAACAAAGGAATACAGGCCGTGGGCGGCGCAGCCATGTCGTCACGTCCGGGAGCTTCAGCGTAGTAGGAAAACATTGGCCGATGTAAATATTTGTTATATTTTTGTTTACCAACACCATTTTGCTGCTAATACTCGCATATGCTTGTTTAATGCCTCCACCGGGACCTTCAAATAGCCAATCATATTTATCTTTCAAGTGTTAATAGCTGGTGCCGGCTATTTGATGCATAGTTAAAAATAAAATAGTTAGATTTTAAATAAATAAAAACGAAGAAACCAATGGTTGCATATTCTGACCATTAGTTGTCTGCCTACGGATCAATAATGTACCTATATCATAAATTTAACTATTTGTATGAATGTGAAAAACGTTATATGAATTCGTGATATCAAGTTTTTCAAGCGAAGAACGTTTATGTGGGGTAGAAGATTAAATTTACGATTCTGATTATAATCAATAATGTAATAAAACATAATTGAAACTAACATTTTTTTAATTTACTCACTGTCCACCCCCAACCTTATATTACTAAAACCAGATTAAACTAACTAGTATAAGGTACTTTCAATCTCGAAATTATTGCTTATTCAATCTAAATTATTTATTTTTATGCTTCCTGTATCGAGAAATTGCGTTAGTATGAGTATTGCGAACGTCCCAGCTTTAACTGACCTGTACGGTTCTGTTTCCGTTAAGTTTAAAAGTTTAGTATTCATATTATCATTCGTCAGAATTAATTTCAGTTCATTGTTATAAAATACTGAAGCTTCATGAAATGATGGGAATTCAAATAAGTTCGGAGTTTGTGTCTACCTCTTCATGAGGAATCTACTAACAATGCGTGCCAGGCGAGTCTCACGCCTCGCTCCCCGCTCCCCGCACCTCGTTCCCCACTGCAGGGCGTGCAATACCGCGATTAATATTGAGAAATGATCTCACATTCCATCGTAACTGCCATTAGGTATACCGTCGTGTTGGTACTTAAATATCTTCAAGCATGTAAACAAAGTCAAATTTGAAAGCAACCTTAAATATAGGCATTCAGCACTCACTTATAAATGTTATTATATGAGTTATTATATGAAGGCACTCAGAACAAACGGAAAGAAACACGAGAGAACCATTCAACTTTAAGTATTTGCAATAAAATTTTACCGTACAGCCTGTACGGTTCCTACCGTACAGGTGCAACTAGCAATGTTTGAAAAAAAAATATTTGTGAAATTTTTGTTTTTTTTTCATATTAAGTGACTTTGGTTCAGTATAAAGGCATGTTTAGGATTCAAAACACGGTTAGGTATAATTCTCCCGATAGTTTAATGTTTTCTAAAATATGCTTTTAAATAAATTAAAGGACGCACTAGTATAGCTTAAATCGACAAAGAAACAGGACGGTATTCTGTAGTCGTGGGTTCAAGTCCCACTAGTAGCCGAATTTTTTCCTTCAAATAATTTGAACGTAAGTTCCGCCTAGCATGTTGTTAATGCAATAAACCATAAAACTCTAAGGATAAGGGTATGGTGCCTTCGCTTGATATGATATTAGCTGTAATGTTGGTCTATCAGCCCTATTAATAATTCATACAATCAAAGGTAGATGGCGCTAATAACAACGTCCTCTCAGATGTTAAAGGAAGAAATAAATTCGGACGGCTAGTGGAGCAGTGGACAAAGCGACAGGACGGTATTCTGTAGTCATGGTTTTAAGTGCTGTACTAGTAGCCGATTTTTCTCCTTTAAATAATTTGAACGTAAAGAACGTATATCTTTCAAAATAATAAGAATATTCATACAAAACTTAGATTGTTGGGTAGGTAATGGCATAGTCAAGAAATGCGTAGGATTTTTATTGCTACATTTATGATTTTTTAATGCAATAAAGATCCTTTTTCTACGTTTTTACGTTCGTCACATTAAAATTACACTGTAGGCTTTAGGCCAATAAGTAATTCGATTTTAACTTAAACTGCTAATTAGAGTATGTGTCCATGCATGCCCATGCATGGAACATGCTGTATTTAAAGTTGATTGTTCATGCATTATCTGCACCTGCACTCTGCATGCCTTGGTGGTTCAGCTAGTCCTTAATACTTATAATAAAACTCAAGATGAAGACTGCAATTATTATGGTCACGTGAAATAAAACAACATGGCCATAAACATAATTATACATACTATATAGGTCGATTCATTACAATCATTAGTGATAGATTTTGAAGTCACATAAACTACAGGTAGGTTTTTTACTTATTTATTTATCACACTTAGACCCCCGCACTAGGATTCTCTGTGTCGCGGGAGGCATGGACACACAATCACACCACACAAACACCCAAGACCCGGGACAAACATCTACACTCATCGCACAAATGTTTGCCCCTGCCGGGAATCGAACGCAGAGTCCCGGAGACACAGAAATCATGCCACTGACACTGACCACTGCGCCACGGCGACCGTCGAACGTGACCATCTAGTTCGCCTAGGTTTGTGTGGCCTTTGCATGAAAAAGTTATATTTATAAATATAAAAAGCTACACCGCAAAATTTACCCACATAGGTCATAAATGCAATGTGAATCCCTAAATTAAATAAATTATTTTGACTTAAATAAACATCAAGAGAAAAACTTCCTTCTGAATTGGAAACTCGGAGGCCACAGTAAGCGCTTTATGTAGCTCCACCACGATACGGTTTAAATGATTAAACATTGTATGTGAAACTCCGCTTTATATCTGTTAGACTGCTTAAGGTTCGCGTCGTTTGTTCCCGTAATCATGACTACGTGATATTTTCGCTCTTTCACGATAAAAAGATTTTTATCCCGCGAGTGATGAATGAGTATTGTTCAGCGCTAGAGAGGTGTGTAATACGTAGAGAGGTAGGCCGCGTTTTGGATCAAACGGGCTATGGGACCGGAATTTTGATTTTCCGCCGCGTGATTCCCAGAAATCCTTGGCAAGAGTTTATTTTCTATATAAATAGAAGAACGAATGTAGCATTAACTCATTTTTTGAAAAATATTTTTATGTGTAGTTACTGTACTCTAGTCCTTTATTATAATGTATACTATTCAATAGTTCGATTAAATATTATGTTTATTGTGGAGATTTTGTTCAGTTACATCAAATGTAACTAGCATATTTTCCATACAAGTTGTAAGTAGCAGATTCTGCTATGTACGACTTTTGTGAGAGAAAAAAACCTTGTTAGTTTTCGCTTAGACCATTATTTAATGGTGATTATTGTTTATTTTTTTCCAAATATAAATGTTATTTTAATATATTTTTTTTATTTCTCCATTCATTATAATAAATTGGTATAATATTTTACTAACAAATGTTTTAAAACGTGTGCTTCACTAATTATTTTGCTTTCAATTCCTGCTACTGTAACATAGTGGCACAACCTAGCAAAGCTGTCGATGTACCTAATTTACCTAAGAATGGTATTGGAACAAAAAGGTGCATGCATATTGTACAATTCCATTCTATTCGACAAGTCAATCAATTAGTCAGGTATTTGTTGGACTTCATATTAAGCATTATAATGAACTTGCTTAATATGATTATTTCTTATTTATATAACTGCTTCGTTATAAACAACAATGTGCTCGTACAACCTACTTACATAGAAATATGTATGTTCGCTTACTGTTTAGTTGTTACGTAACTTGGAAACCTCGGTTACGTAACCTCCCTTAACAATTTATTTACCGCTGGCATTATTAGTGTTGTAACGAGAAGCCGGCGCTAATATGGCTTATAAACTAACTTCTCAAAAGTAAAGCTTTCGCTTATTAACCTCAATTAAATTAGGATCACCTCAGGCTTTTCGCTGTTTGAGAAGGAACTTTGAACATAACTCGTTCTTTACATTAACGGTAGTAATCTTTAATTTAAATATATCTTTAATTATATAGTCTATACTGATATTATAAAGAGGAAAGATTTGATTGTATGTTTGTTTGCATAGGCTCCGAAACTACTGAACCGATTTGAAAAATTCTATCACTGTTGGGAAGCTACACTATCCCCAGCTAACATGGGCTGTATTATATTTTCAAGCAAATTAGGGATCCCTATAATATTTAATTTTAAAATATTTTACCCGTGCGAAGCCGGGGCGGACCGCTAGTATTATATATATTCTAGTAATTCGGTAAACTATAACTTAGATACAAATGAATTGAATAATAGTAGGGTTGGTGTTTGTATACATTTTGGGGAACCCTGAATTAGGACGAAGATGTGTGTGTAGGATTCAGTGTCTACCAATGTGAAATACCTATTCAATTTTAGTTATATTTGTTACATGCTTATCATACAATTACCGAGAGATAAAAAACACGAAAAAAACGAGAAAAAAGAGAGTAAAAACATATGCATACTTATATCCAGGAAAACAAGTACCTCATTAATTTTATTTTTTTGTTACATAACTTCTGTTCTTTTTTTTTGTATGAATATGTATATAAAGAATAATGTATAATATAATACAATATATATGTATGTATAATAAATAATATAAAATGTTTGTCATTGGTGTAAACCACAAAACATGATTATATGTGATATGAGTCACATGAAACTACTCTTCAACTTGAGTTTAAGGTTTTAGTATAGTTTCGTAGTTACTCTCCTTCGTGAGTCCCGGCCGAGACGGACGAAACTCGCGATGCTAGTATATACATACTAGTCATCATGATACTATATATATATATTTATATATATATATATATATATATATATATATATATATATATATATATATATATATATATATATATTATCACACTTAAACCCCCGCACTAGGATTCCCTGCATCGCGGGAGGCTTGGACACACACATTCACAGCACACAAACATCCAAGACCCGGGACAAACACCTACACTCATCGCACAAATGTTTGCCCCTGCCGGGATTCGAACCCAGGGTCCCAGAGACACAATAGTCATTTCACTAACACTAACCACTGCGCCACGGCGACCGTCAAGTATATATATGAGAGTACAAAATTAATCAGTACTATGGAAGCTGTAAATATTTTTTAACTTGACCCTCCTTCAATCTTTGTCCTCTTAGACAGTGTAAATTCTAAGTCTAAAAAAAAGGCTGCTATCTAAAGGCCTTATGATATATGATGACAACGTTACATTAAATATTACTTTGTATAATATTTAATTATTGTAAGAACTACTATAACCATGAGAATGTAATAATACCTTTATCTTGTGCGTTGAGCAGTGATGAGGAGAGAGTTTGCCTCAGCTTCCCGAACGTGCCTGGCGCTTCTATTTGGCCAGGCACGGCGTTCGTATCCTCTGTCGCCACCATCTGAAACTATAACAGATTCTTTTACAATCATGCTCATCACATTTTTTTTCTTCATTTAGATTTAGATGGCATGTGATAATTATCTCAGTTGATGGTCAGTAAAGGCACTAGATAGGAAGTTCTAGCCTGATTTCATCTTCGCACGTTAACATGATCATAGGCGAAATCACGCTAGACCTAGATTGTTAGTCAACCTCAAGGTCAAATTCAAGCTCAAGGTCGAAGACAACTCCTAGTCAGCTTCAAGAAGCTTGAGGTCCAGTCGGCCCTTAAGCTTCTTGTAAGATGCATATGGATCATGTTGTTATGCCTGGTTATTATAGTAATTTATATATCAGATGAAAAACACATATGTGCTATCTAAGAATACAGAACACATATAATGTAGATGTGAATGATGTTATGAATCGACTTATGATGATAGCGCACTTTTTACTATTATTTTTCTTTAGCTCCCACTAATTCTATTTTGAGTTAAAATAACATTTAGTTTCTATACCTAAGTTCAGTCTAAGTGACAAAATCTTTTAACAATTTAGATTATCTATGCTATAATATTATAAAGAGGAAATATTTGTTTGTTTGCACTGTATGCTCCAAAACTTGAACCGATTTGAAAAATTCTTTCACTGTTGTGAAGCTCCACTAAACCCGGGTGACATAGGCTATATTATATTTACAAAAAAAATAGGGATTCTTATATTTTGCATTTTAATATAGAAATATTTTATCCGTGCGGAGCCGGAGCGGACCGCTAGTCTAATATATTATAAATTCTTGTCACAGTGTTTGTTATCAAACTCCTCCGACACAGTTTGCCTGATGTTTATAATTTTTTTTTTGTATATGTTCGGTCGGAGAACAGGTCGTAAGGTATTTTTCACTCTCCTACCGCTACCTCCAATTTTTGAAATTCCGATTTTAGTATTTTGTTTGAGCATCCCAATAACTTAACCGTCGATCGATGACGTCAAGGAGCTTAAATGAAGTGTCGTGTCACTTTGACATTATGAGAATGTATATGGTAGAGCAACGTCTGCCAGATCAGCCAGGTATAATATAAAACTTCAATTGTAGTGCTACATTTCGTTTAAGGTGGACATTTTACTATAAATCCTCTCATTTATTTTAATGCCGGATCGGGTCAATAAATCATCTTTTATTGAGGAAATCCCCCAGCAATTCACGGTCCTAGAAAAGCCTTTCCGTGACAGAGATAACGAAGTACGTGATAATAAAAAGACGGTGAATTAGTGATCCCGATAAAAACACTTGCCTTTGAAGAAAAACTCATGTCGTGGAAAAGCGGCGGCAGCGCGGCGATAAAACTCTTCATACAAAAATAACGACTCAGTAATACTGTCGTAAATTTTATGGAGAGCAACAGATGGGGAATGAAATACATCACAGAAGGGAAAATCAATATAGACGTTGCCAGAGTTCGACATCCGTCGTAGCGTTTTATTGCTACGGTCCCAAATCATTAGATCTAAACTTCGTTCATGTCTGACTTTTCGTATACAGGCTTTAAATAATAGTAGAACTTACTTTACAGTTTTACTACCTAGCCGCTACGAATTCATAGGCAAGACCCATACACATAAACTTATTAAGCATTACCTACGTTATACACATTCAAACTTTCATCGAAATCGTTAGACCCTTATCGAGGTAGCTTGGAGTTATATATTTAATACTAATAGCGCCACGCAGTTTCACCCGCGTAGAGTACGATTTTTCCGCTACCTCAATTAGGTATCCCACGGGAGCTATACTTTTTCCGGGATAACCGTAGCCTATGTGTTATTCCGGGGTCTAACCTATCTCCATACCAAATATTATCAAAATCGAAATTTCATGAAAAAAATTATTTATGTACTAAGTTTCAAAAGTTACTATTGAGTTCAATTACATCTACGTGTCTAAGTAGAGTTGTAATGATTATTTGTCATTCAAAAATCAATGAAAAAAAAAAAATTAAACATAAAAATACACTGACTGGTCGTAGCCGTGATAACTGCGGTGATAACTGCTGCTTGGTTCAGAACTTTATCCATCATATATAAATCATACGAAATTTTCTGAAGTTTCTACATACTCTCTCCAAAATGTATTATTGTATAATTTTCAATTAAAGGGTAATTACAAACAATTACAAACATTCTTTTGCCAGATATTAAACACCTTTAGTATGTAATTATATTGTCTATTTGTGGCGTGAATTCATTAGCTGAAATAACTTTTAAATCTGCGTCCAAGTATTTGGACCAGAGACGCATCCCCTTTCTATCATCGGTCGACTCGACGTACGGCAATTCGCCATCGCTATATGGTAGATATACCACCTATACGTACGAAGCGTTTTGCTTCCACTTTCTTAATGCTTACTGCCAAGGAATGGAACTCGTTGCCCGAGTCTGTGTTTCCCGATATGTACAATCCTGGAGTCTTCAAGTCGCGAGTGAATAGGTACCTTCTAGGTTTGCGTGCTAAATCCTAGACAACGTCATCACTTGACATCAGGTGAGACAGTTGTCAAACGCAAACTTATAATATGTAAAAAAAGAAAACTTCCGTCAATCGAAATTATAAGTGAGCTCTGTATAACCATAACCAAAAAAATTTCACGCTTTTAGATACTCGCAAACATTTACAACCATGTTTTCTCATCTCTTCGTATAGGCAATTGCTTATCATTTCTTATGTATCGACAGTATCAATATTTGTTTGAAATGGGTCTGACAATGAATTTTTATCGCTTCTATTTGTAAGTGAGGGGGAACTTTGTACATAACGATAGTGAAATCGATATTACCTACCAGTAAATAAGGAAAAAACATTCTTCAGGCTAGACTTCTGAAAATGGTTTTTAATTACTGCTCGTCGAAAACGATGGTTATACGTTTGGCATTGCATGAGCGCGCGTGTTTTCAAAAACGGTTTTTAACACGCTTTAGCGCCGCAATATCCGGCTAGTTTCAAAATTGATTGGGGCTGCAGGAAAATGCTCAGCGTACGTTTGACATGCATGTTCTAGGTAAACGCCCAACGGGCTTATGCTGAGCGTTGTGTGAAATGGTTGGCTATTTTATTATGTGCACAAAAACATTCACTCATGTCGCGTAACATCAGTTATTCAGCAAACATAGCTCCATAAGAGTACAGTATTTTATAACACATATTGTAAGTGTTGAGAACCAAACGAGGCGAGAGCCAGTATCTTGCGGCCCGGAGTACGTTAAACTATAAGTAAACTCACAATTTGTCAATAATTTTGTTCGAACATAATATAACATCAACTTACATATGCATACATTTCTTTGATATTTGACTACGGTGGAAGGGGTAAGGTAGTATTTGTAGATTTATCTGTGTTGAGTGACCGAGTGAGTGCGTAAGTGAATATATATTTAAAATATGAAATACAGGATACACTCAAAAATAAATCAGCCAGGTTTTGTCATCAGGTTGTCTTTTTAGTAAGCACAGATTGCACGCGTGCGCGTCTCTCTCGCACTTTACGTAACACAATCGGACTAACTATATGCCCACCTTACTTAAAACCTCTCCTCTATTACTAACAATTGATTTCATGGAAACAATTTTACCATCAGTTCTAATGACAAATAGACAAATATTCTGTTCTAGCGGTGACCCCCAACCAATACAAAGTTTCTGGCTAGAGAAGTTACTTGGTTCGATATGCTTGCGTTGTGGTTAGATCGATACAACTAGCAATTTACTTAATGGTAATGTCATTAATGTGTTTTACCAGCGGCAGCAAATAGTTTGTAAGTATATAATATAATACCTATAACTTGACATTGTAATCTTACCTGAGATTAATTATCTGCCCATACAGTAAAATGAGTTACATCTTTTGAATCTCAGACAGCCCGATAAAATAAACCGTCATAACGATTTTTATGAAAAATTTCAATTGACACTAATAATTACAACATGGCAAAAGTTTCGAAATTGATTTTCTCCTTATCTTGCAAAAATCGAAGGGCTTTTGACGGTGTAGAGCCATGCGATCTTAACCGATTAAAACATACTCCTTGGATGGACACTTTCAACTGAGCACTTCCGTGCCTCGAAGGCTACGTTAAGATTAGCCGCCGTACCGGCTATGGTATCGGAGAAGGTTTTAGCTAAACCCTCTCTGAGAGGCAGACCTGTGTCCAGCCGTATTGGGCTAATTATCCTTCCAAGAAAGCCTCTCCTGTCTCTTGAGCAGCAATTTAATTATTTTCTTGTTCTGTTAGACTTTATGTAATTATTTATGTTATTAATCTGTGGTCTTCGCTGTTGGTACATCAACTACCTATACTTATATTTTTCGCATTAAATTGTAAATTTTTGTTATGTACTGTCTGAAGATCCTTAAAATAAATATATATAAAAAAAAAAAAAAAAATATGTTATATAATTTAGCTCTCTTACGTCCTGAAAAAGATAGACTTATGTGCAGCAGTTATTGAGATTATAATGGCAGAGAGACCCATGGACCGGAATCAAATACGAGTACGCGTTTGATTGTTCTTGTGTTCGTTATCCCTTGCCCGCCTGACAGAATTTTGTCAAAACGCTTATTGGTCTAGATTTTAGTACAGTAATAGATTTAAAGTAAGTATGTAAAATTGTGGTAGTTATTTGCGTTGAAAAATACCGGGTTTGATTGAAATTGTTTCGATTTAAGCTCAGTTAGTGGATGGCGTCCAATGTAAATCGAAAAAAAATAGGCAATGTCCGGTTGCTTCCGCTCAGTTCCTACGGCGATTGAGACATCTGATTCAGTACCTATCCAATTTATATATTTTTATATATATTTAATAATTATTTTTAACCTAATTCACTATAAAATGTCATGGTTTTTTTTTTGTATTAATATTCACACAAGGTCTTCAGGTCCCAAACTAGGCAGAGCCTGTACTATGGTAACCTGTTGACTGATATATATACATATATACACCCAGACCCAGGTCAAACAGACATGTTCATACACACACATTTTTGACCTGTCCGGGAATCGAACCCGGGACCAGCGGCTCAGAAGGCAGAGTGCTACCAACTTCGCCAACCGGCCAGTCAAATCAATCCAGTCCGAGATCATCTTTTTTTTAAAATTCTGACTAAAACACAATTTAATTAAATAATATTCTGATGAATCGTTAATAACGAAACAAGACAGCTGTACCAGTTCGACAGTAAATTGTTTCGACAATGTCCATGAATATTAGTTTCCTAGAAGGCCGACGAGATTCCTGGGGGATTGCGTGTCCGACGAATCGGATGGCCGCCAGAAAGCTATTGTGCTACTTTACTAAGCTGTCAGTATCAATGTTCTCGTCGTACTAAATACAATAAGGACTAAGGTCGAGGTATCCTTCAAGGAATATTATAAATCGCAGATAAATTAATTTCACTGTGTTTTTTTTGTATTATACTATATGTATATTCAGTATTTTTTTATTATATTTTATACGTATTTTAGACTAGCTGACCTGGCAAATGGTCTGCCATTAAGTTGTTGAAATGTCAAAGTGAAACGACACTACATTTAAATTACATCACGTCAATGATCGACGTTTAAATTATTATGGATTTTTGGTCACTCAAAAATACTAAAATCGCGATAAAATATTGGGTGGTGGCCTACCACTACCCCTCAGGGTAGAAAAATACTTTATGATATATTATCAAACCTACCTAGCCGTTTCGGAAGAGTTCAATAACAAACACTGTTACATGAGATTTTTTTTTAATTAGAAGATGATTATGTTTAGTACCTATTGTGGTGTTGTAATTAATAAAGTGACGGCGACATTAAAGAGGCTTACGGGTGATCACAGGCAGAACGGCAGGACAAATCCTGATGAAAATTGATTTCAAATAATACAACATATACTTTACATATGACCTGATCACATTTTGAGACGTTTTTCTTTCCTTTCTTCTGGCTTAAGATACTTTTCAAGCGCATTTGTGGTTACCGCGAGAATTTTAGATACAGGAAAAATATGGTCGCCCTTAAATATTTTTGAATAATTAATTAGCAAATGAAATCTAGATTTCTTCAATCAGAATCTGGGTGCATGAACTGTTCTCAAAAGTGGAATGTCTAATAAAATATCTTGTTAAAGTATTATATATTTTTTATCATCATCATCATCTCAGCCATAGGACGTCCACTGTTGGACATAGCCTACCCCATTGATTTTCACAAGGACCTGTTGGAAGTGGCCCTTAAATATAGTTAGCAATTAATAGTTTTTTGTTTTAGTACGCTGAAAAGACTCAAGATTGTCTATTTAGCAAATGTTATAACAACTTTTCCACTTAAAAAACAATTGACGACGAATATTTAAACCTAAAATGCAGTTTAGTCCGTGACTTTAAGTCTTAATTTTAACGTTTTCAGTTGTTTCCATAGCATAATGGAAACAGTAAAACATTGAGGATATTTTTTGTAACACAAATATCAGCTCTATGAGTTGAACTTTAAAAGAAAATGCCTGAACACGTTGTGTTTAAGCAGTGATGGACTTTTTTCAAATTTTAGGATGGTGTCTTGTCAGGCGGGTACTGGTAAGTATGCCTGACTGGCCGGTTGGCGCATTTGGTAGCACTCTGCCTTCTGAGCCACTGATCCCGGGTTCGATTCCCGGACAGGTCAAACATTTGTGAGTATGAACATGTCTGTTTGACCTGTATCTGGGTGTGTAGATATGTATATAAGTTTATATATCGGTCATCAGGTTACCATAGTGCAGGGTCTGTCTAGTTTGGGAACTGAAGACCTTGTGTGAATGTAAATAAATAAATAAAAAATTAAAAAAGTATCATACCACCAAGCTCTGGATTCGATAACAAAGTTACGTACACAAACGGGGTGGAGTTCTTAGTAACGACTGTCAGGCTAACGCCAGACTCTGACAACCGCGTACCTAATATCGCTTCAAAATAACACATTAGCGTGATAGCGATCGAGTCTATGTGATTATCTACTGCTAATACTGTCATCATAACATTAATGTGTGATCCCTGGTGCTACCGCGAGTGACCTCAGCTTCCTATTGTACATTATTGGATTTGCGAGGCAAGCGGCTGCGGTTGTGACCGCAAGCTCCCTGTCTGAATACGGCGGGAAATGGGGTTTCTAATTTTTCGATTTACCTACAAGATATCAGAAAAACGGAACAATGGTTCTACATTTAATTATGTCATAAAATATTTTTGCATTATACAATTTTTCAAAATGAAATGTGATATTATATTTGTGTATATGTGATGTATTTGTGAAAACTCTATCATTTTAAAATATAAATACATTTAATCATTTCTTAGCATCCTAGTACACTACTAATATTATAAAGGCGAAAGTTTGTTTCTCGTTTGTCGTTTGTAAGTTTGTTACCTCTTCACGCCGAAACAGCAACTTGGATTTGCATCAAACTTGTAATGAAGATAGCTCTGGAGTTATTCCAGGGCTAACTTATAGGCTTCTTATTATCTTAGAAAAGTATGGCTACCGTTGGCTAATAGAGGTAGCGGGAAACCGTAAAGTCCATGCGGGTGGAACCGCCGGGCTGAGCTAGTTTGTATTATAAGTGACGACACGGGAAAACCTTTTACCATTCAACTAAAGATTTTTCTGTTTCTTCATTAGCAGATAGAGCTTTGACTTATAAAGTTGAGGTCTGATATGATCTAGCTGTCACACTAAGACAATTTGGGTACCTATTATTTTCCCATTAATTTCCATTAACTAACTCTTCAAAGTAACACAACAGCCTTTAGATTGTTTAGCTGCCATCGGTTAGCCAAAGAAGCTATTCGTAGGGGCATCTTATATAAAAATAATTAAGCAAGTTGTGTTTTTTTCATTAATACGGAAAGCACAGCGCAGATTAACTTATTAAACACTCAAAATATGAGTTTTATAAATCTCACGTGAGATTACAAAGGTACAGTCAAAGGTGGACGTTTCATACCTTGAATCTTGAGTGGCTCTCAAAAACGGAACTCAAAAACAGGAGGAGGTTCTCAATTCGCCAGTAATTTTTTTATATGCGTTCTCTCGTTTTTTTTTCTAGGTGAAATCTTGGGGCGCCGCTAGTACTTAATAATTATTATTATTTGACATCGCCTACATTGATGATGTTCTTTTTTTTCAAGAAAGTAAATACAAATTACCTCTTTTCCGGTGATTAAGTCAATACAAAAAATATTGATTCAACCCTGTTGTAAATGTTACCTTGCTATTTGAAAAAATTGAATAAACCGTAGGTAACGTTAGTTACCACAGTCAACGAATGCAAGACGTGCGTTAGAAAGCTTACCATGTTCTAATGCTCTTGAAAATGAGATGTTGCACATCGTATGTGTTAAAACTTTATCAATTAACCTCACTAGCTTATAAGGCTTTACCAATTGCTAAATAGACATTTTTGAGTCTCCTCTGCTTATTTTGCTGAAAGTCCTAATATAATAAGTAAATAAGTCCTAGTCTAATAAACTTTAAAGAAATACCATGACACTTTTTAGCCGGTAGGTAATCTGTGAAATACATTTATATTATCATTATAATATTTTATATCACATCAGGATTTGTCCTGCCCCTTCTGCCTGTAAACACTCGCGAGCCTCTGTAATTGTCATCGGTTCCTCTTAAACCCTTAACATCAAAAGTCATGCCATCGATTGACTCACGGAGTTTATTGTGATAAAATAGGTCATGAACAAACCGTGTTCATGACCCAGTAGTGAGGTGCAAGCGCGGGGGCGGTTGTTTGACCCACTTGTTGCCTTCGCACATTATTTATCTGATAGCTAACGTTCACAAACGGGGGGATAATCTTTATGCGTTATAACCACCTTTTTGTTGGTCTTCGCCAATAGATTAAATCAAGAATTCAATTTCGCAACTTCTCATACATAGCGGTAAATGATAGAAATAGAAGAAGGTTTTATATTATTTAAAGAGCCAAAGAGGTGCTTTATAGATGTTGCCATTTCAAAATTATGTTTTAAGCTATCTTGTACAAGATTTGTCTTTTGAAGCAATTTAAGATATATGCTTTACTACTAGGTTATCCGGTTATTTTGTGAGTACTTGTTTTAAGGATTCTTGGACCAAGTAAAAAGATACTTACCGGTAACTAAGTCAATACAAAATATATTGATACAACCCTGTGGTTAATGTTACTTTGCTTTAGTCTATTTCAAGAAATGGGATCAAATGTAATATCAAAATCTCTTGCCGCAAAACGTGAAAAAAGGTGTGTGCAAACGTTATCTAAGAACTAGCTTTTTTTTCTTTAAGATTATTTCGATATGATAATCATTACTTAATTCATAAACTCTTAACAGTGCTAATGGGATATTGGCACTAATTACTGGTTTTCGTTATTACACTACTTTTTTATTTTACAACGCAGACAGTTGACGGGCTCCGTTTGGGTTCTTTATTACACAACCTCAAAAATATACTTTTAGACCAATTTTTGCACAGGTCTTTGGCTAGCCCAATGTATACTCAATAATAGTTTCATAGAGAAATGAGCACATTTGTTGAATCTGTTAAAATGGTCGGCAACAAAAGATGTTCTTCATGACTGGATATGAATTCGGACCATAATGATTATGCTTTTATTATATTCTTGTGGACACGTACGCCTCCGCCGGAGGAAAGCCAACACAAAAGAATGTAATTACCCGTCACTGACACGCCGCCCCGTCGCTCTTGTTTAAGCCTTCATTTATTTTGTAAGATGGTGGGAATGACTACTAGGGTTTTTCAGACATTACAATAAGTACTCTGTAGTTGTTATCAATGCATGTATACAAAAAATAAAAGATTTCTGTAACTTAATTTTTTAGGTAAATAGAACATAGCATAATCAACAATGATTGTGTAATTAATAGCTACGAAAACCTACTTTTATTACTTTAAGCCGTTGAGTACGAGATAATGCAATTAAAAAAAAACAACAACAAAAACAACTCCGGGAGTGCCGGCTGAAGTGAAAACGAACATTAACTTTGTGAATTTTCGCATGTCCGCGCGGTCTAAATTTGATAATTCTGACCGTGACCACTGTCAAATTCCTACGCTTGATCGCTCCACTATCTCCCATATATTCCTAGCTTATATTAAAACAGATGTAAGTTCGCACGCTATTTACGTTAACTGTCGGAAAAACCTCACCTTAAACGTACCACCATTATAATTTTTTTTAAACTAACCAAGGCTTTAAATTATTTTTTTCTCGGACCTATTTCATAATTAATTAATCCTTTCAAATGTTAAACAACGATACTTAATAAAGAATTATAAATGGCAGAGTTCAGAGGTAATACACATTTATAATACAACCAAATTTGGAACTTTTTGAAATTCTGACAATACTTACATAACTAACTATGCAGTCGACAATTTTCTTTATTTTTTTTCTTTCATTTTTTTTCACTTTGATCGCTATAATGAACATAAAAGACTCGAAATCATTTAAAGCTGATCACAATCGACGATTTCATCCACGAATAGCGTTATTTATATAGATAGTTTAGCTAATACACTCTAATTCAAGAGAATAAAGCTTCCGAATTCAATATCCCTAGATCTAATTTGCTCAGGCATACTTCATTCGAGAGTTAGGGAAAACCCTCTAGGAATCACATTAAGATAGTTTGGGTACGGCCCACAGCGCCGCCGATGCTGAAAATACATTCAAATAAATCTAGAAAATATGCGAAAACCATAATTTTATTTTGAGAGTAGAATGCACCGGCTATTAAGGCCTATTTCCATCTCAGCAGTTTTCAAAAACTTGATTATTTTGGCACACATATTCCGTTCATGTATATCAACTACGTATGCTGTACGAAGCGAGCGAAATGAACTAGCACACTGTTGCTTTACGCTTACGAGCATATTAAAAAATAAAACATCAAGTCACCATCGCAATTAAAAAACGAAAATAATTAATATTTTGTTTATTTTTTTAAAGGAACAATTATTATCATAATAATCGTTCTGAACGTTCTCGCTTGGCGATCGTCTGGACCGCTTCCTAAGTATGGGGGTGAGAAAGGGTGAGGAAACGCACAACAGTTTATATGTTTTCTTTGACTTATGTCTTCAAGATTTGTTACATCGATTTCCCTTTTGAATTCAGTAAAATACTGGGAACTTAAGTAAATGTTACAAAAAAAGATGCGAACGTGCGTTTTTGTGTTTAAGAATAATGACCTTTTCCAACTAGCTAGTTCGCTGAAATCTCCTAAAATAAGATCCCAATATATGTATAATTTATATAGCCCTACAACAAGATTGACTCTCACTTATAATAATAGTTATATAATGTGTATTAAAATTTATAACAAAATTCCTGATGAATTCAAAGACTTGACATTTACTACATTTAAGATAAACCTGACGTGGTGGATAACCGAGAAATGTTTCTATAGTTTAAACGAATTCTTGGACCACAAAATATGACGAAACTGTTTACTAAGCTGATAAAAGTATGTGCTCATTATTAAAATTATTGTATATGTGGCTTATACCGACTCATACGACTGTAAAGAGAGATTTTGGCAGGACAGAACTATTTTATAACAGCATATATTACCCGAAATCTATGAATAAAGTTAAACGTATTACATAAAGTAAACTTTCACGGACACTTAACGTTAACTTAGTGCTAATGTGTAATAACGGTGGATTATCTTATGGTATAAAGTAAAATGTAGATTATCACCTCAATTTCACGTTACAATCCTGCACAATAGATAAACTCGATGAGTACCATAGATAAAAAGAAGATTTGCGATATTCTATATACCTTCATATGTACATACGGCGAAATATTCGCGGAAGAGCACATTTTTAAGACGGGTGGTGCTTTAACAGCCTTCATTACTCAAGGAAAGTTTAAGTATCCCGCGCGAACATTACAAATTCTGCGGCGTTTATTGCGGAATAAGATTAATTGAGCCGTAGCGACTTCTGAGGCGTGATTTTGCATAATGTCAAAATGTCAAAATCTGAAAGTTTATTAACTCGAAATTATCAAAAGGTATAACCGTTGTTGCATCAATGTCAGCAGACCACATTTAGATTACAGTTTCGCCTGCTAGCGTCTAACCACTCCGTGAGTGAGTCTATCTTTAGGGTGGCACAGCACAGCACCTAGGTGGTGTTGTTACTACTCTGTAACTGATGGTCAGTGTTATTATGCCTTAAAGCTTAAGCAATTATGTTTTTTAGGAATTTTGCATTAATATTTGAAATGAATGAACGAGCCGGATTAAATAGATATATCTGTGGTTGACGATCGCAGTGCAGGTTCACAAAGATCTTTTTTGAAAGCTTCTTGAAAGCTTCAAGCTCAAACTTCAGCTTTGAGTGAGTCAAAGACTCACTGTTATGAAGACGCGTGACACTAACGATGAGACAATCAACTGTTTTGTTGTCATTTAATCTATCTGCGGTCAAGAATAAAATATTTCGTGGAGTTCTTTTATTTAAATTGTATCGTGAGCAATGGGAATGTGCAGATCACCGAAATAATAATATTTAAAATCAGATATCAGGAAACAGATTATGAACCAATACGTAATCACTTGTATTGGAACAAAGCCAAACATACCGATCATATTTTCGTTATCGGGTAGGTGAAGCTGGCTCTTTATATAGAAGGAGAACACACCTGCTACACTTCTATATAATCTATAGTTTTGAACCAGTTTAAGGATAATAGAGGTTGTAGATTCATGTGGGGAATATTTAAGCGATCCCCGTCAGACAGACCATGTTACTCAATAGTATTCCAACTCATATGACAAGCTGCAACAGTAACTAGATATCACACACCTTCGAGTCTATATAGGTTGTAAGTATGTAGGTTGCCAAACCCTAGCACAATGCTCAGTAGGGACTCGCTGCTGGCATCTCGCAACACTGCAATATAGTTACATTATTTCTGTTATTTGTTTTATTGTTATTTACCATTTATATATTGTAGTGTTGTGTTTTGTAAGTAATAAATATATTTTCTTTCTTTCTTTCTTATAGTTGTCTTTTAAGTTCTTTATTGATATTTTTTTTAATATTGATCAACGCATCTCGATCGTCGAGTACAAGGAGACGAGTTTCGTACGAAACACGATAGTGTTTCCTTAATCCTTCCGTAATCCTTGAGAAAATGTAAACATAGAGAACATCGTAAACTTCACGTGGATAGAAAAGAGAAAAATAAAACCCTTCATGAAATGCCCGTAGAGACGTTTTGAAGGAAAAAATGCAACACAACTGGCAGTAAATCCGCCGGTGATTGCTAACCTAAATAATAAAATCATTGATTGACTCGCTAAACTCACCTGGCAGGAGTCGATCGCTCGTGCACACACTAGACCGGCCCATTGTGTTGAATTGAGAAATACCGAAGGTAAAATTAAATGGTGTAGCTCGAAATTCTTTTTTACCCACACCCAAAGGGCTATGAACATAATACTGCCTCACATTGTATGTCTTTGTCAAATACTAATATTATAACGAACATTTTAAATTCAATTTAAATCATAACATTTTAAAATATAAAGCTTGTGAATCCTACTTAATACCTATACCCTACTTTATAGCCTACTTTATAAATGCGCGGTGAAATTTTGTATGGATGTTTGTGACTCTTTGACGTTCAAACGGCTGGAAGGATTTGCATGAAATTTGGTTAGTAGATAGTTCCGGTCCCGGAAAAACACACATGTCACTTTTCATCATCATCATCAATCATCATCACGCAGGTAAATCCGCGGGGCGCAGCTAGTTTACAATATATGGTCAATATACAATACAAAGACAAATCATATATTCAATCAACTTAGGTAATCTAATTTACATTTAATTGGTTTGGGACCCTCTTTTAAGTATGGAAATACTTGTCTTAGAGGATCCCGCTCTTACGAAGTATATTGACTATATTGTACTTAATGAATTTAAGAAAATAGGCATTAACTAAAATCAGTTATAAGTTATAAGCAAATATCAGCAATGGGTTATTGAGCTGAAAGTTAACGGAATCTCGAATAAATTATTCTGAATGGTATTTTGCTAAGTACCCGTCATCTTCAGCCATGTGTAATATTATAAACTTCACTCCACTATTTCATTACATGATTCGCAAAGTAAGCAGTTTTTGAAAAATGTATGTAACTAATGTGCGCTGTAGTGGCCGCGAGCCAATAATAGATAATGATCACCATAACAGTGATAAAGTTACGTTCTTTTAACTAATCGACTAGTTTAATTAATTTATAAAGAGGTTTAACGAAAAGTTACTTTTTAAACAGGCATGATTATTTTTATAAGTAAAATCATGCTTCTACTCTAGGTAGTATATAGCCTATGTGTATAGATGCATATTTTTACATTTACTGTTCTCCACGTAGCATACACTAAAACCATAGAGTAGATTGTGATGAAACCTTGGTACGTATGTTTCTTTCTGTGGTTTAGGAATGAATACGTAACAAACGCACTTTTGCAGTTTGTGGACTCGTTACAATTTACTGAGTTCCTTTTTATATTCAATAGGTACTGTAAGCTGTTGCAAGTTTGCAGACCATCTTACGATTAAAATTAAAATACATAAAAGGCTTGTTATTTACTGAAAATTGACTTGTAATTAATATTACTCATTAATTAATGTATATCTCTTATGTGAGGTAAAATAGATATACCTACAAGGAATCTCTACACGAAAAAATAAAATATTTAATAATTTTCATTTTAGCTAGCAGGAATGATAAAACTGTTTGAATCTAACCTTTTATTACGGAGTCGGATAACATAACCTCTGTAAGCCTTTAATCTACGCTGGGATACGACCGCGGACCCAAATCGCATAATTTGACTGGCTACAGCTTACCACTTCTAAAGTAACTTGCTAGTATAGTATACCTACACAAAATAAAAGCTTTTGCAACACACACGCGTGTAAAGTGAGCTTTATTACATTGCTTTTAGAGCCATAAACTGAGGTATATTACTAAAACTAAAACTATGCGTAATTACATTACACACTAGCACGTAATGGAATATCCCTACAAAGTTGAATTAGTACCTTACTGCAAGTTATACACGAGTTAACGGATTATTCTCAATTTAATAATTAAACGATATAAGCAATATATGTTTGATTTTTCCTCGTGTGTGTTGAAAAACCTCATATAAAACCATTGAGCTCTGCTCATTACCTACACTCGGCCGAATTCCATTCCTGCATCTCTGGCTGCAGCCCATAGCCTCGTGGGCAATGAATGACTTAGCTTACTTGCATCATATCGACTTCATGAAAATTAAGCAGTTTGGCTTTTATTATAAAATATCTTTTTTAACCGAGTTTTAAAAAAATGGAGGGTATTAATACGGGAGGAGGAGGGTATAAATACGTCAAGGTATTTAATTAATTATTTTTTTCTTGTACGAGTATGTTCCACGATTACTCGGCCAGGATCGATATGTTTTCTTTGTTTGTTTTAAAGGTATACTTCGCAGGAGGCCCCACGGTCATGACCTAATGATGGATTCCTGGTGAGTCTTTTAATTTTACAGGCACACTTGAAGTAATTTGTGTATTTATTCAAAAAAATGTACAACGGTCTTTTTAACAATGTTAAGTTTTTCTGGAAATCTATAAGAACTGCTCGTGGAAAAAATACAGACAGACAGATTTGTAATGTAGTATTTGAAGGTAAAAAATTAGAACAAGTGACAGGGTTTGTATATTTAGGGTCAATGTTTACAAAGAATGGAAAGTGTGTAGATGATATTGAGAGGAGAGTGAATGCATTATACACAAGCAGTTGTACAGAAAGGCACGCTTGGCTGCGAACAGAAGAGTTGTTGGTCCCAACGCTCGTATGGTAGTGAAAGTAGGTGTGGCTGAAAAAACTCGAAACCAGAATAAATGCAGTTAAATAATCATTCTTTATAATTTCACTCCAATCATACTTATGATTGGACTGAAAACGAATGACAGGGTAAAGAATAGTTTGCACGCCCTGATTTGTTGTTGGTGTAAATGATGATGTAGTGACTAAGATTGAGAAAATAATGTTAAGATGGCCTGGTCATGAGAGGAAATAAACGAAAGGAGATTGTCTAAGCAGCCATACATGGGTGAAGTTAATGAGGTAGTAGCAGGTCGGAGCAGACGTTCCGAAATCAGATTAAGAAAGTTCTGAGTAAGGACTAGGTCAATCTACTCAACGTACTCTAAAACGACGCGCTTGTATGAAAGTGGATGAAGCGAAAGAAGTGTCTCGGGATCGTAGCAATTGGAAGTCTGTGGTCTCTACCTACCCCTTCGGGAAAGAGGCATGAATAGGTGATATATATATGTATGTCTTTTCAAGATTCACAGAAGCAAAAATAACCAACTCGAGGCACAAAAAGTCATGACTAGTTATAGTGTATACAACTTAACTCCTTTATTTTTATACTTTAATATATTTTTATCGATTGACATTGATTGGTTAATGACGATGGGGTCGGAGGAGGAATCACGCTGGACTCAGAATATTAATTGCCTCTCAAGGACAGCTGTCACCACACTGTGCGTTGGTGACTGGTGACAGTTTTCCAAACTTTTTAGGAGGGTCGCGAACGTACCTATACTTAACTGATTTCATTTTTGCACAATCAAGTGTTGCAAGCAAGTGGTTCTTGAAAAGGTTTTATCTAAATGTTATACATGAAAAAACTGCTCTCCTCTAAGGTAAGATAGCTTTTAATATTGCATTAAACTTTAATGCAATATTAGAAAAAAAGATTTTTTTTTAATGGCATTTGACTACTATTACATCTGACGTTGCGGTGATGCGAACCACTCCTGCTTAGACACTTTTATACTTCGTTAAAATGGTAAGTAAAGAGTTTTGGGTAGCAGAGGTTACTGCTTAAAAACTTAAATTATTTCAATTCGTAACAACCGGGTGTTCTATTTTGGTTTCCAGAACTGTGACTCATAATGAAAGCCAAACAGACAGTGTCGAGGGATGCATATAAATATTAGTTGCTGCATACTCTGTGAAGATGCAAATTGAAAAACTTTTGGTAAGGTTCAAAATGGACAGAATTAATTACACACAACGAGCTTACCGTCCAGCGAGTTTCAGAACTATTTGAAATTTAAATCTGAGGACATGGTTTCTACGTAGCCATGTATGTGTGTGTGTATGTTTGTGTAAGTGTTTATTCAGTAAAAAGCGCTATCAATAATAACTTTACAATGCAGCGACTCATACGTAATATATCCAGTAACCCTCTTTCTATTCTTTTATTTTGAAATGAAATGTTCAGTTATATATGTAAATCTTTAAAATAATAAGAGATATTTCTTAGATATAATAACTATCTCCAAGTTCGTTGACATTTTGTTGGCTTCTAAAGAAAATATCAGCAAAAAGCTTATTCACGTAGATTTACGTTAATTACTAATTCAAATGTTTTCTGTATTCCTATCTGCCTTCATAATTGGAACAGTTTCTAATATTATAAAGGTCAGTTCAAGAATGATCGAGTCGCCGAGTCCAAATTTAAAATAAACTCAGGTTATTCCGATCTAGTTTCACACGTCGTAATCAATATTCTGCTAGAAATTAGGAAAGCGTTCGGAGCGGAATTTGAGATTCTACTTGTTTATTGTATTATGTTAGCAACCCCGAAGTGGCAGACACAATAATCCGTAGAGGTTAATAATAAGTAAATTAAACTATTAATAACAATTAAAATAATAAGGAATTTTAATTAATATTAACTATAGGCTATATTATATTATTTAACAAAAAATATCAGACGTTTCACACGTTTGATATTTTTTTTTGCCGGGGCGGATTGCTTGTTACTTAATAATTTCATTTAAATAGTCACTTCTTACATTGGTAAGCGCTTATGTCTTTTTAACTAAACGTTTCCGTGTTTCGGGGACTTGGTTGCTCTAATCTTTGAGTATTTATTAATCTGAGGCACTTATAGTGAAACCATCGTAAGCCAGTTTACAGCACACTACCAAAAGTCTGATATGATGCAGTGGCTTGGTATATAGTGAATATTAAAAAAAAAAACAGTAGTACTATTTAGTACTCGTACTGTAGTCGTATTGTTGTTTATTAGTACCATTCAAGAAACGACAAAACAAGTAGTAAGAACTAATTATTTTTGAGAACTAATTGTTATGTAATCTACAAAGATTACATAACAATATACGCCATATATTATACTAGCGATTCGCCCCCACAGTTGTAATATAGATTTAATACGGAATTTTAATTAGGATATAATTGTTATACATCTAAACCGGAAAAAATAAAATGATGCTAAAAACAGTTTCAAAAGCCAGTTTTGCGTGGTATGGGTGGATTTAGTGGATAAACAGACAAGAAGCTGACTTCCTTTTTTTGTTAAGCTTCGTTCCCACGCGAGAATTACGGTTTTCTTGCAACGTCAGTTAACAATGAAAAGATTAAATTGTTTCGTCAGAGTATATAGCATATATGCAATTTTATTCTATAATATATCGCTTTGCCAAGTTTCTTTTGAATTCGTTTAGTCGTTCTAGCGTGATTGATCAACAAACATCCATCGATTCAAACGAAGAAAATATAAAACGAAAAAAGGGAATTATACACGTACTTAAATTACAAAATGTGACACTGTATTGACATGAAAAACGCTATATTCCTAATATCCTTATAAATATGTTACGTTTTCACGACTATACTCACTACTCAATAAATACAGACAAATTGTTTGCGGATCCAGCTTTAAAGTTTTGCATGGCACTGCGTTCATTCTCCGTTGTTTTCAGTTGTCAGTCAACTAATAACTTCTGTTTGCATTTGATTGTAACAAAATAGTGCATGCTCTCTACTGTTTTAAATTAGAATATTTGGAACTGCCACTGACAAACCAAACGTTTTGTTTGAAGAGTCGTACCACCCGTTATCTTACAGTCCCAGTTGTAGTAATACCGCTCTAGTTTCAGGTGTGTTTCTATAGGTACGGACCTACGGAAACACCCACGAGAATTGTTCACGTAATAGTCGTGTATTTAATACATTATACTATTACATTATATTATTACTTTCTCGACTTTCAAGCTCCTAAAGACATGTCACAGCATCATTTGATAAGGGTCGGTTCATAAACAATAAGCTGTAATCAGACGTATCTGAAGGGGGTTCTTAATTTGACTCTATGATATATATTTACTTCCTAGTAGTAGTAGATAGGGATACTCTAAATCAACAAACTAAACTGAAATTGTGCGAAACGTGCACATGGGCAGATTTAATTTCCTTTATTATCTATTTTCTACTCTAAGACAGGATTTTGATCATAGCCGGCACTTATCTCGCGTCTATAGTTACACCTATCAACTGTTGTCATTTAGATAAAACTAGGACAATATACAATATAATGTAAATAAGAAACCTTGCAGGTTAAGGTTGCACCGTTTGTGTAGGCCTGTGCACCCGGGGAGGCTAACAATTTTTATTATCAGATCTTGTTAGCTGATAGCTGATGACCTGGTGATGTGGTTATCTCCGCGTGCACCTCTGACGAGCTAAGGAGAGAGGCACGCGGAAGGAACGGGCGGTGGCTAGATGTGGAGAGCCATCGCCATGGTGGGTCCGGGTGGCTTTATTACTCGGGCCCATGAGCGGGGGAGGGATGTCATAGCCACTCTCTTGTTTCTCGATTGAGCGTCGACGGAAGAGACTGACCATGTCACCTGGCTGCGGAGGGGCAACGAAACCGGACGTGACGAAGGGCGATGATGGGGTGTTTGATGGCGCATCCCATCTAGCCCAGTCGCTCGGGGGCGCTCCCGCTAGAGGCAGAAGCGGGATATTACATCGGGGCATAGAGTTTGACGCGCGCGGTGATCCGCGTGCCATTCTCTGTGGAAGACGGGGTTGGCGGTCACCCCGTCTACCGACAAGGGGTCTGGAAAAAGATGTGAAATCGAACCCTGGAATAGGTTATATCCTATACACATCGGCTATGAAACCGCGGGGCGCAGCAGTAATTTATACATAGCTTTTCATATACCTGGCTCGTGTTATAGATTAACTCATAGTTGCCACATTATGCATGAGTAATATGAAACCGTAACGAGTTCAGTTATTGAAGACTAATGGTTTCTGTAGGTGCTCGCCCTACATCGCGCAATATTAGCATTTAAAAAGAAAAAATATACATAAAACGTTTACTTAGCAGGCGTCCCGTTCATTTCGAGTTGTTTCCTTTCAACGTCGGGAAACGGAATGAAATTGGTTTTAGAAGTTTCATAAAGCGCTGGATAAACATTTTTGTTAGACATTTCACTAAGGACGTTATACGATTCTTTTATATTCCTTTTAACGTGACGAGCAACACGCCCACTCGTTGGTAAGAACACGTCTGTCCAATATTGCTATTACTATAACCTAAAGTTGAATATTAATATAAACATTGTCTACACTAAGTTCGAGAATCCAGTTAAAATATTATATAGAAAAACCTATTTATTAATGATTGCACTCTGTGAACACTACCTATTTAGCCTAGCCTTATTTCAAAGGTTTTATTTCAGTGTAATAAACCAAATAAAATATCTTATATAATTTCAAGTTTCACCGGTTTTAGCCACTTGGATTTTTATAAGTAGTGTCATCGTTTTAAATAAACTACCTATAAACCATGAAATGAAAATTTGTGATGAGTTATGCGTTTATCTGATGTTAAGTCCAGCTGTAATAGTTGCTGTGTAATCTAAGCACGATCGAACAAGTAATTAATTGTTAATGGAGTGTAATAAACACAGTCTAAGTTAGAATATCAAGAGTTACCTTAACGCACTCGTAATCCTGAGATACTTTGTTAAATACATTCAATAGAAAAAGTCAAGGGTGAAAGCTAAAGATTTTATATAAATAGTCAAAACTTATTATCATATTTATAATGCAACAAGTAAAGTCTCCTTTTGAAGAATCCCATATTGTAGCTACTGGAGACAACGAGGGAAGAAGCTCGTCCCACATTTTGCACATTATGTGACCCCCATTACTAAATAAATATGTGGATGAGCTTTCAAGCGATGTCCAATGCAGTAGTAAAACCGTAATGCCGGAATAAGGTTGAAGAGCACTTCAGAGCACTCCTTGTTGTATATACCATAAAAAATACACAAAGATAAGACACACACACACACACACACACACAAATATATCTGCGCATACTGAGTTGCACTAGGTCTTCGGTGAGTTATTGGTTGTTGATAATACTGATAGCTCTCCATGTAATGCATGCAGACGCTCAAGCCGACACTTCAGTGCACCGTTCCAATTGTGAGAGCAGTTTTCCACATGAGGCGGGACTTGCGCTTTGTAAAGTAAGTTTTTTCTTATTCAGTACACCAAGTTTTTTAGATGCGAGCCTGGCTTTGCCTGCTATATATGTTCCCAGAACTGCACGTTTATAGAATTGTCAACATCCAGAATACTTATGCTTATGCCCCGAATTTTTATAAACAATAATGTTTTTTAGGGAATGTTGGGTAGATAATATCAAAAAATATGGGGAAGACGATGGGTCAGCAAGTTATTTTTATGACTAAAATTGTAACAACCAACTTCATTCACCTGTATTTTGTTTAGATTATCCTCGATATCATAAAAAATGGCGATTTTGATAAAATTTAAATGGTAGGTACTAGGTACCTCAGAAACGTCTTTCAAACAAAAAAAATAACTTTGCATCGGAGAATTCGGTAAGCATATAAAAAAATATCAAGGATTTTTCAAAAACGACTCAACCGATTTCGTAAAAATTGAAATGCGACCACCTAAAAAGTATGAAACAGTTATGAAACTAAATATTTAAAAATATTTATTATAATTTTCCATATGGATCAATTCTCGACTGTCGCATGAATTATCTATAACAGAACGGTTATTAAAAAAGATATTAAAAAACCTACATACGGTTGAAAGAGCCGCTTTAATATGAAAACGCTTTGATAAGCTTCGCCTTTATGCACCCTGGGCACTGACAGAGGCAAACTAGGTCGTCGACGCCACGTTCGCTATTCACCGCACTACTCGAATTCTGAAATTACTACGGCGTCTCAAATGAAATTTTATTGAAAATTTAAATACCTTTCCATAATTTCTTTGATCTTAAGATTCAACATCCATAAAGATATTGCGGAATGAAAAACAAGAAAGCTGTCACTAAACAATTTTGAAAATAAAATATAATTAAGTTACTTAATGATGTTTGTACATCCCACTCCATGAATTTTATATAAAGCAAATTCCGTCTGCCTTACCTTTTTTCTCACGGCAAACGTTTATTCACAGTCATTAGAATTTTCAATGAATTCTTCGAAAGATAATGAGCCGTTTTACAATCGTCGAAATTGGCGCGGGCTGTAAATATGTAGAATCTCTTTGAGCGTAAGTTACTGTTGCATTCATTTTGTAACTGTATGTGGTAAACGGGGTTTGAAAAAATTTTTTTTAACAAAAAATGCAATCGACTTCACCACTCAAAAGTATGAAATAACTTGTTGAAGTCGGTACCATGATAGTTCAAAAGTAACTCCTATCAAAATATTGTTCTCATGGTACCGACTTCGACAAGTTATTTCATACTTTTGAGTGTTGAAGTCGGTTGCATTTTTTGTTAAACATTTTTTTTTCACCCTTTTCAGTGATCTTTGCTACTCACGGGATCAATTAATTGTCATTATGTGTTCTGCGATGTCTTCAACCGCGACAATAATATCATCAAGATACGCGTAGCACTTTTCAGTTATTGAAGTATAACTCGAAAACCGCTTGTCCGATTTTGATGAAATTTAAATGGGTGGTCCCATTTAAATTAGGTCATTTAGGTAAATTAGTCGAGGTATGCCTAGCACTTTTGAGTTATTGTGTTGTAACTCAAAAACCGCTTGTCTGATTTTGATGAATTTAAATGGGACTACCACGGAAGTATACTCTATCTAACAAAAAAAGAATCATCAAAATCGGTTCATAAACGACGAAGTTATCCGCGAACACACATAAAAAAAAAACGTATATACGGTCGAATTGAGTAACCTCCTTTTTGAAGTCGGTTAAAAAGGCCACGAAGGCTCAGATAAATGAACCAACCCCACGAAGGGCTCTGACTAAACGTCTTTTCTCACGTCTTCAGATCTAACACAGCAAAATTTTGTTACTCATTAGATCATTAATCTTTCATAATATTAATTGATATTTATTATGATTCACCTAAAAATAAATTAATATTGTGCATTTTCTGTAAAATATTGTGTTACAGGTGGTCTGAGTTCTAAGTGTGCAATACTATAGTGTAGTTAAGATGTAAATTGTATGATCATAAAAGTCTAGTGTTGGCTTGCCTGATTTTTATGCGATTTAACCCTCCTGAAAAATACTTGACGTCCTAGTCTTAGACCTACCGAATATACATAAAAAATCATAATGAAGAGACTGCTAATGAACGCACCGTGAGTTTTTTGTTTACACACTTTCATAATGGAAACTTCGACTTAGTACGAACCACGTGGAAGACCGCCCATAAGTGAATAACGCTGGATTGAAGGTGATTGTGGAAGCCGATCCGAGTCAGTCTACCCAGGAATTAGTGGATGGTTTAACATTACCCTGCCTACAATATTAAATCATTTGCATCAAATAAAAAAAAATAAAAACATGAAAAATGGGTGTCTCATGATTTCACTGATCTGCAGAAAGAAATGCGTGTTGAAACTTGTGTTGCCTTGTTGAATCGATACAGAAATGAAGGAATATTGGATCTAATTGTAATCTGTGACAAGAAGTGGATTCTTTACGATAACCGTAAGCGAAAAATGCATTGGCTGACCACCCAAGGTCAAACGCCTCAACAGTGCCTTAAAGCAAAGCTTACCAATAAAAAGGTAATGGTAACTGTTTGGTGGTCTCTTCATGGTGTTATTCACTATAGTTTTCTCAGGTCTTCAAATAATAACAACAGAAGTTCACTGTGCTGAACTTCGAACAATGATGGTGAAGCTGGCAGTGAAACAGGCCAGAGTCGTGAATCGATCTTCACCATTATTGCTCCATAATAATGCAAGACCTCACACTGCACGAGAAATTGTTCTAATAGCTCTAACAGGAGCTGCGGTTTGAAACCGTACGTCATCCTTCGTACTCACCAGATCTAGCTCCAATGGACTAGCATTTTTTTCGTGATTTGGTCAATTTTCGCTTATGTAACGCTTACGCGTTTGCAGCGTTTATGTACATTAAATAGGTCACACGATACCCTGGTAAGACTATGCTCAAATTAACGATTATGTCGAAGCGTTGGGCACATAACGGTCTGTTTCAAACACTTGTCTTGCAAGTGCATGATTGCGGGACCATGCCATACTGTTTTGAGTAGAAATATAGACGTTTCCACTCGGTGGAGCATTAATTCATTGCACAGGAAGCGCTAGTGAGGCAACGTTTCCACCTGCCTGCTCGATAAGCATAGATGGAACGGAGACGAGATAGCGTATATCCGTAGGAACGAGCTTGTCTAATCAAAGCGTGTGTAGCAGTGCTAACAAAACGGGTATGAAACATTGTAGGCATATTTTCAATGCTCGTTAACAATAGATCTCTAACGATTTTTTGAACTTGGTAAGTACGAGTATATCTTTCTGTTCTCGGCATTCAAAATCATATACCAGCTACTGAACAAACCATTTGAGTTATAAATTTATAATCTAAACTTGCGAGGCATTATTAGGATTCATGACGCCTTATTTGAATGAAACAGATTATCTATATGGGAATTTCAATAATAAAAAACATTAAAAAACTAATTAATTTCAACTATTTTTGAGTTTTATGGTAGCAAAAAACAAATAGACAGACAGACAGAAATGAAACAATCGATTTTTATACGTATCGAAATTTCTAATTGACCAAGGCGTTCTACTCACAATCATTTTTAAAGATTTCCTTAAATTTGCACATATATTTTGTCCATAACGACGAAAGACACAGGGAATATGTGTGCAGAATTAAGGAAGTATTGGAAAATTATTGCGAATGGTATATATCACACAATACACCGTATATTCTATAGAACAATATACCTAGTATGTGTTTTCGTCGTTTGCAAATCTACAACTGCCTAGCGTGAAAGAACTACCTTAATTGCATGTTCTGCCGTTTTAATTATCAACCTTCAAGCAGCCAACCCAAAGAGATAGGGATATGCTTGTCCGTCAGACTCCGTAAATATTTTGTAGATTTTCACTAAATTATAAAACTGACCAATCGTAGATTTAAATTGAGATCACTTAAAGTATTAATGATCAATTAGCGCATGTTTAGTTTGTATTGCCACTAGGTTAGTTACTCGATGTTCTCAACGAAATTCTACAGCAGCGTAAGATTCAATAAAAACATATTTTCAGGTATAACAGACTGGCTTAGAGCATTTAATGCTTAAAGCAGGCTGGCTCCCTACTGCAAAGAATTTTAATTAAGGCGTGTAGCCGTAATAAAATCAAAACAACGATCCAACTTTAATACGACTGGGTATTTAATGTCTAAATCAAAATTATGCAGACGTGACCAGCGCACCTTAAGCTTGTAGCTATAAATATACCTAGGTACTACTGAATAAAATGAACTTACTGTGAATTTTTCTTACAAGTTTTTATTACTTGCAATGCATGTAACTATGTTTGTTCGGATGGAATCTTGCAACTCTATTTGAAGTAGGTATCTTCAACCAAGTGAGCTGAAATTTTGTATGAGCGTTTAGTTTGGATGACAATGCATAATTAGTAGTATGACGTCATTTAAAGTCGTCACGTCTCTTTTAAAGTGTGCAAAGAAACGCGATGAAATGCATTCTGCTGTGAGGAAAAACCAATCTGATCATAAATTACTCAATGAATATAAGTTATATCGTAATATTTGTAACAATACCATTCAAAATGTTAAAAATGAATACGAGAAAAATGAACTCATCAAAAACAGAGGAAATAGCAAAAAGACGTGGGATACCCTTAAAAAAATCTGTAATATAAACACAAGCAAAACACCTTGTACTGAATTATTAAATAACGGCTCAAGTGATTCACTTAATATAATAAATAACTACTTTAGCTCAGTTGGTACCAACCTAGCGAACGTTATTTTAACTGATTTAGGAAAAACTGAAATTGAAATATCGTCAGATGTTAGATTTCCTGCCAGTATACACACTTCACCCAATTCTTTTTTCCTTTTCCCCACAGATAAAAATGAAGTGATAAATGTAATTGCATCACTTAAAACGAGATCTGCTTGTGGTCATGATCACATTAGTAATAACGTCTTGATAAGAGCCAAACATTTGCTAGCGGGTCCTATTGCTTATATATGTAATATGAGCTTTGCAAGTGGAATAGTACCAGACAGTTTCAAATTAGCAAATATAACACCTGTATTTAAAAATGGTGATTCGAAAATAGTATCAAACTATCGTCCTATCTCATTGCTTAGCTCTTTTTCAAAGATCCTGGAAAAACTTGTAAATGCTCGGTTTCTAAAGTATCTCGAATCGGCAAAACTGCTGTCGGAACAACAATTTGGCTTCAGATCCAAGAGATCAACGGAAGATGCAGTCGTGATGTTGAGTGATTATGTTGCTGGTAGGCTCGATGAAGGCACCAGATGTGTTGGTGTCTTCCTCGACCTTGCCAAAGCCTTTGACACCGTCTCACGACCACTACTTCTTAAAAAAATGGAACTCATGGGGGTCCGAGGAGTCCCACTAAAATGGTTTTCATCGTACCTTGCTAATCGAAAACAAAAAGTCTGTGTAAATGGATTGTCTAGTGACGTTATGGAAGTGAGGTATGGTGTTCCCCAAGGAAGTGTACTGGGTCCGACGCTTTTCTTAGTGTATATAAATGACCTATGTGCACTTAACCTTCATCGGGGCCGCATATTTACTTTTGCTGACGACACTGCAATTATTTTCAGTGGAGAGGACTGGGAGTCTGTTACCAAAAGTTGTCAAGATGGACTTAATGTAGTAGTAACTTGGTTAAAAAACAATCTATTAACCCTAAATGCGTCTAAGACCAAATTAATACCATTTAGCATTTCTCATAGGACTGCACCTGCCGAACCACTGATTGTAAAGGTACATCACTGCAAAGAAATTGGTAGTAATACTTGTGAGTGTGTTATTTTAGAGCCAGTAAACTCTTTGAAATACCTGGGCGTCATTATTGATCACAACCTTGCCTGGAAATCGCATATTAACTCTCTTTCAGGTAGAGTGAGAAAGCTCATGTTCATTTTTAAAAGGCTCAGAGCTGTTGCTGATCTTGATGTGTTAAGGCTAGTATATACTTCTCTTTGTCAGTCTATTTTAGGTTATTGCATTGTGGCATGGGGTGGTGCATACAAATCCTATCTTCTTAAGCTCGAACGCGCTCAACGTGCTGTGCTTAAGGTAGCCCATCGAAAATCATTTCAATACTCAACCAACAATCTTTATGCTGAATGTAAACACTTAAGAGTTAGACAACTATATATTGTATCTGTGATACTTAGGTTCCACAAAACTGCAGCACAGAAGCTCATTCTGTGCCGTAAACATACCAGATGGAGAGTGCCAACCAGGCAAACTGACTTTTACCGACGGTTTTATACTTGGGTGGCACCTTACTTATATACTAAAATCAACAGGCAGCTAAATATTGTACACCTTACCAGGAATAGGTGTGTTAAAACCATCAAGCAATGGTTATTGTCTAAAACATATGAAGAAAATGAGCAAATTTTACATATCGACACATAACACTAAGTTAGACTCCATTAAAATAGGAAGTAATTGAGACAAAATACAAGTTTTTTAAATTTACCCCTATTGATTGTATTTGTATGCATTAATAATAGTCATAAAAAACACATTTAATGTACGTATAGTTATATAATATGTACAACAAACACTTTTTTCTATTTAAGTAATTTACTCTTATATTAGTTTAAGTGTAAATATAACTGTTCACTTGCTTATATACTTTTAGGAAATTCTTTTTGTTTTTTCTTTTTCTTTTTTATCACAACGATGGACGTTAATAATAATTGTAAGCTACACTACTGCTACGTAATACACTGTGTACTCCCTTTAACAGTCTGTCTCAAGCTATTTTATAATAAGTCAACACACCACTTGTAACGCTCTTGGCTATTATCTATGTTTGTGTGAAACTGTTCTCCACAACACAGGGAATCCTAGTGTGGAGATCAGAATCCAAACCACTACTTAGTGTTACCAATTAGATTAGCACTTATTTTAAGATTGTTATTATATTATTTACCTTTGTGACCGTGGAAATAAAGTTATTCTTATTCTTATTCTTATTCTTATTCTTATTCTAAATTCAACATGTCGGATCACCCTTGGGTGATCGTGTGCTTGTGGACTAGCTATTTTTAATGCACTCCAATATGGATATGAAATGAATGGGCTTGATGAAAACTCAAGTGAGAACTCAATGAAAAATAAAGTGACGTCACTCTAAATTCAAAACATATATGGCGGATAAAGATATTGACTAAGTTTTTTATGCATCCCTAAATTTGGGTATCAAATGAAAGGATTTGCTGAGAATACGAATGCGAGACTCCATGGCTTCAATCCGTCTGAAATGTTGGTGTACTGGTTACAGTTTTTGGAGTCCTTTATTATGATATTGAAATCAAATTGTTCCAGTCTGTAGCATCGGTTGGTTAACTTTGACTTGTGTAATTTGTTGAGATAGGCGTCAACAGCATTGGTTTGCAGTCTGTCTAGGAGAAGGATAACTCGAAAATCAAACCAGAAACTGTGTTTCGTAAGGCACAATGAGCTTCAAGCTGAAATACAACACACTTAAGAACGAAGAATGCTGCCAATTATAATATGTGGGGCTTTCACAGTACCACAGTACACAGAATGCAGGGTAGTAATGTCGACCATGCCGTTAGATATGCTTAGGCTCTAAGCTCTTCGTTGCTGGTCAAGAATACGTAGTCTTAAGTAGAGTTAATGATTATAATGATTCTATAATGTTCTAATGATTTATCATTAGAAGGTTTCCTTATTAAAAAGCTAGACTGTTCGAAATTAACCGGAAAACGACCAACAATGATACGTTATATGTTGTATGTATTGCTTCCGGGCTGTTTGGCCGTGGTCTATGTGAAACTTGTATTCCAGATGTTTCGTCGATCACTGCGGTCGACATCTTCAGTGATTCAGGTCCGAGCGGCGACAAGAGCCTAGAACTCTCCTTCGCGGCGTCTTCTCTGATACTACCTTAGTATACAGTATATTACTTTTAGCGCATAATATAAAAGCTTGTCTTTAAGCAGGTTTTTTACATACATTTAGTTTTATTTATTTATTTAATGACTTTTATATTCCAACCAAGCAAATGTATTCAAGTCTTGTTTAAAACTCTTCTAAAAATATTTTCTTCTTAACCAACTGCTTTGTATTTTAAAGATTAAAATTGGTGGGCACCAAGGTGACATGGCTCCTGATCCATTATGATCATACCATAGTGTCAACCCTTTAATTAGCCACACCTGGGACCGCCAGCCTTCCTTTCAGGGGTTAAGAGTGATTATCCGCAACGTGGGCCGATTCCGGTTTTACTGGGCAAACTGATCGGACTTAGAAGTAGTATGAATTGTGAATTAATTATATATATAAATCACGTGTCACGGTGTTTGTGGTCGCACTCCTCCGAAAAAGCTCGACCGATTTTCGTAATTATTATTTCGTATATTTGGGAGATATGAGAGTAGGTTGTGAAGTTTTGTTCACGCTCTTACCCCCATTCAATAGCAGAACATCGCTTGTCGGGTCAGCTAGTAGGTATTCTGAAATCTTGTGGCATCATTATCGTTTGCACATAGCGGGATTGAGCACAAGGAATTACCTTCAAGTCCAGTGATTTTTCAACTAAGTTTGTCGACAACTCATGAAATAAAACAAAATGTAGGCTAAATGAGATGACCAACACGCATGCCATGCAAAGAGATTATCAATAAGCCACTCTATGGATGCATTGAATCAAAACTTTTGCAATAGTTTTCTATGTAATAGAATGTGTTCAGAAGTAAACTCTGTGGTTATGTGTAAAAAACAAGATTAGTTGCATCAAGAGGACATAATATACGCTACGTATTTCCCCCTGTAGACTCAATGGAATATAAACTACATAATTATAATAAATGGTCATAGTGACTTTAGCCTGCCCAAATGGCCAAAAGAAAAATAACTGATTCCTATTTGATTCAATAAAGTATTCAAGATTCAGTTGTTTTCCAAACATTTTAATAAGAATAAGACTTACTTAAGAATCTAATTGAGTGATTAGTTCGCTGAGAACCACATTTTTTTTTTTAAATAAGTTGAATTATTAACCTTTTTTTATTAATAATCACATTCAAACCTCCGCACTAGGATTCCCTGTATCGCGGGAGGGATAGACACACACAATCATACCACACAAACACCCGGGACAAACACCTACACTCATCGCACATATGTTTGCCCCTGTCGGGATTCGAACCCAGGGTCCCGAGAACACAGAAGTCATGTCAGTGACCACTGAGCCACGGCGACCGTCATAATTATTAAACAGCAGGGATATTGAACTGGAAAAAAATAGCAAATCTTTGGTATGGTGCTGGAGTGCAGAAGTGCTTCCCACTAAACGCCTGGTTAGTCCAAGTTCGAAAAATGGTCACCAAACATACGGTTACCACAGAAAGCTGTCCTGCACTAATTAAAACTTCCCTAAAATGATGATTACTTTACTAAATTAGTTAAGGGTTAGGTTAATTAAGGGCGAAAAACCACATTAAGCTAACAGCTTATACTCACTAACTAGAAGCAACAAAACTCGAAGATTGTTAAACGACACATGCTAAATATAAGATAGCAGGGAGCCAAAACGAAGAAAAAATTAAAGGGTATAAATACCATAACATATAAGCGTGCTTACAGGATCGTTTGCTCATTTCCATGAACTCGTTTAGGTACATAATACTTTTATTATGTAGGCCGTTTACCATCAATCAACAAGGATAGGTAAAAATGTGAAATACCTTTTAGTTAATGACATAAACGTATCGCATAGTAGGTATATAGGTTTCTTTTGAATTATTGTGTGTAAAAGCCTTCGATCAAAGCATAGTTGATCGAGGATAAAAGCTATAATGCTTTTGACTTATTGTGTGTGAGGATAAATAAATGGAAGTAGCTTTAGCAGATAGTGGTGGTGATTCTAACGTAACAATCTCCATCTAATAATGATTATTTTATTGGTTTTACCGGGCCGATGACGATTTTTTATTTTATAGCATCACAAATGTGCGATGTTTGATGAAACTTATAATTATTTCTAAATCGATAATTACATAACCAATATTGCAATTTACCTGTAAAATTATTATTGAAATCATCTGAGTTTGAAGTGTTCGTAACTTTGCTAGTAAAGGTTAGTAGGTATATGATATTCATAATAAACTGGCATTTTAGTTTATACCTAGCTTAAGAACTATAATAATAAAAGCGGGAGTTGGGCTACTTCTCCGTGGAATATTTTCAATATGTTTTGGAAAATAAAGATAAAAATGAAGTTATTTTATTAAATGTTGTATGGGACTAATTCAAACTATGCTTATATTATGTTATACATATATAAAAGCCTTTGAGTCAAAAAAGAAAATATTGTTTTAAATAATAAGTATATAAACTACAAAAATCTGATGCCAAATTTTTATATATATAATCCTACTGCACGTGTGTATGTGACTGAACTCCTCCTAAACGGCTGCACCGATTTGAATTATTTTTTTGTATGCATTTGGGTAGCGCTCTGGATGGTTTAGATTCACATATCAGCCCGGCAGATATGTGATATGATATATATATATATATACAGATATGATCTCGTTTTGACCACTATCTCATTTGATGGTCAGTGACGATGTGGTCGTAGATGTTATAACGCTAGACCTAGAATGCTCACTGGCTCTCAAGGACTGCTGCCTGAACACACTTACACTTCATATATTTTGTTTTCATTGATCACGTGATATATCGCTTTGCAGTGGCGATGCCATACATTCTACATGTTTTTTCTCGGCGTTAAAGCTTGTAGAAGAAAAATTAACTCACCTTCTTCATAAATGACATAACGTTCGAAGGCAGCATGGTGGCGGTTTATCTTTAGACTTGGCACTTCCCAATCACATCATCACAGTACACTGAGCACGTAAACACTGCACTGGAACGAGTAGCTGGCACAAATTTAGTCCGGTATCAGCACAGTGCCGCGGAAACACGACATGTTCATCACTACTGACGTGAGATATATACTGCACTTGCCAAACAGAAACTACCTGAAACAATGAAAAACACTGTAAATAAACCTGGCTATTTACACACCAAGCGTTGAATAAATTACTGAATATAATCCTTGGAGGATCTCCGAGAGATGAATAATGGGTAGATAAAATAGTATTGACTAGTACGCGAGTCCCCAGCCGCCACGGCCGAGACGCGGGGAGAGAATGAGGCTGTGCTCGTAAGTACTGGCATTCAACAGGTATAATATATATATCTTACTCGCTTTTATCCTTATTTAGGGCGCTTACCTACGTAGAAACCAGAAGAAAGTAGCGTCAGATTCTAGAATAAATAGTAGGGTGGCAGTACTTGCGTACCGACCTGACATTCAGTATGAATATTATTTTACTACTAGTAGCGCCCCGCGGTTCCACCCGCTTGGATTACGGTTTTGCCCCTTCATCAATTATTCCACGGGAATCATAAGTTTTACCGGGATAAAAAGTAGCCTATGTGCTATTCCAGATTATAATCTATCTCTGTGCCAAATTTCATCTGGATCCGTTGAGCCGTTCTGGCGTGATTTAGTAACAAACATCCATCCATCCAAACTTTGACATTTATAATATTAGTGGGATGGGATACCTACTGTGCATTAGTGTTATGAAATATCTGTACTGGTAGTACAGTATAAGACAGTATGTTTTGGTTTTTCTTTAAAATTTCATGTACGTTTTGCCGTAGACTTGTTTATTTGTTCATATTAGCTTCTAACTGTTGTGTATCCAAATATAAAAAATGAATGTCACATTGACAGGTCTAGGTCGTTGACAGACAGGACATTCTCCCCCCAAAAACGACGGATACCTTTTTTGTAGTGATTTCAAGACATGTGCTCAAGGTGGTAAAATAAAGGATATCAAGAAAGTAATATTAGTTTTAATACATAATACTAACAGGAGGATTTGATTTTCGCCACAATGGTTTTGTGTAGGTGTGTTCTGCAATAAGTACATTAATCAAAATTGTACATTGAAAAAAGGACTTACTTAATCCTGGTGATTCTGGTCAGGATGATGGGACAAACTATTCAAATTATTGCATTGTTGCAGTCGCAACTGATTGTGCGAATGCCAGGTGACAGAGTTATCTTCTTCAGCATTATCACATGAATGTTATAAATGCGAAAGCTTTTGTTTCTTAAGTTACCTCTTCACGCCTCAATATTTTTTTCAGAGATGTAAACATCGAAATACTTACTTCATAATAATAATTATAAACCAGGTAAACGTTCATTTATGATGGTCTATAATGGTTGACAGTTAAATACTAATATGAGAATTGATACAGGCATAAAAGTGTAACGAGTGTTGACTTTAAGTTGTTTCTCGAACAAAGCCGTCTTGGCGTCTACGGGCAAATTACGTAAATATTTTGCCGGGACATTGAGCGCGATATTAAATTGCTCGGGTAAGTCGATTCTAGGCGACTATCTCGCGCGACCGCTTCGCCGGATCGGGTAATTGGAACGGTCTTAGTCCAAGGCAAATGGACTTAAATAGGTATATAGTATTATAGGCCTAAATAAAAGCTTAGCTGAGCTAGAATAGTGATACTATCCATACTCAATGTATTTTAGGATCAAAAGCGTAGTAGTGAACGTGTAGGTATTCATGTATACGTACTAGAAAAACAGCCAGACTTCTTCAGCGGAGAAAACTATCAAATATAGAAAAAGGTGCTGAAAAATATTCTTAAGTAATATTATTATTAAAACTCACCATCATTATTACTTAACGCTGTTTATACGGGGTATAACGTGACACTTACACGTACTCAGTGCGAGACGGGAAGTTACATCGCAAGATCGTGATGAAGGCTTCCGGAAGAAGCCGTAATTTTCGATCGTGCTATCGACTACGTGTAAGTTTCATAGTTACCCGTGTAAACAGGGTAAATTTTAAACAAATTATTTAGGTCGCAAAGTATCCCGAATTGAAATAGCCAACTAAGCGCAGTTATAAATAATTGTGTGTCTTTATATATCTAGGGAATTTGGTTTCACCATTTCCACCTTAATTTATTTGATCTATTATACATAAACCATTTAATATAAAATCACCTCATATAACGAAGATCCTGTAACCTGTAATTATCCTGTATCCAGTATTTACAGATACGGGAGAAGGAGCTCACACACTGAGATAATTTTACTGATTTGTTTCTTTCGACAAATAATTTTACATCATAAGATTCTGCCACCGTAATATAAGAAACATTATACCCAAGGATTTTGAATATCATATTTGTATACAAAATCTTTTCTTTTCCTTGTCCGATACAATAAGATTATTAGATATCCGCACTTGGCCAATAATATGTGTTATAGTTATTCCCACAACATACCTACACACAAAAAATTAAAGAAAACTGACGTCTCGTCTAAATAATTATAAATGAATATTTAACTGAGATTAGTTTATCTGTTTTTGTGGCCCTTCTGATTTACGTAAATGTTTGCCGTTTTTAAGCGACTTCCGGAAAAGGAGGTTTCTGATTTGGTTGAATTTTTCATTTGTTAATGTTTTATGGATTTTTTTCGCTTACAAAAATAAGTTTATTAGATGCAACGAATAAAAAAAATATTACCAAAAAATGGAAGCGACTTCAACACTCAAAAGTATAAATATAATATAATAGGTAGTGACGATTCACTACCTATTAGATTATGTTTTATATAGCTTATATATATATAATATACATAGCGTTTTTCAGCGCCATGCAAATATATAACTAGCTGCGCCCCGCGGTGAAATGGTATTGACGGTTTTTGTTTCTTCCCGTTATCCCACGGGAACAGTCCATATTTTCCAGAGTAGGTATAAGCTATCCTCATTCCAAATTTCATGCAAATCAGTTCAGCCATTTCAGCGTGAAGGACTACCAAACATACAAACGGCAACTTTTCGCCTTTATAATATCAGTGTATTTATGTGTATTAGTGTGATTGCTGACACAAATTGGATGCCGTTCTTCTATAATATTTATGTAGGTAACCCCCAAATAAATATATACTATTAGAGCCCCGCGGTTTCACCCGCGTGAATTACGGTTTCCCGCTACATCAGTTATCCCTGGGAATCATACATTTTACCGAGTTAAAAAGTAGCCTATGTACCTACTATTTCAGACTATAATCTATATCTGTGCCAAATATTATCCAGATCCGTTCAGCCGTTCTGTGATCAGTGATCGAGTAACAAACATACATCCAAACTTTAACATTTATGACATTAGTGGGATGTATATATCAAAGTTCATTATTTTGTGTAATCACATACATAATAAAAACGAAATATATTTCAACGTAATTTATTTATTCACCATTTCATCAAACTTAATTTTTGTAAGGTATTACAACAAACCATAGGGAAATGTTATACTTGTATAAACTAAATGAATATCTAAACAGATTGGGTTACTACGGACCCTTATCTCGTGTGATCATGTTAAACGTATATGCAGCCGTGGTGGCATGGCACTTTTACACGCTACTCAAGGTACTGTTTGAACAAACTTATTATTTACTAGTCTTATTTTAATTCTATGCATTATTTTATGCGTGAAATTAATTGGCTTCATACGAGTAAGTGAATGATAAGGAGGAAAAACCTTGATCGCGACATCTTGCTTGCCGCTTAGGCGCAAGCCAGACAGAAGATAATTAAGACGTGGATGGGACGGAAACTTGGCGCCCCTTCAATTTATTTAAGTATTTAGAACGTTTTGCAAGTCATAAGGTACATTTTTACTCGTATGCGATTCGTCCTCGCTTTGCGACTCTTCTTTCTGTTTGTACCTTGTTAATAAGTAGCTGTGTACCTACTTACAACATATTGCACCTTAGGCAAGGATAGATTGTTCAGATTAGCACGAATCAAGGTCACAATCGCCAAACAATCTTTACATAAAATCGTATTTGTATCAGTATCTATGGAATTCATAAAAATATTATATAGAAACAAATAGATTTGAGAGTAAAAACTAACACATTATTTCGGACATATTACTGTTTTACATCAATATGCAATTGAGCATTCATTGACATACGTAGTAATGGGAACTTTAAAAATGTTGAACCATATGGTTTAGACATTTGAACATTTACGAAGGCAAATAATGCCTTTATTTCGATAATAACTAACAACTAAAAGGTAGATACAATACCGGATCGCAGCAAGTGGAAAGCTGTGATCTCTGCGTACCCCTCCAGGAAACAGGCGTAAGATTATTTTTTTAGATACAAGCTTTGATTTTATCCAGCAAACTTTGTCACACATTGGTACAGCAGTAAGTACAATCAAAGTTTATGATTCATAGTTCAGGCATCAATGGATCAACAACGTAGTAACTAAATTGTTGTATTTTTTAAGAACAATACGTGTACTTTTTGCCACTCGTATTTAAACATACTTATCATAAATTCAACAATTTGTGAAAGGGCGGATCCAGATTTGAACAGGGAGGGGTTATATAGTCTAGAAGACAGGTGTCAGTAAAGGAGTTCCAAGAAATCATTTGTTTGCAGTGGCATAGACATAGAAAGAATATTTTTTCTATCATACATTTTTTGTCGGGCATGTTTTGTCTAAGGATTCAATCCTATAACTAGAGGATGGACCCCAGGGTGGGTCATGATATGACCTATCACCCTCCCCCTGGAACCTTGAACTTGTTTGTTTTAGCCACCAGTTGCCTTAATTACGGATCACAAACCCCAGGTGTGCCATAGAACAACGGATAAAAAAGTCAAGGTGCTTGACACAGCACTATATCAAAAATGAAATCGTGTGCGATATTCATTGGCATAAATAGCTATTAACTTAAGAGTAGCATACACAGGTAATTATTAATATATCCCAAATATTAAGTTTAAGTAGGTAACATTTTTTGAGTAAGACAATATTTGGAGTAAGTTTAATATAATAAAATTATTTAAATGTACTTAAAGTTATTCAAATCTAGAATAGATCTGAAGCGTTTGTGGAGCTTGGCTATTTATCTCTACCATATCAGAGGATATGTCTATATATTGTCTTCACCCACAGAATGTATACCCCGAGAGATATGATGCTGAACAAGACAATTTTACCAAACAGGAAACAAAGTACTAATAAGGTAATATAATTACTTGTTCACGATGCTTAAACAATATTAAAAAACATAATACTTCCCCCAGGCCTATTGGAATAAAATAATATCAGAAATTGAGAAACGTTTTATTTGCATAGTGCCATTTCTTAAAATAATAATATTAATATTCTTAAAATAAAATGCAATAAGCAATAGTGCTCGTGGTATATTTCAGATGTCTACCAAGAGATCTATTATTTCCAGCACCTGGGTCAAGAAGTATGGTATGATAACAATGACATAGGTACTTACAATGTTAATAATAAAGGTAATCATTCTACAACCAACAGTCTGTTTTAAATTAATGCATTAATGCATTTTCAATGTCCACAGAATATATTTATTAAATGAAATTAATGGTTATTAGCGGGATCTTCTTGTTCTGCATTATATCACGAGGATATGGTTTCAAGTCAGTACTTTGATGGATAAATTCTATTTTTTTAAACTACCATTCATCAGATGGCATTAAGACGCCAGTTCCATCTGTTACTGCAAAACAGTCAAATTAGACTAAGTCAGTGGGTCGTTTTAAAACTGCTGGAAAGCTAGCTTTGCATAACCCCATGAGCCCCAGGATTATACGTAATATACATACCAGTATATATCCTTCTTCCTTAAAGGAGGGTTATTGCCATGACAATGGAGAATCTTTGAAACCACTAGAGTTAATTACGCATCTTTCAAAAGCAATATTTCAAGACATTAGTAAAATAATAGTAACTAATATAATCCGTAATTTAGAAGTAACTGATATGTTGAATATTTAACATGTGTTTCCAGAAATTATCTACCTAGTTATCCTACAAGTACCATAAGCATATTTTATTATAATAAAAAGTTTTTGTACACACGTATGTTATTTTTAAAGTAACCATGTGAGTGTATAATCACAATTTCAATTATGTGTTAGTAATATCCTCATGTACATAACATTTATATGGAAATGTTTACATTTATTCATATCACCCATATATTATTAACAAATAACACATAATTGAGTGATGCTACTTGGCTTCAATATATATATATGATTTGTTTAAACCAGTACATTTTTGTCACACCAGTTTGCAGTTATGAATCAAATTACACTTGTTTCCTTCGATCAAGAATACATCGAAGCTTGTTTCTCTAATTCAAAGCATGTCAAGACTGTCCTTTGGTGTGAAAACAAGTTAATTTACACTCTAGTCTTCATTATTCAGTATAAACTAATAGACACTCAGTCTGGTGATTATCTTCTGTTAGTCTATTGTTCCCAATAGCAGGAATATAAGCTAAAAGGTAAACAAATTTTCATTGATAGGGTACAAGAAAACCTTAAACATGTTTATAATTTAATTGCAATATTTCTTACTAATTATTCAATATTAAAGTATAATATTAGCATATTACAGTGTCTATAAAAGTACACAGTCATTTCAAAGTATTAGTTTTAGTTAAATATCCCGATCCAAAGTACTTAGTATGTATTTATCAGCAATGTTAGATGTACATCAAGACCATTGCAAGGGAACCCCATAGAACTTATTTTAATGTATTGTATATATATTTATATATAAATGTTGTGTATGTATACATACCACAAACTTATTTATTAGGAAACACAATGATTGTCCATGATCCATATTAGGTAATTGCTTTAACCCTTTTTTTAATAGCAGCAGAATGAAAAAGGATTTTTTTATACCGCTACATGATATGTCCCTACACAATGTTTACAAGTGTGGAAAGCATATTCAAAGACTGAAACAATTTATGGGGCCCAGTCCTGCTTTTCATCTTTAAATATATCACAAACTATTACACTAAACATTATTGTGTGTCAAACATTATTGATTAATTTCAAATTAGACCCATGCCAGTCACTAAGAAAATAACTACAATTGTCTATTTAAGACTGAAATCAGCGGGGAAGTCTTCATGTCTTGATACAAAAGGTTAGTGAAGCTCAAGTAGACGAAACATCAAGATTATAATATACCTAATTTTTATAAATGTATAACTAATATAGTTTTTGAATCAGTGGAACCATCACTATCACATCATTTGGTACATTTTTGTGAGCACTCAATTTTCATGAAATTTGAATGATTGCAGCTGTATTTGCATCTAAGAAATAAAATAAAAAAAAATACCATTAAATGGAACCAACTTCAACACTTAAAAGTGTGAAATAACTTGTTGAAGTTGGTACAAGTTATTTAACAGTTTAGAATGTTGAAGTCGGTTCCATGTTTTTTCATCCTTTTTACTGACATTTGCTACTTACTGTATCAATTATTGTGTATGTACATCAATCTCTTTACCCACAATTAGGAAGTTGTCCAAGTAGAGGTTACACTTTTCAGTTATTGGAGTCAAACTCAAAAACACGTTGCTAGATATGTCTGTAGCACAACATTTCAGAATGTAAAATATAGAAGAGGAACCCAGTCAATTCAGATCACATGGAAACATGACCAAATGTGCCACTTTCTATGTAAGTAGTATTATATATCATTCTGTATTGAAAAGCATCCCTAGGGTTGCATAAGGAAAATTGCACACTCAAATTTTGGTTTCCCCATATTAAACTACATATACAATAATAAAGTAAAACAATGTAAGTACACTCAGCAAAGACATGTTATTATTGGAAAGCATCAATCAAATAAATAACTAATGTAAGTAGGTATCTCTTAAATGGTTTGAGATAACAGTCCACCAGTGTCTTTTGTCCCTATCTATTACATTCTACAATTGAGATAATATATATAACAAGTTTACACCAACTATAAAAATACACAGCTCCTCTGTACATTAAACTTAGGTTCACCATTCTGCATCACCATTAGCCTTTTGAAACACAAAATCTTTGCCGGCTAAGTTCATGATGCCATCTTTAAGGTAAAACTTCCACTTGTTACGACTGCGGGTAATTTTGTCATATTGGCAAACAACAACATTGTCAGTATCAAACATGTCTCCAGGATCGTCATCCGAGACATCATCACCAGAGTTCAGAGGTTCTTCTTCTGCTCCACCACTTTCATCTCTTTCCTCCTCTTCTTCCTCAGCCCGCTCTTCTGCAGACTCTTCTTCATCATCATCATCTCCAGCCGCTTCATCTGACCCATCACCTACATTGGAGCCTTCATCATCTGATGAGTCTAGTGCTCCATCTAATGAGAAAGGAGCTGCACCACTACGCCCACCACCACCACCGCCATTAAAATTATTCTGTTGCCCAGCAAGTGCAGAGTTTATATGTTGTTGTAAAAGTGTTGCAGCTAATGGTTGGGGCAGACCTAGTGTTGCATTAATAATGGGACCTGTCAGAACTTGGTGGAGTTTATTACCATTTAAAGCAGAAGCAGGAATCTGTATAGTAAAGCATCTTGGCTGTGATCCAGGGACACCAGGTTGGGCAGGTAATGTTAGTTGTACAGGCACTTTGTTACTAGGATCTAAAACATGATGATGACCAGGATGTGTACCAGCTATATTTGAGGACTGTCCATGTTCTACATTGGAGTTTTGACTGGACCCTTGCGCCATATGAGTCTGCTTGGGTATAGCATTACTACCATTGGCTTTCTGGAAGTTCTGTAAGACTGGAGGCGGTACCATGGGCGGTTCGGGCTGCGGTGGGTCCATGGCTCCGCTCGCCTGCAGTTTATTCTTCCATAGTTGCTTGAGCTCCTGCAGTACCTGCTCGTCAACGCCATCGTCCAGAAACATATCCCGCACTCCGGCTATAACATCGTCGACCACTGTGTTATACAGTTTCAAAACTGTCAACTGACTCATCGTCATTTTGAATAGTTATTCGTGCCCAAGTCGATAGTGACAAAAGTCGATACACCTGTTCGATTCTACTTAACGCTTTCCTGGGATATCACCACGGTGATTAAAGCGTTCAATAGTATAATGTTTTCACATTTCCTCCATTTACTGTTCAATGTCAAAATTACACTCATAGAACTGGCACGTCCAATCGCGATTAGCGATAAAGGTGACCAAGTTATTTATCGGGTTTTACAAGCAAATCACGTAAAAAAATAGTTCACGTCCACCCCATAGCGACGTGAACTCCGTAAACTAAGTTGGTAGCGAAGTAGTTAGAGCTAAGTACACAATTGAAAATTTTGACAATTCTAATAAAACATAACCTTTTATGTGAGATTTGCGACTTTACGTTTCCATAAAGTCGAGACAGACTAAAACATTGTCTATGATTCGAACGGAATGTATATACGCATGCGCGTTTTGCTGGCAAGCATGCGCGTTGCGCGATAGATTAAATTTACGTGTCGCGTTTTGCGAACTCAAGTTTTGCCACGCCCGCCAGCATCGATAATATTCTATCGGTCTAAAGAGTTCCTATTAGATAGTTAACTAGGATATAAAGCGCTGCGATCTGATAATTTTATTGACGAAACTGTTGGCTTTATTTAGCAACTATCGCTGCAACTTAACATTCTATAAAGTATATCGAATACTAAATATTAGAAAAATATATAAACTAACATTGTCCTCGTCTTTGAGAGAGTAATACACATATTTCAAGAAAAAAATGTGAAAAAAAGGTTTAGTCGATTCACCTCCCAACGATCAAAATAAAGGCTGCCTGGATATCCAGCCCCCAGGATATCATCTTCTGTACCAAAATTCATCAAAATATTTGATGAATTTGATTGTGCTATTTACGCGTGAAAACGTAACAAGCAAATTCTATTTCGCATTTATTATATTAGGTAGGCACCTAGCCAAGACGAAGATCTGTGTTTTATTATTTTATTTTTCGTATAAAGATCGTTTCTGTGGTAATAATAATTATAAAACGCTTCGATATAAAGCCAACTTTTGAGTAACACCTTATTTTTATTACACGTATATAATCATTTTAGGCGCACCATCTTATGAGTCAATCTTTGATCACTACGAGTTTGAACGTGCCTTTATAATAAAGTCTCTCAAAACTTAATTTAAATTGTAGATTATCTTAATGAGTTTCAAAGTAATTGTAGGCCCTGTAAGTAGCACTGTACGCTATCAAACTCTAATAATCTTTGTAGATTTTTTCCCCTATGAGATCATGATCCTTGGCTCTGTATGGAAAACGTTATCCACCCTTATGATACTTGGGTTGTCATAACATGTACATCAAGCTGGTATTTATCTTTAAATTTTACGACCACACAGGCCCAAAGACCCGATTATAAGTATCCTGTGTGAAGGTCGGCGCACATACTTAAATGAACTTCAGATAATCGTAAAATCCAATAGATTTAAAAGTAATCGAGTAGATTAATATCAAACTACGGTATGTCCACTGTACCCGAAAAATTAAGTTGTTTTATGAAAGATGGAGGCAAACTTCCTACAAACGTCAGGTTTCTTCAAAATCTAATACTTCCACGTTTTTAGTATGAAAAAACACTAACCAAAAACCGCGTTTCGTTTCAAAAGCTAGATTTTTTTGTTTCCCTGAGTTCGCTCCATAGTAGCAGTCATTGACAGGTCTGATCAAAGTCAGGTAAGTCCAACAATAAATTTTTTCAAAGTCCAATATATCCACCGATTCACTGACTTCAAAACGTGGTATGTTCATTTTATTTTTAACGGTAGATTTTTGTAGCAAATTGTTTTAAAAAAGTGCTGCCAGTGATAAAAAATTGACACACACAGCGAAATAAAGCTACAGTTCTAGGTTAATACAGTATGACCACGAAAAATCGTCTATATCTCATTTTCACTCATCAAAGACATACCGGAGTTTAATATTATTCAACTCAATCGTGCTTTCATCCTTTATTCGGACTCTGCAATACCCTAAAATATACAGTAACTTACTAATTTCCTTTTTCATCCTGCATTACCGGGGTCAATACCTAAGTTTTCTAAAATAAATTAATCTAAGACAAAAACATTACCCAGTAAATTTCTACGAATTCCTTATTTTTGCAATCAGTCACAGCAACGCGTTCACCAACATTACCATTCTTCGCAATAACAATACGTAGTTGTTTACGGATTATAGCCAAACAGATTTGATTACCACGGTACTATTTTTTTTCCTAGTATAGTACGCATACAAATGCATCCCATAAATATATTATAATCTAGCCTAAAAAAGCTAATAAGTACCTAATTTACTTAACTTGCTAAATTTACTGTATTAAGAATGTGTCCATTAACACTTTTCTTATTGTCTCTATTTAAGGGGGAGACACTTTGTTCATGTGTTCTCTATGAGCAGCATTTTAACCACATTACACTAGCACACTGTCACTGAACACTACACTAATTTGAACGGTTTTGTTCTTTTGAGTCTTCTCACTAGATCGGTCTGGTCAAGGAGCATAACTGCCTCAACATTAATACGGATGATGAAGTCTTTGTTGGTGAGCTTCTGCATAGTTTTTAATCACTTTGTCAACGAACTCTATTTTAAGGTCCCGGTGGAGGTCGATGTTTCTTATGTACCAAGGTGCGTTTACTATGAACTTATTACTAAACTAACTTATTCATAGTACCACGGTACTATGAACTTATTTTTTTTAATACTGTACCTAGCCAAATTTAATGAAATAGTCCGGTCAATTTAGACCAAAAAATGAGAGTGAAGTTACATAAAGTCCCAACAAGCTGAATTTCAGTGAAATTGTTCAAAATATAATTATAAACAATGTCTAGAAGTTCCCCATTATTCCCCTGTAAGGAAAAAATTTAATTCAAGGTCAAATGTCAAAAAAATGAGTTTTTCGCGATTTTCAGCAAAACGGTAAGTTTTATCATAAAAGTACCTCAAACAAAAATTGTAGATCATAAAATTATCTATAAAAAATGTATCAATACTTTTTTTCTTACGAGCCACCGTTTCTGAGATATAACTATTCAAAAAGTTATAAAAGTTGTTATCGTCATAATATGCATAAATAAATAAAATAAATCAAAATAATAATCATAAATCATGATGTATAGACAATTATGCCTTAGAAAGTGACGCCATCTGACGAAAACACGGCTTACTAGTAGTTGTCAATGTGTGTGTTTGTAACAACACTCACACATTAGTACTGCGTATTTATGCCTACCTACATAGATATTAAATCTGCAAAAATTATGATCGGCTGCACTTCCCACGTTTGCTAAAAATATTGCTCCTAACTCATGTTTGTTTGTTTGTTTGTTTTTTCAACTCAACGAGAAGTTATTACCAACGGCATCCGCTTTCTTCTTTCTATGTACGGAGCTCCTAAAAAAACTACCTGTTTAGATAAGCATCGATATGCATGTTTCGTTAAAAATACTAAAAATAAAAAACAAGTTCAATTAGCTTGTCTTCCTCCAACCTCAGTTGCTGCTCACCAACATCTTTTTCGAGTATATTACCAAGTTCAAGTGTGGCTTGGTTATCAGCTAGACCCTACAGACTGGGGTTGGAAGTTGGTCAACAATATATTAGAGCCAGTTCAAACTTTACTTCCACCTGCGCCGGAAAAACGGCTGAACACTATTTTTTGCAACTGCAAAAAGGGATGCAGTGCTAAATGTGGTTGCAAAAAAGTCGGACTGTCTTGTTCTTTGGCATGCACAAATTGTCAAGGCCAGTCGTGCTCTAATATTGAATCACAAACAATGGAGGATTCGTTTGACTCCGACGAAGTATCATGCGATACATCGCTATTGACGCAATTTACTTGCATCCAAAATGAAGATGAAGAAGAAGCAGGAGAAGAAGAACAAGAAGAAGATCAAGAAGAAGAACAAGAATTTGAAACTTACGAATAAGACGAATAAACTTCAACACTTTTTTTTCATTTACATCGCTTTTATCTTTCCCAATCTTTGAAAATTTCCGTTATTTTGCAATAGTTTTACATTAAACAGGATCACAACTGACCCGTGGAGTAGGCCTACAGGGGAAACCACGTTAAATAAAACGCGCTAAGTACACTACCTCTTAGGTGGCGTGGAAACGTGTGCATATTATGACGATAACAACTTTTATAACTTTTTGAATAGTTATATCTCAGAAACGGTGGCTCGTAAGAAAAAAGTATTGATACATTTTTTATAGATAATTTTATGATCTACAATTTTTGTTTGAGGTACTTTTATGATAAAACTTACCGTTTTGCTGAAAATCGCGAATAACTCATTTTTTTTACCTTTGACCTTGAATTAAATTTTATCCTTACAGGGGAATGATGGGGAACTTCTAGACATTGTTTATAATTATGTTTTGAACAACTTCACAGAAATTCAGCTTGTTGGGACTTTATGTAACTTCGAATGTCTAAATTGACCGGACTAAAACGTCAAATCACTCATCAATCAAACATCCCCGCCTGTATCACAGACTATTTAGGCCTGTATCAACGATGCCCTCGTAGTTGGACGAGAAGGAACGTACCACGCCGCTGGTATAAAACGAACGAGGCATTGAGGCAACGAGGTACTGCACAGAATATATTACAAGATATCGATAACATCGAAATAATAAGTACTGTACAACTGGAACGTGCACTGTGCTGAAAAAACGAGCCAATAGTTACCACGGAGTCAGTTTGTCCCACTTTATTAGATGTTCACAGTATGACCATAATTTGAGCAACTAATGAGACATCTGTGGAGTCATTAACCATATGACGTACATAATATCTTAATCACGTATTTTTATTTACTTTTATATATTAAGGTAGGGTTTAAGCGGACGAAACTAAGATTTAGATGTAAATTAAAAAAAACATTTCCGTATATGTTGCATTTTTAATAACAATTGGGTTTATTATATATCATCATCATCTCAGCCTTAGGACATCCACTGCTGGACATATGCCTTCCCCATTGATTTCCACAAGGACCGGTTGGAAGCGGCCCGCATCCAGGCCTGCGATCTTAGTCAGGTCGTCTGTCCACCTGGTCGGTGGCCGTCCTATGCTGCGCTTGCCAGTCCGTGGTCTCCATTCGAGAACCTTTCGGCCCCAACGGCCATCGGTTCTTCGAACTATATGCCCTGCCCATTGTCACTTCAACTTGCTGATCCGCTGGGCTATATCGGTGACTTTTGTTCTTCTACGGATCTCCTCATTTCTGATTCGATCATGTAGAGAAACTCCGAGCATAGCCCTCTCCATAGCTCGTTGTGCGACTCTGAGCCTGTTCAGAAGGCCCATAGTCAGAGACCACGTTTCAGTTCCGTAAGTCATCATTGGTAACACACATTGTTCGAAGACCCTCGTTTTCAGGCATTGCGGTATTTTGGACGAGAAGACGTCTCGGAGCTCTCCGAACGCTGCCCAGCCGAGTTGGATTCGACGATATAAATAATAATAAATATTATTGTTATTAATTATTATATATAAATAGGAACTATTTCTTATATACTTAAGTACTTATATTCCTATTTATACATTTTGTTTACCCATATCGACACGCACAATCACGGCACACAAATACCCAAGATCCGGGACAAACAGCTACACTCATCGCACAAATGTTTACCCCTGCCGGGATTCGAACCCAGGGTCCCGGAGACGCAGAAGTCATGTCACTGACACTAACCACTGTGCCATGGTGACCGTTATTATATTCACATATTAAGAAAGAAAGAAAGAAAACATATTTATTTCTGACAAAAGGCAACACTACAATACACATACATACATAGACACTTAAACCTACAGACCCCTAAAATTAAAACAACGTTAAAGTAGGGTATTGCAGTGATCGGAGGACTCCGCCCAGCACGCACTGGAGGCTTGTCCGGGAGGAGCCGAGCCGCGTCGAGCTTTGGTCGCGGCTCTGGGAGGCACTGACCTCTCCTTGCCGGTCGTCTTAGCCAAGATGGTCGGTGACGAGAGGTCGTGGGAGGCGGTCGCCTCCTTCTGTGAAACGGTGATGTCACAGAGGGAGGCCGCGGAGCGGGAGAGAGAAATGATCCTCTTTCTCTCCCGCTTCGGCGAGCGCGGACACGGAGGCGGGCTGATCGGACCCGTACTCCGTCTCCGCTTAGAGGGCCGGGGGTGCTAGATGCGGGGGCGTCTGGCACCCCCCAAGTATGAGCCCTCCGAGGTGGCGATGCCCTCGATGTGTTCACGAAGGCATCGTGCACGAGGGGTGAGGGAGGAATCCCTCCCCGAGGTGGGCCCGTCGCAAGGCGGGCAGCGGCGTCGACGGGGGCGATAGTGCGGAAGCGGAACCGTGCCCCCCGTCACTTGCCGACGACGGAGGAACACCCCGGGGTTTTAGTGGGTACACTCGCCACTCTGGCGGGGACTCCCACATAACCACCGTGCCTCCCCCGGCCGGTCGTATCCATAAAGGATTTCCCCGGGTCAAAAAAAAAAAAATGGTATTGCAGTGATGCGCGATGCCAAAAATGAGTCCCTACTCAGCATATGCGAGGGTTTGACAACCTTCGCGCTGTTTTTCAGTAGGAACTCATCAACTGGCATCAAGAACGCACGAGTGACATATTACAAATAAAAAATCATATAAGCTTATATATTATTATCCTATTTATGGACTTGTCGCTTGTCTTGCGCGAAAGCACAGAAAAATAAAATATAAATAACTAAGTACCGTGGCTGTACAGACGGAACGCAGCACTATTAGTTTGAGGAACGCGTACAACACGATGTTCTGTGCGCCACTCACGAACGTATTACATAGTCCAAATCAATGGCGCCCCTATCGCTGTTTCAAAGAGTAAATAATTTGCTTAGATACCGCGTGGCTTTACAGAACGAACCATGTGGTGGGTTGCCACGTCATTTCGCCACGTATTATTTTCAGAATAAGTAGTCATGCGTAGATATATAGAAAGAGATACCTTTTCTACGAGTGTAATAGATTGAACTTAACAAAAACAGAGATGAATTTCGAACTGTGACAAGTACTATCTGATGTAAGTTATAATAATGTGTGGACACTGAAAGTTCCTATTGCAAGACATGTATACAGCCAGAGGACGTTGAATACAATAATAATTAAGCAGATTTGAGCCGGGGCACTTGTAAGTAGAATTTGTCATACCCATTGCTAGATTGATATTTGCATATGTCATCATATGGGATCACCCACTTATTTCTATACATTCGTGTCATATGTTGAGGTGTTAAATTCGAAGAATTTCTTTATTTTTATTTAATTTTATTAGCAGCTTGACATATTATGAAACGACAATCTATGAAATATAAATATGTAGATACTTACATTCTGAAAACACAGACCTAGGTTTGCGAAAGAAGTAATGCGTACTGGTTTATGCTTTTTGCAATTTAAGTAGGTGGGCTTTCAAATGTTTACTAAAAGTTGTTAATGTTTTTAGGGTTCGCAATGGCGGAGGGAGATCATTCCAACATCGAGTGGCTGCAAATCTGAAACTACCACGGAAGGCTTGAGTCTTGTGCTGCGGAGTCAACAAGGTGTATTTACATGCTCTTGTCTTGTACAATATCAACTTATCTTTCCGAATAGATAACACATTTTTGTCCTAAACTTCGTTTTCTTGTCACCCTTTCCCATTTTTGTTCGCGTGGTTTTGTTGAATGTCCTTTCAAAGTTTGTTGGGCGGATTTGAGGAAGCATTATGCAGTCACGAGCACAAAAATGTGTCTTACCTACCCCCTTAAATTGGTGTCCTTGTAGGTACCAACAGGTAATTTGTTGGGTATCAATACCTAAAGATGTGTATGTGCTAGGTACTTTATGAACAGCGCGCTGAGATTAGATTCTATGACTAACGCGATCACACACAAATCAAAAAACAATTTGACAATACTTGTGTCTAACTGGTTTTTGTAAGAAATCTCCTAGGTTATTAAGTTATTAAGGAAGTTATTCTAGTTGTTAGCATCATAATTATATAGGTATAGTTTGTGGTCTAGTCACCGTATATAGTTAGTTATCTATACGCATAGGTAACAATTTATATAGGTACCCATAAAAGCTGGTGCTTCCCGAGTGGATTTAAATTTCATCAAAATCGGTCTAGCGGTTTTTGAGTTACACTCCAATAACTGAAAAGTGTTACGTCAATTTGGACGACTTCCTAATTGAGGACTAAGAAATCGGTGAACATACACAACGACAATTGATCCCGTGAGTAGCAAAGGTCACTGAAAAGGGTGAATATACTTCGATATGTTATTTCTCACTTTTGAGTGCTGATGTCGGATCCATTTTGGTATTTTTATAAAACGAAATATGTCTTTTTTGTAAAGCAAATAAAGGTAACAAATACTTAATTAGGTTGACCATTTTGTATGTAGGTAAGTACCTACCGTATTTTTATGTTTATATTAATTAATCTTAGGTTTTACATTGTGTATAAATGAACAATATCTGACGGCTTAACAAGTAAAAACACATTTTTATATTACATATTCCTATTAGTACAAGAGACTACAGAATACACATCCAGCCGCTATTTATTAGAAACTTCTTGGATAACTTTCCAAAGATAAATAAAACTTTAAGGCACAACAACTTGATTAAACAAAGGTAGAAGCTATGAGGTAGGTACTGACAATAGTTTAAGCCCCCATTAATGCAAATGTCCTTATAGGTAGGCGCCGCAGCTTCGATGGTCGCTAAGCTCCAATACTGTTTTCAATTTAAATTCCACGCTCGCCCGGCACTCTCAAGTAAAAAGTGAATACTACCCGTTTAGTACCTCGGAATTGCTTCCAGTCGATTTTTATTCAGCGTCGGAATACTCTAACGAATTCAACGTCGTAATGCGTCCATGAAATGGAAGCAAAGTTGACAGTTATCTGTGTGACTCTGAATCCCGGAATGGAATTTGTGTTCTCGAGGGTAAAATTTACTCCATTTGTGGAACGGAGAACGAGGGGAAGCCATGTAGCGCGCGTATCGCCTACTTTACAGAGATTGGAAATAGTTTCCTTTATGTGACTCGAAAGCAAACATTTGCTTATAAAAAGCCACGCAAATGACACGACAATCGCGCGTAAACTTTGTCACGATGGGTTGTGGTTCATAAAATCTATCGAATTTTAACCAGATCTATGTAATTAAAACGATGGAATGTATTCAAAGTACCTTTTTTTTCGAGTTCTTTTTGTTAGTACTTACCTAATAATAAAAACTATAGGTATCTCGTTTCATCGAACATGCAACAAACTTTTAAGTATCGATGCTATGTAGTAAACTCATTAATGTAGTTCGGCAGGTCGGGCACTTAAGTAGTTTCACGTATAGAAGCGGTTGCACTACTCAAGGTGTAGGTATACCTAACGAGTAACTATCGGGTAATTCTACAGGTGGCCGATACCACTGTGCTGTGGTACCCCACATAAAGCCGAGTAACCAACTTTACGACTCTCACATAAATTTTCTACTTTATTGTCCGTGAACTTACTGAAAGTTTACGTTTGTTAAAAATTTACTCCCCTTGTTAAGATTAAAATAGAAATAAATGTAGGTAATTAAGTATGATTAAGTAATAATACTGTTTTGAAAATAAATCCATTGTTTATACTGAATACTGTAGTAGGTAGGTGGTTTTTCAGTTTCATGAACAATTTAAAAATATATTACGGTGTAATTTCGATCAGTGTGTGTTAAAGATGTTCTAATTTCAAATTCGTACACCGTACTTGAGAGTAAAAAAGGGGCCTGCAAAGGGATCTTCTATGGGGTGAAATGAGAGAGGGGACCATCCGTAAAAGAACGAAAGTAACCAACGTCTTTAGGTTACTGTGGGTACAGTAAATATCACGTAGAATCTAGAATCGACGTGCAATAAACACCAGCAGCCATACCGAGGAGTTTTACATCTCTATTCTCATTGATGGTTCCACCCCATGATCTTGGATATTGAGGCAGGAAGAAAAGGGGGAAAACGGGTCAGTCATGCAATTTTCTTTGATCATGCGATGACCGAAACACTGCTTTTCAGCTGGCTGGGTGTCTACAATAGCTTGCTAGACCGTCTCAGGAGACCTCGGTCAACCTTCAGCAGCTTATTAGCCTGTTCCTGCTATAATATTTGACGTGACGTCGTCTGTTTTTATTCCAATGGACACTCATATTAATTTTCGAACGCAATATTGAAAGTTTTCAGTAAAATAAAGTCTTTAATTATGGTATCTTTCTCCAATTGATTCCGAAATAGCTCCCTGTTTGGTTTGACATTTAGAAATGCGAATGGAATCACTTTCTCATTCCCATTGTAGATAGCCGGTACCAAAGATGTGTCAAAAGTACTTTGTGTCGTTCATTCACTGGGCATCAATTTCGATAGAATGGGGTTCAATGCAGTAGGCACTTCACCGATACGAATTTGTCAAATGTCAAAATGAAACCCATTCCCATTGGCGCGTCCCCTGTAAGTCCACAGGTAGGACATCCGTACCGACATTCTGGACCTTCTCATCTGGATCGATGATGATGAAAAGTAGCCTATGTGTTATTCCGGGGCCTGAGAAATTTACATGCCAATTTGTTTTTGAGCGTAAGAGAGTAGTAATAAACATCCATATATATAAACTTCCTCGTTTATTAGGATTTTCTAAAAAATAGATTTATACTCAGATAGCGGGAGAAAGGTGAGCTATGTTTATAATGTTTTAATTAAAGCCATGAAGGGTCCGCCCGGAGCCTGAGACGAGTCGCAGTTAAAGCAATAAAGACATTTTCCCTCCCTCGGATAGCGTGCAAACACCGCCTGAATGAAATTAATACTGAAATTGCAGCAAACGTTTTATTTGGGTGCGGTTTACAAAGCATAATTGACGGATTCGCCCTCGTAAATCATTCAATCAAAGCGCAGATTCCTGACAAGTCACTACGGGAATAATGGGATAAAATGACTTCATTAAACCAATCCTTTCAGTCAGCGTCTCTTTAGACGTGTAATCGCAGCTCAAATTGTGCGCTTAAAGCGCTTTTCGTAAAGCCCGCCTGTTCACGAGCCAATTCAAAACAACGGCAATGTTCCGCTTAACAAAGCTTTCGACAATGCAAGAAAATAAAGGCGCTGTTGTGAAGTCCGCTTCCGTAATATGGTTCGTGAATGGTATTTGCATCATAAAAACAAGAAAACAATCGAAGCCATTTCATAGAGGCTCTTCCTGTCATGATAGCTATTTAATACAAGTCCTTTTCATAATTATTATAATTATAATTTCAGAATGTACCGAAGAATTATAAAAAATGAAATAAAAAAGCCTTTTATTTTTTGCAAAACAAAAAAATATATAGAAAGTGATTGAGACTAACTTAATCCTGATTTTAGTACAATATATCATGGATTTGCAAGAACCCCTCCGCAGGTGACGGCCTCCTTCAAGAAACCCCAGTTTTCTCTAGCTCGGGCTTTTTGTGTGGGAAAACAGCCCAATCCGAAGAATTACAAAGTAATGAACTATATCGATATAAATGTGTATCGATTATACTGTACTGAAGCCGCACGGATATCGACCAGCGTAGTACATATAAATTTTCGTACATTTATTTTTTCACGATTAAGTTTGGCTAACTGAAGCGTTCATAGTCTCGGTGTGAAGATAGACTGTCAATCTGTCAGTCGTTGGTTCGATGATACACCGGGCTTGAGATTTCGAAGTAGCATCGCTATCAAATCCACAGCATGGTTGTTTTTCAAGAATCAGCCTGATGACTAGCTACGATGTGGTATCTCAAGCTCAAGTTGGATACTTCTTATTTTTTTTTATTCTTCATAGGTTACTTATGCATTAGCGTCATATTTTGAATTCAGAATAAAAATAGATTCAAACTATAAATAGGGATCTTTACAGGCAGAATAAGTTATAAAAGGAGCTCTAGTAATAAACAATAAAAAGCGAGCGCCGCCTTTCCACGCGCGAGTTGTTTAATTGCATACAAAATGATGCGCGACCGTTACTACTGACGTCTGTAGCTTTGAAGTTTGCATATCTGCGTTGATGCCTTCTGTAGGTGTGGTACAAAACCAATAGAGGTGGAGGTGAGCGAAGGAAATGAAAGACGAGCACGTTAATTGCGCGCAATCATTCGCGCGCGAGTAATTGGTAATCTAGCGCGAGCGACGCACGACACATTCGCCACGTAACACTAAACCGGTCAAATTCCATCCTACCCTACCCATTCACTCAAGTCACACCCACACACGTTTCAAACATAAATTGATCGAGATTGGCATCGCTGTTTAGAACATAAACAGTTAATTTCTGAAACTGATTACGGCATTTCCCACAGTTGAATATGCTCAAGCACAAGCACAAAGTTGTTACGTCATGTGAGTGACGTTACTATTATACTGACGTCGTCGCATGCTCTACAATTTATCTAAGCTTTGTGTTCATAAATAAGTAATTTAATTAATTATTTTAAATTTAACATATTACAATTTACAATAAGATTCGCACTAGTGCCTATGGTTCTATATACTGGGACTAATTAATTTAATTATTGATTGATTCTAAGAAATAGAATCAATCTATTATATAATAGTTATTCTAAGAAATAAATAGGTAACGGGAATCACGGTTCGTAAAATATATTAGGTTATAGGTTCGTAGCCAAATCAATCACGATGATTTGGCTAATATATTTTACTAGCCATGATTTAATTATAAGAAGGCGAATTTAACTGTAGTGTTATACTACATTTATCTACCTACGTAAATACTCGATATGCCGAAGAGATAAGTAACGAGACACTTCCTTTCAATAACGATCCCTCATCATACTATTGATGTTAAGAACCCGAAGCATAACCGTCTGAAGACATTTGAATATTGCGGAGAGCTCTATTACTTCGCTTGTAACGTTATATTGTTAATTAACCTGTGCCTGAAGCAGTAATAACTCGTGTCACTGTACCGGAATACTATAAACATCCAGCTGCGCCCCGCGGTTTCAGCCGCGTGGACTACGGTTTTCACCTGACCTCAGTTGTACGTCGTAGCGTGATGTTCCCCAATTATTAATGGACCATCCAAAACAAAAATATATTTTGTGTGTGTGTGTGTGTTTGCGTGTGTGCATTAGTGGTTTTATGTGACTCTGTGTCACAGTTTGTGCTACTTAAATGAGAGTTAGTGCTGAGATCAATTGTGTGTGTATATACGACTGTTATCTATCAAACATAGTATGCGAGTGGTATCAAAATGGGGCCCATATATTGTGGATGTGATATTTTTAAAATCTTAAATCCATACATCCTTTACTTAGATATTATTAACAGACTAACACTCATTATATACATTATCCCCAAATGTTTTTTGTCATGTAGAGAGAATAAACGAAAGGAGATTGACTAAACAGGTATACATGGGTCAAGTGAATCGTAGTGTTGGAAGAGGAAGGCATAGGCGAACGTCCCGAAATCAGAGTGAGGAAGTTCTACGAAAGGGCCAGGTTAAGAGCCCTCTAAAACGCTCGTGTATGAAAGCTCTGATGAGAGTGGATAAAGCAAAAAAGCGTGTCAGGATATAGCATTTGGAAGGCTGTGGTCTCTGCCTATCCCTACGGAAAAGAGTCGTTTATATGTATATATATGTATTACTCCATGACAGACAATTTACTGCGTTGTGTACAACTGTTTTACTAATATGATAACCAATATGTACTCGAGATTAAAGACTCTATGAACTGAAAATTACAAACAAAAAAAATCTAGTTCATTTCGTTATTTTCTGTATATTACTTACCACTCCTGCAAAGTGTTACTTAAAAGAATGAATAATGGGCTATCAGAGTCTCCGTCTAATTTGAATATTGAACCTGTGAACCCTATTCATATTCCTTTTTCGTTTTTATTCACCATGGGAATAAAAATAGTAGCCTGTTAAAATGACGGAGTGAAAAGAGAGGGTAATTAAACCCTCTTTTACGAGCTGTCCTCATTTGTCCTTCCTGACCTCCCTCTAGGGCCCAATTTGCCAGGATAGGCAGCATGCCGTCAGCCTTTTTGTTTATAACTGGCCAACTCCAGCTCTGCGATGTTTCTGGCGCTCCCATGAAATTCATTTCGCTAATTAGTCGTGTCAACACGTCAAACTAAGTCGAGTCACGTTGAGTTAAAGTGTTACACAAAGTCTGCTAATACATATAACGCGACGAATTCGAGTAAACATGATATCCCAGTAAATATGAAATGTGAATAGGCAAAGCGGAAAAAGATTTGAAAGCGGTTATATCAGAGAGTATCTAGAGCATATTGGCTTACAAAGCTAGTCTAGCAGAGGCGTGTTGAATAGCTAACGAATGCCCGTTCCGGCTTTTAGACATGTACATGACCGAGGCCGGGCCGGATCACACGAGTGTAGGGAATCGTACATGGGACAACAAAGGCTCGGTATTTTTAATACAGCAAATATACTACTGTTACCGTAACGCGACGTATCTATATGCAATTTGAATATGTAAGAACGAGAAGGAATGAATGTGTAACCTACGTATTAGAAAGAGCGCAAGAATATTGGACGGATGATTGAAACGTAACGTCAGAATGCGATGCCTAATTGCAAGATAAAGTATGAAAGAGTTAATTTAAGAAGTGCGTGAAAGATTACACATAGATATAGTATCTCTCTTTATCTATAGGGATTAGGTTAAGATAAGAGAGAGAAAGAGAGAGAGGGGAGAGAAATAAAACGACATCTTTTTGATTCACACATAAAAGCTTTTGTTCACGGATTCAGCTTTTAAATGCTCCTTTCCTACAAAATTTCCCGTAAACTATCTAGTGTTGGCAACGTACGGGTTCAACTTATTCGCTCCGTTCTCTAACAACGCTTTGTGGACTCTCACCTGAACGAGAAACAAATGGGAAATTTATAGTTGTCTGTATGCGAAAACGTTATTTACTCGTTGAAAATTGTAACTCGACCGAGGAAACTACGAAACGAGACATAGAGCAGTTTAGTATGTTTACGAGTAATATTGAATGACTTTGTTTAAAATCATGGCTTTTGCTTTCCGTTATTTCTACTTTATTTTTATAAAAATATACTATTTTGGTATTGCATAGGTTTAGTTATTATAAGGTTATTAATAAATCATTTCATTGCATAACGGATTTTAGAAATGATCTTAACTAAATGTGTCGGTTTACACTTGATGGAATTACCAGCGAGCTTGTCGCTGAAATACACTAATTTGACCGCCGACAAGAAGAACGCAAATATTTGCATCAAAACATGATTTTATATAAAAGGATACCACGAATATGCAAGCGGCAGACAATAGGTTGAGTAATCAAACGCGTTCTCAGTGACATTACTTTGGCTTGACCGTAATTTCCAAAACGAATGTAAGGAGCAGAGCATAAAAAGCATCAAAAAGTAGAAGCTGGGATACGAGCAAGTTGTAGTACGAGAACTTGTAGATAAATGCCCACCCCTCCTATCTTTTTCAACTACTTTGTTCAACCCTGACATTGTAACTGATGTCAGTAGGGCGATTATCTATCTCTGTTGCAATCAAATACTTGTAATGTAACAAACCGACTAGGACTCACGTGGTAAACACTGGAAAATTACTCTCCGACCAGTTTCGAACTTATTTGCAGTTCTCCATCTGGGAGTTATGATCGTGCCAGGCGGCGAGCGCGAGCCAGTTACGTGCTGAGGCTCGCGCTCGCCGCCTGGCACGATCATAACTCCCAGATGAAGAACTGCAAATAAGTTCGAAACTGGTCGGAGAGTAATTTTCCAGTGTTTACCACGTGAGTCCTAGTCGGTTTGTTACATTACAATTATGGAAGAAACTCGCGATAGTTTTCAGACTCAAATCAAATACTTGTCAGCAACAAAGTTGAGACAGTTGTCAAACGCAAACTTATATATATGTGAAAAAAAAAAAGTTTGCGCCGATCGATGATGGATACGTAATGAGAAACAGTCATTTCAATTGAAATTTTATTATTCATTTCATTTTCAGATTTCATTTTTTCATTTTCAATTACATATCGCTTCAGGTCTATAATACTGTACCATTTATTTTAGAATGTCATCCTTAGTACTTAGTCATAGGTTCGTGACGTCACACGTAATAGATGATGACTTTGCTATGTGATGCCTAAGATGTCCTTGCCTAATCATGTAATGTTCACAAGATGACAAGATGATATTTTTATACAAAAGTAATGCCTGTGGACACTTTTACCAAAACAACAAAATAGTGGAGTCGAATGTAATAATTTTATTAGATATCATAATTATATTTTAATGAAATGAATGAAGACGATATTGTAGAAGATTAAGAGGCTCTTATTTGGCTTAACTTTTAATCCTACCTCATAATCCAGCCTTTCAATTTAATAATAGAATATAAAATACATTTTAAAAATAATAAAAATAAACATTTGTAATGTTTTAATTTGCTTTCAGGATGTGTCTATCTCGTTCGTATCTCGTTCAATTCATTATCAATTAATTTTTAGAAATTTTCCAAGCCATAATTTTAGGATTCCATGTTTGAAATACGTTATTTCATATTTAAGTTATAAAGTTTATTACACTAGTAACTTAGTAGGAGTATTCCTACTAGGTAACTAATGCATTTTTTTCGTATCTTCTATGCTTATGTTTAGAGTTTACTGTAATATGCTGTAGGGCCATTCTAGCTGATTTTATTACCATACCTTAGACGTATCTCTAAATCAAAAATACGAGAAACGTTGAGTGGTGCTGTTTCTATGGTAGACACTGGTCTACAAAAGTAAGCAACAAGTACAAAAGTTACTTAGCATTCTAATTAGTTCGTCATATCAAAATATGCTCATATATCACGTTCTTCATGACACGTGGTAACATGGAAAACTGTCATAAAACGGCAATATAGTTCCAATCCGATGAGTAAGCAGAAAATTCTTTACTTATTGGTGAAACTCCGTAACTTTCGTGCAATGTATTGTCAGATTTCTTTAGAAGGGTCTCCAAGCGCAGGTAAATTTTCTTACGGGTACCATCCCACGTTTCCTTTGTGTGAATTTATAGATCTACTCGTATCTTATATAGTATTGTCAGTGAAGACTTGGCAGAGACGCGTCGATACAGCGAGTACACCCAATCCGTGTCCAGGAATAATAACGGCACGACAAGTTCAAAAACATTTGTATACGGTTTCAAATTTGTGGAATCACACAGTATTAGCTACACTTGATATTATTGGTTGACCACATGATGTGACCCGAGCCAGCATTTAATTCACATACGACATGTACAAATGCTGGCTCGGGTCACAAATACTAAACTCGTAAACTCTAAGGCTTTCACGGCCGGCGTTGCATGTTGTATGTATTGCTTCCGGGCTGTTTGGCCGTGGTCTATGTGAAACTTTTGTTCCAGACGTTTCGTCGATCACTGCGAGAAGACACCGCGAAGGAGAGTTCTACGCTCTTGTCGCCGCTCGGACCTGAACCACTGAAGATGTCGACCGCAGTGATCGACGAAACGTCTGGAACAAAAGTTTCACATAGACCACGGCCAAACAGCCCGGAAGCAATACATACAAAATACTAAACTCATTGAAATATTATCTAATGAAACAAAGGAGGATGGCAGAACCAGCCTTGCTCCGGAAAAACGAAATGACAACCCGTTCATGTATTCTTTATATATGAAAATTTAGATTATATTTTTGTGGATTCCGAGAATAGTTTGCATTATTTATAAAGTTGGGAATCAGAAGTACTTTTACGTTATTTATTTATGTGGTGTTTGTAGTTTTCGAACGCACCCTATACTTCTCATTATGTTTGTTGCGTTCGAATACTTACGCTCTGACATTAATTGTTATTGTTACTCTATAATCTGTAGTCAGCTGCTCTGTAGACCCGGACTGCGTTCATAAGCACACCCATGCCTAGTTTATTCCAGAATATAATAAGTAATCTGTATCTGTAGCGCGATCGTAGACAGAGAAAGCAATATTGCATGAATATTGCTTTCTCTGTCTACGATGCTATTGATAGATAGCGATGCATTGAATGGTTCGCATATGGACGTGTACTTACCATACAGATACAAATGATTTTCCATGATAACTTTTTACTCCCAACTTCTAAGAAAATTATTGAATGTATTTATTGCTTTATCGATACGTATAAGTTTCATTCATGAACGCGGTCTTTTTTCCTAGGCTGCAAATGTATGGGAGTCTGCCATCCTCCTTTAGTAATTCGTAATACAAGCTATCAATAATTATGTACTTAAAAAAACTATACTAACCGATTTCTACTATTCGTCCGTGGAACATTTTCAACGTTTTCGAGAAAGAGAACATCATCAATGTAGCCCAATCAAATAAGCATTATTAAAGACTAGCTGCGCCCCGCAGTTTTACCCGTGTGGTGATTATTGATAATGATGATGATAAGTAGCCTATGTGTTATTCCGAGACCTGAAGTATCTACATACCAAATTTCATCCGAATCTGTTTTACCCGCGTGGTGATGAAAAGAGGTGATGATGGTGATGAGGAAAATAAGCCTATGTGCTAATCCAGTGTATAAGCTATCTTCAGACCAAATTTCATCCAAATCCATTTGGCTGTTTAGGCGTGAAAGAGTAACAAACATACACACGAACTTTCGCATTTATAATATTAGTAAGAAAACTAAAACTGATCAGATGTTGAGCAATTTTAAATGGGGTCACGTGAGAAGTACCACTTTTCATATAAAAAAGAATACCGGTTTTAATTTGTATAGTCAAGTATTAATTATTACTCTGAATTATTGTTGAAGATATTTTTTCGCAAAAGTATCTGCATTTCCACATCTATTTGTGTATAGTTGTCTACAAATAAATATGTACTCTTCCCTGATTTTCGGAATGATAATCTTATTTCACTTGTATTTTGTGTGGTTGTTCACAAACTCTGTGACAAAGGGACTTGTAAATTCGTGCCAATCTAATTATACCCGTAACCGCAAGAGGTCGTGCGACCTAACTTATGGCCGTTGGTAAGCGCGGGGGAGGAGATTGATTGGCATAACGAGCTAAGACTAACAAGTTAATTAAAGAAGATCTGTCATGTATGTCGTAAGCTGGGCACAGATGCGGTGTGACATGAGACTGGGGCTAAAGGGGAACAAAGAGGTCGGTGACGGTGACCAGCGGCGGTAGCATGCATTAAATTGTCTAACACGCCCAAAACCGAACTCAAACTCGAAAATCTCGAAATATCACTGTTTAAACGCAATTTGCCACTACGCGATTCACGCCTGACATCCGAAATGCCTCAAGCTCTTGCGGAAATTAAATTTTGGGCTAGCTTGAATTTTAGCAAAATTTTACATAAGTGGAAATTTCTTAGATGTATTATGTTTACGTGTCATATTTGCGTTTGGACACTTCTGTTGTACACACTAACACTGCATGATATGTTTAGATAAGGTATATAAGCATTTTTTAAGTAACTTAAGTAAGTAATTTTGTTACTAGTTTCGCCCCTCGGTTTAAGCCGCGTGGTGATGAAAATCGGTGATGATGTTGATGATGAAAATAAGCTTATGTGTTAATCCAGAGTCTAAAATATACCAAACCAAATTTCATCGAAATCGGTGTAGCCATTTGAGCGTGTGGAAGTAACAAACACACACACAAACTTTCGCCTTTATAATATTAGTGTGATAAGTTAGTTATATATACAGTAAAACCTGGATAAGCGAGAGTTCAAGGGAGCACAATCTCATTCTCGCTTATAGAGGTTTCTTACAAACTCGAGTTTCTCGCTAATGCAGGTAATGGGTAGCGTTTCTTTCTTATAGCGGTACGCAGCTTAAAAAAATTATGTGCATAATATGCACAACATATATTATGTAAATATATTTTTTTAATAGTGTGTAAATATTTCCATGTCCATCAGAGCACTCAGACTTTATAGAGTCTTTTGATTTTATAATTGTATAATAGGTGGATTCTGGTAAATTAAACTCCCTCTGAAATTCATTTCGTGATTTTCCGGATTCAAACGCATTCGTTATATTAAGTGTATCACTTAATGACAGTACTTTAATTTTCCGTTTTGACATGATGCAAAACAGGACTATTCTTCGCAATTGATTAACTATAAATTGAGTAAGTCCGACAAACAGGACGGTACACAGGCACACGTGTCCATTCGACGTGTAGTTCCACGAAAGTTAAGAATGAGTCATAAAATAGCAGATGTTAAATTTGTAATTTGTTTTGTCTTTTGTTACTGTATGTGTGTGTATCTTTTATGTATATGTATATATGTATTTTTATTGTAGCTATTGTAGTTCCTCCTAAATAATATAAATAAATAAAGCTCGACTGTCGCTTATAGAGGTATAGATAAGTAGCAGTCTCACTTACGGAGGTCCACGAGGGAAAAACGACTCTCTCTTACAGAGGTTTCTGTTTCTCGCTAATAGAGGTTTTGGGAGCTTAAAATGATGGGTCCTGGCTATTACTTTCACTTATAGAGTTTTTTCACTTATCCAGTTCTCACTTACCCAGGTTTGACTGTAGTTGAAATAGTTTTTATATAGTTGAACCATTAAAGGGTACGGATCATCTTCCGTTATTTTAAAATATGAAATTGATATTTTTTATGTATTACGTGTACATTTAGTTGGAGTCCAGTAAAATGTATCTTCAAGTTTTACTGCATGAATTATAGTTAGAGGGACACATGTATGGTAAAAGGTTTAATATGAGCACTATCCATACATGCTTAGTTCAAAAATTCTCCGTTTACTCTTTAATTCAATAAACATCTCTGAAATCATATTTCGGATTATGAAGAGAAATGTAAATCTCTAGACTCTGGAAAATGCACATGACGTGCGACACCGTATTCTCCAACATTGAGGAAAAAAAATGTAAAAAAGGCAGATTAGTTTACTAACTCTACCTTTGAACACTTAAGAGTGACTATCACTGACTCAATCAAGTGTATTTACATAGTTCAATCATACCATTATAAATGCTAAAGTTTGTGTGTATGTTTGTGTTTGTTATATCTTCATGTAAACACATGGATGAGTTATTATTTAACTTTACAATCATACATCACAATAACACATAGGCTATAATTTATAAAGATATTATGTACATTGGCCAAAATATAATTATATGTATGAAAGTCTTACCATTTGCTAAATATACAGTTTTGAGTCTTTTCAGCGTATTATATTGAGAGTTTCACATGTCTATTAAACAAAAAAATAAAACCGTATACCTGTACATAGATTTAATAAAATGACTTTAATTTATGGCTTAAATAACAATATTTTTATTTTATTACATTTACTACAATTTTATTTTTTAAAATACATTCTTTTTTTAATTTTTGGCCTGTGTTTGCACATCTCTGAAACCACTAAATGGATTCTCTTGCAATACAGAAGAACAGCGTGTAACAAAATTTAGGTTTTGTTTCGATATCATCAAGTGATAGTGAAAAAAAACATGATTAAGCTTTTGCCCCGCTAGTTCTTAGAAATTAGTTTTGTTTGTAGCACTGCCAAACTGTTGTTATTCTAAGAATGGCACCATCACGGTTCGCTGAATTAAGCTGACTTTAATAAATCGCTCTGGTACCAGCCAATTGTCCAGTTTTGGTTCATTCAAAACGTTTCCAATCCTTATCCATTACTTGTTAGGTTCAAAATAGTATGTTTTTCTTTGAGAATATTACAACATAATGTAGTAAGTTGTGGCTGTAGTAAGCCGGCCGAATGCCTAACACTATCCTTTCTTGAGGTTATTAATAATAATATTATATATAATTAATATTGAAACTGTACTGTCCGCCTACCTGTTTACTTTCAATAAATACGTTTTCATTATTATATCAGCCTGATTGACTGGCTGGGGATCGCGATCAACTCTTGGCCTCTGCTGTATCTCGACCGGCCACTCCCGCTCAATTTCTCTGCCCTACGCAGGTTTATTCCCACTATAATATTATAAATGTGAATGTTACGATGGATTGATGGATGGATGTTTGTTACTCAAACACGCTTAAACGGCTGGATGGATTTGGATGAAATTTGGTATGGAGATAGCTTATACCCTGGATTACACGTAGGCTTATTTCCATCACCGTTTCTCATCGCTACGCAGGTAAATCGCGGGGCGCAGCTAGTTATTAATAAATAGGAGTGTTATGTAGTAACCGTGTTCTGCTCAAATAAAGTAATTGAGTAACCAATCTATAAATCAAACATTAAGTTACTCTGTAAACCTTCACATAAAATGAAGAATGCAATAAACATAAAAGCTTCTTTACACATGCCAATTTATAAACAAGTTCAGATGAGTATACTGTAGGATATGTAAGTGAAATAAATAGTAAATTATTTAAAGGTGAATGCCTGATATATACAACCTTTACGTGATTCATTTGACGCGGTGTCACCTTCTAGTATTATTAGATAAAACAAATGAACGTGGGTGATGTCACCAGGTGACACTTCCCGCGTCAGCAGGGTTTCAATGGGTACCCTTGTCATAGTTGATTTATTTTCTGTAGCTTGCAAATAGTCCTTTATGATAGAAAATGTACTGTGTTTACTGTATTTTTGGTCATACAACTGATTTAGGCGTTTTTTATTTTGTAATTAGCAAGCTAGCAAAAACGCCGCAAGCAAAAAGAAAACGAGACACCTTTTTGAAATTAATTGTATTCGGTTGGAAATAAATATAAAACTGGATCCTTATATTTTCGAAGACACCCAGTCTTCGAAAATATAAGGATCCAGTTTTATATATTTTTGGTCATACAACTGATTTAGGCGTTTTTTATTTTGTAATTAGCAAGCTAGCAAAAACGCCGCAAGCAAAAAGAAAACGAGACACCTTTTTGAAATTAATTGTATTCGGTTGGAAATAAATATAAAACTGGATCCTTATATTTTCGAAGACTGGGTCTTTAAAACAAAACGTTGATAATTGGTTTCCCAATTTTTTGGTGTGATAGATGATAGTGATTGTGAGATAGATAAAATTTATCTATCGACATAGTTTGTGTTTTATTATCTTAAAAATGGTGCCGCATTATATTGAATATCTTTATCAATATAATATGGCAAGAACTAACAATGACATTATGATGCCGCCTTTAGCCTTTGTGCGCCTTCACTTCTCCACGACCCTCGTAGCAAGACGCATGCGCTCACTAGTTATTATTATACTTTTTTATATTTACACTCAAACCCCCACACTAGAATTCCCTGTGTCGCGGGATGCATGGACACACACATTAACAGCACACAAACACCGAACACCCAGAGCAAACATCAACACTCATCGCACAAATGTTTGCTCCTGCCGGGATCGAACCCAGGGTCCCCGAGATACAGACTGTCATGTCTCTGACCACTGCGCCACGGCGATCGTCAATATTATACATATTGATACTACCGAAACAACATACAACTAAAAACTAAAGTATTGTCCACTACCATTTTCATTACTGGCCAAGTAGGGCCCTAAACAATATTCGTCAGCGGTAATATAAAGCAAGTATATCATAGCTGTATGATAACGGAAGAATACAAATTCTCCCTGAATGCATATTTTCCCGTGCCACATTTCTTCTTTACGCTGCTTTTATATAATAATTATAATAATAATAATAATAATAATATGGGATCAACATTCACACAAGGTCTTCAGATCCCAAACTAGGCAGAGCCTGTACTATGGTAACCTGATGACTGATATATATACTTATATACATATACACACCCAGACACAGGTCAAACAGACATGTTCATACACACAAATGTTTGACCTGTCCGGGAATCGAACCCGGGACCAGCGGCTTAAAAGGTAGAGTACTACCAACTGCGCCAACCGGCCAGTCAGTATTTGTTGGCTCTTGAATATTTTAAGAGATGTATATTGCTTCATTTAATGGTTACAATATAGTTTATTAGCATGATAAGCTTAGAAGACAGTAACATTAAGAGATAATAGATGACTGCCGATACGAAAGGGTTTCAAAGTAGTTACATAATATATAAAAATATTGTCTTTGAATTTCATGATGTGTAAAATGCTGGTGTTATGTTTGGTATATTTGTCAATTTTTCTAACGCCTAAGTTTAGGTGGAGGGTAAACATAATATGTATACAAATAGATAAAATGAATTTAAATGTTAAATTTTATTTTAATCATCGTAGACCGCATCATCACTTAACATCAGGTGACATAGTAGTCAAACGCCTGTCTATAGTGAATAAAAAAAGAGTTAAATTTTCCATTTTGCGAGCCCCAGTTGTTGCGATTATTTGTTTGCGACGTACTATTTTAGGTATCTATTTTATAGATCAAGCGTTCGACTATAATTTAATTTGATGGTCAGTGACGATGTGGTCGAAGGAGTTATCATGTTAGACCTAGAATCTTTGTAAGCTCCTAAGGAGAACACACAACTTCCTGAACACACTATTATGTCTGGTACCGTGTCTGGTATGTCTGGTGTCCAGGCAGGTACTGGAAGGTGGGCCGTAGGTGGCTTCATCGGAAGCTCAAGGCGCTGGTGGGAACTGAACCGGCATCCGATCAGGTCGACTGCCATATCCATCCATACAAACTTTCGTATTTTTAACAGTAGTAAGATGGATAAATGCAAGAATCTACCTGCGAAGAACTCGACTGATCCAAAAGATAAAATACATAAAATGAAGTAGCTAATGCTTAGAATTTCACAACTTGACCTCCACGAACTAAAACTGGAGCAGCTGTGCCAACAACCTAAAGCCATACTCCGCTATTTAAAGCAGTAGTTAGGGCTAGTATAGTTGGCGGGGGGATTGCACAATACATCCAACAATCATATGACAAGAAAATAGTCAAAGATAGCGAAGGTCGTCTAATTACTTGGCGAGTTTACCTAAAAACTATAGGTATAAGATATTACAGTGTAAAGTTATTTTCTTAGAAATACGATCGTAGGTCTCGAGATATTCCCTAGTGTATCATTTAGTTACAGGTAATGGATGCCGTGCCTTCATAATGGACAGTTTAATTTTACCTTGAAAATGCCAACAGGGAAAGCTTTAACCCATTTATGTCGGACCTCTCTCCCTTCTTACGATATTTCCGCCAAGTTATCAAAACTCCGTCGTGGCAGCGCTGATGGTAGGTATAGTTGATTCGGGAAAATTGTAGGTTTTCTACAAAATAAATTGCCAGTGGTTGCGAAAAGTTTATGAAGTTACGAAATGGCAAGCCAATACCTAATTATACCTTACCTAATTATAAATATTTCGTTACTCTCCACAGTGCAGGTAGGGGCGTGTGGTGGCTTAATAGAAACAGTTTATAAGTTGAACCTAAATAATAACTAATAGATACCTTCTAGATTAGCGTGCTATATCTTAGACTACAGCATCTCTTAACATCAGACGAGGCAGTTGTAAAACCCAAGCTTATAATAAAAAAAATGTCTAATGGCTTCAGGCTAGTGACGGCAGCAGCAAATCTGGTTTCGGATGTAATCCTTGCTAGGGTTTAAACGTCAGGTGGAAGCTCTTAATGGGGCTTTTATGCCAAATTATTTCTTGGTCAACATTTTTCCTCCAAGCCGTGTGGAAAATGGAATAACAGGAAAAAAATAACAAAATATTACATAAATAGGTGATATACGTTATATTTAATTACGTTATGCAAATCATCTTTAAAGCTTTACACTATTTTACACTATTTAGCCCCACGGTCTGCCGAGGACTACGATTTTAATATTGACAGAAATCGTTTAGTTGTAAACAAAAAGTTTTTTCATGTGATATACCAAAATTTAAGTAACCTCCGAAAGTTCAGAATACAAGTTGTACCGACTCCCCCTAACCGGGATATGGGAAGTGGATGATAGATCCGTTTTATTTACCGTTTCATAATATTGACAATGGTATATTTATAAATAAATGTTTTTCTAATCAAATTCCACGAAAGTTATTGTTCACAGCACCTGTGAGGTTAAGTTAAAGCTTTTAATGGATACTAGCAATTTGTTATACCACTGTGTTTTTAATTAAATATGTTGTACCGTAGTATACTTTTGGATCCCTTGAACCCTGACAATAAAGAAAAGAAATTTTAAAAAATGGCTGTGAACCTTTGTAATTAAATGTATATAGATGTATGCCTCCTAATTAACTATTCCTATTGACCTTTCTTGTACATTTTTTATAGTAATAAAACAGCACGTTTGAGATTGTAGTTGTCATTCAATTTAATCAATATGGAACAAATTAGATGCTAATTTTCATAATTTCTTAAAACTGCCCATAAAATACAGCCTGTAGATACGTAATAAAACATCAAACCACCTCGTGAAAAAGCCTTTCTTTAGATCTTTAGAGGAAAGGCATTTCATAGCCCGGCATCGAGCTACGAGCTACGAGCTACGAGCTCCGACAGTTCGTAGCCTCGTTTTATTTTGAGCATAAAGTAACAGCCTCGACCGCGTTTCGTGCTACGGTTCTAAATAAATATCAAAGTTACATATTCTAATTAGTTTACTTTCAAACAGGTGGCGGACAAATTAGAATTGAAATTAGAAAAACTCACTTGTCTTCTCATTTTCCTAGGTAAGGAGTAACAACGAAATTTATCTATACATAAAATTCATTGTTATCCCTTACTTGGCTTCTTCAGTGTGCATGGAAGCTATAGTTTTCGATTCCTTATCATCGTATTTCTCCTTTTTTTAAGGAAAAAGAATCGTGTGTTTTTGGAAGCTCGGAGTTTGCTTGGTTACATACATGCATATATTCAGGGCTCTTTCCCGTAGGGGTAGGCAGAGATTACTGCCTTCCAAATGCTACGATCACGAAACACTTCCTTCGCTTTATCCACGCTCATCAGACCTTTATTTTTTTTAGATCTCTTTTAGAACTTCCTCAATCTGATTTCGTATCGTTTGTCTAGGCTTTCCTCTTCGAACACTATCATTCACTTCATCGATGTATAGGTATACGATGCTTAATCAATCTCCTTTCGTTCATTCTCTCTACAGGAACAAACCATTTCAATCAGATGAATGCAAATAACGTACGGTATAAGTAAAATTCTAAATCTAAATTCTTCAGTCACATGTATTGAGAGCTTCGCAGACAAGTAAAGAAAAAGAGTAAATTTGTATAGATTGGGCTTGTTGCGGAGTGCACCTTGCTTGTCACTTTGCGATTAGGGAGATCTTTTTATTCGGCTTAATCTTAAAATCCCCATCGTATTCCTCTGCTTCACCCTAAAACATCACCGTCTCCAGATTAGCAACTGCAGGTACCGCCGTTTGATGAACATGGCTGGGTTTTCGACATGTTCATATTTATACAAGACGTTTGTTTAACAACAATATACTTTAAGTGAAAATGAGCCTATTTGAGTACAAATAAAACTGTGGCCAAGACTCGTAAGAGTGCCTAAATATTTAATTCTTTGGAGCGTGCAGAGCGACGACGACGTCGACATTTTTAATTCAGATGTTCATATTAAATGTATAAGATTATAAAGACTGTCATCGTTGGTCATCGATTTCACCTTACTGCTGATGTCTATCGGAGTCCAAAATAGCTGTTAGTCTTAATTTATCTTTATAATATCAATTGGCACCTCATAGTGGTTTTATGATATACGAGATCAGAGCAAAATTAAGCTCAAGGTGGTCCAAAAACAATTTAAGATTTAAAAAAGATTTAATCTATATGCAAGTAAACAAAAGCAGACATTTTACTCATAATTTAGAAGTAAAGTTGAGAAAGGGAAGATCGAGGGAAAATCTAAAATAAATTGAGATAATTAAAAATAAATAAAAACATTAATTAATTAATATTACTATAAATATGACAAGTTGCATTTTAAAACCCAGATCACTTTATGACATATAGCTAGATAGAGAACAAATATTCCAAATCTGCTTCAACATACAAAAAACTGTAAAATTGTTAAGTTATAAAATGACATAAAAAATTCGTCGTACCGTCCTACCTTGATATACAAAATGTGACTCATATAAAACGTAAACCTTAAACAACGCGCTACAAACAATATTTGGACAACGTCCAAAATAGGCGTTAAAATTCGTTTATGGTCGCGAGTCTGGCCACACAACACTCTGCAACAAATGGCGTGTCGAGAGAGGGCACTTATATCGTGACGTTATTCAGTGATGACAGCGGCTCCAAAATGGGAGTACTCGTGCTTGACAACCGAACCTGCACCACTTCGATGCCAGCGTTGGACGCCGGTTCTCATGAACATCAAGTGCCAACGAACCAGCATTACAAGGCTCTTCTGCTTAAATAGCGTTAACAATCTTTTAAGAAAACCTACGAAAAGTATGAGAGTACATTAACAGTTGCTATGAGCAATCACTATTTGAATTTAAAAGATGTGATGAACAAGTAAATTTATAAAGATGGATAACTATGTGTTTTATGTATGATACACTAATAAGGGAGCATTTCTTTTATATTTATAACTTCGCTCATTAACGTATTTCTCAAGTTCATTATTTCTCATAGCCCCTTTTCCATACACAAAAGCATTAAACAACATTTAGTATAAGTACGCAAGCGGTAAGCTAATTATTGGCCTAATTAGATTTGATATTTTAATAACATTTGGTTTCAAAAGAATTCCAACCCGATAGCTCGAACAATGTACAAAGGGATTTAATTTGGAAAGTTTTCGGTTACGGAGAACCATTAGATATAGATAAACGTAGCCTTAGGTTAATTGCTTAAGGGCTATTAGTAATAAAAGCGTCCCTAATCGCGCTAATAAAGCGCAGGCACACACGCGCCGGAACGCCCGTAAAAGTGTCAAATCATTAGCCGAAATTACTTTTCCTCTTGTACCCCCGTGGTGTACATGCATGTCCGCACGGTAGGTAATTACCAGCTAATGATTTCCTTTAACCATTATTACCTGATTACTTGACCGAAGGTTGGTCAATGGTTACGTACTTATATTTGAGTCGCATTTACAGTTAAGGGTATCAATTCTACGAAACACATTGCTCATACATTGTTAATGAATTATCGTTTTTGCTAGTTTTGCTATTCTAGTTGCAGTATAATTTTATTGTAATCACTATACAAGTCAAATTTCTGCAATGCAAAAGCAAAACCGCAATGGAATTACCTACAATTCAATCGAGATGCAATAGTTATTGTAGCGGAATACCAAGTTTATTTATGATTACATTTGAGCTACTATTCAATTATTATTATTATATTTATGGTTATTCCACGGACGTTCGATTACACGGATGATTTATGATTCATATTGTTGACCCACCGACACTTATTCCACCGCAGCTGTACCGTGAGACCGCTAAAGCAGCGTATTGAGAAGGACCGCCGTAGCCGGTGTTGTGATGTGTCAGAAGCCTCACTTTACATTCTGTTCTCACACCAAACGATTGTAAATTAATGAAGTTAGAATTAATTAAATGTACTTAATTATATCAATTAAATTACAAAATATATTGGGTTTTTTAGTACCCCCCGAGATTTAATTAACCGATTGCCTTCATAAATAAAATAATTAATACCCTGTATATTATTGTTATATAAAATAATGTATGTCATTCTATGGCATAGCATCAGGGACAATAGTTTTGTAATGTAATGGATAGACATTATTCGTGAATTATTGTGAGAGTGATTTTATTAACTTTACCATTTGTCATGTGATTCATCACAAACATAAGAAAAAAAACTTTGCATGTTGTATACCTATGCAATGAAGTATTGTATATGGGGAATTTTCCATATACTTAAATAGATACCAAATACCATTCAGTTTTCTTGAGAGATATACTCAGTAGAGATTAAAACATCTAATCTCTCTTACATCCTGCTTCACAGCCTGCGTACAGATTAGAAGTGGATATCGTTGAGGAAGTCAGTATTATCCCATCAATACGATTGGGATGCCGTCAAGACACGAGTGAATAGATAACGTCTATAGACGTGTAGACGAATCATGCCTTACGAACGGGTGAGATTCTAATATAAGCGTGGCTAAATCGCATCTAAGCGTCCCAAAAGATGCAACAACACCATTCCTGTCAGAAGTGCTGTCGTGACAGCCGCTCTCGTATTGGACTCTTTAGCCACTCAAAAAGTTACCTAAATTAAACCTGTGACGTTATTTAAAACATAATATAGAAAAAAGAGGCTATACATAGGTTACATACATGGCCTCTTTCTTCTATGCGAGAGGTGTATAAGTAATATTTGAGTTATGTTATTGCTCAGCATGCAGTCATAAACATCTAGATATAGTTAACTGTTATCATGAAACACTAGATAAATTTTCATTGCCGGCACGTAATCAAGCTATGTAAATGCACAACACCGCCTATATGGCATAAACTAAAGTCCATTAAGGTAGCCATTGTCCTGTTCGAATATTCGTATTGAAGCTAAATTAATGCTGCGCGCGACGTGTGTTTACTGATCAAAATTCAAAACAGTTATCGATAATAGTACACTATCTGTGACCATACTAGTTTGGTTGTCTGATATTTGCGAAGGGCGTTTTAAAACTTATATAATGCGGAGATTGTTATTTGATAAATAATAATTTAACTTCAGCATTTTGGTTAAAATAGGTGCCTCTCACCTCTATTCTATTTCCTTCGCTAGTATTAAAGTTTTAAACGAATTAGTTGACGACAGCAGTCGGGTTGTCTGAGTAATTATATAAAGTTCAGATTAATCTAAAACTGAATTGAACTTGAGCAAAGGCTGAGCTTTGTTTATAAATATCTGCCATTATGAGGGTCTGTTGACCCTTGAATCCGAGATGAGCATCAATTAGCCTGCGTCCTCCACGCGTCCATAGTGGATCATTTTAAAAGGCGTCCCCGTATATCTGATACCTTGTCGTATACTCTTATATTCATGATATCAGTCCTCTTTGTTGTGAAGATTTTGAGCCAGCAACGATTAATAGATATAACAGATATAATTCTTAAAATCAAACCAAATTGTCTAACATTGTATCGCCTCATTCATGACTAGCCATCGATGCTCAGGTATTTTTATTTATAGTATCGGTTTATAGTTTGATCAATGTGTATCATTTTTATATATTTTAATTTCCCTTCTTCAAAAGGAAAATTAAAATATCGAAAAATGATATTAAAAGTGGTTAATTTTTTTAGCTCGCACTATCATACCTCATCACTTTTTGTAATATTTTAAATCGTCACGCATCAGTATTTGTCCTGCCCCTTCTGCCTTTAAACACCTGTGGGTTGTTGCCAGGCCATCAGCACCTCTTTACACCTTAAATTCCACAATACTACTGTACTAAATTTATATTACAAATTGTACATACGGAACTAGTAGTGGCTCAAAAAAGAATGCGTAATTAAAACATAACACTGAGTTTTCTTATGTTCCTACCTAAGTGCATGGTTTGTTTGCCTTGTTCTTCTTACTTAGCTATTAATCTGTATCTAGTGAAAGTAAATAATAAAGTGAATGCGCCTCTATTTTTTATAAGAGTTGTAAAGGGAACTTTAAGCGTTTGAGTAATTGGTTACAAGAGCAGAATCATCCATGTGTTCTTGGAAAATTCTTTCATTAGCACTGGAGTGCCTTTAATGAAATGTATTAATCAAGTCATGAATACATTTTTAGAAATATAAATCCACTGTGTTAAAAATAATGTTTCAATATTTAACGAAGTCACATTTTATTTTACTCTTAGACCTCCGCTAATAGTACTTTTATAGTAATTGTATTGACTATTAATCAATACGTGTGCAATGTCGCTGGAGTATGAATCTTAGTGTTAAGGTATTTCCTGTTGATTTTCAATCTTAAATGTTATAATAACATTTGAGCAATCTACTAATTGTTGTCAGTCTATAGATTCCATGTGTGATTGTATGAAAATTATCCCGCTACTTGTGTTGGTTTTCCGAATCTAATAGAGCTCAATAAGAATATTCCATCACCTATTTCTCCACCACGCTGTGAATGGCTGACCAAGTTTATAATAAAGTTGGTTGGCTTTATAATACATAAATTCATTTGAGTAGCTACGGTAAGGGAATGCTCAACATTTCTTGATATATTGCAAAATTCGGCTTAATCTTTGTCTCCGCTTTACGGCACCATTAGACGTCGCTTCCTCTCCAGATTAGCTTAAGTATCGCTGTTTAACACACACCGCTGGGTTTTGTTACGCTTATGTTTATAAACAAGGCCTGTTTACCAATTAATATACATGGCAATGAGAATATTATACCATAATGCACTTAAAATTATTACTGGAATTACTCATAGTGAAGCAACTATGAATTAATTATATTTATATAATTATAACACGACAAGTTTTGAAGTTTGACATCGTTCGATTATTACATTAAATAAATAAAATTAGATATAAGTCGCGTTGCCCCAGTTCACTACACAAACTCTTGACAACATTAATTCAGATAGACTTCAAAAATGTCATTCAAAAATACACTGCAAACTAATTATTAATAGTTATTGCTCTAGCAGTAATAAAATGAAAATACACCACTTGTTGTTACCAGCTTATAAAAAGCTCAAATATTTCAACAGGCCAATGCTGCTAACTGAATTCCAATGCTTATTCGTTGAGCCAAACATTTGCGAGCAATTTGATCATGCGTCGTATCAACGAGGCACTCTTATAAGTTTTTGAAGATCCGATGACCTCCGGTCCCCATGAATGTTTGTAGTTGTTAAAACTAACCACGTGACATACCGCAGGGGATGGCATGAGAATAGATACTTATATCTCGCAACTATTCTGTTATGACATCGGTTATATAATAAGAGTACTCTGTGAACTGTACTTAAAAGTACATCCGAGTCGGGAGAGTTGCACGCCGGCTCTCAACACCATTGCATGCCAACAAACAAGCATCACGAAAACTAACTATTAGGTACAAATTATATATGTTACTCCCTAGGAAACGAATGCCAGTTACAACAATATAGGACTACTATCTCATTTCTTATACGTTTTTTAGCAATAACGTACATCAATGATCAAATGTGATGAAAGCCTTAACTCAATGGCATACGGCACCAAAATTCGATCTCCTCCTGTGGAATTTATTAGCAAGCTCAAAGTCGCACACAAATTGTAGGAAATCACGGACGTCCAGCGCAGCGTTCGACACCCACAGGGTACTCATATAATTGGACAGACGACCGAATAAATGTCGCAAGTTGAAACTGTATGCAACTAAAGCAACAAACTTTCTGTGGAGATCAGTTGGGAAAACCTATATAAAATAGGAAGCTTCTTAAAGCTGAAATTATGAGGAAGTCAAAGTTAATAACGGATCGTATTTATCGAAATAAAATAGATTGGTCGCTGATTATTGTCCTGAGGATTTGACTTCCGTTCTGGGTCGTACGTGGTGCCATCGTAATTCCAGAGAAGAAATGCTGCTAATATTGCCGGGTTATCTGTTCTTATGCAGGACGGGTTATTTAGTTGAAATTGTTTTATTACAGTATTTATTGTCATCTTGACTATTTGTAATGACATAGTTGATATTTGACCTTTTTATCGGATTGTTTTTGCTTTGGGTTGATACAGCCCCTTGGTTGGACCAATAAATCCTTAAAAAGCACTTACGGATTTTTATATCTATTGTGCGAGAGGTCCATTATCGAATTTTATGAAAAACGTTAAAAATTTCACTTAGCCAACTTATATAAAATGAAGAACTACGGTATACCTAGTCTCGGATCAAAGGTGTGTACATCCTTACTAATATTATACATGTGAATGTAAGTTTGTTTGTTAGGCTTTCAGGCTCAAACTGTTGGATAAATTTTGATTAAATTTGTTATGGAGGTAGCTGACACTCTGAAATAACACATAGACTACTTTTCATCATCATCATCACCATTGTTATTCATCACCACGCAGGTGAAACCGCGGGGAGCAACATCGTTCATATTTATTTTCGCTTTATAGTAAAAGTATTTGTTTGCCAATTAATAATTTAGTAAGGTTATATTCCCAACATTTTTTTATTGTAGTATATTTTTATAGATTTGTACAGTTCTACCAATACTTCAAGCTATGTTTAAACAAATTATTAAGCACGAGCTCGACTTGCATATGATATGCATGCGAGGGCGACGTCGAAGTCAAAATACTGGACGGAATACCTACTGGACCAAAATATTTTACCTTAATCGTCATGACTCATAACACACTGAAACTTCACAAAACAAAACACAATTATGTATATAATTCTATACAGTATCTATATTTATTCGATTATAAGTGTGTACTCGTGCATAGCCCTGGCGACGTTACATTGACTTATGTCAATGTCTGATGTACTTGATTATTATGTACTCGAATGATATAGATATTACATCAGAATAGTTATTGGTATGTCCAAGTAATAGTATAAAAGATAAATTAAAGTGGCATTCGTCGTCCATTTACTGATCAAAATTCGTCATAGAAATAACTATCTATAAACGAGACCCATTAGTCAGTGCTTGAAATTTAATAAATCATAACTTTACTTTTGCATTTCGGTCCGAATGGGTACATTTTCACCTCTATTTCCGTCGCTAGCATAAAACTTTTAATCGAATCAGTTGACGGCAGCGATCTGAGTTCTCTGAGTTATTAAAACAGTAAATATCAATTTTAAATGAATCCAAAACCAAATAAAAAGTTTAGATTTTATCCAACAACAAGTTTCACAAGTTCCACTTGGCTTGGCTTGCCAAGGTTGCCAGTACTTGCCACGCTTGGCAGGCGAAGCGTGGCAAATACTGGCAACCTCCCCCCCCCCCTCCCAATATTTGAATCATACCCGTTTACCTCAACTTTTAAGATCGCAGGAGAGCACCTTGATGACACGATCTTTTTTCGGCGAAAATGAAATAAGCAAAAGTTATTATAACGGAATCCATCGTTGATGTATACGTTATCTTTATGTATGACTTTTTTGTCTTGTTCTTTCTCAAACTCAATTGACAACTGGCCGTTTATGAAACAGCGATCAAATATTGGTAAACCAATATTTGGCGGATGTATATTACGAACGCTGGTACTGTCGCTTTGTTTTATACAGACTTATGATGGCCAAAAAGCAACAAAATTAATTCATTGTGACCAATCCTGCATTGTATATTTTGAGGCAATTATGATTTCATTAAAGCAAACCGAATTGCCTGGGAGCGTACCGTCCCATTCATTATTGGCAAATTAATTCTCATCATTTCAGCATTCATCGACCTTGAAGAGTCCGATCGGCCATTTCATCTCCATTGAAATTAAATGAATCCTCGCGTTCATTAACTCCCATTTAAATTTCACAGACAATCAGAATTCACCTGGTAGTTGCAGATTATATCTCCCTACTAAACTTTTATTACTTTGGAATGGATTTCGTGAGATTGTGTAAAACGAACGGAGTTTTTAAAGTAAAAATCAATCAGATTATTTCAACCGTTTGATTGAAGGTACATCAATGTGTGACTCCTCTGAGATAGCCGACAAGCAAATAAATTTCACCTAATACCTTTAAACGAGCAACTCTTGTATATATATAACCTAAATCACACAATTTATTCGATCTCAATTTATAACAATTTATTTACGCAAAACGGGACGCCTATCGCAAAATACTTAAAATCCACTTAGTAATTTCATGACTAAGTCATTAAATATCTTACAAAGCAATTACTTAACCGGCTACCGAAAAGACACGCTATTCATAACTTTGGATATGACAAGTGTACTAAGGACGACAAAGTGTAATCCGCGGACTTAGGAACTTTTAATGAAATACTCGTATAAAAAGAGGGTATTCGTAAAATTGACCGCATAGCTGGGAAAGCCTAGATAAAGAGAGACAACCTTTGTGGCGGACGGCATACTTAGATCCAATATTGTTAAACTTTTTTCTACAGAGGGAAGTGAGGTTCTGCAAGATTTTGGGCAAATCTGCGTTTATTTGTTTGTCTGTATGAACATTTAAACTAACAAACGGTTGACAAAAGCTTTAGGAAGTTATAGAAATATAAAAAACACGAGTACATAAAGATATCCGTAGTGCAGTTGTGATCGTAGTGTAGCTAAAATTCAATGACACGAGTTGAAAATTCCGAATACAACTTAAGTAAAGAGGCATAATCTATGTGATACTTGTGTTTAATATTCATCTAATGTATAATAATCTCGTGAAGCAGTGTTTGTTATCGAACTACTCCGAAACGGCTAATATTTCGTGTATGTTTGATAGCTCGGAGAATATAAAAAAATTACGATTCTAAAGTATTTTTCACAATATATCCCCACTCCTCATTTTTATCGCGATTTTAGTATATTTGTATGAACAAATGATGATCCCCCAAGTATAATGAGGAAGGCGTATGTCCAGCCGTGGACGTCCTATGGCTTAGATGATAATGTATGAACAAAAATCCAAATAATTTAACCGTCGATCATTGACATGACGTAATTTCGACGTAAGTTTCAAATTCAAATCAAATCATTTATTTGCTAAGTACAGGAGTTCAATGCAGGTGTTGTTACAATGTCCCATATGCCGCTATACTTAATCCTTATTGGAGTGTCGCATCACTTAAACATTTCAATAATTTATATACGGCATAACAACATTTGCCAGGTCAGCTGGTTTCATGTAAGATGTGTTTAAAAAAAATGTTGTAAATATATTTATTTAGAAGAAGTATTAACGGTAGGTGTAAGTTATTTTAACGCTTTTGTACCCCTTTTAAATAGCACTTACTCTAAGAATCGTTAATCACAGACTCCAGCTGTTGAGCAGGTGATACCGCGCCTCCTCTAAATTATTTGACAGTACTTAATCACTTACTTTAAAAATACTGAGTCTTCTGTATAAATGTTACAACAAATATTTTGTTTAAAGTGATAAATTATAATTTTCTTAATATCATGATTTTATTACCATATCATTTAATATCGCTATGAAATCTTGCACATTTGTGTCTCATTGTTCAATTTCGCTGGGTCCAGAAAACAATGGTTGTCGGAGAGCAATGAATCACAAAATAAAAACAAAAACGAATTGTAAAAAGTCTGCCAACAACCTGACGAAAAAGCATTCATGCTTCACATTTATATATATAGCAACAACACTTGTTTTTAAATTGGCAAAATTGTATTGTCAGTACTGAGATTATAATGAAGATTATTTTTTTAGTCACTAGTAGCACCCCGCGGTTCCACCCGCGTGGATTACTGTTTTTCCGCTACCTCAATTATCCCACGGAAACTAACTTTTTCCGGGATAAAAGTAGCCTATGTGTTAATCCAGGGCTTAAACTATCTCCATACCAAATTTCATCGAAATCGATTTAGCCGTTTGAGCGTGAAGGGCTGGAAAAGGAAATGAGTAAGTTACACATTGGATTTCTTAGAGTTATGTGAAGCCCGTAGAGACGGTGAGGACACAATAACCCTTAAATCTGGTAACTTGCTCTACTACCGGATTTCTCTTTCCCAAGTCCCTCGCTAACAACATCATCACTATCGACAGCGATTCGAGGAGGGTGGCATACCTAATACTCAGAATATCATACAGATAGACGTTGAAGTTCATTCAGGTACATGCACCGACCAAAAACTCAGAAACGATGAGTAAAAAGCTACGTGGACATTAGTAATTTGTCTGTGTAGTCTGAAAAAACTATCGCGAGTTTCTTCCATAATTGTAATGTAACAAACCGACTACGACTCACGTGGTAAGCACTGGAAAAATGACTCTCCGACCAGTTTTGAACTAATTTGCAGTTTATCATCTGGGAGTTATGATCGTGCCAGGTGGCGGGGTATCGATGAGGGTCAAAATTCATTCAGAACGAAAAAATTGCAAAAAATTGCGAAGTACGAAAAAAATGATAAATTTTGAAAAGCTTAATCTCAGAAACTATCAAGTCTACAGAAACAACTTTAGTATCATATTGTAGGGGATTTAGTCTACTTTAAAATTGTCGAAAAGTATTTCAAATACTAGTCTTTTAGGGTTATAATCGCCAAAATTTGTAAAAATAACGATTTTCTAGCGGTTTTTTCGATTTATGACAAAGTTGCGTTCGGCGCTCGAGGTCAGAAACTTGGATTATTCATTAGGCCAACTTCAAAAACAAGTCTGAAAAAATCAGAGCTACCGGGTTTGACGCAAACTACCCCATACTTTCAGGCGACAAAGTTACTGGATTAGTGGAGAGGTCTACCCATCGAAGGTATGCCCGAGGAGTATTTAGATTTACTCAGATGATCAGTTATAAGATCTGGGTATACTAAGATCCGCTATGAGCTCCGCCAACCTTTAAAATTGTAATAAAAGTTATCACGTTTTTCACGGACCCCAGTAGGTGAAAAATTCCCAAGAGCTTTGCTTCCCACAAAGGTGAAGGTAGCAAAAATCTGACGTTTGGTTGTGATTCATTACACGTGTGAAATGGGAGATGTGTTTTGACATGTGAATGATGGTTTTTGGTTGCTGTAAAAATATAACGACGCCAAACATATTAAGACATGGTTTTGAAATATAGCACTTTAAGCAAAGAGGCCAGTTAATCGTTAGCGTAAAGAGCTACCACCACAGCTGACCGGTAATAGTTGGAGTTTGCAATTACAGCATGAAAGACTATCGCAATCGCTGTGCAGTCGCATTGCTGCGTAAAACAAATCTACTCAGTACTAATTGGCATTTATCTAGAACAACTGTGATACATAAAATTTTAATTTCTACGTGCGGTAAGTGTATTCGATCCGACTCATTAACTCATTATTCGTATAATAAATTCATATTTATTATATGAATAATAAACATTCATATGTTTATATGAAGACGCAATAGATTTCGGAAGGCAATACAAGCAATTCAATACAAGATTTTTCTGCTATGGGCAACGAGTTACAAAAAAATATCTCTAGCAGAATGTTCTCGTTTTGGTTCTAATTATTTAACTTAGCCATCTTTAAATATCGTCATTAATTAACCATTAAAAAATCTTAACTCGAAAGTACATACCTAAGTCTTTCCAGATTGGACCCATAAAAATATCTTTAAAATCTTCACGGTTAGCTACACAAGAGTTCATTTTAAACGGGATATTTACCTGGAAGTTTTTATGTTATCATGGCGCTTGCAACAGTTGGTACCAAAATATATTAATCGCAAAAAACATCAAAAATAATTTCTTATTCTTTTCAACAATTTGTTGAAAATATTCCACTGGTAAGTATTTACAAGTCGGTTTATTTAGTTTTTTAATATAATTGAAAGTTCCTAACGACACAAAAACTTTTAGCATTTTAGCATTTCAATAAAATGCAATAGTTTCATATTGATGAAAAGAAAAATAAAACACTAATAACTAATTACAATACTGCAGCTACTTTAATAACATTTGAGCTATCCTCTACCTATTGGCAGCCTATAGAAAAGATACATGTGGCTTAAAATCATTTTCAGGCGAGTTAATGAAAAAAATTACGTTGTAAAAGCCGTGTTTCGAGTTCAATCACTACATAGCATAAAACAAAGTCGCTTTCTCTGTCCCTATATCCCTATGTATGCTTAAATCTTTAAAACTAGGCAACGAATATTGATGCAGTTATTTTAATAGATAAAATTATTGTAGAGGAAGGTTTATATGTATAATAACATCCATTATTAACATAGGCTATATATTTTATACCCGTGCGAAGCCGGGGCGGGCCGTTAGTTAAATTATAAACTATGGTATTCAAAAACTCTTCAATGTTTGATTTAATTCTATTGAATTCAATTCATAACTTTATTGCAATCTCTAATAGTACAAGTGTGATATTATATTAAAATACAGTTTATTACAGACCCTGTCGGGCACAGCAATTTTAGGAGAGAGCTTTTTTTGTATTACGAATGGTACTCTATTAATAGATTGAATTGAACGACAGGCTAAAATTAGATTTATCACTACCTCTATCCAGCTGTAAAGTAGCCTAATGGTGATAAATTTCGGCGCATCATTCACTACTATATACCCATGCTGTGTTTGTGTAAAATGAACGCGAAAAGACAAAACGTTGTCGTCAAAATTATGACGATAAATTCCTTTGTGAACGACTTTTATCCAAGAAAAATGTCGCAGCTCCTCTGTGTTACGGTCTTCTGTCTCTTTATTATTTCATAACTTTTGATGATGATTTTATATTTATACCCACGAGTATTTTCTATTGCAATAAATCTCATCGTTAATTGAAACCCAAATCTGACGACAATTTGAAGCAGTTTGTGACCTTTCAACGTTAATTAAACACTGGGCCGGGGCAACACTATGCCCAAACGACATTGTCTTTGTTCTCACGTGACACACGTTTGCGTTCATGGTATTATCGATTGGAATCTGTGACCGAGGGAAAGGTATTCTCAGTTCATTAGAGATTCGGAAGGCGATCGCGCCGCGATAAGATACCGCTGATACAACCACGAGTAAACGTATCGCTGAATCTACGCCCAGAATAAGGAAGTCATGCATTAATAAATATCTTTGTGTTTTATTCCAACATCTGTGTTACAATATTACACTTGGAATTTAGTTTCTTTATGCTCTACAGATTTGACCATTATCTCACTTGATCATCAGTAACGATTTCGGTGAAGGTGGAATAACGATAGACCTAAAATGTTGACTAATTCTCGAAGGCCTGAAAACACTGTGTGTTTGGTGACAGTTTTTCAAACTTCAGGGTAACTGGTATCTAGCCCGACTTGTACTGCGAAGTAACCTACCATTACATATGCTGTGTGCTTGATAATGTTACAGACGAAAAATCGAACCAGCGACTGTCGAGTTCACGGGCGACGCTCAAAACGCTAGGTCATCATCGCTTCAAAGTTCCATTAGGAAAGTGCGATATGTACTAATATCTGCTAATAACCTCAATAATATTATAAATGTGAAAGTTTGGATGGATGGATGGATGTTTATTACTCAATCACGCCAGAACGGCTGACCGAATCTGGATGAAATTTGGCACAGAGATAGATTATAGTCTGGAATAGCACATAAGCTACTTTTTATCAAGGTCAAATGTATGATTTCCGTGGAATAGTTTATATAGCGGAAAACCGTAATCCACGCGGGTAAAACCGCGGGGTGCTACTAGTATTTAAATAAATTAAATAAGTACTTGACGTAATAGATTCTGACAACCTTATTTTTAATAAAATGACGTTAGCATATGTATACTCGAATATGTATTTGTAACTAATGTGATTAATAGTATTGTCATGTTAGAATGTATGCTCTATACAATACAACAGTATATGATTTTCTTCTTCTTCTACTTAGAATAATACATTTTTCACATATCTTAATGTTTTGTTCATTTTTATACAGTTCTAGTGTAATACCTGAAAAGATCAATGAGAATTTCATAAAGAACGAAGAAATTCGAACGACGTTGATACAAAGTTGTAAGTAACCTTTCAGAGCACACAATAAGATGAAAGTCGAATATGGGCCGTAGATTAGGGTCGTTAGGGGGAGGCTTGAAACCTCCCACGCTGTCCACGTTCCCTACAAAATCCAATCACTGATTTGACGATTCTGATACTTTTTTATTCATAAATTATAGCAATATTAGATGGCACTGTCCGTACAAAAATTGAAATTTAATGACAAAAATACATCGTGCTTTTGATAGACATCTCTTTAACTCGGGGATTGACGTGAGTGACTATGGTTATATTATTTAAAGTTTTTTACGTGTATAACTTCGATGTAAACGAAGATTTTAAGAGCAGAATTTAAGAACCGTATACATGAATTTTTCATTCTTCTTTTACTCTCCTCGGATTCTTCATTTACGCCCTTTGTCGAGAGAACTCATGGCCTGGATTTTTTCCAGAACTTTGTCAATCTGGTCAGAACACGTTCGCCAGGTTTCACCACCCTTTCACCTGTTCTCTGTGTGGCGTGTGAGAATTCACACGCCTTGTATACTTGTTGTTATTCCCCTTTCGTCCACCGTTCTACATGTCCAAACTATCTCAGCATACCTTTTTTGGCTGGCCCTAATTCTGTTAATCACTGGAACTAACTAAGATTCACTAAAATTCTTCAAAAAGAAATAGCTCGTATTATATTTACGCTAAATTCAAATTTGTATAACTCCATTTAACGATATCCTTAGTTTTAGATGACTGCTAGTAGTTTTAGTGGGCACCAAATAAATGGCCAAATATTTTACGTAGAACTATCTGCAATTTTAATAAATACATCTAATTTTAGTGCTGTTATAGATAAGTCTCATACTGACTTAGACTTTATCGTAACCATATAAGTACATATCTTACATAACATATTTTCCAGTATTTTAATTTAATTTAGTTGAACAAGAGAATCACTACCAATGTCACCAACCATAAATTATATTTTATTATTTTAATATGTTATGAATACTACAGACGTAAGAAACCATGAAACATAAATGCACTTTACTATGATGATAGTTGCTGTTTCTGTAGAGCATCCGTGAGCGGCTACTAAGTCAGTCACCGTTTATAAACGCCACATAATCGTCTTACTCACAACTTGCTAGTCGGTTCTTCAAAATAAACACTCACATAATTAGGTTGTACGAAGCTACTTCAAAGCTACGAACAACGTATTAGGCCTCGGAGCCGTCAACTCCTGGTATATGTTTGCCGAATACAAACTTACTGATATCTCTGTAAATATTGAATGTGATCTTAAGCCATTTGCAGCAACAAGTAAATAAATAAATAATGCTAGTGCCGCAGAATACATCAAATTGCTTTTACTAGAAGGATGCTCCCATCCATAAGGAAAATGTGAAAACGAGTAGAGGAAGTATTAAGTAATACAATCGACATGTGTCGTCATGTGTTTTACTGAATAAACGTTTTATTATTATTAATTTACGATATCAAATCAGAGGTGACATTAAGAGATCCGTAGAAGAACTTAACATAGCTCAGCGAATTAGCAAGTTGAAATGGCAGTGGGTCGGGTACAGATCGCGCCGAATGGATGGCCGTTGGAGTCGAAAGGTCCTCGGGTGGGGGCCTTAGACAGGCAAGGGTAGCATAATTGTGGAGATCAATGGGGTTATGGCAAAAAAAGGCTTGTGATAGGCTGACATGATGATGATGGTTATAATAGACTTTAGTATATTTTCATACTTTCTTGATAAAATGGTGTATTTATGTAATATTATTATTAGGTATTTTGCATTTATAAAGCGCGTGGGAAAGAGCATTGCGTTTAGTTTTCATTGTTTTCAATTTGCGTGCGAAAGTGAGAGGGAACACAAGCTAGAATTAGAAATTAATCTGTTAGTGTTAAGGGCCAGAATAAGGATACATAGATTTCAGGATCTGGTTGTATGGTGGTGTTTAACACACCAAATTATTCGTGGATCTTAATATCGGGATAAAACATATATTTTTATCCATTTTAATTAACAAAGGAAAAGATATGTAATAGGAATTATCAATGCTAATAAAATTATCGAACATGTTTTGTCGTTGATCACATTGTAATAAATTGTTTTTTAAAATACGGAGTACACTGCTACTGTAACAACAAAATCTGTAATAATTTTATACAGGGTGTCCCAAAAGTCAACGTCCAACCGAAAACCCAAGCTAGGCCTAGTTGTGGGGGCTCTCAAAAAAAAAGAAAAAAAATCTATCTCATGTAGTTTCGAAATGACAGCCATTTTTCTTAAATTGACACCCTGTGACGAGTTTACGACTACTGGGGCTACAAATGAGCTCTTTTATAATTTTATTTTTGTGTGGAGTAGTCTTAAGTGATGCTCCTACAAATTCCAATTCATCATTTGCACACAACTTCATTGGAATTTCAGAAAATATCCGTTTTATACCGAACCATGACGTGAAAATGACTACATCACTAAACTTTGACAGTCTGTACTGAAAAAAAAATCTACTATGCAATTTCGGCAAGTGCCCTTAAAAGTTGGCGCATTTAATGGGCTTTCCAAAATGGTATAATACTTACTAAATTATTTCTTAGACGACGAGAAAAAAGAAATTAAGAAAGTCGATATTTAGCTTATTATTAGTTAGTCATAAAACTTTCTCAAAATTATTCTAATATCATCTAGGCGTTCTGTAAGGTGTAATTAAAGAAAGAGACGAAGAAAAGTTAGAGCGGGATAGTGACGCTACTAAAAGAAAGAGACGAAGAAATGTTGTGTCATACGCGGCCCCCGCCTGGTTTGCCTTAGTGGCAGAGACCCACCGGAGACGACTAAGAGCCCAGCAGAGCGTCTCTCTCCGGCTGATCACTGGAGCCCCCCGCTACGTGAGAAATAGCACCATCCAGAGAGACCTTAGGGTGGAACCTCTGGACTCTCACGTCGCGGAACTCGCCCGAAGGCAGTTCAAGAAGGTTGACGCCTCGTCAGCGGAACATCTCCGCGGCCTGGCCCCCCGCTATGAGCGCCTCCCAACCGCCCGACCACAACCCCGGGACCTCCTACCGCCCGACAGCGAAAACGAAGATGCCACAGTCGGCCCCCGTACGCGCGTCGCTCACCAGGCCTCCCTGAACAGGGTCTCACCCGGTGGGCTTGACAGCGACTAGGGGCCGTGAAGAGGACATCCTAGGCCCTTTTCGGCCACCCCAACGACCAGACTGCACGTCTGCAGTCTGCGATTGAAGACCGCGGTCAGGGGCCCCCCGTGCCCGATACCGCTTCCGCCCAAGGCACTAGTCCTTGTGCGACGACTACCCCGTCCAATGAAGTTGTGTGCAAATGATGAATTGGAATTTGTAGGAGCATCACTTAAGACTACTCCACACAAAAATAAAATTATAAAAGAGCTCATTTGTAGCCCCAGTAGTCGTAAACTCGTCACAGGGTGTCAATTTAAGAAAAATGGCTGTCATTTCGAAACTACATGAGATAGATTTTTTTTTCTTTTTTTTTGAGAGCCCCCACAACTAGGCCTAGCTTGGGTTTTCGGTTGGACGTTGACTTTTGGGACACCCTGTATACAGAAACCTTCATTGCATACCGGGTTTATAACCAGCATCTCATAGCATGAATACTGCAGGCGTAGTTTTATGCAAAGAAGGAAAAGTGTTCGATAATCTGTTGTAAGTGCGCCCAGGTGCTACGAACGATAAGTGCGTGCTACGAATATACTATATATGTGCTACGAATGTACTACGAGTATGCTACGTGCCGGTATTCTGACTTCCGCTTCGGTGAGCCGTTACATTAAACGTATAGAAGAAGAGAAAAGAAATTACCATAAAATTTGAAGTCGATACCATGATAGTGCAAAAGTAAGTATTATCAAAATATTGTGAACATGGTACCGACTTCGACCAGTTATTTCACACTTTTGAGTGTTGAAGTCGGTTCCATTTTTTTATTTTACCCTTTTCACTGAGCTTTGCCACTCACGGGATCAACTGTCATTGTGTATGTTCACCGATTTCTCCACCCGCAACTATAATGTCATCGACGTATGCGTAGCACTTTTCACTTATTGGAGTGTAACCTAAAACCGTTTGACGGGCCGGTTGGCGCAGTTGGTAGCACTCTGCCTTCTGAGCCGCTGGTCCCGGGTTCGATTCCTGGACAGGTCAAACATTTGTGTGCATGAAGGTGCCTGTTTGACCTGTGTTTGGGTGTGTATGTGTATATAAGTATATATATATAAGTATATATCAGTCATCAGGTTACCATAGTACAGGCACTGCCTAGTTTGGGACCTGAAGACCTTGTGTGAATGTTGTCCCATATTATATTATTAATTATAATAAAATTGGTTATTATAGTTATATTGGTTGGTTTTAAAATTTAAATGGGACTACTCAGGAAGCACCAGCTTTCAAATAAAAAAGTACGATCATAATCGGTTCACCCAGTCGAAAGTTCTGAGGTAACAAACATAAAAAACATACGGTAGAATAGAGAACTTCCTTCTTTTTTGAAGTTGGTTAAAAATATCCTATACATTTGCTTTAAGTAAGAAAACAAATAAATATTAGTATTTGTCGGGCCCACATTATCTGTCAAAATTTCAAGCGAAACAGAAAAAATAGGTAACTCTTCAGCCAGCGGTTTTGAACAAAGCCAATAGCAATAAGGTTGAACCAACTTACAAAGAAAGTGATGCTAGTACCAGGACTGAAGTTTATTAGCTATGAAAGCACCTACATTGGTGTACCGAAAAGATAAGCTGGATTGAGGGACATACTTAACTTTACCGTGGGAAAACTGTTGCCGTCGTACACCAGCATACATATGTTGTGGTTAGTTTATCTAAGGCAACGAGTTTGGTACCACCTTTTTGTAGTGTATCTTCAAATTTATGGTTTTCGGATTTTTACCTGTTCTTGCACTACAATGAGATTACTTCTTGCCAAATTTCGTTATTCACGTCAATGGGATGTAAGTACAGGTTTTCCCTTGCGAGTGTCAACATATAAAATATAGCATAAACGGCCGTGCCTCTTCATTGCGTAGCCTTATAAAATTGATTTTTCACTATTCTAAGGGCTTCTAGCATATTTTATTTATTGAATCATGAATTTTGTTATTGCAATAAATACGGAAGTTTACAATTATAACTTCTTTTTATTTAAAACACTAGCTATTGTCAGCCTATAGATAACTCAAATGCTATAACCCACTACCAGTTGGAAGCGTGCCCAGAATGCTAGGAGCATTGCCACGTTTATTTTGTACTACAATGTGTCGCACCATTTGAGCTCAATACAAAAGAACAGTTACGATAGTAATATTTTGTGAAGTCGTCATAGCACCTCCAACTACAAACATCAGAGACCCCTAAACAGACACCCTGTGGTTTTCAAAATGGTTCTTATTACTGGCACCAATGATATTATAAGTTTATATGAGGTAGATGTCGCATAAGCGCGCGGAAACTGAGGCGGCAAAAATAAGTAAATTGTAGTAATTTTGATTACGACGCGTATTTCAAGCGCAAGACGAAACATATAGCTATCCGTTCTATATTATTTATACCGTATTATCTGTCGCAGTAAGCATGTTTATGTCGTAAAGGAACAAAATCTGAGCACCGCTCAGTATAAATATACGTAATGTTTAGTAAAACATCATTGACTGGCACACCGTAGGGATACTCGTAATATCGTAGCGTACACCTTTTAAGTAAATTATTGAGTTGAAGCTAGACTCGACCGTTTTGGCCGCCACAAGGGGAGCAATGAGAAAAAAGCCACTAAATAATAAATAATCTCACTCGTAACCTTTATCGGAAACGCCGCTACATACTCGTACCTACATCAAGTTGAAACTTACTTCGTGGGCGAAATGTCCAATACAAAATGAGCAAACCTTTTTTATTTATTTTCAATTTGATATTCCACTCAATATTAGAGTTCTGAATCTTGTTTTAGCTTTTAATTTCACACATCGGCAATTCTGTCTTATTTTTTTCTACTTGGCTCAATTTTCATAATTGTTCTTTTTATCCAGTTTTCTTTCAGAGAACACGCGGGCGCAGTATTGCCAACCACAGAAAAGCAAAAAGCAGCAAATATAACTTAATAAACAGCAGAATAGTAATTTCAATAATTCAAATAACTGTTCGACGTAACTAACCTACACTTAGTACTAAAACTATTTATCATTTCTACTATATTTTTAGATTTACCGCCAATTCCCTTTATTTAAGGAATTTTGGGGAATTGTGTTTTACATAACTTTTATGAGACAGTAGCTCAAGAATCCCACATTATCTGTCAAAATTTCAAGCGAAACAGAAAAAATAGGTAACTCTTCAGCCAGCCTTCGAATTTGTCCGTCCGTTGATCTGTCGTTTAACCACGAATCAATAAATTTCTGTTCTTATTTTAAACCTTCTTCTTAGAAAAGGTTTCATCAGAATCTGTATCACTGCTCATTATCTTAAATCTCTTTAACGAATAAATGAGCGATCTGATACTAGGAACTTTGACTGTTTGCTAACGATTGAGAAATGAATACGGGGAATTCATTCGTTCTTATATTGCAAAAGGCCCGCCAGTGATTGATTATGTGATACCAATTGTAAGAAAGCACGTGACCGACGCGTACAAACACAATCTTTACTGCTTTTTCTACAAGGTCATTTCGGGCATGTTGGTTGTCACCATTGCAATTTGTGTTGTTTTTACGTAGTCTGAAATATCACCTAAAAACAGTAGAAATACGAACTAATACAGAAAATAGGAATGTCACGGCGAAAACACTGCATGGACGCGCGATGCCTAAGATAGAGATAGATGGAATAGGATGAAGGGGGCCTTTGTCCATGAATGGACTTTCCAATTAATATATTTTAATTATAATAATACACATATGTTTTAAGTTTTGGCAAATAAGCGTTTATACTATCCAGGTTTCTTATGCCAAAAATCTTGGCAAACAAGCCGATTATTTCATATTATTATTTTATTCGGCGGTTAGCTAAAGTGTCCATGAGCACGTTTATAATCCTTTTTTTGTTGATCTCTGCATGGCACAACGGCAGGGAAAACATTAGATATTTATCGTTTGAGCATTATAGAGAAGGATAATAAGGATTCGCAGTTAAAATCTCATTAGGTGGTCACATTCCTTGCGAAAATCAGGTGTAATTGTTTAATTTATGAATCAGTCACTTATGTCACAAAGAGTCCGACTAATATCGTGACCCATATATTGGTCTATTGCCTCCCTACATGCTTTCACGCCATAACTCATGTTACAATTTCAGCCTAACACCTGAACGTATTAGGTTTCCTGACAGGTTGTTAGTATAGAGTTAATATTAGCAAGAAGGATGTTTTATTGCCTCGTCGCTGGCGGAATATCAGGTTGTTTCAACAGCCGCTCAGGTATTACTGGTACTTTACTTTGTACTTGTAATATAACCGTGTAATTTCTTATATTAACATTAAGAACATCATGAAATTATATTGTTATGTTAATTCAGTTGATATAAAAAAGAAAAGATCAATATAAAAGTTTAATAACCAGTTTTTTGTGCTTCATTTACACCGTGTAATTTTAGACTTGTATGCAAGTCCTATAATAAGTTATTTGCATAAAGATAAATATTGTAAAAATAATGTAGGAAACTGTAATAAGACATTTGTTACGTACTTATTTCAGATAACAATCAGTCAATTTTTGTTAGGCATCTTAAACATTACACTTACCCGTGAAAATTCTGTGTGTACGTGTGGGTATATGAGAATTTAGAAAAGACAGTAGTACTCTAAGTCATTTACCTACGAGAGATCTCGTGTTGAGTAATTTTATGTACGTGATGCCGCAGTACAAGCCCTTTAGGGTCTTTAGCCACTATTTACAATTTTTACGGTTTTGATAACATGTAATTCTTATTTTTTTAAGTAGGAGAGGGCTGTGCAAGGGTTCCTCTACGAGATCGATTAGGGAAATAAGATAAGCTTAAAAGAAAAAATGTTATTGACATAGCCCAGCAGATCAGCAACAGGTAATGGCAGTGGGCAAGGTAATGAATGTACATAAAAAAAGGATCTATCGTTTGACCACAATTTCACTTGGCAATGGGCAGTGACGACGTTGTCGAAGTTGATATAATGATCTAACGTCTGCGTATCTTGAGTAAAAGAACTATTCTTATTTTGTTGTGTACATTATCTAAGGTAATCTATTACATTTATTCAAAATAATACTGCAGACTTAGCGTGAGTATTTTTCACCATCCAGTTGGTGAGTACGTGATCACTCCCAGCAACTTTCGAGGTAAGGATCTTCATTAAATCATTGTAATATTTAATGAGGAGGGCGGCTTCCACCGCACGTAATAATTATTTCATTCCCTCGTCCCTCCATATCATAGAGATAATAAGCCTCCTCATTTTAAACAAGTTTACGCGTAAAAATTCGAGATGGGAAATTTCGTCGACGATTTCGACGATTTTAATGTGTAATCTTGGCTGGATCCTTCGGCACTGCTCCTGCCCTGAATGACTAATAAGCCTAGAAGCGTTTTGAAGAGATGATAGCTCAGCGGGGAGCGTCGTCTGTCAAACTGACGGACACTGGTTCGATCTCAAACAACAGCATGACCTGGCGGTGAAGGTAACACCGTTATCAAATTCCTAGCATGGTGTTAGGGTGCATTCGAGGACCCGCCTGGCTAGCTACCACCCTCAAATTTGAAAAACTTTCACCAAACACATATTGTGTTCAGTCAGCAGTCCTTTAGTGCCAGTAAGCATCTAGGTCTAGCGTGATAACATCTTCGACCACATCGTCACTGACCATCAAATGAGATAGTGGTTAAACGAGATATCTAGTATAAAAAAGGCTTCTTTAATTGCAACGACCACATATAGGAGATGGAGCCCTTGATGCGGGTTCTGGGGGTTGTAGATCAACAGCCCGCATGTTCATAATATACTCATAGAAGTATCACTTTAGTAAATTCAACATATAAACTGGGATAAGTAACGTACTCTACAACTGGGATGGGTGACCGTTAGTGCCAACCACAACTGAACGCTTACGTATTTAAGATGTAATAAATGTCCTTAGATAATGTACACAACAAAATTATAATAGTTCTTTTTTTATTCAAAATACGCAGATTATCAAACACTATGTCACCTTCGACAACGTCTTCCGTGTCCATCAACAAGTAAAATAGTGGTCGCATTATGCTAACAATACAGATACTGCGTGTCCCTTGAAAATCCCATAATAAGGAACATAATAAAACAAAGTGAAAAAAAAGGATGGATCCTACTTTTTAATTTATAATCCTTTATTATTATTGAATTTATTGGAAACAGCCGCTAATCACATGTTTTAAAAAAATAATTGGAAAAAAAAACACTTTTAAATACCAATAAAAAAGGTTTCTACCATCATGTGCATGATTTGTCCACCTCATTACAATTAAGAATAAACTATAACTCTTTATACTATAAAATAATGTTCTAACCCGTATTAAGTCAATGAATCTGATTTATAATTCTATTTTTTTTTAATAATAAGCGTTCCACAACTTTGATTCAATACAACTGGTTGTATAACGACTAATTATCTATACGTCACACTGGAACACCGATGAAATTGCAAAAGTAACTATAGTTATCATTCAACGCATCCTACAACGCCGTTCAATTTAATTATACGAAAATGCTACCTCCATTGCACATGCGTATTCATTGGCGGGATCAATATTTCTATGAAGGTAAGAAGTTGAACGTAGCTGCATGTCCCTTTTTAGAATTGATATACAAATGAAAGGTTTACGGACCTAATGGATGAGTCTGCAAGCTTTTGGAAAAATTCTGATACCCTTTCTTCTTTCCGTTATGACCCAAACTATTACTTTAATTTTTGGAATATTTTCATTTGTTGTTTGAACTTTTTGGCATACCATCGACAAACACTGTAAGAATATTATCATGATAAATGGTTAACCTCTGCACTGCTGTAATGGGTATTCCACATAGATTACGGTAATCCATCATTTAGCAGTGCCATCTAAAACTAACGCGGCTCAACAAATTAATACTTAATGGCTTATATCACTACCAAAATCAATGTAATATATTTTGTATCAGAACGTGTTAAGGCTCATCTTGAGGAGAAGTATTGGCTTTCTGGCGAGCCGACTTCATCACGATGATAAGAAATCATTGGTATCCGTAGACGGGCATGGATAAAATATTTGTGCAATTAGACAATATTTCAGTTTGTGTAAAAATCATCAATTTGCTTCGTCTTGGCAACCAAGTTGTGTTATTTGGTTGTTGTAAAAGTGAACCTTGTATTTAGCAATCACATTTTCTAACTACAATATTGCCAAGTGTTTGCCGTTTAAAATCGGCATTATCGGTGGTTTTTAAAATAGTATGGTTAAGATTTGAAGAACATTGGTCTACAACTGCTATAAAATTGTGTGCGAAATCACTTCCCCGTTCGCCTTTGGACGAGTGAGGCTTCACTAAAGCCAATCCTTTGACAAAAAACACAAAGCGGAGCCTCCGCGTTAGCGTGTAAATGCTCTAGTGCAGCTCAAGGCCTCCTATGGGACAACCCTTAATAGTTCTTTAAATATATGTAACATATCTATGTTCTAACATATTATACTGCACCAACAGCAAGCTTTCAATACGACCTCTCGGCTATTACTTATTAAATTAACAAATACTTGGTGCTGTGCTCACTGGTATCTAAATTGGCGACTCGCAATAGTGCAAACAGTGTATATAAATTTAAGAATAAGAATTTCCACGAAATATAATAATAATAAATAATAATAAATATGGGACAACATTCACACAAGGTCTTCAAGGTCCCAAACTAGGCAGAGCCTGTACTATGGTAACCTGACGACTGATATATATACTTAAATACATACTTATATTTATACTTTTTTTTTTTTATATACATATACACACCCAGACACATGTCAAACAGACATGTTCATACACACAAATGTTTGACCTGTCCGGGAATCGAACCCGGGACCAGCGGCTCAGAAGGCAGAGTGCTACCAACTGCGCCAACCGGCCAGTCAATATTATAATGAATTGATTATTAAAACACTTGTGCTACAAGTCACCATTTATCATCTTCTATACATATATAAAGAGGAAAGTTTTGATTATTTATTTGCATTGAATAGGCTCTGAAACCACTGAAACGATTTGAAAAATTATTTCACTGATGGCAATCTACACTATCCCCTGGCAACATAGTCAATAATATTTTTTTTTAAATGTTAGGGACCCTTATAATTTTTTATTTTGAAATATTTTACCCGACGAAGCCGGGGCGGACCACTAGTTGATAGATAAACAAGTCGTATCATCTAATAAAACGTATTTGTAAACTGTAAAACAATATGTATGATAAGTGTGTTAAATTGACTTTCGTAATTTGCTGCAATTTTCGAAGTAAACTATATTATGCAGTTTCCTTCAAAAATGGTGAGCTTTAGCGTTTTAAAGACTGGTCGGCATTTGTTCAGAAGGACGAACAGACCTGGTTTTAATTAAAAATGGAACCATGGGCAAAGGCACATAATGAAAATCAATCAATCATCATAACCAAGTTTCGGTCAATTCAGTCAATAATTCTTTTAGTACACAAATATTTACCTATCCCACACCTCCGCCTTAAGAGATGTTTTGGAAATCCCTTATGAACATGTCGGTCCTTTCCTATAAAACATGGGCGATGATTCAACAGTTATGCACGATAATGTTCGCCATCAGACTGTGTTATCTGTGAAACGATACATTGAAGAAGTCGGTATCGATCTCATGGTCTGGCCAGCCAGGAGTGACATGAACCCTATCGAGCATACATGGGACGAGCTTGGAGGTTAGTTAGAAAACAAATTTCAACTCCCTTGACACTTCCTGCCCTAAAACAGACCCTTGAAGAATGGGAAAATTTACCTCAATACCGCTTGAGGAACTTAGGTTAATATGGCTGATCGTATACAAATCTTGAGAAGAACCCATAGCAACACAAGACCCTAAAGTATGAGGTGGCCACGTCTTTTGATACAAAACTGACAAGAAGTTAAATATTTTATTTTGACGATATTTGTCCTTTTACGTTTTCTTTTCATTTTCAAAATAATTAATAGTTATTTTAAATCATACTGTAATTTATTTTATACGCAAATAAATTTTCTCTCAGATACATTTTAATTATAAGAGCTAGCTTGTGTGGTTTCGTAGTTATTTAGAGTTACCTAGGTGACCCTTTATTTTTGCTGGCGAGTGTATATTAAACCAAGTTTCGGTCAATTGGAATAAATAATTATGTTGGTTCCCAAATATTTGCCTTCCCCACAAATAATATGCTCGGTAAACTTTGTTACAAAGATTGTCTACGAATAATATAATAATAACCAAATGTACTAGGTATGGATGTTTTCATTCCATTATCTTTAATGAAGATCTTTAATAAAACAACTAATTACGCCTACGTTCAAATGAAATACTATAAATATTGTATTTTACTCAAACTTGGTATATCTCGATTTTACGTTTTTGTCTATAGCGCATATGTCAGTTACCTAAACGGGCCCCATGCTTTCGTTATAGCCGACAGTTTATAGATCTAAGGATACTTTGCGGAAAGCCATATCAAGTGATAACACCGCGAGGTACAATGGCAAGGCAAGATTGCAGTGTGCACTGCCCTCCCTCCCCATAAATTGGATGCAGGAAGCATATAGCACGATACCTAACATGCAGCTAACTTAATAAAAACCTCTTCGACGCATGTTTTACCTCTGCACAAAGCATCTTCAAGACCTTCCTGTTCTGCAGCCTGACATATTCTATCTCATGGAAATAAAACTAAATATTGTGTATTTAATTGTGTTTATTTTATGAAAGTGCTTAGTGTTCTGCTTGCGGCAGCTAAACTTATGTACTATCTAGTAATTGTAGTATGGCCATGGTGAAGGAGGCCCGTCCCTGACCGACTTCTGTGACCGATATCCATGCAGCGAGCCCGCGCCTGACGCCAGGGCTGACACCACGCTCAGATACGATCTGAATTCTGAAGCCACACCCTAATCCAATTAAAACACAAATTACACGATGTGTGAAGTTAATGTTGTTTCCAGTACTGGAACTCGTTAGAAGACATTGCAGTGCAACCATAAGCTGTACCTATTTATAATAACCAGTTCCTGGTACAGCTAATCAATGCTGCAACATTGCTCCTTAAATACAGTATGGATTATATAAGCTACATATTGTAAGCTATGATTTGCTGAGAAATGATGTTTGTTATATTGGTTTTCAGTTAATAGATAGAGAGATTATCAGCAACAATTACATAATATGATTGTAGTTCTCTCTTGTTTCGTCAACCCCTCAGGGTAGAAGTAGAAGTGGCCTCAAGTTTACGCTCCTTGCCACTGCAGAACCTCCGGCTGTAACTACTGTTGGGAATAACAGACTACAGCGACTGAATCTGAATCGCACGCGAGAACCGAGTAGACACAATTACGTAGGACGAAGAGTCACGGTGGAACTGTTTTGAGGGGCAAGAGTTTTGAGGTTCGATCTACCTCCCTGACCGAGAGTCACTAAACATCAATCGTGACAGGTGTTGTCATATAATCTTACTTCCTTTTACTATAACTTACGATGTCCTAGTTATGAATGATGAGTACATTGTTATTGCTAAGGTATTTACCAAAATAGACCTGTCTCAATAGCCTCTCTTACTATAAATTTTGCTGCGATAATAATCTGCGACGCAGTAAAATGTAGTGGTGATTGCTTTATTGTACGTGTATCTCAGGCCAGCAATGCCGTCTGCGTGTAAAATATACATGTATTTCCATTTAGTGGCGTACATAGTAAGGCGAACTTGTCCGATAACCAGCTACATCAGAACGGGATTTAGGTGCGGTTTGTGGTGACCCTGAGCGCGTGTGCGATTCGCTAACCACAAACATAGGTATCTGGTCCAAACGTCACAAAATCCACCTGAAACCGTGAGGCGGGTTTCGCCGCGCTCAACATTATTAAACAAAAACTACTAACGCTGTCACGACATGTGAAACTAGTCTATTGTCTTATGAATATAGTATCAAAAGCTAATTGTAATTATTATTTATTTTCACGATTGTAAATTGTTATTTGTTTATGGGCGCATTAACCGGCCAGGAAAAATATATAGTAGAATAAGAATAAGACAATAAGAATAACTTTATTTCAGCGGTCACAAAGGTATAGTCAGCATGAAACCGTATCCATGAAATATCCGTGCCACTTTCACGGTGATCATGCGGTCACAAAATATAACTCAAAAATCTCTTAGATTATATTTTGCAGACATGAATGCTTATAAACACCTTTAAAATATAAAAGACTTTCATTAGATACACTTAGAAGAGTAATCTAATAACATTTCAGGAATAAATTATAATATATGGTCTTGTTTTTAAATTATCATCTTTATTAACAGTATAAAAAGCAGCACGTCTGTCAGGGTCAACAGCGCGTTAGATTTTAATGACGAGAGCATGTGTGGGCAACTTGTGTTTGCATAATTTGTGAAGTCCCTCTCTCATTGAGCCCTGGTCGAGCCACCTCGCAGCTTCTGAAGCGCAGAATAAATTAAAAACTTCTTTTACATGCATGTATGAATAAAAATAGCCCCTTAAGTACGACACGATTCAATCGATGACGCTGTCACTTAAGTTTGCAATGGTAGTCTGTCGTTTAAAAAACTAATAAAAATTGGGTTAAGATAGTTATCCACGTCGGGCAACAAAGAAGCGAGACAAATATCCCCAAGTGGATATGTGGCTTAAGAATTGTAGCTAGTTGGAATGATTAACAGAATTACGACCATTGTCAAGTGTTCAGGAAAACTCATATTTAATTAAAGCATACATGGAGTATTTTATAAAAACGTTACTTATACAGATTATTTAATGTACAAATCAAATATAAAGCCAAAATCCATGTCAAATAAAGTATGGTGAGCAAGCAACGAACTCAAACGAACGAACAACGAAGCTCCTTACAGTTGCATTATTTGTCTAAAAATATGAGTCAACTCCGTACACGTTCGTTACTTATTGATCAAATTTATCAGTGCACGTTAGAGCAATGCTGAGAGAGTCAACAATATATATGAGAGTGATTTTAACAATCCAATGGAGTGAATCTCTCCCCCTTACATTCTCAATAAATAAAATTAGATGTTTGCTATACATTTAAGGAATTTTTCAGATTACAAATATATACATTTATAATATGAAAAAACGGGAAATGTCTTAATAACTTGATTTTACCTACTTCAGCTTGTATTTTTCAGGTAGCGCAGATCACGTGTGGGCGCATATCGCGTGGCACAGCGAACGTGAACCACGTCAGTTTTCATAAATTTCTTAACGAATACATTGTTATCCTAGTGGTACTATTAACACTTACAACTCTTAGCTTGTATTATAATGAAAAGAGTAATTAGATTATTGTGAATAGAGAATAAATACTAAATTCATTCGCCTACTAAGTTGCTGTCATTTTGCTATGATCGTCAGAGAAACAAAGGAATTCTTGGATATTGCTTATTTTAGTGTATCGATAGAGACACATGTACGAATGAAAAAACATGTTAAAGTAAAAAAAATCAAACGACTCCTTGATTACATATATAAAATTAAAAATACTTTATTTCAGGCAACGCACACCTATATCATTCACATAATTATAATATACTTCAAAATTTAATTAAAATAAAACAAATGTATCAGGCTTCTCTTTATACTGCTATAACATATCATAAATAAGAGTGCAGAGGAGTGGTAACTTTTTTACTAAATTTAAAATCCTATGAACATGCAATTTGATGGTAAGTTTTGTGTTAACTAAAGTATTAATTAATAGGATTAGCGTGATTGTATGTAGCTGATTTCAGCTGTTATCAAAGTTGAATGATGTTTTAGTTTTCAACTGCATCGTGCACTTGCTAACAAATCAAGCAATATTAGTTGTATCAAAATCAAATAACTTACCGATTAGTCTTCAAACGTTAATTTAAGCCATTAATTTAATCTACCTAAGAGTTGGAGGATTTTTATACGGTGTAATATTTAATGGAAAAACTTTTAATGGAATTTGATGAAAGAAACGCTTTGATTCTGAGAAAATTACTAAGTGGCAATTTTCTTTACATAATTTCTTTAAATTTTGCAAATGTCTGTATTATAAACTAGTGATATAGCGAATATTTGCATTCGTGATTTATATTATTCATTTATTACGTACTTTTTTCGATAATATGTGACGTAGTTTTTTGACTTTGTTATTTAAATTAATTTTATATTATAAGGATATCACGTACTTATTTAGATTTTGTCCTAAACGTGAGAAAATTTAATTATATATGTAAATTGATGGTTAGATTGGCTATTAGCAAGATACATAGACATGTTTTTTTATATATTTGGGTAGTGTGCAATGCTCATATATATATATATATATATATATATATATATATATATATATATATATATATATATATATATATATATATATATATATATATATATATATATATACTATATACATGTATATGCTGAGCTAAAGACTAACTTATGACATGCACTTATAATGTTTGTATTCTTTACTTTCTGTGTTCTTCTTTACCAATGTATGTTTATTGTCGTAAACAAATATATTTCTTCTGGTTCTTCATATATATGCAGATGCTTTTATTATAATAAAATACTGTAAAGTAAATAGAATAATATAGCTACTATTACAACATTTGAGCAGCCCTCCAGCTGCCAACAGCTTATGTATAACTCGAGTGTAGGAATCCGCTACCAGATGGCATCATACGAAAGCGTCTGTAACCCGTACAATAGCAATGCTGTTTCAGCCAAATATGTGCCAGCATATTACCCACACTTAACTTTGACCAAACGCTCTTATAAGTTTTGGAAAACCTAAAGAGCTCCTATGCCAGTGATTCTGAGAGACGTTCACTTTCTGCTCAATCACTCAAAAAATTATCAATATGGATCCAGCGCCTTAGAAGGAGTTAAGTTAAATAGTACTTTTTAAAATTTATAGACGGCACTCTGGCACTATAATTCCATGCGAAAACCCATATAATTTCATTATGTTTAAAATTGCGTATCTTTGGGTAAAGTATCTAATAAAGATAACGACGAATAACATTTCATCAAAATTCTAACAACGACGGTTTCGAGATAGCAATGAATGTAATAATTTATTAATGTAGGCTGGCGACTGTTTCTATGTTGCTCAACTTTTATTAAATTACTTGTAGTATTGTTACTAGTTTTTATTATTTTATTGTACTTAAAACATATATCATTAAGATAATTGTTTGTTTATGTGTTTTATTTTTAATAGTCAAAAAATAAAAATAAAAATGTATGATTATTTAAGGTATGCTACTATATCCATTATTATAGCAAGCCTAGAGTTTACTCCACTTGAAGCCGTTTATTTCCGTTTCCGTTTATGTTTTTATTAGAAATAAATGTATACAATACGATAGGTATACAGTCATGAATAACTACTTTCTTGGAATCATTACCAAGTCTCAATGACAAAGATGCTATGCCAAAAATGCTCGTGAAATAATATCCAAAGTAAAATCTGGCTTTCAGCAAAGTTAGTCAAAGAAATAAAAACGTTTGAAGTTTTATGTTAACTTACTTTATTTTCTTATGCTATTTCTTTTGCATATTTTATATTTTGTCTTCAGTTTTATCAGATATATTTAATTTATGTTAAAAAGAATATAAAAATACTGGAATTTAGGAAACTATTCTACATAATTATGTTGATGAAAACTTGTGTTTCATAATGATATCATTATCATTTTACTTTTCAAGTATACAATATATACAAAATTGTTAAACCTAAGAGACCTAATTATAATATAATTAGGCCTCTTAAGATTAATATTTTTTGCATATTTTGGTGACGTTTTGTGTAAACATTTTGTAAAAGGTTTTAGTATAATTTTGAGCTTTAAAAAAAACGCTCTATCATTTTTCCACTTTTATGTCTAAAATTGTAAATTTTGGAACATGAACACATTTTGGAATATTTGAACTATCTATGTAACTGGCAATATTAATGAGTAACTTAAATGTCATTGTTAGTTTGTGGTGTTTTTGTAACTAAGACCATCATGCCAGTGACAACATGTTGAGTGCGGTCTAATCTATATAATAGCCAATAGTAGTGATTAAAATTGACGCTGCGCAATAGTACACGAAACTCCATTTTCGTAATAAACCTTTACACAGAACCACAAAACAGAATATGTTTTGCGACAAAACGCACGCTGCTCATCGGTGAAACCACAGCTTATAGAACAGCTAGGTCACTCCATAGTCACGGCCGCCTTATAATCGCTTTACGCATAACATACATTTCTACAGCTATATATAAATACCTCCAAAATAAGGCGATTGCGGCGACCCGTAAGTGTAGCTAGCACCGGCAGCCTACAGTGCGCCCGTTGTTGTTCGTAAAAATGGAAACTGATAAAAAAACGGAGTGTTATGGGTGGTTTCGTATTTATCAATACTCATAAATAAGGGAAGGTACGAGTATACTTTTTAATTGCCTACTACAAATTATTAAAGCTAAATTTATAGGAACTCAGGTAAAAGCAATAATTGTAACAGTACTCGTTAACCTGTGGCGTAGTTAGGTACCTACGAAAATATGGTTATAAATAAATAAGCAATAAATGCCCAAGGGGGGGTCAAACTCGCGCTCCGAGTAATAGGTAGGTGCGTACCAAACAACATAACAAAAATATTGTTTTTGTTTCAAATTCGTAGCCCTGGTTAGACTCGCAATAGGCTGATTTTGATTATTTGTTCGTTCACTATTAAGTTTTCTTTATAATGAGCTTTATTGATGTAATGGTATGAAGTAGGTAACTATCCCGTAATGTATAACTTGGGCCAATTTGTTATTAATTTTAGATGCACATCATTTATTTTAGGCACTTAAATAATCAACAAAATTAATAGGCTAAAACATTACGTATTTAATCAGCTTGCTATGTACGCACAATAATCACTGAGAAAGAAATCCTCCATATGTGTGATGTGCCGCGCGCTGATGCCGAGCTAACCCTAACGGGTGCGGTGCGTTTAGGCAAGTACCTAACGCAGTCGCGCTCGCAGAGCGGGCCAGCTGTTCTTTTCAGGCTGTGGTGAAACGTTCTATGGTGACTAAATTTCCGAGAACCAAGCTACTTATCCACACTCCCGCCCCCCGCTCCCGCATGCCTGTCATAAGCATTGTGGTTTTCATTAGATTTTCTGGCCCAACCTGTATATTCATTCTCAAACATTATTATTTTATTTTGTTATTAAAACTGACGTGATTTTGACACATTATTAATGTATAAAACACGGGAATTACACACGTAATAAGTCAGAGGGTTCCGACTATAGCATTAAGCGAACCGCGACCGCTCCCTATTCTCCTTGAAAAAGACCGAGTGTGGTTGAAACTATAGTCGGAACCCTCTGACTTATTACGTGAGTAATTACCGTGTTGTATACATTCAAAATTATTCTCTGAGTAAACTATACACGGCTAAGCTTGGCCAGCTTAAACAAAGTTACCTTACAGCCTCAGAACATGCCCCGGCAAAGTCAAGCTAACATAAATTAAGAAAGAATGGCGTAACTTGTGACTCTAATGGCACATTGAACAGATTAAATGTCTATGAGAAGAAAACGTTCTTAGTAAGACGACTATTTCAGGCTCCTTTTTAATGCGCGTACAGTTCAATTGTTAGATAATTGATCTTGTTATCGAATTGATAGAACGCTCCAATTCCAATCTAACTTTAAATATCAATTTACTTTTTTCGGATCGTTCACCACATTTGTCATATTATTATGAGCAATTTGAAAGTTTATGTTACCAAAATGCGGATACATCTTATCCGCCGGATATTATACTACTTTTTATGCATTATAAATCTAGTGTCAGTTATTAATAATAATAATAATTTCCTGAATTATAGTGTTTAACTTAAGTGAACTATTTAGTAGAGTCACATATTCAAATGTTTTACTCATAAGTGACTTACCTCAAATTAGACGGTATAATGTAAAGTACCTGAAAAGAAATATAAGGTTAAGTAAGTAGTCGTTTAAAATTTATTTTCGACATGGAACATTTAAATAGAAAGGTTTATATAAATTTTTTTGTGGCCACCGAATTTATTAACTTAAAAACATATGCATAACATACACCACAAATGCATTCCAACTTGCTGCACGAAGCGTTTTGCTTCCACATCCATAGTGCGTAAAGCTAACGAGTGGAAAGTAATAGCCTAAATTTTTGATTCCACATAGATACTCTCTGGGTATCTTCAAGTCACGGGTGAATAGGTTATATTCTAGGCAGGCGTAACCCATCATAGACCGCAACATCACCTAATATCAAGTGAGATAGTGGTCAAAACTCTGCCTATAATGTATAAACAAGTATACGCACTCATGTTATTCATCCGGAATTCCGGAATTCAAGACCGGAATTATACCAGTATGTACATTGAAACTTGACTGAAGTAAATATTTATGAGATCTGTAACTTTAATAAGTTGTCGAATTTTGGAAACGTGTGTATTGTTAGCTTAGTTAACACACAGACGACCAAATCACACTAATATTATAAAGTCGAATGTTTGTTTGTCGTATGTATGTTTGTTATTCCTTCACGCTGAAATTTGGAATGAAGATAGCTAGCCCTGGAACCTGGACCCTTTATAAAATAAATAATGCATAGGCTACTTTTTCTTTCTATCCCGGTAAAAGTATAGATCCCGTGGGATAATTGAGGTAGCGGGAATACTGAGTACCACGGGGGTGAAATGGTGGGGCACAACTAGCAATATTATAATGCAAATTATGTGTGTGTAGACGTTATAATTTAAGAAAATAAGTGTTTCTTTATAGATTCAGGCGTTATTTTGCGGAAAATCCATATCAAAATTATATTAAATACACACTATTTAGCGTTTAGTTCTGAGGATGCCATGCCTTGTGCGGAGGCGAAACATGTGTCGATGAGATTTCGATTGAGTAATATTGCATGTAAATATTGTAAAAATTATAGTTCTGTAAGCTATAAACGCATGCAATTAAGGCGGGGGGAGGGTGGTGCGCACTGCATGATAAGCCTAGAATAATGTATTTCGCGGACTAAGGGACAAGGGATTTCTTATTTTTATCCCAAACAAACTACACAATTTCTGTGGGATAACTAGAGTTCCTCTTGCAGGTCTTTTTAAAGGTAATTGGAAAGTCGTAGGCGATGTGGGTGAAAACGAGAGGTGCAACCAGTATCAAAGTAAGTTAAGTATTGTATTTATTGTTTGTTACTTGAATGATTACAAATAGGTGTTTCGTATAAGTGTGAATGGTTAATTTTACAGTCATCAGTCTACTAGTTAATTTATTCAAGATAGCAGAGAGGTTGTTGCACTTGAAGATTACCTATCAACGCATATTCAAACTCTTCTTCTTTTGCGTAAAATTGATGAAACGATCCTACAATCTAAATAAACACAAACAATTTTGTTCATATAAATACAGGTATAAACATGGCAACGAAAACGAGGCAAAAGGCGAATTTATTTCAACAGCAATAAAACATTTACCTACTTGAAGAACTTGATATTATCTACATATAATCGTATTCCAACGTAAAACAAAGATACATTTCCCAAGCAAGTACATTCGTTTATCTAAATTATTGTTTTGATTGGCTTTCAAAGTCACGTTAGATAACAAAAGCTTAATAATTTCATGCTAAACAGCGAAAATATCAACACCGATAAAGCGCTTTGAATGTTTTGTAATAAAATTGGAACGTGAACAACTGGTTCTATTGATTCAAATAAGCTCGGAACGGCACGAAAATTGAAATATTTGAATATTTTATAGATAAATTTAGCATCGGAATAAACAATGAATCAGTGAAAATATCCTCTCCTGGTAATAGTAGCGTGTATTGGTGTGATAACACAGACATGTCATTTGCATCATCATCAGTAAGTCATAGGTTGTGATTTAGTGTTACCTTCCTCTTTTGAAGCGATGATAGCTCAGCGGGAGGACCATCGGCTGTCAAACTGATGGACACTGGTTCGATCCCCAACAACAGCGTAAGCTTCCGGTGAAGGTAACACCGTTATCAAATTCCCAATATGGTGGTAGGGTTCTTTCGAGTACCTACCCGCCTGGCTAGCTACCACCCTCAAGTTTAAAAAACTGTCACCAAACACATATTGTGTTGAGGCAGCAGTCTTTGAGAGCCAGCCAGAGCCATAACATCTTCGACCACATCGTCACTGACCATTAAGTACGATAGTAGTCAAATCTATGCCGTATGAAAAAAATAAACAACAAAGTCCTAGGGTCACTCAACATGTGCAGAGACATTGGATGTCTGTGTATTTTCTACCTCATATAACGGAGAGCTTTCTGAAGAGCTCTTCAACCGTTCAACTTTATTCCGGCATCATGGTTTTACTGCCGTACGTAAGTAAGTACTTGTACTTATTACAATCAAATATTCACAAAGCAAGAAAACTAATCAAACGATTAATGTTTCTGCGCGAATTCGGGTGCACTCGGTGCACACCTATCTTGGCACTTACATTTACATTGATAGCAAAAAAAATACCTTGTCTAATATTATTAGAAAGCGGGAAATGAAACGTTTATTGGTCCCGTTCCCAGTCAATACATTTCTTCGACAAAACAGCTGCGAGGTCAAACCTGTTAAATTTCGTTTTATAAAGCTTTCCATTAAATGAGAAAGTCATAAAACGAAAAACCTCTCCAAAGTAATTTGATGATAAGACTAGTCTGTCTCAGCTATGCTGGAAGATAATGTGTCAGGTACTAACGTTCTCATTCTTAAGCTCTCAAACGTCACTCTTACACCGCCGTAACAAAATATTCACTCGGAATCCTATAAGTAATAGCAACGATAAACATGAGGCCGCAGTAATAGGATCAAACCGATATAGGTCCCCATTCCCCTATAAAACTGATTGCTTAATTAATTTGATAACGTGTCGAAATTACTTGAATTGTGAGAGATAATTATCACAGAGAAACTATGTCTGTGATGATTATCTTATGTACGGTACGATAAACATTCACCCAATCTATTTTGAAGCTGTATACACGGCACGTGTGCCTTAATGTGATCGGTTTACTTATCGGCTCAGTCATGCGTATAAGCATCTTTTTCATTCATTGCGAAGTGCGGCGAACACCAGTTAGGCATAGTTATTTCTATTACATTTTAGGCAATCAAACAGGATGGTGAATGGAAGATTTTCTTAATCATCACAATCTCAGCCATAGAAGATAAGTCTCTTCCACTGCTGGACATATGCCTCCCACATTGATTTCTATAAGGACCGGATGGAAGCGGCCGCTTCCAGCACTTACCTGCGATTTAAGTCAGGTCTGCAACGCCTGTAAAACTATTAACAATTTCGACTGCATCTTCTAGAATAACAGTTGAGTCGTATAGCTCCTGCTGGCTTATTCAACTTATAACAGTCGTCAACGTTTCAAACTGTTATTTTTAGCAACGTAACCTGAATCGTAAGAAGTGAAAATTTGTAGTCACCCCTATCCCTATGGGTAAGAGCGTGATTTCTTATATACATAGTATAAAATGAAGTCGCCCTCCGCGTGGGCCTGTTTATCCACTAACCCTCTTATACCAACAAATTATACCTCACGGATTGATTTTATGTAGTAAAGTCTAATTCAGGTTTATGTAGGTGTGGATCATTTCTTTGCTACCAAGCTCAGATTAACCTAGAGAGATTTATTTATGTTGATCTAAGCTACCAAATTTCGCTTTCTGATAAGCGCTACCAAGTCCAAAGAGATTACAATACTACTACAATACTAAGTCAACAAAATATTCATTTATAAGTAGAGACCTCGGGTAACCATGGTAACCAAACATTGCAAACAATAGTTTCAACTTGTGATGGTGTATAACAGCGCAACTCTGAACAAACGCTTATGATTTATGACGATTAGCTTCAAATTTTACAAGTCTTTTTTTTAAATAGACGTACCAATTTGATATATTTATGGACCCGAAATAGTAATGTTTCGAATTATATATATTGTAGTAATGCAGCTGAGCCATGAAAAGGTTGAACCTTTTCATGGCTCAGCTGCATTACTAGACCAGAGGCGGGGCTAAATTTATAATTAAATAAAATATTATTCAGTGGTTCGTGATCTAAAATTCAAGTTCGAATATATTTAATTCGAAACATCACTATTTCGGGTCCAAAAAAGAAATGAACCAAAAATGTTCATATTTTGTTGAGCCAAATGAAGTTGTGAAGCCAACATTCATCATGAGATCGACGAGATGTTCAGTGAGTCAATTAGTCGGTGGCTGCCTTAATCTGAGGGGTGAAAAACTATCGATAGAGATGAGATGAGTCTGCCGACGGATTGATCGTTCTGGGAAACAACTCAATCGGAACTAGAGGGCTTAACGTTAATGGTCAGCTGTTCGGAACGCTACTTCTAAGAGTTAACGAGAAGTCATACATCAACGTACTACTTCATGAAAAGGAGTACTGTGTACTCTAACAACCTGTTTATCTTATAGGTTAATAGAAAGTCTGAATTTGTTCCTATATTTTAATTATATTATCTTTATCTCAAGTATAAAACAACTTCCCAATGTAAAATAATATAAATATTTAACTATAAACATACTCAGTAACACAATGGTAGTGATTCTGTTGTTCCATCAAAGTAACTTAAATAGGAGTTAATAAAATATACTTTATACGGTTACGATATATGTGAATTAGTATGAGTCTCATGAATGGCAATTATAAAATTAGATCTTTTGATTAAAATGCGGGTAGTTTTAGGTTATTTAAGCCGCGTTTTGATAACATAATCTAATTTTAGTTTTGATATTCATAAGCGTCATATTATTTTGTCGTCACGTTATTTTGTACCGACTAAATCTTTTACAATTGGATAAAATTGGACTGGCCGGTTGGCGCACTTGGTAGCACTCTGCCTTCTGAGCCGCTGGTCCCGGGTTCGATTCCCGGACAGGTCAAACATTTGTGTGTATGAACATGTCTGTTTGACCTGTGTCTGGGTGTGTATACGTATATAAGTATATATATTTGAATGTATATAAGTATACATCAGTCATCAGGTTACCATAGTACAGGCTCTGCCTAGTTTCGCACCTGAGGACCTTGTGTGAATGTTGTCCCATATTATTATTCTAAAAACTCGTCTAATATGGCTTTGTGTGGACGTCCATTAATTACGTGAGATTTTTACCGTCCTGTTGCCTCCAGTAACCGATTTTTTTCCTTTAAATAATTTAAACGTATATAATATTAGTCAATTATGTCTGTGCTCCTAAAATATATAAGTAACCTTTCGTACCAAAAGCTAGAAGAAATTATTAGGTGACAAACTGTTTATTAAATATTACCATTTGTGGATCGTGTCCAACCGTGATAAGGAACCACTTCACGGCGGCAACAAATTACCATAAAAATGAATGGTGGCACCGTTCGTTCGTTGTATAAGACATGGCAGAAACAAACGATAAAGCTAAGCGAACCCGTCATGGAAAACACCCATTAATTTGTAATATGGTTTGTAACATTTACAAATGTTTTACAAACTTGAGATTATAAGGCTACTTTTTTAATCTGTTGAAATCATAACTAAGTAACCACCCTTGTTACGTGCTCCCATACAGGGTGAAGTTAGTTTGGATGGTACTTTGGGAGCTATTATTATTAGCTATACCGATCGAATATCCAAAATACTTTAAACTATCGCTAAAATTGTTTATATAAGCAAAGCAATGCATTTGTTGAAATAAGTAAAGTAAAATCATATTTCCTGGGAGATATGACGGCATGAAAGAAAAAAAAACTCATGCCAGGTCTTCATATTCTACGCAATATCTCCAAGCTATCTATCTACATGTGTATGCAATTGACCGGATTTACGTTAACTTACACTGAAGACACTTGTGTACTCTTGTCTGTGCCCGACACACGAAACTAACGGTATCCGTTTACAAACTATTTTCTGCACATTTTCGGCTTTTGCACAATTTACCAACTGAGGTTCTTGATTGTTCCCTTTGTTAAAACCCTTCCTCCTAGTTGAAGTTCCGACATTATGTGATCTCGATTGCTTGTCTTAAAATTATTTTCATGTTTTTGTATAAATGTTTATATCGGAATAAATCCATAGTTTTGTTAGTAACAATTTTCTTTTGTAATCTAATTGTAGTTGTGTATATTATAGTTTATACATAAATATATGTGTCTTTATAAGTTCAAAGACTGCTGTATTCAATAAATTAACTTATTAAAATGTTGATGCCGTTGATAGTGTCGAAATATACGTTTTTTGTGGCATAAACGGCTGTATCTTTTTGTTACGTTAATTTAGAAGTTTGTATTTTTCACACCTACAAGAAACTGTAGACTTGTATACAGTTTTAATTTCAACTCGATACCTCTACGCGTTCCCGAGATAAAGGGTTATGACAGACGGAAGGACAACAAAGTGATCCTATAAGGATTCCTTTTGAGGTACGGAAGCCTAAAAAGCAATTAGTTTGATGATATAATATCAAAAAACATGGTAAATTATTAAGAAATGCGATATTTACCGTGTAATTGCTTAGCTAATTGTTATACAAGAATTAGCTCAGAAATAAAATTGTACCTACAATTACTGTACAGCCGAGCTAAAACTACAGCACTTCTTGAATTGACTATTATCCTTATTGGATTGATAAACCAATCTGACAAATAGAACTTAAACACAATCTGAAGTGTCATCTAAAAATACTTACCTTTATTTTTTCAAGTGGACTTGCCGCTGACCTTTCAGTATAGAGGCAACCTATACTTTTACATGGCTGACCATATACGTACATATGTATGTATATGGTCAGCTGTTGATAGAGCCAACGTTTGTACATAAGTATGTACAAACATATTTTCTTAGAATGCTTGTTTTAGTTTATATCTAAAGAAATAATATTACCTAAAACTACGTCTACTGTATCTTTTCCTTATAAGGTGCGGCTTAATACTACATTTGTCTCCCTTTAATTGAAACGACAGTTCACCAAACAAACAGCACATTTGTAAAGTTTCTGTAACTAATTAACGAATAACATTGGGACAAGAAAACATTAAAGGAGCAGTGTTGCTCGTAAATAACGTGAACCCGGGTTTTGGGCACCTTACGAGTGTGTGTAGCGTTGTGTTTAGTCGCGAAAATATACTTTGAAGAGCTATGTAAGTGACTCACAAACAAAGCATACGTATTTATATACAAACAAACACACAGCAACTGAACTGAAGACTGAAAATTGTAATTTCACGTCCCTCTTTAATGGCGCGCTTGTGAAAAGGACGAAAGCCATGCGCCATGATGGATGGATACGGGACGTGGAATCGAAAATTGAGAGATCAAATATTTTCCTCCTACCATTCATAATATGAGATGTCGTTTGAATTCGCGTATAAGTTATTTCTGGTGACGTACCTATATTCTAGGAGCCTTCTAGATCAATGAACATTAAAGTTGTAATAAGCACGAAATGAAGCACGGGTGTTAAGCCTAGTTTAGCAGCAGATACTCTTGAATAAATTGGTGCATCTAAAATAGCCTAACATATTGTAAACATTGTAAACCTTTTTGTTGAATAAAGTTTAATGTGTTTATCGTGTTTTAAAAAAGAGAAAATATATAGGTGTGATACCTCAATGGACTATCTTTTTGTTATCTATCTTTTGTCCCATAAACAATGTATTTATCTTACTGTATCTTCATATGCGCATATGGTCTGATTTACGGCTTAAGAAATTACTTCATCATTTATTTTATGATGAGAAGGATTAAATGTTAGATAATATGTAAATGGATAAATTTAACTTTTCTCTCTGCTTCCTTGTCTCTCGCATTGAGTAGCGCGCGCAACGCTTCTGTGTTACTTACCGTACTCGCGCTTCAATCTGAACTTTTTAAATCTAAGCCACCATGAAAATGAAATAATTTTAAGTAGGCAACCTAATACTGTTGGATAGGCAATAAAAAAGGATTAATGTAAAAAAAACACCCATCAAATAACACTGTTTAATTATAAACTTAATATTATTAAACAGCATGGTTATGGGATTTCACTAGGCAATTCATGTGCATCATGTACATATTGTTTAACATATAATCGGTGTCTTAATAACAGATGAGGGTATATATTTCTTAAGCCGTCTCTCGTTAGTAACATTGCCTCTCTACTACATCTTGTCGGCAATATCAGGTACACCATACATTGACCTGAGGCTGCAAAATTCAGGACTATAATGTGCTGAAAATATGGATTTTATAATAAATATTTTTTTCTATAAATCTATCACGCCGCGCATATATATGCATAGCCTGATACTGCATGATGAATATAGTATTTTCTGTTATGGATTTTGAATCGTTGTAACTATTTTTCTTTTTAAAACATATTTATAAACTGATGCCACTCTACCGATTATTCATACTGATAACATAATGGTCGCAGCATAAACACAATTCATATGTGTTTAACAATTAAGTGTGACAATTTTTAAAATGGTGTACCAATATGATGTGAGCTAATATGTCAACATCTCACTCATGATGAAAGTTTTTGGACTATTACATTAATGGAAATTTTCAAGGGCCTAAAATCCTTTCAAAAAATGTAAAGGTTATCCATGTGGTTGTATTTTTAGAACACCGTAAGTTGTGGACCGATTTGGAAATTTATTTTTTTTATCTTAAAGGAAATATGCTTTTACATTGATCACATAAAAATGATTTTATTTATTTACATTACTTAAAAATAATATAGATTCAATACCAAAAAAAAAATACACACAAAAAAATATAGTCAGTAGTCCATTAAAAAGCTACCAAAGGGTAAAGTCGCCAAAAAAATGCTGGTGGAATTGCCACGTTGAATAACAATGCTTAATAATTCAGTATGATAAAGGCCAGCATTTGGGTCACGTGGTGCTGAATTTAATAATTTTTTCACACAAAATTAAATAAATGCGTTAAAGGAAATATCGAGAATTTCTTTCTTTTTAAACTACGTAATATTTTTTAAATACTGTTAGGTGGTGAGCCAATTGTTTCTGCAAATATATCAGCTGAGGCAAGTAAACAATTACATTTGGACAAATCAAATCAAATTGCATTGTCATCAAAGCCGTTAAATTCCATAAAATTATTCACTGAAATTGATTGGTAGACATTTCCATGGACGAAAACTCATCTACAAGTCTAACTAGCAACTTAAATAGTAAGGCTTTGTAATTTTGCCCCTGGACCCTAACTTCATGCGGGTAAGTTTGCGATGTATAGATATTAACCTAGCAATATGAGATGTTCAGTATATATACATTATTAGCTTTACTTCAACGTTTTCAAACTACAAACAACTTTGTAAAGTGACATGATCATTAATGCATGGATTTACATTATTATATGTAATAATAAAACCTCAGCGTACAGCCAAACAAAATACTCCCTTTTTAAAAGTCCGTTAAGGAGGCATATACATTTCTGATAAATTTTTCTCCTTTTATGCCGGCGTGGCTAAAAACTTTGACCTCTTTTCTTTTTATAAAACGAACGCATTTAAACCTACACTCTGCACTAGGATACACTTTTGTAAGAGATATGGACACATACAATCATATTTATTTATTTATTTTATTTAAAGGAAGACCAACAGCCGTTATACATAATAGATATACTGATATAAAACAGGAGGCCAATTACAGGTCCTCACGAATAGTAACACTGATTTTGACTGTTGAAGTAATGCGAATTATATATACTTAGCTTAGGGATAGTTGTATTCACCTAATAAACCTATTATATATATATATATATATATATATAGACAATTTAAAAAGTATAAATATAAGTTTAAATGTTACATACCGTTGTTGTTAAAAAACAAGTTAGCTAACAACCGTCTAGCCGACCCGATGCTCGTACAGAACAGATCTTTGTCAACACTCCTACTAAGTTGATTGAAGTTACTGGTGGCTCTTAAAATATATGTATTTTGTCTGTAGTTTGTAGTATGTGGCGGAACGTTGATAAGTGGATTAAATCTAGTATGTCTGGTCGGTGTATTTAACTGAATTTTACTTAAGAGTTCGGGACAATCAACAGACCCGGACACAATGTTGATAATACACATAGATCCAGGACCTGAGAACGAAAATCTATGCTCATCACAGAAATGTTTGCCCCGAGCCGGGATTCAAACCCGCGGGTCGCTATTCAAAACTCAGTGTCACTGATCACTGACCCACGAAAACCGCCAATCCAATCAATTGTCGTATTATTTCCAAAAACAAAATTTGGCAGAAATTTAATAAAACCTTTTTTTTCAATTAGATTGATAAAAACAAGTTTAAATTTTATAAACCACAGCGTAGCCCTGCGCACGCCTACTACAGGCTCAGCTGCCGTAGTTTAGATCGTCAAAGTAACAATTCTCCGTAATGTCGAAATGCGATAAGTTTGTTAAGACGATGAATACGAGATAAAACCCCTATCCTTCAGAATAACTTGGAGTAAATTGGAAATCTTGATGACGTCACTGGGCTTAAGAGCCCTGAGGCTCTTGAGATGTGTCGTTCGTTTTCGCTTCGCACTCGAATGAGTTTGAAGTCAGATCGAAGGGAATAAGGTCTTCTCTTCAACTAGTTTATATTGGAATATACATAGTTGTTATTACAGAAATGTATGTATCTAAAGAGCTTATGATATAAACAGAATTATACTGTTCACGCCAGGTAATAAGTAGAGAAGTGTGCCAAGTTACCATGCCACCCATTTAGAGCAACATTTAACATAATAGATACATCATTTGTATTGAGCTGTCAGTGAAAAAATGTGATGAGGGTAGAAGGTAGATGTAATAGCACAGGTAAACTTACATTATAGATATTTAATTGAATTCTAAAATACCATTTATAAAACTTATATCTTTTTATTTAGCATAACTTAAGAAATGAATATAAATATAATATAATATAAATATACTAAAACTAAAACTAAATATACTAAATCAAATTAAAAACATATACGACATATAATGTACATGTATTTATATATGTATATAATATAACCTACATGTATTTTACGTTTCAATGTGGCAGCATCAACTGTGCAGATTTTCATGAACCAAAATAGAAGTACTCCCATCCTCCACCCGAATGGTGTTGTAAACTCGACAAAGTACGACATTAACCCTAAGAACGCAATTTATAAACAATAAACAGTTAACAAATCACTCAGTCGTATATCTGTTTTTATGAGTTCAGTTATTGAGGAGCAAAAACGACAGTTAGCCAGTTACGAGGCAACAGCTGCTTTCACCGATATTGCCTCGTTCCGGGCGATACGCTCAATGCTTACAAAATGTTGTATGTCAGACAAATCGATACTCGCTCCAGCCATCATAGAACTGCTATATTTAGATCACATATAGGTGGTTTTCAACATCAATGCATATAGAATAGGTAATCTAATGTATTCTAATTTTCATAGTCGACGTCCTCGTGACGTAGTCCAGTTGTTGACTCGTGGCCTATACACCCACCTGCAAACGTATGATGACTGCACCTCGGAACCGGCAACATTAAAGTAATTACAGGCACATGAGACTAACCATCTTTATGTATTAGAGTGACGGGCGTAGTCTTCTTTATCTGTCTATAGCCAGAGGTTACCACTTAAAATTCCTGTGGGCCTTTAGCTGGTTTGGTCAACATATCCCATAAAAAAAAATGTTACGTATCTGGGAATATATGTGTGATGACATATGAATAATCATGACATATGAATCTAGTGCATATTGACTTTTGTCCAGATACCAAATGCCACCTACAGTCCCCTGCACGCCGTACATCTCCCCTAAGCGCTCTGTTAAGGTAGAAAATTTAAATGAGTAGTTGATTTCTAAATTAGCGCAGAGTTAAGATACTTATTCAACAGGGAAGAGAAAATTCTCTGTATATTTAGTGCGGAGAAATGGGGCTTAGCAACTTTGGAACAGTCGTTAGCCGTCCGCCGTGCAGACACGTTTACGTTGCGGACGCGAAGTATGAGGGTGGTGTTAATGCGGAGGGGGGAATTCTTTTCCCAATTTTACCTGATATGAGTAAGTTGTTTAGCAATTATCGGATATTATGACAAATATTGAATAATTAAATTAGAGGAAACAAGACAGCCCTGACGCTTGCGTTCGACAACTGTCTTGTTGAAATTGTGTTGAATCACTATACCATGAATATTAATTTCGTTCGTATTAGATTGCAATTAAAAAAACACATTTCTATATTCAATGTCTTTCTATGGGCTGAAATTGAAGTTATTCGCTATCTAGCATCCTATATTTACGATGAGCAATTAACATAACAAAGTTTTAATATACGTATGAATATGTGTTCTGAATTCGCAGATCATGCTTCTCTTCTTGCTGCTCCTGTATCAAAGTAATCATTTTTAGATTTTCAGTTGCAGATAAAGCCTTCATATAATACTCGTACACCCGACAGACTTTTGCACCCATTACTTTACGTTTGGGTGGAAGATGCTATAAAGGCTATCACTGCAAGTGTGGTACTGGAAGTGTTCGTTTCAGCTATGTTCCAGATGTAATGCTATAATTTCCCGCCACGATATCATTCACCGAGCTAACTCATGCCCATAATGTAGCTTTTCTTGAAGCGTGTGATCTGATACGCGAAAATGGTAAGGGACCTACGGTGCAAACAGCACTGGCAATGGCCACCCATTGCCATTCCACTGCACAATGTAATGAAACGATGATGGCTCAGCGGTGGGAGCGTCGTCTGTCAAACATGGATGCTGGTTCAATCCCGACCAACGGCTTGAGCTTCCAGTGAAGGTAATACTACTATCAAATTCCCAGCATTGTGGTAGAGTTGCAACAAGTTTCGTTCAGGCGGCCTTTAACCAAAATCGTAATTGTGCCCGCACCAGTCGCACTAAGCTTACCGTTGTGAAAATATTCAATAATTAACCCTATACGTGTGTGCTCTGTTTCCATGGAATAAAAATGTTCACCAAAAAATGGAACCGACTGCAACACTCAAAAGTGTATATTAACTTGTTGAGTTCGGTACCATGATATTTCAAAGGATATTATCAAAATATTGCGCTCAGTCGGTTCCATTATTTGAGAGCAAAAATTTTTCTTCCTTTTCAGTGCTGATTTCACCTTTGCTACTCACGGGATCAAATGCCGTTGTTAGGAAGTCGTCTAAGTAGACGTAACACTTTTCAGCTATTGAAGTGTAACTCCAAAATCGCTTGATCTTGATTTAAATGGAACTACCTCGGAGGTACATGCTATCAAACAAAAAAATAATTTTGAGAATCGGTCCAAAAATAGGGAAGAAATCGGTGAATATCCATTTTAAAAAAACATACAGTCGATTATATAAACTCCTCCTTTTTTGAAGTCGGTTAAAAACTAAGAGGAATGCTGTGAACTAAGGCAAAAACGGTATAATACATATACTACTACACTAATAGCATATTGATACTTTTATTCATAAAATTCTTCAAGTCGAAAAGAAGTTTGGAGATCAATAGAAAAAGTTTAACAAAAGTATGTATTTACATAGTTTGGTACTATCTGGTGAAATGGTTGGTTTCTTTTTTTACTATCTATATATACTACGGACTATGGGCATTGTGAGTAGGTTCAAGGTCGCACAACGAGCTATGGAGAGAGCCATACTCGGGGTTTATCTACGTGATCGAATCAGAAATGAGAAAATCCGTAGAAGAACGAAAGTCACTGATATAGCCCAGCGGATTAGCAAGGTAAAGTGGCAGTGGGCAGAGCACATAGCTCGAAGAACTAATGGCCGTTGGGGTCGAAAGGTTCTTGAATGTAGACCACGGACTGGCAAGCGCAGCATAGGACGGCCACCGCAGCACCGTCAAGATGGAGTACTTGACTACTTGACTGATCGCTGGAAAGGGCTGGCTGTGGGCCGCCCAGGAATGGGCCTCCTATTGCTGAGATGATGATGATGACATTTACTATATATAGGTATGTACCAATATTTCCCTAATGATTAATTTCACTTATGATGCAGTCATAGGCGGAATCTAAACGAGACCTCGGCTGTAAAATTGTATAAAGAACAGTGATCACACTAAGTGTTTGGTGGCAAATTGTCTAACTTGAGGGTGATAGATGATGTGTATACGGGTATTTGAAAACCTTTGTACCATACTGTACACCTGATAAATATGTCAATACTGAAAGTTCAATTTCAGAGTGGGGATCAATCCAGCGACGACGGTCCGATTATGGAGAATTGCTACTTCAGCGATATCGCAGGTGCACGAGTGTTGGCGATTCTGACGCAGGTATTCGATGTTTGAATTGAGAATCCAATTTGACGTCACAATTTGTGACATATATTGACATTTTAACTCAAAAAACAAAACGGCTCCTATGTCATGACGTAAATATTTTTAAGAGGTAATGGATAAATCGTATTTGGCGCGAGAAAGGCTCATATCTATTATAAAATACAATTGTTGCTCAAATTCTACTTACGTGGATAGTACCTATTGTGTGTAACTAAAAATATACTCAGCTTAATGCCAAATAAAATATATGAATAAAGCTTCTCACGAAACATATCTGTAATACGACGTAGGTGTTAACCGCTTAGAATATCAAAATACGTAGGTGATATTCTGATTTAATTTCAAACGTGAGTTCTCGGAACCAAATATACAATACAAATATGTTACCTTAAAGGAAATCGTAGGTAGAGTTTGATGAATGACTGAATAGCGGAAAAGTTTCCTGCTAGCCCGTGTTACTGAGAAACCCGTTTCCCGATAACACGGGTAGGGCACATTACACGTAGAACTGATACGGCATTAGGTAAATTTAGTCGAGTTTCAAATAAGACTTCAATTTAAACCAAAAAAGGTATTGTAATCCATATTTTATCAAATACTTCCACAGAAACTTATTATCAAGGGTGTTGAGGAAACAACACAACAAGATTCTAAAGATTATTTCATTTCTGTCTGTTATTACCTTATACTTTTAAGTAAAGTATAGTGAAATACTTAAATAATATTTTAACAGATATTGATAATCCGAAGCGGGGTATATTTCTACATAATATGACGTCAAGAAGCCGAGTAATCTTTTATCTCAGGAACTTCTAAATAGAACTCGTTGCGGTCTTTACAGTGACAATAATCAACAGCATCATAAAATATTACGATGAAACATTACAGAGCTGCGTAATGTTTCATTCTACGTGCGGTTTGTTAATTTTAATTAAGACAGTGAAATAATTTCCAAACGCGCGGAAGAGATATTCAATAATATTTGGTATGTTTGTGGGTTCCATTTTGCCATACTTATTTTAGGCCATGTGCTAGTTGTTCATAAAATGTATAAGAGTGGAAATGCAATAAGCACAATAACGCTTGCCACACCGAATATTTTGCCGTTTATTCTCAGCGAAAGGTATCACTAGGTCACGCGAGTGAAGGCGCAAGCGAGTCAGTCTAGTATTAAATAGATACCATGTAAGTATTGAATCAATAAAATCCCAAACAACTAAATGAAAATATGATCATCGCTATCAGGCCTTTACGAGTTTCATGACATCTACTCTGGTCGATAGTATTCTTCGTATTGTTGAAGTATCAAATTGTATTTTTATGGTATCAATGAAAAAAAAAATGGTATGTATGGTAACGTATGATATCTAATTCAAGTCGCCGTTTTCCTTTATTTCTATCGTGGATCCGGCAGCTCTCATTTACATACACTTTGCTGACCCAACACCGATAAAACCCTTTTTATCACACTAAAAAGGATTTCTGAGGTTCAACAAAGAATTCCTTACTATTTAATAGAAATCGGTGGGCAGATGAACGGACAACCCCACGGGATCCGTCACATAAATTGCTGTCATTAGTTTCACACAGAAGGATAATAAAAGCTAGTTATTCACTGGAAATTGATAAGAAAAAGATACTCAACCTTATTTGTTTGTTTTTTGCGGCCTTCGGGCTGGATTATTACCAACACGAGTGACGTAAAAATAACCTTGTTTTTGCCGAAAAATAAAGGCAGGTTATATTTAGAAGGTACTAAAATAGGTATATTATTGGGCGTGTATCAGGCGAACGCCAATTATGGCGAGAACGTTCAAAACGACTAAAAACGAAATTATCATAATTTCAGTTTTAAACGTCAGCATGTAGCAACAGTGACCTTCGATGACAAACTTTGATACAATCACAAGCTAGGACGATTGATCAACAAAGTGTCAAGCAACAGTGTGAACCGTGGCCGAACCACGAACCATTATTTAACTCGTACTGAGTTAAATCATGGTTCGTGGTTCGGCCTAACTGTCATGTTTATCTTAAACAGTGAATAGAATAAGTAGTGCAAAAGTGACACAGAGAAATAATACGTTGAACGAATGGTACGTATTCAACTGCAACTAAAACAATTGCAAATAAAAACATTTTGTTTGAGAATTATTATGAGTGAAACGCGCCTATGAAGTTTCGTTTCTCGAAAAATTACAAAGTGTGGTCAGCATTTTTATATACAATTTACTTACTTAGTTCCTTTTGTTGATAAAGTTTAAAAGAACAAGAAAGAATTGAAGGAGTTTCCAAGTAGGTAGGTACTGGTAGCAATGACTACGGGCGGAGTTAGGGAAGTGATTTGCATACTAAGCATTGTGAGGCCAAACTACGGGGGGGTTGAGGCCCCAGGTCTGGTGTCGAAATAATTCGCAGCTGAAGCTTTTGGGTGAAGGGGTGGGATAAGAGCAGTATTTAACTGGAATAAATTGTACCTCTTAGTAACGATAACTCCTTTATTAAGAAACCGCTTTGTGATCTTATTTTTGACAATAATTCGTCGCAAATTTGTCGAATATATTTTCTACGTCACAATAACGGCCAGATCAGTTGCTATGCACGGACATTCGCTATGCTGGCACCTTTATATTATTGTTTGTATTTTTGTGTCTGTTTTACATACTAAGTTAAAGTTTAGATTTCGGTGTTTTCCGTGTGCATGTTTGTCATTAAAAAAAACTTATTTGATCCTTATAATAATTATATCGCTGTTACTGTAAGGAAGGAAGAAGTTGGCAGCTGTAACACAGGTTTTAATGTTGGTGTAATTAAATTAATAAAGGTATTTGTATTTGTTCAATCAACAGCCTAGCCTCTTTACTTAACAGCGCCGTTCAAGTAGCGGCCTGAACTATATTCAGCCGTAGCATTTGTAACAACATTTTATAAACTGGCTGGCCATTCGTACGATAGGGTGATCACTTTCTCAGAAAATTAAATCCTGTCCATTAAAAGGTTGTCTGAGAAAGATAGCTTCTTAGCGATAAGAATTGTGAGAGAAAGCGCCAATTGTGCAACGTATTTTGTATTTGTTAATGTTTTATTTTATAAATATTATTTTAAGTTGGTGTACTTGTACTGTAGTACCTATAGAAATTATTATCTCGTCTGTGTATCATTCCTATATATTCAATCTCTTAATTAATCTCTCTTAATTATTAATAGTCAGTTTAATTGCAAGTTTGGTGTTTTAGTTGTCTTGAATTAAATGTAATTTAGCATTTATAAAAGTTATTTGAAAAGTGGAAATTGAGAAAAACAAATCACCTCACGCTATTTGTTAATCAACTGATCACTACATTTAAGAGATTTTGCTCTGATGGACATGAAAGGCTAGTACGGCTTAAGTAAGTGTAGATACCGGCGTAGGAAGTTTGTAAATACACTTGGACCCTCTCAGCTTAAGGTTTTCCGTCCCAGCCCTTAACTATATCTTTTATATTAATGTATCAACTAAGCGTCACAATCCATCACGTTTCAGGGCATATACATACACATAAGGTGTACTGAATACCTGTGTACAGTCGGCCAAGTATATCACCTACCACCCTACGGTTGAAGACTAGACTTCATCATGAAACAGTAAGGTTCATTTTCTCGTGCAATAATAATCTGAGTTTAAGATAATTAAATCTTATCGCTATTGTGTATACATATATACTTTTGTCATTCTGGTAGACCTTTTCCTTTCGAATAAATGTCAAATATATGGCAATCATCATCATCTCAGCCATAGAACAACCACTGCAGCACATAGGTCTCCCTAAGCGCTGTAATGGCAATAAGGGCACCATTTTTTTAATTTGTATGATGTGATTTTTACAGCTTCGTAGACAAATCTGTAGCAATTACAGAACAGACTCGCTTTTCGTAAGATCTGCTTATAATATAGACTGCATGTGTAGTATAAAGAACTGTCCGGACTTCGATCTATGTAATTATTCCACGAATGTCATTAAAAATAGGAAACTCACAACTGGTTTAGCGCTATTATCTAAATGTCTTCTTTTAATCGAAGTTCTGAAATGCAACCCAAAAAACAGTCTCAACACATAATAAAAATGAATTATAATAATAATAATAATAATAACGTTTATTGGTATATTACATTGCTACAAACTTAAGTATTTTATGGCCCCCAAACTAGGTCAACCTGTATCTTGGGGACCTCCTTCCTATATGATACATTTATTAATATCATGTAATTGAATCACGTTATTCAAAAAAAATATTTAACATTAACTACTAAGTTTTAAGAAGGTATACATTCTACAACTGTTTAATTTAACTAAGTTTACAATACAAAAATAGTTACGTCATTTACAATGCCACGGTAGTCTGTGTGTGTGCGCGCGTGCGTGAGTTTGTGTGTGAGGAAGCGTGTGGTGTTGGTGGTAGTGTGAGGTTATGTACATATGCGGGTGTGTTTCAGTGTGTGTGCAAGTTCAAAAGTGGAGAAGGAGAATCTATAGAGAAAGAAAATATATGGAGAAGTTAAAGGGAGAGACTGATCGCGATGAACTATAATATTGAATTACTTACGGCTACAAATTCTTCGGTTTTTTCATAGTCCATATTTGATAGCAATCTGTAAATCTGGAATTTACATTCCGAGCTATTAAGTGCGTAAATATTATTATATTTATTAATTTTATTAAATAAAAAGTTAGACATATATGTGGTTTGGCGTTGAAGGTAAGCTGTTCGTGGACGGGTATGTATACAAACCTTTTCTTTGCGTCTTTTTATCGTTTGCATTTTGTGGTAAGGTGTTATTTTATGTTTTTTAAGTACAATATGCAAGATGTAAGTCTGTCTAACAGTTAGCAGTTTGCAATCATTGTACAATTGCCGTGTCGAGTACCTAAACGGCTTGAACAGCATAACTTTTAATATACAACGTTGTGCCCTTTCCAACTTTAAGAGTAATGTTTTATAAGTTCCTCCCCATATAGATATACAATATCTTATGATTGATTGGCAAATGGATTTATAAACCATAAGTATAAGCTCCTTACAGGCAACAAGTCTCAGTTTTTTAAAGACCCAAGACAATTTCCGTACTCTTTCAGTTATGAGGTCAATCTGAGCATCCCATTTGCACTGATCATCAACGATAACTCCTAGGTATCTAAGCTTCTTGGCTCTTTCAATCTCCAAGCAGCTACATAGATGATCTATATTATGATTACAATTATTACTATGAACCCGAATTCTGAAATTATTAGACGGCATAGTGGAGTTATTGATAGAAAATGTGATAAATTTTGTTTTATTTAAGTTGAGAGTCAGTAGATTGAGGTTTAACCACTCGAAAACCATACTAATACCCTCCTCTGCAATTGAGCGCACCTCGTCCCAAGTCTCTCCATGAAACACAAGAGCGGTGTCATCCGCAAAGCTGAATATGGAACCTTTGTATAATGCAATATTGCATAGGTCATTTATGTATATCAAGAAGAGACTGGGACCGAGCACGCTTCCCTGCGGGACGCCAAATGTCATAGGAGTGTCACGGCTAGTAAAATTATTTATTTTTAACACTGAGATCTATCCTCCAAGTAGCTCATAAAAATTTGGAGCGGTAACCCACGTATACCATACCTCTCCATCCTATCCAGTAGTATGGGGACTGAAACGGTATCAAAAGCCTTTTTTAGGTCTAAGAAAACACCAATCACTTTTTGTTTATTATCAACTAGGCTAGTAACATGACTAATTAAATGATTTACTGCATCTTCTGTGCTCCTGCCTTTCCGAAAACCAAATTGTGAAAAAGATAAGAGCTGTTTTTTTTCCATAAAATGTATTAATTGTTTATTAAGTACTTTTTCTAGTATTTTAGAGAGGACAGGAAGCACTGAAATAGGACGATAATTACAGACTACGTTTCTGTCTCCATCCTTGTAGACTGGGTGAATGAGAGATTTTTTAAAAACGGTAGGAAAGACACCTTTTTCTATGCATAGGTTATAAATCCTTGTGAGGTAGGGAACGATAATATGCCTAGCCTTTATAATAAATATGGTTGGTATGTCATCCCATCCCTGAGCACTGCTTGACTTTAAATTTAGGATTAGCGATTCAATTTCAGTTTCAGTAACTTCTAGCAGAACTAGAGAATCAGGAGAAGATGGAGAAAAGTCAAAATAAACGTGTCTCATCGAATACAGGTCTTTAGAGTTAATTATAGCTTGGGCTAAGTTTTTGCCGATAGATGCAAAATATTCGTTGACTATGTTATAATATGTTGTGTGTACTAATATGTTGTTTCTGTTATATTAGAAACGACAATAGCACAGCGGTGTGAGCGTTGGCTATCAAAGTTATAATCGCTGGCTCAACCACCTCCCCGGGCTGAAGGTAACATCGCCATGAACTCTACAACTCGATGGTAGGGTGCTTTCCAGTACCTGCCTTGCTAGCCCTCAAGTTTGAAAAGCTGTTACCTGTTACACAGTCAAAACTATAATTAATTATACTTTGACCTTGGGTTTCAGTTAGAACTATATATTTTATTCAACTATCTCACTAGACTTGATGGCCAGACTAGGTCTATGTCTATTGGCAGTATAGTATAGCTTTCTAAATACACTGGGTGATTTTTTATTTATATACAAATCTAAATCAATCTTTGAAAGTAAACATATCCTAAGCAATCACATTGCTAAATTACTAACATTTTTACGATGTCATTAAACTAGAAAATTATTTATATGGATTCAATGTTTAACTTTTTGTTTGTAGCTCTTGTTACGTGTAGCTCTTGGCTTCTTTACAATATGTAAAGTATATTTAGTATTATACTAATCAAGCAAATGGGTTACCCACATTCACATCATTTTTTGTACGCTAAAACAAAAGATAAGTATAGCTCGGACAAATGCAATATTTTTCGTGACAGGTTTAAAAACTCGCTGATCGTTGATGACGGTCTCGCGCTGAAGAAACGACAACGCGGCCTAACAAACATTTGTTTACTCAATAACTTTGGAAACATTATGCTTGACTATATTAACTTTGTATGGCACGTTGCATAAAGAAAATTAGATATTATGTTCCTTCATGCGAAACTTTCAATTTCAATTTATTATAGTAAAAAGTATACATATTCCACTTAAATATTGACGTGCAGAATCTACTAAAAAATGATTCTTGAGACTAGTTTGTGTGTTAGTATGTCTATGACCCTGAGTGACATGACGGATTCGCTTGAAATTTATCACCACGATTTCTTAGATCCTACCAAACATGTATTTTTGTTCCAAAAAATTAAGAACTACTTGTCGGGGCCTGTCTTGTATACCTCAGATAAAATATTTATATTTTGTAAAATACGCGATTCACGCATTAATATTTAGTGTATGTACAGTGAATTTTGCGTAGCCGCGAACACACTATTTCATTGAATTGTTTTAGAATACCAATATTTAAAGAGGGAAGATTTGGTCTTTTGTTTGCATTTAATAGGCTTCAAAACTACTGAACTATATCATATTTTCATAAAAAATAGTGATTCTTATAATTCTTAATTTTGAAATTTTATACCCGTGCGAAGCCGGGGCGAACCGCTGGTCTACAATATAGAATGGGCACACTGAACATTATTTCGATTCGCATATGTGGCATACAAAGCCACCCAGCTTTTTTTTAGTATCTACTTAATAACATTTCGGGCGATATAATTAGAATATATTTTCGGTGATTCGGTTAGCGGTGATTGAGAGGAAAGTTCAATTAGCTCTCGTCCATTGTGCTATCAGAGAAAAGGCATAACAGGAAATGTAACTAATTGAAATGACGCAAACTCTCGCTTATTTTTCCCTCAGGTGCCGCGAACAAAAGATTGATCTGGAGAACATTATTTAAGATTTACCATATCCAATATAAGTTGTCGAATCAAAAACTAAAAATCTATTTATTTGCAAGCACACGAATGCGCGTAGATATTTAACAACTCCAGGCAAATATAATAACGTGCTATGTAAACTTTTATTAAATTTTTTTCGTTTATTAAATTTCACGTTATAATAAGACCTAGAAAGCTATCATTCTATAATTTTATGATTCGGGAGATAATTTTCCACTACGGTTGCGAATCTTCCATATAGATACTAATAAAAATGCGTCCGTACTTTTGTGGTCATTTTTTCCTGAAAATGACGCAACTAAAGCGTTATTTTTGTTGGTTAACAAGTGACGCGTTTGGGCAATCTTCATTCTGATAGATTAAATAAAGCTCCTACGAATAATACGAAACATAAAAATGTTACGTAGCAACTCACGGACATATTAGCTATTGTTGAAGTCACTGAATAGATAGCGTAGACGCCACTCCAAGCTACCTCATATCCACCAAGTAAGAAGGTATGTACTCGTTTTATAATACTAATATCATTTATATGTATTTCTGGTGTTAAAAAAATTTTAAAAAGCCCTTTATTGCACCCTTAAACATCAACTTTGCTAGTACTTAGATATTATGTTGAGTCGTTATATGTATATAATAATCTATTTTGGCTACATAATATTTTTTCATAAAATTAATTATTTACCGAAGGCCTATTTGACGTAGGCCTCCGTCTGCCTCCACTCGTCCCTGGTCACGATTTGTTCCACTGTGGTCCGCGTCTTTCTTTGCATTTTTCTACCTTTATCTTGGTCTACCTCAATATATTTTTCCATCACGGGGTATCCATTCTGGGACCTTCGCTGTCCATCACATCTGATCCATTCGGTACATGTGACCAGCCCAAGTCCATTTGAGACTTATGTCGCTGATTTTGGTCATCTTTTGTTTGAAATCTTATCAGATAGCTGAATGCCTAACATGCTTCGTTCCATTTATTTTTTGAAAAAATATAAAAATAGTATTCGTCGCAGTCAATATTTATTGTAGTAGCTTTAGTATCATATTATTACACTATTTTAGCCTTTTATTTGAATAAATTCATCTGCTAAGTTAAAAATAAAATGAAGATTAATGGCGACACAAGAAATGTAAATAAGGTAATCTTAGTGAGGATATCTAAACAAAGTTTATGGAATTGAGGTGTCAATATCTCGCCAGTTACTTGGAATCCTACAGTTAAATCAGTTGAGGGTAGGTTAGAGCATTACAGGTGGAATAGAGTACGTTCAGCCCTCAGTAACGATAAGCCCGTTTTATTGTCTCCGTTCTTCACTGCCGGCCCCTTTATCTTTTTACTGTCGGTGCGGACCGGCATTAGCAATATGCTCCACAAGTTATGGCCTAAACGAAAACTGGAAGGCGGCAATTACTTTTTACAAGCAAGACTGATAGCACACGGTCAAGGAGTTTCATGTCGCTTTCAATTAAAACATACTAAATTTTCATAAAACTAAGAGCATGACTAACTAAGTCAAGGAATTTAATGTAAAGTAGGTGTGTTAGTAGGGCACTAGTGCCTGTCAGCCGATACAGACAATAGCTTTCAAGATTGAAATTCAGAACAGTCTAGTATTCTATCAGCAGTTCTTAAGGACTAGTCTTTAAGAACCGTCATTCTAAGACTCTATCATACCTAGACAGAACAGACTTCCTCTGTCTAGGCTATCTTATATCGAACCGAGTAATAATATTATCTGACTCAAGAATTACAGAGTAAATTACGACAGTGTTTTTGCAGTTCTGCTATGAATGATAAATTGTACCAGTTTCAAAATACGTTGAGCTGAGACAACACTATGTATTGAAGCAAATAAGAGCAGTACAAGGAAATATAAATGTATATAACATAAAACTGTATAACACGTGAAGCTATATATTTGTTCTTTGGTGAACGGTTTTAGTTTGTTGACTTATCATCCAAGAGCGAGTTCCCCATAAAACTTAACAAACTGAATGATTTGATCATACACTTGACACATACACTTTGATTTCAAAATATACTTTGGGCAACGCAAGCATAGACTATTCGTTATTTTAGACAAATAGGGTATGAAAGTTGATCTCGCCCTGGAGAAATGTTTTGATTAAGACGTTGAAAATCGGGAACTAACTTCAATAAAAAGCCAAGTTCTTCATCGTGTCATTTCGGTAGTTGAATAATGTTTGAAAAGTAATATAAGAAACGTGCACTCGTAGACTTTTAGACATTTTGGAAATAAATAAATGAAAAAATGTGTGTGATTATGCTCAAACTTACTGAAATATTAACAACTAGCCGCGCCCCATGGGTTCACCTACATGCTCTACGCTATTTCCGTTAGGTACCCGGCATTTAACTAGATAAAAGGTAGCCGCTGTGCAAACTATAATCTACCTATCTATTAGCTGAAATTCATTCAGATCCTTATAGCCGTTCTGACGTAATTTAGTGACAAATATTCAAGCATAGAAACTTTCACATATAAAGGCGTAATAAATTTTCTCAATGTTGCAAAAGTTATTAATATTTTATGAAATCTTAGTAAAACAAAAACAAAGAGTCGACGAAATTGCGAAGTCGATACCAAATTTGTTATGTAAGCAAATATATTTCGGTACTCGAATATATCGCTGGTTGCGCAAGCTCCTAAAAGTTTAGTGTAGCACTAGAACTGCTAACTCGGCCGGAATACAGACTATGTATGTGCTCTAAACGTACTAAATCCATCTCGAGCTAAGTGTATATTAAGTCACGTCTGCATCCAGGCGCGCAATATTCTCTGAGCTTCAGATTCCTAGCATAGTGGGAATATTTCGATCTAAATAAAATTTAAGATTGATTCTGGCGCTCCTACTCGTGGTTCATTTAAGATAAAGCACTATACGAAAATCAATTGTTTGCGGCAGCGATGAATTACAATGACTTCGATAAAAAAAAATATACCAAGTCAATTTTTACACAGACGATTAATCCAAATGATATAAATGGCTAATGAAAAATGTGCTAAGAACTTTCACTGACTAACACTGTTACAAAACTTTGTGTGGATTTAAATTGTTGAAATATTTAAGGCTATCATCAGCTTTTTGGGCTTTATAGTATTTTAGAAGCAGTAGTATTTTAATTAGTTAGTATTATTTTAATTTAAGATATTTAAGAGGTGCCAATGACATAACAGAGGCACGCGGGTGTTTACAGGCAGAATAGGTAGCCGTGATACTGAACATAATATGTAATTGATTTCTGTGATTCACAAAGGCGTTGATACATGGCACTGAACTAATAGTTTTCTTAATTATTTTACTTAAACAGACAGCTACTACTTACTTTACTTGACTAATAATAACTTTTGTGTTTGTTCTCTATCTACCTTGTAAGATACCATAACATGAAGTGTTAATAATCAATAAAAAACCTATCACATTATTTCGGAAAGCCGAAATACAGCATACAGCCCTATGGGCAGTCTTAGATACAAAGTTATACCGAAAATCTCTTTGCTTATCGAAGCGGACCTCACATATTTTGCCAATTGAATAGCATAGAAAAGCTTCGAACATTATAAACTAAAACATTTCCTATTAAATTTTTCACTCAAACTAACAGTGGGCACTTATCCAAAAAGAATTCAATATAAAAATAAATAAAGATATAATCAAGCATTAATACATTAATTTAAAAAAATATTTGCAGTGTAATAACTACAAAACAACAACCAAAGCTTCAGCTCTTTATACATTTTGGTAATGACATTGAATTAATATGGAGAGGTAATTTGTTGTAATTATTATTTTGTTATTATTTATTTTTAAGTTCAGTTCTCTGGGTATATGCGTTAAGTAATTTATCTCTGTGACTGGTATTTCGAGAATATCGTTCGTATGCATGTTAATATATTGTTCAACGACGCATGCTGTATCATAAATAAACTACGGCAGTAAATGTCCTTTAAGCTACTCTACACCAGTTTTGTATTTCACATATCGTGTAGAGTGTACATGTTGTAACTTTGTAAGCTTTTAATTAATGTGGTGGTAGAGTAGGTGGTATACTATACCTAACTTCTGCTACTGGCAACCTTCATCCAAGTGTTGTTTCTAGGCCGTTAATCACTTAATTATCCCTTTGTGCATCCGTTAATGTGTCTGCCTCTCTACTTCAAAGGCAACGGCTCCCAATTACTGGAATTGTTTGCTTAACATTCACTGTTGGCTTATCCGAAAAATCTCGAATCGTTCTTTTCTACAGTGCGCTTTTTAAAACGAGCTTTTAAATATGTAGTAGTTTTAATATATTTAATTTAGTTTTAATATAAGCTTATTTTTAACTAGCCATAAAGTTGAATTAAATTCTATTTTCAGTACCTACCCAATCAATATTTTTCATAAAACGAAGCAAATATTTTTTTTTACATAACACAAATACTGTAAATAATTTTTATGATCAAAAGAAAATATTATTTCATCAAATAGGTATAATTACCACTAGATACGATCATGATAAATATATATGTAGAACATGTCTGAAATTGTAAGGTTAGATGAGCGCCATGACAGATGACTTACACTCTCTGAATTCATAAAAATATGATTATATAGTATACAAATATTTAACCTGATTAAGTATTCTAAACAATGAAGCACAGCGTTTAATTTTCAATTTTGAAACGAAAAATATTATAACCATTTATATCACACATAATTTAACTGTTTAAATTGTTAATTTAGATCACTGAACAATAATATGTTTTATACAGCTCCTAATTAACTACAACATAATTAATGAAGACTTAATTATCCTGTGTGGATATTTAATTATTGTCTCGTCATGCATTCAACAGGTAAAGAACGAGCGCGGTCGTAACGAGACCAGGTAGGCACAATAGGTGCAAACGCGTATTAGGACATTGTGCTCGTGCGAGAGAGGACCGCGATATATGGTGACTGAACTTTGACAGGGCGGTGTGACGCGATGGTGTGAGCTGCCATTAGGTGTTAATGATGTTTTCCGTGTAATAAAATATCGGTGAAGGTTACTTACGCGGGGTGCGCTGTGAGGGTTGAAGCACGGCGCGGGTGGTAGTGAGTGAGAGGCCGCGTGGCCGGGCTACGGCAGACTGTTGCTCCCGGGCCCGCTTCACTTGTTACGTGCCGCCCGCCCTGCGCGGCCGTAGGCGCCCCCTGCGCGCCCTCATCAGACCCCCGCTCGCGGTACCCCACCCCGCACCCGTCCGGGCCACATCCACTCACCAATATCACGGGTCCTTCAATTTGCAGCATCCCTGCCCAAGGTGAGCGAGCGAATTATGTTGCAATCAAAATGCGCACACAATCGAGAAAAAATCGATTAGTTGCACAGACCTTGCTTACTATGTATATTTTATCAAAGCCCAATACCAATTCGAATTGAAGTACTATTTTGTCAAGAATATCTGAGTGACTACTTTTTTGATTACTGATGTATTTTAATTGAATATTACCTACGATATGTCGTAGACTGGAAACATTATCATGTTGAGGTACTGCCTGAACAGCTGAACAGATTCGTCGTAAGGCTAAGTTACGACGAAACGTAAAGCTCGAGTTAAAACCACGGACTGGTAAACGTAGCGTAAATGTTTCCCAACAAAGTGGACAGACAACCTGATTAATAGCGCAGGAGGACGCTGGTCGCTGACCGCTCCCAACTACTTCCTGTAGAGACCAACGGCGGAAGCGTATATCTAAATTGTCTAATAGTGGTGGTCCTTCAGCCAAGTTTTTTTTCATAGTGAATAAAAACTTGTCTGTTAACGTGGTGAGGATTTTTGGAATAAACTACAGTGTTTACTTCTAATTTATATTATTTATTTATTTATTTAAACTTATCAATGAAAATTACACTATTACATGTATATTGTAATAAACCTTAATATCCACAACTAAATGTATTCTCTATTAATATAAGTACAGTATGCTATTTATCTTTTATTATAAATCATAAATGTCACGAAATATACTATGAATATAAAACCGATAATGAAAAATACACACCGCATCGCTTCTGAGCAATAAATTCACAAACTTCCTTTATCGCACTATACCTCTATAAATAACAGAGCTATTGTTGCGAGATGCAAGCCGCATAGCTAAAAGTGAATAGTATTCATTATTTATATTATTATCTGACTTTCGATTCGTAACGTAAGGTGGAGAACAAAAAGCACTCAGTAAAAGAGGAGTGAGCCAGTTGTAACTTACACCTGAGTTTCTGAAAGAATAATAAACTTATATTGGGTGTATGTTTTTAAGCTTAAGGAGTATGAAAACCCTTTTCAGCTATTTTTTTATTACCTACTGTAACATATACGTACTAGTCGAAAGATTGCGATAGATGTGAGACAGTACTTTACGTCGGGACAGTTGCTCAGTCTGTGCCACGCACAAGTCCGTGACACAGATTGAGCAATGAATGAGATCTTGCATGGAGTACTGTTCTCGCTTTTGGGATGGGACGGCAAAACACAAACTAAAAGCTTTAAAGTCAATCGAGCGGCGAGCCAAAAAGATCATCGGCACGTTTTGGTAGAACGCCTTGACCACCGGCGGCATAGAGAAGAACGCGTATTGCTTTTTTTTAATAGGATAGATTTCGGTGTACTGCAACTGGAACCGGCACACACATATCTCATTATTTTCTGCGGGAGGGGCTGAGGAAGGGGTGCACACGGCTTTTACTCTCTGTGCTTTTACCAGAAGATTGTAACTGAATTATGTGTAATTTGATGTTATTTTACGGCCGAAACCATAATTTTTTATAACATCTTGTTATTGAATGTAAACTCTAAGGCTTTCACGGCCGGCGTTGCATGTTGTATGTATTGCTTCCGGGCTGTTTGGCCGTGGTCTATGTGAAACTTTTGTTCCAGACGTTTCGTCGATCACTGCGGTCGACATCATCATCATCAGTATCTGAGAAGACACCGCGAAGGAGAGTTCTACGCTCTTGTCGCCGCTCGGACCTGAACCACTGAAGATGTCGACCGCAGAGATCGACGAAACGTCTGGGACAAAAGTTTCACATAGACCACGGTCAAACAGCCCGGAAGCAATACATACAACATCTTGTTATTTAAGTCTTATATTATACTCGTAGATATTCGTGATTACTTTGAAACTAATTTTGTTAAATGACAACTATGCCTACCCGTCTCGGAGAAATATAATATAACAATGTGTTCAAAACATGTAAGTACCTAGATAAAATAATAATAAAGATAATTATTTATATTATATTACTTCTTAGTACCTAAGACACCTTAATTCTATTTTTAACATACGTTACAGATGTTTTTATCTGAAACCTTAAAAATAGATAAGATAAAATGATCTTGTTTTAAAATGTGCAGGTAATGCTTGCAACAGAGATAGGCCTCCGAGTCATAATAAAATTATGACAATTAAAAAAAATTGTCAGTTTAATTGTATAATATAGTAGGTAGAAGTTGGTAGTATAGCCCAGTATAACGCCAGCTACGCCAACACTCTACTCGTATCTCTTGATTCTCTTTTTTTTTTTTATTAACATTCACACAAGGTCTTCAGGTCCCAAACTAGGACTGTGCTATGGTAACCTGTTGACTGATATATGTACTTATATATTTATACACCTAGACTCCTAGGTCCTAAAGGTAAAAATAGTAGAGATGAACAAATGTTACGACAATAATAAATGGTTTTACATTAAGAGCGCTCGAAATTTGAAATGAAATAAAACAACCAGTTTAAGTGTTATTACCACAATTTTTATTCTATTTTAAAGGATATTCGATGATTTATGGAAAATAGTTTCAGCCAAATAGCCGCCGCGACTCAGCTATAGATGTTCATATTGCACTTTGGTGAACCCATTTTGGACATCCATGATGTCGTCTATGATGATGAACGCGAGTTATATTGACCTTTAGGGCAGCAATCGACTGTGGTTTATCTGCATAGGCTAGAGATTTTAGGTGTGGGATTACCCACAGAAAGTAATCGAGCGGTATTAACTGCTTACTTATCTCGGTGGCCAGTTTATGTCGCCACCACGCGAGATGACGAAGCTTTAGCACATTCAATAAATTTCATTCTCATCCAAATCCGGCAATTTTGTTTGTCAACAAAGCCGCTTAATCAGAAATGAGCCTCATGACCGAAGGTGTGATAAATTAAGTTTTGTGTTAAAAATGGCACGGACCCTGTGTATGTACGTATAAAACAAAATATTTTTTAAGTGTTATGTCATACTAAAACTTTTCTTATCGCGTGCGCCTAGCAGAAAGATGGGTAATCTTTTTTTAATCAGCAACATGACTTACTACAATTTTTACAAATAATATGAGAATTTTATTCATAGCAGCATACTTAAGCTAATACTTAAAAAAATCTACAAGTTTCCAACTTGTATGTAACCTCTATATTTCTACACAGTACCTGCATATAGGTACTTATGTATGTACCCAGTGAATGTGTCAATGTTGTGTTGATACCTGCAACAATTTTCCGGGAAAAGTGATCGATATTATATATAGTCTCGGGTCATGAAGAGCGCGTGTTGCTCGGAACAGTTTTGCGATAATCTCCACAATTAGTCTACGGGCACGTACGTTTCGGCTCAGTTGTCTTCACGGCCAATAGCGTAGGTACACACTGATACCATTCTAATTAAAACAGTTTATAGATCCATATTACAATTTTCTCAGTCATGTGCGTCCACTGCTGGACATATGCCTCCCCCATAAAGGGGGGATTTGCCAATACTCGCCACGCTTGGCAGGTGTTTGCCAAGTGCGGGTTGGCGACCGCAGTATGATTTCTAATCCTCAGAAGGCGCTGCTGCCCTCCTTCTGGTACGTGGTCCCTTAGCCGACTCTTACGGCACCCACGGGAAGAGATGGGGGAGTACTATTCTAGGCCGGTAACACCTCGGCATATTACAATTATCTTATCAATAATACACTTAGTATTATTTATACAACAGAATATAAGAAACGATCGCTGCGAACTTTGCCCACATGATCACTTACTTCAAGCAACTCTGCGGTACAGCTTATATTATAACACTTTTAACCGATTTCAAAAAAAGGAGGAGGTTCTCAATTCGACCCGTATGTTTTTTTTTTGCTTTTTTTATATGTATTTGTTATCGCGTAACTTCCGACTGGATGAACCGATTTTGATCGTACTTTTTTTATTTGATAGCTGGTGCTTCCTGTTTGGTCTCATTTAAATTTCATCAAAATCGAATAAGCACTCTTTGATCTACAAGTCAAATACTGAAAAATGCGTGTTTATACCTCCACGATATTATAGTAGCGGGTGAAGACATCGGTGAACATACCTACACCACAATGACAATTATTGATCCCATGAGTAACAAAGGTCACTAAAAAGAGTGAAAAAAATACCAAAAAATTGAACCGACTTCAACACTCAAAAGTATGAAATAACTTTTCGAAGTCGGTACCATAAGCGCAATATTTTGATATCAGTTACTTTTGATCTATCATGGTACCGACTTCAACAAGTTATTTCATACTTTTGACTGTTGAAGTCGGTTCCATTTTATGGTAACAATTTTTTTTAGGTACTTATGGGTTTTAAAAAATTAGTAGGTATCATCATCATAATCATCATCTCAGCCATAGGACGTCCACTGCTGGACATAGGCCTTCCCCATGCATTGATTTCCACAAGGACCGGTTGGAAGCGGCCCGCATCCAGCCCTTGCCTGCGATCTTAGTCAGGTCGTCTGTCCACCTAGTCGGTGGCCGCCCTATGCTGCGTTTGCCAGTCCGTAGTCTCCACTCGAGAACCTTTCGACCCCAACGGCCATCGGTTCTTCGAGCTATGTGCTCTGCCCACTGCCATTTCAACTTATAGGTATAGTTTTTATAAAATTTTTAGGTCTATTTTATAGCCTCATGCGGCTCTCTTTTGATATAAAGTTGCGGCTTCCAAATCCGTAAGAAATCATTAAATATTACAAACTCGCAAACCATACATTATTACAAGCCTTACATCTTAATGGGTTTAGGTAGATACGAGCTAGCAGCGTTTTCAACTGGTGCTTCCTAGCTTCGAAGGGCAAATTAAGCCGTCAGTTACGGTTGTTTGCTTAGGACAACAGTCATTAGGCCACGTCGGAGGCTCTCGGGTTGATTGCCAACTCCGACAGTGGTCTATCCACAAACCAAAGTATCAAAAAATAATAGTAAAAAGTCTAAAATAATTCATGGTATAATCAAAATTATCCAAGCTAACACAAAATGAGTATGCCCTTACTATTTATAACTAATTTACAAAGCGTTTTGAACGTATGTTTGCGTGCCTTTGGTCATTGAACTTTGACTAGCTTATATTGTGTATAGCGAGATTATTTTGTCAGCGGTCAAGTGACCGTATACTTGTTCCTATATATATGTAAACTCTCGTATTTTCATATGAGTTCGTAAGCCAAAGGGCTGGATGGTACCTACAGTAGGGATCGAGGGTGCCCGAGAGAGCGTTTAGGACGCCCGACGACGTCGTCGCTCTCTACAAATTGTTTTGTATTTCACTCATGAACACATTTTGCGTCCGAATATTTGAAGGAAACCTTGTATTTAATTGGTCTCTTTGTTGTTAAAATATGTAAGCCCAAATATTTATGTATTGAATACAAAATTCATGTATGTAATCAAATGCATGATGTTGATTTTCTTCAAATATTAATCAATTTGTCCTAGCTACTCTGGTAACAGCGAGAGTATGATTTCTCTTTATGTTATCAACCCTATTGTTATCGATCTCGGTAAAATATTCAGAAAACAGAAGAAGTCTGCAGTTTATTCGACTCTTTGTTTTTTTTAGGACACTCCTAACTTCCTGTTATAAAAAGGGACCGTACTTTTAACCACGCACAAAACCACCAGCCCCTTCCAGCAATTATATTTTAAAACCGTTACTATAAGTAGATGCTTTTAAATGAACAGCGAAAATGCCTTTCGCATAGATTTTTTTATTTCCTAATGAACACTTCGGGGTCATGTCGAATTTCTCCGCCTGTATAAAAATAAAACTGTCACATTTTGATTTTCTCGTTAGCCTTGGTACTTTTTCTGTCCTCTTTTTACGTATACGAACACGTTGCGATGCGAATTTTCCCTTTATTGTGAAGGTTTTTTCTTTATTTCTGTTTCAGTCCTAAAAAGCTAGAGGAGATAAAAACCTTCTACTTTCCTTTACTATGTGACCCCACTATAATATTATGATGGATGGATGAATAGATGTTTGTAATTCAAACACGCCAGAACAGCTGAACGGATCTAGATTAAATTTGCTATGGAGATAGCTTATATGGTGGATTAACATATAGGCTTATTTTCATCATCACCATCATCACAGTTTTTCATCACCACGCGGGTAAAACTGTGGGGCGCAGCTAGTAATATTATACATGTCAAAGTTTGGATGTTTGGATGGATGGATGGATGTTTGTTACTCAATCACACCAGAACGGCTGTACGGAAATGGATGAAATTTGGCAAAGAGATAGATTATAGTCTGGAATAGCACATAGGCGATTCTACTATTTATCTCGGTAAAATGTTTGATGAAAACCGTAATCCACGCGGGTGAAACCGCTGGGTGCTATAAGTATTATTATATGTGCGGACTACGGTCTTTACATGGGTGAACAATTAAACATAGGATAAGTAGACCTTAATTAAGTATGACCCTCAGAATATTAAATGGTACTATTTACGTACCTACTTACACATAAATTAGTGATTCCCCTAAGTAGACCTAAACTTAGAATATTAAATGGTAAACCTTACGCAACTAGGGTGCCTCCCGGACACAACAAACAAACCACAAGCGACGTCGTCGTCACGGTCCCGGCATTATGTGACCCGAACGAGGTCACATAATACAGTGCCAAGGTCACAAAACCTTCAAACCTCTGGCAATATCCATGGAAATGTCTTCCATCTAAGCTAATACTTACTTAATACCGTCCGAGGGCAGATTCCATGCGGCGCGGCGGGAGCGTCTGCCCTTGTGACATTAGTGTACACGCTGCATGCATACTTATCATCCACTTTGAACTCGTCTTTATCTTACTAGTCAGTATTTGTTCGATAAGTTTTATTGTTTTGACAATAATAATAAAATTGAGAGCATCTGCACACTTATTTATCTAATTAGACAAACATGTTTGTTATTACTGATAATTTGTGAGTTGTGGGCGTTCGGTATGTATGACAAACAAAATTGTTATCTATGCTTAACTATTTTATGGCCAAAGTTATTTTATAACTGTTGTTATAACTGTATGTTTTGTTTTTTTACGGATACATGCATTTATTAATAACTTTGAACTAGGTTTGAGAATTTAGCACCGGCATCTAATAGCAATGATAGCGTAGCGGTATCAGCGTCCGGTGTCAATGTGACGGTTGCTGGTTTAGTGCCCACCCTTAGCTTAAGCTTCCAGTAAATGTAACACTCTTATAATACGCACAACATGGTGGTAGTTTACTTAACAGTCCTGGGCCTTTGCAAGCACCTGACCTTGAGGGCCAGTTCTCTAGTTCTAGCGTGATTCCATCTTGGACCACATCAGTTACTGAACATCAATTAAGATAAAGGTCAAACGCTAGATATATATATAAAGTATTAATCAAATACTTTTTCGTTTAGGTCAATATTCGTAAGTAGTGCACTTGAAAGAACAGTAACCCCCGCTGCATCAACCGTATGAGCCACAGAGGCTCCGATGTGTATAAAATAAAAATGTGTTTAATGTGTTGTATAAACAAGACGGTCGCCGTGGCTCAGTAGTCAGTAACATGACGTCTGGGTCTTCGGGATCTTAGGTTCGAATCCCAGCAGGGGCAAACATTTATGCGATGAGTGTAGGTGTTTGTCCCGGGTATTGGATGTTTTTGTGCTGTAACTGTGTATGTTCGTGTCTCCCGCGACACATGGAATACTAGAGCGGGGGTATGAGTGTGATTAAAATCGTAATAACTTTTGCACAATTTTACTCTAAATATTAACCCGTGCGGCCTGGACCATATTAGACTTATCTTAATTATATTACTATTTAACTAGATAGGTAAATTTACTATCTAACGTAATTTTAATATTCATCTACGTATATGATATCGGTAAGGTATCTCAGTAACGTCTTTAACGAACTGGATGAAAGTGTTTTGATGAATAACGATATGCTTAACAAGTGTATCTTTCTTCCAGGGAAAATAACGAGCGAAGCTTGGTCGCTGAGATAGGTACTCTTATTGATCTGCAACAAATAATTCTCGCATATATATACAGTTATCCAAGCTCTGAAACTTCTCCAATGATGTTGGTGAAAATTTGTACTTGTCAAGCATATCTGCACACTTGATGCTTTGATTATTCTGCTTCACAACTTTGTCTTTGAAATACGTGATTTTAGGAAAATACAAAAACATAAATATGTATATATATAAATTCTCGTAACACAGGTGACCCTAGCACGGCTGCTAATGGCCTTTTATATTGTACTAGGTGTGCCCCGCGGTTTCACCCGCGTGGATTACGGTTTTGCTGCCATCTCAATTATCCCACGGGAACCAAAATTTCTTAGGGGAAATCTCAAAATCCTTTCTTAGGGAATGTCTACGTCAAAGTAGCTTTATGCATGCAGTCTCAGCCCGATCGGTTTAAAATAGACAGTTTCATACAAACCTTCACCCCTATTTTATCCCCTTGGGGGTAGAATTAATCAAAATCCTTTCTTAGCGGATGCCTACGTCATAACATCTACCTGCATGCCAAATTTCAGCCCGATCCGTCGCGTGGTTTGGGCTGTGCGTTGATAGATCACTTTGTCAGTCAGTCAGTCACCTTTGAGATATATATATTTGGAAGAAGATTCACATATATATGTATTTATCTATCTTTGACCACGTATTCTAGTAATGTATTGTAAGGGTTTTGTGCAAATAAATATATTTGAATTTGAAATCTACTGTACGTGTGTAGGTCACTGAATACCTCCTAAACGGCTTGACCGATTTGAATATTTTTTTTGTATGTGTTTGGGTGGCGCCCTAGATGGTTAAGATTAACAAATCATCCCGACAGATGGCGCTGCATTCGGAATGCAGGACAACGTCTGTCGGTATCTATATCAAAGAGTTGAAGAAAGAATTGAATTATGTGCTATATATTGTCTCAATATATGAGAGCTGTATATATGTATGAAATTAGCACTTTTTATAATCTGTAACAGTCGCGCGTCAGGTGATCTAAAAGTTATGTATGGGTGGTAAACATTTCAAGTTGCCTCAAATACATTTTTTACATTTTTTTGCAAAATATTTTTTCACGCGCCTGGCAATATAAAAACCCCAACTTATGGTCTGGCTTATTTTTTTTATATTTTATAATCATAAAACTACAACATAATATAAATTGCATGTTGCCCCAAACATATTTTTTTTAAAAGAAATATTTTATTTTTAAATTTAGGGGTTTATTTAGCCCCGCTACTCACCAGCCAGGTCTGTACTACTTCCGAGCTGGGGTATATCAGGAGAGGTATGGAACCAGTTTTCAGCTTGCCTCAAATACATCGGGACCTACCTTAGGACCCTAATTATAAAATTTGCCCATCCCTGAACTAAGCCGTCTTTCCTCAAGTGAGCAAATGAGTGCACGCTTAGGGCTGTGTAGTCATGGCAGTTTCTCCCAATTTTTTCGCTCCATTGAGATTGAAGCGAGACCGAGGCTGCGAGTTGCCTCGAGAGAACTCTTACAGCTGACAGTGACAAAAAAAGCCATGGCATTATCACATGGCCAGAATGAGATCAGAGCCTGCTTGTTTTTTTTTAATATGGCATACGATTATATTTCGTGCAGGTAAATCTAAATCATTGTTACGTTATCAATCGATTCACCTAGTTTTGAGCTCCATTGTTAATTTAAAAGAATAAGAAATCATGCCTATTATACAATAATTTGTACAATTTGCTGATCGTAGGACTTTTGCTTGTAGTTTCCTTACATAATTGCAACAATAGATATTAGCAGCAGTAAATTGTAAGCGGTAATTAAGGTAATTAATGTTACACCGACAGACCATTCCTGAGAGAAATTATGTACTGAATGGTTAAATATACAGCTGGTAAATCTATTATTTAGATAGAGCGAGAAATAAAACAGCTATTTCGCCATCGCATTCTTTTTATTGTATGAAAACATAACAATAAACTTTCATTATGATAGTTAAAAAGTAATTTAATTGATTGTACGATTTTTACGCGTAAGTTCATAAAATATGTATAATAAAGTATATGACATTCTCATTACAACAAATGCGACCTATCCTCTAAATAAAAGAAAAGAAATATGAAAAATGGCGCCACCAAATTTGTTTAAGATGTTAATTTGAAAAAATTAAAAAGTGATACATGCTGCTCGTAATGATCTGCTTAACCAAAAATACAATCAATTCTCGCAGGCTTTACCAGATAACATAAAATATAATCGAATCATCGAAATAAACTCCCGTATACACAATTCTTTAGAAAAAATACGGCGCGCCTCTCACGGCGCGGATGACAATAATCTTTCGCTGGATAAGGCGGCGGCGCGACTATTTAATGAGACCTTTGGCCTTGAACACGTCACGCATGAGACCTTTTAAGTAGCGGATCTCCCGTTGGAGCTCCGAGCACTGGTCGCCCAGACCCGTGTGCTTCTGGCGGAGCTTTTGCTCCTCGGTGAGCAGAACCTCGATCTCGGCCTTCTTTTTCTGGCGATAGCGCGTCGCCGCGTTCTTGTTCTGTTCTTTCTTGCGGGAGCGGCGGTCGTCCGGAGAGCGGGAGTACGGTTTGGAGCGATGATGGGGCGTCGTCCACTCTTCGTCGGAGGAGCGCGGCGAAGAGGGCGGCGAGGATCGCGGCGAAGCGCTCGTACTTCCGGCCGAAGGGCCCGGAGAGACGAACTGCGCGGCGCGGTGTCGTACCAGCTCTTCCACAGAGGCGAGCTCCGCGTCATACGACACTTGCGGCCAAGGTTCCGGCGCGAGCAATGGCGCCGCGACCGGGATCGCAGCGGCCGCTCCCTGCGCGTGGTGCGCGTAGCTGAGCAGCAGCTGCGTTGCCGGCCCGGGCGGAGACTGCGGCGGAGTCAAGTGGGTCAGCTCCACTGCGTCGTATACGTTCTCGAACTCGCGCAGGAGGTCTTCGGTATGCTGCGGCACGGTGTACGCGAGCGCGGGCACGGGCACGGCTACCGGCACGGCCACCGGCGGCAGTGGCTCGGCGCGCTCGTCTCCCGATGGGATGGCTTCGAAGATGGGCAGTTCCACCTTCTCTTCCAACCAGTTGGGAAAGATGTTTTCTGTAATAGAGTTAAGTTCGTGTTAGTTATTGAAACAAAATTGTGTTTTTTGTTGCTTATAAAAACAATAAAAGACATGTTAAAAAAAGGACGTTCGCCCAGCGCCGATACTCAACGCACATCTATTTACGGAATCACTACAGTGGATATTTCTTTGTAGGACAGAATTATACCTTAATGCCTAATTATGGCCATGGTTCACTGTGAATAAAGGATTTCCATGAAAAAATGATATAAGATATCGATGCAAAGATCGAAATACTAAAATCTAATAAAATTAGCAAATTATATTGCTAATTTTCTAAAAAATATTATGCATAAATAAGTACTTATTTATTCATAATAATAAGTACGTAACATAACAGTAGATAACCAGCATTACAAATGTAGCAATTGCTAAGCGGTTCTTTATTTAGATTCTTTAAAATAAGATAAAAAATAATAGAATTACACAGTTTGCCGAGGATTTTTGCTGACCTTACGTCCATACATCTCAAACATCAACCAAACGCCACACCTCGTACCAATTGATGATTATTCACTCCATTATTTACACGAGTTCTAGTCTAGAATGGGTTCACAAATTAATTATTTATTCATAAAATAACAAGTTCTATGGAAAATTTTCCACGAATAATTATAATGTGCTAATGATGCTATTTACTGTTTATTCAATGAGGTGGCGTTACTGTTGGTTGCGAGTCTCCTCGTCTGAGCTAGATAAACAATATCTCATGTTGCACGCAGCCTACACAGCGTTCTTATAATAGGGCATTTGACTGAACCAGCCTACACAGCGTTCTTATAATAGGGCAAGTGGCATAAATTGGTCCATTTTTTCAAGAAGATTTTATTGACTTCGTGCGATATTTTGATATTATTGTCTTCACTCTAGCAATAGATTAGATAAAACAAGGAACACCTTTTCAAGGTGGCGCTGACCATAAAATAATACGTGTATGCATTGTTATAAGTATTACCTGGGAACGAATTGAGCCAACGCGTCGCAAAAATTATCAGAAATGTAATCAATTCCCTTGTATAAAATACCTTTACGAAACAATAAACGTCAATCTATACACATATTATAAAGAGGAAAGATTCGATTGTTTGTTTGTTTGCATTGAGTGGGCTCCTAAATTACTTAACCGATTTAAAAAAAATCTTTAACTGTTGGGAAGCTACACTATCACCGGGTGACATAGGCTATATTATACTAGCTTATTTCAGAGTATTAGCTATCTCCATTCCAAATTCCATCCAAATCGATCCAGCCATGTAGGCGTGACAGAGTAACAAACATCCATCTATACATCCATACTCACAAACTTTCGCATTTATAATATTAGAAGGATTTGGAATAAATTAGGGATCCTTATATTTAATTTTGAAAATTTTTTTTCCACGTGATGTCGGGGCGGACCGCTAGTAAAATGTAAGGGTCATGTTTGCGGAAATAAGGGGGCGATTAAAATTGAGGCGTTGAGAGTTGTTTTAGAAAAGGGATATACATACTTAGAGTATTATATATATGTGGTATCCGGCTTTTCTCACGTTTATAGTCGAAGTTTCGACCTAGGTTTATTATGGTTATACTTAGAGTACTTTTAAAGATATACAGATGATTAATTCAGCGATTAGCGCTCATGTCTGTCGACAGTTTTATGAAGCATTGAAAATATATGATTAATATGCTAACGCCCAGGCAAACAAGAATCAAAGGCTTATTCTGTTTGTGTTACTGTCTAACTTCCGACAGTGTTCATTTTCTAAATATTATACTTTTAAATATTATATATATACTTGATAATATAAAGTATATTATATTTCGAAACTGTACACTACAATATAAAAATATAATTTTTTTTTTCTTATTTTATAAATAAAATGCATTTGAATGCATTTCAAAGAGTTTAACGGTTCATTACATCTCACATGGGGAAACAATCGGCTAGTTATGGGATTCGAAACGACGATTACAGAATACCGTCCTGTCGCTTTGCCATCTAAGCTATAGTAGCGCTTCACTAACCGTCTACTAGCCGTTCATACAATTAAAAGTAGATGACGCAAAGAGAAAAATCCCCTCAGTTGTTATTATAAAAAGTATTTCAATATTTAATTTAATTCCAAATAGGCATACAAATTTGAAGACACAGTCGGTTTGACGAGTTGACCGCATTCATGCGACATACTTGTTCAACGATCAATTGAAAATAAATTGGTTGGACAATTCGTCGTAAAGGAGAAATTGTCTCTTAAAGCGGGGTGCATTAACCGATATCTAGATTTCAAGAAAACAGTATGAAATATGAAATATTATTATTAATACATTTGTTGTCCCTTGCTTACATATACCATCTCTTTCACTCCACATTATTTACATTATCTATAACATTATTAACATATTTTGTATGTTCAACATTCCCTGTTATAGCAACTCTACTCTAACTGTGATCAATGATTTTCATAGAATCCCTTCAAATGTACGTTGGGCAACATTGCAAACTTTCGACCCCAGTGACCATTCGTACTACGTATCTAGTCTTAAGGCCAATAAATAATTAACTTAACCTGCAATTTAGAGTAAATTAAGAATGCGTCTAGCAACACCCAATCCTATTGCCTCTATAAACGGAAAGACACATTGTCCACGTGTACCTCTTGGATAGCGCTCGCAGCATTTAACACATACATACACCATTTTATACTGTTTTATAACAGTGTGTACTAGTAACTTTTGTTCTTTTACTGCTTAACATTCCGGTATTTCTGATTTAATCAGCAAATCCCTCTCCATACTTCTCACAGCGGTCTAAAACAACCATAATCGCACATGCACTAATGGGATGAAATAAAGTATCTCAGCTTGTAAGTCATTCTTTATGTTTGTTCATATGAGTGTATCCTATAGTGTCCTATACCAGTCTGCGGGCAAAGCGGCCGAGATAGCCTATACAAAATAAATGTCAAAGCGTGGTCCAACAGTCTCAACAGTTATAATTGGAATAGACGTCGCGCGTCATCCTCAACAGGTCTATAATTATATAAACTTGATTTGATTCAATATATGTGTTTATTTAATGTGTGATAGGAACACGTATCTTTACTTAGCACGATTGGCTGCAGCAGCATGACCCGAGATAAACCTGCAATCAGCGCTCGGTCATCAGAGCCGTCCGTCCGCCCCTGCCCTCGTCCCCACCGGCGACGCGGTGAATCGTTCAGATAACTTAACGACGTCAATGTCTACAATATCATAATTAAGCGAACTAGAGTCAATGACTTCTACATTTGGAAAATTCCATAAATTCATCGTAGCTCTTGTTCTAATCGGCCTTAATGATTAACACAGTAAAGGCTATATTCCAAAATTTTAATCGAATTTGTATACTGTTAATTAAGAAGGCCACGAGTTTATCTACTTCCTATACTGCCAGGTAGATAGATATCATTGAGGATGAGCGTTAACTGAACCTCAAAAATGAGACTAAAGCATCGAACCACTGGACAAACGCATGCACTTATTCTGTGCCCAAGATGATGAAAGTTAAAGTTGATTTTGTCACGCTCGTGAAACGTGGCGAGATAAATACTTATCCTACATTCGAAAGGCACACACCGGTGGGTCATAATATTGATATCAATGATATAGGAATGAATACAACTGGTCAATATGTCGCTTTAATTATTGGGCGAGTAGCTAGCGAGGCCAACTTGTGCGCGAACTGGTTTATCAAACTGGTGCGGTACAAGTCATAAGAATATGCAGAATGCATTTGTGTTTTATCATAGGACAAAACTACATAAGCTTCCTACATACTATACAAAATACATTTTTAGACAAGACCATCGCCATTCTTGTTGTCATGACAATCCCTCGGTCTAAGACCGATAAAAAAATCGGGAAATACTTTACATAAACGTGTCAACACGCGTACGAATCGCTAAACTAAGAATTATTTGTGCTTTTTTATGTAATAGGTGGCAAACAAGCAAACGGACCGCCTGATGGTAAGCGATCACCGTTGCCTATGGATATCTGTAATACTGGGGGTATTACGATACGTCACGTTGCCAATCCTTTTTAATGTTACTCACCTTTTGAAGAATCCCATATTGTAGCTACTCGGAAACACCGAGGGCGGAAGCTCGTTCCACATTTTGCCGGTGTGCGGAAGAAGCGATCTATGGAATCGCACAGTATGTGACACCCACGACTCAATAATGTGTGGATGAGCTTTCAAACGGTGCTAGCTAGTATGGTGGTAAAACCGTGATACCGGAATAATGTTGAAGAGCTCTTTAGAACATTCCCCATTGTATATACGGTAGAAAATACACAGAGACCCAATATCTCTACGCATTCTGAGGGGCTCTAGCTCTTCAATGAGTTTGAGGTCGTTGACAATTCTTGACAATTCTCTACGTTGCAATGCATTCAGAGGTTCAAGCTGATACTTGGGTGCACCGTTTCAAAGGTGAGAGCAGTACTCCACGTACGGCCGGACTTGCGCTTTGTAAAGCAAAAGCCTTTGCATTGCGTGAAGTACCGCTTGGCTTTGTTCAGTAAACCAAGTTTTTTGGGTGCAAGCTTGGCCTTGCATGCTATTTGCTCGCGGAACTGCACGTTTGCAGAAATGTCAATACCCAGAATACTTAGACTCTCCGAGACTTTGAAGGGAGTGTTCTGGAAATATATGGAATATGTATATTTAGAGTCGGTACATATTTTACAAGGTTCTTTTTTTTATTTAACTTGCAACGTATGTTTCTTCGGGTAAAATTTTGCAACCGAATTTAAAATGTTATTTTTAGCCGATTAGAGCCGAAATTTGGTACACTTATGTATCTTTGGTGACAATACCATAATCTGGTACCACAGAGCTTAACGAATGGAACCGGAAGACTGCCATAGGGTAATCCTGAACTAAACAAAATAAACCCATCGAGTTTGGGCTCATCTAAAAGGGTTTGCTAAAATGATGACGGCGGTTTTTTAAATAAAAACTTATTTAAAATTAGATCAAATAAATTGTTTGTACATACAGTTATTGATTCTTTATGAGTAATCATCACCTCTTCAGCCGTTCATCCGCTGTTGGAAATACGTCCTTACTTATTGTTCATATTATATGATCATCTTTCATACATAAACATTCATAGATCTTAAACGCATTTACTTGACCTTTCAGCCAAGCAATGATTTACATACAGGTAAAAAACCAAACAAACAATGTTAGCCTTCGAACTGTCGGTTTAAAATCGCTATCTCTTATGACTTTTACTATACTCTAAGCAGAATATGCAATATAAAACAAAGCAAAAAGATATCGACTTGTTAACGTCAACACTATGCTAAATCAGCAAAGTAAATGATACAAAGCTTGATACCTAACTGAAATATGCATATTACTAGCAGAATATGCAGGTAGCATATTCTGCTAGTAATATGCATATTTATCGAAACATGAAAATAAACACGTTATGACATAATTACGTGATATTGCTCGACAGTGTTCGCTACCCGTGGAACCTCATAATGGTAATGACGTTCTCAGATTGCTGGAGAATTTACTCGGAACAGAAATATTGGTTCGAGCAGTAAACAAGTTTGTTGCGCAGTAGCATTATCGCTCCAAAAAGCATTTAATTGAGTCCAGCTACCGACCTAACAGAGTGATACTCGATAACAAAACAGCTTACCATATTAGTATATTTTAAGCTTGTTTTGTTAACGACTAGCACATATATTATATAGTACACAAGAAAGTTTTTTAATGATTTGGAACATACGAGATTAATTTAAATTTTGATTGTACATTAATAAATGGTGCAAGTGGAGCACGCGGGCCTTGACAGCCTCTCCGCCACAATGACTTTCAATAAACGAACCAAAACAAACAATGATAAATACTAGGAACGTGGTAGAGATTGTTCCAACATACCAATGTACATATCAGCCAAAGCCATCACGAAGTCCAAATAGACTAGAGAGACCGCTTCACGAATCCAACAAAAATGTCCTTTAATGTCCTTACTGCTACAATACAGTTCTTAACTTTAGAGATTACAAAATCAGTGGTATTCTACAAGTGGTGTCCTCGTGGGGCGAGCGATGGTCGTCGTGGGAGGCTCAGGGGGAAGGCTTCGGAGCCTAACGTCTTTTCACAAGTTTTTGTGAGTTAAAAATGATTTCCTTATTCCAAATGCAACTATAGTGGCACTTCATTCTAACGGGGTCCAGGAGTCGAACCGAAGACGGCGGCAGACATAGGGTGCGATGCGAGCGCAAGCGCCCGGGATACGCTCCTCTAATCGAATTTATTGTCACGGGTTTGGGCGAAATGCGATCACCAGTAAACGCGGCGCAACGCGGCTCAGAACTGAGCGCGCGCTTCGCAACACCGCGTGCTCGCGCTGAGAATGCCTTTCCCCCCTACCGCGACACCCACACCACAAAAATCCGATAAATACTGCCCCTAAATGTGCCAACCAGACACTTTCCACATCACCCAACAGCTCCACAATCTGCATTCTAAACAAACATGCAGTACCAATAACCAATTACAAAACGAGCGCAAACTTGCCCACTCTACACATGCTGTGGTTCTTTCCCTAGCTATATCATTACAACGTTATTATGAATTTATTTTCCTTGAATTAAACTCTATAAACGACATCAAGGAAAATAATAAATATCTGAAATGCGCACCGAATGTATAGAATAGTACATAATGCTGACCACGGCCTTCACGGTGTTAACCACTCAGTATGAAATCAAAGGCTACAGGCTGTATCACCTTGAACCAACACTATTAAATGCTTTTAGCGTTTTTTATTAATTTGTTAGCGTTATCACGTTATTATTTACTAGCATTTATAAACATTGTGTTTACAGATGGCGCTGTATGGCATACCTACTAGCGGTCCGCTTCGGCTTAATGTTATAGTACTATGTTACTCAGAGTGAATGTAGCTTTCCAATGGTGAAAGAATCATTCTAGAACCATTCAAGTTCTGTGTTTGATTTTTTAATCTTTATATTTCAGTATAAAGCATGAGATTAGATATATATGTTTATCTAATCTCATGCTGATATATAAAGATTAAAAAATCAAAAACAGAATTTGAATGACAGTCTTTATAGACAATATAGCGAAAATAATTTATAAAATTACATTATGATACAGCTCTTCTATGGCCAACTGTATAATAAATGTAAACAATTTCAGCTGGACCAAGGAGATTACAATGCAGTTTTTCTTTATATAATTTGTGGACGCGGCGAAAGATGCATGCGCGACCAGCAAATGGATTTTGGCGCAAAACTTATTCAAATAAATATCTACAAACATAATGCTGTAGTATTACGTCAAAACCATTATCAATTTTATGAGATTAGATGAAGTAGTACATGAAAACAATCGTGTAATGCTATATAAAACTCGCCCACGGCTCGTTTTTTTAACTCACACTCGTGTTTAAAGAACCCTTATTATATACATATGATATAGATACAGTTTCATAAACTGCTATAATTCATATTCCGTTGAAAAACTGAGTAGAAATCCCAGGATGATAATAAAATAGTTCAATATGAAAGACGTTGCACTTTTAATAAATTATACTCAATTAATGTTGTTTAACGTTGTTGCATTCTACTGAGGGAAGTAGACTCACGAACTCCGGTGACGAAAACAATGTGTGATAGGTGATAGGGCAAAGAAACTTCTCGTAAAGCTGTGATCTCACTCAGATCATTGCCACGGCTTCGGACAATAGTGATGCGAAGGGCATGCTCGCATTTTTTATTTACATTAAACTTTTGGTTAAAAATTATGTTACTGAGCATATATCATATTGGTTTATTAACCTATCGTAACTACTGTAGTCGTTTAATACACAATTGTTATACAGCGCCATCTGGCGGAAGTCGTAAGAACTTTTAGAAATGCATAATTACACGTAGTCTTAACCGTTGCCGCGCTCTTTCGTTTAGTGACACTTGCTGATGCAGATCTCATCGATGTCGCTGCCATCGCTAATCGGTTTAATATGTGCATTCTCTTCAAAAAGTAGTTGACGACTGTATAAGTGTAAGTAGTCGACTGTGTAAACCTATCTGCTGACGGGGAAACTAAAAAAACAATAAAAAGGGCACTACTACATAAGTCGCTGAAATAACTATTAGGAACTTTGACCTAGTCATGTGTAAGACAAGATATATAGACATCGGACGTGAAAAATAGCAGTGTTCGATTCATTCAACTTTTTGTAACCTAATGTGCAAAAGCCTTATCTCAAATATGTACAACTTTTTTAATAAATTATACTTACCTACTTAACTCTGTGTTAAACATAACGTATTAGGCTGATCAGTATTTTATAGGTTTTGTGTAACCTTTTCGCTGCCGCAAACAAAATATTTCGAATATATCATCGCAATAATTTTTAAGCAAATCCTCATTCATTTAAAATACATATTAACAATAAATCAATAAAATTAATTTTATTTAATAAAATTTTATTACCATAATAATTAACTTTATAATTCGAAACGTGATGAACAGCGTTTTACGCAAAAAATATTAAAACATAAATGTTGTATATTGTCTATATCACAATAGATATCATTTTTTATTATTACATATATTCCCCGCGTCCGCGTCGCAACCAATAGTTGTTAATGATTTATTATGAAAATCTAATACGGTTTCTTTCTTCAAATCAAATTAAAATTTATTAAAAAGCTACCACCCTCTTTTGCTCACAATAACACCGCTTATTTTATAACATTAGTGGCTCAACTTATCAGCTGCAAACAAACGGTTTCGTAAATCAATCAATCAATCGTGGAAATATTGAATGTGGGAAATGTGAAATGTATTTCAAATAGGTAATAGATTTCCATATGGTGTGGTCGATTTTGATATGGTGGACCATGTGAAAACCCGACTTGAATTTATAGGATTTATTTATTGATTTCTTTTAGCATCCCCTTACTATTATTAGAGCAATTTTAACTTTAAGAGATTTCCGCTCGTGATATGGTTCTGGTACCCATTAAACCCAGTCTCTGAGATTGTTTAGTCTAGAGGTGCGTCTGCGGTCAGGTGGTCTATGACCTTGTATAATAATATTGTCCTCATCGAGTTCAGGGCAACTCTTTCTAGCTATCATTGCGTGAGCCCAGTAGTGGCTCGCTATTCCAAACTTGGACTTAAGACTTAAGATCCTATCGCAAGCGCTGCAATAAAGTTGGCCCGCAGAGCGATAGGTATAGTTATAGATGGGCTTAGGTCTGTCTTTCAGTAGTATTGATTGATTGATTGAGTTGTCGTTTATGGTCTACAGTTTGGAGTCGACTCTCTTCAAATATTTTAGTTTTTTTGTAAATTGTAGCTTGCCCAGATAACTTCTGAGTGACTTGCTTCTCCCAACTGCCAGACTGTGAGAGATGCCTTTTAATAATATCTTTGTAAACAAGATGCTGGCCTTCCTGATTTCACTTACCATCTGCCATCACAGAATAAAAGACAGGTTTTTGCAAACGATAGTCATCCATTCGCAGTACGTGCCCGCACCATCTTAGACCTTCGATGATAAGTTGTGAGATTTGTTGTTGCAGTATTTGTCGTTCCGCATTACGTGTCCACGATATTGCAACTTTTTTTCATACGTTATAGATGACCTATCTCACTTTATCGCATCGTACCCTACCACCATGCTGGAAATTTGGTAAAGGTGTTACCATCACCGGAAGCTCGAGCCGTTGGTGGGGATCGAACCAGCGTCCGTGACTTTGACATTCGACGTTCCCATCGCTAAGCTATCTCGCTTTCAAATTTTCTTGTTCTTAGAATACCACCTACAACTAATCTTATGTTCAGGGGCCTGGCAAGCCCCTGAACATAAGATTAGCTGTAGGTACAAGCTGAAACTTGTTCACGTTTACAGTAGTTAGATATATCATTAGGGTAATTATATTTACACAATGATTAATTAAAATTATATCTCTTTGTAATTATATATATAAGAAGCTTCATAAGATATGATAATGGGGACACACCTTCTGTCGCTGTCGGTCATAGTTTGTCAGCGTGATTTCATATATTTATCATTTTAGAGTAATTGGTGTAGTTTTTACAGATACTTAATTTGGTAATTATGATTAAATTAACGTTACTGGCTACATGATTTGAAATGTTATCTCCGTAAAACAAAAGACTAATTTATGGCTTCGATTCTCGAAATCATAATAAGGATATTATTGTTAGACTTAAATATGGAATAATAACTTTTTTCTTCATCTCTATAATTTAATTTATTTTGTTTAATCGTAGATTGTGACATTATGGATACTTTTAGAGGTACATTTTGTTTTCAGCAGCTGAAAGGTGTGACTGGTGCAGGTCCAATATTCCAAATCTATTTCGCATGAAACTTGAATGAACTATAAGCCCCATTGCACATATTTTAATATCATAAATTACATTTCTTTATCCTCTTGTTCTAATCGAACTACGTTCCACAGCCTGTTTCACACGCGGACTATATTATCAATTTAGACTAGTTTTTCCTATTTCTAATCCACTCCAGTATTAATTGAGGCAAACAAACAACTCTGCTACGTCTACTACGTCGCTTAGGACCTGTTAGATCTGCAAAACATTCTAATTGAAAAAATTAATGTAAAGATTAAATACCAGTAATAATAAAAATAATGAGGAAGGTTATAATAATAGGAGGGACAATATAGGGCAGGTCAATGTCCGGCATTATACTTTTTATGACTCGGGTGATGATGATAATAAATTATGTAAAGATTCAATATTATTGTTCCATTGCGTTTAGTTAGAGTAGTGTTAAAAAATACCAGGATTATATTACCGATCAATTAGAGATCTAAATCACACATATATTATAAATGCGAAGGTTTGGGTGTATGTGTGTTTGTTACCTCGCCTGCCACGTCGTAACAGCTTGATAGATTTGAATGAAATTCGGGATGTTATATCTTATAACTTAGCTAAATATTATTATAGGCTACTTTTTATCCCGAATAATTGATGGTTTCTCTGGGATACGTCGTAAACCTAACATAATATTATAAATGTGAAAGTAACTCTGTCTGTCTGATACGTTTTTACGCATTAACCACTGAATTTCACACAACAATTTTGATCAACTTTGGTATAGATATAGATGGGCAGTAAGACATAGGCTAGTTTTTATTTCAAAAAAGTATGGTTCTCGTTTAACTGAAGTAGCGGAAAAAGGCACGGGTCGCAGCTAGTAAAATATAAAATTAATCACGTTTTAAATTTACAATCAGGAATTGAGACTAATTACTACACGAGTGTAAATTTAATTAGTATAATCTTGAAAGTTCCGGTAATAATTATTGGTGATTATCAAATTATAAACACGACGGCTCAACGGTTTTTAAAGATAAAACGGTATCAAATCACGCAGGAAAACAATGGATTACAGCAAGAAGAGGTGTGTCTCAATTATCATGTCATATTTGATAAATTTAATTTAATGGCATGACTTCTATGAAATTATACACGTTTCAACTTGTTGCCGCAAGCATAATTATATTATTAAAAAAAAAGGAAAAAGGCCACTAGCCCATCGGCAGTGGACATCATAAATTAGGTTCATCTACCTGATGTTATAGTCGCAATGGTTTTCGCTCAATATTTCTATAATTAATTAGAAACAATGCCTTCCCATGCTTATTACAATATGCACCAATAGCTCGCGTAAAATGTGAGTGCGTTTGCCTGCAGTTGTATCTAGTGCAGTTTTAAGTTATGTACACGATCTTGGAACGTATACCGTTTTACTTTTTTAATAAAATCATTAGGCAAGAGTTATTTACTTTTAAATAAATTATCCACCACATAAGCTCTCAATCGCCACGTTTGCTTATCGATTTGTGACAGGAGAATTTAATTTTATTCACCACAAATGAGTAAAAAGATTGTTCTCCACACGAGCTATCAACGCTAGTTTTATTCGTCGATTTCTGAGAGGAAAATTCTATTTTATTTACAAGTGAGTAAAAGGATTTTAAAATACGAGAATGCACCTAACAAAGCTACTGTCAACTCGGAGACCAATCAGAAAAGAGTGCACTTGAAAGAATTATTAACTATTACCTAGAAAATTAGCACTCGTCAGCGCGATTATCAATAGCCGAATGAATAGTTAAATCGTTACTATTCCTGAGCTCTCTACTAAGTTTTTTAACTGGACATGAATTAGCATAGTCCTCATTTAGGATTTTATAACAGCAAAATAAAAATTTTAATAAGTTAGGAAATCATTTTTCCACCCTTTTTTTTCAACTTGCCAAAGTATTCGTCTGAAAATGGTTACTCTCATCTTCATAACGAATGACTTGCCATTCTCATTATTGTACCTACTCATAACAATTATATTTTTTATTATCATACAAAGTACCCACCTTGTTTGCATTGGTTGTCTAGTTGCTGCAGGAGGTCGTTGGCAAGCTCAGCTCGGCTGGGCTTGATCTCCGGCGGAGAGGGAGGGTACATGCTCGCCGTGACGTCATCGTACAAGTGGTACGGGACCACCTCCTCCTTGGGCGCAGCACTTGGGAAGTTCTTAAGCAGATCTGAGGACAACAAAGGCAAATTCATTGTAAAATCTTGACATTAGAATAATAGTTTGAAGAAGGCATATAAGTAGGTACCTAATAGACCTAGAGTACCTATATAGAATGCAGCACTGTCGCAAAGCAAAAATAAGTGTAAGTTAAGTGAGATTAGCAATGGAATTGATTTTGCAGTTATAAAAGCCTAAATTAGACTATTTTAATTCATGTCCAGGACAAAAACTTAGTAGACAGTTCACAAATAAAAAACAGGGTAGAATGACAAACGTTTCTGTATTAATAAATCCCAAGGGACTTAAATAATGAAATACATTACGATAAACATGTATTATAATAAAATAAAATGCGGCAATAAAAATGCAGTATAAAAATCGGGCAACAAATCCCGCATCGTTACAATTATAGTCTCAACATACGGCGGTCTTTCACAGTGTTCAAAACGTTTGAACCTTCTTTCGTTTTGCACTCGCATGAGTCACGTCCGTCGCTTATATAAAAAAACGGCCAAGTGCGAGTCGGACTCGCGCACCGATGTTTCTGTACAAAAGAAAGGGAAGAAGATTCAAGATTCTCAGTTAATGACAAGTCCCTTGTAGATTTTGATTCCCTTGCGAGTGTCGTAAATTTGCAGCATACACGGCTGTATCTTTTGATTGCGTAAGCTTAGAAGTTTGATATTTTCACTTCTCCAAGGGACAGTAGACAGTATTTGATATGAATTTCAGCTTGATATCTCAGCGCGTTCCTGAGAAAAAGGGTCTTGATAGACAGACAGACACACGGACAACAAAGTGATCCTATAAGGGTTCCATGTTTTCCTTTTGAGGTACGGAACCCTAAAAAAAATGACACAGTCACGTTACTTGTTCTATATAACATACGAGAGAACACAATCGTACAAATTCTCTATTGACCAATCAATCGACAATGACAAAAGTATTTTTAACGATAACATTTGACCCACTCCGCATATCAGTACTGATATATTTATATTGACGTATAATCGTGATCACGATTTCGTGTGGGAAATGTTTCCTCAATGGAAATATTGACGCTCATATTGACATTAGGAAAACAATATGTTTTTGTTGTGTACCAATTTACACCTAAATACTTGCATATAGCAATCTTACAAGCTGACTACATGATCTATTAGCAATAATTGTTTCCTATAAATGCTTCGATAGGCAGATTTAGGATTGGTCAGACAAAGTGAAGAAATTTTCTAATCTGTGTGTCGAAAAACAATCCAGACACTTAGGCGCATTTTCTGAAAATGTATTATTAGCGGAGACCTGATGCTTACGAAAGATGTTCACATAAAGTTCAACTGAGGTTATAAAAATAAATCATTACTAATTAAAAATACTAGGAATACTCCAATTCTGCCAAATCACAATATTAACGACAACCTGATTAATAAAATATGTAATATAAAAAAATCATGTCTACTATTAAGCTGAACAGTTTAAGAAGATACCGAATGTATTAAAATGTACATGCTATTATTTTTTATTAATAATATATACTTTTATATTATATATTCTATTATATATTATATTATATCTTTAAATTCATTATCATTATCATCACGTGAATAAAATTATTACTTGCTTCTCAGACAAAGCAAACATATTATTTTAAGGGTTGTATTTGAAAAATGTGTATGTAGATACAGAAATGGTTGAATTATAATATCAAAATATTATATACTTATATTAATACTCCGGCGGTAATCTTTTAAGCTCTTGAAGTAGTAATATTTCATTATAATTATTATTATTTGTTATATATATCTTTTTTTATAATTATTATTAACAATACATATTGCAATTGATATTTAACTGACAAATAAATATATAAAAGTCTTACTTCGCAGCAGGGTAAGCTGGAAATGTCTACAGAGATCACACATTCCATTTGTTTTATAACAACACATGTTGAGCACTAAGTAAAAAAAAAAAAATATAAAGAAATTACACAACAGTACTGGTAGATACTGTAATAATTAATAATATAATCGCAAAATGCTGGAATATATCCGAGAAGCTTCAAGGTAATGAGCTTAGATAAGCAATGGACAAAATACAGCGTGGAGTGTTACGACGTCAATATATATATGAACCGTATCTGTCACCCGATATTACGTCAAAGTAACGCCCAGAGGCGCGATGATTCTCATTTGATAATGTCAACAATTTTTATAACTCAATTTGTTCAGACAGTATAGTGTATTAAATTCGCATACATAGATTTGTTCATCACGGCGAATCAATGTTATGATAATAACCGAAGCTTATCATCATTATATATGACCACCTGGCAGAATAATGGTGGGTGACGAAAAAAGTTCAAAAATTATGGATCCAATCCATCTGATAAAAAAGTTTGTTTTATTGTTGGCACAAAATGAGAACATCGGAATGAAATGAAACAAATTATGACCCGCCGAAATATACATAGGTATTATAAGTTTAAATGTGATAGTAAAATAGTGGTTTTTTTTAGAATGCTTCGTTAATCTTTAGAATCATAAGATTAGTCAAATTTCTTATTAACCATAAGTGGGTTTCAAATACTTAAATTAAATAAACAAATTAGACATTTTGTTTAATAAATTTAAGAAACTCGTTTTATTAGTGATTTATTTTCGTGTTAAAACAGAAAGTTGCTTTGCAGCAACTTATTTCCGTTTTAACTTCCGTTTGTTAACTTTTTCTATATAATTACAAAAAAATGCGCTTTTTTTATTTCATTCATCGCAGCAATAGAACGTCCACTGCTGTACATATATGCCTCCCCATATAGGGGGGGATTTGTCAATATTCGCCACGCTCGGCAGACGGGTTGGCGAACGCAGTATGTATACCGATCTTCAGAAGGCGCTGCTGCCCACCTTCTGGTACAATCATGATCCCTTTGCCGACTCTTACGGCACCCACGGGAAGAAATGGGGGAGTACTATTCTAGGCCGGTGCCACCACGGCACTGGCACACGACACACGAATGCGCTCTTGATTATTATCAATAACTTATATTTCTTCGACGACAAATAACACAATTCCAGTAAGTATTTTATCATATAAATTATAATATAATTTCTGAATTTTTATGTTAACACTTCGGCGGCCTAAAGATACAAAACGTAAAAAAATGTTTCGGCTACAGAAAAGTCGATAAATAAATATATTCCTAGCAATCGGTATATTTTCGGATTATTTAGTATGTATACCTATACATCTAAACGATAAAAGATTTTTTTGGATTTCTTTTACTGTGGATGATCTAACTATAAAGAACGAAATAGTTTAAAAAGCTACAGAAAAGCAGCAATGCATACACACCAGCTGTTAATGTGTACCTATCTGTATTTTCATTTTGTAGACATACCTACCGACATTTCCGAATTCGAAATTCGAATTTTAAAACACAAATGAAAGCGAGACGTATGTAACGAGGAAAAAACTACAATGTTGGTAAAAACTCCGCCCATTGAAACTAAAGCGACCAATCAAAACGGTTGATTGTATAAACTAAGTGATGTTTTTTGTTGATACGACCTCTTTCGAGATATGTAGGTACTATGAACAACCCTGCCTCCCAAAAACAAATAAACTGTTACATTATAAATGTGACTTTATAGATTTTGATACAAGATAATAATGTTACTAACTGTTGTTGTTAATAATGCAACAGATTTTTATTTTCATCAAATTTAAATGATTATATTTTAATATCGCGCTAACGATACGAAGACACATGAACTACAACAATAATTCCAATGTGAGGCCATTCACAATTGGGTGTTCCTTGCAAGTCATCGAGAGACCGGCAGTATTCGCAAGACCTAGTGCGGGTAGTTTGTGTAACAACAGCCCACGAGTGTTACTACGTCCAGTCAAGTGCTGGCCGGGATTGTTTAGTGACGGCCTACAAGTTACATCATCAATCATCACACATCCGTAATCATCTGCACGAAGACCAGCATGCGCCAAAAAGAAGGGCTGTTTGAATTCTTAAAGCAGAGTTTAACGTACTAGCACCTTCCGACTATCTTGTCAGTATTTCAACTGAGCGGTTAACAGTGGGGCATGGTGCTTATTACAAAGTACTGCAAAGCTATTTTTATTCAATGATGATCGGCGTTTTAACGTGGTGGTGTAGACGACACGGCGAGCGCTGCGGTTCTTATTTCTTACCACGATATATTAGGATATATCGAATATTTATAGCAAAGTATATGTGATGGCGTGAGCGGATAATAGAATCAGACAAGGAGGGAGACTTCCTTAGGTATTTTTTCCAGAAGGTCCTTCTATTTATATGCTTAAACAATTTCGTTTCAAATTTAAGTTGCACCCGCGCGACGCCGCACTGTCACGTCCGCTAGCATCAGCATGAAACAAAAATAAATTGAGAATCAGTTTAGGATATTTGTTTATGTTACATACATAAACAAATATCCTAATTCTTTGAACTATCAAAACACTGGTACACCATAAAATAACTCACGTGATAATTTTTCGATGTAATTGGACCAAACTTCGTAAATCATGATAGCTCTCGTGTTAAGTTCACTTCTATAAATGTCACTAAACTCCGAGATTAAGGAAACACTTTTTCAATTATCGAAAATTACTTGAATAATTAGTATAGCTGTTTAGTTCGAAAAAACCCGACCGAAACGAACACATGAACAGAAACATTTTCATTGCTTTGTGAACGTCCCTCCCTCCAGAACAGTGCGAATAAAACTGTTAATTTTCTTATTGCGGCAAAAGACTACCTATTTTAATGAACAAGCATCAAAGATCATGTAGATTATGTAAAAGATGTGAATATTTCATCATTACCTTCCCTTATCTGAATTTCTACCGTGTCGGTAAGCCACTTTTGTCGTATGTTACACACAGTCTACAAGTAGATTCTACATAGAACATGTTCTAAGTTACCTAAGCTTAGTTTGTGATGTTCTGAATTTATAACTATTAAAAACGAATTCGTCGCTAGAAAGAAATTGGGCAGATTATTTGTCGATAATTATAATGCCAGCACCACGCATAGATAATGTGCTGCCAAGGATTTATGTAATAGTCGTCATATATTTCGTAATATGGAATTTTTGAAATGTCTACGAATGGAAAAAGTCTTTGTTTTCTAGTGTGAGGATTGAATGCGTAGAACCTCTCAATTGTTGCAGCAGCTTTGAGCATAGATATGAATGACAGAAGCCTGAGAGTCGTATGAGTATAATCCGGTAGAGCTAGACCATTTTGGGGTCATACACATTGTAAAGTTGCTGATTTTTTGTAGGTCGATTCATAATGCCTTATCACAAAACAGATTATGTAGGCATCATGAATCTGGCTTAGTTTAGGGTTCTGTCTCATTTCTTTTAAATGCGTTTTATGCGAAATCCAAAGATTAGTGGCTGATTTCTTATATATTCCAACAACCCATGGATAATTTGACAAAACAATTTTAACAACAAACACCAGTGATCTGAAACTTGAGGCTAATAATTAACTCACAGGGATATTTTTTAACTCAATTTAGGTAACATTTTAGTTATTGATATCAATATTCCCATGGACTGAGCTGACACAAATTGCGTATTTACATCTACTACTACATCATTATCATCCAGAGAGTGAAATTTTCATCTCTATTTTATTTTCTTCCGATCCTGTGTGAAGAATTTATTGCCGAAGCTAGAATCTAGGTTGACACAAAATCATGTATTAGATGGGGCCAATGGTCCGGATACTATCTACAAAAAATTAAAATCTTTAGAATTTTCGGAACCTCAAACCTAGCGCTAGCGGAGTAATATTCAAAACCGATTAGTAGCAAAGATTTGTTATTCTATAATATAATTCTAGTAGTTCCTTGTTAATGTTCTAAAAATAGGGATTCTTGGATATGTTCTACTGTTATAATGAAGTACTTACTAGGAAAATGTTACAGGAGAAACCTAAGTCAACTGAAAACATGTTTCTTGGTTTCACTACAGACTACACTAAAAATTGATAAAGTATGTAAAAAAATGTCAAGTGCGAATTACGCCCTATTTAAGCAAAAGCCACTAATTGATAAAACAACACTTAAATCTAAGGGGGAATGGTGCGGATGTAAACAGAATAATTAATAATTTGTCAGGAGAATATAAAATACGAATTATACATGGACTAGGCAAAATGAAATCAGCCAGAAAATATTTTAGCCAGAGTTCAATTATGACTATTATGATATAAAAATGAATATACTTCATTACAATTTAAGAAATAAAGACCCCCTACAATAAAATGAAATGTACAGTAAACTATCTACCTCCATTAATTCTTAGATTTTAAGAACTAATAAAAGATTATTTTTTTAAACATTTCAAATCGTAATTAAATTAATGAATATTAAAATTTGTAATTTAAATGGGTTAAGAGAAGAAAGTTAGAACATTTTAATAATTATTTTCAATTTTCATTTCTTTATTTATGATATACTAGTAGCGCCTCGCGACTCCACCCGCGTGGATTACGGTTCTCCCGCTACAACAATTATCCCACGGGAACTATACTTTTTCTGGGATAAGAGTAGCCTATGTGTTAATCCAGGGTTTAAACTATTTCGATACCAAATTTCATCGGAATCGGTGTAACCCTTGGAGCGTTAAGAAGTAACAAACATACACACAAACTTTCGCATTTATAATATTAGTAGGATAGAACATTGTAATATAATATCTAGTTTTTAATTAATAATATAAAAACTAGATATATTATTTACGCACAAATTTTGCGGGAATTCGAACTAATTGAAAAATTATGATAGAAATTGGTAGAGTTGTTTTTTTACTTTTTTTTAACGTGTTATCTTCCAATTGTGTACATGGCGAATGATTTTTGAACGGTAGTTTGTTTCAAACATGACTAGAATACAAACAAAACCATTTCTGTCGCAATATTGTGTAGGCCATGAAAGCGAACCCGCGGTAGGGTTAACCAGTTATTTAGTTAAGTCTACCACTTGTTCACAATTTAGTCTTGACCTACATGATCAATATGATAACTTCACTATTACAGCTAATTACGTCGCTAATTGCATGAAGAGTTAGATATGATTAAATGGCACATTAATTTATTCAAATCCAATTACTATTCATCTTTTGTAATGTCATCTATTAACCGATTGTCATTTAATCACAAGTTTTCGGTGAAATTTTATTGTAGTTTTTTACATAAAGTAAACGAGCCTAGGTGAACAAAATTAAAACGATATAATTGCATATTACATTGCCGGAGCTGTTAAAAAACTTTCAACGTCGAAAGATAGAAAATTTATGGAGAGTATTTTTAACAACCTTATAGGAAAAATATAGAGAGTTATATTTTTAGACAGAGAGCATATTCTCATTAATTGTACTGGTAAAAAATAAGCATCATTTTTTATTTGTCTGGGGTACTGGCACCATCAATTCAAGGAAGCTTCAACTGATTTGATAATTTTAAAATATACAACAGCTATGAAAAATAAATAGTTATTTCCACCACACTAGCTGTTAAACGGTAGTTTTACTCATCGCTTTCTGATAGGAAAATTCTACTTTATTCACAAGTGAGTAAACAGACTTTAAAATTTGAGAACGCACCTGACAAAGCTAACGTCGATTCGCGAACCAATCAGAGAAGAGTACTTGAAAAAATCCCGTGAAAGAATCCTTGCCACCGTGCGCCTTGCAAGTTCCTCGTTAATTACATAGGTCACATTAAAAGTTTCCGAAACTGTCCACTTACATAAACAATATTTAAAAAGTAATAACAACATTACAAAATGGACATTGCAACTATTTGGCTGTAGAATGCAGTTTGTTTAATCTGACTGTCATTTGTTTTAACATTGTGGCGCCATTTAAAAAATGTATGTCTACATTAACATGGATTTAACTCGCGAAAATTGTCGTAGTATGATTATCTACGATTTTAAGTGTATATTGACAGCTCAACAGAGCATCGGTCGGCTTCAATCAGCTTTTGAAGATGAAGCACCATGTAAAACGACTATTTATAGCTGGTTTGCAGAATCCAAGCGCGGTCGTGTCAATATCAATGACGAATCTCGCGTTGGTCGCCCGTCCACCGCTGTGAACAACAAAAACATCGATGCTGTGCGCCGTACCATTGAAACAGACAGGCATGTGACCTACCATGAGATTCGCGCATCCTTAGATATAGACATAAGTCAAATACAATCAATCCTACACAAACATTTGAGTGTAAGAAAGCTGTGCTCGCGGTGGATCCCACATAATTTGACCGAGGCTCAAAAAACGGACCGCGTCACTTGGTGCTGTGTCGTGCTTACCAGATTCAACGAAGGTGCGTCAAATTTGGTGTGGGGCATAGTAACAGGTGACGAAACATGGATTTATTGCTACGATCCCAAAACCAAGCAGCAATCGAGCGTAAACCCATACGCTTTCAAGATGAGCCGAAACCAACCAAAGCAGCGCGCGTGAAAGTGCATCTAAGCGGATGATTGCTTCTTTTTTTTATTAAAAACTGGACACGTGGCTACTGTTGCTTTAGAAACTCGTCGTACCGTAAATAGTGACTGGTAAACGACCATTTGTTAGCCGGAAATTATTGGCGAACTCCATAAAAATAACCGTACACGCCGTATCATATTGCATCAAGACAATGCTATTCCCCAGACGGTCACATAGAGAAACGAATTTTAAAAGGTGAAAAACAGTGCAGGTTAAAATAGTACACAATCAGTGCATTAGGTATATGTATAATAGTGTTTGTGTAAGTGTGCGTGGAAACGTGATGACGAGTGTTACACGTATGCAGAACACACATGTATGTCAACTTGAAACTTGAAGTGAGTTGTTGAATGAAGAATGAGTTCTTGAATGCTTGTCAATCAATTTATTTGAGTGTGTATGTGTTGTTTATGTGTTCGGTAGCCCATATCTTCGATAATCTACCAAAGGTTGTTTTTCAACATACTTGTTATTTCTTGAATTATAAAATCTATGCGCATGTTTTGTATCTAGAAATAACGTCATAGATATACTATATGTTTTTGATTGACTCATGTAAGTTGATTTATTGCAACTAGGGTATGTGTAGTTTGAACCAAATCTGGTGATCTTTTCAAACTTTTTTGAATTTGTAAAATGTGGGTATATATCGTTCTTTTTCATACCAAAAGGTGTTTTACTTATACGTATACGTATTGAGCATTATTAGCTAAGTACGTTCCCACTGCTGGGACACGGGCCTCTCAGATAGAAGTGTTACCAATAATTCATCAAGTTGGCCAATGCGGGTTTGCGGATACATACTTACATTAATTGAAAAGCGTAATTACGCATACTATTGATAAAATAGGGGTTAAAGTATTAAATTACCGTTGTTTAGTAATACATATTTTGAATTGACATAAAACCTCCATGGTTTGAGATTTTTGAATGAAACTTTTTTCGAATGACGTCTTTGAGGTTCTTTTTTAAAAATATATATTTGCTTTTCTTATTTTAATTGCTTTTTTTAATTCGACTTAGACGGAAAAGATGTATTCTTCGAAACCCATTTTTTAATAAGAAGTCCGACGCGGAACTAACGCGGCAGAAACGGCTCGCAATATTAACGCTGCGTTTGGAAAGGAGACTGCTAATGAACGCACGAGCATTTTTTGTTTAAACGCTTCCGTAATTGAAACTTCGACTTGAAGAACGAACCACGTGGAAGAACGCCCACACAAGTGAATAACACTGAATTTAAGGAAATGGTCAACGTCGATCTGAGTCAAACTACCCAGGAATTAGCGGCATGGTTTAACGTTACCCTGTCTACAATATTGACTCCTTTGCATCAATTTTTCAATTTCAATTTATTATCGTAAAATAATCATCAAATCAATAAAATAAAAAATATGAAAAAATTGCCTCATGATTTGATTGATCCAAAAAGAAATGCGTGTAGAAACTTGTGTAGCCTTGTTGAAGCGGTACAGAAATGAAGTAATATTAGATCGAATTGTGACATGTGACGAGAAGTGGATTCTTTACGATAACCGTAAGCGAAAAATTCAAGGCTGACCACCCAAGGTCAAACGCCGCAACAGTGCCCTAAAGCAAAGCTTACTTATAAAAAAAGGTAATGGTAACTTGTTTTGTTGTCTCTTTATAGTATTATTCACTATAGCTTTCTCAAGTCTGGGTAAGCAATAATATCAGTTGTGTACTGTGGCGAACTTCGAACAATGATGGCGAAACAGGCAGTGAAACAGGCCAGTCGTGAATCGATCTTCACCATTATTGCTCCATGATAACGCAAGACCTCACACTGCACGAGAAACCGTTGTAACTGTACAGGAGCTGCAGTTAGAAAACATCCGTACTCGCCAGACCTTGCTCCCACGGACTACTATTTTTTATCGGGATGTGGAAAAATTTCTACGTGATAAAAAATTTTATTCCCGGGAGGCAGTACAAAATGCTTTCACACAGTTTATCGAATCTAGATCCCCAGAGTTATATCGTAAAGGCATAAATGAACATACGATTAGATGGTGGCAAAGTATGAATAATAACTGTAAATATTTTGATCAAATAAATATGTTACATCTTAGAAAAAAACGAGTTTAATTTTTCTGTACAAATCGGCAATTTCATACTTTAATCCCTAATATCACCTATTATGAATAACACAAAACTTTTTTTAACACCACGTCACCTGCTCGATAATTTTATATAATCTTTAAAACGGCTAATCGTCGTACCTACATAATAATTTCAGTGAAACTTTACGCTCCTACAAATGTATTTATGGACGATTTTAATTTAAAATATATCATCGGCACCATTGCGAGTGGTCGAATTAAAGTAGGTGTATATCCAATATCGAATATTATGTTAAGAAATATGGTACCATTGATAAGTAAATAGATAAATATATGTATGTAGTTAATGCAACTGGTAACAAACAAGATGTTATAAAATGAAATGTCAAAACAAATTTATTTTCATTGGGGACAAGATAAATAGTGGAAAACAGCCACAAAAGCGATATGCAATTGAAAACATGATCAGAGGCCAGTAACTGGAAACAAATATGTTTTTAGATGTGTTTGACGTCACCATTATCATAACCAGCCCACAGTTACTAGTTGGTCAAGCGATTATCAAGACACACCCACGTTTTTCGGCATAGCAACACGAGATGTTATTCGAACGCTCGAGATAATTCTGGTAATAAATATATCTACCTATCTAATGAAGAACCAGATAATTAAAGTTTAATCGACGGTCACCTTGGCTCGGTGGTCAGTGTCATGACTTCTGATCCCCGGGGCCCGGGGTTCGAATCCCGGGAGAGGCAAGCGCTTATGTGGTGTACATGTATGTATGTTTGTCTCGGGTATTGAATGTTTGTGCGATGTGATTCTGTGTCTATGCCTCACGCGACACAGGGTAATACGGATAATACGGTTGTTATAAAAAATGTTATCACCACGTGAACAGGTATGAATTTTTCATAGTCACAAATATTTTGCAGATCTATTGTTGAAAAGCCTCTAAAATATCGTAGGCGGTCCCTAAAGCGAATAGTCAACCGAGTCGGGGATCGAACTAGGGACCTTCAGGAAGACAGTCGACGATAACACCGCTAGGCCATCATTTTTTTAAAATAGTAAAAGTAAAAATATATTCACAGTAAAAGTTTAACACATTACAATCTAATGAAATATTGATATCGTCAATGTGCTTATTGTTCAGCAACTTAACAATATATTAACATAATATCGGCGTAGATTTGATGGCTGTATGCGAGATCAACAAGTACACACAGTAACCAGCAGTACCTACACATTTGAAGTACCTAAAGATAACCTCATGGTGTTATTGTTGACGGTCGCTGTTTCGATACCCCCTCCCGACTTGAGCTTCCGATAAAGGTATCATCGTTACACAATCTACTGCAAGGTGGTGGAATACTTTGCAGCACGGCTACTGGTAGCTAGCTACTAGTAGTCTCCAGTGTCAAAAGCTGTCATATTTAACACGATAGGTGTACTTATAACTTAACCTACAGCAGATCTACATATCTGCAAATAGCAGTTTCGAAGCGATGATAGCTCAGCGGGGGGAGCGTCAGCTGTCAAACACTAAAAAGACACTGGTTGATGATATTGGTTCGGTGAAGGTAACACCGATATCTTATTCCCAGCATAGTGGTAGGGTTACTTTACCCGCCTGGATAGCTACCACCCTCAAGTTTGAAAAACTGTCACCCAAAAAAGTGTGTTCAGGTAGCAGTCCTTGAGAGCCAGTGTCAGCCATCTAGACGTGATAACATCTTTGACCACATCGTCACTGACCATCAAATGAGATAGTGGTCAAACGCTAGATAATATAGATATAGATACCGACAGTATACAAATAGCTAGAATGCTGCAACATAAACACAAATATGCTATCAAAGCAATGAATAAATAGGGACAAAGCGCTAGAGTCGGTCTAGAAAGAGTCCCGTCGTCGTGGGATTCGTGGACTTTTTTGTTTAGCTGGCAGTGCCAAAGTGCATTTCCGTTAGCCAACCCACTAGGTTATATATTACTAGGTTGACTATTTCTCTTCCATTTTTTTTACAATTTCAAGGTTCTATAGCTTAATAGTAGGAACGTACGATATTACATTATATTTTTATCTGACTTAAAAACCGGAAGAGGTTCTATGTACCACTGTATATATTGTTAGGGTTCGCTACCTCAAAAGGAACCTTTATAGGGCCACTTATATTATACTTATCACTTTAAGTAAATAAAGACATAAAAAACCGGTTGCACTCCGGGAGTGCCGGCCGAAGTGAAAACTTGAATATGATTGATGATGATGAAAAGTAGCCCCTATGTGTTATTCCGGGACTTATCTACATATCAAATTTCATCCAAATCCATACAGCCGTTCTGGATTGAGTAACAAACATCCATCCATCCAGTCATCCAAACTTTCAGATTTATTATATTAGTGGGACACATAGATTTAACATGTTTTTTTTAAGCAATGAAATCTCTCCTTTTTTATAATATCGGCGATTTGATAACCGAACTTATTAATACTTTTAACAAAACGACTATCAAATACATTTAAAAAAAACACACCGATCGAATTGAAAACCTCCTCCTTTTTTGAAGTCGGTTAAAAACTAACAACACACGAAAATGTTCATTATTCTACTCTAACGGCGGTCTCCTCTCCCTCCGTCTTACGGTCTGACGATCTGACGTGAGTTTAACATTTTTTCCCCATACAAAAGTGCACAACAATGCTAAAGTATTCATTTCAAAAACTATTTTTGGTAATATGTATGTACCTAGAAATTTGTACACAATCCTAGTTGGGCGAGCCCGACTCGCACTTGTCCGGTTTTTTATCTATGTTCACCGTTTTCTCCGCCAACTATTTATCGATTTCGACAATTCTTTTTTGAAAAAGTTCCGAGATCTTATTTAATTTCGATTTCGACAATTCTTTTTTGAAAAAGTTCCGAGATCTTATTTAATTATTTTTTTAAATTTTACCAAAAAATGTAACAGACTTCAACACTCAAAAGTGTGAGAATTTATGTGTCTGTGTCATAGTTACGGGCGAAAATAAAAACATCTTATTAAAAAGCTGAATGTCAGGCGAACCTCTGCTGCCATCGTCCATTACAGCTTGCAAAGATCTGGGAGGTAGAATAAAGGTGATAACTGATAAACTGTATGAGTTACTGGTAAAACTATTATGTGAAGTCCTGGAAAGTGACACCGCTATGCTACGTATTCTGACTAGAAACTGTAGAGTATAACTGTGACTGCCTAAGCTTTTAAAAGGCTTTGCAGCAAGTGTAACTACTAGGAGAGCTTTAAAGTTTTTAAAAAAAGCCAAGTTAAAATGCAACTGTTATGGGCAGGCTTACCATCAGGCGAACAATTAACCTGCCTCGTTTGAAAGGACTATTCTTTCTATATTCCTACTAGGAAGAATATGGAACTTCCCTGCCTCGTCTTGTGTCGAAGTAGTCGAAATCAATCGTGTTCCGTCATCATTAATTTGCATATTTTTAGTCAATTGAAATGTTTTCCTGCCAACGTCACAATCATAATATAAGTTTTAGATTTTTTTAAGGTGCACGTTAGGCTTGTTTAGAACATTATCAGATCAAAAAAATATTTCAGTTCATAATGAAAATAATGGAATTCTACTCACACAATAGAATAAGATATTAATTAACATGTGACCTAAAGTTATCGGTGTGCATGAGATGAATTCGTGGGGGGCACAACATCAAGAATTACGCACGTAGAGATATTGATGTCAGGGGGGTTATCTAATATAAATAAATCGATAAGATTCGCTCTAAAACCGAAGGACATGTGCGGCAACCCTAGATTCTTATAAATTCTACTAATATTATAAATGCGAAAGTTTGTGAGTATGAGTGAGTATTTGTTACTTCTTGACGCTCAAACGGCTACACCGATTTCGATGAAATTTGGTATGGAGATAGATTAAACCCTGGATTAACACATAGGCTACTTTTATCCCGGAAGGAGTATAGTTCTCGTGGGATAATTGAGGTAGCGGGAAAACCGTGATCGACGCGGATGAAACCGCGAGGCGCTACTAGTAACTAATAAAACACAAAAATTCGAATAGCTATAGATTCATTTTCTTATTGTTTTTGTTTTATGTTTCTGCCGTGCTAAGTACACGGCGACACTTTCATTCAAATATTACTATAATAACATATATATCTACAAGTTATTTAATTAGTAATACGCAGTCAAGTTTTAATAATAAAGAGTAAGATTGCAATTGAGTTGATTTGGTCGTTTTATAAGCTCGATGATGATAAGGCGCTGTCGCTCATCTGATCCTAATATGCATTGCAAATTAGTAGCAGTTATATTTAAGGACTTGAAAATGAGAGGATTACAGTTGTAATATGAATTTATAAACTTACTAGCTGCGCCCCGCGGTTGTACCCGCGTGGTGATGAAAAACAGTGATGATGGTAGTGATGAAAATAAGCCTGTGTGTTAATCCAGGGTATAAGCTATCTCCATACCTTTCATTGAAATCGGTGTAGCTGTTTGAGCGGGAAGAGGTAACAAACATGCACACTTACACACTTACACACATACACACAAACTTTCGCATTTATAATATTACTAGGATATTTTAATGTAATTATATACTTTCTATATTGTTTTTTTCATTCATGGAAATGAATGCATTCTTTATTTAAAATGATTAAATTGTTATTATACCTTATTTCGTCACATGTCATAGTCATTTATTCATAGCAAATGATTTCATTTGCTATGAATAAATGACTATGACTGGCTCATTACTTTCAATATAAAAGAACGATTAAATTTCTAGTCGATAAAACTGACGCGTTATTTTGCTTAGGACCTCGTTTCAACAAGGTCCACGGACAAATCATCATCGTCGTCACAACTGCCGTAGAATGTCAAATGAGGGATGGATATAAGCCTCGCCAGTCGCCACATTAATAAATAAGAACCGGTAGAAATATCTACATCTACGTAACTGCTTCCCGAGGTTTTCTAGTGTATATCGACGTGTCTGGTTGGGGTCCAGAATTCTCAATACAATACATTCACTTGTTACGTTACTTCCAAGCTTGCGAGGACATGGGAAATACGTATATTTTTACCATACGCCGCTTTGAAGACTACGTTGAAGACACCACCTATGAGCTGCGTTGAAGACAGACTTACTCCAAAATTCACGTGATTGAAAGTTTCGTAAGTATTCGACATTATTTAGCTTACATAAATTACGGTTTAACTTACGTATATTAGTCGAGTAGATATCCCGACCGATTTCGTGACCTTTAAGTATATCGGGATAGATCTACACGACTAATATACACGTAAGTTTAACCATACGTAGTTTAAGCTAAATAATCCAAAATTGACACTTTCATTCCGAACATACCTATGTGTAAATAAATTTAATGTAGGATAACAGTTAAGTATAATATTTTCGGAACTAGTATGTCTGACCGATTAACGCCGTGTTGCTGAGTCTTGAAGATTTTTATGTACACAAAAGTTCCATAAATGTCGGAAAGAACAGATTTTTGGAATTACGATCCCTGAAAGTAAAGTAGGGGATGAAAGTTAACATGAATTTATTTCACTTTTTAAGTTAATACGAGTAATGTTTATGAATAGCTCATAGTTAGAAATAAATATAGTACAGGTACTACTGTGATTTCTGGAGAAATAACAGTATCATAACTCCACTCGTATTGCTTCCAGCTACTCGGCTATTTAAAGTATAAAATATTAATTCTTATTATTTCTCTTATACATTTAGCAATTTGACAGCACATAACCAGCCTTTTAATTGTTTCCTAAACAAATAACTAATATATAATTCATACAACTACAATACAGTGTGAAACTAAGTTTGTGTTAGTTTGCAAACTAATAGGGATGTAAAGATACATGATTTTGCCGAAACGATACCGATACCTACCGATTATTAACGAAAATAATCTGCGATACAGATACCCCCATTTATGGCTTAGTAGATTATGTGTTCCGTAAATGTAAAATAAATTTGAAGGGAGTCATTAAAAAATTGATACCACACATACGTAGACTCACCCCTGTCTCCCTTCAAGTTTACTTCAGACGTATGAAAGTTAAACACTATATGTAATTAGGCCGTGAGGATTGAAAAGGAAAAATAATTAATCAATGAAAATGCAGTAATTAAAAAATATTGAAAAAATAAACATTATTAGTTTGAAATAAAGTCAGTAAATCAAGTTTACATTAGTATATTTTTGTTAAGAAAACAAAGTTTATACAAAATAATTGGCAGATAATTTGTTACGCAAATCATTTTGTATCAGGCCTGCAGTTGAGAATAGACGTTCTGAAGCAACTGAGCTCGTTGGATAGGACAAGTATTTTTGCGAAAGCTTTTTTAATTTTGGATATTTATCTTTTTGTCGCTACGGCATTCTTAATTACAAAAGCATGCTTACAGTTAAAAAAGAAAAACTATAATATTGTGTACATTTTTCTAAAAACAAATTAACAATACATAATAATTGTCCTTAAGCTGTCATGGTAAATGTCAACCTGCTGAAACTCTTGCTTAAACTGGTTCAGCACCGTCAAAGCGTTGGCGGGTTGGCTGGCATGGCTAGTGCGTCTAGAATAGCTGATGTCGGCAACGACCAACAGCGCGAATATAATTGTTTGAAAGAAATAGACTTAAGAGTACCTAACACGGTTGGATTATTAATTCTGTTCTGCAGTATTTGACAATAGTGAATTATCTAAAGTAGTTAACGCGCGTAATACCGATATATCATATATATATATATAGGCTATGCTGATATATCGGTATCGTTACATCCCTACTAACTAGTCTTGAAATTACCATGAAACACTAAATCTGTAGCTACTGAAACAAACTTAACGCTGACACGCACTCAATTAATTGTATTTATTTTTTATTTGAAAATGTAGGCTCCACTAACTTCAGTGTTCGTGCCATTTTTTAACATAGAGCTTCATTTATTATATTAGACATTTATATGTATATAACAAAGACATTATAGCATAGAGGAACATATTCAAACTTATTTTTCTAAATACGATTTGCGTATGCATTCAGAGCATACCCCATGTGCGAAAACAGCACCCATTTCCCAATAAGTAATGTGTCCCATATGTCTCCCGCAACACATGAAATTCTAGTGCGGGGATGAGTGAGATCGTTTTGTTTTAATTGTTGTTGTTTATATATTATGTCTTAATAAGCAATAATACGCCAAGTTTTCAATGCATACAACCCTATCGTTATAACAAGCGCCGTAGAATGTCATTGAATTGGAACGTAGCTTTATCAACCCTAATGTGCAATTTTATTATTAGGTGCAGTTTAGCACCTACCTCTGCATATACCTATAGATATACATACGTGGATGCACTACAAAGAAAATTGGATGCCATATATTGAGAGGGTACATAGGTATGTGGCGTCAGACAGAGAAGGATGGAGAAACTTGTATCAGTTACACCAACAAAAGCAAAGCTTTTGGATAAGCAGACGAAGATACGTACCGAAGTTTGTAGATTTATTATCGGATTATTGTAGACATCGCCGATTTAGGGCGGCATTTTTAACCGACTTCAAAAAAAGATGGTCGCGCAATTCGACCGTATATATGGTTTTTTTTATGTATGTTCGCGGATAACTTCTTTGTCTATGAACCGATTTTGATGATTCTGTTTTTGCTTGATAGTGTATACTTCCGTGGTGGTCCCATTTATCAAAATCGTACAACCGTTTTTTGAGTTACACTCCAATATCTGAAAAGTGCTTCACTTACCTCGACGATATTATTGTCGCGGTTGAAGACATCGATGCACATACACAATGACCAATTTATCCCGTGAGTGGCAAAGGTCACTGAAAAATTGTGAAAAAACATTTTTACCAAAAAATGGAACCGACTTCAACACTCTAAAGTGAGAAATAACTTGTCGAAGTCGGTACCATATTGTCATGATAGTAACTTTTGTAACTGTCATTGTACCGACTTCAACAAGTTATTTTTCACTTTTGAGTGTTGAAGTTGGTTCCATTTTTTGGTAAAAATGTTTTATAGCACCAAAGTAGTGTGACTTCTGTCACAGGTATATAGGTATATATACATATATACCATGCCCAGATCCCAGAATCGAGTCATTAAAAAATTGTATGCCTAATTATAAAGCAACAAACTGTCAATCTGCGTCTAAAACGCCTCAAGATATTTACGAAAAATCTTGTTATTAAAACTTACGTGGTTTTGACACATTATGAATGTATAAAACACGAGAGTTACTCACGTAATAAGTCAGAGGGTTCCGACTATAGCTACGAAAAATGTATGATATCTACGAGTTTAACATATTTAAGTCCAGCTTTTATTACAATAATAACTATGTGTATTACTAAATCTGCATAACGTACACGTGAGTAAGTTTGAACCAATAAATAGTGGACATTCTGAGTAGACTGGCTACGCTCCAGACGGGTATACTATCAGCCCAAGTAACATTTTAGATGATGTCTGCCTAAAAAATGCAATTTTGTAATTATAACGTTAATTTAATATGCTTATATAAGTATTAGTAACCATTATGTTTTCACTTACTTAAAGCATAAATTATTTTGGTCAATTTTCAAATATAATTTTAGCATTGATGCATAAGAATCATATTATTAATTGAAACCCTATGCCTGTATCACTTTGTTTTTTTTGTGACTAAAAGAGTGCAAGGGATATTATACACGTGAGATACATAATAGATGAGGGAGGAAAAAATTTGACGGATGGTGAAGAAATTAAGAAGCGATGGAGAGAATACTTTGAGAAATTAATGAATGAAGAGAACGATTGGAGCGGAGTTATGGCAAATGGTCCGACAAATATTGGTATGGTACAAGAAGTCAGTATGGATGAAGTGAGGGATGCTGTGAAAGGTATGAAGAATGAAAGAGCGGTTGAGCCGGATGGTATACCCGCAGAAGTATGGAAGTATTTGAAAGCGGATGGATGGCAGTGGCTGACTTTGTTCTTCAACAAGTTGTTACATGAGGAGGCGATCCCAGATGAACGGTGCAACAAGGGTGATGTACAAGACTGTAACAACTACCGAGGGATAAAGCTCATGTCACATTCAATGAAGATTTGGGAGAAAATGCTAGTGAGACGAATAAGAGAAGAGAGTGAGGTCACCCAAAACCAGTTTGGGTTTATGCCAGGACGAGAGACTACAGACGCCATATTTGCTATTCGCCAATTATGCGAAAAATACAGACGCGCGCACAAAAACCTGCACATGGTGTTCGTCGACCTTGAAAAGGCGTACGATTGCGTGCCCTTAGAGGTTCTATGGTGGGCTTTAAAAGAGAAGAGAGTACCAGGGAAGTACCTGCAGCTTCTCCGTTCCATGTACAGTCAATCTAGTACGCACATGCGGTCTTAAGCTGGTGTCACAATAAATGAATATTGTGTTTTACCACATAAATGGTAGTATTTTTATACTCATAAATAAAGCAATTCGCGCGAAATTATTCCCTAACCATTCCAAAATATTCAAAAATGCACTTTACTGTTGAAGTTTTCACTTCTGCCGGCACGCCCTGAGTGTTAACCCGTATTTTTATTCACCTTTTCAGTGACCATTGCTACACACGGGATGAATTGTCATTGTGTATGTTCACCGATTTCTTCACCCTAAATTAAGAGGTCGTCCAAGTAGACGTAACATTTTTCAGTTGTTGGAGTGTAACTCAAAAACTGCTTAACCGATTTTGATGAAATTTGGGACCACACGGGAAACACAAGCTTTCAAATACAAAAAAACACCATTAAAATCTGTTCACCCAGTCGAAAGTTCTGAGGTAACAAACATAAAAAACACATTATGATTCATGCAAATATTTCTAAAAAGAAGCCACTAATTTGTTTCAATATCAGATTTAATTATTTGATTCAATGAGTTAGGTTAGGTTTCATTTCATTTGGGCGGGTCTGGGTTTATCCATTAAATAGTTGCTATGCCTATGCTTGCGGCGTTCACGCTGCTTGTTTTGGTTAAGTCCAGGCCTTCTTTACTCATCCCGTGATGGGTAGGGAGGTTACGGTCTTGGGGGAAGCGCAGGTCGTGATGATCCTCAAGGCAAGTCTGGCGATTACCTTCTCGCGGTGCTGCCTGTTCTTGGTCTAATTCCTCTGAATTAGACGTAACTAGACATCGTCCGGCGCCTCGCGTGTCTCATATCTATGTATGTTTATTTATATCCATTTATTTATGTATGTTTATTATATTCAGGCCGGGACTGCTCCCGATAGGCTTTGCTCGCCAAGCCGACGAGGAGCGGTCCACTTGACGGTAGGTTGCGGTGCTGCTGCAAGGCACTGCAACTGAGGGGGGCAGCGGCGCCGTGTTGGACGGTGCTGCAGCTGAGGAGGCGCTGCGGCGGGAGTGATTCAGTTCGTCTCCTGCTGTGGCGCCGATATGGCCGCCGTCGGAGGGTGGCGGCCGAAGCGGCTGGCGATGGGGCTGCTCCATCTGGCCCATCGCAGGGGACCACGAGCGTCGGATGTGGGAAGTCTGGCGTTCCTTGCACTGTGTGGTCCCCGGGGTGGTGCGGCCGTGCTCTTGGTCCCGGCACGGTCGCGAGGGGGAGGGTCATCCTCCCCCCTGGAGGGGTCCGGAAACGGACGGCCGTGGTGGGGGCGCGGTATGCAAATGTACCCCGCGCTCCCTCCGTTCTAGCGGCAGGATGGACACCGTGGGTTTTAGTCGGTAGTGGACCCTGGCTGCTGTGGGTGCAGTTAGGGTTGGGGGCCATGAGGCCCCCCAGGGAGCGGTGATGCTCGAGCGAGCCCGACACACCCCGCCTACTTTCCCGGTAGGCGGAAGTGCGTAAATGCATTTTCCCCACGTAAAGGAAAAAAAAAAAAAAAGGTTTCATTTCATTTCATCTCATTAAATTTCATTTTCATTTCATATCAATAAAAAAATTCTACTGAAAATTTGGCTGTATGAGCATTTCGTTAATTATGAGCGTTCCCTTTGCCTACCCAGAATGGGTGAAGAAAACAAAAAAAAATCTGCTTATATTCTTTTACGGTTGGCGCCATTTATTGTGTTTTTATTATTTTATTAAATTGCTTAATTTTTTCCCAACTGTATTAAAAAAAGTTGTTCAGTATACGTGCGGAACAGTCATTGCAACTTGTTCCGACTGTCAACCCTCACCTTCGGCTTCGCCTCGGCTCGGGTAGACATTTGTCGAAACTCTTTGCAATGACAGGCTTTCCGCACTCGTAATGAAATATACTATTTCACTGTTGTATGGACAAAATTGGTCTCAAAACTCTAATAAGCAAACAAGTCTCATCAGCTCTCCCTTAATTAATAAATCACAATGTTTAATACAGTAAAAGGAAATTCCTTGACATAAGTACGTATGCCAGACAGATACAAAGTCGGTGTACATCAAGCATCGACGCCATACATGTATGTTGCTAATCACAGTTCCTGTACTCATACTGTGCAAATTCAGTAATTTTGCGGATTTCTTTTTTCCTTATAGGCGTGGGGATTTCTACGTACCATCGGCGGTGATTAAGAAGTCGGAATCGAGCAGCAAGAAGCACTGTTCTTCAGTTAGCAGGCCCTCGGCCGAGGCCGAAAGCCGGTCCCGGTGACTCGTACTCATAGTTGCAGAGTTGTACGCTCTGAAAATATTCATTTGCATTTTTTAATATAGACGGAAACACAGTAAGCCGTACCTACAATCTAATGTTATACCATTACTCCATATCACGAAAGCACTAAGATAAAAATGCCGCTTTAGTGTAGGTACTTTATCTTTTCTTTTCAGTTGATCGGTTAGATCACATGTGTAATTACGAAAACTGTTCCAACTAAAATTTATACATGTTGTCTCTTTCTTATTATCATTTCTTTTTCCAGTTTTATAAATGAAAAAAAATATTTTACTAGCTGCGCCACACGGTGTTACCCGCGGTAAAATGGTACTTGATATTGACGATTTTTGTGTCTTCCCGTCCTCCCACAGTAATGGTCAATATTTTCGGGACAAAAAGTTGCCTATGGCCTATGGCCAAAAATTTCAGGGTATAAGCTCTTCATTCTAAATTTCATTCAAATCCGTTAGCCGTTTCAGCGTAAATGAGTAACTTACGACAAACGACACATAAACTGTCGCCTTTATAATATTAGTGTGACTATTATTATAATTTAAGCAACATAATCAGTATCAGTCCACAATTAGACATAGGCCTTCTCCTAATGCGCGTCAGACGGATCTTCAGCTCTGCTTATCCAGATTTCCAGAAACTACCATCTAGCTGGAGGGCGTACCATACAATGCGTACAATGGATTGCACACTAACTATTCGTAACCAAAATGAAAATGTTTTAATACTTATTTATTTTCACCTCCGAAACTAGGTTTCCCTTCCCCGTGTCGCGGAAGGCATGGACATACCCACATACATCTCGAACACACACATCCAAGACCCGGGACTAACATCTATATTATTAACATAAATGTTTGCCCCTGTCGGGATTAGAACCCAAAAATTTGAGTCAGGCCTCTGACCACTGACCAGAGCGACCGTCATTTTTAATTTAATTCAACGTAAATTGTATGTAGAATTTTTTACCAAAACAAATATTCAACTATTTAATTTTGCGTTGTGTCGTACATACAACATGAATCTGCAAGAAGTACATTTCGCACTCGATGGCCTCGAAAGTCTAAAGCTCACTTCTCGCACAGAATCAATAAGAGATGAGCCACACAATGCAGGCACGTTGGCATGACGTCATTATCCGTACGTCATCGTATCGATGTTCGTTGGTATTATCTACATACGTAGATAAGTGTTTTCGGGTCTTGATTACAATGATTTGCACATGACGCAGACTTTCGGTTTACTTATACTGCTACTTTTAACATTTACCATATTGAGATTTATTCATTTTATTAGGTACTCACCACAGTTACGAATACAAGTACACGGGGATCAGATGATGGTGATTTTTGTTGTTGGGGACGATGGACAAACCTGTCCGGTGAGGGCGCCATCGTGGCTCTGAAAAATAACATCGTTTGATGCATTAATAAAGGCACTAGTCAACTTATTACGCGGCAATTCGCACACGTGTTCTACGATATTTAGATCATCAAAAAAGGATTCTTCCTTTCCAGTAATCATATGTTAGCAAAGATATATAATCATATGTTAAAGACAGCATAAAAGTGTAGCGCAGAAGTATTAGTATGACTTAATCTGTGACCAGATAGTAGAGTCAAGAAATTATATAGGGCAAGTGGCTACGCGATTAGCGAATTCTTTCAAATGTAAACGATACCTACCAGGAAGATCTAAATATAGATAAACTATCTACCTCTTACTTCTTGAAGATGAGCAACTACTCATTACGTATAATTTATTATAACATAAATTAAAATAGTAGTTTATGAAACTGTAACTTAATAAGGGTTCTTAAAACACGAGTGTGAGTTAAAAAAACGAGCCGTGGGGTAGTTTTTTTATAGCATTACACGAGTGTTTTAAGACGAATTTATGTGCAGTTTCATACACTACTTTATCTAATCTCATAAAATAGCTAATACAATTTACGTAAAATCACAGCGTAGGTTTGCATTTATTTGTCAACGTTTAGCGACAAAATCCATTTGCTGGTCGCGTATGCGTGTTGTACCGCGTCCAGACTATATGTAGAAAAACTGCATTGCAACCTCCTCGGTCTAGCTGAAGATAATACAGCTTCAGCTAGACCGAGGAGGTTGCAATGCAGTAATGGTAAAAAAGTTAACATTTCGATACAGTTGTCATAGAAGAGCTGTATCGAAATGTTAACTTTTTAAATCTATTTCGATGTATTGACTGTCATTAAAGTTCTGTTTTTGATTTTTTAATCTTTAGGTATATTTCAGTATGAGATTAGATAAAAGTTAGAATATAACTGAAACTGCCCTTGAATTCATGGTAATATTAGTAAGGTTATTATTTTTAATTAGATACTTATTTTCCATTGAGTATAGTTATCATGAGCAAGATTCAGTTGCCAAATTACGCATATAGCAGCTTAAACGTAACAGATAGGGAATATCGTCAACTAATTATTTTGCCGTGATAAAATTTAACAAAACGCCGATTATAACTTTATCTTTTAATTTGTTTAGACTACCGCCTTTTAAATGGGGTATTTGACTGGACAAAATTCGGATGGCATTATCACCATCCGAAAGTATCAGAGGTACATTTTATTGACGATTCATGTAAATTTGAGACATAATTACTTATGTTTATACCGGCTTTACGATGTTCACGATATATAACGAAATATCTCGACCTAGGTTTCGGGCACATCCTATGTCCACCATCAGTGTGAACTTTTCTGTTGATGGACATTTGGGACCTAGACATGGGACATTTTGAAGGGAAAAAATGTTTGGTATGTTATATTTTCAAAACATAAGTTAGTTCCTTAAGGTAGTTAATATTAATAATAATATAAGACAACATTCACACAAGGTCTTCAGGTCCCAAACTAGGCAGAGCCTGTACTATGGTAACCTGATGACTGATATATACTTATATACATATACACACCCAGACACAGGTCAAACAGACATGTTCATACACACAAATGTTTGACCTGTCCGGCAATCGAACCCGGAACCAGCGGCTCAGAAGGCAGTGTGCTACCAACTGCGCCAAACGGCCAGTCAAATGTGTAATAATGTATACATAATAATGTTTATAAAACGTGTGCAACTATGATAATATAGTGACATGTGTACGTGTAGGAAAGTGAAACAAATGGCCTGAATGCAAGTTGTATGTGAATGATTTATTTTTTTGGGTTGCACCTCCAAGAAAATAAATCATTCATCATTAACAATAAATATACCCACCCGCAGTGGCTCTTAATCTAGCCTAGAACTGCATACCGAAAATCAGATAATAGATAATGCCAATGGTTGCTTCATGAAAGATTTATCTATTTCAAAACTAAACATAATGAACTTTTAAGACCCTGTTATCTCCCTTTGAGTTTGTAGTTTTTATCATGGCTCCCTTTATCTTTGTACGCATATTTGGTTTTATTATTGAGTTTTATTTGAAACGTGGCATTGTTGTCATCCATTTGTCATCGTTACCTAACAGTAATTTTAGAAACCAGTTGTATCTACAAAAAGCTATTAGCACATTGTAAAAAAGTACCATAATCAGCCCAGAGCAGTTGATGTTGCAAGGTGTGTCTCAAGCGTTACCGGTTAGACATTACATTCATTGCAGAAGTGAATGTGTTGTAATGTATACTAGGTACAATTAGTTTTTAGAAGAATATGTTATTTGGTGTCGTCTTGCCTGCCGTGAATACAATAAACGTCTTGGCATCCCTGTGTACACTACGATGGGCGCTATAGAGAAGGGCACAGCTTAAGACACGAGCAATAGAATACACATGGCATAAGCTTGTGGTATAAAATAAATATACCAAAAAATGTAACCCACTTCAACACTCAAAAATGTAAAATAACTTTTAGAAGTCGTTCAAAAATAACTATTATAAAAATATTGTGCGCATGGTACCGGCTTCGACAAGTTATTTCACACTTTTGAGTGTTGAAGTCGGTTACATTATTTCTTTATCTCAGTGACTATTGCTACTGACGGGATCAATTGTACTTGTGTATGTTCACCGATTTCTTCACCCTCAATAAGGAAGTCGTCCAGATAGACGTAACACTTTTCAGTAATTGGAGTGGAACTCAAAAACAGCTTGACCCATTTTGATGAATTTGGAAAACTTGTGGGACCACAAGGGAAGCACTCCAGCTTTCAAATAAAAAAGAATCATCGAAATCGGTTCTCCCAGTCGAAAGTTCTCAGGTATCGAATATACCATCAAAAATAAAAACAAAAATGCAGTATAATTGAGAACCTCTTCCTTGTATTGAAGTCGGTTAAAAAGAATAGAAATAACTTATTTTACAATTGTGAAATTTACGAGGTGTAAATAGGGTAAGTAGTGCGCCAGTTGATACACGGAAGTCAAAGTAATATTTTATGTTAAATATGTACATACTAACATACATACATACACATACATACACTCCACAACCAGTCACATCCGAGACAAAAACACACGGTCATTTTTTTATACTTACGAGCACTGTAAACACAAAGTTTGTCATATGATTTCAGTAATTGGCGTAGTAATACTGTTTTGGCCATACTTAACTAAGGGAAAAATATTACCTATGATTCTGAGGCTCAAAGCACTGGTGTTCGTTGCCTCTTTTAATTCGTCCGGTAGCGCAAAGCACAGGCTAGGTACAATATCAGGCATGAGCGCATCAGACAAAGGACTAATTTTTACATAAGACAATATACTCAAACATGTGGTAGCCTTTTACTTTCGGTGGATTAATGGTCCTAGTGTGACACGTGTATCTGATCTATTTCCTTTTTTCGCACTCACCCCCGAAGTTTAATTCCCTGTATCGCGGACGGCATAGCCACACACTAGCACAGCAAACATCCAACACTCGAGAAAAACATCGAAGCTCATCACACCAATGTTTACCCCAGCCACGAAACGAACCTAGGGCCCCGGGGAACAGAAGCCATGCCACTGACCACTGAGCCACGGCGAGCGTCATTTACCTATCTACCTAGAGTTCAGGTATACGGTATACCCATTCCTGAACTCTGGGTAGATCTAATTTCGGCCCGCGAAATTATTTTTTTTACTTTTTATTTAGCATATTATGATATATATCATAATATGCTAAATAAAAATAAAACCGCGGCTCAAAGGCGGCAGATGCATGCAGAGAAAAATATTTCTATGTATCTCTATATGACGTATCTGTGATTGAATATTTTGCGTAAAGGCCATCGTAAAAATAACAGGAATAGGATCTCTCACGTTCGTGAATCGTGTTCTCGCAAGCGAAAGTTCTGTAAATATTTTATATCCTCCTATCCTCCCATTAATCTCTTTCCCTACACCTGACCTAGTTAGTACCTTATCATACATACCTATTTAAACTTTATTTATAAAGAAAATCAACCTTGAAATGACTGACCTAAAATTTAGTTTGACATATTGACAACACAATAAACCAGTAGGTATATAGTCCGGCCAATCTAGACCAAAGAATGAGAGTGAAAGTTTATAAAATCACAACAAGCTGAAAATCAGTAAAATTGTTCAAAACATAATTATAAATAATATTTTTAAGTTCCCCATCATTCTCATGTATGGAAAAAATTTTACTCGAGGCAGTTATACACGATTTTCAGCAAAACAATATATAATTGTTTGTTGTCCTTTTCTGTAAGAACTATTTACGTCAGAATTTTCTTGAGTCCAAATTACCTTTTAATTTGTTGAAATTTAATTAGTTTATTTAAAAAAGCTTAAGTACTTTTACTACGGAGACAAATGTCTCAGTAGTAAAAGTACTTATGCTTTTTAACAACTTATTGAAAATTCAACAATTTAAGTCGTGTAAAAATTCTAATCTGAAAGCTTAAAGAATTTTTACAATACACATACATTTACATTCTTTGTAGTTTTCTTATTTAAGTGAAAATATGTGTAGTCAGGATGAATTTTGTTGATATCCGAGCCTAAATAGAAGCGTTTATGTTTCTACTATATCTAGGGACTATCGAGTTTGTCTAAATTGTGATTTTCAGCAGATATTCATCATTTTTGTGGATGAGAGTGGTTTGTTTACCTTTTTTGTCAAGTAAGGATTAATAGACCTTAATCTATTATGTTAGAATCGTGTACTTTGAAGTAAATGGAATGTTGATAATTAACTTAATGCTTGACTTTATCTTATGTCAAACAAATACCTACCTGTGAATGTACTATTTACCAACCAAATTAAAGGTAACTGGTAATATAAGTAGTTATTAGTAGGTAATAATTTTATTGAATTAAAATGACAGGTATATAAATAATTATGGCTGGAACCACTATTTGTTTACTTCACACAAAAGTAACAGGAAACAACTTGTGGAATATGACCAACCTAAACATATAAGCCAACAATAGGAATACCTAAAACAAATTAAAAAATTGAAATAAGTAGGGCATGTTCTTCTATCATAGGTAGAGTGAGTTTATAAATCTACACAATTAAACGGTAGGTATATTGGTCTAGCTGACTATACTAAATTTATATGGACTTTACATATTGTGTCGGCCGACATACACGCGTCGACGCTATGTCCACTGTTCATTGTATGGAATTTGCCGTTTCACAATGTAATTATAGACCCCACCAGCAGACGAAGGTGAAAGCAGGTTAAGCATTCATGGCATATGGTAAAAGTACTGCAATAAAATAATAGTTTGATTTTCTATAGTAACTCATTTTGGTAAATTGTTTTTGAAAGATAAAAAGAAAAATTTGACTCATTCAGCAATTCTGAGACCGTGTTGCATTGTACTTATGAACAATATGCTATGCAGCCATGATAACCCTACACTTATGGAATCAAAATGTAGAGAAAAATGTAATACTTACAGCATTTTTATATCGTGTGTGAAGGCACACGCAGGTGTGCTAACGTTGGTTACTAGAAACCCATCATGAACACATTAATAGCACAAGAAAAACAAATACACGTCTGTTAGCCTTGGGTCATTGATGAGTAATAGAACGGGGGAAGGCATGGGACAGGGCGGGCGAGAAATAAAGAGGCGCGGGAAATTTTATACATGTATTGCCAGAGATAAAATTTTAAAAGTATAGTTTGGCGCCATCTGTCAACTGACCATTAAAACTCTTGGTCGACGCTGCTGACGTAATGTTTGTGTGTATTTTGTAATCACTGCACATTTTATCAGTGACGTAAATAATGATATCGAACTTTAGGTTCGATGTGAATAAGTTTTTATATTGGGAGACTAAACTTAAAGTGGCACAACTTCTAAATAATGATGCAATATTGTTAGCGAAATGATTGAATAAAACCAAGATTACATTATAGGTACTCATCTTATATTTTTTATGCAAACAACATGCTATAACATTCCAAGCTGGCCAGATTCACAACTGCGATGGTTTTTGAGTCATAGAAATTTGGTACACAAACTATTCTAACGCGCTGTCCGTCTTCCCCTAGAACAGAATAGTCAGAGTTAGAATAAAAAATGCAGACAGTATTTTAATCCACTTCCACCATTCCAATTCACTAAAAGAATACAAACTTATGCATTATATTTGAAAATTGATCCGAAGGATAGTACTTAATTGTATATAACTAAAAAAACATAAAGATAAGTAGTAGTATTTATTTTTAGGTTTCATTTTGTACATAAATACCTATAATATCGATCTTTTTTTTATGAAATAGGTGACATACAAGCAGGCGGGCCGCCTGATGGTTATGGATGGTCACAATTTAATTCCACCTTCTCCATTCTATCATCGGTCAACCAGACGTACGACTATGCGCCACCGCTACATGGTAGATATACCACCGTTACGCACGAAGCGTTTTGCTTCCAATTTTATAATGCGTACTGCCAGAGAGTGGAACTCACTGCCTGAGTCTGTGTTTCCCGATATGTACAACCCCGGAGTCTTCAAGTCGCGAGTGAATAGGTTCCTTCTAAGTTTGCGTGCTCCACCTTGGACTGCGTCGTCGCTTAACATCAGGTGAGACAGTGGTCAAACGCAAGCTTATAATCTTTAAAAAAAAAAAAAAAAAATGGTAAGCGATCACCTTCGCCTATGGATATCTTTATCACTGGGGGCATTACGATACGTTGCCAGTCCTTGACACTGTTACTCTTCTTTTGAAGAATCCCATATCGTAGCCTCTCGGGAAGACAGAGGGAGGAAGCTCGTCCACAATTAGAATACAATACAAACAATAATATTATTTCTGAAATGTGATCCGCTTTAGGTTAATAAGTACAAAACTAAACCTTTAAAGTAATTGCTACTAGAAAGTTTAGTAAGTAGTACTCAATTTAGGTTTTCGTTTTTATTTAAGGTTTTTGTCTAATGCTATATACTATGATTGTTAAGTTAAATTGAGTAAATACTTTTTATGTACAAAGCAATGTATTGTATTTTTTTACTTGCGTAAAAAAATACATCAAGTACTACATTAAGTTTGCATTATTATTGCTGTCCCATGCCTTTACTGATCTATCTAATCACTAGTTTGTCTTTAGTTATTTATTCAACCAATATATATCTAGACTGATATTGACAGTCAACCAGTGTTCAATAATAATAAGTAAACCTCCTAGTTGATACTAGCAATATTATTTAAATCAAACCTCCAGGTTGGCTGAAATGTACTTGTATCAAACATTTGAATTAGAGTAGTCAAACATATTACCAGCAATACCTTCATACAAATCAGTAGCATATTTCTCAGCATTTCCACAAAAGTAAACAGCAGGGCAATTGTATATGGTGAAAGGATCAGTATCAACACAGGGTGTGCATGGAACCGTATCTGGACAGGTTGGTGCGAGATGTCTCCATTCCAGTGTTTTCTTCATGGCATCTAAACTGTTGTCTATGTTACTATATCGAATTATATCTTTGATTGGTTCACCTGAAGACCCCAAGCATAGAAAACCTAAAAAGAACACACCATTAACTATTAATATCAAACAATTTCACAGCAGTGTTTTTCATTTTTTAATACAATGCACTTATGTACTTCAATAAAGCAATTAATATACAAAAACTATAACGCCATTCATAAATTGAATTAAGCCACACTAGGAAAAAGTGACAAGAAACTTGGGGCCATTGTAAAACAAATTTAACAATGTTTTCATTACAGTACATATTCACTTAACATGTATAATTATTATATACATTTATATATTGAGATGGCGGAAGTGGAGCATTTTTAAACACTGTTTATAGCCGATTAGAACTTTCCTTCTATAAACTATAAAATTTCCTAAAATTTTATCTGACTGCTAATCAAAAACTAGGTACAATTGTTATATTCTTATTTGTAGTGTTAAAATTGAAGCACAAAAGAACTTGAATTTATTTAGGTCTTTATGCATGTACATAATATTTTGAAGTCTTTTCATTTATTGTTACTAGTCTCCATACTTATATTTTCCCCAAAGGGCTGTAATTCAATCTTCAAATATTGAGCAAATGTAGTAATCCAAATAGCAGTCAGACTAAAAACAGATAATTGAATAGAGAGTAACAAATTACTATGGAAAGGAATGGCAATGTGAGAAAAAGTGGGTATGTTGATGGCGTCTTACCTCCAATATCACATTCATATGGATTCGAGACTCTATTGAATGATTTGTATTCAACTGCCTTCGAAAATAAACCTGAAACAAATATTCTGTTTAAATAAAAGTTTACTACTAACTATATCAGGTATGTGAAACTGTTGAAATTATTAATTGTGTAATCCACAACTCACATTTAAGTTATTACAAAAAAGAGATTTACTATTATTATAAAAATAAAAAATGCTCTCACAATAGTGGAACGGTTTCTGTGGCAACATAATGCCAGTAGGGTCCTTACAGCCGGGCATAAGGTCCAAGGGAGCTACTGCACTAATAGCAGCAGCAAACGAATCCACAACCTCGGCAGATGAGATCACATTAGATTCATTGAGAACACATTCATTTGAATGGCTTGCAAAAACTCCTCCTGAAAACATTTCAAATTTTATTAACATAATATTAGTCTCTATCCCAATCCACAAACAGAACTGCCATCTCATCCAGTGGATGTCATAGATGGAAACAGAAAATATGTTGTGTACATTTATAATATTCTGTACATATTATATAATTATTATATATATATAACATATAGAAAGGAAGACAGCGCATTAGATGGGAAGACGATATCCGAAAAATCGCTGGTGTTACTTGGAGGAGGATAACTCAATACCGAAAAGAGTGGCAAGCTTTAGGGGAGGCCTTTGCGGAAACGCAAGACAATCAAACAGTACCGGTGTCATATAAGTTGTAGGATTAGGTTTAATATTATATTTTTTAGGTATTTAAGATTGTTAAATAAAGGCTACTAATACTTATACTAATATATAACATATAATTTCAAAGTAAAACTCATCATTTCAGCCACAAGCTTTTCACAAATGTTCATAACTAAGAATTCCTGATTGATTTATATGGCGAGTTGGGAAATGTCACCCATCCAGCTCCTACCTTTGTCTCCCGTTAAGAATGTTTCACTGTTGGCCATCAGTTCTATGCATATATATATATATATGTATAGAACTATATTAACCGACTTTAAAAAAAGGAGGAGGTTCTTAATTCAAACCATGTCTTTTTACTTTTATGTTTGTTACCTCAGAACTTTCGACTGGGTAAACCAATATTGATGATTCTTTTTTTATTGGAAACTGGTGCTTTCTGTGTGGTCCCATTTAATTCATTATCATTTTACTTCATCAAAATCGGTCAAGGGGTTTTTGAGTTACACTCCAATAACTGAGAAGTGCTACGCATATATGGATGACATTATAATTGTGGGTGGAGAAATCGGTGAACATACACAATGACTATTGATCCCGTGAGTACCAAGTGACTGAAAAGGATTAAAAAAAATTTACCAAAAAATATAACAGACTTCAACACTCAAAGGTGTAACATAACTTGTCGAAGTCGGTGCCATGACAGTTCAAAAGTAACTATTATCAAAATATTGTGCGCATGGTTAAATGGGTTCCATTTTATGGTAAAATTTTGTGCTTTACCTACTACCTTTTCAACTTGCACTTACTCTGTACCATAGCTGTGAATTTTGTTCTTCTACAGATCTAATTATTGCTGATTGAATCTCATAAATGCATATTAGACTTTAAACAGTAATGATGATATTTTGATACTGATACTTGTGTGTACATATTTTTAATATCATAAAAAGTTAATTACAAGTGTGCATGCTGGCACTATCCAATATGTATCTAAAAGTTTGAAACACAAGCTCAGAAAAAAAGGGTTATATGGTTATAATTACCTGCAACTATCACCCTAACAATGTTTGACACCTCCTCTTGATATTGAGACGTGCCTGATAGGCCGGACAACCATTCCATCATTAAATGCAGAGAGAACATCTGATCAGCTGACTTTGATGCCATGTTTAGACCAGAAATTAGTACTATGTACCTAAAAATATAAAAGCTTAATCTGTAGGTTTGGTTTTTAAGCAAACACAATTTAATAGATTTTTGTGTCTAATGGGGAAATTAGTATTGTTATTTTAGTTTATATACATAGAGCATATATATGAGGAAAAAATTGTCATTGTTTGATAAGAATTTGCCAAGGTGTCATACAGCTTATTTCCAATTTTCCAACCTAATGGGTGTAGAGGCAGTGTCAAATATTATAATTTAAAGCATGTCTGGGAGAATTACTGCATTAATTTTCAAGACATAAACATTCTATTGTTATAAACTTACGATCGACAACTATCTCACCTGATGATAAGTGATGAAGTTGTCTAGGATGTAGCACACAAGCCTAGAAGGTACTAATTCACTTATGACTTGAAGACTCCAGGATTGTATGCATCAGGAAACACAGACTCGGACAATGAGTTCCATTCCATTTTAATTAGCATAATTAAAATATCAACTGACTTAAAAAACCTACTTAATTGTAATATATTTTTGTTTAATTTACAATTATTTCTAATGGTAGATTACAGTAGGTTGCAAATTAACCTAACATTTCCATATGAATTCATGGAAGTCCTACACTAGGCTCTAGGCCCATGTCATATTCGGTCAGTGTATACTTTATGAGACACTAAGCGAAAAAAAAAATCTTGAAATAAAAATGTTGTAAAATATTACACCAAATCATACATTCGGGATCCAGGGCTGATTGATGAATCATGTAGGAGAAATTAGATTGAAAGAAATTTCTGAAATCATTTCATATGATTGAGTTTTGAGGTAATAATAACATAAATTGTGAATCATGTTTTGAAAGTCATTCAACAATAGTAATATTTAATAGACAAGGACATTGCAATCCCACCTGTTGATATCTGGTACAATACTAATTGATGTGGACTGTTATGCATTATGCCAATGGAAGAACAATACAGCTGTCCATACTGAAAATTTAATTCTGCAATTAACTAACTTAAACAGACAGAAAATAAAATTTTGAAGCAGTAGTCCGAAGGATAAATAAGCTTATATATTATATACTGGGACTGAGTATATCACATAGATATCTAATAATTTGTAAAAAAAAATGAATTCATTGAATTCAGCAATGGTGGGTGCCATTGAAAAATGCACCTTTGGCATTAGCATGACTCTTAAATAAAATTATAATAATTGTTAATACATACTTATCACTGGTAAGTGTAGGCAGAGGTTTTTGTATATTACAACCAGCCCAACAAACATCCTTGATTGTGAAAACTCCATCTCCATCTTCAGAACCTGAGAAAGAATGCTAATAAACCCTTTGTTTCTGGTAGCAGAGGACTATCAAAAACCAAGAAGACACAGAACCTATATTACCAGAAACAAAGGATTTCTTTGAATACCATTATTTCAAATGTAACTTGAGCACTGATACATATTGGGTTCAGCTTAGTTTATAAAACATAGATTTCAGGGGTGAGAGGGTGAGGGGGAAGGAGGTGGAAGAGGTAGACCTCCCCCTGTGAAGGGTAAGTTGCGACATCACATTCTGCCTGTTTTTGTGATATTGAATTTTATTTTAGAGATTATTCGAATTATTTGAGTTAATATTTTGTGATTGCACCAGTGCAAAAGTGTAGCCCATCTGCCCTTGCATAATCAACTAGATGTTTTCTAATCTAAGCCACATATTGCCTAACTAGCTGTGCCCCACACTTTTACCCACATGGTGATGATGATGAAAAGTAGTCTATGTGTTATTCCAGGACCTGAAGTATGTACATACCAAATTTAACCCAAATCCATCCAACCATTTGAGCGTGAAAGAGTAACAAACATCCATCCATCCAAACTTTTTACATTTATAATATTAGTGGGATTAAAATTAGAAAAAATCTCATTGCTCTTTTTAGAGGAAAATAGCTTACCTAGCAATGCACACACTACACCTGTGACTACTTGGTTAACATCAATACAGTCTCCAACCAACTTAATTCTCTGCAGTTCATCCTCGAGCACAAGACTGTCAGATTCATGAACAAAATGTGTCCTGCAATAACATAAAAATGATTCAAGGCTGTCAATATATTAATCCTTTTTTATAATTGAAATAACTAGACCTAAAAGAATACAATTGCATGTGTTGAAGTGGATACAGTTTGACTTATTGAGGTGATGTAAATACAATCCATAATATGTAGTAGCTTATGCAACATCATTTACAATTATGATTAGGCAGCAACTAACCGGGTAGGTTGTGGTAAGATTTCTAGCTCATCTGACAATTCCTTAAGGATGCTTGGTTTTAATTCCTGAAGTTTGAAGAGAGTTCCCACGATAATACAAGTAGTACCCTTGTCTCGAAGTTCACACAATTTTAGAACTTTAAACGAGTTGGACCACTTTGCTCTTATTACTGGAGCTAAGATATTCCGAAAGGTATTTAATCTAGCTGAGTATATGTGAGCATATTGCTTTGAAAAATTACGGGAAACTTTGTAAAAGCGTTGAGAACAGTCCGTATATTCAACGGTTTGTCTCTCCAATTCAAGTGGTTGAAACTCCTTTCTTGGGTCACTCGTCGAGCCAGTTTCAACTTTGAACAACATTGTTTATTGGTAATAGATTTCTTACGTAAAGTCTCAACATAAGCAAATAATATGAAACAAGAAGAAGAAGCCTGCTTTAAATAAATAGTCAACCAACAGTGGATAGAAATTGGAAAAGAATTCCGGCCAAAACTGCCAAACAGAAATTCGCGCGGTTTTGTCTATCATGTAAACAGTGTCAACAGTGTCAGTCAACACTGTCAACTATCAAGTCCGTCGGTCGGTTGTCAAACACCACAGAATACTGGTAGAATCTAGCTAGGACAACGTCAATTTTAGCGTATACGTTCACAACTACGGTTCACAATGATTATTTGATAATAAAATTGTTGTACCTCGTGAATAAAAACAAAATTTACATTATTTACGTTGTGTATTTCAGAATGTTGCATGGTGACATTAGATAACTAAATTTTTATTTTATTTAGAAGTTAGCTTACGTTTGACCGCTATCTCCACTGATGTTCAGTGACTGTGTTTCCCTATAGGTATCACACCTTCTAAGTTTGCGAACTACACTTCAGACCACGTAAGTGGAATTTCACTACGTTTTGCAGTGAAGAGATGCGCCTGAGTCTTAGTGGTGTTGAACTTGTCTAGATTGGCATCGCCCTAGTCGGAGAAATCGTTGAGAGGCAAGTTCAAACGGTTGACCATAGACTCTCTGAAGGATTTGTGCATTAATGGTTCGTGTATTAGATATGTAACTCTCTTTAAATGTGCTGTCGTCTGCATACCCTTAGGTAGGTACTGGGTTTCAGCAGATCGATAATATGCAGCAAAAAAAGATTAGCTTTAAATACCGACCCCTGGCGAACCCCGGAATTAATAGCCAATTGATCAGAAGAGCAGTCATCATCGACTGCTCATATCGATCGATTCCACAAGAAATCAAAGAAAAAAAAGTTGTCCCTCATGCAAGCCATAGGAAGAAATCTTTCCAACGAGACTGTCATGCCATACCCTGTCGATAGTATTAGAAATATGTATCAAGAGAGATGGTAAACGCTTCTCCATACTTATCTATGGCCTCCCTCCAGATGTGAGTGGCATGCAATCGGAAGTAGACCGGTGTCGGTGAATGCCGTATTGCCGGTCACTGAGCAGGTCTTCTGTTCCTACGTATGCCAATTCCATAGTCTTACAGTGACTGAAGTCGGTCTATAGATAACCTACCTTATTTTGGGCACAGGCAAGCTTCAAGGTGTTTTGGCACTAAACCAAACTAAAAGAAAGAGAGCCGAAAAAAGCCTGTCAACACCGGAGTTAATTCTGGCGCACATATCCTCAGGGACAGAGCTGAGATACCGTCCAGAGTCCAGACCACTAGCCGAATGCAGATGTTTGACGTAGAAGGAGGATTATCTTCTGTCTAAGCCTACATATCTACCTCTAGACTATGGTCTGTATATGTTGGCAGCCCGTCTGAAAAAAATCTGTAACGGTTGTTTTGTAATCTCTCTGACGTAACATAAAAAATACAAAATTTTGGCGGTAAAACTAATGACTACAACATCATTGGGTAAAACTATTGTAATGTATAAAAAATTGATTTATTTGGAAATATAAATATATTTTTCTAATTATAATGGCTGGTGTTCAGAAGATCCGACTTAATAATTTAAACCCTAATGTGAAAAATGCTCTCATAATAGGAATTATTATAGCAAAAAATAGTCCTCGTGTTATTGGAAAAAAGAAGAAGAACGGAGAGTCGAGAGGAGTTACTTCTTTTACTATAAGAGATTCAGAAGTTGATACCATCAACGTAGATGCTTGGGGATCAGAATATTTTGTAGTAACTTTCTACGAAAGATTTCTCATAGGTGATGTTGGTAAGTAAATGAATAGAACAGAATATTTTAGTTGCAGATAACGAAGGTACAAAAACCACATACCAATAGGTATGTGTTTTTTACCTTCTAACAATTAGATAATGTGAACAAAAATAATCGAGTTCTATCAGCGCGCTGAAAGAACTCATTGGAAACTGACACCTTTTGTGATGTTCGTTCGCACAAGGCAAGGTCGAAATACGATTGCTAATATTGGTATCTTTCTATATACTAAATGTAAAAATGTATTGATGTTCATTTGTCACGCTAAAATTTGAGAATAGCTGGAGAAATTTGGCTAATTTTTATATTGAAATATTTGTAGAGGTTTAGGGAAGGTTTAAACGGTGAGAAACATAAATAACGAAAAATACTAAAAACGACAATACAAAATGTTCCTAGCTGTGAAACATTTTGATGTCTATTGTCTTTTTAGAAATAAAACAATGTCACTTGGTTGTCTAATATTTACAGTTACGTTTGGTCTGGTTTATAGCTGTAGTATGAGGTCCGATCTCTTTGGACTGTTTTGTTGGAAAACAAAACAGTTCTGTTTCAGAAATAAAAAAGTCAAATTTGCGACGAACTAGGTAGATACCTCACGTGCAAAGGTACCTGACTACGAGCGAGACACAGATTAATATGCTATTTTGACCATATTTTTCACAAATATAGATATAAGTACCTATATGTAGGGGACACTAAGTTCACCGGGTCATCAAGGTATTGTATAGCCATATAATTATAATCATATTATACTTAATTAATTCTACTAATAAAGGCGAAAGTTTGTGTGTATGTTTCTTGTACCTTCACGCTCAACCGATTTCGATGAAATGTGATATGGAGATATGTTAGACCATGAAATAACGCATAGGCTACTTTTATCCCGGAAAAAATATAGTTCCCGTGGGATAATTGTAGTAGCAGGAAAGCCGTAATCCACGCGGGTGTAACCGCGAGTGAGGGGGTAACTTCTACTTCTACTCTTACCTCTACTCTAGCCAAAGACTACAACATTATACTGGTAGTAGATCCGCATAGCACTGAATGACTAACACCATGCTAACACTCACAGTCATACAAACTTTTCCATTAATAATAATATAATTTAGGATTAGGATCCGCTGATTTTTCTGCTGCTCTGAAATGGCTGATCAGATTCACTGGTTATAGCAAGTATAACTTGAAATGTACGAACAAATTGTTCGTTTCCATCGGGGGTTCGTACCGTCGTCGTACAAACAATTGAACATCTTACATATTGTAGTTACGTAAAGATTATAATTTGTTTGTGTTGTAGGTACTGAGTAGATAAATGACAGTTGGTAGGTACTGAATTCAATTGTCTTACGTTATTTAATTGATTTTAAGCTTGCGTTTGACTGCCGTCTCCCAGCCGAGCTATAGAACTCGGCCTTCAGCCTCGCGGGCCGAAAGCTCGGCTTTCGGCCTCGCTGTGGTTGAGACATCTTCAAGTTCAGAAGAAAAATTTGAGTAGGGTACCATAATTATGCAAGTTCAAAAATTTGGAATCTTTTGAAATCTGGTCGCATTAAAATCGGACCAGGATTATATACGACTTTTGTTAAGGGACCACACTTTTAAGTGCAGTGGTTAACGTGGGCAGTTGCCTCGGAGACCAGCTCGATATGTGAAAAATACTCGTTATTCGGCACATATACTACAATAACATGTGAGCAATCAAGTAGCTGTTGCAAGCCTATAGATAGCTCAAAGGCTGTAACCCTTCTACCAGCAGCGTGTCCAGAATGCTGGCGGCATGACCACTTTGAATTGCAATGCTGAAATTAAACTAATAAATATGCTATTATATGTAAACTTGAGTGATGGGTTAGGTGAATAACATGGAACGAGTTGACATTAATTAAAAACTTCTTGGATTCAAAACGATTTCTTTTATCTATATATTTTTAACAAGACGGACGCCATAGATAAGTAACATAACTTTTTTCTTGAAATACTAGTGCTGTACCTTAAAACTAGTGTTGTGTATTAGTATTGCAACGCAACATTGAGTATGTCTTTGTTAAGTACACTTTTATTTATTTTCAGTTGAAATAACTTCTCCGAAGATCTGTACCAAAACCGGAGAAAACGAAATGTATAGACCTCAGGTCAGTATTTTAGTCTCAGAGCAGAAGTATGCGGAGATGACACGTAGGTAGTAAAAGCGATAAAAAATAATTAAAAGCACAAGATCATGGGAATTCACGTTTCAAAAACTACTTCGCAAATACAGTCTCGACAAATTTCAAGCGCGAATTTGCTAACACCCGTAGGTTACAACACAGCTCGTGGAGAAGCAAGTCTTTTTTGGCTTATGTTGGTGTCATTATTTTCATGGGGAAATTACTTTCAGGTAGGTGCATCTTCATCTACACATACAAAACACATCAATAAAGTGTGTTTTGTATGTGTAGCTAAGCAACATGTACGGTTTTGAACTTTAGAACACAGAGACGAATGCTCCCGAATTCATTGAAATGGTGATGAACAAATTTGAGTAGCAACCTAGACCTCTTCCACGAATTCAAAATCCTCTGTTACTCCTTGGCGCTCAATCGGTTGTACCGATTTCGATGAAATTTGGTATAGAGATAGGTTAGACCCTGGAACAACACATAGACTACTTTTATCGCGGGTGAAACCGGGGGGCGCTACCATAGTAGTTTATGTTACTAAAATTTTGGTGCAATAAAGTATTGTCTATCTATCTATCTATGTGAAAAATGATCACGATAAAAAATACAAGACAAATAAATAGAGGGTAGGTAAATAAATTACTACATGTTTTTCACGCGTTCAAGCCCCGTTTGATTTATTAATAAAGTACAAGATACTCCTTCACTGTTTACTATTGCGTCGACATTTTAATGAACCGATCTGCTGATCTCCACAAAACGAGACACGCAATTTTTATGTGTTTCAATAGTTATATGCTTTACTTGTGGGTAAAGTTGATTTTGGTTGATTGGATTTGAAACCTGAGCAAGCGAAGACTTCTCGGAATAAGACGCACGCAAATCGGGTGACTATCAGGAATCTCAAAAAAATTTACTTGAGAATTGTTACCAAAGATCCTCTTGGAGCGTTTCGAAGTTGGGCAGCTGGCTTATAATTCATTTTAATTTGATAGGTATCGTCTCCGTTCTACTTATCTTTGAACGAAGGGCAATCAGATGTGAGCATCCATAATGGAGATACCTTTGGTAGCTACCTACCTCTGCTGCATATACCCACTAAGCAAAGCTCGGGATATTATGGGCTCGCTGAAGTTATGAAACTACCAGGTAAATAGTTTTTAACAAATTATTATTGTTATTTATTATTAAAATGATATATATAGCATTTTATTTGTCTGACATTAATTCTTTTACTAATTTAACTTAATAACTTTATTAAATTACATAAAATAATATAATAATAAAAACATAAAAAGTAATTAATAAATAAAGTTATTAAAAAGTTAATAACTTTATTTATTAATTACTTTTTATGTATTTTGTATTTATAATTTTGTTATTTTATTTTTAATTATTTATTAATTTTATTTATTCTATCACCAAAGCTGCAGAGGTTTATTGTTATTTTCAGAAGCTATAAACGTTTACGTCGACCTACTCGTGGTAGTGAAATCAGTCAAACCGCCTAAAAGCATAAAGACCAAAACAGGTAAGCGCTTTTGGTACATGTCTATGTAGTTAATATGTGAAAACTTCGCAAGCCTATATTGCTCTATGACATTAGCTGAAATGGCTCAAATAAGAAAGTTGAAAAAACGTAGACGTAGATACAATAAATATCAAATCGCTTATGAATGACAATCCTGAAAGCAGATGTTTTTATTAAATTGGGAATACCTACTTTTGAATAAAAAAGTCGACATGTAATTTTGTGCCCTGTTAAAAGTTTGAAGACAATAGTGCTATACAAATTTCAATTACAGCGTGTGGTGTCCACCACATTGTAGAAATAAGCTCTTAGATTAGGGTGTAGGTATATTATAAACGTTGTTGAGAGATTTATCAGGGAGAGTCTAGTTAGCGTTAGTGAATATCAAAATGACTACTTACCAGTCAGTAATCATATTTACCTACATAATATAAGTGATATTTTATTTTTGAAGGTCAAGATATGTCAGTTCGCAGTGTCGAGATTATCGACAATACCTCCCCGGCGTCACTCTATTTCGATATGTTTGATATCGACACGATTCAAAGGTATGGCTTATTACAAGCTTTTTTATAGTTTCACCTGACCATCAAATCTTGAAAAATAAATTTGATCCACTACCCGGTTAACGATTGAACTGAAAGTTTGCATACACGTGTAAATCGCGTAACAATGCAATATTATGATGATATGGTGCTGATCTGATGATGGAGCTGGACGGTGGCTGAAGGAACTTCGCAATGAAACGACACAACCTCATCGAGTTTGGGCTCATTTGAATTGTCTTGACGAGTAGTTTGTCTTTCAATGATAACTAGGGTCTATTGATGGAGCTAGAAGGTGGCCATAGGAACCTCTAAGTTAAAACAGATAAACCCATCGAGTTTGTGCCCATCTAAAAGGGTTTGCGTAAACGATGATGTTGGTCATATTTATTATTTTATTTTACAAGAATACTTTATTAGATAAAAGCTTGTTTTTCTCACTGATTACAAAATACAATATTGAATCAATTTGCTACTTCAAATAATTTGTAGAATATGTTCTCTTATGTTTGTACCTACCTAAAAACTGCGGACTTATTTGTATAACAAAACCCAATTATGCATGTTGTTAAAAAAAAACACAGGAGAACCATTATAAAGATATTATATTAGTGAGAACCAGACGTGCTGAGCACAAATGGGCGCAATTCAGATTAAAAGTAATTTAAGTGGTCCACGCACGAAGAGCCCCTTCTCCGTAATAAAAATCCATAATAATATCATAGGATATAACTGCCGTTGTACAATTACTTTAATTATTGTGCGTTCAGAACGTATAACATATACACATATGCATACACATGCACTTATTAATAACGTATCAGATTTATGTATGTATCAGGCATAACGTAATTTAGTGTCTTTGTATGCATATACTTACTTATAGTTGAGCCGCGTGGCTATTTTTCAGCCCCTATGAATCCTAAAGTCCGTAAAATAGCCGCTACTGACTCTAGGCTAGTCAATAGTCAATATAACTAAAGCCACGACAATACACGCACACTACAATTGAACATTCTAGTTCTAAAGTGATTCCACCTTCGACCACAATGTTTATGACCATCGAGTGAGATATTGGTCATACGCAAGACCCATAACTTCTTATTTTAAAAATGTATGGACTGTAATTTTTTTATATAAATTCTTTACAATATCTTAAATAAATAACAACGATTTTAACAATATTCACGAACAGTCCATCCATTTTGATGAATGTTGAAATTGAATTGAATTGACTCAACAAATTGAATGCCAGCCATGTCCCTTCAGAGCTGAAGAGTGGCGCGCGCTGGAGAGCGTGCTGTTCATAGCGGATGCACGCGTGTCGTGGCGCGGGCGCGGCACCACGCTAGCCGCGTGCGCACGCACTGTCGTCACGCACCAACCGCACTGCGCGGACGCAGAGTCCTTGCGGCTCTACGTGCGCAATCAAGCCACCACACGTTAGTATCCTATATATGTTGAGCTTGACACAATAATCAAACCTTTACTTTTCAGCTTTATGAGTCACCTACCTACGGGCCTTGAGTAATATTTGGCATATTAGCCATTCGCCACACCGCACGCACCTTGGCTAAGTCAGTCCAGAGTCGGGGCTTATCTGATCTCCCGAGAACCTCCCATGTAGCATAGCGACTTTTGTCCTTGAATTACTAAAGGGAACACGTAACGCCTTCACTTGCCCTGCATGGGGCGTAGAAAACCAATAAATCATTCCAGTGTTGCACGATAAAAGAAATTCCGATATGCGGAGCACCAATACACAGTTGAAAATGCCACTGTGCCCGCTTATTGAGTAAATTATGTTGCTTAACCTGTTTCGATCTGTTAAGGTGTATGACTTAAAAAGCTCCGCTATATGCTACTATATTAACACTTACGTTTCACTAATTGCAAAAAAATAGAGATATACTTTAGCAATCCTATTATATGGGAGGGTGGCAATACGAGATAACGTTTATATGAAGGCCGGTATGGCACACTCACTTATAAGAAAGGGTAAGAAATTTTAATCGCATGGATTCTACCACGTCCTATTTTTCCATTCTGTTACGTGCATAAATGCTTCAAATTATAGAGAATAGGTAATCCCGGACATAAAATTATTTTTGCATGTTGGTGGGCTAAGATACTAATCTTAAGGCTAAGATTATTATATTAGCCTTGATTCCTAAGGTTGGTACCTTAGGAATCAACCTTAGGAACAAAACTTAGAAAATTATAAGTTAAAGGAATAGTGTAGTACATTCCTTTAACTTGTAATTTCCTAGGGCACGAAATGATCAAGAGATTAACTTTAACATGTATCAAATAATCGAGATATGACTGTACATTGCAGATACAATAATATCCCATCAAGCACGCTGCGTAGAGTTTCGGTATGTAAGTAGCAGAGAACCACCCATATAGCACGTTACGGTCACAATACTATCCAGTAACAAGTTGTCGCAGTTTCATAACTGTTCCAGCCCAGTGTACCCTATTAATTGTAAAGAGTAAACGCAAAAAGTATAGAAATGTAATGCTTGGCAAGCATCCCCATATCGATAGGTGGCGGAGAAGCGGCCGCGTGGGCGGCCTGGAGCGGCGAGAGGCCGAGCGCTGCGTCTGTGGCGCAAGTGCGCGACCGACTGGCGAACGGGGCGCCATTCTGCGCTTCCTTGCATGCTCTGCTCACACACCTCGACTTGGACCTACTTGGAAACTCCGCGTATGTTCATCATTACCTCAGCTATACGACATTATTTATTGGAGATAATCCTGCGCTATTAATCAGCACTAGGGCCCGTTTGAAGTAGCCTGCATCTATGTAGCTTCCTCGAGTGATCGTTATCAGCCCCCGATTCAGAAGCATCAATTTCTAACCGAATCGATTCGATTCGTTAGTATTCATACATTTATATTTATTTGATATGTGTAACTTAAGGCCAGGTGGCCCCGCAAGAATGCGTTTGATATTAAAATACTCGACATAAGGCACGACAAGGAATACGTAGAGAACTAATGTTATTTTTATTTACGTTAGACTCACTTGTTCACGATTAGTATTTTGAGTTTTCGTTTCACCATAAAATATATAGTGATATCCATTATGTATGTACCTTACGATATCTTATGTCTAATTAAACTTTAACTGAATGGTTTCAAAACAAATAACCAAACTTCAAATTGGACAAAACTCGGCCTTAGAGAGAATTTGCAGCTACCGAGGCACCAGTCTATCATGAGATAGTTACCGTTTTAGTGTCTTACGGTTTATGGCAGCGCAAATATAGCACCAGCGCATGATAAGGGTTTGATTCCCACCTGTGACATAATTTTTAGTCTAATTTGAAGACATTCAAATGTAATAAATCACACAGGGATGCTAATATCGAGGACGTCAAAGTGAGATTCGGCGACCACACCGGCGAGCTGAATGCACGCGTCCCTATCAGTATCTTGGAAGATACTTTGGGATATTCAGTAAGAGGATTTCATGTAAATAAATAATAATTAAGGTGTTAAGGAGGGACGGTATGTACTTATACAAAATAATGTCGTCTACATTATGTATTTCCTTAAACGACTTCAAAAAAGGAAGGCAGCTCAATTCCTTGGAGTTATTAGTTTATGTATTTATGTTCATCGATCACTTCGCCAGTTTTGAATGGATTTTGATGATTTCTATTTGTTTGGTAGTTCAAGGCTTCACAAGTGGTACCATTTGTGAACCCATTGACCCCGAACTAACTATGCCCCTTATGAGCAGGCTCAAAGTCGCACAACGAGCTATGGAGACAGCTATGCTCGGGGTTTCTCTATGTGATCGAATCAGAAATGAGCAGATCCGTAGAAGACCGCAAGTCACCGATATAGCCCAGCCGATTAGCAAGTTGAAGTGGCAGTGGGCAGGGCACATAGCTCGAAGAACTGATGGCCGTTGGGGTCGAAAAGTTCTCGAATGGAGACCACGGACTGGTAAGCGCAGCATAGGACGGCCTCCGACCTGACTAAGATCGCAGGCAAGGGCTGGATGCGGGCCGCTTCCAACCGGTCCTTGTGGAAATCAATGGGGGAGGCATATGTCCAACAGTGGACGTCCTATGGCTGAGATGATGATGGTGACTCCGATCTAGTTTGCACTGTTTCGTGATACAATGGCTGGCAAACGAGTTAAGTTGATTGGAGATGTGTGTGGTAGTGGATATGTCTGACTTGGCCATAGTTGCATGTGTCTTTAATATTGTTTATTATGTGTCGTATGGCAGCTACCGTCGGTATTGATCACGGTGCATTTCCAAAATTTATTTTCTATTTTCAGTCAGACCAACTGAAAACGATGTCTTCTGAAGATAGATCAGCAATAAGATGGAGAGTTCTTTTAGAACAGTGCAATGCGAAGTTAGCAGCGTCACCACCGCGTTTGTTGGTACTGAGTTTACGGCGAGCTTCACCTGCTGACCCCATCCCTTTATATTAATAATTACATCATTTATATAATAATACACCTATCCGTAATGAATAATAAGAGATTTGATATGATTTGATTAAAGTTTCATCTAAAAATACACAATGAGTTTGTTCGTTACCTACCGTTTCCAATGACTACTTCTATAATTATATCTTGTATTGATCAAACAAAACGTTACTTCGGCTTAAAAGAAGACTTATTTGTAAATAAAGATGGTCGAAAAATCTGAAAAAACCGAGATAACATACGAATATACGAAACGAAGACGTGAATTCGGTAAGCAGTTGTTATTCGAAGACCATGGACCAGAAATGCGCGTTAGTATACCTATAAACACGGCACATTACAAAAACTACATTCTACGGAATCCAGTTCACGTCGGTATACAAAATACGGGAACCATGTCAGAACATTGGGTGAATTCTGTCAGGTGAGTTCTAATGGTAAATGCTGAATTAACTGGGTTTATTTTGTAATGTGTGTTCAGTTTTCATCTGTTTGTTACAGTGCCCTAACTAGGGTGGTACCTACTAGTGATGCCCTAAGTACAGGGTGTAGAAGGGTGTAATTAAACAACCTATTTGCTACCATCAACAACATTCCAATTAAAAATGTATCCCTCTAACAGTTACCCGTGTGCAGTATTAAAGAAATAGTTTCGGCACTGTGTAACAGCGCGTGAAACAAGAAGTACCTATCCCTATTGGCACCAAAAATAGGACGTGTTATTTTTGTATATTGAGTAAATTTTAAAACCGAGATAAGGCGCGTCGCATTTACAGAGCGGGCTTAAAGTAATAACGACGCGGATCAGTCTAGGAACTTATTCAAATGCCTCTCCACAACTGAAGGTAGACATCCTTCTATAATCTGCTTTGTTCAAACAAGCCTTAACAAATCGACTTTTTTCATTCCCGTGCATTGGCGAACGTATAGGAGCCAGGATAATTTTCTTCTGCCTTTTTTATACTTTATAGATCTAATTCGTTTGACCAGTATCTCACTTGATGGTAAGTGACGATGTGGTCTTAGGCATAATAACACTAAACGTAGATATGCTTGGTGATAGTTTTTCAAACGGGAAGGTGGTAGCTAGCCTGCGTAGATACTAGAAAGTACCGTACCTTCATGGTAATTTGATAACGGTGGTGTTGCCGTCACCACAAGCTCAAGTCATTTGTGGAGTCAGGACCAACGTCTGTCAGTTTGACAATCGACGCTCCCACCGCTAGGCAATCATCGCTTCAACGCCTCTTTTTCCCTATATATGGTCTCTAGCAGCTCGTAAAACATGTCCAAAAAAACGCAACTTTTCTCTTATTATATAATACCTATAGTCCCGTGAGTTCCTATTGAAACTCACGGAATAGGTATTACATACAAGATAAAATGAGTAACCTATTGGGAAGTTGTAATGGGCTAATGGACACCACTATCTGTCTATATGATACATTTACTACTAAGTATGTTTTACCTACTTAACGCAATATCAATTTAACTAAGGGCCGAATACACAAGTTCTGGCATAAACCACGTTGAAGGCGGTTGGCCTAAAGACATCAACATGAACGATCCAGAAGCAGCGCAGAGATATCGACGTAAAATAGAGAAGGATGATGCATATATACATGCTGTGATGCATTTGGGGCATGTAAGTAGCAAAGCACTCATATTTTATGAACCACAAAGACCTATGATCATCAACCTAAATTTCTCTCGGGTTTGCGTAAACAAATAAAACGACTGTAATCGGTAAGGTTTTCTATTGATCAAATGAAAAGAGTACCTACAATCGTCTTATAGTAATGGAGTTGCTTATAATGCTAAGCATTTTAAGTTTGCGTTTGACCACTGGCTCACACTACAAAACTCCGCTCGTGACGAATCCTAAAGTTAAAGTTATTTATTCAGGCATAACTTAGGTATTCATGACGCGGCTTACCTATGAACGGCAAAAGATTCATCACATTTAAATACTTGTTAAAGACTAAAGCGGCGTTCTAAAATCAAGAGCCACCACCGAGAAGCACTAAAATTTCAGCACTCTAGAGATCAATGTATCCTGTGTGCGTAGGTACATCGTATCACAGAACATACTAATATAATGATTTCTATGATAACATCTTAACAGATTTTTAGAATTTCACACAAGCTATTATATTTTCTGTGAAATTACACAATCGCCCTTGTAGCGACGTGGGCCTATATGTATAGAATTAACGCCTAAATGTATAAATTTTGAACTAATCGAATTCGTTATATTCAGAGCATGGAGCACAATATACTCCAAAACAACGCAATAGACATGTATCAGACATATTATTCCGATGTGCCTCCAATACCTCCAGTGGAACGAAGTAGTTGTCATACTGTGAACGTATACCGAGAGCCAGGAACGAAGAGGGCTGTCAGAGCATTGTCTTGGCAAGCCGACGGGGGAGCGAGGCTGGCCGCAGCACATGCAGACGTGGAACTGATGAGATCCAATCGGATTCCGCAAATGTCTTATATTTGGGATATTGGTCAGTATTCATCTAAAAAATTTATTTCTGGTCTTGGTCACTTCCGTTGTAAAATATACCTAACGTATAATTCTGACAGAAAACGCCAACGCCCCTGAATTGATTATAAAACCACCGCAACCGCTACTCGATTTAGTATACAATCCTCGTGATCAGCACACTCTCGCTGGTGGAATGATGAATGGACAGGTAGATAATTTTTTTCTCATTAATTTCTTCCGGATGCTTTGGTTGTTTGCAAATAATTATTACAGGGCATTTATCGCAGGTGGGTTGGTGGGACATGAGAAAAGGTGGTGAACCCGTGTTGGTATGTCCACCTCACGTGGCTCACAGGGATCTGGTTCGAAATGTCCTTTTCATAAACTCTAAAATTGGAGCTGAATTCTTCTCATCATCACCAGATGGCGTTGTGAAATGGTAAATCAATGTGATTAAAAGTTAAGGATACTTGGGAAAGCGTAACAAACCATATTACTTATTTCAGGTGGGATACAAGAAACATGGCTGAACCAACAGATTCTATGATCATAGATTTGGTGAAACTGCCGACAGACACCGCAAGTATCAATAACGCTATCGGTATATCTGCTCTTGAGTATGAACCTACAATTCCAACAAGGTACTTACCTAATAGCTGTTTTTATATATAACTGCTACTTATGATTACAAATAATTACAATACTCGTTATCGACAAATAAACAGTACAAACATTACGTTCAATTTGAAGGAATGCAATAAACCATAAAACTCTTGAGTACAAACATTTTTCAGATTTATGGTCGGTACAGAAACTGGCCTTGTTATAGGAGGAAACCGTAAAGGGAAGAATCCTGTGGAAAAGCTTCCATCAAAGGTATCATGATTATAAGAAATATTCAACGTAGAAATATCTTTATGGTAACAGACATGATACGATTATTAACTATATCTTCATTTTTTCTCGTTACTAGTATGAAGCTCACTTGGGTCCAGTTTACTCTCTCCAAAGGAACCCCACTTTCCTCAAGAACTTTTTAACAGTTGGAGATTGGACGGCTAGGGTATGGAGCGAGGATTGTAGAGAATCGTCCATACTATGGACTTATTCTCACCGAACTAAGCTTACTGACGGAGCTTGGAACCCTATTAGGTAAGCAAGTCTCTATATAGTCCTGCAAAACTATGTGGTTTTGTACAAATGTAGTTTTTTAGACCATTTGCCCTGTCTTACTTAATACATTACATATTTTTGTGTCATCCTAATGCTTGCTTCGGCAGAAAAATCTTTTCGAAGTCGAGAAACATTATCGGAAGAAGAAAAAAATATAGATGCGATAATTTTACTTTCTGCGATGATAATGAAGTAGTGACGGATGTGCATACGCATTTCGTGTCAGGTCTGGCCACGGGAATACTGATATTTATCTGGTACCTAATGTTTGCGAGTTATGACGTAATGACCTAGCGCTACCCGACTGTCAGATTAGGTAAGCCGGGTGGATTGTTGTGCATACTAAGGATCTGTAATCACCGAATTAGGTTTAATGTGTGAGCTTGGAATCGTATGTCAGAAAATATCTAGAAATTTACAATTAATAATAATAGTACCTACGCCTAGCTAGACAGTCCTCTGTCTCACTTCGTAGCACACATTCTTAATGAAGATTTATTCACTGATGATGGTTTCGGTATAGATTCAGAAGCAATGATAACATCGGGATGAGAGCGTCGGCTGTCAAGTTTGAAAAACTGTCACCAAACATCGAGTATGTTCAGACAGCTAGTAGCTAGCCAGCCTAGTGTGATTCCGCGCACGCTCACATCACTGAGGATGAAGTGAGATATTGGTGAACGTTAGATATATAAGATAAAATAAAAATTGTATGTTGACTAGTACTCAAGGAGTTGTGTGACAGATTTAAAAACTAGAGTTTCTTAGTTAGCCAGGCTGGAACAAGGTCTTAATTTCATGCTAATGCTAAGATTCCACTGCCCGCCAGTCATTAGCCTAAGTTAACGTTGCTTGCTTTAATTTAGAAATGTGTTAATAAAGGAAAATGAACTTACAGGTTCTCGTTAATGCTAGTGACGCAATGGGACGGGTGTCTTTCATGCTGGGATCTGTTACGACGCCGGAGTGCGCCTATAGTCACGGCGCAACTCTGTGACGAGCCCTTACTGCGGTTACGACCTCATGAAGGGGTGAGATAAGTTTTTATCGTATAATACAGAAAGAAAACATATTAATCAACATATTGTTTTAGGGATTACTGGTAGCGTGTGGCAGCAGCAAAGGAACCGTTTACCTAGCGGAATTGTCATCAAATTTGCGTACAGCAGACAAAAACGACAAGCAACTCCTAACACACGTGAGTAATAAATATAGCGTTACCTAGCTAGCGTTTCACTGCGGCTTTAATATACTTAGATTCATGATGATCGGTTGAGTAGGTAAGCCGCGAGACTTACATTCATATTTAGAATGTTACTTATAGGATTATAATCTATGCTTCCATACGACATACCTGTGTCTAAAGTGAGATATCATTATTATCTCAGCCATAGGACATCCACTACTGGACATACCCCTCCCCCTTCCATTTCCCTCCCAAATGGGAATTGCTTAATTCTATTTTTTTTAAAACAAAGCCATAATTGTTGTCAAACTCTTTTGCAGATATTGGATCGCGAAAACAAACGTGAACGGATCCTTGAAGCACGCATGCGTGAGTTGCGCCTGAAAATGCGGCAAGGCGGGGGGGAGGGACCTCAAACAACGGAAAATGACCCGACGAGCAACGACAGAGATCTAGAAGAAGCTACCGCGGAGTATACTCAGTGTATAGATGAGTTTCAGACGCAACAAAAAGCCACATAATCGCAGATAAAGATAAATCAGAATATTAAATAAATATAATTTGTCTCTATCTTGTTCAAATCATTCCTAAAAAGCTAGAAAATATTCGGAAATTTTCCCACAGGCAATCGTAATGCCACACCCCACAATGATTTTCATATTGTATTCCTACATATTTTTGAAATCGATTTTTACATTCTCGATGACAAAAAGAAACTGAACTATTTATTTAACATAAAACGGCATCTGAACGCGATAATGGCACGTGAAATTTGATCCCATCCTAATTTGTTTTAAGCCCCGCTGTGTTCTACAGGTAAGGACTAAACAAGACGGCATATTTCGACTCAATAGGACTCCGGTAAACTATGTCACGCTATACGACGTTCACACAACTAACTGCGAGTTAAACTACGCGTCAAAAAAGTTTCAAAAAGGTTTTAGTAGACATATATGCCCGAGTCTGTGTTTCCCGATATGTACAATCCTGGAGTCTTCAAGTCGCGAGTGAATAGGTACCTTCTAGGTTTGCGTGCTAAATCCTAGATAACGTCATCGCTTAACATCAGGTGAGACAGTTGTCAAACGCAAACTTATAATATGTAAAAAAAATATAAAAAAATAAGTGGCGAATTAATTTAAATAAACCTACCCGCAAATTTATTAAAAATATCTAATTTTAGTGTTGTTATTCATGAGTGTCATACTAATTTAGACTATCGTAACCATATAAGGACTTCTCTTTTTTTCCAGACTTTTAGTTTAGTTGAACAAGCAAATCACTAACAATGTCTACAAATAAAAGAACTGCATTGCGGTCTAAATGACCTATATATATTTATGTAGGTACACATGGTGGAATCTCTGTCTCTTACATCAATAATGATAGATGGCAATTCCAGTCAATATTTTTTCACAATTTATGATAACATATCATAATTTAATAACGAACAAAATAAAAAAAAACACAACCCCTTTCTTGTCTTCCTCAATACTGGTATTTCAATTGGTAGAAATTCTACCACGGCGAACGCAGCAACAAACACTTGCGAAAGTCTTTCTTCACTTTCATCCACTGATGATCGTTACTTCATGTAAGTGAGTGATATACTGAGAGGTTTGATACGTATCCTCTGACGTTTTCGTTTGTGCTAGGCGATCTCATCCTTCTTTGCAACGCTAAAGGCAACAAAAGACCACTTGTTTTCAATATTGGCACCAACTCCAGAAGTATTCCGTTGGAAAACGTCGCCATGTTTCTGTAATACGTGATGTACGGTCGCTTGCGACACTTGCGGGAACAAAGCTCGAACGTAAGACACTACGTAGTCTAAGCTCGCGCCCTGTGGATGAACCTGAGAAGAAGAAAAATATATTCTGACGATATGGATCTAAGACGTGACTGCGACACCATTTTTTAACCGACTTCAAAAAAAGGAGAACGTTCTCAACTCGACCCGTATGGTTTTTTTTGACACGAGACGCCTGAGCTGATAACTGTATTCACGTTTGCCAAGTGTTCATTCGGTTTTTTCATACACGGAGCTTAATATATATTAATTTACTTGTGAAATCGTACGTCTCTCTTACTCGAGTTGAGCGTATTAAATATAAGCTTTATACACACTATACATATATAAAAAAACAATAAGGTATAATAAATATGTTGCGATTTTGTAAATATTTTGCAAAGGAAATTTTTCCACCCAGATCAATATGAACCTATTATACTAGGGACACAAGTAAAACCCCTGTTGTAGTTGAAGTGTGAAAGCCTACGGGCAGCAAGCAGTGGCATCAAAAATCGAAAAGGAGAAGCAAAGAATCATAACATAGAAAAATATGTCAGAACAAAAATGAACGTGACAGCACCTGACAGTATTATTGCTGACTGTCGTATGTTTGTCGTCATATAAGGCACCAAAGAAGAATTCATTTTTTTATAAATCAAGCATATTTAGCTCTACGAAATAGAGGCTCGCTCTGTGATCCATATATTTTTTCAAAGTTCTTGAAACTATTTGGTAAAACAATATAAAAAACGTATTTTTATAAAAACTGCCGTGAGGACACAGTATAAAACATATTCTTAATTCGAGACGGCGACAGTAATTGTGTAGTAATTGCATAGTGTTTATAATATGGTTGCTATATGTACAGACTTTAAACAGCTAACAGGTATTCAAGTCAGCTGATGTATATAGCTCAATGAATGCGAACTGCTTGTGAACAAATACTCAAATACCTGTAAAAACGCGGACATGATGCCAATCAGCTTAGCTTCTCCGCAGTCAGCATCTACGGTTTCCTTTACGTTGATTTTGCCTTCATCGGGCAGCGGAGGCGGCGGTGGCGGTTTGATTGCTGGTTTGGACGGCAGAGGCGGCTAAAAATCACATTCGGAATCGTCAACTAACATTTCAAATTAAAACGACAATTTATATTCCAATCAAAAATATACTTTTAGGTCATCACTCGGATGGGGACTAGTGGGGGACCGCTAGTGGCGTTTTCAACAGAGCGCTTCCGTACTTCCGAGGGCACGTTAAGATGTCGGTTATTGTCGTAGCATTAAGTGTTATGGTCTTGAAATAAATAACAAAAGACGAAAGCCTTTGTTCCAGCAGTGGGCCTCAATGCTGGGTTTTCCCCACTAATGAGCTAAATATGTTAATGCTTGCATGCTTTTCTGCTTGAATATTTCCATGTTCGTTCGACTACAACTCATAGAATGTTAATGAATTGTCGTTTTTGCTATTCTACTCGGAGTATAATTGTAATAGCTACACTGATCTAATTGCTACCGCAATGCAATTACCTACAATGCAATCGAGATGCGATTGTTAATGTAACGGAACACCAAGTTTATTTATGATTGCAATTGAATTACCATTGCATTGTTTATGAATTGCTTGTCTTAATAAATAAGAGAATTGGCACCCAGATTTAATAAAATTAGTTAGGAGTTTCATTAACCGGAATGTGTGAAGAGTTTCGAGTTAACGGAACATGGAATCCAGCGATTGGAAGGTAATAATGTCGCGAATTGCGATTACTGTTTGGAAAAAAACGATTGTAATGTATTATTATTTATTATTGTGTAGAGATTGGAAGATGGATTGGAAGAGATCGTACATATCACACTAAATTATGTAAGTAGTTGCAGAGGAATGACCTTAATTTAAAAAGACCACACATGGATATTTGGTTATGACCACAGTCAATAAAAAGTATCGAAACTTCGAGGATTTCTTTTAAGAAAACATTGATAATTTTCCACAGAGTAGTGGAAGTCGGTTTGTATAGTTATTAACTACGCAATTATTCCTCATACAATACATCATAATTAACTAACTGAAGCATTTGGTACACATAAGTGGCTATTTATCGTAACCTACATTTGTATCGACGGTTCGTTGCATAGCCCCTTCCAAAGCTTGACGGGCGATGAATTGTGCTTTGAATTTCTCCATCTCCCTTTGAGCATCAGTTTTAATGACATCCACTTCGTTCTTGTATGCCTCCAATTGGAACCGAAGGCTTTCATTTTCAAGCTGAAATATTATAATAACACACTAATAATATTAGTGATTTTAAACGCGAAAGTTTGCCTGTCATTTGTCGTTTGTATGTTTGTTACTCCTTCACGCTGAACGGATTTGCATGAAATTTCGAATGAAGAAAGCTTATACCCAGGAATATTATAAGGCTAATTTTTATCCTGGAAAAGTTCCCGCGGGAAAATTGAAGTAGCCGGATAACCGTAGTCCACGCGGATTAAACCGCGGGGAGCAACAAGTCGTAAGCTTTGATAGTTTTAACATAGATTATGAATACATAGTAATATTTCTATTACCGATTACCATAGCCGTTAACAGGGCAACTGGTCACGACCACTATACTGTGGTTCGGTGAAGCCACGAGATACGGCCTACCAATTGCAGCATTCTGGTGGTCACCAACCAACTACTAACGGTTGGAGACCACCAGAATCAGATTATTTTAATTGCCAGAGTGTAGTCCAATGTAATAAAACATATTAAAATAATTATTAGTATGTAAAGTTACATACTACCACATGAAATGGTATGCAAATTTCAGGGATTTTTAGTTCACTATTTTGGCAGTATTACATAGATGTATTATCCGGCTTTACTCACGTTTATATTCGAAGTTTCGACTTGGGTTTCGTGCATGTCCGATGCCCATTCTCAGGTGAGTTTACGGTGCCAAATGTGTGTGGTTGCCGCGATCTGGCAGCGACAGCGGCAGCGCAAACTTCGACTATAAACGTGAGTTAAAGCCGGAAAATCTCCGAAATCATCTATATAATGTATCAAACTCACGAGAATTCCCAATCAAATATTTTGGGCTTATCACAAAATTATTATATACCGGTAACCGGTCACTAGAGTCCATAAATTCCGTCGCCAATTAGTATATGAGCGCGAGACGCGTGCGACACGCAGCCACAAGTACCGAACGCTCTACGCTAGTCGCTGGCCACTACCGTAACTTGTGGTACGTTTTTGTTTCCATGTCGTTTTCTGTCTCGCCCTCCGCAGCCATATCGTGAAAAATTTTGACCGATTATAGTGATTTTATTTACCTTCAGTTGCTGTACTTCTTCACTGATCACGCCACTTTCGAGAGGTTTATTGTTATAACCATTGTAATCGTTTTCTTCCGGATAAAACTTCTCAATGAAGTCTTCCTTTAAGGATGTGAACTCCTGGAACACATTAACACATTGTTTAGCTTTCAGTTTTTGATACCTATATAGATTTACATATAAAACAAACGCGCATTTTATTCAAATCCATCTACCTTATTGAATAGTTTACCTTTTACAGCTGTTTCCAGGTCCATCCTAGTATGTGTATGACCAACAATAACATACTATTCAAATTGACGAAACATTGCAATAGAACGTAGCTACATGTTTTTCTTACCTTTGGAATTAATGAATTATAATATCCATGCATAATCTTACCTGTTCTAAAGTAAGAGATTACCACTTTTACCTGTTTTGTTTTGAAAAAATGTCCAATACGATAATTACCTTATTTTCGTAAGCGATCGCCTGTGTTTTGGAACACACAGCTTAGTACAGTGTCACTCTAAATTCTCTAATATGAGATCTTCTGATCTGTCTGAAATGACACATTTTCATCTGTTTCTGAAGGGGATACCGTCTTACCTTTAGGCCTAAGAAAAACTATTGCTGCATACTTAAAATAGTTCTAATTGTAATGGAGAAAGGCATCATTTAACAAACTCCGAGGTTATTGCAATGCATGGTCAACATGAATAGCAGGTTATATTATACGAAAGCATGTAAGTGCTCCTACCTATGCTCGTATTTGTTTTTGTCCTTTTATATATACATACAAAATTGTGGAAACTGCAGATACCTGTGTCATTTTCTGCCATGTCTCAATGTTCTTCCGCTGGGGTTTAGTGAAATGGTCCCAGACCCGTTGATGTGACGCCGCGCTAAACACTTTCGCCACCTGTTCGACTGAGGTTCACAAATAATTACGTTATGAGTTTCCGACCAAAACATACCGTCGTCGTACTGTATATTCGCGACCGGCCGACTCAGCCTTTCAACATTTGAATATTTGTAGTGTCTACTTCAGTCCAGTGCCCTTATTCAGAAGACCCGACACTCGTGAACGTTGCTTGCAGCCAGAGCCAGTGTGATGAGACACAGTGACACTGTGCCTCGCCACACAGAAGGATCCACTATGACTTGACAACATACTTTTACGTCATTTGAAAACATGATTTAAAAATATTTGCGACTCATGAGATTTGGTCATAATTTAATACCGAAAAAGTATAGTTGTCAGGCCATTCTGTTATTAACTTACAAAATTCCCGCACTTTTCTGTTTGCCATGGCACATTAATTTACGTTGAAGATATCAGCAGAGAACTGGCGGACCATTGAGAGATTTTAAATGCTAAGACAGTGGATAGACCAGACTATAAATAAGCAAGCATTTCATTGAGCAAATTCAGTGGCGTAGGTGTAAAGAAGCAAGTGACATAATCACGATCGCCTACAGTAGAATTGCCGCCATCATCCTCAAGCCAACAAGGTGGTGAACTCGGCAGTCAGTTGTTGATTTCTTATTTTATATAACCTTTAATCACCTCGGTTTTGGACGATCAGACTTATGCTGCTCTCATTAAACATTTTTATACTTTACCTTTGCAAAACCAGTCTCTTTTTAAGTAGATTGAGAAGGTCACTGAGACTTCTTGACCAACAGACTGACTAATAAAAGTTGAGCATCGATTTATCATACGGGCAAAAAAACTACTTACGCTGGTTGATAACACTCTCAATGATATTTCTCACTCGATCTTTGCAATCTTGCAATTCCTCTTCAGATTGCATCTTTTCGTTGAAAAGTCTGCGTATATGTGAATTTGTCGCTTGAATCATGGAATAGAACTGGTTTGCATTCTTTTTAGAGCATTCGCCACGTTCCAGCCATGCTACCAACGTCTGGAAATAGAAAATAAGTTATTAGATATAAAATATACTACTAAACATACCTACTTATACTAGCTTAATGCGCCACTTCGCTACAGTACAACGCCGCAGTCTTTTCCATTGCGATTATCAGTTAATCAATTTTGCTTTGAAAATCTGTCTGATATTTAATTTCGCCGTTTGAATCAATTTAAACGAAATATGTCATTAATAAATTTACATAAGGTGTTATATATACTGACGGTGATATCCTATGGTACGGTACCAAATATATTAATCAATAATTCTAGAGATTCAAACATTTACCGATATAGTAAAGTAACAGGGTCCATAGACAAGATGCATCGCTTCGTAGCGATTTTCTTTCTCAAGCCGTTGAATGTTTGTTCTCGTTGGGAAGCGATCGATAAAATAGGGTGAGGAAACGAGATAGAGCGATATAAAACTACACATACCAGAACAGGATGGGACGAAAGACATCATGACGAGAAATCAAGACGCGCTCGATTTGCGCTACTCATTTTCGCCCGAGGGGAAGGTGTACCGTTAGTGAACAGGTTACATAGTCATTGGATATATCACATGAACAACGAAGACGAACATTCAACGTCTAGAGAAAGAGAATCGCTATGAAGCGATGCATCTTGTCTAGGCCCACTGAACAGAAACTTACAGGTAATGCACTTGCGAAATGTTCCTCACTTTTGACTTTTTCAGAAAGTTGAATAACAGCAGTGTTTGAGTAAGGTTGGACCCTGACGGGTGACGGCGAATGCCTGAAGGTAGTAGTCATTGTATGAGAAGATAACTCTTGTTGAGCTGTTAACTGCTCCATTTGTTGCTGTTGTATGCGCAACGCTTGGCGCTGACGCCTTTCAAAATCGTTCTGATCATCTCGACTCTGTCAATTTAAAAACATCTATATTACTATGGAGAACATACATATATACAGAGAACATAATGGTCAATTGTAATGTTACAATTCTCCAAAAATCACATTACTAAAAAAGCTATAATCAATGAAAACTTGCAAGCCATCTGAGTACAAATTTGTAATTTAATTTGTAATAAAATTTGTAAAGAATTATGGAAAGTAGAGTTAATGATGATGAGCTCACCGCTGCATAATCAACGTGGATCCACCCAGAGGTTGAATTAGAATCATCGTCTTCATCCATATCATCCTGCTCCTTTTCATTAGTATCAGTCAGTTTAATACGGTAGCCCGAAATACCCATGGCCACGTCTACGCAGTCTTCTCTATCAAAGCGAATGTGACAAAAGTTTTTTTTAGACAACCTCAGAGTATGAATCCTGCCGTAATTTTCAAATATTTCTCTAACAACGCTTTCCCTTATTTTATCCGGTAAGCCTCCAACAAAAATGGTGCGGCAACCAGGAGGTTTCGGTCTTCGAGGCGGAAGCGGAGTGCCGGGCTCCGGGGGGGTGATCTTGCAATGTTTAAATACTATTTCTTTCTTTTCTTGCATTGCAGACATGTCTCCTCCCATTCCAGTGTACATTCCCATCATGGACGGATCCATCATCATCATGTTAATATCCATAGACGTTCCTGTAGGAGGCAAAGTTGCTGCTGCAATACCTCCCGTACCCATGTGACTTGCGGTAATGGATGCGGCTCCCATGTGTCCAGCAGCTATAGGGGCTGTACCTATGGGCCCTGTAGCCATAGGTACCGTGCCCATGGTCGTCGTAGACGCCATAGGAGACATGTCCATGTTCTGTGACATCATGTCCATCCCAGTGCCAGTAGTCATCATCCCTCCTCCCATTATAGCTCCTTGCATCATCATATTTGGATACATGCCGCCCATCATCATGTTACCTAAAGAAAAAGATTATTTTAAACTTTCATGGCTTTTCGCCGCGCGGTTCCAGAATATCCGCAGTGATACAGTGAGTATTTTGTAGATACTTGCTATCGAGTTCTAGTGCCAGTGGTACCCGTAGCAAAAGACTTAAAAAGAGGGTAGACAGATATGTATGTCCTTAACATTTCAATACATTTTTACATCTACCACTTTCTTCAGTCTCTCCGTGATCATGGTGCGTGGAACCCCGCCGAAATATCGGGAACTCAATCAAAATCATGGTGCGTATCCCGTGTTAAACAATATATAGAAAAAAAAGGATAAACTATTTAATTATCTTACAGAAAAATATTGTTGATATAATAGTAATAGTAGGTCTACATATAAAACGGGGGTTCTGTTGAATTGGCCACAATGACATCAAATGTAATAATTTATTTGTGCAAAAAGAAAACCACAACCAGAACAGAAAAAAATATTGATTTATAATATATGGAGTGTAATTAGATAAGGCGTGTACAGTTATGGATTTGTGTAGTACAGATCCTGGTAGCTGCCGGAGATATTCTAATTGCAGCTCCTCTTATTTAATGACTGTGTGTGTGTGCAGTGTCTGTGGTCCATTGCACAATGGACGCGTGCTTAGAAGAAATGAAATTTATTTATTTATAACAGGGTGACGACAACGATAGTATTACATACACGTCGCTCTGGTCGCCCTATTACGGATAAAATTAATGCCATTTTTTAAAAAGTGGAGCAAGATCGGCATATCAGTAGTTACGATGTAGCTGAAGAACTGGGAATCGACCACAAAACAGTTTTGGCGCATTCGAAAAAAACTGGGTACACAAAAAAGCTCGATGTTTCGGTACCTCACGAGCCCACTGAAAGAAACCTAATGAATCGTGTACTCATCTGTGATTCTTTATCACAACGTAATGAAACCGAACCATTTTTGAAGAAGCTGATAACTGGTGATGAAAAGTGGATTACGTACGACAAGAACGTGCGTAAAAGGTTGTGGTCAAAGGCCGGTCAGGCTTCACAGACTGTGGCGAAACCTGGGTTAACTCACAACATGATGATGCTGTGTGTGTGGTGGGATTGGAAGGGCACTATTCATTATGAGCTGTTACCACCAGGCAGGACTATCCATTCTGAACTCTACTGCGAACAACTGATGAGATTAAAGCAAGAAGTTTATCAACAGATTCGGATCGAATTTATCAACAGAAGGGGTGTGGTTTTACACCCCTATCTCATGATAACGCTAGACCTCACACATCTTTAGCCACTCAGCAAAAATTAAGAGTGTTTGGCTGGCAGGTGTTAATGCATCCACTGTATAGTTCTGACCTTGCACCTTCAGATATCCACCTATTTCAGTCTCTTCACAATTCTTTAGGCAGTGTTAGGTTAACATCACGAGAGGACTACCAAATCACTTGTCGCTGTATTTTGATCAGAAGCCCCAAAATTTTTATAGCAATGGGATCATGTCCCTACCTACAAGATGGCAAAAAGTTATCGAACAAAATGGTACCTACATACTTTAGTTAAATGTAAATAAACTATATTAAAAAATGTTTTGAATTTTCTTAGAAAATGTGAAGAAACTTTTGCCCCAGCCTATTACAAAACACAAATACCTAACATGAATGCCTGATGTTGGAGTTGGATTTCCTGATTGAAAGCCATATATTTGATATCAAAGCAGCCAGTTTGAAAAAACACCAGTTTTACATAAAGGCTCTACTAATGTGTTCAATAATTACTAAGATGAATTTCCATTTTATTTTTCGATATACACCCCTAATTTCCTATGTATAAGACCTCTTTTTTGCACTAAATAAAGAGAGGATATAAAAAGCACAATTTATAAGACCACCAATTCAGAATGTCCGTTTTGAAAGTAACAAACCATATTGAGGCATTTGGTTCATCATTTGATTCATGTTCATCATGTTCATGTCAGTGTTGGTATTGCCAAAACCACCAGAGTTATTGATACTTTTGTGTCCATCCATTTTGTTGTCACGTCTACGGCTATTGTCCAACCTCATAGGGGACCTTGATCTATTTCTCTTACTCCCTGTTGAAACATTGGTTTGTTTATAATTATACTGTTATTAATCTATACTAATATTATAAAAAGGTGTAAGTATGTGGAGGGTAATCTCTGGATCTTCTGAAACGATTTGAACATGATTTAACTTGTTTATTTGGCCATGGTGGTACCGGGCTAGAATAGTACTCCCACATCTCTTCCCACTGGTGCCATAAGAATCGGCTAAGGGACCATGTACCAGAATATGGGCAGGAGTGCCTTCTGAGGATCGGAAATCATACTACGCTCGCCAACCCACCTGCCAAGCGTGGTGGGTATTGGCAAATCCCCTGTATACGGGGGAGGCATATGTCCAGCGGTGAACGCACATAGCTGAGAGAAGATTTTTTTTTTATATTGTTTTGCCATTAGCATAAGGATACATTATGTCTTTTTTCAGTACTATTTACCTGGCTTCATTCTTAAAACTAGTCAAGGCATGTAATCACTCCATTTTGAGGAATGAGCTGTGGTCAGTATTGTCTCTGTATGGAGTGAATGGTAGCCTGATTGAAGCGCTGAAATCTATATAAATGTTTCCAATGCCTGCTTTATGATAAACGGCACATACACTGAATGGTTTAGCATCGAAAAAGGTGTTAGGCAGCGATGTGTAGTCACTGTGGCTGTTCAATTTCTTCATGGATAATTGTCTGATCAATTTGAAAGAGGGTGAATGTGAAGTGCAAATGAATGAGTTACACAAATGTCTTCTCTAGGCGTTGACCAAGTTATACTTGCATTATCAGCAAAGAAGTTACAGGAGATGGTAACGCTAATGCATGAAGATTAAGAGAAAAAGGGAATGAAAATAAATTCTTCTCATTCTGTTGTAGGGCACTGACTGCAAATATCAATAACAAAACCGGCTATAGTTATTTTTAAAATTTGCATTTTGGGTGACAAGAAGGCTAGAAAAACTACAGACATAAATCTCCCGTAATTAAATCTAAATGAAAGCCAGAGCAAGCGCAACGGTCCGGTTTTCATGTATTTTTTGTATTTATTTTGCATATTTTTATACTAACCTTGCATATTTCACTCCCCTTTCACCATAGATCAGATAGAATACATACTAGTGACTTTCACTCCCAACCATAGATCAGATCACTTATCAGAAGAGATAGAATACATACATAGTGTTCCCAACTGGCAACTGCTCCTTGCTCCCAAACACAAGCTAATTATAGTTCAATCATTGAGTATGTAATCACTCCGGTTTAGTACTTAAATGTACTCTGTGATAGAGTAGTTACTGCTCAGTTTCCCTAACCTAAGTGATCTGTGGTTGTTTACAAACTTGTTTATTGATTGTAAAATGGTTTATTTTTCCACTGTTAAATAAAAATTACAATGTTTGTTTTAGCTGAAATGAAAGACGTCATTAGAGTGACGCCCGAACACTTTCACCAAAGTCTCACTGATTCTATTACGACTTTACTGAATAGAAAGTTAGCGAATAAGGTAATGCTATAGCCTCTACTTTTTAATAAAAATTCTCATCGATCACAGCAGTTGCTGATGTATGACATGATGAGCAGTCAGCTTTGATCAGTTTCTCATGTGTTCTCTGTGACAATATGGGAGTAGCGATGAGGATGTAGCGATCCCACACTAAATATGTTGAACTTTGCTGGAGTCGGGTTGTATAAGTCGTTTTGCAGTGAAACTTACTGGAATCGTATGGGCCCTCATTACCATGACGCATGGTAGGGATCTCTAATAATGATTATTAGTGCTCACCTTCATTTGTTGAGTGGCAGGCAGTCAAGCCCTTTCCCAGCCAAATATCGTAAGATTCTTCTATTGCTAGTATGAACTCTCAATAAAAATATTAAATGAAACTGTATGTAAGGGCAATAAATATTTTAATATAAATAAATTAATGAATGTCCTTCATTGGGTTTCTAGTAGGTTAAAGAATGTTAAATGTATAAGTAAAAATAATAGTTACTAATATTTTTCCCAAATTGTATACAAAAAGGCTTATGTTTAACTGATCACAAAATATAGCACCAAAAAAATACTTTTGAGCACCAAAATTAGAATACCAATTTATTGAATAACAGCCACCAAAACATACATATTTTATTTTTATACACAAGTTTAAAGGAAGATATTTATCGATCATTATATTTGTTCCCATACAAAAGACAGGGGGAAAAAGTATTATAAATGTATTTCAGGCCGCAATGAACAAGACATTCCATCTTAGTTGTTAGATGTGAGCATATCAAAAAGTGAAGAGAGGGAGATCTAAAAATAATTTTCTTGTGCAGATAACTCTTCAATTAATACAAGAGTGGTACTGGAACTAGTGCATGGAAAGGCAAGGCCTTTGCCATGCATTGATGTCTCCACCTGATCATTGAAATACATCATTAAAATTAAGGATACAGCTACTTTTTTGAATTTTTACTCCATTTTGGGCTAAGCAAGCCCAAAGCAGGTTGATCCCAAGAATTTATTATAATATTTTACACAATATGGGATGAAGCATAATTATTAAAAATTTTCAATATCTAATGCAAGATATATTTTCCCATATATTTGTTTTATGTCTCCCTCATTCTATACTTTTTGTAACATTCTTAATGATCAAAGCCTCATTAGGGTAAATAATTTATGTGATTAGTATTGTTCCAGGTAGTTCTAAATGTAGGCCTTTGTGTATCACTATTTGATATAACAGATATTGGCCACTCATATATTTTCCCAGGTGATGGATCATCACACACAGAAGTCAAATTTAGATATATTGTATTCAGACCTGTAGTAGAAGAGATAATTGTAGGGAAGATCAAATCATGTAGCCATGAAGGTGTGCAAGGTAATTTTGGTTTACTTATATGCATAGTAATAATTTAATAATGTACCTTGATTCTTCTCTGAAGTAGGCAGAAGCAGTTTTAATATTCAATCAAGATTAATAATAGTATTCAATTCAATTCTGTCAAGAATTCAACTAAAATTTTTAAACATGATTATCTTAAAAATGGTATAATAAAGCTAGGATTGCTCATTTCATATAATTTTTATGTAAACTTTATCATATCAAAATATACATTTAATTTAATACATTCTTTTGTAAAATATTGTGACAATTTAATATTTTTTTTGTTAAACAAAGTATTTTGCATGTAACAAAACAGAATCTCAATATGAATGCCAAAGTAAGCCAGCATCGATGATTTGCAATTATGAACATTACAATCTGAAAATTATTGAACTGTGTACAGCTCTGTATGTGTAGTTTTGAATCATTTAGTCAATTACTTGCTGACTTTATTATTTGTTTCAGTTACATTAGGATTTTTTGATGATATTTTAATACCACCAAATGCACTGCAGCATCCATCAAGATTTGATGAGAGTGAACAGGCATGGGTATGGGAATATCCAAAAGAAGATGGAGAAAAGCATGACTTATTCATGGATTCAGGTAACTAACAATTAATGTTTCAACTAATAGCCTCTTAGCAAGTCAGATGTTCCAAGATATTTATATTATTTGGAAAAACTTCATGGACAATTTTCGGTGCGTTTAAGTTAATAATGCTAAAACGGTCATGATTGGTGTTCGGGTTGGCATAGGGTTGAGATGCATTAATTAAATGTAAAAATTGTTAAAACCCCACAGTGAACCGCCACTTTAGACTCACCTCTGAGGCAGGGTCTTTTGATCGTTTTTTGGCAACTCAGGGATCAAATCTCTATCGTAAATCTTATTTTCGTTAAGTTTTAAGCTAATATTGCAGGTATTGAAACATTTTTATGTCATTAATATTAAAATTGATCAACATATTGGACAGCTCTTGTAAACAACATTTTGTATTGTTGGATTTGGGATAAATTGTTTTTGCCATGTTTGCCAACATGAAACTGCCAACAATGCCAATTATTAATCTCGAACACACCTTCTATATCTATAACAAGTATAATATATATATAAACAAGTATAATTGATAATTGTCAATATTAATCATATCATCATCATCATCATATTCATCTATATTATCCTATTAATATACTCCAGGTGAAATTATCAGATTCCGGGTGACTGGTGAAGATTTCCAAGAAAGTTTGCCAAGTGGCCCTCCAGGTGCAGACAGTACCGTTAAGACTATGCCAACAAAAAGCATAGCACCTTACAAAATTATTGGTGGAATCAATGAACCTGGACTGGGATTGCTGGCATGGTGGGAGTCAGCTGAACAACCAGACAGTGATGACAATGTTGAAGAAATAGATGAATAAAATATTTTTATAAGAGTAGTAAGTTTTATTGCAATATTGTCGAAATGCAAAGTTAATGTAGATAATAAGCTACAACCTCGAATTAAAAAAAACACCAAGTAACTTCTATATATTCTATATCACTTTTAAACAGGAGCAAGAACAACCTGCCAGAAGATTCTTGCATATTTTAATGCGTGCCTTTTATCAGGTAATATTGTATTGAATGTTTGGAGTTATATTGCAGATAAATTATATTCCAAAATCTAAATGAATTGGATTACATTAAAAATGTATGTATATGCTTTTGTTTGGCAAGCATATATATTACACAACTAGCTCCGCTCAGCGGTTTTACCCGGCGTGGTGATGACGTATGATGATGAAAGCCTATGTGTTAATACAGGATCTAAACTATCTCAATACCAAATTTCATCGAAATCGGTGTAGCCGTTTGAGCGTAAAGAGGTAACAAACATACACACAAGCTTTCGCCTTTATAATATTAGTAGGATACTGTTGTAAGCTACTTGTCTGTGTTGAACAACAGAAATAAATATATTATGACCCCCCTTCCTCAGTTCCTAAGCATGTTTATCATCAACTGGTGCCTGGCCATATTTAAAAACTTGAACTAAACCTATAATGCTTACTAGCTCTCAAGGCCTGCTGTCAGAATACACTGTGTTTGTTGACTGTTTTCAAAACTTGAATGTGGTGGCTAGCCAGGTACTCTAAAGAACCCTACCATCATGCTGGGAATTTTATAACGGTGTTACCTTCACCGGATGCCGTTTCTGGCAACGGCATGTGCAAACACATAGTGAGTAAACATTATAATATATTATAGGTTTACGTGAATACCGATCGAAACAGCATCCGCCTGTTTGACAGCCGACGATACCACCGCTGAGCCGTCATCGTCGTTTCAAAATACGAAAGTTTGGATGTAGTTTTTTTTTATTTTATTAGTTTCGTTTGGAAAGTATGGAAGTTTGTTACTCAATTACCCCAAAAGGGATGAACTTATCTGTATATAATTTGGCGCCGAGATTATAAGGTTCCCATGGGACATCTGAGATGACGGCAAAACCGTAATCAGCGCGGCTGAAACGGCAGCTAGCTATCTAAATACAAAAATACTAGTATTTCAAATAAAACCATTATTAATTTTGCTACAATACATGTTTATTCTTTTTTTTACTTTTTTCAATGCGAACTCCGAAAATACAACAATATACATAACATAGTATACATTTATCTCAATAATACTTATCAATTGTAACTTGTTACAATTATTATATAGTTATATAGCAGACAATATGATGTACTTACTATCCACAAAAGTAAGGGCTAACATTTTATTACACTGTCAGCAATATATTGATGATCTATAATAAAGTAAAATTATGATTTCATCAATCAATTGCCTAATGACGTATCATAATCTTAATTTAATTCATAAAGTGACTAGTAGTCATAAAAGTTTTTCAAATGTCATGGTCACTAGTTATTACAGAAATTAAAATTATTATCGGGATATTAACCATATGTACTATGACTATGTTCACGAGTGAACTGACTGTTTACTCGTGAACTACGTAAAGTCTACATGACTTCCGATATATCAACCAAAGAAAACAATTACCGAGGATAGTTTTTAAATACTTATCACGCTAGGTCCAGAATGTGAGGTATTGGCTCACAAATATCGCGGTAATAATGTTAATTCTAATAGTCTGGACTGGCTGATTACTAAATGTAAGAACAACAGTCCAAACTCCCTAACAAATGTATTCATAATAAGTAAAAACAAGCACATGCGCAGAATATCTACTAATTTGGAACAAATATGTCCAGACTTAGTATAATTATATATGTGTAAATAATAATTAAATTCATTTATAAAAAATCAATCGTATAGAGATGCAAAAGTAATAAATAGACATTTACAATTACTGACCAACAATAAATTAAAAGAAAAATTATAACAAATCTCACTAAAATTTTCTATGAACTGTTGAATCATCACAATATATAAAAAAACATTTATAAAATCATATAATATTCGACACTCCCTGGGAGGCTTCATGGCTTTTCCGCGCGCTTAAATATATATTATTTCAGGTCTTCCCTGTGGGCTGTAGGGGAAAAGGCAATGTTTGCTAACTGGTGAAACTGATTGTACTATCTTTCACATGATTGCATAAAAATATAGTTCAACAATAAGCATAGCCTACCACTTTGTTGCGCTCACTGGCCTTAGTTGCTGGCTCTAAACAGCGTACTATTCTTAGACTAATGTACCTGCAGCAGGGATAACTAGCGTCACAGTCATAGCATCGCCATCGTACAAACAGCTGAATAACGCACGTACTGTAAATAACTATCATTTATGAGTCATGGACTGCAAGTTCAATTGTTTCACGCTGCTCTACGACTGAGGTAGTGATTCGTGCTTCAGCTACTAAAATCTATAAAAGAATCCCAAAACATACGCAGGTTCAAAATGTATAGACCAAAAAGTTTAAGTTAAATCACTGGAATTTAGATATAAAAAATATTAAGTGCAAGCTTACCATTTCCTTACCGTTAAAATTTGGAAAATTGTAACAATATAATCTATCGACTTCACTTACGACTTAAAACGAGTTTGATCGTTTGTATTTTATTAATTTGATCCCGCCGTTATAAACACTTTTCAGTGATCGCGATTTAGGGTACACTGTATTGCTAAGTTGGTATCAAAATAACTAAAATTTACGTGATTAAATCACGTTTATATTATTTGAAGCACAAAATTCGGCTACTAGTGGAACTTGATTTAAATTGATTAAATCAATTTAAAGTAGTTTAGTTTAAATATATTGTAAACATAAAATATAAGAAATAAAAACATGTATGTACCTGTTGTACATAACATTAACTATACACACACCAACATTAATTAAACATGCCCTCAATATAAACAATAACTTGTTTTGCTATAAAAGGCCCGACATCACATTGAGATCACAGCTGCAAAATATAGTAATAGTTACAAAAAACATCACTCAATATGCATTTCTTGCATATGAAACTTTCACATACATATACAAAAACATATTCAAATAGCATTCTTAATGATATTAGGAATATAATTAACTTGCAGAAGGTTACAATCACATTTTTGAAGGAAAAATTGAAATGACGCTAATGCAATGAACTATAAAACTAGTTTACAGTAGCTTTGCTATGACATAATCAGCCCAATATGTTCCTACTACTGGGACACGGACCTTACTCTCACAGAGAAGTTTTGGCGATAATCCACCAAAGCGGGTTGGCAATCCGTTTTGGTGGATTTAGGCTATGGACTGGCTCAATGTCAGTGTGACTTGGCCTCGTGATTGTTCTAAGAAAAAAATCAAGACCGACGGTTTAACGTGCCCTCCGCAGCACGGAAGCGCTGCCCCTGGCGTTCACCCAGTCAAGGGATGGCACGTTGCTTAACGAAGTTGATCGATTAAGATCAACTGCGTGAGTAAATTCCGCTACGCTTCTATATCCTATACCTTAGCTATGTAGTCTGTGTTATAGCAACGCTGTTACGTTGCTATAACATAGACTACATAGCTAAAGTATGCTATATATGTTAACTACGGATGGTATAGATAGATCAACAGAAGTTAATATTGCTATAGAAATCTAGAAAGCATACTAAGATTTTGCTCAAACTTTACCGGGAGAATTTCAGAAAAACCGAAGGCATATTTTATGCACAGTACAAGATAAAACGCGGGTTATTTCGTACCTGTGCATACATATTTGCTGAGAATTTCCTTTTTTTTATATCCTATACAACCACGATCTCTGTCATCAGTCATCACACATCACATTTTTATATATTATGCCACATTTATGCAATATATAATAAAATAAAAAATTAAATAATATATAATATGCAATAAGTGCAAATATAAAAACCATCTCAATAACCTTCAAACTTTGGATGTGAAGCACCAGAAACTTAGTACCAGTATTCTTATAAAAACCAACTAGCATTTTTTTTTATTGCTATGCATCGATATAGCCTAAACAGTTAGTGCTGCATATTGCAGCAATAAAAAAAACAGCTTCTGTCATAATTTGGACATATACTCGTAGTTTCCTCATGCACTTCTGATTGGGTATGGGAGTGAGTTATCGTGATAGTTAATTTATATTATATGTTACAGAATATATTCTCGTAGTAGTAAATATATACTCTCCTTGTCTGTTATTTGATTATCACTCATATACTTTAAAGCAAGAAGCAAAAAAGAAATCAATAAAGAGTTTAATTATGAAATGAAAAGTTTTTACAAACCTCTAGAGAGCTACAGTAGCTATCAGCATAACCTGTCAAAAGTTTATGTTTATACTATAACACAAAAATAAAGAACCGATTCAGAATCAGACAAGGTATATAATATACTATATGAAATAGTTTTCTAAACACTTTTTCGTATATTGAGTTATATTACCTCGCTTTAAGGGCCATAGACCGGGCTACGTACACACAAGGTACGTATGGGTTAAACAATACCACTAGTGCGTTTAACAATTATCCCCACAAAGTTAAATAAGTATCATACTGCAAATTATATGCGAGTTAACAGAGCATTGAAGTACAAAATGAATATCATTATGGTTTACTTTCACAAACCCATATATATGATGTTTACCTATACTAATATAAAATATTTTACTGGATAAGTTATGGACATAATATTACATACTTATCATAATAATGTAATGGTAACTATTTCTTGCTACTGTAAATGGAATATTTATTACTGCACCCTGAAACTACATCTTGACTTCAAGTAATGACTTGGATGAGATTATGACATGATTTGTGTTAAATGTACAATAATTATAAGCAGACATATAAAATAAACACAACAAATATGGCTTTTGATATGGTTTTTAACTTCATCTACACTTACTACTGCAACTTTCACCTATGAATGGTACGAAACAACAAACTGTAGCATATCAACATTAAACTTAAAACAAATGTTACACGTTTTTTACGAGATAATTCCATCAGACGGGCAAGACTACGGCATATTCTTCTCGCGGATACCAAACATCAGGGTCATTTTTTTTTGCAAAGAATATATTCACTGAACTATTAGAATATGTATGCACGTTGTCGAGATATTATTCAGTAATCCGCTCAAACGCTCTCCATGTAACATTTTAATTTAGTAAAGAAATTGCTAACATGACCCTCTCACTTCAAAACAATTTGTGCACATGTAAAATTTTTAGTTTTGTTCACTAATAATAAATACACTCAATGAGTTTGATGTTTTTCTCATCATATTATGTACAATCCATTCATCCTTACTTGACAATAAAGGTAAACAAACCACTGTCATCCACAAAAATGACGAATCTCCGCAGAAAATCACAATTAAGACACACACAATAGTCCCTGGATATAGTAGAAACATAAATGCTACTATTTACGCACGAATATCAGCAAAATTCATCCTGATTACACTTATTTTCATTGAAATAAGAAAACTACAAAGAATGTCACTCCATTATTTCGATTTAGTCTTTTCCATATTCTATAGAATTTAGTGATGGGAATGATAATTCAAGAATGACCGGATTAAGTGAGCTTTGCGAATGAATGTGTTCATTGATGTGTTAACTTAGTAGGAAATAAAACAAAAATTCAAGAATTTTTTGTCTAGTAAGGAGCAAAAATTGTAATTAAGATAGATCTTAAAGGAAAACATTAATTAGAAAATATTTGTATTTTTTCGCGATGATTATGATTACTGTGCGATCCCATAGATGGTTGCTACCACCAAGGAGGTACAATATGGGATTATTCAAAGGAGGAGAGTTAACAGAGTCTTAAGACTGTTGGCAACGTATCGTAATGCACCCAGTAGGTATAACCGATATCGATGGTGATAGCTTACCATCAGGCGGCCCGTTTGCTCATTTGCTACCTTTTTTTTTTTTTAAATGCTCGTATAAAATCACTAAGCTCACAGCCGTTTTATAGAGGTATGACTTGACCACAACATTCTTGATTTATTTACTATCAACTCTAAAATATTTGAAACTTGCCACTGGCTGAATACACAGATTTGTGGTGCCATGTACATATACTATATTAGAGAAAAAGAAAAATGAGAACCAACACTTTCGAAATGAATGGATTCACATGTCCATTTGAAGGTGCCCCATCCCTAAATCTTGTCTACGGTTGTGTTTGTTTACATTTATTGTCAGGTAAGAATGAACGTACTATGAACTATACATAATAATTACATGGGTAACATTGATAAAAAATATCAATAGTTTTGGGTAAATAGAAATATTTATCAGATTAACGAGCAACCTTGGTAACAACAAAACTTAAACTTGTCAAAACGATATCAGGTTCAGCAAGCCAAGGTGTTTAATTTCCAGCTCAAGGATATATATATATATATATATGATCACGAACCCCTATACTTAAATATTATTTGACATTTTCTTGTTAAAAAAAAAGAAATACAGTCCCATAGAGCAACATATATATTTATGTGTCTTTGATTAAATGTGAACTGTCACTACTTTCAGAAACCTGGGTTTGTGACGACGCGAATGGGTATCTCGCAATTGATTCGTGCTACAGGCACCGTATTGCCGAATTAGTTATATATAAATCTTGGTAACTATAAAAGTATCCTGCTCACCTTACAGCTCGTATAAACATCTTTAAAAAAAACATTATATAAGGTATAATACGAACTGCTTCGTTCCAAGAGCGGGCGCATTACAGGACGTCAGAAGTAGCATAGGTCGGCAGATGTATGGGTTCATTTGAAGATGTAGAGCAACGGAGTGTTGGTGAAGTGATGTGCGTTGTTCAGATGCGCTATGAGACGTCCTTCAAGCAAATGTCGGCCGTACTGTACCCCTTCTTGTTCATCCTTGGCAAGACCAGTGCTGACCAACCATCGCACCAGACACGAACCGCGGAATACGTTGTGATAAGTACGCATACGCCATCTGATGACAAAATCATAAAAATACTGGATTCATTACTTATGCACAGCACGATTATGCGTGTTCGTAACGGCAAAGAAGATGAAGTCAATTTGCAATTGAGCTGAGTGTAAGTACGAGGTAATTTATGCCCCCGCATTTAGATATATCCGATATGAAAACGAATATTGCACGATTTCTATAGAGCCATTCAACATTTTTAATATATGATGCGGTTGGTGTTTATATTAGCCATTTTTTTTTTTTTTTTTTTTTTTCGGCATACGTCCAACAGTGGACGCAGATAGCTGAGGGAAATATATATATATATATATATATATGATGCGGTTGGTGTTTATATTAGCCATTGGAATATTCTAAATATGTATTTATGAATTATTTTCGTTTTGTAATTTCTCAAAAAACAAACACCTATGGTTACGATAAAGTCCAAATTATTATGATACTTATGAATTACAATACTAAAATTAGATCTTTTTGAACTACCCGCATTCGAAAAAACTCTTTAAAAAGTTATATAAAGATGAATTTTAGCTTAAATAATATAAGAGCTTTCTCATTTTTAAGAATTTTAGCTAATTTGTGTGATTCTTAATCACGTAATAGGGCCACTATAGAACAATTATTTGCGACTCAAAACTATAGGTTTATCTTCGTTTGGATCAAAGAAACCGAGCACTTTATTCTACAGCTCGGCAGTGCATGTAAGATAGTCTGGTTACGTGCGTGTGAGTCTTTCATATATTTTTATCATCTACCATAATTTTTATTGACGACTTAAATATTTGTATAATGTGATTATTCATTGATCAAAAGAGATCGATGAACGGGGGATGCGGCTCAATAATAATATTAGTCAATGTCCACATTCTGCTGGACATAAATATTCAAAAGGTCCAGTTGCAAACAGTTTATGTTAGAAGTACATTACATAATTCTAATGTTAGAATGTGTTTATTACAAACCTAGTATCCTTAGCGATGGCTTCCTTGCACCGCTCCAAATGGTGCGTGATGAACTGATCGCATACATGCTTCGTTTCGAAACTCAAGTTTTCAATGGGCGGCAAAACTACTGCATCCTCACCGTGCCTGTGAGATATATACAAAGAATAAGCAAGGCGTATTTAATCTAAACTAGCTGCGCCCCGCGATGTTACCCGCGGTGAAATGGTACGTGGTATTGACGATTTTTGTGTCTTCCCACGGGAGCAGTCTATATTTTCGGGATGAGAATTAGCCCATATATTATTCCAAGGTATAAGCTATCTTTATTCCTAAATATCAAGCAAATGCTTTCTATAAACCCGGCATGAATAAAATGAAATCAATAGCATGTTCGCAAAAATACGAGACGATATAATATGTGTACAAAAACATAAAACTGCACTGTTCAATAAGAGTGTCTTTGTTATGGCCCCAAGACTATATAGTCACCTACCCAAATACATATTAGACTCAGATTGCGTACATATATTCAAGAAAAAACTACACGAATTCCTTATCTATAAAAGATATTATTCATGTAATGAATACTTTAGCGATAAGTTTGCCTGAATCGTTAATTGTATAAAATTAGTTAGTTAGGGAGGCTAAGCCGCATAGTTATTAGGTTTATTATTTCATTATAATTTTAACATGCCTGAAAAGGCAAAACATGGAGAACTTACAACCGTTTTTTACTAACTATTATTGTACCAGTGTTTATGCTAATAAATCAATTTGAATTTGAACAAAATTTGAATTTGATATATATAGACAATATCTCGAATATTAAGAATGAAATATATCATGAGTATTCCAAGAAGTTCAAATATTGATTACTATTTTAATACTAGTATTTAATGACTCCTTAATCTCTCCTAAACAAACGTTAATTATTATTTAGCTAATAGACAGTCACAATTGTAGGTATCTTACCCTTTTTTGTTCTGAAATAGATTTTTATAAAGATGATGAATCAGATCAGATGATCAATGTAAGGTAGTGAATATTTGCTTTTCAAGCAGATATTATAGTATTTATAATTAATAATTTATGTGTGACTTTTTTTAAATAACATGTGAAAATAATTATATTGCGAGTTGCACTTACCATTTTTGTCTGATGTATCTAACAGTGGGTATTAATATTTCATCAGGATCTAGTCCGAAGAGTATCAGCATGATCAAAGCCTGTCCATAGTTAGCAGCGATGTCAAAGAACTCTATTTCAATGAAGACGCCGCTCTCGTCTATTGACATCATACGCCACGTAGTATACGTTATTCCCTGTAATCAATTTAGTAACATTGATGTCAAACTGCCAACTGGTAAAGATGTGGGTATAAACTAATAGTTTTAATGTGTTCATTTTATTTAGTAAAATATTGTCAAAAAATTACAAAGTTCTAAATTTATACCACCGTTCGCACTGTATCAAAAAACATAATTAGTATAACGAACGCAAGCTTATATTTTTTTTAAAAGGAAATCAAATTTAATTATCTTGTCTCACTGGAAAATGGACCTTGCACGAGAACTCTTTGTTCAAGATGGGATTTTCGTGTACAAATATATATAACCGTTTTTGTTCCAAAAAAATAAAGTGGCATTATATAATTACGAATTATAAAAACTAAACTCTTGCACTACTCAAAAACTACAATTGAAAATTTTAATGCGACCACATGAGAAGCTTTCAAATAAAATAAATAACGTCAAACTAGGTTCGGAATAGTACAACAGAATTTCGACTATCGTTGTAAATCAATGTAATGTGTAGCAAATAGTAAGTGACTCACAATAAACATAGTCAAGCTGTAGACAATGATGAGCACGGTATGTTTGAGCAGCTGCCCGCCGCGGCCGCGGGTCTGTTCCGGCGGCAGCAGGCCGAGCTGGTTCGCGGCTCGCTCCAGCTCGTTCAGGTACGAGCACCCGCCCGGCTCTCTGCAACGGTGCTTCTGGGACGGAGGGCATGCACAATCCCTACAAATAAATGAAATAGTTACAAATTTACTCATTACTTTCTTACACAACTCTAAAAAGGGAGTGTTGTTATGTCACTACATCTTCCTTTACATGACAACATTCCCTAATAATGATGTTCTTTACACAGTCATTCGGTACTCCAATCGCAATTATCACAGCTTTTTTTCCCTATCTAATGCTATTTGTCTTTACCGGCATTTACAGCTTCAGCGGGGGGGAGGGGAGCACAGACGGTGCTTAGCCCGGTATTTGTGCGGGCGCAGACGGTGCCCAAAGTGAGGCTAGCATTTATCAGAGCTCTCGATTTCATTGCATTTATTCTACTTTTTCTGCCACACCCAACCTTCACTACATTAGTGTTGGAATTCAAATAAAATAACTACTTAAGCACTATAAAAATGATAGGGCTAAAACTTCTTGTTCTACGTTGTTCTATTATAAAATCTACAACTAACTTGTCAAGATGGGCAATATCTTCAATATCGTGCGAATTCCCGAATTCCTTATCGCAGTTGGGGTCATTGGAGCAGGATCCATTGGCGTTCCGACTCGGAGAGGGTGTGGCTGTTATGGTCCTATAGCACACTGGAATGAAAAATCGTAGTGTTATTTGGTTTATTTGAAAAAAGTGGTAAAAGTTCTAATAATTTGCACCTGTCAACTGCATAACCATAAGCTATCAAACACACGCCATCATGTAAACGAGTAACCAAAATATTTAGAAAAGAATCAACTTATTCCACAGCTTCTCAAAGTAATGCATCATAGGCTTATTTATTATTTGAAAAGATTTCACTAGTCATATTGTAAGCATTTACACAGCTACAATATGCACAACAGGATAGGCTGTGCATATTGTAGCCCCGGTTTTTTTTATACTGACCGTAATCTTCGGTCACAAGGATTTAAGGTTGCATATATCTGCAGTGCAAGTACGGAACTTATCACTATTAATGTGATCGTCAAATTTGACATTTCAAATCGTGAAAACAGGTTCAGTCGATTTTTATCGAATATCACGAGGATCGTAATATCTATGTATCTATTCATCATTTTGAATACATGTAGTGTGTATGTAACACAAGATACACAAAGGATCACAAAAAATAATAAGTGGAAACAATAAGAGAGCAGATTCGTGGCAGGGGGACTGTATTGGGTACTGGTTGAATGAGTTTAGGTTCAGCATTATGCTTACTGTTGTCAGACAATTAGCGATGATTTTCAGCAAAGACTTTACCTTGATTTTGTTTGTACCTACCTAACATTCTTAAATTTTCCCTTGCTTACTTATCCTAATGACACATATACTATAGATTAACTGTGGTTCGGGAACATACGCAATGAAAATAATCAAATAGTGTCTATTAATGCAAAATAGCAGAATATAAGATGAATAAATACCTGGATCCTCTGATAAAGGATAGCAATGAAAAAGAACAACATAACTTATGCAATGCAATAGTAAGATTATACAAAACTGTTCACTAGCTTCATGTTAGTGGCTGTTGTTTGAAGTAAGTATTGAAACTATTTAAGGCCATGCATTCCTTATACAGTAAAGATAAAAACTAACTTAACGATATGTATACGTATAACACCAAGAAATATAAACATCAAAGGTCATGCATCACAGACAGGTAACCTCACAAATAGGGTTATTTCTCATTAATCTTTCACGGAGAAACTTAAGCAGAGGCACAAACGGACCTTCTCGCAAGCTTACATTCGATGATCTTGCCCGATAGGATTATTGGAACGATAGATTACCCACTCTACAGGATTTACACACACATATAATATGTGCCCCGTTTCTTATTGCGAGTTTATCAATTTGTTTCATGTTTATCATTGCACTCTAATTTTCGCTTTTCTTCTTTTCAATAAAAATATTTAAAATCAATAATGAATTCAAACAATAATACTAATAATACGGTTCAAAATCTGAAAAGGGGCAAGAAAGTGTGCGTAGTACAGAGTATCATACATAATAGCAATTGTTCAAGAAGATCGGCTCTGCGTTCAATGTGGCCCCTGCAAATTTAATTCAGAACACCTATTATGGGCAATTGCCAAGATTCACCTAGACGGCTACAACTTTTGTTGTTATTATGTATCAAAAAACATACAACGTTGTCAGCCTAAATCCCAGCCGTGCATTTTTGTTGTGTGGTTAATCTGGATTCACTTAACATCTTTACTATTTGGTCTGCTAACTTGTATATATCTGTGTTTTTTTTGCAATATACATATATAAAATATTATCTTTTATAAATTAATTGATGACGTAATCCATCGTAAAGTGATTGACACTTTCTAAGAGGTAATGTGGACTCCTCGAGTGTGGTGTGTATATAATTATGTACTACACAACAATACAAAATTACTATTGTAAGAGGGAGACTGGTGGACTATTCAGAAATGTAGCGTAACATTAGCTTACCAGTGGTAGAGACAGACTGTGTTTGTGACATCGGATCAGCGTTGTCGACGAGGCTGGTAGTCTCATCGGGCGGGCCACAGGTCGCTATATCCGCCGCTAGAGACGCAAACTGAGCGGTACGGCGGCGGAAACGGATGTACACTATGAGACAACCTGTTGTCACTGTAAGCAAAATATTTTTTAAGAGACAAATTAAAAAAATTGGCAGCTAATTTATAGGGTACAAAGGTACAAGTGCGGGCACACTGGAAGACACTAAAATGGGGGCTGGGTCCACACAGTCGATAATCCAATAGCCATAGTCTCACAGTGTCAGCAACAATACAACTAGACCCCCACCCCTGTTTCTATGTAACTTGGACCAAACTGAAGCTGGCGGTTTGATTCAATAATTGTATTATATTTATCTATGCTAAATGCTAATGTTGAGAGATTTCCAAGAACATGGATCATAGAGCTAGGAAGGCAATTATCAAAAAAATATCTCATAAGCTTATTATGGCATAATCTATTTTAGATGGAGACTTGGGAGGTGCTGTTTCTTATTATAACCAAAAAGCAACTATACAATATTCAATCGATACCTCTTACATTGTCCTGTCCTGACTTACGTTATTGTTACAATAATACCTTTATAATGCTATCACCTTATAGCAATAATAATGTACTCTTTTGGAAAAGACTAGTCCACCCACAATACAGGGTATCTTAGCGTGGAGGCTAGTGATAATAATGACAACTTAAAACTATTGTGAGAAACCTTATTATGTATGTACATAGAGCTTTTACGGATCATAAGTGTCTTTATATTAAGCTAACATTTGATGGACCAATAAACGATTTTTTACTATTACTGTATTTACTGTATGCTTATCAATCCTAACGTATACCAGGATTTTCAAGAAATCCTTTGTTTATTATTAATTTAATTTTGTACGCGGCTGCTGATATTTATTTTTTTAAGATATCTAATATCTATCTTCATTTTCTTCACTCTTTATAATCGAATTGATGTTTTACAGTAGCACAGTTTATGTATAGTTAAAAACTTTTTGATAAAGGGCAGGTGTATTCAGAAATCAGAAAGACTTACCAGTAAGACAGAACACCAATAAGCATAGGCGTATAGCGTCAATGGATTTGATATCCAAGTCACCAGATTCCTTGGTGGCCAATAGGATGATCACCATCACTAGGGGTGCGCCCCAAGCGACGAAACCAAGCACTGGCCACAGGGTCACTACGAAACATGGGCCGCGGCTCTGTAGACCAAATGAGGAAATAAAAAAAACATGTATACAAATATCGGTTAAAATAATAAAAGTCCACATATTTAGAAGTAATCACTGAAGTCATTTTGCTTCAGTTAGTCTGTGTCCCAAAACTTGTACTACTTGTGTAAGTGACGAAGATTATAATTTATTGAATTTTTTTACCCGTGCGAAGCCGGGGCGGACCGCTAGTATTTTATATACTTAATAGAATACATTATACATGTTTTATTGGGTTATTTAGGAAGCGATGATAGCTCAGCGGTGGGAGTGCCAGCCGTCTAATTGACGGATGCTTGTTCGATCTCCACCAACCATGTTCGAGCGCAGTGAAGATAAAACCGTTATCAAGTTCACAGCATAGTGGTAAGGTACTTTCGAGTACTTGCCTGGCTAGCTACTACTCTCAAGTTTTAAAACATGTCACCAAACACATAGTGTGTACAAACAGCAGAGCCTCCTCGAGAGCCAATAAACTTTCTAGGTCTAGCGTGATTACTCCTCGACCAAATCGTCACTGACCATCAAGAGTGAGATACTAGTCAAACGAAAAAATCAAAAAGTTTAAAATCCATAAAAGTATTTAAAAATGTGTTTGTGTAAGTTAGAGAGTGTGTGTAGATGTCTGATATTACATAGTTTCAACAAATCAATTGTGACCATCAATCTCTCGGTCTTAGTATAATTTGTAATCGCATCCTGTTTACAATTGTTGCATATTTGATTCATTTGTTATACAATATTGATCTTGTATCACAATACACATTATTCCTATTTCAGTCAGCAAGATCGGTGTTTTGAAAGCAATATATTTTCTTTGGTCCTTTTTTTAGTTCTTTTAAAATTACAAATATTGTATTTAAGAGTTGTTTAGAGTATGCTTACCTCCAACATGAGAATCCCGACTGACAGCATGGAGGTCCACAGCAGACACGAGAACATGCCGAAGGTGGCGCACGCCTGCTGCAGCGTCGCGCGCCACGAGCTCACTCGGCTCTGCACGGGGCCGCCACATACCACGCTGATTGCTAACACCAGCTAAAATAATGACATATTTGTTTCAAACGTATTTGAAATTTATTTGCTGGTGATCTTAGTTTACAAGAAAAATACGATTGTTTCACTAGCTCCTGCTTGTGACTTTGCAAGTTTGTTATTATCATTTCATTTCTATAGTAGTGTGATTGTGTATGTACATGCCTTCTGCGTCACAAACAATCCAAGTGCGGGGAGCTATGACAATCATAGAGTTAATTATAAACGCGAAAATTTGTATGGATGTAAGGATGTTTGTTACTTTCACGCTCAAACGGCTGTACATATTTGGATGAAATTTGTTATGTAGATACTTCAGGTCCCGGAATAACACACGCTACTTTTCATAATCGTCATCAATCATCACCACGCGGGTATATATATAATGACAAATGGACAATTTAAAATTTGAGAGCAAGAATTAAGAGCTGTGCCTGAAGCAGGAATAACTTGCGTCACAATCACCATATTCCAGTATAAACAATTGAATAACGCATGTATTTTTGCAAACTGTATTTTTTCGATGTCACTGTTTGTACTAGATAAATGACAGTTAGTACTGAGTTCAATTATTTCACACAGCGACACAAATGTGATAGTGATTTCTACTTCCTGCCACATATAAACTCAATCGAAAATGTACAGACAAGTTTAACCAATATATATATGTAACATCATTTTAAATTTCATTAGTAATTTATTTCCCAGATACGGACCTGAGAAACAACCAAGCACAAGGTCAATCGATGCGGCATCCTTTTATATTTTTTAGTGATCATAAACACTGTGATCACCCAGAGTGAAGCCAACACAGATACTATGGACAGATCGAATCCGAATCGCTTCAGCTGATCCGCATAGTCTGCAGTCATTGATATCACTTCAGCGGACAAGAACATCATTGGCGCCGATAAAAATGTGCAAATCACCATCGATGACGCCATCTGAAATAAAGCAATGGAAAAATGATAAGATTGACGTCCTTTCCTACCATAGAAAGTGATTTCTGTTCATAACATTTGAAGTGTAATATTGTTTAACCAACAGGAAACTTTGAGACATGACACTAGGCTATATAAGCTACACATATGCATATCGGTGGCCGGTACCACCACGGTGCCGTGGTGGTACCGGCCTAGAATAGTACTCTCCCATCTCTTCCCGCGGGTGCCGTAGGAGTCGGCTAAGGGATCACGTACCAGGAGGTGGGCAGCAGCGCCTTCTGAGGATTGGAAATCATCCTGCGCTCGCCAACCCGCCTGCCAAGCGTGGCGAGTATTGGCAAATCCCCCTATATGGGGGAGGCATATGTCCAGCAGTGGACGCACATGGCTGAGTGAGAGAGAGAGAGAGAGATATGCATATAGTCGACCTGCTTCTCTCGTAGCTTACTAGGTTTATGTCTGCCTAGATTTTAATATTGATGTGATAGTTTAAACAATATTATATAATATTGTTAGCATTCATATGTGCTCATTAAGTAGTTAAATAGAATAGGTTTTATACACGTTTATATATCTTCTATCTCTATGTTATATTTACATTATTATTGTATATTATCTGTATCAGTGTCAGTGTTGTCCTCTTTTATTAACGAGATAAAGGATTGTACATCCTATTTATAATGCTTTACCTCATCCAAGTATGTTTTTCGGCTATTTAATGTAATGTAGTATAGTTATGCTTCGGTAACGTCACACATCGGAAGGTCAGCGCTGGCTCACAAATAACATATGCTGAAATTTTACTGCTGCATTTTACAGGAAGCGAGAAATAAAAAAGGGACTGTCTCGTTTGATGGTCGTAGGGTCATGATGTTGACTGGCCGGTTGGCGCAGTTGGTAGCACTCTGCCTTCTGAGCCACTGGTCCCGAGTTCGATTCCCGGACAGGTCAAACATTTGTGTGTATGAACATGTCTGTTTGACCTGTGTCTGGGTTTGTGTATGTATATATATCAGTCATCAGGTTACCATAATACAGGCTTCGCCTAGATTGGGATCTGAAGACCTTGTGTAAAAGTTAAAAAAAAAAAAAGTACGGTCACCCTAGAGTGTATTTTCGCATGTAAGTCGCGGTACTGCTCACTTCTTCATAAAAAAATTATGCATAAATGTTGGTAGGCTATTTTTACTAGTGCCTTCCTGACTAGTTCTTACTCTCAAAATTTTAAATCTGTCTTTTTGGTACATTGACGATTGAAAATTGCACTGTAAGACGGGTGTTTTCAGTATTATGACGATTAAACTGATCTTGAGGCAACCACGAACAAAATAATACCAGATAATCTTTGGTCTAACTGCGTTATCAACACGGGTGCGTATTATCTAATAGATAAAAATTATGGGTTCTCCCGAAAAAAGGTCTAATTGATAACAAAAATGTTTTCATCGTCGTCCAACTGTACAAACTACTAATGTGGCTAATGAAATAAGAGTAAACTTCAATCTCACCAAATCGATCTCCAGCTGGTACAAATTGGAGAATACGAATACCGCAGGCGCAGTGGGTATGGTTCCATATAGGAAGGCATATGTAGAGAGCGAAGCTGTCTCGGACTCATTAGCACCCGCATGTAAAACGCTCACACTTGCTCTCATCACCACTGGGAGAATCAACCTGTAATCATTTTAACATAGTGTAATAAATACACAGACTCCTCCGTCCCACTGGGCACTCTGGGCACGTGCGCGGGGCCCAAATCACAAATGATAACCGATATTTATTAAATATGCTCTATTAAAACATACATATTAATGTTGATTTACAAACAGTAATTACTGTCTACAATTACTTACTTGCTTATTTTTGCCTGCGTGAAGTTGATTTACTTTTGTGGATTAAATTATATTATCTATTCATTTAATGTGACTGTAAAGTAATACAAATAAACATTATTTATCTACTTTATTTGCCTATAATAAAAAAGTCCTCTGTCATGGTCATAGGGGCCCCAATATCTTAATATGCCCAGGGCCACCAATAGGTTAAATCGGCTCTGCATATACAGTCGACAAAGAAAAGGGTCCACCAGTTTTTACAAGTTTCTGTGTGATTACGACAGCGATAAGGTTAAACCTATTTAACATTGAAAGAGATGCACGGGAATATCAACCCGTTATTTTACGATCGAAATTGATCTTCAACCATAGGTGTATGGTGGCAGACGATATATTCTCTTTGTATCGAATAAGCATCCCAGAAGCACCATTGTTAAGCGGTCGTAGTATTTTGAATCTAACACAATATTCACGATCCTTTTGCTCTAAATCTTCTAAATAGGCTATGAACCGCGCAAATCAACTTTGATAACTTGCAGAAATGTTCTATTTTGACGAGATAGGGTATTTGTGATCGTTTTGAAAATCTCAAAGGAACCTAACTTCACTATGCAAATATAACCAATTCCTTCGGTCAGTTCATTGCATTGGCGTCATGCTAGGAAGAACTTATGTTCAAATTTTTAAAGGAAAAATTTAGTTACTCGTGGAATTTGTACCCACGACTACCGAATACCGTTTCTGTAGCTTTTCCTATAGTAAGCTATAGTAGAACACCGTTAGCAGTCCAAATTTGTTCCTTTATTATTTCCTTCGTTATTTTTACTGCGGCGCGGTCTCAGTCGCAGCTAGTACCATTAACTCATTGTAAACTAGTTTATAGATTTGATACTTCTGAAACAGTATTTCTATGAACTTTATAAAAGATTGCACTGAGGAAATAATAAATGCGGATGGAATTTGCATTTCCGTTGACCTATAAAGGTCAGACTACAGAATAGGTACTGCAGACTGCAACATAGTGGTAATTAAAAATATTCGTATTATCAACAGCCACTCTGTCGTTATGTTGACTATAGTGACGACACTGCCCATGTGAGAAAAGCAAAAACATGTTGTAGTAAGGGATATAATATTAAATAAAAAAGAATTATATTGTTTACTGCACGATTCAAACGAAATAATATAAAATTGTATAATACAATGTATACATATATATAGGTATAATAGCAACAAGCTCAGAAAATAACAAAAAGAAACATTATTGGCCTTAGTAGCGAGAAAAATGAAAGTATTAGTTTAAATTAACTTACAATTTAACCATGATTAAGACACAGGGTAAGAGTAGTGCGGGACCTCTTAGTCTATGTATCTGTCCGACCATGCGAAGCCCCAGCAAAAATAGAGCAGATGCCGAGAAAGATTGTCCAAATACCTGTTTAAAGAACATAGGATAAAGCTCAATTAAGGCGGATGAGGATATTGCTTTAATATTACACATGACTTCAATTGATAAAAATATCTATAAATTCAAATGAACTGAACCATAGCGTCTATGACATAAGGTTGTGTAATCTTTTTGACATTTACATCGCGTAATCTGAGTCAACATTTAAATAACCTAGCATATATACATAAACAATGAGATATAGATCGCGAAACTTCAAGTTTCCAGCCATAGCGCCACTCTTCACGCTTTTAAATTGATAATTATAATAATTGTGTTTTATTATGCGCCCACTGACGTTAAGCGAATTGCGTCGTTTCACAATATGGAAACAGAGAATACACGTTTAATTCCCGTGTAACTCCAGTGAATATTCCTGGTAGCTTACTCTTTAACTCAGTTTAAATGTCAATCCAATTTTAATCCGAATCAGTTTCAATTTTATTCAATGCCTTGTTGTATTTATATCAAATTCCATCTAACTCGATTTCAATCGTGCGCTAGTGTTGCGTTCAAGAGTATCAATCGATCTAAATTACAATTTACGATCGGAATTGAGTGTTAAGTTCCCGCTGATCAAATTGTCTTCCGACACCCTTAGCCTTTGAAGCCCCATATAACACTACTAAGTATATGTTAAAGCAACAATTAGTATATTTTGACATTGTCCAGCATAATTTGAGGCGACGCGACGGGTCGTAGTAAGAGGACATAATCAATTCTTAAAAGCGAACAATCTAAGTATTTTATACTGTTTCTACGGGTATAACTTGGCACTTACGCGTAGTCGATATCGGCTTCTTCCGGAGGCCTTCACCAGGATCTTGAGTGCGGGGCGTTCGTCGTAACGTCCCGTCTCGACGAACGTCGAACGACGCGTAAGTGCCACGTCATACCCGTAGAAACAGTATAGTGATTATGAACGTAAGTTTGAATGATATTATATTAAAAATATAATCTAAGGTCGGAATGAAGAAACACCGTGTACTTATGTATACACGATTAGATCAAACTATGACTTGGCTGAAACGTCACTCCAACGCAATCTACAGGATTTTACCCAGTTTTGGCTAATACAGTAGCACATTGCGGCTTTACTCACGTGGACTACAATTTTCCCGTTACATCTCCACAATATCTACAGTTTTCCCATAGAAACTATATGGTGTTGGATTGTGGATTTAAAAGTACCCTCCATTATTCCAGAGTGTAAGGAAATTTATACATACACGCAAACTTTTGCCTTTATAACATTATATTAGAATTACACGAGCACTTTACGACCTGTTTCCTGAAAATCTATGGTCTTTGATCGACACACATGCAAAATAAATCTGCCATTTCTCTGTTTGCCCCCGCAAATGATTCGTGGTTATCAAAATGAGCCCATGGGCTCTATTACAAATCGCCGAATGACGAGCATCGTAACTAGCAGTTACGATGCTCGTTAATTATTGTATGGTTTCCTTTTGTTTTTTTCTGTGTTTTTGTGTATTTATTTATGTGGCAATACTGTAGTTGTGAGACAATAAATATAGTTTGATTTGATATAAAGATCACTTTACGAGCAAGTGTGATGAAAAATACATATGTACAAACTACTGTAGAAAGCTTTTATATAACATACCTGTAACAACCCTTCAATATAAATAGATAACTGATGTTGAAAAGCGGCATTTCCAATTATGCCCAAAATAGTCATGAACACAACTGGATTGAAGAGGACTCCCTGGAGGATCTGTCTAATTAGTTTTCCTGTACATATATTAAACTGCTCTTGTGCAGACACTTGTTGAGATTGCTCCCTCTGCTTATTTATCTCCATCAGGATAAATGCCACCGGGTTCAAGATAGAGAGTGATATTGGAGCCATCAAGTACAGATATAGAGCATACTCTGGATGCGTCTTTCCATACAATGCATTAACTGTAAATATAAACATTTTTATTAATGTATACTTGCCAATCGGTTTACGATGGAATTTAATTCCACATTCATGTGTACAACAATATTGTTATTATGGTAGATATGTCGAAGCCAACTAGCTTAATCAGTCGTTCAATTAACAGCTTAGTCTCTTTACTAAACGGCGCCGTTAAACTAGCGGCTTGAATGATATTTAGCCATTTGATTAAACAGCTAGGCAAATGACTTAGATCGATGACGTTTCATTATTTGCCTAGGCCGATGAATAAAGCCCTATAAACGACACAAAAAAGGTCAGGTGACCATGAGTTCAGGACACCGATGGACGGCTAGCGGCTATGGATTATTACTGGATGAGCAAATACGATACTATGACAATTGCAAATGAACATTTTACATAAAACTTAATACAACTTAAAACAAGGCTGTTTATTGAACTAATGATTAACCTGCGACAGATATACCACCTGTGTCCTATACATATGAAGCCTTTTACTTCCACTTTCTTAATCCATGAAATGAATGGAACTTGTGGCCAAAGTCTGTGTTTCCCGATAAGTACAATCTGGAACTTTCAATTCACAGGTGTTGTACGAGAGAGGTAGTCTTGCATGCTATATCTAAGGCCTCATCAAGACTAACAGACAGGTGAGACAATTTCTCAATTATAAAAATATGTCACTATAAATCTAGCGTGTTCAGCTGTCAACCTAATAGATCTAGTGTAATAGTAACTTTGACCACATATTTACTGATGATAAAATGATACTGTGGTGGAACAAACCTACGAAATCTACTACACTAATAAAGGCGAAAGTATGTCGGTAGTTTGTTTGTAACTCCTTCAAGCTGAATCTCGTGAAGGGATGTGCACGAAATTAGCTGAATTTGGTGAAGGGATTTGCAAAAACTGTAGTCCATGCAGTTGAAACCGCAAGGCGCAGACAGTAATAAATATATCAATCATAACGTGTGGCTCTAGCACCCAAATCAGTGAAACTAAGATTTTTAAAAGTTTACACAAGATAATGAATTAATCAAAAACATAGACTCAAAAAAATGTTTAAGGTCAATCTGGTGACCTTTAGTGAACATATTATTAATATGAATAATTTAGTACATTATCATGCTTGAACAAAATCTAGACTTCACATTAGCAAGACTGGAAAAAAAAGGAAATGATCTTAAATAACTCTTTGTCACATCAATTTCCGCCTTTTACATAAAAACCAGTTCTGTTAAAGAGCTAATCATAATTGACATTAAAAAAATTGTAAGCGTTATAAGCTTGTGATTTACCACTGTCTCACCTTAAGTTAAGCAAAGATGTGGTACCTTATAAGATGTAGCATGCAAGCCTACCTATTCACTGAACATAGTAAATTTATGGCACCTCTTGACTGCTGCAAACAATACATAATAAAAAAGGCATATGTCTGTATGGGTATTCTGGAAGCAGTAAAGTACTATCTCAGAAGCATACTAAATCTCCATATCATAAACCCAACCAATTGCCTTTAGCATAATTAATTTAAGGACTATTGAACCATTACTGACTTTTGTTGAGAAAGTGATGAGTTTTTATTTAATAGTTATTGTATAGATTTACTATAGTAAGTCTTGAAATTAGATAATATTAAGTTATTGTAATGTAACAAACCGACTAGGACTCACGTGGTAAACACTGGAAAATTACTCTTGTTACATTACAATTATGGAAGAAACTCGCGATAGTTTTCAGACTCAAATATTAAGTTAGTTATTTCATATAATGATAAGAATGATCTAATTTATATATAAAGTATACTTAGGGGAAAGGTATATTGTATGTAACTACACATATTATGATAGTGTTGATTGTTATTCTGTGGATGTGAGTGTGGAGTCATAGCAAATATATATAAATATATATATATATATTGTAATCTACAAATCGACTAGGACTCACGTGGTAAATACTGGAAAATTGCTTGCAGAATTATGAGATGAGATGATATCATGATCCATGAGATTTTGTGCTCATGTACCGACTTGGACAAGTTATTTCACACTTTTCAGTGTTGAAGTCGGATCCATTTTTTGGTAATTTTGGTAATTGAGTTTTCTACCTCCTCAAGCAACCACTGATTTATTGACATGCTTCATAATGCAATGCTATCAGCAGTCCTCAATGTTTACCCGGAGAATGGAATGCCACAATTGTACTTTGTTGAAGATAATTGTTCAATTCATGATGCGAGGATCGTAAGAGCCTGGTTTCGTTCACACACTGACTTAAGGGTAAATCTGTGGCCTTCAAGATCACCGGATCTAAGCCCGATAGAAAATCTTTGGGGACTTATGGTCCAAAGATGGTCACATAAAAATGAAAGAACCAAACAAGCTCTCATTAATCACTGTCATTCTATTTGGCAGGCAATACAGGTACCCTATATTTGCATTTCGGTCATAGAAGCCGATGAACACCCATTTCTAATTTTTCCTACCTCTTCTAAATTTGACCATATGATTATGTGTAAGTTTTTTTTACAGTAAGTATTTTAATATATAGTGTAACAATTTAATGAGAGGATACATCTATTTTTAGCTTTCTTTCTGACAATATAATAAACACTAATCCTGAAATAAACTGCTTTATTAGACACATATTTTAATTACAAGTTTACATACTTTGAGAATTCCAACAGGTGGAATCACATTGTATCAGAAATTTACAATTTTATGTAACTTTTAGTTTATAATGGTTTGGTTGGTTGATTAGTTTTTTTTTTTTTTTTTTTTTTATATATTATAAGTTTGCGTTTGACAACTGTCTCACCTGATGTTAAGTGCAGTTTCATCAAGTGTAAACTAAGAATAGCTGTCACAAAACAAACAATAGTCATCCTAATCAATAATCGGATAATAGTAGTTGTCAGATTGATCTGCAAGCAAAAGTAATCTTTATCACCTATGAATCTGCAAACAGCATTGAAGCTTAGGGTGGTACGCCACTTTCTTGGCCAATCATACAATCAGGATAAATGATTTCCACTAAAATTGCATTCACTTTGCATTAACATTGCATCCACATGGAAGAGATGAGCCATACATGTAGGCGCATTTAAGAATCACCTGTTGATACATTTTTAAGTACTTGAAGTACTTGTAATGGCTCATCCATATAGATTCTCCATGGGATACTTCCTCATACTGAAACTAAATATTTCCAGGTTGAAGTTGTCCATATACAAGTGCATCTGTAACTTATTTCATAAAATCTTAAGCCGTGCATATAAAACAATTCTAAACTTACTTATAGGATATCCCAGAGCGAAGTCATTGCTTTGAGTACAAAATATAGCAAAAATACCAGCTCTTCCCAAGTTCACAGGCTTCGACACTAGAATAGTGACTATCAGAACACTAAAGAATATTGACCCTTTAGCTAGAAGTATAGACAATAAGAACATCCAGTTTACAGTAGAGAAGTCCAGTTTGGCGAGTGATAAAAATATAAGAGATGGTAATGCAAATGTACCAACATATGTAGCTATACCCTTTGATTCACTTGACGTGACTACATTGAGACGACCTGCAATGTACCTGGAAAATATATAAAGCTATATAATATAAATTAATATTATAATCTTAAAGGCCGGTCTCCTTTTCATGTATTGTAATAGTCATAGGGAACGATTTATGAAAAGTAGGCATACAAGGTTTCTTTAGCTCTTTTTTTAAAATTGTCTCTATGTAGGGGAATAAATACATTTTCCGAATATTCAAATGTTGTTAGAAAAGAACATACCCGCATAAAATTATAGTAAAGCACTGAAACAGCGCTGGATAAATATTATCTGCTGCAGCATCACCAACACTAATTTTTACTTCTTCCATATTGTCCACAATTATTTTATCAAAGCTAGTTCATATAATCCATTATATTCGATTCAACTTTAAATTCAATAGATATAAATATTTCACTTCATTACTTATGAATTTATGATATGCATAATATGCATCATCGTAGTGATACAAGCAAGCAAAGAGATCAAAGAGATTACAATACTACGCAAGCAAGTGTGATGTTCACCACTACACACGTAATATTAATTTATTTCTCTTTGCAAATTTTGATGCGATGTTTCGATAGTCCTGTGCAAAGAGTACTTTAAATATATATGGTCCTGTGTCAATTCATGCTAATATTACATTCTCTATGGTGTCAATCATACAGATAGAATACTGCTGGTGTCAATCACGATCGATCGATGACCCATACACGAGTGATTCGATCATCGAATCCATCATAGATTCAATCATTTCGTGACCCGTCGATCGTTGAGTCGGTCGATGCGATAGTACACTGTTCGCGTCGTGATCGTACTCTATCTAATCGATACAAACGAACGAGATGGGTAAATAAGGCGCCCGCGCGCGGCCTCTGTTTGGCGGTGGAAATCTTTCTAGAATATGTGAATTTGATAACAAACTCTGCGACACGAGCTTTTAGTATATTAGTTGAACGTGTATGTTGCCAAATATAATATGAAATAATTATACCTAGTATATGCCAATCTGGGCTACTACTGAACATCAGCGCAACAGTTATCCGTCTTTGGTTAACTTTACTATCTTAAATATCATCCTACATTTATAAAATTAATTGACTTATCAACACTGCTGTAATCACTATCTACTTCTACTAGGTAGACATAGACATAGACACACATTTATTTGTAGCATTGACACACATACAGTTACAATGTACTAACAATAAGAACATACAAGGGAAATTAAAATTAAAATAATATCGTTCATCATTTGAAGAGTCTAAGATGTGAAGTATACATATACATAATATGAATGAAAAATGGAATGTATATATTTGTGTGCCACAGCAACAAACAGGATCTGGGCTCAGCATATTGCCTAACCACATCAAAATAATGTAGCTGAGCGCTGATATTCTGCCGAGACCTACAGCCAATAGACGCTGTGAAAACATAATTATGGTTGTGAGTATACTAGTGTACTTTTGTTTTATTTTTAGTGTGGGTATAATATAATTCATAAGTAAATAGAACAGTAGTTTTAAAATTTATTAAAATTAAGATGCTTTTATTTAGTGTGGAATACAGAATTGCTGTTAATAATATCTAGCACACGAAGGGTGTGCTAAACCTGTTCGAACCAGACAACCCAGTCGTTTGGTTTTCCATTAAAAACGATTTGTATCGAATTTTAAAGGTAGTTTTAGATTTCAATCGTGTGGCAAAGTTAACAAAATCATATTCATGGACAATCCATCTACGCCTCGTGCATTAGTTTTATTTGACATAAGAATCTTGGCAATATCATGATCATTTACGGTTAGTAGAGAAAACGTATCGTCATTATGTTTGTGAAACTCAAAATAGGTCATGGTAGATATAGGAACTGTATCAGTTCCAGGGATATTTAAAAAGGAGTCATTTATAATGTCAGGTTGGTCAAAATGGTCTGGTAAGCAGTGATCATTTTTAGGGGGTAAAACATCTTCCTTTAGATTTTTCCAAATTTTTTTTTCATTTTGAAATTCTGAGTTATTGCGAAAGTCATATTAAGCTGGAGTTTCATTATAAACATTTTGAGAGACAAATGATTTTAAATCTTTGTAGTGTTTTCGACGACTATCTAACCTTGTACAAATATATTAAAAAAACTAAAGAAAGAGTACCACAAAAGAGAATTAGAAAAGAATAAAAATAATATTAAGAAAACTTGGCAATCAATTAGAGACATAACATACAGGAGAAAAGAAAATGTAAGCAATGAAATCCTATTAAATATTAAACCCAACCCTCAAGAATCTATTAACTACGCCAACGACTATTTTGCCAATGTAGGGAAAGCACTAGCAAGAAAAATTGATATTGACATTAAAAATGACTCCACATTATCTCAACCGGTCCAATTAGTCTTTCAATGTTCAGCACAATCAAATTCAATAGTTCTACTTCAAACTGACTCCTATGAAGTGAATGGCCTCATTAAAGGCTTGAAAAATAATTGTGCAGTGGGATATGATGGTATATCAAACACAATACTGAAAGAATCAGCAACAATAATAATACCAATTATTACATATATATGCAACCTCTGTTTATCCTCTGGTACATTCCCAAATATATTTAAAACATCCATTGTAACGCCAATTTATAAAAGTGGAAGCAGAGGCAGTGTCGAAAATTGTAGACCTATTTCCATTCTTCCATCCATTTCAAAAATCTTAGAAAAAATAATAAATAGACGCTTAAAACTGTATCTAGAAAAATTTAATATAACTTCACCTTCCCAATACGGCTTCAGAACAGGACGGTCTACAGAAACTGCGGTAACAACCTTGACTAATCAAATAGTTAGTGAGTTGGACAAACATAAAAAGGTGGTGGGCGTATTTTTAGACCTTGCCAAGGCGTTCGACACTGTCTCTGTGCCCAAACTAATAAGTAAGTTGGAATGTGTAGGATTAAGAGGTGATACTTTGCGTCTATTGGAGGATTATTTAAACGGGAGAACTACAATTGGAAATATGACATCTGATGAAAAGCCTATAACGTTTGGCGTCCCACAAGGGAGCGTATTGGGAACCACTTTGTTCTCAATATATATAAACGATTTATGTAATCTCGACTTGAAGCATGGAAAAGTTTTTGCTTATGCTGACGATACTGCTGTAATCTTTGAGGGTAAAAACTGGGATGAGTCCCGGTCTCGTGCAGAAGACGGCCTAAAAATAGTTACAAGCTGGTTTAAACACCATTCTCTTTCTCTTAATACTACTAAAACTAAGTTTATGGCTTTTACATACGAACGCAGGATAAACAATCCTTCCTCCTGCAAGTGCGCAAAATTAGAACGTGTTAATTGTATAAAGTACTTAGGAATATATATAGACCGTAGAATGAGTTGGCGTCCTCAGAGATAAACTTAACTCCAAGATAAACTTAGTGGTAGAGTGAGAAAGCTAATTTTCATTTTTAAACATTTACGTGAAGTGGCTGATAGACCCTTAATTTTAAATGTCTATAATGTGCTCTGTAACTCGATACTCTCTTACTGCAATACATGCTGGGGTGGAGCATGTCCAACGTATATGCTGACATTGGAACGTGCTCAACGTGCTGTACTTAAGGTCGCTACGTTCAAAACTCGCATGTTTCCAACCGATAAATTATACCATGATTGTGATGTTCTAACAGTTCGCCAATTATTTATTATGAATCGTCTTTTGACTAAGCAAAAGCAATCAACTATACACACACACACACACACACACACACACACACACCCACACACACCCACACACACACACACACACACACACACACACACACACGAATATATATAATTACAAATACAGATAGAATGTAAATAATGATAATGTATACGTAATATAGGATATTGTGTCTCAAAAGGAAACAGATGTCCACGACACAAGATTTATTCTTAGTATGGGCTCTGAACGCCAATGTTATTGTATTTATTATTACTATTATTATATTATCATTAGTGAAGCATGTAATTTACTGTTTAACAATAAAACATGATTATTATTACTTACTTTCATGGCATTTTTCATGAGCTTCATTGCGACATTTCATCATGATCTTTATAGTATCAGTAACTAAGGTACTCCTTCCCTAGACTGGAGTAAAAGATCTAAGATCGATTAAACGGCTAAATAACCCACCCGTGAGCCAATAATCATCACCGTAAGTAGGGCATACAATTGATATGGTTATCGTGAAATGATCGATCGATCGATACAACATATCGATTGACCAGCTACTGAGCCGATGTGTAATGAAGAACTGCGACCCAGGCGTGTTCGAGATGGGCAAATGAAGTTTTTAGCCGTGTAGAACTGAACAAGCGTTCGACTTGGGAATGTGACATTTGTGGCAAAAACTATCTTTCTCAAATCGAACCACGCATACACGAGAGCTGTCAAGTACGACGATTCTTTTGAATATTCATGACTTAAATATGTTTCAATACCTAAAATATTAGCTTAAATCATAACGACAATTACATCACAACATGTATGTCATGGAAATAGAAAAAAAACATTACACTGGCGTATTTTTTCAAGTTTGTTTATCTACTCACATAAGATGTAGCTGTCAATCTTTGAGCTGTCAAACAACGCTCACAAAAGATCCAGCCTCGGAGGTGGGTCAAAAGTTGCAGATAACGGTAGCGTTTTTAACACTTTTCGTGCATATCGAACGTTGAACGAAAACAGCTCAAAACGGCCACCTTTGCCAAAACGAACGCGGAATGTGAGCGTTTTGGGAGTTTTTAATTGTTCCCTAGCCCATCTCGAACGCACGGTCAGTAGATATAAATCTAGACATTATAGTTATATACTCACTGGAGTGTAAAGCACTGAGTATTTTGGGTATAAAGTACATAGAAGTAATATGTACACATATTATTTCTATGGTTCAAACCGTTCACCCAAAGGAGCCAGGGGCCTTACTATCAGCTTTGTAAAATCCATGCAGGTTCCGAGCACTCCTAAAAGCTGGCTAGCCAGGTTGTACAACTGCTCGGAACTTGAATGGATTTCACAAATCTGATAGTAAGGCCCCTGGCCCGTATACGCGGAAAACTAAACATTTAAAAATTTTTCATTGGATAACCACACGTATCCATGATAAAGAAAACGACATTATATTTTATTGTCTATGGCTTAGTACGAGCATTTTCCGTTTCCGTTTGCTTTTCGCTTTGTTGGCTACTGTCGGCCATTTTGCTTGGCAGCCATTACCGTTTTGTTCGTTCACTGGGTGTGTAACAGGGTCGCTCGTGAATGAAAAATCAACAAAATTATTAAATTCTCTCAACGAGAGGTAAGTGTTTATTCTTTCCATAAATTACGTGTTGTACATGTGACTTTATAATATTAATAGGCATTGTTATGTCCTAGATTCAAACAAGATTACGACGACAATTCACAGGCTCGTAAAAGCACATTTTGAATATGCAGTACAACGGGTTTCACAACCAACATCCCATGTAAGTCTCGTTATTTACAAATTCCTTATGATCGTTATTACATTACGCTTTCATTGTTGTATGGCACGTCATCGATATATGGAAGATATTTCATGCCACTCGCTATTTTTTACTTTCATACAATAGCCGCCATTTTGTGAACTGCATTCTCAGCTGAGCGCTTGAGCGTAACCTACATCGAAAAATCAATAGTCCATGCGCTGATAGCAAATTGCGCAGTATCTTGCTAGCTGTCTGTTATTTTACATTATTTCTGTATAAGATTAAGTATACAATTTCTGCCGTACGAGCCTCGAACTTAAGTGTTGGATAAACATGTTAGCAATAAACGCGTTTCAGACCTGAAAAATTGATCTCTAGAAATTTAAGAAATTAGCTCAACAAATGCTAGAAATAATTGGTTAGAACTGAGATATTAACATGTCCTGCATATGTGCTTACATTTTTTAAATTTACTATCCTGGCTTTGACTAGCCACTTTTCACGGTACCTAGTGTTTTGCAGGTTCACTCAAACTAAAATTTTTTTTTTTTTGGTTAAATACTATAAAAATATTCATTAGTATAACCACCTAAATTTAATTGTTGACATTTGTGAGGTTTTGGAACCGGCACAATAACATCGGACAGTTTTATTATATTCTTCTTTATCTCAGCAATTAGACATCCACTGCTGGACATGTGCCTCCCCCATATAGGGGGATTTGCCAATTCTCGCCACGCTTGGCAGGCGGGTTGGCGAGCGCAGTATGATTTCCGACCCTCAGAAGGCGCTGCTGCTTACCTTCTGGTACGTGATCCCTTAGCCGACGCTTACGGCACCCATGGGATTTGATGGGGGAGTACTATTCTAAGCCGGTATCACCATGGCACTTAACTCTATTACCCTGGAAAAATCAGAGTAAAAATTATCTCTACTTGACATTGACATGATTCCCTTAAATTGAATCAACACCCATTGCTTGACAAACATTAAAGCATTTTGGAATGCTTCCTAAGACTGGCATCCTAACCGGCATACCTAAGGCATCTGTCACTGTTTTGATTACCAATATGAATATTACTGTAAACAGAAGAGAACCTTTGTATTTTATACAGGGTTCCATAGTTTGGGTGATCTGAAGAATTACCTGCATTATTTCCATTTAACAAATAATATCATATATGTTAGTGAATTAATTAGCTAATTATTGTAACTTTTAACTAACAACAATTATTCTGTATTTCAAATATTAAGTCAAAATCTGTTAATTAAAGGGACCATTCATATTTAGTCAAAACTGATAGTTGTAAGAACCGGCGATGTTTTCGAGAAACTAAATATTTTTTTGATGAAGTGTAGGTACATATAAATGCATAGGTAAAATATATTCATGTTATATTTCGATAACGAACTGTCTGAAGAGATATAAAGAAGCTGGGCCTTGGCTCAGCAGCATGCACTTGTTTTGTTTCTAAGAATTATAAAAGATCCTAAAATGTCAATTTAACCAGTATGTTGTTCTAAATGATGACAAACATGTTTAGCTGTATTTTCACTTATACAAAATTATAGATGTAAAACAATTCCAGTACATGAAAAAGTAACTGATAGGTGTAGTAACTTCTCTAAGATGATTTATACAATAACTGGAGAACATTCATCTTTGTGTATTATTTGTATACTCATAATATTTGTTGTGATAACATCAGCATGCTACAGAGATCTTTGCTACACTTAAAAGTATAAATTTGATTATATGGAGTGTTAAATTTTTTTTATTATGTTTTGCTGTATGTTTTGGTTCTGTGTTTTTCATCCCCTTACATCAACATGAACCACAATAAAAACTTAGCACTAAGCTTCCAGTTAGTTATAATTTTGATGTGTTTCACTATTTAATGTTATATTTATTTCATTGCATATGTAATCATTTATTATACATTTACATTTTGCAGGCCCAGACCAGACCGGAATGAACAATACGGTAAAATTCCCTATTTCAATGGGATGCCAGATTTCGGGGGCCCAAAGAACTTTGGCCCTAGACCCATGGGCAACAAACCTTTCCGACCAAGAAATGATTTCAATGGAATGAGGAATGACTTCAAAAATGGCAACCAGGGTGATTTTGGTGGACCAAGGGAAGGCAGGCCTAGAAACAGCTATGACAATCAACCTCAAAAGAAAAATGAGTACAGTGGAGACAATGCTGCTAACATGCAGTTTTACAACTCCAAGGGTGATTTTGGAGGCCCAAAACAAAATTTCCAAAAGAATAACTTTGCTCCCAAACCCTTCAACAACCCAAATGGACAACAGAGTTTTGTCCCCAAGAAAATATACAACCCTAATGGCCCACAACAAACCATGGATTTTAAGGGTCGTAAATTACAGAGCATGAAGGCCAAACACCCTGGAGATAGCTTGATTAAACCCATATGGGATATTGGTAACCTTGACCCCATTCAAAAAGATTTCTACAAGCCTCATCCTGATGTTGACAGCCGCACAGATGAAGAAGTAGAAATGTTTCGTGCAGCTAAGGAGATTTCTGTTACTGGTAATAATGTTCCCCGACCCAATCAGGTGTTTGATGAAGGTAACTTCCCTGATCATGTCATGACCACAATCAAAGAACAAGGGTGGATAGAGCCAACAGGTATTCAAGCTCAGGGATGGCCTATTGCTTTGTCTGGCCGAGATATGGTTGGTATTGCATCAACTGGATCAGGTAAAACCCTTGCTTACATGCTCCCTGCAGCTGTTCACATTGTTCATCAACCTAGGATTCAGAGAGGGGATGGGCCGATTGCTCTGATCCTTGCTCCTACAAGAGAGTTGGCACAGCAGATTCAAACTGTTGCTCAAGCATACAGTGCCCATGGCTCAATCAGAAACACATGTTTATTTGGTGGCTCTCCTAAAGGCCCACAGGCCAGGGATTTGGAAAGGGGTGTGGAGATTGTCATTGCTACACCGGGTAGATTGATTGACTTCCTAGAACGAGGTACTACCAACCTGCGCAGATGCACATATTTAGTGTTAGATGAAGCAGACAGGATGTTGGACATGGGCTTTGAGCCTCAGATTCGGAAGATAATTGAACAAATTCGGCCAGACCGCCAAGTGCTGATGTGGTCTGCAACGTGGCCTAAAGAAATACAGGCTTTGGCAGAAGATTTTCTGACCGATTACATTAAGGTCAATATTGGTTCGCTCAACTTGTCTGCTAACAACAATATCAAGCAAATTATTGAGGTTTGTGAAGAACATGAGAAGGAAGCAAAGCTAACCAACTTGTTAAAGGAGATTGCATCAGAAAGGGACAATAAAGTTATTGTATTTGTTGAGACTAAGAAAAAGGTAATAATTTATATTTCAATTTTTTATAATGTGTCTGATCACTATTTCATTTCATGATTAGTGTAGTGAATGTTGACAGGTACTGAAAGACAAATGTCTAAATATGGTGGCAGATTTTAAAACTTTTGGGCCAATACAACTTGTACATAAGTTCTGTTTTATAATTTTTAAATTGTAATTAAAGACTAATTCTGTCAATGGTTATACAGGTCGACGATATTGCGCGCGCTGTACGTCGTATGGGACACAAAGCTCTCGCGATTCATGGCGACAAGTCTCAGCCGGAGCGTGACGCTGTGCTTACCGAATTCAGAAATGGTGCCACTACTATTTTGATTGCCACCGATGTCGCCGCCCGAGGCCTTGATGTTGAAGATGTCAAATTTGTTGTGAACTTTGACTACCCTAATTCTTCTGAAGACTACATACACAGGATTGGTAAGTAGTCAATGCATTCTTTATGAACTTAAACCATATTTTCAACTCTAGCTATTACTAATTAATATTTGTTTAGGTCGTACTGGTCGCTGCCAGCAATCTGGAACAGCTTACACATACTTCACCAGTGGCGATGGCAGACAAGCTAGGGGCCTTGTAGCTGTGCTTCGTGAAACTGGACAGAATCCTCCCAACAAACTAAGCGACATGGCTCGTAACAACAATAATAACACGGGTAATTTTAGTTATAACAAGGTATTATGCCTATTGTAAAATTAATTAATATTGTGATTAATGGGCCTAAAAATAACTTTTTTTAAAAGGTCGCAACCGCTGGCAACAACGCAAAGAAAACAATAATAGCAATGGCAGTAACAGTGGATCCAGCTCTCCCCGTCAGACTAGTAACCAGTGGAATAATAAGATGGCAAACTTGAGTCTTGAAGATAATACCAACACTTATCAAAACCGTGGTCCTAACCAACCACCCCGTTTTAACAACCAGAACCAGGGTAACCAGGGATACAGACCCAATACCTATCAGAAGACTTTACCATTCCCAAGCCCTAATGTTTTTGAGTCCATAGGAAGTTACCAGGGTGGATACAATGGAGGATACCAAAATAACTATAATGGCCAGAATGGTTATGCACAACGCCCCTACAACAGTATGTACCTTTATATATCACAATGTCGTATAATAAGCATTAGATCTAAGATTGAAATTTTAAGTGTATATTGTTGTGCACTTTATAAATTAATAAATTCATGTATTATTTTTCAGATTCCCGCAACATGGGTCAGCAATACCGTAATAACAACTCTGCTGGCAACAAGCCAAGTGGATCTGGCTCATCATATGGATCACCACCACCTCATTTTGCAACTCCTACTCATTACCAGATGCATCCCCAGGATATGCTCGGTAGGTGGAGGATTGATGGAAATAAACAAAACGAAATTTAGTGATGTTTGAGACAATTGAAGTTGCAAGTCATGGGATGTTAAACACAGATGTGATCATCCCCAACATGGAATCATCTTACTACATATTTAACTTATATTAATGACTCAGTGTGCCATTTTAAAACATCAGTATCTTACTGAGTTTTGGTGTTCTCCCTGACAGGATTGAATATCCATGTACAGTACTCAGAAATATACACAAGAATTAAAGAATTACTTGTATTATAGTAATTAAAATTTGTGTCGGCCATATGTATATACAATACAATATACAAATTATTAATTAATAGTATTTTACCTTTTTGCTTGTACATACTAGGTTATTCTAGTTGCAATTGCTAAAAATCCATGTTGATAGCTGTGAGATTTTAAAACGGGCTACAATTCCGCTTCAGTTAAATATTTAATTTGGAACTGATAAATTGCAATTTCAAAACAACATCTAATATGATACTCATATTTCTTTGCAAAAAGTGTTTGGTTTAGTTGTGTAGATTAGAGATTTGCTATAGTAAAGTGCAAAGTTTCCTTCTATATGTATTTTCTATAAACGAACAATAAATAAAAAATGTGATTTAGAACCAGTTCAATACCTTAGCCTTAGCTTTCATTGCCTTGCAATCATCAACATATGTTTTGTCATATTTTTTTTTATAATACTTTTTATTCATTTCAATACAAAACATTCCTTAACTTAATTGAACTCCTTATTGGTTCAATTCACAAAATAGTCGTCATTATTGTAATTATATTAAAACTACAAAGGAACACTTATTGTTAGTAGCTATACTAAGATTCCCTGGGTTACAGCTACTAAGGATTCCAAAACAGAACTATATGTTTCACAAGTTAAAATGATGGGTCAAAATATGTAGTTTCAGTCTGTTTAGTGATTATTTTAGACACTGAGTTAGTTTAACACAATCTTATGTTAACAGGTGGCAAGTTCTATGGTGGTGGAGTGGGTGGTGGTGGACCGTGTGCTTACCAAGCTGCTGTGGGCGGAGGTGTACCCTACCCACACATGCCTCCCGGACCTCTGCTTTATGCGGCACCAGTACAGCAATAAGTTGTGCCCATCAACACATCAAGCACGTTAATTAAAAATATATGCATATTCCAAATATAAATGTTGACTTAGGTAAGAATCTTACATTGTTCACTATTTAATGGTTCTCTTAATACCTACTCTCATGATTGGTGTGAGCCCTATCATTGTCTTTCATTAATATAAGAGTGTTCAAATTTATATTATTTGTATGATTGAATAGGATTTTCGTTTCTCTATGGTTTATTTCTATTGTTTTCATTAGAATAACTTGCTAGATCTGATTGGAAGCTTACAAAAATACTTTTAAATTATGTTAGCAACTCATTGTAATTTGATATCTATTAATTTGAAGATTACATTGAGTCTTATTAAAGGTATAGCTTGCACTGCTCTGAAACTATTTTGTGAATTCTCTTTCAGATCCATTTTATTTATGAATATTGTGCGTTAGGTTTTTAAGATATTAATTTTATTATATATTGGTCAAAAGTCCCCTGTATGTGCTAATGTGCACATTGGTAATTGTCAATTACGTACACATTTGTGAACAGTACTATGTTAAATTCCTAAATTTGCAACCATGGCCAATATGTAATAAAATTGTTTTAAATAAGATTTGTGGAACTTTTGAAGAACCTGGATTCCACAGTTAGGTTAAATCAATATAATTGTTAGAGTAGTTCGGTGTCGGTACCCTCCTGTGTATTCTTGGGTGCCTTTCGTTTTCTTTAAAATGTCTGTATAATGTACGAAATGCACGAAACATATAGAAGATGAGTGACATTTTAGGGGATGGAAATTAATGTCAGAATTTTATAATAAATTATTTTAATGTTAAAGTTTAATATCCAGTGGAATATTGGGACTTCTTAGTATTAGAAATATAAAACGCGTTAATCGCTTTTGATATCTCATGATAACAATCTGTATTGCCAGATAAAAATGTGAATATTTTTCTTAGTGATGTCAATGACATTTCAAGTCGCTGATTTCAATGTTATTTTTTTATATTAAAGATTAGATCTTATTATAATTAACCTTGAACATAAATGCCTAGAGGTATTAGTCGGCGTCTAAATGGCACTAGGACGAGTTAGGCTTCAAACTGTAACTCATTTACCATTCTCAAGATGGGGGGATGTATATAACATGCATTTAAAGTAGGGACACTAGTATTTTGAACATGATAAATAACTAATTAAACATGAAAGATTACTTTTGTAGCAATATAAGTGGTTTATCATTTGTTAACTTTTGTATGAAATGATTATTTCTAATAATTAGTCTGGTTGACAATAGTTTCTTTGTACGTACGGGCTTAGAAGGCGTATAAATAAGGAATCGCGATCGGTACAAATTATTCTGAGCTAGTATAATTTGTTGTTCAGATACCCGTTACAGTCCAAAGATTTGGGAAAACCTGTGATATACCATTACTATAATAGCCTGTCATTTTTTTGGTCAATTGTTAATACATAAGTGCACAACCTGTATGTAACAAAGGCAGTGTTTTATTAGACAAAAAAATATATTTTTTGACTATTTGAACGAATATCTTGTGCATTCGTGACAACAAAGCTTGCCAGATGTTCACAGATATATAATAGTTGTAAGGTTTAATAATTTATTGTTATTCAATTTAGTTTTCAGTTAACTGTTAGGTGACAAAATTGAACCAGTATAAAGTGACGTACAAGTTATTATCTTTATAACAATAATCCCGTTTTATAGAGCAGTAATATTATAGCAACGGGTCTATTAAAAACGAATATAAGGGGTGAACAACGTGTTTGTGAGTCTCGCGTGATTTATACTCATCAAAATGCGAGATTTGCTTTGTTATTTATGTACATTATAAGAGAAAGACTGCCGTGAAAGGATGTGTATAGGTATGTGCTAACTTATCTCAAAGATGAGTATATCCTGATTGAAGCTAGCCTATCCACGGATCGAAGTTAGGTTTGCGATATATTGAGAAGTTGGGATCGTCTGATTGAGGAAAGCACGGGCGCGATGCGGCATCCGCAAATGGCGTGTCGTCTGTCGAGTATGATCGCGAGTCGCAGGTAGCTCCTGCATATTATATGTACAAAGTACTGCACCCACCTCTACTAAACAACTGTGATAATAACACTAAGTAGCGTAGCAGGCGATTTAAATACTAGTTACGTCCATGAGAAGGGATGACATCATATCTGACATATTGTATTGTGATAATAATATCAAAACGTGGTGTACAACTGCGTTTTGTCAAAAATGTTTTCTCTAAACAAGACTGATTATTTCTTATTGAATTAATATTTTATACATGTTCCACTTTGACTGAATGAATTAAGATGCCTGTATTTATATTGATAGGATTTATTCTCTCTGCTGTGTTTTATCAAAAAGAAATTGTCACTATGTTGGATATGTGTCAAAACGCCTTTCTATGCGGTCACCAAAATGATATTCTTATTTGTTTTTATTCATTGGTTTCTTTTATTTATTGTGATGCAAAATGTTGTTGACAAAATTATGTGGCAGCGGAAGTGAAACAAAGCATAACTAGAGTATAATATTGTTGTTAATTTGCAAAATTTTATTTATTCACCGATATCTCATAGGCAAACGTACTTTTCGTGCTTACTATTAAGAATTTATTTTCAAAAAATTGTGAAAAATATACATAGATTTTTAAGTATGTGGCAATGCAGATCTTCAAATATATTATGCTACGAACGACATAGTAAACGTTTGTATTCAATTTGTAAAGTACATGATAATGGAGAGGCTCCTAATTAAAAGCTGTCCCAAAGGGAAGTCTTCTGAATGTTTCTATGAAGTGCATTTCTTCTATGTAATACAGTATTAAATTCAGAATAATAAATGAATGTATAATAAAAATAAATACCTATTTTATTTGATATGCCAAACCTGATTTTCCCAGCAAGATGCGCGCGTATTTTATAACGCGTCGCTTATTATTACAAACTCCCTCGTAATAAGTACCTATACGCATATTTTATGTCGAATGATATGTACAAATACAATAACACAATTGCCACAGCTAGGGTACTCATCTACATCAGTCTACACACAGGTTGATTAATCATATGTAATAAGACTGTGTGAACACTATGGGACTGATACAGTCGGTGTACGAAGTTCCTAAATTAAATATAGAATTTTTTAAAAATACAAATACAATTGTATGTTCTTACTACTACTGTACATCTTCCACACTGCATAATACCTATGTGAAATTCAAAATTAGGGCAGTCGTAAACAGTGGCGTAGCGTGGTGGGGGCGGCAAATTTTCACAATAAATAATAAAAATATTTGAACCATTTCATATTTTTATCGCAACTACAAATTTGGACCGATTGAACTGGCAACACCGTCTATACTGACTCGCGGGGATTCCCCCGGAGATGAATTTAGTGCTGACGCTCGTAAGCAAAACGGAACGGCTTTTTGTGTGCGAATGCGCGCGAATTCTTTAAATGTCAGTTCCCATTAATTAAATCACCCACTTCCGTACTTCATGGGCACTAAATGGATAATTTTTTTCTGATATATAAAATTACGTTTTTAATTTTTGTGGACGGATTACCAATTTTTCGACAGATTCTCTTATTGAGTCAAATGTTTGACTCTCAGTGCATAGTTATTATGACTGTATATAAGCGATACAATATTTGTAACAATCAAGCATTATTACTTATATCAATTTGAAATTTTTTAATCGTTATATATTTTTTCAACGATTAAAAGAAATTATTTGTATCTCTAAAATAAAAGATTAGGTTATATTTAAGCAATTTTAAATAAAAAAACAACATAATTAGCTTATATTTCTACTACCTGCGATTTTTTAAAATTTACGTTTATCTCTTAAACTCGGAAATCTTCCTAACTCGGTTAATTTTGACCGGAGGAAAAAAAATCATGGAAACTTTTTAATGTAAAATTTTAAGCTTTATAAATCTTTTCTAGAACTTTTTTCTCTAACTTTTACTATTTTCGAGTAATTGCGAAAAAAAAATTTTAAAAAATTTTTTTCAACCCTTGCCAATGGTTGCGCACCCATAAATGTTTTACACATTTTTTTTGTACTATTAAAACCACATAATATAAAAAATGCAACCTTTAGACTTAAATTTTGATTTAAAAGTTTATTTGACTGGATTAAATGTCAAACCTCACAGTGCAATCATAGTTTTAGCGGGAGAGCCGATTGTTAGTGGGCCTGCTAGAAAGACTACCCTGGCTGGCCCGTGCTGTTAGCACGGAAACTATGGTACCTACGTATCATTGAAAGGTAATGAAACACAGTCCCACTAGTTCAGGAGCCTTTGGTTTCACTATTTGTTTGTTCACCAATTAAGTCAATAAGGTATATAAATAAGTATTTGTAATTCGACTTAGTTCAATGTTGGTTCCATATGCATGCCAAGTCGGAAAGTTGCAGATTTTACCATACCCGCGTTACAACACGACAATTGTGGGCTGGCTGAGGGAGCTGAGGGTTCAGCTGTAACAGCTAAACCACATGATCTAGGTTCAAAATAAGTATGTTCAATGTTAGTACCGACAAATATAACATGGCACTAATGGTTTTCAGAGTTCTGAAATCGATAATTTTCAAGATATAAGCCGTTTTTTTGTGGGCCAGTGAGAAAGACGTCTAATCTACCAACCATAGAAGAATAATCATACTGGGAACTAGTAAGTTTTAAATTGCCAATGGAAGCTCCGTATTGCACACGAATATCTTCCATAGTTTATATCTTTATTGGTTTTCCTATTTTAGAAAATAGAATAGGCAAATCAATGACTAAAATCCAAAAATAAGTCATCAAATGAAATGAAAAATCAGATATAATTTATATGTTCACGTCACAATCATACTTACATTGCCATCTGTTAAAAATAGCCTGGACCGTTCCACCAGCCAGTCAACAAGTCTAGTTACATTCATCCTCATCCATTTTAAAATAATCTAGATGGCACTGCTAGTTCGCAACTTATTTGTTAATTAAATATATTCACAGTCACAGAAGCAATATTTGTTGCAATGATTTTGGAATTTATTTCCTACAACTTATTTTTTAGTGTTTGAAGTGTTATTTGGCACCAATTCTTTTATAACACCTGTAAAGTTAAAAGGGCTGGTTAACTCTACATCATAGAGAAGTAACGGTATGTCATTGTTGTTTGAGCTGCACAAACTAGATGGCGCTCATAAGCAATTCCGACTAGTCATGCTCGATTTCTGGTTCTGGGTTGAATGTCTGATAATAGTAATTTGACGCGAATTTTTTTGGGAATGTTGTACCTAACCCTATTTGCAGTTTATTTTATGTAAATATTGTGATTGTTCAATAAATACTGGTCGATGTGTGTAATACAGTGATTATAAAGAAGTAAACTTGTAGGTTCATACGGGAATTTATAACATCATTATCCAGGTCAACATTTTGCAATGGCTGAAAGCCTGATGGTATGTTTTCATTTATGAATTTGCTTGCAACGCTTTAAAGAACCACTGATGATAATTGCTAATTTGCGTAGGTACATGCATAATCCAAAAACTTCTCGGAGGTATATCTTGACTAATTATAACCCAACTTTTGCCACCCAACATTTTGTAGACAAGACGGCCTTGAATCTAATCTTGTCAGCTCAAAGTCGTTTGTTTATCAATAGTTTTACCTGATGTATACGTAGGTAGGCGAATGGCTACCTCGGCGTAGCTTCATGATTTGTTACGATACGATCGGAATCGATTGTCCAGAGTAAGCCCGCTGGACTGCCAAGTAGATAGCTCACTACACTACTGCTGATTGGTATCAATGATACAGATTTAATAAAGGATTAGTTAATTCACAATAATGGCTCTTATTTTATAGTTACCAAGTATAAGTTACCTTGGTACCTTTCTATCAAACTTAGAAAAAGTAGTGTGTTTTTATTGGTATTAAATATGTTTTTATCTTATCCATCCAATATTGTAAATTCGAAAGTTTGTTACTTCTTCAGGCTCAAACGGCTACACTGATTTCGATGAAATTCGGTATGGATATAGTTTAATCTCTGTATTAACATATCTATAGGACTACTTTCATCCCGGGAAAAGTATGGTTCCCGTGAGATAATTGAGGTAGCGGGCAAACCGTAATCCACGCGGGTGTAACCGCGGGGCGCTACTAGTAATCCATAAATGTGTTATACCATGGTATAAGCTATCTTTGTTCCAAATTTCATCCAAATCCGCCGTGGTGATGATTGATGATTATGATAAAAAGTAGCGACATGTGTTATTCCGGGACCCGAAGTAGGTATCTACATAGATACCAAATTTCATCCAAATCAGTTTTACCCGCGTGGTGATGAAAATAAGCCTACGTGCTAATTCAGGGTATAACCTATCTGTGTATATAATATTAGTAGGATTTACAACTACATCTTCGTAGGTACCTAACTACGCCACAGGTTAACGAGTACTGTTACAATCATTGCTTTTACTTGAGTTGCTATAAATTTAGCTTGAACAATTTGTAGTACTTAGGTAATTAACAATCACAACATACTCTCTCCTTATTTATGGGTTTTAAGAAATATGACAGCTCAGGATTCATTTTAGAATTTTTGAGTACTCCGCATCATCTTTGTTTTTTATCAGTATCCATTTTTACGAACAACAACGGGCGTACTGTCTGACTCTGTCCTTTTCGGCTTCCGGTGCTAGCCACACTGCACTGACGCGTCGCCTAAATCGTCTTATTTGTAGGTAAAGATATAGAAATCTATGTTGTGCGAAACGCGATTATAAGGCGGCCGTAACTATGGAGCTAGCTAGCTGTTCCTTAAGCTGTGGTATGCGGGACGAATATGGACAAATATTATCGTGCGGGACGACTTTTTTATAGCATAGGCCGAAAATCCGGGACGAATATAGCATAAATCGCCGTAGCGTAGTGTCGTAGCGCATAACAGATAGGTACAGACAATGACCTTCTATAAGATCGTTGGGTACAGAAGTAAATCTACATACAAAGTGCGCTCGAGCAACGACACCGCTCACGGACACGATAGGTATCTCAAATCGGTCCCATCCGCTCGAGACACGCGTGTGTGATTTTTTTTGCAAAATGGAGCAACAGGAAAGTTATTAAAACTGTTAAGTGGATGGTTGGTTAGATTCAACGTTAAACGGTGAATTGTCCATTTTTAAGCTACCTTGTTTAAAACAAGTTAGAAAACATTCAAGAAAATGTTTACCCTGAGCGACATTATACTACATTATACTTCAATGTCTTATATATATGAGATAATTATGTGCAATGTTTTTATGCATGTATTTCTCACTTTTTGTATAGAAACATAAAATAAAAAGTACCTATCTGCCCTCTAACCATGTCGGGAATTTAATTACGATGTGGCCTTCACCGAAAGCTCAAGCTGTGTTAATATCTTAATGGCATTGACTTAACAGAAATTCCTTGCGATGTCAATATGCTCATGTTCGTCTCCGTAAACAAAATTGAATGTAATGTGTCCTTTTCTTTCCTATCCTTTTTAGTAAATAATTTAAATTTTAAACAATTAGGTAGTTTTGGGCGAGCATCGTACCATCGTCCTACAGGTTGGTAGTCGACTAAAACCGTTCCGTCCCAGCCAGCGCCTAAAACCGGTGCCACATAGTTCGCTGGGTGCCATGAGTGAGCTTTCGCATTCCTCCGCATCCAAGTTGACAGCCGACGCTAACATAGCTAGGTTAGGCTATCAAGGCTCCTCCTGTAAAACATTAGTAGTACTCACTGCCAGTGTTTTCCGATAGGTACAACCCAGAGGTCTTCAAATCGTGAGTGAATACCTTCTAAGTTTGCGCCCTACACCTTAGACCGCGTCGTCACTTAACATCAGGTGAAACAGCGGTCAAACGTAAGCGTATTACCATTAATGTATATAATATACACGTATATAATTATATCTACGATATACTGAGTATACGGTACACGACGCGGCTCGAAACACTGTTGATGGTTAGAATTAGTTACGGATATCTGGACGACAAATTTTGGGGCTGATGTTATTAACAGACGCATACGTGTTTTTGGAAAGCCGTTGTCTAAAATATAAATAAAATAGCCGGTTTAAGTATAATATGTGCCATAAATTGTATTTTTCTCCGTTCAGGAACAATCAAAAACCTTGCGGTAACAAAGGGCTCCAGTTGCTAGAATAATCGTCACAAATAAGGCACATTACCGGGTCCCTTAAGGCAACACGGCTCAACACAAGGTAAGTGATATATTATAAAAACTTCAAACTTATTCAGGTGCAACGGAAGACAAGATGTGGTCAGCGTTTACTTGACAATCAGAAATATTGTACCGGTTTTAATGAACCGGTGTTATTTATGATTCAAAGACAAATCGTCACTTATATACTGATTAATATAAACCTTATGTTCTTCATCAAAGGAGTCAAGTTAGATCAATAGATTGATCTAATAAAAATGTTCACCTAAATCGATCTTCAAATGTTTTAGACTCCCTTAAAAGCAGAAGTGGGTAATTATATATATTTTATATAAGTGCGTAGTATACAGTACAATGTGCGGAACACAACTACAGGCGATCTCTTTCAGTGTGAATTTCTGTGAAATTTCACTTGCATCAGCGTAATTTTAAATGTTTAATTTCATGAAAACGGAACGGATTCTAATTTCATAGACGGTAAGAAGTTTGAAGTAAATAATACGATGTAAAATTTGTGCAATCTCATGAATACCTTTGAGTAAGTATCTAGGTACTTAGGTCTATTTGTTTAAGAATAATCCTTAACTGGAGTAGGTATCGGAGGCAAAGCAAGTTACGCAATAAAGGCAAGTAGAAAGTCAGCTGCATAAATACTACCACCTACCTATATATATGCCTATAGGCACCCATAACTGTGTACAATTGTTATGATACGTAAAATCTATGGTAAATAAAGTAATGTGTATTGAGGTGTTTATATTCTTATAGTGGATATTCAACGTTTCTTCAGATGCGTTCATTACAGTAGTTTATGAAACTGTATCACAATAAGGGTTCTTAAGGCGAGTTTTTTTATAGCATTACACGAGTGTTTTAACACCAAATTATGTGCAGCTTCATATACTACTTTACCTAATCTTATAAAATAGATAATGAAATGTACGTAAAATTACAGCAGAATTTATTTGAAAACGTTTAGCGCAAAAATTAATTTGCTGGTCGTGTATGCGTGTTGCGCCGCATCCACAGACTAATGTAAAAACAACCTCCTTGGTCCAGCTGAAGTTGTATCTTAGTGGTAAAAAAAGTAACATTTCGATACAGTTGTCATAGAAGAGTTGTATCATAATGTAACTTTTTAAATTTATTTCGATATTATTGTCTCTAAAGACTGTCATTCAAGTTCTGTTTCTGATTTTTTAATCTTTATATTTCAGTAGTATTCATTAGATAAATCAAATTCTGCAACAGTTCAAATTCGAAGATGAACTCAGGCCAGGATATCTTTGAAACCCATTATCAGATGTTAAATCATCATGGCTTAGAATCATCGTTTTAATGCATGCTACGAGAACGTACTTTAATTGACTGCATATGGCCGTCTTATAGCCTCTTTAGGCGCGCGTTACCTTCATCAGTATTACCGGTACACAGTACAGTACATATTATTATTATACATATACAAATCATACATTCAATCAACTTATTGATAGATAGATAGATACATAAATATCATGTGTTCATAAACAGCGCATCGTGACGGTGTGTCTAACAATGCCATTGCCATCGTGAATGCTGCATGTATTCACACGCACACCGCGGTCATAACATATATAGTAGTGTCATATGTATTTACTTGGGTTGCCAGATGCTATCCAAAAAAAGGACGTAATTTTCTTCCATATTTTGTTCTCCCGTCCCTTACCTTTTATGTCTTCCCTTTTCTATTACTTTTTAAAGCATGCTGAAATCACGAACATGGCATAAAACCCCCTTTTTAATCCTTTGAACTTGTTTAAAGCAAATTTAAAAACATGTCATGTATATAAAACAGTTTTCATAATTCATCATCATCATCATCATCTCAGCCATAGGACGTCCAATGCTGGACATAGGCCTCCCCCATTGATTTCCACAAGGACCGGTTGGAAGCGCCCCCATCCAGCCCTTGCCTGCGATCTTAGTCAGGTCGTCTGTCCACCTGGTGTCCACCTGGTGGCCGTCCTATGCTGCGGTTGCCAGTCCGTGGTCTCCATTCGAGAACCTTTCGACCCCAACGGCCATCGGTTCTTCGAACTATATGCCCTGCCCACTGCCACTTCAACTTGCTAATCCGCTGGGCTATGTCGGTTACTTTCGTTCTTCTACGGATCTCCTCATTTCTGATTCGATCACTGATTTTCATAATTATATGTTGCAATATCGAGATTTTGCCAAAATTGGCAGCTCAGCTACGTACAAGTTATAGATATGATGGAAATTATTCGTTTATTTTTTAATGTCCTACTTTTATTATGCGGTTTTTTTTGGACTCATCAGTCAATCTTTATTAAATTACCTTAACAATAAACGTCGTTTGTATTTTCCAGGCAAGACGCTGCGTTTTTCATACTAACCTAAACTGGACATGAATGAACATAGTTCTAATGTAGGTTTTTATAACCGCAAATTAATAATGTAATAAGTTAATTTACGTCTCGTTCAAAAACTAGTTAGCTCAGAAATATAAAAACATGTTAGTATGAAAATCCTTGCACCTTAATAGGTATATAAACTTGTTAACATAACGAAAAGGGTTATAGATATTGATGTCGAGACTGATTGGAAAATTTAGAAATATAACTTTACAACAATTATTTTTGTAATAAGATAATATATGGCAACCCTAGTGGTGTACTACGTCGCTGTTGTAACAAATATGCATTCGTAGTGAAAGTAACCACTTCATTTTTATAGAAGCTTTTCTTCAATCCAAATGTCATCGATCATCTCAACTCAAATCGGCTAGTCGTCTTCCATATAGAGTGAAATCAAAGTTAAAAAACCATGGGCGCCGCGCCGCCAGGTTTATTTTCAGGGAGGTGCATCTGCATACACAGATTATACAATATTAAATAATAATCATGTTATTAATTTGAAAGTTCGTATACGTTACCAGCGCTGAAGCTGCTGAACTAATTTACATTAAATTTTTGTATGCGCAGATTTCTCAATACATAAGATAGGATACTTTTTATCACAAAAAAAGTAAACGGTTCCTATAGGATAACCAGATGACAGACATTTACTTGAGGTATCGTACATTAGTAGAATACGCGACGGAAACAGCGGACCGCAGCTAGTTAAGGCGCTGTGAGTAGACAAACCGCTATTTTTAAAAATGTATTTTAAGCCATGTGTAGAAGACAGAGCTTTGGTTTTTTTCAGTTTTAGTATCTTTGGTTCAACATAAAGGAACAGTCAGGATTCAAAATCCGGTTAACTAAAATTTTCTCGATAGTTTTAATTTTTGAAAAATATGCTTTTCAAAAATTAAAACACGTATATCTTACAAAATAATATCAACATTCATATGAAGCTTACTTTGTTTGATAGATAATGGCATTATCTAGGAACAATCAAGATTATTTTTTCAATATTCATTTCTGTTGATTTTATATGAATTTATTTCGTTAAATTCTTAGTGCCGCGCGGGATCACGTGATCTCAGCTGGCTTATCCGCGCTGCTCTCCACCCGCGCATTCCTCCCGTGACCACTGTCAACGTCGGACCTGTGCTTGCATCGCTCTGCCTCCTAATATTATTATTTTAACATCTGAATACAAGGGGCTCTAACATATCTGTCCAAAGAAAGAGCGCTCATGTAGTATAGATAGCTCCTGTTGTATCCCTATAGAGAGAACATTTACTATGTACCTTGCTTACGCCTGATAGAACACACAATCGAGCAATCGTTAGCCGAGTAGCGCCTGATTGCTTGTGTGAGCAACAATATGATACATTTATAAAATAGATACAATAAATAATATATGAATATTTACCTACGTTTTGTACGAAGGTGTATGATACAACTTTTTATTATATTGATTAGCCTGTTGTAAATAGTGCTCATCGGTGACCATATTTTTATACTTTATAATCTAGCGTTTGACAAAGTTATCTCACTTGGACAGTGACGATGTGATCGAATGTATAATCACGTTAGACCAAAAATGTTTACTGACCCTCAAGGCCTGCTGCATGAACACACTGTGCGTTTGTTGAGAGTTCTTCGAACTTGTGGGTGAAAGCGAGCCAGACAGGCACTTGAAAGTACCCTACCACCATCCTGGAAATTTGATGTCGGTGTTGCCTTCACAAAAGCCATTCGCGTTTTTGAGGTTCAACGTAGAGGTAGACGGTCGCCGTGGCACAGTAGTTAGTGTCTTGACATGACTTCTGTGTCTCCGGGACCCTGGGTTCGAATCCCGGCAGGGGCAAACATTTGTGCGATGAGTGTAGATGTTCGTTTCGGGTCTTGGAAGTTTGTGTGCTGTGATTATGTGTGGCCATGTCTCCCGCGATACAGGGAATCCTAGTGCGGGGGTCTGAGTGTGATAAAAAAAAAACCAGCGTCCGTCAGTTTCACAGCCGATGCTCCCACCGGCTAGGCTTGTCATTTAGTTGGCGTACTGAAAAGTAGTCATTTGAATAATCTAAAGGTTAAAAACTTTTGTGACAACCCGTGTGAAATACGTGGATAAATCACAAACTTGCGACAAAATAACAACTGAACTTGATATAATCGAGGGTGGTAGATATTTTAAATTTGAATGTATTAGTACTGCAGTGTGTAGTAACATGTATTCTCTAGTCCCCACTCGTTACTCGTCATTCTTTTTCACTTTCTCTCTAAATATTTAAAAAAGGGACTGGTAGTTCTCAATTCAGCTGTATCTTTTCCTTTTTTTTTGTTTGTTATATGTGATGAGCATTGATGTTTGTCCCGGGTCTTGTCGCCAAAGACACAGCGTGTGCAGGTCGCATTCCTTGATATCCATTGAGCATCTAGGTTTAGTTTGATTACACTAAAGACCACATCATCACTGACCATCGGGTCAGATAATATAGTTGTCAAGCGCATCTATAAACTATCGAGCATCAATGCGATTTATTAATCAATCAAAAACACTTTATTGAACACAAAAAAAGAAAACAAAATGAAATCGTAAATATAAAAACACTGGTGGAAGAATTGGTGTCCTTACCGCTTTGAGCAAATTTATTGTTATTCGTAAAGCTTATTTCGAAACCTATAAATACCTCTTTCTGTCACATGGAAACACCGCTCTTTTTGAGTTTGAATACCTACATGTGAACGCTAATTAAAAATAGTATTGCTTTAATTATATTTTATTATGATAGTATTAGGCTTACGTAACGAACAACTGGACTAGATACAACTACAGCCAACCGCACACCCAAACAGTCACTTTTGTAGTTGCTTATACGATAACTTTGTTTGACTCTTACGTTGACAAAAAAAAATAATATAATAATATATAAACCTGTAACCCTGATTAATGACATTATGACTATGATGTAAAACTCGTAGGTAAAAACGGCAGAGTCGCGTTTAGTTGATGAGGGCCATGCAATGATATTATATGTTTATATGAGGTATAGTAAAACATCATAATGACATAAAAGAGATAGTGTTTAAACGCTAGATCTATACACCACCATGGGATTTGAACCACGGAACTGCTAGTCTAGTCTGTGACGTCTTCTCCTCAACCTATAGTAGAATATTACGTTAAAATTTAGAAAGACTTATGAAAACCAATATTTTATGGTATAGAAGATATGATTTTATTGTGTACATTGTGAACTTATTTAGGTATATTTTGGTTCGATAAACCTTACTTACGCAACACATGTACAGTACTAGTATGTATTTTAAATTATAGTAATACAAAGTACTAGTGTTCGGAGATTTCTTTCTTCGATAATGTTCCGTTTAGACATTAACTTAGTTACAGTCAAATGGTCCTTTTGAAGAAGTAAAATCGGGATACATATTAGGCCATACAAGAAGCCACGAGGGGATCAGCTAGTCTAAACAGACTATGTTTAAAGCCACTCAGATGTTCATTAGCGCCTACCAAAATATGTGGAGCTATATTTTGACAACAGCTTGTTACCAGGCGTTAAATATTACTCTCTCTTGGAGCCGTGCGTGCGTACGGCGCGGGGCCGGCGGCGCGGGGCGCTTCGGTGCGCCGCTTCCGCTACTGTCCTGCTCTAACGCGCGTAAAATACCTAAACATTTGGTAAAAGCACGCCTTAATAATAAAATGGTATACGTACAAGTCGCTGCTGCGACGCCTTCTTACATAGATGTCCCGATAATGCACAGCTTTCTAAGTTACGCAACCGTCATATTTTGTCTGGCTTTGAAACAAATAAGATTCGTTCGCAACCAGAGTCGCGACCGATCTGTTTACAAACATCGCGTAGGTATGTTTACAACAACAAACCGCCGCCGCCATTTTGAACTTTTGGGCAAGTTGGACTGCTTAAGTAAAATATTAAGAGTAGGTGGACATAAAGGTTGCATGTTTTGGGGCCGTAGGTTGAAAAGTATTGCCAGTACATGTAGCAATGAGCGTTTCCCTTCAACCGACGTAAACAAATTACGCAACTCGCTCGCATTCCTTTGAGCCACTGAGCACGTTTATTTACTCGAAGCCATGGATGCTATTTGATTAGGACCCTTCTTTATTTTTTTATTTGAAAATCATTACACACCCACGACTCCAGGTCCGTGCCATTTTCAACATAGAAAAATTTAAAAAATTGAAAGATAAATAGATAGATATTATTGTTCGTTTAACAATAATAAGAAACCATACCAAGATCATAGGTATAAAACACAGAATCGAAGAGCTAAAATGGAAATTGGACACCTTATAAGAAATAACACAGAAAAATGGGCGAAAGAAGTGACAGAATGGTGGGTACAGAAAGAGAAATAAAGGTAGACAGTATCACAGGTGGGAAGATGATATTATAAAGATGGCGGGGACGACTAAGAAGAGATTTTTTTTAAAGCAAAAATGGAACCGACTTCTACACTGAAAAGTGTATAAATATCGTGTCGAATGTAAATTAAATGATTGTAAATAAAGGCTATTACTATATTATGCCGAAACCGATGTCATGTGACCTATATTTACATTTCATGAAAAAATATTTCTTGATTGTTTTATTTCATGCTGCATTGTACAATTTTATTGATTGAGTGCCTGTTAATATTGTAATGATTAATATATTACGCCCTGCTAATTAACTTACATAAAGCACTAGAATGACAACCAAACGATTTTACCAAACTATTCACAATGTCTTCGTAGTCGCTACACTCTTGACAGAGTGGTCGTGGTCGTGGTCTTCACATCAGGAGTGGTGGCACGCTTGACAGTCTGTCGCCGCCACTCGTCTCGTACCGCTGCCTTTCTGACACATTCGTGGAGTGGAACATCCAGAGCAGCTTTAATTTGGTCTGTCCAGCGCATGGGATCTGCCGCGGGCTCTGGTGACGTCCCTTTTTTCCCTGTTCACACATTCACATTATACCTAATACATATATAATACGTGTATTTTATATTATATATAAAATTAACGTGTCACAATATTTGTGACTGAAGAGAACCGAACTCCTCCGAAGCGGCTTGACCGATTTTGATGTTTTTTTTTTGGTGTATATTTTTGGTCTGAAAAAAATCTAAAGTATTTTTCATACTCCTCCCACAACCCATCATTTTTTATCGCGATTTTTGTATGAACAAATATCCAAACAATTGAACCATAGTTCATTGAGGTGATGTAAATGAAGTCTCGTGTCACTTTGACATTTCGATATTTTATATAGGAGACCAACGTTTGACAGGTCAGGGGGGCGCAACGAGCAATACTAGAAACGCTAAAGTTTCTGAGGATGTATGGGTGTCTTTTGTTTGACACGGCAAAATGGCAAAATGGATCTAAATAAAATTTGACACTGGGAGACTGGGAGTCTGGAACAGCATAAGCTTATTAAAACTCACGCTCATTATTACTTCATACTGTATGAAAATTATGTGCGAGACGGGACGTTATGAAGAACGCAGCGCACTCAAGATCTTGATGAATGCTTCCGGAAGAAGCCGAAACAATTGTCGATCGTTATATCGACTACGCGTAAGTGTCAAGTTATACCCGTAGAAATACTATAAAGCATGTGAGCTATTTTTATTGAATGATTATAATAGTCTTTATTAGACTAGGATAGTATTAGGATATATGTAATTACTTACATTATAGAGATTAGGGGATTGCTTGCCGGGTTCAATACTGGCTTACTATATTGAGAAGTGCTATCGATTCATTTATACGTAAATATATATAATGTAGGTATATTTACTATCAAAATATAAGTTGGGAAACAACGCTCCACATTAACGAAGCGTCTATTAAATAAAAGCATTGATAAAAAATGTGTTCATAATTCTTTGCAGATGTATTAGTTATCAGTAGGTAAACCGCGCGCCGCTACGCCAATCGACCACTTGGGAAATTCCCATCTGGATAATTTATTATCACCCGGGATGATAAGAAGACTGTTATGTTTTGACAATAATATTTTACAATTTGAGAACATTACAACAAGAAACTTGTATCAAAAACATTTTGCTGGATCGCGACATTCATTCTATAAGTATAGAATATACATTATATAGTAGAATATACATTATAGAATTCAATTATTTTATGTTATTACTAGTAGCGCCCCGCGGTTTCACCCGCGTGGATTACGGTATTCCCGCTACCTCAATTATCCCACGGGATAATCCCAATAATTTATGAACTTAATAAAAAAAAGAAACGATACTCTCATAATTAATTATTTTCTCATTAAAGAAATATACGAAAAAGAAAGGCTTTTACTACTTTTCCGGGATAAAAGTGCCTATGCCTATGTGTTAATCCAGGGCTTAAACTATCAGCATACCAAATTTCATCGAAATCGGTGTAGCCGTTTGAGCGTGAAGATGTAACAAACATACAAACAAACTTTCGCATTTATAATATTAGTAGGATTAGGAGCTCTCTTTGGTTACTTACGCGTGCCCGCGCGGCTTATTATCTTCCTGTTATCACTCCAATCCTCACCATAAACTTTTTAACCGGCTTTAATAAAGGAGGAGGTATCCAAATTGACAGAATCTTTTTTCTTATGTATGTTACTCGAAGACGCCTGCACCGATTCGAGAGATTCTTATATAGTGGCGCAGGTGTATCTAAGTGTAAAACAATTGAGCTCAATTCTAACTGTTATTTATCTAGTACAAATGTGACCCAGAAAAATTATAATTTGTACTGCTGGTATGTGTGTAATTGAATTGTTTATAGTATTGCGACGACTGTGACGCATGTTAGTACTGCTTTAGGCACCGGTCACAGCCAGTCAGTTTCCTGATAATACAGCTCAGACGTAGGAAAAAATAAAGACAGATGATAAAGGATAAGCAAGTGAAGCTGTTAAAAGAAAAACTATGTCCACAACGAAGGGTGTATAGTTCAGGCTTAACAATTACAGATGCACATGAAAATGTCGCGCGAGCGTCATAATAATACGTAGGTATTGATGTGTGATTTGCTGTCTAACTTCTAAAGTTTTCCTATTCTTTTTATGTTTTAAATAGTTCAGATTACCAACATATTTGTAAAATAGAATGTAAAGGTACTAGCCATCTTCGAGTAGAATAGATTTTACAGAAGGACATTATAACATAAGGACCGTCGATGTAACAAACTACCGAAACTCACGATTTTCCCCCTCAGATTTTTTTCCAGAGGCCATCCCCCTCTGTAAAAAAAGTTTTTTTGTCTTAGATATATGGAACATACTTATTGCTTTACGTATCCGACGTTTTGCTCCGTCCATGGCCCATTTAGAGAAGGGAGTGTGTGAATGTTTCGTGATTACGACATACACAACTCCCTAACCGAGTAAACAAACATTATCAACGGAAGTGCTAGTGGATTGCGTAATTTGTGGTCAGCGGACGGAGGCGAAGCACTCACTGCTTCATGCAACGTCAATACGTTACGTCCAACCTATAACATACTGTCGCAGAACGCGCATTGTAACATGCCTATAGTCCGCACACGAGCTCCGAAGAATCGGGGGCTGCGGAAGCGGCGGGTGTGCGCTGCGCTCGACCGTCCCTCCATACCCGGCACTCCCCCAAAGTAGAGTGTAACACACGGTCGCAAAATTAATTTTTCCTCGGGCAGAATATATTTAATACCTCGGTGAGCTCAGGATTCTACTAAATAATCGCTCGCTACGCTCGGGATTCTACTCAAGAATCCTTCGCTCCGCTCTGGGTTCAAATAGCGCCCTCGCCGTAAAAATAGTATTTTGCTCCCTTGTCATACAATCTACTATATTCAAATGTTTTGAAAGCTGGTTCACATGAATGCATAAGCGCATTGGTATAGGCTGGGAACATTTTGAAAACATGTGGATAAACTTTGTTTCATATTCAAACTTTTCATATCATTTTTAGCTTCATATCAACAAATTTTGAATATCACTATTTTTGGAACAGCCCACGCGCTGTCCCCAAATTCGCAACCTTTTACACTACCTACTCATTTATGGTACGTCAGAATAACACGTTAAACTGTGAAAGTCACATTATACTTAGTAAAACAAATTTAACAGCGATCTCCTTTACAGAGTGTGTAGGTTCAACCGATCTTTATGGTTCTGAAGTTAGGCCACTGGCCAAACAGTTATTATCTTTTTTATAGACTGTTTAGAGCTAGCATTTGATCTGCACTATCTCACTTGATGGTCAGTGACGATGTGTCCGAAATCACGCTAGACCTAAAATTCTCATTGGCTCTCATTGACTGCCTGAACACACTATGTGTTTGGTGACAGTTTTTCAAACTTGAGGGTGTAGCTAGCCGGGCGGGTACACGAAAGAACTCCACCACCGTGCTGGGAATTTGATAACAGTGTTACCCTCACTGGAAACTCAACTCGTTGGTGGGATTCGAACCAGCGTCTGTCACAAACAATATAAATAAATACTTATATAGTTTTGAAAAAATGTTTTAAATATAAAATAAAACAAAATTGTGAACATTTAGATACTTTTTATTTCGGAAAAATGTACAGTTCCCATGGAATGATTAAGTTAACGGGAAACCCGTAAACTACGCGGGTGGAGCCGCGGAGCGCAGACGGTATTATGATAATGAGGCCTCTGCGCTAGAATGGCTGATCATTTCGCGAATTCCTTAGACCTTGGAATAACACATGGAGTACTGTTTATTTCGCATAACTAAACAGTTGCTACCTAACTAAAAATTATATACCGCGTGGGCAATTTCGTTGGGTCAGCATGGGCAAGTCTGAATTTTCAAGACATACGAGCATGTTCTTAAGAACCATCTCATCAAAAGAAAAACTGCATTAATACATTAAAAATATGATATAACTTTGTTCTCAGTTCGGAAATCGAGCCCGGTCATAACAAAGAAGAAAGAAAACTTAAGTACATTATTTCTATCTCGATGTCGATCGTGTTGGTCACAAAAAGTAAATGTTACGCTGAAACATAAAATCTACAATTATTATTTTAATAATAAATACGAGAGTTCTTTTTCTCATTCTGTGTTTTCGCCGCGCCGTCTTGCTGTTCACGCCATGTTAAATTCGCTAGAACGCTGTCTGTCTAGACCAGTGGCTCCCAACCAGTGGTCCACAGGCATTAAAATATGGTCCGCGAACGCAAATAATTTCGAACGATGTGGCGACACATCGTCCGAAATTATTTGCATTCGCACCGTACAAAATTCGAGTGGCCAATCTAGGACTAACTCATTGAATTTCAAAATTTCGGAAACTAAGAAAGCATTTGAATCGGAGTTTTATTTATAAACAAAAAATGTATATTTTCTAATCAAAGATAATCATGATACTTCTGAGTTTTGAATAAACTTTATTTTCGGATTGATTTAGTTGTCTTGTTCACGTGGTCCCTGCTATCAAAAAATAAATCAAAGTGGTCCCTGGCAAACAAAAGGTTGGGAACCATTGGTCTAGACGTAGTAATTGCTACGGTCTAACATCTATTGCCTTAGTATATGCTATACGATACTCGTTCTATGGTTTATAAGTATTAGAGCTAGTATTATATTATAGATAGGTAGGAAGAATCGGGTATGTACGTCATATGGGATGCGGTTTCCTCAAACCGTTGTGGTCCACCATGTTTTCACGGGTGATATAATTCATTACCAAACAATATAATATCTATCATTACAGTCATGCTAGTTTCTAATACGGCAGAGTACTAAAGTTACAACAATTATACTTGGTAGTAAAAACATATAATATAATAGACAAGGGAGCTAAGTTGCTCATTAATAATGATTATAATTACCGTTAATAATGAGTGTAATGAGTCACACATGAGGCTGTGTGTTGCAGTGGGAACAGCAGGCGAGGGATTGATTAAGCCGAGTGCCTAATGGGCAGAGCTCACGAATTTCACACGTTTTCAACACATTTGCGAGGAAATTAAACATGTAGTATTGCTTATATCGTTTAATTATTAAATTTAGAATGCTCTATTGTGTAATAGAATTACATATTCCTAATATGTTAAATAAGTACATTATTTTTTATTTATTTTATTTTATTTTTTTAATTAAAAAAATAAATAAAAATAAATAGTACATTATTTAATTTCGAATAGATATTATTACGCATGGGTGTGTAATAGTTCGGTGTATGGCCCTAAAAGCAATGTAACATGGCTCACTTTACGAGCAAGTGTGTTGATAATAAATGTACGATATAGTCCCTGTACGAACTCGCTAACTGTACAATATGTCAAGCATTCTCCGCCTCCTAGTTGATACTTACTCATAAAATTCACATAATTTATTGACTGTATTTGTTGTTTGTGTACGTTTCACCTCGGTTTCACGGACATGGTCACAAGCATGAAGTGGTGTAGATCGTACTACATCCGGCTGTAGTACTCAACAGAGGCGGGTGCGCGTGGTGTCGAGTTGTCGACAGCCTTGCCAGAGACGATGTTTTTGCAAAACAATTACTATTGCAGCACTAGACGACGTGGTTTGACTCTCTCTTTCTCACCACACGTTGCGAATCAACCGCTCACGTCACTTCGCTAAAGAACCGGAATGACGGATCGCAATGTAACTAAGGTTCATTTATGAAAGTATAATAGTAGTATAGGAAAGTTTGCATAATCTTCGTAGCTTCTTATGCTTACATTTTTTTTTATATACTGTATGATCTGGCGTTTGAACACTATCTCACTTGATGGTCAGTGACGTTGTAGTCGAAGATATTATCACGCTAGACTTCTAGAATTATAACAAACTCTAGCTAGATCAAGAATGAAGATATTTTTATGATCTGATTCTGATTAGTTAGGGCCTCACGTAGAAAAAGTACCTTTGTGACAGATCAGGACAAAAATAGGTTTATTCTTTGTATATCTACGATTTTTTTCGGTGAGTCTAAACGTTTCTTAATGCACCGTAGTGTGTTTAAGAATAATTTATGAACTAATGAATAATTAAAAAAGGAAGAAACAATACTCCCATAATTATTTATTTTCTCATTAATTAAATGTACGAAAAAGAAAGGCTTTTACTTAGTAGTTGGTTTACTTTTATAAATGACACCTATCGCGTTTAGCTAGTTAATTAGCAATAACCTCGTATATACAACAGATGGATGCAAATTGATTATACATAGTAAAATCAATATAAATACACATTAAAGATTCCGGGGACCGTTCTATATACAAATATATATCTGGAACATTAAGTCATATTAAGGAATTTATAAACTTTATGTCCGCAGTTGAACCTATCCAGAACAAACGTGATATTATTTCATTTAAGTATTCTATCCATCGTCGACAATCTATCTATATGTTGCTGCTTCGCCTGCCGCAAATACGAAATAAATCGTCGCATCTGAGATTCACTTGAAAACTTCGGTCGTCTATGTGAAAACTGGGTCGCTGCGGCCGTATCGATCATGAAAACTGCTATGTCATGTTCCCGCTGAGCCGCTGCCGACAGCTTGGCGTAGTTCCATAAATCGTGGAAATAGAACACTGCCATATAAAAACTTGCTAGAAAACTCTAAAATGGAAGCAGTTTCCTACTTAACGTTAACCACATGGATTGATATGAGCATGACTATCTATATGACTTAACAGACGCAGACGCTGTCGGTGTCTTTTTTGTCCGTGGAATTTATTGCACGAGTTTAACTAACCTTTAACTAAAAATGTACTCGATTTATGTACTTTAACTTAATGTGCTCACCTTGATCTTTTTCTGTTCGCATAACAGTTGTTATAAGACAAACAGTTGTATTACCGTACTGACTTCATAATTGCTTATTCAATTAAGAAAATCGCCTACGTCCAGATGCACACATATGTATGAAGAAATATCTGGCAGTCTTGTTGTCGTGGACAAACAGTAAACCCAATGCTATAATTCTATTATTTTAGCAGGAAGCAGTTTTTTACTGTTATTATTTAGATATCAATACAGCTCTTAATGCATACCAACAATACTGGCACTCCTAATAAGACAGCGTTGTTTGCATACATTACATTATTGACAAGAAAACTTCTTCATTTCGCTTTATAACAAAATAATTATCTACTCTCTGACTATTTTGTAAAATATTCAGAACTATTCATTAGTGATAGTTACTTGTGATCATGATTATTTACGACATTGAGCTGATTTTCCCTTTATATCTATTGATGTAAAGGGGAAATCACCTCAATGTCATATGGACAATTGGTTGTTAGTTCGTTATTGGTCAACAAAGGGTTTTTTTAAATCAAGCTATGTATGTACATACAAGGGTTACATAAATATACCTCGTACCATAAATGTATACATTGACATGCATACCCATACATATTGTAAACGAGGGCTAGAGCAGCGGCTCTGTGCTGTTATGTTGCAAGGTCGTCTACGCAGCGACAGCGACGGCGCGGGCGGCGGTGGCCTAGTGAACGTGGCGCCCAGTCGACCTGTCACTCACATCACGTAACATGGTCTCTAGCTCTGGGTATGTATATGGCAGCGAATGCTAAATACCGTGTGTCGCGGGAGGCATGGACATACACAATCACATTACACAAACATTCAAGCCCGGGAACAAACACCTATGCATCATACAGAAATTTAATTTTGAAGTTCCAAGGTCACTGTCACTGATAACTGGGTCACGACATCGTCTAAAAAATAACTGAGTTACGTTCGCCTATAAGAAAAACGATCGTAAAGAGAGTTCAGTATCATGCCTCAACGAATCATTCCGGTGCAGTGCAAAGCTTCCGTCCGTGATTTTCATTCTGTACATTAGTTTTGAGTATTAGACTAAGCTATGCATCATTATCATTGTTTGAAGAGATCGTTCGAAGCGTTTTCGCTTTCACTAGTTCAGCAATTGCGAAAGCTTTAGTAGGTCGTTGTGGTCATACTTGAGTAACTGTTTATTCTCTGTTGTGTCGCGTAAATTGTATGCTATGTTCGCACGATATTATAATACTTCAATAGTTTACCACAACACAGTGTCAATCTACACCGAGTGTGTTGAAATGGTGCCGCCATAGTTGACTGTTGTGGGACTTCGCACGGTCTACATAGCTGCCTCGTGTCGCCGCCTATAGCGCCTCACTGTCGCCCACAACTGGGCTAAGGTCGTATGTGCATTTTCACTGCATATATTTTATCTGCGTTTGTAACATATGCACTTTACACACGTCCTACAAAACACATTCCATTCACATCTACGGACACACGCAGAGCCAGTTTCGGAGATCCTGTTCTGTGTACTTGAATGTCTGGTATATATCTAAGGGTAACCGTTTCTACCTGCGAACCGGACGTTAATTTTGCATATTTCTCAGAATAAATTGCGCGTTGAATTACATACTTGATTATCAATTATCATAAAAGACAGATATCTAGTTAGATTGTAGCTTACATATAGATCCATTATGCAGTAATATTTCCTCGACAATCGTGTGAATGCATGTTGGCAGCGGAGGCGGCGCGCAAACGTGTTGCTGAAATACTGTCGAGGTTAAAATCATTTGGGTCAGATTTAGAACTGCAGCGAGCTACGCTCGGAATGTTCAGCGGAATGCAAGGACTCAAAGATACGTACACGAAGGGAAAATGTCATAGTGAAGTGGGCTATTGCATTGATAGATTTTCAAAACTACCAATATACATAAAATAGCACTACGATGGCGGGGCTCTTGAAATACAATCCAAGTTGCAATAATTTGGTTGCATTCAGACTTGTGATAATTCTCATCTCGATGCCCGGAATGTTCAATGGAATGCGAGGAGTCAGATACATTTCCGAGGGGAAAATGCAAGTGTAGTGGCGTATTAAATGGATATATTTTTAAAACAACAAGTGTCACGAAGCACTATTTGTAATTGTTATCGCTTTAGTTACCAGAAGGTGGGCAGAAGCGCCTTCTGAGGATCAGAAATTAAACTGCGCTCGCCCACCCGCCTGCCAAGCGTGGCGAGTATTGGCAAATCCCCCCTACAAAGGGGAGGCATATGTCCAGCAGTGGACGTCCTATGGCTGAAATGATGATGGTGACTGCGGGACCGCTATTGAAGTACTCTCCACAGGTTACAATTATGTATATGGGTCAAATTTAGATTTGTAGATGGATTTGTACTTGGAATGTTCAATGAAATCCGAGGACGTCCTCTTAGGTAAAGTGTAAGCGAAATAGTAAACTAAATAGATCGTTTTTAAAACGATCAAAGTCACCAGATTACACTACTACGATGGCGCGGAGCCGTTGTTGAAATACTATCCAGGATACGATTATTTGGGTCACACTGAGGGCTGCAGCGAGACAGACTCGGATTGCTCAGTGGAATACGGTAACTTTAAAGAGAAGTCAACTTGATGGTTGCATAATGAAAATGTTTTTATTTGATGTCTAATTAATATCATAAATTCTGTACAAGTTTCCTAAACTTCTTCTGACCAAAACTTTTTAGACATATTTAACAATTGAAAGTTATTAGATGGTATGAGAGCATTTGCGAGACGATATAGTCGTGATAACTAGAAAAGCATGTCAGGGACTGGCTACCATTACAAAAAAAATATTTATATAATATCCATTAGCATTACTGCTATGGGGCTTTAGATAGACAGTCTCTCCAGAGTCTGCAATAGGTAGGGTAACAAACGAGTGTCCTGTCAGTTAATTTAATGACGTGAACAGGAGAGCGGGCAATACCGTTGGCGGTGGCAATGGCGCTTGGCTGAGCACCAGCCTACATGAATCATGCTCATGTCTCGTGCTCGGCCGGCAGACGCACCCGGTATCTAGGTCACCTGCTCGCAATGGTTTGTTTGGGTACCCCCGAATTAGAACGTGTTAATAATACGACAACCTTTGCTTACCTCACCCCGCATGCGCCGCACCTCTGTAAATTCGCTCTATTTTTAACCTACTTAAGAAAAAATGAGCAGGTTCTCAATTCGTTGGAGTCTTTTTTATGTATGTTCCCCGATTACTTGAAGACGCCTGGACGCATTAGGGAAAGTGTTTTTTGTTTGCTAGATTTGTTGCTGGGATCCTGTGAAATTGAGGGAACTCTTCATATTTTACGGACACACTTGATGCTAATTAGGAATATTTCCCAAAGTGTTCGACGGTTATCTAAGTGGTTGAAGTCTGTTTAGTATAGTTTTTAAAATACGTACATAATTATGAACTACTAGCGTCCCGTCCCGGCTTCGCGCGGTTACATTATTGAAGTTTTAGTAGGGATCCCTGTTTTTTTCTAGTAACAAATATATAAAGCCTATGCTACTCAAGGATAATGTAACATTCTAATCATGAAATAATTTAAATATCTATCCTGTAGTTTTTGAGTTTATTCATTACAAAAATACAAATCTTTTCTCTTCATACTATGCATTAATGTAGAAGCGTAAATGTAAATAGTTACGATCATATAACGTCTCCGTGATGTACCTTGGTGTGGTGATGCACAGTCTCGATTAGTAATCGTTTAACAATCTATGCTTTCGAGGAAATAATATAAACGCAGAAATAACAGACAATTTTTCCTGTTAAACTGTTATGATGGGAAAACAAAATACCTATTGGGTAATTTTTGTGTAACTATCTAGGTACATAACACATTAGAATTCTAAGTTGTGTATGGTGTCCTCGGAAAGGAAAGTGGGAAAAAAGTCTAGGTTGAGTGAAGCATGTACCGATTGATGGATACCACATTATTAACCGACTTCAAAAAAGGAGGTTACTCAATTCGACCGTATATTTTTTTTATGTGTGTTCGCCGATAACTTCGTCGTATAGAGCATACTTCCGAGGTGGTCCCATTTAAATTTCATCGGTCAAGCGATGTTTGAGTTACACTCCAATAACTGAAAATTGTGTGTGTGAAAATTGTGAAAAAAGTGTGATCTTGATGTCTTCCTTATAGAGGGTGAATGAGAATTGATCCCGTGAGTAGCCACTAAAAGGGGTGAAAAAATTTATTAAAACAACAAGTTGTTTCACACTTTTGAGTGTTGAAGTCGGTTCCATTTTTGGTATTTTTTTATTATTATTATGATTGATGATGTTATCCAAATTTCATCTAAATCCGTCCAGCCGTTTGAGCGTGATTGAGTAACAAACATCTATCCATCCAAACTTTCACATTTATAATATTAGTGGGATGGGATTGGTGGGATTACTCTTAAGATGTTCAGGGCTCTAGAGCGTCATATGCTTAGACCACATTATCAATAACAATGTATCATAACAACGAAAACCTAATGGAGAATTCGAATGTCTTGCTCTTATTAAAAGAAATAATATGAAAAAGGAATATATGAATTTTTTAAATATATTCTGTAATATTATATTTATTTTTTTTTATATATGAACCAAGATTTTCATGTTTGAAAGTGTCACTGTGCCACAACCCGATGAAATGCTGTATGCTCATGACGTGCTTACCTTATCAATTATCATATAAATGAATGAAAACAATTAACCAATTTTATATACTACTATCAATCAATGGGGGAGGCCTATGTCCAGCAGTGGACGTCCTATTGCTGAGATGATGATGATATCACTGCGAATAAATTAAGACTGAGAACTACAATATTTTAAATAATATACAGTTTTTATAACTTTGGTAAGATGTAAAAAAAATATTGTATTCAATATTCCCAAATGTCGTACCTGATAGTTCCTTTTATATTCATGGTTTTATTTAAAATTCGAAATTTATTGCATATTCTTTTATTGAACTAGTTTGTATGTTATGTGTTGCATCCAAAAGCGTGTTCATTTCCTAAATAGGTCAGTCGCCCACGCCGCAGCGGCGCGCGTTTGTTTGGGTCCCGGGTATTGATCAATCCATGGACCAGAAATGTGCGCACGCAGACCACCAGCCGCCAGTGGGTCATGGAACAGGTCGATGCAGTCTCTGCACTGTGCCAATGTTACGTAAGCTTACATAATAGCCGCCTATGTAGGTCGCTTAGGATTTTTATTGTACCTTAGCTCTATATTCATATATAAGACAGAGTGTGTCATTTTAGATGCACAATCACATTTTCCTTAGACTGATGTATAGAGTTTATGTGTTTTCCTGTGAACTGAATCATTTTCGTCCGTTCTCGCATTCATTTACAAATCACTTCGTTTTTTTACAACTGTTTTATCGCATATCTAGTTTGAACTGGGTGTCAAGTCTACTAATTCAAAGTTCATATTCAGTCCAGTGCGAGGCCGAGCCGATGCCAATAAGACAACGTCAAAAATCCGTAGTTTGCTAAGTCATAGCAGCCTGAATCTATGTTGAATCTATGCTCGGCCTGTGTCAATTTAGTAGGGCGTTTGACATTTAATGTGCTAGCAGACTACGGACATAACGCGCTGTGTCATTGAATCTAGAATTGAATCAAGATTGATTCAATATGGACGAATTTAAAATAGCGGACTACCAAAGCTGTCAAATTCACCAATGGTGAGCCGATCATATTGCGATATTGAATAGTAGACTTAGGCCCCTGGTCGTAGTATCATTCATATATATTACTTGGTATTATATTTTGTGTTTCGTAATACGTATATTTTTAAAACAATTATTATATTTGTGTATTGTCTAATTGATTGGTTAAACTGTATTCAGATAAACTCATACGTTTGATACGTATATATGATACCGTCCTTTTTTTTTTTTTTTTTTTTTCGTGGAGGAAATGCTTTTACGCACTTCCGCCAACCCAGGGGGGAGGGTTGGCGGGGTGTGTCGGACTCTGCTCGAACATCGCGACCATGGCGATGCTCGAGGGCGGCTTGAGAAGCCCCCAACCCTGACTACACCCACAGCAGCCAGGGTCCCCTACCGACTAAAACCTACCACGGTGTTCTTCCAGTCGCTTTAGTACCAGGACTGCGGGCACACTTTCGCACTCTACCGCGGTCCTGGCAGCGTGGTCGTCTTATACGATCCCATCCCGGTGGGCTGTGAGAAGATATTTCCCAGCCCCTTCGCCTTAAGGAGGCGCGTTGAACACGCGCGCACCACCTCGGGGTCTATACTGTACAGGTGGTGACACCCCCGCGTCACCACCACAGACCTAATTCACGGCGGTCGGAGCAGGGCGTGGAAGATTAATCTTCGTCGCCCCGTTCTCCTTCTGCGGATAGCGAGATTGGACGTAAGTTCTCGCTCTCTTTCCGCTGCTTCCTTCTGTCTCATCACCTCCTCACAGAAGGTAAGCATGGCCTCCCACTTAGTGTTGTCTACCAGCATAGATGGTATGATTGCTGGGAGCGTAAGGTCATTTCCCACTGATGCGGCAAGGACACGTCGTTCGTTCGCCCAGGCTGGACACTCTTCCAGGGTGTGTTGCGCCGTGTCTTCGCCGCAGTCACAGTGGTGGCACACAGTCGTTGGCTCTCTACCAGCTATGCGACACAGATACTTTCCGAAGCACCCGTGCCCGGAAAGCACCTGCACCAGCCTGTAGGTGAGCGGACCACGTGACCTGTCCATCCATTGATTGAGAGCTGGGCGAATAGCTTCAATCGTTTTAAGGCCTGCCGTAGGGTAGGCCAGTCTTGCCTTCCATCTGTCTAGCATGTGCTTGCGGGCTATGTGTCTTCTAGCTTCGATCTCCCTTGGAGCCGGATTAACACCTCGCAAACAGAGCTCCCTGCGCCACTCAAACATATCAGCATTGATCTCCGCCTCCAAGTCCCAGGGGGGAGATCCCGCCAGCACACAAGCCGCCTCATAAGAGATGGTTCTGTATCCTCTTATGACCGCAATGGCCATCGACCTCTGAGGTTTCCTCAAGAGCGTGATGGTCTTGCTGTTTACGGCGTCTACCCACACAGGTGCACCATACAATGCCATCGACTTTAGAACTTCCAGGTACAGGCGGCGGGTGCCCGCCTTGGGGCCTCCAAGATTAGGCAAGAGACGCCGCAACGCAGCAGCCGACCCCATCAAACGGGGGACCATCTGCGTGAAGTGTCGCTGGAAGTTCCATCGACTGTCAAGATACAGACCAAGGTATTTGATCTGAGGCTCGACGACGATTCTAAAATCCCTGATAGATAAGGAGGAGTTTCCCGGCGGAGCCCGACGAGGTCCATGGAAACAAATTGCTCCCGACTTGTCGAGCGCCACCCGGAGACCCAGTTCCTCTATTCTTCTTACTACCTCAGTTACCGACACAGTAGCGAGACGGGCTGCATCGGGGTAGGTCTTGCCCCGGGCAATCACAAGCGTGTCGTCTGCGTAGCAGATTACGCTGGTGCCTGGATTGAGAGCGCCTCTCAACACCCAGTCGAAACCGATGTTCCACAAGAGTGGTCCAAGGACCGACCCCTGTGGAACACCGCACGACATCCGTCTCCTTAACGTATTTCCATCCTGCCCTGAGTAAGACACATATCTGTCCGATAGGTAAGCCTTCATTATGCGACTGAGGTAGGGAGGGACATTGTGAAACTTCAGTGCCTCACCTACGCAGGCCAGGGGAAGGGTATTGAAAGCGTTAGCAATGTCGAGGGACACTGCTATCATAACCCCACCCTGGGCCACCGTCTGCTCTGTATAAGTCTTGACGCGCTGAATGGCGTCGATAGTAGACCGGCCAACTCGGAAACCGAACTGGTTGTCAGACAGGTTCGGACCCACTTCATTGAGATGCCGGACAACGCGGTGCGCTAGCACTCTCTCAAACAATTTGTCCACCTCATCTAACATCACTATGGGGCGATAGGCGGAAGGAGAATCCGCTGGCCTGCCCTCTTTTTTGAGGAGGACGAGTCTACCGGTTTTCCATATGTTTGGAAACCTACCCGCTACCAGACAGGCGTCCATCAGCCGACAGAAGTGATCCCCAAGTATATCTAGGGCTATTGCTAACGCACGCCCGGGGACGCCATCGAGTCCCGGAGCTCTGTTCTTAGTTTTAAGCTTCAAGACGGCAGCACCCAGTTCGCCTTGCGATACTGGCGGTATTTCTTCCCCCACTTGCGAGTGTCTAGGCTGTTGTGATCCCATCGTCGGTGGTGTAAAGGCCATCCTGCTAGGAAATAGCGTGGCTACAACATCTTCCAGCAGCCGAGGGTCTAGGGTCTCAGTTAGTGGTGGAGCCCATGGCTTCAGTTTTTCCCTCACCATCCTGTAGGGGCGTCCCCACGGGTTACGACTGAGACCATCCAACATCTCTGCTTTAGCTCGATCCTTTGCGGCGCTTATAGACTGCTGCAGAGCTCTTACTACCTCACGGTAGCTCTCATATAGCTGTCTCTCAGTTTCTTCGTCGCGACGTCGGCGACGGCGCTGCCGCGCATATGCACGCCTTTTCATCACGCATCTAGTTCTCAGATCCGCAATTTCTTGGGACCACCAGTATACTGCCTGCCTAGGGGGTCGCGGTTTAGCTCGTCTCATTCCTGCATCACAGATTTTATGCATGGCATCATGGAACCATTGAGCTTCCCCCTCTACATCCATCATAGTCTCGGTTGATCGCTGCCAGGCTTCTACTATGGCGGCTTCTATTAAAGCTTCTCTATTTAATGTACTCAGCACCCATTTGGTCGAGGCCAGAGTACGTGTCCCCTGGTTACTAATACTCGGGGTGACGAGAGATAGGGACACCTCGAAACGTATGTAAAGGTGATCCGACAATGTCGCCACCTCCTCCATTACTCTCCAGTCTCGCACCATGCGAGCGACGGAAGGGGAAGCAAACGAGACGTCCACAATCGAACCACCATTCCAACGCACGCATGTATTCACGGAACCCTGATTTAGGACAACAATTCCCAGTGACATGACCCAGTCTTCCACGGCCTCCCCTCGTACATCAGAGACCGGAGACCCCCATGCCGAAGACTTAGCATTAAGGTCTCCTAGAACGAGCACAGGGCGGGATTGTTGGTGCCTAATGAGAGCACCCACCCCATCCAAAAACTGCTCGAACTCGGCCAAGGATCTATTGGGCGAGAAGTATACACCGATTAGGACTGCCTCTCTCCATCTCACGGCTGTATACCCACTTCCTCTTGCCACTATGGGCAGAGCACCAGTCTTCGGCGAAGATATAATGGCCACCAAATCATCCGAATCTCCCACCCAGTTATCTCGAGGGGGGACGAAGTAGGGCTCGGCAACCACAGTCACATCAATGGACCACTCTGCTATGCTTTGCATGAGCAAGTCTTGTGAGCGGGCAGAGTGGTTTATATTCGCTTGGAGGAAGCGATGGGCCATACTAATTACTAATTACAAACCATCGCCTCCCCCTCCCCCGTTTGTGACGGAGGGCAGCTGGTGGCTGCAGGGGCATCAGTTGGTGGTGTTGCCCCCTTCCTTTTTGGTTTAGGTGGAGAGCAAGCTTTGCTCCCCATCCTGTGCTCCGCCAGCCTGTTCGCCGCTGCGCACAGCGAACACCGGGGTGTGTTGGAGCAGTGGACTGCCTTGTGACCGGGCTGTCCACACCTATAGCACTCGTTGCTGCGATCAGTACTTTCGGTGCACTGTGCTTGCACGTGTCCTTTCTGCAGGCATCTGAAGCACTGCAGCGGTCTATGCTCTAGGAGTTTCACTTGAGCGGCTACCCATCCGACCAACAGGCGCCCTTCTTTTTCCAGCGTCTTTGCGGTGGTCATAGGGCACCGGATCCAGACAGAACCTATGCCACGAGAGTCTCTCCGTATGTCCCCGACCTTAACATGCTCTTTTGGACAGCTTCCGCGTTCCGCAACAGCCGTCACTACATCCTCTGCAAAGACTGAGTCATCAAGACCCGATATCCGCATTTCTGCACTTTTTATTGGTCTTGACACTTTAACTAGCTCCGCGTCCAAGGTATCCCTTAGTTTTTGGGCTAGGGAATCCGCCTTTTCTTCCCTAGTGGCACCCGGCACTTGTAACATGCGAGCCCCAGTGGCTGCCTGTCTATACCGGACGCCAGAGATACCACAGCTGGACAAATCAATCTTTTGTCTTGCTTCCCCTAGTACTTTGGCATACGTGATGCCTTTTTTCTCCGCACCAGGCAGCAGAGTTATTATGACTGCTGCCGTCCTAGGGATATTCAATTTCTTTCGTCCCTTCTTCTTCTTCTTTCTCTTTCCCTTTCCATTGGTTGTAGGGGTATTTGTTGGAAGATTTGTGGGTACGCGCTGAGGCGCCGCCTCCCTTTTTCTACTTCTCCTAACAACCGTCGTCCATTCTCCGGTTGAAGCTGTTACTTTCGCAGGAGCACGGGCACGAGTTTCTACCTGCTCGTTAACTTCATTGGAAGGTGGATTAGTCTTTTTACCTACCCCTTTTTGCGCGCCCACCAAGCCTTTTCCTTTTTGGTATTTGGAGCCAGCTGCTGCTTTTTCTTCAGATGTTCCAGATTGGGGTACCTCTTTTGAAGGTTTCACCGTAGGAGTCACATTGCTCTTCTGTCCGAGCGGTGGACGAAGGCTTTTCTCTGGCAGGAGTCGTTCCTCGAGTGCTGCTAAGCGTGCGTTCATCATGCCTCCCACTTGAAGCATTATGGAACGCGTCAGCTCTTCTAGCAGATTAGCATCCTTTATGCTCGTCTCCTGGGGCAGACGACGTTGAGAGGGCTGAGTGACCGGGCTTTCCCGGGATTTCGTCACCTCCTTACGAAGTTCTACTACTTCTTCTCGGAGCACAGCTATCTCATTGCGCAGACGAGCATTGTCTGCAATGAGCTTAGCGTTCTCTTCAGAACTTGTGCGGCTCTGTAAAGCCATTACAGCTTTTTTGATAGACGCCGCTGCCTCGTTAAGGGCCCGCTGGAAGGTACCTTTCAAGCGACCAGACCTTGCTGACACATTGCTGATTATCGCAATGTCGTCGAGGACTTGCTTAGTAAGAGCTACAGCCGGGCGGTCTTCGTCCGCAACAGCCTTGTCAAATCCAAGAGCAATTCTGCTCGCAGTGGCGCGGCGTGCCATGTCCTCTACGTGTTCTTCTGCATGCGCCCGATTCAACTCGCGCTTTTGCGCAAGGAACTCCCTTCTACTATTCCCGACGAGATTCAGATTGCCGTCCAACGAAGTAGACGGTGATTTGAACACTTCGGAGCCATCCCGGTTGACCTGGTGCCCTGCGGTGGCGGAAGTGCGTCCTCGTCCGCGTTGACCAGTTGGGACTTTGGGTGACGGCGAGGGGTCACTCTGGTCCCCCTCTACAGTTGCCCTACGTTTCCGCAGCCTTCTAGCGGAGCCACGAGACGATGTCGTCCCCCAGCTCATATTGTCGGATTCCGATCCTTCCGACTGGTTTCGAGACGAAACCCAACTCTCCAAAACGGGTGATTCACCCGTAGCTTCACGAGCATGCTCAACCTCATCGACTGCACTTGAGGCACTTGACGGAATAGTGCCACAGCGGGAGAGCACAACTTGTGGGATCTTCTTCACTTGCAAATCAGTGTCCTTATTATTGCATAGGTCGTCGGTAACTTTCAGGGTCATCGTGTCAGGGCAGTTCTTGCCCCCCCCAGAATACGAGGGGCAGAATGACGCTTTTGCAGTGCTCACCGGCACTGCAGAAGCGCCACCGAGGGATTCTCCGGGTTGCCGGTACCCTCCTGGGGTAGTTCTATTGGAATCTGCTCTTTCCATGTTGCTTGGTTCCTTTTTTTTTTTGTAAAGGGAGGTCAGGTCCCCCCTAGTATACTAAGATTGCACGACAGGGTAGCCCCTAACGTGCCGCGGGCCTTGCAGGCTCGCCATCCCACGACTAAAGTCCGCTTGCTGCAAATGACGCAGCCAACCTCCCCATTTTTGCCCGACAAGGTGGCCGAGTTGGCCCTCCCTGCCACGCCGCCAGCCTTGCAGGCCGGCCATCCCTCGACCCTAGGGTCCACTGCGGCACAATGCCGCCGATCCAAAGTGCCCGACAGGGTGGCCGGGTTGACCTTCCCTGCCGCGCCGCCGGCCTTGCAGGCCGGCCATCCTCCGACCCGAAGGTCCGCTGAGTCCCTTGCCGGACTCCTGGCATCCCCCCTATGGCGCTCCCACCAATCGCGCCATCTTGCCTCGTCCACTTCAACCTATGAACTCTATAGGGCAGAAGTGGAGAGACGTCCCCCACGTCAAGCTCTTCGCCAGCGACCCACTGTCCACTGTTGCCCAGGGTGCACCACGAGGAGGTGGCTTGACCTCGCACCCCATATGATACCGTCCTGCCTCAGCTTGATCGAAGTGCCTCTGGACGCATGGTTCCGCTCGCTTGGACTACTATTTTTTCTCTATACCTATCATATATATTTTTTGGACTTATAAGTCCAACAATTCCAGGCCTGGATCCAAGGAATCTTCGTCACAAATTTCATGCGCGAGTCGTAACAAACGTCCCATCACACACATACTTTCGTTTATAAGATTAGAGGATTAGGTAGGGTACGCTGATATTATCTAGTAGTACCTAGTAGTACCCGGCCACACGACGTTTAGCTTCCTCTGCTCATTACTACTACGATCAGTACTGGTACCTGGTCATTTTTAGTCCACCCTAGTCTTTGACACTTTTAGTCTTAGTGTACAGGTACACACCATATACTAGTCCGAGTTTGTAGGTTTCATAATGAATGGTTGAATAATCACTCGTATAATGGTTGTTTTATATTTACCGACTTCAAAAAAGGAGGAGGTTCGACTGTAGACGACTGTATGTTTGCTACCTCCGAACTTTCGACTGGGTAAACTGATTTTGATGATTCTAAATATTTCTTTTTTATTTGAAAGCTGTCGCTTTCCGTGTGGTCCCATTTAATTTTTATCAAAATCGGTCATGCGGTTTTTGAGTTACACTCTAATGAATGAAAACTGTTACGTCTATATGGATCACCATGTGTATATGGATGACTTCTTTATTGGGGGTGATTGAAAATTGATCCCGTGAATAGCGAAAGTCACACATAAAAAGGTAAAAAAAGGGTGATAAAAAATTTTACCAAAAAAATGGAACCGACTTCAAACATGCGCATAGTATTTTGATAATAGTTACTTTCAAACAATCATGGTACCGACTTCAACAAGTTATTTCACACTTTTGAGTGTTGAAGTCGGTTCCATTTTTTGGTAATGTTTTTTAGTGTACTTTTCTTTTTTCTTTTCTCAGCCTTGTGCGTCCACTGTTGGACGTATGCCTCCCCCATATAGGGGGGATTTGCCAATACTCGCCACGCTTGGCAGGCGGGTTGGCGAGCGCAGTATGATTTCCGATCCTCAGAAGGCGCTGCTGCCCACCTCCTGGTACGTTATCCCTTAGCCGACTCTTACGGCACCCGCGGGATGAGATGGGGGAGTACTATTCTAGGCCGGTACCACCACGGCACATTTTAGTGTACATTGTAATGGAATAAAATAATATGCGCACATTACTTACCTACGCCAACATTATCCGAAGCACCGGTGGAGTGCACTTATCTTATCTTATCTCAGATAAACAACCGTACTTCTTTTTATCGAAACTTTAAATATTACCTACTACATTTTACTCGTGGGATCACTTACTTACTAATTCTATTATACACTGAAACCTACTAAAATTATCGACAATTCGAAAGTTCCGTAAACTGAGTAACAGTTTACGCGGTACTTTAAATTCGTCAACTTGCTATGCTTTTCCTAATATTAAAACAGTTTTATTACTTTGCCTTCATATGTCTTATACGAATATCTAATAGTAATACTACGGCGACGACAATAGCATTTGAGCCTTCCACTAGCTGTCGCCAGCCAATAGATATCTCAAATCTTATTTATTCCGGGTAGTTTTAGAGACCATCAAATTACTCGTCCACAATCATTCCCTGATCATTCCCTGAATGATTGTGGACGAGTAATTTGATGGTCTCTAAAACTACCCGGAATAAATAAGATTTGAGATATCTATTTCTCTATTGGCTCTTTGAGATCATAAGAGTTGAGGATCATGACGTCCTATGAAATACGGTTGAGTTTATTTCGTTCCTCCACTTGCTTCGAGAAGATAATTTGTTTCTGAGCATGATTGATGATTTTTTTTTAATTCTTCAGATTGCATTACATTATAAAATGCCTGTTATATCTTGGTAGGTTTGTTATGTAATATTTGAATAAAATATTTCTTGGTCTAGCTTTAGATACACATGTTTTTTTTTTTATTATACTGTATAGAACCAACGTTTGACCACTATCTCACTTGATATTATTATAGAAGAGGAAAACATAAAATATACCTTATCGTTCACAAGATAGCAATTATATTTTGTTTTCAGTGTCACCGCCCGTGGATATAAATAGTGATAGCTTGGTGATAGCCAACCAAACATTTGGTTGCTATGGCTATTGTATGGATCTCAGTTTGGCAGCAAAAGGGATAATAAATATGAAAGAAAAGTGCATGTGACAGAGATGCGAATGTTAAGACGGATATGTGGTGTGCTTTGAGTATCCAGATTTATCTGAGGTGGTGTGAGTACAGTGGAGAATATTTGGAATGAGTATATCGGAGGAAGTGTGAAAGTAGCACCAGTGAATGATAAGTTGAAAGGGAATACATTGGCTTGGTATGGGTATGCCATGAGAAGGGATGATAAGTATAAAACGAAAATACTATGTAACATGAGTGTGAATGGATGTACAGGCAGAGGAAGGCCGAAGAAGGTATCGATGGACCGCGTGAAGAATGTTTATGAAAGGTACCCTGAGATGAGTGATAGAATATAGTTAAAGATAAAACATATTGTGCCGACCTTACCAACTGTGGGATATCTTCTTCTAATATATAAAAATCTCGTCTAGTGATTGTTATCGAACTCCTCTGTATTGACAGACGTTATCTCTGGTAGGACTGATAATATGGTCATCGTAAAGTACTTATTGTTCACTCTCCTACCCCACCCCCGTGTTTTTATCGCGATTTTATTATTTCTGTGTGAATTAACATCCGCATAATTGAAACGTCCATCATTGACGTGTACTAATTAAAAATGTAGTGTCACTCTGACATTTGGATAATGTATATATGGCAGAACAACGTTTGCTAGGTCAGCTAGTAATACATAATTATTATGTTTGTATTGCTTAATTACATCGCCGGTACTTATTAAAATGTATGTAATACAAATAGGGAATAAATTATAAGTGGATTGAGTTGGTATTTAAAATAACATTTACAGCGGCATTACTGGTACAATGTGTACCTACGTACATAAAATGTGGTAAAGTTCAATACTATACAATACTATAGAATTATACCTAATTGTTTGTAAATCAAGGACTAACTTCTGGTACAGCACATTCATCCATATTGATCTATTTACGGTGAAACTAAAGAGCTGGATCATTAGTCAAAGCTTCTACACAGTTTTAGTAGGAATTTTTAGGGCATAAATATGAATATACTAGCTGTGCCCGCGACTCCATCTTCATGGAATAGTGAATATCCGCAGCATTTTTTATGTGCAAATTTTTTTGCAAATAAAACACATAAATACTTTAACCTAAGTTATTTACAGTATTTTACTGCACGACATGATATTATTCATGCTTGTCTACCTATCTAGCTTTTTATGGTTGTTTTTCATGTCTTTTTTTGTAAAGCATTATAGTCCTGAGTTTTGGAATCCTTAGTAGCTTTAACACAGGGAACTCTAAGTAGGCTACTAACGATGTTTTTCGTGATCCTTTAGAGTTTGAAAATACCGATAATGTCTTCTGTAAATTACTACCTTACACTAAGGACTTATATTAAGAACGGTTTGTATTGATATCAATAAATGAATTATGAAATAGCTCATTTTTGTACATTTTAAGTTTTTCCATCTTTTGCAAAAATATAAAGATTTTGCGGGTTTGATACACGTGAGCATGCCACATAGATTACCCCATGGAAAAAAAGTTTTTAGTTTCTAAATGAACAGCTGCTACTCGTACTTTAAGCGTCTGTCCTCAAGCTTTATTTATCATAAATATTTTTTTTACAAAATTTAAATGTATTTAGTTATATCTAATCAAAAGCCTAAAAACAAGTTTCAAGCTTCTAGTTTTAAAAATGACGAAATTTCCATACAAACCTTTCATCCCCTACTTCACTCTGTCTAGACCATCTCTGTACCAAATTTCATTTACATCGGTTCCGTAGTTTAGGCGTGATTGCGTAACGAACAGATAGAGTTAAGTATTATTTTAAATCTAAATCATGGTGCGTATCTTAAGCAATATTTTTACAGATAGAGTTACTTTCGCATTTATAATATTAGTGTGGATTTTGAATGGAAACAAATATTAAGCCAGTAAAAGTAGAATTTAACCTGTTATTAAATTTCTGATCCAATTTTCTTATTTTAAAAGGTTTTAGGGTCACGTAGGTACTGAGCATAAAATCACAAAACGCTGACAGATCCAGGTGGAGCTTCAAGCGCTATGTTGAAAAAAGTTTATGGTCGATATCTCGGAAACTATGCACTTCCGGGCAAAAGTTATTGAGACCATTATTGTAAAGAATAAAATTTCGCTACTTTTATTATTACCTCTAAACTTTATTGTAAAACTTACCGTTTACAATTTATGGCCCGATTTATTTAACCGGAGCAAAACTAGAAAGTTGTCTTATAGACTTTATCACGTCCACTGAAAGCTCCGTAGAACTTGTGCTCGACGAGACGGCTGACCTTTAATAATCCTGACATATTATTTGCATGCAAAACCATTAACCTTGAACTAATTTATTTTCGATCTAAAATCCATTCACATTTGAGAATAAAATTAAATTCCAAATTATTGTTAATTATTATTATTTTTGTATATATGGACTCCTGTCGTTCCTAGGAATGTCCTCTTGACAACAACAAACACAAAAAAGATTAATTAGCGAAATTGGTCCAGTCGTTCACGCGCGATGCCGTGACCAAGGGAAATAGGGATTCATTTTTATATGTACACATATATTCTACGTAATGACACGATACAAATATGTACCGATTCTTATTTCCCCACAGCATTAATTCAAATATTGCGTACTAATGAGCACGTACTTCATACGATAAAATTCCTTCTTGATTGATAGCCGTTTAGCTCCACGTTTCTAAATATAGACAGGCTCTCAGCTCTAGAACAGGTACATGTTTGAATTTAAAAATAGTCTGAACGCGTCTCAACGCATTAGTTTGTTTGCACATTTATTGTTTGAAAAATGATAGTCCAACAGCGATGTCTAAATTCTTACACGTTGAAAATCGCCTGGTCACTATATATTTTCTTACGTCATTTTATTTTCTTTGATTGACTCTATTTTTATAGTTACTATTGAATATTCATTGACCTACGTTTTGTTGCCTCCCATTTGATGAAAATAATATTATTTTATTATGTTGGTGATAAAATTATGGTTTACGATCGAATCAAAATGTCTGCATTTATCAGCCAATATTATACCAACCTTTCATGTAAATAAAGTACACAATAAAATGATACCATCTAGGATTGGTAGATAGTTCTTGGATCGAATGATTTATTTAAAATCAGAACAAACTGGTACATTTTAAAGTTATTTTGTATCTTCCAAATAACAAACGTGATAGCAGTAAAGTCACGTGCGATATTTTATAAATTTATATGAATAACATTTATGATAAAGACGTTATATCAGAAAACGTGAGGAAATCATGATAAACGCATATAAATCATCATATTTTATTTCATATCATGCTGTAATATAAAATTAATCTGATAAATTAAATTAAAAGCATTGTCAAAGTATATGCATACTTTCTAGCTGCGCTCTGCAGTTTAACCACGCAGACAAGAGAGAGATTTTTAAGTATACCCTGGGGTACATTGTTAACTTTCGTAGGAATACCTCGTATTTTCTTTTAAAAATGGTATCACTAAAATGTTAGTCAGCGATAATTCCACATTTTACTGATGAAAGAAATTTTAGAATCGGTACAGTAGTTTTTGTGTTTATTAATTACTAACTGCGGCCCGCGGTTTTCTTGCCTGGGTGATGAAAAACGGTGTATTGTTGTCTTAAGACAACGTAGTCGAAGCTGATAGCTTAGTAAGCCCGTCAAAGAACGGAAGCGCCCAGTTAAAATGCAACTAGCGGTTACCCTCCTAGATGTGACCGTAAAGAAACCTCATAAAAAAAGAAAGGAGAGAAAGAGTGACCTATTGCCGTGTATATGCCGAATACAGCAAATCATGACTTCCCCCACGAACATTGCTTGTAGGATTTCCCCGGCACGTTTTCTCTAACGCGTATACTGTTGTAGGCTAAAGCTCACAATTATTTATTTATTACACTCAAACCCTCGCTCTAGGATTTCCTCTGTCGCGGGAGACATGGACACACACAATCACCGCACACACAACCAACACCCGGGACAAACACCTACACTCATCGCATAAACGTTTGCCCCTGCCGGGATTCGAACCCAGAGCACCGGGACCACTGAGCCACGGCGACCGTCCAAAATTATAACGCGTGGCCTCCAAACTATCCACCCCTGAAAGTTAGGATACTGTGCTAAGAACCTTGAGGGCTAACACCATGAGCCCAATGACCAATTCCCAGCAATTATACAAGTGAATCTAGTAATCTGGCAGCAACGTACTATCGATTATTGATACGGCAAATATGGAGCTCCTGCTTACTATCTTAATATTCGTGATTGTTTCCTTACACCTGTATTCGTATATAGTTAACTGTTTGCTTAGATGTACCAGTATTTCTCGGTACTCATCACATCATACAATTCTTAGTTTCGTTATGACTTCATCATTATTATTTATTCGGGTACGGAGAATCCAATGTGCTAAATTTTCATGTGTACATATTATGATCCAGCCGACCCTCCGCGCCACTACCGCGCTGGTTTCATCGGCTGCGTGGAAGGGTTTTATTGGTATTTCGTCAGACTGGCTCGCAACATCTCACGATGCTTTTATGATTCATATTATTACGGCCATCTTCTAAGCTTTGCCTGAAAATCGACGTAGGATGTCTTCTCATTCAACATTAATGCTGAGGTAAGAGATTAAACCTTTGCTTTTGTATATAATATTTATAGGACATTAATAATATTGTAAACTCTAAGGCTTTCACGGCCGGCGGTGCATGTTGTATGTATTGCTTCCGGGCTGTTTGGCCGTGGTCTAAATGAAACTAGTGTTCAAGACGTTTCGTCGATCATTGCGGTCTACATTGTCAGTGGTTCAGGTCCGGGCGGCGACAAGAGCGTAGAACTCTCCTTCGCGGCGTCTTCTCTGTTACTGATCTATCAGTAGCAGAGAAGACGCCGCGAAGCCCGGAAGCAATACATACAACATTAATGATATTTCTAATGAAATTACTCAAGTGGCCATTTTCGTTTCTCATCAATTATATTTAACTAGTAGCGCCCCGCGTTTCACCCGCTTGGATTACGGTTTTCCCGTTACCTCAATTATCCCACGGGAACTATATTTTTTCCGGGATAAAAGTAGCCTATGTGTTAATCCAGGGCTTAAACTATCTCCATATCAAATTTCATCAAAATCGGTGTAGGCCCTTTGAGCGTCAAGAAGTAACAAACATACACACAAACTTTCGCATTTATAATATTTGTAGGATTGTACTCAACTTTGGTGATGGCGAATCGACTGTATGAACTAGTATGAATTTGGGAATTCTTTTGCCATACAAATGATTTTATATAACCGCTTTATTATACTTCTTTTTTCATGATTAAATAAAAAATTGAGTTTCATTATTTTACTTCTATACAGACATATTTTCTCTTCTTTACTCTATATATTTTAATGTAAAAAAAATAGGCCTTAGTAATAGCAAGTTTTTAATGTATAATTTCAACTATGAAAACTTCAAACCCCTCGAACTCAATACGTCAACTCGTATGCGAACTTCAAAGTTCGAATGGTACGAATTACTTTAATCACATACCGATAGACATGATAGTCTCCCACACCTCGTAAGTTGTAGTGGCATCGTTCAAAGCGCCGCGTATTTTTTTTTTAAATATAAGCTTGCGTTTGACTACTGTCTCACCTGATGTTAAGCGACGACGCGGTCACACGGTCGGCACGAGGTTTGACGGCGCGGCAATGGACACTCGTTACGTGCAGCGACGTACCACCACGCTTGCACTATAACTAGGCCAGGGCTGCTCCACCAGGTACTTCAAACGTTGTTGTTCTGCTGTCATTTACTATACGGTTGTTTACTACGTTGTTTACTACTGTCGTGCTTGAATGATTCGAGTTGTTCTCATTATGCTCAAATCTTCACACACATTATGAACGTGGTTACAAAATGCTACCTGGGAAAAGTAGAATCTCCACCACGTAGGGATGTTGCGTTTGTTCGTTGAAAATATCGCAGAGAATATTCTTCGCGCGATCTTGCTTTGAGGATGTAAAAATAACACTTCAAAGACCTTTATAGAACGACAATGATAGTGAATCTCTTGTTTAGTTGAACAAGAGATTCACTTTCCAGAACTAAAAATCTAGAAAGTAAGATAAGTTCTTATATGGTTACATTAAAGTTCAAATTAGTTAAAGGGTAGTTAAAACTACCCGCTGCGCTAGCTAGAAATTGAATAAAACTCTTCTAAGATTACACATAGGGTTATGGAGTTATACGAATTTTAATTTTAGCGTAAATACGAGCTATTTGACTTTGAAGAATTATAGTAAATTTAACCTAGTTCGAGTGATTAATAGATTTAGGGCGATTTATAGGTATTTTAACCTTAAATAAATATTACTGAAACAATTTTTAATAATATACACTCCGCTCCGCCCCGTCGTGGCGTCGGACGCGTCGTCGTCCGCATGGAATTTAGGTTATGTCATGATGCCACAATAACTTATGTATATGTATTTGAAATTGGATTAAAATGTATGCACATGTGCTTCGAGCTACAAGCGACGCAGTAGTTTTTTGCCACTTAATTTGGATGTAAAGAAGCCACAAATATATGGATTATCACATGATATGTATTTTTTCTATTCAAGATATTTTAGGCACAATGATAAATTACGATGCAGCTATGAATCACATATAAATAAATAAAAATAATATTTTGATACATTTGTGAGATAAGTTTTTATATAGAAGAATTTTAGCTTAGATTTATTACGACATGAGACAATCTTGTAAAGTATTTATAAGAGTAGGGTTTTATGAATTTCGACAATAAATCTGTTTTGAACTTTGGCACTGTTACATTAAGTTGAAGCCTCAATTGGCTGTCAATAAGTTGATTTTAACAATGTCTATTTGGCAACAGTGTAATTTATTGGTCACGCTTTTTAATTCGGCGTTCCTTAATAGTTCCCAAAGTACATTTTCCAAAACATTAGTTGTATTGTGACTAGCAGCAATGACGTTGTATTGTATGAAGACCTTATTGTTGGTATACCTTGCATTGTACGTGAACCTTATTGGTAAGTAGGTCGGTGGCTCTGGTGCGCGCGCAGCCTATTGCCGCTATACTACGACGTCATTATTGATCGGGCACGTGGCGCCGTAAGTGACGTAGTCCTGATAGTACGCCCACACCCCGTGACCTGCCACCTTCCTCCCTCGCAAAGTCGCGACTAGACCCCCGCGACACCTCCCCTCCCACTTACCCGTTACTCCCCCGCCAGCCCACACCTTCCCCCCGTTGTCGGGGAGGGTGAGCGGAGTCTTCTGACCCCACATCGACCCACGCCTGCATACAGTGAATTCATTATTTTGCAAATACTTCCCGACTACTGATAAATGCTATACTGATAAATGCTATGAACTTTGTTATTGCTATTTAAATAGATTAATTTTCATTCATATTTTTTTGCTGGTGCCGGAAAATGAGGTGTAGATACCTAAAAAGATAATTTAGATATATTTGTGTAGGTTGTGGTATCCCGCGTGGCTGACGGGTTTGGCGGCCATGCTTGTGCCACGTGGCAATCCAAGCACGTGCCTAAACCATGCTGGTTTGTTTGTTTCACAGTTTTGATGCGCTTGTATCATCTACAGTGCAGTGACGCGAAAAAAGGTTTCGTTGAAATTATGTATCTAAAATAGTACCATTGCGAGACTTGTTGAATTGATTAAATCCATCAACTTCTATTTTCGTTATGATATGTAGTTTGGATATATTGTTCTTATCCTCATTTTATATAAGATGCGGTTTTGCTATTTTTTAAAGTCCCATCGCCTATCTGACGATGGGACTTTAAAAAATGGGCCAAGCTTTTCAAGCATTCATGCATTCAAGCATTATGAAACGAAGGGCATTATGTAGGGCACACATAAGCCAACACAAGTCGAGGGTTACGTATGTGCTAGTGGCGCCTGGCTGCGTGTCTCGGGTCGTTACCCTCCACTGCAGGTGAGGGAGTACTAAGCAAACTAGGAGTTAGGGGGAATAGAATGTCTAAATATGCTAACGTACAGTGTTGTGTGGCCCAGTGTTAAGCTGTCATAAAAAACACAACTTGTCACACGCACACATACCTATATTTTATTTATTTATATAGAGATTTTACACGATACAAAAGGAAATAACTTCTGCACTTTACTTTTTACCAACACTATGTTCCGAGCACAGGCTTTAAGAGCAAACATTTTTTTTCATTTTTTTCAGTGACTTTTGACATGGCGGGGTCAATGATCATTGTGTATGTTCACCGATTTCTTCACCCGCAATTAGGAAGTCGTCCAAGTAGACGTAACACTTTTCAGTTATTAGAGTGTAATTAAAAATCGATTGAAACCATTGAATATTAAATGGCAGCACTTTGGAGGTACTATCAAACAAAAGAAGAAATTTTTGAATCGGTCCAAAAATGGGAAAGAAAACGGCGAGCATTCATAAAAAAAAGAAACACATACAGTCGAGAATATAACCTCCATCCTTTTTGAAGTCGGTTAGAATGAATCTGTATTTCTCTTGGTCACGCCATTATGACTTGAACGATTTCATTCTTCACGTTTAAGTTGTCTAATACTTTATAGAAAGTTCTTGCGGAAAAAAATATTAAGAAAATTTCAAAGGTAAGTTAAACTCGGGACAAATTTACGGCAAATGAACATCGTAGTCTATGAGTGTAAAACCGCGGGGCGCAGCTAGCATATATAAAAAGTTACAAAGATAATGCTAAACTTTTCCAATATTTTCATACGCCCCATTTTCCTTGTATTTTGATATGTATATATGTGCCAACTGTACGTATACGTACAGTTGGCACATATATACATATCAAAATACAAGGAAAATGTGGCATCGCCGCGGAATAGATGTACTAGTCACTGAATCATGTCTTTCTACTATGAAGAGGCTGTACTAAATAAATACTAAGGCGAATCACTACCAATGTAGCTTACCATGACAGCATGACGCTTATTCCGTGGAAGGTAAGACTACCACCGGTGTGGGATGTCACTTGCATCATATATCAGCTCCTTTCAGGGACAACAATCGAAGCTGGCACTGCCGCTGCGCCAGTGCTGATGCCCTCAAACGGCATAAACATGTAAACCACGACGGTGACTACATCCTTATGCCTTTTGGGGTAGACTTTGGGTTCCTGAGGACCAACCGCTCTCCCTTTATAGAGAACTGGCCCAACGTTTGGTGGAGGCCTTGCTATTCAACGGCTATGTCGGCATAAAAACCAAAATCAAATATTACCAGACTGCAAGTATAACTGAAAATAAGTAATATCAGCTAGCTAATTAAAAGTTATAATTTTTTTATTATTATTACTAATACAATAAATTACAAAATTGGTTTTCAACCTTGTTAAAATTTCCCATCTAAATCACTCAACTGATTAAAGTGCATTCTGGTACAGAGATAGATGGGAAAATAAATATTCATCAGAGATATGTTGGTGAATTACGTATGCAATACTCCAAATAAATGTATATACTGTGTAAACACTAAAAATCTCACTCATATGTGGATAACATAAGGCAGTATTAGCAATCCCACTAATCCTACTAATATTATAAATACGAAAGTTTGTGTATATGTTTGTTACTTCTTCACGCTCATACGGCTGCACCGATTTCGATTATATTTGGTATGGAGATAGTTTAAACTCTGGATTAACACATAGGGATACTTAAAAAGTATAGTTTCCGTGGGATTGTTGAGGTAGCGAGAAAACCGTAATCCACGCGGGTGAAACCGCGGGACTCTACTAGTATGATACAAAATATGTTTACCTGTTAGCTTGGTATTCCCCGTAAAGCTCAAGCATGAACGCAGAAGGACTACAAACAACAACAAACTATAAAAAGTTCAGTTACCTCTTAAAAATATCCAAATAACACGGAGAATACAACTGAAAAAAATAACTCGGTCTTTAGCAATACCACTAACCCCATTAATATTATAAATGTGAAAGTTTGGATGGAAGGATGGATGGATGTTTGTTTCTTAATCACGCCAGAACTTCTTCTTTTCTTCTTCTCTCAGCCATGTGCGTCCACTGCTGGACATATGCCTCCCCCATATAGGGGGGATTTGCCAATACTCGCCATGCTTGGCAGGCGGGTTGACCAGCGCAGTGTGATTTCCAATCCTCAGAAGGCGCTGCTGCCCACCTTCTGGCACGTGGTCCCTTAGCCGACTCCTACGGCACCCGCGGGAAGAGATGGTGGAGTACTATTCTAGACCGGTACCACCACGGCCAAACAGCTGGACGGATTTAGGTGAAATTTGGTATGTAGATACTTCAGATCTCAAAATAACACATAACCGCGATATACCGCGGGGCGCAGCTAGTCCTACTAATATTATTTGTACCGGCGTGGTAATGAAAAACGGTGATGATGGTGATGATGAAAACAAACCTATGTGTTAATCCTAAGGGTATAAGCTATTTCCACACTAAATTTCATCGAAATCGGTGTAGCCGATTGATTGTGAAGAAGTAATTGACATACACACAAACTTAAGCATTTATAATATTAGTAGGATAGTAGCTAGGAAGTAGGATTAGGAAGGATATTTTTTTATCTGTCACCGATCACAGGGAGTTTATCAAGGAAGACTACAGGATCCAAATTATTCAATAAATCCATCTATCAATAACAAAAAAACTGCTTAAATACATACTTAAGTCTTACACATAATACAGCCGAAACAAGTTACCCAAGGAATGGACCTCGTTGCCCGTCATCACTTAACATCAGGTGAGTAACGGAGTTGTCAAATGCAAGCTTATATAAGTAAAAAAAAATTTTTTCCCACTCTTTTCAGTGACCTGTGCTACTCACGGGATGTCGATGTCTTCAACCGCGACAATAATATCATCTACATACGCGTAGCACTTTTCAGTTATTGGAGTATAACTCAAAAAATGCTTGTTCGATTTTAACACACACACACAAACACACTACTACTACTACTACACAGCCACACACTCACGTTATCCGCGAACACACATAAAAAAATTACATACGGTCGAATTGAGTAAGCTCCTTCTTTTTTGAAGTCGGTTAAAAATAAACCCAGTTTTAAGCAATATGATACAATACATTTTTTGGTCTATCCCACGCAAAGGTAACAGATTACTCGTCATTTATAAAGGAGGAAAACAAACAACCACAGAGTCTAATGACCGGTAAAACAGAGATTAATTCAAAGATATTTAAAAAAATACGTCTCATATATTCTCTCACCGAGGCAGCGCGGGTTCGCGAACACAACACTGAATAATTACATGATTTAGGGTGACCCGAACTCGGAATGACTCAAATGTTTACCAAGGAAGGAAGTGGATCATCTCAAACAACGGTAAATGACGCTTCAAATGAAAGTAACTGTAGTTATATCAATGTCAGTAAACAAACAGTGCATTGACTCTTGTAGGAAGCAAACAATATCAGTCCAGCAAGCGAATCGCAGCCTTTTTGGAGGGATAGAAGTATTTTTTATTTATAGCAAACTAGCTGCGCCCCACGGTTGTACCCGCGTGGTGATGAAAAACGGTGATGATGGTAATGATGAAATAAGCCTATGTGTTAATCCAGGGTATAAGCTCCATACTAAATTTCATCGAAATCAGTGTAGCCGTTTAAGCGTGAAGAGGTAACAAACATACACACATATGTGTCGTGACAACCCTGTGCTTTTGCAGGGCTGTGACAGCCCTGCTGTTTAATAATATCAAAAGTGGGTAGTTGGCGAAACTACGCGCTCTCGCCGATATTGCCACCCGCATTTCTCCAGTCTTCTCGTGACCACGACCAATGCAACTTGGTCGAAACGTCGAGGTAAATAAATTACTAAATGTTTTTTCGCGATCAAGCCCCGTTTGGTTTAATAACAATACACACATACATACAAACTTTCGCATTTATAATATTAGTAGGATCATGCTCATCGTCCAGAATATTGGCGATAGTTTTCACGTGCACTAGATTTAAAATGGAACTTTTATACAATGATGTAATCGCTTTCTGAGTCGTGATTTACAAGCCACTATTTTAATAGAAAGGCGCAGGTTGAAAAACAGCGCTGTGATGGATTTCCCCATATATAATTGTTTTGTTTTTATTTTTATCACACTCAAATTATACTGAACTTGCTCCTTTTGTAAACAACAATAAACTTTATTTGTATCTATATAATATGTATTTGATATTTTATTAAGTAAAAAAACGGAATAATCGGGAAAATACTTATGCAAAAGAATGCATACATACTTTATCTTGAGTGTTTTTCTGTCATATAATAAATTGTCTCATTGATAAGTTGTATTGGCGCCGTAGTCACGTGGCCACAATGAAATCACTAAGGGCGTTGCAAATGCGCTACGTACCTTACCTGTTAGTGCTGACGTCAATCGATTGTGCAAACAAAAATAACAGGAAATCGCCGTTCGTTCTATCGCTATTTTATCAGTTCTACGTAATACAATCGAAGAAATGCAAACAGTACGCACGTAAGTGGATTCCGATATTTCAAATACACACAAACACTTCACAGGGCGTATTGACAAAACAATTGCATTAATTTATTACTGTTGAAATTCAGAAATTATATTGAATTCAAATTGAAGCAACGTAACGATTTGACCATTGTGTGTTACCAAATGACATTGAATATGGGATTGATTCGAAGAGTGAATTAATTGTATTACATAGCACATACTTTTTCGTATTTCGTAGTTTGTTAGCTCGTAAAATGTCAATTGCTTAGTAAAATCTCCGTAGGGATAGATTTAACATAGATTTAGGCCGCTATGAACTTAGCAAAACAAGAATTATTGACATCGACTCGAACTCATTTCGAGCTGCATCTGAACATCATGGACTTTAGAAGGTGCCGATGACATAATTAAAGAGACTAGCGAGTGTTGACAGGCAGAGATCAAGGGGGGTGGGGAGGACCCAGCCTGATGCGTGTTGATTTAAAATAATACAAAAACGTACTTTACAAATGACCCACGCCCATAAAAACTTGTTAATCACATTATTACACTTTATAATTTCCTTTTCTGGTGTAACACATTTTAAGCGCATATGTCGTTATCGCGACAATTATTGATCAAGGAAAAACTTAAACGCACAAAATCATTTTTTTTCAATCAGATCAAATTTTGTTCAATCAGAATAATTACCCTTTACGCACTGTTACTGTGGTAATTTTTTAAAGTTTATTGACATGTATGAATTTCAACAAAATAAGCTGTAGAGACTCGAAATTATCTTTGTAGCATATGGTACTCGTATATATAGCCTCAAGGGTAAAATGAATACAGACGGTGTGTATGAGCGTGAAGAAGTAACAAACATATACACAAACTTTCGTATTTATAATATTAGTAGGATTAGTGGGATTGCTAATACTGTCTTATGTTATCCACATATGAGTGAGATTTTTAGTGTTTACACAGTATATACATTTATTTGGAGTATTGCATACGTAATTCACCAACATATCTCTGATGAATATTTATTTTCCCATCTATCTCTGTACCAGAATGCACTTTAATCAGTTGAGTGATTTAGATGGGAAATTTTAACAAGGTTGAAAACCAATTTTGTAATTTATTGTATTAGTAATAATAATAAAAAAATTATAACTTTTAATTAGCTAGCTGATATTACTTATTTTCAGTTATACTTGCAGTCTGGTAATATTTGATTTTGGTTTTTATGCCGACATAGCCGTTGAATAGCAAGGCCTCCACCAAACGTTGGGCCAGTTCTCTATAAAGGGAGAGCGGTTGGTCCTCAGGAACCCAAAGTCTACCCCAAAAGGCATAAGGATGTAGTCACCGTCGTGGTTTACATGTTTATGCCGTTTGAGGGCATCAGCACTGGCGCAGCGGCAGTGCCAGCTTCGATTGTTGTCCCTGAAAGGAGCTGATATATGATGCAAGTGACATCCCACACCGGTGGTAGTCTTACCTTCCACGGAATAAGCGTCATGCTGTCATGGTAAGCTACATTGGTAGTGATTCGCCTTAGTATTTATTTAGTACAGCCTCTTCATAGTAGAAAGACATGATTCAGTGACTAGTACATCTATTCCGCGGCGATGCCACATTTTCCTTGTATTTTGATATGTATATATGCGCCAACTGTACGTATACGTACAGTTGGCACATATATACATATCAAAATACAAGGAAAATGGGGCGTATGAAAATATTGGAAAAGTTTAGCATTATCTTTGTAACTTTTTATATATGCTAGCTGCGCCCCGCGGTTTTACACTCATAGACTACGATTTTCATTTGCCGTAAATTTGTCCCGAGTTTAACTTACCTTTGAAATTTTCTTAATATTTTTTTCCGCAAGAACTTTCTATAAAGTATTAGACAACTTAAACGTGAAGAATGAAATCGTTCAAGTCATAATGGCGTGACCAAGAGAAATATAGATTCATTCTAACCGACTTCAAAAAAGATGGAGGTTATATTCTCGACTGTATGTTTTTATTTTTTTTATGAATGCTCGCCGTTTTCTTTCCCATTATTGGACCGATTCAAAAATTTCTTCTTTTGTTTGATAGTACCTCCAAAGTGCTGCCATTTAATATTCAATGGTTTCAATCGATTTTTAAGTTACACTCTAATAACTGAAAAGTGTTACGTTTACTTGGACGACTTCCTAATTGCGGGTAAAGAAATCGGTGAACATACACAATGATCATTGACCCCGCCGTGTCAAAAGTCACTGAAAAGTATGAAAAAAAATATGTTTGCTCTTAGCCTGTGCTCGGAACATAGTGTTGGTAAAAAGTAAAGTGCAGAAGTTATTTCCTTTTGTATCGTGTAAAATCTCTATATAAATAAATAAAATATAGGTATGTGTGCGTGTGACAAGTTGTGTTTTTTATGACAGCTTAACACTGGGCCACACAACACTGTACGTTAGCATATTTAGACATTCTATTCCCCCTAACTCCTAGTTTGCTTAGTACTCCCTCACCTGCAGTGGAGGGTAACGACCCGAGACACGCAGCCAGGCGCCACTAGCACATACGTAACCCTCGACTTGTGTTGGCTTATGTGTGCCCTACATAATGCCCTTCGTTTCATAATGCACCCGTTGTTTACGCTGTTTGTGCACTTGTAGTGGCGCATGATATTGCCTTGATACTAACTCCATGCATAATGGACATTTATCTGTATTATCGTATATGTATAGTTAAGTCCTATATAAACTATTGCAAATATCTCAGGGCTCGCGTGAATCGGCATTTGTATTATATACAAATTGATCGGAACTTTATGAAATTTTAAAAGGAATGCATTTTCGAGCTTTAATCAATATTATAAATTTGTATTGTTACAGTTGTACAAGATGCGGTTTCTAAGGCTTAATTTTTCTGTCTAAATTTGAAGACTGAAATCTGAAGCCTATCGCTTAGTGCCTGCTAAGCGATAGGCTTGAGATTTCAGATTTAGACAGAAAAATCAAGCCTCAGACGGGTTTTGAAACCGCATCTTGTACATCTATAACAATACAAATTTATAATATGTGCCACAATGGTAGGTCTTATCTCATAGCGATCTCTTCTAGGCATAGTTAAACGGAGAGGAGTACAATTTCAATGTAAAATCAGTGGCGTATAATCTATTTTATAGCTTATTTGAAAATAACTTAAAAAACTGTTCGAATAGTTTTTGAGATATTTCTAAAAACAATACCCCAATTATTATTTTTGTATGTTTTTTTAATTAATAATAATTGGCATATAGGCAGACGGGCGCAGATGGTAAGTGATCACCGTCGCTGCACATGGATATCAGTAACACTGGGGGCATTACGATACGTTGCCAATCCTTTTAAGACTGTTAACACTCCTTTTGAATAATCCTATATTTTAGCTACTCGGAAATACCGAGGGAGGAAGCTCGTTCCACATTTTGCAGATGTATGGCAAAAACGACCGGTTTAATTGCAGTGGCTCCCATGTGGATGAACTTTTAAGCGATTTCGGCTAGTACGATGGTGGAAGAAGTACCTTGGTGCTGGAATAAGGTTGAAGAGTTCTTCAGAACACTACCCGTTGTATATACGGTAATAAATACACAGAAAGCCAATGTCTCTGCGGATACAGAGTGGCTCTAGGTCTTCGGTGAGTTTGGGGTCCTTGACAATTCTGATAGCTCTACGCTGCAATGTATCGAGAGGCTCAAGCTAATACTTGGGTGCACTGTTCTAAAGGTGAGTTCAGTACTCCACGTGGGGCCGGACTTGTGCTTTGTATAATAACAGTGCCGTGGTGTGAAGTAGGTACCTACACCGCAGTCCTTGGATGGGAGCTTGGCTTTGCATGATATACGAGTATGCTCGTGGAACTGCACGTTAGCGGAAACGTCAACACCCAGAATGCTTTCCGAAACCTTGAAAGCAGTGTCCTGAAATCGAGGTGCTACAGAAAAAGGGTTTTTATTCAGTTAATTGTTTATGACTAGTATTTTTTGCAAGAGGCACTTGAATTTTTTTTTAAACTATCTACACGCTATTCCGAACCGAATATCACATCGATTATGTTTTTCGGAGGCGGAGAAAAAAGTTTGACCTAAAAAGCACTTGCTGTGCAGACTAATATAATAGCGATGGCGCATTGCCGTACGTCTGGTCGACCGATGATAGAAAGAAGATGGTGGAATCAGATTATGTAGTTTCAGTGCACATTCTCAGTTAGAAAACCGATAGGCATGCTACTCTACGCCGGTGTTCAAGGCTCTGACATTATCTTCATTCATCTTCAGAAATTCATTGCAATGCCAAATTGGTCGCTTTCGTCTCCATTAACAAAATTGAATATAATATGTCCCTTATTTGTTATCCTTTTTAATGAATTACAAAAATTATAAACAATTTTTTTTTTCCGAGAATCGAACCATGAACCGTCAGGTTGACAGCCGACGACGCTCACACCGCTGAGCTATCATTGCCTCCACCAACACCAAGCTTTGACGTAATTTCTGCTCCTGCCAGGTTGTTGTACCATACATGAACCGTATCTTTAATTATTGTTAGCATTGCGTTTTTAAATTACTTCATTAGGGTAGTGACGTTATAGATAATGACACGCTACGGTGCCGGCATATATTATGTGTAACTACTTAATTTCACCATACGTCTCATGATTACGCAATTGGTTTTCATGTCGCGTGAAAATGCGCATGTTTGTTTTTCTTACATGGACTTTGTGGAGTGTGTTTATGTAGGATTTACCCTTGCAATAAGCATGATAAAGACGAGTATTTGCATTTCGTTGTTTCGAAGTTAGTTGTGTTAAAGATGAACCAGTTTGCGTCACGCTTTACTGGTTGTTGCACGAGACTTGCGCCACAGAATAAATAATAGTTTGTATTGTACTAAACTATGACGCGCTGTGGGAAATTGCGCATCTTCCATTCACGCGACCTTCAGCAATTCTAAAGGCTCTTTTAAATCCATGACGTCGCATTTTGTATCTATTTATGGTGAAATAACGTAATCGTAGACAAGGGCGCGATATCGTACGGACCGAGGTCAATGATGGAAAAGGTTTTTCACGTTTATTATGAACCTTACTTTGAATGCGGAAAATCGTTTCATTAGCCTACAGCGCGCCGCATCGCCACCGTATGGCGTACAGGCTGAATATAAATAATGCATATATTTACCATTTTTAGTATTTAATGCACATGATTTAGAAGTTAAGGAGTGCTATAGATATATACATGAACATATTATATCATACCAGATCTAAGTCAAATAGTCTATATAATAATAAACCTATAAATAAATAAATAATAATTAAATGAAATCCATTTGTTTGCGGCAGCCTAGTTAGGCAGTTGTATACAAATGGATTGTTGTCTATCGGTCTTATTAATAATTAATTCATTCAATTAAAGCTAGATGGCGCTAAGAAAACAACCCCTCGGATGTTAACTAACAATGAAGGAATAAAATCGAACGGCTAGTGGAGTGCTACTATAGTTTGGGTGTGTTCAAATCCCCCAGTAGCCGCAATTTTTCCTCTAAAAGTTTGAACGTAAGTAATACACGTTTGTTTTTTCCTCGCATATGTGTTGAAAACAAAAACACTCGACTGATTAACGCCCCCTCGCCTCGCCTGCGGCTCCTACTGCAATCCACAGCCTCGTGTGTGATGAGCAAGAGTGAGCTAGCTCACTCGTATCATAATAAACTATACCTCAGTGCATGAAACTACTACTTAATTCCCATTCAAATCCGGTTTTCGTTTTAGTAAATGAACCTTTGTGTTCGTGAGAAGTAAAGTTTCTATTGATCATGTTGAGTTGAAATTGCAAACTACGTAGAAGCAAGCATTAAGGTCAGTAGGTTATGCAATGCAAAAGCAGGACGGTGCGCTCGCACGAGTGGCGGAAAAGGCAGCGCTCTGGAAAGGGCAGAAGGTCGTGCAGTGAGTGGTGCAGTGCAGCTGCAGAGTAGGCGGAAAGATAGAAACTTCAGGGGTGGGTGGCGTAGGCGGGCGGGCTCCCTGGCGGCTAGGCTGGAGGCGGTTCGCCCACACGGCCTCGTCGTTACGTAACCTCAGTACTTACCGAGTTCCGCTAATGTCGAAGGTTGCTGCGCATAAGGTCGTCTGTCTGGGTCACGACAAGACCTACGTGGATGTTTTATCTCGAATTTCACCAAATATAGCAGATTGTTCATCATACCGCTGTTAAAAAAAAATATTTATATTACAATATATATATTAATATACAGTGTTTTTCTATCATCCATCTTTATACTAAAATGGCTCGAATTACTTCGGATTGTTCCAGCGTTTGCTTAAGTACTTGTATTAGGTGTATTCTTGTTTGTCGAATCCCAGAAGTGATTATAACGTGCATAACTATTTGCAGCTGATGAAGCAATAATTGCCGCGGCGGCGCCATAACTACTATTTAACAATTATTAAAGACAGGTTGTGGCATAAAAACCTTTACAGGTCACGGTTTTTGCCTCTAATGCTAGGTAATGACCGACTAGCTGTAATAACATACTTAAGCTATTCAATAACTGTTTCGACTTTGAGCCGCGTACACAAATAAAATAGGGTATCAGAAAAATACCAAAAGTTGTTTACTTATTTAGATAGCGTGTTCAGTTGTACACGTCACCTTGTGCAACGAGGTTATCTCTTTGTAAATTACTTGATAAATATTTTTATGGGGTTTTCAACGAGCGTATAGTTACTGCGTTCTTATAATACTCGTATGAACGTTTTACGGTCAACATACATTATAATATTAACTAATTGGTTCATATTGAAAGCGTATGAATGCTGTTTCAGCTTATTCTTCATATTTATTTAGCATTGTGGTGGGGAACTTACGAGTAGCTACTATCCTCAAATTTAAAAAACTGTCAACAGACGCATAGTGTATAGGCACCAATCCTTGAGAGCCAGTAAACAATTTAGGTCTAGGGTGATTATATAATATATATCTTCAAACACATCGGCGCTGACCATCAAGTGAGAAGCGGTAAAATGCTAGATGTAAAGTACAACATTTTCCCACTTGTTACTAATACGGCTACGTCTACTACTAAACGGCGGTATGGAGATAGTTTAAATCATGGATTAACACATAGGTTACTCTTATTCCGGAAAATGTATAGTTCCTGTGGTATAATTGAGGTAACGGAAAACCGTAATCTACGGGGATGAAACCGCGGGGCGCTACTAGTATAACGTATATGGTAAAGTAATTGTTCAGTAAAAAAATACGACTTCAAATCTTTTGGCGTAAATCATCATGTTTTTTGTCATCTAGAAAATTGCTATTAAGTAAATGCTTAGTGTATTTTTCGTAATTTTCAGATCAAATCTGATAACATCAAATCGGCTCACTCTTGACTCAACACTCAAGTGACGCAAGCGTTGTTTTGCCAACTTCACTTAGTCATTGCCTGGGAGCGTTTCGCAAGAAAGGTGCCGTGTCCTCGTTTACTGTTTGTAAACAAACACTGACTGGCCTTAGTAATTTTCACAAGAAGTATAAACAGTTAAAAAATATTTTACGTCAGTAGAGTTCTTTGTTTCTCTGTGGGATTTACCTAAGCTGTAACCATGTACACACAATCGTTGGGTATAAATCAGATTGCCATTTTAAAAAAAAAACATGATTGTTATGAATAATGGAAGGTCTAGTGAAATACTGATCTTGGCCAAAATTGCAAGGATGCGGTCCAAGAGCGGCAGTCTTGACATTAGACCTCTAACTTTGAGAATTTTAACTGGCCGAGATTCTTTGGTGATACTACGGACCTGGTAATAACGAAACCTTTAAACTTGTTTACTTTCTGTTCAACATAGTAGTTTATATCTTTTTACAACTGCAATAGATCACAATGTTGTGTGTGACCTCAAATCATTTTAAGGCTGTTGTGCATAAATACTATGTGCATTAATGATCAAAGAAGTCTGTGCATCGTAAAGATACTAAAAATGGATCGTATTAGAACAGTGCTTGAGATAAATCGATATTAATTAAATATGGCAAGAAGGAGTCGTTCAGCAAATGCCATATACTTTCTAATCGAAAACACATGTAGGTACATATGTACATAGTAGCCCCGGACATGGAGGCTTTTCATATAATGTCGGGCTGTCTCCCTTCAGTGGACAAATACGTGCCTAGGTTTGTCAAACTTACGAGAACAGTCTTCTTCGTGGAGGTGTAAAAATAATTGGAATGTAGACCTCGGACTGGCAAGCGCAAGACCTTGTTGATAACCTGATATAATCGCAGAAGGAAGCTTCCAACCAGATATTGTTGAGACCAATGGAGAAGCCTTTGTCTAGAAGAAGACCCAGGAGGTCGCTATGATTTTGATGAAGATGATAAATATTTGAAATCCTTCCACAGAGCTATCAACGTTTAACCAAATACCATTTGCACCAAACGGATCCTCACCGAATATTACGATCCATAGTTGTTATATATTAAATCTTTTCATTACACAATTCACATTCGGGTTTTATAAACAGGAACGGGACAATAATATGTGTATATTCATAATATAGATATTTTCATTTTTGACGAAGCGATCTCCTTTGTTCGTTACCATGACTAGCATGACGAATCCATTGAACATTCATCATAACATCATAGCGTCCAGCTGTTTCGCATTTTGAGTGGAACAGGATGTTTAATGTTTAGTCGATTCGATGTATACATTGTGACATAGATTGTATTGCAGAGCTTATCGGCGATAGTATTTGCTTATCACTCGTAAACAACAGCGTGGCGACGACGCACGGCGCGGCGTTGGTGGGCGTCAGCATTCGTGCTTATTTATGCTGGTGCATGCCGTCATTCACATCACTCCGATTGAACATTATCTTTCTATTTCTAGAGTTGTCAGTTGGAAACGCCCCATGTTTTATTGTGTACCTTTATATTTATCTCGTTAAATATTCATACGTGTTGCCAAATCTGTCTATGTATGTATATATTGGCCCGTCCTTGAGAAAAAGGGTCTTGACAGACAGACAGACGGACAAAAAAGTGATTCTAAACGTTCCGTTTTTTCTTTGTCAGGTACGGAACCCTAAAAAATCGTTTTATAGTTATTATATAAATATAGATCAGCAGGTATTTCGAAAACAGGCAATTTTATACCCTCGTTTATATATTTCCGTTACAAAGATAAATATAATGTTATTCTTGTAATATTATGTACGACTTACATCTGCGACCAATTACAGAAGACAAAAGTGCCCGCCGTACCCATAAACTAGTTGCGCACCGTCGTCGTCGATCCAATTTTACTATTTCGTTTTTCTTGATTCTGTGATCGAAGGTTTTCTAGAACCATAATATTCGTAGGCTTTCTATCATAATGTAAGACATGTAAATTATGAAGGTTCCAAGTGTGAATTACAGCTTCATCTCTTCATCACCTTATTTTTCTAATACAAACGCATACATATACATATATATTCAAGCCCACGGGTAGGTAGAGACCACAGCAGCGTTCCAATCGCTACACTGATAGCGGTGTTGCGTTCACCAGCAGCTCAAGCTGCAGGTGGGGTTGTAACCAGCGTCTGTCAGGTTGACAGTAGCAGCTTCCACCGCTAGGCTCTCATTGCTTCAGATCAGAATCAGAATAAGACGACTGAATTGTATATTAAAGGATTTGGATGAAATTTGGTATGTGATACTTCAGGTCCCGGAATAGCACATAGACTACATTTCATCATTATCATCAATCATGTTCAAGTTTTCACTTCTGCCGGCACTCCCGAAGTGCAACCGTTTGTATTTTTTTTTCTTGTTAGGTGCGAATGCAGATTCGATCGAGATTTGATTCGAACGAAAACAACATTGGCAAATGATTTTACATTTGCCATTTAATTTTTTGTTTTCGTTCGAATGTAAAAAACCCATTCTATAATTAAAACCAACAGTTGCTTTGGAAAACCCGCTGTGTGTACACAATGCTGTTATGCACAGGGAACTTCTAAATAAGGAACTTTCCTATTATAATATTTCCTCAAAGCACGCACAATAAGTAACATAACATAAGTTTATTAAGTACAATGTTATGTACTCAAATATAGCCATTATTAACATGAATCATGAGTACTTATCAGTATCTATAAAACAAAAACTTCGACTGCAGTTACAGCGTAGATTCGATAATTTTATTGTTATTTTATCCCAATGTGGAGATTAAATCAACAAACAAATAGAGTAAACAAGCTTTCAATAATTTATGATTAAATCATAGATAACACACTATTATGATTAAATAATTACGTTTGCGACCGAAGCTATGTTTTCAATTGTTTTTTTCCATTTTACTAGGATATAATAGATCTTAATATATACATATGTACTTACTCATACTTACACTTCATTGCGAACCCAGTCTTGAACAGAAATTTTATTAGAAGAGCATGTAGTACCGGTCGGCGTGGCTCAGTCCTCAGGGACATGACTTTTTTCCTTGGGTTCAGATCCCGGCCAGGACAAACATTTAAATATGTGATGAGCATAGATGTTGGTTCTCGGTTCTTGGATGTTTGTGTAATGTGATTGTGCATGTTTACTTCTATTCTCCGTATAAACTTTACGGGAGTGAGTCCTGGACAAAGATGGATAGACATTTGAATATATTATATATAAATGTAGTTTTGGCGGATATTAGAGAAGATGCAATGAGCTTGATAGAATAAATAACAAATGAAGAAGTATTTAAAATATAATTTTTTAAACTGGCATGGTCACTTATACAAGAATTAATATTATTATCAGGATATTTACCATGTATTTTATTTGTTTGATTTGACGAGTTTTAAGTGACTTTTGTGATAGTGATAGTGACAGTGGTAACACCATTAAACGCAACAAACGTGAAAGAAGGGTAGACAGATTTGTCTGCTCTTATATAACATCTACCTGCAGAAACTTCAGTTTACTCGTGAACATGGCGCATGAAACTGTGCCGAAATATCGAACAAATAAAATACGTGGTAAATATCCCGATATTAATATTATGTTGTTAAAATTTTAACGAAGAAGGATAACTACTTAAAACTAGAGAAAATAGTACAAGGAAGATAATAGGCCACATAATACGACATAACAGCTGCATAAAAAACATCATAGAAGGATAAAGATGGAGAGGAAGGAGAAGGGTAAGCCACGTGAGCCCAATAACATAGAAAGTGGTTGGTAACATTATAAAAAATGGGCTAAATAGCATCATCTAGATCGACAAGAGCAAGACTTAAATAAGATGATATTGTTAGTATTCTATTTATTTATAACTAATCAGAAATCAATACAAATATAACTTATCCTAAGTATGATTAACAAAACATTTGTAATGTACATATACAAAAATTATTCTCTATTTCCCTTGGTCACGGCGTCATCACGCTTGAACGGCTGGACCAATGTAGCTAATTCTTCTCTTGTTGTGTTTGTTATTATCAGAAGGTTATTATGAATGAAAAACTTATTTATTTTTATTTATTTATTTGTATTTTATTTATATTATATATTCTTATATATTTTTTTTTTTTTAAAAAAGAAAGTTCCTCGAAAAATTGGAAAATTTAAGAAAACTTAAATTTTCTAAAGTAACCTTCTTAACACATTCGAGCATACAAAGTGTATTAATGTAACACTATGGTGTTTGAAATAACTGTCAGTTGTTTGAAAGTTGGCGCGATTGACAGAACGTGTATATTATTTGTGTTTATTAATGATACCAATTCGAATTCATTATTTACAGTTGATAGGCAACGCCAGTAGGGCTAGCTACTAATATATATATATATATATATAAACTAGCTGCGCCCCGCGGTTTTACCCGCGCGGTGATGATATGTGTTACTCCGGGACCTGAAGTACATACCAAATTACATCCAAATCCGTGACGCCATTCTGGCGTGATTGACTAACAATCATCCATCCATACATCCAAACTTTCACATTTATAATATTATGGTGGGATGGGATGGGATTACCTAGATATAACTACCCAAGGTGGTCGTTGGTAGATTTACTAGAATTACCTGTGTCACAACTATCACGATTCCAGCATTTCCAGCCTCTGAACAATAGCAAGGTAGTACCTATACTACAAACGGGTATTATGTTTACTTTCTTTCTTCGTTCGTACTAATTTATAGCTAAACTAATAGCACCCCTTGGTTTCACCCGCGTGGATTACTGTTTGCCCGTTACCTCAATTATCCCACGGTATTTAAACAGAAGTTGAAAAGCTGGCTTATCGAGCAAGCTTTCTATTCTTATGAAGAATTTGTTTCTGCAAAGTTGACATAATGTATGTATTAAATTATGACAGTTATGTTTTAAAATTAAACAGATTAAATTAAACAGATGGCTGGCGGAAAATGTTTTTATAATGTGGAGGAATATTTGGTCTACTTATGAGAGTTTTATGTAAATGTAAATTTATTTCTACGTTTAATAATAATAAGAAATAATTTTAAATTCTACATTAATTAGATATTGTTGATAATTGAAATTCTTGTAACATTTTATACTATTTGCACGCCTGCTTGCAGGCTGAATACATAGATCTAATATATATACTTTTAAGACCTTTATATGAAATAATGTATTCTCGCAAATAAACATTTGATTTGATCCTCTACAGCCACAGTTTTTAACAAACAGGAAAATCCCATTAATTATCTCTATTTGACATTTAAGGTAAATCCCGATTAATCTTAATGGACACATCGCGCGCGCAGCCTTTGCATGAGCCACGGGAAGCAATGGTTCCAAATACGAAATACTTGATAACTCATGTTAGATTCCTTCTTATTATTTAATTTCATGTAGGATCGTATTCATTTTATGGATTCGGGAGTTCTTAAGTAGACTTATTACAAACTGGGACTCAACGTCGTAGGACATCTGAATTTCGAATTTCTAATCAAATCTAAAAAAACCTCAATACACACAATATATCACACATTCGACTCGACATATTGCTATCCAGCACGCACAATAACAAACATAACGCCTTAACTCTGTACTGTCACAAGCACACACATCGCTTCATACCTACTTATTATCTGAACTCGCTAATCACTATAGCTACCTAAAGTATACCAACGTGTAACGACTTGTAAGACCCAAGAATAAGTACCCTTCACTAATAAAAATTTCAACGGTACCTCTACCCTTGACGTTAACACAACGTAAACTAATCACGGCTCTTTATCTGTACAGTATAATCACCGAACTCAAACGTTACAATCTTTTCCTTCATACCAAATCGCAATATTTTAAGTCGGCTTATAGTAAGCACAACACATAGTTACACTATTCATTAGAGACAAACGTTTAGCGACTGAATCAATTAAAAAAACATTACTGATGAATAGATTTTGTATAGATACGACTTATCGCTGGCTTGACTTCGCCTATTGCGCCCCACCATGCTATTCATTACATATCTGCTTTACAGTAGTTCATACGCATTGACTAAAGCACACTCATAGGACAATGGTCGTTAACCAACTGTCACGACGCTTCTTCATTTCTTTACTAGAAGAACCTATCCCTTGGTAGGCAATAATAAAAGTGTCCGAATATTATTTTTACAGTCTATGTAACTCATGAATGCGTCGATTACAACCAACACCTACATTGTACAAATTTTGGTACATTTGTTTAAGATATCTTGTATAGTCGCGACAGTTACGTGCTATTCGAAAGAAACACACACACACACTTGTACACGTTAAAGGTTTCTCGGAAAACAATTTACCCAAAATGAACTGTTAATAGTTTTCTAATTTCGGCAATCGTTCAATTACGTAGTCAAGGGTAGCCGAGTACTTTAATATGTATGCTAAATGCATATTTATACAAAAAATATATAACTACCCGAGTTCATTGCAATATCTACATGAATTACACCTACATATAAATATTTAAAACAAAATACCGACATGAGGATATTCTGACAATGCGACTACAAAAACAAAATGAGTTGACACCATGAACCTTTTCTAGGTTCGTGGTTGACACATACACGACTAATTGTAAGCAGTTACTCTATAAGTTATTCATTAAAGCCAATTAGTCCTTGATCATAAGAATAAGATGTATTTCGTTACATAGGTAAGTGTTTGATTAATGAGGGTTTTTGGTGCACATAAAGAAGATCAACACTTAAGTTGAATGAGGGGAAAATCTTTTAAAACATGGGTTTTTTGATAACTTTTTGAAAGTATTCAGCGAACTAGTCTCTTTGATATCTTATGGCAGTCCATTTGGTTGAAGATGAGAACATTATTATTATTATACCTATGAAATGTTACATTTACCTGGAATAAGCGACTTGAAAATTATTATTTTTACCAATAAATATCTGTTTCTCTATTTGTTTCTAAGCAATTACCTTCAATCGTAAGTAAATAAATCTTCATGCGATCAGCGCATATCATTTCAAGAAGAATACAGTGTCATCGACTTATACACACTTAGTTTAAATAGTTAATAAATGGTTTGCGAAATCATGCACCTTCTTAATACCTATGGTCCAGCCAAGGACATTAGACTTAGTACATTGGATTAATCTCACTTGGTTAGCAAGCCGCTTAGCCACATGGGTGTTGAAGCTGCATAGTTTGTGTAGCCGACAGTCCGGCCCCCAAGGCGCCCGCTGTGCCGTCAGCTCCAACGCGTGCCTATGATGAGCAGACACCCGGCGCTAATTCGCCGCGCCAAAACAGCATGCGTTCAGCGGCCGGCTGCTCGTGTACCAGGTGAACCCGCCTTCAGCTTCAACACGTGCCGATGAGAAGCGGGCACCCGGCACCCATTCGCCGGGAACTTGTCCTTCTTGAAAAGCGTGACCGGAGACGAGACCGACTAATCGTCAGTCGCGATTGTCTTCCTCTCGAACGCCTGGACCGCGACCGACGATGACGGCTGCCACGGCTGCCGTGACCGCGTACGCCTTCCACCACTGCGTCGGCGTCATGAGTTGCGTCATGACATTTTAGCGGCGGAGTCAGCGTCACGCGAGAGGTTCGCCTTGGTTCGTCACGTCCTTATAAAGAGCTAAACCTTTGCTCATCCATGCCTCGCGATTTCAACATGTGAAAAAAAAAGAAACACCCGAGTTAATAAACCGCGCTATATTAGACAAGACTTTACAAGATTTTTATTGACCTGCACATACTTTGTTATAGACCATCAAACATGTCAATATCCAGGGGGTACCCTGGCAAGATTAACATGCCTGACTAACCATATAAACCTCCGGACTGTCTCCGTAACGGTAAATATAGTTCGGTCGTGAAGTTTTTCAAATAGGACAGTCGAATCATTTAAAGAGGGTATACATATAGGATACACATGCATTGTTGTAGACCATCAAACATGTTCATCTCCAGGGGGTACCCTGGCAAGATTAACATGCCTGACTAACCATATAAACCTCCGGACTGTCTCCGTAACGGTAAATATAGTTCGGTCGTGAACTTTTTCAAATAGGACAATCGAATCATTTAAAGAGGGTAAACGTATAGAATGCACATCGAAAAGAAAAATTCAATTAATTGAGCAAAGAACACTTACGTTTCTTTTTCGATCCTTGTGTGGGCACTAAGTTGCTATCCCACTTCTGAGATATTAACCGTACTGGTTTAACACTCAGAAGCAAGGACTTTGAATCAAAAACACTCTTTGTGAACTTGAAAATCAGCTTTATTGCTTTAGTTGCTATTGCTATATATATTTAGAGGTACAATCTTACTTAACAAAGCCTACAGCGGCACGATACAAGTTACTCAGACAAAAGTCGGAAAACGAATGGCAGCATACTTCCAAAATGCGTTGCCTGTTCGCTTACCCCCCACTGTTATACTCTTGCTTGTGATTGGTCAAGTCCTCTTGAACCAATCACAAGCAAGCCGTCGAAGTCTCGACCGATCACACGAAATCAATACAATCTACTTTAAATCTTACAACTTTATAAAAATGAACGTAGTTAGTCGAAAAATATATAAATAACTAAGATATAATTTAGATAATTATAACACTTGCGTCAGGTCAAGTGACACTGATCGAAAATTCGTAAGTCGCGTGACGTCATCGACGTCGTCGACGAAGATGGAGGCAGAGTAGACATAATGTAACATAATTTATCATGTATGTGTACGATAGCGCAATAAATGAATATTGTATCTTACCACATAAATGATAGTACTTTTTTACTGATAAATTAAGCAATTCGTGCGAAATTATTTCATAACCACTCCAAAATATTCAAATTTGCACATCGTTAATGTTCAGGTTTTCACTTCTGCCGACACACAAGGAGTACAACCCGTTGTTTTTTAAAATTTTGTTTTGTGTTCATTTCCTGTAATTCATTTATTTTGATAAGAATACATTTAATTTCCTCCTTTTGTTTTAATAATATTCAAGCCATCATCAAACCACATTTATCGAGTAGTACGAGTATAATATTATGCTCTTAATATGTTTTTGTGATCTCACGAAGGTCTGAGAATAAATTGGATTCGTTGAGAAAATGTGCGATTGTCATTGTGTCAGGTTGTGAAACTATTGTTTGCGCACATCGTGATGCCTACATTGTACAATATAAAGTAAACAGTAAGCACGAATAGGTAACTCTTGTACACTGTAAACAAGCTGTGGATGTTTGTTCATGATTCGACCTCTGCTAGAATTGTAACGCGTATGAAAAACACCCAGGTAGGTACATATAATGAACAAAACATATTGAATATACCTAGTGTTTTGTATTCATTGTGAGTAGTTAGGTGCAAGTTTTCGCAAATGAAAACAATATGGAATTCTACTTGGGACATGTAGCATTTGGAAACTTTAATTTTTGTTGTTTTTCTCTGTAGTATACTAGTGAGCATACATAGCAAAAATACAAATATTATTAATTATATTTTATTTAAGAATTAAAATAAACCTTTTACGCATACGATATTGAAATATTTCAAGGATAAAATATTATATTTCGACAAAAAAAAAACATTTAATGACCTGGAATGATATCATTTTCATCATTTCACCATTTTCATGGTTGAAATCATGATAATGGTACATAAATATAGCTAACGACGCTCTCGTTTAAGACACATTGCTTACTAATAAAGCTTAATCAAAACCAATTCATCCGTTTACGAGCTAGTTATGCATTTGACTAGCTATTATGCCACAGACAGACAAACATATACACAAACAGACATATCAAACTAATTGATATGTAAACGCCTTGAACACCGGCGTAAAGTTGCCTGTCTATCGGTGTACTATCGGATACATTACGGCGAATGTGCACTGGGCTTACATAATTTAATTCCATCATCCCCATTTTATAATTCATCAATCAGAAGCACAGCAACGCGCCATCGCTATATGGTAGACATACCAACTATACGTAATCAACATTTTTTTTCAACTTTTTTATGGTGTACTCACAAGGAATAGAACTCGTTGCCCGAATCTGTGTTTCCCGATATAATCTACTCAACAAGTGCCTTTTGGTCAACTTTTTTCAGCAGTCTCTGAATAATATAATTGAGGTGTTGTTCGATTCGAAATGGCATGTAGAATTTGAATAAAAATCCAAAGTGAGGCTTACACGAGTCAGTTTAGCGAATGCCACAGATAGCCCTAAATACATCTTTTCTGGGCTCTGAAGGCAGGCCTCTGTTCCCGTTGCGTTACCCCAAAATAAAAACCACGTATCTCAAGACAGATCCCACATTGGCGTGATAAGCAGTAGGGTGTGTCAACATTAGTCTCAGTCGGAACAATAACGACAATGATCTAGGATAGGTTCGCATGGTTCGCATGTTCTTTGAATGTATATTTTTTACAATTTGTAAACTTAGATCTCCTTAATTCGTTGATTAGTTACAAACAAAAAATAAACAAACGAATTTAGAAAGTGAAATATGCCCATATAAATAAAGAATTAAAAACAATCATTAATGACTGAACTCTGAGGAAATAAACAAAAAGAGAGCCAACCGAATTGAGAACCGCCTCAGTTAGCAAAAATACAATTAAATTAGTGAAACACTAAAAGTTGTTTGTAACTGTTTGTTTAATAGGTTTGTTTTTGAATAGATATTACATTTCATTGAACAGTTTCGTAAAATGGTATTCGTTAGGAATATAAGTGGACATAAAAGTGCAAAAATATCCATCAGTGGATCTTTACAATTGAGATTAGTAGACCTAAGGATAAAATGAATAGTATTTAAAAGAATACCGTTATTTTTAGAATTTGGTGCTCCTTAGGAATAAATCTTTCAGCCTCGAAACCTAACACGTCTCCTTCAGTCTGCTTCATACTCACGATTGACGAGACGAGACCAAATTGAATCAGTATTAAATACTTGTTATAATCGAAAAGGACCAGTTAGTATAGGTTTTAATTCGATTGTAACCGTGAAACTTGGTAGATGATGACGCTGCGGCCACAGGCATATCATCTCGCAACGAACTAGCAGCGGCGCAGCGCGCCGATGCGTGGGAAAATATTTTAGTTCTCACGTCCATTGTCTTTGCTTCAACGCGTCCACGCAAGGACCAACTTTGTTTCCCATACAAACTTCAGGGAGTCAATAACGACGATGGCGTAACAATTGATACCTTTATTATATGGAACTCCTCTATATTATACTCACTCACTCTCACTCGCTCACTCCTCAACACAACTTTAACTTTAATTTTCTTAAAAGTATATTCTTACAAAGTTTATTATAAAACAAAAACATTAAGCAAATTCAAAATTATAAAGTGAAGCTTCGTTAGTGATAGTAAAGCTAGTAAGCTACGTTAATGATAGTAAAATATGTTCAGCAGTGTTATTTGTGACTGAAACTATGGTAGAATTGAAAGTTGAAACTATTTGAGTAAAAAAAAAAAATATTAAAATGTTTAGTATCTCTTGTACCAATTACTTATTCTGACAACCTAGAGAATTTTATCATGGATAATGTATGCCCTAATGTACTGATTACGACTGTCGTAAATTGGAGTTCAAAATACTGTAAGTACCTACATAACAAACAGGAAAATAACGGTCTAATTAAACAATTGGTTTAACACGCACATACCCAGCAGATAAACCAATTGTGGGATGTGCCCGAAAGTTTCTGGTATTTTAACAATAACATTATCATACAAACACCTAATGTTATTATATTACAAACATTCCTGAATTATCATATCACGCTTGAGCCAAATGATAATCTAAATTGAAATTAATCGTTATATAATTTATTATGTTATATGCGAAAACAATATGTTTTGCGTCGTTGTCGGCGACGTCAAGGTCGGGGTCGTTGAACCTGTTTACGTCTTCAGAAAGAGGCGCCGCTAACGCCGCGCCGCCGCGCCCTGTTCATTTCTACCTCGCACGCGACTTAAAATAAACTACATAACTACATTATCATATCGACCTAAGAAGTGATTCGTGTATCAAAACAACTCAGTTTATAACACTTCCTCCGAACCATTCGGTTCGGAGGTAGCTGTTGCACGGTACTTACTGCATGGTAATATTAGCAAGCTTACTGTATAGTAAGATTACTAATATTACCGTGCAGTAAGTAACAAGAAATGTTCGATCAACTCGGCGTTAATCCAAAAACTACTCGTGTTAAAGTTAACATTCAACTACACACTTTTGAAACACGAGTTCATTATATGTGAATATAGACTAACTGTGAATTAGTGTGAACAAATCATTATTAGTAAACGTTTTTAATCGACTGCAAGAAATGGAGCAGGTTGTCAAATCGCATGATGATGTTGCGATTTTGAAGCGATGATAGCTCAGCGGGAGGAGCTTCGCCTGTCAAACTGACGGACACTGGTTCGATCCCCAACAACAGCTTGAGCTTCCAGTGAAGGTAACACCGTTATCAAATTCCCAGCATGGTGGTAGGGTACTTTCGAATACACGCCTGGCTAGCTACCACCCTATAGTTTGAAAAACTGTCACTAAGCACATGGTGTGTTCAGGCAGCTGTCCTTGAGAGCCAGTGAGCATTTTAAGTCTAGCGTGATAACATCTTCGACCACATCTTCACCGACCATCAAGTGAAATAGTGGTCAAACGCTAGCTCAATACAGTATAAAAAACATCTTTTTAATGCTGTTGGGATATACATTTTCCAAGGTTGAGGCATAACTCCATCATATATAGGATTTGCTATCTACTTTTTTATTTACTTACAAGAAAATGTTTAAATGAGAAACATCTACCTCTAATTACTGGGAGTTGGTTTTTAAATCATTTTCTTAATCATCATTCAGTTAAAGTATTACATTATGTTATTATAAATCATTTAATAAAAAATATTATGTTATTTTAAGTTGGATGGCAATCTTTGCACCAGGACTTTAACCTTACACTAGGTTTTCAAAACTACATTATTATTATAAAAAAGCATTGGAGCCGTTTCAGAAAATCCGATCATAGAAGATTAATCTGGGATCATTAGTCCTAGGACTAAGGTGTCAAAACATCTTGTAAGAAAACAACTTTGCCCTCGTTTTCATTGTTTTCCGCGTGTCATAGATAAACTATATCAGAGCGAGCTGGATGGTGAGGCCGCTGCCGCCGCGCGGCTCGTTAATTTGAGCCTATGATGTGAATACCTATGTTCACGTTGTAAACTGTGTGAACATGTCGCTTAGACAATGCCGTTCTCGGACTCAGTCAATATTTGCCTTGTCGCTGACGTCGGCTCTTATAATGATGTGGCGTCAGCGTCTGGAGCAGCACACTCACGTGTGTTTTCACCCGACTGGGCTGGAAGGTTGGTTACGCTTTCTTCGAGTGTGTATTTCTTCGGCACGCTCTAAAGCGTAAATTTTACTCGATAGATTTATGATTTTATGGCTTGAGAGATCGCGTCATTAGATTCGTCTTATTGTCTTCCGACAGAATGCATATTGCTAGTTAGTTCGGGTTCAATGTACACATGTACGTACTTTGTACCTAAAATGTGTATCAAATAAGGTTATTTGTATTCGTATTTGGCTTTCTAAAGAGTTTAGTTGTTTAAATTGTTGTCTTGCTTTTGACCACTATCTAATTGGATGGCGGTGATATGCATGTTCTTCTGCAAATTGTTATAAGACTGAACTCCTTCCTAACCGCCTGACTGATTTCGTTAATTGCTTGATCCTAGGATTCACGAATGGACCCGGACCCTTATCATCTTTTTTTTACATATTGAATTGTCACTCCGTTCTTATTTATGGAACACACTTTATCTCTATTCTCATTGGTAGTTAGAACCAGCAATGAGAATGAAATTGAACTTTTCATAATGATAAAGACATTATGTCGGCCAGTAGGACAAAAATTATACACTACTGGAAACGCCATCAGTAATATAATTGATTTTCATATAATGTAGATCACTTCTAAAAGAGAGATCTAAAAGTCACAATTATCGTGACCACTTATTTATTTTTATTAGTATTTCTTGGCAGTTGACAAATTGCGTCTCTTTTAAAATTTGTCCGTTGGTGTCTCCTTGAATAGAGTTTATTCAATACGAGTGCAAAGTTTATTTACCTTTTGTTTAAATCAGGTGTTGACACATTTGAATCGATACGTAGGTAATTTTTATGTTTTTACTAGCTGCGCCTTCACCCGCGTGGACTACGTTTTTCCGTTACCTTGGTTATCCCACAGGAACTGTACTTTTTTCAGGATAAAAAGTAGCGTATCTTCTTCTCCAAGGTCTCATGAAGCTATCTCCATACCACTCTATATACATGAAAATCGGTTTAGCTGTTTTGACGTGTAAACGTTACAAACAGACAGAGTTACTTTCACATTTATAATATTATTAGGTTTTGGTTGTATCCCAGAGGAAACATCAATTTTTCGGAAGAAAAGTAGTCTATATGTTAAATCAGGTTATCAGGTACCGAAATTCCAAATTTCATTCAAATCTATCAAACCGTTAAGCCGTGAAGAGGTAACTAACCCATTACATTGCCAACCCATTCCCATTTAAAAATTAGTGTTATTTAAACATATGTAAATACACATTAATTGTTACCCTAATACCTTGCTAACTGATAGCAGGCTACAATATTTTAGTTATTAATTACGCTAGCAACAACTATTGGATTGCTCAAATGTTAATTAGTTGCTGCAATATTATAATTATCTAAAACTATTTTTATTTAATTAAGGCACTATATTCGACAAATGTTTTCGAACATGTCATAAGAATCTTAAATTCATAGTTTTTAATGTTAATTCCGTATCATATTAATAATGTACACCCTTAACCTGTCTTCCTTTGTTAGATTTACAGTCAGTCCTAAGGTTGGCCGGAAGAGATCAACATTCAGCGATGAGTCCGCCGTGTCTGTACTGTATTGTACGAGTATGTATTTTGTTTACAATGTTATTTGTTATCATAGTTCTTTTCATAGTATAGATACTATACGATACTATAGAGATACTAGCTGCGCCTCGCGGTTTTATCCGCGTGGTGATGATCGATGATGATGATGTTCCAAATCCGTCCAGCCGTTTGAGCGTGATGTAGTAACAAACATCCATATATCCATACAAACTTTCGCGCTTATATTTGTAGGATAACAATTCTAGAACGGGGTATGCAGATATCATGGACTTTCAGATGTTATGATCCTGACATGTCAATCTTGCTTCCTTATTTGTCTGTTAAGAGAAAAATCATTCTTGCAGGTAACTTTTTGACAAGTGGAATATCCCGAAATTGTGAATGATGGCGCTTGTTTTTGTTTGATTATGGACTGAGAATAGTCTACGGTCTAGGGATGTAGTAATTAGTGATGTGACTCATGAAAATCTTTGACAACAAGAAATAGCTAAGTGGCCTTCATCATGCACCGCAAATAGTGTATTTTTATACATATATTAAAATATGCCGTAACTATACCAACAAATACCTAGTAGTAATGTTGCAGGTTAATTTCTACATCTAACTTAAACACGTGGAATATAGATTTTATGAAAACCTTGTGAACACGCTCTGTAAGCACGTATATGACTTTTTTGTGGTCTTATAGTGGCTTCTCAGCGTACTCTAAAAGGAACTCGTTCACGCTGGATCAGTGGAAAATCATATTTACTCAGACCTTGATCAACTAACCGGTACGGTGATTGACCGTCGGAGTCGGTTACTCACACCATATCTACTACTACGCGGCACTTGTCACAAAAAACCTTGGGTTTTAAATAGATTAGCCCCTTTTATTTACGCTAAGATTTTGTAATTTAATCGATTTCAAATAAAGAAGGTTATCAATTCGACTGTATGTTTTAATGTGTGTTACCGCAGGACTTTATTCAGGTGAACTGATTTCGATGTTTCTTTTTGATTTGATAGCTAGTACTAAAGTTATCTTATTTAAATTTGATTCAGATCTGATCCGTAATTTTTGTTGGGACAGGCGACAGGTGTTCGAACCTGTCGCACGAAGCGTTTTGTTTCCTCATTCATAGTGCGTACAGATAACGAATGGAAGTCATTGCCTAAGTCTGTGTTTTCACGAGTGAACAGGTATCTTCTAGGTAGGCGTAATCCATCGTAGACCGCATATCACTTAACATTCGACGAGATAGTGGTCAAACGACAATTGTTAATAAAAAAAATTGAGTTAGACTACATGATGACGTTCAAGAAAACGTTAAAAAAGTTCCACGGATTAGGTACTAGTGAAAGCTTGATGTGTAAAGCTTTTGAACTACCTACGTTATTATACAAAACGTTATCTGCCCAGCTGTTCTAACGCTGCTTGCTATGATTTTCCTACTCCGCCTTCTGAATTTACAGTTAACTTTTATTGCCAATTTTGAACTCCCGTTTCACGCCATGAATTCCCAAATATCTGTTCTTAGCAGATGCCTATGTCAGACTATCTGTGTGACTAATTTTAATCCACATTCATAGTGCGTGCAGCTAACGTATGGAATTTTATTGCCTAAATCTGTATTTTCGTAAAAATAAAACCTGGTCTTCAAGTCATGAGTGAATAAGTATTTTCTAGGCAGGCGTGCTCCGTCGTAGACCGCATCATCACTTAACATCAGGTGAGATAGTGGTCAAATGCTTGCCTATTTCCCATAAAATAAATAAAAAAGTCCAATCAGTTTAGTGGTTTGAGCTGTTTTGATAGATCAGTCTAGAACTCTTTTATGTATAATTGTATATGCTGCTGTGCGAGTATGAATCATCAATTCGATAAAAATCGACAGGAACTGCTTGTTCATTCGATCCCCTCGAACGGACTATGATTTTTCCTTCACTGGAATCATAGTTCGTAAAAGGAAAAACCGCACAGCGCTGCTAATAGATGGACTGTTCTGCTGTCTAATTCTTATAATGTCTTTGCAAACAATCCTTTAGAAGCATTTAGATTTGGTTACCATACAAAATAAGTATGTCTATTACTTTAGCTATGGATCCTTGAGCATAGTTTCACATGTTGGTGGCAAGTTTTAGTGGCAGTATACTCGTATAAACGAGATATGTTCTGTCGGAACTTTCCATATATTATTATTAATACACGTACACTTTTATTTATTTTATTTATTATAAAATTCGAAGGCTTAATTTGCATTTCGAACCAAGGAGACGTTCAGTAAATGGCAATCGAGGCAGCTCATCCAAGCAGAGACAGGTTCCGCCACACGCGCTGCCTATGATGAATGTTCTCATTATATTTTTTTAATAAGATCATTGTGACTGTACACATGTTTACGACGTTCATGCGCCGACGAGTGTCTCTCTATATATGATCGTGGCCGCGATGCAGAGGCCGAGTGTTTCCGGTGTTGTGCCATGTTTGCCTCGGCCGGAGCGGAGTCCAGTGGAATATTCTTGACTTGTTTACGCCGATGCACAATGTTTACTTGTTTACCGTTCACCCCTAATACATTGACCGCATTCGCCAAACAAAACAACATTCAAAATACATAATATATTCATGTAACGTCAATGCGTTGCGCTTTAACAAAAGTTTTATTGCTTGTAAGTAGTAAGGATATACGGGTTCTGGCTCACTCCTCAGCCTTGAGCCAGAAGCCGGACCGCGGGTGGCTCAAACTAAAAAAAAAAAAAAAAAAAAAAAAAAAAAAAAAAAAAAAAAAAAAAAAAAAAAAGTAAATCGGGCACGCCGGATCGATCTGTGCTATCCGTTTTTTGATATCTCTTCAGGATTCCGAGATAGTTTTCAGGATTCTGCATCTCCAATACCCCTCATTACCATTAGGCTAATTACGGTCCGCGACGCGCGCTCGCCAGCAACCCTCATTACCATTAGGCTAATTACGGTCCGCGACTCGTGTTCGGTCTCTCTTTGTGTGAATCATCAGCGTCAGCCTTGAGCCATAAGCAAGGTGGCTCAAACTAACTAAAACATGCTACTTTTGCTTATTGTACTTAGGTATTTGTTTCTATGATATCAATAACAACAACCACAAATTCTTATATATTGTATTTCTCTTTATTCATCTATAAAACAGCATTTATACATATTATAAAGTATTACATCATTCACCATTGTTTGTGAACCGAATAATCGAATAAAATCATGCATTCTCTTTCCGACGAATTTGTAGTACAAATACATCAAACAGTACTCGCCACATACTGAAGTATAATCATTTTGCACCCTCTTGCTGTTAAAATCCCACACTCTGCAGGTTCTATTCAGAAAAATTCTATGAGGTCCTGTGGGTGGTCGGCCGAACGAATCAAAATATTGACCTACTTTGTTTTTATCTATGTGTATGGCTACCCAGTGGGAGCCAGGTTGTGTATCTGAATCCAAATTGCTAACTATATACGCTGGCACTTCGATATGGATTGGTAATCTGTTTGCTGCATATACGTTATTTTGTATGGAGGGATTAATTTTTGATAAATGGTCCTTAATCTCTATTGTGTTCATACTGTGTAAACAAAACTACGTCCTGCACTTGTGCTACCTTGTGATCCTAATCGTCGAATGAACACCAGGCCACTACTTACGTTAGTGTTTAAAACATCTAACCTAACCTAACCGACGATTGAGCACCAGGGCACTTCTCACATCGATATTTTAGATACATGATCCTTAATCTCTATGGTGTTCATACTTTGTGAATGTTCAGTATAACAATTTATATAAAGAAAGCTTTAAATAAAACATATGAGCTATGTTGAGTATTTTATTTATTGATATCATCCTTATATCTACAATACAATACAATTTTATCTTAACTACTATAATCTACGATCACGTTACGATTTTTGTCTATTTCAATTACATTATCGAACTCAGCATAAACAATACAGTTGATAGTTTGAGATAGAGACGTATCAAAACGAACTTCTAATCTTACGCTACCATTTCTTATCAGATTCCAATGACTTAATGAGTTAGCTGACAAGTCAGGAGTTAAGTCAAAAGCTAATAGACAAAAACCTTTAGCATATTGCTCTCTAGATATTCCATTGCCTTCGTTAAGAAAATGTATGCCCGTTCCTGAGAATAATGTATGATAGGCGGCAGTGAAAGTATTATTCTCGAAGGATGGTTGTAACGCTTTAGAAGGTATTTGTTGACCATCGATATATAAACAAAATGAACTCATATCGAAATTTTCAAAATTAAAGGGATTTTTAGTAAGGCTACCATTGAACGCCGCGTTATTAACGAACCCGACAATACATCTTTTAGGTATTTGCCCCAAAAATATATTATCAAGTGTTTTTCCCTGAACCCCCGATGGTATTGTTAAAACTTTAACTTCGGCTCGAGTAATAGGATATTTAGCTGTAGTGGAGGCTAAAACTTTTTGATGTGCAAGTAAAACCGTTGGATTTATTCGAGCTCTACGTACAATAAGCGTTGCATCCAAAATTCGTGCTTTTAACTTTAAATCATTCGAGGCAGCCATCAAGTTAAAAGTTTCTCTTGATCGCACTAATTTAACAGCCATATCAACGCCATTGATCAAAAATTTTTCTTGATTGAATAAGTCACCGTGCAGATGTCCCATCATTTCTATTTCTTTACTCTCAGCAGCAAATTCTTGACGTTTTGTGAATCCTTTATTACTTTCGTCAGTTGAATCCATTTTTCCTGATGTATCTTCATACCAAAGACCACAGGTTAGATGTGAGTCTTTAGCTGCGGGGGTATAATTCAACAGAGTTTCTATGTATGCACGATACGCATATGTGTTATTTGGTGGAGAAACGAGTTTTTGATTCAAATAAACATCAAGTTGATTAAAGATTGAATGCATCCAGTTATTAACTGGAGCCACCACAGCTGATGAATTTAGCTTTGAAGAGTCCTGGTTTAATATTTTCGCTTTTATATGTAACAACGTATGAGATAAGTCTATGTAGTCATCACCTGCTCCTGGCACTTGAAATTCTATGGGTCCATCATCAGCAAGAGATGAAATTGGTTTATAATGTATCCACATTCCATTTTCTATACTAGTTTGTGTAGACGGTAAAGCAAATAAATCTAATTCTGACTTAATGCACTCGCAGGAATGACTATGTAAAAAAGACATTATAAAAATATTTTAAGAAAATATGTCCCTAATTTTTTTGTTTAGTTTATTCTTTTTAGTAGCTTTCGCTTTAGTGGTCGATGGTGAAATGAGAGAAGAGTGATGTTTTTTCTTTGTTTTATACCCTGAACCAGTCATGTTCATGCGATCAATTTTGGCATCGGCTTTCCTTTTCAAATTAGAGCCTGCCTCCTTAAGTCGTGATTTGATCGATTCTTCCATAGGTCTTGAACTAACCATATCAGATAAAAGACCTACTCCTGCATTTAAAGCTTCTTTGCCAATCACTCGAGCCCCACTAGAAAGCAATGGTAAAACTGACCTAAACAACCCTCCCAAAAAGCTACCGATTCCATGACCACGCTGATATGGGACTCCTTTGTAAATTACTCCAATACCGGATCCAGCTTGACGTGAATAATAATGTTCATAAGGACAAGATATTTTGCTGTGTTGAGAATACATTATAATTTGCTAAAATGTAGTTTAATGCACACCGTTCCGAACTGGAATGGTATTTTTTGACCAGTGTTTGATCTTATATCTATTTCAATGGTATCAAACTCTCTCCGCATTACTGGTAAGTAGTGAGGCGGTGAAAACACATGCATTTTATTAGCTCCATAAATATACTTTGAAGGGTCTAATGGTATTATTCTCAGTAATGGAGTCATCACATCTCCAACAATCTGTGGTTCGATTATATCACAATAAACAAATAATTGTGACGGCAGCCCTAAGTGTAAGTTAGCTGGACATTTTCCAAAGCCCTTGCCAACGAGATTTTTATTTGGTTCAAACCCAAGCTGAAGAGACAGTTGAGTTGACAATGTTAATGATTTTATGTTTTCATCATTCACTGTCACATTCACGAATTTTGATATTACATCATAACGAAAATTTATGTCTTCTTTTATGTTGTTTAATGCTGTTAAAATATGGTTAATATTGTCATAGTTTGTAGCTGGAATGTGAGTTTTGTAGTACACAAGAGAAGGTTGTATTTCTTGAGGCATTTGCATTTTTTTTGTGATGTAAACAACATTTTCATGATCTTGAACTGTAAACATCGTACATGGGTATTGAAACTCAACGACGCCGACATACCATGATCCTTCAAGTATTATAGGCTTTGGCAACTTAGTTGAGAAAAGCGTGGTTTTGTTTTCTGGGAAATATTCCGTAGAACTGTTGCTTAACAATGTTAAATAAAAACTTTCTTTTATCATATTTGTTTTAATTGAGATGCTAAAATCCAACTGTTAAATTTATCTGGATAACCTTTCCACTTGACTAACACTTCTTTTCTGTCACCAGATAAGCGAGTACGAATGATTTTATCTACTTTGAAGTGTGAAGTAGAGTCATACGTAACTTTTTGGAGCTCACGTTCATAAAACGTTCCTACAATTGGTTCATTTTGTAAATCTTTTAATGTATAAACCACCCATGGTGAGCGATCTATTACTGAAGAGACAATGAATACTTCATCGCTCCAATTCGATTCATATCCTTTTTGAAATACATGCTTATATTTAGTAATTCTAACATAATCACCTACATGAAAATTTGGAGTTAAGATAGTGAAGGTCCTTGTATTGATTTTTCTATCATATAAGTTATTCCAAACCGTTATTATATTACTTGAGTTGACATCAGCTGGACTCATTTTTATACTGGAGTGATAACCATGATTATAAGCATATATTAAATTTTGCAAAATATCTATGTACCTATAAGTATTGTTATGAGTAAAGTACCGCCACATTTTCATTTTAAGTGTTCTTTGAAATCGCTCTACTATGCTTGCTTTAATATCTGGATTATTTGTAGTATAGTAATTAATTTTTTTACTTTTGAAGTATGACAGCACATCTTTAGATACAAATTCAGTTCCTTTGTCAGATTGTATATGAAAAGGTGTAGTATTAGCTTCATTAAATATGCTTACGAAACATTGCTTAATAGTTACAGAATTTTTCTTTTGAATGGCTCTAGCATATGCAAATTTAGAAAATACGTCAATCACACAAAGTATGTAGTTATAACCTTCATTATATTTAGAATAAGTCCTCATATCGCTTAAATCAGCTTGCCAGAGCTCGTTAATATTAGATAATATATATCTATTCCTAGGAAATTTTCTATGTACAGGTTTATGCAACGTATACGTTTCTTGAGACTGCAACCATTTTTTAACCTCACTTTTATTCATTTTACCTTTCATTGCCTTTGTTAACTTTTCTATGCTACTGTAACCAGCAGGATGTGCAGCGTTATAATATATTTGATTTATAAGTTGTATGGGGTCCAATTCACTATCCTCTAGTATGGAGTCCATTTCTCCCAGTCAAGTTTCTTACGAATTTTTGTTCTGTATTTATCCGAGTTATCCGAGGGAGTACCAAATTCTTCATCTGTTGAAGTTTCGCCAAGCTCTTTCTTGTGTAGTTTATTAATATAATTGATTCTTTTTGGATTCCCTAAGTAAGTAAGTGGTATTTTAATATCTTTCAGTGTCTTTGCAAAGTTTTCCCAACCTATTGGATCACTTCTCTTGAGTGGCCTAAGTATATCATTTACTAAATCAACAATATTGCTTCCTGGAATTTTCTCATTGTCTATAAGCACTGTACCATCATCGTCCCATCGAATTTTCTTTTTACTCAATGAAAGCAAATTTAACAACGATTCACCTTTTTTAGCATATGTTTTTGGAATACAACTGAGTATTTGATTTGACGAATAAATATTACTCCTGTTTTGAGTGCTAACTTGAAGTTTTTCTTCTTCGTTCTGTATCTGAGAAGAGACTAGATGCTTAGCTACAGTTTCATCTTTTATATTTGATTCTAATAATTCTGCATTCTTAGAGATTATCGGTATCTCAACAGGTCGTCGATTTTCTTCATTGAAATGTAAATATCTCTGCAGTATTTGTAAGTATAAGATACATTTTTTTCTATCATCCATATTCGTATTTAAGATGTTTTTCATTTCAATATCTAATCTGGATGTTGGATCATCTACACTGTTGTGTTGATTTAGTTTCTCTATCATGCTAGGTTCAATAAGTAACATCTTTTTAGCATGCTCCATTTTTCTTTACTTAATAAAAGAACCAAGTAATCCACTTAGTATTGAACCCAATATTATAGGTAAAAATGCACCACCTTTTTGTATGATAATATTTTTTCTTACTTTATTTGTGCTTTTGCGTACTAACTTGCGAAGAAGAGATTTGTGTTTTTTTAATTTTTTCTTATTTTTTTCTTCAATCGACACCTTACCTTGCAAGACGTTATGAATGCATTCACAAATGCAGTTTATTTCTCCATCACCACATGACTTTAAAAGAGCTGTTCTATATTTTGGTTTTAGTTTATGCAGTGCAGATAACAATTCTTTGTGCGTCTTGAGGCTTCGCGACATTATTTGAAAATGATAGGAATTTGCTGGTTCTTGGCATATTTAAACCCCTTTGTTGGTACATATACATGACAATAATGATCTGGGGGAAAGACACTAGTTTTTATACGACATAGATCACTAGTATTTTGTTTTAAATCAATCATAATATATCCATGTGCTTCTTTGGTGGCATCCTTGTAGGCATCTTCTATGAACTTTGGATTTTCCGGTGCTACTTGACGTGCCAAATACCGGATTTGTGTTTTGTCACGTGGATTTTTAAAGTAAATGATATAACTTGAATTTAGTGAAATATCTCTTTGTCCTCTTCCTTGATGAAATAAGTTTTGAGTAATGTAAAATACACTCAAGTTTCTATGATGACTGCCTTTGGTGAAAATATCTACAATTCGCCCATCAGATTCTCTCATCAGATCATCAATAATTACAAGATTTGCATCTTTACCATCAAACATACTGAGATCTGGAATACCCTGATGGTAATTTACATTTTTTAGGTTGTACAAAGGTTGCATTTCGTCAAAGCACCAAGTTATTTGCATAAAAGGGGTGCTACAAATATCTTTTGAATATTTTATGAAATTAGTAACAAAATTAGATTTTCCACAACCACTTGGTCCGGCTACTATTGCAGTAAACGGATGAACAAAATGAAACATCTTAGCACACGTGTGAACTGGTTTAGGTATAGGAATAAAGTAAAAGACATTTCTTTGACATACTTGATTTATTTATTTGAATATCATTTTATCAATTCAAATCATGTTTTAAAGATACATAATAGTTTATATAATACATCATCTTAATCATCTAAACAAATATCTTACACTATTTATTCAACTTGAACAAAAATAATTACAAACTATTTACATGTTTATATTTACATCTTACCCTAATTTATGATGACCCCATGCTATTGTATCAACATTATTAGGTAATATAAATCTTTTTGTGTCATTATATGATAAACAAACTTTATTAATTTGCTGTGTGAATATAGTGTGCTTAATTGATCGAAATCTATACATAGTATCATGATAAATATTTCTATTCAACAAGCAGGACTTATACATTTGCATTGTCATCCTTCTTGTGACACTTTTATTTACACCTTTAGCTTTTGTTGTTAATTTATTTTCGCATTGGATTGCATACATCTTTGATCTCAACCCTACAAATTCTTTTACTATTTTTCCATTGTTTTCATCTTTAAAAAATCCCAATTTCTTTTTATTGATTTGTGGATAACCAAACATGTTGTCTGAAGGATAATCAGACGTATCGAATCGTGAAGAGAGATCAGGTTTAATGTCTTCATAAAAATTATTTGTAAAAATTTGGTAAATTAAGCTGTCGGTGTCAGTGTATAATAGTTTCGTTTTATCACCGAACTTATGCAGCATATAGTCGTAATGAAACTCATACATCAGAGTTTTTGATATGTCCAAAATGGAAAACCCTAAATAAATTGGTTTATCGTAACACAATTTAGTTTTTTTTAACTGTACAGCCACCAAGTTTTGAGAAAAAATTGATACGCTATGAAATTCAGGTTTTGCAATAAAATCTTGAACACCCAAACTTTTACCGTGATTTTCCCAGTGAGTAAGTAATTTAACGTTTACTCGTTTTTCAATGTTTTCCATTGTTTTTCCAAATACCGAATTGTTCATTAATTTGTAAAAATCTTTTTCGAAATCTGACACGGCTTTTGTTCTTAGTTCAGTATTTAGATCAATGTATTTTTTTAACCATGGACTTTGTTTAAATTTTAGTATTCTGTGAATTTTAGTTAATTTTAGTCCTAATGCTAGACATTGTTTTAGATTTCTGTAATGAATCTTGTATTTTATTTTGTTATTTAAATTTGGGATTAGTTTTTTCTCCTTTGTTTCACCTACACAAATATTTTCAGGACACAATGGAAAGTCAGAATGCAAATCATGAAGCTCCTTAGGATATTCAAGATCAACTTCAAGAATAAAACCATACTCAGAAGTATCAGAAACTTTAAAATTTGTTTCTGGACTCACCCACTCGAAACAACCTTCAGGTAGGTATTGAGACATGGCCCATCCATAAAGGTTGTTAGCATCAAAATAAGCTAAATATGAAGTAGGTATATTTTTATCAAAGTCATTTAAAAATTCGTTATTTGCTTTAGCATGACGATTACTACATTGAGATACACCACCTCTAATACCAGTCTTAATAAATGCAATTATATCAATGTCAGTTAACAACTCTAATTCAACCTTTGTATGTTTTAACATCGCGTCCCAACTTAACCCAGGTGCAGTGTAATAGTGACTCGGGTCTAAGCCATATGTTTTAAGACAAATATCTCTGAAATTTTCAAACACGTCAGTAAGCAGCAACACATCAGTTTTTAAATATAAATTAGAATAGTCTAGCATATTACGACAAACAAAGTGTTGCCAAACATCTTGGGCACGGTTGTATTCTTCATCTGAGATACATGTATCAGTAAGTGAACTATAAAACTGTTCTCGATTCGGTAAAGATGTTGAATTTAAACTGTCATATGAAGTCATGAACTCATATGGATAAATTCCTTTCTTACGAAGACGGTTGAAATCTTCTTTAACTGGATAGGCGTTCTTGAGTTCGTGAAATTCATCATCTTTGAGGTTTTTAACTAACTGGTCAAGACTACATGGTAAAAATTTGAAGGAATCAACAAATCTTAAGGTAACTTTTTGGTTATTAATTGTTAGATGTTTTGAAAACGAGATGTACTTTTCCTTGTTTTGTGGAATTATATCAATTTCACCTTCAACAAAATTAAGTGCATGGACAATGAAATGAGCATCATAATTACTTAAATTATGTAGAAATACCGGAATGTGACGGGGGGCACGAAACTTGTTCTTACATACTTCATGTGCAATTCCTCTCAATTCTCCCGTTTGCCAATCAAAATCAAGAACTTCTTCAGTAGTAATATTAGTTTCACATATGTGACATGTTTTCGAATTAGATATCTTATTGGTATGATCAGCTGATGGGGACTTCGGGGATCTTTGGAAACAATTTTTTTTACATATGGTTTTCAAATCATTGCACAAACGTTCCATGAATACTTGTGCACAGTTTGGACCACAATATGTCTCATACTTTGATAATCTATCATCGTATGAACATTTTATATAGTATCCAAAACTATAAGTCTCATGTTTTTGAATGTTATTAGTGTATGATTTAGATGAATCGTTGGGACATGATTGTATAGGATTTAAAAATGCCTCAAAGTCTGCGTAGATTACAAAAGGAATTTTCATTTTCTTTTCAAAATTATCAAATTTTAATGTGTCGTTTGATGACGGTTCCCCAAACCAATTTTTTGATGTTTTCTCGCTGTTTGGTAACTTTGTTGTAATGTGAGAACAGTCTTCTTGTTGATGTTTACTTAACCTGTCTCTGGTAGGAAATCGTATCAAACATCCATCACAAATGTAAATAGCAACATTCAAATTAGATGTTTGCTTGCTTACTAATCGCGACATGTTTTTGATATAGCAATAGTGGCCATTCGTTCCATTTTGTATGTATAATAAATTGACATGAGTACTTTTACGACTTTTTGTGAAACAAAGTGGACCTACAATAGAATGTTTCTTTGTTTTCGTATCAAACTCTAAACCAAACACATTAATACTTATATCATTTTGTTTTTCGATTTTCGCTATATCCGTCAACTTAACTGGAAATGATACTCCATTAAATTTTAACTTATTTGAATGAATGCTGTAAGATGATGACCGTTCTGAATTTTTTTTAACTGGATATAATGCTGAAAGCAGCGACCACTTAAAACATAAATTATCTGAGTTTTTGACATTTATTATTGCTTTTTTAAGCTTAATATCTTTAGGTAGATCAATATATGAAGTACCACGGAGAGGGTTAAATTTATTAATATTTAACTCAATGTAATTAATGGTTTTCAAACTCCAACCACTATCTTTCTTCTCAAAAGTACATATTTTATTTGCTAAAGTGTCGCGTAAGGTTGACATAAAAATGTCTAAGTCATCTGCTTGGGTAACTAAGAAATTACTTGTTTGAAAATCAAAAGAATTAGCCAATTGTTTTGTTTCTTGTACAAATTCCGCATGTAATACAAAGTTTATTTTCAAACTATAATGTTGTTTTATAGCTTTATTAATTAAAAAACATAAGTCGTCTCTAACTGAATTAAGAAACAGTTCTGGTGTTTCAAAAAGTATATCAGGTTGTTTTTTACTTTTAACTTTGTAAGAAATTATGCGTTGTCTGAAAGCCGAATCTATTATCGATATATTATCTCTAGAACTATGCAATATTGATACATTATTTTTGTGCATATTGCTCTTAATATGGTTCGTATAGTATCTTCTAGTAACTAGAATATCACATGAGTTGCAGTGTACCTTTTCTGAGTCATGGGAAGAGTCAGTTGAAGATGTAGATTCTTCAAGCCTCTGATGCTGATGGCTAGAGTCAGCTGAAGATGTAGGTTCTTCAAGCCTCTGTCGCTTTGCATCGTTACCCATGGTATCAGCGCCAACAGTTCTTTTGAGAGCTCCTCCTCGCCCCACTTGAACTGTGTATGATGATGTTGGTTGACTGAAAAAGTAATTAAATATTAATAGAAAGTCATTTGAATACGAAATATATTTACACGATTATGACTCGAGTTTACTTACTTATCATCGTTTTCCGCTGCTATGCAAATTTGGTACAGCTCATTGTCATAGGTTGAATCAAATAGTTCTGATTTTTCTAACCAAACAGCTTGATCGTTTTCCGCTGCTATGCAAATTTGGTATAGCTCATTGTCATAGGTTGAATCAAATAGTTCTGATTTTTCTAACCAAACAGCTTGATCGTTTTCCATCTTGCAGGTGACTATACCAAGGTTAAAATAAGAATGGTGCTTACATTTGATTTACATTGACTATTTATATTTTAGAATATGGTATTAAATGCAAGGAGATTAACACTGATGAGTTGATCCAATTAGCTAAATATGTATTGTAACGGACAAAGTATTAACTACTCTGAGTAATATGAGTAATATAAGAATTAAAGTTTATTTAGCATGAGCTATTGTTAAAATACAACTTTCTACATGTATCCAGCTTAGATATTTCTTTTGTAATGTTGTAGACTATATTTTTAATACTCTCATAATTTTTGTTCTTGTCGTCAGCATAATATTTGATTCGTATGTTTGCATGTTTCCAATGTTGCGAGTTGGGTATTTTTGTCAATTTGCTTAATTCGTAAACATCAATCTTAATCATGTATTGTGACTTAGATGCATCGTCATTGTTTGTTGAAATAAAAGCAATGCCACCATCCGGCTGAGCTCTTGACACTGATGAACACTGTTTTTTCTTCTTGCTGTTGGGAAACTCGAAAAATTCATCTAAACTCTCTTTTTGCTCCCTCTTTCTTTTTAAATTTGAAGATTCTATGTTCATGGTTATATTATCATTGCTGTCTTCGTCTGACAATTGTTGATAATAATATTGCTTGAAAGTATTCTCTTCGTTAAATGTGTTCTGAAATAGAAATAGCAATAATATTAAATGATATGCATAGATTCTTACAAGAACTCACAAAAATTGGTATCACGATGTGATAGAAATATGTGTCACAACACTCAAAACATATACCCTAAGTCCATGAATATTAACACTGGGCTATCAATGCTTCAAAATCAAGTTATCGTTAAATAAACGTACCTACATGCAACTTCTCTTTGACTTTTCACAAACACCTGCTTTGCACAGTTTTTATAAATGCTAATACATAAATAAAAATAAAGTATAAATCTTACCTCCATTGTTGATTTTGAAAACTTTTAACTCACAACACTTTAATATCAGAAATAATAGACTTCACTGCTCACATAATTCTGAGAGCGCTACATCGATTTCGAATATATATACCAAGATGATACACTAAATAAATAATCATTAATAATCGTTTAGTGATATGACAAAACCATTAGAATGTCAATACAATTACTAATAGCGGTCATTTTGTAATGATAACGATTAACGTTTCGTGATATGACAAAACCATTAGAATGTCAATCCAATTACTAATAGCGGTCATTTTGTAATGATAACGATTAACGTTTCACAAGTACCTACACAAGAATGCAAATGTGAAGTAATAGGACAAATATGCAACTTTCTTTGTACGTAGAGCTCGAATAAATCCAACGGTTTTACTTGCACATCAAAAAGTTTTAGCCTCCACTACAGCTAAATATCCTATTACTCGAGCCGAAGTTAAAGTTTTAACAATACCATCGGGGGTTCAGGGAAAAACACTTGATAATATATTTTTGGGGCAAATACCTAAAAGATGTATTGTCGGGTTCGTTAATAACGCGGCGTTCAATGGTAGCCTTACTAAAAATCCCTTTAATTTTGAAAATTTCGATATGAGTTCATTTTGTTTATATATCGATGGTCAACAAATACCTTCTAAAGCGTTACAACCATCCTTCGAGAATAATACTTTCACTGCCGCCTATCATACATTATTCTCAGGAACGGGCATACATTTTCTTAACGAAGGCAATGGAATATCTAGAGAGCAATATGCTAAAGGTTTTTGTCTATTAGCTTTTGACTTAACTCCTGACTTGTCAGCTAACTCATTAAGTCATTGGAATCTGATAAGAAATGGTAGCGTAAGATTAGAAGTTCGTTTTGATACGTCTCTATCTCAAACTATCAACTGTATTGTTTATGCTGAGTTCGATAATGTAATTGAAATAGACAAAAATCGTAACGTGATCGTAGATTATAGTAGTTAAGATAAAATTGTATTGTATTGTAGATATAAGGATGATATCAATAAATAAAATACTCAACATAGCTCATATGTTTTATTTAAAGCTTTCTTTATATAAATTGTTATACTGAACATTCACAAAGTATGAACACCATAGAGATTAAGGATCATGTATCTAAAATATCGATGTGAGAAGTGCCCTGGTGCTCAATCGTCGGTTAGGTTAGGTTAGATGTTTTAAACACTAACGTAAGTAGTGGCCTGGTGTTCATTCGACGATTAGGATCACAAGGTAGCACAAGTGCAGGACGTAGTTTTGTTTACATAGTATGAACACAATAGAGATTAAGGACCATTTATCAAAAATTAATCCCTCCATACAAAATAACGTATATGCAGCAAACAGATTACCAATCCATATCGAAGTGCCAGCGTATATAGTTAGCAATTTGGATTCAGATACACAACCTGGCTCCCACTGGGTAGCCATACACATAGATAAAAACAAAGTAGGTCAATATTTTGATTCGTTCGGCCGACCACCCACAGGACCTCATAGAATTTTTCTGAATAGAACCTGCAGAGTGTGGGATTTTAACAGCAAGAGGGTGCAAAATGATTATACTTCAGTATGTGGCGAGTACTGTTTGATGTATTTGTACTACAAATTCGTCGGAAAGAGAATGCATGATTTTATTCGATTATTCGGTTCACAAACAATGGTGAATGATGTAATACTTTATAATATGTATAAATGCTGTTTTATAGATGAATAAAGAGAAATACAATATATAAGAATTTGTGGTTGTTGTTATTGATATCATAGAAACAAATACCTAAGTACAATAAGCAAAAGTAGCATGTTTTAGTTAGTTTGAGCCACCTTGCTTATGGCTCAAGGCTGACGCTGATGATTCACACAAAGAGAGACCGAACACGAGTCGCGGACCGTAATTAGCCTAATGGTAATGAGGGTTGCTGGCGAGCGCGCGTCGCGGACCGTAATTAGCCTAATGGTAATGAGGGGTATTGGAGATGCAGAATCCTGAAAACTATCTCGGAATCCTGAAGAGATATCAAAAAACGGATAGCACAGATCGATCCGGCGTGCCCGATTTACTTTTTTTTTTTTTTTTTTTTTTTTTTTTTTTTTTTTTTTTTTTTTTTTTTTTTTAGGTTGAGCCACCCGCGGTCCGGCTTCTGGCTCAAGGCTGAGGAGTGAGCCAGAACCCGTATATCCTTACTACTCTTGTACCTTTGCCCTGTTCAGCGCAATATTATCTTTATTTAGATTTTTACGTGAGTTTACGATTTGAATTGATTGTAAACACATAAAATATGCTGGCGTAATCCTCCACGACCAAAATACACAACGTTTATTAACAAAAGTACCCAAAATCAATTTACGTGTATCCTTAACGCGTGTTGATCGACAAACTTATACTCCGTTCCAAATCTTAGATATTTTATGTAAACAAAGGGGATAACTGCCAAAAATATATTTTATAATGGTAGTTTACTAAATTTTCCCAAAACTTAAATACTTGTTGCTAGTCGTAATCTTCTCAATTAAAAAATAAACATCTTTTCGTACTATTTACTTTAACGTAATATCTGTTCTATACAATGTTATGATGAACAAAAACATTTTTATGGACAATATTTGATTGTACTGGTAGAACTGCATCGATTCTAAACATTTTTGGCACCGTTATTTCCCATTTCATTTTATTTTGTTTTCTCGAACTCGAATATGCTACTCCCTAAGTTTGTGCAATTGAGTTTGTTGTAACATTTATTGCCGATTGTAATAGTGTTTATCTTCTTGTTGTTACGGTTTTTCTTAGTTCGGTCAATTTATTTAGGAAAATTGTTCGTAAAATTGAGCCTCATCCGGGTCCCTCGATCCTCGAGCTCAAGGGTCATGGTTGCGGTCTGTCTTGGGGTTTGTCAACGACAAAGAGTGGTGCATGAGTTCGCTGACCTGTATGGTCTCACCATTCACTGACGTCCCCTTTACCATTGTAAACGCAACCCAATTGAGTATTAGCTTAGGTTAAGGAGTAGGTATATTGCACAACATAATAAGACATTTAATACAAATGAAGTAAAACAATTGTTAGAAGAAGGTTTGAGACAGGTCACAACGCAGATATATGATGTGACTGTATTAGACACACAATAAAAATGGAAGATGAAATGAGCCAACTCAATATAATTGATCATACTAGCGATAGATTTCTCATAAATGCCAAACAAAAAAAAATAATTAAAAAAAATTTTAAAAAAAAATCGGCATCGAGCTTTAAAGGGGGCAGTTTTTCAGAATTTTCAGAATAATTTGTAACGTGATAGGTCAATTCCTCGAGATTATAGAATCCCTTTTTAATGCCAGTCACAAAATGTACATGAAAAGTATATATATAGTAATAATTGTAGCTTATGGTAATACAATTAGCGATCTTATCGCTAATTCAATCTCTTACCTTTGGATGGACAGGATGGATTAAAATAGTGTATTATTTATGTTTCTTAAAACTATCTTGCTTTTAGAATGTTTCTTTGTTAATCAGTAACATTGTAACATATAAGACGCATAGAATAATACAAGATAGATAGATCACTATAAACATAAAATAGCAACTAAAATAAATTTCACTTGTGTAAAATGTTTTGGGCAACTGGCATCACTATACCAGTACTGTATACTATACCGTCACTATGTCAGTGACTTTGCATGACATTTTTTTTTTACAAAAATATCTAACATTCAGGAACAGTGCATAGATTAAGATTCTTTGCTTTCTTTGCGGCGGTCTAGATTTTTCAACTCTTTTTAATTGCAATTGTGCATTCTATTTCCTCGGCAAGGATCCAGCTTTCTTCGGTTTCTGGTGTAATAGTGTAATGAGATTTATCTATCAATCGTTTAAAATACTGTCTATAAACTAATTTTTATTATAAACTAATTCGTTGTTATACTTGTGCGTGTCACTGTTAACATTAATATATGTAACTACCTATCTCGCTTCACGCAACCGATATGACCTTTCAATTTCGATTCATGAAGAAAAATGTGGGAATTGTTGAGAGTTATATTTACAAACATGACCTTTCGATAGTGGGTTGTCGCTTTTATACTCTGGTTCTCTATTATTAACCCAATGAATGGATTAATAAGTGTTGGAAAATCATTATAACTCATTAGTTCATTTCTGTGGGATGACGGCGATGTTTACAGTGAGCGGAATTCCAAGAATGAAACACTATTAAGTATAGGAATACGCGCTGGCATGGCGGTGGAGGTAGAATCTATTCATAGTGTATGATGAGATGAGCTATTTGACGGATGGGTGACGCGGCATCGCCGACGGACGGTCGCTGAGCGATGCGTGTAGAAGTCTTGCCAGTTGCTGCCTTTTTTTATGCTCTATACTCTTCAGATCTAGCGTTTGACTGTTGATATACTTAGTGGTCAGTGAAAATGTGGTAGAAGGTGTAATCACGCTAGACTTAGAATGTTTAAAGGCTCCCAAAGACTGCTGCCTAAGTGTGGTAAATACACTGTGTATTTGGGGACAGTTTTTCGAACTTGAGGGTGGCTACTGATTAGCCAGGTACTCGAAAGTACGCAACCCCCATGCTTGGAATTTGATAACGGTGTCACCTTCACCAGAAGCTCAAGCCGTTGGTGGGGATCGAACCAGTATGATCACGTCAGTTTGATAGCCGCCGCTCCCACCGCTGAGCTATCATCGCTTCATTAGCCCTCCGACCACTACAAACAATGTACTTGCAAGGAATTGTTTGTATTTCGATTGTCACGCTTAGATACCTACATGCAATACATCTTTGTATTGTATTGCATTTCCCTTTACAAAATTAAGTCTTATTATATCTATTGGCGCAAAGCAGCACACAACAATTCACTATTATAAAACGGGAATAATTATAAGTTTAATAATATGACTATTCTAAAAATGACTTCACAAATCATCAATTGATGACTTTGAGTTGCGTATGATGTGAATTTAACGTGAAATAGCATGCCATTATTTCTTTTACTGCACGTGCGCTAAGCCCTATAAATACGGTCGCAGTGTCTACGGTTAGTCTTTCTCCGGTGAAGCTGTGATTGCCGGTGGAGGCAAACACCATTATTCCGTTTGAAAATAAAAGAAATAAAAAAAAAACGGTTTGTCATTCGTGCTCGACCCGTCGTATGGTACGTTACGCGGACCTCTCTGGGACCGTTCCACTGCCCGTTGAATATACGAAGCTTACCAAATACTCCTGATGTTTTATTTTTCGATGACCCAAACATGAGTCATCTTCATGAATTTCCACTTAATTAGCCGCGGTGCCAGATATTATACATTTATTACATAAATACGGAGGTATCAGGGTTAAACAAAAATTGATTCTTAAAACTGACCATCGCGGTAATGGGAAGTTACTTCTCAAAACGCGATTGTTTGCGAATATTTAGATTTTGTACCGTTTACGCGTTGTTAGGACGAAATACTTATTTAATTTTATCTGAAGTAACTATAATATTCGTAAAAAGATAAGTGTCAAAAGTCTTTTAAACTCTTTATTGCTGCAAATAAATATTTCATTAGTTTCTAATAATATACTGAACTGGAACACACAAATGTTTTTTTTAATTTAAACTAATATCCATGCAATTAAAGTCACTAGCTAGTAATTATCACACTATCACATAATATTATAAAAGCGAAAGTTTATTTGTCGTCTGATGTTTATTACTCTTTCACGCTGAAACGGCTAAACGGATTTGTATGAAATTTGCAATGAAGATAGTGTTTGGTGATTAGTGTTTATTTGAGTATATGAACACCATTATTTTATTTCGCATGGTGGATTGTGCACCATTAAGTGTCTGGAAGTGCACTTACCTAATATTTCATTTCGCAGACTCCAAGTAAAGCGTTCCAGTAGTGTCGACTATTTTATTGAATCAAGCGGGAAACAGAAATGTAGTTTCGGGCTAAGTTTTTAGCCTGGGTCCAAAATCTGACAACTAGATGTCTATATTATCTTAGACACTGGGTACATGCACATGAAATGCGAAGCCAAAAATAATAACTAAAAATCAACTGTATATTTTTGGCGGGTAGCATTTATTTTAGTGAACAAAGAATTCGGGAAGTGGTATCACCGTCTTCCGTTTCTGGCGTAGCGCCGGGCATCGACGCCGCCTGTGCTGGCGCCCCTCGCGCCCCGCATAGTCACGAGAGAACACAGATCATAACATACCATCTATCTATATTCGACACAATTACAGACAACTGTGAAGCATAGGATGACGTCCCCCTGGCCGCGTAACGATCATGTAATAGCGATAGTTCCACACCGGCGAACATTGTTTTGTGCAATGGTCAGCTGACTGTTATATAACTTTCCACCTGACGTGCTATTTTCATTATGCGTTTGTTTGCGCATACACGGTTACATTTAAGAGATTTGACGTAGGTATATCGATAGTGGATCGATACGTATTTGTATGAACCCAACCTGCGCAGACAAATTAATTCAATCGTCACAACAGTTATATACGTCATAACTTCATGAATATTAACTACCCGAGGTTTTGTTCTATGCATATTTAGATAGTGGTCTCGATCTCTATTAATATGCTCACACATCCTTCCAAGTAGATATTGAGAATCCATTCATTTTAATCAGCCAACCCAATTCAAAGTTCAATGGTCGTGCGTCATACTTGAGCTTAGAACAATGAATATGATATTTTTTATATATGTATAGGGCTTAGGCTAAAAATGGACCCAGTCATTGCGGCAAGACAGGACCGATTTGGTAGCGGCGTTGTATACGCCCACGCATCTCGTGATTCATTTCTTTGGCTGAGCCATTGTAAACATCAGCGTAATCATACTAGGCTTGCCAATGCAGTGCAATTGGTCTTGATAAGCCATATGATCAAGCTCGTGCCCATGGTCATCATCTAAACACATCACACATAAAATTATTTTAAAATAAATTGGAATATAGGTTACTACTAGGCTTGGGTTACAACCTTATAAGTGGGTCATCAACCACATCGGGTTGAAGTTGAAGAAGACATCGAGCTTTTGCTCGATGTTTGCACCGGCAACGGCTTGAAAAACAGCCGGAAAATTCCCTTTTGCCACATTGTCTCTGACTACCAATTAATAATATCAATATTTTCACATTATTTTTATATTCATCATTAATCTTTCAATAAATCAGATGAAAGTATATCAAGCGTGTTGTCTTTAAGTATATTGTTGTACTGTTTTTGTGTCACCGAACTTCCAGACTCCTAATATATTATTTTCGTCGAATGGTTGTCTGGAAGAGATCGCTTTAAGCGATAAGGCCGCCAATTGTACTTTGGTTAGGTATATGTTTTATTTTTATTGTTGTTTTTTTTGTGACCGGTGTGCAATAAAGTGTTTTTGTATTGTATTGTATTGTTGAATTATTATTGAAGTATTTATGGTATAATGATAAATTTTATTAGTGTCACTATCAATTAAATAGACGTTCTTCTTTCTATTTAATTCTATTTATGTATCTGCAAGCTTGGTAAAGGCTCTATCGACTTAGATTAAGTTTGTACATTAGCTCAATAATTTACCCATATAAGTGTTTTGATTGGGAAATGGCCGAGCCAAGTTCGTTTGCGTTTTAATTTATAAAATGATTTATTTTGTATAAATTAATATGTATATTTTATTTTAAATGTCAAAGCTCTTACTATAAATATGAGTCAGGACTGCAATAATAATTTACAATTCGCATACCCACATGCATTAATATAATGCAGCAATTAGCGTCGCCCCTTAAATTGTCTAGTTAATTGGCAGTGCGTCAGACTGTCTGATTGACTAAACAATTCGTGATGTAACTCCACATTCCTGACATTGTTTAGTGGTGAGGCAAAAAATATCTAAGGACATATAGACATCATGCCTTGTTACCTTGCTTACTATCTGCACTGCCTAGAACATTGTTGTAGATAGCCAGAAAAAAAAATTGAAGTAGCTATACAGCTATAGTACGAATATGATGATATGTTCATATATATATCAGCTATCAACTAGACTTGATAGTGAAAGTAATGAGCCACTTATTAATTCTTCTTAGTGCAAATGTGTTATAGCTAAAACATTGGTTAGAGTAGCCATGATTAGCACATAAAGGGAGAAAAAAATTTTTTTAAAAAAAGAAACGGCCTTCATTCAACCCTCAAAAGTGTGAAATAACTTGTTGAAGTCGGTACCATATGATAGTTCAAAAGCCGAATATCAAATGAATCCGTATGTTCACGGATTTCTTCACCCACGATAACCAAAACCCCTAAAAAACGGCCAGGAGTCCTGACATAACGAACGCATCGTTATGTCAGGACTCCTGGCTGGCCAGACCATGAGATCGATACCGACTTCTTCAATGTATCGTCTCACAGATAATACAGTCTGATGGCGAACATTATCGTGCATAACTATTTTATCATCGCCCATGTTTAATAGGAAATGACCGGCATGTTAATTAGGGATTTTCAAAATGCCGGCCCATACGTGGTGGGACCCGTTGCCATGAGTAACCGTTTCTTTAAAACATGCCTGAGCAAAACGTTCTCCAGGTCGTCGATATACCCTGTCCCTTCCATCGTTGAGTGCAAATCTTGACTGTTTGGTTTTGTTCCCAGATGTGCTGTTGATCTATTGAAGCCATTATTAATCGAAAATAATTAATTATGAGCTATCAAAGGCAAGAAAGCAAAAAAGCAGGTTAAGAACTCAACTTATAATCGATTGAAAAACACTGATAGCGATCAAGAAGTACAAATTCTGTAAAAAAGTTCCATCATTTATTACAACGGTGTACTACATGTAGCAGAAAGGTCAATTAACTTGTCATAAATTAACACTTAAAGAGAAAATGTTGCATGTTGCAATGAAAAAAGTAATACAAACGTATTTTGTTATGATGATAAGAAAATTACTCAGAAAAAATAGACGGGATAATATCATTAACGGGAAAACCGTAGTCCACGCAGGTAAAACCATTGGGTCATCATCATCATCTCAGCCATAGGACATCCACTGCTGGACATAGGCCTCCCCCATTGATTTCCACAAGGACCTGTTGAAAGCGGCCCGCATCCAGCCCTTGCCTGCGATCTTAGTCAGGCCGTCTGTCCACCTTATCGGTGGCCGTCCTATGCTGCGCTTGCCAGTCCGTGGTCTCCATTCGAGAACTTTTCGGCCCCAACGGCCATCAGTTCGTCGAGCTATGTGCCCTGCGACTTCAACTTGCTAATCCGCTGGGCTATATCGGTGACTTGCGTTCTTCTACGGGTCTCCTCATTTCTGATTCGATCATGTAGAGAATCCCCGAGCATAGCCCTCTCAATAGCTCGTTGTGCGACTCTGAGCATGCTCAGAAGGCCCATAGTCAGAGACCACGTTTCGGTTCCGTAAGTCATCACTGGTAACACACACTGTTCGAAACCATAGGGTGCAGCTAGTATATTGATAAAACGGTCCCAGTTTTTTTTTGCCCCAGGGCTAGGTGGTCAATAGGTCACCTAGCTACGCCACTGAACTACATAAACAAAATACGAAACCTTGACCGAAACTTTAGCTGTTACCGGGAACAGGACAAACACACGAAATAGGTACTTTCGCATTAACAATAATAGTTGAGATGTTAATAAATTTGTTTTCCTTTTATAACTAAAACTGAATGTTATTGTCTATTTTTGTAGCATGCGTGTGTAATTGTTGAGTCATATTAGTTATTTGTATGGCCATTGATACGATTGAATCATAAATGTTTTTGAAATGAACTGTTTGTCAACAAGATGCATTTTGTGAATAAATGATTCAATCTGTTTTTATTTCTATTTTGTTTTCTATTTTTATTAGGTTTTATAAATAGGTGTGTAGGCGTTTAAGATTAATGTTGGCGATCAATCTTTTCATAGGGTAACAGTCGTCTGGTCTGCACCGGCGATTTGTCTTGCTTACAGCTGGGACGTGTTACAGAAAGTTCACACTAGTGCTTGCATTTTTCAACGCCTTCAACTTATTTCTCATTTCTTCTGAGGATTTTAAAATGATAAATCACAGAGCAGAGAGTGACATGCTGAAATATCTTTCCTATACTATAACAAAACTGTAAAGGCCAAAACGTCTGTACATAAAAATAAATTTACGAGAACCAGGGGTGCTAGAGATAGCCAATTGAAGGAGGTTCTAGCATATATATCTGTGTGCTAAAATATATTTCAAGAACCGTAAAAAATAGTCTTTTGTTTTTATGGCTGCATTCTTTATCATTTATATTCCTTAGTAAGGCATAATTAATCTAACTGGACGTCAGGGTAGTGTGTTCAGAGTAATGACTCTGAACAGTCTGAACTCAGGAATTGCGAATTATAACTCGATGGCGTTTTCACAATGGTTTGTTACAACATTATAATTTTAGGTAACAAGCACAGAAAATTATATTTTGACAAATCTTTAGGGAGCTGAGTAATGTCGTGTATTAGTTTTAATTGGGACAATACATCAACGACGTAAATACCTACTACTGTATGAGTTTTCGATGCTCCCAGTTAGAGTGTATAACACGACCCTTTGATATAATTTGTGTACGTTCAACTTTAAGCCCGTAGGGTAATTCGATAGAGGTCTTCGAACATGGTGTTGATAGTATAGATACCAGTAATCGTATTGTTTAGCTCTTTATTAGTTTGGTGACTTGACTTGTGGCGCTAATTAATTAATTAATTAAAGAGAAATAAGTTTCTAAGCTGACATGGTAATTAATGCATAAACAGCACAAGTGCCAAAATCGTTTGAGTGTCGATACCGGGAATTATTAAAATCGGGTCGGGAGGCAAAAGGGATCAAAAAATGGATAGACATGGACAAAAAGTTATAAACCTATAGAGAAGGAAATTGTCATGAGCTGTTAACGGTGCCACTTTTATTACATTAAAGACAATAAGGATCGAACGTAGGCTGGATGACTTCCTGCCTCCCGAACAAGCTGGTTTCTGAAAAGGCTATACAGCACCATAGACCACATCCATATACACTTCGGCAAGTTACACAGAAGACCGAAGAGTATAACTTGCCCTTATGTTTAGCGTTTGTGGACTATGAAAAAGCCTTTGATTCGAACGACACGTGGGTGGTGCTAGAGTCTCTCCAGCGGTCCCGTATTGACCATCGTATAGAAGTGTTGAAGTATTTTTACAATAACGCCACGATGTCGGTCCGAGTACAAGTGCAAATTTCGAAGGCGATTCCATTGCAAAGAGGCGTGAGACAGGGAGACGTTATCTCTCCAAAACTTTTCATTGCCGCATTGGATGACGCCTTCAAGCTATTGGAATGGCAAGGATTCGGCATCAACATCAACGGCGAGTACATCACTCACCTTCGGCTTTCCGACGATATTGTGGTCATTGCAGAATCGATGGAAGACCTCAGCAGGATGCTTGAGGGCCTCAACATAGTTTCCTAAAGCGTAGGCAAAATAGGACCGGATGGATGAGAGCTGCTTCCATCCGGTCCTTGTAGAAATCAATGGGGAGGCATATGTCCAGCCGTGGACTTCCTATGGATGCGATGATGATGAAAGTGAAAATGATACATTCACAGCAGTCACAACGTAACATGTCTAAAGTTGTCTGCATGTAGCCAGTGCCAATTTTTGTGTCGGTAGGCATTAGGTTTAATGATTGAATAACTGTCTTGCTCAGGCGCCTACGTTTTCCGCATCTTCCTGTCTTGCTCACTCTGCTCAATGACAACCTGTTTTACCGGTACACGTCAAAGTTTTCACTGAAGAACTACCTAAGGAAAACAAAGATTAGCTGCGCGTACCTACTATACGTTGCTGTTCAATTAATTACCGAATATAATAAAAAATATAATAGCTGTATTTTTTTATGTATTTCTATAAAAAAATCTAGAACTTTTAATGGACACGTTATTTTCGTTTACTTTTGTTTTATGATTGCGTATAGTTTCAAGTTGGTCCCTATCCTATATTATATCTTGCCCCATTATTATACATATATTAATACAGGGCATCGCAATTAAAATAATTATTTGAAAATAAATTTCTTGATGCAAGATCTAGCATACGAGCAAAGAAAGCAGTAATTACTACTATGTAATTAAATAACCACATTATTTTTGTAGAGCAATCAATTGCATGTAAATGGTGTTTTTGTTAACATTTTCAAAAGCTGGAGTTCCTACGGAGGGATTTCTTTGATATTTTTACAGCCGAATAGTTCGCGTCTCAGACGGTCATAAATTGCAATGTCGAGACTGTGCAGATAGATTTTCCGTTGTTGTACTATGGTTTATTTTTACTTACAAGTCTGATGTTTGCGGTTATTTCTGCGTGCGCTTTGGTGTCGTGTCCGCATTTAGACGCAACTTGAGCCGCCGACGCGCTGCCATGCCAATACCGCTTCGCCGCGCCGCGCGCCGGGCCGCCATGCGCCGCCGGCGCCGATGCATCGCGCCAACAATAGGTCGCTACGCAACCATCAACGTGTTGCTCTTTTCTTTTACAACATTCCATTCTTTAAGATTACTGTAGTTTGCTGTTACTACCCTACAGAAGGCAATAAGTCTCGTTTTCCCGCTTATTAAATTTTCTTGTTTGTGATTAGTATACGTATAAATAGAGTTACGCAGACTAGAAATATTGATAAGTACGCGTATAACTCACTCGGCACTGTCATTTATCTAGTATAACTGTGACGGAGAAAATGTATTGTGCCTGGTTTATTCAACTGTTTATACAATTGCGATACGACGATTGTAACAAAAGTTACTCTTATAATCGAAGCTGGAATTACTATCGCAGTCGTATCGCAGCGTGAAAGAATTGAATTCAGCACTTGCTGTTCCAGTACAACTGTGACACTTAGAAATGATAGTTTGAAAGGACGGTACGTGCGTATTCAATTGTTTATAGTATTGCGATACGTCGACTGTGAAGCATCACGCAAGTTATCCGTGTGTCTTGATTTCAATCTAGTGTTTAATGAAACAAAATCACAGGTTACAAGTGACAGTCGCAAAGTAAACTAATATCGGTTGTCATAATCTCACGCTTGCCGCCGGCGTAGTTGGGTCCAGCGACTGAATGAAAAATATAAATAAACGCGCAGACGTTGTGCCCTGCTGATCTGTTTTCCATCCAACAACAACCGAAAGCTTTTGTAACATTCATTAAATATGATACGTCTGCGTTTTAAGTGGACTGTCTAAAAACATCTCAAAGTACACTGACATTTTATCCGGACGTCGAGTGTCGTCTTTGTCTAATCCTGTCTCTACACTACAGTGTGATTGAAACGTGGAGTTTTTATTTGTTTCATGTCCCGATTGGTTTTGTTTACCATGATATTTGTGGTAATTCTGTTAATCACTCAAACTAACTCAAATTCTTTAAAATCTCTATTCTTGTATTATCTTAAAGCTAAAACTAAAATAGCTTAACTTTTTACGTACGTTACGTTGATAAAAGTTCATAGCTATACGAATTCGGTCTTTATCTTAACAGTATAAGGACGTTCTTATTTTTCATAAATTTAGTTAGTTGTACACCAGAATAAGTACCATTGTCTGAAATAGTTTAACCGTTAACGTTTAGCGCCGATTATTTCAACTAGGTTTCACATTATAATTATTCTTTCCTGCCTATAATTCAAGAAAAAAATTACTTCGTCGACGACGTTCACGAGTCTTCAGGCATCAGAAGGAATTGTTTCTATGTTCACTAATCACTATCCTTTTATGAGGATATCGTAAAACACGACTTACACGACCTTATTGACATAACTTAGTCAAGGTACTATTACATGAGATTGGCGATTTTCTTTTAATCTATACTAATATTATAAAATTGTGCCGTGGTGGTACCGGCCTAGAATAGTACTCCCCCATCTCTTCCCGTGGGTGCCGTAAGAGTCGGCTATGGGATCGTGTACCAGAAGGTGCGCAGCAGCGCCTTCTGAGGATCGGAAATCATACTGCGCTCGCCAACCTGCCTGCCAAGCGTGGCGAGAATTAGCAAATTTCCTTAAATGGTGGAGGCATATGTCCAGCAGTGGATTTCTAATTGCTGAGAAGAATTATAATTTATTTTTGATTATAAAGAGGAAAGATTTGATTGTTTATTTGTTTCTTTGCATTGAATAGGCATCAAAAACACTGAACCGATTTGAAAAATTCTTTCACTGTTGGTAAGCTACACTATCCCCGGGTGACAAAGGCGATATTATAATTTTATTTTTAAAATAGCGATCCTTATAATTTTTAATTGTAATTTTTTTAAGTACCCTTGCAAAGCCGAAGCGGACCGCTAGTTTTTTTAATCTAAATTTTTGCTTACCAACATATATAATGTGGCGTTTGACTACATCTGACTTGATTTTTTTTCAACTTTCGGACGAAACCGAAAATATTGTCGATCGTGATCTCTGTCTTTCCGCTCTTCTAACTCTCCGCGTCATGTGCACGCTAAACCAGCACTCATTATATACAATTACTAGCTGGCGTGGTACTCTGCCATATAAATTATCAAAATTACGAAGTGACACGACACTGCACATAAGTGCCTTCAGGTCAATATTCCGAGTATGATATTTGTTCAGACAAAAAGAATAAAATCGCAAAAAAAATGAGCGGTGAGAGAAGCAGGGTGAAAAATGATTTACTATCTATTAACAGAACTGCCAAATATAAATGAAAAATTTCATAAAAATCAGCCAAGCCGCTTACAGAGGAGTTTATAACAAACGTTGTGACACGAGATTTGAACAATTATTAGATTTATATCATCTTTTAGCATTCTCTCGTGAAATAAATGAACTTGTCACATGTCCTTTGGTAATTTTCGCTTCCCAAAGAAGACTTTTCTTAATTATATCCAGCTAGATCTAGCAGCGTGATCTCACTCGATGATGATCATCGGACATGCCTAAAACCTAAACCAAGATATTTGACTATTACCGGGTGTAAAGCCGGATAATATATGTACATAATTATGTACATGTTAATGCGAAACTAGAAAAATGTTAAATAATAAAAGTCCATTCTTTATTGCTTTTTATTGATGATTATAAATTTCATATTCTAATGCAGTTTTATTTTCTCTGATGGCATTACGATTGTATCACAACTTGCGGAAGACACGTTAACCGTTTACTATCTATAAATACAATACACGGCGACATCACTTTGTGTGCACAAATACGCAGTGCACGTGTATGGCCTTAACAGCGTCACTATAATACTGTTTTGATTCCGTATCGCTGTAGCAACCTACCTAGCTACAATGGACATTTTCATCGGTTTTTCGTGCTCGCTTATATTGTTTCGTGCCATCGATAACTAGGTAATATACCTAATAGACTTCAGCATAGCGTATGCACTTCACCACGTGTAAAAGGAAAGCACGCGCTTCACTTTATTACTTACTTATCTGAATACAATAAACGTAGGTGGTATTATGTAACAATCGATTAGATTTATAGCTTTTACGGTAGTGTAAATAATCGATAATTGCAAGTGTATACGGACTACTATTTGAAGTTCTTATCAGCTTACACGTGCTTTGGTTTACTATTCTTACTACGAGTACAATATAATCCTCGGTTACTATTGTGAAAATTGCGGAACTGTTACTAACTCTCTACAAAACTAACTAAATTGGATATAAGAATAATGGTCATGGTGGTAATATTTTACCATCATAATATCTGTAGGTATACATTTATAACTCTATTATTATAACATTGCTGTGGCTCGGCTAACTACACATACGTGTAGCGCGCCGTGGGAGTATTTTAATTGAACAATTGGTCTATGTACCCAATTACCGCAAACCTATTCGCATTTCTCACACTCGAAACGGTACTCTGAATGTTTGTCAATAAACTAGATAGGCAGTGAAAGCGAATAGTTGGTGCTACACTTGCGCGCTTGGATAAAGATGTGGACGTTTAATAAGACGATATTTAAATATAAATAGTATTTAAGATACCGGCGGATGTTCTCTGTGATAGGGTTCACCCAAGGTGAGCAGACGGCGAGGCGGCGGGGCGCCGACGGCGACGGCGAGACGCTCGACGACCTCTACGCTCGACTTACTGGTTTCTAAATCAATCTGTTATATTCTCTATGGAAATTCAATACTGTCTGGCCAGCACAATACACATTCATAAAAACATAATAGCCTAAATCCGCATGTGCTTCTCAATAAAGAGCCGCGAATGCTTAAAATAAATATACAATCAGCTCGTGAAATCCATAAGTGCTTTACAAGTTTGCGCACAGGTTCCACCCTACCTTTAACTATACCAAAGGTTGAAAGGAATTAATATTACTTGAAATTTTTACGTTACTAGGTTGAATTTTATATTCTTGCCAGCCCCTATCACGCAATAGGTAGGATCTGCACTCGATGTAGGTTTTAATGAAATGAGAAACCGTTACATATTATTGTATTAGACATAATGTGTTTTATATACTTAATTACTTACATTGTATAATCAGTGCCGTGGTGGTACCGGCCTAGAATAGTACTCCCCCATCTCTTCTCGTGGGTGCCGTAAGAGTCGGCTAAGGGATCACGTACCAGAAGGTGGGCAGCAGCGCCTTCTGAGGATTGGAAATCATACTGCGCTCGCCAACCCGCATGCCAAGCGTGGCGAGTATTGGCAAATCCCCCCTATATGGGGGAGGCATATGTCCAGCAGTGGACGCACATGGCTGAGAGAAGAAGAAGATTGTATAATCTGTGTTACTAAATTGACTTCAAAGTTTCTAGAACGTGCTATTTTTTTTATAAGTACGTGTCACGTTCATAATACGAACGTGGATGATGCTGATAAAGCAAGGGGTGTCACGACGAAAAACCGAAATCCTCGTAATAAAATTCTCTCATGCCTCGAATTATTGCCGTAATACGCTATAATACATCCCGTTTAAATATTCGTGGGTCGTTATGGAATTACAAATACATATTATTTTCTGTGTACGGGCGTGTCCTGTATTTTACTTCCCTATTATTAACATAAGCACATATTATATAAACAAGGAAAATTCAGCGGCGTAGCGTTACATGACAATAACTGGGAAATACGAATTTTGAATCCTGAACTATTTCCTTGGATGTGATTGTTCCATTCTTTTTTAACCGACTTCAAAAAAGAAGGAGTTTCTCAATCCGACCCGTATGTTTTTTTTATGTTTGTTACCTCAGAACTTTCGACTGGGTGAACCGAGTTTGATCGTTCTTTTTTTTATTGGTTGTATTTAAATGCCATTAACATCAGTCAAAGCGGTTTTTGAGTTACACTCCAATAACTGACAAATGCTACGCATACGTCGATGACGTTATAGTTGCGGGTGGAGAAATCGGTGAACATAAACAATGACAATTGATCCCGTGAGTATCAGACGTCACTGAAACGGGTGAAAAAAAAATTTACCACAAAATGGAACGGACTTCAATAATCAAAAGTGTGAAATAACTTGTCAAAGTCGGTACCATGCTCACAATATTTTGATAATAGTTACTTTAAACTATCATAGTACCAGGATTTCAACAAGTTATTCACAATTTTGAGTGTTGAATTCGTTTCCATTTTAAGGTATTTTTTTTTGTTTCTCAAGTCTATACCGTTCTATAGAATAGACAAGGTGCACACGTTAAATCAGCTCAGTGTCGGTATATGTCTCTATGGAAGCCCATTAGCCGTTGTCTTACAATTTACATAACACTATTTCAGCAAAAGCTTGTGAGATCTAGATCTAACTGAACTAAAGACAAATGAATTAACAAAGATCATTGTCACTCCTATAATGTTTAAATAAAGTTTACCCTTGTGAGTGTCGACAGATGGTAGGGCTCGTCTTGTCTGGGATATAAATGGGGGGAAAGGACGAAGAATTAAGCGAGTCTGAGGGTTGGCCGGGTAAGGGCGGGCGATGCTCGGCTCGCCTGTGACCGGGATGCTTGGGTTAACGCACTCTGAGCCACGCACCCCGAGCTCACAGTTCAGTCAACAGTTAGTTCCCACCATACGCTTACTACGCACAAACGTAGTTTGAGGACTTTGAACTAACCCGCTACGCGGTACGGATACGTGTGGGGTGCATTTCACCGGTACACTGCACCGCACTGCGGACGCATGCCACCCTTTTTATGTTCCTAGCGTGTAGTGTAATCAATATACAATATAATGCGTAATTTACAGTAGCGATGTACTATTTCTTTTGGAATACTAAGAATAAGTACTGACTTAAGCTAATAGATCTCAATAAAAACCTATATAAGATATTGAAATATTTTCAACAAGAGTCCCACGACGATTGTTTAGGTGGAAGTACAATTGTGGTTAGTGGTATCTATAGTGTTTTTTGTTTGCATTGAATAGGGTCCGAAACTACTGAACCGATTTGAAAAACTCTTTCACTGTTGGGAAGCTACACTATCCCTGGGTGATATAGACTATATTATATTTTCAAATATATAAGGGATCCTCATAATTTTAAATTTTAAAGTTTTTACCCGTGCGAATACGGGACGGACCGCTAGTTGGGAATACATATAAAACAAATTGGGTATCATAGGTCTTAAGTTAGTAACCACTGCTCATTGCTTGGAATTAGATATATATTCATATATTATTAAAAATAAATAATATGATGAAGTGTATTGACTAAATTGCTTCATCAAAATTAAAGCACCAACAGTGCACTGCATTGTATTATTTATAGCTCATACTGCAATTTACTGCGTGTCTGTTAGACAAGGGAAGGTCATACATAATCGTGTGGAGTAAACATGTTGTTTATCTGCAAACATAGTATTTCTATACTGTGTGGTCAGAGTATGTGTGTAAAATAGTGGCTAGTATTTCTTAGAATATTTGGGCAAGTTGAAAATAAGCTCGGCTGATAAATGGCATTTTCTAACTGTGATATTATTATATTGTTGCTTTTGCGGTTATAAAAACTTAAATTAGAAATATGTACATGTGGAGTTCAAAATTTTAGTAGAAAGCTCAAGAATATAAAACAGTTTAGTATAAATAAACGTTACACCCTTGAGAGGTTCAAATGGAGGTTAACATTTGGTGTGGAAACTTGGCTATCGAAGTTGTCTAATACACAAGCGTAGTATTTTCAAATTATAATAAAGAACTAATTATTATTATTATAATAATTGTCTTACCAAAAGAAGCGTAGGACGTTCAAAGACAATGTGAACCTGATATAGCAACGTCGGCTGCCAGCCTTACGGTTGCTAGTTCGATCCCCACCTTCCGGGTATTCAATTTTCGGTGAATGCAAATTCATTATCAAATCCGCAGCGTGGTGTTAGGATGCTTTCTTTGATCAGCTGTCCTTGAGAGTCAGTTAAGATAGGTCTAGCGTGATTCCTTCGGCCACACCTTTACAGACCATCAAGTAAGATAGTGGTAAAAGCCTACAACCATAAAGAAATAAATAAACAAGGTACTTATAGAAATCAATGCGACCTACAGACGAGTGTGTCCAGCATGGGACTCCTAATGGCTGAAAAGATAAACATGGATAGTTGGATACATAGTTACATTCTTCTATTCTAGTGACAGGTTTACAACCGTGTTCATAAAAATCAATTCGGCAGTATTGTATTTTTATGTTGTCATTTGTGGACCTCCGTTATTTGATGTATTGACCCCATAAAAATCATCGAAATCGATTCGGTTCATGTATTTTCAAGAAAATGACAGTCTGCAGCTGGGAAAGTAAGATTTTATACTTTACTATTTTGTTCTATCTGAGTTGGGGGCTATATATATCCAACGATGTTTTACTAAAGATGACGTATATTCATACTGCGCGGTGCTCAGATTTTGTTCCTTTACGACATAAACATGCTTACTGCGACAGATAATACGGTACAAATAATATAGAAAAGGATAGCTATATGTTTAGACTTGCGCTTGAAATACGCGTCGCAATGAAAATTACTACAATTGGCTTAATTTTTCCGCCTCAGTTTCCGCGCGCTTGTGCGACATCTACCTCATATAAACATATAATATCATTGGCTATATCTCGATTAGTGTGCAGTATCTTAATCCCAAGATTCCTAAATTAACTCTAGAATCGCGGGATTTAGATACTCGTAGCACGTCACGTCTAGACTGACAGTAATAAACTCTTGACAGCTAGTGTTGCCATCACTTAGGCTGTGTGTGTATTCTGTGAATTATGATTTCCTCTATTTTTCTTCGTTAGACACAAATTTGAAATTGATTGCTGCGCTCTGAGGTTTCAGCCGTGAGAAATACGATTTTCCGCTATCTCAGTTATTCCACGGGTAACGTATTTTTATGGTAATAAGAATAACCCATATGCTATTATAGATATATAATACAAATATGTGAGTAACTTTGTACAATACAGAAGTCAAGCTTGATGCAATGATATTTTTATCATTAAAATACTAACAACAAGTACCTACTGACTTAAGCTAATTTAACTTAATAAAAAACTTTATAATATATTGAAATGTTTTCAACAAGACCCCTTAGACGATATCATGTCAGTTCGAAGTATACATTTGTAGTAAGTGGTATTGGAAAAACATAATTATATTTTTTGGATATCATTAGGTCTTGCGTTAGTACTACTGAACTACTAGAATTATATATTTTTCATCAGACGATATTCCATATGTATGCCAAATTTAATTCCGATCCATCGAGCTGTCCTGGCGTGAATTAGTTACTAACATCCATTAAATCCAGCCTCACTTACTTTCGCGCTTATCGATACAGTTATTATATAAGTAAGCTTACCTTAGATTACTGACAATAGGTAATAATAGTAATTGGCCTATAATATGGCCTATAATAGGCCACCGACAAGGTGGACAGGCGTCCTGACTAAGCTCGCTTGATGCAGCCGCTTCCAACCGGTCCTTGGGGGAGGCATATGTCCAGCAGCGGACGTCCTATGGCTTACATTAAAATAGCGATAAGCTCTAAAATTGAGGTTGCCATTTTCAAAAGGACATTGTTTTGTCAACGGTATCAATTGAACGGAATATAATACAATTTTTTTACAGATTTTCATATGTGATGCATCAAGTGAAACTCTAAATAATATAAACCTACATAAAAGGCACGACAAGGAGGCATATAAAGAAATATATATAAACGCAGTCATTCAATGCTAATTGTCGTCCAATGCAAGTTGTGGACTACTGCTTCCCGATGGTGGTTACTAGATGGTCATGAAGTTGTGTATCTTCTATACTTTGTGACCAGTTCGTGACTCTTACGCGATAATTACATGTTTTCTAACTGCCTCGGTCAAAGACATAGAAGTTAACTATAGAAACGGGATATGTACCGTTTATTTTTTATGTTTTCATCGTTCTCGATATTTCGACACAAGCGCCATGATCACGCACGAGTAATCTTATCCTTATCGTCGTTTACTAGCGATCGTAAAAATTGCAACAGTGCCAAAATATCTAAAGCAAAAACATCACAAATGCACGCTTAATATACCGTTTGTACAGTTAACTTTTGAACCTGTTCCGAATACTGTAAATTTAGAGTTGTGAGTGTATATACCTACTGTTTTCTCGCAAATGTGTTGAAAATCGGTGTATTTTACACGTGCGAAAGTGGTATTTACGAACTCGTGTCTACGGCAAGCCATTACATTCGTCTACTCGTTTGTAAAATCAACTTAATTTTACTAGTATCATAAACCGTTTAAAGTTTTAATTTTAATAAATATTAATCTCAATAATGTCAGAAATTAGTACTGTTCATTATTCAACAACCTCTTTGTATCTTTTCAGGTAAGGCGTACCTCATCTTCTATAATTATGAGAAATTATCATGTAAGTACCCGCATTTTCTATGGATTATTCTACAATACCTTTGTGGGCATACCAAGACTTATGCTTACATTCTAAGAAACATAATGCCATTCCATTATACCTGGAGTGCCGCATCCTCTCCATCTCTACACTAGGCAAGCGATCACACGTCTATTTCTTTCATTTGTATGTACCAAATCATTATTTCACCCCAAAGACCTCAAATATGTATTATGCTAGTACTTGTTCGAATTGATCCATGCGCATTGTTGCTACTTTGAAGCTTCCTCTGAATTACTTAATACTCATTCCATATTGAGGAACGTGCTTCCACCCTCTGTTTTCTCAAGAATCTACTTAATGGGACTCTTCAAAAGGAGAGTTAACTAACTTAATAATAAAGTTTAAGCTAACTCTTAAAAAGGTCTTCAACGTATAGTAATACTATGTTATAGTAGACGCACATTACTACATACATATCTTAATAGGTGTACGAGTAGGTGATCACTGACCACTGGCGGCCCTCTGCTGTGCTTGTATTGTTACCTATTGCATAATAGCATATATATATATATGACCGTAATATATATATATCCATCTGTTCATCATCAAAACTGTTGTTCTAGGCAGCGAGCATTCTAGGCAGAGAGGTAAGCTTGCATCGCATAATATTCGTATGTGATTAATTTTTCATTATAAAGAAAATTGTGCTGCGAGAAAAGTAGTTTGCTTCTAATTTCTAGATTATATCTAGACAATATTAATAATATAACAATATTATTGTTGCACCGTTCGTCCGGTCCGGCCACCCACCAAGCAACCTTCGAAGTAGCTCGAAGACTTCGTTATGTTATGATGACGTTATCCTGAGTGAAAAAAGTCATCGGTTTGTTGAGACTTGAGCTACTAATTATATCTATCATGCCCGAAATCTTAAGAATCGTATCCGTTTAATTGTATGTGTTTCTTTGTTCTTGGTAAATAAATAGCTAACAAAAAGCGTCTTATGGAACTATGAATATCGATTTCACATGTAGAAAATATGTGCTGATTGATTGCAATCATCTAATCAAGAGACATTTTGGTGTCAAATTTTTTGACTACATTACGGCTCCGCAAAACTGTCCAGAAGTTAACTCATTTTCTTTTTCATTGAAAGAGGTGGCGAAGATTTTAATATCTCTTTTCTAGAGATTCAGAAAATAAAGTGTTGTATATTCACGGGCATAATTTGATAACCTTCCATTCCACCTTTTAAAAATTGGAATATAAAACATAACTTTTGACGTAGTCGCCGAACATATCTAAGTAACACATAACCGGAGCAATGTATTTGTTTCCCAAGACTATCAAGTGGAAGGACTTCCACTTGATAGTCTTGATACGATCCTGGGATATATCTCTTTTGCTTCCATAACTCATCAGATTCTTCATACAAGCCCGTCTGTTAGAGTGGATTTTTTCCAATACATCTACAGTTATTACCAATTAACGAAACAACGTTTCATATTAGTGTCCAAGGTACAAATTAGATGATGACTTGCACAGCAGCATTCGGGTTGTACATGTGACTAGAGTGAGGGAACAATCCAGAAAAAATATTGTTATCAATTATTCCAAAATATTCTACTTGTGTTATGATGCAGGTTTATGTGTAATATTTGCCCAAACTCGCGTTTTCTCTTAGAAGGCTTCTTAACAGGCAATAAAACTTCTGAAGCATGACCTTACCTTTTCATGTAGAATTTAAAAAAATAGAGTTTTTTCCGCGATAACAATGGAAAAATACAAGGATTGGTCGTTTAATAGTATTTGTTGCTCTTAAAATGACTCTTACGTCAAGTTATTTTTATATGGCAGGCCCGTTCTCGTGAATGGGCGCGACTCGCGAGTAATAAAGAGCTGTGGGGAATGCGCCAGCGGCGCCGCCTCGCCGCCGCCGCCGCGCCGCCCGCTGCACAAACCATGACTCAGACAAAGACCACACGCAAGTAGTGCAATGCCTTCATTGAACCCCCTAACAAGGATTGCTCCATTGTAACACGTTTTTCCCGCTTCAAATGGTTAAAGCCTTCACGTTGCTCGCCATTTATACGAGCGCTAACAAGCAGCGATGTTATGATTCTTGTCTGTTTACAAACATTTTAGGATGTTTTCGAATGGATGGATTTTCCCATGTTTGTTATTATGTAAAAATCAGTTTCGCGACCATATAGCATCCAAAGCCAAGCTCGCATTCAAGAAAATTGGTGTGCTTAACAAAGCGACGCGGTATACTTCACACCAAGGCAAAGACTGTTACTATACAAAGCCCAAGTCCGGCCTCTCGTGGAGTACTGCTTTTACCTTTGGAACGGTGCGCCTAAGTATCAGGTTGAGCACGGTATTATTATCTATATCTGATAAATAATATTACCGTAGCTTGCGTCGCTGGATGCATGCAGCGTCGAGCTTTCAGAATTGTCAACGACCCCAAACTCACAGAAGACCTAGAGCCACTCAGTATCCGCAGAGACATTGGCTTTCTGTGTATTTTATACCGTATATACAACGGGTAGTGTTCTGAAGAACTTTTCAGCCTTATTCCAGCATCAAGGTTTTACCACCGTATTAGCTGAAATCATTTAAAAGCGAATCCACATATAATTGACACACAGGATTCACGCACTGTGCGATACAACCGATGGTTTTTGCCATACGAATGTGAAACGAGCTTACTACCTCGGTATTACCGGGTAGCTTCAATATGGGATTCTTTAAAAGAAGAGTTAACAGAGCCTTAAAAGGATTGGCAACGTATCGTAATGCCCCCAGTATTACCTGACAGTTATCCATAGGCGACGTTGATGGCTTACTATCAGGCGACCCGTGTCTGCTTGTTTTCCACCTAATTCATAAAAATAAATCAATAGAATGAAATTCAGCTGTTTTGTAATTTTGTTTACTCACTGACCTCTCATATTAGTAAGGAATCACTTTTCGCAATTTTAGAAGAGTTTATTGTATTATTTGTTGTGCAATCAATTTTAAAGTATACAAAGCTTTAGTTTCTAATATAAAATAGCTCTTATACTACGAGTATAAGAATAAATCTTGTATATATCTTCCAGGCTATCTAAGGCTATCGGAAACATCTTTAACTATTTGAGTGAACGATGTTACATTTTACATATTAACAAGTTTGTCTATATTTGTATATGTGATTCACCTTGGACAACGCTGAGCGAAGCTCGACGAAATCATTTTGTAGAATCGATATTAGACTAAAGCAAAGTTTTTAACGTTGCCGATTGATGCATGCGACTAGATTCACGAAATGATTTCGTAGATAGAAATTAAATATTATAAGGAAGAAAATAACATCACGGAAATTATTAAACGGTATGAACTTACTCGCACTTCCCTAAAATATCTCTGATTCATCGCTATTCGATTATGCATTAGTGATAAACAACTCCAATATAACAATTTATTTGTGTATCTATGGAGTGTCTGTGGTGTCGGGTGAACGTCTGGCTTGGTGAATAACCTAGACTCTTATTCTGTAGTAACTTATGTATAATCTGTGTGTATACTCCAATCCCTTTTACGGTGAGTCACAAAGTACAATTTGAATCCAGCTGCATTTTTGGATACTTTATTACAATTATAGAACAAAGAACTTATGTCAGGCAGCATAAACATTCCTCAACTTTATTTTTAATCCTCGCGCTCTCACTTCCTGCTTCTTACATTGGTTCTATCGACGACAGATCCCCGGGACACCGTTTGGTTACGCTAAGTATTAATGAATCTGGTAGTCTCATATTTTTTTTATTGAGAAAAGGCAAGCGTTTGGCGACCATCTGGAATTAGGTGATGATGTGGTGGCGTACGATGGAGAACGCCTGCCTAGAAGATACCTATCCACACTATTCACTCGTGACTTGAAAACATCCAGACTGAATTTATGCGGAAACACTGATTTACGCGATGATGTCCTCTCGTTATTTGTATGCACTATGAATGTGAAAGCAGAACGCTTCGTTGACAAGTTGGAACGTCCACCATGTATAGATGTCGCATTGCCGTCTGTCTGGTCGTTATTAGATGGAATGGGGATAGAGGAATCGACTTATGTAACTCCAGAGTGGTCCTCTGAGCTCCTGACCGCTCCTCCCACTCCCCGAAATGTATTCGATATAACGCTGCTAAACTGGCGATTTTGCGTCGGCGTTGCAAGCTTTGAAGTCTTTTCTCGACTAGAGGATAGAAATTGAAGGGACTTTTAGCTCGCCTCTCTCATTCTAGAAAATAATACGTCACAACCTATGCCGCTGTTGATGCGCTGATGCTCGTAGTTGAATGATATATAACATAGTATTACGCAGTTACGCAGGAACAACAAGAAAAATGTATGTCAAGATGACTTATGCCAATGTGACAAGTGTCATTTAATTGAATTTCTAAAGTTAAATCGGCTGCTGATCGTATTTTCGTTATTTGTTCACATTGATAGCCCAATGACACTACCGCTCATGTTCACCTCTTGGACTACCACTACGGTGGACGTCACTTACTGATATTCATATCACTGACGTCCACCGTAGAGATATGTCAGGCTAAGATGGGCTATAAATCGAATTATTAAAAAAAACTCTTCCTGTTATTACATTTATTATATTGACACTTGTCACAGTAAATCTGACACCTTGACATAAAGATAACGAGACAACAAATGAAGAATTAAAACTAAATACTACAAACTATGCTACTACTGCTACTAGTATATACCAATAAAATATACTACTATTACATAACTTACACACTACTACAAAATATATACTACTAGTATATTTTACTCAATAATAATATTTCTTACAAAAAATAGTATTGTATGAAACTGTATCATAATAAGGGTTCTTAAAACACGAGTGTAAGTTATAAGAACGAGGCTTAGGCGAGGTTTTTATAGCATTACACGAGCGTTTTAAGACCAAATTATGTGCAGTTTCATACACTACTTTATCTAATCTCATAAAATAGATGAAATTTACGTAAAATCACAGCATAATGTTTACATTTATTTGTAAATGTTTACCGCTAAAATCCATTAGCTGGTCGCGCATGCGTATTGCGCCGCGTCCACAGACATGTAGAAAACTGCATTGCAACCTCTTTAGTCCAGCTGAAGATGTATCTTAATGGAATAAAACTTCATAGAAGTCATAAAAGAACTGTACCGAAATGTTAACTTTTTAAATTTATCTCGATATATTGTCTATAAAGACTGTCATTCAAGTTCTGTTTTTGATTTTTTAATCTTTATATTTCAGTATACGATGAGATAAATATATTAAGTTAATAAGTCCGGTTTTATTTGTCATTTAATTTGCTAATGTTAATTTCTATTGGTTGTGTTTGCTTAACCTCCGCAAGCTTACATCAAAAACGCATGTGTGTCAAAGACACTATAAGAGCGTTCTTATAGGGTGCGAATTAAAGAGAGCGGAGTGTGTTTTATATGTATTGTTAGTTGGTGATGATGCCAACCGTGATGATGATGATTATAAAAAGTAGCTGATGTTGTATATCATTGTGTTGGCTACGTTCATACCCCATTTCATCTAAATTGGTCCATCAGTTTGAGCGTGAAATCGTATCAAACAAACAAACTCACATTCGCATTTATATTATCATATTAAGGATATATGTGCGCTAAGATGTAGACGTTTTTGGTCCTTCAGTTCATATCATACATACAAGATATGCCCGGAATGTGGTCGCAGCAGTCTGGCCCGGTGCAGCGCCATACTGCGGTATGCGATGTACTTCGGCGAACGACCGAGGAGTTTGCGTAAACGGCAAACTTACAACTTCCCGCGCACTTATTGCCTACTCATAATTTGATCGCTACCTTCATATTAGTATTTTTAACACCAGACGCAAAAAATTTGACATATCATGTGTTTGTCTGTGTATCTGTGTGTTTGTGGCATCATAGCTCTTGAACGGATATACCGATTTTGATAACTTTTGTTGTTTCTAAGGTGTCGAGTGTGCTCTCTAACCTATATTCCAAGATTTTTATGTGCATGCAGCAAAAGGCTTTGTGCGACAAGTTGGAACGTCTACCATGTATGGATATCGCATTGGCCGTCCGGTCCGTGTGGTCATTCTCAGATGGAATGGTCATGAAGGATTGATTCCTTCATACCCATTCCATCTGAAAATGATATGAAGCGTAACTTCAGTGCGCACTCCCCGAAATGTATCCGATAAAACTAGCGACACGATCGAACCTGTGCTGGATACTAATTGAGCAGTTGTTCCGGTGTAAAATACTGTTTCACCTTTGCGAGGACACCTAGTTTTTGGCTACCAACTGAGTTTTAGACTCAATTTAAGATCCAAAATTGAGTTTCGAGTTCAAGAATACGCCTATCATGTCTACATGGTCAGTTATAGGTACGGATACATCACAGAACGTAGGGGTCAAATTAATTTAAATAAATAAATAAAAATAATAATAATAAATTTACACCTTTTTGTGGAAAATAGACACACCTGCGTTTTATTAGCATTGAAGCTGATCAAGTTGTTGATCACGCAAGCACATAGCCTCATTTTTGATAATTATGATGTTGGAGAATAATGCAATGTGCGGCAATGTTCAGTACACAATACCGATACGACCGTAATGGAACAATTTTATATACAAAGGCTTATGTCTCAAGCGAGTATCTTTGGTCACATCGCTTCAGAACCAGACAACAATGTAGAAAAACTTGATGAATGGGGGATCAGGAAAGTTAAAGACCGACAGTACTAGCCAGACTAAACCCGCACCACGGTCCACTCCCAACCCCACATTTTATTGAATTTAGGAATAAAGAAAAATTCAGAAAATGTATTTCCATTGTTATTTTCCATTATGATTACAACCTCTATCTTCGGGTAATTAACTCAAGGATGAGAAGAATCAGTGGGTGCTTTATTTTATTGTTATTTTTATATGCGGTGTGTTTTTTTATTACAAATTCTACAGGTATTTTTAATGTAACGTCCTGTTGCGATTTTCCTCAAAAAAAAACCTCTACAGATCCTTCCAACACTTGTTATTTTGTAGTGTTTCCTTATATGGAATTATAATCCGCACCTACCTAATTTCAACACGCTAATTTGACGGCATACATGACGTGATTAATTTTGAATCCAATACAGTCAGTTGGTGACTGGGTAGGACTAGGTATTGCTGATTTATAATGAAGATGCAGAGATTAAATACTTGATGAAAACGGTGTTGTGAAAATGATAGCCCAGATGTTACAATCGTACCAAAGGAAAAAAACAAATAGGTACCTTTACATGGTAAGTCTGAATGGAACAGTTGGATGGTAGACCGTGGCGAACGAATTCTGAGTAAATTATAGACAAAACTACATACATGCATAAACAAATTACGAATTTATAGAGTCAGGAAGGACAAGAGCTTTCGGAGCTGAGGGTGTAATTAATATGGTTAGTAAAGTAGATGAATGAAAGGTTTACGCGTAACATATTTTACCAGGAACACAAGTGGAAATCTATGGAGTCCACTTACTGTACCCAGATACAATGACAATTTTATTTATTTGCGTATCTTCTACTTTCTTTTGAAGATCTCTTCCAAAAGTACTATAGTAGTGTAGTGATAATACCAAAAGTACTGTTAAGTCCGTAATTCAAAAAAGAATTCAATTCAGGCTTCGCTCGTAACATTTTCCCTATTTTCACTAAGGTATTTTATTTGTATAACAGATAATCAAATAAGGTACTGTGCCTTGTTTACAATATATGTGAACAAAGAAATTGTCGAGTCTTATGTTACTTTTAATTATCGCAAGTGCCATTCGACTTTACACTTTGGACGAAACTTGTGGCTCTGTTCCTGTTCCTTTAAGATATGGTGCCACAAATATAAATTTATATATTCTAAATGTATCTTCTTCCGACCCCATAGAGCACGACGACAGCTAGAAACTTCCATCACTAATTCAACATAATAAATCTAGCTGAGAGTATGAGTGTACGTAAACTACGTATAGGAATGATACCGAAATATGAAATCATTCTTAAGATTTTAGGTCTAAAGTGTCTCTCCAAAACACATTAGTACGTAAACATTTTAATTTGATGACTTGTTTTTGTTTGTCAGTTTGGCACACTCAATATTTTTTTCAAATTTTTGCTTTTACTGAATTTTGAGTCAACCTTTATACTGGTCGAGTTTACAATAATCGTTATATAATATATAATCAAAGTTATAATTATAGTAACTTCAATTAAATTCCGTTCAGCAGCTTCGAAGTAATACGTGTTCAAACAATCTCTTTGAACACGTATCTAATGTGGCTCTTTGATGTGATGTCTGTTGTATTTTCTCTTTACTTTTCCAAATTATTTCCGTAATTGTGAATTCCGAGCGGATACGTTGTTTCAAGTAACGTTAATTAAAATAAAATATTTGGTTGTGAAATAAACGAAAATGTTATATAACGAATGCCAAGCGGGCGCGCACCAATTCGTCTTACCCAGAATTGAGTGGGTCATGGACCTCCAAAATGAGGCGCGTAGATTACCGAGGTTTTTCATCGAGTCAAGGTTGCACTAGCTTCATTGGCTTTTCACATATTCATAGACTCTATTATATTTGTTACGCTACTTACAATTGTTTCTGGCTTAGTTTTTGGTGTATACACGACTTAATGAGTACAAAAATATTATAATCACTGCTTTATTGTATACTCGTATAAATATCAAACGTCAGTTTCATCTTTCATGTGCTGATAATAAAATATTTAGTCCCCGAAAGAAACATATAAGTATACCATAGTAAATCTCCTTTTTTATTTAAATGATAGGAAACTATTAAAGGCTTCCTTTGTTTTGATACCTTACATCATTCCAGATTTGAAACTGCAATTTTCTATGCAATTGAAAAATTTCGTTCTGATCCTTTTTTAAACAATCTGCAGGTACTGTTGAAGAAAGTTTATATGTTATACTCTTGTTATTTTTTTATTATGAATAAGCAATCGTTTCAACACTATCTCACCTGTTGTTAAGTGATGATGCGGTGAGCGGTCTTCGATGGAACTTGCTTACCATCCTTCCCAGTCATCAAAATGTATGCGATGTCCGAAAATAATATCATTTATAATTTAATTGATAATGATCAATTAAAACGATCAGTGAGTTCTTAGAACCTTTACTTTGGGGACATGCGCTGGAGTTAATTGAAATTCCAGGCCATTTTCGTATGAAGCAAAAAAGCAATCTGGTTCATCTGTCGGCTAATGACAAAGGCTCGCAACGCAACGAATCAAAATCAGGAATGCGAAAACACTGGTCCAGTTCAGGATCGTAAGATATAAGTAATCGCATGTGTATCAATGTTTTTGTCTCGCATTTCTGGGTTCAACGGCCAGACAATTCGGATCGTTGAATTTTACGCTTGAACGCTTTATTCTTGAACGTATATTACACTACCTGCCAGTAAAGTTATCTACTGTTTTACAATTCCAATTATTTTTAATCCACCTCCTTTCACCGTCTCATATATACAGTTATTATGAATCGGCTTGCGATTTATCTAAGCTTTACTGAATGGTTTGAAAACTATTGTTGTTACATTGTCTATTGAAGTGCAATTTAAAAAGAAACGGTCGACTTAAGGTGACCGGCTAGCAAAGCAAAGTTGAATGTATCGGCAGGCATCTCATCCTTCGTGGAATTCGCACCCACACATTCCAAGGACTGCAGTCTGCGCATTTAATGATGCCGCCACCGCCGCCGCCCGCCGCGCCGGCGACGCTCGCTGCGTCCCCGTTGTACTTGCCTTTTTTGATTCCGAGAAGACTCGATTTTCACAATATGTCTCAAGTCAAATCCATTAAATGAGACACGAGTAAATTTACTCATTGGAGTAAATTTAATCGCTATTTCACCCATTGGGGTGAAAAGTTATATTCGAAAATAGCATAATATTTTTCTTTGTGGTGATTTATTTTATCTATAAATAAACATTGTTAGGACATGTTTCGACATACCTATCGATTATTTAATTAGTTATACAATTTTACTTACAAATTATGTTATTGTAACATCCGACTAAATAGGAGACGATATTGCCGTTGTCTTTGTAGTGGGTGGCACGTTTGTCAGCACAGGTATGTCTCATTTTTAAAACTTAAGTTTTCCTATTTTACTGCCATAAGAACATCTATTCTTGCAATATGCAAAAGAGGATCTATCCTACTTATGCAGTTATAAACTTAGGCCTTGACCTGAAACTATTTATTAATGACTGTGAATGACTTGCTTCTCAAAACTTAGAAACACAGCTAACACTTACCTACAGACGTACCTATATGTGTGCATGAACCTAGAAAAAACTTTTCTAGGTTCATGTATGTGTCCTTGTGCTGAGCAGATGTGATAATCAATGTAGTCGGCGAATTCTGGGAGGTTTTGTAAATTAATTGTTCATTTTTAGTGTCCATTTTCGTATTATATTCTGACGGTTTAGAAGCGGTAATATAGGTAAATATAATTTTGTATTTAGGAAGTAGGTAAGCACCTACCTACCATATGCATGCATTATTTCAGACGTTAGTATTTATGTATATCAGTACACTTACAATTTATAGATAAGTAACATTGAGGTACTATTACTACGTATAATAGTACCTCAGTGATGAGTAACCAAGTAATTATCATCATAATAATACATTTAGTAGATACTTACTTAAATACTAATTGATCAGTATTCGGCGATTCGTAACTGTGCCCATAGTATATTTTATATAAATAGATTCCACGCATTCAATTGCAAGAGGTTAAGCACATGGCTCACGTCTGACGCCACGTTCTTTTCACAACCACGTGGTCGGCAGGCAACGCCACCTTGCCGCCATGCGCCATCTTGAAAACCTTGTGCATTTTGGCGCGAAACTTAGTAAGCTGTAAAAGCAGGTATCAATGACTGTGTATACAGCCTAAAATCAATGAGTACCAAATGCCTACCCGACTGCTAATACTATTTTATTATGATTGATAATGTCAGTAGATTAATTGATTTTGTTACTACGCTTTATAAAATATGTGTAAATAATTTTCAGTAACCAATTTAATACATAATTAAGTATTTCAAATTACTATTGTCTTGTACAATTTGTCATTAAATTTGATATTTGTATTTGTACCTATGAAATAGGCTTATAATAATATATTAAACATTATAAAATGTTTTTGATTGGAAATACTCCTGAGTTTGACACATTATTAATTATAAAATGTACATAGTCAGGTATAGTATATTAGGATGGTTGCAGTTTTTTTAGTAAATAGAAATATAACCCTAATTTATAATGTTTGTAGGTACCTTATACAGATTTCACTAAATTTCCCATTAAAATTATTTATCTCAAAATTCTTAATGTAGTCCTACCATTACATCACACACAAACAACATCAGACGTAGTTTATTTCCATACGGATATTGGCGCCAAAACGTAGCGTGCAGCGTGGTTACAATATATAATAACAGTAGTACGTTCATTGCGCCCGCCCCGGGTGTATTGGCCGCAGACACTACGCGCATCCTGCCACTACGAGTCTTGTGTCCTACTCGCACTCATCTCCCGCAACTGTGTACACAAAAGAGATGCCCACTTAACGTGCAGCGATTTTTGTGCCATAGAAGGACGCGACGAGATCAATGCACTTTCCTAGGACAGCCGGCCCGTTTTTATTGAATCGTTAGTGTGTCACCAGTTGCGATGAAATAGGGATCTTAAGAGGGAGTCCTAAGAGTCAAGTTGGGGAGTCGGGAACAAGACGCTAGAGGTCGTTGTCTAGACGCGCGGGAAGTGATTAAAGTATAATATGAGTCGAAGGCATTCGCTCGACTAGGGCTGCCTACTGCATGACCTGATTGCATACGAAAAATGCATCATTAATTCATTATCTCATCATAACATCTCTAGTCGCCGGAACAATAGATAAAGGGATTATTGATGATTTAAGAGGGTACGTTCTTAATTAATATGTGAAATACTTTTGCTTTTCAAAAAGCATAAACATTCTATAAATAAGATTATAACCAACAGCAGTGCAATGTAAGATTTGAGCGCGTTCAAATAATGTTGGTGGTTAGGTGTAGCTTAATTACACACAATTATAATTATCATCTTATTTTAGTAATAAACAGGCTATCTGTCCTATGGCTAGACTATTACATGATTAAGTTCAGGATAGGAAACGCAAGTTTGGTATAACGTTGTTTGAAATGTTTCACGGCACAACCCTAATTTATTCACTCTTTACCAGCCTTTCTTGAAATTCTAGTTTGCTTTAATGCAATTCTATTTTTAGCACATAGTTGTGATGGAAATAGAGTCTCCATTTAAATATCTAGGAATTAGTCACTAATCAAGTAATCAGTAATCACACATAATGGCACTAGTCAGGTAGTCAAACCACCACTTGTCGTTACTTATATTACGATTTCTGGAAAGGCACAGTTCTCAATTCTGAGACTTATATGCGCATATTAGCTTTACACTTCTTGCAAGATAAGATGTCCGATTTAACTAGACATTATTCATGCCTATTTAATGAAGCAATTATGCGGTCTAGCCTAATAAAATATGGCAGTCACGTAGGAATATTATTTGGTTAAAAACGTAAATTTTAATTAAATGTTAGACATTATCTTATACTCTGTCATTCTTTTTTAATTGTATTATTGGTTTACAACGATTTGTCATTGTATGAAATGGGTCCCTGACAACCCTAAGCATATGACATATGTTCCGATAGATTCTCAAATTCTTATACTTTGACCCCACACTCAGCCCTCCCAAAATCAATATCACTATAATAGCAACGAACATTAGAGGGGTAAACGGAATTAATGTAACGATGAATGAATATCGACCTATCTTTCATTCTTATCACATGCAAGTAAGTACTGTACTACACATCATATATCTACCCACATATTTTATTTTAATTGGAACAACAGATGCGTTGTCCCCTATATTTTATCTTTATTTCTTGTATGAGAGGAAATGGACAGTTGATGCATATTACACAACTGCATTCCATTCGAGTGACATAAATCGTTTTTGTAAACAAAGAGGTTCCTTTAATAAGTAACACTCATTGACTTTATTATTATAGGTCTTTGTCAGTATCTTTGCCAGTACTGTTCTACGAATAGTTTGTGATTCAATTGTAGGCACAGTCTTGAACAGTTTTCCGACAAATAAAAAGTCAAACAAAAGTATGAACAGTCCTTTCGGGTCTCCGTAATTAAACGTAGTAAAAGCACATGGCCTCACATGCATTTAGCGGAACACGGGCGCACATAAATAAAACAACACTAGTACGCATACTATAACTTATTCTTACTCTTTATATGTAGTTTTAGTAAAATATAATTTTTCATTGTACCTTATATATTATCCATATATTCTATTATCTGTTCCTTTAAGGGCTTTGGAAATTGTTTTTTTTATGAACAAAACACATAGACCTTATTAAACAAATCATTGTACAAGTAAGGCCAAAAACTGATTCACATTTGACTAACATTACATATTTATATAGGCTGTCATATAGTATGTGCAGTGCAAAGTAGGTTTGATTTATGCATTATGGTGTGTTTGAGTTTATCTGTATGTTTATGTGTGTGTATGCGTATCAGACTGTAGTTGTGCGTTACTATTTGGACGACTGAGATTTTTAATGCAAAATCGAAACTTTGATTTAGAATCTCAAATATTTCGCGCGTTTAATTTATTATTAACAAAAAAGTGACGACCTTCTTACAAAATTTGTTATTATAGTCTACTGTAATTTACTGACAATAAAGTTTTAGGAGAGACAGAAAACAAGTTTGTTGATGAATAAAATGTTAGAAATAATGAAGACGAATTCCGAATCGAATTGGAAAATAAATTGTGATTCGAAGCCTCATACTTCCATATTTAAATATGGAAATATAATTAAAATAAATAGAATATTTAAAATTTTTCCATGAATAAGGTGGTGAAGTCTGTTTTTAAATAGGTAGTGATTAAAGGTTCCAACTAATATCCCCAAATTACTGATTGAAATAATTCTAATACATAGTTAAAAAGTATAAAAACCTTCCGACCTAATTGTATACGAGATATAATCGTAAAAAGAAATAAAAACCTACTAAACCAGCGAACAAAGTCTGCATAAAATCTTTTTGTATGCGACAGCCTAAATGAAGGCAGGGCAAATAAAATTTAGTCCGTTATATTGTGTATTCAACAGGAAGGAAGCCTAGCAACACGGCGGAGGAAGTTTTGTCTTCACACGTACTGGTATCGTATTACGAACCAAGATCAGAGAATAAAATACTATGTATAAATTCATACAGAAGTCGGGCGACAAAGCTTCACTGAGGTTATATTACTACGTAGTAATAGTACCTTTTAGAAATGAGGAGATCCGTACAAGAACGAAAGTCACCGATATAGCCCAGCGGATTAGCAAGTTGAAGTGGCAGTGGGCAGGGCATATAGTTCGAAGAACCGATGGCCGTTGGGGCCGAAAGGTTCTCGAATGGAGACCACGGACTGGCAAGCGCAGCATAGGACGGCCACCGACTAGGTGGACAGACGACCTGACTAAGATCGCAAGCAAGGGCTGGATGCGGGCCACTTCCTACCGGTCCTTGTGGAAATCAATGGGGGAGGCATTTGTCCAGCAGTGGATGGCCTATGGCTGAGATGATGATGATGAATAGTAGGTACCTCAGTGCAAAGCGTAGCTCGGCGTTTTCCCTGGCATTAGCAGGGTACCGACAGTGAGTGAGACGCAAGCGTCTACTAAGTCTCGACAATAATGACGCTCGATTTGGTTCGGCTTATGCCATGAGCATATTTAATTGAACTAAAATTAAGTCACATAAGAAATAAAAAATCTTTGTATCCTTTGTAGTTTTGTTTTTTAAAGTAAATTATTCGTACTTATATTTGGTTTTCGTAACATAGTTCATATACATTAACAATGAAATCCTAATTTGAAATTCCAACTTAGAAGGTGATTTCAATATTATATCTATCGAAGAAATTTTGAAAAATTAATATCCTTATCCTTGTAGGCATTAAAGAATATAATCAGGTTTAATATATTGTTTTTTGGTAGCTGTAAACTTTATAGACAAGGCTGTAATTCCATTCAAATTTGAAAATCGCAGCAGTCGAGGCCTGATTCTATGTTAAATCTATACTCAGCCTATGCAGCAAGGTTAATAAAGCATATGACATGCTATGTACGTAGGCAACCATTTGGCTGTTTTCAGCACCTAAATAGACGTAGCTATGTATGTATTCATGATAATGTATGTATTTGTTAATCTCTAATATTAGTAGACTTTTATTCAATGGCTGGCTAATCGCTGGTACGTTTAGTCGGCAATAAATAAGTGGCGAATTATTTTACTTATCACTGCTTAGAACTTCCATAAAAACATCTAATTAAAATGTTGTTATTGATAAGTGTCATACTGATTCGGACTTGTAAGTGTGTAAGAACTTATCTTATTTTCCAGAATTTTAACTTAGTTAAACAAGAGAAGCGCCACCATTATCTTTTATTTAATGCAATGACATGTATAATTATATCGTTTAAATTTGGTTTGGCTGCGCTCAGCGGCTAAACGCGCGCCGGCAATGATACCTCATAATATAAAACTGGCCGCGATCACTATACATCTAATGATGATAGAAATTTTAGTATCGGTGCAGTAGTTTTTGATTGTTTACAAACTAACACACAAATAATAAAATGTTTCCTCTTAATAATTAGTGTTGAAGTGTAGATAATAATATTGATGAAGCTTTTAAACCAACTTTTAAATGAAGTTATGGACACGGTTGTATTTTTTATACTTAGGTTTTACTCAATAATTTCTGGGCGGATTTGGAATTATTTTGAATGTATGTTTTTAGATTGGCCCCGTAATATTTCATCGAAATATATTTGGTACTTCTGTATATTTCCAAGAAAATGTCAAAAACTTCAACTTAAAAGTAGTATGTGCTGAAAGTCTATTTTTGTAGGTTTAGAACCACGTAATTATTACCAAGTAAACTTGTGATTATTATTTGCCCTTATTTTTTCAAATTGGTGTACCTGCGTGACTTGGCACAATCGCGATAACCATTCAAATATTTATAATTTCAAATATTGCGTGAACGAAGTCGTCACAGCCATTAAGTTAAACATCAAACCAGCATACACCTTAACCGTGGGGCCGCAATTTGAAGGTTACCAGGAATGACAGCCGTAGTCGTGGCCCTTGAATATATTCGGCGGTCATCGCCCCGCGATCGAGACACGTCGCGCAAAATAATTAGCCAAGTTAATGACTTGAATAAAATTAACGCCATTTATTCAAAGTTTGGTGTTGTTTGTGAAGCGAACACACGATATCGGTGGGTGTAATGTTAATCACTAGCTGTACTATAACGTATTCTGTGTCACTAGTGGCAGTCGTAAGTTCAAAGTTTAAACTTTTTTACACTGTTTTTGTTAATAGACTTCCAAATAAGGAGGGTGTTAAAATTCGGTTGTTTTTAATGTTTGTTACTTTAGAGCTCCGTCATTTTGTGAACCGATTTGTTTTATATCTGTATTCATATTTTTATAAATTAATTCGACATAATATACTTTCAGCTGTATGTATATCTGATAGTATTTAATACCGTAGATGCACACAAACTTGCCGCCGCAGGTGCTGAATATAAGCACGGCAAATATGCGCCTCCATCAGGGGGCTATCATTACTACCAGTGGCCGTCGAAACAACAGGCTGTTGTGTGGTTGGGGAACTAAGGCTATTAGCTCTATTAACGAGATTGGCCGCCCATTACGGTCCAGAGGTTTCGACCCCCGTTCTGGGTCGTACCTGGTGCAAACACTGGCCGTATAGCAATTCATAGAGGAAACGCTGCTAGTGTCGCCGGGTCATTTTCTCCAGGTACGATGCGGGACGGATTATTTAGATAAGGTAATTGGGTATACATGTTTTGAATGTTGTAAATTTGATCTTTTCAGATTGGACACTTAACAGTTTTATCATAATTGTTAAAATGTTGAACATTTTCCAGGGATAAATAGTTGATGAATCAATGCGTCCTGGGGGACGCCGCCGTCATTTATTATATAAACTGATTTATACATTCTTTTTTTGTTCGAAATGGTTATGCTTTTAGATTTTCCAACTATTTCCTGAAATTATTAACATCTCATACTTTACTTGCTCGTCTATTATATTGAAAAGGCGTTCAATCTCGTACCTCAAGATGTTCTGTGGTGGGTACTAAAATAGAGCCTGGGAAGTAGGTACATGAGCTTGTCTGTTCCATGTATAGGGAAGCTAGTACGCATGTGCAGTGTAGGGCTGGCGTTACTGCGAAGTTCAATTTGGCTGTGGATTTACAATAGCGATCAATTTTTAGCCCTTATTTTATTTTCTTCGTTATGGATGCACTCAAATCACAGGTACACTATGAAGAAACCTGGTATATGATGACATTGTTCTTGAGAGAGACGGTTCTTGGAAAAGATGCAATTCCGGTCCAGAGCAGACTGGGAAAATGGCGGGAAAAATTGGAATGTGCCGAACTAAGATAATTTGAATCAAAACAAAGCATCTGTACTGCGACTTCGGTGTTACATTTTTTTTCTATAGAGCCTTCAATTTTGTATCTGTACCAAACTGCTCCGATTTTAAATACCTTGATTTATTGATGCATAACGACGGTAACGTTGATGTTGGTTTTGTGTTAAAACTATTTAATATATGTACTACGTAAACGATTGCGGCAGAAGTGAAATAATGTTTGTACCTACATGGTTGGTTACGTTCACTTATTTTTACATTCTTGGATATTTATTTGCGTCGGTGTTAAAGGCTCAGTGAATACCCTTAGGGCAATGGCCGTTTTGGTCTGTTGCTCTGCGATACTTGGATGATTGTAAATGTTTTACACTTTTTTGATAGAAACAGGATGATGGTTTGTAATTTTGAATATAAAATCGGTGATGCATGATGGTACTCAGAGTATATTTCAAACAATTTCGTATCGAGAAATGTATTCGTGGGTTCAAGTCCCAGTTGCTGAATTTTTTCCATCAAATATTTAAACTTAAGTTCCGCATGTTTTAGGCATTTGCGTTGTACGGTTACCGCTTTCATACGTTATGAGGTTTTCGCCTCTTTTGTTTCCTACGTATTAACTACAGCGAGGTCAAAGGTAGAAGCTGCCTGAGGCACCGCCTCTCTTTCGTAGTTGTGGTTTCCGAAACACCATTCTACGTGCACTCTTTTATACCCTTCCCACATGTCCATTAAAATCAACACCGATATACTACTCCTCACTCTCTGGTATATTCCCATCACCATTACCTACATCAAAATCCTCCCAAAATGTTTCTTTCATTTTATCGTTACATCCACTTTGCGGCGCATACACACTCACTATATTAAGCACTAAATCTAGTAGTTCAAATAAAGATAGCTCGCTATTGGAGAAAATACTTTTATAATCAGATCCATACAGTTTCGGACATGGGCGTCGCCAGGATTATTTCCAGAGAGGTGCAACTACACATTACATCACACACATCAAAAAAGTCTAAGAAACATGTACGGTTTTGATCTTTGAAGAATTTCCCAACACGGCCGAGAGGATACTGAATTTATTGACAAGGTCATGACCAAATTTGGATGGCAATCTAGACGCCTTCAGTTTTTATGCGAACAGTAACTTAATAAAAATAAAGTACACCCCATTGCACCCTGCTGCCGGTGCCCTTGCTTTCAGAGATTATTCCCTCCCTTCTACATCCAAAATTCCAAGGTCACCAGCAACATAGTTAGGCTGTCGTGTTGTGTCAGCAAAAGTGCATCATCACGTTTACCTTTAATACTGTAGAGTTTTCCGAGTTTTATTCTCATTTAATTAATTATCACGTTCGTACGATTATATATATTTGTAGTGAAACGTAAAAACCTATGATGAATATCTATTAGCTCAACGAGTGTTGATGTAACTGCTGATACCAAATCATATTTTGCTATTTATTATTCGAGTGATTCATAATACTATTTTGTGAAACGATGTCATCAAATGAGAATGTTGTTATTTACTTCGACCTCGTCGTTACTCACCATCAAATGAGTTATGTTTCGAACGCTAGGTTTGTACAGTATTAAAAACATAAACAATAACATGTTCTAATAGATCCTACTATTATATATACATACTTACATACATACATACATACTTGCGCGTTCTGATGCCAGTCAGGTAATTCCTACTGAAAAGCAGCGCGAAGGTTCCCAAACCCTAGCGCGATGCTGAGTAGGGACCCGTTACTTACTAGCATCTCGCAACACTGCAGTATACATATTGATGTCTGTTATTTGTTTTGTTGTTTTCCACATATAAAACAAAACAAAACAAAAAAATTGTGTTGTTTTTCCCCATTAACAAATATTTATTCTCCTTCTTGAAAGTTTGGGTCTGTAGGTTGCTCAATCACACCAAAACGGCTAAACGGATATGCAGGAAATTTGTCACCCAGATATTGTAGTCTGGAATAGCACATATGCGACAAGGTGGTATATTTTGTAACTCTTTTGTAATTTATGATTGTATTTTCTACTCGATTTGAAAGCTGCTACGACATTACGAATACGGTTGGCAATCGCATTCACTAAGCGGCTGAACTTTATTCGCGTTTTTAAAGTAGAAATAAATGTCTGGGTTTTGATTGCAACATCTTTTGAAGTCAATACGATGTGTAGTCATTATGGCAACCGTTAAGATTCGCGTGGGGCTCGTGCAGGTAGTGTGGGAGCCGCGGATGTTGGCTTCCAGCGCAGGGTCAAAGGACCAGCCAAGGCCTTGCTCGCGACAAACACCGCGTCGTTAACCTTCTACAGGCGCCTCTGAGCTATCAATAATAAGATGTATTATTATTATCCTTTAAGATAAAATTTCTTAAATCTTTATACAACCACAATATGTACAAGCAGGTCATTTTGGGAGCCAGTCAACATTCTAGAATATTCTCATCACAGAACACATAATAGTACAAGTAGTCGAACTTTCGACCACTGTCAATCACTACGTGTCGAATGTTATAATCTATATCTGCTACTTGACTGGACAATATCGCTTTCTAGCGATCGCCCATTGTACAATAGGCGAAATATATCGTCTAACGCCCTACGGTTGAAGATCATTATTTTGACATCATAATAAACAATGACGATTTTCCCTTGCAACTTTTTTATTGTTGTTAGGTAAATAGGTTAAACCATTAATAGGTTAAATGGTAAACCATTTTCTTTGTCGACTGTACATGGTAATCAAATAATAATTACTTACACCGACTTTAAAAAAAAGTATATATGGCATTTACCGGGAAGTATCTTTTCAATTAAAAAAATATTATCCAAAACCAAATAGATTCATAAATGACTGATTTCTAATGGTAACAAACTTAAGAGTATAACCGAATTGATAGCCTCCTATCTTGAAATCGGCTAAAAACAGAATTGTTTACACAGAGGGTGACACATTTTTGTCAAATTTTTGTCATTTAGTCAAAGGAATATGTAATTTGCCACATCGGTTTGCAAATGGAAAACTTCTTGACTAACAAACAGAAAAAATATAGCCCAATTCACAACCTTAATTTTGTTTCGGAAATCACTTTAAAACACACTATTACTATTTGTTAGTGGCATATTTTTTTCCAAAACGGATTAAGAGTTAACGCAATTAACGGATGAGATACGTGTGAAGCCTAAACAAATATTATATATATGTATATAAAAATGATTTATTTTTATTTAAAATATATATTTATTTGTAATTTTTAGACTTTCGCGACTCAAACACATTGTTATTAAATTTCTCGTGACCACGACCAATGCAACTTGGTCGAAACGTCGCGGTAAATAAATTATTAAATGTTTTTCTCGCGATCAAGCCCCGTTTGATTTAATAACATATTTTTATTTGTTTTTAAATATATCATTTGATGCCATATATACATATAAAGTATAATATTAGTTCTGTAATACACCACTACGGTTTTCTTTTCGCAGTCACTCTTACATAAAAATATATTCTTTAAATTTATAAAAGGATTTTCTAATAGTATAATTATGAAACGAGTGAGCTAATGTGCTCACTATACACGAAAACATTGCCTGTATCGTTTTATCGATTAAATACTGATCAAATGAGAATGCTCTTTTTCTAGGGTCTAGCAAAATCTCACGACTTCTCACCAATGGGAGAGGGGGGGTCAAAAAATCACTAAAAGTACCTCACGTAATTTATGGACGCCCCCTAATGCTGCCCAGTGACTAACGCAAAAAATGAAAAAAATGGTTTTCAATTAATTACCTACATATTAAAAAAAAATATTCATCGGAAGCGTTTACAGAAAATACGTCAAGTTTTGAGGCGTTTGAAAATGTACCTATTAAATGTGCCGCTAAATATAAGGTAAATAAAAGTTTTTTTATTTTTTTCTCATCCATGTGCGTCCACTGCTGGACGTATGCTTCCTTCATATAGGGGGGATTTGCCAATACTCGCCACGCTTGGCAGGCGGGTTGGCGAGTGCAGTATGATTTCCGATCATCAGAAGGCACTGCTGCCCACCTCCTGGTACGTTATCCCTTAGCCGACTCTTACGGCACCCACGGGAAGAGATGGGGGAGTACTATTCTAGGCCGGTACCACCACGGTATAACAACATTTTTCAAATCGTTTTACAAATGATAGTTACGTCATTTGTAAAACGATTTAAAAAAATGTTATGTTATACTTTTATTTACCTTATATTTAGCGAACATACATAAAAATATCCGTATATCGTAAATAACCGCATTCGTTTGTGGACATTGATCTTTTAATTAGTAAACTAATATTAACACTATTATCTAATATTATATAATAATATTTTTATTAGACTCGGTTACCGATACCTAACATGCCTGTCACGTATCGCCCACTAATTAGCAATAATATACCTAACCGATAATCGACCCCGTTTCCGGATTTTGATAACAAGGGAACTCCACACGTGTCCATGGCATTCCTCACAGACGCGTAGCTAAGTTCCATTTTAAATGTAAGTAAACTTATTAACTACTACCCATATGCGGAAGTTTCGTAACAGGTTACAATTCACGCCCGTTGCATGCCTTTATCTACCTACTCAAAGGAATATGATTCATACTGGCTAGGAAGCAAGGTGTAATCTCAATTAAGGGTATTAAAATTGAGAAAGTGACCGAGCATCGCTTGTAAGCGCCCCCTAGAAATTGTGTTTTTAATTCGTGTTTTCTACTTATACAGAAAAAAATGTAAAACAATAATTATATGACTATTTCTTTTTCTTGTCGACTAGACACTATTATGAGTTCTGTAGGAATGACGAGAAAATCATAGGTTGAGTATTTTTATTTAATCATAAGTACTTAAATGTCCAAAATATACTTCTGATAAGTACCTAGATGTGTATATCTGTAATGTATATATATTATATATACGCACTTGCGTGTTATGGGTACATCTTGATAGACCACATCAGGAGAGATTAGTCAAACGCAAACTTAAAATGATTTAAAAAAAGTAGGTCGGATTTTATGTTGCTTTGAGGGTTCCGTACCTCAAAAGGAATAAAACGGAATCCTTATAGGATTACTTTAATGTCCGTATGTCTGTATGTCAGTCAAGACCCTTTTCTCAGGAACGCGTGAAGGTATCAAGCTGATATTTATTTTAAATACTCAGGTCTACTGTTCCTTAGAGGTGTGAAATCAAACTTCTAAGCCTACGCAATCAAAAGATACAGAAGTTTATGCTGCATATTTTTGACCCTCGCAAGGGAATTAAAACCTACAGGGTACTTCCCGTAAACTCAGAATCTTGAAATTTGGTACGAAGCAAGATGAAACACTAATTATAATAATAAATCCTCATAAACGCGTAGAGGTATTAAATTGAAATTCATATCTGCAGGTTTGCATAGAACCCCTCGGTGCGCGAGTCCGACTCGACCTTGGCCGGTTTTTTATAGCTTTCCAACAATGTAATTATATGTACCGATGATGCCACCGACACTACCATGAGTCCTCCAATTAATTGTTTACGATAAGCGAGATTTTTTACATAATTATGATAAAATATCTCAACATAAGTCCAATAATAGATATCTAGTCATTATTATGAAGGACATAGGTGATAGTGTTAAAGTCAAACATGCAATACATTACTTTGTTTGTTTATGAATTGTTTGTTGCTAACCTATCACATACAATGTAATGTGGAATCGATTATTTCGTCGGGAAATTAAAAATAAAGTGCATAATATGGAAACTGTAGTGTATGTAACGGGTATGTGCTTGTATATATGTAGGTATTAAAACGGTTGCATAATATTTGGCTTGTTTGAGTCTAATTTAACGATTGAAATTTCACCTATTCTCATATTAGTGAGTAACAAAATATTACTTTCGTGAGTCATGTATATACTAAATTATAGCCGCATTTCCCGACTTAAGGGCGCAATGACCTTGGTTTTCCTCCTCGGCCTTACTGTAGTATAGTACATATAGTATAACCAGATATCACGATTACTGAAAACTTTCATACATAACTAGCTGCTCCCCGAGGTTTTTTTTTTTTTTTTTACATATTATAAGTTTGCGTTTGACAACTGTCTCACCTGATGTTAAGTGATGACGTTGTCTAGGATTTAGCACGCAAACCTAGAAGGTACCTATTCACTCGCGACTTGAAGACTCCAAACAATAACTTCAATACACAGGTTAAACCCGCGTGCGCTCCGACTTTCCCGCTACCTGAATTATCCTACGGAAACTATATTTTTTTCGGGATATAAAGAAGCATATATGACATTCCAGGGTAGGTATAAACAATATTTATTCCAAATTTCATACAAATCCGCTTAGTCGTTTCAGCGGAATAACACATACAAACGACAGCAACTTTCACTTTTACAAATATTAGTATGTTTACTGTAATAAATAACGTGATTAAATCCGTTTATATAATGGTTTAATTTCAATACACAACAAAATGTTATTTTAATTTATAAGAAAATAATATAACTTGACAAAGATTAAACAGTAGGATTTTACCATCAGGTGACACACCGTCCAAACGTCTTATAAACTTAAAACACATGAATATGAACATTAAAAAAATAGCATCAACTGACGAAGGACCTAGCAAGATACGGATTTTATAAGCTTCATTGTGTTGTGACGTAGGTACATACTCAAGATATATATGTATATATATACGGTCGAACTGAATAACCTCCTCCTTTTTTCGAAGTCGGTTAAAAATTGGCATACAATTTTATCGTGAAAATTATTAATCCGTCAAAAGTAGGTACGCGGAAAAATAACATGGCGCATGGCGCCTCTTTGGTAAACGTAAAACACGGTAGAGGAGGAGTATTAACTGCGTGTCACAGATAAGATAATAATTACTTTGTATGCTGTGTCCTGTGTCACAATAGCTAGTTCATATCATGTTGACTTGCCTGATATCGGATTGTTATTGTACGTAAATATGATATGGATCTTCGTGTAAATCGTAGCTAATATCACGGTCACCTGTTTCACTATTGATCGTTCGCCCATAATCGCCCATCGCTGATAACGATAACTGACACATCTACAAACACTCACCACAGTTTAATAAAGACGTCATGTATATCTATCTATCTATACCATAATAAAACTGCAAACCAAATTAAAATGTAAAAATAAATATATTTTGTACAAAGTCTGCACAACAAGAAAATAAATGTATTTATTTATATTACTTATATAAAAACCTGTTGGGGGTATATAATCTTTAGTATTTCTATCAAAATAAGAAAATGATACCATATTGAGTATGGACACCATATCACAACTATAAAAACAGTGCCAGGTGTTGGGTTCAATGTACGAACCAGCTTTTATTTTGTTTTAAAATGAACTTGAGGGTTGGTGCAGCTTTAGCCGGTCGGAGACGCTAAAAAAATATATTGAAACACCTGGCTGTCCCACCTTTTTCACTTCCAACACATAATGGAAACAACATAAATTGTCAGCAGTTGCTCAGCTGGTGTTCTTGTGTATTTGTAAGTTTTTTATAAAATTGGTGACAAACGAGCACTCGCACCGGCTGATGGTAAGCCATCACCGTCGCCTAAGGGTATCTATAACACTGAAGCGTCGTCTGTAAATAGTTTGTGCTTCCGGTGAAGGTAACACCGTTATCAAACTCCCAGCTTGGTGGAACTTTCGTTTAGAGTACCAGCCTGGTTAGCAACCCCCCTGAAGTTTGAAAAACTGTCAAAAAAACACAAAGTGTGTTCAGGCAGCAGTCCTTGAGAGCCAGTGAGCATTCTAGGTCTAGCATGATAACATCTTCGACGTCAGTGACGAATTGCGTCACTGATCATCGAGTGAGATAGCGGTCAAACGCATCTACATCTACAGCATAAAAAAATACTCTTTTATAAAAAATAATGAAATTGAGCGTCTCGTTGTCCAAGGCAGAGTAGAAGGCACGAGACCGCGAGGAAGATCACCTATGCGATGGACCGATCAAATAAAAACGGCCAAAATCAAATAGTACTTCATGATGACCACGACCGCTCTGTCAAGAGTGAAACGATAGAAAAGAAGAAGAAAAAATAATAGGTGTGGGTACCTTATTTATTTTTGCTACATACATGAACATACATAGGTATGATTTACTGGTATGATTTATTTTTCTCGTATCACCGCCAACTTCCACATATTTATCATTTTCACCTTATTGTGCAATATTAATAAGCAGGTAACCTACATATTAGTACATACAATTTGCCGATTCGTGCTTCGAGGTAGTTTCACGACCTCGAAAGGTCGTTTCATTGCATACAAAAATGCAACGACGAATATAAAAGTGATAATACGAGTAAGTACAAAGTGCGACATGTGCGAGAGCTTCGGCTCGGCATCGGCTCGGCTTGGCAATGAGCACGGGCCCAAGGAACACGTGCCGCGACAGCTGCGACGACTGACCTACCTCGTGACGTGCCTCCATACGAAAGAAATACAACCTTTTTCTTAATTCCGTCCTCTTTTGTTAGATGTATGGCTTCGGTGGAATCGGCTTTACTTCATCAAATTTTATCAATTTTTCTATCAACGTTGTTATGCTTCACGAAAAAGACCTCGTTTACGATTATTGTTTATTTTGATTCAACACCGAAGGAAATGAGTTATTAATACTATTAATAAATAGTTTTAATAGCTTATGTCTTTTCCTATAATATCTCCATATTTTGGAATCGCGTATTCAATGCTTAGCTTCGTGGATCGCCAGAATATTTTGGTGCGTTTTTCATACTAAACTGTTTTATAATTCCATAAAGTTTTTGAACTGGCCATGAAGTAACATACATAGTTTTAATTAAGGTTTTTATAACCGCAAAATCACCAATGTAATAGGTGAATAGTTAGCTAATACCATTTTCAGCCGAATATTTTGGCAAGTTGTCTAAGTGGAAAGCTCAGGAATAATGAAACAATTTTGTATGAAAAACCTTGTGCACCCCACTTGGAGCGCCGAAAAAATTTTTATATAATATTATACCTACTTCTACTAATATTATTTTACCTATATAAAGAGAAAAGATCTGTATGTTTGTAACGGATAACCTCAATGACTACTGGACCGATTTCAAAATTTTTTCACTCTTAGAATTCTACGTTATCCCTGAGTAACATAGGCTATACATATTTGATTTTTTAGGCAAGAAAAAAAATAGGGATCCTTACTAAAACTTCAATAATATAACCGTGCAAAGCCGGGACGGATCGCTAATAATTTATATAGCAGAACGTTTTCCAGAGCAGCGATAGTATATTAATATATATTTAAACATTCTGATACTTTCAGAACCAGACTGAAATTTGATCCGTAATTACTAATTATTTACGTAAGTTTTGAAGGAATTATTCGTCGGACGGTCGCCGTGGCGCAGTGGTTGGTGTCAGTGACATGACTTCTGTGTCTCCGGGACACTGGGTTCGAATCCCGGCAGAGGCAAACATTTGTGCGATGACTGTAGATTTTTTATCCCGGGTCTTGGGTGTTTGTGTGTTGTGTGTGTCCATGCCTCCCGCGACACAAGGATTCCTAGTGCGGTGTCTGAGTGTGATTATAAAAATAAAAAATAATATTATATTTCTAGGATTTTATTATGTTACATTGACTTGATATTTTTTTCGGTAATGGGATCTAAATCGAGTATAAAGATATTATATTAATCTGGACTTTGAATGAGTTGTAACATAGATATTGTGACCATATTGATGGTGATATGATTTATCAGCCGAGTCGGATCTAGATCTAGGCGCCGCCTCCGCCGCCGCGCCAGCCGTTACGCCCGACCGACGCGACGCTCAGCGCGCCAAGCGGCCGCGCCGTATAAACGACAATAAACGCCGGCGCCATGCACCGTGCCGGGAAGTGCATATCCGGCCCATTCCAACGGACGCCACACACAGTATTTAAGACATTATCTCCTGAAGTCATAGAATGACGCATACGATATCAAGATAAGTAAGATGCAATTTAAGTCAATTTTATTGATTTAGTTTCAATTTCCCGCGGTAATTTTGCCGCCCCACGCGCCCCCACATTCTGACCACCCTCTCGCCCGCGCCGCCATTTTCTAGTATAACTTCACGATACAAACCCACGTGGATACCGCATGCTCCCAAGGATTGTATTTGTTTTTCAAGTAAGGGACCATAATTTACTCAATAAGTATAATTATGATTTATATCTCACCTCCTTAACTACGTTAAGGTACAATATGAGTTAATATTTATCTAAAAACCACGCTGCAATCCACGCGTCTGCCATGAATCCGTCTCGTGCTAGTGCGTGGTGGTTTTTGCGAAGGGTAGACGGGGTGGAATGGGTAAGGGGCCTAGGCGTAGGAGGTGAGTAAAATCCACGGAGAGACCTCCTCACCCCTCACGCGTTGCCTCCCTTACCACCGCACCAACCCCGACAAAACCGCGCGATTATTCTGTCTAGCAAGAGCAAGCAAGCAGGCGGGCGTCGGGCGGGGGGCGTGGGTAGTCAATGCTTTGCTTGCGTCAAGTCGTTGCATTAGACTGGAAGTCAAGTCAGACAGTTCAGTTCGTTCGTTCAGTCCGCAACGCGCCGTTTTACTGAGCGGACGTACGCACGCAAACTCATAGCTAAATATTTATCGTCGTTTGTTTATTTCTTTTTAGTATTTCACATTCCTTTTACCTAAATTAATCGTGTAATATCGTAGTAAATAAATTCTTTTAACAAGCTAATGAACTGTGATAGTGTTTTTGACCGTTTTGAACTATAATAAGCGGGTAAAATTTAAAAGTGTTTTTCGGGTCGAAATGAGTGGATTGACCACTAGAGTTAAAAGAGGATCGCGGGGTAGTGCTACTCTTCTGGAAGCAGCCAACAGAATTCTGCGACTACTTGGTGTTAGCTCAGCAAAGCGCGGGAAACAGCCCTCGCCCAAATCTAAAGTAAGGTCAATGACTCGCTGTCTGCTTTGTAACGTCTCTCTTGTTTGTGTTTGTGTCTACCAATTTAAAATAATATCGTTGATGCTTGTTTTGATGGGAATTAAATAATAATGTTACGTTAATAGTTTCAATCAATGAATTATTAGATTATACATACCTACTCCGTGCGATTTATACGATACGATATCTTTAACGGTTAACCTTAAACTTATCTATTTAATATTGTAACAATAGTATTTTTATAACGTGAAGCATTTTTCTCTCCATTCATACATATTCTCCTACAATATCTCTAGAATTTATTATAGATTCGTTGTAAAATTATTGACTTCAAAGTGAATTAAGGCTCTACCACGAATTTACTACGTGGATTGCGCAGCGTGGCAATGTTGTGGTGTGTAAAAATGCCAGTTGATAAACTTTCTCTTTAAGTATCTACTTTACACAGACCGTAGTGAATGCGCACTTTCGCCATGTTTTCCTGTAGCCGTATGTCATTGGATGGCCCCGTTCACTGGAGAACGAGGCACGAGCGTATCCGCGCGCCGCCACGCCAGTTACCGCGTGTGATGCAAACAAACAACGGCCATGGTCTGTCTGTTCAGTTCTGTGAACACAGAACTGACAAGCGCGTCAACGCGGACTCTGCCCGCACTTGTTTGTTCACGCGTCGACAGCGTGCTCACGTTGTTTACCACTACGGCCGATTCATTCCGATGCGCATTCATCACTCTGTCCGTAATGAGTAGTAACGACATACTACCTACATACATGACCTACTATAAAAATATGTTTTTTTCATCTGTAAACAGAGTTCCACGCGCCGCGCCGCGCCGCTCTAGTGCACTTCGGCGGTCCGTTATATCCTTCACTTCGCAAAAACGTTATTTACACACTGTACATACATACCTATTTTCAATTCAATAAACAGCTTTTATTTATCATGTACACTCAGTACTGTAAGATGTATAAACTTGTCAAGACGTAGCTGTATGAATAATATTAAACTCCTTATATTTATAACAGTTTTTTTTTTCATTATTAGGTATGTTAATGTTAAATAATCCTGAGAATTTGGGTTTTTTTGCCTCATCCTTAATATTATTAAGATGCTAAACTGTTATTTGAATATTGTCAACCCTACCTAGTTTGGTACATTATTGCGCAGTGTAAGTTATCGTGAAAATTTCAAATTTAATATAGACATAAAACTGCCTTGTTTACTGATATTCTATTACCAAATCATGAATGTCAAGATTCAAAATAGTACTTACGGAATAATTGCATCCTACCGAGGCGAGGTGAGATAAGTAAATTATTTATCACAATTTTAGGTTAACAACACACAATTATAGGTAGTTCCCCCGCACTAGGATTCCCTGTGTCGCGGGAGGCATGGACACACACAAACACCCAAGACCCGGGAAAAACATGTCATGTCACTGACACTAACCACTGCACCACAGCAACCGTCAAATATACCTACATAGTTTTTAAATGATGTGATTTCATCTCAAGTAAAGGGTCCTTGACTCCCTGACTACTGTATTTGATCGTAGACAATCTTAAGTTTGCATCGTCCAAAGTACTTAAGTTCGTTAATCACAGTAATTCGATAATATTTTCGAATATCTTCAACATCCTATAATAGATATTATCTGACCAACCTGAATTTATTTCATATCGATTGCGGTAATTCCTCGATTAGACGAACAGCCGGATATGCATGGCTTAGGAGGGGGTAAATAGTTATGCAGCAAAGCGTGCCACATCCGCTCCGCTTAGCTTTATTTGGTACAAGGTCTCATGCCGTGCCAACCTCTGCGATTGAATATCAATAGAAATTAAGGTCGAACGTAATTCGATTCCGACTGTTTGTAGGTATGTCATTTAAGAGATGACCCGTTTGTTTCATTTTAGAGGCATCAATAATATTATTCAACCAGGAATACTCTTTTGTTTACGTAGTTACACTATAAGATCACATACTTAACTAAAAAGTGGACTAATTACGTCCATGCGGCTAATTTATGCGGTCCACGTCCAAAGAGCTAGTACCCCTCTACTTTTTTTAATAATACTGGTAGGTACGCAACTCATGTACAATACCACAATTCCTTGGGTAAGTAAGTACTTACTTAAGTACTGCTTTCATTGGAAGCGTCAATGTTGAATTATGTTGGTGGAAAATTATTGTGGTTATACTTTTTTCTATTGTTGGGTAAGAAATAAGAATGGAATGCGATGAATGCAGCGAAATGCAGCAGACCCACGAGTCTGAGATTGAGGTCGACTATGGATGAGTGTATAGTAGTGTACGGTGTACCTACTCGCGGAATGCGCCGTGCGTGAGTACCGTTGCGTCGTGTAACCGCCCGAACCGCCGCGCCGCGCCGCCGCCGCCGCCGCGCGCCGCCTCTACGGAATGCGAGAGTTGCGAGACCCACTTGCGACCTGCAAGTTTATTAGTGACTCATTCGAAACTTCAATGGACCGCACTCGTTGCTCCAATGCGCACTGTTAGGTAATGCCATGCATTTACATAACGATGTTCATCCATCAGTAGACGTTATTTTTACATTCTTGTGGCGTTCAATGTTAAAAATAAATATGATTATAATAGATAAAGGGTATAATTTTTAAGCTTCCATAATATCTAACATATTATGGAAACATAGGTACCTAACTCGCGTTTTTGTCGTTCGTTTTATCTAAAGTGCAGACGCCTTTCCTTACATAAGTGTTGATTATTCATTTCGTACACCTACCTGACCTATGGCAGTTGTTCCGTTCGTGGTCGTATCTGTCGTCGAGATAATGTTTATCTCTTTCTCATCACATGCGTACCTACATTTTTTATGACCTAGTGGTAATTATAGCTGACATCCCACCGCCTCCCGCGACATGACGATCTCGGCCTTTTCCGCTAATGACAATGATGAAGCAAATGAACATTTTGCTTTGGCACAGTTTTTTTTCATGGTATATTACTCAATGTTTCTTGAGAACTTCAAAAGTTCTTAAATAACGGCACAATATAGATATTTACTTTCATTAACTTGGATGTGGCCAAAATACCGTTATCCGCGAAGAGTGGTGAAATCGCAACGTTTGTCTTCATGTTAGAAAGAGAAAGATTTGCAAACTGTTGCCCCTCTTAAATCTTCTGAACTCGTGTATTGAATGGCGCGTCATTTTTTATTTGCCGGCGAGATTTGAAGATAAAAAAGGGACAAAAACACCGAGAGTGAACGTTTGAAATTGGAGCATCGAACTGTAGATGAGGCCTGAACGCGGTCTGATAAAATTCTACTTAATGTTGCCAAGATGTGTGGGGCCCAAAATGTTTTTGAGTAATGTTATAACTTGTAATATATGCATGCAGGTTTAGGCGGAGGTACAAGAAAGTGTTGATCCTCTTCCGAGTAGTTATATAAAATTAAACGTCAACATAGACTTATCCCTTCAACGTTCAATAATGACATAACAGACAGCAGCAAAAAACGATACCGAAACAAATACATTGTGATTTCATTGGGTCGTATTGATATGTGATGAATTGTAGATTTCACCTTCGGTTATAGTTTGTATCTTATTGGAGAATTATTTATGTATCTAGTGGTCACCTAATTTCAATGTAGGTAGCGGGGCGAGCAGACGGCGCGTTGCCTTGTGGCCCCCACCGCGCATGACGTGCCACTACCATCACTGCCGCCGCCGCCGCCGTCGCGCCGCCGAACGATAAACAAGTGCACGCTCTCACAGTGCTACGACGCGTCGCGACTCACGACAATCCTATAGTGGTCCGTCATTGACGCATTACCCATCCGTGTTTCCGTAAACAAGCCCCGGTGCGTTGTACCGACACTAACTGTGGCTCTCCATTGTTACAGATCAACAGCCGGGCCTCGAGTGAGGTGCGCGCTCCCATTGCCGCTGCTGAAACGGTTGTCGAGACGCCGGAGAAGATGCAGGAGCCGCCGGCGCCGGCGGCGGTTTCGCCTCTCTCCTACAGACCAATTAAGCGAACCCCTAAGGACTACATATTTGGCAAGCTCATTGGTGATGGCTGTTTCAGCACTGTTTTCCTAGCTAAGGATATTCACAGTGGAAAAGAATATGCAAGTAAGTATTTAGAAATGCATTTATCTGCCTTGTTGATTTCACATAAACTATGAATGCTTTTTTTTTAACTTCATTGTATATTTCCACATATTTACGAGTGTTATATTTTATTTTCAGTCAAAGTATGTGAAAAAGCCCATATCATTCGTAAAAAGAAGAAGGAATACATTAATCGTGAGAAAGAGGCCTTAAACATGCTGTTCAATGTACCTCAAGGATTTGTAAAACTTTACTGTACCTTCCAAGATGAGGAGAGATTGTACTTCGTTTTATCATATGAAAAAAACGGAGAATTGTTAGACAAAATTAACCAAGTCGGGTCTTTTGAACTGAACGTAGCCAAACATTACGCCGCTGAGCTTTTATTAGCATTAGAAAAGATGCATGCAATAGGCATAATCCACCGCGACTTAAAGCCGGAGAACATATTGCTAGATGAAAATATGCACTTGAAAATAGCTGACTTTGGAACTGCCAAAATAATGGATCCTAAAGAGATAAGGACCGGAGTGATTGCGTCCGAAAATGAGCCAGAAAATGAACGTTCAAGGAAGATCAGTTTCGTCGGCACTCCACAGTACGTTAGCCCAGAGTTGCTGCATGACTGCGTGAACACACGTGCCTCTGACTTGTGGGCCTTCGGCTGCATCATTTACCAAATGATATCTGGGCTCCCACCGTTCCGCGCCGGTTCAGAATACCTAACCTTCCAAAAGATACTTAAAATGGATTACGAATTTCCCGAGGGATTCCCAGAAGATGCCAAGGATCTTGTTGAAAAGCTTTTAGTTTCAGACCACACCGATAGAATCGGTGCTCAAGACGGGGTTACGTATGAAAGCATTCGCAATCATCCGTTTTTTGCCGGTATTGAATGGGACAATATTTTAGAGCAAACTCCTCCGACGATCTGTCCTTACCTTCCGGGAGGGTCCTTTAAAGAAGAATACAATATACCGGATCACCTCGAACCAGGCTTAGGAATTAATCAACTCTTCAGGCTATGGGAATTTGAACTGTCCACATCTAAAGGTAAGAACGATTATATTATGTATACAATCTCTATTATCGACTGTCTACGTATCCATGAGTAGAAAGTCCTGTAAAATACATATATAACTGTGAGACTGGGCATTTATTCGTTAACAACTCAAAACACTTTGTTTTTACAACTGCACATATATCAGAGCCAGACTTCCTGTTCTTAAAATAACAGTGCATGACGTTGTACGATTCATAAAAATGCATCTAGAGTTTCTACGTGTGTAGTTAACGTGGACAATTACCAAGACTCGAGCGAGTGCAGTGAAGCGAAGAGTAAGAGGCAACCGTTTCGTCCGTGACCTAAATTCTTGGCAAAATACGAGTCTTGTTTCATAACATGAACCAAAGAAATTTAACGTTTACTCCAACTTAACTGAGACTGATTTAGTGAAATTGCGGTTTCTATTTGAAGTGCTTGCTGTGTAACTGAATCTTTGCATATGTTGCACAAAAGCAACGCGTTCGTCATCACATAAACTGTTATTCACATTGGGAGCGGATGTCCTCAGTACTCGGTCCTACCACGGGCTGATGGCATGACGTCAACTTTCCGGCACGTCGCTCGCCGTCCTCAGCCGCCCGCGCCTCGCCTTTACGTGAATGAGTTGCATGCCATATCCGCGCCCCCCACTTCTTTATTAATGTCGTCCCCACGATCAGCTGACAATGCGCACTCGCAACGTTCCACATCACATGTGACTAGAATATCACGCGTATTTCATAACATTGATAATTATATTAATGGTACTTGTGATTTATTTCTAATTGGATATTTATTTTCATTCTAGGTATTCTGAATATCAGTCCTGAGGAGAAGCGTCGTCGTCTCGAAGTTCAAGAACGTGACTGTAAGTGGCACCGGTTCGTGGATGGAGAACTCATTCTAAAGCAGGGGCTGGTCGACAAGAGGAAGGGCCTGTTCCCTCGTAGGCGAATGTTGCTACTGACCACCGGACCGAGATTGTTTTACGTCGACCCCGCCAACATGGTGCTCAAGGGAGAGATCCCCTGGTCACCGGAACTTCGTGTGGAAGCAAAGAACTTTAGAATATTTTTGGTCCACACGGTGAGTTGAAATATTTTTCATCCCTATTTCTGGATTCCTCTCATTACGACCGATAAGGCGGACTAAATGCACCTCGGCCTATTTATAGCTGCGTAGATCAACCTCAAACGGCTCATAAATTTCACTAGCTAGGATTATTTTTACACAAAAGTTTTACACTTTACAAATATATGGCAATATCTGACACTGCTGTCTGATCTGCTGTAATATAAATCACGTCTAGCAATTTATATTTTTATAATCTAAGAATATTGAATCGCATCCAGATTTTGATGTAGATTGTTTTGTTGTTACAGCCAAACCGCACATACTACCTAGAGGATCCCGACTCGTACGCGCTGGAGTGGGCGCGCGTGATAGACGAGGTCCGCATCGGTACGTACGGTCGGGATACGACCTAAGCGGAGGCGCGGTTGCCTCCCGAGAGGCGCCCGCATATTGCGACCGCAACCCAGGGGCGACTGCACACTTCTAGGATACTACTAGCCTCGATTTGGAGCATGGCTCGCATCTGCGACGGCTTTCGCTGCCCGCGTCGTAGTCGTCCGGGCCAGGAACGGCATCGGACACGAAGCGCATTGACATTATGTTGCAAGTGCGCCGGCGCAACCGCCGCGCCGCCGCCACGAACCAAGCAGTGATCATCGTTATGAGTGAGAGCGGACACTACCGAGACGACATCTGCTAATCACAGCACAGTGGATACGTTGACTGATTCCTATTAATAGTTAAATATCCCCCGACTATCTTAAATTATTACTCTTATTTAAGGTTCCTCATTTAAACATGTGAATATCGGCCGTGATGTGTAAATATATGTCGTAAATTATTGTAACTGCGAACGCTTAGGTATAGTGTAATTGTGTAACCGTCGGCCCGTGAGATGTCGCGGGCCCGTTGAAGAAAACGGATTTGTTATTCGCCACCCGCGTGTTCACTAAGCTCATTCCGTTCGGTGACTAGGCAATTAATAGCTAAATTTAATATTATTTATTTAATTTAAATTATTTGCCAACGGAATGCGACTGTACAGTTTATAATTAACAATAGGAAAATTAGGCGATTTTGCATCCTACGCAGTGATGTTGGTGACCGCGTGTCCTATACCCTTGTACTATTTTATTTATTCTGTGGTTAATGTGCATCTGCACGTAGAACTCGGCACTCACTGGTAGGATCGGAACGCCATAAACCTAGGGAATAGGAGGGTAGCTGTGAAGCTACAGGCCAGCTGACGGCTCCTCCACACAGAATTGCAAGTCTAAAGGAGCCTCACGCTTTTCGTGCATTATAATTTATGCACTGTAATTAACTTAGCAAAGGTATACGGAGAAAACCACCAAAGGTGACAAAATTATTGCTATTGGATTGCTTGTTATTAGATGATTACCTACTATCCAAATTATATGATTATTCATTTTATTTAAAACAATTGTCATACATATTAAATTTGATTAATAAAAAATATTCAAAACATTTAAGATCCATTTACAGACATAATTTTAATGTCTATGAGAAGCTCAATGTCATGGGTGTTCAGTATGTAGGTAAGGTTTCGGAATACTATTCCAAAATGTTTATCTTTTCTTTTTCAGTTGGTATATTATGAAATTAATATAATATTTAAATGCCTAATACTTGCCTGCAATTTAAATTAGGGCTTATTGTAAAATGGGATATAATCCATAGTGAAATCTTAAAACACTTATTTAGAAAATTGTAGATGATAGAATTTCTATTAAGTATTGTACCAATTAACCAAGAATGGTTTATTCCGGTATTATATCGGACATCACAAAATTAAAGATACTTTATATGCAAACTACAAACACCTGCTTTTGCACAGAGCAACTCGGGCCACCGGCCGGTGGGCCGCGTTGTTCTGTGGCTATTGTATTATGCTGGCAGCGTATGAAATTAATGTTTTAAAACTTAGATTGATTGGTTTTTCTCCATGACATTGTAATAATATTACTTCAAATTAAACCTGCATTTAAACAAGAATAACTGTTAACCATTATAATTATTATTATATTTTACCATTTGTATTGCGTAAATTCCAGTAACAAAATAAGAAATTGAGAATAAATTGAAGTTGATTTTTAAACATTTTTATTTTTCCTATTAGTACCTGTGAAATTTCCCAAAGGCCATTTATGCTTTGTTGTCTTCTGCTACTAATATAGTATAGGTGAGCCGAGAAAGGGATTACGAGATTAACTCCAGTGCATCTGATTATCATATGGATGCTTTGCACCCTGTGAACTACCTCCAGCATAAATAAGTTCTTTTAGGGACCTCCGACCGTCGACCACGAACCTATACGTATACTTACGACCGATTGTTAAGTAAGAGTAGTAGTAAGTAGATATTTATATCTTATACGAGATTCGTCGTAGACCGCATCATCACTTAACATCAGGTGAGATTGTAAATAAATCAAACGGGGCTTTATCGCGAGAATAAACATTACTAATTTATTTACCTCGACGTTTCGACCAAGTTGCATTGGTCGTGGTCACGAGAAGACTATTCTGAAATTACTAAATGTTTTTCTCACGATAAAACCCCGTTTGATTCATTAACAATATGTTCGAATTCCGTAAGTCTAAAAATTACAATCAGGTGAGATAGTGGTCAACCGCCTGTCTATTGTGAGTAAAGAATAATAATATACATTTAAGGATAACGTACAAAAAGTAACGTTCTACGAGCGAATAACGCTGAGATTGACAATTCAAAGCGATATATCACGTGATCAACGAAAGCGGACAGAAAATTGGCAGCAATTTACAATGCGACATTCTCCCGATTGGCTAATCCATACAAATTCATAGACAAATGCAATTTTAACGATCGCTATGAAGCGATGCATCTTGTCAAGGCCTACAGTACCACTATCATAAAATGTATGATATATTATTATGTATACTCTATTCTGAAATCTTAAATAATTTTATGTAAACAAAGAGGATAACAGTGCAAACATAATATCTTTTTTAATGGTAGTTTACTATGACCTGAAGAACAAACAAAAAAATACTCGTTGAAGCGAAACTTCTACTGCGACTTCCAACAAGGTTGCGTTGAACGTTTGACGCCACCATGGAGGGGGTATGAAAGCACTGTTGCGTTAAACGTTCAACGTTTTTAATGTCATTTCTACATTACGAAATGTCACTTCTTCCGCGCGGAGGGACTCCACGCCATAGATAAGTAACTATCTCCACGCCCTTTTTTTTAGTCGTAGTCTGCGCAATTATAAAATAAACATCGTTTTGTACTATTTATTTACTTTAACGAATGAAAATCTTTTAAGAATGTCATGAAGAACGAAGAACAAAATCATTTCTGCTATAAAAAAATGGTACTGATAGGAGTGCTATAAATTGTAAACATTTTTGCCGCTGTCACTTTCCATTTCATTTTGATTTCATTTCTCGAATATGGTTTTGCCACGTTTGTGTAATTGCGCTTTGTTTAAATACTTGTTGGTGATTGTTATTAGTATTTATCTTCTTGTGATCACTGATGTTTAGTTTAGTCAATTTATTTAGGACATTTATTTGCATATTGGAGTCTCATCTGGGTCTTTCGAGCTCAAGGCCTAGTCAATAATAAATAGTTGTGAATAAGTTGGCCGCCCTGTATGGTGCCACCATTCAGGTGACAACGCAAATCCCTCCTTAAAGTAAAGGTATATGTATAAATGGTAGTACATAAGAAGACCTTGAAAATTTGTTTACAAAAATGATTTAAGATTATGGAACAATCATGATGTTATTTACTTATATGTACTTGATAATTGCTGTCTGCCAGTATCATAGTTTATGACACCCGTGGCGCCTTATTTCCTCATACATCCAGAGAGTTACATATCCAGCGCACGGGCTAGTCATGCACAGGTCCAGCCACACAGAGAGGCCATGATCGGCGGCCGTATGAACTTGGCTTTGAAGGCAGTTTCCGAGTGGGGCGATGCCAATCTAGTCAAGTTCAACGCTACTAAGACCCAGGCGTGTCTATCCTCTGCCAAATGGAGTGAAATCGAACGGTGCCCCACTCTCCGAGATTAACCCGTTACCATTACCGACACTCTGGAGCTTCTTGGCGTCACACTGACACCCACGTTGAACGGCGAACCAAAAGAATCATCGGCAGTAACTCTTTGGTGGAACGTAGGCTTCAGAGCCTTGAACACCGGCGTAGAGTAGCAAACCTATCGGTTTTCTATCGGGTGCATTTCGGAGAATGTGCACTGGAATTACATAATCTGATTCCCTTATAGGTTGACGTAAACGGTTACGAACAAATATTGGCCCGAGCAAATAACTTTTGAATGGAGCTAGTGAACGCCATACACCTGCTGTCAGCCTTGGATGGTAGATAGATGATATTGCAGTAGATTCGCTAGTATAATAGTAATAATTACAAAAGCGAGAAGGATTAGGTCAAATGCATGAGTATGAAGGAGACAACTTGTATAATGTTGTCCCTTACTAGCGTATCTATTTTTTCTCATTCTATGGTAATGTGCATCATACGTTGAAGTACGTTGTCTGTTGTAGTCATAGAAGTAATATGTACTATGTACAACGTACATATTACTTCTATGGTTGTAATAGATAGATGATCTATGTATGTAATTATTTTGTTTTCTCATCTGAGATGCGCATTGATTTGTGTTTTTTTTCGCTCGCTCTCTTTCTGATTAGTGACATCAGGGCTGCGTTCGGGTGCGGCTTCGGCCAAGCCATATCTTGCTCTGACAGCGATATGCGGGATTCACGAGCTCAATTAGAGCATTCTTTGCTCAACCCAATATTTGAGCATGACCGTTCACGTTAACCTGTTAGACCATATTAAAGTCGACTAGACCGTATTACCATAATCTTTCTACCTCTAGAATCGATCAAATCTTGATCGGCTGTCAAAAGTGACATATGCAGTAGTAATACTGCATCACTGTTTATCACTCACACTATCACGTGATCTACGATCAATCTAAGTGACTTCTTCTTCTTCTTCATTTATGTGACGTGCTATGGAGTAGCCGTTCGTGAGACATCGATCAAATATGGTTGTTGATCAATAATCAATAATTGGTCGAAGCCGCTCCTGAACGCAGCCCAGTGATTCAAGTGATTTCCCATTTCCACAGAAGCTTTAAATTAAGAAGAAGAAGAATATTTATGTTTATATTCGATTCGATTTGTAGTTCTAATATTTATTTTTAAACAATGAGTTCCACAACTCAGGCTGTAATAAAATATGTGGGCAGGACAACTGATTTCAAAGGCAAAACTTTATGGGAAATAGTTGGAAGTCTTAAGAATTTTGGTGTTGGTAGACTCATTGTGCGTTCGGTCTTTCAGCGGTACTCTGAACCCTGTTTTATGAAGATTGTGAAAGTGGATACCTGCCCAGATGAGGTAAGAAACTTTGGAAATTATGTCCATAACACATCGATTAATTTTTGAATTTCATAAATTTTGAGGTTAATTGCGCTGAAATGTAACAGGTTTTTATCTCTTGGGGAGTAAAGGGTTCGGCTTTAGTTTATACAACATTGGTTTAAGGGGGGGGGGGGGGGGGGGGGGTTCGCTACTTTCATACATTGATTTCGGTGGTGTGAAAAGGGTGTGGGGGGGAGGGGTGTAAGGTTAGAAATGAGGGTGTCCTCCTGGGAAGGGTAAGTTGACCCACCCCCATTGTGACTTAGATTTTGGAATATAGATTTTTTTTTTAAGGTTAATCATATATTTATTGGATTGAAACTGAGTGACAGGGTAAAGAGCTAAGGAATAAGGGAATGTTGTGGTCAAGATGTAGTGATAAACCCGGCGCCAATGACGTGAAAAATATTACACGGAAAATGACATTGGGTCATCATTACCCGAACTTTACTCAGTATCTTTAAATGAACTGACATTTTTTAGTAGGTAAATTAAGGTTTTTTTTGGGTAAATTACATGTAAGTACATGTTGATTTTTTAGAATGAAAAATTATCATTCTAAAAAATCAACAGCCATTTAGTTAGATATAATACAAAATATATCATTGGCTCAATGGGCAGTAGGCTTTTGCACATCAGTGCTGTTTTTGCTGGTGGGAAGCACAGTTATTGTCCTGCCTGTTTTGTTGTACAACGTCTGATATGCAAACGAATAATGCTACCTCAAATATATACAAAGACATGTGTTAGAATGATATATTTGCTGAAATATGGCTTACAACTGTGTGTCATCTGCAGTCCAAACCTTAAGTTAATATATCGCTTCTGAGCAAGTTGTTCTATCACTCTTATTAATAAACTTAGACTAAGGCAAGAGTAACATTACTCAGATTATTTAGACAGGAGTAAACAATTTCATGGATGATGGATGAGGGCCGCTTCCAACAGGTCCTTGTGGAAATCAATGGGGGAGACCTATGTCCAGCAGTGGACGTCCTATGGCTGAGATAATGATGATGAAACAATTTCATTATTAATAAACACAGAGTAAGGAATGTGTAAGCTAATCTGACTCTACTTTCGGAGTAAAAGTTATACCTAGGGGCTACCTAGTATAGCGAGGGAGTAATAGTGTTTTGTGGTGTCTATGGAGTAATCATTGCAACTTGGATTATAAAAATTATAATAATACATCAAAACAAACCATCGCGAATGTTGTCAAACCAACTTGTCAAGCTCGAAAAATTTCAAAACTGTCATTATATTGATGCTATCGCTGTCGAAAGAGGTTGGGTTCGCTCATTTGTTGGTTCTATTTGATTTTTTTTACTTCATGGGTTGCCATAGTACAATCTCTTATCCAGGCGTAAGGAAAGCTTTGTTAATCTGATTTAACTCCGTATTTATTAATAACGTAGTAAGTCCGAAGCTACTATTTGGCTAATCTGGTATTAACTAGTCTAAGCGGAAGTGTGGACTAAGACGGGAGTAGACGATTTTTATTAATAAGACAGTATGAGTTTAGTATTATTTTGTTATTTACAAATCGGAATTTTTCTACCCCTACTCTATCCACTCGTGCCTTGTCTTTCACAACCCTACAGTGTTTTTATAAAACTCAAGGCATGGAGAGAGATTACTTTTGGTAGTGAGGCACCAGCACATAATATCCGCTGAGTTTTGTTAGGGCTGCTTGGCAGAGCAGTTGAGTGACTGGTGTCTGTGTTTTGTCATGTTAGGGCTGAGAGGCTGCACTCACCAAAGTGCCATAGCTATCAGTCTCCAGGCTCCTATATTCTAGAACAATGGAATGGAACTTTATCATATAATATTGTGTAGTTTGACATCTTATCTATTTTGAGGAAAATAATGTAGGCTCCAATCTCCAGTAAACATTAATATTGGACAATAGGCGATAAAGTCGCATATTGTCTCACTATATTAATTGTTAAGTACTGTAATAATATGTACAAATGTGTTTGTGATACAATAAAGCATTATCTATCTATGTATCTAATATTGCAATAGGGGCAATTTTTCTCTCTTCAGAAGTTCACATATTCAGGTCAGTTTATTATTACTTCATAACCAGAATAACCAGGAACCTATGGCTAATTTTTTCACCACAAAGATTTATACCTAATTTTATCAATTTTATTCTTTCAGGAGAGACGCAGGGTCCATGTTTGGGTAGAGAAAACTTTCAGAGGTAACAAGCTGCCAAAGCTAGTTGAGATTTACCGCACCTCCTATAAACCAGACTATCAGCTTATTCCCAAGAATGAAGAGGCCAAGTTCTTGACAGCTATTGGTGAAAACAAAGTGGACGAAGTTATTCTGCCAAATAGCATTGAAATGCCACCACTTATGAAAAAGTTTATCACCAAAGATTATGAGAAGAAAGGGCAGGTTGGTATTTCACAATGTTATTTGACTAAATTATTAAGAGTTGTATACTTATATAATGAACTAGTATTTGGGTGGCGCGCGGGCTGCGAGCAGCCCGCGTTATCGATGTGCATTAGTATTATTAACAAAAATGTCGTTGCAGTTGCTAAAAAGATATAAAATTCTCATGCAAATCGAATAACTCACAGTTACATCTATTTCAGTAGAAAGTGTGAGCAGGGTTACCATGTGCAAGTTGATTTTTTTAATTAAATTTTAGTCGCGGTAAAACCGGACCAAGATTCTAAACGACTTTTGTTAAAGGACCCCACCTCTAAGTGCAGTGGTTAACGTGGGCAGTTGCCTCGGAGACCAGCTCGATATGTGAAAATACTCGTTATCCAGAACTCGGCCTTCGGCCTCGTTAGAGACTCCCATATGGTACGTTGAAGCGTTACACCTCATTCAAGCTCGGTCTTCGGCCTCGCAGATTTGAAGCTCGGCCTTCGGCCTCGCAGGTTTGAAGCTCGGCCTTCGGCCTCGCGGTGGTAAAGACAGCTTCTTCAAGTTCAGTACAAAGTGAGAACAGAGTTACCATATGCAAGTTTATTTTTTTCATTAAAATTTTAGTCGGGGTAAAATCGCACAAAGAATTTAAACGACTTTTGTTAAGGGACCCTACCTCTAATTGTAGTAAATAACGTGGGCAGTTACATTGGAGACCAGCTCGAGATGTGAAAAAAACTCCCCATCCGGGACTCGGCCTTCGGCCTCGTTAGCGACTTCCATAGGATGCGTTAATGAGGTACAACCCCATTCGGAACTCGGCCTTCTCATAAGCTCGTAAGTTACTAACACGGCTCGGCCTGCGGCCTCGCGGAGGCCACGCTCGGCCTTCGGCCTCCGGCCTCGCAGGTTTGAAGCTCGGCCTTCGGCCTCGCGGTGTTTAAGGCTCGGCCTGCGGCCTCGCAAGTTACAAAGGGAATGTTTATAAGCTGTTCTCAATGACGTCCAGCTCGGCCTGCGGCCTCGCAGGCCTACAGCTCGGCCTCCGGCCTCGCTAAGGTGGAGCTCGGCCTTCGGCCTCGCCTCCACAGCTCGGCCTGCGGCCTCGCTCGATTGCAGCTCGGCCTACGGCCTCGCAAAGGGAATGTGGTTTCGACACAAAAATTCCGCATTCCGTAAAAAAAAAAACAAATGACGTCATCAAAAAACTTTTTTCATATTTCGAATCAGGGACCCCAAACCTTCTTAAATACCTAATTTCAGCCAGATCGGAGCAAATTGGATTTTGGTATTGTATGGGAGAACCTCTTTTTTGTTCGGGAGGGTAATTTTTTTTTAATTTTCTAAAAGGTTCCCAGGGTTTTAGTCATTTTTAGTTTTGACACCTACCCCCCATCGATTATAGTTTCCGAGATCCTTACACCTGTTCTATGAAGGAAACCAAAAATGCCACTTTTCGGATTTTTCTGGAGGTCACGTGAGCATTCTCTATACAGTCTACACCATAATCTCAACCCAAAAATATGAGGGATAATGTGTATGCTTCTGGGACAGTCTACACTACGTCTACGGTTTACATGATTATCTCACCAAAAACATAAATGTAAAAAAGGAGAGCCAAGTTCAACACAAAAATTATGCTTGGCTGTGGGCTTCGCCGCAAAATGAATGCAGATCTTAATGAGTGCCAAGTTCTGTGCAAAATCGAAATACAAATGTATTTATAGGAACAAAATAACATTATGAACAAGTATTTAACTCTATTTCCTTGTTTTATTGGATACCTATAGCAATTGCTGTTATTTAAATATGTGAGATCTTAAAGGAGGTTAGATTTGACTTGGCCAGTTTTTATCAGAATTAAAATGTTGAATAACTATAAAATGAATGACGTATACACATGTTAAACACATGTAGTTGTATGTGTTTACGTTAAAGAGGTTTTGAGTTATAGAAGGGTCAAAAGTGGTATCAAGTGGTTTGTGTAACACTTGGCGCTGGCTAGCCAGTTCCTTTGCTTAAACTTGGCTTGACACGCTGCCGCATGCCTAGATGATGATAATGAACACAAATATATACATTAAACCACACAAGGAGCTTGATCTTCCTGACTAGAAACATAAAAATCTAGAAGCGGACTTTAATAAAAAATGTGTGTTTAAACAAAAAGACTTAACTCAAGTTTTCAAATTTCCACAAATTTTATTATCCGTATCCGTTCAAAAATAAGTTCTTTTGAGTGATGTCCCTCTTGGCCGGGCGCGGGTTCCCATCCCGACCCAAAATGTTCCCTATAAAAGTTCTTGGTCTAACAACTGTTTTTTATAATATTTCAGACATTGAAGGAGTTTACTATGCCACTTCGCTTCCAATACAGCCCCAATCGGACCAACAGGATTGCTAAAGACAACGAGAAGCCCACAGTTGAGTTTACAATGGGCATCGGAAAACCCTCCAGCCCTTCTCTATATGAAGGTGTTCCTCTTAGTTAAGCATGCAATAATTAATTTATGTTTAGACTTGTAGATATTATTTAAATGAAATAGATTATTGAAAATACCTATATGTTATTCTTACTTGCATTAACACCCATGTAGGTTTAGCTGATGTAAAATAACCAGCCGGGAAATCAAATACATGATTGTAAGTGTTTGCTAGACAATTTTTAATTATTTTGTTGTAAGTCCTACATGTCTTATAATCTTAAAAAAATAGCCCTAATGAGAACAGTTCATGGAGGTTAATTCTAATTAATCAAAATTTAATTTGGTTTTTTTAAAATTTATTATTTGATTTGTTAGATATTAGAATAAAAAATTATAGTGATAATTTGTTTTCATAAATCTTAAATTCTCGTGGTAACGAAAAATGCGCTTGAACTGTGTTTCACACCAGAAGAAAGGAAATTAAAACGTCTAAAATTGAGGTTAGTAATTTTTTTTATACACGTAGGTCATCTGTTAAGTACCTACCTACATATTTGTGATATTTTAAAATAACCTGCACCAGAATTTGTCCCGCTCTATCTGCTTGTAAACACTGTAATTTCATCATGTACATACACTCTGTAATGTCATCGACACCCCATAAGCTTGGCATTCACTTAACATTAATTATTTTTAAAAAGCATGTGCTCTTTGTTTATGATAAAGTTTTGCCAGTTTATTTTCGGCTGTATTGAAGCCAGACTTTCTCATGATTTCTTTTAATAGTGACAATCAGTTGTGGAGATCGCAAGAATCCGATTGCAAAACAAATTAGTGAAATTCTAATTGAAGCAATCAAGCCGCTAGGCTGGTAAGCCTGTAGTTCAGTGGTTGCTATTGGATGGAGCTATTATATTATTTTAACTTTTTGTTGCATAGTTAGCCTATTATAAAAATCCAAAATTAGATAAGTTGATATACATCCACTTTAATATAAAACATTAATGTTTTTTAAAAGTCATTTCCGATGCGAATTTTCTGGCCAAAAATGGGTTGGTTTCCATGTCAGGATGTGAACGTTCCATCTTCAGTTTCTGAAACACAAATTCACAATGTGTCAAAACCATGTCAGATTTGACTACAACATTTTATGTTCATAGTATACGTATTATGCTTCTCTATAAATATGAATAAAGAAGAATTCAAATTTTAGGTTTATATATATTACATAACCCTAAAATTTGAATTCTTAAATATACATGAATAAGTAACAAACGACTAAGAACTAACTAATATTTGAACGTAACTAAGAACTGTTTAAAATTGTGCTACAAGTTTTCTTTTGACGAAATACGGCTATTGAAACCGCTAGGTATGATGGCTAGCTAGCTACCACCCTCAAGTTGATACAATTTGTCACCAAACTCGGGCAGCTCTCTGACTGCCTGACAACATTGTTATTAAATCAAACGGGGCTTGATCGCGAGAAAAACATTTAGTAATTTATTTACCTCGACGTTATGCAATATTTTGCTTGAGATATGTGTTATATATTTATACATACATATACTATTACTATCTGCGCTCCGCGGTTTCACCCGCGTGGACTACACTTTTCTTACCAACCCAATGAGGCGTTTTCTAAAAAGTTATACTGGCAATAATAAAAGTACCCAATAGATGGCGCTATATATTTTTCGAAATAGTTCTGCCACTGTCAAAATATCAATCCGTGTGTTCGAGATAGGCTAGGGAACAGTTAAAACCGCCTAAAACGCTCTCGTTCCGCGTTCGTTTTGGCACAGGTGGCATTTTTAACTGTTTTCGTTCAGCGTTCTAGATGCATGAAAAGTGTTAAAAACGCTACCGTGAACTGCCACTTTTAACCCACCTCCGAGGCTGGGTCTTTCGTGAGCGTTTTTTTGACAGTTGAGAGATTGACACCTACAGCTGATTTGAGTAGATAAACAAACTTGAAATAATGCGCCAGTGTAATGTTTTCTTTCTATTTCCATTACGAAAATGTATTATCGTTATGATTCAAGTTAATATTATAGGTATTGAAACACTTTTAAGTCATGAATAATCAAATGAATCGTCGTACTTGACAGCTCTCGTATAAATGACGTGTATGCGTCGTTCGAGCTGAGAAAAATCTTTTTGCCGCCAATGCCACATTCCCAAATCGAACGCTTGTTCAGTTGTACACTGCTAAAAACGCCACTTCTCCATCTCGAACACGACTAATGGCAGCTGTTTTCTCTTACTAGTCTGTTACTCTGGCGTTTATTGTTAATTATGATTTTTTTATCGATATCTAGATTATTCTCGTGTTATATCCTTCTCTCAATTGTCTTCGTTTCTTAAATTATTCTCTCAATTGACAATAACAGATAAATTTCTATGACTATTACGCCATCTATGAAGTATTCTCAAACTAGTTTTTTTTATAAAAGAAAACGCCTCATTTTCCATCGGTAACTATACTTATTCCAGGATAAAAGGTGGCCTATGTGTTATTACAGGGTATAAGTTATCTTCAGTCCAAATTTCATGCAAATCCGTTCTGCCGTTTCAGCGTGAAGGAGTAACAAATATACAAACGACAAACAATAGCTTTTAAAATAGTAGTATGATTTATTTACAAATCGCAAAAACTGATGTTTAGCAATTTGCATTTATGCAAATATTTGTACCTATTTGTAAATAAAACATTGTACTTGTTACTCGTATAACTTTTATTGTCACTTTTTTATGCGATAAGGTCACGGAACAAGCAAAGGGCCCCGAGAATGTTAAGTGGTAACTTCTGCCTATACACAGATGCAATTAATTTCATCAGAAACCATACCATTCAAACCGGAACATAGTAATGCGAACACTACTGCCTATCGGTAGAAATAGATATGGTGGCAGTAATTCACTCTCACATACAGTGCTACTGCTCTTGAAATAATATAACCAATCTGAAGTAAGGCTCTGCGAAAGTTTGCGCATGTACCGAAACTCTACCGGTAGATTTTTGTCATTAAACAGAGTAAGCGAGATAGGAATATGTGACAAAAGTATATGAGCGAGTACTTAAGCGAGTTCAGTTATACAATAATTATGAAAGACGTCCCAAAAATAGCTACGTCGCGGTTATATGCAGGCAAACTCAGAGATAAAAACATAATACGTCGTACCTATATAATTTGAATATTTATAAAGTAGAAGTAGTAGAAGTTAAGGAATATAACAAATATTGCAAATACCCTCCAAAATTCGCGCATTTCTTGCACGTCTTCCTCACGCTGCACGAAGTACTGTCGGAGAGATTTCTGTATCACCGTGGCCGCGTAGTCCTCAGGCCATAGCCAAGACTTTGGGTAGTAAGGGCGAGGACTGGAAATAATATTTTGTTAAACATTGATTGTTGTGTACTCGCGATTAAGTACGCTGATATTTATTCCCATTCATCTTCCAGTTGGTTTGGCAAATTATAATCATGGGAGCCATTTTGTGATTAAGGCTGGCTAGAGTTGGGTTGTTAATTGATAAGTAATTTAAAAAAAATATATATTTACTAACATTCACACAAGGTCTTCAGGTCCCAAACTAGGCAGAGCCTGTACTATGGTAACCTGCTGACTGATATATATACTGTTGTATGTATTGCTTTCGGGCTGTCTGGCCGTGGTCTATGTGAAACTTGTGTTCCAGTAGTATCGTCGATCACTGCGGTCGACATCTTCAGTGGTTCAGGTCCGAGCGGCGACAAGAGCGTAGAACTCTCCGCGGCGTCTTCTCTGATACTAAGTATCAGAGAAGACGCCGCGGAGGAGAGTTCTACGCTCTTGTCCGACTTATATACATATATATACCCAGAAACAAGTCAAACAGACAAGTTCATGCACACAAATGTTTGACCTGTCCAGGAATCGAACCCGGGACCAGAGGCTCAGAAGGCAGAGTGCTACCAACTGCGCCAAGCGGCCAGTCATACAGTAATAGCAGTAAAGCTGCCAGCATTTTGGAGTGTAGGCACCGGCTTAAAATATCATTGAATATATTAAAGTTTAAAACTCGTGAATATTACAGATTCTAAGAAGAATACTGGCTACACTCAAGTTTATTATCGTATCGAATGTACCTATGCCGACGAAACATCGCGGACGTGTAAGGCGTCCTTTTTAATAGGCCTTGAAGATCGCATGGACTGGCAGGGAGAATGTACTTTTTATCCCAAGCGGCAAATCAGCTATCACTTCAACCATATCAGTGCGATACTCATGACCCCCGAATTTGAATATGAGTCTAGAACTCATATTATAGCAAGTAAATCTACATAAAAGTAGATATACCTACTGTATTTTTAAGCATCGCCGTATGTTACCATTTTCATTTATTAATATTTTTATATTTAATATATTTCACTAACATACCAATTTCCAATACCTTTTCATTTTTTGCTTTTTTTGTGCTGATATCTACTTTCATTTTAATATATGCTCACTTGGTAAATAATGATAATTAGTTTCCCTATTTATAATACAAGTGTTATTTATACATATCATGTACTTACCTATTATACGTAATTACAGCGTCATCCAAATCCTTTTAGTATAGCATATACTGTTGTAAACTGAGGAACCGTGACGTCACGAACCGGTCCCGACGGAAGACCAGCGCTGGTTTATAATCAGCATTGCTTAGTTGGGGCCGATTTGTAACATTTATAATTGTATTGCTAACCTATTTAATTTTGTTATTTTTGTATGCTTAAATGTTACAAATAAATTTCTTTCTTTCTTTCTTTATATAATTGTTCATCGACGGAGTTCTCTCTCGTTAGTGTGGTTTGGTAGACGTGACATTTCATCCATCAATATACTAACGTAGATATATGTTAGGAAACGCAATATCATCTAGCTACCATGCAATATACTACTTTAAAATTTATTTTTGGATTCTTATAAATAAGAAAAACATATAGGTATACGGTTGGTGGTTGGTTGGTTATACGTAGTTAAAAAAAGTGTAAGTAATTGATTTCGGTATAAACATTTATCATTTTTGGTGCCCCCTGAAACTATAATAGTCCGTGACGGGCGTTTCTTATTTCCAGATAAGTACTCGTTCTTTTAATATTATATGAAAAAAAGAAGCGTAAATTACTCACTGTTCTCGTAGATGCTGACGAACCCATGGCATGTTAAATGGGTGCAGATTTTTAGAAATGCGATCTGGGTAACGAGGGTTGTTGTTCCATAACTTCTGGAATAAATTAAGTATTTCGTATATAAGTTTATCTAATCTCATACTGAAATATAAAGATTAAAAAATCAAAAACAGAACTAAAATGGCAGTCTTAGAAGACAATATGTAGAAATAAATTTAAAAAGTTACATTAAGATACAGCTCTTCTATGACGACTGTATCGAAATGTTACTTTTTACCATTATGAATACAACTTCATCTGGATCAAGGAGGTCGCAATGCAGTTTTTCTACCTAATATGTAGAAAATGCCTGTGGACGCGGCGCAACACGCATGCGCGACCTACAAATGGATGTTGGCGCTAAACATTTACAAATAAATGTAAACATAATTGTGGTGTAATTTAACGCAAATTTCATTATCTATTTTATGAGATTAGGTAAAGTAGTGAATGAAACTGCATATAATTTGGTCTTAAAACACTCGTGTGATGTGACATACGATAACATAACGTGTGGTGTGACATAAAAAACTCGCCTACGGCTCGTTCTTTTAACTTACACTCGTGTTTTAAGAACCCTTATATATCTTCGAAGCCTTATTATGGTATTGTTTCATAAACTACTATTATCATACAGGTAAAAAGCTCTTATTAATTCGGCGGGTCGAAATATTCGGGTGCTCATAGTAGATTATACATAAAGAGTTTCCACGAGAAATCGCGTATTCGACCACGTCCATGCAACATTCGCAATTGAAAACATAATATTGGTCAAAATATTTTAATATAAAGAATGTATAACAACATAAATATAGTAGCTATATATTTAATGCTACCTCCAGTAAGTGTACCTAGTGTAGGGCATCCACCGACAAGTTAGACACACAACATAAGAAAGATCGTTGGAAGGGCTGGATGCGGGCCGCTTCCAACTGGTCTTTGTGGAAATCAATGGGAATAAGCTGTGGAAGTCTGGCTTCATGGCTATCTGGAATGCAAGGTTCTGAAAATACATTCATCTTAAAATTATTTTTAAGGGGGAGAGAGGAGTAGTTTCCTGAGCAATTTTCTATCACTCGGAAGACTGGCAGAGATCATGGGCTGTGAGTTTTGCTCAATAGCGGTATTCTTATAATAATGAAAGAACAATCCTGGAACAAGGATTTGGTTCTAGGAAAGTTTCTATAAACTGTGTCACTTTATCACCTCTACGATATAGTCTAATCCGTTGAAGAAACAGTTCTGTTTAACAAGAGCATTCCAAATTTTGGCTTTATCGAGAGTTTCCTCCAAAGCTGGCAAGAGCAAAGGGAACACTTCTTTGTTTATGTAGTCACATTCTGTTTCTGAAAACATAAATTACCCATTTGTTATAAGTACATGCGTTAAATGGCGCTTTTGTTGTTATCTAAATACTTGTAATGTAACAAACCGACTAGGACTCACGTGGTAAACACTGGAAAATTACTCTCCGAACAGTTTCAAACTTATTTGCAGTTCTTCATCTGAGAGTTATGATCGTGCCAGGCGGCGAGAAAAGTCGCGATAGTTTTTAGACTCAAATCTAAATAGTTGTTTATATAGGTCGTGTACATCTTTCATCTTTAGGGACTCCATACTAGTGGTGTATTACAGAGCTAATACAATTACATAACTACGTGCATTGGTATGTCATGTAGTTGCTCCAGTGCAGCATCTTAGACAACCCATGGGCCGACTAAGCGTAGGCAATAGCAAAACATCGTATAATTAACACCTCATTACTACTTCATTCTACATTTTTTAGGGACTTTTAGTCATCTAACAGCTACCTATGTCAGTCGCGTATTAGCGGTATACATGGTGGGGCAAATTTTTGGCCCCTTCAGGGTAGCTACCTTTTCTTTTGTAGTTAGAAGGTTTGACAATAATTAAAAAAAACATTCCCATACATTTTCTATGAAAAAACGAGTACCTAAGTGAAAACAACAATGTCACTCATTTAATGGTTCTTAATTTAAATTCGTATGTAACTACTTTTTTAAGTTGGTAGGCTAATTTTGAAGGCTTATGTCCCTACCCATGTTCGCTCTAACGACGATGGTTTATATGTAAAAATGTATCCAGACTAAAATAAGAAACATACCTACCTAGTAACTTCTTAGTAGCAAAACACACCCATTTTATTTAGTTAAAAGAAAAAAAAATCTTTGATCCGATATACGAACTGATAAAGCAGTCTGGCGTCATCGGATGTTTGTGCAGTTTCAATTGTTTGGAATATACTTACCTACCGACATCACACTTACTATAGTAGTTTCGACCTCTTGATCACTTGCTCAAATAAAACCCGTCAAATTTATCCGACATGCCGAGATGTTCTCGTACCGTGTGTCGATAACAATATTACTAATCATGAGTTCCGGGGCGATACCTACTACTTAAACGAATACACGCGAACTCAAAAGAAGGAAACATCACCCAAGTGTCAACAAGCCATAGGAGTTATGAACATAACATAACATAACATAACGTAAATTAGAATACCGATCCATTGCTTTTAAATACGTGGCAGGGGCTAAGACATATATTTCATACATTGAAAGAAAACCGTAGTAAACTAACAAATGTCAAAATAAGTTTTGGTAGCTATTTGACCTGATGGTCAGTAGCGGAGTCAAGCATGGGCAAAGCGGCCTATTCCTACGGCCTCTTCACGACGGAGGCGGAGGAGGAGCCTCGCGCGAGGCTCCATCTATTGTTTTGACCATTGACTATAAAACCTGCATATCATCTGGGTCTTGACTAAACGGCAATAATGCAATAATACATGCTCGAAATAGCTGCATGATCTTCATAGAAGCCACTATTAAGTAGGTAAGCTTTACAATGCTATGAAAGAAAATATTGATTCAAACATTAATTTTCATTCGTTTCACAGGAGTTAATGTTGCCACTACCAAAACTCTTTAAACTTGCGTTATATATGTATGTATAGGTGACTTTGATTTGGAATTAAAAATGTTCTGTTTTGCTTAGATAGCATCGAAAAAACTAGTCAAGCCTTAACAGCTGTGAAACAAAGGTCGAGAAATTGCTAAAACTACCTCACGTAATTACAGATCCCCTTCACTATTCAGTCTCGTTTAACAAAACTCTTTAACGTTTTGCAACCTTTGCACCGATGATAACAAAAGAAGATTTATTAATCCACTATTACATTGATTGGCACTATCTGGCATTGGCACTATGAGGTACATGTCGTTGAATCCGTCCAGATCCTGGACACTATCACATCACTGGTACTATCCACCGAGAAGAAAAACTCCTGAAAAAGGTCTCAGGGTAGAAAGCGGGTTGCAGGCCCCTTCTACCTATGTATGACGTCCAGTTGTGGTCTCAATGACACGGTATGGATAATAAGTAACGATGATATCAAAAGTTAGTGCACTATATAAGTGGAATGCCGACGAATGGTTTCTTTAGAACAGACTGTTGTTAAGTGCTTCGTGATTTATCATGTTTAGATCATAGCATAAAAATAATCATTATGGTTATATAGCTATGACAGCAGGCACTACGAATTGCCTACCACCATGACTTTCCTCACAAGCTACCTTTCCTAACAGCTATGTTACTTTCAGCGCAGTAGCATCAAATACGGTAACTGCATTACGCTACTCTTGACCTCTAAAAGATCTAATAATTAGATTCTGACACATCATCTTATATAACTTACTAAGAAATGGAGAATTCGGAATTAATTCTTTCTTGCTCTCAACAAATTGTTCTATTTCCTGAAATTTCTGGTTGCTTTCTTCAAGAATCTGTTTCCAGTTGGCTCTGGCGGGCTTTTTTAGTACGATGGGAAAATCTATCTCGGAACACGGTAAACTATCAGGCAAGGTAAACGCAGCTGGTTCAGTAAGCCCAGATTTAGCATCTTTAAGTTTTCCCTTGCGGTCGGTCGACTTTCCAGCCATTTCTATTTAATTTAATTATGTATACAAGACTTTGTTTTGTTTGTTACTATGAGAACTTTACGTACTATCTGTTTGTGGCTCAATGTAACACTCTTGATAGTCTTTGTTAGTTTGCGAATAATATTGTAATAACGACTGCAGGACTTTATTCCATTATTTTTATCACGAACTATATAATATATGATGCTAACGCATTTCTTTATTTACTTTCGTCTCTTCAGCACAAACTAAATAGAGTACCTTATCAGTGCCAAGCTATTATCTATGGTACCAATTATAAGATGTTTCGTAGACAAAATGCTATAGACTTGACTATCTTCCTTTTCATTCCCTGATTTCCCCTTTATTGTTTAGTAAAAATACTTATTACAACGAACTTTTGATGCATACAAATTTGGTAACGAATTATTATTATTGTTATATATATTATTATTATTAGTTTAATTTTATGTGTTTATTTAAATAACTACATAGTTTCGCTTATATAATTAAACTTATCGCTTTTTATATCTATTGTGTGGGATGACAAAATAAGCTAAAGGCCTACTTGTACGGTTTCCTTTGCTCCTAATTACAATGAAGCTTATTTATTTGCCTATATTACTATATTTATTATTGTTTTTACAGCTTTCCTGAAGCAGAGTTTGTGTGAAATTTGGACATCTGCCATCGGACGAATTGGGCGGTAATGAAAAAAGGTTCCAAAATATATTATATGTACACGGTACTTTAACATTAATTTTGTTAAAACTCATGTTCGTTATTACTTTACACTGTTTATAAATGTATAACATTCTATTGCTGACATGATGATGATAATAATATTATTATGTATTATGTACCTAAGTATTTGCTTATGCCAATTTTATTTAAGTTCATAATGTTGGCTGATACAATAACGTATTAGGATTCCTTACCATCATCTTTTTCTGAATCTGCATACCCTTCGAGTATTGACTTGATGCAACGCAATACAAAATCTGTGCCTCTAAGCTTATCCTTAAATTTCATCTTTTTATTTATGTGTGCTCCTAGTATTTTGTTGTCTAGATGAAACAAAGACTGAATTTTTGAACTAAAACAAACATTTTCACCAAACATCACGTAAATTTACGCCAAAAACGTTGGAACGTAAATGGTGATTAAAAAAACTAAGGCGCTTCGTGAAAAATCGCGATGGTACTCGATACTAAGAATGTAGCAATTTGTAAAATATTCTTACAGAATTAAGGTCAAGATTACTAGTTAATAAACAAGATTGTAAGTTGCTATGGTCACTTGATTGCGTCATTAAAGACTTCCTAAAAAGTTATTAGTCTCGGTTCTGCTAATGCTAAATATTTTCCATCTGTCTGAAAATTTGCTTGCATTTTATAAGCCCGAGGGCATACAAGTTTGTTAGAGAATCATTTAATTCTTGTCTGCCGCATCTCTCTAAGTTACGTTCTTGGTATAAGAGCTTTGATGGTAGCCCGGGATTCACTAATGAATAGTGATTCATTTGAAATTACTTATAAAGTTATTAGTAAAGCGTGCTGAAGGTAAACGAATTTATTGCGCACTATGTTTAGATGAAATGGCGATTCTTAATAAGTCCAGTACGACGCGGCGACGGAAAGAAGTGTAGGATTACTTAATCAATTTTGGAGAAATATTAAAACACAATGTTGCTGTTGCAAGGTAAGCGATTAGGTAGTCGTTAGATACACGATAGGCGTTAGAAACTCTAACTGATGATAATAATAATAATAATAATAATATGGGACAACATTCACACAAGGTCTTCAGGTCCCAAACTAGGCAGAGCCTGTACTATGGTAACCTGATGACTGATATACATACTTAAATACATACTTATATATACTTATATACATATACACACCCAGACACAAGTCAAACAGACATGTTCATACACACAAATGTTTGACCTGTCCGGGAATCGAACCCGAGACCAGCGGCTCAGAAGGCAGAGTGCTATCAACTGCGCCAACCGGCCAGTCATGATGTATTAAGTGACTGAAATAAATTCAAGTGAAATTGGATTTTACTTCAATTTCGAATAATCAACACATGCAGTTGATAAGTAATTGTGGGTATACTGCTTGAGCTCCTGTGTCCCGCTGATCCGGGTAAAAGTTTTCGCCATAGTTTGTTATGTTTACGCGTGGATCAAAGAGATTAAAATACTACATAAGTCGTAGTTGATTCTGTCTGCGGATCCAATCGATCCGATCGTGTGTAGATAGTAACAGTAAGCTATCTATAGGTATAGCTTACTGTTAATAGCTTACTGTATATGTTCAGCCATAAGATCGGGACTGTGTATTCAGCTGTGAATGTCGATGGCTAAAATTATAACAATATCTAATGATATTGTCATAGTCATAACATAGGTATTTAAAACTCTTACTGAACACCCAGACCCGTTTCCAACAACTCAACATTGTTCAGTAGATATATTAAACTCCTCTATTATATTTAAACTATATTAGTACCTAATTTAGGCTAAAAGTTGCAGAGGCCATAATTTAAGAGTAGTACCCTGGTAGTACCTAATTTTGTCAATGTTCGTTGATGCCCCAATTGTTCGTTAGATGGCTTGTTGGTAGTGATTATAGTAATAAGTTTTGAGAACGTATTTTATAGTACATTTTATTTCCATTTGATACAAAAACTGCATAAGCAATTACTGGGATACTCTGGATATTACCATCCAAAGATTAATCATAATAAATTAATTAATCTCTAAAACCTAATAATAAATATGTGTGAACAATCAGTCCAAATTGAGACAATTTATGTAAGATTAACATTCGAATTGGAGAGACTAATAAGGTGAGTATTTGCCAGTGATCTGAGCGATCCAGTCTAAGTAATGGGCGACGTTAGCATAGACGCCAGGGACGCCTACTTGGCCGCATCCTATGCCCCAGGACACCACGCCGACTAACTGCCAGGTCCCTCCGCGCTCGCAAACCAAAGGACCACCTCCATCACCCTTGCATGCATCTTTTCCTTCCTCCCCACCGGCACATATGAATCCTGGATTCAGCTCGTAGTTGTAGCCCAATCTTGTGCCTCTTAGCTGTTGTTGGCATTGCCCATGACCGATTATGGGAACATCGACTTCCTTGAGTATGTTCTGGTATTTTCCACGGTCGCCGAAAGCGTCCTTGCCCCATCCAGTAGTCCAGCACCTCTGTCCAGCGTAGTCAGAGTACTTGTCAGGCAAGCAAGCAGGGCTGATGTGAGGGTACTTTGTCCATTCGACGGGGTGGTCCATTTTCAAGATGGCTAAATCGTTATCTAAAGTGCCAGCATAGTATAAAGGATGCACGTGTACTGAAACGACGTCTCTTTCAACATAAGGGTAGAACTCAACATCACGATTGACATCCCATTCGCCAAGTCGCACTCGGAGCTCGAATCCTTTGTGGCTGGAATAAAGAGAGTGTGAGTATTAGTATAGGTACGCTTTGTACAGTTTTAATAAACTAAACGTATTTTGTCAAGTTTAATGTTTGATGGCTTTGAATATTTATAAAGATACTAGTAGCGCCCCGCGGTTTCACCAGCTAGATTACGGTTTTTCCGCTACATCAATTATTCCTCGGGAATCATACATTTTACCGAGATAAACAGTAGCATATGTGGTATTCTATATAATCTATCTCTGTGCTAAATTTCATCCAGATCCGTTCAGCCATTCTGGCGTGATTAAGTTACAAATATCCATCCATCCAAACTTTGACATTTATTATATTATATTATAGTAAAAATTGCGATACTCACGATTTAATACAGTGAGCTGCAGTCATGATGTGCAAGCTATCAATGAGAGTTCCTCCGCAAACATACACAGATTCTTTTGGATCCTTCTTCAAAATAGCCGCTTGCCAAGGGTATTCTCCGAATTCACTCTCTCCGTCTACGTAAGCTGGGGTCTTGATTCTGCCATTAATGCCTTGAGAGTGCCGGATGCCGCACTGACCCCGGTTAGATGCTTGAGGAGTAAGAGGTCGACGGCAGCAAACCTGGTTTTGTCTGCATTGTTGCACTTGTGGACGACCACCAAAGTATCCTTGACGCTGAAATGAAACAAATTATAAAATGCGATGTTTCAGTAAAAGACCCTAACCTAAATTTGAGACGTTTTGAACAGGTTACCTCTTCTATTGTTTCGCTAGTTTCATCTACACTGATTTCTCTCTTCTTTCTGTTCTCAGGAAATCGGATGGTTTTGCCTCCCCGGTTTGCCCCAGGATTCGAAGGAAGGGTAAAGGACCGGGAATATGTGTATTTATTAGCGTAATTACCTTGATCGTTACCTACGCTAGCGTTAGCTGACCTTTCGAAACCATAATTGTTTAGGTGAGGGTTGTTATTGGTATAGTCATTGATATCATCGTAATGACCGTCATTATCATCATCGTAATAGTCCTCGTTTACTGGTGGAGGTTCCCGTGCATTATACGGGTTTTCCTTGGCGTAACCTGGCTCATAGTGTCCGAAATGTGGAGAATATACAGGTCTGTTATGGGGCAGTGAAGGGTTAAAGTGGGAAGGTGGATTATGGAAGTGAGGAGGTGGATGCGATGGATAGTGTGAATGAGTTGGATAGCTAGGTGGACCATAAGGATTATGATGGTGATAATGTTCATGCTTATTAAGGAGATATAACTTTTTCTCGTGGAAGAGATGTCCAATTTTATTGACCACGTGTTCATTCGGTGTAACATGCAAATTGACAAAAGGTTTCACTACTTTTTCACCATAGTCATTTTTTGTCACTTGAACCGATAACAATGGGTTAACAGAAACAAGACCTAAGTTAAGACCACCGCTATTTAATGCTGGGCCATATGGATTGTACACAGGGTTGGCGCTAAAGGGATTAAGGGGATAACCGGAGTGGGAAGGCTGGGGCAACCCAAAAGAGACACCAAACGTGGGCTGCACTTTTTTGTCGCCGCCATTGCCGCCGAAGCCGGACAATCCAATGAGGCGCTGCAGTGATATTCACTTATGTAATGAATTATAATTTAATCTTGTAATGATGTTAGATTTTGTCAGTGCCCATTGTTTAGTTGTTCTTTTGTCGAACTGTTGTAATTTGGGTGCTCAGAAAAATACTAGATTGTAAAGCTCTAGATTTTCTTCAATCAAATTGCAACAGCGTTACCCCAGACGCCATTATGTAAGGTTTGTGGTGATTGGCAATGAAAGGTAAACAGTCAATAAACATCAACCAGTGGTGTTGAATAGGATGGGTGTGTTAGTAATTATCAGTGAACACGAGAGGATAGAAGCGTATCAAGTGATCGTGCTAATGTGTAATTGAACATAAAGCAAAGATAGTTACTCACCGGTTCAGCTTCTTTTGTTGCCTCAGTTTCTTGGTTTTCTTGAACTTCTCGTTTGCTTACTTTTTTGATTTCAGATTCTGTTGTGTTTTGTTGGTTTTCTGTACTTGAAATTTCAGTTTTATTGAGGCTGTCCAGCTGTTCTTCAGTTAGTGCTACGATTTCACTTCCCTTGTTGCGTGGATCAATCGGTAGGTACAGGTCATCTCTACGGCCAATTATTTCCTGACTAGGGCACTGATCGTAGTTCACACAAACACATTCAAAATCTTGAGCTTTGCCTTCGTGGTAGCCGTTTTGATAGATATTACCTTGACCTTGTTCAAACGTGGCGGGACCTTGGTTGTAAAGGTTGTTTGCAGAGCCTCCGACGTGAAGTTCTTTTTTGTAAAACTGAGAGTTTTGTGACCCGTAAGAACCTAAAGAATTTCCGTATTTCTGATCATCAAATTGAGCGTTAGGATATTGATTGGGCAATGATTGACTCAATACACCGGAATTGCCCTTATTAAAGCTATTCTGATTAAATTGCGATCCGTAAATGGTATCCGGTTCGTAAATTGGACCAGGTAGAGATCCGGTCATTGGCTTGAAACCTCCGGCTGATTCACCATAACTGGCAAAGTCAGTACCAGATGCTGTTATTACGCCAGATGATTCCAGAGATTGACCTTGAGATGCGAGATAGCCTTGAGACCCGAGATGACCAACCGAACCAACAGGTATGGCAACAGGCTTAATGATTACTTTAGGTTCCTTTTCAGCATCACCGTGAACATAGTGATGGTGTACGTGTTGCTGTACTATAGTATCAGTCTTGGGTCTTGACTGTGATTGTTGGTTGTTGGTTGGCACTTTATTATATGTAGGCTTGCTGTTTTCGTAACTGTAACCTTCGTTGGAGAAGCTGGGTGGCTTAGTAACATAATTGGCTTCATAACCACCATAGCTGTTGCTTTGAGAGAAGCTGCTGCCTTGGAAGTTTCCACTTGCAACACCGCCAGCCACGCCATATTTGTCAGAAAAACCAGGACGGGGGCTGCCACCGTATCCTACTCTTTTAGGTGGACCCTTTTGGGGAGGGCGTGGCGGGTAAAGCATAGGCTTGGGCGGTCCGTAAGCTCTTGGGGGTCCACGAAGTGCGATCGAAGCAACCGGTTTTCCTATCGGTTTGATATCAACAGGTTGAGCGTAAATTAGTTCATCTGGAGAGACGTAAGTGCGCTTTTCTTGGCTGTCTTCATCTTCACACTGGAATTACACAAATACAAATGTAAGTAAATGACGACCTGATCGAAGGTAGAGGCTGGATGCGGGCCGTTTTCAACCGGTTCTTATGGAGATCAACGGGGCAGGCATATGTCTATCAGTGTACGTCGTCGTATGAATGACATGATGTTGATGGTGATACGTAATAAATATTCTAGGTTTAGCGTGATAACATCTTCTACCACACCGTCACTGACCTACAAGTGAGATAGTGGACAAACGCTAGATCTAAACATTTTAACATATTGCATGTATGTATATAGCATAACCTGCGCGCTCACATATTATATGTAAAGTTGAATAAGTTAAAAATAGGGTAGCAGTGGGAAAATATCACATACAAATAGTGTTGTTATTTCAGGACCTACGTTTAAGTCAATCCATTGTTTGCTGTTTGAAGAGTGAATATCTCACGTATGTGATATAATTTGTTTAGTTGTTTGATATAGACTTGTCAGTCATGGTTCCGTTTTAAGTATACTGAAGACGATTACTTAAGGTTCATTTTATAATCTCTTTATTTTTTATATTGTTTATTCGTTATTTTTTAAAATTCTTACCTGAACAAGTCCCAACGTACACAGTCTCTCTTTGATGAGATTTCTCGCTTCAGCATCATCTCCTGCGTCCAAAGCTTCCTTGATCGTAGGATCGCTGTACACGTCGTCATCAAAACCGCCTAAACTCCTCCCTTGTTTGCTGCTTAACAGTTCACTTACGACTTCATCAGCGCTTTTCGCTTCGGCTTTCTTATCCTCATTTTCTAGATTAACTTCTCCTTGAAGCAGTTCTTGTTTTTCTGTGGTTTGCTCTTCCACTTTGTCTTTCGAATCGGACCCCCATGACCAATCCGCTGTCGTACTAGCTATTATTAATGATAGCAGTAAAAGTGCTGTATTGGGCCACCGCATAATCTGAAACAATAGAAAATAAGATCAGTTGCGTGTTCCTTAAATAAAATCGTTGTTTTTGCATGTTTATGTGGTGATTTGATCCTTATTTAGTAAAGCATGTCAATGTTTCGAAACCACCGGGCGGAGAATCACTTTTACTTTCGCGGATAGCTTGCGTTACATAAGCCTCCGTAATGTCAGCGGACTGTTGAGCGCACACTCTTTAGTTGCTTGTGGGTGTTTGTCGCGAAACTCTCCCGCTGTGTTATGGCTAGGTTCAGATGACGCGTCGTGAGATCACGGTCCATTACAATGAAACTAACTGTAATTATATTGATATATGCGTATATAGTCTCAAATGACAAATCAATAGTTCGAAATGCGTAACGCATCTTACTCCGGGTATCGAGGTCACCTTTTGTTTTTATTGTGAAAGAAAGTGACGAATTTGTGTCATTGCCGTGGTGTCGACCCAAAACGGGGACACTCAGTCCATTGGTAGTCAATTCAATCCTCGTTGCAGTCTTGTTGATGCGTCATAAAGTTTGGTAATACTGTTGCGCAACTTCCTAGTTGGCTGTATCTTGTTTACTTTATGCAACCCGTTACGGCACTTAGGTACCTAATTTCATTAGCAACACTGGGTTGTATGTATGGAAATTTTCTCCATTGTTTTCCGAATAGAATCAAGATCCAGTACAATTGGATAGAGATTGTGGGAAATGTAAGTACACCGGATTTTACTTCGCTTGGACGCGTATAATTTAACGCCAGCGTTGTAAAGGAAGCTTTCACTCTATGTACCGCGATCATGACAGTAAGAAATCATACTTATGTCACAATATATAAAGATAATAATCATTTAAGGTTGTTCAATTTCCATACGAACGTATTTTTCCATTTACATGAAAAAAGAGTACAAATAGAAAAAATGGTGTTATTTTTTCTATTTTCTTCAATGAAATGAGATTTGCCGCAAACAAAGACCAATATCAAAACCGACCACAGTTTAACTAGTGTACAAATATAGGTAGGTATTCTTTTTTCATATAAATGGAAAAATACGTTCGTATGAAAATTAAACCACCCTAAAAAGTTTAATTTAAGTAGTAGCACCGGTGAGCAGTAGCTATCGCAATAATAACTCAATGTTCTTTTTGTATTGTTTTTCTTCTATTCCGGCCACAAGATATTAAAAATAGTTACTAATTAATTTAATGATAGTTTTCTTCATTTTTTACCACTTATTAATATAACCTTACTGCGGATAGTTACGGCGTCATATGCCTTAGCCAGAGAAAGTGTTATGAATAAGTATATTTAATATGAATGTATAATATTAATTTCTTGGAGACCTGAGAGCATTTATTTGCGAATACAATACCACTTAGGTCACTATAACGTTCGTGGCATGGAAATCATCAGCTGATAAGCCAACTAGTCTTTCTTTTTCATGCACTTATCCACTTATCGCTTGTTGTAAATTTTGAATCCTGTAGTTTTTTTTAACCACTTCCAACAATAACTGTTAATTTGACTGTGTTTTTTCGGAGTTTTGTCGTTTGTTTCAAATTAAATATCAATACTACTGATTTACTTAATATCACATAAAAAATCAACTATTAATATCACTTTATCCACATCCGCGAGTGTCCTTTTTCATATCTAAATCACTGTACACTTTTTAATAATGAAATCTAGACTTACTGTTGTTTTGTAAATCCTTGTTTATCACTAGCCTAATGTTGTTAAGTTTTCACCACTTCACCGACGCAGTGTTTGCGTTCGAATGACTGCCACATCTACCACAAGCAAGCTTTATACTTCGACCAAGTCAAAGATGCATACGCTCCGATTTTGTAAGACGCTCGACGCAGGCTCCTACCACTAAACACGGTTTTTTAACGATCTGCTATCGTTTTGATTATATTTTGTTCACGGTTTGCGATACAGCTCGTATCGCTAAGATGTATTGGTAGAGGGTATGACGTCTTTAGCGATCTCATTGATCAACCCCGGGTTGTCTCATTCATGCGTTCTGGGTAGAGATTTGGCAACATAGGTTTTATTGAGGTCGAATTTGCCGGATCTGTAGTATAAGTCTATGTATTTTAAATTGAGGACGTCCTGTCTTACAATTTAATTCAGTGATTCCTATATGTGAGATAGATAAGATAATTCGAAGATTTCTTTGTTTCCACTGAATAAATGGTAGGAGTATATAGTAAACAAGACAGATTATAATACAATATCTCGCGTAATTGCCCAAGTGACAAAAGAGCTAGAAGACGTCGCGTCCTAAGGATCGCTGGGTTGATGAGATTAAAAAAATATGCTAGAGACGATTGGACAAGGCAAACAAAGTCAAGATCAACATGGAAACTATGGCAGGAGGCCTATACCCACCAGGGGCCTAAAATGTATAATTGCAAATTTGTATATATACTTAAATATAATTCAGTCCAAAATGTTCGTAATGTTAATTAATGTATAAATATAATTATTATATCGCATAATTGTACCTGTATATAATGTTAACCTCTATAAAGGATCTAGGATATCTAAACACAGGTCCTGCCTAGCTTGGGACTACCGGATATATAATAAAATAAGTACCTATATTAGAAATTGTTTACTATAAAATATTTTAAAAATGAAATAAATTTATATTTAGTAATATTTTTAGGGATCTTTTGGTTGGTAAAATGTTTACATGGCTTCTGTGGTTATTCGTTCGTATGGTTATTCGGTGAGCCATTTGTCCCAAGGACGTTAAAAGTAGAGGAGAAGTGTATTATAATACATAACCCGAGATTTTATGTCGGAACGCGGCGTTTGAGCCTTCAGTCTTTGAAATTTAAATAATTTTACTAATTTTATAAGTGCTTTCTTGACTACCTACATAAAATAACAAACGATTTTATTTTCCAAATTCAAATTTGTATCAAAATTTTGACATCAAAGGTTTGACGATATTACCTGAGGAGACCAGACAGCTATCTAAACTCACACAAAGTGTTTGTATGTACTATGAATGTTAGTCCAGTTACATAAACCTCACAAACGAAGAGCCATTAGCGCCCACCCTCTAAGTCGATATATGGTAGAGCTTCTAAATCGAGCAGGATCTACTTTCTCAGATGCCTCTATTTAATGTATCGGCGCTAGTTCATATAGTACGATCGAATTAAGAATTAATTTGAATATGGGCATTTAGGGGAAATAATTCTTGTAGTTTTGTAAATTACCATTTTACAAAACTACACGAATTATTTGCCATGATTTTATTAATTTTCATAAACTAATAGCATGACTGTATCTGTGTGACTAATACACAATAATGGTTTTCTCGTATTTAACTGATATTTTTTAATATTAAACTGATATTGTTTGTGTACAAAAACAGCTTAGCCATAGCATTGGACCTGTTATGTGTGCTCAAGTGATAATGTCTTGTGCGATGCTGGCCTAGAAGATACTTATTCAATCGTGACTTAAAGACACCCAGATGCATAAACGCATAGATACACCTTACTACTAAGCAATAAATTCCACACGTTAGCTGTGCGTACATGTATGTGGAAGCAAAATGCTTCGTGTGACAAGTTGGTACGTCTACCTACTACCTATAGATGTCGCATTGCCAATTGCCGTCTTGTCGTTTTTTGATGACATGGGGAAGGAGGAATCAAATTCGGGAGCTCCAGAGCACATGACCGATAAACTAGCGACTTTACGATAGTGTTGTAGGCTTCGTAATCTTATGTTGACGGGAGAGTCATTGTTGATGAAACTTTTAACTCGCTTCTCTATGGTTTCGGGAGTCTTGAGCTGGTACTCAACCGAGCCGTCCCACAAATGAGAACATTACTCCATACACGTCTCTCGAGTCCAAGAGTCATGTCTACAACAAATAGTAGTGCATGAGTTCGTCACCCAGTATGGTGTCACCATTCACCGACTTCCCTCTTACCATTGTAAACGCAACCCAATTGAGTATTGGCTCAAGTTAGGAGTATCTCACACGAAATAACAACACATTTAATATAAATGAAGTAAAACAATTGTTAGTGGAAGGTTTGGTTATTTACAGATCACAACGCAGATGTATGATGGAATCGTATTAGCCCCACAATAAAAGTTGAAGTACACTCAATAAAAAACATAATTCATCAAATAGCGATAGATTTATCATAAATGGCAACAAATCGATCTTTAAATCAGGCAGTTTCAGAATTTTCAGAAGAAATTAGGAAGTGATTTGTCAACTTTTAAAAATTCATCATCATCTCAGCAATAGGACGTCCACTGCTGGACATAGGCCTCCCCCATTGATTTCCACAAGGACCGGTTGGAAGCGGCCCGCATCTAGCCCTTGCCTGCGATCTTAATCAGGTCGTCTGTCCACCAGGTCGTGGCCGTCCTACGCTGCGCTTGCCAGTCCGTGGTCTCCTCTCGAGAACCTTTCGACCCCACCGGCCATCGGTTCTAAGAGCTACGTGCCCTGCTCTTAAAAATTAACTAGATAAAAAGATTAAATCTTTATTGCAAATCATAAAATATAAATGAAAAGTATATAATTATTGTGCTAATTTTAGTTTATGTTTTTAGAATTGGTGGTCTTATCGCTAATGCAATCTCTTACAGACAGCCTTTGGATGAACAAAATATATTAACTATAGTGAATTTTAATGTTTTATTTACGTTTGCTAAAAATATCGTGCTTTTAGAATGTTTTTTTTAATCAGTAACGTTATAACGTATAAGAGGCATAGCATAATACAACAAGATAGACCACAGGAAACATGAAATAGAAAAAAAAATATTTTTCACTCGTGTAAAATGTTTTGGGCAACTGGTATGTCACTATGTCAATGACTTTGCATGACATTTTATTTGTTTACAAAAAATATTTAAGATTATGGATCGGGGTATAGACATTTCAATGCCCGACTAATACAATAATATTATGTAATCTGACTGTTTGAAGCTTTGATGTGGGACAAATTACATATGACCATTATCAAACGCTAATATTCTTATTAATGGCAACAATATACGTTGAAACTAGGTTAGGATATTTATGATTAAGTTTGTTTTTTTACTACTTTTTAGTATATTTAAATAGCATATATTAAGGTCCTAAACTAGCCTAGCTTAGGACCCAGGTGAACAAATTGTTAATGTACCCATATGCCTTATTTACTCAAATAAAAGAATATTGTTTTTTTTATGTGAATTTTGAGATATGTTTTTATAAAAACTTTGCTTGGTGTATTCTGTAATTGTAGTCCTGTTCGGTATGAATTATTTAATACTAGGGGTCCGTACCGGCTTTGCACGGTAACATGATTGAAGTTTTAGTAAGGATCCCTATTTATTTCTTGCCCAAAAATAAATAAATATGTAGATATCGCGATTTAACTAATTCACACCTAGTGACCTGAAACTATTTCGATCTGTTCGTTCACATAGGTCCACAATTATCTACTAGCACAGAGGTCGGCAACCTTATTAGATGGAATAGCCAAAAGTCACAATTTTGAAAATAATTTCATTTAATTATTAGGTATGTGCAGTGTTTATATATGCATGTTTCATATTTAGAAGTTATAGTCAAATTCATATTTTTTTAAAGTCTGGGAGCCGCATGTGGCCCGCGAACTTCTTGTTGCTGACCCCTGGACTAGCACATTAAGACTCCCCTCATAGACATCGCTATTCTTTCATTCATACCCTCAATTTGAACAAATTTTGTAGGCATTCATTTCTCTAATATTTTCGCTAGATCTTCTACAACACTACAACTTTTCCTTATCACACTGTTTTCCACTTTGTTACTCCAATACTTCGGTAATTGTCAGACATCTCGTCTCCACAACGTTAATTTTACTAATAGGCTCCTTCTGACACGCCCTTCTACCTATAATGCCATTAATTCGTCGATCATTACGCGTGTTAAATGACACACTTAGATAAATCTTGTAATGGAAATTATTAGTTTGTGGTGATCTAAGAGACCATCATTTTATGTTCCTTGTCAATGGTAGGATTAAAACCTCGGTGAAAAGAAGGCTAAGACACTTTCTTTTTAATATTTCATACAAAAGACATCAACGCGCTCCCAATCAACGTATATTGTTTCGAATGTGTGTTCCACGTTGTGTATGTCCCAACTTCGTTATGTGTAATCGATGTACATACATATGTATTTTACACATAATATACAAAGAGTATCATAATGAAGGTTATTTCACTAAAGCAGAAAACAATTCGTCAATGCCTGACCCGGTTTGCATGACATCATCAGCATAGAAGATTAATGCCAAGTTGATGCAACTACACCACAAACTATAATATAATGCTAACGAACAACACTATCCGTCAGCTTCTGTTTTCTATATGACTGGCATTTACGTAGATAATTTGGCGAAAAGGTTTACGACACATAATTGGGAAACAGGATTTTGATTGTATTGCATCCAGTGTATTGCACAAGTGGGCTTTCCATCGCAGCCGGACTTGGTGCACCTTGGCTGACGATGGCGAAACAGTTCGCTGAACCATTCTAATACAACTTTTGTAGTCATTACGCATCTTTAGGTGCATGACAAAGCTATATATAGAATAAGCCAGTGATATGAAAGCTTATATTATAGTATAGCGTTTGATGTTTTTAAATCTAAATAAAGCAGTTTTCGGAAGTCTTAGTTGTAGACAGAGCAGATTCTGAAATTTGAGAATACGGATCGAACAGTTAAAGAACCGGTGCTACTACTGTCTGTAAGTCGCTCGAAATGTTTGCAGGCCCGTGACTTACTCAAGTATACTTCAGCGGACCTGGATTTGATGCACGTTGCTTACTTGCGCAAGAGTTCGGTGAACCTTTACAACTCAATTGAAGTTAAAGAAGCACATAAGCGTGGCGAAGCGATGTTTGAAAACATGTTCGTTGCTACTTTTGTGTGGATACAATAGAAAAGACAATAAGGTGGATAATTTCCATATTCAATGAAGCCACAATGCTTGTTAATATTATTGAAAAACTTGCGGACTGCACTTCTTTATAGTCACAATACCTATTTTTTGAATTATAATGAATGAACTCATTCTGCTACCCTCATCATCATTTAAAAAAAAAAAACAATGAATTGAAAATTTTTATAAAATAATTTAACTCGTAACTGTACGTCATACAAACTGAAATTTTACTACTTCTATACTTAATATTATAAAGAAGAAAAGTTTGTGAAGAAGTGAGGTTGTAGGGGGTAATCTCGAGATCTACTGAACCGATTTTGAATTCCGAATTCTTATACCAATAAAAAGCCACGTTATTTGTGAGTGTCCTATGTTACTTTTCATCATAATCACCACGCGGGTGAAACTGTGGGGAGCAGCTAGTATAAATACGAAGGTATGCATGGATAGATGTTGTTTCTCAATGGCACCGTTGGCAGCCGTTGGCTGAAGGCATGTGAATGAAAATGGGTCAGAGATAGATTATAGTCCAAATTACCAAATAGGTTATTTTTATCCCACATACATATCCCACGTAAAGTAAATACCCTAGTCTTCACGGTTGAAACCGTGTGCCCTAGATCACTGTATATGGGCATCAGCCCATGTAGAGTTATAATTTTATGATGGACAATAATCTGCCTATGTTATGTAATTAATATGGAAAATGAAGTAATATTTTCCTTAAAGTCTAAGAAATAGTATACGAACTTACGCTAATGCTAATGATACTTTACCATTTCCATCTGCAGTTTCGTATGAGACCTACTTAACGTAAATAGTCATATCTGTCCATGTAACAATTGTGTAAGGAGCTCGTCGTCATCACGCACCTTGACCTGATATTTGGAAAGGAATAATATGTCATTATTTGTTATTATGTTGCATAAGCATAACAAAACGTGTTCAATATTTCAAAAAATATTTATGCATATAGCATAATTAGCCCATTGTGTCCCTACTGGTGGAGCTTTAATCCGTTCAAGGTTGTTCAACGCAAAGCCCACATTGTTACGAGTGAAGCTTGTGCTTGTGTTGTGTGATTTTAGTTTTGTATATTTTAGCTAGATGGCGCTGTTAGACGTTAAAACACGCAAGCGTTATTCGCATGACGTTAGTCATACCATTTGATTAAAAATTAAATCGGCAGATCAAACCAGATCGCTATTTGTACACAATAGTTGGTTTTATTTACAACCCTATTGCTAGCGCATTAGCGTACTAGGTCATTAGTTCAACCAGGCTTAAGACCTGAACATTGGTCCAATCGACCCGAATGGCAAGGTAGATTAGGTCTCCGAAGAGGACAATAGTGCCGGTACAGCAGTGGATCGCTGCAACAAACCGTACGGGCACTACTACGGTGGACACCGGGCTGTGGAGCTGTGGATGGCAAGCTGTGGGGTCCAACCAGAGCGACCACCACCTACCAACGGCGCAGCGTACTGAAAGGTGCAGTGTGCGGGCAGCGGAGCGGCATCTGGTGAGCTGGGGAAGCGGAGTCAATCGACCAGGGCAACCAGGATATGAGTGAGGTCAAATTAATCAGTGAGTGAAGTGCAATCGTGAGTACAATTATCATTAATTAACTAGTGAATTTGAAGAAAATATTTAGAACTTTAACGTTTGCATGATCGAAGTTAGGACTTAGAATAATTAAGAGAAAAACGGGGGAACGGGGAATCCATGCCCGATTTTCCATCCAGTGTATATGATTATAATTTGAAACACTTGTAAAATTTCTAAAAAATTGGTTTGGACTTAGAAAAATTTGCAAAAATCTTAGTAGTTTGAAAGTCAGTCAAAAAAGTGTTGTAAAATTTGTGTCAACAATATTAATTTGATGAGATTATATTCTGTACTATCTTCATATGTTAACTTGTGAAATTGTCATATAATCTTATTAGTTCAAGGGAAAAGGTTAACTGTTCTAAGTAATATATTTTAAGAATAGTGCAAAATGGAAGGACTTCTGAATGTACAGATAGGGTTACATAATTCCATGAAAAAAGGCATGGCAAATTTTAAGAAAAGTCCAAAAGAAAGAATAACTAAGGAGTATATAGAAGCAAGGTTAGAAAACTTAGAACAAGATTGGAAATTATTTAGATCAAATAATGCTAAATTGTATGAAATATCAGAGCCTAGAGAATTAGAGAGCACAACGTACGTCACCAAGGAAGTGTATGAATTGACTGAGGACAATTATTTAGTGTTTAAATCTTTAATGAAAGTGGCGTTAAGTCAATTCGTACCGTCTGCACAAGATGCAGGTGGTTCAAAGCAGAATAATAATTCTGATAGTAGATCAGGAAGCTCAGGCGTACGACTTCCAAAAATTGTGATTCCTAATTTTTCTGGACATTATTCTGAATGGGTTACATTTCATGATTTGTTTGTATCGCTAGTTCACAGTAATACTTCACTCGAAAATGTAGAAAAGTTACATTATTTAAAAAGTTACTTGACGGGTGAAGCAGCTCAACTTATTAAGCACACCCCAATTACTGATGCGAATTACAGTCAATGTTGGTCATTATTAGAAAAACGCTACAATAATCGAAAATATTTAGTTAATTGTATTTTAAAACGCTTTTTCGGACAAAAACGGTTAAATATTGAATCGGCATCGGGCTTGAAAGAACTATTAGATACTACCATCGACTGTATGAATGCACTCAAAAATATTAAAGTAGATGTGAGCACATGGGACGTTATTGTTATTCATATTGTTACCTTTAAACTCGATACTGAAACGCGTAAACAGTGGGAGCTACACATTTCTTCTGAATCTGATGCAAATGAATTGCCAACTTTAGATCAACTTAAAAGTTTTATGGAAAATCGTTTCCGGGCATTAGAATTTGTTGACACAAGGAAGTCACCAGTACACCAAAACAGTGGTCCTACTAATACGAAACCAAAGGCGTTATTGGCCACCAAGTCGTCAGTTATGCGTTGTGAGTTCTGTGCCCAAGGTCACAAGCTTTGCTTTTGCAAGAAATTCGCGAAACAAGAATGTGCTCAGCGACGCGACTTTGTAGCCAAAAATTCAATCTGCTTTAATTGCTTAGGCAGTAATCATTCTGTATATGACTGCAAGAAGCCTACAACCTGTAGGATTTGTAAGAGGCGACACCATTCTTTACTGCATCCTGAAAATGATAACGAGGCTTCTACATCATCTGAAAAGGAGTCTGCCGAGAGTACTAGTACATCGGTTAGCACAGGCCCTATAGTTTCTTGCTTATCTACTCAGAAAGTTACAAGGTGTCGTCAGGTTTTACTAGCGACAGCGCTAGTTAATGCAGAGTCCAAATCAGGAGCACATTATGTGGTCAGAGCTTTGCTTGACCAAGGTTCTCAGGCCTGTTTTATAACCGAATCTACAGTACAGCTTTTGCGTCTCAAAAAACATCCTATCAGAGGCACGGTCACTGGCCTAGGAGGGGAAAAGGGGGTGACATCAAAGTCTGTAGTCATCATCAAGCTTACATCACGGAATGAGAAGGAGTTTGGCATAGAGATAAAGGCATATGTGCTTAAAAATATAACATCCCACCTACCAGATCAACATAGTACAGATGCTATCGAATGGGCAGAATCACAAAATCTATGCCTTGCAGACCCACAATTCCACGTACCTAGCAAGATCGACCTACTGTTAGGAGCCGATGTATATAGCCAAATTTTAAAGGATGGTTTGAAAAAGAGTCCAAGTGGAAACCTTATAGCCCAGAGTACATATTTAGGTTGGGTCTTGTCTGGGGTACTTTCAGACAGCAATGAAAACAGTCATACTTGGAGCATAGCAGTGATGCATGCTCAGGTCAATGAAGACGATCAATTAAAACGATTTTGGGAAATAGAAGAACAACAGAACAGTAAAAAGGGCTTATTGACCGACGAAGAACAAAAATGCGAAGAGATTTTCGCCAGTACAACAAAAAGGACACCCGAAGGACGATACATCGTTACGCTACCATTCCGGAACAATCCCCCAGGTTGTTTAGGGGGCAACTCGCGACAGATTGCTATTGCAAAGTTTAAGGCACTAGAAAAGCGACTAAATAAAGACCCAGAGCTTAAAAACAGCTACACAGAAGTAATGAATGAATACTTACAATTAGGACACATGCGGCTAGTAAAGGAAGACGACACAAAGAAACACGAAGCTGTTTACCTACCACACCACGCTGTCGTGAGAAACGATAAAACAACTACAAAAGTACGCGTTGTATTTAATGCTTCTAGTAAGAACCATCGTCATGTGTCGCTGAATGACACATTGATGATCGGACCTAAGCTACAGCCAGACCTTCGCCATTTGGTATTAAGCTGGAGAGTTCATCCTATTGTGCTAGTAGGAGATATAATAAAAATGTATCGGCAGGTCAGGATAGCTGACGAAGATTTGATGTTCCAACGAGTTGTATGGCGTGATCATCCAGAAAATGAGATAATGGATTATGAATTAAGGACTGTAACTTTTGGAACTGCGTCGGCGCCTTATCTGGCAGTGAAAGCTTTACATCAGGTCAGTCTGGATGAAGGTGCAAATTTTCCCTTAGCGTCTCCACGAGTAGTACAGTCGTTCTACATGGACGACCTAATGACAGGCTGTTCCAATTTCGAAGAAGGAATAAATATTTATGAGCAAATAACGGAGCTGCTAGCAAAAGGTGGATTTAACCTACAAAAATGGAACAGTAACAATGATAAATTGCTGTCGCAAATCAACTTATATGAAGGCCAACGTAACAATAAGGACATAAAGGACAAAACACAGGACATACTTAATAATAAAAAGAACAAAGAAAACATAGGACATACAACACAGAACAGTGCACAAGAAAAACAGGACAGTACACAGGACATACAAGGTGATGTATTAAATATACATGATATATTAAAGGACAATGTGCACGAGTACAAACAAAAATATGACATAGACCAAAAACTAGAGAACACTACTAAGGTGTTAGGACTGACTTGGGATCGCAAAGAAGATCAATTTCGATACACAGTAAATCTACCAATACCAACATCCACACTTAACACCAAAAGATCAATTATATCCATCATAGCAAGGTTGTATGATCCTCTATGCTGGATTGCCCCAACAATAGTAGTAGCAAAGATATTCATACAAAAACTATGGTTGGCAGGCACAAACTGGGATGAGCCCATTCCAACTGAATTACAAAATGAATGGGCTAGCTACCAAAGTGAACTAGCACAACTCACGGCTGTTAAGATCCCACGGTGGTTAGGTACGTCCAACATAGATGACTGCCAAGAGCTACATGGGTTTTGCGATGCCTCCAAATTGGCATACTCGGCCGTGGCCTACGTGAGAACTGTTAGAAAAACAGGTGAAAGGCATGTTTGTTTGGTAGCAGCGCGAACGCGTGTCGCACCAATTAAACAAATAAGTATCCCTCGACTTGAACTCTGCGGGGCTGTGCTATTGTCTCAACTCTTAGCTGAGGTCGCTGAAGTCTTGAGTATTGAAAAAAGCAACATCAAGGCGTGGACAGACTCGACGGTTGTTCTCGGATGGCTCAACAGCCATCCTAATAAGTGGCAAACCTTTGTGGCCAACAGAGTTTCCACAATATTGACATCGTTAGATTCCTCACAATGGTTTCATGTTAGGTCAAGGGATAACCCAGCGGATTGTGCTTCCAGAGGTGTTCAGCCAGGCGCACTTGCAGATAATGAGCTTTGGTTCTTAGGTCCACCATTTCTGCGCGACTGCCAAGTTACTTATAAAAAACCAAAGGACTTGAGGGTCAACCTGGAAGAAGCAGTAAGAGTCCACCATAGTGCAACAATCGAGGACAAAATATTAGAACGATTCTCTTCCTTGCAGAAGCTCTTAAGAGTTATAGCCTTTTGCAGAAGATTTTACAATAGATCTCCGAGAAATGCGGTTTATTTAACTAAAGTCGAACTAGACAGTGCGCTAAAATGCTGCATACGAAAAGTACAAATGGAAGAGTTTAAAGAAGAGTACACAGATTTATTGAATCAAGGTAATTTGCACAAAAAGAATAGCAAGTTGAAAACTTTGTGTCCATATCTAGACGAAAACAAAATCATGAGAGTCAGTGGTAGATTACACAACTCTAACTTAGAGGATCAGACAAAACATCCCATTATACTGCCACATTCATCTCATTTCACTAAGTTGGTAGTTATGGACGCCCATGTAACAACTCTCCATGGCGGAATTCAACTGATGGTGAACCATCTGAGGGCAGCTTATTGGATAATAGGCATAAAAAGCTTAGTGAAGCAACATATTAGAAAATGTGTGTCATGTGTTCGCCAAAAAGCCTCCATAAAATATCCATACATGGGTTCATTGCCTTCAGTGCGATGTTCACCGGCAAGGGCGTTTCTGCATAGCGGGGTGGATTATGCAGGCCCAATACAAATTAGGACCACAAAAGGTCGAGGTCATAATTCCCATAAAGGATATATCTGTTTATTTATCTGTATGGCTACTAAAGCTATACATTTAGAAGTTGTTAGTGATATGAGCACTCAGGCGTTCTTGGCAGCTTTCAGGAGATTTGTTTCCAGACGAGGTCACTGCACTCAACTCTGGAGCGATAATGGCACGACATTCGTAGGCGCTTCTAAAGAGTTACAACACATTTACACAATTCAAGAAGAATTTGGAGCTTATTTAGAGGCCCATGGAACTGCTTGGCATTTCATTCCTGCTCGAGCACCTAACTTCGGAGGATTATGGGAAGCAGGTGTGAAATCTACAAAGTTTCATTTAAAACGCGTGATTCGTGACTCCACACTTACATTTGAGGAGATGAGCACTCTACTGAGTCAAATTGAGGCGTGCTTAAACTCCCGGCCTATAACTGTCGACAGTTCAGATCCGAGTGATCCACTCCCGCTAACTCCAGGACATTTCCTAATAGGGGGGCCACTGATCGCTGTACCGGATGACAGTAGTTATTTAGAGTCCAACGTAAGTTCTTTAACAAGGTGGCAATTGATTCAACAGATGCTGCAGAGCTTTTGGCGCCGCTGGTCCCAAGAGTATTTATCTAATATGATTAATAGATACAAATGGAAAACTTTAGTGCCAGAGCCAAATATTGGAGATATCGTGCTTGTTAAGGAGGATGACTTACCTCCAAGTCGTTGGTTAATGGGACGCATATTAAAGAAACATCCAGGTAATGATAACGTTACTCGTGTGGTCACATTAAAGGTCAAAAATTCCGAGGTCAAAAGACCCACTTCAAAACTTTGTATCTTACCAATTAATTAAAAATAGTATAATAAGTACACTTTAAGTAGGTTATCGCTAAGTTGTAATAAGTGTCAGGAAATTATTGTTTCTAACTACTATTAACTTTATTCAGGTCGAACAAATGGTTTATTTATCAAAATTTTAATTTGTATAATTGTAGTACATTTACCGCACCATATCGTAACCATCTGCGCTAGTGCAATATTTGTAAAAGGCATTTCGCTACTAAATGCCTTTGGTGGGCGGTATGTTCAACGCAAAGCCCACATTGTTACGAGTGAAGCTTGTGCTTGTGTTGTGTGATTTTAGTTTTGTATATTTTAGCTAGATGGCGCTGTTAGACGTTAAAACACGCAAGCGTTATTCGCATGACGTTAGTCATACCATTTGATTAAAAATTAAATCGGCAGATCAAACCAGATCGCTATTTGTACACAATAGTTGGTTTTATTTACAACCCTATTGCTAGCGCATTAGCGTACTAGGTCATTAGTTCAACCAGGCTTAAGACCTGAACATTGTTTTTTTTTTTTTTTTTCTTTTTTTTTACTTTTTTTTTTTTTTTTTTTTTTTTTTTTTTTTTTTTGTGTCTGGAAGAGAGCGCTATGAACGATAAATCCGTTGTGACACAGATTACAAGATTTTATTCATCAACTCAGTAATTTTTTTTATACTATGGTGTTACAATAAAGTATTCATCTATCTATCTTACTCTTAGAGGGAGCAATAACCTATCCGACCATAGGTTTGATGTACTGTTCAATCAGCGTCACACTAACTAGGTCTGTTGACCTAGAATGACGAATGGCACTCAAGAACAGCTACCTACCTACAGAACAGATACCTACTGGGTGATTAACTCTGAAGCTGGAAAATGGCAGCTAGCCAAGCGGGAACTAGAAAGCTATCTACCACTAAGCAAAAAAAACGAGACTGACATGTTTTGTTTCAGGCACGGAGGTCTTATAATGGTTGTTACTAGGGTTATTTCAAAAACTTACAATTTAGAAAGAAAACTGCACGAATTACGGAAATCGTAAACGCATTTCCTGATCTCTCAAGTGACATTGCCTTTCCATTAAAATCTTGCACTAGGCAACAGTGCATCGAACCTGACCAGTTCAAGTAAATCACAGCGATCTTGCAAACTGACTGCCTCCGATCAAGATGTAAAACGATATGATTTTCTACTTTGATTCTTAAAGTCTTGGAAAATAGTTCAAAATGTTTTACCGGTTTTTCCACGCCACAGTTTTAAGCAGTAATACCAGTTCCATCTACGGAATGGATGCTGGCAATGTTTACAATTTTTTCTTTTCACCACGTGACTCAGCGTGATCTTGCCCCTTACGTAATATCGACCGCATAGCGGATGGTTGTAGTAATAGATCAATGACTGGCCAGCACGTGTATATACATTTGAGTTCAACCTTCGTAATTTATTATTGGTATATTGGTAGAAGTATTGTATTTAATGTAGCTATAGTTTTCAAAAATGAGATCATGTTTTATTCAGTCACGATAAAGTCCGTGCATAATAAGTCTTACATTAATTGTAATAATTTGTGAGTGCATGTGTGGTAATGACTAAACAGCTGGCGCTTACCTCCGCCAACGACTAAGTTTGGCTGAATAACGAAATTGAATTTCCAAAAAACTGGTAACATTGCCAGTTTTTTGGGAACGGTTTTTCGGCATCTAAATTACGGTTAGTAGGTAAACCTGCTAACCGTAATTTAGATGCCGTTTTTTATATAGCCTACCCCTACTTGTCCATATAGTCAGTTATTTTTATACATACTCTATTTTTTTTTTATTTACGCATTCAGGGCGCACTTACTTACGGAGGTAGAAAAAATACTATGTAATATTCTAATAAAGTCTAACGCAGCGTCCGAAAATGAATAGTGGCCCCGCATAAAAGAGCAGGAAGAAACTTGGTGCGATTTATTTTCTTAATATGTTAAACAATGTGTTCATTCAGTATATATTCAATTAAAAATACTGCTGCTAACTATTCTGCCTTTCGTAATTTTATTACAGAAAACAGTCATAGTTCCGTTGCAAAGACTTATTCGTACACAGTAATTTACAACTAGATACAATCATTTGGAAGTAAATTGTTAACTTTTAGATTTCGATGTGCTCGTTCCTAATTTCAACTTTGCCACCTCGTTTCTTTGCCTTTCTTGCACCTCCATATTGAAAAAAATGGCGGCTCTAACGTTATTTTAATAATATTTCATTTCCTTCACGATAGCACAGTCTTAAGTGGATAATAATACTGTGCCAATAGTGAAGGAATGAGTTTTTTTCGACAAATGCATATTAAGCCGAGATTGAAAGCTGAGAACATTAACTGTAGATTTGTAGACTTTCTCTAGTTCTAATTAGTTCCTACTAGCTATTTGCATTTCATCGGGTAGGAAAGGAGATATTACTAAAAATCTGCTTACTGCCGCCATCAATATGGCGGCGAGAACGACAAGGATAGGAAGTGACAAAGTTGTAATTTGGAAAGAGCACATCGAAATCTATAAAATCACCAATTTTCGTAACTCTCCGAAAACTTTCCAGGCAACCATCATTTTCAGTACCAAATTACTGTACAAAAGTTCGTTTCTCCTTATTTTTAGCTTAAAAAATATGGTGCCATTCACTATTTAACTCAAGCTTATTCAAGTGTGTACACACACGCTTGCATTATTTATTTTGAAAAAATGTACAATGATGGCTAAGTGAATGTTTTTTTTTTTCATAAATATATATACTTTCTACTATGCAAAATACGCCTCTATTTGTTGGACTACGCTTAAGCCTTTGTGAATGATCGGCCCTAGTCTGGGATTTAAAATAAATTAAAAAAGTAACCGTAAACAATAACATTAACATATTTATAAACATCATATAAATAGAAAATCATAAAATGTTTACAAGCGTTCGGCCAATCTACTGAGAACTGGTATTGCATAGTAAAGCAAAACAGGGGTTTTCCGAATTGCGCCTATTGCAGCGTGCGAGGTCAGGCACGCGAGCCTTGTTAACGGAACAGTGATGTAGATGGAGACGTCTTAACATTACTTAATTTTGTATTATTAAATATTATTTATGTATGATCGATATCTTATTTGTGACTGGATCACGAATTACTTCATGATGTGAATCAAATTGCATAATGGCGTGAAGTAACTAAATTAAATGCAAATTATAATATTATCTAGTACAAATCGGACAACGTTAATAGATAGTTTCTGTGAGCAAAGTGTGCGAAGTTAATTGATTATTTAATATAATCAAATCAAGTGTCACAGTGTTTGTTGTCGAACTGCTCCGGTACGGCTTGCCTAATTTTTATGATTTTTTTGTATATAAATAATATATAAAGGGTGGGTCTGAGGCCGTAAACTATTTTTCATCCTTCCACCCTCACCATCAATTCTACTAATATGTCCAAGTCTACTAATTTCATGTTCATATTCAGTCGGTGCGACCCCGAACCGATGCTCAATTCATAACGACCTGAATCTATGCTCAGTCAGCGGCCTATGTCGATTTTGTACGAAATTGACAAGTTAGATGCTAACAGACTATGAAAAAGGACGTGCTGTATCACTGAATCTAGAATTAAATCAAAATTGTTTTAATTTGGCCGAATTAAAAATAGCAATAAGCTGTCAAAAACATAATGGGCTCTAACTATCTCACAATTGTAAAGTTAATATTGTTTGTACTCTCACCTACGATCAGTATTGAAAAAAAGTTTTAACATTACTCAGTAGATTTCTGTTCCAATCAATATGATGGCCTACTTCGATACATTGTGTCATGCCTTATAATTCGCCACGTAACGCTGGGCTTCCCTGCGTTCCTGTCAAGGACTCCCGAATTACCCGTGGCATTGCTGTCGGGTATTTACACGAATTAATGTCGAAGGTATGGTGATTTGGTTGGCATTTGAAAATATAATACTAGACGTCATGTATTGTACATAAATTAATTATTTATGTTTTCATGAGGTTATATGTTTTCATTTGACAATTGCGCATAACTCGCAATAACTGCTTTTACTAACAATTTAACTTTAACAATTTTTAGAATCAAAAGAATGATATATTTCTATATATTCTATATTCTTATCTTCTATATTTTATATATATAGATAAATATATTTGTTAGAACGAAACTTTATATAGAATATTTGTGTGCGTGTAAAAAGTAATTACGAGCGCGGCAGTGATTGGGTCCAAGCGACCGCCGCGACGCAATGAGGGGATCTGGCGTCAGGGAAATTCAATTTCAAAATATTTATCGCACTATAATGCTTACTAAGTCTTATTTTATATTTAACAGTAAGATATACCTATAACAATTCTTACTTTGTAATCTAAACTAATATAATAATATATATAAAGAGGAAAGATATGTTTGTTTGTTACGATTTAACTCAAAAACTTCTCTCTATCAATTTTAACCGAAGTAGAAATTAATTTTTTTTAAATTTTAAAAATGAATCTTGCGGGTGTTAGTTTGTACCTACAAATGACGACTGTATCAGTAAAAGTGCACTGAGAAGTAGTTTCGAGCTATGTGGATGCCCACAACTTGACGTATCATAATTTGAAGATTAATATACTTCACAGACGCTGGCTAAATGCACATGAAATGCCAAGCAAAATAGTAAGAAAAACCCATAGAAGAAGAAAATGAATGCCAAGCCATACAGAATACAGCTGATTGAACCATGGATTTATATATACTTTTTAAACATAATATTATGTTCATGGATTGAACTGACCCTAAAGTTGATAAAAGTGACACCTAGCAACAATCGCTATTATTAAGTTTACAAAACGTGTTACGCACTGATCAGAAATGTTGTGTATTTCGACGTACCTACATAATATATTTTTCAACAAAATCGTAGTAATATCGTATTCCCGCTGTTCTGTACTGTTAACTCATAAAGTTCTATCGTATTGTCGTAGATGGCGCTATACTTATTATAACATCTCTTTAAGAATCGACCATCTCCCGTATCCAGTTTGTCATCATTTATTAGGTCACCAGTTTAGGTATATTCATAGACGAATCTTCTTTCAGCCATGTTCGTCCACTGCTGGACATACGCCTCCTCCATATAGGGGGGATCTGCCAATACTCGCCACGCTTGGCATACGGGTTGGCGAGCGCAGTATGATTTCCAATCCTCAGAAGGCGCTGCTGCCCACCTTCTGGTACGTGATCCCTTAGCCGACTCTTACGGCACCCACGGGAAGAGATGGGGAAGTACTATTCTAGGCCGGTACCACCACGGCACTACACATAGACGAATAATGGTACATTATTATATTATTTCCCTCCGGTGAAGCTGTTAATGCCGTTAGAAGCAAACATCAATAGTCCGTTATAATTTTTTTTATTTTGATTTTATATTTGATTTAATTGAATATACCGGATTCCCAAAAAAAACTTTATTATGTTTGTTTAGTATCTTACTGATAAAGCTGTAAAATATACCTACGTATGTATTTAGGTATGTAGGTATGTATTTTAGAATGAATTAGGCTTACAATTCGCTGATGTACTATAATTTTTATCGTAGCAAAAAAACTAGTTAAAATTACAGCTTAAACTGATTAAGACAATTTAAAAAAATATATATAAAAAATTTATTTTGCAGCAAAAAGCCAACATTACGCGGTGTTCCCAGGCGGTCACCCATCCAAGTACTGACCGCGCCCGACGTTGCTTAACTTCGGTGATCGGACGAGAACCGGTGTTTTCAACGTGGTATGAACGTTGGCGATGTTTACAAGAAAATATTAAGACTAAATGAGACTGATGACTATTGATATGTCTGTTCCAATGAAATATGAGGGCAACGTGAGGTGGTGACATTGACTTTGGGGCGTGGGCGAGGGAAAGATACTATGTTTATGCTTTTCGAATTGAGATCCTCCAGCCCCCCGATTCAGAACCGTTGGATTACTCAGTTGTCGATCGATTCGATTCGATAACAATCATTTGCAATTCACAATAGTCGAACCCACGCCGAATTTATCGAATTCGATCTCGAATCGAAAGTGACGTCATAGCATTCGATATTCGACTTGTAACGCTATTCAGAATGCTCATATCGAATCTCATATATCGAACTTTCGATTATTATGTTCGGTAAATTATCGATAGCTAGAAGGCAGTCGATATCTAGTTTGAGTGTCTATTTTACTTTCTAGGCAACATTAATGCAACATACTAGGCATTAATATGTTTTATTATTTGGTTTTATAACAATGATGCAAAGTGATTGAGGACGTGAACAGTCCAATCACGATGAAAAAGCATTATACCACAGGCGAATTTTACGTTCTTTGTGGGATGCATCAAATGCATTTGGGCATTTAGAATATAGCCCAGAAAAGCAGGAAAACTTACAAATTCCTCCTGTGTTCTACATAACAACATGTGCACACTAGCGCGTTTACCATTGCCAGATGAAGTGGCCTTGAAACCAACAATATTATCGATGGTGACACAGCACATGTAGCTTTGGCAGCTATAGGAGCAGCATTTCAAGTCCGCAGCAATGTTATACGTCGCATTACAGAACAGCTATCATAATGATTGCCATGCGTGAGGCTGTTTCGAAAGTTGCTCTATTTCTTGTTAGTAAGATGAGGGAGAGATAGATTATTGTTTATAGTCTATCTACACTTAATAATAATAAAAAAATGATGCATATTTCTATTGATATTTTTATTTGAGACTCATCATTGATAACATTTTATCACTTAGACAATAAACAATACTGTAGGTACCTACTTATCTTATTACAAGTAAAACAGTATCTTATGTTTGTTATAGAGCTTATAAATAGTACACACTTATAGAGTTATACCTAAATCGGAATGTTAATTTTAAATCGTTTGTCACAATAACAATACAAATAATGCATGCTCGGCATGCTCGAGGCACAGGGCGCGTGTCTTATCGGAGAACTCTCTAATCTAGGAAATGATTTGCTGGCTATTTGGAGGATAAGTACTTATAGAGGATAAGTTGTTTAGAAGATCCACTAGAAGCCCCGAGTATAATGAATTGCCTGATGTGTCCCAGGCAGAAGTACTGTCTGAAGACTTTGAGCCAGATTTCCTAGTTGTGGTTCAAGATTCCGAAGAAATCCTCACTGAAGCCACGAATGCTGAATCCTTTTATATCTTCTTATTTCTATCTTCTATTTAAGTTTTTCTATTGACGTTTTGTTTGTAAACAAACAACTAGTGTTACCAACTTTTACTTTCTGAAACTCCTAGCAACATCCATCAAATCTACCAGAAATCCACTTTAAGGGGTTAATACGTGCATATGATATTACAGAGGTTTTACGCGGTTGATTACACGCAGAATGAGCGGGACAAAATGATGCTGGTTGTTTTAAAATAATAATATAAATAAGTTCTTTATTATCATAAAATATTACAAATACACGGATCGTCGCGTAGAGTAAGCGAGAGAAGTACTTTAAGATTGTCAACCTCGCACTCTGTATCCATTTTTGGCCGACAAGTAGGTTATAGCATTGCGACGCGACATAGCACAAATTCATGTTCACAAATGTAACTATCATCACAATATTGTGCGCATGGTACCGACTTCGACAAGTTATTTCACACTTTTGAGTGATGAAGTTGGTTCCATTTTATGGTAATAAATTTTTTGACCCTTTTCAGTGACCTCCGCTACTCACGGGAGTATATTGTGTGTATATTGAAGTGAAAACTTCTTGAGCGGCGTTGTGTACTTTTGTATGGGGAAAAATGTTAAACTCGCGTCAGATAGTCAGAACGTCAAGCGTCAGGACGTGACGTCATCAAATTCGTAAGATTTTTTGTTAGATAGAGTATACTTCTGTGGTGGTCCCATTCAAATTTCATCAAAATCGGACAGGCTGTTTTTGAGTTATACTCCAATAACTGAAAAGTGCTACGCGTATCTTGATGATATTATTGTCGCGGTTAAAGACATCGCAGAACACAATGGCATTTAATTGATTCCGTGAGTAGCAAAGGTTACTGAAAAGGGTGAAAAAAAAATGCAACCGACTTCAACACTCAAAAGTGTCAAATTACTTGCGAAGTCGGTACCATGAACATAATATTGTGATGAAAGTTACTTTTGTGTGAACTATCATAGTACCGACTTCAACAAGTTATTTCACACTTTTGAGTGTTGAAGTCGGTTGCATTTTTTGTAAAAATTTTTTTTATTTGATAAATTCGTTTTGTTAAAAGTGTTATTGAGTTCAGTTATCAAAACGCCGATAATATAAAGAAGAAAGATTTCATTGTTTCACAAAAACGTCATCATGTTAAGTCTATGTGTCCCACTAATATTAAAAATCTGAAAGTTTGGATGGATGGATGTTTGTTACTCAATCGCGCCAGAACGGCTGAACGGATTTGGATGAAATGTGATCATGTTCAAGTTATCACTTCTGCCGGCACTCCCGGAGTGCAATCGGTTGCTTTTTCACCGATTTCACCCGCAACTATATTGTCATCCACGTATGCGTAGCACTTTTTATTGGAGTGCAACTCAAAAACCGCTTGACCGATTTGGTGAAATTTAAATGGGACCACCTCGGAAGTATAACTCTATCAAACAAAAAGAATCATCAAAATCGGTTCATAAACAACGAAGTTATCCGCGAACACACGTAAAATTTATATGTCTTCTAAGTTTTTTCATGTAAAACGAAAGTAACTTTATGGTGGTTAATTTTATTTATTACTTTTCTGCTTTATTATATTACTGAAAGCTAACTACTCGATCGATTATTTGGAAATACTTAATAATAACAGATATATATTTAAGTCGTTAAAAAACTACCACGTAGAGATAAATAATCTATTAAAGTTACCAAATTCCCAGTATGGTGCTAGGGTACTGTCAAGTACCCGCCTGGCCAGCTACCCTCAAGTTTGATAAACTTGAGAGCCAGTATGCTTTCTGGGTCATCTCCGACCACATCGTCACTGACCACCTAGTGAGATAATAGTCAAACGCTAGATCTATACAGTTTAAAAATGTCCCTTTACTCACAACTAATAAAATTCTACTAAATGCTACGTATTTAGTAGAGTTTTGTAAAACTTGGTCACACTTTTACTCCTTCAAAATTTGAATGACAATAAGATACATAATCATACTTTAAAAATGCACCTCTTTACATAACGTTGACAATTACATTGACATTTACAGAACAATACCTCAGAACGCGTCTTGTAATGAAAACGATAACGATACCGAAATCGAAGACGAATCGAACGCTCTTATCGATCGTTCTGAATAGCTCGAAATTTGGCGTTCGATACGAGAACGATATCGAACCGAATCGATTCGTTTAGTTATAGAAGGGTTCTGAATCGGGGGGCTGTTCTCAATTCGACACGTATGTTTGTTTATGTTTGTTACCACATAACTTCCGACTGGGTGAACCGATTTTGATCGTTATTGTTTTATTTGAAAGCTGGTGCTTCCCGCATGGTCATTTCATCAAAATCGGACAAGCGGTTTTTGAGTTACACTCCAATAACTGAAAAGTGCGTGCTTATACCTAGACGATATTATGGTAGCGGGTGAAGACATTGGTGAACATACCTACGCCACAATAACCAATTTATCCCGTGAGTAACAAAGGTCACTAAAAAGAGTGAGTAAAAATTTTTTTAACAAAAAAATCACCGACTTCAACACTCAAAACAAAAGTGTGAAATAACTTGTCGAAGTCGGTACCATGAGCACAATATTTTGATGTTAGTTACTTTCATGGTACCGATTTCAACAAGTTATTTCACACTTTTGAGTGATGAAGTCACACTAGTAAAAACGTTACCAAACCCAAAATCAACATAAAGTTGAATGTCCACAATAAGATAACCGCCGAGCCCAACGAGGTAGCAAACTTGTTCAATAATTTCTTTGCATCAATCGGAAGAGCGAGTAGTTCGAGCTCATTAGGTGGGCGACCACTGCCCGCACCGCGTTGAAAACACGATGTACTTACAGCCGGCGGAACCTCGCAAAGTATACCAGGCATAAAACATAAAAACTAAGCATAAAACACTTACGGAATAAATACAGTTATGGTATTGACGAGTTGCCCCCCGTCTAAATAAAAAACTGAGCAGAGGAATTGACCTTACCTTATTATATACTTATAAATCAGTCATTCCAAGAAGGTACATTTCCAGACTTGTTAAAAATTTCAATAATAAAACCAATTCACAAGAAATCTTCCAAAATAGACCCAAGTAACTATAAACCTATATCCCTTCTCACAACCTCTTCAAAGATAATAGAAAAGGTAATGCAAACGCGCCTTAACTCTTTTTGCGAGAAGTACAATATATAACGATTCACACTATGGCTTTCGAAGGAACCGTTCTACGACTCATGCTGTCTACAGGTATATACAAACGATACTTGACTTCTATAGATAATAAACATTATGCTGTTGGGATTCTTTTGGACATGTCAAAGGCATACGACTAAGTGCAATACAGCATAGTTGAACACACAATGTGGGGATACGTGAGATAACATATGATTGGTTTGGCTCGTACTAAAAAATCGTAAACAAATGGTAGAAATTGAATATTAGGATTCAGAAAACGGAAATATAGAAAACATACCAGCAGATACAATACAAACGGAGAACTCAATGCCCCATGGAAGTGTCCTTGGATGTATCCTTTTTCTCATTTACATAAACGATCTCCCTATAGTAATTAACAAATTCTGTGTTTTATTCTCAGACGACATTTCTATCTTGACATGTTGTAAAAATAATATAAATTTAATTCAAACCCTTAATGACATTTTTAATAATATAATCAATTGGATGAATGATCACAGTCTTGACATAACTTTTTCAAAAATAAAACTAATGTAATTTAGACCATACCAAAAAATGCCCCTCGACATACAATTTACAAATAAAAATATTTAGAATGTGTTGACGCATTCACGCTACTAGGTATAGACATTGACACAAATATAAATTGGAAATCACATAATGATATGAAATGTTATAATATGAAAAATTAAAGCAAAGTTTTCTAGTTTTATGTATGCTCTAAGGGAAAGCTCCTTTAAGAGGGCAACTGATATTAAAACCGCTCTATCAGCATATTTCACTTTTGCGCACGCGTGGATAACTTATGGAATTTTATTTTAGGGAACAGTGTACATGCATTAGATATATTCATCCTGCAAAATAAATGCATCCGTATAATATAAAATATAAAAGTATCTGAAAGCTGCAAATACTACTTTAAATTACATAACGATTTAACCCTTACGTGTGTTTATTTATTCGAAATTTGCAAATTTGTAAGGAAACACCCTCACTTCTTTTTAAAAAAAGATCTAGGAAGGCGGTATGCGACTAGATCTGTACACAAGCTTGTTTTGCCGTTCTCTAAGCTTAAAATGCACAGCTCGGGTCCAGAAGCTATGTGTATAAAAATATATAACAAACTACCTGACAACATTAAAATCATCGAAAAAGACGTAACATTTTATAGCCATCTAAAAGACATACTATTTAACAAAACCTACTACAATATGAACGAGTTTTTCAATGACACAATTAATGAGAATATATATAAAATGAATCGGTCCGTTTCCATTAATATTGCGACACCCTACCAGGGTCTGTTGTTCCTATAAATTATAAGCATTAAGAACCAGTACACATATGATGCAATAAACTATTGAGTATGTAAAATGTAAATATTTTTATTATTCTGAATCCGCAACATAAATTCTATAAACTATACTAAAATTTAAGATTATCTTTCGCCAACGTTCATACCACGTTGAAAACACCGGTTCTCGTCCGATCACCGAAGTTAAGCAACGTCGGGCGCGGTCAGTACTTGGATGGGTGACCGCCTGGGAACACCGCGTAATGTTGGCCTTTTGCCGCTCACTATTATTCTTCACGAATATTTTTAAACGCTATAAATTCTCTTATAAGTCAAATTTTTGACTAAATTGGACAATTGCTTTTCTATATACCTTATAGATGACTTATAGACGTTTGACGACTATCTCATTAAATTAAAATTCTGTATTTTCGGCAACGCACACGCATTATATACACTTTTTTAAGTACCTAGCTACAGGAAAAATAACAATAATCCTGGACACTCTTACTGGCTCTGTTGGATTGCCCTTTCATTGGGCACTTAACGTAGTCCCACGAGCAATCATTACCAGGACGGAGTTGTAGCTGTCCTGGAACTCTGCGCACGAAGTCCTGGGCGTAATATTTAGAACAAGTCTATCTCCGTTTCTTGTGTTTCGCGGATAGATGTCTTTGGCTTTTGTAGATAAATCGAGATGATTGCGCACAAAAATGCTTATTTCGAAAATGTACATACCAGTTAGACTTAAAATTCCAAGCTCTTCAAATATGGGCTTATATGATTCAATCATTCATTATTTTTGAAATCCTTTAGTGGCTTATCTGCCTAAAATTAATGCTTTGACTATTGCTGTCATATAATATCATTGCTAGATATATATAATATCATTTATATTTTATTAATTTTTGTAAGAAGCTTTCTTAGGTTCGAAAAGACGGAAAGAAAGTCTAGAACTATAGGGATAGTCAAAACAATAATTTTAAGCGGATGAGCCCGGGCTATAATATTACATTTTTATGCGGTATTTTGGCTATCACATTTCTTCTCATGCATAGATAAGTAACTATAATAATTATTATGTTCATATGACATAAGTTTTGTACTGAAACATCTCGTCATACAGCGCCATCTACAAAAACACAACAGAAACAAGTTACTAAATCATGAAGCGACAATTTTATACGCGCGTACAAGGTAAGAATTCCCGCTACATTGCAGTGTTAGAACTTGTCGCTAGGTGTCACTTTTTTAAACTACATAGACAACGTGTGACGAGTTTAATACGGTAATGATGAAACTTGTGAACTGTATAATTTGTAAGTATTTCATGCAAACAGTAATAAATTTAATATTTCTATTGTTATAAAACCGCAAAATGTACTAATATTTAATAACTTCATTTGCCAACGTTCATACCACGTTGAAAACACCGGTTCTCGTCCGATCACCGAAGTTAAGCAACGTCGGGCGCGGTCAGTACTTGGATGGGTGACCGCCTGGGAACACCGCGTAATGTTGGCTTTTTGCCGCTCATAATAAAATAATATTCTTCATGAATATTTTTAAACACTAAAAAATTCTGATATATCATGAATGAAATAATTATTTATTTCAGGCAAAGAGACATATAATTTACAGAATTTTATTAAAAATAAAAAATAACACTGGACCAAAAAATAACACAGGTAATGAGTTGCACGAGCAATCATTACCAGGATGGAGTTGGGGCTGTCCCAAACTCTGCGCACCAGTGACATTGCACGCTTGCGTACACTCTCACGCAAGCAACTGTTACGAGCAATACGAGCATTCGCAAGCATGCCCGAAACACTGCAAAACCGAGGCAAACCCAACACCGCAATGAATGCGTTGCATTGAATGCGGAGGACGCTGTAGGCATTATTTTGTAGTTGGCCGGGCCAAATATATTTAGCGCCTTCTCCTTGAGGTTTTTCTACATCTGCCACTGGTTAGCTCACAAGCTGAACATGTACAGCGGCGAGCAATACGTTTTGACGAGAGTAACTTTTACTTTCGCCGCGTACAATACGTGCAAAACCTGTAGACTATTATAGACTATCGGATCATTTGTCATCCAATGTCGCAGATATTTAAATTTGTTCTGACCAGACCAGGGATACGCCATTGCAAACATTGCTGGACAGTTAAGATGTGGTCAAAAAAGGTTACTAACTCTCAAGGACTGCTGCCTCACGGCACTATGTGTTTGGTGACAGTATTTCAAACTTGAGGCACTAGCTATTGTCAGCCTATAGAAAACCCAAATGCTCTAACCCGCTACCAGTTGGCAGCGTGTCCAGAATGCTAGCAGCATTGCTACGTTGAATTGCAATGTTGATTCGTCCAGCCAAATATGTGCCAGCATTTTGGTCACGCGTCGCATCGATCAAACGCTCTGATAAGTTTTCGAAAATCCGATGAGCTCCACCACAAAAAACAAAATAAGAAAGAGATTAAAAACTTTTTTCATTTTATAATCCAGTTTTCGGGATGTGTCGCCAATACAAGGAAATCGTAAAGGAACATCACAACTTAGTTGATATTTTTGTACAAAACTTACCAAATATCAAAAGAGATATAAGGAATCTGGTGGCTACTACTCAATTTGATTTTGCATGTAGTTAAAACAGTTACCAGTTGAATAATTTTTTTACTTTGATTTTGGATACATAGACTTATTTTAGGTGTTGAATTAGATAACAGATGAATAAATAACATTTTTTTTTATTGATTCAGTAGAATACTTTTAAAGATGCGCAATTGAGTCTATTCTTCACCTCAATGTGATGTGACGCCAACGGAAGACCAGCTCTGGTTGTAGTAACCAGAATTTTATGCTGAGTTGTGGTCGGCTTGTGGCAAAAAAAATATATTTACATTATTTTTAATTCTACATTTGTATTATTTCACGTTTGTTTTTTGCCACAAATAAAGTTATGTCTCTATGTTTAAATACTCTTCTATACATTAATATCGTGATTCGCACGCGTGTCAAGCACCACATGTAATATACATATAATGTTTCCTTGAACCAGGACCACCAGTAAACATAGCCCGTACAACAGTGGCCTTCAGCGTGGTCAAGCCAACAGTGGTTGAAGCTTGTGCCTCCTGACCTTTCCGTTCTTGTTTGGTAGATCAGACGTGCTCATAGCTTGCCGTTTAATATAAGATATTCGAGGTGGTTATAAAGCGCTGTTCACAATATTGACTTTTTAATAAATCTTCGAATAAAGCTACTCGTAACCGTGAACTGTTCTCGTAAGTCGTATCGTGGGCAGTCTGTGTACAAGCGGATCTAGATTATGGAATTCATATCCTGTGTGTGCTGTATTTATAAATTTAAATACTGGTTGTTGCAAAAAGCTCACCTTTTATTTAAGTACTTGCTGACGGGCCGCTAAGAGAATGTGCTTGATAGTTTGTTTTATAAAAAACCGATATACGAGTAATTGGCGTTATTGTCACATTACTTTGAATCAATAAATAGATAACCTTATCCGTATGTGGCCATTGCATACTAGCTGCGTCCCGCGGTTTCTGTGCAAATTATGAAAAGTGTGAATTGAATTTTAAAAAATCCGAAGAATAATACAAGATTTGGTACCGGGATAACGATATTTTGTATTGTTGGTATACGCATAACTTCTGTGCTGTCGATTTTTTTAAATACGGTCATCGCATTTTTTGATTGTATCAATCACAATGAAATTTACAATTTTACATACATTACAATATTTTTTGTTTTTAATGATATATATATACTGTGAAATATAGACTAATATCATATGTTAAATTCTAAGATAAGTGTTATTGAATTAGGGTAATTATTTTAGTTTCAAAAACCACACTTTACATTATTATGAAAGTTTCTTAAAGGGACAGAATTTAACTTTTTATTTGGGCTGATTTATTAGTCTCTTTCTACGACATGTTTGATCGGAGTTTTTTTTAATCTACGGAATTTTATTTGTTGTACAGTACATACGAAATACATTATCCATTTCGTAGAAGACTTTTGTTTGCAGTGGTTCAAGGTCACAGCAATAATAATTATGTAATAAAATACTTGTAAATTAATTGTTTTACCATGAAGAATCCCTGCTATGCATTTAATATATCATATTTTATTACACAATTGGGTATCTACACACATCGGAAAAATCTGTACATACGTATATTTATATAACATAAATCATCATCACATTTTTAGACTTTTTATATTCCTTTCTTCTGGGGTAAGACTTTTTTCTCGTTCCTGCGAGAATCTCTGATAAAGGGATAGTCATATGGTTAATCGAAAATATTTTCACTTTAAAATTTCACTATAAAATTAGGAAATAAAATCAGATTTTAACCTTCATGAGCAGAAGTAAGCTAAGTCGTACTTTTTTTCATACTTTCAACCAAAAAGGTGAAAAGACCTAGAATTCTCTACTCTGTAACTCAAATTACTGAACTGAACTTGGTACAGATAAAATATAGTTCATTTTTTTTTTTTTCTTTATACTGTATAGATCTAGCGTTTGCACCACTATCTCATTTGATGGTCACTGAAGATGCAATGAAAAAAAACTTTGATTAAATGAACAAATAATAACAATCAACGTACATATAGCAATAAAATAATCTAACTTTAAAAACTATAAAAACCTTAAAAATTAAATAAAAACTACATTAAATCTAAAAAGGGCCCCAACGGCAAGACGTTGGCAGCGTTCCCTCTTTTTATTGCTAAGCTGAAACGTTTATATAAGATATAAGATGCAATTAATATTTATATTTCGATTTATAATAATATATGACATGCGCTAAGATTATTAAGATATAAATTGTACATTAAAATGTTTATTCTGCCGGATTGATATATTCAAACTTTGAAGGGTCTCCTTCAAGGATTGAATGTATTAATCCGGGGTTAAGACAGGGTTTCAAAATGTAATAAGATTACTGTGAATTTTGAAGTTATAATAGGTAAATCATATCCCGCAGGGTGTAACCGCGAAATGCAGCTAGTCAAATATAATAATGACGTACTTTAAAAACTACAAAAACCGCCTCCTGCTAATTAGAGTTGGATTATTTTCTACATTTATTAAGTAGTACAACTATACAGACACTCATAATAAAGAAGTACTAAGCCGATTTCAATGAAATTTTCATGAAAAAATAAATAAAAACATTCTACTCAAATTGAGAATTCACAAATGACGGCATTATGAGTTTAAAAAATGTAATACAATATAACTAAATGATTTAACTTCTTGTTTTGAAATAGAATGAATCACCGGTCAATAGGAATGAATTTTTCTAACCATCTAATATATAAGCCTGGTTGAAATTGTGACAGTGATAAGACCGCTTATTGTCTCACTCTATTATCGTGAGTTTCTTCGTAGATTACAAGTACCATGTATACTGTATTTGTAAATGTGGTTGTGATACAATAAATCTATCTGATTTATTAAAATTATATGTTGTTTATAATTCATGTGATTTAATAATTATACGGATTTTTATCATATGTAAATGTATGTAAATTGTTAGAATAAATATATCAGCAAACTTGTAACCTATTTACGATAAGCGCGTAAAGTGTTTGGTGACTAAAATTGCTCCAGTAATTACCTACCATACGTCATCCGCGTCGGAAGCTGGGCCGGCACTGAGCAAAAGTTGCCCTCAAACAAGGCTGGTTACTTTCATATGACTCTTGACATTGCTTTTTCACTACCTAATATCGTTATAGCATGCTAAATAATAATAACATAATTATTTGACCGCGGTCAGTATAAAAGCTCTTGATGCAATGTTAACTATATCAGTCAACCGACTCACGGTTTGAAGTGATCTTGTGTATCGTCGAATCTCAACACAGACCACGTTAAAATGAATACGCTGGTGGTGTTATTCGCTCTTGCCTCAGTGGCATGTGGATCCTTGGTGCAGGTGGCACAGCCCCCACACCATCCCGCCATCGTGCTGGACCCTCACGGTCGTCCTCTGGACACCGCCGAGGTCATCAACGCCCGCGCCGTGCATCTGCAGGCTAAGGCCCTGGAGGGACACTACGCTCCCCTCGCGCACGCCGCAGTCGTCGCTCCCGTCGCTCACTCCGTGTACGCTTCTCCTCTTCTCGCTCACTCCGCTCTTGGACTCGCTCACGGACATCTCCTGAAGAAGCGCTCCCTGGGACACCTCGCGTACAGCGCCCCCATCATCGCGGCTCCCTCCGCCGTGTCGCACCAGTCCCGTGTGGATGTGATCTCTAGCCCCGCTGTCGTGTCTCACGCCGCTGTAGCCGCTCCCGTGTACGCTCACGCCGCTCCCGTGTACGCTCACGCTGCTCCCGTATACGCTCATGCCGTTCCCGCCGCCGTCTCCCACCAGTCCCGTGTGGATGTCCGCACCAGCCCTGCTATCATCAGCCACTCTGTAGCCGCACCTGTATTGGCTCACGCTGCTTACTCTCCCCTAGCTCACTCTGCGTATGCCTCTCCTCTGTTGGCTCACTCTGCGCTCTCCCACGGACATCTGTTGAAGAAGCGCTCCCTGGGACACCTGGCATACAGCGCCCCCATCATCGCCGCTCCTTCCGCCGTGTCGCACCAGTCCCGTGTGGATGTGATCTCTAGCCCCGCTGTCGTGTCTCACGCCGCTGTAGCTGCTCCCGTGTACGCTCACGCCGCTCCCGTGTACGCTCATGCCGCTCCCGTCGTCGCTGCCGTCGCCCCCGCCGCGGTCTCCCACCAGTCCCGTGTCGATGTCCGCACTAGCCCCGCTGTGGTCGCGCACAGCGTCTACGCTGCTGCACCCGTCGCGCACTCCTCTTTCTGGAGCTCGCCTCTTTCACATCTATCTCATGCCGCTCATTGGTAAAACGAAGAACAGATTCGACGAACGAAAATTATTGTAGTTTTCGTTTTAATGTTATTAAAATGAATAGACAAATAAAATATTTATACATCACTACGTTCTTTATTTTAACTAATATATGAAACATGTACCTACACTTGATAATTTAGCTGATGAATCTAGCATCGAGCATCATCAGCTAAATTTATTAAGTATTTAATGAAGTCAAAGATAGATTCAATTGATTTTGCGATGGTAGGCATCGATATTCACTGAGGTCGTCGATGGTAGGCAAATGCAACATTCACATATTGTATCGGGTGACCAGAATAGCGTAGAATCTTGCAAGAATTAATATTTAGAAATAAAAACAAATTGAAATAAATACATGATACATGATGCATGCCATCACATAAAATATCTTGATATAATGTAGATTTCACTTTAAAATGGGCCGATGTCTTTATAACAATAAATAAAATATTAATTACAATACTACAGCAACTACATAAACATTTTAGCATGAGGTGTGTGAAATAACAACCACTTGCAAGATACAAACAACAAACAAGCGCTGAGGTTATTCAAAATTATGTTTTGACATCTTAATTTCCGCAAATGGATCTGATAATTTAATTTGAATATGACTTCGATTCCCTAAAGTTCGTTCTATACGTTCTAACTTTAATTTACTTTTGCAAGAAAGCGTTTAGAGTTTGTTGTTACAAAAACCAATTACATTATATATACACTGTAATTATTCCGTTTTAAAGTCAACTTTTATGATATACTTAGTTAGAATTTGTTTAAATTTCGAAAATAAAACAAATATGTACACCGAATAGAAAAAAGAGAAGAATAACGATCGTTTTATAAATTTTTCTCAACATCAAGCGATGTAGAGGCTATCAAGTGCATCTCAAATAATATATTAACTTGACTGCATCAAAGAGTGCACGGAGCTTTGGAGAATATCAAATTATTCTCTAGATTTAAGTTAATCTTATGGTTATCATTCAGAATGTGTGAAGCCAGAAGTAAAAAAAATGGGTTAGAAAAAACACATTTGCAATCTTATTTAAGACTAATGATCAATTGTATATGATTGTTCTTTGGTAATTTTGAATAGGTTGTTATTTTCTATATAATATATTTCTAAATTAAATATGCAATCTCACCCCGCCTTTTAATGAATGTTTAACTCGCTGAAGCCACGAACAAAAGATTTCATTGAAATTTCCCAAAGTTGAGACGACGGGAGACTTTACGGAATGAAATCATGACGATATTATTAAATTGAATTCGTCGATTCGCACGCGTGTCACAGGCGACATTCATACAATGAATTTTCTTTTTAATATACTTTAACGTTTAACTACTATCTTATTTGAATTTTCTTTCTAATATACTTTAGACTAAATGACTACTATCTCACTTAATGGTCAGTGACAATGTGGTAAAAAAAAAAAAAAAAAGGTGTAATCCAGTTTGCCCTAAAATGTTATTTGGCTCTAAAGGACAGCTCTATGAACACACTGTGTGTTGTGTGACAGTTGTTTATACTCGAGGATGGTAGTTAGCCAGGCGGTACAGGAAAGTACCGCCTTTGTATACGAACCTGTTTATTAATACATGAGCCTAACATTAGCTTTTTGAACTGAACGTTACCAACAGTTCTTTACTTAAAGTCCAATAATACCATCATTATAGACAGTCGCCGTGGCGCAGAGGTCAGATTCAGTGACATGACATATGTGTCTGCGGGACCCTGGGTTAGAATCCCGGCAGGGGCAAACATTTGTGCGATAAGTGTAGATGTGTGTCCCGGGTCTTGGGTGTTTGTGTGCTGTGATTGTGTGTGTCCATGCCTCCCGCGACACAGGGAATCTTAGTGCGGGGGTCTGAGTGTGATACAATTTTTTTTTAATATTAATTTTGCGGTATAAAAACCCAAATTAAAAGGATTGTAAGTCATGTCCAGTTCAAAAGCTTAGTGAAATGCCCAGCTCCACAGTCGTGTTTTGTTAAATGCTATTAGAATAACGACGTACTACGCAAAGTGCACTAGGCTGCTAAACAGGCGGTCGTCGGATCAAATTCTGTACCGGACCTGAGCGCTGCATAGTGATAAACTACTATCTCCTGCCGGTATGCTTACTTTAGATCATCATCATCATCATCTCAACCATAGGACGTCGACAACTAGACATGTTATGCATCTTCCGTTGATTTCCAAAAGGACCGGTTGGAAGTGGCCCGCATCCAGCCTTTGCCTGCGATCTTAGCCAGGTCGCCTGTCCACCTTGTCGGTGGCCGTCCTATGCTGCTCTTGCCATTCCGTATCTTACATAATTAGGTTATTATAAATACATTATTTTTATTAAAACAACGTCACTTAGGGGTTCATAAAAACAATCTTGGATTTAAGTAGACTAAATGTAGGTAAGTAAGGTGTCTGACTTCTCTCAAGAAATGTTCGCCATCATTTAATAAATAATAGGGAGTCTAAGATTACAAATAACAAATAGAATTCTAAATTTAAAATTTAAATTTATGTGTGAGTAGTTTGTTCCAGAAAGTTTTATTTTGAAGATCGCGAGTTCGCGCTCATATGTTTTTTTTTAATAATCAGTTTTGAGCTAGTTTACTGTATTAGGGTATATAAAATATATGGTAGGATACAAATAAAATGTGCTTACAATTATTATTATACATAGAATTGGATTATAGTCATTCCTTATTTATTAAAGAACCAAATTGCACATTGTTATCTTAACAGCTTCTAATAGCAAACATTTAAAGCCTATCTTAAGCATGTTACAGTCTTTATATTTGCTTATTTATGATTACATAATAATTTTTATTTTATTTTAATTGCTACGGCTAAGTGTTAAATGAAATAAGCCGCGATTATTATGCACCGTAATACATATTTAGGTAATTAATAATAAATCTGCTAATAATATGCAATAAGCAAACGCTAAAATAAATAAATATTAACAGATATTTATTTAAAAAAAATTCCGATCCGCTATGTATCGGTCGGTTAAGAATATTCATAAGGTGAAATGGCGATTTGAATTGCGATCTTTACTTCAGAATGTACAAATAATACATATTTTTTAAAAATTTTCGTAATATTTTTTTATTATGCCCATAATGCAAATATTAAAAAATATCGTTATGTGTACATACATTTCATGTGCTATTCAGACACGTGCTATTTTATAAGGATCTGCCAATGGTCGTTCCACGAAAGATCCTTAGTAAAGATGCTTAGATAAATGATTGGTCTCACTGCGCGCGCAGCGAGACCAATCATTTATCTAAGGATTATTGTATCTTTTAGTTTTAATATGTATCATCTGACGGTTTGACGGCTTGACAGTCGCCGTGGCGCAGTGGTTAGTGTCAGTGACATGACTATTGTGTCTCCGGGACCCTGGGTTCGAATCCCGGCAGGGGCAAACATTTGTGCGATGAGTGTAGGTGTTTGTCCCGGGTCTTGGATGTTTGTGTGCTGTGAATGTGTGTGTCCAAGCCTCCCGCGATACAGGGAATCCTAGTGCGGGGGGTTAAGTGTGATAAAATAAAAATTAAAAAAAATTCTATCATCTCAAATTTCACAAAGATTCGATCAACCGTCAAACATTCGATAATGAACCATTTATATTGAGTTACGGATCGCAATTTGCCATAACTGCCACATTTGTGGCACCGTGCCCGGCCGGGGCCAGTTAATTAAACGACTACGTGGAACGAGAGTAAACAAAACAAAATACTGTGCAAATATGCATATCAAAATTATATTAATTATTTGTAAAGTAATGCTTGAATCTATAAACATTCTCTTATACGCTACGTTCTTTATTATCCTTCAGATTTTGGTGATTACACAAAAATACGAACGCTACGTCATCCGCGTCGGAAGTCTCGCCAGCATGAAACAAAAGTCGTTGTTAAGCCTTGTTCTAGGAACAAGGTTTAATACATTCACATGACACTTGACATTGCCTTTTCTCTACCTACCCAATATTATAGCATGCTAATTAATAACATAATTATTTGACCGCGGTCAGTATAAAAGCTCTTGATGCAATGTTAACTATATCAGTCAACCGACTCACGGTTTGAAGTGATCTTGTGTATCGTCGAATCTCAACACAGACCACGTTAAAATGAATACGCTGGTGGTGTTATTCGCTCTTGCCTCAGTGGCATGTGGATCCTTGGTGCAGGTGGCACAGCCCCCACACCATCCCGCCATCGTGCTGGACCCTCACGGTCGTCCTCTGGACACCGCCGAGGTCATCCACGCCCGCGCCGTGCATCTGCAGGCTAAGGCCCTGGAGGGACACTACGCTCCCCTCGCGCACGCTGCAGTCGTCGCTCCCGTCGCTCACTCCGTGTACGCTTCTCCTCTGCTCGCTCACTCCGCTCTTGGACTTGCTCACGGACACCTCCTGAAGAAGCGCTCCCTGGGACACCTCGCGTACAGCGCCCCCATCATCGCCGCTCCCTCCGCCGTGTCGCACCAGTCCCGTGTGGATGTGATCTCTAGCCCCGGTGTCGTGTCTCACGCTGCTGTAGCCGCTCCCGTGTACGCTCACGCTGCTCCCGTGTACGCTCATGCCGTTCCCGCCGCCGTCTCCCACCAGTCCCGTGTGGATGTCCGCACCAGCCCTGCTATCATCAGCCACTCTGTAGCCGCACCTGTATTGGCTCACGCTGCTTACTCTCCCCTAGCACACTCCGCGTATGCCTCTCCTCTGTTGGCTCACTCTGCGCTCTCCCACGGACATCTGTTGAAGAAGCGCTCCCTGGGACACCTCGCGTACAGCGCCCCCATCATCGCCGCTCCCTCTGCCGTATCGCACCAGTCCCGTGTGGATGTGATCTCTAGCCCCGCTGTCGTGTCTCACGCCGCTGTAGCTGCTCCCGTGTACGCTCACGCTGCTCCCGTGTACGCTCATGCCGTTCCCGCCGCCATCTCCCACCAGTCCCGTGTGGATGTCCGCACCAGCCCTGCTATCATCAGCCACTCTGTAGCCGCACCTGTATTGGCTCACGCTGATTACTCTCCCCTAGCACACTCCGCGTATGCCTCTCCTCTGTTGGCTCACTCTACGCTCTCCCACGGACATCTGTTGAAGAAGCGCTCCCTGGGACACCTCGCGTACAGCGCCCCTATCATCGCCGCTCCCTCTGCCGTATCGCACCAGTCCCGTGTGGATGTGATCTCTAGCCCCGCTGTCGTGTCTCACGCCGCTGTAGCCGCTCCCGTGTACGCTCACGCTTCTCCCGTGTACGCTCATGCCGCTCCCGTCGTCGCTGCCGTCGCCCCCGCCGCGGTCTCCCACCAGTCCCGTGTGGATGTCCGCACTAGCCCCGCTGTGGTCGCGCACAGCGTCTACGCTGCTGCACCCGTCGCGCACTCCTCTTTCTGGAGCTCGCCTCTTTCACATCTATCTCATGCCGCTCATTGGTAAAACGAAGAACAGATTCGACGAACGAAAATTATTGTAGTATTCGTTTTAAGGTTATTAAAATGAATAGACAATTAAAGTATTTATATCTCAACACTTTCTTCATAATATTATTCTTTCCCTAATACCCTCTCCTAATCAATTCGGTGATTGGCACGATGTTCCATCATTACACGTAGAACAAAATTGGCCAGGAAAAGTAGTTATAAACTCAAAATCAAAGATTTATCAAGTTTATAAAGCGATTTTTTGCAATTATTTTTCTCTACCACTCCCGGGTGCAACTTGTTGTACTCTACTTTTAGGTAGGAGTTTGAAGATCAAACCACTAGATGGCATTGGCTTGCAATAGTATTGACGGTCGCTATGTCTCAGTGGCCAGAGACATGAATATCACTACACCCCGGGGCCCGGCGACATTCGAATTCATGACATTTATGATTCTGTGATGTGCTAGAGTAAGCCCCACAGCGTATGCCCCCTGCGATGATGGAAATGTATGTGAGTGTGATTAAAAAAAAAAAAATGATTCGACCTTTACAATTATATGGATTGATATCGAAAATCTTAAACTTAATAGCATGTAATGTATATATTATGTTCAAGACGTTTATAAGATAACTTGGTACATAGGAAACGTTTTTATTTACTATTGGCGGTAGACATTTTCTACATGACTCTTTCAAAGACAAATGTCTTCCAGTCTACCCAAAAATGTTTGAAACGTTAGAAATAAAACCCGTTACAAATGCTTTTATTTTAGATGAAATAATATTTTACTTTAAAATAAATAAGGATTTGTCAATAGGGTATATATATTATTTATTTCTCGTTTATTTTTAAAATATTTTTATGGCTGGCAACGGTTAGTGGATTACTGAAATGTTATTGTAGTATTGTAATCAGTAATAAGGTACTATTTTATATTTAATTAGAAAACGCATTTATGAGCAAAATGAAATTTATGTTCAAAAGTTGAGTGACGTATGCCAGTTGATTGTAATGATTTTCCTTTGATTACAGTAACGATTATAATGTGAAAAAATCTGCGTGTAAATGTGTAAACTTTATAATAACGGTTGTACCAGAGTACAACGATTTACTCAGGTATTGATTGAACTTAGATAAAGGATGAGATTTTAGGACAAGATCCTAAAGAAGATGATGTGTGAACAAGAAACAAAGAAATGAAGATTTCTTTGTTTCTTGTTCACACTTTGGTTTTGTGTAGAGTTTCATCTTTTGGTTCGATTATATATTACATATAAAATGTAGAAATGTAACTAGTAACAAATTCAAGCTCGAACTTTCAGACCACGAAGCTGGAATTCCTTATAAAATGACTACCGTTAGCCAAAGTATTTCCTCATTCAGATATATTATATTTACACATTTTATTACTGCGCCTCGCGGTTTTGCCCGCCTGGTGATGAATAACGATAATGATGGTGATGATGAAAATAAGCCTATGTGTTAATCTAGGGTCTAAACTACCTCCGTACCAAATTCCATCGAAATCGTTTTAGCCGTTTTAGCGTGAAGAAGTAACAAACATACACACATTTACACAAACATTCGGCTTTATAAGTGTGATATATTTTTACAAAGTTTTTTGTTCAATATTAAGTTGAACATAAATAAATAAAAGAGTAACGAGATGTTTGCAAATGCGGACCTGTTGTCGACTTACAGAACACATGATTAGCTTATTTAAAAATAATGGACACATTTGAGTCTTTTGTTATGCTGAGGGCTTTCCTCTGCATTTTCTGATTTAGTACTGTTTTAGCTGGCTTCGTAAATCTATCATGTGAAATAGAATAAATTCATGCTAAAAACTCAATTTAAAATAAAGAAAATTTTTTTAAGAATATTTTATAGTATCTCGGCTTAAGCTACATCTAGTTGTTAAGCTCCATTTTGGAATGTTTACATTTCATATTAATATTCTAGTTGCACTGCTATCATTCATTTAAAACTAAATGTTACCTATGAAATATAGGTAAGGATTTTTCTCAAATATATTTGGTAGAATAAAGAGGTTAATTCTGTACTCAGTTGTTTCAGCTTTAATCAATTGTTTGTAACAAACAATTGATTTAAGCTAGACCAACTGGTTCGATTGGAAACGAGCCAAATAATTAGCACTGGAATATGAGGTATGTATTTCGTTCGCACAAAAAAAGTGGTTTTGTTAAGTATAAGCATCTAAACTTCTTTACAACTGTAATAATTCTACCTTAAGCCACTTACAGTCTCACTATTTTAAATAAGCATCATGTAAGTATCTCAATAGTTTATAGATATATATTTACAGCTCTATAAGAAAGAGAAGTCTAAATTATCGTGAAATTGTGGATAATACTGTGTTTAAAAGATCGTTTTTGTATGTTATTTACATTTATTTCATAAATATTATTTCTTTGTACAATACTTAAGTGTCTCTTAGGTGTTCGTCAGGTTCATTCAATACCAGCCATGGGCAAGGGGAGCGGAATGTAGAAGACCAGAGTGCGCCAGAGGTGCAGCGTAGACGCTGTGGGCGAGGGGAGCAGCGGCATAAAGGCTATGAGCGACTACAGCGGGGCTAGTGCGGTAATCCACACGGGACTGATGTGAGACCGCGGCGGGGGCGACGGCAGCAATGACGGGAGCGGCATGAGCATACACGGGAGCGGCATGAGCATACACGGGAGCGGCGTGAGCGTACACGGGAGCGGCTACAGCGGCGTGAGACACGACAGCGGGGCTAGAGATCACATCCACACGGGACTGGTGCGACACGGCGGAGGGAGCCGCGATGATGGGGGCGCTGTATGCTAGGTGTCCCAGGGAGCGCTTCTTCAAGAGGTGTCCGTGAGCGAGTCCAAGAGCAGAGTGAGATAGCAGAGGAGAGGCATACGCTGAGTGAGCGAGCACAGGCGCAGCAACAGCGTGGCTCACGATGGCAGGGCTGTGACGTACATCAACACGCGATTGGTGAGATACAGCAGTTGCAGGGGCGTACACGGAATGAGCGAGCGGAGCAGCTACCACGGAGTGAGCGACGGGAGCGACGACTGCAGCGTGCGCGAGGGGAGCGTAGTGTCCCTCCAGGGCCTTAGCCTGCAGATGCACGGCACGAGCGTTGATGACCTCGGCGGTGTCCAGGGGGCGGCCATGGGGGTCCAGGACAATGGCGGGATGGTGCGGCGGCTGCGCCACTTGCACCAAGGATCCACATGCCACAGAGGCAAGAGCGAACAACACCACCATCGATTTCATTTTGAACGTGGTCTGTGTTTTTTCTGACGAACTTAGATCACTTCAAACCGCACACGGTCAACTGATAAATTTGGCTTCGCTTCTGCTATATTTATACCGACCGGACATAATTAAAAGGTAACACGATTTTGGTGGGTAATATTGTGTGAGTAGATAGAACAAAGTCAGTTGTCAATATAAATGTTGGATGACCTCGGTGCGCGTGCGCCGGTCATAGCGAAAGAATTTCGTGGTCGCAGTATGTAGCGCGCAACGATGTCGAAGAAACTTACGATGCTTTTGTAAACGTAGATGTTATCAGCTTATAGTTGATCTAACAAGAGTTTTAGTTAATTACTTACTCACTTAATTAACTAAACAACCTTATACTGTGTTAATTGCTTCGTGTGAAAACAATGAACTTTTTTTTAAACTGCGTAGCACCAATTTTTAGATTTTCGTGTGTACTAAATTTGTATGCCAAGTTATTATGGTACATTACTCCAATTTTTTTATATTTTTTCTTCATTTTCTTTTAGAAAATGGATGATTTATGAGTATGATCGTAACACAAGGCATGAAAGGGACAAATTCAGGCGCGATATGGTTTCAGGCCATTTTTTCGAGTACCTAACTATGGCTTTTACTCGAGGTGACGCACTCTGCTTTTCATTTCAAATATCAGAAAAGTGATAAAAAAAATTAATTAAAGAATTAACATTTCGTAAATTAATAAGTGAACCATATTGCTTAAATTCTTGTCATTAATATATTTGATATTAATATTAGAACAGTAAGTAAACGTGACGGTAAGGTTTTTGACATGCATTTTTTTCTGGTAATATAGCAGAAAGCAATACTTATTTTGTAATTGTCTTCGGCTGAAACAGATTTTTTTACTACGCTCCGAATAGTCTTCGGAAGCACATACTGCAGAAAGAATTCTAAGAACATTTTTTTGTTAATATGTTGTTGTAAAAATATATTGATCGTTATTACTTTTCTTGATATTATAGTCTTACTTTCCACTAGTGTTTCAGTCTTTTCTTTAATGAAATCAGGCGTTCCTTCTTTACAAGTATTATATTTAGTTTTATTAACTCTTTTATACAAAGAATTAATTTGTTTGCCATTCACCCATTTCAGCAAGCTGTCTTATAAGCTTACCTCCTTGGCATTCGTAATTTACGTGAATAAAATTGGGACTCAATAACGAGTTAAGATCGAATTGTCACTTTCCCGCCTAAAAGAAACATACAGATGTTTCTACTAGCAGCCTGTACTTTTTATTATTAATGACTGATGATGTAAATATTTAAGTACAATATTTCAAAATTAATAAGAGTTAAGTAAAAAACTACTAAGTAAAACGTATATTAAAACTATAAAGGTATGTTATAAAATTGTTGCTAATATTTAATAAGTTAAAAACCGTACTTACGAGCGAAATATAAAAACATGTACATGTATAATATAAATACATATACACTGTATATAATATAAATACATATACAATGTATATAATAAACAAAGAAATCAATTTCGAGTCAAGACGGTCGTCGTCGCTCAGTGAATAGTGATATTGACTTTAGAACTGCGACCCCGGGATCGGATCCCGCCTGAGGCAAACATTTATGTGATGAACATGGATATTTGTTCTTGTGTCTTGGATGTTTGTGATTGTGTCAGTCCATCCCGCAACACCCTGTGTGCGGGGAATTGAGTGTGAATTCAGTTGCGATTGCGTTTGTTTATTTATTCTGCATACCCCTACGAGAAAAGGGCGTGAAAATATCTATGTATATTAAAAAATATTAAATCTATCTATGAAATTAAAACGATCTAAATTCTTATTTTTTTTATAATTCTTACAATCAACTTAGACAGTACATACAGTTATGTGTTCGCCTATACATTTATATATGTTTTGGGATGTGTTTTATTACTTTAAATATGAAGGGATTTAAATTTGTATGACGGCTTAGTTAAGCACCGCTGCCAGTTAACCTGATTAACAACATTGTTTTATTTTCTTCATTTAAATTAATCTAAAGTTCAATAGGTGCATACATATTAATTTACAAGAAACAACTTGTATCTCCGTAGGCAGATTTTATATTTGCATTTGTTTTAAACTGCCCTTTGTGTAAGTTTATCTCCACATAATAGCATCAAGTAATAGATACGAAAGTAACTTTGTAGGTAGCAAGAAAAACTTAACAATAAATTATTTGATTACACCTTACTCATTAGCAGCTGCCATTATAAGACTTCTAATTTAATTACTTTGGATTATTCATATGGATTTAATTAAAAGGCACGTGTCTCGCCGTCCTTTGAAAGGCTGCGCTCAGTCATGCCGAGCAAAACGCCGCGCCGAGCACAAGAAGTTATTCTATTACCAATACATTTTAGTTCCGTGTTATTGTTAATACGACCAATATAGGTGCAATAGTGGCACGGAGATACGTTTTAGTATCCGTCTAGCTTCTGCCCTCAAGTTTTAAAATCTTTTTTCTGTATTATCACTAGCCTTCAAGTGATATGTGATCAAACGCTAAATTAAAAAAAACTTTATTGCAGAAAAATGGCTGACTAATCTCCACAAGTACCTATATAGTGTTCAATGTTAAATTTCTGTATTTGTATAGAGTCAAGCGAAACATGTGAACACTTGTCAGTATTTTCTTCATTAATAATAATAATAATATGGGACAACATTCACACAAGGTCTTCAGGTCCCAAACTAGGCAGAGCCTGTACTATGGTAACCTGATGACTGATATATACTTATATACATACTTATATATATACCTATATACATATACACAAACAGACATGTTCATACACACAAATGTTTGATCTGTCCGGGAATCGAACCCGGGACCAGCGGCTCAGAAGGCAGAGTGCTACCAACTGCGACAACCGACCAGTCATTATTTCAGCTTCTTCTGGAAGACTTCATCAATTACTTGATTGCGGTGTTTTCTTGCAACGCAACGCTAACCACGTCAACACACATCATCCTCACCAGTCCTTACTTGGGTAGCTACCACAGTCGAGTCGAAAATTCTGTCACCGTAATTTAGCAAGTGCGTTTCATAAGCAGGATCGGAATATATGAATACTCGTATTTGCAACTTGCGCTCTATTTGGTCGAATGAACTATTGCAACTACATTTTACAAGCCGTAAACGGACGCAATAAATGTATATTATATTGATTAAGGATATGATATGACCGTTTATAATTATACATTTCTGCGTCATTGTTTTTATAGCTCATTTGTAAATTGGAAAAAGGAAGTCAGTGCTAACTTTACTTCACTTTACGCGTTTCATGCTTTATTCTCATTCTAATTATGTTTTTATTGCGAATTTGTGTGTGTGTGTCTATTTGTATGTTTGTTACCACCCATTGTTAAACGGTAAAAAGTTTTTAGGTACATAACATTGACTCCAATAAAATTATTGCGAAACCGACTACTACTCATTACGATACTTTGCATCCAAAGATTGTTTGGTAGAAATCGCTATAAGCGGTAAGTCCGCCCTCTGTACGTGCCTTAGTTTAAGAGCTCATGTACAATATTTTTTACATTATTTACATGGTAAGTGCATTAAAGAATTATTGTATTATACATTTGTTACAAAAAAAGAATTACCAAAAACTGGGTATACTTCAACACTCAAAAGTGTGAAAGAACTTGTCGAAGTCGGTACCGTGATAGCTCAAAAGTAACTTTTATCAAAATATTGTCCTCATTGCTCGTTGAATATTATGAGGGGAGTTCCTTTACGGGAACCCTAATCCATAATAATAAAAAACAACTTTGGTACAAAAGGATTACCATGTTTATTCCTAAATAGCACTCTTTGGATTTATACAAAGCCAAAAGGGTTAGGGCTTACACCTGGTTGTAATATCTAGGGTTAAAACAATTTATGTAGTTTATTTATTTGAGTTGTAAGTTATAACTAATATACATATGTCTACGATAAGGTCGTTTAGAAAGCCATACAGTAGATAGTAATGGGACGGTGTTTTCGTTCACAAACTTCTCACAGTTCTCAAATCAATATTTTCAGTGATTGATGCTTATAGTAGCTATCAATTGACACTTATTTCATCTTTTTACAAAATTGTATGAAAGCGTATCCGTCTCCTATAGAAACTAAATTATAAAATCATTATTAAACGTACTAAGTACGCAACGCATACATTGTTCTACAAATGTTTGACACTTAGAACTGTTAGAACAATTATTTTAAATGATGTAAAATTACGAACCTTGGCTTTACAAAATTATACCTTGTGCGGCTTCAAGGCAAGAGTAAAGAGTTCTTGATTCGTGTACTCTGTTCTAGGCCAAATTGTTTCCAACTCAGCTATCATTAACGTATTCTAATAAATTAGATATGTAATGTCAAATTGCACTACCGTGAACTTATTTATTTTAATACCTGGAGTATTCAGTTTAAACCTGATTTATCTGCCGCAAATGACATCATTTTGTTTATAATATCTAATTCTATTTTATTGTACTACTTTATTTGACAACCATCATTATTTGTATGCCAATATGGCTGTTCACAGCTTGCACTAAGTATATTATTTTGAGATCTATATTATTTATAAACCTGTTTATCACAAATAAAATATTTTGAATTTGAATTTGAATTTATTTTATTTTCATAGGAAAACTTACAGCCTAAAATTAAATCTATGTACATACAACTTAGGTTTGACTGGGCCAATTACAAGTTTTCGCCTTTAAATCAAAACCAATTTCAAAACCTTTTTAAAAGAAAATATTTTATGCACCGCCATAAGTTCCTAAAAAAGGGAGAGATTTCTAGTACAGTTAAATATACTATTTTAGATGTCAACAGTTCCAAACTAAGCAAATAGATAGTCGTATATAATAAGAATGTATAAAACACGGGAATTACTCACGTAGTAAGTGAGAGGGTTCCGACTATCGCCTGGTGCCCAGGCGAACGGCGACCGAGACCGCGAGCGCCCCGTATTCTCCTTGAAAAAGACCACCGAATGTGGTCGAAACTATAGTCGGAACCCTCTGACTATGTCTGACAAATTATGTAGTTACATGTGAATTCCTCCAACAACATTACGGTTCGTTATTTTTTTGTATAATGTATAGATCTAGCGTTTGACCACTATCTCACTTGATGGTCAGTGACGATGTGTTTGAAGATGTTATCACGCTAGACCTAGAATAATCAAAATGCGTTGTAATATTATTTTTGTATTTTATGTTATATGATGAAATAACAAACTTATTAAACATTGACATTGACAATAATAACGAGTACATTTAAAGTTTCCACTTAATGAGAACTTAAATATAGGTACCAACAGCAAGCACTTATAAAACAAGCGGTCCTTAAATATATATTATAATATAAAGTAAAACTGATTTAAGTTATTAAATATTATGTACTGTCAAATTCACCCTTCAATAGAAAAAAAACTTTTTTGAAGATTCATTTATTATTTCTACAAACACATTAAGAGAAGAAAAGAGAAGTTAAGAGAAAGAAGAGAAGAGAGAAGGAGAGGAGGAAATGTAAAAGTACACAAAAGGCGGATCTCGTTGGAAAAAATCTCTATCTTTTTTTAATTTTTTGTACTTTAATTCCCTATATTTCAGGAACATTTGTACAAAAATTTAAGTTATAAGCCATATTAAGCAATTCAAACTTTGCTACATCTACATAAATCAACCAGTATAATAATAGTCTTTTTGTTTTTTTAAACTTTAAGGTTAACCAGTTTTAGGCAAATCAGTAAACGAGGTTCTATTTCTCCTGACTGCATGCGCACAGATTATATTGTTAGTTTCTACACAAGCAGGGGCATTAAACTCTTAATAGTCAGGGTTATATAACAGACCTGTCTTACTAAAAATAGCTGAAGATGAAGATAAATTGAGGCGACCCTTCTCCCAACTGATTTCATATTCCTTAGAGGTCCAACAGTTGTCTACAGGTATTTCCGCTGTTGGAGATTGGATTGCACGATACGTCGTAAGTATATCAATGAAAAATAAAATAATTCTAATAAAATGTCTTTAAAAAAATGAATTTTGTGAAAATCATCAATGAAAATGTACAACAGACACTAATGGACGCCGAATTAAGTCTCAAAAACAATGTATAAAAACACCTTCGAAATTATTCGTTATAACGTCTTACTTAAAAAGTCACTGTTATGTTATGTACATAGCACTATATATAAACTTATGCCTATCGCAATCAAAATGATTCTAGAAGAACATTGCTTATCTGAAAATATAGAAAGGCACACTAAGGGTGACACGAATTGCATGGTTTAAGCATTTGATAGGAAAGGTCGTTAACCTCCTAACAAAATTGGGTACAGTATTATTAAACAACAAAGGGCTTTGTTTTATGAATAACAAAATACGCAGCTAGAATACATGAAAACTGGTACACCAAAATAAATTACATAAACGCGAAGGCGAATTATGCTTTCACTGTAAATCTAATTTACTCCAAAAGTGGCCTTTCCATTTGTACAATTAGTAATTAGTGTTCCAAAATATTAATTTCATTACAGTGTCCGACCGTGAATACATAATTCTATTTGCTATAACATCGTTACTGTCATCATGCTTCTAGTGAGTTAGAGATCTACTACTACTATAATATAGCCGAGGTATGAGTAGCACTTTTCAGTTTTTGGAGTTTTTACTCAAAAACCCCTTGTTTGATTTTGATGAAATGGGACCACCTCGAAAATGTACTCTATCAAACAAAAAAAAAACATAAATACGGTCGAATTGAGTAACCTCCTTCTTTTTTTGAAGTAGGTTAATAACCTCCTTCTTATTTGAAGTCGGTTAAAAAAGGTAAATGGGGCACTAGCTCCAAGGGCGTTCTTGCCCCTAATTTGATTTAGTTGCAATCGATACAGGTTGATAATTATATGGTTCACAATAAAATTATAATAATTTTAATATTAATACGTAGAAAATATTATACCTTCCTTTGCTCTTCTAGAATGGCCAAGTAGCTCTTCTTTATCGTACGAATACAGAAACACCGTACATGGTGCAGCTGTTCAGGACAGAAAAGTTTGCCTTTAGATTTGTTCCATATCTAAAACCATTAGCGAACAGTCGTCAAACAAAATGGTCTATCAGTTTTGATAAATGTTTCTGTGTAATCACAATAGTGATGAGGCTGAACCTATCTAACAATCAAAGAGATTCACGGGAAGTTTAATCTTGTTTTATGATGTCAAATGATCTTAAGCCGTAGGCGATATATTATTTTGCTGACGAGGCGGCTGTAGACTAAAGTGTACATAATAAGCACGAAAGGCATTCTAGATATGTCTTCAACTTACAAAAGCTTCCTTATAAGGGCGCCCTCATAAAAATATTCCAAACTTATCTCATTGTGCAAGCTTTGCTAATGTCCGGTACGTGACATATTTAGTGATTTGTTGTACTGAATAAGGAATTATTACTTAGTTATTCCTGATGTAAGGTACAGAGAACATTTCATCAGCTTCGTTTGCGCAAAACGGCGGCCGATCGAATAGATAGCTTATCGCATTTGCACTTTAGTTGGGGTTTGTAAAGTCACTATCTAATAGTCTTAATTTAAGGAGTGCCGGTCTGTAAGTCTTTTAAGGCTTAATCAGACGTCATTTTCAACCAACTTCCAAAAACAGGAATGGTTCTCAATTCTGCATTTTTTTTACATGTTTGTTACCTCTGACGTGCGTTATTTATAAACTGATTGAAAAAATATGTTAACATATAATATTTTTAAATTGGTCATATAGAAATTTCATTAGGTACGCATAATACATTACTTAGTAACAGATGTCCTCACAATGAGCGTGATAGTAAGTCTCAGCGGGGGCTGAATAGTGCTATACTTGATTACGATTTAAGTTTCACTGAAAAAAAAAAAACACATATATACGGTCGAATTGAGTAACCTCCTTTTTTGAAGTCGGTTAAAAATAGAATTCAATCGGGCTGCCGACTGACGAGAGGCTAACAATTCAACCTCTCTTGGCTCTTGAAATATAGGTTTTTTATGTATTATAAGGGCAAAAAGCAAACGGGCCGCCTTGTGGTCAGTGATCACCCCCGCCTATATATGGATATCTGCAATACTGGGGGCATAACGATACGCCAATGGTTATAACAGTTATAAGTTATACTTTTGAAAAATATTGAATACATATTGTAGCTATTCGGGAATACTGAGGTTCAAAGTTAAAGTTCTTAAACGGTGGTTAAATAAGGAAATGTATACATGTGACATTAACTCACGAGATTTTCAGAAAATGGAAATAGATTTATGAATATTATTCATTATTACGTTAAATAGTAATATATTTATAGATTATCAAATACAAATAAATAACATAGCACAAAAAAATGGGTCAATGTAGTTTTTTCTGGAACCCATATGCTGCAAGGTTTACGAGTCTTTTAAAGCTAATGATATAAACAAATTCCTATATTGTTTTAAATCTTTCACGCAAACCCAGGGGCAATAAAAAGTTATAACTATAATTAAAAATGTAACCAACATATAAGTACGTATCTATTACTATAAGCGATCGTATAAAAGGTCTCGGCTCTTGCCACACGTCAACAATATTTGCAATTGTTACGTACAGATTGATTCGTATATTTAATGAGCTATGCTATATGATCCATGCTGTTAAAACATTCAAGTATTTTTACACAACTTTCCAAGTGGCCAGCCGGTGGTGTCTAAAAGGGCAAGACCGAGAAAGAATAATACACAGTGACAATATTATAGTACAACTAAAAGTAGTAAAAGTATGTAAAAGCGTCTAAATGAGTCCATTTAGGCTAAAGATTTCAGAAAACCGAGGTGTGGATGAATTATTTTGACTCTTTACTGACACTTGATGCGGTTTGCTCGGAATAGATAGCTTTAAACGATTACGCTATAATTGTACTTTGTTTAGGTTAGATAGGTTATAAATGTTTTTTATTATTCTTTGATCTTTGCTACTCACGGGAATTGAAATTAACGGCTAATACTCGGATTAAATTACAAATTTGCAGCCAAAAGTTGTTATTTAATCAGAGATTCTCAGATAATTTGGTTGGTGCAATATGGCCTAAGTTTAATTCTCAAATAATAATCCCTACAAAACCTGTAAGATTGAAATCCAAAATACATACATAAACCACTTCAAAAATGCAAAAAATTAACCATTCAAAAGTGACAAAAGCTTAGTTATGGTGCTACAACAAAACTTTTATTTTTAGCTACGATTCGACCTGATTCAGCCCGTCTCAGATCGCAGCTAAAAATAAAAGGTCACTTTGCCGTAATTCGTTTAAAATATGTAAGAAAATATGAAGATACCACAGACATGGCAACCATTGATAATAGCAATATATATGGTGACAACATTAGCACCCATTATTTCTATTGTTCCTTCAAACCGAGACAGGCATTCGCGCGACGAAGCACAAAGGCTGAGTGGCACGGTGTCGAGAAATGGAACGATCAGATAAGCGGCTGTCGAGAGTCGCCTTTTCATTCGAACAATAAGTTAGCAGCTCACGTTTTCTTGGCGTCGTATCACACCATAGCGTAATATTAACAACATGTGAATGTTCTTCTTGAAGAAAATAACACTTTTAACACTGAACTGCCAGAAATGTATTGTTAGCACATTACACCAATTTGATATTATTTTATTTAAATTGTAATAAACAGTATGATCTTACAGAAAACTAATAAAAAAAAAAAACGATTCTAAAGTATCACTTATTTAAAAAATATATACTGTAGATCTAGTGTTTCACCACTATCTCACTTGATGGTCAGCGACGATGTGGTCGTGGATGTGATCATGCTAGACCTAGAATGTTTACGGGCTCTCAAAGATTGCTTGCTGCCCGAACCTATTGGTAGATATTATGTAACTTTAATTTTTGTTTCCAGTACATCCAGTAATTCGCAATGTAATAGCATATTTTTTCTGCAGCCATAGAGATTCTAGAAATATTCCAGACTCAAACTAAGTACAAACTTTATTTTATTTTAAAGTACTGGGAGTTTTTCTGTCAGATAGATGCAAAACTGCTGACACAGTTTAATATAAAGTATTGTATAATAGTAAAGTAATTGAAAATATAACAGGAATCATCAAACTGAGTTTTTTGCACTTTATATATTCTTAATTTTTAAGAGCGCTAACACATAAATATGTGCTTTAGATGCGGGATATTTTCGTTACTTACTTATCATCTCTCAATATTTAGCACTATAGCAAGCGTTCTGATCACAAGTTAATAATTGTGCTAAAATAGAAAGCAACCAAACGCTAAATATTTCATTCTTACAATGAACACTTTTGAATCACAAGGATAATAAAGGGGTTTTCAACAAGAAATTTGTTTTGCGATATAAAACTATATGACAATTTTGACATTTACTTTTTTAACATATCTATAGTACAAGCTTAGGTAACTGTTACAATGAATACAATTGATAAAAATTTACTATGAAAATGGTGAATGTATAAAAGTTACATTTCTTGGAATTCGGGATATTTTTGGCCAACATAATCGTCTTTCTGAGACTTATATTACAGATTATAGCGTTTAATAAAACGTAATAATGTACATTTCGTTTCATCGCTTGCTTTTATTAGTAATATTTATTAGATTAAGCGTTTCCAGGATTTTGCCAGTGGTGGTTAATAAAGAGAAAACAAATCGAGGCCCTCGATTTGTGACATCTGGGATTGATATTAATCAATCCCAATGAATAATACTAGCTTATTGTTATGTTGATTTTCTTTTGGTATCAACCGGCGATTGTGTGAGAGGCGGTCCACATGCGACTAGTTTCCTATATATTCCTATAATTCTTCATTTTGTATCATAAATGACCGGTGTGAAGTTAGCGGCCAAAAGTTAGCGGCCTTCGATAACCCGACCAAATGAAGAAGTCGCACATTAAAAAATATCTATTATAATATGTAAGCGAAAAGACGAAATAAAGAGAAGTGGGAGATGGAGTAAGATTCAAGGGTGAATCGTATGTTACTAAAAGAACGCCGGGCGTACAAGTGCGAAAAAGTCGTTAAATCTTTGGCCTCTCGGTGTTATCCTGCAGATTTGACCGTGTTAACGAAGAGGTATCAACTTGCGATAAGTACTGTTAGATAGCTCTTTTATTAAGCTTTAAAATATATATTGTAAAAATGAGTGCAGACATTTGCAAGAGTCCAAAAAGATTTTTATTTTATTAGCCGCTAGTTTGCCCACGAAGATTTGAACGTGTTATCGAAAAGGTATCAACTTGCGAGTAATACTGTTAGATAGCTTTTGTGATGTTCTTTCTAAGGTATATCATGAAAATTAGTGCAGACGTTCGCAAATGTCGTAAAAGTCCATTTCACTTAAAAAAAATAATTTTTTGCAGATTTGACCATGTTATCGAAAAGGTATCAACTTGCGAATGGTACCGTTAGATAGCCCTTGTAATAGGCTTTCAAAAACATATTGTGAAAATTAGTGCAGACGTTTGCAAGAGTCCAAAAATATTAATTTTTTATCAGCCGCTAGTTTGCCCACGAAGATTTGACCGTGTTATCGACAAGGTATCAACTTGCGAGTAATACTGTTAGATAGCTCTTGTGATGTTCTTTCTAAGGTATATCATGAAAATTAGTGCAGACGTTCGCAAAAGTCGTAAAAGTCCGTTTTACTTTAAAAAATTGAGATTTTTGCAGATTTGACCATGTTATCGAAAAGGTATCAACTTGCGAATGGTACCGTTAGATAGCTCTTGTAATAGGCTTTCAAAAACATATTGTGAAAATTAGTGCAGACGTTTGCAAGAGTCCAAAAATATTAATTTTTTATTAGCCGCTAGTTTGCCCACGAAGATTTGACCGTGTTATCGACAAGGTATCAACTTGCGAGTAATACTGTTAGATAGCTTTTATGATGTTCTTTCTAACATATATCGTGAAAATTAGTGCAGACGTTCGCAAAAGTCGTAAAAGTCCGTTTTACTTTAAAAAATTGAGATTTTTGCAGATTTGACCATGTTATCGAAAAGGTATCAACTTGCGAATGGTACCGTTAGACAGCTCTTGTAATAGGCTTTCAAAAACATATTGTGAAAATTAGTGCAGACGTTTGCAAGAGTCTAAAAATATTATTTTTTTATTAGCCGCTAGTTTGCCCACGAAGATTTGACCTTGTTATCGACAAGGTATCAACTTGCGAGTAATACTGTTAGATAGCTCTTGTGATGTTCTTTCTAAGGTATATCATGAAAATTAGTGCAGACGTTCGCAAAAGTCGAAAAAGTCCATTTTATTTAAAAAATTTAAGATTTTTGCAGATTTGACCATGTTATCGAAAAGGTATCAACTTGCGAATGGTACCGTTAGATAGCTCTTGTAATAGACTTTCAAAAACATATTGTGAAAATTAGTGCAGACGTTTGCAAGAGTCCAAAAATATTAATTTTTTATTAGCCGCTAGTTTGCCCACGAAGATTTGACCGTGTTATCGACAAGGTATCAACTTGCGAGTAATACTGTTAGATAGCTTTTGTGATGTTCTTTCTAAGGTATATCATGAAAATTAGTGCAGACGTTCGCAAAAGTCGTAAAAGTGCGGTTTACTTAAAAAAATTGAGATTTTTGCAAATTTGACCATGTTATCGAAAAGGTATCAACTTGCGAATGGTACCGTTAGATAGGTCTTGTAATAGGCTTTCAAAAACATATTGTGAAAATTAGTGCAGACGTTTGCAAGAGTCCAAAAATATTATTTTTTTATTAGCCGCTAGTTTGCCCACGAAGATTTGACCGTGTTATCGACAAGGTATCAACTTGCGAGTAATACTGTTAGATAGCTCTTGTGATATTTTTTCTAAGGTATATCATAAAAATTAGTGCAGACGTTCGCAAAAGTCGAAAAAGTCCATTTTATTTAAAAAAATTGAGATTTTTGCAGATTTGACCATGTTATCGAAAAGGTATCAACTTGCGAATGGTACCGTTAGATAGCTCTTGTAATAGGCTTTCAAAAACATATTGTGAAAATTAGTGCAGACGTTTGCAAGAGTCCAAAAATATTAATTTTTTATTAGCCGCTAGTTTGCCCACGAAGATTTGACCGTGTTATCGACAAGGTATCAACTTGCGAGTAATACTGTTTGATAGCTTTTATGATGTTCTTTCTAACATATATCGTGAAAATTAGTGCAGACGTTCGCAAAAGTCGTAAAAGTCCGCTTTACTTAAAAAATTTGAGATTTTTGCAGATTAGCACATGTTATCGAAAAGGTATCAACTTGCGAATGGTACCGTTAGATAGCTCTTGTAATAGGCTTTCAAAAACATATTGTGAAAATTAGTGCAGACGTTTGGAAGAGTCCAAAAATATTAATTTTTTATTGGCCGCTAGTTTGCCCACGAAGATTTGACCGTGTTATCGAAAAGGTATCAACTTGCGAGTGATATCATTAGATAGCTCTTGTCATGTTCTTTCTAGCGTATATCGTGAAAATTAGTGCAGACGTTCGCAAAAGTCGTAAAAGTCCGTTTTACTTTAAAAAATTGAGATTTTTGCAGATTTGACCATGTTATCGAAAAGGTATCAACTTGCGAATGGTACCGTTAGACAGCTCTTGTAATAGGCTTTCAAAAACATATTGTGAAAATTAGTGCAGACGTTTGCAAGAGTCCAAAAATATTATTTTTTTATTAGCCGCTAGTTTGCCCACGAAGATTTGACCTTGTTATCGACAAGGTATCAACTTGCGAGTAATACTGTTAGATAGCTCTTGTGATGTTCTTTCTAAGGTATATCATGAAAATTAGTGCAGACGTTCGCAAAAGTCGAAAAAGTCCATTTTATTTAAAAAATTTGAGATTTTTGCAGATTTGACCATGTTATCGAAAAGGTATCAACTTGCGAATGGTACCGTTAGATAGCTCTTGTAACAGGCTTTCAAAAACATATTGTGAAAATTAGTGCAGACGTTTGCAAGATTCCAAAAATATTAATTTTTTATCAGCCGCTAGTTTGCCCACGAAGATTTGACCATGTTATCGACAAGGTATCAACTTGCGAAGGATACCGTTAGATAGCTCTTTTCATGAACTTTTTAGCGTATATCATAAAAATTAGTGCAGACGTTCACAAATGTCATAAAAGTCCGTTTTACTTAAAAAAAATGAGGTTTTTTGCAGATTTGACCATGTTATCGAAAAGGTATCAACTTGCGAATGATACCGTTAGATAGCTCTTGTAAAAGGCTTTTAGAAACATATTGTAAAAATTAGTGCAGACGTTTGCAAGAGTCCAAAAATATTAATTGTTTATCAGCCGCTAGTTTGCCCATGAAGATTTGACCGTGTTATCGACAAGGTATCAACTTGCGAGTGATACCGTTAGATAGCTCTTGTCATGTACTTTCTAGCGTATATCGTGAAATTTAGTGCAGACGTTCGCAAAAGTCGAAAAAGTCCGTTTTACTAAAACAAATTAAGAGAACGTTTGCATGCATGCCGTGATACCTTCTCGATAACATGGTCGAATCTGCAAAAATCTCAATTTTTTAAAGTAAAACGGACTTTTTCGACTTTTGCGAACGTCTGCACTAATTTTCACGATATACGTTAGAACGTACATCACAAAAGCTATCTAACAGTATTACTCGCAAGTTGATACCTTGTCGGTAACACGGTCAAATCGTTGTGGGCAAACTAGCGGTTTTGTAAAAAAATAATATTTTTGGACTCTTGCAAACGTCTGCACTAATTTTCACAATATGTTTTTGAAAGCCTATTACAAGAGCTATCTAACAGTACCATTCGCAAGTTGATACCTTTTCGATAACATGGTCAAATCTGCAAAAATCTCAATTTTTTAAAGTAAAACGGACTTTTACGACTTTTGCGAACGTCTGCACTAATTTTCACGATAAACGTTAGAACGTACATCACAAAAGCTATCTAACAGTATTACTCGCAAGTTGATACCTTGTCGATAACACGGTCATATCTTCGTGGGCAAACTAGCGGCTAATAAAAAAATAATAGTTTTGGACTCTTGCAAACGTCTGCACTATTTTTCACAATATGTTTTTGAAAGCATTTTACAAGCGCTATCTAACGGTACCATTCGCAAGTTGATACCTTTTCGATAACATGGTCAAATCTGCAAAAAACCTCAAATTTTTTAAGTAAAACGGATTTTTGCGACATTTGCGAACGTCTGCACTAATTTTTATGATATATCGTAGAAAGAACATCAAAAAAGCTATCTAACAGTATTACTCGCAAGTTGATACCTTGTCGATAACACGGTCAAATCTTCGTGGGCAAACTAGCGGCTAATAAAAAATTAATATATTTGGACTCTTGCAAACGTCTGCACTAATTTTCACAATATGTTTTTGAAAGTCTATTACAAGAGCTATCTAACGGTACCATTCGCAAGTTGATACCTTTTCGATAACATGGTCAAATCTGCAAAAATCTTAAATTTTTTAAATAAAATGGACTTTTTCGACTTTTGCGAACGTCTGCACTAATTTTCATGATATACCTTAGAAAGAACATCAAAAAAGCTATCTAACAGTATTACTCGCAAGTTGATACCTTGTCGATAACACGGTCAAATCTTCGTGGGCAAACTAGCGGCTAATAAAAAATTAATATATTTGGACTCTTGCAAACGTCTGCACTAATTTTCACAATATGTTTTTGAAAGTCTATTACAAGAGCTATCTAACGGTACCATTCGCAAGTTGATACCTTTTCGATAACATGGTCAAATCTGCAAAAATCTCAATTTTTTAAAGTAAAACGGACTTTTACGACTTTTGCGAACGTCTGCACTAATTTTCACGATAAACGTTAGAACGTACATCACAAAAGCTATCTAACAGTATTACTCGCAAGTTGATACCTTGTCGATAACACGGTCATAACTTCGTGGGCAAACTAGCGGCTAATAAAAAAATAATAGTTTTGGACTCTTGCAAACGTCTGCACTATTTTTCACAATATGTTTTTGAAAGCATTTTACAAGCGCTATCTAACGGTACCATTCGCAAGTTGATACCTTTTCGATAACATGGTCAAATCTGCAAAAAACCTCAAATTTTTTAAGTAAAACGGATTTTTGCGACATTTGCGAACGTCTGCACTAATTTTTATGATATATCGTAGAAAGAACATCAAAAAAGCTATCTAACAGTATTACTCGCAAGTTGATACCTTGTCGATAACAAGGTCAAATCTTCGTGGGCAAACTAGCGGCTAATAAAAAAATAATATTTTTAGACTCTTGCAAACGTCTGCACTAATTTTCACAATATGTTTTTGAAAGCCTATTACAAGAGCTGTCTAACGGTACCATTCGCAAGTTGATACCTTTTCGATAACATGGTCAAATCTGCAAAAATCTCAATTTTTTAAATAAAATGGACTTTTTCGACTTTTGCGAACGTCTGCACTAATTTTCATGATATACCTTAGAAAGAACATCACAAGAGCTATCTAACAGTATTGCTCGCAAGTTGATACCTTGTCGATAACAAGGTCAAATCTTCGTGGGCAAACTAGCGGCTAATAAAAAAATAATATTTTTAGACTCTTGCAAACGTCTGCACTAATTTTCACAATATGTTTTTGAAAGCCTATTACAAGAGCTGTCTAACGGTACCATTCGCAAGTTGATACCTTTTCGATAACATGGTCAAATCTGCAAAAATCTCAATTTTTTAAAGTAAAACGGACTTTTACGACTTTTGCGAACGTCTGCACTAATTTTCACGATATACGCTAGAAAGAACATGACAAGAGCTATCTAATGATATCACTCGCAAGTTGATACCTTTTCGATAACACGGTCAAATCTTCGTGGGCAAACTAGCGGCCAATAAATAATTAATATTTTTGGACTCTTCCAAACGTCTGCACTAATTTTCACAATATGTTTTTGAAAGCCTATTACAAGAGCTATCTAACGGTACCATTCGCAAGTTGATACCTTTTCGATAACATGTGCTAATCTGCAAAAATCTCAAATTTTTTAAGTAAAGCGGACTTTTACGACTTTTGCGAACGTCTGCACTAATTTTCACGATATATGTTAGAAAGAACATCATAAAAGCTATCAAACAGTATTACTCGCAAGTTGATACCTTGTCGATAACACGGTCAAATCTTCGTGGGCAAACTAGCGGCTAATAAAAAATTAATATTTTTGGACTCTTGCAAACGTCTGCACTAATTTTCACAATATGTTTTTGAAAGCCTATTACAAGAGCTATCTAACGGTACCATTCGCAAGTTGATACCTTTTCGATAACATGGTCAAATCTGCAAAAATCTCAATTTTTTTAAATAAAATGGACTTTTTCGACTTTTGCGAACGTCTGCACTAATTTTTATGATATACCTTAGAAAAAATATCACAAGAGCTATCTAACAGTATTACTCGCAAGTTGATACCTTGTCGATAACACGGTCAAATCTTCGTGGGCAAACTAGCGGCTAATAAAAAAATAATATTTTTGGACTCTTGCAAACGTCTGCACTAATTTTCACAATATGTTTTTGAAAGCCTATTACAAGACCTATCTAACGGTACCATTCGCAAGTTGATACCTTTTCGATAACATGGTCAAATTTGCAAAAATCTCAATTTTTTTAAGTAAACCGCACTTTTACGACTTTTGCGAACGTCTGCACTAATTTTCATGATATACCTTAGAAAGAACATCACAAAAGCTATCTAACAGTATTACTCGCAAGTTGATACCTTGTCGATAACACGGTCAAATCTTCGTGGGCAAACTAGCGGCTAATAAAAAATTAATATTTTTGGACTCTTGCAAACGTCTGCACTAATTTTCACAATATGTTTTTGAAAGTCTATTACAAGAGCTATCTAACGGTACCATTCGCAAGTTGATACCTTTTCGATAACATGGTCAAATCTGCAAAAATCTTAAATTTTTTAAATAAAATGGACTTTTTCGACTTTTGCGAACGTCTGCACTAATTTTCATGATATACCTTAGAAAGAACATCACAAGAGCTATCTAACAGTATTACTCGCAAGTTGATACCTTGTCGATAACAAGGTCAAATCTTCGTGGGCAAACTAGCGGCTAATAAAAAAATAATATTTTTAGACTCTTGCAAACGTCTGCACTAATTTTCACAATATGTTTTTGAAAGCCTATTACAAGAGCTGTCTAACGGTACCATTCGCAAGTTGATACCTTTTCGATAACATGGTCAAATCTGCAAAAATCTCAATTTTTTAAAGTAAAACGGACTTTTACGACTTTTGCGAACGTCTGCACTAATTTTCACGATAAACGTTAGAACGTACATCACAAAAGCTATCTAACAGTATTACTCGCAAGTTGATACCTTGTCGATAACACGGTCAAATCTTCGTGGGCAAACTAGCGGCCAATAAAAAATTAATATTTTAGGACTCTTGCAAACGTCTGCACTAATTTTCACAATATGTTTTTGAAAGCCTATTACAAGAGCTATCTAACGGTACCATTCGCAAGTTGATACCTTTTCGATAACATGAGCAAATCTGCAAAAATTTATTTTTTTTAAGTAAAATGGACTTTTACGACATTTGCGAACGTCTGCACTAATTTTCATGATATACCTTAGAAAGAACATCACAAAAGCTATCTAACAGTATTACTCGCAAGTTGATACCTTTTCGATAACACGTTCAAATCTTCGTGGGCAAACTAGCGGCTAATAAAAAATTAATATTTTTGGACTCTTGCAAACGTCTGCACTAATTTTCACAATATGTTTTTGAAAGCCTATTACAAGAGCTATCTAACGGTACCATTCGCAAGTTGATACCTTTTCGATAACATGGTCAAATCTGCAAAAATCTTAAATTTTTTAAATAAAATGGACTTTTTCGACTTTTGCGAACGTCTGCACTAATTTTCATGATATACCTTAGAAAGGACATCACAAGAGCTATCTAACAGTATTGCTCGCAAGTTGATACCTTGTCGATAACAAGGTCAAATCTTCGTGGGCAAACTAGCGGCTAATAAAAAAATAATATTTTTAGACTCTTGCAAACGTCTGCACTAATTTTCACAATATGTTTTTGAAAGCCTATTACAAGAGCTGTCTAACGGTACCATTCGCAAGTTGATACCTTTTCGATAACATGGTCAAATCTGCAAAAATCTCAATTTTTTAAAGTAAAACGGACTTTTACGACTTTTGCGAACGTCTGCACTAATTTTCACGATATACGTTAGAACGTACATCACAAAAGCTATCTAACAGTATTACTCGCAAGTTGATACCTTGTCGATAACACGGTCAAATCTTCGTGGGCAAACTAGCGGCTAATAAAAAAATAATATTTTTGGACTCTTGCAAACGTCTGCACTAATTTTCACAATATGTTTTTGAAAGCCTATTACAAGAGCTATCTAACGGTACCTTTCGCAAGTTGATATTTTTTCGATAACACGGTCAAATCTGCAGGATAACACCGAGAGGCCAAAGATCTAACGACTTTTTCGCACTTGTACGCCCGGCGTTCTTTTAGTAACATACGATTCACCCTTGAATCTTACTCCATCTCCCACTTCTCTTTATTTCGTCTTTTCGCTTACATATTATAATAGATATTTTTTAAAGTGCGACTTCTTCATTTGGTCGGGTTATCGAAGGCCGCTAACTTTTGGCCGCTAACTTCACACCGGTTCATAAATGGACGACAACATGACGTGTTGCTGACGTCATCACTGTGCTTACTGGAGTGGAGTGCTTAGATCCTCATGAATAATTCCTCAGTTTCTCATTAGTATCCAGTACATGATGTATTTGTAGGTTTTTGGAGCAAGCTGTAGGTAGGTCCATTTTTATTCATAGATAAAATAGAAGTTAGTAATTTCATAAAGCAAATATGTACTTGAATAAGCAGTGTCAATAAAGCGTATTTTCCCTTTTTCAGTTTCCATACGGAGAAATGCACCGAATTAATTTTTTTAAATATGAAAATTACTTCTTTATAAGTAATTTAGTACGAGGCGAACCGCGAACGCGTCCGGGAGCGCTATGTACCTACTCTCAATGAAAAAGACCACCGAATGTGGTCAAAATAATATAAAAATAACCAAAGAAGTCATTTCTTTTTAATTTAAAGTGTAGCAACTGAACCCGTATTTTCCAAACTTCTGCGAAAAGCTTCATAACGTAATCTCACTGCTACTTGGTAGCGAGCTTGGGCCCAGTATCACTTATGGTCCACTTGCACAAACCAATGGGTAAGAAATCGCAAAGCTCTTTGCAGATGGCGCTGTGGACGATAAATACTAAACACCTTACGTGGTTATAAATCTACACAAATAGATTTCCTCGTTCTATTTTACTTGAAACAATAAGATGATCATCAGTGTAGTCGATGTCAATTAAAATTATATCTCTACTGATTATGATCAGTAGAGATATAATTTTACCTGACATTTGACTGAACTGGCTTTGACTTTTTTTTAAACTGATATGTCAGTAAAAAAAAAGTCTAAACCAGTTGAGTAAAAAGTAAGAGTTAGCACACATTTTTGTTATTCACTTTAAAAAAATACAGTTCAAATTTTTAAAATTCATTTTAAAATTTTTTTTGTAAAACCGCTCTTAAATTGTATAATATAAACAGTATAATAATTTAATAAGAAAACTATTGTAAAGTATTTACCTTTCACTTATTTAAAAAATATATACTGTAGATCTAGCGTTTGACCACTAACTCACTTGATGGTCAGTGACGATGTGGTGTGGATGTGATCACGATAGACCTAGAATGTTTACGGGCTCGAAGTATAAATACAGTTCAATAATTGAGAACCTCTTCCTTTTGTAAAGTCGGTTGATAAGATTTTCCATTCTGTCTTACTGTTTGTTAAAGGATGAAATGATTTCTAGTGATTTTTCAATGATTATACATTAAAATTAAACTTAAGACTTATTTCCTTGTACCCTTATCACTCGCATATTGTGAGTAAATATGACTTAATGGAGTCGACAATCACAAACGAAACCGTAATGAAACAAGAACGTTAAATGGGGAAATATATTAATTCAACGATTAATAATTTGAATATTTATATAATTCCTGTTCCTGATATAAAATCAGTATGCAGGCGTTGTTTGACAAGGTTGTTCATGAAATACTGTATTATTATAAACTATTTCTGTTACGAGGCCGGCACTTCTACTCGACGCATAATATTGACCATTGTACATTTTAGAAAAGTTAGTTCCATGAAATCAATTGTTCTCGGATGGGTCACCTCAGCTGTAGGTATAATTTTATATGATTAGATTACTTGCCATTGTAATATAGGAATATAGTATTCAGCCTTTTCCTGCGATCTTCATCAGGTCTAAGAGTTTTATGGTTAATTGCATTAACATCATGCTAGGCGGAACTTGCGTGTTCTCTGACTATGGGTCTTGTGAGCAGACAGAGTCGCACAGCGAGCTATGGAGAGGGCCATGCTCAGGGTTTCTTTACGCGATCGAATTAGAAATGAGGAGGTCTAAAGTCGAAAGTAGAAGAACGAAAGTCACCTACATAGCCCACTTTTGTTTTTCTACAGATTTCTCCATTTGTAATAGTCTATTCTTCTAATTTGTAAATAATTATATAATATTTCCAAATTGTCTATCTTGTTTGTTGTTTTTAAACCAATTCTACCTTTTTTGAGATTTGAACAGTTATATGAATATAACTATAACAAAAAGGGTCGTGCAATATACGTAACCACATTATTTAATTTTAATGCAAAATTCATTTCGGACGGCTTTATTTCTTGACATTTTTGTAGTCATGCGCCATTCAGTGGGAGCTGGTTTTACTAGATCAAGGTAATCCACGGTACTTACTTGCTTTAGGTACACTTACACAGGCTAAAAGGCTAGTTACACTAGTATTATTTCAATTGTTTCCACGAGCAACCTTACCGGTTTCCGATCACAGCTTACAAAGTAGGTACCTACTTAGTCGGCTTTAGGCGATCACTAAAATCGGGATTAGACATTTCTAAAATACCATTGTCACTCAACTTTGAGGAATATTGACTTATTTTATTTATTTTTACTATATAGATCTATGTATATTGAGACTGTCGATCGATTCTAGCACATTTTGACTAAATCGTATTTAATCTTTTTAATTATTTTTAAAGGTGTTGACAACCTGGAAAAAATAATTATAACTGGTCAAGTTGAAAGCTTTTGCTGGGCCTTTTGGCCTAGAGGGTGAAGTCCAAATCGATGGTCTGACAAGGTGAAGCGACAGTTGGAGATGCCAGTCAACGTAGCAGAATGTAGTATCAGAAGCAAAAGATCGGACCAAGTGAAGAGTCTCAGCAAAATCAATCGCACTTCATGCGAAACGTCATGATTCCCAATAGTGAGGGAACAAATGAGGTAGAGGAATACTTCAATATTTATATAAGATATAAATATTTAAGAATTATTATAATTAATTTGCGCCGTGGTGGTACCGGCCTAGAATAGTACTCCCCCATTTCTTCCGCGGGTGCCGTAAGAGTCGGCTAAGGGACCACGTACCAGAAGGTGGGCAGCAGCGCCTTCTGAGCATCGGAAATCATACTGCGCTCGCCAACCCGCCTGCCAAGCGTGGCGAGTATTGGCAATTCCCCCCAATTGGGGGAGGCATTTGTCCAACAGTGGACACCTAATGGCTGAGATGAATGAATGAAAAAATAATTAATTTGTATATTTTATTTATTTCTTGTAATTTGAATAAGGTTTATTTTGACTCTAATTTGATACTTAATGACAATGTTTGCAATAGCTTGAATAAACCCCTTGTAGTTTAGAAAAACTTCTTGTTTTGTACCAAAAAATATAAAAGTATAACTGAGTTGTTCGGACCACGGAAGCGATGAATCAAAAATGCCAATACCGGTCATCATCCAATTAGTTGTACCAGTCCGATGACAACACAGTCATATGTACATGTACGCGCATGATATATTCTTGATGATATACTAATTATGGAGAAGACATATCAACAGCTCAAAAGAAATGTTCCGTTGCAAATAAACTTTTGATTATAATGTGAAAAGTTTATGTTTCAATTAGATATAAAAAACAGCGAATTTTGACAAAGGCACATATTACATTCTGAAATCATTTAAACGAAATAACAGATGATTCAGGAATGTAAGCGAGCCTTTATTTGTTTCAGTTTAATGTTTCCATAACCTTACATTTCAGCAAGTGTTAATTTTGACAGAGATTTTCAGGTTTTTCAAAATGCCAGGTCCTAGAACACATTGTTAGGTGCTTTGTGTCGCTTCAATCTTACTAATAGCTACCCAGACGGGCAATAGAAAGCAGTTTATTACTGCAAGTTGTGTATTCCTCTTCTGCGTAAGCTCAAGGCGTTTGATTCACTCAGGGAACGGATGGATTTCCATTCATAAGATCTTTAACGCGGTAACAGTAGTCAAAAGTAATTATTTGAAAAATACCTATATTTGTCGATTGAATCTTAAGCAAAGTGCCGAATAATAATGAATAGCAAATACTGTTGAGATTGCTTGAAATCGATTTGACTATTTTGCGACTTGAACTGTTCTTATTTTTCGATTTCTGATAAATACAAAACCAATCTAAGAAAATTGTCAAATTCGAGAAAACGGTTCAGCGGTGGGAGCGTTAGCTGTCAAACAGACGGACGCTGGTTCGATCACCATCAACGGCTTGAGCTTTCGATGAAGGTTCGTTATCAAATTTCCAGCATGGTGGAAAGGTACTTTCGAGTCCCCGCCTGGTTAGCTAACACCCTCAAGTTTGAAAATCTGTCACCAAACAGATAGAGTGTTCGAGAGTACGAGAAATTTAATATGGAGATGGCTTTTACCCTGGATTAACACATAGACTTATTTTCATCATCACCATTATGACCATTTTTCATCACCACGTGGCTAAAACCGCGGGGCGTAGCTAGTAGATTATAAAAACGTACCTATATTCTATGTGATATTGTGAAGGCGGTATTAACTTATTGACAGATATCGAGCCGGCAGCATTTAATTTGTAATCAGGAAGTGAAGTTTTTGCTTTCAATGTTTTGTACTCACTCAATGTTATTAAAGTCATGTTGGTTATATTATTTCAAACAACATAGTGCGACATATTTGGTTGAATTATTTTATATCAGGAAGTTTGTAAAGAACTCTATAGTGGTTTTATTAATTACGGTGTGAATTGTTGCATATTTACACATCATATTTTACGGTTGTAAAAATTTAATCTGGCGGATATATTTTATACAAAAACAAAACACTGTAATGCTCATTAGAATACTATAGCTAATGTATTATCAGTTGAGGAAATTAAAGCGGTTGCAGGCCTTTAAGGGATGTCATTCTTTCAACCTGTAACTAGCTTGGCAATGCTAAATATGCTAATAATCTCTAACTAAAACTCTGACGATGATAACGGGCGATTTGCAGCGATGATAGCTCAGCGGTGGGAGCGTCGGCTGTAAACCTGACGCACGCTGGTTCGACACCAACCGCTTGAGCTTCGGGTAAAGTTAACACCGCTATCAAATTCCCAGCATTGTGGTAAGATAATTTTCAGTACCCGCCTGGCTAGATACCACCTTCAAGTTTGAAATAATAATACATCACATTAAGCTGCATAATCCTCTATTATATCAACATACTGTAGAGTTCACCTTGTAATTAAACATGAGGGCTAAAGAAAAGTATCATTGCAGAGGAATGCACGACGCAAAACTGCGTCAAAAACGTTCAATAAACTGCTAAAATTCAATTTTTACATTAAATAAGTTCATAATACTTTGTATATTAACTTAAATAAATAAGAGCAGATACAATGGTATTGAAATTTAAAAATAACTAATATTCGGACTGTAAAAAGAAATACATAAACTATCGCGCATTGAACACCTTTCTCAATCAGACCTTTCAACTACCCTCCGGTAGTTGAATCCCGATTGGGCTTGCGAACCTGTGACACATTTCTTGCTTTCTTGATCAGACTCAGAAAAAATAGGTTTAAATTTTTTATTAGGTACTTAGCATCCGTTCATCGGTAGTGTCGTTTATTCTAACCGCGATTGCAAGCACTAGCGTCCGAACGAAATAAAGATTTATAGACGCGCCGCCGCGAGAAAGTGGACGCGATATTAGAATTATAGCTGAGGTATTTTTGCCACCAGTTGTTGCAATAATATTATTAAATAAATTGAAAATGAATAACTTACCAATAGCACCATAAATTAAATACAACTGTACGAAACTATGTAGCTCTCAGGTAGACATAATTGGTTGTGATTAGATTATTTATTTACCAAAGCTAAGCAATTTGTCACAGCAAATAGTAGGCAGTAGAATCACTCATGATTTCATATTAAATAAATAGTCTGATGTAAATCTATTGGCGGAATTTATATAAGTAATAAAAGAGTATACGAGCGATTTATATGTTTATGCCATGTAATTACTCGCACCTACTTGCTTTATTATATTTATGTTGGTACCTGGACTGGACAGGATTGACCGATTAGCATGCTGTGTGAAAGTGCTTGCAAGTGGGCAGCATAATGTAAAGTACTTTACCACTATGCTGCAGATTTGATAACAATGCTATGTTTATTAGTTTTTAAATTGACGTATTTCAGTGATACACGAATTAACATTATTGTCGGGATATTTACCATGTATTTATATGCTCGATATTTCGGCACAATTGCATACGTTATGTTCACGAGTACAGTGAAGCATAACTTGAGTTATAATGTATTTCAAGATTAAAATCGATTTTTGAATAACTTTTGTAACAGTGAAAGTAGTAACACCATTAAACGCAATAAGCTTTGAAGAAACAGGGTAGACAGATTTATTTGCTTTTAAAGAACACCTACCCGCAGAAAATTCAGTTTACTCGTGAACATGGCTCATGCAAATTTGTTGAAATATTGAGCAAATAAAACAAATAAAATCCTAATGATAATGTTAAATCTTGTATTGTTTCGTATACCAAATCCAGTATCCAGCGATCGTTCAATTTCTAAAATACATTAATAAATATTGATACATTCTCAAAATAGTTTAATGGATAATCAAAATTTTCTAGACACAATCGTGTCTCATGTATTTATATTATATCTTTTTTGCACTTGTATGGTAGTTAAACAAGATATCCTTACAAGTTATCAAATGTGTACCGAACCCACTCTGAAAACGGTTATAATCTTCGTTATATAGAATATTAAAATATATAAGAATTGAAGTACTGTTGCAGAATAAACAAAAATTTACCACGAAATGGAACCGACTTCAACACTCAAAAATGTTAAATAACTTGTCGAAGTCGAAGTCATACCACATTTCTTTTTTTTAATGTACTTATTATATTGTTCGATGTACACAATATATATATATATATATATATATATATATATATATATATATATATATATATATAATATATATATATATATATATATATATATATATATATATATATATATATATTATTAGAATTATCCGGTTATAAATTAATTAATTATTAAAATAATTTTAATAACAGTTATTCTGATAATACAAGATTATTTATAAACTTGCGGTTTATACAAATATCCCATGACATGTCTACGCATACCTATATACACAGGCATACATTTACTGTTCCATTAGCACACACACAGTTACAAAACACTTACAAGAATAAGAAGACAAAGTGAAATAAAAAAAATATATACAGGTAATCTGGCGAAATGTATGGAAACAATTTAAAATATATTTAATATTAAATGGTATATTATGTTCGTGCGCCACAGTACCCAAAAGAATCCCGGCCCAGCATATTGCTTAACTATATCAAAAACAATGCCGTTATAGACACTGGTATTATGCCGAGAATCGAGAGAATAGCCTGTGGACCCTGTAATGATATAAAGCATTGAGTATAGTATAAAATTGCACATAAACCCCTCTGGAGATGATAAAATCGTCAAAGTAGCTCTTCTGTATCTGTTTGCTCTATGTAGTGCATAGTAGTTTTACTTATTTTTAATTGACTGCCGGACGGACACGGCGACTAACTAAATTATAACATTTATAGTTCATCTAACTGGGTTACCATGATGCTAATGCGCTAGATAGTTGTACTTACAAGAATGCGATACTAATTATACACTAGATGTTATTATTGTTACTGCCCAAGGACCTTGTAGTACATTTATATGAAGTACTATGTGCGCCCCGCGTTCTTACCCGCGTTTTTGTTGAAATTTTACGGGATAAAAAGTAGCCTATATATTATTCCAGGGTATAAGCTGGTGGTGGTTGGTACATTCAAATCAGATAAGCCGGCGGCGACGGAAGACCGTAGAATAAGCACAGAGATGCAATATTTTTAAACAACGACTGAAGATACACTTAATTTGACTGTAGCTTAATCAATGAAACTGCATTTCAAAACCGTTACACAGATAATCTATCATTCCAAATTTGATGCAAGTCCGTTCAGCGTGAAAGAGTAACAAATACCCATACCTCCATATATACCTTCGCGTTGAAAATATTGATAGGTTATTAAGGTTTTTTGTTAGGTAGGTTATATAGTTAGATACACTCTTCCGCTGCGGAAATAAAAGGTTTCTCGGAAGGCTATTATTTAAAATGTACATATGTACAATGTACGAATCGGCGAACAAATTTGAATCTTTTATTGTTTTCTTATGTTTGTTCGATTATTGGCACTGTCATTGTTTAATATAGACATGAACTATGTTCATATTTAATCATAAGTTATCATTCATCATCATCATCATCTCAGCCATAGGACGTCCACTGCTGGACATATCCGCGCCCGTTGATTTCCACAAGGACCGGATGGAAGCGGCCCGCATCCAGTCCTTACCTACGATCTTAGTCAGGTCGTCTGTCCTTGTCGGTGGCCGTCCTATGATGCGCTTGTCAATCCGTGGTCTCCATTCGAGAACCTTGCCACCCCAACCATCGGTTTTTCGTTTTTGTTACGTTTTTTTTTGTTTTTTATACTATACAGTTTAGCGTTTGAGCACTATCTCACTTGATGGTCAGTTACGATGTGGTCCAAGATGTAATCAGGCTAGACCTAGAATACTAGGACTGCTGCCTGAACACACTATGTGTTTAGGGACTTAAGGAAACTTAAGGGTGGTAGCTAGCCAGGTACGGTAACGGTGTTACCTTCACCGGAAGCTCAAGCTGTTCTTGGGCATCGAACCAGTATCCGTCAGTTTGACAGCCGACGCTCCTCCCGCTGAGCTATCATCGCGTCAAAAGTGCCATGCCTATTAGTATATAGTTACACGTTAAGAGTAATAATAAATAACATTAGGTAAATGAAACGTAAAATTATATGTGCAATTAGATTTTAAAAAACTATTTTTATCATTAGAAAACAATTGACAACGAGTATAAAACAGGTTGGTATTAAGGTCAAGCTCCGGAAGCAGAAACAATTGTGTGGTATTCATAATCTTAATAAGATAGTATAGCAGTGGCAGACAACCTAGTGGAAGCTGGCTCGATCCTCACCAAAAGCTTCAGCTTCCATTGTAGGCAACACCGTTATCAAATTCCCAGCATGGTGGTAAGGTACTTTTCAAGTACCACCCTGGCTAGCTGTTTCTATTTCTATTAGGTGTATTCAGATAGCAGTCCTTCAAAACCTGTAAACATTGTAGCTCTAGAGTGATTATACCTTCAACCACAATACATTTTCCCTGAACCTCAAGTGAGATAGTGGTCAAATGCTAATTCTGTAAGGTATAAAAATATTCATGTTTCATCTGCTGTTGGGCCTGAATGAAATTTAGCACAAAGATAAATTATAGTATGATAGAACATAGGCTTTTTATCCTCAAAAAATGTACGAATCCCGAGGGATAACTTATAGGTAACGAGAAAACCGTAAAAAATGGTTTAGGCATCTTCGAGTAATCGGGGAATATATATAAAATATATATGATGAAACTGCTGCTATTTTGAAGTCGGTTAAAAAACCTTAACTCGAAAAATGCCTGCATTCTTTTACTGACATGATAAATAATGGCGCAGGTAAGAATCAAATTGAAATGTTAATATCAGGGGCATAATATATATGCCACATGAAACGAGCCGGAGTTCTCTATATACCTTTTACGGCAAGTGACGAATGGCAGGAGCAAAATTATTTTAAGTGGTACACAAACCTGTAAGGGAAACAATAAGGTATACATATTTATTGTATTGTATTATAGACCATATGAGACACCATGATGTTGCAACGAACACAATATAGTTTCCTCGTAGTGCTGTCGGAACTAAAAAATATTGTACACATGGAAATTCGACTCAAAATACCAAACTTTAAGATTGGTCCCATAAAAATCATAAAAATCGGTTAAAATATAGATTTCTGTCTATTTCTAAGAAAATGAGACAGAGTGAGATGATGCAGACAGACAGAGAGAGATGCACCTAGTATTTTATCACAGATATTTAGAAGTCACAGTAACATTAATCACAGATATTGGATTTTGCCTAGTAACCCAAGACTATTTGTAATTAGTATGTTAAATATATTTCTGAATTCGAATTTCTTAAAGAAGAGTTACGCAGAATTAGATTAAGTTTTTCCTGCTATATCCCAATATTTATGTCACTTTAACTCTGCATGACTATGTGCCTTCAGGCTTCTAAGAGTCGCACAACAAGCTATGGCGAGGGCTATGCTCGGGGTTTCTCTGCGCCATCGAATCAGAAATGTGGAGATCTGTAGAAGAACGAAAGTCACCGATATAGTCCAGCGGATTAGCAAGTTGAAACGGCAGTGGGCAGGGCAGAAGAACTGATGGCCGTTGGGGTTGAAAAGTTCTTGAACGGAGACGTACTGGCAAGCGTAGCATAGGACAACCACCGACCAGGTGGACAGACGACCTAACTAAGATTGCAGGCAAGGGCTGGATGCGGGCCGCTTACAACTGGTACCTTGGATTAACACATAGGCTTATTTTTATCATCACCACGCGGGTAAAACCTCGGGGACCAGCTATTTATAAATAAATCATTTTTTTCTCCTTCTGGCTGTCAAATGTGTCAAGTGAGGTGGAGGTTATCAGCTAGCCAGTGGTAGTGATTCTCTTGTTGATAATGGCAGTTAAAATACCTAACTAAATGAACATCAGATAATAATGATAAGTTCTTATATCATTAAGATACGAGTCCAAAGTAGTATGACACTTATCAATAAAACCACTAAAATTGAATCTTTTTATTAAAATCAGGTAGAATAAGTCGCCACTTCCACTAAAATTGAATCTTTTTATTAAAATCAGGTAGAATAAGTCGCCACTTATTTGGTGCCGACTAAAATTACCCAAAATTGGCCTGTAATTGAACAGAAATCGCCTAATATTAGAGCTAGCTTTGTAGGGAGTTATACAAATTTGAATTTTAAGATTTCAATACGTGCTATTTCATTTTAATTATTTTTTTGTGAATTTTAGGTAGTTCGAGTATTTAATAGGATTAGGACCATTATTTTTTGTAGTCATTATTTTTTTAGGTGTAGCGTTTGATTACTGTCTCATTCCATGATCAGAGACGATGTGGTCGTGGGTGGAATCACGGTAAACCTAGAATATTGGCTGGCTCTGAGCTGGCTGAACACACTGTGTACTTGGGGCCATTTTTTTAAACTTCAGGGTAGTAGGTACCCTTGAAAGTAGTTACATGAATATAATCAACACCAAGGGTACAATCTATTAAAAAATAAAACGATAATTATGATGTTTATTTAAGTTACGTTATAAGTTAAATAATTATAATAAACGCATTACACTCACCCCGCACATTAGGAGTCCCCGTGTCGCGAGAGGCATGTACACATACAAACACATTACACAAACATCCAAGACCCGAGAACAAATATATTGCCCATTACAGAAATTTTTCCCCCGGCCGGGATTTGAACCCAGGGCCCCAGATGTGAAATCAGTGTCACAGAGCACAGTAATGGCTTTTACTAGACATTCCAAAACTGCTTTTGAAATAAGGAAATTTATAGACATTGATACCAATACTATTTCTCTTACGTTCCGGTTATAGGCTGACTCCATTATTAAATTTCTTGCATCAGAGTTAACTACAAGGTCTGTAAACAAACACTGTACATTTATGTCGCTATGACCAGTTACCTAAACGGTAACTGGTACAACAAAATACTCCACTCTGAAAATATATTATGGCTATTAAAGGTGCATCAAAAAGATTAGCTTCTATTCTTGTCAAAGAAATGTCACGTTAATAGTATACAAAAAAGTACCAAGGATATGAGTTTTATTAAATGTTAAGGCGACATTTCTGCTTGATCGGCTGATTTGTATTTTTAATGAATTTTATTAGCTAATTCAATAGAAATCCTAATGCATCCTAAAGCCGATCGTCCACCGCCAACTATAATAAGTTAGCTTAGCTTAGTTAGTTAAGTTAGTTGAGCCAGTTTTTCATACAAATGCGTCCATCGCAAACTATGACATGCCAACTTTATAAGCTACGTAAAATAGGCCAACTAAGTCAAACTAACATAGTTGTATAGACCGATCCGAAACTCCGTAAACTAAAACTAGCACCTCGCACCCCCTAACCTTTCCCCCTCGCTGGCGCCTTTCGCAACTGCTGATTCAGCGATGATTGAATGAGGGTTAAACGTGCTTGCTTATCAAGTATCTGTTTTTTGTTTTTTTTTAATGAAATATGAGCAATAATTTATCTTCTTTTCCTATGAAATAAATTCTCCTCTGAACTCTCGTGGTAGCTCTTCTCTTCTTTTATCGCGCTCAATTAACTTAACATTCAGCACACATTGACCATCACTAAGTATTTCTAAGGTTAGCTTAGTTTGGTTCATTGAGCTTAGTTTTCGCTTAGTTTAGTTAGCGTTGGACGATCCACTGTAGTGTATTTTATATAATAAAGTATTATTTCATAAATTCTTTCGTTTTGTAACCGATTACAAAAATTCATTCAAGAGGGTATACTTTATAGAGCTAGAGATAGAGCTTTATCTCATACACATTTCATTTAAATCGGTCAAGCGTATTTCTTTATTTTCAAGAAAATTGAATATATTCCACGGGTAAGTAGTGAAATCTCTGCATAGTTTAAACAGCTTAATTCATACTTCGACCTCGGTCATTTCTTTTATCTCATGAAATATATACCGAGAATTGCTGTGTGTTTGGTAAAAATGTCGTTTTGTTCAATAATTATCACTATTAATACATTATATTGGATATCACGTTAAGCAGTACATATATAATGTATATTTCTAATATCATTAGAATAAATATCAGGTATATTAATATTACTCATAATATTAATACAGTAGAGTCTCATTAATTCGGCACCCTCACCCCTCCCTACACTCGTTCCGCGCTCGCGCACCAGCATCAGTATCGCCTCAAAACTTATCACAATAGCATTTTTATCTGTTACCTTCAAGTGAAAATAGTTGTAGCTAATGAATGTCGAGCAAATAGCAACATAGGACTATCTTCATAATATATACGGGTGCCGTGGCGGAGTGTTTAGTGTCAGTGACATGACTTCTGTGTCTCCGGGACCCTGGGCTCGAATCCAGGCAGGGGCAAACATTTGTACGATGAGTGTAGATGTTTGTCCCGGGTCTTGGGTGTTTGTGTGCTGTGTATTGGTGTTGTTTGTCTATGTCCATTCCTCCCGCGACACAGGGTACCCTAGTGCGGAAGTCTGAGTGTGACAAAAAAAAAATAGTACTATGTTGTTAAACCTATTTACACTATGATGAACCTTTTACGCTTTTGCTCGTGCTTGCGCAGGAGCCTGATAGATAGCTGAGCCTTAATAGATACTGCGACGTCACACACACATAAATACAAGCCGTGTAAGTTGCTACGTCACTGACACAAACATGTTTAATTGATATTGCGCATGCGCACACGCCAGATACACTAGTAGGTTAGGTAGGTACGTCACATTTAACCGGTTGTAAGGCTTGCGAGGTGCATGTTTACATGTCAGTGTATCAATTTCAAGTTCATGTGTCAAGTTTGGTAATATATGTAACTTTTGTAACACGATCTATTCAGATATGTGAAATAAAATAAGCTGAAAGCTTTTAGAATCAATATTATTTTTATCACACTCAGACCCCCGTACTATGATTCCCTATATCGCGGGAGGCATGGACACACACAATCACAGCACACAAACATCCAAGACCCGGGAAAAACATCTACACTCATCGCACGAATGTTTGCCCCTGCCAGGATTCGACCAGGGTCCCGGAGACACAAAAGTCATGTCAATGACACTAAACACTGCGCCACGGCGACCGTCACTGTTTCTTTTTTGGATAAAACGCATTGTCTAGCTATTGCATAAACAGTAGTATATAATATATTATGTAAGTATAGATATACCATATAGCAAGATAGTGAGCCTCGCACGTTTATCTAAGCACGTACGTTATAAGTAATTGATATTTTGGACTCGAACCTAATTGAAGTACGAGATTCTTGAGACCTTATTGACTTTGAGTCTTGAGCGCCCATTAATTATAAATAGTGATACAATTTTAAAAGTATCTACCACATAATACCGGTAGGTATATATAAAATTACTTACCTATTTTTACTGGGGAGTCCGTAGCTACAACGGGAAACGGTTGTTGTGCAGAGCCGTCAGAAGTCTCTGTGGTCGATACTCATGTCTGGGATATAGCTAATATACCTATTTTTACTTAGGTAAAAATATTTTTCAGACGTGGAAGTGGTTTTCTTGTCTTTGTTTTAATTATTGCCGGCTCATTAATCAAAATGAATGCATATTAAAGTTTAATGGCGCTAGATAGACTGATTTAGAGATATTAATCAAAACGGCGACTCGCACGCGAGTCATACGATAAATTGACGTTATATCATTCCAAGAATCCTTTTGTTTGCGGTAGCCCAAAAGTGTAGTTGTACAATTTGCGATACATAAATACATCAGAAATAGAACATCACACTGCTGATGTTGTAAAAGATTCAATTAACAAAATGGGTACATCGACCCGCCCGAACTGTAATAAAAATTCGCCTAAAACAAGCCTTTTAATACAATTTGGTTTTTAAAATAACAAGGAGCCAGATGTCTGTTTTATGAACGGTGACCCGTAATGGAATATTGTTGACCCATATTATATAAAATTGGCAGTCATTGTCCGTACGTTGAATTGGTTCTCTTTAATCAAGTATTGAATTTTTTTAGATTTTATATTGCACCCTGTCACAACATATGGGTAACACTGTAAGACAGACATTCAATGAGCTGGACACTCACCTTGTACGGTACTGTCCGTACATATGCGAATAATAGAACATAGTTAGTAAATAAAATGTGATTTTTTTCTTACACTCAAACCCCCAATTTCTTGTGTCGCGGGAGGTATGGACACACAATCACAGCACACAAGCAAACAAGACCCGGAATAAACACCTACTACACTCATCGCACAAATGTTTGCCTCGGCCGGGATTCGAACCCAGGGTCAGGTTTTAATGCCAAACTAAGTCTTTAATGGCTCATGGTAGGATAGATGAGCACACGCGGATGTTGTATGGTTTCCGGTCGTGAACTGATGACGCGATTTATGCAATATGGAATGAATGAGTAAATCGCTTACTGCGTGGGATGTGCGATGATTGCACCGTATTCTCCTGATTCCATACGTGTCTTAGAAATATGTGAAACCTTTTAGCACTTTCGATCACCTGCGCAGTTTCAGGTAGACCAACAACACCAACCATGGAGTTGATCGCTGCGCTGAGTTCGCTTGCAGAACCCAAAGAGGTTATTTATTCATAGATAGTACCTACACACGTATTATAATATTATAAAACAACAACACAATATCGGCCACATTATAACTATAATCCTATCCTACTTCCTACTAATATTATATAAATACGAAAGTTTGTGTGTATGTGTGTATGTTTGTTACTTCTTAACGGCTACACCGATTTCGATGAAATTTGGTATGGAAATAGTTTACACCCTTGATTAACACATAGGCTACTTTTATCCCGGAAAAAGTATAGTTCCCGTTGGATAATTGAGGTAACGGGAAAACCGTAATCCACGCGGGTAAGCCCGTGGGACGCTACTAGTTCCTTATATATTATACTTAGTTACTAGGTTTTTTGACAGCGAGATGTTTCTTAAGGATATATTATATACTAGCTGAATTGCAAACGTTGTTCTGCGGTATAAATTGTCGAAATGTCGAAGTTACACGACACTTCATTAAATTGTTCTAAGAACATTAAATATTAAACATGGTCATGAAAATATTTATCTAAGGATATCGATCGATATGGATACGTATCATCGTTTCAATCAATGCGTTACATAAGTGATATCGATGATATAATATTGTTAGTAATAAACGTCCGCTTTCATAACTATTTTGTGTACAAATGGTCACTACGGTGAATGGCCCTTTATCACCAAGGCAAACAAGGGAATGTAAAACGATTCTGGGATTTAACCCTTTACGTATAAAGTTGAATTTGGTAGTCAAACTTCGCGATCCGGCAGCTATTGGTACCTTAGCCGCCCCGTGGTGCTTTTCTTTCTAATAACGAATGCCAACGCCCTGTTGCATATTTTGTCTACGTCACAAAGGTATCTGGAATAGGTTCGCCTACGAAATTTATCGGTATAAAAGCTTTAGCTAACAGGGTAAATGCATCAGTCGTCCTCCGACCAGAAAACAACACAGACCACAATGTTCAAGCTGGTGGTGTTGTCCTCAGTTCTCGCCGTAGCAGTTTCCGCTCCTAGCGGCCTCCTCGGCCCTTTGGGACTTGGATGGGGTGGTCTCGGACTGGGTCATCTCGGTGGACCTCTAGCAGCACCGCTGGCTGCACCTTTGATTGCTGGTCATGCAGCGCCTCTTGCTTGGGCACCCGGTGGTGTAGCAGCTGCACCGGCAATTGCTGCTTACAACTATAGAGGCCCGCTGTCTCTAGCTCCTGGACAACCCGCCAACATCCTGGCTCAGGATGGTAGGCCCCTTGACACTATCAGCGTTAATTTGGATCGCGCTGCTCACCTGACTGCTAGAGCCGTAGACCACGCTGGGGCTGCTCACATCATCGGCAAGCGTTCCGCGCCTTTGCTAGGTGCCACCGCTTGGTCACATTCCGCTCGCATCGACGTTCCTGCTGCGAGGATCATCGCTCCAGCTCCTCTTGCCCTGCCTGCTGCGCCTCTTGGTCTTCACGGTGGCGTCGGCCCTATCGCACCTCTAGGTTTAGGCCCTTGGGGGCATGGCGCTCGTCTCGGCCACCTTTGGTAAAATGTACAAACATATTAGAATTACGTACCATAATACCTACTTACTATTGATTATAAAGAGAGTTACCTACGAAGCTTATGGTTATTATTGAAACCTTATTAACCTCAATGCTATTATATTTATAGGTTACGTTTTACAGAATTTACAGATTTAAGCAAACAAAAGTTGTATGGTCATTTGGTCAATATGTTATATTAATTTTCAAATATGATATGGTTAGACAGTTTCAAAAGATAATGAATAACCCTTAACATATATTTATTATCCTATAGATAATATTTACTTCCTTTAACCTATTACTATTACCCCCATAATATTTATTTCCTTAGATCCTTTATGAATAGATAGATAGATAGCTCTTTATTGCAAGCCATAAAATGTACATTAAAAGTGTATTTTATACTAATTGTAGCTTATGATTATACAATCGGCGGTCTTATCGCTAAAGCAATCTCTACTGAATATCTACTTATAAAAAAAATAGTGATCTATAGCAGTCGTGAGACAAAACTACGATAGTCAGGGGGTGTTGAAAAAAACCTACTTAATAAGAAATTTAATATTAAAGAGTTAATAACGGCACTCATAAATTAAATTCCAATCTATCGGTTCAGAATTGATTTATTTTTAAGTTCACTATGTATACATAGTTTAAATGCTACAGCTTTTCAACCACTTACATTTTACATCTATTACTAGCTGCGCCCCGCGGTTTTACCCGCGTACATTGGAATGACAGTGGCGCCATCTGTCGAAAATCGGTCATACTAATTGTTCAAGAAGGTTCCTGTTCTTTGGCTCATTCACAACAACTTTGTTAAAGATCATCACATGATCAAATGCATAGTTTAAGATTCTATAAAGGACATACAGACAAACATTCATTTTTATATATAAGAAACCAAAGCAAAGCCGAAGCGTGCAAATGGAAACACCTGGATAAATAAATTAAGCTTTAGATAAAAAATACAGCTAGATCATGCCTTCGAAATGAATAGATTGTATTGAATAAAAAAGTTCGTCTCGAAATTAAAAGATTAGTAATTAGACTACTGACGCATTTTTAAGTGACGCTAACCTAGCGGTGAAAGCTGTCTACCTAATGGACGCTGATTTGACCGCGACCAACAGCTTTAGCTTCCAGTGAACCTTTCGAGTACCTACCTGCCGGGCTAGCTACCACTCTCAAATTCGAAAACTGACACCAAACTTACACTTTATGCAGGCAGCAGGCCTTGAAAGCCACTAAACTTTTTTTATGCTGTATAGATCTAACGTTTGACTACTGTCTCACTTGATGGTAAGTGACAATGTGGTCGAAAATTTTATCACGCTAGACCTAGAATGCTTTCAAGGCCAGCTGCCAGGGTACTCTCGAATACCCTAGATACCACCCTCAAGTTTGAAAAACTGTCACCAAACACAGTGTGTTCAGGCAGCAGTACTTGCGAGCCAGTAAGTATTCTAGATCTAGCGTGATGACATCTTCAACCACATCGTTACTGACCATCAAGTGAGATAATGGTTAAATGCTAGGATCCATGCAGTATTAAGAAAAAAATCTTGAAAATACCCTATATCGTATTGTTTATTATAATTTAATAATATGATATGTGAGAGTTAACGTGATAATATCTTCGACACTGACCATCAAGTGAGATTGTGGTCAAACACTAGATCTATACAGTATTAAAAAAAATTAAAAAGTTCCAATCCAGAGGTATGTTTCTTTCTAAAAGCGGTACTGAAGGTACTCATTTCTCTTGATGTGCGAAAGTCGAGTGGACCAGCTGAATCACAGCCATCGTCTTAAGAACTTGTGCCCCCGAGTTGGCTTTTATCTTAACCCATCTCTCCCAATTTTCCAAACAACAAACAAAACCGCGATACATTTTTCATTTGTTATGATTAAATTTCGAAAAAAGAACGATTTCGGCCGGGCGTCCTGTCATACTGATTCTGGTTTTTGTTTGTATACAAACTTTTAGTCATAGATCATTACTTCTAACAAAGAGTAGATATATTAGTTGCCAGTCTAAATCAACATCATTCTATTTGAAATCGATCAAAATACATTTTTGAGAAATTTTTCAAAAAGTAACCTCAAGTGCAACACATGCGCTTTATTGACCAATTTTTTTCTACGAAAATGCTTCGAAATTGACCGTTTTTCTTTGTCTGTGATTGAAATTGGTAGATTAAATAAGGAGTTGACGAACACAGACCATTCAAGCCCAATACTTAGTCTGTGAACATATTTCACATCGAAACAAATTCGAACCATAGGCGCGCGGCCGGCTGTGCAGTGCGGACGCCATTTTGGGTCCCCAACTGCGCGGTACAGTAGTTTCCGATTTCGCCCACAGAAGGAGATGTGTCCGTCCTCTTGGAAGACTGCCCTAGTCCACCCCAGCCCCAAAAAAGGCGGTCGGTCAGATCGTATCGTAATGCCCTGAGTATTACAGATATCCATAGGCGACGGTGACTGCCAACCATCAGGCGGCTATTCTGCTTGTTTGGCACCGACAACATAAAAAAAAACATCATCATCAAGTCTCTGATCCTGAAGAAATTGATGGTCAGAGACGATGTGGTCGAAGATGTTATTACGGCTCACCTATGAATTATATGCTATCTATCTGCATAAACTTAAGCTAAAGATCTGAATAAAAGGCTATATTATTTTTATTATTATTATCTGCATAAACTAAAAAAAGAATTTTCTTAATCGGTTCAGGCGTCTTCGAATCATCGGGGATAAAAAAAATCGTCTAAAAAGCATCCGGAGTTTCACGCTAAAAAGTAGCTTATATCCTTCTCCGAGGTCCTATGATAGGACTCCTATCTATTGTCTATACCAAATTTTAACAAAATTAGTGTAATATAACTTAATTTTATACATAACTTAAAAACACTAATGGAACAATTACTAACAAAATTACATACTAAGAAATAAAAGAACAGTCTAGCTCATCAGCTACCAGTGGGCAAAGAACCTTGATTCTGTACCTATTTTACCAGAACTGTGTTCGTTTGAACTTTCTAGGCACGAAGTATCTAACTGAGAAGATGAGAGTATACATTCATTTATTTATTTATAAACATATAACATAATATTATAAAGTAAATTCATTCTAATCGTATAGCGCCTTAAAACCTAATTTAGGTTTGTCTCAATGCTAGGTTCTCGAAAAAGTAAGTTTAAACAAGTTTTATAAAATAACATCGCGTTAGGCACAAACAGCGCAACAATGAGATGCACACATCGAAATTCTGTTATTGTCGTTGAGTGCACACAAATAAGATCGAGTTACTAAGACTTGACACAAGCCTCTCCCATTAATTTCCACAAGGACCGGTTGGAAGCGGCCCACATCCAGCTCTTTCCTGCGATCTTAGTCAGGTCCCTTGTCCACCTGGTCTGCGGCGCTTGCCAGTCCGTGGTTTCCATTCGAGAACCTTTCGACCCCAACGGCCATCATCGGTTCTTCGAGCATGTAATGTGTATGTGTAACATGTATTGAAATAGATTTTGTTCATGCAGTTTTAAAAATTATACTTACATTAACAATATCATAAAACCTACGTGCATAGTACCCAGGTAATTATGTAAAGGCACCACCCTTAAAATGAATCAAGTTAGCATATCGATAAAAACAACTGGAAAACTGGTTTCCCTTATAATTAGCAACGTAAGCGACCAGGGTCACGCAGCAACGATGCTTTCTGCTGACAAACAGTTACCGTAATACAGGTATAAAAGGTATTTGCGAGAAAGGAAGCGCATCAGGAAAGTTGTGCTTCGCGCTCTTACTACAAGAAGAAGAATACTCGTTCGGACTCACATCTCAAGAAATTGGCGGCGTTTTTTGGTAAAACGCCCGCCAAATTCCGCCACTACTTCGTAGTTGAGGAGACTACCCATGAGTCGCGAGTCGGGAAGCACCCGCAAGGCGAATTCCCACGCACCCAAGGCGCCCCCCTGCCCCCCCCGCCATCACGATGTCGGACGAAGCGGGACGCCATCCACCAAGGAGACACGCGGACGCTGCGCAGTCTTCCTCGAAGACGCCTGAGGCCCAACGACTGCCTGACACGCCACCTCCCCCCGCCGCCCCGCGCCCCAGCCATCGTTCCCTTGGGCCTGCTTATCGGGACAGGTCACTGTCCAACAAGAGGCTCAACATCGACGCCGCCGACGCCGCCCGCTTCCAGGAGTCACTCCACCAAATTATGGCAAAGCGCACCGCCGAAGCCATAGAGAGAGAGAGGCAAAAATGGAAAGCAGGGGAAGAAAACAAGGCCTCCCGGTCCTCGGACCCGGCCCACCGGGCAGGAACCACGCAAGTTCAGCAGCCCCCATCCATCAGGGCTGGTTTCGAGATCGACGCGGCCATGGTCAATAAGATCGTATCTTCTGGCCTGGCCACTCCAGCCCTCCAAACTAACCTCCAGGAGTTCGTCAGAAGCCAAGCTGCCTCGCTGACGGAAGAAGAACTGGAAGACCAAAGCCCCGAGGTGATCCACGCCAGGGAATCGGCCCTACGGGCCCTCAAATCTGAGGACCCGCCAGGTCTGAACCCAGTGAGGTCCCTCAATCTCCGCCGCAAACGGTCCGAGGACGACGGGAAAGCCGACCCAAAGCGTGCCTGCACCCCTACCGCCGGCGAGAAAAACGTCCTCGCGCACCGCGACCCCCGCCGTACGAGGATCCCCGCGCCGAAACACGGAGATACGAGCCTACGTACCGTATGCTACTCCGGGCCGACGCCCACCACCACCACAACGACGCCCCGTCTCGCTGCACCGCAACGCACGCAGCCCTCCAAACCACCCACAAACGCGGCCACGGCCGCTCCAGTGATACCTGAAAAGACGAAGAAGTCGTATGCAGCAGTAACTTCCGCTGGGCATACGACTACCACCAATACCGCGTCCACCTCCAGGGACCCAACCGCCGCCAGGTCAACCCCACAATCCCCCACGAAGGGGAACACCCAAGCTGACCGGACGCTGCCCGAGGACCCACGAGGAGCTCGCCCCTCCCCACCGAAGAGCCCTCCACGGCGAGACCTCCCAGAACAGGCGACGCCGGACGCGCCCCGCCCTCCCACAACATCCAAGAACGGCGCCCGACGCTACCCGCCAGTGGTAGTGGAGGCGCTCCCCAACTGGACCGAGCACCTCCGCACCCTCAAGGAAAAGCTCGGCAGGACACCCAGCGCTCGCCCGTATGGGAACGGGATCCGTTTCACACCATCGGATGGCGACGAGTACCGGCTCCTGCAAAATTATTTCACCGAGCTGGGAAAATCCACCCATGTCACATGGTTCTCATACACCCCCATTGAAGACCAATGCCTCAAAGTGGCCATCAGAGGCATCCCAGCCGACACGCCCACCAGAGAGATCGATGAAGAACTCCGCAGCCGGGGGTTCGAGCCGGAAAACGTGAGGAAGATCCAAGCCAGGAAAGGCAGACCCGGATGCATCTTCTTCGCCCAGCTCAAAAAGACCCCCGACCTCGCCCCCCGGATTTATGAAGTAACCGAACTCCTCTGTATGCCTGGCGTCACAATTGAAAGGTGGAGAGGACGGAAAGGCCCGGCACAATGCCATCGCTGCCAGGCGTTCCGCCACTCATCACATAACTGCCACCGCACCCAGGCATGCGTCCGATGCGGCGGAGAGCACTTCGCCGCCGATTGCCCCCGCCCACCCTCGCCCCCCCCCCCACCTGTGCAAACTGTGGGCAGAGCCACACCGCTAACAACCCCAGATGCCCCGTATTCCAACGCGAACTACGCAACAAGAAGGCGGGCACCACGGCGATGTCCTCCAACTCTAGGATGCCAGGGCAGATACCCACCACCATGGAGTCTGCCCTCCCCAGCACGAAGTCCACCACTGCCGTCCCCGAAGCGACGGAGTCGACACTCATGGCCCCGACCAATGACCCCGCCACCCAAACCACAAAGAAACTCAAGAAGAGAAGGAAGAAAAGAACCCCATCAGCCCAGGCACAAGCCCCCACACAGGCCGAAGGCCCTTCCACCGTCATGCCTGTGGCTCAGCGGCAGACCCCTTACCAGGTCGTCACCGCACCACAAAAACCCACCCAGCCGAACCCAGAGACACCAGCCGCCGCCCCCCAGACCTCGGAGAAAGCCCTAATGGAACTACAGGCCCTCATCTCCGTCTCACAGGAGGTGCTGGCAGCCCTCCAAGCGGGGCAAGATCCAACCCAAGCCCTCGCGGCCAAACTCGCCAAGCTCATGGGTAAGAGCCCAGCAGAGCGTCTCCCTCCGGCCGTTTACTGGAACCCCCCCGCCATCGGCCCCCGTACGCGCGTCGCTCACCAGGCCTCCCTGAACAGGGTCTCACCCGGTGGGCTTGACAGCGACCAGGGGCCGGGAAGAGGACATCCCAGGCCCGTTTTCGGCCACCCCAACGACCAGACTGCACGTTTGCAGTCTGCGTTTGAAGACCGCGGTCAGGGGCCCCCCGCGCCCGACACCGCTTCCGCCCAAGGCACCAGTCCTTGTGCGACGACTACTCCGAAGCGCATCAGTCGTCGTTGAGTCGAGATACCAACACAGACCACTACACAATGTTGAAGCTGGTGGTGTTATCTTGCGTGCTGGCCGCGGCCACCGCTAGCGCAGTGGGCATTGCTCCCCTCGCATACAGTGCACCCTTCGCCTACGGTGCGCCCCTCGCCTACACTGCACCCTTCGCCTATGGTGCATCTTTGCTAGCGCCCTCCAACTACAGAGGACCGCTATCGCTGGCTCCCGGTCAGCCCGCCAACATCCTCGCCGCCGACGGCAGGCCCCTTGACACCTTGGACGTTAACTTGGACCGCTCTGCACACTACACCGCCAAGGCCCTGAACGGCGGAGTTCACCTGCTGAAGAAACGCTCCGTGGCTCCCTTGATCGCCGCACCGATTGCTCCCATCGCCAGCCGCATCGCGCTCGCTCCCACGCCGCTGATCACTCCTGCCTCCCCGATTCTCGGACGCGTAGCTCCTATCACCTCTTACGCTTCCTATGTCGCTCCCTACACATCCTATGCTGCCCCTTACGCTACTTACTGGTGATTTATACATTTATGAAACAACAAACAAAACTGAATAAATGAGGATAACTATAAATGATTACACTATTATTGAATGCCCTTAATCATCCATAAGCCATACAGTCATACACAGATCACATATACTCGTGAATATTTTTTCTGGCCATCTGTTGTCCAGACTATTATAGGAATGGTGTTCTCAGTGGAACACTCAGACACTATTATTGTCAGAGAGACTAAATTCAAACACTACACACAATTTATTTTTATTCATAAACCATTTCTTACTATAAACAAATAGATCTGGGCAAGAGCGAAATGTCCTATGACAAGTATTTCTTACTTATAAGGACATTTCATCCATATGAACATTATGTATTTTCTGAAAACGCATATGAAAAATTTTTTTACACCTTAGGTAGACACAATTGATTAAAAATACTGCAATTATTAGTTAATATAAATTATAATAAGTATTCTATTTAGAGGTAGCCCAAATTATTCTTCTAGCGGAAAAATGCAGGCAAAATAAATTTTTCGAATCATTTATTTAAAAAAGCTAGTAGGCATACATCAGGTAATTTTGAAAAAAATCTTCTGCCTCTATACTAAGCTCGTTGGCACGACTGATGACAAACTCTGACACCTTTTGCTTTCAAAAATTTGACGTACAAATGTCGGACCATCCTTAGAAATTAGAAACCATCCTTGCATTTTTGTTTTCTATGAACTCTTGTGAATGAAAGTGATCAGAAATTTTATATTTTTTTGCACGGCTTGCATATGGTTTTGCATGCTTTTGAAAAAAAATAAAGTCGAGGAGCTTGGCGACGAGGGGGTTAACAGCAGCAATTTTGCCGTTAAAGACATTGATGGAACCACCGGAGCCATCTTTTGTGATATATTTTTTGCCTCGTCGTGACAATTTTGTGCTGGCTTTCATGCAAACCTTTTGGAGAAAGTGCCGAAGCTTTCAGAATCGACGTACACAATTTGCATAGGACAGTCAAGCCATTATCTGATTTTAAAAATAACTTCCATACCTCCGCAGGATTATTAAACTCTGTATCCTTTATTACTTTAGATGATGTGACTGGCTACTATTTCACTAATTATAAAAGTCTGGATACTGTCTTTTAATTAGAAAAAATAAAACCGAAACACTTTGTTTAAACAAGTATAATCGCAATCATGAAAACAAAAATTGCATTATTGCCAGGATAGCCAGGCGAATGGCGTGGCGCTCTCGAATGGTTATAAATCTTGCGAGATCGCGCACGATTTTGTGTCCAAGATTAATCTTGCAAAAATGATGCGAGATCTCAGTATTGCGATATCTTGCAATACCGAGATCGCACTACCTAGTACTGATATATGAAATTTGGGTTTTATATAGGAAAGCAAAAAAAAGTAATTATAACATTTAATTACTCATAGCATGTAGGTAATATTTTGAAATGATCTATTTACTCGTATATTCTCCATTGTTTGTAAATGTGAGGATATAAACTTCTCACGTAAGAAAATGTCCGAATTTCAGGAAAAGTGACAACCCGTCATTACCACATCCTGGAAGTATGACGGGGCTCAAAAATTGCAATTGCAGCTTTTTTAATTAATGATCTGTTTTGCAATGTGTAGTCCTAAAGCAGCAATATTAAACCATAGTTTGTGTATTAATACGAAAGGGATGGTATGACGATTGTAATAACAAAAAATACATGACTACTTTTCTTATTATATACTGTATAGACTATATAGTGTTTGACTATTATCTCACTTAATGGTAAGTGACGACGTGGTCGAAGATGTTATCACGCTAGATCTAGAATGGTTACTGGCTCACAAGGACTGCTGCCTGAACACACTATGTGTTTGGTAACAGTTTTTCAAACTTGAACTGTACTACTGAACGGTACTACTTTCGAGTACCACTATGCTGGGAATTTGATAACGATGTTACTATCACCGGAACCTCAAGCCGTTGTTGGGGACCAAACCAGTGTCCGTCAGTTTGACAGTCGACGCTCCCCTCGCTGAGCTATCGTCGCTTCACCTATGAATACAATGCTATTGTATTTCCAAAGTATATTATATTCGAAAAATATATAAAAAAAATAAGTAAATATTAGCAGAAAATAATATTAAAAGATACACATAGGTGGAATATCTAGTGGATACTAGATATCGAAGCCGGTCACGCCACGCAACGCGACCTCTAGATACGAACATTGTATGGATACCATAAGGATTCGGGACTATTCAAGATTTTACCACTCTTCTAACGCAAGCCAAATTCTGTACTCGGGGTTTTATTTTTATCTGATGATTTATGATATGGCACTGTATTGTATATAAAATTAACATAAATAATCAGCAGAAGAATCGAAAAAAACCGCAAAAACATATAATTTGTAAATTATAAAAAAAACACGGTCAACTCGCTTTTGAATTATATTATATTGATGCATATATTGTGGCTCGCAAACGGTCTACATGTATATTGTATAACTCTGGTATATTACTTCTCAAATTAATTGACAATCTGAACAACCATATGTAGGCATAAAATACAAATCAAATAAAGGGCATAAGTTTATATACTTACTTTGTTATTATATGTAGTACAGGTTCAATGTATAAATAAATGGATGGTAAAATTAATCTGGTTGGCATTTCGATAAGATATACTGGAAACCTTGCTTCCTTTATGAAATGCAGCCTACATTTAATTCATGGTCAACAACGATCCTTGCTGGTAACAAGAAGCTGTCATGATACTAGTATAAAAGGTATTTGCGAGAATGGAAGCGCATCAGTCGTCATTGAGTCGAGATACCAACACAGACCACTACACAATGTTGAAGCTGGTGGTGTTATCTTGCGTGCTGGCCGCGGCCACCGCTAGCGCAGTGGGCATCGCTCCCCTCGCATACAGTGCACCCTTCGCCTACGGTGCGCCCCTCGCCTACACTGCACCCTTCGCCTATGGTGCATCACTGCTTGCGCCCTCCAACTACAGAGGTCCGCTATCGCTAGCGCCTGGTCAACCTGCCAACATCCTCGCCGCCGATGGCAGGCCCCTTGACACCCTGGATGTTAACCTGGACCGTTCTGCACACCTCACCGCCAAGGCCCTAAGTGGTGGAGTTCACCTCCTGAAGAAACGCTCCGTGGCTCCTCTGATCGCCGCTCCAATTGCTCCCATCGCCAGCCGCATCGCTCTCGCTCCCACGCAACTGATCACACCTGCCTCCCCAATCCTTGGACGCGTAGCTCCTATTGCCCCCTACGCATCTTATGTTGCTCCTTATGCCTCCTACGCTGCACCCTACGCAACCTACTGGTGATTATCTGATGAAACGGTACTGTACATAGCTATATGTAAATAAATAAGTGAGAGTTACAAACATGTCTTGTCTTTTTAGTTATACCCTAGCTGATTATTTGCTGTGTTTTAGAAATATATATATTGTCATATATATCGTATGTATATATATCGGTCGATGGCGCACTAGTTACTTTTCACAAAATTTAAAATCTATTATTTTATTATCTTTTTCATACTGTACTAATAGACTGTGTATATAGATCAAGCGTTTGATTACTGTCTCACTTCATGGTCAATAACGATGTGGTCGAGGATGTTATAACTCTAAAACTCGAAGGCTTACTGAGTCTCAATGACTGGTGCCTGAACACACTATGTGTTTGGTGACAGTTTTATCAAACTTGAGGGTGGTAGCTAGCCAGGTACCCACCTGGTACACCGCTCGAAAATATCTTAGCACCATGCTACAAACGGTTTGATAACGGTATTATCTTCACCGAAAGTTCAAGCCGATATGGTGGGTTTCAAACCAGCATCGTTCAGTAAGACAGTCGACGCTCCGATGTAGATAAATTGTATAAAATTTGCCAAAATAGTATGATTAACCAATCAAAGAACGTTATCAATTATATAACAATAAAAATATTATTGACCTCAAACTATAATCACAATATTTACAGTACCAATGTAATTACACTTTACTGTTTGTAATATTTGGGAATAAGCAAAAATATGAGTACGTTCTATCTAACGTTAACATAATAGTAAAAAAAAACACTGTGAGATTTTGCTCGAGTTCATACTAATAACTATAATCGATACATTGTAAAGTTAACGGTTAAACGACGGTCGTCGTGGCTCAGTGGTCAGCGACTCCGGGTTCGAATCCCGGCCGGGGCAAACATTTCTGTGATGAGCAAAGATGTTTGTTCTCGGGTCTTGGATGTTTGTGTATTGTGATTGTGTGTGTCTACGCCTCCCGCGACACAGGGTATCCTAATGCGGGAGTGTGTGTGTGAAAAAAATTTTGTTAATGTCTTAGTGGCCTTATTTATGTCATTTTTGCGTATAAGTTGTTTTTTATAATACATCAAACACGAGACACACGGTCAAATTCAAACGCCCAAAAACCTCTATAATTGTAAACTCAAGATATAAAAAAAATGTTCAATCAACGTAACATTTATATAAACACTCTTCGTGTACTTAAAAGATACCTACACTTAACGATAGACCAAGATTGTTCGTAATTATTGCGATTAATCAAGACCAGAATTTCCGAGCGGATGTAACAGAAAGGCATAACACATGCGTCCATTTTTGTCAACGAAACAGACGAAAAATCGATAAAAATGGAACAGCTTTCTTTTGCTAATAAGAAGACGACGAGAAGTAACTACTGCTACCTTAGAGTATATTATTAGCCGATATAAAAAAAAGGTTACTCAATTCGACCGTTTAATTATATATATACTGGCTGCGCCCATTGTTTCACTCGCGTGGTGATGAATAACGGTGATGATGATGAAAATAAGCCTATGTGTTATCCAGGACATAAACTATCTGTGTTCCAAATTTTATTAAAATCCGTTCAGTAGTTTTTGCGTGAAAGAGTAACAAACATACATCTATACATCCAAACATCCATACTCACAAACTTTCGCATTTATAATATTGGTAGGATATATATATATATATATATATATATATATGTGTTTCGCCGATAACTTCGTCGGTTATGAACCGATTTTAATGATTCTTTTTTTGTGTGATAGAATATACTTTCAAAATAAACTCATTTAAATTTAATCAAAATCAAACAAGCGGTTTTTGAGATACACTCCAATAACTGAAAAATGTTAATTCTACTTGGATGACTTCCTAATTGTAGGTGAAGAAATCGGTGAACATTTTGTAATTGTGTAATGACAAATTGATCCCGTGAGTATAAGGTGATTTTTTTAACCATAATATGGAACTGACTTCAACACTCAAAAATGTGAAATATCTTGTCGAAGTTGGCACCATGCGCACAATATTTTGATAATAGTTACTTTGAACTGGTACTGACTTCAACAAGTTATTTCATATTTTTGGGTGTTGAAGACGGTTCCATTTTTTGATAAAAATATTTTATATACTTAACGTAGGGAAATATTTACTCTAAGACAGTGGTTATATTGGTCAACCCATGAATTGGATATTTTCCGCCCGATAAATATTACGCTAGCTCGGCGCCATAACGACTAACAATGAACTACTAACAACTACGGCCTCCGCGAGGCCGTAGGCCGAGCCGTGTTAGTCACTTACTAATGGGGTGTTACGCGTTTACATTCCTTAGGAGAGTCACTAACGAGGCCGAAGGCCGAGTCCCGAATGGGGAGTTTTTTTTCCACATCTCGAGCTGGTCTTCGAGGCAACTGCCCACGTTAACCACTGCACTTAGAGGTATGGTCCCTTAACAAAAGTCGTTTACAATCTTGGTGCGATTTTACAGCGACTAAAATTTTATCAAAAAAATCAACTTGCACATGGTAACCCTGCTCACACTTTCTACTGAAATAGATGAAACTGTGAGTTATTCGATTTGCATGAGAATTTTATATCTTTTTAGCAACTGCAACGACATTTTTGTTATTAATACTAATGCACATCGATAACGCGGGCTGCTCGCAGCCCGCGCGCCACCTAAATACTTTACAATTGTGTTGTAGCGACACGCACATTATATACCGCTAAGATTTCAAACAAATTAATGTAATAATGTATTGTCTTGGGAGTAATAAGTCTAGTAGTGGATGTTTTATATCATTCATAATAGTACGATTATTTAATAATAGTACAATTATGCACGAACGATTATAAGTGATATAATAATGATGTATTACTCTAAATTTTTGATAGGTTTTTTATTCTTTAACTTGTATGCTTTCAAAGACAGAGCTTACCGATTCATGCGATTCAAATTCATATTGTATATACATTATACACATTTTAAAGAACGTGGAACCTATAGGGTCACCAGCTAAATAAATGTACCTACTTGACTTTGAACTTAATTTACTTTCTCTTACGTCAAATATATGTTTGATTATTTTTATTTCTCAATCAGTCGTCCGTTTGCTAAAACGCAATTAAATATGAAAAAAATACAGATTAGGAACTAGGAAACTGAGTTGGAAAATCGTAGCAATACGAGGAATAGGGAATATTTAATAAACTGGCTATATTATCACATGTTTATTAACAAAGATCGTGTTGATGTGAATGCTTTTACCAGTAGGTAGCGTAGGGAGCAGCATAAGAAGCATATGGGGCAACGTAGGAGGCGTAAGGAGAGATGGGTGCTACGCGTCCAAGGATTGGGGAGGCAGGAGTGATCAGCGGCGTGGGAGCGAGCGCGATGGGGCTGGCGATCGGAGCAATGGGTGCGGCGATCAAGGGAGCTACTGAGCGTTTCTTCAGCAGGTGAACTCCACCGTTCAGGGCCTTGGCGGTGTAGTGTGCAGAGCGGTCCAAGTTAACGTCCAAGGTGTCAAGGGGCCTGCCGTCGGCAGCGAGGATGTTGGCGGGCTGACCGGGAGCCAGCGATAGCGGACCTCTGTAGTTGGAGGGCGCTAGCAGTGATGCACCATAGGCGAAGGGAGCAGTGTAGGCGAGGGGCGCACCGTAGGCGAAGGGTGCACTGTATGCGAGGGGAGCGATGCCCACTGCGCTAGCGGTGGCCGCGGCCATCATGCAGGATAACACCACCAGCTTCAACATTGTGTAGTGGTCTGTGTTGGTTACTGAACTCAGCGACAACTGATGCATTCATACATTTGCAATGCGCTTTTATACTTGCATCATCGGATTATTTGATAGGCCGGGCAGCCGCTCTAGTATAGAAGTACGTTGTTGACATTGACTTTATTGCGTTTTAAATATTATTTACAAGTTCTTTGTATCTGTAAACTCAGGTGATAAAACCGCAGCTCATATTATTTAAACTTCCTTTCAAGCGTTGTTGGTAGCAAGCGATATGGACATTTTCCATTACATTTTAGGTAGATTGCTAGTTTTTTTTTCTGTAATAAACTTTTTTATGTTAGTTACCTAATGAAGATTTAACTTTTTGCTCTGATTTACTTATTCCACGAAAAGATAACAAGCGAGCAATAAAGTAACGTTTAGTATGCTTAGATATGGCTTGGCTCATTTTTAACCGATGCCTCTTGAAACTGTCGGAAGAAGAACTGAAACAGCTCTCTAATTCAGCAGACAACACTTAAAAACTGATAACACCGACGTAAATTCGCCAATTTGTTTTTTCATTCGTTGCTTGATTTGAAGCTTGATTCAAAAGTAGTTAGAGCAGTCCGACTATTAGTAGATAGTTATTAGACTTTAAGTGAGCAAAGATGGTAGATAAAATTAACATTAAGTTGAAGGTGGAATGAGGCAGAATTGATATACGCCTTCACTGCTTCATTGCGCAGTTAGTTTACGACCTACAGGATAAATATTAAAATCAATGACATTGATTTCTATATTACAATTCACTGCATAAGTAGACCACTATGGAAATTCTTTCGGCGAGTAGGTATTTCTTACCTTCATATTATCATGAAATAAAGTTTACACTGTATTAAATACATCTTCATTAATCAATGTATTGATTACAGAAACATGTAATTTAGAGGTCAAGTTGCCCACGTTTCAGTAGAATTCTTTCCTGCTTCCCTGGACAATCAAGTTTTACTTGCCTGTGCGCAGTACTATATTTAGTTTGTGTTTGCCTGGCAACATCTTGATACGCATGCATTTGTATAATGACATTAACGAAATGTCATCGTTTATGGTTCATTGCATTAATAATCTGCTAGGCGGAACTTACACCTAAGTAGTATTGTAATCTTAACATTCAAACTTGGGAGTGCTACTAAAGCTTTGATGGCAAAGCGACAGGACGGTATCCTGTAATGGTGGGTTTTTATCCCGTAGTAGTAGCCGAATTATCACTCTCGTTTCTGATTCACTCGATGTCATGGTCCTGTCTTTGGCTTAGAGATTCCTCGTGACTTGAAGGATACTACGAGAGTAATACCCTTGTTTTATACATACCTAATCTGAAATAATAGTTGATGTTATTTTATTATATATGTATCTCTTTTGTTTCCTCTTTTACTTGGCGATTCGCAAAATACCGAAAGTTTAATAAAGCATTTTATAGATTACGGAAAACTTCACATCGACGTCACATAAACTCACAGAAAATACTAAATACATCTTTTAGAACCCGGCGATAACATTTTCCCAGAGGTTCTGGGAAAATGATATAGCCGGGTTTAATATATACGTATAAGTTCTGTTGAATAATGTTTTAGGAAAGATATTTCAATACTTATAAGATTACTGAGTTCGCAGAGAATAGATAATGAAGAAGAATGAAAATGAAGAATGGTTAAATTCTCTGAAGAGGAAAGGCTTAATTATGTTGTGTTGCGGGAAATATCATTTCGTAAACCGACGAGCTGGTTTTTGGGTAGCAACAATATGTTGTAATGTTTGATATTGCTTTGTCACACATTTCAAGTGGTTTTTCATTTTTTTACTCATCATTACGTTGTATCTATATCGAACAATCGTTTTATAGATTTGAGGAATTTATTCATATTAAGCTTGATCGACATACCATGATCGATATATTTTTTTTATGGAATTAGTTCTCACTCGTTATTGGTAATCTCGTCACATAACTGAGTATTTAATTCTTTACTTAGTTAATGTATTAAAAGCTAACACGTTTATAATTAATCCATCTTTGGATTATTTGACCTATATTTTAATTTTTCTATAAATATACTATGACTATTTGTATACAAAATTTAACTTGGTATTTTTTCTGAATGATTGCTATATTTTATTTGTAATGTAATTTGTATTTGTTTATATAATGCATAAAATTATTATTATTTACCAAACATAGACCAAACCTTGATTTCAGATACATCCGAGGGGGTGGTGTGTTGTAATAGTGGGTTCAAGTCCAACTAGTAGCCGATGAGTAACGTTTGTTCCGCCTAGCATGACATTAATTCATTGAACCATTAAAAAAAATTATAGTAAAAAAATAAAAGTAGTACTGGATTCTTAGTACATAGGTGTAAGTATCCTTTCTTACATTTCAAGAGTATATAATTTTACCTTGTTAAATTTAATTATATGTCATTGTTACAAAGAGCGCCGAGTGATGGACTGGCTCGCCGGGGCTCCTGGCCGACCTCGATCTTTGTAAAGATCAGCTTCCTGTTCAGCCTTGCACCGGTTTGCAAAACGAGATCGCCCTTAGCTCCATAGTGATTACTTTCTATAAATACGTTACTCTACAATGGCAACGCATCAGTCGTTCATCCGAACAACACAGACCACAATGTTCAAGCTGGTGGTGTTGTCTGCTCTCTTCGCCGCGGTGGCAGCCGAGCCCGGTCTGCTGCTGGCGTCACCATACACAGCTTACTCTTCCGTAGTGGCACCGGCGACGACGACCATCTCGAAATCGGCCAGCAGTGTCGTTCATCCATCGCCAGTACTGTACTCCGCTCCATTGGCGTACACACACTTCCTCAAGAAGCGGTCTGCGCAGCTGTTAGCTTACAACTACTCGCCATTTTCTTACGTCAGAAGCTATCCCTACGCTGCAACTTCAGTGGTAGCGTCTCCTTTAGTCCGCAGTCCTGCCGTTGTGTCCGTCGCGTCTCCCGTTGCATACACCACTGCACATCTGATCAAGAAGCGATCTGCTCCTTTGCTCGTGGCACCAACAAGTTATGCCTCCGTGTCTCCTCTGTTTGCTTCAACATACGCTGCAGCTCCTGTGATCTCTACTCCTCTGGTTCAGTCCACTCGTTTGATCTCCTATCCCGCTACCTATTCGACTCATTTTATTAAGAAGCGCTCCGCTCCTCTCCTGACCACATACGTTGCTCCCACTTCTTTCTCTCAACAGTCGAGAGTTGATGTCACTCATTCTGCTCCCACTTTGAAAATTACATCCTATCCCACCAGTTTCATCTCTCAACCCTACTTCTATTAAACGATAAAACCATAGTACATTTATATTGTTTTATCGTAACACACAAATACTAAATTGCCACATTTGTAAATAGATTTCAACATGCTCACATAATATATTGGATGACTGAATATATAAATTATTAATAAAATGGATATTTCTTTTACTCTAATAATATATTCCTTTAAAGTTAGGAACAGTATGTATAAGTATAAGTATAACTTCAAACATTAGATTTGAATCTGGTACGTTTTTACCGATTTGGATACGGAAACCGTCACCATTTGCTAATTTGAATGTTTTGAGTTAGTAGCAAATACACTTTTTTCAGTAAATGAATCTAGACTATGGTTTCCACCATATTCTAGATTCATGTTCTGAAAAACACTCTAACTACACCACAACCATAGAATATACCATATATTTCATCATCATCTAAATGCGGCTAATTAACGGCCAACACAGACACATCCGAACTGTCACAGATTTGAATTAGCTTTTCAATATGTACATGTTAAGATAAGATATGTGTTTTTTCTTAATTTTAAAAAGTTTAAATACAGACTCAACTGATGGTCAGTGACGATAAGGTCAAAGGTGACATCGTATAACATTATACAAGCGTTTACGCTTATGCTTATAAAAAACATAAAAAAAAATATCCAAAAAATGGAACCGACTTTAAGACTCAAAAGTATGAAATAACTTGTGGAAGTCGGTACCATGATCGTTCCAAAGTAACTATTATCAAAATATTGTGAGCATGGGAGCCACCTTTGCTATTCACGGGATCAATTGTCATTGTGTATGTTCACCGATTTCTCCACCCGTAACTATATCTGCGAATTATGCCTAGCACTTTTCAGTTATTGGAGTGTAACTCAATAACCGCAGACCGATTTTAATGAAATTGAAATGGGACCACACGGGAAGCACCAGCTTTCAAATAAAAAAAAAAATGGTCAAAATCGGTTCACCCAGTCGAAAGTTGTGCGGTAACAAACATAAAAAAAAAACATACGGGTAAATTGAGGACCTCCTCCTTTTCTTGAAGTCGTTTAGAGAGGTACGCGAGATTAACACTTTAAAGCGATATATCACGTGATCTATGAGAAAGAATATTCATCGTGAGCGGTTAAAAAAAGGGAAGCGATGCATCTTGTTTAGGCCACCACAGGAAAGCTTTAGAAATCTATCAAGTGATTTCTGACAGATTTTTAAAGTTGTGTAGTTTGTTAATAAGTACTTCATTCAATTATACTATGTATATTGTATATGCAACATAGTGTCTATTTTCGTCCGCAACCATTCTCAAAGTTGATAGAATTCGCTTCATTCCACTGATCAAGACTTTTTCAAGGACATTAAATACGATGGCTATGTATGTACTAAGTGACTCAATCACAATCTATATACTAAAATAACTGGAGGCTTAGAAGAATAACGCTGTAGGTAGCTACTATTACAGCTTTAAAATTATACTAAAATTTAGAACAAGACGATTCCTACTGGTAGCATCCTTACAATGAATTTAAGCTTTGTTTGACAAGGCAACTAATATTCTTCTCTCAGCCATATGCGTCCACTGCTGGACTTATGCCTCCCCCATATAGGGGGGATTTGCCAATACTCGCCACGCTTGGCAGGCGGGTTGGCGAGCGCAGTATGATTTCCAATCCTCAGGAGACGCTGCTGCCCACCTTCTGGTACGTGATCCCTTAGCCGACTCTTACGGCACCCGCGGGAAGAGATGGGGGAGTACTATTCTAGGCCGGTACCACCACGGCACATGCAACTAATATTAGACGCAACAAAATTATGCTATGACGTTATCTCTCCGAAACTGTTCACTGCCGCATTGGAAAACGCCTTCAAGCTCTTGGAATGGCAAGAATTAGGCATCAACATCAACGGCGAGTACATCACTCACTTTCGGTTTGCCGACGATTTGTAGTCATGGCAGAATCGATGGAAGACCTCGGCACGATGCTCGAAGGCTTCAAGAGAGTTTTTTCCTAAGGGTAGGCCTTAAAATGAACATGGACAAGACAAAAATTATGTCAAATGCCCATGTCGCGCCCGCCCCCATATCAATAGGAAACTCGATTCTTAAAGTTGTTGACCATTCCGTCTACCTATAGGACATACAGTCTAATTAGGTAAGTCCAACTTTGAGAAATAGGCCAATCGTCGAACCCAACTCGGCTAGGCCGCGTTCGGGCAGCTACGGCACGTCGTCTCGTTGAAAATACCGGAATGCCTGAAAACGAAGGTCTTCGAACAGTGTGTGTTCCCAGTGATGACTTGAACGGAACTGAAACGTGGTCTCTGACTATGGGCCTTCTGAGCAGGCTCAGAGTTGCACAACGAGCTATGGAGAGGGCTATGCTCGTGGTTTCTCTACGTGATCGAATCAGAAATGAGGAGATCCGTAGAAATGGGCAGGGCACCTAGCTCGAAGAACTGATGGCCGTTGGGGTCGAAAAAATCTCTAATGGAGACCATGGCCTGGCAAGCACAGAATAGGACGGCCACCAACCAGGTGGACAGACGACCTGACTAAGACGTGACCAGCAGTGGACGTCTTATGGCTGAGATAATGATGATGATGACAGAGCTAGTGGTTTAATTGGCTTAGTTTGTAGTATTTTATTTTAATGAAGTTTATAAACAAAACTAGACATATAAATATAACAACTAGGTAGCTAATAATATCACATAATATATTAAAAGTACTACCTGAATTGTATTACAATGTGAAGTAACTATTGATGATGACATAGATAAGGTTATATTTATTAATATGTTTTATATTGTATTCTACTTTAATTATTTTGTACATTCCGTTAAATTACTTTGAGTTATTGCAAGTTTCACCTTCAGGTAATTAAATTTAAATAATAATATGAGAATATATTACTTAAGTTATTTACTGTACTCTAGTGTTCATAACTTGTGTTATTTATATATTTTCTAGCTTCAAGGACCTGTAATTGGTTTTCAGTTTTTAATAGCTTATATATAAGATGTGCAAAGCTAATGGTCTTCCTCTTAAAGATAAATAAAATAAAAAATAAACATATAGCTACTATGCGATCACTTTCGTAAATAAATTCACTTTCAACAGGTACTCTGTAATCTGTATACTAGTAAGTACTCTTTAAGCTTTGTCGAGCGCTTGAAAACATTTTTGCTTTTGTCCTTATTATCTAAAGTTTCGCAGAGAGTCGTCCTGTTTGTCCACTTGTGACGCCACTTCAGTTGTTTTTGTTTCATCCTTGACCATAGATAAATTTACTGCAATCAAATTCTTAGGAGCGACTGCTTCGTCTCGAACTTTATCAATTGATATAGGGTGTTCCAATGCCCTTGCCAACGGCAGGTTATGAAAGAATGTTAAAGCCACTGGAGTGAACATCTGATTAGCTTTTATGACTGGCGTGAGGATAGCATCACTGGCTGCTTCTGCCGCAGATGGGTACACCGCCAGTGGGCTGTAGACCAAAGGTGCCGATACAAGTCCAGGACTGTGCTTGATGTCGATCCTTGATTGGTGAGACACTGCACTCGGCGCCGCAAAGATCAACGGAGCATATTGACCTTGCACGTGAAACGCCGCACACACGATAAAAAATATTCTAATCATCTTGTTTGAGTGGATCGTGACGTATGAAGGCGAGGCAGATGAGACGTAGCTTATAAACTCGTGTAACGGTTGTTGCGCGCAACAGGTCAAGTTCTCGGCCGCTCGAATGGTTCGTTGCGTCACATTCACCAGGGGCACTGGCCGCATTGAGATACACACATGTTTAATAATATAAAACGTAATAATGCATTCGTAATTCGAATGCTTCTAGGTATTTATCATCTTATGCATGCATTAAGAGCATTTGTTTACATGACAATAATGCCGTATAATTTCCTTCAGTTTATCATACTTCCTTACTAATTTTTAAAGTAACTGAGTCATTTGATTGTATCTGAGCTATTATGTCCCTAAATAACCAATTTATTTGTATTCAACAAAAAGGTGAATTCCGCGCTTTTTGTATAACGTTCAATGGCAGTTTGAATGTATTATTAGATTGAAATCCTGTCACTACATTAGTTTCTAAGTATAAGAAGGTGTCGGTGAAGGTGTCAGCATCAGTCAGTCCTTCAAGTTCAAGCGTCTAGTTCTTGGGACAGTATAGTATTGTAAACTATTAAAATTAAAATGTTTAAGATCGCAGTGTTGTTTGGTTGCATTGTGGCGTGTTCAGCCCATGCAGTGTTGCCATTAGTGCATACATCCGTAGTTGCTCCTTATCTTCACGGATTTGGGGGACATGGCCTCGGTTATGAAGGACATGGCCTCGGTTACGAAGGTCATGGCTTGGCAGGTTACGGAGGCCATGGATTGCTCGGACATGGCTATGTTAAGCCCATTGGTCATCACATCTTGAAGAGGTCTCCTCACTACGCCGCTCCAGTTGCCCACTTAGGTGCTGTTAGTCACCTGGGAGATCTCGGTCATGAAGGTGGGCTCGGCCATCTGGGTGGGGCAGTACATATCGCACCTGTAGCTGCTGTTGCACCTGTCGCTGTTTCCCATCAGTCTCGTGTTGACGTCCGTCATTCACCTGCAGTGATTGGAGCTCCTGTTTTGCCAGTTGTCAAGCCAGTTGTAGCTCCAGTATTCGCATCTTCTTTGGGTTACGGAGCTGGCCTTTATGGAGGGGGTCACCACACAGCAGGAGTCTTTGGAGCTGGAGGCTATGGAACAGGTTATTATGGAGCTGGAGCTTACGGAGCTGGTCATTATGGAGGTGGACACCTGGGTCATTACTAAGAAATTCAAAGTTTGTTAGTTGTAAAACTTCAACAGATTTGATCGTCCTCAATGAAGAAACTGAACAAGGATATTTTTAACTATATTATAATTATAATTAATCTATGTTAATTCATAATTGCAAATATTTATGATTAATATATAACAACTAATAAATGTTGGCAAAAAATAGATTTTTAATTTGTCGACCTGTGTCGACAATACACCTAAGCCTACCTATAATATATATACTTGTATATAACGACTATAAACTGACGACATCATTTCGTATAATTTTGTAGCTTAAAAAATTTTTAAAGCAGACCTTTATTTTAAATATTTTAGATTCTACTACGATTTCGAAAAACTTTCTATAATTGGTGTAGTCTGAAAGTAGTCCTTTCAAATCAGTTCAATGTGATATCTACCAGGCGACGCGAACGTACATATATAATATACTTCTACCTCTCCACATCTAATAAACAACCGGGAGAAGAAATGATCACCCAATAAACCGACCATTAGTAAGGATATCTGAATAGTGATAACTTAACAAAAGGAAACAACTATTAGGAAACGATAGGCGTTGCGAATATTTCCTTATTACCATTATTCTAAAAACCACGCTCGTATGTACCAAATATTAAATAAATTACAGACTTTTTTTAAGGTACCTTACATGCATTGTTAGGTGTAAGCTCAACACGAACTAGTTTTTGAAGGTTTCCTATTAACATTTTATTTATGAATGATAGACGGGTGTGAATGAGGTATATAAAGATCCATCGCCTCCGTTTCAGACATCAGTTGATCTGAGTAAGTAACGCAACACAGACCACAATGTTCAAGCTGGTGGTGTTGTTGAGTGTGGCGGCGCTGGCAGTGGCCAAACCCAGCGTGGGTGTCGTACCTTTGACGTACAGCAGCGTGGTTCCCGGCGTGAGCTCTCTGTCCCAGTACAGCACTAGCGTGGTGCACGGTTCACCGCTCGCGTACACCGCGGGGGTCTACTCCCCCGCCGTGGTGCCCTACGCTCCGCTAGCGCAAGCACCGCACTCTCCTGCCGTGGTGCTAGATGCCGTCCACGGCGTACCCCTCGACACACCCGAGGTGGTCGCCGCTCGCGCTGCGCACTTCCAGGCCAAGGCCCTCTCCGGCCTGCACCACCTCAAGAAGCGCTCCGTGGCTGCCGTGACTCCTGTGGCCTACAGCTCCGTGGTGTCTCCCTACTCCACTTACTCGGCGTACTCCTCTCCAGTAGTATCGGCCTACTCCACGCCCGTCGTGTCTGCATACTCCGCGCCCTTCGTCACTTCGTACTCCGCCCCACTAGTGACCTCTCCGTTGGCCTACCATGGTGTGGTCCCCAAAGCTCTCAGCGTCCATCCTTGGTGAAAGATTAACTGATCATTATGGCATCGGACTATCAAGTTGACCAAAAATTATGTTTAATATGCAAATTCAAAAATTCAATAAATTGTATTGATACTTGTGCCTTTATTCTGTTTCTTCTCTTAAATTTTATTTACAGATATGAGTTTATGGAAATTATTATATCATCATTATTTACGGGAAAAGCTGATTTGATGGACTTAAAATAAATAAATAGTGCAAGCACTGTGACACGAGATTTTTATATATTAGATTAATATACAATTTTAGACTTTTAGTGGAATTTTGTAGAGTATGATAATGCTTTACGCTTTCACAAATTCGCCCAACAAACCATGAAAGGTAATCCATTAAAACCTAAACGTCTGCAAAAATGGGAAACAGTGACAACAAGACTAAGAATCGGACAAAAATGTTTTAATTATTTGGGATCATATATTTACCAACAATTAAATAAAACACTAAACATATTGCATGATACTAATTATGTAGCCAAGCGCAAAATAACGGAATATCTAGTGACATTAGACCAGTCAAGCACAGAAAAACTGCTTAGAATTAATTTATAATTTCTTTATGCTATATTCATTTTATTTGATTGTTTTATTTTTTTATTATTTGATTGTTTTATTTCTTATTTTTTGATTGTTTCATTTTTCATTAATTGTATTCTATTAAATTTAATTATTGAACTTTCAGCACAAACTCACAAATATTCAAAAATAGAACCATTTGGAAGCGAGCTAGCCCTCACAGACTCAGGGTATCCTACCGTGAGAGCTAGAGCTCAAATAGACTAACTTAATTTAAAAATGCATGCTATTATAGGTGCATTATATATAGATATACCTCTACATAGTCATAAGTTAGAATAAGTAAGAATGTAACATAATTATTGTATGTCGCCGCAAAGTTTTGTTGCTGCATGGTGTGCAGGAAGTCGCAAGGGAAGTCAGTGCTGATGTTGTCACGAAGGTCATTGTCAAAAATCTGAATATAGGTGAATTTAATACAGGATGCATTAATCGCTGCCAACGGATGGGTCAGGCCACTCAAAACAGACCCCGCCCTCTTCTCATTAAATTCAAAGATATTTCAATGCGTGACAAAGTTTGGTATTCTAAAACCAGCTTCAAAGGAACTGGCATCACACTCTCAGAGTTTTTAACTAAATCCAGACATGAGGCGTTTATGGCGGCAAGACAACGCTTTGGGTTAAATAAATCTTGGACTCAGAATGGTAACATCATTGTCATCGGCCGCGACGGTACGAGACACCGCGTAAGCACTCTCGAAGAAGTTCACAACATTGCGCCGACCGAGACTACGAAGCCCGTGCAGCCGTCTACGGCGCGGGCGGGCGTCAAGGAGCCGGTGCCACATAAATCTAGGCGAGCTGCGAGTTCCGCTGCTCGAAAATAAACTTATCTGTCTGCTCTAATCGTCATGCAAGCTTCCCTTTGACCACATTTCGATAATACATTTTGTTGAATTATTTTCTTTGCGGCAGCAGATAAGTTAAATACTCTTAATTCTGGTGTTCTCACTCGAACAATATATACTTATTTAACTTTATCGCAAATATCACAGTAAATGCAGTTCATCTAATTAAAACATACTGTTAATATCATATCACCCACTTCTGCATATTTGTTAAATCAGGGCACCTACATGTTTAGTTTTATTTTGTTTGTATAGCTTTACTTCCGTAAACTACCGCCGCGCCGTCAGTTCACAACTAGTGGGGTGCGTTCAGTAACGTCGCTTAAAGAAGGCCTCGACAGTTAAAATATAATAATTTCATTTGATGCTGTTGCAAACATAATGTTAATATAGTGCAAGGCGCGTTGTCTGTTCCACGCTCTTATTGGCTGTGGGGTGCAATAGGTGTAATATTTTGTAATTATTTTCTACGTTCGTGGTGTAGGTACCTATATATTTTCGTCATGTCTTTTCATTTATTCTATGTGGTTTGAGTTGAAAACAGAGGTACACTCGCTCGACCTTATAAATAGGTCATATTCTGTGTCTACCAAACTAAAGCATAATAATATAATTAATAAGGCTATGTTGTTTTACTGACATTTATTTAATATTATTAACCTTTGTACCGTGCATAATCACTCAATATTAGACACTAATTATAATATATGCATATGTGTACAAGAGCTGATATATATTATTCAAATAGTTATATGTTAGTTAGTATGTACCTGTGGTTGACACTTTTGTTGGGCTGAGCAATACAAGCGTCGCGAGCTCTCGGCTGCCTTTCATTGTTTTGCTTCTTAAATTAAAATTGATTTATCTTCACAAATATAAAATTTATTGATTGATGCTATATTATGATGATAAGAAATGCTACCTACGTTATCTAATTCTTAAAATTATTTAGATTTGTGTCTTAACCGTACTTTAGGGTATTTTTTTGTGTCGATTATAATTTTCCTCTTCCTTTAATGTATTATACTACGAGAATTATATCTTAGTTTTGAATTGTGTCTGCAGTGTTTTTAAATTTAAAGGTACGCCTATGGCAGATGAAGTATTCGTTTGTGTAGGCATCTTTTTTGTTTATTCTTATTATATTCTGTTACTAAAAACATTGAGTATTCATAGACATATTTATAGGGTGTATACACGTATAGTGTTTTATACATAATATTTTGATTTCAATTTCGTGGCTATATTTATATATATTTAGTTATTATTCCTTCTTTAAAATGTTTGGTACAAACGATAGTGACAATGATGAATATTTATCGGTGTGTTCTGAAAGCAGTTCTGATAGCTTTCAAAGTATTCCAACTTTGTGTGATACACTGGCTGCCTCCTTTTGCGATGTACCTAAAAACTTTAACGTTGTGCATTTTAATGCGCAAAGTATTCCGGCACATTATTCTGACATGCAGGCATCTCTTCACGATCGAAATCTTCACGCAATTTTAGTTTCTGAGACTTGGTTAACTCCGTGTTTGGCATCTATCTCATACTCACTTCCAGGTTTTACCTTAATTCGCAATGATCGTACCAGAAATCGTGGGGGTGGAGTAGCTATTTATCTCCGTTCCTACATCCCTTACTCGATAATAAGTATGTCTGCTCAACCACCTCCAGACAATGCGGGCGAACATTTGTTTATTGAAATTTCTCTTTCCCATACAAAGCTTCTTCTCGGGGTATATTATAGTCATTCATCACATGTGAACTTCTTTTCTTCCTTTGAAAAGATCCTGGAAGATCTCACGCCATCCTATGGTCATACCATTATTATGGGTGACTTTAATACATGTCTCCTCAAAACTGATTCTCGATCGTCTACCTTCCGATACATTATCAACGCTAGCAACTTGCATCTACTTCCACTCAATGCAACTCATAGTTTTCCAAACTGTGCTCCTTCTCTTCTAGATCTTGTTATTGTCTCATCTATCCAGCATGTTGCAAAGCACGGGCAATGTAACGCCGACGCTTTCTCTTACCATGATCTTATTTATGTTTCCTATAAAATTCGTCCTCCAAAACCAAAACGTAAACTTCTTATGCAGCGTAGCTTTGGTTCTATCGATATAAATAACCTACGTGATGATGCACGTGGTATTGATTGGACGCAAGTATCAAATCTTACCTCTATAGATGACCAAGTAACGGTGTTTCAATCTTTACTCACTGAACTATATGACCTCCATGCACCTATAAAAGCTGTTAAAATTAAGCACTTCCCATCTCCTTGGCTGACTGAAGAAATAAAGGCTCTAATGCATAAGAAAGTTGTTGCTAAGGCTAAGCTTAAAAGCAAGTTTAGCGATGTCAATAAGGAAAAGTACGTAACTGCTAGGAATCGCTGCAACAGGGTGTGTAGGGATGCACTGCGCCGCTATATCCATGATTCAGTTGAAGATCAAGAACCAGCAAAAATTTGGAAATTTCTTAAGTCATTAGGAGTTGGTAAATCACGTCAGGATCCTATTCCGAATAACGTGGACATTGATTCCCTGAATCGTCATTTTACTTCGTCATCCAGCATTGATCTCAACCATAAAATTAACACGTTGAATTATCTTTCGTCCTTGCCAACTCCTGACTTTTCCCCTTTCTCTTTTAGTCAGTTCACTGCTAGTGACGTTAAAAAAAGCATCATTTCAATCCAATCTAATGCCATGGGAGAAGATAATATAACTCGCAAAATGATTATTCCTATCCTGGATGAAATTCTCCCCATAATTTGCTATATACTGAACTACTCCATAACACATGGTGTTTTTCCATCTGCCTGGAAAAATGCACGCATAATACCCTTACCTAAAAAGTCCAAACCTATTACTTTTCCTGATTTTCGCCCTATCTCTATCTTACCCTTCCTCTCCAAAGTCTTAGAACGCTTGGTCTATAATCAATTAAATTCATTTCTTCCACGTAATAACCTACTAAATCCTCTTCAATCCGGTTTCCGTTCTGGTCACAGCACTACTACAAGTCTTGTTAAAATAACAGACGATATAAGATTTGGAATGGAAGTTGGTAAGCTAACTATTCTGTCCCTTTTAGACTTTAGTAATGCATTTAACACTGTCGATTTTGATATTCTTCTGGCAATTCTCAAATCTATTAACGTATCTCCTTCAGTGACTGACTGGTTTCGTAACTACTTATATGGACGCCGGCAACGTGTTCGCATAGATGACACTTTCTCTTCTTGGTCTAATACGAGTGCCGGTGTTCCTCAGGGCGGTGTGCTATCTCCCCTTCTCTTTGCGATTTTTATAAGCCCCATATCACAATCTCTTACTTCTTCTTACCACCTTTACGCAGACGATCTCCAAATCTACTCGCAGGTTCCTCCTGATAAGCTGGTCGAAGCTATTGACCAAACGAATACTGACTTGCGTCATATTGCTAATTGGAGTCAGCGTTTTGGACTAAAAGTCAACCCTATCAAAACGCAGGCAGTTATAATAGGTAGCACCAGGATGTTAGCTAAAATTAACCCAGCAGCACTACCTCATATCGTATTTGACGGTGTCACTGTACCTTACAGTACCCAAGTAAAAAACCTAGGACTAATATTAGATAGTACTTTATCTTGGGATCCTCAATTAGCATCCGTAAGCCGGAAGATATTTGCATCTGGAGCTTCTCTCAGAAGATTACGCAACTTTCTTCCTACCGCTACCAAAGTTACGCTTGCACAATCTCTTCTACACCCTATTCTTGACTACGCTGATGCCTGCTATCTCGACCTTAGGGAGGACCAGCTGAATAAACTTGAGCGTCTCCAAAATTATTGTATACGGTTTATTTTTGGGCTCCGAAAATATGACCACGTTTCCGAATTTCGCTTAAAACTCAAGTGGCTTCCTATACGCCTTCGCCGGAATACGCATATCCTTTCACTTTTATATAATATCTTGTACAACCCCTTTTCCCCAAGATATTTGAAAGAAAGATTTCAATTCCTTCATTCTTGCAATGATCTCTGCCTTAGGTCATCCGAAAATTTTCAATTAGCAACACCTATTCATCATAGTTCATTTTATGACAAATCATTCACTATTCATGCTGTACGCCTCTGGAATACTCTTCCAATACACATTAGGCAAGCTCCATCTCTTGCAACGTTTAAATACCAGGTTAAATTATTTTATTTAACTCCCCGTCCTCAACACACTTAACTTGTAATTATATGTATAAATAAATATGAACACCATATGTGTACCTGAGCTTTGTGTAAATGAATACTTACTGTGTTATATTTTGAAGAGTTTAATTATATTGTATTCGTTATTAGTAATTAAACATAGTGATAGTTAATATAATTATATACTATCACTATAATATATATTATAATATATTATTTATTATTGTATATTATGTTAGTTATATTAGATTATATTATATTATTGTATTTATATTATATTATTATATTTATATTATATTAGATATTAGCTGTTTTTGTGTCACCGAACTTCCAGACTCCTAATATATTTTTTCCGTCGAATGGTTGTCTGGAAGAGATCGCTTTAAGCGATAAGGCCGCCAATTGTACTTTGGTTAGGTATATGTTTTATTTTTATTGTTGTTTTTTTTTTGTGACCGGTGTGCAATAAAGTGTTTTTGTATTGTATTGTATTGTATTGTATGTATTATATAAAATAAATAAATAAAATAAATAATACACCTAAAAATAGTATACACGAACAGTAACATAATGTAAACTTGTGTTAGCAGAAAAGCCTCTGGCACCATTCGAGAATAGTTTGCGTGTGGATTCCGATTTATTCGTTCTACATATATGAAAAACTTGCTATACGCCATAGGTTCACTCACGTGTAGCTAATCAATGTGCGCTTATAGGTCACATAATCAATTTTAAAGTTAATTTATGATAATGACCTTATCTCATACATACATTGGTATAAAGTAACAGAGGATAACGATGTATTTTTCGACATGGTGAAATATTCTTGAAAATAATTCCGCTGGTGTAAAACACCAGTAACCGGTAAACCTATCATAATTATTACACCAAATTGTGCCCACTCCTTTGATATCCACGGTTAATATCATAATTATAAAAAATTAAAAAAAACCTTGAAATGAAGCGGCGAGTGTTAAAAAGCCCTTGCGACTTCAGACAAAATATCTAAGTTTTTCAGTAATGATTGTTACCATACTAAAAGAGTATGAAAAATAAACATTTCTGAGTTTTAATAATATCAAAAGTGGGTAGTTGGCGAAAATACGCGCTCTCGCCGATATTGCTACCCGCATTTCTCCAGTCTTCTCGTGACCACGACCAATGCAACTTGGTCGAAACGTCGAGGTAAATAAATTACTAAATGTTTTTTTTTCGCGATTAAGCCCCGTTTGATTTAATAACAATGTGTTCGAATCGCGAAAGTCTAAAAATTACAATTTCTGAGTAGGTTGATACAGTAATTCAAGGTGTTCAAATGCCACCTATGGCGTGAGCCATAGGTAGATTTGTTTCCATTCAAACTCAAAATTTATTGTGATCGGTATGGCGACGGTAATCACTTACCATCAGCCTGCCTGATTGCCACCTTATTCATAAAAAAACATTACATATATTTTCCGATATCTGGACGTCAATACTTAATGCTACGAAAGTTTTATTTATTTTTTAAATACAAGTACCAATTTTCCATGTCAATAATGTGCTAAAATAGTATTATGCACCTTTAGATGAGCCACATACAAAAATGCGTAGGTACCCAAAGTTTTTACAAAAAGAGAGACATTACGTTAGTGTATATTAATAATACTCATTAAAAAAAACCGTGGTGGTACCGGCCTAGAATAGTACTCCCCCATCTCTTCCCGCGGGTGCCGTAAGAGTCGGCTAAGGGATAACGTACCAGGAGGTGGGCAGCAGCGCCTTCTGAGGATCGGAAATCATACTGCGCTCGCCAACCCGCCTGCCAAGCGTGGCGAGTATTGGCAAATCCCCCCTATATGGGGGAGGCATACGTCCAACAGTGGACGCACATAGCTGAGAAAAGAAAAAAAGAAATTAAAAAAAACCACAAAATATCGAATATGACTTTTCACTTCTATCAATGAATTTTTTACTTATCGAAATAAAAATACACTGACACTACAAGAATGCTTCAAAATTGAATGACAACGTAGGTATAAATCATAGATAAGGTTTAACATTATAAAGGGTGCTTACAGGCAGAGAGGGCGGGACAAATCCTGACATTACACTGATTAGGTATGTACATTACAGCAGGCTCAAAAAAATACACATCTCTTATTTCTTTTTTCTGTTTTAAGACACAGTTTAAGCGTTATATCGTTACCGCAAGAATTTTTGATAAAGGAAAAATATGTTCCTTCAATAAATATTTCGAAAATACATAAAATTTGCAAATAGAATCAAATTTTGTCCAATCACAATTATGAATTATTATCATAATTTGATTTTTGAGTTATTAGACATGTAGGACGTTTAACAAAATGAGCTGAAAAGCCTCAAAGTTGTCAATTTAGCTAATGGTCAAGCTCTAATGAACACAAGTTTTTTTGTTTGACCACAAGTGCAGTTTAGAAGCGATGATAGCTCAGCGGGGGGAGCGTCGCCTGTCAAACTGACGGACACTGGTTCGATCCCTAACAACAGCTTGAGCTTCTGGTGAAGGTTATCAAATTCCCAGCATAGTGGTACATTCGAATACCCGCCTGGCTAGCTACCACCCTCAAGTTTGAAAAACTGTCACCAAACACATAGTGTTCAGGCAGCAGTCCTTGAGAGCCAGTGAGCATTCTAGATCAAGCGTGATAACATCTTCGACCACATCGTCATTGACCATCAAGTGAGATAGTGGTCAAATGCTAGATCTATACAGTAAAAAAAAAACAAATCTTGAAGTGTATGAAAACTATTAGTTTTGAGAGTTACAAGCATTTTGAATTGACCTGTTGATGGAAAATACTTGTATGTTTTAGAATATAGTTTAGTCTATTTATAATATTATGTGCGTTAGACTATTTATTAAAGTTGTTCTGCAATTTTATGCGTAACCTTGTGTATAAAGGATGAATTATCTATGCCAGGGTTTAATATACATTTATTTTAAGTGACAATGTTTGTGAACGAATGTCCTGGTTACGAAGAAGGAGAAATTCAAGTGGTATAATTTTTTTTAAATGTTGACCTGACTCTAATATAAGAAATAAATTACACGGAATTAATTAGTTTCCTACTAAACAAATGATGGTGATGTTAAATGAAATAATATAATACGTTCAAATATTTACAAATTTATTGAATTTGGCAGTGCGATTTATTTAGAGTACACGGTTGATCATTTACAAGGATCAGTAGATCGTTTACCAAGGATGGACGCTGAGAGCTTTGGGGACCACACCATGGTAGGCCAACGGAGAGGTCACTAGTGGGGCAGAGTAAGAAGTGACGAAGGGTGCGGAGTAAGCAGACACGACGGGTGTGGAGTAGGCCGATACTACTGGAGAGGAGTACGCCGAGTAAGTGGAGTAGGGAGACACCACGGAGCTGTAGGCCACAGGAGTCACGGCAGCCACGGAGCGCTTCTTGAGGTGGTGCAGGCCGGAGAGGGCCTTGGCCTGGAAGTGCGCAGCGCGAGCGGCGACCACCTCGGGTGTGTCGAGGGGTACGCCGTGGACGGCATCTAGCACCACGGCAGGAGAGTGCGGTGCTTGCGCTAGCGGAGCGTAGGGCACCACGGCGGGGGAGTAGACCCCCGCGGTGTACGCGAGCGGTGATCCGTGCACCACGCTAGTGCTGTACTGGGACAGAGAGCTCACGCCGGGAACCACGCTGCTGTACGCCAAAGGTACGACACCCACGCTGGGTTTGGCCGCTGCCAGCGCCGCCACACTCAACAACACCACCAGCTTGAACATTGTGGTCTGTGTTGCGTTACTTACTCAGATCAACTGATGTCTAACTAACGATGTCGGATCCTTATATACTCGCTCATAATTCTTTGTAAGAACGCTCATTGTCATAATAAATGCTAGCAAACAACCTTCAAAGGATAAATAAATCTATTGCTCAGATAATAAAGTCTTGACCGCTACAAAAACTTTTGTCACGGAGGCTTCCGCAACTTTTTGCTTATCGTTCTATCTTCATACTTACCACATACCTAAGCTCCATTCAAAAAAACATTGAGTATGAAATTATATAATACCTGTGCGTCCTTAACTTATTTAATTACGATACGATCGTTGAACAGCAAAATAGTGTACTCGTATAATATAAACTATTTTAAATAATTATATAAAATTTAATATATGTTTCATTAATGTTTTTATTGTCCCGCTTTCGGGTATATGCTGCATCTGTATCTATATTCAAAGAAGACATGATAACCCTGTTTTATAGTACTCGAAAAGTACCCCACCGCAATTTTGGGAATTCGATAATGGTGTTACGAGTACTTTACCGAAAGTTCAAGCTGTTGATGGGAATCGAACCAACATCCGTCAGTTTGACAGCCCACGTTCCCACCGCTGAGCTATCATCGTTAATATTAATTCTTCAGTTTAATCATGCAAAAGTTAATGTATATCTAATACTAATAAAGTTAACCATCATGGTTAATGTAATATGAGAAGAAACACGGTCGAATGAGTATATATCTAAGTATACAGTAAGTTAACAAAGCTAGCGAAATAGAGCTTCTGGTGCTTAATACGATCCAAAAACCCGTGTTACAGCTCCCAATGGCACAGTTCACACGTCACGGTGTAGATATCACATGCCGCTAATTATAATACTTCCACTAACACTTCTAGAACATAATTTACCTCAGTGTGTCGATTCATACACGTACCTATACACATTGTCTAACGCAGGGATTACAAACTATATTCGGCGAGACCCTTTTTCCAAAATAAACCTATAGATGCCTGACAGATACCTCAGACCCCCAAGGCCAAATTACTTTAAAAAATTGATACAAAATACTTAATTGGAGGAGGATTTATGTTCAATACGTAGATTCATACGTACATAGATACCTCTATATATTGTACACAAATCTCTCCTCCTACTTACCACACCACAGTTTAGGCTTGAACATTTGTTAAATAGACAATTTTGAGTATTTTCAGCTTATTTGTTGAAAGTCCTGCGGCCATATTTTCCTTGATCCAAAATTCTCGCGGTAACGACAAATGTGCTTCAACTGTGTCTTATACCAGAAGAAAAGATATTAAAAAGTCTAAGAATGTCATAGTATAGTAATAATTTTTTTGAGTACATATTTTTATCTGTAATGTACATAATATTTGTATTTTTTATCAATACGCATCAAGATTTGTCACGCCCTCTCTGACCGTAAACAGCCACGAGTCTCTATAATATCACGGCACTTGTTTGACCGTTAATGGGATTAATTCGTGCATAACGTAACGCCGTTCTAATCGGTTCTTGTGGAGATCGATGAGAGATGCCTATTTCCAGCAGTTCAAATCCTATGTCTGAATAATGATGTCTGTCGAAATAATGATGACGAACATAGCGAAGCTTAAATTAGTTTACAAGTGGAGGCTTTTACATTACTATTTATCAGTGTAACCCCATAGCTTCAACTTTTGTCTGGGGTACTTTTATGATAAAATTTACCGTTTTACCGAAAATCACGAAAAACTTTGACCTCGAGTAAAATTTTTTTTTATACACGGCAATGATGGGGAACTTAAGAATTTTAATTATAATCGTGTTTTCAACAATTTTACTTATTTTACTTATTTTGATTTTATGCACCTTCGAATGTTTAGATTGACCTGTCTTCAAGAAGAAACATTCGGCTGTCAATAGCGATAAATTACCTTTGTTGTAATATTTATTTCGTATTTCGATATTTAAGGACTTGTCGAACTTGAACTTTCATTTCAGACGGTTGGTATAAATATACACGCTGTAATGTAGAAAGCATCAGTTTATCTCCTTCACTCGTCGTTCACTGAACTAACACAGACCACGATGAACTCGCTGGTGGTGTTGTTATCTGTGGTGGCGCTTGCCGCTGCCAAGCCCTCAGGAGGAATCCTGGCTTACTCGTCTCCTGTTATCGCATCCGCTCCTGCTGCCGTGTCATCCCAATCCAGGCTGGACATTAAATCATCACCGGCTATAGTGGCTACTGAATACTCTGCACCTGTTGCGTATGCTGCACCTGCTGCGTACTCCGCACCTGCTGCATATGCCACCTCTACAGCCTATGCTGCACCAGTAGCGGTTGCTGCACCATCTGCTGTGTCATACCAGTCTCGCTTAGACATCAAATCCACACCTGCTGTTACTCGCACGGTGCTGTCGGGTCCTGTATCATACAGCGCACCCATCGCCACTCCTGTTGCGTACTCCGGCCCTGTTGCATACTCCGCTCCAGTAGCTGTGGCTGCACCTGCCACTGCGGTTTCCCAACAGTCTCGCATTGATATAAAGTCATCTCCTGCCATCACCAGCACAGTCGTATCAGCTCCGTTTGCTTACAGCGCACCCTTCACAACGGCTGCGGTTGCACCAGCATTGATCAAATCTGCATATTCCACTCCCGTCATCGGCTCTTCAGCTTTTATCAAAACTGGCGCTTACGTCCCTGGTATCATCGGTGCTCCGTCAGTGCCCCTCGACACTCCCGAGGTAGCCGCTGCCCGCGCTGCACACTTCGAAGCTAAGGCCCTGGCCGAAGGGCACTTGATCCGCAAACGATCTGTGCTCTCCACTCCTCTCTTGAGCACTCCCCTCGCCACCCCACTAGTCTCGACCTACACTGCTGCCCCCGTTGTATCCACCTACTCGGCTCCCATCTACTCTGCTCCCCTAGTCTACTCTACTGCCATCTCAACGCCCATCGTGACCAAGGCTTATGGTATTCAAGCCTGGTAAGCATCACCACGGTAACGAGGATTATGAATCCTCGGTTCAGAACTGATGTACGACTGATAATAAACTGTTTTACGAGTATATAAATTACAACATTTATAATTTTTGTGTTAATTTTGTCATTTCACTTTGCTTTAATCGTAAAAAACATACGAACTCCCTCGTAAATAGAGTAAACCTAATTAAGGCCATACGCTGGCTTTGTCTAAATGGACGGATAGCTTAGTGGTATTTTTGAGGGTAAGCTACTCATCAGAAAGAACCTCAGATGGTCAGAAAGTAACAAATAATACTGTGATAATAATAATAATAGGCTGTGCTCGCATTGCCTTGCCGCTTTGCACCAATCTCCTAATCACCCTGTATTATCCGGAATTGACAGTGTCACTCTACGAACGGAAGTATTCAGTTAAAAATAACGTCACGAGAGCTTTTTAACTAGCAAAATATTGCTATTGGTAAACCCAGTGGGATGGTTATTAAGGATAGCTTGGTAGTAAAAGTGTAACTGACGCTGTGCTTAACTTACCAAGTTTAATTACGATCAGAATGCGAACGTGGGTGTAATAATATGCATAAAAATAAAAGTTAAGCCACAGCGTGTCGGCTGTAATAATTACTTGTTTATCTCTTTATTAATATTAGAACAAGATAATCCCCACTGCGTTGGTAACTGATACGTACTGGTTTTTATCAATGATGCAGTGAACATTAGTGCTCATGCTAGATTTTAGGGAATAGTTGTACGACCTATTTTGTTTACGCTTGAGTTGAATGTCAGTCTTTTTTGTCTACTCTATAAGCTTGTGCTTGACGTCTAACCTGATGATAAGAACTAAAATGTTACTCTTTGGCTTAGAGTAGTAATCGATGTGATAGATGGATAGGATTCACGCGTGATTTAAATACTCAAGATCCATGTACATAGACGACAACAAATTTTAGTTGTTGGGAGGACAAAATATCTGAAATTGTCGGCAAAACGACGTGCAACAGCAACAACGCTTCGATTGTCAAATGATAAAAAGTAAATCTTTGAAATAATTGTGATTTAATTTCAATACTTAATGGGTCGGGAAATTTGATTAGTCCTATCATTTCACACCAATATCATAAAAACGAAAGTTTGTTTGTAGTATGTCGTTTGTATGTTTGTTACTCCAGCACGCTGAAACAACTGAATGGATTTGCTAGAAATTTGGGATGAAAATAACTTATACTCTGGAATAATCAAAGGCTACTTTATATTCCGAATGTATTGGTTCTGGGGGATGACGAGAAGACCCAAAGTCATCAATACCACGTATTTCACCGCGGGTGACACCGCGGGGCGCAGCTAGTTTTATGTAGAAACCAGTAGCGCTTCGCGGTTTCACTCGCGTGGATTACGGTTTTCCCGCTGCCTCAATTATCCCACGGGTACTATATTATTATTATTTATTTATATCAGGTCATAACTTAAAATACCTTAATATATTTAAATACATTTGAAATACATATAAAATACAATACAAATACACAACACACAGATAATAATGCAAGTGGATGCGATTACCCACAGTGTAGACGCATCCAATGAGCGAACAATGCGCTATCCCACCTATCTACCAGTGTTTTAAGATTGACTATACTTAACTGTACTTTTTCCAGGACAAAAGCAGCCTGTGTGTCACTTCGGGCTAGCCTATATCCATCCCAAATTTTATTGAAATAAGCTGTACTCGTTTGAGCGTAAAGGAGTAACAGAGGTTTTGGAATTATCTGTTTATTACACGGAAACAGGAATTATTTTCAGGATGAAGAGTAGCGTATGTGTTAATCAAGGGTCTAAACTATCTCCATACCAAATTTTATCAAAATCGGTGCAGCCGTTTGTGCCTGAAGGAGTAACAAACATGAACACTTACGTAGATACTTTCGCCTTTATAATATTAGTGGGATGGGATTCAGCGATGTGTCCATATCTGTGTCTCATATCCATAAAAAATAAATAGAAACTAATTTTTCTGTGTCATGTTTTCGATGGAATATTTCTTCTAAGTGACGGGTATAATCATATAGGCTCTCCTTCTAGAAGGGTACATTCTGCTGTCGACTGAAGTTATTACACGAAACTTAAACAGGTTTCCAGGAGGTTTGAATTCGCCGCTAGATGGGCTAAGGGCATATATTTAGGCTGTCAAGGATTAAATAATAATAATTATATCATGACCTAGGAAAGCTGATATATAAAAATAAATACAACAGTAATAGGTATTAGTCATTTATTTACAAGACATCTTTATCGTTCGTCAGTTCTGAACCGAGGATCCAAATCCTTCATTACCGTGGTGACATTTACCAAGGGTGAATACCATATGCCTTGGTCACGAGGGGGGCTGAGATACCGGTGGAGTATACTAAAGGAGCTGAATATGTGGAAACAACGGGAGCAGCAGCATAGGTCGAGTAGACTGGGCTGGCCAGGGGAGTGCTCAAAAGAGGAGCGGCGAGCACAGATCGTTTGCGGATCAGGTGTCCTTCAGCTAGAGCCTTAGCTTCAAAGTGTGCAGCGCGGGCAGCGGCTACCTCGGGAGTGTCGAGGGGTACTGACGGGGCACTAATGACACCAGGGACAACAGCTGCGGTCTTGATGAACGCAGAAGATCCGATAATAGGAGCAGCGTAACCGGTTTTGAGGTACGCTGATCCAACTGCAGCAGCGACGGGGGCGCTGTAGGCAAACGGTGCAGAGACGACCGTGCTGGTGATGGCAGGAGAAGACTTGATATCAATGCGAGACTGCTGGGAAACCGCGGAGGCAGGAGCGGCTACAGCCACCGGTGCGGAGTATGCAATAGGGGCGGAGTATGCAACAGGGGCGGAGTATGCAACAGGGGTGGAGTACGCAACAGGAGTGGCGATGGGTGCGCTGTATGATACAGGAGCTGACACTACCGTGCTAGTAACAGCAGGTGTTGATTTGATGTCTAAACGAGACTGGTATGACACGGCAGAAGGTGCAGCAACCGCTACCGGTGCAGTGTAGGCAGTAGAGGCGGCATATGCAGCAGGTGCGGCAGGGGCAGATACTACCGTGCTAGTGACAGCAGGCGTCGATTTGATGTCTAAGCGAGACTGGTGTGAAACTGCAGCGGGAGCAGCAACTGCGAGCGGTGCAGCGTAGGCAGTAGAGGCAGCAAACGCAGCAGGAGCCGCATATGCAGCAGGTGCCGCAAACGCAGCAGGGGCAGCATATGCAACAGGCGCACTATATTCGGTGGCTACCACAGCCGGTGATGATTTGATGTCTAGTCTAGATTGCGATGATACGGCAGCAGGAGCCGCGGCGATAATTGGAGATGAGTAGGCGATTATTCCTTCATTAAAAGATCCTGAAGGCTTGGCAGCGGCAAGCGCCACCACGGATAACAACACCACCAGCGAGTTCATCGTGGTCTGTGTTAGTTCAGTGAACGACGAGCGAAGGGGATAAACTGATGCTTTCTTCATTGCAGCGTCTATATTTATACCGGCCGCGATGTATCTGAAAGGAAAGTTCAAGTTCGACGAGTCCTCATACATTGTAAAATCATCAAAATCTTGATATTTCCCGGCACTCCAACGCCTTAGCAAGCGATTGAACTTCTTACAAAAGACAGATCTAGAATTGATTATCTATAAAAGTAAACAACGCAAATATTAGTTACACATTTAAACTGTTAAGTGTTACTCATTATTTAACTCCAGTATACAGACAATAATAGTAAGTTAAACATTTAACTATTAATAAAATTGCATATCGGCAACTAATCTACCACATTTAATGCAAGAGCAAGTGATATTATGCATATTGATAATCTTTGTATGTATGTTTCTGTTAGGCGATCAAAGTTGCTTGCTGTCTTCAGGAGGAAGAAGCAAAATATGCTTAAATATTATCTTAATTATCTCCATGATGAGATGATTTCCAAATGATAATACCGTTAATTGAACGCAGTCGTCTAGCTGTTACTATTATTAGACGTATAAAGAGTTTTATATCTGTATAAAAAATAGCTGCTCTCCGCGGTGTAATCCACGCGTATAACGATTTTCCCGCCATTTCTCCACAGCTCACAGTGAACAATTTAAGCCCCGGTTACACCTCTACTTATATAAATAAAATAATGAATTACAAACACAATACATGTAAAACAATATTATGTAAGCTTTAATTGTGTTATTTGTTTGCACATAATACCAATGGGAACGTAAGATTTCTAGGAAAAGCTTTGTATAAGTATTTTATCGTGAAGATTATACTAAAGGTTATACTGTAGGTCGCATATTTCAATATAATTTTTTTTATCAAAAAATGGAACCGACTTTAACACTCAAAAGTGTCATATAACTTGTTGAAGTCGGTACCATGATAGTTCACAAAAGTAACTATCATTTTGCGCATGGTACCGACCTCGACAAGTTATTTGACACTTTAGAGTGTTGAAGTCAGTTCCATTCTTTGGTAAAATTTTATTGCACCCTTTTCCGTGACCTTTGCTACTCACGGAATTAATTGTCATTGTGTATGTTCTCCGATGTCTTCAACCTTAATGAGAAAGTCATCCAAGTAGACGTAACACTTTCGGTTATTACAGCGTAACTCAAAAACCGCTTAAAGGCTTTTAAAAGCTAACCATGGAAGGAAAAGTCACTAAAATGCTGCCGGCATTGTCACTTTGAATATTAATATACGAGTACTTTAAGGAACATACAGTCACTTTATTATAATTAATACATATTGTATGCAATGTGAGACCAGGAAGTTCCATAAATATTCAATATAAACTAAGCTAACATATATGCTCAGAATATAGTTAGTACTTATGATTATTTAAAAACTCAGAAAATTTAAATTTTCTATGCGTTATAAAATTGAGCAAGGATATACTGTAAAAATAAGGTAATATATTAGTATTACCTTATTTTTACAGTATATCAAAGTTAATTATAACAAAACATTGTTATTATGGCACTGGAGCAGAAGTTGAAAACACACATAATTATTTACAATGAAACTTACTGTTAAACATATATGGTGAGAGTGCTTGAATGGTGTACAAGGTATGGCTTTTAAAATATACGGGTACAAATAAGCACAGAGAATGCAAATAAGTCTCTCTTACGTGAATCAAAACGAGGTACCTATAGGTACCTATAGGAAATAGTAGTATTACAAGGCTTGAAGGGCATTATATGATGATGATGATGAGGACAGATAAAAGGAACTGTGCTCTAAAATTTTTTTTTAAAAACCGGCCAAGTGCGAGTTGGACTAGAATTGGAAAAAAAAAAAATGTTGCTGTATGCCGGTCGAACATGGGCTCTTACCATGGAAAACAAGATCAGGTTAAGAACCTTCCAAATGGCTACAGAACGAATCATGATGGCCTATAACTTAGCGATCAGAAGCACTAAGTAGATACCTGCAAGAACGAAGCTCATAGAGGCTGGAAGGATGGCATCAAAACTAAAATGTAAATGTGCTGGACTTACTGTTAGAACGAGGGACAACCCATGGAGTAAAATAATACTGCAACCTAAGATGGCAAAAGAAAACGCGGCAGGCCTGTACTCCGCTGGAGTAACGATATCTGTGCTATAGCCGGAAGACCCTGCGCAAGAAAAAAGTAAGTGGCAAGAGATGGAGGAAGCCTTTATGCAACAATAGATAGCTCTAAGAAATTAAGGATATGAAAGTGTAAGTAGAAATAACGTAGCAGTTAAATATATATTATTACTAGCTGCGCCCCGCGATTTTACCCGAGTGGACTACGGTTTTCCCGCTACCTCAATTATCCCACGGGAACTATACCTTTTCCGAGATAAAAGTAGCCTATGTGTTATTCCTGGATCTAACATATCTCCATACCATGTTTCATCGAAATTGGTGAAGCTGTTTGAGCGTGAAAGAGTAACAGTGGTTTTGAATTATTCGCCTATTCCACGAGAACAGCAATTAACATCGGGATGAAAAGTAGCCAATGTGTTAATCCGATTTCGATGAAATTGTAGCCGTTTGAGCGTGAAGAAGTTACAAACATATACACATACATACAAACTTTCGCCGTTATAATATTGGTGCGATTATTAAATTTTGTTATTCGGTTTAACACAAAAAGTTTATAGAGAAATAATGGCCGTTTTTTAAATTTTATTCTAAACAAAGAAAACATGCAACAACATATTTATTTAATTAAGCTCCAGTTAAAGTAAACGTTAAAAATTAAAAAGTATACTTATAAAGAATGTCGTATCGCTTATAAAATCAGACCATAACGTCGTACGTACCTAAGCAAAAAAAGTAAGTATTATATTTTGTACCTATACATTAAGTTCTCGTTATATTTTTTCTTGGATGTGGTTTTTGCAGTTGTATAAGTAAAATGTTAAGGTTTTGTCGACCTTGTATCCGCTTTCATGCAATCATAAACTCAGCGAATGGGCGTAGGCTTCACAGTCTTTGTTTATTTTGAGAAATGTATAGAGTTGATACAACACATTGCGAATATTTATTTGGAAATCATTACACATATTCTATTTCCGAGGCAAACAAAGAGGATTTTTTTAAAGGAAATTTAATAAATGAAGGTTGTAGTTTTAACTGCATCAAATTATAAAATATGTTGAGATTCAAATTAAGCGCATCAAAAAAATTTCACAGAAAGTTGAACCGACTTTAACACCTAAGTTATATACCTAGTTCAGCCCCCAGTCAAAAGTTCTGAGGTAACAAACATAAAAAAATACAGTTTGTATTAAGAACCTCCTCCTTTTTTAAAGTCGGTTATAAATGATCTTGCATGAGCACAGAGTTTAACCACTTTTTAACGTGTTGATACGTACAATTTGGTGGAAATAAGTTAGAGGGAGCTAACTAGCTAGACCTAAATTGGAGATTTTAAGGACGGAAATAGTGTTTCGTGACAAGTTTTTATTTTTGAGAAAGGTCACTACACTACACTACACTAGAAGACTTCGATCAAGGATCGAAGCTACAAGAGCTAGTAATTGAAAGTGCCCTTACATTTTTTTTTTTTGCATGATGTTAAGGCTGAAAACTTCTTTAAGTAAAAACTGCTGATGAGGTTAACCCAAAAGCTGATTTAACAAGGAGATACAAGGACACGATTTAAGTTAAAATCAATTTGACATCCAAACTAATTGGTTGTCAAAACCTTGGTGTGGACATGGTTACCAAGGTTACTTTAATAGAGAAATGATCGCTGTAATAATTTTTGTAAAACTTACCAATGATGTTTTACTAAAGATGACGTATATTCATACTGCGCAGTGCTCAGATTTTGTTCCTTTACGACATAAACATGCTTACTGCGACAGATAATACGGTACAAATAATATAGAAAAGGATAGCTATATGTTTAGACTTGCGCTTGAAACACGCGTCGTAATCAAAATTACTACAATTGACTTAATTTTGCCGCCTCAGTTTCCGCGCGCTTGTGCGACATCTACCTCATATAAACATATAACATCATTGAAAACTTACGATAAAAATAAAACATCCACTCTATAGATATGTGTAACGACCAGTTGACATTACGCACAGTGGCATGCGGAATCCGATCCACATAGAGGCCGCCTTATCTGTCACTTGCTACGAGTACTGTTTATTTTGTACCTGTCACTAAATTAGCATTAAATTATGAATCGTTGGCTTTTCCGAGAGGAATTTATTATTACGTTATCAATTGTATCTTTCATGTTCCTACGGGATTCTTATTGAAATACCACACGTTACATAGGAACCTGTTTAATTCACGCAATTATACTAATTTATATTAATTATATTATATTAATTTTCTTCTACTGATAGAAATACAATGCAATGATAGAAATAGTGACCACTTCAATGTTTTTTTTTAGATCCTAGTGCTTTGAGCCACCAGACTGGTTCAACAGTTCCTTTATCAACCAATCAAATTAAATTAGTTTATATCGATAATCTGTATTTGTAAAGTAATTGTTAGTCCTCGACCCACCCCACTAATATTATAAAGGTGAAAGTTTGTATGAAGTGTGTCAGTGTGTATGTTTGTTATTTTTTTACGCTCAAACGGCTGCATCGATTTCAATGTTTTTTTTATGGAGACGGCTTACATCCTAGATTAACACATGGCTATCTTTCATCTCGAAAGTAATTGCTGTTCCCGTGGGATAAGCAAATCATTCAAAAACAACTCTTCCACGATAAAACGGCTGTACCATTTTCCATACATCATTAGATCATCCATTTAGACTCTGAAATACTATTTTTTTATATATATTTATGCGTGAATGGAACGTACTCTAAAGTGACAGCTTTGCTGACTTCAGGAGAGAGCTTTCAAATAATGTTTAATGATCTCATATTACACACAAATAAAACAGCCAAATAAAGTGCTTGCATTTATTAAACGATTCCAAACTCAGTAACACAACGGTTCAATTCACTGAAGCTAGATGTTCGGCTCAGACGAGTCATTCCTAATTTTCTTAATATTACTTTTAATAAATACGTGGTGTTGACTGTTGCTCTATTTTAGGCCAGGATAATATGGCCTATTGGTGGTTTTTTGGGCTGGCTGGTCGCTCACCAAGCGTGGGCGTAGGCGGGGGCGGCCACTAGTGGAGCATGGGCGGCTACAACCGGAGCATGTGCCACGGCGACAGCAGGGCTGGCAATCTGGACAATGGATACATGATGTTATTAAATAATGTATTTTTGATGACTTACATATGTACCCCCATTTGTGCCGTGGTGGTACCGGCCTAGAATAGTACTCCCCATCTCTTCTCGTGTGTGTGCCGTAAGAGTCGGCTAAGGGATCACGTATCTGAAGGTGGGCAGTAGCGCCTTCTGAGGATAGGAAATCATGCTGCGCTCGCCAACCTGTCTGCCAAGCGTGGCGAGTATTGACAAATCCCCCCTATATTATTACCCCCCTACACTTCATTTAAATTACTTTTATTAAGTTAAATTAATTGTACGGACGGTAAAGTAGTGTTCAGGCATCAGTCCTTGAGAGCTAGTTTACATCCTAGTGTAGACATCTCTGACCGTCAAGTGAGATAGTGGTCAAACGCTAGTATAAATAAAATAGTATAGTGATCAACACTTATGATTTTGGGATCGCCATTTTCGCTGATTCGAGGATGATTAAAGTTTGTTTAAAACTTGTTATTTTTAATATTGAAATTTAAGGGTTCATAGTATAAAATACCATCATATTTGTATCTAATGATTAACATAGCATTATAAAATGTCTGTATGTTTGTATTTTTGTCGTTGTTGAATAGGCAAGCATTTGACCACCATCTCACCTGATGTTCAGTGATGATGCGGTCTAGGATGGAGCACACTTATATAATAATCTAAATCTTATTGTATTATTTATAACAAACTAACAACGATATTCACGAAGATATGTGTAAAATGTGAATATTTCATAAGGCGTTTGTATTTATTTCTTATTAACTGCGTTCCACGGTTTTACCCACTTGGTGATGAACATAGGTGATGAATAGGATGAAAAAAATTTATTCAAAGTCTATAGATTAATATTTCAGTACCAAATTACCTCGAAATCAGTTCTATCATTTAGACATGAAAGCGTATTCCGACAAACAGTCTTACAATTAAGAGTTTTTGTGGGTTCTATTAAAAAAAGTAAGTAGTGAAGTAGGAATTCGAAAAGTACGATACAAAATAGATTTACGACGAAAAATTGTTTTGATTCCAAAATAAATATATCTCAACAAGATTAAATATTTAATTCGGGTCGTCGCAAAATGACTTATATCAGTGGAATAGTACCTAATAGTCAGTAGGCAGTCCATGGTAAAACCTAAATATCCACCAGCAAACGGGGCTATCAGGGAAAAAGGTATTAATTACATTTTAATAATTATGTCTAAACTGAATTTAAGTAAATGGCTCAAAATTCGACTTCATATCATTAAAAAAATAGCTTCTCAGACTATGCAGACAAAACATTACGTTGAAACCTTCATCTAGAATGTTCTATTGCCACTATTGCGAGTCGTTGAATTAATTGACACAAACAAAGGACTTCAACGCGCTAAAGGACTTAATGCTTTTGTTCCATGCGCTGGTATATTTTAATATTTTGGTGCTAAATTAATAAGAAAAAAAACAAAAGTAGATTTTATACCAGAAGTATGTATATGCATAATGGCATTGGTTCATGATGGAATTTAAATGTTGACCACAAAATTACGTTTTTGTTTATACCTCTCCACTTCCGCGAACAAGTGATTAGTGGAAATCCTTTATGCGTCATGGACGCTATTGCCTGTTCCCAAAATAATGATAAGCCTGTTATTAGCAAAGAATTACCAGTTCGTGCGACATTAAAAAGTAAATACCAGCGTTTGGAACGCTTAATAATGACGGGTTAGAAATTCAGTTACAGGATTAAAGTGCAGAAATTATGCTTTAAAAGAAACATGTTTGTATTGTATTGCAGTTTAAGCCTTAAATAATAATATTTACTGTCGTCTTTGTTTTGTTTATTATGATTGCAGATAGATATTAATAATACAAATAAGTATATACTGTACCCTAGAAAACTTCTTAATGTTATATTTGTAGAACAAGAAATTAAATAAACTTTTAACTTACCCTGACAGAGTTAGCGTAAGAAGTGGCAACGGGAACGGCAGTTTTGACGATCGGGGCGCTGATGATGGGAGCGCTGGCGTAGCCATGAGCTAGACCCCCCCAGGGAGCAATAGGGGCGGCATACCCACCGATCAGACCGGGGGCGGCGGCAGCGCAAGCCAGGAGGGCGGCGAATACGACCTGAGGAATATTTTAATTAGCTTTTAGCTAAGCATGGTAGTCCTGCCTTTTAATCTAACATATTTAATATTTTTGATTGAAAATAAACAATACTATTTTTTAATACGAAAATTCTCAGCATTCTACATAGTTCATTTTATTAAATAAATTTAATTTAATATAACACTGAAGACGAGGGTATATACCGCCTTCTTATCCATACAAAAACTGCAAACGGTTTCGCTATATGGAAAGATGAAACTTTCAACCACATTATCACTGACCATTATTGAGATAGAAAGAATGAAGAAAGAATGAAAATGTATTTATTACTGACCAAAACACAACACTACAATGTACGATAAATAACAATAAAACAAATATCAATAAAAAAAAACATGGAACTATATTGCAGTGTTGCGAGATGCCAGCAACGAGTCCCCACTCAGCATTTTGCTAAGGTTTGGCAACCTTAGCGCTGATAGTGATGAATGTCTAGAATCTATGATGTATAAAGCATTGGGCAGGCGACAATATTTCTCACCAAATGGGATTGGTCAGTGTTGTGGATTGCCCATATACTTGTTTTTTTAACCTAGAAGGCAGACCTGTATGTGTGTAATCAGTGGGAATGCAAAGTCTCGTTTATTCAAACATTTAATTAATGGTTCAAATATTTGAACTGAAGTTCTGCCTAGCATAGCGTTAATGCGATACACAATAAAATCTCTTAAAATAAGGGTAGCGTGCCTTCGTTTGATACGATATCAACTGTAATGTTGGTCTATCAGTCCTATTAATTAATTGTTCATACAATTAAAGGTAGATGGCGCTAATAACATCACCGCAAGATGTTAATAAGGAAGGAAGTAATTCGGCCCTAGTGGTATGGGCTGCTATAGCTTAGTTGGACAAAGCGACAGGACGGTATTCTGTAGTCGTGGGTTCAAGTCCCACTAGCAGCCGAATTTTTTCATTCAAATATTTGAACTGAAGTTCTGCCTAGCATAGCGTTAATGCGATACACAATAAAATCATTTAATTAATGGTTGAGATAATATATAATAAGAGGATGTGAAAATCATTCAAATTATCCGTTTCGTATTAGACAGTCCCATACAAAAAGGGTCCTGATTCTAGAACTTTTTGGTAGGGAGCATTGACTTTTCAGACTATTTTACTAAACAAGGTGACCCTCAAAGCTACCTTTTGTCTTTGCTCTTAAAAACTTACTGAACTGTAGACTAATAATGATAAGCTTGGAATTATAATAAAAGAGTTGTGAGAAGATTACTTTTGCATGACTTTGATCTAGATAAAGTGGGACCTTCAGGAAGCCGTATAAGAGTAAGGTAAGACGACGAAATAAACCGAAGTGATAAGAAACTTAATATTAAAAACCTATTTTAATCTGCTCTATTTCGAAATTGGGTTTATTGCCAAACTTTTTAATATATTACAAGTTATTGGGTTATTCGTCTTATGACTTTGATGGCCAGGGCAACTTATGATGTGGGTTTTCGTTTAAAAAATGTATTAAACGTTTTTATTTATTTATTTAGCAATACATACCATTATTAAGCATTCAACTCGCAATCTATGGCATATTGTGTATTTTATTAAATTCCTAAGCTCACAATATTTACACGATAAAAATCTTAAATGAGAAGAGTTAAGTGTCTTCTTATTAATTTTGATAAAGTTTGGAAAACTTTAAATTAATTATTAACATAATTTTTATACTGTACTGTAGATCTAAGCGTTTAACCACTATCTCACTCGATGTTGACCATCAAGTGAGATAGTGGTCGCTGATGTTATCACGATATATATTATATATACATATATATAATTATGTCAGGCTTATTACTGGTTAAAAAATAAGTTATGAAAGTGCCAAAACGTTTTTGTTCCTCTAATAAATTCAAATGCAACATAACCTTATTATTGTATGAATTTTTATTCATAATAAAGGAATATAATACAAATTCAGAATACATCAATACCATGTCAATTTTAGTAAGAAAACTTATAATTTTAATTAAATAAAATAGAGAAAAATTTAGCTCCAGCAAGAAGCAAAGCCAATGTATACAAAAAAACACAATTTAAACGAATGTTTAAAAATAACATCTAACTTATATCAAATGGTATTAATCATGACAACCTTTTGCGAAATTGCTTGTATTAAAATTATAATGTGGTACAAAGAAAAAAACATAATTTGGGTTTACATCTGAGAACATTGATTTACACCCACTCAAATACTAAATCAATGTACAAAAAAATGCCAAACGTGTTCTAAGAACGTTACATTTATTGCAGGATATTGTAAATAATTTGTTTGCTCGTTATCGGCTTGTAAAACCTATGATTAAATAAACATTCTTGAGATAATAAACGGTTTTATCAGAAAGAGTGCTACCTAACATAATCGAGATTAAGAATTAATTTAAAGGTTATATCAATTTATGATATGCCTGATTAAATATGACTAAAATTATAGTTTTTTTTTGTACAATAGAGCTGCCTATATTGCTTTAGTTTTCAAATAATTATTAAAAACAATGACTATTTTTCTTTGACCTCATTTGCGGCGTATTTTTTCGCGGTGTGCCTAGACCCTGTGATTATGCATAAATTTGATTTAATTAGCTGCATGCATTTGATTAACTTGACAGATTAAACAACTCATATATGTGGTATCCGGCTTTACTCACGTTTATAGTCGAAGTTTCGACCTAGGTTTCAAGCATGTCCGATGCTCATCCTCAGGTGAGTTTCGGACGAGTATCGGACATGCTCGAAACCTAGGTCGAAACTTCGACTTTAAACGTCAGTAAAGCCGATACCACATATATATAATAATGTGACAAACTCACGAGAATTTCCAATCAATAAAACTCAACAACTGATGTGTGATTATATAATCACACATCACACTATAATTATTATAAATGCGAGAGTTTGTTTGTCGTTTGTATGTTTGCATGAATGCATGAAATGTAAAATTTGGGATGAAAACAGGTTATACGTTATACCGTCCTAGCTCTCTATCGGTTGCATAGGTGGTTAAGGGGAACGCTAAGATAGCAATACGTTTGCTTAATACCTACAAAGAAAAACAGCATTTGGTATAAAATGTCTTAATACTTGCTGAAGCAAAAATCAATTGTACTCTTAATAAATACTGGTGCCATAAAAAATGGTAAATTATCGAACACCGGATAGCAAGTATCGACCTCGCCCGGTCGTTGCCGCACCGGAGAATGGCGAACGAACAAAAACTGGATCAGATGCTATAAATAAAGAAACTGATTCATTTACCTATATTTATGCTTTATTTTTTTAACCCACTTTAAAAAAGGAGGAGGTTATAATTATGTTCGACTATATGTATGTTCGTCGATTCCTTCCCAATTTTTGGACCGATTCTAAAAATTCCTTTTTTTAAGAGTGGTGTGCCTCTGAGGTTGTCTCATTTAAATTTTATCGAAATCGGAGAAGCGGTTTTTGAGTTACACTCTCATAGAGAAAGCTTGAGAGTAGCTCCAATGAATGATTAGTTGAAGAGGAATAGATTGGATTGGTATGGGAATGGTGGGATGAAAAACGTATAACAGAAAATTTTACCAACAAATGGCAATTTTGATGGATTTTGATGGATTTGATTTTGAATGGAAATTTTGACTTCAACACTCGAAAGTGTGAAATAACTTGTTGAAGTCGGTACCATGATAGTGCAAAAGTAACTATTATTATAATATTGTGCTCATGGTGCTCGTTGAAGTCGGTTCCATTTTTTCACCCTTTTTGAGTGATTTTTTGCTACTATCGGGATCAATTGTCATTGTGTATGTTGACTGATATCTTCACCCGCAACTATAATGCCGTCGAGGTATGCGTAGCACCTTTCAGTTATTGGAGTGTAACTCAAAAAACTGCTTGTACGATTTTGACGAAATTTAAATGGGACCCCACGGGAAGCACCAGTTTTCTAATAAAAAAAGATCAAGAAAAAAAAGAAAGAAAAACATACGGGTCGTATAGAGAACCTCCTCCTTTTTTGGAGTCGGTTAAAACATATAACAAAAAAGTACCTAACATGAATATGGATGGATACCTATAGAGGTAGAGGAAGGCCAAAGAAGGTATGGATGGACTGTGTGAAGAATGATACACTTATGAAAGGTGTGAGCACTGAGATGACTAATGATAGAAGAGAATGGAAGAAAAAAACAGCTTGTGCCGACCCTACCTAGTGTGGGATAAGAAGAAGAAGAAGAAAAAATAGGAGTGAGGTCCATCTGATAATTCAAATGTTTTAAAGTTGTTAAATGAAACCTGTCAATTAATACTTAATACCTGCTAGAAAATGTTAAAGTGAAATGCTTACCAGCTTGTACATTTTGAAAGGGTTGGAGAGGGATGACTTGTAGAGTCAGATGAAGGATGTAAGATCGAATGTAGTTAGGGCCAGTTAGGCTCGCCTTTTATAGTGTTTAGACACATGGCTGGACCAAATCCGTATAGGTACCCTGCCTCCGACGGCCTTAGCCTAGGCCGTGTCGCCTTCTGTAACATGTGAGTATCGTTTGCAGAAAAGTTTATATTTATAGTTTAGTGATTCCACAATTAATACTTTTAAGGGTTTATTTCGAAAATGTAATATTACAAACAAAATATATTATTACTGCACGCTTAAATATTTTTATTTAGTTGCAGTGATAGTCGTGTTGGCATGTGCAAAAAATCGATAATTTTTTTTTCCAAAAAATGGAACCGACTTTAACAAGTTATTTCACACTTTTGAGCGTTGAAGTCGGTTCCATTTTATGGTAAATTTTTTTTTACCCTTTTGACCTATCTTCGCTACTCACGGGATCAAATGTCATTGTGTATGTTTACCGATGTCTTCAGCCGCAACTATATTGTCGTCGAGCGCTTTTCACTTAATGGAGTGTACTCAAAAATCGCTTGTCCGATTTTGATGAAATTTATCTATCAAATCCACACGGGAAGTATCAGCTTTTAAATAAAAAAACAATTATCAAATCGATTCACCCAGTCGATAGTTCTGAGGTAAAAAACATAAAAAAAGAAAACATACGGGTCGAATTGAGAACATACTCCTTTTTTAAAGTCGGTTAAAAAGAGGGTAGACCATTTTATCTGCTTAAAATGTTATCCAGCAACAACTAGTTAATTTATTGTACTTGTATTCATGGTGCTTGTTGCAGTACAGAAATATCGAGCTCAATAAACAAAGATAATCCGATAAATGTTACGTTTCCAAAGCAAACTCATATTTTAATCAAACAATGCCTCTATTTCTGTTATTCACTCAAACTATCTAAAACTCACTAACATTCTTCAATATTAAAAAGCTCGCATTCTATTTATGCTAAAATTGAAATTTGCATAAATCTCTACGCTATTAGACGAGTTTTATTCAATTGCTGGCTAAGCGCGAGTAGTTTTAGTCGGCATACGGTCGGTACACCAAATAAATGGAGACTTATTATACTTAAAACTACCCGCTGTGTTATTAAAAACATCTAAATTTAGTGTTGTTATTGATAAGTTTCATACTGATTTGGACTTTATCGTAGCTGTATAACAACGTATCTTGCTTATCTCATTTTCCAGAACTTTAGTTTAGTTTCGTTGAACAAGAGAATTACTATACCAACATGTATTATATATAGTAATACCTATAGTAAATATAATAATAAATATCGAGCAAATCATCATCATTTCAGCCATAGATCATCTACTGCTGGACATATCCTCGCCAATGTCTTTTTCAGGGGAGATTTGCCACTATTCGCCACGCTTGGAAGGCGGGTTGGCGAGCGCAATATGTTGACTTTATCCGCAGGAGGCGCTGCTGCCCACCTTCTGGTACGTGATCCCTTAGCCGACTCTTACGTCGCCCACGGGTAAGGATGGAGGGGTGCAATTCTAGGCGGGTACCCCACGGCAATGATCGCTTTGTTTAGAAGAGAAACAAAATAGTATAATTAAATTACCTGAATAGAGTTCGTACAAAAACTAAATAAATTAGTCATTGCTGCAACTGCTAAAATACTGTAGTTTTGGTTTTATAAGTTCCTAATAAAATTTAAGGCCAAATTAATACAATTATGTTGATTTGGCAATCTTCGAAACATACATAACTGTTTATCATATTATGACACTTGGATTTTTAAGTTCTTTTCACGCTATTTTTTACGTAAAAAAGTTGTAGGTTTTTTGCAATAACAGCAGCAGTTGTAGGTTTTTTGCAATAACTATATACGAGTAGTAGTTAACGGCAGAGTTAAAATCTGGTTGGACGTTCTTCACGAGGTTAGCAATGTTTGTTGACTCTTACATCATTGCCATTACAAACAATTCAACAATACAGTAATCTAAACAAAACTTGATAATATTATGTTTATTATAAATATAAAATGATATGCTATTTAGAGAGTTTTTCAAATAGATTGTTGGTATCGATTATAGTCGTCATAAAATTGTATAGGCCTGTATGAAATGACAAATTAAATTGAATTCCTAAAATCAAATATAATCGTTATATGGATAAACAATAAAACAGTATATGTAAGGGTTGACTTAGAGTGACCATATCGCAATTAAATGGTAATATGATAATTACTGTAAGTCGTTCTCAATGCAGTGTTTCATGACATGTTGTTTAGTGTTCATAGAAAAAGGAAAAAGTATAGTTATGTAGAGAATAGACAATTTTGATATACTTTATTATTATATTATTTTCTTCACTTTCAAACTAACGGTACAAGTGAACACTTGGACGCAGTTATATTTTAACTGCTACATGCACGTAATGTTCATATGCCAAGATAATAACTAAGCACACGATCTTGATCCTTTATTAACCGATGATTAGTACTCATTTATCAAACAATTAAAAGGTTCCTATTACGACTAGACTACTTTTCATATTTTGACGTGAGAAAATTATTTCAATTATAAAATTTAATTACTCTTGTAATTTTATGTATTGTATCCTAGAATTGTGAACTATTATGAGAACTGTATATAAGTTAAGTACAGATAGAATTAATAACTACATTTATTATTAATATTTTTTATACCAATAATAGTGAAATATAAAGAACATAAGCAACGTTACTAAAACTACCAACTGATATGTAATAAATATATTAACAAATAAACTTCTTCGATGTCATTTGATTTATTTAATGTTACAACATTTTTCTATTTTATACCAGACCGTAACAATGTGATTTGAGTGTAAATATGATTTAGGGGTATAAATATAATAGCTAATTATTATTTAGTAGTGTTAACAATAACACCCATAAGGCTATATAGTATCAGATTTATCTGTTATTGTAGGATTCGAAATGTGTGTGCTGGTGTTTGGAAGCACCAACTGGGGATTAATCAGAGAAGAAGTTCGGGTATTTGACTCCTTATGTTTTTTACGTTCTTGTTGACAAATTAACGTTCCTAAAGGCATGTCTTAAAATGTAAAGCTCGCTTCAATTTATATTTTACGCGACATATGATAAGATAGCCGGTACACTACTTTAAGAGGAAGTTCATTGTTTTTTATTCTATAATTTGACTGTAACATATAATCATATATTTTATCAGCGCAGCTTATGCAAGATCAAGATCGATTACATGCACTAGCTAGACTATTACTAAGTCAACATATAACACAGTGACTTAAATTTATTTTGTCCATACTTGAAAATTATCCAGTTACAGCTTGTAAAGCAGCACAAAAGAGGGCAGGGCTTTTTCAATGACAGTTATAAAAGATACCTTACCTATAAACAGTAAGGGTCTAAAGCTATAAGCAGGATTTTTGGAAGATGTTTGCATCTTGCAAAAATCCGATGTTTGTCACCGTTATTTGCGGGTTGACATATCGAATGCATATTTCCCAAGGCTTTAAATTTATATTCGAGTGTATTATATTTTTGAATTATATTTGTGTATGTATTATAGGTTTTTTATTGGAGTTTTCTTGTTTGATTACTGTCACAAGAATTGCTTTTCTAATCTATCTATATGAGTGGGGTTGGTTCAATTCTTGTAAATGTTCTTCCATACATAGATAAAGTACAAATGGCATACCGATCTTTCTGCTTTTCTCCTCAGTTACCTTTAACAAGAACTTGGAGATGAGATGAGGCAGTCCCATTTGTTAAAAGAATTTAAGTTATGTAGCCATAGTCCCTACTGCTAGTGTATATACTTTGACATTATTTTAGCAAGAGTCGAGTGTTCTACACGGCCAGTTGACTCGTTATCATTTTGTGTCAAACGCTTAATTATAAGATGTAGGTTTGGATAATGGTAGGCTTTTCGTAATCTAAAATTACAGTGATTAAGTAAACATGGTAACCCTTATGAACTCGTATTTAGGAAATCTTGGTCTAAGGGTGATTTGTCTAAGGGTGATCATATTAAGCATGATTTAATAAAACCATATTTCGGTTTAAAGATATTTATTTCTCAACAAGAAATTTACATTTCACTTATGTGAGAAACTTATGCTAAGTAGGTATTTATGCTTCGACATAGTACATTACATACTAAGAGTATATAGATATATATATTTATATATCTGTAACAATTGACAACAAAGATTTGCACCTGTCAAGTGAGAAACTGCCAAAAGGTAGCAAAATACGAGAGTATTCTGATAGTAATTACAGGCCCATCAAATTTGCTCTATCAGTTAGGAAATATTAGCATTCCCATGATAGTATTAATGCTACTTTAACGTTCAGTAAAAACTTTTTACATTGGTCGATTTATAAAAGACGTTAATTGCTGAGCTATTTACGTGTTGAAATACGGTATACAGAAAAAAAAGAATTTCTGAAGTACAAAATAAAAAGTTGCAAATATTTGCTCCACTTTTAACTTTAACTGCATATTTCCTACGAATGGTGTCTCAACTTTGTCAATACAATTTAATAGACAGCCAGACACCTTAAGCATATTAATTATATCATTGAATGTTGTGTTAATACATCACTTGTAAGTGATTCAAAACATGAACTTTGCACGTAATAATTGTTTGGTAACATTAGTCAGCAAAACCCGATAGTTTAGCTATCACCATCATCATCATCAGCTGTAATGCCTCTAGGTACTGCTGAACCTTGGTACATCCATGTGTTGGCTAAATGAAATTTTTCGTTGCAACGTTTGATATTACACCGTTAAATGCCCGAAACTTATTGAGCAGCTCAAAATATGCACAAACAACGACAACGTATTGGCAAAGGCAGCGAAATATTTTTTTTTACTTGAAATAAGCTTGCGTTTGATAACTGTAATAAAAAATAATACATTATTTGTCAAAAATGACATTATTATTAGCCTATTTAAAGTGTATTTTATTAGTTTTAGTTGTTCTCTAATTCGCCACATTTCCATGCGTAATGTTCTCCGATATTGCGGGTAGGTATTAAAAGCAGGCAAATTGATCTACACTGGTGGTTGAAGTGGCAGTGGGCAGGGCATATAGCTCGAAGAACCGATGGCCGTTGGGGCCAAAAGGTTTTCGAACAGTGACCACGGACTGGCAAGCGTAACATAGGACGGCCACCGACCAGACGACCTGACTAAGATCGCAGGCAATAGCTGGATGCGGGTTGCTTCTAACCGGTCCTTGTGGAAATCAATGGGGGAGGGCTATGTCCAGCAGTGGATGTCTTATGGCTGAGATGATAATGATGATGGTCTACACTCTTTCTTTTAAATTTGCTGCGTTTTATGGTGCTACTACTGTCACTATCACAAAACTCGGGACGAGAAGGGTAAATGTGTATCGTCGTCACGGAAATAGTGAAAGGCTGAGATGCATCTATGCAGGAGATGCCCCTTTAGGCTTCGTTGTGATGGTATGGACGGGTATTAAGAAGATCAGACGGTTTTGTTTCTTTTGTCAGTAATGTAATTTAACAATAGTAAATTAAGTTCAAAACCGTACATGCTACTTAGAATTTTTTTTAGGTGTGTAGTATATTGTGTAGATTCAGATGAACCTACGAGTAATCGCGGCAGCGTCCATACCTGTGGCTGAAATTTGAAATCTAAATGTATTTATTCTAGTAAACAAAATTTAACTTATGCCATTACAAACACTTGTAGTGACAACTTGATTCAAAATTGTGTTCGCGTAAGTGTATTTAATATGATATATTGAGGTCAGGTTGTATATACTACACAACTATGGTCCAAGATAGATATATAATAACTTGTATTATGATTTACACTATTTTACACCGTCAAATTTTTTACAGTAAAATAGTTCTTATTTCATTTTATACAAAATTCAAATTTATATAGCTCAATTATAATGCTGTCTCTAATATGAGACGAGTTTTTTATCAATCGTGGGTAGTTTTAATCGGAAGCAAATAACATGACGACTTATTAAAAAAAATTAAACTTATTTTACCTAAAAGTAGCCGCATATTAATAAAAACAGATCTATTTATGGTTTTAGCATTCCTAAGTGTCGTACTAATATGGACTGTATTGTAACCAGCTAAAATAAATTTTAGATAACATTTTTTTTTTTTTTTTTTTTTACTATTATAAGTTTGCGTTTGACATATTACTTAGTTTCATTGAACAACAGAATCATTACTACCACTGCCTTAAACCAGTTATATTTCATAACACGATAATATTTCCTATAATAAACCCGGCTAGTCAACCTCTGTCAAACTAGGAACCTACTCGTTTAACATACTGTACATATTACGTTCGTTTGAAGAGGTACATGAACTATAACTATAAGTTATGAAAACCATCAATCATATAGTACTGCTCTGATAATACGAACTTAAGCTGTACTGACTAAGACAAATGTTAGTACTGTTAATATAATACGGACCCTAAAGATATATAACCTTGCTATATTAGTGGTAGCACAAAATTTTGGTATCTGTTTATAAAATATTACAAAATACATTACATATTAGTATATGTTTGGAAAAGAGTAGACATTGATGCTGAGTATTTTAAAGAGCCAAATTGTTTTAATAATCTGTGGTTTTGGTATGTAAACATAAGCTAAATATTCAACACCAGTCAGATTTATTTTTTAAACACCACTAATGTTATAAATGTGAAAGTTTGGATGGATGGGATGGATGGCTGTTTGTTACTCCATCACTCCAGAACGGCTGAACGGATTTGCATGAAATTGTATGTGGGTATGCAGATACTTCAGGTCCCAGAATAACGCATAGACTACTTTTTATCATCATCATCATCATCATCACTAATCATCACCACGCGGGTAAAAACCGCGGGGCGCAGCTAGTGGTTAATATTCTTACGATTTCTTAATCGTACGTCACACACAACGCTAAGTAAAATCAATAAATCTCAATTATCTTTTCACATTTCATTTAATAACATATCACAATAGAATTACTATATTTTGAGCAAGTCACTAGGCAATGGTGTCACCAAATTCGTTTATAGGTAGTAAGGTGATGCGAGGTATCTGGCGGATACAACACCGGGGGCAGCAACTACGGGGGCAGCTGCAGGAGCAGCTAAGTAAGGGGCAGCAGCAGAAATGTACTGAGCGGGGGCAGCAATGTAGGGGGCAGCTACGGCGTGGTTGATGGTGTGTGCGGAGTAAGAGCTAGCGTATGGAGCGACAAACGCCGCAGAGGCGACAGGGGCTGCGACCAAAGCTGCAGGGGCTGCGAGCCCGGCACTGGAGGTGGCGATGGCCAGAGCACAGAGAACCTGTAAAAATATCACGAGTTAGTAACTTTACCAAAATATAAATTCCAGTTAATGCTGGAATAAACACTTGTGTTTGTTTTACTTACGAAGAATTTGGCGATCATTTTGCTTGGGTTTTAGTGACTGCTCACAAGTAAGTGTATAAGGTGAAAAAATCCAATGGACTGTGTCGTCTCCAGGACATCGTCACGTTTTATACCAACTGCCGATTTCGTTGAGCAACATCGAGGACGGACGACGCATGCGCGTTAAGTAATGCGCAGGACATCGCAGTTGGCACCGCGAATTTTGACCCAGACTCGGTTTACGAACAATGCATTCTAATTTAGACTCTATGCATACCATTTTCACTGCACGTTAGGTAACTCACGAAAGGGAAAACTGGTTGAGCATTATGAATATATTGCCTTATTATAATACTTGAAATGAATACTAGATGATACTTATCTCTAAACTCTAGTGTCACCAAGTAGCTCAAGGATATAGAAATCAAGTACGTGTACTACTGCTTAAGGTAACAAAGCAATGGCTTGTCAAAACTCGAGCAAGGGTAATGAAGTGTAATTCATTCATTGTCATATATAGAACATTAAGACTTAGCATGCCTTGCAGCATGGGAAATACTTAAAACTGGATGGTTGCGAATTTGTACTCGTATCTTCCGTATCTTTAGGAACTGAGAGTTTAATATGTTTATCGGACCATTGAAGAAAGAGTAACAAAATATTTTTCAAAATCACTCGATAACCTCTCAAACGGCCGTAGCATATAAATAATAATAATATTTTTTAAATAATACCAAAATTGGAACTGTCTTCAACACTCAAAAGTGTGAAAAAACTTGTTGAATGAAATCGCTTGAGTATGGTGTATTTTAGGCATACATTTACATACATTTTATTTCTCTAAGGTTTTTTGAAAAATATTAACATTAAATAACCACTTTTAGGGTAGTTCAAATTATTACTTTATATAAAGATATGAGATGAATCAGCGTTGTAGAATTATCAGTAGCATATATTTTGCCCAAACAACCCTTTCGATAACAATGCAATGTTGTTATGAATTCTAGTACTTATATTTCTTTAGTCCTTATTTAAAAACGAGCATACATGTAGTATTTAACACTATATAGATACTCGAACTGATAAGTAAGCATTAAAAGTGTGGATTGGATTTTAGACTTCGTCTAATACCTATGCAATTAGCGCCAATGAGTCAGCCCCAGGCTTTCTGAGTTCGCACCTCTACTATAAAACTAGCACCAGCGCATTGTGGAATACAGTTAGTTTTTTTACTCCAAATTTTTGAGGGCCTTGTTCGTCTGACGACTATGCCAGTCCCGTCTTGGCCATACATGTGTCTACATTGACATTGTTTACTTATGCAGCATCATCGGTAATCCGATACGAGCCAATAAAGCTGTTTAGCAGCATTTGATGTATGTGCAGCTTTGGAATATACCAAAATAGAGCGCATATAATGACACTTATTAGTTTCGAGTTCAAGTAAATATTAGTTCTCTTATATCTGCACTCCGGACGCATATTGTTAGGGGATACATCTTAACGGAATGCCTTTAAAAGTTATACGTTATTTCTAATTCCACATAGCTTGTAATCCTACCCACTATTTTTCATCAGATCCTTAAAACTATTAACAGGTCCAGAAAGCTATCTATGAAATCTATCCATCATTTTACGCCACAACTGAAGGTTGGGAATCCATGGCTTGTGACTTTCGGAATATCGGCAAGAGGTTCTAAGAATTCGGCAATTCTGTACAACGAAGTAATTTAAAAGATAACGCTGTGGGTTACAGTGGCATAGTTTAGAACACGTGCGTGATATCCAAGCAACAGTCATTCTGCCTGATGTTTAGAAGATACGCCTGTCTGTCACGTCTCGACCTGTTGATAACATAGAATAGCTCATAGGTCAAAAAACTAAATTGCATATGCGAATCCTTTTCACTTCCTTTTTTTTTATTTTTTATTCGCACGTATACTCCCGCACTAGGATACCCTGTGTCGCGGGAGACATGGGCACACATAATCACAGCACACAAACAACCAAGACCCGGGACAAACTACTACACTCATCGCAGAAATGTTTGCCCCTGCCGTGATTCGAACCCAGGGTCCCGGAAATGCAGAAGTCATGTCACTGACATTAACCATTGCGCCACGGCGACCGTCAAAAGTTTTGACCATGCATCTACTCTTTCTGAAACAAAAGATCATCATAAAATCATGGAAAGAAATTAGTTTGGTATTGTTACTATTAAATATGTCCAGCCATGGGACGACCACTACGTCCTATGGCTGAAATGATCTACTATTAAATATTGTGTGGTAGCAACTAATTTAAACCAATTGGTTTATTAAAAATATGTTTAGTCCTGATCTTCATCTTGAATATTAGAGTTATGAAAGAAAGATTATGATACTTCTATAAGTTTTATATTCAACAAAATCACTTATTTATGAGATCATATAAAATGGTTATTTCCACTTCTAACGGAATATTTATGTCAATACGAATCATATTCTACATGTATTTGTTAAAAAAAACGATCAAATGTAGGCCAAAAAAATCAAGTAAAGTAAAAAGGATTTAGCTACTCATAACAAAACAAGGAAAACTATTTTTAAGAATGCAACGTTCTACATTAGTATGCGTTACAACAGTCATTGGAATCCAATGAATATTGCACGATTAGCGCAGCTATACAAAAAGCATTTCACAATAAAAAAAAAACAATTTCCCAATGTGATACATTTCTCCTCGCGCGCTTCTTCGAATCCCAAATGACCGGCCGCAATCCGTCAAATGCTTGTTTTATCGTACGACAGCTGAATAACAATAGTCAAGGTATAAAAGACTGGTAATTTTCTTCGTAGTCACACACCACATCCTCTTTTCAACAAGAAAGGTTCTCCACCAAACCAAGCAAGATGTACTCTTTCAAATCTGTAAGTATTTAACAACTACCTAATTAAAATCTTGTACAATTAATATACATTTTTACGACCTTCATATTTTTTGCATAAAATTCATATTAGTCTTTTAATTTTTCAGATCGTGCTCATCGCTGCGGCTTTCACCATCGGTGCTGAATGCAGTGCAGTTCCTGCTGTAGCTGCTGCGCCTTTAATTGCGCCGGCCCAAATTGGATACGCTCACGCTGTGCCACAGAATATACCACCCTACGCCTCCCAAGTGAACGTATTCAGCAGGGCCTTAAATCCAGTTTTAGCCGCTGCCCCATTAGCTGCTCCCTTGGCAGCGCCAATCGCAGCTCCGTTATCTGCTCCGCTGCCTGCTGCTTTTGCAGCTCCCGTGCCTGCCCCGATCGCTCCAGCTCCGTATTTCGCTGGACCCGTACCTGCCCCTTACGCCTTACCAGCGGGCTACGCTGCTGCACCTGTTCCTTACGCTACAGCCCCAGGATACGCGGCTCCCTACCCTTACTCCGCTCCCCTCCTTCGCTCCCCTTACGGATACGCCCCAGCGTATGTGCGGTAGATTAAAGAGAACACTAGACTGGACTTCTTTCTTACTTAGCATCAAAGACTTTTAGAATATTTTTATATTTTTTTACGAAATAAAATTATTTCAATTGAGTATGTCTTTAAATGTTTAATCTATTTTTTCTATACTCTGAACAATACTTATTTGCTATATAAAGATGTATTCACACAATAATAAATGGCACTAAATACTAAAATAAGATGAGCACCATGGGAAATTGAAATAGTTGTAACGATTATACTTACTTATACTTACTAAAAGTTCGTTAATATGGCATGAACTTAATTCGTATCTGTTTTATGGAAATATTTAGTCCAAGTATGCTAATCGACAATCGACACGTGTGCACGTCAACGATCTAGCTTAGTGTTATCCAGTTTGAACGAGCAAGTGTTAAAGAGAATGTAAATTCGGCGGTTATAATATCGACACTGTAACACGATGATTTTCTAGTAATCATTTGTCTGGAATGATCTAAAAATGAAAGACTAGTAATATTGCATGTGTATTTAAGATATTTGTTGCGTTAATGTGTCTGTAAATATTTTTCTTTACCTTTCTAGAATGTTTCAGTGATATGGCGGTTGAGTGGATATGTGTGAAATTTGCTACGGAGATTTCTTAGGCTTTGGAATAATATATCAAATTTTCATAAGCAAAAATAAACAAAACAGTTTGTGTTGGATAGGAATCATTTAACTATATGAATCCAATAAATCAATCACTTATTTGTAACGGTGGGCGGGCTCTTTTCCGTAACCAGGCCGACACCTCTCGGTCAATCAATCACTATCACTAAATCCCTAAATAAGTAAATAAAAAAGATAAATCAAATAAGTACCTAACGTTAAACTCGTAGTCCACGCGAGTAAAACCGCGAGGCGGAGATAAAAAAAATGCATTGTGTTTTTTCTCATAGACAGTGTTGCAATGGAAAGTTCGATGCTGGAAACATGCTTAAAATATTGTTTGAATCTTAAAGACTCCTGCCACATGGAAGGTTGTCAGGTATAAAATATCATCATTATCATCATGTCAGCCATAGGAAGTCCACAGCTGGACATAGTGTCCACCCGTAGGCATCTTATGGCTGGCCTATGACCTCCCTTATTGATTTCCAGAAGGACCGGTTGGAAGCGGCCCTGTTCTTACCTGCAAGCTTAGTCAGGTCTTCTGTCCATCTTGGCGGTAGCCGTCCTATGCTACACTTGCCAGTCCGTGTTCTCCATTCGAGAACCTTTCGACCCCCATGGCCATCAGTTCTTCAAACTATGTGCCCTGTCCACTGCCACTTCAACTTGCCAACCCACTGGGCTATGTCGGTGACTTTCGTTCTTCTACGGATCTCCTCATTTCTGATTGGATCGCGTAGAGCTTTCCTTACCTGGTTATGCGACTTTGAGCCGCTCAAAAGGCCCCTAGTCACAGAACCCGTTTCAATTTCATAAGTCATCACTAGTATTTACACACTGTTCGAAGATCTTCGTTTTCAGGCATTACGTACGTCGCGGAGTTTCCCGAACGCAGCCCAGCCGAGTTGGGTTCGACGATTGGCCTCCTTCTAAAAATTGGACTTGCCTAATTGGACTGTTTGTCCTAGGTAGAGGTAATGGTCAACAACTTCGAGAATCAAGATCCCAATTGTTCTCTTGTTGGTCCCAGTTGTTTTCGTCTCATCCATGTAAATTTGAAATTATAATATGGGAATTTTAACTATTTTTTGTGGTTGGCAAACTTTTCGTGATAATCGAGTTCACGCCCCTCATAGTTATTGAATCGGCCTGATTGGCGGTCGACCTTCACTACATTAATGGTGTTTGAAAGACGGTTCCAAACTCAAATTAGTAGACACAATAAAAAGTTGCGCTTTAAATTATTTTATATATTAACACAGCTCATATAAAATAACAACAAATATGTACAAATTGATAACAATCACTAGCTTAATGACACTAATAATAACTACCAGATTAAGATCATTTCCACGCTACTTGTTTCACTGAGGGTGATTGTGCATACTGTAAATGTGGAGCGTATGCTGAAAGGTCGAATGGAAAGGACTTTGCTACTGCTACGGGTGCAGGGGCAAAGACAGGAGCAGGCAAGGCCGTGGCTACTGGTCTGATCACAGGGGAAAAAGGAGCAGCCGGTAACGCCTGTACAGCACGAGCGTAAACTGGTGCTGGTGCAAACGCAGGAGCTAATCTTGGAAGTGTCGGGACAAACGACTGTATTCTAGGAAGAGAGGGAATAAGAGGAGCTAATCTAGGTAAAGCTGGGGCAAAGAAAGGTTGAGGAGCTGGATAGAATGGTGCCGGAGCTGGCAATGGTACGGGAGCTGGAGCTATCGCTGAAGCTTGGAATACTGGTGCAGAAAAGGAAGGCGCTGGTAAAGGAGCTGGGAATGCAGGAGCTGGATATGCAGGCAATGGGAATGCAGGAGCCGACAAAGGTGCAGGTAAAACTGGAGCTGGTAGCACTGGTGGTGGAACAGGCGCAGGCACAGGTGCAGTCAAATAAGGCCCAGTTGCAACTGCGTGTATCGATCTTCCAGCATTCGGGAAGTTGAAGAACGGAGCATATCTAACTATTGGATATGACTTGACAACTGGAGCAAAATGGCCGATCCCGCTAGCATGGCAGCTAGCTATGACGGCGAGAACAGAAACGACCTGTAAAGAACACAAAAATGTCAATTTACTTCAATATAAATAGCACTTCGATCTAATTTGTTAATATGTGGGTTGCTTAGCAAGATACTTACTAATCTTTGGATCGACATTGTTCCACGACTTGATTAGTCGAGTGTGAACGTAGTAGTGTATAAATTGATGTGTCACTACAGGTTATATAGTTCAATACTGTTGCAAGCATTACGTCTTTGTTCGTACCGATCGTTTCACTTTCCTTAGGCAGGACATGTGCATGCTCAATTAGGTGTCTATATGGACACCATTGCCTACCGAATGGGCATACCTGTGCCCGTTCAAGGTAATGTTATATAACTGCACCCCTCTTTGCACATTTGAATGTCACACAAATGGCGACTCAAAATACAAGAACCCATGACACATTTTAGATAAAGATTTCCACTACTTTTTGGTTGGTTACGTTATTAATGTAATATATAGTCCATATACAGTCGTGGTCAACTAATTAGGGACATTCAAGATAGTGAAGGGCTATAACCGGTTATGTACATATAAATATAAAACCCTATTGATTTCTCAGCACCTATTATTTGCATAATGTGGTCCGATTATTATGCTATAAATGGCTGTAAATAAAAGATTAAATAAATAGAAAAAGTATTTGATATCAAAGATTAAACATGTATTAAATATTAAGGTACAATTCTGTAGTGGACATTTAATTAAGGACAGTAAAGTATAATGAAAAATACAGTTAAACAAAACTTATAATCTGCAGTGTTATAATATCTTTAACAGCTCTATTTTATTACGTGTAAAATCAGTACCCAGTAGCAAAACCTTTGTTAGTAATTACCGCTTGACACCGATGTGGCATAGACATTATCAGTTTCTGACATGTTTTGACAGGAATGTTTGCCCATGCCTCACAAAAAGCTTCATGAAGTTCATCCAAATTTGTATTACGATAAGTGGCAACTTTTTTCTTGATTTCGTGCCATAGGTGCTCAATTGGGTTGAGGTCCGGGCTATTTGCTGGCCAATCTAGCACCGATACAGACTGACTGGTAAGAAACGACTTGACTGAATGGGCGGTATGTTTCGGGTCGTTATCCTGCTGAAACGTCCATATAATAGGGAGATGCTCCTCAGCATAGGGAAGCATAGTTTCTTCCAATATTGCCTTGTATTGATGTTGGTCTAAGTTACCCTGAACTTTCCTCACAGGTCCCACTCCACGTCCAGAAAATGAACCCCACATTTTAATGTTTCCACCGCCATGTCTCACCTGTTCTTTTGTGAATCTTGGATTCATTTCCGCTTTTACAGGACGCCGTACATATTGCCTTCCATCTGAAGAAATCAAATTAACCTTGGTCTCATCAGAGAAAAGTACATGTTGCCATTGGGCGTAGGTCCAATGTCCATATTTACGTGCAAACGCCAAACGAGCATTTCTATGTTCTTTCTTCAACAACGGTACTTTGCGCGCCACTCTTCCGAACAACCCTGCTTCTACCAAACGTCGTCGAACGGTCCTCGCAGATACACCGGCTCTTTCGTTTGCCCCAAACACTTCGTGTTTTATTAAAATAGAGCCTAGAAACGGATCTTTCTTAGCTAACCTGGTTATCATTCTATCTTCTTGCGGAGTCGTTTTTCTCGATCTTTTTGTTCTGGACACATTTAAAGCTGTGTTATAGCGCTTGAAATGTTGCACTGCATTGCATACCATAGTTTTTGAACAATTTAAATGTTGTGCTATCCTTCGGTATGACCAACCACGCTCGACAAACTTCATGATAATTTTTCGTAGTGTTGGATCGCAACTTATATTTTTGCCCATTTTTCTTCAAAATAATTATCAAAACTTAAAATAAAAAATCTGGATTGCCGCCAAAACGTCCACGAAACAATAAGAAAAGAAACAAAAAAATATTAAAATTCCAATTTTGAAATTAGAACGCAATACCTCAGTGTCCCTAATTAAATGGCCAGCCAGCATTCTTTGAACAAATAGCACTATGATAATTTATCAGCTATACTGTAAAGAGGTTTAATATTTAAGAAGTTGTTATTGTTTGTATAATCGCGCACATAAATGACTAATTACACTTACATGTAAAAGATATGGAATATTGTTAAGACTCGTTGGAAAATAAAAAAATAATTCACAATTTGGCTTAACTAGAGATTGTCCCTAATTAGTTGACCACGACTGTATGTATTAGATTCGAATGTACACTTTATGTTGAATGGACAAACTTTGTCAGCATTAGGCCATGTCTGGAAAATAATGAATGGGTAACTATTAAACCCTTATACCTTTCCGTGGAAATATAAGAGCTGAGTGATGAACAAGCGTACGATCATCATCATCATCATCTCAGCCATAGGACGTCCACTGCTGGACATATGCCTGCGCCATTTTTACAAGGACCGGTTGAAAGCGACCTGCATCCAGCCCTTGCCTGCGATCTTAATCAGGTCGTCTGTCCACCTTGTCGGTGGCCGTCTTATGCTGCGCTTGCCAGTCCCTGGTCTTCATTTGAGAACCTTTCCACTCCAACGTTCATTCCTTGCCACAATCAAACAGGAGGACCTTAACTCTCTGAAAAAAAAAAACCGTGTCGTTTAACACTTATGCAAATGGCTAAAATGATTAGAAAAATTGCATTTTAAAGTTGTTTTTTTTTGTTTTTTTCCAGGTTGTGATTGTTTTATTATACATTGTAAGTTTGATAATGTTGATAATAGAAATTATTCACACGCTTTTAATATTAAAGTCCGAATGGGCACACAAAGTATAATGAATATTACTTCTGGTAATTAAATTGAAATAAACCAAAACCAAACTTCAATCGTTCAGAATACTATATAACTAACTAAATTACTTCCTACATTAGAATACAATTAAACATATAACAACATATATAGAATGAATTAACTTAAACTTAACATTTATTTTTTACACTTTTCACATACAAACTTTCATCAAAATCGGTAGAGCCGTTTCCATACGAAAATTGCCAGTTGAATGATTTTTTAAATAAAATAAATCAATAAACGCCATTGCGAAATGATTTTGATTGTACTGAAAATATTTCACTATATGATTGACATACAATTTGGTTAGAAGATTCTTTACACATGGAGTAAATTACACGGAAATATTGTTTATTGCAAAATTACTAACCAAATAGGCTGCCAATAGCTAGTGGATTGCTCAAATGTTATTGAAGTAGCTGCAGTATTGTAATTAGTTATTAGTATTTTATTTTATTAAAGGCATCGGCGCATTAAAAATAGTGCATAAAAAAAACTACACATTTATTGTAGGAAGAATGTCATGATTTTAACGAGAGGTGATGAAAAGTCGTAGTTCAAGTGGATACAATCACGGGAAGTGGCTAGTAAATTATAAAAAAGTATGCACCCAGGATTTAAGCCGCGTATTGACGATTAAGTTCTAGCACCGCGGATGTCAAAGTACGCAACTTCAGGGGAATAAAAACGTTTTATTTTGCATCAATCAACTACATAGAGTTTATGTTTTCATTTAGTGAATTCTATTCGTTTGCGCAATTTATATGAATTGTGAATAGTGAAAGTATGGAGACCGGTATCTAATCTTAACTACAGTATTATTGTGCCGAATGCACTTCTTTTTATATAGAATTTATTCTTTTACTATCTTAAATATTATTTTGAAAAGTACGTTTTTAACATTATATTTTCTTTATTAACTAAGAGCCGGCAAGAGCAGACGTCATATTTGCTGGAAAGTTACTGATTTGCAGTTCTTCATCTCAGAGTGATCGTGCGGACGCGAGTCTCAACACGTAACATCAGCAAATACATATCACGTAAGTCCGGTTCTTAGATATTTATATTTTCAACCACCAAACTAACCAGCGTATTTTATTATCTCCTATTATTTTTGCACTAAAATCTGGGTCAGCTATGGTTATCAACTAGACTATTATTTATTTTCGAGTTAAGACTTCTGCAGTTATAGAACTTTACCGATGATTTATAAAAATAAAAATATATCTGTGAGCCAAAATAGTAGTTTATGAAACTGTATAATAAAAAACACGAGTGTAAGTTACAAGTTTTTTTATAGCAATACACGAGAGTTTTAAGACCAAATTATGTGCAGTTTCATACACTACTTCATCTAATCTCATAAAATAGATAATAAAATTTACGTAAAATCACAGCATATGTTTGCATTTATTTGAAAACGTTATGTGCCAAGATCCATTTGCTGTTCACGCATGCGTGTTGCGCCGCGTCCACAGACTATATGTAGAAAAACTGCATTGCAGCCTCCTTGGTCCAGCTGAGGCTGTATCTTGGTAAAAAAGTAACATTTCGATACAGCTGTGACAACTGTATCATAATATAACTTTTTAAATTTATTTCAATATCATGTCTAAAGACTGTCATTAAAGTTCTTTTTTTGATTTTGTAATCTTTATATTTTAGTATGAGATTATATAAATTAATTTTAAAAGATCACGCCGTTGAGTGATTTGACAGCTAAGTTGACCAAGTTTGTAAATGTCAAAGTCGACCAGGAGCTGATAAGAAAGTGAATGTTACTCATTAAAAATATTTTAGGCAGACATCGGAGAGCATACAGAATGACAATTGATCCCGTGAGTACCAAAGGTCATAGAAAGGGTTAAAAAAAATTACCCTAAAATGGAACCGACTTCAACTTAAAAGTATGAAATAACCTTGTCGAAGTCGCTACCGTCATACAGTCTACCAAATATATTGTCCCTACGGTTAAAGATCATTTGACATCATAAAACAACAAGGTTGATTTTTCCCTGCACCTCTATCATTGCTCCATCTTATCGCTATTGTGATTACACAGAAACTTCAGTCGAACTTTGTCGAATGTCCGTTGAACACGAAAAGTTAGCGGAACACTGGCCTAGTAAACAAATGGCTTTAAGCATCTGCCCTCATTTAGATTAAGACGAATAAATGTAAGTCGCAATTTGTTCATTGTAATCCCCTGTAGTGGAAAACAGCGAAAAGTATTTACGTGTTCCAGTTTCGATCCTTTATTGGAAAGGCATCCGTACAAATGTTTTTACTTTAGCCTCTAATCAGGTGAGCTTTTAGTGTGTGACGTAGGTTTAAAATAGTAAACAACTTTTCCGATTCAGCTTTATTTCAGCTATTTTTCTATATCTCATCGAATGTTCATTGATGATTGATGACAATTAGCCAAATTGTTTCTTGAAATTCTGATCTAAGGTTTTTTTTTAAACTTTCACACGAGGTCTTCAGGTTCCAAATTAGGCAGAGCCTGTATTATGATGATATATATACTTATATACATATACACACAGACAGGTCTGTAAGGTTTATAGTCATTTTTTATTCTTCTACAAATAATAAGTGCTGTGGATAAAACACTTCCAGAAAATAGGTAAGGTAACTAAATATCTCGATTGATAAGGGTGGAAATGAATTAAAAGACAAACGAGAATTATAAGAACGAATTAAAAGAAAACGATGTTGCAGTGTCTTCCATCAAGAATTCTTGATCGAAGGGTGCAGTGCACAAAATTGCCTTATTTGCGATTAACATATAAACGGTTGTTAAATTTAGGGATTTATTATTTTATTATATTTAAGCAATTATGCAATCACACGTAATATTCAAAGCTTCCTTTTTATTGTCATATAGTGACTTAGGTCACAAAAACGACAACTCACTATTCACAACAGTGGTAAATCATAATAATATGTACTTATTTATATATACTTGGTAATTTAAAGTTCAGTAATTTGGTATTGTTTAATTTGAAACAACCATTGTGTTAAGTTAATAATATGATAGTTTACACGTATATGGCAGTTTACGTAGTACCTTCTTGAGGAGTTTGAAACAATCAAGTTGGAAAAACTTTCTAACAAAGTGTAGGTACATATGCAGGTCGACAGTCGAATTTCTAGGTCTAGCATGATTCACCTTCGGACACTTCACTTATTACCAGAACAATTCGGTGAACTAGTGATAGTAGTCATCACTTCAAATATCACATGATAAATAACAAGGAGAACCCAACTACCTTCTTTTTGCCTACACAATTTAATGGCGTGTAGAAACATGAGTTTGTACTTAGACATACCGTTAATTGTAGTATCCTAAATCGCATACAATTCGCTAAACGTGCAAAAAACATAATATTCCCGTCAAATTCAATTGCTTTGTTTGTACTTGTTTAAATTTCATGATACGTTAACCTTTTCGATGCCGCAATCGTAATATTACGTAGAAAACTATTGTCTGTCTGTCTGTGTCCACGCATGTTGGTACTTCATAAGCTTATTTTTCATTCAATTTGCCTAATCAATGTTGGTACTTAATTAACTTGATCCTAAATGAGTTTATATCACGCTGGTCGCTTACCCGAAACTAGCTATTCAACGCACTACCCTCAAATTGAAATCAAATATTTTCTCAATGATTACGCAGCGAAAATCATGTGTTCTGAAATAGCACTGCCTAATTCCAATTGTTGCCGATAATGTATGGGTTCTTTATGTAACCAAGGCCTCTATTTGGACACCTGTACTTTTGTCAAGGCCTGTGGAGAAACTTCCTTGAAACTGTGCTAACATTAGAAACATTTCACTTATGTACGAACATGTTGTACGCGTGGTTTGGGCAGTTTCACTCAATATAATTCAAGTTAAGTAAGAAAAGAGTACCTAATTAATGATAACAATTGACCAAAAAATTAAAAGGTTCATGTATTAATATTATTTTGAATATAATAATTATCATATTATGCTTATTGGAATCATAGAGGAATCATATTTTTATTTAAATTACCAATTCATACGCATATCCATCGTGACGCTTAAAACATACATTTTCCGATTTCCAAATCTGTTGCTGGCTCGGGCGGTGTTCTAAAAGTCCATATTAAGTTTATAATCCCAGGGAAAAGAAATTCTATAAAGTGTAAAAACGTCATTCAATACCGAGAATTGACGAAGAAAAGTATGTTTTGAAGTAATGTAACAGATATTCAAGTTATGATTTTGAGAGTTTCTTTGTATTTTGAACATAGGTATTGTAGGAAATGAATATTCTGTGTAAGTTGTAAAAATATTTATTGAGTACAAAATTGGTCTAATTGTCAGTCTTCATGGTCCTGTTCATTTAAGGGCGACGAAAGGGGCAGATGGAGCGTAGTAAGGTGCGGCTCCGAAGTAAGGAGCGGGAGCGGCGGCGTAGCGGGCAAATGCTGGGGCTGCAACGTAGGGGGCAGGAGCAGCTGCGACGTATCTCGCTGCAGGAGCAACGTAGGACGCGGCAGCTACTAGTGGAGCTGGAGCGCCAATGTAACGAGCAGCCGGAGCCACGTATGCTGCAGGGGCTACCAAAGGCGCGGAGGCGTACAGACCATTGAAGTTCCTGGCTACATATTGAGAGCTGGTGGCAGTGACGATGGGAGCAGGGGCGACTAACGGAGCAGCTGCCACTAAAGGAGCTGGGGCAGCGACCACCGCTGCTCCTATGCTTGGCTTGGCCGAAGCCAGAGCGATGGTGGCCAGGAAGAACACCTGAAAATAATACAATATTAGAAACTACAAATACCGAAGTAAGTGCAAAATTTTCTTTTTTGGATACTTACAATTTTGTACATGTTGGCTTGTGTGGTTTGTTGGTTGTCTGATGGACAGAAGATGCGAATGTGATGTCTACAATTTGGTGACAATACCTTATATACTCCAGCTGAGTAAGATTCACCTTGTGTTGCATTTCGTCACCACGTGCAACGTCTCGTTACAATCTGGGCACGAACGGGGGCGGCGAGTCATTACGACAGTTTTGCCGGACGGACTGATAACGGACCGCTTCTACTTTTGGACGTAATCGCCTCATTCAATCACGCTCTGAACTTTATCTAATTTCATTCCGTACCTATTATTAATGTCTGCTTCTCTCTAACTTCAACAAAAAGACAAGGTTATCAGTTACACTGTATTTTTTTACGTATGCTTTTTAAAAATAGATAATGAAATTTACGTAAAACTACAGCATAAGGTAGCATTTCTTCTTCTTCTTCAATTTATGGCTTTTGAACGCCATGTAGCGTTTCTCTGCCAGTGTCAAAGTATGGCCAGTGTACGGTATAACAAATGCCCAGTTGAAAAGAAAAATATAAGTATTATAATAAATGGTTTAGATTATAAGCAATAGATTTAGTTATTATATCTACAAACTTATTAAACAACTTATTAAGCTTAATCAAATTACACAAAATATAAACGAATTGAGTAAAAATTAAAGAGAGTAGATATTTTAAATTAACAGGACGAGGGATTTCAGGACTCAGGAATGTATGCATTTATTCGTAAACGCTTTGCGCCAATGTTTATTTGCTGATCGCATGCGTGTTGCGCCGCGTCCACAGATTATGTAGCACAACTGGATTGCAACCTCTTTGGTCCAGCTGAAGTCGTATCTTAATGGTAAAAAAGTTACATTAAGATACATATGTCAATGAATGAGCTGTATCTTATTGTAATTTTTTAAATTTATTTTGATGGCTTGTTTGTAAAAACTGTCATTTAAGTTTTGTTTTTGATTTTTTAATTTTTATATTTTAGTATGAGATGAGATAAAGAATGTTTTCAAATAACAACGACCTTTCGCATTGACTGTTAGGAATTCCATTCACATGACAAATCCGACATAGCAGATCTAGATTTCATATTCGCTGTTTACATGCTAACGAAAGTGAAACTGTGAAGATGGTGTAGATAGATTTTGTTCACAATAAGCGTATCAAATTTTAAGAATGGATCAGTCAATTCACCTTGCCATACTTTTATTGTATATAGAATGTGAATGTCTATTGTAATATTTTTATTACGCTCTTAGACTTGTGAATATTGAGATTATATTTTGGTACAACTTACCTGGAACTTTCTTTCTTGTGACTTGTACATCGCGATCTATCAATAACTGTCTATTGATACTAGAAAAAGACCACCGAATGTGGTTGAAACTATAGTCGGAACCCTCTGACTTATAACGTGAGTAACTCCCGTGTTTTATACATTTATAAACTGTCTATTGTCTATAATAACTAATTTATGTGTCATCATCATCATCTCAGCCATAGGAAGTCCACTGCTGGACTCAGGCCTCACCCATTGTTTTCCACAAGGACCGGTTGGAAGTGCCCCCATGCAGCCTTTACCTGCGATCTTAGTCAGATCGTCTGTCCACCTGGTCGGTGGCCATCCTATGCTGCGCTTGCCAGTCCGTGGTCTCCATTTGTGACCCTTTTGTCCCCGATGCCCATCGGTTCTTTGAGCTATATTCCTTGCCTACTGCCACTTCAACTTGCTAATCCAATGGGCTATGCCTGTGACTTTTGTTATTTTACGGATCTCCTTATTTCTGATCGCGTAGAGAAACCTCGAGCATAGCCATCTCCATATAATTAATTAATAACTCATTATTTTATTTTTATTTAAAACTTTACTCTCCACAGACTCCAGGGTCCGTGCCATTTTTTAACATATTTTTATTTTTTATTATTTAATTTAGTCATGTTTAACTGTAGCAACTACAACACTAATAGCATAAAACTATTAAGCCAGCTTAATCTTGATGAGGACAGGTAAGTGTGAAGGATGGATGTACTTACTGTTTTCTATGCTTGTGTGTTTCCTATACATGAACTTTTTAACATTAGAATGTTTTAATACACATCTATGATAACATCATTGTATTTTCTTACACACCATATTGTAATAATGAATTTAGTTTGCCATTAAGACTGGTGGTTATATATATATAATTACATTGCGCAAAAAATGATATCATTTCATATCTCTCCACGTGTCACTTTAAGGAGTCTTATTCATAGTACACCGTCAGGACACGGCGCTATAAATTATATACACGTGTCTATGAATATATGAAAAGTATATGAAAGTACCGCGGCTTTTAATGCTGTAGATTGGTTTAGATCGATCTGCGCTACGAGCGCTTCTTACGAGATGTTATTCAATTCAATCCAGTTCGCAGCCGTACCCGTAGTAATTAGGAATAATCAGGAATAATCAATTTATTGGTAAATATTAATTTACATGTCAAAAGGCAACAAATATAAATACATAGTTCAATTGGTAAACAAAAAAGTAACTAATAATTAAACTATATGTATAAATCGGTAATAATAATTAACTGATAAATAGTGGCTTTCCACAAATTATTCAGCAACCTTTATTCCCTGTATGTCTGAAACTTTATGAGTCTATGTCGCCTTTTGACTAAAATTTATTCGCCTACATCGCCATCGGGCTATAACGCTCTAGGACTGAAACTCTTATCGATAGCTTGTGCTAGCTTCTAAACGTATTTTCAATAAGTGAAGGATTGACTTAGTTTTAGTTTTTCTGGATTTAATATTACTTGATCAAAAGTTTAATTCCGATACAAGTAAGTTTTATTTAGATTTAACTATTTGTTTTTTAATCCAAGACATGATTAGTCAGTGTTCAGTATATAGCAGCCAAATTTTTTCCACGTTCATGAGTCAAGTGGATTTAAATTATGTTTTTTAAATTATTATTCTTTTATTATTGTTAAAAAACATCTTCCATTTTTATATTCTTAAGTATAGATATGTAAGTACATTTTTATTCATAGAAAACTAACTTCACAGTTCTTTTCCGGAGGGGTAGGAAAGATTTTCACTTATTGTGGCCTATTTCTCTAGCGCGCTTCTCTTAAAAAATGTAATGTAATATTAACGTAAGATTTTTAATACTTATATCTATTGCAACCAAAAAATAATTTCGCTTTAAGTCTTTCAAAGTAATCCTTTATGCGGTGTCGTATTAGTTTCCTGAGAGAGCGCAGCTTTTATTATGGAACGGTGCGCGGTGTGCAGATGTTAACGCTCAGTTGAAAATACCGCAAGCAATTTTACTGACTGTTGTTATGAAAAGACTGGTTGAGTTTTAAGGTCATGTGTACCACCTTAAAACTAGTTTGACACGTAGTATTTCTTAAAATTTTATCTGTGAAACACGACATTTGTCGCTTAACGAAAAATAAGAAATTATACACAAAATATGCTCCTTTTACCAAATCATTAAAAACAATTAGGTATTTACTTCAATTACTTTAACGAAAGCATTCTGTAGTATCCAATATTTACATCACGTAGTGCTTATTACACAACGGCCTTAGGTCTTTTCAGTTATTTCAGTAAGTGCATTTAATGCACACTTACCTACTGCAATTGTTCTAAAGCAAGTATTTAAATAATAATAGATTCTGTAATTCACGGTTACACGCTTAAATGTTAAAAATGTACATTCTTAGGAAGAAAATGGATGTTGCAGTGCAATGTTGAATAATTGCATATTCATGTTTCTGAGTTTCTATTCAATTTTTGTGCTTAGTTATATGTTACCTTCACTTTAACCAACTGTACAAACTGAGAAGAATTTACTACACTCGTATATATTTCGAGCTTTTGTTGATTACCTGCCTGAAAGTTATCTTTGTTTTCCGTGATCAGTGCAAACTAGTATGGAGGGCAAGTGTTTCGTGATACCTTTTGTGTTTGGTTATATATGTTTTCCCACTAATATTATGAATGTGAAAGTTTAGATGGATGTTTGTTACTCAATCACGCTCAAACGGCTGGACGGATTTGGATGTAATTTGGTATGTAGATACTTCAGGTCCCAGAATAATACATAAGCTAATTTTCATCATCATCATCATCACCACGAGAGTAAAACTGCGGGGCGCAGGTAGTATTGTAAATGCGAAAGTTTGTATGGATGTTTGTAACTCTTCAAACTACTGATCGAATTTGGATGAAATTTGGTATGTCATGTGTCGGTATACTTCATGTCGCGGAATAATACATAGGCTACTTTTTATCATCATCATTATCATCATCAATTATCACTACGCGGGTAACACTGCTGGGCGCAGTTAGTAATGTTATTTGTAACAATGGTTACCTGTATAGGTATCATTTGACTACTTTAAAATTCATATAGCTGGCGGTGCTAATGCTTAAAACACTAAACACTAACGCTTCTGAGTTATATATTATGTTGAAAGGCAGATAGGGATAATAGTTTTACAAGGTTAACTTATTTGCAGTTTTCTACAACTCTTGGCACACCGGTAACAAAAAATCTCGGAACAGTATAAAATACATGTGCCGAAAGACACATTGAAATGAAACTCTGATATAACTTTAATCGTTTGTGTCTGTGATATATAAGATCGTTTATTATGTAGTTTCATGCAAGACGATTCCGTAAAAAAATTGAAGTCAGTATTCCTAACGGGTTTTTTGGTTCAATAATGCATAAAATAATAATTTCATTTATTTGTGAAAAATAATTTTTAAAATATTTAGTTCTGAGAAAGATATATAAGGCCGAGGCGCCTTAACTTGTTTTAAGGCGCTATATAGAGTGTCAACCCAAACTCCTAAACAAAAGGCCGTCCCATCATCCAGGAAATAAGTGTCATACTATTAAGTCTTTAACCACTGTCATGCATTTCTACGATGGATATTTTAAGACTAAAAAAGGTTCATTTGTAATAAATACAATCAAATTGGAAAATGCCTTATTCTAAGGGGCTATTATATATTATGATGAAAAACAGCAGAAAGTACTAAGCAACTAAAAACAAGTTTGAGAAATCTCGTACAAAATATTTATTTACATATGTATTGCTATTTACAATGTGCACTAATATAACAAGTGAAACTATTCAATTCTCTAATTGATAGATCGTTCATAGCCTTGGAGGCTTTGTCTGCGGCCTGAAAAAAGGTCTAAAAGTAGTGAATTCTGTTTCTCTAGAATTTTCTCTTCCCACATTTAGCATACGAGGCGCCGCTTTGACTGCAAGGGGGGCTTTATATCCGATTATTTTAACAGGAACACTGCGTGTGTGATGATGTCCCAAAGGCCGGATTATTAGTTTTGCTCTAGCTGGCACGAATGTGTGAATGTGCTTCACCAATTTGATGGCTTCATGATTATGAGCATACTGCGGAACTGGTGGTGGAGCAATATACGCAAGTGGAGCCTTGACTACCTCTACTAAAGTCTTCAGTTTCTGTGGCTTTTCAATTGAGTGCAAATGAACATGATGCGGGTGATGACCATGGTGATGATGGTGATGGTGGTGCGGAAGAGGTTCAGGTAGTGCAAAAGGAAGCAGTTGTTGAGGGAGCAGTTCCTGTGGCCGTTGATTGGCCGGCGCTAAATATTGTCTGAAGTTAATATTTTCATTTGAAGGTTGAGGTTGTGGTTTGGGTGGTGCCGGCGCTAAATATTGTCTAAAGTTGATGTCCTGATTAGAAGGTTGAGCCTGTGGTCGAGGTAATGATGGAGCCAAGTACTGCTTGAAGTTCACATCCTGATTCGAAGCCTGGCCAAAACTGTTATCACTAGCGGCCGGAAGTGGCGTTGTTGTCTCCAGTTCTTGCAATGTCGTCGGGACGTCTATAATTGTAGTTGGTTTCGTTGTGGTCTGCTCAGGGTCTTGAGATTTATCATCATTGTTGCTCGGATGTTCTTGTGGTACGAAGCCAAAGCCGGGTGGGAAGCCAAAAGGATAAGGCGGTAGCAATATAGTTGCGACTGGAGCTGCATGAGCAGTCGCTATGGCTATAGCCACGTTTGACTCCACTGGCTGGGCTGGCTGAGGTTGGATGGGAATCCGCTGAACTGGTTGCACAGGTTGAAAAGGAATCGCTTGCGGTTGAGGAAAAGCAACTGGCAGCGGTTGCGCGGTTTGCACAAATACTGGAGGTGGAGCGACGGGAACTACAGGCGGCGGCGCGGCGACCAAACGGTTGAAAGTTCTCTCGAAGTATTGTGAACTGGCAGCTGTGACAATTGGCGCATTGGCTATGGGTGAGCTAAGATGGTGGACTCCGGAACTATGCGCTATACTGCATACTGAAGCAAGGAGTAATACCTGTAACAAAATAATATTATCACACTGACGTGTACATGTTAATTATAGCTAATAATTTAGATTGCATATGACATTACCGTCCGTAACATTTTGAAGTCCCCTTGCATGGCCGCTTTTAAAATTACAATGCGGGGTTAGAATATGGTGCCCTTGCTTTTATATAGGTGTAACAAATTTTGCATCGTGGTGAGGCAATGGTGCGGGTGTCACGGAATACCTAATGCTCCAATGGGTAAGGACGCGGACCTTGATGGACACAAAAATCGTATTGTAACGTCCAATGAATAATAAACGTTGGGCTATTTGGAAAGTACAAGCCTCAACTGGCAATTATCGTTTTAGCCTATAAACACCCTTTACAACAGGCAAGTTTGCTATTATGACATTTTTAACCGATCCAAAAAAAAAGGAGGTTCTCATTCATCGGAATCTTTATATATGTATATTCCCCTGATTATTGGAAAACGACTACACCTATTTGAAAAATATTTGTGTATTTATTATTGTTGTAGGTATGGTGGTACAGTCTGTAGTACCCGTCTGGCTAGTTACCACCCTCGAGTTTGAAAAACTGTCACCAAACACGCATAGTGGTCGGGCAACTGGCCTTAAGAGCAAGTTAATATATATACGGTACTAGGTCTAGCGTGACTTCATCTTAGACTACACTGTCACTAATTCTAAAGTGAGATAATGAATAATAAGTAATAATATAATTGTAATAATTTGTCTGGCCGGTTGGGGCAGTTGGTAGCACTCTGCCTTCTGAGCCGCTGGTCCCGGGTTCGATTCCCGGACAGGTCAAACATTTGTGTGTATGAACATGTCTGCTTGACCTGTGTCTGGGTGTGTATACATATATAAGTATGTATATAAGTATATATATATATAAGTATGTATATAAGTATATATATATATAAGTATGTATATAAGTATATTTCAGTCAACAGGTTACCATAGTACAGGCTCTGCCTAGTTTGGGACCTGAAACCTTGTGTGGATGTTGTCCCATATTAAAAAAAAAATGGTTTTATTAATAGGAAGGAAGAAGGACATGCTCACATGATGCTGTTTCCATTGACTGTTAAAATGTCCAATAAAATTGTTATTGAAACCTGTCAACGACTTTGATAAGGATATAGGGGTCATTGAATCATTGCGCGTGTCTTTTGCTATTTGGAAGTAAATTTCGATGTCTTACCCAGATTTAAGTAACTAGTTCTGTCCCCTCGTAGGTAGGTACTCCATCCATATTATCTGTGTAGGCTTGTAAATGGCTATTCCGTACAATATTTGTTTGTTATTTTGTAATTATATCTGTAAGCCACACAAAGAAAAGAAAAGAAAATAACATTATGAATATATAAAACACGGGAATTACTTACGTAGTAAGTATGAGGGTTCCGAATATAGTTTCGACAACATTCGGTGTTGTTGTGTAGTAGGTACCACGCAAACCGCGAGCGCGTCCGCGAACGCCCCGTATTCTCCTTAAAAAAGACCACCGAAAGTGATCGAAACTATAGTCGGAACCCTCTGAGTGAGTAATTCCTGTATTTTATACGTTCATAATGTCTCACAACTACGTCAGTTTTAATTACGAAATAAATCAATGTAGTTCATAATTCATAATCATATTTTGATACCATTATTATTAACAAGGCTACAAATTGATAATAGACGGGTTACCTATTAATGACTGAACTAAATAAAAATGTTTAAAGAAAACATATATTATTTACCCTGTAACACTGTATTCTTAAACTAGTAGATACAGGGTTTAGGGATATCCGATACACTAGTGTACCTATAGTTATACATAGACAAAATCTTTTTGTTCGAATTAAGAATCTATAGATAATGTTTTTGAAGCAATGCACATGGTGTTTTGTAATTAAATAAAAACTTTAAAAAATCTCACTTGTACTCAGCGTTTCTTATTCTTGTTCAAGGGATGCCTACACACATTTAGATAATGCTTTTTCCAAAATTGTTTCATCGTAGTGTTGATCTTCACGCTTCCGCAAGCAAAATATATCAATCATCGATATTAAATGATTTTGAAGTTCTGTTAGAGAAATAGTATCTCTTTATTTTGATCTCCAACGTGCGAATTACCGAAATTTTTCCGCAGTTCAAGTTGTCGGGTTATTTAAGCAAGTTTTCAGGCTTCATTCGCCTTCAGAATCTAAGTCCGCCTTTTTGTTTTCGACAACAGTGACCTGTTTACTTCCTGGCGTGCGCTCTAATATGACTGTCAGAGGCAACGACTGCTATTTGAAGACAATAACAATTACCGACAGCATAACGTGGACTCCGAACTAAGGAAGCGGAAGGATGAAGAAAATGCCAATGTCAGTCACCTACCAAAGGTATTAGAAGGAGTACGTTGCTTTACCCAATTTAACTATTAAGGTACATTACTAAAAACACATTAGTCAGGATTCTGGAAGCATAAGTCTGTTTTGGATGTAAAGTATATTTCACAAAGATGGCGCTAGTTTCTTTGCTAACAGATTAGAGCGCTATCGTTACACTCGATGTTGCAGTTAGTTTCACTGATTGCCGCGGGACTCCTTTTGTGAAACGTACTATAAATCAACTGCACCGATTAAAATCTTTCCATGTTATTGTCTGCCCTAAGTCGCCTTGAGAACCTAAACAACCCATTGTATTGTGACCTTCCAAATTTTTGTTTTGACTTTAATGTAGGTACTGTTAAGTTTCAAATAATAATTTATCTAGGCGTCTATTGTTATAGTTTCTATGTTGTTAACTCTTTTGTTTAGAAAATGGTCGGTACGCCTGGCCCTATTCAATGGGTGTGGCTTCGTTTTGTTTAATGCTTTAAACAGTTTGCAGGCGTTGTGCGTACAATTTTATGATAACAACTTTTAAAGTTAGTAGGTACATAAACTATAAGTAAGTAAGTTTAGAAACTAATAAACTTGTAGGAAACCTTTTCATGTTAAAGCTAACGGATACAACATACATTATATGTGTATTATATTTGCTAGTAAAATTCTACACTAGAGGTAAGTCAGTTTTACTTGACTTCAGTAGTCCTCACAGTAGAATCGTATTGGACTTATTATGATTGTGTGTGATTTAGCACGCGTGTTTTTCGTACTATTTAGTCTGTTTTTTTTTTCAAATCTTAATATGCGTAGTCTTTGATGTTTTTAAAATATTATATTTATATAGGTACTGACTCGGTGACTAGGCCGGGCTGACTAGGGCTGATAGGTACTCACTTCACTGGAAATCATTGTTTTATTGTTCAAGGCACTTTTCGTTTGCTAATGCAGTCCCTCTAAATGTCATTGGGTGATGTAACGAGTTATTATCTGTAAAAAAAATACTTATGAAGATTGAACACCAGCAATTTAATAATCTAAAAAATACTGCTTAAGTTGTCTTTTTTCCTGTTGTTCTTCATTTTACCTTCATTGATATCGATGTGTTTCCGGGATTGTCCTCCACCATGGTTTATGAGCTAGCTGACTTTTGAAAAATGTAGTTCAGGGACTAAAACTATATATAAAGAGACTTTTTACACGAATTTCAGTATGCATGCGTTGGAAAATTATTGTGTAGATAAAAAAAAGGCTCAACTTAAATACACGCAATTACTATGCATGTTTTAATTTAGTTTAAAGACATTTATTCTCAAAAAAGACAATTATTACAGTTAATTACTTGAGAACACAATTTAAGTATGGGATGTACTTCCGTCATTATGTTAAATTTTGATTAAAAAGTTGGTAAATTACTTCCAATATTAATTACACCCCAAATCATCTTTAGATCGACTGGTGTTGAAGCTATCAAATCAATCACGAAATATTTTGATAATATAAAAAAATTTTTACACAAAGCATACTCGCTCTCGGTTATTCATAACTCTATCAATAATCACCATCGTTTCAGCATCCAGTGCAGTGCCTACTTATGCTTCTTCATGCACAATATAATTTTAAGGCAATTTTGGCATGCGGGTTGGCAAGCGGAATACGTTTTTGTTATGTACAGGAACTACTATCATAAATTTATTTCATGAAGTAAAGCAATATGGTTAAAGAAACAAAAATGGCAACATTGACCTACATTCTGTAGTAGCTGGCCTATAGATAACCATCACGGTCCAATTTAAAACTGGTCTACATCATGAAAATACTGGTAACATTATCACTGCACATAATTTGGTCTTCGAACACTCGTGTAATGCTATTTAGGCGAGTTTTTATTCACACTCGTATTTTAGGAACCCTTATTATGAAACAGATTCATAAAGTATCTACTATATGCGATTACGATAAAGACCAAATTAGTATGACACCTGTTATTTTTTCCATTCCATCTCCTTCTATCCTTCCCTACTCTCCTCGCACCTTACTGTGTGCTATTCGGTTTCTAAGCCAATCAATTTCTTGGTAACGTATATTCATCACTGACAATTAATAATTAGTGACTGATTTTAATAAACAGAAAGTTGCAATAGAAAACGTTGTTTATTCATAGTATCACATTTTTGGAATCATATTCAGAAGATTAATACTCAAACGGCAACTACGGGGGCTGGGGCTGCAACGTATGGAGCAGCTGCGGCAACATAGGAAGCAGGTGCCGCAACGTAGGGTGCAGCCGCGGCGACGTAAGGAGCAGGGGCAGCAATGTAACGAGCAGCCGGCGCAACGTACGCTGCAGGAGCAGCTACGTAAGCAGCGACGACGCCATTGTAATTGCGGTGATAGTACTGGGAACTGGTGGCAGTGACGACAGGGGCAGGAGCGGCTGCAACAACAGCGGCTGGAGCGGCGACGAGAGGTGCGCTTACGATGCCAGGCTTGGCAGCAGAGATGGCGACCAGCGCAGAGAGAATGATAACCTTGAAAAAAACCCATTATATGTTTGAGCAAATACACGAATAATTCGCATTAATATTACTTAGCTAGTTGTAAGGTTACGTTTCATAATGTAGGGGTGTCGTGGAAAGCAACTAATAGAAGCCAATAATAAACCTTATGCTGATAATCGCATTTTGGATAAATTGGTGCGTAAATCACCTAATCTCATACATGTTAGCGCAGGACAGGCGGCCAGTCATAAAAATCAAGGGGTACATATGGGTTAGATAATCGAATAGGCAATGTTTAACACATACAATAATATATCTATGCAATAATATAAAAATTATGTGAGTTTGAGTTATAGGTACATAAAAAAGTATAATGTACAGAAAACAGTTAAATATTTATTTCTTTGCTTATATCAATAAATACTTACGATTTTCATCATTTTGGATGGTTTGTTTGTTAGTACTGTTGGAACAGGACTCATGCTGATTGCCAGAGTTTGTGAACATTTTATACTGACCCACGATGTTATGTCGAAACTCAACACCGGAGTTGGCTCCGTCTCTGACATTGGCGCATGCGTGATCTGAATCTTATGCGTGGACATCGCTACGTGTTCCTTCACAAGATAAATGACTGCACATACAAATCAAGTTGTTCGTGATATTGTGCCATTGACAGTATATGAAGGAACTGTTAATGGATTTTAACGGGTATATGTCGTTATAAATAATCTTTCCCGAAATGCATGTCACCTATATTGTTAAAACTGTTAGATCAAGTTTTATGATATTTTGTATTGTAACACTGATTAGTTAAGCTAATTATAGAAAACGTGCCATCCTGCCATCTGTCTAAATGTAACGTGTATGTTTAGTACTAATTAAAATCAACAAACAACTATGACTATACTATGACACGAAGAATAGATTGCGAAAACTTATTCTCTATCAATACCGTACTACCGTAGTACCGTATCGTACCTAGTAATCCCTACTACATGATTTTCAGTATCCAAAACAGCTATTTATTTTTTTAACTCACTTGTATAATCTAGGAAGAAAATATTTAACCATATGTCTTCGGCATCTACTGCCAATCTAGTATCGTAACATATTTTGGCATACTGCTCTGAAAATGAACATTATGATACTAATTCGTTTTGAAATACGTCACCTTGTATTATCATGCTTGTATTGTACTGTTACACTTGTAGTGGTTACTAAACTTCGTAAAGAATATAACCTTAAAATATACCTAATATATTAAAGTAGATAACTATACCTACTATATATATGTATATCTATATTGCATCTAATCTGTGGTCTGTAGTTACGGTGTGATGTGAATCCAGTTATATTTATTTTACTTATTTTATTTATTTATATAGTTCTTTTATTTACGAACGTCATTAAACTACACAATGCTAATATGTACAGTAGATAAAATGTACCTTTTAATTACTTAATTTCGAAATTAGAATAAGAAGTATGCCATATTTTTAATTCTAATTTCGAAATTAACTGCAGGATCGTGGTGACGAAGCTTGCTATTTTTATGGTCAGCCGTCAGCTTTCCTGACGCTAACCTTTTTTCCACATTTTGTAGGTAACGCATATCTAATATATATAAATCTCGTGTCACAATGTTTGTCCTCAATGGACTCCAAAACCACTTAACCGATTATAATAAAATTCGCACACCATGTGCAGTTCGATCCAACTTGAGAGATAGGATAGTTTAAATCTCAAATTATAGTCGCAATTTTAATTTATTGCTAATTATTTGTCTGTTATTATTTGACAGTCACAATTATCTGTTAACTCCAAATGATTCTAACAGATGTCGATACCTTTCGACTGGGTTGAGTAAGTAATCAATAGATGGCACTGCTATGGTAAGTTGTCTGTTATTATTTGACAGTCACAATTATCTGTTAACTCCAAATGATTCTAACAGATGTCGATACCTTTCGACTGGGTTGAGTAAGTAATCAATAGATGGCACTGCTATGGTAAGTTGTCTGTTATTATTTGACAGTCACAATTATCTGTTAACTCCAAATGATTCTAACAGATGTCGATACCTTTCGACTGGGTTGAGTAAGTAATCAATAGATGGCGCCACATGGCCACAGCAACGCGTGGCCGGGTCAGCTAGTTTGTTATATATTTGTCCATACATAGTTGTCTAACTTCCTTGTCACCCTTAGGACGACGTGGGGTAGCTCTCAACGTGTCTGGTGCTTCACGGAATCCGTAAAAAAGCGTCGCGACGAATACATAAATAGAATTTTAAAGTTTTAAGTCCTGGGATTCAGTAATTAAACCTACGCTTTACGATGAAAAACATGTTTATAATTAACAAGAGGTATTTCTGCTTTAAAAGTTTATCAATTAAAGCGAATGAATTTGATAAATTGATATTGATAAAATTTGATTAAATTGAAAGTATAAATCTGTTTTTTTATCCTACTAATATATAAAGTTGTGTGTATGTGTGTATGTTTGTTTAACTCCTTCACGCTCAAACGGCTACACCGATTCCGATGAAATTTGATATGGAGATAGGTTAGACCCTGGAATAAGACATAGATTTTGCATGGTGGTAGGGTACTTGCGAGTATCCGCCTGGCTAGCTACCACCCTCAAGTTTAAAAACTGTCACCAAACACACAGTGTATTCAGCCAGCAGTTCTTGAGAGCCAGTAATCATTCTAGATCGACCACATCGTCACTGACCATCAAGTGAGATAGTGGTCAAACGCTAGATCTATACTCTTCTTCTTCTTGGTCGTTCCCTCACTGCTGAGGATCGTGACTCGTATTCAGTCGGTCAACGAGTTGTCTCCATCGGTTCCGCTCCGTCGCCTGGTGGAGTGCGGCGCTTATGGGGATTTTTAGGTTTTCGGAGATTTGATCTGACCACCGTTAAGGGGTACGGCCTCTGGGTCTTTGACCCTCTATCTTCCCCGTCACCATCAAACGCTCAAGGTTGTCTGCTCCTCTTCATGCAATATGGCCAAAGTATCGCACTGTACGCTGTAAACAGACTGTGTATAGCCGCTGAGCATTTTCTATCTTAAACTGCTTTAAGATGGAGATGTTTGTTTATGTAGATCTATACAGTATATATATAAAAATATATACCTATTCATTAGCGTTCAAAAGGGAGGATGGCAGTTTGAGGCTACGACGGCATACCGAGGTCGAAGAACTTGTGGGTGAGCCCAATATTATCGGAGAAGTGAAAGCTCACAGACTTCGTTGGCTCGGCCACATGCAAAGAATGAGTGAAGATCGAGGCGTAAAGAGGGCGTATGTGGCTCAACGGACCGGCCGTCGGCCAGTGGGAAGACCTAGATACAGGTGGAAAGATGAGGTGCTAAAGGACCTGCGTGAGCTCCACGTGGACGACTGGCAGGAACGCACTCATGATAGGGAAAGATGGCGCTTGCACTTGTCAGAGGCCAAGATCCACTTTGGGTCGCTGAGCCAGCGGAGTAAGTAAGTAAGTAAGTATTCATTAGCGTACTATGTGGAATCTGTGGAAATTATGGCCTAAATCTGTGTACCTCTATATACCTATAATATGTATAATCTAGTGTAAAAAGATATATTTTAGGCATGCGTGATACATCGTAGACTCCATTATCACGTCGAAACATTGGGAAAGCTAAGGGACAAAATACTACTTTTCTATAATACAAATATATTGAAAAAAAAAATCTGAATCTGTTCTCTTTCAAGATCGGCAACTATGCGTAACCTATGTTGTGTAACTTGTTAACCCTTTTCTTTTTCAACCTCGTTTACATTTTTATCGAACTTACAAAAAGTTACACGCAAATTATCACGCGCCAGCTCACCCGTCAAATCCACGTGACAACTTTTTTGCACTTTTGGGGACAATAAGAAACGGTTTCTTCAAATCTCGTTTAATTGGAACGTGATAAAGTTGATCGTGAATTGTTTTATTTCTCGTAAATGGTTTCAATATTCGTACTTTTTTAAATTTTTGTTTGACCGCTGTCTCACCTGATGTTAAGTGACGAATTAAGTATTAATTATTATTAGTATTGATTAATTATTTAAGAGTCTAGAGTGTTTGACCCTTTATCGATGACGGTGCGATTGAAGATCCATTGTATTGAATTCCATAATCTATTAATTTAGAGAGCAAAAGCACACTGAAAGTACCAAATTAATTTGGCATATTGTATAATGTAGGTAGTTTGATAGTATCATGTATATGACGGTAAAACGCTAATAAATCAGTTGTGCCACTGACTCCAGCTTTTATTATAGTGCTCCTTTAAAATCTTCAAAATATGTAACTAGTCAAGCATTAGCTGTAAGAATTAGAGTGTAAAGCAAACGTACGTCACTCAGGTGTCGCCAGTACTAAATTGTCGATCTATGCTATTAGTGTATGATATTTATATGGGGTTAGAGATACTTGCGGGGTGGTCGATATCACGATCTATATATTGTTTCAGTTTTTTCGAAAGGCAGGATCTCGTTCATTGTGACTTTCTCTGTCGTGTACAAATGTATGAACATGAGAAGAACTATTGGGGGCGTTAATTAACGCAAAAGAACAGACACAATCATGGTTAAAATTGTTGTATATTTATCTGTGCGTTTGTTAGTGATAATCTCAGAAACTGCTAAGCCGATTAGATGAATAAAATAGTTGTTATTGAATTATAAACCACATAGTTTCTTTACAAGTATTTTGTTTTATTAACAACATCTTATTTACTGTATTTTCGTGTTTATTCTGAAGAAAGTTGCAGAACCAAAAAATATCCCATAGACTAAAAAATGGCCAGCAATGCGTAAAGAATGGCCAGTGATGCGATACACCCCTAATGATGCCACTTAACACTCCTCATCAGAAGTGTCTCAGTCCAGTCACTATTTTCCCCCGAATCATTCACTATCACATTATAGCAATCACAAATTTTACAAACAATGAGCACGCGTCAGCAGGACATGACTCCCAACAATCGCATTTTTCTCTTTATACTGATTCTCGGTGTAATTAAAGTGGTTACATTCGAGTCTTTGTAAAGTCGTCTTTGTGCCAACTCGGTAGCATTAGGTAACTCACATAGTTTCTATGGCTTTATTTAGAATAAACAATAGTTTAACAATAGACAAAATACCTTATTCCACGTAGACTCATTATTGCCTCCTAATTGTGGATGCATTGTACTGACGTCTGAATAGACTATTCAATGGTCAGTTTCACAAAGCACGACTCTGTAAGCGATTACGTATTCCCATATGAGGGTGGTTTATTCCATCCGTTAATAAAATAATGTGAGTTATTAGGTATTTATGTCGTAATCGGAACTAAAACGGAATGGTCAATACAAAAATAGAATAAAACTAGAACACAAAAACATTTTTTTTGGGTTTTTGCAACTTTGATTTGTGTTTTTTTGTAACTTTGATTGTGTTTGGTTTGTGTCTTGGTTGAACTTCCAATCTAAAATCTAGAGATTGAAACTAAAATATAATTATTTTTTTTAAACTTTGGGTTTACAATATTATAACATAACTCTTTATTGCATGCCCATCAAGAAATACGGCGGTTTTATCGCTAATGCAATCTTTTACAGACAAATTCTATTATTATTTTAATATCATACAAAACGTTATCTTCTTTGAGGAAAATATAAATTCTTGGCGAAGGTACATTTTGTATGTGACAGTGTATAGAAACAGGTAAGAAGGTTTTTAATCAATTAGGCGGGCCAAAGGGACTATCGGCTCTGCAGGACGTATGCTTGAAAACGCGCGTAAAGTGCATGCTATACATTTCGGAGAACGTGCATTGAAAATACACCATCGCCATCTTATAATCGTAGTTGTATCTGGTTCAGTTCTTAGTATAGTTTCTAATAATATCATTGACAAAGAGCAACTACCCAAAGGACGTAAGAAAGTAACTAAATATATCTTAGGAAAGCATCAGAATGAGACGATGAGTCTAATATGTTGTTTTCGTAACTGCATTATTTAGTAACTAGTTATAGGTACATACTTATACATTTAGGTATCTTAAAAGTACTTGTTGGCTGTACATATGACCCTGTTTTAGGAATAGAGTGTAGATGCGGACAGATTTATTCGAAAAATATGGTGACATTGTGTAATACTGATAGAATAATCTTATAAATAAATAAAATATTAATCTCCTTTTGTCCTCAGTTTTTTTTTGTTGTGAGAGAGTTTGATTTGATTTGAAACAATTATATCGGTAAAAACGACGTACAATGTTCAACTATTTCATTTTTAGATAATTACTTATACATCATTATTTATAAAGTATATAATAGCTTAGGTGTCGGGTCATCTATGATGCAACAATATCTTCATATTTTATTTCCACTATATATTTATTTATATATAATCATACGAAACGTTTTGGTTTTGCATTTTATTTTCGGCCTCAGATTCTGGAATAAAATTAAGCATAGTCATTTGTTTAATTTGACAGTTTATTCGAATAATAATTACGAGTATTCGTTTTTTTAACTAAGAATTATCCACGCTGTATTATTGTCTTGTATACGTCACATATAAGATGACCTATCTACGAGAGATAATTGTCTGCACCCAAGACCCTCATCGCACGCTTCTGACGCTTCTGTCGACACCAGGTATGCCCTGTAAAGAACAAAACAAGTTTTAGTATTAGGAAATTGACGCAATATAATGTTAAGTTATTATTGTCAGAATGCGACAAAAATAAGTGGAGAAACATTTGCTTATAAAACTATTTAGACCGTTTTTGTACTTCTGTGCGATTTGTGAATGTTGAAGATTCCCCGTGTGGAATAGGAACATCGCTACGTTTTCGAGAGAACCTTCTAGCTGCAGCTAAGTATCACAAATAGAACACGGTCAGAGGAATTATTGTCCATTAGGATCCATAAATTATTTTTTATTGGAAACTCTGGTGAGTTTGGCACATTATTATATAGATGTAGTATCCGGCTTAACTCACGTTTATAGTCGAAGTTTCGACCTAGGTTTCGAGCATGTCCGATGCTCATCCTCAGGTGAGTTTACGCTGCCAGACCGCGGCTATTTTTTTTATTTGTTTTGCTATAAAACAGATAATTTATATTATATAATGATTCCAAAATATAACTTACTTTTAAACATTTACGTTATAATGTTTATATTTTTGATTGTTATGTTAAGGCAGAAGTCTCTGTTATATTATGCTGCTTGATGCCAATAAAATAGTCTTCGATGGTAATATTCTCTGACAAGAACACGTGAACATAAGATCTTCCCCATAATAATTGAGACGATTATATTAGGTATTATTGAACACATTATTTACTTACTAAACCTAGCATAATCAATTGTTTTTAAAAAAAAATTATTATTATTTTTATCACACTCAAACCCCCGCACTAGGATTCAATTTGCTTATTAAGCTGAGGGCTAGATTGTAATTTTAATATGGTGACAAACTAAAAAAAAATCTACGTATAAAGTTTTTCCAGTTTTGCAGATATTTTTTTCTTCCTGTTATGGCGGTGACTGACGGCTTTTATAAAGTGACTAACAATAGTATCGAAGAAGAATGCTCCACGTGGACTTGTGCCAATACTGAATCACATGCTTACGCAGTATATGTCAAACTTGCAGATAAATTATAAGTGATGAATAATGTAAGCACTTTATATACATAATTTAACAGGTATAATTAAATTAGTCACGCTGTTTCCACCTTATCTGAAATGTTTGAAATGTTATAGTAGTCATAAACCTTATATCTTACATACAATATGCTCCTTGAGCAGTTTATAGAAATCTATAGATAACATACTTATGAAGCGTCTATACGTGTGGCATATACACATATTTAGTACATGGTAAACTACTAAATTAAATACGGTTCATAATATATAATCGCAAATATAGAACCTAGTCTCCTTTATCATATTGAGTTCTAAAATCTTTCTTACATTTATTATTACATTACATCTTTTAAGTTTTGCCTTGGTAGTTAGTAAAGAGAAAAGTTGTCTAAATAACTGGAACCGCGGGGCGCAGCTAGTTCACTCTAAATCTCAGTAAACGCCGAGTTTCCGCTATTTCAGTGTTGTTTCAGCCTTCAAGGCTACGGCGTTTTAAGTGGAGTTGGAAATAACGGGTGCTTCTCGGTTTAGTATAAAAGAACAAAAGAAATGAAATTAGTTACGTAGGTACTTGCGAAATAAGGCACGAAAAGCAAATAATGTTCATTAATTTCACTAACATTTAATTTCTTAATTTTTATTTAGTAATTGATTCGATGGATGCGGCCTACGCGGGATGTGTCCAGCACGTTCTATAGCTGAGATGATCATGATTGATACGAAAATTTCAATTGATCTACATGTCAATTTCAATGCTTTCCCAAAGGTGGAAAGTTCTGAACAACAGTGTTGATTTCTATCGGAACAAAAGGCTTGTTGACGCAAGACCGGCTCTCTCAAGGAGACGCGTGTAAGAAACTTTATCGGCTCTCATGTTTGTTTTATTCAGAAACAGGCTATAAGCGTCTGGAGATTTCTATGCCTATGTTATAGATTAAGTTATTAATAATTCTATGCTTGAATCATTAATTAAATTAATTTTAATTAAAAAAATATATTTTAGCCTAAAATTTAAAACACACCAAAACATCAATTAAAGTGGAAACTCCATTGCTGCTTAAGCATATTAATATAATTCAAGATCCCCCAAATGGACAGGTTAGCGACGGCCTCCACCCAACATTCTCTTGCAACCTTATTTATACTATTTGATGCTAATTTTGCATTTACTACAAAGAGTGGTGTCACGTAGGCGTTACTACAATGTATAAAGATATTCTATTTCAGGTTACTAATCTCGAGGACGAAGCACGAAGTATAATAATTATTCTAAATAAGGATCCCTATTTTTTTTGAATATTTAATATAACTTATTTCACCCGGGGATAATCTATCTTTGCAACAGTAAAAGATTTTTTTAAATCGGTTCTGTAGTTTCGGACCCTAATCAATGCAAACAAACAAACAAATCTTTTCTATTTATTTTTTATACTGTTATAAATATAGCGTTTGACCACTATCTCACGTGATGGTTAGTGACGATGTGGTCGAAGATGTTATTACGCTAGACCTAGAATGCTTACGGGCTCACAAGGACTGTTGCCTGAACACACTATGAGTTTCATTACAGTTTTTCATACTTGAGGGTAGTAGTTAGCCCGGCGGGTACTTGGAAGAACTCTACCACCATGCTGGGAATTCGATAACGGTGTTACCTTCATCGGAAGCCCAAGCTGTTGTTGGGGATCGAACCAGTGTCTGTCAGTTTGACAGTCGACGCTCCTCCCGCTGAGCTATCATAGCTTCAAAATTATAATAGTAATAGTACATATATTACATATAATAGATTATTAAACGAAGGCACTGGCAGTGAAGGGATGAATCTTCAAAATTGCCGATAAATTAAATATTTCATTTTAAATCTACACGTTCTATTGGCACGTTTTGACGGGTAGAACTCGTTTCAACGGCACGTGAGAAAAAGCAGTTTTAGGGATACAGCATGTTTTTAGCATTAAGCACATTTAGCATAGCTTTCACCTACATAGGTATGCTCAGGGGCTCAAGTAACACACACGCTTGATAATATTAATATATAAATAGAAGAAGAAATTAGCCCGAGTTCCACAATCATATCATTGTGTGAATAAATGGACCATTCGTACACGATTTTAATGGGTGAAGGTGTAATACGATACGGGGAAATGCCGTGGTGTTTTAAAAAAAAAACAATTTAATTATAATTGAATTAAATTTAATACAAGAGTGATCAAGTTGAAGACAAGTTATAGACAGACTTGCTAGGTAGGATGAGGATACGAATGTAAAATCATCCAATTGTTTACCATCTGGCGCGTGGGCGCGTGATATGTATTTGTGGGAATAGACATTGCTTACGAAGAGAAAAAGACGGGACGATTGGATAGTGTTGGTGATATAACAATATAGTAAATACCTACAGTAACAGTTGACGTCGAGATGATGACGTGGCGTTTGCCACGATTCCGTTCATACAACAGAGTGTCAATTCTCTTATTTATTAAGACAATCCATTCATAAACAATGCAATAGTCGTTCAAATGTTATCATAAAAAACTTGATATTCTGCTAAAATAACGATTGCATTTCGATTGCATTGTACAAAATTGAATTGCGCTAGAAATTAGATCTGTGTAGCCATTACAATTATACTCTAAGTAGAATAGCAAAACTAGAAAAATCGACGATTCATTGACAATCTGTGAGCAATGTGTTAGTAGAATTAATACCCAGGTACTTTACTGATTAACTCGGGTATCTTTTAATAATAGTGTTCAAATCCAGTTAGGTAGAATTGGTTCACTGAAGCTAACATTGCTATCACATGCAGAACGCTGTGATGTTTAATTGTCGAGAGTCAGTTATAAATAATAATAAATAAAATAATAAAAAGTTTATTCAGGAAAAATTGCGCACTTACAGAGTAATCAGAGTTATACATCTTAAATGGCTAGAGTTTTGCACATATAATATTTTGGGTATCTGTCGCCGAACTGGGCTCAACGCCTGTGTTTCAACATACAGCGCCCTCCCCCTAGATTATAAATTAAAACAAGCCTCGTGTTTACCTATTTTTCACATATAAAGCTATAAGTAGTAAAAACATAATTGAACCAAATCTGAAATATACTAAAGAACTGTTTCTTTAGTATATTTCCGATTTGTAGTGATTTTATAAAAAGAGTTTTTTGCCAGAAACCACATGAGTCTGTTGCATCGCATTTTCTAGTGTCTATCACTGGTGTGCTAGTAATGCTGCGATAAGTATACTGTACTTTGTATAGCAATATGTTCCAATTAAAAAAACTGTAATTAAATGGTATAGTCTAATATTAAAGGGTTTTTGGTTAGTTAGGTTTGATTAAAATCGAATTTGTTCAAACTCAAAATATTTATCAGGTTTCCATGTCAATAAAATATGATACTTAAAATTAAATTGGTTATATTATTTTTCCATAATTAATGCTTTTAACATGGTACATCATGACGAAACACCAACCTACATCAGTTTACCTTATCAGAAGTTAGAACACGAATTACACAGGTTTCTTATTGACGATGAAAGCCTCTTTTGTATGCTGTACTTTTTATTTTAAAAAAACATACGTTTCTTCTCCATCAATGTATATTTCAGAGTGGTGTAAACCAGTAAGATTGAATTTATTATTAATTTATATATTTATTTATAATTATTAATTAATAATGTTAGAACAGCTAATTATAATTTCCAAAACTGTTTATATGCCTTTACAAATAATGATACTTACAGGTAGTGTGGGCGAGGCAAATCCTGATGCGCGTTGATTTAAAATAATACAATTTTGTACTTTACAGACGTACGGGCTTAAATCACGATCATTGTAGAGTTATTAACTATTTTTGAATTATTTTTATAATTATGCTCTTTTATAAGAATGACGTACTTGTCGGTTTCCTCAGCAAGTTGCGTTGAACTTGTTATATAGTCTTTGCTGACGTATACGTGAATCATCAGTCTGAGTATTAAAAAATGTTGATTCTTAGTCAAGTAGGTGAGTATGTTAAATTGTATAAAAAATATTGAAAAATGTTTAGCTACATTTTTCATTTCTTGCAACAGTCTATGCTGTTTTGAACAATTTTGGTAAATTGTCTCACTAATTATTTTTTTAAGTTTGAGAGTTGTTACCTGAATAAAATATATTAGACAATTTTCCACTGGACTTTAAACTTGCCTATCCTTTCCCTACCCCAAAGTTGTTCCAGAATTGGTAAAATAATAGCTTACTCATGCTTTCAGGAAGTTTACAAGTCGGTGTCAAAGAGATCAGGGTACTGAATTGTCAAAAACATACACGAGGGTGCTAATAAAACGTTTCCGGCGTGGGTGGAGTCACGTGACATTTTCAATCACGTTTCATGTTGTTTATTCAGGTCACCTTACACATAATTCATTGTCAGGACTCCTATTCCGGCATCACTATATGAAATGAAATTAAACTTATATCACGACACATATGAAACATTTTCAAATTCTGATTTCAAACCCCCGCACTGGGATTCCCTGTGTCGTGGAAGGTATGGACACAGACAATCACAGTACACAAACATCAAAAACCCGGGACAAACACCTATCGCATAAATGTCTGCCCCTGCCAAAATTAAATTAATAATAAAAACATTTAATAGATCGTTCTATTTTGCTAAAATACCTATGTTATGTAAACTCTAAGGCTTTCACGGCCGGCGTTGCATGTTGTATGTTTGTGTACTGTGATTGTCTGTGATATAAAAAGTCTCGATCTCTTGATAAATTACACACATAACATAGGTATGTTGTATGTATTGCTTCCGGGCTGTTTGGCCGTGGTCTAAGTGAAACTTGTGTTCACTTGTCAACACTGTTTCACTTGTGTATATAATTTTTAGTGAAACTTGTGTTCACTTAGACCACGGCCAAACAGCCCGGAAGCAATACATACAACATACCTATGTTATGTGTGTAATTTATCAAGAGATCGAGACTTTTTATATCACAGACAATCACAGTACACAAACATACAACATGTGAGCAACAGTGAACACAAGTTTCACTTAGACCACGGCCAAACAGCCCGGAAGCAATACATACAACATACCTATGTTATGTGTGTAATTTATCAAGAGATCGAGACTTTTTATATACAGGCTCTGTATATTGCCTGTATATTAAAAGTCTCGATCGCCATATTTTTTAAATTATTGACTACAATTTTTTTCCAATGAAACCATAAATATTATATGACATAAATATGTCGCCAACGGAAGAGAACGTACATAATGCTATAAAATTTGCTAGTGTACTTATACGACATTCAAAACAAGTTGATCATGTCGAACGTATCAAATGTCGACGTATTTGAGAATTCACTCCTGCAGAAGAAAGTACAACACTTCACAACGTACTGGAGGTTAACTCGTAACAATTACAACTGTTTGCCGCAGACCTTTTGTCATTTACTGCTCTATTATGTCTAATTTACTTAATAATGCGATAATAGTAAATTTCACTGAACTCTCAGAAGTACATACCATTTTGTAAGTTCTGTAACATTAGGAAAGTGCTTTCATGAATGCCATTGTCCCTATTATGGCATAGCAACGAATGTTCAATATTTATAATATTTCCAGTGTTAACGAACTATTCAATGAACCCATTAGCTGAATGTAGTTACACTACTTTATTATAAAGGAATAATATTGTAGCCAATAATTGAAAGGGCAAAAGTATACTGACAAAGGTAATAATGCAATGTAGAGGGCGTTCGATATAATGGCAGTGGTCATAGCTCTGTTGAACGAAATTCTCGTAATTTCTTTAAAATTAAAAAGGTTTTATTATTTTTACACCATAACTCAAATTCAAATATCTCCTTACTACGCTATCTCTAATATTACACGTTTTTTATTTTTTTGCGGGTGGTTTGATCTGGTTAACTGACAGTTTTAAACCTTTCCAGATTTTATAATGACTGATTTTGTCGAGAAAGGTTTCCTTAAAGGAATACATAAGTTGGCTAAGGAACAAAGTTTGTTCCTTAGCCAACTTATGTATTCCTTTATACATAAGTTGAAGTTAATACATAAGTTTTTTTTTTTGACCCGGGGAAATCCTTTATGGATACCACCGGCCTGGGGAGGCACGGTGGTTATGTGGGAGTCCCCGCCAGAAGGGCGGGTGTACCCACTAAAACCCCGGGGTGTTCCACCTACATCGGCTAGTGACGGGGGGCACGGTTCCGCTTGCGCACTATCCGCAGCCCCCGCCGACGCCGCTGCCCGCCTTGCGGCAGGCCCACCTCGGGGAAGGGACTAACCTCCCTCTCCCCCCAGCGAGACGCTCCGGAACACGTCGGAGCGTCTGCACCTCGGAGTGCCTTTGAGTGAAGGTGCCGAGTCCCCCAGAACCCAACACCCCCGGCACTCAGCGGAGACGGGGTGCGGGCTCCATCCGAAGATAGAGCCCGGACCCGGTGTCCGCTCTCTCTGAAGCGCGAGAAGGAGACTGTTTGCTTTCTCTCCCTCTCCCGCCTCTCCGCCTCCCTCTGCGAGACCACGTCGCGATATGATCTCGCAGCGGGAGGCCCCCAGCTGCCTCTCTGCAGCTCGTGTGCCGTGGGCTGTCCCCCCCATCCCCCCATTCAGAAGGGACGAGGGGAAGAGACCACGACTCCTCCAAGGACCTCTCGTCGTCGGCCGTCATAGGTGATGTAAACGACCGAAGAGGAGAGGTCACCGCCGTGCAGGAGACCGAGTTGAATGGGACGCACCACCTAAGCATCATCCCATCCCAAACGGTCTCCCTACTCCGCTGCCTCTCTGCAGCCAGACGACGTGGGCTGTCCCTTCCACTCCCGCCCAATCGGATTGGAAGAGAGAGGCCACGCCATCCTCCTCCCTTGGGGTCCGGGCTGTGAAACAGTCCGGACCCATACACCATAACGTCGTGCGCCGTCGCCCCCGTCCCCCGAGTGGTCGGAAGGGGACGGAAGAGAGGGCCCACTACACCTCCTTGACATCCCGTCGTCGGCCACTGTGGTGGGTAATGGCCGAAGAGGAGATGTCCGTCCGGGAAGGGTTCCCGGACCCACTCGCGGCTGCTCCCGCAACCGCCTGTCCCCTCCGCATCACCTCTGCTGATCAGAGGCGTATGCGGAGTAAGACCCACCTCGTTTGGGCTGAAAAATAAAGTAATAAAATAGACATACATACAAATATACATATATACATAAATATGATATAAATAAACATACATAAACTACACACGCGAGGCGCCGGACGATGTTTAGTTACGTCTAATTCAGAGGAATTAGACCAAGAACAGGCAGCACCGCGAGAAGGTAATCGCCAGACTTGCCTTGAGGATCATCACGACCTGCGCTTCCCCCAAGACCGTAACCTCCCTACCCATCACGGGATGAGTAAAAAAGGCCTGGACTTAACCAAAACAAGCAGCGTGAACGCCGCAAGCATAGGCATAGCAACTATTTAATGGATAAACCCAGACCCGCCCAACTTATGTATTCCTTAGTTAACCTATGTATTCCTATCTTTTTTTTTTTGGTACTCACGAACCATCAAGATGTTCTATTTTTAAACAGTGTTACAGTTGCACTGAACACGTTGGGTTGACATACAACTTGACCTCTATGTGAAATATGAGTAGGTATATTCACTAAAACAATTACTTATCAAATTATCACTACTGTCTTTTTTATAGCGTTGTTTAGCGTTTTACAGCTAATATAGCTACGTTCATTGTTACATTGTTCGTTTTATAAATAATTAAGTATGCACTATTCGATGAAACGCATGATGTTATAAAAAACCTCCAGGATACAGAAAATCTCCCTGCCTTTACAACTTCGATAGTTAAGGGCTAGCGGCATTCTTCGGTTGTCTTATAAAAATAGTTGTACTTCTGATGCCCCTGGGCTGCCTTCTTTGACATTAGTCTACACTATGGATTATACTCTTCTCTTTGAATGAAAGCCTTGCATCTTGGCTATGGGAATCTGATAGGTCGATTTAAGAATATTAGTTTCAGAAGTGTTTTTTTTTTTTTTTTTAAAGATTATAAGCTTGCGTTGACCACTGTCTCACCTGATGTTAAGCGACGACGCGGTCTAAGGTAGAGCACGCAAACTTAGAAGGAACCTATTCACTCGCGACTTGAAGACTATGTGTGCTATAACTTATTGTAATTTCATTATATACCAGCACCAACTGGCTACTGTCGCTTCCGAAAGGTTAAGGATGAATATATTATATTTAAACAATAAACGTAAATCATTCTCGGACTAGATGATTGCATAGCCATCTCTTCCAGAAAACCAAGCGGTCGAGATTATAATTCTGTCTGATTCCATTTTTAATTTGGGATAACATCTATATTAATATGTTAATGAACATGCATTTAAAAATTTTCTGTGCTGTTACAGCGTGGTAACGATCATTTTCGAATTTTAAGTGTGTTAAACGCTAATTGTTTCGACGAACGGTTGGTGAACGAACTTATTGTGATTAACTAACGCTATGTAATGAATACAATCATTGATTAATTGTTACTACACGATTTTATTACAAAACAATAGTAACCAATAGGTTAAAAGGCCAAAAGTACAGTAACAGTGGTTACTTTTGGTCTTTCAACCCATTGGACCCTACAAAGGTTATTGCTAAAGTAATCATACCATACATTGTCCTTTCGGAATTTGATTAAAACTACTAATTATATAACGTTTCTAGTAGATTGCACCTAGTATAAATGAAAGGTTATTTATAACCTGGTGCTACCCTCATTTTACATTGTGTATCTCAATCGATTAAAACTACTAATTTTGTATGTTTGCATTTGCATTTTGTATTTGACACGCATTACCACCAATTTTATTGCGTCACTTAAGTGTTGGTACCGGCTGAAGATATGCCGTGGTGGTACCGGCTTAGAATAGTATTTCCCCATCTCTTCCCGTAGGTGCCGTAAGAGTCAGCTAAGGGACCACGTACCAGAAGGTGGGCAGCAGCGCCTTTTGAAGATCGGAAATCATACTGCGCTCGCCAACCCGTCTGCCAAGCGTGGCGAGAATTGGCAAATCCCCCCTATATGGGGGAGGCACATGTCCAGCAGTGGAAATCCAACTGCTGAGAAGAAGAAGAAGAAGAAGACTTAGGTATTATTCGATTTCAATTCGAAAAAAAATACTTAAGATAACATCTTGGGTTAAGGCTGGACGGGCTGGATATTAGATGGTTAGTCTAAAGAAAGATGGCGGCGGGGGATTCAAATCATGAATATATTAACCAGGTTCCGTTCATGCGTATAATTTGAATTGTTGATGACGTAATTTCACGTCTAGGCATTTTATAGAACTTGCATATTTTAGAAAAAGATCCAAATGTAGTATTCTAAATAAAAAGCTAAAACAACGTACGTGAAACATAATACAACAAGGTTCTCTGTAGAATGTAACGTGCCCGATATTGGCAACTCGAGAACTTTTATAGCCAGACTTAGCTCTAAATCAGCTTGATCAGCTACAAAAAATAGAGCTTATACAATCTTAGCTACTTTTTGACCCCTAAACATTTCCCAATGGGTTTATGCTGTAATTACGTTTATATATTATATACGCCACCTGCGTATTTCTACCTATCTGAATTATAGGGTATGCAGATAACCTTAATTAAGGATTTTTACCATACATCTGCACAGTAATTTAAATTGTTATTTACAATATTTTACCGTTTATATTTTACTTATATTTTTATTTTACCATTATCAGCAGCTAAAAGTATTTTTACTTAACCATCCCTGTAATCGTCATAATGGTTGGGTCCCAACATATAGGACACCGGTTTATTACTCTTTGACAGCTGACACATTCGCGAGCTCGCTATGCCGTCGCTGTATACATATACATACATAGGTAGATAGACACATACATATCAGGACGTCATCCTTTTTCTTTGACGGTCGATTTAAATTGCACCTATGAGGTTCTCCTCAAGAGACGAATTTCAAATGACCGATGAAAAATGGATGTATCCGTCTTATTATTATAATTAATTTATTGTAATTGTATTAGCTTGTAACTTCAGGTTTTTTCCCATTCATTTCATACTATTTTTGAACTATACATGTGGGGCTTACATGTATAGTTCAAAAATAGTATATAATGAGTATAATAAAAATATTTAACGTTAGAACGTTTGTAAAGAAAGTAAAACTTTCGTGAGTATAACATAACATGAAGAAAACCAGCTACACTCTCAACTCAGACTTTACGTCGAGCTCACCTCTGAAAAAGCTTATGTAGCCGGTGATCTTATAAAAAAATAACTTGGAAGCTTCAATTACCAACTCCAATTGCTGAGTCAACGAATCTTTTTCAAAAGTAATATTTTTTTCGACCCTTCTATTTGAACTTTAGTGTTGACAGAATAAAATCCTTAAAAATACCTTCGTATTTTCATAACTCTCGGTGCATAGCCAAATGAACATTATAATGATTGTACTTTCATCTAATATAGCGTAGCAACAACACATATTATATTACGTTTTGTTAAACATTCATTGTTTCCAGTGTAAATGAACTATTGAATTAGCTCATTGGCTAGCTGTTATTACACCATTTTATTACAAAACAATGGTAAGCATCAACGGGTTGAAAGGGCAAAAACACAGTAACAAACGTTATTGGACATTTGAAAGAGCATTTACTTAAGGACAATAACAGTATATTTATATTAGGGTTTACACAAGGGTATATACGGCATTTGACTGGTTTTAATAAAATGTCACGAATGAATTATTGTTCCATACTATACCCCAATGATATTATATGTTTATATGAGATAGATGTCGCACAAGCGCGCGTAAACTGAGGCGGCAAAATGGAGTCAATTGTAGTAATTTTGATTACGACGCGTATTTCAAGCGCAAGTCTAAACATATAGCTATACTTTTCTATAGTATTTGTACCATATTATCTGTCAGTAGTAAACATGTTTATGTCGTAAAGGAACAAAATCTGAGCACCGCGCAGCATGAATATACGTCATCTTTAGTAAAACATCATTGACTATACCCACATTCCATTTGAATTAGGACCCTTGAGTCGCCTACGGGTCGTAAGTACCATAGGTATTGCAAAATAAGCAGAATATCTATGCTTTGGCGAACGGTGAGCTATCAGGCTGGCACCATATAATAAATGTAAGCCGCATTATTTAAACAAAATATACACATGTATTACGATATTGTTATATGTTAGGGCTGGCGTCGCGGGTAATTTGGCGGAGCAATTGAAGTGGTGAAAATATGATAACTTAGTAGTGCGATTACATATTTGAAACGTTTGGGCGCGTGGCGACTATGAGCTCAACGTGTTTTTCAAAAACTTATTAGGGCATTTGCAATGCAACGTGTGAAAAAATGCTCTCACATATTTGGCCCAACGAATCAGCTTTGCAATTCAACGGGGCATCTTGCATCACCACATAGCCAACCTGATTTTCCATGCATGATTATGGGTCATTTTACCCCCTTGTATGACCGTCTACTATTGCGTACTATGGAAAGGTATATGATGGTGCGTACAAGAGTAGGTATGTAATGTGTATGTGGGGGTGTTTGGGTAAGTAGGAAAGATGACGGCAAGATCACTGATGTAACTTGGAAAATAAGGCACATTGAACGTAGTCGGAGATTAATCACATTTATTAAGATTGAAGTTTTCGTAAGTTCTCTCAGAATCAGTCTCAGTAAGTATTAATAGTATAGTTAAACGCTAAAACATAATAACATTAAAACATGATAAAATGTATCATTTATTGCATTCAATTAATATTAATCGGCGAGTAAGGTAAGAGAGTCCGAATCAGCAAAGTATCAACGTACATAGTACGTGTAAGGAGAGTATGAGTACGCCGAGTACGCCAGTGGAGCGGAGTACGCACTATAAGCGGAGTACGCTACTGGCGCGCTGTACGCGGCAGCCACGGGTGCAGTGTACGCAACTGGATATTCCACTACTAAAGGCTTAGCTGCGGCCAAAGCCAGAAGAGTGGCGAACACCAACTGAAAAATTAAAAAGAAGGCTTATTACTCCATTGAAAAGTAACATTTGGGTCGCTGGGTCCTGGGACCTTGCTTCAACTCGCTTTTCCGGAAATTGAACAACTTCTTGCAAAGATAAAAAAAACAATTCCGATGAGGTAGTTGAAACCACCTTCTAACATATTATTGAATCTCTTTCTTACAATTTTTCAGCAAAAAATCAATGAGCTACCGAGAAAATAGCGAAAGTGCATAGATAACAATGAGCTTTAATTGATTAATTAAAAATGTCATTAAAGAAAACCAGTTGATTATTCCATAGAAAACGCCTATTTCATATGTAAGGACCTAATATATAACATGCAATTGTAATCTAATATCCAAATTACAAGCCTAACAGTTTCACAGACGCGGATCTATCAGCCGCGCGAGGCGGTTGGTCGCCGCGTTACTGCGTTTGAACATTTTTAATGTGCGTACATCTTGGATGAATGATGAATCGTCCTAGGTGTACAACTTGGTGTACACTGTACATAGATCATTTTATGCAAGACAAGTTTATCGATGTAGTCATACCTATGTAGTTTATTTTTGAGTTCTATGTCACTTCTTGTACTATAGCGCTTTGAAAAATTGAAAGATTCGTTGCTGGGTTTTTATATTCAAACTAACACATGAATGAATATGACACAGAATTATTTGTACCAGTGATCTGAAACTCGAGATACAAAATTATCTCACGTAGATTTAATGTATATGTTTTTTTTTGAGTTTCGCGATTTGAACAAATTGTTAATAAATCAGTCGGGGATTGATCGCGAGAAAAAAAATATAGTAATTTAGCTATCAAGCCCCGATTGTTTTATTAATAATATGTATCACTATTCCCATATGGACGGAGATGACACAAAATGCATATGTACTACTACTTACTACTACTTCATTATAATCCAGAAAGTTAAATTGTCGTTTTTTTTTTTTTAAATTTGATACAGTTAAGAAAGACTTTTCCGGCAAAACAAGCATCTAGGGTGACACAAAATTATGGTAAAGATGGATAAGTCCGAAAACTTTATGCAATAAATTAAAAACTTTAGAATTTTGACACCTCAAAACATTATAAGAGTATCGAATAATTTAGAGCGAATATCGGTTGTCCATATACTAGTTAATCATCATCTCAGCCATAGGATGTCCACTGCTAGATATAGGCCTCTTCCATTGATCTTCATGAGGACCGTTTGGAAGTGGCTCTAGGAAATAAAAAGTATCAATAGATTCAATCTAAACTTTTAACGGTTGAGAGTTTACTTACATATTTGAACATCTTCGTACAGAGTTCTTGTTTGCAGAACAAGTTGAGTTAAGCACTGGTTGTGTAATGATGAACTACCGTCTATTCCTCTTTTTATATCCCCTCAAATGCATTATGGAGTTGTAACCGGACAAATAGACGTATATCCTCTTTGGACATTAAGCAGTATGCTCACGTACGGCCTTGTCCTCGACATTAGCTGAACTGGCCGGTTAGATATTAGACCAAGGACATGGGTACTTAAGGCTAAATTTATATACCTCAATTTTTTGGATTTGGAATGTCTTGCTACTTTTTCGTGTTATAGTTTCTAGTCGCAAATGTTCATGTGAGCGTAGCGTCGAATGATCAGCATCCAGCGACTCACGTCGACGTGAGGGGTTTGCCAACGTGCGCTGAAGACCTACATAATTTGATTCCTCCAATCCCCATTCCATCAGGACTACGAACGGAAATGTCACATTCATACTTGGTAAATCAACTAATAAACCAACCACCAATAAATCATCTAGTCGCACTGATATGGAACCTTTATGGTGTCATACAGAGAAGCTGCTAATTACTACAGCGTAACGTTAATATAAAAATTCACTCACGAGATGATGTGAGAAGTGTTAGAATAACATTATTTTGGAATGTTCTTTTAAATGGCTCCTTTATATGTGACTTTCATATTAATTCAGAACTTTGATATCCAATTTGCGAGGCCTATGAACCATACTATGAACCTCGATCCCATCCCCACACAGAATCTCCCGTCCCCATATTCTGTCTACTCATAGAGAAAAACTGTTAAATATATATTTAAGTCATAATTGCGAAATATAACGTCAACTTTGAAGTTTTATTTTGCAATATACACATTGCATGTGTTTTAACATGTGTTTTAACAATGCGTTTTAATATTAGAAAAGTGTGTGAAAAATTAACGTGATACGGTGGGTGTGTGAATAAGTTATATAAGATATGTGAGAATAATACCTGATATTATTTTATTTAATCTTTGGCCGTTTACTTTTTGATTATATACATTTTATTTATTTATTTGTGGAAGACCAACAGCTTTTGACATTTATATTAATATTTAAATAGCTTCTAAAATAGGCAAATGGCAAGGTCCTCACGGATAAGTTAACACTAGAAAACATTAGGCTTATTTTCACCATCACTATCATCACCGTTTTTTGATCACCACGCGGGTAAACCCGCGGGGCGCAACTAGTTATATATATATTTTGGAGACAAATAACATCACACATAAATAGGTGGGCTGTTTGGCCTTTTTTTATTATATTGTATATTGGTATCATTATGTTCTAAATGGTAATATAATGTTGTGTTTGTTTATATATATCTACTAGTATTATCACAACGTATGCCGAGCTGGGAGGGAAATCAATTAGTAAAACGTATTGTTTTTCTGTTTGTTTTTCTCCTTTTTAGTTTTCCTTTCTATTTGCCTTTCTCCAATTTCTTTTTCTAATTTATTAGTCCTATTTTATTTATTACTCATATTTATTCTCGTACTTATTATACTTTATTTTATTTTATTTTTTATTTTTTTATTTTTAGCATGGTATCATATGAACCCGAGTAACGGTAAACCATATTAACTTGCGGAGGTACCTATAGATACATACCAATAGATTCGCATTCTTATAAACTGCTCCAGTTCTTATCACTGCACTATAATACTGCCTCAAATAATAAGTTCGTATTCATGAGTACACTCAACTTCAATGTCCATATAAAGAACGTAATGGATCATTATTCTGAACATGCGCAGCAAGACTATTTCTTCACGGCCCACTGTGGTACGAACTAAACAGTATAAAACACACTGACGAATTCTACAGGTCACCACATCAACCACTGCTCTTGGGCCTATTGTTCCTTTATACTTCAAAAAACCCTCCAATCAAAATGTTCAAGCTGGTAAGTTGATAGTATCAACCATCATTTACATCGAAACATCATTGTTTATCATATTTTCAATCAACTTAAAAACATTAATGGGAGGCACTTCTTAATTGAATTCTGTTTTTTTATATGTTCTCCGCTAATTATGATCCGATATGAAAAACAATTTTATTTCAATTGAAAGATAGCCATATAAAAATGAGAGTTTTATTTTTATTTTTGAGAGGTTTCACGAGTAATTAGATTAGCAGTAGGTTATTATATTTTTAAAATACCTATGTAACTATGCCTCATCACGTAAACATTTGCAATACAATGCTTTGAAAATGAATATAATATGTATCTGAGGTCGGCAAGCATGCACAGAAATCCTACCAATTTGAATACAACACCGTGTTTTAACATAATTAGGCTAATCAATTTTGCCACAGAATATTATTTGAATATTCAGTTGAGTGATATGCCTAATGTCTGCTTACACATTATATTATATTAGAAGTGATGTAGTGTTTTTATCCTCGAAATTTCTTTTCAGTTCATTTTCGCATGCTTCCTGGCCGTGGCTGCCGCTAAGCCCGGCATCCTAGCTGCCGCTCCCTTGGCGTACACGGCGCCCGCATACACAGCCGCGTACACGGCGCCGGTGGCTGCAGCGTACACTGCGCCTCTTGCCTACTCTGCCTACACCGCACCCCTTGCTGCATACTCCGCTTACCCCTACGCGTCACCCTATTCTGCTTACTACTTACGTCGTTGATTGAGTGACTATCAAAATACTGCTGTGATAAAAAAAATACTATGATTATTATAAATAATAAATTCTTTCTGATATAGCATTAACTTGATTTTATTTAATTTGATTCTGATGCTTGTTGTCCAACACAATTAGATAATATATTTTCTGGAAGCCTTTTGTCTGCGGTGGTCAACAATGCTTGTTTAGTTGCAGTATCTGCATATGTTAGATGTTGTTTTACAAGATTATGGACACTAATAATTTTAATATGAAACACTACCCAGTCTGTAGCTTCTAGATGTAAGACATTTTAAATGTAAACGCCGCGAGTGGATGCCGTCACGTTGACAGCTGACGCTCACGCTGCCATCTTTACGGTCTATCGAAATTTTACTTCATCCGCATTCCAATTACTTTTAGTGCTTAAATAGCTCAAAGCCTTTTTCCTATTCAGTTTTCTCACTATATCGGTGTTGTCCAGGAGCTGGACAACCTCGAATAGCCTTGGATAGCCTCGGTGTTCACATGATGGTACAGTCTTTGTTCTTGAGCTTCAGCATGTTATATTAAGATCATGGCGACGAGATCCAACTATAGGTCATGATCGTCATGTCTTATACTCAGTACTTTGTTTTGAAAACGTTGAATCACCTGAATATTGTTCTTTCTGGTACAACAACTGGAATACATAAATCCAGACTAGCGCGAGGACTTGTTTTTTATATCTAATAGTATTTTATTTGGCTTACCAACAGCGAAGAGTATCTATTTTCCAAGCAGCCACATAGTTAGTACATTTTATTATAACGAAATTGTAATTCAGCCCGTTTCCTTTTTAACCGACTTCAAAAAAGGAGGACCGTATATTTTTTTACGTAAGCTGTCCAGTGAAACTTAGCACCCAAAGTCGTGGCTGTGTTCTCGTACTTCAGAGCATGTCCATTTACCCTGATGTTCACAAGGTTTTACCAAAAAAAATTCAAAAATATTCATTTCCAAAAATGACATTAAACTTTGTCTTTGACAGTGAGTCATGACAACGAGTATTTGTATTATTAAATGTAAACGATCGAGTGTGGTGTTGACCCCTTCCATTACCTATTTACCTTCTTAACAGTATTTTATCGACGTTAATAGGTACTTAATAGGTTGTTAGATTTGATCTTGGTCAGCTAAATGAATATCTTGTCTAGCGTCAAATAGTTCCTAATAGATTACTCATCAAATAAAATATAAGTATATTCTAACAAAAATACAGCAGAAACTCATAGCAAAATTGTAGTATGCTTGGTCATACGAAAATAACAGGCGTTGACCTTTTCAGCGACTTATTACAATGAGTATAAAATTAAATATATCATCGATGGCTTCAATTCCGGGCCACAAAAGGACAAATTGTTAAGAAATATATTATTTCATTCAAGGGTGTATGTTCTATATCTATGTCACCGTGAACAAATGATTTCATGGAACCTATTATAGAGACGCATGTCTTTACTATACCTAGACTTTATGACCCCCCCCCCCCCCCCCCCGCCCTAATTTCAATGCTGAACTTTATTGTGTCGCCAAACGAAAAGCTAATTGAAACTTTTTGATTTTTAAACTTCATTGTAGTAGCGCCCTGCGGTAATTTTTACGGGACTTATCTGAAAACATTCCGGTGAACAAAGACATTTCTGAATAGGCTGGGAAATGATGGAGTTCTGAGGTGTAAAAATATAAAAAATACCACGTTTAGTAAAAAAACAAGTTATTCCACACGGGCGCTTTTTTGGAAGAGAGTTAAAAAGAACTGTCAAACGTAATCTCATAACGGTTGCATTATACTCATCTTGTCGCAACTTACCTTTATATCTAAAGCTACGAATAGACATTCGTATTGTTCGATATATGCATCTAAATTTAAACTAAATTTTATGGTCGGTTAGGTTATGATATAGTGCGACATTTGAGTAATACTTGAACGCCTCCACTTTTATGATAATCAGAAGTTAAATGTCAATATGCAGATCTCTCTCCATGTTGCCATGTTGCCCATAATACACAAGACAGATTTGCATATATAGTAGCTGCTATTATGGATGTTAGATACTTAAGCACGCCTACACAGTATTTATATAACAAAAAAAGCAAAGGGGCAGTCTTTAGTGACTGCCGATAGAAGTGAAAACTACATGGTTTCTAAGCTAACATGGAAAGAGAGCGGTGAAGATGACGCGAGTTTCACGCTTATTGTTCACCCGAAAAGTACACATTAATAATACACAGTATACGTATAGCTCATAGAAAGCGTTCGGTAAAGATGACGCGAGTTCCATGATTTGTGTTCACCCAAAAAGTACTTACTCAACGCGCATAAAGAAGTTTTTACTTCAAAAAATTCATGTGTATATTTATTCTGCTTGTTCCAACGAGAAAGAGCCGTGGTCATATGTATGTAGAATTATATTTCAAATTAAATGGGTTATTAACCCAAAAACAATGTAATGTGATCTAAATGATCTTGAAATATTTTAATTAGGGGTATAATTAATACTTATCATAATTCGGAAATGTCTTTCTATTGTATAATAGAGTCCACCTTCAGTACTACAATGTCGGGTACACACGACTATAGAATTGCAACATACTGCTAACTTACATAAAACTTAATGTAAGCAGAGAAAAGATGATAGAAATAAAAATGCAAGTTTGCTTCCAAATGACCTGTTTACTTTAACCAATACAATCAAAATATCAAACAAAATGTGTTATTGTAGTAGGCAAGCACAAATATTAAAATGATTTTTATCCACTGTTGCCACTTCCGAGAAGTCCTCCTCCGTAGTTCATGCCAAGCCCCTGTGCCCCTAAATATCCCCCATTGTATGGATATCCCCAGCCACCTAATCCTGACATGGGATTCAAACCCCCATAAGGATATCCCATACCACCATAAGGATATCCCATACCACCATAAGGATATCCGAAACCACCATAAAGATTTCCTAGACCATAGGGGCTGTTAATACCACCGTACCCACTTTTGAGACCGCCAGCTGCTCCTATACCGTTATTCCGACTTCCAAGTTCACCTAGAGAGCCTCCGACAGCGCCTGCTATTCCTCCAGCCATTTCACTGAGGCCGGCAGGATTGCCGTAACCGCCTGAGCCACCGGATCCATAGCCATTGGGTATAGCATATGTTAATGCAGTGAAGGAGATGGTCAAAGCGAAAATCTGAAAATTGAAATAAGCAATTAAAGGTCAGCCATAATTTAAAACCAATGGTTCTGTTCTTATCACCTTTTTGTACTAACTGAGGCTTTCCCCCGGGACCTTCTTTCGCTTCCGCTTATCGCTTCTGGTGCGTAAGGGGTTAATTTAGAAAAAGAGGAGAAAAGTGTGAAGTTACTCCATACAGGTCAAAGGCGTTTTGTATAGAGTCAAAACAACTCCCGTTTTTTTTATTAACAAATAGAAATTTTAACAGGTTTTTCGAAAAAATATGTTCTAAGTACAGATTTTCTGGCCTTTAAAATAACTTCGAAGCTTAAAGTAACACACAGTCTTGAAGCGAAGATAGTTCAGTGGTGGGAGCGTCAGCTGTCAAACAGAACTTCGCTGGTTCAATCCCCCAGCAACGGCTTGAGCTTCCGGTGAAGGTAATACCGTTATAAAATTCCCAGCATGATGGTAAGGTACTTTCAAGTATCCGGCTGGCTAGTTACCACCCTCAATTTTGAAAAACTGTCACCAAATAGTCCTTGAGAGCCTATCGTCATTATTTTTTTGACGACATCGTCAGTGACTATCAAGTAATTTAGTAGTCAAACGTTTAAAAAATCAATTAAGTTAAAAAAAAACTGTCATTAGTAACCTTCGTTTTTCGCTGAATTTCTCAGGCATCAGAAAAATGGTGCAACAAAATTATCGCACGAAGCAAGTTTAATGCACTTTATTACGTAGTAATAAGTAAAGCTGATAACTTCAAAGTTCTATGAACAAAACTGAGACGAGACTTTGTTTTATCTAGGTTTTTGTTTTATGTTTCGATTATTGCAGTATTACAACTAGTACAGTATTACAACTAGTAACTAACTACCAATATCTGCCAAACCTGCTAAATCCATAACAACTAAACATAATTACAGACATTATATATCAATTATCCCTCAGACCCCCATTTCCTAGACATGTTTATACTTAAGTTCATATACTGTATTTTTTTTTATTTCACTCAAACCCCCGTACTAGGATTTCCTGTGTCGCGGAAGGCATGAACACACAATTAGCACAAGCACACAAACAACTAAGACCCGGGAGAAACCCCTACATTCATCGCACAAATGTTTGCCCCTACCGGGATTTGAAGCCAAGGTCCCAAAGACACAGAAGTCTTGTCACTGACCACTGAGCCACGGCGACCGTCTCATATACGACTTATATACCCAAATATATAGTAATAATATTCAAGTGTACGAATATTATCACGAATCTTGCAACTTGCTGTATTATTAATGTCTTCAGGGTTACAAAAATATAACTTACCAAAAATGTTTGCATTTTTGTACAAGTAACTTGAAGCCGCTATGAAATGTGATGTGATTGAAGAGGTGATGACCGCTCTTATACCAAGTGTTAACGAGCTATAACTAAATGCATTTGTTGCGGCTTCCTTATCAACGAAAGAACTTCATTAGAGTGTTGTAAAACTGATTGGTAGGTACTTAAATTACATTTATTAACCTTATGGTGTTGCACTATTTAAATATTAAAGCTATATATACGTTTTGAATAATTTATACCATCTTTTTTTAAATGAACAAAAAGATGTGCCAAGAAATATTGACAATTTTAGGTTTCGGCAATTTTTTTCTAACAAAAATGGAACCGACTTCAACACTCAAAAGTGTGAAATAACTTGTCGAAGTCGGTACCATGATAGTTCAAACGTAACTATTATCAAAATATTGTGCTCATGTACCGACTTCGACAAGTTATTTCTCACTTTTGAGTGTTGTAGTCGAATCCATTTTCGGTAAAAAAAAACGTTTTATTTAGTGACCTTTGCGACTCACGGGATCAGTTGTCATTATGTAATTATGTTCACTGATTTCTTCATCCGCAATAATAATGTCGTCCAAGTAGACTTAACATTTTTCAGTTTTTGGAGTGTAACTCAAAATGCACTTGACAGATTTTGATTAAATTAAAATGGGATCACACGGAGAGCACCACCTTTGAAATAAAAAGCATCATCAAAATCGGTTCACCCAGTCGAAAGTTCTGGAGGTAACAAACATAAAAAAATGAAACAAAACATACGGGTCGTATTGAGAACCTCCTTCGTTTTAAGGGTCGTTTAAAAAATATTAGTATCTTGTTTCTTTACGAATAATATAATACCTTATTGTAACAATAATAATGTGTAATCGGCCCTACAGGGGACGTAGTGAAACTTTGACCAAACGCCCATGTATTAGATCAGAATTTAAAAAAGTTTTACCTACTTAGCCATAGAAATTAAGGTTTTCATAGATATCTATGTTCAACTAGTTTCGTCCTGCGGTTTAACCTTGTGGTGATGATTGCTAATAATGATGATGATAAAAAGTAGCCTATGTGTTATTCCGGGACCTGAAGTCTATATATATTCATACCAAATTTCATCTAAATCCATCGAGCCGTTTATGCGTAAAGGAATAAGGAAACATACATCCATACATCCATACTAACAAACTTTCGCGTTTATCATATTAGTAGTATATATTGGATATTAGTAGGATATAATTAACGCATTCATGCCTTTTCAAATAATTTGTATAGCCTTTTATACCTACGGAGGGCGTTGTTGTCTGTACTACAGTTTTATTACTACAACAGGCAACAACGTTTCAAATAAGATATGTTTCATAATATTTAATTTTTTTTAAGACTTACGTAAATTGTGTTTCTTGTGTTTCTGTACAATATGGAATTGTCTTGTAAAATAAAGTTACAATGAATAAATATTATTTCCATCGTGCAAAAAAAAAAAAAAAAAAAAAAAAAAAAAAATTAACATTTAGGTACACACACAAATCTAAAGCTTTTCTGTCATATTTTCGGCAACTTAAAATTTAGCGGAACTTCTTAACCATAGCAGAAAGATAAACGCAGTAAAAGTCATTGACTCTGATCACTTTACAGAGTCTTTCTTTCAAAGATTATTTCTAGACTATTCTGACTACGAAATACAGTTCTTATTTAGGAACTGCTAGACTGGAAATAGCTAGGTACATTTAAGTTCACAACGTTTCTTAAAGTCCTTAACACCCTGGGGTGTTACAACGCTCTTTCCCTAAAACAGATATTGTTAGACCGTTTTTAGTGTATTATGGTACATGCTAAGTTCCTCATCGCACACGGGTGTGGTTCAGGCATAACTCAATCGAATGTATAATGAGCGCAGCTTTTCATATGACGTTTTTCATCAGATTCACGAGGAAAAAACAAACAATGTATATCGTTTAATTATTATATGGAGAGTGCTTTGTCTTCTCGCAAATACAAGTTCTTGCAAGGCAGTGAAAAAGTTCATTCTGCAAGCGAACTCTTTCCCGTACCCCCGTCTAAAGTGTGTGTAATCTTTGAAATTGGAAACCAAAGAACAAACACTTTATCACGCTAAAAGAAGTTTTCCCAACCTTGATATACATCATTTTAGACAACGACAGCCAAATTGGTAGTACTCTACACAAATAGAAACATCCTGTGAAACCAATTTGTCGATTATTTGATCCTGGCAACAATTTTCGATTATACGGAAATAAAAAAATAACATAGACAATCGAAATATCACCTAAGAGCTTTTTCTATGTAGCAAAATACGTTTGAGTGTTGTGTAAATTTGGCTCATTTCTGCTTATTTTTGGTTGTCGAAAATCAATAAGAGTAACGCGCATAACTTTAGTTAAGTATATATCTAACGAAGTACCAAACTACAATCCTACTAGCCCTTTTAATATTATAAATGCGAAAGTTTGTGTGTATGTGTATGTTTGTTACTTCTTCACGCTCAAACAGATACGTCGATTTCGATGAAATTTGGTATGGATATAGTTTAAACCCTGTATCAACACATAGACTACTTTTATCCCGGAAGAGGTATAGTTCCCACGGAATAATTGAAGTGGCGAGAAAACCGTATTCCACGCGGGTTAAACCGCGGGGTGTTAGTAGTTAAGGCATATAGGAGCACTGCACTAGCCTTGCGAATTTATTCCCTCATTTTTAGTTACCAATAAAGGTGAAATTTTCCTTAAAAATTTTATATAAGGGCTTAGCTAAGCTAAGACAATCTTCTCAAACTACAATTGTTTTACTGTCATAAAATAATATTCTTGTAAGGATGACAGTGTGGCTTCGGGAGAAATAAAAGAAACATCAATGTCTGTTTATATTTGCTCTATACATAACACTTCAATCAATGTTACTCAGCTTCGACTATACATTTTACTGATCGTCGGATAGTGTATGAGTTTATTAATTACAAACAAACATACAAGAAATCACTTATTTCTTCTTTATAATATTATAGAGTATTATATTATTTTATTTTAATTAAAATGTACAATGTGTGGAAGGTTTTCGATTACGTTTAAGTACCAGATTACGTTATCAGGTTTGTTAATATAGACCGTAGTATACTTGCATTGTAATTATATTATTATTATTGTATTATTATATCACCGTATTGAATATTTGTTTTATTGATTTAATTAAAAAATATCCATCATAGGACGTCCACTGCTAAACATACGCCTCCCCCATTGATTTCCACAAGGACCGGTTGGAAGCGGCCCGTATCCAGCTCTGGTTTGCGATCTTAGTCAGGTCGTCTGTCCACCATGTCGGTGGCCGTCCTATGCTGCGCTTGCCAGTCAGAGGTCTCCATTCGAGAACCTTTCGACCCCAACGACCATCAGTTGTTATGATGATGCTGACGATTAAATTATATTTTTTATCCAATACTATTTAACTACTATTTAATGTGCCTATATTATGTAACATATATCATTAACACTAAAGCCTAAATTAAACTACTTAAACTAATATTTTAAGCGCTAAACAGATACGTATATTTGAGGTTTAAGCTAGGAAACCCTATGACTAAGTCTTGTTTATTTAATTAGTACCTTTGCGGTGGGAACAGTTACCAGAAGGGATTAAAGAAGGGGTTACACATTTCTTATAACTGTTGCCAGCAAAGTGAGTTTTTTGATTGTGTATTATCTACATCTACCAGTTATCTACACTAATATTATATCGAAGGAAAGATTTGTATGTTTGTAACGGATAAAGAAATGGACTGTTTTCCTCTGCTGTTTAAATATTTTATCACCATTATAATTCTACATTATCCCTGAGTAATATTAGCTATATTTTCTTTAGGCAAGAAACAATTAGGGGTCCTTGCTTAAAGTTAAATCATGTAACCGTGCAAAGTCAGGACGGCCCGCTAGTTTTAAGATATAATAATTTATGTAAAATCCATCCAGTCCAGTTCATTATGACATTACAATTTCAAATTCCAACTGGTATAACAAATATGTGTCTTTCAGTTTAAAGGGTGACGAAAGGGTGATTCATATTGTTAAGTTATAATTTATTAGACAACACATATTATATCACGAGAACCCTTAAAGCTCCCTTAATATACGGCATACGGCATATTGCATCCACTCTGTTTGAACGAAATGAAATTTTATACTAAACCAGATAAGAGTATTAAACTCATAATAAGATAGATACTCGTAACTGAAAGGTGCATCATTGCATGATTCATTAATGTTTCTTTTAAAATTCATAATAAGTAGTGTTTGACCGCTATCTCACCTGATGTTAGGTGATTATGCGGTCTTCAATAGATCACGCCAGCCTAGATGATACCTGTTCACTCGTGACTCGAATTAGCCCAGATTGTATCTATGCGGAATATGGATGTGGAAGTAAAACGCGTCGAACAATAAGTTTGAATGTCTACCATCTATGGATGTCTGGTCGATTAAATGGAATCAGGAAGGAGGAATCAAATTATGTAACTTCAGAGCGCTCTGAATGATATATACCTGACAAAACACCGATAAACCAACAACTTTACGTCGTTTCTGCAGGTTAACTTTAATAATACTCAGAAAAAAATACTACTCAGAATACATTTCAGCAATTATAAAAAGTAAGTGGTACGTCTATCAAAATACGTGATCATTAATTTGGCTATGTTTATGCATTTGTTAAACATTACCATCCGATAATCCATTATATCTGTATCTATATCCGGTACATTTTCATACATTCAAAACAAATAGACAGGTACTTAATATATCACTAGATTTATATATATTGTTTATTTTTTTTTGCTCAATGAGCTGAATACCGTGTAATTTGAATCAACCTGATTGTTATTCATTGTACATCACAGTTTGGCTAAGCAGTCATTACACATCGCGAACATCTGCCCTTCGAAACTTACTATAAAGTTACGTACAGACGGCGAACCGACATCATTCAACTGATAACGTAACAACCAAAATGTTCAAACTAGTAAGTTGCATGAAGCACTCAATTCGATCCTTATCTAGACAGGTATTAACTTAAAAGTGCATAGTCCCTTTTTGTACGGGCCCTTTGATAGTGTCTAGGGATACTATCTTAAGATGAGCGTGTTCGAAGCCCTTGTAGCGATGTTTAACCGCGTGATCTTAATCAATCCTAGATGCGTAACCGCTAGTGGAATTTCAACTGAACGCTACCGTGTTTTGGAGAGCATGCTAAGCCCCAATAACAGAGCAAGATAACAGTTTTGAGCCGTCTGAAAAACTCCTAAATTCCACTTATCCTTCAACTCGATTGGCCAGCCAGATCGACTGGGGCCAATACTTAGGGCCTTAATGGACAAGACAATGGCCAAAAAATATGCTGTGTTTGAAAAGTCAGAGTATAGATTAAAAGAAGTCGAGAAGTAGATCTTCCGGGGAAGGACCCTATTTCATGCTGGCTCTCTACTATAACTATTAAGTTTGTGTGTCTTTTAAATTTAAATGTATCATACATATAATGTATATAATGATGTTTTTTCAGTTCGTTTTCGCATGCTTCCTGGCCGTGGCTGCCGCTAAGCCCGGCATCCTAGCTGCCGCTCCCTTGGCGTACACGGCACCCGCCTACACGGCTGCATACACGGCGCCAGTGGCTGCAGCCTACACTGCACCCCTTGCCTACTCTGCCTACACAGCACCCCTTGCTGCATACTCCGCTTACCCCTACGCATCACCCTACTCTGCTTACTACTTACGCCGTTAATTTATAATCTGATAGAATATGTAATAAAAATACATGTGTATTTATTTACTGTTCATCTATTATTATCATACTAACCCGTCAATTCTGAGAATAATTCTATTGTGTTATTTATAATAATTGTACCTACTGATATTTTTATTTGCTTCTGGAAAAATATACAAAAAACTGTTTACCTTATGATGTATACCAGTAAACACAACAAGAGGAGGTTTGATGTATTTGGATAGTCAATTGGTCAGAAGTATGTTTTCTACACATGCACACTTTGAATTGGAACAAAAAGGTTACACCTGCTTGACCCATATATTAATATTTATTAATAACAAAAGGTAAACTTAAATGTATGATTTCTGCCTATCATCCGGAGTTTTACAATACAACTTTATAATTTTATCTTTAACTTAATTAATACATACATAGGTGATCAAAAATATATTATTTGTCATCTACTCTTTTTGGTGACTTTTTCTCCATTCAAAACTATACCCAAAATTCACTGGAATCTGTGAATATAGTATAGCATAGTTGGGTCGATATAATAACCTCCGTTTGTTGAATGCAGTATGCATGAAAACCTATTGTAAATATGATAACATACGATGTGTTACAGTTATTAACTTGCAGCTTTCATTCCTTTGATCTCAGCGAACGTAAAATCTAGATTCGATGCAAAATGTGCTGTCATCATAAAACTATTTATATCAATGGCAAATTGTCCGATTGTTCTTTCACAAAAACATTTTCATAGAAAATATAAATCGACCGCGAAATCGATTATTAGGAACTCTATTAAAGCTAATGAAATAAGGTTGTAAATATGCGTGCACAATATAGAAGAAGATTAATTACATTTTAACACTTGTACGCTTCACGTTATACACATAAAAGTCCACTGTACAAATGTGTGGTAACGTAAAGTTTTCATTAAAGTTGTCCGTTGCTGTATTCCTCTAGGGGGAGGATGATCTGGCCACCTCTGGGACCACAAAGTGCAAGTTTCCAACAATCTGACTGAAGTCGTAGGATGTGGCTCCAGGTCAATCCCTGGATTGACACATGCCTTATTTTCATCATCACCATAATCACCGTTTTTCATCACCACGCGGGTAAAACCACGGGGCACAGCTTGTATTGATATTTTTTTTCAGTAATTACTTTATATAATATTGTGTTATGTACCATTTGATGCGTGCCGCTGCCACCGCGTCCTTGTGGATATCAATGGGAGAGGCATTATGTCCAGCTGTGGACGTCATATAGCTGACTGACATGATGATGATGATGATGTACCTTTGTATTTATTAAATTCGTGAGTTGTACTAGTTACTAGTCTCTTATTTATTTTTCTCATAGTGGGATAAAAAGTAGTGTATCACAAGCTCGCAAAACTATTTTTTCCTCGGGCGAAGTATAATGAATCCCTCGCTACGCCTAGGATTCTACTAAAGAATAAAATTCAGATTTCCGTTATTATTTCTAGAACTTTCGTAATTTTCAAAAATGTGGTATCGTTACATTTCTTTGGTCCACAGTGTACCCAGCCACAGACATGTCAGTTTACTAGAAACAAGTCTCTATTATCATGGGCTACCAACCTATCTTTGTTGAGATTATTGGGAAGGCTATGACCAGTAGTGGACTTCCATGGCTGAGAGGATGCTGAAATACATATTAAAAGCAATTGTAAAACAGCCTTCTTTTTATAAGTCGGTTAAAAGGCACGATCTTTTGACCATCGCAAACCAAATATTTCTTAGAAAATGTTTAAATTAGGAGAAACTCTAGCATATTTGAAGATTTTATTGTGTTTTTCAATACTGATGGGAGAAAGAAAGTACGGACGTTACGTCTCAAAAATCGAATTGACAGCGCACGTGATACTTGCAGTGCCTTTATATTATGCAGTACTACTTAGCTGCGCCACACGGTTTTACCGACGTGGTGATGATTGATGATGATGATGATAAGGAAAAGTAGCTTATAGGTTATTCCAGGACCTAAAATATCTACATAAAAAAGGTTATCCAAATGCATCCAGCCGTTCTGGCGTGGTTAAGTAACAAACATTCATCCATCCAAACTTTAACATTTATAGTGGGATTTATGCCACCGACTTGACATGACATGATTTCATTGAAAAAGGTAATTTATAAATATTGTATATTAATTGATGTCCTTACCAAGTAATATTGAGTATACCAATTTCCAACTTCACGTAATTTATTTTCTAAGTAGAGTAGTTTCCATATATTCACTATTCTTAACCCTTATTTGGGGTAAAACTTACAAAATTAATAAAGTATTAATATATTATATATGTATGTCAATGTGCAATGTCATAAAATCTAATATTAATATCGATAGGTTTGCGACGTTTATGAAGTTATTTAGTGTAAGTACCTACATACATTTAATTGTATAGTTTTATTAACAAGGTCTTCTTGGATAGTATGGCATGATTTATTTAAAAATCCAAGTAAAATAAATAACGAACTGGTTTCATTTGTCGACGGTGGTATCTTGTTATAAATTTGATTTCCCACTTTAAAAATGCTCACTGTGAAGTTCCGTCCAAGATTTCTCTACTTACTCATATTTTAGAGTTATGTATACATAACATCTTGAAGTATCTTTCACTTACTGGTATCAGTACTTACTAAAAGAGATGCCTCGTAAATATACAGCGAAAGGGTTAAAATCTTAAAGGTTTTAAAGTAGGGCTTACATGAATCTCTCTGGTGCAGTCCGCATATAGAGTCTGCTCTGAATGCTGTATCTATTTCAGCGGCGTTGTCCCAGAAATTAATACCATTGTCTCAACAGAGATCCCGCTTAAGTGTGGTAAGCTGTCAATAATTAAATAATTTAATTCTGCAGTGCCTTAACTATATTCACTGAAGCTCATACTGATCTGTTTGACGCTATTTGGCGCAAAAAGTCCGCTGATCAGAATTCGCTCAAGCAGTAACAGCATCCTAAAGGCGGTAGCTGAGAAATTCGATTTTCCTTTGGTGTGAAAGATGATTGAGAGGACTTTTGGCTGTGGCTGTGAGATATTGACACTATTGTTATTATTTAATTATATTGTTAAATGATACTGTTTGGTTAATATGGGCTAAGTTGACTGAATAAATAAATAATTAAAAAAATAATAACAGAACACAAAGATGGCTCAAAATTCGTCTAGATTTTTAAGTGGGACATAAATAATGTAAGGATAAATATTAACACTATCTAATTGTTAAGATAGTGTTAATATTTATCCGAACATTAACTATGTCCCATAGACATAGTTTGAGATTTTTATAATACTTTTTTTGTGAAACTTCGATATAGCAGATGGGCTATTTATTGGAAAAATGCGAATATTGGATTTTATCCCGATGTGCTGAGCCTAACGCCAGCTAGCACCGCGTGTAATAAAAATTAAAACATAATTATTATGATAGTTACTTTAATTACACTTCCTTGTGTCTGTCTGGAGGAAATAGCTGGATTGTGATATAAAGGGTCGACGCAGCTACAGCTGCGACATATATCCAAATGGTTTATAATGCTATATAATTATCGCCAATGATATTATACTGTATGTATGTATATGTTATTACTTATTTTAACACAAACACAAGTCCCCTTGAATGAAAGGAAAGTAAGTATAATTCACATGAGGCAAACTAATCATCATTCAATGTACGCGATCGCATCTAATTATTCTCTCATTGCGTGAATCGTCCTTCGTCTTTTAGTATAAAGTCGCTTGTCGACTGGACAGTGGTATCATTCTGCGATTTAGTAGAACAAACAAACAAAACAAACATGTTCAAATTGGTAAGTCTAAATTAGACCTGTATTTTATTTCTTCAATTTCATTTATATTTGACTAGTAGCGCCCCGCGGTTTCACCCGCATGAATTACGGTTTTCCCGCTACTTCAATTATAACATGAGAACTATACTTTTTCCGAGATAAAAATAGCCTATGTGTTAATCAAGAGAACTATCTCCATACCAAATTTCATCGAAATCAGTGTAGCCGTTTGAGCCTGAAGAAGTAACAAAAATACACACAAGCTTTGGCATTTATAATATTAGTAGGATAACATGTAAGTACTAATTTACACAGAGCGCTGAATACGTTCCTGGCCTAAATTTTCTGGCGCCTTAATAAGCGTATTTGATCTTTATAATAAATTTATAAATACAATTTTGACGTAGATACTTCTAGAAAACGTCAATTAAAACGAATTTTTTTTTTCAGTTCATCTTCGCTTGCTTCCTCGCCGTGGCTGCTGCCAAGCCTGGCATCCTAGCTGCTGCTCCTGTGGCCTACACGGCAGCATACACAGCGCCGGTCGCGGCGGCGTACACCGCACCTCTGGCTTACTCTTCATACTCCGCTTACAGTCCAGCCTTTGCAGCTTACTCTGCCTACCCTTACGCTTCACCATACGCTGCGTACTATCTTCGTCGTTGAATTGTACTAAAATATTTTTGATCTATCCCAATGAGTAATAAATATTTCGATTTCGGCAATAAGAACATTTACAACTGTATTTTATTCTAATAACCGTTTAATGATATATAAGCATGTTTTTATCTATAGCGAGAATTAGCAAAACACTTGTATTATAGTGAAAACTTGGCTCCACATTTTGATCAAAGGCAAGCTAAACGATTATCTCGGCTACCTTTAAACTTCACAGTATTAAAAAAATAGCCTTTATAGTTGCTTACCTACTTATGGGTCTTCCATCGCATTTATTGGTATTGCATAATTCAACTATATAAAAAGACTTTCGGAAATGTGTCATAGCTCATCAGGTTTAAACAATTATACAGTGATTTATGAAGCACTTTAAATTGTTAAACAGAATGCCATTAAACCAGAAGCCGGTTAAGCGCTAAAATATTGACAAACGTACTCAAGCACAGTCATTACACACATTCATATTGGCTTAATTTTGACAGAACCATGGTAACAGTAACGCTTTAACAATCGAACACATTATATAAAAGTTGTAATTGTAATAGAAAAAAACATTTAAAGTTACTAAGATGATATAGATATTCTGTTGTTCAATCAAACTAATACCAAAATTTTGATAGTAAAATATAATAAGAAGTGTTTATATGATGAGGATATATAGAGGACAAATTACCATGGATGTCATAGTAATTTGGCCTCTAAATATATTTTTATCAAAATGCGGGTAGTTTTAGATAAAATGAGACGTCACTTTATTTGACGCCGACTAAAACTACATTTCTTCACGGTCGTATAATAGCTAAATTTTATCGACCTTGTTTTCAATGTCGTGAAATCGATTCGTCTAATTCACCAAAATACACAATACCATCGACAAATCATGATAGAGACATTGCGATTTCATTAAAATTTGAGAGCCAGTGAGAATTCTAGGTCTAGCGTGATAACATCTTCGACTACATCGTCACTGACCATCAAGTGAGATAGTGGTCAAACGCTAGATCTATACAGTGTACAAAAAAAACGAATATCATGATCCTCGTTATATTCGACAAAATGTCGATAAAGCCTGGATTCACGACTTCGGTTTAAAGATATTTATTTCTCAACAAGAAATTACATTTCACTTATGTGAGAAACTTATGCTAAGTAGGTATTGCTGAACACGACTTGAAATGTGTTATATATAGGCTGACAGTTGCATTATTGTAATTAATTATTAGTGTTTTATTTTAAGGAAGGCATCGGCCCATTTGCACGTTGTATATATTTATACAAAATATATACAACGTGCTGGACACGTAGAATTAACTAGGGCAGCTTATCTACTGCATGCACCAAACTGGCATAAGCTGACGGAGATGACGGACATATTATTATAATGACATGACATTATAATAATAATTGGTCATTACTCAGTAGTGACGTCTTTTCCGATACACAACTACGTCATTGTTCACTCACGTTATTATGGTTGCGAATAACTTTAGTTTTTCGGAAAATAAAAAACTAATAATTAATTACAATACTGCAGCTACTACAATAAAGTTTGAACAATCCACTAGCTATTGGCAGCCTATAGATAACTCAAACTCACCCACTACCTGCTGGCAGCGTGCCCAGAATGCTAGCAGCATTGCCACGTTGGATTGCAATGCTGATTCGTTGAGCCAAATATTTCCAGCATTTTGGGTACGCGTCGCATCGATTAATCGCTCTGATAAATTTTGGAAAATTCGATGAGCTCTCCGTCCCCACATAAAAATATAAAAATATTTTCAAGCGACCATATTTTGCCTTTATTGAAAAATGCCACGCAGTAATGACAAAGGAGGATGGCAGACTCCCATACATTTGCAGCCTAGAAGAAAAAACCGCGTTCATGAATGAAACTTATACGTATCGATAGAGCAATAAATACATTGTATATTGTATATTCAATCATTTTCCTAGAATTTGGGAGTATAAAGTTATCATGGAAAATCATCTGTATCAGTATGCTAACTACACGTCCATATGCGAACCATTCAATGGATCGCTATCCATCTACAGCATCGTAGACAGAGAAAGCAATATTTCATGGATCGCGCTACAGATACAGATTACTTATTACATTCTGGAATAAACTAGGCATGATGGGTGTGTTTATGAACGCAGTCCGGGTCTACAGAGCAGCTGACTACAGATTATAGAGTAACAATAACAATAAATTTCAGAGCGTAAGTATTCGAACGCAACAAACTTATTGAGAAGTATAGGGTGCGTTTAAAAACTACAAACACCACATAAATAAATAAAATAAAAGTACTTCTGATTCCCAACTTTATAAATAATGCAAATTATTCAAGGAGTCCACAAAAATATAATCTAAATTTTCATATATAAAGAATACATGAACGGGTTGTCATTTCGTTTTTCGGGAGCAAGGCTGGTTCTGCCATCCTCCTTTGCTTGGATTGTGTTTTGCACCAGAAAAAGGTAATTAAAAGGTCTAAAAAAAATTTACCAAAAAATGGAACCTATTTCAACACTCAAAAGTATGAAATAACTTGTTGACGTCGGTACCATGATAGTTAAAAAGTAACTATTATTACAATATTGTGCACATGGTACCGACTTTGACCAGTAATTTCACACTTTTGAGTCGGTTCCATTTATTGGTAAAAAATATCTCCCTTTTCAGTGACCTTCGCCATTCGCGGGATCAATTGTCATTGTGTATGTTCACCGCTTTCTTCACTCGCAATTATAATGTCGTCCAAATAGACGTAACATGTTTCAGTTTTTAGAGTTCAACTCAAAATCATCAAAATCGGTTAACCCAGTCGGAAGTACCGAGGTAACAAACATAAAAAATAAATAGATAAAAACATACGGTCGAATTGAGAACCTCCAACTCTTTTGAAATCGGTTAAAATGCAATATATATTAATTTTTTAGAATCTTCTTCTTCTTCTTCAGCAATTGGACGTCCACTGACGGACATATGCCTCCCCCATATTTGTCAAGTCTCGTCACGCTTGGCAGGCGGGTTAGTAAGCGCAGTATGATTTTGGATCCCCAGAAGGCACTGTACCCTCTGGTACGTGATTCCTTAGCCGACTCTTACGGCACCCACGGGAAGGGATAGGGGAGTGCTGTTCTAGGCCAGTACCACCATGGCCTGTATTTCACAGATAGCTTAAACTTATTTTAGCTACTTTATTGTAATTATTATTAGGTACTGATAATTTTAATGCATATAAAATAAGGGTTACCTCAATAGTCATAAGCATACAGTTTTAGTAAAAATTATTTATTATTTTTTGAAAACCAATCATATTTGAAATTAACGACGTAAATAGTAAGCAGAGTACGGAGATGCGTAGGGGTAAGCGGAGTATGCGGCGAGGGGTGCGGTGTAGGCAGAGTAGGCAAGAGGCGCAGTGTACGCTGCAGCCACCGGCGCCGTGTATGCGGCCGTGTAGGCGGGCGCCGTGTACGCCAAGGGAGCGGCAGCCAGGATGCCGGGCTTAGCGGCAGCTACGGCCAGGAAGCATGCGAAGACGAACTGAAAAATGATAATGGCATATATTTAATATTATATATCATAAGAGATATAAAAAATGGAGATTACTTTTAACAGGATGGGAACCATGCGATGGAAAAAATAAAAGAGACAGAAAAGCAAAACGATGGATAGATGATATCAGAAAAGTTGGAGGTGCTACTGATGGACTAATGAGGAAAACGAGTGACAGATAGAAATGGAATAATCTGAGAGCTGGCACCAATTTTTGGGTAGGTACTTGAGACAAGCTGAAAACTTGTTCCATACCTCTCCTGATATACCCCAACTCGGAACTACAGACCTGGCTAGTGAGTAGCGGGGCTAAATAAACCCCTAAATTTTTTAAAATATAATAGTTTTTGTCCAAAAAATATGTTTGAGGTAACATGTAATTTATATTATGTTGTAGTTTTATGTTTATAAAATTTAAAAAAAATTAAGCCAGACCATTTAGTCAGGGCTTTTATAATGCCAGGCGCGTGCACAAATATTTTCAATAATATGTAAAAAATGTATTTGAGGCACCTTGAAATTTTTATAGGACATTATTTATGACAAAACAATAATATTCCTAAAAAGACAGGTCATTTTGGTGGGGTTATCTACCTGCCAGGTGATCTAAAAGTTATGTTTAGGTGCGAGTGAGTAGCGTATTTTTTTTAAACATAAAACTACAACATTATATATATTGTAGGTAGTAGGTTTTTATGAAGAAAAGAATGATAAAATAAATAATAACAAAATCAACAATTTTCTTTTTCCATACAAAGCAGAGCGTGTGTGAAACCACAGGGCGTTTCTAGTTTATTATATTCATAGTATCAGAGCATTTACCGTCCTAATAAAATAGTGAAAGTCGCAATGATACAATATGACTCCTATTATTTTGCATGTTATTATATACCTAATGTCAAAAATGTAAAAATTAACTGTTAATTGCCCATTAAAAGTATTTGATATATTTTTATAATCATGGTTAAAATACTTACAAGCTTGAACATTGTAGCTGTTGGTTTACACTTAGCTGCTGCTGAGTCGACTGATGCTCACTTGTGCTCTGTACCAAATTTTATATAAAACAATGAAGGACAATGAAGTAACATCAACGCCGCCACGTGCAATCCGCGACGCGAACACAGCATTATATTGAAAGCTTGTTAAAACAAGCTGTCTTTTAACTTAGCGTTAAAAAAACTGGGAATAATTAAAGTTTAGGAGGTTCTCAATTTAAGCCGTATTTTCTTTTATTACCTTAAAACTTTCGATTGGGTGAACCGATTTTGATGATTATTTTTCAGCACAAATGCGCTTGAACTATTTCTTATACCAGAAGAAAGGAAATTAAAAAGTCTAAAAATGTGATTGGTAATATATTTTTTGAGCCCTTGGGTTATCTGTAAAGTACACATTTGTAATATTTTAAATCAACGCACATCAGGATTATTAAACCAGCGAGCCACCATAATGTCAAAGGCACCTGGTAAGCCGTCTCCGAGCTATCAATATTTTCTGATGATGTGTTATGATTTTTCTTACCTGTTTCTCGTTAACACTACATGTATGTATACATTGCTAGGAATTTGCATTATACTTAAACATGAAACTATTCAATATTATGCGTATTAAACACTGGCGGATTTCCTTGAGGCCATGTCAAGGAAATTTCAAGTGTGAACCAGTATTTTAAACTCTCAATCCACACTATTGTTTAAAAAACGAATTATTCAATTAAAAACAAAATATATCAATTTAATAATTACATATATTATTACAAATAAACGTGCCGTCACTGAGCTGCCTCTGCTCAGCTTTCTGAGTTGTCCCTTCAGTGACCGCTGAATCCTTCATAAATCTCGTCTCTATGACCAAAATATATTACCCATACACAAACTTCTATGATGTGGCCTTATTGTATTTACTTAGCGCTTTACAGTAATAATGATTATGTTAATAATGTTACTACTATTATACTTGATATTGGAAAACGTGACACGAAAACCGCAATAGAATTATGTATACATTATGCACAGTGCATAATGTAAACTTTGCTCTTTGTCAAATATATAGGTCACGTTTGTAAGTATAAGTAAACAAATTTGGTACCAGGTCATATTTATGTATGCTACCTATACCTACTATAATACGTATTAAATTAAACTAGCAGTGCCCCGCGGTTTCACTCGAAAAGACTTTGATTTCCCAGTTATCTCAGGCTATTCTACTGGAAACGTAAAATACTCGGGAAAAAAGTAGCCTTAGTATTATTTCAGAGTAGAATCTATTGCTATGTTGAATTTTATCAAAATCCGTTAAGCCGCCCCGACCCATTTCAACTTTCTTTTTTTATTTCCGTAAGAGCCTTTTACAACGTATAAGAAAACTTAAAAAATAATATAATAATAAATATATTATATATAATATAATATATTTTATGTGTTTCCTCAGATTTCTTTGTAGCTTTTGAGTTATCCTTAATGATGAGTATTTAAATTGATTTTAATACATATATTATTTTCTCTTTTTTTAACAGACTTTAAAAAAGAAAGAGTTTCTCAATTTGTGTGTGTATTTCAAAATAAATATTTATTGCCTCAGAACTTTTGAATGGGTGAACTGATTTTAATGTTTTTGGTTTTATTTGAAAGCTGAAGCTCCTCGTGTGGTCCCATTTCATCAAATTAATTTCATCAAAATAGGTCAAGCGGTTTTTTAGTTACACTCCAATACCTAAAAAGTGATACGTCTATCTGGATGACTTCCTTATTGAGAGTAAATTGATCCCGTGAGTAGCGCAGCACTGAAAAGGGTGAAAAACATGTTGTTGATGAAATGTTCTACGAATGAGTAGTGAAACTTGGTTTGTATTATATGGTATGTTTATTTAAATAATTAGTTAAGCTTTTCATGCTAGGTCGTCTGGAAGAGATCACTTTCAGCGAAAAGTGCTCCTTGTCTACGCACCTTGTACTATTTATTTAATGTAAGTTACTTTTGTATGATTTTATTGTGAAGGAGTTTTTGTATCTTAATAAATTCCAATATCTACAAAGATAAGTTAAGTAAAGGAACAGATACTATTTAAAAAAAAATACTTTTAGCTGTTAAAGCAGGTCACGAGGAAAAAGTTTCGTATTGATCAAGCGTTAAGGTTGTGTTTTAATTTAGTTTCAATGCTCAATTGCATGTCGCATAATCATTATTCCATGTTGGTTTACATTAAGTCAGTCTGGACGCGGTGTGGACGATAATAATTACCGAATTTGTCCTTCATCAGTAAGTATAAAGAATGCCACTAAGAGTGCTAGGATATCATTCAGCTGTAGGAGCCGAGTAAAATCATATCAAAATGTTCAAGTTGGTAAGAAAATATTATTACTTTTTTAAAACTTGAATAATATGAAGAATAATAAATAACGACTTAAGGACACCTGAAATAATGCATATTGATTATTCATTTCCACATATCATACGTATATACCATCAGGATATTCAATTGTACATCCAAATACATATAAAAAAATACAATTAGAAATATATATATGTGAAATAAATTTATTACACTTACATTATTTTATTAATTTATAATTAAAACGTAGAAATCTGTATGGATCTAATTTGAAATCGTAACGAGTAGAGCAAATTTTTTAACGTGCTTCACTTTTATATATTCATAGCAGAACATCCATAGTTTAGTGATTATTAGTGATCACTTACATCATTTAAAATACTTTTATTCCACATTTCGAGTTTTTTAGTTGGACGTAGATCCAATCCGATCTCAAAGTGAGGCTGACCAACAAATTCAACAAAGTCAAAACATTTAGTATGATAGGTATGTTTCTTTTTTCAGTTTATCATCGCTTGCTTCCTGGCTGTAGCCGCCGCTAAGCCCGGCATCCTGGCTGCCGCTCCCTTGGCGTACACGGCGCCCGCATACACAGCCGCGTACACGGCGCCGGTGGCTGCAGCGTACACTGCGCCTCTTGCCTACTCTGCCTACACAGCACCAGTTGCTGCGTACTCTGCCTATTCCTATGCATCCCCTTATGCTGCGTATTACTTGCGTCGTTAAGTTTAAGACATGACCACGTCTAACAGTATTATTACAGAAATAAACAAGCGAATAAAATAATATTTTATTTTATTTATTATTTTAATATCACCTTCATATTAAACAGCTAGTCTTTCTTCGTTTGCAATCTAAGTATACACTAAATACAAATAGAAATGGGGTAATTCATAAATAAAAATCATGGTACATATATATATATATATTTTAAGCAAGGTCTTCAGGTCCCAAACTAGGCAGAGCCTGTGCTATGGTAACCTGATGACTGATATATATACTTATGTACATATACACACCCAGACACAGGTCAAACAGACATGTTCATACACACAAATGTTTGACCTGTCCGGGAATCGAACCCGGGACCAGCGGCTCAGAAGGCAGAGTGCTACCAACTGCGCCATCCGGCCAGTCAATATTTATAAAGAGCATATTCAATACGAAAATAATAAATAGTTAGTGATTGTTACCGTTTTCGATAAACTAAATATGTAAAAGTATTCCTGCGGTCGCCTATATGGCTGTAATAGGATTGACCAACACACAAATATTTGCTTGGTTATAGATACGCCCAAATATACACTAGTGTATCAATCAAACACAAAAACCTAAACCAATATAAATATTATATAAACATGTTTAGTGTAAATTTTATACTTATAAGAATAAGTGTTTTATGTAGTCATAAAACACATAATCTTTTTAGTATATAATGATGTGTAACAATATAACGACTTCAGTACAAATGTAACCACAAATATCACCTCTAACATGGTATGAAATATCGCGGGTATTTCAGTACATACAAATGTGTATTTGCAGCATTTTTACGACTTAAGTGCTTTTAAACTATTTAATAGGCAGATAAACTAAGTTATTTGGGAACACTAATAGTAGTACTAGCATACTAGCACTACTAGTAATGTTCCTGGAATAATGGTGTTGAAGTTGAAGAGAATGATGTTTTAAATATCTTAACAGATATATTTTATTCACTTTGAAGATGAAGAAGGCGTTCTCACGTCACTATAAGAGATTATAGTCTTCTGACAAGGAGAGCAATTATTATGGATGTTCCCATTGATACATTGTAGTTTTTTTATAAATCAATTGATGTACCCCATAAATATCAATGACGTGTAAGAGCTTCAGGAGTAGCAAAAATATATACAGAATGGCGATAATTTGAGATGTTGTTTCCTAATAATTTTATTTACCTATTTTTGAGATTTTTTTATTATTTTTTTTAGATTTCGGAGAACGCTTAGACGATCAACATTTGGTTATGCGCATCAACGCTTGCACTAACCACGCGATTTAATCATAAGCCATAATCTTGGAGTTAATATGCAGGACAAAAATGTGATTTGATCCGAGAATCTATAACAATTGCTGTTATTTAAAAATCTTGAAGTAGGTTAGATTTGACTAAGTTATTTTATAAAGTTATTCAACATTTTGATTCTGATAAAAACTGGCCAAGTCAAATCTAACCAACTTTATGATCTCACATTTTTAAATAACAGCAACTGTTATAGGTATCCAGTTAAGCAAAGAAATACAGTTTCATAATGTTTTTAGAGTTCATAATGTTATTTTGCTCCTATAAATACATATTTCGATTTTGAATAGAACTTGGCACTCATTTAGATCTCCATTCTTTTTCGGCGAAGCCCACAACCAAGCATAATTTTTGTATGGAACTTGGCTCTCCTTTTTTACATTTATGTTTTTGGTGGGATAAACTAAGCATACAACATAATACATCTTGGTACTAGCTGCGTCCTGCAGTTATACCCACGTGGTGAAGATTGATCATGATGAAAAATAGCCCATGTATTATTCCTGGACCTGAAGTATCTACAAACCGAATTTCAAGCAAATCCGTTTTACCCGCGTGGTGATGAAAAAGGGTAAAAATGGTGATAATGAAAATAAGCCTTTCTAATTTGATTTAAATTTATCCAGACGTTTAGGCGTGAAAGAGTAAGAATCGTACATCCATACTCACAAATTTTTGCATTTATAATATTTGTAGGTTATAAGTAACACAATACCAAAGTTTGTTCTTATTTCACCCTATTGATTGATGAAATTTGGTACGGAGATAGGTTGGACCTTAGAATAACACTTATGTTACGATTTTCCCGGAAAATGTATAGTAGTGTAAATGTATATCCGTGAGATAATTGAGGTAGTGAGAAAACCGTAATTGCCGCGGGTGTAACCACGGGGTGTTACTAGTAGGTTCATAAATACGATAGGAGATAGGGCAGAAGTGAACGAAACAAAAAGGTAATACAGATACGAGGAGGGGGAGGAATTTCTAAGTATCTGCTCTACGTGTCTCTCCGGGAAACAGATAAGTCTGTATCCATGTACTTACCCAAGCATTGACCTCCAGGTTTGCTGCAAGTCGCACCACCATTGGGACGACGGACACGTGCCTGTTGACCTCTGACGCAACGCAGACACGCATCCCGCATGCTGATGAGCAAGTTGTACAAGTGTTATGCATTAGGTTGCCAAGTTTTAATTTAATTTAATTTTAATTATATTCATTATTAATGTAACTAATATTTAGATATATATCAGTACGAACCATGAGCCAAAGTACACATACAACATAACACCCATTTAAAAAAAAAAAAATTTATAGACAACTGTGGCTGTTTTATTGCCACAACTTTTTCATCCTTTTTTTTTTTCTGGAATATTTTTTTTTCTTTTCCGTCTTTTTTTTTTTTATAAAACTTATATTCTATACATCTTAAAGCTAAACTTATGGAGTCACATCATTTTGTGACTCCTACGTATAGGTGGTCTATACCGACCGTCCTATTACATAATATATAACACCCAGTCCTATACATAACACCCGTTTGTAGTATGTTGCTATTATTCAGAGGCTGGAACCGTGGTATCTGATAGCTATGGAATCCTAGTACAGCTACCAACGACCATCCTAGGTATATCTAGGTATTTTATATCTTTTATCATATATGCTATGATAATATATTACTTAGGATTAGTTATATTTGTATTGATGCTGGTGTAAATAAATAAATAAAATATGTTTAATTTCCTCATTTGTGTGATCATAACGAAAATAATATTGTATATATTGAGATCATATACTCATATGACTACAATACAGAAAATCATGGTATTGCTAAAAACGATATATTACATCTATTTCAAAAAAAGTTGAGAACCTTCTTGTCGTATCTAATACTTAGGAATTTGAAATGTAATGTAAATATCGACAAAGAGTATTCAAACATTTTGCAGCTCTGACATTTCATTTAAATAAACCAGCAATCAAAATGCGTGATTTATTTTCACACTGTATAATATTTATATTTACAACTTATGTTTTTGATTAAGCACATCTTCAGTAAATAGAGCGGGGCCTTGAAAAAATATATATATAATCACTTAACCAACCTCATAAAAGTGAAATATTAGTGTTCTTAAATCAAAGGCATATTTATTTTAGTCATCTATATAACAAGTTGGTTTTATTATGGCCCAAATGTCGACAGCCATAATTTGCAATGCAAAATTGTACTGGTGCGACTGATTTTCTAATAGATTACACAAATAATATTTGTAGCAAAAATATGTCAAAACCAACACCATTAGTTTAATAGTAATTTGATTTATACAAGCGCCATTTTAGGTCTCGCAATTACTTAAATGTTATATATTTAATTATTATTTATGTATGTATTTATTGAGATAATTGAAGTTACACGTTATTATAATATTTTTGAATATTTGTCACAATATAAATGGTCATTCAGCAAAGATTTTTAATCATAGATCTAGTTATGATACAACCAATTTAAAAAGACATACTTACTGATTGGTTCCGTTTTGCACACACACATACTCGGGACAGTGTTATCTGCAATTCGGAGCACCGCGGGGCTCGATGCCTACGTATAGTTAGCTAACCCCTGCGACACGTCGCGAAATTCTCATGTGTACCTATTACTAAAGCAGTATTTAAACTGCTACTCTACACTGCAATAGCATCATATGCTTCTTTTATTTCAACGAGAAATAAAGCAATCTAAACCAACCATCATGCACAAGCTGGTAAATCAACATTATTATTAGAGTACTTATACATATAGAACATGTTTAGAATAATTTATAGTAAGATTAGGTTAGCATCTTTTAAAACCAGAATAACGTTGTTTTATTATTATAATGTGATGTTTGTCAAAAGCTAAAGAAATAGTCTATACTCGTGTGGATATTACCCACTTAACACACGCTGCACAATCTAGACATAATAAAGGTCAACCAAAAATTTATGTTTCTATTATTACATTTGTTTATATTTATTACAGATTGTGTTCACTGCCCTAATGGCCGTTGCCGCAGCTAAGCCTAGTTTGGTTGCTGCACCTGTTGCTGCTGCGTACACTGCCTTGCCAGTAGCTGCTCCTTATTCTGCTCCCGTGGCAGCTGCTTACACTGCTCCTCTTGGTGCCACGTATGCTGCTCCTTACCGTTACGCTGCTTATGCGACCGCAGTCGCATCTGGTTACACTGCTCCAGTTGCCGCTGCCTATGCTGCTCCAGTGGCCGCTGCTTACACTGCCCCAGTCGCCGCTGCTTACACTGCCCCAGTCGCCGCTGCTTACACTGCCCCAGGCGCCGCTGCGTATACTGCCCCCATTGCTGCACCTTATATCGCAGCGGCATACAGAACTCCGTTCCTTCTCAAGAAGTAAATGACTTAACCGGTATAAAGACTGATTCTGTGAATAAAATATTATCACTTAAAGCCTATTTTGCCGTTTATTTTTTTTATCTTGTAATGTAAAGCTGACCCTTTCAGTTATTCATAAAGAGAATCCATAACTCTTGCAGTGTGTTTGGTATTGAGAGATTATACCATCATCGTAATAAGGGAAAAATCTAAAAAAAACTACAAATTCTCTGGTTTAGGGTTAGATTAGATCCCAACCCTAAAATAGAGAATATGTAGTTGTTACATTACAGTTATAGATTTAATTTATAATACTTTATTCATTGTTTTTTGCTTTAAATAAATAAACATATGAGCGATGGTGTAATGTGTTACATTTTCCGCGAAACGGAGTCAGGCATGATCACTTAGTATCCGGTGCGGTGTCGATCAAAAATCACTGTCTTTCACATTTTCAGGGCAGATTTTGAACATAGCTTAGAGCTTCTTATATTTTTGGTGCATAAGCTTATCAAGCGTTTTTTTTATTTTATAGTCCGTCTAAATTATATATAGTTATATATATTATAACATTGTCTTTAACTCTTTATCCTCGTCTTTAAACTTTGAGGATTTAGAATCAATCGAAAAGCGAGCCTAAGAGATTAATGGAGCAAATCCCATATACAAGTATACTAGTAGAATTTTATTTTAGAGCCCTAAAGAGATCAGTCGAATTCATTGCCCGAATCCGAGTAAATACATTCTTAGCATGTGAGCTATATCTTAGACAAGGTCATGTCACTTAACATCAGGTACGTTATTAGCCAAACGCAGATATATTAAAAATATATATGAGCTGTTTCGACATTTCCTGCACAAAATTGGTTTCTTAGAGTATATATAATATTGGTTTGGTATTTAGAACACAGATCTATAATTAGCATACCGAAACAATAGACAATACGTGTGTGTCATTGATTACTCATGAATCGATTTACTCAACAACGCAGTGGTACGGACGTACGTTCGGCGACTCCATCGGTCAAGCCATATTTTGCTTTGCTACAGCGGATGTACGGCGTTTACGAACTCCATTCGAGCATTATTTGCTCCGCCCAATATCTGATCATGTCCGTTGACATCAACCTCTCAGACCATATTATGCATGAAGAGACCATAATATTTCTACGTCTTGATTTCATGAAATCTTGGACGGTTGTCATCAGTGGCGCAATAGTAACTATCACGTGATCCATTATCAAGTAAGTAACTTCTTCTTCATCATCATCATCTTTTTGTTGTTCTCTAACATACCATGATGTAGCCGTTTGTATATCGATCAAATATTGGTCGATCAATATATTGCCGAAGTAGTTGCCGAACGCAGCCCGGTATTTTTGTACCTACTGAGAAAATGGGAACATTGCAAACGGTACGTGTCGCGTCTCCCCATGACTGTCCCCATGACGTCATCTTGTCCTTTTTAATATTTTGCGATAGACAACACTCGGTTGGAATAGTTTTAATAATTAAAAATATTCCAACCATGAGTGTTTGAATGGATGAATGGGAACTCTACGAACTAACGATGATAGCTCAGCGAAGGGAGCGTCGGCTGTCAAACTGACGGGCACTAGTTCGATCCCCAACAACAGCTTAAGCTTCCGGTGAAGCTAACACCGTTATCAAATTCCCAACATGGTGGTACGGTACTTTCGAGTACCCGCTTGGCTAACTACTACCCTTAAGATTGAAAAACTGTCATCAAACAACTAGTGTGTTAAGGCAAGGTCTAGCGTGATAACATCTACCGTCAAGTGAGATAGTGGTTAAACGTTAGATCGTGTAAAATTCGCTCGTTGCTCGCTGCGAGCGCCTTGTTTTTCCGTACTGATTGCATGAACCCTCGCTGTGTAGTACATTACATGCCCTGTAACGCCGTTTGTACCTTTAGGTTATTATATTAGCTACTCTAAAACATTTATTTGAGTATCGTATATTAAAATATATTGATTTTTGTATTTTGTATATCGAAATATATTGATATATTGATTTATAAATATATATGTCATTCAAATGCAAATCTGGATCAGTACTCTGATAATATTATATCATCTTGATTGTTTGCTTATAACCTTGACTGCAACTTCTAAAACTGACCATCTGGTCGTATAACGTCATTTTACATTTAAATGTATCGTAATATATCACTCAAAACTGGATTATGTAGATGAGTTAGGTAGATAATGATTAAAAACTGACAAGGTTATGATGCAACATTTGGCCACGGTAATATTAATATTACCGTGACTTGGCCTACTGCATCATAAGTACACTTTAATGCAGAATGCACTTCAATATGAAAATTTAACTACGCAATATTATTTTAATCAAGACTGGACTCTTATCAGTGATCGTGGTCTCGGGTTAAACTGGTCACACTTTATAATATTATTGATCAGAAAATATATATGTAAGTTTATGATTGAATGCACCAATTCAAACATATACTCTTGTATTATTGTGGATTATTGTTACTTTTGAAGCGGTTGTCGACTTGACCATTTCCAACAGCGGCTTCAGCTTTTGGTGTTGGTCACACCAGTAGCAAATTGCACAGCATGATCATCATCATCTCAGCCATACGACGTCCACTGCTGGACATAGCCTCGCCCATTGATTTCAACATAGATCTAATGGAAGGGGCCCGCATCCAGCCGTTACCTGTGATCTTAGTCGGTTTGTCTGTCCACCAGCACACAGCATGGTGGCAGGGTACTTTTCACTGCGTGTCTAGCTATATTACCCTCAAGTTGGAAAACATATCTCTAAACATAAAGCGTGCTGGGGAACTCAATCCAGAGTTAGCGAGATATAGAAAATCTTTGCCAGAATTAGTTTTAATATGAAAAAGAATAATTTCTCGCCTCGTGTCCAACTCAATCTTAATAAATAGTGTAGAAACTATTTGTACTACTCGTAGTGTAGACAGGTTTTGGCATTCTTAACTAGTTTAAATGTTTAAGAAATACCTTATTTTTATTTATGCTAATGTTTCTTCATAATCTTCTTTGATCTATTTATTCATTTTGGGGCATTAAAATACTTCATATTATTACTCGAAAGGTTATGTAGGTAGGAATCCATATACACTTTATGCGCGGCTTCGCTTGCCGAAGGATACCAATAAAAACGCTGATAATGTCAGCTGTACTTAATTTGGTTACCGTTACGCCTTCTGCTCGTACTAACATGAGGGAGTAACAAACATACACACGACAAACTACAAACGACAAACAAACTTACGCCTTTATAATATTTGTGTGATCTCAAATAGAGAAAAGAGAGAGAGAGGTTATTCTCTCTCAAAGAGAGAGGCTATTCCAGTCTTCTAGAGACTGTCAAAAAGATATTTTGAATATAGAATTCGTTTCGCAAAGTTTAAAAATCCAATGCATATACATATTATGAGCATGCGACCCGTAACAATTATAATTATGCTAGTTGACTTGGCAAAGGTTGTTCCGCTATATTATAAAGTATGGAAATGTGAAAGTGACGTGACACTTCATTTAAATTACTTCATGTTTAAATAACAACAGTTAAATTATTAGGATATTTGTTCATAAAAAATAGTAAGTTATTAAGAAGTGGTAGGTTAAAAATATTCAACGATCTATTCTCAGACCTACCAAATATACAAAAAAAAAAACATGAAAATCAGGCGAGCCGTTTCAGAAGAGTTCGATAACAAACACTGCGACACGAGATTTTTTTTATGTGTCTCTGAAGGCATGATCACTTACAAACAGAATTCACAAACGAGCAAAACCTGAGAACATATAAATAAATTAAAAAATAAAATCGTCTATAATATTAAATATATTAAGTAAATATAAGCATAAAATATCCACTACTGGACATAATATGTCCAGTAGTGGATATTCTATTCCTAATAGGACATGGAGGAGGCATATTATGCCTATGTTGATGTCTTATGTTTTGCCTTCCTCTGCCTCCTTATGTCCTATTAGGGAGGATTTGCCAGTATTCGCCACGTTTGGCAGGCGGGTTGGCGAGCGGAGTACGTTTGTTTTTATCCGCTGCCCACCTGCAGGTACGTGATCCCGTAGCTGACTTATACGGCACCCACGGGTTGCAATGGGGGGGGGTACAATTCTAGGCCGGTACCCTACGGCACCTGCAAATGGAATATGGATTAATAAATGTTGAGAACATTTTTATATTCAAAACATGTGCACACACATTTGCTTTTTTAAAAACTGTTGGATATGATTCTGATACCTACTTACAATGTTATATATATATAGTTTTATGAAGTTATATAATCAAATAGAACCTGAATTTAAATCGTAGCAGATTGCCCATATTTCTTTTTTTATATATCACAATCACGCTATATAATTTGTTTTACTGACAGTTTTGGTCCATAAAATAAGTAAATGGTTCATAAAAGATAGTGTTTTATTGTAATGAGGATTGTTTTAATGTAAGTGAAGCACTTTTCAGTTATTGGAGTGTAACTCAAAAACGGCTTGTTCGATTTTGATGAAATTTAAATGGAACCACCACTAAAGTATACCCTATCAAACAAAAATATGAATCATCAAAATCTGTTCATAAACGAAGAAGTTATTCCCGAACACACATAAAAAAACATATATACTGTCAAATTGAGTAACCTCCTTTTTTTGAAGTCGGTTAGTAAAAAGAGCCGGTCTGAACATACTTTGTTTCATTCTCAAAAGTTTGTGTAGTTATAGAAACCAGTTTTAAATGTAAGAAGTATGATGACACCATAAATTCAACAGAGCACATAGTTGGCAAGAACCGCATGATTCGGACCCCTTTAGAAAATTAATTAAGCTCCAAGTGCAACATAATCTGAAAGATCTGTAGATACTGAGAGCGATTACTGTGTGCATCTGAAACATTTTTGATATAATTTGGCGTTACAATACATATTTTTTTACCGGACTTACGCTGTTTGCCTTGGCATTTACAGCTTCACCTGAGGGGCTTTTCACTGTTTTCAAATTTATATTTCACCCAGTGTATGCGAGACCACGACACCTAGAAAGTGAATAAATCTTGATGACAAAAAATAATCATATGGAATTAAAAGTAATAAAAATTTAATGACTTTTGAATAGATTTTTTTCTTAAACGAAGCCATTATGGAAATACGCTATACGATACACTATATTTTTTTTATAATAAGATCAAGTTCAGGGTTTCAATAATAACGACCTTGATCGTCTGTCACCGAATAAGGATGTAGATGGATATTCAAATGGACGAAACGTAGGCACATAGAATGTTCTACACTTGTTTGGTCCGAATACTCGTAGATCCTTACCGCATCGGTTTGAGTGACTGCACGTTGACTAACGTACAGGGTGCTCTTGGTTTAAAAATACATTACAATCGATAAAACCATAGCTTCTCTCTCATATGAATTAAATAGGTTTATCGATTAAATAAATTTTTGAAGTAAATAGTTTTATGAAATAAATAAGTTTATGAATTAAATAAGTTTCTTTGTAATAAAAAAAAATGAGGAAGAATAAATAGTACAATATGTAGGAAACAACAACAATGTTTGTTGTATGTATTGCTTCCGGGCTGTTTGGCCGTGGTCTAAGTGAAACTTGTGTTCTAGACGTTTCGTCGATCACTGCGGTCGACATCTTCAGTGGTTCAGGTCCGGGCGGCGACAAGAGCGTAGAACTCTCCTTCGCGGCGTCTTCTCGTTTACTAGTAGGTAACAGAGAAGACGCCGCGAAGGGGACCACGTCCAAACAGCCCGGAAGCAATACATACAACATGCAACGCCGGCCGTGAAAGCCTTAGAGTTTACAACAATGTAATTTTTTTATAGCCTATACCTATTTATTATGATAAGTAGAAACTTGTTTGCGAGCCGTCTAATAACGTCATTGTTTTAAACGTAGGAGGTCCACAGCTGGGGATAGCCCATGATCTCTACAAGTACCAGTTGGAAGCAGCCTGCATAGCGCTTTCAATTCTTATGTCTATCAACGCCTTTCGCCTACTCTAAATTTGCCAGTCCATCGTCTACACTAGTGGACTTGACGACTCAATCGGCCATCGGTTCTAAAATTGGCGAAATCTTATCCCTTGCGCTTTTAAGTATGCTTTCGTTTCCATGCGTTGACAGGGTCGAGAAAGGTGGAAAATCATAAACTAAATTAACGTCTCCAAGAGAATCGACAAAATCAACATCGATGCGAGCGACGCCGTAGATTATGCTAGCAAGTAACAAACAAACAAAACATCATACGTTTTCTTTATACCATACCTCGCTGCTATCATATATATAGGGAATGTGCTATCATATATAGAGGTGACCCTGGCGATTTCAATTTGCATAGCACTTTATTTTGCATGTCAAGGCGTCGTTCGTCTCATGGCTCTTGTCTCTGGTCTACTTCTGCTCCCAGACCAGGCGTTGTAATTTTTTTTTAAGGCTTGTGTCCGCCTTCTCTCCTCATGTTTAGTGTTATGTGATTTACCAGTAGCATTTGCTAATGCTTGCTTGCTAAATTACTAAATGTCACTAGTGCTGGTTATTAGTATTTTAATTATATAACATTTTATAAACTTGCGCGTGACCACTATATCACCAGAATATCAGGCGATGATGTGGTACAAGATATAATTTGCATATAGCTGTTTAAAGTGGTTTTAAAACAATATAATATTCAACAACTTCTAAGGATTCCACGTGCAGACGCCAAACACATTATGAATAGATTCCGGTTGAGTGAATTCCTAGTGTTTATACTGTACTGTATACTTCCTGCGTGCATTTTTGCCGGAGTGAGGGTGGTGGATATAGCTTGAAAAACTGATGGTCGTTGGGCTCGAGAGGTTGTCAAATGGAGACCACGGGCTGGCAAGCGGACCATAGGACAGCCGCAGGCAAGTACTGAATGCGGGCCGCTTCCAACCAGTTTTTGTGGAGATCTATGTCCAGCAGTGGATGTCCTATGGCTGAGATGATGATGATGACGAGGGTGGTGCATACAGCATACTGCAACTTATCCAAAAGATTTCTTTATGCGACATCATCACTTACTAATATCGACTCAAGCGATTATTTTTAAATAATATTGATATGGATTTCTGCTTAGTAACGCTGAATCTCTATATATACCTACTTGTTTTTCAACTTGTATTGGATGATGATTTCTTAGTACAAATTATGTCTCAGCGAGATTAAAGTAACATCCTGTCGCTCCCAAGCTTCTATTATTCATGTCTTGTCCAAGTCCCGATCAAGCACGTACAGTCAAGGTGCGCAAGCGCCGCCGATGCCAAACCATCTGAGGTCACTATTAGCTCCTATATAATAGCCAGGATGCACCTTCATTACTCAGTGTGTGCTTTGCCGACAAACAATCAAAATGTTTAAATTCGTAAGTGATCGTTTTACTTATAAATTGTTAACTTGAAAGTGTATTTCACATAATTGAAGTTTTACGTTATTACATTTTCGTGTTCTACTAGTATTGATTAAGATATGTGTAAAGATTTAAAAAAATATTTAAACAATAGGGACAACAATGATCCAATAAAAAACGTATTTGTCTGTATTTTTCAGTTTAGGATTTTGGTACAAGTTAAGAATTAAGTCGTGATAAATTTGAATTATTTGGACTCCTCAAACCCATTTCTCTACTGTTCTACAAAAAAATAAATCTTTCATAGACAATTTATAAAAATACTATTGATGTCTCCGCTGCCGCTTATTGATATCATGGAAGTCCGTTCCCTAAAGTGTACCATGATGATGAAAATGTTTCCTAAAAAATTATTCTTATGTACGGGTGTATCCTAACACTCGATGTACCCATCGAAATATTATTGTTTCAAGTTGGCGTATTGGGCGAAAGAGATACAAGATTTGAACAAACGTTTCGTTTTTCCAGCTGATGTTCTTCGCTCTCTTGGCGTTCGCGTCAGCGAAGCCACTGCTGGTGAGCTACTCGACCCCTGTCGCCGCCGCGTACACTGCGCCGGTAGCCGCGGCCTACACCGCGCCCTACTACTCCGCCTACTCAGCATACACTGCCCCAGTAGCATATTCTGCCTACTCATACGCCTCACCATACTCTTATTATATTTGAACGAAGCTAACATTTAAATAATTACTGGAATTCGAAATATTTATGTGAAAATAGTCTTATGCTAAAATATATTCATGACTGAGTCAACTTTAGTTTTATTTTTAGCTCTCTAGTATTTCAGTAGCATCAATCTTCACTCAGCGGCTACTAGTGACTGTTTGCCTATTTTTCATGCATTCATTATTTCATCTATTCATCCAAATTGGTCGTCGTGGCTCAGTGATCAGCGACACTGACTTTGGAACCGCGACCCCGGGTTCGAATCCCGGCCGGGGCAAACATTTCTGTGATGAGCAGAGATGTTTGTTCTCGGGTCTTGGATGTTTGTGTATTGTCATTGTGTGTGTCTATGCCTCCCGCGATACCGGGTATCCTAGTGCGGGGGTGTTTGAAAAAAAATAAATTAAAAGTTTACGCAGTAAGCATTTACAACCACTTTGCTTGAGCTACTTGCCGAGATAAGTACAAAGGGAAAAATCTACAAGCCTCAGCACGTTATGTAGTTTGAGATAAGACATAATATGTCCCACTGACGAATCGAGTAAATCATTCGTTTCTTTTTAACCGACTTTATAAAAAGGAAGTTACTCAATTCGACCGTATACTTAAGACCGAAAACATGAGCGCGTATAGAGATGAGAAAAAGATAAAGTAAAATAAAACATGCTCAGATATGTATTGTGTATCTTATGTAATATGATCAGATGTGGTTCTAGCTAACCAGATCCAATTTTTAGGCAAACGCAGACGTAGGTAATTATTTCCACTAGCCGTAAGTACAAATACAATACAAATACAAATGGATATGGAAACAACATCGCTTTATTCGAAGAGTAGGAATCTGAAGTATGCGTGTAATAAAAACCTTATTCATATGATTTTCGCAAAATTGTTGCCAAATAAAGATTAATTTGGTAGCAAAATAAAACGCATTAAAACTAATAGTCTTTATAATTTACGAATAGCAAATTATTTATTTATTATTCAATGCTATATCTAAATATAGTGCAATATTATATTAGTAATGAAATAAGAACGATATCTTGATTTAAGATAATTTAATTCGTAATAAATTATTTTGAAAACAATTATTTTCATAACCATATTGCATTTTATAACTATCTCAATCTTCTTCTATTTGTCCTTATCCTTCACTAAGTGGGGTCAGCGCAAGATGTTTTTCTCTTCCATTCTCTTCACACGTTCCTCCCATGCCTTCTTCGACCTTCCTCTACCTCTATATCCATCCACACTTATGTTTCGTACTCTTTTTGTAGTATTTTATCCATCCCCCCTCATGAACAAGATAATCTATTTCTGTTATCTATTCATATTATTACTCTCTCAATATAAATGAAATATAACATTGTATAATCTAATTTGTCGTCTAATTGTCCATTTAAGAAGAGACACTTCTCTAAAATTACAATATTTATGGTTTTATTTATGTGGTCTTAAAGGTTAATAGTTATGTATTCACAGCCTAGGGCGATATTTTATAGATTGTTTATACATTACTGGACATCTTCAATCGAAGACTATAACACGAGGCATTAAACAGTTCAACTTAAAAACTTGAATCAAATATCAAATGATCAAGGAGGTGCTAATAGCAATCCAGCACCTAAATTAGGTACCTAGTAAGCGGATGGACACATCTTTATAGTCATAAATTACTGGACCTGATTGAATAAATGTCGCCTTGCTTGTCCGAGGTTTCCGGATTGCTAAATTGTATTGGAAATATTCTATACATTTTCTGTAACATGCTTGAAACGGTGAAGCAATTAATAAAATAACTTCCCTCAATTAAATGCTTACTTAAATAGAAAGCGCCATGTTCACGATTAAACTGTGCCAAAATATCGTGAAACTGAATTAAATAAAATATACGATATATATAGTCCCGATTATAGTCAAGATATTAATTATTGTATTAGTGACATATCAACTTTTTATTCAATGGGCCGATGCTTTTATTTAAATAAAATTCTAATACCTAACTAATTATAATACTACAGTTAATATAAAAACATTTTAGCAATCTATTGTCCACCTATAGATAACTCAAATGCTCTAACTCGCTACCAGTTGGCAGCGTGAACAGAATGCTAGCAGCATTGCCACGTTGAATTGCAATGATGAGACGTTGAGCCAAATATGTATGTACCAGAATTTTAGTTACGCGTGGCATCGATCAAACGCTCTGATAAGTTTTGGAAAATCCGATGAGCTCCCGGTCCCTACGGGCCAAATGTCTCGACTCCAAACGGTTCAAATATATAAACAATTAAAATATCGATTATTTATATATATATATATATATTTATAGCCCTCTAATTACTTGTCTTCTTCATCGGTCTACATTGAGGAAACTGATAGACTGAATCGTGTTGCACATGCACCTAATGTCATCCATATTTTAATCAGCTACTGGCCTTAATGCTGTTAATCACACGAACTAGTTAAAATTCACTGAAATTCTTCAACATGAAATAGCTCGTATTCTATTCACGCTAAAATTCCAATTAGTAAAACTCCATACAACGCTCTCACTAGTATTAGACGAGTTTTATTACACTGCTGGCCAATTGCGGGTAGTTTTAGTACGCACCAAATATGTCGACTTAATTTAGCTGAAACTACCCGCAAATGTAATAAATACATTTAATTTTAGTGATGTTATCGATAAGTCTCATAATAATTTAGAATTTATCGTAACCGTTTAAGAAATTATTTAGTTTTCCAAAATTTCAGTTTGGCTCACTTGAACAAACGAATCACTACCACCGACCATCTTACTGGACTTATCACTGTCTTCCTCCATCGCAACAGGCCCGTTCGCAACTAAATATCAGACGCAACAGAATATTAAAATTTTCTTTAACTCCATTAAGTTTTGTTGTTTATTTATACATATTCTAGATTTCGTAGCGACCATGTCTCATCGTTGCCTCAAATGGCAATTTAAAACTTACGTATTTTCACATTATATTTTATTCTGCCATGGGACACAATTACTACAAATATTTAAAAAAATATTTTAACTCATTCTCTGAATTCCTTAAAACAGGTGACGCCAAAAAGGATCTATATCTATTTTTTTTTTTCTAATTTTCGTTTACTTTAATTAATTAACTGGTTTTGGATTTTAAATGGTATAACAAGTTGGCGTCCTTGATGTGGCGAGCAAGTAATAGCGTTAATTCGACGACCGTTTACTCCATTTTAAAGAAGCTCGGTGCTGACTACTTTCAGACAGCCAATATATTCTGTAAACTAGCTGTGCGCCCCGGCTTCGCGCGCGTTAACAATTTCAAATATAAACATTATGAGGATCACATTTAAAAAAAAAATAGAATATAGGCTATGTCACCCGGGGATAGTGTAGCTTCCCAACAGTGAAATAATTTTCCAAATCAGTTCCGTTGTATCGGAGCCTGTTCAATGCAAACAAATAAACAAACAAAAAACGACCGTCCCTCTTTTTTGTATTAGTATAGATGATTGAATTTCCACAAAATGCAATACATTTTTTCCTTTTTAGTGAGTTTAAAACCATTTATATTAACCAATTTATATGAAAAATAAAATGTCTAAATTATAGACAACTTTGAAATGTTGATTGTCATGATCGCTACGTACAGTGTGTGCTAAAATAATCAGGATTTATTAAATGTGGACAATTGTATGGATTTCGTACTGCAATAGGGCATATACGGCACATGATTAAACCTAGGGCTAAAAACGTTATCTACACCTGGTCCTATTATTTTATCACTACTAGCTGACCTGGCAAACGCTATCTTAATAAATTATCTACATGTCAAAGTGACACGACACTTCATTTAAATTACTTCACGTCAGTGATCGACGGTAAAATTATTTGTATATCTTTGGTTCATATAAAAATACTAAAATAGCAATAAAAAATTGGAGTTGGTGCAGGAGGGTGAAAAATACTATACGTATTCTTAGACCCACCAAATATTACAAAAAGTTTTCTAAAAGCCAGGCAAACTTTTTCTGCGTAGTTCTATATCAAAGACTGTGACACGACATTTTTATATACATACTAGCGGGCCGTCTCACCTTCGCACAGGTAAAGATTTTCAAAATTAAAAATGTTTAAGAACCCTAACTTAAAAAAAAAATTATATAGCCTATGTTACCTCAGGGATAGTGTAGCTTCCCAACAGTAACATATTAACTCGGTTCAGTAGTTTTGGAGCCTATTCAATGCAAACAAAACATTAAATATTTCCTGTTTATAATATTCATATAGATATAGATTAGAATATTTGGTACTAGATACTTTTTCTAATTTTCACTATTTCACTTCTCATTCCTTCGGATCTTGTATTGATTCCAATGGTGCGTAGTTAGAATTAATCATATAACATCAGGACCACAAGGCCATGAGCTTACCTAACTAGTGTTTATTTGCTAGTTACAGACTTTTGCTTGGTTTCGAATTTCACGTTACGTGCGTTGTTTGTATCCTTGGGAAATTTGGGACACTTGCGTCATTAGAACAATACATTATGTGACAATTTTGGCCTATAATGAGTATAAAATCATCCGATATAAGTCACATAACTGTAGCTTTTAACTAAGACCAGCCAGGCTGACCCAGTTATGACAGTGAAAGATTGTTCAAAACAACTATCTGATACGTAATTTTTGAGTGCTTAAAGTAGCTTTTCAAGACTGGGGTGCTATGCTATATAGCATCCACGTGTTCCCATTTTGCTTGTCTCTTATGAATCCTCCTGGATACGGGAAAAAACGCCACTGTTGAAGGCTGGCGTAACCAGGGTATCACTTAACAACTTTCAATATCGGTGAACATTTTTTTGGGGGAAGACGATGAGATCAAATTAGCTGATCACCCCCGACCACTGTTTCTTGTCTTGTGTGACGAGGTGTGTAGTGATTTCTGCAAGCAAAAAAAAATATTAAGGATAAAATATTTTCAAAACTACCCACCATTTTAATATATCATTATAGTCATTCAAGATCAAGATTACTAACACATTCGTTTAAAATACCTTCTAATGTTTAATTTATTTTTTCTTACACTCATTCCCTGTGTCGCGGGAAGCTTGCTCACTCACACAATCATACGATCACACGAACATCCATGACCCGGGGCAAATACCTACGCTCATTGTACAAATCTTTGCCCCTGCCGGGATTCGAACTCAGGGTCCCCCGAGGATCAGAAGACATGCCACTGACGACTGAGCCACGGTGACCGTCAATCTGAAACGAAAAAATTTAGGTGGGAAGTACAGTCAGATCGACCCACCTCTTCGACTCTTCGACACTAATATAGCATCGCGAATAAAAATTAGTCCACAACATTGTCGGCTCAATGACCATGTTGATTGCCCACTTCGATAACTTATAACCTTCCAATTATGTAAATGGAACCCATCCCCGTATTCATATTTATCTTCTCTACTTACATTATTACGGATCATTGAATTAAAAATGGTATATGGTTGCGATGATTATAATAAAAAAAGGGTTAACTAGTTTAGGTTTCTAAAATTATGCACACTTATTTATTTTATTGAAGTAAGCCACAACGTAGGTGGTAAATATTTTAATGATAAAGTTGAATAACAATATTTAACATTCAAAAAATAGAACAAAGAGACAAATAAAGACATTTCTTCTATTTGCAATGCGATGACATATAAAGAATGTCATTCGCTGTGCAGACTTTTGAAATGTTGCACGAGGACCTACTTACCTTTTTGAATTTCCTAAAATATTTGAATTTGTGAAACTTAATTGTATGATGACTTTTTCTATTGATACGAGTTTTGTAGTACCCGTCATTACGATAAACATCATCTCAAAAGGTACCATCATCTGTATTATTACATCACCTTTATATGTATTATGATAAGGTTTGGATTGAACCTCTATCACTCATGATTATATCCGGTTGTAACTCCGGTTCACTCGCAACAGACTTGGATGGTCACAGGGTGCTTTATTATTATCTATTATATTATGTATTATATTTATTTATAAGAGTATATTTATTTATAACTGTTTTTTACTACCGGCTTGCCACCATGCGTAACTTTGAGCCTATTTTAATTTCATCTTCAACCTCATCGTCCGTGACTATTAAATTTGAGATAATGACCTTGCAAACATGAAAAGATAAAATAAGACCGGCACTGTTTTAGTTGTTGAGGTAATTCCATTACTTTGAGTGTATTCAAAGTCTTGTCACCCATGTTAAAAAATATGTATGTCCAATAAATCCCGTAAACGGTATCATGGCGTGGGCAATCAGATCACGTCAAAGGCGGTAGAACTCTTTTAACAAAATCCGTCTGTAGGTACGTGCATATACTTAATTGTTACGGTGTCAATAAAATATGAATATGGCCAGAAATAATCGATTCACATCTACCTCGGTGATTAAAATTATCAATTTCAGTGACGCAAAGATTTTGGCCCCAGGCTAAATCGATAAGTACTCCACATAATTAACGATGTCATAAATTTCGTATGCCCAAACATTTATTGACATATTATACTTCCTTGATATACCGATTCTAACTCATTCAATGCTCTAATAAATTGAAAATGTGACTCGTTTTACCAAATTGAACACTGCCTTGGCCAGTGTCATCACACGTAATCGGTTTTATTGCATTTCACGGTGAGCCCACCGGTTTTATAGATCAAAAGGAATCTTAAATCTTCGATACAAGTGCCAATTTATTAACGTTATTTTATTTAGCGTTCAGAACAATTCCGGTTTTAGGATACTCGTATAAAATAGGCGAATACGGTCGAGTTAATATCATTCAGTCTAAGACGGTCTGGAAATCACCTTCTAAAATGAACAAGCTGGTAAGTTATGTAAAAAAAATTTGGTATCTAAATATTTATTGAAATATAGTACTATGTTATTGATGCAATGCGAAGCCACAGAAGTTATAAAAATCATACCCGGACTGCGCAATTTATAAATTATTAATTAATTACTCTTTTACATTGTCAAGCTTATAATAAAAAATACTCAAAAACATCAATTAGGAAAATAAATTTAAGTATCAAATCCGCTTATTACAAAAATTAACGCTCAAAAAATTTAACAACAAAATGTACAGCTAATAAGGTCATAACTCTGAACATAAATACTAATTTTTTTAAAAGTAATACCGCGGAGTCATCACGCTTTTTAACGATAATGTTTTAAAACACTAAGCTACCCATATATCAAACAAATAAATTGTCTAACAATAGCTGGCAAATCTGTTCCAGCAGCAGCCCAGAGCCAAGCTCCGTTATATTAAGAATATGTTTTACTAAACTGCATTATCTTTGTTACAGTGTGTTGCCTTCGCCGCCCTCCTGGCTGTGGCCGCCGCCTCACCTAAGGCCAGCTATGGCTACGAAGTTCCTTTAGCCTACTCATCCGTGTACCCCTCCGTGTACTCTACTTACGGATACAACCCCTCCGTTTACTCCGTAGCTGCACCCGCTGTGTACCCTAGCTATTCTTACCCCACAGTCGCCAAGACAGTCGCTGCCGTTGCCCCAGTCGCCGCCGTTGCTCCAGTAGCCAGCTACGCCACACCTGTGGCCGCCGTAGCCACTGCCCCCGTCTACGCCAAGACCTACTCCGCATACTCTGTCCCCTCTTATGGCTACGGATACTCTGCCTACCCCGCTCCCATCGCCTACAGCGCTTTCGCCAGCCCCTCATACCTGTTGAAGAAGAAGTAAACGATTTGAGCTTTCAAGAAAAACATGTGCCGACCTTAATAAATTTTTAATAGCATAATTTATGTTTTTTGTTTGTCCTTGATACATAGCTTTATATACACCAACGTGATCATATAAAATTGTATACATACATAGAAGTTCACAATTACCAAAATCACTCAACAGCGGTAGATTCTGCGATATTCTACTAATATTATAAATGTGAAAGTTTATTAATGTGGATGGATGGATGTTTACTGTTTCACGCTCAACGGCTGGACGCATTTTGATGAAATTTGGTATAACATATAGTTTATTTTTAATCTTTTAATCATCATCGTCTTAAATCATCACATAATTGAGGTTACTAATAAAATCAGTGAGATAATCTGTACTACAAGAGTTTGCCATGTACCACGTGTATAGAACTGATGATATTATTATTGTTCAAAACAATATTATAATATACAAAAGACGATTCACACATATTGCATTACCAATAACATCATTATAGGTACTTATATCCCAATAATATTATAAAGGCGAAAGTTTGCATGTGTGTAAGTATGTATGTTCGTTACTCCTTCACGGTCAAACAGCAGCACCGATTTCGAAGGAATTTTGTATAGAGATAATTTAAACCCTAGATTAATATATAGGCTACTTTTCATCAAGAAAATGACTTCTGTTCCCATGGGTTAAGCAAATAATTCAGAAAACTCTGTTACTCATTCACGCACAAACTTCAGTACCGTTTTTGATGAGATTTGGTATGGAGGTAGTTTAGACTCCGTAATAATACATAGGCTACTTTTATCTCGGAAAAAGTATATTTCCCGTGAGATAATTGAAGTAGAGTACGTACAGACGACCTAACTAAGATCGCAGGCAAGGGCTGGATGCGGGCCGCTTCCAACCGGTCCATGTGGAAATCAATGGGGGAGGCTTATGTCCAGCAGTGGACGTCCTATGGCTGAGATGATGATGATGAATTGAGGTAGCGGGAAAACCGTTATCCACGTGGGTAAAACCGCGGGGCACTACTAGTAATATTATTAATGTGAATGTCAACTTGTTTGTTTGTAACGTTTCGCGACGCGTAAACGCGTAAACGAAATTTGATTTGGAGGTAGGTGACACCCTGTAACAATACATAGGGTACTTTTCATCACAATCACGGGTGACACCGAGGGGCGCTGATAGTATCTTATAAATGAGCTTGACGAAATAATGTACTACTTGATTCACAGTATCAGTTATCAAATATTCTGCTAACTGGAGATGAGTCACTAAACTCACAAAACGCACAAAACCTAGTGTATGTATCTTCTTCTCGCCCTTGTTTGTAAATTGTCTGTTGACAGGAAATATTGAACTGCAACAATGTACTGTGTGTTTTTTGGATATACTTTACTATTCTGTCATACTCAGTATTAAAGCTGACCTACTGACTGTAGACTACATGTAGTTAAATGACTGGACAAATGAAACTCAAACCAGAGATGACTATCAGTATCACACAAAAATAAATCTGAAAGCTGTGTTTTTCAGTCACTGTGTCAATTACGGCCAAGAGTAACTGAGAAGCGCATTAGGGTGCGCCTTCTCTTTTTACTTCCTACTAATATTATAAATGAGATGTACGGATATATGTATCGTTGTTACTCTTTCACGCAAAAACTACTAAACAGATTTGGATGAAATTTGGTATGTAGATACTTCCGGTTCCGGAATGACACATATAGCCTACTTTTCATCATCATCATCATCAATCATCAATCATCACCACGCTGGTAAAACTGCGGGCGCAGCTAGTATAGGTACTATAAAAAGGATATATACTCTAATATGATTAATTTGAATAAATTACGTCTAAGTTACTAGTGTTCATTTATTTGTACATTATTGATTTATTTTTATTAAACTTATTAAGTTTATTTCTTCTTCCATGAGAAAGCAGTGGGGCTTGTGTAGTAGCCAGAGATAGGAGCGACGGCAGCAACGGGAGCAACTGAGGCAGCATAGGTAGCAGCTACGGCAGGGGCGACAGGCGCAACTGAGGCAGCATAGGTAGTAGCTACGGCAGGGGCGACGGGCGCTGCAGCGACGACGGTCTTAGGTACCACTGGGGCTGTGTAAGCTACGGCGGGGGCAGGGTAAGCCACGGCTGGGGCAGGGTAAGCCACAGCTGGGGCGGGGTAAGTCACAGCTGGGGCAGGGTAAGCCACGGCTGGGGCAGGGTAAGACACAGCTGGGGCAGGGTAAGTCACAGCTGGGGTAACTACGGCGGGGGTACCTACGACGGAGGTGTAGCTGGTTGGCACGGCGGCAGCGTAAGTCTTGGCAATGACGGGATACGTAGGGGCGGAATAGACAGTAGGTGCAGAGTATGAGGTGTATGGGGCTACGTAAGATTGAGAGTATACGGAGGATACCGCGGGGTATGTGGAGTAAGTCAGAGGCCAGTTGGGCTTGGCGGCAGCGACGGCCAGGAGGGCAAGAGCGACGTACTGAAAAAATAATTAAAATTTAAAATGACATGTAGGAGAGTAACAATAATTGTTTGTGTATTGTTTACATTTACTTATTCCATAGAGTTAAAATAAAATAATATTGTGTTATCTATACCTTAATATTATAAAGAGGGATAGTTTGTGAGGAAGTAGTAGGAGGTAATTTCTGGATCTACTTAACCAACTTCACGAGGGTGAAACTCTGGGCGCAGCTAATATAGTGTATTATCGTTTGAGTATAAAATATGCCAAGCCACATGTTAAGTTAAAATATACTGGATATAATAATTTAACTTTACTGTGTGGACTTTTTAGTTAAAACTAGTCTTGGTATACCACAATTCTGCTAGATATTCCGCGTCAAATTAAGTAATGGGTCCAGTACTTGGTGTTTTAATCAATGTATCAGGGTGAGTGATGTAAAGTGTGAAGTAAATTTACGTTTCTGAGAATAAGTAGGTGCAATCAGTCATTAACTCACCAGTTTGAACATTTTGGCGGTTCTCTTACAGACTGTCACAGACTGAATGATATCGATCCGCTGACATATGTCGATTTTATACCGATCCTAAGCCGGATCTGCGTTAAAAATCAAACATTTTGAATAAAAATTAGATCGAACACGAGATCATAAATTTCAGAAAATATAGGTGACATTATTAACAAGGAGTTGTCAGTTGGTGTTATAATTGTAGAAAACTAGAATCAGTATACTTACGTATAGGTCTTTTAGGACATGCTCCAAGGCTATCGAGCACGAATCGCTGTGATTTTAATTTCAATATGGTTGTTTTAATCTCAATTTTGTTGAATTTTCCCAATGATATTATATGTTTATATGAGGCAAATACTGAGGTATTGACAGCAAGAGAAATTAAGGAATACATTTTCTTGCCTTAATTAATTAATAAACTAATTAGGCTACTATTCACCAACACTTAAAATGTCCGATTATCAATTTAACCGTCGGTCCAACAGTTTTTACCATACAGTTAACCGACGATTAATTGATCATCGGACGATTCAATTTTGGTGAACTCTACCCCTTATCACGTACCTCAAATTGTATTACAATATTTAGATTTGACTATTACGCTAACTCTTCTTTTAAAATCATGAAATGGTTAGAGTTATCTGATAAATACACTATTAAATTTATGCTATTTTTTTATACCTAAAACCAACGATGTAAGTAAATAAATATTTACTGAGGCCTTGCCGATCAGCGTTCGCCACTCTAGAAACTCAATACCCTATCAGCAGTTCTACGAGCTCTGTGCCTTACCCACTACCATTTCAACTAGCCAATCCGTTGGGCTATGTCAGTGACTTTCGTTCTTGTACTAATATCCTCATTTCTGGCTTGAACTCCGAGAAGCCCCAAACATAAACTGTCACCAAACACATAGTGTGTTCAGGCAGCAGTCTTTGAGAGCCAATGAGCATTCTAGGTCTAGCGTGATAACATCTTCGACCATATCGTCACTGACCATCAAGTGAGATAGTGGTCAAACGCTAGGTATGCTAGTATAAAAAAAGACATAGATGTTTCTGTATCTCAATTACAATTTATTTATTTGACACAAGAAACAAATAAAATCAAGCATGGACACAGGACTAAATAGGACATTTACACGCCAAACTTATTTGTATAATAACAATAATTATAATATATAATAAATTGGCTTGCAAATATTGATTTGTTTTTAATTTAAAATAATGTGCAGCAAAGCCTACACAATGCTGCTATCGGGTTTGTTATCTTTTCCAAGTAGATATATTATACCTATACTCAGTTAAATATAAGCATTGAAATATACATGTACCTACAGTATTTACTTTGTAGTGCCCGTTTTTTAATTATGAGCAAGTTAAAAAATTACAAATTAAAAAAAACGTGTTTGTTTTTTATAAACTCTAAAAATACAATTAATATTTTTTCGTGCATCTTTGTGTTTGCTTGCAACATCCCGAGGCCCCAAGTTAGAGACTACGTTTCATTTCCATACCTATCATCTCTGGTAATACACGCTGATCGAAGACCTTTGTCTTCAGGCATTGTGGTATATTTTCTATGAACTATGGACTATTTATTATTGCATAACTTAGTCTATCATCCGTTACAACCGCGTATAATTTACCTAAGTTTTTTAAATTGTGTTCGTCAGGAGGTGTGAGTAACGGAAGGTTTTTAAAATTATAGGATTTTACATGTAAGAAATGTACCTACATAATTATGTACTTTAAAGAAATAAACAGATTTAAATTTAAGTTTAATTTAAATGAATTCTGAATTCGTTTGGTTTAATAAAATTTATTTTAACTAAATTATTATTTAATTATATCAATATGAAGTTAACTGCGATGAGTCAGTAAAACGGGAAAAAGGCCTACCACAACATTAGAGTAATCCAATAGATGTCACCATTCTATACATATATATATATACTCATTTGAGATATACATACATGTATATCTCAAAGGTGCCTTCGTTTGATACGATATCAACTGTAATGTTGGTCTATCAGTCCTATTAATTAATTGTTCATACAATTAAAGGTAGATGGCGCTAAAACATCCCCGCAAGATGTTAATAAAGGAAGGAAGTAATTCGGCCCTAGTGGTATGGGCTGCTATAGCTTAGTTGGACAAAGCGACAGGACGGTATTCTGTAGTCGTGGGTTCAAGTCCCACTAGCAGCCGAATTTTTTCCTTCAAATATTTGAACTGAAGTTCTGCCTAGCATAGCGTTAATGCGATACACAATAAAATCTCTTAAAATACATACATGTATATCTATATATATCTATATACTCGCTACCATTTGGCAGCGTACCCAGCATTGTCAATAATACGAATGTAATGTTAACAAAGCTGTTATTTTTTTTAAATGACATAATTTTTCATCTCTTTCTCATACGTTATATCTATTCCCATTTCAAATGAAGAATTTACTAATACGTACATATTATATCTATGGCAGTCAAAGAAAATAAACCTACTAACAGTTAAAAATGTATCAGTCCGATTCTATGTGTTAAATAGATTCTCAGTTAAATTTATAATTGTATAATAAATAAAAGAACCTACGCTAAAAAACAGCTTTCAGAGAGTAAATTTTCCAAAATGGTGCTGGAATTGCCACGTCAAATGGCAATGATTGGATATTCTTCGTACAAATAGAGGCCAAAATGTATATCAGTTATTGCATAGAGTTAAGTTTTTAATTAAAAACCTGATAGTCATTATCTGGAAAAATCATTATGTTCTTTCGACGTGTGTATGTGTTTTCTTTCTTGTTGCTCCGAAAACAGAAACCTTTCATTTTTGGTACACAAATAAATTTTTAAAAAGTCATTGAAAAATAATTAATTGACACAAAATGGGATATAAAAAAGATGTTAAACCCAAAAGCTAAATCGTTGTGATTCTGAAACAGTAATAAACAACCTGTCAGAAAAGAATTTATTGCAAATAGTAACACATTATCTCGTCCAAGATTATATTTTAACTATGTTTAGGTATCAACTATTTATAATTTATAACACGTTTCGTTCCACATCACCATCGCATCGCCTGATTCGAATCCTCACCTTGCCTTAAAATGTTATGACACCTGTTTTGTTCTTTTATTTATTTATTTTTATTTTATTTATTTATTAACATTCACACAAGGTCTTCAGGTCCCAAACTAGGCAGAGCCTGTACTATGGTAACCTGATGACTGATATATATACATATACACACCCAGACACAGGTCAAACAGACATGTTCATACACACAAATGTTTGACCTGTCCGGGAATCGAACCCGGGACAAATTAATTAACAAAACAATATTGGTTTTTACTTAAAATATATATTTGTTATATTTTTTATTTTTATATATACTTTATACATCTAGCGTTTGACCACTATCTCACTTGATGGACAGACATATTATTACTGGAACATTTGATCTTTAATCGTTATGAATTCAGTGACTCGTAGTAATACCCATAGCACATTCTAGATAAAGGATTGTCACGAAATTTTTTATTCACGACAGGGGAGATGCTAAAATAAACTTGGTACCGTTTGGCGGATAATGTAAATATTTAATATCTAACTACAGTAATTTCAAAGGACATTGTTAAACCTATATTAATATTTAATTTGTCACACACTTATTGAGTGATTTAGAAATAAATATTATTAACTTTGACATACATTCGCAACAACACAACGTATTCAAAATAAGTTTTGTGTTTTTCAAGTAAGTATGTGCCTTTAAACTTAAATAAGTTTAAGTTAAATAGTGTCACAGTTGAAACGCCAAAAATAGAAATAAAATATCTGTGCCTAATTATGGATTATCAAAGACGAATAACCAACTTAGTGAAATGTGTGCGGTTTTACTATAAAATGCTGGAACAGAGCTCACAGAAAAAAAAATCCGTTTTAAAGACGTTCTAATGAACTGCAGTGAAACGAAAACTTCAAATAAAAAGCTTGAGGCGTGTCTCACTACTTCAAAGATTCATTACTTAGCTTACAGCACATTAAATAAAATATGAAATAAAAATAGCCTTTATTTCTACTACAAATTGAACATGGAATAAATGTAGGTTATAATATAATACTAGTACCTTCTAATCTAAGTTAACCTAAATTAGTATTTGTAGTAGTCGCCTCTATAGCGTAGGCCTCTCCTAAATGTTTCCATACAACCCTGTTTCGCGCCTCTCGCATCCATAGGGGTCCACATTTCTGATGGAAGATATCTCTCCACCTTTTATTTGGTCTCCCTTTTCCTGCCTCTTGGGATCCATTAGTTAGACCGTTAGACGTTTTGTCCATTTATTAGTCTATGTTGTCTATGTTGTCATAAACCGATTGCATAATGCAATCGGTTATAATCAAATATGTATATATTTTACTAGCACTTCAATACTTTATTGCACATAAAAATATATCTAAACTCACTGACCTTGTATATTTTTTTTTGATGAACTCGCAAACTGCTATCTGATTTTTCTTTTTATCAGCGCACATTTCAATGCTATCCAGCCTTATCGACTGAAACATAGGGGTCAAAGCTAGATAAACTAAAAATAATGATTCGATGCACAATCGCTAATTTATTCATTTATATTAACACTGTTACTGCTCATTCCGGTTTTTGATTTTGATATAAAATAGGTGAAATTTTATGTATTTGCATCAGTTAGCCTGAGACAGTCCAATACAAACAACCAAAATGTACAAGCTGGTAAGCATTGTAACTTTTCTGAAATTGACGCGAAAGACCTACCCTTTATATGTCATTCATTTCTCATTACATATTTTGCACTAGCATAGCGGCCTACGAGATTCTGCTAGCGCGGGATTTTCTACTATCTTATCTTATCTTATCTGTGTCTGGGTGTGTATAAGTTTAAATATCAGTCATCAGGTTACCATAGTACAGGCTCTGCCTAGTTTAGGACCAGAAGATCTTGTGTGAATGTTAAAAAAATGTATCTAGCCCATTAAATAATATACATTACATTATTCTAAATACTCCTAATTTTAACAAGCCGATTGCTATTAATGGAAGCTCAACGGATTTGTCAAAACTTATGAGAGCGTTTCATCGATGCGAAGCGTCACCAAAAAGCTGGCACATATTTGGCACGAATCAGCATTGCAATTCAAAGTGGCAATACTGCTATCATTCTGGGTACGCTGCTAATTGGTAGCGGAGAGCATTTGAGTTATTATCTATAGGCTGACAATAAGATAGTGGATTGCTCAAATTTTATTGTAGTAGCTGCAGTACAGTAAATAGTTATTAGTTTTTTATTTTAATAAGGGCATCGGTCCATATTATCTGTTCTCGTCAATTGAACGCGAATATTAATGTCATATGATACTACTGTATGACTAAAATCAATGGGGGAGGCATATGTCCAGCAGTGAACGTCCTGTGTCTAATATGATGATGATGATACTACTGTAGATGTACCACGTGACTGTGAAAAATCAAAGATTAAGTAACTATTCTACACTCTAACAGGATTAGATAAAACGACAGGTAAACGCACAACCAGTTACAACAGCATAGATATGTCACGATACCTCGTTCAATGATGAAACTGAGCAATTATATACAATGGTTATTTGTTTCAGTGTGTTGCCCTCGCCGCCGTCCTGGCCGTCGTTGCCGCTAAGCCTGGCTTCGGCGCCACTTACACTGCCCCCGTATACCCCTCTACCTACTCGTCAGCCTCTGTGCTCCCCGCTGCCTACCCCGCGTACACCGGTACCGTCGCTGCCCCCGCCTACACTGCTCCCGCCTTCACCGCCCCCGCTTACGCTCCTGCCGCTGCTCCAGTCTACCCTGCACCAGTAGCTGCCCCCGTCGCCACCACCTACGCCGCTGCCCCTGTCTCTTACGGCTACTCCAGCTACCCCACATACCCCGGATACTCTAGCTACTCCGCATACCCTGGATACTCTGGCTACCCATATGTCTTCAAGAAGTGAAGTGTTTCAAATTTATCTGTCGTGATGATAAATAATTGAAATAAACTAATTTGTTGTCGCTATAATTTTGTTGTTTTTTTTTTTCACTTTTATAAAATAACCTACAACATAATACAAACATTTTGCAATAAACTACCATCTGAACGTGCTGCTCTAAACATATGATAGGTATGCACGTTACATAAAAGCGTCTCAACGAGCGGCTTGATACAATAAAACAAGATACATAGCTAATCGTCGAATCAAAATGCTACAGAGTCGCAAATTAACACAGAACTCACTAAAAGTTGCGATTAAATTTCTAATAAAACAAGCCATTTGTCATTGCAATTTTGAAAAAGCAAATCTGATGATAATTGTCTGTAACAGTCTTCTTAATCACATAAAAATATAATTAATTCGGAAATAGAGTGAAATAAATTTTAGTTTAGACACTAATTCCACATTCCATCAACATATAGTATATCTTGATGATGATGAAAGTTTTTTTCATGTCTTATATGACCGTTACTATTACGGATGTGTGTATAATATTAATTTATCGATTCATGTGCGTATGCTATACGCTTCTTTTGGTAGTATTTTACGCTTAACGCTGTAACTTTACCGATACATTCTTAATTTTTAAAACCAAGAGTCGAAAGGTATTTTGTATTGGTGATGCGCAGTGGCAAAGCGCAAAGCGAATACTGCCTTCAAATATACATTGTTACGTGTAAGTTGGCAAAGCAACGGTACAGTTTTCTGTAGCCGGAAGTTATATACAATACCCCTTGTTGTGACTCTTACACTAGCTACTACTTTGAGACTTAATTGCCTCGAAGAATGAATGTTGCCGTCAATTATATTATGATTCATGGATTGATCTCCACCAACATCTGCCCTAGGATCTAGGACTAGGACCTAGATCTAGGTCTGTTCGAGATCTCACTTTGAGAGCCGGTCAAAGTTTAAGGAGATCAACTAAAAATAATTAACAAAACTGTATTGAGCGGGTTCGATCTTGCAGCATCAAAGTATACATTTCTTCAAAAGTCATAAATAACGCCTGTGTAATATTTGCAAATAATAATAATAATCTTTGTGGAAATCAATGGGGGAGGCCTATGTCCAGCCGTGGACGTCCTATGGCTGAAATGATGATGATGAATATTTGCAAAGTTATACTCGTATAATATAATAGTTTTTAACCAACTTCAAAGAAGGATCAGGTTCCCGATTCAACTGTTGTTATTCATGTGTGAAGAACTTTTTTGTAGGTTAACCTATTTTGATGATTCGTTGTTGTAAACGTGTAAGCGAATGTGTAACTTTAAAGCTGAATACCTTCTTAAGCCTACAAGTGTATTTTTATCTATTATATCGATAATAATGATAATGAGTGATGATATCTAACAATAACCTCACGCTATATATATATATGAGTCGGCACAACACCGTCAATTACCATTTAATTAATTCTTGAACCATTACAATAAATACAAATACAAAAGTTTGTGTTTTTTTTATTATTATAAGCTTGCGCTTGGCCACTGTTAGTAGAAACTCACCGATAGTAAGGCAATTAACAGCCGTGCAAGCAATCTGTTAAAACTGTAAGCTTTTGATTGTCAACACTATTCTACAAACTACTACTATGTTGATATTTGTACTATATAAATACCTAGCTGCGCCCCGCTATTGTACCCGCATGGTAATGAAAAACGGTAATGATGGTGATGATGACAATAAGCCTATACGTGTTAATCCAAGGCGTAAGCTATCTCCATAACAAATTTCATTGAAATCGGTGTAGCCGTTTGAGCGTAAAGAGGTATCAAAAATATACACTTACACTTTGTGTATGCACACACACACTTTCGCATTTATAATATCAGTAGGATTTTGGAAGATGTTAGGTAAAACATATCTTGATTAATAAATACCTTAGTTTAGTAATAACTTCTGCCATTACATAGATTTAATGTTAATAAGCAATAAATCGAATGTGTAGTGTGCGACGTTAAAACTGCAAACATGTTAGATTGTTGTTTTAAAAATTGCAGAGGAAACCAAATACTTAATATAGCTTATTAATTATTTTAGGAATTTTAATTAAGAGTATTTCCTGTCAATGTAACTGTCTCTAACAAAAGAAGTTATATTCACGCGAGTACTAGAACACGAAGGTCTTCGAACAGTGTGTGCTACCAGTGATGACTTACGGAACCGAAACGTGGTCTCTGACTATTTGCCTTCTGAGCAGGCTCAGAGCTGCACAGCGAGCTATGGAGAGGGCTATGGTAGGGGTTTCTCTACGCGATCGAATGAGAAATGAGAAATGAAATGAGAAGATCCGTAGAAGAACGAAAGTCACCGACTTAGCCCAGCGGATTAGCAAGTTGAAGTAGCAGTGGGCAGGGCATATAGCTCGAAGAACTGATGGCCGTTGGGGTTGAAAATTTCTGGAATGGAGACCACGGATTGGAAAGCGCAGTATAGGACGGCCACCGTCTAGGTGGACAGACAAACTTACTAAGATCGCAGGGGCTGGATTCGGGCCGCTTCCAATCGGTCCTTGTGGAAATCAATGGTGGAGGTATATTTCCAGCAGTGGAAGGCTGAGATGATGACTTGAACACGCGCAAACAGGACCGATGACGTTTTATTTATTAATTTAAGAGCCGGCATGTTACTGGTCTCTGGAATGGTAGTTCTAAAATCATTTTTCCACTGACTTTGGCATTAAAAAGAGGTGCAATAGCTTTGTGAATACTATGCTAATATCACTCTATTCACGGACCAGCACACAGAGGCCGTTCTTTTATCCTCCTGCTTTTTCCTTCTTTCAGCGCACATTTCAAGGCAATCCAGCCATCAGAAGAATTTGAGTCATTCGATACATCCATCTTTCATGGCCAAGGCTGATTATATTATTCATAATTAGTATATTCAGAAGCACCAATTTATTATTACTTAGTTAATAAAATTAATGATCATACCGGTTTTTGATTTTTACTATAAAAGAGGTAAAATGTTGTGTATTAGCATCAGTTAGCCTGAGACAGTCCAATACAAACAACCAAAATGTACAAGCAGGTAAGCATAATTAAAACCATGAAACCGTTGGGGGATGTGTGGCTAATTTTTTTAATTATATTTGATAAACAAAAGTGCCCATGTGTTAACAAAAATTATAACGCACTAGATGTGGTGCGGTTTCACCCCCATTGATTATGATTTTCGCGTTATTACTCTGGAGCTCTTAATAAACCATAATTTATAACCCCTTTACAGCAGCCTTATGAGAGTAGAATCACCAAAAATGCATTCCTAGCTTCCTTGCCTCGGCGCAGATTTTATAAACTTATTTTCTTCGAGAATACTACTTCGATGCAATGATCGCTCAGCAGGGGGTCTATTGTCAAACTGAACGATGGTTCGGTCCCCTCCAATAACGGCTCGAGCTTCCAGTTAAGGTTATTCAGTTAAATTTCTTGCATGGTGGCAGGGTACTTACGAGTATCTGACTTGCTAGCTATAACAACCACCCTCAAGTTTGAAAAAGTGCTGTTACTAGTCCTTGAAAGCTAGTAAACATTCTAGGCAGTAACCTTCTCATTTCTTAACAGGTGAGACAAACAGATCCGTAATGTATACAAAAATACTATATTACCAATTATACCTAATTATTGTTCATACTATATTAGTGTTAATAAATTGTGTAAATAAGTACAGTTACAAAAGATAAGACATCATTTCTAAATTTGGTGCTAACTGATAATACCCTAAATCGAATGAAGCTGTTCTTATATATAGATAGTTATTGTTAAGAGTAATGTACAAATAAAAAATCTGAATTTGAACATTAGTGTAAGCAGAATTTAAAACATTGAATGCATAGTTTGAGTGAATAACAATATCAGAACTAACTGGCATATTAATTACTAGCGGTCTCTCCCGGCTTCGCACGGTTACATAATTGAAGTTGTTTTTTTTATATAGCCTATGTTACTCTGGGATAATGTAGAATGGAGACAATTTCTAATGGTGAAATAATTTTTGAAATCCGTCCAGTAGTTTTCGAGTTTATCCGTTACAAACATACAAATCTTTCCTCTTTATATAATACAACTAATAACACATACAACTAGTAACTAATTAATAACACAAATATCCAATACATATATATAATATATACATCAACATATATCCCTTCAAAAGAAGTAATCAGCAGTAGCATGCTGCTATATCGAGCAATCCCTGCTAGGTAGCTAGGATTGCTCGATATAGCAGCATGCCATCAAGTGAGATATTCTAGAATTTCCCTGCTCTATTTCACAGAAACAAATACGATAATGCTTTATAATAATATGCAAATAACTACAATGTTTATTTTTATATGCAGATCTGTATGTGTGTTTTGCGTTTGTTATGCTTAAGTAACAAACCACCTCAAATAATTATTTATTAACCTCACTACAGGGGCATTGCTAACATTTAGTTCCATTGAATACAAAATGGCAGCTGACAGATACTATTACTTATTATAATGACAAGTCTTTGCAAGGATCATTTGAAAAACACCCCTCTTGCCGATATAGTTCAGCTGCTTAGGCTGTAACATAGATAATTAACTATCGGGCTGTAATATGATTCTCAAAATCGTACGTACGTCATAATTGCGAAAAATACCTATCACCGTTCTAGTCATTTTACTTTGTCACTGTGTCTCATTTTAATGTTTAAGAATACATATAAACATTAAATGATATCAATCATTTACAATATTAATTTGTTTCAGTGTGTTTTCTTCGCCGCCATCTTGGCCGTCGCTGCTGCCAAGGCCAGCTACGGCGCCGCTTACACTGCCCCCATATACCCTTCAACCTACTCGTCATCTGTACTCCCTGCTGCCGTCTACCCGGCGTACTCCGGTGACTTCGCTGCCCCCGCCTACACTGCTCCCGTTTATAATCGTGCCGTTGCTCCAGTCTACGCTGCACCAGTGTCTGCCCCATTCGCCACCAGTTACGCCGCTGCCCCCGTCTCCTATGGCTACTCAAGCTACCCCGCTTACGCCGGATACTCTAGCTACTCCGCATACCCTGGATACACTGGCTACTCCACATACCCTGGATACTCTGGCTACCCATTCGTCTTCAAGAAGAAGTGAAGTGCTTTAAACTTAAGTTGTGATGATAAATAATTGAAATAAATAATTTATTATCACCTATATTTGTTTATTCTTTGCCTTTGCAAATAATTTTACACGAAAAGTAAATGCATAAGTAAAATGTTTTAAATCAGTTGGAAATTAATTTTGCTGCACCTATATTACTTAGGTACTTTTACTACGTATGACGTATTTTATTTATTTTTTATTCTTAGAGAACTACAGCTTCAGAATACAGAATATATTTATTGCATATAACTGTGAACATAAGATGGTCAAGGCATATGTATCTATTGTATACTATATTAATAAATATACTATCTGCGCCCCGCGTTTTTACCCACGGGGTGATGATCGATGATAATGATGATGAAAAGTAGCCTATGTGTTATTCCGAGACCTGAAATATCTATATACCGAATTTGCGTAGCCGTTTGAGCGTGAAGAAGTAATAAACATACCCACAAACTTTCGCCCTTATAATATTAGTAGGATGATGTAAGCTTTTTAAAGTATCCGCAAATGGATATACACACTAAAGTGCCCAGTAGTACCTACATTATGAATAAATGTAATACCATCATTCACCATATCCTTAATTAATATTTTTATATGTATACTAATAGCGCCCCGCGGATACACGCGCGTGGATTACGGTTTTCCCGCTACATCAATTATTCCATGGGAACCATACATTTTACCGGGATAATAAGTAGCCTATGTACCATTTCAGACTATAATCTATCTTTGTGCCAAATTTCATACAGATCCGTTCATCGGTGGTTTTTTCTAGCGTAATTGAGTAACAAACATCCATCAAACCAATATTTGACATTTATAATATTAGTACACTTGTTTCTAGTTTTTAATATTATGTATATAACTATTATCAACTCTGAAAGATACGGTACACTCTGTTCATGTAACTGAAAACTGGAAACAACTACAGACAAACACACACACGGTTGTTAGTTTTACACGAGCATTTTGTAAAAGTACATGAAATTATGCCTTATTATAAAAATATTTAGTAAGAATTATACGTGCTGCATATCTGCCGTCACGATTGCGTCTATGCATAATTTATGCGGTCCACGCCCGAGGAGCCAGTGACTCATCAGGAAGTGTGGAATCAAAGAGGTGCGAAAACTTGAAAACTTTATAGAACTCACTAAAAGTTGTCTTTAAATTTGTTCTAGCATTATGAGAATGAACAATAACGGTCATTAATTTTTTGAAAAACCTAATATAAGAATTTCATTTCGGTTCAATTAGAGGTTTCCATAAAGAGATGAAAAATATTTTAATATAGGGATAGGTTCTGTCATTAATCAAATAATTTAGAAAGGAAGTGGTCTATTTTTCTTCCTTTATAGTACAGACCTAGCATTTGACCGCTATAACTTAATGGATAGTCAGGATGTGTTCGGAGGTGAAATCACGCTAGACCTAAAATATTCACTAGCTCTCAAGAACAGCTGCCTGAACACACCGTGTGTTTGTAGACAGCACTTTCTGAATTGCGAGTGGTAGTTACCTTAATATTGTAGATTTGGTAACGATGTTATCATTAACAATATTTAAATTGAACCACATGTCTTGTACACAAATAAATACATTTAAATGCATTAAGCAGAGAACGGCTATTTTATCAGTTGTAAGACTTTAACTAAATATTTCGATTGACCACAGAAGCTACCCCTAGCTAAATATTTTTTCTACAATTAGAAGACCATTATTGTTTAATCTTGTACTTTGCAGAAACAAATTTAAGAACAATTTTTAGTGAGTTTCTAAAAGATATCTACAAACTGTTAAAATAGTTTGAAATTCCATTGCGTGGCTTATATAAGGCTAACGCTAAACCGACAGACAGATGCGACTTCATTTCGTACTATGTAGGTATTGATAGTATAGGTGTTAGTATGATTGTAAAAGACAAATAGTGGTGTTTGTATAAAGCTCCATAACTATCTAAATCCATTAGGTAGATTTGACATTAATTGTTTACAAAGAGACATATCGGCAGAAAAAGTATTTACTTAGCTAAATTTTGGTATCATATAAATAATGCTTCTGTTACATTTAACTAGTGTCAAATAAAAAAAATTCTTCTCCTTCTTTCATTAAAAAAACTTTGCTCCATAAATGGTCCTCCTATGAGAGGCGTAGACTTAAGCCCGAAATTCTCTAACTGTTGTGCCTTTAATTCAGTGATAGATGTAAGGAAATCAAGATTTACTTTTTTTTACACATAGCTGCATTCGCGCCTAATGATAATTACGTTAATTCAAAACATATGTAAAACAATTCGACCTAGAAATTTTAAGTTCACCCTATAATCTCTCTGTGAAAGTAGGCACCATAGAAAAGTATCTATAATCTTGGCACCTAAAAGTGTTTTAGCCCTTGGCACGAACTTACCACTAGATGGCGCTATGAATTGAAATGAATGAATTGAATTGAAATTAGTAAACTATTTAACAGAAATATACAAGCCCCACCACAAATTAAACATATAATAAGATCTCATTTATGTACCTAACATATGAATTCCGCCAATATCAAAAATCATTAAATTTGTACTAATTACTTACTTAATTTACATTTTGTCGGACACATGTGTCTTTATTGCTTTGTATATCTTAAAAATTCTTGCCTCATTAAAATTAAAACCGTGGAAAAATATCCAAATATTGCGAATTTCGATTGAAATTACCTAGTTATGGTCATGATATTATAGCCAAGGTGATATAATATGTGACAGGACAGGTGCGATGTTGTGAATTCGTACAAACTTTGAAATGCCATTTTTATAATAAGCGACATGGTAGAATGACACAATTGAACAATATCTTTGCTAAGGCCCTTACCTCACAAACAGCAATGTAAAGGGCCTCAATATAATGTGGAATAGATTTTTATATGTTTAGGTGTGGCGTCTGCAGCGTAGCGTGCTCGTTTCCCTGCTAGAGAATTTTGAGATAACCATCGGGATTTTCATTGAAAACCTTACTATTTAAAAATAAAAGTCTTTTTAACCGACTTCAAATAAGGAGAAGGTTATATGTTCAACTATATGTTTTTTATGTATGTTTACCGATATTATCCCCATTTTTGGACCGATTCTCAAAAGTCAAAAGTCTTTTTTTGTTTAATAGAATGTAGTTCCGAGGTCCCATTTAAATTTCACGAAAATCGGACTAGCGGTGTTTAAGTTACACTCTAATAACTGAAAAGTGTTACGTCTACTTGGATGACTTTCTAATTACGGGTGAAGAAAACGGTGAACACAATGGCAATTGATCACGTGAGCAGCAAAGGTCACTGAAAAGGGAGAAAAAAATATTTTTTACCAAAAAATACAACCGACTTCAGCACTTAAAAGTGTGAAAAAACTTACATAATAACACATTCTATTGTATTATATATACACAATTCCCAAATAATACCATATTCTTTTATTATTATATTATATGAAATAACCTAATTAATATAGTACAATGGGCCCCAAACTAAGCATAGCCTGTATCTTGGGCACCCAATCCTACATTTTGCTCCTAATAATTGGTATATGTAACTGTACATATTCATTAATCCCTTGTCTAATAAGAAGCAAAAACATTCTATCTAAAAACATAAAAAAATTGTTTACTTGAATTAAGTTTTACATTATAATTAATGTAGTAGGCATTTCTGAAGTGAAAACTTCTTTAGCGGCTTTTGTGAACTTTTGTATGGGTAAAAATATTAATCCCGCGTCAGGACAAGTGACACTGATCCAAAATTCCGTAATCGACGTCGTCGACGAAGACGGCGCGAGAGTATACATACTTAATATCAATTGTTATGTTTGTGTACGGTAGCGGAATAAAAGAATATTGTATTTTACCACATAAATGATAGTACTTTTACACCGATAAATAAATTCGTGCGAAATTATCCCCTAACCATTCCAAAATATTCAAAAATGCAACAGGTTATTTTCCACTTCTGCCCGGAGTGCAACCCATTTTTTTTATTTGTAGAATGAAGTATAAAAAAAAACAAAACAATAAATAGATAACATACGAGTGATGTTTGCCAGGTCCGACACGCTTCGAGCATCAGCTACCTCGGATTATCGTGTTGTTGTATTGACATGTGTCACATCTAAAGGGTGTGATGAGATCGTTTCTATGAATGCCGGTGTTCCTTTGATGCTCAAACGTAATGGACTGATGTGTTTTTTATGGCTAAGTGACCTGATAGAGTGACACTCATTCCGTTGAAGGTGGGAAGTTAAATGTGTCAACTTTGGAGGCTAGATTTTAGGTTTTTATTCTTTTTTTTTTTATTCGTTTTTATTCTCCCTCATTCAAAGTATTGAATACTTTGAATGAGGGAGAATCGATGTTAAAAAATAGATATTTTTAGGTAGGGTACTTTTGAGTATATGCCTGGCTAGCAACCTCCCTCAAGTTTGAAAAACTGTCACCAAATAATACAAACATAGTGTGTTCAGGCAGCAGTCCTTGAAACCAGTAAACATTGTTACCTTAAAGTGATTATACCTTTGAGCACATCTTCACTGACAAGTGAAAACTATAACTACTTGCATTGGTGGGAACTCAGACTATTGGTTTTTCTATACGTCATTTCGTGTGTTAATTTTATTTTCTATTTATCTGCACGAAGATAGCAAGCAAGCGCATCAAGCTTTTACCAGAGTTATGTAATTCATTTTGACATGTCCACAGATTTACTAAGTAAAGGTGTGTTCGGGCCATCTTAAAATAAAGTGTCGGCTAAAAGAAACAATATCGTATAGTTTATTTAATTTAACGAACTGATGTGTGTACGTGGATGAAGTAAAGGGTGAGTTAAATCTATAAGCAGTACATTCAATTTGCTACTTGTCAACTAAGAGACCGCCTTTAAATTTATTATTAAAATGAAAAAGTTGAAAGCCCACGCCTTTAGTGACACATTGCCGGATCATTAAAATAATATTTGGTTATTCTACAGTTATAGATTTTTGTAATAAAATATTCCTGTTTGTAATTTTTTTTTCATATTCTGTCAGTTTAATAGCTGAACGTGACGAGATAAACTCGTGTTAACTGTACTTTTTGGGGTGAGGTATGAAAATAATCTTTTAAAGATGTAATGTTTGAAATTATGGACAAACATTTTAGTCACCATTTCATAATTGTCATAATATACAGGAACTGCATCGCTTTTTTTTCCAGGTTGAGATATACAAATGTGTAGCATCTATAAAATAACATCAGGGAGTCACTCTAAATTAATTTAAAATAAACATACACGAATATAACTGAGTAACACTAAATTTATTTATTTAATCGAACCGTTTCTTAAGTAGATTACTTTTTGAAGTAGTAGGGGGTAGAGTAGCTGTAGTAGCTGGGCACAGCAGGAGCAGCGGGGTACAGGGCAGGAGAGTAAGACGCAGTGTATGTAGTGATGGGAGCGACGGGAGCGACGGGGTAGACTGGAGCAATGGGAGCAACTGGAGCAACGGGAGCAACTGGAGCAACTGGAGCAACTGGAGCAACGGGAGCAACGGGAGCAACTGGAGCAACGGGAGCAACGCCTACGTAGGATGGAGCCGAAGCCACGGAGTATACGGGCGCGGAGTAGGTCAGCGGCCAGTTAGGCTTGGCAGCGGCAATAGCCAGTACGGCAGCGAGAGCGAAGCACTGTAATGAAGAAGAAGACATTTTTTACAGATTATCTATTCACTTCAATTTGAATTTCAATATAATATTTTTTGTTTATTGTGAATAGAAGCGAGATAAAATTCAATTAGGTACAACTATCACACACTTATTAGGTATTAAATATTACATTTAGGTCGATACATCGATACATATGTATATATAATTATAAATATATATATTATCAATATATATTTCATACAACTTGAAACGGCGAAAATATTCTAACCTAGGTAGTGGTTACCTATTTGAACCGTTTGATCAATGCGACGCGTGACAAAAACGCTGGCACATGTTTGGCTCAACGAATCAGCATTGTAATTCAACGTGGCAATGCTGCTAACATTCTGGGCACCAGCCGGTAGCGGGTTAGAGAATTTTAGTTATCTACATACTACCAATAGCTGGTGGATTGCTCAAATATTGTTCCTGTGTGACATCCCTTTTGATATGACATGTATATTGACAATTTATTGACTACCATAAATAATTTAGGTTATTAATTTATTGTTATACTCCTAATGTATAGATAGCTGTGTGACAATTAATTTTAAATTGACATGTAAGTAACTTGAATTATGTTTAGCATTAAGTACTTAATTATTTTAATTTATAGTGTTTTAAATTCAAAAATTATAATTTGTATTAGTGTAATTGGTATTATAACCGTGCTAATAATAATAATAATAAATAAATAAATAAAAATTATTGTAGTGGTTGTAGTATTGCAACTTTTAATTTAATAAAGGCATCTGCCGGTAAAATCACACTATTATTATTAATACGAAAGTTTGTGTGTATGTGTGTACGTTCTCAAATATGTATGTGTGTTTGTTACCCTTTCACGCCTTAAAGGCTTGATTGGTTTGAATGAGATTTGGAATGTTAACACATAGGTTACTTCTTAACTTGCAAAAATTGATGGTTCCTCTGGGCTGCAACAAAAACCCAACAATGTTATATATGTGAAAGTTACTCTTTTTAATGATGTTTCACGTCTAACCGCGTGATATGAGATATGGGAAGCACTTAGGAGCACGGCATACTAGAACATATAGTACTGACTGAATAGTACTAACATGGAAGAGAAAAAAATAAACACAGTCTCACCGTCTAATCTATTTTTATTGTTTTTTTTATTTTTATTTATTGAAAGTAATTCAAAAAGTTAGAATAATATAAATGCTATAGATATACATAATTCATGTCAGACAATAAATATATCAAATATATTTTTCCTTAATTATTTATTTTAATTAATATTACTTACCAGTTTGAACATGGTGGATTTTTTTCTTTCAGGCTGTCTTGAGCTGAATGATATAAAATCTGCGATTTTTGGCCAATATATACAGCTTCCTCCGAACCGGTCTATATATGTCACCTGAATTTATTTGATTAAAATGATAAGTCGTCTCTAAAACTATGCAAAATACTAATAAAAATACAATCTTGTAAATGTTTCCAAAAAAAGAAATACAAGTTGAAATCTGATCTAAGATCAAATTACATATTGTGGCACATAAAATGATTCTATTTCAAACTTAGCGATAGACTAAAAACTTGAACATAGTAGTACGGATACTAGAACATATCAAACAACTGTCCGGTTTTTCCTCACCAACCTTCTTTATTGTATTTTCTTTTGATTACTATCTAAAAGCGGTCGTAGCTGACTTCACGTAAGCAATATTAACCTATCAACTGACTTAAGTAACGTATTCCTTGGTTGGGTGATGGCTAGTAGCTCTGACAGCTCTGTGGAAAACCACAGAGTTTTCAGAGCCTTTCTATGTTTTGGAGGACAAGTTATGCCGTTGGTTCCGGTCCGTTGTCAGGGTAACAGTTGTCTAAGGCCCTTGGGCGGCCTGAAAACTGACATTGGGCTGGCCACAAGCCTATCTGCCATCCCTCATTGGTCAGCGTGGTGGACTATGGCCAAAACTCTTCTCTGTGAGGAAGGCCTGTCCCAGCAGTGGGTAGAACATATTGGGCTGATTACGCTATGCAACTATTTAAAAGCTTGAAGGGGGCCCTGCAAATATTTACCTTTTGGCTGCCGCATACAAAAATATTTTATTATATTGTTCTCATAGCACCACCATACACAATTATGGTAAAATAAATTTTTGCTATCTCAGGTGCCTTATTCGGCGGAAAAAAAAATGATAGTCACGTCAGATTTTTGAGTTTTGAACACTTTTTAAACTTAAAAATAATAAGGAGGAGGTTCTCAATTCGATCCGTATGCTTGTTCATTTTTTATGTTCGTTAACTCAGAACTTTCTACTGGTTGAACAGATTTTGATGATTCTTTTTTTATTTATGAGCTGGTACTTCCCGTGTGGTCCCATTTTTTATTATTATTTTTGATCTAAATCGGTCAAACGGTTTTTGAGTTACACTTCAATAACTGAAAAGTGTTACGTAGTTCTACTAGGACGATATTATAATTGCGGGTGAAGAAATCGGCGACATACACAATGACAATTGATCCCGTGAGTGGCAAAGGTCAAGGGTGAAAAAAAAAATCAAATAATGGAACCGACTTCAACATTCAATAGTGTGAAATAACTTGTCGAAGTCGGTACCATGAGCACAATATATTGTTAATAGTTACTTTTGAGCTATGATGGTACCGACTTCGACATGTTATTTATTGAAAATTTGGGCCCGTGTCGGCCGGCCGAAGCGCATAGGATTTTTCAAATCTTATCAAAATACTTAGGTATTCGAAGCGAAACGTAACCAAAGACACATAAAAATTCTAATATTTAGCTCAACGAATCAGCATTGAAATTCAACGGGGCAATACTGCTAAACTCCGTTGAATGATCCCAAGTCAGTCCACGTGGTAATCTCTGGAATATCAGGATATTTAAGATTAGGTTGCAAAAATCAATACTGAATTGTTCTTTTTTATATTTTAGAACTTTTACTCGGAGAGGCGTATCAAAGAATAAGATAGCAATTTACGGACATATAAGGATTTGCAAGGCCGTGGTGGTACCGGCCTAGAATAGTAATTCCCCATCTCTTCCCGCGGGTGCCGTAAGAGTCGGCTAAGGGAGCACGTACCAGAAGGTGGGCAGCAGGGCCTTCTGAGGATTGGAAATCATACTGCGCTCACCAACCCGCCTGCCAAGCGTGGCGAGTATTGGCAAATCCCCCTTATGTGGGGGAGGCATACGTCCAGCAGTGGACGGTCATGGCTGAGAGATGATGATGATGAAGGATTTGCAACAAATATGCAAGAATAGTAGTGAGATGTCAGACCGAAGGGCAGCGGCCGGATCGACTCTTATACTGGTCCTGAGCTTTGAGAGAAGGTTGTGAACAAATCCTTATTTGGGACATCTATGATAAAATGTCTTAAAACATTTATGTGGAACGGAATCCTGCGATTCTGAGAAGTGGTTGCAAACTTGACCGTCTGATTTTTTAGAATAATTTATCAATAATACCTAAAATTTAAATGTCACATACATTTGTGGAAATAATTTGTTCCTAACGATAATTTATTGCAGTGCAAATGAAGATTCAATTTATGCACCTGCATCTTAATAGGATATAGACTAATTCGTATTCTTTTTGGCTAGACGTAAGTAAAAATAGGTTTTAAATAATTGGATATGTTATGTTTTAACGCGTAACAGACATACATGTCACATGTCAAATTCTACTGTAAATAAATCATCAATTCTTCTGTATAATGTTTTCAATTTACTGAAACAAAACAAAGTAGATCATCATGTATTTCAAGTTGAATACAAATTATTAAGGATAACTCGAAAACAACTCGATAGATTGTGATCTATTGTGTCGATTATAGTAGAATGTAAAGAGAAGCAACAGATTTAAAAAAAAATATTCATCGTAGTCGGTTCATCTAGGAAAAAGTTCTGATGTTACATAAAAAATACAGTCAAAACTGATAACTTCTCCCTAACGTTTGAAACGATAGCACGCGGGATTATGCTTATGGAATAATGAGCAAAGTGGAAATAAGACAAATTCGATAGATACTCGTATATATCTCTCCCTCTCCTCTCTCGTCTATACTCGTATCCTTGGCGTATAAACAGCTTTTGAAACATTTTTGAGCAGTCTTTGACGGCAAACTAGCAAACAACCTGCCTGATAGTAAGCGGTTACCGTCGCCTATAGACATCTGCCATACAAATTGTATTTTCCATGGGTTGCCAGCTCTTAAATAGTCTACGAGTGTATTGTTTTTTTCTTTTATAGAACCTCATAACGAAGGACCTGGACAGGAATCAGGATACCAAGAATCCCATTTTTTTTTATTATGAGGAATCTTTTCTTACGGTGAACACGCGGACATGTTAAACATTTAATTTACGAATAAAACATTTAACATTTAGTCAGACAGAAAGCTGTGTATTACCTGTATTTTTGTTAATATATATTGAGGAAAGGAATACAAACAGACATACACGAAAATAAGTTCCGTAACAAACACACTAAACGGAGCGATAAAGTTATCCTACGTAAGTTGGTGTGTGTTAATATTTGGGTCGAGTCAGCGCGAAAACGGTTAAACGGATTTACAATTGACTACAAGCATGTAAAGATTATTTATTCCCTGGGTTAGTAATTATATTTCAAAAACAGAACATAGATTTTCACGACAAGTAAAAATCTAGGTACTTACTATAAAACTAGCATGGGACAACTATAGTCTATGCGGGTGAAATCAGCTAGTATATAACTCTACTAATCGACTGCGACAAATAGCCTCAGCTAGTCAATTTTTAAAGGGAGGCTATATTTGTTTAGTTAATATTTGAGAACTGCATTTATATGTCATTAAAGTACAGTCTATTGTTTTCGGCTACTAGTTGGATTTGAACCCACGACTACAGAATAACGTCCTGTCGCTATGCCATCTAAGCTATATTAGCATTCCACTAGCAGTACCAATTTATTTCTTCATTGTCTTAGTATACATATTATTATGAGGAAATTTAATCCTTCAAGGAATTTTTATATACATAAGTTAGCACGATGTTATTGCCATAAAACTCTTATCTATGTTTTTCTTGTAATATCACTGAGTAGTATAAACAAAAAACACCCACACATACTGACCTAACATAATATTCATTGTAATTGTTTTTTAGTATGGAACCGTTAACTCTAAGCTGTCTATTTTTTCTTTCAGCACACACTTCAAGGCAATCCATGCAGTGGGTCGACATTACTCAATAGACCTTACACACATAAACTTAGGGGTCAAAACTGAATACATTAAATATAAATATTTGATTTAGATAGGACAAATTATTAGTCTATATTGATAGCCATAATGAACATTCCGGTTCTTGATTTTGATATAAAATAGGTGAAATGTTGTGTATTAGCATCAGTTAGCCTGAGACAGTCCAATACAAACAACCAAAATGTACAAGCTGGTAAGCATTAATAAAATAGTTATGGGAGCCAAAACTTCTACATAATACTATGTATTTGTATAAATCGTTTTTATTAAAATGTACGAATAGTATTAACTTTTGAATTAATAATATAATAGCGGTCCGCCCCGGCTTCGCACTGGTAATAAATTTCAAAATTAATAATAGTTATGATCCCTAATCTTAAAAAAATAATAATATAGCGTATGTTACCTGGGGATAGTGAGCTTCCCAACAGTGAAAGAATTTTTCGAATCGGTTCAGTAGTTTCGGAGCCTATTCAATGCAAATAAACAAACAAATAATCAAATCTTTCCTCTTTATGATATTTGTATAGACATACGTAGATTTAGAAATGCGACATCGCTACATGGTAGGAGCTACTTTTACGAACAGATGGTTCTCACTTCTCTTAATTAAAAAATCGATCTATAGAATCTATATATTACAAAATGTATACTAAAAATTCATTGTTTTTGTTTCAGTGTGTTGCCCTCGCCGCCGTCCTGGCCGTCGTTGCCGCTAAGCCTGGCTTCGGCGCCACTTACACTGCCCCCGTATACCCCTCTACCTACTCGTCAGCCTCTGTGCTCCCCGCTGCCTACCCGGCGTACTCCGGTGCCGTCGCTGCCCCCGCCTACACTGCTCCCGCCTTCACCGCCCCCGCTTACGCTCCTGCCGCTGCTCCAGTCTACACTGCACCAGTAGCTGCCCCCGTCGCCACCACCTACGCCGCTGCCCCTGTCTCTTACGGCTACTCCAGCTACCCCACATACCCCGGATACTCTAGCTACTCCGCATACCCTGCATACTCTAGCTACTCTACATACCCTGGATACTCCGGCTACCCCTTTGTTTTCAAGAAGAAGTGAAGTGATATAAAACTAACAGTCGCGATGATGAATAATTGAAATATATTACTTTTTTGTCGCCACAATTTTCGTTTCTTTTCCTTTAATTTCATACTAGCTTCACCCTGCAGGTTCACTCGCACGGAGTTTACACACCCTTTGAGGTTTGAATTTTTAAAAACCGTTGTTAGCCGATGTCTACTTAATTATACCTTTAAAATGACTCTCAAATTCAAGCGAATCCAGGGCCAAATCCATGTATTTGTTTCAGCTGTGTGTCAGTTATCGTTTCATTTTATATTTATAAAGTTAGTACAGATTCGATCTTAAATTATTTCACGGGAAAAATAATCGTAGTTTGGCTTTGCTGTGATAGTATTTTATAAGGTTCGAAAGGTTTTATTCTGTTTATGCCAAATATTTTATATAGTGTAATATTGAAAAAACGTTAAACTTGTAATTGCATATCCGTGCTGACCAAAAACAGTCCGCAAATGAATTGAAAATGTTTAATTTTAGGACTGTACCTGTTAACCGTATTATCGTATAATTTTATTTTAACATCAAATTTTTGCCTTTGAACTATTTTAGTTTTAATGAATAACAGAATAACCAAAATTAAATGGTTTCCCTTATAAAAAAAAAACTCTAAAATTACTACTAATAACTATAAAAACAACTTCCGCTACATAATTAACGTGGGAATTTCAAGATTTTCTCACTAAGATTTCTAAATCAATCAGAGTCTTGCATTCGCTTAAAGCAAAGCGTATGTATTAGTGTCTGGCTGAAACAGGACTATCTACCGAAACGAAATCGAGTTTTCGGTATCTGTTTCACTTTCGGCATTCTGTTTCTACGGGTATAACGTGGCGCTTGCGCGTAGTAATATCACGATCGACAATTCAGCCTTCATCAGGATCATGAGTGCAGTCCGTTCGTCGTAACGTCCCGTCTCGCACTGTTTTTAGATATGTTATAAATTTTCTGAAATTTGGGTTATTTTATATACTTATAGAAAGTTATAATGTGTTTAATGAAATAAAAACAACAATTGAAGTAAATGATAAAATGATATTTTTATTTCTTTTGAAATTGCTACTATAAAGTTTGTATATTTGTCAATACAATTAAAGTGTTAAGAGCTGCTATGGGTACAGGCAGAAGGGGCAGGACAAATTCTGATGCGTGTTGGTTTCAAATAATGATAAACAACATCAATAATATTACAATCAGCGCAATTTCGTGAGCTCGACTTACTCTTAAAAATTGACCAAAGGAAGGATTGGGATGGGGAGCCGCGTCAAAGTAGCGGCGGGAGCAGTTTTTGATGAACTGGGTGATGGACTCTAATTGGAGGTCGCAGTGCAGGTTGGTGTTCCGCATATACCACGGAGCGCCGACCGCTTTGCGGACGAACCGATTCTGAATGACTTGGAGACGGTGGAGATCGCGAGGGTACCAATGAGTGAACACTACGGACGCGTAGGTCATGATTGGGTGGACGCAAAGTTTATACAGAGTGATTTTATTTCTAAGTGACAGTTTACTGTCTTTGCACAACAATGGGACCGAGGCGACCCAATATAAATGCCGCCCTGTTTCAAACTCTAATGATATGTTTCACGAAAGTGTGTCTCTGATCAAGAATCAAGCCTAAGACCTTGGCAAGGTATGGGCTTGTCGAAGAGGACTATGGGATTGGGCTTGTTTCTGCGGCCGATCTCAGTAAAGTACACAGCTGTACTTTTATCTGGATTGACAGAGATCCACCATTTATGGAACCAGGCACCGATGTCGGTGATGGCTCACTGAAAGGCGGCTCTCTGTCTGACCACGCAGTGCAGTAGATCATCTGCAAACTGGGCGATCTGATCTGAAGGTTCAGGTCGTGGGATGTCGCTGGTATATAGCGAGAAGAGAACGGGAGAGAGCACGGATCCCATAGGACGCCAGCAAGGGTAGGGTGGAGGGAGAGAGAGGGCGTTTATACAGAGTGATTTTATTTCTAAGTGACAGTTTACTATCTTTGCAAACATGGGGACCGAGGCGCGTAGAAGGCTACGAAAGCTTCGGTCACTGAAGAAGTCTTGTAGGATGCGTACAAGACGTTCTGGCACTTCGAGTTGGTACAGCTTGAAAATCAAGCCATTGTGCCCGTCAAATATGTCTACAACATCAATGATTATATTGAATAATGATCATATTATACACAGCTGCTCTTTGACCAAAATTTCTTGCGAGATATTACCTTCGCGAATGTAGCGGTTGAAGATGGAGTTCGCATTCTATCACATGGTATGTACTTTTGATAATTCCCTTTGATGACGCATACAGTAATAGTGTTATTGTTTCTTTTATTTTCTTCTCTATAGAGGGTAATGAATCCGAAATATCCGAATTTATCGTAGTACTCATTGTCTGATAGCATCTTGCCGAAACAAATGAGTACCAACTTATATGTCAGTGTTCTGGTATTTCATATTTAGCACGCTTCGTGCGCAAAGTCGCGAGCGGATCAGCTAGTTAGATTAAATGAGAAAAATAGTTACATATACAAGCCAGACTTAAAAGAAACAACTTATGTGATATACACACCCTTTTCATAGATTATTGTTTTAGTTACCTTATCTGTTTCTATTATTTATAATTCCATGCTGTAATCGTCTTAGCGTTTCCTAAGAATGCTTAATATTCATGTCAAAGCATTTGTTGTTTGGGATATAAATATAACAACTCATTCTTCTATGGACTGCCCATTAGGCATGCTAATTCTCTGCGCAAAATAACTAGAGCTAACGTATCCTTTTTAATTGAAAGGTGCTTGCTAGTTATTTAAAGGTTTAGCCATAAAATACTCAATGAGTCTGGATAGATTGATTAATGAATATTAATGCGCAGTGATTCTGTTGTTCAATCAAACTGATTGATTTGATTTTTCATTTTCTTTATTATCGTAAATAAATAGATTGATGATGGTGGTGATGATAGTAAGTAAGAAGTAGAAAGTAATAAAATAAATATATATATAAAGTAATAAATAAATAGCCTATGTTAGTACAGGACCTCAAATATCTACATATCCAATGTTATTCAAATCCGTTCAGCGGTTCTAGCTTTTTTTTTTACATATTATAAGTTTGCGTTTGACAACTGTCTCACCTGATGTTAAGTGATGACGTTGTCTAGGATTTAGCATAATTGAGTAACAAACATCCATCCATTCATCCCAACTTTCACATTTAATTTTTTTTTTTTTTTTTTACATATTATAAGTTTGCGTTTGACAACTGTCTCACCTGATGTTAAGTGTTGACGTTGTCTAGGATTTAGCACGCAAACCTAGAAGCTACCTATTCACTCGCGACTTGAAGACTCCAGGATTGTACATATCGGGAAACACAGACTTGGGCAACGAGTTCCATTCCTTGGCAGTACGCATTAAGAAAGTGGAAGCATAACGCTTCGTGCGTATAGGTGGTATATCTACCATATAGCGATGGCGAATTGCCGTACGTCGAGTCGACCGATGATAGAAAGGGGATGGTGGAATCAGATTGTGTAATTTCAGTGCACATTCTCCGAAATGCACCCGATAGAAAACCGATAGGCTTGCTACTCTACGCCGGTGTTCAAGGCTCTGAAGCCTACGTTCGACCAAAGAGTTACAGCCGATGATTCTTTTGGCTCGCCTCTCGATTGACTCCTGAGCTTCTAGTTGGTATTTGGCTGACCCATCCCAAAGGTGGGAACAGTACTCCATGCACGACCGGACTTGTGCTTGATACAGTTTAAGCAACTACCCCGGCGTGAAGTACTGTCTGACCTTAGCAAGAATACCCAACTTTTTGGCAGCCAATTGAGCTTTGGACTCAATGTAGCTCCCGAAATTCAACGTGGGCGTCAGTGTGACGCCAAGATATGGCGTCACACTGGCGCTATAATATTAGTAGGATGGGATTAGTACAACTTAGCGTTACAGGAACGTTACAGTACAACTATCATGAAATAATGTTCGTTTCACAAGCTAGGATCACTTATCAAATCATTCAGAACAATTTCATAAATCAAATATAACATCAATCCAAATCCACGTTTCTTCTATTTTAGAATAGAGCTTTTTTATAAATTCGGGTAGCTTTAGGTGAAATAAGTGGACATTTTATTTGATGTCAACTCTATTAGTCTAATAGTTGAGCTGTCTCTACTATTTAGTTAACGTTAACGAACTTTAGGGTTAAGGAAAAGGGTTCTTTCATTTCAAATAATTTTAGACAGTTTCAGCTAGATTGAGTGATTAAGAGAATTACGACCAAAATTCATGTCTAAATGGTAAATCTCACCGTAATACAAGCTGATATGGCAAACTTTGTTTTGTCATATAAAATGATCAAAACGTCAAAGTGACGCGACACTTAATTTAAATTACTTCGCCTCAATGATCGACGGTTAAATCATATGGATATTTGTTCATACAAAATTACAAAAATCACGATATGAAATGGGGGTAGGGGTAGAGAAGGGTAAAAAATACTTTACGACCTATTTTCAGACCTACCACATATTTTATACACAATAATAAAACCGGGAGTACCGGTAAAAGTGAAAACTAAAGTACTAATAACCAATTACAATACTGCACCCATTACAATGACATTTGAGCAATCCACTAGCTATTGGCAGCCTATAGATAACTCAAATGTTCCAACCCGCTGCCGGCTGGCAGCGTGTCCATAATGCTAGCAGCATTGCCACGTTGAATTACTATGCTGATTCGTTGAGCCAAATATATGCCAGCATATAAATATAGTGAAAACTTGAACGTTAACGTTGTTCATTTTTGAATATTTTGTAATGGTTAGGTAAATTTCGCACAAATCGCTTAGTTTATCAGTATAAAAGTAGGTACTATCATTTTTGTTGTAACATACAATATTCATTTATTGCACTATCGTACACAAACATGTCAATAAGTATTTAAGTTTATTGATTTTATATACCTACACATATAATTAACATGATGACGTTTTTTTTGAAACAATGAAATCTTTCTTCTTTATAATATTGGCGATTTGATTACCGAACTCAATAATACTTTTAGTATAACGACTTTACCAAATAAAACTACCAAGAAACTAAAATGTTCCTTATTCGTAACACATTTAAGTTTAAATTTCAACGGCGGTCTACTCTCCCTCCGTCTTACGAATTCGATGACGTAACGTCGTGATGTCCTGACGTTCTGACCCGAGTTTAACATTTTTTCCCCATACAAAAGTGCAAAACGCCGCTAAAGAAGATTTCACTTCAAATATCATACAAATCAGGCAAGGATTTTCGGAGGGTTCCCAACAATGTGAAACGAGATTTATAAATATTAGATAATGTATTCATCCCATTATGGGCTCATCAGATGCCGATGACATTACAGACACTCGCGGGTGTTTACAGGCAGAGAGGGCGGGACAAATCCTAGTGCGTGTTGATGTAAAATATTACAAATATAGGTGAGTTACAGTCTCTGTAAGAATTATTAGTAATTACCTAAATGACTTTTTAATTTCCTTCCTTATGGTGTAAGACATAGTTCAAGCACATTTGTCGTTACCGCGAGAACTTTTGGTAAAGGAAAAATATGGTCGCGGGAAAATATTTTTTTACTTTTAAATTAGCAAATCAAATCAAATTTTCTTCCATCAGATTTAACATTCACAAACTGTTCTCAAGTGGTATTTTTTAAAGATTTTTACTTTCAACAAAATAACCTGAAAAGACTCACAATATTGTTTATTTAGGAAATGGCCAAGCCTTAACCAACAGAATTAGTATTGGTGAACCTGTTCTTACTAGTTTGCGTCATAGACATCATACACCTAAGTAGGTGCATGTTTTCGTCTGTTTAGCCCAATATAGCATTTCATATTTACTTACATACACCTGGTTCAATTTGCAATCATATATTGACAATTAAATTTCACCTAAATACGAGTAATGAATATATTAATTTGGCATATTGATAAATTAATATTACGTTGTTTCCTACTTTATACATATTTTTCATGCATTTTATTTCATGAATATTTTTATTTTTATTATGTAAAAAAACACCTTTGACTTTTCACGATTACACCTATACCGAAAACTCAAACTTGAGGTTTCGATTCAACATCTGACTGATCGCTGTACTTTCACCATAATTTTACAAAATAGACGAACCCTCCACATTATCTTTACCTACGACAGAAAAATTACGGAGAAACCAAAAGTTGACCAATAAAGTACTAGAAAAACCTTTACTCAAATCCATACTTTACATTTAACGCCATCTTTTCTGTTTGAATATCTGACACGTTCCGACAATGCCATTTATCCTGATTGTCCAATGCTAGCAATACCTAATCTAATCTATACTTTATATTTAAAGTAATCTATCCCATCGGAATACCTAATACGGTGTAACATTCTTTCTTGTAGTTTATCAGATTACCTTACTAGGATTAAAGTTGCGATTCGTTATGCTTTTAGACAATTGTTATTGATTTCCTCTTTACTAAGTAAGTAGTAAGTAAGGTACAGACGGCTTGGCATGGGCATGTCATGAGGAGGGTGAAAATGTATAAAGAAAAGAGTAGGTACTTCACATGAAAATGGTTGGATGTAGAGGTAGAGGAAGGCCAAAGATGATAGATGGACTGCGTGAAGAATGATATGTTTATGAAAGTTGTGAGCACCGAGCGATTAGTGTTAGAACAGAATGAAAGAGAAAAACTCATTGTGCCGACACTGGTATTGAACAGAAATATTTATTATTTTTGTAAGCTGGTGTAACTCAGGGGTGGACAAAAATATTATCTTCTTCTTCTTCCCTAAGGGTCAGAAGAAGAAGATAATATTTTTGTTTGTGAGTTATATATTGTGACACTTTGTAACGGTTTTGTAGTTACACCGGCATTATAAAAGAAGAAAGAGAAATGAAGGAGGAACAAAAAATCAAGTGATCGGGATGATGTTGTACAATGCAGCTGTAGAAGCTCAGCTCAGGTTAATGACATAAAGTGTATCACACCATGTTGCCATGAATTAGAAGCAATCATAATAGTCTTCAACTTCCTGAAGCTAACAAGAGTGAACAATGGATTTGCAACCATTCTTGTATTCGCAAGAGTGTCCACATTCACAAGGCTGGTTGAAATATTGTAATTTTATTCTACAGGTTTTGAGACAAGTGGTTAAAGTGTAATTATACATTCTTTTGTTTCCACAACACCTATTCAACAAGGCCTTGACAATACTATTGAATCAATTATCCGTAAAAATGTGAATTTTGCCACTATGTATCTCATTCAGCTGGTCCAAATATAAAAGGAAGACAGTTTTCATGACATTCAGTTTGTACTGAAGTCGGTTAGGAAGAACAACTTGAGAAGTTCCTCGTCAACAAGCATCGAGATGGCAAAACTTTTGGTAAGATCCGTTTGATTTAATATTTAAATTAATATTCTACATATTTTTAATCAAATACATAACGCGTAGTACTACTATAAGAACATGTGGAAAATCTATAAAGCTATCACAGTAGATCCGCACATAAACGTGCTATAATTTGACAGTTGGCCCAGGGAAGCATTAAGGCCAGTACTACAATCGCGGCGATTGTATAGCTTAAAGATGGTACCACATTTAGCATGTTAGTAGGGTACTTTCGAATACCCGCCTGGCTAGCTACCACCCTCAAGTTTGAAAAACTGTCGTCAAGCACATAGTGTGTTCAGGCAGCAGTCCTTGAGAGCCAGTGAGCATTCTAGGTCTAGCGTGATAACATCTTCGACCACATCTTCACTGACCATCAAGTGAGATAGTGGTGAAACACTAGATCTATACAATATAAAAAAAACAATGAAGACAATAAATTTGGCGGAGAATAATATATGCACGTCCACTTACACATTTAGATAAGACATGTCTGAGAAACAATAAGGCTAATGCGGTTATTTCTCAGTACTTAATATGACTTGTAGTTACTCTCGAGAGGGATCAGAGATCGTTTCTGACATTATCAAGAAACAGGTTTTTACCCACACAGGTGCATAATACAGACTAGACGAGTGTTTTATGTATCCAGCGATACATCCTGCAGCCGTAATAAACTTTTTATTATTTTGCGTTAAATTTTGTCATTACTATAATAATCATTTTTAGTCTGCCATTCCAGATGTTAGTTTTGATAAAAAAACAACGTGCATAATTTTACTTTTAACTTTGTAATTTTAATTTGTTTCCTGTTCACCATTTGAAATTAATAATTTCTTAGAAAAGTCTTTTTAATTTGTCGATCGACCCGCATGAAGTTTGTTGAATCAATAAGTTTCTGGAAGACCTTGCTTCTTCCCCTTCTAACTTATTATTTATTGATAAATTTCTAAAAAAAGAATCAGTTTTTAGTTTTCAATGGACTTGTTAGGTTAAAATAACAGAATCGTTTTATATTTTAATATCTGTGATAATTTCCGACCTGTTTAGGCAAATCTATACGTGGTAGGAGTTAAAAATTGTCCATGACTTTTTTCATAAATATCAAAGAGTAGGTACTCCATTCATAAAGATATTCTGATAATATGATGTCATGCTTGCAAAGTGAGATTTGAATGTAGACTACAGACTTGCGCCGGTATTTTTCTAATATTATGTTTGTAACCTTTCAGATCACCGTTCTTGCAATCATCGGAATGGCAGCCGCTGAACCTTTACTGTATCAATATCCTTTTTCCCTCTACGGAGCTCCCTACCCATATGCATCTCAGCAATTAGTCTCGAGCCAACTGCAAGCCCTGCCAGCTGCTGTAGCGCCAGTCGCGCCCACTCTCCCGGCCAAGCCGTTCTCCACGTACTACTCGATCAATTTAACACCTGAGCTCATCAACGCTGCCTATACGGCTGCACCCGAAGCCAGCGCTTGGCCCCTCCCTTTGGCAAACTGGCCAACTTACCCCTTCCCCGCCGAGTTATTTTACAAACGGTAAATTTGTAAGTTCTATGTCAAATCCACAGATATATTAAAGAGACCAATCGACTTTGTAATGGAAATGAAATGCGTTTAATAAATAAATACTGCTGTTGAATTCAATTAAGTTCTTTTAATACGATACCTCAATAATTAAGTATAACTTTGATTTTGCAGATGCAAAATTATATGTATCTATACAATGTGTGTGTTTAGAGCTTATTATGATGTTTATTTTTATACATATAATCTATTAATATCGTGTTAGCAAGGAAACGGAATAAACATGTCAACAAAGAAAATGTTTACTTATTTTTGTAATGGCAGATGTCTTTATTACAATAAAACACTAATAACGAATTACAATACTGATACTACAATAAGAACATTTGATTTCCATCCATATTTATGGGGATAAAGAAGATTCCCTAGTAGAAAATGGACAGTGGTGTGTGATCAGAGATTAAGACATGTTGATCGTATTTGAAATAGTATAGTTAAAAATAAATATAAACCAATTTGCACTACTCATCTGTAGAACATTAAGGTTTACTTGAAAAATGAAACCATCGTCAATGTAGTCAAAGACAATTACATGCGCAGATCTTGATCAAATTTAAATGGGACCACAAAAGAAGCAACGCTTACAATTTTAAAAGAATCATTGAGATCGATTCACTCAGTAAACGTTATGAGGTAACAAACATAAAATCCCCTCTACTTTTTGAAGTGTCGGTTATAACCTATATGTTTTGGAATTCAGATTCAGGGGTTCGGATGATTTCCACGGGCTAATGTTGCTACCATTCTGCCAACAGATAGCGCAGTGGGAAAGGTTGAGCTATCTATAGACTGACAACAGATAGTGGATTGCTCAAATGTTATATTTCTGCAGTACCTGCAGTATTCATCAAAATACCTTTTATAATTATTGAAGTTATGCTTATGCACACACCTTATAGAAAGTGAGTAATTACAGCTTTTTTAGTGATATGTAAACTTGAAACGTAGCGTCTAACTATGAGCGTCCGAAGCAAGCTCAAAGTTGCACAGCAAACTATGGAAAGAACAAGCTCGAAAAAGAAATTAGCAAATATGTATAAGAAGTAAACTTGGGAACTTATCCTAGCGGATTTTCCAGTTAAAATGATGATAGACAATACACATACTGTATAGAACTGTTTACCGATGGGGTCGATTCAATCCCGAGAGGAGACCATGGACTGGTAGCGTATAGGACGACCACCGATGAAGCAACGAATTCCGTTTCAAAGTAAATCTTTGATTGACGTAAAGTCCCGCTTTTCTTGTTTATCACATCAAGTTTTTTGAATACAAGATTTGCTTTTTATGTCCTAATGCTGATGGAACTGCACATTTGCAGAAATGTCAACCTTTACTATTTTGAAAATGAGGACGAGTAAATGTGATTTTAGGAGTGAAGCCAACCTTTGTGTCAATTGATAATTGTGGTTAAACTGAAGGAAGTTCTGTTTCCCTCAATTAGAGATCTGTTTGAGCTGTGTGGTTGCGATTCAAGAAATAAGTTTTTATTTACTTTATTTAACAATAGTGCGAGGTGTTTTGGACATCCGGTGTATTGTTCATCGCCAGTGCGCTGTCATCCGCATAACAATGCATGTTGCTACAACTACTGGTTTTTCTTAATTTGCAATGTATGTTATGTTATGCGAAATTAAGCGATTCACACTACACGACACGCTTATGGATGACCTGTTTAAACACATTGGTTCCTGGTTTTATTATACTTCTTCTTCTTCTTTTTTCAGCCATGTGCGTCCACTGCTGGACATATGCCTCCCCTATATAGGGGGGGATTTGCCGTTACTCGCCACGCTTGGCAGGCGGGTTGGCGAGCGCAGTATGATTTTATTTTGATTTATTAGGTTTTATTTTAGGAAGGGTTTTCTTGTTTTAGATAACAAATTGTCGTCAAATGCAAGTCTGCTTGAGGTGTACACTGTGAGCGGCAGGACAGTGTGCGGCTGGCAACATGTAGGTAAACGAATCAACGGCATCGGTCCGAATGCAATTCTCCTTCAAAATCATACCAAAACTGTAGTTTTTGTCTAAGATCTTAGTATAAAACGACTTTTACCGAGCTGGTTAATGGATGAAAAGTATTACTTGTAGATTGCAGAGAGAAATAAAGAAGTTATTATTTGCCAATTACGTCATTTTGTTCTACTTTCTTATAGGACTCGTTCGTATAAGAGACCGTTTGTCGTTCGCACGTTTCATGGACACTTCACAGTAACACTCGAAATAATCTTAGTATGGGAAGTACAATAAAATGTACGCTTCTTGCTCAAAATTTCCCGCCACGACTGTGATAAAAATTTCTTAAATTTTGCATTAAAATCTCATATTTCACCCACATGTATCATTTAATTTAATTAGTAACTTCATTATAAAAAATACTATTATATTATATTATCATTATCGTACGTATAAAAAATTTAATTTAACATTTATAAAAGTATTAGTCTATAATTCTGCCAATAATTTTCCTTTGCCAAGCAACTGGTCAGGTGAACTAGTTTTGAAGTCGTCTGCCATACTCGTCCAAGGTCATGGTCGGCATTATGCACCATAAATAAATAATTTATTCATAGATAATTAACCGATTATAGGTTTTTATAGTGTAATAAATAAACGGCAACAAATACCATATGGCACATCGAAAAAAGGACCAACGAAAAAAGTATTAAAATCCTTTAACTGACCTTTTCTAAGATAAAGACAATAAGTACCTATTATATATAGTAACTGATTTGAACTTTTGTTATAACATTTTTTTTGCTTAATTTATAGCATCATACAATAGTCATATTTAAAAAAATATCAATTATCAGGAGTGCCAATTCAACTTGTTTTCGACATTTCTTAAATTTTCGACAAGTGTGATTTTATAGTTATATAGTTTACATTTCTAAAATGTTAGATGGGAATTAAACGATATCTGTTATTTTATATGCATCTGATTTGAGCTTTATCGATAACATTGTTTTATATCAAATTTCAAGATTAACTATCAAGGGTTATTTGACTTCTTTGAGTCTAAATTATTTAGTATTTTATACTTTTATTATATTTAACTTACATTAATGGGTGCATTCCTTCAATTCAAATAAACTTTAATTAGAACAGGAGCTGCTTATCTAACATATGTTTGTAAATACATTAGTTACCATCTCCATCGACGATCGAGAAAAATCGTGGCAAGTCTTGAAGTGTCACCATGAGTTGCCCTCGTTCCATTGAATAAATATCAGTCATCAGGTTACCATAGCACAGGCTCTGCCTAGTTTGGGACCTGAAGACCTTGTGTGAATGTTAATAAATAAAAATAAATAAATAAAATTGTTGAGCGTACATTATCTTGAAGGAAAAAAGTCGAATGGTCTAGAATTGACCCCTAGTCTGATACCCACCAGATACCCGAGTTGACATTAAAAAGTCAATATTATAATGCTTAATGTTTAAACAGACGAGACTTAAATTTACAAATTATACACCTACTTACGAACATTATTGAGCCATTCTTATATTATAAGTAAATATTTTCAAATTAAACGATACAACTGTACATACAGGAAAAGCAATTAGTTTGATGCATTAGTAATTAGTGGAATGGGTTCATCAACCACACAGTTTCATGTACCTATTCAGTGCAAACATCAAAAAAAATATCATTGTCTTAATTAATCCCCAGAAAAACAATTCTAGGTAATATTAATTCAACATGCACGCTTATTGCCGTCAGTAAATAGCTATTTATATATATATATATATATATATATGAAGGCCAAATTGTTACATCACTAATTTATAATTATTATTAGTAAGCGCAGCATAGGAGAGCCACCGACAAGATGGACACCGAGACGACCTGACTAAGATCGCAGGAATGGGCTGGATGCGGGCCGCTTTCGTACTGGTCCTCATGGAAATCAATGAGGGAAGCCCATGACCAGCAATGTACGTCTTATAGCTAACATGTGACACTCCACCGCCAACTGACTGGTCGGTTGGCGAAGTTGGTAGCACTCTGCCTTCTGAGCCGCTGGTCCCGGGTTCGATTCCCGGACAGGTCAAACATTTGTGTGTATGAACATGTCTGTTTGACCTGTGTCTGGGTGTGTATATGTATATAAGTATATATATATATATATATATAAGTATGTATTTATGTATATATCAGTCATCAGGTTACCATAGCACAGGCACTGCCTAGTTTGGGACCTGAAGACCTTGTGAGAATGTTGTCTCATATTATTATTATTATAAGTATAAAAAATAACACAAACAGCGTCCATAGTGTTATGCATTCAATTTCACTCAATTCAAGTTATTAAAACAATATAACAGGACACGAAAGCAAATTAAATACAATTACCAAACTGCAACTTGTCGTGCAAAACTAATACTAAGAAAATATATTTCTGGTGTCGTAGTTTCTGTCATAACAATGCTGCTTTCGCCCACAGCTAAAACCTAAAATAGAATCCAGTGCAGCGCCCACGCAAGAGACGGCGGAAAGTCATTATAAATAAAATGGTAATTTCTTTATATTTAGTTTGTGCACGTAATTGATGTGACGGTTTTCAATGATTTAAGCTTCGATAAACGACAAACTTACCGCACTGAAGATCCTGATGAAGTCTTCCACGGCAACACTCTACAGCAATACGACAACACACGTCACTCCTAAGTTTGACGCTAATGTAATAAATGTTTTAAAATTTAAACCAAAGACTGCCTCGGTTTGCTTGTGAATCAATGCAACAAATTATTTGCAGTGCTTTTTCAACTGCAAAATTGATAGATAGATAGACATATAACTCTTTATTTCAACACCACAATAAATCTTAATACAAAAGCAACAAACGTATATACTAATAGGCGGTTTTATCGCTTACAGCGATCTTTTCCAAAAAACCCCTTGTGAAAGAGAAGCAACATGTTCATGATAGGGCGTTTTTTAAATAATTTTAAAATTAATTAACTTTAATTTATAAACGAGAAGAAGGAATAAAAAGAAACATAACATAAATTTTGAATACAACTACACACAATACTGCTTACACTTAATCAAATCTGAACCAAGTTTGAAGCGATTATAGCTCAGCGGTGGGAGCCTTGGTTCGATCCCAGTCGACGGCTACAGCTTCCGGTACCATCTTATCAAATTCCCAACCCCGCTGGCTCCACCACCACCCACAAGTTTGAAAAAAAGTCACCAAATACATAGTGTGTTCAGGCAGCAATCCTTGAGAGCCAGTTAAACATTCTAGGTCTTACATCCCTAGTGATTACATTTTCGACAATATTTTCACTGACTATCAAGTGAGATAGTGGGCAAACACAAGATCTATTAATTTTTAGTATTTATAATCTATTAGTATTTTAAAAAACAGGTATAATGCAAATTCAACAAACCAGTATTTATAGGTACCTACCAGTATAGTCCCATAGCGTCAATCTCAAAAGTGTAGTATAATCTCGAAGCGATAGATGGTTGTAAACTAATATTTTCTTACGGTAAAGTTATTTGAATGAAACAAATCGGCTACTAGTAGGATTTGAACCTACGACTACAGAATACCGAACATAGTATCAATATCTATAAAAAAGTCTGCGGCAACATATGCCTATCTCCGACGGATAAATCACAATAACTGCTTTTACTTTGGAGTTGCTAACGAGTCAGAAGGCTGAATCCGGAATAACGAGTATTTTCCTCATCTCGAGCTGGTCTCCGAGGCAACTGCCTACGTTAATCACAAAAGTCGTCTACAGTCTTGTTCGATTTTACCGCGGCAGATTCTTATAAATAGAATACGTCTACTTGCATATGGTACCCATGGTTTAACTTCTATGTGCCGCTTCCAACAGGTCCTTGTGGAATTCAATGGGGGAGGCCTATGTCCAGCTATGGCTGAGATGATAATGATGATGATGATGATGAACTAGAAGAAACTGCCAGTTATTCGACATGAATGAAAATATTGTTATCTTTTTATCAACTGCTTTAATGTAGTGGCTAAACTACTAATGCAAATCGTTAACGCCACCCGAATACTACTAATATAATAAAGAGCAAAGTTAGTTAGTATTTAGTTATCTTTTTAGTTATCGATTTAACTTAAAAGTACTTAACCGATTTAAGAAAATATTTCACCATTAGAAAGTTGCACCTTACAGGATATTTTATAATAAAACTATTAAAATTACCTGTAAAATATTTTTTAACATAATAATAAAACATCAAATGTCGCTCACAGAAAAGCTTTAAGGAATTAAATATTTATCCTTCTCACGGAATTATGTTTTCGGTGGATTCCAGTTTTCCCGCTACCTCAACTATCCCACGGGATAGTTATATATGCTATATTTTTCCGGGATAAAAGTAGCCTATGTGTTAATCCAGAGTTTAAACTCCATACCAAATTTCATCGAAATCAGTGCAACCGTTTAAGCGTAAAAGAGCACCAAACATACACACATACATACTTTCGCCTTGATAAGATTAGTGTGATAGGATATTCAGCGAAATCAGCTGAAGAGACTCAAAATTGTCTATTTAATTAATGAGTTTCTTGGTGCATTCGTGTTGCATGATTGTACGCGATCTCCGTACTCTGAGAAGGTCAATGTTACTTCAAGTTCTTGTACTATTATGTATTCTGTGTTTCAAGGCACAGCAAAGGGTAGTAAGGGAGTATAAAAGCGGGTAAGTCCCTACGAAGGACAACACCCCCTCCGGTGAAGCTGTAAATGCCGGTAGAGGAAAACAGCATTAGTCCGTTAGAAAAAAAAAAAAAAAAAAAAAAAACGAAGGACAACATTCACCCTGTGAAGGAACTCACACTCGACATCATGTATAAACTGGTAAGAAACTTGGTTTTATTATGGTAATTTTACTACTTTTGACAAATGCTTAGTTATAGATGAATAATATTTTTACTACCAGAATATAATGAAACAAAATAACGGCGTGCTAGATTTCAATTATGTTTGCAATAAAATGTCAACGTTGACAATTTGAACTTTAATAATAAGTAGGAGTGAGGGCTTCGCTAAGCGTTCTCGAGATGGCGCTATAAAAAATGGTTATAAAAGTGTTTGTGTCAAATACCGTTTTCACGAAAAACGTAATAAGTATATCATATATAGAAATATAGAAATGAGACTTATGTTATTTTTTTCCTAATATATATAGAAATATAGAAATGAGACTTATGTTATTTTTTTCCTATCCACATCATTAGAGATACTGAATATAGAAATGTGCCTTATGTTTTTTTTTTCTATCCACATCATTAGAGAAGTAGCCTAGTAGATAAATTTACAAAAACTGCTCTGCCAAGCACAAAAAACGTCTTAAAGAAAACCGAGTGGATTCAACGTACTGAGGGCATATTTAGCGCACCTTGGTACATAAGAAATGACGACCTCCATCGTGACCTAAAAGTAGATCTCGTTGCCACGATCATAACAAAGATTTCAGCATCATGTGAACGTCGCGGCGGCCAGTTAATCTCGATAACACAGACATAGTGAAAAAACTGCATGAAAATTTTGTTACCTTGTAATTGAATAATTATGAATAAAAATGTTGATCTGTTTTCCATTTTAAAACCAACTACAAAATTTTAAAACATTTTCGGATCGCACGCATTCCTATAAGCATTTTTTGAATTTTTATATCTTTATTTCAGTTGTCTATCTTTGCCCTGCTGGCTATCGCTTTTGCCACGCCTGTTCCCGAACCTGAAGCAAAACCCGGAGCTATTGTACCTACTTGCATCTGGGCTGCCAGCCTACGCTCCAGCTGTGTATAGCCAGCCCATAGGCCTATACCCAGCTACCAGACTCACCTACAGCGCCCCAGTAGTCACACACCCAGGATACCCAGCTGCGGTCGCGTACAACAAAGTCTACGACATCTGAAGAACTTCAGCATAGGACGATTGAAGATTTATTACTGTCATGAGGAAATAATCAATAAATCATCTCTCTGTTGAATTGTTATTAATTTCTTGTCAACCGTTTCTTACACAATACACATACGGATCACATAGAACATATTCACCCCTAAACTTTAAAGTTAAACGAAAGGATGCTATTTTTATGAGTAGAACTCGGGCAAGCTTGCAGATTCACAATTTGACCCGGAAAGACTGTGTTTGTCAAGATTACTGGACATTATATATATTTCTTTTTATACTGTATAGGTCTAGCGTTTGACCACTATCTCACTTGATGGCCAGTGACGATGTGGTCGAAGATGTTATCACGCTAGATCTAGAATGCTCACTGGCTCTCAAAGACTGCTGCCTGAACACACTATGTGTTTGGTGACAGTTTTACAAACTTGAGGGTGGTAGCTAGCCAGGCGGGTATTCGAAAGTACCCTACCACCATGCTGGGATTTGTTACCTTCGTCGGAAGCTCAAGCTGTAGTTGGGGATCGAACCAGTGTCCGTCTGTTTGACAGGCGACGCTCCCCCGCTGAGCTATCATCACTTCAGAACACTTATTATTTTGATCGTTTCAAACGTTCAATTATTTTGTTTAAAATATGAACATATATGTATCTACAAGATGAATAACAAGCTTATATGCGCTGGCGGGCCAAATTTGGCGGAATATTATCAAAAGTCCATCCAAAGAATCATGCTTTGTAGAGGAAAGCATTGCGTGATAATGGAGCTATTACAGCTAGCTAGCTAGCACAATACATACATAGGTATATGTTTATACATATAATTGTACTACTGTACCTGTGTATGTCACTGATTTCCTCCTATACAGCTGGACCGATTTGAATTAATTTTTTGTATGCGTTTAGGTGGCGCCCTGGGTGGTTCAGATTCACAAATCAACCAGGCAGAGGCGCTGCAGTCGGTAAAAAATTTTTTGACCGTGCCAAGCCGGGGCGGATCGCTAGTGCTATATTATATTATTCAAGGATTACAGTACGTGTCGGATAACTAGGTTCAGCATTTTGTCACTTAAAAAACTTAGTTTATAATGTGTTTTACCATTCTAATGCCAGGACGGCCTTTCTATCGTTAATCTGCTAATATATCAATAATATCTATCGATAATAGCCTGAAGGCTAAGAGTGTAGACTGTTCATCAAATCCAAAGCACGGCGATAGGGTATGATTCAATACTCGTCTAGGTAGCTACCATCATTAAGTTTAAAAAACTGTCACTCATTACACATCGTGTTCATACAGCTGTTCTTAAGTACAAGTTCACATTTAAGATCTGACACAGTTCCAACTTTGACCGCTTGCATCATCACTGGCCATCAAGTGTGGAACTGGTCAAGCACCAAACCTATACCTACACACAAAAATACGTGTAAGTTTACTTATAATAAATCTATAAAAATCACTACATTGTCTGTATATAGCTTTCATGTCCGTGTGTCGCTGTGGGTCAGTGCTGAAAACCAGCGCCGTGGTACTTATAAACATTATTATAAATTTATTTTATTTATAAACATTTATTAACTCACGGCATAATGCTGAGCTCTGACCTTTTCTGGCAGTACTGCATATTATGACAGCAGTCCGACATGCACACTGATTTGTTTTTGTGCTACTGTTATGTAAGTATAATTTATATATTCAATCATATTAACCATCCTGTTCGTTTTTTATGTTGTTGTGTGCGGTTCGGACTTGAATAAATGATTTTTCATTTCATTTCATTTCTGTAACAGGTAACAAATAATAAGCATACAGTACAATAATACATAATAATATATAATAAAGTAACAAGCATCAAACCCGAAAACATACAAAAACACTTCAATTATCCACGTTTACGGATTATTTTGTATTGTACGTTAATGGTGTTCAATAAATTAATTTTCTTTGATTGATTGGTTTAATTTCAACTAGCAATAAAATCAATTTTCGATAAATATAGCACCGGTAAAGACGTCATCAACGTCGCTATTACCGCGCTAATTTAGGAGCGCTTTGACATAACAATACCAAAATTCTACATCGACTGTACACTCGCAGTATGAAAAGGTCGCCACCTTAAAGTCGAGTTTTGCTTGTACGAGTGCGAGAAAAAAACTGCTGCAGAACTTTTAATAAATGTTAAGTTCTGTTAGGTCTACTCCCGGACATGGTATTTTTTTGGTAGAACTTCTTACCTTATTGTCAAATAATTTAACATAATTTTCTGTGAAACATTATTTTCAGTTACTTAGTTTGAAAAGGTCATGTGCTCGCGGAACATTAAACGAATCAATTTGAAAACGAGCGAACCTTTTCAAACCGCGACTGTACAAATAAGTCTAGCACGAGCCCTTATAAATAAACTGTGTAAAGGTGTAATAAATAACAACCCTTTTGATGTAATAATTACTTGTTTACAGCCCAGTTTGGTCCCAGACATGCCGTTTTAATAGTGCTAACATTCATTAAGCTCTTTTGTCCACTTCTTATGTCGGCGAGATAATGGGGATAACAAACTGTGTAGGTGAACGGCATTTATTCGACACAATGCTTGGAATTGACCCATGGGTAAAAGCGAATGAGAGAGTTTTAATTAAGGAAAAGTTTCTTAATATATTCGATGTTACAACATTTTTAACCAACTTCCCAAAAAGAAGGAAATCATAAATTTGATTGTAGTTGTTAGTCCCTAGCTCAGAAAATCATTAGCAGTAGAACGGATTTGAAAAAAATTATGTAATTAAAAAACTCAACTAACCGACTCCCACAACATACACGCGAAACATTTTCTCTAAAAAAATTGGTCCTAATTCTGTTAATCACTCAAACTAGCTAAAATTCATTATAATTCATCAATATGAAACAGCTCGTATTATATTTACGCAATATTTCATTATTGCGTTACATACAGACAAAAAAATATTTTTATAACATTTTCAGTGACCTTGGCTACTCACGGGATCAATTGTTATTGTGTATGTTCACTGATGTCTTCAACCGCAACTATAATATCGTCGAGGTAAGAGTAGCAGTTTTCAGTTATTGGAGTGGAACTCAAAAACAGGTTGTCCGATTTTGATGAAATTTAAATGGAACCACCTCGAAAGTGTAATTCATCAAACAAAAAAAGAACCATTTAAATCGGTTCATAAATGATGAAAATATCCGCGAACACACAAAAAAAACATACATACGGTCGAATTGAGTAACCTTCTTCCCTTTTTGAAGTCGGTTAAAAAACATACAGTTGAATTGAGAAATTATTATGAAACCGGTTAAAAATAAGTTTTCATTCTTCATTCACTCCATGTAGATTAATCCAATGGATATACTCGTATAAAATCCGTTGAGTGCGACGGTCCCTAGACAACGGTTTCCGCTTACTATCAGAAGGTCTGTATCCTAGTACTACCTATTGCATGAGAATCTATAGTTCAAACTTGCACTTTTTAAAAGCCATTAATGTTATTAATCATGATCATCATTTCAGCTATAGGAGGTCCACTGCTGGACATATGCCTTCCCCATTGATCTCCACAAGGACTGGTTGGAAGCGGTCCACACAGAGCCCTTACCTGCGGTCTTAGTCATTTCGTCTGTCCAGCTTGTCGGTGGCCGTGTTATATGCTGCGCTTTCATTTGATAATTATCATTAGTAGTACACACTGTTTAAAAGATCTTCGTTATCATGCGTTGCGGTATTTCCGAGGATTATTTATACCTATTTAACGATTAATGTTCTCATTAATCTAATCTCTGTAATAAATAAATGAAATGAAATATTTTTTTATAAGAATTGTAGGTCATTAGTTGTGCTAAGATGTTATAGCTTAGTAAATATATCCATCAAAATTCTGACTTAGCAGGCGTATAAATTCTTAATATTATTAAACAATTTTTTTTTTTACATATAGGTGTATGATAATAATATTACGTCTATGTTCCAGTAGGTTAAGAAATATAATTCAATTTGCTAATCATATTTTATGTCAAGTTAATAATAATATAATAATACTATAATACAGCATTGAAACTACTTTTCATTAAGGTAATCATTAACAGAATAATAACATTTATCCAAAAGAAAGTTAAATATTCTTATTTTAAATAGATTAAAATGAGACTCTTTAAACCTATCAGGTAATTTGTTATATATTCTTATTGCCATGCAGTTTGCGTTTTGACTACTAAGTTGAAGTCTCTGTGGGGGAACATATAATTTGTTAGGATTCCTACAGCTTCTATGAATTAAATCTTTATGTTTTTTTATTAATCTGGATGTTTCTTGACAAATAGGCATATTTCATTTATATAAAGTGAAGGGAATAGTAGAATTTTAATTTTTTTATAAAGTGGTTTACAACTGTCTATGAAGCCTGCTTGTGAAAGTGACGGTACGCATTTTTTTTTAACAAGAAACATCCTTTCCACGTGAACTGAAAATCCCCACAGGATCACCCCATACCTAAGGATAGATGATACGTATCAATGATAGGCTGATAGAGCAGCTTCCAGTGTTGCTATTTGTCGTAGTCGATACAGAACATAAACAAATCTATCTAGTTTTCTACATAAATTTCATACATGTGCTTTCCAATTGCAGAATTTGTCTATTGTAACGCCAAGAAAGACTGTATCGTTGACTCTCTCTACGATATTTGCTCCGTGTGAAATCTCAATATTTGTAGGTGTGCTGTTTGTATGTTTAGAATTCAATTAATTTTGTCTTATTAATGTTTACTGATAAGTTGTTATAATTAGGCTTAATTATAACAAAATTAATAATAACTAATTTAATAATTTACTCAAAGCCTAATTAGCAGCTTTCTCAAAAGTTGATTTGTCGTTACATTTAACTATAATTGTAGTATCATCTGCAAACAACAAGCATGGGTGCTTTATGGCTTAGGGTAAGTCGTTTATGTAGATGATAAACAGTAGTGGCCTCGGAACGCTTCCTTGTGGCTTAAAATAAAAGTAGTGTAAAATTAGAATACCGCATACAAACCTTATTTAGGTACTAGATTGGGACAACATGTTTGCTTAAATTAACTAAACTCCCACCATTTTCCTAACAAAGGTTTTGTATTAAAACAAAAAGGTAATGAGCTAATCAACTATGTATATTACAATCAAAGGTGAATCGGGTCCGTTGTCCATTATTCAGTTTTCACATTCATTTGACGTAATAAGCGGAGTAGCCATAAGGGTAGGCAGCAGCAGCGGCGTACGGGTAGGCAGCACCAGCATAAGGATATCCAGAATACGCGAAGGGGACACCGGGTACGGCGGAGACCACGCCGGGGGCAGCGTAGGTTAGGACATCAGGCTTGGGGCTGGCGAAAGCCACTGCCAGCAGGGCGAAGAGGACAAACTGTAAAAAAAGATGATATTAGTATATGTTTTTTATGACCAGTTTTATTAGTAATATCGTTAGCGTAATTCGTGTGTAAGTAGTACTAATTGAAAATAAATAAATATCTAATCAATGGCACTAATTCCGTTAATCACTCGAATTACCTTAAATTCACTAAAACTCTTCAAAATGAAATGCTTCATTTTGAAGAGTTTTAGTGAATTTAAGGTATTATTTTTACGCTAAATTTCATACTCTTATAGCTCTATTCAACGCTATCTCTAATGTTAGACGCGTTTTATTTATTTGATGGCCAATTGCGACTAGTATTAGTCGGCACCAAATATGTAGCGACTTATTTTACCTCAAATTACCCGCAATTTTATTAAAAACATCTAATTTTAGTGTTGTGTTATGTGTCATACTGATTTGGACTTCAGCGTAACCACATAAGAAATTATCTTATTTTCCAGAATTTTAGTATAGTTTAGTTGAACAAGATATTGACTACCATCAAATGTTAATTCAATTTTAGAATATTAGATCTAAATCGCAGTTCTGATGTTTGTTTTATATTGTTGTTGTAAGTTGATGGTAAATAAACATCTTTTACTTAAAAGAAAAATCAAGTGAACATTTTATGAAATCAATCTGAATCCAAAACTTTTAAAATATATGTTATACAATCGGTCTATCTATGATGGATTTTTTTTTATTAAAAAATACAAATAAGAGCAGATTTGATAAACTCTTTTTTTAATATATTCAATTAAAACAGGGTTTTCAAAGAATGTTCTTTATCATTTTTTTATTGTAATCCATATTAATCCTACTAATATTATAAACGCGAAAGTTTGTATGGATTTGTTACTCTTTCACGCTCAAACGGCTGGACGGATTTGATAAAATTTGATAGAAACTTCAGGTCCCGGACATAGGCTACTTTTCATCATCATCAATCATCATCTCGTTGGTCAAACCGCGGGGCGCAGCTAGTATTTATATGCCTGTAATTATTTGAATTTATGCTGAGCATAGCGCTTTGATAGTTATGTGATGTTGTAGTATTATTTCACGAGTTAGCAAGGTTGATGAAAGTCATTTCAGGGCTATTTTTTTAATCCATAGAAGGCAAGGCCTAAGCATATTGGTCTAAATTTTTAACCACTACCGACATGGTAATTGTGTGAAATTGAGTGTTTTGCAAATACATTCGATCGCATATTAGTTCACACTACCTTATCTAATATTATATTATAATTTGTAGAGACATTAACATTTGTCACAAAAAGGTAACGTAATTTAATTTATTTCAAGTTTCATTTCAAATAGGTATAGAAAAGTACTTACCACATTAGCAAACATGTTGTAGTTAGTACTTGAAGCTATGTTCTCAAGTGATAATCGTTGTGACAATGTACCCGCTTATATACTTCGAGAGTTGATACCAACCACGCCTAAATTGTCACAGCAAAAAATGGTCCTTGATCTTCAAATTAGTACTTCTAGTTGTACCGACGCACTTAGTTTTTTATTTGTTTTAGGGGCCAATTAGCTTGGAGATAGGTTCCATAACTAAATCGGTTTGGCTAGCGGTCATAGTTCTAAAGTTATCTCTTGGACCTGACATATTACTGACCATTTTAGGTTTATTATGAATGTATTATTAATTATAGTTAATATAATATAATTATATTATTATTAATTGTAATTCACGGAAATTACTCACGTTATGAGTCATAGGGTTCCGACTAGAGTTTCAACCACATTCGGTGGTCTTTTTCAAGGAGAATACGGGGCGCACGCGGACGCGGTCGCGGTTTTGCCTAGTTAATAACAAAATTTTAGGTTTATATTCATCATCATCATCTCAGCCATAGGACGTCCACTGCTGGACATAGGCTTCCCCCATTGATTTCCACAAGGACCGGTGGGAAGCGGCCCGCATCCAGCCCTTGCCTGCGATCTTAGTCAGGTCGTCTGTCCAACTGGTCGGTGGCCGTCCTATGCTGCGCTTGCCAGTCCGTGGTCTCCATTCGAGAACCTTTCGGCCCCAGCGGCCATCGGTTCTTCGAACTATATGCCCTGCGCACTGCCACTTCAACTTGCTAATCCGCTGGGCTATATCGGTGACTTTCTTTCTTCTACGGATCTCCTCATTTCTTATTCGATCACGTAGAGAAGCCCCGAGCATAGCCCTCTCAGAGTATAGTCATGCCCATAGTCAGAGACCACGTTTCAGTTCCGTAAGTCATCACTGGTAACACACATTGTTCGAAGACCCTCGTTTTCAGGCATAGCGGTATTTTGGACGAGAAGATGTCTCGGAGCTTTCCGAACGCTGCCCAGCCGAGTTGGATTCGACGATTGGCCTCTTTCTCAAAGTTGGACTTACCTAATTGGACTGTATGTCCTAGGTAGACGTAATGGTCAATAACTTTGAGAGTCGAGTTCCCAATTGATATGGGGGCGGGCGCAACATGGGCATTTGACATAATTTTCGTCTTTTCCATGTTCATTTTAAGGCCCACCCTTAGGGAAACTCTGTTGAGGCCTTCGAGCATCGTGCTCGAGCGTCGTTTCGTCTTCCATCGATTCTGCCATGACCACAATATCGTCGGCAAACCTAAAGTTTATATTAATCTAATGTTATTATTGATATTAATGACTAAATTTGCATTATTATTATTATTTGTACATTGCATTAATTGAATAAATCCATAAATTAACAAATTACAACAAAATATCATCAAAAGTGTATACGTATACAGGTACTTAAGCTGCTTAAAAATATTTAACCACGTAGTTATAAATTGTACTAACCGACTTCACCTACTAATTCGTGAAACAACGTTATCTAGAAAAATTGAGAACATCAGCAATATAGTCGAAGTGAATAAATACGCACTAATAACGATAAGTCAAAAACTGGTAAAATCTTAATCAAATATAATTGGGACATAAATAACTTCAGCTTTCATGGAGACAATAATAATCAAAATCCGTAGAAGAACGTAAGACATAGAGCCCAGTGAATTAGCAAGTTGAAGTGGCAATGCGTAGGGTACATAGCTTGAAGAAGCAATGGCCAGTGGGGTGGAAAGGTTCTCGGCCACCGACAAGGTGGACAGACGACCTGACTAAGATCGCAGGTAAGGGCTGGATGCGTGCCGCTTCCATCCGGTCTTTGTGTAAATCAACGGAACTTTCCCCTATGTGCAGCAGTGGGCATCCTATGGCTGAGATGATGATGATAAATAAAAATCGGCTCACGAAGAGAAATAGTTTATAGGTAAAAGTTATTAAAATATATATAGTCGCATTGAGAATGTTCACCGTTTTTATAAGTCGATTGAAAAGCCGACTTCTTAAAGTGAGAAAGTTTTCAACATCTTTATAATAAAGATTAATACTCAACTGGCTTTGAAGATTTTTTTGAGGAAAATTACATCCAAAGCTATCGGATACATTTCTACGAATTCTATATTCCATCAATCACGTTTGATCAGACCAGACATACGACAATTCCCCATGTGTGTATGGTAATTTCATAATAATGATTACCAAGAAGTAGAAACGTCGCCCAAGTCTGTGTTTTACGATGAGTACAGTTCTGCAGTTTTCAAGTAGCACAATAGTATTTGTTATTTGAAGACTAGGTCATCCCTTAACATCGGGTTACAGTATACCAACGACAGCCGCAGTGATATCACGAAAAAGCGTTATCATTTTCTATTACAGTTACTGTCCTGAAATCTGAATAGTAGTTTATGAAACTGTATCATAATATGAGTTCTTAAAACTTCAAAAAACGACAGAATTACACGAGTGTTTCAAGACCAAATTATGTGCAGTTTCATACACTACTTTATCTAATCTCATAAAATAAATAATGAAATTTACGTTAATTAAACAGCATATGTTTGAATTTATTTGTACACATTCAGCGCTTACATCTAATTGCTGGTCGAACATGCATGTTGCACCGCGTCCACAGACTATTAGGCTATACTGGTTTTTGGGCAGGTCGGGGTTTATCAATTAAATAGTTGCTATGCCTATGCTTGCAGCGTTCGCGCTGCCTGTTTTGTTAATCCCAGGCCTTCCTTACTCATCCCGTGATGGGTAGGGAGGCTACGGTCTTGGGAAGCGCAGGTCGTGATGATCCTCAAGGCATGTCTGGCGATTACCTTCTCGCGGTGCTGCCTGCTTAATGGTCTAATTCCCTCTGAAATATACGTAACTAGACGTCGCGTGTTTTATATCTATGTATGTTTATTTATATCCATGTAGTTATGTATGTCTATTATATTGTGGCCGGGACTGCTTCCAACAGGCTTTGCTCGCCAAGCCGACGAGGAGCGGTCCATCAGACGGTAGGTTACGGTGCTGCAAGGCACTGCAACTGAGGGGGGCAGCGGCGCTGTGTTAGACGGCGCTGCAGCTGAGGAGGCGCTGCGGCGCGAGTGATTCAGTTCATCAACTGCTGTGGCGCCGATGGAGCCGCCGTCGGAGGATGGCGGCCGGAGCGGCTGGCGATGGGGATGCTCCATCTGGCCCATTTCAGGGGACCACGAGCGTCGGATATGGGAAGTCTGGCGTTCATTGCACTGTGTGGTCCCTGGGGTGGTGCGGGCGTGCCCTTGGTCCAGGCGCGGTCTCGAGGGGAGGGTTATCCTCCCCCTGGAAGGGTCCGGAAACGGACGGCCATGGTATTGCTACCGCCACCCCGCTCTCCCTCCGTTATAGCGGCAGGACGGACACCGTGGGTTTTAGTCGGTAGTGGACCCTGGCTGCTGTGGGTGCAGTTATGGTTGGGGGTCACCAGGCCCCCCAGGGAATGGTGGATCGCGGGGATGCGATGCTCGAGCAAGCCCGTCACAACACAACACATTTTTCCTACGTAACAAAAAAACGGCTATACTGGTTTGCGGGGGCGAGATGGTAAGTACTAACACGACCCCATCTCTCCCCGACAAGCTTCGTCTGCTTAACGGGGTGGTTAAGTAGTAGTAAACGCTTAAGGGGCTAGGGCCCCTATTGACTAAACCACCAATATATTTGCCGAGTAAGGGTTGATCCATTAAACTTCTATAAAACAGAATCTGACATATCCCGTCTATCCTCCCCTGGGCAGGCGGTCGAATGCGTAAATGCATTCCATTCCGTTAAAAAAAGGCTATACTTGTTTAAGTTCGTAAGGTTGTTCGATTTCCATACAAACGTATTTTTTCATTTGTGTGAAAAAAGAGAGTATATTTTCACATTGGTTAAACTGTGGTTGGTTTTGATATTGGTACAGAAAAAATAACACCGAATTTACACCAATGAATTGTAAATTCGGTGTTATATTTTTTCTATTGTTCTACTATTTTCTTCGATATAATGTGATTTGCCGCAAAGAAACGCCAAATATGTAGAAAATTATGAACTGCAAAATCCGTTTTAGCCACGTGGTAAATAAAAACGGTGAAGACGGTGATTATGAAAATAAGCATATTTATAAATCCTGGATATAATCTATCTGTGTTCCAAATTTCATCCAAATCCATTCTGTAGTTTTTGGGTAAAAGGATAATAAACATACATCAATACTCACAATTACATATATTATATGATTATAAAACTACAGCATTCACAATAGCATTTAAGCAATCCACTAGCTGTTGCCGGCCTATAGAAAGCTCAAATGTTCCAAATATTATATATATCATTTAAAAGTTGATGTGTTCCTTATTAAATCGTTATTAATTCACCTTTAGGTTTTTCAAAAATGCGATATATATTTGAATAAATTTTTCTCTATATTTTCTCTATCTTTTATCAAAACCTAGTGTGAGGACCACAGGTATTGAATGATCTCGGCTTATCTCTGTTAGCGTTTGATATCACTTTGCTATCAAATTCATGTTTTTAGTGTTATGTCTGCCATTTTTTGTTTGGCCTTTAGCGCTAGAAATATATAGTAAAATAATCACTTATACTACCTCTTATCCAGATAAATATACGCTACATCTATAGAGTGCAGCTAGTACTTGATAAATTAGTGAACTTCAAACCCTGAACACAGGTAACTTTATAAAAAAAACAACTACTTAATGCATTAATGAACTTTATTTTTCGAAGGCAAATCGGAGTCCGTTATCTATAATCCAGGTTTCATCTTCACTTGACGTAATAAGCGGAGTAGCCGTAAGGGTAGGCAGCAGCGGCGTACGGGTAGGCAGCACCAGCATAAGGATATCCAGAATACGCGAAGGGGACTCCGGGCACGGCGGAGACCACGCCGGGGGCAGCGTAGGTTAGGACATCAGGCTTGGGGCTGGCGAAAGCCACGGCCAGCAGGGCGAAGAAGGCAACCTATAAAATAGCAGAATAATTAATATATTTAATTACCAAGTTTTAATTTTTACCGCTATATGAAATCAGAAACTGTCACACAATCCATGTTGCCATTTTCCATTTTCCGCCAGCGAACGTTTGTATTTCATGTTTTAAGGCAGCTATTTTAAGGACAATATAGTTATTATCCCACTAATATTATAAAAGTGAAAGTTTGGATGGATGGATGGATGTTTGTTACTCAATCACGCCTGAATAGATGAACGGGCTGAACGAATCTGGTTGAAATTTTAAAGATAGATTATCGTCAGGAATAGCACATAGGCTACTTTTTATCCCGGTAAAATGTATGATTCCCGTGGAATCATTTATGTAGCTTGAAAACCGTAATCCACGCGGGTGAAACCGCGGTGCGCTACTAGTATTTTATAATTATATTTATTAAAATGCAAATATACCGACCGCTCTCTCTTTACATAAAGACTTGGGCAAGCGTTTAGTAGAAGTATATCTGGTACCCAGAGTGCTTGCATTTATTCTGCACAAATTTGCACAAAATCTACAGTATTAAAAAATGGGTAATTTTTAATACTATAGATTGGCTATAGAAGTAGCTTGAGATGAGGCGATAATAGATCTTAATAAGGCTACAATTAGAACATCGTCTTCCACTTTTCTATGAAACCGTTAATATAAGAGAACTATACCTACTCCTCAAGAAAAATTAACCTCTAACCAATAAAAAACGTATCGTCGTAACCTTTACGGATGAAAAAATTGAAGCCACAAATGGTCGGAGAAAAGTCTGACAAACAAGCCCTAATTTAGTAACATTCCGTAATAAGCCCTTTTGTGCTCGCTTATTATCTCTTGAAAAGGTCCATGGAGTGATACATCCAATGTTATATCAAGGGCGACGACATCAGATTGCGTGGTGACAAACATTCCACCAATATAATCTATTTTAATCGTATTTTTGTCTGATGTTACGTTAATCTTTCCTTTTATGTATCATATTTAAGAAAATTGGAGTTCGCAATACGTCTTAAAAAGATTAAAGAAAAACATTAGGTATATGTTTTCAAATCATAACACGGCTACGGTATTACATTACAAGTTTTCAACGCTGGATCAAACATTAGAAATGGGCCAGTGCTGCATAGCAACGCCCGAATGCCTTCGACATACACTTATAACTATATTCCCTCGAGGTTTAACAAGGATTTAAAATTAAACAGTTATTTTTAACTATCTTTAGTTATGTAAAAAATGATCATCCCTTAAGTAGCGGTAGTAGTACATTTTATGATTTTTTAAACTATATTTCATTACTATGTTTTCCCCGTAGTAAAGAAATAGGTAGTCTGATTTCTTAATATTGTATCACTAGGCCATTTAAATATCCTTCAACTGTCAAATGCATCGGGTGATGCATTTGAAGCTGAACTAGTTTTCGATGCTTATTTTCTTTAAAGTATAAAATATCAAAATTAATAATTACAAATATTCAAAACTGTACTTACCACCTTAGCGAACATGTTGTATTTAGTACTTGAAGTTTTCTCAAGTGATAATCTGAGTGACAATGTCCAGGTTTATATACATGGAGAGTCGATACCAACCACGCCTAAATAAGTCGCCATGTAACAACAAAAAGTGTCCTTGATCTTCAAATGGCGTACTCGATGCGACACTAGCATTATTATATTAATGAGTGATCTATATCCGTGTTCAGGACCCGTCCTTTGCGTCGGTGAACATAACGATTACAATCAGAGGAAGAATTATAGAGTAGAAACACCTACTGCGAAAACGCCAACAGATGGTTGTATTCTGTTATCTGGATACCATCATCAGATCAGAAATATTGCTACTGTGTGGCATCTACATTTTGATCCGAATTCTGAAAATTTCGGTAATAAACGATAATTGTCTAAATGATGGTTGCCGTGGCTCATTGGTCAGTGACATGACTGGTCTTCTGGGATTCATGGACTTCTGGGTCTCCGGGACCCTGGTTTCAAATTACCGCAAGGGTAAACATTCTTGTTTTCTTGTCTTTGACTTATTCCGTATATTATGACAAAAAATCTTTAAATTATTTAAGATCACAATAAAAAACATAACCGGCTTCTTTTATCAGATACCTAAATAGAATCAAAGTTCGGCAGCTGACATTTTATGTACATAATTAGGAGAACTTTTATTCTGCATTGAAACGTCGTATATAATATGTATTAATTATTTTTCCATAGGACGGCCACCGACAAGATGGGCAGCACATTCTATGGCTGAGATGATGATGATGAAATATTTATTTGCTACTCCTCCTTTAGAGTTTAATTTTACTTTTGTTCTGATTATTATTAACGGTGATATGTAAATCAGTTTTATTTCTTTGCGTTTACCACAAAGTTTTAGACTGTTTATATCTTGGATCATATTATAATCTAAGGAACAAAGAGCGCACTTAAGCACTACATAGAACCAATATAATAATGTATGTCAAGAATATGTGAGAAGCAATCACATTTATTTATTCACTAGTAGCGCCCCGCGGTTTCACCCGCGTGGATTACGGTTTACCCGCTTAAACTACCTCCATAAGAATTTCATCGAAATCGGTGTAGCCGTTTGAGCGTGAAGAAGTAACAAACATACACACATACACACAGACTTTCGCATTTATAATATTAATAGGAGTAGGTAAAAAATTATAAAGAATAGTTTCCTCCAAATATTCACCCTCTCTATGAGGCTTCCCCACAGCTCCTACGCTGGCTATTGTGAGTTGGTGGATAGGCTAGAGGCCAGCCTGATGTCGGTGCTTTGTAAGGCCCATAGGCCAAGACAATAACCGGGGCTTATGGTTATACATACTCTCCGAAGCAGAAGCGCTCAGAAGCGCTGTCTGTTGAAAATACCACTAACGATCATTCAAGATATAATTGAACAGTAAGTTCCTCTACATGGTTGATCAATTAAAGACTCACAGGGAAAGTCGACTAATTTCGGTTAATATACGAAACAGATTTAACTATTTCCCTATTCACACACTTGCTTTATAAAGCAAGAGCGACGGGGAAGTCAATAAGGGTCAACTTAGAAAGTTTATTTAATCAGGCGTTACTTTGCGGAAATTCATAATATCAAATATATTTTTGAAAGAAAGAAGAAAGAAAGAAAAGAAAATATATTTATTGTACACAACAGAACATATAGTTGGAAGAAAACTTTTTTATATAATTATAATACACATGTTATATATAGATTATAAACAATGAAAAAGTATTGTTGTGTACAAAAGGAGCAAGTTCAGCATAATGCTGAGAAGACTAGCCTCCCAGCGCTGGTTTTCAACCTGCTCCTTTCTCACATTAGAATTTATATTATTTTAATGTAGGTAGTGCACAAGCACTTTATTAACTGTACAATATTATATTATATAACGACTATAACGATTTACATCATAACAGTCATTCCATTTTAAATGTTATATATATTAAATAGGCACGATTTATAATATAAACATACAAAATAAAAAAATATAAAATTAAGTAATATGGCTTAAGTTACAAAATGAAATGTTTAGCTTCTTTTTAATAAACAATGAACTAGTGAAGCATGACAAAAACTAATTTTCTGGATACTAATAAGTAACTCATATGACATTAATTTATAGAAAAAATAAAAAATTAAAATTATAGAATTTACTGTTAAATAACACGGATAGGTAATCTGAGTTAAAAATAAATCTTATACATTATATCAAAAGTTTATACGGATTATGGCTGAATGTCTTGTTCACATTTTATGCGAAATACTTTGTCTCCTTGACTTTTTCTTAATAATATTTGGCCATTTTTGGTCCACAGGTATTTCCAGTTTAAACGTTTCTTCTCCAGCTTAACTTTATAAAACAGTTGTTTATTGTAACGGGTTAGCCTTTCATTGATGTATATACGGTTCTGGGGAGCCTTTTGTTGTTGTAGTTCTAAGTCAAATGAACTCAAGGGATGTGCACGAGCAGCTGTCAACAAGCGATTACATACATCACGCCTCGCACAGCGCACTACCACGGGGCGAGGTACCCCTGAGCGTGGAGTCTCCGGAAGCGTCGCATTGACTCCATCCTCTTCGCTGTTATGAACAGCCAACGCTCCGACTCGATAGACATCCAAAACTTCATTACTATCTAATGATACCTTCAGTTTATCGGCCACTTTGTGGATGATTTGGCGTAGGTTTTCACCAGTAACCTCTGGAACTCCCACTAGCTCGATATCGGATAGCAAATATTGTTGATCCCTTTCATTTGAGTCACTCTTAAGCTGACCAATAGTCGCCTCAAGTCTTTCAACATGCTCGCTATTATTTCCTGCCGTCTCAAGAGCACTCAGTCTTTGTTCCACTTCCTCTGTACGCTGAGACAACGCCTTAAAACTATTTTGACAGACTACAACCTCTGCGTGGACAACATTTAAATCATTGCGTATACTCCTTAATTCATCTCGAAATTCGTGTATGTCGGTCCTAAGACTTTTAACAATGTCTCCAAAATGTTTCATCTCTTTGACAATCGCTCGTAAAGTTGCATCAGTTACATTAGGATTTTTAAATGATTGGTCCTCATAGGGTCCCACTGCATCACCAAACTCGTCAGAGCCCGTAGATGTCGATGTAGTTAATACAACGTTATTCTGCTGTGGCAGGGCACATGACGGACATTGCCAGTGTTCAGAGTTAGTAGACTTCGAGTTAGATATGATGCATTGTTTATGATACATATCACTACAGGTGGTACAGGTCAAGCCACCAGTCGCTGACAAAAATTTTCCACAGGTGCCGCACTGTTTCATTATGGCTGTACTTTATTAATTAGGAACTATCAATTTTAATACAAAAAATCAGAAATGAGGGTACTTTCACAATACGACAAATCGTTGGGACAATAATCTCTCGCAAATTCACTGTTCGCGTACGAATTTAGCATAGAAAACACTTGTACGTGATTATTGTCGTTATTAGTTTATAAAGTCACATTCAAATCGCACCAATGAACGCGCTATTTTATATATCGTTAAAATAAACTCAATAAACAATGTTAACACATGCACTACCCACACCTTTACTCCTAATTCTCTTTTTAACTAAACTACTTTTTTATTAAAATCTGTAAAAACCGTTCGCCGTTGGAGTATGTAACTCCAACATTAATTTCTTTTGTATTTTTATTGTGATTGTTGTTATTTTATACCAGTATAATAACAATATCTTAAATCATGTGGTTTAATCATATTTTTGTTCGCATGGGTGAAAAAACTTAAAACTAACTAAATAATATGTTAGCAATATTAAAAATAAAAATAATAAAGTGAAAATATTATTAAATAATGATGTAAAAAATAAATAAAACTATATATGTTAATAAATATATGAGAAATAATTAAAACACAATACAGTTTAAAAGGATATATCACAATATAATATCAATAGAAGAAACATAAAAATCGAAATACTAAACTAAATCACACATTTTTGTACACTAAATCAAATTAACATTGATATCATCAATAAAATCCGCCGTATCCGTAGCTGCTGTAGGGAGACGCTCCATAAGTTCCGTAGGATCCATATCCTACGGAAGGGTTGGAGTATCCTGAGTAGCCATAGTATCCTGGGTAACCAGCTGGGTATCCATTGTATCCATAGCCGGTGTAGCCCAGTTGAGGCCTGGCTAAGGCAACGGCGATGAAGGCGAAAACGAATACCTGCAACAAATAATTATTTGGTCAACCCCAATTCCATTCGAGCGTGTAAAACGCTATTATGGCTGACTGGCCGGTTGGCGCAGTTGGTAGCACTCTGCCTTCTGAGCGCTGGTCCCGGGTTCAATACCCGGACAGGTCAAACATTTGTGTGCATGAACATGTCTGTTTGACCTGTGCCTGGTTGTGTCCATGTATATAAGTATATACCAGTCATCAGGTTACCATAGTACAGGCACTGCCTAGTTTGGGACCTGAAGCCCTTGTGTGAATGTTGAGACACCCCCCCTTTTTATGACCCCGACCTTACGTTGTGTATATTTTTTATTAATACTATAATTATATTATATATTGCCTTTCATAATAATCTATAAGAGTATGTATAATTATATGCGTGATGAGACCCTATTTATTTATTGACCCAAATAGTTTATAATAATATATAACGAACTTCTCAGACCTTGTTATCTAGTGTAACACCTAAAATATCGCGAAGTCTAACCTAACAATTTACGCGTTCTTTAATCAATTCTAAAACCTAATTAAATGATCAAACTAACTGTCGAAGTTCTAAGATGAATGGAGTTATTTTTTTTTATAATTACGTAGTAGAAATTATAGTATTGCTGTGATCGTCGATTACAATGATTAATTAAATTTTCCTATATCAATTATTTAATATTACGTTTGACGTGCTGAAATAAAAGTCACATATGCATTTACATAAGAAACATAACTAATGAAATGACCCTAAAATAATAAGACATAAATACAATAATGTTCAAATTTAGAGTGGCAAAATAAGTGAGCAGATCCTAGGCTGGAACATGTAAGCTGGCAAAACATGCATCTAACCTGAAATCTTCAAGAAAGCACTGCCTCGAAGTATACAGCCCTCCCGGCTGGTTGTTGAAGGGTCCTGTAGGTTGAATTGAAAATTGCTAAACTAATCCTCGATTTTCCTATCGCTAGATAAATTATAAGAACTAACAATGAAATATATATAAATTATGTCAGTTTCTGAATTCGTTAATTTTCATTTAAAGAAGTAGATGATTATAGTTTCAATAATCTTAGAATAAAGCTATATGCTGTTATATAGTCTATTATTGTCAATTGCTTGATCTATTATTAGTAAGTTTATAGTAAATAACCATTGATATAATAATCCTGAAACAGAGTTGTATGTCATGTCGTCGAATATTGTCCGTGTTACTATAACCAACTGCTAAATGTTAATATTATGTTATGTAAAATCGGTATGTTTGGTTTCATAGAATCTTATAGTTTTCCAGACTTACTTATTACTAAGTTTTGGTTATCTTATGCTAATAAGCGGCACCTTACATAAGTTTATCAAACATGGTCAAACTATCATGCAGTCAATGTAGCACTCAGTTAAGGGCGTACAAGGTAGTAGTTATGTGTGTTTTTGTGAAGAAATGGGTTTGGCGTTAAATAAACACATGGTGATTCTAACAAAGCCAGCATTATTGCGATGTGAAGATCCTTTGGTTAAACAACCATATATCAAACCCGGATGGGTGATTTTCCCTCGTTGCGCATCAATTTGCGAGTAAAGATTGGCCTTAGAGGACTTACGAATCTTTAAAGTTGTGTGTGGTATGAATAAAGTGACTTTGCATCGTCGAATACCGATTTATAAAAGGCCAAGATGTGCCCTACTTGATAAAGCAAGTGGTGTCGGGATAGATAATATCTTCATGTATCTAAAGATATACTTTAGAATACAAAGCTCTTTAAATATCATTTCGAGCTATAGCCAAATTATGAATATAATGTTGTGGCTGAATAATCGTCTTATTCTCTTGAGAAGGTCATATTTGTTAGGTCAGCTCTTTCTTTTGTAAATTTTTTAGAGCTAGATCAAATTAATTGATCTTACCAATCGCGTCATTATATCATTTGATATTACAGGAAAAGGAACATGTTCTGAACCATTCGTCAGTACTATCATTTGATATCTCGTACATATAATACTTAATAAATTCATTTGAAATTGATATAAACGTGAAAAAGCCCGATTTCGCACTCACGAGCAGATTCATGAGCGACCTAAGACGACTTTTAGTCACTTCATAAAAATCCAAATGAGAATACATATATAAATAGTGAGTAATCCATCGTGTTATGTTAATGACCTCTCCATCATGTGTTATTTACAAAGATTGTCTCTCTTGATCAGAGGTAGTGTTTTACCTAGTCTCTTATGTAAGGTTTGATTGACAAAAGCATTATTCTGCGGGTTGTACATGCTTAAATTCCAGAAAACAGAAGCTTCCTATGAAACCATCAACTCATACGTTAATAAACGTTGGATTAGAATATTCATTTAGATTCATCAAACTTCTTGCCAAATGGTAACGCATAAGGCCAATATTCAGTAAAGAATTCGAGTCAATGAGTATTGTATTATGTCAGTAATATAATCGTTATCATATATAACAATCTTCCTATGTATTGTATGATATCAATAACTAAATCATCAATATACATAATAATCCTCTTATGTATTGTATTATGTCGCTAGTTAAAACGTCATATATCCTCCTATGTATTGTATTATATCAATAACTAAATCATCAATATATATAATAAGTCCTCCTATGTATCGTATTATGTCGGTAGTTAAAACATCATATATTATCCTATGTATTGTATTATATCAATAACTAAATCATCAATATATATAATAAGTCCTCCTATGTATCGTATTATGTCGGTAGTTAAAACATCATATATTCTCCTATGTATTGTATTATATCAATAACTAAATCATCAATATATATAATAAGTCCTCCTATGTATCGTATTATGTCGGTAGTTAAAACATCATATATTCTCCTATGTATTGTATTATATCAATAACTAAATCATCAATATATATAATAAGTCCTCCTACGTATCGTATTATGTCGGTAGTTAAAACATCATATATTCTCCTATGTATTGGCCAATACAGTATCAACATAATCTCGGTGATAATTAACCTGCTACATAAATTATCATAACACATGAACACATTTAAATTTAAAAGGAGTCAGAAGAAGGTAAGAGAAATAAAATTTAAAGCATTCTTCCATAAAATTTTCCTTTATATAGATTTTAAAATTGATTACTTAGTATTGTATATTTAATACGGCATTTTACCTCCTTCTATTTGAAATTGAGAACTGTTTAAAGATCTTAATAAAACTTATCGGCTCCGTAGTACTATTCAATCGGTATAAAGTAAAATCTAGATGAAATTTAGCATTAAGATTTAATCAATTAAGATTTAACTAAGGCTTTATCTAATAAAATATCATTGAAACATGATTACTAGATTGATTTTAAAAGAAAGATTTACAGAAAATTAGCAAACTCGTAGTAATATTTACAATTAACATGTTATTATTAAATTGATTTTATAGAAAACTCGTAAGAAAGATATTATTTGCCGTTTTGATTATTATTTGCTAGGTTTTAGAAAAGGAAAATCCGTAGGAAGAGTTAAGCACTAAGAATACTTAGCTTTAATATCAGCAACCCCCTTCTCGTAGACTTAACACTGAATTTACATTTACTCAACACTAATTAAGCTAAAGAATTAAATCAAATTTATTAGAATTTAACACTAAACAAACTACAGAACTTACACTGATACAAGACTAACGAATCTATACTCACAACTAAAAGAATTACCCTATACTTGTTAAAGAAAATAAACTTCAAACAAAACAAAATCAAACACTCGTTCAGACTAGGCTATGCGTGTGCGCCTTGAGCTGTCCTCACTCCCGAGTTCCGGATTTAACTAAGTAAGCCGCGCTAAGCGAGCGGAGCCGGAAAGCATCCCCCCGTTCTTTGAATTCTAAGCCCCGCCTTCTTTCTTCTCTTGAGTTTGGTTGATTGGTTACTATGTTAACAAAGATCACACCCCACTCCCAACATGTGCTAAACCGTCCTTGGGTTTTCCCTTGGGGATTTTAGACAATTCATGGAAAGTCATTAGCCGGACCCTTTCTATTTTTTTCCAAGCGGTCGCCTTTCGCAGTACTAAGAAAGGTTCAATTGTTTCTATCTTCCCACAGTTTTGCTAAGAACAAAAAATATTTTTTTGGTTTCCTGTCAGTTTAAAATATCTAATTTCTAAAGGTCCCATAAATATCGACGTTTATGTCTTGCACGTGATATTTTACCTAATATTTATATAGGCGTGGGATAGCATACGTTACATCCACCTCCCTGGATGTGTACGAGATTGTGACTAAACAATGTTGGACACATACATTGCTCCTTTTCTAGGTACTTAATAATGATGATATATGTATATGAATAAAACCAATCACACTTAATGTTCTTAATTTTATTTTCATTATAACTATTTTATTACAAAAAATCAATTTGACAACTAGTAAGTTAGCTATGTTCATACATGGAAATAATCTTATCTTTAATTAAACTTATACTATCAAATTAAGCTAATCTGCCTCCTATACGAAAAATTGTGGCCTAGTTCTTATACTAGTTATAGCCTTACTATATTACCTAAATGACTAATTATCAAATCTAGAACTATTTAGATTTATTACTTCACTAATTCCTTACTTTTAGCACTATATCCTACTCCCTTTTCCCCTTTTTGTTATTTTCGTGTTTTTTTTTTTTTTTGGTTTTTTTTTTTTATATATATATAACCTACTCCCTACAGGAACCCTCGTTAATACTACAACATATATGTACTGACTTACACTACTCGTTAAACTAACTTAGATATCTCAATGTTCCCATTTCATTTCTAATTTTCACTTATTGATTTACTTATATAATAGCGTGCTAAATGTACAGCGTTATAATTTCCAATAATTCTACCGGTTTCAGGACATATTAATGTGTATACGTTATGATAAGGTACTGCACCTACTTTATATGGTCCATGAAATAACAAAGAGAACTTTTTAGTTATCTTTTGTTTCGCGTCTGACTTATTTAACGCTTTCAACTTGACCCATTCCCCTATTTCATAAGATCTAGTATGATGTGATTTATCAAAAGCTAGAGCTCTTTTCCTCGCTGCCTCTTTCAAATGCTCCCTAACCCTTTCACGAATTTGATGTACCTTTTCTATGTTTTGTGATATTATTTTATCCCTTCCTAATGCCTTATCTATGCTCAATAAAGACTCATTACCGAAGACTATTTGGTTTGGTGAAAATTTAGTACTTTCATGATTACTTTGATTGTAGCAATCCTCTATGTCTCCTACAATACTGTACCAATTTCTGTGGTTGTTTGAACAATATGTTCGAAAAAATCTGCTAAGCTCCCTATTGGTCCTCTCTACTAGATTGGCTCTTGGGTTCATAATAGCAGTATGTGAAAACTTAATCTTTAAATCCTTTAATCCATTTTCCCACACTCTAGAAGTGAACTGTGATCCGTTATCGGTCACTATATGCTTTATAGGTACGATTTTGTGATAATCTTTCACGTTTCGTAGCACTGCTGCCCCCGTTGCATTCCTCAAAGTATATAGCTTTACATATTTACTAAAGCTATCTTGGACTACGCATATATATTTAACCCCGAATTTACTTGCTGGTAAAGGCCCGAAAATATCCGCGAAAACAAGTTCTCCTACATCATTTGAGCTAACCGTTTTACATTTTCCTACATATGTTTTAACTTCATGCTTTGATTTTTGACATATATCGCAGGAACGTATCAGCTCCACTATTAGTTTCCGCATGTTAGGAAAATAAAATCTCTGCTTCATTTCCACATAAACTTTTCTTCTACCAAAATGCCCTAATTCTTCATGTATTCCTTTAATTAGAAGATTCTGCATCACTTTAGGTATTACTAAAACGCCCCGACCTAACTCCCATCCTTTATATTTTAATATTTCCCCTTCTAAATAATATCCTTTGTTTAACTCTAACCCTGTCTCAGTTATGTTCTTAATTGATTCTATAATCCCTTTTAACCTCTCATCTTGTGATTGCAACTTTGTAATGTTTTGTAACATGCCTAGCAACTCCTTTTGTTTAGTGCATTTAAATGTGGCTATTTCTGGACATTTAACTTTTGCTTCCTGGACCCCGCTTGTACCTGGTAAATATCTAGACAAAACGTCTACCGCGACATTATCAGTTCCCTTTACATGCTCAACTTTATATTCAAACTGGCTTAAGTACAACATCCATCTAACCATTCTTGCCCCGCATAACTTCCAGTTTTGTAAAAATAATAAACTTTTATGATCTGTTCTTATTGTAAATTGTACCCCTCGGAGATAAGTTTCAAACTTTCTTATACTGTAAACTATAGCCCAAAGCTCCTGTTCACTAACACTCCAGTTCTTTTCAGCGTTCGTTAAGCCCTTGCTACAAAACCCAATAACCCTTTGATCGCTATTTTCATCTAATTGGTATAAACTGCCCGCTATTCCTATAGTACTCGCATCCGTTTGTAAATAATAATGTTTTCCTGGCATCGGATGTTCTAACATTATTGTTTCAAGAAATTTTTCTTTCAAAGCTTCAAAGCAATCTTGCTCCCTTATTCCCCAATGAAAACATCCCTTACTTAATAATCCGCACAATGGTTTAATTAATTCACCATAATTTCTAACGAACTTTCTGTAATAATTGAGTAAACCGAGGAAGCTTCGTGTTTGACTCACGTTTTTAGGTGCTGGGAATTGTTTTATTGCCTCTATCTTATCAGGATCCATTCTTATGCCCTGTGTCGAGACAATATGCCCTAAAAGCTTTACTTCCTTTTTTAGAAAACTGCATTTTTCTAATTTACAAGTCAATCCCGCCTCTTTTAATTGACTTAAGACTCTATCTATGTGTTCCGCGTGTAACTTAATATCATTTTTATCATCGCTTTTTGTATAAACGCATAAGTCATCCATATAAGCCTTACAAAAGTCCTTTATTTCGGGTCCTAAGATAACATCTATAGCTCTTGAAAAACTTCCGACTGAAGTTTTCAGTCCTTGTGGTAAAACATTATAAGTATAACTTTTCCCGTCATATGTAAACCCTGTATATTTTGTGGATTCTTTCTTCAAAGGAATCTGAAAATACGCATCATTCAAATCAATTATTGACATGTGTTGAACTCCGTGAAACGACTGTAATATTTCAGAAGTTAAAGGTGGCGATTCTACATCACCTTCCATACGTTTATTTAGTTCTCTCGCATCTAAAAGGATTCTAACTGACCCATCACGCTTTAAAGTGAACGTTAACGGACTACAGTAATGGGTGCTTTCCCTACTTATAATCCCCAGTTGCTCGAACTCCTTTATCTTATTGGCTACCTGCTCTCTGTGTGCAAAGGGTACTGGATAACTCCTTTTGACAAACGGTTTCTTATCAAACATTCTTATTTCATGAAAATACTTATTAGTGCGGCCTGGCGTTTCCGAAAATACTTCTTTATTTCTCAATAACACTGGCAATAAAACCTCTTTATATTCAAATGGCATATTTTGGTTTTTTAAATACTCTTTTATTTTTAACTCTGTAGCAATACCTAAATTCGTGCATACCGGTGCTTTATTTAAATTATTCGTTTCTACCAAGCATAATCTTGCCTCACTTCCTGAATTACTTGGGCTCGTGTTTGATTCCAAAAGGTTTAAACCTAACTCACCTCCCTGATTATTCTCATTTGATTTCAATCTTGATAAATTTAAGCTCAATCCACCTCCCTGACTATTGTTACTCCTGTCATTATTTGAATTACTGCCTGATTTATTGCCCTCATCTAAAGAATTTAATCCCATTTTTTATTTGAATTAACTTATCAAGATACTCAAAACGTAGCAATCTCTCCCCAGAACAAACTATTTGTGCTTTTACTCGATCTAGAAAATCTATACCTAGAATTAAAGACCTAGTTAATTTCTTTATAACTAAACATGGTACAGACAGCTCGAATCCATTGATCTTTAAGTTGATTAAACACATTTTATTTACCTTCTCGCTTTTACGACCTACTGCCCCCTGGATCTGTATGGCAGGAATATGTATTTCACTCAGTTTACCTAAGTCTTTTAATAACTCTATATACAAACTATCTGAAATACATGTTATTTGACTTCCTGTATCTATTAATCCTTTAGTTAAGATGTTTCCAATTTGTACATTTATTTCTGGCAATTCAATCAATGGGTTATCTAATTCCTTCTCAAAACTTTCAGTTACATCGCTAAACAAAGTGGCTATCTCCCTATATTTCGTAGTTAAAGTGCAACCTTGACATTCCTTAATGATCCCTGGACAAACAAATTTTCTTTTCCCCTGGTAACCCTCTATTTTATACATTAAATCTCTAACGTCGCTTTTAAAGTTATTATCACGTTCCGTTTCAAACACTAACTTCATGCTTGACTTTATTGGGTATAGCTGACCATTATTTCTAATACCTAAACTCTGTCCTGGTTCCCAACCCATATTACACATTTGTTTATAAGCTACCTGAGTTACCCTTGCTTCACTCGCTTCTAGGTTCATACTTCTATCTATCAGCCCCTTTATAATATTAACACTCAATGAGTCTATCAAGTTCCTATTATTGTTATATGCTTCGTTTGTTGACTGTAAGGAACCGCTACAATCAACTAGATCTAGTTTCCCTGGCTAGTAGATGCGCTATTATTATTATCTACGTTATTAGAAGTAGACTTTGTCGTGCAGACCGGTAAGTTGCTTTCTTTGTCTAGGTTTATAATCCCCCCTTTAACCCATTTAGTATTATTTTCAAAATTATATGGCGTTCTCGAATGTCCTCTATTATGTCGTGTGTTACCTCTGAAATTCCTTTTACCACGCCCCCTAGAGTTATAAGTTACTGCGTTGGTTTGTACTACCGGCGCGACTGCCCTATATTGTCCATTATTAAAAGGTTGTCTATCCCTCCTGTAATTGTGACGTACATGGCGATTATCTACACTAGTTTTGAGCGAATCGACCTGTCCCTTATGACACATAACATTTTTCTCTATGTCTCTTAAAAACTTCACAGCCTGTAGTGCGGTTGACCTTTCACCTCGCGTAAACCAAAGTCGTTGTATATCCTCTGGAAAATGATGCATGATACTCTTCACTAAATCACTCTCTGTTAATGGAATGGTTAATTGTTTTACGTTATCCATTTGCTGCGCAAAGTGCTCTTCCATAGTAGTTCCTTTGTTAGGTATCCACGTCGTGTTCATTAACTTTATTTTAGCATTTTCCTGCTCCCGCGAACTCCAATACACACTTAAGAAGTCATTTACAAAATCTTCAAAGCTACTCCATTTGTCTTTATGTAACTCCATAACCTTCTGAGGTATTCCTTGTAAACATTCTAATGCAATTTCTAAAGATTTATCCCCTGCATTGACATATTTAATGTATCTTCTTAATTTCTCTATAAAACGAACTGGATTCAAGGCGCCTACTCCATCGAATTTCGGTTGTTCTAGAACTGGCTTCATAACAAAAACGTTGGTTGTCCTCACTAACTCGGTATCCAATCTCTCATTACATCTAAACTCTATGTTCTCAGGTATCGGTTGACTTTCTGAAGTGGAAGCATTCGATATACTAGAATTAGCCTCTATTCTTTCTATTCGCGTTGTAATCTCATTAAATTTTTGTTCCATAAAAGATAAGATCTCCGCCCCAACATTATTATCCATTAAAGTAGTTTCTAATCTGGGCTTCTTTTTACTGGAATTTGTAGACATCGGATCATTCCTCTTTCGCGTATTCATTTTTATTTAGTATAAATGCACTTGTAGTATAAACTGAATTATTTAGTTTTGTTCCGGCCTATCAAACAAGAAAATTGTTGAGACACAAAGAATAAAAGGTTCATTTATCCATTGTTAAAAGTAGTGTTTTCTTTCCGATCTCAAGATGCACATGTATCACCAGACCATGTCCCAAACCCAAACATCTGTCTCAATATAATGCCACCCTAACATTTCTATAATTTCTAAGATAGCATAACTTCAAAGATTTTTATGAGTTCCTTGTTATTTTTGTAACAAAGGTTTACAGGCTAACACATTATGATCCTATAACAATTAAGCGACCTTAAACCGTTTTTACCCTCGAGACCCTTTTTTATTTTTACCCAACACGTGTTTTACGACTAGTCCCGACAAAGAATGAAGAATGTTTCTTGCAGGCCCGACTAATTGTTTAATCCCTATTTAACAAACACGTGGTTAATGTCTATCCCCCAACAATGAGCTTATTGTAAACTGTCGGAACTTTTACTAAAAGCTGAATCCCGAAATGAACTTATGCATCTGTTCTTTTGTCTAATAATTGAGTTTGTGAAATCCCTATCCTTTAGAAATCGCCGACCAAAGGCTGCGTTGTATTATTTTTATCTTTCTTTGTTTCTTATTTCCGCCAAAATATGTAAGACACGCCAAACGTAATATTTCCTATATACTTATACCGTTATGCATATATACCGAACTTATTTGAACTAAACTTTACGCAATAACCTCAACTCAAAGATTAATTCAATTTCTAAGGTTACGATAAACGCATTTTAGTATGATATGAAAGGCGAAATCCTAAAAGTTTTAATAACTAAAATTATAGTGTGATACCTAATGAATGTAATTTTACTTGAAAAGATCAAGATTATTTAACTTCGTTAAGATAAAGTCTAAAAATATACTTGAATGATCAAATAAATCTCCTTTATTCTAATAAATGAAATTTATATTCTACCTATATTCGAACAAATCAGATATGCAATTCTTTTATATATGCATGTTATTTATTTACGTTTAAAATGCAAAGTAAATCGATTAAAATAAGTGTTACGCGAGTCGTTATATAATTATTACAAACTGCTTTTACGTTGTGTATGTAGTAATCAAGTTCTTTTGATTTCGTTGCAATAAAATTAATTATTACATTGTTAATGACGAATATCCTGGTCACGGCACCAGATGAGACACCCCCCCTTTTTATGACCCCGACCTTACGTTGTGTATATTTTTTATTAATACTATAATTATATTATATATTGCCTTTCATAATAATCTATAAGAGTATGTATAATTATATGCGTGATGAGACCCTATTTATTTATTGACCCAAATAGTTTATAATAATATATAACGAACTTCTCAGACCTTGTTATCTAGTGTAACACCTAAAATATCGCGAAGTCTAACCTAACAATTTACGCGTTCTTTAATCAATTCTAAAACCTAATTAAATGATCAAACTAACTGTCGAAGTTCTAAGATGAATGGAGTTATTTTTTTTTATAATTACGTAGTAGAAATTATAGTATTGCTGTGATCGTCGATTACAATGATTAATTAAATTTTCCTATATCAATTATTTAATATTACGTTTGACGTGCTGAAATAAAAGTCACATATGCATTTACATAAGAAACATAACTAATGAAATGACCCTAAAATAATAAGACATAAATACAATAATGTTCAAATTTAGAGTGGCAAAATAAGTGAGCAGATCCTAGGCTGGAACATGTAAGCTGGCAAAACATGCATCTAACCTGAAATCTTCAAGAAAGCACTGCCTCGAAGTATACAGCCCTCCCGGCTGGTTGTTGAAGGGTCCTGTAGGTTGAATTGAAAATTGCTAAACTAATCCTCGATTTTCCTATCGCTAGATAAATTATAAGAACTAACAATGAAATATATATAAATTATGTCAGTTTCTGAATTCGTTAATTTTCATTTAAAGAAGTAGATGATTATAGTTTCAATAATCTTAGAATAAAGCTATATGCTGTTATATAGTCTATTATTGTCAATTGCTTGATCTATTATTAGTAAGTTTATAGTAAATAACCATTGATATAATAATCCTGAAACAGAGTTGTATGTCATGTCGTCGAATATTGTCCGTGTTACTATAACCAACTGCTAAATGTTAATATTATGTTATGTAAAATCGGTATGTTTGGTTTCATAGAATCTTATAGTTTTCCAGACTTACTTATTACTAAGTTTTGGTTATCTTATGCTAATAAGCGGCACCTTACATAAGTTTATCAAACATGGTCAAACTATCATGCAGTCAATGTAGCACTCAGTTAAGGGCGTACAAGGTAGTAGTTATGTGTGTTTTTGTGAAGAAATGGGTTTGGCGTTAAATAAACACATGGTGATTCTAACAAAGCCAGCATTATTGCGATGTGAAGATCCTTTGGTTAAACAACCATATATCAAACCCGGATGGGTGATTTTCCCTCGTTGCGCATCAATTTGCGAGTAAAGATTGGCCTTAGAGGACTTACGAATCTTTAAAGTTGTGTGTGGTATGAATAAAGTGACTTTGCATCGTCGAATACCGATTTATAAAAGGCCAAGATGTGCCCTACTTGATAAAGCAAGTGGTGTCGGGATAGATAATATCTTCATGTATCTAAAGATATACTTTAGAATACAAAGCTCTTTAAATATCATTTCGAGCTATAGCCAAATTATGAATATAATGTTGTGGCTGAATAATCGTCTTATTCTCTTGAGAAGGTCATATTTGTTAGGTCAGCTCTTTCTTTTGTAAATTTTTTAGAGCTAGATCAAATTAATTGATCTTACCAATCGCGTCATTATATCATTTGATATTACAGGAAAAGGAACATGTTCTGAACCATTCGTCAGTACTATCATTTGATATCTCGTACATATAATACTTAATAAATTCATTTGAAATTGATATAAACGTGAAAAAGCCCGATTTCGCACTCACGAGCAGATTCATGAGCGACCTAAGACGACTTTTAGTCACTTCATAAAAATCCAAATGAGAATACATATATAAATAGTGAGTAATCCATCGTGTTATGTTAATGACCTCTCCATCATGTGTTATTTACAAAGATTGTCTCTCTTGATCAGAGGTAGTGTTTTACCTAGTCTCTTATGTAAGGTTTGATTGACAAAAGCATTATTCTGCGGGTTGTACATGCTTAAATTCCAGAAAACAGAAGCTTCCTATGAAACCATCAACTCATACGTTAATAAACGTTGGATTAGAATATTCATTTAGATTCATCAAACTTCTTGCCAAATGGTAACGCATAAGGCCAATATTCAGTAAAGAATTCGAGTCAATGAGTATTGTATTATGTCAGTAATATAATCGTTATCATATATAACAATCTTCCTATGTATTGTATCATATCAATAACTAAATCATCAATATACATAATAATCCTCTTATGTATTGTATTATGTCGCTAGTTAAAACGTCATATATCCTCCTATGTATTGTATTATATCAATAACTAAATCATCAATATATATAATAAGTCCTCCTATGTATCGTATTATGTCGGTAGTTAAAACATCATATATTATCCTATGTATTGTATTATATCAATAACTAAATCATCAATATATATAATAAGTCCTCCTATGTATCGTATTATGTCGGTAGTTAAAACATCATATATTCTCCTATGTATTGTATTATATCAATAACTAAATCATCAATATATATAATAAGTCCTCCTATGTATCGTATTATGTCGGTAGTTAAAACATCATATATTCTCCTATGTATTGTATTATATCAATAACTAAATCATCAATATATATAATAAGTCCTCCTACGTATCGTATTATGTCGGTAGTTAAAACATCATATATTCTCCTATGTATTGGCCAATACAGTATCAACATAATCTCGGTGATAATTAACCTGCTACATAAATTATCATAACACATGAACACATTTAAATTTAAAAGGAGTCAGAAGAAGGTAAGAGAAATAAAATTTAAAGCATTCTTCCATAAAATTTTCCTTTATATAGATTTTAAAATTGATTACTTAGTATTGTATATTTAATACGGCATTTTACCTCCTTCTATTTGAAATTGAGAACTGTTTAAAGATCTTAATAAAACTTATCGGCTCCGTAGTACTATTCAATCGGTATAAAGTAAAATCTAGATGAAATTTAGCATTAAGATTTAATCAATTAAGATTTAACTAAGGCTTTATCTAATAAAATATCATTGAAACATGATTACTAGATTGATTTTAAAAGAAAGATTTACAGAAAATTAGCAAACTCGTAGTAATATTTACAATTAACATGTTATTATTAAATTGATTTTATAGAAAACTCGTAAGAAAGATATTATTTGCCGTTTTGATTATTATTTGCTAGGTTTTAGAAAAGGAAAATCCGTAGGAAGAGTTAAGCACTAAGAATACTTAGCTTTAATATCAGCAACCCCCTTCTCGTAGACTTAACACTGAATTTACATTTACTCAACACTAATTAAGCTAAAGAATTAAATCAAATTTATTAGAATTTAACACTAAACAAACTACAGAACTTACACTGATACAAGACTAACGAATCTATACTCACAACTAAAAGAATTACCTTATACTTGTTAAAGAAAATAAACTTCAAACAAAACAAAATCAAACACTCGTTCAGACTAGGCTATGCGTGTGCGCCTTGAGCTGTCCTCACTCCCGAGTTCCGGATTTAACTAAGTAAGCCGCGCTAAGCGAGCGGAGCCGGAAAGCATCCCCCCGTTCTTTGAATTCTAAGCCCCGCCTTCTTTCTTCTCTTGAGTTTGGTTGATTGGTTACTATGTTAACAAAGATCACACCCCACTCCCAACATGTGCTAAACCGTCCTTGGGTTTTCCCTTGGGGATTTTAGACAATTCATGGAAAGTCATTAGCCGGACCCTTTCTATTTTTTTCCAAGCGGTCGCCTTTCGCAGTACTAAGAAAGGTTCAATTGTTTCTATCTTCCCACAGTTTTGCTAAGAACAAAAAATATTTTTTTGGTTTCCTGTCAGTTTAAAATATCTAATTTCTAAAGGTCCCATAAATATCGACGTTTATGTCTTGCACGTGATATTTTACCTAATATTTATATAGGCGTGGGATAGCATACGTTACAATGTTAATATAAAAAAAATAATTATAAATACATAATTCACTTTAATATTTTCTAATTTATGTCGTAGTTCTGTTATTCACTAAAACTGGCTAAAATTACCTATAAAATATTTAAATCCAGTAGCTCTCGTTCTATTTACACTGAAATTCAAATATTAATAATATATGAATAATTATTTACAACATTATCTCTAATATTAGAATAGTTTGATTCCACTACGCAGTTCTAGCTTACCCCAAACGACATGACTATTTATTTTATGTAAAACTACCCGCACTTAGTCTAAAAATATTTAAAAAAAATATCATTCATAAGTGACATACTAAATTGGCCATATACTCCAATCTGTATGACGTAACCGATGCAATTATCTTACACAATCATTTTAGTCAGCAAGGAAACATAACCACTACGTTACCTCTTCACGCTCAAACGGCTAAACTGATTTTGATGAAATTTGGTATAGAGATAGCTTATATCCTGGATTAGCACATAAGCTTATTTTCATCAGCACCGTTTTTCATCACCACGCAGGTACAACCGCGGGGCGCTATTAGTTAAAAATAAAGCGTACCCATACTGCTGTATAGAATTTAATATATAATCTAAATGTAACTTCTCACCAGTTTAGCAATCATTTTTGTCTCAAGTATTTCGGAAGGTACTTGCAATCCAGAGATGCACTCACTCTGACTATGAAGTTGTACTGTACTTATTTTTATTACCCCACAATATTTATAGGCCGAATATGTCCTTGAAATCGCTTAAACAATAACATAAAACCTATACACAAGGATCTCAGTTGGGAATCCAATGTAATATATGAACACAGACAAACGTACTGTGGACGCGAGCCACATTACAATTAGGCTGTCTTTGTTTTTGAAATAAGCTTTAAAAATCGAAACGTGTATAGAGAACAAAGTATACGAACATCGTTCAACTTTATTACCTTTAAGTGCATAAAAGGAATTCTTAGATTATCTCTCATTATGCTACCCAAAAACAGCTCATATTAGCTCAGAGAGAGGTTTAAGTCTTTCGTCAGTTGAATAGGCAAGCCTTTGGCCACTACTCACCTGATGCTGAGTGATGAAGCGATCTGATGAAGCACGCTTGCCTCGAAGATACCTATTCACTCGTGACTTGAAGACACCCAGATTAGATTCTTGCGAAACTAAAGATATCAGCAATAAATTCCACTCGTTCGTTGTGCGCACTATGAAGTGCGGCCACCCACCAGGTGGACAGACGACCTGACTAAGATCGCAGACAAGGGCTGGATGCGGGCCGCTTCCAACAGGTCCTTGTGGAAATCAATGGGGGAGGCGTATGTCCAGCAGTGGACGTCCTATGGCTGAGATGATGATGACTATGAAAGTGGAAGCAAAACGCTTGGCCAATAAGCTGGAATGTCTACCATATTGTATGGATGTCGCAGTGCCATCCGTCTGATCGGTTTTAGATGGAATGGGGAAGGAGATATAAGATTATGTAACTCCAGAGCGCACTTCCCGTTCTTTGTTATACATACAGACACGGGAAAGGATTTTTTCCACAGAATGTTAAGCCATGATTAGTGTAATATGCCGTTTCTTTTATTAATGTCTAAGTACAGGTTAATAGTCTATTCACTTCATATATTCTTTGGCTCTAAGGTGCCTTAAGATTTTTGTAGATTTCTGTTTATTACATGGTGATAGGGAAATTTTCAGTACGCCCTTGGCTACATATCATCCTTAAGTAATCAACAGTGTTTAGGTAGCTATACTTAAAAAATCATCACCGTTTTAGATCTAGCGAGATCTCACCTCAACCATGTTATCACTGACCGTCATATAGATAGTCATGATTATCGTCATCATGTTAGCCATAACAATTCAACGCTGGACGTATACCTCCCGAGCGAGATTGTAGTCAAACGCTTATCCTAAAAAAAGAAAAAAAGTGATATTTTGGATTTTATGTTCAAATTATTGAAGAAAACAAATTCGCTTCTCCTATCTCTTGACTATTCACGACTTTAGAATACCGTCCCTGTCGCTTTGCCAAAATAGCACTCCACTATAGCAATCAAAGTTCCTCCACTACACCTGAGAGGTTTTATTTTCAGCAAAGCCACAAATACGGTATTTTGTAGTCACGAGTTCACGTCCCACTAATAACCGTTTTTTTTTTCTTCACAAAGTGAACGTAGGTGTTACCTCGAGAGAAGTTACCATGCATTGACATATTTTTATGCGAAACTATCAACAATAATAAAACTCTTTGGATTTCATGTTGCTCAAAATATTCAATATATGAAATTTGAATAACTTGTTTCAGTTATAATAAACACTTTATACTGTTTCTACGGGTAAAACGTGGCACTTACGCGTAGTTAATATCGAAATTGTTTTGGCTTCTTCCGAAGCCATCATCAGGATCTTGAGTGGGGTGCGTTCGTCGTAACGAAGACGTTACGACATATCGACTACGCGTAAATACCACATTATACCCGTAGAAAGAGTATAAAGTAATTATGAACGCGAGTTTTAATAATGCTGTAATAATTGTATAATTTATTCATGAAAAACGAGAGGCATACCAGGACGCACATTTAGGTAAGTATACTTTGGCATACCATGTTTTTCACACAAAAGTAAAAGAGAAGTGATATAAGTACTACTTACTATAAAACATCATAAATATAAATGTTACTAAAGATTGCCTTCATGGTAACCTCTAAGATACCTACGTATCTCGTATTACATGTTTTATTCCTTTAAACGTACTAAATCTAACTATAACTACAGGTAATATATCTAATATATAAAATTCTCGTGTCACGGTGTTTGTAACCGAGCTCCTACGAAACGGCTTGACCGATTGTTATATTTTATATTTTTATGAAATTAATTTGCCAGGTCAGCTAGCGTATAAGATTTTTTATTGTTTATGTTTAGTTGTTAATGAGTAGAATCTTTTTAAAGGTTGTAAATGAACTCAATTCTTCAACCTAATTGAAGATTTTTTTTTTAACCATGTGACCACAATTTCCTATCTAATATAAGTAAAAAAACGTATTATAAAATCATACATAGTTCGTAAAACGTATTATACGGTCGTTCGCTTCGACGCTTCTCCGCAACATTTCGGTATTCGATTAGAGCCCGTCTTTCAGGCGTAAATATAATCTTATGAAAGGAAGTCAACATGATTATGCAAACTGCTTGTAACGAGCTCCATACAAGGCGAGCTAGGATACGGACGCCTTCATTGATGAGAGAGCATCGACCTATACGTCACTGATCCACGTTGTCATCCTAAACATAATAGATCATACTCTGTAAAGATCAAGGCTAGCATTTATGTATATAATGCTCACTACTCTGAAGTACAGTAGTATTCAGTACCCTTCATCACACCATTACAAACATGTTCTCCAAAATAGTAAGTAATATGTTTAATACATACTGAAAATTATTCAATCGAAATCGTTAGTTTAGTCTCTTATAAGATTATCAGCTTTAAGCAAAGAATTATTATTAATTAATAAGAAAAACCAAATTAGTATCGATGTATTAAGCCAGGTGACTAACTCGTTGTCTCTCACGTCCTGAAGTCAACTTTATAGTTAGAGCCGATTGCCCACGTTATTGCCCATGTTATTTTTATCTCGATTATCTCTACTCCATTTTATCTTCGCTTCCATTATCTTGGCCAAGCTAACCCGACACTATACCGAAGACATCCCGGATATCAGCCTGTACGAGATTTGGATGGCTCTGAAGCAGCTTAGGAACAATAAGGCACTGGGTGACGACGGAATCACATAAGAGTTTCTGAAAGCGGGTGGCTCACCGATATTAAAAGTCTTTTCAATTCTGTTTCCTCGATGGGTCAACGCTGGAAGCATGGAACAGAAGCGTAGTGGTGTTATTCTTTAAGAAAGGTAACCTTCGTAAAGAACTTCAGGCTCTCGCTTCTGAGCCATATTTAAAAGCTGTTTTCAAGAGTCATCGCGAATCGCGAGAGCCAGGAAACATTCTAGGTCTAGCGTGATTACACCTTTGAACACATGACTATGTGGTTAAAGGTGTAATAAACTAACCATAATGTGAGGTAGTGTATCCACAATGCTAAGTGTTAAGTTTTAAAAAAGTAATGTGCATGTCAGAATTTGAAAATCACTTACATGTTTATTTTTATGTTTCTAGATCGCCCTTTTTGCTCTTATCGCTGTGGTCTTCGCAGCACCTAAGCCAGAACCTGCTCCTCAACCAGAGCCAGCGCCTCAATTGATTAGTTATACATCTGGTGTGGATTTCTTCAACCCCTACTCCTACTCTGCTTATGGAGGAGCACTCTCCCCTTACGCCGTCCAAGCCGCTGCAGCAGTACCTATAGCCTATTCTGGCTACCCTGCTACCTACTTCGTACGGTAGAAAGTATAAAAATATGGACCTAATAAATACAGTCAGCCCAATGACCTGATCAAGAACTCGATTTCACTTACATATACATAAATATATTAATTTCTATTTCTACTCTCAGAAACCTTTTGACTCTAATCTATGTAATAGCATCATGATTCTTAATATGTATATGTTTTATTTCGTTTCCTAATAAATTTCAGATGAAAAATTTTTTTTTATTTCGTATCTTACTTAGGTACTCTCCGCCTAGGTTGGCGATCGAAAGTTGAGACTGACGAAACGCTCCCAATTTATAGCATCTCTACAGAGTGCTGCCAGTATGCTCCTTCTAAAAGTAGCTTAATTTGCACTAGAGTAATTATATTCTAGCTTATACCTAATATATTTTAGATAAACGATTCGCACGAAAAATATTTATTTTATATTTGGAGCTTTTTAGCGACCCGTGTATGCTTCTCTAGTGGTAGTGATGATAAAGTGTCGGCTGATGAAGAGGTTCCTTATTATAAGAGTGGTGTTAGGAAAGTAAAAAGTACTGATACCCTATACACCCAATACCAATGCACGTGGAGATCAATTTATTTCTATCATATCATAATCAAAGCATTTGCCTCGAAGAAAACAGTCGAGAGTAATGACTCCCATTACCCAAACATTTGGGAAATGAGAGTCAAACTTATTTTTATACTGTGCCTACTAATGATGAGCCACAAAATACTTGAGACATTCGATACTACTTTCTTTATATATTCCGATTCGAAATAATTAAAATAAAATAGTAATTACACAAGACTGACAGCTCTGAAAATGTATTTTAGGTAGCTATTCAAACATATGTTCATTTAATAAGCAGATGCGTAAGTCTCCTGGCGTAGACTAAATCAAATTCATCTGTTGTATCATAAAATATATGCGAGAAGCACGCCTCTGTACTAACGTAAGTGGAATAAAGCATAAAACTGGATCTAATGAGAAACCTGCATCAATTCTATTTTTATTATAACACGACGTGACCTTAAAACGTAATTTAAAATGTATAGGTACTATTACGCCCACAGATAATAACTCATTATTTAGTTGAAACTAATTAATCGGTATCCCGACCGGTTTCGCGACTTTCTGAGTAATTTTCCATAGAGAGCATGCTCTCTAATCTAATAATCTCCTTGTAGGAATTAATAGGGGTGGCATTATGTCCAGCGATGGACGTCCATGGCTGAGATGATGATCAATCAATCAATCAAAAACGCTTTATTGAACACCTTAAAAAATAAAAAACAGAATCTAAATTACATAAAACATTGGTAGAACAATCGGCGGCCTTATCGCTTTAGGCAATTTTTTACAGCAACCTTTGAATGGACAGGATTTGTAATATTATATATAGTGGATGTGAACAAGTATATAAAATTTGTTACAAAGAATGTCTGATATATAATACATATATATATATATAAATACATATAAACGTACATATATAAACACAATCATACACATACATATATACATACGCACATAGACCTAAATACAACATGAACAATATATTACACTTTAGTTAGTTAGATAATGTGTTTTGACTGACTCTTTAAAAGTGATGATTGCCTTGATCTGTCCGATATCAACAGGCAATGCATTCCATAGGCGTATAGCCTGCTTAGTGAACGATTTATCATAGAACATTGATGACACGGCTGGCGTTAGCAATTGTAGTGTGTTTGTGGAGCGAAGAGGAACGTAATGAGCAAGGTGGAGGAAATTAAAACGTTCCTTAAGGTAAGAAGGAGTAGTGGGAATAAACAGAATACTGAAAAGAAGGGGTAGAACGTGAGCATCCCGGCGACGACGAATGGGTAACCATTTGAACATAATATAGCGATATTGAGATACATGGTCATATTTGCGCAAGCCAAATACGAACCGGATGCAAAAATTTTGTAAGCGCTCTAGCTTATTTAGCTGTTCTTCGGTTAAATCAAGATAGCTAGCGTTGGCGTAATCTAGTATTGGAAGTAAGAGAGATTGCGCTAAAGTGATTTTGGTTGATATAGGCAGAAAGTTACGCAATCTCTTGAGTGATCCAGCGCTTGCATAAATTTTCCGACTGATTTCAGTAAGCTGTGGGCCCCAAGAGAATTGGCGGTCAAATAGGATGCCAAGGTTTTTCACTGTTTCACTCATAGGAATGTGCGTACCGTCAAAAATCACTTGTGGCAGGCGGAACCAGTCAATTATTGATATCATTCTGGAACTACCAATTACAATGGCTTGCGTTTTTAATGGATTAACAGTTACACAGAACAACAGTTACAACAGATGATGATGATGATTAAATCTGAATTTACATCTTTTCATGCCTTCACACGACTTCAAATTTTTAAGACAACTTGAATATCCTGACTTGATAAGCCAAATGTATATTAAGACGCAGTACTTCAGTATAGTGTACTTATTCCATACCTGCCTATAAAATATGTTTTCTATCGGGGAATGAACTAGATTACAACACAGACTCGGGCTGTTGATTTGTACATGCAGTATACTTATTATGAATGTGAAATAATAATTCAAGAAGCTGGAATTTGACGGTCGCCGTGGCGCAGTAGTCAGTGTCAGAGACATAACTTCTGTGTGTCCGGGACCCTGGGTTGGAATCCCGGCAGGGGCAAACATTTGTGCGATGAGTGTAGACGTTTGTCCCGGGTCTTGGGTGTTTGTGTGCTGTGATTGTGTGTGTCCATGCCTCTCGCGACACAGGGAATCCTAGTGCGAGGGGTCTAAGTATAATAAAAAAAAAATGTCAAAAAGAATGAATGCCATCTCTGTACGTACATGTAAAGGGGGAGGTAAGCTCAAATTATGTGCCCCTGGGTACATTATACAAACAGGCGTTTTGTTTAAAGTATTACTGAGTTAGTTATCAAAACGCCGATATTATAAAGAGTAAAGATTTCATTTTTTTTTAACATGTCATGTTAATTATATTTATCCCACTAATATTATAAATCTGAAAGTGTGGATGGATGGACGAATGAATATTTGTTACTCAAACACGCCAGAAAGGCTGAACGGATTTGGATGCAATTTGGTATGTAGATACTTCAGGTCCCGGAATAACATATAGGCTACTTTTTATCATCATCATCGATGATGTTCAAGGTTTCGCTTATACCGGCACTCCCGGAGTGGAACCATTTTTTTTATTCGAAGTCTTCCTTAGAATGGTTCTCTAAGGCGGTAAATTAATAAGAACGAGATATTTGCTTTCGACAATGCGAATGCAAACCAAAAATGAAGTTGTAGGTGTCCCAGCAAAAGAGGTAATTTTTTTAATGATTTTATTTCTTAACACTGACTTAGTAAATAAGGGGCCTAGAGTCGTACCCCCTATGCTGCGCTCGCCAACCCGCCTGTCTTTTAAATAAGACATGGGCTCTCCCATGTTATGCTCTCCCAAGTAGCTCTCCATGTATAAGTCCAGCAGTGGATGTTCTATGGCTGAAATGATGATGATTAATATAGAAAAAAATTGAAGTTGGGTTCGTATTTCTAAATATACATACACTCGTACTTTTTAATAATGCAGTCGTACTTAAACAAAGTATATTTACATATCTAATTTGTCTAAAATAAAACAAGCTAAAGGTGGATCATAAACGAGTTTGATTAGTGTACGATACACTATACACAACAAACAGTTACAGAGATACAAATAATAAAAAATATATAAATAGTCCAGTCAAATAAAGTTTTGAATCAAAATTAAAACTACATAACATCAAAAATGCAGCCTTTTGACTGAAATTTTGATTTTAAAGTTTATTTAACTGGACTATAAGCACAAAATATGAATTAAACTAAAATTGTAAATTTTTATTCATATCATTATACTTTTAGGAGTACACGCAAATGAATGAATTTTAACTCTGTGTTTGTAGTATGATAATAAAGTATTTAATTATAGTAAAGCCAATTGAAGGGTGCTATATACTGATTAACGAATAAACAGAAACAAAAAAATATATATTTTTCATCTTTTATCTATATATTCAACATTTAAAACAATGCTATGCATCTAAAAACAATGTGAAAAAGATATTAAATGTCGTTAAAAGAAATAAAATTTGATTTATTTCAATTAGTAAAGCTAAAAATATGTAATTTATTAATCTTTTATCTATATATTCAACATTCAAAATAATGCAATGTATCTAAAAAAATAAATTTGATTTTACTCTGAAACTATATGGATTTTAAACTTGAAACAAATAATCGAAAAACTGTTACTCACAAACTCTTTTTAAAAGAGTAACTATCCATTAACAGTTTGGTATGTATATTGCTCTTTCTATTAAAAAGATAGTGGGACCGTGCGAGGTGTCAGTAGTTATGCTGCATACGTAAAACACCAATTTTAAAGTTTGGATGACTATACGTCTGTTTATTCCAGCTAAAAACTGTTTGGGCGTTCGTAGGATACTTTCACTGCCAGAGGTACTCATTATTAGGGAGTATATTATTTTTATACGTAAAATAGATATGAATAATGTAATGGGGAAATAATCTGTGTAAATACGATACTAGTGCGGTAAGTTGGTTTTTACAAACGATTTAGTTAAATTTGTCTATTCGAAAATCCTTTGACATTAGATACATAAAAGATATAACAGTATGATTTCACAAGATCCGTATTTTTTCCTGTATAAAAAAGAGGTTATGTGCTTTTCCGGACTATAGCCTATCTCTGTGCCAAATGTGATTTAGATCTGTTGCGCCGTTCTGTCGTGATTGAATAACAAACACCCTTCTAGACTTTCGCACTTACAACTGTAATAAAACTGCTTGTGTAATACGTATAGTATAGAAACTTATGAAGAAAAAGAAAAAAAAAATGGCAACTTTTTGATTCTTTAATGTGTAAGGCATGACTTTAGGTACTGAATTGCTCTGTGTTTATGATCTACTTTTAGATAGTCATAAATAAAAATATGTAGTCACCTCATTTACATCTGGCAAACAAAACCTTGACCTTGAACTTCAAATTACAATGACTTTTCGTCCACACGGATCTTGGGCCAGGGATGGCAACTGTCACATCAATGACAGATATAATCCGGAAGCACTTCGCGATGTTACTTTCAGTAAAATAATTGGTGAGCACTCGATTTTTAATATATGTATATACTTCATAATCATCCATATAATAGATCCGGAACGACGAATTAATTAACATTTAGACATTATTAGTCTATGAAATAGATCAAGTGACATTTATTGCATTAATTTGGAGACAAAATGGCATCCGTTTCGTGACGTGCTCATATCAGCGTCACATACTTTGTAATATACCTAGTTCAGGTACACAATATTATATGATATTTTTTATAACAGATATTTCATTTGCTTCGTATATAACATAGACGAATGGTTTTGTTTTGAAGTTATTTGTTTTGAATTTTGATCAAAGGTGTATATTTAATATATACGAAATGAGTTTAATAATGTAATAATGTAAATAATGAGATATTTTTTGTCAATAGATATTTTATTAGAACATATATTACTTACCCATATTCAAAGGTACGTTACATTCGTTTTGCCAATACATCAGTATGCGGTCAGGCCTACTAGCCTGCTTGTACGCCAAGCATTGCAAACAATGCATGGGCGTCAATTTAGTGTTGCTAGATGTTTAAAAGCCCGAAACTTTAAGGGGTAAAATACACTTGCCACCGTAATCCACAAAAATACTTATAGAAAGTTCTCATTACATTTTTCAATAATATACTTATGTATATCGCTCTAACTTTGAATAATATAATTATATGATAATATAATGATCCTTGTGTCATTATATCGAACTAGCAATCCACTTTTAAATCTCAACTCTATGCCTGTGAATTCGTTTCGAGAGTAAAATGACTGCTTAATAAGAGAATTCACTTATGTACTACTATTATTAGACAATAATAATAATAAAAAATATATGGCTAATCCCATCACTGTTACTTGTTTTACGAAATAAAACAAACATTAAGAGATGCAGCCACTAACTAGTCCACGCTGAATAGCAATAGCCAAACTTTGCACTAGGACTATATTCAGTTTGGTTTATTTTATCGTTCATCGTCGTGTTGTATCGTACATCTATAAAATCTTATTTAACAACAAATTGCTTCGCATATGTTTATTTTCATAATTTTAAACAATAATAAAAATTAACTTGAACAGCTTAGTAGAACAGAGTGGAAAATGGAACAGGCCTTCGCCAAACAGACCAAGTTGTCGGTGTCATCGATGCACCACAGTCATCCAAATAAGTTTTGAGTTCATATATATAAAAATTAAGTATCTGAATAAAGGCTTATATTATTATTATTACTTGCTTACAATGTAATTGCGAGAGTTAAATTTATTTCAATTATTTTTAACGTATTTACAGTTTTATTCTTGAAACTCTAAATAAAATCAAATTTAAAATGTAATAAAATGTAAATGAAATCTTTGCGTAATTTAAAAATACTCAATTTACAGACAAATTAATATAATGATAAAGACATCATAATCTTACTCTCCGGATAGAATAACATTTACTAATTGATCACTATTCTTGATATGTATAGTCAAGACAAACTGAGCAGCATGTGATTAGCGCATCTGGCAATACTTGTAATAATAGCTCAATCCCCTACAGTGGCCATGTTTGGAATAGTAATCCGATACATTGGGCTACCTTTGTGCGTTGAATATTGTGTAATGTTGATATCAATATTACACAGTATGGTATACTGTGAAAATATACATAATCTCATGTATATTTTCTCAGCTCATCATTTTTATACGCTATTTTTTGAACATTTATTGAATGTCCACAAAATAGCATATACAAACGATGAGCCCAATTTCTCGCTCCTGCTGGGACACGGGCCTTCCACTCATAGTGGAGTGTTGGCTATAATTCACTGAGCCAAGCGGGTTGGCAGATAGGCAAGTGGCCAGTCCAATGACGGGCTTTTCATGCCGCCCAAGGACATGGCGCAACTACTGTGCCGTCGATCCCGGTTGTTGTCTTAGGCCATCTTGAATCAACCAAATTAACCTAGAGTTTCGCGTGATCTCGGATCAAATTACAATATTTGCCTGCAGATTTATGATTTAATCTGAGAATAAAGCGAAAATCTCGTATAATTAGGTTGGTGCTAGACGGCCTTACGATAGATACTCAGACTGTTATGCTCTTGAAAATTCCACTAGCTTAGCACTTGTAATCCATTCAAGCTTTGTATGGACTGCACGGTTATTTTTTCTAATAATAATGGCCCATTAGTCCGTGAGCCCGCTCCAAAGTCGCCTACGTCTTAAAATATGACATCACAATAAAAGGATGGTACATGGTCGGGAAAGTTGTGGTGAGCGAAGATCAGAAAATTATAGCACCTAAAATTGACCGGAAGTCTGAAAAAATCGTTCACGTCCATAAACCTAAACTTTCGCATTTATAATTAATAAATGAGAAAGTTTGGATTGATGTATATGTCTGCGTTACTCAATGAATGAATTGAGTAACGCAGTTGAATGCATCTGGATGGAATATCCTGACATAGCCTTTTTCAAACTAAACCTTTAAATTTTCAATCATATCTTTAAACATTAGATTTTTTGTTCAGACCATGTTCTAATTTCAAATCGTATATTATCTACAATGTTTTACGCTCACCATAACTTCAACTTATTTGGGTTTTATTATGTTTATGGTTTTAGTACAAACACCATAGGTAAGTAACTTGACAAACACAAAATGTATCACGGCTGCTATCATAGAAGTAACTTTAAATATACGGGGCACCTGGCGCGCAAATTAAAAAAAAAGAGGCGACATCAAAATTTCCGGATTGAAAAAGCTTAAAACAAATTTGCGCTTTCACAGGCACTGCATGTCCATAAACATCGCAAATTTTTTTCGCGGCTTGCGTTGCATTTTAACCGTTTTTGTAGTAAAATTTTAAAATGTATCGAATTTCTTCATTAGATTAACTCATCTTGACGGTACGAAAAACAAATAAAAAATTACACAAATTTCCCAATATGAATTTGGAATTTTCTTCATTAAAATTTAAACTTTTAATGATACCAAAACCAGCCAGATATAAATAGCCAAAGAGATTTTATTACAAGTTCATACATACTATACCATAATGCAACTTTTCCCCAAGCCACAGTTTTATTATAGTACTATATAGTTGTACTTTAAACTATACTGTGTATACTACTATACTGTGTATACTGTACTAACTATATCTCTCAGCCATGTGCGTCCACTGCTGGACTTATGCCTCCCCCATATAGTGGGGATTTGCCAATACTCGCCACGCTTGGCATGCGGGTTGGCGAGCGCAGTATGATTTACAATCCTCAGAAGGCGCTGCTGCCCACCTTTTGGTACGTGGTCCCTTAGCCGACTCTTACGACACCCACGGGAAGAGATGGGGGAGTACTATTCTAGGCCGGTACCACCACGGCACCCCGTGGTGGTACCGGCCTAGAATAGTACTCCCTAACTATATAGTACTATACTATATAGTTACTAACCACCAAAAATCATCTCAAGAAGACCATCGACTATAAGCTCATTACTGATCCATTAAATCATGAGCGTTGTGCACCATGCGATTCACCTGATCGTTTTTTTCATCACACCTGCAAAATTCAGAATAAGCCACGAACTCATCAGGTGTAGATCCGCCGGATAAAATAGGTTGCTAAAACCATACCGTACTTGTTTGTCACATGTTATGTAAACAGGTGAATTTTAAAAACGAGGCAGCTTGATTCCCTTGCCGAAATATATAGAATTTTTGGCGATTTCTGTAATTTGTGGTACTCAATCTTAAATCATAAATGTTCCCATAGAGTATTGACATTGGCAATTTTTCTGATGCGTATTCATTTTTCCAAAATCTGATACAGTGTAGAGTATCTCACAAAGTCTCCTAAGAATGTTTTCCTGTAAGTATAACGGCTAAGATACCTTACCCATCCGTCTCAAAATCCAACATGTTAATACCTACACATTAAAATGAAAAGAAATGTCATTTATCTTCAACTTCATATTTTATCATGAAGCCGAGCGGTTTCAAAGCTCACCGGTAGTGAACTTCAATCATAACATTATTTACTGACGCCTGGCACGGCATGCACGATTCGATCTGTGATCGAAGCACGTGATGTTGACGCAGTTCAACGATAGTTTTAAGATGCTGTGTATATATTTTTTACAAACGTTTGAACGTTGAGGCTACATCATCTGAGGTTGACCGATGATGTCGTCACGTCTCAATAGTAGTTTACTTCTATTCAGACGTGACGACATCATCACGAAGTAAAAGAAGAAATCCAACCAAACAACAACCTGAGGATGAGCATCGGACATGCTCGAAACCTAGGTCGAAACTTCGACTATAAACGTGGGTAATAAAAGTCTAGATTGTGTAGCGTTTTGTGAATTTTAGCTTGGTAAATAGAAATATCAGACATAATTGACGATCATCGTGTGGCTCAGTGACCTGTTATACTGAGTTTAGAACCGCTGCCCTGGGTTCTGATTCCGGCTGGGGCAAACATTTATGTGATGAGCATTAATGTTTGAATCCTTCTGCAAGAATGTGAGTGTGAATTAAGAATAAAAAAGATCCATCATTTAGCAGGCTACGAACATTCCGCATTGCATAAACAAAGCAAATAAGATTGCTTTCTTGCTATACGAACCCGCAGTCTGAGTAGGTAGATACAGATTCCTAAGACAGTGGTAGAAAATTTCCAAGTGTGAACCTATACTGAAAGTTGATTTGTAGTCATCAAAAGGTCCAAACAATAACGTTTCAAGAATTGCCTTTTTTGCCTGGTAGGTGATCTTTAACATCAAAGCAAACTTTGGCCTCTTTCTTCAAGCATACCGATTCAAATAGTCAAAGTCGCTAAGTTAACGTGTCCTAAACGTGATTGTGACTACTTGGCACAATAGAAAAATATCACGTTATCGGGAGAAACAGCATGGCACACAACAAGACCTCATTATCCAGCAGCAGCGAATATAAGCCGTAGAAAGGCTTATATTCGCTGCTGCTGGATAATGAGGTCTTGTTGTGTGCCATGCTGCTTGTCATAATGCTGCTGTAAATGCTGCAGTCATAGACTAAGTGAGACCTTCTAAAAGTACCTTGTTTTTTCATTAATATTCTTATACTTCCAGAGCTCTGAAAACATAAATATTACATAATATTAACCATGTTGATATGATATAATTATGTACATACCATTATCACGAATTAAATTTAAAAATGATAAGCACATTAGCATATCAGAATCGGATCGTGAAAATTGTCTAGGTACTTGGATGACGCTTGTCAAATAAATGTATATATTTGCTTAACAATACAAAATATCTACAATCGATACGTAGTAAATTTTAAATGATACTTTTTTTTTAAACTAAAGATAGTATGCTCAAAGAAATGAAATAGTAAGTAGGTATAGACCTAAGCTAAACTTTTTGTATATTCGCCCGGAAACCACCGTAATGAGATATTCAGAAAAACTTTAACTAAGTGTTCCAATAGGCACGCCTGTAACGCCTTTCGAAACGTTCAGAGTACAACCCGTGGAATTAATGTAGAAGCTTAAAATATATTTTTATACATAATCCATTCCTTTTACCGACCAATAAAATTACTTACACAAATACTCAAACAATTTTTCACGGACTTTTGTGATACCGCAACATTAACCAAGTAATTTCTGAACTCAGTTGACCCCATAGAATACTCATCTTATCTTTTATTCTTTTATAATTCAATTCAAGTCGATTTTCGTGGCGAATAAAAGGCGAGACTAATGTTACATAAAGTCTGTGAAATCAAACACACAGTTACCTACCGACATTCATTTATAAACGTGACTTTGGATATGTACTATTATATATTCTGTGACTGAGGCGTGACTAGAAACGCGACAAGCGTGGCGAAAGGGACGGCCGTGACGTATGCTGAAGTACTTACACAAGAAAACTCCAATAGACGACGTAATCATATGAGTGTAGACAAAACAGATTTTATCGGAATAAAAATACAGATCACCTTGATAGCATCTTGTTGCTACCAAGTTGTTGCCAAATCTGTGATTTAGCTTCCTTAGCAGACTTAGTCCTCAACGCATCTACGTAGATTTTTTTTTTCAGTTTTTTGTTTGTTTTTATTTATTTATTTAAAATTGAAGTAACGACTATTCTAATATTTTTATAAAGAAAACTTTGTAAAAGTATTAGCTGAACCCGGCTATGCTTCGCTGTGGTTTTGTTATTGTATTAGTAGGATATTAATTATTATGGAAATGAATAAAAGCATTCGAATATCATAACGGTTACGATGTTATCATGGCAAATATGAACCATGTATACATCGACTTTTTTTATTCTTCGTTTTGACATCTCGTGTAATTAGCACATGAAATGCGTAGTGACCACGGACTGGCAAGCGCAGCATAGGACGGCCACCGACCAGGTGGACAGACGACCTGACTAAGATCGCAGGCAAAGGCTGGATGCGGGCCGCTTCCAACAGGTCCTTGTGGAAATCAATGGGGGAGGCCTATGTCCAGCAGTGGACGTCCTATGGTTGAGATGATGATGATGCGTAGTTATAACATTCATTGCGTTTTGGCTCTACATTTCATATGCTAGCCGCTAAGAGAATTAATTATCTAAGGCTTTCTAAATTCAGACACCATAAATAAACTCAATTAATTTGGCGAAGTGCAATATTGTTAATTAACAATTAATCATTTCTGTGAAATGAGACGTTTACATGGACAATATTAGGTAGGTACTGTAAAAAGTAAGTAGAATTAACCTCAAAAAGAAAATACACATGATATATCTACATAATTATTAAATATAGATACTAGGAGCGAAAACACGACAACAACTGATTACTGATGGTCTGAAAAGTCGAAAAAGTCTATATTATTGGCACACAGTAACCAACCCTCAGTGATGTAGATATTGAAGAGGTAAAAGAAATTCCACAAGTTCATTCGCTACTCTTCGAGAGAAAGTCATAGATAATGAAACTAGACAGTGATCCCAAATAGTGTTACTTACCAACATAATACTAATATTTATATTATAATATTAGTATTAATATATTTCATAATAGTACATGTAAGGCCAATACGCCTGTACATATAAAATATTTACAGAGAATCCCGCCATAGGCCAGAGCTTAAAGAATTTGCATAGGCGCTAAGAACTACTAGTGGTCAACAACAATTTATCTATGTCTTTCTGTTGTTATTACCTGATAGCATAAGGACATTAGGGCGAGCATAACACCTGCCCAGATTCGTCCAACTTAAAATTGATGACATTATAATAACATATTGTGAGTTGCGATGATAAATAACAATTGCTGAATAAATTATTAAGAATCTGTTCTTAGTTAGATTTTTTTCTCAATGTTGATATTCCCAGATAGATACATCAATTATACCTGTTCCTTAGCGCAGTATGATATGATTTTATACTTTGTTTTAAAAATAATGAGAAAAAACAATGCAAAATATTTAAATTAATAAAACGCATAACATGCATATCAGTTAGCATAAAAATAATTACAAGTAGGGAGCGAGGGGCTTGTTGTAACAGTTTTCATGAAAACTAATATATCTTGAGATCCATTGATTAAATTGCTACTAAATAAAGATGAATGGATGCTGTAACTCTTCCTCTACCAAACCAAGTAAAAATAATACCATAACTATTGGTCATTATTTTACAATCAATTATTTTCTAGAAGAAGTGCGGTGTTACAACTTACCTCGTGCTTGGGGCAAGTTGTAACGTCTACCGGGGCAAGTAGTAACGACAAAAAAAAACCATAACAATACCTCTAATCATTTATTCTTTGTTTATTTTTAACAAAATTGACATCTTTCTAAAGTTGGTATTATGTAATTCTTATCAAAAATCAACTTTAATACACTTTTTATGTGAACAACACCTAAAAATTAAGTCATTAACAGGGTTATTTAATTAAACACTACTTATAATCATCATGGCACTTTTAAATCACAGTAAGTAATTAAATTATTTATATCAAAGGTATGCTTCGTAATTATCACTTTTTAATATCTATCTAACAAAGTATTGCACTTAAACACATCAGAATAAACATTTGGTGGGTTTCTTTATAATTAAATTCAGTCTTCATCTGAGCTACAATTAATACAAATAAATAACAAATAAAAGATATAGTGTCTCCTGTAACACATCCTACATGTGCCCTCATTATAGAAGAAAGAAAAAAAATAAGTAGGTATCTACATCATAACTTGGGGCATGTTGTAACACGTTACAACAAGCCCCAGGATTTTGTTACAACTAACCCCATGGTATGATTTTTAACATTTATCAAGATAAATATTTCAACAATTTAGCAATCTTTAAAACTGTTACACATTATCAGAGATAGATCAATTTTAATGTAAATAAGATATAGAAACTATAAAATTAGTCGATAATAATAACGCAAACCAAAATTTTACGACAGTACAATTTTATATTACCTGGCAAAAAAGGAAGCGCGTGGTACTTCCGCTCCTGCGCCGGCCGGCGGGACACTGTGATATGGCAACAAGATGCGGCGCGGTTTATAGGTCAAGGCGAATCAAAGAAATACGCTAATAAAGTTTAAGATCTTAGTCAAAAGAGCCTGTTACTACTTACCCCTGTTACAACAAGCCCCTCGCTCCCCTACCTGCTAATGTTCACTCACTACTTTGACGATAGCTCCTGAGATGAATTAATAACCATTGATCGAATTATTATTTTGCTCCATTTATTATCTAAGGCGTTTGCATGCCTTGAGTGCCTTTCATGTGCCTCACGTGCTGCACGTGAAACATACTCAAAGGTGTTTACTTACATTGAACATTAGTAAGCAAAACCTTACTATGGTTATTAGGATTGATCTTCACTGCAACGGTTAGGTACCTACTTGACAGAGCGCATATTCTTGTCTTTTTTTCTACTAGATAATTAAATCCAAGCCTGTATGACGTGATTGAGATGCAATCGAGACAATCACTGTTAATCAATTGTATTAATATGTAGTTTCATCTATTAAATTAATTAGGCCTGACCACCTGCAGGTAAACAGGTTCCGGACGTAGCCTTAACAATCGTATACACGTACTTATGTACCCCATACCCGCACCTGCACTCATGAAACATTATAATACTCATGAGTTGTATGTTATGTATGTTACAGATGAAATACTAAAATATTTACATGATTTTCCCAGAGGGCAGCAGCCTAACCCGTAGGTCTGGTAGGCGAAGTGACAATGCGACGTTGACCGGATGTGACGTAACGTTCATTCATAAATGACGGTGTTTTTTATAGTGCTACCAGTCTTATTTTTGTATAAGATCAATTAATACAGCCATAGAATTATTTTTCTAGGGCACGTCCTCTAAGGTCACTTCCAAACCAAGTTATCTTCACCGCCCTTTGCGACCTTATATTTCAAGTTTATTATTCCCTTTCATATTGTAGTTTAGATATTAGTTCGTTCAGTATGTCAACACAATGTCAAAAAAATGCTAGCTAGATGCACGTGTAACTACAGATGGTGGAGTTGCTTCCTAGTTGCAACACGAGGATGGCAAGGTAGGTAAGTAACGTAGGGGGAGGGTCGGGTGGCATGGATTCCCCGTGCCGTGCCACGCCGGATGTGCAACTACGTGAGCGCTTGCATGGCCAGAATACACCACCGCGCAGGCGCTAACTACCCTATATAAGCCCATGATGCCGCCCTCTCGCCAACAGATCGCAAACAGTAACCTGTCTAGCGACCTTTCCGCGCTCCACCTAAACCAACTCGTGACCAACGGGAAAGTTTACAACTATCAAACGTCGAATGTTTGCAATCATAACGTTCTGTTTTGATTGCCGCCAGTGATTAACGGGGGTTTTGACTAAAAGAGAAGTGATTTGTCGAACTTATGAAAAACAAACTTGGAAACAACTTTTTGGCGAGTGAGAAGTTTGTTGGTGATCTGCCGATGCACGAAGAAATACAACAGCGCACGCTGAAGTCAAGAACGCGTCAAGAGTCTGTCACGCCTAAAATTGTGGTGTGCCCGCCTGTGGAAGAGATGACGGAGCCAAGTCAGATGCCCCGCGGAGGACGCTTGCTGAAAGCGCTGAGCCGACGACTTTCTCGGCGAGGTACGGATTCTGATTCTGTTGGAAGCTCCAGCAGCAATGATAGTTCCGGGGAGCAAGGCCGATCTGATGACCGCTCATCATGCTCAACGAGTGAGTCAGGCAGTGACGGCTCTGAGCGCAATCGTCGTCATCGCTCTACCGTATCTTTGAGACGAGTCTTCCAAAGCTTAACCCTGACATCTCGTTCGCAATCTTCCTCACCAACGGAACGCGCACGTCCAGCGAAGAAACAGCAGCAACCAAAACGCATCCTCCGCCCTCCCATCACCTACACATATGTTCGCGGTCTTTCTGGCCTGCCAACGCAAAGAGTGCCGCGTCACACAGTCAGCTGCGCCACTATGGGCCTCAACCGATAAAGTAATGCGCGGTCACCTTCGGGTTATATCGGGTGGAGATCAAGACTGGTTAAAATTTATGAGTAGAATTAAAAAAGTCGCTAGAGAAACTATATTCTCATCATATCAGTAGTTTCTTGAATGGAGAGCGAGAAGTCGACGCGAACTAACGATGTCTTCATCGAGGACCAAGATTGTGGCGAACTGGGAGCGTGGCTGTAAAAGCTGCGTAGCTCGCAAGGCCCGCGCTGTAGGCTGTGACTCGTATTATTCGTTGTAAGGGACAATACATAAGACTGTGTTAAGCGATCGAGTGTTTGTAATCGATCTGTTAAGTATTATTAGATATATAAATAATTATTACGAGACATTATCATTATTGATTCCAACTGCACTCTAGACACCGATCTTTATTAGTAGTTTTGAACTTATAATTCGTACACTTTAAATTCACAATTTAAAACATTTTATTGTAACGTATCAGTGGATACATTAATTTATATAATTCTTTAAATTCATTAATATGTAACAGAAACTTGTACAATTTGTAAATCAAGCATAGTGCCTTTCAAAATTCTGAAACTGCAGAGTTAGTCGATGTGTATACTATTACGGTTTAAGTCAAAGGAACCTTTTCGTGTATTTTAATCAATCGAGTACCTAAAATTACAGCGTACTACTACTACAAGAGTACCTTTTTTCATCATCATTTAATGAAACGATTCGAATTTGATATATAATATAATGGACTTTATCTGTATGTATCTAATATTTGTCCTGTAAAATAATCCAGCTGGTATCGCTGTATCTATATTACTTAAGTAGAAGGTATTAAAACTCAATCAGTTAGTGTTAAGCCATTTTTAATTTTAAGGCGTGTTTTCCAATAAATAGAAAACCACACTTATTCTGTCGTTTACTTTACTTTAGTTTAAGTACCTTATTATTGACGTAAGAAAACATTTCATCATCATCATCATCATCTCAGCCATAGGACGTCCACTGCTGGACATAGGCCTCCCCCATTGATTTCCACCAGGACCGGTTGGAAGCGGCCCGCATCCAGCCTTTGCCTGCGATCTTAGTCAGGTTGTCTGTCCACCTGGTCGGTGGCCGTCCTATGCTGCGCTTGCATCGGCCTTGCGGCCATCGGTTCTTCGAACTATATGCCCTGCCCACTGCCACTTCAACTTGCTAATCCGATGGGCTATATCGGTGACTTTCGTTCTTCTACGGATCTCCTCATTTCTGATTCGATCACGTAGAGAAACCCCGAGCATAGCCCTCTCCATGGCTCGTTGTGCGACTCTGAGCCTGTTCAGAAGGCCCATAGTCAGAGACCACGTTTCAGTTCCGTAAGTCATCAATGGTAACACACATTGTTCGAAGACTCGAAAAAACATTTGACTATCTGCAATTATGAAATACCCTCTGGTATGCTATAATGTCACTCATACCTAAATATACGAAACATTCGTTCATACCTCTGCTTGGTAGTAAAATTTTCATATCCGGGTAAACAATGAATTAAACGATGCTATCTGAATCTCACAATAACCTCTTGGTGGCAGATAGATGAATGATAGATAAAAAGGACGTTTGTACTAGTACGAACCCGCTCCGTATCAAATTAAAGATACACGGAGTTTAGTTGGGTAAGAAAGATTGTTAGCAGTTGAGTAACACCCTCAATGTGGGTGATACTTTATCCTCTTGAAATATTATACTAAATAATAATGATGATTTCAAAAAAGAAAAGCTATTAAACATCACATTTATAAAGACAAAGGAAAATACTGCTTTCAGAAAATTGTAAATGATTTACTTTCTCCCTAATTGTACCTAAATGGGTTTATAATTAATACTTCGCATATATTCTTAATAAGCTTTATTTTGAATGCACAATTCATGGACAAGATCTAAGAGTAATAACGTGAACTAGGAGTGATGTACGACCCTGTCTCACGAAGCGTTTTGCCCCACATTCATAGTGCGTACAGCTAACGAGTGGCATTCATTGCCTAAGTCTGTGTTTCCATATGAATACAATCTGGGCATCTTCAAGTCACGTGTGAACAGGCATCTTCTAGGCAGGCGTGAATCATCGTAGACCGCATCATCACTTAACATCAGGTGAGATAGTGGTCAAACGCCTGTCTATTGTGAATAAAAATAAAAAAACCTTTTCCTTAAAAAAGTATTGACGTAGTTAAGATGTCCATATCTAAGATGCAGCACGAAAGCCAAGAAGACCTATTCAAGGTCTTCTTGGCTTTAAAAGTATAAAAGAAAAAAACTAACGATTCCGAAGATAAAGACATTAGCAATTTCAAATATATTCACACAAAAAAAAATAACCAAAAAATGGAACTGACATAAAACACTCAAAAGTGTGAAATAACTTGTCGAAGTCGGTACCATGATAGTTCAAAAGTACCTATTATCAAAATATTGTGCGCATGTTGAAGTCGGTTCCATTTTTACGTGATAACGTTTTATAAATTGATGAATGCCAAAATGAAAAATAGTAACGTTCCGCGTAACGGTGAATGGTCAATGGTCAATGGTCAATGGTCAATGGTCAATGGTCAATGGTCAATGGTCAATGGTCAATGGTCAATGGTCAATGGTCAATGGTCAATGGTCAATGGTCAATGGTCAATGGTCAATGGTCAATGGTCAATGGTCAATGGTCAATGGTCAATGGTCAATGGTCAATGGTCAATGGTCAATGGTCAATGGTCAATGGTCAATGGTCAATGGTCAATGGTCAATGGTCAATGGTCAATGGTCAATGGTCAATGGTCAATGGTCAATGGTCAATGGTCAATGGTCAATGGTCAATGTCAATGTCAAAGTCAAAGTCAAAGTCAAAGTCAAAGTCATACATGATTATGTCGTTATCACGTAAATCTATCGTCCGTAAACCGACTTTACAGACAACCAATTTTTTTGGCAAGAGTAACATTTTTTTTCACCCTTGTTCAGTGACCCTTGCTACTCACGGGATCAATAAGTCTTTGTGTAGGTATATGTTCACCGATTTATTATAATATCGTCCAACATATCGTCGTTAGTACTGTACCAAAATTTTTGTAGCGAGTAGTACCTTTTATAAATTTAGTACACCAGTTTTGGCATTAGATAGCATGAGGCGATGATTTAAATCTGTGACAATAACTTACAACTTTAATCAACCTAGTTTGGGGACCGAAAATGTTTAAGTTCGTAACAATGTCATATTACAATAAACGTTAAAAAAAAATTATTGAGTCGGGTCTCTAGAGTAGTATTTTTCCATCATTTTGCAAAACTAAATTTGCTATGAACTGGATAAATGTCGAGCTTAATTATTTGATGAGCTTTATAAGTGGTCTTCTATATAATAAAGGTTTGAGTTCTGGAACTTCGACTATTCTGACAATTACGAAATCGCTTTTATTTTTAATTACAAATCTCTATGAAATCGACTCATAGAGGATCGATCGGGAAGGTAAAACTTCTAGGAAACAATGGTTTTTTTACCCTTTTCAGGCCGCTTTTATAATGTGAAGATTTTATAATAAGTAGGTACAACATTATTAATAAATCTTATATTTAAATTAATAAAACACGTGGAATTAGCTGAATCCATAAGAAAATATAAATTGTTACTAATTTAAGTTTATTATGTTCTCATGAAGCTTGCAAATTTGATAAATCTCCTGAGAAGGAACACAGATTAAAAATAGTTTGAAATACAATCCCTAATATATACCGCTTTCACGTTCTAATAATCATGGTTCGAAATAATACTAAACCAAAACAGTTTTATAAATCATTACCCTGCAGTGGCTTTTAGTCTTACACATTGCGAAACTCGCTGGCTGCTACTAAGTATGCTTACTCATGCAGAGCAGCAGAGCTCAGCATGTCTACAAACCAGGTTTGCAAATGCGTCCTTTTCCATTGCACCCGCACGTACGCTACAAATACACACCCTTACAAACATACACACACTCACACTCCCCCCACACACACGCTTCACACATACATATGCAAGGCAATCAATAAATTAATAGAAGAATATTTTGTAAATTTAGTTTATTTAGTTCTTTATTTTGGTTAATACCAATTAGTATCAGCTTTCCTTACTTTACTTTATCTTTATTTTTATTTTATTTCCCTACTTAATCAGTTATAGTTAAACTACTTCGGAAGAGCGGAATCCTCTAACACAGGTATTTCCATACTTAAAAGAGGGTCCCAAACCAATTAAATGTAAATTAGATTTAGTATAAATGATTTGTATTTGTATTGTATTTGTATTTTCCCCCGCTTACCCCTGCTTACCAGCTAAAGCGTGGCCATTCTCTTGGACCATAGAAATCTACAAACAAAATGGAATCTTGAATATAATTTGACTTAAATATTTTTCACGAGTATAAGCGTTTTCTTTGTTTTTAAGTGTAAGGTAGCTGTTTATTAGGAGCAGACAAATCGTTCTACCATGTTTCTGTCACGTTTGGTGCGTTTAATGGTGTTCCCACTGCCACCATCACATACCTAAGTCACTCAAACTCGATTTTGATCTCGACACATATAACTCACTGTGTCCGGGAAATATCGAGCAAATACAACAAATAAAATACATGGTAATTATCCGTGTTTTTACCTACAGCACCATCCTACAGACAAGACGTAGGCCACAAATTCGCTATGTGTTTACTTGACTCAAGGCCGTAAACGGCCTCTGTGAAACAGCGTTCGAAGGCGCTACCAGTTGTCGGCGTATACAAAATGCTAGAAGCATTTCCCCGATGAATTGTAATGCTGATAAGTTAAGTTAAATATGTGCCAGCATTTTGATCACGCCTCTCATCGATCAAAAGCTCGGAAAATTTTTAAAAAACCACTTAAATTGGGCCGTTGATCTTCACCCCAAAAAAAAGGTTCCAATATGTTATCACTACCTAGCTTAGCATACTTTATTACTAACACTGTTTTAGCTAGATATCATGTGTCAATGTATGTCTATGTGTGATTAAAAAAAAACATTGCTAGCTAATTAACGAGTAGCTGTCGCTCATTACACGAGTAAGTACACATCGACAGTTATGCGACACGTTCAGACGCGTTCACGCGGGCACGTGACTACCTTAAAAGGAACATTTATTGATATATTAATTAACTAATTAATACGTCAAGCTTCGACTGCCTGAGAAATATGCAGTAGATATAATATCATTGGTAGTAGAACGTAAATGAATCTTGTGTTCACCTAACAACGTTCTGTCGGTCGAGCCTTGCTTACGCTACTTGGTTAAATTTTAAACGTCATTTCTATTTCTTACGCGGCCCGCGGTTTTATCCGCCTGGTGATGATGATGATGATGATAATGATAATGATGAAAGCAGCATATTTTTTATTGGGACTTGAAGTATCTACATACCAAATTTCATCCGGAAAAATTAAGATCCGTTGAGCCGTTCTGGCGTGATTAAGTAACAAACACCCATCTATCCAAACTTTCACATTTATAATATTAGTGGGATTTCTTATTCCGCGGTCTCATTGCGTTTTCCTCTTCATCTAAAGGTTCTCTGGAAGAGATTGCTGTTAGCGATAAGACGGTCAGCTGTTACACTTTCCTATTTCGTTTTCAATGTCTTTTATTATCTTCTTAAAATGTGTACTAAAAGTGTATCTAACTATCTTTATTGTTTCTTTTTTTATCATTATAAAAACATGGCCTATACACTATTAATTTTGAGGTGTTAACAAAAATCGGTAAGTACTGCTTGTGCAGCTTCTTGAAGATGTGGGTCTGAATCAGACGAAACCGTTCGAGTGTGACTTGTCTTGGAATCGATGTGAATTATCTTTAAACAATAACTACATGTTTAAAAACGGTTTGTATAGTTCACACCGACTTCTACTAACTATACGTGGAGCATTTACGTTATCAAAACTCATTCGATTTTTCACTCGATTTTTATTTTTTATTTTATTTTATTTATCAACATTCACACAAGGTCTTCAGATCCCAAACTAGGTAGAGCCTGTACTATGGTAACCTGATGACTGATATACATACTTATATACATATACACACCCAGACACAGGTCAAACAGACATGTTCATGCACACAAATATTTGAACTGTCCGGGAATCGAACCCGGAAGCAGCGGCTCAGAAGGCAGAGTCCTACCAACTGCGCCAACCGGCCATTCTTCTAGAAAATAGTTGTAAGGCAACATACATAAAAAATACAATCAAATTGAGAACCACCTCCTTTTTTGGAAGTGAGTTGACTGCGACCGCGGAAAACTGAACTTGTTAATTGTGTTGACGCGAATCTCCGTATTAAACTACTCATTTAATATAAATAAAATGCTTACTTTGGTGCCTCGTCAGACATCGCCTATTTCCCATTTCAGACAATGGTTTCCCAGAAACTTTCTTCGGCGGAGGGTTTATCCTTTCAAACAAAAGAAACGTCGATTTTATTTTATATCAGCACTTTTTCACCGTTCTTATAATTAATGTGGAATAACGAAGAAGGAATATAAAACGAAATTGAATTTTCGGTCAATCCTACCATTGGTGAAAAAGCTGATAAGAATAATAATACAATTTTCGGAGCTTTTGAGCTCTTCTAGGCTGTGACCTAAATTGGTAATTAGTCTTTTAAGAGTTAAGAGTGGATATTGGTAAAAAATAGATAAGAGCTTCATCGAGTGAAAAAAAAATTGTACTTTATTTACCTCGACATTTCGACCAAGTTGAATTGGTCCTGGTCATGAGAAGACCATGACAACAAATTCTTTGCTCTTATCAAATCAAAATAACCATTGAAAATTATAGTATTAATAACAAATAACAATCCTATGCGCTCCAATATATCCTATGTGCTTTGTTTATGAAAATAATTTCTTTCCTATCTCAAGTCAAGATAATTTATACGGTAATTTTTTTTTGGGCCGATGCCTTTTTTTTGTAATATAAAATACTAATAACTTATTACAGTACTGCAGCTACTACCATTACATTTGAACAATCTACTAGCTATTGGCAGGCTGTAGATAACTCAAATGCTCTAGCCTGCTTCCAGTTGACAGCGTGCCCACAATGCTGGCAGCATTGTTGAGCCAAATATGTGTTAGCATTTAGATCATGCGTCGCATCGATCAAACGCTCTGATAAGATTTGGAAAATCCGACGAGCTCACGCTCCCCATGGGCCCAAAAAAAAATCTCGAGCCCAAATGGTTCAATATGTAACCACTACCTAGGTTAGCATATTTTCGCCGTTTCAATTGCTCCGCCGAATAAGCCGCAGCGCCAGCCCTAACACGTGTCTCGGGAAGATGTGATGGCGCGCCAAAGATGACGCATGTAGCATCCCACACTAAAGGCCGCCCTTACTTCTAGGGAATAACTGTCATACCGTCAGGTCTTTTGCCATCGTCACGCATGGGAGTATTTGGATCAAAAATGGCTCCAACATTGGCGCTAGTAAAAGCCCGACGAATGATGTCGTAAATGCTAGCGTGGCGGGAAATTTGACCAGCAGTTCTGGAACAAGAAAGCCTATGGTGACCGAGTTGATCAACTACAGTAACACACTAGCAGTTATGGGTTTCATAGCATACAGTTAATATTTGTACATAACTTTCGAGAATAAATGATATCTCCGATCTCGCCGTGTTGGGCAACGCGATCGTTTCGTTCTATTAGTTTAGGTACCTACCTAGGAAGTTATTCGGCAAAACTGCACGAAAATACACGTACACGTACTCATGTTCATTCAAACTTTATCGACAGATGCTTAAAGTTTAGACCTCTCACCAGCATTTTCTGGAATTAATTGCGTTGTTACCTGTACCAGAAACTGAAAGACCGTTGTAGGATTGCCTTATTAGCAGTCAATCTTCTCTTGATTTGAGTTAACATCCTTGGAGTGAACAATCTTCGCATGAAACTATTATACTATCCTACCACCTTATATTATAAATACGAAAGTTTGTGTGGATGTATGTGTGTATGTTTGTTGAAATTTGGTTTGGAGATAGTTTAGACCCTGGATTAAAACATAGTCTACTTTTCATCATCATCATCAATCATCACCACGCGGGTAAAACCGCGGGGCGCAACAAGTGAGCAATAATCCTATGTAGGGCATTCACTTTTCGTTTTTCTAAAGTTTTTACAAAAATATCTCCTCCAATATCACACTAAACCACTCTTTTTTAGTACACAGAAAAACGGAATAAGTATTAAATTTTGTCTTTATACAAAAATATGTCACAGTTCACTCACTTAAACAATTCTGTAAAAGCTACCAAGCTCGGTAAAAAAGAAATACTTAAGCCGTATTATGATGAAAATAGAATTCGAATAGAATGACATTAATTTACGCATATCCATAAATGGAGTAGGGTAGTCGTAGAATGGGAATGTAGGTGACAATTTTGAATAGAAGAGATGGTTTATTCCTATATTTGGTATATATTGTACATTCAATTATTGAAAAAAATCGGTTTACTTAAGTGGTAATAGTACACGTATTTATGAAGAATGAAACTAAGGAATTGTATCGGGATTGTAGCAATTGGAAGGATGTGGTCTCTGCCTGCCTCTACGGGAAGGAGACGTTTTGAACGAGCGTTCAAAACGTTTGAGATAAATATATTGTTGATCTGTTCTTTTGAGATGACTAATTTGTTACTGTGTTTACTTGAATATATAAATCAATAAATAAATTAAGTACCTATGTATTTTTTAAATATATGCCAATTTGGCCGAGAACGTGAATATGTGTCCAAAGTTTACTAAAATTTATGAAAAAATGATTTTCTTCGTTTCACAAAATACAAGTTTGTAAAATAAAATGGCGATCAATTCTGGCTAACTTTTACCGTCGGACATAATGTCGAAGGATATCTTCTTCTTAGTCGTGCACTCTTGGCAGAGTGCTCGTGGTTACAGTGATGGCAGGTGGGAGATCCTCACTGACGTCCTTGTCCAGGGTAGCAGCTCGCTTAGCGATGTTTTTCCATTTCTGGCGGTTAGTGGCATCGCGGGTACACAGTACTAAGGTGTACGAAGGATATAAGTATATGATTTTTTGCGGTGATTTCCCCTGAACGGCAAAACGGAGAGACATTTTCAAAACACTTAAGATCCCAAACACCGAGCTATCAGTAAGAATTTGGGTGATGGACAACTGTCAAATATTGTTAAAGAAACCAACCCAACACCGTTTATTTTTATTGTGTGAATTATTATGTGAATGTAAATATGGACATGCGTGCGAATCGACAAACGACATTCTCCATTTATTTCGTGACGAAGACAGAGAGAGATCGTGGGCTAAGACATGAGCACGGTTTCTCGAAAAATATTTGATACGTTAATATTAAATCAATGAAAATATACGCGATGAAAAGCATTTTAACTTACGTTCAAATATTTGAAGGAAAAAGGCGTCAATCTTTAAAGTAAATGTACGCTTTTCACCGCATTGCAGTGATGCATAATTATATTTGCTGGTCAGTGGAAATCGAGGTCGAGACTGGTTTATTTTTAAACTGCCTTTGAGCAGGCTGAGGTTAACGACCGGATGCAGCTATCGATCTCCGGATCCGGAACCAGATGTTGTCAAATGCAGTGAACTTACTGCCTCCTGGTTATATTTATCTATGGCTTACTGAGACGGCATGTGTCATCATCTAGATTAATATTGGTAAATGGGTACCAATGTTGTATAGATGTATTATCCGGCTTTACTCACGTTTATAGTCGAAGTTTTGATCTAGGTTTTGGGCATGTCCGATGTCCATCCTCAGGTACCAATTGTATCATTGAGTTAAGTAGAATAAGTGTTTCATTAAACCTTAATATATATTACTGCTTATTGTTCCAATTTAGAACGAACTATATATTTGGTAAGTAACTGAAAGGTGCTTAATACCTACAAACCTACTTCCATTGTAATTTTATTTATCCTGGGCTATTGATCTCTTACCCTGCAACTATGCCAAGTGTAGACATCTTTTCTGAGAATTCTATTTATAATTGAGCTGTTTCATGTCATAAAACAGGCTACTTTATTTCTATAATCCATAAAAATAATCGGCACTAAAGCGCACTTTTGTTTAGTGCGGTATCAGTACGTTTGAATGCAGTGACAATCGAAATAAGTTTCAATAGCGTATCATTAGCCGCGCTTATTTTTCAACACCGCAAAAACAAACGTGCTCTTTAATTTTGATTTACCTACCTGAGCATTGTTCATATCAAAATATAAAAGTCAAGTAAAGACTTATTGCATCAACTGTAGATACTGAATCATTGAAATAAACCCGTATAAAAAAACTAGGCCGAATATAGACTTAGGACTTAGGATAGAAAATTAGGACGATATAAGATTTATTAAATTAAAATATATTACGGGCCGTATATGGCATACAATACGGGACGAAAGCAGATTTTCTTATGTGGATCATAAGAAAACCTGCTGCTCTATGTACTGACATATATGGGACGAACATGGCATAAATCTTACATATACAATACATCATCATCATCTCAGCCATGGGACAACACGATCCAAAGACATTAAACATATAAATAATATATGTAATGCCACTTTCATGAAAACAGTATATTATTGTATGCTCATCCTTGTAAATAAAGGTTTAAATGATATCGACATAATTATAATAAATTATAATAAATAATAATACATTAAGGACGATTACTTCCTGCTGTCATTTTCACTCATACCTCAGTTTTCTTCCGCTTCACGAGGCCAAGATCCAGCCTATTCCGCGTCACCTTAGAGGCTAGGTAAATGTATTCTTCCTCAAAACCTTCTGCCAAGAATTTATAATCGATTTTTTCATACTGTTATAAGATTAGGGCAATATTATTTTTCAATGAAGAAATATAACCAAATCTTTTGTGACGCATGTTGACGTGAAATACGTTAGGTAAATCTTTAACTTTAGTAAGGATTATGATAATCATCACTTGAGATGTTGACGACGCAAGTCATGTGACAATATAAATTACTTATTGAATCGGTTCATTGCCCGAGTGAGCCTTGAGACTCGTGCCCATTATTATTCGTCTACATTGATCACATGCTTCGGAGACTTTTTTTTTCCACCATCCCCTTTCTATCATTGGTAGACACGACGTACACCAATTCGCCATCGATATATGGTAGATATACCGCCTATACGTACGAAGCGTTTTGCGTACCGCCAAGGAATGGAAATCGTTGCCCGGGTCTGTGTTTCCCGACACGTACAATCCTGGAGTCTTCAAGTTACGAGTGAATAGGTACCTCCTAGGTTTGCGTGCTACATCCTAGACATCATTATCACTTAACATCAGGTGAGACAGTTGTCAAACGCAAGCATAATAAGTAAAAAAAAATCTTGAAAGGGGAGATTTATATATTTTCACGTGTAAACTGATCCTATTCGGAACACATTAAAAATTTTAAATCAGCGTTGTTCTGCTGCATGTGCTATTTGACATATAAACATATTGTCAGATATGTCAGATATTCGGCTCAGAAAGTTTCCTTTGCATATTTCATCAGCATCATGTGATGTAGGTTACTGCTGTGGGCATCAACTGTTGATGCAGATACTTTTTTAACCAATTTTTAAAAAGGAGGAGGTTCTCAATTACTCTGTTTTTTATGTTTGATACCTCTACTTTCGACTTAGGGAACTGATTTTGATGATTCTTTTTTGTTATTTGAAAGCTGGTGCTTCCCGTGTGGTCCTTTCATCGAAATCGGTCAAGCTGTTATTGAGTAACACTCTAATAACTGAAAACGTGTTACGTCTATCTCAATGACTTCCTTATTGAAGGTGAATGCCAATTAATCCTGTGATAAGGTCACTGAGAAGGAATAAAACATCCCAAAAAATGGAACCGTCTTCGACACTCAAAAGTGGGAAATAACTTGTCAAAGTCGATATACCATGCGTCCAATATTTTGATAATAGTTACTCTTGAACTTCACGTTCATCACGTTACCGACTTCAACAAGTTATTTCACCATTGAGTGTAGAAGTCGGTAAAAAAAACCTTAGAGAAATTTATTCAAAATAATAATCCATGTATTTGTTATCACTTTACGTTGTTCAATATACATAATATGTATATTGAAAAACGTACGCATATAGGTACATTATATCATTATGTATATGCGTAAACACTGAATAAGTTTAACTAAAATAAAAAGTGAATTGAAAGAAATTACAGACTGCGGAAGTTACTTCAAAATCCATATCAAAATGATAATAAATACACAATATTTCATTTTTTTTACTCTCGTCCTGACGTTCACCGAGGATCTCCTGAGGATGCCTTGTGCAGAGAAAGTGCAGGAAAATACCTATCATACCTAAATATACCCCTCATACCTATATAATCCTATATAATACGATTACAATTGTTGAATGTACTATAGGCATACTTCCTGCGTGCAATTTATCCGTGAGAGGGTGCAACCCTTCATGACAGGCTGGAATAATTAAACTCGCGGAGTTGACACTAAACATTGTGTATTTGATATAATTTTAAAAAGTGAGTGTCACACTTAAAAGTAAAAAAATGATAACATAGCTGTATCTATGTAACTACATAGATACAGCTATGTTATAATTTTTTTACTATTTATCGACATTGATCAGTATCATCCGGCCGTGAATAAAAATAGCCTGTATGCCACAGCAAACAAAAGGTTTCTTGATGATTTCTGCTGGTTAATGGAAACGCAATAACGTATCGGTGGAGTGCCGCTAGGCGTCTCGTCCCGAATCTGGCGGTATTGTATTGTAGTATTGGCGGTACCTACCAAAAGCCCGGATGTACCGTGCCCCGTTACCGCCAGGTCTCAATTGTGCCCTTGAAGTGATGATAGCTCAGCGGGGGGAGCGTCGCCTGTCAAACTACGGACACTGGTTCGATCCCCAACAGAAGCATGAGCTTCCGGTGAAGGTAACACCATTATCAAATTCCCAGCATGGTGGTAGAGTACTTTCGAATACCCGCCTGGCTAGCTACCAACCTCAAGTTTGAAAAACTGTCACCAAACACATAGTGTGTTCTGGCGGCAGTCCTTGAAAGCCAGTGAGCATTCTAGATCTAGCGTGATAACATCTTCGACCGCATCGTCACTGACCATCAAGTGAGAGTAGTCAAACGCTAGATCTATACAGTATGAAAAAATATTACGATTATTGGTGGCAAAGCTTAATTATTAAGATTCAGGATAGTACGTATATATTCTCAGTTAGTAAGTTTATACATTCGAATGACCGTGCGTCATTGGAAACACACATCACAACCATCAGAATATTAATAAGGATAATGACGTGCGGAACCAACATGACGCTGATGTAGTGACATAATTCTAATAACCCATGCTTGTCAACTTCCTTCTGTACACTGTATGAGATTCGTGTACCGGCCAAATGTGGGTTCAAGGATAGCTAAGTCAATATCAGCTTTAATTGTTGAAGCTTTTCTACTATGTATAGCTTTCAGTTTTAGCCTTTAAAACATTTTAATATATCAATATCTTCTTTCCTCTGATAGTGTTAGAAAAATAAGTTATCTCCATAAGCTGCAAATACTAAACTAGGAAGAAAATCTGTTAAAGGTAATCGGCTCGAAAATCTTTTAGTGCAATAATAATAATATTTTAAAAACGGAAACCAAGTTTGCAGTTACATAAGTGTAAGAAAAGTCGAATGGATGCAGATGAAGACGTGCACCATCGTTATTAATATTTAAAAATCAACTTAAACTGTTATATCTGTCTAAGTAACACCTCACTGCGTTAATCTCTATTTTACACACATTAATCTAAATATATACCTATGTATTTATTATATTATATGCATTATATATATATTTATATATGAGAAGGTTTATTTATGTATGATTTCATACAAATTTTGTTATAATTAGCTAAGTAATTCTTTTTAATTTTTACTTTGTTGAACACATCCTGTAATTATTAGTTCTACGATATATTTCATTCACGGTTGCCTGGTAGAAATCGCTTTCAGCGATAAGGCCGCCTATTGTCGCACTATATTAATTGTTAAGTACTGTAATAATATGTACAAATGTGTTTGTGATACAATAAAGCATTATCTATCTATCTATGAAGATGATGATACGTTTTAACATAGACAGTAAGCCCAATGCCGTAATAGGACAAAAAGCGGCTGGCTCAGAAAATACATGGTGTACCTATATTCTGCAACAGCCACGTTTTCTCAATATACTCGAGGAGAGACATGGATCAAATGCTTCATGTGAGGGCTTTGGACACATAGTGGCTGCGCAGGTTCAGAGTTCAACAGCTGGGCTTGCGAATCTTGCAAGTATCTAAACTTTCAAGGGTATCGTAGTATTTCATTTTATTATATATATTTCATTCACCGCATCATCACTGAACATCAGGTGAGATAGTGGTCAAACGCCTGCCTATTGAATTCTTCCCAATAAAAAAAATAAAAAATGTTTATAACAATTAAGGGTCGTTATTCATAATTTTATAGTAGTCCATATTTCGGTACCTATTCTATTTTTAGATACCTTTCAATAATCATTTTGCATTTGAGAAAAATATTTTTATTAACGTATGTAACACAAGCCTGTTATCAAGTAAAGCATAACTGTATAATCTTCCATATTATAAAAATGAATCGCTAAATGTGTTGCTAAGCCCAAATCTCGAGAACAGCTGAACCGATTTCGCTAATTCTTTTTTTATAATATTCCTTGAAGTACAAAGATGGTTATTACGGAGAGAAAAATTTTAAAAATTGCCTGATAAAGTCTTAAAACAACACTTTTCTAGTTACTTACTTACTTTTCTTCACTTTCTTCGTGAGTTTGACACATTATTATATATATGTGGTATCCGGCTTTACTCACGTTTATAGTCGAAGTTTATGGTATTCCATATTGTTTATGAGTCTACGAACACATACTGTTACAACACACACACACACGCGCGCGCGAGCACACGTACGCACACACACCTCATATAAGTAGTAATTTTAATATATTATTAATATATAATAAGTGATACTAATAATCTAGTGCAAACTATTATTGTTTTTAAATTCCTTAACTAAAGTAGCCTCTTCACATATTGTAAAACTGTGCGCAACAAGGAAGAGCCTGCGTTTGTACCACAGTTTTTAACTAACACAAAAGGCAGTGTACGTAAGTGGATATATTTACAGTTTTCAATAAAGATATTTGTATTTGTGTTAAAGGACACTTTCCTCTACCATTTTAAGCTATTCTTTATTAGTCACGGCCATGTTATTGTATTTTGCTGTACATATTTGTATATTTGTTTACAAACAAGTATAGAGATGAATATTTATAGATATTTTTGTTGACGTATATCTAGTGAATAGGTGTCAATTCATACGAAATATAATCTCGGCCATGTGTATCTCTATTCACAGGTTTCTTTGGCATCAAAGTAACATATAAATTCTGGCTAAATAATATTTGTACTTGGATTTCGTGTTGGGCTATTTTTCCATTTATTTACCATACTGTGTAAACAGTGTTTGATCTATATTATACGTTCTGGTTCTGAGTAAAAGTAGAAAAGTAAGTTCTGAGTAATGTAGAAAGTGTTAAATCATAATAAATATCTCCCGTTATGACTCCGTACAAGATCTGACGGTGTGACACTTATTCTCTGTAAGTTAGGGCAGCTTGTAGTGTAGGACGCTACATGCGTTGACATTTTGGGGCCGTCACATCTTCCCGAGACACATTAACATGTGGCTGGCGCCACGGCTTATTCAGTGGAGCAATTGAAGCGGCGAAAATATGCTAACCTAGGTAGTGATTACATATTTGAACCGTTTGGGGACGAATAATTGGGCCTGTGGGGACCGGGAGCTCAACGGATTTTACGAAACATATCAGAGCGTTTAAATCGATGCATCGCGTGACCAAAATGCTGGCACATATTTAGCTAAACGGATCCATCATTGCAATTCAAAGTGGCAATTCTGCTAGCATTCTGGGCACGCTGCCAACTGGTAGCGGATTAGAGCATTTGAGTTATATATAGGCTGACAATAGCCATTGGATTGCTCAAATGTTTTTGTAGCAGCTGTAGTATTGTAATTAGTTATTAGTATCATATTTTAATAAAGAGATCGGTCCATTTTAACCTATGAATACCATATTTTAGTATAATTTATCAAAAAAACGATATCATATTTTATTACCAGATCCAGATAATTGTGAATCGGCATAAAGTATTGAAATACACTTTTTTTTCTTGATATAATTTTCTGACTTATTGAAGCCTGCTCTGTTAGGCATAAAACACTCCCATTTTTAACATAAACATCGACTATGACACATTGCATCTTGAATCGTGATAAACCAACATTCGATTACAGAGATACAAACCACTCTTTAAATAGAACAAATCGCAGTACGGTGGTACCTAGTACACATAAAGACTAAATTTTAATGAAGATCCACACAATTAGGTCCACATAAACAGCAGCATCTATTCATAGTCGCGCGGCGCAGCGCTGCGATCGTAATATTCTTGTTGGTCTAAATTTAGATTTTAGTCCGTGAAATGTTTACAATGTACCGCCTGCGCTTGATGTATAATTTCAGACTGAAGGCTAACAAGAAGGAAACTTCCACGGCCGAATGAACGGCCCCGACGCACACACCCATCACATGTAGGTACTAACACCAGTACACCTGTGTACGCTCGGTACTGGGAACTTCCATTGAAAATACAATCACAATCTTGACAATAGCTTTTGTCGATTTATCTGCGTGAAGCTACGTAGCAGTCGAGCAACATATCGGCAGGGGTGTACTGCCTACGTCACGCTATCCCATTTTGGGTTAGTAGGTCACAAGAAAAGGACTGCAGCGGCAATGCGATGCGGGGAGAGGTCATAATTTTTAAAGCTAATGTGACGTCACTGAACGAGCCTTGAGCCCCGCCGCGCCGCCGTGCCCCCCGCGTGAATGATGAATGAATTTGTTGATTGGTGCTAACTAACGCCAAGTAGGTCATACGGGTCATTGTGATGCGACACTTGCATCCTGTAGGAAGTATCCGAGTTTCATTAAATGGGTATTCCATGAAACACGTTGTTCTCTACTTAGTTTGTTGATCGTAGGTTTGTTAATTTTAGGATAAAAAGTGATCCTGACAAAATGTAACAATATTATGAATACTCATATAACTATTGTGTTTTTATATATTAAATTTATAATTATATTATATACTGTATTTACATTCATATTTATATTTTCCTTGTTGTATATAAGACTGTTTGTTAATTGCATCATTTTAAGAAATTTGAAAAAATATTTGTTGAAGTCATAAATCGGAGGGACTCTGAAGACTGTAGAGCATAGTTTAAAAAAGTGGGTTAAAAGTTTCAAATTATTTGGGTTTTTTTTTTATATGTGGCAAACAAGCAGACAGGCCGCTTGCACCTACAAAGCCAGTGCGATGCCATCGCGTATGCATATCTGTAGTACTAGAGGCATTACGATACGTTGCCAAATGTTCTCCCAATTTAAAAAAAATAGATTACTTTGCTACGATGCTTTTTTCTGATTTATCAATATAGTTTCACTTCGCCGCGGAGGGAAAGCGGTTGTTTACGAGAAAAGGTTTTTTCGAAATCCAAAACATTCAGCATTTTACGTTCGTGTAAGGATAGATAGATGTTCAGACTTCGTGAATACCATTCGAAACTTTATTGAAATCTCTAATATACTCTCCATATATCTATCTATACAGAATAGGCAGGCTTTTGACCACTACCTCACCTGATGTTAAATGCTGATACTGTCTTTGATGTATCATACCTGCCTAGAATACAGAATAGAACAGAATATTTATTAACAGCAATATAACAGTTTCAAACTTAATCTAAATGCACTAGCAGATCAACTTCCAGGATCCACGTGCCGAGATTTACCCTCAATGACGTAGGTGACTTGGCCTCAAAGGTTATACTTGAAAAGCGACTTACTGCCACCGTCAACCTTTTTCACTTTAAAGCTCTCTTCTTCAAGACAACTCATTTGATGACATTTTTATAGGCGTTGGATCCCTGACATCCGATGCTTTTCATGGATATAAGATTTTATAGCGACCTTTGACTTGGTTTCAAGATATTTTTGTATAATTACTGATACACGCTAAAACACATTGATGTGTACATCATTTCTTCAACTGCTCGTTTGTGTAAAACTAGTTTTTGTTCTTGATCTATATTGTAAAAAAGAACTAGGCCTAAGAAAAAAAGAAAATATAAAGACGTAATAATAGTCCCTATAAATTAATGCCTATTAATTTCCCTGCATAGGTAGGGAAAAGTCTGTAATTTTTAAAATTTTTGATATTTTTAGAAAAACAATCACAGCTAGTGGATTGCTTAAATGTTATTGCAGTAGCTGCAGTATTGTAATTAGTATTTTATTTTAATCAAATCTCATCCTATATGTTAACAGTTTTGTGTTCATAAAGCCCGGTCTTTTGCAGCGTTACGCTGATATCGGAAATTCTGGTAAGCATTTATCTGCTTTAGACCAACCGAAGCTACAATTCTCAAGTGTTTGTCCCAAACCACGTATAAAAGTGGCTGCATGAGTACGGTCTACCAAACTAGGGCCCACGCGGCTGCCTGTAATTGTAGGCGACAAGAATCACGTCTATCGAAACGAATGGTGAACACGGGAGCAATGGGATACAATTATAATATGCAATGAATCAAATTTTAGAATATATAGAGCCTCATACATAAAGAGATACTAAATGTTACAATATATTGCTATTTAGCACTACTCTTTTAAATCAGGTGATTGGTTTAACCCAAACTTATAAACTTACATTGATTGATTGATTTTTCAATTACTTTATTATCATAAATACATACATTATTTGTACAACTCAGCGTTACAATCTTAGTTATCTAAATCTATCACAACAGTATGTTCGTTTTACAGGCTTGGACCGCCTTTTAAAACTTTCAAAACAATCTGTTGTTTTAATCTAAGTATTTCTCATTAAATCAAAAATATAAGATAGAAATAAGGCTCATGTTTCACGCTCTTGCGAGTGAGTTCACCCAGGGTGAGTCCGTATCCACATAGGGAAACGCTGTGATTGGGGGATAAGACGTCCTAATTCTTCCTCCCCCATTATTGAAGCATTGAGCTTTTGAGGTATAATATGCAACCTATTTCCAAGAGGCTGGTCGACGTCTCAGGAGGTACCGAAGAGCTGGCAGCTTCCTCGCTCAACGTATTAGCCTAGCAATACAAAGAGGGAACGCTGCCAGCGTCTTGGGCACAATGCCGCAGGGGCCCTTTTTAGATTTAATTTAGTTTTTATTAATTTTTTAAGGTTTTTTATATTATGCTAGATTATTTTATTGCTATATGTACGTTATTTGTTATTATGTGTTTCTATAAATAAATTCATTAATTATTTAATAAATAACATATGCAACTGTGGATATTTAATTCTTTTTATATACTTACATACAACACCTATACCAAAATTGTAAAAGCAGAATAAGATTGGAGACAACTGGACCTACAATACCTATGAGAAGAAGCGTTAGACAGGGAGATCCTATCTCACCAACAATTTTCATTGCGTGTGCATGATAGTTCAAAAGTAGCTACTATGAAAATATTGTGAGCATGGTACCGACTTCGACGAGTTATTTCACACTTTCGAGTGTTGAAGTCGGTTCCATTTCTTGGTAAAAATTTTTTTTTCACCCTTTTCTGTGACCTTTGCTACGAGATATATCAGAAACATATTGCAAATATTTTTAGTAAGAAATAAAAGGCTTTTTTATTTTTGTTGTATTTATATAATATATATTATATATTTAGCGTTTGACCACTATCTCATTTGATGGTGGTCGAAAGTGTTACCAAGCTAGACCTAGAATTCAGGACTGCTGCCTGGAACACACTATGTGTATGTTGACAGTTTTTCAAAATTGATGATGATTTTCAAATTGAATCAGCCAGACAGGTAACCAAAAGTACCTTACCACCATGCTGGGAATTTCATAACAGTGTTACCTTCACCGGAAGCTTAAATTGTTGGTGGGGAGCGAACCAACGTCCTTCAGTTTGACAGCCGACGCTCCCATCGCTGAGCTATCATCACTTCAAACGAAGATATACGAGGAGCCGAATGAATGCTGTTGATTCTGGTAACGTCCGGTAATCCGACTTCCGGCCCTATCCAGCAATTGTGCAAAGCCCATTCGCGGCAATGTGAAAACAGTTCGCGATGTTTAAATTTAAGTACGTAATCTTACTAACCAGGGGCTGAATTTGAATTCATGCACAACAAGGAGGTCATTGACTCTTCAAAAGAAAAATATCCTGATATATTTCCGGCCCGTACAATCGCTTCGTCCTCAATGCTCGCATGAGCGCACGATAGGATTAAGGTATGGCGATTGTACGGGATATATCCAATCATACGCCAGGGACGTGCTCTAGAAGGCGGACAGAGTGACAACGACCCAACCACTGTAGTATTTCTTGTTCCACTGGGAACGATTGCCACGGGATAACATGAACAAGAAGGTCGATTCTGTAAAAGCTTGTCGTTAACATGTAAATAACAGGGTCCATACTTTATACTAATATACTCAATTATTATCAATGTACTTATAACTGCTTGTATGCTGAATAAGTGGATCTAGAGACCATAAATGAAATTTATCAACACCACTATGTATTACCTAGAACCACAAGCTAATAAATCACTTATCATTTTTCATTTATTTCACAGCAATTTTCTCAGTTTTATTTTCAACCGACTTCAAAAAAAAGGAAGATGTTCGCAATTCAACCCGTATGTTTTTTTATGTTTGTTACCTCAGAACTTTCGACTGGGTGAACCGATTTTCATGATTCTTTTTTTATTTGAAAGCTGGTGCTGTGATATTTGAATGCCCGTTTGTAAGTTTCCCCTTACCGTCCCATTTAAATTTCATCAAAATCTGCCCAGCGATTTTTGAGTAACTCCAATAAGTGAAAAGTGTTACGTCTACTTGAACAACATTATAATTGCGGATGAAGAAATCGGGGAACATACACAATGACAATTAATCCCGTGAGTAGCAAAAGTCAAAAATTTTTTTTAACATAAAATGGAACCGAAAATGGAACACTCAAAAGTGTGAAATAACTTGTCGAAGTCGGTACCTTGAGCATAATATTGTGATGATAGTTATTTTTGAGTGTTGAAGTCGGTTTCATTTTTTGTTAAAAACCTTTTCTCGTAAACAACCGCTTTCCCTCCGCGGCGAGGTGAAACTATATTGATAAATCAGAAAAAAGCATCGTAGCGAAGTAATCTATTTTTTTAAATTGGGAGAACATTTGGCAACGTATCGTAATGCCTCTAGTACTACAGATATGCATACGCGATGGCATCACACTGGCTTTGTAGGTGCAAGCGGCCTGTCTGCTTGTTTGCCACATATAAAAAAAATTCGTTGTCTGTAAAGTCGGTTTACGGACAATAGATTTACGTGATAACGACATAATCATGTATGACTTTGACATTTGACATTTGACTTTTGACTTTTGACTTTTGACTTTTGACTTTTGACTTTTGACTTTTGACTTTCGACTTTCGACTTTCGACTTTCGACTTTCGACTTTCGACTTTCGACTTTCGACTTTTGACTTTTGACTTTTGACTTTTGACTTTAGACTTTAGACTTTAGACTTTAGACTTTAGACTTTAGACTTTAGACTTTAGACTTTAGACTTTAGACTTTAGACTTTTGATTTTTGACTTTTGACTTTTGACTTTTGACTTTTGACTTTTGACTTTTGACTTTTGACTTTTGACTTTTGACTTTTGACTTTAGACATTTGACATTTGACATTTGATTTTGACATTTGACATTTGATTTTGACATTTGACATTTGACATTTGACATTTGACATTTGACATTTGACATTTGACATTTGACATTTGACATTTGACATTTGACATTTGACATTTGACATTTGACATTTGACATTTGACATTTGACATTTGACTTTTGACTTTTGACGGAAACGGAAACGGAACGCTACACGGAACGCTACACGGAACGTTACTATTTTTCATTTTGGCATTCATCAATTTATAAAACGTTATCACGTCAAAAAAATTGTATCCATATCTTCCATATCTTCTTATAAATAACAAAGTGTGTGTGTGTGTGTGTGTGTGTGTGTGTGTGTGTGTGTGTGTGTGTGTGTGTGTGTGTGTGTGTGTTGTAATGTCTTTTTCTACTCAGCTCTAAAACGGCTAAAAATATTGTCATTAAATTTGGCACGATGCTGTCTAGGTTATGAATATTCCCCCTGTAATATTTTTTATTCCAAACAAAAATTCAGTTTGGAATAACTACTTTGGAGACTACTCGGAGCGTAGTTACTCATGGTACACAGAATATTATAACTTATCGTATTAGTTTTGACATCATGAATAAACTAAAGCATTAATAATAAGTAATGTAGAAAAAACGTGTATTCCGAACCAAAAAGGCGCTCTGTTAAAAAATCCACTAGCTATCACCCATTCAAACTATGAGAGCAGAGAACGTAGCTGGACCTGTGGTCGGTGACATATTCGGGCGCTTTACAATGCAAAAAACTAGTTTACAGGGCTTTGTACGCTATACTGATATTGTAGGTTTTCTTTTTTTGTGTATCGTTACCTTCGATTTTCAGAGACGTCTTAGCACCGGGCGAATGATTTCCACGTCTCGTTATTTGATAGTACCAAAAAAGTCTCAATGTTGATTTTATTTACCCTGTTATCATAACTGAGTTGTTGCACTAAAGAACGATGTGTTATATATCCAATGAGTAGGCAATAGTTGATTCATCACCTTGGACTCCAATGAGAACAATGTGATTCTGAAAGCATGAAAGTCATAAATAGCATCAGATTTTAAAGATATTCATGGCTACAGAATACCGTCCTGTCGCATTCCTATTCTCTAGTCGTGTGTTAAAAATCAGGACGTGGTGATTTTTTCCTTCTAAAAGAACATAAGGTCCGTCTAGCATGATGATAATGCAACGAACCATAAAACTCTGTAAATACCATTGTTAATTTTCATTGTAGAATACTAATTGCAAGACAGTTGTCAAATGCAAACTAATAATAAGTAAAAAAAAAGACTTTTAATATTGTGCGTATTTCATGACAGACAAAAAGTTGGAGTGAAACCCCGTGTTTACCTCCATTTTCGATATCATTCGTTGCGGGGTATGAACTTATATATAGCAAATGTCCATAAGAGCATTGAACTTTAATTTTGTTCCGATTCTTTTTTACTTACCCATTTTGGTTCTAATTTTATCTTCATTACAAATTCACGGTAAGTGAAATCATTATGGGGGTTAACTATAATATTTACCTTGACTAATTCTTGGAAATATACGGGTATCGTTAAATTAGGGCAGAACTAGATTAAATAAGGCCATATTTAGAGTTACGTACGCAAAAAGGGTAAAACGGTGTTCTTACTGTACAGATTTGATGTGAAAACAATGATTTAATAAGTATAATTATGCTTTGACAATTTATTTTTAATGCCTTATCAGACTGCTTACTTTATTTGTATAGTTAGGTGGAATGTGGGTAGGAGGTATACCATTATGCACACCTATTGTTCGATAAGCTAACATTCTCTGAGACCACGGACCGAAAAACAGTTTGCGTAGTGATTTTTTAGTTATTTTTTGAGTATAATGACACCCTTTTTTATTCAGGCAGCAGTCCTCGAGAGCTAGTAAACATCCATGGATGTTTGCGTGATTACATCTTCGACCACATTGTCACTGCTCATCACATTGTCCACATTGTCAAACTCGTTGAGAAGACGTTTGAAAAGTATCTCGACATTCAATTGCACTCCACATTCATTTTCTTTCTGATTGAAGAGACAGACATTATCAGAGATATATTATCCATAAATAAATTAAACAGCCACGGTGACATCACACATCCCTGAAAATCAGCTGAAACCGGGAACAAACGTCTACCTATTCTGTATAATGCATACGGATGTAAAACATACTGATGGTATGTCTTTTTACAAAAAAACTTCCATTCATCACACTTTTCATTAAAATTTTTTTTAGTTAATTATAAAACATCAATATATGTATATTATAACAGAAAGTGTACAATCTGTGCCGCTAAAACTCAAATGAGTTCCAGTATGATCAAGACAGTTGTATGGTGTGCTAACCCTCTCCCATCCTTGAAGAGGGCTTCCGTTTATACATGAAGGCCGTACTTTAGAAGTTATAAGGGCTGGAAGTTTTATTATCATAACATTTATTAAATACATTAACTAAATATAAATATTTACTAAAAACTTTTCCGTAGCATTCTGAAATGTTTTGTAATGTTCGGGAACATCCCAGATCATTGTGGAATATTCCAGAACACTCTCAATCTCTCAATATTGTGGAACATTTCTGGTCTCTATTGTTTAAGAGGAGCGCAGTTGGCAAACCGCGGGTGGCAGCTAGTAAATTCCAATTCCACCTATTGTACCCCTCTAGCGGTGTTGCCCCTAAACTATAATAAATATTTCCTACAATGGGAGCTCATAAGCAAAATCTCTGTTGATCAAGAGCTCCAAAAATAGTTCAAAGCCGAAGTAAACAGAACAGGTGGGTAACTAAAGGCTTTTATTAACTTTTGCGAAATATTGCTCAACTTGTCTGTATATTTTTTCTGGAACAAGATTCATTCGGGTCTCGTATTAGAAGTATGTACGCTTATTTTTACTGTTGTTCAATTGTTCCGTTCACTGGAAATGTTAAGGCATCTGCGACCCCATGGCAGAAAAACAATAATGACCCTTCCAAGGACTGGTTATTTAAGTAAAGCGTTTTACGTTGAAAATAGTCGGCATATACTCGTAGTGCTTCTCGTAATCGGGACTACAAAATTCGTGACCTGCCCTTTTTAAAAAATATTTAACGTAAGTACCGCCTAGCACATCTAGTATGATGTTTATAAAACCTAAAAAATATATAGTACCATAGACAAATATACTACACTTAATATAATAATATCATTGTAATAAAGTAGTCTATGATAGTACTAAGCCTACGCTACGTCGTCCGTCGGTCATTCTGTATGTTCTTCATAAATAAAATTTTTGCTACCGCAAACAAAAGATCTCGTATGTAGACTTATTACTGTCAATTGGAGAGAAAAGATAATAGGCCTCCTAAAACGACAGCTTCATAAAAAACGCCACAGAAGGAAAAAAGAAGAGAGGGAGACCAATGCATATTATTATATAAACTACATGAACCAAATAAAAAAGAAATTGGGGTATCATGTCAGAAAGAGAAATATGTAAAAAGTTGCATCAGCTTTAAACCGACAAAAGCAACGCGCCTAAAAAAAGAAGAAGAAGACGTTGCGCTTTAGTGATAAAATTTACTGATCTGACATTTTTCTGGGTGACAAAAAGAACACAGTTCTACGCCGCTCCATAATACTTTAAAGATTGGTACGCAGTCATCAATCACGTGTACGAATTGCGGACCTTGTCACGTTGGCGCATAAAAACATTCCTTGAAATCTAATCACGTGGCGTCATCGGCTCAGTATAGTTGTCATGCTCCAGTGGCGTATTAGATGACGGCTAGGGAAATGCGCCGACGAGGAGCTACTACTGCCACCCACGTTGCTACGAGCATGGTATTGCGTCACACTCAAGTCATCAAAATTTTTTTTTATTAAATAATGGAACCGACTTCAACACTCAAAAGTGTGAAATAACCTTTTTGAAGTCAGTGCCATGATAGTTCACAAAAGTAACTATCTATACTACTACTATATCTACTCTACTCTCTATCTACTATCATTATTGTGCTCATGGTATCGACTTTGACAAGGTTATTTCACTCTTAAGAGTGTTGAAGTCGGTTACTTGTCTTGTCTTGTCTTGTCTCTCGTTTTTTGGTAAAAAAAAATGTTTCACCCTTTTTAGTGACGTTTCCTACTTACGGGATCAATTGTCATTGTGTATGTTCTCTGATGTCTTCAACCACCACTATAATATCGTCGAGGTACGCGTAGCACTTTCCAGTTTATGGAGTGTAACTCAAAAAGGCCGTGATGGTACCGGCCTAGAATAGTAGCTACTCCCCCATCTCAAGGTGAACAGCAGCACCTTCTGAGGATTGTAAATCATACTGCGCTCGCCAACCCGCCTGCCAAGCGTGGCGAGTATTGGCAAATCCCCTCTGTATGGAGGAGGCATATGTCCAGCAGTGGACGCACATGACTGAGAGAAGAAGAAGAAGAACTCAAAAATCACTTGTCCGATTTTAATGAAATTTAAATGGGACCACTACGGAAATATACTCTATCAAACAAAAAAATCATCAATCGGTCAATCAAATCAAAGAATCATTAAAATCGGTTCATAAACGACGAAGTTATCCGCGAATACACATAAAATGAATAAATGGGGTCGTCAGAACACGTATATATATATATATTTAAAACGTGTTCTGACGACCCCAGATAGGATAAAAAGATCATGAGGGGCATCAATAATGGATGTAATATATTCTTGCATTATTACAACAACAATGATAGCCTAACTGTGTGAACGTCGGCTGTCAACTTGGTGGTCACTGGCTCAGTCCCCATCGGAAGCTTGACCTATCAGTAAAGGTAACATCGTTATATAATCCACAATATGGTGGTAGGACACTTTCCTGGACTCGCCTGGCTAGCTACTCTCAATTTTTAAACACCGACAGATTGTTTTCTTTGAGAGCCTTAATTCTAGTTCTAGCGTGATTTCATCTTAGACCACATCGTCACTGATCAACAAGTCAGACTGATCAACACAAAAATTCTTATTGATATCAATCGCTTGAGTGTGATGTGATTGTGATGTTACGCTTATTCGTTTTATTATTTTTTTAAATAAGCTTATTTATGGATTTTCAAAGGTAGAAAACAGGTTTTTCTTTTTGTATTGACAGTAGATACGCGGTATATAATCCTCTTAAGAAGCAGGCATAAGAAAATGGTGTTTTACAGGGGCGAATAGACTCAACTGCATGAGTTTGCCATTGTATTTTTCGCAAAGAATAGATGCGAAACTTTTGAAAGAATAGATATGAAACTTATAAACTATAACTTAACATATAACTCCCCCATATGGAGGAGGCATATGTCCAGCAGTGGATGTCTAATTTTTGAGAAGAAGAAGAAGTGAAACTTGTTCAACCTTTTGATGAGCATTCTAGGTCTAGCGAGATTCCATCTTCGACCATATCGTCACCGACCATGAAATGATATTCAACGCTAAATCTAAGTTATAAATACACCATGAACGAAATAATTCTACGAAAACTATGAAATAAATATCTTGGGACCGGAGGTCGCTTAAAAAAGGAATATGGAAGCAGACAAAGCAGAAGTCACGCGGCGCATACAGTTCTTTCATAACTGCGCAACAGCACTTCATCGGGCTTCCGAGTGACGCACGAAGGCGGAAAGTAACAAAAAAACGCTTTTAATACACGCCCTTTACGTACTGGTTCCTATTTTTAGCTTATAAATAGAAGTTTTGCAAATACCCTTTGTATTTGAAGAACTTCTATTTATGATATCTTTGATGGGAGTGTTTGTTCGTTGCGTGCATGATCTAAATAGAACGTGACGCAAAATGAAAAGAGCTTCCTTGGAAGTTGTCGCCTCCTCCTTAACAATAGACTGACGTCTTTTTAAGTGAAACATGAGATTATGCACTTTCTGTAGTCTATGAATGAAATTAAAATGGAAAATCATTTTATGAGTATAAGGTTAGTCTCATCAAAATACGACATCTTCTGATTACATCATTAGAATTTTAAGTGTTAGACGTATCAAAATATGGATCGAGATATAGCCATCGTAAAATATTATAATAAGTTTTTACTTACCATCTACTTTTGTTATTTATACTGTATAGATCTAGCGTTTGACCACTATCTAACTTGATGGCCAATGATCATGTATTGTGGTCAAAGCTGTTATCACGTTAGACCTAGAATGCTCAGGCACTTAGATACTGCGCGTCAAATTGATAGCAATATGTCATAATAATATACTTACATAATATCTATTACGAGATGTATCTACAGGTACATGTCAAAAGTGTACATTTGCTTACAATTTGCAAACAGTCCGTAACCAAACGTGACGACTTGACGTCACAAAATAAACAATTTTCTGTGACGCCCACTATTTATTGGTTGATTTTAGATGTGAAAACAAATCCCACTTTAATATTATAAATGAGAAAGTCTGAATGGATGGATGGATGGATGTTTGTTACTTAATCACGCCAGAACGGCGGCTTTGGACGAAATTTGGTATGTAGATACTTCAGGTCCTGGAATAACACATATAGGCTACTATTCATCATCATCATCATCATCAATCATCACCACGCGAGTAAAACCGGGGGGCGCTGCTAGTAGTTCATAAGAAACAAAAAGATACCTATTTATACACATACTTTATTGGTCGGATGACGATGTGGACGCATGTAGAATCACACCAGACCGGTGAACTGGCTCTGAAGGATTGCTACCTGAATAAACGATGTGTTTAGTGCCAGTTTTTCAAACTTGAAGTTGGTAGGTAGCCAACTCATTTATTTTCAAAATACCTTTATTCAAAACCATACTTTTTCCGGGAATAAAGTAGCCTATGTGTTATTCCAGGTTCTAACTTATCCTCATACCAAATTTCTACAATATCGGTATAGCCGCTTGAGCGTGAAGAACTAACAAACATACACACATACACACAAAGTTTTGTCTTTATAATATTAGTGTGATAACAAATTACATTATACACTTCTAGTGTTCGTACTAATCCTAGAAGTGCCAAAACTTATCAAATACATTATGGTTTACAAACTGTAATGATTAAAGTAAAATAAATTTTCTATCGTTTGTGTGATATCATGTAGATCAAACTATGTAGGTACTAGGTACCCTACTAATATTATAAATGCGAAAGTTTGTGTATGTGTGTACGTTTGTTACCTCATCACGCTCAAACGACTACACCGATTTGGATGAAATTTGGTATGGAGATAGCTTATGCCCTGGATTAACACATATGCTTATTTTCTTCATCACCGTCATCACCGTTTTTCGTATATATATCGAAAATTTCTTTATTAGCAGAATCTCTAGCACAAAGCGAGATGTTATTTTGGCGTTTAGATAAAATCCATCAATTGTATCTTCTAATCAAGTTGCTATTGAAATTCGTTCCAGCTAAATCTATTCTATGAAAATCAAATTGGTACTATTTTTAGTAGCTTTCAAATAACGGCCGAACTTGCGCCTAAACGAAAACGTAAACACGATCGATTGTCTTGTTTTTTTTATGAGCCAGTAATTTGTTTTTTTTAGGTTACTTGTTGAGTGGGGTATGTGTTGATTCAGGTGAATAGTAGATCTATGATTTTGAGTTTTGAAATCACTGATAATTGAAATTCTAACAAAGGTGCATTTTCACTAAAAAAGGCGTATTCTTTTTGTAAGTGGTGAGATAATTTTGAACGGACTACTCTAACTGGAGGACCTAGATTTTCTAAATTCGGATAAAATATTGCTTTTATTTATATGTATACCAGAAGCTTCGCATCGTAAACGAAACATCTATTGCACATGTGGAGTGCATGAAACCGTGAGGAGAGTCATAGAGTATAGTCATATGTAGGGCCTTTAAAGTGCTCCTCACACTTTTAAAGCCCTACATATGCAGGATATTTTTAGAAAGATACTAAAAATAACTAAATAAGGTTACTAAAGGTACCCTTATACAAACAAAGTAATTGAAGTTATATTTTAAGACATTTTTAACTAATATGTAGAGAAAGTGCAAATTGATATAGCTCTTACGAATTACGGGTATTTTCATGCTTAGCATAATCTATCCAATACGTTTTAGTGCTGGGACATAGGTCTGATGACTACCAAAGATGAGCGTTGTCCATAAGCCACCACGTTGCCTAATGCGGTTGGGCGGATAGGCCAACCCAAAGACAGATTTTTCAGGTCACCCAAGGGCCTCCGAGATGGCCTCCTGTTGACGGTTATCTTATGACAACAACCGGGACCAACGGCTTATGTGCCCCTGAAAAGGAAACACTCTGTTGAAAATGCTTCTAGCGGTCACACATCCGAAATATGACCGAGGCGTACGTCTGGTAGAAATCGCTACAAGCGATAAGGCCGCCCAGTATAGCGCTATAATGTTTAAAATTAAGTTTTTATTACTGTTAATTTTTTTGCACTAGTTTACAATAAACTGTTATTATTGTACGTTGTATGAAGCCTCAAGCAACGTATTTGCTGTTGAGCGCTTATCTTAATTTATTCTTAACCTGGTAGTAGTCGTCATAGAGGTATTTTGGTGCTGATTGTAACTGAGTAAGTACTAAACTGTGACTAAAAATTTGTGTTTCTAGTGATAGTTTTAGAACACTGCATTGACTATAAAAAAGAAAAAAAGAACTGAGTAAGTGAACTGATTGGTGTATCAGATAACCCCGAATCTAATTATCGTAACAATATTATTTACACTGGGATTACAATTTTAATCATAATAAAAATGTTCTATTATTATTAGCATTGTTATCTGCTACAGCAATTTGTAATATCAATAGAATAACAACTTTTATAACAACTATTGTATTTGAGGCAATTTCAAATGGTTTAGATTCTACATAAACATCAACATTTCCACTAAAAACATATCAAATTAGGACTTGAATGAATTAACTTATGCGAGAAAAATATGCTCTCTGTTATCAGTCGGGGAGAAAAGAAAACTTGTTTACGCTCTTTAGCTAAACGCTACGGCGTAATACCCTTACTTCGAGGTACGAAAATCTTCGAGTATTATGTGATGAGTTACTGTCAAGTTAGATGAGTTATAGTGATTTAAAAAAAAAAAATGTAAGATGACCACGAACGTGCAGCCCAGAAACATGTTTCCATTCTGTTATTAATTTTGTTATTAAAACTGACATATTATACATTCATAATATGTTTCCATTCGTTATTGGCATAGCGAAAAAACCCTATACATTCCTATTTTGAAAGTTATTAAAAAAAAACTACGAATTCCCTTCTTCTAAAAAACCCTATCCATTCTATTTTGAAAGTCAATAAAAAAAGACTACTTCCCATTAATTTAAATGGATGGAATACCTACGCATTTGCTCCGATTAAAATATCGATGGTAGTAGGATAGGGACCATAAACCTAAATATCTACGAATAAAACTATGGTGGTCGAATGAGTGTGGTTCTTTCTTGTAAGAAAGTACTTTCCCATGTGCCGAGTTTTATGGGCCCAGGTATAGCTCTGCCCAACCGATCATAATTGGAACTTGCTATCTTGTCGTTTGGATTTCCGTTTGTGCGATTCAGTTCAAATAGGTAAGGTTAGGTCACATTGTTTATGGTTAAGATTAGCGCCCTCTATTGGTTTACTGTTGCATCATTACTGTTAAGTCCGCGTGGTGTAGCATAGTAGCATAGTAAACGGATTGTAGTTTACCAAATCGAGAGCTTTTTAATTGCAATATTTTTTTAACCTCGCGTTTGTCTTATCCATTTTTTCCTTGCTCTATGTATTTAGGGAGATAACGTCGCAGATCTCAAGTGGGCGCAGGCGGCCGTTTGTCCGCATGATTTTCCCTTGTGACGTCAGCAAATTACTGATCTCGCTAAAATAAACATTAATGTCGCATTTCTATGAAATTTGCTTTTGTGTACCAATTTTACGATAACGTAGGAGGAGATCGACGTTTCGGCCTTGATTGATGTTTACGTGTCAATATTATTCTAAGGAGTCAAATATTTTTAAATGCTTACTACGTGCTAGTTTCTAATCTTCAGCATTATATCAGCCATTACACGTCCACTGCTGGACATAATAATATCGGACAACATTCACACAAGGTCTTCAGGTCCCAAACTAGGCAGAGCCTGTACTATGGTAACCTGATGACTGATATATACTTATATATATATATATATACCTACCTATACACCCAAACACAGGTCAAACAGACATGTTCATACACACAAATGTTTGACCTGTCCGGGAATCGAACCCGGGACCAGCGGCTCAGAAGGCAGAGTGCGACCAACTGCGCCAACCAACCAGTCTCATAGACCTCTCTCATTGATTTCCACAAGGATCGGGCTGCTGCGTCCAACTATTTCCTGCGATCTTTGTCAGATGAGCACAATAATTCGATATTAGTTACTTTTGAATTATCATGGTACCGACTTCAACAAGTTATTTCACACTTTTGAGTGTTGAAGTCGATTCCATTTATTGTTAAAATGTTTTTTTGATAACTGCAGTTAATATTTGAAGTCAAGGAAGGTAGCAGATCCCATGGCACAGAATTCTATGTTAGGGTGGCGACTGCAAGTCGTTTTAATGTAACTAATAATAGCGTGTTGCTCAAATTTCCTTGGTTCTAGCTGTACGTTTTTCATAAAATAAATACTTACTTTTATTATTATTATTTATTATATTATAACGTCAGATCACGTTTCAAAACATGAGTCTCTTGTAATAAATTATCGTTTTGGAAGCGCTGTATTTACTCACTTGTGAATAAAATATCATTTTCCTCACAGAAATCGATGATTAAAAGTAGTGTTCGACAGCTAAGTTGAAGACAGCTAGTGTGTTGAAAATATATTAATACATCACGCATGGAGGATGCTTTAAACCACTTATAGTAGAAGTGGTCATATAAATCCACGCACTTTTCTCTTAGTCGCTTTATACGAAAGCTTTAAATTGACGGATACGTTCGTGTGTGTTTTGACGAATACGTAGGGATTCATGTTAGTTTTTATGCTAAAATCCCTAAAAAAAAAGCTCGCACAAGAGAAATTCGAATCGGATATAAGAACGATCTAAACAAAAAGTATGCTAGGATTGTAAGACATTATTTCAAAGATAAAGATGCTTTTGAAACGATGATATCTCAGCGGTGGGAGCGTCGGCTGTCGTCGGTTAAACTGATGGCCGCCGGTTTGTCCCCGCCTACAGCTTAATAGGACTTGTAGTAAAACCTTTTTTTACCTTTTTCGGTACCATGCGCACAATATTGTGATGTTAGTTACTTTTGTGGACTATCATTTTTCTAAGTAGAAAATACTCAGAAACCCGATGTTTGTACTGATGCTCTACTATACTCTGCTGATACTTGGGAGCACCGATTCAAAGGTGAAATCAGTACTCCAGGTCAAACTTGCGTTTTGTATAAAGTGACAGCCTTTGCATTTACGTGAATTACTGCTTTGCTTCGTTAAGTACAACTAGTTTTTTAAATGCGAGCATGCCCCTACATGCTTTATGCTCGTGGAACTGCACGTTTGCAGAAATGTCAACACTCAGAAATGTTCTCCGAGGCCTTGAGAGTTCTGTGTATTTATCTTTTTCTCAGTGTAATTTAAAATGTTCACCATCTCTTTATTCTCTTTTTGAAGAGATGGTGAACGAGCCCAATATCATAGGTGTAACTAAAGCCTACAGACTTCGCTGGCTCGGCCATCTAGAAAGAATGAAGGATACCCATGCTATTAAACGAGCATACTTGGGGTGGCCTACAGGTCGACGACCCGTGGGCCGTCCCAGGTATTGCTAGGGCGATGAAGTCGGGAAGGATCTTCGCGAGCTCCAAGTCGATAACTGGCAAGAGATGGCTCAAGATAGAAGAAAGTGGTACATATTATTATCGGAGGCCAAGACTCATTTTGGGTCCCTGCGCCATGCTGAATGAATAAATTTAAAATGTGACACAACACGGGATCTAACATGAGTCTTCTACGACGCGTTTAAGCCTCGTGCTCAGAAGCGTGTCTTTTAACCCGGATAAGACGCGTGCAAGAAACGTTTGCCTAGACAACCCACTCGGGCAATTCGTCTTAGGTTACGTAAAACGGAACCCCGAGCAATAAGTTATCGAGAACTCGTTTTTATCCACGAGGAAAACTCGCCTCTGGTGAGTCTTTGAGGATTCACTCCGTCACCGCCGTCGGCTCTCAAACTTTTCTGAAAAGAAAGTATTAAATCTAATAGTTTTAAAGGAGTAACTAAATCATGTATTATCACTGGAACTGGAAATTCAAAAATGCTTGTTTATAAATATGTGGATTTATGTTTGCGAACCGACATGCATGTGAATTCATATTCATCCGTTTAAGTGTCCTCATTTACACAATTCTTTCTCCACGAGGCTCAGGTTTTTTTTTTATTAATGTGCATCTATTTGTGGTCTCACTAAAATTACAATCTAGCCTTTATTCTAATAATTAAGTTGAATTATACTGACTATGTTAACTAAGTTCAATTATACTTGAATTATACATTATTATAAGTAGTCCCACACATTGCACTATTTTATACTGTTTTATCACTAAAGTAACTCAAAAGGTTTTTCTATTGAGTCTTCTCACTAAGTCTGTATGGATGTACGTAGGTAGATTTCAATTATGTCTATCGTATAAACTGAATAAATAACTAGCGTCAATAATTTAGATTTATTCGCTGTATGAAACGTAACTTATAATTTTCAATAGCAATTCCAAAGAATCAAAACAGAACAACAAGATAATATGACAATGCGTAACATTATTGAACATAACTTTTATAATTTAAGGTAAATAAATAAATATGCACTAATAAAAAATTCAACCAAAAAAGTCGTTCAGTTCATCTTATACATACGACCCGATACATCGATACGAAAATTGTAATGAGTTATTTTCATAAATAAGATCTTCTTACACAAAAAATCTCATCTCAATTTCCCGCAACCACAAAATTAACATAAATACTCACATCTTCGTTGCTTTGATCTTCTTGGTGTTAAATAATATCGATGAGTTCATCCAACATATTATCACAGGTTATCTAAATAAATCTGCCTACGCAAATAAGATACAAGTAGACGGTGAGGTAAATTACGATCGTTAGATGCGTAGAATCCTTGTGACCTTTCAAATGGATATTAGGGTGAATATTCCGTCGTACTCAAAGTACTTTCCTCAAGTGATAATTTATCCAATACTCGACCTCTTCTTCAAAATGTTGGAACGAACTATCTTTTGTAAAATATATGTCCGTGATTTTGAGCACAAAATAGGTTTCAAATTTAAAGCAAAAGTCTTCCTATAAGGTAGGTACTGTTTTAGATGGACGGGTCTGGGTTTATCCCAGTTTTGCAGTTTTGGTTAAGCCCAGGCCTTCTTTACTCATCCCGTGATGGGTAGGGAGGTTACGGTCTTGGGGGAAGCGCAGGTCGTGATGATCCTCAAGGCAAGTCTGGCGATTACCTTCTCGCGGTGCTGCCTGTTCTTGGTCTAATTCCCTCTGAAATAGACGTAACTAGACATCGCCCGGCGCCTCGCGTGTCTCATATCTATGTAAGTTTATTTATATCCATGTATTTATGTATGTTTATATTATTTTGGCCGGGACTGCTCCCGATAGGCTTTGCTCGCCAAGCCGACAAGGAACGGTCCATCAGACGGTAGGTTGCGGTGCTGCAAGGCACTGCAACTGAGGGGGGCAGCGGCGCTGTGGAACGGCGCTGCAGCTGAGGAGGCGCTGCGGCGGGAGTGATTCAGTTCGTCTCCTGCTGTGTCGCCGATATGGCCGCCGTCGGAGGGTGGCGGCCGAAGCGGCTAGCGATGGGGCTGCTCCATCTGGCCCATCGCGGGGGACCACGAGCGTCGGATGTGGGAAGTCTGACGTTCCTTGCACTGTGTGGTCCCCGGGGTGGTGCGGCCGTGCTCTTGGTCCCGGCGCGGTCGCGAGGGGGAGGGTCGTCCTCCCCCCTGGAGGGGTCCGGAAACGGACGGCCGTGGTGGGGGCGCGGTATGCAAATTAGATATCACATATGAAATATTTTATTACATACTAGCTGCCTCCCGCGGTTTTCACTCGCGTAGACTACGGTTTTCCCGCTACCTCACTTATTCCAAGGAACCACCGGGACCAGAACATTCAACAACATTCGAGAGTGTTCTGGAATTAATCAAAATGATCTGGGATGTTTCTGAACATGAAAATATTCCAGAATATTCTGGACGAATTTATAGATTATTCAACAATATTTCTAGTGACTGAAACTTGCAGTCTTTATATTTAAATCTTCACGCCCTTCAGGTAAAAACGGGAACCGTCTTCATGGATGGCAGATAGAGGGTTACCACACAATATAACTCACTAGATCGTACTGGGACGCAAATACGAATTTTAGCGGCAGGCACATTGTAGACTTTTTTAATTAACCGACTTCATAATATTTACACGATAGGTACTTTTCGTTTAAGCCTCGATCAAAGTATAAAATAACTTCATGTGAGTCCAAAGTCTATAAGGCAACACTATAGCCGTAATGGGAAAGTGTGTAATTAATATTTGTCATGTAGTCTCTCTATGAGATCAAATGGAGAATAAGATCCTTAGATGACCAAAATGTAATATAGCCTATTGGATAAGCATAAGTTTCAGTGGACAGGATGGATACCACTTAAATAAAAAACTTTGTCGAGTGGTGATTACAAATAAGCGACATAACAAAAGCAAAGTTTTACTGAAGCATAATCTCGAGCCCTAAAAACAAAGTACAAATACAATTCAAGGTACAAGTAAAATTCAAGCTAAGGTAATTTATTACGAAATTTTGTAGGTACTTGCCAGCTGGCAACAATAGACCAGTTCTCTGAACAAAATTAAACCTATTTCATTTTCATGATTTTACCGAGTAGATACATAATTCTTACTAGATCGAGAAAATAATTTCAGTTTGAAAAAAAATACTTTCAGTACGCTGAACATAAACATATATCTTTTACAACTGCAACCTTCAAAAATAATAATAGTTTTAGTCGAGAACACGTGTAGGTATACCTACTAAAAACAAATTACAAATATATTCAAAAACATTACATTTTGTCTATATTAGATACTAGTAGCGCCCCGCGGTTTCACCGCGTGCTTACGGTTTTCCCGGGACCTCAATTATCCCACGGGAACTATAATTTTTTCCGGGATAAAAGTAGCCTTTGTGTTAATCCAGGGTTTATATTTTATATCTCCATGCCAAATTTCATCGAAATTGGTGTAGCCGTTTGAGCGTGAAGAACTATCAAATATGCACACATATACACAAACTTTCGCATTTATAATATATTTATAGTATAGGATAGTAGGAGTAGGATATATATCACATAATACACATCACAAATAATAATCACACACATTATATATATATATATATATATATATATATAACATATACATATATACATTATATTATGTGCGTTCGGGGATGAACCGTCTTCGCGTATGAACCGATTTTAACGGTTCTTTTTTGTTTGAAGAAGAATTTTTTTTGTAGAATATACTTTCGAGGTGGTCTCATTTGTCTGGCAAGATGTAAAAACTATTAAAACTGTGCGACTGCTATGATACAATTTTTTTTAGGTCCCCAAGTATCATTTTTCAAATTCAGCTTTTGTACTATATTGTATTACTACTATTAATACTATTAATGAATATATACCCTCATCTATTATTTAATGATGAGAAGGTTTAAATGTTAGATAATATGTAGATGGATAAAGTGCACATGGGTTGCCGAGATAAGCCCCGGGCCTATACTGTTAAGTAACCCAATAATTATAAAATATCTCTCTGCGTCCTTGTCCATGGTATGGAGTAGCGCGCGCAACGCTTCTCTGTCACTCTCCCTACTCACGTTTCAATCTGAACTTTAAAAAATCTAAGCAACCATGAACATGGCACAATTTAAGTAGGCCACCTAATACTCTTGGATTGGCAATAAAATAAGTATATTTAAAAAAAACAGTCAAATAACACTTTTTAATATCAAAGTTAATATTGTTGTATGTATTGCTTTCGGGCTGTTTGGCCGTGGTCTATGTGAAACTTGTGTTCTAGACGTTTCGTCGATCACAGACTATACTATATATACTATACTACTTCTCATCAGTATCAGAGAAGACGCTGCGAAGGAGAGTTCTACGCTCTTGTCGCCGCTCGAACCTGAACCACTGAAGATGTCGACCGCAGTGATCGACGAAACGTCTGGAACACAAGTTTCACATAGACTACGGCCAAACAGCCCGAAAGCAATACATACAACATGCAACGCCGGCCGTGAAAGGCTTAGAGTTTACAAAATTAATATTATCGAACAGTATAGTTTCGGGATTTCGCTAGGCAACCCATATGCAATGTATCAATCTACATAGTAATTAGCATATAATCAGTGTCATAAGTAAATAACAGATGAGGGTATATAATATATATATATCTATACATACAGTTTCTTAAGCCGTATCTCGTACTAATTAATTAGAATTATTATTCTTGTTTAGGGATGGAGAAACTTATTAGGATGATACATATAGCTATGAAAGATATAGATATATATAAATATGGAAGAACCTATCTACAAGTATAGTTCTTTAATAATTACTACCATATACCCATACAATTTTTGACAAGACAACAAAAAGGACCAAAAAATCGACATTATCAGAGGTAGGCAATATGCTAGGGATTGTGATGCTATTCGTTTCATGGAAAATTAGATGAATATTAGTACCAATATAGAACATGCTTCTACGGGTTGTAATTAAGCATATTATTTGCCTTCGAAATCATAGGCAAAAGCAAAAGACATTCTTAAGTATCCGGCTGGGCATCTGAAAATTTCTTTTTATTTTCCCGTGCCTACTTTTTTCTGTCTAGAAAACCTTGAGAACCTCTATTAGTCTGTGGAGTTCTATACCAAGAAAAATATCTATGTAGAAAAATTGTCACGTGTTCGCACGTGGGATCGCATTTTTCCAACGCTTAATTAACCAGCATCTGTCTTTTTAAGATATCGTTTGCTTTCTATTCTATAATCTATACGCTCCGTATCATGAGCAAGTACTTAAACATTAAAATGTTAAAAAAAGAAAAAGAACACACGGGTCGAATTGAGAACCTTCTCCTTTTTTTGAAGTCGGTTAAAAAATTGCCTTTATCTCAGGCAGTTTCGTATGATCTCCCGTTTGTAACTCTGTATCTTGAAGTAAATTAAAAAAAAAACAGAAGAAAAACGAGAGAATTTGGACAGGATAACGTCTCATCTCTTTCTCTGGTTCAGTTAGTAGTAAATATAAATGTTAAATTATGACATCTTAGAAGCTGTAAAAACAAATTTAAAATTAATTTTATCTTATCTCATTCTGAAATATACAGATTAAAAAATCAAAAACAGAACTTGATTAGAAAGAACGTATTGCGAGCAATAATATTTATAGGTATCACCATTGATTGCTAGCGAAGTTTCCATTCCGTAAGCCTATTTGCATTCCGTAGCCTACGCAACCAATGCTACACGCCGCCGATCTTAGAACGAAAAACAATTCCGCGTGACCACGTTCTGCCATTATTGGGAAAAAAATCGGCCAACTGCGATTCGGCGTCGCGCACTAAGGGTTCCTTACAAAAGAAAGGGGATAAGTTTAAAATTATTAAAAATATTTTTTATTATATGATGTAACTAAAAATGTATGATTTTCGCACTTTTTCTTTTATTTGTGGCTAGGTGGCTTCGTACCAAATTTCAAGATTCTGAGTTCACGGGATGGCACCTGTAGGTTCAACGGCTGTGCCGTGCTTAGAAGTTCGATTGCTCCAAGCAAAAGTAGACCTCAGTTTTTGATATGAATTACAGCTTGATACTTCCACCCGTTCCTGAGAAAAAGGGTCTTGACCGACAGACAGACAGACAGACAGACGGACAACGAAATGATCCTTTTGATCCGATTACCTCCGATGATTCAGTTTTTCCTTTTAAGGTACGGAACCCTAAAAAAATGACACATAATGTTTAAAAACATTTAAAAAACCACTATCTATGAGTGTTCGATGTTTCTCCAAGGATATCTGTACTGGAAGTAGCCGTTAATTTGCAATATTTTCAGGAGAAAACAGGCTGTATTTATTGTGTGGCCAATTTTCGGAACAACCTAGGACATTATTGACATTATAATAGCCATTATTTTTTGTCTTTCTGAAAAGGCGCATCGTGATTATAATAGCTTAATAAAAATTATATTAACAATTGGATATGTTTCTTTATTGGTATGGTCCCCTTTGCATCTTAAACGTTTAATTATAGCAGAAAGCAGATTTAAAAAAAAACTCATTTTCACGTTATCTTTCAGTTTTAATGATGTCACAGAGACAATACTAAAAATCTTGCTATGCTTAAATTCAAAAGAAATATTCTTCTATCTACAAAATTAGATAATTCTTTTTATTATCCTAAATTGTGTAAGAGCGCGCACCAATTCCAAAAAATAGGTCTCAATATGTTGTATTTTTTCCTAGATAGGTATGGTTTCTCCGAAACGTGATCTTGTTTCCAAATTCCAATAATTTTGGAATTGCGTTGTAAGACTTAATGTACAAAGAAATTATATGAAATTAACCTTTTGATACATATTTTCTCATAAGGGTCGATTCAGGCATTTTTCTTACCTACATTTTCACCGAATTTTACCTTTTCATGCGAAATAGTTTTATTTTCATAAAAATCTAATACTAAGGATTAGAAAACGTAAAAGTTGATGGCATAAAAATTATCATACTAATTATAGAGCTTTAACTTGTAGCTTTCTGGGATCAATTTATTTCTCCAAAAAGCTTCTTTCAAAGTAACATAAGTACGAGTATAGCATATTCATATTCATATAATTTATTGGTATTCATTCCATACACGTCAAAATAGCATACACATTATATAAAAATCATCTAATCTAACAATAAAACAGATATAAATAGATTTAATGTCATAAATACCTAATATTATGTATAGATAAATAATAGTAAAATTCCGCATAGGTGTAAGAAGCTTGATCGATTAGCCAGAATTTCAACCTCGACTTAAACACTGTCATACTGGAAGCCGCGACAACATTTTCAGGTAGTCGGTTGTACACTGCGGGGCCCATAATATGTGTTAACTTCTCTGACTTCGTGAGTGATCGCTTCACGGCTGCCAACATTCCACTACGCCTGGTGTTATATTGATGCGACTCACCAATTTTTGAGTATAAGTCCAAGTTCGATCGCACGTATATTGCCACTTGGTATATTACTATTCCTGGCAGAGTGAGAATTTTCAGCGATTTGAAATACGGCTTTACAGACGTATCTCGTACATACATATCTGACCCTGAATAAGTTAGTGTATATCACATATACACCATAACTTCAAACGTCAGCAAGTGGTCATCAAATGTTTATAATTAATATCGACGTCCATAGATCTTATTTTAAAATCCTTTCAAATTGTAGGTGTTACAATAATGTTATATGCTGATCTTGTAAATCTAATGTCAGATTCATAATCCTTCATAGTCCGTGAGCACCCTCCAAAATCGATAACGTCATTTGATATCACAATAAAATGCACGGCACACGGTTGGAAAAGTTGTAATGAGCGAGGATTAGAAGATTATAGCACCTAAAATTGGCCGAGAGTCTGAGAAAATCATTCACTTCCATTCGAAATCAATAAGACATACATGGCATCATTTAGCCTGGCAATTGTAGAGCGAGTAGACATAAGTCTGTCAGTTCTGAAATGGCCAGAAGTACTTGACAGAGGATGGTCACAGTATACCAATTCCTACGATACGACATGTGATATCTTGATGAAAATGATTATAAACGTTTTGAAATAGTGCCTTTGAGAATAAATGAGTCTGCCAAGCCATATCTGGCCGAAGGCCCATAAAAAATGTTTTTCAACTGGAACTGAAGGATTTTCTCAGACTTACAGCCAATTTTAGGTGCTATAATTTTCTGATCCTCGCCCAGCACTACTTTCCCAACCGTGAGCCATGCTTTTTATCATGATGTCATATGACGTAGACAATTTTGGAGCGGGCTCACGGACTATCACTAATAATGGCATGGCATGCTCTTGGCAAGTTTGAGTAACGCAGTAATAACCTAGATGGTATGACCTTATGAGGGTTTGACCTTATGACGATGTGACCTTATGACGGTGTGACCTTATGACGGTGTGACCTTATGACGGTGTGACCTTATGACGGTGTGACCTTATGACGGTGTGACCTTATGACGGTGTGACCTTATGACGGTGTGACCTTATGACGGTGTGATCTTATAACGGTGTGAAGGTATGCAGTAGTTAAAGCACATGTGGGTACAGGGATTTCTGAAAAGCTATAAAATCCTGAAGTGATTAAATGTTTTATGTTATTACGCAGGCAGTAGAAATAGGGCTAGGTCGTATCCGTAACCTTAAGATAGATAGGATTTTTATATTCATTACAGATTAAGTACTTAGACATGACCCAGATATGAATACGTGACTAGCAATAATAATTAGTTAATCGAACATTACGTGTATACATACTTGTGTATTCTTTATTTGTATAAAGAATACACAAGTTGCCTTTGTCTGTATCTATGTAACGTAGTCTTTGAATGTGATTTTCAATCCTTTCAAAACTTCGGTTTAATTTGCATTTTCACACTTATCAAGGACCGCATTTGGATAAATCGAACGAGACAGTTCATTTGTGCATCTGTTTCATTCTTCAATTTCTCAGTGGTAATATAGAGCTTTATTCGGCAACATTGAAATATTGCAATGAATCAATTAATTTGTGCCCATGACACACTTTAAATAAAGGTATTCCATGAAATCGTTTATTCGTATTCGCTACAGCGAAGAGCTTCTTCGATATTGCTTAGTATTTAATTTTGTATTAGCCAGTTTTGTGTTCTCCCGGTGTGGTCAGTGTCGCTGCTTGTTATAAATTGCATATAGATATTATCAATTTGACTAACTTTGCTTTACAAGTAACACACGGTCTGGTACATGATATGTACCTGCTTTATTCACAAAACTAAATAAACCTTAAACTGTTGGAAAAATTAGCGTCTGTGTGTTTGTCTGTGTATTTTCGAGCCCTATTAATGGCAAAATAGAACTGTTCAGTATATATAGGTGTAATCAATATCAGTTGCTGTGATAGTTTTAGAATTATAAAAAAAACGAGGTGTTATAACTTTACTACAAATGTATAATTAAAAACTACCAACCAATGACCTGTAATTGGGTTTTTGTATCTAATTATTAATGCAATATAAAAGTTTGTGTACCTGTTGGTCATTCATGTTATTAATTAAATAAACTATTAAAGTAATAGTCTATCAGATATGACTTCTACTTGGTTCGCGGGCATATAATTCCTCAACTACGCGGCACATTGTGCGTAATATTCGGGTAGGAATATCGAGAGTATCTCTTCTACATATAGAATCACCAAATTAGAATTTGTTACTTCTTTCTAAACCGCCTAGTATTGAAGCGGACAACAAAGAGCTATTAATGAAGCAGGAGTCCAAATGAAAAGGTGAACTACTGCGTATACTAAAGCGGATTGCATACATATACAAGTTTTCCCATTCTTCCATCACAATAAATGCAAGTTCAAAGAATTTTAATCGTTTAGGCAGCGTCGCGTGTATGAACGCGTGAGCGTCGACTCCTTTGAAGTGAAACAGCATTGTGTTCGTTTCACCTTTCATTAAACCTTCACCAGCGTCCTTGTGTCCCGCTTGTTTATATTTCCTGGGTCCGAATTCTGTCATTTTGATAGTGATCACTCAATGGTAACTTTGTCGAAGTTTCATTTCATTCGTAATATTACGTTGGACCTCTATATCAACGGCGGCTTATCATCAAATCAATCATAGTTATATGATTTTGAAGAAATGATGACACAGCGGTGGGAGCGTCGCCTGACAAACTGACGGACGCTGGTTCGCTCCCTACCAAAACGGCTTGAGCTTCCGGATAAGGTAACACAGTTATCAAATTCCCAGCATGGTGGTAGCGTACTGTCAACTAACACGCCTGGCTAGCTACCACCTTCAAGTTTGGAAAACTGTCACCTAACACATTGTTTGTTCAAGCGGCAGTCCTTGAGAGCCAGTATAAGCATTCTAGGTCTAGCGTGATGACATCTTCGACCACATCGTCACTGACCATCAAGTGAAATAGCATTCACACGCTAGAACTATACAGGATAAAATACTAAATAGAGAACATGCGGTTGTCCTCTTTTGTCACCTATCCAGAAACTTAATACAATTTCCAAATTTATTATCAAGTCGATTATAGGACGATTTGTTTATACTAATAAACATAATATATGAATTATTGCTGTGTCTATATACTCCTTGTTTCATTGTGTTGGTGTATGAGGGTTAAAAAATAAATGATTTTTATTTAATTTTTTATTGTTTATACTAGAAAGTCATATAGGGCAATATGTTTTGTTTAATAATTGTAGTTGCTCTCATCTCCTTCAAACTTCCACATGTGGATGCATGATAATGTCTCCGCCACACAGAATAACATATTTATTATTTATCAAGTATTTAAGTACTATTGCAAATCTCTGACTGCTGTCATTACGATGACAGAATCTTTTTTGCAAAATATTTCCTTAATTGGATCTACCTTAACATTTAACAATTGAAATTTGGAATATTTTTATCAAAGTCACAAGGGCGCTCCGCTTCTAAAGGACACAACCCCTGGATCCGTGTCAAGGATAAGTCTTCTAATTTAAATTTTGAATTTGATACTCTCGTGAAAGGCTGGAGGGTGGGTACTTACATTCTCTTATATTCATTTAAAAACCTAAAATTCATCCGTGTTAGTATGGAATTATTCAATTTATTTAAATTAGTACGATGATTGGAATTCATATCGTTATGTTTTAATTTAATTTGTAATTATGATAGGCGTGTGATATTCGATTTTTTTCTCAATGCAATTCAATTTTTTTCCATCCATATTAAAATAACAACCGAGCAGTTAGGCAAATAAGTAATTTGAATTTTACTTAAACTGTTGGTTATTAACTATGTGTCTATTAATATCTTATTGTCTCTATTATCTAGATGTCTATATAGAAGACACTTTGTACACGTGTTTTTGTTGTCACTGAATTAATTTTTTTTATACTGTATAGATCTGGCATTTAAGAACTATCTCACTTAATGGTCAGTGACGATGGGTCTAAGACGTTGTCATGCTATAATCTAGAATGTTTACTGGCTCTCAAGGACTGCTGCCTTAACACAGTATGTGTTTGTAAGGCTAGCTACCAACCTCAAGTTTTAAAAACTTGAGGGTGGTAGGTGGATACTCGATAGTACCCCACCACCATGCTGAGAATTTTATTGCGATGTTTTCTTCACCAGAAGGTCAAGCAAGCGTCCGTCAGTTTGACAGCCGACGCTCCAACCGCTGAGGTATCATCGCTTCGAAATGGTAGATATAAGTACAGACGGAATGTATATCCTCCACTTTGATAATGTACGTTCCATTCGCAATAGTTTTCGGAACTTTATTTATTTTAGTTCAAATATTTGAAGGAAAAAATTCGGCTGCTAGTGGGACTTGAACCCACGACTACTAGCTCGCTAGCTACTAGCAGCCGAATTTTTTCCTTCAAATATTTGAACTGAAGTTCTGCCTAGCATAGCGTTAATGCGATAAAACAATAAAAATCTCTTTTTATTTATTTTTGCATACATTTTCCGTTTCAGAGAAAATACCACGAAAATTACAAACATGAGATATAATTATCTTATAAACTATGGGGGCAAATGCCTTTATTTAAATAAAACACTAATAACTAATTACAATACTGCAGCTACTACAATAACATTTGAGCAATCCACTAGCTATTGGTAGCCTATAGATAACTAACTTATAAACTTATAAACTTGCACGTAATATCAGATCGATCGATGGTAAATAAAACACAATGATACAAGTTAAGGCCATGTATGAGCCAACGTCCTCGAATAAACAAATATAACTATTAATAGATATATATTGCATCTGTGTGTGTATGTGCAAGGTGGTGTGGCAGCAAGGCTGTGGTCTACTTTTGAATGGAGGCTCGTCATGACGTAAGGGAGGCGTAACCGTGACGTCAGCACTGAAACTAGGTCGCGCGGTCGTAGACCCCTCTGCTGCAGTCGGGAACATGTACCTTGTAGGCCTTGGAGCCCCGCCAGAAGGTGAGTAACTCTGGATTTTTGAAATATGTAATATTTCCAACAAATATAATATTTCATATTTCAAAAATCTCAATAATTTAGAAAAAAGGCTTCTATTTCCAACAAATATAATAGAAGCCTTTTTTTCTAAATCATTCTCACAAAAGAGGTCAAATAATACAATTTATTGCTCAATTTAGAGAAGCCTCTAAAAGTAACTCTTTTTTTACCTACCCTATGCCGTGCAAGAAATTGTTTACATATAAATAAGGTTATGACTTTATTGAATATTTTAAATATTTACTGCTGATGCTGTTTACTTTGCTCGTCCGTTGTATACTATTCTACTTCGGTCTTATCCAGTCGAGGTGATGAAAGTATAGAGAAGTTGGTCAACGTTGGAAGTGCTGCAGATGGCCGCCAACAGAAGTAGCTGGAGACAAATGGTCAACGCTACCGCAAAAATGTCCCAGTGATCACGACCTTCAGCCATGAAGACACCAACCACAAAGACAGATTTACTTTGCTCACTTGAGGCCTAAGATACTGGTCACGTAGTTAATGTAGTATTCACATATTGAAAGACAGAAACGATATAATTTAAAGTTATCTTATTGACTATTAAAGTTTATGTTACATAATGAGGAAGCTAAAACGTAACCGCTATATGAAAAATTGAGAGCTAAGCTAAAAAGGTTTGAATTAATGCAGTAAAATGATTTTAGTGAGCTCCTGAACCGTGAGCCGCATAAATTAGATTCGTGCACCGATACAAAATATCAAAAAGCTATTTTTACAACGGGGATATAAAATATGCTCGAATAAGACTTAGATCTTTAAGGGATAGTGACTCAATATATTAGGAACTCAGTAAGAAAAGGAAAAATATGACATTTCTGCCTTAGATCACTTACCACCGTGATCCTCCCCATACCCTCACTCCATTGAAGGCGCAAACTAGGTCAGTTGCAACCCCAGCTCCTAGCAGTGCCCTCGATCGATCCTCGTCGTCAATGAGACCCAGTGTTGCTGCTGAAAATGCCACACGGACCCTTCTATTTTTAGACCTCAAGGCATAACCTGATACCTTGTATATTTAATACTCCGGAGGCTCTGAGGCCATGAGAACACTTGTCGTCCCTGACGTCAGCAACCTTTTGAACTGGGGGTGTGTCAAAAGTGTAAGTACGAAGGACTTTAGCAAGTTATGAGTTTTGGAAATCATTTTAAGGTCGACAATAATTTGAGGCTACGCGCCCCGTTTGCGATGTACAATGTCACGAAATGTTACTCATAGTAATATAATTGGTTATTGATGTTGCATATAGATGTCAGTGAGAGCGAAGTGAGCGTGTTCAGTATAATTGGTCGTGGTTTATTATTAATATATTGTAACCTGACTGTTAATTTATTTATTTATTTATTCATACAGCACTTGTAACTTACAGAATATGTCCAAGGCATTACAAGGCAAGATTAAGGTAAGCAATCAGTTCCGTTTGGAATTTGCTTACCCTATCACAAAATATATCCATATGTGGGTTTTGAGTGAGCAAGCCATTTAATACCTTTATCACCCTATTGGTGGGTGCATTTTGAGCGCGAATGGTATGTACGTTGTGTAAATGTAAAACTGAACTGATTACTATTGTCAATGACGGCGCTGTCAATGGTTAAATCACACTAGACCTCTCGCGGATATCTGCACACACACACGCTTGACTCAAAGTGTCTCAATTTTACAATTCCTACAAAAAGGCATAGGTTTATCGCGCCTAGACTCACCGCGACATAGTAGTTTCCAGGAATCATACAGCTAGCTAAATGACAACGTTATTATCTCTTTTGCGTTGCTACGTTGCAACGTTGCTTTTTATCGTGGAAAAAGTATGGTTTATGTTGGATTTAGATACCTGGAAACGTAGATACCTAACGGGAAACCCGTAGTCCACGCGGGTGAAACCGCAGGGCGTAGCTAGTATTAATATAAAATTGTCTAGAAACTTTGACTATAGACTTAAGTCTTATTGTAACCCTCTGCTGTTATATTTTAGAAACTAGCTGTTGAAATCGCTACGTTTAAAAAATAGCAATTGAACTGTAATCCATCGTAGACCACATCGTCACTTAACATCTGTTGTGGTAGTAGTCAAACGTAAGTCTATAGTGAAAAAAACGTTGTCCGATTCAGTAAAAAAGTACAAAAACAAACATATCCAAAACTGATTCATAACTTGTCAATTGTGTATTTTAATAAAACAATATAGTTAGTATTATAAAAAACCAATAACAGGTACTAACTTACAACTTTTTGTATTCCAGTGTCAACGTCCGTTTGTGGAGTCGCTTACCTTTCATGTCCAATAACTGGGACAGCTAAGTTTTGTCACCCAAGGGCCCTTCTATGGCTTCATTAACGGAAGAGCCTCAAATGAAGTGCAAAACAAACTCGACCGCGAAAGGAAAATTCAGGTGAAGTCAGTCACCGTGGAATTGCTTCCTTACAAATTCTCACACACCGGCCAAAGGTCGCTAATGAGACTTGTTTGGTGGTAATGTTCAAGAAGCCAAATATCACTACTATATATTCCGCGTGTTTCTTACAGGAAAACAGTCCGAACGGTATCTCTGGCGGAGATAATTACTACTTGCATAATTATTCGTTTTATACTAGCGGTCCTCCCCGGCTTGCACAGGAAAAAAAATTCAGATTTAAAAATTATAAGAATCCCTAATTTTACAGAAAATGTTATATAGCATAAGTCAGCCGGGGATAGTGTAGCTTCCCAACAGGGAAAGAGTTTTTCATATCGGTTCAGTAGTTTCGGAGCCTATTCAATGCATACAAATAATCAATCAATTCTTTTGTCTTTATAATATTAGTAACGATTGCTAGCTGTCTCGGCAACCGTTATTCTGCCATTTAAATTAAAGAAATGTGATAAGAATTTTTTAGAACTTTTGAGTTATCTATAGACCGCGCCAGTAGCTAGTGGATTGCTCCAATGTTACTGTAGTAGCTGCAGTATTGTAATTAGTTATTAGTATTATATTTGAATAAAGGTTTAAATAAAGAAAATATAAATAAAAGTTACTTCACGTCAATCAATGTTCATACTAAAATAATAAAATCGTAATAAAAAAATGAGGGGTAGGAGGGAAAAATACTTTACGACCTGCCAAATATACACAAAGAATGTCATAAAAATCAGTCGATCTGTTTCGAAGGAGTTCGGTTACACACAGAGGTAACACGAGAGTTTTATATATTAGAAAGGTATTAAACGACCTCTTTCGGCGTACGCGTAGCGCGCGCTGTCTTATGATTATCGTGACATCTGGCAATATTATTACATTAATTATTTTGTGCTAGGTCCGTCAGTATAATCATGAACATTAATTAGGTATTCAATTAATAACTCATAAGTTTTGTATGATAACAGAGTATCACGTAGCATAACTTTCCTTAGCTCCTTAAATGAAAGCCAAAATCTCAGGTGTGCAATCGTAACATTAATTAAGGTAGGTGCCCTACGTTTATAACTTTACAATATCTTGACTTACTACAGAATCATCTATTTTTAAAATCGCGACATTACAGCGAAGGGGATGAATATGACTCAAGGAACTTATAATACCTAGTTCGTTGGTTACATTACTATTACTGAACTGTGTAAGCAATACTCAGGATAACTTATATCCTAATCACACTAATATTATAAAGGCGAAAGTTTGTGTGTACGTGTGTATGTTTGATACTTCTTCACGCTCAAACGGCTACACCGATTGCCATGAAATTTGGTATGGAGATAGATTAAACCCTGGAATAACATATAGGCTACTTTTATTCCGGAAAAAGTATAGTTCCCGTGGAATAATTGAGGTAGCGGGAAAACCGTAATCTACGCGGGTAAAGCCGCGGGGCGCTACTTGTAATATTATTAATGCGAAAATTTGTGAGTATGCATGTATGTTTGTTTTTTTCACATTTTTCACTTTCACGCAAAAACTACTGAACGGATTTTGATGAAATATAACAGATCATCATCATCATCATTTCAGCCATAGGACGTCCACTGCTGGACATAGGCCTCCCCCATTGATTTTCACAAGGACCGATTAGAAGCGACCCGCATCCAGCCCTTGCCTGCGATCTTGGTCAGGTCGTCTGTCTATCTGGTCGGTGGCCGTCCTATGCTGCGCCTGCCAGTGGTCTCCACTCGAGAACCTTTCGACCCCAACGGCCATCGGTTCTTCGAGCTATGTGCCCTGGCCACTGCCACTTCAACTTGCTAATCCGCTGGACTATGTCGGTGACTTTTGTTCTTCTACGGATCTCCTCATTTCTGATTCGATCGCGTAAACAAACCCCGAGCATAGCCCTCTCCATAGTTCGTTGTGCGACTCTGAGCCTGCTCAGAAGGCCCATAGTCATAGAATTAAACAATTCTATCTGTTATATTTCATTAAAATCCGGGTGCATATATACAGATAGTTTATACCCTGGATATGACCCCCCTGAACATAGGCTTACTTTCATCATAATCATCATCACCGTTTTTCATCACTAGGCGGGTAAAACGGATTTGGATGAAATATGGTAAGTAGATACTACAGGTCCCGGAATAAGACATAGGCTACTTTACATCATCATCATCATAATCATTATAATGATCATCAATCATCACCACGATGGATTTAGATGAAATTTGGAACACAGATACTTATACCCTGGATTAACACATAGGCTTATTTTTATCATCACCATCATCACCGTTTTTTATCACCACGCGGGTAAAACGGATTTGGATGAAAGTTGGTACATAGATACCAAATTGCCTTCTGTCAGGTTCGGTCACTTTATTGTATTTGGGATTTTTTACAACTCGTTCGTTCTTTTGAAAGTTAGAAATCTGAACAGAAAACTAGTTCACATAGAGATTTTATTTATTTATTTTATTTATTTATTTTATTTATTTATTAACATTCACACAAGGACTTCAGGTCCCAAACTAGGCAGAGCCTGTGCTATGGTAACCTGATGACTGATATATATACTTATATAGATATACACACCCAGACACAGGTCAAACAAACATGTTCATACACACAAATGTTTGACCTGTCCGGGAATCGAACCCGGGACCAGCGGCTCAGAAGGCAGAGTGCTACCAACTGCGCCAACCGACCAGTCAAGATCATCAGTCAGAGATGAGAAATGATATCGAGAAAATCATAGTTGGCGTGGGTAAATACGTGGAACGGAAGAGTGAAACAACATCCCAAATACGTGGAACGGAACAGTGAAACAACATCCCTTATTTTTCCAGTAATTGCTCATTTTCGTGTGACAAATTAGACAATAACACAAAAGACAATTTCTACAATAATAATAACATGATTTTGGTTTCAGACCACAAAAAGTCTATACTTATGCAGCCAATGAAAAGATTAGAGACTGGCACGAGTTCGATGACTTCCATTTTCCTGGTTCGCGGAACTTTTCTTTAGCTATTTTCATAACAGAAGAATATTTTTATCGTGCAAACTTTATCCTAAGAAATCTCATACTTTTATATTTACTAAAGAATATTCCTTGAATGAACCTTAGTATGGTTGATCAAGTCTGGTCACTTGCTATTAAATATCGTGGCATTCATGTTAAGGCACATCGCTCTGTTTAGGTTTCATTCAACTTACATGGCCCTCTGACATGGGGGACAGGTTTGCTATTTGATTCAATAATCAATCACTGCGACGTCATATCGTAGGCAATGTTTTCTGGATGTTTATGAGTAAGAGTAATATTGAGCTTATGAGTAAGAGTAATATTGAGCTTATGAGTAAGAGTAATATTGAGCTTACTGTGTATCTAACATAGTGAACTCATCGTTTATCAACTCCTGGAGAACGAGGATTACTCTCAGAGCATGGGGTGTTATCCATATTTAGCTATACCCCACTCATCATGAGTCAACATGGGTTATCAAAGACGAGCAACCTTTACGACTATAGTATCCATCGCAAATGTTGAAACCTTTAGACCGCTTCTAATTATTGATCAACTTGGGGGTGATGAGTCATGTACTGACAACCCACTCGGGTTTTTTGTGCATTTCTGTCATCAGCATTCACCCAAGCTGAGCATGGCACTGAGCTGGTGGCACAAGTAACGCTCCTTACTTCCGGTGGTTCCTAAAGTTTTTATCTCTGGACAACTACCGGGATGGACTGCAAATTTAATAAACCGCCACATTCCAAAACGAATCCAAGCGCATTTATAACAGACAACAAACAGCACAGTTACTTACATACATTGAAGCGAAGTCTAAGTAGATCAGATTTTTATATTTTATTTTATCTTTATAGAATTCCTTAATGGTTCTACATAATATTACCGTTTCATTTTTTTGCACAAGTTTACAATAAAGTCTTAATATTGTAATATTACACGGCACTGCACTTATATATACCTCAAGAAATAGTCCAGCCTCAGTTTTTCGTTTAAAAATCCTCGCTAAGGTATCCCAGAAATTTATAAATCGAGTCAACCGGTAAATCACATTGTTCTGAATGTCATGATATTGTACGCAATTCCATATATATTTTAATAAATCCTCCGCCTTCAAACTCCCTCGTCTCAAATTATAAATATGTATACCACTATTTTTAATATTTAATACCACCATTGTACACCCCAAGACGGGCTTAATAAGTCTTGCCTCCTATAATAGCAGTGGTTAGATATCAGTAACAGCAGCATAGTGCTACGCACACATTTAGTTGGTTCAAGTACCGAAGTTTTTACACCGTAAAAATAACCCTATAAGCTACAAACAATGTATTAATCTGCTGTCGTCCTTCGGTCGTTAGGAACATGATAAGGACGACCTTTGCTTACAACTTTTCCAAGACAATCTGTCTGTAAACATTACCTAGACAATAAGGCTGGTAATCATTGGTGTACTGAACTCTCGTTCTTATCAATCATCGTTTCAGCCCTTTTACTGAAATTCTTTCATGAAAGCCTTTATATAGCAACATAATTCATAATTATACTCGCGTAAGGAAAGATTCTGGTTATTGAACTTTGGTATTCATCAAACTAAAGCGGTCATGTCTAGGTCATTTTTTTCTAGATAGTATGTAATTGGCGTATCTCAGTGACTTTGGTTTCTATTTGCAACCGCCTCTGTTACTATCGTACGATATTCAAACGTTTTAGAAGAGACTGTATAACTACTATACAACTCATAAATTAGATTCATCATCATCATCATGTCAGCAACAAGATGTCCACACACGACACAGGCCTCCCATATGGAAAGGGGGTTGCCAATACTTGCCATGCATGTCAGATGAGTTGACGAGCGCAGTTTGATGTCGTTGTCTATGTTAGAATTGACAAAATGCTGTTTGCCACATGGGGCGTTTACGGCGTCACCGGACTTTTGGCGAGTGCAGAGAACACTCGATTGCGGGTAGGGGTGAGGGGGTAGCGACTAGCGCAAGGGCACCTCTAAGGTTCGGACCTCGGCTTGGGCTATCGCCTGACGAGGTAGCGTCTGAGTGTGTGGTCGCTGACTAAGGCGCGGCCGATCGGTTAGGGGGATGTCGTGGTACACAGAAGGTGCTGCTGCCTACTTTTTGGTTATTTAGCCTCTTACGGCACCCCGGGGAAGATATGGGGGGGTACAATTCTAATCCAGTACCAACACGGCAGTATAATAATATTCTAATAAATTAGGATACCATCTAATTATAATCAATAAGTTTTTTTTAAATAATTGGCAATTTAATTGCTGAATTTGTTGATTATGATGTGTCCGCCTGATAACTTTCATACAAAATAATTAGATGAGTTTTCATGTACCTACGCGTTTTGTTCGTTAAGTTCCTGAGATTATTTTGAAGCGATGATGGCTCAGCGGTGGGAGCGTCGGCTGTCAAACTGACGCAAAAGATTATTAAACACATGCGTAAAATTATCCCGTTATAAATTGTTATTTTTATTAATTTTGCGGACATATTAGAAGCCACAAAAGATACTTTTGATTTGTTTTTACTTGATTTAAGCATGTTTACTGTTTGAATAATCATATCATGATTGATTTTTTTTTGGAAAACGAAGCACCTTCCATGAATTTTGAGAGACGCTAAAAATGCAGCAGCTGAACTGTTGTCAACTTAGTTGATAACAGCGTAAATATACAAGTATTCAAGCTTTCTAAAAAAGGAATAATATGTCGTATATTGCTAATCGTTTGTTTTAGTCCTACAGCTACGTTTCTCAAATAAACTCAGCACAATCGTCTAAAGAAATATAGCATCTACCTCCATCAATCGAGGAAGTGTACGTTAAGCTTGGAGTTCAAGGTCACAAGGGCGCTGACTTTACGTATTTACAACACTATATACTATGTTTTTTCAAAGGGTAGGTTTTTGTTGTAAAGTAGACAATTTATATTATTTGTTACTTTGATATGCCTGGTAAATGGTGATTCATTTATTGACGTCATACAATGTCATGCATACGAGTATCAGTAAGAATAAACAAAAGTCAATCAATAATAAATATGAAGTATATAGTTATACATCCGCCCGAACCTTCCATTTTAGATTAATAAGCATTGTTCTCGGTATTCCTCCGCTGACTTCACATCGTCAGCGGTTTATGTAAAAGCTTTCTGGGAACGGCCACACGCGATGGTGTGCCTTCCTGTAGGTTAAGTTTTATATTATGAACACATTAAATCGAGCCTCCAAATCGGCTGGACGTAATTGTCGTTTTAATTAATTAATTTAGTTTTTAAAAAGCCTTTTACCCGAAAGGGAAGTTTGACTGGCGCAGCCGGTAGGATCGTTTCGATAAGGCTGTGTCGCTTTCGGTGAAGTTCGGGTGTCCAAATCCACCTGGAAATAACGCGAGTGCGGCGCGAATAGCTGTGGAACGATCCACGAACCAAACAAATTCGTCATACTCCTGATGGTGCCGAGTATGGGAGCAGCGGTCGGTTGGTGAGTAAAACTCTTTGCCTTCCTTGCCATTACCTGTCCCATATTTTTCATTGAAAGGTTTTAGTTATTAGTATTTTTATTGTTATAATCGAGATCAAAATTCTCTCATTATAACGTATCTGGTTGTTTGATATAAAACTCTGTCGAGCAGCTATCTAATTCTAAGAAAGTCTGAACCATTCTGATAAGCGTATGAACAAAGATTAAAGAAAAATAGATGTGGCATTTAATTGAATTTTAATAATTGAGAAAATTGTGAAATTAGAATATTAATTTGTTTTAAGGATATTATACAGTTTTATTTTAATATATATATATTTTATACAATTTTATATATGATTTAGGATTTTACTTTTATACTTTTATATTGATTTTATAACCGTGTTTTATGTTATAACTTGTGCATTTGTGTAATTAATTTAGAGTTTTATTTCGGTGATTTAATTTTTACGTAATTGCAATGGAATCACGTCAAGTTCCACAACCAGCTGAAGCAGCTACAACAATTCAAATTATAGTTATCCCTAATGAAATTTTACGGCTTATCCCATTATTTGGAGGCGATAAGCGACAACTTAGTTTATTTATAAGAAAGTGTGAATATGTTATAAGCCGATATAGAGGTCATGAGGAACAAAATGTTTATGTACTGCACGCGATCACGAGCCGGTTAATTGACAATGCAGCCGCGTTATTGTCTGAGAGAGAAGACGTTACAAACTGGTCTTCTTTAAAAGAATTATTATTACAACATTTCGGTGATCCGCGAAGTGAGGAGTGCATAAGCATTGAGTTAGAATCATGTAAAATTAAATCAGGTGAATCATATCTGGATTTCTGTTGTAGAGTTCAAAATATTCGGTCTCTGCTTATTTCGAAGGTAAATTTATTGGGTGATACCGAACTTAAACGCGCAAAAATAGCTATCTACAACAACACGGCTCTGAATGTATTCCTATACAATTTACCCGAGAATATGGTTCGTATAGTTAGGCTTAAGTCACCAGCCACTTTAGAAGACGCTCTAGGCGTAGTACTAGAGGAAGTCAACTTCCATGAACAGTATTCTATGCGAAATCGTATCAATAATAATAACCCAGTGCAAAAGCCAGCAATGACGTCACAACTTCAATTCGGCTTTAAGCCCCAAAATAATTTCACAACACCACAAAAATTTAATTTTGGTATTCCACAAAAATTTAATTTTGGTATTCCACAAAATTCAAATAATTTGAGACCACAATTTGGACAGCAACAAAACTTTGGACATAAGCCCCAGTTTGGTTATCGTCCCCCACAATTCGACTCTCAGCAACAATTAGGTTATAAACCTCAACAATTCGGTTACAAACCTCAACAATTCGGTTACAAACCACAACAATTCGGTTACAAGCCGCCACAATTTGGTTATAGGCCACAGTTTGGCAATAGGCCTCCGCCTAACTTTGGCATGACCCCTCAACAGTTTGGGTACAAACCCCCACAGGTACAAAGCCCTCAACATCAAACGACTGACGTGTCCATGAGGACAATTCCTTCCAAGCCTCAGCCCCAAGTACAAAATCAAGGCTTTAGGCTAAACGAGCTTACCTCGGATAGTAATGAGACGGTATTTTATGACGGTTACTATGACAATGACTATTACTATGACTATGACTATAGCGACTATTACCCTAGTGAAGACGTAGAATGGACTCCAACGCAGGACTGTGTAGATGAAACGACCTTGACAGAAAAACGAGATGCCCCTAACACTGAAGCTGAAAATTTTCACATAGCAGCCTCACACATAGCCCAGAAACCATAGAACTTAACTGTGACTCTAACTTAAAACTACCTTACATCTATATACCGGAAATCAATGCCAAGTTTATGATAGACACGGGAAGTACTCGTTCTTTCATAAGCCCTCGCATGGCTTATTACTATTTCTCAGCTTATATTAAACATGAACCATTCCAAGTAGTCAGCACGCATGCAACTAGTCGACATAACGAGGTCATAGATATACCACTGCTACCGACATTTAACAGTAACGACTACCATAAGTTTTATTTGTACGACGTAGACGGACGGTATGATGGACTTATTGGTAATGACTTACTGAAACAGTTAGATGCAATTATCGACTTAAAACACCTGGTATTACGTACTAATACAACTTGTATTCCAATTGTAAATAATTTAAATTACGTCATTGAATTAAAACCACGATGTGAACAACGCGTTAAAATCCCGATAGACCAGCACTCAGGCGAAGCTATAGTTGAGTTCAAAGAATTCACCTCTGGTGTACGTATGCCCAGTGCCCTGGTCAACTGCACAAATGGGTACGCATCGACTGTCATACAGAACATCACTGACCAGCCCTTAACTCTGACTGTATTCCGGCCTTTCACAGTAACACAGTTTGACGCGACTGACTGTAACATTAATTTTACTAGACATAGTACAGACATAGAGACAGACCAACTACTGGAACAAAACCTACAAAAATTAAGGCTTGAACACACTAATAGTGAGGAACATGAAAAAATATTGCGACTTTGTAGAGACTATAAAGACATATTTTATTGTGACCAAATTCCTTTGAGTTTCACAAATCAGGTTAAACATAGAATACGTACAAAGAACGAAGACCCAATTTTTGTCAGACCTTTTAGACAATCGCCTGCTCAAGTTAATGAAATAAACCAACAAGTTGAAAAGCTTTTGAAAGATAATGTCATTCAGGAATCTCATTCTCCCTGGAATGCCCCCGTCCATCTTGTTCCAAAGAAGATGGATGCATCCGGAGAACTAAAATGGCGTATGGTAGTTGATTTTAGACGACTAAATGACATCACTATTGATGACCGTTACCCCTTACCTAACATAAACGACTTATTTGACAAATTAGGGAAAAGCTCATACTTCAGCACGCTTGATTTAGCTAGTGGATACCATCAGATTGAGGTCGAGGAACAGGATAAAGAGAAGACAGCATTCAGCACGCAGAACGGCCATTATCACTTTTTGCGTATGCCCTTTGGCTTGAAGACAGCCCCGGCTACCTTTCAGCGAGCCATGGATAATGTGTTAAGAGGATTGCAGGGAATACACTGTATGGTATATCTTGATGACGTCATAGTGTTTTCAGCGAGCTTAGACGACCATATCCAAAAGCTACGGACTATATTTGACAGACTCAGGGCAACCAATCTTAAAGTTCAGTTAGACAAGTCTGAATTCTTGAGAAAGGAAGTCCTTTACTTAGGTCATACTATTACAAAAGACGGGCTTAAGCCCAACGACGATAAGGTTACTGCAGTATTGAACTACCCTTTACCCACGACGACTACCGAAATAAAAAGTTTCCTCGGACTTATTGGTTATTACCGACGCTTCATCAAAGACTTTGCACAAGTGACTAAGCCTCTAACACCATGCCTAAAGAAACGTAACAAAATAGTAACTGACCAAAATTACATTGATGCATTCAACAAATGTAAGGAACTTTTGACAAATGCCCCGTTGCTTCAATACCCTGACTTTGACAAGACATTTATACTCACGACTGACGCATCGAATGTTGCACTTGGCGCTGTTTTATCACAAGGCCAAATAGGCAGTGACAAACCAATTGCATACGCGAGTAGGACCCTCAGCGATACTGAATCACGCTATAGCACGATTGAACGAGAATGCTTAGCTATTATTTGGGCCGTTAAACATTTTCGTCCGTATCTCTACGGTCGTAAATTCACCATCTATACTGACCACATGCCTTTATCGTGGCTTGAAGCCCAACAAGATTCTAGTAGTAAACTTACCCGTTGGAGACTGAGACTACTTGACTATGACTATGACATTGTATACAAGAAAGGTAACCAGAACACGAATGCTGATGCTCTATCGAGAATAAAGGTAAATGCTCTCTCTGACACTGACGACGGAGGTCAGTCCATGAAGGTTAATGTTGACAGCAAAGAACAACAACTTAGGGAACATGTAGATAATTTAGTAAACGACATTGTACGACTGACAGCTAAAAAGAAAAATGAACGAAATGACTCCTCAACCATTACAATATCTGACGCTAGCGCCACAGTTTCAGCAAGTCCTATGTCCATTTCAGGCTCTGATACGCTGTCTATTGCAAGCGCAGATAGCGAAATCAGATACCCTATTAGAGAACCATCTCTTTCTAACACAGTGCATTCTGCTATGGATGTAGACGTAACAGATATACCGATATTAAAAGAGGCTATTGACACAAAACCAAACCAAATTCTTGTCTTTACATGGTTCAATAATGACATACAGGTTAAAGACATATCTCGCCTTAAACAAAAGGTGCTAGAAGTGTTTTTACCCATAGATAATTCAGAGTTAGTAAAGAAGTTTCTCAAAGAATATATCAGGCCAAAGATAAAATACTTTATATATTTCGAACATGAAGAACATCGCCGTCAGTTCAGTCGTATAGTGGTAGAGTTGTTTAGGAAAGGTACCGTACAGTTAATTGAATGTACAGAACGCGTAGTATATGTAGAGGATGAAGGAGAACAGAGAGCTATAGTGTTAAAGTACCATGAAGGAAAAACGTGCCATCGTGGCACTAAAGAGACTTTAGCTAACATACGTAGAACTTATTATTGGGTCAACATGCACGAAACAATTGCAGCAATAATTAACGCTTGTGAAATATGCCGTAAAATGAAATATGATCGTAAGCCCCTCAAACCCTTCTTACAGCTAACTCAAACGCAAGACGCTCCGTTCCAAGAGCTATTTATAGATCTATTTCAAATTGAAGGTCAATACTTTTTAACACTTGTAGACGCTTTTAGTAAGTTAGGCCAAGCTATACCAATTACCAACAGATCAACGCCCGAAGTAGTTCGCGCGCTTATGAAATATTTCTCATTCTATGGTATTCCAAAAAGAATTAGTTCAGATCCAGGCACAGAGTTCAACAATGAGCTAATTAAAGAATTTTTATCTCTACATAAAATTGAACTTCATATTGGCACACCCAATAACCCTAACTCGATGGGTCTGATAGAACGTTTACATTCTACTATCTGCGAAATCTATAGATGCGCTAAGTATGAACAAAAGTGTACAGATGTAGCATCAGCCATGATGTACTCTATAATCGCATATAACAATTCCATCCATTCAGTCACGGGCCTAACCCCATTCGAAGTAGCTTTCGGACACACCGACTCAGGTAGTCCTTTCGGTATAGAATCGGAAAGACAGTATATACAACAATTAGTGAAAGACCACGCTAAGCGAACGAAATTTTTATACAAACAATTAGCAGAGAAAATGACAGAGAGTAAGGAAAAGATCAGGGAAAAGAAAGGTGGGGAGGAGAGAATAGATTTTCAAGACGGAAAAACTATTTTCGCCAAAGACGTGAATAAAAGGAAAAGTAAAGACAAACCCAGATATACTAAAGCAAAAGTTGTAGGCAGGACAGATAGGAATGTAGTACCCATACAAATAGGCGAACGAGTTACGAAGGTACCTATTAAAAACATAAAACGCCCTCCGCAGGTGGAGCGTTCTGATCGTAGCGATGCCGGTGCTGGGCCTTCATCTGCGATCACTTGAGGGAAACCCAGGCATACTACCAGTAAAAGAAGGTCAAGCTCATATGCAAACTGATCATTGGACTATTATTAAAACTTTGGACTTGGAAAGAATCTACGATGATTTATGCTTTGTAATACATAATTATAACGAATTTAATATTTTAATAAAACAAAACGAATCATATCCTCGTGATTTTGTGACCATGAATATGCATTTGGATTACTTACGTGATATAACTACTCAGAAATACAGACAACTTGTTCCGCAACAACGATTTAAGCGAGGTTTACTTAACCCTTTGGGTTCACTCATTAAAATCATAACAGGTAATCTCGACCACGGTGATGCAACAAAGTATGATCAACTTACGTCTAAACTTGGAAAGAACCAAATTATTATTTCAAAGAAATTAACTTTAGTTTCACAAGTAATTGATAGCTTTATTAACACAACAGATACCATGTATAAGAACTCAGTTTTATTAGAGGCACGCATGAAAATTTTAGAATCAATGTTAAAAGAACTGGCGTCTCAAAAGAAACGCTGGGACTATTCCACGTATATTGTTAGCTTCTATAATCTATTCATAAGTAACTTTAGGACAATATTTGTAAAATTAGGTGAAATTGAAACTGCCCTGGCCTTCAGCAAATTATCAGTATTGCACCAGTCTATAGTGAACTCCACTGAACTGTTACATCATTTAACGCTTATAAGTAACACCGAAAACTTGGTATATCCTGTAACTGAAAGAAATTTGGTAAAGCTCGAAGAAACATTTAGCATTAAGTCTTATATCAAACATAACCAGATTACGTTTATAATAGAGGTGCCCCTTACCGACAATACTACTTACAATTATTTTAAACTATATTCGTTACCAATGTTCCGTGAGTTTGAAAATAAAACCTTTTCCATTTTTCCCCAATATCCTTACCTTTTGGCAAAGGGAATGAAATACCTTCCGATTGAAAATCCATGCCGACCTCTTGCCGCTGGAGACCACTACCTGTGTGCTGATAACAACAAGGCTCCTTACCCAGAGCCTACCTGCATCGAACAACTCATGAGGTTTGATAATAACCTCACTCGCTGCGTGCAACGACAAATCCAACTTGAAGACGTACGTGTTCAACAAATTGCTGCTACTAGTTGGATTTTATATTCACGACTTAAAACTGTAGTAACAACATATTGCGATGCCGAGGTTACTAAGCATCCAGTCTTCGGAACATATATTGCAACTCTGGACAAGCCCTGTGATTTTGAAATCCACGGCATTCAGATCCGACATCATCGTGCCTACACCGAGAGCATATTTGATGACCAGATTCCTGTCATCGATCTGCCTCGCCTCCACAACAGTGCGAGTATTGGCACATCGCTATCCAGTACAAGTGCACTAAACATGCAAAGAATCAGTTTAGATGAAGTGAAATATATGTCATATGCGCTAAAGCACAGTGAAATGGTGAACAGTGTTTTTGAAGAATCGGACTTTAACTTCAGTGTAGTTGTATACTCTTCTTTAGTTTTAGTTATTATATGTTTCTTTGTAATTATGTCATATGTGTTTCGAAATAAGATAATTTTAATTTGTTCACGAAATTATCGGCACGTTATTAAAAACGAACGCACCGATAATTTCCCTCTTGGGGAGGGAGGAGTTATACATCCGCCCGAACCTTCCATTTTAGATTAATAAGCATTGTTCTCGGTATTCCTCCGCTGACTTCACATCGTCAGCGGTTTATGTAAAAGCTTTCTGGGAACGGCCACACGCGATGGTGTGCCTTCCTGTAGGTTAAGTTTTATATTATGAACACATTAAATCACATTATATACATACAACATTTCTTGCGATTCTGTTTTATTGTATTTCAACAGCTCTTCCGAGTTCCGAAAGATTAGAAAAATGATCATCCTATTCTTGACACTTTTTAGTCCTTTACGCTAAGTCGGCCTTTGGATCTCTATGATAGAGTAAAACTGAGGTGGTGCTAAGTAAGACTCCAAGTACCTTAGGAAAGACTCAGCAATACGTACACCCGCCTGGACCATTTAGGCATTTTTTTAAATTCTATGTAAACTTTAAAAATATGTCCAAAATACATTTTCAACGTGAAAAACTCAATTAATATCATTCTGCCGAATATGATTTCCATCTCATTTCTTTGATAAAAAAAGAGAGCAGTATACACAAAAAAAGTTGTATAAAACAGCATAGCAAGATTCAAAACACCATTTGTATTTAAATACAAATAGGGCAGTTGTGTAAAAAATTTCATGAAATATGTAAAACAACCATACAAATTGGCTTTGACTACTAAGAGTAGGAACATTTTCATCAATTTCACAAAAACACTCAGGTACTGGACCGATTTCGATGAATTGTGTCAGCAAACTCTTTACAATCATAAAAAGAATTAAATATTATCATTCTAATAACTAAAATTATAATACACAACCATGTCATACAATAATCTTAATATATGATTACTAATAGTATATTCTATTAGCAGGGGTCTGAAAATTACATTATTCAAACTCTTTTCTTGTAAATCTTGTTTCTTTCACCGTCCATTTAAATCCTCATCACGTTCCTTTGTCCCCTGTAGTATCTATGGTGTCAAATAAACAGTTAATCCGATTGAGAGATGCGCCCCCTGAGCTCAGTCAAGGTTAGCAGGGCGACGACTTCCAAAATAACAGTATCTACTTTAAATGGCTCAATGTAAATAAAACTACATCAATAAGTTTGATTCGAAGCTTAGTATTTAAATTATACTCGTAATTCAAAGCATTTAGTAGCAATTGTTCAAGGAATAATTGAACGTCAATAATTATAAAAATGTATATATAGTATTTATCAATGTATAAAACACGGGAGTTACTCACGTAATAAGTCAGAGGGTTCCGACTATAGTTTCAACCACATTCGGTCGTCTTTTTCAAGGAGAATACGGTAGTACTAGGCGAATCGCGACCGCGTCCGCGAGCGCCCCGTATTCTCCTTGAAAAAGACCACCGAATGTGGTTGAAACTATAGTCGGAACCCTCTGACTTATTACGTGAGTAACTCCCGTGTTTTATACATTGATAATGTCTCAAAACCACGTCAGTATATATAGTAGTAGTATATAATTATAAACTATAAAAAGTATCACCATCATCATCATCATCATCATCTCAGCCAAAGGACGTTCACTGCTGGACATAATTATGCCTCCCCCATTGATTCCCACAAGGACCGGTTGGAAGCGGCCCGCTTCCAGCCCTTGCCTGCGATCTTAGTCAGGTTGTCTTCCATATAAAGTATGTACTTCTGGGAATAATCGATAATTCAAGTCTTCATTGTACGATATTCACAATTTTTACAGAACATTTATGGCTCCAAAAACGAATGAAATCCTATTATTCTTATCTATATACTAATAATAAAAAGGGGAAAGATTTGGTTCTTTGTTTGCATTAAATAGGCTCCGAAACTACTGAACCGATACGAACTTGAAGCGATGATAGCTCAGCAGGAGGAGCGTCAGCTGTCAAACTGACGGACACTGGTTCGATCCCGAACAACGACTGGAGCTTCCGGTGAAGGTAACACCCTTATCAAATTTCCAGCATGGTGGTAAGGGTACTTTCGAGTAACCGGCTGGCTAGCTACCACCCTCAAGCTTGAAAAACTGTCACATGTACAGGCAGAAGTCCTTGAGAGCCAGTAAACATTCTAAGTTTTACGTGATTACATCTTCGACCACATCGTCACTGACCATCGAATGTGGTAGAAGGTGTTATCACGCTAGACCTTTGATGCTCACTGGCTCGTGAAAGATTGCTGCCTGAACACACTATGTGTTTGGTGACAGTTTTCAAACTTGAGGGTAGTAGGTAGCCAGACTCGGAAATTCCGGTGAAGGCAATACTGTTATCAAATTCCCAGACTGGTAATAGTACCAGTCTGGGAATTTGATAACAATATTGCCTTCACCGGTAGCTCAAGCCATTGATGGGGATCGATCCAGTGTCCATCAGTTTGACAGACGACGCTTCCACCGCTGACCTATCATCGCTTTAAAATACTTGGTTTGATTGAACAACAGAAAATATCTCTGAGACCAATTTTTTTATAGATCAGGAAACATCAGTAAATTAAATTGAAAATCCTTAGTAAAAGCATACAAGCTACATTTAATTTACCTATATACCTTGTAGGTACGTAGGTAATACATATACATTTCGAACAAATTGAACCCTCATCAATCAAGTCGAAGAAAAGGCTGTTTCAGTGTCAACGACCGTTTCTCGTGGACCTTCAATCGTCAAACTTAGATAAATAAGTGAGCTAGAATACGATGCTAATAGCATCATCCATGCCTGATTTAATTATATCCTTTTACACCTGCGAAGTATACAATGTTCTTTGAGACAAATTGTCTTGGTTGGATGATGTACAAATGATCTATAATTTCCTTCGGTATTCACCTAGTACCAATTTATAAACCAGGTGTTAAGCAAAGCACTTCTAACTATAAGCGAATTTCTCTTTTGTCAAAGTTATTCAAAATTTAGGAAAACAAAAAAATATCAAAAAATGGAACCGACGACGTCAACACTCAAAAGTGTGAAATAACTTCTCGAAGTCGGTACCATGATAATTCAAAAGTTACTATTGTCTAAATATTGTGATCATGGTACCGACTTTGACAAGTTATTTCACACTTTTGAGTGTCGAAGTCAGCTCCATTTTAGGGAAGAAAATCACCCATTTCAGTGACCTTTGCTACTCACGGGATCAATTGTCATTGCGTATGTGCACGGATTTCTTCACCTACACATATAATAGCATCCACGTATAAATAGCACTTTTCAGTTATTAGAGTGTAACTCAAAAACCGCTTGACCGATTTGACGATTAAGGTAACAAATATTTAAAAAACATGATATAAAAACATATGATGTAAAAGGCTCGCATCTTATAAAGACACCATGGTGAAGGATAATATTTGGGAAGGCATTTAATAAAACAAGTAAGTACTGGTGTATTCTTATCACACCGAAAACATAAATGTAAAAAAGGAGATCCAAGTTCGATACAAAAATTATGCTTGGCTGTGGGCTTCGCCGCAAAAAGAATGGAGATCTAAATGAGTGCCAAATTGTATGCAAAATCGGAATATGTATTTATAGGAACATAATTATTTTTAGCATATATTAATGAACTTTGTAAGATCAATGCGGATATGACACATGGAGAGATGTATATATAACGTGACCATACGTCCCGCTTTGAGCGGGACAGTCCCACTTTCGGGCAGACTGTCCCGGTGTCCCCAGCGAGGTCGACATAGTCCGGCTTTTGCAAACAGTTGAAAAGATTATTTAAAATGTATTTTTCCCGCTCGAAGAGACAACACGAACTGCAACTTTGGGGGAAATAAATTCACGCCACTATCGGGGTTTAGAAAGTCGTGCTTATTTAACTAGGTATTTTGTGTTTAGTGTTTTGATTAATTTCTGTTATTCTGTCTTTTATAATAAAAATCTTGTAAAACACTAATAACTTTTTTTTAAATATATAATTCTGCAAATGTCCCGCACTGGCAAAAAAAATAAATGGTAACGTTATGTATATAGTAAAGCAGAGTTGGGTCTCTTTCTAGCCATTTCCTCGCTAGAAGACAACCTCTTGTCAATTGATACTAGCAAGACTAAAACGAATGCGGGGTCCAAAAAATCTTGAAATAGAGACACATTTGTATTTGTATTCACGCTCGTCAGACCTTTCATACAGGAGCGCCGGTTTAGAGCACTCTTGACCTGGCCCATTCATAGAACTTTCTGATTTCGGAACGTTCGCCTAGGCCTTCCTCTTTCAACACTACTATTCACTTTACTTATATACCCACTTAGTCAATCTCCTTTCATTCATTCTCTCTACTTGACCAAACTATCTTAACATACTTTTCTCAATCTTAGTCACTACATCTTCGTTTACACCACAACATTCGCTTATCATACTATGTCACACAATTTCCCTCCAATTATACTACTAGCTCTCATTTCAGGTGCATTTATTCTACACCTTTCTCTGCCACGCCTTGTATAAAATTACATCAACTTCATTTTTTTAATCTATATATTTTTTTATGATTCAGTTCTTATTCTTATCCTAATTATGGCATCGAGCAAGAGTATATGATTGTTAATAAAATTAATATTTTCAAAGTTCTAACAAGTACAGTGTCCCAAAATGAATAGGGCCACTACCAAGAACAAGCGGCAAGAGGTTGTTTTTATATTTATTTATTTTTTATTATTTTTATGATTATTATTAAAAGACGTAAAAGGGGCACTATACCTGGCATCGTAGTATGCTTTATCATTAAAATAGTATTTGAGGCCAGTTTTTACGCCTTAACCGCTGAACCAATTTTAATTAATGTCGGTATAAAAATATACGGAGAATGACATAGGTAGGTCACTTTTTATCCCGGAAAAGGTATAGCTCCCGTGAGACAAGAGGTAGCGGGAAAACCATAGTGAATGCGGGTGAAACCACGGGACTCATATAGTAAGTACATATATAACATTTTCTGTTTCAGTCATCCGTAACAAAATCGTGTTATTGTATAAAATTGTATAACATTCTGTTACACAATAGATGTAATAGATAGATGAAAATAGATATATTAGAGGGTAGGCAGCCGCCCCGCTGACTTGTCAACACAAACCTGTCCTTCACAAACACTGCTATTGTTTAATTGTGGACACCCCTGGGCACAGGGGGAATGTTCTAATTAGGTATATTTGTGTAATCATTTCAGTATGTAGAAAATGTCGTTAATTATACACAATATATACATGGAAAATCTTTTGATAGAACTGTTAGGTCAGAAACGGTTTCTTCATTCCGAATATAATGGTCAGACGTAAGTTTGTGTTTATTTTCTTTGCAGTTAAAAGCAAACCATATTGGTTTTTTTTTATTGCCTTAACTATACATACACTACAGACTCAATGGTCCGTACCTTTTTTTGATTAAATTTAATTATATAATACTATTTAAACATAATTATTAAACATAAAGAGAAGCGTACACTAGAACACTAAATAATCTACAAACTAAGTGAGTCCTCTATTAATGCATTTATTTCATTTTTATACCATAAAAATGAAAAAAGAAACATATTTTAATCAATAGAAGTCTTAATATACGAAGTTTAAAAACTATATCAACTGCTACTTCTTATCCGTGGAAGATTTGTATCATTTTCTTCAAAATAATGAAAAACTAAATAAAAAGATTGTTTAAAGTGGTTTGTAATGGCGAAAGGAAATGAAAAAAAATTAGGAAACAACAAGTTCTCTTACTCCGTGAAAATGATTATATGTTTCCGTAAAATTTAAATGAAATAATAAACTAACGTGAAATAATAGAATGTCGATTAGTGCCGACAAAAATGTTTATATATCAAATTTTACCGGCACCCCCTTTCGCTTTCTGATTAGTGACAATCCTAGCATGAAACTAGCGTCGACAACTTATAACGATCGATAACGCAAAAATCATCACAAAAATGTTTATATATCAAATTTTACCGGCACCCCCTTTCGCTTTCTGATTAGTGACAATCCTAGCATGAAACTAGCGTCGACAACTTATAACGATCGATAACGCAAAAATCATCACAAAAATGTTTATATATCAAATTTCACCGGCACCCCCTTTCGCTTTCTGATTAGTGACAATCCTAGCATGAAACTAGCGTCGACAACTTATAACGATCGATAACGCAAAAATCATCACAAAAATGTTTATATATCAAATTTTACCGGCACAACCTTTCGCTTTCTGATTAGTGACAATCTTAGCATGAAACTAGCGTCGACAACTTATAACGAACGATAACGCAAAAATCATCACAAAAATGTTTATATATCAAATTTTACCGGCACCCCCTTTCGCTTTCTGATTAGTGACAATCCTAGCATGAAACTAGCGTCGACAACTTATAACGATCGATAACGCAAAAGTCATCACAAAAAAGTTTACATATCAAATTTTACCGGCACCCCCTTTCGCTTTCTGATTAATGACAATCCTAGCATGAAACTAGCGTCGACAACTTATAACGATCGATAACGCAAAAATCATCACAAAAATGTTTATATATCAAATTTTACCGGCACCCCCCTTTCGCTTTCTGATTAGTGACAATCCTAGCATGAAACTAGCGTCGACAACTTATAACGATCGATAACGCAAAAGTCATCACAAAAATGTTTATATATCAAATTTTACCGACACCCCCTTTCGCTTTCTGACTAGTGACAATCCTAGCATGAAACTAGCGTTGACAACTTATAACGATCGATAACGCAAAAATCATCACAAAAATGTTTATATATCAAATTTTACCGGCACCCCCTTTCGCTTTCTGATTAGTGACAATCCTAGCATGAAACTAGCGTCGACAACTTATAACGATCGATAACGCAAAAATCATCACAAAAATGGCAACTCAGATTCAGTTCAGATCACCGGTTGGCGCAGTTGGTAGCACTCTGCCTTCTGAGCCGCTGGTCCCGGGTTCGATTCCCGGACAGGTCAAACATTTGTGTGAATGAACTGTTTGACCTGTGTCTGGGTGTGTATATGTATAAAAAAAAAAGTATATATATAAGTATGTATTTATGTATATATATCAGGTTACCATAGTACAGGCTCTGCCTAGTTTGGGACCTGAAGACCTTGTGTGAATAAAAAAATAAATAAAAAATAAAAAAATAAAATTTAAAAGTATCTGTAGTACCTACTCTCTCAATACTACTCCTACACAATTAGATATATTCATATCTAATTAAAATTAAGGAGCAATCCGTAGAATTTAAAATGGCCGTAGCAATTTTAAATTGTTCCGTTTTGATGAAGAGCCATTGTGGGCTATCAAAACGGCCTTACCTTTAAGCTGTAGTTCTGGTCCCGTAAGTGAAATAACTATAGGGATTAAAATTGTCTCTAAATAAGTAAAACACTTGTTCTGCTAAAAACGTTTATATAGCAAGCATATCACATCAAAATAACAATTTTCAAAAATCATTTGTCAATATAACAAATTCTCAGATGAGCAATAAAAAAAAGTATTTGTGAGTTACACGCCGTTCACTTCTCACATATAGATTTATGCTTATATCAATTTAAATATACTTAGTAGGAAGAACAAAGTTTGTCTCTCTGAAATTAGTTCATGTGAAATTAGACACGTGAAGTTAGGCACGTAACTGCGCAGTAGCTAGTATAGTAATAGTAATACACTGTACTCACTTACTCGCTTACGTTTACCACATCTTCCTATCTCGTTTACTCGGCTTGATGTTAATGTGTTCTACCGGTAGACGTTAAGTACATGCAAATGTTCGCTGAGCCTAACTTCAGAGCTACGAAGATCAGTTGTGCCTACCACTTTTTACTTAGAGACTGTACCTCTAGGTTCAAAGAGGTAGCATTGATGGTACGCGCTGCCCAAAACACCAGTGAAGTGAGGTTCATAGTTGTATATCAAGTACTGATTTTCTTGTGCTGCGCTAGCGAAAGCGTGGGTGCTCTTCCTGCATTCCTTGACGAAGAAATCCATGAAGTATCTATTCGCTTTAACAGCATTGATGGAGTGTGGGAAGTTCTTAGACCGTTTCCATTCAAATGAGCTCTTCTCTGGATGGAATTGGACACCGTAGAATGGGTATCTGAAAATATTAAAGTTAGTTTGAAATGTTTGCGTTTGATAGGTTTTTTTTTTATATATTGGTCTAATTAATTTGAACATTATTTAACCCTCCGAATTAGCTGACTCCCTCAGTGTTCTCGAGTAGCTACAATATGAGATTCTTCAAAAGGTGGGTTAACAAAGTCTTAAAAAGGATTGGCAACGTTTCGTAATGCCTCCAGTATTACAGATATCCATAGGCCACGCCGACGGTGATCGCTTACCATCATTAGTGCTTGTATGGCACCTATTAAGACATATAAAATATTAATGCCGTACAACTTAAGAGAGAGAAGATCTATGACGCAGACATGAGCAAAAGACTTCACCATTAATTTGCTTAATGGAAAATTTTGAGTCTTTTTAGCTTATTTTGTTGAAATTCCTACGAATTTAATTAATAACGGAAAAATATTTTCGGGCAACCATATTTTTTCTTGGTAAAATATTCTCGCGATGACAAATGCACTTGAAGTGTGTCTTACACAAGAAGAAAGGAAACTAAACAGTCTAAAAATCATTAAATCAACTCTCTTTCTTTCAATCTTTTAACAACATTAGTACCTAATGTTGTTGAGCCCGTTGGTTGATTTTATAGTACATTTCTGTAAAATCTTTATCGATACGCATTAAGATCTGTCCCACCCTCTCTGCCTGTGAACACCCGCAAGTCTATGTAATGTCATCGGTACGTCCTGTCAAACAAATAATTTACGGGGAACTAATGTGACGTGACATAAGGATTAATTTTATTAATTATTCATTCGTAATTACTACTACTATTAAGGACTATTAAGTATAATTAATGTTAAGTAAACTTATGTGTCTGACTACAGTAAATTGATACGAATTAACTACTATATTCCATTAGGAAATAGATTTTAATGATAAATGTATTGTTTGATAAATAAAATAAAAAATTAATAGAACGTACCTAGTATGTTCTATGCTGGCGATGAATTGAACACCATTTTCGTCATCGCTGTATGAAGTTACCTTCCAATCTTGAGTCAGATTATGAGAGCGCAGATTCTGAAAAACACAATAAAAAATTATACACAAAAATATAATTGTATTTAGAATCATCTTGAAATTTAGCAAATATGCTTAGTCTTTGGCGTGGCGCTAGCGAGTATTCTCTGTATGTTTGTGGCAGGTGCTCTGGAATTGATACCGCTTTTTCCCACCAAAAATTTTATTCGATTGATTGCGATAGTTTTTTGATATATTATTAGAAATAACATATCAAAAGCTATCGGTTTCAAGGATGATAATAATTTATTACCATCGTAGAAAGCTACACTTTTATGTAGGCGTCGTTTTTTGCAATAGTTTATTCATATACAGGGTTTTTTACATCGTAGTATTTAAATAAAATTACTTGTATACTTTCGTGGATTTTTTTTTAAGTAAAACCTATAAGCGTTATTTGTGGCTTAGTGAAAACATTGAATACAAAAACCAAAAGTTTTTCTAAAACTGTTTTCAAGTCTAAAAGTATTTCTAAAACAGCGACTGAAGTGCTACCCCTCGCATGGTTCCCGCGCTTCGATACAGAGCGGGCGGGGGCTGCTCACCCTCCGCGCCTCCGCTTTTTTATATACACTCTAGGGGTAGGGCAGACAACACCACGTGGAAAGTGGGTGCTCTGATTCGGTTTTGGTTATCTTTCGAATATTCATGTAGTGTATAATTACAATATTACACAAATTGAATATGTGAATGTGAATGTATGTGAAAATAAAATTATATTGAAGTGAAAAATATGATATAAAATTGAATGAAATACACCTCTACCGTCAACGGAACGTGAAATGTCAATTTTGACGTCTACTATGGCAATTTATCCAACGTAAAAATGTGCAAATGGCGTAATATTTTCCAATTTATAATGGAAACTTTAAAAAAATCATATCTCGTAAACCGTGAATTTCCGCAACTTGAAAATTTGTAAATAGCTTTCTATTTACGAGTACTAACTACCAAAAAATATGAACTTCCAAATAAATGGTCCATAATGTAAAGTTGAGCATAGAAAAGTGTCAGGGGCTCATTCACGGAGGATATTTTCTATCGAAACATTACCAATTGTATTTTTGGATCGATGATTTTATGTGTTGTATCCTATAGAATAATATATCAAAATTAACATTTTTACCGCTCACATCACGTTAATTAAAATAAATTGGTCAATTTTCATTTGGAATGAGTGAACTATTGACGAATCTAAAGTTTATTTCACTAGTTATATGCTAAGTTGTGTCAACATACGCTATATTTTCTTTCGATAAATAGTAATAACTACGAAATTTGAAGAAATGCTAATGGTTACCTCATCTACAATGCAGAATTGATGAGCATTCACAGTGACGTCTTCGTGCGCCAACAGGTCCACAACCTCATCGGGAGCATCGCCAAACATCTTGCTGTTACGGAAGTCTGCAAATAACACATTAATTGTACATTACTTCATACTTAAACTAATAAAGCAACTAATATTATAACGCACCAAACGTGAAAGAGCGAGGGTAGACCGATATCTATACTCCTAAAGAACACCTACCCGCAGGAACTTTAGATTACTCGTGATCATGGCACATACAACTGTGGCGAAATATCAAGCAAAGAAACAAATAAAATACATGGTAAATATCCTGATAATAATATTACTTATTTCTTTGTCCACTGCATTTTATCATAACTAATTATCATTAGAAATATTTTTAAATGCATTGACTGGCGTTTTCTAAGTCCAAACTTATTTATTTAAGACAGAAAATCACTAAAGATTTTGATGTGACCATAATTTGGTGGACATCCCAGATGGTCTACCAGGAAAAAAAAATTTTGCTCGTATATAACAGTAATGTCGTTTTAACCTAACTTGTACGGGGACATCATGGCCAATTTTGAAAGATCTGAAACATTTTGTTTTACTTCGTTTACTTCATTGTCTCTTTTGATTTAAGTATAAATTTATTCTTCAAGACCGCCGGTTCTCCATTATGCTGATGAAACTCTAGCCTAGTTTGTAAGCTGACTTTTTAAATTTGATTACCCTTTCAAATAGATAACAATGGATGTAAACTCTCCACTATCACAAGTAAAAGATTGCATTCCATTCCATTCGAAAACTTTTCACTCGACAAACATTTTGTTCGAATACGTTCCCGATGCACAGTAATCACTCACAGTAGGTGCCCAGAAATATTGCTGTATTATTTTGCCCCTAGGACACCTATATATACACACTAAACATATAATCCAGAGAATGAGGCTCGAATCCTGTCAAAGTGTGTTGATTTATTATATATTTTTGTTTGAGTGTAATAAATAAAAAAAAATATTATCATGATGTCTAAAAGTGGTGTACATTTTTGTTTTGATAGTCTTTAACAACTGCGAAGAGTTCATATAGAAATGGAATTCGTCTTGACGAAACTTTAGTATGTTAACCCTAGGTACAGCCATTACCGGTGTAGCTGTGAAGGGGTGAACCTGGCAAACAATGGGTGGGTCTGGTAAGAATTGATCTTTCTGTAATTTTTTTTTTCTGTAACCTGTCTAAAATGTAGAACGGGTATCATGAGGTCTAAGACATGCCGAATTTATAACAATTTTTATTATTTCTACTTTACAACCAATGATATAATATGTTTATAGTAAAACATCATTGCTTACAACGGCATTAGAAAGACGTTGTATCTGTTTAGGTATCATGTAACGACATTATGTTTATCGGATTGATGATAGGATAAGGTTATTTCTTGTTATCAATATTTTACTATCGTAACATGTTCAACGTCATGAATGCCGTATCTAGATAAGCAAAGTAGTTAGGACTCTACTTGGAGAAAGAAAGAATATAAATTACACAGCACTTGTGCTCTTACACTGAAACGTAACGGCCAATAAAACCGAAGAACCACTAATTTTTTTGTAGATCTTCTCTATCATAAGATCTCCCAACTATCTCTTGAATACTATTTGATGACATCACGCAGATATTCAATATGGCTGCTACTCGCACTGTTTTTGTAAAATAGACAAAATCAAGAAATTAATAAACGTTGTTTTAAAATTTGTATTTAAAATAACAACATTATTATTTTGCATTTTTCGATTCTTTATTGTAATGAATAATTATTTTAATTTATGCACTTCAAGTCGAGTTTTTCAGTTCGGGTACGTTTTGTCGTCCTTTTTTTAAATATAGTAAAATATAGACTACTAGCTGCGTCATCATTATTTCCGTTCTATTTGAATTTAATAATACATTGTTCGAATTGGAGTTGTTACATTTAAGTTGTAAAAGCTTTTCATAAGATAATAGAAATAAAAGTGAAACTAGTTTGAGAACTGGTTTGTGTACCTATTATCTCCTATCTGCGATGTTGAATTATCGACATGAAGTGTCAAGCTAATGTACGAACACAGATTAAGTGGATAACGAGTAGATATATATTATTTATTTTAATTAATCAAGCCGACGCGTACAACTTATTCGCCGAGCACTTTCTCAACAATAAAACGAAATATCTACTGAATGTATTTTAATTAACTTTCTATGGGACCGTTTTGAAAGTAAATCCTTTTAATTGAAAATAGATTTACGAAAATTGGTTTATAAAAGACGAACTTACGAGGTACATTGAGTTTTACATTAGCCACGCTGGGCTTTCCATAATGCCGGATACTGCCAGAGAACTCGCATTTTGCCGGTATCCAAAGTAAAAAAAATACTTGAAAATTGTGTACCGCTTCCTTCTCTGCACATCGGTTAAAAATGTAAGCGTATGGCTAAATATCGACCGTTGCCGTCAGTTGTCATTGAAATGACTTCTGGGGCCTGGGTTCAAGTCCCAGCATGAATGAGTGTAGTTGTTTGTTTCGGATTTTGAGTGATTATGTGTGTCTATGCCTTCCTCGACACAGGGAATTCTAGTACGGAAGTTTGAGTGTAAAATAATAATAATAATAATAATAATTGAGTTAATTAATGACTTCAACAAGGTTATTTCACACTTTTGAGTGTTAAAGTCGGTTCCATTTTTTGGATTTTTTTTTTTGTTTGTTGCCTACGTTGCATACGAGTATTTGCAGAGAATCGAACTGGCAACCGTCAGGTTAACAGACGATGCTTCCGGCGCTAGGCTAGCGCTCTGCGATGTACATACGAGTATATTACATTTTTAAGTTAAGACTCCGTACAGATACTGCACCACGTGTTAGCCACATCAACGCAAAGATCAAAATAATTTGCATAAACTTTTATAGGTAAAGGTCACGCGCGCAAATCGTGAAAAGTAGATATTTCATATCTTCTGAACTTACCTGGTGTAAAATCAAGAGGTATGTTGTTGAAAGAGTAGCAAGTTATTCTGTTCTCTTTCTCTCCTCTGCCGGAATCCAGAATAACGAGTAGTTCGAAGCCAAGGCATGTTCCGAAGATCGGGAAATAGTCGCCTTGGTCGTTGAGAGTCTTGGCGATCTCGAAGATGTGCTGGCCTGCGTCTGCATAGCCGTTGGATTGGTTGAAGTAAGTTGCTCCACCTGGGATCAATACTCTGAGGACAGAATAAGTTATTTATTTAGAATATTTATAATAATGTGATTCTAAAAGATGTCATAGAAGAAAACTTCAAATTGGACCATAATTAAGGTTATAATCAAAAAGAATCTTCTCTCAGCCATGTGCGTCCACTGCTGGACATATGCCTCCCCCATATAGGGGCGGACTTGCCAATACTCGCCACGCTTGGCAGGCGGGTTGGCGAGCGCAGTATGATTTCCAATCCTTAGAAGGCGCTGCTGCCCACCTTCTGGTACGTGGTCCCTTAGCCGACTCTTACGGCACCCGCGGTAGTGATGGGGGAGTACTATTCTATGCCGGTACCACCACGGCCATCTATTAAAAAGCATGTACCTAATGCTGAAAATGATTATTTGGAAAACATAAATGCTTGGCAATCTCCTCCTTTGATGGATAAAGACATTTACTATGTTAAGCTTATTTGAAAAGAGTGCTCCCAGATTGTCTTCTCTTGCCGTTTCTTTTCGATGGACGTCGATGCTTTCCATAAATGATCCGAGTATTTATGAGTGAATATCTAATGCTAAGGTATACGTAGGCCTATCATAGCAATCGCAGCTCAAACCATTATTTATCTAACACAGAGAATTGTGTGTCTCTTTGATGATTGAGAACGCATTTGACATTTGTCATACGCAGAGCTAGGCAAAATACTTGCTTTGCTTTAATTAAAATACAAATTACAGAATACTAACTCGCTTAATATATTGAAAATACAAAATAGTTTTAAGTCGAGTATTCGAATTCAAATTACAAAATACATTGTTTTAACTATTTAGATATTAAATACGAAATACAAATTACTAAATTCATGCGGATGTTTGACGTAAAATAGTGATGCCATCTTTGAAGCTAGCAATTGAGCGGTCACCATTTTGATTAGGAAAATTATCAAGTGCTATTTTCTTCAGAAAGCACCCATAAATAAGATCGCTAAATGCATTTATTATGTGTACTGTATGTGTATTATGTACGGTAATACAAACAATTTGAGGCCTAGTTAGTTACTAGTGGTACAGGCTCCTGTTCGTTTGTTACTACTATCGCTATATCGACGTAGCTCTAACAATTAGTAAACCAACGTGGCAGTGGACTGGTCACACTAGCCTCAAAACTAGGGTTCAGAACCGGGAAACTTCTATTTGCGGCAGCGGGAGTGCTGATTCAAAGACCAAAAAAATTAAAAAGTTTGGATAGAAACGCCAGGCTTGGTCTGGATTACCATTTCATGTTACGAACGTAATGACTGTTATCAAAGGCAAACAGCCGGGCGGGACCCACTGCCTTAGCAGTTGATAGCATAACTTCGCTACAGGCGCTTCAATTGGCAGTGTATGATACAAATACCGGAAGTAGATAAGTAGGAGAGAATGGATGGAAATCAATGAGGGAGGCATATGTCCAGTGGATGTCCTATGGCTGCCATGATGATGATGAGAGAAATTTGATTTTAAACAACTATGCTTATCATATCGTATCACTATTTTTCGCGAAAAACATTTTTTTTTTCTGGTACCCCGGGAATAATCTAAATTTATACCTCCGGTGACCCCACTTGGGCCGCGTCAAGCTCATATGCCTGACGTAATTTTTAATTCTTTGATTTATTGAATAGTAAATAAAAAACACTGACAATATAAATGATATAGATTGAGACGCTGGCCACTTGTCGAGTTAATTAAAAATAATATAATATAATCCAATAAATAAATGAATAGACAAGAATAAAAACTTGCATGTACACTTGTCTAGAAAAGTTTTAAGAAATCTAAGATCAATCTTAGACGATTTTATTGGGAGCCCTAAGAAACATTTTAGTTTGACTGAAACTAGTTGTACCTGCAGCTTTGGTATGTGGAACGTGGAGTGGAGAGGTGTGGGTCGATCCGCTCTGTCATTCCGTCAATACAATTATTTTATTTTTTATTTATATTAAAATATGATGCTTATAAAATATACTTCACCCTGCTAAAAGCAGATCGTGTTATTCGAGAGACTCGTGTTATCCTTCTAAGATATTTAAGCGAGAGCAGCAACCTCCATCCACATCACGGGCCGCATCCCACTTTTATCGTTACTTAATTATTTTAATTTACTTATAATAGCAAGTCGAGACGGTCGCCGTGGCGCAGTGGTTAGTGTCAGTGACATAACCTTTGTGTCTCCGGGACCCTGGGTTCGAATTCCGGCAGGAGCAAACATTTGTGCGATGAGTGTGGATGTTTGTCCCGGGACTTGGGTGTTTGTGTGCTGTGTTTGTGTATCCATGCCTCCCGCGACACAGGGTCTCCTAGTGGGGAGCTCTGAGTGTGATATAAAAAAATGTATTTTTTGTTTCAAAACTCACCCGTTTATCTTGGCCATCAGATCTTCGTAGTACGCCCGATCTTTGCCAATACTGGAAATAAACAATACAACATATAGTTAAAATGCGGCTTGTATTTATGGCCAGTAACCCTAATATGTCTATTTTTTATTAACCGACTAAAAAAGGAGGTTCTCATTTCGACACGTATATTTTTTTCCCTTTTTTTAAAATGTTTTTTAACGCAGAACTTTCGACTGGGTGAACCTATTTTGATGACATTTTTTTATTTGAAAGCTGGTGATTCCCGTGTGGTCCCGGTCTAAATCGGTCGAGCAGTTTTTGAGTTACACTCCACTAACTGAAAAATGCTGCGTACACGTGGACATCATTATAATTGCGGGTGAAGAAATCATTGAACATACATAATAACAATAATTGAACCCGTCAGTAGCAAAGGTTTGAAGTCGGTTCCATTTTTTGGTAATTATTTTTTGACAAAACATAGCATATAATATATTTACAACAAGGAAATATAAATTCGCACTTTGGTAAGACTGTCAGAAACCCAGAAACTGGGACGTATCTATCTGCGGTCACCACATAGACTTGTCCGGAGAGCACGGTATGCCATCGGACCCAGTTATTCGACAAAAGTCATTTTAGAAAGACAGTTAAGCCAAGTTGGAAACTCTGGAGTGGAAAGCTCTGACATTGGGCTGGCCTTCTACTAGCATTCCCTCGGTCACATTAACTAACGTGGTAAATTATGACCTATATGCATATCTTTCTTCCCGTGCGGCAAGTAGGAGTATGATAACCTGATTATAATTTATTTAACTTTGTTTTACGCTCGAGTAGGTATAGATACACACATTCTATAAAGCAAATAAGTGTAAATGTAGAGTAGCAAAACTTACAGAATAGGGACGACCCTCGCTCCAGAAGCCTCGACATCTTTGACGTAGCTAGCGGCTATGTAGCTGGTGTAGTTCTCTTCAGGGTACTTGGTGTGAAGGTAGAACGATTGCTCCTGCGATAAGACGCCTATGATCGGACGATCATTTACGATCGGCGCCTCATCGCCCCGCACCACTACCGCACCTTCACACCGCAAGAAATACACCAACGTGAGCAGCAGAGCACCTTTCATCGTGATCAACCCACTCCAACTGACCGATGAACCACTACACCACCTAAAATACCAGCACACTTATCAGAAAACATCGCGCAATCTGCAAATGCGTTTCGCTATCTGAAATCTCCAAGCCTTTATCACTAAATTGCGCCTTGATCTTCACCGTTAGATCATGTTGCGATATAAAGTTTAACGATAAGGCCTAACCTTATGAGGAGTAAGTTTAAAGCATCGTTTACAAGACAAATAACTACGCGTTCTGTAACTCTGTTCGGGGGCATTAGTGTAGTCGTTTACTGTCGGCGTCTAAATATAAAGCATCTAGTTCGAAGCGGTTCCAAAATTCGTGCGTAATATTAATACTAACAATAGACCGCCAGATGCACCATTCCAAAGTAATGAAGAATTGTACTAAAATTTAAGAAGTACTTATCATTACTAATTGCATCATAATGATTTTGTTCGGATCATTAGGTACCAGCGGCGTTCAAGTTCCATATGACATTATGGTTGTGCTAATACAAATGTATTGATTACGTATTTATTTTTGTATTGTATGATACTTGAGCCTAGATTGTAACCATTAGATTAATTACTATTCCAAGAAGTTAATCTGTGTCAGTCATATCATAAGTTCTTATGACCGCGCTCTTACTGACTGCAATATTAGTGATTGTGGTAACAACTACTTATATATTGTATATATTGTACATCGCTTCACATTCACATAAATTAGAACTAGTGGTACCTTTATCAGTTAAGAAACCAACCATGCAAATTATACCGTATAAAAAAATTCGCATTTCTGAGATCCAAGACACAAGTATTCCTTAGTTTGGGTCGCAACGTAAACAAGGCTTAGATATATAATAACAAGTCTGTAAACATGTGTACCACATAACCATATTTGTAAATCGTTTTAAGGAAATAAACATATTTGTAACTACGAATAGGTATATAAGTAATAAGTCAGGAGGTATTAGGATTATAGGATTCAGCAAAAGTTCCACAGAAAAAGTGACTGTAATTCAATCCAGAACGACGTATGAGACAAGATCAAATCACTGCCAACTGACAAATAGACATGCTTGATTATATTCACAACGAAAGCAGGAGTAGATTCGCGCGCGTGCTGCAATGTCTAGCATGACACTTGAGGCATAGCGGCGTGGACGATGCCGAGCAATAAGCGGACCGGACAAAATCTATAATAAAATAATATTTATTGACATTCGTTTTATATATATTTTTGGGTTACTTTTGCAATTCAATGAATTCTATGTCCCGCTAAATATGACTAGTTTATTAAGTTTTGCATAGAAGACGTGAAAATAATAAAATATAAATGTAGAAAAATATATTCTGTCTTTGCAATATAGTGAAGGATTCTCAGATATACAACGATGAAGCTTTTTTTAATAATATACATAATTGTTATGGTAATTTTTGCCTAGTGACCGTTATACAGTGGGTGCAGAATGTCTTCAGTGACCAGTGCCAGTGCCAGTCACTCGCTCGAGTTTCTGGCAGTTGAACGGTAGTGTCGAACATGTTTGATAACACCATGCAATTCTCCTCTTCTGTTTTACAGTCACCTTACTCCCTTACATGTGAAAAAACCTGAACCTACACTGCATACCAATCGGACCTAATCTTTTATTATATTCCCACAATATTATAGTATAAAAAGAAAGTATAATTTTGTTTAACCGCCTGCCCTTTTGAAGATTAAAAACTTAAATATTCTATGTCTTCACAAAAGTAAAAGATAAAAGAAAAATAATTTTATATCTTTTTGTTATCACTTTTCTTTACCAATACAATCCCGGGACTATCCCGGGATCCTGAGCTTAGAAAAATCAACCGGGATCGAATCCTCTAATCACAAGTCACTCAAAACCACAAACTAAATAGAACTCAGAACTCGATTTTGATCTCAACACACATAACTTACATAACTTACCCAATCAGCACGCGTAATCATTTTGGAACTTTTACGGTTTTAACCGACTTCAAAAAAGGAGGAGGTTATGTGTCGACTATTATGTGTTTTTTTTATGTACGTTCGCCGATTAGTTCCCCTTTTTGGACCGATTTTCCATTTTTTTTTTGTTTGACAGTGTGTACCTTCGTGTTCCCATTTAAATTTCTTCAACATCGGACAATCGGTTTTTGAGTTACACTCTAATATCTGAAAACTGTTACGTCTACTTGAAGGCTTCCCAATTCCGGGTGAAAAAATCGGTTCTCTTTCAAAATTTCCCGCAACTATCTCCACACATGCTTGAAAATTTGTACATACAATATTATTATATAGGTACCATGCTCGATTATTAATCTGACGATGACGATACGAATACGTAAGTAATTCGTGTTACAGACAACACAAAGTGGTACTGTTCTTTACAGGCGAAATCCTGAGGTAACCAAAATTGCGCACACCTTCCATACATTCCTTCCGGCGAAAGAGTTTTTCGTGTTCTCAATTACCCAATAATAATAACGCATAGAAAAAACTGGTCGGTACATACCTGGACCACAAACAGCATTGAATCGGGCGTATTTAAAGTATACATTTCCAATAACACCCATTAACAATTTGTGTATCAAATGACTGAATACATTTTTAATACATATAAATAATGTGGGTAACATTATTTATTTAAAATACTTCAGTTATAGGAAAATATCCGTAAAAGTTGCGGTTATAACATGTGTCAAACTGACGTACTTTAATCAATACGAATGCCAGTTTTCGCATGCGCAGTGTGATTTTAAAATAACTTTAATCTTTAGTTCAATTATTCATTAGCCTTACGGCTAGATCGTAATTGAATAATGTAAGTACATGTACAAAAATATACATCATTTAGATTTTTTTTTTAATTGTTGGTTCAGTAGAGCGTTTTTACAACTCAAAATGGAAAAAATCAAATATACGTAGTAATGTTTCAGTAAACGTAAAAATTGAAACATTGAATATCTGACGATAGAAAGAAAACATATTTTTTTAAAGAAAATACGAGACGATGTAGAATTCTGTAGTTTCCACATCTTGTGGTTTATAACGATCGATATATATCTATATATCGATAGTATATACATATATCTATACCTTCACACCAATTCTGGTGTGAAGGTATAGAATACATTATTTAATATATATCGACTTTTCATGGGTATCATTATCACGCGTGTTGATATCACCATAATTTATAAGAAAATTTTAAAATTATGAACAAAACCAAGAAACGTTTATTGACTTATATCGTTATATGATCGTTTATATGACTTATATCTGGTAAATGCGTTATGTTAGTACAAGCTACATAAAATCTACCTTTATTATATTTTTTATTCCAAAATATGTTTAGACATTACATTTAAAATAAACAACATATTGACATTCAATACAGGCACGCTCTAATGTTAATTTAACATATAACTTTCACTGCTTATGTTACAAATTTTATATGTTAAATTGATATTTTTGCCTCTCACGAATTTTAAAAACTGCAACATGCACATAGTACATAATACGCATCGTAAGTTCATAACTAATAAATAATATAACTTTTTATTTTTTGGTTTTATGATAGATAATCATAACAATATAATATTAGGGCGTATATGAAAACCTGAAGTAAGTAAGTTTGTATAGACATAGTGGCGAGCCCATCTAGGTATCAGTTCTCAACAATTTCTTCAAATTAAAGATATTAACTATACCGATTATAATGAAATTTAAATGGGAACATGAACAGATATGAAAAAAAATGTTTTTCAAATCGATTCACAAATAACAGATTTATTTTATAACAAACATAATATTATATAGTAAGTCAGTTAAAAATAATGCGCCTATAAAGCCTTAACGTTGGTGCCCTATAAAATAAAAAATAGAACTAAAATCGTCTTTATTTTTAATATGATGTTTCTTGCTTAAAATGAAACGTACGATGAAAAGTCTACAATCCACTCAATTGGAAATACCACTGTCACCTATCCGAGTACTACGCCACGGCACTTCATAGAAACTTTTAACAAATAAATCCTAAGTTCCTTTGGCATAGTAAAAGGATATTACGGATCAAGACTATTTGGTCGACACGTTGTTATACGCCCGCTTCGCTGCTACACATAGAATAAATAATAGTAGTTAGCTGTTGCAAAGACCTATACTAGCGTGGGGCCAAAATGTAACAGCACTCTTAAATAGAAAAGATACTTTATTCGCATCCACATTATTTTGAAAATCTGTGTAACTTTTACAAACAATAACGCAGCACACCGGTAAACGCATAAATGAAAATATCCGAGAAGAATATGCGAGCACTTCCACCAAGAACTAGACGCGTACTTAGAGTGGTACTTAGCATTTCGCTTTCTGGAGCCTTACTATCAGCTTTGTAAAAACCATGCAAGTTCCGAGCAGTTCTAAAACCTGACTAAAACATGCCAGAGACAACAATAACCGTTCACCTTTGAGGGTATCAATGTTCAAACCGTTCACCTACAGGAGCGTGATGCCGTGGTAATGGTATGATTTCACACTAAGCGGTTAAAGGCAGGTTTTAGAACAGCTCGGAACTTGCATAGTTTTTACAAAGCTGATAGTAAGGCCCCTAATCAGTGACTTAGCATCATAAAAGTTTACCTACTGTACGCGTTTACGCGTACCTACTGACGATAGCACCCCCGAGCATAGAGTTTGCCTGTAAGTATTACTCTATGATGGAGTTCCTGAACTATAGATACTGTGACGTCATGACCACATTGATGGAGCTACTCACTGATATTATATGTTTATATGAGGTAGATGTCGCACAAGTGCGCAGAAACTGACGCGGCAAAATTAAGTCAATTGTAGTAATTTTGACTACGATGCGTATGTCAAGCGCAAGTCTAAACATATAGCTATCCTTTTCTATATTATCTGTCGCAGTAAGCACGTTTATGTCGTAAAGGAACAAAATCTGAGCACCGCGCAGTATGAATATACGTCATCTTTAGTAAAACATCATTGGAGCTACTACATTGCTTAGAGCATCTCTTCTATATAGTTTCTCTGTGGTATTTTGTAAAATCAAATCCCAATATAATAGAGAACCACTCGAACAAAATCAACATGATCCGAAAAGTCTCTGGAAAACTATAAAATCTATTTGTTTTGCGCCAAACCGTAAGCACGAAACATGTGAGTTATTTTGTAACAGGAGCGACGTAACCAAGTCACTAAATGATTGCAATCTTTGTTTCTGCTGGTAAGTTACTTGCCAACGACATTTTATTTAAGCTTAATGTAACTGAAGAATCACTCATAGAATCATATAGGACAATTGCAGCTGCGGTAGTTCATATATTGGACAAACCAAACGCACTATAGCGGAAAGGGTCTAAGAACATAATATCGCAGCTGTCAAAAATCGCCAGGTGAATAAATCGGCTATCGCTGAGCATTTACTTGACTCTGGACCCAATCATTGGATAGAACTACACGACCCTAAAATCCTCTCCACGGACCGCCATTATTTTTCTAGAATCGTACGCAAAGCGGTTGAAATCAGGAAACATAAATATTCCAATCGAGAAGATGGTTTTAGGTTGTCTACATCTTGGAACCCAGTGATTTATAGATGTTCGCGTCGCGGCGGATTCACCCTGAGAAAACTAAAGATACTGTCAGTGTTGTGTGTCGTGACAACCCTGTGCTTTTGCAGGGCTGTGACAGCCCTACAGTTTAATAAGGTCAAGAGTGGGTAGTTGGAGAAACTATGCGCTCTCGCCGATAGTGCCACCCGCATTTCTCCAGTCTTCTCGTTACCACGACCAATGCAACTTGGTCGAAACGTCGACGTAAATAAATTACTAAATGTTTTTCTCGCGATCAAACCTCGCTTGATTTATTAACAATGTGTTCGAATCGCGAAAGGCTAAAAATTACAATAGTATATTTGGCAGCCTTGTTGGCATTCCTCACGAACATATTTGAAGTATACAAATCCATGTTTATTGATCGGCCTACGATCATGGATTTAAATATTTCGTAAACAACTCTGCCTACGCTAGGCACAAGTTTGTACGATGTTTGACAAGTTTGTATTCTCAATTGTTAAATAAAATAATTTCGGTCTGGCAACATTGTCTTAATTGCGTCAAAAATGTGTGCTTGGCAACTTCAACTTGTACACAGGTTAAATGTAAATGATATCTGTGGATTCTGTGGATAAAAGAAAAATGCCGCTGCCAGGAGGGAACGTAATGATAAAGGTATTTTGATGTAAAATTTCGATGTTTTTCATAGTTGCCAACAATTAGTAGGCGCAATTTTTTTATGTGAGTGCGAAATCTGAACCTGAGCATATGTGAAAATTATGAACCAGTAATGAGGAAAAAGTTAATCAAACACTTTGTTTTAGGTTGGATTTCTCCGTTGACAGTAGAATTCGCGTATTTTCGTTGGTAAACGAACAAAACGTTAAAAAATGTTTGAAATGGTGAGTGTCTAACCAATAATAACAGTTAATTAGTCTGTTACGAAGTTAATACCGCAATGTGCAACGTAATTTCAGTGAGACATGGTGGTCTTTACTCCTTTGTATTGTCTTTTCAGAATGCTGCGGAACCCATGCAGGTGGATGTTCCACCTGAAGACAATGAGAATAATGAAGCAGAGTGCTATGTGGTGGAAAACCCTTCCTTGGATTTCGAGGCGTACTGTGCTGCTTACACAGGTTTTGCAAAGCTTTATAGACTGATGTTTGTAGCTGATCATTGCCCATCTCTGAGATTGGAGGCTCTTAAAATGGCTATATCCTACGTCATGACAACATATAATGTAAGTCTATACCAAACATTACATAAGAAACTGGCAGAAGCTGTTGCATCAGCAGGCCTGCCAGATGTAGCAGTTCAAATGGGCTCACAAGATATACCAGTTCTTGATACTTTGTGGATTGAAACTAGAACCAAAAAAGCTGCCATCAAGTTGGAAAAACTAGACACAGATTTAAAAAACTACAAAACAAATTCAATAAAAGAAAGTATCAGAAGAGGGCATGATGATCTGGGTGACCACTATCTAGACTGTGGCGATTTAACCAGTGCTTTAAAATGCTATTCCAGAGCCAGAGATTACTGCACAAGTGGCAAACACATAATTATGATGTGCCTCAATGTGGTTAAAGTGTCTGTGTATTTGCAAAATTGGGCCCATGTTCTAAATTTTGTATCTAAAGCAGAGGGCACTCCAGATTTTAATGAAGTCCCAGGAAAAGACTCCAACCAGTCTATACTGACACGCTTAAAATGTGCAGCTGGTTTGGCAGAGTTAGCCACGAAAAAGTATAAATCTGCTGCTAAACATTTCCTGGCAGCCAGCATTGATCATTGTGAATATTCAGAGCTGCTAAGCAGCAACAATGTGGCTGTCTATGGAGGATTGTGTGCGCTTGCTACATTTGACCGCTCCGAGCTACAAAAACAAGTCATAGTTAGCAGTTCTTTTAAATTATTCCTAGAACTAGAACCACAGTTGCGTGACATAATATTTAAGTTCTATGAATCAAAATATGCTTCATGCTTAAGGTTACTGGATGATATGAGGGACAATCTGATGTTAGATATGTATTTAGCACCACACTTAAATTCTCTGTATATGCAGATACGAAACAGAGCCCTGATTCAGTACTTTAGCCCATATTTGTCAGCTGATATGAGATTAATGGCTGCAGCTTTCAATCGCACAGTGACTGCATTAGAAGATGAGTTAATGCAGCTAATACTAGATGGACAGATTCAGGCCCGCATTGATTCACACAACAAAATATTATATGCTAAAGATGTAGACCAGAGGAGCACTACATTTGAGAGAAGTCTGGCCATGGGGAAAGAGTACCAGCGGCGGACGTCCATGCTTATATTGCATGCAGCAATGCTCAAGAATCAAATCCATGTTAAGGTTAGTGTTAAGATACTGCACATCTAGATTACAAGCTATGAGCACTTGAGCCACTGAACCACAACAGTAACTTATTAGCCTATAAGGAGACTTATAAATTTATTAACCAACTAAATGCAGAGGTCCATAATTTTACACTCTTGCTAATGTGTCTGATGATCAGCCTAATTTTATTTGTTTCTAGAACTCTTAAGAATGTGATTTTGATCAATAAGTAACTTAGCTGTACTTTGCAATTTTATCTCCCATAATACCACAGGAACTATTTTTCCATTTAAAATTACCCTGTAATATATATCTAGTCTTAACATAAATACTGAAACAAAGAAAAAACATGTTCTTTTGCATATAACATTTATTGCTTTAACAGTGTGTTAGTTTAATACATAAATATAAAACAATTTAAAATATAAACAGCTTATTCAAAGTGGTTTCCATTGGCTCCTATACAGTCCTTTAAAAGTTGAGGTTTCCAACCAAGACTAAGTAGACCGGCTTATGACCTGGCGCCGAGTCTTGCTAGAAGGACCAGGATTCTTGGTTATTGAACACAGTGTTGTTAAGGGCCTTCATACCTTCTCAAAAATGGTATCTTGATACACTTGTGCCGATATTTTAATACCATTTTCACAAAAGCATGGCTCATTCACTCAAGAGTTGATGAACAACAGCCAGAACGGTGTATTATGGTTAATACTGCTGTCAAAGTAAGGCCCATGTTCCAGCTGTAGAGATGTATTAGACTGATTATGAAGCCAAGCAACAGGATATTATGAAGTTATTGTTTTAAGCCCCATTGGGAGCTGTAAATATTTTCCCTGTGTTGTCCCTGTCATTGTGTCATTGTAGACACTATTTAAATTACCATAATATTTCAATAGTAGTTTATATCACTTTCACACTTCCGAAGAAACAAGATGTTTATTTAGACTTCTGTTAGCCTTTAATCCAGTGCCGGCTTTACACAGTAGACTATATCTGCTCAGTGGAAATTTACTCCCAATACCTATACTTAATTGGCAAAATGGTAGACTATGTATCAAATAAAATCAATCTCATTTGAAGTTGTGAATAATTTTCTGGCGCGCGTTTGGTGCTTGTTCACTCTGTATTAATAAACTATCCTGTTAAATTTAGAAATCCATTGACAGTTCTGTTGACCACAATTAATATCATTAATACCTTTGGAAATACAATCTCTTTCCTAATCTCACTTTACTGTTAAAGTCTTAAGTGGTTTGTGAGGGTTGATGGCCTTTTAAAGACACAAAGCCTACCTGTGACAAATCTACTCCATATCGCTACCTAACCCACAAAATGCATCTTTGGTAGACGGCTAACAGTGTTGGTTGTAAGAACAACTTGCTCTAGTGATGTCTCATAGCACATTTAACAAAAAAAATTAGAACTAAGTTTGCTTTGCACTAATTAAATTACTTTGATTTCATTTAATTACATTTTAATGTTCTATCTAATTACCATTATTTGGATGCCAACATAGTGCTAATAACGATGCACTATATTGTTCTGATATCTATATTTTGAACATGTACATAATGTGCATACATAATTTGAATCTATCTTTAATCTAGTGTGTCACCTCATTGGACCTATCTAGGCAGTTTCAATGAAAATGCTATCCTTTGTTACTTTTCCAGAATGTGGGACGAGACGCCGGACCTCAAAGTGGCGAAGCTCCTGGTTCTAGTACAAGCCTGACAACCAGAACTGTCGACACAATTTTATTGTGATGACCTCATCAATAACACCACTCACATTCACATAACAACACCGATCAAGAACTATTTTGAATGAAAAACATTTTACTGCAGAAAACTAGATACGGTGATGAGAAAGCAGATTTTTGTTATTGTGAAATGGTGTCCCAAAAATATATAAGGCCCAGATTTTCATATGAAAAAATCTTCATAACAAGCAATTGCTTTTAGAGAAGCACTTGATGTTTTTGAGAATTGCTTCCTTTGTAATTACATTGTTATGTGAATATAGATGTTATTAAAAAAAATCACAACTATGTGTCATGGTCATAAGTAATATCTGCTTTTGTTTTACGTTTAACGAAACTGCAAGGCTAATACTGCAAAGTTTCAACATTGCCGATCCAACTCGCTGAATATCTTAAGGAAAATGTTTTATCAGCAATCATAGACACAAAAGCGCTGCTGGTCCAAACATTAACTCTCACCATTGTTTATACTGAATTATTCTATGTAACCACAAAATATTATGTCCTACGTAATTTTTGGATTAAAAATTAAAGGCATAAGGCACTTGTTTTTCTTTACATGCTTGTGTTAGAAGTTTAACGTGCAAATAGCAATAATCTGCCTCGGCAAAGTAACTGCTCAGCCTTTGTTGTTACTTCCAAATAGAACTAGATAGCGCTATAAATGTAATGAATTTAAACATTATCAGTAATTTTTATGAAATTTTACTTCATGGTGGTTCTCATTGGTGGTTTGTGTTTAAACCACCAAAACGAGAAAGCTAAGTATATGACGTATCTATGCTACATATTACAATATTGTATAAGGATTAGGAATGTGAGGTTGGACGGCTAAAACCAATACGATGGAACTGGAACGGGCTCAAAGAACAGAGACAAATGCTTGGTAGACCTACTTATGATATATCAAGAGAAAATCTGTTAGCCAGCTTTTCTTATGGAAAAATAATTGCTCCCATGAGAAACAGCTACTCGAGGGCTTTATCAGCGACGGGAGTTAATTATTATCTTCCACTTCTTCCTTTTCCACATTCTTAATAATTATTATCCACCTCTCGGCAGCCAATGTCCACGTTTTACACACTTATGCTTTCTGTGGAATAATATTAAAAAGACATTGTGATGAAGAAAACAGAAAAGCCATAATCAATACTTTTCTGTTTTCTTAAAAGAAGGGGCACACGTCGATACTGCTTAGATGTTAGGGCCAGAGCAGAAAATATACTTTTAGCATCGGCGATTTATCCGGTTTTCAGAAGACCGCACACTCAAAAACGCCAAACGCGGCGTTAGTGTCGCTTTTCGCAAGCTCACAATCGGAGACCGCGCCGGTTGCAACCATTTAGCATCAGCGGTGTCCGAATCTATGTGTTGCACTAGATTTTGGCGAAGCCACACTCTAAACTTGAGATTCTAATGAAGCTGCACTACTGTTTACCGATCCCACCCGCACTCCCTTCACCTTTCCGCCAGCGCTCGCGCGACCCTGCGTCCGAACCCGGAAAGTTGCGAAAATGCGATGCAGCATCAAAAAACGCGCCATTTTATCACTGTGATTGAACGCAGAGTTGTCAAAACGCGACGCAGCATCGATGCAGTCGAGGAATCGCACGACTCTGATACTAAAAAAAGCTAGTATGCTGCCCTTAGCAGCAAATTAAACGGTAAAACCAAACCCACCAAAATGGGACTAGCGTGTCACCAAGTCATGATATAAATATAGCAGATGTAAGCTGAGTGAAGTTTGCAGAGCTGTACCAAAAGCTGCTGTGAGATAATGTTGATAAACGTCTATAAATTCAGTAGGTATTCCACTATAATGATTTTTTTTTCGCTACGGTGGCGCCATCTTAATTAGTTTCTAGAGCTGAATGAATAATTATGCACTGAGATGGTTCTCCTACCCCGATAAAAAAAAAGTAAGAACTTTGTTTCTCCACAAACATTTTGGTCTGTGGGTTGCTCTCACTATCCTACAACCAGAAACGACACACAGTGGCATTTTGAATCAGATCTAATATTGATCCCTCTAGGTCTAAAAAGCTATATTGGGAATTGACATATTACATTATGTAGGTTGTTATCCATGAAAAAAATTAATTGCTCCACTGATGAACATTTTATGTCTGTGGATTGCTCTCATTATCCCAATATGAGGTACACATACATAATAAGTTGGATCTGTAATTGATGCAAAACAAATGCTATCACAAGCATCTGACGTAGTATACACAAATCCCTATATAACTACAATCTTTAGCTTAGCCTCAGCCAGTCATGTTTTTATTTGATAAATCACCCTTAACACAGCCTCTCAAGCTGTTTGTCACAAAGAATAGTTTCAAAGGGAATCCATCCAACTTGGTCCTACCGGGTGGCAGGTTATCAGATTTTCCACCTAATAAATAGAAGTACTATGCAGAGCTTGCCGATGCGTGGTCTTTAATCAACTTATAATCCACCAAGCTGTGTTGTTTTTCTACAGCTACAGCGAGCGGACCGTTTTCTCGGTTGTAAATAAGATCACAGAGTTTCACTTATCTTTATTTATAAAAATAAGTTTACATATTATAGACATTTATATAATGAATCTTTTTCGCATGAAATTGGTTGTAAACAGGTGGGACAAGCTCCGGTAGCAACTCCAAAGGCAGGAGGACGATTGCCCGAACACGCCACCAGCCACTGAAAAAAAAACATAAGTATTGATTATGTATGTATGTTACTTACCTACAATCAGTTCTTTTTGCACTTGATATATCCGACTCACAGCTACAAGAACGTGTAAGTATTTTGTAATTAGAAAATATAATTATATTTAACGCATGAGCATTTGTTCATACCTCACTATTAGGGGACACATGGCGGTGCGGGTCAGGCAACCTCCTCGTGGTGTACCCTGGATGTGGTGCAATGACATCCAACATTTCTAGTTGGATGTCATTGTCCATAACGAATAGCCTGACCTGGTGGGCTGGTGGGTAAATGCGCGTGTTAAGGGTTAATAACGCTTGAAAGTTATTTTCGCGGAAGTGCAATTTTTTTGACGCTGAGTTTATTTGAAATATATAAAAAGCTTTTTAATGTAGGTAATATAAGATATTAAAACTGGACGATAATATAAAGTTCTGAATAAATATAATTATTGTTATAATTATTTATGACAACACGGTATATTATTAATCATGCCGAGACGTGTGCGTTGTTGAGTAGCCTCATCCTACGATAAAGATCTACACTACTAAATTTTTATAATTAGTTTTTCTACGTTTTCATAGTCATTTTTCCCTAATCTTACACATGTTTTTTATCCTTATTTTAAATTTAGCTTTTAAACCCAAATACTTTAAATTATCAATCATTATTGTAACATTTATGATTGTTTACATATTCAAATATTTAGCTAATGTTTTTATTTGATTGATAGAACAAGCTTCTAGCTTTGTCTACGTATAGGTACGACACAAGTTCATCGTTTAGTAGTTAGGTTAGTATTGTGGCAACAAACTGTGGGGAAATAATTATTGGACTAGGGTTGCCAGAAAAGCAATTACATCACAATTTTTGTTTTCCGATTAACCATACCACTCACCCATTATGAAATATCACTTAATCTCCATTCTCATTGGTGCTTCCATACATTATTTCCATTGAATGAAGTTAATCTCTATTGGCGGTTCGTGTTGGAACCACCGTTGCGAAGCGACACGACACGACACTGCAGCTACATTTACGTTTGTGTCATATCGGTTTAAGGTCGCCATTTCAGACTTTTAAGGCATCTGTGTTGAAAGGCGTGCTCCCTCTTGAACTTCACGTATCGCACAACCTGTGTGTGGTAGCTGGTAGGTTTCCATATGCTAAAATATGTAGTACTCACGAAATTCAATAAAATGTCTTACCTGATACAAACAATTTCTATGAAAGTATACTCCACAGGTGGGGTTTTGGCACAAAGGCTGAGGTAATCCGGCATAGTCTGGAATTTCATCACACAAGCAAATACCACACGTTGGCATTTCTATAGTTTGCTTTTCAGTATGAACTTTGCAGCCGCCATGTATTGTTCTGTGTGGCAAGGCTGGAAACTCAGTTAAGTCTGAAAATGACAAATACTTATGAAATGATTAGTAAAGAAGTACCTACGTTTTTCTATACCGCAAGATCTTATATAGAATAAAATATATTCTAGCGACCATATTTTTCCTTTGTCAAATATTCTCGCGGTAACATCAAATTCGCCTGCACTGTGTCGTACACCCGTAGAAAAAAAAAGTGTAAAATAGAGTTTTTATTTGAGCCATCTTTTTTGGGTCTTATATTAAGTACATATTTGTAATATTTTAAATAAACAGGCACCAGGATTTGTTGCGCCCTCTCTGCCTGTCGTGAACCTCTGTAATGTCATTGGCACCTGTCAAGCTCTTAAATTGGTTATGTAAATACTCATCTTATGCTATCAAACAAGTATATCTTGCATATCCCCAGTTACAATTATGTTATATAACATATTATTATTTAATGTATGCTATATTACAGTTCCAATCTGTCATCAAAAAATAAGACATATTTAACCATAAAATAATTTCAACATGTATTAGACTATTATACTTTTGACTACATGCAAAAGAAGCCTTTTGTGATACATAAACAATATAATTGAACGCTCAAACAGGGCAGGCTGTTAGAACCATTTAAAACAGCTATATTATAAACACAGTTTTTCTATAATTTCTGATGTTGGCTTTCTTTTAAACTCACCAAACACAGACATGATGTTCTCAACAATATCCTTATCATGGTCCCATGTTAGAAGGCCCGACTGCAACTTGTTGTGCCATAACTCTGAATTACCCACAAGATGGATGTTGGTTGCCAAACCGTCCATGGTCACTTCCACATGCAGCCAAGTTCTGTCATCTGTAACATACATACTATGAAAACCTTTGTCAATAACAAAATAATTCTAAGAAAATCTTAATCTAAAGGTATGGATCAACATGCCTCCTGAATATCTTGATACATTAATAATGTGCTGTGGATAATGACATAAGGTCTAAATAACATAGTACCTGCATACTATGAAAACCTTTGTAAAGCCACATGGATCAGTATTTAGTATTTAGATATACATTTTCCTAGAGTTACTTTTGTTGTGGAGTGAGCAAGGTTATTCAGACCTTATGTCATTATCCCATGATTAATGTTTCAAGATGTTCAGGTGGCATGTCGAGCCAACATTTGAATTCTTTTGTTTGACAAAAGAATTCAAATGTTGGCTCGTAATCGTTGAAGTTACTCTAGGAAAATGTATATCTAAATACTAAATACTGATCCATGTGCCTTTTCATTCTATTGTTGATTTTTTTATTAAATCTGAAAACTGTATTATAGGGGAGTGATAAACACAAATGAACTGGATAGCAGCCTTGTCTGTGTTCTAACAGGAAGTCCCATCAATTAGGTGGTCACTGAAACAAATCCAACTTCTGACTTGCTTTTTCTGTGCAGGTAACATCATTCTCAAATTCATGACTGGTGTTACTAGGGTAATTTCTAGTGCCCACTTATAGCTGCCACTATCAAGTCTGACAATCTGTCACCAAATATACATTGCATTCAAGCAGCTTTCTGTAAGAACCGGTCAATATTATGATCTAGCCTTCAACATCATCACTGCCTATCAAGTGATATGTTGCTTACTTTTAAAGTAAAATTGTGTGATATAAATGACAAATTTAAAGCCTGTCTAGGTTTATTGATACTTAAATTATAAAAATCTTGGCTTTCACGATTTTAACAGATCATACACAATTTGTATAGATAGATAAGATAGATAGAGAAGATTTAGACGTCTTTTTACACCATGGCGACATCATGCTTATGGACCTATGAACAATTGTTTGGAATGTGTGTAGGTAGAAAGTTTACAAGATAAATAGATAAGTATGTGAATAAACTGAATGAAAGGATTGATGGCTTGGAAGAGATGCGAGATTCATGAGTTTTGGACGAAATGTGAAGAAAGGTGTAGATGTTGCTATCAAAGTATATGGAGTTGCAAAAAAGACAAAAGGAAGGATACAAAATAATGTGTGATTGGATCAGTTAGCTACAAAAGCTACCAGCAGTTAGCAGTGTACAACTGAACAAGCGTTCGATTTGGGAATGTGGCATTGGTGGCAAAAATGATCTTTCCCAACTCAATCAACCCATACACGTCATCTACACAAGAGCTGTCAAGTACAATGATCCATTTGAATATTCATGACTTAAAAATGTTTCAGTACATATAATATTAACTTGAATCATAACCAGAATTACATTTACATAATGGAAGTAGAAAGAAAACGTTATACTGGCGCATTATTCCAAGTTTGTTTATCTACTCAAATCAGCTGTAGCTGTCAATCTCTCAGCTGTCAAAAAACGCTCACAAAAGACCCAGCCTAGGAGGTGGGGCAAAAGTGACAGTTCATAGTAGCATTTTTAACAGTTTTCATCCATCTCGAATCGAACGGTGAATGAAAACAGTTCAAAACTCCACCAGTGCCAAAACAAATGTGGAACAAGAGTGCTTTAGGCATTTTTAACTGTTCCCTAGCCCATCTCAAACACACGGCAAGTCACATAACGAGACCAAGCAATTATTTTTCTACAACCAAATATTAATTGTTGTCAGCTGAAAATGGGTATATTATTTAGAATAATATTGAAGTACCTGCTTACCAAGTAAGATTCTTCTATAATCGTCTTTGAAAGACGGATTTAAAGGTTCCATTATCGAGCAAAACTGATCAATTCGTTCAAGCTCAAGAAAGTATAGCGATAACTGATTTACAAAACAGCTGCATACTGTTATGATTTCTTCTATAGTTTTGTACTCCCTGTCTTGGAAGCTTGAATGGGGTAAATTCACAGATGATATAACTAACTTTTTAGGCGCTTTATACTTTATAAATAGTTCATGCTGTCTAAGTTTATTTTCATCTTGGATAACACATTTGATGTCTCGTAATGATTTACCAAAGTAAAGCAAAGAACTGCCACTATCAACTAGGGTAATAATTTCGTTTATTAAATCTTTATCTATTAAATTCAAAGAAAACGAGCTCAATATTTTAGCTTCGCGCCCGTGAACTGAATCATTTAAAGCAGAATCGCAGAACGTATCAAAAAGATTTTCCAATTGTACCCTATCACGTAAATATGCACACATTTTAAACAGTGTTTTATACAATTTCGCTTTCTGATCAGTGATACAATGTTTACACCACAAACTGTAATACTGTAATACAAATTTACCACAAACTTTAGATTTTCGCTTTCGATCTCTTCGATCAGTACTTTACACTTTAGATCCTAGAGAATGTAAAATGCTAAAATCAGAGTGTGTATAATTGCCGGCCAGGGAATTGGCGCCCTGATAACTACCGACCCAATAAATACCACCCAGATAATTCATGACCATGTACGTCGGTTATCAGGTCGGTATTTCACTGGCTGCGCAGTACTTGGCTGCGTATTCCACCCCGGTAGCGATTTTGTTCGGCACGTATTTCCCGACCAAATAATGCGCGGCCGATAAAAGCCACCCAGATAATTCGCGACCACCTTCTATTGGCTGAAATCCGTTACGCTTATTGGTCTAAAATGATTCTTAAATCGATTCTATTGGTGGAATTATTTATTAAATTGTAAGGCTTTGCTCATCATGCGATAGTCAAAATCCTAGTTTTGCTCAATGCTGACAATCTGGAAAAAAAAACTAAACATGGCGAATGTGTTTGTTTTTGTTTACTTCATTGTGAAATTTCATTGCGTTTATGATTAGTCCATATCTGAAATCTGAATGCTCGTGCAAGAGCGGCACGTCACGGCACGAACGGCAAATGGAAATCAATCGGTCTTTTCAAATGTCGCCAGCTGTCCGGATGGATTGTTCTTATATCTACAACTAGAGGAAGGATGATAGAACCAGACCGAACAAATTACGTAGATTTTAAATGATTGTGTCTATTGTTCATGAGATATAAAAGGATAAAAGTTATTTTCTTCGTGGCCTGTGGCTGGCTGGTATCTATAACAAATAAACAACGTGGGAAAAAGTGACGCGTTAGCTGTCACTGTTGAATCAGAATGTTACGTGAGAAGAGATGGAGTATTGATTGTATCTGTACGAACACCTACGCTTGAGTTACCAAGTTTCGAGCTGGAAGTCTCACCCTCCCATGTTCAGAAGCAACCGTCTATTGAACATTGACAAACCTCTGAAAAAATGAAGGCTGTACTATTTGAATAGTTATTTTATAGATACCTTATAATGGTAGAAAAAAATAAATGCTTGTTATGTGTTTACTGCTGCGCATAGATTAGTAAGTGTGAGTAAATATGTATGGAAAGAACAAAGTAACCATACACATGCCCTCTAAGTCGTCTACTGCTTTACTAGATGTAAAATGATACCAAACAATTCTGTTACTGAGCATTTTTTTTGTTTTTATGACATCCATGCCACCTGTCTTTGGTGAAATTGTCTCAGCCCCATAGAAGCCACCATAATAAAATGTTGAAATTACCAGCTTACATACTCTCACAATAAACACTTAAACAGAGGAACTTTCTGGACTGTATGTATAGTATCGGCATGTCTTCAACACCAAGGATTGCATAACTATTAGGTATCACATCAAATTTTTAATCCATTGTTCAAGTGATTTCCTTGTTTTTGCAAACATGCCACTGCATTGTCATATTCATCTTGTCATATTAAAACTGTAATTATAAACTATCCAACTTTTAAAATTTAATGTAACCATGGACTAGGGCTTTATTCCTGAGCAACCACATCATCTCATCAGCACTAAAAGTACATTTAACTAACTTAATTAATTTCTAACAAAAATGTTTTGCTTTGACCATATAGCATTGTCAGACAGAGGTGCAACCAATATAGTGATGTATAATCTAACATTGTATATTAGTGAGAGACTGAACACAACTCTTCTAATGTCAATATTCATGTTGTACATCCTCTATTCACCCTTATACTTAACTAGTTGGCTAATGTCGATGACACTTTTCCTAATGAAAACTGCTTGGATGGTAACGGGCTTCCATATAGGTTTATATATTAAACGATGTGAAGGGGGGTCTTTATTCAACAAACATGTTTTATTTAAAATGTAAATACTATGGTAATTACTCATGTGACTACGTGAGTAATTCTCATGTTTAATACATTCATAATGTGTCAAAACCACTTCAGTTTTACCAACAAAACATCCTTTATTAAAGTTCATCCTTTTGGCTCTATCATTATAATATCTATCTAACATAAATGTCATATATAGACATGAAACTAGGTTATATAGAAAAACTCTAGTGTCGACAAACAACAACAAGCTGGCCAAGGGCGAATCAGTCCCGTGTTAAAAACACTTAAATGTTTTTTCTTTGTATTGAGCCTTTGGTACGTGATCCCGATTCGCACTTAGCAGGTTATAGTTAATTAGCACAAGCACCAGTGCTCCAGGGGCTAAAATTTAATAAAAAGGGCTGTTGTAAACTGTTAAAGCACCAGTTGTTTAAACAACAACTGTTTAAAATGATATATGTATCACTAGTGGTCATATAGGTACCAAAAATTACCATGTAAGCCGCTAGTACTTTAATTAGTTACAGGAATTTGTCCCATAATGCTTAATGTTGTGTTCCAATGTCATAGTTCCAGACTGGCGTAGCCTGCGGTAGCGGTCAGTTATTGAATTTCTCGTCTTTAACTGACCGCCACCGCAGGCCGCGCCAGTCTGGGACACTAGTACGTCTTGACCGACAAAAGTAGCAGAGTTAGTCGGTCTAGACATACAACAGGAGTACCTAAGTTAGCCGGTACAAGGGGCAGTAGGTACGTTTATAATCTTATAAGGAGTAACATAACCTACAAATTATGTAGTTGATGAAGCGAAGGCTGTTTATCATAGAACACTTAATACAATATCTGTTTATTATTGTAAGTGAGCCTAGCCAAGTGATAAATCATTATATACATCGCTGTTCGCAAAAAACCTTCAGATTTAACAAGCTAAATTATGGAGTAGGGATGGGTAAAAAATATCGATATATCAAAATATCGATAGTAATTAGCGATATTTTTTCCCGCGATATATCAATTTTTGATATTTATTTTCAGATATAAAAATCGATATATTTTTAAAGCTCTGCTGTCTGCTCATGCGTCACATCATGATTTTGACCAATCCGATTTCTTAAATTTAGAAAATATGCAGTAGGCTGTATGGGTTTAGTTTCTTTGGTTGTTACAAATACTGGTATGAAAGTTTTTTTTTTTTTTCGTTTTTTTATGTCAAGCAATTCGAAATTTTTATTTTAAATAATAAAACTTATGTTGAAACAGCCAGATGTGTATTTGCTTTAAAATTTCGATAATTTAAGCAATTTTTATAAATAATTGCAAATTGGGCAATAAATATCGAAATATCGATATTTCTTGGGTGATATCACCCAAGGAATATCGATATATTTGAAAAAGATCGATATTTTTTTTCCATTTGCCCATCCCTATTTTGGAGTTTGCCAGGGTTGCCAACTCAGATCTTAAAAAAGTCGTAGGCCAGGTTTAAAAAATTCGTAGAACTGTACTATTTGCATGTGAAAAGTACGTAGATCTACGTAATTTTTTTCTTGAATTGAAAAATAATGAAATTTTTATCACTTTCGCACAATTAATCGCACGGGAATTAATTAAATACTTAAAAAATAATAGCATTGAAGTCATCTAATTTGAACAGTTAGCTCAAAACTATAATGACTAATTTAACTATGAAACTTAAAAATCGCCACTCATTTAGTCGAAATATGTTCCATATATAATTGGATACTTTTCGTTTATTAATTGTTTTAGCTCAACATTTTGAGTTATTTCTCCTACAAATATAGTTGGACCAAGTGGCCATTGTTATTTAGTAAAATTTGATGAAAAATACGTAGATTCTGGGACTGAAGTCCGTAGATTCGCAGGAACGGGCTAAAATACATAGATCTACATAAAAAGACGTAGAGTTGGCAACGCTGAGTGTTGCCATAAGCAGTGCTGCCAACTGCCTAACCAACAAATTTGGATTTCAAGGTCTAACAAATCTGTAAACATACATTTGGAATATATCGAGGAATATATGAAACAATAATTAGGGTACGTACTGTAACGAAAAAATGAACTATAAAGAGAAAATAATAGATAATATATGTTTTTTTTATATAATTATGGAGTTTTTACATAATTATATATTCATTTTACTAAAATTAGTTCCATTCTTACAGTACATTAAAGCATGGTACATTGTTTAGCAATTGTTTCGTAAGTAGCAGTTCCTCTGTTGTCCGCGATCTTTTAATAAGGAAAATATACTTTCTACTGCAGCGCTGGAATGGGGAGGCAAAATAACGCGGTAAGAAGAGATCGTTATATTTGACCAATTTTAACGAATATAGCTATAACTCTCGCATAATTTGTCTATGGTATCGTGTAATGAAGTAAACACTTAAATAGCGGCGTTGTGCACTTTTGGGAAAATATATTAAACTCGCGTCTGGACACCTGGCGTCAGACGCGTGACGTCATATGGAAATTTAAACTTAAATGTATTACGAATAAGGAACATTTTTGTTTGTTGGTAGGTATAAAAGCAGAGACAGACCGGGCCCGTATGCGGCACGGCCGTGCAGAGATAACATTTCAAGCGTTTAACATGTTGATTTTGACTTCATATCCACAACGTTAATGTTCAAAATTTCACTTTTGCCGGCACTCCCGGAGTGCAAACCGTTTTTTTTTTGTGAGACGAATCGATTTCACGACATTGAAAACAAGTTTAATCAAATTAAGCTATTATACAACTGTGTAGAAAAGCAGTTAGTAGCAATATGAACTGAATGGGATTAACTGCTATTAAATTGAGTTACTGTGTTCTTGTGAGTTTAACTATAAATTAAAAATTAGTCTACGATATCCGCAAACGTAATCTATCGTTTTAGCTGATATAGGTATTAAGTATATGATTTTGTATGGTGCTCCAGCATAAAAGTTTTTTTGTTTTTATGCAATTGCAATAACGCTCGTGGTACATTGTAGACAAAGGGTTTCTGAAAATGCAACTTTGAAGTAGAGAATTTAATTCTTATTTTATTTCTGCCACTCCATTGCAGGACACAAGAAATTGCGTGGAAAATAATAATGTAACACGTATCACGGCAGCGAAAAACTTAGAGTGAGGAGCACCATCCAACGTTAGCGTTATAGTACCCGTCAAATCAATAGTTAGGCAAAAATTCAGTTGCACCATCAAAAAGTTAAAATGACGTCACGATTTTACCATAACCATAAACACTCACTTTTAGCTGGTTGTTGTTGTTAATATTAGTGTCATGAAATTGTGTTCACACAATGGCGATCAGCAAATGTATTCTGGGTACAGAGTACCCGCCTACCTACTTCTGTCTCTATTTCTGTCTCTGTTTTCTCGGTCACTTACCCAGCTCAAGCTCAAAAGCTCAGTACATGCACATACCATAAAAGTGAAGTTGTGGGTTGATTTTTATTTGCAAACAATTTTACATTGAAATCCAAAAAAATTAGGTGACATATTTCGTAAACCTATACAATAATGTCACTATTTACAAGATATCTTGTGGGAAAGTAGTAGTTCATTTGAGGACTCTGTAAAAACGAAAACTATAAAACTCTGTTTGTGGATAATACTGGTCGCAGAAAAAAGAAATTATAATCATCAAGAAAAGATCGGTTGGATTAAATTTAATCCCACAAAATACCACGCACAAAAATTACAAAATTAAACATCAAAACTTCTCGCCTCCGTCCGAGATCACAATAATTGACGAAAGTGAAAGTGACATTTGGAGACAACAAATAGAAAGTGTTCCAACTCAAAATATATTTTCCCTGAATAACTTTAGGGACAAAACCTCATTTGACTGGCAGTACAGCATCTTTAACTAGAGCAAATTTTTTGATAGTGCAACTCCCGTGCGTTAATGTAACTGAAATCAACGTTCGCTAGTGATAAAGTTATCTTTGACCATGACGTAAACTAGAGTTTTGGTGTAACTCACACTTAATCGTTTGAATTAATAAAATTTGTTATAGTTTTGAAAATCACGAGACCAAATAACATTACTAAAAAGCCAAAATTTGCTTGACGTAGGGCGTGCGTAGCCAAAACTCCTAATAAGCGAAAAAAATGAATCGTGGACATCTCTGTCGATCGCATCCGGTAGACAAAATATTGCGATCAGAATTTCACGACAGGCTATGTTTTTATGATTTAGAGACAAAGAAGAAAAAAATTACATAGTAAATTAATATGACTAGTAAAGTACTATTCTGCAAGCGTTAACACACGGATAACGCTTGACACTGAGAGAAAACATAAAAAATGTCAAAGACACTTTAAAGTGATACACATGAACAACGAGAACATTTTGTTAAAATGATGGCCCAGTACTTTACAAATTATATTCATATTCATATTGTTATATAATCTAGTGGCCCGTTTTTGTTTCGAGATATGTATTATATTTATCTTGGTTAGCAGATGAGTGCAATCATAGATTCATTATTAGCACCTGGCGTGCGTTCGGCAGCTCCATAAGCCAAGCCATATCTTGCTCTGACAGTGGATGTGCGGCGTTCAGGAACTCAATTAGAGCCAAATCTTGGTCGGCTGTCAAAATTGACTTATGCAGTAGTAACATATCACGTGATTCAATGGCATTGTAAGTGACTTCTTCTTCTTCTTCTTCTGTAACATGTTATGGAGTAGCCGTTCGTGATACAGCGATCAAATATTGGTTGATCAAAATTTGGCTGACAAAGCTCCTGAACGCAGCCCTGTTTGTACGCGGCTACCATAGAGAAAAGAAAAAGGTAAGCTACCAATCAACCACAAATTATATAGTAATGTCTAAAGACAATCAACTGTATGCATGGAGGCAGTTTGTAGCGAATTAACATTTAATTTCGAATAAACTATAAGCGTTACGCTTCCACTTTCTTAATGCGTACTGCCAAGGAATGGAACTCGTTGCCCGAGTCTGTGTTTCCCGATATGTACAATCCTGGAGTCTTCAAGTCGCGAGTGAATAGGTACCTTCTAGGTTTGCGTGCTAAATCCTAGACAACGTCATCACTTAACATCAGGTGAGACAGTTGTCAAACGCAAACATATAATATGTAAAAAAAAAAAAAAAAAAGTTTGGCAACCAAGAAGTCAAATTTGAAAAAAAAGAATGTTCATAATAATTATCATAGCCATGAACATTTTTTTATGGTAACCCGTTTGGTACACGTCCACAAACATAGTTTATTTGTTAGAATTTATTTTTCACCTAGTCTATCATATTGGTGAAGGTCGTTCTTACTTGAGATCTTCTACTATAATGTTTAATTAGCAGTATATATTGCATATTTATTGATTTGGGAGATACATGAATTACAAAGGTCACAGCCAAAGTGTAAAAAAGAAATCAATACATGATTGAATTTATTTTAATTGGAGAATAAAAATTACAAATTAAACTAAGTAACTTAAAGCATTTTAATATAAATAAGCTAGTGGCCCCTATTTTTTTTTGTGTATATATTTTTTATTAAATAGACACACTACATCGAATATAACCCGCACATTACAATGGGCATGATACAGCTGAAAGACAACAAGTCACCTGGTGACGACGAGATAACATCTGAGTTTCTAAAAGCGGATAGAGCACCGGTGCTCAAAGTCCTCCAGAAGTTTTTCAATTTCGCTCTTATTGGAGGTATAACGCCAGAAAAATGGAACAAAGGCATAATAGCGCTGTTCTTCAAAAAAGATTAAACATTTTGCCCAAGAACTGCACACCCATCATCCTTCTGAGTCATGCTTATAAACTCTTTTCGCGGGTCATCACATCGAAACCGTCTCAATCGCAGGTTTCATAAATACCAGCCACCCTCTTATCAGAATTTCTTGATTTTTAGTTCCTGTTCCTGAAATCACCACCGCCACGATATGATTTTCGCACTGAATGTGGAAGGCACACGACGAAAGAAACTTTAAGGGTTTGACTAATATTTGTCTTACCTTCACAACAAACCACTTATAGATTAATTTCAGTTGATATAACTAAGGGGTCACTTTATTTCAATTCACCTAACAATTGACTGAGTCTAAGTTATTTAAAATATTTTGAACGCATCCAGAAATTCATGTCCTAACGTTGGTATGATGTGAACATCTAGGGAATTCATTGTGGACTAGACTTTATAAAAAGTGGCTTTCAATTATCAGGCCGGTAAATATAGGGTCGGTAAAGCTCGGGTCGGTAAATCACTGGCTGCGCACTATCGCCCGATAGAATTTGTACCACCCTAGTAATTACCACCCTGATAATGCGCGGCCTGATAGCTCATGTACATGGCTTTGAATTATCTGGTCGCCAATTATCTGGCCGGTAATTCACAGGCCGGGAATTATTTGGTCGGCAAGTAACGTTTCCCCTAAAATCATAGATCATTGCTAACGCAACGAACAGGAAGGAGCCAATAACAGACCGCTAAGTTTCATTTGGTGAGATACTTTTTTTTTTTTTAGATAAGCAGTTTTTAGCGCATCACGCTTTTAGCAGTGTACAACATTTGTGGCAGTATATAGTTACTTATCTATGATTTGTGGCAACAACGATCTTTCCCAACTTATATGACGCTTACACGAGAGCTGTCAAGTACAACGACTCATTTGAATATTCACTTTAAATTTTTCAGTTTTAAATGTCAGACTTTACTGTTCAGACTTTTAAATGTTTCAGTACCAATAATATCATAATAGCTTGAATCTTAAAGAGAACTACATTTTTGTAATGGAAAGTGAAAGAAAACATTACATTGGCGCATTATTTCAAATTTGTTTATCTACTCAAAGCAGCTGTAGCTGTCAATCACTCACTGTCAAAAAAACTCTCACAAAAGACCCGGCCTCGGAGCTGGGTCAAAAGTGTCAGTTCACGGTAGCGTTTTTAACACTTTTCATGCATCGCGAACGGTGAACGAAAACAGTTAAAAGCTCCACCTGTTCCAAAAAGAACACGGAACGAGAGACGTTTTTAACTGTTCATAGTCCATCTCGAACTCACTATGTATATTACTTTTCTGTATGTACTTTTAAATTACTTTATCTTGTAACGTAGCGTTACATGACACTATTGCTTTATTAATACAATAAATATAAATTAGTAATGACTACAGGTGTCACTTGTACAGGTGTGCGAATCGCTATTTGCTTATATTATTTCTAAATAGTATGTGCTTAAAAATGCTAAGAACTTGTCACATTTCGAACGGGAGCTCTGCGCGGGCACACGGGGGGCGGTGAGTTAGCCGCGCGGAGAGTCGTCACTAGACCCGGATCAGAGACGGTCCACGCCACTCCAGGCAATTTTTGAATGTAACGATCGCGCGTCCTAGCCGATCAGCAACAAAAGGTGCATTATCCTAAATATACCAAGCTAAGTGCACGAGTTTGTTCCCGAAATAGGGTAAGTCAGAATAGCGCATAACAATTAATCATTACTTTTGAGTTACGTACACATATTAGCCGCGCCGCCGCTGTCAATAGTTTAGTTTCTTGCGACCAAGCTTTGCTTGTTATTTTCTCAGCCAAGTTACTCGATGGATTTGTTAGATATATATATAATTGTGTAAACATTAAATGTACATTCGAATATTATAAATTTTCATCTAAATCGTTGGTGCCGTTTTTGAAGACGGCCTGAAGATACTCAGAAATAATATACTTACCTATATATTTTATTGCATTATATAAATTTAGTTGTTTATGTATTTAAAATTCAAAAACCTAAATTGTTTGTATTATTATTTAAATAGATTTCTGAAGCCTTATGACACCAAGGTTATTATTGCGTCATCCACCCGTAACATTAAATGTTCATGTGGGTATGTCGCCTACTTTGTATCTACCCGTTTTTATTCACATTGGATGAGCATATTATTATGTTTTCTTATATTTGTGAATTTGATTCTTATAATCACCACAATATATGTAAACTAGGCATCTACCTGTATAACTGTCACATTACTGTGAATATATGAGACATAAACTCCGTTCTGCATTATATTTGCTTAATCGCTACCGCGGTAAAACCATGGGTTTGGGCAAGTACATACCTACTTGTTCACCGCCGTGGGGTGGATGGTTCATAGCAGAAGTTACATGCCTGATAGTGACACCATACAAATATCAATTTCAGGAACATAATTCCCACTGGCTACTGGCACACCAACGGGTTCCGTTTAAGGACTACAGCCTGCCACAATTAAGCGCACTGGGTGACATTGGCGGCCATCGGCGCGCCAAGCAGGAGCGACGAGCACCCTTCTATTCCTGACGGTCTACTCCCACGACACCGATACCAGGATAGTCCTTGCCAGCTGCCCAGGAAAAACAGATAGGCTCGTTCCCACGCCCATAAATTTGTGTGCTCTCTGCCTAGTCACTAATAATCAAATTTATAATTATATACTTAACATTACATACTACCTTTATTTTATTTATCATTCCCACTACTTTCTCTGTGGGAGAAAGATAGGAGAGAACTAGGTAGGGGGTGACAATCTATACCCAACATTCACAGCACAGCACCGTCCACGACAGCATTGCCAACCGTACGAGGTTTCACGGTTTAAACTTTTTTATTCGCAGAGTATTGAATGGACAAAGTAACTCATTGTAATAAAAACTATTCATCCATCTGTACATATGTCAGGATTTATAATCTGTGAATTTTAGTCAGGTGGACACCGAATTGAGTTGGCCTATTTTTGCCCTATCTATGTTGTCCCTATTGCCTCCTAATATTATATCCTAATGCCAGTTGGCATTGTGTTGGTGGTTCGCATGGTGAAAGGGGTCAATTTAATAAAAAACAGACATATGAAACCAACCAATAAATAAATAAATAAAATTAAAAAATAATAATAAAACCCACTGTCGCAACTGTGAGCTGTGTGTGTTCTAGCCGCAGAGAGTAGAAAAGGTCTAAGACGAACGCTGGAAACTCCGTCAGTTTTGAACCGTTGAGAGATGTATGGCCGTATACTAAATAATATTATACGGCAATATAAAGAAAAACGACGCTAGTCATCATGTTCCTGATATAATACTTCAAGACGTAAACTAACTACCGTACTTAGAGACGTCACTTAGCACTAATTATTATTAAAATCTTTTCAAACCAGAACAAAAAGAATGACTTAATGGAAGATTAGAGTTGTGTCTCTGAGTGTGGCAGTAAGATTTGAAGTAACATACCTTAATACCTATGTGGTATAATATTATACATTTTTAATATAATCATTTTTTTTATTTAATGTGTATGTAGTTTTACTTGTAGCAAACATGCAAATATAAAGATATTATGTAAAACTCCTACTTTTTAAGCATTTTTCATGGTTTATCACATTTTACACGCGACATGACTGTACGAGATTTGAAAGCCAAAATACGAGATTTTCATTTGCTTTTGTACAAGGAAACAAAATAATAGGTTGGCAGCCCTGGTCCCCAATGTTGCCAGTTCATTCTTTTTGGAACAATTTGCGTTCCTTCTTACGGTCATGCGTTCCCTTTTCGCGCGTCTTGCGTGCGTTCATTTCGTTCGTTTTGTATATTTGGTAATATTTCACCACTATCGACAGCGCCCCGGCTGGAGCAGAGTGGGGCGCGCGCCATATGTCACAAGTACAACTAGCACACCAGTCATCGAGACGCTTTCGCGGGTATAAAGCAAATCCGCGCGTCCAGTCAGTATTTTAGTTGTATCGTTTTTGATTTTTCAATAATCGCCAAATATTCATATGTGTAGCTGACACGGTTAAACTTCGATTAAAAACGCGCTTTGCTGTAACCACAGCAAAGCGCGTTTTTAATCGAAGTTTAACCGTGTCAGCTACACATAGTGACTCATAAACTGAACTATAGTACAGTAGGTAGTGCTGTAAATGTGTGTAGATAGATCCAGGTTCACCCCTCTGAAAGTAATCCTGGCGGCGCCCATGCGATTATCGTTTTATTATTAAATTGTGAATGCTTTACTTATTTACTTCTATATATTTTTTTTTTATTATTTTTTTTTTTTTACATATTATAAGTTTTCGTTTGACGACTGTTATTATTATTATTGACACTTATTTATTATTTATGAACATTCACACAAAGTCTTCAGGTCCCAAACAAGGCAGAGCCTGTACTATGGTAACCTGATGACTGATATATGTACTTATATACATATACACACCCAGACACAGGTCAAACAGACATGTTCACACAAATGTTTGACCTGTCCGGGAATCGAACTCGAGACCAGCGGCTCAGAAGGCAGAGCGCTACCAACTGCGCCAACCGGCCAGTCATTGGCCATTTATGTCATTGGTCATTGCCAATATATATTTGAGCGTCCATCAAGTGTTTCAATTTTAAAACCAAACAGCCCTTCTACTTGTAAGATTATTACTAATTCTGTACTTTTTGGGTGATATAAACAAAACAACAAAAATAATATTACAGATGTCGTCTGCAAAGTACTATCTAACTAACAGATCTTACTGCAAACACACTTCGATTTACAATATATTTATTATAATAGTTAACATTAGCGATCCATTACAGCGAATTTAGTTCCTATTTCGACATCTTCGCGTTCTAAATCTCCAATCACTACTGGCAACACGGAACACAACTCAAAACAAACTATTCCGAGTTGAAACAAGTTGTAATTATATTGTTGATTTGTTGATATTGTAGGCACATATTGTTTTTCTGAGAATGGAACTATCTGAAGAATTCGAGAAAGAAGATAAAATACCTACCGATATCGATAAACTTCTATGTAGGTGTTGTTTGTCCAAAAAAAAACAAATGTTTGATGCCACTAAAGTTAGTCAATATTTTATGGATTTAGCTGGTATAAACGTAAGTATTAGTATTTCCTTGCGCAAAACTATTATTACCTGCTGCATTTCAATGTGTGAAATAAAAAAAATGTAGGCAAAAGGCCTAAGAATGACCTACAGGCCTCAAACTAGCTATCGCCTGTTACCCTTCCAAACAGATGAAACCGTATTAGTTATTTTCGTTCACAAAACTATCACTACCAATTATTTCAAAGTTTGAAGTTAAAAGAAAGGTTAATAGGCAAAAGGCCTAACAATTACCAACGGGCCCCAAACTAGGCATATCCTGTTACCAGTCATACTCATCCAAACAAATACTACTTGCTGATAATCTAGTCTAGATTACGTGACTCCAAAGAGAGAGGTCTGAGAGACGAAGGCATTCAAAGTTTGCAGTTAAGAAAGGTTAATAGGCAAAAGGCCTAACAATTACCAACGGGCCCCAAACTAGGCATATCCTGTTATCAGTCATACTCATCCAAACAAATGATACTACTTGCTGATAATCTAGTCTAGATTATGTGACTCCAAAGAGAGGGGTCTGAGAGACGAAGGCAACTCCTTCTGTACTTGCCGCAGGCACTTAGTTTTAATTTGATTGTTTAAAATTCATAATTATGAGGCAAGAGTTTTATAATACTTTGTTGATTTAGTGTTTAACAAAAAACTTACTTGCTGGTCTGTGACAATGTGTTTGAAGATGCAGTCACCTTAGACCTATAATGTTTACTGGCTCTCAAGGACTGCTGCCATTACTATAATCAAATGTAAAAAAACATGCTCTTAACATAAAACTTAACCAAGAATAATATATTGGTGAATATTAACAATTAAATAGATTGAACATTTCCCACCTCTATGTATAAAAATCTGTTAGTATAACCTTTTCAAAATTTTACAGGTAGTCTTATCATACTCCAAGCTCTCCAATTGAAGCCATACTGTGTCCTGTAATCTGAAGTCCAGCTGTCCATATTTATCCAGACATGAGTTAATGACTATTGCCCAGTGTTATAATTCTTCTGGTTTTTTAACTTAGTTATACCTACTTCAATTTTTAATGACCATTTTAACCTGAACCTCTAAATTTAATATTACATTATTTATAGAATCTCTCCAAGGCTATATATGTTTGTGTTATAATGTGAATGACTTTAGACAAGGAACTACTAATTAATTTACAACAATTCACAGGTGATGTCATCTGATGGACTTCCACCCTGGATATGCTATGAATGTAATGCATTGCTAAAGAAGGCCACATTATTCAAATACAAAATACTCCGTGCGCAGACTATGCTGTATGAATATGTCACCAGATGTGCTCCTGTATGTAATTATGCTTAATAATTCGCTACAAATCTAACAGACTGTAGCCACATTTAGAAAATTACAAACTGTAACATACATAATAAAACAAATGTCACCATAAAAATAAATAAAAACAGCTCTTTTAATAGACTATAGAGTATGATTTTGCAAGGGTGTATTTAACCTAGGGCCAAAAGAGCCATGGTCTAGGGTGAAATGCTGTAAAGGTTGGTGTTATATGAATAAATGAAAAAAAGCATACCTAGGCAATGAAAAGTAAATTTGATTTCAATGTACAAGTTTGATAGAAAGTAAGCCTCAGAGAAATAATATTACTAATTCGTGCGTCAGTAACACATCAACACTAACACACAAATAATTAAAATGATCATCTCCTTTTCCATGTTGAGTTACTCCACTTCTTCCATTCCCGCTGGTTGTATCCAAGAAAAAGATCTCGTATTGGTATCTTCTATATATTTATCACAACTGATTCAATTCAAAATTATTGGTAGCCAATTATTTTTTACAGTACCTCAAACAGCTGTTATATTGTACCTACATATTCTACAATTAGTTATTGCAGTAGATACAAAATTATCCATTTTTTTTTTTTTTTGTATGGAAGTATTATTGAGTGCATGGTGGTACACACCACAATGATATTTCAAGAAACGGGCAAATCACACATTATTGTCTTATGGATACAAAAATCTGCATTAAACAGACGATTGTAATAAAAAGGAAGATGTATCATATAGATTTTTATGTCATTAGAATTACTTAAAATGTATTGGTGCTTAAAAATGTTATATGTTATTTGAATTTAAACTAACATAGGCACTAATACAAGAGTTAATTGAATGATATTTACCTTGTATTTTATTAGTTTTTGTTGCTAATATTTTAGCACAGTTGCATGGGCCATGTTCAGGAGTAAATTATATCTAGAATTATTGAGTAACAAAAATAAATAAAATACACTGTAAATGATTTGATAATAATGGTATTTTTAGAATTAATGTTCCGGTTTTAACCGGTCCTTGTGAAAAAATTGTAAGTTTTTAAAATCAAGTTATATTATATTCTGCTCTAGTTAAATGTTCAATTCTTGTGATTAACAGAATTAGGGCCAATAAATATTTGCATGCTGGTACCCAGCAAAATGTTGTAGATCTGTATTAAACAATAATTAAGCCACCTGTATATACCAACATTTTATGCTAATAACACATTCTATTCTAAAATTAATGGAGAAGGCGTATGTCTAGCAGTGGACGTCCTATGGCAGACATAATGATGAATAACGGTATTGCTCACAAGTGCAAATGGTGCCAGTGGTCTTTCTCCACCACTAGGATTCCCTATCTTAGTTCGGCCATTTTCTACATTTGCTAACTATTAAAATTATAGTTACTTTCCTATGAAGCAGAAATTAGTGAATTTGTAGAAAATACCATAATTATATTATTATATTATGTAAGAATCATGTTATAGGTATGGTATACAATCAAAAGATATAATCATTTTCAAATCAATGAAAAATGGGTCATACCTTATATTATTATAAGGTCGCATTAAAATATTACTTTCGTTAAAATAAATCTTTCAAAGATTCGCAGCCCGCCTGTGTAGGATGAATATAATCTGTATATAAGCAGGTGAACCCCACAGCAGTCCACCATATGACATTATGGCTTACTGCTGCTGGTTTATTTCTTTGTTAATTCCCGTCTATAATTACATTTACAGTTTCCTATAGACGCACATGACCCTGAGCTCGCCAAGTATGCGAGTGCGCATCTCACTCCAACCGCTACTCTCACCTGCGCGATGGAGGATAAATTTGGATTTCAACCGGTTTTACAGGTGAGGGTTATTGCTTAGTTAGAGTGATTATAGATTTTTCCAAGCCTATGAGTTTGCCTCGGTTCTGCAGCGCTTGGGGCATGTTTGCGGATGCTTGTACCAGTGGTTACCATGTGAGCATGCGCAAGCGTGCGGCGTCATTGGTGGACAGAGTTCGGGACAGCTTCAACTCCAGCCGCGTAATTGGTAATTGCGGGGTGACTGTTTCCATTACATTCGGCACTGCTGAAATAGACATGTTACAGCAGTGCCAGTGAGATTGTAAGACGTGTGTAATTTTTTTAGTTTAATTGATGTTTGTGTGTATGTAAAAAAGACAAGGGTGTGGTGTGCATGAAATAAAATAAAGACTATTTTTTTAATAACTAGCTTGCGTAACTCGCGTTTCACCACATAACTGATGTTAAGTGAGACGTGAAGGTGTGGCACGCAAGCGTCGAAGGGCATATTCATGTCATGTGTTTCCCAATAGGTACAATCCTTTCCTCAACATAACGATCCTTTGGTCAACAAGTTTTATTTTATTCCATAGGTTGCTGTCATTTTCCAATCTGCCAATTATTTCCTTTAGGCTCTTGTGACGACAAAGACAAACTATGTTCCTGATGTTAAAAGCCTATTGACACAAGAACACTACAAAAAAATAATATAGTTGACATTGCATTATTATCATTATATAACATTTTTATCGCTATTTCACCTAATTTAGTGAGCCCCAATCTAGCGCGTCAGTATAGCCATGGCTGTGACACATTTCAGCACGGTGGTTGCCTTATTTTGCAATGTGTCGCCATCCCAGTAGTCAATGCACAAAAACTTGTGCTAAATATGAGCACTATCGTCCTGATTAAACTTAAATCGATTATATTATTAATGACTGTAAATCTTGTTTATTATGTTCTAGCATGAAAAACAAATCCTGAAGAGTGAGCTCGAATCCATACCTTTACAAGTTAGGTCAGTGGTAGAACTGGAAGATGACCATGCAAATGGTGATTGGGACAATGTCAAACTGGAACAAGGGTTCTCTGATTGCGAAGATGACTTACCTTTACATGAATACAGGTATTTATAATAAGATAATAATTAAAATAAAAATCATTTATCTAAAGAACACTGTAGAAGGTAAAAGGGGTAATTTATGAACTGGAAAAAGTTAGCTCACTGATTTGAAATGTGTATGTAGTTTTTTATTTATTTATATAGTACATACAATAATTATGTTACATTCTAACTTATGACTATGTACAAATATATCTATATATAATGCATCTATAATAGCATGCATTTTTGAATTAAGTTAGTCTATTTGAGCTCTAGCTCTCACGGTAGGATACCCTGAGTCTGTGAGGGCTACCTCACTTCCGAATGGTTCTATTTTTGTATATTTGACGTGGTTACGACGTTTTGACATTGGAACAGCATAATATACCTATTACGAGTTCGTTCTTGGCTATTATGTGTGAGTTTGTGCTGAAAGTTGTTTTAGTTGACATAAGAATAAGGATAAAGGAGTTCAATAATTAAATTTAATAGAATATAATCAATAAAAAAAAAAGTTGTTATTAAAAAATCTGTTAATATATACAAATAAATGTATTTTAACTCTACGATATCTGTTCATTGAGACATTGTATTAAGGTTAAGATGATTATTGTGATGTCATTATGTGTGTCCATGCCTCCCGCGACACAGGGAGTCATAGTGCGAGGGTGAGGGGTATGGATGTAAATAAATAAAAATTTGGGTGGGCTGATTTTAAATAATTCAGAATCGGTTTGCCCGCAAGGCGGTCGGCGCTCCGTGGTATATGCGGAACCGTGTATACTATACCGACCTGCATTGCGACCTCGAATTAGAGTCCATCACCCAATTCATCAAGACCTGCTCCCGTCGCTACTTTGACGCGGCTCCCCACCATCCCAATCCCTTGGTAGTGCAAGCTGCCAACTATTCCACCACCCCGACACACCCGCACCTTCAACCCCCCCGACGACGCCGCCCTAGGCATGTTTTGGATGACCCGGACGACCCAATCGCTGTCGCCTTGTCGCTAGCTTTAGCGTCGTCCCACGGTCATCCCGGTAGAATACAAGGTCGAGAGTCCCTGGTATACACAGTCAGACACCGAGCTCGACGGCGAGCTCGAGGCAAAAACATCCTGGTTAGATACTCTCCAAATAGTCAAAGAGCAAACATCCTTAGGGCCCACTTACGGACCACTTTGGTACCGGGGCAAGTCGATCCGATAACTCCCTGTCCTGGCGACAGCTCAAGCCGAGGTCCGAACCTCAGTGGTGCCCTTGAGCTAGTCCCCTCGTCCTCTCCTAGTGGCACAGCGCCGTCAGCGCTAGCCTCACTAGGCGGTGCGCCTTCTGCGCCCGCACAAACACCGGGCTGAGCACCATCTGTGCTCGCCCCCCCTCCGGTGAAGCTGTAAATGCCGGTAGAGGCAAACAGCATTAGTCCGTTAGAAGAAAAAAAAAAAAGCTGATTTAAAAAAAAAAGTTTTTTAATAAAACATTAACATTTATGGTTAACCGAAACACGCACCATGTTTCCTCCTTTATTCCGACTAGTAATATTAAACTTTACTGAAAAAATGATTAGAATTTTTGAAAAGATATAAAGAAGTGTGCCTAGATTAAACCTGAGTGAACATAAGCTATGTTGACAGAGTTATAGTAAGTGCAGGTCAATTTAGCTGGTCGAGATAGACATTGTGCAGCATGCCAAAACAACGTTTTATTTTAATGTACATGGTGGTAACGTATAATCAAAAGATATTAATATAAAATCATGCAAATGTCTATAAAATAATATATAGGTACCTAGAACGAATCTCAAGAATACATTTAAAATGAGTCTTTCAAAAACTCATTAATTTTTAGCAGCATTTAGCAGTCAGTAAATTATTGAATGTCCTTTTGAAAATAGTAAAATTCATGTCCTTAATGTATTTCGGGATTTTATTATAAATAATAATAGGAACACTTGCTTAGAAGCGCTGTAGTGCCAGGATGTATGCACAACATATTATTATCTCGCCTGTTTCTGGTTACAAAATCGGACACTCGGAGAAAACAGATGAGTATTCGTTTTCACAAATATGGTTACTTCAAACATGTAAAGTGACGGAAGGGTTAGAATTCTATGCTTGAGAAAATATGGCTGACCGCTTTCGTCAGGCCTTAATCCGAACATGAATCGTGTGCAACATTTCTGTGCCTTAAAAACAAAGTCACTGTGGGTCGAGTTTACACAAAATAATAACGGTATACCCAGCACCGAAGCAGCGAGGCCATAATATAAAGCTAAGTAAGCAATGCAAGCAATGTTCATTATGTGAGCTATTTTAAATAGGGGAAACGATGAACTACTTATCTTCTTACAGAGAGGGACAGAGCCAATCAATATTTTCGGTCTAGAGTGATTACTGATTACATCTTCGACCACATCGTCTCTGATCATTACGTGAGATAGTGATAGACGCTAAATTTATTAAGTTTAAAAAATGGGACTTGTTCATGTCATTTTATTAACTGAAAAACTTTTCTGTTCCAGATCAGCCGGTAACCAAATATTGAACGAAATACTGGAAAACGCGGAACAATTAAAGGCTGAACCAGAAGTTATAAAAAGAAAGAAAAAGAAGGAATCCAAAACGAAGAAGAGAAAAAGGAGGTATGATAGCATAGTGGGCTTAAATATGATGACATGGGATTTTTTCTTTTTAGAAACCTTTCTCAAATCAAGCGTACATGATGCAGTTTTCTTCATATTTCTCCATATATAAAGCTCTTTAGCTCATTTTAGTATTCCATGAAAAACAAACTTTAAAATGGGTAAATGGGTGCTGGAATGGCAAACTTTTTATCTGAGCATCACGGTTTTTGCTCCGACTGAGAAATCATAACTTCTGGCGTCCCACAGGATTCTGGCCAATGTTCTTTTTACTCCACATCAATAGTATTTTGCATTATAGCAGCACTGGCGATTCACAATATATCAGAAAAATGTTTGTGTCTGCGATTGAGACCCATGGAACAGGTTGCTGATTGGGACCTGAACTTAGTTCAATTTAACCCTACCAAGACCCAGGTGTGCACGTCCACCGCAAAATACTGTGTCTCTGTGTATATACTATCGATATACAACGGGGGGTTCTCTGTATTCTCTGTGTTCAGTGTATTATCGGTTATTCCGGCATCACCACCGCACTAGCCAACACCGCTTGAAAGCTCACCCAAGATTAATGCGGGTATTTAATTTAGGCTTTCAGCTCATAATAATAATTATAGTCTGTTAAACGTAAGTTGTTTTTAGTTTATTCAATTTCGTTTTCTATTCTCAGTCTTGTTCCGGTATTTTGAGTGCATTGCTTATAAATAGACTTTTGTGCAGTTGGGTTTTTATTTTTATTATTGTAAACTTTTTAATGTCTCGGCCGACAGACTCTTACGAACGGAAACTGTTTACTTTAAAGTTTTATCAAAATCGTCATCTCGTTATCCATTCGTCCGTTTCGAGGATACGACTATTTTTAGCATTTGTTTCTCCAAACTATATTCAAACATATAAGACATATTTTTTTATAGATTTTTTGAAATACTATCATACCCTTGTGGGGACATCGTTAGTAATCTCATCTTTTAAAATTATTTATTTTGATACTACGCTCGATGAATATTGAAGATTTCTTAAATCATATAATTTGGTTCCAAAATCCATTTACGTGGTTTTTTTTTATAAGTCTTTCAGGACACTTTAGTTATTGATACGAATCAAACGATAACATAATTGTCGTAATCCTGTCGGCTACACATACACTATAAGATAAGACGTGATAAAGAAATTTACATATGTACAAGATACGCGCGAAAAACAACCTTCCATGGCAATCGGGTAATATTAATAAAAAAAATTACTGACATTCTATTTCGGAACTTGTTTTTCTTGACATTTTTATAATTATTAAAGTCACGAATCAACATTGCAATTCAACGTGGCAATGCTGCTAGCATTCTGGGCACGCTGCCAGCCGGTAGCGGGTTAGAACATTTGAGTTATCTATAGGGTACCAATAGCTAGTGGATTGCTCAAATGTTATTGTAGTAGCTGCAGTATTGTAATTAGGTATTAGTGTTTTATTTTAATACAGGCATTTGTCTTAAAAAAATAACTATTAAAGTATATAAATATTGTTGAATCGTAGATGAAATTTTATGTGAAATATTCTTAGGGCCATATTAATTATCTTTGTATATTCTTTTTCAGTGAAAATGAACCCGAATTAGAACCAGTCGCGGAAAAGAAATCAATAAGAAAACCCATAGAAATAGATCCTGAGAAAATCAAAGTCGTCATATTAAATCCAGAAGAACAAGTTAAACAAAGAGAGGTGATTACGCCTATAAATAAAAACAATCCGGATTTTACTTAATAAAGTTGTAAAAAATAAAGATTTTCAGAAACGGCCATCAGAAGGCTATCCCGGCTTTTGTGACAAATTTAAAAAAATCATTACCTTTTTTTATATTCTTCTAATAACTTTTGAAGCGATGATAGCTCAGCAGGGGCAGCGTCGGCCGTCAAACTGACGTACACTGGTTCGATCTCCAACAACAGCTTGACCTTCCGGTGAAGGTAATACCGTTATCAAATTCCTAGCATGGTGGTAAAGTACTTTCGAGTACCCGCCTGGCTAGCTAACACCCTCAAATGTGAAAAACTGTCACCAAACACATAGTGTGTTCAGGCAGCAGTCCTTGAGAGCCAGTCAGCATTCTAGGTCTAGCGTGATAACATCTTCAACCACATCGTCACTGACCATCAAGTGAGATAGTGGTCAAACACTATCTGTATAAAAAAAACTACTGGGACTCGGTTTGTCTGTCGCTGCCTCAACATGTCTTCGATGCAATTAACTAATCTTGTTATTTTTTCAATTATTGTTATAATTGGCGTGTTAAGTTGTACCATCGAATATAATTCTATAAATTTGTCTTCAGGAGGAAAGCAAAGCGAGCCTGAAGTTTCCATTCCAATGCAACCTGTGCTTCAAGGGGTTCAATTTCGAGTCCAAACTGCAGAACCACATGACCAAGCACAGTCCGGTACGTGTCTGTCACTTTTTATTTCTAACTAGCGGTCTGTTCCGGCTTTTGAAAATATAATATAGCCTATGTTACTCAGGGTGAATGTAGCTTTCTAATGGTAAAAAATATTTGAAATCGGCTCAGTACTTTTTGAGTTTATTCACTAAAAAGAGTCGGCTAAGGAATCGTGGGCAACAGCGCCTTCTGAGGATTGGAAATCATCCTGCGCCCCCCCCCCCCCCCCCCCCCCTTCCCCCTCATATGGGGGAGGCATATGTCCAGCTGTGGACGCACATGGCTGAGAGAACAGTTGTTTACAACTGTAATTACAACTGTTTTACCGCGTTTAAATTATTACTACAACACTAAATTAATGGTTTTGACGATTTTTGTGTATTCTCATTATCCCACGGGAACCAGCAATATTTTCATTGTATAGATAGCCTATGTGTTATTAATTTCAGGGTGTAAACTATCTTTAGTTAAAATTACATGCAAATCCGTTAAGTCGCTCCAGCGCGAAGGAGTAACAGACATACATACGAACGCCAGACAAACAGTCGCTTCTATATAATAAGTAAAATAATAAATAAAAATGTAAGATTATCATATTTTATATTATTATTCATCACTTTTGGAGATATGTTGTCAGGGATATGATGTCTGGGCACCTGTCTTCTTAATAAAAGTCGAGACCCCTACATTTACTGTATATCGATACCGGCCTTCAATTGTACCCCCTTCTCTCTCTACCCGTGGGTGCCGTAATCACCAGTAGGTGGGAAGCAGTGTCTTCTGCGGATAAAATAAAAAATCTGCGTTCACCAATCCGCCTGCCAAGCGTGGCGAGCACTGCGCCAAAAGAGGTTCCATGTCTGAGTGTTAACTAGTGTTCTTGTTACAACAGTGCGATCTAGTGTTAGTATCACTAGTGCAGTTATCAAAATCGGGATGCGTATAGTGATGGCGAGAGTGCGAGCGTGAGGCTTTTAATGTTGGTCTTCCTTAAAGCGGCTTCCCACAATCCGCGGTATCGCGGGCAGACGCGGACCAGTAGCTGTTGAATGTTCGTTCTCGCTGCGAAGCGAGCGATAAAATAGAGTGAGGAAACGAGATAGAGCGATATAAAACTACGCATACCAGAAAAGTATGGGACAAAAGACGTCAACGCGCTCGATTTGCGCCAATCATTGTCGCCGTAGGGGAAGGTGTTCCATTAGTCAACAGGTTTCATAGTCATTGGATATATAGAAAGAAAGAAAATTATTTATTACTGACTTAAACAACACTACATACAATACATACATTTATAAACATTATGGTTGAGCTAATACTATAATATATATTGTAGTGTTGCGTAATGCCAGAAATGAGTCCCTACTCAGCGTTATGCGAGGATTTGACAACCTTCGCGCTGATTTTCAGTAGGAACTCATTGACTGGCATCACGAACGCACAAGTGATTTAAAAACAAACAAAAGACATATAATAATAACATAAACAAATATAATAATGTTTTTTAAAATAATATTTAGGTGGCAGTCTTAGTCCTGCTCGGACGCACTTGGATCCAAACACTGTGGCCGAACGTAATATAAGTGATCTGTGCACATTTGCCACGCGTCAGTGAGTATACAACTCTTTCTCCAACGCTTCAACACTGCGTGTTGACACGTCCGCTAAATATTACGTCACCTCATCGCACCATCCACGTATACATGCAAAAAATGGCAGAAAATGTTACAAAAACTTCTCCTAGTGGAATCACATGAACAACGAGAACGAACATTCAATCCGCGTCCGTCCGTGATATCGCGGATCGTGGGGAGCCTCTTTCACCCTATGATCCACACATGACGATATTTTTATCATGTTGCTTAAAATGATTAGTATTCCTAAATGCCAATGTGGCCTTCGCTTTGCTATTTAAAATTAATTTCAGTGCTCTTGGAGATAGCATATTATTCTAGTGTTGTTATTTTCCAAATATTGCTTGTGTAACTGAACTAGTTAAGATTTTTCTAAAGTTAATGATATATCATTAAATAGTAGTTTATGAAATCGTATCATAATAAGGGTTCTTAAAACGCGAATGTAAGTTAAAAAACGAGCCGCAGGCGAGTTTTTCTATAGCATTACACGAGTGTTTTAAGACCAAATTATGTGCAGCTTCATACACTACTTTATCTAATCTCATAATAGATAATGAAATTTTCGTAAAATGACAACATATATTTGCATTTATTTGTAAACGTTTAGCGCCAAAATCCATTTGCTCGTCGCACATGCGTGTTGCGCCGCGTCCACAGACTATATGTAGAAAAACTGCATTGCAAACTCCTTGGTCCTGCTGAAGTTTTATCTTAATGGAAAAAAAGTTAACATTTTGATACAGTTGTCACAGAAGAGCTGTATATCGAAATGTTAATTTTTTAAATTTATTTCGATATATTGTCTATAAAGGCTGTCATTCAAGTTCTGTTTTTGATTTTATCTTATCTCATACTTTTAACTACTTACTGAAATATAAAGACTAAAAAAAATCCCCTACGGCTCGTTTTTTAACTTACACCCGTGTTTTAAGCACCCTTATTATGATACAGTTTCATAAACTACTATTTTAATCTTTATATTTCAGTATGAGATCAGATAAATGAACATTACCCAAAAGTTGTACAATATTTGTAACAGTTAAGCATAGTTTTGAATATTTCAGTCGCGCGGTTCGTTCTCGTGTACGCTGTGTCTCATGTACCTGCCCACCGCGCACAGCTTCACTGTACATTCACTTATACACACGCAGAGATACGAGTGTTTGCAATGTGGACGTAGGATGATCGACAAGGCCAGCATTTATCATCATTATCGGTATGTACCAAAAATATCTTTTCTTTTTAATTCCTTATAGATGTACAAGCGTTTGACCACTACCTCACTTGATGGTCAGTGATGATGTGGTCGATGATGCCTGATTCATGCCAAACCCAGAATGATTTCTGGTCCTCTGAACCTGAGCCTGAACACACTATGTGTTTGGTGACAGTTTTTCAAACTTGAGGGTGTCGGCTAGCCAAGCAGGTACTCGTAAATACCCTACCACCAAGCTGGTATTTCGATAATGGTGTTACCTACACCGAGAGCCTTTACAGGGTTACCATCAACTCTTTGGTGGGGATCGAACTAGCGTCCGTCAGTTTTATAGCCGACGCTCGCGCTCCCACCGCTGGGCATTCATCGCTTCATAAATTTATGATTGTTGAGTCTCGTATTGTTAAATGCTACTACAGCAATCGTGTCATTTGTCCTATTTTCTTTCAAATTATGGGGCATGCGAGCTTTTCGCATGATAGTAAGTAGCCGTAGAAGTGTGTCTTCTAGTAGAAGCCTTAGGCATGTCTGCTGAAAATGTCGTTCAGCTCATACCCACAGTGTTGCGCCTGATACGATGCCTTTCAAATCGTTTTTGTGCGTTTAATAGCTTGTTCTTGCTACAATGAGCTGATTTTATGCTTATTTGACAATGTAGGTGATAAATATCAAAGCAAAAATTGAATGGACATTTTTTTCATTTCAGAACACAACATGAAGGAATCACTACTTTAATTACATGCAACTTGTGTGGGAAAGTATCAAGGTAAGATTTATTTGAGAAAATTAATTTTGATTTGCTGTTAATTAAGCTCTGGTGAGGACTCTACCTAAAAAACAGGTACTATACTCCAGTTATCCCGTCGCGTGCGTTTGTTAAAATACCTAAAGTTTTCTTCAGGTGGGAGCCCAAAATGGCACCGCACCACACAGCCGGCCGCGGGCGCGCGGATCAAATTTGTATCGAAAATATTTCACAGACTAATTATTGGGCTTGAATGGGCTGTGTTTGCTAACTCCTTATTTAGTCTACCAATTTCAATCATAGACAAAGAAAAACGGTCAAATTCGAAGCTTTTTCGTAGAAAAAAATTGGTCAAAAAAGTGCATGTGTTGCAATTGAGGTTACTTTTTGAAAAATTTCTCAAAAATTTATTTTGATTTATTTCAAAGAGCATGATGTTGATTTAGACTGGCAATTAATATATATACTCTTTGTTAGAAGTAATGATCTATGTCTAAAAGTTTGTTTACAAACAAAAACCAGAATTAGTATGACAGAGCGCCCGGCCGAAATCGTTCTTTTTTCAAAATTTAATCATAGCAAATGAAAAATGTATCGCGGTGAGTCTAGATTTTGATTTTATCTTTATCCTTGGGTATTATAGATATAATAAAACACAACAAAACATTAAAAATCCCATCTTAATATTATATTAAGAAACCGAGTGTGGGGAAGAGACCTTTAGCAGGCCAATGCGTGACCTTTTGAAGGCTGGTCCCCACGGCCCGCGCCTTTACAGTGACCTTTCAAAGGCCGCTAGCTCACTTGGGGAGTTATAGTCTATTTCAAATCCCTAGAGAAATTAATACACTGCCCTCCTGGTACCATGTTAGCACTGAAAATAGCCATAGTATCGCTTTCCATACATTAATGTATCGCTGCCCTGTCGTTTTCGCGTCTACTTACTGAGTTTCGTAGTACAAGGCGGGATGGGAGACTGAATCATTCAGTGGCGACAAACCTGTTTCGACTTGTATTGTGTTATACGACAGAACTATAGGATACAATACAATAGGTGCATGTAATATATTAGCTCCAGCTGAAAACACGGAGAGGGCCAAATTTTACTTGAAAGATTTGATTATTGCAGACACCGGAACGGGTAAAACTTAATAAAAGCTTGTATTGAATTAATGGTTTTACATAATATTTTCATGTTGTATTTTGGCATAATCGGAGCCGACGTAAATATACACAAACTTCAGAATTAATAATTATGAATGAGTGTTAAAAATAAACCTATCAAATAAAAGGAACCATCCTTTTAATTCATAGGTACATTTTTAATTTCTCGGTCGCGGAATTCGGTCAATGTAACTATTTTCTTTAGGGATTTAAGACAGGCTAGAGTTTAGCGTGGTATTGAATCATGATTCAATATTTACAGTTACATAGTTGACTGACGGCAACTCAGAAGTTAATATATTTATGATATCATGACATGACAACGTCAACATCACGTTGATACAAAATAGAGATTGGATACATCCAATGCAAGAAAAACCAGAACCCTCCCTCCTCTCTCTCCCTCCAATCTTTAGCTGTTGGCGCGTATAAGGATTGGAAAATAATGTTTATTAACATATTTTTTACATTTACTTCGCTGAATCAATTTTAATTATTTTTTGTTTTCGGTTTCAGCAACAGTAAAACGCACCGGGGCCACATGCGGAATCATCATTCTGGTGAAAGACCGAAATGTGACCAGTGTGGAAAGAGTTTTGTCAACAAGGATTCCCTTACAGAACATTTGCAGTAATTATCGTAATATATTAGTAAATAAGAGCAAGTGAGCTCTTATTTGCTACTTATAAAGCTGCCTTGAATAATTTATTGAAGGATGATAATACATGATCACTTACTACATTTAGAGTTAAATAAGCAGACATAAAGACCTGAGTCGAGCCCACGTCATGGACGGAAAGGCATAGACGACTTTATTAGGTCTATGAGAAAGGCAGCTGTGGACGCAGTGGCGTAGCGTGGGTGTCAGCCGCCCGGGGCGGAAGACAATTTTGCCGCCGGAAAAATCTGAAAACCGTAAATATTTGTACGGAACCGTGAGCACGCGAGTGTGAACTCACACTTGAACGTTTTTCTTTATTGTAATAATAATTTATTTATTTATTATTTTCGAGAAACTAACAGCCTTAATTAACAAAGTAAGTATTATTAAATTAAGATTGCAAGCAAGCTAATTACAAGTTTCTACTGATAGTAATAATATATTGCATACTTTTGACGCTATGTAAGATGCGTAAATTTGTAAAAGTTTAATACAGTAATAACAAGACAATTGAAAAAAAAAATACCCTGCACTGGCTAAGAATGTATTTACCTAAATAGTCATTTTACAAATAATTTAAGTGACTGTGGAAAAAACTGTCACTCAACCTTTTTTTAATTTTACTGAGGCTATTAAAAAACATATCTATATCTGCTTTAGGATTTGTACAAACGTTGTTAAAAGTATCACAAGCACGAACAGTAAAGCTATTCTGTCGATAGTTAGTTGATGTTGAGCGAGGTCTAAAGAGAGGAATGTTACGAAGCATCCTAGATGGAGCAGAAAAGTAAAAATTACCAAGGAGGTCCGGACAATCCATGATGGATGTAACTATTTTTTTTAAGAAGATGATATCAGATCTGATGGGGGTTATGTAATGAAAGAAAATGATGTTTAGTACAGGCTTGAACGTAGTCATTGAAGCTGGTTTTTGTTTTATAGCTGAGATGTCGAATGAATTTCTTTTGTATATTCTCTAATCGGTCAATATAAATATTGTATCTAGGGTTCCAGATTACAGACGCGTACTCGAGATGGCAGCGTATGTACGAGCTATATACAATTTTCAGAGATTTTGCTGAGTTAAAATCTTTTGTTGATCTCATGATGAATCCAAGAACTTTGGAAGCTCTTTTAACTATAGTGGATATATGCTCGTCGAAAATCAGTTTGGGATCATGAATTACTCCCAAATCTCTGATACAGGATACACGGTTTAAAACTTGATTATTGAAAAGATAATTAAATACGATTTTGGGTATGTTTTACGAGAAAACGTCATGACTGAACATTTAGAGACATTCAAGTCGTTCAAGTAGTTTGTTTCGAAGACAATAACTATCTAATTGATCTAAATCTTGCTGGAGTAGCAGGGCGTCATCCTGGTTTTTGATCAGTTTTAATATCTTCAGGTCGTCCGCGAAACTTAGTAAATTGGTGTTTTTTATACAAATATCAATATCAGCTACAAATATTACAAATAGGAGTGGACCCAATAATGATCCTTGCGGAACACCGCTCGTAATCCACATCCAATTTGAAGTTGAATGTTGAAGTTGTGAAGTTTTATTTTCGTATGTCATCGAATTAGGAAGGGAATTAGACTTTGAAATAGAGTTAAAATATGACCATATTATTGCTTAAATAAGCTTGAACAACATATCAGACAGTCCAACATACATAAATAAAATACGTATTTATTACTTACACAGTGTAATTCAAGTAAACGGAGCGGAGAAAATCATTTTCTCACAATGTTGAATCACAACCACTACACGTAGGTACTTATTTGCACATAAATCACAGTTTTAAAGCGTAACATAAATTATGATAACTCAATGTGAAATGTACAACTGACAATCCATCAATAAAACTTCTTTGAATTGTCAAAGCATCACGTACTTCCTTACTATCATAAAATACTGGGAATCCCCGCGAGTCAGTATAGACGGTGTTGCCAGTTAAATCGGTCCAAATTTGTAGTTGCGATAAAAATATGAAATGGTTCAAATATGTTTATTATAAAACTTTGCCGCCCCCTAAAAAGTGCCGCCCGGGGTGCCAAGTCGCTGAAGTATAAATTTACATAGACCCTATCCAATGCGATATCCCTGTCGCGTAACCATGGTTACCACAAATATTAAACAAAATTGTTATCGTTTTCAAAGAGACTCCGTAGAAAACGTTTGTCATTATGAGGAGTAACTTCACATTATCCCCTTTTTATCCTAAATTACACCCCTAGCAAGCCATGGCGGGTCGGCCTATCTGCTTGCATGCCACCTATCGCCTTTAAAAAACATATTGTACTAATGCGAGTCGATAATTTTATGTTTTTAATTTCAGAATTCATGAAGGGGTGTTGAACTATGAATGTTGCTTGTGCGGGAAACGGTGTCGAACCCGCACTCAAATGAAACATCACCAGTTGAAGCACTCCACCGTTAAAGACTACTATTGCGTAGAATGCGACGTCAGGTATGTGGGCCAGAGATGAAAGTTTATATAACTTTCATCTCTGGCATATATACGATAGAATATACCGTGTGTTACTAGTCTCCCTAACGTTTTTTTTTTTCTATTATACACACATCAAAAAGTCTAAACAACACGGTACAGCTGTACGGTTTTAAACCTTTCAACGATTTTTACTATTTTAATATATTTATTTCATAAATAATTATAGAAGCTATATACGCATTTATTGATGCAGTAGTGACTAAAGCAACAAAATCCTTCATTCGATTGTTAATTTAACCAAAATTATTAACAATATGGGTTCTTTAATATAGTTAAAAAGAAATTGAAATGTTCATGTTCAAAACTTAAATAACGATTTTTTAAAATTAATTGAATGCTCAATACAAAGATTTTTCATTGAATTTGTTGTGACTTTGGAATTGGATATGGAATTGTGACTTTGTTGTGTACATACAATTACAGATTCAAAACGGCTCACAGCTTACGTCAACATTTACAGAAGAGTTTGAAGCACAGAGATGTGGAGAGTCTCAAGTGAGTATTATTTTATAATTATTCCTTAACCCGTCCGCTGCCGCAAACAATGGCATTCTCTGAACATAATCCTGAAGCATTATATGAAATCATACCAAGGGCATTGTAAAGACAAGCTGAATTAATAGCCAATATTCTAATTCCATGACAGACATATGCAATTTATGCATCATTTATGAAGTTAGGCTCCTGCAATTTACTTTTTATTGATACAAAACTGGCAGCAAGGTCGCTTTATCACATATACACACTAAAGATTTAAAACAAGAGAGAGAGAGAGAGTTAATTGGCCGACCGTTTTATGGAAAAATATTAGGGACCAATATTCATTGGGTTAGTACGGAGAAATTAACATCAGAGACTCAGATAAGATATCTGTGTCTCTGAGATTAATTTCTTCGCGCCTAGTATAAGCGAATGGGTGAGACATTTATAGAAAAAAGTAGCTTCGCCCTGTGATTTTACTCGCGTGGACTATTGTTTTCCCGCTACGTCATCTCACGGGAGCTAATACTTTTCCAGTACAAAAAGTTCTTCTCTTTTCCAAGGTCCCAATTTGCGTTCATTTCGGTGTAGAGATATCTCTATACTAAGCTGTTCAGACGTGAAAACGAAACCGATTTCACATTTTTAATATGGACTATGTTTTTGTTATATCCCAGAGAGTAGAACTATCATTTTTTATCTAGGTAAAAAGTACGTAGCCTATCTGTTAATCCAAGGTTTATGGTACCTGTATGCCAAATATTATTCAAATCTATGAAGCTGTGAACAGATAAAAATGTCCTGGATTTTCAGAAGCCGAAATGCTAATATTTTCATTTGTCTAAGAATCTAATCTAATGAAAATGCACTTCGTCTGATAAAAATATTTTTTCAGAAAAAGTAACGGATTGTTCTTGACTGTTTTGAGCGAATCTACTGCGATGTGAATGATCGGTCGGCCTCAATTGTTGCACCAGTTACACCTTGTTATACTTTAAAGTTAAATCTTTACGCGTAATTCGCCATGTGGTTATTGTGGATAACCTCAATTGTTGAGAACATCGAGGCATTGACAGATTCGGATCTTCTTCAACACTACTGTGATGTTCTCAATTATTGAGAACATTGACAAATTCGGCTCTTTTTCAACACTGTGGCTCACGGCTGTGATGTTTTCACTTGAACGACCCGGTCGAACACGCGTTTGTGTTGGCACATTATGTACCGCGCCTGTCGACTCACATTTATTAACCGAATTCTTAATAGCGGTCTCAGATGGACGAATGTGTTGACCGAAAATATCCTGAATTTTACGAAATGTAATTTTTACATACTTCAAATAACCTTTTTGACTTACCTTTCATGATTTTCTAGTCTCTAGTGTTGTATTGCGTAACTCGTGCAGTATTTGAGTCAAGTAGTCCTGCCAAGCTCACTCCAGAACTATTTCAATTTGAAATGCCCACCGAAGTACAAATATGTAAATTAGAGATGGGGCAAGCCGGAAACTATAAGACATACATAGATCTGTTTTCGAAAACCCTGTCATCGTATTCAGTGAAAATGAAAACTGTTTCCATATATTTTGTGAGACTTTCTGCTCAGTTCAGGCTTCGGACCCGGTACTAAAGAAACACTTTTTTCTTTACTTCTATTTCGATGTCGATCGTGTAGGTCACAAGCGGGAAACGTCACTGCGAAACACGATTAATAAAACGAATAAAACGCATCGTATTTCGTATCATTTACTATATTTCCATAATTACATTATGGAAATATGGTAAAGGATAGGTAATTCTTTTTTTCAATGACATGCAACTCTTTATAGATAAGTGTTTTGTGACGGTTCCTAGGAGCAGATCTTCGTACGCGTTATAGGGTCAAACTCGTCCGTACTGAGCCACCTAAACGGCCCACACTGTATACATCTGTACGCTGATGCTACTAGGTATGCGTGCGCGCGGTGCCCGCGGCGCTACGAGTCGGCGGCGGCGCTGGCGGCGCACGCGCGCGTGCAGCACGAAGGCGTGCGCGCGCACCCGTGCGGGGAGTGCGGCGCCGCGCTCGCGTCCCGCGCCGCGCTGCTCAAGCACCGCGACACCGTGCACCGCGGCCGCAGGCAGCCGCCCAACCACGTCTGCCACACGTGCGGGAAAGCGTTCCGGGTAATTGCTACACACCATTTTAATAGTTGTTTCACATGTAGGTAAAGTTGTCTTCTTGTCGTGAGTGGATTCGAAACGTCAAAAAGTTTACCTTTCAATTTACCAACTTTCACGACACTAGCACTAACTAGCCAGGAACTTGCAAGACGCGTGGAGGGAAGGATTCCCTCACAAGGTACTTTCGGTGCTATTTTAAACTTTGTCTTGTCAATCATTAAACCTCGATAAAGTTTATCCGTCTGTATACAAAATAAATATGTACGAACACGAGAAGTATGTATCACTTGACAAACTGAAAACAAGACAACCAGCAAGAATGCAAGACACTGGCATCAAGGGTTGGTATCCTTGATTCCGAATAGCTTTCGTACATTTTTAAAAAGCTAAGACACGTAGCTGATGTAAACCTTATAAAATAATTGTACCAGTCTGTATGCAGAAACTCAGAAGATCAACATCGAGCGAACACAAAGGTTAACTTTGAAAATAAATCTATTTAAGCTCAGGCTATTCCGCTCTGCGCAAGTACACAAACAGTCAAAAGTCCTGACAGTTATTTAATTTAATTTTAAGTATCAATTATGCCAACACGGCCAAGTACGATCCTTATCAAAAAACAATGTAAGTTTACATAATGTTTACAAAAGCAAGGCATTCAAGTCTATTCCTTGAACAAGATATTTCTTTATCCGAGGCAGAAGATTATACAACACGGCAAACAAACTGCATTCGATAAGTGCAATAACTAAGAAATAACTTAAGAGGATTATTTACGAGTGTTTGCAATCTTTAACCTACGATGAAACTGAAAATTTACTGGTGGTCATGAAATAAGCTCAAATTTCGAAGGCGCTATATACTATATTAGAAAAATGATGTCGAGCACGATTATATTATAGTTATAGTGACGTTTTTATGTTCACCAGTTTTTTTTTTCATAGTTATTTCTATTCATGCTTTTGTACATTTAACACCTAATCGTAGTCTGAGAAGAAGGCTAGGAATACCATAGCACAGGGTTTAACTTAGTTTGGCCTCCTGTTCTATTTCATCACAGCGTAATAACTAATTCTAAACTAATTCAGTTTCAGCTGATAAGAGTCTCACTCGTTGGAAACTATCGCGGAAAGGAAAATAAAGAAACATAATCAGTATTACAATGGAATACAATAAGGGGTCTCTTATTTATGTTCATATTTATATTATGTTCTCAAAGATAACAACACGCGCCTCTCCCCCTAAACCATCCAAATCCTGTATCCCCAGTGAGTATAAAAACAATATAGAAGGTCTGTATCTCGCCGTCCCGCTCCTGCTCAGGGCAAGAGCGTGTTGCAGAACCACCAGCGCACGCACACGGGCGAGAAGCCGTTCTCGTGTCCCGCCTGCGGCCGCGCCTTCACGCAGCTCACGGCCATGCGCACGCATCACAAGAGGGTGCACTATAAAAATAAACAGGTATTATTTGTATATACATATAATATCGCTAGCATATAATTTTATAAATGAGTGTGGATGGATATAGATGTAGAGGTAGTCCGAAAAAGGTATGGATGGACTGCGCCAAAAATGATATGCTTACGAAGGGTGTGCGCACTGAGATGATAGAAAATAATGGAAGATGCCGATCTCATCTAGTGTAAGATGAAGCATGAAGATATCGCATACCTTAACTCCGCTCCGAGCGCCTTGTATAATTTTATGGATAAATAAAACACTGGGTGGTCAAATTCCTAGTTTTTCCGAAAGTCTATAAAAACCAAATTAGCGAGTTCGATTAGGTTTCGGGCATCCCCACCGTGCCTACAGAGGTGGGTCTGCGCTAGACTAGAGTAGGCGCTAAATTTGACTTTAGTTTTAATAAGAAAGTGTAAGGTTGTCCATAAACACGCCTATTACAATCGACTAGCTGTGCCGCGAACGCTTTCGTCGACAGGTCCTCATCATAAAATCTTATTAATTCACGTCTCAGAAAATATACAATAGCATGTATACACGGTTCGATTCGATGTTTGCATTTTAAGTCTGGAAATTCTTATTGGTTGATTTGCATAGAAATCAAATTCACGTGGAAATTCTGAGAACATTTTGTAATTTTCATTCTATTATTGGTCTTTTAGAATCTAAACGTACAATGTAAAGGGTATTTAACCTACTACTAATATTAAAATACTATTTTGTCTTTAAAGGTTGAGTTTGAGCAGGGATTTATTTGCTTTGAGAATTGGCTAAGGGAGAGTATTTTTCCAGTATTTACCACGTGAGTCCCAGCTGGATCGTAGATTACAATCGGCTAAGGGATCACGTACCAGAAGGTAGACAGCAGTTCCTTCTGCGCTCGCCAATCCGCCTGCCGAGTGTGGCGAGTACCTCCTAAAAAGGACAAGGGGGAGGTTATGTCCAGCAGTACATGTTCTATGGCTGAGATGATGATAATGATTTTATAAACTGATTACTACAATGAGGGCAATTCTGTTGCAGGAAGTCACCAATCTCAAATCGGAGCCCCAGCTACCGTGCGACGCGGCGTGGCCACGTCCCCAACAGAATATGTTCTATGTTACTGCCGGCCCTTAGACTCTACCGGAAACTGTGAAATGTGACGGAACACGGAATGCTTGACAGAGGGTTAGACAAACTTATTTGCTGGCCCCATCGGGAACAAACCTGGTCCAGATTAAACATATATAAAGATAGGAGTACGAGCTCAATTTTTTTTTAAACGTAAATTATTATTATTTTTATTTAATGCACCCAAGATGCACTTATGAATTGCGCTGAATGGTGATATAAAATATCTATTTCAGTACATTTAACAATTCTAATAATAATCTAGTCCATAAAACCGTTACCAGTTTTCCCAGCAAATGTTTGAGCCAGATAAAGGTTTAGCATATTGGTCACTTGATAATAAAATAGTCAGTCTTTAAACATCGATGGGTTCTTTGGTCCCACAGTCCAAGACCTTAAACTCAAAAAGCCTTAAATAAATTTGATCATATTGAAGATCTCCGAGATACTAAGATGAGTAATACCTTTTTAACTTGAGGGGAATGCTTTTACCCACACCCGGGGTTTAGGCAAGGCATGTTGGACTATATTTAATAAAATTAACAACTCCAAGCTGCGGTACCCCGTAGTTGGATAAAGGAGCATAACCCAGGGCCCTAACGACTTAACCCACCCATGATCAGCAGACTGATGCCTGTCGGGGAAAAAGATGGTTCACCATCCCGCCCCGACATAAGGCCCGGCGCCATCAACCAGGCCTCCGGATTGTATGGCGAGGCGACCCGGCGCCAACAACCAGGCCTCCAGCCTGTATGACGAGGCGACCCGACTCAAGTGGGCCACAAGAATGTTTGTATAACCCTAAGTCAAACAGCTGTATAGATAGGCACTTTTAAGGCTACCTATTGAAATCTACCTAAGGTAGCAATAAAGATCTACCTTTATTGCAAAATTAGTAAACTTGAGATATTTTCTTGTGATTTATGTGTGTTACTTTGAATAAAAATATTGAAATCATTCCTTTTTTTTAATAGTACTACATACCATATACTATGATACAAAAATGAGGTTTTACAAAAACTTGTCCGCTCTATGAATACTATATTTTCAATGTGGCAAGAAAATAATCGGTGCGGTAGGTAAAGTGGCAGAAGTATATTATTCCGAGAACAATCAGTCCAAGTCCAAGAAAATATGTCTTACATCATGTTAGGTAGCCACTACCTGTGCTTTGTGTAATGCTTTACTCTGACCACATTGTGCTATCGTAACACGAAGAAGAGTCACCGCCAGAAAGAATTCCGTTTCGACTTATTTTTTATACTTTATAGATCTTTAAGCTCAAGCATGTACAACGTAATAATAAATAAGGACTAATTATTAACTGTGGGCTCCAAACTAGGCAACACCTGTATCTTGATGGCCCAAGAAGATGAGTGAACCGTGCAACTCACTTCTTGATTCCATTCTCATTAGAATAAGCGCAAGGAACTTTGCAGTGAACTTACACCAACCACTACCCTGCTTTGCCAGAGCGATGTAGCACGCAAACACGGTAGCAGATTTCCGAAATTAAACCTATTTATCAAGCCAAGCATAAACAATGCAATAGTAGGTAATACAAATGTATTCCTAAATAAATTTGATATTCAGCCAAAATAACAATTGCTTCTCAATTCCATTGTAGGTTTTTTAGGGTTATAAGCTTATGTTGGACCGCTGTCTCACCTGATGTTAAGGGACAATCCTGTCTCCGGTCAATTTTATACATATTAAGTACCAGGTACAGTTAAATAGTGAAACTCCATTATTTTGTTTTTATATTGATTTACTTAAACAAAATTAGATAAATTAAATAATGAGGTCAGAATGCACTTACTTAACAAAAACAAATTTAAGAGGTACTCAGTCAATTGTACCTAAGTATAGCATTAAATCAATCATTCAATGAAATTATTTCTTCTCAAATAAAATAAGGAAATTCTGATTGTTCTATGGAGAAGTAATTCTCCATAGAACAATCAGAGCATTTTAAAATAAGAACAGCATATTAATCAAACTATTACTCAGAATCTTCATAATCTGATAATACCATGACTTTGGAATGTTTCAATTTAGGCATAACATTTCCAACAGATTTTCGTTTCATAGACTTTTTATCAGTACTTTTTTCATCCTGGTCAATTTCTTTTGGAGCTGGTGTTTCTAACGGAAATGATGAAAAACGTCTCACTGTCATTTTCATTGTAAACTCAGGATCAATAATCATATCCTTGTTCACACCTTTTTTTATATAGCTTATAGTTGAGTAAGCAGTGAAATGAAAATCTTCTACGAGGTAATACTCCACCAACAAGAATGCAATCACATCTTCTGCAATACTTCTTGGGAAATTAGGTTCCTTTTCTTTGTGTCGCAAGTTAACTGGACCTTTTAGATACCAAGCATCAAGTAGTTTCTGTGCTGTTAGCTTAACATCTTGTTTTTCAGCATTCTCAATAATGCTATATAGAGTCTTGACTTGGGACTCTATGGAAATGTCTTTTCTGTTGTTCACAGACAGGCAGCATACATCACACATTTTATTACAATCTGATTCTCCCCAGTCTTCATCGAAGTGCTCTGCTATCAGTTGCCTCCTACAATATGTCCCGTTGAGGCAATACTTCACCATGCCATATAAATGATCTAAACATCCAACTGAGGAAAATACCATTGAACTCACTTTAAAGATATCTTGCATTCTGTACAATGTGACACATTCTGCTCTGAGGCCATCTCTCCCTGCCCTACCACTTTCTTGATAGTAGTTTTCCATGGATTTGCTAATTGTGTGATGAATAACAAATCTCACATCTGGTTTATCAATACCCATTCCAAATGCAATTGTAGCCACTATTGCTTGGTAATGTTTATCATGCCATTTCAAATGAACTTTAGTCCGATTTTCTGAGTCTACATTAGCATGGTAACATCCGACTTTAAGGCCTCTTCTACGTAAACCTTGTGATATCTCTTCAGCATCTTTAATACTGTTTGCATAGATTATTCCACTTTCATTCTTATATCTATGTTTCAAGAGTTTTTCTAAAATGGACAGACAGTCATCCTGAGAGGTAGGTTTTTCTATTACTGTATAAAACAGATTGGGTCTATTGAATGTTGATTTAATAATTAAACATCCAGGTATATTGAGTATTTTTTGAACATCATTTAAAACTCTGGCTGTGGCAGTAGCTGTTAATCCTAATATAGGGACTTTTGGGAACATATTAGACAGTATCCCTCAGGTCTAAAGTCATGCCCCCATTGTGAGCAACAATGAACTTCATCTATTGCAATCCTTTGTAATCTCCCATCAGCATAACATTTTTGCAAATTAGACATAAATCTTTTACTCTTTGCAAATCTTTCTGGGGTCACATATAAAAGTTTAATATCAGAACTTTTGTCCTTTAGTATATTTAATGCTGCATTTGTTTCTTCTTTAGGGCTGGTGCTTGTCATGTGTTTTGCTGCTATATTCTTCTTGGCTAATGACCGGACTTGATCCTCCATTAGTGAAATTAAAGGAGAAACAACCACTGTGATACCTGGTTCTACTAAAGCTGGTAGTTGATAGCACAGACTCTTACCAGCTCCTGTTGGCATCACAACTATTGAGTGTTGTTTAGATAGTGTTGAATTTATTGCACTCAGTTGTTTTGGTCTAAATTCTTCTATTTGAAATGTATCTTTCCGAATTCTCTCAATATCTTCTGACCAAGTACTTTTAATTGCTGACCAATCTATTGCAGCCAGACTGTCTGACTTCACTTTGTTTAAAGAATTTTTTATGGTATTCTTTTTTTCGTTCAACTCACGTTGCCTACTTTTTAGTTTTGCTAATTCAATTTCGAGAGCGTGTAATTCCTTATCTACGTCTTTTAATTCTTGCTCTAATTTAGCTGTCGCTGCCGCCGATGACATTTTTACACAATAACCGGATGAATATCTTCCTAAATCTAGTCCTCTTCTTCCTAAACATTATTTAACAAATTTTCATTGATTATTAAAATAAATTTGATTTGATTTAAATAATCAGCAGTACACTCGGCTCCAAAATATGTTTAGTCACAAACCTAGTACTGTATTATTTTGAGGAAATAATTAAAGTACTGTTATTGGGAAACGTTACTTGCCAACCGTGATAATGCCCGGCCTGAGAATTACCGGCCAGATAATTCACAGCCATGTACATGAGCTATCAGGACGCGTATTACTAGGGTGGTACAAATTCTACCGGGCGATAATGCGGAGCCAGTGATTTAACGACCCTGTATTTACCGGCCTGATAATTGAAAGCCACTTACATAAAGTCTACTCCACAATGAATTTCCTCGATGCTCACACCATAGGATATATGGTCCACGTCTCCTTCGTCCAGATCACATTAACAAAGGGAGTTATCCCTGATCCTCAGTTTGGCTAGGAAAACAGGGGTGCAAGAATGATTGAGTCAAAGCCTGCAAATAGTTGGGATAGTTTGTTTTTTAGCTTTCTGGAACTTCGAGAACCCAGGTTTTTCAGGTATTAAGGGTTGTATGTCAGCATAAAATTTACCTTTTAAAGTTCTAGATATTTGCCAATTTTTGCACCATGTTTCAGAAAGTATAAATTTTGATGTGATACAGACATCATGAGAATACATTTGATTGTGGTCAGAGGAACCCGTTTGAAGAGCATTTATGGCACATGAATCAGCACATTCATTTCAAATTATACCTGAGTGACCAGGTATCCAAGCTATTACATACTTCATCTCTACACAAGTAACAATTCTGATTCAACAGTGACAGCTAATGCGTCACTTTTCCCCATAACGTTGTTTATTCGTTATAGGTCAGCCAGCCACAGTCCACACAGAAAAGGACTTTTATCCTTTTATATCTCATGAACAATGACACACTCATTTGAAATCTACGTGATTTGTTAGTTCTGGTTCTATCATCCTTCCTCTAGTTGTAGGTATAAAACAATTCATCCGGATAATGGGTGACATTTGAAAATACCTATTGATTTCCACTTGTTACTTAGCAGATCGCATTATATTCCACGGTTAGAGTTCTAGCGTAGCATAATATTCTTATCACATAGAGCAGTTAAAGCATTCAGATATGGGCTAATCATATACACAATGAAATTTCACAATGAATGAAGTAAACAAAAACAAAGACATACACCATGTTTTTTTGCCAGATTATCAGCATTGAGCTAGGCTAGGATTTTGACTAATGCATGATGAGCAGAACCTTACAAAATATATCCATCAACAGAATCGATTTAAGATCATTGTAGACCAATAAGCGTAGGTAACGGATATCAGCCAATAGGAGGTGGTCGCGCATTATCTGGGTGGCTTTTATCGGCCACACATTATTGGGTTGGGAAATACATGCCGAAACAAATCGCTACCGGCGTGGAATACGCAGCCAAGGACTGCGCAACCCGTGAAATACCGACCTGATAACAGACGTACATGGTCATGAATTATCTGGGTGGTACCTATTTATCAGGGCGCCAATTCCATGGCCGGCAATTATACATAGGTACTCCTGTTATTTTATCTTAGGCTGCGTTTCAATTTGGTTTTCTCACAGTGCACACGTTCGTACGTAAGGATTTAGCTGTTCCGAGATGAATTTAGTACTGACAGTGCTGACGCTCGTAAGCAAATCGGAACGGCTTTTTGTATATGAATGCGCGCGAATTCTTTAAATGTCAGTTCCCATTAAATTAATATCAAAACATTCACTTATCTGAGTCAGATGCTTGACTCTCAGTGCAGTTACTTATCTATGTGTTTGACAGCACTCACAATGCTCTCTACGTCGTACTCGTGAGCGTTCTAAGCGCAGAATGATGACGTCATGGATGACATGATATAAATTTTGTGTGCAGCTGTCAGCGCATTTTACATTTATGTTTTTGGTGGAATATCATTACTTTTTGAAAAGAAAACTAGGCAGGTATTGAGATTTAACGAATAAGCATACTTTGGTTCGTTCACATTTTAAGTCGTTCAGCGCTTGTGAGCCGCGCGGGCATCGGGCGCGCGCGCCACTATGTACTTGGAGACCCTAACCAATAATCCGTGTACACTCATAAACAAAGCCTCGTTTGCACGATCCAGTGCAATCAACTAATCTTGGGACACAGACATAGGCTGCGTTCCAATTTGGGCTCACAGTGCACACGTTCGTACGTAAGGATTTGGCAGTTCAGAGATGAATTTAGTACTGACAGTGCTGACGCTCGTAAGCAAATCGGAACGGCTTTTTGTGTGTAAATGCGCGCGAGTTCTTTAAATGTCAGTTCCCATTAAATTATTCTCTTCCGTACTTCATGGGCACTAAATGAGTTTTTTTTTCTGATATATAAAATTACGTTTTTAATTTTTTGTGGACGAACTACCAATTTTTCGACTGATTCTCATAATGAGTCAGATGTTTGACTCTCAGTGCATAGTAATTTATATATGTGTTTTACAGCGCTCACACTGCTCTACGTCGTACTAGTGAGCGTTCTAAGCACAGGATGATGGCGTCATATACATTTTGTGTGCAGCTGTCAGTGCATTTTGGAATGACTTTATGCACGCTCTCTGTGCTCAAAGCGCTCAGAGCTCAATTTAAAACACACCCATAGACATAGTCTTAGAGGATTACGACATGTTCCCAAATCTCAACCTCAATTTAGAAAAATATTTTGAGGTTATATGCATTGATTTTATATTTTGTGACTGCTCCGGCGCTGCGGGAAGTGCAGCCCTTGCCCGCCGTAACAAAACGCAGACATCAAGTGAGCCGTAGCGGCGGCGTAGGGCGGCCGGCTACTCCTAGGTAGACGTAATGGTTAAGAACTTGGAGAATCGAGTTCTCAATTGAAACCTTAGGCGGGCGCAACATGGGCCATTAGACATAATTTTCGTCTTGTCCATGTTCATTTTAAGGCCCATCCTTTAGGAAACTCGATTGAGCATCATGCTGAGGTCTTCCATCGATTCTGCCATGACCACAATATCATTGGCAAACCGAAGATGAGTGATGAACCTACTCATTGTGGATGTTAATGCCGAAGCCTTGCCATTCCAAGAATTTGAAGGCATCTTCCAAAGCGGCAGTAAACAGTCGGAGAGTTAACGTCTCCCTGTCTCACGCCTCTTTGCAATGGAATCGCGTTCGAAAATTCCTCTTGTACTCGGACCGATATGGTGGCGTTAGTGGACAAACAGTTCAATACGGCACCGCCGGAGAGACTAGCACCGCCCGTCTCGATCGAATCAAAGGTTTTCTCATAGTCCACACACGCTAAACATAAGGGCAAGTTATACTCTTCGGTCTTCTGTATAACTTGCGGAATAGTGTGGGTGTGATCCGGTGCTGTAGTCTTTTCGGAAACCGGCTAGTTCGGGAGGCTGGAAGTAATCAAACCTCAAACGTTCGAGACGACTCGCGATGAATAATGAAAACAGCTTGTAAACATGGCCCAGAATCGAAATTGGTCTGAAGTTTTTCAGCAAGGTATCTTAAAGAACAACACCACTACGCTTCTGTTTATAAGTATTAATAAAATGAGTAAACGTATCTATTTTGTACAACCATGCATTTATACATAGGTAAGTTTCAATTCCCATCAAGTCAGTACCTATACTAAAAATGCTTTCTGATAAATAAAAATATCCTAAGTACATTATTGTATTTTTGTCGTAAACTTTGTGTTACCTAAGTATATATAAAGGAGAATGTACACGATACGTACTGTTGTAAAAACAACAGCGTGCCTTTAACATCATCGAAATTAAGAGAATGGCGTATGTACAGATGCATACGTGTCTACTATAGTTTAATTTGTTGTCATAAATGAATAATGTATCAAAATCAATGGTATTATTAAAAAAGCAACAGTAACTAAAAACTGGACTAGATACAATTAGGGACTAGATACCAATAAAACGCGACCCATTTTCACAATTTTTATGCCCCCCCCCCCTTAAAATAATGTACTATCGACAAAAAGAAAAAAAAATCATATGCGCACATTCTTATGTCTTGTGTGTTGGAAGTGACTCAAAAAATATGGGGCTGTGAGTGTGAATGCGTTTGTTATCTGTTGATTATTGAATTTCCCAAAAATGCACGAGATCTCCCTAGACGATATTGACTACGTGATGAAAACCTCAATCCTCCCACCGGCCTTCTGACCAAGCGTGGTATTTTGAAGACGCCCCTCCCCCCTCTAAACGGTTCACGTAGTATGGGTACGGTCCCTTACGGTGAAATACACACACACAGTTGTTAGTTTTACACAAGCTATTTGTACATTTTGTAAAAGCACAAGAGGAATAAGAGATTAGCGAGAGCAATTTTCTTTTGTTTTATTTTAATGTCAATTATTTCTAACATCCTACGGTCATTTAGAATAAATCAATTTGTACATCGTAGTAAATATACTTATGAAAAAATATACTAGATATACCAACTAGAATACTAGGTAAACAATTTTGTGTGGCTAAAACCAGTATGTATACTCGGATGATAATTATTAAGTAATAATAATAATAATCAATAATTCAGTGATTCGTACGCTTCTGAAGCGCCACAAGGAAATAATCTTATTCCAGAAAGGTGTTTAATTTCAGTATGACTATATACCTGTATACCTGAAGGGTAAAATTAGAAATCAACCAAACAAAATATCCTGTCTATATTTAATAAAAGAAGCTTGCTAGTAAAACATACTAGGTAGTTGAATGTTATGTTTTATACTAAAAACCTCACATTTCATTTATTCTATAGACAGATATGATTTGGTGCACCGTTTTACAAAAAATCGCAAGCAAAATACAATTAGTCTTCATTTACTCGTGCATCTAATATGTACATAACAATCTCGTGTCACAGTTGATGTTATCGAACTCTTCCGCAATGGCTTGCTTGATTTTAATGAACATTTATTTGTATATTCGTTAGGCCTGAGAATGGGTCGTAAAGTATGTTTGCCCCTCCTTCCCCCGGGCCCCAAATTTTCTTTACAATTTTAGTATTTTCGTATGATCGATTTACCAAATAATTTGAAGTAATTTAAATGAAGTGTCGTGTCACTTTGACATTTCAATAATTTTTATTACAGAAACGTTTGCCAGATCAGCTAAATTATTATGAATTATACCATTCATAATAATTTAGATCCAAAGATATAAAAAGTGAGAAATATGGTTAACAATACAGTCATCTTCTAAATTTAAAAATAAATATCTATTCATAACAGCATGTACATACATTGCAGTATACAATGCTCTGCTCCAAGTTTTAACGTATTTTTTTCTTTATTATTGCAGTGATTCGCAATTTTTTTTATTATTTCATTCGCTGTGGTGTAAAGATTGAATACTTGATATTTTCTACTAGATTTCTTCACATAGCATAAATAAACACTAAAAATACGTACATACATAGGTAAATACAATCTATAAAATCGTTTATGTATGTTTACTTGTGATTAAGGTGCAACGTTTTACAAATTAAACCGTTTTATTAATCCTGAGCTTTCTACAAGTTTTGAACTACACATTAATTAGCATGGTTCTCATTTAGGATAATTAATCGAAAAATCAATATATGACATAGTTAATGATTGGGCTTTAAACCATTTTCAGCCGAATATTTAGACAACTTGCAACATGTTAATTATATTCAGCTAAAAAATGTTATTTCCCATATATGACAACAGTTGTAACTTAAGGAAGTTAGAGCTATTTTATATGTATCATGCTATTTTCTGTAAAAATAAAAGTCGATAAAAGTGGTCGGAAACATAAAATCGGTTCATACAAGACAGAATTCTGAGGCAACAATCATAAAAACAATGTAACGGAATTGTTGCAGTTTGATTAAAATATAACACTGATATTGTAGCTTCATTGTTTACAAATTCTAAGAACAGATTTTAAAATGGCTTGGCTATATTATATTCTTGACATTCACTTTTTAGTTTATCAAACTTTATGCACAGATAATGTTCATCAATGTAAATAAACATGTCCATTAGCGGTGTTTTCTAGTTCAGCATTTTGTATCTCAGAAATATGTTCTCTTTATTTGTTTATCAGCATTATCATCGTCATCATTACAGCCATAGGACATCTACAGCTGGACATATGCCTCTCCGATTGATCGAACCGTTTGGAAGCAGGCGCATCCAGCCTCATCATGGTCATGGTAGCCCCCCCCCCTAATCAAAACTCTTCTATAGCTATTCGAAACGATTCGGATAAGTAAATCCCATATTCCAGATGTTCTATAGACCTATTTCAAACATTTGTTAATGGTAGCAGTATATATTAGAATATTTCATTACATCTATGAATAAATTTAATATATAAAATATGACACTAAACTGTATGAACAATATCAAATCGAATCGGTCAGTGGTCGATAATTTCAATATCAAAAATAAAATAAATAAAAATCTGTAAAAATTAAAATATGTCGAAAAAGATTGGAATATCTTTGGGGTACTATCTTTTGTATTTTTCAGTCCGCTACTAAGTCACAAAATAAAATTATTGGCGCTACTATCTCTTAGGAATGACACCTTATTTAGAGGCCTCATATATTCATATATATTGCCTGCTAACATTACAATGCCGTTTATAAATTTAAATTAAAACAGTGTGCAAAATATACATTGACATGGAGTATAAATTTAAAATTAGGTTTAATGTATAATACAACAATATTTAGTATACGTCAGAACCAGAAATAAATACACTACAGTTTTACATTCTTTTCCATTTCCATTTTAACTTTAGATTTTCGCACATTTCACAAGTAATTTTATATTTAAACACAGATATATACATACATGCACACAATACATTTTTATTTCAATGAAAATAATCGATGTCACTTGAATCGGAAGTCACGTTTAAAATGATTCATTCATTTATTCAGTTTCAATTGGAAAGTTCTTGTGGAGGAGTTACACATTGAGTAATAGAGTAAAATAGAGTTGAAGTGTATAAATCAGGTAACAGAGTAACTCACATTGAGTAACAGAGTAAACTCAATGTGTGTTTACTGAGTTACACCGTTACACTACTTGACAAATATAAATATACTTAGACGATAGATGATCGTAAATTTAAAAAAAAATGTGTCGCTTATTTTTGTACTAGACAAGTGCTTGACTCTTTTCTCCTTCAAGGGATACAACATTCACGGAGGAGTATTTTTCTTGAAAATATATTGTAGGTTTTCTCTGACTCACTGCAGGTAAGTTCGAACTGGAACTGAATTAAAATCCGTCTAGAAAATGATAAAGACGAGCTTTGAAACCACTTTCGAAACACTTTTGAAACGCTTAAAGGAAAACTTTCGATATCTAAGCATATTCATGAGCTGTGGTTATATTGTACTATGTAGGTACAGTAAAAAATGTATATTCGTTGTCCATAATTACTATATACTTATTACTAAAAAATGTATAAAAAGATAAGTACATTTAAACGTTTTATATTAATTCATCTACTTAAAAAGCGCACGCCAATTTGGATATTACTAAAATGCTAAATCGCAAAAGCCTATGCGTATCTATAATAAAATACAATAAAAATACATTTTTTTTAATGCATCAATTTTAAAGTAAACACAAGGTCACAAGGTGTAAAACCTATCACGATGGAACATGAATGTAAGATACAAACTTTAAATTTTACTAAAAATAAACTATGTACACAATGGTTGAAAGTTTCGTAAGTATTCGACATTATTTAGATTTAACTGCGGCTTAACTTACGTATATTAGTCGAGCGGACTGGAGTGCATGCGCGGACGCAGCCGAGAGCGCGTTCTCTCTATGAAAGAGTGACTCGGAAGGTCACGAAACCGGTCGGGATACCCACTCGACTAATATACGTATGTTAAGCCGTATTTAAATCTAAATAATCTAAATTATGTATAAACATACAACTCGAAAAAAATTAATTAAAAATGTATAAAACACGGGAATTACTCACGTAATAAGTCAGAGGATTCCGACTATAGTTTCAACCACATTCGGTGGTCATTTTCAAGGCGAATACGGGGCGCTCACGGATGCAGTCGCGGTTCGCCTACCGTGAGTAATTCCCGTGTTTTATTCATTCATAATGTGTCAAAAACACGTCAGTTTTAATTTTTTTAAAAATTAAAACTTGTGAGCTGAAGGAATACAAAAATCTACCCTAATGACATATTATTCCGAAAGTATTCCAGGTCAGATTAATTTACTCATGCACCTATGCCTACCAAAGAAACTATGACATAAGGTACTCACATAAATAATTTAATTATCTGGTCTAATGAGTTTAGTTTCGATCTTGATCATGGCATCACCTTTTCCCTTTATCATGAGGACTTTCAGGATCGAGAATACATCGATGACTTGCTTCACCTCAGGCTTCCCTTCCTCAGCTCGCCATGTAAGTTCCATCTTGCTCATTTTTGTGCCACCTTCATGCTTCACACAATTGAACTCTCCAGGAAAATCCTGCATAAAAATAATTATATAAATAGATTAAATAAAGGTCACAATTCCGAAAATATCACAAAAAGTTTCTAAATACTACTACAATAATAAAAAACATAATGATACTTATACTATAGTAATATTATTACAGAGTAATGTCACAATTTATTTGTGACAAACACGCAGGCCAGTATTTTTAACCTAAAGTTAGGTAACACATTGTTAAAATTCTGATAAATATGTTTTTGATCTGAAGTCTGACAAACATTCTAGATCTAGTTGGTACTTCAGGTCCTGGAATAACACATAGGCTACTTTTCATCATCATCATCAATCATCACCACGCGAGTAAAACCGCGAGGCGCAGCTAGATTTGGATGAAATTTGGAATGTAGATACTTCAGGTCCTGGAATAACACATAGGCTACTTTTCATCATCATCATCATCATCATCAATCATCACCACGCGGGTAAAACCGCGAGACGCAGCTAGATTTGGATGAAATTTGGTATGTAGATACTTCAGGTCCTGGAATAACACATAGGCTACTTTCATCATCATCGTTATCAATCATCACCACGCGGGTAAAATCGCGGGGCGCAGCTAGTTCAACAATAAGTTACCATAACTATGGAACTAAAGATCGACCCTAAGTAGTAGTACTGAAAACAAATCCTACTAATAAAAATGCGAAAGTGTGTGATGTATGTTTGTTAGTCTTTTACGCTTAAACCAGTGGATGCTTTAGGATGAAATTTGGTATGAAGATAGCTTAGACCCTGGATTAACACATAGGCCTATTTTCATCATCACCACGCGGGTATAACCGCGGGGCGCAGATATTGATTTTAATAATTCCCACTACCATTATACAGGCGAAAGTTTGTATGTGTGTATGTTTGTTACTTCACTACCTTCACGCTCAACGGCTGCAACGATTTCGATGAAATTAGGTATGGAGATAGTCTAGACCCTTGATTAACATCCCGATAATAATTGCTGTTCCCGTGGGATAAGCAAATAATTCAAAAAACCTCGTGTTACTCCTTCACGCTTAAACGGCTGTACCGATTTCGATGAAATTTAGTATGGAGATAGGTCACACCCCGAAATAACACATAGGCTACTTTTATCCCGGAAAAGTATAGTGCCCGTGGGATAATTGAGGTCGTGGGAAAACCGTAATTCACCAGAGTGAAACCGCGGGGCGCTACGAATTTTTTCATAATTTATAGAGATCCGATCAATCTTTGGCATGTATCAATATACAAATATTAATTTAAGCTGCCACTAAGAAGCACATTACGATAAATGACATTTGGAGGACAAAGGTGCTTGGATTTCTCCACCTCCGCTAAGTCACCAATGTGACATGTTGAAATGCATATGCTGTCTAAATTAACACATTGTGAAACATATTGCATAGGAATGGGCTCACGAGTGTTTCGCTCCTTTTTCTCTACAATTTTGGAACACGAGGAAGTCGTTGTGACGTGCAGGAATTCTTTTGTTTCGCGTAATTGTTGTATATATAAAATAAATGTTTGTTTGTGTGTCAAAAATTGTTTTTTAAAACAACTCAATAGAGCCACTCAACAGTACAAAGCTGCATTGTTTGATTTATCTATTCAATCTATGAACGTATTACAATGCGACATTCAAAGTCTTAAATTTGACTTTGAAAGGATGCCATTCTTTACCTACAATGCGTCTGGCTTCCATCCCTATACAAAGGTCATATGGTTCAAGAATCGAATTCATTGCTTGTTCGTATTTGCTCACTTCTACGACTCGCAACAATAGGCACTCTTGCGAGTCGACGAACTAAGCAAATACAAGACAAAAACAAAGTACTAAGCACACTTTTATATAATAATTTTCTAGGAAATCTTCGTGATTGCAGCAGAGAGAAATTAATCTTACGAACAATGATGAATAATGGAGAATTCATGAGAAAATGACTAGTTACGAGTAACGACTAATTACTTCTATTCGTAACCAGAATCATAATGGCATGATAAGCCTTAGGAACTTAGGTCATTATTTAAGAAAGATATCAACTTATCTTTCCCTTAATGATGATGACGGAATGCATCCTAATTTATATTTTAATTGTTTACTCCACAGCCAATTAATCAAAAATAGTAATAATAAACTGCCTACAAAGGATTTAAACGCCAAATTAGAGTAAAAACATTAATCTAGAGTTTTACACTTGATAATATATAGACACCCCCAAAGTAAGTGATAATAAAATGTGGTATGAGCCAGTCCAGTGTGCCCTGAGATAAAAATCTGCATCTGGGTCCTCGTCTAATAAAAATAATATATCTGGCAATCTTTATCTCACTCAAACATTAAGTATTGCTATTCAAGGTGAGGTTGCCACCTCAGAAATATGCCCTGTATTAATAGCAACTAGATAATTTTTATAAAAGTTGGTTATATCGAAATATACGATTCTAGTATATATATATACTAGAATCAAATCATGATTTTTATCAACCCTGGTTGGTTACCACACATACATTAGAATGCATTATAATGGCAAATCTAAAAGCAAAATTTGAAATTGGTGGAATTTAAGTTCATAGTAATGAATCAGCTTGCAAGATTTGACCTAAATCAATTATCAGACATGGTAAGCGAAATAAAGGCTTGTAAAAAATATAATTGCACTTACATTGTTTAAATAGATTCTTCGGTTTAACCCCATAGTCACTACAATAACATCAATGTATTTTTCTCTGACTTCAACAACAACTGCTTCAGTTACAACTGGTGAATTTATTTCAATATATTTCAACATGTAAACTTCGGAAGACATTTCACCTGCTCGTTTGGCATTATATTTTTGCTTATTGCATTGTGCTGCTACATGTCGGACTTTGTCAATGTCCCAAGTTGGTGTTTCTCTGTAATTGAGACTCGCTGACAATAACCTGCAATACAGAGATTGTAGAACTTTTATGAAAAATATATGTAAACCAAATACAAACTACAAAGGAACTTGAATAAATAAACTCTTTGATAAGATACCTGTGGACCATCACATCTGCATACCGACGTATAGGGCTTGTAAAGTGAGTATAAAGAGGAACATTTAAAGCATAATGGTGGAAATCATCATCTTCGCAGCCAGCTGCACAAAAGTATTTAGCCCTGGTCATTGGTTTAGCACACAGCATATTCAATACCATTGCTTTGCCAAAGTCACTACAGTCTGGACCTGTATATGGCAACAGTGAACGATGCAAGTTACCAGCAGATGAAAAATCCAGTTCTATTCCGAGTGGTTCTAGGGATTTGCCTAATACTCGCATCATGTATCCACTTGGGGGTGGATGACATCGCAAAAATGCTAAATTTGGATGATCTTCATATATTCGTCTTGCCACTGTCATGTTAGCTAACAGCATGAACTCTTCAATCATTTGATTACTTTCCTTAATTTCATATATAGAATATGATTCTGGCAGTCCAGTTTTTGCACTTAAGCAGAATGAGGTCTTTGGTTGGTCAATTCTGAGAGCTCCATCTTCGAACCTAAGCTTACGAAATTTTGCCGCCATGTCGCCTATTACTTTTATAGCTTTCTGTATATCTTTAAAGTTGTACCCATTGTATGTTTCAGGGAATTCAGAATCTGCATCAGGTTTGTCTTCAAGTATTGCTTGTGCATGTTCATAGGCCAACTGAGCACATGAGTTAATCACTGTTTTAGCAAACCTGTGTCTAAGTACTTGACTATCTTTGGATATTTCCCAAAACACAGAAAAGGCAAGCTTATCCACCCCAGGGAATAGAGAGCAGAGCATGCACATTTCATCAGGCAGCATGTGGTAAGCATTCTGGACTAAATAAATTGTAGTTGCTTTCTGAGCAACTTTTTCGTCCAATATAGTGTTTTCAGCCAAGTAATGAGCAACATCTGAAATGTGAACTCCCACTTCATAATTACCATTATCTAGTTCCTTACATGAAATTGCATCATCAATATCACGGCAGCTAAAAGGGTCAATACTAAAAATGCATTGATCACGGCAGTCCTCCCTTAATGCAATCTCTTCATCAGGAATAGCATAATCATGTTGAGGAAAAAGATTCTTTACATCTGGGCCAAAAGGTGTAACATCTAAATCATTTTGGGCAAGAATTGCAGTAGTTTCTGCTTCAAGGTCACCTGATTGTCCTATGGTGCTTAAGATTTTCCCTAGGGCAAATCTAGTGTCAAACCACTCAACTATATGAGCTAGAAATAATGTATCTTCATATTTTTTGGCATCTTGGTAGAAATTGTTTGGCCAACATGAGAATGGTATATTAAGTCTTGGGATTCGGTGATCTCTAGGCACAAATAAGGCTTTTTGCCTATTTTTATCTGGCATCAGTTTTAAGGTGCCGATGACAGATCGTGAATGTACTTTTTCTTTTATGAAAACTACCTTTCCTCTTTTTTGTTTTTTCCCTGTTTCCTCTTCAATGGTGTCCTTTTCATTATCACTTATAATTGCTTCAATAAGTTGAACAACTACTACATCACCTTCTAGAGCTCGATTTCGGTTCTTGATTCCATCTATGAACATATCTTGTTCCTCTCGGTCATCTGTTGAGATAAATCCCTGTTGGAATTGTTTAGGATTTATCCTCAAAACTCCTTCAAACAGAGTACCATTTTTAAGTCCTTCTTCAACTTCCTGTACTGATAAATATCTTTCAAATTTCTTGTCTTCTGAATTTGCATCTTTTTCATTTGTTTTTCCACCATTGTTTTGCTTGCGTCTTGGTGATTTTTTAGGTTGAGAGTGTTTTTCACTTTGTTGATTCAAGTTTTGCACAGGGCCAGTAACATTAAAACCATTGTTGACTTTAAATGTTTGGTTCAGTAATGGATGTTGCATCATATTTTGAAAAAACTGCATATTATTAGATTGAGGAGTCATGTTAGGTGAGCAGGGATTACTGGCAGGGCCTGGTCTCGGGTAGGCATGTATTATTGGTGTATTAGGGGCACTTAAAGCATGATGATTGTGTTGAAGCGAAATAGAATTTAGTACATTTTGTATATCAATGCCATTTTGTATGTACTGAAACTGTGGGTGGTGATATAAATTGTGTATGTACCCAGAGCTTCCCCCAGAGTACAACGCAGTGCTAGGACTGCTGCTAGCTACTTTTCCAGGGCTACTGTCACCAAGCTTGTGCGTAGATCCATTCTGTGGTGCAATAATCGGAATATTTGACGAGGGACTCATTGCTGGAGAGTTACTGTTACCTGTTGCTAAACATAACTGTTTTCGTCGCTTCTTCTTAGAATTTTTTTTCTTGGGAGTGTTACAGTTATCGTTTATGCCTTCACTAGAGCAGTTTATTTCAACATCAGCCATTAGCTCTTCTAGTTCAAGTTTTACATCGGCAATGTCATGGTTCAAGTGATTTGATTGCGTATCCGATGTACACTTTTTCTCTTTTTCTCCATTGTTGGTTATGTTCTTTGTTTGTAAATTCTGTGACGACAACGACGGAGCCAACTGTACAGTCGATGACCCACATAAAATTTCTTTGCTGTCCGCTAAAGTTTGAACTAAATCTGGCATTTCAATTACGGGTTACTTTTTTTTCTTAATAAATATCTGAATTCTTAAGTAGGAAACATTTCACTAGTACTTTCACAACAATAAATCCAAAACAAACAATTTATTTAGCAGAGACTTCATACATAGATCAGATCACACTAGTTCATAGATTTAAGATTACAATACTACGTATCATAAGGTGAAACACCTTCCTGACGTAAGACCATAGATCAGATAGAATACATACTAGTCTAAGGTACGTTTCTTTTTGCGCTTTACGCGCTTTGAGCACAGATAGCGTGCTTATAGTCATTCCGAAATGTACTGACAGCTACACACACCTATGACTGAGATGATGATGATGACGATACGATGACGATGGAGTCCTGAAATATTAATAAAAATTGTATCAGTAGTTGCAAAATTTGAGCATATAACATGTTTTTTGAACTAATAGTCCGTTCATTCGTATATCATTCATTTTATTGGTCATTTACTCCTCATCTCATCAGTCACTTTTGTGTTAGTGTGAGTACTTTAGTGTGGTTTATTTCTTGGAGTATTCGAATACAGTGCTCACAGTGAATACGCCCGGTTTAAAATTGTATTTATCGAAAGAACGTTTTATACACGCTACCAAAAATAAACTGCAAATTGTACGCTTTTGTGTGCTAATGTCATAGAAATCAGCTGATTGTAAATTATTGATAAATATAAGTATTCTGATGAAGTTTGAAATCGTAATTTATGTTTAAATCGCGAAGTTAGCAAAATACTGCGTAACTATCTATTTCCTGATCATTAAAAGTTGAAAACTTTGTTTTGATACACCACCATCAAATGTTATAATATGTCAATTGAATTTGACGTTAGCACACACGCTGCACTACCTCGTTCTCTTGAGCATCAGCGTGGTTTAAAACTCGGATTATTCACTATATTCGAATTATTCACACTACAGCTGTGGTTTAAAATTCAGAGTATTTGAATTATTCACGCTACAAGTTCGCTCAAATAATGACAATCTCCGTACATGTTTGTGGTGTGACGTCATTTGTAGCATTCTTAAAGCGTGAATACGGTGTTCAAGAAAACGAGGTAGTGCAGCGTGTGTGCTAACGTCAAATTCAATTGAGCAATCACAGTAGTATTCTATTTTCTAGTTGACCAATTGACATTCGCCATTTGATGGTGGTGTACAATTGCGTACAATTTGCGGTTTATTTTAGGTAGCGTGTATATAACGTTATCTCCGTGAGTACAATTTTAAGGCGGGCGTATGCACTCTGAGCACTGTATTCAAATACTCCGAAAAATAAACCACACTATACAAGTCTGTTCAAAATACGACAATCTCCGTACATGTTTGTGGTGTGACGTCATTTGTAGCATTTTTGTAGCGTTAATAGAAGCATAAATTCTATTCTATGAATAGAAGAATAAAATAGAGTTCAGCAGAATTTCCTTTTTTTTTCTAAGCCGGTAATATTTAACCTGGGGCATGCACAGCCCATACGCCGTAAAATGAATTCTATCTGATCCATGAAGTAAACAGTATTGACTACGTTCCGAATACATGTGTCTGTTAAAAATTGATAAGTTGCATATTTCCGTATTTCGTAAGATAGAATGAAGCTGATAACCCACAATATGCTCACATCCAAGTGTTTAAAGGGTGTTATGACTGGATATCCTCTGGCTATAAATGCAACGGACGTGAAAGTTACTGAAGTAGATTTCAATCGGGAGTTCATATCACGAATTATACCCAAATTGGACTGGGAAGTTCTTTGGAATGCTGCCCATAGTATCGGACACAGTGAAGGCCTACCGAAGACTATAGAACCAAAATATGAAGAAAATGAAGATTTTTTAAAGAAAGCTCACAGAATATTGCTAGAAGTAGAGGTAGAAGAAGGTAACCTCACTTGCCCAGAATCTGGAAGACAATTTCCTATTACGAAAGGTATCCCCAATATGTTATTGACAGAAGCTGAAGTACAATAAAATAGATTAATTTTATCACATCAATTTTATTTCTCTTCCACATTTTATAGGCACATTTTTTTTTATCAACTAGATAAAAAAATATTTTTTTATACTATAAAAAAATATTATATTATATGTGGTTATATATATTATATGTGGTGATTCGCAAAAAGTGGCTCCAAAAATATAATTTTTACATATTTTCTGAAAATTAAATAACAACTTTTGTAGAGGTCTTGTGTTATTGACCCTGATATCTATCAAGCCGTTTCAGTTTTAATTTATCTAAACTCTGCCATACAAGTTAGTAAACAAACAACAAAGAATTTAGATTTGTGTACAAAGAAATTATTTACAAAACTAGTTTTATAGGTAAAGTTGGTAATGACATTAAAAAATTTTTATACAGAGAAGGCACTGGTAACTCCCGGCCGCTACTAGAAGAAAGTAAGAGTTAGGATATATGTGTACTAGCTGTAACTGCTTGTTTCCATTTGGGTTTTTCTGGTGCCTTCATTGCTTGTTTCTCAATCTCAAGTTTCAACATTTAATGATGATTTATTAATTACATGTCAATAATAAATCATCATTAAATGTTGTTGAAAATTGAGACTTTCTCTTCCCTCATCTGCACTATCTTAATCATCTGAACCCAGTACAGCCTCTCTATCATTATCAATTACTTTGAGGAATATTTTCATTCTCTTCAATATCTAAAATTTGCTTCAGGAGTTTTATGGGTTATTGCATTAAAAACAGGCTAGGCAGAACTTACATTCAAATATTTGAAGGAAAAAATTTGGATGCTAGTAGGACTTGAACTCACGACTACAGAATACCATCCTTTAGTCAAAAAGCCTTTGTCAATGATGTCAGCAATATAGTTCTTGCGGCTTCTGTGACCATTCTGATTTCTCTCAATTTTTCCACTTTGTTGTGGTGTGTACTCTACATGTGGTTAGTTTTATGTTTTAATACCTTTTTCAAGCAAATGTACTTTTAATTTTTCAAACTCAAGTTTCACCATCTGTTCATATCTTCATCAGATTCTGTCCTACTTCTCTTTCAGCCAATACAATTAAATTTTTAATTATTTGACAAACATCTGATTTATACCCCACATTGATACATTTTTTTAGACCTCAATACTTTATTACATACATAATATATACAATTATGGTTGAATTGAAAACCCATTTGAAAGTTACCAAATGTTTAAAGTGTATGTGTGATTTTTAACTTGCTGCAGCACGTCCGAAGCTCGCGACTTTGCATTTCCAGATTTAGAGCCTTGCTCTGGTAATACAATCATTCAAGTTTTAGTGTCCCCATGCCACAAGTATTTACAATTCTGTTCAAAAGTGCTAATGTGTATATTTTAATTTGACAATTGTAAAATTAGTTATTGGACCATAATTGTCTGACAATAAATGCATTTGAATAATTACAGACATTATGTCAAGAAAACTACAATACATGCAACTGAAATATTTTATTTAAACAATAAATAATAAACATCACCCTCATTCACATTACACTATAAATTGGTAACTTTGTTTACATGATGTAATTTACACTTCATCCGCATAGGGGACAAATGCAAGGTTGCCTGCAGATCCCATTGATACCTTGCTCTTGACTGCGTTTGTGAGGGCCTGCAAAATAGAAACAAGTAAATCTACATAAGAATTATAGCATAATCCACCCACTACGTTCCCACTCTTGGGACATTAGCCTTCCTCACATAGGAGTGACGGCCATAAAGGGATATCCACAAATTACATCACACCTTAAGGGAGAGGTTGTGGGGTCAGCGAAGTGTGACACAGTGTGAAGTCACATTCATATATTATACTAATAGCGCCCTGCGGTTTCACCCGCGTGGATTACGATTTTCCCGCTACCTCAAATATCCCACGGGAACTGAACTTTTCCGAGATAAAAATAGCTTATGAGTTAATCTAGGGTCTAACCTATCTCCATACCAAATTTAATTGAAATCTGTACAGCCGTTTGAGCGTGAAGTAGTAACAGAGGTTTTTGAATTATTAGCGTATCCCACTGGAACAGCAATATCATCGAAATGGGTATAGCAGTTTGAGCATGAAGAAGTAACAAACATACAGACATTAAAGATAAAATAAATGCTGGGATTCCTAACGCAATAGCGTTAGATTTAAGGTTTGTTTTCAATTTAAAATTTAGTTGTTCTGTTAAGAAACATTTTTTTTTACCATTTGCATGCCTGGTGGTTAGTGGATGCTACTCACAGTATTAGACACAAGTTTGTTTAAGTGACTCATATTAGTGCACATGGTACAATTTGTATAATGTCATTAAGTGAAATCAATTTTTGCCAGTTAGTGAGAAACATACAAACTTTCGCCTTTATAATATTAATAGAATTAAATAGTTAAAAGTCCACATTTAGCATTCGTCGGTATACAATGATGTGACCGGAAGCGAAAAATTCTAACTTCGATATATTGTATCTAAGAAAAAAATTGTTTTAAAAAAAAATGGAACCCACTTCAACACTCAAAGGTGTGAAATAATATGTTGAAGTCGGTACCATGATAGTTCATAAGTAACTAATATCAAAATATTGTGCTCATGGTAACAATTATTATTATTATTATTTCCCACTTTTGAGTGTTGAAGTTGGTTCCTTTTTTTTAAAATTTTTTTTTTACTCATTTTAGTGACCTTTGGTACTGATGGGATCAATTGTCATTGTGGTGTAGGTATGTTCACCGATGTCTTCAACCGCTACTATAATATCGTCTAGGTATAAGCACACACTTTTCAGTTATTGGAGTGTAACTCAAAAACAGCTTGACCGATTTTGATGAAATTTAAATGGGGTCACATAGGGAGCACCCTCTTTCAAATAAAAAAAATATTATTATGCTACAGTTTCATAAACTACTATAATAATCACGAGGTTAACATGTTGAGATGGCATAAATATAAGAGAAATAACAGAGCTTTTACAAAAACATTTGTATCACGCGCAATATTATGGGTGCATGAAATCAAACACTGAGTTTAATTTTCAAAAACTTGCGTAGTATTCGAGATTTAGCTTTTCACTGAAAAGTGTGGGGATTAAATAATTCTGTAAGAGCACAAAAAAGGCAATCACAAACCTGAGAGATATCACTGCTGGACAGTTGGTCAATGTCCCTAGCCAGGTCGGTGGGCGATTTGACCTTGCCGGTGTACAGTCCCTGAGCAGCTAGGGACTCGCCCAGGGCAAATCCGTCGTCCAACTCGCTCAGGACTTGCAGTTTCAATTGGTTCTTGGCTGCATTGATTGATTCAGCGCTAAGGTTGGGGCACTTCAACAACTGGACGACGCTTTTCACGGCCTGATAAAAATATTTCCATAACAAAAAACATGAAAAATATGTTTTCTCTCGTAAAAAAAATAGAATATGGAAGCGGCTCCAGTAGACATATAATAATAGGTCCATTCTTTCGCAAGCGGCGCGCTACAGCACGCTTACGCAGCCTGCAGTTCGTTTCGACAACAAAAAATAGAGAGAAAGCCATAATCGTACTGTTGTGGAGCCGAGTCACGTGATCAGCAGCGAGGAGCAACAACGCCCGAGCCACTACACACAAACCCAACGCGTTTGTATGTTGTTGCCAAGGTTAAATATTATAACAAACTGAAAAAATACAGTTTTTTGCAGAAGTCATGTTTATATAAGTTAAAACTAAATAAAATAAAAACTAGCGGCCCGCACCGGCTTCTCACGGGAAAAGGTAGGTATTTAATAAATATTTAGAAAATTATTAACTTGCACACACTTAGCAGACTTTCCATGCTCAGTTTAGTACACGCGATCAAATCAGCTTTGAGTGCAACTTGCAAGGCATCGCTCAACACGGCGGCGGCGTTTCAGTTTTAAATTGATTATATCTTTTAAATGATATGTCCGATTTGTGACTAAGCTGGACAAATATTGAGATAGTCCATAGAAAAAGAAAAACCTTTTTCATACCATTGTATATTGTCCGATTTAGGTTGTTTTTTCATATAATCTTCACATCCTTTACTAGGCAAAATTTATTATTACGTCTTATTATTTCCCAGTTTTTTAAATCACTAAAGTTAAAAGCATCACAAAAAGATTTTTGTGCTGACACTGTGGTTATTTAAAGCCAATAATAAATACGTATTACCTATAAATCACACGATCAGCAACTGTCTATCTGTTGCATAGGGGTATGGGGGAGACGCTGAGATAGCAATACGTTTACTTAATGTATATAATGAGCCATCTAGTGGGCAGGACAGTAATACGTACGCAGGTAGCTTCGTCCTTAGGGACGGAGAGCACGACCCCGAAGAGGCCGGTGTCCGTGTAGGCCACGTTGAACCCGGCGGCCGCGAAGGGGCCGATGTTGCCGATGGCTCTTGCCAACGGCGAGTTGTCCGATCCCCACTTGGTGACGGGGCCGTTGCCTAACGCTGTAACATTGCACGTGTATGATATATTAGACAAAGCATATTTTTTCTTTAAATATACTAATCAGAATGAAGGTAATGTAGTTTTATTGTTGCTATGTAATTATTCGGTTAGAGAATAATTCGATATTTTAATCTTCAAATGAGTCAAAGTTAAGACCGGTTGCCGAAACACGGTGAATCAAGTCACAATTTTTAAAAGATAAATTTCCAGTCGCGATGCAAACGCGATACACCATCGAGACAGAAATGTGAAAGTGCCGCCTGTGAACGATACAGTTACAAGATGGATTCAGTCGAGATAACATGTTTGGTGCTGCGTTTAGGTACGTAAACGTATTCTGAAGCGTGCGCAACGCAAGCAGCGTAAAATATGTTGGATGCACCCAATTACTAAAGAAAGATTGCGTAGTGGACATTATGTCACAACGCAACGATTAAAATACTCGCGCATGTGTCTCGATACAGCCGCGCGTTTGCATCGTTTCTGTCGCACGTTGCAAACGAGGTTAACGCGCGATCGTAGCGATGCAGAAGCGCGATTACAAAACGCTCGACAGCATCGATATAAAAAGTTCGCCGTAGACGAGGGGAGGATAGGAGAGGATAAGAGCCATTACCCACAAAAGAATATAACCATACAGACCTGTCAGGATGGAATAACATCAGAAAAAGAACAAAGTGTTTATTTCATTTATGTCTCTCTGTCAGCTGTTAGTTTAATACTCAACTTTTTGACGAACTTCAAAAAAAGGAGGTTAGGTACTCAATGCGACAGTAAATATATATATTTTATGTGTGTTCGCGGATAACTTCTTCGTTTATGAACACTGAGGTACTATTACTACTAAAACTATGATAAACGTTGTCATATCTATACGTAGTAATAATACCTCAGTGTCTATGAATCGCTTTTGATGTCGCTTTTTTTTCGTGTGATAGAGTATACTGCCGTGCCCCCTTTTAAATTTCATCAAAATCGGACAAGCGGTTTTTGAGTTACACTCCAATAACTGAACAGTGCTACGCATACCTCGATATTATAGTTGAGGTTGAAGACATCATATTATTATAATATACACAGTGGGTAGCAAAGGTCACTAATAAGGGTGAAACAATAAATTTTTACCAAAAAATGAAACCGACTTCAACACTAAAAAGTGTGAAATATCCTTGACGAAGTCGGTACCCAATATTGTGATGATAGTTACTTTTGTGAACTACCATGGTACCAACTTCAACAAGGGTATTTCACACTTTTGAGTGTTGAAGTCGGTTTCATTTTTGGTAAAAAAAATAATTGTATCCTCCCAGGAGGGTATTTTGCTTTCTGTATTCACATCAAACACCTAAGTAATACCTTCTAACTCAGAAACTACTATTACGAGTATATTACGACAGGTTTTCGCCTTCACGAGCATGATTATGGATTTACATTGTAGTATATTTTATTTTGAGAAAACTTCTAGGAGCTATGTAACAGTGTGTTCGATTTATTTAGGACAGCTTTTGATTTAAATAGTTATATTAGGCCGAATGTTCACAAAATTGTAAAATATTTATTTTTGATTGACTGTAGGCAACCCGGGTGACAGCGAGCATAATGAATATAAGCATAAATGTGAAATTACCTTTAGCGGCAATAGCGAGTCCGAGTGCTTGAGGCGTTCCTGCCGGAGCGCCTTGGAGCGCCACGGCCACGTGCGCTAGCTCACCGCCCATCTCTTTCCTAAACAAAAGTCACCACAATAATTATTCAAAACATTCAACAATCATCAATCGTCAAGTCAATTGACATAGAAATTAGGGAGACGTTAAAAAAAAGAATTTGTATTATTTTCAATTATTACAAAAATGTAAAACAATAATTATTTTGTCAGTATAAAATCTTCATTCAACATAACAACATCATAGTTTGGTTAGCAGTAGTTACATATTATATAGATTGTAGATATAACAATTATGTGGTTCACTGAAACTTACTAAATTTGTTTCTTCTGGCAACATTAATTTGAGTAAAAAAGATAATTACAACCAGTACCTAAGCATAAAATGCTTTGGCATAACATTGAAATATAATAATTATAACAATAAATATATAACAAAGCTCTGCCTTCTTTCAAAGAAAATAATGAATGTGTAAAACAAACCTTAATTCACCACCAAAGTAGCAGGAAACTTCAGGCTTGGCATCACCGGAGCCAGACAATTGAAGAGTTTGTGCAATCAAGTTGGCCCTGTCCTGTAGAAAAATAAGGCTGTTGTTGAATGCTTGTAGCAACAATTCAGATGTCAATGTCTACACTACAACATATATTATGTGTTTTTAAAATTATATATAAGATATATATAAATATATATATAAGATAACACTAGTTTACACGGTTTTCGTACCCCAGCTGAAAGTAGTTATTTCATTATTCGACAAGTTATTTTACACTTTTGAGTGTTGAAGTCGGTTCCATTTTTTTTGATAATATTTTAATAATTTTTTTTCACCCTTTTCAGCGACTTTACTCACGGGATCTAATGTCATTGTGTATGTTCACCGATTTCTCCACCCGCAACTATAATGTCATCGACATATGTATAGCACTTTTCCGTTATTGAAGTGTAACTCAAAAACCGCTTTACCAAATTTAATTATATTTAAATGGGACCACACGGGAAGTGCCAGCTTTCAAAGAACGATCAAAATCGATTCACCCAGTCGAAAGTCCTGAGGTAACAAGGATTAAAAAAAACATAGGGATTGAATTGAGAAACTTCTTCTTTTTTTAAAGTCGGTTAAAAATAAACTGGCGTCACCACGTTAGGAGGTTAGCAAAAATGTGACCGCAGGAAGAAATTGTGACGTGATAAAATATTTCTGCTAACACTTAGGTTTAAGGAAGTTAAATTTTGTAAACCAGTGTAATTAATATGTCCATCTAGATGGGAGAAGCAATTCGCACTCAAAACACAGTTCACAACTAGTTTGAGAGCATATGGATTCATTTTTTTAAATCATTATCATCATCTCAGCCATAGGACGTCCACTGCTGAACATAGGCCTCCCCACCTTTTTTTAAATATAAATCTTTAATTGAAATTATTTTATCATTTAAAAGATTTTCACATTAACCTATTAGGGGTGATAAGAACTTAGCATTTTCTCTTTATTAACCGACTTCAAAAAAAGGAGAAGGTTCTCAATTCGACCCGTATGCTTTTATTTTATTTTTTGTTTGTTACCGCATAACTTCCGACTGGGTGAACCGATTTTGATCGTTCTTTTTTTACTTGAATGCTGGTGCTTCCCGTGTGGTCCCATTTAAATTTCATGAAAATCGGACAAGCGTTTTTTGAATTACACTCCAATAACTGAAAAGTGCGTGCTTATACCTAGACGATATTACAGTAGCGGGTGAAGACATCGGTGAACATACCTACACCACAATGAAAATTGATCCCACGAATAACGAAGGTCACTAAAAAGAGTAAAAAAAAATTGTATACCCTAAAATGGAACTGACTTGAGGAAAATATTTTGATACTAGTTACTTTTGAACTATCATGGTACCGATTTCAACAAGTTATTTCATACTTTTGAATGTTAAAGTCGGTCCCATTTTTTTTGCTGTATGTGTTCCAGGCAGTTTGTCATGCAGGAGCAGTACTCCATTGAATGCCTCTTCTTTGCTTGGTTTTCTATCGTATGCCTTTTCATAGCTCCATTAAATGTTTAATTTCTATAAAATATAAGAAGATGGAAGGAAGATAAGATTCATACAGTGTGATAGTTTTAAAATTGGGTCTTTGTGTGTTCTTATCAATAATTTATAGAATCTTATGTTTTATGTGGTCTGACGATTCATCTTTTTATCAAATAATAGGCAACTAACTCCCACGTTAATAGGTACCTGGTTATCACCAATAACGACGATGGAGCAGCGAGCTGGAGTCAGTGTGTTGGCAGCATAGTGTTGTAGTGATTCTGAGGAAATCTTGCCGAGTCTCTTTGGGGCAATGAAGAGTGAATTGCCGAGACCACGACGGTAGGCCGCTTTGTGCAATAAATCGATGGCGCGGACCTGTGGATAAAAAGGTAATTGACATTACAAACTACTATTAGCTTCAATAGCTACTCTACATACTTCAGGATACAATTTTGAGTCCTATTTAATACCGTAGGAAAGGATCATATAACTTTTTGGTACTTACGAGTACCTACGTTAGTTAATGAACATCTCTGCAAAAATTTACCACAAATTATTTTTTCTTCTATTATGGTAACCCTCCACAACAAGCCACCAATAAAGAAGTTGAACTTACTACAAATTAGGTGAGCCTTGTTCTAGTAATATTCTGCAAAAATTTTGAAGACAGTCTGAGTAAGATTTAGTTAGTAATTTTAGTTAGATTTACTTAATTCCTGAAATAAGATATCTATAACTATTTGAGGAATTTAATATGTATGGAAGAAACACATTGTTATACATATTTGAGAATAATGACCACTGAGTATCTTGCCGTTTCTTCTTGGTAGTGGTACTATTTTGGATCTTGGCAGAGTTGTATTTGACATTTTTAGATTTTGAGAAGTCTATAAGTGCATCCAGGATGCCTATATTGAATATCTTTGAGTTTCGAGTTAATGACTACTTTTAGTCAAATCTTTTGGTATATTGTGTGCATTTAAGATTTCTATCATGTCAGCCATAAGACGTCCACTGCTGAACATATGCCTCCCCATGGGGGGGGTATTGCCAATACTAGCCACGTTTGGCAGGCGGGTTGGCGAGCGCAGTATATTTTGTGACCCTCAGAAGGCGCTCCTGCCCATCCTACTGTTACGTGATCCCTTAGAGGACTCTTACGGCACCCACGGGAAGAGATGGGGGGGTACAATTCTAAGCCGGTACCACCACGGCTAAGATTTCTATATTATATATGAATCTCAGTTGTCTACAGTATAAGCATTAGTATATAAACTGATAATTGGATTAGTAGGCAAACAAACTTGTGATAAAAGCACGCGTTGGGTTAGATCTGGACCATAAAATTCAAACTTAGTATGTTACCTGTGGGGGAAGGCTAGCTACGTCATATTTGAGACGGGGAAGGTTGTCTTCCAGCTCCCAAGCTCTGAACTCTTGCTTGGAGATAATGTTGTTCAGCTGTTCTACTGCAGCTTGCAAGTTGTCTTGGGTGGTCTGAGGGTGTTAAAATTATGACATTCACTGATGAACTTATTCAGGTTATAAGCACAATTGCACATTATATTTTTATGGTATGTAAGAATGGCAAAGTTAAAATATAAACTCATTTAAATAAATGATTCATACATTCAAGGGATCGCATTTTGTATATATCTACCAGCTTTTGTGAGATGTTTTTTTGTTTGTTTATTCAGTATAGATCTAGGGTTTGACCACTATCTCACTTGATGGTCAGTGATGATGTGGTCGAAGATGTTATCATGCTAGACCTAGAATACTCACTGATCTATCTATATCAGCAGCTGACCCCACAGCAGTAAATCATATGACATTATGGTGCGGAAATATGAAAAATAGTTGAACTATTGATCAGACCAGAATCCTGGATCTGGATACTGAAAGTACCTAACATATGTAGAAAGTAGTACCTAAACAAAACCTATTTTAACATTAACATTTAATATGGTACATTAGCAATATTACAAATCTTAGTGGAGACAGCTGTGGTAATGGACTGGATGGAAACTAACTTTTAATACATATGAAAACATAGCTGCATACAATCCATATTGCACCTGTTGCCTCATGGTGTGAAGCAGTAGTTTCGGGGTAAACTATAGTGATGTTATCCATTGAACGGGACTTGCATCTTCAGCCCCAGTAGTGGGCTCGAGACAATAAAACACACAAAACCTTGTTAACGTTCAATCCTCTTCATAATTGTGTAAAATAGTCATTGGGTAGTGATCAACTGATTATTCACCCTTTGCGCAAGCCGCTGCTTACCTCAAGAGTGTAGTAAATAAACTCCCGATCGCCAGATGCACTAACAGTGGCACCGATCTGCGCAAGCTTGCGTGCGATGATGAAGGTGCTGGCTGACTGTGTGGTGAGGCCCGCAGCTGAACGAAGCACATGGGAGATACCCAGTTCAGTCTGAGGCTCATAGCGGGAACCAGCCCTGATTATGATAAATTATTCACATTATATTACAAAAATGTACTCAAAAAACAGAAAAATCTTCTAAACCATAATGAATGTGAAAAGAGGTTCTCTAAAAATAAAGTCACACCTTATGGAGGAGGGAGGGGGTCAGCAAAGTGTTGACGATGGATATAACTCAACCAATAAATGTAACTAAGATTTCAACGAAAATATTTAATAATCACAAAAAATCATTTTTTATTATAAATATCATATTAACTTCAAGTTTTAACCTGACTCAAATGGGTTAAATAAACATTAATGCATTGGAATTGAAACTTTAATTTGTTACAAATAAGTAATGTTTTCATGTTGATATAATACGACCGGACTAATGTTTAGCAGTGTTAGCAGCACTCAGAGCTAACCATGTATTAAGTTTATTTTGACTTCATTCTATTGTATACTCTATCATCCTCCCTATAATATACTTATACACAGTAGTCATAGTAGTAGTTTGTGAAATGTACTAACAATCAATCAATCATTATGTGATAGTGATAGTGCCAAAATGAGTATTGGCTTCTGATAATCAGATATGCCACTTGGTTCTTTCTTGAGCCATATCTTGTTAGTTATTGGCTTGGAGTTGGAGGCAGAGATTATTTTCAACTTCATTGCTCCAGTGATAACTGGGACGTCCAACAGGTCATCAACCTATGGTTCAACCCAAATATGTTCATTTCAGTTGATCTAAATGGATGAGACTGACCACCAATAACATTGGGTTTGTTAACCATTTCTCCAATGTCAAGTAATAACATTCACATTAATATTAAGCACTATTTCAGGTGAAATATGTCAATTTTAAAATTCTATTCATAGTCAATATGAGATACACCATTAGTAGAGTTCAGAAGCACTTTTTTTATTCACAACAAAATCTTTTTTTTTTTTTTTTTTTTTGTTAATTCCTTATCTGCTATCAGTCAGACTTTCAGCACATTGGTTGAGAGGTCTATGTCATGTAAAGTGTGCCCTCCACTGAGGGCATCTCCTTGTATTATGTCTCTATCCGTTTTAGAGTCCTGATTCAGTCAGTAGTGAAGACTTTCTTTCTCTTGAGCCTAGGCTCATATGTGTTGGTTGTTAGCTGATTAGCCAGGTTGTTGGGATGTTTAACTATATGATGCCGGTAGCTTTTACAGACTTTAGTGATTTCTTCGTTGACTGTGCTCATTTCCAAATTGTTGTGAATTTCTCTGTTAGTGGTGTACCATGAGACTCCGCTAATGGTTCTCAGTATAGTGTTTTGCATTCTTTGTAGAATAGAGATGTTAGATTTAGAAGCGGTTCCCCACAGTTGTATTTCATACAACCATATTGGCTTGAGAATGGTTTTATATATAAGTAGTTTATTGTCAGTTGACAGTTTGCTGTTGCGTCCCAATAGCCAAGAGTACCCGCTATATCTTATTTTTAGTTCCTCTCTTTTGGTGGTAATATGATCTTTCCAGGTTAAACGACGGTCAAGATGAATTCCGAGGTATTTCACTCTGTCTTTATGCGGTAACATCACACCTTCGAGTCTAACGGGTGGGCAATTTCCTTTTCGTAGGGTAAAGGTTACATGGACTGATTTGGACACACTCGCCTTTATTCTCCATTTTCTCAGCCAGGCTGTAGTTTTATCTAGGCCTTTTTGTAATACTACAGAGGCATCTTCGGGGCTGATACTATTAGCGAGAATAGCAGTATCATCAGCGAATGTGGCTGTAGTAACATTTTCTACCTGAGGAAGGTCTGCTGTATAGATAGTGTAGAGTACAGGACCCAGGACTGATCCTTGTGGAACACCAGCATTGATTTCGTAAAATTGTGATGTTGCTTTCATTTCCCTTACTTGAAATAGTCTTTCAGATAAATAGGACTGTAATAAGAGATAGTAGTTATGTGGCAGGTATGTTTTAATCTTATACAGTAGTCCCTTGTGCCAAACTTTATCAAATGCTTGTTGTATATCGAGGAAAGCCGAAGAACAGTACTTCTTTTCTTCGAGGGCCTGCCTTATGTGTTCATATACACGATGCACTTGTTCTACAGTAGAATGCCGTTGTCTAAAACCGAATTGGTGGTCAGGGATAACTCTGTTTTCTTCAAGAATAGGGTTTAGTCTATGGAGTAAGATTTTTTCGAAAACTTTTGACATAACACACAACAAAATCTATCTACCTATATTTGCAATTGTAATTGTGATTAACTAATTGATACATAGACATAACCGATGGCAAAGAGACAGGATGGAATTAAGTAGACTTTGTTTCAAGTCCCACTTGTAGCCAAATATTTTCCTTCAATAATTGGAATGTAGGTTCCATCTAGAATGACTTTAATGCAATGAACCATAGAACGTTTGAAATTTAATTTTCTTTTTATTTGTTGTTGAACATTCTCCACTGAGCCTCTCATTTTTATTAATATTATAAAAATATTTTTTGTTTGTTTGCATTGCATAGGCTTCGAAACTACCAAACCAATTGGAAAAATTATCTCGCTGATGGGAGGCTACACTATTGTTAAGTGACTGAGACTGGGTGTTTTTTTTAACCGTACTTAGCCAGGGAGGACTGCTAGTAATTAATAGAGCTCTCACTATCACTAAAGACCTTTGTACCTAAGAGAAGTATTCAAATAAACTAATTAATGTTAGGATGTTAGTAAGCACACCATATTTAATAATGCAAAGTTTGCAGTAAGTATGTATGCAAATCATGGTATGAATACATATTCAATAACAACTTTGACTTTTGTCAAGTTACATGTACAGCATGCTATGGAACACCTTTTTTTTCCAAAATTTTTGTAGTCTAATTTTTTTACTGAACTTACTTGAACGCTATAGTAACTCTAGTAACTGGAGACCCATTGTCCAAAGCAGTAACCAAAGTTTTAATTTTTTTTACTGAACTTACTTGAACGCTATAGTAACTCTAGTAACTGGAGACCCATTGTCCAAAGCAGTAACCAAAGTTTTATTGGGAAGGACAGCAGACTGAATCCTAGGTTCTGCTCTATAAGCTGGCGCCGCCTGTGCGTATCCCCGAGCCTAAAACACAAGAGTTTTGCTCTTAGATGCAAGTAAATAGAAATGCAATGGTTTACATAATCACAGGTTTGACGGGTGAGGGCAAAAATTGATTCAGGCAGGTTTACAATGAATTATGTTGACTGTTCTGAAATTTACTATGTATTTACCGCAACTTGGCGAATTAAAGGGCTAGCAAAGGCTTTAGATGCCATTATTGTTAACTTTTCGGAAAAAAAGCGAATTTCCTCGGTCGTAATTTAGCACCAAAGAGATTACAAATTACAATACTACGTTCAGCACGTCGCCGCAGAGAAGAGTCGCAATAATCGTAAAGCATAGATCACATAGAATACATACTGTGCAAGGAATTTTTATACTATGTAACTGGAAGGACCACTGGGCTGCGTTCAGGAGCTTCGTCGACCAAATATTGATCGACCAATATTTGATCGATGTCTCACGAACGGCTACTTCATAGCATGTTGCAGAAGAAGGAGAAGAAGTCACTTACATTGTTCATGGATCACATGATAGTTACTACTGCATATGCCACACAACAACATTTGACAGCTGACCAAGATGTGATAGATTCTAGAGGTAGAAAGATTATGGTCTCGTCGAGCATAATTTGCCCTAACAGGTTGACGTGAACGGTCATGATCAAATATTGGGTGGAGCAAAGACCAGTCTTCTCGTGACCACGACCAATGCAACTTGGTCGAAACGTCGAGGTAAATAAATTACTATATGTTTTTCTCGCGATCAAGTCCCGTTTGATATAATAACAATGTGTTCGAATCGCGAAAGTTTAAAAATTACAGGAGCAAATAATGCTTTACTTGAGTTCGTGAACGCCGGACATCCGCTGTCAGAGCAAGATGTGGCTTAGCCGATGGAGCTGCTGAACGCACGGCTGGTACAGCAAATGAGGTCTGTGACCTTACTATCAGCTTTGTAAAAACCGTGCAAGTTCCGAGCAGTTTTAAAACCCGGCTAAAACATGCCAGAGACAACAATAACCGTTCACCTTTGAGGATATCAATGTTCAAACCGTTCACCTAGAGGAGCGTGATGCCGTGGTGATGGTATGACTTTACACTTCGCGGTTTGAGCCAGGTTTTAGAACTGCTCAGAACTTAAATGGATTTTAAAAAGCGAATAGTAAAGCCCCTGCTCGGAACTTGCATGGTTTTTACAAAGTTGATAGTACTATGCAAAAAGCCATATAAATGAACCAACCTTTGGCCGTATACTCATTACTCAAAAATGGGGTGTAATAGGGAAACAAGCCATCCTGCTTAAGTTGCATGTTGCTTGGTCGGCTGCACTACCACGCAGAAAGTAACCATGCCCAAGTGCTAATTCGGATTCCCTACAATCTCTTCGTTAGTGGCTCCCAGTAGCTGTATTGTACACAGCGGCCACACCCCGGAAACCACTTCGACCGTGGGCTAAACTAGCGAAGGGGGCTATGAGCAATTATAGCTTCTGGTTGATCCGCCATTTAGTACATAAAGTCTGCTTCGGTGAGACAGGCGATCATCGTCGATAGACACTCGCTACCGGCTGTCAAGGCGAAGCAGCAAGGCCATGTGAAATGCCTTAAAGAGCGTTTGTCAGGATCCTTTAGTGACATACGGTTATTCACTGCATCTCATCCTCTGCCAATCGTATCAGTCTTCTGACCCATTGGAATCCAGAGGTTTGGGACGAGGGAGTGGATATGCACGAGCGCAACCGCATGTCCACTATAAATATGTTCACGCGCAGATGACTCTTGCTATTCTTTTGCTCGGATTTGACTTTAAAAGTCCTGTAGCGATGGGGTGGAGACGGTAGGGTTTAGGTATCGGTGTACCGAGGTTCTAGTTGATACCCTGCATACAGGCGGCCTGTTGAGAGTGGTCGCTCTCGGAATCGATCGAGATGAGGTTCCGGGTTCGGCAGCACGACCGGTGACAGAGCAGCCCTATTTAGGATCACTCTGCTTTCCCCTGAACAGGGGAGGGGCCTAGAAAAGGTGGCCTAAAAATAGTTCATCTCATAATCTATCTAGGTGCCAAACCGCGGGCGCCTAGGCACCAAACACATCGCGGTCGATATAAAAATAATGTAACCAAACAGATCCATATTGCAACTTGGAATGTTCGAACTTTGCTAGATAACGACAATAATATATGCCCGGAAAGGAAAACTGCCCTTATTGCTAGAGAGCTGGCACGGTACAAAGTGGATATAGCTGCTGTGAGTGAGACCCATCTTAGTGATTGCGGCGAGTTGTGTGAGGATCTTGGCGGGTATACATACTATTGGAGCGGACGCCCACTAGGCGAAAAGGCGGGAAGTGGTGTTGGTTTTGCTATTCGAACGAGTGTAGCCCGAGATCTCTGTGAACTGCCCAAAAGCGTGAACGATCGCCTAATGACTCTACGACTTCCAATAGCAAAAAACAAGCACGTTCATTTTATAAGTGCTTATGCGCCAACCTTACCATCATCAGACGACGTTAAGGAAGAATTCTATCGGCAGCTACGTCTAATTCTTGAAGTGATCCCAAGACAAGATAAAATCGTATTACTGGGAGATTTTAACGCCCGGGTAGGTCAAGAACATAACACTTGGAAGGGGGTTATCGGAAAGCAAGGTGTTGGAAAATGTAATGATAATGGCTTAATGCTACTATCGTTATGTGCTGAATTTGGTCTGAGCATAACCAACACCTTCTTTCGGCTTGCTGATAAACATAAAACTTCTTGGATGCACCCACGATCAAAACATTGGCATCTTTTGGACTATGTCATAGTCCGCCGGAAAGATCTTCGTGACGTTCTTATAACGAGAGCGATGCGGGGAGCCATTGGATGGACTGATCACCGTCTCATCAGGTCCAAAATATACTTACAGATAAAATCACCACGTAGAGCTCCCCACAAAATCGCACCGAAGCTTGCCGTTTCAAATTTGATCCAGTCTGCCGATATTGGTACACAGTTGGACCAGACATTTGCCACTGTATTGATAAAAGCAGATTTTTCCACCAGTAATGATGAATGGAAGTCGCTCTCTAAGCAGCTCTACATCTCTGCCTTGAAAACGGTTGGAAAGCCACAAAAAAGACACCAGGATTGGTTTGATGCATCGGATACAGAGATTCGCAAGTTAGTTGAAATACATAGGTCTGAACTAAATAGCAAGCCTTCGCACGCAAGTGCTAACAATGACGCACTTTTAAAGTTTCGATCTAAGGTGCGCGAACTGAAGGACAAATGGTGGAGCAACAAAGCCTCTGAACTTCAGACCTACGCCAACACCCATCAGACTGGAAAATTTTTTGAAGGAATTAAATTGGTATTTGGCCCTCGTATACGAAAAAACGTGCCAATGTACTCTCGAGACAAGCAACACCGTGTCACAAATAAAGGTGATATTCTGCTGCGTTGGGCAGAGCACTTCAGGGATGTTCTGAATCCTGATGTAGAAAATTGTGACCTTATGCATATCACCTCCCTCGAGCAGCTTCCGGTCTGTGAAGAGTTGTCTAACCCGCCAGCCTTTGATGAATTTGTAGGAGCAATAAAACGTCTAAGAAATTCCAAAGCACCCGGAAGGGACCAATTACCCGCAGAGGTTTACAAGTACAGCGGAAAGAATGTTGTAAATGAGCTCTACCGTCTTATCGTAAGAGTGTGGGAAAATGAGGACATTCCACAGGACTGGAGGGACTCTGTTATTTGCAAGCTGTACAAAGGCAAAGGAGATATCTCCGATTGCAGCTCTTATCGAGGAATATCACTCCTCTCCAGTGCTGGGAAGATACTTGCACACATAATTAACACCAGACTCAGTACAGTAGCAGAAAAGTACCTTCCAGAAACTCAATGTGGTTTTAGACCTGCAAGAGGTACTATTGATGCTATATTTGTAATAAGCCAACTCCAGGAAAAAAGTTTGGAACATGACCAGCCTCTCTACATGTGCTTCATTGATTTAGAAAAGGCATTTGATAGAGTTCCACGTGAGGCCTTATGGGTTGTTCTTGCAAAAACAGGATTTCCCAAAAAAATTATCAACCTTATCCGCCAATTCCATTATGGTATGAAGGCACAGGTTCAACATGAAAATGATTTTTCTGATGAAATCCTGGTTACAAGTGGAGTGAAACAAGGGTGTATAATGGCCCCAACACTCTTTGCTATATACTTTGCAGCTGTGATGAAGGACGCACTTCGGTTATGCAGTGATGGGATCAAATTGCTAGTAAGAACTGAAAAGGGCGTTTTTGATATTTCAAGATTTAGAGCTAAATCAAAGGTGCAGGAAATCTATATTAAAGAAATTCTATACGCTGATGACGTATGCCTTCTGTCTAATAATATGTCAGATCTCCAAAACTGCGTGGACGCATTGCATGAATCATGTCAAAGGTTTGGTCTAGTTATTAGTGCTTCTAAGACCCAAATTCTGAAACAGCCACCGAGAGGCGGTTCTGCTGATAGTAGAATGCTAAAGCTAGGTGAGAAGTCATTGAAAGAAGTGGGTCTTTTTAAATATCTCGGAAGCATGATTAGACCCGATAATACACTTGCATCGGAGATTCCGTCACGCATTGCTAAAGCCGCTGCTATTTTCGGGCGTCTAAATGGTCGTGTCTGGAGGTCCCATGACCTGAAGCTGAAAACCAAGCTTGATGTATACAAGGCGCTTGTTTTATCAGTGCTTTTGTATGCATCTGAGACCTGGTGCCTTTACAAAACAGACATAAAAAAACTTGACACATTTCATCTAAGATGTCTAAGATCGATCATGAAGATAAAGTGGCAGGATCAAGTGGCTAACACTGAGGTCTTACGACGCTCGAATATACTTGGCATGGAGGCTCTGTTAATAAATCGTCAGCTTAGATGGTGCGGGCATGTACTGCGAATGGATGACTATCGTATGCCGAAAGCTGTCTTCTATTCTGTGATGGCAGATGGTAAGCGAAAGCAGGGAGGCCAGTATCTTCGCTACAAAGATGTTTTTAAAAGGAATCTCAGTATCTGTGGAATAGACTCTGGCAGTTGGGAGGAGCAGGCCACTCAGAAATCATCCTGGCGAGCTACAATTTACAAAATTACCAAAAGGTTTGAAGAAAGCCGACTCCAAAATTTGGACCACAAACGACAACTACATAAAGAAAGACCTAAGCCCACCTACAACTACACCTACAATTCTGCGGGCCAACTTTATTGTAGCGCTTGTGATAGGGTTTTTAAGTCCAAGTTTGGGATAGCGAGCCACTACAGGGCTCACGCAAGAAAGCAATGATAGCAAGGGTCGCCGTCATCGAAATCGATGAGGAGGACTATACTCAAAGATATTCTCTATCTCATGTGGCCACGCTGAGCCAGAGTCCTTTGTTTTTCTGTTTACGATTTTTATTACACCTATGGAATATACCGCATTACAGTACTGTAAACAGTACCATCATATTGGTAGCTAAACCAGTCCCGAAAAGTTGGTAAATTTCCAGAATTTTAAAGAAGATATAAAAGTAATAATAATACAAATGTTGGAGGAGAATTAAACACAATATATTAAAATAATTATATTAGGTTTTTACAGAAAAATATTTCAAAAATTATACAATATTTCGTAACTTATTAAAGTAATCGAGTAAAACTGACACTAAACTCAAGTTTTATTGAACGATAATAATTTTAGCAAAAACGATCGCATCGATTATTTCATATTTATTGTTTATTTTAAAAGAGACAAAAATGTCTCTTATATACGCAGAATAAGATGTTCAACATTTTACAATGCTCGATATTGAAAGTACTCACAGTAGCTGCGACTGGAATGGAATAAGTTCGCAAAGTAATACATTTTTTGAAAATTAATGCGAATAGGATGTCCTGGAACGTAACCCAACAATGTGGTGACTAGTCACCATCACGGGTGTTCATGGTACATTCCAGGACTTCCAAGACAAACACTAACTGTTTTGCCGAGACAGTTTAGAACAATTATATAAATAATGGATAATAATTGTATAAGCATCAAAACGTTGAAACTTTCAGGGTAAAATACTACACTTCTGTGCAACCAGCATAGCATAGCAACACTAATATAAATGTCCGTGTAACGTAATGCCGCCAAATGCGTATCATGATCTAAAATATATTTTGGGTACGTAATATTATCCTATAAAGTCTGGTTCCTTACCCTTTTACATATTAACAAATTAATAGACATATCAGTAGTGCAGTAAATATACTGAATGTTACGTTAAATAACTTATGGGCATCCGATGATAAGGTTACTGTTTTTTATTCGGTTGCTATGTTTTTATTAAAAAACTCATAATCTTGTCGTCAAGGATCCCTGAACACACTACTGGCCGCATTATACTTATTTTATTCTACCTAATTCGTGAATTATGTTTTAGGGAAGTGATGACAAGTTTGGTTGATCCTATAAGGATTGGGGAATCATACACTACAAGAACTACTGATGCTATTCGAAATAACAGACATCGCCACAGCAAAAATGCCCTAAGATCTAAACATAAATCATACAAACATATATGTAATAAACTCCTTAAGAAAAAGTTAAAAAAGTATAAATTAAGACAAGATGGAAAAGAAGACCAAGATATTATAGATGTGTCTGCCACGTTAGTGTCATCATTGTTCATCAGATCGCCCGGAAAGGTAAAGGAAAGTGCTGAGCTAGAGTTAGATGAATTAAGACCCAAAAACTATCTGTTTAGAATGGTTAGAAAGAAGCAAACAACATTGATGTCAAAAAAAAATTATAATAGTCCACAAATTATCAAAACAACATCTGAACAAAATGAAACTTCACAAATTTCCCCGTTGGCAGAGGAAAAGAAACAAATGAATGCATTTAAACTATTAATGGACTCTAGAAATAAAAGTATTGGCAGTAACTCCCCTGGCAAAGAACAATCTATTGAAGAAATAGACATGTATGAGGTTATGGAGAAAAAGAATACCAAGGCTAAAAGACTTTTATTTTTACAAAAAATGGCCGAAGAAAAGGGGTCACTAAAGAAAAAAGAATTAGAAGAGCTGCATGAAAACCACATAAAAAAGAAAATGGAGAAAAGAGCAGAAAAATTAAAAATTATGATTATGAACAAAGAGCCAAAAACAGTTCCAGAGAAAATACATAAAAATAAAATATCCCAAAAAGTGCGCAATCCCCTTGACAGTATTGATGCAGATATAAATGGGCAAGTGATTGATAAGCCAAGTCCAACATTGCAGCTAATTAGTATCTTTGGTGATACTTGTGACAGCAATAAAAGCCCTGAAATAAAAGGTATAGCAAAAGAAGATGAAGAATTTCTAAAAAAGTTGTCTCCATCACTGAGAAAAAAAGAAAGCATGTTATCCTACTTCAAGAAAGTAGATAAGGATTCAGAGAGCAATCCTGTTGATATGGAAAATAATAGTGCTGTCATCAAAGTTAAATTAGGTCAGAAGGCAAAAAAGAAAAGTAAGAATAAAAAATTGAGTCTTAACAGAGACACAGGTTCATGTCAAGATTTGGCCCATGCTGGTCTCCATACAGATACAAAAAATGATGAAGTTAGTGAAGTGCAACAAATAGTTATTCTCAATACTAGAACAAATAGTGCTTTATCAGACAAAAGTGGGGTATTGTGCATGGAACGAAGAAAACGGAAACGTGAAGTTAAAGAAAGTTCTCCTAGCAGTGATACACCTCTGAGCACTTATTTAACTTCAGCTGAAGATAAAAGACCTAAAAGAACTGTGAAGAGACCAGTCAAATACAACAACAATGGTAATATTTCTAGTTCAGATGAGGAACTTCAGATATTCACACCTAAAAAGAAAAAGCATTTCAAAGATAACAATAGCTCTAAGTCTAAAAGTGCTATTGATATAGCTAACATTGAAACTGAACAAGAAATATCTCATGAAGCCAAAAAACCTGCTGTCAATAAGCAAAAAAATTCAACCAAAGTAAAGAAGCCAGTCAACCCATCTAAGTTGGCACCTATTTTCAAAAAGTTGCGGCCTGACCTTGCAGAAATTGAGGCAAGGCAAAAATTTTTGCAAAGTGGTGTACCAGATCAATTAAAAAAGCAAATTATGAGACACAAAGAAAACAATGTCAATATAAATTCTTTCCCACAAGTGGTGCATGTTCAACAATTGCCTGTAACTTCTCAGAGACTACCTACATTTAATTTAAGTCATGAAATTTCCAAAGAAGAGAAATTTCTTACGAAATCTGAAGGCTCCATCTCTAATATGATTGATTTATCAACTTTACAAAGTGCAAATATCAAATTGAAAAACAATGTCAACATACAGACTGTTTTACAGAGTATAAAAGAAACTCACCCAAGATTTCCTGTACATCGCACATATAAATTGCTAAGAGGTAAAAAGAAAGGTGAATTCAGGGCTAACAATACAATTTCTGTAAACCTGGATAATAGTGTAGAGGTTTTAAACTGTTCTATTGATATTCAAAATGATAATCCAGATCAGCTGACATGGTGTGATAAGTATAAACCCTTATCAGGGAATGAAATCATAGGAAATTTTGAAAATATTAAGGAATTGAAAAAATGGTTAGTCACATGGACTGAAAATGTAACAAAGTCAAAAGCAAACAATTTAAATGCTTCAGATTCTTCTGATTATTATCAGTCAGAACCGGATAGCAGAGATAGTATGAAATCATATAACAACTTATTAATATTGTCTGGACCAGTGGGCTGCGGGAAAACTTCTTGTGTCTATGCAGTAGCTGCAGAACTATCTATGAAAGTAATTGAAGTAAATGCTAGTAGCAAAAGAAATGGCAAAATTATGTTACAGGATTTGCAAGAGGCTACACAATCCCATAAGGTGAACAGGGCTACTGGCAGCGCTGAAAATTCTCAGAAGGTTCAAGAAATTGTTGAAGCACCACCTCTTATCAAACCAAAAAAACGAGGAAGGCCAAAGATAGTGGTAGAGTCAAAAATGTTAATGGCAAAACACAAACTTGAAGGAACTTCCCTATCTTCTAGCCAGGAAAGTACAAGAACAGCTATGTCACTCATTCTGATTGACGATGCAGATATAATATTTGACCAAGATGATGGATTTTACTCTGCCATTGTCCAGTTAGTCCAGATTTCCAAAAGACCAGTTATATTAACAACAGGATCATTGTCATATCCTCATTTGCAGAGATTCTTGCAAAGCAGTAAAGTTTTGAATATGAAACCTTTATTGCCAAATATACTTGGCACATGGCTAGATTTGATGTGTTTAGCAGATAGTGGCACATGCTGCCCTGGCCTAGGAGGCCAGTTTTTGGACTTCTTCAGAGGAGATATAAGAAAAACCATTAACTGCTTACAATTCTATCTAGGTAACCAGGATGAACTATTGAACAACAAAGGAAGCTCTCAAATAGATACTCAAAGCAATGATGCTAAATTTAATGCAGATGATGAAAGCTTGTGCATGTCTTGGCCAGACTGTGAAATATATGATGAACAAAATACAAATGATTTTGGTTCAGATACTCATTCTGTGTGGAGAAGCATAATGAATCAAAATATATATATGCAACATATGAAAAGCTCATTAAAAATATTTGATGTATGGTGGAATTTACTAAAGATATTGGATATAGAATCAAATTTTAAATTAGAAAAACAATTGAACAATGTTGAAAATCCAAATAAGTATAAGTTATCACTTGAACCAGTAAGTACTGTTCTAGATTCAATTTCTGTATGTGATTATTTCAGTTCCATAAGACCAGAATGTGAAGGTAATGTGTCATCATACCCCTGGTACGATGCTGAAAGAAACAGTGTATCAGAATTGGAGAATTTTGAATATTATGATAGAAAATATAAGACAAATGATGAAATAATGTATGAGTTGGTGAAAAATTCCATTACATCAGCACAAGACAAGTTGGGGCTTGAAGAGAGTCTTATGCTTGATTTTCCAGGCATGTCTGCAAAAAGGTAAATAAAATTCCACCTGTTCAACACTTAATGTCCATTTTTAATAAATGTCATAATAATGTGACCATCACACATACTTATACAATTATATTTAAGAAACAGGGGTTTGTGGCTTAATGTCTGTTTTTACTGCATCATCATCGTCTCATCCATAGGAAGCCCACTACGCACAGCCTCGCCCATTGCGCCCATCTTCCCTGTGCGCGCCTGTCCGAGCCTGTCCGAAGAGTTCTATATTGTCACAACTTAAAATATTTTGATGTATTATTCATTATTTTGGTAATAATGCGTATCACATAAAAGATAGGAATATAGTATATACTGTTATGGATTTTTTTGTAGAATTATTCAGAAGAAACCATTTCACCTTACATTATAATCGTGTTATTCTTTCAGTTTTTGCACCGCACGCCAAAATACCTAGCAAATGACATTTTTTTTACAATTTATAGTTAAACTATGGCCAATTTACAGAATATATCTTTATAAACTAAAGCCAATGTGTTGTTCTAGTGTAAGTATTTATGAAATATATTATAGTTTCATTAAAATCCATATATGTAGTACTTTTTGTGTGAGGAAGTAACATACATATACAGAAACACACAAATTTTTGCATTCATAATATTACTGTGTGATTGGATACTAATATGTACCTATTTGCAAAACCAGTTCCTCCTAATGTTTTCTTGAAATTTGTAATGTTGCTAATTATTGTTATTGAAATACATTAAAACAACTCACTGCAATAATTTTAAAAAGCATTGAAAGCTGTAAAACACAATAACAAGCTATACCCCTCGGCTGCACATGCTTTCCCACAGTGACATCTGTTGTGTGTCATCATCACCATCATCATCTCAGCCATAGGAGGTCCACTGATGGACTTAAGACTCCCCCATTGATTTCCTTAAGGACAGGTTAGAAGCGGCCCGCATCCACACCTTCACACCTTGCTGTGATTAGTCAGGTTGTCCTGCTAGACGGTGGCCGTCCTTTGCTGCGCTCAGTCCGTGGTCTCCATTCAATACGTTTTCGACCCATCAGTTGTTCGAGCATGGCTCTCTCCATAGCTCGTTGTGTGACTCTGAACCTGCTCAGAAGGCCCATAGTCAGATACCACATTTCGGTTCCTTAAGTCATCACTGGTAACATACATTGTTTTAAACCGACTTCAAAAAAGGAGGAGGTTTTCAATTTGACCCGTAAGTTTTTTATTTTTTATGTTTGTTACCTCAGAACTTTCGACTAGATGAATCGATTTTCATGATTCTTTTTTATTTGAAAGCTGGTTATTCCCGTGTGGTCCCATTCAAATTTCATCAAAATCGGACAAGCGGTTTTTGAGTTAAGTTAAGAGCCTCCTCCTTTTTTTGAAGTTGGTTAAAAAATGTAGGTACTCAGTGATTGCAAGTTTCTGAGGGCACATAATAGCTGTCGCTCGCCGGTCCCGCCCGCTTTTGTTTCAGCTCAACAGGGTATCAATTCTATTAAAATTATTGAACTATCATGGTACCGACCTCAACAAGTTATTTCACAGTTTTGAGTGTTGAAGTCGGTTCCATTTTTTGGTATTTTTTTTATAATCAAGGGTGGCATGTGCTGTAATAGTTTGTAGCAAATAAATAATAATTTTATCCTGATGCAACTGAAATGGGCATATACCTTTACGTGCACCACTTGCTCTTTTCGCCGCTTACCTTGATTATACAGTATGTATTGTATTTTATTTCAGGAAACGGGATCGAATAGTCTCTCGTCATAAGAAATTGACCTCCTACCTGAGCCTACAGTCCTCACTTGACAGAAAAGCTTTAGCTCTGGACTACTGGTCATCTTGTCGCACCATATGCAGGATAGAGAGATCGAAGACTGACTCCAATTCAAAAAGGAACAATCGTTTCTGCCACTACTTGAAATCATTGAGCGTATTATGTAACAGTGATTCTTTCGATAGTTTAGCTAATAGTTTGAACCCTAGTGGACATTAGTAATTATTAATAAAGAATTTATATTATTTTTTTAGTGCGTAAGACTTATTGTGTATAAAATAACAATGAAATAATGTTGTATTGTTGCACTCGTCTTTTTCATGTTTATCATTTTGTTTAAATTAAATTCTTATTTATGTGACTTACTCTTGAAGTCTTACTCTACATTTGTTATTAAACATAAGTTTACGTTTGTCCACTGCCTCAGTGATGACGTGTCACGTCACATCATGTAGCACGCTAGCCTATTCACTCGTGACTACAGGATTGTATCTATCGGGAAAGACAGACTCGGACAATGAGTCCTATAGCAAAGCGCTTCGTAACGTATAGGTGGTGTTGCCTTACGATGATACAATGGGAAGGTGATATTTCATTCGCCATTTACTGAGTTAGAATTGGACTAGTCTTTGCAGCTCGGGTAAACGCTATTAGTCGAGCTGAGTGCTTTTGCATGGCATCGGGGCGGCACAGACAATGGAAGCGAACGAAAAGCGGCTGCGTACGAATTTTGTAGTTTGTCATGAACTCATTAGGTATACTGTGTGAAATTTATGTAACTAGGTATATATATACAAAAACATATATACAGATATGTTTTTTCTGTGTATTAAAAGGAATGTGTATCAGAGATGGTGTCTGTTACCGCATCTGTTATCGCATGACCTACGTCATGCGATATTTTAAGATGCCTTTTAGCAGGGGTTTTAACCCCTGGTTTTGTGTTGAATCATAAAATTATAATATGATGCTTAGTGCGAATAATTTAGGTAATATATTCAGGCTTTTAAAGGTACGTTTGGCCGCTGACTCACCTGATGTTGAGTGACGACACGGTCTATGGTGTAGCACGTAAACTTAGAAGGTACCTACCTATTTGGGTAACACATGCCAGGTGAAGCTCCCTTCTAGCCTTCATATTAGTTATACTTAATCAGATTATGGCGTATTGTGCCCTCTTGGGAATGTTAAAACAAACGTGCACACGAATTTTGCACTCGCGCAATGGCTCCTAAGTAATGTTACCTAAGCGAGTACAACATTTTAAGTTTGAAGTACGAAGTTCTTATCTTATTATTAATATGTTTATTAGATCTCAATTGGTTGTCAATAATTGATCGTTATAGGTTTCTTACATCTGTTTCTATAGGTATGTCCACTGTTTTTTTTAACTTTAATTTACTGTTACTTTACGTTTGTGGCTCAAAACTAGCATTTTTGTTCCCAGCATCAATGATGTTTTACTAAAGATGACGTATATTCATACTGCGCGGTGCTCAGATTTTGTTCCTTTACGACATAAACATGCTTACTGCGACTGATAATACGGTACAAATATATAAAAGGATAGCTATATGTTTAGACTTGCGCTTGAAATACGCGTTATAATGAAAATTACTACAATTGACTTAATTTTGCCGCCTCAGTTTCCGCGCGCTTGTGCGACATCTACCTCACATAAACATATAATATCATTGAATATAATAATAAAACAGACAGAACGCGGCGTAGAACCCGAACGCAAACGCGTTCGCGTTCTACGCCGCGCCTTGAACTTTCATGCCAGCAGATAGCTTTGCAAAAAAGTCTTGATACGGAACTAATTATTTTTCGTGCTGACAACATCTTTGAAATAATGATATTTAATTAATTATAAACATTTTTGATTGTTGAGCACTAAATACTCTAAACAGTTATTAAATCTGTGAAACCGTTCGAATTTCGACTAAAGAAGTAAATCATAAGGTGTGCGGACGATGTCTGGCGAAATACTAGACTAAAAGCCTTTTTTCTATTCTCAATATTTTTCTCCGAAGAACCGCACATTTCTTTAAAATTATAATTAACACTTAGTTTTGTTTAATTTATATCGTTTGGATATGGAATTACGCAAAGTAGCTCCTGCCGCCCCATGCTCCAGCCTGAGTAGGCTGCTGGTAAATCCGCCACTGTCCCACAGTCTTGACAGTTCCTCGTCGGCTTGGAGGCAAAGAATTGTCATAGTCAAAGTGCATGCCTCCCGCGAACAGGGAATCCTAGTGTGGGGGCTTAAGTGTGACAAAAAAGACGAGGAGCAATCCGCCACGGGGCGCCCCGACCTCTTCTAATCGTCTTAGGTGCCTTATTTCACCCTAGTGAACCAAACGACTAAATGGGAATCCCTTGAGGAGTAAGATAGGTACCTAAGTCACTCACACTTACCTTTACTAACACCTTACATAATCGATTTGGCGATATTTCATTTGCTAGGTTGTATATATTTTATTTTCATATCTAGGTACTTTCATTGATATCAGTCATACTTACGATTCAATGAAACCATGCCTAATGTTACTACAAGATGAGCTAGTGTGAAAACCGCGAGAAAAGCCGTAGGTACAGTAGTGTGGCAGATCTTCGAATGAAAGCAAACAACGGATAACAAAATAAAATTATATTTTTTTTTTATTAGAAGTTAAAACTATTTTTGTACCCTTTTTTATCGGCCACGCTCATGAAAATCTCTACGCTCCGAATTTGTTTCATCACGTGTAAGTATTTGAGATTACATAAGTATTTAATATAAATAATTTGAAAAATAATTTATCACTCGTGCTATTTATTCGCTTGGTTACCCGAAACTCGTGTAATATCTACTATTGATAACAACATCTAAATATAGCGTACACAATTGGTTTCCTACCTAACCTTAGATAATGTAAAAATACAACAAGATTAGTATCATATATTATGTTGCCAAAGATACGTAATGGGTTACATAAGTAGGTATATTTATTTTATTTCTATATACTCTAAAGATAATCAGGTTCCTTCGTTTTGTCAGAAAAGACACGGGTCAGAGAGAAGTGTAGGTAGGCCATAGTCCATCACGCTGGCTCATACAGGGTAGCGCATAGGGTAGTCTATAGGTCTAATAGCCAGCCCATCTTCTGAGTTTACACAGCGCGTGACATCTATACCTCATTTTGTTGGGTGGGGAAAATGCATTGACGCAACTATCGCCTACCGAGGAAAGTAGGCGGGGTATGTCGGGCTCGCTCAAGCATCACATCACTGCGGCACTGTCTGGGGGGCCCCTAACCCTGACTGCACCCAGAGCAGCTAGAATCTAATACCGACTAAAAAAAATTTTTTACCTAAAAATAGAACCGACTTCAACGCTCAAAAGTGAGAAATAACTTGTTGAAGTCGGTACCATGACAGTTTACAAAACGAACTTCTTCTCAGAATTTGGATATCCACTGCTGGATATATGCCTCCCCCATATAAGGGGGGATTTGACAATACTTCACGCTTGGGAGGCGGGATGGCGAGCGCAGTATGATTTCCGATCCTCAGAAGGCGCTGCTGCCCACCTTCTGGTATGTGCTCCCTTAGCGCACCCGCGGGTAGATGGGGGCGTACTATTCTAGGCCGGTACCACCACGGCACTATATAGTAACGAACTATCATCACAATATTGTGCTCATGGTACCAACTTCGACAAGTTATTTTTCACTTTTGAGTGTTGGAAGTCGGTTCCATTAATTCGTAAACATTTTTTTTCACCCTTTTCAGTGACGTTTACTACTCACGGGATCAATTGTCATTGTGTATGTGCATCGAAGTCTTCAACCGCAACTATAATATCGTTGAGGTAAGAGAAGCACTTTTCAGTTATTGGAGTGTAACTCAAAAACCGCTTGTCCGATTTTGATGAAATTTAATGCGACCACCACGGAAGTATACACTATCAACCGTGGTGACCGTGCTGCCGCTATAACGGAAGGAGCACTGGGTCGCGATAGCAATCACCGCGCTGCTGCCACGCCCGTTCGCCAGGGAGAGGATGTGGATAGGAGAGAAGAGGGAAAGGATCCTCTCGCGACCGCGCCTCACACAAGGTCACGGTCGCAGCACCACGGCGACCACACAGTGCAATGAACGCCAGATTTCCCACATCTAACGCTCGTGGTCCCCTGCGAAGCGGCTGGCGATGGGGCTGCTACATCTGGATGTAGCAGCCCCATCGCCAGCCGCTTCGGCCGCCATCCTCCGACAGCGGTCCCGTCAGCGCCACAGCAGTTGGCGAACCAAATCGCTCCCGCCGCAGCGTCTCTTCAGCTGCGGCGCCGTCCTACACGGCAGCGCTGCCCGCCTCAGTTACAGTGACTCACGGAACCGCAACCTATATACCGTCAAATGGACCGCTCCTCGTTGGCTTGGCGAACAAAACCTGTTGGAAGCGGTCTCGGTTACTTACTAATTTTACTTACCTACATAAATATGATACACGCGGCGCCTGACAAAGTCTTATTGCGTCTGTTTCAAAAGGAATTGATTGACCACGAGAAGGTAATCGCCAGACTTGCCTTGAGGATCATCACGACCTGCGCTTCCCCCAAAACCGTAGGCTCCATAGGAGATAAGTAAAGAAGACCTGGGCTTGGCAAAACAAGCAGCGCAAACGCCGCAAGCATAGGCATAGTAACTATTTAATGGATAAACACAGACACGCCCGTGGTCTCTATACCTTCGTAGCCAAAGTCAGCTAAACCGAGTGCCAATTCTCGTACTTATTAACCTTGAGAGCCAGTGAGCATTCTAGGTCTAGCGTGATAACATCTTCGACCACATCGTCACTGACCATCAAGTGAGATAGTGGTCAAACGCTAGTCTATACAGTATAAAAAAAATAATTAAGCAATTCATAAAGAATGAAATACTTTAATTCAAATGTAATTGCATTACTTACAATTATAGTCCGAGTAGAATAGCAAAACTGACAATTGATTGAACTATCGATGAGCAATGTGTTTAATAGAATTGATACCCTGTTGTGCTGTAACAAAAGCGGGCGGGACCGACGAGCGACAGTTATATGTGCCCTCAGAAACGTGTAGTCGCTGAGTATCTACATTTTTTAACCGACTTCAAAACAAGGAGGAGGTTCTCAATTCGACCCGTATTTTTTATGTTTGTTACCTCAGAACTTTCGACTAGGTGAATCGATTTTGAGAATTCTTTTTTTATTTGAAAGCTGATGCTTCCCATATGTATGTTCCCGTATGATCCCATTTAAATTTCATCAAAATCGGACAAGCGGTTTTTGAGTTACATTCCAATAACTGAAAAATGCTACTCATACCTCGACGGCATTATAGTTGCGGGTGAAGACATCTGTGAACATACACAATTACAATAGTTGATCCCGTATGTAGTAAAGGTCACTGAAAAGGGTGAAAAAATAAATTACCAAAAAAGGGAACCGACTCCAACACTCAAAAATAATGTGATCTAAAAATAGGTGTGAAATACCTTCTTGAATTCGGTACCATCAGCACAATATTTTTATAATGGTTACCTTTGCACTATCATGGTACCGACTTCAACAAGTTATTTCACACTTTTGAGTGTTGAAGTTGGTCCCATTTTTTGGTAATTTTATTTTCATACATTACAGATCTACGTTTGACTACGATCTCACTTGATGGCTGGTGATGTTGTGGTCGAAGCTGTACACGCTAGACCTGCTGGTGAATGACCAAAAGCCGCTAGCGGTGAGCCATCTTCATTCATTCATTCATAGCAGCAATAGGTCGTCCACTGCTGCACATATGCCTCCCCATGTAGGGGGATTTGCCAATACTCGCCACGCTTGGCAGGCGGTTGTCAGCCATCTAAGTTGAGACAATATTCTGCTGTTGATGATCTCGCAACGTGTCCTGAATGTGTTTGTGTCTTCTAATTGTAATGAAACCATAAAAAGTATTATGTCTCATTTCCATAATGTAGCCCGTACATCTAACGAAAAAAACACAAAGAATACAAATTACAGAATTATTGCACTAGATATTTAGTTATATTAGACACGTACGTTATGTAAGTACGTGCACATTATGCGATAAATATTTTTACTTAAATGTTTTTTTTCTCTGCTCGTCACATAAATATTTATATGTAAATATGTATGAATATTAAGGTATGTGATTTAAAAAATAATAATTATAATGTATAATAAAGAATAAATAAAGAAAAAATAATATAAGTATAATATTAAAAATTATAATTGTCCGTTTGTTTAGTACGACTTCTGGTTAGTACGACGATATATCACCGGTCCCTTCGCCTTCGTTATAAACGGATTCTACTGTATATAAAACGATATACCTACCTACCATGCATTGACTGACTGACTGATTAAGAAAATATCTTTAAAACTATGTAGCTACTGGGGTTACCACATACTTACATGATGATGAGATGTACTCGTAGTACCCCACAAGCTTCAAATTTAGGGTTCTTGCGGATCGATCGTAAAAATATTTTAAAGTTTGGAAATCTGTAATTTGATTGATTTAGATGGCAGGCTGGATGCAAGCCGCTCTCAACCTGTCCTTACGGCAATCAAAGTGGAAGGGCTATGTCCACCAGTGGACGTCCTATGGCTGTGATGATGATGAGATGGCAGCTAGACATTTTAAGTAGTGTGTAGAAAAAAAGATTTTAAGAACGTGGTGAACCATTAAATTTGTGAACTGAAAATCCTTTATCTCACCAATTCCATCGGCCAAATATGACCGACAGACGTCTCGATACAAATATCTTATTAATTTATCTTATTTAAGTTTCACAGAAAACATTGAAATCACTAACACAAATGATGGATTACATAATAGCATGGACCAATTACTACTAGCACTTGTAGTATATTCGTCTATGATAATAGTAGTAGTACATAGTAGGTATCACTTTTGACAGCCGATTATGATAATCATGGCCGAGGCGCCGTCAAATGTCGCGTGTTTTATATAGTACTAGCTGCGCGCCACGGTTTTACCCGCGTACATTGAAATGAAAAGTCTTCAATTCGATTTTTAAAAAACGAATATCACATTTTTGCGTTTTGATACTTTGAAAGCGTTGTACCATAAAAAGCTTAATTGCAGTAATATTAAAACTTACGCGCGCTCATTACGTATAAATGCGAAAGTTTGTGTGTATGTTTGTTACTTCTTGACGCTCAAACAGCTACACCGATTTCGATGAAATTTGGTTGGAGATAGGTTAAGCCCTGGACTAACACATAAAAATAACACTTGTTATTTTCTGCACTTCAACCTACCCCACGGTTTGGATAATTGATTAAATAATCAGTCCGACATATTTTGTGGCAGGTGTCATTTTACACTTTTGAGTGTTGAATCGTTTACATTTTATGGTAAAAATATTTTTTTCACGATTTTCAGAGACCTTTGCTACTCACGGGATCAAATGTCATTCACCCTCAATAAGGAAGTCATCCAGATAGACGTAACACTTTTCAGTTATTGGAATATAACTCAAAAACCACTCTACCGATTTTGATGAAATGGGACCAGACGGGAAGCACCACCTTTCACATAAAAAAGAATAATCAAAATCGGTTCAACCAGTCGAAAGTTCTAAGGTAACAAACATACAAAAATACAGTCGAATTGAGGACCTCATCCTTTTTTGAAATCGGTTAAAAAGTCCACTACAAATGAAGTATATTTTTGCATATGCATACATTATACTATTTCGATTAGCATGGAAGCAAGGTGCACACCAACAGTTATTCAAGTGTCAACAGTTATGAAGTTGTGATTGAGCGACATCCTCTTTTGCGATTGTATTCAATTCCATTATTCATGCTTCCATCTCCGTGACATTGGATATATTAATAACCGCAGCAAGATTCCACACGTCACGTTTCTCAAAAATAAGACTGCCATCTAATTAGTTGGTATGGGAACTTATTTTCATGGACTAATTTTTATTTATTAGACTCTTAGTAGCATTGATTCTGCCAGCCCGTAATAGCTGTCATTTATATCCTCCTTCTTAGTGGTTCTCCACTTGATGCGTCTCTACTTGATGCGTCTCCACTTGATGCGTCTCTACTTGATGCGTCTCCACTTGATGCGTCTCCACTTGATGCGTCTCCACTTGATGCGTCTCCACTTGATGCGTCTCCACTTGATGCGTCTCCACTTGATGCGTCTCCACTTGATGCGTCTCCACTTGATGCGTCTCCACTTGATGCGTCTTCACTTGATGCGTCTCCACTTGATGCGTCTCCACTTGTTGCGGTCTTCAGCGTCTCGGGTGCTTTGAACTGATTTATATCACACTGTGACTCCTATGACACTTCTTCTCTATCGTTTCACTCTTCAGAGAGCGGTCATGGTCATTATGTAGTACTATTCCATTTTGGGGCAGATGTTATTCGCCTTACAGTGTCTCGCCAACGCTCTCTATTAGACGACAGTCTACTGCATTCATGCAAAGGGTCGCGCCAACCGCAGTTTTTATTTGATCGGTCCATCGCATAGGTGATCTTCCTCTATCCTCTATCCTATGACACTAGCTAATAATTAATTGCTACTTTCAGCTGCTTTAAAGCGATGATAGCTCAGCATCGGCTGCATCAGCAGCAGCTCAGTATAAGCTACCCCGGAAAAATATAGTTCCCGTGTGATAATTGAGGTAACGGGAAAACCGTAATCCACGCGGGTGAAACCGCTGGGCGCTGCTAGTTGTACTATATATACTATGTGCTGATACGGAACACACGTTATAGCGTAAGTGCCTCACTCTTGTTTTATTTTTTTTAATAATGAATTGTAATATTTGGCACTGCTTATTATCAGAACCTTATCAAGACCCTATTAAAGTTTACATATAAACAAAATTTTCAGAACTCGTGTTCTTATTACGATTAATTACATAGTAACAAGTTATCAAGCTCTACAGAATACATCGAGATGTTATTGTATTCGCTAACAAATTCATCTTGTTATACACCGTGGGAATTATACATTCGCTCACACAATACTTACGCGAGTATGCGTCAATAAGGAAAAAATAGTTTTACTATTCCGTTATAGAGTTAATCTTCTCTATATCTTTCTACCACTCTTTTTATATTTTTTAGTCAACACTAAACACACAGTATATAGCATAGTATATTACAACGGTATATTACATTATCTGTACAGGGATGCAAAATTCCTCTAATAAGATGAGTTCATTTGTTTCTGACTAAGGATCAGGTCATCTGTCCACCTGGGCGGTGGCCGTCCTTTACTGCGCTTGCCAGTCCGTGGTCTCCATTGGAGAACCTTTCCACTTCAACGGCCATCAGTTCTTCGAGCTATTTCATCTTGCTTATCCGCTGGGCTTTGTCGGTGACTTCGGTTTAAAGATATTTATTTACATTTATTATATATGTGATATTTCACTGGCTTTAGTACATCTTCGTTGTTCTAGGTAGACGTAACGGTTACTTAATTCTAGAATCGGGTTCCCAATTGATACTGGGGGGGGGGGGGGGGCATAACCATGGGCATTTGACATAATGTTCGTCTTGTCCATGTTCATTTTAAGGACAATGCCGCTCTTTGGGAACCTCGATTGATGAGGCCTTCGATTCTTTTTTTATCTTTGGTCGACGCTAAACTGCCGTTACTACACATTACTCTTCAGCTTATTTATCTGGCTTTGCCCAATAGGCCTGTCTGTTGCTAGCACCTTAGTTGGTCATAGCGTTACTACTTGTTCTGACTGGGTTCGACCGTTATGTAATCATTATCATATGAAAATGAACAACTATATACATGTTCCATTAAAAGTCTTTGGCTAACTCGAGTAGGTATATGATGGCAAATCGGTGATAAAAACGGAAATAAAGTGGAGTAGGGATAGAACTACGATGTAAAATAACGTATGTAACTGTAGTCCGAGTTATTAAATATTTAATTAATTACTATAATTTAACTGAATTATGTCTAAATCTAAATGGACAGTAACGGTGAAAGTAGCCAGTGATAAGCCAAGTAAGTGGTTAGAAATTTGCATAAGTACTTACATACTTGTATATAACTTTTTAAAGTATAAATTAAACTGTACACTTCACAGACTTCCAGGAATCGTATCGTTTTCATTCTAACTAGTATCTGGGTTTGTATTAAGAATGAAATAAATGTTGAAGATGCTTAGAATACATTATTATTATTAATGCTTAAAAAGTTCCACATATTAGTGTGAAATTAATCAATAGAAAAATTACACCAAGAAGTAAATATATGCACAAAACAAATAGGTGGGAGTGAAACGGTCAAACAGGATGTTATAGCGAGTAAATGTGTATTCCGGTGAAGCCAGATGGGAAGCCACTTGCATACACAGCTTTGGCGAAACTGTAAAACATGGTCGTATGAGACCGACAATAAACCGAATGTAGATTTTGAACTATAGGACTACCTGCCTATGACATAAGACATACTACATATAGAGGACATAAACCATATAGAGGAACCGGCACATAATTTAATAAAGATCACAGGGTCTATCTCTCATGTGTATATTTCGAGTTAGAGCGTGATGGGTAGGTCAAGAAAGTTAGGTACGAGTTATTGTGAGAAGTAATTGTTATCGGATAATGTTGTCCATTTAAATAAAAGTAAATGACCGCTTATCATAATTTTTCAACCTCTTTGCGTTTTCTATTCATGAATACGCCTCTTGTACTAATTTCACGCATTACTTTTCATTGTACATGCGATAAGTTCGTGACTTAATTCCGATGCTGGAGACAATCTAAGGAGAGTCTAAATCTTAGGAGTTAAAGAATACAATTGCCGATTTATACCGAAAAAATGAAACTCGTTTTTTCTAAGATGTATTTATTTAATCAATATATTTACCCTCATTATATATACATTGCGGCCATCTATTTGGAAGTTCATGTATGCCTTTACTACTACTACTACTAATGTGGTTTCTTTCTTTCTTTATAAAAAAAGCTATGCAATAGCTTTACTGCGGCAGTCCCCGAGTGCCACATGTCTTTTTTTTTTATACTTTATAGATCTAGCGTTTGACCACTATCTCACTTGATGGTCAGTGACGATGTGGTCGAAGATGTTATCACGCTAGATCTAGAATGCTCACTGGCTCTCAAGGATTGCTGCCTGAACACACTATGTGTTTGGTGACAGTTTTTCAAACTTGAGGGTGGTAGCTATCCAGACGGGTAATCGAAAGTACCCTACCGCCATGCTGGGAATTTGATAACGGTGTTACCTTCACCGGAAGCTCAAGCTGTTGTTGGGGATCGAACCAGTGTCCGTCAGTTTGACAGGCGACGCTCCTCCCGCTGAGCTATCATTGCTTCAAAAATATGCATGTAATGCACTTTCTGCTCAGTTTGTATATTTATTTGGGATATATTATTACAATAGAATTATCCTACTTATATTCGGTTTCGTAAAGACTTGTTTCTAAGTTTCATGCCGCTTCTTATTTTCTCGTGCAGTATACTTGACTAGACCAATCTTCAGGGCCTTTAAAATATTAATAATTTTTAGTTGATGTTAGTTTTTGTTTAGAATTGGGGCCTATAGTTTAATAATAAATAAACAGTTTATCCGTTCATAATGTTAGCTAGATACCAAGGACTGGCACCAATAGCCCGTGTCTGTATGAGGCTAATTTTGGTGTTCATCAGGCGAACACATGAAATTTCGATAAGTAAAACAAGTAGTAAATTTTATTCTTCATTATAACATTGGTTAAAAAGGCTTTATCTACACGAACGTGTTATTTGTATAACCCCCTGTCAGAGGTGCTGGAGATCAACTTAAGCAAATAAATTAATACATAATTTATTTTCTGTCTGTCTGCGTCGTCCATTTACAGTTTCTTTTTTGGTATAAGTAACATGTTCATGTTTCATTTTAATAGAAAATGAAATCAAATATATAATATAACTAGGAACAAGGTTTCAAGGTTATTATACATATACTTTACATACCTGAGAAATATGTATAGTCATGTATAGTGTATGAAAAGAAAATGTACAGGTTAGTATAAATATATATGTTATATAAATATAGTATGTTAAACTTGTGTACCACCTGCGTCGAATTTTGGGATTTTTGAAAAATTCATAAAATACAAAACTATAGGAGCCTCGGTCGGGGGTTTGCAAGAATTGGCGTCCCCTCCCTTCACAACCCCCCCCTTTTTTACTGGTGAAATCGTTGGATATACTACCAAGAATAGGGGTGGTCATGTTGGAGTTGCACCAACTAAAACCCCGGTGCTCCATCCAAGCGCCTAAAACCGTCGCCGTTGCCTGAAGCAGGTTATGTTTTCTGGACCCTGCCTCGGTAGACAGCGTGACCGGCAACCCCGATTCTAATTGCGCGCGCCATAGTTCAGGCCCCGACGGAATACCCCGTTTCCACCTCTAGGCTCCCGGCGACTGGGCTAGATACGATGCGCCATCAAACACCTCATCATCGCTCTTCACCGCGTCCAGCTCCACCGCCTCTCCGCAGCCAGATGGCAACCAATTTCAGCAAGGGACAAGCAGTAGTGGACACACGGAGGGGATTACCTGGCGTAGCACCCCAACCTCCATTCACAATCGCCTACCGCATTACCTAATAATTTCATACCCATTATCCTTTACCCCTCCGTATAATATGTCCATAGGCGCAGCGTCGTCTGCATACCCACCACGCAGCGTGTGCAGCAAGTGCCGCGAGTGAAGCCGGGAGCAGGTCTACGACTAATATTTTATGTGTGACGATAGCGCGGCTGATACAGTCAAATAACCTGTTATACAATTGCTTTTGTTCGTATAACACAGTAGATCCATATCACCGTATAATCTAGATGTCGTTCGAGACTCAAGGCGGACTTTGAACGTAATTAACAAATACAGAAGTGCGTTCGCTCACGCCACCGACCAAGCCCTATTTTGATATATCAAACAAAATACCATGTAACAGTTGGCATAAACATGCAACAACAGAACTCTGGTGAAGGAAATGGAGTGTTCGCGCCGCATATTCCCAATCAGCAAAATATGCCTTGGCTCATGGAGTTTCCAAGAATTAGCCAAGCCACGGATTGTATGACAGTTACAACGTGGAGCCGTCATTTTACTAACCCATTTTATGGTTTCACTGTTTGGCTAAAACTTGGCCGGCCTTGCTAGATGAAACGGAATAAAATAAAATTCTTTAAAATAAAATGAAATACAAGTAAGTAAAGGTATCGACATAATAGAACAACCTATATTCAGACGTAAAATAGAATATATGCTCCTCTCAAGGTCACGGAGAGTCTTAGTGTTCGGGGTTATCATCCAAAGCCAAGGTCGTATCCAAGAATGTTGGTGTGGGGCTTAACAGGGCGAAGCGGTACTTCACATCAAGGCAAAGACTATTACTATACAACGCTCAAGTCCGGCCTCACATTGAGTACCTACTGCTCTTACCTTTGGAACGGTACACCCAAGTATCAACTTGAGCCTCTGAATGCATTGCAGCGTAGAGAAGCTATCAGAATTGTCAACGACCCCGAACTTACCGAAGACCTAGAGCCACTCAGTATACGCGATATATTGGCTCTCTGTGTATTTTCTACCGTATATACAACGGGGAGTCTTCTGAAGAACTCTTCAACCTTATTCCGGCATTACGGTTTTACCACCGCACTAGCCGGCACCGTTTGAAAGCTCATCCACATATGATTAAATGTTACCTATAGTTGACCCAAGACAATTAAAACACGCAATAGGTTTCATTTTGCCATCGCTATTCTTATGAGGGCTACGTCGCCGCGTCGCCGTCGTAATAGTACCTACATCGCAAACGCATATATTAGGTACGCTTTTAGTCAAGTAAATTCCTTTATTTTTTACCGACTTCAAGAAAAGGAGGAGGTTCTCCTTTCGACTGGTATGTTTTTTTCTTTTTATGTTTGTTACATCGGAACTATCGACTGGGTGAACTGATTTTGATGATTCTTTATTATCTGAAAGCTGCATCCTGTGTGGTCCCATTTAAATTTCATCAAAATTGGTCAAGCAGTTTTTGTGTTTTTACCTAAAGATCTATAAGTAACCGCAGGAACACGTTTTCAACTAATTCCAAGGTACATAATACCAGGTTGCGACGGCACATTATCACGCTTTGGTCTAGAGTGCTCTGAAAAGTTCCCGGACCTGCTTACAGCCAGAGAGAGCCCATAATGAACATTTATAGCATACGTTTTATTATGGATGCGGATTCAACAAACCACAAAAATTTTGGGGGATAACTGTTTATTTATTTATTAAACTGTCGTCATTAGGTATACCTATTCCAATACAATTAATAAATATTTAAGCCTCGCGATGTACAATTTGTTGTATAAATTATACTGATTGTTTTAATAAAGATATATATGTAAGATAAACTTCCCAATTATCGGTTTACATAGTGAGCGGAAAGTGCAGATCCGAAAGGGTCAGATGTGAAACTATTTTTAGGTTTGTAAGCGTTTAATAGCATTGACTTGTTTACACCATGTAGAGATAACGACTGTATCATCCACCGTTTCCAGACAACATTTCTAGAAATTACTAGTCACTGTTGGTACAATATTAATAGTACTATTTATTTATTTATTTATTTACATATAGAAACACCAACAGTATACATATTAGACGATCTTAAAAGTAACATTCACTTATAAACTAAGTTCTGATACGTATACCTTTTACAGGTGTTTACAACATTCCATATAAAAAGTGGTTCAACGGCTTTACCTAAAAACCAACTACAACTTAGTATTAACAAATCTAAACTAATTAATATATTAAAGAGAAGGTTCATAAAAAGTTACACAGTCATCCAACAATACTTAAACGATATCAAAATGTGCCTCCATTCAGAGACATAACTAATTTGCTCTTGAAGACATTAAATGAGTCGTGAAATATATCAAAATCAATCAATGAAGAATTAAGCTCATTGTGTGTGCGACATATTCTTGGAAGAGGAGAATTTTGTCCTAGGTTTGTTTTGGCAATTGGGAGTTGAAAAGTCTTTAAAATTATATGGCGTGGATAGTTATGAGGTATGGTTAAACGAATCTCATTCAGCATAGAAGGACAATCAATCAAGTTATGAATTATTTTATATAGAAACGATAGGTCACGTATTTTCCTTCTGTTCCGCAATTGATGCATTTTGAAGAAGGAATGCATCAATTGTGGAACAGAAGGAAAATACTTAATATAGTAACATAGTATTTGTAGTACTTATCTATAAATACGCTATTGAAGGAAATTTTAGACCTAGCAGACCCATTGATATTTATTCCCAGGAATAAGTGTCGAAGGTTAAAATTAGCTTAGATTGCATCTTTCACACAATATTACATCAATTTATTATATTGTCTAAAACGGACGATGTGTTTAAAGAACCTTATTTGTCATGGGTGTGATGTTATGAGGTGTCATATGGTACCGTGTGGGCTTATTATTTATGCTGGTCTGTGTCCAGGTGTTAGATAGAACCGACGACTATCTGGAAACTAGACAACCGTCTGGTCTGGAACTAGCGGGAATCATCTACCAAGGAGGTACCCAAGAAACATGTATAAAAATTAGCTTTTATACAATAACGTAAGAAGAATCAGATTTATTCAAGGGGCAACGGGTTGCAACGATGTTAAGTGTCTGTCGATGGGTAACGTGATTTCTTACATTACTTTGATAATAAAATCTGTAGTTTACCGACAACAAAGTCATACAGACATGCAGACATGCAATAATAATCAGTAAACTCATCCGATCATATCGATTAATTTACAACTAAACTTAGATACACAATATAACTAATTCTAACAAACCGCCACTCGTTAATAACACCGCTTGAAGCTAGAGTTACCGCACTCCGGATTTGTCCGGACATATCCAAACTTTAAGAAATTTATCCGGTTTTTTTTTAGCTTGAATGGAGTAGAGTACACGTGAATTTTATTCTGGACATCATCAGTTCTGGGAAATCGACTAATCTAATCGCAATTCTAAATAAAGCGGCCAGTTTAACGATTGTGAAGATTACACTTCGAAACCTCCTCAGTGGCGTCTAAAAAATTTCGTGGTTATTATTAAAATACTAGTGGCACCCCGAAGATTCACCCGCGTGGATTACGGTTCAATTGTCCCACGAGAACTCTACTTTGTTAGGAATGAAAGCACCCATGTGTTATTATGGGTCAGGTATGGAGATAGGTTAGATCATGAAGTTCATGTGACGTAATTTATGGACTGCCCCTAAAAGTGTTACTGTAGAACAGTTATATTCACGTTAAGGAATAAGAGTGAGTGCGTGTGACTCGGTCAGACACGCTGATGCATCACAACACAAAATAGAACGTTATGGAACAAATCCACTCTTGTAACTTACTCGTCTCTCGCTGGTACTGTGGTCACCACCTCTATTTGCGTATTTATTTTTATGTTAAAGTCGTATCCAGTAGTTAGCTACCATTTCGATCCGAAATAGGATTGTAAATGATGCAATTAGGCAAGATAGGCAATGAAGATAATATTTACACAAACCATTAGCGATGCAATAGATCTAACGAGGTTGTCGAACCAGTGGTTACTGGATCAGGATCTAGAGCAATCGAGCTGTTATCTAAAAGTCAAGTGACATATTACTTAAGTATTTACTTACATACCTACTCTACTACTCTACTCCTACGTCTTGGGATTTGAGAGGATATTCGGTACGTGCGCATTACCAGATATTCTGCCAAAATTTAAATAGTTTAGCTCTTAATCACTTGTACATTCACACCACTAGGATTCCCTGTAGACACACATATTATCAAAGAAGTCTCACCACAAGAATGTTTGCACCATCCGGTATTTGAACCCCGGTATCAGAAGTTTGATTACTGACCGCTGAGCCACAACGACTTTATTTTTTTTGTAGTATCTAGATACTACAAAAAAAACCAAAGTGGGGCTTGGAGGCTAAATATAAATAGACTATGCGTGATATACCTTGAAGAAAAAACTATAATACTTTGAATAGACCCTCAGGAGCTCTAAGCGTCTGTACCTATGTATTGATAATTAGCTGCGCCCCGCGGTTCCACCCCCGCGGACTATAGTTTTCCAAAACTCACAGGTATTTCTAATATATTTTTTTCACACAAACCCTGCACTACGATTCCCTGTGTTGTTGGGGAAGGCATAGACACACATAATCACAGCACATAAGCATCCAAGACTCGGGACAAACACGACTTAACCTATTACGCATCTCAACCTACATTGCAAATGTTTGCTCCTGCTGGGATTCGAAAGGAGACTATTAATCTTTATTTCTATTTAGAACTCATAAATATATTAAAATGAACAAAATAAGGCGTAGTTTCACAAACATTCCATACCCTATTTTAGTAGTATATCACCTTATGTGATGAAATTTCAAAGGTCCCTTCTTAGTTCTCCTTACGACATTTATTTAGGTTTTACCTTTATACAATATAATGCACCTTGTATAGCCTGAGCGGCTCAGGCTCTCCGTTAATGGATCAGTCAGTATGGACAAGTATTAATATAGATAAGTTTTACGCGAAAAAACTAGAATACTGTTAAGTATATACTATGATAAAGCTTAGACTATTATCTGACGAAATTGTGTCACGTTTTGTCATCTTTGAACTACCAAAGTATCTAATTGATATTTAAAATTAACTCGCCACTTTTTATGCCGTGTTTCCTAAAACAATAATAAAATATAGGTAAGTAGGTAATATTAATTTGATTTATAGCGAGCATAAAATTAATGTGATGTTGTTTAACGTCGGCAATATTGGCGCCGGAGATGGGGTTATCGGAAGACGCGTGCGCGTAGCCGCCGGCGACGATGCGCAGACCCGGTAGCTCCCAGCATAAATACAACGCGCCGGAGCTGACCGGCTCAGTAATATAATTGCGACAGTATAAACAATAACTCACGATGGTCAAGAGCGATTTGCACGGTGATACTTGTGGCTACTGCGGCGCCTGCGTGCGAGCAAGGCTTTGCGTTGTGCGAGGACGCAGCCCTGAGCCTGTGGAGTGTGCCTACAAACACATTTTGGAATCTTACGGATCGGGGGAAAAACAAGGAAAATTGCCAGAATCACCAAAGTCAGGGTGCGCTTCGTGCCGGTGGACATCAGACGCTCAGTTCCCTGAAACCCCTCCAGCATCTTCAAGTGACCTCAGCTTGGAGTGGAGCTCCAGGTCTTCTCAGAGATCAAGGACGCGTCGCCGCAAAAGGTAGAGAAATGCAGACAAGAAGCGCGTTCTCAAGGCCCGCTGATGGAAATCTATTCCTGAACATAGCAAGTGACGGGACTATTATAGTCCCTGTTCCTGCACCCCAAGATATGGTGCAATGTGACTTCAGTGTCACACAATTTTGTGAACATCTTATATTCATGAAAGATTGTATTTTTAATGTAATATAGTGTAATGAAATAAAGATTTTAAAAATACACTTTATGTCACATAAATTTTCCTTACCGTGATTTTAAATTTTAAATATACTTCGTTAGGTAGGTACCTAATGTATATATAATTAAATAATTCTTATTTTTAAATGTGCGTCAAATGTAGGATAAAATAATTCCTTCTTATCAGGTCTACATTGAGACAAGGCTACTTGTTTCTACCAATAGTCAAGTGTGAACACGCTTCCTGAGCGTGACTTTATTCGCATTTTTTAGAGTATCAAACTATGTCACGTCACAAAGACGTAGGCAGGGAACTCGACACGTTCTCATTACGCCACCCGCACAGAACCCAAACCAGGGGTCAATCCTAACCGTTTTAGTTTTTTTGTTTCAATAATATTGGTGGAATAAAATTAGCTTACTTCGTCTCGTCTGTTCTAGACCGCACTGTATTCATTCGGCAATTCCCACATATGTTAGAAAGCTTCTTGTTAGCGGTGATAATCCCATCAAAAACATACATTTGAAAATGAGACAATGCCAGTTGAAATGCAATGCTGCTAGGCACGCATATTCTGGGCACGCTGCCAACTGGTACCAGGTTAGAGCATTAAAGTTATCTATAGGCTGACAGCAGCTAGTAGATTGCATCAAATGTTATTGTACTAGTTGTAGTATTGCACATAATTTGTATTTAATTTTAATAAAAGAATCGGCTTTTAAAAAACAACCTTGTTGTTTTTAAAAGCCGATTTTTTATATACACGCGTTTTTACTCCTGTCGGCACACCCGGAATGGCACATTTTTTTGTTACGATTGCGGTGGCCTGATGATTAATTCATCTTAATATAATTTAGATAGCTTTATGATAGTGTTCCTTTGTGTATGATTAAAATACGTTTATTACAATAAAGTAACAGTCGTGTGTCGTACATACCTACTTACTATAAATTATAATAAGTAAGACCACTTTATGAATGACAGAGGTGATCATTTTATAATGTCATAAATGTCGTAAGTCCATTGCCCTCGACTATAGCAAACATTACCTACTCGTGTAAGATAAATTTCCAATTGACGCATAAATTCTCAGATAATTAGTCTCATTAAATTTGGTTATGTCTCGTTCTTAAAATTGTTTATTTCTATCGGACTTTTCGAAAACTACATTGTGCATGACTTGCGAATAGCACTGTCTATTTGAAAATCTTCAGAGCATTTAAAAATCCTGTAGGGCTATGGGGAGTTGGGGAGTAAAACATTATAGTAAAGGCCATAGACCAATATACTACAAGTATATATAATTGTACTATTTATATTCGTCCATGGTAAAGGGAATAAATGGGTAAAAGAAGAGAGTGGCTCTGCTTAACAAGGTACGAGTACTTTTCCTCCTCTATGATTCGTGTTCCTAATGTTTGAAAGTTGTGATCACCTCGATCCATTATCCTTTCCCTTAAAATTGATAGTACGTTATTTTCCCCTGTTTTGGCCACATGGATAGCATCGTAGTAAGACGTGTCTAACGTGGTCCAGACTAGATCCGACCAACGAATCAGGCTCCAGTCACGCAATTGGTTGCCTTCCACTTTGCCAGTGACTACTAACTTTTCAAGGTTGTCTCTATCTGTCCTGGCTATGTGTCCGAAGTATTCAACTAGAGAGTCATGTGGCAATCTTCAATTGACTTTTTAATCGACTTCAAAAAAGGACGAGGTTATCAATTCGACTGTATTTTCTTTGTTTTTACACATAAATAAAATACAGTCAGAACTTTTTTCTACGTGAACTGAGTTTGATAATTCTGTTTATTTGAAATCTGATAAAATTTAAATGGGACCACATGAGAAGCATTTTTCATGTAGTCCCATTTAAATTTGATCTGAAACTGACAAATTAAAATTGATTGAAGGTAAATGATTTAAGTTGCGTTTAACGTAATGCTAGGCATGAAGTAAAACTCTTTACATTGATGATTTTCTATGTTTATTAAGTAAGCGAGAAAGCGATGAAAATATTCCACGGAGGAGTAGTGGGAGTCAGCGAATATAACTTTTTAACTACATAACTATGCAATGTGTGTCCGGCCAGCGGTGTCGGAGCCTTTAGGGAGAGGAAATACGATAAATTTTATCGACAAATCATCCCGCAAATGTAATTTTTCTCCCTCTATAAAAAAATGGCTTTTTATTCAAAATCGAAGCACAAGTGTTGTACCAATTTAGCCATAGCTACTTATATGAAGGTCCGAGAAACACAGAATAAAAATCATTTGATAACAAAAATTGAAAAATATTTTACCATTGGGGCTTGGTCTACATGTTAAACTGTCTAGTATGAGCATTCTAGATCTAGTGTGATAATATCTTCGACCACATCGTCACTGACCATCAAGTGAGATGGTGGTCAAAGGCTAGATCTATACAGTATAAAAAAACCTATAAAATGAATACTTCCTGTAAAAAATCTGTCAATAAGTTGTAATAATCTCATAACAGTACTATGTAATCGTTATTTCCTAAAGGCACTGTACTTACTAAATAAATAACATCACCATCATCTCAGCCGTAGAACATCCACTGCTGGACATATTATGTATTAGGCCTACCATAGAGTAGTTAATCACCTACGGAAAGTAAGTTCCCAAACAACACCTTCTCAAAACGTAAGTCACAAATTCGCTGTCGGCTTTACTTGCCTCGTAAAATGCCGTATAAAATGTTTTCCCCGTAAAGATGGACAATTGTTCGATTGGTAAAATCCATTCCATGCATTGAATTAAAAGTAAAAATACATATACCCATACTGTAAATCGTACCTTTGTACGATTAGCATTCATAAAAGTGTTGGATATTTATTTAAAGGTTGGTAACCTATATATTTTAATAGTAAAAATAATAACCTATAAAATGTATACAAACTTATACAAATTTTAGTTTAGAAGCCTTTTCTGATTTTTTGTGGTTCGATTTCACAGCTCATTTTTTTTATCGCGCGAGCTTCTAAAGATGCCATAATATGTGGCACCAATGGAATGTCTTTCGTTTCTCGAATGGACTTGGTTTCTATAGGTAATTATTCTATAGCCTCATCCATGTTTTTACTAGGGAGGGCTTGCACTCGCCACGTTTGGCAGGCGGGTTGGCGAGCGCAGTATGTTGATTTTATCCTCAGAAGGCGCTTCTTCGTTCAGCACGTGATCCTTTAGCCGATTCTTACGGCACCCATGGGTAGAGATAGGGGGTACAGTTCTGGGCCGGTACTTCACGGCATATAAATGATCGTCTGTATCGAATTCAATCAACCTCTCGTCCAGGCGGACAACGAGTCCACAGCTCCTGAGGATGCCTCGTGAAGAGGCAAAACACGTGTCGAAGAGGTTCCGGTTACGTAATATTGGTGGAATAATTAAAAGTCGCGGAATTCAATCTAAATAAATAAATAAACAAAATGTATTTAAAAAAAAAAAAAAAAAATATTGTTTTTATTGTAATACCTACCTATCTTTTTGTTATGGATTTCTTTTACTCAATCCGCAAAGTAATGCCTGAATCTATAAACTTTCCGAATTCAATTGTTTTATTCGAGCTCTAACCGCAGTCACTGAATTCTGACGATAGCTATAATCATCATTACATCACTCAATTATCTATGTCGTCCATTTAAAACGGCTGATCCAAGTTTTGCGAATATTTTCATAGAGAGATTGGACATACCAACCAAACATCTGCGATACCTTGACATAGTTTGATTATATTCGAGTTTCTAACAAAACCCATTACTTCTCAAATTATATTGTGAATACACAACAGAAATGCTTATCCTGTTTACGCTACAATACTAATAATGGAGCACTTAGCCTCTCCGGTGGCGGGAACAATAAAATAAAGTAAAAAAATTGGAGCGTGAGTAGCCGCATTAGAAATGGTTATCCTTGATTCTGCGATCGACATAATTCGAGTCGAATACATCTTGTATTTCACAAAATCATTTTCAATCATGACACCACACCAAATAACTGTAGGTGTATTCTGTGACACTACTCTCAGAAGACATTCTTGCAGGAGCAGTCTCTTTCAAAGAGAACGATCTCTTCAATATACTAAACAGTTATGATGTAATATTCAAAGCCACCAATAACGAAAATAAACAATTTAAGTTGTTTTGAATACCTTTTAATAGTTTTAAGTAAGTTATATTTTATTGTTATATTTTCAATGAATGGTGTTAGATTTATATTGTAACATTATTTTATTTCAGCATACATATTTCTTATTGTGGACACTACGGGTACGGAACCTGTAACAATGTTCAGGTATCGAAACAATGAATCAAAATATCCGTTGACTACAAAAATAAAGTTTAATGCAATGTTATATTTTATTGTTATACTTATTTTACAATTCCAAATACCCACTATAAGTATTCTGTCACATTGCTGTATTATATTACATTTTAGTGTACATATCTACATATTTTTAACACTTAACACAATTCCGAAATCTTTATGAATTGCGCCAGCTTTTAAATCATAAAATTACACCACACCATGGAAATTATATGTGAGCCATCGCTTTTAGGGCTATAAACTGAGCTATAAACACACACTTATGTAATTTAACATAACATACTAGTGCGCAGTACAATAATTATCCCTACAAAGTTAAACCTGTACCTTACTGCGAGCTACATGCGAATAAACAGAGCATTCTCGTAAACAATATAAGTAAGCAAAACATGTTTTTTTTTTTATATAAAATGTGTATAAAGCTCTTGAGCTCTGCGTATTTGTCTATAAGTACTATTGGAACTGATGGTGATAGATCGATTAAGTAACATGTTTATATTATAACATTAAAGTTTAGCATAAGTATATATTTCTTACTGTAACTTAAATAAGCTGTAACAATGGTTAGCTATCAAACCATAAATACACCGCATAATGGACTTTCGGTTTATATTGTAACTGTGATTGTACCACATCTATTGTAACGTGTTTGTATACATTCAGTGCTCCATTTTGTAACATTACTGTGTCTTAAGCAATTATGTTTTACTAACATATAATACCTTTGGTCTTAACATTAGATTTCAGCGTTTAACTGTATTGTTGACATTACAATCCTATTACATTATATTTATATTTACCTCATACAGTTTATGAGGTACATCCCGATTCTAAAGTCTATAAATTTGGTTTGTTCCCTATTCTAAGTTTGTCATCATTATGATAAACTTTCGAATCGCGAACGTTTAGAAATTACTACTAAAGTATCGCAGTCAGAATGATTAACTCTTAAAGTTGAGAATTTTCATCGCTGTCAGAATGATTTAACTATTAAAGAAGAATTTATTAATTACAGAGGAACGATGGATTAAAAAGATATGTACCAATAAGATCGATAAACTATTTACAAATGTGGCCTAGCTAAGTAAATATTTACAGTAAATATTCCTACCTAATGTATATGATATGTAACTAAAAACAAGAAAGTTGCAATATCTTGACTACCAGGTATATAAAATTTATAATATCTTCTAGACAGGCGTAATCTATCTTAGACTGCATCATCAGTAAACATCAGGTGAGATAGTGATCAAACGCCTGAAAAAAAGTCCCTGTTGTGGGCGGTAGTCTCTAGGTTAAAATTGCCCTAATGATCGCCGATCACCGTTAGGAGAAGGCATAAGGGATGGAGTAGGTACACCAAAATTTAAAACGTTCGATTATCAAATTTAACCGTCGGTCAAACAGCTTTTACCAATCAGGAACAGACGGTTAAATTGATAATCAGACGTTTAAATTTTGGTGGCCTCCGTTCTAAGAAAAAGAAGAAAAGGAATAACTAAAATGTATGTAACGTATTGTACTCGTTCTTAAAGTTAAGTCTTAAATTAGTGACCATGACAGTTTAATATAATATATATAAAAAGAGCCCAATTCACACATCAACACAAATAGTAGGTACATAATTAAATCTGGAGCATTTTCACTTGCTTCATGAAATAATTCCTCAATAAAATAACAAAAGGGCGCGCGCGCTCCCCACGCAAAGTCCCATGACACTTGAGGACATTATTTTCAAATAAACATTTAATTTATTTACATGTACATGCACGTTGATAATGGTGAATCTAAAAGGGGATCATTCCAACGATCTTCGTCGTCTAAATAATGTCTTACATCATAGTGTGTTTTTTTAATTACGTATAATGTTTCCATAGCTGAAAAAAAATATTTTAAGGTTTATTAATTATTAGTTAAAATAAATTCGCAAATTAATCATCTCTACGTGCAATACAATACGTAGTACGTACACTTATCGTACCAACTTTTTTACTTATTAAAACTGACGTGGGTTTGTCACATTATGAATTTGTAAAACACGGGAATTACTCACGTAGTAAGTCAGAGGGTTCCGACTAGAGTTTCGAACACATTCGGCTTGAAAAAGACCGAGACAGAATCGTAGCCCTCTGACTTACTACGTGAGTAATTCCCGTGTTTTATTATGTATTCGTAAACTGTATATTTACGTTAATGGATATTAGTGAATATCTTAGTAGGTCGCGATAAAGCTCATTATATATAAAAATAAACTACATACAATCCATGTCTAACTCTACGAAACAAGTATTTCAGTCTCAATAAAATTAACTTCTCTACTTACCGCTTATCTTGTTAGCGTGTAAATACGTCAACACAAACGTTATTATATTGAAATAATTACATTTGATTTCATCATGTATCAACATTGCATTTTATTAATTTTAATATTGTAAATGGATATACTTAGTGTGCGAATAATTAATGTTTTATGAGAAGTAGACGATTGTATTTAATTTTAAAAATATGACATATCTAATAAAATAACATTTAGTTATTAAGTTAACGTCATACATTATCTTGTCGGGTTTGAATTAGGTACAGTGATAGACTTATACGTATACTAGACTTATTCTAGATAGATACTTATTTTATTATTATTACCTTATAACAGTCTGTACGAAACAGCACAACAGGTTTAATGAACTTATTCTCATACGAAATAAATGTAGCAAAATTTATCGGTCCTTAGCGCTTGTTGCCATGTGTAACTTAACTTTGTTATTGAATGAATTTTTACCTTCACTTTTTTTTTAACAAACAATATAATTAAAAATATCATCATCATCATCATCATCTCAGCTATAGGACGTCCACTGCTGGACATAGGCCTCCCCCATTGATTTCCACAAGGACCTGTTGGAAGCGGCCCGCATCCAGCCCTTGCCTGCGATCTTAGTCAGGTCGTCTGTCCACCTTGTTGGTGGCCGTCCTATGCTGCGCTTGCCAGTCCGTGGTCTCCATTCTAGAACTTTTCGGCCCCAACGGCCATCAATTAAAAATATATACCTTGTGATATATGTTATAATTAGTTGTATTGTTATTGTATTTACTCTAGAGCCTCTCGTATACCTTCGTATTTGGATTAATTGAAAGTACACGATTGTATGCCATAGAATTTATTATATGATTGTGTTCTTTTGTCAAATATGTTTAATATTTAGAAGTAAATAGATATATATTTATAATATAATATCCAAGAATTATATTTTCACCACACTAGCTGTCAATCGCTATAGTTTTACTCGTCGATTTCTGACAGGAAAACTATATTTTTTTATTTACAAGTGTATAAAAAGATTTATATAAATTAGGAAATGCACCTGACAAAGCTAATATCATCTCGCCGAACAATCAGAGAGGAACGCTCTTGAAAAATCCTGTGAAAAGAGTAAAAGAATCGTGTGAAATAAATCTATCCGCGTGCCTTGTTTTTCCTTAGTTAGTGCTATAAAGGATGGTGAAAATTGTTGTGTTCCACTCATGGGTAAAGTTTATTAGCGTTTCGTGTTTTGAAACCTTCACTACGTTGAGTGTTCTTCTTTTGAAACCTTCACTACGCCCAGTGTTCTTCTTTTGAACCCTTACTAGACCAATCCTAGAACCCTTCGTTTACTCAGGTTTCGATCCAAGCACTCGCGACAAAAATCAACTTTACTTACATGTAAATGAATTATACATTTTAGCATGAATGTGTTGGTCCTATTTGTAACTGCAATTAACAGCTATGTTAATAAGGTAGGTACTAAAAAAAATGCAGGGGTATGTTTATATTTGTAGCCACAGTGACTAACCATATGGGTATTAAAATACAAGCAGTTCAGTAAATTCAGTCATGCTCACAGAGAGGTGTTGGCGTGCTGCGGCGTTGTTTATCGGGTCGCCATCTTCCCCCAATTAGGGTTGAGGAAGGCGATGGCTGGTGCACACGTCAACTCGTGAACGGGTGCTACTTGCGGACACTGGTCTGCTCCGAATTCTCATGCGTGCTTCGTACGTTGCTAATCCATAGAGTATTTCTAAGATAATTCTTTGTCCCTAATTAAGTACAAGTTGTCCACTTATTATTAATATTCTCTTTTTAAAAGTAATTGTAACAAATTCCTAAAAAATGGCACGGACCGGAGAGTCTGTGGAGAATTGATGTTTCATTAAAAAAAAAGAAATACAAGCATTTGAAATAAAGTTATTGTAACATTGAAAAAAAAAGGATTGGATTGATTTTATTATTTTGCCTAGAGGTACCTAGTTATCCTAGGTAGGCTAGGTACCTAGTTTATCGTTGAATTTTGAGACATATATGTTGTATAAGTATAAGTGAACTTATTAGAAAATGAGGTATACATTTTATTAAATTGGAATATAATAATATATGGAACAATAGTCAAAGACGTTGTGATCTATGTAACTAAAGACCTGGGATTATAGAATGTCTTCTGGCGAAAAAGGACACTGGGTATTGGGAAATTTTAAAACGTAAGGGTAGCTACTATCTCTTTGCCTGGTTGCCTAAAGCAACTTATAAAGTAAAGTACCCTCAACAGAATTAGAAATTGCTCCACTTCCCGTGCATCTAATGGGATGGAGGAAGGGTATACGTGGTGTTAGGTGGTAACGTGACCGGTGGAATGGTCGGTAGGACAGGGGTGGGGTAGATCTTGCAAGGAGCTGTAGCGGGGGTTCCCAGCATGCTCAGTAAAAGGTAAGATACTAAAGATCCAGATAACAGCCCGCCGTTGTAGGATAGCGTCATCATGTTACCTGTAAAGAAATGTTTTATTTAATTGTTTAATTTATCAACCTTTTTGAATTCAATTCAACTAATACTAAGAGCCGGTTTTTAAATTCATAGTTAAGATAATGGGGGATGAAACGATGTCCGATTCTTGAATTTCTTTTTTGTGTTAGTCAAGGTTAAAATATTGATGGTTATTTTGGTCACTGATAGTCTGAATACGAATGAACAATACTTTATTTGAACTTGATACAAAAATCTGCCCTTAAACATGGACTTTATGGCAGGAAGTCTAGATGTAGATATTTATGGTAGAAATGAGGTTATCCTTGATGAACTAAAATGCAGGTATTTAAATGAAAATCTCTAATTTCATGATTATATAAACTTCCTGGGGAACCCACCCTGGGCGGCAGTTTCAGGGGTCGTCAAACTCATAATATGATGGAAAATCAAAAACTTGGTGCACAAAGCGTGTAGAATGCAGCGCACGTTTTATGAATTATTCAACTCAATAAAAATCCTGTATTAAAAAAGAAAATACTAACGTACTTAATCTACCAGCTAAGACTAAGGATACCCAATGGGATCCAATGCTTACCAGCGATTTCTCGATGCTCCCTGCTGACGCGAGATGGCGCTATGATCATCGGCACGGAACCGAAGAGGCCGTTTGTGAAACCAAGCACCACGGAAAACATTATTGGATACACCTGTAAAAATAGACGGTTATATAATATAAAGAAAAAAAAACCAGTTGTCTTTTATGAGGTAATTGAATGAAAATATTAATATTAAAAAAACCTATGAGAGTGTTACTTTACTATTCTATAAACTGCAATGCGGTCCAAGGCACACAAATTATATTCCTTAAGTCATCGGCAAAAAAAAGCCTCTAGCCCGTCGTGTCGGTGCCGACATCTAAATGAGTCACAGCGTAAGTTTGTGTCTAATAAACTATTTTTGAGTCCTTCGTGACTGGGTTACATACCTAATTATATAACTGTCTCCCTCACTCGCTTACGTTTTTGCATCTCCCTATCCTTCTCACTCTGCCCAATGAAAAACTGTTTTCCCGACACATGCGCAAGTGTTCACAACGCCATATGTCAGAATCACAAACATAAGCTACATCGTTGCATTACTACTTTCAAAATATTTTTCTATGACGAGCGATTTCATGAATGCCCGGTGGTGGCGGGTAGGTACTTTGATGTGATATTTTTGGTACTTTTTGTGGATTATGTTAATATTTTTTCTATAATACAGAAAATATCTAATACATAAATACATTTAATATAATATTTATAGTTCTATGATACATACGTCTCCAACGATATGTGGCGAATGTCTTGGCGCCGCGCAAAGCAATAGAAGTGGCACCAACAATAACCGTAGACCACTTGCCATCAACAACTGACTCCGGCTCCAATCGTACGGCCACGCGGCTGCTATCTGTTAAACGAAAAGATATTATCACACTTTCCTGCCAATACATTTTAAAAGGTACCAGAGCTTGTTTTCCATTATAAAAATATATTTAGCCTCTACAGCTAAATAAAGCTATTTTAACCCCGCTCTATTTCGGTACAATGACGGACTTTTTGAACAACGAGTGAAACACACCCCATCAACCATAATTTTTTATTTTTTTATTTGTTAACATTCACACAAGGTCTTCAGGTCCCAAACTAGGCAGAGCCTGGGCTATGGTAACCTGATGACTGATATATATACTTATATACATATACACACCCAGACACAGGTCAAACAGACATGTTCATACACACAAATGTCTGACCTGTCCGGGAATCGAACCCGGGACCAGCGGCTCAGAAGGCAGAGTGCTACCAACTGCGCCAACCAGCCAGTCGAATCGAATTCCACTGCTATTTCCATACTAGTTGCAGGAAATATATAAATGTATGTTTTTGTTTAGGTATAATATGTAAGTTACCTTTCCAATTAAATCGAATAAGTTGAAGACAGTCATCAGTATGATCGGCATCCAGGATTGCAGATTGCAAGAGGGCACTTCGGAGGCTATTCCCGGGTACAGGCTCAGCGTCGTGAAGTACACCAGCCCGATTGATACCATGTATGGATAGATTGCGCCTGCGACTGCCCATCGAGCTTGCACATCACCTGCAAACAATAAAAGGGGCTTTATCACTTTGAAACGAAAACATCATCATCATCTCAGCCATGCCAACGAAAACATATGACCTCGGAATTCATACGCGTACCCGTATCGTCTGAATAACGTTATCATGACAGCGTAAAATAATAAAAATATTTTAAAAGTTCAGACTTAAACCTCAGATTTAAAATATTCTCATTTTATTATATTTTATTGCTTACATATTATGATTATTAGCTATCGTGTCTTCATTATGTAGTCTTATACCAGTCAATCTGTACATTTAATTTGATGAGGTCATTAATTATTATTTTTATTAAAAATTAATTATTCTTGCAATAAAGGCATCTAACCTATAAAAATACACAAAAATGCGACTAACGTTTGAACGACCGCCAAGTGGTGGGCATCTCCTGCGACTCGAAGACCACATCTTCTACTTTGTAGGAGCGTCGCGGGGTTCGGGGCGCGGTGGGATCCACGGCTGGGGGGGAGGTGCTCGGTTCCGACGCCACAGTCGGCAGGGGCGCCACAGTCGGCAGGGGCGCCACAGTCGGATGGGGCGCCACAGTCGGAAGGGGTGCCACCGCCGCGCTTGGGGAATATACAGGGTTCGAGAAACTGAACGCGTTCTCTATTTCACCTGAAAAATATATATTTACGTAAACAATAATCAATAAATTCGCGATATTTATAATTAATACATATTGTTATATTACCCGATTGTACAATTTGAATAAAGGATTTCAACGGAATCAATAGTGCGTGGCCTCTGCAGAAACATTAACTACTCTACAAAATATACTGGGGATCGGGGCTAAATGTCGTAATAAATATTTGAGTCGGGCAACTTCCTACATATTGCGTACACCCTGTCATGCACGGTAGATATTGATGCGTTTCGAGGCAGTTTTCGTTTCTGTGCTACGAAGTGCTTGTATTCACTTCCTCCACCAACTCTAACTACTTAATCTTATAAATCCTAGTATAAAAAATAATTTACTAAAAAAATGGAACCGACTTCAACATTATTTTGACAGTTGGGAAAGAGAACGCACGAGTTCGGAAAAGGTAAAGAAAAAGCTCGAGTATGTAATAGCCCACTTCCCGAACGCTATACGTCCCTGCAATACGCCACTTTTTGAGCAACTGTATTAAAAATTCTTTTTTGTTTGATAGTGTGCCTCCGATGTGGTTCGATTTAAATTTCATCAAAATCGGACAAGCGGTTTTTGGGTTACACTCTATAATAACTGAAAAGTGTTAAGTCTACTTGGACGACTTCCTAATTACAGAATTTAGAGATATACACGCTACCCTCCGCGATTAATCACCCGGCACGGCAGTCTCAAAGAGTGTCAAAGACCGTCTTAGCTAGTAAAGTAACTGTTTCGACCTGTTTGTTCCTACTGGTGTCATCGGACATCACGGCTGAATATGGTCATCATTTTCATTTGATGCCGTGTCTTTGTCCGGTGGATGGTCACCAAACGCGGCCAAAGCCTGCCACCGGTATATCCGATAAGTCAAGAGCCGCGTGTAGGGTTTCAAATTTTTGCGGTGCTCTTCTACGGATGTGAATGATTCGACCCTCACAATACATAAATAATAGAGACACATAAAAAACAACATCGGATACTTTTAAATTAAATAATGTAATTTGGCGCTCACTTAAATTATATCCCTCCACTACGCTACACGTGTGATAGCAATATCACTGTTAAGAGTTACACGAGTTTTGGAGTACTTTTGATTAGAGTATCACTATAGATACCTTGACCGGCAGTAGACAGAACTGGACTTTGCAGCTTCAATACTCCGTAACTTGGCTCCCCAGTTTCGCTCTCAACTATCTGAAATACGAAAGATGTAATGTGGCATTAGTATAGCTGTAGATAATTATACAGTTTCGGAGCTAACGTACTTTAACTATTATAAGCTTGCGTTTGACAACTGTCTCTCCTGATGCGTTTAACAGGTGCCCATGACATTACACCCAACTAGCAAAAACGAAATAATGGCTTTTAAAGCAATTATCAAAAAATTCTTATAACAGCCATATTAACGCTAATAAGAGTGGGATTGGGCACAAATTATAAGGCGATAAACCTTATAATCGCCATATAGTAGTCATATAACAAGCTAAATAGTCTTTAATTAGATGATTTATAATCGCAGCTTACAAATATAATACATATAAACATATGATTTATATACATATAAAATATTAATAATATAAACCTTATTATTGTTAGACAAGTGCTTTATAAGGCAATTTATACTTATAGTTGTATTTATTAACACAATTATAAGTCTGATTACACATAAAGCCGACAGTGATTCGCATTCTGGATTATTGATGCAACAATTTTACTCTTGACCACCATATTATTTTATCACAAGTGTAAAATTTTAAGGTTTGTTGTGGTAGGCTTTGAGTACGTTGGTTTATTTATCTGAGTTTTTAGGCATTTTTAGTATAGTGTATATATAGTGTAGTAGTCATAAACTATGATATGATTTTTGAGGGCCCAAGAGGCATTATGAAAGTGGTAGCATATGTGGTTATCACAATTGAAAATTATTTCTGATTCGTCTAAAAGTCTTAATTCAAAGTAAACCGGGGTTCTAAAACGAACTCACCGTACCTTAGATTATCAAGGGTCCCGAGCTGAATCAAGATAATTGATATGATAACACCAATGCTATTCACAATCCAGTTCTAGCATCCAAGTATCCAATTGTTTTTTTTAATGCAATCACACTCACACCCCTGAACTAGGATACCCTGTCGCGGGAGGCATTGACACACAAAATCACATGACACAAACTTTTGTGTGTTGTTAAAAATGTGTTTATTCAGACAAGACAACCCATTTGTTAGTAAACACTTAAAGTACTTCTTATCTCACCAACGCCCTAACAAAATTTCTATTCATTGGGGAATCTGAGTTGGGGGTGCCATGCACTCTGTGCAGCAGCGATGCGGTTCTTTTGTGTAGCATGACAACCATAGACACGTTCCTAGGCATAGGTCAGCATAGATACGAAACCCATTGTTGTACTGAATACACCGGGCGCTGAAAGCTCTTTGCGTGTATCTGGTCCATAGGCTGCAGGTGTAGAATGTCTGACAGTAAGCTTTAAAAAGCGTAATTTTGACTTGACCACTACACCTAGTAAACCTTTGGACCAGCATATTATATCGAACTGCCACCGTCCTGCATTCTTTTTCTATGATCATCACAGAAACGCTAGTGATTCGAATCCGCGTTCGCGGTTCTAAAGTAAGTGTCAGTATATAATAATAATATTGATTATTGAGCAAACGGACCATAATGGGTGTTATCGATATAATGGTAAAACTTACCAACGTAGCGTCTTCATTTGGGTTCAAATGCAACTGAATGCGTCGCCGATGGCGCGCCTCGTTCGTCATCTTCACGTAGTACTGGATAAAAGGTTCCCTGACTATAAGGACGTGCATACACGAGTGGATGAGCAACAACACGATTGACATCAAGAAGAACAAGAAAGTGCTCTGATGTTGTGTTTTGAAGAAACGCTTGGTTATGATTCGGTCCACTGATACCCAGAAGCCTGCCGCGCCTGAAAACATTTAAGAGCAATTTGTGAGTCAAGTCTATAGCATCTGTCTCTAGACAGGTATTTTATAATCGTTTCAACTGCTGAACAATTTTCAAAAGAAGCGTCATGAAACTAAATATGTATAATATAAGTACAAAGGTAGGTAGAGTATGTGAGAGAAATGACAATGATTTAACAACACGTTTTATAGAATTCGACAGGCTATATAGCCCCCTGAACCTGAACGCAATCTTTATTTCAAGAAAATGAGATACTTAATCTTGGATCTTTAATCTGTTCTAGGCAGTCTTGCTGCTAGCGTTAGCCTCAGTGAAAAATGAAGTGTAGGAATTCGTTTGTGTTTCGTGTAAAATATTTAACATTAAGTAAATGTTTATGTGTGTGACAAAAGTTGCGTTTTTAAGACGTTTTTAACTTGATAGTGCTACTCAACAGCGCGAATAGTCTAATTAAAAACATAACCGACTCATTAAAAGTTTGAGCCAGCAGTTAGAGCTGAGAGCGCACGTAAATTGTACATTATATGGCATTAGGAGACTTTTAAATAACCGATTGGGGTTCCCAGTCTCAAGATTGATAAATTGTCGTATGACGACGGTTCATTCAGGCCGTTCTTGAGAGCCAGTAACAATAATTTAACGCCTAGCGTGATTTCATCTTCCACCACACTGTTACAGACTATCAAGTAAGATCAAATGCTAGAACTATTATATTGCAATTTTTTTTTTGAGTAACACTCAGGGATAATGTAGAATTCTAATGGTGAAAGAATTTTGGAAATCAGTTCATTAGTTATTGATTTTAACCTTACATACATACTTTTTCCTCTTTACAATATTAGAAGAAGAAGAATGATATTTATTCATAGCAAAAATTTACAAAGTTAATAATAATAATAACACATGATGATAATTAACTAATAGACCAGCTAAACAGGCTGGTTGGCGCAGTTGGTAGCACTCTGCCTTCTGAACGCTGGTCCCGGGTTCGATTCCCGGACAGGTCAAACATTTGTGTGTATGAACATGTCTGTTTGACCTGTTCCTGGGTGTGTATATGTATATAAGTATGTATTTAAGTATATATATCAGTCATCAGGTTACCATAGTATAGGCTCTGCCTAGTTTGGGACCTGAAGACCTTGTGTGAATGTTGTCCCATATTATTATTATTATTATTAATTAGTTTAGCTATTAGTATAGATTACCTACAGGCTTACATTATCCCCAGCTGTTTTTTTTTTGTGATTACTTACTCTCTCCAGCCATCACCGCTTGTGTATACCGCGGCGGCAGACACCCAGTGAACCCGTAGTACGAGGCTTGTTGCACCGTACAGCCAAACGCGACTACTCCGATCGCGAACAGGTTGATGATATATGACACTCGCGTAGAAAACCCGTCCCAGCCGATATTGCATACGGCAACAAACAGCATTGTCACTAAAGATATTAGTATGCCTGCAACAAAAGGTTAATTATATGAAACGTGATAAGGTTATAGCATTTAGTAGCTGATGTTCTACAGCTGGAATGATGATGATGGTGTAGCTTTACGATTACAACAGTATCGCCTCGGGTACACTTCGTATTTTATACTTTTATTCGTTAGTGGTTCGTGATCCCTAAGATAGCCCAGTGTAACTTGCTCATTTCTTCTTTCAGTTCGACGATCTTCTCGTCTGCAATCCTAATATTGTGCGTCACCAGGACCTAGTGTAATGTGGTTAAAATACTGCTCATAGAGAACACATCAACCAAGTGTCTCTCCCTTAAACAGAGACAATAAGAAAAGTGTTAATGGACACTTTTCTGGACTTCTTAGTATAGTAAATTTAGCAAGTTAGACTTAAATTACTTATTAGTTTTTTTAGGCTTGATTGTAATATATTTATAGGATGCATTTGTATGCGTACTATACTAGGAAAATAAAAACAGGACCTGAGGTCATTTGTTAAAGAAGTAGTAGGCTGGAAACATCCGCAGATTCTTCGCACCCCCTGCTTCGCGCCGTTAGCGTGACAGCTACCATGGCCAAGCTTAACGGAGCCGCCGGGGACTGGAGGCCTGGACATTACGTGTCCTATCATTTTGCAGTGGATTTGCCAATACTCGCAATGCTTGGCAGGCGGGTCGGCGAGCAGAGGCGCTGCTACCCATGAAAAGATGGGGGGGTTCAATTCGAAGCCGGTACCACCACGGTGGTTGGTTCTCGGTGTCTTATTGGTTATGCATCGTATAATCTAATGGCATTACGTGACCATATGTGTGTGTGGCCGTTTTTATTAGACCTATGATTTCTGGCGTTATTATACCGCAGATGTAAAGACAATTGACAACTTACCGAAAGCCATTCTAGTGTTATGACTGAAACAATTGACAACTTACCGAAAGCTATTCTAGTGTTATGACTGAAAAGATCGAGTAACATGTTGTTGATTATAACTGCGACGCACGCGGAAGCAATGTAGATTGTAGACATGTCAAACATAATAGTCGTATCCGGATAGTGCTTTTGGAAGTAATCCACTGCCATAATGAAACTGGAATAATCAAAAATAGCGTAATTTTAGTAACAAAGATCAGAACCAAATTTCCTAAAAGTATGTAAGCATCCACTCAACTACATATGGCATGCAAAATGCTTTTGTATCTTGACTTAGACAAAATAATCATTCTGAGAGGGTTTCATATAATTAATGCTAGGGTGTTCCAAAGGATCACGTTTGGAATTACAGAAAAATACATTCAAAAAAAGTTCGAGTTTCACTTGCTTGTGTTAGTTATCAAATTGATTTAATCCCAAGGGCTTCGAACATATCAAAGGTCAGCATCATACGGCAAAATTTCTGGATATTGTATGGATCAGGTACGTTTTATACCAAAGGACTAAGTTTTCTTTTTTGAATTGCTTCAAGTTTAGTATCTACTAAAGAAGGATAAGGAACAAAATATGGATTAAAAATTTAGTTTACGACTGATAGAATGAGAGGGGCCAATAGCGTGTTAACCCTATTGTGCTTTTGTTGAGCAACGTGGCCAAAACTCCTGAAGGGAATGCAATCTGAGGGCGATGTCAAACATGTGCTAACTTGTATGGCTCTAGGTGCATAACGAAAATTTTCATGTTCGATTTTGAGTTTTGTTTCCACATGCAGTATGTTTAAGGTTTTATCTAATCTCATACTGATATATAAAGATTAAAAAATAAAAACAGAACTTGAATGACAGTCCTAATCTTTTATATATTTTTATCTTTGTTACTTCTTCACGCTCAAACGGCTACAACGATGAAATTTTGTATGGAGATAGTTTAAGCCCTGGAGTAGCACATAGGCTAATTTTATCCCGGAAAAAAGTATGGATCCCGTGAGATGCTTGAGATAGCGGGAAAACCGTAATCCACGCGGGTGAAACCGCGGGGCGCTACTAGTCACACATATTTAGACAATAATATTTAAGAAACAGAGGTTTGAGGGTAAGTATACAATATATCGAAATAAATTTAAAAAGTTACATTGTGATACAGCTCTTCTATGATAACTGTATCAAAATGTTACTTTATTTACCATTATAAGATACAACTTCAGCTGGAACAAGGAGGTTGCAATGCAGTTTTTCTACATATAGTCTGTGGACGCGGCACAACACGCATGCGCGACTAGAAATGGATTTTGGCGCTAAACGTTTATTAAGAAATGCAAACATATTCAGTGATTTTTCGTAAATTTCATTATTATTTTATGAGATTAGAAAAAGTAGTATGAAACTGCACATAATTTCGTCTTAAAACACTCGTGTAAGGCTATACAAAAACTCGCCTACGGCTCGTTTTTTTAACTTACACTCGTTGTTTAAGAACCCATATTATGATACAGTTTCATAAACTGATATATTGATATTTGTCTACCACAAATCAGAAGTATTTGTAAACTGGTACCTAACGTAAACAGTATCAATGATAAAATATTTATAGTGACTTCTACAAATATGAACTTCGTAAAAGAGAATTGTTGTTGCACTGTAAAGAATGATCGTATCTAAGGTAACCCAACCAAATTTAACTAACTTTTACGATACAGGAAGATTTAAGTTAAGTATCGAGAGATTAAAAAGATCTTAGGTACACTAAAGATACGCGTATATAGTTTTTCTAGTTAAGCAAAGAACGTAATATGTTTTTTACCTGTTATATGGGAGCAAGAATGCAACGCCGGCCATAAAAAAGAAAATATACAGCGTGTTGGCAGACATGTGAGAATCCCCAGAAGGACTGGGGCCCTGGACTCCAGGGCCTGATGCTGAAGACAACGGCTCATTGCGAGTTGAGCGGATCGTCTCGATGCGGGCGTACCCGCGTCCGAGGGTCTCGTTCATTTTTTATACGTCTACCTTTCTTTTTTACTCAAAAGCATGCCCATCAAGTAGGTATTATAAGCGTAGCTTGATCTTCTTCTGTTTATAGTTTTAGTCTATATGTTTTTACGTAATGAAATCACACTGAGATTATCACGAATTTCGACACTAAAACTTGCGACTTGGTTGAAAGTTTTCCCCTTTGGTTGGATTAGTACTTGAATTCATTGAAATATTGAGATATGTAGGTATAATAGGCCTTGCTTATAATCAATCGATATAAACTTTAAATAACAAACACTTGACCTATCCCCCGGCGTTAGTGAATACTGACAGAGGCTGAGACAAGGCACGAATTGCGCATGTGTCGGCCATTGATTTTCAGTGCAGGGACACATTTCTGTGAAAACGTTACAACGCGCGCCTGGATATTTATTTGTAGCAAAAAAAACCGTAAAGCGTTTAAGTTACACACTGTAACCAAAGTTGATTCCTACAGGAAAAATCTACAAGAGGTCTTAGTGCTTAATAGGTAAAGATCCTAAAGGTGTGCATGCGTATGAAAAAAATACTAGGAATAAAAAAATGTATTTTTTAAATGTATTCAGCTTACGATGGGTTGCTGCCTGACCACTGTTAAGTGACGACGCCGTCTAAGGTGTAGCACCCAAACTTAGAAGGTAAATATTTACTCGCAACTTAAAGACTCCGGAGTTGTTCCTACAGGGAAACACAGACTCAGATAGTGAGTTCCACTCTCTGACAGTACGCACTTTAAAAGAGGAGGCAAAACGCTTCGTGCGCAACGGTGGAATATCTACCATGTAGCATGTAGCGGTGGCGCATAGTCGTACGTCTGGTTGATCGATGATATAATGGAGATGGAAGAATTAAATTATGTAATTACAATGCACATTCGCAGAAATGTAACCGATTAAACAACGATAGGCAAGCAACTCTACGCCGGTGTTCTAAGGCTCTGAAGCCTATGTTCTGAAGTCTTACTTTCTTACGACTGATGAAAAAACTTTTTACTACTTTTGTAACTTTTGTTTGCCTTAACTGTGGATTAAAAATGGGCCCTTAAATGTGATAACTAACTTTTTTTGTTGAACCTAATCGGTACATATAACTCGTTAGTTAAATTATGAACGTATAAAACACGGGAATCACTTACGTAATAAGTCAGAGGGTTCCGACTATAGTTTCAACCACATTCGGTGGTCTTTTTCAAGGAGAATACGGGGCCCTAGTTAGTTAAAGTTTATATAAAAGTAAAATCTTTCTTTTAAATTCTAATGTATGTGATATTAATTAATTAACATGGAAGTTAGGGCGGCCTTTAGTGTGGAACACTACATGCGTTGACACTTTGGCGCCGTCACATCTTCCTGAGACACATGTTAGGGCAGGCGCCGCGGCTTATTCGGCGGAGCAATTTAAACGGCGAAAATATGCTAACCTAGGTAGTGGTTACATAATTGAACCGTTTGGGGTCGAGACCTTGGACCCGTGAGGACCTGGAGCTCATCGGATTTTCCAAAATGTATCAGAGCGTTTGATCGATGCGACGCGTGACCAAAATGCTGGCACATATTTGGCTCAACGAATCAGCATTGCAATTCAACGTGGCAATGCTGCTAGCATTATGGGCACGCTGCCAGCCGGTAGCGGGTTAGAACATTTGAGTTATCTATAGGCTACCAATAGCTAGTGGATTGCTCAAATGTTATTGTAGTAGTTGCAGTGTTGTTATTAGTAGGCATTTGCCCCATGAAAAAAATTAAAATTAACATGAATGTGGATGGATATAGATGTAGAGGATGGTTGAAGAAGGTATAGATGGACTGTGTGAAGAAATATATGTTTATGAAAGGTAGGTGAGCACTGAGATGACTAATGATAGAAGAGAATGAAAGAGGAAAACATGTTAGCCGACCCCACCTAGTGTGGGATAAGGACAAAAAGAAGAAGATAGTATGTGACATTAATTAGGAAGGAGATATTTGTTATCGGAGATGGAATCGAAATTTTAAAAATGTATTACTTACGTGGTTTTTGCAAGAGTCGAATGATGCATGTTTTCTTCTAGACTTACTATTTGTTTTCACAATATTACTTTCTTTATCTTTATATGTCATATATTATCATGAATTTCAATCCTACCTAGAAACTTGTGCTATGCTTCCCATACCAATTTTTTTTTTCAAAAACAATAGAACAGTATAGAACATTGGAGTGCTCATGCAAAACAAACGTTTTTTAAAATTTAATTATTACACTTAGACCCCCGCACCCGATTTCCTGTATCGCGGGAGGCATGGACACACACAATCACAACACACAAACAACCAAGACCCGGGATAAACATCTATACTCATGGCACATATGCTTGCCCCTGCCGGGATTCGAACACAGGGTCCCGGAAACATAGAAGTCATGTCACTGACACTGACCACTGCGCCACGGCGACCGTCAAATTTGCTAATTTTGTTTAAGTTTGACAATTATATAAAATAAAACATTATATTTTTATGTAAGTACACTTTATGCATGTATAAAAAACTGTAAATGACAGTTTTTTACGCTTTCACAAACACACTCGGCACTATAAGATGATCTGTGTAATAGATACACACAATCACATTACACAGACATAAAAGAGCCGGACTAATCAAAATTGACAATCACACATGTTTCTAGAATTCGAACCCAGGGCGTGGGGATTAGAAGTCGGGCCACTGACCGCTGAGTAACGTCGACCCGCAACGAACTTGCTTCTCTTTATTTTACTAGCGCACTGTCACTTTGATTAAATATATATAGCTCAACGTATTTGTCTATTAATTAATTAATTGTTCACAACATATACCAATTTGTGTCATCAAAATCAATGTCATTACACCCCACAGAAAACAAACAGCTTGCGTAAACATTCAAGGTATAATATTAACATAAAAGTATTCGCATTTACATTATGACATATTTCAAGTTAAAAGTAAAATAAGTTTACAGTAATTAAAACCTCGGTTCAAACACGATTTTAAAAGGCGCAGCTGATAAAGAAAGTCCATCGATGGGCTCCGTGGAAGGCAATGTTTCTCCATCCGGTACATTCAATTGGAACTTCTGTAGGAGGTGTGTAAGGAACATGAACAGTTCAGATCTTGCTAGTGCCTCACCTATGCAGCGTCGCCTACCTGTTAGAAAGAAAAATTGAACATAATTAATCCCATCACCGTACCGTGGTGGTACCGGCCTAGAATAGTACTCCCCCATCTCTTCCCGCGGGTGCCGTAAGAGTCAACTAAGGGATCACGTACCAGGTGGGCAGCAGCGCCTACTGAGGATGAGAAATCATACTGCGCTCGCCAACCCGCCTGCCAAGCGTGGCGAGTTATTGGCAAATCCCCCCTTTATGGGGGAGGCATATGTCCGGCAGTGGACTTCCTATGGCTGAGAAGAAGAATCCCATCACATCACTTTTGCTAGGACCATTATATTATGGAGGAGGCCATATTGCCAACCGCCATAATACACCAAGGAGCCCACGCTATGGCCTGTAAGAGTATCACTAAGTAAATTAAGTATTATATTATATTATTATTAAGTACTATTTCCTTTCCCTTTTTTTTTGTTTGATGACGTTTGACCGTCGTCTTACCTGATGTTAAGTGACGACGCGATCTAACCTTTCCATTACCTTACATCGTTAGTAGAACAGACAGAACGAATTGTCATGGCTTGCCCGCATGAGTGCAGTGCCCCACTGAACCTGTTTTAGTGGCAATACCGCTGATATGTACATATCTACTCGTTTTACATATTAAAATAATCTCAAGAGATCATTTTCTTGATTTTGTCAATATCACGATCAACAGTCAGGTTTTTGCCTAGTTTCAAACTAGTTTTATAAGAAAACTTTTCGCAAAGTACCTAAATTGTTGAAACCTGCCGCTGCCGGAAGCAAAATTAAGGATTCTCAGAAACATTTATCTAGATTGCTTTCCAAAACACTTTACGAGTGTCGATTAAATTTGAGTTGTGTAATGGCAATTTGTCAAATAAAGTAATTATTCATTCAGATTTTTCCATGGAATGGTTTTCATCCGACATCCGATCGGTGTAATTGTGCAGCATCTTCAGCCGCATAACTGACAATGTAGGTAGTTATATAGATTATCATTATTATCGAGATATAATCCTTTCCCACTAATATAATAGATGCGAAAGTTTGTGTGTATGTTTGTTACTTTTTCACGCCCAAACGGTTACACCGATTTCGATGAAATTTGGTATGAAGGTTGTTTAAGCCTTGGATTAACACATAGGCTACTTTTATCCCGGAAAAAGTATAGTTCCCGTGGGATAATTGAGGTTGCGGGAAAACCGTACCCCACGCGGGTGAAACCACGGGGCGCTACTTAGTTTATCATATTTTATAGTCATTGATTGCAGGGAGAGGCTGGATGTGGGCCTCTCCCAACTGGCCTTTGAAGATCAATGAGGGAGGCATATGACCAGCAGGACGGTGGATGTAGTGGCAGAGATAATGGTGATGTCATTGGTAAAACACACTGCTCAAAAGCCTTTGTCTTCAGGCATAGTGGCATGTTGGACGAGACGAAGTCGCGGAGATTCCGGTAAACGACCTAGTCGAGTTGGATTCGACGATTGATTTCGTTCTCGAAGTTAGACTTATTTAATGTATTGGATTTTATAGTATTTTGTTTCAATTCACTCGTGAAAATGGATCATGAAATATAGTTAATGTCCCGTTAATAATGTTTATTTATGTATAAGTGTCCAACCGACCATGTCAAGTTAAATGTAAATCTTATGTCAACGAGGATTGCCGCGTTATGTTTTGGAACTAGATAGAGTAGAGATGAGGTAAATTTTTTTTAATAAGAAGTACTCTTATAGAGCGCTTTTCTAATATATATGTAACAGAACCTATCAATAATGGATATAGGTAAATCGTAAAATTTGTAACAGAAATATAACTGTAGAATGGCTCGGCTAACTTATCAACTGGATATTCTTAAGCCCGTTATGAGGCATATGAAAAGTTCATTACAAACGTCTCACTAATTGAGGCAAGACTTCAAAATGACGAGCATTGACGCGACTTACTGGACGTAAGAAATAAAAATTTATAAATGTGTGAAAAAAAGGGTACCAAACTTGTATTAAATTAAGGAATCTTAGTAAAAATATGTTTAAATTAGTATTGCGTTCTTGGCTGTAAAATATATCCCTAAAATACATAATAAAATTAATAAATACATTTCGGACTTGTTCTGAATTTCTATATCCCTCTTAAATACATCTGCGGGCTACCAGACGTCTGCAATACGATATTCATACATTATTTCACGTTTTCACACAAAGCTTTCCGCTTTTGTTGTAAAATGGGTGTCTTCAACTTACAAGTACAATCTCAGCCTTGGTCCTTTGTAGAAGTTATCTTCACTTTAACTTAAGATAGTAATTATAACTTTATTATATAACAACTAAAATAGCTTGAGGTAGTACGGAAACTGGATAGTGCATTTATTTTTTCTGTTTGCCAAGTACAGTCCAGGAGACGTGCATCGACGTCAGCGAGCGCCTTTCGAGGCAGGCTTCAGGTGACTGGATTGATGAGCACCACCCGATATCACTAAATGGACCGCGCACTGACGGCCTGGTTACGGAAAAATAATTACCAAAAAATGGAACGGATTTACATATTTATGTATTTCGATAAAAATATGTTTTTACTGTAAATTGAAATTTAAGCTTTTACTTATAGTCTTCATTTATGTAATTTTGACATGTAAACAAATTTTACCCAATAAATAACTATGAACTATGAACTTTGAACCGACTTCAATACTCAAAAGTGTGAAATAACTTGTCGAAGTCGGTACCATGATAGTTCAAAAGAAACTATTATCAAAATATTGTGAGCATGGTACCGACTTCGACAAGTTATTTCACACTTTTGAATGAAGTCGGTTCCATGTTTTGGTATTATTTTACCAATTGGTAATAATATTTTTTTCACCCTTTTTAATGACCATTGCTACTCACGGGATCAATTGTCATTGTGTATGTTCACCGATTTCTCCACTCGCAACTATAAGATCATCGACGTATCGTATGCGTAGCACTTTTCAGTTATTGGACTGTAACTCAAAAACCGCTGGACCGATTTTGATGAAATTTAAATGGGACTGCATAGTTTGGAAGCACCAGCTTTTAAAATAAAAAAGGTGGATCATAATCGGTTCACCCAGTTGAAAGTTCTGAGGTAACAAACGTAAAAAAATAAACATACGGGTCGAATTGAGAATCTCCTCCTTTTTTTACAGTCGGTTAAAAAAGCTCGACCGCCAACTATACCAAGTGACGGGAGCACGGTGACAAGACAGCAGTCTTGGGAAAAATTCTTCGCTACTCTAGGCCTCACGACCGCTTATAAAAAGTGTTTCATAAAAATGTGCCTCTCGCTAAAAAAAGTTCTTACCAGTTCCAAACGGCATCAACCATTCGTCTTGAACAAGATTTCCTTCTTTGGTAAGAAAACGTTCGGGTCTGAATATGTGAGGATTTTTCCAATGGCTACCGTTGTGCAGGTTGTACATGGCGAGAAATATAAAAGTACCCTGAAATACGAGACCATTACAAAAATATAACTAGCAATAATGTGTACCAACAAGTTAGGGTTAGTGCTCATGAATTATATATCTTATGCCTACGCCTTATGAGTGGTATCGGTAGCATTATAGCTTATACGTATTATAGCACACCGCTAGGACGATAGTTGTGGACATTGTATTCCTAAAAAACATCTCGTCTTCACCTTCTATAATACAGATTGCAATTTGATTATTTCTCAGTTTCTCAAATTTGTTTTATTTGTGTTATCCTTTATTTATTTTACTACTAGCGGTTCGCCCCGGCTTCGGGTGGGTAAAAAATTTCAAAATTAAAACCATATACAATTCATATATGTACCTACATGTACATATATAATATACAATTCAGTATGTACATCCGCATCTAGCGATGTATGTTCAATTTGAAACCCAAATTTATGGTTCTTCTATCTAATATATAAAATTCTCGTGTCACAGTCCATATAATACCGTACCCAGTATATAGTTACTTATCTATGACCGTACCCCTCCGAAACGGCTTCTGTCAGTCGTAAAGTATTTTTCTCCCACACCCCCCCATTTTTTTATCGCGATTATATTATTTTTGTATATACAAATTCCCGAACAGTTTAACATCATCTTTTTTTTATCTACTAACAGTATATAACAAAAAATTACAATTAAGTGCGAAAAATATATTTATAAGTATAGGTAGTTAATGTACCAACAGCGTAGACCACAGATTAATGAACATTGAAGTACTGGGTCACTTTAACATTTCGACAATATATGTATGTGGCAGTACAACTGTCAGATATATACTCGATACAGTTGTCAGATCAGCTAGTTACTTTATAAAATGTTGTTGCCAGAATCAGCTGGACATATATAACTAACTAGCTGTGCCCCGCGGTTTCACCCGCGTGGATTACGGTTTTGCCGCTACCTTAATTATCCCACGGGAACCAAACTTTCTTAGGGGAAATCTCAAAATCCTTTCTCAGGGGATGCCTACGTCAAAGTAGCTTTATGCATGCAAAGTAGAATTAATCAAAATCCGGATGCCTACGTCATAACATCTACCTGCATGCCAAATTTCAGCCCGATCCGTCCAGTGGTTTGGGCTGTGCGTTAATAGATTTTTTTTTTTTTTTTTTTAAATTTATTTATTAACATTCACACAAGTTCTTCAGGTCCCGAACTAGGCAGAGCCTGTACTATGGTAACCTGATGACTGATATATATACTTATATACATATACACAACCAGACACAGGTCAAACAGACATGTTCATACACACAAATGTTTGACCTGTCCGGGAATCGAACCCGGGACCAGCAGCTCAGAAGGCAGAGTGCTACCAACTGCGCCAACCGGCCAGTCAAATAGATCACTATGTCAGTCACCTTTGAGTTATATATATTTAGATAATGAAAAAACCTGAACACCTTAGGTATGACGTAATCTCCAAGTTGAGCATCTTCCAGTGCCATGTGAGGTATGCCAACAGCTGCCACGGTAGATATACGCAGAGTTTCCAGCAAGACCGCTTCAGTGTACACCATTCTAAACAAACACATTTTCCAATAATCTAACACTATTTATTAATGCGCATAAATTTTGTTGAATGATTCACTACAAAACTATGTTGCCGGAAAATATAGACAGACAAGTAATGTTATTATACATATTTCTGCTAATACATATTTTATCAATCATTTATCTATAGAAATATTACTATATCTACAAGAATCTGAACTTCCTGACACGTAACGTGTAAGACCCATGACATAAAAATAAGTTCAATGGTACAGTGGACAGCCTAGGGCCTATTCATACGTTTCGGTTACCGGGTTGCCGGTGCCAGATACCCGGGGCGAAGTGTATGGGCGGGTCCGTTATCTTTCACAAGTACCGGGGGGATAAACCATGAGCTACTCTTCTACAGGTGTACACTTTCTACGGCTGCAAAATAACGCAACTATGCACAAACAATATTGTGTCTAATACTTTAAAGCATCATCTTGTAGAGGAGTGAAGCTCGGCTGTCACTACAATGTCATTAAGTAACGGAGAACTTTACCTGGTTCGATCATTGACTGTTGGGGTTCGTGCGTGCCCTATCATCTCGTCTATTTCTTGATGCAGTTTCCTCTGGACATCCCCATTTCGAACGATATGCAGGAGCATGAAGGCTGCGGTGTTAGATACCGTTTCCATGCCAGCTTCTAGCAAGTCCAAGCATATGACTTGTAGATCTTCTTGTGTGACTGTTGGAAGGTATAAAGACATTAAATGTTAGACGGATATCGCGGGTCAGTGGTCAGTCAACTGAGTTCCATTCCCGAGGCCCAGGTCCGAATCCCGATCGTGGCAAACATATTAATGATGAGATCTGATTATGTATGTCCAGGTCTCCCGCGACACGGAGAATATTATTCCGTGTGTGTGAGTGTAAAAGTGTTTATAATGTCGCCAAATAGGTACAGGGGAATATTTATCTATCCTAGAGTATTACAGAACTTAGATATGCTGCCAGTTCGGAAGCAGACTCTTTACTTTGCTCGCACATTTTTACTTTCACCGTAAGCCCTTACTCCTTTTACTTGGGGTCAGTACAATGCGTGATTCATAGTGCAGTATATAATTGTTATAAAACTTGCCTTCAGTTTTTGTGGCCAGCCGCCTGGCAGGAGCCTTCCCAAAGTTCCCACAGGCGGCTGGTAACCTGCTAATAGGACACATATGACATGGCCCGCGATCTGCTCCAAAGAGTCCACAAACTCCACCAATCCCCTTCTACTAGGAAATTAACTATCTGCAGATAGTACATTGCACACAATGATCTTCTATATAGTGTATAGAAGGTCATTGTTTGTACATCATAATGTGTTGCTCCCTTAAGGGCTTAACAGCTGCCGATGACATTACTGAGGCTCGCGGGTGTTTACAGGCAGGGAGGGCGGGACAACTCCTGAAGCGTGTTGTACACAAATATTATGTACATTACATGACCGGACTATAAAAAAACACTCAGAAATGAGCAAAGTAATCAAATTTTGTTACATAAGAATTCACCAAAGTTTATTAGACATTACTGAGGCTCGCGGGTGTTTACAGGCAGGGAGGGCGGGACAACTCCTGAAGCGTGTTGTAAACAAATATTATGTACATTACATGACCGGACTATAAAAAAACACTCATAAATGAGCAAAGTAATCAAAATTTGTTACATAAGAATTCACCAAAGTTTATTAGACATGTAGACCTGGAAAAATATAATCTAAATCTAAATTAATAAATCAAAAACAGAACTTAATAATAAATAATAATAATAATTAAATTTCGAATAATAAAAATAAATTTAAAAAGTAACATTATACAGCTCTTCTATGACAACTGTATCGAAATGTTGGATAAAACTTCAGCTGGACCAAGGAGGTTGCAATGCAGTTTTGCGTGGACGCGGCGCAACACGCATGCGCGACCAGAAAAGGAATTTTGGCGCTAAAAGTTTACAAATAAATGCAAGCATATAGTGTAATTTTACGTAAATTTTATTTATTATCTATTTTATGGGATTAGATTAAGTAGTGAATAAAACTGCACAAAATTTGGTCTTAAGAACACACACAAGTCGTCAAGTTTTTTTAGCATTAGACGAGTGTAATGCTATAAAAAAACTTGCCTAACACTCGTGTTTTAAGAACCCTTATGATACTGTTTCATAAACTACTATTTACAATTTTGTTAGCAAAGTATCAAATTAATAGAAACATAAAAAAATAATTTATTTCTGAAAGATATCAATAATCCAATATAAATATAGCAGAGAGGTGAAGCAAAATTCGAAATTCGAAACAAATATTACAGTAAATTCTGGGTGGATATAAGGAAAATCACAGCTCGCGCAGATAAAACCGCGGGGCGGAGCTATAGCTGAAGATAATAAGTCAATGTGTGGGCCACTGGTCACGTTATGCACGTCACTTGTTATTTCCAATTGTCATTGATAACAAGATGACGACAAACAACTGAGAAGTTGAAACATTTTTTGAAACATAATAACGACCATAGGTCATTGTAATTATACCTTTATTTTGTTTTAAACTTAAGTTACAATTATATCTTTATTGCCAAAAAAGGTTAAGTACCTACTTTTAAACATTTCCAAACGATACAAAACAATATTAAAATAATTCTTTACAAGCATGCTATCTAGGGCAAATTCTGTTATTTGTAATTCGTATATCGTTGAAAAAATATTTTTTTCATTGAAACAAATTGTTTTGTTATTCCACATATCAGTTTTTTTAATACTGTATAGATTTAATGTTTGATCATTATCTCACTAGATGGGCAGTGACTCAGATAAATGATAGGCCGGATACTCAAAGGGCAGTGATGGTGTGGTCGAACGTGTAACCATGCTAGAGCTATAATGTTTATTGACTCTTAGGGACTGCTGTCTAAACATACTACGAGTAATGTTAAGTTGTATGTAAAAGTTTGATGACAGTTTATAAAACTTGAGTGTGGTAGCTAGCTAGGTAGGCCCTCGACAGTAGCCTATCACTATGCTGGTAATTTGATAAAGGTGTAACGTTCGCCTCCAAATCAATTTAGCCAGAATATTGGGGCCCATTCGAAAATAAAAAAAAGCCAAGGGTCTGTTAAAATTGGCAGTTAGTAAATACTAGCGCGACCACTCGTTTTTAATACATTTAATTCCACATTTATACATTTAATTTTAGTCAACTAGCATAGCATGTGCCTACTCCATACAGTGACTTTACACATAACACGGAGGTTTGCCAATACTCGTCACGCTTGGCAGGCGGGTTCGTAGCGCATTTTAGTCTTGTTGGCTCAACTTTACTTTAGAAAACATCGATTTTAGGGGTATATGGGGTGGAGGAATGAAGGGGGGTAGACCCCTCCGGTGAAGGGGAAGTTGTGGATTTTGACTATTGCGGCTGCGGAAAATGTAGAGCAAAAATAAGAATTTTAGCATAAATATAATATGAGCTATTTCATTTTGAAGAATTTTAGTGAATTTTATCTAGTTTTATCTAGTGATTAACAGAATTAGGGTCATTATCAACAAATCTCTAAAAAAAAATGTTACATACATTGTTGGGTACTATTCTGTTCACTTGCTTCTATGAGGAAAGCATCGATGACATCCCTGGGGTGGTTTACATCGAGACTCTCTCGGTGTTCATCTATGGTTACCTGTGAAATATTGTATTAAATTTACTGTTTATCTTTAAACCGATTTCAAAATAGGGGTAAGGTTCTAAATTCAAATTTATTCTTTTTTAATAACCTCAAATGTTTCTAGGAGAACCGATTGTTATGATTATTTTTTCTATTTAAAAGATGGTGTTTCACATGTAGTCAAATCCCACTAATCCAACTAATATTAAAGTTTGGATGGATGGTTTAGGTTTTTAACTACGTATTTAACATTAAAAGCTTACGTTTGACCACTGTCTGAACTGATGTTAATCATCAACGTTATCTAAAATGTCACTCACCCATGACTTGAAAACGCCGCGACTGTACCTAACAGGAAATGCAGACTGAGGCAAGGAGTTCCTCTGGGCAGGATACAGTATACGATAATTCAACTATCTAGTGATAGCACATTACCACAGGCAGTGACATTACCAATAGGTCGATCATAATTCATAACACGTAAAACATCAAACCTATTGGTACCGGAGAACGTTTACGCGAGTTTTAAACTTGTTGCGTTTTATGTGTGGTTTCAGAATGAGTGCATAAAATTCAAAAGTAACTCTAGCTGCAGTTTTCAGTTCTTCAGTTCCATACTTTTGGCAGTGAAAGTATGCGGGAAAATCAATAGCATAACGCGTAATTGTATTACTTCAACGTGCAATTAGTAAGTTTCGTTGAAAAAGCTAGAGACAGCTCGAAACAAGCTGATCGCTCACGTCAGCCAATCAGTGTTCGGTTTTTTTAGGGAAACTACCAATAGCATGGGCGACTTATTTTAATCGCACGATTGAATCGTCTGCTGAAAATAAAACTAATTAATAGATTGTTTCTACTTTATTTGGGTAAACGCCGGCAAAAAAGTAAGCCAGAGACAACCAGCCTTGAGTCGCTTGATTATTTAATAGAACCAGAGACATGTTTTATATACTAATAATATTACTTATATTTTATATGTATGTGATAGAACCTACCAAAATATAATTACGATCCATCACATAATTATTTGACCAGTTCAGATTTGGCTTTAGGATCAATAAATTTAAACGTATCTCGCTATCCTATCTATGCAAATATCTCCTAGGATGCCGGGCTTTAGTGAAATAAGTACTATTATAAAATGATTAAGTATATATCAAAAGTGTCAGCAACTTCTTTCGTATTAAGGTGACATGATACATCTAAGTGTGTGTGTGCGCCGTGGTGGTACCGGCCTAGAATAGTACTCCCCCATCTCTTCCCGTGGGTGCCGTAAGAGTCGGCTAAGGGATCACGTACCAGAAGGTGAGCAGCAGCGCCTTCTGAGGAGTTGAAATCATAATGCGCTCGCCAACCCCAAGCCAAGCGTGGCGAGTTTTGGCAAATCCCCCCTATATGGGGGAGGCGTATGTCCAGCAGTGGACGCACATGGCTGAGAGGAGAAGAAGAAGAAGATACATCTAAGAGAGTGTTTACAGTCGAGATATTACAATTTATGCTTAGGACATTAGAAAATACTGCTATAAATTGCTATATTACCTCAATAAATTCGTGAAGTTCGCTATGTATGCTTCTTAATTTTTTATATCCAATCAGCCCTGGTATGATGTGTCTCAAAAACGGCAAAAACGTTAGAACTCCACCGCTCATATCAACAATTTTGAACAACTTCGTTATGAGAGAACATAGAGTATTAAGCCGAGCATCATCTAGATGGTATCTGAAATATCAATTCATTAATGAGTTAGGCTACATCTTAAAGACAATACATTTACCAAAGCGAGGCGATAAGATCAAGTAGGACATCAATATTAAAACATTACTCTCCACAAATACCAGGTTTCGTGCTATTTTTTAAAATACAACCTTACTAATAGATTTACAAATTTATACATAAAACTAAAATATTTGTATTTTTGTATGTTTGTAACGAATAAACTCAAAAACTACTTGACCGATTTCAAAAATTCTTTTACCATTAGAATTTTACATTATCCCTGAGTAGCATAGGCTATATTTATTACTAGAAAATAAGGGCTCCTTTCTAAAACATTAATAATGTAAACGTGCGAAGCCGGGAAGCCGTTACTTGTCTATAATTTAAAGCTAAATCCATATATTATAATTCATAATTTAATTTCTCTTACTATCGCTACATGAATAGATCAAAAGCAGTGTTCCTTGACACCACACCTGTTGTAAGAAGGTTTCTCACTCTGCAGCCCTAACCACCGGCAGATTGGGCTTTGCCTCGCCACTGGAGGGAAACTAGGTTCAGGTTTTAACAGGAAATGCAGACAGTTGTCAAACACAAACTGTCGTTTTCTGCTTGTGTGTGCTGTGCTAAAAACAATATAGCGGCCTGCATAATATGTAAAAAAAAAACGTATAATAAAAGAGGAGTTTGGTGTATTATTGCGATTTATTAATATTTATTACACAACAAATGTTATTGTGGGAAAGCATGTGCAGCTGCGGGGCTCAGCTAGTTATTTTGTTTTACAGCTTCAAGTTTACTGATCAGGTTTCTATTTTAATTTAGTTGAATGCTTTTAAAAATACTTTAGTTAAAATTCATCCGAAGTTGACACATAGGAACATTTCGGACACCTACACATAGTATTAATTCAATTTATTTTTATCTCAGTTTATTATAATGAACGGAGAAATCCTAGGGAACAGAAAAGTAGTCTCTATTAGCCGTGCAAACAAGCTCAAGGTCGCACAACGAGTTATTTCAATGTCAATTTATTTCAATAATAATAATTTGCAACATTACAGATTTCAAGAAAGCGTTACGAGGAACTGGTTTTTGCAATATCAGTATCCAATCATACTATCATAGTAATATATAAATGTGAAAATTTCTGTGTTTCTGTGTATGTAAGTTTGTTACTACCTCACGCAAAAAAGTACCTACTATATGGATTTTAATTAAACTACAATAATATATCTCAGATGTACCTACATCCAAACAACACATTGGCTATAATTTGTAAAGATATATTGTGTAAATTGGCCAAATTCAACTATAAGTCGTAAAGTCATTTGCGAGCTATTTTGGTGTGCGCGTGCGCTGCGAAAACTGTAAGAATAACACGAATATAATGTGAGGTGAAACTGTTTCTTCTCAATAGTTCTCCAAAAAATCTATGACTGTATTATAATCTTTCATGTGACAGGTATTATAACCAAAATAATGAACGATAAAACAAATATTTTAAAAGTTACGAATATGAAACTGTTCGGTAAGGCGTGCGCAGGGCAGTTGTGCGCACTGCGAGCTACGTCGAGGAAAGCATGGCTCATCGCTGCGTGACCAACCCAAACGCGGGCAGACGCTTGAGCGCAGACGTAGTTGACGGTTGTGTTCGTTATGGGAATTATACAGATATATTACAATCTGAAATAGTTCATAGGCTACTATTTGTACAGAAAAAAATACGGTCGCCGTCGGATATCAGAGGTAGTAGGAAACCAAAGTAGCTATGCCTTGCGGTTTCACCCTTGTGTAGCCCATAAGGGTAAAACCGCAAGGAGCCGTTTATTTGATATATAGTTAGTAAGTCGTAGTCACGTTATTATAATTACATTTAGTATGTATTGAATGGGTATACATTCTATTAGTAACATATTATAAAAATTTACGTCATATTAAATGAAATAACAAGAAAAAAAAGACGTGTGGCACTCGGGGACTGCCGCGGTAAAGCTATTGCATAGCATTTTTTATCAACTTAATGCAATTAATATATTAATAACTTATGCAGTAACGCCGATACAACCAATGCCACCTAGAGGCGAGTTGCTGAACTAAACAAACAAGCGTGATATTTCAAAAAAGTCATTAAAAGTTCTGCTATTCCTCAATAGATGGCAAAACTAAAAAGTATCACCGCTGTGCCGGTCGGAGTGGTCGGGGGGTGTTATTTTCGTTACCAAGGACCAAACGATTCCAGAGAGAGGCTGGGTGCGAGCCGCTTTGAAACGATCTTTGAGGAAATCAATGAGGAGGCTTATTTTTAGCAGTGCTGAGATAATGACAAACGACAGCGGTATAAGTATCGATCGGCGAGAAAACCACCATACGAGTATTTTTGTGCACTAGAACACCGTTGACAAAATTTTTGAAAACAACATTTATAAAAAACAATATAGCGGCCTGCATAATGTAACGCCACATTTAAAAGAAAAATCAAAATTAAAGATAACATCCTAATAACACAGCAACAGCGATATTTATAATAGTAATAATAGGAAGATGCAATGCCGCTACAAATTTAATTGCCGAACCTGTTTAGTTGTTGTGTATTAGCGATGATCCCAAGGCTGTTGTGCAAATAAATATATTATATAAACACGTCCTATTCATATAGTTATTTGTATGATAATATTATATGAAAAACTTAAGAAATCTTCAAGTCGCGAGTGAATAGGTTCCTTCTAAGTTTGCGTGCTCCACCTTAGACCGCGTCGTCACTTAACATCAAGTGAGACAGTGGTGAAACGCAAGCTTATAATATATAAAAAAATAGTTTTATAGCCAAGACAGGTTGGCATATATTAAGTTGTTTTGACATACAAATCCAAATTAAAAGAAGGAATTATTTAACTTTTTTCTCTTGCATTGTAAGCTGTATTATATAAATATCAAGGCCAACAACGCAAACATGAATTATTCACCCATCTTCTGACGGAATCAAACTCAAAACTCAAATCAAGTAACTTTTTGGAAACTAAGATGTACTAAGAGCCCTCGAACGAATCTCCGAATACTAAAATACTATGTAGATTAGGCAGGTACCTAATTTTGCTAATATCCATCTTTACTTCATATAATTATCTCGTCTTAATTAAAATTGACATGTTTTTATAAGATTATAACTTTGTGCCTTATCATGATATCTATGCTAATATTGTAAAGAGGAAAGATTTAATTGTTTATTTTGTTTGCATTGAATAGGTTCCGAAACTACTGAACCGATTTGAAAAATTCTTTCACTGTTGGGAAGCTACACTATCTCTGGGTGACATAGGCTACATTTAATTTTCTAAAAAATTAGGGATCCTTTTCATTTTTAAATTTTATAATTGTTACCCGTGCGAAGCCACGACGGACGGCTAGTATATACATATGATATATATCATGTGTGTATATCTGAATATTATGTTAATTAGAATGGTTTTAAAGCATGAACGTCTATAAGTGACAACAAACCTTCTCCAAACTAGAGATAAGATTTTCTGATAAAAACGCAAATCTGTATAAATTTCAAGTAAATCCTGTCAATCGTCGTCTACGTCACTGGTTTGTGTTACAGGCGAATTCTGTATTTAGAAAAAATTTCTTTATTACAGTTGAAACATTTTAAAAACACTAATTTATCCGATAAAAAACAAACCATTTAAAAAACTAGTGGGTCTTGCAGCAATCCAGCGCGATGCTAGTTGTAAACAACCAGAGCTGGTTTTGCGTTAGAGCCGCAGGCTTAAAAGTGACTTCATCTCCGTTCTTATGAGTGGTTCCATCCAAGGAATATCATTGAATAAAATTCATGTCTATTTTTATCGAAGTTTAGTTTTTTGACCACTAATGAGAAAGCTCATGCAGTGCTATTTCATCTGTCATATGAAAATGAATCCCTATTTCCCTCGGCCAATGTGTTACGCGTGAACGGCTGGACCAATTTTGCCAATTTTTTTGTTGTATTTGTTATTTTCAGAATAAGTTTCTAATGAAGAAAAAAAAAGTTGGGGTTAAAATTATAAAGTTTAAGAAAACTTAAATATCATATTAAACTGTTCAATTTAACATTAGTGCTTCTGACAACATAAAAGTTTGTTATGTAACCACTTGGTGTTTGACATAACTGTCAGTTATTTGACATTTGCCGCGATTGAGAGAATGTGTAGGTATAATATTTTTATTCATTAATTTTACCAATTCCAATTCAATATTCATAGTTAAGACAGGACAGCATCTTTCCCCAACGAAGTGAGTCTCTCTCCACGTATGCCTCTGGCAGAGGCAACGCGAAAGAGACAGACTGTGGTTTGTCCTGCCATTACGGCCATTAGTGACTGACGATGGGAGGTCAAGGTGTCGTGGGCTCTCTTTTGTGTTCCCTCTTTGATCGGAGGGGAGAACTGCCCACGGCAAAAAGCTGCATGGGTATGGAGATTAATACAACCCGGACCCCGGAGGAGAGAGGATGACGGGACCCCTCTCTTCTATTTCGATTGGAGATTTCGAGAGAGAGAGAGAGCAAGGCGGGCAGCGGCGTCGACGGGGGCTGCGGAGAATGCGAAGCGGTCCTGCGCCCCCCGTCACTAGTCGATGACGATGGAACACCTCGGGTTTTTAGTGGGTATGCCGTCTTCTTCTGGCGGATACTCCCACATAACCACCGTGATCCTCAGGCCGGGGGTATCAATAAAGAATTTCCCGGTTTAAAAAAAAAGGACAGCATCTGTCGCCTGAGCTTGCCGGCCAGTGACGTCACGCGCGTAAACATACGTACTAGCAGTGTAAAAAAAAACTAAAATAAATTGTACCTAGTTATACATCCGCCCGAACCTTCCATTTTAGATTAATAAGCATTGTTCTCGGTATTCTTCCGCTGACTTCACATCGTCAGCGGTTTATGTAAAAGCTTTCTCGGAACGGCCACACGCGATGGTGTGCCTTCCTGTAGGTTAAGTTTTATATTATGAACACATTAAATCGAGCCTCCAAATCGGCTGGACGTAATTGTCGTTTTAATTAATTAATTTAGTTTTTAAAAAGCCTTTTACCCGAAAGGGAAGTTTGACTGGCGCAGCCGGTAGGATCGTTTCGATAAGGCTGTGTCGCTTTCGGTGAAGTTCGGGTGTCCAAATCCACCTGGAAATAACGCGAGTGCGGCGCGAATAGCTGTGGAACGATCCACGAACCAAACAAATTCGTCATACTCCTGATGGTGCCGAGTATGGGAGCAGCGGTCGGTTGGTGAGTAAAACTCTATGCCTTCCTTGCCATTACCTGTCCCATATTTTTCATTGAAAGGTTTTAGTTATTAGTATTTTATTGTTATAATCGAGATCAAAATTCTCTCATTATAACGTATCTGGTTGTTTGATATAAAACTCTGTCGAGCAGCTATCTAATTCTAAGAAAGTCTGAACCATTCTGATAAGCGTATGAACAAAGATTTAAGAAAAATAGATGTGGCATTTAATTGAATTTTAATAATTGAGAAAATTGTGAAATTAGAATATTAATTTGTTTTAAGGATATTATACAGTTTTATTTTAATATATATACATTTTATACAATTTTATATATGATTTAGGATTTTACTTTTATGCTTTTATACCGATTTTATAACCGTGTTTTTTTTGTTGTAACTTGTGCATTTGTGTAATTGATTTAGAGTTTAATTTCGGTGATTAAATTTTTACGTAATTACAATGGAATCACGTCAAGTTCCACAACCAGCTGAAGCAGCTACAACAATTCAAATTATAGTTATCCCTAATGAAATTTTACGGCTTATCCCATTATTTGGAGGCGATAAGCGACAACTTAGTTTATTTATAAGAAAGTGTGAATATGTTATAAGCCGATATAGAGGTCATGAAGAACAAAATGTTTATGTACTGCACGCGATCACGAGCCGGTTAATTGACAATGCAGCCGCGTTATTATCTGAGAGAGAAGATGTTACTAACTGGTCTTCTTTAAAAGAATTATTATTACAACATTTTGGTGATCCGCGAAGTGAGGAGTGCATAAGCATTGAGTTGGAATCATGTAAAATTAAATCAGGTGAATCATATCTGGATTTCTGTTGTAGAGTTCAAAATATTCGGTCTCTGCTTATTTCGAAGGTAAATTTATTGGGTGATACCGAACTTAAACGCGCAAAAATAGCTATCTACAACAACACGGCTCTGAATGTATTCCTATATAATTTACCCGAGAATATGGTTCGTATAGTTAGGCTTAAGTCACCAGCCACTTTAGAAGACGCTCTAGGCGTAGTACTAGAGGAAGTCAACTTCCATGAACAGTATTCTATGCGAAATCGTATCAATAATAATAACCCAGTGCAAAAGCCAGCAATGACGTCACAACTTCAATTCGGCTTTAAGCCCCAAAATAATTTCACAACACCACAAAAATTTAATTTTGGTATTCCACAAAAATTTAATTTTGGTATTCCACAAAATTCAAATAATTTGAGACCACAATTTGGACAGCAACAAAACTTTGGACATAAGCCCCAGTTTGGTTATCGTCCCCCACAATTCGACTCTCAGCAACAATTAGGTTATAAACCTCAACAATTCGGTTACAAACCTCAACAATTCGGTTACAAACCACAACAATTCGGTTACAAGCCGCCACAATTTGGTTATAGGCCACAGTTTGGCAATAGGCCTCCGCCTAACTTTGGCATGACCCCTCAACAGTTTGGGTACAAACCCCCACAGGTACAAAGCCCTCAACATCAAACGACTGACGTGTCCATGAGGACAATTCCTTCCAAGCCTCAGCCCCAAGTACAAAATCAAGGCTTTAGGCTAAACGAGCTTACCTCGGATAGTAATGAGACGGTATTTTATGACGGTTACTATGACAATGACTATTACTATGACTATGACTATAGCGACTATTACCCTAGTGAAGACGTAGAATGGACTCCAACGCAGGACTGTGTAGATGAAACGACCTTGACAGAAAAACGAGATGCCCCTAACACTGAAGCTGAAAATTTTCACATAGCAGCCTCACACATAGCCCAGAAAGCATAGAACTTAACTGTGACTCTAACTTAAAACTACCTTACATCTATATACCGGAAATCAATGCCAAGTTTATGATAGACACGGGAAGTACTCGTTCTTTCATAAGCCCTCGCATGGCTTATTACTATTTCTCAGCTTATATTAAACATGAACCATTCCAAGTAGTCAGCACGCATGCAACTAGTCGACATAACGAGGTCATAGATATACCACTGCTACCGACATTTAACAGTAACGACTACCATAAGTTTTATTTGTACGACGTAGACGGACGGTATGATGGACTTATTGGTAATGACTTACTGAAACAGTTAGATGCAATTATCGACTTAAAGCACCTGGTATTACGTACTAATACAACTTGTATTCCAATTGTAAATAATTTAAATTACGTCATTGAATTAAAACCACGATGTGAACAACGCGTTAAAATCCCGATAGACCAGCACTCAGGCGAAGCTATAGTTGAGTTCAAAGAATTCACCTCTGGTGTACGTATGCCCAGTGCCCTGGTCAACTGCACAAATGGGTACGCATCGACTGTCATACAGAACATCACTGACCAGCCCTTAACTCTGACTGTATTCCGGCCTTTTACAGTTACACAGTTTGACGCGACTGACTGTAACATTAATTTTACTGGACATAGTACAGACATAGAGACAGACCAACTACTGGAACAAAACCTACAAAAATTAAGGCTTGACCACACTAATAGTGAAGAACATGAAAAAATATTGCGACTTTGTAGAGACTATAAAGACATATTTTATTGTGACCACATTCCTTTGAGTTTCACAAATCAGGTTAAACATAGAATACGTACAAAGAACGAAGACCCAATTTTTGTCAGACCTTTTAGACAATCGCCTGCTCAAGTAAATGAAATAAACCAACAAGTTGAAAAGCTTTTGAAAGATAACGTCATTCAGGAATCTCATTCTCCCTGGAATGCCCCCGTCCATCTCGTTCCAAAGAAGATGGATGCATCCGGAGAACTAAAATGGCGTATGGTAGTTGATTTTAGACGACTAAATGACATCACTATTGATGACCGTTACCCCTTACCTAACATAAACGACTTATTTGACAAATTAGGGAAAAGCTCATACTTCAGCACGCTTGATTTAGCTAGTGGATACCATCAGATTGAGGTCGAGGAACAGGATAAAGAGAAGACAGCATTCAGCTCGCAGAACGGCCATTATCACTTTTTGCGCATGCCCTTTGGCTTGAAGACAGCCCCGGCTACCTTTCAGCGAGCAATGGATAATGTGTTAAGAGGATTGCAGGGAATACACTGTATGGTATATCTTGATGACGTCATAGTGTTTTCAGCGAGCTTAGACGACCATATCCAAAAGCTACGGACTATATTTGACAGACTCAGGGCAACCAATCTTAAAGTTCAGTTAGACAAGTCTGAATTCTTGAGAAAGGAAGTCCTTTACTTAGGCCATACTATTACAAAAGACGGGCTTAAGCCCAACGACGATAAGGTTACTGCAGTATTGAACTACCCTTTACCCACGACGACTACCGAAATAAAAAGTTTCCTCGGACTTATTGGTTATTACCGACGCTTCATCAAAGACTTTGCACAAGTGACTAAGCCTCTAACATCATGCCTAAAGAAACGTAACAAAATAGTAACTGACCAAAATTACATTGATGCATTCAACAAATGTAAGGAACTTTTGACAAATGCCCCGTTGCTTCAATACCCTGACTTTGATAAGACATTTATACTCACGACTGACGCATCGAATGTTGCACTTGGCGCTGTTTTATCACAAGGCCAAATAGGCAGTGACAAACCAATTGCATACGCGAGTAGGACCCTCAGCGATACCGAATCACGCTATAGCACGATTGAACGAGAATGCTTAGCTATTATTTGGGCCGTTAAACATTTTCGTCCGTATCTCTACGGTCGTAAATTCACCATCTATACTGACCACATGCCTTTATCGTGGCTTGAAGCCCAACAAGATTCTAGTAGTAAACTTACCCGTTGGAGACTGAGACTACTTGACTATGACTATGACATTGTATACAAGAAAGGTAACCAGAACACGAATGCAGATGCTCTATCGAGAATAAAGGTAAATGCTCTCTCTGACACTGACGACGGAGGTCAGTCCATGAAAGTTAATGTTGACAGCAAGGAACAACAACTTAGGGAACATGTAGATAATTTAGTAAACGACATTGTACGACTGACAGCTAAAAAGAAAAATGAACGAAATGACTCCTCAACCATTACAATATCTGACGCTAGCGCCACAGCTTCAGCAAGTCCTATGTCCATTTCAGGCTCTGATACGCTGTCTATTGCAAGCGCAGATAGCGAAATCAAATACCCTATCAGAGAACCATCTCTTTCTAACACAGTGCATTCTGCTATGGATGTAGACGTAACAGATATACCGATATTAAAAGAGGCTATTGACACAAAACCAAACCAAATTCTTGTCTTTACATGGTTCAATAATGACATACAGGTTAAAGACATATCTCGCCTTAAACAAAAGGTGCTAGAAGTGTTTTTACCCATAGATAATTCAGAGTTAGTAAAGAAGTTCCTTAAAGAATATATCAGGCCAAAGATAAAATACTTTATATATTTCGAACATGAAGAACATCGCCGTCAGTTCAGTCGTATAGTGGTAGAGTTGTTTAGGAAAGGTACCGTACAGTTAATTGAATGTACAGAACGCGTAGTATATGTAGAGGATGAAGGAGAACAGAGAGCTATAGTGTTAAAGTACCATGAAGGAAAAACGTGCCATCGTGGCACTAAAGAGACTTTAGCTAACATACGTAGAACTTATTATTGGGTCAACATGCACGAAACAATTGCAGCAATAATTAACGCTTGTGAAATATGCCGTAAAATGAAATATGATCGTAAGCCCCTCAAACCCTTCTTACAGCTAACTCAAACGCAAGACGCTCCGTTCCAAGAGCTATTCATAGATCTATTCCAAATTGAAGGTCAATACTTTTTAACACTTGTAGACGCTTTTAGTAAGTTAGGCCAAGCTATACCAATTACCAACAGATCAACGCCCGAAGTAGTTCGCGCGCTTATGAAATATTTCTCATTCTATGGTATTCCAAAAAGAATTAGTTCAGATCCAGGCACAGAGTTCAACAATGAGCTAATTAAAGAATTTTTATCTCTACATAAAATTGAACTTCATATTGGCACACCCAATAACCCTAACTCGATGGGTCTGATAGAACGTTTACATTCTACTATCTGCGAAATCTATAGATGCGCTAAGTATGAACAAAAGTGTACAGATGTAGCATCAGTCATGATGTACTCTATAATCGCATATAACAATTCCATCCATTCAGTCACGGGCCTAACCCCATTCGAAGTAGCTTTCGGACACACCGACTCAGGTAGTCCTTTCGGTATAGAATCGGAAAGACAGTATATACAACAATTAGTGAAAGACCACGCTAAGCGAACGAAATTTTTATACAAACAATTAGCAGAGAAAATGACAGAGTGTAAGGAAAAGATCAGGGAAAAGAAAGGTGGGGAGGAGAGAATAGATTTTCAAGACGGAAAAACTATTTTCGCCAAAGACGTGAATAAAAGGAAAAGTAAAGACAAACCCAGATATACTAAAGCAAAAGTTGTAGGCAGGACAGATAGGAATGTAGTACCCATACAAATAGGCGAACGAGTTACGAAGGTACCTATTAAAAACATAAAACGCCCTCCGCAGGTGGAGCGTTCTGATCGTAGCGATGCCGGTGCTGGGCCTTCATCTGCGATCACTTGAGAGAAACCCAGGCATACTACCAGTAAAAGAAGGTCAAGCTCATATGCAAACTGATCATTGGACTATTATTAAAACTTTGGACTTGGAAAGAATCTACGATGATTTATGCTTTGTAATACATAATTATAACGAATTTAATATTTTAATAAAACAAAACGAATCATATCCTCGTGATTTTGTGACCATGAATATGCATTTGGATTACTTACGTGATATAACTACTCAGAAATACAGACAACTTGTTCCGCAACAACGATTTAAGCGAGGTTTACTTAACCCTTTGGGTTCACTCATTAAAATTATAACAGGTAATCTCGACCACGATGATGCAACAAAGTATGATCAACTTACGTCTAAACTTGGAAAGAACCAAATTATTATTTCAAAGAAATTAACTTTAGTTTCACAAGTAATTGATAGCTTTATTAACACAACAGATACCATGTATAAGAACTCAGTTTTATTAGAGGCACGCATGAAAATTTTAGCATCAATGTTAAAAGAACTGGCGTCTCAAAAGAAACGCTGGGACTATTCCACATATATTGTTAGCTTCTATAATCTATTCATAAGTAACTTTAGGACAATATTTGTAAAATTAGGTGAAATTGAAACTGCCCTAGCCTTCAGCAAATTATCAGTATTGCACCAGTCTATAGTGAACTCCACTGAACTGTTACATCATTTAACGCTTATAAGTAACACCGAAAACTTGGTATATCCTGTAACTGAAAGAAATTTGGTAAAGCTCGAAGAAACATTTAGCATTAAGTCTTATATCAAACATAACCAGATTACGTTTATAATAGAGGTGCCCCTTACCGACAATACTACTTACAATTATTTTAAACTATATTCGTTACCAATGTTCCATGAGTTTGAAAATAAAACCTTATCCATTTTTCCCCAATATCCTTACCTTTTGGCAAAGGGAATGAAATACCTTCCGATTGAGAATCCATGCCGACCTCTTGCCGCTGGAGACCACTACCTGTGTGCTGATAACAACAAGGCTCCTTACCCAGAGCCTACCTGCATCGAACAACTCATGAGGTTTGATACTAACCTCACTCGCTGCGTGCAACGACAAATCCAACTTGAAGACGTACGTGTTCAACAAATTGCTGCTACTAGTTGGATTTTATATTCACGACTTAAAACTGTAGTAACAACATATTGCGATGCCGAGGTTACTAAGCATCCAGTCTTCGGAACATATATTGCAACTCTGGACAAGCCCTGTGATTTTGAAATCCACGGCATTCAGATCCGACATCATCGTGCCTACACCGAGAGCATATTTGATGACCAGATTCCTGTCATCGATCTGCCTCGCCTCCACAACAGTGCGAGTATTGGCACATCGCTATCCAGTACAAGTGCACTAAACATGCAAAGAATCAGTTTAGATGAAGTGAAATATATGTCTTATGCGCTAAAGCACAGTGAAATGGTGAACAGTGTTTTTGGAGAATCGGACTCTAACTTCAGTGTAGTTGTATACTCTTCTTTAGTTTTAGTTATTATATGTTTCTTTGTAATTATGTCATATGTGTTTCGAAATAAGATAATTTTAATTTGTTCACGAAATTATCGGCACGTTATTAAAAACGAACGCACCGATAATTTCCCTCTTGGGGAGGGAGGAGTTATACATCCGCCCGAACCTTCCATTTTAGATTAATAAGCATTGTTCTCGGTATTCTTCCGCTGACTTCACATCGTCAGCGGTTTATGTAAAAGCTTTCTCGGAACGGCCACACGCGATGGTGTGCCTTCCTGTAGGTTAAGTTTTATATTATGAACACATTAAATCGAGCCTCCAAATCGGCTGGACGTAATTGTCGTTTTAATTAATTAATTTAGTTTTTAAAAAGCCTTTTACCCGAAAGGGAAGTTTGACTACCTATACATAACATTTATTATTCAGCATATTTAAAATATAAATACATATAGATAAGATGAAAGAAATAATAACCTTTTTCCAGCAACGAGTCGCCATAGTATGTTGACGATGGGGATATGAAACATTGTGTTCACTAAAATTGGGCAACCAGCGTCCTCCATTCGGAATTTAACAAGCGCCTTGCATTCCTCCTCAATGTACGAGTCCATGAAACGCGTATTGTACCCAAAGTTCTTAAGGTACTTCAACACGAAGCGTCTCGTTTTAATCCATTTAGGTCCATCGGAAAACACCACTCCTGAAATGATTATCGTGAAACTTGCTCTATTGCTCTGTAAATATTTGGATTTTGATTAGCTACTGCATTGTTACGTCATTTTTACTATTCAAATCGCTATCGATATGAGAAAATTAGTAAGAAATCCTATCAATTAGTAACTATAGGTACTATTACATGTTCTTTGGGACTATAGTTTTACTTTAGGGTTTTGCACATACAACGACTTTCGTATCTTTGATTTTCTAGATGGTTTTCAAATATTCGGAAAATTTTCGATGTTTTTTTTATCGTACAATTTTGCGATATTTTTTTATGAAATAATATACATTGAACGTTGTCCAAGAGATACCTAAGTAATAAGTTGCGCTTGTGGAAGAATTACAATAATGCATTAATATGAATTGTGTTTATTAATCTCGTGGCTGCCGCAGAAAAATAATTTCATAGAAAATTGAACTACAGAACACGTTACAACAGTCGCAGTCTTAAATATGAAATATTGATAATGATAAATGATGAGAATAAGGGCTTACACTTCCAAAAACGAACCAACCTATATACTAGTGCAATGCCTATGTACTAGTGCAATGTCTATGTACTAGTGATGATTAATGGAAATAAAAACCTTACACATATCGAACTTATCGCTCGTACAAAAATTCTAAAACAGAAGATAGAACGTAGTCGTTCTTCTCGCTGGATTGTTAAACACTAACTGTTAGACATTTTTTTTTTGTAGACGTAGACACAAGATAGAACCTTAGTATTAATTTACTTTTAAAATACGATAATCTAATACGTATTAGGAGATCAGAGCATTAAATCTATCTTAAGATTAGAGTAATATAATATACGCTAAATGTAATTAGTTTACACTTAAGCATATGAAGCATTTGATTAGTCGTTATACATATGCACGTACTCACCAAGTTTTTTGCCGAAAGATCTCATCGTATAGAGGAAGCCATCCGGCCGTCCTTGGAAAACATCTCTAGAAGACACCTCCCTAATGTAGTCTTTACCAGACACCACAACTACATTGATGAGCCCTAATCTCAATCCAAGTATCTCTCCGTATTGGTGACTCCATAGCTGCCACAACTTAAAATGATTTTTCACTTTCCTCAACTTCCAACCCACTGACAATATATTTCCAATAAATGGAAGCGGTGGTGGTCCTAAAAAGTCAATCAAGTGAGTTATTGTGAAGCGTATCCTAACATTTATAAAGGATACATGATATGAACCTGGAGGGTACAATGAATGAGGTTTTGAAATTCCGAAAAAAATATACATTAGAACAACGCACAATATTAAGGAAACCCACATGGTTGTCAAACGACTGTAACTGACTCCCGACAGGGAGTTAATGATTAAAAACTCAGTCACTTCTCTAAAAGGCTTTCGAATCTTTGTGTTCAGTGTTATTCAAATTTGGTTCGAATGTATTCATACTGAAATAGATTTCTTTGCATGCTCAGAGGCAGGAAGGATAAATGTAAACAGATAGTGATAGAGATCTTCTTGAATGGTAAATGGGTAAAAAATACATATCACATGACAATAATATTTTAGGATATAAACCGCAAGATCATTTTATAGCCCATTATATTATTGTCATGTTATGGTTAAAGATTTTATAGACATACCTAGTTTGTAAATTGCGAGGAGAGAAAAAAAACCAAAGCATTGATTGTATTGCACTGATGTGTAAAAAATTGTTATGGCTTAATGTTGTATGGCTACCGCGCTTCCATTTTTAACCGACTTCAAAAAAAGGAGAAGGAGGCTGAATTCGACTGTGTTTTTTTGAAGTGAAAACTTCTTTATTGGCGTTGTGCACTTTTGTATGGGGTAAAAATGTTAAACTCGCTTTAGGGCACCTCGCGTCAGAACGTCAGGACGTGACGTCGTCGAATTCGTAAGACGGAGGGGGAGTAGACCGCCGTTAAAATATATAAGGAAAGTTTTTGTTTGTTGGTGGTTTTATTTCATAAATCGTTTTGTTAAAAGTATTATTGAACTCGGTTATCAAAACGCTGATATTATAGAGAAAATATTATATATATAATATTATAGAGAAAATATATCATTATTTCAAAAATACGTCATCGTGTTAATTCTATCTTGTGACCCACTAATATTATAAATCTGAAATTGATTCTTGATTGGATGGACTAATCTGTACAGTGTACCTACATATTATACAAGTCTTCAAGTCGCGAGTGAATAAGTACCTTCTAGGTTTTCGTGCTAAATCCTAAACGTCATCACTTAACATTAATTGTCGAACGCAAACTTATAATAAGAAAAAAAAACACACCAGAACGGCTGAACGGATTTGGATGAAATTTGGTATGACTTCAGGTCCCGGAATAACACATTCCGGCTACTTTTCATCATCATCATAAATCATGTTCAAGTTTTCACTTCTGGCGGCACTCCCGGAGTGCGACCGGTTAGGTTTGTTACCTCAGAACTTTCGACTGGGTGAACTGATTTCGATGATTCTTTTTTATTTTAAGCTGGTGCTTCCCGCGTGATCCCATTTAAATTTCATCAAAATCAGTCAAGCGGCTTATGAGTTACACTTCAATAACTGAAAAGTCGGTGAACACACACAATGATAATGATCCCGTAAGTAGCAAAGGTCATGGGAATGTTCCATTTTTTTATGGCTCTCAGCAAAACAAGTAAATTAATGTTAGCTAATTAGCTATTTTATTATTAGCTAGAATCCAATTAAATAATATTATGACAAAAATAGAGTTTCATTCTATATTAAATAATACTTTTATATAATAATCCAATTTAATTGAGAGTTTTGGGAGTGGTAGCATTAATCCGGTATCACGAAAATGTACGAGCCACAATTTTGATCTCGGTACGATAGATACGAAGCAAAATTACTGCATCGATTTTGATGACAGTTTAATTATAATAAACATTACCTATGGTAGAAAATTGACTTGTATTTTAATTCCGAAAAATAAAATACCTAGTTTTAGGGAGATTATGGATGTACTCAACGCTGTAATATATTTTCATGAAACTTGTAATAATAACTAATGTTACTTGACTTACGAATTGGATTAACATAAAATAGTTTACAGTAATATTTTACTATTACTGTAAACTTATACTTCGTAGCCAACTTTACTTCGTCTCTCACTCATATTATGGCATCTGATGGCCGCCATATTATACATAGCTCTTATGAATAGCTCAGATAGATGAGATAGGCTGGATACTCAAAGATTTTAAGACTTTACTATTTGCAAATTAATCAATTTTAGAGCGTTTCTTTCTTGAAAGCCTTAGATGTCTATTAAACTTTAAAAAATACCACTTATGAGAACAGTTAATGAAGGTTAATTCTGATAATACATAATTTTATTTCATTTGCTCATTTGAATTCTCATTACTGAAATAATATTATTATTAAGCCATATTTTTCTTTATCAATGCGCTTGAACTGTTTCTCCCACCAGAAAAAAATTAAATTAATAAAGAAAAAAAAGGTAATTATGTACGTACGTACCCTACCACCATGCGTACCATCGCATGGTGGTAGGGTACTTTCGAATACCCGCCTGGCTAGCTACCACCCTCAAGTTTGAAAAACTGTCACCAAACACATAGTGTGTTCAGGCAGCAGTCCTTGAGAGCCAGTGAGCATTCTAGATCTAGCGTGATAACATCTTCGCCACATCGTCACTGACCATCAAGTGAGATAGTGGTCAAACGCTAGATCTATACAGTATTAAAAACAAATACCATAATTACCATATTTTCGGCGAAAACGAATAGGTGTCTTCCGGGCAGGCGTGCTCCATCGTAGATCGCTATCAGGTGATGTAGTGGGCAAACGCTCGCCTATTCCAAATATAAAGAAGAAAACCAAAACACGACATAAATCTTTGACCACATCGCGACCATCAAAGGTATAGTAATGTATAGTGTAGTATAGTACATTTCACTCTGAAAATAAACCGGTAACTATCAAAGCGGACAGGTGCCTAATAAGTCTTCTATAGGTACGGCTCACAATGTGCGATTTTAACAGTTTGGTAGTCTGCTATTTTTAATTTGTGCATATTAAATCAATCTTGATTCAGTTCTAGATTCATTTCATTTCATTCATCAGATTGACGTAGCACGCCATTTTATGTAGTCTGTTAGTATCCAACTTGTCAATTTCGTACAAAATCGACATAGGTCGAGCATAGGTTCAAGATAGATTCAGGCCCCTATGAACTTAGCAGACTACGGATTTTTGACGTTGTCTTTCGGCATCGAGTCGGCCTCCCACTGGACTGAATATGAACATGAAATTAGTAGACTTGACACTCTGAGTGTTAGGCGTTGCTAGTCGACATTAATTGCACCTCACGTAAGGCAATAAAGAGATACATATATTAAAGATAAGAGCTAATTACACTATTTGCTTAATTAATGATAAAATGTATAATTTTGTACCTAAGATCGCAATAGCGGCTAACTTTTATCGGCACTCTGGGGGCTTAGGGACAATATTTAAATTTGTACCTACAACATCTGAGTATCATGTGTAGTAATGCTCTGTAGCTACATCCCGTGTTCCAATATTTCCGCGACTAGTGTTAATATATGTGAGTTTATATATTTATTACAGCAGTAATTTAGTTTGAATTCAAACAGAAAACTTCAAAAGAGTTGTTGGTCTTTTTATCAGCACTACATAGTATAAAACAGTCGCTTTCTCTGTCCCTATATTCCTATGTATGCTTAAATCTTTAAAACTACGCAACGGATTTTAATGCGGTTTTTTTAATACATAGAGTGATTGAAGAGGATGGTTTTTATGTATAATAACGTCCATTAAATAGTGGAGAAATACTGTTATACCGGTGCGAAGCCGAAGCGGGCCGCTAGTATAGAATAAAGAAGTACCCACGGCTGGGACACAGCACTTACTCTCATAGGAGTTTGGGCCATAGGATAGCTCATTACGCTGGTTGGCATAGTACGAGTAAGTGAAAAAAGGCAACAATTGAGCAATCCTCCCTAATCACGATGAAACAGGACCAGCCCTCCAGTATTACCCGGCTCGGTCATTCCTTCTATGATAGATGCTATGGAAACAACAGTAGCGCGGGAGCCCCTACCTCAATAAACAAACCGTCCCACTCCCTGGTGACTCAATATTAAATGAGTTTGTTTGCGAACGAGGGGAACCCTGAGCTACTATTGGGAAAACGTCCAAAGTCCCCAAGTATCAGATTTGTCATACGACCCCTTACTAGTAACATATATTAACAATCGATAGTGTTAGGTTAAATGCCATACCAAATGCCACTTCACAGTTGTCACCAAGGAGTCTTTATCGGGAAATTGGGAAAGAGAAGAATAATGGGAAAAGATAGAAGATAGTGTGTTGAGAGTGGACTAATTGTCTATGTGCTCAATAACTTGAAAGGCAAGTCGGCTATCTTGAAAATGGGGGGTATATTTACGAATTATTTTATTTTTTAAACCCCTCATAAAAACGGATATATTAAAGTACTCAATCCACTTACCGACAACCTAAAGTGGATGATTGATCTCTCCGAGCAAACAGGTTATAAAGGTAACTAGTCATGCAATCAAACTAAGCGAATTGCTTGAAGAGTTAAAGAACTTATGTGTGAATCTATTTTTATCTATTTTCGGTCTATAACCCTGTAGTGCTTTGAGTATACAGTTTATTTATCGAGTTGTAGAGCGTAGTGATCGCGCCATTAAACTTTTTTAGAATGATTCTTTGTAACAACATAATCTTCGTCCAGTCAATAACTACATACTCGTATAATATAAAACGGTCGGAATCCCTGACAGACCGCATTATTTGCTCGGACATTGAACGCTCAACATCTCGCAGACATTCCTTAATTAATAAACAAGTGAAGTGATGGCTCCGATAAACGCAACTGATATCAACAACTCTAAAAACTTTGTGCCCGCGAAGAAGGCCTTACCTGAAGTAGAAACCGAAAATGGAAATGGAAAAACCCAAAGCAATGGGTATGTTATTATCGTGTAAATTAATATTATGCATGATAACTTTATATTTACTTATTAGTACGTTCATACAAATGTGCAGAGCTGGATGGGTGTACCACTTATATATTAGCAACCTGCGTGTAGTTTCATAGTAACCATTTCCTTAAATTATATATCTCTGAGTAGAAATCTGAGTATTTTCCATGAGTTGCCCAAGTTCAGAATAAAACTAATCTGACCTGAAACTAGGGCTGCCTCAATCAAGATAGTATAGTAAGTATAGTTAAAAATGTACTCCAGAAACATTTACACACTAGTTAAAGCGGGATATATGAAATTTGATGCAATAGTTTTCGGAGTTATGTAATGATTGTAAGAATAGATTGTCAGTTAAATAATAGTATATTAAGATACAAGTGCGTTAAGTTACTTATTGCACACAAGTTTCGGACGACGTTTTACAACATATTTGAGAAGAAAAAACGAACATATATTGATTATTATATTTATGTCGATAGTCTTCCTAATAATAAATAAATAAATAAAAATACATATATAGATTATACCGGTATAATGATAAAAGGCTCTGTTTACTCGCATATAACTTGCAGTAACCAGTCTGTAATGTTAGTACGCACGTGTGTGTTATAGCTCGGTTTATGGCCCTAAAAGCGTAACCTAAATAACCTTATTACATCGCTCTTAGGGAGTTTGGGTTGACTAACTGGTGCTAGAAAGACCTTCGCGAAACAAAACGTTCTGCAATCGAATCGCAATAAGGGTCAATTGCAAACAATCAATACCTATCAGTTGAAGCCGATGTCGGCTATTACTGCGGTCAGTATTGGATCATGTCCTTGAATTTCATACACATATATATTTTATTGGTATACCTACATAAGTAAACCGGTGCATTTAAATGTCAGGAGACATTTCAGATTTAAACAATATTTTTTTATAAATGTTACTATATTTATGTAAGATGATGATGATGAAGTAATATTTAAAAATGCATTTATTGGTGGATATGAGATAAAATTATACCAAATCGGGAATCTCGTTTAAAGTTTGCAAGCTAATTTCATTATCTTATGGTCAACATAAAAAACTCAAACAAAGTGCATGTTCAAACATGTAAGAATGAAAGAATGCCGTCAATCATCATATCCGTAAAGTCATTCACCTAAAGGACAATTACGATCACATTCCTGAGATGACACGGTGCAATTTTAATAAAAATGTTTAAAAAAATGTAAATATTAATTATTATTCTTCTCAATAAAAGCGTAGGATTTATTAGTCTTCCCAAGACTACATATATTATCTATTGGGCTCAATTTTGCACACACTTTTCCGTTTGACTGACCCTGAGTTGTTTTATTAGCTTAGATTGCGGTAGGTATACTTACTTATATCAAATCATGCAATCCGATGATGATTATTTAGCTTGAGTTAAATTTTAATTTACAATAATGATGTGTCAGAAGTAACATGAGATTGGCGGTAGTAGGTATAACAGACGCCACGAGTTTTAGTGCGAATATTTTTACACAACGTTTCATTTATATTTTAGTAGAGCTCGTGTTTTAAGAATGGCAGGTTTTGTCGATGTTTTTCCTACGAAACTCGATCGTTATCTGTACGTTAATTATGTAGTTGTTGTTTTAAATTATGTAGATGATAATTGTGTATATGGATGGCATTATTGTCACTTGTTTCTTGAGTGTGTTTATGGAACCGTTGTTTATTTGCATATAAGGCAAAACGATAGTCCTACTAATATTATAAATGCGAAAGTGTATGTGTGTATGTTTGTTACTTCTTCACGCTCAAACGGCTACACCGATTTCGATGAAATTTGGTATGGAGATAGTTTAAGCCATGGATTAATACATAGGCTACTTTTATCCCGGAAAAAGTATAGGTCCCGTGGGATAATTGAGGTAGCGGGAAAACCGTAATCCACGCGGGTGAAATCGCGGAGCGCTACTAGTTATAAATAAATTAACACTATGTTTATGATGTGCATGTGTGCAATAAACATTTTACTTATTAACTCAGTATAGTATACTATAGTTAGTCTTCAGGGGCCGTATTTTAACGTACCTAATCTATATAAGCTCTTTCAGTAGTATCTTTTAATGATATAAAATGTATATATTTATAAGTACTTTCGTTGATTCTCATGCGTTTCACACATTTTTTATATATATATATATTACATATATAATAATATATTATATATAATATATTATATAATAATATATTAAATATAATATATATTATAATATAGGTACCTACTATCCGGCTTTACTCGACCGAAGCTTTCGGCGTATCCGACGCTCGTCATCAGTTGAGTTGACACATTTTGAGCAAACATTGATATTAAAAAAACATATAACATGTTTATTTTATCAGCAAAGCAAGTCTTAGAACCATCTTGTTCTTATCAGTGTTTGTTTGATTGGTGATGGATGTTTATGTATTTTTGTAATTTATTTTTTCTGTTGTTTTGTACACGTTTTATTGCGAACGTTTCATCGAAATATCATGGAATTCGGCAGATGGTCAGCTATGTTAGATCTTTTCAATAGACAGGTCAAATTTCATACCTAATGGTACGGCGATTTTGATGATGAGCATATATTCTATGCGGTGTGGAATAAATTGAAATTTTCAAAGAGTTGAACAAAAAGTAAATAATAATAGCCTTACTTTTTGTACAATTCTTGGCACATTTGTAGAATTATTTTTTTACGTTACGTCGAGGTTATGCCAGATTTGCAAAGCAAAAACGATGGTATACCTACGTACCAATTTTACAATATGTTTGAGATTTTCGACCATGTCTGAAATGTGCCGATCGATAGACGTGCAATTCACTGAGTTTATATTAAAATATTGCCGAAACTATGGATGTCAAATCTATAGTTTTTATAAATGCCCGTGTAAATTTTGTGTTGCAGATATTCATACGAGACTTTAGTAGAGACGGCCAACTTCCTTTTAGCGAGAATACCAGTGAGGCCTAGCATCGGAATCATATGCGGCTCCGGGATGGGTTCGTATTGGAATGAGGGTATTTATCCCACACTGTATATATACCTTAGGCTGAACACAAATGATCTGCCGCGCCTCGTGTAGTTTTGCAACGAGACGCAGAAATAAAGCGGTGACTGTAGCCCATGTCACTTAAGACTAGTAAGACAATCGTCCTTGTATAAATAATTGAAAAACGAACCAATTGCAGGTGCTTATAAACTATTAATTATCTGCCAAAATTCGTATATGAACAAGCCAAATAAAAGTTTACACTGTTTAGGGCTGCTATATAAGATTACGCAACGATATTGATATGATTCGTGCTCGGCGCGGGACTTGTAGTAAAATTAGTTTGCACTTTGTACAGCAAACATAAAGTACCAACTTCGACAAGTTATTTCATCCTTTTGAGTGTTAAAGTCGGTTCCATTTTATGGTAATTTTTTTTTCATCCTTTTCAGTTACCTTAGCTACTCACAGGATCAACTTTCATTGTGTATTGCCACCGATTTATCCACCGCATCTATAATATTATCAACGTATGCGTAGCACTTTTCAGTTATTGGAGTGTAACTCAATAAACACTTGACCGATTTTATTGAAATTTAAATGGGACCACACGGGAAGCATCAGCTTTCAAATAAAAAAAATTGGTTGCCTGTAAAGTCGGTATACGGGCGAAAGTTTTACGTGACAACGACTTTGAGTGCCTTTCACTTTTTATGTCTGTCTCTCTCGCTCTTAGGCGGGCTAACCATGCCCGAGTGGAAGGGACGCGTGCCTCTCACTCGCTGTCATTGTGAGCGCATAACGTGAGCGGAGCGTAACGCAGTTTCTTGAAGTGTCACCCGGCAAACCAATTTATAAGACGTTGTCACGTCAAAAAGAACGATCAAATCGGATATTCTAGAAAGTAGCGTATGTGCAAAACTATAATGTCAAATTTTATCCATGTCTATGTTTTTCCAACCTTCCGCATTTATAATGATTATAGTACCTACATATTGCGTGAACAAACTATCAAATTTCTGTGACACAGTTTTACTAGATAATGGTTGTTTGATCTAAATTCAATTCTTTTACGCTGCTCTACTACGACGTTACGATTCTGATAGTGATACGTGCTGTTCCATGGTCACAGCACAGTTTTGTTTATTCAATAAAGATTATATTCTGCCGCACCAACCTAAAAACCACAAGGTGTGGCTTAACATTTGTGGTCAGGCTATAGCATGCACGTAGCTTAATAACTTGGGGACGGTTTTTTAATCCAATGGTTAAAAAAGTATATTAATTGTTACATTCCTGATAATACGTTGTTTAATGCGGTATGCGTACATAGATGTGTCCTTAAAGAGATAGCAAACCTATATACTTAAGACATAAGAGCAACCTCAATGTAGGCTTGTAATTGTAACAGGAATTCAACACTTAGCTAATTTTTTTAACCATTAATAGTATCAAAAATCAATCCTAAATCTGTTTTTAGTTTAGAGTTATTCTTTAAATATTTCTATATCGATAGAACAGACGAGTGTCGATTATCTTAGCATTTTTTTAAAATGTTTGAATCATCACTCGTCATGAATTAGGAATCGACAATCTTGTCCGTACAACATGCACCATGAACTTCGTCAAAACATTATGTCAGAAGTAAGTGTCAAGATCCCTGGTGCTCTTCTTCTGCTTCATTCCTACAACCGACCGGATCTATGTATAAACATATTTTGTATTGTACATATATGCCGTATATATGCTACAGTATTACTCAGCAGTGAGAGTCAGTTGAGTTTTTTCTTAAATCACTTGTACATATATATATTGATACTTATGATAAAGTGCAATATACAATAATTGTATTTTATTGTGCCTAGGTGATCTAGTTTAAAGGGCACTGCAGAAAGTAAAGTTACTCGGTGTCTCAATAACCACTTTTTCAGCGTGCAAGCGCAGTGAAGCCTTATACAAAATTTATTTCTATAACGCTGTCTCTTACGTTATGTATGTGAGCTCATATATAACCAGCAGCGCCCCGCGGTTCTACCCGCGTAGTGACCAAAAACGGTGATGATGAAATAAGACTATATTAAAATAAACCTAAGTTAATCCAGAGTATAAGCGATCTCCATACCAAATTTCATCCAAATCTATCCAGCTCTTAAGGCGTAAAAAAAATTACAAACATACATCCATGCTCACAAACTTTCGCATTAACAATATTATATAGTAGGATTATGAACACAGTTGCCATGATTAAAACAAGTTGTTTTAAAACATGTGTTTTAAACAGTATTTAAAATTAAAAATAAATAATTTACAGTTTTGGGTCTTCCGTACAAAACGCCAATTACACATGTAAGGACCTATCCTTGTTAGCAAAAGATGAATTTGTTCCACTTATGGTTATTTTTAGGATACTTCACTTATCACTGCTGTTGTGAAAATTCGACATTTTTGTTTTACCAGGTTCCTTGGCTGAACACATAAAAGAACCCATTAACATACCATATGAAGATATTCCCAACTTTCCCATTAGCACAGTGGAGGGCCACCACGGGAGACTAGTGTTTGGGCATTTGGAAGGTGTGCCGGTGGTGGCGATGCAGGGGAGATTTCACTACTACGAGGGATACCCACTTTGGAAGGTGAGAAACTACAGAAAAAAACTACTTAATAGTTTTGCTGAGATAAAATGAAGAATTTTATTTAGCGTTAAAAGAGAGGCTGAACTGTAAATTTAATGTGTAGGTATGTGCATTTTTAAGCACTCTTATAAATTTCACAGCCGGCTCTTCGCCGAAACTTATGTTTTAAACACCGTTTACATTAAACAATTATGCTTACTCATTATAAGTCAGAAAGTTAGTTGTAGATAAATTTGACAAAATCTGAATTCTCATTCCCGGCGCGGAATATGATAGAATATGAGCAGTACGGTGCAAAAACACGTGACAGCGGAGAAGAACGGAGACTCGTCGCCGCGATTGTCCCTTTATAATTGATATCTATGATTTATATTTGATATACTTCCCTGACCAATGATTAATTAGCACTCTATGTGAGAGTTTGCCGGGGGACATCTGCCACCATATATATTTCTACAGCCGTGCAGTAGTGTTCGCATTACTGTGTTCCGGTATGAAGAGTATGATATCCGGTGATATATATGATATATATATAATACAGGCCAGGCACATGAGACATACCAACTGAGTCATAAGACTCAGGTCTCTATGGTCCAGTGCAGTTCCTTACGAATTTTAAATGTCTATAGGCAGAGGTGACCACTTACAATCCTGTGAATCTTTTGCTTCTTACGTCATCTTATCCCATAAAAAATATTTAATAAATATTAAATTCAGGCGTTGCTTTGCGGAAATCAATGTCAAAATAATATCTACATATATAAATACATTAGTGTTAACTCCGCGAGATAAAATAATTTTATAGTCTAGGATGATTATCTAGATTATTCCTACTATATGCACTGCCCTCCTTAAAGAGGGTTAGCAGAAAAAGAATATGGATTAAGAATTAGTAACTAGTAGTGGTGATCAATTCTTCGTAAATTCTGAGAGGTTAAATAAAAGTTTCGATGGCTGAATTTTCCCCGCACCGCGCTTTTAGCCCCTGAGATACGGCACAGCGGTTACGGTCAAACTATGACTAAGAAATCATCATAAATCAATATACATCCGTAATCTTTCTTACTACGACGACTTCGACCACTCTGCCAAGAGTGTAGCGACTAATAAGAAGAACCTTTAAGCAATAATTGGATGGATAGATACTCAACCACGCCAGAACGCCGAACAGATCTGGACTAAATTTAGCACAGTTATAGACGTTAAATAGATGGTAGTACTTTTATTACGAAAAAAAATTTACGGTCCCTTGGGATAGCTGAGGCAAACGAAAAATCCGTAATTTGTAGTAGAAATTTAACTCTTTTTTCATTTTTGTCACTTGATGGTCAGTGACGATGTTGTCAAAGGTTTTATCACGCTAGAACTAGAATGCTTACGGGCTTTTAAGGAATGCTGCCTGAACACACGATGTGTTTCGTGACAGTTTTTCAAACTTGAGGGTGGTAGCCCACGCGGGTAAATACCCTGCCACCAGGCTAGGAATTTGATAACGGTGTTATCTTCACCGCAAGCTCAAGCCGATGGTGGGAATCGAAACGAACCCAGTGTCCGTCAGTTTGACAGCCGATTCTCCCACACATGTGACATGTTGTCTTGTCTGTCAAAATAAACAAGTCTGCCAAGCCATACTGGCCGGAAGTTCTTAAAAATGTTTTTAACCGGAAGTGAAGGATTTTCTCAGAATTCCGGCCAATTTTAGGTGCTATAATTTTCTGTTCCTCGTTCAGCACTATTTTCCCGACCGTGAGCCATGCATTTAATCATGATGTCATATTATGACGTAGGCAATTTTGGAGCAGGCTCACGGACTATCAGTAGGCATACTGTTTTCGCAATGGCTAGAAACAAATAGATTTGAGCTACCGTAAAGCCTTAAAAAAAGTATACCAGAGTTCAAGTAGGTGAGTTAAATAACAACAATATTTTGATTAAAATATAGTGATTTGAAATATCTGTACAGTTTCAGCATCCTTATCGAATAATATTACGCATATCAAGGTTATACTTTGAACTTTGACTTAAGTTTATGACAACAAATTAACGAAACGCGCAAAAAGGTATTGGAATTATCATAATATCACACACTTAATATATAAAAGCGAAAATTTGTCGTTTGTATGTTTGTTACTTTTTACGCTACAACGGCGGAATGGATCTGCATGAATATAAAAATATAATAATGCTGCAAGATTTAATTCACGTATCTTTCTGCAGTTAAAGTGACGATTTTTTTCTATCACCGCAAGCTCGGGAAGAATTTCCAGCTAACACGTGTGTGTGGATCCTTTGCTCTATTGCATTTCCACTTCAATTCAAGCTTAGTTATAGCGCTATTAATTAATTAATAATTAATAATTCTTTATTGGAACTTAAACAATAGAACAAAAATAAAGAAAGCACGATGGTATTTGCGAAAGTTTTTTTGAAAAACTGTGTTGCAAACCTATCAGGCTATCAGGACTTCTTTGCGTCCATCGCGCATGTACAGCATAAGCCTTGACAAATAGACATATCAATCAAAACGAAAGCAAAATAAAGTCTACGATAAATATTATGTATATGCAAAAAAGTTATCGTATTAACGACAGACAAATAGAGAGAAATGAAATGTTGAAAAATTATATTATGTATATATTAACACATATTTATTTGGTCGAGGCATATGTCCAGCAGTGGACGTCCTATGGCTGAGATGATGATGATGATGATATTTATTAACCCATTAAATATTGAGTCAATACATTTAAGTGCCCGGTTTCTAACATCTCGCAAAATTAACTATTTTAATAGGTACTACGTAGTTTTAAAATATAAGAACCAGTTTTAATCGTTAGAGAGTTTATAAGACACAAAAATCTTGAAAATTAATAGAAGTACTCAACTGATTTTGATCAAACAGTTCAAAAAAGGATTGGCAAGGTAGCGTTGTGTCCCCAGTCTTACAGATATCAATAGGCGACGGTGATCGCTTACCATCAGGCGGCCTATCTGCTTGTTTGTCACCAATTTCATAAAAAAACTATAAAAGGTTACATAAATATATATATATATATATATATATATATATATATATATATATATATTATATATGTAATATAACATTACATAAATATGTTAAATAACTTTTAATTGTGTGTGTCCATGTTTCCCGCGACAAAGGGAATCCTAGTGCGGAGGTCTGAGTGCAATAATTAAATAATAAATAATAATCTACATATACTTATGTATCTTGCCTTACTACTTATTTTACAGATTCTTTCAGATTACACCTGAAATTGACCGTACCTAACCCATTCGACGCACCCGTCAACAAGATATGCCTCAAAATAAATGTAAATGTTAAAATAATTACTTATCTACGCAACTCATGCCCCTATCCATATCTAAACGTTTATATCATATGGAAAAGTTTATATTTATTGAATAAGGGTGATGCAAGTATCAACCGACCCCCAGCAGCTGGGTTATCTCTTATTTGTTATTATAACGCGTCATCTACTGATATACGAGAAAACAATTCGAAAACAACGGTGTCATTATCTACTATTGATAGTGTAAAACTTATGATATGACGGTTTTGTATAACTGCTAGAATCTTTCTTGTTATTGTTAACCAGCTGCGCCGCGCGGCTGTACCCATGCTGTGGTTTGTAGGAGAAGAGAAAAGTGTTGTTGTTTTACTATTTTCCTCGTATTTCTTTTCGATTAGTCTCTGCATTCTTCTAAAACAAAAAAATAAAAAAAATTGTTAGTCGTTTGAAAACTATCTTACTTGTAAAAAAACACGTCTATTCACTCGTGCCTCAAGACAATTAATGTGTTTAGGGGACAACATGCTTTCAGTAATTAATTCCATTGCCAGTTATCTGCTCATGAGTTGTACCTACGCATTATGAAAGTGGAAGCAAAGTGGATTTTTAAAACGAAGTAGTCAGCAGTGAAAAAAATTGGAACTGATGTTAGTTTAGTATTTTTACAAACTGTAATTAGACGACTATCTTTTATTTAATGTATGAAAGTAAAATCAAGTTAAATTCAAACTAATCACTTAATCAAACTACGTTCTAAGCAATTTCAAAAATTATTGACTCAATTAGTATTATGTATCTATCTGCGCCCCGCAAATACACGCTTGGACTTCGATTTTGCAGCTACTTCAATTATCCCACAGGATCTATACTTTTTCCGAGATAAAACGTAGCTTATTTGCTATTACAGGGTATAAGCTATTTTCATTCCAAATTTAATCCAAATCCGTTGAGCTGTTCAGCGTGAAGGAGGATATTCCTTACAACATACAAACGACAGACAAACTTTCGCCTTTGTAATAGTAGTGTGTTTATCTGCACTTCCGGAGTATCAAATTATCTGTAATAAATTTGATATAGGCATCTTTTTTTACTATTCATCTCTATAAAATATGTAGTATAGCAAGACCTAATCGATAATATTACATTTTATTCAGTAGAAAAAAGTTACTTTTCCAACACAATAATGGAAGATTTCAACGTTACTATCGATATATTTACAACGTTACTCATATTGTGTTCGTTGCTCGATATTTCGGCAGTTACATGCGCCATGTTGGCGAGCAAATAAATAACTAAACACAAATCAAATACATTAATGCAAGTTTGAAAATTTCTAACAATCGTTTACTATAATTTATTGTATAACTCTTCTTTGTCAACTTATCGTTATTCTATTTATGGCTGTCTATCTGTTGTTACCTTATAATAACTTGAAAACGATTGAATACTGTTATCACAATTGTTTTCTTTATTATAATTTCCCGGGTAGGGAATATTTTTATTATTGTCTAAAGACAGGCCACGACTCACATATTTGTTGGAAATTTACCCTCAGACCAGTTACGAACTGATTTGCAGTTCTTCATCTGGGAGTTACGATTGTGCCATGCGGCAGGCGGGAACCTCAGCACGTTATTATTATGGGATAAAGACGGTCGCGTTAGATCAGTCAAATTGCCGTACACACGGCAATTAATTGACTGAATGAATACTTAAGGGTATATTTGTGTTTAATGGGAAGGATATATCATATATTATTTTAGAAATCCAGTTGCGGTAAACATTATTTTCACAAAACGTTAGGGAGCTGATTAATACAATGTTCAGTTCAATTGAAACACTGAGTGAAATCAAATAACATGGATTATATAAGCTACTAAGTATGTTGTGTAAGCTATTCGTGAGAACAATTTCAAAAAGGTTATTTTTGGTCAGGTGCATGCACGTTACTAACATGATATATGTACATATTACAATTATTCACTGTAGGGGCGGGCAAGCTAATGCTTTATAAATACGGCGTTTGTACCTACGCGTTAAGATAACTATAACAAAGATGACTTCTGTAATCTTAGTTAACCTAGGGTTAGGCTTTCCGATATCGAGGGAAATAGGAAATTGGGTCGTACTAGATCTTATCTCAACGTAAAATACCGCGCGATAATGAATCGATTTGCGTGATAGAAAGTGGAAACAATGGAAGGTTCTCTGTTATCGACCTTCACAATCGCAATCAGCTTATTCTTTTTTCCGAATGTTAAAACGCCGACGGAACACAAAAGAAACAACTTATTATCATTTAAGCTGTATTAATCAAATAAGTTGTATTATTAACATTTTAATTGTACTTCAGATACAAAGCGATTAATAGCGATTGTAAATATTTATAGGAAGGTTGCATATTCATGCGATCATTCCTATATTATGTACCTAAGTATAAAAAAATAAAATAAAAGTGCTTCTTTAATATTATTTTATCTAACAAGCAAACTCGTAGGCAGATTGTTATCGACCAAAATTAGCTCTCAATATTCCACTAAATTATAAATATGAAAGTTAGGTACTATCTTTGTTTCTTAATCACGCCAGAAAAGCTAAAAGGATCTGTATGAGATTTGGAACATGTGCAGATTAGTCTGGAATAACACATAGACTAAATCTTTCTTATCTGCGGTAACGGGAAAGTTCAAGCGGGTGGAAATGCGGATCACAGGTCCTCAGCTTGTGCATGCAAGACGCAGAGCAACGCAGGCCACCGTCCACCGCCGCGAGGCCGCGGCGCCCCGGAGTTTCTCTCGCTTAAATAATCCTACTAATATTATAAATGCGAAAGTTTGTGTGTATGTGTGTATGTTTATTACTTCTTCACGCTCAAACGGCTACACCGATTTCGATGAAATTTGGTATGGAGATAGCCTGGATTAACACATAGGCTTATATTAATCATCACCATCATCACCGTTTTTCATCAGCACGCGCGTAAACTCGCAGGGCGCAACTAGGTAATTATATTTGAATATCATACTAACCTTACAACTACCAAAGATTTGGTAGAAATATGTTATCTAAATCTAAATGTACTTACCATTAGCGCGAGACACCTACGAATCATTGCGTCATTGAGTAATGATTTAGCAAAAAGTCACTTCAATTTGTAAAAATATGCAACAACAGCATCGACATCCGAATTTTCACGTGAAAGTACTGACAAAATTATCTTTTCAGTGGCTTTGTCAGTTGCCTTTTAACAAGTTTGGAATTGTTTGGAGCGCTTTTTCGATAGCTAAACTCTTTCCACTAGAACACAATTTTCCACGGTGACACATAAATTTCCGAAGATACAGTTAGGTACATACCTATTATAAAGCCATCTGAATCATTTATGTACAGTGTATCAATTGTATCATTATGTAAGTAATTATTAATAATAATCAATATTATATTACATAACATGATCACTATCCAATAAGTCAACCAATGCGATCGGACTCACAGAAATACAGACTAACGCAACGTCACAAAAACTTACAAGGGTTCCGTATGGTGCCTACTACAAAATACTCATTTTATTTTTTGCTTTTATTATAGTGTTGCCTACCAGTTCGTGTAATGAAACTCCTGGGAGTGAAGACATTAATCGCCACTAATGCCGCCGGCGGACTGAACCCTAACTTCAAGATCGGAGACGTGATGATCGTCAAGGATCACATCAACATGATGGGTTTCGCTGGAAACAACCCCCTTCACGGCCCAAACGACGAAAGATTCGGCCCCAGATTCCCCCCGATGAGCAAGGCGTACCGACTTGACTTTAGGAAATTCGCCAAAGAGGTAATGTTAATTAGCCTTATAACATCGCTTTTAGGGCCATAAAGCGAGCTATGACACACACGTGCATAATAACATTACTCACTAGTGCGTAAGAGGATTATACCTGTAAAAAGTGAAATTAGTAGGTCTCTACCAACCTCAACGAGAAAGAGGCAGGATCATGTGTACGTACACTATGTACGTATGTAAAAACGAATACCCTTTTAAGGTATTCTATTACATATATGAGAGGTTTAGAAGTGTTCATTAAATACCTACACACAAATCATATGTTCAAGATTATTCAGAAGTTAAAAGACGTTTTTATCGTATAAATTATTTATGAAGTTAAAGAGATACATCGTTGATGCTATCGATCCCTTTTGTTGTTTACAACTATTCCGTCATATTGCTGTCGTATTACCATTTGAAGCGCAAGGTTATCGCGGGTCGCAATACGATTTACAAAGGCTTATGAAAACAGGAATGTAGTACAGTACAGTCGCTTTACCGTAACAAAAATAAGACAGTTCGCAATACTTCCTGTTTATCTGGTACAAGCAAGTAGCTTACTTCACCCATTTGACTCTAAACTCCTTTATAAAGTACTTACTATCTGTTTTGTAAGTATAGTTATGCCTGAACAAGAGATTATAACGTTGAACGTTTACTTGTGCAGTAAATTTGATAAAAATGTGCATAATTCAAAACAGCAGTAAAGGCTAGAGAACTATAAAAAATACCCCAAAAATATGTAAATCTTTAACATGCATGCTCGATTATCTGGCCGGATCCGGTTTCGATGAGTCCGATTTTTTCTACGGAATGTGCTTTATCGCTTGGACCTTCAAGTGTCTATAGTGCTAATCAACCCATCATATATATTTTTAAATAATATTACAATACAGTCCTTTTTAAAGAAAACAGCAAACATACCAGCAGCCGTACCGGCTACCTTTACCTTCATTCATACCATCGTGATTGATTCATACACGAACCGCCAATGAGAATGGAGATGAGCTTCATTCAATGAGATTCGTCGTGTGACATGTATGGGTATGGGTAATAATCATAATGGGTGCAATTCTCCAATAAGACCGCAGGCCTATGTAACAGCGTCAAATAGCAAACGTTCCATTACATAACCCGATAAGTTTGAATGCGAAATGAATGCATACTTATTAACGCTTATACCTACGTCATTTATGCGAGCGTCAACTAGTTGGCAATTATTTTAAAGCTTTATTGTGTCTGACCCACTTTTAATGAAGAAGTTGTTCTGATAAGATTAAATCACGGCACAAAAAATCAGAACAATTGAGTGAAGTCTCGAATTGGATCCCCATCAACATCACTGGCTTTCAATTAACAAGATAATGAAAACCATTAGAAATTACTTTCCTTTGCAAGCCGTTATATCGTACTGAAAGTGATCCAACAGGATCAAATCATGACGTGGACCACTGTAGTCTAAGAAATTACGGACGATTGCAATGCATACATTAAAAAGGACAAACATATGTGAAATCGATTAACAATAAAAAAAATGTCTTATTAAACCGACCGCCGATCTGATGTTGCGGGTCAGGTATCGTCCCTGTACTTGTACTTTGTAATGCTGGCTTACTCACCTTTTTGACATTGAAAATTAACTGCTATCGAGGAGCTATCTATATAAGATTTCTAATTAAGTAATTTGTAGGTATGAAGGAGGGTAAGGAGCTCAAGCGTTATCAAAAAGCATCATGGCTGAATATCCCGTGAAAGAAGATTTACTTTCATACTTATTTGGCTTTGTGTATTATCATCAAACAGATAAGAACAAAGGATTGCCTTTCTCAAAAGTACAAGACCCTAATGCTTCTTGACTTTTGAGTCTTAGATGAGTCAAGATCAGACAAGAATCCTTGATCAATCACTGTAGGAAGTAGTATACCTAAGCGGATAAACGATAGATTTTACAAATTCTACCTATTAATGTGTAAATATGAATAATAATGCATAAAATGTATTATATACATTTTTATTTGCATTTAACCACACTAGTCGAGTGGGAATCCCGACCGGTTTCATGACTTTCCTAGTCACTTTTTCAAGGAGAGCACGCACTTTCGTCCGCCTCCCTGCATGCACTGTGCACCTAACTTAAATACAAATAATTTGTAATACCTACTTAGGACAGTTATGCATACATTCTTTCATAAATATTTATGTAGATACAAATATTACAATTCTAATCCCAAGAGAATGTGATCAAGAAACGTAAATACCAAAGTTTCTCAGTTGACCTGATATCAAACATAGTGTGTAAGCTGTATACCTACATATAGGGATATAAAAAACCGAATCAGTATATAAATATGTTTGTCATCAGGTAGCAAAAGAGCTGAACATGGAGAACATAACCCGAGAAGGCGTATATACTTGTCTTGGAGGACCCAATTTCGAGACTGTAGCAGAGCTTAATATGCTGAAAATGGTCGGAGTCGACGCCGTCGGCATGTCTACTGTCCACGAGGTATCATACTATTTATAACCCACGTTAATAAATTGGAAGGATCAGTTTGAACTTTTTCATGTATATTTGGGCTTAACTTAGTCATCTACTCGTATATAGAAGTAAGCAGATTCTAATAATCAACGCACAGCCGAAACCGCCGAAGCTACGAACATGAAATTTTGACAGCAGGTTTCCGTACATACTGAATGTATAAGATAAGACATAAGACAAAAAACAAAAATTAGGGCTTTTGCAAATTTTCATTATAAGGAATCCAAGACGAGTTGAATATTTTTCACAATTAACCGATATCGTCTTAGGTAATGACGCTTTTGGCCTCAAATATAAATTATTACTTCTTCATTCAATACGGAACAAGAAAATTTCAGCATTTTTTTCAATTTTAATTACCAAAGGTTAAAAATGAGTTTGAATATATTTCAAAAATTTGGATCCACGAAATTCTGTCGATAATAAATCGGCCGGCGATTATCAGGAACTTGGGAAAAATGAACTCTTAGGACCCACGTATAAACACACGCATACTCTCATAGCATCAAAGAATAAATATAATACTTTACACAACTCTTTGCTAGGTGCTCTTTGCTAGGATTACTTTGCCATAAGTACTTAATATAAGATACGACTCTCGGCATTAAATACGGCAATGCAACACCTGATAAATATAATAATTTATTCATTATTTATATGCCGAGGTGCAGAAGAGACGCCGAACGTTAAAAAAAATTAGCTTAGGACTAAGAAGTTGATTTTCGTTCAAATAAAGAACGAAAGTTTTTTATTTTTATTTCAACGCTATGATTGTAAAACCTTCCACCAACCCCAAGATAGTATTACCTATGTCATCGCGTTGAAATCAAGTTGAAAATGTCGATCGATTAGTATCTTTCAAATGGATAAAGTTGATTATACATATATGCTACATAGTTTTTTTTTTATGTAGGCTTCCTGTTGAGTTTTAATAAAACAACTTACAGCTTTTTTAACGTTCTATACTAGGGATCAAGAAGGAGTCTACATATCTTTACAATGCAACGATATCTAATAACAGTCATAACCTGCTGAATTAGAGGCGTGAAAGTTATAATACATTGTAGAACTCTTAGATTAAGGTGTATTGACCCAGTAAAGTTATCGCTGCCCTGTCAGAGACGGTCGTCTTAAGACCACTGTAACAAATGCGCTGGTTCTTTCTTTACTTAGTATTTAATATGGAATCAAAGATCGGATGAAATTAAGCACCACGCATGTCCAATACTGCCATGCTCTTTAAATCGGCTAATGTTCCATATTTTTAGCTTATCTATTTTGACGGCCGTATGCGTGGTTAATGTAAACTCGTAACTTATTGTAGCATTAATTAACTGCCTGACAACACACTGTGGAAATAAATAGGTACCTATACTTATGCCAGTGCACTCAGAATTCGTCCTCTGAAGCCAAAACGTTGGCCACGCGAGCGAAGCCGCAAGCAGGTCAGTTAGTATAGCTACATGAAGACGGATTAGTAAAAATCTTTTTTATCTCAAACGGAATGCAGATCCCGTAAAAGATTGATCAGTTTCATCGAAATTGGTTAAGTGCTCTTTTTTCAAGAAAATGTAATAGTAACGAAATATAAAAAAGACACCCTCTGTTTTGGATATCGGTTTCATAATACCTAGGTACATATTTAAACTTATTAATTATTATTTAACGGAATGCAAAGGAACTCTTACGTACCTTATTTTACACTACCTACTTTCTTAAACACAAACTGCCTTATTACAAAACGTGGACTAATTGTGGATTTAAACCTGGACTACAAAGTCAGTGAGATATGGAACCTACTAAGAAATTAGTCATTGACTATATTATTACAAATCTTCGACGGCCGGGTGGTCTCCAAATCATCTAAATGCAGGTTATCTACGTTGTTCACGTCCATTGTTCTTCAAAACAAACCTGACAACTACTGTCAAACGTTCGCGCGCTAGTACCATCGTTAAACTAGGGGCAACGGAGGACTATCTTTAAACCATAGACGACGACCAAATCAACGCTAAACTTGGTTTTGTAGTACGGTTTCCACTTAGTCATGTAATAATATCTGACTTTGAAATGTATCTCAACATGCCGTGATTGTTTCAGGGATGTGAATTAGGGAGCATTCTAGGTCTAGATAATAGGTGTGCTAGCGTGATAATATCACATCGTCACTGACCATCAAGTGAGAGTGAGTGGTCAAACGCTAGATCTATAGTCTAGTATAAATAAAAATCCGTCGTCAATCTAATGGACAATAGATTCATCCCTACCACCTTGACCTTTATCTTCGAATGTAGGTATACGTTATAAAATCCACTGTTGGTGAATACGTGGATTTAACAGCATTACTACTGATATGTTTGGAAACCTTAAGTCATAAAACACAGTATATACAGGCTGTCTGTCGTCCTTGACAAAGTGTGTCAAAATTGAAGGTCTAGCGTAATGCCACCTTCGACCACATCGTCATCGACCTTGAAGTGAGTTAAGATCATATATTTAAAAAAACTGATGATTTTGTTTTTTTTTAATGCCAACTACTTTTTCTAGGTGATCACCGCTCGCCACTGCGACATGAACGTGTTCGCCTTATCACTCATCACCAACGAATGCGTCACCAGTTACGATGAAGATTCCGAAGCCAACCACGAGGAGGTCCTAGACGTCGGCAGAATGCGCCAGGATATCCTACGAAAGTACGTGTCAAGGCTTGTCGAAAAATTCGCGGAATTCGATAACCAATCCCCGTGATCCTTAAGAACATCTTATGTGGATGTTACAATTAGCAACCAATGGTTGCTATGTCATGAATCTTCAACAAGATTTTTTAGCTGTTTTAATTATTTTCTGTTAAATACATAATTGTTAATATAAGTTTTTGACCTATTTTATGTAAAGTTTATCTAACTAAGTGCAATAAGGTTCTCTACCAGGTAGGTGTGTTGTAATAAAAGTAATTTTATAATTTATTTAGATACTATTTTAATGATGACTATAAATAAAATTATAACAATATTGAGGTATGAGAAAAATACTATAAGTAATGCACTATTCGATTTTTTACGAGTTCTAAAGAAATAGATACTTATGTATAAGAATATATTATTTATTTGAGTACAATACAATACTAATAACATTTATTTATAATTACAAGCAATAGAACATGTCAAATATATTTCTAAATTACGATATGTATTGTACTAAGCAACAATTGAATATAATACAAATTATATATGATATTTATAGAAATATAAAACAGTTGTAAACAATAAATTATCACAAAACATAAACATTACTATCATTTTTAATTCTCATCACACTTAAATAGCATCGAGCAAAATAATTTGTTTTTTTAGGCACAAACAATTTAGTATAAATTCAATAGCTCATCAATTAAGTAAATGCAAATATTTTCTATCTACTTAAAGTATTTGCCTCGTTAATTTTTGAACTCCCTGTAATATGAAGTTATAGTGAACATTATAGTGTCTAAATTCAAATAATTTATGGGAAACTAGCTACGTCCCGCGGTTTTACACGCGTGATGATATGTGTTATAGCGGGACCTGAAGTATCCACATACCAAATTTTATTCAAATACGTCCAGCCATTTGAGCGTGAAAGAGTAACAAACATCCATACAAACTATCGCGATTATAATATAAGTAGGATTTCATTTGACGATTGTACTAAATAAAAACCATTTTATCTGGTAGAATATGTTCCATAAGAATGCAAATAGGCTACAATGACAGCCAAATTAAATACCATACATTATTACTGATAGTACTAGTTTCATTATTTACTAAAATTTTACACTTTCATTACCTACTTACAAATACGAGATCTTGATTATTTGAGTGGATGTTTCTTTGGGCATAGATGGGCGAACTCCTTGCATGCATCGTCGATGTTGTCGTATTGGTACTGAAACCCATAACCTAGAACTCGTTTTGGCGTGACATATTGGCCCTTTGTCATGATCATCGCTCGTTCTGAGTTCAGGAATATGTTCAAGATTGTCTCGGGAACAGGTAAGAACGCCGGCCGTTGCAACGCTTTTGCAAAGGACTGGAAAATATAATAAATACAAATTATTATCAGGCAATATTTACGTTCTTACTGCTGGGTCAAAAGCCTTCCTCTCTGAGGGAAACTTTCTTGTCGATAAGCTAACCCAATGTCAAAGTATGCAGAACGCCAAAAGCCCTCTTTTCAATCAGAACTTAACATTTAGATAGTAGAGTGAATCTAAGTTTATGGTGTTCCTGAACAACTCAGTGCCTAATGTTACAGCCACGCTCATAGCCAGTGTTGCAGATGAGACAGTGCTCAAAAGCAAGCTTACAATAAAAAATGCATAGATCCCGACACATTTTTATCACTTTATTCACGCTTATAAAGAAGAGCATCTTCAAACAAGAGAGTCTGTTTAGGGTACTCATGACCTGGCCCTTTCTTAGAACTCTTTAATCTGATTTCGGAAGGTTCGCATAGGAATTCCTTTTCCAACACTACCATTCACTTCATCCATGCATAACTGCTTGGTGAATCTCATTTAGTTCAACATTCTACATGACCAAACCATCTTAAGAAGTTATCATAATGATACAATATTGTTGGTATGCTACTCTCGAACCCTAAGTACCTTCTTATACAATTCATCATATCGCACCTTCGGTAGAACAAGGGCACAATTGTCAAAAATTGCAAAAATGAGTTAAGTATACAGAAATGCCTTAAAAATGCTATTTGAACTGGAGGAACAAAGACAGTCATTTAATTCCTTTAAAAATCCGCTAGGCGAAAATAGTGACTTTGTCTTATTGGTGCCTTTTTACTGCTCTCTTGGCTGGACATAGTCTCATTGGTCAGTTGCGCCGTCGGCGGGGAGAGAGGCAGTCGTCACTTGGACCGCTAACGTCGTAAAGGTAAATATGCCCTTTTAATTTTTTGGTTTCTGGAGCGACAATGCCACATCTATTACACTTATGCCTAATTTATAATTTTAAAATTGGAAGGACAAAGTCGTTCAGACAGTTATGCCCTTGTCCGTTCAAGATTTGTTTTATTCCTTGGTCTTAAAAGTAAATGTGTTTTTGTCATTCCAATTGCAATGCTATTTTGCTAGACTTAATGACAATTACGTTTTTGTCATTCCAAATTGACTTGATTTAATATTAATGTTTGTTATTTAAGTTAATGAAATAAATTTGTATTATTTTTTAATACAAATTTTGTGATAAATTTTCTGTTTATTTATTAGTATTGGTATTTTTATGTATTTACGACTAGTAGGTATGCATTATTTGTGAATTGTGATATGAATAGTTTCTTTGTATGATTTAAATTTTAATAAAATTTTCAGAATTTAAAATGGGATCTCGTAGTAAAAAAATTTTAATGATGCTTAATGACGAAAATAATTTGCAAATCAAAGAAACTGACACAAATTCTAATAGATCTTGTCGCGAAGGAGATGTGGGCTCTAACAGAGCAGCAAATTCAATCGAAAACTCGTCAATGTGTAAGTATATTGTTGCTATTTCTTAATTCATATTGGTATGTTACTTAAGTTTTTTATATAAATATATATTTTTTTACAGCTAATAACATGGTTGAAACATGGATAGATATGAATATAAAAAACCAGGGTCCTGTTAAATCAATGGAAGGCATCATTTCAGAAACAACGGATACACCTATTGAATCATTACCGTCACCTCTTCTAGATTTCGAGAATTCTGATGTTGAAAAAATGGAAAATAACAATTTTGGAACAGAAATTTCTCCTGCGGTAAATACTACAGGTAAGATAATAAAACTGCTATACAAATATCTGGATTATTTCATGTGTAAAGTAACTGAGATATTATTCTTTCATCACCTTTTTAGAGGTTGCAAGTGAGCTTAACTCCTCAAAGAGTGGAGATTTTTCACCATCTGAAGGATCAGATTATAAACCGCCACGAACTGTGAAACATAAGAGTATATTTAAAACTAGATCTCCCAAACGTAGCACCTCGTCCAGTTCTTCAAGTTCCAGCAGTAGCTCGTCTAGTTCCAACAGCAGCAGCTCATCTAGTTCGTCGAGTTCTTCTGACACTGATAATAGGGGTAATATTGATGAGGCTGATGGTAATACGGAAAGTGTTGAAGTTTATAACGACCCAGGACCCCTTGTGGATACGAGTGAAGATCACACTGAGCAAGTAATTAATAAAAAGCAGTCAAGAAAGCGACAAAAAAATACACAGCAATGGAAACAAGCTGTTTCAAAACGTTTAAAAAATAGTGGCCAAGAATACACGACCAAAAGAGGCAAGATCGCACCAGCGAAATCCATGCGCCCTCCATGCAAAACCTCGTGTCGTCTGTCTTGTTCTACTAAAGTTTCTTTTGAAACGAGGAGTGTGATTTTTATTAAATCCTACTGGGAATTGGGAACACACCAAAGGCAAAGAGATTTTCTTGCATCATGTATTAAAAAACAAAATCCTACAACCCGAAGAATCAAGATCACAGCAAATAACACATTTAAACCACCGAGGAAACCGAACTCAACCTATCATTTTCTGATAAATGGTGAGGAAATCAGGATTTGTAAGACTTTTTTGCTGAATACTTTATGTATTGGTGAAAAAACATTGCGGAATGTAATTGACAAAATATCTGATCAAGCCTTGTTTATAATGAGTCCTGCCGATAATCGCGGAAAGCATAATAACCATTGTAATTTAAGCGATGAAGTCGTGAAATCGGTCCGAAATCATATAAATTCCATTCCTAGAACAGAAAGTCACTACTTAAGGGCTAATACAACCAGGGAATATATAGATGGAAGTTTAACTATAGCGGAGCTTCATCGTGATTACAAAAAGATTCAAGAAACCGCTGGAAAGGAATTTGCAAATTATGATGCCTACTATCGAATTTTTAATACTGATTTCAATCTTGGTTTGTTTATTCCCCGAAAAGATCAGTGCGATGCATGTGAGGCGTACAAAAACTCTAACGATAAGGAACCACTGATGGAAAAATACAAAAAACACCTAGAAGAGAAAAGTTTAAGCAGATTAGAACTAAAACACGACACAGAACAATGCAAAAATAGTGATTCTAATAATATAGTTGCCATTTTCGATCTACAGGCAGTCTTACCTTGTCCAATTGGCCAGTCATCAGCTTTCTTTTATAAGTCCAAGTTAAATTGTTACAATTTTACGGTGAGGACTCATTTTCTAATTAGTTAATTATAGTGTTAAAATTAATCAATTTATGTTCGAATGTACCTAATGTATATTTTGTTTTAGGTATCCAATATAAAAGACGATACCACAATTTGCTTTTTCTGGCACGAGGGTCTTGGCAAACGCGGCGCCAATGAAATAGGAACATGCCTTTACAAGTTTTTGGAGGATCTTTCTAACAAACAACCAGATAAAGACATAATATTTTATTCGGATAATTGCTGCGGGCAGCAAAAAAATAAGTAAGTTTGTTGCCTTTTATAATACAATTAATTTACAGTAGATTTAGATAAATAGGAGTGATTGTTGTTATAATTCATACTGAACAATATAGGTAGGTAATGTACTTATAATGTAAATAATTATTTCTACTTGTTTCAGATTCGTTTTTGGAATGTATTATTATGCTGTCAACACATTGCCTATAAAGTCAATAACACACAAATTCCTTATTAGGGGTCATACCCAGAATAAAGCTGATGCCGTCCATTCTGTAATAGAAAAAAACGTTAAGCGAGCTAAAAAGGCTGGACCTATATACACTCCAGCAGAATACATCAGTCTTATTAAAAATGCTAAGAAAAAGGGTGTTCAATTTACCGTTAAAGAAATGAATTTTGATTCTTTCATTGATATGAAGCTGTTATCTGAAGATATTAATTTGAATTTAAACAAGGATGTTGAAGGAAATACTTTTAAAATATTGGATACGAAAGCGATCAAATTTATGAAAGATTCAGAGATATACCAATTTAAGTGCAGCTACAAAACCGACGATTGGACAGCAGCGAGAATTCGAACAGGTCGTATCGGTAATAAAAAAAGTGTGAAAGATGTCACACTAAACCAGCTCTATAAGGAAAAGTTACCAATCCCTCACAGAAAAAAAGAAGACATTCGTCAATTGATATCCTCAAATATAGTTCCTAAGTTCTATGAACAATATTTTAACAACCTTTTTTAAGAAAAGGAGAGAGAGCTAGAACTGATTCGTTAGTAAGAAAAAAATAATTGTTATAAAGATATTTTTATATTTTTTAATTAATATTTTTTGAAGTGTGATTCTAAAGAATTTCATTTGCATAACAGTGAATCTTGTTAAAAATAATGTCACTGTTATTTTTGTTATCTTCTATAATTCTATTTTCATTGTGATTCCAAAAAGACACAAACGTGAGATTATTGACGACTGATTAGTAAGACTATAATGATAGTTTAAGTATTATATTTCGTGAAAGTTACTACATTTTTTTTACTTTATAAGAAAATAAAAAGTTTATACGGAAAAACAAGGTATTTTTATTCGAAAATCATCCTAAATTAAAGCTCAAATTTAGTCCTAATTACAAAATAATATACATTTTGGTAGAACAAGGGCACAAATGTATCCCTTCCTTAAACTTAAAATTAATTGAAAAAAAACTAAAAGTTCTTAATTCTTGTTAACTATACGCCTAAAAAGGATATAGTATATAGTTTATATCATGCAAAGAAGAAAAACTTTCGAGCAATATTAACAGAGCAAGACCTCACTGAATGCAATAAATATCTTAAAATAGCTCTCCTGTAAAATAGCAAAAACTGCAATTATGCCCTTGTTCTACCGAAGGTGCGATATGTTGGGGTTCAAATAAATAAATAAATAAATTCTTCTAAAGCTTACCTTTGTAAACTCCTCATTTGTAATAACTTGTGGCGCTACACCATTTAAGACCCCTTTAACTTCATCATTTTCTATGACAAAATGGATGAGCCTTGTGAGATCGTCGATGTGTATCCATGGCAGGTATTGCTTGCCAGAACCGATCTTCCCGCCCAGACCAAAGTAGAAAGGCAGGAACATATTTTTTATCATACCACCCCATCGACCGAGAACTGCACCTGACCGAATAATTACCTGGAATAACCATTTGCAACTGGACATCATTACTCATTGGCTGCTATAGAGAAAACCAGGCATTTTAGGTAATCTTATTAGGTTGACCTTATTACATTCTCCGACATACCAATGGCAAACATAGCGTGCCTGCATGGTCAAGGTCGAATGTAATGACTTCAATTTCTAGATGCTAGAATTTACTATTAAGACCCTTAAATTGAGTCTATCTACTTTGGTCACATTGATTTAATTAAATAAAGTACCTAATAGAAGCCATAAAATCCATTGAGGGTAATGTTAATAGCTGCTCAGCAACTGTGGTTTTCAAAACTAACTGTTGAGTTGCTATATAATATATATAATTTGCTTCTACATGCATTTCTTGACATAATTATTTTTCATAATATAAATCTATGCATGTTTTTGTGGTACTTGTATAAAGGTAACTAACAATAAGTCAGTCCTCATTCATCGCAGCCATAGGATGTCCACTGCTGGACATATTTTTCCCCATATAGGGGGGATTTACCAATACTCGCCACGCTTGGCAGGTGGGTTGGGGAGCAGTATGGTTTCCTATCCTCAGAAGGCGCTGCTGCCCACCTCCTGGTACGTGATCCCTTAGCCGACTTTTACGGCAACCATGGGAAGAGATGGGGGAGTACTATTCTAGGCCAGTACCACCACAGCACAATAAATTAATCATGTTTTTACCTAATTCGGTAACCAGAGTTGAATGTTCTAGTAAAAACATAATTATACTAGTATACCTGTCAATTCTGCTGAGGTTCACTTCCACATATCAGTCACCATTAAATCACGGACAGGGGTTTAAAAAAATATGTTAATACAGTTAGTATAACTTTGTTTCCACACATCAGTCACCGGCACGTAATCCATCAGTCTTTTCACCCATCGGGCATGTCAAACAAATGTTTCTGCACAAGTGTTCTGTGTACACACAAGTGTGTGTTTCTACAAAGTTTCTACGTTCATCCCCAGTCCCCAGTGTCCCCACACATACGGGACCATCACTTCTCAGTTCAGTTAGCGTCAATCATGTTACCGTCATTGCTACACATATATTGTCTCAGTTAGTCAGGGCAGTACAGTAAAAGCTCCTTATTCGTGGTTCCCTTATTCGGGATTTCGCTATTCGCTGGTTACAAAAATGCAACTAGTTTCCTGTATTGTCAGTCCGTACATTAGATCGAAATTAGTGTCGTTTATTAACACATATGCCTCCCTTAAGTGCCAGTGCATTTCTACAAAGGCCTTTGTGGTTGCACCGAATGAACAAATATAAAAGAAAAATAAGTCTTATTGCCACTACGCATAAAGTTCGTTGTCAAGTGCGGCCGCCGCCGCTGTATTACGCCCGCTGTCCTTTATTAAAAGCCGCATTTGCGATGGTCAGTGAGTTATGAATTCAATTTGTTATTCCTTGTACCATTATTGATGTATTAGATGACTCTCTTCTGTTATCTTTGCGATCTAAAATGTTGAGTTGTCTAAGCCACATAATTGGTAGGTATCGTAACGTACTCGTTTTATGATGTACGTAACGTACATCATAAAAACGAGTTACGTGTGGTTACGTTATGTGATAAAATTGATTTTTGGTATGATTTTTTATTTTTTTTATTTCGACCTCTTAAAAAGGCCTCACAAGCAAGAGGCCTTTTAAACTTTTCAGATAATGGGCATACATAGTGAAAACTGTATCACAGACACAGACAGTGACTTAGGCATATTTATAAAATAGTAGCTATAAAAGCAGAGGGTCATAATTGACATCATATACTTACAAGTCTAACTGGTGGGTCAACTTGAGCAGCTTTTTCCCAGTCAATACATAATCTTGAAAAGAAATCAACACCCGTTGTGGGACTGGTCTCATCATATTTAGCAGATTCAGAAGGCTCATATGCTCCAACACCAGTGACAACAACAAACACCTTTGGCTTGTCCGAGGCTTTCTGTATCGCCGCTGCCAGAGCTCTAGTTGTGTAAACTCTTGAGTTATGGACATTCTGTTTGAATCTGAAAAACATTACTTACTTAATTTTCAACTAGCTGCACTAGCGGCTTCTCTTGCAAGCCTAATGTTTTATCTAGTTTTTATCTCCTTACAAAATGGATTTCAACTACATTGATATAACAACAAAAAATTTTAATCACACTAATATTATTAAGGTGAAGTTAGTCTGTTGTATGTATTTACTCCTCCACACTGAAACAGCTGAATGGATTTGCATGAAATTTAGAATAAAGATAGCTTTTACCCTGGAATAACATATAATATACACATACATATGTTAATGGATGCATGTCTATATAGCATCCCAAGAGAAGCAGGACAGGTGCAATCAATATCAGGTTATTTGATCAAAACTTAAACTACAAAGATGGATTCCAAGTATAAAAGTAATCTAAGATAGACAATATATTCACTTTAAAAATGTCATATTTTCCCTGAGATATTTGAGGTAAAGAAACAGAAACACCAAAGATCACCCATGTGAAACTGTAATAATTAGTTGCTGTTCAATTCTCTCAAGGTTAATTATGTTGATTTACCTTTTTAAGACATTTCTCAACTGCCTATCCTGCAGCACACAATATAAAACAACAATTTATAGTAAGCTAACACATGTCAAACATCCTTGCTGATATTACAAATGTGAATATCACTATTAATTAACTAAAGCTTGTTATAATAATTAATATGTCATATATTCTCTTGCTTACATGTATAGACAATATAATTTCTAAAGCTAAGTTTCAGGCATGTCTGATGGTAGTCTGATCAAATACTTATTTAATTGTTTAGATATCAGGACTATCTTCTTCTTGTTTTCATCCTAGACTAGGTCGTGTAAGCACATGTTTTCCCAGGAGTAGGAAGGAATAAAAAAGTAACACACCCAGGAGACCAGGACTTAGTAAAATCCATAAACTGTTGTCCAGCTAAGTTTACAACAGCACAAGTCCGCGGAGGCAAACCTGATACTTCAAGTGAAGACCATGATATGTTTTGGGCACCCGGCATCCGAGCCACATTCGTCACGGAGTATCCATTGTTTTTAAGTAGCTCACCGAGACTGCGACCAATGAAGCCCGTGCCCCCACCTATTAAAATAAAGCGGGTATCAAAACATAATAGGCCTTTTACGTAATATTAAGTTTTTCAGACATTTCATTGATGTGTTTTAGTTTTTATTAAATTTATCGCTGGTGATCGTTATCTTACCGATTAGCACTTTTGTAGCTGCCATGTTATATAATCCGTAGGTACAGCAAGCATTACGTTGACTACGAATAAAGTCGAATGGTGGATAATATGCTCGAAAATTTATCACATTATGAATAGTGGGACGCCAGACGAAGTAAAGCTCAGAATCTTATATCAGATAGAATCACAAACTAAATAGAATAGAATACATTGCTCAGAATTTACAATCGGATATAGTTACAGCCGTGAAATAAAAATTCGAAAAACCGTTCTTCTTCTTCTTCTTCTGTGGCCCTACGCACTGATTAGGAAGCGAAAAAAAAAACTAAAAAAAAAAAAAACCCTACGTGACATTGACAAGTGGTCGTTCCAAAACTCAAATTTACTCCTATTGGTTCACATGAATTATTGGCCGTGCATTATTACCTGTACAAAATCGGAACGGGGTGATAATTCACGTCCGATATTGTGCAGCCTGGATTGCACGCCCCAATAAATGGTGTACATGTACACGGATTATTGGCTGTACAATACTGGCCGTACATTATTGACCTGGACAAACTTTGTACTGGCAATATTGTACGGCCAGTATTGTACGGCCAGTATTGTACATTATTTGGCTGAAAATTATTGGGTCGTGCTACCTCTGGAAGAAAATAGTGTGAGCCTTATGATTAGTTGATTGCACTGGATCGTGCAAACGAGGCTTTGTCTATGGGTGTACACGGATTATTGGCTGTACATTATCGCCCGTGCAAAAAAATTCCGGCCTGTATTTCACGGCTAATAATGTATAGCCAATAATCCATGTACACTGGATTCGAATTATTGGTTGCGTATTATGGGCCGTGCATTATTGCCTCTGTACTTTGTATGGGAAATAATTCGCGGCCAGTATTGTACAGCCCGTATTGCACACCCCAATAATTGGTGTACATGCCACGGATGGATTGGCTGTGCATTATTGGCTTTACATTATTTGGTCGCGAATTATTGGCTGTACAATATGGGGACTCACAAATTACAAACTTGATGCACTGATTAGAAAGCGAAACTTGATGTTAGGTACTTTACAAAATAATATTGTACTCGTAATCTATTTAGTTTGTGTTTAAGTTTAAATCAAAAATTAAAAATGTCTGTAACAATACCTTTGTATGTTGATAAAGGAAAAGCATATGTATGGAACTCTGAAGGTTTGTTACTTCCAGCTTCCACCTCTTAATTTTATATCCTAAAAGAGAAATTGGCGTAGTGAGAACGTTTGTAAATTTTCTTTATATTTAAATATTTTTTTTAATTTCTTTTTGTAAGTTTTTACATTATTTAACTTAAGCTTAAAATACTCAAAAACGTAGAATAGGTTTGTCTTGAGTATTACATCCTCTTAATAATAATGATTACAATATTACTTAAAAAATAGTAAAACAAAATCTAAAGCTATAATAAATGTAAAATATAATATAAATGTATAATTGTAGACTGGCATAGTATACGTTCGAAATACCGAATATGTGGTTCGCTTATTGGTTCGGTGCCTTCGTTTCCAAGACAGAACGACTTTTTAGGTAAGAACCAATTTTCTTTTGTACATATATTTAGTCATAGTCAGTACCTGACTGTGGGCCGTCTGAGTGGGCTCAGAGTTGCACAACGAGCTATGGAGAGGGCTATGCTTGGGGCTTCTGTACATGATCGAATCAGAAATGAGGAGATCCATAGAAGAATGCAAGTTATCGACATAGCCCAGCGGATTAGCCAGTTGAAGTGGCATTGGGCAGGGTATAAAGCTGGAAGAACTGATGGCCATTGGGGCTGAAAGGTTCTCGAATGGAGACCATGGACTGGCAAGCGCATCATAAGAAGGCCACTGTCCAGGTGGATATGTGATGTGGGCTGCTTCCAACTAATGGGGTAGGCTTATGTCCAGCTGTGGACGTCCTATGGCTGAGATGATGATGATGACATAGCTCTGCATTATCATGTAGTGGTCAATATATTTTTAACTGTTTCAAATTCAAAAAGATTACTCAAATCGACCATATTTTTGTGTGTTTTAGCAGATAACTGTCATTTATGAACATGAATGATTTTTGTGATTTTTTTTGTTTGATAGAGTATACTTCCAAGTCGGTCACATTTAAATGTCTACAAAATTGGTCAAGTGGTTTTTGAGTTACACCAACAACTAAAGTGTTACGTCTATCTGGATCACTTCCGTATTGAGGCTGAAGAAATCTGTGAACATACAGAGAGCAAACAGTTGTCAAACTTAAAATAAGTAAAAAAGAGCATTGGGTTTCTCAGAAAAACAGTAAAATGTATGACTGAAACACATCAAACTCTACTATATGTCATAGTTGTAATAACTAAGCAAACATTGGGTCATCTCTAGGGTTCATATGATTTTATTGCAAAAAGCTGTACTATTTTACAAGTCAAAATATAATATTGAGATACATACATTAATAACCACCTTTTTCTATACTTTACTTTTTGAATTATTTAAATAGGACATTCCATTCAAATAATACAATAAATTTCAAAATATTAATGTTGTGAAATCATATTTGTATGTTGTATGTATTGCTTCCGGGCTATTTGGCCGTGGTCTAAGTGAAACACAGACCACGGCCAAACAGCCCGGAAGCAATACATACAACATGCAACGCCGGCTGTGAAAGCCTTAGAGTTTACAAATCATATTTGGTTTAATACTAATAGAAAAATAAATGTGGTAAAGACCTGACTGTCATTCAAAGGCTGTCTAATCAAGTTATTAATTCATTATTAAGCTATCAAGCACCTGTGGCAGGTGGCAGCCACTGCCAAGCTGCCTTTAAGGTGAATCTTTTGTGAGTAGTGACATCCATAGGGTGTCTTGTAGAAACTGCCCTTTTTTATCTCTTGTACCTATTCTGTAGCCTTCTTTCATGGTAGATGTCAGTGTTTTACATGTAATGTATTATCCTACTAATATTATAAAAGCGAAAGTTTGTATGTATGGATATTTGTTATTCTTTCACTAAAATACTAGAAATAGGGTACTTGCTATCCAGAAAATATAGACTGGTCCCATGGGATGATGGGAAAACACAAAAATCGTCTATGCCATGTACCATTTCACCGCAGGGCAGAGCTACTACTAATATATAATAGTTATACTACATGGGGAGGCATATGTCCAGAAGTGGACCTCCTATGGCTGAGATAATGATGATAATACTACTACTACTACTGTACTATGCATTATATGTTTTAGGTTTACCAATGGCTTTAATGTCAGAAGAAGCAGCTTTGTTAGTTGAAAGAGGCTTATGTGAGCTCTATGAACTTCCTAATATGACGAAACCTTCATTAAATCAGATAAACAGTGTGAAGGCTCTAGAAGAAAAGTAAGCATTTGTATTTCATGTAATTTATTAATTTACAAAATGATAAATAATCACAACTTATAATAAAAATTTAGGGTATCGCTGGAGCAGAGAGATGCACTGAAAGAGAAGAAAATAGAACAAATATCTCAAAAGATTGATTTGATAATGGCTGGAAAGAGAAAGAAGCTATTAGGCAGAGGATTATCTGGTATGATTTATTATGAGCTTGTATCTACGTGCTTAGCGACAGTGGCCGTGGCGCAGTGGTCAGTGACATGAGTCCTTGTGGAAATCAATGGGGGAGGCCTATGTCCAGCAGTGGACGTCCTATGGCTGAGATGATGATGATGAAGTTCGGTGTAATTCCGCAGTAATAAATTCGTGTGTTTTCTCGAGTAAAGTGTCAAGGCACTATTATCATTAAATCTTTCGGGTTCTTGCCTTAGACAAGCAGGCAGAACTATAATCAGTGTAGATTAGCGTGACAATCCGTGGTTCCTGGGACCTCCCTGTCAACCTGCAAACCTGCGCCGTCATCCACCTTCATCGCCGTGATTCTATTTAAGGGTAACGTAGGCAAAGGTAGAGAAAAGGCGCCCTAGTAACTATTTTTATTTGCGTTTCCTAATAGGCTATCCTGAAGGCACCACTGGTAAGTCCCCCTTTTTATCGAAATCCCCTAAAACAGTCATACAGTCCACTATAAATACCCAACAATAAATTTAATTAAGTTGGCTACGCTATTGTATTGCGACCAGCCTGTTATAATAGTTGTAATGTAAATAAATAAATAAAATCAACGTAAGGACCGTTGGAAGCGGCTTACATCCAGCCCTTTCCTGCGATCATAGTCGGTTCAACTTGTTTGCCCTTATTCACTGGTCAAATAATGTACAACTATATAATGATTATCCATGTAAATTAATAATTAGCGCCTTCTGAGGATCGGAAATCATAGTGCGCTCGCCAACCCGCCTGCCAAGCGTGGCGAGTATTGGCAAATCCCCCCTATATGAGGGAGACTTAAGTCCAGCAGTAGATGTCTAATTGCTGAGAAGAAGAAAAATCCATGTAAATGATATGAGATATGTGGCATTTTGATGAGAAAATGTAGCTTTTTAATTTAATTCCAAAGGCTGCCCATTCAAGTTGGAATTTGTTCTAGGTAGACATAGGTCTTCAATAGTTTGATGAATAAACAAATTTGAGAATCATCTGTGGTTAGTGCTGATATTTTCCATTCATTCTAAATAATATCAGCAAATCGTAGGTGAGGGAATTCCTTACTCACAGTTGATGTTTTGCTTCTAAAGCTAAAGGCTGGTAAGGCATTTTTGAATGCAGTAGTGAAAAGTTGAAGCAGATTACATCCCCATATCTCACATTCTTTATCTTGATTTTTAACAGTGGCACCATGCTTCCTTTTATCAGATGAATCTTAAGAGCAGGATTTAAAGAGTTTCCGAAGTTTATTCATTGATCAATTAAAATAATATCCATTTATATTGATATTATATAAAGTATCTGATCTCTACACTTGTACTATTAAACCCAACTTGCAAGATATCACCTATCTTGTTTACATTAAGCCATAAGCGGGTTAGCTTCTACCAGATTAAATTAATTTAGTACTGTAGGTATTTTATGTACCATACCATGCCTACATGATAATTTATTGTATTAATTTGTGTATTGTGCATTTATTACAGATTCTCATCTGGACCGGGATGCATTGTTACAAGAAGAAATAAATAAACTTCAAGAGCTGCCATCTGCTCACCTTCTAGTACATTTGCCCACAGAAAATTTTCTAGATACAGGTAAACAGATTTATCAACTAATTAAACTTTCACTTTGTCAAAAGTTTTCTAAATATAACAAACTAGCTGTGTTCCATGGTGTTACCCGCTGTGAAATGGTATTGTCGATTTTTGTGTCTCCGCCATGCCAGTACGACAACCATACAGCTGAACAGTCAATATTATCAGGGGAAAAGATGTATGTGCTGTTCCAGGGTATAAAGTTATCTTCTTTCCAAATTTCATGCAAGTCTGTTCTGTCATTTCAGCATGAAGGAGAAAAACCCTAGATAGAGAGGAAATACTTTCGCATAATGACATGAGATGGACGACATGACAGTCCTAGCAAAGTTTCATAAAAGTGTCCACACAATCAAATGACTTACTTGACCCATTATCCATTTTAAATAAAATGTATCGAGTTTGTACCTATCGAACTACCTCACCAATCAATAACTCGGGATGTGTACCAAAACTCTTTATTCTTTGTCGAGCAATAAGTCTCGATAAAAAATGTCTTTTGGAACTAAACAGAGGTATGAATTTACTATCCTTTGTCGGATGATAATTACCAGTTTTGGAACGCAGCGTAGCCTTGGAAGATAGTTTCAAAACTTTCAGGCTATTATTGTATTATATTACTACATGACACAACAAAACATTTTCTTAGATGACAGTGCTCAATGTACAGACCATGCAGAGAAAAAAACATATATGGTGTGTGTGTTACATTACCAAAGTACATTATGTTGGTCTCTGTGTTTTTTATCATGCATGAAACTGTGACAAAACTCAGGCATTTAGGGAGCATGGCCGCATGCATAAAGGAAATACACATTAATTCATACAGGTCAGCTAGTGTAATGTAAATCATTGTTTGTTTACGTATTTACTTCTTTTTCAGAAAGGGTTCAAGTGGGAATTGAAGTATTGAATCCCAGTGTCATAGAAGGGGAAGGTGCTGTGAAATATGCAGTGTTCAAAGATAGAGATCTTTGAACACTGCATATTTCACAGCACCTTCATGCAGAGAAAAAAACATATATGGTGTGTGTGTTACATTACCAAAGTACATTATGTTGGTCTCTGTGTTTTTTATCATGCATGAAACTGTGACAAAACTCAGGCATTTAGGGAGCATGGCCGCATGCATAAAGGAAATACACATTAATTCATACAGGTCAGCTAGTGTAATGTAAATCATTGTTTGTTTACGTATTTACTTCTTTTTCAGAAAGGGTTCAAGTGGGAATTGAAGTATTGAATCCCAGTGTCATAGAAGGGGAAGGTGCTGTGAAATATGCAGTGTTCAAAGATCTCTGGGAAAGGAAATATCATATTACGAGTGGATCTAAATTCGGATCGGATTTCTTGGTTTATCCAGGTAATATATATATATATATATATATATATATATATATTTATACTGTATAGATCTAGCGTTTGACTACTATCTCACTTGATGGTCAGTGACGATGTGGTCAAAGATGTTATCACGCTAGACCTGGAATGCTCACTGATTCTCAAAGCCTGGTTACCTGAACACACTATGTGTTTGGTGATATTTTTTCAAACTTAAGGGTAGCTAGCCAGGCGGGATATGATATTGCAGAGGCAGTAATATTCCCATTTTCTAGACTGTATAGTAATAGTATAAGATATTTCTCAAGAAATATATACACTCATTTGTTATATCATGATAAGGATTAAATATTGGATATGTAGATTAAACATGTAAATGGACAAATTGCACATGGGTTGCGGAGCTAAGTCCCGACCTATACTGTTAAATCCTACTAATGTTATAAATGAGAAAGTTTGTGTGTATGTTTGTTACTTCTTCACGCTCAAATGGCTGCATCGATTTCGATGAAATTTTGTAAAGAGTTTAAACTCTGGATTAACACATAGGCTACCTTTATCTCGGAAAAAGCACAGTTCCCGTGGGATAGTTGAGCGGGAAAACTGTAATCCACGCGGGTGAAACCGCGTGGCGCTACTAGTAATCCTATAATTATAATCTCTCTGCGTCCTTATCTCTCGCATGGAGTAGCGCGCGCAACGCTTCTTTGTCACTACACTACTTTACTACGCTGCAATCTGAACTATTAATGTCTAATCAACCATGAACATGCCATCGTTTTTAATTTGGTAACCTAATACTGTTGGATAGAACTAAAATAAGCATTAAGTAATTTAAAAAAAACAAAAAACACATAAATAGCACTGTTTTAAAATAAAGTTAATATTATTGAACAGTATGGTTCCGGGATTTCGCTAGGGAACCCATGTGCGATATGTCAATGTACATAATTATTTAAGATGTAATCGGCCATATAAACAAATTACAAATGAGAGTAGGAATATACATTTCTTAAGGTGTTTCTCGTACTATAAAAAGCTAGTTGAGCCGTGTAGGCGAAGTGGCGTGATATGCGTGGGCTCTGATGAGTTTCAATATCTGGAGAAAGTTGAATTAGCTGGAAACTCATATTTCGTTTCAAGTTATGAATTGCTTTTCCCAAAACATGTTAAAAAATGACCAGTTTTATCAATCCTACTAATGTAATAAATGTGAAAGTTTGTGTTTCTGTGTGTATGTTTTTTACTTCTTCACGCTCAAACGGCTATACCGATTTCGATGAAATTCGGTATGGAGATAGCTTATACGCTGGATTAACACATAGGCACCATTTTTCATCACCACGCGGGTATAACCGCGGGGCGTAGCTAGCGGAAAATTAAAAATCTCGTTAAGACTAATCTAATGGGCCCAAACTTGATGAGGCAATGCAGAATTTCATTTCCTACCTTGGAACTCCATCATACATGGGTGTTTCAGATGTTAGCTCACAGATATATTTGAAAATAAAGTAAAATTAAATGGGACCACACGGGAAGCACCAGCTTCCAAATAAAAAAGAACGATCAAAATCAATTCACCCAGTCGGAAGTTATGCGGTAACAAACACAAATAAATGAAAAAAAAAACATACGGGTCGAATTGAGAACCTTCTTCTTTTTTTGAAGTCGGTTAAAAAACTGCATTAAAGTAGATCCAATCGTTTAGGAGCTACGATGCGCGATACCACAGTCAGACACATAGATACCTCTCTTTTTGCTTCGGGTTTTAAAATTTGTTTCACAGAGTATTATTCTCTAGTTATCTATTATACTCTAGTTTCATTTTAATCACGTGTCAAACTACTGAAATAATTTAAATGAAACTCCGTGCCTTCGTGACTATGGTGTATACAGTTCTCATATATATTTATCTAGAATTCTAAATTCGAATTAATCTTTAAATTCTGGGCGACTGAATTTTGCTCGACCTCTACGAGATGGCGCTATAATGCAACGTTTAGATAAATATTTTTTTGGTATGTTATTCTGAAACATGAAATCCTATCGCGCAAATTTGTTTCAAATTGTTTGAGCCGTTTTTAGAATAGCACCTGGACATAAGCATTGCTTGGTTAGTAGTGTCGGATTAATAAGCAAAAACAAAACTATGCATTATTCTCGAATGTCCAACAATGGACCTCCATGGGTGATATTATGGACAACAAACGCACGGTGAGCTTTTGGTTACATAGAAGAAGTAAACAGCGTATACATATTCTTACACTTTCGCGATTCGAACACAGTGTCGTCGACCCTGTGCTTTTGCGCTCTGCAGTTTAACAAGATCGAGTGTGGGTAGTTGGAGAAACTATACGCTGTCACCGATATTGTCACCCGTATTTCTCCAGTCTCCTCGTGACCACGACCAATGCAACTTGGTTGAAACTTCGAGGTAAATAAATTACTAAGTGTTTTTCACGCGATCAAGTCCCGATTGATTTATTAACAACATATCAAAAGCACGGCGTGGCAAATTATGTCCTCAACATTGAGCCCAAAGAAGCTGCTTGTGTAGACTTGTGTCGGCTTTGTTAATTACACACATCGTTAGATCTAGCACAAACAAATACATAGGTCTAGCACGAGTATAAAGATTTGCACAGATAGTTAGCGCAGGCGTATGGTCTAATTTAGCAGAGAAATTAAAATACAGTAAAAAAAAAAACAGTTTTCAAACATAGCCAGCCTAGTACCTATATATTTATTGAGCCTTTAGTGTGGACACAAAGCACGCATAGAATCCGGTAGTTTTATGTATACGGATTACAGGTGCGCTGTGTGTGTGATAATTTTCTTGCCTATTACTTTAATATTAACATTACTTTTTTTTCTTCTGTTTCAGGAGATCCGGTCAGATTTCACGCCACTTTCATGATAAGGTGCATAGAACCAGAGATACCGCTCAATGTAACAAACTATGTTACATTCGGAAGATTAGCGGTAGCTGTCAACAAACTTCCAGTATTTGCATACTGTACTAACCAGAGAATAGAATACCAGACACTACAATGGCATGATAGCGTTAATTGATTTCTACTATAGTACCTTACTGATGTAGTTTTATAAGTTTGAAACTGATACCAATCATCTACACCCTAATTATTGGTATCAGTTTCATGTTAGTAAAACGTGGGTTTTATCAATTGAAAGGCACAGGGGCAAAACAAGGAATGTCACTAAAATAGGTTTTTATGTTTGAAAGTATATAACTTTTTCTTAAATATTAATTGCTTAAAAACTGCTGAGAGGAACTTAATTTTTCCAGAGATCAGCTTTAGATACAAATAAACTTTTGAAAAATAATAACAAATAGGTAAAATTTGAAATTAGAAAGAAATAACTTTTATTAAGTACTAAAACATACAATGTCCTCCATAATCCATACAGGGGATGTCCAAATGTAGTATTATGCATGGGTAAGGTATGTAATATATAACCTTTTACCTAATTATTGAAGTCGAGACTTCTTTAGCGGCTTTGTGCACTTTTGTATGGGGAAAAAAATAAACTCGTGTCAGATCGTAAGATCGTGATGTTATCAAAACGTCATCATGTTATTCTTATGTGTCGCACTAATATTATAAATCTAAAAGTTTGGATAGATTGATGGATGTTTGTTACTTAATCATGCCAAAACGGCTGAACGGATTTGGATGAAATTTGGTATGTAGATACTTCAGGTCCCGGAATAACACATAGGCTACTTTCCATCATCATCATCAATCATGTTCAAGTCTTCACTTCTGCCGGCACTCCTGGAGTGCAACCGGTTGTTTATTTTTCCTTTTGTCCAGCATATTTCTATTAACTTTTTCAGTGTGGATATATTTTGGTTTGTATTATTTCTACAACACAAAGATTAAACTAGCTTATCTAAAAATACTGAACCTCTGAAGAGACAGTCCACTCACAACACAGGGTATCCTAGTGTGGAGGCTAGTGTGCAAATTGACATATTTTAGTTGGGCCCATGTATTTTCTTTATATGGTTTATTTATTAGTACCAAATTAAGGAACAATAAATATTTGTATTTTGTAATGCTTTCAAAATAGGCTTGTGCTCCAACAGAACATGACCTTTTTAAGTCCATAAGGTCTTTGTGCTTATCTGTACTAATTGGCAAGTAATTTTGATGAGCAAATCATTGCTACGTTCATGTTGATTCACTCTTCGCTAATATAGGCGACATCTCCCATGAACACTGGTAGTTGCCTCGATGACGAATGAACTTGGATGTTCCTGCACACTCATTATTTCTCTTTGGGCTTGGATTGGAAAAGATAACTTTTTCATATAATTACTGATTCTGACAATATCTGTAAATTTCCTTATATTTTCACCCTTATGTGCTTCAATAACTTAAAGGGTTATGAGTCTTTAATGGCTTATTTTTAGCAGGTCATACCATTGATATGAGCCATGTGAGTTTTTAAAAAGGATCAGGCTCATATTTTTGTCACTTTCTTAATATGAAAGTCCAAAATTTTCATTATTCCATGGACTATAAAATGTAGTTTTCACACTTTTGAGTGTTGAAGTTGGTTCCATTTTTTGGTAAACAATTTTTATTTTCATCACATCACATATTTTTTCTGTTTTTCACTTCTTTGGTTTTTTTACTAAAGCGTGAAAATTCCAATTTTTTTCACAAATCGACTGATTAATGCAAGTACTACAATGCCCAAATGTGAATATGCATATGCATGCGATATATATAATATGAATATTTGCCAATAATGCCAAACTTTGCATTGTTGTCATATTAGATGATGATAACCGTTCTATGTCAGTACCTTTCAAAATTTTATTGATTGAATTACACCAATTGTGAATTTGCAACAGGCTAACTAATGAGATAAAAAATTTAGTGATTCTACATGATGCTGTTGACATCCAAACCAGTCAAAAACAGCATATCTCAAAAATATGTCTCGAATGTTTTTCACAATATGCGGATTGTGAGGAAAATATTTGAGATACTCATTGATTACATCAATGAGCTCTCTAAAAAATCTAATGAATTTCGCGGTGGGATAGCAGAGATTTAGCCCCCTTAACACTCTCCTCTCCCTTAGGGTAATCCAATCGTGGATTCCAGATATGTCTTAAAAAGACGCTTGCAAGTTTGTCACTTGGTTGTTTGGTCACTTGGTTGGTTTTTTTTAATAACTTGCGCGTCACATAGCCAGCTGTGAAAGCTGAAGCTTGTGCGCGAATCTTCTCCCGCCGGACGTGTTGAAACAGTATTGGCACTGTTTCAACAGGTTCAGCAGAACTTGCGGGGCATCCTGCATTATCTGCCAGTTGATCTGAAACAGAAAAAAGAGCTATGCCCCATTGCTGGATTTGTTGTGATAGAGTTATTGATGACACTATTTCAAAGCGGGTTCTGCGGATCTTGGGGAGCATACTGCAGTATCAGCCAGTTGACCTGGAACAAAAAATCCATTGGCAGATTCATTATTTCCTAGAGACCCTACTGATCGGATAATATTTTCAGTTAGGTCATTCTCACAACTAAAATTTAGTGAATAAGGATTCAATGCTTTGGAGAGCAAAAGAGATTTATAAGCATTTTGAAAAGTACAACAGTCAGGGTTTGTGTTGCGCTAATTTAATGCTCTATTACGGCAAAAAAGTTTTCTAGAGGATCTTGATTAAGATTTCTAGTATAGAAATACTGGATGCCAGATCCCTTTAATCAGTCCAAACGTCGATGAAACTTTTCAAAGTTGTTACCCAATTTTTAATACTTGGCACTCGTTTGTTAATTGAATGACCTAGCTGCTGGGCCTGGTTACTATGCCTAGCAATAAAATACATATTCTCTAAGAGATTAATTGCCTCTCGCCAAAATACAAAATGTTTTGATACACCTGTTTTATCCAGTTTAACCAGTCCTCTCATCTTCCTTGGCGCTGCCCCTCCGCGAGACCCGTTGACGCTGTCGAACAGCTGGTCGAAGAAAAGCACCGCCTCTGCAGTATTCTTCATTGTAGGGCTGACCAGGCTCCCATCTGCATGATTTTCTAGGAAAAAATAATATCTTATTTGACTAATATTATGAGTGCAATATTATGTTTCTTTGTGTGTGTCTCAATAGCACAAGTGATCTCATACCTAATAATAACCCGCTTTAAGACGTTCTTTAGGCACTGGGTTATTTTAGACGAGACGACGTTTCCCTGAACGCTGCACAGCCAAGCTGGGTTTAAATTTTGTCTCAAAGTTGGACGCGTGTAAAACCGCGTGGTACAGCTAGTCATTTATAAAAATAACTTCATAATGCTCCCATGTCTATCTTGATGCCCAGCTTTTGGACGCAATAAAAACGTTTTATTATTTATTATACCTCGACGTATACTGGAGCATTGTACTGGTCCTCTCGCTTAGAACTTGTGTGCAATTCTTTACTTTCATTTTTATAATTTTCGCTGGGATTACATGCTCGTCCGTTAGTTTATGCAATAAATGTATACCGCCCAACTCACAGTCCGCCTTATACACTTCTATAATATCATCCCATCTAGCCAGCTTGCCACAAAATACCATGTCTTTGTTCAAAAATTATTTCTGATGCCCTTAATTATATGGGGTGGATCATAAATAATATTCAATTTGTGACCATTGATGTCTAATTTTTATCTGAACAAAAATGTAATTATAATACAAACACCCCGCAACAACAACTACTGCATGATCACATTCGTTTTCGTTCTTTGTTTTGACCGAAATTCACAAAACCTTCTATTTCATCATGTGACTCAACATAGTTGAGATGCGGTGTAAGTGCTACTTCATCAAAAACTATCGAGCAGTTTCTTTATGTCTGCCCAGCTACTTATCATCTGTTCCAAATATGCAAGATATTTTGCGTTAAGCCTTGAAGTGAGGGACATGTCTTTGGTGAACTTGTTAAGAGTCACTTTTGATGGTAGAACAAACAGTTTACTTACAAACGGATAACCTTTCGGACTTTGCTTCATTATAGACAAAGCAAATATTTTCTCCTCATTGGTAAAGCGCCTTCTTTTTATATGTTTATTGTATTGATTTATTTGCATCTGTAAAAATGTTTTCGCTTCAGGTGTCATACCGTCAATCAGAGAGTCAAAAGAATTTTTGTCACACCGTTTTTTAAGTTCCTTGATTTTTTTCTCGCAACCAAAAGCAAGCCTTTTTTAGAGTTCATTATGTCCAAACATTTGTTAGACAACCGTTTACATTAATGAGTGAGCTTTTGAACACTCGGAACTATTCTCTGTCTTCCAAGCTTTGTCTTTGGTGAACTTGTTAAGAGTCACTTTTGATGGTAGAACAAACAGTTTACTTAAAAACGGATAACCTTTCGGACTTTGCTTCATTATAGATAAAGCAAATATTTTCTCCTCATTGGTATAGCGCCTTCTTTTTATATGTTTATTGTATTGATTTATTTGCATTTGTACAAATGTTTTCGCTTTAGGTGTCATACCGTCAATCAGAGAGTCAAAAGAATTTTTGTCACACAGTTTTTTAAGTTCCTTAATTTTTTTCTCGCAACCAAAAGCGAGCCTTTTTAGAGTTCATGATGTCCAAACATTTGTTATACAACCGTTTACATTAGGGGTGAGCTTTTGAACACTCCGAATTATTCTCTGTCTTCCAGCTTTTGTCAAACCTGAAATTACCGTGAAAATGATTACTACCCTGCTTTTGCTTGTGACTTTCATGGACAAATTAAAAGTATCTCTCTGCCCAGTCCGTTCAGATATATTTCTCTTATAAGCATTAACTTCAGACGGATCTGTGGTAATAATAATTAGTAATAACGGATCTAAGGGAGTGTCCAGACCTGACGAATGCGCAGCTCGCGCACCTTTCGCGCGGTGCGCGATCTGCGCGTGAGCTGCGCATGCGTCGGGCCTGGAGACAGCCTAAGGTAACAATGCTTTAAGTAAGGGACTTGAAGACGAGAAGTCCGACACTAAATTGGGACTGGAGGTAGCTGGTAGACATAATAGAGGTGGTAATAGAATCGAGTCTGTAGTAATATATATTATATATATCTATAGTAAGAGCCCTAGTCGGTTTGTAGATTATAATTAGGTAATATCATTGGTCACCGGAATTCAGTCTTCACCCTCTTCTTCTCTTCTTCTATAAATTATATAACTTACATGTTCCAGAGTTAGTTGACCCAACTGGAGATTCCTCATGGATGGTAGTAGTAGTCCGAGATGTAGAAGCAACTTCTGCAGTCCTCGAATTTGTAGCAACTTCCTCCGCAATCCTTGTACCTAACCCCTAATGAAGGCAGAGCCTCTTTTGGAACCTCAGGCTCTAAATTCTATGATTTATGTGGATGAACTGAAAATGTTGTTGTGAATGATATTTATTAAACTGTCTGTTTATTATTTATTTTATTTATTACTGACAAATAATTCATAAGTACAGAAAAATAAAACTACGAAATTGATCTGCCTTTACTGGGTGTCAATTGAGGCCCATACGTAACTGCTGGTCAATTCAGAATTCTTCTAAACGAACCGATATCGATTCGATATAATTCTCGTATCGAACGGTAAATTTTTAGATTAGATCTGTAAACATCAATTGAATTGTCAACGTTATGTAGAGAGGTGCATTTTTATGGTATGCGATGGTTTTTGGGTGGACTTATAGTAAATAAGGATTATATTCTTGAAAACAATGAAGTATATTTTCCTAATTTTATGACAAGTATATTCATTGTATTAACACTACTGACATTACACCCAAAACCTTAGAACTGATACAACCAGTAACGAAAGAGATTTGTTGTCAGGTACAGCCGCTTGAGCGTGAAGGAGTAACAGAAGTTTTCTAATTATTTGTTTATCCCACAGAAACAGCTATTGTTTTCTGGATAAAAAGTAGCCTATGTGTTAATCTAGGGTCTAAATGATCTTCATACCAAATTGCATCAAAATTAGTGCAGCCGTTAGAGCATGAAGGAGTAACAAACATAGACACTTGCACACAAACTTTCGCCTTTATAATATTAGTTTGATTTATATCGACGATTGTTTTTATGCTTTTTTACATACTCTCCGGAATATACTGTGAATATATATGTGTCCCTGGAACCCTGGGTTCGTATCACGGCAGGGGCAAACATTTGTGCGGTGAGTGACACAGGGAATCCTAATGCAGGTGTTTGAGTGTACGTGTAATAAATACAAATTTAAAAAAATACTGCTACACAAAAATAGGCGGGAAAACCTAAGTGCTGCCATACTTCAAGTAAATATGATTTTTTTTGTGATATTCGTTGTTTTGCCCCTGTTGTACCCTTCAATTGAGACTGGGGTTTGCGATGATAAATGTCATTAAAAAAAAATGTATAAAGACTAATGTCGCGTTCCAAAATAAATAAAGATACACTAAGAAAAAGTGGTATTTTTGATTGACTAAAATTGTATTTTATTTCTCTCGGTTACGATAAATGCGCTTGAACGGCGTCTTACACCAGAACAAAAGAAATTAAAAATTCTAATGTGTATAGTAATTTGTTGTTTAACCCTTATATAGATGGATAACTATTGAACATAATAAATATAGGTACACCAACACAACACAAAATTAACAAAAATATACACGCGATTATATCTTTTTGTTTCAAGGAAATTGCAAAACGGACTACACTGTTTATGCACCAGTATAATGTCACATGAATGATAAAATGAAAATCGTGCATGAGGAGTAGATTGAAAAAATATATACTTGAAGTAAATAAACACAAGATTATGTAAAATAAATTAAGGTAAGCTATACACTATGACTAGAGAGTTAGTTAACCAAGCAGTTTCGCAAAATGAGTTATTCAATACCTGACGGAAACACAAAACGAACTTTTCATAAATATTAAAACGTTATTTCTTACTGACAGCAGCGGCTCAAGCGTAGTAGCGGCGAAGTTAATTCTTCGACACTCCGTAGCGTTGCCGCGCCACCATGAAAATATCATGCCGCGTCTCTGTCAAAAACTGACTGTAACCCTATGCTTCAAGTTAGCTATAGCCGACTAAAATAGGCAGTCTGGTTCAACGTTAATTTACAAAACATCGATTTTAGAGGGAAGAGGGGGTGGAGGATGGAGAGTTAGACCCCTCCCTCTGAAGAGGAAGTTGTAGAACCCACCCCCTGAGATTTATTTCTGAGATGATTTTTAAATATTTCTAACTACACTACTTTCAGACATGAATTTCGGAGGTGGAAAAAGAACGGAAGGGGGAGGGGCGTAAGGGTAGGAGGGTGCCCTCCCTACTATCAAGGGTAAGTTGCGACAACACCCCCTTTATGCCATAGTTTTTGAAATATATGTTTTTTTTTTTGAGATATTGGCGCAAGGATTGCTGCTTGAACACATTATGTCTTTCGTGACAGTTTTTCAAACTTGAGGGTAGTAGCTAGCAAGGCGAGTACTCGAAAGTACCCTACCACCATGGTGGGAACTTGATAACGGTGTTACCTTCATCGGAAGCTTAAGCCGTTGGTGGGGATCGAACTAGCGTCCGTCTATTTGACAGTTCACGCTCCTACTGCTGGGCCCGTAGACAGTAACATTCTGCAAACGTTAACGTGAGTGAAAACCGTTGAATGTTCTCGGTGCGAAGCGAGCGATAAAATAGGGTGAGGAAAAGAGACAGAGCATATCGCTCTATCTCCTTTCCTCACCCTATGTTATCGCTCTACTACTAAAACTACGGATACCAAATCAGGATGGTACGAAAGACATCTTCGCCAATGAGTGTGGCAACGCGCTCGATTTGCGCCACTCATTTTTGCCCGAGAGGAAGGTGTACCGTTAGTCAACAGGGTTCATAATCATTGGATATATAACATGAACAACGAGAACGAACATTCAACGGTTAGAGAAAGAATCGCTATGTAGCGATGAATTTTGACTAGGTCCGCAGAGCTATCATCGCTTCAAACGCCCCTGCCCGCATTTAAATTAAGTTCTTGGCTGCTGATATGAAATACTACGTGTAACTCTGCTCATGTAATAAATATTATGTACTTATTACCCACACATAGTAGTTTATAATAAAATTTAGTTAAATTGGATTATGTAAATATTGTGATCACGTTTGTTGGTCTATACATTTAAATAAAATATACTATTTAGAGCGCCGATGATCTTTCCGGCTATAGTATTACGATCTAAAATCGCTTACAATTAGGCAAATCTATGTAGCATGCTCGTTGCACAGAACGGCAATGTTCCATCTCTTACAGACAACCTTTGAATGGCCAGGATAGATTGAAATTTATATTACTTATCTATATAATTTGTGATTGTGATATTTTGTCCGAGACCATTCTGCTTTATGTTGAAACCGTAGGTTTCCCTAAGTAATCTGTGTTATGTAGTGTAGGGATGTGACCTCGAGTCGGAAAAATCGATTACTCAATAATAGATTTTTTTTGTGTAGAGATAAATCGATTTGTGAAAAATCGATTTTTAACAAAATAATTGATTTTTGTTTATACTTCGATTTTTTATACGAAAAATGCCTATTCGACGTATTAGTGAAGATATATTATGAATATTTAATTTAAATTTAATTTGAGTGAAAATGATTCAATATAATAAGTATCAAAAAATAACCAAATGGACCATTTTCAGATTTTATCAATTCAGATTCAAATTCTTCACATACAAATTTTTAATACTCTTCAATATTTTCGGCCGCCATTTTGGGCTCCCACCTGGAGAAACTTTAGGTATTTTGCATTGCCCATGCGAAGGGGTAGTATTACATTCTCTAGGAAGCTATCTTATTTCGCTTTCTAATCAGTGCTAGGAAGCTTGCCACCCTCTGAACTGATCAGAAAGCGAAATTGCCAAAAAATCGATTAAAAATGGGTAATTCTTATAATCGATTTATTAAAAATCGATGTTTACCATTAATAGAATCGATTACAAAAAATCGACAATGAAAAAAAAAATCGATTAAATTAAAAATCGATTATTAATTCACTTCCCTAATGTAGTGAAGCGGACCGAATGAATTGTCAGTGTCACTTTATTTTATTTACTTGTTCAAATTTTCTTTGCTTGTTTTTTACGAGAAGACTCGACGAAATTTATCATGGATGACCCAGAATTGGACAAAATAAGACAGCAACGTCTTGCTCAACTTCAAAGCCAGCGTGGAGTACGTAATATTTAGAATCATATTTTATGTGGTGTAGCGGTTAGAATTCCAGTTGCCTCTGCTCCGATTTTTCTTTGGTGTCACCGTTTCTTACTGTTTTCTTTTAAATTTTACTTGTATTATCTTAGAAACAAGTGAAAATAATAGATTGTAATTTCCCTGACATCAGAGTAGCGCTGAAAAGATAAAGAACCAGTGACCTACAATTTTTGAGGTTAAATCACCCGCGTCTGTAGGAGAGCTTCCTTTAGCGAAGTCCTGTATGTGGCCACCAAAGGCCGTATTTTACTATATACTATATATTTACTTTTATACAGTACTAATTTGAATAAGCTCCTACTTTATCAATATACTTCACACGTAATAAATATAAACAATTCAATTTTATTGGAAGCTTTGTAAAATACCTCATAGTTTAGAATTTTATTTGAGTGAAAAGAAGAGTGAAATCACTATGCCAGTAGTGGTTTCACTGGAAAATAATTAATCAGTTGTTAAGCAGTTGTTATTTTGATTGTAAGGCTGTGGTTGACTACAATGAAATTATATAGGCTCAGGTTTAGTTTATAAAACTTTTGTTTTTACTGTGGGATAAAGGGGGGTTAATCCCCCATATGAAGGAGGTTGCCCCCCCCTTCAGAGATATGATTATTTATTTATTTCAAGGTTCACAATTGTCGGACATTGTTTTGGGCAGATTTGAATGGCGGAGGAGACGGGGTGGGAATTATAGAATATAGTTAAAAAAAACCACAAAGACCACCACTTTGTATTATTTTGTAAATTTTAACTCCAAAACCTGTTGGTATATTTTTATTTTACTTTGTATTATTTTGTAAACTTTAACTTCAAAACCTGTTGATATATATTTATTTTATATATTCAAAATATTGTCTGTCAAATCTATCTTTTCCTGTTTTATCCATATCTGTCTAAAATACAACCTTATTGCACCTAAACCGATTCAGACTAGATAGCTTACAAAAAAACATGTAAGCTAAGGTGTTTTTTGGGTGTCGTACCTTGAAAGGAATCCTTATAGGATCACTTTGTTGGCCATCTGTCAAGACCCTACATCAAGAGTCTACAGTCTCTTGAAGCTGTGAAAAATTCCATCTTCTAAGTTAATGTTTAAACAAAGGATATGGCCGTTTATGCCGCAAACACATATACAGTGTGTGTTAGTACGACTTTACATATAACAACCAACAGTTTTCAGCAACGTCAGTATAAGGATATGTTTGTTTTTAATATTAGCTACTATGAAAGAACATCCGTTTATTGCAACTCTGCTTACAAAGACCAACCGCTTTTAACAATGGAATATCAATAGTAGTACAGATTCAAATAATTGATACAATGAACAGTGGATATTGAGTTTTGTTACAAGCATACAATTATAATGTGGGGTATCTTCAAATAGCTTAAATCACACTTTCTTTTTATAATAATACACCTAATTTGACACCCATTGTGTTCAGATATATAATAGTAAATATGTGGAGTGCTAGCCAGTTTTCATATAATTATAAGTAATGCATACTTATTCAATATATTCAGCTTATGTCGGCTGTCATGAGCTGGTTATTTGCAGAATTCTTCTCCCATTGTTAAAATCTTCAATAGAAAACATGTGTCGATTCTGGGTTAACAAACATTATTTTTGTATTTTTTAGGGAATGGGTGACCCCAACAATGGAAAAGGACAAGAAGAAAAACGGCAAGCTATGGAAGAGGCAAAACACACAATCCTCGCACAAGCCCTTAGCCAGGATGCTAGAGCCAGATGTTAGTATAGAAATTGAACTATAGATTTTTATATAACTTATCATTGATCTAATGAAACAAAAGATTTCTTCCAGGAAGGTTTTTTCCTTCAAATATTTGAACTGAAGGTTTAGTAGTAGACAACTTAAGGCTGATAGGATAGTGATAATGAGATGACTGGTTTTCAAGGTCAGCTTCTGGGACACTTGTATGTTTAGTGCCAACTTTTGGGTTGAAACGCTGGGTCAGAAGGCAGGAAAGTATGACTGCCATAATGCAGTGATTTGATAACAGTTCCACATAATACTGAAAGCCTAAACTGGGGAAGGGGTCAAATCAGCAGTGTCAATTAGATTGATGGTTTACATTTCCAACTCCGATAAACTTCTGTCAAAATTTAGTATGGCTCTTGAATATTGTCCCAAGAAATGGCAGCACAAAAACGCTTACAGCCTACTCACTTTTAGCAACCTTTGTGGTACCTTGACAGTGACATGTATGGTCGGGTCCAGTTATATTTCAGAGACATGATATTACCAACATGCAGGAGATAACAATACTATACAATACAATAACTGGTTACTGCACTTACTATGAAAATAATCTTAAAAATAATATACATACACTCTTAAACTAAGGCACGTACAATGGGCGGTCTTATTGCTTAAAACGATTTCTTCCAGACAACCTGGATGGACAGTAACATAATGATAATAATCTTAATACATAAATCTAAGTCGGAAGACTATCGCGAGTTTCTTCTATAATTGTAATGTAACAAACCGACTAGGACTCACGTGGTAAACACTGGAAAATTACTCTCAGACCAGTTTCGAACTTATTTGAAGGTCCTACCCGCATTCCATAAATACCAATAGGGATGGGACACCTCGCAGCGAATATAATAATGTCGTTATTTTTCTTCGTGTTAATTAAGTGACGATGCTACCCGCGTTCTATTCAGAGGCCTAAACTTTGCACCTGCACCTCGCAAAACTCCGTATGACAACATAATTGCCAGTGTGGAGGATACATTGTTTTGGAATAAAGTTTCACATCGGGATGCTGAGAGCCGAGGCTCTCGCAGGATATAGCGACAATGCTACGGAAGCTAAGACCACCTCACAGTAATATGATCAGAGCAGAAATGGTACCCCTTGGGAGCTAACGCAATAACGCAGAATTATTGGTGTTGCCAGCTGATATGGGCAATGCGACGGTGGTGGTTGATACTTTTGAGTATGAGCAGAAAATGCTGGCGATTGTTAGTGACGCCACTATCTATAAAAAGGTCAACTACAATCCCAGCGCTCGGATTACTGCAAAAGTACTAAAGTTATTACATCAGTCATCAGATGAAGATTTGGTCACACGACTGCGCCCTCGTAATCCTAGCCCACCAAAGATATACGGGTTACCGAAAATTCATAAGCCTGATTGGCTATTACGCCCCATAGTAAGTCAAATCGATGCCCCAACTTACCAGTTGTTTAGACACCTAGCATCGACACTACAGTCCCTAGTCGGCATGAGTAGTAGCCACGTGAGAGACTCCAGGCATTTGTCCACTTAATAGAGGATGTATGCATATGCAGCCGGACGAAGTAATGGTGAGCTTTGATGTCGCTTCATTATTTACAAATGTACCAGTGGAGGATGCAGTGAAAATCATTACTGATTTAATACACGGCACGAATTTACCTACTGAGTGCATCCAATGGACGGAGTACTGTCTCAAGACCGGGTACTTCGTTTGGCGTGGCGAGTACTACTTACAAGTGGACGGTGTGGCCACGGGTTCACCGATAGCTCCAGTGGTGGCCAACATTTTCATGGAGTGGTTTGAATCCAACGCGTTATCCAATACTACCCTTAAGCCAAGGTACTGGTGGCGGTACGTCGATGACATTTTCGCTATTATTTCAAAAAGGGCAGGGAAGAACAAAATGGGAGATTGCGTTTTCTGGATATTCGGGTGATTAGGAAGTCAAATGGCAGGCTGGCTCACACTGTTTATTGGAAGCCCACACACCCGGATAATATCTACATGCAGAATCTTACCACCACCCATCACATCTCGCGTCGGTATCGCGAACATTTCTGCGCAGACGGTTAGGTAACCACTTCAGCTTTTTACGAAATTCGGACATGTCATACTTACGCAAGCCAAATATGAACCTTAAAAAAAATTTGCAAGCGTTCTAATTTATTTAGCTGCTCTTAGGTTAAATCTTGATATGAAGCGTCAGCATAGCCAAGAATAGGAAGTAAAAGTGATTGTACTAGCGCAATAGGTAGGAAGTTTCTCAACCTTCGCAGAGAAGTATAAGAATAAGTAGAAGAATACATTTTGCGATTAATTTCAGCTAACTGGGGAGATAACTGATGTTTTGTGATTAATGTTTGATAAAGAGATAATGATTCAGGCATGCATGTACATTCATTCATCTTTCAGTGAACACAATCAAGCTCAGTAGACCAGAAAAGGGTGCAATGGTGGAAAACATGATCTGCAGGATGGTTCAAATGGGACAGATAAGAACCAAAGTAACAGAGGAAGAACTTATTCAAATGCTTGAATCACTCAACCAACAAATGCCCAAGTCAACAAGCACAGTGAAGTTTGACAGACGTCGAGCCGCTCTGGATTCAGATGATGATGATTTCTAAGAGACTGTTAAATTCAAGCAATAATGCTCACAAATAAATGTATTTGTATCTTACACAGCTTTAAAATTGATGCCTTGTCATTTACTATTATGAATATTAAAATATAATTACTATTTATAATTTTTTGCTTTTAGATTTGCTAGTATCTTTCATCGTTAATATTATAGGTTATAAAAGCTGTATTCGGTAATAATATTGTCTTTTTAATTTTAACGTTTCGCTTTTGTAACTTTTAACTAAATTAATTAGTTTAAATTTATTTTTATTTAAGTACCCTTATTACATATTTCATTATTAGTACTTTATTATTTATTTACTACAGGCATTTTATCTTTATTTTATCGATGTATACATAATTATGTATTCAAATGCATTGTCAAAGTCACATATGTAGGTCAGAATGGAGCATTATTTGTTAGTTTATTAATAATAAATAACATTTATTGACATATCATGTTACAAACTTAAACATTTTTCGGTCTCCAAACTAGGTCACCTGTATTTTGGGGACCTCTTTCCTATATGATACATTTATTTTTTGTAATACTACCTGCGCCCTGCGGTTTCACCCGCGTGGTGATGATTGATGATTATTATGATGATGATGAAAAGTAGCTTATGTGTTATTCCCGGACCTGAAGTATCTACTTACAACATTTCACCTAAATCCGTTTTACCCGCCTGGTGATGAAAAACGGTGATGATGAAAATAAGCCTATGTGTTAATGCACGGTACAAACTATTTGTGTTCCAAATTTCATCAAAATCCGTTGAGCAGTTTTTGCGTGAAAGAGGAACAAACATCCATACATCCATACTCACAAACTTTCGCATTTATAATATTTGTCGGATATGGATTAGGTTCTGTATAGTGTGGGAAAAAGAGCGTCACTGGAAATGATTAGTCATTGTTCGACAAGAATTAAATTCATACGTTGAAATTTCATACATGACAAGTACACAACCTAAAGGGTGCTAACGCATCTCAAGTATGAATAGGTTATTGTCTCAAAATACGCCTTTAAAATCCGTATCCGATAGCATGAAAAAAAAGTTAATTTTTAAGTTTATATAAGGTTCATTGTATGATATTTAAATGTTGTTTTGGTTAACGACTATACTTAGCTATATATGTATAATTTTGACAAATATAGAAGTTTTAAAGGTGAAAGGTAGGAAAAGGTTCCGTAGGTAGTAGGTACGTGTTGGTTTTCACTCTTCAGCTGTGAGCAACAATGATTTTCCCGATATAAGTACTTTATCTAAAATTTACTATGGCACTACTGCCACGAATAAGAGGGTAGGTACCTAATATTCAAGTAAATGTGAAATAGGTTCACACAAAAAGGTTTATATTACCTAGGTATTAGGTATAGTATCTTGATGATTTTATTGTCGCAATTAATTGTTTGACAATTAATTGATCCCGTGAGTAGCAAAAGTCACTGAAAAGGGTGAAAAAAAATTTTAAAAAAGAATTCTACTTCGTCTATTTACTATATCCAGTATAAGCCTTCAACTAAAGGACCTATGTGTGTGCCTAAGTAGTCTCTCTCCACCGGCCTAGTCCACTGCTGAACATATGCTTCCCCCATTGATCTCCACCATGACCGAATGAAAGCGGCCCGCATCCCGCCTATCCTGCGAACTTGGTCAGGTCGTCTGTCCGTCTTGTTGGACTTCCTACGCTGCCCTTGCCTGTCCATTCGAGATCATTTCGACTCCATCGGTCATTAGTTATGCGTGCTATGTGCCTGTCTACTACCATTTCAACTTGCTATTCCACTGTGGTCCATGTCCAGTTCTTCTACAGATCTCCTCATTTCTGGTTCTATGTTGTAAAGAAACCCCAAGTTCTCTCCACGGCCTGTGCCTTGAGCATGCTCACAAGGCCCATACAGATCACGTTTGGTTCCCTATGGCACCATAGAACACATAGGTGTGGATTGAAGACCTTTGTCGTCAGGCTTTATTTGTGGTATTTTGGACGAGAAGACGTCACGTAGTTTCCCGAAAGCCGAGTTGAAGTCAACGATTGATTTGAGGTGTCTACATCGCAGGCACATACCTACTTAGTATTCGTTCTTAAGACGCATTACAGGTTATCCAAACCGGTGTGAATTTTTGGTGTGTGGATGATGGAGGTTAATTAATTAGGTACACGTGAATGGCTATAAAATCATAAAAAAATAAACTCAAAAAATAACAGCTTATTTGAAAACTGATTAACACAATTCAAATAAATTGTATAATGTGTTATCTAGGTAGGTACCTACCTAAAGGAGGTATAGGTGGGTATATGAGTAACATTAAATACATACCTATAATATATCTATCTATCTAAGTACCTACTTATTATGAGCAACTAAAAGTGCCCTGCGCTTTCACCCGCGTGGATAACGTTTTCCCGCTACCTCAACTATCCCATGGGAACTATACTTTTTCCTGGATAAAATTAGCCTATGAGTTAATATAGGGTCTGAACTATCTCCATGCCAAATGTCATCGAAATCGGTGCAGCCGTTAGAGTGTGCAGGAGTAAAAACAAAGACAAACAATAAACTTACCAACTTTCGCTTAGTGGGATTGTTGTATAAAGGTACCTACATCCAAGGTATCTTGGTAACAGTAATACCTAAATAAGTAGCTAGTTGATAGTTACATGGATATCTTTATGCTTAACAAGTTTATCTGTATATGGGTCTTGCCTGAGAAGCAGCTTGCTTAAAGTGCTTATAAGACGCGATAACTTTAGAGAATTAGAATGCTTCGTACCTAAGATAAGTATTATGCTTTCTCATGAGATTTTCTGATAACATGAGCGAAAATTACGTCCTTTTAAATTTTTCTGAGTTAAACTATAATATTATTAAAAAAGAGAGATGGGCAATTTGGCACTTTACCTCCTCAAGTGTGAACCGGATAAATTAGGTTCGTGCGCCTAAGTGGTGCTTTAGTTTAAATCTGGCAATTGTGCACTTGTGCAACACGTAGGTATGGTTATTTCTATATTAAGGCAGATATAATACACATTCTTAAAGAACACAAATAGCGCATGTAAAACAACTGTATGCGTTTGCCCGTAGTTACAGGTAGACTGGTGTACCTGTACCTGTCTAGTCTAGTTTTGTTTGAGTTAGGTAGGTATGTGATCTTTGTGCCATTCGATTATACCTATTCCAAGTATATTCAAAAGTATTGAAAACAACATTTCATTGATAAATTATTAGCAATGTGTTTAATAGAATTTATAGGTTATAGGTACCTTTAAGTTTGTGATGAAGAGAGAGAATGTGAGTATTCCAACGAAGGTTAATAGGTTACCTACCAATAGTCACTTGAGGCACTTACGCAACTGAGTATAAAGTGTCATATTTTCTAGATTTAACTAGAAATTCGCATTAACTGAAGTTTTACACAACAGTATGAATAGGGTCGGAAAGGTCGATTCGGAAAAGGGTCATAGAGGGAGGAGGTTACGTCCCTCAGACATGAGGAGTACGACTTAAGAAGGGGATGAATAGGGTAGGTATGGTTTATTTATTAGCAGCGTTCGGACGGAGTGGCTCGGCCCTGCCCCCACGCACATTAGGTACATGATATACCAAGATAAGTACAATATCAGTACCGTAGGTACAGTAGTCGTAGGTAACAAGTACTTACCTATATCGAAACAATAACAGTTTCACCTGTCGGCACATCAGTAGAAGATTAGTTACCTGCGCAAATACGAGCGAACTGATTGTCATATGGTACCTACGTATAATTGCTTATCATCGTAATTATCTTCTTAATTACTTGCTTTATCAGATTTGCCAAGAAGTTATGTATAAATAAATGATCGTTGGTAAGGTGGACCGAGTGTTATTTGTTCGTGATCATGGGGTGGGCTAAGGCACTCCTGGTCGTGTGCCTCAGTGGGCCTCTTATATTCGCCAGAGGAGCCCCCGAAAGATCAGATTTCAGCAGTTTATTGAAAACTAAAAGCGAACGATACTCTACCGATATCGTCGAAGATGCCAATCTTGATGTGGTGAGTGCTTCCTAATATGATGCATAAATTTTCACAATCCACGTAGGTACCTACCTAGCTAAAATCCTAGCAATAGCAATCAAGGAATGGGTACCACCAGTCTAGAGGGAGGATTATGTTCGAGGCTCCACCTTCTCAAGCAGCATAAACCCAAGACCAAGACAAGTATTCCACCTAGTCAACTAGGGACATAGGGGTGCGAGATAGTTTGCGCCTACTCGTAAATTTGTTTCATTTATCTCGTGCGATGCCCCGGGAGCTAAACGGGGGCATATTCATCTTATACTGACTCCCCAGGCCCTCGGCCGACATGCAGAAAGATATAGGGAGGATTGGAATATAGAGTATATCTATATTTGTTAATAAAGTACCTAAGTATTTAGTCATAAATTACTGACTGATTGCGAACAAACGCTTTTGGCAAACGGCCGTCAGCAAGTAATGCCGAACGAATGCTATCCTACATCAGCTGTAGTAGCTTCGGCGGCGGCGTAACCGAGGCGTCAAATAGTCTGCCTAAGGCAAGCCGAAGTAGCCTGTCAAAAGTGTTAATCATGTGAGTTGCTTTCATTGAATACGTATGCACCATTAGACCTTTTTAAACAATCATCACCTGACCCGATGATGACCTGACTCATGTGATGATTTTGTTATTCAATTGAAACACTAAAATTTAAAAAAAAATCCAGACAGTTGGTTGGTACCTGGTCGAACGATGCTACCTCAGTGCTTTTCCCTGTTCCCTGCCAACACAATTGTGTATGTAGACAAAGTTATTGAAACATTATCACTGTACAAAAGTACCAAATCGGTAGAGCCGATTCCAAGAAGGTACACGCTTTTGATAGTATATAAGATTTGACCAACGCGAAAATCTTCAAAAATCTTAACGCCTTGTCCTCTAGAAAGAACTGTTTTCGTCGGCTAGTCACACATAATATCTAATAGTATGAGTGTAGACTTTCTTATATCTTGTATCCATATTGACACTTTGGAAGTGGATAATCTTAACGGACATTAAGTATATTTCTACACAAACTGATAAATTGGCAAAAAGGATAATTCAAAACTACTTGGCTTACCCAATGATATTATTGATTATGGAAGATAGATTACAGTCCGAGGCACATGGGTTGAACCAAAGTGGTGGTCGACCGTGAAGAAGCAGTTAAGGACAAACGTGTTCGACTAATATTGAAAAATGAAAACGCAAGTTGAACTGAAATAAATGAACTAATGAACTAAAATATAATTTCATATAATTATGTAAATAGTCTCGGATTTCTTTTCAAATCTTAAAAATAGTACTTTTCAAATAGTAGGTATTTAAAGAACAACAGTGGTGTGGGAAGCGGTCGTAAGGTATAAGGTATAACCAGAAAGGTCACGAACATGGGTACGTATCTACTAATAAGAATTTAATGCAACAAAAGTTAATGTAGGTACTTGTACAGTAGGTACCTGTATATAATTAATTGGTCTGTTTTGTTGTTGAGTTTCTTAGACTATGCTATTACGTACCCAACAATCTAAGTTAGTTTATGAATATTCTTATTATTTTGGAACACACCTATACGATTTTTAATTATTTTATTTTAAAAGTATCCTTTCGGAAAAAATAAAACTATCGAGATAATTATAATACCTAGCCGTATTTTGAATTCTAAACATAGCTTTATACTGAACCAAAGTTACTAAATGTGAAAAAAATAATGTAAAAATAATATGGATATAGGTACAAGATATTTTTTAAAAATTGCGTTTTTTTTTTCACACGGCCTTCATAAAATCATTGGGTATTAACCCTTGTCATGTCGTCCCCTGTCTAGCCGTTTCAAAAACAGAAAATAATTTAATCTTAAATCATTTGTATAAATTGCGGTCAGCATTCTATCTTCTATTATAATATCTTTGTATCGTTTGTGTTGTTGTTACAACAATATTTGCCACGATATAGATATATTGAACTGATCACCTTAGAGGCTAAGAGTGCCTTAGGGTGCTGTTCACCAAAATTTAAACGTCCGATTATCAATTAACCGTCGGTTAACTGCATAGTAAAAACTGTTTGACGGACGGTTAAATAGATAATCGGACGTTTTAACTTTTGGTGAACAGCAGCCTTATAGTAGTATTGTATTATTATTATTTATATTATACCGCTCTATTTCAGCCTGAGTTAGTAAGGAAATACCAGTATCCATTAGAAGTTCACCACGTGACCACTGAGGATGGGTATATCCTGGGAATGCACCGCATCCCTCACGGGCGAGACAACCACAACGTGCCCAATGTCAACAAGCCGGTAGTTTTTTTGATGCACGGTCTACTCTCATCTTCCGCCGACTGGGTGGTCATGGGACCAGGCTCTGGATTCGGTATGCACCTCACTAATATCGGTTATGCTGTATCAACCTGATGTTAGTTGTTAAGACTCTAAGAGTGTAACCTTGAGAGGTTTTGGATATTCAGATTAGATATCTACTTTATCCTGAAATCCAAACAAATGAAAGTTCAAATTAGCAGTTTAAAAAAAATATAATTATGTGTTTCCATTTAAGGTTAACATTATAATCTAGCCTTCAGGCCAATAAGTAATTCGATTTTAACTTAAACTGCTAATTAGAGTATAGTTAAGAATGTGTCCAACAATACCTGATCTTATCGTCTCTATTAAGGGGTAGACACATTGTTCACGTGTTCTTGTTAAATAGCACTTACCTACATGCACATAGCACTGCACATAACGCACTGTTTTAACATTACAATTAATTTTGTATAATTAATAATGTTAATTTTAACAACAATAAGCAATGAGAAACTATTCCCTGCTCACGCAACGACCCAAGCATGACCAAACGATGATGTACGTTAGATCAGTCGGGACATAGTTGACTTAAGTTAAGTCTTTATCGATCCGGCTTTTCAGGCGATGCGGCAACTACTTTTAAATAAAAACGTTTTTTTCAGCATACATCTTAGCTGAAGAAGGTTATGACGTGTGGATTGGTAACGCTCGTGGCAACTACTATTCCCGTCAGCATCTGTCTTTGAACCCTGATGGCATCCTAAACACTAGGTTCTGGGAGTTCTCTTGGGATGAGATAGGCAATATCGACCTGCCCACCATGATAGACTATGCTCTCGCCAAATCCGGCCAATCCAGACTGCACTATATTGGGCATTCGCAAGGGACCACCTCATTCTTCGTCATGGGATCACTCCGGCCCGAATATAACGAGAAGATTATATCTATGCACGCCCTCGCGCCTGTAGCCTATATGGCAAACAATCGTAACCCGCTGCTTTGGTACATCTCCCCGTACGCGAACGACATTGAGGTACGTTCCTATTCCTTATTTATCTCTGCTCTTTCAACTTACCGCTAATTTGTTGTGCTAAGTATGTTGCTAAATTACCATTCCATTTGTTATTTATCGAAATAATATAAGCTACCTAAAATACAATAATTACTATAGTAACATTTGAGCAATACACGTAGCTGTTGCTACCAGATGGCAGATGGCTCAAATGTTTCAATCTACAAAGAACAAACAGATGGCAGCGTTTTATTATACTTTAGTTGTTTTTCAAAAAATAAGAAATATCAATTTTTATCTAAAATGCACTATCAACTTAATATTATGTAGTATGAACTCTCCAACAAAAGTATGTTATATAATATGAATCTAAAATGACTAGCGGTCCCGACAGACGTTGTCCTGCGTGCTGACTGCAGCGCCGTCTGCCGGGCTTATTTGTGAATCTAAACCATCCAGTGGGCCGCGGCCGGCCGAGACAACATGCATCGCTACATAGCGATTCTCTTTCTCTAGCCGCTAGCCGTTGAATGTTCGTTCTCGATGTTCATGTAATATATCCAATGGTTGTAAAACCTGTTGACTAACGGTATACCTACCCTCGGGCGGAAATGAGTGGCGCAAGTCGCGCACTCATTGGCGAAGATGTCTTTCGTCCTATCTTGTTCTAGTATGCGTAGTTTTATATCGCTCTGTCTCGTTTCCTCACACTATTTTATCGCTCGCTTCGCAGCGAGAACGAACATTCAACGGTTTTCGCTGACGTTAACGCTTGCAGAATGTTACTTTGTCTACGGGCCTAGGGCGCCACCCAAACGCATACAAAAAATATCATTCAAATCGGTCCAGCCGTTTAGGAAGAGTTAAGTGACATTCACATACAGTAGAATCATATATATAAAGATATGCTTATAGATCATTTTCAGCTGTGATAAGGCATACCTACTCGTTTCACAGCTGTCGATATCTTCCTCCAGTGTAGGATCATTTACTTGTCGAAACAATACACACCACTAATTACAGTACCAAACACATTATTTACATTTTTTACACAAAACATAAGCATACCCTGGGCTTTCGTAAGGGCTTATTAGGAGTGATCACATATCGTTTTGGACGCGTCGCGGGATAAACAATCTAGAAGCGTGAGACAAACTGATTCTCTCCAAACAATATTGGAATGGGACACGTTAAAAATCGCTGGAGCGTATCATTTACGTCGAGTACCCTACTACCTATATGGTTCACCTACGGTTAGCTTTGACTATATTGTGTACATTACATATATCTAATATCGTAATTTTCAGAGGGTGACATCTTTGCTCGGTATTGGCGAATTCATGCCAAACAACGCGATCATGACCTGGGCTGGGCAGTCAATTTGCAGAGACGAGGTGGTGTTTCAACCCTTGTGCAGCAATATCCTATTTTTAGTTGGTGGATGGAATGAAGCACAGCATAACACGGTAAGTTTAAATGGCTATATAAACGAATAAGACAAGTAATCCAATTAATCTTTATTGTCGTCATCTGAATAGGTCTTATCTAATCGTGTTTTATTTCTTGTAGACTATGATGCCCCTTATATTCGGCCATGCACCTGCTGGTGCCTCGGTGCGTCAATTCGCCCATTACGGCCAGGGCATCGCTGACAAAGGATTCCGCCGGTATGACCACGGCAGTAGATTCGCCAACAGGAGGGCATACGGTACAAGCAGACCACCGGTATATGACCTGTCGAAGGTGACGACGCCCGTGTTCCTGCACTACTCTGACAGAGATCCGCTGGCACATGTCAACGATGTCTACACTCTATTTAGGGAACTTGGACGACCAGTTGGCCTATTTCGCGTACAAATGTCCACCTTCAGCCATTTGGATTTCTTGTGGGGTATTGACGCCAAGGAATTAGTGTACAATCGAGTAATCAATCTCATAAGAACGATGGATATCAACGGTTTCGATAACGAGGCTTAATATTCAATGTATTGTATAAAATGGGTATTTATGTTCGTATTTATCTATATTATATGGGTATTATCAGTTAGTCCGAACCAGTATTTTTCATTATTGTGACGTACTGACATGTTTCAATCTTTTCTTCTTGGATTACAGTAACCTTTTGACCCATTGGGGCAAATAAAGTCTTCTCCCAGGTTTTAACGCTCTAATATGATGGTATACATTCTGGGACGTTGAAATTCCTAGTCGCTATATACATCTGTTTATTCTGCTGTCATTGCTTATGCAACGCAGTCTTCAAATCCTATAGTTACTACGAGGCATCGCAGTCGTTCTTTTCATATACATGTAAAATTGAGAAGGAGCAACTTCCGTCGGTAGCCCCGAATAGCTACTATATCGGATTCTTCAAAAGGAGAGTTAACAGAGTCTTAGAAGGACTAACAGCGTATCGGCATGCTGCCAGTGTTGCAGATAGGCGATGATGATCGCATACCATCAGGTGCCTCGTCTGCTTGTGTGCATAAAAATAAAAAGATCTCGTTCTCAATTTGTTATATTTTTTGGATAATTTACACCTCAGCTAGGTATTTAATTTACGCACAATATCTATAATTAAGGATATTCAATAATAAAATAGTGTATAGACTTTTCTCAGTTTGGCTCTCGGATCAATCGGCGTGATCCCTTGGAGTAGGTCAGTTAAATACTTGGGGATTGTCTTCGATAACAAGCTTAACTGGTGTGAAAACACCAAGAGATTACGACTGAAAGGGATAAAATCGCTTAATGCATTAAGCCCACTTCTCAACAGGAAATCTTGCCTTACGTTAGGTATGTCCACTCAGTTGATTCTTGTGGTAAAATTGACTTACCGAGAGCTGTGTGAGTACTGTTGTTTTCTGCCGCAGGTCGGTAAGTTATTGTTGTTATCTAATACAAAGCTGAAAATGTAATGTTTTACTAAAACTTACATAACTATTACTATTATTGTAAATTACCTTACTTATGGATATATGCACAGTTTGAAAGTACCAACTAACACGCTAGAAATTTTATATAATTGTCAGCTTGGAAAATGTGTGACCCAATATTATTTCATTGTACTTTTAGGATTTAATTTACACTAAAAACGTACAAATATCAAATTTTCATCGGTTTTAATAAAGATATTTTAAAATTGAAATTGAATTGGTTTGGTTCTATTTATATTGAAACGCGGCGTCAGAATCTTGGTATATTCATTGTTTTATTTGAAGTTTATAAGTGCGTCATTGATGCTTTAATTGAATAAATAATTGATAAATGACAGCGACCTTGACTTTTACTTTTTACACATTTCATATACTTTCCCGTAGGTGTAGGCAGAGACCACAGCCTTTCAAATCCGTCCTTCCGTTTCATCCACGCTCACAAGACCTTTTATACAAAAGCGTCGGTTCAGAGTGCTCTTCATCTGGCCTTTCTTAGAACTGCCTGAATCTGATTTTGGAACGTTTGCCTAGAGCTTCCTCTTCACCATTCATTTCATCTTTGTATACCTGCTTAGTCAATCTCCTTTCATTCATTCATTCTCTCTACCTACACCTTATCTAAACAGCTATCACCTAAACAGTGGTCAAACGCGAGCTACTCTTAAAAAAATATTAATTAAAGTCTGGCATATTCTTTTATTAATGTTATATCCCAAGTGTAAAATTACTTGTTGAAGTCGGTACCGCTAGTTTAAAAGTAACTATTGTCAAAATATTATGCGCATGGTACCGACTTCGACAAGTTATTTCACACTTTTGAGTGTTGATGTCGGTTTTTTTTACTCTTTTTAGTGCCCTTTGCTCTCACGGGATCAATTATCATCCACCCTCAATAAGAAAATCATCTAGATAGACTTAACACTTTCCAGTCATTGGAGTGTAACTCAAAAACCGATTGACCGATTTTGATAAAATTTAAACCTTCGAAGTATCTCTATCAAAAAGAATCATCAAAGTCTGTTCGTAAACGACGGAGCTATCCGTGAACACACATAAAAAAAAGTCGAATTGAGTAAACTTCTTTTTTGAAGTCGGTTAAAATATTCGACAATCATTTTGAGAATACTACGTTATAGGTACTTTGAATGCAACATAATCATACACATAAAATTAACTTTTGTTACCGTAAGTAGGTAGAAAGTTGATAAAGATTGCGTAGATTGATATCATGGAATTGTTATCGTCTTAATTGGTATCTTATCAAATCTGCAAGCTTGATAAAAATAATTGTAACTCCCTAACTACAGTGTGTTCTCGTTGCACAATGTGGGGAAAGGCACTCTTCGTCATTTGTCTCAGCGTCCCTTTAATATCTGCTAGAGGTTCACCCAATGCAGAAGTTTTACAATACTTATTGAACACAGACAATGCTCGATACTCTGATAATATCTACGAAGATGCCAATCTCGATGTGGTGAGTACCTATTATTATGATATTGTCTTTGTAAGTATTGTTGACATTACCTTATCCTTATTTATTGTTAATAGATACACAAACTCCAAAAAATTAATGGAATAAAACGCGATCTCGAAGAAGTCTTCACTTATCCTCATCAAATGTTCAATTGTATTGTTTAATCAAGTAGATAAGTGACAACAACTCATATATAAGAAACTAGTAGCACCCCGCGGTTTTGAACTCTGTACTTCTTCCGGGGTAAAAGTAGATAAAAGTATTATATTTCTAACCTTTCTCCATACCAAATATTATCAAAATCGGTACACCCGTTGGAATGTGAAGGAGTAACAGAGGTTTCTGAATTATTTGATTATCCCACGGGAACAGCAGCTATTTTCGGGATGAAAAGTAGCCTATGTATTAATCCAGGGTCTAACCTATCTCCATACCAAATTTCATCCAATTCCGTTCTGTAGTTTTTGCTTGAAAAATTAACAAACCTGCTTCTTTAAGATAGCTTGGATAGCTTGGATGGGTGAGCGCTAGTAACAGTTACATCCGAGTGCTTCCGTGGTTTGGAAGGAACGACGTTCAACTGTCGGTACATCAATCGTCGGTTCATTTTAAAGTCAAACAATAAATTAGCTACCTACTTAAGAATTATTCATACCCTGTTAATGTATGTTGTATAAATAAACCCATATGTATTAAAGCGTATATTATGCACAAGCTTGAAGAAAAGAGTCTTCGATCAGCTTGTGTTACCAGTGATGACATACGGAACCAAAACGTGGTATCTAACTGTGAGCCTTGTAAACAAGTTCAGAGTCGCACAACAAGCTATGATGAGGGCTATGCTCAGCGTTTCTTTACGAGACCAAATCAGAAATGAGGAGATCCGTAGAAGAACTAAAGCTTAAAGTGGGCTGGGAAAGTAGTTAGTATGTCTTAATGCGTACTGCCAAGGAATGGAACTCGTTGCCAGAGTCTGTGTTTCCCGATATGTACAATCCTGGAGTCTTCAAGTCGCGAGTGAATAGGTACCTTCTAGGTTCGCGTGCTAAATCCTAGACAACGTCATCACTTAATATCAGGTGAGACAGTTGTCAAACGCAAACTTATAATAATTAAATTGTATAAAAAAGAAGACAGATGACCTGACTAAAATTGCAGGAAGAGGCTAGATGCGCATCGGCTTCCAACCGGTCCTTGTGGCGATCAATGGAAAAGGCATGTGTCCAGCAGTCTTATGGCTGACATGATGATGATGACATGTTATATGGACAAACGAACCTGAATTCACGAGCATAACTAGGTATCTACGTTGGTTTATAACATTATACTTAATTTAAGAGTAGACTGAAATAGAAAAAGCTGTAATTACCACTACATTGCAGCCCGGGCTCGTGAGGAAGTACCGTTATCCTTTGGAAATTCATCACGTAACCACCGAAGATGGCTACATACTTGAGATGCACCGCATTCCTCACGGACGTGACAATAACAATGCAACTGATCGGAATAAACCCGTGGTGCTGATCATGCACGGCCTGTTGTGCTCGTCAGCGGATTGGGTGCTTATGGGGCCAGGCTCTGGATTCGGTCAGTACATATACATATAGTTGGCTATACACTATACAAAAAAAAGTAATTTTATTGCATTTTGTTTAATTTCAAAATTGTTTAAGTTAATTTCAAAATCATTTCATTTTAAACGTTTAATTTCAAAATCATTTCATTTTATATCGTTTAATTGCAAAACCATTTCATATAGAAGGCCTAACGTGAGTTAGTGTCTCGGAAATTGCCTGTATCTGGTTGCGCGGCAACTATGTATTTGTCTCGGGATTTGCTTTAATTATTGTGTAACTGTATCACTCACTTGCTTACGTTTGTTGCATCTTTATATCTCGCTTATCTGTTCGATAACGAACTGTTTTACCGGTAGACTTTCTGTACATGCGCAAACATAAATAACACCTTACTTAAGAGCCACAAAGGTCGGTTACAACATTCTAGTAAACAAATAATTTAATTTGATTTGATTTGATTACGGATTATGGAACAGTTACGTATATTTTTGCGCCTGTTGTCAAATTAAACGGAAAATACTTATAACTCCATTGACGATAGAACTGTGTTCATAGGTATGCGATCATTTTAAACATTACTTTCCAGCATACATCTTGGCTGAGGAAGGGTATGACGTATGGATGGGCAACTTTCGTGGCAACTACTATTCCCGTCACCATCTGTTCTTGAATCCCAACAGTATCCTTGATACGACATTCTGGGAGTTCTCTTGGGATGAGATGGGACATTATGATTTGCCAGCAATGATCGAATACACGCTCGCATTCACCGGACACTCAAGACTGCACTATATTGGGCATTCGCAAGGGACCACCTCATTTTTCGTCATGGGATCACTCCGGCCCGAATATAACGAGAAGATTATATCTATGCACGCCCTCGCGCCTGTAGCCTATATGGCTCACAACCGTAACCCGCTCCTGCTGGCTATTGCCCCGTATTCGAATGATATAGAGGTTCGTATGCACAATCGTTTTAACTTATGTTACTCTGAGTTTGTGAAGTGAACAAAAACAAAAGAAACCTTTATGTCAGTGCCTGCTTGCAAACCGTAGCACCTGCAAAGTCGTTGAGTAATTTTGAGGTTAGTTCTAAAGCCAATAAGACTACGTTTCTGTGCTATGTCATTTCTGGGAAATGACTCGGATAAAAAGTTGTTGGAGGTGGTTCGCATGGACACTGACATGGGCTCATTCCGGAGACGACATCCCAATATTATGGCCATTTATAATCGACTTAAAAAAACTGGAAGAGATTATCAATTCGGATCTTTGCATATTTTTTGGGCGTCATTTGCAAATCGTTTGAAACATTCTTTCGATAGGATAAATTTCCGGATTTAATAAAAATCAGTTTACTAAAAGTAACTTTAATTTAATAGTAGGTACTATTATACGAATAAGTACATATTTAAAATATGTAATCTTGTTTAATGTAAAAAAAATTCCAACTCTTGGCAACATAGGAGGCAGTGTTTTTCTGGTTTAGTTGTGCTTGAGACATGTTGGTTGCAGATAATGATAGTATTTACATTACCTTTGAATGAATTATGCACACGTATTTCAGTGATGACTTACGGTACTGACGTGGTCTCTGACTATGGGCCTCGTGAGCAGGCTCAAAGTCGCACAGGGAACTATGGAGAGGGCTATGCTCGGGGTTTATCTGCGCGATCGAATCAGAAATGAGTTAATTCGAAGAAGAACAAAAGTCGCTGACATAGCCCAGCGGATTAGCAAGTTGAAGTGGCAGTGGGCGGGGCACATAGCTCGAAGAACCGGTGGCCGTTGGGGTTCAAAGGTTCTCGAATAGAGACCACGGACTGGCAAGCGCAGCATAGGACGGGCACCGGCCAGGTGGACAGATGACCTGGCTAACATCGCAGGCAAGGGCTGGATGCGGGCCGCTTCCAACCGTTCCTTGTGGAAATCAGTGGGGGAAGCTATGTCCAGTAGTGGACGTCCTATGGCTGAGATGATGATGATGATGATGATTTCAGAGATTAGAATCCATGCTTGGTATTGGAGAATTCCTACCCCATACTGAAATAATGACATTGGCTGGGGAGGCCCTGTGCAGGGATGAAGTGGTCACCCAATCGATATGCAGTAACATTCTGTTTTTAATTGGAGGATGGAATGAAGACCAACTGAACAAGGTAAAACATTGACACTAAACATATTCCTTGTTTTCTATATGATTTTTAAATCCACCTACCGTTTACAACTAACTCAGTTGAGAATTAGTGACGATGTGCTTAAAGATGAAATCACGCGAAACCTAGAATGCTTAATGTCTCTCAAAGACTGCTCCTTAGATACACTGTGTGTTTGTTGACAGTTTTTAATAAACCTAGATGATGGAAATTAAATACCTACATACAAGCTGTGGATTTGATAATAATGTTGCTAAAACACAAGCCCGTAGAAGGGATCGAACCTGGGACCTACAGGTTGACATACCCAACGTTCACAACGCGAGGCTAATATATTATAGCTTTAAAATCGTAGTCTCGTGTAGTTGGATTGTATGGTAACTACAATGAACTATTACTACCTACTACCGCGAAACTGCCCAGTGAAAGCTCTGTACAATGCTAAGGAGCTTAATGGGCGGTGGTGGTTTCGCTGGATGCACTGGCATCTGTGCCACAAGATGCTCGATGCGGTTGTCGATTTTTTTAACTGTATAGATCTGGCGTTTATCCACTATCTCACTTGTTGGTCAGTGACGATGTGGTCGAAGATGTTATCTCGCTAGACCTAGAATGCTCACTAGTTCTCGAGGACTGCTGCCTGAACACACTATGTGTTGTGCCGTACCACTCAATAAAATGGGTGTGTTTTGCTATTAAGAAGTAACTAGGTAGGTATGTTTCTTGTTTTGGTCTGGAGACATTTTTACATATAAACCATCGTCGTTAGAGCGAACATGGTAGGCTGATTTTGAAGGCTTATGTCCCTACATAAGCCTTCAAAATCAGCCTACCAACTTAAAAAAGTAGTAACATACGAATTTAAGTTAAGAACCATTGAATGAGTGACATTGTTGTTTTCATTTACTCGTTTTTTCATAGAAAATTTATGGAACGGTTTTTTTAATTATTGCCAAAACTTACGATTTGATATGGTATGTTACTATGGGAAAAATGTTCATGCTTGAAAAAAGACTCGATAAAGACCCACTTGTTTTTTTTGACATATGTCATTTTTTGGTCGAACCTTACTGAAAAAAACAAAAATGGCAATATATTTATCTTCAAAATACAATAGAATGTTCCTAAGAACAAAACCTTCTAACTACAAAAGAAAAGGTAGCTACCCTGAGGGGACCAAAAATTTGCCCCACCCTGTATACTTATAAACATATACACACCCAGACACAGGTCAAACAGACATGTTCATACACACAAATGTTTGACCCATCCGGGAATCGAATTCGGGACCAGCCATTTTAATTATGTTTTAAAATGTACTAAGTTGCTAATATTAAAAACGCGAGTTTGTATGGATGTATGGATTTTTGTTACTCTTTCACGCTCGAAGGCTGGCTGGATTTGAATGAAATTTAGTATGTAGGTAGATACTTCAGGTACCGGTATAGCACATAGGCTACTTTTCATCATCATCATCAATCATTACCATGCGGGTGACACCGCGGGATGCGGCTAGTAATTCATACATATCTATTATATATATTTCCATAAATGTTTAATATTATTTTCCCAGTATTTAAATAATTAAATCATCAGTGCAATTCGTGTTTAGGCGGTATTGAATAAAATGAAAATATATAAAAAAAAAACGGTTTCCTATTATACAAAACCTTATACGATACCTATTTTTAAACTAAAGAAAAACATATAAAGCCATAAATAAAGCTTTAAAACTTCCTAGACTTTGATCATTACTTATTTATATCATGTTTCTGCTCTTCAGACGATGATGCCTGTGATGATCGCCCATACCCCTGCCGGGTCATCAGTGCGCCAGCTCGCTCATTACGGCCAAGGCATCGCTGATAAAGGTTTCCGTCGCTACGACTATGGCAGTTGGATCGCTAATAGAAGGGCGTATGGCTCCATCAGACCACCAAACTATGACCTGTCAAAAGTGACGGCCCCGGTGTTCCTGCACTATTCCGATGGAGACCCGCTAGCGAATGTCATTGACGTCGACACTCTGTGGAGGCAGCTGGGAAGACCAATTGGCAAATTCCGCGTTCCCGAATCAACCTTCAGCCATTTAGATTACATGTGGGGGATCGATGCTAAAGAATTGGTCTACAACCGCGTCATGAATCTTATTAAAACAATGGATATAAACGGATCTACACAATAATAAAGTTCAAAATAAATTAAATGGCGAAAAATGCCAAAACGGTCACGATGTTATAGTAGTATCATTATTATATCAATAGCCTGGCAGTAACGGTAACAGGCATTAACATGTCCTATTCTAATAACGGTCTGAATTCAGCAGTAGCGCGTTCCACAGCTGGTACTTGCTTTATCCTAAAGGAGCGAACTCGGAACCCCTGGGGCTTATGACCCAGCGTGCAGGATCTTACATCATGACAACATTTTCCTCACTTTCGTGCTCCTTCTAGTTACAGCACAAAAAAGACCACATGATATCCATTAACTATCATCAAGATAGTTATCTAACTTATGTCGACATATATGTATATGTCCATATATGTACATGTCCACATATGTAATTGGCTTAATTACTCTTGTAAAAATAGTATATCAATGCATATATCACATGTATTTAAACATATTAAGTAAGTAGGTACAGAAAGATTATTCGAAATTATATAGGTATATATAAAGTAAATAAAGGATGCAGTGTATTAAGTCAAGGTCCACTAACTGTAATACACGAAGACTTTCACGGATTCTTGAAAATTTTGCAACTCCTACAGCTCCTTACAGCTCCTACTACACTCTCCCTCAAAAATAAAAGGTCACCTAGTTAACTCCGAATAACTTTAAAACCACACAAGCTAGCTGTTTGTAAACTTCGCAATGAGGAAACAAAAGGTGAGGACTTTGTAAAAAGGAGTCTCACCCTAAATAGGGGTTCCTGGTTTCAGCACAATTAGAATCTATTTAAGAATGTGGTCTTAGACGACCGTCACGGAAGGAGTCCAGCTGAGGTATATGGAGCACAGCACGCCGATTTAACATGAAGATTCTCAGGGTGTAAGGTCGCGTGCTCGAAGTTGATTTCATGGCCAATTATTATATAGAACAGTGCGCTGCGCTCGGCTCTTGCCGGGCGGTCAGCACCAGGTACGTAGAATCGAAAGTTCTGAAATTGTAAAGGGCGCGGCCCTCTAGTGGTGAGCGGCTGAATGAGTGCTCATTCCAAACAAAATCACTCTGATGTCATGTCTTGCAAATTGTTACAAGATTGGTTACCCAACAACCATTCGCCTTGCTTCAAAAATGGCTAGATGGCGCTAATTTATACTACTACATATCAAAATTATATAATACTTTATATTGTTTACTTGTACTTCGTAAGCTTTTATTTTTTAAAAAAAACGAGGTGCTACTCTAGGAATACATATTATCATACCTACTAATAGACGTCAGTTCGTGCTCTGGTTCACCACGTAAGGTTATTTTCATTATCGCTGTTTTTTATCACCACGCGAATAAAATCGCGAGGCGCAGCTTACGCAGCTATATTGAATATTTTTCAGTTGTACTACTCGTAGGTAGGAATGGTAAACAGTGATAACTTTTGACATTATAGTAGATAGGTAGATTTGAATAACATATTAACTATTCTCGTCATCGGATGAGTCAAGCTGGGTAAATATGGAGTAAATATAAAATTTAACTATACCTAAGTACCAACTTCTTAAACTGTTATTTGTATTAGATAGTACCTACTCGTGTTAATCGAACGTCTTGGAGCAGGGAGACTGTTGCTATCACCGATCTCCAACATCAATTCAGACTGTTGTAAAGAATGTTTACCAAAAAAATTGAACCGACTTCAACACTCAAAAGTGTGAAATAACTTGTTGAGGTCGGTTCCATGTTAGTCAAAGTATTGTGCTCATGGTACCGACTTCGACTTCAGACTTTTGAGTGTTAAAGTCGGTTCCGTATTTGGTAATTTTGAAGTGAATACTTCTTTATCGGCGTTGTGCACTTTAGTATGGGGAAAAAATGTCAACTAATCTCGCGTCAGAACACGTGACACTGAACGCAAAATTTTTAAGGCGCGTGACGTCGTAAATTCGTAACACGGAGGGAGAGTAGTTGAAATTTAAACTTAAATATGTTACGAATAAGGAGTATTTTCTTTTGACGGTAGGTATAATACGACCTTTTTGAAGCAGACCGCGCTCACCTCCCTCGATCGTTTTGACTTCATTCTACTGTATGCTCTATCACCCTCACTATAGTGTTTAATGTGTAGGTAGGTACATAAGATCATTAAACTTAAATAACCATTGTCATGTTTGTGTACGATAGCGCTATAAATGAATATTGTATTTTATCACATGAATGCCAGTTTTCTCTTCTGCCGGCACTCCCGGAGTGCAACCTGTTATTTTTTCTCCCTTTTCAGTGATCTTTGCTAGTCACAGGTTCACGGGTTCGGGTTGCTAGAACGGTTTTAGCGGTTCGGTTATTAACCGAATAATTTCGATTAGTTATCGAATACTTCTGTATCGAGGGGCCGATGTGATGTGATGATTTGTGATATGTGCATAGTTTGGAATAAAGGCTGCCTACAAGTTTCACTCGCGACTTGCACATACACGGACTTTTTTTTTTTTTTTTTTTTTTTCTAACGGACTAATGCTGTTTGCCTCTACCGGCATTTACAGCTTCACCGGAGGGGGGGCGAGCACAGATGGTGCTCAGCCCGGTATTTGTGCGGTCGCAGAAGGCGCACCGACTAGTGAGGCTAGCGCTGACGGCGCTGTGCCACTAGGAGAGGACGAGGCGACTAGCTCAAGGGCACCACTGAGGTTCGGACCTCGGCTTGAGCTGTCGCCAGGACAGGGAGTTATCGGATCGACTTGCCCCGGTACCAGAGTGGTCCGTAAGTGGGCCCTAAGGATGTTTGCTCTTTGACTATTTGGAGAGAATCTAACCAGGATGTTTTTGCCTCGAGCTCGCCGTCGAGCTCGGTGTCTGACTGAATGTCATACCCGGACTGGTTATATGTGGGAACATGCTCAAGTAATGAGTTACACTCTTTAGCTGTATCTTCGCATATTATAACTATGGAAACAAAGCTGTTTATTAGAAAATCCCAAACTATTATTCTTAAACAGAACAGTTTCTTCAAGATACTATGTAAAAAGACCCACGTTTTAGAGTACCTATAGGTAAGTTTATTCGTGTAATCAGCCTCGGAAGATAAAATTACCATGACTATATACAAAGATTTAGTTACTATTATATTATAAGCGTATAAATGTTTCGGACAAGTAAAGAAACTTACTAATCACTTGCTGGTTATTTATACGGGTAACCATATGGTTGGTATATGTTAGGTTACCCGTATGACTTATCAGCAACCAATTTTGATGATACAAAATTAAGTATTTACTAAACTCATTACTATTTTAAAGTCTCAATCCCACCACTTATGTAAGTCCCAGACTTACAGAAATTGTGTTTCTTGTGTTTCTGTACAATATTGAATTGTCTTGTAAGTGTAAAAATTTTTGTAATTTCTTAAGACAATAAAGTTCTTATTTCACGAGACTAGTTTTCCCCAATGTACCCCAGAGTACGAATTGGGAAAAACCTCTAAAATCCCCAGTGTGTAAACAGTACGGTCATGTAATCAGTGTTACACCTATGCTCCGTCTCAGCCACACACGTTAATAAGACATTTTTGATTGGTCGGAGTTTGGATGTTGCGATCTACGCGTATTTCTATTGGTAGTTTCTTCGGTGAGTGTCAAAGACAGGTGACGATAATCATACTATACTATTTACTATATATTTTATTTATAATCCTACTCATATTATAAATACGAAAGTTTGTGTGTATGTGTGTATGTTTGTTACTTTTTCACGCTCAAACGGCTGCACCGATTTCGATGAAATTTGGTATGGAGTCAGTTTAAACCCTGGATTAACACATAGGCTACTTGTCTCGGAAAAAGTACAGTTCTCGTGGGATAATTGAGGTAGCGAGAAAACCGTAATCCATGCGGGTGAAACTGCGGGGCGCTACTAATAATATTACAAATGCGAAAGTTTGTACGGATGTATGAGTGTTAACTCTTTTTACTCTTTCACGTCTAGATGGGTTTAAATAAAATTTGGTATACAGATAGCTTATACCCTGCATTAACACATACTTATTTTCATCATCATCACCGACACCATCGGGTGAAACCGCGGGACGCAGCTAGTGCTTATTATTTTTATCAAGTTTCAACCCCACGCGACCTTTATCGATCTTGCATATATACATTTCATATAAATACTGTTTACATATCCGAGAAGTGTGTTGTGTGTAGTCACGATGTGGTGTGAGGCGCTTCTGCTAATTTATCTCCTTGTTCCCCTCATATCGGCTAGGGGATCACCTAACGCTCAAGAGATAAATTATTTATTTGATACCAAAAACGCTTTATATTCCGACAGTATATTTGAAGATGCGAGTCTAGATGTGGTGAGTATACAATACCCTTCTTTTCTGTTGAAAGTTTTGTAACAGTACAGTCCGGCACAGTCGGTACAGTGTACGTCATCATCACCGTTTTTCATCACCGGGCGGGGAAAACGGATTTGGATGAAATTTGGTAAGTGCATACTTCAGGTTCCGGAATAACAATACGCTACTTTTCATCATCATCATCATCACCAACACTATCATCATCATCACCTTCATCATCATCATTATCATCACATTCCAATCATCACCACGACTGATTTCGATGAAATTTGGAACACAGATAGCTTATACCCTGAATTAACACATAGGCTTATTAGTTATTTTCATTTGGTATGTAGATACTTCAAGCCCGGGAATACACATACGATACTTTTCAACATCACCATCATCATCAATACTCACCACACGGGTAAGACCGCGGGGCTCAGCTACTAATATGTTTAATCCTACTGTCAAATTAGTGTTATTGGTTTCGGCTGTTCAAATAAATGTCATATAAATAAAAGATAACATAAAGAAAAGTATACCTTCGTCTCAGCCTCATCTCGTGAAGAAGTATCGGTACCCTCTGGAGATACACTTTGTAGTCACAGAAGATGGCTACATACTGGAAATGCACCGCATTCCTCATGGGCGTGACAAGAACAATGTACCTGATCGGAACAAAACTGTGGTGTTCGTCATGCACGGCCTGCTGTGCTCGTCAGCTGACTGGGTGTTCATGGGGCCAGAATTTGGATTCGGTTAGCTGCATATTTATTTCTCTACTGTATATTTTTATTATTTTTGTCATGTCCTTGGAAGTATCTGGTAAATCAAAACTGACGGTCGCGATGGCTTGGGTGTTTGAGTGCTGTGATTGATGTGTCCATGCCTCCCGCGTCACAGGGAATCATAGTGCGGGGACTGAGTGTGATATAAAAAAAATATTGGTTGTCTGTAAAGTCGGTTTACGGACGATAGATTTACGTGATAACGACATAATCATGTATGACTTTGACTTTGACATTGACATTGACATTGACATTGACCATTGACCATTGACCATTGACCATTGACCATTGACCATTGACCATTGACCATTGACCATTGACCATTGACCATTGACCATTGACCATTGACCATTGACCATTGACCATTGACCATTGACCATTGACCATTGACCATTGACCATTGACCATTGACCATTGACCATTGACCATTGACCATTGACCATTGACCATTGACCATTGACCATTGACCATTGACCATTGACCATTGACCATTGACCATTGACCATTGACCATTGACCATTCACCGTTACGCGGAACGTTACTATTTTTCATTCATAAAACGTTATCACGTCAATAATAAAATAAATAAAAAAATCTGCTTTTATAGAGTTATAGTGATACCTGTCCGATTCGCAAATTCGTGTCAGACTCTAGATATTACGGTTTTGATTTTCTATTTACTTCCATCATCAAAACCGAAACTATTCACTAATCTGTGATAGCATGGATAAACCCTAAGATGAAATCCTTGGGAGTGAAGCATTTGATGAACGTAATGTGTTTATTTTTTATATTTGTTACCTCAGAACTTTCGACTGGAAGAATCGATTAAAATGATTCTTTTTTTATTTAAAAGATGATGCTTCCTGTGTGGTTTTCATCTTCAATTTTATGGAAATCGGAATGTAACTCAAAAGCGGTTTTTGAGTTACACTCCAATAACTGAAAAGTGTTACGTCTATCTGGATAACTTACCTTATTGAAGGTGAATGATAATTGATCCCGTGAGTAGCAAAGGTCACTTGAAATGGGTGAATAACATTTTTTTACCAAGAAATGGAACCAAATTTAACACTCAAAAGTGTGATATAACTTGTCGAAGTCAGTACCATGCGTACAATATTTTGATAATGGTTACTTTTGAACTATCACGATACCGACTTCAATAAGTTATCTTACACTTTCGAGTGTTGAAGTCGGTTCCAATTTTTGATTTTTTTCTTAACTATATAAACTTTCTTACACTTATATTTTATTTTTTCTACAGCATACATCCTAGCTGAGAAAGGTTATGATGTTTGGATGGGCAATGCTCGTGGGAACTACTACGGCCGTCACCATTTGGACTTGGATCCCAAGAGCCAGAAATTCTGGAAGTATTCTTGGGACGAGATCGGGAATTACGACTTGCCGGCCATGATTGACTATGTGCTCGCGTTCACCGGACACTCAACACTACATTATATCGGACACTCACAAGGGACCACGGCCTTCTTTGTCATGGGATCTCTACGACCCGAATATAACAAGAAAATCATTTCTATGCACGCTCTCGCGCCTGTAGCCTATATGGCACATAATCGCAATTATTTACTGCGGAAAATTGCCCCATTTTCGAACAGCATAGAGGTATGTGTTGTTCCTTACACAGGACCTTCTCAAGTTTCGAAAATACGATAGTCTGTGTGTCTGTTCATGCGTTTGTCCGTTTGAAACCCTTACCAGATTTAAGATTATCAATTCAAAGACCGAGGCTCAGCTAAGACTCAAGTCATTTCTGTAAAGATCTGAGTAAAATTATGTTAAAAATATTACACATGATGTCGCTAATACCTGATAATGTAGAAACTGGTCGGACTTCACGTGAAATACGGGTAATTCATTCAATCAGTTTGGAATTAGTTTGCGATTACTGCCTCGTGCCTAATGAATAGGGCCAACAGGGACAAAACTAGTCGGAATATCGATAAATATTAGGGAATCCCTAAGTGTTCCCGTAATGAAAATTATTTATTTCTTAACTTATTAATTAAAAAATAATTATAATAAAAAATATAAGGAACACTTGCGGTAGTCTTCAAGGTCCAGCTTTAAAAGCTATCTAAATTCCTATATTTATAGGAAAGAAGGCTTTTAAAGCATTAAGTAAAATCAGAATAGTCCCATTGTAACTATTTAGTATTCTGATTTTCCTAATATATACCAAAGCTATTATTTAAAAAGGAAGATATGGTAAGCTCTAAGATGACGTAATTAATAACTGGAGTCGATAAAACTACAGAAAAATGAACACCCAGTTGATTGTTTAACACGAACGCTATTTGTGCATTTTGAGACAGCTCAAGAAGGCATTATTTAGTCATCAAAAGTATTTAGTAAGAACCATACGTGGTGCACAACTGTCGACCCGATTGCGACTATATCAAATTAGGTGCATATACATAATTTAGGCGGTTCTCGCCCAAATAGATATTACCCCATCTCCCCCTTTCACAAGCTTTTATTTAGTTTCACCCTGTCCCCATGTTTTTTATCAAATCTTGCAAATTAAATTTGATCCGCTTCCCAGTTACCGATTGAGCTGAAATTTTGCATATTAGTGTGAATCGCGTGACAATAGCATATTATGATGACATGGCGCTGATCTGATGGAATTGAAAGGTGGCCAAAGGAACTTCGCAATGAAACGACACAACCTCATCGAGGTTGGACTCATTGGAATCGTCTTGACGTGTAGTTTGTCTTTCAATGGTAACCAGGGTCTGATGACAGAGCTGGAAGCTGGCCATAGGAACTTCTAACATAAAACAGGTAAACACATCGAGTTTGTGCTCATCTAAAAGGGTTTGCTGAAACGATGATGGTGGTCACATTAATTTATCCTTATAAAAGCTTGTTTTAAAATACTTTTTTAAATAAAAATTTGTTAATAATATCCTAAGCCGCTTCCAACAGGTCCTTATGGAAATCAATGGGGGAGGCCATATGTCCATCAGTGAACGTCTTATAACTGAGATGATGATGATGATGAATATCCTTAGTGAATACATGTGTTCAGAAAAAAGACTTGAGTAGGTGCTAAGTCTTAGAAATTAAATGTGTATTGTATAATAATAAAGTAATCATTTCTCCTCAGGTGGTAGCAAGGTTTTTCGGTTTAGGTGAATTCCTACCAAACTCTCAAATCATAGCTTGGGCTGGAGAGGCATTTTGCAGGGATGAGGTGCAGACCAAAATTATATGCAGTAGCATTCTTTTCCTAATCGGCGGATGGAATGAAAAACAATTGAATACGGTAAGAAATAAATTAACAACAGTGGTTGGTTCGTTTTAGATTCATCAGAACAACAATCCGTGAAAGAAATAAAATAATTGTGTAGCGGCCATATTACAGTTCCTCTTCTATAAATAGGTTTTCTGGAAATGATAAAATACAAAAAGTTTTCCTTACCAGGGAAACAATGCTTAGCAGTTAGCAAGTTATTACAATTAACTTTGTACCTTATTGCTTTTCAATTTAAACATTAAACTTTAAATTAAGTGATTGATTTTATATAACACTTTTTTATATTTTATAAGCTTGCGCTTGGCTACTGTCTCACCTGATGTTAGTGACAACGCACGCAAGCTAAGAAGGTACTTATTCACTCGTGACTTGAAGACTCTGCAGGTACCTATCGGGGAACACAAACTCAGGAAACGAGTTGCATTCTCTGGCAGTACCCACTAAGAAAGTTGAAGAAAAACGCTTTGTACGCGTAGGTGGTATATCTACCACATAACCACGGCGCGTTGCCGACATAAAAAACTGAAGATGATGGAATTGAATTACGTAATTCCAATGTAAATTTGCCGAAATAAATCGGATAGTACACCGATAGACAAGCAACTCTACGCTTGTATTGGAGGCTCTGAAGCCTACGCTCTACCAGAGAGCTGCATGATCCTCATCGCTCTCCTTTCTATTGACACCATGAAAGCTTCAAGTTGGTTAACAAAACGTAAATCTCTGTGCCAAAATTTTACGTCACAATCACTTCTTCAGTAAGTAGTAGATGATGTCATTACAAAATATATGGTAGATACGTTAAAATCCACTGTTCGAATATAGTTTCATTGTTTCAATATTGTATTTGGCATAGCTGGCGCGTTCGCGGTGGTTTTAACTAAAGAATGTTATCGACAACGACGAAACATCTGGAACACAAGTTTCACTTAGACCACGGCCAAACAGCCCGGAAGCAATACATAGGTACAACAAAATTAATTCATTTTATTTCAAAGAAATACTAAGGCCTACTTGCGCCTATCTAATTATCCGAGATTTTTGCCTGATCTCGCATCAAATCACAGTTTATGGCAGCGAATATGAGATTTAATTTAAGTATTAGGCGAAAATCTCGGATAATTTGTTTGGTGCAAGACGTCCTAAGCGATTTGTCCTGTATCATTCTTCAGACGATGCTACCTGTGATATTCGGCCATACTCCTGCGGGGTCTTCTGTGCGTCAGGTCGCGCATTATGGCCAGGGTATTGCCAAGGAAGGATTCCGCCGCTACGACCACGGTTGGCTCGGCAACTGGTGGGAGTATGGTGCTATGAAGCCGCCAAGCTACGACTTGTCGAAGATTACTGCTCCAGTGTACTTGCACTACTCCGAAAGAGATCCGTTAGCGCATGTCGATGATGTCAACATCCTGTGGAGTCAGCTCGGAAGACCAGCTGGAAGGTTCCGTATAGCTGAAGTCACATTCAGCCATTTAGACTTCATGTGGGGCATAGAGGCAAAAAAATTAGTATATGACCGCGTTATGAAACTTATGTCACCAGATGTAAATGAAATAAATGATTCATTTTAATATTGTATAATACATAAATTGTGTCTATGTTTATGCATATAATTGATTTGTTTAATTTAAAGGTTGCTTCACAACCAATAAATAATATTAAAGTAAGTATTACATTTGTGTCAAAAATTGTATTCATATATAAATAAACGTGTTACATAACAAACAAGCGCACAAGAAAAAAAATTCTCGTCCTATACTTAATAAAACAGAAATCCAAATCCTTGTAATATAATTAAACCAAGACACAAAATATCGCTACGACAAAAATATTTAACATATAATGTATAATTTAAAATATAATATAATATAATATTAAGTACATAAAATCATCATCATCATCAACTCAGCTATAGGACGTCCACTGCTGAACATAGGCCTAGATAAAATATTAACTCAAACCTAAATCAGTAACAATAAAATTGAAAAATAATATTATTTCTACCAAACAAAAGATGTTTGTGTGCTAGGCAAGTCCCTATGTCGACCGTCGAAAGAAAGTAATTAAATGGACTAGTAGGTATTCCCCTTATTTAAATATAAAAAACTAAAAAGAAGAAAAAAGTAAAAAACAACAAAATACATTTTGTTTAAAACAATTTGAACTGCTAGTTTTTTTTTTTTTCAAAACTGTTTTTTTTTTTTTAAAAAACTTGTTAACTCTGCGTAATATGTAGTATTTTGACTTCAAGTAACTGTAAGTTGAGTTGATTTGGAATGTTTTTGTTAGTATAATTTAACTGCATACGGCTTTTGCTACATAATAAGTAAAACACATGCACTTGCACTTTGTTGCGGCTGCTCGCAGCTTACGTTCCACTCAAATACTAGTGTAATTTAATCTATGATGATGCATAGTTGGTGTACCTAATTAAGTTAATTGTACTTTGTGACTATGGTTATAACAAACATATTTGTAATAAAAGCCGTGCGCACGCACTTTTGTTAATTTACTTCTTTGATCTTGCTACTGTTACATTACATCGCATTATTGTATCATGTATACTGTGAGCTAATATACCTTTAATATTCGTTCCAACTTTTATTTACTAGTACAAGTACTCAGTTAAGTGATCCCCTGTAGCAGACGCCTACAAAAATATATTATTTCATAAAATGACTACCCTGAAACATATCATTTACTCCATATAAAATGCTAAGACATTTTATATCGGGATCCAAAAATATTGTAGGACTATAGGACCGTACTCCTTTTGCCTGAACACAATGATCTAGGACCGTCTGTGCGCAGTACTCTATTTAGTTTGTGATAACCCCAAAGTAAAAAGCAATGAGTATGTAAGTATTCACTCCGTTTTGTAAAAAGATAAATTATAGTAATGTATCAATCTATGATTAAACGATAAGCTTAAAACACAAATTTACATTATTATATGTCATCGATAAAAGATATTCTTTTTTTACGATAAATATACTATGGATTTATATACTAGGCGAGTACGTCCATGATACTATATGTGACTGGATGAAAGGTGCCAAGTGAAATAGCCCAAAAGAAGTAGTTTGTCCGTGTCTAGCAAATTGTCATTGGATAGTTGTTGCTGTGGTGGACTAGGGTGTCCATACATACAGCGCTGTCAGTCCGTACATCGTCGGATATATAGAATACCTAGAGGCGTTTTCCAAAGACTTTCCAATATATTTTTACACATATACCTTTAAAAGTTTTCAATTTTATTCAAAATTATCTATTTTGTCAGGGTAATTATAATGCCTGTTATATCCGCCATAGGATGCCCACAGCTGAACATCCTCCTCCCCCATTGATTTCCACAAGGACCGGATGGAAGCGGCCCGCGTCCAGCCCTCACCTGCGATCTAAGTCAGGTCGTCTGTCCACCACAGAGAGGAATAAATGCTTATAAATTCCGAGTAGAAGCAGATTGCTGGCTGTTAATGTTTATGTCAAAATGAGGACCACAAACTAAATAGTGATGAGGACATACATATATAATACTATTTGGAGGAAAAGGACGAGGGCAGGGGGCGATAAACTTCATGTAATGGATTGTACACAGACTATAATCTCGTGGTGTTGTACGGTCGAAACATTTTTGTCGATGTAGTTATATTATATGTATTTTTGCTACTGTTTTTATTTGCCTTAGTATTACATTATAATGGCGTGCCCTTTGATAAATATGAAATTTTATAATGATAATGCTTCAAAATTTGGGTAGTAAATACCGAGTGTCTACATTAAATCATCGATGCTTACAAATTCTAAAGATGCAGTCGTCACAATACGGGGTGTGGCATACAAAAAGCTCGTTATCTTGGCTGACGTGAACGTCCCATGCAAACTCACAGTTGATCGGAGTAGAAATATTTTAATATTCTGTATAAATGCTGATGAATTTTCAGATCAGAGCTTTCACTCAGTATTACTGAACCTGGACACTAATATGGCTACAGTAGTTCCTGGAATACGAAATGGCTTTGCAAGCGCAGTTGACCATATCTCTGGACAAGTTTATTTAGGAGGTAGTGATGGTATATTTACTTACAATTATACCACTAATGATATCGACAAGCCAGCTCTTATAAGTGGTATAGATATATTCGATATGTTTTACAATCAAAATCTTTACTTTGTGGATACACCTACTCAGTCACTTCATGTTTTGAAAGATGGAAAATCTCGCGCTGTCTCGAAAATGGCAGGACATTTTATACACCATTTTGTGAGATTTGCTGAGGGTTTGTTGTATGCTAATTCAAACGGTCTATTTTTGCTCCGGAACGGAAGTGGTATTCCGATGGCGTTGGACGCTGGCGACATACATTATCGGGGATGTACGGTGGATATGTTTGGTGTGTCACACTTCATAGCACAAGATGGAATTTATGCTTTTGACGCACAAAGTATGCGAACTGAGAAGATCCTCACCATTGATAATGGATACGGGTTGGCTTTTGATAACAAAAATAATATAGTTTACAGTAACGAACGATCAGTCATTAAGCTGATTCATTATTAGCTTATCAATTGATAATAATTCCTATTTTTCGCGTAGCAACATTTTATCAACTTTATCGGTTGTGATTAATATTGATTCCCGAATAATATTCTTGTTTATGTGAAATAAAGTATCTTTATTATATGTACCTAATTTTAGTCTTTTCATAGAAACTGTTGCTGTGTCTATAAATAATTTTAGTTATTTCCCATCATGTAACTTGCCTAATAGTCCACCAACTGGGCAACGCGAGTTGTCGGACAGGTCAGATATACCTACAGGTGAGTAGCCATCCCAAAGTTGGAGTGTTCAGACCACCCAAGAGCCTCAATATTGCCTTATGACTGTTATCCCAAGACAACAACACCTCCTCCGAAGCACAGAAGCACTCCGTCCAAAATGTCACTATCAGTCACCCATCCCAGATCGAGCAGTATTTTGCTTAAAACAGTTGATCGGTTATCGATCGATCACACACCTAAACTCCGTTCTTCGAACGGACGATATGCCTACATAAATGACCATGCTCATGGCACATTTTGGGTAAAGAGATTCCGTAATATGGATTAGAGGTTAAGCAGTATCTGATGGTTCATAGGCATTATTTTCAACATTATTCGTTTTAAACATAATTATATTACGTAAAATATTTAAAAAAGACGTGTGGCACTCGGGGACTGCCGCGGTAAAGCTATTGCATAGCATTTTTTATCAACTTATGCAATTAATATATTAATAACTTATGCAGTAACGCCGATACAACCAATGCCACCTAGAGGCGAGTTGCTGAACTAAGCAGACAAGCGTGATATTTCAAAAAGTCATTAAAAGTTCTGCTATTCATGGATAGATGGCAAAACTAAAAAGTATCACCGCTGTGCCGGTCGAAGTGGGGGATGTTAGGTTATTTTCGTTACGGAATTTCTGGATTCGGTCTCTACGCTCAAGGCCCGCGATAGAAGCTATGCAATAGCTTAGTAATTTTCTTTATCTATATCACAGGACCTGTATTATTTTTAAGATTTAAAATGATCCTTCTTTAGTTACTCAATGAAATTGATAATTTCTGTTTCATCAAAGTTCATTTAATAGTTTAACGTGATGAGGCTTACAAACATTACCTATATCCCACAGAAATCTTTATATAGGAAATGATTTATTATAAATACTTATAAATAATCATAAATGTATCACCTAATATATAAAAATCTTGATGTCCTTCGGAACGAAACGGTATGCCTGTTTTTTGTGTATAGTTGGTAGATCTGGCAATAGGTGTTAAATTTTTTATCAATTTCAGCTTTTTCAGTATTTCTTCAAAAATTCACACTCGCGTTCTAGTCATTAATTTAATTAATTTTTATTAATTATCGTTCACAATATTAATGGGTTTTCAATTAAAAACTTATATTTTCTTGATATCAATGGTCATCGTCAAAAAATATCCCCCTAACGACCAACAAAGCTTTTGCTTCTGCTGAAAGTCTATGTCTGTGTTAGTATGGAATCTATACTTTACCTAATATATTTTCATTACTTTTTCTGATACTTTCTTGTTCTTCTTTTGATGTTTAGAGTTTATCGTTGAATTGATTCTTCTCCCTCTTTATGATAAACGAAAATAGTGCATACATTAAACAGTTATCATTCTCCTTACCCGTACATTGATATTTAACGCAATGCTTTTATAATCAATTTTACAATGCTCTCTTGTTAACTCGTACAGTTTACATCTTATCATGACTATTAGGTAGGATGACTCAAATTGCCCAAATTTTAGATTTGCCAACATCGGGTTATTTACCCGAAACAAAAAGTTTATTCTTAAAGTTTTTTCTCAACTATAATAATCAGTGTGCCATTAAAGCTCGTTTATGTAAAAATGATTAACCAATATTATTTTTCTCCACTCACTCTGTCGCCCACAGCCGCCGTTCTAAAATCCGCTTGCCTGTTTAGGCAAAGGTGAATGTTGCAAACTGAGCTCAGAACGAATAAAATATACAGAAAAAACATTGGACAATAAATTCAATTCTTATCATAAATGCTAGTCGGTAAGGACTGAATTCGAATGAATCAATGAAGTCGTTTTCGACTTTTCTTCCACGTAAATTGGTTTAGTGCTAAGTTGAGATACCTACATATAAGGCATGTGTGGGTGCAAGGCTGACCTTATAGGCTCTACCCACAAGCTTTGCTAAGCATTTGTATGTTTCCCTGACATCCCACACCTGAATGCTATTAACACCATATTTGATTGCATAAAATCGATCTTCAAGATAGTAGGTAGTGTCTCCGAAGAGAGTGCTAGATTCCTAATTAATCAGCGACAGCAAATAAATTACCAACATTATAAATGTAGGTCCTTCGTTGACTTACTGAGTCGGTATACTGTATAATTACCATTATACTCGTATCAGCTTTAGAACATTGACTGTTGAAGATAGGGCTTCTCCACTTCTGTTTTTAGGGAGGGTTTGCCAGTGCTCACCACGCTTGGCAGGCGGGTTGGTGAGCGCTGTATTTCAATTTTATCAGCAGAAGACGCTGTTGTTATCAGAAAAGTAAGTGTGGAATAGATTTGTAGAAAAAGGGATGTTGATTTATTTTAGGAATAGCTTTTAATTTATATAGATAGAGATAGATAGATAGAAATAGATAGAAAACTCTTTATTTGCACACTATTTCAAAACCACACACATAAAGAAAACAAACAAATATAAATACAGCGATACAAAGGGCGGCCTTATCGCTTAAAGCGATTTCTTCCAGGCAACCAAATAGATAATTTACATATAAACACGAAAAAAAGTAAATATTTTTTTTTATACTTGTGCTAAAACGCTCCAAACTGTCACGTGAGTACGTCTCAGACCGATAGTCAAGTCTCGCGGTCTGTCAAATTATCGAGAGGAACCAGGGAGAAACGGTTCATCGGCATTCTAGACAGAGAAATCAAATCGGTATTATATTAATACAAAGGATGTACGATTTAATACTTTGAACTTGGTTAATACCCTTATTAAGACAGATAAATCAGCTGGTGGCCCAGTCAGTGACGTCAGCGCGCTCGGATTGGTATTTGTAGTCGCGTGGTACTTGGCAATAAATATAGCGCAAATCAAATTCATTTGAGTCTTGAGTCTTGAGTCTTGAGAATCATTGATTTGATTTCATTTTTCATTTAAGACGATTAAGTTATAGGATCAAAAATATTATGTTAGGTTTTCAAAATTGTCTATAATGTGTAAACCATAAGCTTACATTAATTGGTAAACCTTGAATGAACATGTATTGTATTAGCTATAAAAATGGCAAATAAAAAAGAGAATAAGTTGTTGTTCTTTTTGATTTGATTTGATTGATTCTTCTATTTTTCAGTTTGTAGAATATTGATACTTGTAGGTTATATCAAGCGGATGAAACTTAGCTTCATCAAAATTTATTCTAGTATTCTTTTGATCACCGTGAACAGATAGTATGAAATTTCCTTAGCAGCTTTAAATCTAAGTAGATATATATACGCGAAAAATACATTTCCATGCCCCCATTAATGCACCTGATACCTACATATTATTATAACTAAACACGGTGTTGGTATGGTACGGATATATATACACCTACAGCGTGTGTAACCAATTGTGCCAACACTGAAGAGGAAACTGTGCTGATCAAACAATACATGCACGTAAACATGATACTGCTCTAATTTTGTTCTGAGCATACGCAAATAGAAAGGGATATTTATTTAAACAGATAGGCGACAAAACACTCCTCGCGATGTTCTTGTAGAAACAGCCGAAACATATTACAAAATACCAACGGGGCTGTACATATGTAGGTTTATATAGTACTCGATACCTATTGCTAGTAAAACGTTTAAGCATGCTATTGGCCAATATTTTATTCTGAATGTTGAGCACTCCACCAAACTATACTTTGCTGCGTCAAAGATTTGATCATGCCCACCAACGCCAAAGAATCAATTCATTAGAAAAGAGAAACTGTTCAATGGGCCAAACCTTGGTCGGCTATCAAATGCGACAGATAGAATAGATTCTACCACAGATTATAAAGGTACACTAGTAGGTAGTTGTCTGATGAAATCTGTGTACATAACCGCTCCTTGTTCGTCTCTGTCAACATCTATTATATATTGGACCAGCATTGTTTGGCCAATAGCTTGCTGTATAAGTACAGGTAATCGCCAAACACTAATAGTATCTCCCTCCCTCCTCATCATCTATTTTTCAGTCACTTTAATAGTTTGAAGCTCCTTATTTCAACTCTTAGACCTGTGTTTCCCAGACAATTTGGATCTGTGTCGAGCCAAACGCGTATGGAAGTTTATTGAAACGGCGAGTAAAATTTATGACTCACCTTTGTTATCACACAATCTTAATCAGCCCTTCAGAAAATAAAATGCTCGTTTTACTTTCGCTTCAACGCCTAAATTGGAACCTTGAAATCCATTCAAGAAGCAAAATAAATTAAAAGGGACGGTCTTCAAGGCGGACCTGGCTTTTAATAGTCTGACGTAACAGCTTTCGCTTAGCCAACATAAAAAGATGTAGGTATGCATCAACATGTATATACGCTCACTTTTGAGAAGAAACGTGCACGAAATGAAATCGATTTTGCAGGTTTTTCGGTATTTCAAGAAAAATAAAATACACTACAATAGAAAATACAGTGAGCGTGTCTATATGTCCTTCTTAATTGCAAATTTGTTTCCCCAAAATGTGGATAAAAACAAAGCGGATACATTATGCTTTGTTTTTAGATACTTTTCCCACTTTTTGACCTGAAAATAGTTTTAATAGCATAATCAGTGGCAGTAGATATAACTGGTTTCTCAATTTCGTAATCCTAATCCTACTATTATAAATGCAAAGTTTGTGAATGTGTGTATGTTTGTTAATTCTTCACGTTCAAACGGCTATACCGATTTCGATGAAATCTGGTATGGAGATGCTTTAAGCCCTGAATTAACACATAGGCTACTTTTATCCCGGAAAAAGTATAGTTCCCGCGGGAAAACCGTAATCCATGCGGGTAAAACCGCGGGGCGCTACTAGTTAATAATTAGTAATATATTATAGATATGAAACTGAAGTTGTATCATGCAAAAACTGCTGAACGTGTTTTGATAAAGTTGAGTACAGACTACAGACGTACATGGAAGGAGTAAGAGAGAAGGATGAAAGAAAGAAGGTGTAAACGTTGCCTTGGAAAATGCCGTATGAAAACGAGCGAAATCGCGGACAAAAGTTATAGAAGATATAGAAGTTATTAAAGGACGTTTTCACTCACGAGAGCTAATTCATAAGCTGCGTAAAAGTATTTCTGTCATCTAACTCCAAATAAATATATACAGTTTTATTTGTAACAATAACAGCGTTGTGCAAGTATTTAAATTTCGTCACGTTTTGTAAAACTATCCTGGGCCCCTTTTACATATATTTTTTGATATACCTTCATTCGATTTATTTATTTAGTTGTTTCAAATAGTTCAGAATGTAGATCAACGCCTTTTGTATTATTATAGCCTTAAAGATTTAAAAAAAGAATTAGATTTAAGAAAAACTAAACCTGCTCGCTTGTTTATTATTGGTATGAAAATGTACTACGTGGTATTTCAGGATCTGCTGAAAAGCATAAGATCAGGATCGTATTAATGGAATGCTCGCGATTTAGCGTTTTTAAGTTTATCAAGGATATAAAGTTGCATATAAATTATAATCTATCTCTGTGCCAAATTTCATCCAGATCCGTTCAACCGTGCGAATAAAACAAATCCGGCCATCCAAATTTTCTCTTTTATAGAAATTAAATGTATCGTAAACTTATTGGCCTGTTTTTGCAATTTGCAATCCCGTCCCACTAATATTATAAATGTGAAAGTTACGATGGATGGATGGATGGATGGATGTTTGTTGCTCAATCACGCCAGAACGGCTGAACGGATCTAGATGAAATTTGGTATGGAGATAGCTTATACCCTGGATTAACACATAGGCTTATTTTCATCATCACCATCATCACCGAATGTCATCACCACGCGGGTAAAACCGCGGGGCGCAGTTAGTTATCTATAAAATACTTAAGTGTTGATTATCTGAAACAAAAAGCTTTCAAAAAATGTATTATCTCATGGTGTTGATCGACACACGTTCTAATCTCCGAAGTAGGTAAGCACAGCCGTTATAGTTATCGAACAACGAATATGTTACGAAGTTACCATCCTTGCTTTATCATGTCTTGCATTGTCCTGTGCGTTTAAATTCATCGATCGTTCCATAGAATTACGCAAATTCAAATTGATCTATTGCTCACCACTACTGAATATAAAAACATGACTGACTGATTTTGAATGTAGTTTAATCTGGCCAGGTACGTCGTTGTAGTGATATTACCGGATGGCTCCGGTGCGATGGTACAGGCGCGGGTATTGAACCCGATCTGCGGGGATGATCTCCGGGCAGGCGGCACCGCCCGTACCGCGCCGGTCGACGGTCGCCGCCACGTCGCCGCGCAGCTCCACGGCTTCTGTACTTACGCCAGCCGCGTCTTAAAGACTTGAAGGGTTTAATACCCTAATAGAAAGTTTATCGGTAAATAAGCCATTCGATAGCGGCCTTTGACGTACAAAGTAGTTCTGAAATAACATACTGTACAAGCTGAAACTGGCGGTTAATAAAATAAGTGCAATATTAATGCAATATCATTTCAGTGCCCATTTTAAGAAAATGGGATTTCCAAACAGAGGATACAATATTTCCACATGGGTTGGGAGCAATGAAAATCATATACATATACACATATCAAAATACTACATGGTATGAAACAAACCCCGCAGCCTCTGTCTCTCTTTATGTATCTCGTCGCTCGGGAGTATCCGCAGTTTGCAGATTAGTTCCTTATACATCCTAGCATGGGTTGATGCTCGCGGCATAAAGTCTAAGGATATTCGTGAAAGGAAGAGAGCCTTTAACAGAGCTGCCAAGTCCTGTAATAAGGCGTTACGGAAGGCTCAGTTTGTTCCCTATTCAATTAATGTGATCGAGCATTAATTGAATAGGGAACAACCTCGCTTCGTACCCTGCGGGTAGTAAAGCTTTTTGGTCTCTAGCTACATCGATCGAATTGAACTTCTGCTACTCCTCATTTCCTCCTCTAAAATCAGAAACCAGAAATCAGGTGGATCGCTGGCCCACACTGCGGAAGAGAAAGCAAATTTATTTGCAACTTTTTTTTCAGAATCTTCACGTCTAGAAGCTTGTAGAACAACACCACCAACACAAATAGATGCGAGAAAATCATGTCAGACATCCGCATTCGACAAGTGGATGTTCGCAAAGTGCTACGCAGTCTCGACTTGAACAAGCAAATTTCATCAAAATCGGTCGAGCGGCTTTTGAGTTACACTCCAATAACTGAAAAGTGTTTACATCTACTTGGATGACTTCCTTATTGTGGGTGAAAAAATCGGTGAACATTTACAATGACAATTGATCCCGTGAATAGCAAAGGTCACTAAAAAGGTTAAAAAAAAAATTTGCCAAGAAATGGAACCGCACTGAATGCGCACAATATTTTAATAATAGTTACTTTTAAGCTATCATGGTATCGACTCTAACAAGTTATTTCACCCTTTTGAGTGTTGAAGTCGGTTTCATTTTGTGGTACATTTTTTTATTCTTAAGAAGACCTCACCTTTTCTATACAAGCTATTAATTTTATATTTTTCTGTCTTTTTATTACCTTCGTAAAGATGCTAGCATTTGTATAATTACTAATATAAGAATAATCTATTTTTGTACACATTTTTCTTGGAGGAATAATTTAGTTAGTTGTTTCTTTATTTATATTTAAAATAATAGAACAATGATTAGTTACGAACGCTTTTGAACGAATTTTGTACATTTATTATTTGTTTTTATCATCACATAGTACATATAACTAGTACCTCTTGTTCCTATATAATGATTAGGTACTAGGTACAGTCCATGGCTTGCTATTAGCTCTAGATATCCAGCAGAATAAGTGTAATTGTTGTTAGGATGTATATCAATATTTATGTCACCTATATATGTGTTTTATAATTTTTGTAAATAATTAGCACAAGGTGTAGAAAGCTAGGACAGATACCGGTATAAGTGAAAGATGGGGACGTGTAAATGGTTTATTGTCAATTTCCGGCGAAATTTTATCGCAAAATTCAGGCTCTCCAATTTATTTTTCTAAGTTAGGTTTGTAATACATTACGATACCTCCATTTTGGTTTATACTGTTTGATATATATATGATATATAAAACATTTATATATGTTTTATTGTATATGATGAGCGACATTTTGTGATTACTGGGAATGGCTTTTCGTTTTCTATCCAGCATTCCGTTAGAATGCTGGATAGAAGATCACATTGTATATCTAGCCTCTGCAGAAGTACTTGAAAATAATGGAAATTACAATAAATACGTTTAATATTCGTCGTTAGAATATTAAGAGATGTATTGTTTGCAGGAATAATAGAGCGATATGCCTCAGGTGCGCAAAACTTCACTTTCGCATTTGTTACTTGTGAATAAGTTTGCACAAATTGCCTTGTGTTGTATTATCCATAACTATTCATTATTATTACAGACTATTGATTATTAGAAATATGTATGTATACAATATTTATAAACATCGCATGGTCACTGAGGAATAATTTAAATATATTGAATCAATAGTATTAAATTATGTAGTTAAGACGGAAACTAATAAGCAAGGGAGCTTGTCAAGTGATGTAGTGATTTTGTGATGATTATGAAGTATAATTGTTATGGTTTGTATGTATGTTATGGATATTTGTATAGTCGTGTTTGTGTTTGTAAATTACTTGTTTTGTGTATCTGAAGTAGTCATTACAATGACATCATGTCACACTCCACACACTGTGTATGTGTGGAAAAATATGTAAATTGAATATATATATATATATATATATATATAAATCTGATATTGTCACAAATTATCTCTAATTTGTAACCATTACATTAACTGTAATGTAACAAACCGACTAGGACTCACGTGGTAAACACTGGAAAATTACTCTCCGACCAGTTTCGGACATTGGATCATGGACATCGGATTTGTTTGTTACATTACAATTATGGAAGAAACTCGCGATAGTTTTCAGACTCAAATTACATTAACTATCTAGATTTTCAGCTTTAAACTTTTTAGTTGTGAATCGTTAGTTATAATAATAGGGGGTGCATCTTCAGTTTTTCTCACGAAGACTCTTCCGTTAACCATCCAGTTAACAGATTCGTAAAAAGGATTGGCAACGTATCGTAATGCCCCCAGTGTTACCTACATATATCCATAACCGACGGGGAACGCTTAGCAAGCGGCCTGTCTCCTTGTTTGCCACGTATGTCGTAAAAAAAGTAAATTGGTTAAAATATTACATTCCGACATCTTTTAACATTATTGTAGAAGATGTCGGCAAAAACAAAACCGTCGCCGTCGAAGACGAGATTTCATAGAAAACGATATGAATACCATTTCAGATATAACACAATAATGTACGGTGGGATTATTTGTCTTTTATATGAAACTCTGCGATGAAGTATATCCCATCCCACTAAAATTAAAAATGTGAAAGTTTGGATGGATGGATGGATGGATATTTGGAACTGTTTCACGCCTTAACGGCTGCATGGATTTGGATAAAATTTGGTATTTAGATAGGCCTGAATTAACACATAGGCTTATTTTTATCATCACCCTTTATCATCACCACGCGGCTAAAACCGATTTGTATGAAGTTTCTTATATATTTTTTTATTTTTACATACTTCAGGTCCCGGAATAAGACATAGGCTGATTTCATCAATCATCATCACGCGAGTATAACGGCGGGGCGCAGCTAGTATTTTATAGATAGTTTAAGGTTCTAACTTCTAAAGAAATCTAGAAATCTAACCGATTTGAGACATGACATTTAACGCACTATTTAGGCAAGTTCGAAATGTTTAATTTTTGTTAAAATTTAAGTGTTTTTTTTACTGTCTCAAATAGATCTATTTTCTTTCTTCTTTCTTTTTTCTAATCAAATGCACATACTATGGCACTGCGAAACACAGATATATAATGAATACATACATACATCGACCGCTGTATGTAAGCATGTGCCTGCCATTCCTTTCCGATTATTGTAAATGTGGAGGCAAAAATCCCTATTATTAAAAAGAGAATTTCTTCGAAGACAACGGCTGCATTCCATTTTTTTACCGAACCAATTAAATCGGTCACAGTAAGGACTATTCAGAGAAAACATTATGAGCAAAAGCGATTGCTCGTCACGAAGGCAAATGTTTATAAAATGCATATAATTAGTAAAAATACCTTCGCTACCTTAAGCTTATATACGTTGAATTGGAGCTTTTTTTAAACATTTACACAAGGTCGTCAGGTCCTAAACTAGGCAAAGCATGTATTATGGTAACCTGATGACTGATATATATATATATACTTATATACATATACACACCCAGACATGTTCATACACACAAATGTTTGATCTGTCCGGGAATCGAACTCGGGACCAGCGGTTCAGAAGGCAGCACTGAAGTCGCGGTTTAAATTTAATTTTGCTGAAAAGATCCTGAATGTCACTAGCTACATGCTCCTTTTATTTAGAGATCGTAAGCGACTTTAGCCATCCCAGTCGTGAATATAGCGTCAAGTGAAAGAGTATATTTTATTTAAACAGCATTTACACAAAGTACAAAGCCTTTGAAAGGTAATATTTCGGCGTAGTTAAGAAACAGCTATTCCGATCGCTAATTGGATGGATAGGTGACAACTAATGTAATTTTTAATTGAGCTTTCACTTCCGTGCGTACAAGACCTTATGTACCACTCATTAAACTACAGAAAATTGCACTCAAAATGATGATGCTATGTTGACGGCACGGCTTCAAATATTTGTTTTGACAAGTCTGTACTAAAGTGACCGTGGGCTACATAACTAGTCGGGTGGGGTAGGGAGCAACGACATACAATTGTAAAGTCAATAACAATTCAGGTACTAACCAATATGTGAGTTGAATGTCGCTGCGAAGCTGTGCTAGGCACTGTATACATTTGAATAATATAAACAGTTCATTTTACACTGTTTCTACGGGTATAACGTGGTACTTACGCGTAGTCAATATCACGATCGACAATTACTATATATGAAATAATTACTTTACACTGTTTCTACGGGTATGACGTGGTACTACGCGTAGTCGATATCACGATTGACAATTACTATATATGAAATAATTACTTTACACTGTTTCTACGGATATAACATGGTACTACGTGTAGTCGATATCACGATTGACAATTACTATATATGAAATAATTACTTTACACTGTTTCTACGGGTATAACGTGGTACTACGCGTAGTCGATATCACGATTGACAATTACTATGCTAAGTCCAGAAATCCACTCAAGGAGACTTGAGACTTAAATTCGTAATAGTTGTTGTATTTCATTCGCAAGCACGCACTGCAGTAAATTATTAATTATTAATAATATATGATATTAATCCTACGTAATAAAAACATTTAGACACCCTATGTACCTCTACACATTTATGAAGATACTATTAAACCAATCAATTACTTGATGATGCGTAAGAGTATAGCTAAAACTGTAATAGCGCAATATTCATAAGTTTAATTGATCCTGACGCAAACTTCAAGTAGTGAATACCGTTAAAGCCTTTCGTGGGCAGTGTCGGCGGCGGCGGCGTCGGCGGAAGTAGTCATATCCTGGCAATGCCATGGCCGATGCCCGTTTGCATATAATCAGTGCCATAATAGGCCCCTCGTGGTTTGTGGTAAAATCACTAGCAATGCTAACGATCGCCTACGTGACTCTTTATTAAATTGTATATTTAAATGGCCAATATATAGCAAACCTACGTGTTTATTATGTTTGAACGGTGTTTGTTATCATTGGCAATAATTTTTATTTTATTTTATTTTATTTTATTTTATTTATTAACAATCACACTAGGTCTTCAGGTCCCAAACTAGGCAGAGCCTGTACTATGGTAACCTGATGACTGATATATATACTTAAATACATATGTACTTATATATATACTTATATACATATAAACACCCAGACACAGGTCAAACAGACATGTTCATGCACACAAATGTTTGACCTGTCCGGGAATCGAACCCGGGACCAGTTGAATAATTTGAATTACCCATCCCCGACTTGATTAGAATTTAAGCACTATATATATGTTTTGTTAAATGTCATTTGATTCGGATATTAAAAATCGATGAAAGTTTTATAGGGTCGTAAAGCGGTAACTTTCACCTCATGATGTCACATTATAGTAACAGCTGTATTTTTATGACCATAATTGTCATTGACACAGACAGTACTAGACTTGCGGATACGAATTAGTGATAATAGGTACTGTGGTTTCCTTACGGGCGACGTCACGAACAAATTTGAAATGTTTTTGTCACAAACTGAGGCTGAAAAATAAAATGGGTTTAATACCTTTGATAATCGTGATAAACTAATAATTCGTGGCATAAATACAGTAGTTCTTTTTATGGTAGTTTGTACCATGTTCTTATTGATTTCATCATATTTTAGCAATATTATGACACGGTTAAACAGATGTCTCGAGAATGGCGGCAGTTACTCCCAAACTAAGCTAAGTAATATGAATAAATTTGCCTCACATTATGTTTAAACTTTCAATTTTCTCATAACAACTGAATGGTACCGCGACATGCACTTTAATGGAATATGTTACAAATGAGTACAGCTTAGGGTAATTAGCGTCGCGAGAAATGATGACCATAGGGATAGGTCTCTCGCAATTTTCATTTTTATGTTTCTAGTCGCATGGCTTATTTTATTTTCGTTATATCTTCTCTGGTGTTTAAGAAGTATGTGGGCATAAAAGCGTTTGTATAAAAAGAAACAATAAAAATTTTTGTTTTGAAATTAAACACCACCATTTAGCCATAGAACCCTAATTATCACACAAGGATTAAGTGGAAGTGGCCTGCATATATATATAGCTTCATTCTTGCGATCATTATAGCGTTTGTCCGTCTGATTCGTGAACGTCCTACGCTATTTACCCTGCAACCGGAATTATAACATTCTCATTAATAGATGGCGGTTCAGAAGAGTTTATTTAAGTATTGCACATATAAACAAACCATATCTTTTTGTTGAAGCAACCTTCTACAAAAAGCTATTGAAAAAGGAAGAACGTGAATTACAGTGAAAAAAGTATACATGTACGTACAAAACCTACTTAATGCATACATCAAGGCTGAAGCTGATTGATTGCTGTTGGTACATTTTAGTATGCACGGTAGCAAGAACTTTATTTATTTATTTATTTATTTATTTATTTCATAACAATGAGTAACATAACTTGGGATGTTGGGTTTCCATTTAAAATATTTTTTCCAAATACAAAGTGTTAGTCAGCACCATTTCCCGTCTTCTAAACATACTTTAAGGCGGTGTTGTCATGCTTCGTGCCAGTCGCTGTGCATAAGCAAGTGCCCCTCTCCTCACCCCGCACGCCCCCGATGCCCTCTGCCCGCCACGGTCACCGAGCACTGTGACCTTTTGCTGAATCCACTACTAACATTACGTAATTCACACTGCCATTAGGGCTAACTAACAATAGCTTATGCATTAAACAAAAAGTAACAAATGTACGTAGGTATATAGGCTATAGCCGTGTATACAGCTGGCATTTATAGTTTTTAGCTGGGTTATGGAGTTTTACGGCTATATTAATGCCGAATTTAATTATAGATCGGGAAAAAATAATTATAATATAGTATAGGATTTATGGTATTGGAAAAAAAATTAGTTGTAATGGAGTAGAATAACTTTATCTAGCGGACACAATGGCATGGCAATGACACATACAATCTTAATGATAAGCCCAATCTATAAGTAAACCGCTTTAATAAGTTTTCGCCCGCGGGGTACAGGGGCGCGAGGTTACGACGACAACGGGGAGCGAGAGAGGTGCGGGGGAGGGTGCATTATTGTTATTTGTGTATCACCCTACGCGCGCAATCTTTTGTCGTTGGTGTCTAGTTGATAATTCTAGTTAATTAAAATTAGACCCTCGTCTCCACACTGGGATGTGTTGTGGAGATTAGTTTCAAATGCAAAGTAATAAAAATGAAGTAATTAGATTAGAGATATAACTAAGTTTAATTTACAAGTTCCAATTCTTTTGGTATTGTAGAAATGACGTAATAACAAGACGTTAAAACAACCGTAACAAGCGCGTGTAATATCCTTTTAGTATTTAGATTATTTATATCTATATAATTGTTATATATTGCTATTCGTCTACAACATATTTATTAATCTCCTTGTATTTATAATTTTACATGCGGAAAAATATAATTAGCCTTCATGTATAATATGTAACTTTTAGCTGCATATGTAGTTATATCTAACACCCTAATTGTAGCTAGCTGTAATTTTCCTATGATATTGAAACTAAGGTAAATAAAGCTTCGATGTTAAGTGTTATGCTTTTGTTGTACCTTATGTCTTGTTTGTTAGCCGGTAACAAATAGCATTTATATGAATTATGTTATTTATGATAAGAACCTCACACATAATAAATATTCTTATTTTAGATGTAGGGGCATGTTCACATGAAATATGTTTATGAAATCAATTAGTTTCGCCAGCGCTTATTTGCACATCTAGATAATACTTTTCTAAGAATCTCTTTGTGTCCGGTTGACTAAAAAGTTCATGAATCAATTATAATTATGTATATAAAATATTATTTAAAAAAGGAGATGGGGCACTGGCTTCTCGGGCGTGAACCGCATATTCTTTCGGTGCAATCAGGGTTTAAATTCTACTAACACATTGCCCATATATTGGTAATGAATTGTCGTTTTTGCTAGTTTTGTTATTCTACTTGGAGCATTAATTAGAATGGCTATACAGGTTTTATTCCTACCGCAATACAATTACCCACAATGCAATCGAGATGCAATTGTTATTTTAGCGTAATACCACGCTTTATTACGATAACATTTGATTCGCTATTGCATTGTTTATGGATTGCTTGTCTTAATAAATAATAGAATTGGCATCCAAGCTGGTAGTAGTGCTACACTTATGGTTCTAACTAAATCTTTTTATAATTAGGCAGATATAATGCTATATATGTGCTTGCACAAAGTGCGCAAATAGCTTGTCGTAAATAACAAAGAGGTGTGTTTTTTCCTGTAGATGTATCTCAGTCCAGTCTTCAGTTACGTGATCTTAGGGCGTACCTACCATATCTCCTTAAATTAATAATATAATTAACATAATACTTGTGTTGCCCACATTTGTTTTAGATACAGTGAATAATGCCACATTATACGCATATACTGAATGAGCTATTATTCTAGTGAAACAATAACATAAAGTCGGAAAACTTTAACGAACTGTTACTGATCTTATCACAAGCAAAAATTGCGGCGTAATGACGAGAAAGATATTTATCAAAGCAGTGTACTTTCTACGAGCAATCGTTGATTGTAGTCTACAGCTCAAGATACTATTTCTTACTACTTACTATTTGAAATTACGGAACTCTAAACAGATTATATTATTATTATCTTTAACTGAACCGATGACTGATGATTGAACTGATGACAGTCGCCGAGGCTCAGTAGTCATTTATGACTACTGGGTCTCCGGAGCCCTGGGTGCGAATCCGGGCAGGGGCAAACATTTATGCGACGAGTATAGAATGCTTGTCCCGAGTCCTACATATGTGTGTTGTGTGCCTCGATTCCTCTCGCGACACAGGGAATCGTTGTGCGAAAGATATAATTGAACTTTTTCCGTTCATTATGATAATTAAAATTGATATACCTACCTCTTTTTAATTTCAATTTATAAAGAAACAAATAAGGATATACTCTTTCTTTTAAGTCAAAACCAAATGCAAAATTTGATTTTTAATTATTTTTTATATAAGATAAATTTGGTATTTCAATATTTTTTGAATGCAAAAGTATATAAACTATGATCCTATAAAGTTGTTGAAGTATGTTTTGATTTCATTCATGGTATAAACCAATAATTAATATATAATAAAAAAAAACTTTCATTCCAATCATAAGATTAATTAATTAAAATAATTTAATGATAGGGAAAATTAAAGCAATATCCGTATAAAAAATACTAAGGAATAAATCAATCTAATTTCAATCAGATTTTATTCATAACACAATAACATAGTATTTACAAAAAGAACTTGAAACTAAAATTAATGCAAGAGAAAAAGGAATTGAAGTATAAGATAGAAAAAAAACTATTTACATTTCTATAATACCTACTGTTAAGGCTGTAATATAAAAATATTGAAAACTGAGTCCTAGTAATCGAAAAAGCGGGCCATGGCCCAAACTGCCGGTAGTCAGGATGCAGGGTGAGAAATTTCCTAACAATACGTGCCGTGTCAAGAAGTACTGTATCTAGCCTTTTGTATTGACCATTGACCAAACTATGTATCTACCGAGAGCCCTTTTCAGATGTCGCTCTAGGCCTTTGCTATTAGGGCTTTTGCCGAAACGATTACAGGTACAATGACCGTCGAATCAACAACCCGCGGTACATATTATCATTATCATCTACTTTTAAATATTTTTCCTTAGATTTTTTTACAATATTTATATAGTACAATAATTAATAACTATATTGTTATTAAAACTGACGTGGTTTTGAGACATTATCAATGTATAAAACACGGGAGTTACTCACGTAATAAGTCAGAGGGTTCCGACTATAGTTTCAACCACATTCGGTGGTCTTTTTCAAGGAGAATACGGGGCGCTCGCGGACGCGGTCGCGATTCGCCTAGTACTGCGGGCGGCCGCGCGCAGCGCACGCGATGACAAATGCTGTTGCGGGGAGCGGGGTGCTACTAGCTGCGTCGGTGCATCCCGGTGTGAGTCCTCTTCGTCACTGCAGGTGTCCTCTGGGATGGTGTCGGGAACACTCAGGCACACAGTACTCACTGTATCCTCATCACCGGGCACTTCACACACACTCGTGTACGCTCCACGGAGACATGGCTTCCAGGTTGGTGGCAGAGTCCATCCTCTGTCTCGATTGAAATTAGGGCGCCTTCCTATTTCGATCGCTTCTCTTATCTTTCGTGGCACGTAAAACTTCTCTCGTGCCAACACTTGAGCTTTGTCGAACCGGATATAGTGCCGCGAACCAGAGTCCAGAGAATGTTCTGCCACAGCGGAGCTGATACTTTCCTGATTCTTTATGGAGCGTATGTGTTCAGTGAGCCTCGTCGAGATGTTTCTTCTTGTTTCACCAACGTAGCATTTTCCGCAGTCGCAAGGGATCATGTAAACACCGGGGACACCCAAAGGATCTTGATCTTTGGGTGAGCGAAACAACTGCCTTAATTTCCTGAGGGGACGGAAGATTGTCTTGATGCTGTACCTTCGGCGTAACAAGTTTCCAATACTGTCCGTCACTCCTTTGATATATGGAAGGTAAGCTGCTGCTCTTTCCACCGATGCCGGGCGTGTTTTTGACGACGAATTGGCAACTCGCCAACTCTGTTTCCATTTGTACCCGTTGCTCTCTAGTACCCGTTTGACGTGGCTCAACTCACTTTCGACGTAGTCTGGATCACACAACTTCACTGTCCTGTTTATGAGCGTCCGTGATACTGAAGCAAGATGCGCTGGGTGGTGGTGGGAATCCGCTCGGAGATATCTATCTGTATGTGTTGGTTTGCGGTATACTGTATGCGACAGTCTACCGTTCGAGTTGCGCTTTACCCTCTGACTTATTACGTGAGTAACTCCCGTGTTTTATACATTGATAATAACTATATTATAAAAAGACCTACACCTCGAGTGCTGCTAGCAGTGGAGCAGGGCCCAAGCTACCGGTGATTAGGGCTGCAAAGAGTGAGGAACATCTTGTTATTATTATATTTTATTATATGTGTTATTTAGTCACGAAACGGTATATGTAGTGTAGGGTTAGGGACAGATGTAACTCGATGAAGCGTAGATATGCGTAGGGTAGCCGGCATCGGTTGGCGAAGAAAATTCAAAGACTCGATGGGTGCTTTATGAGAGGTCTATGTCTAACGGTGGTCTGACGAAATCTGATAATGACTTTCTTGATTTTGGTGCTACAGATAAATAAGGATTATCAGAAAACCCTTTATTATACAAATTATTATCGGAACCAGAACTATGGGTTTGCTTGTGGAACTGACGTGATTATGAATAATTAATTTGAATGTGAAATAAACCAACCACCAAGTTTCTATTAGGTAGAATATTTTGATAGACAATGATACTTCAAAATTGATGTAGATTAAGTGAATACTTAGATATGTTTGTTTCATTTGTGTGTCTAAATAAAACTATTGTACGTCCGTTGCCTAAAACTTTAACGTTTGCATCGCATGCACTATAATATAATATAGATTCTAAGAAGTTTGATTACTTTCTTATCGGAGTTTAGCATCAGATTCATCATGATTCCTTCGAGCATCACAACAAGAGGTCTAACTGTTATAATAAAAATATTAGTAGTACCTGTACCTGGTGGTTCAGTGGAATTACGCGAATTCGCGTAATTCCACTGAACGCCCATACAAAAGACATCAACGGGGTCACATTAGCACAAGGAAGGTACTTTTTTGTAGGCATCAATTCTGCCTTCATCGTCATCATTATTTAAAGTGTAGGATGTTCACACTAATGAACGTGAGTCTTTCCACGATTTTTTTCTTGACCTTGCTGCTACAGAAAAATAAAAATTTATCAGAAATCCTTTTTTAAATACATATTATTATATGAAACAGAACCATGCGCGGGCACTGTAAAAAATCTGCGAACCTAGTACATGATAACTTTAAATTTTCGCTTCGCTAGCGTGAAAAGAAATAATTATGGAAAACAGCGATTCTATAATATTATAATTGCAATTCATACTTTACAATCAATGCAAACAATAAGTATTGCCTTCTTACCTTTCATCTTGTTATTTTTTGCAAATAACATATTTTTTTTATTTATATTTTTATTACATAGATAACCGCGAACATATTGAATCAGTTTCTGAATATAATAAGTCGAATTAATATAAAGTACTATCTCTCTCGTTGTGAAAAACATTTCACATCTAGTTATAAACGTTTACGACAGTAAAAATTTATGTAAATTATGTCAGATCCATTGTCACTTATTACCATTTTAATGACATGAATGTTTACAAAAGTTGTTAGTTGGTCTAAAAAAAAAAAAAACAGCGATGCGTTCCTAATTCGTGTAGTTTTCCAACGTTTTTCTACATTCATAGTCTCAATTGAAACAATTGCAAGCCAAAATAACAAAAAAAAACATTTTTAAAAACAGTATGTAATGTAATACTATTAAATATTATTTTTAATTGCTTACACTTAATTACTGTACTGCGCCAACCGACTGGTCGGTTGGCGCAGTTGGTAGCACTCTGCCTTCTGAGCCGCTGGTCCCGGGTTCGATTCCCGGACAGGTCAAACATTTGTGTGTATGAACACGTCTGTTAGACCTGTGTCTGGGTGTGTATATGTATTTAAGTATATATATCAGTCATCAGGTTACCATAGTACAGGCTCTGCCTAGTTTGGGACCTGTGAAGACCTTGTGTGAATGTTGTCCCATATTATTATTATTATTATTATTACTTACAATTAATAACTTTCATTTCATATATCAGTTCTTCAAATCACCAAACGCTGAAAACAACTATTTATAACCACATCAACAGCTCCATATATAGCTTACAAAACACTTGAAATAAAGTACCCTACGCCAAACTTCAGAAATATCCATCTTATTTCATAAGCTATCGTCGTAAGCAAAGCCGATTCACCCAAACTAAAACACCATTTCAATCGGTTTATCAATAAAACCACGCAATTAGCCCCAACGCAACAAATGCTTACCTACCGCATTTAGGGCTCTTAAAGCAATTGTATCTAGCAAAATCCATTAACCCGAGAACACTTTAACTGAATAAATATCGCATTTCGAGCTGCCGAGAATAGACATCGGTATTTAAGATGCAAGGAGCAAAACGAGCAAGCCCGCAATATAGCCCCTGGAATGCAGACTCTTGCTCTTCAGAATCCAAAATGAAACTATGAATATATATACAGTGTAGCGCCGTCACATTTTCCGAGACACAGTTTAGGGCTCCGCCGCCGCTAATTCAGCAAAGCATTTGTAATGGAGAAAATATGCTATACTAGTAGTGGTTAAATGTTTGCATCATTTGGCGTCGAGATATTGGGCCTATAAGTACCGAGAGCTTATTGAATTTTACAAATATTATCAGAGTAGGTACGTGCTCAATGCGATCCGTGACTTGTCCACACATTTGGTTCGAAGAATCAGCATTGGAATTCAATGGAACAATGCTGCTAGCATTTTGGATACCTTATAGACTGGTAGTATTTGAGCTGTTTATTTATAGGCTGATAACATGTTTGTGAACTGATTACGATATGGTGTAGTAGTTTTTATAATGTTATTTTATTTCAATAAAGATATGCCCGGCTCTGTGATTGGAATATAATAGAGGCTTACAGTCGTGTCGGAATATTTCTGCATCATATTTGTTCCACTTTAGCAATTCTTTAGTTATACTTTTTCTTCTATGAATATGTATGAACGCCGTGCATTCAAAACCGTTTCTATAAAATAAGCCCACATAGTTTCGCGGGCGCTCTCTTGGACGTGAACTAAGCATATTATAGCGGTTAACGTTATTCACAAGTGCTGGTAATTTTTGTTGACAAGCGTTTGACGTGAGTTGGAGATATGGATGTGTGTGTTTGACAGCAAAAGAAACATTGTCGGTGTTTCGAAAGCATATTTAAAAAGCTTTAGTGTCTTTAGAATTGTGATTTATGAAATTGGCCTAGTCTAAAGTTGTCTACAACATTTCGTTTATCAAGTTCACATTATTTTTTACTTGTAGTCTACTATTGCGATACTATTACTAGGTAAAGGGTTACACGGGTCACAGAGGTTAGTTAGTAAGTATTAGTATTAGTAAGTCCTAGTATGGTGATAATTTAATAATAGAACTGCGTCTGATGGCATGTACTGGGCATAGGATAGAGAAGTTTTGCAAGAGGGACACCCTCCGTTTTACTTACTTTGTCAGTTAACTTATGTTTCAGGCATTCTCTGAGTAGCTGAATGACCGCGGTGGTCACACTAGGCTGGTGAAGGCTAGACACCTTGAATAGCCTTTCCGCTGCCATAAACATAATAAAAATATGTGAAAAATGACTATCTAAATATTCATATATCATAGATACTCAAACGAATGGACAACTGAGCCTAGGATTGGGAGGTCTTAAATTATATACTACTATATTATTTGGAGACTCGCAGGAAGAAGTGTTCAGTAAAACGAGGCGAATATATCATCTTGAAACAAGTCACTCCGGTGCTAAAAAGTATGCTGTAATTGGGTCCAGACAATAATAAAGAAGGTGTAATGTCCTCCAAAATACCTTCGACTAATTAACATCTCTGACCGTCAAATAAATAATATAGTACAATCAACTGAACTAGTTATATATTTTTATATTAATAGAAGCAATACTAACGTTTTTAAGGTACTATAAAAGGCTTTGAATATCACGATGCACCGCCGCTGACGTCGTCATGGCCTTTTGCCTCAAACTCGGGACGTTGAACTCCCTTCAATTCCACATTTAGACGTTCAAATAAAACTGGTCCCTCCATCTCGTTCGTATTATCCAATTATATGTATAAACACGGCTCTCACGCTACCGTTCTGACTTTCAAACATTCTTGGCGTCATAGAAATGCTTTCGTAGGTCATAAAGTGCTCAAATGGAACACTTGTGATGAGAACAAGCAATCTATGTACATCGTCATTATAGTTCCTGACTACATATTTGTGCAATTATACAAACTGAGGAAAATCGAGCATGACCTTTCACCACTCGCAATGTGATGGAATATAAAATAGTATGATAAATGTGTCTGCAAAATCTAAATGATAGTTCATACAAGATCTAAGTGTGTACACACTCAGATGGCTGTACAGATTTATTTAACTTTTTAGCTTATTTTAGATCAGCTCAGCAGGTAAACTTGTATAGTTTGGTAGCTGTTGGATATACAGATTTTTTAAAACTTGGAAAGCCAGGTAACTAATATATGATAATATTATAAAATAAACGTAGTACCTATGTACCTTTGACTGGCCAGCTGCCGCAGTTGGTAGCACTCTGCCTTCTGAGCCGCTGGTCCGGGGTTCGATTCCCGGACAGGTCAAACATTTGTGTGTATGAACATGTCTGTTTGACCTGTGTCTGGGTGTGTATATGTATATAAGTATATATATAAGTACATATGTATTTAAGTATATATATCAGTCATCAGGTTACCATAGTACAGGCTCTGCCTAGTTTGGGACCTGAAGACCTTGTGTGTAAAAAAAAGCAAAAAAAAAATGTCGAAATCTAGTAAAGATGGCTGCGATTCCTCTGCTGCGTTCATTCACCTTTAGGGCGTAATAATATATGAGAAATCGCATGCCTAAATGTATCGAATGACGCGCCTCTAAGTCGCCAAAATAAAAGCACTATACGGTAACTAAGTATAAAAAGTTATCCATGACCGATATTAAAGGTTAAAAAAATCGAACTGGACGACTGTCCGTCAGTGAAGGGTGGTAGATAGAACTGTTTCGTATTTTATAAGTGAAAAACTGCAGTAATATCACTTTGGTATTTATCAGACTGGTCTCTGTTTTTATTCAGACTCGTTTTTAATGTGACATTATAAAATCACAACTAAAATTAAATCCGTTTTCCCTCTATTTTTCTACTATTTTTTGTCCTCATAAATAAGTAAATCTAATGAAAAATGTCGATATATTTTGAAGTTTTATTACAAGGTAAGAATAAATGCGATACTATCCGCGAAACATTTGTGACGTAGTAACACGAACCAATGCTTATAAGCATTTTAAGGTCCGGGTTTTGATGTCAAAAATGAAGCTCTTGTTGTTCGGATAGATAGATACATATTACATAAAGTCGATGCTATTTTTGAACAAGTGGAGCAAGATCAGCAAATTATTTTTTCAGACATAGCTAAGAAACAAAAGAGGTTGATCACATAACAGTTATGTCTCATTGGAAAAAGTCTCGATAATCAGAAACCCCGATATTTGGGTGCCACATGAGCTCACTGAAAGTAGCCTAATGAATCTTGAATTCATCAGAGATTTCCTATTACTTAATGAATCCGAACTGTTATGAAATATTTCATCACTGTTGATATAAAGCGGATTACCTATGAGACAAGAGCTTGCGGAAAATATCACAGTCAAAGTGCAGTCAAGCTCCATAGACTTTAGAAAAACTCAGATTAATTCGCTATGAGGTGATGACTCTATGTATCAATCCCACCAGATTGGAGGGATATCGTTCAATGTTTGCTTTTGCCGCCGGAGGATAACCATCAATTAGGATTTTACCACTTAAAACTCTTAAGCCTCAAGCGAATGTGTAGGTCCTGAGATGGCTTAGATTCTTCATTGGACCCAGTAAGAGACCATGTTCGGACCACTATTCTTTATTTATTTTGTAGAGTGCAGATGTAGACAAAACTACGGGTTTTCCTAATATATACAACCTGTAAGAATTCGAAACCAGAGTGAAACCGGTTATTTCTAGGCAAACGTATTACATCTTAGATTACATTTTTAGTCACCGGTGTCAATTCTAGCACTATAATGTTCCTCAGGCATAACATCGAATGGCAATACGCTCCGCCAAGATAACGTCCAAGCATTCAATTAATAAGAAATATATGCAAATAGAGGTGAACTCAGTGGTTTTTCTGGAATATAAAAGTTGTCTAATGTCAAATCAACTCTGCCAGTACTTGTTTGAACAACTCACATAAAATCCGGTTTGATGTTCATTGATTTAACCTTACGTATCTAAAATAGAACAGATGTATTTGCATAAAATATTGGTACATACAGGTGGAATAATATTTAAAATACAAAATCAACCAAAAGCAGCGCGCAAGTATATTAATAGTGATATGTTACTTTTCATTAGACAATATAATTTGAAACAGGTCATAGATGCAGACGATTATAAATGAATCGTAACTGCCTGAGTCTGTTTTTCCCGATAGGTACAACCCCGGAGTCATAAAGTCGCGAGTGAATACCTTCTAAGTTTGTGCGCTACAGACCTTAGACCTCGTTTGCCACTTAACATCAGGTGAGACAGCATTGAAACGTAAGCTATTAACTTCAATAAAACTAAAGAAAACTTAGTCGTGATTCACAATATTCCAATTTAATAGGTCCTAAATAGAGTAAAATAAATTCATTTTGGGCCACTTTTCGACAACTTGATAGAAAAATATCATATTATTTTCACTGAGATTATAAGTGAATTGAGAGTTGAGTAGCCCTTGCGATTGAAATCTTCAGTAATAACAACTAGGGATATCCCGGATATCCGTATCCGTGGATATCCGAGAGAGATAAACGATCCATATGCGTATCCTTTACTTTTCGCGGATCTTTTACGGATCTTGTACCTTATTAATTTACAATTTATATGATGAAATGCTATATAGGTGATTAGGTAGAATTAAAAATCAATCAAATTTCTTTCAGAATATGTTTTATGTCGGAAAATCAAATATTTGGCACCTTTTTTTTGCAAACTTTTCGTAGTAAATCGTAGTAACTTACCATACCAATAGTATATAACTCAAAGGTACTAAATCAACTATCTTTATAATGAGATCAATATTACAGAAAGTTATTAAATCACTTTCCACACCATTTGCTTAAGAAAATAAAGATCCGAATCCGTATCGGTGGATTTTGACACCAAATATCCGGCATCGAAACTGTATCCATTTATATGTATGTATACATTTTTAACGATCCGGCACATCACTATTAGCGACTACGACTGTAAAATATAAATCCTGTCTTACTAATAATATAAATGCGAATGTGTGTTTGCGTGTGAATGTTTGTTACCACGTATCTTAGTAAATATTAAACCGATTTTGATGAACTTTGAACAATGGGTAATTTAAGACTTGAAATAACACTTAGGCACAGGCTATGGTACATTTTTTTAAGTCTTCCCCTTTGAATGTCATATACGATGGTGTGTGTAGAGTGGCCCCAAACACAAAATAGAGCATCGAGTAGCAAGACTGCGATAACCCCATGAACACATACAGTGGAGTGAAGAAGAATAGTCAAGACTTTGGTTCACAGATGAGTCTCGATATTATTTCTCATTTCATCGTATTTTTATTTCTCACTACTTCTGATTAAAGGCGAAGTGTCTACAGGCGATCTGTACATGTAGGGGCTGGCATATCTTCAGAGGGTCGCACAGAGTTAGTGGCCATAGAAAATGACACTTTGACTGGGAAAATATATGTGAGTTTTTTAATGAGTATGCAGGGACGTATGTAGCAAACATGGGTGATAGATCCTGATGCATGATAATGTCTGGTCACACATGGCTCAGGTCGTGCAAGAGTACATTCAGAAAGTCGGTATCAGTGTGATGGCTTGACCATCAAGACGTCCTAATCTCAACCCGATTTAGCACGCCTGAGATAAGCTAAGGAGGCAAGTCAGAAGCCGCAGACCACCCTCAGGTACTAAAACAGGCCCTGACAGAAGAATGGGACGATATTCCCCAATATCGGCTCTGAAGCCTCGTGTTCAGTTTGCCAAACCGGCTCGTAGATGTTGTCAGAGCCCGAGGAGGCAATACCAGTTATTAAAAATTAAATAACATGCAAAACATACTTATAAAATATGTTAATTGAGTTTTTTGACACTAAGCGAAATATGGCCATTTTTATTGATTTATCCTTTTTAAGTTAAAAATGTCACTATTGTATACTTCACTATAGTTTCATAGAAAGCTGATAAAATTAGTATAAAACGTTTTTTTATTTTATATCTCTAACATGCTTAGAAAAGTTTGGAAAAAAATCAAGTTTTCAAAGTGTATTTATTAGATAGTTTTGCAAGCCAGTGTAGTTTGATATATCAATTTGAACTCATATTTGTGATTTATTAGTAAGAGAAATAAAGACTATTTCGTTTTATTTTACTTATTTGTTTTATTATGTTCGAATGGCGCTCGCTGCAACATTCGTAAATCAAACAAAATTAATATTTTTTAAAGAACGAACCTAATGGGGAGCCATTACAAAAAAACATTTTATATTACGTACATACATAATAAAATTATTATTATTTTATTTTAATCATATAAACCTAGTTCCACGTCGCAGGGAGATGCATACGTCTCTGCACTAAGAATAAACTTGTATCTCAGTGCAAGGGGGTCCTCCCAGCGAGAAGAACTTGAAAATTTCTGTTAGAGTAGATTTAATCGCTCCTGCAGATAAGCCAGAGTAATGTTATAACAACGATGGCGTTCTTTTGTATCTGAGGCCAAGATTCACTTTGGGTCATTGCGCCATGACACCGGGAGTAAGTAAGTACCTAAGTAATGTTATAACAACTCGAGTGTTGAAATCATCACCATCGAGTGGTGAATCACATCTTCCTTTGTTTACCATCCTAGGTTTTATAGAAATCCGAGCCGGGCGCATAAAATACTAGTTTCGGTACCACTTCGACCACAGAGTAAATTAATATATAGTTGCAAAAAACTCTTCGCATATGGATAGAAATATTTGCAATTAGTACCTTCGACGTGTTTTCGACCTTTAACCACTACGTTAATTCCCTTTTAACCATCTGTAGAAACTTTGCACCGGAAATACCCTATTTGGCAAGGATGTTCCGAATTGTGAAGTATAATAATTAAGTATATAGAATTTTAAGTGCAGATGGAATGATTGATGCCAATGTGGGTTATCCAAGCTATATGAGGTGAGGATGAATAATGAGGCGGCGCGCGTCATTCAGCCGGTGAAAGATAAAAATGACTAAATTAAAATAAAAAATATTTAGATTCAAACGCCTCGTTCCGAAATAAAGTGAAATAAAATTAAATAATGTATTATGGCCCAAAGTAATGTTATATATTTAATATTAAAGATATATTATGTCTATGTATATTAATCAATCATCCTTGAATGGATGTATACCTTCCCTATAATGGGTCCCTCCAGGTTCTTTGGTTTCTAGTTATTGCGGCCATCTAAAAAAACATAGCACACATGAAAATATTGTTTGATCTAAGCGATAATAGCATAGCGATGGGAGCGTCCCCTGTCAAACGGACGAACTCTGGTTCAATTCCCAACAACGGCTTGAACAAACTTTCAGTATGACGTTAGGATACTTTCGGGTACCTGACTGGCAAGCTACCACCCTCAAGTTAAGAAAACTGTCACGAAAACACGTTATATACGTGTTTTTGTAAGTTGAAGCAGCAGTCCTTGAGAGCCAGTAAACATTCAACTTTAAGCGAATGTCAAAGGTGATAGATCTTTCGACCATATCGTCATTGAACATCTAGTGGTCAAACGCTAGATTCATAAGGTATAAAAACATTATTTCAATAAAATGTCAACAGTGGTATCAGCATAATTTAATGATGATAATAATGTCATGAATATTTATAGAGCAGTCAATAAGGTACATGATTCTCGTGGTAAAGTCATTATTATCGTGGCTTATAAGTCACTTGTATGTTTATACGATGCCTAGACTTAAAGCCAGTTTCATATTGGTGTTTATGGGAGTTATTCGGAAGATTCTAGATAGTATTTAATTGAGATATATATTATTGTATTTTTAATTTCTATTCACAATATTTACGGCGAGTATTCGAATATGAAGTGATGATAGCTCAGCGGTGGGAGAGCCAGCTGCCAAACTGAAGGATGCTGGTCCGATCCGCACCAATGGTTCGATCTTTAGGAGAAGCTATACGACCGTTATGAAATCCCCAGCACATTTGAGCAGAGTACCACTAGGTAGGCTTCTCAAGTGTGAAAACACACACATTGTGTATTTTGAAGGCAGCAATCCTTGAGTGCCCGTAAGCATTTCAAATCTAGCGTGATAGCATCTTAGACCACATCGTCACCCATTATCACTTGATACTATACTTGAGTGGTGACGATGTAGTCGAAATGCTTATATAAGAGATAGTGGATCTATACCGAAACCAAAATATAATATTTTAATATTCATTTATTGCGCTATCGTATGACAATAGTTATTTAAGTTTATTGATTTTATGTATCTAAGCATTCTTACGAATTCTTACGAATTCGATGACGGCACGCGCCTGACGCGAGGTGTCCTGATGCGAGTTTAACATTTTTTCGTGCACAGCGCCGCTAAAGAAATTTTCACTTCAAAAACTTAATTTCATAACTATAACAATCGACCTTTATTGCTTAGGCGCGAAAGGTTTTAAACATTTTCTTAAAGATATAGTGCTGCACTGATTTTTATGAAAGTTGTGACCAGCTTGAAAAGATATAAATATGTTTTATGACAAAAGAAGAAGTAAAGAATACGCTTACAAATGGGTTCATAAATGGCGGAGCTACAAACATAAATAAAGACAAATCAAAATGAGAAACTCCTCTCTTTATTGAGGTCAGTTAAAAAGATAACGATCTTCTTTTCATGTTCGGCAGCGTGGGGTTAATGTTGATGTAATACCAATAAATAGAGCTGATTATTATATTTAAGTGTTTGTCAGTTTTATCAAGAAGCACAAAACATGTTATTTTTACTATACCTACTTACGTAAGATAAACTCGTTCCACATTATGGAACAAAAGCGATAAAATAACTATGAAAGACGAATCGAGCTCAGGGATTTTCTAGTTTTACAACAATAACATGCATGACCCGACGTGTATTGTATCGGGCACAAAAGATGCATACAAAGTAAAAATCGCGGCCAATACGTTAAGTCTACAAAGTACGAGTTATAGATAGAGTGGCGGCCGGCGCGGCGCCGCCGCCCGCGCCGGCTGCAGCGTCGTCGTCATGTAGGCGACAGGCTTGTAAAAGCGGTCGAGGTCTTGCGCCCACTAATGCACGCCCCGCCTTCACACACCTCTCATATTGAGGTATAGGAACATTTATTTAAAAAAATCAACGAAGTCAAAGTATAAAAAATACACATTATAAAGGATGAGCTACAGATTGATTCAGACTTGATTATAATGAAATGGAACGATATAAGAAGCAACAGCTATTAAATTTTAAAATTATTATCAATATCGGTTCATATAAACAAAGGTTCTGAGATAACACACAAAAAAACAAATTTGTCATGTTTTTGACCGCCGTTAATGTAACGTTGATCAAAGACTACATTGATCAAACAGAAAAAAATATGTTCCATTATCCCCGAAAATGTACACTTAATTTCCTTCGCCGAACGTATTTGAGTGTCAAATTCATTTATGACTAAGAAAATAATATCTTAAACCAGAAACCTTTGGGTTAGAATTGTACTGTACTTATTTTACTATGACTTCATGTTAATAAATCAATCGGGGCTTGATCGCGAGAAAAACATTTAGTAATTTATTTATCTCGACGTTTCGACCAAATTGCATTGGTCGTGGTCACGAGAAGATACGTCGAGGTAAATAAATTACTAAATGTTTTTCTCGCGATCAAGCCCCGATTGATTTATTTCACAATGTGTTCGAATCGCGAAAGTCTAAAATTACTATGATCTCATAGCTACAAGCTGCAAAGAATTCGGACATTTAATGATTTTTCCAGCGAATTATCTAAATATAGAAATAATGTAGGCTATACTGCAAAGCTAGGCACTACGCAAACTGTTATACTTCGCTTCGTAGGTTATACAATTTTCATTGTATGTTGCTTGATTTACCATTTGCAGTTTTAAATATATTATTGCTATTTAATTACCGCGGCTGCAATCATAAAAGTGTGCTACTAAACTCCGTGCGTTTCGTTTTATCCATCATAGTTGTGAGTTTCATATTGAACTGCAGTTCCGTCATCGTTTGTCTTGGTGATATCACCAGCTTAGCTTTAACACTAGCGATCGTGCAGTTGCGGAGCCTGTTAGATGACATGCCTGTGTTTTATTACTTGCCTATGATGATATGTATGTTGTCATCAACAGTATACCTTATTGGAAATGTTAAAGGTTAACATATTAGGTCATAGCTTTTTTTAGTTAATGAATTTTATTTACATTACCAGTAATAACTATAAATCATTTACATGAAGTTTGGTCTACAACCGAAAAAAAATACAATGTGATTAAAAATGTAACGTTGCAGAGATCAATAAGTGTTTTAAAAATAATTACTCGATATGAAATAAAAAAATAGTTAAACGCTATGTCGTATTAGACATTCAAACTATGACTTATGCAGCGCGAATGTGACCATTCGACATATTAATCTCATAAATAAGTGTTGAATTTTTAATATTTTTTTTCGGTGTTTACCGTACCAGAAACATCTATAAAAAATCGTGCTTCTGAATTCCACTGGATTCGGCTGCGAGTAGTTATTGTTGGGAGTTTTATTTGTATGGTATTTTGAGATTTTATGTGTATGGTAGAATGTAGTGCTACTTACTTTTTTACAATATTATAAGCTTGCGTTTGTCTCACATGATGTTCCTGTCCCTAACTTTTAGCACTACCGGCGTTAAATTATTGCATCAATGCAGAGAAATGGACACCAGCAGCGATCATATTCCGTTATTCCACAGGAAACTCACACTAATAGAGGCAACACGTTTGCTATGCAATACACACCCAATGTTTAATGACCCAGTAGACCAGGTTTTTTATAATAAGTGTGTTACAGTTATATCATAAGGATGCGAATACAGTAGCTTCCGATATTAGGTATCTCGGCTCCGAAGTGAGTATTTGCAGGTCAAAAGTTTGCGGCAATTGCAAAGCAATCGTAGTTGGTTATTTTGTAATGGCTGCTTGTTATGCGGAAAGCCGGGGGACATTAAGGCCCGAGCATGCAGATCTGATGCGGTCGCTGGAACACTAACGAGCCCATTAATATGGTCATTGACATATGAATTGTGGTAATTTCTTTGTTTATGTACTCGTTTTAATGATGATGTATTTAATCGTTGATAATCTAACCAAGAATGTGTTTAGTCCATGGATATAATTAGTATTTTATTACAACACAAACTTTATTAGTTATATTGCTTTTTCCCTCATCGACTTTGCAATGGTAATAAATGTAAGCACTGGCTTATGCATCTAACAGAGAAAAATAATAATAAAAAAATCCCAGCATGGTGGTAGGGTACTTTCGAATACCCGCCTGGCTAGCTACCAGCCTCAAGTTTGAAAAACTGTCACCAAACTCATAGTGTGTTCAGGCAGCAGTCCTTGAGAGCCAGTGAGCATTCTAGGTCAGATCACGCTAGCGTGATAACATCTTCCATCACATCGTCACTAACCATCAAGTGAGATAGTGGTCAAACGCTAGATCTATACAGTATAAAAAAATACAAAAGTTATATATATATAACTCGTAACCAGAACCATTCGTTTATTTTGTATACGCTAACACACCATTCGTGAAGATTGCAATAAAATTCGACAATAAGCGGCATTTTTGACAGTTAACGCTCGCAACAAACGATAAAAATAGCATTTTGCAGCCGTTTTCGGTTCAAAAGTATCTCGAGATCAGCGCGTGTAGCACCAATAACATGCGTAAAACTTGTTCGTATCGTCGTCGTATAAGCAATTTAACAATGCACCCTATCTACTGATTCCCTAAAGTGTAATTGTATTAGATAAAGTGATAGTTTATATAGCGTTATGACTGCGCAACGAAAGGAATAGGAATTCGTGCACCCAGCACGGCATAGGCTATTGAATTGATGGTGTTGATTCTCTGTATGTAGTACATTACATATCGAGTATTGAGAACCGTGGGTAAAGATATACGGTAAATCTGCAGATCCGCGATAACATGTTGTGAATAAAACTTGCCATTTATATTTAGAACTCGATGTTTATAGTATCGACATACCTTGATTTAAGATTTTGGGATTCGGATTTTTATTTAACCATAGTTCTTATGTAGAAGTTTCACTAATAAAGTATATTGTAATAGAAACAACGGTAAAAACGTGATAAAAATAAAAAACTTAATTTTGTTGCTAACTGTACCACAACCTTGGTAAGAAAAAACCTTTTCTTATTTAATAGTTGGGAGCATCGATGCGCGAGACGCTGATGTCATACATGCAAAGCCTCACAATAGTACAGCGAAGCTAACGTTGTCGTGCCATCTTAGAAAATATTATACTTACGTCTAATGACGAGTCTTTTCCTTTTGCACGATTCTAAAATATGACTTCATGGTTTATTTTCTTAATAGGGCTAAGATAATGAACTCCATTATAAACATGTACATTTATACGCAAATTTCAGACAAACTCTAGCACTTTAATGTACTCATATTTGCTTTATGTGGGACCAAATTTGGGTACGGAATATTGAAGTAAATCCGCCCACTTAAGTGTATATTATGGTTCACTTAATTATAGTTTATAGTCTGTAACAGGAAGGCCTTATGCCGACAATTGAAACATTTATATGGACAGATTTTGATGCAGATATTTACTGGCGCAAGATGGAATAAGTTGTATCGTATGCCCGAGAGAACAATGTAAACCAGCGGGTGGCGGCGCGGGCGGCGCGGGGATGTGGCATGACAGGGCCGCAGCGCGGTGCGGCCGGCGCAGGCGTCCGGTCGGCCCTGTTTTTATTCCGGACCATCCTGCAACCAAAGAGAACATCGAATCCGGCAGAGGGATACTGAATCTCAATTAAGAAAGTCTGACTTTTAATCGCCCTTCAACCTGTTTGATCATAACGTAACAACTCGATTCACACGTTCACTTGAATTACACCACAATAAAAATATTTAAAAAATTGATATAAAATACCTAGCATAATTACGTATGACTTAATATCACTCACTATTCTTGGGCATGTTTTAATGATGCCGGGACGTGATCTCATCTTGGATGATCTTGAAACAGGATATAATGTGTCTAGTAATTGGAATATTCTTTGTTAATTAAAGTGGGTATATTACGTACTCATTCTGTGTTCAATTTTAATAAGCTTCGACAGGTTAATTAGTTGTGTCAGTTTAATGTGCTCGTATTATGTTTATTGCCTTGGATTCGGTTTACAAAAACGACTGAAAAACAAGCACGAACATTAAGTTCATTTACGCTCCTCACAGAGTTTAATTTTGCCAAGTAGGTACTTACATATATAATATTCAAACATATTGTAGGGTAGAGTATGAAACGCCTATAATTTATGTAGATTTTTTTTTAAGGATAGCCAATACTTATGGACAACAAAAGTTATGAATGTTAAAATGGGTAACATTATATTAGTCATCACTTTTTTATACTGTATAAGATCTAGAGTTTCACCGCTATCTCACTTGATGCTCAACGGCGATGTGGTCGAAGATGTTATCAAAATAGATAATATAGAATACAGAATTATCACTATCGTTTGGTGTGAATAAGAAAATTATATAGTAAAGTTACACGAGCGCGGATTAATTTAGGTGTTATATGACATCGCTAATTTATGCAATGTATATATTTTGTGCGTGTTCACTGCCGTACATCAATTGCCGTACAATAAAAAAGAGATGGACACGGATAACGTGCGATAAAAAATATTTATAAACAATAAATAAATAAAAACAGAGACAAACATATTATTTTTCCCTATTTCAAGTCTATTAAAGTTCGTATTATAGTACAATAAGATTGATTTATTTGCTAAGAAATGATCGTTACCTTTAGAGTACCTATCTTAGTCAGTTATATAGTGTATCATCAATTGTTGATGCAAATAACCTTGTGGGATTTAATCTTGAAGAGATCTAGATCGAACCCCTCGCCTGTGCCAGCGTAGTCCCTACAGCTAGACTAATTATGAGCAGATTGCACAGGTCATTGATCCCAGCTTCGAGTCTCGGCTTATGCATTATGCAGACGAGCCCTGCCGCGTAAGTACCTACATATATTGCCTGTGGATATTTCTACACCTTTGTTTTATTAAATGCTTACATGTAAAAATACATCTCAATAAAATATTAACTGCTTCATGAGTTGTTATGCTATAAGCGTGTGTATATTTTACAAAGTGCCCTACCCTCAATATACCTCGTCCTAGAGCCTCAGTGTATAGAACAGGCATTGAAGTGTTTATTTATTAGAGTTTAGGGCCACTGGTTGTCAAGATCTTATAGTTTTATCTATACTTATTAATGTATACAGCCAAAGTTTGTAAGCTTGTGAGGTTGTAGGGGGTAATCTCTAGATCTACTGAACCGATTTAAAACATTCTTTTACCAGTAAAAAGTCATGTTATTTATGCATATCATAGGCTTCACCATCATCATCATTACGCGGGTGAAATCGCGGGGCGCAGCTAGTCATGAATAATGTATGATATTTTTGTCTAACCGTTATAGTATATTAGCAAACATAAATACAAAGATATATTTTATAGATTTATGTTATGTTTAGTCAATGCATACTAAAGTTTGATGACATTCCTTTATGAAGACGCTGTTGTGGTCGGGGGCTGAGGACCAGTTACCATGCTGCTGTTATAACAAGAACATTTTACGAAGACTTTTCAACAAATTCCCTATAACACTATAACCGGGTCCTTAAACTGAATAGAGGTTTATACATCTATTCTCTTCAGCTATTAATTATAATATTTAATATACGTACACAAAGCGCGTTAAAAAAAGCGATAAGTTTATAAAAAAGCGGTTCGTTACACTCACATACATAAAATGAACAACTTATTTCAAAACTTGTCACCAACCTTTTTTATAATTTCATAAATGCCACGAATCCAGAAAGGTGATACTAAAATCATGATAAATATAAGAGGAAAGAATTAGGCACGCATCCGTAAAAGACATATTAATTATAAGTTATGAGGGGTTACATAATAGCGTACCACATACCGATTAAATGAGCCTCCAGCTTTGTGTACATCCTGTCATCATATTTTAATCACATATCTGTTAATTCTAAAGGATTTGACAAATTCTATGGAGGCATAGATAAAACAGTATTAAACAGCGGTTAAAAATTCCATCGGGTATTAATATAGGCCGCGCAACCGTTTGAATGGCCTCAGTTCAACATCTAACTAGACTCCTATATGTAATATATTCAATTTAGTTTTGTTTGTTTTATTTTATGTAACTAATGAGTCATTACAGACGTCATTCTGTGACATCCTTGACCGTCTGTTGATATCGCAAATATATTATTCACATATAGGTAAAGGTTGCAATAATCGTCGTTTCATAATCAACTATTCATAAGTTGGCGAGATTAGTTATGACTATAATAATGCTTAATAATAAAACAATCTTCACCATTTATTGTATAAAATAAAAACGATTCAATGCATTTGTAAAATGGAAGTAGTTAAGCTAGCTTAAATTGCATACTTACAAGTATGCAATTTAAGCTAGCAAAAGGTAAGGCACATATTATAAAGAATTTCTTGAGATTAGTGGAATGTGCTGGCTGGCGGGTCGGAGTGTAAATAAGACTCACGTTTGTTTTCTTCTATTTAGTTCTAAACTGTTCTGTCAAATTACGGCAGACCTACAGCTAAATAGCTGCTTAAAGTTTACAGATAAAATACTAGTGTAAGTTATTTGGATTAGTAGGCTACCATACAGTGTTTGAGACGTACTGACGTCACGTTCAGACCAGCTACGTGTCTGGTTAAGTAGGTGTGTTACCGGTTCGTCCAAAGATGCATTGCGTAAGCGGTGATTTCGACAGCGCGGCTGGCGAGGTGGATATGGCACGGGGCCGTTCTTTCGTAGCCCACACCTACACTGTATTATTTGAACAACAAAGGTTCACTTGCTAAATGGTTAAACAAACGGACCGCAATCTTTAAATAATAGATATCTCACGATATCAGTCGTCACTATCGTATTATTCGGAGAAAATAATATTTTGAGCCCAAACATATAAATAATATCATTGTTTGAGCCTGTCTCCTTGATGAACGATGTCAGATTGGATTTCCAGTAAAATCATCATCATCATCCTTATCCATTGGATGTCTATTGCTAAACAAGGGCTAAAACTACTCCGGGTGATGATTAATTCAAAGATTCAGAGAGTTGTCATCCTTACATGCAGAAAAAACTAGCGGAAAGTTCAAACTTTCAGCGTCCATCTACCTTGTCGGACTACCTACGATGCATTTGTCAGTCTACTCAAAAGCTAACGAGCCTCATCAGCCTTACTGGTTTAAGTAATTTGTGCTCTGTGAGGAGACTGTTGGCTCTTCTATAGATTTCTTAATATCGAATTCTATAGAGATGAGAGCTTTTGTACATTAAGTTAACATTTTTTTAGGAAATCTTATAATTTTGAAATCAACTACCCTTTTAAATGTTACCATTTTATATATCTTGCAGGTTACACTCACTTTGTACATAGTATTTTTCGTCCTCCTCAATCGTTCCCTCATTAATGGGGATCGTGACTTTTCCCATCGGATTTCACTGCGTACCTCCACTTGTTCCTATCTTTTGCTTCGTGGAGTGCTATTAGCATTTCTAGCTGTTGCTTCACCTGGTAAGACGAACGTTTTGGGCTTCGCCCTCTAGGCCTTTTGCCCCCAACTTGGCCTGTTATAATTAACTTTTCCAGGTTGTTAGCGTCTCGACGAGCTACATGGTCGAAATATCGGAGTATCCTTTGAAAACACATGGTAGATAGGCAGTTATTATTGTGGATTTTAAGCTCTTTAAGGATGGATAAATTAGTTCGGAATGCAGTTCATGGTATTATTAACATTCAACGCCAGCACCACATTTCGAAAGCGTCAATTCTCTGCCTATCAGAGGTTTTCATAGTCCATGCTTCCGAGCCATAGAAAATACATAGTATTTTTACATATATATTGTATTAGTATTTATAATTGTACAATTTCATTGTATATTATTTTGTAGTTTCGAGCACCTTCAATGTTGCTATTCTTTGCAGAAAAATCTAAATGGGTACGTGCAAACCTTTCATTAAATATACCGGCGTTTTTATCATAAATGAGATCTGTGGTTATTAATACTCGTAACCTGTAGAATAGTGAGAATATGTTTAAAATAACCAGCGTGTCCAATGCGTGGACATTCGCCGCAGATATAAATTTATCGAATAAGCACATAATGTGTCTTCAGAATTATGTGTACATAATACAAAACTATTTTATTGCTTTATTTCATAGATTCTTAACCTATGTTAAAGTTTCTTGTCGTTGAAATGAATATATTGACAAAATATACAAAACAATATTACATTTTTATAAGTCAGTATTTTTGTCAGTCGACTCTCGAAAACTAAGAAAGATTTCAGATAAAGAATAGGTACTCATATACATGTCTTGCCGATAGTCGAACCTATTTTTGTTGGATAGACGATTTAGTTAGTTCCGTGTAAATAAGGCACTTAGCTTAGTTTTTTAAATTGTATTTAGCAATATTTCATTTGCAGAACCTTTGACAAGCGCGATGTTATTGTGTTTTGCGATTGTTTCATCCTGACCTATTTCTTTTCATCCCAAACATCGTCCATTAGTAATTAAATGAAAATGAGTTGAATCCTACCTAGGGTAGCCTTTTGTGAAGATAGCGTCAGGATGGAGGCAGTGCAAATTGATGGAACTGTGTAGATATCTCGCTTATAAACCTGTCAATGAGTTGATGATAGTACGCTTTTAGGCAGCACTGTTAGTAACAGTGTTGATTATCGGTCTAGTACAACATTTATATAGAACATGAAAATGTATTAATCAAGGGTATAAAATATCTGTGTTCCAAATTTCATAAAAATCCGTTCAATACTTTTTGCATGAAAGAGTCACAAACTTACATCTATCCAAACTCACAAACTTTCGCATGTATAATATTAGTAGGATATAGCCCATAGCAAAATCAAATGTATAAAAGTAAGTACTTTATTTTTTTATTTAGTCATACGAACATTACTTTGCATCACTGCAAGAGATGAGATCATTCTTCATTCGAAGGTTTCATCATATAATAAAATAATTAAAATCTACAAATTAGTTATTGATAGTTGATTAGCTACACGTAATTAACAACTCGGTTTAATTGAACTGCAACAAGCAACAATACTAAGGTTCAATTTGCGCCAGCACTTAATGACGTGCCTATCAACAAATGATTTGTACAAGGTTTTTCGGGTCAGGGTAGCTGTGACAAGACAATGAAACTTGCCAAAAAAGTTATGTACATACTTATTTTAAACAATGAAGGTTTTTCTGACAAAAATGATAATTGTAAGCTAAAATGAAGACAAGAAGATATAATGTTCCGGTTTTTATACGAATTGGACCAGAAGTAAGGAGAGATCCGTAGACAAATGAAAGTTAGCGTTTAAGCAAATTAAGATAGTTGACAGAGTTACATACCACGCTAAACAAATATTAGCTTATGGGGCAGGAAGGGGTCCTGGTAGAACTGCGTGGTTGGCCACGCGACCTGCCAGCCTAAAAAGATTGCAGAAAGATGCTGGTTAGTAGCAGCGTGATTTACCTTGGAACTCCAACCTTTATATACGCTTATGCATCGCGTATCTATTTAACTTAAAAACTTGAATATGCTACTTATTTTACGACAGTAAAACTTGGATATAAAAACAATACTTATAAAAGACATTCCTCACTCTAATCTTCTTAAAACTGCTGCTACTCGTATTTCAAGCGAGTAAACCCGCCGGAAAAAGATAGAAATACATGAAAAATGTTGTTTAAAAATTCACTCTGTCCGTTCTCAAGAAATATTACACCTACGTGTGTCGATGGACACGAATGTCAAATTAATAGTATTAGACGTGTAAAAGTGTATAATTTAATATATATCTTATATGCGAAAATCTACCAATACGTAGCGTTAAAAAGTACAAATAAAAGGTTTGAAATGATCTACGATCAATTTCATTTTCTTTGGCGCATTATATCAGACGGTGTGTTGCAAGAGTTTTATGAATAGGTTGTAAATTACACTTATCCCCTCTATTGAATTACCCTTAATAATAGTGGTGCGTATAGCGTAAGCGAAATCTTGCTACATCAAAGAGGAAAAATACAGTTGCATTGGTAAACGTTTTCTATACTCTAGTAAGGATTAATAATGTCATCGCTGTAATCATTCCGAGAAGGCCGAAGGCGAGCTTCGAGAGGCGCGGCTTGCGGCCTGCGTAATGCGTCATGCTATTGACGACAGTTCCGCAGCCTGGCCGTTGCGGTTACACTTGTTCTATGGAATGTATGATGTATGCAATTCCATAGAATCTATGATGTATGTAATAGAAAATACGTCAAATGCTGATGGCGCTCCGTTCCGAGCTACGCGACATTGCGTTAATGTCAATGATATGGATGCTTAGATCACAGCGACGGCGACGTCCATACACTGCCATATAGCTCGATCATTAGAAAGAAAGAAGAAGAAAGAAAATTGTCCGTATTGCACCGCACTTTCTCAAGGCGTAATGGGTCTTAAAACGATTGGCTGTATAATAAAAAAAATAAAAGTCAATGCTGAAAATTAGCTAAATAAAATGTTTCCATGTGTATCTCCAGAACCTGCTTCATAACCAGTAATGAGTATATAATAAGTATCCTGAGCTGGGCTGATTTGAGATTTGTGAAATGACGATTATTGTTACAGTAACTATACAAAATTCTAACGTAACATAAATATATGTTTCGCCTACGAATAATTTCAGTTTTTTAATCCTAAAAAAATATTTTTTTTCTTTTACATTTTGCTGTGTAGGCGTTGTCATCAACGTATGACGGATGACACAGGCCGCACAAATAACGATTTCCGATTTAAAGCTCGTCACGTCATCTCATTTGTATTATAATTGTATTAAAATTATATATTTCTGAAAAAAAATTAATTGTTCGGTAAAAAAATGACAGATTTTCGATACGTATATCCCATCATAGATAAGCGCAAAACCTTGCAATCAAACGCTTTGTAAGCGTTTGATTGCAAGGTTTTGAGCTACGAGATAGATAATCGCCCTGGAGATTTATATGGCGGCCTCATCTGACAGTGAAATGAGATTGAATTTAACAATACTATACAAAGACTATTCTTTCAGAAAATTTCGCATGTATTTATGCGTCTGGCTGCCTTTTTAACGACAAGGTTCTTTCTTTTGAAATTAAAACAAAATGAATTAACCGAAGACCAAAAGATATTACGAATTTTATGGCTGATCAAGATATTGCAAAGAAACTTGCAAATATCGCAGGTCGACTACCTAATGAATTTGGCTCTCGGTTATACACCAGTCGAATAATAAGCAAAACCAGTCGAAGCAGTGACATCATCTTCCTGTGCTCCAAGCAAGAGGCCGCGTCCTTTATATTGATTTTTCAATATTGCGATAGCATGTTTTAAACAATAAGTTTATTGACAAAAGATTCATCATTCACCATAGGTGTCATTAAAACTAATTAAGCATAGTTTTTTGATTTATATGGATATTTTTGCAGAAAAGTAAACACATACGTAGCTTTGGTTTTTTATCTATAAATAGCCAAGGGATTGTGAACTTTTGCTGTCAATCTCGGAGTCGCTAGTCAGATTCCCACTCCCGTTTCGAGTTTTCGATGTAGATAACATCGTAATCGAATCTCCAGGATGGTGGTAGGATACTTTCAAGTAGCTATCAGCACAGCTACCACCATCGAGTTAAGAAAACTATCGCCAAACACACAGTGTGTTCAGGCGAGCACTCCAAACCGACGCTCTCGTATGAAAGGTCTGATGAGCGTGAATGAAGCGAAATAAGTGTGTCAGGATCGTGGCATTTGGATGGCTGTGATGTCTGCCTGCCTCTACGGGAAAGCCGTGAATAAATGCATGAATGTCACTATTCAGTCTGTTTTAAGAGACGTATATCCACAGTGTAAGATATTTTGCCTAATTGTATTACCACAACAATAAACGCTGTGGTTCAGTCCTTGAGAGACAGTGAAGCTAGATCAAGCGTGATTCCACCTTCGACCGCACCATTACTGACTATCAAGTGGTCAAACGCTAGACTTATAAATCAGAGAGAAAAAGAGATAGAAAATCCAGAAATTTGCATTTACTTCAAAGTATTACGTATACATATATAAAGAAGTCTGTCGTTGCAACAACTGCAGCGGTCCGTGTCGGATCGGGCGGAGAGCCTATTGTTTTATTTTTACAAAGATTTAGCTACGACAATGAGTGATGCGGACAGAGTGCATAGCGTAGTCTTTTCTGTAGCTTGCAGTTTTCAAGCATTTATAACTTCCTTTGCAATATTTTTGCGGCATAATTTTGGCTATTTTAATAGATTTAGCACCCTCGTAACTGCTGGCGGGATAATGCAGTGGGTTGTCATTTCGTGTGTTACGTTGCTGATAGAGATTAAAAAACCTATTGTTATATTATTACTAGCCAGGCGAGTAGTGTAGAGTGCGTTACCAACATACGAATAAATTATGTGATTTCGCGTAAAATAATATAGAACTTTACCTTACCAACAACTAGAAATGAAAAAAAAAACAATAATCAAAATCACGTATTAAATGCATGGACGTAAATATTATAACGTTCATGATTAAATGTCACTTATGAACAATGACGTTTAATATGTACGAGATGTCAATGTGGCACTTCTGATCGTCAAGTATGCAGAATCTCACACAGTGTTCCAAAATAAATAGAGTCACACCGAGGAGAACGGGCCAGGAACTCGTAGCCATTCTTTTCAAATAGGTTTGACAATGATTGTGTTCATTACAGTCAACGAACGTAAGAGAGAACCTATGTGAGAGTTCGCCCTGGGAAGTACCTATACTGCCACCTTATCTGTTTATACCACAGGATTGTTCGCATAACTGTTCCGGTTTGAAGTGTATGGTTTCCGAAAAAAATGCAGGCACATGAAACTTACCAACTTTATATCTCAGCATGATAGGCGCAGTGCAGGCTCAACGAACTCAATATACATACAGTACATATTCACTTTAAGTAGTTCACTTTAAGTAGAGCGACTCCGTTGAGGAGGAGCATTCCAAGAATTTATGTCTTCGCCTTTACAAATTGAAGTAGTTTCTGTAACAGCAGCGAGCTTCGCTGAATTTATATAATACCCATATGCTAGGATATTTATGATGGCATTTTAAACATGAACACTTTTATGCGGAGGGTTGTTAAGATTTGATTGCCTTACCATGTCATGTTGTAGTACAACTTAAAAAATAAAAAAGTAGTTTATTCGCAGAATCGCGAAGGCAACACGTTTTATTGATATGCGAAGAATCATAAACCGGTCTCACTTTTATCGTGTGGGTAATTATTATTTTCTATTGTACACCTATGGGTCAAGTCAAGATAGGAATACACATTTGTCTTGCACACCTCCGCTTTTAAGAAAAGTTTTGCGTCTATCGATACGCGTGAATATTGCTTAATATTAACTTCATATCTGACAAAGATTAAATCCTGATTTTTTTTACTTTCTAAGCAATGTACACGTCACCTATTAATTGTACCCCGGTAAATAGTGCGCTGAATTTTAAAATTTATATTTTATATAAAATATGATATAATAAAGGATATTTTTTTTCTTTTTAAAAAGGGAAATCGTAATTGTATTTTTTATGTTTAGTTTTCCTACTTCAATTTTAAAGGTGAAAAGTTGTAATTGGCCCAGTCAAACCTAAGTTGTATGTACATAGATTTAATTATTAGGCTGTAAGTTTTACAATGAAAATAAAATAAAATAATAAAATGTCAGTTATTTTATATTTTATGTAATTAACACAAATCAATCTTAACAGAAAAAAGTTAAATGTCACAGCAATTATAAATGAGAAAGCTATGCTAAGTGACTTCTTTAAATTAATTGTGAGCTTATTCATTATAATATTATAACGGTTTGAGTGTTTGTGGATCCGGTCAGCTGTGGCCTCCACGTCACATAAGAGCTAGTCCATCCGCGGGCTGTCACGGTCCGTGGATCAACAAGATGGCGGAGGTTTGTCGGGAATCCAGCCGGGACGAGGTGAGGGACAGGTCCGGCCGGGGCGGCGGCGCTTTACCCTGGTAGCATCGCCTGGCCTGGCCCTGAGTCCAATACATGGTCTATTTTTAGCGCTGTGTCACCGTTTGCTCGCGTTCGAGCGCCTCGCTCTTGCATGCGATACGAATAAATGGCGGTGGTTGCAAAAGAAGCATTATTAATTTATAAAATCTTTACTGTAATTTCCACCATCGTAAAAGCGGACATTGCTCGAATAATGGCGTTTACGATTCCAGGGATCTTTTATTACCTACTCGTTATTCCTAAGAACTTAAAGAAATAAACTAAACAAGCACCTGTGCTTAGTTTAGCATGTATCTACCGCAAATAAATTGACTTGGAACTATTAATTCGGCAAGTCACAAAAATGTTATTATAAGAAAGTACATACCTACAAAAGGTAATGTAGTTTTTGTATGTATATTTTTTCTTTTAATATTTACTACCGACCCGTTGAGGCTTCGCACTGTTACATTTTTGATTTTTTAGTAGAATTCCTATTTTGTTCTAGTGATAAATAAACATAGCCTATGTTACAAAACATAAATCTTTTCTCTTTAATATTAGTACACATAGGTAGATTACACTCACACCCTGACTTGGATTCCCTGTGTCGCGGGAGGCCTAGACACATACAAACATAGCACACAAATATCCAAAATCTTATCTTAAAACTCAGAAAGTACTAGACCGATTTCGCAAATTCTTTCACCGTTAGAATACTACATTATCCTTGAGTAACATAGACTATATTTATAAATAAAAACATAGGGATCCCTACTAAAACTTCAATAATGTAGCCGTATGAAGCCAGGACAGGCTGCTAGTATAATATATAAGTTTACGTACAAATTTCTATATATACGTTACTAATTCTGCATATACGTTTCCTAAATAATATATAGTCTAATTGTGTCAATCAATGCATTGTTCAGTATAGGAGAGTAACCTTTAAGTTTAACAGAAAGAAATAATAGTTTAGTATCATAACAATAAAAAAAGAAGTCAGTTGATACCACAAAGCGTAGCGGTTGAAGCCATCAGGCGGCATAAGAAGTGTCATTTTTTTATTCGTGACACGTATTACGGTCTATGTAACAGTAAGTAACGCGTCATGATGTCATCGGCATGTGGTGTGCCAGGTTGGCGTACTGATGCCCTTTTTGAGACAACGTCACAGATTAAGAAAAGTAATGCTAACGTTGCTAACGTTATGTAAGAAGTCGGTTCGTTCGAGTTTTCGTAGTAGGCGTCCCAGAATTTTAAACTTAGTCTCATTACGCTTAGGTATACCTATGATTGGTTCATACAACTGTTATGTTACTTATTGCTATGTATAAATAAAATATATTACCTGTATACGCTCGCGTTACTCTTTGGTTTTTGTCTAGGTCTTATTTTAAAGTCCCTTATCAGATTAAACTATGTATTTCAATATGTGTTATTACGAGTATAAAAAAAATAAAGAAAAAGATTTATTTGCGTGAGGCGATTGACACGCTGAGTTAAATGATTATACATTTATACATACGTAAATACGTCTAACGATTCGATATTATTCTGTACGTTTTTATACCGTATTAAATAAAATCTATCGTTTGTATGAAGCGCCTGCGGTTTCATCCGCATGGACTATGGTTTTCCGTAATCTCCGTTACGCCACGGGAGCCGAAAATATATGTGCTATTCCAGCTGAACCATATCCTTTCAGCTTAACCTTTGCATTATTATAGCAGTTAGATAAGAAATAATATATATAAATACAAATGCGCTAAAATAGTTAAATTAATATGACCGAAATATTGTACATAGGTATGTATGTATATGTAGGTCTCTGGATCTCTGTTCTAAAATATCCACATAAGATATTTGTATCGTGAACATAAAGTAAGCATTCTAGATCTAGCGTGATAACCTCTTCGACCACATCGTCACTGACCATCGAGTGAGACAGTTGTCAAACGCAAACTTATAATCTAATATATATAAATCTCGTGTCACAATGTTTGTCCTCAATGGACTCCTAAACCACTTAACCGATTATAACAAAATTCGCACACCATGTGCAGTTCGATCCAACTTGAGAGATAGGATAGTTTAAATTATTATTTGACAGTCACAATTATCTGTTAACTCCAAATGATTCTAACAGATGTCGATACCTTTCGACTGGGTTGAGTAAGTAATCGATAGATGGCGCCACATGGCCACAGCAACGCGTGGCCGGGTCAGCTAGTAAGTAATAAAAAGAAAAAAGCGATCATGACTGTGATTACTGCATATGATTAACAATAGTCATTTACGTATAAAATATTTTGAACGTTTGTATAAGAATATGTCACAATTCTGCTGATATATAAAATAAAACTAGCACAAAAAAGATTCAATCATCTGGTGCACCGTTCGTGAATGAACGTTTACTGATTGAGTCACAAAAACTGCGCAATGACACAGTTAAGTAACAGTGAGTTAGCCGTACGCTTACAAATATGACAAGTTGTTTGTCAAGGAGGTTTCCAATAGTGGGATTCAGTTTCCTCCCACACGGACGCAAAAATTGTAGTTTAAAGATAGGGTGTATTCACATGCTCTACGTAATGCTGAAATCGTGAATCATCAGTGTTCCTTTTATATTATATAATCAAAAGTGTGTCCCATCGTATGTCAACATTCCATATAAGGGACCATCCATAAATTACGTCACTTTTAGGGGGTGGGAGGGGGTCAGCGAAGTGTGACAAAGGGTGGGGGGAGTCTTAAGCTCTGTGACGTCACACGTCAAATTATTCCGCACTTAGCGCACGTCGATAAGCGCTAATATAAAATTAAAAGTGAAAAATTCAAATTTACAATTTATGTGACTCAGAAAACATGGAGAATCTTAAATTTAACAAAATTACTTCTACTAATATTTATCAAAAGTAGATCCGAAAATATCAAAATATTTATCTAATTATTGCGAGATAATGAATTGCTCAGTGTGTGACGTCCCACCCGGGGTCACAAATGTGACTACCTATGACAAGGAAGGAGATGGGGTCAAAAAATCATGAAAATCGTGAGACGTATTTAGTGAATAGCCCCTAATATTGCGAAGTGGTTGGCTACTATAGCCACCTACCACAGAATGTTATAATTTGAGTTATTTTATTGTACTTTTCTTATTCTTTTAATGAATACAATGTATGATTTATATGATGTATAATTTACCCACATAAGCATTATCTTTGCGCAAATAGAGCAAAGATAATGCTTATGTAGGTAAATTAGGTAACTGTTATGCCAGGAAGAGGAAGGTTCAATAAATAATTCAAATAAATAAATTGAGTAATGTAATAAGGTAGAGTACGTTATTATACAAATTATAACATTTGAAACCGCGGGGCGCAATTACTCTTATATAAAGAACAGCATTTGTACCTAAGATTATTACATGCTTTCTATCCATAAGCTCCTACGGGATCCAAAATATAATGATAAGTTTAATTTATATATGTTTTACAAGTATAAATTACAGAATTGATTCATGTTTAATAAAATAATTAATTAATTTTTTACGAAGATCTTGTTAAATACATAAATATATATATATTTTTTTTATTGGGAATAGGCAGGCGTTTGACCACTATCTCACCTGATGTTAAGTGATGATGCGGTCTACGATGGAGCACGCCTGCCTAGAAGATACCTATTCACTCGCGACTTGAAGATACCCAGGTCGTATTTTGTAATTATAAAACAATTCTCACTTCTTTCAACGGAATGTTCAATGTGTACTGGGGCTGCTCATTGAAATTCCTAAAATGCTTTGTACATATATGTGTGTATACCTTAGTATATGTTCAGTTGGTGGTTTTATATTCAATTTTGGTTTTGGTTAGGTTTTATATAAATGTATAATTATAACTTATCATAAAATTTCTACGAAATAGGTACTAAAGTATTGCTGACCTGAATGTAAATACACAATCCTCTTAAACGGCGATATCAGTTTCAAACTCCGGAATCAAGGCCGGATTTCTATTAGCAAAGACTGTTTTTTATTATTATCCAATATAAGTGTTGCTTTGGGCTTTAATATACAGAAATATATCATTTTGAGTTATTGAACATGAAGTTGACATGCAAGTGCACGCACGAAAGAAAGTGGGAATCACTAGCTTAAACAGTAAATATTCTTAATATATCCATTAAATTTGTAATATATATTAACATATAGTATAAAAATACAAACACACATATAATAATATGTCAATGCAATATCAATGTCTAATTCATGTTGTGTTCACAGCATGCAATAATTACAAGCAGGCTCAGTGTGTGGACCAGTTTCATAAGCATAATAACAAATGACAACAAAAATAAAATAACATGAACGATATGTTTTAATTGTAATTGGTTAAGCTTAAAGTGATGTTTAGTACATAAGCCTAGTGTCATTTTAGACAAACAAAGTAATATGTTTTGTATAAACTAAAAAAAATCATTATTTTAAATGTTTATACACTTTGGGTAAACTATCAATGTAATATAAGTATTTATTTTTAACCTCGTGTATGATTACATTCAGTTCCCAAACATTCAGAAATTTATAAAACTATGCAGTTTTTTCTCATGCAAATCTAGTAATAATATTGTTGTTTTAGTTCCAAGGTGTTTTAGTGCGAAAGCGGTGTAGGTCTAAAGCATTTTAGACCTAAAGCGTATTAGTCATAAAACGTTTTAGTCCTAAAGCGTTTCAGTCCTGAGGCGTTTTAGTCCTAGAGCGTTGTAGCCCGATGGCGATGTAGGCGTATACATTTTAGTCAAAAGGCGACTTAAAACGTTTCAGGCATACAGAGAACAAATGGTACTATCTCTTTAAAAGTGACTATGGACCTGCGGCCATACCGGGAAATTGAACCATTATGAAATGTCACTTGTCTCCAATCTCATTGAACGAAGTTCATCTCTATTTTGATCTAATCTGTATCTCTATTTTATAATGATTAACATTGGTAGGTGAAACACGAACACCAATGAGAATAGAGATGAACTTTATTCTATGGATGAACGCGTCAATGAAAATGGAGACGAAGTGACATTCTATAATAGGTAAAATTCCTTGGTAATGTAAGGTCTGTCCAATATCAGCAGGCTCTAATTGACTTCAACAACGGTGTCTGTATACATGCTGCTTTACTAAGCGGCTAGTGAGCGGTGTTAGGTGGCAACCGCTATGCACCCACGCGGGAGCCGCGCGCCGGGCGCCGTCACCACCACCGAGGACTCTGCCCACGGCCCTGCCAACGTTACGTAATTAGTATGGCATTTCAAAACACCCTGCAACAGGTTAACGATATTGTGGTAAAAAAACTAGTAGCAATTAGCAAAAATATCGCTTAATTAAAGATATTATTCTTACTGACACCACCAAAACGTTTGATTTTGTATTTTCTAATGATGACCAAACAAATAAGACAGTAGGTACTGCCAAACTGTCAAAAATAAAGTTAAATGTGGGAATATGTGTTAAGGTCGGGATATCAGCAAGGACATGTTTCTCGAGGCCTAAATTTCATTTTGACTTCCAAATAAGTTTTTCTTCAAGAGCTCATGTGTGGTAGACATGCCTTTAAATATCCGTGACAGTCACGGACAGCAAGAGTAGGAAACTTGAAAATCAAATATATTATGCTTCTGCATTTCTCTCGCCATTCTTCGAGTGTCTATACTTGATGACTATGAATCATAAGAAAAATATAAATATACTTATAACACTTATATCCTTAAGCAAAAACTTGAAGGCCGATTTAGTTGAAACTGGGTAATTACGCGACCGAGTGGAGTTAAAATGAATGAAAAGTGACATCATCTAAAAAAAACATAGGTACGTAATGGTTGACATAAGATAAATAAAAGATAAATTACAGTACAAATAAAAAACTGACAATGAAATCAGCGAAATGCAAGTATTGCATAATACGAAGTAGTATATAATTGAATGTGTTAGTTGTAGTTAGTTTTTAACATACTTCAAAAAAAGGAGGAGGCTCTCAATTTGAAACGTATGTTTTTATAATACTTAATATGTTATTTAAACTAGTAGATAGGTAGTAGCTTAAGAGCATGCAAACTTTATCCCAATAATATTATAAAGGCTTTGTGTATATGTGTATATTTGTTACTTTTTCACGCTCAAACGGCTACACCGATTTCGATGAAATTTGCTATGGAGATAGCTTATACTCTATATTAACACATAGACTTATTTTAATCATCACCGTTTTTCATCACGCAGGTAACCCCGCGGGGCACAGCTAGTATTCTATAAGTATGTCATCAATTATGATACGCTCAGAATGACAATCACATTCCTTAAACTACATAATGTGATTGCATGTCTGAAGTTTTCCCGTTCAAGCATGACCGCATATTGATATTTCTTCAGTATTCATTTGTTTTTCAAACGTTTTTCATGTGTTTAACTCTCTAATATGTATTAACAAAAATGTCAAGAGCATTGTTCGCACAATGAATTTGGTTAACTTTTTGCATTAACTTGATGGGCAGTGATGAGGCTATCGAAAGTGCAATCACGCCTGTGCCTAGGCCTAGCATGACCGGCACTCAAGAGCTTCTTTTTTTATTATAAGCTTACGTTTGACCACTGCCTCACCTGATGTTAAGTGACGACGCGGTCTAAGGTGTTGCACGTAAACTTAGAAGGAGCCTATTCACTCGCGACAGACTCCGGGGTTTTACCATTCGGGGAACACAGACTCCGGCAGTGAGTTCCAGTCCATGACAGTACGCATTATAAACGTGGAAGCAAAACGCTTCATGCGTAACGGTGGTATATCTACCATGCTCGTGATTAAAATCTGTCAATGAAAATGTGACACATTATCAAACTTGAGAGTAGTTAGCCCTTCAGACACTAGCAGTCACTATCACTACGGTAGGGTATACATATTTTGAGTTTTAAAGATTACAAACTGTAAACGAGAAAACTTTAAAAAAAAAATATTATAAGTTTGCGTTTGACAACTGTCTCACCTGATGTTAAGTGATGACGTTGTCTAGGATTTAGCACAAACCTAGAAGGTAATAATAATAATCAATCATCCAAGACGCTGAAGACCGAAACGAGTGGAGACGCATTGCAAGGGCTGCATTATCTAAAGAAAAATGAGGAGGAGGAGGAGGAAGGGAATAATGTTGGCATAAGCTCAGATAAATAAACCAGCCGTATACTCAAAGGGAGTAAGAGTAATGTAGTATAATATAATACCAGAATAACCGCGCGGTTTTATTCGCATGCTCAACCACACAGCCAAAGATAACTAACTAGGAACGTCAACATTATAAAAACTTATCTCCATGGAAAGATCACTTTACATGAAAACTTTCTTTGTGAGGCGCAACTGCTTTCGGAGTTTATCAATTATTGCGAGTGGATTTTTTTATACTGTATATAGATCTAGCATTTGAGCACTATCTCACTTAATGATCAATGACGATGTGGTCGAAGATGATAACATGCTAGACCTATAATGCTCACTGGCTCTCAAAGACTGCTGCCTGAACACACTATATGTTTGGTGACAGTTTCGAACTTGAGGGTGGTAGCTAGCCAGGCGGGTACTCGAAAGTACCCTACCACCATGCTGGGAATTCGATAACGGTGTTACCTTCACCGGAAGCTCAAGCTGTTGTTGGGGATCAAAATAGTGTCCGTCAGTTTAACAGCCGATGCTCACCACGCTGAGCTATTAGCGCTTCATCGATACCGACTAGGGCGGACCACTAGTATACAATATAATAATATACCCAAGACTAGTATCTAATAATATACCCGAAACTTGTAATATTTAATATTCAGGCTTTTTGGTGTCTCCAACTTGATTATTAAACAAAATTTACTGAATTTATTTGACAATCACATTAATTTTAGCAATTTTTATTCACAACGTGTTCTCTACAATCGAATCATTAATGACCGAAACCGGATTTGTCTTTTTACATATCGAGGGGTGAGTGATAAAACCCGGTAAGTGCAAAAAATTGCTAATTTCACTTTAAAAGTCTACTATACTCAAAATCTTGTGCTCTTTGAAGTGATGTAATCCAGTAAGTCATATTAAAGTCCAACACAAAGATTGATGTACCAAATAATCCAATAAGTGCTTATTTCTTCTATTATTTTAGTTAAAAATACTATAAAGCAACTTATGGGAATAATTTTTGTATTTGTTTTGTGAGACAGCCATATAACTGCGTTTATTATCGACGCGATTGACATTCACGTATAAAATAAAACTAGTTAATTTTATTTAACGGAGTTTAACACGTAGGCGAACTTGTTAAAAAACAAAATTATATGTAAGATTAAAACCAAGAAAATACATTTATCGGGTTTTAGCTCTAAGTGATTTTTGGTAGCACAACACAATTGAAGTTAATCAAATGCAATAAAAATAATTAATGTGTTTCATAACTGAACAATATCCTAAAAAAGCATGTTATATATATTTACAAGGTATTCGCATAAACCAAATTTCTAATGTTTTACTCTAACTCCTGGGGTAAGAACCCGGTAAGCGTGTGTCAAACACGCTTACCGGGTTAGCTCTAAGCGTGAGGTCACGCGCAGAGACGCGAAACACAGCCGCGCGCGCAAATTAGTAGCCAAAATACCGAAGCTTGTACAGTGTGATACATGCTTTTACAAATGCACTGTGAAGTTTACTGCTGCAGAACGCGAGAATTTGTGCCGAGTTTCAAAAAATGGATTTTTAAGCTCAAAAAAATTTCATTTTATCTTGCATCTAAATTCAGCCAGTAAAAACGCGAAAATTACAAAAGGTGTAGAGCAAAAAGGACCGATCGTTCGGTAAAAAATGTTTTTTACAGAAAAACAATGAAAATTCCATGTCTGCCAAAAATTTTTTACCGCTACATTGTGCGTAAGTGCGGATGTCATCACAAATGCTGTAACAAAAGCGGATGAATTAGGAGTTTATGCCATGGATGACCAACGTGGAAAAAAAGAACCGCCACATAAAACGAAACCAGAGGACGTGAAGTTCGCCAAACAACACATTGAGTCGTTTCCAGTAATGCAGTCCCATTATTGTCGAAAAGATAGCAAGAAGCAATATCTTACTCCTGAAGTCAAATCTGTCAGCAACATGTACAGATTATATCAGGAGATATGCACGACGGAGGGAAACACCCCAATTTCGGAGTTTAAATGTCGGGATATATTTAACGAAAATTACAATCTGAGCTTCTTCAACCCCAAAAAAGACCTTTGTGGTATTTGCACTAAATATGAAAAGTCGGAATCAAAAGGAGACCTAGAAGTTGAATACCAAGACCACATACGGCGAAAGATTATGTGCCAAGCCGCAAAAGCCGCTGACAAAGACCGAGCAAATACTGATGAAAAATTTATGTCCATAACTATGGACTTGCAAGCAGTCCTCCAGATACCTAGTGGAGGAGGAAGTATATTGTTTTATATGCGAAAATTAGTTTTGTACACCTTTACAATTTACGAAGCATGTCTTCCTAATAACGCTTACTGCCACTGCTGGAGCGAATTAAATGGTAAAAAAGGCAGTTGCAAAATAGGTACCTGTCTCTTTTATTACCTTTCTCAAAAAATACCAAAAAATGTAACAGAGGTCAGCATGCTTTCCGATACCTGCAGCGGCCAGAACCGTAAAGTACATGTCGCCTCTATTGCTCTGGGCTGTGCAGCAAATAGGCAACTTGGAGATCATAGAACAAAAATTCTTGGAGAGTGGTCACTCTCACATGGAGGTCGACTCCATGCATGCGGCGATCGAAAACGCATTAAAAAAAACAAATCTTTGAATAGTGTTACTGACTTGAAGAACGTTTTAAAGGCGGCTAGAAGTAAAAAAACAAAAATGATTAAAACTGACGAAGTAAAGAAGAAAATAGAAGTGAGCAGCTACGAAGTGAAATAATTTAAATAGCACGAAATGTTGGATCTGAAAAAGCTTAGTGCTCTTATAATGAAGAATAAAAACAAGGACAACATGAAAGAAACTGTAAATTGGTGAAAAATTAAAAGAATTCGATACGTTAGAGGGGATTTCAAGATTTACTTCAACTACGACATGTCAGACGATTTTCGACACATTGACGTTTTCAATGTGTCGAAAGTCATCAAAACAAGAGCTAAGAGATCAAATCCACCATCGGTTGAAACAGTATTGCCAGAAGAGTTAGAGCCGTTGTACCAGACCCAGTTACCAATTAGCGTTGCTAAGAAGAATGACTTGATCAAATTGGGTACCAAAGAAATAATCCCGGAAGAGTTTCACGGTTAGATTCACGGCATGAAAACTTTCAATGAAGATGTTGAGGCAGAAAGCGATGAAGATTAGTAAAAAAATAACATTCTTTTTAGAAATAACACGGGATTTTTAATTGTTTTTGTTTATAATAAAACCTATAAATAACATAAAAGTTAATTTTAGTTTGTGTTAAAACCCAATAAATACTGCCTCCAATTTACTTATTTAATTCTTTTATAAAAGCTACACTACTACATACACAGAAACCATGTAAAATTATAAGTTAAATATGTAAGGTAACTATGTAACTAGGATTATGCACATAGTTTTTAACGGAAACTTGTTTTTTTTTGCCAGGAAACTTTAACATTGATTATCTCGGTACTAACTTTTATACACTTACCGGGTTTGATCCCTCATCCCTCGATATAGATACGGACAAATATTTTAAAGCATGGACGTTGACTCATGGCGGTTACCTTAGAACCATTTTACAGAGCATTATTAATAATAATTCTTTTTATAGACAAAAGTAATTTACCAGTTCCCTATTTGAAATACCTTGACACCTCCACACGAAGAAATGATTCATAGATATACTTAATGCCAATTTCCAAATACATTCGTACCTAGAAAATGAGCAATCGAGTTGTAAAATTAATAAAATATCAGAATAGTCGACTGCCTTGATATTTGGATGTTGATTTCATTAAAATGTCACGGAACTCGTCGCCATGTTGTTTGCGTCGCGTCGACGCTCAAGACAACCGAATCGCGTCTTATTACAACACTCGGAGAAAGCCAAACCCGTCTGGCGAAATCACACCCACTACAGATGTGCCAAATTTTTTACCCGCACATTGAACACTCTTTACTGTATGTGATAGCATAGTAAGCATTGTAAGTCAAGAGGGCAGTAAAAGTTGTTTATGTACTTCAGCGAAATAATCGACGTGAATCAAGTAAAACAATAAACTTTATGTTTATGCTTTTTATGTCCATTCGGTGGTATTTATGTACGCGTAAAATAATAGTGTCAGTAATGCTATAATAAATGTTTAAGCTGACATGGTCACTATCTATGTCACATACAAGAATTAGGTAACTTAGGTATCGTAAATCCACGTATTTTATTTGTTTTCGTTGCTCGGTATTTCAACACGGTTACATGCGCCACAGTTGCATGTATGTTCACGGGAGTAAGTATATCTGATAGGATAAATAAGAGTGGTCCATTCATTCAATTAATTAGTTCACTTTTTCATGTTTTCAGTCAGACCATTATTTCTCCTCTTTTCTGTCAGGATATCAAACAATGGTCACTTCATTATAAATCGACTTTTGGCATACACAAAATCGATTGGTCTGGTAAAGAGTTGACCCCTAGCCTATATACCTATCTGTTATAAATCGGGAAATCTCCACATAATACTGTGACTTAATATCTATTTTTAAATGTTGCTCATGCCTGCTACGGAATCATTTCAGATTGTAATGTTTGTCTAAGATCAAAGTAATCAAACTGACGTCACTTACAATTGATTTGTTGGAAATCTATAATCTGAAATGTACCATGGGTATTATTACGAGTCGCTAAATTATGTAATCCTAAAGCAATATTGTTTTGTAGAGCAAGGTTGGGACTCAGGAAGCATTGACGTCAAATCATATGATTATAACACTACATGGCATAATGTTACGTGCGGCCACGTTTGCGATGCAACCTTGTACGATGGCGGACCATGATTGCGATGGCGCGTCGACCGTGACACTGACGCAGGTTATGATAATGACGAGTTGTACTAGTATACGAACTATTGTTGAGATTCGGTATAAGTACGCCATGGTTTGGGGTAACCGTCTGCTTTCCGATGTGAGTACTTCATCGACCGTTATCCGGTCACCGCCACAGCGCAACAGCACAGCACGGCGTGCTGTTACTCCGCGATTATACCCACCGCGCCGCCGCGCCGTGCTTAAATGACTACAACGTTTTAACCGTTGGGAATTAGAAATACGAACGGTTTACACTCCAGCCTGGGTTTAGGATAATTGGACCGTGTCAAGTGTTACATCGTAATTAAATGTGTTATTGTAAAGATTTATCGGGTGTCTAACTGTTTGAAAATTAACTCCAAATCTTTATTTGACCTTTTTTGAACATACATAATATACTAATGAATAAAATTAAAGAAAATAAAATATTTCAAAATTAAAACTTTAGGGTTCGTTGTACTTAGCGCCAGAATTAATCATCTAGACGCCCAACCGCCGCCGCCGGGCGAGTCAAGCTTTTTGTGCCCTATCTCTTATGAGCTTTTGTAATAAATATTTAGCTCGCCCGGCGAACTTCGTATCATCTCTGAATCAATATTTCAATGTTTTCTTAACATTATTATAGTTATTATTAGTTGGTTTAAATTCAGTGTATTTTTAAAGAAACAATTCATACTCCAAAAATATTAATTACATGCAAATGAATGTAATTCTCATGGCAGTAAGTGGTGTGCTTTATTGAAGCCAATGAAAATCATTCCTTGGTGTAGCATTGTTGCGATACTCTCTGTTATTAATAAATTGAATCAAATTGGTCCGTTCTCATGATATTATGAGAAAGTCATTAATAATCTTAAATCTTGCATATTCATTTTTCTTAAAATCATTTCTTTCTCGTAATAATTCCTTTATTTCATACTTATTTTCATGGTTATTCTGCTATTTGGGCTGAATATAATCCAACAAATCGTATTAAAAAAAAACGACATGGGCAAGTCGGACTCGCCCGCCGAAGGTTTCGAAAGTCCGGCTATCTCCTTTGTACGTACATATTATAAATAATATGTTTTAATTTACTTAAATAAAAGGATATTTTTTCATTCTTCGTCGTGAATCGAAGCGTATACATCATACAAGTAATTTAAAACTCCTTTCAAGCTTGTGCTAATGAAGCCTTTTCATGCGATACCCCTCATGAGATGAACTCAATTCGAAATTTGGACCGCCGCCGTTCCCTAGAACGTTCGCTAGATAGTGGTCAAACGCTAGATCTATAAAATATAAAAAATCCATCAACGGTACCTGGATTTGAAGTATTTAATCTAAAATTGAGAGAGTTTATGTCGTACCAATGACCACTATAAATATGCAATGATTTATGCCGATTTGAAACAACTTTCAAATCGTAGACGTCTTTAATTTTTTGGGATATAAATTCTAGTGAATATTATGTAAATAAAAATATCGATAATTCTAATACTATCGACGTTATCGAAAGTTAACGAAGACAAACCAACAATTATTGTTTAAACGTGTCTGACTAATTTAAATTACGGTAATTATCATCCAAGACCATTGATTAGATACATGTAATTATGATATGTACTGAGCAATTATTTCGTAGGCTCCAAGGCATAGTGGTTCCTGAGGTGTACCTTGCTATTCAAAGAAATGAAATTCGTTTTCTAGATTAGCTTTATAGAGTAGTTTATCGGGCGGTAGTTAGTTAGGTGGGTACTAAACGGTGTCCTAAAACTAAACTGATGTGTGGATTCCGTTTCTTTGACCTTAAAAGCTCAAGTACGAAGTAGGAGTCAAGCTTGAGGTACTTATCTAGTCTAAGCTGATACGAACCTGATCCGTCATCGTTTCAACCCGCAGTTAATTCAGGAATAGCCTATGTACTAGTACTACAACTACACTATTACTACTGTGTATTTGAATACTAATAACTAGATCAGTTATTAGTATTCACATACTAAACTCAACTTTATCCTACTATTTTATTTATTTTTTATTTTTATTTATTTATTAACATTCACACAAGGTCTTCAGGTCCCAAACTAGGCAGAGCCTGTACTATGGTAACCTGATGATAATATAATTTATATTTTTATAATTCCTACTAATATTATAAATGCGAAAGTTGGTGTGTAGGTATGTGTGTATGTTTTTTTTTTGTCCGGGCGCTATGGCCCGGTTCGCGACTACTATGGCTCTTTTATTGCCACAACATTTTCATCTTTTCTTTTTTTTCGCCTTATTTTTTTTTTCTTTTTCTACTATTTCTTTCTCGTCCCAATAAAGCTTTTATTATAAATATCTTAAAGCTAAACTTATGGAATCACATCATTTTGTGACTCCTACGTATAGGTGGTCTGTACCGACCATCCTATTAAGACGGTTTGCGCCCACGTAACTTTTTACAATACTGCAATACTATCTGAATCATAACTAATACTTGCTTAGTTATGATTCTCCGCTTTTTTCCGGTTCTGCATCAAAGCTGTAACCATGCCGCTCGCAATTGATTTATTGCACCCCTCGCCCGTGTCGGAGAAGAGGAAACACAAGTTGAAGAGGCTGGTGCCTCACCCTAACTCGTACTTTATGGACGTGAAATGCCCCGGTTGCTACAAAATCACTACCGTATTCAGTCACGCACAGAGGGTGGTCGTATGCGCGGGTTGCTCAACAATCCTTTGCCAGCCCACTGGTGGACGTGCGAGATTAACGGAAGGATGTTCATTCACTTAGTTGCATTTTACACAGTAATAAGTACATTTTTATGGCGACAATTTTAAATTTACAGGAAAATTCAAAGGGTGGGCATCACTTTGCAAAAAAATCGAAGTCTTAATATATAAGATTTTTTGTTCAATACACTAGAAACTAACATGTAAAAATTAAAGTTTTCAAGTATCGTTTACCCTTATGTGATGTGTTCTTCACGATCCACTATAGGCTACACCGATTTCGATGAAATTTGGTGTGGAGATAGCTTATACTCTGGATTAATACATAGGCTAAATTTCATCATCACCAACATCACCGTTTTTCATCACCACGCGGGTACAACCGCAGAGCGCAGCTAGTTTATTAATAACTGCGCACCGCGGTTACACCCGCGCGGACTACTGTTTTCCTGCTTACAGTTATCCCACGGGGATCATCTTTTTTCAAGACAAATACCTGTCCAATATACGACAATAATGAAGTTTGGTATAGAGATATCGATATCGATATCGAGAGGTATATATATAAATACTATTTAGTATACCCATCTATATCTATACCAATATTCATCAAAATTTTTCCACTAAAATAATACGTTATGCTATGACCAAAGGACATAGGCATTCATTTTTATATATCCACATTAGACAATTTTGTAAACGTTATAAAATAAATACAATAACAAAAAGTATGTGAGTAGTTGACACGTGTTGTAGGAACATACTTCTTCTAAACAATTAAATACAAGACTCAACGTGACTAGCGGCTACCTTTGTATATTTCTTATATATCTTTGACCCCTAGTCTAAAAGTATATCACTCTTTAAAGATACCCCAAAATGTTAAAATATTTAAAAAATATATATCTTAACGGACCAACTGTACCTACTCTTAATGCCTACTGTTATAAAATTCACTCAAGAAACACAAGTACCACGTATAATACAGTTAAATGACTTACGCCATTCAGTTTATGGTACCATTTTGCCAAAGAGTTCAACGTACGGCATTCAACTGATGTTTGATATAATTTTAAATTTAGACACAGCGTCTGATACTATCCGCACGGAAATTGGCTGTTATATGAACCCTTATTTGCGGTTATAACGTATATATAAGAAGTGTTCAGTTGTGAGGCTCTATAGGCTATCGAGTTGTATTAACACAAACATTTAAGTTTTATACACATAATTTTTACACGCAAAGGAATTTCTGCACTTTACTAAGAAACTAAAGCTAAACTGGCAGAAAGATGGCTTTAGGAGCAAATAAGAACACGATGATGATAATATACTATACTAGCGGCCCCCTCCGGCTTCGCACGGGTATAAAATATATAGCCTATGTCATTAATGGATGCTATTATACATATAAACCTTCAATCACTCTATCTATTAAAAAAACCGCATCAAAATCCGTTGCGTAGTTTTAGATATTCATTGTGTGACAGCTCTCAATAGTTTGACACTTTTCAACAGAGCGCTTCTGTGCTTCGGAGGGCACATTATGCCTTCAAATCGGTTGTTGTCTTAGCATAACAGTCGTTAGGCCTTTTTAGGCACTACAGCAGTCCTAGAACTCCGACATTGGACTGGCCCCTAGCATATCTGCCAACGTGCATTGGTCAGCGTGGTTGACTAAATACTTAAAGTGCATACTTATAAAATCTCAAAATTCGTTTCATCACAACTTCAACTTAATCAAAAGGATAAAAAACACTCAAATGAAAGGATTGCGTTTATATATTTTACATAAATTAGTGGTAGCACGTTGAAGTCTTTTATTTGGAAAAGAAAATAAACGCGTTGATGTGTTTGACATAAAAACCTTGCGGCAAGGTGTATAAGTTTATGTTTTGTTAGATAAGATGGCTGTGAGAGAGATGTTTAAGGTTTTAGCAGGTGCCAATGACATTACAGAGACCCGTGGTTGCCCAAAGGCAAAAGCCTTTAGGCAACCACGAGAGACACCCGCAAGATGTTTGAAATCTACACTCATCAGGATTTCTATCCTGATGAGTGATAGATTTCAAACATTGCCAAAATGTACCTACTTTACATTCTTTTCTGGCTCAAAAAATATGACTAAAATATTGTTAGGCCGTTTAATTTCCTTTCTTCTGATGTAAGACACAGTTCAAGCGCGTTTGTTGTTACCGCGAGAATTTTGATTAAAAAAAAATATGGTCGATCGAAAATATTATTTCTCTAACAAATTATTCAATGAAATCTAATTTTGTTCAATCAGAATCAATCTTTATAAACTATTCACATAAGTGGTATTTATTTAAGTTTATTAGATATTACTTTTAATTAAAATAAGCTGAAAAGACTCAAACATGGCTATTTGGCAAATGGTAAAGCCTTGATGTATAAAACTGCTATGAACACTTTTAATATTTATGTATGTGTCGGAGCAGAAGCTGTATGATGACGTAGATTAAAACTTTTGTAAGTGCATTAATGAGTAATGCTGTAGGTAGATGTATATATATAATCGCTAGCAAACCTAGCGGGGCGTAGAGGCGCGTTGATGACTTTTACATATTATATAGATTTGCCATGCAAATATCAAATGAATTCTAGCCGGTTCTTACACTTACAGTCGAAAGTTCTGAGGTAACAAACATTTAAAAAAAAACATACGGATCGAATTGCGAACCTCCTCTTTTTTTGAAGTTGGTTAAAAAGCAAGTTGAGGTCCAACAGATCCAGCTAGTGAGCGCGTTGATGTCTAATCCAGCCAGCTAATGCAGCCGGTGGGGCACATCGTTATCTAAATAAAGTAAGGTCCAAAGAGAAGTACAATATTTAAAAATGCAGTAATTTATCTATGAGACACGTGTAATTTGGATGTACACTTACATATATGAATATGCGTAAGGTGATAATAACACGTAACATCAGTTTTAGCTCAATTTCTAACTTAATAAAATGAATTGACTAGCCGGTTGGCGCAGTTGGTAGCACTCTGCCTTCTGAGCCGCTGGGCCCGGGTTCGATTCCCGGACAGGTCAAACATTTGTGTGTATGAACATGTCTGTTTGACCTGTGTCTGGGTGTGTATATGTATATAAGTATATATATCAGTCATCAGGTTACCATAGTACAGGCTCTGCCCAGTTTGGGACCTGAAGATCTTGTGTGAATTTTAATAAAAAAAAAAAATGAAAGAACAATTCTAGGCTCCCGTATAACAAACACTATTTATTTTTAGAACTCGTTTTTAGATGTTTGTGATCTTTAGCATTTAGAGGTCATGGAGACGACGACGCTGACGGGCCCTGACTTGACAACCGAGTTTGTTTAAAATGAATATTGTTATTTATATATATACCCAATTAAAATCATTTTTTAAATGTATTCACCTATATATAAGAATCGACTGAGCACTTTTCAATAGACATTATCTAAGCATTTAAAATACATCTATTACCCGAACTAACATTTCTTTTAGTCATGTCAGTATTAGATAAAACAGGGTTATGATGTGTTCAATTGTTTTAAGCTATAATAAAACTGCGTTCTAGTTTCGACAGTAGTTCAAATTTGCCTGCCTATCTAAACTGTGATCAACAAAGATTATGTTGCATAACTAATAATTATATGATCGGTGGTTCGCATAGTCAAGTTTTGCTACAAGTACTTTCGTTATATAAACTTAACATTATATTAATTTTATTCCATGAAGAGAGCACTAAGTAATCCAGCAAAAACAGCTTGTAAACATTGGTTCATCAATTAAAACTTGATTGAAAGGAAAATCATACACCTACATTATATTAATCGTGACTATCTTACTATGAAAAGAGACAGTGATTTGATTAACAGGCGTACTTATATGTGCCGGTTTTTATGCATTAGATAGAAGTTTTATATCTTGCCCGTTTTGACAATTTGTTTAAATCAAGGAACAATACAACAGGCCGCGGGTAAGCACCAGTACAGAATTGTAACCTTTATCTATGTCCGTACAAATATTGAAAAAAATTGTAAGTTTCACTCTCGATTTATCTACCGACACGCGTACGGTATGGGGTTAAAAGAACATGCTTCGTGGTAGGAGTACATCTGAAGTAGACAGTGAATAAAACTTTGCACATAAAAAATATTAAATATTAGTTATATAGTTAAAGTTACAATATTCTGATTGTACATACATAAATTTATTATGATTTAATATCGATTCCTTTTTAATAAAAGTTTCAATGATTCAATGAGAGACTTAATCATAATATATATATATATATATATATATATATATATATATATATATATATATTATGTAATTATGTACTTGTATTTGTAGTCGTGGGTTGCGCCATGGCTCAACCTATGTAACTCACATATATAATGTTTCTCTGCGTATCATCGCATTAATGAGATATATGTGGAGAGATCATAAAAAATTGACCAAAGAATATTCTAAACATTGTATCTATAATCGGTATATATTACTCATGTTTCTGAGTTCTTGTTTCCCATTTAATCTACAATATAAATTTCGATGATTGCCATCTTTTGAATTTAACAGAGGAACAGTCAGCTGTCGGACAATCGAATTGTGTAGCCATTACTTTGATTGTATTTTTCAATGGACCTATAAAAATAGATGTACGTAATTGGTGATGAGAATAAAACGAAGAATGCTTATTGAGTCCGGCTTTACGCTTGCGCTATGCAATCGAAATACGATGGTCATTGGATCTACGGGTAAGAACGATAAATAAACACTTTAAATTAGTCATAGAATACCCATTTTAAATTAGTTATAATGATAAATATACGTAAAAACTGTCGTTTTGGTAAAAGACAAAATTATAACCAAGCTTTTAAATAACACTCTCTGTTCAAGTAACTAACATTCTTCGTAAAGGTCAACAAGCACCGTGTCGAATTGGTACGTGGAAAGAGCTTTCCTTATTTCACAAATTTCATTTGGAATTCTAATTGGCGACCTTTCTTGCCAAGGGCACAATGTAATGTTCTTTTTGCAAGTGGGCGAACGAGTTTCGTGTTCGTTAGTCGCCCTTGCAGTTCAGCAATGTGCTAGATAGATATTACGTATAGGTAGAGCAGGGCTGGCAAAGCTCGACGACTGGGAAACACGTCCGAGGGTGTTGTGAAGCGCGCGCGGTTAGTGCGGGCGGAGGAAAAGGCGGTGGCGGGCTGTGGGCTGAGGTGCGCGGTGTGCGGTGTAACCTGCGCGAGCGGCGAAGCCTACAATTTCGCTCAGCGCTCAGTCATTGTCCGGCCAACATCTCGGTCGAACATACTAACATCGACCGGCGTGTCGTCGCTACTTGAATTGTCGTGCGAGTGCCCGTTAAGCAAACGGTTAACTCCAAACCTTGGAGTGTAGGTGCAGTGCTAAGTGATAGTGTGTTTTTAGCTATACAATTAAAAGTGTATCGCTAACAAGTATTGCTGTCGACGGTTTGTGGCGAGTTCCACAGAGTTGCCTAACGGCTGTTCGCCTGCCGGCGAGGGAAGGCGGATAGCTTATACCGGGAGGAATGAGCCCCGTACACAACCGTTCACGCACTCACCGATGATCTCAAGGTTGGTATTTCCTTATATATCTACTTTCATGGCTCCAATGTAGAGAACAGTACGATTTCGTAAGAGCAAATTCACACGACTCGACCTTACGAGCGAGTTCTCATTTTATCTCTACATTTGTTTCTGATTTCATTTCAACTTTTAGTTTAAGTAGTTTAATTTTTGACGTTGAAACATTCACTTACTTCTGTGCCTTGTAACGTATTTTATGTGGGTACTTTGAACATCAATTAGCACTTTTCATTAGATATCTTCTGACATTCTGTATTCTCATTAGAATGTTATTAGAATGTTACAACTTGATTTAAAGTTTTTAATTATGAAAGAAACGTACTCAGCTTATCAGAATACGTTAATAAAGAAAAGAAAACATTAGTGTTAAAATTATTTCTTCTTCATCTAAGACCTAAACACTAAGACCTAACACCATATAACATGAAAAACTTAATAAATAAATGGAATAAAAGTAAAAAATACCTAAGAACTAACCTCAACTAGCAACTTAATAATATCCCATAGCTGTACACATAAATTGTACATAATATACTGATTTATTTAATGTCCAACCAAACTCCAAAGTGAAACGTGTAAGAGCTTTAGAAAGTATACACTCAACAGGTAGAATAAACGACAACTTTGTTAATTTTGCATTGAAAGTGAAACATGAGCTAATGTAGCCTTATTTAAGTAGAACGATCAATCAATTAATCATTACGTAAGGTAAGTTAATAATTAAATCTAGACTTCTAAATAAATTTGAGATAGTAGGTTGTCAGTTAGCGATGCGGGTTCCGTGAGTATACCTATATTAATGACGTAAGTCGCGCATACATTTCCATATATAGGGGTAAAGTTTTTCCTCATCCGAGTCCAGTAGAGATCTGCAAAAGTTACGCTTGATGATGTAACTAACCATCTTTAGAAATAGTATGTACAGGTATTCATTAGATATATCAATTCTTTATTTCAAATTTATTTTATATGATTAGTTTGTCGTCTACAAAGATATTTAATATTTATTCTTAATAGCTGCGCCCCGCGGTTTCACCCGCGTGCACTACGTTTTTCCCGCTGACTCAGTTATCCCACGGGAACCATACTTCTTCCAGGACAAAAAGTAGCCTATGTCCTTCTCCAAAGTCCCATGTATCTTTATACCAAATTTTATCTAAATCGGTCAAGCCGTTTTCATGTTATGTCGTGACAACGGAAAACGGGTTTCATTTTTATATATATAGATTGAAACAACCCAACACACCTTTAATACAAAAAAATCAGATTAATCATTTACCAACTATTTAATCTTATAAATTTGCTTACTTATGCTCATGGTATGCTTTTCGCCGTCGGTATTATATCGAAATCTTATAATTATATATCCTGAATACTCAAGAGCCCCCATTTATGTCTTTAATTTCGTCCAAAAGCACATAATTGCAGGACATCAAATTCGTACAAGATTTATGTCGTAGTAGGTATCAAATAAAAGATAGCGTCTTTAAGGGTAGATTAAGACGCGTTTATTCGTCACTCACAGTTTAAGGCTGCTGTTCACCAAAATTTAAAACGTCCGATTATCAATTTACCTGTAGGTCAAACAGTTTTAACCATACAATTAACCGATAATAGAAACCGAATTGTGTACAGCATCAGTTGTATTGAAGAAGGAAGGCTTCGACTATAATTTTACTTAAACTTTACACTGAAAGCCCTTTTTTAAAACATTCACTTAAGATCTATTCAGGCTAATTAGTACTTTTTATAGCTAAGATTCAGAAAATTCAAAGGGCGAAGGATAAACCGCCAGTCCTTGGTCATCACTCTCAATAGTACTAAGTCTTTACCAGCATGTAATACAGCGTGCCTTATTTTCATCCATTCCAAAAACATTGTAGTCAGGGCTACGTTTCCTAAGTATGAAGGTGCGGTGGTATATGTAAATATATTACTATTTTGTGGTATGACCCCTGTATTCGGGTGATATATTAAATCTTTCATAATTACTACTAACATAATGCTATGTCGACTTTTGAAGATTTAATGGTGCCAAACTGATGACAATTATTATAATCATATGTTCGTATCATCAATACAATTACACATTAACGAGCTACGAGTGGATATAAGTACCTTTTTTTTCGCTTATTATAAGCTTGCGATTGACAACTATTTCACCTGATGGTAAGTGATGACGTTGTATATACCTACTTAATGTTTTTTCTTAAAAATGCATCTTCAAGAACGTAAAAAAATATATATTGGTGGACCATATACCTACTCTTAACACCGTAGCGAAAACGGCCTTCAGTACACAACCGAAATAAACACTTGCCAAAAACTATAACATTAGTAAACTGACAGTTTTATTAGTAGATGATGTCAACAAGACTCGCACAAAGGTCACCGTATAATTCAAATAAGCAACTCATTAATTTTATCCAATGTAGGTACCTACCTACCTTCTTGGTGATGCTAAAGGTGGGGTCATATTTAATTCGAATTTAGTTACGTAACCTAATTACTGTACTTTACTTAGCTTGGCACCCAGTTATAATAGTAGTTTAATATACAGTATAAGGCTTCTGAAAACACGAGTATAAGTTAAAAAAACGAGTCGTAGGCGAGTTTTTTATAGCATTACACTAGTGTTTTAAGACAAAATTAGGTACAGTTTTGTACACTTCTTCTTCTTCTCAGCAATTGAAAATCCACTGCTTGACATAGCCTCCCCCATATAGGGGGATTTGCCAATTTCGCCAATATTTTTTTCTTTTACTTATTATAAGTTTGCGTTTGACAACTGTCTCACCTTCTGAATTGTCTATACAATCTTACACCTGTCTCAATATCATACTCAATTTCGTACTAAATTTATCTAATATCATAAAATCGATATAGTATATTTTATTACGAGTGCGGAAAGCCTGTCATTGCAAAGAGTTCCGACAAATGTCTACCAGAGCCGAGGCGTAGCCGAAGGTGGGGGTTGACAGTCGGAACAAGTTGCAATGACGGTTTCGCACGTGTACTGAACAACTATTTTTAATATAGTTGCAAAAAGTGAAGCAATTTAATAAAAATAACATTTTTGGAAAATGGCGCCGTCCGTAAAAGAATATATAGCAGAGATTTTTTATTGTTTTCTTCACCCATTCTGGGTAGGCAAAGGGAACAATGCCCATGCAGTCTGTAGTAGATTTTTTTTATTGATATGAAATGAAAATGAAATTTAATGAGATACAATGAAATGAAACCTAACCTAACTCATTGAATCAAATCATTAAATCTGATATTGAAACAAATTAGTAGCTTCTTTTTAGAAATACTTGCATGAATCATAAAAACTATTATGAATTTTTTAAATAAAAACTTCGTGGTTGGTTTTTTCTTTTTAATAGACATTATTTTGACAGTTGGGAAAGAGAACGCACGAGTTCGGAAAAGGTAAAGAAATAGCTCGAGTATGTATTAGCCCACATCCCGAACGCTATACGTTCCTGCAATACGCAACTTTTTGAGCAACTGTTAGGTTAGCAAAAGATATTTACGTAAAATTACATACAAAATTGCAATTACAAATTGCATTTATTTGTAAGCGTGTAGCGCCAAAATCAATGTGCAGGTCACGCATGCGTGTTGCGCCGCGTCTACAGACTACTTATATGTATAAAAACTGCATTGCAAACTCCTTGGTCCAGCTGAAGTTGTATCTTAATGGTAAAAAGTAACATTTTGAATCAGTTATCATAATCAGTTAATAGAATAAGAGCTATTTCAATTTAATTAGGGCAAACAAAGAGCGTTTTGTACTCAGGTGCTCATTCAGACATCTGACGGCGACGGCGGCATGTCAAACTAAACGGCTTTTTAGATTCTAAATTTATTAAAATTAATTAAAATAATTCAAATACGTTGTGTATATGTGCTTCTCGGACTTCAATATGAATTTAGTAAGCCTAAAAACACAGCAAAAAAAACTCAGTAAATCCCGTCAGATAATTAAATTGGTGCACATAAATGAAATAATAATATCGTCACTGACCATTAAGTGAGATACTGGTCAAACGCTAGATCTATACAGTATAAAAAAAGAACAAAAATAATTAGAATGGAGAATGAAATATAGACAATGCACGTTGATCGAAGTTTGTAAAACCTCCTCATTAAATTCTAAACAGGCACTATTCTATTGCACTTCCCAGTTGACTACTTATTTAAGATAAGTAATCACACAGACATCGCTCACATGTTGTGGTCTAGTATACATATATGAATATTTACGCATTGGACTATGCTCTTTGTATTGTACGTTTTTCTTGTCTTTTTTGTTTTATTTCTAAACTAGTCTAATACATTCTTAGTCTATCGTTAACACACCATAAAGGTTGTTGCTAAGTGGCATACATTAAATCTTTATCTACACCGTCAATTGCCCGTAAATCATGTGAAACTCATACATTACCATTTGTTAAAATCACGAAACTCTTAATCCGTCAATTGTTTTTCCGTTTTCAACTTGATGATACGTAAGGAAGGCGATGATGCTTCTTCATGTTTTAAAATGAGTAATTTCCGTCCATGCTAGCCACTCGAGTGTTAATTTTATTTTGTGTGGTTACGTTTCCGCGTTTTTTTACAACGACAATACATTACGCGACGATAATGATTCATCATTCATAAGTCATGCATTTACGAAAAGTTGCTTGTTATGTTTTTGTTACATAGACGTTAATATTAGAAAATTGGGAAGTTCAACTAACAAATCGTTACGTACTTCGTTATTTTAGTTATGTAAATCCCAGACTGTATTTAATCATTAGTATTACTTACTGTTATCTATACTACAGACTATTTTCATTTTTTTGCAGTAAAATTACGTACATTCAATTCCGCATTTTTCATCGATCAACCAGTAAGAAGTTGGCACTTTTTGTTCTCGACTTAAATTTGACACTCACGCCATACGAGTATCTCTGATTACAGAAGCGCCTTAAATGATAATTAGATATGTTTAATAAGAAAAAGGCAATGAATAATCCACTACAGTTCGAACTAACATGTTAAAACTGCCATCGATGTTTTTGACGCTAACTATGCAACATTCACAGACAGATTTTTTGTTTGATAAAAAGACAAATTGGCTATCTTATCAATTGAAAGTTCATGTATATTTTTTTTTACCTGTTTCAAAATCTAGCACATCACAACTACCTTATATTCAGTAACACTGTGGTCAAAGGTGAAACGTAGATCTAGAAACTGTAATAAACATTATCTTTAATACAAGTAATTTTTTTGTTATACACATTCTTCAAAAGGAGAGTTAACAGAGCAACGTATCGTAATGCTCCCAGTGTTACAAATATCCATTAGGCGAAGGTGATAGCTTACCAGCAGGTGGCCCGTCTGCTTGTATGCTACCTAGTATTCCTAGCAGGTTAAATATAATAAAAAAAACATTGCCTTTCCCACAGACTCCCAATTGTAGATAGATTTCGTTGAAGTTTCCCTGCATTTGTTGTGATACTGTGACCTTTTCTATATAATTCAGAAATGCGTGTCGTTTGTCAAATTTAGATAATGTTTCTAAAACATATTTTGTTTGCAGCGGTCAGAAATCCTTATCCAGTATGACCTACACTTGTCGAACTGTTGTACTTTCGTGAACCTTTATGGCCATCCATTCTGGTTGATGTTTGCACTATTCACTGCCGCTTTGAATGAATGATATGTCTGCTGGGATCAGTCAAAAATACATCAAACAACTTTTAATATAGTATCTCGTGGAGACGTTAAACAGCAGAGCTATTGGAAATCACCTCATTGTGCATGGGTGAACTCATGACTAGCTGAATATTGTTCAGCTAGTCATTAGTAGAGCAACTAAGATTCAGTACAAATAGAGTTGGTTGCAACCGACCGTGGCGCTCCCTTCAAGGCCCCATTGTAATGAATGGAGTATAGTTCCCACAAAGAGTGATTATGCTTCACAATTAATCTGGATCAAGATTATTCCTATCTAGTTTATATTTGAAAATGGGTGCAATAGCACTAGACAACTTGTCCGGTTTGGTGTAGTACAATGATTGCCAAAACAAGGCTCAGTGAAGTATGAAAATTGTTGTTTTTTTTTAATTTTCTTATATGCTTATTCACTAAAAACATTTATCAAATTACTTAGCAACATAATAGAAGACTCTTAATTCATCACAAACTTTATTACTTGTACTTAATGAAATGCTATTACAGCTTAAATGAGTTTTCCAATGATAACTTTGATAATTATGAAATAAATCGGTCAATCCACATTGGTTTACTCTACTAGGGTAATATATGCACTGAAAACAAATGTGTTTAAGCCCTTATATAAACGATTAAGTATTTACTTTGAAATTGTTTTAAATAGAAAACACTTTTCCTGGAATAGAGGGGAATTATACATAAAACTATTTCTAGAAGTAGAAATGATCAGAAAGCTCATAAATTATACAAAACAAAATATTGTATCTTATTTGTATTTAAACACTCTAGCGCACTTCTATTAAAAAACGAGAAATTCTCGTATCTACCTTGAAGCTACCTTAGGAACAGCTCTAACTATTTGGTTGAAATTCTTACATCAATAACGTTACGCTTAACAAGTTTATCCCTATACGTGTTTTTCCTGGAAAAACACTCAGTAATACTCATTCACCGTGGTACTTATAATTTACGCGTTATGTGATTACAATAATAATACTGTCATTCTTCACATTATAATAATAAAAAAACATCAAATTCAAAAATTAGTAATTTTGAGGTCGCTTAAAAAATATACCTAAATAAGATTTATTCATAGTGCAAAACATACGTTTATATCGATTTCATTATGGGATTCGAGATACTCGCCTGCCTTACATCGTTTAATAGATCTATTCCGATCCAATAATCGGTAGTCAGGTGGCTGGGGCGCCATATTGTGTGCACCTGTCATCACGCACCGTCCGGCGCGGGCGCGGCGCGCGGTGTCTCCGCCGAGCAGGCGCTCGTTCGCACCCGACATGACGTGGCCGCCTAGACCCGTTATGCCATTCCGTAATATCACTATAATGTGCTATAATGTAGGCTCTCATCAATCCTACACTCTCACGGTATATCAAACCATGCATTTGTTGCGCCCTGTGAGAAAATGCACAACTGTTGTTTGATTTCTCTATTTTCTGTTGATTGTACGTTGTAAATAAATAGATATTACAGAGATATTGCTACTGAATGTTTAATTAATCTTTTCTAATAGTTAACGCAACAATAAGTGATATTAAGAGTTGTGCGTTAACTGAGTTAACTTGCCATTGGCGGGAACGAAACATAATTTCATGGTTGTAATGTAACAAACCGACTAGGACTCACGTGGTAAACACTGGAAAATTACTCTCCGACCAGTTTCGAACTTATTTGCAGTTCTTCGCGTAGATGAAGAACTGCAAATAAGTTCGAAACTGGTCGGAGAGTAATTTTCCAGTGTTTACCACGTGAGTCCTAGTCGGTTTGTTACATTACAACTATGGAAGAAACTCGCGATAGTTTTCAGACTTATCATTTCATGGGTATAGATTTTAAGTAGCTGCGCCCCGCGGTTTCAACTGCGTAGTAATGATGATGATGATAATGATGAGCCTACGACACCACCAAATAACGTGGCTTTTTATTGGTAAAAGAATTTTAAAATCGGTTCAGTAGATTACCACCTAACACCTCACAAACTTTACCTCATAATATTCTCCATTGGCCTTATTACGTATTACCGTTGTAGTTGAATAGATGTTATACCTAGAGATACTACTACTAAAGGCTAAGTTATAGTTCATCTACATAATTATAATTATGCTCGTATATATAATAATCCCTATTTCCCTTTGTCACGCCCTAATTTGAGCTAACCAATTTCATGAATTTTTAAAAAGTTTTCGAATGTTTTGTAGAAAGTTCTAACGAAAATTTTAAAAAAAATCGCAGGAAATAGGAAAATCCGGAAAAATATACGATTACAAGAAAATCGTGATGCACGTGGATGAAACCATGGAGCGCAGCTAGAATGTCCCTACAGCAGTAGTCATGGTTCTTCAGAACATAGAAAACTACAAAACCGATTTCAATGAAAATGTTATGTGAACAATCAAACTTCGGTTCACAAATAACAAAATTCTGAACTAACATAAAAAATAATTGCCACCTAATTGAAGCAGGTTAAATATATAATTTTCTAGTTTAACACAATACATACGTATCTATTTCTGCCACCAAGCAGTAGTGTTCGTCGCATTGTATGTGATACTGTGTATGGTTTCCGGTTAATTACAGGCACATGAGACTTGTCAACTTTATGTCTCATGGTGACGAGCGCAGTGCTTTTCTTCACGAATTATATCTGTCTATAGGCACAGTTTACCACTTTCAAAAAAAATGAAATCCCGTACCTACACTGTTTAGTAATATTAACATTAATATTAAACAGTGTTATTTGACTGGATTTATTTTTAAATTAAAGACGCGTTGCGCGCGCTACTCTATGTGAGAGATAAGGAAGCAGAGAGAATTTTTATAATTATTGGGTATTTGACAATATAGGCCCGGGCTTAGCTCGGCAACCCATGTTCACTTTATCCCTCTACATCACCATCAGCATCATCTCAGCCATAGGACGTCCACTACTGGACATATGCCTCCCCCATATCCTTCTACATATTATCTAACATTTAAGCCTTCTCAATTAAATAACAGATGAGGGGATATATTTTCATCATATTTTTTCATAACTTATCTCAAGACCAATAAAAGATTTTGATTATTAGGTACTTTAAAGTGAGAGTTTTCTCGAGATTTCTTACAACAATCCAATGTCAGAAGATTCAAGTGGAATGAAATTTTACATTCATATATTATCCTGTAATGTAATCTGAACAATATTTTTCAATTTTTAGGTTCAATACTAGTTTTGAATACATCATTAACTTCCCCAGTTCCATTTGAGAATAGCTCTGTACTCTTCTTATAGAGTATTAAGTCTGGCTATTGAATGTAGAAAGTATCGAAATGGTTGTATTAGAAAAAAACATCGTATTGCATCCCCCAAATATGCAAAGTGGTTGCATTAACTATCTATCAAAAACCAGCGCTTTACGAGTTGTGATTAGGCCCATGTCACTTTTATATACAACTCTTACTTTACTTTTATATAGAATTATCACACATACATATTTTTGACATCTGTAATATTTACCCATATTTTGCGGAATAAATGATTCGATTTGATTTGATTTGAATCCCTTAGTTTAAAATAATAATATAATATAATATGAATCACTTGAAACTATGGTTTTACTTACGTATATTTTTCGGATAGATATCCCTTTATTATATAGGTTTTGTGGCTAAGTAAATGACTCAATAAATAAATAATAGAGACTAGCGTTTGACCACTACGTCTCACTTGATGGCTATAGTGATGAAATGACGCTTGAATACGCTGATGTGTGCTAGTGGTATGTGCTCTTAGATCTATCGGAAAAGTGGTTGGGATGGCGCTGGGGTAATAAACAAACGAAAATACAAACTCATACCCCGCACTACGATTCCCTGTGTCGTGGGCATTATGTGATTGTATATGACGAAGTCTAAGAAGAAAAATTTATGTTCATCACCACTGAGCCATGACGACCGTGACTATGAAGAATAGTATATCCTCGCTTTATACAGAAATAAAGTTTTGTTCGACCATTTCACTCTAACTATTTAAAGCAGCGTCTCAGCATTGTAGCAATTTTTCCTCAGTTCATGAGTGTAACACCTGTAAAACCTCTTTCTATGAAAGTCAAAAAATGGGGGCCACCAAAGCAACACAAAGTATACCCATCCCTTGCCATATCAACAATAATTGGAATACTTATGATTTTCCCTTTTATAATAATAAACCTTAAGAAAATACAGTTTTGTACATGTATTCTCAGATACGGAATCGTAATATTAAGCTGATCCAATATGCTCTTGACTGTTTTTTTTTTATTGATTCCAGTTAGTAGAAGGTCACGTTTATTCGTGACCTTCTATAGTGATTTAATATGGGATGGTTAGTTGTTGTTCGTTTTCGAATTCACGATTCGTTGATTGCAATACTCACGCAATTTCGAAATTTATCTACTCGCCTTCTTCATAGTTAACCTGATGAGAGATACAAAAAATAATTTGTTAATTGCGAAAATAACTCAGCTCTCATACGAGTATTAGAACCTATAAATAAAATTACATAATTGTCGGCAGTTTTTATGACAGAGTTTATCTTGTGCCTTGACACGGTTTAATTATCATGGGACGGGTGAGCGAAAATTGTTTCGCTTAGTTATAAGAATAAATAATATCTAGTATGTTCGCTCGACGAGTCATAATTTTATCACAATATTCTAAAAGATGGCGTTATCAGACAATTGTATTTTTTAAACTTTCGCGATTTGAACACAATGTTGATTAATTTAATAAAAAAAAATTGGTTGTCTGTAAAGTCGGTTTACGGACGATAGATTTACGTGATAACGTCATAATCATTTATGACTTTGACTTCGACTTCGACTTCGACTTCGACTTTGACTTTGACTTTGACTTTGATTATTTTATGTAATACAAAACTCAGGTGGAACGTTACGCGGAACGTTACTATTTCTCATGAGTGTTGCTGGTATTCATCAATTTATACAACGTTATCACGTCAAAAAAACATTTAATAATTTGTTTACCTCGATGTCTCGACCAACTTTTATCGGTCGTGGTCACGAGAAGACTGGAGAATGCGGGTGACAATATCGGTGAAAACGCGTAGTTTTATCTACCCGCTTTTGATCTTGTTAATATAGTTAGAGCTGTCACAGCCATGCAAAAGCACAGGGTTGCCATGACACACACCACTAACAGTACCTATCTTTGTTTTTCTTAGGATAAAAATCGCCGCAACGCGATTTACCAATCACTGGGTTCCAGGATGTAACCAGCCTAAAAAAATAAATTACTACATGGTTTTCGGGAGCCAGTAAACAATCTAGCGTAATTAAATCTTTGACCTAATCCTCACTGACCATCAAGTGAGATAGTGGTCAAACACTAGATCTATCCCACGTATATCTTACTAATATTATTAATGCGAAAGTATATGTGTATGTTCGTTACTTCTTCACGCTCAAACGGCTGCACCGATTTCGATGAAATTTGGTGTGGAGATAGTTTAAACCTTGGATTAACACATAGGCTACTTTTATCCCGGAAAAAGTATAGTTCCCGTGGGATAGTTGACTTAGCGGGAAAACCGTAATCTACACCAGTAAAACCGCAGGGCGCTACTAGTAATATTATAAATGTGAGAGTTTGGATGGATGGATGGATTTTGTTACTCAATTACGCCAGAACGAGTGAACAGATCTGGGTGAAATTTGGAGATAGCTTATACTGTGGATTAACACATAGTCTTTTTTTCATCATCACCATCTTCACCGTTTTTCATCACCACGCGGGTGAAATCGCGGGGTGCAGCTAGTAAAGTTTAAATAAAATTAAACCATTGTCACAGGCAGCTATTTAGCAACTTGTAGCAAATTTTATATTTTGGTAGATTTATACTCAGCCGGTCTATGATCCTACAAACAACTAATGACAACATCAGGCTTGTCAATGTTTGCCAATGAACCAAAAAATCGAGCCGCTAGATATTTGTTAGCGGAAGAGCTCTTTTGAAATTGCTCTGTATATTTCTCTGTAAGGCAAATCGTTTGTACCGGGACTTGAAACGGTCGGTCTACTTGCGAGTCCCTCGAGTTGTTTATAAGTTAGTTAATATTCCTGCCGTGGTGCTCGCCGATGCCGACGCCACGCCGCCGCCGGTCCCCGCCGGTCCGTCCGCTATCCGCCTTGTCACCGGAACTCGCCGCGGCATGCATTGCTCGTTCCCTGGTCTTTATTAGATACCATCGCAAAGGTACACGATCTGACAACTAAACTACCTTAGCAATGTCACGATTTAACTCTGTAACTTATTATTAGGTGTTTTACTTTGAAATTACATAGATGCATATTGAAAAGCAACTTAAGTATTATACATTCGTATTTAATTATGTTTTTTCGTATATTATTGTTGAAATGAAACTATGATATAATATTTTCATTAATCAGTCAAAGTATTTACTATTGTGTATATGCACTTTCGAGTTTTATTTTACTGTAGCTTCCCCATATATATCATCCTTAAAGCTGTTTCTGCGGCGATGGTGTCACAGTGGAACTCGTATTTGTAAATAACCCGATATTTTAAGTTTTCCATATTGTGAAAATAGGGATGTCAAAACAAAATCAAAGGGCGCGGGTGTTACGCAAGCCTAAATTTGAAATAAAATTGAATTTGGAATTCCTAGCCAAAACGCCTTTGAGAACAAGTAGCCACTTTGACAAAACGGCAATTTTTATGTGTAACGGCCAAATTTTCAATGTTTCTTTCTAATCAGGCCATACTTGATTTTCTCTCAGTAGCACATGACGTCTCTATTTTATTTTTTTGATATTCTGGAAATTTGTATGTACGTGTATACATAAATAAGGTTTAAAAGTACTACATGACGAATTGACCTCGTTCGTGTTTCAGAAACTTATTGTATCTACAAGTTTATTCTGGTGAGATAGTGCATTCTCTTAGCCTTGAACAGTTACCTCATATTTTACTTATAACTACTTGCTTCGTGTGATATTCAGATAAAAATAACATATTCAACCAGCGCAATATTCAGTTACATTAAAACGGAATACATGCTTAAAGTCTCCATTCAAATCACCCAAAAAAAAAAGTATTAAAGTTTAGATTCATTGGGTACCTAAAACCTTTTAAAGAATTGGCTAGAAGAAAGAATTCGAACCCTATGTGCATAAACGACCAATCGTAGCCGTTCACCTTTGTGCAATACCACGAATGAAATATTTCGGGGTAACCGTATTTACGTCATTTAATTTTTTTTTACAAGTTTTATGTATTATGCGTCAAAAAAGGAAACGGGCTACCTGATGGTTTTTTGATGAACGGTCATAGTCGCCTCTGGATATGTTTAACTCGGAGGTATTACGAATCGTTGCCGATCTTGTTTAAGACTCTGTTAACTCTCCTTTTTATGAATCTCCTGTAGTAGCTAGTCGGGAACCGAGGCAGGAAGCTCGTTTCCCATTTTGCATCTGTATGGCAAAAACGATCGGTAGAATCACACAGTATGACTCCCATGAGTCATTTAAAATGGATGAGCTTTCAAGCGACGTCAGCTAGTGCGGTAGTAAAACCCTATGCCGGAAAAGAATTGAAAACCTCTTCAGAACAGTTCCCGTTGTATATAAGGTAGAAAGTACACAGAGATCCAATACTGAGCATACTGAGTGTGTCTAGGTCATCGGTGAGTATACGGTGGTTGACAATTCTTATAGGTCTATGCTGAAATGCATCCAATGTGTAAATTACCGAATTCAAGTAAAAATATTTTTTCCCCTCCTTTGTGGTCTTCTCGTGACCACGACCAATACAACTTGGTCGAAACGTCGAGGTAAATAAATTACTAAATGTTTTTCTCGCGATCAAGCCCCGTTTTATTTATTAACAATGAGTCAGGATTACAGATGAAAAACAGAAAATAATTTGAGAAATTTACTTTTTTGATTATATAATGACTGGCAAATGTGGCAAAATCAAAAAGAAGACAAATACTGGTTCAAGCCAGAAAAAGGAAATGTTGTTGCAAGGTTAGTTGGAAATTCAAAGGAATAATGAATATGAAGTACCTTACGCCAGCTTTGAGGTAAACTTACATTTATTATGTTGATACCAATTGTAAAGTTGCATTATTCCGGTATTACACTGTTGAAACAGTTGGATTTTACCGCTATCGTTACTACTGGTACCGTTTGCTATACGCCACTCACTTCGATCGGTTATTATCGATAATAGCAATAGGCGCAATTTTCTATCGACTCTAGTTCGAAATAGTCGCAGTATGGCGCGGCGCAGTGCGATGCGGCCGCCAGTAAATAGTAGGTATATTGTTCTCATTCTCGCCCTTATTAGCCGTGTACGACCGATGATTGTAGGTCGTTTCACCTGTCAATGAAGGTTTGATGTATGGTTTGATAGATTGCATTCTGTATCTACTTTTTTAATATTTCGCCATGGCTTTTACACGTGAAATTTATTACGCGTCGTCGCTTAATATCAGGTGAGACAGTGGTCAAACGCAAGCTTATAATCTTATAAAATAAAAAAAAATTCCACCGTTTTTTATACTTTTATATCTGTAGGTTTTGTTGTATACTATAGAAAGGATGAACGAAAGGAAGTAAATAGTGTAAATTTACGTGTGCAAGAGAGAATAAAAACTTTGTAGACATTATACTAACCAGATTGCAAAAACAGCAGCAGAAAACATATATTAATAGGAGGCGTATATTTCGATTTTGATTATAGCTAGAAGCAAGTGATCTGTGGTCAACGCTTAACCCTCCGGGTTCAAGAATCAGTATCCATCTGAAGTATTTACAATAATTAGATTGTCACACTGCTATATATAAGATAATATGAGAACTCTATATTGGTGACTATTAAGGTCAATGCCTGAGTAGGCTGGAACAACGAGCATTGTTAGAGTTAGGAGTTTCGGAACCACTATGATGGAGATTGCATTTTAAGAAAAAGTACCATTGCTATGGTAACAGGCACTTAATTCTGGGAAATAAAAAATACTTGCTTAGAGGATATCGGACCATGCTTACTTAGTGTAAGTTTCTGAAACTGTAGTTACACAATACACTCCAAACTGAATATATTTAATAATGTCTGGCAATTGAAGGTTAACTGTTATGAGTATTACGACAGTCTATGGACATGAAACATAATAATATTCTCCGTATTCTTCACAAGACTTTGCATAGCACTGCGATTTGAGACATATTTCTGAAACGATAAACAAGGGCCGTTCGCAACATGACATTATATTTACGCCTCATTAGGGTGCGATCCTTTCGTTTCAGTTTATTTTCGGACAAATATTCCGTTTCAGACTCTAGAACTGTGAACAAAATTAACTGTGTACACTCTTGCTACTCCTGTACTCTTACTACTTATTATCGTATTAAAAAGTAGTTTTAAAACTAGTATTAAAAAGTTACACACATAATGTCACCATAGCAAAGGAAGCAATAATTATTAATTATATATATTACAAAATAGTCGTTCTGAACGTTCTTAATAAAATTAGTGTTCATCCCAAATTTAGGTAGATTCTTCTTCTGAAAAATATATGTAATTTGCTTTAGAATAAAATTTAAAGAAGTTACTTATCTTTAAATTACGATGAGTGAAAATAATTCTCATTTAAAAATAAAATGGCAGCGATTCTAAATAACTATCGCTTTCCTAAGAAGATTTTCCTAAACAATCAACCTATATTATCATATCATATTTTATTAATAAGAATTATCTTACAAGTCACATGAAATATAAGTAAATAATATAATTATATCATAGTGGTAATCGATATTCTAACACAGACTTTTTTATAATAGCTACTATCATTTCATCCAAGTAATTAGGGTGGACCATTAAACAGTTCAGAAAATAACTAGTAAGTACGTAGGTGGCGGAGGTATTCCGTTGTTAGAGAAATGAATACTCTCAGCTGTTAGAGAACTTCTTCGTCTTGTTGGGGTGCCATCTTCATCAATACGATTTGTACCCTTGACGTAGCAATTCTGAACAATAAACGCGTGCTTTTGGAGAACTCCGCCTAATACATTCTATAGCAGAATCTCAGGAATGTGAGTGAAAACGGAGTATAGGTGATAAAGTTACGAACTTGCATGACACTATAATAGTAGTTTGGTATAGTAGGAAACTGTATGACTACTTTGTATTCCGCCAAAATTCACAACTCCTGTGGCTGGACCGAAGGCGTAGCTGTACAAAAACGCACCTGCTTCGTTTAACGTAGCATGCTACGTAAACATAGCCGCGTGCAAATCAAGTAACTCAGACTGGACGGTCGCCGTGGCGCAGTGGTCAGTGTTAGTGACATGACTTCTGTGTCTCCGGGGACCCTGGGTTCGAATCCCGGCTGGGGCAAACATTTTCTGCGATGAGTGTGGATGTTTGTCCCGGGTCTTGGATGTTTGTGTGCTGTGATTGTGCGTGTCCATGCCTCCCGCGAGACAGGAAATCCTAGTGCAGGGGTCTGAGTGTATAAAAAAAATCTATTTTCATTTCATTGTCACGAATGAATGAGAGGTTGAAATGTGATAGAATGATAGAATTGAGGTAGAAAGCACGAGAATGATGTTTCATCAATTGTGTTGTGATCGACTGCCAGGTACTGATAAGATGCACATATATGCAGTTGGAATGGTTTCTCAAGAGAGAAGCGAGAGGCATTGTTTGCAGCCTACTTTCTGATCAGTGACAGTAAGGAGCGCCGCGACGCGCCGGCTGCTACCGACGGCGCGCGTCGCTATCGCAACGTGAAAGTGAATGGCGCAAGCGATCCCGCGCTCACGGACGTGTTTTACGCCCGATTTGATATCACATTTGTACACGCAAACCACCATACTAGCGGTTTGCTACTTTGCTTGTAATTCTGACGTAAGGTCGATCACTGCGCACCCATTAAGTATGTAGGTATGTCACTTGTATTTTCGTAACTTTCCGGAATTAAAATCCATTGCTTGTTTTGGAACTTTGTTGATATTATACCTTCTCCCACAAATATGCTTGTTAAGTTTATATATTTTGTGTAGTCTTAAGATGGTAAATTTAAAATAAAAACTTTTAATTTTCGTTTATACACACTGACTTTTGAAAGGTGAGAGTTGGTCGCATGAGTCATTTAGCTTCTCATGTTATAACAAAAGCTTATTTGATCCGGTCACTCACATACCTGGTTATTCAGGTGAATGAAAGGAAATTATGTAGAGCACAGGTGTTGAGTGCGTACTTGTCTCATGTACATTGCCATTGTATCCTAATTATGCACGCTTTTATTCTCATTGAGCTCTCAATTCAAAGTAGGTTTTAGACCATCCATAGGTTACACATTATATTAATATATTTATATGTATTGCACTGAACAAAAAGTAAAAGAGTTGACTGTGTTGCAACACTTTATTAATTTAAATATTTTATTCTACATTTAGATACGTATGTACCTACCTGTATTTGGAGTTTTTAGACTTTCGCGATTCGAACACATAAGTTTGAACGCGTGAAAAACATTTAGTACCTATTTTCTTGACGTTTCGACCAAGTTGCATTGTTACTGGTCACGAGAAGACTTCTCGTAAACGAATGACTAAATAACTTTATTTGTGCTCTTTTCATATTCCTACATTTTCAATAGTTGAAAATGTAGGAATATGAACTTGCGTTATCGCGGAGCAATATTGCAGAATATATTATTTACTTGTGTCGGGACTGTATTAGTGAAGTACTGACAGTTTCGCCATAGTTGACAGCACAGCAAACACCTGCTGTTATTGCTGAACCCTGGTTGCGGAGGAAGCTATAATAGATTACACTATAATGGTTCACTTAAAATGTATCATCAACAGCTCTTTCTTGGCAGGCTTTGTTCAATCAAACCTTGAGAAACCTATTTTACTATTATCTCATCTTAATGATTTGATGCAATAAGCCAATATTGTGCGGTATAGTAACAAAATGATATTAAATACACAATAAATGTAGTGTTATTTTCGCAAAATCAAATTATTCCAGGCTAGCATGTCGTGTGCACCGCCCTCTCCCGCATAAATTGCATGCAGGAAGTATACAGTAAGATATACACACGTAATTTTACTCCACCGGATCCTCTACGATACTGCTCGAGGCATCCGCGGGAGATGTGGACTCGTCAATGTCGGGACGAGAAATATACTATAGTATAACGCTAAACCTGGCCGCTGATTCCTGGGAAGCAGTGCTCAATTCGGATCTCTTCCATCCACGTATCGTTATTTACCTTTGTGGACGGTCTTTCTCGTGATTGATTATTCAAGTCGAATTTTCATAATAAAGCAATTTCATTAAAAGCGTTATAACCGTTTTCTCTCCAAACACAGCATTGATATTCTATTCTGCCGCGGTAGTTTCACATCGAAACTCCTATTCAAAAACACTCTGATTTTTCATCTAAGAATATTCACTATGCATTTTTCAATGTCAATTCAAAGTATCTATTTTATACAACGACAATACCATATTTTAGTCCCTATTATTTACTTAGCCGGCACGATTGGTGCAGCGCGACGGTGGCGGGCGGCGTGGTGAAAGCGTGCCTTAGTATCTATGCACCCCGCTCAGCGCAAGCGAAGGTGAGGTGAAGTGCAAGAACGGGTAGAAAACAACACGCAATAACCCAACCCGCATAAAATACTACTAGTTATTTTGTCCAGACTATTCTATAAGACGATCGTGGAGGTTTTGATGTAATTTTTTTATGAATTTTGTCATTTGGAGAACAAATAATTTGCGTTATTCGTATCGTCTTACAATGGTATGAAATAACTAACAATTTATCTGTGTCGCAGATGTAAGATAAACTTACCTACTGGATAAACGGGCAATGAATACCGAGTTCAATTGTATTGTTTCCCGTTGCGATTCGCTTGCGCAACAATTACCTACCACGCTGATGCATTTCCAAACCATGGCTCTGAATCTCAGCTATAAGTTCGTAGGCTGTTTTTTGTTCTTTAGTGCACGCATGTACATTTAGCCAATGTCAAGTTTTGCTGCCTTTAGCTGCGTGTATAAGTTAAAAGCCCATGGTGTAAGCCCAAAACTCCTTTTAGAGATTCAGTAATTGAATTTACTGAAACTTTACTTGGAGATTTTAGAGAGATTTAAATAAGTTAATTAACAATTTAGGCAACTTTGTCAAAATGTTTATCTTCTCTACCAACATTTTCCGCCGAATTCGATAGTTATGTTTAATAAAGGCGAGTAAACAATCACACGACAAATAGGTTCCTACCGGTCACAAACACGACAGTGCGACTTGGCCTTCGCTTTTGATATTGATAATTAATTCCGATTGTGTACATGTATATTATATATTTACAAAGGATTTGTGTAATTTGTAAGATTGCAAAGATATACACATTTATAAACACACCCGTATAATGGAATAGTAGTTTATGAAACTGTATCATATTATGGGTTCTTAAAACACGAGTATAAGTTATAGAACCAAGCCGTAGGTGAGTTTTTAAGGTGAGTTTATACGAGTGTTTTTAAGACGAAATTATGTGCAGTTTCCTACACTACTTTATTTAATCTCATAAAATATATAATGAAATTTACGTAAAATCACAGCATATGTTTGCATGTATTTGCAAACGTTTAGGGCCAAAATGTATTTGCTGGTCGCGTACATGCGTGTTACGAGGCGTCCACAGACTATGTGTAGAAAAACTGCATTGCAACCTCCTTGGTCCAGCTGAAGCTGTATATTAATGGCAAAAAAGTTAAAATTTCGATACAGTAACTGTCATAAAAGAGCTGCATCGAAATGTAAACTTTTTAAATTTATTTCAATATATTGTCTATAAGACTGTCATTCAAGTTTTGTTTTTGATTTTTTAATCTTAACATTTCAGTATGAGATTGGTTAAAGCAAATTATTTATAGTAGGAGATTATATATTTTTTAATTTTGGCTACGTAAGGTCCACAGACACTATACGTACCTACATATTCTGTAGTACGGTTTGTGGAATAAGCCAGTATCAAGAAAAGTATTTACATATATGATTTTCATCAGCGATTAGGGCAAAAGCTTGAAACTCCTTTCATGTGTCCTCTTTATACTGACTAAAATAATGGTCACCCTATTTAGAACTTTCGAAGAAAAATAAACAAATAAAATGTAGCTTTTTTTGTTTGGGTCTAGAACATTTTCACAATAGTTTTGTTTTTTGAATTATTACTTTTTATTATGACAGCTTAAACATGGTTTATTGATAGATAAAACAACAGTGGGTTATTTATAGTCGGGGGCTCATATGGTTTTTCCTTTTATTATACGTATTATGACCATATTAGGTGTAATAAAGCAACATTGAGTATCTATCTGTTCATCATCTTGTCACATTTAAATAAAAGCGTTTTACTAGAAATGTTTTGTTTGAAGTGATCAAGACTTCAATAGTAAAATAAATATTTTTCTTTTGTTTCAGAAAAAATGTATATAGCCACCTTGCCGCTCGTGGTTTGGACGCTCTTAGTCACAACGACACATGTGAGTAATAAATTAAATACTGGTATGTTAATTGAATTATTTAAAAACAAGTATATTTTGTAGGCAGCGCGAATAGAAGTATTAATAAAACGATAAGGTACCCTATTCTTTGATCTGCCAGTATACTTGCCTATTTTGTAAAGCAAATTGAATTCCACATTTTTAAAGATTTTTATTAACATGTTTATATGTTCATAATTGTTTACTATCTAGATATATACGTGGTACGTAAGTACCACGTTAAGTACCACGTTAAGTACCACATTAAGTAATTAATGTATTTTTACTTCAGGGTAGATATAGTATATAGTGATTGATTATCATTATAAACCATACTTACATTACCTGTTTAATGATATACACACATGTACTTACCATCAATTTATATCGTCCAGTGTCAGTGGCATGAATAACTTACGATAAATTGTTCAGATCTTCATCGTAAAAACAAGCGAATATAGCGTATGCAAACTATCAAATTCTTTGTGCTACACCTCTGTTAGATCTCAGATTAAATAGTTAGCTACCAAGAAAAATTGTTTGACGCTTTGATACGGGTTAGTTGGTAGTAATAATGGCTGCAAGCAGATTATAAATAATTTACATATAATTGTTCGTAACATCATCGTAAACTCGATCGACGTGACGACATTGTTACACTATCAATTGTTTCTTTTAGAGTGGTACTAGATAAACGATAGTTTATGTACTTAGTTTGTGTGTTGTTCAATTGTTTTGCTGCGATACAATTGATTTGTACTTCTGTTATGTATACATGACCATTGTGTTCGAGCCACATATTACTAAAATTAACTTTTATTAAAACAATTATCATTTAATTAATAAAAAAATTTAATACGACAACACAAAAATTTTTTACTACGTATAGGATTCATGTTTTTATTATTATGTGTAGTATTCTGTGTATTTCCGGCGTGAAACAGTGGTATGCTAGTACAAATGTTTTAATATATATGATGAAAATGTTAATATTTTGCTTTACAGGTAGCGACACAAAGCCAATATGGAATAGGTTTAGGAATAAAACGAGAAGTATTTTTCTTAAATTTAGAAGACGGCTATTTTGGCTGTCAAGTAAACGAATCTACACAAATATTGCAATTATATGAATTATCTAAATTATGCGACGGTGTGCCAGACTGCTATAAGGCATCCGACGAGCTCAGAAAAGAGTTAAAATGCACAGGTAAGAATATCTGTTTATCATTTTTCTTTGTGTAAAGTAGAGCTCTAACGCCTCAAATTGATGGTCAAAAATATTACATTTCATTGAATGTTCTTACCTTTTACATGGAATTAGAAAACCAAAACATCAGGATGAAATCGGTTAAGCCGATCTTAAGTTATGGCATGACCAAGGAAATAGGGATTAATTAATAGAGATATTATAAATGTGTATATGTAGATTTGTATTTGTAGCCATTGACCAATATAACCGAGCGTTTATTTAGGATGGGTTCGAAAGTGGAATCACGTTAATAATGTTCATTGGCTTTGAAGAAGAACTGCGTGAACAGATTTGCTTGGTGGAAGATTTGGAAACTTGAGGGTGATAGCAAAAGTTGCAAGTAGTGTTCTAAAACATTGGATTTTTTTTAGATGACTGTACCAAAGAAGATGGCGCTAGGTGTGTAAATGGCGCTTGTCTAAATGGAGTGTGCCATTGTAATGATGGTTTCGGTGGCTGCAACTGTCAGGAACCAGGTACGAAACCTATCCAATATGTATCTACCTACAATACACACGTTGTATAATTAATATTTTACTTTAATTGTGCTCATGTGTATGAACAATGTGCTTCAGTCAATAAAAATGGTAGCATACATACACACGAGCTAATGCTTTTTGTAATCTAATTACAGATGTAAACGAATGCAAAGATAGACCATGCGATGTTTTCGCGCACTGTACGAACACGGTCGGCAGTTTTCAATGTTCGTGTTTCCCAGGCTATGAGGGCGATGGTTTCACTTGCAGAGGTATATATAAACAATTATTAAACGAATAGTCCTCATAACTCTATTATTCACACAAACTAACTAAAATGTATTAAAATCGAAAGTTTATTATTCTATTTAGGATAAAATTCAAATTCGTATAACTCTTTACCACATCTCTAATATGAGACTAGTTTTAATCAATTCCGGGTAAATTTAACTGGCACCACATAAGTGGCGACTTATTTTATCTATATCTACCCGCAATTTTTATAAAATTATATAATAAGTGTCATAATAAATTGGATTTATTCTTTACCATAAAATAACTTATTTATATAGAAGATATTTTCCACAATTTAAATTTATTTTGGTTGAAAAACAGAATCACTCCTACTGTCTATTAAGAGTGTCTAACTACTCGTATTCTGATTTCTTAATTTTAAAGAATTTTATTTTTATAATGAGACTCATGATCTATTGGTATGTTATTTTACAGATATAAATGAATGTGAGGACCCGGCAGTGGCGTCGAGATGCGTAACAAACGCTGAGTGTTGTAACCTGCCAGCTCATTTTATTTGCAAATGTAACCGAGGCTTCGAAGGCGACGGGGAGGAAGAATGTCGAGGTAATTTTTATACTAATGTAAGAGTTGACTTTAGAAACTGGATTCTTACCGTGTATTGGTGAAGTGTTTGGCTCTCAATATTTGTATTTATGATGATGTTTTTTATGCGTTCGATACCGTTACCTTACAAACGCCATGCAACAACTCTCAAGTTAGGGACCGTGACAGCTTAGAAACATTATACCTATATCAATTTACTTTGTTTATCCGCTACGTTATTGTTATATAATATGAAAATACATTTATACTTACAACTCCTGTCCCATTGCATCAAACAACGTTCAAACTGGCGGCAATACGACATCCATATTTCGTAGACGTTCCAACTTTTCAAACGAAACGTTTTGCTTCTTTCGAATATAACTATGACTATGACTATGCTTTCACGTTCATGGAGCGTACAGCTGTCGAGTAGTAAGCATTGCATAGGTCTGTGTTTCCACGTAGATACGATCTGGGTGTCTTCATGTCAAGGGTAAATAGGTATTTTCTAGGCTGGCGTGAGCCATCGCAGAAAGCGTTTTCACTTAACATCAGGTGAAGCAGCAAAGTAGCAGACAAACGCTAACATTGCAGACTGGATGTTCTAAACGTTGTAAGTTCCATCGGTGTATAGCCAACAATGTTTAGAGCTTATTATAGGTGCGTGCGTTCTTTATCTCTTATGTCCAAAAATTGGTAAACATCATTTTGTTAATTATTACAATACATATTATATATGTTAAGCCGGCTTACATTTTGACAATCGGAAGTATGGGCTTGAACTTCCTAATTGGCTCTAAATAATTAAAAATAAATTAATAAAGGCAAATCGGTTACCTACTCACGACTCTTTTCATAGAAGCATTTTCATGATTTTAACCAAATAATGGCAAACTATAGAGGAAATTAGCTGTTATGATATCTTTTAACAATGCAAAATCTTAAAATTATATATTTTGCATAAATTAATTATCATCGAATATCGTCGAACTAAAGTGATCTAAACTAGAATGTATGCCCGATGTATTATTCCATTGTTTGTGAAATACGTGATGCATAGTTAATAATTATATGTCGATTCATTTATTACAGATATCGATGAATGTAGACGACCCGGCGCTTGTGGAGCTAACGCTTTATGTCAGAACTACCCCGGAAACTATACATGCGCTTGTCAAGCCGGTTACACTGGAAATCCTTTCGATGGGGTAAGAAGCGTGCCCAAACCACTACACTTTGCTAATGTATAATCTTCACTAGCACTTTTGTTAATATAATATCTGTACATCTAGTGTGTCGACGTAGACGAGTGTAGCATCGCGGAGAGTTGCGGAGTAGGCGCCGTGTGCCGCAATGTTGATGGGGGGTACGAGTGCAGCTGTCCGCCGGGTCACGAAGGAGACCCGCGAGTGGAGTGCCGCGACCGCGACCCGTGCGCACGGGCCACTTGCGGTCGTGCCGCGCTATGCGAGAACTTACCTGGCGGCGGCTTCCGTTGCGCATGTCCACCTGGCTTCAGCGGTGACCCCAACTTGCATTGCGACGGTAAGCCTCCGATCGCAGACGTGACGTGTGATCTCTAACCTTTTCGACTTTTGTGGTTTAACGCTTTCTTGTGGTACTTACCGATAACATAACTCCGTCGCGACTATATCGCGATAACTACCGTCCGCGGACGTTCGGTAGCTTCACGCTTCTACTAACCTAACCGATCACAAAACATTTATTGACAAATGTTACACAGTTTTCAGTGAAAATCGGAATCGGTGACCTCGGACCTTGCCTTCGATGACTTTTCGTTCTTCTGTGCTACAGCGACGGGTGTTCGTTGCAAGCTGTTTTTCTTCTCGGTATATTCTTTGACTGTCACTTTCTCTTCTAGTTTGCGAAGACATTGCAAGCGATAGTAGCACGGGTGTGTGCGCCCTTTTCTCTTCTTCGTAGTGGCTGTTGGCGTTCTTTCTTGACGTATGTATTGATATTCGGTTTAAACGCCGATGACAGATGTAATTAGACGTGCGTTGTTTCTTGCACCAGACGTGGATGAATGTAGGAGTAGTGCGGTAGTGTGCGGCGCCCATGCGCTGTGCACCAACACTCCTGGAAGCTTCGTGTGCACATGCGAGCCTGAGTATACTGGAGACGCTCGCTCGGCGGAAGGATGCCGTGACGTGGACGAATGCGTGACGCTCGAACGACCATGCGGTATGCACGCTGTCTGCGAAAACGCTATCCCGGGGTACAATTGTGTCTGCCCGCAAGGATACAGGGCTAAACCCAACCCGCAAATAGCCTGCGAACAGGTACGTATACATTAAAATAAGTGGCCCTGTTCTTAAGTTACCGATATGAAATTATTAGTTTATCTTTGCTTTCAGGTTGATGTGAATACCCTATGTAAATCAAACTTCGACTGTACTAATAATGCAGAATGTGTGGAAAATCAATGTTTTTGCAAAGAAGGATTTGACGCTAAAGGGACAGTCTGTGTCGATGTGAATGAATGCGCGGCCAATTCATCGAAATGTGGACCTAATGCTATATGTGCAAACACATTGGGTGGGTTTAGCTGTGAATGCATCGCTGGCTTTGTTGGCAGTCCACCACGAGTGGGATGTCGTGCTCCATGTGAAGACGTCAAATGTAGTGAACATGCCTATTGCAAGCCAGACGGAACTGATGCATATTGTGTTTGCGAAGAGGGCTGGACTTTCGACCCAACCGATATAGCAGCTGGTTGTGTTGACATTAATGAATGTGACAGCTCTTTGGATACTGTTGGTCGTTGTGGTATTCACGCACGGTGCACGAACACCTTAGGAGGTTTCACTTGTCAATGTCCCGAAGGATACAAGGGAGATGCATATAAACAATGTTTAGATATCGACGAGTGCCAAGTTGAAGGAGCGTGTGGCGTCGGAGCGGAATGCATAAATAAAGACGGTTCATTTAGTTGTGAATGCCCCGATAGTACTATCCCTGACCCAGATCCACGAGTCAAATGCACTGAGGTATTAACTTGTAAAGCTGATAATGACTGCCCTGGAAACGCTTTATGCGACGTTACTCAAAGGTGTTTATGTCCTGATCCAAATGTTGGAAATGAATGTCGACGTAAGTATAGTTGCATTTTAATATTCAAGATATTTCTTAACCAATACTGAGTTCTGAATCTGTATGTGATATAATATTTTTTTCAGATCCTTGCGAAACGGTACAATGTGGAGGTAATGCAGAGTGCTTATTAAGTGGTCAAATAGCTCAATGTACCTGCAAAAGTGGGTTTATTGGAGATCCGGTATCTCCAAATGGATGCCTGGATGTTAACGAGTGCAACGACAACCCCTGCGGCATTGGAGCGGTATGCAAGAATCTTCCAGGACATTTTCACTGCGAATGTCCCGGTAGTTTCAGTGGTGACCCGTACGTTGGTGGCTGCATTCCAGGGAAAATGCCTATTGAATGCAGTGATATTAATCCGTGCCCTCAAGGAGAACAATGCATTTTACACGAAGGAGAAAATGTGTGCGTTTGTTCTCAAGGTTTTTCTCGCAGCAAAGAAACTGGGCTATGTGAAGATACTAACGAGTGCACACAGCACGGACGTTCACCTTGCGGCTTAAATGCGATATGCAAGAATTTGCCTGGTAGCTACGAGTGCAAATGTCCACCGGAATATAGCGGTAATCCATACAATTACTGTGAAATTTGTGATGATATAAGCTGCCAATGTCAACCGCCATATAAAGTAGTAGATGGGAATTGTGTATTATCTGGTTGCAATAAAAATAACAAATGTGGAAAAGGGGCAGAATGCATAATTATATCAGATGGAGTCAGCTATTGCGCATGCCCTTCTGGATACTCACAGACAGCGGACGGCACATGTGAAGATATTAACGAGTGTACCACTGGAAGACCGGTTTGTGGATTTGGCGCTGAATGTGTTAACACGCTGGGGTCCTTTACATGTATGTGTCCGCCTGGCTATGGCAAAGATCCCGTATCGGGGCATTGTACCTTAAACCAGAAGCGATGTATTAGCGATTCTGATTGTTTTCCCAATGAAAAATGTATACAGCCTGGCCAATGCGTGTGTCCACCGCCATTTTATTTAGATGTTACTGACGGACAAAAATGCAAGAGTCCATGCGAAAGGTTCACTTGCGGTATCAATGCTAAATGCACACCCAGCGACCCACCCCGATGCATGTGTACAACTGGAAATGAAGGTGACCCGTATACTGGATGTACAAGCAGAAATGAATGTCATAGCGCACCATGTGCTTACGGTGCTATCTGTCATGACAAGGATGGAGGTTATAAGTGTGATTGTCCCCCAAATATGGTTGGAGATCCATACAAATCTGGATGTAAGTTTAGAATTATTTTAATTTGTAAACTCTAAGGCTTTCACGACCGGCGTTGCATGTTGTGTGTATTGCTTCCGGGCTGTTTGGCCTTGGCCTAAATGAAACTTGTAGTCATCAGTAACAGAGAAGACTTTTTTAATTGGAAATTCTCGTGAGTTTGACACATTATAATATATATGGAATCCGGCTTTACTTACGTTTATAGTCGAAAGTTTCGACCTAGGTTTCGAGCATGTCCGATGCTCATCCTCAGGTGAGTTTACGCTGCCAGATCGCGGCAACCACGCCGCGAACGTGAGTAAAGCTGGATACCACATATATAATAACAGAGAAGACGCCGCGAAGGAGATTTCTACGCTCTTGTCGCCGCCCGGACTTGAACCACTGAAGATGTCAACCGCAGTGATCGACGAAATGTCTGGAACACAAGTTTTATTAGGACCACGGCCAAACAGCCGGGAAGCAATACATACAACATATTTTTATTTGATTACGCCTGAGTGACTTATATGTCTAATTTTAAGTCTATATTTTTTCATACTGTGTCATAAGTCATTAAATTATTATAAGGCTACTGTCATAATCATTATAATTTTGAAACGTAATTAAATATGTGTTTATTGTACATCAGGCACAGTGGAAGCATTACAAAAACAGCTATGCAATTCAAATAAAGAATGTCCGAATACTCTATCATGCATAAATCGCACTTGTGTTTCACCGTGCAACAGTGTTTCTTGTGGGACGAATGCCTACTGTGAGGTTGATAATCACGCTGCTTGGTGTCGGTGCAGTCCGGGATACACTAAACCAGAAGGTGGAAAATGTATTTCAGGTATCTAATTATATCTATTTTAAAGTCGAAAGATATGCGCTTTATTAGAAATTAAGTTATATAATAGTTATCATACTTTTTAGGATGCGATAACTACGCATGTGCATCGGGTGCTCAGTGTATTATTTCAAAAATTGGACCAACTTGCATTTGCCCAGAAGGCATGGTAGGAAACCCATTCCCTGGTGGTGAGTGTAGAAGGGATGTGTGTGGTCCAGGTGTGCCCTGCGAAGAACCCTTAACGTGCGTGGCGGGTCGTTGTCGACAGCGATGTGAAGGGATTGTGTGCGGTGTTGGAGCATCATGTGACCAAAACACGGGAAAATGTTTATGCAATGCCTTCTTTGTTGGAAATCCCGACTTATTATGCATGCCACGTAAGTGTTTTCGTATTAAAGATAAATATTTAATTGCTAAGCTGTTATTTTTATCTGATTATGTATCAATTGATTAAATTTTGTTTTATAGCAATATCTCCACCTGCCTGTGACCCTGAGTGCGGAGAAAATGCTCATTGCATTTATGGACAAAATAATGCGTGCAAATGTAACAAAGGATTTACTGGCAACCCATACATGAAATGTTTGCCTCGAAGACAAATTACCTGTGCTAGGGCCACGTGTGGTAAAAATGCAGTTTGTCAACAAACTAAGTCTCATGTGGAATGTCTGTGTCCTCCAGGATATATTGGAAATCCAAATATACAATGCACAGATATTGATGAATGTAGCAACAAACCATGCGCTGAAAATGCAATATGTATAAATACTCCAGGAAGCTTTAGCTGTATTTGCAAAAGTCGTTATGTGGGCAATCCATATGAATTGTGTTCCCAAGTTTCAATTTCAAAATGCACTGATGGCAATATTTGTACTTGTTCACATAATGCAACATGTCCAGACGGATATATCTGCGAAAAATCTAAATGTATTGACGTTTGCCGCACCAAAATTTGTGGGCCTCAGTCAGTTTGCCAAGAAGGTACATGCCATTGTCTCCCGTCACATACTGGCAATCCAAATGATTTGGTACGGGGCTGCATACCTGACAATAAATGTATGGTGGATGGTGATTGTAAAGATTCAGAAATCTGTTTTCAAATTGCAAAAAATCTTCGAAAATGCGTAGATTCATGTAGTAAACTACAATGTGGACCAAATTCACTGTGTATTGGTGCTAATCACCAAGCACATTGCATCTGCGCTGAAGGATATATTGGAAATCCAACTGATGTCAAAACAGGTTGCCATCTACAACAAAGAGATCCTGATATAGAAGAATGCCATGATAGCAGCGAATGTATGGAGCCTCAAGTTTGTCTTGCTGGTGACGGTCCCATAAAGAAATGTGTAGACATATGCTCAACTATTGCTTGTAGCGCTAACGAATTATGCAAAGTTATAGGGAACAGCCCTCGCTGTGACTGCAAAAACGGGTTTTTATGGAACCCAGTGAGTTCAACATGTGAACAACCATCAACACCTAACTGTCTAAACGATAATGATTGTGATGATAATAAATCGTGTCAAAAAGATGTCTTAGGAGTAAGCAAATGCGAAGACAGCTGTGCGTTATTTACATGCCCTCAAAATTCTAAATGTATTACGAAAAATCATAAAAGCCAATGTGATTGTTTACCTGGGTTTTTAGGGAATCCAAATGACAGAGATGGTTGTGTTGCAATTAGTAAGAACCAATGTTTAGATGACGCACAATGTCGAGAGAGCGAAATCTGTAGAAATATAGGAGATTTAAACAAATGTGTACCAGCATGTCAGCAAGTAATATGTGGACCAAATGCTATTTGCGTTACGAATAATCATGTAGCTAAATGTCAATGTCCATCTGGACCTTATACAGGTAATCCAGACGACTTGGAAAAAGGTTGTCAAGCAGTTCCTTGTATTTATAACGACGATTGTTTGTCTCATGAACTTTGCAACCGTATAACGCATACATGCATGAATGCATGCTCAGAAGATGTATGTGGTGAAAATGCTGTGTGTTTAGCTGAAAATCATAAAACTACCTGTCAATGCCCTAGTGGATATAAAGCTGACCCTATCGCTGAAGTTGGTTGTAAAAAAATCGAATCTTGCAGTCCAAATCCATGCCACCCAACTGCTGTATGCGAACCACGACTTTCTTCGTATATATGCTCATGCCCATTCGGGTACGTGGGAGATCCTAAAAGAACAGGATGTAGAAAACAAAACGAATGTCAAAACAGGGATCAAGACTGTCCAGAGGAAGCAGCTTGTATTGGAGGTCGGTGCGTGAACCCTTGCGAGGGAGCCTGCGGCGTTAATTCGCTTTGCAAAGTAGTAAACAGGAAACCTATTTGCATTTGTCCTGAAGGTTATGAAGAGATGAATAACAATGCATGTAAAAAGAAATTGCTAATCTGTGGAGATGAACAGGATTGTGATGGAGATATTTGTTATAACGGCCAATGTTTTACAGCATGCATCAATTCTACTCAATGTGATTTAGGAGATACTTGCCTGAAAAATCTCTGTACGTCAACATGTACTAAACACTCTCAATGTGGTATTGGACAAGCTTGCGTTGGAGGACAGTGTCTAATTGGATGTAGAAGTAATGAAGATTGTCCAAGTGACGAAGCTTGCACAAACAACAAATGTATAAATACATGTTTATCAACAAGAGTATGTGGTCCTAATGCAATTTGTTCAAGAATCAATCACAGTACAAAATGTGAGTGTCCTTTAGGTTTTCAAGGTACTCCAACTGCTCAACAAGGTTGTGTGCGTAAACCTAGTTCATGTGCGAGAACATCTGATTGCCCACCAGATCATATGTGCATTGGGTTGCTATGCCAAGTGCCATGTCAAGACAACTCAGGTTGTGCTATAGGAGAAAAATGCAGCGACAGTAAATGTCATAAAATATGCCACTCTAGCAGTAATTGCTTACATGGAGAACATTGTAGTTCAGGAGTTTGTATCCCAGGATGTAAAACCGATTCTGACTGTCAGAACAACCAATTATGTAAGTCAACCATATGTCAATGTTCACCTGGGTACCAACTTAGCAGCGATGAGTGTGTTGACATCAATGAATGTCTTGTCAATCCATGTCACCCGTCAGCGCAGTGTCTGGACACCCCAGGCTCGTTTAAATGCGTTTGTCCTACCGGAGCTATTGGTGATCCATACAAAACAGGTTGTTTGCTACCCAATCAATGTCGAAGTGATTATCAGTGTGAAGACTCTCTAGCATGTATCAAAGGCAAATGTTCCAACCCTTGCCAGACAAATATATGTGGTTCTCATGCAGCATGCTCTGTCACAAAGCACACAGTGACGTGTTCTTGCGAGAAAGGATATTTAGGAAATCCATTTGATACCAAGATCGGATGTTTTAAAGTAGAGTGTGTCGAAGATGCTGACTGTTCTAGTGACAAGTATTGCAACATTCGTAGTAACAAATGCTCTGGTGAGTATTTTTTGTTCATATAACTTGGAAAGCAATAATACGCACATCTCTATGTAGCTATTCACTTAACTTTATATGATTTATTTTTCAGACAAATGTGAAGAATCAGCATGTGAAGGAGGGTCTTGTAAAATAGAAAATCATAAATCATTATGTACATGTACAGCAGGGTACGATTTAATTAATAACGTTTGTGAAGATATAAACGAATGTCTCAATAATCCATGTCCACTCAATGCTAATTGTATAAATAATGCTGGATCTTTCACGTGTACGTGTGTTAATGGAACCATTTTAGATTCAAGAACTGGAAACTGCAGATTACCCGGCGATTGTTTCTCAGATGATGATTGCTCCGATAAAACGAAATGTTACAAGAACTACTGCATTAACCCTTGTGAGAAAATGTCCCCATGTGGTGTGGGCGCAAAGTGTCTTGTTTCCAAACACAATCCTATTTGCGAATGCCCCTCTGACAGTCAAGGCGATCCTTACAAACAATGCATTAAACATGAATGCATCAAAGATTCTGATTGTGCATTGGAAGAAGCATGTGTTAATTATAAATGTAAAAATCCTTGCTACTTGCCTCGGGCTTGTGGAAAAAATGCCGACTGTCTATCTAGAAGTCATATTGGACAATGTTCTTGTTCTCCCGGCTATACAGGTGACGCTGTACTTGGCTGTGTTCGAATACAGTACTGTAGCGATGAAGCCCAGTGTTCTTCTGGAACTAAATGCGTCGATAACTTGTGTGTTGGTAAGAATTGACTGCTTTTAGATATCGAGCGTAAATTTTTTAAGAGTTTACTTTACTATAGTCTTATCTATTTTTTTTGCAGGTTTATGTAAAAATGCTAGAGACTGTGTGGGTGATCAAGTCTGTATCCAAGATACGTGTCGAATTACTTGCACATCAAATAGTACCTGCCCTGACTTTCAGTTTTGTTTGAACAGAATTTGCACGAAAGAAATTCAGTGTGCATCTGATAATGACTGTGACGAAGATGAACGATGCTCAGTTGGCAGAAAGGGAATACCTGAATGTATAAAAGTATGTGAAAGACATCCGTGTGGTAGACAAGCAACATGTGTTGGTAAAAACCATAAACCTTCATGTTCATGTGCGAAAGGATTTTTCGGTGATCCTTTACTGGGTTGCAAGAAAAAGCAATGCGAAGGAGATGCCGATTGCTCAGATGATAAGTTATGCGAAAATAATATGTGCAAGATTGCTTGCTTAGCTGCCAACAATTGTGGGGAAAACACCATATGTTCCTCCGAGAAGCACAAACACGTGTGCTATTGTCAACCTGGATACACGGGAAACCCTTTGAAAGGTTGTGAAGAGATTAATTGGTGTTCAACCAATCCATGCGGTAGTGGTGCCGAATGTAAAAGCTTGCGCGATCGTGCACAATGTTATTGTCCAGCTGGATATATCGGCGATCCTTTTGAAGAAGGATGTCAGAAGTCTCAGGAATGTCGTTTCAATAGAGATTGTCCTACAGTTGCTCGTTGCAGTATTGTAAAAGGAAATAGAAAATGTATAGGTATGTTTTACACTGATACGACATTTTGTTTCGTTAACTTTATTACCTACTATTACATCTAATAACATCACAACTACCTGAAGAACTGTATTATATCGGTAAAGTTATCCATTGAATAAACTTATCATTAAAGTTTTTTCTTCAAGTAAATAGTAACGAGGCGTCATCAATGTAAAAACTATTTACTTTATTTACGTTTCTATCAACAATTTCGTGAGAATCACTTTGTATGTAAATTTTCAGACGCATGTGACAATGTGAAATGTGGTGCAAACGCTGAATGCAACGCTGTAAAACATTCTGGTCAGTGCAAATGTAAAGAAGGGTATATCGGTGACGCTAACAGTGACGTCGGCTGTCACTTGAAAGAGATACGATGCACTGGTAAAGCTAATTGCCCCATCAATCATTATTGTCACAAAAATATATGCAAAGGTGATGATTAATTTCCTTTTTTTATTAAAGTATAGTTAAATACATTTATAACATAATAAACAATTCTTTTGTAATCAAATAATTTTGATTTCAGGTTTATGTTTAGTCGATGAGGAATGTGAATCAGATGAAAAATGCTACAATGGTCAGTGCTTGAATCCCTGTAAAATGGAAAAAGCCTGTGGGTTGAATGCGTTATGTCGCACTGACAACCATGTCGTACAATGCAGTTGCCCACACACTTTTACGGGAAACCAAGACATGGAATGTGTTAGAAGTCAGTATAATAATAACTGTATAAATTTCTGTAAATTTTATGTCATTAAATGTATGCAATAATCGCCTTAATTCAAAGATTTGCCATAGTATTCATAATTCCACAAAATAATTTGGTAGATTAAAATATAGGAACTGACATGAAATGAGAAAAAGAAAAAAAAACAATTGACGGGCCGCCTTTTCTACCTACGATGGTGTTATTTAAAATTAATACTATCTGCACTGTGCTGTTACCTCAATTATATATTCCGCGGTAACCGTATTTTTTTACTAGAAACAAAATGCCTTTAACTCACGATTATTTATCTCTGTTTCAACTTATATCCAGATATGTTCCGCCATTTTGGTGTGAGAAATAAAGTAAGATTAGATAGACATTAATTATGTTATTCAAGAACTTGTAACGTGTACGGCAATATGTAAGAACTTTTTCACCAAATTATCGTGAAGCATTCTTCAAATGTATAAATGTAATATATTACAGTGCCAAGACTTTGTGGAGCAGCTGGTGAATGTGAAGATGGATATAATTGTCAGGACTCTATGTGTGTACCACAATGTAATCATGACGAAGACTGTGCTTTAAATGAAAGATGTTCCAAAGGCGCTTGTTTCTGTAAGTTTTGTATTAATCCGAAGTTTGACACATTAAAAAAATTTTGAAACTTTCGCTCACACTCAATATAATAGATATACTACATATTTACATATTTATACTTATATTAACATTTCTCTTACAGTAACATGTCAAGTAGATAATGACTGTTTCTTGGGTCATATATGTTTGGAAAACAGTTGTCAATACGGGTGTAGGTATGATGAAGATTGTGGACCCAGCGAACTTTGCAGGAATAATTATTGTCAAAATCCTTGTGCCAATGACATTAACCCCTGCGGCCCGAACGCTCTATGCTCTGTTGCGGACAGAAAGGCGGCTTGCTCTTGTATGGAAGGCCTAATACCGAACCCAACTCCTAATATTGGCTGCGTGCGAGCTCCATCTTTAGGTTGCAGCATGCATACAGACTGCGGTCTTGGCTTAAGATGCGAGGATGATCGTTGCCGTCCAGCCTGTACTAGCGATGCTTCTCAGTGCTTGCAAGGAGAACGATGCGATTCTGGGGTGTGTAGGTACGCCTGCACTGCGGACGAACACTGTTCCGATGATGAAGTTTGCGATGGCCGGATTTGTGTCACAGGATGTAGATCGAACTCACATTGTTCTAACAATCTTGCATGTATATCGGGGCAGTGCGTAGATCCATGCGCAGAACCAGCCACTTGTGGTGCAAATGCATTATGCACAACGAAAGATAACAATCCTGTGTGTCAATGTCCATTGGCTTTAGTAGGAGATCCAAAAACTGTCTGCAGGAGAGTCCCCTCTCCCTGTGATTCGAATAAGAACTGTGCTGACGGTTTTATTTGCTATGGAGATACTTGCCATCCGTCTTGTAGAAGGTAAGAATAGGTCAAAATATAAAATGCGATTTGTGTATTTAGAATTATGTTCTTCAGTAATATCTGTAATTTTTCAGTGACAATATATGCTTATCAAATGAAAAATGTATACGAGGAATATGTAGAGTCGTTTGTAATAGTGACGACGCATGCAGTGCAGGACATATATGTGAAAACAGAATTTGTAAACAAGGCTGTCGGGACGATAATGCTTGTGAAGCTGAACAGGCGTGTATACGAGGACAATGTAAAGGTAGGTAATGATTATTACAATATTTTGATTAGGTACAAATGTGTTAGAACTAGTTACCACTGTTACCAAGGAGTACTAATTATTCAAAAAGACAGTTAGCAGAGCTGACTGAAATAGGATTGACAATGCCTCCAGTGTTAAAGATTTTCAGATATTAGCGAAGGTTATCGTTTCCTATCAGGCGGATTGTGCTACCGATTAAAAAAAAAACTTATTGTAAGCAAACTAATTATAATTAGTAAAATGGTTTCTGGGCCATTTCATATTATTTGATACGTCTTGCGTTTGAAGACTTCCTCACTTACTAGTCAAAAGGCTGATAATCTCGGATTATAAATGCCACTTAGCGTTTGTAGGACTAAATTTACCACTATTCAATTTGATTAAATATTGGATTGAAAATCTTTTAATTCATTAATCACATTTATAAATACACACACACACACACACACACACACACACACACACACACATACATACATACATACACACACACACACACACACACACACACACACACACGCGTACACTGATATCATTTATTTATATATTATTGTAAGATTATAAAATAATATAAATATTACATTCGCGACTATTTTTCACATTGTTCCACCTCTGGTAATTAATAGACGGCATTATACATATTATATGAAATATTTTTAATATTAAGTATTTAAACGATACTTCAACATTTATAAAACTATGTATCTCAACTTAGCCGTTCTTATCCTTCTTTTCAATTTTACTAATGACTTTCAGATCCATGCAATCAAAGTGGAGTTTGTGGCATTTGCTCAGAATGCAAAGTGCAGAACCATCGGGCTCAATGCACTTGTTCAAGTAATTACACTGGAAATCCACTGGTTGAATGCAAAAGGAAGAAAACATTATGTGATGGTTTTTGTACATGTGATGACAGTGGATATTGCACTACTAATTGTAAATCTAATACGGATTGTTCTTGTGGTGAAAAATGCTTTAACGGCGGTTGCAGAACTTTATGTTCACAAAGAAATAAATGTCCTGAAAGGCAATTATGCATCCAAGGCGCTTGTATGCCAGGGTGTAATTCTGACAGAGACTGCGGTGATGATATGCTTTGTTCATCCAAACTGTGTGTCAAAGCATGTGTGGCAAAATCCTGCGGCAAGAATTCTGTTTGTCTAGCTTCTCGACATCGAGCTGTTTGTAGCTGTCCCAGTGGATACTCGGGTGATCCCTTATCACAGTGTTTACCATATGAATGCTTACAACATGAAGACTGTGGTGCCGACGAAGAATGCTCTACTGAAGGAAAATGTAGAAATGTATGCCTAGGAGCCTGTGGTACTAACGCTATATGTCGGTCTGTAGATCGCATTCCGCAATGTTCATGTCCCCCGAGATATTTGGGAAATCCTAAAGTAGAGTGTTCAAAACCAGCAGTTGGAAGTTGCTTACGCAATCCATGTGGAGTAAATGCTCGCTGTCGGGATCTAGAAGATGGAAGCTATGAATGCACTTGTGCCCCTAATTGTGCTGGGAATCCACAGAAACAATGTTTTTGCGGAACAATGGAGCCGTGTGCACACAAAGCTTGCGGCACTAACGCACAATGCCAAATTAGTATCAATGGAGATGCACAATGTTATTGCCCAAGGAATTTTCCTAATGGTGATCCTAATATCGAATGTGAGTTAAAAATAAATCATGTAATACCTATGGAGTACACAATTTTAAAAGTTAATTATATTTCAATACAGAATGGAATTAATATTTGTGCTTGTATTTATTTGTGGTTGGAAAAATTAAATGACAATTAATATAATTTGTTTGTACATTAATGTTTCAGGTGTCCAAGAACGTAGTGTCATTGATTGTAGAACAAAAGGATGTGGCAATAATGGAGAATGCTTACGAGAAGGAGCCGAATTTGTGTGTCGTTGTATTCCTGGAACAGAAGGCAATGCCGATGTTGAATGCCATACTAGTGAGTACATATCCAGCACTTCTATGTCTATGTTTAGTCACTATGTAAAAATGCACAGTTTTGCCGCAAGATTTAATTAAGCAGATAAATAATATCTATGTAGGACTTTCAAGGGCTACTTTTGATCAATGTAAAAATATACACATGGATTTCCCACACTTTTATGTACATACAAGAGAAATAATGTTTGCTCTAGCAGCATGTAACCTTATGTAGGTAGGGATGAATACACATTATGTCCATCAAATAATCAACTTTAAATTAGCTGAAATGTCATCTGCCATACCTATCATTTATTACATTTTACTTGAAGGGAGAGGGTTTGGTAAAAATGGGTATAAAAAACGAAATGAAACTGTTACGAGTAACAGTGTGAAATGGGTCTATAAGAGTTACTTTCATTAATAGAGACATGTTGGTAATATACAAATATGTTCGCTACAACCTGGAAGTGTCGTAACATATCTGTATTAATATTGTATTTAGTGGAAGCATTCTCACCGTTCGTGCTTAAGTTATCAAACCGTCAGTAACATTTTGTTCGGCTTCATGTACATATCGCTTGTATAATAATATTTCGTTATATACATTTCTTTGGTCATGAACTATCAGTTTCAAAAAGCATGCACTGTCTCGTGAGAACGTTTCCTCTTCGCGGCTAAAGGTACCGCTCTTTCGACTCTGCTTTCTTCTTTCATATCTTCCTAGGTATCGAATGCACCAGCGACAAGGACTGTCCGATGGACAGGGCGTGCTTGAGCTTGCACTGCGTAGACCCGTGCACGGTGCGCGGCGTATGCGGTGAGGACGCGCTGTGTGTTCCCATGCAGCACAGTGCTCAGTGCGCCTGTCCGCAGTGCTACGTAGGCCAACCACGTATTGCGTGCCGTCTCGACCCTCACTGCCAGCCTACTGGTGGCCGCAACGCCACCTTCACCTGCTCGCATACCAAGCCGTGCCCGCCTAAGCTAGCCTGCGACCTCGACTCCGGCCACTGTCGCAATCCTTGCATTGGCTATAATAATTGTAAACGAAACCAAAAATGTCAAGTACAAGATCACGAGCCAGTCTGTGTATGCAGAAATGGATTCGCTTTGAATGAAAGAGGGGAGTTTACATGTGCACCTGAGCACGCCGAATGCACTAGAGACGAACAATGCCCGTCCAACGCGGTTTGCCGTAATTCCAAGTGTGTGAACCCTTGTCTCGCATCGAGGGATTCGATATGCCCGAAAGGAAAACAATGTGAAGTAGTGGATCACCGCACTGTATGCGTTTGCGTTGAAGATTGCCATCCGACAGTGTCGATTTGCTTAAGAGATAACGGGTGTCCCAATAACTTGGCATGTAAGGATTTCCAATGCAAAGATCCCTGCAAAGATGCTTGTGGTGGTGCGCCATGTTCAGTTGAAGATCACCATCCTGTTTGCAAGTTTTGTCCTAGTGGGTTCACTCACGATGAAAAACATGGCTGCGTTAAAGGTAATTAAAAGTGAATGAGACGTACAAAATATTAGTGCATTTAGAATCTACTCGTATATTTCTAGAAGAATCTTAAGTAAATCTTATTAATCTTTTTGTTCTTCATTATTACAGGATGTGATATTTTCTACTCTTATGTCTTCATGCGGCTCTTTTTTCTGTCTTTTCTTTTGTTTGTGGCATGTTCATATTTATTCTGCTCCACAGTTGAACTCCTCTTGCATCAGGTAGTTTCAGGCATGGTTTTTCATATTATTATGATGTGTACATACTTACATTATATATAATCTTGAACATAACTTCACGGTTTCATTGGGTGGCGGGTAAGCTGGCTTACTTTATTCTTAATGCTTTCAACGCTTAGGCATTAATACGAAGTGCAAGAAAAGCCACGAGACAGTTTGCAATATGATGCAATTATAATGCCTTCTTATTAATATCTTTATTAAACTTATACTACAAATTTATGTATATGTACATAGTAATTATATTGAAGAGTTAAAATTATTTATTTAAGTAGTAATTATTTTTATTTGTGACATCAATAACGTTGATGTACGTGTCTTGCCTGTCGACCAAAGTTACAATGATATTATGAGTAAGTAAAATAATTATTAATTTCATTTTATAATCAAGCTTTTTTTTTGCAAGTTAATTATGATCATCATTATTCTGACTTTGGTTGACGTATGACCAAGTGTAAGTGCTGAAATTTCTCTATTTGGTGTATAAATCCAATCCAACTATCGAATAATTGAACAAAATGATTTCACTATTTTAAAATATTTTCTATTTAAAATATTCTCGTTTTTCATATCAAATTTATCTTAATTGTAAAAGTCAGTGCTGAATCCATAATACTTTAGGTACTGTACGGTTCGCATGGTCAGTCGGTAAAATGCAGTAATGGTATGCGCAGGTTCGGAGTGCAGCGGGCACGAGCAGTGCGCGGCTTCGCTGGCATGCGTGGGCGGGCGCTGCGCCGACCCGTGCGCGCGCGGCGGCCCCTGTGCGCCCCAGCAGACCTGTGCAGTCTTCGACCATCAACCTGTCTGCTCCAAAGGTAAACAATCTACTTATTTTATATAATTCCTTCTTCTTCGAATACATTGCATTTATATGCTTTGATTAATTTAGATTTCGATAATTATTGTGCTGGGTTATTACCCACACGTTTTATTACACCACACGGTGTTATTACACCGTGTAATGAAAGAAATAGCGCAAACTTATTAAATGAAATGATTACCTGGTTATATAGTAAATTAATTTAAAGTTACCAAAAACCATGGAACTGACTTTTTCAAAATTTTTGTGTAAATTAATAATAATACTGAGCAAGTTCAAGTTAGCTTAAGAAAGTACAGGAAAAATATTTTTTTCAATGGACAGAACAAGTCTGAATATAAAAACATAGTGTATTTTATATTTTTATATATAGGACAATACTTAAATTTAAGTTTAAGAGCGAATGTTTGTCTTATTTTCAATGAATGAGTGTAATAATTCTTATTATTTTATTTTATCTGTGAATGCACATTGACTTGTGATGAATTTATCACGAAAATGAACAATGACTATAAATATCGTTATAATACAACTGTGTATTTATACCACGTTTCTATCTTTGCAAACTAAGTCGCTATCACAATCAAGTTACCTGCAAGAAAATAACGAAAATCTTAAGTGATTTTTGTTTGCATGATTACTTTATAACTGGCTTGATAATTTTACTCAGTTACAGTTTGCATCTTATGAACTTCTTGTTTTCATGAATATTTTTCATAACCAGCTTAAAGAGTAGAAAAGGGGTTTGGGATGTGGAAACATTTACTATAGCAGCAAAAATAATGATAAAGGCTTGCGACTCCTATTTTAATTTCGAATGTTTGTTACAGTCTGTCAATGTCAAACGGCGTCCGATTGTGCGCGGTACTCGAACACATATTGCGATGGTTGCGCTTGTATAAGCAGTAAGTATCATTTTGCAATATCTTATATCACATTTACTCTCCAAGATTTCCTTTTACATTTCACGAGTATCGACACATTATCTGCGACCACGGAACATCTCCTATTCTGCGTTCCATCTGCTATCGATGGTCACACCCCGCTGCACAGAGCGCTCACGCTACTAAACGTGATTGTCAGGGAATATTCTGAAGAAACATTTTTTCATTTCGCCACAGGATTTTTGGTCATAGCTGGCGCTTATATCGATTGAATAAATAAATAAATATGATATATTTAATATTTCAACATCATTTGAAAATATGTTTTTTACTCATTTATCCTCAATTTTCAAGTTTGATGTTCCTTCCTAGTCTATTATTATTATAGAGTCTTACTATCCTTTCCTCGTTTCTTATTCTGAATGCAGACTACCACGTACAATAAAACAAAAACACATTTAACAGGTCTCTACAGAAAATTCCTTTTTAATGAAGACTAGAACTACCAAAGTACGCTTTATACCTTCAAGGATACAATCTGCAAGTTTTTTTTATAACAGGTATAGTTTTTACCGACTTTTAAGACAAGGAGAAGGTTCTCAATCCGTTGTATTTATTTGGATTTTTGTTGCATCGGAATCCCGTCATTAGTGATGAATATGAAAAATCTTTCACTCAAAGGTATTATTCAGATTTGTCTCAGGAATTTCATGAGAATCGGTCGAGTTACTCTTTATTTTTAACCGACTTCAAAAACAGGAGGAGTGTCTCAATTCGTCTCTTGTTTTTTGAAGAATATTCCACGAACAAGATTCGCATCGCTTTTTATAGTACTACGTAATTTTAATGTTTATAAGGCTAGGTCAATAACATAATGAAATAATAACTGTTGCCTTTATTTTGTCCAGAAGACACACCCGTAACCAATTGCGCCCACTGTCGGCCTGGAGTCCCATGTGATCCGTTCTCAGGCGCTTGCATGGAAAGTAAGTATAACTTCATTTTAGCTATTCGTATAATATCTGCTGTTCAATTCTTATCAATGCTAATTACTTGAAATGATAATGTTTCTAACTTGGAATTGATACCTCATTGCAGGAACTCACACTGTATTATGCATTATACTCTATATTATAGATGCCACTATTACCACATAACTGACGTATCGCGGACTTCTACGACAAACATAAGTCTGTGAAATATGTGGATTATATAATGTTTGTGTGAAAAGCAAAGCTAACTCCAGATGAACTGGTCATTGCTCTAATTCTAGCGTTACCTACCATTTGTCCGATAAACGCCACAAAGAACTGGCTCCTTGACTCTCGGCAGACCCGGATGGCAATAGTACATACGGTTTAGTTATTATTATTTTTATATTATTAAAATTGCAATATTACATCAAACACTTTGTGACAGTGTCACTTTTGCAGGATATATGTATGTTACTAGAGGTATTTTTTTATTTTTAGGCTTAAAGAAAGTTCGTTAAGCAAACGTAAATATTATAATAAAACACATGCGTTAATTTAACTCGCTGAAACACTATTTTTATCAACCAAATTGTAATCATATTTAAAAAAACATTGCATGAATACTTTACCGTGTAACTTTAATCTTTAAGCCTAAAGCTTTATATAATTATTATCCTCTATGGTGGTGGCGGCTTGCAATGCATGTATTTTTATTTTTATGCACGATCTAACTTCTCCCTTAAAGTACTGAATATTAATGGTACCTTGGGTTATCATATCAGCATAGATGAAACACCAATACACATATTGATAAATGGGACAATAAATTTGCATTATTTATATAAAATCAAATCTAACTGATTAGAGCAATAAAATTATTTTCTAGTAATAATTACACTTATTAACATATTTGTTATTGCGTTCCTATTAACAGATGATCAACCTAAAAATGTCCCACTAACCGAAACGTACTTCGAATACACAACAACAACGTTGGGAAAAACAGGAGAAACTACTGCAACTGACTCTATTGTATCAACACACGTTTTGCCCGACGATTCTGACTTTTCTGATTTACCTGACTCTGACATTATAATGACAACGGTTGTGGAGAAATCTATTGATAATAAAAAACTTGTCACCGATGACTTCCTATCAAGTTTAAACACTGAGAAAGTGTTTGATTCTGATCTTGTCACTATTGTACCTTCGTACAAAGATGAGGATACGTTTATGTCAACAACTGCACTCATGACTAATTTCGTACCTTCTGCGATAGAAACTGATAACACAAATTTAAAAATTATTCCAGTTTCAGATCCTCGTTATGCTACAATAAAAAGTGAACATCGTGAAACTCTAGATAATGACATATCAACTACAGAATCTTACACTCATTACATTGGTTTTAAAACGTCTAGTAATCAATACGTCACTGATGCTACTATAGCATATACAAACAAACCTGAAGATTTTCAACAAACCTTGGATTCTGACGAACTAGTCCAAAGCAGTAGTACAATACATATAGAGACTACTGGTAAACCTTTTACTAATAAATATCACGAAGGTTTTTCTACACAGGCATCAGAAAATAAAAACACAAAAACAATAGAAAATCAAAGAAAATTGAATAACAACAACTATACTCAACACATTCTTACTACTTCTCCCAAAACTACTAGTAACTTGAGCGTGACACCAAAAAGTAGCACTAATGAGTATACAAATAGTCCATTACTAGAGATCACTACAAGCAAAAGCTCAGTATTAGATTTAAACTCAATTGAAGCGAATAACAATAACACATATAAAAATATGAATGATCCAATAGTTCAAGTAAAAGAAGCACATAGATCACATGAAACCACACAGAATACCAAAGATATAACTACAAGTGTAACTGAACCTTATTACATTACGGGCCATGTCTTAGTGGAAAATAATAGAGACACAATGTTTAATCAGTTATTTACAGATTCAAGTACCATTGAATCGCAGACGATTCAGTTTGAAGATGAAGCCACATTATCCAACTTAAATATTACGCAAATAAATCAAACTGAAAATTTCAAAGACAGAGATTATGAAAGTGAATTATTGACAACGGAGTCAGCATTAGTATTAGAAACTATTGAAACAAGGGCAATGAGCACAAAAACTAATTTGGATACTCGAATTGATGGTATCGCATCAAAACAGATGGAAGAAGATACGACTGCATCTATCACAAAGGATATAAAGAAAAGCCAAACTGATAAATTGAACATCAACTCTGAAGTAACACAAATAAATTTAGACAAGACAGTCCATCTCACACTCGCAAAAAGCACAGAGTCATATGAGAAATATTCAAAAACAGAGACAATTGCGAATCTTAATTCAAATACTAGAAAAGACGTTTTACATGTTGAAAAAGACTTAAATGCAAAAAATCAATTAGATTTAGCTGGACCTACATCTGTGGTATATGATTCAGTAACAGAAATACATATAACGTCGATGATGAAACCCATGAACTCTGAGTTTGAAACTAGTAAAGGTAGTTATTCAACCCAAGGTAATCACTATTTAAACGATGAGTCTACGACGAACGACAGTTTTGAGTCTACGGCATTACCTATCTCCACTGATTTTGAAACAGACCTCCAACATGAAGCTGATACCAAAACAGAACCCAATACGGAAAGTTACGATACATTTTCAAAAACCATTTCACTGCTTGTTTCATCATCTACGGCTATGCCCATAACGGTGTCAGAACCAAGCTCTGTAAACCATGATACTGAAATAACGGCAACTGTAAAGTCAGCAAAAATACCTTCAAATACTTTTGAACCTAAAGCAGATTTTACAGACCATACTAAAGCATGGACAAAGTCTACAGTATCTGAAACTACTACGAACTATAATCTAGCAGAGATAGATTTAAATATAGATAATAAAAAACCATCAACAGTGAATTTTAAAACAAATACAAATACGATCATGACACCAAAAAATATAGATACAACAAGTACTGACAGTATTCAGGGTATTCATGGTGTCCATACTACAACTAGCAAAGACAATATCAAGACATTAGCAGAATCAATAACAGAAGTTTATGAAACAACAACAGAAAGTTATACACCATTTACAAATGCAGGCGAGACCAAAATGTATCAGAGTGATACTGGGACCAAAAGTACAGAAACATTTGGTACATTTACAGAGCCCATAACAACAAGTTTTGAATTACCAGCTACTGTCCGTAAAGATATATTAGCAAGGTCAGGGACTACTATCTTTGATACAAATCAAAGTTTGTATATTACAGAAATAAATACTACAGGTAGTCACACAACAATTGTACCTACGACAACTTCATCTGCGAATAGTTTTGATTTAGGTGGACTTACTGCAAAATCTGTTCCCAATGAATATACAAGCACTCAAGAGACTGCGCTGACTGAGACTAATGCTGTTACTGGTAAAGAGAGTACTGCACAAGAGCTTCCGTCGGTTAATTTTGAATCAACGACAATTAATAGTATGCTACAACAAAACTTTAACTCATATTTATCATCAGAAAATATAACCCTTTCTACTGTTTCTGTACCAAATACAAAAACTTACAGTACACTTATGGAGCCTAATAAAGCTAATTTTGAATCAACTACTATTGCACGTCAATATACGCCACAAAAATCACAAATTTCTAATTTTGTACCAATCCAAGACGAAAAATTTGTAACGGAAATAAATATTGATACTAACAGTTTTAAAACAGCGATGGAATCTGATACAGCTACTAATTTTCAAGTATCTTCAACTAAATCTTTTTTCAATACTCAAGATAGTACTGTAACTATTCAAGATAATTCTGTGACTACTCAAAACAGTTTTATAGCTACTCGTCAAAGTGAGGTAGCAACTCAATACAGTTATGATAACACTGATAAAAGCGTTGTTACAATTCAAGACAGTGATAATAAAGAAATGGAAATCAATATCGGTAGGCATAGCACAGTTGTGAATTCAACAGCACTGGATTTTGAATCAACTACGATTGGCAGTATGATGTCACAAAACACAAAAACTACTACATACTATGAAAAAAATAAAAATGCTTATGCGACACAAACGGGTATTACTACAGACAAAACTGAATCAGCAGAAGTACAAACACATCCTAATTATGAACATTTGATAACTACTGCAACAGAAGTTACAACAGATATTAAAGTTACTCAAGATACATTAGTATCTGAAACAAATTTTAATCCTTATAGTATTTACAAAAACATTCGTACATCAATGGATACTAAGGCAACCTCCGTTAATGATATGAGTATCACAAAAAATCCTAATTTAGAGACCTCTGCAAATAGTACAACAGACTCCCAACTACAAACTGGCATTAAAACAGTCGATATAAAGACATCTACCAAAATTTATGATACTGATAGTGAATCACCTGTACTGTCTACAGAAGCAGATTCCTCAGAGCTTAAAACAACTCAAAGTGTTACCATTCCTCGTATAAATTTCAATGAAAAGAGTCACATTTTGTCTACAGAGCCAACGAAAATGAAAATTTCAACTTTACCAGATATTGGGACATTTGAATTTACACGGTTTTCAACAAAATCAGATTTTTCCAACTTTTCGACAACTGAAAATATAGACACAAAATCAGATTCTTATAAGGAAATTGACGGTATATCCACCAAGCTCCCAACATTTGATTTGGAATCGGCAACATTTCAAAGTATGAATTCTGAAACGTTACATGTTATTTCTACTTTTGAACCCACTCAAAGTGTTCACGAAATCGAAACGGAAAGCACAGACAACATTGAAACGTCCACTGATTATCTGACGGCAGTTTACGATACTGTTAGAAATAAACAAATATCTTCCCCAAAACTATCTTCCAATATTTCTGAAATAACTGTTAACAAAACAAGCATCAATAAAACAAGTGACACTTTTTCACCAGATCTTACAACAATTACTTATGAATTTGTGTATAGTGAACTTACACCACCCTCAACAGAAGACTCTTCTAGATTTGAAATAACCCATGCTGATGCTATCACAGATATAAATAAAGAATTAGGTGATACTACGACAACATCTACTACTTACACAGACTTCGGATCTGATAGACCAGATCTTGATTTCCCTAATATTGAGTCTGAAACTACGCCAAATAGTTTTATAACTGAAACGAATATATATACAGAAATAAATATAAAAACAAGTAAGCATTCAAATATAAGAAACGATGAAGATGCATTTGAAAATACGCAATCGACTAAACCCTTTTTTACTAAATTTGAAACAACAAAGGGGCTTTTTATTACTGAAAATGACAATAATATTGAAAATAACGATTTAATTACAGAAGTTTTCAATTACGAAACTGCTACGGACTCACATAAAACAAACCAGGACAATTATCAAACTTCAAAAAACGAAAATACGGAGGTACCTTACATATATACAGGAACTGAAACAGAAGATGATGGTATTCGTATAGTTAACAGTGTGTCCAATAAACCAATTAGTACTAAATATGAAACTACTACAAATATACAAACCACAAATCATTTAGGCAAAAATAATTTTGATACACAAGGTTTATCGATAACCACAACAGATTACAACACTGAGAGATACACAACATCTATGTTTTCTACAGGTGGATATGAAAATAACTCAGATAGTCAATTAACATCTAAAAACCCTGATAATGTAACATTTTATAGTTCTTCAACAACAAAATCAAATGAAAATACGAAAACGTTATCGAAGTCTAAAATGGACGGCTTAGAAACTACTGTGATCGGAACTTTAGAAACAACTACTAGTGATTTATTGTCCGAGACTAGTACTTTTTCGGGTGATAAGATTCATGATGAAATGAATACTAACGAGGTTTCTACTGTGAACTATCAAACAATTACAGACAAACGTATGCCGTCAATGAGATCTACTGATTCAATTTCAGAATCTACTAAAGAATTGTATGATGTGACTGGAATAGATTCAGAATTGACAACGCTTTCACCTATGTTGAGTGCAGGGACAATGCATGAAACAACATTAGAATCCGTAAAATCTGATTATGAGACAGTCACTGAGCTTTCTGGTGTTCATTACAAAGACACATCAGTAACCCTTGAAACAAATACTATTTTACCGGATACATTTACGAAATTGTCGGTCGTAAAGGATCATATTAGTACAAATAGCTTTATAAGTAAATCAAAAATATCAACAAATACTCAGAATACTCCTAGATCAACTGAAGTATACAACGCTTCAACCATTATTGAATATTCATTATCAAATACGGTACAAAACACTCAAAAAAGTATTTCAGACAGTACAGTAAGTGAAAAAGATCAATCAACAAATAACTACACGATGGTAACAGAGTATATTTCAGAATCATATGAATCTACTACAAACGACCCTAAAACAAATTTAAAAGAAGTAACCGATTTGCAGCTGCAAACTAATACCATAGATTCCTTTAAATTTACAACACCCCAATTGTATCACGATGTAAGCACTTCGGGTTTTGATTTAGAAAGTAAAAATGATGTAAGTAATTCTATACCGTCCATGTTAGTAACGAATAAACTCGAACCTGTTACAGATAGTATAACATCGTCTAACACGGTAACTGAAATTATTGAGACTAAATTAGTAAGCCAAGTTACTTTGTCGAGTACTAATATTGAAGATGTGACACCGTCAAAATTTAAGACTAGTTTTTCGGATACAACGACTTTTAAACAAGATGTTAAATCAGAATTAAATACATCTAATTCCGTTTTTGGTAGAGATCGTGATGTTGAAACATTTGATACTACTTTTAGTACGGTCTCAACAAATTCCAGTACAAAAATAACAACAGAGTCTTCTATTATGTTATCTACTTCTGTTGATACAGAACGTTTTGTAACTTCATTACAACAAGAAAATATCACAAACAGTAACGGCTTGCTAGAAACTGAAGAAATGGAAACTCTTGACTCAAAATCACCAAATTTTACTATAAGTACATCAACTGAGAGTTTATCTTCACGTAGAAAAGACATTGATATTCCGGCTTGGACTGACTCCACTGTAATGACCGACCTGACTTCTACTGAAATTTACACGGTAACACCCCCTGACCAACAAATTAACATCACATGTAATATAAACTCACACTGTCCAATGAACCAATCCTGTATAAACGGAGTGTGCCAGAACCCGTGTGAAACGATGCGGAAGCAATGCAAAGAGAATTTCTCCTGTAAAGTTGTCGAACATGCTGCTGTTTGCATATGTCAATACGCCGATGGGAAAAACTGCCTAAAAGGTATGCATTTTTTGTATTTTGCATACCTATTATTATATTTTTTGTTGAATTCAGATTGTAAATCATTTATTTCTAGTGGTCGTTTTATCGGACAAATGAATATTTATAAGGTATCGTTCCAATAACAAATTGTAAATACACTAATTCTAACTGTCCTTATAATGTAACAAACTAATATTGATGTAACATAATAGAATCACCTGGAACACCCAAGACACCAGAACCTTGTCATTCTGACCGGGACTGTATAGAAACTGAGGCCTGTTTTATGGGGCTGTGTCAGAATCCTTGTGAATTTGACAACGTATGTGGTGTCGGAGCCAATTGTCAACCAATAAAACAAAGGCCAATGTGCTCGTGCCCCGCTGGATATGATGGAAATCCTGCCGTCAAGTGTTCACCTAAAATATGTAAGCCTAACCTAAATACGTTATAATTCTGCTTTTTACCATCAGTCTGTCTGTTAACATTACTTAACGTCAGTAATGTTGACAAACAGACTTCAACGAAATCAACTATTGAAGTTTAGATTGTGAAAAAAATACAGTATTATGCTTCTTGTATTGTTATTAGATACTGTACTTATGTATAGAGTAGTTTTGTTTCTACCTGTTCGGACCTGATCGGTATGACCCGCGAGCCAAACTATTCCAAATAATTTCATCATTTTATTTTTATTAAAATAAGCTAAAAACATAAAATTAATCAAGTATTGTTTTAAACTTCCATGGCTTTTCACAATAAAAATATTGTTTCAACTTGAACTCAATCAAAATCTAAATCATGGTGCGTATCCCGTGTTAAACAATATTTTTAAAATTAATCAGTGCGTGCAATGTTAAAAGTAACATAAAGATAAGAAGTATATGTAGCTTTTCATATCGTTGATTATGTTACCAGTACAAGAAGGCTGTAATCCCATACAAGAAGAGAACGCACCACTCGGAATGTGGCAGGCCTACCCATACTTATAATCATAGTAGTTGAACTAACTTGTTCAACTACGACATGCAATTTAATACTTCAATAGTTGAAATAATAGTTGAATTTACAATAAATAAAATGGGCTGTGGTTAATCTAGTTCGATAAAATAGTTATGTACTGTATGTGACAGGTACTCCTATATATACCTATTTAATGAAATGTTCATAAAACTTGTTGTAAATGTACCTAACTATGCTCGTGGTTGTGACGTTTATAAAATCCTTTGCAACACTATTCAGTCGCAGGCAGTAGTGTTTTGAGACACAGATGCCATTTTTATATATTATAAATATGTTTCATAATAATCTTTACTCAGCGTCTTTTTATTTCAAAATCTTTAAGTTTTAATTTTTAATAAGATCACCATGCGTGCGAGCATTAATAAATGTTACGAATTATTGGTTGATTTCCCAATTTTCATTTATATTTTATGTAAATACTAATGATCTCATAGACCTAGATGGTTTCAATGTTGAACCTGAAATTGGAGTGTGAACCGTACATAATTTTATTTAACACTTGACGATATATCTGTTAGTAGTCTAGAATGCACGCACGTCTATTATTTTGTATAATACAATTACTATTTTAATTTTACTTAGTTGGTTGCACTCGAAATGAAGATTGTCACTTGACAGAAGCTTGTATAAATAGTGCATGTCAACACCCCTGTGCCATACACAGTCCGTGCGCACCAAATGCCATTTGTATAAATACGAACCACGGATCAGACTGCAGCTGTGCAGAAGGTTTCCAAGGCAATGGATACGTCGGTTGCGTGCCAGGTGAGCAGACTTTTACTACCTTGTGAGTTGAGCATTGTCTAATCCAGTTACATTAATTATAATACCTATATTACTACGTTTTGTGTTTTAGTTATATCTAATAAGCATAGTGACGTATGCCAATACGATGAAGACTGCCCTCCAGAACTGTTATGTGACAGACTGAACAGAGTATGCATAAGTCCTTGTGCAAGAGACAAATGTGGTGATAACGCGGAATGCATTCCAGCCAATCATGGAATACAATGCAAATGCTATGCAGGATTTACGGGAAACCCGTTCCTAGAATGTTTCCAAGGTAAGTTTATTGAATATTTTCATTATCTTTACATATTTATATTATCAAATTTATAGGCCACTGGAAACAAAATTGACTGTTATCTAAGTGGGTCGTCATCGACACGCGTGATGATTTCCGAGTCATTGTAATATTAGCTTAAATCAGCGAATTATTTAGCATGTATATATAATTATTAATTTTAAATAAATATTTTTGAAATGGATGATACTACAGTTATCAAACACGAGCTTTGTCTATAGAAAGACAAAAATCAATGATTCTATAGAGAAATCGTCGTAAAAAGTACCTACATGTACTTTAAAGGAAAAATAATCATGGCATAGTTAACGCGTAGTTATGAAGATTAGAAGTAGACAATACAATACTTGACCTTTCTTTATAATCGCCTGTAAAAAGTGTTTCTTCAAGCGTTCCTTCGTGATCCTCAGTTTCTTGGAAAGACATGTGTATATAAATAAATAAATATATGGCGCTAAAACAAGTCAGAATTTGCAGTGATAGTTTGGAATTCGCTAGAAGCTCTCTACTAATACTACTAATACTCTCTATTAATCGAAAGGCTTCAACGTAAGTTTGCTTGACACGTTTTCTAGCGTATGCTCAGTTACTGTCAGTATCTGTTTCCATCGCTCTTTGTGTCGGGTATGGTTGGATTGGATACACTAGAACTGAGACAGAAATTACTCTTGGTACACTATTGCGAGCTACTTCAAAATGAATAACCCGGTGGTTTTGAGGGCAGTTTCACCGTCCTCCCTCGAATTTAGGCGCAGCAGACGTCGCCACCACCAGATGTTATTACGTCCCATATCAAGGATTTACCACACTAGTCATGCTCCAACACAGCGAGCGCTCCTATTACTCAATTTATTCAGAAATGAGCTCCATTAAATCTACATAGATTTGTTTGCCGAAATGTAGAAACTAATCTGAAATTGTTTTTAACCCATTATCTAAGGTAGTTAACGTTTTAAGTATGCTATTAGCTTGCAATCTAATTTAATAAATAAGTAAAAAAAAACAATTATACGATTCCCAATTACATACGTTTAGCGCCAAGGAGGCAGTCAGCCATGCGACTTAAACGGTCTTAATCTGTTAACGGTTTCTATATATGAGAAAACGTATTGCATACTTTACCAACTAGCTCCACATGCTACTATATTCGGAGAGTAACCAATGTCCTATAAAGGATTGGTTACGTATCGTAATGGCCCCAACGTTATAGATATCCCACTAATATTATAAATGTAAAAGTATGGATGGGTGGATGTTTGTTACTCAATCACGCCAGAAAGGCTAACCGGATCTGGATGAAATTTGGCACAGAGATAGGTTATAGTTTGGAATAGCACATAGGCTACTTTTTATCCTGGTAAAATGTATGATTACCGTGAAATATTTGATATAGCGGGACAACCGTAATCCACGCGGGTGAAACCACGGGGCGCTGCTAGTATGGTATATATGTGACGGTGATCTTTTACCATCAGACGGCCCGTCTGCTTGTTTGTTTGCTCGCTTGCCGACTCCTTATCCTATGTATCATATAAAAAATGAAAAGTCGTGCTGTAATTGTCAATTTTACTTATTCTTATATATGAATTTACGGGGTGACACGGTCATTTTTCCAAATAATCCTTTTAAAAAAGCAAAGATTAAAAACGACCGATAAGTGTTTATTATATTAAGTAACAACTGCGAATCCAGTTTATTGTACAAAAGAGAGCACTATTACATTATAAATTTACTAGTCTAGTAGTTTAGTATTTACTAGTAAAATATGGGTAAATTAATGAAATCTAGGACGATTGATCATCATTCATCCAAGAATGAAATAAAGTTACATAGGTAAAAATGAGTTCGTCAAATAATCATTGGTGTTTTATTCATTATACAGAATATATCCAGACAATTCATATGATTTTAATGTTTCAGTTCAAGGGTGTCGGTCAGATAATGAATGTGCCAACTCTGAAGCATGCATAAACGGAAAATGTGGGTCCCCGTGCCAATGCGGCGTTAATGCAATTTGTGACGTTCTAAATCATCGAGCATCCTGTAAGTGTCCGCCAGGGTACACTGGAAACCCACAACTAGGGTGTGAGCCACCTTTGAATCCTTGCGCTCCAAACCCTTGCGGCATCAATGCTCTATGTGAGATTGACAATGGTAATCCCATTTGCTTCTGCCCCAAAGGATTAACAGGAAATCCATTTAAGAACTGCAGTAAGTATCAGAGTCCTCTATAATGTCTATGTCAAACATTTTATGTATAATATATTTCATATAACCATGTATATTTACTACTATGGCTCATGTTGTTTAATTGTTTTAGTACCGGAAGGAAATGAATGTGTACCCAACCCATGTGGATCACATTCGGGCTGTAGGCTAATAGATAACAAACCGGCTTGCTTCTGCTTACCCAATTATGAAGGAGATCCTCCAAGACAAGAATGTAGATTACCAATGAATCCATGTAATCCATCACCTTGCGGTCCGAACACACAATGTACAAAACTTTCAAACGGATTTGCTAAATGTACTTGCTTAGACGGCTACATCGAAAGCCCTAATACTGTGAGAGGTTGCATAGCAGCACGAAATCCTTGTGAGCCCAACACTTGTGGGAGTGGAGCACGGTGCGATCCAAACCGAATACCACCGTGTTATTGTCCAGACAACACTGTGGGAAATCCATACAAGTCTTGTAACAGCAGTCGAGAATATCTACCACCAGTTCTATGCAAGCCCGGCCCCTGCGGACCAAATGCAGACTGTTATGTAACTGGAAACAATGAATTATGTTTGTGTGTGAATGGTTTTATTGGAGACCCGCATATAGGTTGTCAACCTCAAATAAATCCTTGCAATCCTAGTCCATGTGGCCCGCAAGCTATTTGTAATCTTAATTATGAAGGTGTAGCGACATGTAGCTGTGTCCCAGGAAATATAGGTGACCCGTACGGTGTTGACGGTTGCCACTCCAGGGAGTGCGAAGTAGATGACGAATGCCAAATCAACAAAGCATGTATTGGGTACAGTTGTCACGACCCATGTCCCGGGGCTTGCGGTTTCAATACTAAATGCCGTGTAGAGTCTCATCGACCTGTATGTTACTGCGAAGATGGTTTTGTTGGAAACCCACTAATATGTTGCTTACCACCCAGTGACCAGAAGTCAATTAGCCCCTGCAGTAAAGTCGAATGCGGAATAAAGGCTATGTGTCAAGATGTGGGAGACAAAGCTTTATGTTTCTGTCCTCCAGAATTTATTGGCGATCCCACGATTGAATGTAAACCAGAATGTGTTATGAATTCGGACTGTCCATCTAATGAAGCTTGTATAAATAGCAAGTGTGTTGATCCATGTTCTCAGCAAAATGTCTGTGGCATGCATGCTGTATGTTTATGTTCTGAGCACACAGTTGCCTGCTATTGTCCGGACGGTTACATTGGTGATCCTTTGACTCAGTGTATTTATAGACGTAAGTATTATAACATTGTTTTTATACATATTTTTGTAGCCGCATTTTCCACTTAAGTAAGTTAATACTAGTATTAGTTAAAAACAATATTTTTTAGATTTCAATGGTGTAGTGTCTTCCATCATTTGTAAACTGATTTTAGAAAGAAAGTATAAGATGAATTTCAAATTTCAATTTCAATAAATTTCAAAATAAGTTATGTAATGAAATTAGTAATAGCATTAGTATAATCAGCCAAATATGTTCCCAATGCTGGGACACGGGCCTTTCTCTCAGACGAAGGCTCGTACCCCAGCCATAAGAAGAGAAGTGTAGGTCGTAATTCGTCTCTACCCTAGTCATTTCTTCATAAAGTACTTGCGCAATCGAAAGTACTACGTAAGTGAAACCGTCAAAGCTAATAATATCTAGGAATACAAAATGCATAATTATAGAAGTATTGAAACATTTCAATTTCTTTTAATTTCTGTGTTGGTTGGTTATAAATAAACAATGGCTACTAACTATAAGTGTTCTTTTAGCAATCGTAATAGGAGCGGAAAATAATGTTACTGCACAACCATGCTCACCAAACCCCTGTGATCCAAATACACCTTGCGATAACTACGGAAACCAGTTTGCTATTTGTAACGCCTGTGTTGGCCACGAAGGAACAATCAGTCCCGGTTGCCGTCCAGAATGCGTACTTAGCTCTGATTGTGGATTTAACAAAGCATGTTTGAGGAATAGATGTGTGGATCCTTGTCCGGGATCTTGTGGAGTTAATGCTGAATGTATGATATATCACCATGATCCTATTTGTCGGTGTATTCAAGGCTTTGAAGGAAATCCATACGAACATTGCAAACCTTTAACAAAACGTAAGTATAATTCATGATTACGTGTATAAAAACTTACTTTGTAAAACTGCTTTCAATTTAATAACGCATTTGAATACAATTATTCATCGTTGTTGCAGCTGATCAGCAGGAGTATTGCAATAACATCCAGTGTGGTGCCAATGCTATATGTCAGCAACAAAATGGCGGTCATATTTGCCAGTGTTTGCCCAACTTCTATGGAAATCCTTACATGTCATGCCGACCTCAGTGTGTCGTCAACAGTGATTGCTCAACAGACACAGCATGTCTTAACAACAGATGCGAGAACCCTTGCAAAGACGTTTGTGGTCTCAGGGCTCTCTGTTCAGCAGTAAACCATCACGCCATCTGTTATTGTGAACCAGGGTCTACTGGCGATCCATATATAAGATGTCAACCTACACCAGCCATTGGTCCTACACTATCCGTATGTGATCCGTCTCCTTGCGGTCCTTACAGCAAGTGCCTCATATCACCAATAGGATTAGCTATTTGTTCTTGCTTGCCCGGTCACCGAGGAGTAGCTCCAATGTGTCAACCAGAATGTGTTAGTAATTCTGACTGTCTACAAACAGAAACATGTGTTAACCAAAGGTGTTTAAACCCCTGTCATGGCAGTTGTGGTATCGGTGCAGACTGTATTATTGTAAACCATAATCCTTTATGCAGTTGTGGTTCTGAAAAATCAGGAGATCCATTTATTGCATGTTCAGAAAGGGTTGATATTACACCCAATAATAAAGGCAATAATCCGTGTGTGCCTTCGCCTTGTGGGCCTAATTCGGTATGTGAAATTAAATCGAATCACCCGGTATGTTCATGTCAATCGAACTATGCAGGCACTCCTCCGTACTGTCGACCAGAATGTGTGATAAGCCAAGAATGTCCATCGAATCAAGCCTGTATTGGCGAAAAGTGTATGGATCCCTGCATCAACGCTTGCGGGAACAACGCCAAATGTGACGTTATAAATCATATGCCGTTATGTAGCTGCTTGGACGGTTATAGAGGTGATGCTTTTATAGGCTGTGTAGAAATATCGATAAAAGAGTTGAAGAGTCCTTGTAATCCATCGCCTTGTGGAGAGAATACGATTTGTACAGTTGTAAATGATATTGCTCGTTGTTCGTGTATACCTCCTAACATTGGAAACCCGTATGCGGGTGGATGCCGACCAGAATGCACTTCGAATTCTGATTGCCCGAATCATTTAGCATGTTTATCGAACCATTGCCGAGATCCCTGCAAGGACTTATGTGGTACAAATGCAGAATGTGCTGTAACAAATCATGTACCTATTTGCACTTGTTTCAATGGATATGATGGAGATCCATTTTCTTCTTGTCGTCACAAGGAATATCCAAGTAAGTAGGAGTATAATTTAACTTTATCCGTTATTATAATAATATATAGATAATATTAGGTAAAACTAAAATATACTTTCGAAAAGCTGAACATGAAACTGATTATATATTATGCATTGAGAACTCACTGTAGACTTCACGACTTCACTTCACCAGCATATTAATAATCCTGAATTTTGTGCTTATTTTCAGCTTACACCAATCAATGTGAGCCATCACCATGTGGACCGAACAGCGATTGTCACGTTGTTGGGGAACGTGCAGCATGCTCATGTCGACCCGGATTCCATGGCACGCCTCCAGCTTGTCGTCCCGAATGTGCCGTGAATTCGGATTGCCCCGCTAACAAAGCTTGTCTAAGCAGAAAGTGTAAAGATCCCTGCATTAATAGCTGTGGATTAAACGCTAGATGCCACGTCGTTGGACATAATCCTATATGTTCATGTCCAGATAACCTACCAGAAGGCGATCCTTTCATAAGATGTAACAGAATAAGTAAGACTTGATTTAATTTTCTTATCCAGAGCAAATTTTGCTTTCACACTTATTACTAGCATCCTCCGCAGTAACGCGCTTCTCGATTGAATTTGGCTAATCAAAAAAATATACAATAGAATACTTGAGCGATCTAATTCTACTTGTATATATGTTATAAATGTTAAAATAATGAAAACTCGAAAAGAAGTGCTATGATCAAAATGATTAGTTTTGTTAAGTTTTTAAAACATTATCAACCCACAAAATGAATTATGACACTTGTTAACTAAACTGTATATTATGTAATATCTGTATTACGTAAATCTGTAACACAGATTTTGTTCTTTATTCTAGTGCTTAGTTCTAGCTTAGTTAACAACTGTCATAATTTCTTAACACAATACATGAAATACTTACAACATTTTATTCTAACATACGGATGCTTTAATCACACGTGCGTATATGTATATATTATTATAATACAAGACATTTTACAAGACATTCACCCGCGTGGATTACGGTTTTCCCGCTACCTCAGTTATCCCATGGGAACTATACTTTTTCCGAAATAAAAGTAGCCTATGTGTTCTTCCAGGGTCTAATCTATCTCTATACCAATTTTTATCGAAATCGGCGCAGCCGTTTGAGCGATAATGAGTAACATAGATTTTTATCCAACAGAAACAGCCACTATATTCGGGATGACAATTAACCTATGTGTTAATCTAGGGTCTAAACTATCTCCATACCAAACTTTATCGAAATCAGTGCAGCCATTTGAGCGTGTTAGTTTTATTTATTATTTATATTATCATTAGTGGAATGGGATAAAGTTTTCGTTTGTATGTGTATGGCAAACTATGGTTAAAATCTGTTTGACTTTAAATAGATCTAGGTGTCACTGTAGATTCGAAACTGACATTCACAGACCATGTCGATTCTAAAACTAAAAAGGCATTCAGAAACGTAGGTTTCGTTCTGCGTGTAAGTCGACCTTTTTCAGACCTAAACTGTGTAAAAGTTCTATATTTCGCCTATGTTAGATCCGTCTTAGTATATTGCAGTGTCGTATGGAATCCTAACTATATTACCTATATTGAAAAACTGGAATTAATTCAACACAAATTCATAAGACATAGAAATTATCGTTGTTATTGCACATCTCAGGATTATGAAGGATCATGTACTCACCATCGAATGTCAACTCTTAAAAACCGTAGAACACAAAATGATATGTTATTTCTGCAAGGCATATGTAAAGGCCAAATTGACTCACCTGAACTGTCAGCTAAAATATTAAGATTTCGCTGTCCAAATCTCAGAACTAGATTGTTGATTGAACAAGCCTGTTCATCGTCTCCAAAATACGTAGCTACAATAAACTCTCACCATCGATAGACATATTTCGACATAATAAAAACTCATTCAAGAAAGAGTTATTGAGTCTAATAAATCGACTGGCAAAGGTAAAATAACACAAAACATCTTATACAAAACATTGTTTTTCTCATACTGAATCTTCTAAAATATCATTTCAAACACACACACACACATTCATGCAGATTTTCACACACCACGACGAGCCAGCATAGAGATCTAACGTTTATAAATCCAGTTATATCTGACGTGCCTATATAGCGGCACATACTGTCTTCCATTAATGTTATATCTATATAATGGAAATCCGTTTTTGGCTGTAGGTAACAATAACATACATCAAACTCTGTTAATTGAGCGCTGTGGATTTTGTAAAATAATAAAATATAAAATAAAAGAAATCTTCAATTTGAGGCTGAGACTATTGATCTGTCTATAATTTTCATCTCCACTGTTAACAGGTATGCAAACACCACCCCCCGAACAAGATCCTTGCATTCCTTCTCCGTGCGGTCCACATTCAACGTGTCGCAAAGAGAACGATCGTGCTGTGTGCGCCTGCGAACCAGGCACGCTAGGCGCTCCACCATCCTGCCGCCCTCAGTGTGTTATCAATCAAGATTGTCCACTAGCGCTCGCCTGTCTAAGTGGCACTTGTGTCAATCCGTGTGCTGGATCCTGCGGGTTTAATGCTCGATGCATCGTTCAGAATCATCAGCCTATATGCTCCTGTGACGAAGGATATTCTGGTGATCCCTTTGCTCGCTGCACTCAAGTTGAAGGTATGTATAGTTATAAACTTTACAAAAGATCTATGTTGCACGCAATACTATATCACAAGCCTGAGACTTCCTTTTGTTTTGCTTTTCCTGTTTTGTAGCATGTGTATCCATGTATTTTCAGCTCCTAAAGAAGTGCCTTCTCATCCTTGTTTCTTGTCACCATGTGGACCAAATGCTATATGTCGGGAAAGAAATGGTGCTGGCTCTTGTATATGTATAGATGATTTTCACGGTGATCCATACACTGGTTGTCGTCCGGAATGCGTTATGAATACTGATTGCGATAGAGACAAATCTTGTTTCAATAATAAGTGTGTGGATCCATGTTCAGGCACCTGTGGAACAAACACAGAATGTAGAGTTATAAACCATGTGCCTTCATGCTACTGCTTACCTGGATATACTGGAAACTCTCTTCATGCATGTACCATTGTTCCGAGTAAGACTTTTTTCTTTTCTTTTCTTTATCTATATATCTATTTGTTATTTTGTATTCATTTTCTTTCTTTTTCTTTATTAAGCTGTTGAAGATACTGTGGATCCTTGCCACCCTTCACCTTGTGGACCATACAGTAAATGTCGAACATTTAATGGGCATGCAGTTTGCACTTGCCTTGATATTTGCGTTGGTTCTCCACCAAATTGTCGACCAGAATGTATAGTTAGTTCTGATTGTCGACCTGATAAAGCTTGTGTAAATCAGAAGTGTCAAGATCCATGCCCAGGCATGTGTGGTGTTAATGCTCAATGTCAAGTTATAAACCACAATCCTATATGCAGTTGTTATAATGGATATACGGGTGATCCTTTCGTAAGATGTTTCATCGATGAAAGTAAGTCATTAATATTTCATAAATTGAAATAAATAAATAACTTTAAAGAATGTATTTCTAATAAATGTATTAACTTTTGCTAGGACCGATGGCACCAATTGACAATTGTACGCCAAATCCATGTGGATCAAATTCGCAGTGTAAAGATGTAAATAACGTGCCAGTATGCTCGTGTCTAGTCAACTACGTCGGCCGTCCGCCCAATTGTAGACCAGAATGTGTCATGAATATTGAGTGTCCGGGCAACTTAGCATGCATTTCTAAAAGATGTAGCGATCCTTGCCCAGGGTCATGTGGGTTTCATGCAAGCTGTGCAGTGGTTCAGCATTTACCTATTTGTACTTGTGATATTGGATATACAGGAGATCCCTTTTCGGGATGTTCACCTGTTCCTAGTAAGTTTTAGACGATAATATCATTAAATAAAATGTATACTTGCGAACTGGACACTTTATTATAAAGTAATATTTTATTTGTAGCAATTGAACCGCAGTTTGAAAGCCCTTGTTCAAGATCACCATGTGGTGTAAATGCAGCATGTAAAGAAAGACACGGCATCGGATCATGTTCATGTCTGCCTGAATATTACGGTGATCCTTATATAGAATGTCGGCCAGAATGCGTGCTAAACAGTGACTGCCCGAAAGATCGAGCGTGTATAAACAATAAATGTAAAGATCCATGTCCCGGCGTATGCGGTATGAACGCAGAATGTCGCGTAAACAATCATGCTCCCTCTTGCTCGTGTTTCCCAGGATACGAAGGAAATCCGTTTACATCGTGCTATATACGTAAGGATATATTTTTGTCGATGAGTAAATTTTTCACATAATATAGTTTAAGGCGACAGAACGTAATATTCAATTTAAATTCCTTTTAGGCCCCATTGAAAATCCAGTAGATCCTTGCCAACCTTCTCCATGTGGACCTTACAGTATATGCCGCCAAAGTTACGGTCACGCGATATGTTCATGCCAGGAGCAATATTACGGATCACCACCTTTCTGCCGACCTGAATGTATGGTCAGCAGTGATTGTATGCCAAACAAAGCTTGCATAAATCAAAAGTGTGCTGATCCATGTATTGGTTCATGTGGTAGTAATGCAAAATGTATGGTTGTAAACCACAATGCTTTATGCAGCTGTCCACAAAACTATATTGGGGATCCCTTCGTTCAATGTACTTATGAAGAGCGTGAGTTACTGAAAGTAATATAATTTAACAAAATTAACATTTATTTATTAAAGGCTTTAAATCTTAACAAAATAACAATTGAATCGGCACCTGAAATAGCTCTTTAACATACAAATTCTTACAACAATTGCTAAATTAAAACTACCTTATAGGGCCACAACCTAAACCTAGCGGAAATCCATGCATCCCATCGCCATGTGGGCCCAATTCCCAATGTCGTATAATTGGAGAAACTCCGGCATGCTCTTGTCAACCAGGATATATCGGTCGAGCACCAAACTGCCGTCCAGAATGTATATACGACGAGGAATGTCCAAGTAATCTTGCGTGTGTACGTGATAAATGCGCTAATCCCTGCGCGGGCTCGTGTGGATCTAATGCTGAATGTCTTGTTATCAACCACAAAGCCGTTTGTCACTGTCGTGATAGCTATACTGGTGATCCATTTAGTGGTTGCTATTTTATCGGTGAGTGCAATCGTTATCCATAACAATGACATGAATAAAAACTAACAAAATATTAATGATCGCACTATTTAAATCGTTGCTTTTGTTTATAGTCACTATACCAAGTGAAGATGAAACGAATCCGTGCAATCCATCTCCGTGCGGTCCAAATTCAGTTTGTAAAGAAAGAAATTCAGCTGCCTCGTGTACATGTCAACCTGGGTATTTCGGAGATCCATACCTCGGATGTAGACCCGAATGTGTTACCAATAATGACTGTCCTCCAGATAAGGCTTGCTCGAATAATAAATGTGTCAGCCCATGTCAGGGAGCATGTGGCGTATATGCACAGTGTAGGGTAGCACATCATACACCGGTATGCTTATGCAACGAAGGATACGAAGGCAATCCCGTCGTTTCTTGCCATCCACAGAGACAACGTTAGTATACAATTACTTTGATGGTTCAAGCTCCAATAATTAAATAGTCTCTGCGATACATAATGATTAAACAAATATATTTTTTAAATTTTAGCACAACAGGCGGATATAAATCCTTGCATGCCTTCTCCATGTGGGCCATACAGCAATTGTAAAGTGGTGGATGATCACGGCGTCTGCTCATGTCAGGAAGGCTATGTAGGCTCTCCGCCCACGTGCAGACCAGAGTGTGTTATCAGTACAGACTGCCCGCAATATCATGCTTGTATCAAACAAAAATGTAGAGACCCGTGTCCGGGAACATGTGGCACTAATGCAAGATGCCAAGTTATAAACCATAATCCAATTTGTACTTGTAAAGCAGGTTTTACTGGTGATCCATTTACTTCATGTCGGTTAGAGCAAAGTAAGAAAGTTTTAAATTTTACAACAAATAAAAAAATCTTTGTTTTACTGTTGCGTAACAATGACCCCCAACAACACAACATTGATATTTTCATGTTTTTATCATCTTACTCATATATATTGATACTTTTTGTTTATCGAAATTTCTTATTTTTCTATTTCATTTCTTTTTCATCTTGCTTCTTTTCTTTGGCTACTGTTCTTAATGTATGATATTCTCTTTCTTAGAACCTATTTTAGAGGGCCCTAAAGGAAATCCGTGCGTACCTTCACCGTGCGGTCCATACTCTCAGTGTAAAGTAGTGGGAGAAGCGCCTGCATGCTCATGCTTACCGAACTACATCGGCGTAGCACCAAACTGTAGACCTGAATGTTCTATCAATGCAGAATGTCCTGGTAACTTTGCATGCCAAAATGAGAAATGTGTTGATCCATGTCCGGGTTCTTGTGGGTTTAATGCTGAATGTTCTGTAGGCAATCACGTTGCTTTATGTAATTGCATACCCGGATATACAGGTGATCCATTCAGTGGATGCTCAGAAATTCAATGTAAGTACATTTGAATCTAATACACGCTACACTTACTTGTTTTCATTGTTTTATGCATGCATATAACATCCTTTTTCAGATGCTCCTGAACCACCACCTAACCCTTGCAGTCCGTCACCATGTGGTGCAAATGCTATATGTAAAGAAAGAAACGGTGTTGGATCTTGTGCTTGTGTGCCTGAGTACTTTGGCGATCCATACACAGGCTGCAGACCGGAGTGTGTATCCAACTCTGACTGCGACCGTAATAAAGCCTGCACAAATAATAGGTGTAAAGACCCTTGCCCGGGTGCTTGTGGTATCCACGCTGAATGTAGAACCGTCAATCACTCTCCTACGTGCACTTGTCTCAATGGCTACTCAGGCAACCCGCTGATAAGATGTGATGTAGAAAGTAAGTTGTGATCAAATAATTAGGTACGTAGTTTTGAAAAGCTAATCATCGCAGCCATAGGAAGTCCACTGCTGAACATATGCCTCTTCATATAGGGGGGATTTGCCAATACTCGCCACGCTTGGCAGGCGGGTTGGCGAGCGCAGTATGATGTGTGACCCTCAGAAGGCGCTGCTGCCCACCTTCTGATACGTGATCCCTTAGCCGACTCTTACGGCACCCGCGGGAAGAGATAGGGCAGTACTATTCTAGGCCGGTACCACCACGACACAAAAAAAAGCTAATAAGAAAGCTATATAAAGCCACGGCTCATTGGTCCACTAACCCGTATCCACGGAGAATGTCTTCCACATGCTTAATAGAAATAGATAAAAATAAACATTCAACCGATTTCGGTAAAACATTGGTGGAACCAATCTGAAAAGATTGGTCTTTATTTTTCCAACGAATAATACATGAATTCGGTTTGTTCGTATATGATGGAGTTTTGTCTTGAGGTATAAATCCAAGAAAAAAATTTAACCGTATTGGGAACCTTATAATTTTTTGGAGATCAGTTCATAATCAATTCCACGATCAATCGAACATGTTATGTAGGTACTATATATTATATAGGTACTATTTGAAAAGAATGCTCTGTCTCGTGGGATCATAGATTCATAGCGGAGCGAGTTCTCCCTTTCCAACTCCACATTTAAACACAAAACTTTCTAATTATCCTCTCGTCTGCTGCGAACAATTTATTTCGTGGCAAAATAAGCACCATTGCAAATTGCCAATTCAATTTATCATTAAACGTTGTATATTTTCTTTGTATAGTAAGTAATATTTTATTTACACGAAATTATTTAACCTGAAAAGAAATTTGTATACATTTTAATAATTTTGCACAATTTACAGCTATATATCTGATTTTCTTACAGATAAAGAAAATAATGAACCGATAAATCCCTGCCAACCATCGCCATGTGGTCCTAATAGTCTGTGTAGAGTTGTTAACGGACACAGTGTGTGCACTTGTGATGGTGGGTACATCGGCACGCCGCCATCATGTCGTCCGGAGTGCATCGTTAGTTCTGAATGTTCACAAGACAAAGCATGCGTAAACAAAAAATGCATCGATCCCTGCCCCAACACTTGTGGCTTAAACGCTAGATGTCAAGTTATAACGCATAACCCTATTTGTAGCTGCACACCTGGATTTACAGGCGATCCTTTCACCAGATGTAGTCCTGAAGAAAGTAAGTATCGGTTGTATTCATGTGACATAGGTACTTACTTACTATTAAACTAGCAGAGCTTGACGACATTACACACATACATTATACACATACATTACACACGTACATTGTGACAACTCGTTCGGTCAAATATCGCAAACGGTACGTATGTTGTATAGACATGTACATTATGCCAGTCATAATTTTCAAGCCACTATACTTCACATAATATTGTTAAATTTTAATTAATTCAGTGTAACTTTTATATTAAAAAAGTAAATAAATAACTAACCGTGTTGATAGAGGAGAATATCGTCGCCATCAGTTGACCCTTGCATGTAAACTACGAGGCTACTAGCGGACTTTCTGGAGAATTTAATTCCATTCTTTACGAGAAGTATGAAAAAATGTATAAAAGTAAAACTGCCTTTTTCCAATCATTTGAACTTCCTATAATTGACTGTGCTGTCACGCTTCATTTATCTAGAATTGACCTAAGAGCACCTAAATAAGCTATGACGATCTGGGTAATAATTACTCTGAGCTATGATAGTGCAGAGTTTTTGTATGTCGTTTATGACCACGTTTCCGGATTTCGTAAAAAGATGAACTGGTTACTGCAAAACCCTATCGTGGAAAAGATTGCCGGAATACTCACACTATACCAATACACTCTTCTTTGTAGTATTTTTTCTATTTATACTACTCCTTCCTATCTAAAAGAACAAATAGTATTTTTACTTCGTTCCCACCCTTTATTATCTTCTGGTACAGATTTGTTCAGCCGTTCTGGCGTAATTATTGAGTAACAAACGTGCATCCTTCCATAATTTTGCATTTATAAAGACTATTCATAATAAAAATACATACGTTTAAAATTTAAAAACACTTCTATTAAGAGAAATCTTTATCCAGATTTTTAATTTGACCCCAGAATGCAGTTTCTGACTGTTTTGACTCCATATTCATGATTTTAAATCTCAATAAAACCCAGTAGGTTCTTATTTTCCGCGAAGCGATTCAACATTTCTTGCCCTGTGCCTTTGTGATTTATTTTTGAACTATACATAATTATAGGAAAAGAAACAGTCGAATTGTAAATTTTTGGATCTCACGGGAGTAGTCAATATTTTCTATAATAAAAATTGCCTATAATTTATTACAGAGTCTTATTAGAGATCTTTAGTCAGCTAATCATTATTCCATATTTCGTGCAAATCGGTTCAATCGTTTCAGCGTGAAATAGTAGCAAACATACATTACAAGCAACAGAAAAACTTCATAATATTTGTGTGATAATTCGTTGTTATCCTACAAGGTCCTTCCGTCCTTCCATTTTCATAATGCACACAACTCTGAGGAATTTATTGGCCTGCGTGACAGGTGATTTATTGTAAACTGCATATTCTCTTACAATAGGTGTCATAGTCATCAAACGCCTACCCTCAAAACAAATTAATCTTTTACGAGTGTTTTATTGAATGTATTGTTCATTTTTTAGGAATAACGCCTCAGACCAACCCTTGTGTACCATCTCCTTGTGGACCAAATTCAGAATGTCGTGTCATTGGAGATCAAGCTGCGTGCTCATGTTTGCTAAATTACATTGGAAGGGTACCGAATTGCAGACCAGAATGTACTATCGACGCAGAATGTCCAAGCAATGCGGCATGTGTCAATGAACGTTGTGTAGATCCTTGTCAAGGAAGCTGTGGATTAAATGCTCTTTGCTTAGCAGTAAATCACAAAGCTATTTGTAGTTGTCAACAAGGTTTTACTGGTGATGCTACGATCAATAATTGTGTTCAAATAATAATGTCTCGTAAGTATTTGTACGTTACAGTGAGTGTTGCTATGTTTAGGACTACCACTGCTGATTTTGAATTTTATTTACAGCTACGGAAATGACACCAACGTCCAGTCCATGTGTGCCATCACCGTGTGGTCCCAATGCAGAATGTCGGGAATACAATGGTGCTGGTGCTTGTGTGTGTTCCGAAGGTTACGAAGGCGATCCATATAGCATACAGGGTTGCCGAAGAGAGTGTGAAAGCAACGACGACTGTGCTTTTAACTTGGCATGTACACGATTTAAGTGCATCGATCCATGCCCAAGAACTTGCGGTCAATTAGCCCAATGTGTTGTGGAAAACCATACACCCGTTTGCACTTGCCCAAGAGGATTCACCGGAGACCCATTCTTCCAATGCAGAGAAATAACAATTCCAAGTAAACATCTTTCTTATAGACTATTACAACTAAAACTACGATGTAAAAATAAGGCTTAATTTAAATTAAAAATATAATGATTCATAATCTGTTACAGGTCCACCGTTGAATCCATGTGAACCTTCACCTTGTGGTCCGAACAGTCAGTGCAGACAAGTGAATAATCAAGCTGTTTGCTCTTGCCTACCAAGCTACATAGGATCACCTCCCACATGTAGACCGCAATGCATTGTTAACAGCGAATGTGACATATCGAAAGCGTGTATAAATCAAAAATGTGATGACCCATGTCCAAACACGTGTGGTCTGAGAGCACACTGCCAAGTTAAAAATCACAATCCAGTATGCACGTGCCCAGCTGGTATGACGGGTGATCCATTCACACAATGTTATTGTAAGGAGCCAATTTTTATACTTATCAAATTTTATTACTTTTTTTTAAAGTAGCAATTACGTAAGTCTTTTTTTTTAGTAATTCCACCTACACCGGAACGACCGCAGTCTTGCACACCCTCACCTTGTGGACCTCACTCTAGATGTCAACTTTTGTCTAGTGGACCAGCTTGCTCTTGTCAGCCTGGTTACGTGGGCTCACCACCATCATGTCGACCTGAATGTAACATCAATTCTGAATGTCCAGCTTCATTAGCATGCGTGAGACAAAAATGTGAAGATCCATGCCCTGGTTCTTGTGGTGTAGAAGCAAACTGCCATGTTTTGAACCACGTAGCAATATGTGTATGCAACGATGGTTTCACAGGAGATCCGTTCTCAAGATGCTCACCTATAGTAAGAGGTAACTACTGTTTCAATATAATTATTGAATAACACTCGTATTTCTTTTGTTTTTTCATCACGAGCTAAATAAATATTATTTGATTTTAGATCTGCCTACACCGGCACCGTCGGATCCATGCAATCCTTCTCCATGCGGTCCAAACGCGCAATGTGATAATGGTTTCTGTACCTGTTTACAAGATTACAGTGGCAACCCTTACGAATCATGTAGACCAGAATGTACTGGAAGCCAAGAATGCCCAAGAGATAAGGCTTGTTTCAGAAACAAATGTCGTGATCCCTGTCCTGGAGTATGTGGGCAAAATGCTAAGTGCGACGTCATCAATCACATTCCAGCATGTTCATGTATCTCAGACTATACTGGGAATCCATTTACACAATGTCACCGAATAGAAATAAAATCTTCTACGCCACAAGACCCTTGTCATCCTTCGCCTTGTGGACCGAATAGTTTATGCAGATCAACTGACAATACCGCAGTTTGTGCTTGTCTTGAAGGATTCCAAGGATCACCGCCATCTTGCCGGCCAGAATGTGTCGTTAGCTCTGAATGTCCCTCGACTAAAGCATGTGTTAACCAGAAATGTATTAATCCCTGTATAAATGCTTGCGGAGTTTCGGCTCGCTGTGAAGTCATTAATCATAGTCCAATATGCAGTTGCAACCCAGGTCAAACGGGAGATCCATTCAAAAGTTGCCATGACGTTGTAGCGTTACCACCTGAACCAATTGATGCTTGCAATCCATCTCCATGTGGACCAAATTCTCAATGTGTGGAACGCAACGGAAAATCAAATTGCAGATGCATTGATAATTATGTGGGTCAACCACCGAATTGCAGGCCTGAATGTGTTATAAACCCAGATTGTCCGTCAAACCAAGCTTGTGTGAGAAACAAATGTATAGATCCATGTCCAGGCTCTTGTGGAGTAAATGCTGATTGTATTGTAGTGAGCCACACAGTATCGTGCAGTTGCAGAGAAAAATTTACTGGAAATCCATTCTTGCAGTGTATACCTCAAGAAGGTTTGTAACTTTTATATTGTTTCACCCTTTTCCTGGCTGTATTCGTTACAGTTATCATTATGACACCTTTGATGTACAAGTTTATATCTACGTAAATACCTGTAGTTATTTTACTTTTAAAAATGCCTTTAATAATTTAATTATATTTTTATTACAGAAAAGACGCCGCAGCCATGCGATCCCTCCCCGTGCGGTGCAAATGCTATTTGCAATCAAAGAAACGGTGCTGGGGCTTGCTCATGTCTGGAAGGATACCAAGGCAATCCATATGACGGCTGTCGCCCAGAATGTGTTCTTAGTTCAGATTGCCCAGCAGATAAATCTTGCTTAAGAAATAAATGTGCTGACCCATGTCCAGGAATATGTGGAACAAACGCAGAATGTACGGTTATAAACCATGTACCTAGTTGTGCATGCATTAAGGGATACTCAGGAAATCCGTTCTCACAATGCACAAAAAATGAACCACAAGAAGTAATAAGGCCTTGCCAGCCTTCACCGTGCGGTCCTAATAGCATATGTAGAGAAAACGGTGGTTTGGCGTCATGTGAGTGTTTGCCTGAGTATCAAGGAGCTCCACCTGATTGTAGACCTGAATGTACGGTGAGCAGCGAGTGCCCTTCGGATCGTGCTTGTCATAAGCTCAAATGTGCTGATCCTTGCAGGGGTACGTGTGGTATAAGTGCACATTGCCAAGTAGTTAACCACAGTCCTTTATGCAGTTGTCCCGCTGGAACTACTGGTGATCCATTTCAATATTGTAATAAGATTGAGAAACCAGTGTACAATCAAGTAGCATCTATAGAACCATGCCAGCCAAATCCTTGCGGGCCATACAGTGAATGTCGGGCGATCAACAATAATCCATCGTGTTCGTGTATTCAAGAATACGTGGGTGTTCCACCGAACTGTCATCCAGAATGCCTTGTTAATACGGACTGTGCATCGCATCAAGCGTGTATTGCGGAAAAATGTCGTAATCCATGTGAAGGCTCATGTGGATTTAGAGCTGAATGCCGTGTACATGATCACATTCCAATTTGTAGTTGCCCAACTGGTTATTCTGGAGATCCATTCATACAATGCACCGAAGTCATAGGTGAGTTATTCGGTGTTTATACAGTTGGAATGAAAATGGATCTGAGCGAATCAATTTAATTGAAATGCATATCAACTATATCATAACGTGTCATGTATCCTGTTCATTGTTATAAATGCAATTAATATTTCAATTTATTTAAATTATTACACTTTCCTTTTTAAACCATGCCAACTAGGTAATGAAGCATGAACAACCGTATGCTATGGAAGCGAAAGTAAATAAATGTTAGACACATAATAATGATAAACAATTATGTTCAATAATGAGATGATATTATTATTTAAATACGTATACGATAATCACATTTGTACTTGCAGAGACCTCAATACACACGGCAGACCCTTGCAGCTTGTCTCCTTGTGGAAGTAATGCTATTTGCAATGCCGGAGCGTGCAGCTGCGCACCTGGCTATTTTGGTGACCCGTACGTCGGTTGCAGGCTTGAGTGTAGCACTAACGGCGAATGTTCTCCGACAAAGTCGTGTCAAGGTGGAAAATGTGTGGATCCTTGTCCTGGTGCATGTGGTACTAGTGCAATTTGCTCCGTTAACAATCACATTCCGTCATGCACTTGCCCACCAAACTCATCTGGAGACCCCTTCACATTGTGCTCAGAAGTTAAACCTAAAGGTATAGTTATTTACTACGTGTAAATAATATTTAAGTATTGTTAGATAAGAAAGTTTTATGCGTGTGACGATATTTTGCCATCGAAATCAGCAGTATTTTTGGTTTTGAAGCGATGATAGCTCAACGGTGGGAGCGTCGACTGTCAAACTGATGGACACTGGATCGATCCCCACCTACGGCTTCAGCTTCCTGTGAAGGTAGCACTGTTATCAAAATCTCAGCATAGTGGTAGGGTACTTTTAATTTCTTGACTGGCTAGCTACCACCCTCAAGTTTGAAAAATTATCACCAAACATATAGTGTGTCCGGGCAGCAGCCCTTGAGAGCCAGTAAGCATTTTAGGTCTACCATGATAACATCTAGAGAAGTTATATCTCTGTTACTCTACATGTGGTACATATCCTTATGGACTACGAGCAAAAAGGTAATGTGACCTTGTTGACCGATATTGAAAAAGAAGAGATAGGTACTATGTTCTTCGTAAAGTTGTTGTAAAGTAAAATTAAAGTTATCATTTATGTGTATTTTATCGATACTTCATCAAACGTAGACCGATTACTTGTTTTTTTTTTAGATGTGCCTATTCAATCTGCATGTTCTCCGTCACCATGTGGTCCATACAGCGAATGCACAGTGAGCGGAAATGGTGCTGCAGCATGTTCATGCAAAGCTGGACACATTGGATCTCCACCATCATGTAGGCCGGAATGCCTAGTCAGCTCAGAATGTAAACTACAGCTAGCTTGCGTGGACAGGAAATGCCGGGATCCTTGTGAAGGCGCTTGTGGCCGAGGAGCTAGATGTCAAGTTATTGCACATTCTCCGATCTGTACATGCAATGACGGTTATACTGGAGATCCTTTTACGTACTGTTATCCAGCTCCTGGTAAATATAACATTGTGTTATTTATAAACAAAATATAACATAATCTTTCCTTTAGTAACATTTTTTTTATAATGTGACAATCTGTTTCAGCGCCACCATCTGTACCAACCGATCCGTGCCAGCCATCACCATGTGGCCCAAATTCCATATGTGTTAAATCACAAGAAACACCTGCATGTAGTTGTCAACCCGGTTTCATCGGGGCTCCTCCAAATTGTCGCCCTGAATGCACAATTAGCGCTGAATGTCCTGCGGCTCTGGCTTGTGTCGCACAGCGATGTAAAAATCCATGTGAACAAGCATGTGGCCTGCGAGCTATTTGCTCAGTTGTAGATCACCGGGCTACGTGTGCTTGTGAACCAGGCTTGGAAGGTGATCCCTTCCAAGGTTGCTCACCAATTAAAGGTAAAATAGTTTGACATCCATTGTTCACATTGTTTTCTAAACTGCACTATTAGCATTGTATTTGTACAAATCCAGCTCTGAATATGAAAAATAAGACGAGGAAATAAAAATATGTAATGATATTTGGTAGATGAAGTTTATGAATAAGGTAAATTAACCAAATAGTCATTTTCACTACATCAAGAAACATTTTTGCCAGAGTTACGATGCAGCGTAATTCATAACCTGCTTGGAAAAGCGTGATGATTCATGCTTTAAATATGTGCTTCTTACATAGATCTTAATAACTAGGCAAACTCACGCCTCACATCGGTTAACTAAAACAATGGTTCTACAAGGACGATTTCACTTTGGAGCCACGTAGTGACCATGCCCGCTGCAACGCTTGAGAGGTGGTGTCGTTTATGTAGAATCCATTTAAACGCTTTGAAAAATAAAAAGCCTTCGGATTAAATACGGTTAAGACACATAAACATTAGGTTTATAAAATGCTTTCAGAAGGGTCGTAATAAAATGAATAACTTATTGTACTATGTGATAATAATGCCTCGCTTATGAACGGAGCACGCGGAGATAACACAGCACTTACAGTAAGCTTGGGCCGTTCGCCGTGACGGCCGCTTTGGACGGTGCGCTAGCGATATTGACGCTGTCGTCGGATGTGGAAGTCACTAAACGTCGCAGAGCCGAGCAAGCTTCAACTAACGCTTCGGATCAAGGAAGTGCTTCCACGGTGGCTGATGTTTCTGGTAAGTCATTTTAAGATATTCGGATACTTTTTCAGCTGCACCAAAGGTTGAATATTTGAACCCATGTGAGCCATCGCCTTGCGGACCCAACGCTAATTGTAAAGTACAAGGAAATGCTGGTTCATGTACATGTTTACCTGACTATTTTGGTGATCCATATCAAGGATGCAGGCCAGAATGTTTAGCTGATTCTGATTGCTCGCTGATGTTAGCTTGTGAAAGAAACAGATGTGTCGATCCATGTCCAGGAGTATGTGGATATAATGCAGACTGTTATGTAACAAATCATAAGCCAGTCTGTAACTGCAAAATCGGATATAGTGGTAATCCACTTTCTATGTGTTCTCTTATACGTGGTAAGTAAAATTAGATTAAATAAATACTCATTTAAAAAGCTACTTTTTAATAATCTTTTTTTAACGTCCTTTTTATACATTCTAGAAAATGATTTGGCAACTACATACGTCTGCAGTCCATCACCTTGTGGTATGAATGCTATTTGTAAAGATATAAACGGGCAACCAGTTTGCTCATGTTTACCTAATTATATGGGAGCACCACCAACCTGCAAGCCGGAATGTATTGTCAATTCTGAATGCAAAACCAACAAAGCGTGTGTTAATCAAAGATGCGTGAATCCTTGTCCAAAGCCTTGTGGTCAAAACACGGAATGTAAGGTTATCAATCATAGCCCGGTATGTAGTTGCCGACCTGGATACTCTGGGAACCCATTCACCACCTGTTCACTTGTACTGCGTAAGTGTTTCACAGCATAATATTTTAAGGTCAATATAGCGTCATGGATGAATCTATGCAATTAATATTAATAACTTAGGTACCTTGTCTTTACCAATATGTATCAGTAGTCTTTACCAATATGTACTGACTACTGTACTCCCAAATTCGTACCTTTTGGTATATAGTTAGACCATAGTTCTTAACAACTACAGAATTAGTGTCTAGTTTCTATGCAATAAGACAAACATCTAATAAGCGAAACATTAATAACAGTTCGTTTTTCAGAAACTTCTCCGAGTGAAGCGGCACCTATTGATCCCTGTACACCATCTCCATGTGGGCTTTACGCGGAATGCAGAAATATTAACGGCTTAGCGTCATGTTCATGTCAGCCATCGTACATTGGATCCCCGCCATTTTGTAAACCAGAATGTGTTGTTCAATCGGATTGTCCTAGTGACCAAGCGTGTGTAGCGCAAAAATGTAGAAATCCTTGTGAAGGCTCGTGTGGATTATACGCTAAATGTTTTGTTACAAACCATATTCCCGTCTGTTTATGCTCAGAAGGATATACAGGAGATCCGTTCCGACAATGTGTACCAAAACCACTTGAAGGTATGTAGACATGCCGTGATAGTCCTATTTCAGTTTTTTTCAGATACGAACTGTGCCTTATTTTTTCTCATGGTCGGACTTCGATTTTTCTCTTAAGCCTTGAGAGTCCTCATATAACTTTTATTCGTAATGGCGTACTGAGTTAAGTAATTAAGAAGGTTTGAGTATCTGGAAGGAACCGATATAAAAAAGGATATGTCGTGATAACACAATCATCATCATCACATCATTAAGCTCAAAATAGTAGTCCAGTATTATTTGAATTGTTTTAACTATTTTCTTACAAATCATCTTTTTTGTTATATGTGGGTTATAAGTCTTCTTTATAAATCGAGTATTATTTTTTTCAGAACCCCGACCAACAATTCCCGCTAACCCATGCGAACCAAGCCCTTGTGGACCTAATACTATATGCAACAATGGTATTTGTTCATGTATTAGTGGTTATCATGGTGACCCTAGTCTTGGATGTCGACCAGAATGCATTTATAACACAGACTGTCCTCTGGACAAAGGCTGTCAACAAAACAAATGTGTCAATCCTTGCATTGGAACATGTGGGTTAAATGCGATCTGTGAAGTGATGAATCACATACCTATGTGTTCGTGTCCAAAGGGAATGAGCGGTAATGCTTTTATGGGATGCCGACCTGGATTGTGTACGTCACCATTATACAATACAAATATTGGAATATAGTGTTCTATTAATATAACCATGATTTGTTCATTTATGACCTAATTTTCATTCTTGTTTTAGCGATAGGCATTAATCCATGTAACCCGTCTCCGTGCGGACCTAATAGCAGATGCCAACAATCAAATGGACAAGCTGTTTGTTCATGTGTGCTAGGTTATCGAGGAAGCCCACCAACTTGCAGACCTGAATGTTCAGTCAGTCTTGAATGTCCACTAAAAGAGGCATGTAATAACCAAAAATGTATCAATCCTTGCATTGGAGCGTGTGGGTCTGGAGCGGTGTGTGAAGTTATAAATCACAACCCTATTTGTACTTGCCCACCGACATTTACAGGAGATCCATTTATACGATGTATCGTTGTTGGTATGTATAAAAACCATTGTGCTCAATGTGAATATCTCAAAATGTTTAATTTTAATATTTGTTACATTCCTTTCGTTTGTTTCAGTTGCTGTTGAAGTACAAATTAATCCTTGCGAACCTTCTCCATGTGGACCTAATTCAGTATGTAAGATTAATGGTCAAAGCCCTCTTTGCGCTTGTTTACCTGAATATAAAGGCTCCCCGCCTAACTGCAGGCCGGAATGTATTAGCAACAGTGAATGTGACTATAACTTGGCGTGCTTAAACAATAAATGTACAGACCCTTGTATAGATGTTTGTGGATCGAATGCCGAATGCCGCGTAGTAAGTCATGTTCCCATGTGTGTCTGTCAAGCGGGATATACTGGAGATCCTTTCTCATATTGCAATCTCCCCGAAATAGAGCCCAATGAAATGCTAACACCATGCAATCCAAGCCCCTGTGGATCAAATGCCATTTGTAGAGAACAGAGAGGTGTAGGATCTTGTCAATGCTCGGAAGGATATTCTGGTAATCCCTACGAAGGATGCCGTCCCGAATGTATAGTGAACTCTGATTGCCCTCTTAATCGTGCCTGCTCTAGGATGAAATGCATTGATCCCTGTCCAGGCACTTGTGGTTCAAATGCACTATGTCAAGTCAATAACCACATGCCAAATTGTAATTGTCAATCTGGATACACTGGAAACCCATTTAGTTATTGTACAATTATGCAGGAACGTAAGTATTCGATTGTATTAATATACTTTCCTATTTTATTAGGAATAAGGATATAAACCAAGAAACAAAGATTTTTTTACGCATACAATTAACTTACTCTACGTCTTTTCAGCACAAATATTGGAAACAAACCCTTGTAGCCCATCGCCTTGTGGAGCAAACAGTCAATGCAAGGAAATCAACAGACAAGCTATATGCTCATGTTTACCAAATTTCATTGGCTCGCCACCTAATTGCCGTCCAGAATGCGTTGTCAGTTCTGAGTGCTCTACACATTTAGCGTGTGTTAATCAAAAGTGCTTAAATCCGTGTGTGGGATCATGTGGTACCAACTCCAACTGCAATGTCATCAACCATAGCCCAATCTGCGTTTGTAAACAAGGCCTTACAGGAAATCCGTTCACTACGTGCTTCCCAATTAAAAGTATGTTTTTTTCTTAATAATTTTGATACAGACCACACTTAACTTCAGTGACTATATTTGTTGTTTTCGGTTTCAGTCTCGCAACCGCCTCAGTATTTGCCATCCCTTGATCCATGTTCATCCGAACCTTGTGGTTTGTATGCGGAATGCCGTAACATCGGTGGATCTCCTTCATGCGCTTGTAAGGCTAGTTACGTAGGAAGTCCACCTAATTGCCGGCCAGAATGTACAATCAATTCAGAGTGTCCAAGCAATCAAGCATGTATGAATGAGAGATGTAGTGACCCCTGTCCGGGAGCATGCGGGCTCAACGCTCTGTGTAATGTGTTTAACCATATTGCTCAGTGTGGTTGTATGGATCAATACACAGGTGATCCATTCACGGAATGCAGACCTTTGCCCAAAGATGGTAAGTTTTGAATTTGTTATTGATTATTTCGTAAGATTTAAAACTCGGTTTGCGGAATTGTATACATTTTATTCCCTGGTGGTCAGCTTTCGTATTAAAAATCGTAACGCATATACCCTCATTAAAGCGGTTATTTATTTAATTAATTTACTTTACTATTTTTATTCAATTGTAAACTGCAAAATTAACGTCTCAAAAATGCTGCAAAGTAATGCCGTCGTTAGATTATGTAAGTACATTACTAAGTTTATAAAAATATTTTCATTCCAGAACCTTATTTGGAACCAGATCCATGTAACCCATCACCATGCGGGGCGAATGCCGTATGTAATAATGGAGTGTGCACCTGTATGTCAGATTATCAAGGAGACCCGTACTATGGTTGCAGACCAGAATGCATCATGAGCACAGATTGTCCACAGGATAAAGCTTGCATTAGAAAAAAATGTGTAGATCCTTGTATAAATACATGCGGCAGACAAGCTATTTGTAACGTGTACAATCATTTACCGATGTGTTCTTGTCCAAGAGGTTACTCAGGTAATGCTTTTTTGGAGTGTCGCCTCATCAAAGCTACAGAAGTTATAAATCCGTGTCACCCATCTCCTTGTGGACCAAATAGTCAATGCCGAGACATTAATGGACAAGCAATTTGTTCATGTCTACAAGGCTTCTCTGGAGCGCCGCCAACGTGCAGACCAGAATGTGTTTCCAGTGCAGAATGTGCTCTAAACAGGGCCTGTTCAAATCAGAAATGTATTGATCCTTGTAAGGGAAGCTGTGGCGTTGGCGCCAAATGTCAAGTTATAAATCACAACCCCATATGCTCATGTCCTTCAGGACTAACAGGAGATCCATTCCAAAGATGTGTGGCAGAAGGTAATTTGTTTAATCATATATTTAGACAATAACATAAATAACGTGGTAATACGTACGTATAAAACGTGGAAATACAACAAGTTCCTAAATATTTTATTTTTTATTTCAGTAATCGAAGAACCATACGTGAATCCATGTGAACCTTCACCTTGCGGTCCGAACTCAATATGTAGAGAAGTAGGAAATTCACCATCATGTGCTTGTCTAGAAAATTACCTTGGGAATCCGCCGAATTGCCGTCCGGAATGCATAGCAAACTCTGAATGTCCAAACGAAATGGCTTGCATAAATCAGAAATGTAGAGACCCCTGTCCTGGTTCTTGTGGTACCGGAGCAGAATGTCGAGTCATAAGTCATTCTCCACAATGTATATGCCCACCTGGACATACTGGAGATGCTTTTATTGGATGCAAAATTATCGATATACCTCTTACACCTTGTTCACCGTCCCCTTGTGGTCCAAACGCTATTTGTAAAGAGCTAAGAAACGCCGGTGCATGTGTTTGCTTGCAAGATCATGTTGGAAACCCATACGAAGGATGCCGCCCAGAATGTGTGGTTAATTCAGATTGCTCAACAAATTTAGCCTGTATACAAAACAAATGTAAAAATCCTTGCAGTAATATTTGCGGTAAGAATGCCGTGTGTAACGTTGTAAACCATTCTCCAACCTGTGAATGTTTACCAGGATTGACGGGTAGCCCATATGAACATTGTTATGAAAAAGTCGCAGGTGTGTATATATATTTTATTATAATACTATAATTTTATAGTTTAGCTCACTTCCCAAAACGATGAGTTAAAATTTTATTGTATTTTTATAAAGTTTAAAATTTAACTCCATCACATAGGAGACTAATTGAAAAAGTTTTCTTTCATTCAAAATAATATGCTTTCAGATTAGCTCTATAGTAAACTCATTAAAATTGTTTCGATATTTCTCTTTATTTTCAAGAAAATGTTCCATATATTGAGATTTGGTCGGAAGCCATATTTTATAGTTTGAAACAACGTACACACTCATACATTTATCGCTTAACAAATTGTATATTAGTTATTTTTAAGCGCATTATGCACAGCATGTGTCCAATAAAAATTTAACATTATGTGTGTGTGTAAAAACTTGCACACATAAATTACTACTATGAGGGAGATTTTGTCCAGCTGTGGACATTCTACAACTTAGGTGATGACAATGGTACCATGATAACTTACCTAACTAATTTGCAGGGTATTTTTTACATCCAAGTTATTGTGTTAAGGTATGTTGTGCATTCTCTAAAAGAAAGAGGTAGAGTTTGTGAGGTTGTAGGGGGTAATTTCTTGATCTACTGAACCGATTTAGAAAATTCTTTTACCGATAGAAAGGCATGTTATTTGTGAGCGTCATAGGCGATTTTCATCATCATCATCATCATCATCATCATCACCACGGGGTTAAAACCGCGGAGTGCAGCTAGTTCACTGTAAAGACTAATAAGTAAATGAATACCTCACCAAGCACGTAGGTACAATAGGCTTTGGTATTCAGTATACATAACAAAAACTTTATGATAATATGTTTTAATGATTTACGAGATTACATGAAATATCTGATACGCTGATTATAATTTATTATAAGCAGCATATGATATATGCTGCTTATAATAAATTATAATGATAAAATTAATTAGACTGTTTTTCCTCAGATATTTCAACTGCCCCAAGAGATCCGTGCAAGCCATCGCCATGTGGCCCGAATAGCATTTGTAAAGTTACAAACAATCAGGCTGTATGTATTTGCCAGCCTGAATTTATAGGCACCCCGCCTACATGTAGGCCAGAATGTATCGTAAGTTCGGAATGCAACCAAAATCAAGCTTGCATTCGCCAAAAATGTGTCAACCCTTGTGAAGGTGTTTGTGGACAAAGTACAGAATGCAAAGTAATAAATCACAGTCCTATCTGTACATGCCGGGCGCAGTACACTGGCGATCCATTTAGCAGATGTTATAGACGTAAGTTTTAATGGAACTATATCATAAGTTTTTTTTACTGTTAATGTACATAATATAGATAAGAATTAATTAATAGACTTTAAATTTTGCATTTTAATTGAAATTTTATGAAATTTTGTGTTTAGTTCCAGTTGCTGATGTCGTAGCTGCTCCATCAGACCCTTGTTTGCCGTCTCCTTGTGGACCATTCTCACAATGTAGAAGCTTTGGGGAGTCCCCGTCTTGCTCTTGTTTGCCCCAATATTTGGGTAGCCCGCCAAACTGCCGTCCGGAATGTTCGATAAACACAGATTGTTCAAGCGATAAAGCTTGTGTTAATCAGAGATGTATAGATCCATGCCCAGGTTCATGCGGTATTAACGCTGAATGTAGAGTGCAAAGTCATGTGTCCATCTGCACTTGCTTAGATGGATATACCGGTGATCCATTCAATAGTTGTTTACTGAAGCCAAACATAGGTAAGAAATATAATTAAACTAGAATGAGATACAGCGGGTAAAGACATTATAATAGAATAAAATCATACATTTACTTATTTATATATATTTTTTAATGCTTTTCAGAACCTAGCCGAAGCGATCCTTGTAATCCTTCGCCGTGTGGTCCTAACGCAGATTGCAGTGATGGCATTTGCACATGTCGACCTGAGTATCACGGAGATCCATACTTTGAGTGCCGTCCTGAATGCATATACAGTTCCGATTGTCCTATGGATAAAGCATGTGTAAGGCAACATTGCGTCGATCCATGTGTCAACACGTGTGGAATAAATGCCGTGTGTAATGTTGTTAGCCATATGGCTGTTTGTACTTGCCCTTTAAGAACTACTGGCAGTGCATTCATACAATGTAACGATGTACAAGGTATTATTTATATTCAATATAATGCATGTTACCTATTGTGTTAAATCAGGAAATTATTACAACTTTTTATAAATATTACAGATGTTCTGCCCACGAATCCATGCCAGCCAAGCCCTTGTGGTCCGAACAGCCAATGTAGGCAATTCAATGGTCAAGCTATTTGTTCTTGTTTGTCCGGCTACCGCGGAGCGCCTCCCTCGTGTAGGCCAGAGTGCGTTTCAAGTTCCGATTGCCCTCTTAATAGGGCTTGCGACAATCAGAAATGTGTAAATCCGTGTCAAGGAACATGTGGAGTGGCAGCACAATGCCAAGTAATTAATCATAACCCAATATGCTCATGTCCAAATGGTTTATCAGGAGATCCTTTCACAAGATGTATTTACCTACGTAAGTGTCAATAATTGTACTTCATAGCAGTTTCCAAAGTAAACAACGCATGTGCTGAACTCTAAATTAAATATTTTTATTTTCAGCTCCTGTAGCAGATACGGTTCCTCTCATTCCATGTAAACCATCGCCTTGCGGACCTAATTCTATTTGTCAACCAACTAATGACGGCGCCTCTTCTTGTCAGTGTTTGCCAGAATTTATTGGATCCCCTCCATATTGTCGTCCGGAATGCTTGGCAAATAGTGAATGTGCCCCACAAATGTCTTGCATAAATAACAAATGTCAAAACCCTTGCGTAGATGTGTGTGGCACAAATGCTGAATGCCGTGTTATCAGCCACTCTCCAATTTGTTTGTGTCCAAGTGGCTACACCGGTGATGCATCTGTACAATGTATTTTAATTCAAGAATCCTTAGAAGAATTGTCACCGTGCACACCTTCTCCCTGCGGTCCAAATGCCGAATGTAGAGAACAAGCTGGAGCGGGAGCGTGTTTGTGCGTGAGAGGGTATTTAGGAAATCCTTACGAGGGATGCCGGCCCGAATGTTTAGGCAATTCTGACTGTCCAAGTAACAAAGCATGCACAAGGAATAAATGCATAGATCCATGTCCAGGAACGTGTGCTTCCAACGCAGATTGTCAAGTAGTTAATCATTCGCCTTTATGCACATGTCGTCAAGGGTATACTGGTGATCCATTTAGCCAATGTAACTTCAAAGGTAAGTTGACATTTAGAAAAAAACAAATGTTCTTTTGCCAAAAATGTTATTAAATACATAATATAATGCATAATTGCGATGATTGAGTAGGTGAGTTTGTAATACATTTTTAAATTGCAGTGCAACAAAATATACCAATAAATCCATGTGAGCCATCTCCATGTGGTCCAAATAGTCAATGTCGTGTGTCAAATGAACAAAGCGTATGTTCTTGTCTGGCGGGATACAGAGGATCTCCGCCAAACTGCAGGCCTGAATGTGTTGTGAGCTCTGAATGTCCATCAGATAAAACGTGCAAAGATATGAAGTGCATTTCACCTTGCCCTGGGCCATGCGGCCGCAATGCTAACTGCCGAGTAATAAACCATAGCCCAATTTGCACATGCAGAAACAGGTTTACAGGAGATCCCTTTTCCAGCTGCTATACTTTACAAGGTATTGTTACCATCATATGGCAGATTTTGTTTAGTTTTCTGTTATATTGCAAAATTGAATATTAAATTAATTTTAATAATGTTAGTTCCAGTATTACCTCCGGCACCCGAAAGGGACCCATGCGTACCATCACCATGTGGTCCCAATTCAGAATGTCACAACCATCGTGGAACGCCATCTTGCGCTTGTTTACCTAACTTTGAAGGAAGTCCTCCAAATTGTCGTCCTGAGTGTTCCATCAACGAAGATTGTTCCAGTGATTTGGCTTGCATTAATCAGAAATGCAAAGATCCCTGTCCCGGATCTTGTGGAATCAATGCGAACTGCCAAGTTTTTAAGCATGTTTCAGTTTGTACTTGCTTAGACGGGTACACTGGTAATGCATTCACACAATGCAATCTAATACCACCCAAAGGTTAGTATATATTTTGTATAAATATTATCCACCTGGGTATCTTCAAGTCACGAGTGAATAGGTATCTTCTAGGCAGGCATGCTCCATTGTAGACCGCATGATCATTTAACATCAGGTGAGATAGTGGTAAAACGCCTTCCCAGTAAAAAAAAAATAACCTGCGTGCAAAAACCTATTATTATTTAATAAGACGCGGTATGATGAGATATATGATAGGTATGTTATGTAAGATGACACGACATCTTGTGATATGAAATGATAGACTTTCCGAATTATCGGAAAACCAAATCGATTTACATAACTATGGTACTAATAAACCCAGCTTTTAATTATAACAATAATACCTGTGACAAGAATCAAGACAAATTCACGCCAATAAGTAATTTTCAGTATCTGTTATGTTCATAAACCCGGAATCGGGAACTTATTAAGATTTTTTTTTTATTCCAGCAAATGATGACCCATGCAATCCATCACCATGTGGTGCTAATGCAGAATGCTTCGATGGAAAATGTAGTTGTTTACCTGAGTTCGAAGGAGACCCATATTTTGAATGTCGACCTGAATGTGTTCAAAGCTCAGAGTGTAATCGTGACAAAGCATGTATCAGTAACAAGTGTATAAACCCTTGTCCCGGTACCTGTGCACCAAATGCAGTTTGTAATGTAGTTAACCATATACCGATGTGTAGCTGTCCAGAGAGAATGACAGGAAACGCATTTGTAGAATGTCGACCAGTTTTAGGCAAGTATTGATATGATATTTATATCTTCTATTCTATCTCCCTGAGTTAATACAGGAACATAATGCTTATTTATTATTTTGTTTGCAGAAGCTACTATTTCAAATCCCTGTCAACCATCACCTTGTGGACCAAATAGTCAGTGCAAAATTATAAACAACCAAGCAGTCTGTTCATGTGCCCCTAACTACATTGGATCTCCACCTACATGCCGCCCTGAATGTACTATAAGCGCTGAGTGTCTATCAAATCAGGCTTGCAGTAACCAGCACTGTGTCAACCCTTGCACTGGTTCGTGTGGGGTAAATGCCGAATGCAAAGTTGTTAACCACAATCCTATATGCATATGTCCAACTTCTTATTCGGGTGATCCATTTACACGTTGTTTTAAACTTCGTAAGTATTTAAAAACACATCAGTTATAAATTACATATAATGTTGGCTAGTGAATATAGTTATTATGGCTTTATCCTAAAGCAATTCATATAATTACTTACATTACAGCTGAAAAATTACCAGAACCAATCAATCCATGCACGCCGTCACCATGTGGACCTAATTCACAGTGCAGAGAAGTTAACGAAGCGCCCTCGTGTACTTGCCTGAATGGCTTCCATGGTCAACCACCGTACTGCAGACCAGAATGTAGTAGCAATGAAGAATGCTCTCTGCAATTGTCATGCATAAACAATAAATGCAAAAACCCATGCGAAGGTGCTTGCGCTCCTAATGCTGAATGTAGAGTAGTCAGTCATTCTCCAATTTGTTTATGTCCTTACGGTTTTACGGGAGATCCATTCTACGAGTGCAGACAAGAAGTCCTGCAAATAGAACCTGTTTCGAATCCATGTTCACCTTCACCGTGCGGATCGAATGCCGAGTGTAAGGAAAAGAACAACGCTGGATCATGTTCATGCATTGAAGGTTATATGGGAAATCCATATGAAGGTTGTCGCCCAGAATGTGTCATGAATACGGACTGTCCATCCAGTAAAGCTTGCCGTAACAATAAATGTAGCGATCCTTGTCCAGGAAGTTGTGGAACCAATGCTGAATGTCAAGTGGTAAACCATTCGCCTCTTTGCACATGTTTCAATGGATATACCGGAGATCCGTTCAAGTATTGTGTTTATCAAGGTAAGAACTAAGGATATTTTTATGTCTAAAAACTTATTTAGAATTTTTTTTTTAAATCAACGTATGTACAGTTTATTAAACTTCATCTAAAAGTATTTGCACTTTCGTTTCCATAAACTATCCCGATGCTTTATTTAAATCAATGTACATTGATAAAATTCCTAAAGTAAGCAAAATAAATCGCCCACTTAAAAGTATAGTATCCAAAGCCCTGTCACCTAGAATATAGATAGAAATTATACCCTTCTTTAGCGACTTTTCTAGACATACAGGCAGACTGCTATTTTTACAGTGTAGATAAAATGTGACATTATACCTTCACACGTTTATATTTCAGAATCGCCACCACTACAAAACCCGATCAATGTTTGTTATCCTTCACCTTGTGGACCGAACAGCCAATGCAAATCTATAAACAACCAAGCAGTATGTTCATGTCTGACTGAATATGTAGGAATTCCACCAAATTGCCGTCCTGAATGCGTAGTGAGCTCTGAATGCCAGCAAGACAAGGCTTGCGTGAAACAAAAATGTGTAAACCCTTGTCCGAAACCTTGTGGTGTCAATTCCAATTGTAAAGTCATTAACCATAGTCCAATATGTACCTGCAAAGTGTCCTATACTGGTGATCCGTTTACAATTTGTAGACCTATACAATGTAAGTTTTCTTTTTAACTGAAAAAATATGATTGCTATTTTTAAGCCCTATGCTCTTCATAATATTTTATGATATAATTTTATTGTGCAACTTTGTTTTAGATGAACCAGTTCCCGATTTGAGAAACCCATGTATTCCATCTCCGTGTGGTCCAAACGCTGAATGTCGAGATATAGGCAATTCTCCATCGTGTTCATGCTTGCCCACATTTATTGGTAGCCCTCCGAATTGTCGGCCCGAATGCACCATACACTCAGACTGCTCCAGCGACCGTGCTTGTATCAACTCGAAATGTCAGGATCCTTGCCCTGGATCTTGCGGCGCTTCGGCTTCATGTAGTGTTCTCAATCATATACCCATATGCACTTGCATTGAAGGTTATATAGGGGACCCATTCGTTAGCTGTAAACCAAAACCATTAGAAGGTAAGATATGTTTTATGCTTGGTCGCTAGCAGCTGTTAACAAGAATTATTTTTGACAGTATAGCGTTACTATCTGCACACGAGAGTACTGATAGAATTCTGTTATCATCATAAGTTGTATATTTATTGTTTATCATTTATGTTTATTTTAGTTGTATATCTTCTGTATCACCACAGAAACCATCTGCAAAAGCCATCACACATTCATAGTATTAGTTTTTGGCCAACATGTAACCAGTCGTTATTTATTATTTTTAGTGGAACCAAGTGTCTTGGATGATTGCTCCAATATACGCTGCGGTTCAAATGCTGAATGTATAAATGGGCAATGTCAATGCCTGCCAGAATATCAAGGTGATCCTTACTTCAGCTGTCGACCAGAATGTGTTTACAGTACCGATTGTGATTCCCGAAAAGCATGCGTTCAAAGAAAATGTGTGGATCCTTGTATTGGTGCATGTGGGCAAAATGCGATTTGTCAAGTAGTAAACCACATTCCAATGTGTAGTTGCAGTAACGGTTTTACTGGAAATGCATTTATTGTATGCAGCCCTATAAGAGGTAAACTATTTTCTGACATAATTAATATTACTTAGTTAAGATATTATGTAAAGTTTAGTTAAAAAACAGTTACTTGCTTAATCACACTTACTAAAATTACTTTACAGAAACGCCTAGTGCACGTCCATGTAGTACAGCAATTTGTGGACCTAATAGCCAATGTCGTGAAGTCGGTAACCAAGCTGTCTGTTCATGTTTGCCAACTTATTTGGGTATTCCACCAGCTTGTCGACCTGAGTGTGTTGTGAGTGCAGAATGTCCCCAAAACCAAGCATGTAATAATCAGAAATGCGTCAATCCTTGTGTGGGGGTATGTGGAATAAGAGCTATTTGTGAAGTTGTTAATCACAATCCAGTATGTGCATGCCCGACCGGCCATTCTGGTGATCCTTTTGTTCAATGCACCTTTATTACAAGTAAGTTCATAAATCTTATCACAGTTTTGAACATTTTGTTAAGTATCAGTTGTTATAAGTAATACAAGTTAGTATGTCTCAACTCTATTATTGAATATTTACTTTATATTACAGGTTCACCACCAGTGGTTCTTAATCCATGTCAACCTTCACCTTGCGGGCCAAATTCAGTTTGTAAAGAAATTAATGGCAGCCCGTCATGCACATGTCTACCGGAGTTTAAAGGTCAACCACCTTATTGTAAGCCGGAGTGTTTAAGCAACAGTGAATGTGCTACACACTTGGCCTGCGTAAACAAAAAATGTAAAGATCCATGTATCGAGGCATGCGGTTCTAACGCTGATTGCCGTGTGGTTAGTCACTCAGCTATGTGCGTATGTCCACAAGGGTATAATGGAGATCCTTTCTCGCAATGCACGTTACATACTCAAATTGAAATCTTAACGCCGTGTTCACCTTCTCCCTGCGGTCCAAATGCAGAATGTAGAGAACAAAATCAAGTTGGATCGTGCAAGTGTAATGAAGGTTATTTTGGAAATCCTTATGAAGGCTGTCGCCCAGAATGTGTATCTAACTCAGATTGTCCAGGGAATAAAGCTTGTATAAGAAATAAGTGTGAAGATCCTTGCCCTGGAACTTGTGGTGTAAATGCTAATTGTATTACTGTTAATCACGCTCCGCAGTGTACTTGTGCAAATGGCTATACTGGTGATGCATATCGTAGATGCAATCTTGTACATTGTAAGTAACAATATATATATTTTCATAATAATTTTCAATGTGCGTCTGTCTGTGTCGCATGTATTTCTGATATAGTAACACATTATTGGTGGCAAGAAGGGATATGATATTATATAAGTGCGCTGCGCTGGAATTTATACATAAATAGTTATCAGTATAGCTGTTAACATTACAGTAACGTTAATAAACTAGTGTAACTAACAACAAAACTCTGTTACTCGTTTTTCGAAGTACCTCTGATTACATAAATGATAAACTGCAATTTATTTTCCGAACTAAATAGAAAACAAAATCGTACTTGGAAACACATGTAAGTATGGTATTTCTTTGCTGACACCAACCTAATAAGAGTAATATATTACAAAAAGCTAGTACTAATAAAGCTGAACATTACGATTATAATAGTTACTAATGTGACAGTGCCAAAGCTTGAGTCTTAACTATTGACGTTTTTTCAGTACAAGAATCAACTCCAGTAAATGTCTGCTTCCCTAACCCATGTGGACCAAACAGCCAGTGCCGCGAAACCAACGGGCAAGCTGTTTGCAGCTGCTTGCCGAATTACATAGGCGAGCCTCCATCGTGCAAGCCTGAATGTTTGCTCAGCTCAGATTGTGCTGTAAACAAAGCTTGCATAAACCAAAAATGTGTAGACCCTTGCCCTGGCCCATGCGGCCAAAGAGCTGAGTGCAGAGTTTTTAATCACAACCCTATATGTAGCTGCCGAACAGGATTTACAGGTGATCCGTTCACTAGGTGCTACCCTAGACCAGGTAAGATCATCAACATTTGTTTTTTTATTCAATTGCTCTGGAGACTACGTCGACCTTATATTATATGAGTGTTATTCGATTTCAGAGACGCAACCACAACTGGATGAAAAGAGAGACCCTTGTGTACCTTCACCATGTGGCCCATTCTCGATTTGTAGAAACATAGGAAGTCAGCCATCTTGTTCTTGTTCGCCAAACTATCTCGGAAGTCCTCCAAGCTGTCGCCCAGAATGTGTATCTAACCAAGACTGCCTCAGCTCCTTGTCTTGTATAAATGAAAAGTGTCAAGATCCTTGCCCCGGATCTTGCGGACAAAATGCGAGATGTTCAGTGATAAATCACATTTCTATATGCACTTGCTTAGAAGGTTATAAAGGTGATCCATTCACGGCATGTGCTTTAGAAATACTGGAAGGTAATACACATACATTGTTATGTTAATACATCTACCATCGAGATTTATGAAGTCTATGACAGCCATTTTGTAACACTCTATGTTTAAATTGTTTTAGATGTCATGGTAGATTTATGCAATCCTTCACCTTGCGGATCGAATACTGAGTGCAATGATGGAGAATGCTCATGTTTGCCCGAATTCCATGGAGACCCTTATGTCGGATGCCGGCCTGAATGCACAGTCAGTACAGACTGCCAAAGAAACCAAATATGCGTTTCAAAAAAATGCGTCAATCCGTGTCCCGACACATGCGGCAGTAACGCGATATGTGAAGTTATTAACCACATACCCATGTGTACTTGCCCTTCAGGATACACAGGCAACTCATTTGTATCCTGTAACGTTCTTCAAGGTACATTGCTATATTTCAATTATTGCTAAATATTGTGTGTTTGTTGCATTCATTTATAAGTGTGATAAATTAACTACATATTTATTAATCTCATTATAATTTTTTGCAGCACCTTTACCTACGAACCCTTGTAACCCGAGTCCATGTGGCCCGAACAGTCAATGTAGACAAGTGAACAATCTCGCTATTTGTTCGTGTATACCAGGATATTCAGGGAACCCACCAACTTGTCGACCTGAATGTACTACAAGTTCAGAGTGTCCATTAAACAAAGCATGCAACAGCTATAAATGTGTTAATCCATGTAAGGGATCTTGCGGAATAGGAGCTTTATGTGAAGTTGTTAATCACAATCCCATTTGTTCTTGTCCCAACGACTACACAGGAGATCCGTTCTTCAGATGTATACCTAAACGTATGTATCCAATTTATACATAGATATTATAGATAATTTATATTAATTATTTAACATGGTTTCTCACTTGGGCTTCGAGAGCAGGCTCGAAAAGTCGCACAACCATCTGTGGACAGGAATATTACTCGGAGTTTCTCTACGCGATCCCATCAGATATGAGGAGATCCTTAGAAGAAGGAAAGTCACTGACATAGCCCAGCGGATTAGCAAGTTGAAGTGGCAGTGGGCAGGACACCTAGCTCGAAGAACTGATGGCCGTTGGAGTAGAAAGGTTGTCGAATGGAAACCACGGACTGGCAAATGCAGCATGGGACGGCCACCGACCATCATAGGTGGACAGACGACCTGACTAAAAGTCATGCAGGCGAGTGCTGGATGCGAACCGCTTCCAACGGGCCCTTCTGGAAATCAACGTGGGAGGCATATGTCCAGCAGCGGACATCCTGTGGCTGAGATAGTGATGAATGATGATGAATTAATAATAATTCATGTTCAACATTATATTTTAACTATTTATAACACATATATTTTAACAAATTATGTTTATTTTCAGCTCTGGAGGCTCCACCACAAATAAATCCTTGTTTACCTTCTCCGTGCGGGCCCAATGCTATATGTCAGCCTATTAATGAGTCTCCTTCATGCTCGTGTATGCCCCAATTTATTGGATCACCACCAAATTGCAGACCTGAATGCTCCAGCAATAGTGAATGCCCGAACCACATGGCTTGTATCAATAATAAATGTGGCGATCCTTGCGTCGGAGCATGCGGTACAAGCGCTGAATGTCGTGTTGTTAGCCATACGCCAAATTGTGTTTGCCCCCCAGGATACAAGGGAGATCCTTTCACGTTCTGTTCTGAGCAGCAACACACTGCAATATTCGAGCGTCCAACGCCATGCACTCCATCGCCTTGTGGAAGCAATGCCATTTGCAAGCAACGCAATAACGTAGGGTCGTGTGTCTGTACACCTGGCTATTTCGGGAATCCGTATGAAGGCTGTCGACCAGAGTGTACAGTCAGTTCTGATTGTCCTTCAAACAAAGTTTGTCAACAAAACAAGTGCAATGACCCTTGCCCAGGCACCTGTGGAGTAAATGCCGAATGTCAAACTGTAAATCATGCTCCCATCTGCACTTGTCTTTCTGGATATACTGGCAATCCTTTCCGAAACTGTGTTATCATTCAAGGTACGTATTCATATTGTTTTTGGTACCATCACTCCGGAAATTTTATGTTTTTCTATTTTTCAAAATTCACGTTTCTTACATTAACATTATATTAATATATCTATGTAGAATATTTAAATAGAAAATATATTAATATTTCCATGAAATCCAGCAGTATATTAAATAAACTTTTATAACAAATAGCTATTTTGCGTATGTACTTGTAGATACATTATTACGTTAAGTTGTGGAACGTATTTTATATTTTTAATTCTTTATAGGTTAAGAGCGTTGACCTAGCTAGCTAGCGTTGGACCACTATATCACTTGATGGTCATAACGATTTGGACAAAGAATGTAATACTAAACCTAGATGTTAACTAGGACTCAAGGACTGCTTCCTTATCACACTATGTGTTTGGTGACAGATTTACATACATGAGGGTGGTACCTAGGCAGGCGGGTACCCGAAAGCACCCTACCACCATGCTAGGAACTTGATAACAGTGTTACCTTCACCAGAAGCTCAAGCCGTTGGTGGAGATTGAACCAGCGTCCGTCAGTCTGACAGCCGACGCTCGCACAGCTGAGCTATCCGCCAGCTAGCTTCCAAAAACTGTTACTTTAAAATACTTTTCTTTACTTTTACTTACATTGTTATTCTTGCAAAATTCACAAAGATATGCAAATTGCCTTTTTAGATAGATAATTATTTTAACGTTTTATTAGACAAATTTATGTTTTCGAAAAAAGTTATATAGAACATTTTTGACATTTTTTTTTTTGTCTCATTGATATTTGAGTTTTATTGCGTTCTAGTATTGTCATGGCGACATCGTTTTAGCCAAGCACATATGTATAATTGCGACACATCAGTTGCATTGCGCTTGTTATATGTACCTACTATCAGAAATCAATTCCATTTTATTCTTCGCGAGCTTTTGCCTGCGACTTTACTCACGGTATATATAAATTTCTTAATAAATTCTGGTTGTTGATCTTTCGGTACAAGACACATATAAACAACAATAAAATAACTTATTACTATCTCCAATGTCTCCGTAAAGATTAAATAGTAATAAGGTTTAAGATAAGACACATACACTAGTCTGAACTTATTATTCTTCATGTTAGCCATGAAATAACTCACCAGAAGAGGATAACATCTATATAAGTATGTTTCTAACTTCTTTTACAAACTACCATAATTGATACCATATAAAACAAGTTTTTGTTATTGTTACAGAAATCGAGACACCCCAGAATCCTTGTAGCCCATCACCGTGTGGTCCAAATAGTGTCTGCAAGGAAGTTAATGCCCAAGCAGTTTGCTCATGCATCCCGGAATATAAAGGAGTCCCACCTAATTGTAAACCAGAATGCACCGTCAGTGCTGAGTGTTCGCTCGACAAAGCGTGCATATTATTTAAATGTAGCGATCCATGCATCGGCCAATGTGGACTACACGCCACCTGTCATGTTATTAACCACAGCCCTATATGTTCATGTAGAGAACGATTTACAGGAGATCCCTTCAATCGTTGCTATCCATTTGTCGCTCCCCTATTGTCTCAACCACCCACGAATCCTTGCCTGCCTTCGCCTTGTGGGCCATTCAGCGAGTGTAGAGAAAATGGTGGAATACCATCTTGTAGTTGTCTGCCAGATTACATCGGTGCACCACCAGGATGCCGGCCCGAATGTACTATTAACGCTGATTGTCCCAACAATTACGCCTGCATCAATCAGAAATGTAAAGATCCATGTCCAGGGTCATGTGGTTTGAATGCGCAATGCATTGTTAAAAATAATATGCCAATATGTACTTGCATTAAGAATTACGTTGGCGATGCTTTCACAGAGTGTAAAATACAAGGTAATTTACCTGATTTTAAAATACAAAGTATTTATAGGTCGTTCTAAACTTAAGTATATTCTGCTTAAATTTTTTTATTTATTAACACTCACACAAGGTCTTCAGGCCCCAAACTAGGCAGAGCCTGGGCTATGGTAACCTGATGACTGATATATATACTTATATACATATAGACACCCAGACACAGGTCAAACAGACATGTTCATGCACACGCATGTTTGACCTGTCCGGGAATCGAACCCGGGACCAGCGGCTCAGAAGGCAGAGTGCTACCAACTGCGCCAACCGGCCAGTCATAAAATACACAAATTGCTACCTACTATACATTGTTATGTTTTGTTATTTATATATTGCGAAGCAAAAAGTTAGTACTGCAACTTTAACTATTAACAATTTTACAACCAACATATTCTTTTCCAGAAATAGATCAAGACGAATTAGATCTTTGTAATCCATCTCCATGTGGTGCGAACGCAGTTTGTAATGATGGAGAATGTTCATGTCTACCTGAATACCACGGGGACCCATACTTTGAATGCCGTCCAGAATGCGTCCTAAGTTCGGATTGTAGCCAAGACAAAGCGTGTTTGCGAAACAAATGCGTGAATCCATGTAATAGTGGAGTTTGCGCATACAATGCAATATGTGAAGTTATATCTCACATACCAATGTGTAGATGTCCAGAACGTATGACTGGAAACGCTTTTGTTCAATGCACGCCTGCTGAAGGTACGAGTATAAAATTAGACATTCGCTAAAGCTTTTGTTTTCTACAAAAATCTGCGCTGCTCGTATTGTCTGTCTACAGGGATTTTTAATCTGAATAAGCTTCTCTTTGACCACTATTCTCCTTAACGCGAGGTGTGATAAGAACTTACACTTACAATATATGGCGCTATCGAGTCTACACTAATGTTAATGTCACGATAATTAATATCTTTATAATTGTTTATCCTAATGCTATATATAATAAAAATATATTTATTCAAAAAAGGTGTACAATGGTTACTTAAAATATATTAGGCTACTCTAGATGCACACATTTATTTAAGAGTATCTTAAATAAATGTTGCTGTTGAACTAGGCTTAACACGCGTGCTTCAGCATACAGCGCTCTTCCCTGAGCGTTGAGGCATTGCTAGCCGTTTGTATTATTTTAATAAATATATATATATATTAATAGAAGACTATGACTAATAACGAAGAAATGTATTTTTGTTCTAGTTGTGAATACTCAAGCATGTCAACCGAACCCGTGTGGACCAAACAGCCAATGTCGTGAAATAAACAGTCAGGCCGTATGCTCATGCTTGGTCGGCTTTATCGGTAGCCCACCGTCATGTAGGCCCGAATGTACAGTGAGCACTGATTGTATGCCAAGCGAAGCGTGCAGTAACAAAAAATGTGTCAACCCATGTCAAGGAGCATGTGGAGTAGCTGCTAAATGCCAAGTCATTAACCACAATCCGATTTGTTCTTGCCCAGCTTCTTACACCGGCAATCCATTTATAAGATGTGTTTTCCAAGAGTTTAACCCTGGGCCTATCAATCCATGCACTCCATCACCGTGTGGGCCTAATTCAATTTGCAAAGAAATTTCTGACTCACCTTCTTGTTCCTGTCAAAGTGGATATGTGGGTTCCCCACCTTACTGCAAGCCAGAATGTATCAGCAATTCCGAATGTCCAATACATCTTGCGTGCATAAATCAGAAATGTGCCGATCCCTGCGTGGGGTTATGTGGAAATAACGCTAATTGTCACGTAACCAGTCACTCTCCTACATGTTCTTGTTTATCAGATTTTACTGGCAATCCACTCATAGAATGCCAACGAATGCAAATCACGCAAGAAATTGCAACACCCTGCCAACCATCTCCCTGTGGTGCCAACGCAGTTTGCAAGGAGTTCAATGGCGCGGGGTCTTGTACTTGTTTACCTGATTTCTTTGGTAATCCTTATGAAGGTTGTCGACCGGAATGTATAATAAATACCGATTGCCCATCAAACAAAGCCTGTGTTCAGACAAAATGTCAAGACCCATGTCCAGGGGCTTGTGCACCAAATGCTTTGTGTCAAGTTGTCAATCATGCACCATCGTGTTCTTGTGAAAGAGGTTACACCGGTGATCCTTTCCGTTATTGCACTCCGGAAGGTACATTTTACTAAGTATTTGTAATGAAATATATACTAATCCATTTTGCTAGCGGTTTTCTGAAGATAAAATAAATTGTTTCAGAAATCTTACAAATACCTATGGATGCTTGCCAACCATCACCTTGTGGACCAAATAGTCGATGCCAGAAAGTAAATTTGCAGGCGGTATGTTCGTGTTTACCAAATTACGTAGGGGCTCCTCCAGGCTGTCATCCGGAGTGTGTCACTAGCGCTGAATGTCCACGGGACAAAGCCTGCATAAACCAAAAATGCGAAGATCCATGCATTGATGCGTGCGGAAAAAACACAGAATGCAGGGTTATCAATCACAGCCCTATATGCCAATGTAAAATCCGGTATACTGGTGATCCGTTTACACGATGTAATCCTATACTACGTAAGTTAAAAATTTTAATTATCTAGTAAATTTTGAATCTTAAGTTGTAAACAAACAAAAAAACAACGCAACTCACACCCCCGCACTAGGATATCCTGTGTCGCAGGAGGTACGGGCACTTGCAATACACAAACATCCAAGACAAATATCTACGCTTATTATAGAAATAAATGCCTCAGCCGGGATCCGAACCCAGGGTCACGGTTCTAAACTGTGTGTCACTGGTCACTCACTGAGCCAAGATGAGCATACAACATTACACATCTTTCATGCTTGCACTGAAAAAAGGCGTGCTATATTCCAAATTTCAGCAGTGATTGTTTTAGTCTCCTGCCATAGAGAAAAACTATTTTCATCCGTGAACGTCCTGGCTGAAATGATGATATTGACGATTATGAGTTAACACCTTAATTTGTTACGTCTATTTAGCGCCCGCATTCTAAAACGGGATAAAATTTTGTAAAAAAGCTGCTGTACTACTCGGTATGGAAAATGCTATATTTGGATGTTGTATTCATATTACTTAGTTTTGAGCGCACTTTTTACATAAATATATGGAATATAACATTTGATATTACTCAACGTACCTTATATTATATTTTTAGCTCCGGTGGCAAACGCAGTTCTGGAACCATATAGAAATCCATGTGTACCATCACCGTGCGGGCCTAACTCTATTTGCCAAGAAAGAGGCAACATACCGTCTTGCACGTGTATGCCAAGCTACATCGGAAGTCCACCAAGTTGTAGACCTGAGTGCACAATCAATTCTGACTGTCCATCTTCTCAAGCATGCATTCAACAGAAATGTCGCGATCCATGCCAAGGCTCTTGTGGCATCGCAGCGTTGTGCACAGTGTCTCGTCATACTCCTATTTGCACATGTCCAGAAGGATACGCCGGTGATGCGTTTACTATGTGTATATTAAAACCACCTGGTAAGGCCTTGCTATCATTAGCATTACGAAATAAATAAAAAATATAATGTGTTTTTAATCGTTTCAAATCAAATAATATTGATTGATAATAATAAATACTTTTACAGAAGCTGACATCATAATTGATAAGTGCAATCCCTCACCTTGTGGCACAAACGCTGTTTGTCGTGATGGCGAATGTTCTTGCATAGAAGAACATCAAGGTGATCCTTACATTGGCTGCCGCCCTGAATGTGTACTAAGTACTGATTGCCCAAGGAACAAAGCATGCTTAAGAAATAAGTGTGTTGATCCTTGTCAAGGCACCTGTTCTGTTAATGCAATATGTGAGGTGATAAATCATGTGCCTATGTGCAGTTGTCCTCAAGGAATGACCGGAAACGCTTTCTATAACTGTGAACCAATTCGAGGTAATTGCGATGTTATACATAATTCTCAAATTGTGCCTTTACCATCGTCGAGTTTCAATAAAGTTAGTATTTTTACTTTCAGTGCCCATTGTGACGAATCCATGTCTACCATCTCCATGTGGTCCTAACAGTCAGTGCAGAGAAATAAGCGGACAAGCAGTTTGCACATGTATTCCTAATTACAAAGGAAGCCCTCCTCTATGTAGACCAGAATGTGCAGTCAGTTCTGATTGTGCACCAAATAGGGCTTGCAGCAATCAACGGTGTATTGATCCCTGTGTAGGCTCGTGTGGGGTGGATGCAAAATGTAATGTTGTAAAGCACAACCCAATATGCATTTGTCCACCAAAATACACTGGAGATCCGTTTACTAGATGTATACCATATAGTAAGTACATGGCAATAATGTAGATATACATTTTATTTTTCATGATTTCATTTCAGTAAATTTATTTGTTTGCTTGATTACGTTATTTAATTGTAGAGCCTCCTGTTGCGGATGTAACTCCTTGCTCTCCATCACCATGTGGTCCGAATTCCATTTGCAAAGAAGTATTGGAATCACCATCATGCACTTGCATGACAAATTACTTTGGATCTCCACCATATTGTAGACCAGAATGTACAAGCAACAGCGAATGCTCTACAAACCAGGCTTGTATCAATCAGAAATGCAAAGATCCATGCGTTAATGCCTGCGGTTTTAACGCTCAGTGTAGAATGATCAGCCATTCACCAATGTGTTTCTGTGATGAAGGTTTCACGGGTGATCCATTCTCAAACTGCAATCCAAAACAAGACATAATTCAAGATAAGCCTACTCCATGTGAACCTTCACCATGTGGACCCAACGCAGAGTGCAAAGAGTATAACAATGCTGGATCTTGCACTTGTTTACCTGAATATATAGGAAATCCATATGAGGGATGCCGACCAGAGTGCACTGTTAATTCGGATTGTATACCAAGCAAGGCTTGTATAAGAAACAGATGTCAAGATCCATGTCCGGGTACCTGTGGCCCGATGGCTTTGTGTTCTGTTGTTAGTCATTTACCATCTTGCTCTTGTCCTCCTGGGTATACAGGAGATCCATACAACAGATGTAACGTATACAATGGTAATGCATGACAATAATTATTATCATATTCTAATTATCTTACATAAGTGAGACTGACTAAAAAATCATTTTTCTTTTCCAGAACCTATATCAGATAATGTTACTCCATGTCAACCAAATCCGTGTGGACCTAATAGCGTTTGTCGCCCCGTGAACGGCCAAAGCGTGTGTTCTTGCATGCCAAACTACATAGGGTCACCACCAGGCTGTAGACCTGAATGTACAGTCAGTTCAGAATGCTCCACAGATAAAGCTTGTATAAATCAAAAATGTGCCGATCCGTGTCCTAATCATTGTGGATTAAACACACAGTGTAGAGTTATTAATCATAGTCCAATATGTACTTGTAGCCATGGATTTATCGGCGATCCCTTTACACGCTGTTACCAAGAACGTAAGTAGAAATTACGTTACAAAATGTTAACACTCCATTTTAACAGTTACTGAAACAGAACGTAATATTCTATTCTATTATTCTATATTATTCTTATTCTTTTTCAGATTCTGTAACAGTCATACCAGAGGTAATTAAAAACCCTTGTCAACCAAGCCCTTGCGGTCCGAATGCATTGTGCAGAGATATCAACGGCTTTCCGTCTTGTTCTTGTATGCCTAACTTCCAAGGCATGCCTCCCAACTGCCGCCCAGAATGTGCTATAAACCAAGATTGTCCCTCTAACAAAGCTTGTATTAACTTGAAATGCCGAGACCCATGCCCAGGCAGTTGTGGACAAAACGCAGTTTGCACAGTATTCAATCATCTTTCATCGTGTGGATGCTCTCAAGGATTCACGGGCGATCCGTTTACCGCTTGCATCTTACTACAGCCAATAGAAGGTATGGAAGTATTTTTAATACTTAATCGTTATTATAAAATTATACATCATTAACTATGTTACATTCAATTTGTTTATATTCTATCATGCGCTAGGATAGGCCTATATTTATAATACAGACGTATAAAAATTTCAATTCTTAATGTTTTGTTGTATTTTATTGTATTTAGAATATATAAAGAAAAAATAAAGAATAAATATATAATAAAAATCAAGATCCACCGCGGAACATTTTTCATTTGTTATGATTAGTAAAATTAATACCAGACGCAAAAGCCTTTATTAAAATAAAACACTAATAACTTATTACAATACTGCAGCTACTACAATAACATTTGAGCAATCCACTAGCTATTGGTAGCCTATAGATAACTCAAATGTTCTAACCCGGTACCGGCTGGCAGCGTGCCCAAAATGCTAGCAGCATTGCCACGTTGAATTGCAATGCTGATTCGTTGAGCCAAATATGTGCCAGCATTTCGGTCACGCGTAGCATCGATCAAACGCTCTGAAATAAAATAGACGCAAAAATCTATTTACAAAATTCATAACTCGTAAATTAATCATGAAGCGATAGGAAATTGAAATGTGGATACAATTATATTTCTATCAATCTAAACTTTACTTGATACAGTCAGCTGAATGTTCAAAAGTTATTACTTCATTGATTTTGTACTATTTACAGCAGTTGATGTTTTAATATCGAGCAGCAGAAATGTTGGTGAAATGTATGAGCAACTAAAATACTTATAAATTGATGAGATGCGACGCATATGTTGTATCTCAAATATAAACAATGCGAATCATCGCCATTTTGCTTTGAGTGATTAACAAATAAATTTAAGAAAATTACATGTTTTATTTACAATCGCTATTATTTAGGTTAGATAAAAATAAAATGCTGTAACTGTTGCTAAATGCTTTTATTGAACTTTTAGCAATGTGATTTTGACATTATAAAATTAAATAAATATTATCAAACTAAAATAAAAAATTATAGCACATAATTATATAGTGGATTTGGAAATAATTCCTTTTTTCAACTAATTTTTTTGGGGTCAGTGTAAATATGTTTACAGTCTAAAGAAGTATTTTTCTTGGTGTTGACAGATGAAATGTTTTAAATATTACAACACTTAAAACATTTCATCTGTGACCAACTGTTGAATATACAAACACGAATTTAGAAGAATTGTATGTCTGAATTGTCTGAAAACGTAAGTTTTAGGGCGACAGAAAAGCTGTATCTTCTTAAGATCAATCTCCGTAATTGAAAAATAATGTAACTATTTTTACTCTTGATGTTTTGTCGTATCTATTTTATTTTAAAAGTTGCAGTTTTTTCTTTTTCTAATTTTTTTGATAGGCCATATAAATATTAGAAAAATGTAAACGACGTATAATAACCTTTTTACAAATTTCCAAGATACGATATGCCCGTTTTCCGCCATCGATATACTGAATGGGCAGGCGTTTGAGTTTATTATGTTAATTAATTATACATTCTGCGATGGATCACGGCGACCAAGAAGATAACTTAGTTCCAAGATTTAACCAGACTATAAAATTAAATTAACTTATTTATTCAAATTCCGAAAGTCGAATAACTACCCACGTAGTTATTATACTAATAGTAGAAGAAATTAGTGTAATAAAAATATTCCATATTCGGACATAACAGTCATTCAAATCAAAAAGTTAACAATTGTATTATTATTTTACAGATGAAACTCCCACAGATCCTTGTAATGCATCACCGTGTGGATTTAACGCTCAATGTAGAGACGGAATATGCACATGTATAAATGAATACCATGGAGATCCATACTTTGGTTGTAATCCTGAATGCATAACAAATACGGATTGTCCTTTAGATAAAGTATGTTCTAGAAACAAATGTACAAATCCTTGTCTGGGAACATGTGCTCCAACTGCTCAGTGCAATGTTTACAATCATATTCCGATCTGCACATGTCCAGAAGGAACTTCAGGGAATGCCTTTGTGGAATGCCATGTTCAATGTAAGTATTTGAATGCAGTAGGGTCAATTCATAAGAACTCCCTTATTTTTCGTTGGGTGTTAATGAAATAACTTCTCGAAAATATATATTAATTGTATTTTTTTTTTCCAGCAATCGCAATTATCGAGCCTTGCAATCCAAGTCCTTGTGGACCCAACAGTCAATGCCGAGCAGTAAATAATCAAGCAGTATGCTCTTGCTTGCCAACGTATATAGGAATTCCACCGTCTTGTAGACCCGAGTGCACAATCAGCGCAGAGTGTCCGTTAAACGAAGCTTGTAACAATCATAAATGCATTAACCCATGCCCCGGTACTTGTGGTTACGGAGCACGATGTGAAATAGTCAACCACAACCCGATATGTTCGTGTCCTGCACAATATACAGGAAATCCTTTTACACATTGCGATCCTATACGTATGTACTGAACATTTGAAAGAATTTATCACAATAAGGTATGATATACATTACTCATTAATTTAATATTATACAACATATTTCAGTTGCATTACCGCAAGCACCGGTTGAACCTTGCAATCCATCACCATGTGGCCCATACTCAGTTTGTAAAGTGATTGGAGAATCACCATCTTGCACTTGCCAAGCGGATTACATTGGAGCCCCACCCTACTGTCGTCCGGAGTGTGTCAGTAATTCAGAGTGTCCAAGTAACTTAGCATGTGTGAATCAAAAATGTAGAAACCCGTGCCCAGGAAGCTGTGGATACAACGCAGACTGCAAAGTTATCAGCCACGCATTAGTTTGCTCTTGTCCGTTTGACCATACTGGTGATCCTCTGGCTGCTTGCAGTCCAGTTAAAGGTAACGCATTATAAATAGTAAATGGAGCATTCTTTTTCGTTTATTCCTTTGGATAACATACATAAAATTTGTTTCTTGTTGTAGATACGATAATAGAGTACAGTTCACCATGCGATCCTTCTCCTTGTGGTATTAATGCTGAGTGCATAGAGAGAAATGGTGCAGGGTCTTGCAGATGCACGGAGTCGTATGTCGGCAACCCCTATGAAGGATGTCGACCTGAATGTGTGATTAATAGTGACTGTGCACCAATGCTTGCATGTATTCAAACTAAGTGTAAAGATCCTTGCCCCGGAATTTGTGCACCAAATGGAATTTGTCAAGTAGTCAATCACATACCGTCGTGTTACTGCCCACCAGGGTTAACTGGAAACGCATATGTTAATTGCATAGAAAAAGTTGAAGGTATTATCATACATTTATTATCTATTTACAACCTATTATAAGTATACGTTTATGCAATATAATTAAATTATGATCTTATTATTCTAGATGTTGTTAAACCAGCACCATGTACTCCATCACCATGCGGTCCAAACAGTCAATGTCGCGAATTCAATTCTCAAGCAGTGTGCAGTTGCCAACAAGACTTTATGGGCACACCTCCGAATTGTCGGCCTGAGTGTACAATTAATAGTGAATGTCCCAGCGATAAAGCTTGCATTAATAGAAAGTGCGTGGATCCTTGCGTTGGTCAATGTGGCAGAAACGCTAATTGTAGAGTGTTTGCACATAACCCAATATGTTCATGTAAAGATCGATTCACTGGTGACCCCTTTACAAACTGCGTTCCTAGTAAGTTTCTTTTAATAAAATTATTTAAGAACCCAACTTTTCATTGCAAAACTACATTGTGTCATTACAATTTATATGAGATATTATAAATTATCTGCAAATGATGATATGGTTTTGTCATATTGTCTTTATCTCATTTTTTTTATATCTCACTCATTATACCTATATAAATGAATTTATCATTCTTGTAATTTATATTAACATTTCGTCTATATAATTTGTTTAATAATACATGTATGATGATTTAAATACTATAATTGCAATGTTAACTATTTTATTTTAGTGGCTATCTCCATTCCAACTTTGGCACAAGAAGTCAACCCATGCGTACCTTCACCATGCGGGCCCAACTCGCAGTGTCAAAACTTCAACGGCAATGCTCGTTGCTCTTGCTTACCTAACTACATCAGTTCCCCACCACGATGCCGGCCGGAGTGTAGTATAAACTCGGAGTGTAACGCTATAATGGCGTGTATCAACAACAGGTGTACCGACCCTTGCCCAGGCGCGTGCGGAAGTAACGCGCAATGTAACGTCAACAACCATCTACCTATCTGCTCGTGCTTGCCTGGATTTACAGGCGATCCATTTAGCAGCTGTCAAATTATGCCACAAGGTACATTAAATTATCTCATCTAAAATCTCTCTCGCTTATACGGAAAATATAAATGTTTCAAATACATATACTTTGTTTTAGAACTAGAACCAGTCAATCCTTGCTCGCCTTCGCCGTGCGGTGCCAACGCCGTATGTCATGACGGCTTATGCACATGTTTACCAGAGTATCAAGGAGATGCTTATTATGGATGCAAACCTGAATGCGTTTTGAACTCCGACTGCCCTAGAGATAGAGCATGTACTAACAGCAAATGTGGTGACCCATGTATCGGAACTTGCGGTTCAGATGCTGTCTGTGAAACTATAAACCACATTCCTATGTGTTCTTGTCCGCCAGGCTATAGTGGTTCCCCGTTCAGTTACTGCATCAAAGTACAGGGTGAGCACAAACCATATATTTATAACTGAATTTGAGTACGAATTAATGCAATAAGAAAAGACGATAGAGATAGAGATAATAACATAGATACAGAGTATTCAATAAGCCAATTTTATTTATAATTATAAAACTCGTTTTTTTTATAAGATACTGTTTTTAGACACATTAGGTTAATGAAATATTTTAAATTTCTTATATCAAAACAAACATCTTTGTAATTTTCTTTTGAGAGCTTATTATGAAACAGATGTTTATCGGTAAGTTTTATTATTATAAAAAGTACAATCTTGGTATGTTGTTTATAGAAACATCAATACCGGCGAACTTATGCGAACCTTCTCCTTGTGGACCAAACAGTCAATGCAAGGAAGTCAATGGCCATGCGGTGTGTGTTTGTATACAAGGTTACCTTGGTAGCCCTCCAAATTGTCGTCCAGAATGTGCAGTTAGCTCAGAATGCAAGTTAAATCAAGCCTGTTCCAACCAGAAATGTATAGACCCTTGTCCTGGCGCTTGCGGGCGTAACACTGATTGTATAGTAGTGAACCACAATCCTGTATGCAGTTGTATCAATGGATATTCTGGAGATCCGTTCACGTATTGTGAATTCATCCGTAAGTATATTATGTATATTTTCATAATAACTCTGCATGTTTTACGCTTGTCTAGTATCGGTTAACGGTTAGTTTTGAATATTATTTATTTACTGTTTCAGCTGCTACACCACCAATAAAAGTCAACCCCTGCCTACCTTCACCTTGTGGTCCTAATTCACAATGTACGGAAAATGGTGACAGTGCAGATTGCAGATGCTTGCCAGAATATATCGGAATACCTCCTAACTGCAGACCAGAATGTACAAGCAACACAGAGTGTGCCACGAACATGGCTTGCATGAATAGGAAATGCCGAGATCCTTGTCCTGGATCTTGTGGTCTCAATGCTGAATGTAGGGTTGTAAGTCACACACCCATCTGCTTATGCCAAAGGGGATACACTGGTGATCCATTTGTGCAATGTACTATTGAAGTCTCCGCTGTTGAACAAGAGCGTCTCACACCTTGCGTGCCGTCCCCATGTGGAGCCAATGCTCAGTGTAGAGAACAGAACAATGCGGGATCTTGCACTTGTATATCAGGCTATTTTGGTAATCCTTATGAAGCGTGCAAGCCAGAGTGCTTAATCAACTCTGATTGTCCATCGAATTTAGCCTGCAACCAAAATAAATGCTATGATCCCTGTCCCGGCACATGTGGTATAAATGCATTGTGCAATGTTATAAATCATGCGCCAAACTGCTTCTGTCCAGAAGAGCATTATGGTGATCCATACAAAATCTGTACATTCAAAGCTCAATGTAAGTATATATATTTATTGATATAAGTATCATTATATTCATTTCATATAATATCTCTAGTAAAGTATTAGAGATTTTATTTGAATTTGATTAAATTAAAATTTTTCTTAGTTTGAGCATTAGATACAATTTTAGTCAGAAACCGGAAACCGTGTTTTGAATTTCGTATTCGACCTGTGCAGGCGTCGATTTTTATATTTTAAACTATTTAATTATTTGAAGTAATTTTCTAACAAACTCAAATATAAAAAATATTAACATGTTTAATTAATTATAATAATTGTTTTTATTAATATGTTTTTGTGACAATAAGGCTAATTCTCTATTTTTATTAAACTTATGTTTAACTACATTTATTAAGGTGTTTTTTTTTATTTAAACTGAGTTTTATTTTTACAGCCGAAATAACAGATCCTTGCAATCCATCTCCTTGTGGACCCAACAGTCAGTGTAAATCTCAGAATGGCTTAGCGATATGCACTTGTTTGCCCGAGTACCAAGGCTCACCACCGATGTGTCGCCCAGAGTGCATCACTACCTCCGAATGTCCCTTAGACAAAGTTTGCGAAAACTTCAAATGTAGTTCGCCGTGTCCTAAAGCATGCGGTGTGAATACAGACTGCAGAGTTATCAAACATAATCCAATATGTTCGTGTAAACAAGGATTTACTGGTGATCCATTCTCTATCTGCTACGTTGTGGTCGATCAAGAACCTGTTGTTCGAGAGCCTGTTGATCCATGTGCTCCATCACCTTGTGGTTTGAACGCAGTATGCCGAAATATTGGGGGAATACCCTCCTGTTCATGTAACGTTGGATACTTCGGAAGTCCACCCAACTGCAAGCCCGAATGCGTGTTAAATACAGATTGCAGCAACGACAAGGCTTGTATTAATATGAAATGTCAGAACCCGTGTATTGGTTCATGCGGAGTCAATGCAATGTGCAATGTAATCAATCATGTACCAATATGTTCATGCCCAACTGGATATCAAGGGGATCCATTCGCGTACTGTAATATCAAACCTGTTGGTAAGTGTCAACTATAAAATATCTACTAATGCGAAGTGATTAATATTTATGTGATATTTATTATTTATTTAAGTGAATATATATGAATAAAGATTTATTCAATATTTATTTCAGAACCTCCTCAAAACTTGGATCCATGTCACCCGTCCCCATGCGGGTCTAATGCACAATGCAACAACGGCGAATGTACATGCCTACCGGAATATCAAGGAGATCCTTACTTTGCTTGTCGGCCAGAATGCGTTTTGAGTACAGACTGTCCTTTCAACAAAGCATGTCTGCGATCGAAATGCGTTGACCCTTGTATAAGTATGTGTGGTTCGAATGCCGAGTGCAACGTTTACAACCACATTGCTGTTTGCAGTTGCCCTACAGGAATGACAGGCGATGCTTTCACGCAATGCCTCCGGGTAGAAAGTACGTATATATTATACTGTATACTACCTATACAAAAATTTAGAACTCATTAATAGGGTAGTGTTGAGTGAGTAAATATAATATCGTTGCATTAAAATTGTTTTTTTTATTACAGCACCAGTGGCGACACCTTGCGAACCTTCTCCGTGTGGACCAAACAGTATCTGCAGGGTAGCGAATGGACAATCTGTATGTGCATGTGTGCAAGGTTTTATCGGTAATCCACCAAATTGCCGACCTGAATGTATTCAAAGCACAGACTGTGCTCCTTCCCAAGCTTGTATAAACCGAAAGTGTCAAGACCCATGTCCCGGCTCCTGTGGCGCCAATGCTATGTGTAACGTCGTCAAGCACAACCCGATATGTAGTTGTCCTGCGCGATACACCGGTTCTCCGTTCACTCATTGTTACGGTAACTATAAATTAAAATTCATTAAATACGTTTTGCGCTCAACGTGTTTACAAGTGTTTATTATTACCTTAAATTCCGTAAAAGTTTTAAAATGTATTGTATTATTTTCAGTTCAAGTTGTGGAAGAACCTACAAGTAACCCATGTATACCAAATCCATGTGGCCCTAATAGCGTTTGCAATCCATCACCCGATAGAAAATCCCAAACATGCTCCTGTCAACCTACATTTGAAGGTTCACCGCCCCAGTGTCTACGAGAATGTACTGCGAGCGATGAATGTCCTTCCAACAAAGCGTGTATCAACTATAAGTGCAAAGATCCATGCCCTGGGTCATGTGGAATCAACACTCAATGTGTGGTGCGGCTTCATAGTCCAATGTGCTCCTGCACAAATGGCTACACAGGAGATCCATTTACGTCTTGTCATCCAATACCACCAGCTTTAGAACCAACCGATCCATGCAATCCTACTCCATGCGGAGCTAACGCGCGTTGTAAGGTTACAAGAAATAATGCTGCCGCTTGCATTTGTGAAGAGAACTACTTTGGTAACCCATACGAATCGTGTAGACCAGAATGTGTCGTGAACACTGACTGTTCGTTCGATAAGGCATGTCTCAGGAACAAATGTGAAGATCCATGTCCTGGTGTATGCGGTACGACGGCAACATGTCAAGTAATAAACCATGTACCATCATGCACCTGTGCTCCAGGTTACACTGGAAATCCTTACGCATATTGCCACATTATTATTAATGAGCCGAGTAAGTTCAATTTTACAATAGGTATTGGTTTTACCATTAAGATGCTGTTGCAAGACATTAAGTTCTTATATTTTTGTTTTAGTTCCTGAACCCCGAGATTCATGCTCACCAAATCCATGCGGGAGTAACGCTGCTTGCAAAAATAATAATGGATACGCATCTTGTTCGTGCTTGCCCGATTTCTTCGGATCTCCTCCCAATTGTCGACCAGAGTGTACCTCCAACTCAGAGTGTGACGCTGCCAAAAGTTGTGTGCGCCAGAAGTGCGTGGAACCTTGCTTAGGAGTTTGCGGTCAAAATGCTGAATGCAGAGTAGTCAACCACGCACCAATTTGTAGTTGCCGCCAAGGTTTCGAAGGCGATCCATTCATAAGATGTTCCGTGGTTGAAAGTAAGCTCTATTCGTGCATTTTAAGTGCGCTAGATTATAATAAATAATAGTTATTCATTATGTATAAAAACTATAATTAATTGTTTCAGAATCACCATCTCCGGAAGTAAATCCGTGCATTCCTTCGCCTTGTGGATCAAATGCGCTCTGCCAAACACAAAACAGAATACCCATATGCACTTGTATGGAAAACTACATCGGCTACCCACCAAACTGCAGGCCTGAGTGTACAGTCAACTCTGACTGCCCTAGCAATAGAGCTTGTGTCAATCAGAAATGCCGTGATCCTTGCCAGGGTTCTTGCGGCTTACAGACTGAATGTCAGACATACCAGCATGCAGCTATTTGCAGCTGCAGAGAAGGATATACAGGCAATCCTTTTGAAAGTTGCTACGTAAAAGAACACATAGGTAAGTTTAGTTCTATCGTCTCTTAAAAAAAAAAAATAAGTGGCCGCAGGCAAACTTTGGTCGGATAAACAATAAAATAAATTTTATTCTAGCAGCTATTATGATCTGACTTCAAATCGATTATTTTTTTATTTTTTAGACACTGTACCAGATGTATTTGACCAATGCCAGCCAAGTCCTTGCGGAGCGAACGCTGACTGCAACGCCGGAGTGTGCACCTGTAGACCAAACTATTTCGGCAATCCATACATGAGTTGTCGGCCTGAATGCACACTCAATGCAGACTGCGCTCCACACTTGACGTGTGTGAACAACAAGTGCATTAACCCTTGTAACAACTTATGCGGTCAGGGTGCAATCTGTGAAGTGTATAATCACGTACCGATGTGCAGTTGTCCATCAAACACGACCGGAAATGCTTTCTTCTCATGCTCACCTATTTTATGTACGTATAAATATAATTATATTATTATTATACTTGCATTGCATTTCATAATCAACCATTTCAGTTGATTTATTTTCTAACTTGAGATGACGTAATTCTGAAGATATTTGATAAGTATGAGCAGTAAGTAATAAACATCTTCATTCCAGCTATACCTGCCAGAAGAAATCCATGTGAACCATCACCCTGTGGCCCGTACAGCATCTGTCGTGCAATGAATGAACAATCAGTCTGCTCGTGCTTAATAGGATACATTGGAGTACCACCTTCGTGTAGACCAGAGTGCTTGGTGGATTCCGATTGCACAAGTATTTTATCATGTTCCAACCAAAAATGCAGAGACCCATGCCGAGGCTCGTGCGGATTGAGCGCAGAATGCAAAGTCCACAACCACAAACCTATTTGCTACTGTCGTAACGGATATACTGGTGATCCATTCACTCAATGCGTTATAATTCATGGTAAGTTTTCTTTATTGAATTCAAAATAGAAGTTGTAATATAAAAAAAATGGGAGCGTACAAGCTTAAGGTATTATTTTTTTGTAGATGAACTTCCATCTAGGAAAGAACCATGTGTACCATCGCCTTGCGGCCCTAATGCAATATGCCACGTAGCTGGTGAGGCGCCGTCATGCTCGTGCTTGGCTGGTTTCTCCGGATCCCCACCGTACTGCCGGCCTGAATGCGTTACCAACAGCGAGTGTAGCTTCGACAAGGCGTGCATCAATAACAAGTGCACTGACCCCTGTATTGGAGCCTGTGGTCGCAATGCAGAGTGCCGTGTCATCAGTCACTCGCCAATGTGCGTTTGCCAGCCGGGATATGAAGGAGACTCTTTCGATATATGCTTGCCAATTCAAGGTATTGTACTTTAGTCTACATTTTCTTTATTCAGAAGGATCTACATACTCTGTGAGTGAAACATAAATATTGACAAGAACCTAAAGGATCACTTTAAAATTTTAATGCGTACCTACGTTAAGTTTTCTCTTTTAAGAATTATTCTGCCTAAGAGCTCGTTTGGCCGGTACGATACCAACTATCTAAATACGAGACTGTATTTTATATACTCGTACTACTACTTGTACTCATACTCGTACTATATTTATTATTTTATGGACAGATATCTTTTGAATCAAGTATTTGGGCGGACATATTTCGGAATCGATACAATTCATAAAAGTGTAATTTAAAACTTCATTAAATCAACATAAAAAGTTCAATCAATAGAGAAATCAAAGCAAAGCTGACGAAGCGGCGCATCAAGAAATGTTTCATTTCTATTTCATATTGTATAAGAATCAGAGCATCTGTTGAGTATGTTCAAATTATTCTAAGAACCAAATGTAGTGTTTTAGTTATAATAGTATAAGGATTAGAACAGACAAGAAGAAAGAACATGAGTCGTTATAAATATATTAAATTTAAAGTAACAACCTAGGCCAAAAATCACCATTAAACATCGGTACGAATTAAAACACATTTTAAACAAAGCAAAATTTAATCAAAATTAATTCATCAATTCAGGAGCTATGAGTTAATTGTGGACAATCTTATAACACCCGTCTTTTTGCGTCAGGTATTAAAATTAGAACCGTAATAAAATATTTAATTTTTCATTAAACATCCCAGTTTAAATTTAAAGAATCTTTGGTTTTTATTCAAAATTGATAATTAATAAAAAAACTTAACTAGAAAGCCAAAACCATAAAACTGTTTTACATTATAATTGTAGTATAAGTTATACCTCACTCCAGAAAAAGCAGTAATACTACAATAATTATTTTATTACAGTTCCGACTCCGCGACCAGTTGACACAGTAAGGCCCTGTATACCAAATCCTTGCGGTTCAAATGCCATTTGTCAAGAACGTGACGGTATCGGAAGCTGTACATGCATAACTGGTTATTTCGGGAACCCCTATGAAGGCTGCCGACCAGAATGTGTTCTCAACTCAGATTGTTCCGACAATAGAGCATGTATAAACAATAAATGTCAAGATCCTTGCCCAGGATTTTGCGGGACCAATTCAGAATGTCAAACGGTTAACCATATACCCAAATGCACATGTGTCTTTGGATATGTTGGCAATCCATACGATAACTGCATATACAGACAAGGTAAATATATTATTTTATGTCATGTGTAGTTACTTAAATTGTATTGCATATACCTGCATAAAGAAATTTACATGTGAAATGTATGTAACATTAATTACAGAGACCCCGGTAGATCCATGCAGCCCATCCCCCTGTGGTCCATACAGTACTTGCAACACAGTAAACAACAAGGCTATGTGCACTTGCTTGCAAGCATACATCGGCAGCCCACCTAATTGCCGGCCGGAGTGTTTAACGAGCTCCGAGTGTCCTCTAGACAAGGCTTGCGTTAAACAAAGATGTGTAGATCCGTGTGTGGAAACATGTGGGGAAAATGCAATATGCCGTGTCCATCATCATAGCCCGTACTGCACATGTCAGCCAGGATTTGTTGGAGATCCGTTCCTCAGATGCACAAAGGACAAACAAACCAACTATAACGTGGCGAATCCATGTGAACCCAGCCCATGTGGTCCTTTCTCTACATGCAGAGACATTAGCGGTTCCCCCGTTTGTAGTTGCAAGCAAGGATACATCGGCGTACCGCCTTATTGTGCCCCTGAATGTACGATTAACGAAGATTGTCCTAATGACAAAGCATGTGTTCGAGAAAATTGTGTAAATCCTTGTTTGGGTTCGTGCGGAGCTAATGCCGATTGCCGAGCAACGAACCACGTGGCTATCTGCACATGTCGCCGTGGCTACAAAGGGAATTCCTTCGAAGGCTGTTACGTATACCATGGTAAGCACATATTAAACCTGCTGGACAACCCAGAACAGAGTATGTTACTTCGGCGTTCCGCTTAACATCATTTATTATCAAATCAAACTTAAATCCTGCCTCTTCAAGACGGCACGATCTATACGTACCAAGTAGTATTTTGTTTTCAAGAACGTATTTATTTGACGTACTAATTAATTACACATCCAATATAATAATATAACAATCTCGTATCAGTGTTTGTTACCGAACTCCTCCGAAACGCCATTGCCAGTTGTTTGTGAATTTTTTGTGTATATTTGGCAGGTCTGAGCATGTGTCGTAAAATATTTTTACCCTCTTACCCCCACCCCCACATTTTTTACGCGATTTTATTATTCTTGTATGAATAAATTTAAAAATAATTTATCCGTCGATCGCTACCGTGAAGCGATATAAATGAAGTGTAATGTCTCTTTAACGGGTTCCCTTGCCTGCAATAAAAATAATTACTTTATTTTATTATTTATTAAACATATTGATAATTTATGTGGCAGAACATCGTTTGCCAGGTCTTCTAGATAATGTACTTATAATATTATATCAACATCATTTCAGCCGTAGCATGCCCACACCTGAACATAATTCTACCCAATTATTATTATAATTGATGTTCATACTTTGTTATATAACATTAGGTAGGGATATCGAACACATACATACATTTAAAAACAAAAATTATTTGCAGAGCCAGAAATACCAACTCCCGTGGATCCGTGCGTGCTAACACCATGCGGAATCAACGCACTTTGTAACAATGGAACTTGCTCGTGTATCGCTGGATATCATGGAAACCCTACCATTGAGTGTCGACCAGAATGCACAAGCGACAACGATTGTCAGAAACAACAAGCTTGCTTCAACTACAAGTGTGTGAACCCGTGCAAGAATACCTGCGGACTGAATGCCATCTGTAATGTGTACAATCACATCGCTATTTGCGAATGTCCAGCGCAGTTGCAAGGAGATGCATTCATTGCATGTCGACCTGTCTTCGGTTTGTAACAGATATTGTAATTTTCTCATTAACTGGTGAAGATCTTTTATAAATCTCTTATGTGAGATCTGTAATCATAGGCCCATTTTATAATAACTCTGATGCACGACGTACTCGTTATGTTTTCTTTGACGTCACCGAAGGTGACCTACCTGTAATATGAAAATTTGATTGTTATTTTATGTCAAACTCCTATCTTCTTGGCATTTGTTGTGCGGCAGCATAGTCCTTTACTTACAAATAGTTATTTTACAAAAAAGTCCCGTATTTTATAATTATGTTACAATATGCCAATAGCAGTGATACAGTATCCTTTTTATTGTTTTCGTTCCTGTTTTAGCACCCACAGTGTCCGATCCGTGCACACCGAACCCTTGCGGAGCGAACAGCATCTGTCGCGCAGAAGGCACAGTAGCACACTGCTCGTGCAGGCCGCCGCTCCAGTCGGAACCACCCGCGTGCCGCGCTGAGTGCCGCTTCAATTCGGAGTGCCCGCAAAATTTAGCGTGTCGCAATGGCAAATGTCGCGACCCCTGCCCGGGGGCTTGCGGCGCGCGAGCTCTTTGCCGCACCGTCATGCACTCACCGATATGTACTTGCCCGCTCCATTACGTGGGCGATCCTTTCGTTCGCTGCTTACCAGGTGAGCGTTAGCAGCCCGTAATAAATAATTGAAACCGTATTATTTATAATCCAAGTTCCAAATTGAATGCATACAAGAGCACACGCTTAGACCCTATTCTGTGTAATAATAATAACTATAAACACAGCAGACAATTTTCACATGCTAAAATCAATTAAGTATTAAATAATTTAGTAAATTAAGACAAAATTAATCCTAAGATTTGTAATTACTTTATTAATTGTTATTGGTAATTACCGTTGTAGTTCTTAGTACAACAGATTTATAATTTATGCTGCTAAAGTCAAGTACCTAATAAAAATGAATCATTCATTATGTTTTATACTTGGAAAGCAAATTCGAGTATTTCTTGTCAATTTATCTATTGGTATTAGTGTTGTAATGTAACAAACCGACTAGGACTCACGTGGTATTATTATATTATGGAATTACAATTATGGAAGAAACTCGCGATAGTTTTCAGACTCAAATTGCTAACCGTTACGGCGCGGTATTAGTGTTATTTTAAGTCAAATTACAATGACAATTTAATCGTTTGTTTCTCATCTGCAGCCCTCAGCACAGAGGCGACTATCAAATCTCCGTGTCCCGACTGTGGCCTGAATGCGGATTGTGTGGATGGAACTTGCCGCTGTCGAACTGGATATGTCGGAGCGCCTCCATTCTGCCGCTACGAGTGTCTCGGCTCCAACGACTGCGACTGGCACCTTACTTGTGTTAACAGACGTTGTGTCGACCCATGTCCAGGCGCGTGCGGCCAAGGCGCGCAATGCTCACCGGTAGCGCACGAGCCACGCTGCGAATGTCCTCCCTCCACGAGCGGAAACCCGCTTGTTCTATGTCGACCCATCGAAAATATCCGTAAGACAGACTCAAATGGAAGATTGATTGCTATGTTGTTAGGTTCTAACGAGATCGGTCCTATTGCTAGCGTCTAAAACAATTAATAGGGTAATGCATCAGTGGCAAACCCGAGTTTTCGCTTTTAAAGCTTAGGCATGGGCTTTACTTGCGAAACCGGGGGAGTCGCTAGCCTACCGTCGTAGAGGTCGCCATCGTTCGCTTAAACGAAAGCGCTTGCATTCTATTCGCTTCCCAATCAAAGACAGCGCCGGGACATTTGTATAGGAATCGCGTTATTTTACAGCAAAAACCCCGAACGATCCGTGTCACCCGTCACCGTGCGGTCCCGGGGCAGCGTGCCGCGCTCGCGGGGCGGGCGCGGCATGCGAATGCGAGCCCGGACTGCGCGGCGACCCGTACTCGGGCTGCCGGCCCGAGTGCCTCGCGGACTCGGACTGCTCGCCTTCCCGCGCTTGCATGCGGTCGCACTGCCGCGATCCGTGCCAGGGCACCTGCGGCGTCGGAGCGGACTGTGAGACCGTAAACCACATCCCCCTCTGCTCATGCCCCCCCGGAACCAGAGGAAACGCGTTCGAAAGATGCGAAACTATTACATCACGTAAGTAATCCTAACTAATATTATTACCTATACATGGCCGTACTACCTATACGGCCGTGGTGGCACCGGCATAGAATAGTATTCCCCCATCTCTTCCCGTGGGTGCCGTAAGAGTCGGCTAAGGGATCACGTACCAGAAGGTAGGCAGTAGCGCCTTCTGAGGATCAGAAATTATACTGCGCTCACCAACACACCTGCCAAGCGTGGCGAGTATTGGCTAATCCCCCCCTATACGGGGGGCCTCCCCCGTATGTCCGTCAGTGGATGTCCAATGGCTGAGACGAATGATGATGAATGAATTACCTATACATGGGAAAGTTACACATTTTGAATGTGGGGATGGGGAGCATGGGGAAGGACACAGGCTACTTTAAATCTAGCTAATGAATCTGCAAGGTCCCAAGGCTCGGACCTTTCTCGCGTTAAGTATCTATATAAAAATATGTGTGTTTTTGCTTTTGGTTAGATTTTAAACATGTGTTTTCACATTTGAATAATTAAGGTTATTTAGGTACCCAATATAGAGTTATGTTTGCACTGCAGTCGCTCTCGACATACACTGGGCCGCAACCAATATCTTCTACATTCAGGACCTTATCGTATTCATAAAGAAATAGGGCCGATAACGGTGTGAATGAAGTTGAAATATGATAAATAAACATTCATTTCCAATTAAAAATCAAGTATATCTACTATTCACTCGCGAGCCATACTCTGAAGAAAATAGATAATGATGTTTCCTTCCTTTGAACAGCCCCACCGTGCAACCCGTCGCCGTGCGGCCCCGGTGCCTTGTGCTCTGTGTCTGGCGGCGGCGGCGCGTTGTGCTCGTGTCCTGCCGGCACGAGCGGCGACGCGCGCACTTCGGGCTGCCGACCCGAGTGCGTCGTGAGCTCTGAATGCCTGCGAGATAGAGCCTGCGTGCGCAACAAGTGCGTCGACCCTTGCGTCGGTGCCTGCGGCAGCAACGCCTTGTGCCGCGTTTTCGATCATGCTCCGATTTGCTCGTGCCCACCGGCCACTACTGGAAATCCCTTCTATGAATGCGTGCAAGGAGGTATTTCATATTTATTTATAACTGCTCCTATGAACTCGCTTAATTCATTTAATTATCTTACGCTCGTTATTATGAGACTGTTTTTGAGCTGCTCTACGAAGCTCTCCTAGCCCACACGTGTGATTTTAGAAAATCAAATAGATCGTGCTTGGATAGGTGATCACTACTCGGTTTTGGTTTCAACAAAGTGCTTCCGTGCTTCGAAAGGTAGCTTGAAAAAATAACATTCTACGAGCGGTAACGCTGAGAGAAAACATAAAAAAAAAATTTACCAAAAAATGGAACCGACTTCAACACTCAAAAGTATGCAATAACTTGTAGGAGTCGGTACCATGATAGTTCAAAAGTAATTGATATCAAAATATTGTGCTCATGGTACCGACTTCGACAAGTTATTTCATACTTATGAGTGTTGAAGTCGGTTCCATTTTTTGGTAATTTTTTTTTTCAATTCTAGTGACCTTTGTTACTCATGGGATCAATTGTCATTGTGGTGTAGGTATGTTCACCGATGTCTTCACCCGCTACTATAGTAATATCGTGTAGTACAAGCACGCATTTTTCAGTTTTTGACTTGTAACTGAAAAAGTCCTAGTTCGATTTTGATGAACTTTAAATGCGACCACACGAGAAGCACCAGCTTTCAAATAAAAAAAAACGATTAAAATCGGTTCACGCAGTCGGAAGTTATGCGGTAACAAACACAAATAAAAAAAACATACGGGTCGAATTAAGAACCTCCTCCTGTTTTGAAGTCGGCTAAAAATGTATAAGATTGACACTGACACTGATATATCACGTGATCAACGAAAGTGAATAGAGAATTGGCAGACAATTGGTGGTACGGTTATAAAGACTTGAGCCTACCCTATATGATGAGCGAATAGAAAATGGTTTTATTAAGTCAGCTTGTTTCGTGTGTGTCTTTGACAAATCTAGTGATTGAAATTTTACCCATTTCCTGTTAACCAATACATAATCCTACTTCTAATAATATTATAAATACGAAAGTTTGTGTGTATGTGTGTATGTTCGTTACTTCTTCACGCTCAAACGGCTACACCGATTTCGATGAGATTTGGTGAGCGATGCATCTTGTCTAGGCCTACTGGATGTTTTTGGGTGATAATTTTACATCATAGCGAAGAATTTCGGACTGTCTGAGCAGTCAGATCCGCGTGACTAGTACAAAACTAAGGCCAACCCCTCTTTGATGTCCCGTTTCAAAATAAGCCCATTATGATTATAATTACATTATTATAAAGCCTGAGTTGCCTTGTCTATAATGATAAATAATAAAGCATTTATTGTCTTATGTCAATTATGCGTAAAATAGTAGCTTCAGTACTTGTTGTTCACCTGTTAAATATTTGAATAACCTGTTTCAGATATAACAATACAGACGACGTATGACCCTTGCGATCCCAACCCTTGCGGACCCCACGGAACGTGCCGCGACGGGTTCTGTACATATCCCGAATGTATCGTGAACGACGACTGCCCTGGAGATCGGGCTTGCATAAACAGAAAGTGCGCAGATCTTTGCGTGAATTCTTGCGGACTCAACGCCATCTGTACAGGCGTCAGACATTCTGCGGTGTGCTCGTGCCCAGCTGGTTATACAGGGTCTCCGTTCGTCCGTTGCGAGCGCACTATAGTGTCGACACCGGCACGGCCCGCGCCGGGATGTGTGCGCGACGAGGAGTGCGAAGACAATGCCGCGTGCGTGGGGTCGCGCTGCTTGCCCGTGTGCACTCCCGCCACCTGCGGCCTCAACGCGCGCTGCCTCGCGGCCCGACACAGAGCTCGCTGCACTTGCTTGCCTGGTTACGAAGGGGACGCTTACAGAGGATGTTACTCAGGTAAGTCTCCTTTATTTATCACGCATAATATAAACCACTTAAGTATCGATAACAGCAGTTATGTGCATGGTATATGCAGGCTTATAATCATGTTTTAATGGCTTGAAAATGTTTATCCTTACTCATTACTCTAAAGTTATCAAAGTACAATCGTAAAAATTGCGACAAGTTATCTTAGATATATTGATACCTCAATTTGAAAGCGTCATGTAAATGATACTGCGCATTTAAGGGGTTTATTATTAAGAGGGCTTTTTATACTGTATAAATCTATCGTTTGAATACTATCTCACGTGATGTTCATCAGGCGATGTGATCGAAAATGTTATCACGCTAGACGTAGAACGCTTGCTGGCTCTCAAAGACTGCTACTGGAACAAAGTATATGTTTGGTGACAATTTATATGACGAGAGTCGTCTGACGTCAGTGGGGATCGAAGCAGCTTCCGTCAATTTGACAAAGGGTTAAGCAAATACAAGCCGCAATAGTGTCCGTTTGCTTAGTGAGAAGAGTGCATAGAAAATTAACTATTTTAAATTTTAATTAATAGTTTTAATGGTTTTGAACATGCAGCTTCTAGACAAATAACGTTATAAAGAGCACAAACGATTCAGTGATGAGTGCTATTCGTTCGGCATATAGGAACATTAAATTTTATACGATTCATTAGATTGCTAGTATAATGTACCTACTTATCATCTTTAGTAATATAGTATTTGGGCTATCTATTTTACCTGTAACGGTTTTTTTTATAAGAACAGGTATCAACTACCTCGCGCCAGACTTCTAGTGGTGGTTAATTTGTAGTGACTAAGTCAAGGTGTACGATTCAAAGCTACGACAAAGTTTACGAGCATATAGTAAGGTTATACAAACTTACTACCAACCAACTACAAACTATCAATGAACACTGTTTCAATATTGACCCGACAGAACTAAGAAAAAAAAAATGTAAAAGAATAATTTTCACTATTTCCAAATTTAGGAGTTTTTTTCTAATGATTTCGAACATAAATCATAAAACTAATGAATCGAAAAGGGATGAATTGAACTACGAATAGCATCGAATCTTTTAAATAAATATATTATATGTTATAAATGCCGTAATCCAAAGCTCTCATGTGAAATGATTTAACGGGACGGTATTCCGTAGTCCCGGGTTCGAGTTACATTAGGACGCGAATTATTTCCTTCAAAAATGTAAACTCCCATATCAAGCATTACCTTCGTTGTTACAGTACAATGTCACAGCAATAATGATTGTCCCGACCACGAGAGCTGCGAAGGCGGGTCGTGCAACGAGGTCTGTTCGCGAATGCGTTGCGGTACGAATGCTCGGTGTATCGCTCGCGGTCACGCCGCGTCTTGCGAGTGCGAGTCGGGAGCGCGCGGCGACCCGTGGAGCGGGTGCGTGCGCGCAGAGTGTGCGTTGGACGAGGACTGCCCCGCGTGGTTGGCGTGCCGAGGTGGCGCCTGCGCCGACCCTTGCCCGGGCGCGTGCGCTCCGGGGGCGCTCTGCACGGTCGTGCGACACGCACCCGTCTGCGAATGCCAGCGAGGAACACAGGGAAACGCCAAAATCGAATGTCGAACAGGTTCGTGCTATTTTTATTTTTAACCTTACAAAATATTCTCATGGATCGCTATTGCTCAAAAAGCTATTTCGCAAAATGTTACTTTGATCCGTACGATCGAATCTATATAGCCATCTCTCAGGTGCTTGTTCCTTCGCGTAGGCAAGTATAGCCTTAAAAGTTAGCGAGGGTCTGCTGCAGTTAAAAGCTTCGGTACTGAACTCGAATGCATAGCTTGAGTCTTTCATCGCTACGGGGTTCTTACAAAGACCGGATGCTATTCATCAGAACCTGGATAGATGTGCGCGGATGTCAGTTATAAATGATACTGCGAGTTCTCCCAAATATTTCGTTTATTGTTGCATTTATATTTTATATACGCAAATTTAAGACCTGATATCGAGACTGTCCAGAGTGAGCGTGGAACCATTGTACGATATTCTTATTTAAACTGTTATAGTAGTTCATAATTGCATTTTCCTCAGTTCCATCTATATCTGCGGAATGCAGAAGTGACGCGGATTGTGGACCGGAACTGGCATGTTTGCAAGAAAGTTGTCGAAACCCTTGTGAACCTACCTCGTGCGGAAATGGCGCCATTTGCCGCGTCGCTAACACCTTGCCTTTCCGCACCATGGTCTGCGAGTGTCCTAAACCGCTAGTGGGAGATGCTTCTGTACAATGCAAACCGAGTAAGTATTGCCAGACATCATATATGAACGATCATGTCGATGCGTAAACGTTAAACTGTGTAACATTTTTAGAACATTATCGCCTTTATGTTTTAGAACAGGTTCGCTTCAGCTTAAAATAATTCGATAATCATCACATCATCAATCATGCAATGTACGTACAGAAATGCTGCGGACTGATTGGTACGTGTGTACGTTTAGTGTTAATTGGTGGTGCCCTAGATTTATGGTGTTAAGATTTGCCCTTATTTTTTTCTCACATATATTACGTACACTTCCTTGTGCATACATACACCCTCTACTGTGTACATAAATTATGTAAATATTTTGCACTACTTATAAGTAAATCTGTTTATGTTCGCGATACGTCAGTACTTTGGCATCGTTGGCAAATATTAGCAAAACTTATATTATACCTAACACTACACGATGTCAACATAACTATGGCTATCCCTGATAAGGTAAAAAAATGTTTTTTAATTTATCATGAGGAGGCTTATATTATTGTTGCTATCCGACTCCCTTTATGTCGTTCATTTGTCGAGCTAAGAGTCAATCACGACCGACGCGCTTCCTTAAGGTGCCATAGAATGAGACATAATTGCAGCAAGACCTTTAATACCAATCAATATACAAAACATTTTTGTATAGTAATTGAGCATTTTAAATTACACTCCTGACTAGAAGCCACTCGCAAGTTCGAACATCCTTTTCCAAACATCGTTTGTGTTTCGAACAGTACCTACTCAGCGTACGTGTACCACATATGATTCACTGTTCCAAAACTGATATAGTAATGTCTGAATGCTAGACCATTAAATATAAAAAATATATAAACTAATGTTTTTTATCGCATATCATCATTAAACATTGAATACTAGTAGGTAGGTATGTTAAGAAACGGGCGCTGAGAAGTATATTTTAAATTTGAATATACATTGCGTTGTGAGCCTATGTAGCTCGGTAGCATGTATAGCTACCGACAAAATGTCAGGTGAAACAGTTATACATTGCGTTGCAAGCCTAAGCGCATGTAGGTGTACTTAATGTCAGGTGAAAAAGTTAGTCATCGCGCAGAATAAGCGAGAAAGGAACGAGTTCGCGAGTGAGTTAAACACTAATGAATGCCAAGCCCTAGTGGCTGAAAAATAACGTCAGAGTCACGCAGGCAACTTCAGATACACAAACATGCGTTGTGGCTTACTATAGGTAGATAATGTATAACACATAGAACAATATATATTTTATATTGTACGTAGTACCTATTAGTTGGTAGTTGAATGTCGATTTGTATGGATTTGCTTTACCATTTCCCTAAGCCTAGCAAGATTATATCATGTTACGAAGATTCCTCTATGGATAACGTTAATTTTTATGTGTAATGTTTTGGAATCGTAACACTAAATCTGATGGATACTTTTTAATTTAAATGTTACTGAAGCTATCCATAAAACATTGTAAGGCTTTCTTTACGATTCAAGAGTCGCACATCGCGCGCGGTAAGCGATTTACGCATTCATTCCATATTGCATAAAATGCGTCATCAGATCACGATAGGAAACTACTCAACTAATTTATTATAATTTTATTTCATTTATATTGATAGTTGACTTCAAAAACGGTATTTTCACGGTTTATGTATCATTGATGTTTTTGGCTCTAGATATTTGAGCATCGTTGCAACCGCTACGATCGCGACTAACTGATCACACTGGTTTACTCGCAAGGTTACTGTATTTACGGTAGGAATTCCGTTTCTAAAATCAACTGTCGTGTCAGTGACCGTGACAGTTCAAAAACATATCGTTTTATACTGATTACACAATATTGGTTCACAGTATCGGTTTTGCGTTCTAAAATAAAAAATAAAAAAAGGAATGTGTATAAAATTAAGTGGGTGATGCGCAGGAGGAGAATGCACCGCCGAGAGCGAGTGCAGCGAGGAGGAGACGTGCGTGCAACGGCGCTGCGTACCAGCGTGCGAAGGCGCGTGCGGCCGCGGCGCTGAGTGCCGCGCGCGCGCGCACCGCCCTCTCTGCACGTGCGTTCCGCCGCTGCAGGGTGATCCCCACCGCGCCTGCACGCCGCCAGGTACTACACTCCATTCCACTCCACTCCATACTAATACTGTATAAATATGAATAAATATGTAGTTTGTTCAGAATAATAATTATGCTATAACAAAGCTTTACAGGTCAAATGTATAGATAGAGTTTTGCACTTGTATATATGTTCGCTACCTATATGTCGCCAAACTAGGCTCGACACTTACGTTTCGAAGTACGGCACCCTCGCCTTAGTTTTTAAATTCCAAATAACCTCGTGTTACAAACATACAAATTGACTCGTTTCCGTGCTAGATCAATAATAGCCGCAACCTACGTGAGTGAAAATATTCAAAAGTAGAAGTGAAGTAGAAGAAGTATGTCAGCGGCTACATCCGTCCACTTTCTCCACGAAAAGATGGCCTCTTTTTATTCTACGGGAAAGAAGCATGATTATATACATATATATAGGTATATGTAATTATCCGATATCGTAAAGGCGGCTGAATACGTGACGGGTATTATGTGCCGTCGTACGGGACAGGAAGTTTTGGAATTATCGTTTCATACAAAATGTATATGAAAGAGCATATTATGTCACGGAGACAAGGACGAGAACGTGGCACTCACGGGTCGCGAAAAATATTGTCGCCGACGTTGTTTAGCACGTTCCGTCCCGCGCGTGCTCCGTCCCGTCCGTATTTCCGCTACGTATGCACGCACAGCCATTCCGTTCGTTCCGTAGAGATATTGGTATTCGAATCCAATATTAACAGAGAAGACGCCGCGAGGGAGAGTTCTACGCTCTTGTCGCCGCCCGGACCTGAACCGCTGAAGATGTCGACCGCAGTGATCGACGAAACGTCTGGAACACAAGTTTTTTCTAGACCACACGGCCAAACAGCCCGGAAGCAATACCTACATACAATTTTGTCGATAAGTTTAATTTTTCTGTTTGCGAAATTTTATAAACGATTTTGTCTCAACAGTATTGCCAAAACAACCCGCGTGCAGTTCGGACAGCGAGTGCGGCGCGGCAGAAGCGTGCGTGGACCGCCGCTGCGTGTCCGCTTGCGCGGGCGCATGCGGCGCTGGCGCGCTCTGCGACGCAGCCCAACACCGCGCGCGCTGCCGCTGCCCGCCCGGCACTGCCGGCGACCCCGCCTCCTACTGCTATACCAGTGAGTATACTTACGGATGCAATTTATTTTCAATCAGTACCTATAGGTACGCACAACTTTGATTAATGATATTTTTGATAATAATTAGTTAATATTAAATAACATTAGAAATTAACATCAATCGAAACATTAAACTAAAATATATTTGAATAATAAATTGTACTACTTAAATACAGAATAACGAGATTTCATCAATAAGTGTGAGCCGTCACCGTACAATGGCGTGCGTGGTTCATATCTAGGTGTTCGTCAGTAGGGTGGCCGTAGGTAGGACTCATCTTTGAGTCATAGTTTCATGTGGTTTAATTATTTTTCGTTGTTTAAAATGTTGAAGCAACAGGGAATTTAAACCACTGAATTCAACGTGTTCGTACCTTCAGCAGGCGCACACCTCGCATGAGCTCCTCGCATATGTGAAACGGTAATTCACTGTTAGTTCAATCATAATTGTCAAACCTCACAACTGATGATTGACCTCACAATCATAGTTTTACCGGTAAAGCTGATTGTTAGTGGGTCAGCTGGAAAGATCACCTACCCTGGCTGGCCCAAGCTGTAAACAATGATAACTAGGTACGGATAATTGAAAAGTAAGTCGACTTAGTTCAGTACGCACGCAAAGTCGGAAAGTTGCAGATTTTACCATACCCTAGTTACAGCATGGCAATTGTGGGCTCGACTGTTTGCGTGTTTGTATGTATGTTACGCGATCATTCTGCGAATTATGAATTTATTTTGATGATTGGACAGAGCTGGTCCCATATAAATTACCTATATCAAAATCGTGAAATAAAAAAGTAGTTTTTATGATATATTGAATCAAATCTTTAAAAAAACCACAGATGAATGAAGTCGCTAGTTCCAATTTTCATCAAAATATATCTTTTTAAATAACATGTAGAAATTTCATTAAAATAAGGTGTATTAATTTTATATAAGTATTCCTTTAACTGTTGTATTGTAACGCCCTACCTGCGCCGAAGACCACCATTTTGCTTCAACTTACGCATCTCGGAGTGTGCTCGAAGTCGATAAGTGATTAACTGTCAAAGTGCAGAAAATCAGTTGCGGACAGGCATTAAACGTATAATTGCAGGTTCTCGTTAATCATTATAATGGAACGATTCGAACGTTTATTTTCCAGCCGAGTGCACATCTGACGACAACTGTCCGTTCCACAAGAGTTGCGTGAACTCGTACTGTCGAGACCCGTGTACGTCAGGAACTCCGTGCGGACGCGATGCAATCTGCGAGACGGTCGCACACGTGGCGACCTGTCGCTGCCCGCCCGGCACGCAGGGAGACGCACGACGCGCCTGTATCTCTGCCGTGTGTCACTACAACGAGGACTGCGACGACACGCAAGTGTGCGATCGTTTGAACCGCGTCTGCCAACCTGCATGCTCCGAAAGCACATGCGCGACGGGAGCACTGTGCACGGGACGCGGCCACCGCACCGATTGCTCGTGCGCGCCGGGAACCGTGGGCGACGCCTACATCCGCGGCTGTACCGCACAATCGACACCCTCCCTGCAGTGCACGTCGGACTCGGAGTGCTCTGCTCCGTTGGCGTGCGTGAACTCTCGTTGCGTGGACCTGTGCGTGGGCGCTCCGTGCGAGGCCGGCCTCATGTGCAATATAGTCGATATCCTGCCCCTCCGCGCGGTGGCGTGCGTCTGCCCTGGTGGCGGTCGTACGGCGCCCGATGCCGGGTGTCGCGACCTGCCCACCGGAGGCTGTTCCTCTGACACTGAGTGCCCGCTCTCTGGGACCTGTCGCCGTGGCGTCTGCGTGGAGGCGTGCCGCGCCGACCCTTGCGGACGGAACGCCCTCTGTGAATCGATCGATCACGCTTCCCATTGTACGTGCCCGACCGGATACGACGGAAACCCCAGGATAGAGTGTAACTCGGAACCTCGTTTCTGGACGACATGGGAGTGCTACAGTGACGAGGAGTGCGGCGAAGAACGCGCATGCGTGGACCGCGAGTGCGTGAACCCGTGCGCCGAGGCCTGCGGCTCCGGCGCGCTGTGTCGCGTCATCGACCATAAACCGATGTGCTCCTGCCCTAGAGGCTACTCGGGTGTGGCTACCTTGCGTTGTGTACCACGTGAGTATACACATTATCCTAACCATATTTTCTCGCTGTCTTTCATTTGGATATTTAAGGATAGTTTATTCGATGAAATGTGACATTGCACTAAAACTATTGTGATGCGTTTATCATGATAATTTTATTTTTATGGAATATAGCATACGATGAAGGCAGACAAGAATGTAACTCATATAATTTCAATCTTTTGTTGAATCTTTATATTTAAATCTTTTGTTCGATTAACACATTTTCCATAAATTAATTCATTTATCTCGTTCCTTGACAGCATCCACGGGTTCAATACTACCAGTGGGTTGCAAAGCAAACTCTGAATGCCCATTATCCCAGGCGTGCATTAACGGCGCGTGTGCCGATCCCTGTGCATGTGGAACCAACGCCGAGTGCACGGTAATCAGGCACCATCCAGTGTGCTTCTGCGAACGTGGATATTCTGGCAACCCTTACATCGGATGTACTAAAGGTAAAGAAAGAAAGAAAGAAAATTATTTATTACTGACTTAAACAACACTACATACAATACATAGATTTATATATATTATGGTTGGACTAAACAAGTAAATAAATAAATAAATATTAGTTAATAGAAAAGAAGAAGGGCGCATTTAGGCAAAACATAGATATCATTTACAATTATTATAGAACATTCCCTATCAAAAAACTAAATAATACTATAATATATATTGTAGTGTTGCGTAATGCCAGAAATGAGTCCCTACTCAGCGTTATGCGAGGATTTACAACCTTCGCGCTGATTTTCAGTAGGAACTCATTGACTGGCATAAGTACCTATAATAATAACATCAACAAATATAATAATGTTTTTTTAAAATAATATTTAGGTGGCAGTCTTAGTCCTTGCCGAACGCACTTGGATCCAAACACTATGGCCGAACGTAATATGAGTTATCTGTGCACATTTGCCACGCGTCAAAGGTCAAAGAGTATACAACTTTTTCTCCAACGTTCCAACACCGCGACATGGTCGTTCATTGTTTTTACCATTATTTTATCCATTCCTATTCGTATTTATTCTAATATCGAATATATTTATTATGTATTCATATTTATAATAAAGGTATATATATTTATATATATATTATTAATCAAAACATGTTTGCATCACTACCTTCAATTTTCGTTTATTTTACTGTTGCACCGGTACCACTTTTCTTTCACCTTGTGGTTGACTGGTAGAAAATGCTACTTAGCGTTAAGTCGTCCATGTACTGAAATAGTGCTAAAGTATAAATAACTAAATAATATCTGCAATCAATTTTCAGTGGGATGCACATCGGATTCTGATTGCGGCGACACTGACACCTGTTACAACGGCGCTTGTGTCAACCCATGCGTGGTGGACGCGCCTTGTGCTATCAGCGCCGAATGTTACGGGAAAGCTCATCGACCCAACTGCCGATGCCCTGCTGGAACTATGGGCAATCCATTCTCAAAATGTCAACCGTCTGAATGCGAAATTGACAATGATTGTAACGATGACAGCGTTTGCTTAAAAGGAGTTTGCAAAAACGCATGCTCAATCGAAGGGACCAATCCTTGCGCCGCCAACGCTGAATGCTTAGCTCGAAACCATGCAGTATCATGCAAGTGTCCCCCAGCTCTTCCAACAGGAGATCCTCTTGTGCAATGCCAGAGAGTGGAAGTTGTAGGTGCACCAGAATGCAGATTCGACAGCGAATGCCCTAGTGGTCATGCTTGCCTTAAAGAAAAATGTCGAAACGCATGCACTGAGCTCAAGCCCTGCACCGGCAACGCCCGTTGCTCTGTTTCAGACAGTATACCGTTCCGCACTTTGATTTGTCGCTGTCCTGATGGATTTATACCAGAAGAAGGAGGCTCTTGCAAGCCGGCACAATTACCGACCCTCAGTTGTTCATCAGATCAAGATTGTAGCGACAAAGAATCTTGCGTCAACAGAATTTGCCGAAACCCGTGTAATTGCGGAGACAATGCAGAGTGCTTTGTTAGGAATCATAGACCCGTATGCTCTTGTCGCGAAGGGTACGACGGCGACCCCTACCGAGTATGTCGCGTCGTCGGTTGCAGAAGTGACTCAGAATGTGAATCTTTTGAAGCGTGCATCAACGGAAATTGTATTAGCCCATGTCTTTTGAACAGCACGTGCGGACCAAATGCTGAATGTTTTGTTGAACGAAACCAACCCTCGTGTCGTTGTCCCCCTGGATTTGAAGGTGACGCTTTTGCGGGTTGTAACGCAATAGAATGTAGATCAAATGGAGACTGTCCTCTTGATAAGCAATGTCGAACTCACAGATGTATCGATCCATGCCTCAGCGGTAGCTTTTGCGGCCGACAGGCTACATGTCTCGTGCGAAATCACATAGCCGTTTGCAAATGTAATTCTGGCCACTCTGGAAGTCCATACGTCGAATGCAAGCCAATAATAACATCAGAATGCTATGTCGATGCCGATTGTCCTCCGAAATCAGCCTGTCTATCGAGTAGATGCGTGAACCCCTGCACAGAGTTACGTCCTTGCGCAACTCCCGCTACCTGCGAAGTATCACCCACTCTACCGGTGCGAACTATGCTGTGCACATGTCCGCCCGGATACATCAGTAGCGGTGGAGGAATATGTAGACCCGCCACGCCCGTCGTCGGCGTAGTCTGCGAAACCGATAACAACTGCAGCGCGAATAACGCCTGTAAATCTTCCCTTTGTACGAACCCCTGTGAGTGTGGACCTAATACCGATTGTCAAATAAAGAATCATAAGCCCGTCTGCGCGTGTAGACCGGGCTTCGTGGGCGATGCGCGCACCGGCTGTTACGAAATATTGTGCCGATTAGACTCTCAATGTTCAGACTACGAATCCTGCATCAACAACCGCTGCGTGCCGGCGTGCTCCGTAGAGGCGGACATCTGCGGCGAGTCTGCGGAATGTTACGGCGTAGATCACCGGGCGTCATGCCGCTGCAAGATCGGCACCGTCGGTGATCCAAACCTCGCCTGCGAGCCGGTCGGCTGCCGCACCGATTCCGAGTGTCCAAACGACAAATCGTGCATCAACACCAAATGCGAAAGTCCGTGTACAGAGAGCACTTGCAATGCACCGGCCGAGTGCCGCGTGTTCCGGCACGAACCACAATGCATCTGCCCGGCCGGATACCGCAGCACCGACACCGGCTGCGAAGAGCTGCGCGTGCCGCAATGCGCGAGCGACGTCGACTGTCCTTCCGGCACGGCGTGCCTCGACGCTAAGTGCGTCGACCCGTGCCTCAACCCCTCCCCCTGCGGCCCCAATGCCGCGTGCACGGTCGTAGACACGCTCCCGGTCAGGACCATGATCTGCGAATGCAAACCCGGCTACAGAGGAAATGCACTCGTCGAGTGTACGACTAACACACGTAAGTCGATCAAACCGAGCTGATTTTTTAGTTAGTTTCAGTTTTACGTTAACTAATCTCAAATATTTAACTCATTTCTTTTTCGTATAGGTATATAAACACAAACTAAGCTTCCTACATAGTTAATTTACATGATAATAATTATAGCGAATGGAGTATCAATATACAAATGTATTGTTATGAAACCATTATAAACGGTAAGCGTCGTGGATATTTAACAATTTATTACTAAGATGTTTAATGCTACCTTGATTAATTGAAGTTGAAGGTTATAGTGATCGGAATGGATTACGTAAGGAAACAGTTGACGGTTCATACGTTTTACTTGGTTACGAGTAATTCAGTAATTCAAAGAATTAAAGTGAACTTGAAATATTCCAATGTTGGTAGTTCACTTTAGTTATCCGAATTAAAAAGATCTACGGTTCGCGACAAGAGTTAATTCCGAAGATCGATAGTTTTAATAGAAGGACTTTCTTTCAGTTACACTATACAATTCATACCACGGGAATTTTTCCTACTTACGACTGATCGAGGTGCACGATACTTACAGTTAGTTTCATGACCGAAAATGTAGTCGAGACTTGAGTGTTGTTTTATGTGTGCAGGGCCGTCAGCCAAGTGTGTGGAGGGGCAGGGTCTGTACGAGAACGGCGAGTGCGGTCCGTGCCTCGCGTCGGAAGGGCGCGTGGTGGAGGCGAACGGGCGTTGCGCGTGCGACACGCGGCGCGGGTACCGGGCGCGCGGGTCGGAGTGCGTGACGGGCGGGGGCGGGTGCCGCGCGGACGCCGAGTGCGACACGCGATCCCGCTGTATCGGCGGTACGTGCGTGGATGCTTGCAAGGCGGAGCCGTGCGGTACGTTCGCGACGTGCGAGCCCTCCGGACACCGCTCGCACTGCACCTGCATCACCGGCTACACCGGCAACCCCAGGATACACTGCAACGCGTACCGAACCGACTTCCCCATACCGGACATGCAGGTGACGCACCCACTTTCCTACGGTTCCATTACCAGTACCAAATTTTGGTACTATTCTTATTTTCTGTCTGTCTATTATAAAAGAACGAGGTTTTCGATTCAGTTGTTTTTATGCTAGGTACTTTAGGTAGGTTTTCCTATATTTTCAAGGAAATGTAGAACATTTTCCAACTGTATTTTAATACTAGTGAATTTTAATATTTTAATACTCCTTTAGGTTTTTACGAGGTCAAACTCACGTATACCAATGATCGAATGAAATAAGCGTATGTAAATCGCAACAAGATTTTATCGTTAGTTAAGGTTAAGTCATACAATTTTGAGTTTTTTCAGCTTATTTTATCTATATTATTTCGTAGTCTTTAAATAAAATATCACTTATCAGAACAGTTTATACATTATAATTTATGAGTTAAATGTTTTAAACGACCATATCTTCTCTTTATCAAAAATTCTAATGTTTCTTACCCGAAACAGACAATATTTATTTTTTAGAGTATGTCTGTGACGTAGGTATAATTTGTAATATTAATTTATATGATTAATATGATTTTTCCTGCTCCTTCTCCGTGTAAACACCCGCGAGCCTCTGCCTCTTCAGCACCTCTTAAAACCTTAAGTGAATCGTCTTACTAAAACGCACAAAATGTTCGATGATAACTGACAATTCGATTTTAATATTAACGATGTTATAATTAAACAGGTTCGCTGCAAAGCTGACGGAGTGAGCGTAGGATTAACGATCAAAAACTTCACCGGAGTGTTATATGTGAAGAGCTACAGCAAGGACGAGCGATGCCGTCTCGCAGTCGATACTTCCAGAGACGAGGAGAGCTTGGTCGACTTCACGGTACACTTCGGCGACTGCGGATTAGTACACGTCAACGTAAGCTGAACTGTGATATATTTTGCTTTTCCGACACACGTGCCCGTAAAGTGAGCCTTATTATATCGCCTCTAGGGTCGCCTTTAGGACCATAACCTTGTGGTCGTTTATCCCATTAATATTATAAATGTGAAAGCTTGGATGGATAGATGGATGGATGGATGGATGGATGGATGTTTGTTACTCCTTCACGCTCAAACGGCTGAACGGATTTCCATGAAATATACCCTGGAATAGCACATAGACTACTTTTATCCCGAAAAGTTTAGATCCCATGTGATAATGGAGGTAGAGGGAAAAGTAGTCCACGAGGTTGGAACCGCAGCTAGTAATAACATATTACCCTATCTATACAATGTAAATTATCAAATTAAATAAGACGGAATAAGATATTTTTATCAAACATGTTTGATGTTGTTACAGGGTCTGGCGAGCTTCGTTCTCGTGATGCAGAACCATCCAAAACTAGTGACGTCAAATGCTAAAGCGTTCCACATCAAATGTATATACCAGACGGGCGAACAGAACGTGACGCTCGCTTTCAATGTATCAATGCTAACGACGGCGGGTACCATCGCCAACACCGGCCCCCCGCCCACCTGCTCCATGCGCATCGTGTCGCGCTCCGGGGACGAGGTCAGCTCCGCGGAGATCGGAGAGAACCTCGTCTTGCAAGTCGACGTCCAACCTTCCAGTGAGTAATGTTTACTGGCTCTCAACAACTGCTGCCGGAACACACTAATATGGGTTTGATGACTGTTTGTTTCAAACTTCAGTTGAGGATCAAACTATTTTCCGTCAGGTTGTCAGACGACGATTGGTGGACGGTAGTAGTACGGATAGCTTGACGCTTAAAAAAAAAATATTTTTTTTAGTTTAACGCATCATACATTTGAGATCTCAGCAGTACAACCGCAAACATCAACAATTTTTAATTTATTTTATTGAGAATAGGCAAGCGTTTGACCACTGGATCTCACCTGGATGTTAAGTGATGATGCGGTCTACGATGGAGCATGCCTGCCTAGAAAATACCTATTCACTCGTGACATGAAGATACCCAGATTGTATTTTTGCGGGAACACGGTTTAGTCAATGCATTCCATTCGTTAGCTGTACGCACTATGAATAAGAAAGCAAAACGCTTGCACATATGAAACGGTTTGCAGCATATGACGCTTGTTCACGAGGTGAACTGCAATACGACCCTAAGTTTGTGTCCATTGCTCAAGATATAAGTTTTTGAAGGCGTGTTGCTGCTTGAACTGTGTTTATTTTGCTTTACTGTTGTTCAAGAACCCTATAGAAGGTATTTCGGCGTCAAATGAATCACTAATTATTTCTTCAGGTATATACGGCGGTTTTGCGCGCAGCTGCATCGCCAAAACAAGCGAAGCATCGACTAATATAGAGAACGAGTATCGAGTGACGGACGCAGACGGGTGCGCCACAGACACCGCCATTTTCGGTGAATGGGAAAGAAGCGAAGACGGAAGCGCGCTGCGAGCTTCCTTCAATGCGTTTAAATTCCCGAGCAGCGATAATATTAGATTCCAATGCAATATACGTGTCTGCTTCAGAAAATGTCAACCCGTAAGTGTACCATTATATCAGGGTAACTTTACTGCCATTTCGTATGATCTAGTTTACTACATTTACCTTCGCAGATATCGAATATCAAGGTTTTTTGTGGCAATCATATTAATGCATCCTTACTCTCGCAGGTGAACTGTCGCGGGGCAGACGCTTTCGGTAAACGAAGAAAACGAGAAGCTATATCCGAATACGACAGAAGTAGTTACGACAACGAAGGTCAACTACGAGAGGAAGTCATGGTGGAATCGAACCAGATCCTGACGCTGCAGCGGCGCGACCCATCGGCGACGGCGCGGCAGCGCGACGGTTGGTCGGACGGCGCCGGCGGTGGCGCGGGTGCGGGCGCGGGCGAGGTTTGCGTGTCCGCGGCCGGGTTGGCGGTGGCACTGGCGCTGACAGCGCTGCTGGCACTTGTGGCGGTGGCAGCCGCGGTAGCGTGCTGGCTGGTGGCGTGGCGCCGCGCGCGTCCGCCCCCCGCGCCCCTCCCGCACCCGCCTGACTTCCCAAACCCGCTGTTCCAGCGCTGAGGCACCGCGCCCCTAGTCCCGCGCCCCGCTCCTCCGTCGGCGCCGGGCGGTGTCGGCTCCTTCTTCTACTCACTCAGCTTTAATCTGACGCGCCGCCGGAGGACCGCCGGGCGAGGATGCCGCGAGCGCCCCACTCCCTCTTCCCCACTCCCCCTCGCTATAGCGCTCGTGGCCTCCTCTCTGTTACTTTAATTATAAATAATTTTAATTTGTATTTTTATATTAACGTGGAATCGTCGCCTCCTTACAATTTTGTGATATTCATAATATAAATGTTCGAGATCACCATAACTTTTATGTAAATTATTAATTTTAAGCAAATAAATAATAATTATAATATTAAAATATTCAACTGTTTCTTTTAAAGATTTTCCGTTTCGATTTCTGAACTTTTTTATTTGAAATCGTGCCTATATTATCCAAATTGATTCAGGCGTTCTTAGCAGGTAAGTGAACGAATTAAGAACCTCATTCTTTACCGAAGTTGGTTAAAAAAGTTACATCGCCTTCATAGATTGTTTGACTCCTATATGAAATGACTATATCTATATATATACCAAGGAGTTATAAGGTGCATGTAAGGGAATCGCGTCTATAATATTATAAATAATATGTACAGTCTAAAAAAATCGTATATTGACACAAGTTTATTTGTTATTACATTAACAATCAGGTTCAACGGTTCGATATAACCTTGCGAGATGCGCGGGAAAATCATCAGTGTTGTTTTATAACGTCAAACAACCCTGCCTATTAGCAATGGAAATAGTTTATGTAAAAAACAAAAGCTCTTATATTAAATGCAGCGGATCGATCGTGGACGATCTACATATTTGCCAATCTATTTGCATTGCATATAGTCAGGCGTAGTATCTTTGTCTCGACACCTGATAAGTGATTATCAAGTGATCTACGATGAATCACGCTTGCCTAGAAAGTTTTGAAGCGACGATAGATCAGCGGGAGGAGCGTCGGCTGTCAAACTGACGCGACACTAGTTTGATCCCGTGGTACCTACTTTCGAGTACTTGCCTGGCTAGCAACCACTTGCAAGCTTGAAAAACTGTCACCAAACACATACTGTGTTCAGGCAGCAAGCATTCTAGGGCTAGCGTGATAACATCTTCGACCACATCGTCACTGACCATCAAGTGAGATACTAGTCAATCGCTAGATCTATAAAGTATAATAATAAAAAAAAATCTATTCACTCTCGACATAATATATCCTCATTGTATTACACATACACATATACATTATGAACTTGGAAGCAAAACACTTCCCCCCTTACTTATAAACGTTGAATAACCTCTGAATAGTTATTCAGTGTTTTGTCTTTGTCGCTTATATGACAGTTTGAAGTTGAAAGAACGGAACAAAACACTGAATTACTATTCGCAGCTTATTCAACGTTTATAAGTAAGGGGGTTCATGTGTAAGAAATCTCAACTAAGTAAGGGTGACAGCAATGCCGCTCGTTTTTTCGATCATAAATAGAACTAAGAAGGAGGAATTCAATTTTATAGCTCCATGTACCGGGCCGTGGTGGTACCGGTCTAGAATAGTACTCCCCCATCTCTTCTCGCGGGTGCCGTAAGAGTCGGCTTAGGGACTACGTACCAGAAGGTGGGCAGCAGCGCCTTCTGAGGATTGAAAATCATACTGCGCTCGCCAACCCGCCTGCCAAGCGTGGCGAGTATTGGCAAATCCCCCCCTATATGGGGGAGGCATATGTCCAGCAGTGGACGCACATGGCTGAGAAAGAAAGAAAGTACCGGGTAAAAAACCGATAAATTGTGTAGTTTACGTCGTTGGTGTCTCTCTCTCTTACCTCTACAGTAGTCATCAGTAGAGCAGACAGTCATTCTCGATGAGTTTATTAGCACGTATAGCAGCTAATTATCACATCAACGATAACTTTCTAGTAGAGACGCGTGAGATGTGCTTTAGAGGTTTGAGCTAGTACTTAGTCTAACTGCCCAAGGAATGAGAATAATACTCTACATTGCAGTATCCTTGACACAAGTAGAGCAGCATTTCAATGAAATGCAGGTCTTAGTTCTTAGGTCTTAGTTTTGAAAATAAAAAAGCCCAGTGTCTAGTTACAATGTTGTAAATTAGCACATGCAGACATCATTCGCTTAAAATTATATATGTGAAAGTATGGATGGATGGATGGATGTTTGATACTCATTCACGCAAATACTACTGAACGGATTTGGATGAAATTTGGTATGGAGATAGGCTAGACCCTGGAATAACACAAAGTTTACTTTTCGTCCCGATAATAGTCGCCGTTTCCGTGCGATAAGCAAATAACTCTAAATCCTCTGTTACTCGTTCACACTCAAATGGTTGTACAGATGTTGATGAAATTTGGTATAGAGATAGGTTAAACCTTGGAATACCACATTGACTACTTTTATCGCAAAAAGTATAGTTACCGTAATCCACGCGAGAGGCAACCGCGAGACGCTACTTTTAAAATAATGCAACACATTCCAATCAAACAGACATACCGCCAGGATGTCATTTTATTATATCAAATATAAATTGACAGCGAAATGTGGTTACTTACTAATTGGTCGATGGGTCTTATGTATAAGTTTAGATGATCCACATAACACGGATCGTAGCCTTGTCCATTTATCGTTGCTAAAGTCATGAATTTTATCATACAAAGATCTATAGAGGAAACCACCACATTCGTAGTTTCTATACGAGATACAAATAACTAATAACGCGATGCCCTGAAAAGTCACCTTCTGGTTACTCCATATGATTGAATGATGAATGAATTTTCAATCATTTGGAGTAACCATTGCTGATTGCGGTGTGCCGCGAAAAAGCACGCAGAACTGATGACGGTTGCCGAATGACCTGAAAGGATCATACGGAAAAACTGAGGAGCAGCAAGTGTAGCGACGGACATTTATCGACAAGATGAATGGATGATATATGATCATGATATTAACTATGTGTATGATCTTAACTATATACTGAGGATGATCTCATAAATATCCTAGGAAAACGTTGTATGCAGGGATCTTCTATCCGACTTTAAGAAAATCATGAAAAGAGTTAGGTTTAAAGTACGGGTCAGCTCAGCTGTGGTCGTCCTACGCTATAATGATATGATCAATAAAAATGTACATGTAATAAGACATTTCTAACAAATACAGTTATAAACAAACTCAATTAATTAAAATAACATGTTTTCGTATTTAAATCAATTATATATTTATCTGCCTGTACAATGGCATAGATATAAATGAATAATATGCTTTTTAGTTTTCCCTTTGATAGTTCGAGGGCGCCGCGGTCGCATTAGTTACATTATTTCGTCACCGTAGAGCTAAAATTAACTTAGAAGCAAAACCCTGTTTTGAGTTACAGGCGCTTAAAGTAAAACATATCTAAGACTAAAGCGTTACTGCTTCTACTAGTTTTTAAGCAGAACAGCAAAATTTAATTTAAGAATTTTGACAGGATAAAGAATCTACCTACTGATTACGATTTTTTTGTTATCTGACATTAGTTATTTTTTAAGCTGAAATTTTACTCATAACTCCCAATAATCTGTTTTCCTAAATAAGTTCATGATTATTTGATTGAAATAGTTCACTTCCGCTTTCATATTATTTTACAATTAGCAAGTAAGTAAAGTATTTGACATAGCTAACTTTACTTAGTGCGGGTTTTAATTAAAGTAACTAAGTTCTAAGTTGTGAAATGTGAATAGATATATATATAAAACGAGTCGAATTTAACAATTATTTAATTTTACAAATTTCAAAACAAAACCTGTATCACATTATTGCTACAGCAATAACACTGAAATTTAAGTAAAAGTCTGTTTTTAGTAACATTTAAAACAAAATTTAGCATTTTTTGAATTAGTGAGTTTCAAATCTGCGGTGACGATTAGATTAGAATACAGATAGTAAGTAAATAAACAACTTACGTCTGGAGGTGTGACAAGCATTAATATATGAAGGTATGTAAATAACACAGTGCTAATTTAGAGGAAACGAATATTTGCAGAAGGGGACACTACGCAATGTAAACACGAGGACCTTAGTTACTGCCAAGGCAGGCGTTTATCATTCAGTCTAAGCTGGGTGTGACAGTTCACTACTCGCGCAATACTGAGCCAAATATCGTTTTAATCAAACCAAAATGTCTAAACATGTGGGAAAGCCTGAAAAAAAATATATGCTCATCTGGTAAGTACATATTAAGTACTGTAATAAACCATTAACCTAATATGAGTACGTCAGCTATAGGTACTTAGATATCATCAGGTGAGATTGCAGTGATCCAACGCAAGCATAGAATCTATACAAAAATAAATTTTAATAGCGAAGTAAAGTTTGTGAGGCCGTAGGGGGTAATCTATATGAATCTACTAAGCCGATGTTGAAAATTTTTTTACCAGAAAGTCAGCAGTTATTTGTAAGTATCATAGGCTCATCATCATCATCATCACCACCGTTTTTCATCACCACGAGGGTAAAACCGCGGGGCGCAGCTAGTATTATTATAAAATCGTTAACAGACATTTAATACTTCTTACCAACTTGTCCATTAAGAACTTAGATAAATTCATTAGGTTACTCGCATCAGAGCTTCAGGTGACACCATGATACAAGCGCCTAGTTTGCAAGTGCCAGAATAATTAACCTAGAATTATATGTGGGTATGACATGGGAGTCAAGTAATGTATGTAATTCAACCCAAACCCAACACCCAACAAAAAAATATAAAATCCGTTCAATGGTTTGAGTTGTACAATACTGTTCATACATCTTTTAAACATTCAAAAACACAGAAATGATATGAAACTTATTTTCACAATTTTAGCATAATCATAAATTTAAAAAACATATTCAATTAGAGTGTACATAGATCTTAATTTTGGTGTTTACTTATAAAGTTAGCATTTTGTCAAAATGGCCAATTTGATCTCAAATATCTGGTATTTCTCGTTTTGTTATGAATTCCAAATTCAAATTAATTTTGAATTTAGGCTTGTGTGCTTGTGTTTCCAATTTACTGGTTCATTTGTTTTCTCTAGATTTGATTTTTCTGTGACATCAGAGCCTATGGAGGGCCAGAAACGGATAAAAGATGAGACGGTTGGTGTAGTGCGCCTATTTGAATATTTATTTAGTTATAGAGCAAATGTTATAAATAAATTCTAATACTAACTTGAAGACTTTTAAAACTTTAACTAATAAATAACTTACAAGAAAAGTGAAACAATTATCAAGAAAGAGAAAGACAAAAACACAATCACATCGGAATCAGTTTCTATTTTATAGAATTAATGATAAGTAGGTAATGATATTGACCATAGTTTTGAAAATTGGTAGAGATTTAGCTCGTCAATTATGTTTATAGGGGAGCTATAGTAAAATCATCATCATCATCATCTCAGCCATAAGACATAGCCCTCCCCCGTAGTAAAATAAAGTAGTGTTTGGTTCCAACGTTTACGTTCTGGAATTTTAAAATTAAGAAAGCTGGAGACTCCATTTGACAATGAAGAATAAAAAGTGATCGTGGAAGCGAATCAATCGCAGACTACTACAGGTTAGCGGCAGGCCACGATAGCACCGGTGTGAGTGCTAACTGATAAAATAATTTTTATTCACGTGAAACAAATTAGAAAAGTGAAAATTCGAAAATGGGTACCACAAGAAGAATTGAGTGAAACAAGTCAACAAACACGAGTCGAATGAATTAGGTACTCAACCGTCACAATAACAAAGGGATTTTGAATTGTATCTATATTTGTGATGAATAATTAAGCCTGTACGATAATCGGAAACGCTCATCACAATTGTTTGGCCAGTTCTCCGAGGTTCTAGGTAGGCAAGCGGATCAAAAGAAGGTACTGGTAAGTGTCTAGTGAACCAGTGCTGGTATCATCCATATATAGGTACAGCTTCCTATAAGATCTGTACAAAACACCAATTGCATATGTAAGCACTTCATAGGTCATCAGCCAAAAGGACAAACAAATTAATACGAGCAGGTTAATTCAGCTGCCCGGAGCAATAGATTATTTAAATGAAAAATGTAACATGGTCACTGTTACAAATTGTGGAATTAGAAATGAACCGTCAGACAGAGCTTAGCATTTTATCTTGCTAATTATGTGCTGAAATCATAAATTACATCGATATAGGTATTAATACCTAATTATTAACAATGCATAGTGTGATCATGAGATAAAACGTAAGCGCAGGGTGACACTTCATGGCCAGCACCACGCATGCGCGGCGCAGCGGTCCCCCCCTCTTTCCTTTCCTGTGATATGCCCCACCACAAACCAGAGTCGTACTTTGTTTACCAATTGCTCGGCGCCGATTAACGAACCAGTCAGGGCAGTCGGTCGACCAACTACCGACACCGCTCGCTCTCACGTCGGGCCGTCAATTCAGTATTCACAGTCGCGCGTCGCCAACGATGCACGCGACACTCAGTTACCGCGCAATGACCCTGTGACGCGATAGTTATGAATAAAACAGAAATTTCGACAAATGCCGCCGCGCCCACTGCGGCGATCCACGTGGTCCATGATGAGCGGGATAAGGAAAACTCTACGCTTCTTGCGGCTAACGGCCAGGTGTCGACCATAACGCCATCTGGTCAAATGCGCAAAGTTAAGAGTTTCAGCGACACACACAGAATTCGCGATGTGACAACAGCCTCTGGTGCGGCTTCTGCTAGAAGCTTGCGACCTTACGAGCAGGTGACGCCTTATCCTGAAGGCTCGGACAGCGGTACCAATCATTATGGAGCTCCATCAGTTCGGTCTCTCGCATCCATTGGAATGGGATGTACAGATGGACGCAAAATGGTTATCAGAAGAGTGCCAACATCGCCAACGGAACTGTTCCATCTAGTACGTCCTCCTACGTGAGTACCTCTGCGAATGAAACATCCTCTGTGTTGTCATTATTCAATTGACCTAACTGGCTATCAACCATACAGTTCATACCTATATGTACCTAACTATCTCTCTTAAAGTAAGGTCTTACTCTCAGGGAATGCCAAACGGTGAAAAACTTTATGCGATTGTAGTAGTTAGTGCACGATGGCAAGAAACTGTACTTTATAGGTTATAATTATTATTGTTTGGCATATACTTTACCATATTTAATCTACTATTTAGGTATATGCAAATACTTGAAGTTAGCTCATAAACCAACGTTCATCCAAGGTGTAGAAATAATGACAGCAGAGAAAATATAAATAGCTCGTCATTTTGTTTCATTGAGTATTGTCCTACATTATTACGACAATTATTGAGCTAGTTTCTTGGAACCGTATATAATAAAACCTATATACCTATACCTTTTAATATTGTTTGGGCTACGTCAAACCGAGATATGATACGAATTACAATACAAATCAGCATATGTATCTACCTATATGTTGTTATACAATTATGATAAGTCGGTACATAATTCATATAAGCGGCAACTAATCTGTTTTATGGGTCTGATACAATAATATCGATTAGCTTGACATCACAATTAATTCGTAACAATACCTATAGGTACCTACTATATATATATCAATTATTATAGTTTATGTACACTTTTTTTTATATCCAAGTATTTTTCAAATGCATCAAGACTGTTTCGTGGTCATCCCTTCTACAGCCATGTTATAACTACTGAATATGGCGATCTTGCTCTACATTTTTAAAAACGACATCCTAACTTTGCCGTCGACCAGAGAGAGCTTCATCTTTGACATCAAAATTTACGAACTGTCGATAATTAACGCTTGAAACAATTTTTTGCTATTGTTACAGACTGCGATACTTATTGGGTTAAGTTAATTTATGGGAATTAATATTATTTTTTAATATAATTATTTTTTAACATTTAACAACATTTGAGTCCATTTAAGAAACTTTTTTGATAGAAATTATTCGCAATGTCGGCAATAGGATTGCCGGACACAGTTTAGGTATACTAGGTACTTTAATTCTGTTTTTAAAATTTAAACATTTTTCATTTTATCAAAACAAGTCAGCCCGATTCGATTATTATATCTCTTTACTAACTTTAAACTGTAGCAATAGGTACGATCCCGGAGATGCTCACAAGTCTGCATCGACGTAGGTATTTTATATCTACATATTGTTTGGAAATTTGGAAATGAAACGTCACACAGTCATCGAGAAAGACTACGTAAACATTATCAGTGATTATTTGTGTATCGATCCACAACTTGTATCAATAAATCATTTTATCGCATAAATATTATGTAACGGAGAAACGTGATTTAATTCACTACGGCGCGGCTGCAGCATAAGTACAATATTTACAAAAATTATCATTAAATTCTGAAGGCAAGTCAAACACTCGTGTTTTATAAAAGGGACAGAAGCGGGAGAAAATTTCGCACTACACTAGCTGTCAATTATTAGTGTTACTCCATTGATTTCGGTAAGGAAAATGCTATTTTATTCACAAGTGAGTAAAAAGTTGTAAGAATTAGAGAACGCCTTTAAAATGGCCAGAGATCACAGATCAGAATCTTCCTAGCCAGCCTAGTTCCTAGATCAGAATCTTGCAAGTTCCTGGCTAATTAGGACTAGTGTGGTGAAAATTGTTGTTTTTCACTCATGGGTAAAGTTTTTTGGCGTTTCGTGTTTCGAAACCTTCGCTCCTATCATGGAGCTTCATTTAAATCAAGAGCGAAATCCTTTCGCTTGCTCAGGTTTCCAATCAAGCACTCACACCAAAAATCAACTTTACCCACATGTAAAACAAAAAAAAAACAATAAAAAAAGAACTTACAAAACTAATTTGTAAGAAACTATTTTACAAATTATAAGGTTAGCCCGAAAATCACCGATTCTCTAATATGCAGTAAAATTGTGTAGGTACTGTGAATACTTCTCAATATTTACTTGGACTTGAGATACACAATAAAAATATATAAGATTAAATCCGTTTAAAAATATTTTCACTTCACTATTGTTATTCCGATTTCCTATACCTACTTATTTCAGCCATAGGGCGTCCATGGCTGTACCAGATATATTAATCGGGATCGGAATTAGGAACCGGAAAACGGGATTAGGAAATTTTATTCTACGACATCCAGAAAGTAAAACAATCATCTCTAAGTAATTGTTTTTCGTCATGCACTGTTTTAAAAGACTTCTGGCGAAGCAAGCATCTATAGGATGGCACAAAAAATGGTATTAGATTGTGCAAATGATCCGGATAATTTCAGAGATTTCGAAACGTCAATCCCTAGTTACAGTAGTTACCAAACAATGTAAAATCTTATATAATATAGTACGGCGTGTATAGCAAACTTTGTTTTCGTCTCGTCCACTCCCTAAGCAATAACATTTGCACTCAAACGTTTTTCTTTCTCAGACCATTACCTGCAAGTATTACAAAGTCATTATTACAAGTTCATTGTTTCGTGTACGTACCGTAAAAGTGATGACGTCATTTCACGAGATCGTTCCAATGCTGCATGGCTCTGTAACTATTATTTACTATCTATAAAGTTTGAGCTATTGTATTATGCTTCTAAATAATACTGCGAACGTATTTAGGAGTTTCGATCGAACTAACATGGGCCCCCCAATTGAGTCGGGGCTCCTATCGTATTGGGGACATAATGGCGTGAAGTGAAGATTGTTTTATTATTATTGATAGCCAGAAGTTTGACCGTTATTTGACCTGATGTTAAGTGATGAGTCGGTCTACGATGAATCGCGCCATACTAGGAGACAGGTACCTAAACCCTCGTGACTTGAAGGCAAACAGCAGGCTTATCTGTATCTTTACCCGTAATGAAATGTCACTTAATTTGCGTTTTCATTGGTGGTTCCATCAGTGACTGGCAATCTAGTTAGAGATCTAGTTATTTTAGACACAAGATCCATATTGTACACATCACACAATTAAACACAATAAAATATAAGATAATTACGTAGTTTATAAACTATAAAAAACCACTCATACTTCATTCCTTGGAACATTCTTAAATGAAAAAAGATTCAGTTATAAATGACACAGTTTTTAGGTAAAACCTTAAAATAAATACCTAGTTACAACTAAATTGAAAACTTCCCCCATTTTCTGAGGTAGTTTGAAAATCGAAGACCTTGACGGTCTTCGATCGTCGGTCTTTAGACCTTGAAGTCTTACCACAACAAGAGTCATAACTGATGACAGTTGTAGCTCATCTCTCGCTGCATTCAAGAGCCTTCAGCTAAACAGTCCTTCAATATTATGAACTCTATACAATCATGACCGAACCTGCGCTGAATACAAGTTTAGTAGAGCAGTGGTTCCGATGACTGGTTTAACACATACAATGAGGAAATACATAGTCTATTTCTGCTAATGGACACCCAGCGGATGAATATCGCCGAAACATAAAAATTACCTAGGTGTGTCGAACGACACGCGATACGAATCGTGAAATTAGTAATAAAACGGCTCTTTGCAACACGATTTTCATCTTTTTACTGCTATCTAGAGCATGATCAAATTTTTGCTACTGACGCGTGAGCATCAGCAGATTGAAATAATAGTATTCCTAGTTTTTATTCTTTGTTATAGATTCTAATATTACGTAAGTTACTTCGCAAGTACTAACAATTGCGGATAGTTCTGGCCATTCTGCATTATCTATATGTAAAAAAATGTAATGGCTGGAAATGAATTATAGCAAGACGTTAATTTAGTTAAGATTTAGTTAAGACGGTGACATGATTTACTTATTGCTTCATTTTGCAAAATGAGTGTTTGTTCCGTTGTTACACATTAACAATGTGTAAAAATGGTGGATGCGAAGGTGCACGAGTGTAGGAAAGTGTGAATAGTCTAAATAAATGGTAAATCTTTACTTCTATATTTTCTCTGGCTACAGTTGTCCTGAAGATACCACAACACCACATTTTTGTTTGCTCTTCGTCTCAGCTTTCCAGGCTACAAGTAAAAATTGATTATTATATGGTTATTACTCAAAATAAAAAAATAAAAACATAAAAAAACATATTATTAAACTAGTTTAAAGTTGTGCGCGACTAAAATTATATAAATTTAAAAGTCGAAAACTACAAGAAAATCATCGCAAGAAAAATTGCAATCACTCATACATAACATCATAATGTCACTCGTTTTAAAGCGCAGGATTTGACTGTTGAAACTTTGACAGCAGGATTCTCGAGAAAATCCTTAAAGGATTAACGTTTACGGGTTAGGTTCGCTTGACCTTCAAGGCTGATCCGATAACGCTGCAACGCTGCTATCTGCTTACACATATACATAGGTATCATCTATTTATTGTGTCGCAGATACCATACTAGTCACCTGGTATACGTAAGTAGGAATAGGGTTTTCAATGCCTGTGGCCAAACGATAATTATCATAGAAATAGGGGTGGTAGAAATTTGATAACCGTGTTACCTTCACCGGTGGCTCAAGCCGTTGTTAGTGGGGATCGAATGTTATTGGGTTGGATTGTTGTGTTAGTGGGGTCCGTCAGTTTGACAGCCGACACTTCCACCGCTGAGCTATCATCGCTTTAAAATATAATGTTTAAAATTTTAGTTTTAGTTTTAGTTATGTCTGTGAAATATCCAATTGTATAAACAATTGCAAAATGCAATGATTGTATCAATTATCTGTCCAGAGTTCCACTAGATACATCATAATTAACCCTGACTTAAATGATTGCTTTACACTGTAATACGATTTAGAAAATGAGTCGTCTTCTCGATTTGAACATAAATAAATTATAACACGGCTCTCTAATTTATTTTTGATTCGAATTTCTCGTGAGTTTGACACATCATTATATATATAGATCAGATAGTAGCCAGATCGCGACGACCACTAGCAGCGTAAACTCACCTGAAAATGGGCATCGGATATGCCCGAAACCTAGGTCGAAACATCGACTGTAAATGTGAGTTAAGCCGGATAATACATCTATATAATAATCTCTAATTTATAATAGGGAGCCGTATTGTTTTTTTTATTTTATATCTACATATTTTTATAAAGCCTACAATAACAAAATTAGTAAAATATGTGTTTGCGTAAGGATAATTCAAGATCAACTGGTTTCAATAGTCATTGCCTAAGCAAATTATAGTCCTCATTTCTTGAAAGTGGCGTCGAAAAACCACAATGTCCTCCAGAAACCAGTATACTGTAGAGTTGCAAACGGGTAGGTGGCAGTTATAATTTTTAGACTTTCGCGATTCGAACACATTGTAAATATATCGGGGCTTGATCGCGAGAAAAACATGTAGTGATTTATTTACCTAGACCAAGTTGCATTGGTCGTGGTCACGAGAAGACTAAACTTTTATGAACAATGGGTAGGTGGCAGCCCTACGTCATCGCGTTGCGGCGTCCAACGACGACGTCGCGTCGTGAGTCCGGATACGATTGATCGTGCGCCCGCGCTGCTCCGTCTTATCGCGATGCCTACTTGATAATCATTTTAAAATACGTTTTCGTACTTACGATGTGTCAGCTGGGGATTATTTCTTTTTCACTCCCGCTTTCAAGAGGTAAGTATAAGTCTGAAGCGTCTCTTAGATACGAACGATGCATTATGTTTGTATGTCCCATACACAAAGCAGGAGATACAGAAAATCCATCTAACTATCGCCCAATATCTTTGTTGACTTCTTTATAAAAGATTTTAGAAAAAGTGATTAACAAGTGCCTTATTTGTTTTCTTGAAAAGGAAAACGTCCTTTCCTCTAATCAATACGGCTTCCGTGTCAATAGGTCTACGGAAGACGCTGTCTCATCGTTGGTTGACTTTGTTTCTGGTAAACTGGATTCGGGCCACAGATGTATTGGTGTTTTCTTCGACCTAGCGAAGGCCTTTGATACCGTTTCTCGACCCACACTACTTAAGAAACTGAAAGGCCTTGGAGTCCGCGGAACTGCACTAGATTGGTTCCACTCGTACCTTTTTGAGCGGAAACAGCGTGTACAAATCAATGAACACTCTAGTGACCTCCAAAAAGTATGTTTTGGAGTTCCCCAGGGTCCACCATTGTTCATTAAATATATGAACGACCTCTGTCTCCTAAATATCCCAAATGCTAAGCTCCTTGCATTCGCTGATGATACTGCTGTCATCTTTCATGGTGGTACTACATTATCAGTTCCCGACATCTACGTCCGCTTTAGTGAATTACAACTACATTGAGCATTTTTCGTTATTCTGTCCTACGCCGAGAACGGGCAAGCGCATTTACTCATTTTAACGCTATACAGCTTCAGATAAATAAACTCAAAGTATAAAGCTGATCCAAGTTGTTAACATGTTTTTGTGAAAACTTCTTTAGTAGCGTTGTGCACTTTTGTATGGGGAAAAAATGTTAGACTCGCTTCAGATCGTAAGATCGTCAGATCGTCAGGACCGCCGTTGAAATTGAAACTTAAATGCGTTACGAATAAGGAACATTTCGTTGTTGTAGTGTAAAATTTTTTTTTTTGATTGTTGAACCTTTGACAGCAGGATTCTTGAGAAAATCCTAAAAGGATTAACGTTTACGCGTTTGGTTCACATCATATATACAAGATAAAGTTCGGACCTCTTCGAAACGGTACCGTTTCTAATTCTCCTCCAACTATACCGTAATAAATAAAAACTAGTAGACTATCGACACGCCTGCGAATCGTCAAAATGGTAATGGCAAACGAATATTGGTCAACACATAACATAAAGTCGACTAAAGCATAATTGGAGGAGAATATACCTAAATAACTAGAGTTAACAGAATTCTAGCCGGTTGGCTAACGGTACTTTATTGCGTTCCTTTCTCTAATTTGGCGGTAATGAGGTAGTTTAAGCCTTTGAGCTACTTGACGTCACATTAATCAGCCTCCATTGTAGATCATTCATCATTAATCCAAACAACTCTGCCAAGGCTGCGCCATGGTTACACGTACAAGTACGCAAAGAATGGAATTTTTACCAGTAAGGTCACAATCCCTTCAGTAAACCCTCTCCGATTCAATATTTTCTAGATACATAAATAACACCTCGGCACATCATATAAATGTGGTATAAAATGTATATGTATATCTACGTTTGCTTAAGTATTTCATTGCTTCAGTAAACATGTCATTTGAAAATCAACAAACTCTACGTAGGTAGGCAGATAAATTATCTTAGACAAGCTAAATCTTCATTTAAGTGTTTTATTATGTTTTATACTTTTTTCAAATATTGGCGTATGTGAATGGTGAAATTTTCATAAATAAATATAGAGGGTATTTGGTAATTGCTACATATGTATTTTATATAAATTAATTTTACGAAATCATTTACACGGCAGCAGATGTCAAAGCCGTTGGCGTTTCAAACAAATAGTGACGTGTTTCTTTTTTAGGGACCCTTTGAAATATGGCGCAGGGCAAGGCGCGATTTCTTATGTTATCTAATATATCTATATATCTAATCTACATATATGTATATAAAAGAAATTCGTGTTAGTTACACTATTTATAATTCTTATGACCGGCAGAACCGATTTGGCTGAAAATTGGTGGGGAGGTAGTTTAGAACCAGGATACAGACATAGGATACTTTTTATCCTGTTATATTATGATTATTTTTTACTTTTTTTTATTCATGTTTCAAATTTTCAACCATACTTTGGACATTTGACAATTGACAACATCAAAATATCCTATGCACACAATATTTCACATTTATAATATTAGTGAGATGGGATTGGGTTTGATAGTTAGAAGGAATGTAATCTATGGAAAGTGATGTATGTCTATCTCACACTCAATCCCTTGACTACGTACTTTTTCACAAACACAATCCTTCCTAAGTCATGCAACAACTGTTCAACGTCCATGGTCCATTTCCGTACGCAAACGGACTTTTCTATCGATCTGCCGCAGCAACGACTGCACAGAGAGAGTAATACTAGTATAAAATTATGTGATAGTTTTAAATGGTATAGTAATAGAAAATCAAACATTTATGGAAGATGAGAGAAAGCTTATCTTATTTATTGGCACCAAATCTTTTTTTTGTGAGATCCATCAGGCGACACAATTTTAGGCCACATGAGAGTTGCTCGAAAACGCGAGTGGGTCAGCTAGTGTGGTTGGCCGTTTTTTATTGGCCTTTTATGGCCGTGTATTCAGTAAAGTATTCAGGTAAAATATTATTTGGTTATTAGTACTTATTATTATTAGGTTAACTAGTTAGCTGGGTAACATAATCCGTGCTATAATTCAAATGTGGTAACTTTTATGTTTTTTACACAGTTAATCAAAGAGTTTTTTAACTTTATGGGTCTAGCATTTGAACACTATCTCACTGGAAGGTCAGTGACGATGTGGTCGTAGATTTAAGCACGCTAGACCTAGAATATTTACTGACTCTCATGGACTGCTGACTGAACACACTATGTGCTTGGTGACAGTTTTTCAAACTTGAGGGCCACCCTCAAGCCACCTACCTTTTTTTTTTTGCGGGGTGGTAATCCTTTTTACGGACTTCCGCCTGCCGGGGGTGACAGGCGGCTTCTGTCAGACTCTGTTTAATGGAACACCAACTCAGATAAGCCAGCCCCCTACCGACTAAACCCTCCTCGGTGAGCAGACGTAGCCTGTCGGGAAGAGATGGGGAAGTACTTTCCATCCCGCCCCGGCTGCCATCAATCGGACCAACGGCAGACGGGGCGACCCAGCTTAGCTGAGAGCCGCCCCCCAAGCCACCTACCTACCACAAGCAGCCAGGCAGGTACACACCAGTATCCTACCGCCATGCAACGTTTTCTTAAAACCTCTTGTAAGCAGGAGTGTTATGGTTAAACTAATTTACGCATCGCCGCTCTGTATATTTGCAATAATGATATTATGTATTAAAAACTTCGTCGCAATTTGCACACTACTTTTGTAGTCTTTTTATGCTCAGGCAAGATAAAAATCATGACTTTGTTTTAATTGATTTCTATATATATTCTAAAGTTATCAGTTCCAGTACCTACCAAGTACTTTAGTCAGAGTATTGGCTTAAGTATTTTTGCCAATGCATTACGTATATAAATTTCGCACATACCTACCTATTACTCCAGCAATATATACCTACATTCGGAAATGCATGTCGACCGATAAGGCTACATTTTTTATATTACGTGAGGGGGGGGCTAGTAAAGCTTATCTTTAAATTGTCGACCAAGATTTCCTGTGCATTCATGTGCATTTTGGGCCATCTTGAGAAATTGTTAAATTCCTTTTTTTTCCCATAACTCAGTTCTCCGTTGAGATACAAAAATATTAACAAATTACTCGTATTTGAAGTTTGCGTATACTCTGCTATACGTATGTTAATTTATGTGCACTGTGTGCACGCTAAAATTACGTAATTCGTAGCTAACATGAGCAAATAAGCTCATCCCAAACCGACTATAAACACGCGGAAAGTATAATTTCCTACAATAAGCGCATATTTGCGAATTGATTATTATTATTTTTTTGATGAATAAATTATTTGAATTGATTTGTGTCACAGGACTGAAGAGGATATTTTGTGTTCTACCGCCTATAGGCTTTATTGCAAGATCACCAGTTTGATACGTCTATCATTTTACCCATTTAAACCCACAGACCAGTATTCGTGACCAAACTCCCGTGTCAACAATCTATTATTTTCTGCATCCACAGGCCCCCAGACGAAGACACCGCGTCCCATGAGAGCGAGTGTGAAGAAGAAGAAGAGGACACAACCGTCCACTTGAAACCACGAAGACCTTTCTGGGCGAACAAGATACAGTTCGTTTTAGCATGCGTCGGCTACTCTGTCGGTCTCGGCAACGTCTGGCGGTTCCCTTATCTTTGTTATAAAAGCGGAGGAGGTTAGTAAAACTTGATATTATGCATATTTTTATTTTCTACTGAAATGATGTGACACTACTAAGTATTGGCCGATTATCACTGACTAATCACGGAACTACAAAGACTTTGAGGCTGATTCTTGATTATATCAAAGATACGAAACGTCAAAGCTTTATTTGATGGATTTAACACAATCCCTTAAAATTATATTAAATACACAATATTTAAAGTTCATTCCACGAAATATATTGTTCCAGTCCAGGGTGCAATGTGTTCTTTAAAAATTAACTCGCGAAATTAACACTAAATTTTATATATATAATATAATTTTGATATAGACTTCCGCAACGTTACGCTTGCATCTATATAATTCCGTAACACAAAAACTTATGATCGAAATCGCTTTGATAAATATATTTTACTTCTTCTCCGTTTATATTGCCTTTGACAAATCGGATCTTTAAACCTTTGACAACCACAAACAAAAGACATTCAGGAAGCATTTTATCTGAATATGTTGATCGTAATGCAAGTGCGAATAACAGTTAACTAGTAGCGCCATACATGTGAAAAATATTACGACGCCAACCTAATATTGTATTACATTATTTTTTATATTGTGGATAAATTATCAAGTTCTCTGCCAATTACTTCTGCCCGGGTCTACTCCATAAGCACGCGAGGCCCACACAGTGTGTACCAACATATAATTTGTAACCAATGTAATTGCAAAGACCCGATTTCAGAGCTCATTTTTAACCATCATAGGTAATGTTTACCTTGAATTAAAAAGTAAAAGATTATCCTATAATACCTATCACTAACAGGCCACCAGGGTGTTTAGTAGAGTTTAGTTAGCGCGGGTAACGAAGAAATTCCTTCCGTAGATTCTTAAAAAATAAAACGAAAGCAATGACGTCAACCGATAATCATTATCATTACCTCATAATACAATAAAATCTAAATCATTCAGTAAAAAGGTTCTTTTGTTGCTTGCATAATTTTGGCTAGTACAGTTTTATTAGTATGCTAATGTTGAGTGAATTAGAAGTAAATTGGCAAAAAGCCAATTTAAGTGTTTTTTATACACGTATGAAGTATTGAAAGTTATGAAATACTAACATGTGAAAGACACACCCAGAAATTGAACAACAAACGATAAGTGTAATCCCCTACATATAGTAGGTACTTTGTGAAGGTATCATATCTGTTGGTGTACATACATACATACATGACACATTTATTATTGGCGCGTATTTGCACTTAGAAGTCGTAAGTACTAATGAGACGTTGACTTCAACGTTGTAAATCAACTCGTTAGGAGGTCGGTACAAAAAGATGTCGTGTTCGTCGTGACAAGCCGTTTCAACTCCTTTGTGCGATGCGATTTATATTGGAGATCCACGTAAAGGCACAATTATATAAACACGAAAAATAACCTAAGCGGACATAGCCGTGAGGACATCCATTATGTTGTGTCACATTTTCACATAACAGCTCTAAATTGATGTCATTTGATCGTGATCAGAATATTTTGTTAAAGGAAACAAATATTATAGGGACGCACCTAAATATTATAACATTGAAAACTATCGGTCGAAAACGATCCAATACATGCCTGTTTCATAAATCGACAAATCGTACTGAGCTAACAAATGGAAGTCATACACGGTGAAATTTACGCTTCATAAACGAAATATTATTCCTACGTGACTGCCATTGTGTTGGTTTACTAAACATAATTATTTTATTAAATAGGCCCCTGATCACGCATTTTACACATAATAAATATATTCCCTTGTGATCTTTAGAGATCTAGATTGTATTCAAGTATTTGATGGGGTCACACAGTAAATTCTCACCCCCATTCACGTTTCTTTCACACCTTGCTCTCACACTACTGCACAAATTTACATTTACCACACCTTGCTCTCACACTACTGCACAAATTTACATTTACCAAAAATTACAACTCCCTCCTTATTTTCTCGAAACTATTTTGATGCGTACCTACAAATTCTTATTCGTTTAGAAATTTAAGCGTTATTTTCACGGCATACAAATAATTAATATAACCAATAATACTCATATGAGGTAAATGTAACACATCGATAATGTGTGTATTTAAATAAAACGCGCTTATGCTAGCTAAGCTATATGACAAATTAAGTTACATTGTGTACCTATGCGTGTAGTGTAGGAGGGCTGTATTATCATTGAGGAGTGGCCACACACAATCCGTCACTCATTCATAACCCATTAGTTTATTTTGTAAAAATATGATCAATCTCATAATCAATTAAAATAATAAGATGAAATTCTTAAACTGCAGGTCTAAATTGTAAAAAAACATCGACCTAGCTATGCTTCTTCTCGAGCATACCTACATTCTTCAGTAATATATTAGCTTTTTTAGGGTTCCGTACCTCAAAAGGAATCCTTATAGGATCACTTTGTTGTCCGCCGGTCCATCGGTCTGTCGGTCTTTCTGCCAAGACACTTTATCTCGGGACCGCAAGGAGGTATCGAGTTGAAATTAAAACGATATACTCAGGTCTACAGTCTCTTGAAGCTGTGAAAATCAAACTTCTAAGTTAACGTTATAAAAAAGATACGACCGTATATGCCGCAAAAAACGTATATTACGACACGTATTTATATCCTCGAGGGAATCCAAATTTATAGGGTATTTTCCGTTGACCTAGAACTATGAAGTTTGGCAAGTAATACCGTCTTATACTACAAGTATAGTTAACAACACATGGGGTATCGTATGAAAGGGATTCAACAGGTTCAAGAGGCTTAAACAGGGTTAAACAGATTTTTGATTATTTTTATGATGTGTAGTTTTCGATTTATGACCAAGAATGAAAAAAAACCTTTTTATTTAAGTAAACAAATAAACTGATTTTGTTATGTACCTACAAATTGGTAAGGAACCCTGGTGGGCCAGTCCGACTCGCACTTGTCTGGTTTTTTTTTTTTAAATACAATTAACAATTTAATCATATATTCTAATTGAAATACTACAGATACAATAACATTTGACCAATCTACTAGCTGTTGCAAGCCCATACATAACTTACATTTTCCAACCCACTATATCAGTTTTAGTCTTGTTAATTTTTTTTTTTTATTAAATTTGATTAATTTTTTATCACATCAAATTTAGATTTAATCTAATTATTCCATTATTAAATTCAAAATTAAGAATCTACTTTAGGTAAATTAATTACCTACTTTTAATAAATAATTGTTTAACTTTCTAGCTAGGCCTAGATACCTATTGCTGGATAAAGTCATGATATACGAGTATATCATAATTATATACATATTTACACAGCCTTAGTTATTTTAACTCCTTCGTTAATTGATTTTCCATTGTTTACATTGCTCATTGATAAATTTCTCAAGGGCGACAGTTGATAAATTTATATCTAGTCTATCTACCAATTAATTAACCCAAACACCAGAAATAGAAACAATATTATATAACTCAATTGAAGTCTTAACTCGCTCAACAAATACAGTATGAGACGAGACAACATCGTAAAACGAAATTCAAACGTTTTATACACACAAAAAATTCGTGACTCGTTTAATGTTTGTGTCACTTGGCGTTAACATAAAACTCAATATATAAACTACACGACAAAGCGGTGTAAATTACAGCTTATGCCTTTTGTAAACGGACACGGCCGTCTAGATTAGATGCTAGTTAGTACATATCGATACATACGACACTAAGAGCTGGTAGGTAGACGTACTTCTCAAGATATCAAATGATTTATTACTGCTTCCCAGTTATATTTAGAATTTGATATTCAGACTTTGTGGATACATTATTTATGTTTACATAATGAAACTGTTACTTTGCTAGCTTGTGATGATACTGATATGAGTACAATGTAAGTTTAAAATCTTTCTGTATCATCTCCCTGTGAGAACTTGGCAAGAGTATTCAGGACGTGATTAGCATAGTGTTCCGCAACTGTAATTACAGTCCATAAAATATTGAGTTCAATGTAAAACATAGGTACTTTTAATTTAGATACTTCTTATCCTTACACTGGCCTCTCGCTTGGGGTAGCTACGTATCGTGCATTTCCCCGCGAGCTACCTTAGTCACCCCAGCTCTTTCACACACTTCGATCACGAATACAACCTACAACAGGTATTCCTGATCTAAGTTCACACATCATACAGCTTTCCTTCACTGATACAAATGCGCCAATCAGTTCGTAGATAATCAATTCAATTAACATAAACTTCAAATCAATTTCTCAAATAATAATCATCATCATCTCAGCCATCATACGTCCACTCTTGGACATATGCCTCCCCCATTGATTTCCACAAGGACCTGTTGGAAGCGGCCTGCATCCAGCCCTTGTCTGCGTCTTAGTCAGGCTGAGATGATGATGATGATTCTGAAAAGGTTCACAAAGTTCTAATCCTCCTCGCAGTACACTCGTATGAATGTTGAAACTATCACAGCATACTTATCTCGACAATATCAGGCTACATATACCTCATGCACTCTGGATCTTACTTCGATGTTCCTCTTTTTTTATACTGTATAGATCTAGCGTTTGACCACTATCTCACTTGATGGTCAGTGACGATGTGGTCGAAGATGTTATCACGCTAGACCTAGAATGCTCACTGGCTCTCAAGGACTGCTGCCTGAACACACTATGTGTTTCGTGTCAGTTTTAAAACTTGCGGGTGGTATCTAGCCAGGCGGCTATTCGAAAGTACCCTACCACCATGCAAAATCCTCGCTCTATGTCTAAGATTTACACACGCATAGCTCTCATCTCGCATTTATTCTACTTTGTTTTTATTTCCGCTATACCTACCCCATTCTCCCGACCATACATTAATGTCGGCGCTAACACTTTACACTGAGCTACCTTACGTACCTTTTTGGGAGACATTTTGCTAAGCCGTTAAAGTATAATAAGTGCCCCAATGAATCAGTTTTAACTCTCCTTTTCCTAACTTGAATGTTTATTGATAGAATGAAAATGTTATTTGTACCATTGGAACCCAAAATAGGAAATTTCGTTTTTTATGTACCGACTTACCTAAAGCCTACTGCTAGGCTTTCGTCACATTTGTTATCATAAACGGGTAGTAGGCAAGCATTATTATCATATTCAAACAATTTATGGTATATACAAAAAGTCTTAGAAATGTAATGCAGGTTCTTAAAATGAAACTAGTCATAGGTACTACTTAGTCACAAAACCGGATATTACAGGATTTGGGGCAATATTGAGTTATTTTAGTTGAAATTAAATCAAAGGTATACTTATCTTAATGCTTATAATCACTTTATCTGTGGGAAATTAGTGTTTCCATAAACGTATGCAGAGTAAACGTCTAAAATTGTCATAAAAATCATCAATGTCCATACAGCCCATTTAAGATGATGAGCAAATGAGTAGGCTAATTACGCCGGTTCCTGTGGGTCAACTCGTTGGTATCGAGAGTGCAAATGGCGTAATAATAGACTCGAATATAATAGGCGTAAGAAACGAGTACCTACATTTGTCATGTACGTACCTATAGTCCGCGCGCGAGCTCCAAATAATCATAAGGAATGTTGAAGTAATATTGCGTTATACATACTAACACATCATTACTAGACTCCACGCGATTGTAAATTATGAAATTATTTTATAATGGTATTATGTACTTGTAATAAATTGGGTCACGTATGTACTTAATTTAGTGAACAAAATGAACGTAAAATATAATTAATCACTTTGGCAATCAGAATAATCAATACCTACCTACTTAAATAAAAAAACTAAAATAATTTGATATACCTACTATTGTCACTCTCCTCAAGTAGGTACTTCATTAATAATAGTCAACATGTTCCATTAAGTAATCCTTTTGCCAATAATACTCTAATGCTAAGACATATTTATCATATCCACAACAATCTTCTTTTGTGACTTGCGTGATAGCATTTTCGGCAATCTCCTTCAATCTCATCAGAGAAAAATCACACGTAATTTTATGTTCCTAGATATTTGCGCACACAAAAATCTTAAATGTATAGTACTTTTATTTATTTATTTATTATACATTAAATATGCCATAACTTGAGCTGATTTGCCGATTTCATTCATATTTTTATGTTCTCTAATACTGTACATAATTTTCTTACGAAAAGTAAAACTGTATTAGCAAAATTGCGCAGATAAATAATCAAAATATCGTGCGTATTCGATATTGTAACTTTAATAATAAACTATATAGGTATATTTAGTAAATTTTTCTAAGTCCTATTACCTTCTCTTTTAAATTACAGAAAAATATGACACTTTTGTCGTCATATATTCGGGGTACATCCAAAAACTGAACCTCTCGCGACAGATGTCGCAAGCAGCAGCTGCGAAAAATAAAAAAAGTGTGTGCGGTACATAGTTTTAAAAAATGTCAAATACTTCTAACAACGTACCTACGGTATGCTACGGTGTTTACACAAACTACTGAACTCTCTATGGCAGTTGCCTTAGAGAGTTCATGAAAAAGCTGTTGCAACAATGCCAATAGCCAGTTGTGGTAATAAAATATTTATTTTGGTATTTTTCTTTGTTTCAGGTGCATTTCTCATTCCTTACTTCATAATACTCCTTGTATGTGGTGTGCCCATGCTTTTCATGGAGCTCGCTATAGGCCAATATACAGCCCACGGGCCAATCGGGGCTCTATCACAGATATGTCCACTATTTAAAGGTATTCCATAAAATAAATCAAGATACTTATGATCTGTCAACAGCCTGGCTATAATATACTACCATTACAGGTGCGGGCCTGGCAAGTGTGGTGATCTCATTTCTTATGTCCACCTACTACGCGGTGATAATTGCGTGGGCCATCTATTACTTCTTCACGTCGTTCAAGACCGAAGTGCCGTGGGCGAGCTGTTCAAACCGTTGGAATACGCCGCAGTGCTGGGTGCCCAACCACAACATGACCAAACCAAATGGATCACAAACACCCACCGAACAGTTCTTCGAGTAAGGTTTGATTTTATTAAACGTGAAATGGAATTAAACTGGAAACGAAACAACACGCCCGAGCGAGGCACTGCGTTTTCTGTCTGGATTCGTTCCCTCTTTCCGGTCCCCTGAATTTGGTTATGAAAATGCTAATAAGTATTGTGACATTCTTATGTAACGGACTGAATAATTCATGATTATACAGGCTGATGGAATTGCAGACCATTTCCCTGCAGAGGCTCTAGAATATTATAATTGTTATTGTATAGACCACGTTTGACGTTATCCTAAGAACGCAAAAAAGTTAGATCTCGTGATAGTTATAGGTAGTACAATATCGTACATAATAATGTGGCGAAGGACACGCGATTCACCGGGTGTTTATCGACGCATTTAAACAAAAAACAACCTACCATCTTTTCGCATGCGCTGGCCTTAAAGGGAAAATTAGAAATAATCGCGCATTGTGCCTTAAACCGTTTTTTAGTTTTCGAAAAAGTGTACCCATTGACATACACAAAATGTTTTTTCACAGTATGCAGACCTATTTAAAAGATTATTTATTTCAATGTTTTTTTATGGCGGATATTTAATTAACTATAGCCGATTTTAATTACGTATGAATGAGATAACATTGATCTATAATTTTTTAAAAGTTGTAAAGATACAATCAAAGACGGCTATGAGTGTTGCCCTGAAAGGAAGTGGTCTAAAAACCAATCATCCTGTATGCCTAGATGATAACAATAGATACTCGTACATTTCCTGTTTCACTTCGCACAACCGTAACCATAACTCATCTACGTATATCCGCTTTATTGTATAAATTATTGTCAACCAAACATATGACTAATGATTTTCTCAGGAACTTCTCCATGTCTAATGTAGAAACTGAAACAAATGGGTAGCCTAACACAATCAAATACTAATGTATATAATTTTATGTTTTATCTAAAATAGGAAGGTAATAAAGATAGATCTTAAATTGCCGTTAAATTTTCTATCAAACATAAATTGGAATATAGTCTTGATGTTGTAATATTGGAATCTGTAATGTATTTGTAGTGTACTTTGCGTACTAATTAGGTGTTTTGTATATTTACAGAAAAAAGGTATTGAGCATGAGTGACGGTATTGAATTTCCTGAGGGCATGCGGTGGGAACTGGCGGCTTGTTTGGTCTGCGCTTGGGTGCTGGTTTACTTCGCCATATGGAAGAGCATCAAATCTTCCGCTAAAGTCCGATACATCACCACAACTCTGCCCTTCCTACTAATCATAGTTTTCCTCGGTCGATCGCTCACTCTCGACGGAGCAGATAAAGGCTTAAGATTTTTCTTCAAACCTGATTGGGAGCTGCTGAAGCAATCGAAACCCTGGGTGAACGCAGCGTCTCAAATATTCAACTCGATCGGCATCGCGTTCGGATCGATGATCATGTTTGCCTCGTACAACCGATTCGATAACAATTTTCTTCACGACACTGTAGCAGTATCGCTAGTCAATGCAATCACGAGTTTGATTGTTGGAATATTTACATTTGCTACAATTGGAAATATCGCTTTCGAGCAGAACACGTCAGTAAAAAATGTCATCGCTGATAGTAAGTATACTCCGAACTTCACAATCAATACCTAACCGATAGTAACTCCAGTAGCTACCTACTTATAATGCTTACACTCATTTGTCTAGTACAGTTTCCGTCAAACATGTACTCGTAGGTACCTAGTCATATTTGACGGCTCACTTATTAAGAAATATTCCAATATTATTAATTACCTACATAAGTTGCGCATAATACAGTTATCCTCAACTTAATTGTTGATTTCAGGTCCCGGCTTACTGTTCGTCGTATATCCTCAAGCGATAGCAAAGATGCCTGCGTCACAATTATGGGCGGTATTGTTTTTCTTCATGTTCCTCTGTCTTGGACTTAACAGTCAGGTAATGCCATGTTTTAAATCTACTACACTCTTACATAGCATGTTAATTCTATACAAATATTATAAACGCGAAAGTTTGTATGGATGTTTGTTACTCTTTCACGCTCAAACGGCTAGACGGATTTGGATGTAATTTGGTATGTAGATACTTCAGGTCCCAGAATAACACATAGGTTACTTTTCATCATCATCCTGAATCATCACCACGCGGGCAATACCTTGGGGCGCAGCTTGTAATTAAATATACTTCCAATAATAACCCCTCTGGTATGGGAATAAAATCACTGAAATAAATAATAATAAACAAACCAAATACATATTTAGACATAGGTACTAAATATCAAACGCTCAGTAATTGTCCATGCTTACTTTTTTGTATTATTTTTTTCAGTTTGCAATAGTCGAGGTGGTGGTGACTTCGATTCAAGATGGCTTCCCAGATATGATACGAAGGAAGTTGGTGTACCATGAATTGCTGGTCCTTTGCGTGTGTGCCGTATCCTTGGTTTTCGGATTGCCACACATCATACAAAGCGGCATATACGTGTTCCAACTAATGGATTACTATGCAGCATCGCTGAGCATAACATATCTCGCTTTCTTCGAAGTTGTCGCCATAGCGTGGTTTTACGGCGTGGGTAGATTATCACGAAATATAAAACAAATGACAGGTAAAAACTTCACACATATATATGAGCATAAACTTATGTTACAACGGGGATCTAATTGGCCGTACTGCAGAATATTGGGCCCAATAAAACATACATGATAATAAAAAATATCACGCACAAATAGTTCAAATACACAATCTACCGTCTTTTTGATAAAATACGAATAAACTTACTATGACTATACCTACAGAAAGCAAAAACTAAAATATAGTATTCATAGGTATGTGTGAGATTACCGGTAGATATGTGGTATTCTAGTAGTAGGTAAAGGTATGTAATATTCGATAGTCTCCTCTCTACTTGTAGATGTTCTGGGTCCAATTCTCGATTGAGCCGCATACTCATCGCAACCCACACCCCCCGCACAACAAACCACAATATTATCACCTAAATACAGAAAACACACGTTTTTTTAACCTTGACTTTGCCTCATTGTTCTTTTATCCATAGAGTATTCATTTGGATTTATATTTCCGTCTGCTTTATTTAGTATATGGCAGTGTGTGCCAGTGTTGTGATGATAATCAATTTACATCACGTTTTGAACGCATTCAAATGACCACAATGGCAAAATAATAAGCACATTTCATTGTTATCAGCAATTAACTCTCCCAACAGTGTTATTATCTTTATTGACAGTTGTTTACGTTTTTATACCGCACATAGGCTGATTATTTTCTAATTGAACTTTTTGAAAAACTTAGATGTAAAAACTATACTTCTTCTTCTTCTTAAATCATGGTTTCTGTGGCTATTTGTCACAATTTTGCCAGTAAAAACAATTTCTTAGAAGTAAGATATGAGAAAATTGTTTACTTACCTGTTTTCACTAAAACTACCTTAAAACTAATCATGATCAAAAAATCATTACTTTCTGATTGTCGACGAAGATTGGCCCTAACGTCCACCATGATAATCATGACTAAGGCAGCAAACAGGAACGGCCAGACTAGTGGCACATAGACTAGTGGTTGAGCCATGACTGTCAACAAACGTATTTAGACCGCCCAAGAGCCCCCGATATGACGAAGCAAGTGATACACATTTCTCGTGAAAGGCATGGAATGTTTGGGACACACTTTTAGGTACTCAACGACGACCTCAGCGTCCCAGAGATTTGATGCGCTCCGACAATCGCTTAATATGCCAACGTCCTTCACTACACAGCCATGATCGTTTCAAATCATACTTATATTTTAGTAGACCGAAACAAAACAAATAATTGTTGGTTTATGTTTTCAGGTCGGTATCCATCACTGTATTTCCGGTTCTGTTGGCTGGTGGCGGCGCCGGCGCTGCTGCTAGCCCTGTGGGTTGTCTCCCTGGTGGACTACACTCCCCCCGGATACAGGGAGTACCAGTACCCGATCTGGGCGCAGGTTTTGGGGTGGATCATTGCCTCCCTCTCTCTACTCTGCATACCGGTGTATGCGATCATCACGGTTGTGAGGGCGCCCGGGAATAACATAAGAGAGGTATGCCATATAATTTGTATACCTACTATATTCAATTGTATTAAACAAGGTTATCAATCAGATCAGTTTAGCATGACTGTTTGATTTAAAGTTCTGATACGAAATGATGCTTATCATGTTAAAGTATTTCACAAATTGCAATGTATCACTGTTGCAACACGTGTTATTTTGGTAACTATTGTTTGATTACCACTAGCTTGATCAGCTCGAAGAGTAGTTATTTGTAAAGCATTCATTGATTGTAAGTGAGAACATAATATCAAATTTTGAATCCCACATATGCTACCTTTCTGCTGTTTTGACCCGTAAATTATAGTAGCATTCGCTACTAATCTAAATTTCTTTCGAATAGAAAGGAATCCTAAGATTAAATATCGCTCATGCTGATATTAACCAATATACTGGGTTACGTAACGTTTTTTGTCTTAGGAACAATAGTAGATATTTAACACAAGACAGAGTCTGAAACGAAGTCTGAAAACTCAAGTTTTCATGGGACTGGTTGATTCGCCATCTCGCTTCTGCGCGCGTGATTGATTATAGACAGTACTCTTCTTTATGCTAGGCAGGCCTGTGCCCTTCGAAACATTAGTCCGGTAGCGCTGGACCATTGAGGCCAAATTCTAAAGTTGCTGATTTGTTGTATGTCGCTACAGTCATACATAGCTTATATTAGAGTCCCACTTGTTTTGCTTGCGTTTTGACGAATTCAAAGATTAGAAGAGATTCAAAGATTAGATTTTTTATATTCATGAAAACGATGGTAGAATTTGACACAAAATAATTTGAAATTCAGAATCTCGGGACACCTAATTAACTCACACGGATATTTTTTAAAACAATTTAAATTACATCATACATACCAATGACACATACCAACGATGTATTTTTTTTTTTGTAGGTAGGTACTAAAGAAATATTAGTGTTCACATGGACAGAGATGACACAAAATGTGTCAAAATGTAGAAACATACGTTACTACTTCGTTAACATGTAGCTAGGGAGAAAAATTTTGGATGCTAATTTTCCGATACTATTCGAAAAGACTTTTCTACCTAAGCAAGCACTAGGATGACACAAAATTATACGTATATTAGATACTAGTAGCGCCCCGCGGTTTCACCCCCATGGACTATAGTTTTCCCGCTACCTCAATTATCCCATGGGAACCATACTTTTTCCGGGATAAAAGTACCCTATGTGTGTACATCTAAGGCTTAAGCTATCTCTATACCAAATTTCATCGAAATCGGTGAAGCCGTTTGAGCGTGAAGAAATAACAAACATACACATAAACTTTCTCATTTATAATATTAGTAGGATGGTCCAGAACCTGTATGAAAAATATTAAAAACGTTAGAATTTTCGTAACCTTCAAACCTATCTCTACCGGGCTTAGTACACAACGAGCTAAATTAAGATAGCTAGCTATCTTGATCGAAATGTCGCTTTAGTTTGATCTGCAAATCGAAAGGAATCATTTAGTTGCGGGGTGAAATCCTCTAGAAGTCATACGTTTGTTTTTCTATCTAAAAGTACTGAAAAATCGAGTTATAGGTAAGTTGTTCAAATAAACACAAATATTAGTTGCACAGTGCTCGAAAACCTCTTTATCAGATACCTCTTTATATGTACGGAGATTATTCATTTATTGATATTAGTTTCCACTTAATAAATTCGTCAACCTATCCTGATTCATTGGCTCCATGCCCAGATAAGATAAGTAATGGGTGTTTCTTACATTTTTTGCAGAAATTACGTCACTCAATACGTCCGACTTCGTTGTGTGAATGTGGCATCAGTGGTTGTGATATCTGCTGTTCCGAATCTGAACATTCGGACGACAAAACTACTATAAACTAGTCTTGAGAAGTTAGTTCAACTGATAAGTATTTGTTATTATAAATAACTCCAATTGTATAGCTATTATATTAATCTTTTCGAGCATTCACACTTGTGATATGACGAGTAAACAGTGCATTGAGATAATAACACGGTATTTTGTTCTATTTATCATTAATTAACATTGAGGCCGAGTTCGCACTCGACCCAAAACTACAATCAATTATAGAACGTGACACAGATTTCTACACTCGAATAATTATGGAAAGCGCAAGTTACGCTCGTCATATCCATGTGTAAGATCAAGCCGACGAAAGAACGTCTTTGACAGATGATAGTCGCCCTCATCATATTTATTGAGCACCACTAAAAATACAATATAAATATGTATTTATTTTAAATTATGTTTGTTGTGCCTGTTAATTGTTGAGAATTGAAACAAATACATTTGAATTGCTGACTCATATTTGTTTGCGATATACATTTATATTCTAGCCTTAGGCTAATGAGCAACTTATTTTTGACTTAATTTGCTAAAGTATAACTCCCGACTGACACAATAATATGCAGTGTCTATTTTACTTTTAAATAGAGAACTTCATTAAGCTGTCAAACGCATTGTCTACTATGATATGTCTTAAATAAGATGAGTTACTTTCACCTTTTAACTATAAGTACTTGAGTAGATATGTACCGAAATCATCTTATTGGTCCACGACAGCATTGTTAATGTTAAGTATGTCACTAGAACAGTTATAATTATTCCGTGCCTGCGAGTTAAATGATAAACAGATGTTACAGAAATAAATGTTTAAACTAGAATGTTCTACATTTTCTTGGAATTGTGTGTGACAGATAGTAATGATATTTGGTTCATTACAATGTTCTTTCTTCGTTACAATAAAATAAACTTATTTCATTACATCTATTACAATAAACAATATTTGACCAAAACCACTAACCGTTACCAGCTCACATAGCTCAAATGTCAAGCTCACTATCCGTTAGTACCGTAATGGTAATTTGTTACATAGATGTTTTGGATCTTAAAAGAACACATACATAATGCGTCGATTATCAACAGTGTTTCTCAAAGCGATCGGTGACGCCCCTTGAGGGTGCTGGAGGTCTAGAAATGGGCGATAAGTGCCCCAGAAAATATAGCACACTGTAATTAAAATAAACAATGTCATTCTGGTGTCACAATTGAAGGGCGCTCAAAATTAATTGATTGTAAAAGTGGGTGGTAGACGAAATAAATTTGATAACCACTGATTTACAAGAACCAGTCTTCCAAATAAGTAAAACTTATGTGAATTTTAATATTAGATATATCTAGATAAGTGATTTGTCTGTTCTACTTATATTATTTATGAATTGTAAGCTGTATCTTTATTATTAATAGCTTGTGAAGTACAATTGTGCGTTCACCTATAGAAGCACAAGAATAAATTGAGATTTACCAGTATTAATTGTAAATGTTTACCAAATTATAGTTCTTACATGTTTGGAAAGGACCAAAATGTGATACATTATACATTCCATAAAATATACTATTAGTTGTACATATTTAGATATATAAAAAAACAACTTTTATAAGTACAAGCAATTCATTATTATAATAGTAGAATAAAGTGCTTAATATAATGTATTTTACGTTGGTTCTTCACATTACGCATTATATCTTAGTATCAATCGGGCCTCGATCCGCTTGTCTTGATGGCTATCAATCAATCCAATGATATGAAATGAAGACACCCAGATATTCGTCTGAGTGTCAAATGTATTTATATTTTTAACTTCTCCAATGTCATAACAGTACAAGAAATATCAAACTGAACAAAGGCCAATTGACAGTAGAGTCCAAATAACTGTTTCACGGGTATAGAGCGTAAATGTATAAATCGAGAATATGCCTTTTTAAGCTTTTTTAATATTTTATAATTATATTTAGCATTTGACCACTATTTCACCTGATCGTCAGCGGCGATGTGGCCGAATCACGCTAGACCTACAATCTTTATTATCTCTCCAGAACTGCTGCCTGAACACATTGTGTTATGGTTACGTGACAGTTTTTCAAACTTGAGGACGGTAACCAACCAGGCGGGTACTGGAAAGTACCCTACAACTATGCGTTGAATACGATAACGTGGTTGCCATCACCGGAAGCTCAACCCGTTGGTGGGGATCGAACTAGCGTCCACCACGTTGATGGTCGACGCCCCCACCGCTAAGCTATCGCAGCTTAAAAAATCTTCTTTTTATAATTTACATTTCTGCACATTTTGTAAACTTTAACATATGAGTCTTGGTAGCATATCAATGCGTCTGCACCGACAATCTAGAGAATCGACACCCATTAAAGTTCAATTTTTCTGTCTTATTTGAACAATATTGGTTGGCGTTAGGTGGTCTCGATAGTAATTTAAAAATAAAAGAATGAAATATATTATGTTCATATAATTTATGATAAAAGAACAACATTAATATAGGTACAGTTGGAACAGCAGTTAAATTTAAACTAAATTTTAATGTTTATCTGAAATGTAAATACTTCTAGGTGTATATACTTGTAAGTTACCAAAAGATGGTATTTTTAGTTCATAAGTTATGAAATATGAAAACAATAAAAGATCACTACAATATTTAAGATGTATTTTATTGTCCATTATACATTACAATTTGAATGGATGTGAGCCATCTTACTCATACTTACTATGAGTTTCCTTTAGTACACTTTTGGCTACAGAAATAATAATTCATTAACTCAAAGTGCTACATCCTATAATAGACAACGTCATCACTTAACATCAGGTGAGATAGTTGTCAAAAACAAGTCGACTTAAATGTGTTACGAATAAGGAACATTTTCATTTGTTTAAAAAAAAAGTCATGTGCCCACTAATATTATAAATCTGAAAGTTTGGATGGATGTTTGTTTAGTATGTAGATACCTACTTGAGGTCTTGGAATAACACATAGGCTACTTTCATCATTATTATCATCAATCATGAACATGCAGGTAAAACGGGGGTATACAGTGAGTGCAGAAAACCTTTATCAATCATTTAGAAAAACACTATGTTGATATTATTGACAGATTAATTGCTTGAGTTTCTGGCAGTTAAATGCTGTCCAACAATAAGAAATGAAAAATCTAGCCATTTTATTGGGTTGGGTCCAATGAAAGACAATACTACAAATCAATCTAATGTATTCACAAAATTTGTCACTTACAGTATATACATCCATCCAGGAGAAATACATGTATTATTTCTTCTTTTTCTTGGGGGTTACACATACATTATCTTCGTCTTCTTCTTCTAAGTCATCACTATCACTGACATTAGCCGCATCTTGAACTTCACAGTCACCTGTAAGATAACAATGTGTAATATGTTTATAATTTTCTTCTGACTTCATAAAATTTGAAAATTAAACAGCAGTGGACATCCTATGGCTAAGATGATGAAGATGATGATAATAGTCCATCAATATATCAGATGGAAAAACTGTTCCATTGATAATAGCTAAACAACCGATAATGCCTCCTTCACTCAAAAGACCTTAACAAGATCCTCAGTATTTTTAAACTACAATTGAGTGGAGTATAAAGTCTTATTACAAAAAGTCTTTGCCAGTAAAGCAATCTTTCAAACTGGTGCTAGAGGCATATTGAATATTATAATTATTCTGGCGGGTGATCTGTGTGCAATGGAATAAATATATTACTTTGCACACATTTGAACTTTTACCTTTAAACACACAAGTAATTGTTATGTGTGATTTGATTAGAGATAAAAATTCTGATTTCAGAGATTTTATGGGTTCATAACTGGGGATATCATTATTAAAGAAGTTACTAGGGTCTCTACTTCTCCAATTCAAACCAAATTGAATAATTATTTTGTGTAGGTTAATTGAAAGATCACATATAAATTTTATTTAAAAAAAATACATTTACAATACATTATATTCTCCCCTCTAAAGTTAGTTGCGGAACCGTTCCCCCTTACTAAGGGTGAGCGGGCACGGTTCAGTCAGTAAATAAATATAATTATTTATTTACAGCCTCACTGTAGTCAGAATTCAAATTTGTGGGCAGGGTGAAGAAGAGCTTCTTAGATAACTAACTATCTAAGACTTCTCATATGTTCATACATTTCTTCTCTTCTTGACATATGCCTCCCCCCTATAGGGGGGGATTTGCCAATACTACGCATGGCAGACGGGTTGGTGAGCACAGTATGATTGCCGATCCTCAGAAGGAGCTGCTGCCCACCTTGTGGTATGTGATCCCTTACAAAGAAAGCAGTAAATTTTTTAAGTATATAATTTAGGTCTTTTTTCTGCTCTATTAACCTTTTTGACATTTTTTTTTTTTTTTTTACATATAAGTTTGCGTTTGACAACTGTCTCACCTCATGTTCAATTTAAATATTTTTGACATACTAAAGTAAAGATCACTTTCTAGATCACTTTCCTGGGCATGGATTATATCAACCCTTTTTGGTAGAACAAAAAGAGAGAATTCACATAAACACATAATCTAAAGTCAGCCAGAATCTGTTTTGTTTTCTTGACAGCAAAGCCAACCCCACAGTCCTGTTGCATGTAAGGTTTTAGCAACACAGCCTTTACCCTACCATAACTCTAACAATTATGGTTCAGTATTACCTGCTGTGGCCCCAGAGTCTTGAATCATCTGTGTCAATGCAGCATTAGCAATAACTTGAAAACTTTCAATCGATTTCACAAATTCTACTTCACATATTTCTTTACTTATTGTCTGCAAAACTTGATCCATAGAAGATATTACGAGAGATATTTCGGCAGGCATGCTTTAAAGTTATATTCGAAAAATGAAAAATAATATTTCATTGAATTTAATACAGGGCCGAAATCTCGGTCCGATTATACGGTATCCTTTTAATTTATTAAATCCAGTATGACAAGTATGTATTCTATCTGATTTAATAAACTAAGTAAGTTGTTGTATAAAATATAAATTGTTTATAATGTTTTAGTCATCAAACAAATGTAAATATCACTGATCACTGATCAGAATTAATCAGAAAGCGAAAGTAAATTTATTGTAACGTGATTTTAATTAAAAAAACAAACACGACCATAGACATGATTTAGTGATATAGTTTTTTTTTTGTTTTCCCTGTATTTAGGGCATGATGGTGTCGCGCTTCTTGCGCATCTGCCAGGCTGCGTTTCAATTTGGACCGGGTATGTTCCAGCCTGCAAATATTAGAATTTCAAAATTTAAAAAATCTCATTTTATAGATCTTAATTTGCCCTTTTCGACGTATGTTAATTATTTTATATGCCCTTTTTTCGTTTTCCGTACATACATATATATCATACGTAAATTCATATGAAATTAATCTTGTAAAATTAATAGCAACAAAATTGGCCTGCGCTTGGTGGAGTAAACAATAATCATTTTTCAAAGAGATATGGCTATTTGAAGTACAGGAAAATGGGAAATTCCGTTTTTAATTTTTTGTGGACGGACTACCAATTTTTCGACAGATACTCTATCTTGAACAGAGAACTTGAGAACATCTTCTCCGCAATCGTACATAACAGAGTAAAGAATCAATGTTGATACTTGATCCTAGGGTAATTGCATAGAAATAATATGTACTGCGTACTGTTGTACATAGTACATATTATTTCTATGGGTAATTATGTACTGCGAAATACGAATGAAACAGTCAGCTGATTTCATAATCTTATCTGTAGCACTGACAGCGTTGCCAGAATGTTACTTTTATACCATTTTACATTACTTTTCACCCTTTTATGTTACCTCCATGTTACACTACTCTAAATTTTACATTTACGTTACTTATAAGACTAAAGTAGAAGCCACTAAAAACTACTTAAATAAACAAAAATAATCGTGAAACGGAATGATCCAAGAGACTTTTTCATTCATCGCGTTGTCGACTTGATGGGACACAAATTGGCGTGAAAATAATTTCGATGGTGGAGTTTAATCTTACAATACGGGCTTAAGACAAAAGCCGACCCTCGAACAAAATTTAAGAATATGAAGACACCTATCAAATTGTTTAATAGTGATTTCATAGGAAGCTCAGTGAGGTGGCCTTTAAGAAACGTTTATGAATTTTAGTATTAGTACTGTTTTATTTTGGCATAAAATAAGGTGATGTTACATATCTCCTGAAAATATTACTTTTTGAGCGGTCTCATGTTACTTTTCTCTATCTGCTACTGGCAGCACTGAGCACTGATGGTTATCTGTTCTGTCTCTAAGATTAAAATATCGTGAATTTATTTGTTCAAAAATGAAGAGAACATGTCTTCCTATTTATTTTGCATAAATTCGTAAATTAACTATAAACATGTAATCACGGTTCGAAAAATATGCGAGAGTACGGAAAATTTGGCCCATTAATAGGTGCCATCGATGAAGGAACATCAAATGTAAAATATTTGGTACGTATTATTAATGATGATTTTTAAAAACATACAATATCATTGCGTATTATTAAAATTGCAGAATTTTGCATCACCTGAGCTTGACTCTCAGTTACATTCAAATAACATACGAAGTGTATTAAATATTTACTGAATTTTTTAAAGATATTACAATACCAAAACTATTTTACCCAGAAATAATTCATTAGATAATAAGAAGAATAGGAAGAATAAGAATAAATGTTATAGAATATATACAGTGGTATGAGTGCTTTTAAAACTAACAGAATTAACTGAATTTAGTGAAGCTATCATCTCTGTAGTAGCAGGGTAATTAGCATAAGGTAAGAAAAATGAATCAAATTATCACACCAAATGAATGCCAGATTTCATTTTATTTACAGTTCCCAATCAAGTCCAAGTGCTCAGATAAACTCAGATAAATATTTGTTCAAATTATTTGAAGGAAAAAAATGTGATAATGTTCTACACTTTTGAATTATATGAGTATAACTATGTCTGAACATAATATTTGATTGAATTAATGTGTGTTGTTGATTTATTTGCTGTTCTTAATATTGTATAATGTGATTGAAGGTTTTTGCTGCAAATACTTCAGAAGTTCTTACATATCATCAAATATCCTTGAGGCGGTTTAGCTCGCAAGAAGGATGGGTTGAACAGGATGCTACAGAAATACTTAATGCAGTTCTGGAATGTATAGAGGTAAATAATCCCCTCACATTTAGGTGTATTTATAAAGTAGTGGTATAAAATGGTAGTGTACAATGTCCATATTAGATAAAAGTTCCTTATTAATCTTATATGTGGCTTGGAATGGTTAAGAGTGTAGTGCAAGTTCCAACTTGTATGGGTGACCTATGGTACCATTTTTAATTGAAACCTAAGCTTAAGCAATCAAGTTTAAGCATATGTTATGTTTGTTTTACTAAACTAGTAGCCTGCCCCAGCCTTGCGTGGGTATATAGGTAGGTATTTAATAAGTATTTAGAAAATTATAAAGTTACACACACATTGCAGCAGACTTTCCATGCTTAAAACACTTGATCAGCTTTCAAACAATAACAAAAATCTAAATTATATGTAGGAAGCCAACCACTCGAGTTCAACTTGTAAGGCATTGTGCACCTTGATAGCATTTATTTTTCAATTTTATATAGTATTTAACTGACTTCAAAAAAGAAGGAGGTTATATGTTCATCTGTATTTTTTATATAATAATTTTTCCCCTTTTTTTTTAGATCAATTCTCAAAATTCTTTTTTCAAATTCATGATAGCTTTTGAATTAAATGTCCTATTTGTATAATTTAAAAAGCAGTCTTTGTGTACTGAATCAGCCTTGATCGTGACTATATTTATTCCAATAAGGATTAATTAATATTAGGGTTCCAGTAACATCCTCTGATTAATGTTAGTATGCCTATAAAGTGTTTTAAAATAAAAAAGTGTATAGTGACCTAACTATAGTACTTTTTTTGTTTTTTATCACACTCAGACCCCCGCACTAGGATAACCTGGATCGCGGGAGGCATGGACACACACAATCACAGCACACACACCTCCAATACCCAGGACAAACATCTACACTACACAACTACACAAATGCTTGTCCTTGCCGGGATTCGAACCCAGGGTCCCGGAGACACAAAAGTCATTTCTATGACACTAACCACTGCGCCACTGCAACCGTCCAGTCGCCGTGACGCAGTCAGTTGGTATAGGGTGTTGTATATATTTTGTAGATATTAACATTTTATTTAGTATTGTAGAACACTTTTTGTTTTATCATTGATAGTTTTCACTGTGTATACTATGTAACACAGTGATTGATAATATGTTTTAGTGATAAATATATATATAGCCTATATATCGGCAGTCAGGGATAATGTAGCACTACAATGGTGAGAAAAATGTGGAATCAGTGCAGTAGTTTTTGAGTTTATTTGTTACAAACATACAAATCTTTCCTCTTAATAATATCATTGTCATGTGCAAATATCCAAATTGTAATAATTATTGCTCAAATCATAAGCTCTGTATATAGCTATATGTATAAGTGAAATTATTTTTGGAATTGATTTAAAACCAGAACTATGTTTCTGGGTGATTGCAGTCCACAATACAATGCATCATGCAGTTTTAAAAGAAATTTTTGATAGTCCAACAACTGATGACAGATGATGGTGAGGAGCAAGATTAGGCAAATATTTAAAACAACAGTGTTCAACTTGTCTATTAATTTTTATAAAGATTTTGTTTCTATATAGCCATTTCTAGTTGATAATTCATATATTTTTTTATATAACATTATGTGCCAAATCTTTATGACTATAGGGAATGGTTTCTAAATATAATCTTTTAGGATAGTAACACCACAAACTAAATTTTTGATTTAGTCCACAATAAATACACTGATGCTGTTAAAGTTTTCATATTCCCTACTTGCTTTCAGGTGACTGTCGATAACTTAAAGAAATTAGATATTAACCCTGAGGATGTAGTCGGGATTGGTGTGACAAACCAAAGAGAAACAACAATAGTATGGAACTCCATCACTGGACAACCACTTTATAGTGCCATTGGTTTGTAAGCTATTTATCAGTGAGTTGCGTTTGACTATCTATCTGTATTCATTTAATTGTATTAATTTTCAGTATGGCTAGATGTAAGGACTTCCAAAATAGTTGATGATTTAGTCAAGACGAAAGGAGCACAATGTATAAATGCTGTGTCACAAACTAGTGGGCTTCCACTTTCTACATACTTCTCGTCAGTTAAGCTTAAATGGCTATTACAAAATGTGACAGCTGTCAAAGAAGCTGTTGCACATGGAGAGTGCATGGCTGGCACAGTGGATTCTTGGCTGATATGGGTAAGACTAACCCTATGGTATAGTTTTTCTATAGACTGTCAATATACTATGTGTATGAAGCTCGTAAAGTGCAGTATGTTGAGCTGAGAAAACCAATGCAGGTACTTATTATAGTACAGAAATAAAATTATATGAGGCAAGACGAGGGACGAGAATAAAATACTTTCTAACTAAAACTATTTATCCATGGTTGCATTTGGACACTCCAAAGGTTTATCCGTTATTATTATTTAATCAATGTCAATTAAACAACGTTTATATCAAGATTTGAGTTTCAAATGGAAGAAGAATAAGTTGTTACCTACAAAAATTGTAGTTTATTCAATAGGCACTATAGCGTACATCAATTTTGATTGGCATCCAAAATCTGGTCAATGTGTAAAGATTAAGGCCTCGTTAAGCATAACTTGCTGTGGTATGTTGGTGTAATGGGTATGAAAAAATACTGGATGGAGTGAACATATATCTGCAGTGAGAGCAAAATATGGCGTTGCCGATGGCGTCGAGTCACGCAACTCTTTGCAGGACTTTATCATTTTAGAGATCATGTGATTATTTTGTTTGTTTCAGAATTTGACAGGAGGCAGTCGTGGCGGCATCCACGTGACAGACGTGACGAACGCTTCACGCACACAACTAATGTCCCTCCGAAGCTTGAAATGGGATAAAGGGCTCTTGAGGTTTTTTGACATACCCAAACAAATACTGCCTCAAATTAGGAGCTCAGCAGAAATATATGGATACATAGCTACAGGTTCACTTTTGGGAGTACCTATCGCTGGTGTAAGTTTAATTTAGCTGCATTCTCTTTAATAATTAAGTACAATAGCATAATCAACTAACGGACATAAATTTTGCTTAACATTTATACACTTCTTCCATCACTGCGTCGTTTTTTTTTATTATCCTTCTTAGTTACCGTTACGAACCAACGCCATCTGTTCCTGGTGGCACCATCGCGTAAAACTTCGCAGGAATGTACGAAAATCTACCCGTTCCGCGAATTTACCTACCTTAGCCTTTGTATAGGGTTGTTTCTTTTTTGTGCCCCCTCGACCAAGACATTTGCCAGCCAGTAATAATTTATTTATTACATAAGGTACAAAAAGAGTTCACATACTTCAACTTATACAAGAAAAATAATAAAACGATTACATGGTAACTTTACTAACTTAAACTTTGGACACAGCTTCAAATATTTGAAGAAAAAAATTCGGCTGCTAGTGGGACTTAGGGAGCTTAGTTGGACAAAGCGACAGGACGAGGGTTCAAGTCCCACTAGCAGCCGAATTTTTTCCTTCAAATATTTGAACTTAAGTTCTACCTAGCATGTTGTTAATGCGATACACAATAAAAACTATTAATTGTACACAGCGTTTATAAGATATAAAACATTCATAATTTTAACGTCAATCTAGCTATTTAATAAGTTTACGAAGACATTATAGTTACAAAAGCTTTGATGAAAAATGTCGAGTTCTGTGCAGTAGCCGTTATAAGACTGGCACATACGGTGGAGTGGATTATTAGCCGATACATTATTGGTGGTAGGTGGAATACTAAAAAGTTTAGGGTTGCGACGATTAACACGAGAGATGAGATTAATATTCATAAGTAATATTCATATTAGAGTAAGATTCATATCAGCTGATCTAGATTATCACTACTTTTTCAGCCGTGCGGCGAAAATACGTAAAGCTTTCGGACGACTGCTGCTTGATGGTAATATTTTTATACCCGTCTCTCAAACTCGCCATATATGAATTGATTATGGCACAATGCCCAAATCAAAGTCGATACATTCTATGTAGCCTATATTCAATGTCCAGAATTCGAAGGAATGACGATGAAGATTTTAACCTAAAAAAATGTGGGAGATAAACAGATTAACTGGCAGAATAACAAAATCTGTTGATGACGTTATCAATGAAAACAAAACCAACTCCTAAAATAGTGGCACACGAACATGCTTGTATACATGCGCGATACTTATCTTGTAGTTGCAAGCCACTAGAGGTAGTAAGCAATCATATGTATCAGGGCTTGAAAATTGTCAGTAAATTTAACTGGGGACCCTACGTGGAACCTACTTGTATGTAATAAACTGAGAGCGATACTGAGCTAAGTATCTTGAAACATAAACTACCATATAGTACATTGAGACTCCTGTATATGTCAATGGCAGACTCAACAATAAATTATGGTGTTTATGGCTATTGTCGAATTTACAAAACATACCTACAAAATATGCAGCTAAGACTACTAAAAACTATAGTTCCACTCAAAGTCAAATTTAGACATAAAGATAATTATGAAAAGTTATTTTAATACTGTAAAGTTATGGATGTTTTTGACAAGGTAATATTCGCTATCGGTCCGAAAATTTTGAAAACATAAGAAACTTAAAAGTTACGAGTAGGCTAAATAATTTGCGTACCTTGCCACACTTACCTTTGTTTTGTATACCAAACTATAGAAATGAGTATGGCAGGAGGGTCGGGACATGTTATTTACCTCAATGACTAAATAGTTTACCAAAAACACTAGTAGAAAAGATGTATGGAAAAAATCTAAGCAAGTTAAAAATCTTGTCAAGAAATATTATTTAATAGATAAGCATAAAAAAGAACGATTGGGGGATTTATGTCCCGACCCGTCTCAAAACAAGCGGATATAAGGTCCTAATTAGCATATTTATGATAACTTGCATGCTCCACAATCCTTAATTATAGGATTTTACATGTAAGTACGTACATAATTATGTACTTCAAAGAAATAAACAGATTAAAAAAAAAAAATTTAACCCGTTTTGTGTTATTGTTGCGTGAACGGATATGTCAAATAATGTATTTTTGCTTTATTTCAGTGTTTGGGAGATCAACAAGCAGCTCTTGTAGGACAGGGTTGTATGCAGTTTGGACAAGTGAAATGCACTTATGGGACTGGATCCTTCCTTTTATTAAATACGGGTAATATGCGCCAATTTCAAGAAATGTATGTTCTATGTTGACATAGTTTTTATTAATTATGATGGCTTTATAACTGTAACACTTGCTAAGCCATAAAACCAATTTCAAATTACAGAGGATTCAAGAGTTTGTAAGGAGTTTTTGTTGAAATTTATGGCCTGATACAGACTCATAAATTCTGCTTTTCAGGTGATTCCATAATTCATTCGCAAAACGGGCTATTAGCGACAGTAGCATATCAATTAGGACCCGACGTCCCACCAGTGTATGCATTAGAAGGATCAGTAGCTGTTGCAGGTAATTTATTTATATGATTTTCGACGGTATAAATTAAAACGAGGTATAAATTAAAACTATCAATCATATCAATATATCAATCAATTGCAGATCTATGGTAATACCATAGATCTGCAATGAATTTGAGTTTACAACATTATAGCTGCGGCAAACCGACGTTGTGGACACGGCTGAACACCGTTTTCAATTATTGTTTTAATAATGAGCACTATTATTATAATAATTGAATATGGGGTTCAGCCGTGTCCACGACGGCTTGCAACAGCTGAAATATTACTGGCACTATTGTTACCCATTAAGGTTTAAATACTTGTATCTAGATACTACCTGCGCCTCGCGGTTTCAGCCGTGTGGAGTTCGGTTTTTCAGCTATCTCAGTTATACCGCGGGAACTATAACTTTTCCGGGATAAAAAGTTGCCTTTGAGCTTCTCCGTAGATCCTATCCGCCTTTATATACTAACATTCATCAAAATTGGTTCATCTGTTTTGGCTTGAAAATGCAACAACAATTTTATTATGTATATGTTGTATCCCAGAGAAACCTTAAAATTTTGGGATATAAAGTAAGCCTATGCGTTAATCAAGGTTATTGATTTCATTCCGATTTAATTCAAATCTATCAAGCCGTTAAGGCATGAAGAGGTAACAAACACATAAACTTTCGCATGAGTGTGATGTTCACTGCTTTCATTGTTATAAAATTAATTTACTCTAATTACATACGTCTCTATCATCTTTAATAATAATGATATCGGTTGAATAGTAGTAGTATGTATCCACGTAACCATGTACCATGTCGCTTACACTGAATTGTTCAACGCACAAGACTCGGAAACTGGCCTTTTCCGTTTCGAGTCAATATTTATTATATGTAATTATTTTATTTAGGTGACACATTACAGTGGCTGCGTGAAGGGCTCGAGATTATAAATGACGTGCGAGAGTCGGAGGTGATCGCGGCTGAAGTGGCTGACGATGAGGAGGGTAGCATTTACTTCGTACCTGCCTTTAACGGGCTGTACTCGCCGCAATGGAGGAAGGATGCTAGAGGGTATGATAAATACATATTTTATCTAGCTTATCGTGGATTGCAATAGAGGTACTTGAACTTTGGCCAATCTTATCAGTATAAATTTCATCAGCCACAATAAACATTGTTGTGACTACACAAATACCTTTTTTACTAAAAATTAGTCGGTCAACTTACTTTTTTCATTGTAAGGCGTAGGGCTCAAACGAGATGTGAAATACGATCCTGCTTCAGCTTGACCAGCCTACATATCACAATACGTAGGCTGCCATCACTTTATTTCATATTTGAGCATGAAATAGAAGTGAAAAAAGGTGTGGTGTATGTATTTGTCATGCACAGATCCAGTGTACTTGGCCCTCAAGGCAGTCTCTGATTAGGGCGATGCCAATCTAGTCAAGTTCAACACCACTAAACCCAGGCGTCTCTCCTCTGCAAAACGGTTTAAAATTCAACTGTGTCCAACCTTTCGTGATGTGCCCGTTCCTATTACCGACACCCTAGAGATTCTTGGCGTCACATTGACGTCTAAATTGAACTTCGGAAGCCAACAAAAAAAAGTGAGACAGTACTTTACGCCGGGACAGTTTCGATATGTATGAAGCACAAGTCCGATCGTGCATGGAGTACTGTACTCATCTTTGGGATGGGTCAGTCAAGTACAAACTTGAAGCTATGGAGTCAATCGAAAGACGAGCGAAAAAGATCACAGGCAGCGACCATTTAGTAGAACATAGGCTTCAGAGCCTTGAACACCGACGTATAGTTGCCTGGCTATCGGTGTGCTATGGGATTTATTTCGGCGAATGTGCACTGGAATTACATAATTTAGCGACATTCAATTCTGCAACGCGCCATCGCCAATGGTAGACATACCACCTACACGTACTAAACGTTTTTCTTCAACTTTCTTAGTGTGTACTGCCAAGGAATGGAACTCGTTGCCTGAGTCTTCCGATAGTAACAATCCTTCTTCATTGACTACAAGTCTAGGCTTGCGTGCTCTATCTCAGACCGCGTCGACACTTATCATGAGGTGAGACAGTGGTCAAACGCAAGCTTGTAATATTTTAATAATTGGGCGTATTAGTAGAGGATGATGGTCCCCGCTTCTTCAATACATATAACAGTTACAAATACAATGCAGTAGCAATCGTTATAAGAATTGGACTTTGTCAATGACAAAGTTCATTTCTTGTAATCGTTTTTTATTGTTTATTATTATTGTATGATAAACGTTATCTCTCAATGCTCCGTCACATTGGTAAAAAACTAAGATTTTGATTTCCTTTGTACTTTTCAAGATGAAATCAGTGAAACCAATAGTAAATAATAGGTACCATGTATTCAATACACACACAGAGTTTCTAGAATAATAAGAGAAGAGAAGCATTGCCATGAATTTCTATATGGGAAATATTTGGTGTTATTACTCGTATTTATAGGTGTGGCATTTGATGAGTTGTCTATGATTTCATTTTCTTATCATGAACATTTTCTTTACGCAGTCCAGCCATACCTTCTAAGGACTTGCTCAACCTATATTATATATAATACTAGCAGTCCGCACCGGTTTCGCACGGGAAAAAAATTTCAAAATAAAAAATTCTATGGTAGCCTACTTTTTTTAAAATATAGTATCGCCTATGTCACCCGGGGATAATGTTGCTTCCCATCAATGAAAGATTTTTTTAAATCGGTGCAGTAGTTTCCGAGCCTATTCAATGCAAACAAACAAACAAATTTTCCTCTTTATAATATATGTATAGATATACAGTATGTAATCGCGCTGTTTTGATACTTACTCGTATAGACGCGGTTTTATTTTTATGTGCGTTTGCACTGCTTACACAAAAGTATTCAACAAAATATGTACAATTATACACTCAAATTATGCTAATGAATTCGATTACACCTTGTATAGCTATACTTTATAAACAAAATATTGCTTCTTCTAAACCGCTGCTGTATAGTCTTCCCTTTACACCTTATTTTTCACTCCTGATGTCTCTCGCCCACGATTTTTTTACCTCTGAGTTACTCGTAACACCTTTTATTGTCCCTATTTCACATATTCTACCTCTGAGGCACAGCTATTGTACGTATATCTCCTTTCATGCTCGCACTGTTTTATTTCTCATTTAGGTGCCTCGCTAGTCTTTCAATCTTACGATAAAGGTTTTGGCACATCGATTGAAATGTTATATGAGAGTAATTTGTATAGGATAATGTGCGGGTTAAGCAGTATGACTCGGCGAAAACACATAGTGCGCGGCGCTCTGGAGGCCGTGTGCCACCAGACACGCAGCGTGGCGGCCGCCATGGCGGCGGAGTGCGCGCCGCTCCGTCGCTTGTTGGCCGACGGGGGGATGGCGCAGAACGCGGTGCTGATGCAGCTGCAAGCGGATCTACTCGGCATTCCCGTGGTGAGTAGCGTACACGCGCTTGATGGCATAGAGCTACCTCAGCCGTCTTCTACGTAAATAAGTTGGACTTCTAACTCCACCTCATTTTTTTTGCTAAGTACAGGAGTTCAATACAGATGATGTTACAATGTAAAATATAGTTCTTAATTAATTATAATTAATTAATTAATTATAATTGGTTAATAATTTATTATTTCTTAATTTGTACATCCATAAAGGATGTACAAATTAAGAAATAATAAATTATTGCGTAATCCTACTAATATTATAAATGCGAAAGTTTGTGTGTATGTTTGTTACCTCTTCACGCTCAAACGGCTACACCGATTTCGTTGAAATTTGGCATGATATAGCTTATACCCTGGATTAACACATAGGCTTATTTTCATCGTCACCATCATCACCGTTTTTCATCACCAAGCGGGTACAACTAGTTGTAAAATATACTTAATGTTAATTGCCGCTTTATTTTAGATCATGTCGCTAACGCACCATCATTTTCACATCATAATATTTTAATACTGTTTGTAAATAAAATGTCATAATAATCTAATATTAGTTCTTATATGAAATTTGCGTTTTGTCAAACTGCCCACTTTGATCTCAATGTCAGCTTTTGGTTAGGAATTCAAAAGTCAAATTTATTTCAATTTTAGGCTTCTTTCCAATTTAGTGATTCATTTGTTTGCGCGCAATTTTATTTTTCTTTGATATCGTTCTATTTACAATATGGAAACCTATAAATATCGGGTTATTTACGAATACAAGTTCCCCTGTGACACCGGCGCCACAGTGACAGCTCGAAGGATTGATTATGTGTAGAGCTGTGGGAAGCTACCGTAAGAAATAAAACACGGCACGTTTTCCTTCTGCAAATTTTGACCTACATATTTGTATGGTGTACGGCCTTAAGAAATTAAAAGTGATTCTGGAAGATATCTTCATGTTACGTCTTATACGTAGTCATTATTATTAAATTCATTCATTCACTTAATTTTAATTTTCCAGATACGGCCGCTGATGATGGAAAGTACCGCACTAGGGGCCGCTATAGTGGCGGGGCGAGCGCTGCGCGTGTGGCCCACTTCCACGCCCAATCCGCCCGCTGATACCTTCTTGCCTTCTATTTCCAGCGAAGGTAGCATCCATATTTCATTTTGTTGTGTGTCATTATTTATACACAACAAAATCATTTTGATACACGATACTCAAGTATGTTCAATTTACTAATGTTACTGTTGAAACTGTAGCTTACCATTGCACCAATATTGATTTTAGTCCAACGTCCACGATCTGTATTCTCACTCCTTAGGGCCCCAAGAGACAGGCTCGCGCCTAGTTTGGGGCTCGCTGTTAATCAAAACTATGGTTATGTAAATATGTTATATTTCAGTTACTCATTTTGCTAATAAATATTCTTATCTTAAATAATTTATATGTTTAAGAACAATACCTAGATTTTTTTAACTAATCTACCGCCTATTATCTTTACTTAACTTATGCGAACGTTTCATAAGCGAGATTCGGCGATTGGTACGCATTTCAATCACCACATTCAGATTACTGCCTACCTAGAATGATTTTGTTTGTTAATTATTTTTTATCTTTATTTGACAGAAAGGGAAATGCGTCGCGTTCGATGGGAAGAAGCCCTTAATAAGTGCATGGGTTGGGTCACCGACATCGACGAAGAGAAACGCAAAGTTATGCCTGGTAAGATCAATATGATTCGTAATTTGACAAACACCTCCAGTGCTTTTATTCGCTCGTATTGCCGATGTTTAATCAGTGACATCGATATATACAAAGTTGTGGGGCGCGATTTTTACTCCAAATGCATTGGAAAATAACCATGAGTATCTGCCGTGTATGTTAACATGTTTGCATGCTCCTTCTTATAAATGACACGTCATTAGGTTTCCATGAAAAACGTCGCGTCAAATTAAGTAGAACGATAAAACATAAAATAGCAATTATCCCTTAATAATCTACAGCTATTTCGGCAGTATTAAATTATATGCATTCCTGGATCCAATACTTCATAGAAGATACCAATTTATTTCTATGACATATTCCCTACCTTTACAACCTCTCTCTTGTCTCTAATCTAGCTAGGCTCTGCCCGAACTGAGAGAACTGCTCTGACCTTTCCACCTTAAACCTTTTTAGTCTTATTTCTTCTGTGGCACTACAATGAAAAGTACATGCTCCACAATTTCCTCCACCTGCATACAACCCCTGCATAACGGGCTGTCTGTGGACCCAGTATTGTGCAGGTGATAGTTGAGGTTACAGTGACCAGAGATGTAGGTCTTGTCTCGTCAACCTTAGCAAGTTGTTTGTAATTTTCCATGTCATTGTTTGTGGTAGAATATAAAGACAATACATTTTCCTTGTTTCAGAGGAGATTAACCGCACAACTGCAGTACTGCCATCGGGTTTGTTTTTCCTGGGTACTGCTCTGCTTGTGATTTTAGCAGATAAATTAAAAGCGTTGTAGAGTTGTTAACTCCACTATTAGTCATTAATATTTAGTCGCTAATTAGAACAATGTACCTCCAAAGCTAGATCATTTAAAAATAAAAGTATTAATTAATTTCTAGAGAAAGTTGTTGATTGTTGTAGTAGAAATAAATCATTTAATTTATTTTTGGTCTAGTTTTCATTTCACATCCACATGTTATTTAGTAGCAATGAAAAATAAGTAATATCAAGTTAGCTGGTGTATAAAATTTATTTAAAGGGCTTAAAATAAATACACAATACTAAATGAGACAACTTATTAAGTCTTTCGGTTACTTGGGAAACATAATTTTAATAGTATAAATTATCCTTTGATAACTGCTATAGGCCGTAATTTAACAGTTTTCTTACTAATGCCGGCTGCATGGCATGTATTGACGACATCAGTCACGTTTTTGTAAGATTCTGGTGACTCCTCCATAACCAGCTTAGGAGATGCAACTCTGATGGAAATGCCCATAGTCTCCAACTTATTCAACACCTCTTGGTAGTCAATGTTTCGCCTAGATTTGGCACGAGACAGCGCCCTTCCCTGTAAAATTAAATAAAAACTTATTAAAGCCAAGAAGCGCTCGAAGCAGCCTGTCTATTTGATCTTAATGACAAACCAGATGCAGCAACACGCGCAACATCACAAATTACACAAATCCTCATCGACTGAGCACTAGATAAGTTGATAAGGATTTACATGGTTTTAAACATCATTGTTGATGCTTTAGATGTGGCATGTGCAAAGTCAATCATGGTTCATTCTCAGTAAATTTAATTGCTAATAGTGTGCTAAACAATGGATTACCTTATCAGCATTGGACAATATGGTTGACTATGACCAATACTGCTCTTTATAAAAGGAAATCCCAGTGGAACAACATTTTCCGATTTAAGTATAATATTAAAGGGCAATCTATTAGGAACTTTGAATTTTTAAGCAATAAATATTGAGACAAATCTGCAAAAGTGGAACAGTACACTACCGGACAGTACAGGATTATACACCGGAACAACTGCCGAACTTGTATCAAGCACAGGTTCAATCGTGTATGGAGTACTGTTCTCATTTTTGGGACAGCTCGGCCAATTACCATCTTGAGTCTATAGAGAGGCGAGCTAAAAGGCTCATCAATGACTCTAGTCGAGAGGAGACTTCAAAGCCTGCAGCACCGACATATAGTCGCTAGTTTATCGCATACATTTCGGGGAGTGGGCTCTGGAGTTATATAATATGATTTACAATATAACATAATTGGACTCCATCTAAGGACGACCAGAAGGACGGCAATGCGACATCCATGCATGGTAGACGTTCCAACTTGTCACATTGCCTAAATCTGTATTTCCGCAAAAATACAACCTGAATATCTTCAAGTCACGTGTGAATAGGTATATTCTAGGCAGGAGTGCTCCATCATAGACCACATCATCAATCGAATTCTTTAATCGAAAGTTGGTTTGATGATTGTCAACATTGAATCAACTTTCGATTAAAGAATAGGAATCAATAACTTGGTAAAACTAGTCGGTACTCGTTTCGTGACTACAAAATTTTCCAAACCTGTAGCGCCATATAGATATAGCCTGGAATTATGAGGTATTTCCGGCGTACGATTTTCTTTAGGAGATTGTTTGTCTTCTTGTAATATATTGGTCCATGACGTCAGGTGGGATAGTGGTCAAACGCCCAATTAAATGCAATTCCCAATATAAAAAAACAACAGTAAGCAGAAGAATAATTCTGCACCAACGCAAGCAGTAGAATTTCTTAAGCATTGCCAAATGTGAGGAAAAGTAGCAACTTGTCTGGTATAAAATTTACGATTGCAGCAATCACAAACTGTAGCGATCACTAGAAATTATTTGATAAGTACAGTTTCTCCAAATTGTGACACTATAAATACAGCTAGCTGTGAATTTCCTGTTACGACAACTGGTAGCTTAGTTGCTATACCCCTCAACTGTCAAATAATTGCTACAAGTAATAGCCCAAATTATCAGTCTTAGTTAATTATAAACATTTATTGCAAACTTATTGGTATCTATGAAATATATTGTACCTTATTGATAAATAGGTCAACTTACTGCTCCATGGCAAGTAGATCCAAAGGTCTCAGTCATACCCTGGTGCGTCCCAGTAAGGACATAACTGCATGTACCCATAGTTCCTCCGATTAGCACAGGCTGCCCAGTCAACTGATAATCCACTGGAATCAATGGATGATGTGGGGGAAATGCTCGAGTAGATCCCTGTAACAAAATTTAATACTAAAATATTAGACTAATTACCAGGGATTTAAGTGGATATATAATGGATTTCTTACAAATATATTGTCTGTGGTGGTCTAAAGTATGAAGTTTTTTTCCAATGCCTTTATTAAAATAAAATACTAATAACTAATTATAACACTGGAGCTACAACATTTGAGCAATCCACTAGCTATTGACAGCATGGCCAGAATGCTAGCAGCATTGCCACATTTAATTGCAATGCTGATCTGTTGAGCCAAATATGTGCCAGCATTTTGGTCACACGTCACATTGGTCAAACACTGATGTTTTGGGAAATTCGATGAACACTGGGTCTCCACAGGCCCAATGTCTCGACCCCGAATGGTTCAAATATGTAACAACTACCTAGGTTAGCATGTTTTCGACGTTTCAATTGCTCCGCTGAATAAGCCGCGGCGCCGGCCTTGACATGTGTGTCAAGATGTAACCGTGCCAAAGTTTCAACACATGTAGGGTCCCACACTCAAGGCCGCCCTAACTTCCAGGAAATAAGTGTCACACCAAAAAGTTATGTTAAGTAAGTTATAAGTTAAATAATATGATTTAATAATACCATAAATTCAAAGTAACTTCAAACTATAAAGTATTGTGGATTTCTAAGCAGATTCTATCAGACCATAAAGGAAATATTTATACAAATTTGTAATAATGTATAACATTTCTTTTTATGTTCTGAATTAGATATAACAATAAAATATTAACATTTTTTTAAATACCTTTCTGTGAACAAGTAAGGTCTTCTGTTTTCCATCAACAAGGTGTTCTTCAATTTTAGCAATGTTGTGAGATACATCATAGATAACATGCATATCAAGATCATCTGGTGCCATCTTAAACTGCTTTGCAAAAGCCTGGCGTGTTAAGAAAGTCATTGAACTTCGGTTGACCCATGCAAAGTTGGCTGCTGCTGCCATAGCTTTCAAGTAATCTTGTCCCTCAACAGAGTGAATTCTTGCACATGCCAATTGCCGATCATTTGTTTCTATGGCATCCCTTTTCATTGCTTTCTCCATCTGCACCAGAGCATCAGTTGCCACCTGATGGCCAAATCCTCGGCTTCCTGAATGTATCATAACACATACTTGACCAGTCCTCTCTATCCCCATTTTTCCTGCAGCATATTTGTCATAGATTTCATCTACAACTTGAATTTCTGCATAGTGATTTCCAGCTCCCAGGGTACCAAGTTGGGGCAAACCTCTTTTCTTGGCCCTGAGGCTAACCTTGGAAGGATCAGCATTCAGCATTCGCCCATACTCCTCACAGTGCTCTTTGTCTTCTGCCCAAACATAGCCTTCTCTTAGTGACCAATCCATACCCATCTCCAAAGCTTCCTCTAGATCTCTAGCATTCATTGGAATTATCCCTTTTGAGCCCACTCCTACAGGTATGTGGTCAAAGAGACTCTGTGCCAGTTGTTCCTATAATCATAGCCATATTGTGCATAATTAGATAATTATTATTACAAAGCTTAACATTCATTACTTGAAAATAATTTAGAATGACAATTTTTAATTGATATCAACAATCTAAGTTTACCTTAATTGGCTGGACATCCTTCTCATGAAGGTTGGTTCTCAAGAGTCTGACTCCACAATTGATGTCAAAGCCTACCCCACCAGGGGACACAATAGACTTAGGATCAGACATGTCAAATGCAGCCATATTTCCTGTAACCAAGAATAAATTTAATTCAATTTTTAAGGCAAATCCGATTGAAACTGGTTAAAAAGTAATAATTTTCCTTATGCAAGTCCTACTCAGTTGACTGAAAATTACGTTTTTTAAGTTTCCATTTGATTTGATCTGCATGATCATGCCAAGTAAGATGACATCTTACTTCTAGATTCATATCACTATCATAGTGAAATGCTCATTTCAACAAAGTATGGTATTGTAATCAAGAGTGATGCAATGTTCTAATGCAATTAGCAATATCGATATTTAAAAAAACAAACTACAGTAGAGCGATTTAACCAAAGGTTGAATGTAGTTCAATTTAGTTGTAGGTATTAAATCAGCTAGGCAGAATGAGGCGAAATTAAATTGTATGCTTACCTATAGCAAACCCATATCCAGAATGGACGTCTGGTAGCCCAACGGAACGACCTACGATACCCGGCAGCGCCGCAACGTTGGCGATTTGCTTTACGCCGGGCAGGAATCCTCCAGTCATACCAGGTCTACAAGAGTTTCTCAGCTCATCCAGCATAAGTTTTTCAAGGGCACTATTCACGTAAAACACACCCTCAACATTCATGTTCGGTTGAAAGCCCTTCTTGATCTTCCAACAATAAGGATTGAGTTTCTCCAGGTATTTCAACTCTTCATTGTATTGCCTTACAACCATGATGATCTAGTTATTTTTATTTAGATAGTAATATGATAATTCCAGTTATTAAAGTTAGAGCTTGAGTTGGGGTTAAATTGTAAAGTTGTAAATAAATTATTGACATACGCGATGCGTCTGTCAATAAGTTGAGTATAAAAATTATAAAGTAATCTAGATCCACATGTAATGAGTTGCCAGTGGCAGATAGTGAAAAGTAACATGAGACCGCTCACAAAGTAACATTTTCACGAGATAAGTAACATCATATTTTTTTATGCAAATAAAAAAACGGCACTTATACTAGAATTCATAAATGTTTTCTTAAAGGCCACTTAACTGAGCTTCCTTTGAGATCACTAATAAACAACTTGAGGGGTGTGTCTCCAATTGCCCAAAAAAGGCAGTCGAGCCGACCTTGCCAACTACAGGCCAATATCGGTCACGTCCATTCTCTGTAAGAGCATGGAGCGTGTCCTCAACAAGAAGCTTCTGGCATACCTGGAGACAAATGACATTCTGAGTGACCGGCAATATGGCTTCCGCCGAAACCGGTCCACCGGAGATCTCCTAGCGTATGCCACGTACATCTGGAGTGAGGCCATTGAGAGACACGGAGAAGCGTTGGCCGTTTCTCTAGATATCTCAAAGGTCTTTGACAGGGTCTGGCACGATAGCCTTATAAGCAAGCTTCCATCATATGGCTTGCCCACTACACTATGTGAATGGATAACAGACTTTCTGAGGGACAGATCATTACGAGTGGTTATTGATGGCCGCTCGTCAGATCAATTGGATATAAATGCCGGTGTTCCTCAGGGGTCTGTGCTCTCTGCAACGCTGTTTCTACTGCACATAAATGAGCTGCTCAAGCCCGGTACCTTTGGGTATGCAGATGACAGTACAGTGGTAGAGAGCTATACGTCCAATGCACGCAGTAGCGGCACTCAAATACAACTATTGAGAGAGAACATGGTGGAACGTCTGAACTTGACCCTAAAGGCAGTCTCCGACTGGGGTGATGCCAACCTGGTAAAGTTCAATGCCAATAAAACTCAGGCGTGTCTCTTTTCCGCAAAAAAGAGTCAATTTCATCTGACTCCTACTTTCCGAGATGTATCCGTGCCAATAACCGACCATCTTTATATACTGGGCATGTCAATGAGCTCAACTCTGAATTTTGGCTCCTACATCGAGTCAAAAGCTCAGTTGGCAGCCAAGAAGCTAGGAATACTCGCAAAGGTGAAGCGGTACTTCACACCGGAACAACTGCTCAACTTATACCAAGCACAAGTCCGATCCTGTATGGAGTACTGTTCTCACTTGTGGGACGGCTCGGCTAAATATCAGCTTGAGGCTCTTGAGTCCATAGAGAGGCGTGCTAAAAGGCTCATTAACAAGGATTCTTTAGTCGAGACACGACTTCAAAGCCTGCAGCACCGACGTAGAGTCGCTAGCTTATCGTTTTTTTACCGGATACATTTCGGGGAGTGTGCTCTGGAGTTACATAACTTAGTACCTCCTTCCCCATTCCATCAAAAAACGACCAGACGGACTGCAATGCGAAATCCATACATGGTAGACGTTCCACCCTGTCGCACCAAGCGTTTTGCTTCCACATTCATAGTGCGTACAGCTACCGAGTGGAACTCATTGCCTAAGTCTGTGTTTCCACATGAATACAATCTGGGCATCTTCAAGTCACGAGCGAACAGGTATCTTCTAGGCCGGCGTGAATCATCGTAGACCGCATCATCACTTAACATCAGGTGAGATAGTGGTCAAACGCCTGCCTATTGTGAATAAAAAAAAAAAAAAAAAAAAAATTTTCATCTTAAATTTCGTTCGGGGGTCAAGTTTTGTCTTATCCCCGTATTGTAAGATAAAACTCCATCCTCGAAATGACCTCTAATTGAGAAAATCAAATAAAAATTTAAGTGACAGATTTTCACGCAAATTTGTATACAATCAAGTTGATTAACGAAAACACTTTTGAATACATTTCATTTCACGATGTTTTTGACGTGATAACGTTTTATAAATTGATGAATACCAGCAACACTCATGAAAAATAGTAACGTTCCGCGTAACGTTCCACCTGAGTTTTGTATTACATAAAATAATCAAAGTCAAAGTCATAAATGATTATGACGTTATCACGTAAATCTATCGTCCGTAAACCGACTTTACAGACAACCAATTTTTTTTTATTGGCTTAAATTCACGATCTTTGTTTCGCAAAAGTAACATTCTAAGTCGTGTAACATGGAGATAATATAAAAAGGTTAAAAGTAACGTAAAATGATTTTAAAGTAACATTCTGGCAACGCTATTGTAATCACCCCGTTTTAGACTTTTAGTTTAGCGCTTGTCATCCCAGCAGCGGCCGTCGCGCCCGCGCCGGCCGGCCTTTTAGAGTGCATTGCATTTGCAACAATTTTGATCAAATTGATTATATTTGTACACACATTTCGTTGCAGAGTTAGTAGGCACTATTGACTAGTGTGAGCCTGATGAATGAACTGTTACACGATTGCTTGAAACGATTGTATCAAGCAAGCGATTTATGTAAACGAAGCGTAAGACATACGCAGTATAAAACTAACATAATAAAAATTTCGTTATACTTCGAATGGAACAGTAATTATCAAAATAATCGTTCTGAACGTTCTCATTACAATTGGCGTGCGACTGGACCACACCTAGTTAGGAAGTGCTACCAATACTAGCCCCTATGAAAATGAAACTTCAACAAATTTGAACAGTCCTGTTAGAAAACTTAGTTATAATAATATGGCTCCCGCGACACAGGGAATCCTAGTGCGGGGGCTTGAGTGCAATAAATGATTAAATATATTATTCAAAAAAATTTGGTACGTTCTAAGATTTTAATATTTCTCCTGGCTAAAATTTCTTAAGCTGTACTGAAATACGACTAAATACGTAATAAATAATAGTATTATTTCTGCTGAATCATAAAAGTTTTAATACGAATCATACACGCTGCACAACTGATGAGCTGAGGTAAGAGAAAAATAGGTACACCTCATATATGCGGTCCACGCTCCACCAGAGCCCGATCACCTATTGTTTATACTTAACTAGTTTCTCCCGCGTGGTGATGATGGTGAAAAGTAGCCCACACTCACAAATAACGTGGCTTTCTATTGGCAAAATATTTTTCAAAGCTAGTTCAGTAGATCCAGTGATTTTCCCACTAGTCCCTACAACCTCACAAACTTTAGCTTTTTTCAATGTTATCATTGTTTAGAAGCCTTTGGTAAAAAGTAATTCTTAATTCCATTTTTTCCTTTATCTTTATGGCCTAAGATCCCGCTATAAAACGATGTCAGTAAATATCAACTTCATCTGTTAATGATGCAAAACCTGTTTTATATTTTTAATTTTTTGAAAATAGCTTATAAGGTTTTACTTTTCTTTAAAAATAATGCCGTGTAATCGCAACCTGCAAACGCATGGAAGGCGGGAAGTCTGGCATAATTTGAATCCTAACTTCAACGCTAAAACGGTGCAATTAATGCAATCTACAAGTTATATAATATTTCACTTTTTAAAACTCGACAATCGGAATTCAGAACTGATTTTTCGCAGACAACCTTATACCACCGTGTTCGTAATGAAATAATCTTTATTTTGATTTTTGAACTATAATTCATTAACCAGACCGGTGCAAGTTACTAGTACTGATTCACCTGTTTAAACCTGCCTATCCAAGAGTTGTGACGGGAAAAAACTAGTCAACTTTGCATATTCTATGGGCTTCATACTTTCGATTGGTATGGAATTTGTCTATTAACTAAACCCACAAACTATTAAGATGGTAGCGTCTAAACCACTGTTGTTTAAAAAATATATTTAATTGTTCTTGAATCATATTCTGGACTGAAATTTTTTAGACAACCCACTTGAAATATTTATTTTATTAACATATTTAATTGAATCCACCCATTAACCAGCTCGGTGAAGGTCGTTTTATGGTGGGATCCCATACTATTATCGTCGCTTTTGTTGTGATCTTTATTATGAAGCTTTCTTTTTTTTGGCATTTTGGCTGCTGGCAGCATAGAATTATAATTTATACCTTTTACGGGACGGGCACAGGGCTGCCATATCGAATCTTAAAAACACGCAGGATGTATTCGAAAAATACGTAGAATTGTAATAGTTGTATGTGTAGAGTACGTCGTAGATCTACGTACTTTTTGAGTGATTTCGTCGTTAAAATATTTTTCAGTATCCTGCTCAATTTACTTGACTTCAAAAAGAATATTTTTTTTAGGACTTTCACAGATATGAATCTAATATTGAAAGTTAGAAGTACAAAACATTAAATTCCTGTAATACAATTTCTAAACTTAAGAATCTTTATAGGTAACACAAATATAACTTTTTACTACCTTCCACTTTTACTTCAACTTGGGGCAACTATCATATGCAGAGTACATTCTTCAACTTCGTTACATAACTTCAAAAATAAAAGCGCTATTGAAGTCAACTATCTTGAGCAGGAAGCTCAAAATATTACGATGAATCCTACTTATATTACAAAGGCAAGTGTTTGTGTCTATGTTTGTTATTTCTTCACTCTCAAACGGCTTTACCAATTTCGATAAAATTTGGTACGTAGATACTTCACGCGGAATAACACAGCTACTTTTCATCATCATCGTTATCATCAATCATCAACACGCGGGTAAAACCGCGGGGTGCAGCTAGTTTAACAATGAATTTAAAATATAGCTACTCGTTCAGTCGAAATAAAATATGTTCGAAATATTTTAGGTTACATTTCTTTTGTCTACTTTTTCATGATTGTTTTGGCTCCACATTTCATTATGTGCGTTCAGTTTAACACTTCTTCAAGTTTAGTTGGATCAAATTGCGCACATAAGCTATAGCTTAGACTAAAAGTAGCCCGCTGCTGTACCCACAATTCAAATGCGAAGTAGTATTTTTACCGTAACTAGATTATTTTCATCGCTATATGGAGATTGCGAAGAGCAATAAAGAAGTACAGAATTGCTATTTAGGCCCTATTGTTCCACTTTTCTACCTGAACCGCTTTGACAGTCATTCAATAGTTAATAATCTAACATAATTCCACATGAACTTATTTTCTAAAATCAGTGTTCCTATATTATAAGAAAACTCATTTTAGAAATTTATGTACGCAAATATTCTCGGTCAATATTCCTTTTTGTGATAAAGTTACGACATGACGAGACGTTTCATGTAATACATTCACATTTCACAAGAGTCATAGCTGCGATCATTACATTTACCCATGGTGGTAAATGTAATGATCGCAGTATATGGCAAATATGATATATATATATAATACTAATTCTCTCTAATTTGTCTTGAAGTGAAAGAAAGGATAAATCTTTTTTATGCGAATTTAGCCTTATAATGTTATTTTGCAAATTTGATGAAAAATACGTAAATTCTGGAAATGAAGGTTTGTAGGAATGGCCTAAAATATGTAGATCTACGTAAAAAGACGTAGAGGTGGCAACGTTGGGCTGGCTAAACTAAAAGCACTTTGTCTCAGTTTAAAGTTACCTACTTATCTATGGCACTTTGCTTGCACTGTTTTTCTTGATTTCGTAATCACATTCGGTTTCGTTAGATCTAATTCTTTTTTCGACCTGAAAGGGATTAGGTTAAGACAATGGCCGCATTAATTAAGCTTCGTCATCTGCCAGTATTGCAAAGATGTCTTTGGAACCACATCAATAATGTGAACATTGCGAACCGTAAAATTGCTACTTCTAAAAAGAATAGCGATTCTGCCTGTACCACAGCAGCAGCGTCAACCGAGGATAAGAATTGGGTGAGCTACGGCTTTGACTACAACAGCAAAGAAGAAGATACAAACGTACATCACGCGTCATTCTTCTTTTCGATAACCCTTTGTATAGTATTTGGCGGATTTGCTTGGGCATACGCACCTGATGTATATATGAGAGATTGGTCTCAGCGTGAAGCATTCTTAGAACTACGACGCCGGGAAAAAGCTTCTGCGCCGTTAATAGATCCCAATTATGTTCCTCCCAGGTCTGTCAAACTACCAACTGAATTAGAATTGAGTGATGTTGAAATTATTATCTAAAATGTTTCTTTTATTTCACTTTTTAACTAAAAATAAACCATGTAGTAAATGTTAATTATTTATAAAGAAATACTAGATAAGATGTTTTTATTTATTATCTCGATTAATAAACATCAGTGTTGTCCTAACCCCATAAATTTAACCTTTGTGATTAATATGGAACTCTATATAATATCTTAAACTACTCCTCAATGTGACTTTCATAGAATAATTATTGTTAGCTCATAATTTTATCACAGTATAAAATGTGTTTGTGTTGAGACTAAGCAAGTTGGTATAAATAAATCCTTATTGATGTCACTTTAATCACATTATTGATTCAATTGAATATCTTGCATGTAAATCTTGATACCCCCAATAGATCACCTGTGGTAGTTGTAGATGTAGTATGTAAATGTGGAAACAGCCCATCATCCTTTTTTTAGGAGGTATTAAAAAAGGGTACACATAATCAATTAACATCTATGTTGATAGTTGTAAGCTTTTGGAGCTTTTTTTAGCTGCACCATAAACTCCCTATTGTCACTTGAAACCCAGGAAAAACCTCAGTTTATAAAAAGTAATTTGCCATATTATCTAAACTCAAGTGTAGGTACTAAATAAAAAGTGTTATGAAAAGCAAACTCTGTGTGACAATGGCTAGCTATTAACATTACCACTTGTAGTGGGAAGTGGTAACGGGTGGTGGTGGGTGGTGGTGGTGGTGGGAACACATACAAACAAATACAAAAATCAACTAAAACTACCAACAAACGATAATTTTCCTTATTCTTAACACGTTTAATTTTAAATTTCAACAGTGGTCTACTCTCCCTTCATCTAACGAATTCGATGATGTCACGATGTGACGATCTGACATTTTTTCCCCATACAAAAGTGCACAACGCCGCTAAAGAAGTTTTCATTTTAAAATAATCTTTGATATAATATTATATGGTCTATCGTTTGATCACATCACCTGAATGTGGTTAAAGATGGAATTGTAGTAGATCTGGAATGGCTCTCATGACACTATGTGATAGGCGACAAGTTTTTAAACTTCAGTTTCCAGATGGGCGCTGGATAGTATTCTAACACCATGCTATCCATTTATTACAATCATAATGACATTGAGTTTACTAGGAGCCAGCGACCGTCGCGTCGACTCATTACCCCGAAACTACCAGCGAGCGCTTCAAAGGTTAGACTGTAACTGCTCTCCAAACGGTTTATTGTTGAACTACCTTTGAGGATCACGTTCTTCATCATGCTGGCATTTGTTGAGTGCAGGGCTATTGTAACGTAAGTATAATCCGGTGGAGTAGGCATTCTACAATTTTCATCCAGTAATGTAGGAGTTATAGGAAAATCTTTAGAAAATAAGGTGAAAGCCATGTTTTAGGGACTATCTGTTGAAAGTTGATTCAGGCGTTACTTTACGAAAATCTATCATCATCTCAGCCATAGGACGTCCACTGCTGGGCATAGGCCTCCCCCATTGATTTCCACAAGGACCTGTTGGAAGCGGCCCGCATCCAGCCCTTGCCTGCGATCTTAGTCAGGTCGTCTGTCCACCTGGTCGGTGGCCGTCCTACGCTGCGCTTGCCAGTACGTGGTCTCCATTCGATAACTTTTCGAACCCAAAGGCCATCAGTTCTTCAAGCTATGTGCCCTGCCCACTGCCACTTCAACTTGCTAATCCGCTGGACTATATCGATGACTTTAGTTCTGCTACGGATCTCCTCATTTCTGATTCGATCACGTTGAGAAACCCCGAGCATAGCCCTCTCCATAGCTCGTTGTGCGTGGGCATTCGACATAATTTTCGTCTTGTCCATGTTCATTTTAAGGCCCACCCTTAGGGAAACTCTGTTGAGGCCTTTGAGCATCGTGCTCAGGTCTTCCATCGAAAATCTTCTCTATTTTATTTTATTTTATTTTATTTTCATCGGAAAACAAACAGTGTAGAATATCTAATGTGATAAAATATAAGATTCTATGCACCATTAAATTGTTTTCGCATAAAAAACCTATAGTAATCTTGTTTGCTTGACAACGTATCACGAGTCTAATATGTACAAAAAACAGATATTGTACAGCATAATATCAAATATAGGAAACAAGACAGTTAGGGAACAGCACCAAACCAGTTTTGGGTCAATCTATTTCTAACTGCATTTGGAGAAGAATTGAACAGATCAAACTCCGCAAAGTTGTCCAGTCTGTTTACTATATATGCAGATCTTATAAAAAAAGAGTTTTGTCTATAGTTGCTACAGCTCTGCGGGATATGCACATATGAGGGATGTCGTACGGGTCTAGACGGTGCGTTTATACCAATTTGAGATAGAAGATATGGGCTATCAATTTGAGATTGCACTATTTTAAGCAACATGATTACGTCAGCTATTTTGCGTCTCTCAGAGAGGGGCAGCATGTGATGTCTTCTACATCTAGATTGGTAATCAGCGTCGATCGTTTTACATTTGAATTGTAAATATCTCATGAATCTACGTTGAATTGATTCAAGCCTGTTAATATGAATATCATATTGTGGGTTCCAAATTTGTGAACAATACTCGAGGATGCTACGCACATATGAACAATACAGGATCTTCAATATCTTAACACTCTTAAATTGAGAGCTAGACCTAAGGATGAATCCCATTGACTTGCTGGCCCTATTGGCTATACTATTTGTGTTTACCTCATAGGTCAACTTAGAATCATGAATTACGCCCAGATCGCGTATTTCATTGACTGTATCGAGTTTTTGTGCTTTTAATATGTAACTGAAAACAGTTGGTTTAGACTTTCGAGTAAAAGTTATTGCATGGCATTTCGAAACATTGATATCAAGTTTGTTAAATTGACAATAATTCTCAAAGGTACATAAATCGTGTTGCAGAAGGTAACAGTCGTTCAAACTATCAATTTTTTTGAAAATTTTCATATCGTCTGCGTATAGAAGAAATTTTGAATAAGAGAAACAAGAGTGTATATCATTAATAAAAATGTTAAACAATAGCGGGCCCAACATTGATCCTTGAGGTACTCCAGAAGGTATAGAATTCCATGCGGATGAATACCCATGAACTACTACGGCTTGGGTTCTGTTTTCAATGTATGACGTAAACCACCTTGTTACTATCATAATGATATTATAGGTATACACAATATTTAGTGCTATGTCTTTCACCGAGTCAACATCTACATACGTCGTGCAAAGGCGAAACACGTGTCAAAGAGGTAACGGATGACTAAGGTTGCATGTGTAGGTATATCGTACTGTATACCTACTTCACGCATTCAATTTATCCGGAATTATTAAACTCGCAGAATTAACACTAAATATTGTGTAAGTACATATTCAATATCATTTAGAACCATCTCTTTTTTATGAACTTTGATGAACAACTTTTAATCATTGATAACATCTCAACACCGCAAACTCTGACGCGTAGTGTTTTTGTAAGTGTGTGAGATGTTAAATCCACGTTGGTTTTATTAATGAATGTGATTCGATTTGCTTGGTACTTCAGTGCGTGACATACTTGACATGCCATATTGGCATGATGGTGATATTTAGGTAATAGTCCTCAAATTATAGGAAAACAAACTGTCGTTAATACTGCTATATACAAATTAATGTCACTTTAATATAGTAATTTTGTGTTACATTTACCTAGTTATCTTTAATATGGACTAATTTGCCTCCGGTCACCGCGGCATAGATACTATCAGAGTCTGCAACTAGAGCATTGATGCAAGCTCCCAAATTGATTTCTCCAGCAGGCTGGAGTTGGTCATCGGTTATTCTCCACCTTCTTACATGGCCGTCCCACCCGCCAGACCAAACAAAATCGCCGCTTACTGCCAAGCTTGTTATTATCATGCCGCTAGCCTAGAGAAATATAAATTTATAATTAGGGTTTTCATTATTTTCAAAAATCTTAAGTTTTTCGTTTAATTCGTAAATGTCGTTTGAGCGTCATTTTACCACGGTTTCGCATTCTTTCGGGTGCCTAATAGGTACTATGGGCGTGCCATACTCCAGGCACCGATGGAATCTTCCGCTCTCGTCTCTAGGACCCGTGACGGGGCTAGATGAGATACGCATTCAAACATCCCATCATTACCGGCCCGCTTTTCCACAGCCAGATGTTAGCTCAGCGACTTTCTATTTTAGAATACCTTCTCAGTGAACAGAAGTAACTGGTATCCTGATCTAGCTCAACCTCACCTTAACTTCGTGCAATAGCTTGAACTCTTGATCAACAGTAGCATAATGTAACTTCAAGTTATTGCCTCCTCTGCCCACGAAGATAATCTTGTCTCCTGTTATCCTCATTGGAGCGCATCCTTCCATAGTGTGCCGGGTTACACAGTGAGTTTTTGAGTCATCTGGAAAAATAAACTTCATTGTGAATCCAAATACGTAGGTAAATAAGAGTTACGACTATGTGCATATGGGACCAAAAAGTGGTCTGCAACTACGGGCCGCAACCACACAAGCTATGGATGCCAGAACTATGTTCCCTGTACGAATTTTACGACATTGAATCTGTGCTAGTCCATACTAGCTTTTATACTACCTCTACTCTACCTTTACCTCTACTCTTTACTCTACCTTTTTTTTAAAAAATATATTTCTGTGTGCTCATGCTGCGGGCATGGATCGTCGACTCGAGAAAATTCGACAGTAAGTGCTTGTTCAGACACGGCGATATCCCCGCGGTTTAGAGATCTCCATAGTAATAGAACCGCGCGAGTGCCGCGCGACTCGCGTGTACGTACGCCATGTCTGAACAAGCACTGTCGAATTTTCTCGAGTCGACTATCCATGCCCGCAGCATGAGCACACAGAAATATATTTTAAAAAAAATAGAATAAAAGATATATGTATCTACATAGGTATATGTAAATAAAAGGGCTGACAAGCCCTATAACAAATTGAATGAAGACTACGGACACGTAAGGTAACATCTTAACGTAACATCAAACCACTTTACACATATTTAGTGTGTTCTTGAGAGGTAGGTAGGAGAGTTCGTGGGTATTGCGTGATTTCACTTTATCCACATCGTCACTAACCAAGAAATGATATAGTAGTCCAACGCTAAAGCCTTAAAGTATACCTATATAAAAATCATAGCATGCGTGTTCAAGTGCACATTTCACCAATACCAATCGAAAAAGAATATAATTTCTCAATAGATCTCATTTCGCCTGAGCCGTTTCTATAGCAATTCACAATAGATAACTTTAGAAATACGTTAAATATTTCCCAGTAAATGCACAAGTTCAGAACTTACCTGGCTTGATTTCTGTTACGGTAACATAGAGATCACGAGCAGTAAATAAAAATGGCTGTCTGAATTGCAGTCCTTTAACTTCTTCCAGCACATTGTACGTCGTTTTAACGGCATTGTTTTCATAAATCGTAATCTACGGAAAAGTAAAATTCGAGACTATAGACGCCTACTGAATAAATAATTAGGTAGTACTTTAAAAACTATAAGTAGGTACTAACAGAATTGCACTACTTATTTTCCAAACATTTTCTTTAAAATATATCCGAATCGGTTCAGGTCAGGAGTTTCTAAAATTTGACGAGTTGCTTCGATTTCTCCAGGATCCCATATATCATCATAACTATCATAACATGATGGGAAATATACCTACCATTTTAAACAAAAAAAGAATTATCCAATTCGGTCCAGGCCTCTTCGAGTAATCGGTGAATAAATAAATAAAATAAAAAGAATATCTACCTGCGGTGAATTGAGAACCTGTCTTTCTTGAGTCTTTAAAAAGAACTTTACCCACCATTGTAAAAAAATATCAATAACATCAACAACTGAAACGAGCTATGCTACTTAAATTACATCTCTCACAAGTAGGGAATGTAATCTCGCGAGATTGGGGCTCAGGCGAGATTGGCAATTTTATGTGTTTATTCTTGCAAATAATCACAATATTTGAATAATTTAGAGAAAAATAACTAGATTATGACATACTAGTAGCGCCCCGCGGTTTCACCCGCGTGGATTACGGTTTTTCCGTTGCTTACATTTGAAATGTCGCCCATTTTTCGTCGGAGATCAATCTCGCTAATAAAGGCCCAGATCTCGCGAGAACGAGATTGCATTCCCTACTCACAATATACTTAACTCTCACTCCGTGGTTTTACCCTCTTCTCATGTGAGTAACATCGAATCGCGACATCACCTCTCAGCATTGATACTATCGATGCGATGCCGTGTCTTTTGTGTCGATTTGTGGACAAACCAAAAATATGCGTATTTTGTACATAAAACGAGTACCTACTACCTACTTCAGGATCTTCCATTATATTAACTCTCATATGTGTACAATAATTTATAAAAATAAAATAGACTAAATACAGATATAAACATATGAATACTTCAGGAGAGATTTAAAAAACCTTGACTTACAAATCCAACTTCGTCCCCAGCGAAAATTTTGTTGCCATAAATATGGAGAGCTTGGATATCACCGTTTGTGTGAGGAAAATCGCATATTTTCTCTCCGTCAGCGCTCCATACCCTGATACCTCCGTCATTTGACGCCGAGTAGACCTTGCCCTCTGCTGCGTTTAAAGAGAACAACTGCACCGCATGAGCTGTCCACGACGCTTCTGGTGATAATTTTACATCGTACGACTAGAAAAAACCGACGTGAAATATTTATACAGCTTCAATAAATACTTTATAAATAATGATTTTTTTACATTACTCAAATATAATATTATGAATACAATTAAAGACAGTAAACAACATTAGGTACCTATATAAAAACTATGATAGACTCAGAATTGCAAGTGGCAGCCTTCCATAAGACGGCCATGGGATGGACAACACCTCAGGTGTGCTTTTGGTAAAGGAACATTAAACCAACAAGATAGTGATAGAATACTTTCTATAGTATCCGACGGCTTACTTGTCCCCTCAAGCTTGAAAAACCTGGCACCAAACTCACCATGCCTTCTGGCAGCTGTCTAGGTCTACTGAAATTTCCAACTTTGACCACATTGCTACCACATTGTTACTGAACTTTTTGTTGAGATAGACGTTATAGATAGACCGATAAGCGTAAAAAAAATTCAACATTCGATTGTACAGACATTGTTGACAATGTCAGTAGCTGCAGGAAATTCGACTTATCTACTAAATTAATTATATCGGTGACTCACAATAGAACACGATTGACGTGGTGCATTTTAGAGAAATGCATGGTGGGCGAATGCCCGACCCACTTTTCAATATCAGTCTACCACCCTCAACTTTGAAAAGGTGTCAGTAATCATCACACTGCGAGTTAAGGTTCTCCTTGAAAATCGATCAACATTTTACATACCATGTCTAGCATGATTCTACTTTCTAAGACAGCGTTACTGATTTAAGGAACTGGTCATATGTCTTAATAAAACATTAAATAAATAGATGTATCCCACAAAATCAGCAGCTACAAGATTGAACTTTAACGAGACTATTCTAAACGGTTATTCTATTCTATTACTATCAGAAGACAAGATTTATTTAGCGAATTTAATTATAGGTAATTTTAATGGTTTAATCTTTGAGGAATTGAATTACACATAAAACAAATAAAATTGTAATTTATAAAATAACTTTAGCATGTAACGATGTTTACAGTTTATTTTCATTGATATATTATTGATAAAATTACCTATATTTCGTAGATATGACATATAATTATGACTGGTCGCAAATACTCAGCTCAGAAAATACAGAGTCAAATTACCCCTTTTTACAACATTCAGTACCTAATACTAAAACTTTTACCTCTCAACCAATATTTTTGTAAAAAACAGGCTGCTTTGGCTTCACTGATGTTCCACAAAGGACTGACGGATGCCCCGAGATTACTGACAATAAATAAGAATGAAACCAAATTTATTATATTAAATAGATATAACTCACTTTAATGGAACCGTCCTCCGTACCAACAAACAGTTTATTGTCCCAAGCAAGTACGCAGGGCTCTCCATCAATGGTTATTTCACGTTCCACTTTTAACGTCATTATTAGTTTCAAAACAGATATCTATTTATTATACGGATATGGTTGCGATTCGTGCACTAATGCCAGAATATCTTTGGATACTACTAGAACCGAGATCACGCCAGTGTATGTTCGTATTGGAACAAAAATAGAATTCAAACGTCCGCTGAACTTTGCATAAATACTTTAGATCAGTCTCGTCCTCTGAGGTAAATAATTTTGATAGCTAAGATAATTATATAAGAGGAAACCGTGTGTGCTTGATCTATATCAACATACATATTATTATTATAGCTTAAATCACTGAAAGTATTACTCTTAGGTGCCGTGGTGGTACCGGCCTAGAATTGTACTCCTCCATCTCTTCCCGCGGGTGTCGTAAGATTCGGCTAAGGGATCACGTACCAGGAGGTGGGCAGCGCGTTCTGAGGATAGGAAACCATACTGCGCTCGCCAACCCGCCTGCCACGCGTGGCGAGTATTGGTAAATCCCCCCTATATGGGGAGGCATATGTCCAGCGGTGGACGTACTATGGTTGTGATGAATGATTACGCTTAAAATTGACACACAAGTACCTATATTTCTTTATTTTTTACTCGCGTACCCATGAAAAATAGTTGTGAACTACCTGCTCAGTACTTATTTTACTTCTGCTAAGAATGCATTTTTGAAAATGATATTCTAAAGGGCTTTTTCTTAGGAAATTCTTAGGTTCCGGTGGAACTACTTACCTAAAGACTTACCAATTCTCAAGGTGACGGGCGCAATGCAGTTATTAACGAATCCTACTGTCGGTAGGAAGAGGTTCCTGTGGGCCTTTTGCTTGTACTTCGCGCTTGTCACTTTACACTTTGTCACAAAAAGTTATAAACTTATTTGGGAAAAACTGCGAGGTGAAACAAGTAGAAAATTTTCTTATATGAAAAAACATTAAGATTTTAACTATCGGTTATTGGATACTCGTGACACTCTGTATGTATCTAACAGTTGACGTGAATAACACCCTCTCTAAAACGCCAGATTAAATAGAAACTTAGCCCAATTGTCAAGGACCGATGACAATGCAGTCTTTTTTCAATTCAAATAATCAATTTAAATAATTTGTCATAAATTTATTTCTTTACCATTACCACTACACTTTACCAGCGTCTCCAGGATTAGATATTTATTTAAATTGTAGTTCAGAAATTTCAAAAATATTATCATAATCATTAGCGTGTTTTTTTAAACTATTATTAACAGCTATATTATTCATTTTGTAGGCACAATTAAAGTTCAATTGTGTATAAATTATTTTCGTTCAGTATTTTTGCTGCATCTAACGGAATAAGTGGCGTAAACTGATTTAAGTTATGTTGGAAGGTCGTTGAGAAATATGTGTTGTTTTACGTTGCTTGTGACGTCACAAGTTGGTACTCGTATAAGCGCTAATTCCGGACTAGGCAGGACTTGCGCCTTCAATTCCTTAATATGATTATTTCTGAATTTGTGATTATCACTATTTCTTCGGGATTAGATGACTGAACAAACGTTATTTCGCTGAGCCTTGGACTACAATCAACTCGTAACGTTGACACAGGCTGTTACATAATAGTTTTTCCAAAAATTAGTAATCGGGACGAGTGCGAATTGAATTGTGCAAGTTCCATAATTCGGTAAGCCAAACGAAACAATGGGCAGGATGCCCTTTTAAAATTTACCGAATAACTGCTATTGTTGCATAACGCAAGGCTGCGGTGTGACACAAATACCTACCTGCTTCATGACACTCCTGGATGCCGGAAGAGTCCATTCATACAAGGCCCGAGAAAGTGAAAATGGTAAATTGCTGTTATATTATAATAGTGCTGTGCCGTGAGACATTTTTTACTATTTCAATTGTTCGCGTTACATCACTATCCGCAGACATATTATGATAGTAACAATGCGTGCGTATACGCAGGGTACAAATAATAACCTACTTTCCAGCGATAAATAGACACCATTGAAGCATACATTAGTATTTAGGTATTCATTGCCCGCATTACTACTAATCGCTCTAGTTATAAAGTTATGTAGCTACCTACTCTACCTAAGTTCTTTTTACATTTTCAGAAGTAGGTACTTATATACATACTTATATACCTATTTATAATCTGAACTGAAAAATGCAAAATTCTCTTACGTAATGAACTTACCTGACTCCTCTTTGCAATTATGTAACTGCAAAGTTTCTTACATTAAATGTAATTCACATGTTTTCGCTTTTAGCGCGTCACTAATCATGCGTACTCTTACAGGATCCCTGTTGGACACCCGGTTAACACCTTTCGTAACAGATTTCAACTGAAAGCATTATTTAATTTTGTGACCGCTTGTTGCGGTCATGAAACCTACTTTTTCTGTTATATCTGATTTTTTGGGTTGTTTTAACCAAACACAAAATCAAATTATGGATTATCCGCTGTAGGCCCCAAACAATCTTATCTATCTCTTCATGACCTATCAAATGAGTTGTTTTTGAAGCCATGATAGCTCAGTGGGGGTTGCGTCGGCTGTCAAACTGGCGGACACTGGGTCGATCTCCAAAAACAGCTTGAGCTTCCGGTGAAGGTAACACCGTTATCAAATTCCCAGCATGGCGGTAGGAGACTTTCGAGTACCCGCGTGGCTAGCTACTACCCTCGAGTTTGAAAGACTGTCACCAAACACATAGTGTGTTCAGGCAGCAGTCCTTGAGAGCCAGTGAGCATTCTAGGTCTAGACTAAAAAGTAGACATCATTATTTAATTTACTTCTTTACCTTATTTGTTATGTTGACGACAAATACATTGAGAAGGCTTTTTAATAAAATCACATACTAATAATTATTATAAAAATATTTAATCCATATAAAAAATAAGTAAGTATAATATTTACAAACATTCACATCAATTTGATGCATGATAAAAACCTACACAATGCAGTACAGTTAGTTTGGCGTTATACTACGTGACGCCACTGACTGCACTCGCGTGCCCTGTACCGAACTGATAACGTCTCTATATCTTTCCGCAGATCAAAGGAAAATTGCGCGATTGGTGTATTGAATGAGGTAGTATACCATATTCAATAGATCACACAAACACAAGTTGTGGACCGAATATACCAAGGGCAGTATATACAAAGTTCTACACGAAAGTAACATGACACTTCAGTAAACGCTTTTTTGATTGTTGGTACTTTTCCAATTATGCCATGGCCCATGTGAACGAAGCCAAGGTTCCTTGGATGTTACGATTTTGGAATGCTCTAAGATTATTTTCATTGGTTTTTCATGAACAGTCACTTTATCCGCATGTTCTCGTGCAATCAAATTTCAGATCATATTTTGCCCTGGATCTTAGTTCCATCAAAGTCGAGTACGAGCGCCATCACAATTTGGGTGGCTATACAATTATACTGGTATAATAATACTGGTTCTACTGTTTTTTGGTCTGAAGATGATATACAGACGAAATGAGATTTTAAAACTGTGTAGCGCTTAACATATTTTACCTGAGACTTGGAAGTGCTCTTTGTATTTTATGTCAATTTCCGATTTTAATTTTTAATGTCATAACGTGACAATATCAGCGATTGCGAGATTCGTGTCGAATTAAATTGATGTATTCCAAAAGGATGCCTCTGGACTGGATTAGATTTGGTTTAGATGATCGTTCTTGTGAGGGAAGGCTAGCGTAGTCAGTGCCAGTTGGAGTAGTCGTCGGAGGCTCGACTCAAGGGGCGCCGTATTCTGAAGAAGGCGCAGAAGCGGGAGGACCATATTCGGGCGCGGGGGGCGCAGCAGCTGGGTAACCTTCCTGCTTCTGAAAATAACAAAATCACATAAGAACAGGTATGTACTGGAAGACATATGGATTCCCCAAGGCGATGGTAGATGTTTCTCCAATTCATCTTCCCCATGTACGATCTTTATGAGGTAATCTGCCTTAACTGCCTCTTCAACATAATAGCGTGGGATAGATCACCTGAAATTCGCTGATAACCATCCGCCGAACGATTTGCCTGACCTTTGAAGGTACTAAGCAAAGTATAATAATTAGAGTTATGAAGAGACCCGGCGGAACTTCAAAGACTAAAAAGCTTTTATATAATAATTTTGTAGTTTTAGCATTTACATTTTTTTACATTCCACGGAAACCAGTGGCGAATTCTCATATCAGGGGCCAAGACTCACTTTGGGTCGCCGAGCCAGAGGAGTAATTAAGTGAGTAGCTAAGTCAGCTTTTCCCTATTATTTAAGTTGATGATAAGTGACGATTCTGCCGAAGATAGAATCATCCATCACGACCTAGAATGCTGACTAGCTTTCAAACACGCAGCTCCGAGAACACATAGTGTTTGGTGGCAGGTTTTCAAAATTGAGGATGAAGGCTCGCCAAGCGGTTACAGGAAGTTACCATTAATTTCTGAAAAATTAAACGCAGGCGCTGAGCTTAACTTTTGGTGAACGTTTCGCATTTGTGTCACTTATATCCAAAAATATTAAAAAAACACGACATAGTATCTAATGTAGATTCATGATCAGAAAAAAAAAGTTAAGCACACAATCTCTGTACAGTTAAATAATTATAATTTAGATTAACATTTACAGTCGGTATGGATTTAAAATTTTGGCACCTCCATTACAATAATTACTGTCGAATTATTACCTACTAAGAGTTTTATGGTTTATTGCATTAACAACATGCTAGGCGGAACTTACGTTCAAATTATTTGAAGGAAAAAATCGGCTGCTACTAGTGGTACTAGTGGTACTACTGGCTGCTATAGCTTAGTTGGACAAAGCGACAGGACGGTATTCTGTAGTCAGGGGTTGGGTTCAAGTCCCATTAGCAGCCAAATTTTTCCTTCAAATAATTTGAACGTTAATTACCTACTAGTTCTACAAAATAAAACAACAAGATTAATAGTTAGAAAGAAATATAGGTAATAAAATCAACCTTTGCACCAGAAGTAACCTTACTATCCATGCTTATATTATAAATGTGATTGTATAAAACACGGCAATTACTCACGTAGTAAGTCAGAGTATAGTTCCGACCACTGACTATATAGTTTCGACCACATTTGGTGGTATTTTTCAAGGAGAGTACGCGGAGAGCGCTCGCGACTGGAGCTTACTACGTGAGCAATTCCCGCGTTTTATACATTCAGACGTGTCAAAACCACGACAGATTTAACAAAAAAATATAAATGGCACACTCAAACTGGGCCAATTTTGATAAAATTTGGTATGGAGTTAGTTGACACCCACACCCTGGAATAACATAGACACAGACATCACCACCTCCGTTTTTCATCACCAGGCGGGTGAAACTTCCGGGGTGCGGTTAGTATTTATACAAACAGGGTACGAAAACTGGTGTCGATGCGGAATTATTTTCAAAATGAAATAAGTGAGTAACACATGTAAAATATTACTTCTCAAATCAAATAAAGACTGTTTATAGTATAGTACGCAATGATGTTTTACTAAAGATGACGTATATTCATACTGCGCGGTGCTCAGATTTTCTTCCTTTACGACATAAACATGCTTACTGCGACAGATAATACGGTACAAATAATATAGAAAAGGATAGCTATATGTTTAGACTTGTGCTTGAAATACGCGTCGTAATCAAAATTACTACAATTGACTTAATTTTGCTGCCTTAGTTTCCGCGCGCTTGTGCGGCATCTACCTCATATAAATATATAATATCATTGATAGTACGCTATTATTTTTGCTCCGTGGCTGGCAAATTCGCTAATTGAGTAGAATATTAATTATGCTAATTTAAACTTGGTTGGTTTTCACTTATATGACCCACATTATGTGCCATATCTAAAATAGCTAAGTGCCAGTTACGTGTTTAACTATTACATGCATAACTATAATCAATGTTACTTGTATGAAATTATGAATTATGATTTAATGATAATTTGTACACTTTCGTTTAAGACTTCATTGTTAGGGTCCCGTGCTAGCAAACTGGGGCAATAACCCTCAGTCATCAGATAATCAAATATTTCCAGTACTCGTATTTAATAAATGTGTCACTCAATTCACGTGTTTTTGTCGATTAAATAAGTCTGCATTTTCCGTCGATCCAAGTCGTCCGTCTGGTCTGTCTGTCTTACTGTTAAAAACATAGTAATTTTTTTTAGCGCAGTGGGTAGCAGTTGGATTTTGTTACATCATATGTAACATATATGCCATAATATATATAACAATATCGCATATATAATGACAAATTATAACTAAACAATAATATAACATATGGTCCCCATGAACATGTTTTATGTATACATATCTACTAGCTGATCCGGCAAACGCTGTTCTGCCATAGAAATTATCAAAATGTCACGAAACTTCATTTAGATTACTTGACTTCAATGTTCGAACGTTAATTTTTGCGTATTTGTTCCGATAAAAAACTGAAATAGCGCTAAAAGAATTGCGGGAGGGTAGGAGAGTGAAAAATACCTTAACAACCATTCTCAGACCCACACAAAAAAATACACATACATTAAAAAAATCAGACAAGCAGTTCGGAGTCGTTCGATGACAAACACACCCAGACAAACAGTGACATGAGATTAATTTATATGTAATCTATACGATTTATAGAGAATCCATATAATAAGATATATTTTCCCTATTTGAAAAATACCTTACCATCAAACCTTGTATGGAATTAGTGCAAATAGTGTATGGAAGTAGTGCAAGCTCTTAAGTATAACAACAATAAAACTAAAATTGTCCTAGAGCAAGCTGGTCTTATACTCGGAATTCATAACAGAATGCAAAATTCAATTTTTGTTGCATGTTAGTTGCCTGGAACCCACAGCGCACTTTTCTGAATCTCACTTGGCTGGTTTTTAAATTTGGAATGACCCGACTATTATAATCATATTTGCATGAAACAACTATTATTATGATGTTATTTTATCATTATACATATGGTCTGTGTAATATGCAACAAGACATGCAACTTTTATGAATGTCAGGTACAACTTAATAGTCTGCTAAACTTTGTGTTTCAAAATTATGAAGCTGGTCAGTTTAGCATTATGCTTATGCGGTCCATCATGTTGGGACTCGGTCTTTCTTAACAGAAAGATAAGAATTATTGACGAGAATGGTATTTTAATTTTAAGAAAGAATAGTAACTAGTATTTACACCATTTTTTTCCTAGAAATATTTTGTTTGCTGTAACTATTTCTCAAGAAGCTCAAGAAGAAATAGTTAGTAAAATTACCACGAATATTTAAGACAGACGACCTAAAGGCTGATGTCTATCTTCGACGTAAAGTTCAAGAGAGACGCCTATGTCCACCTGTGATCATCCTACAGCTGAAATAATGGTGGTGTTGAAAGTATATGTGTTTTTGTCTCTGTAGGAGGAAACCTTCGTATTTCTAATCCAATTTAGACAACTTTTGTTTAGCTCATCAACAAAGAAAAAAATATGTAACCGTTTTTTAATAACTTCTACCTATAACCAAGAAAAATGTTCTCTATTTCTTTTGACAAAGTTTTGTCAATAGGATTATTACAGTGTATGCATTAACACCTAATTTATCAAAATGGTTCATTGAACATTACTGTTCTCGGGCTGAATAACTTGAGGTTTTAAACTATGTTACTGTGATATTACTGAGTACCTGTAGGACACTCAGTGTAAGTTAGATATGTATATTTAAATTACACATTTAAACTACGATTGAGTGATTTTACTTACGCAACATGCTAAGTGGCTATTTCATAGCGCTACATAATAATACAAAAAATATCCAACATGGTATAGAATTATGATACGCGCAGCTAATGCAGACATTATAGATGGGTCGAGGACCGGTAGCATCCAATGTTGCGTCACGTTAATGATGATGGCAGGCACAAGTGTGCTGAGCGAGTGGGTCATGCAGATAATGTCTAGTGCTTCCTATGCGTGGTCTAGGAAATTGTACTTTCACGCAACGACACGCGAGCGCATCCTCGTATCGTAACGAGGGTGGTGACCGATGAAAATCACCGGCTGTGAAAAAAATCTCTGTGTCAACTAACCGCGTCCTGCAATTACTATCCATTTGACTCCTTTAAAGAGGTATAAAACTATTTAGTTCATTTCTAGGGTAGTGAATAAAATTCTACTCGATTTGTCTAAATCCATTGCACCTCTTTTCTACTTGAAAAAATCAACTTACATTTTTTACCTTTTACCTTTATCAATAAGTTTATCGGGTTGAAAAAATATTATGTTATGACTCGCATAAGTGAATTTTAATTTCTTTTTGAGAACTGTCTTTTGAGTTACACTTCTTTTCTCCGTGAAAATCTCCTTAGTGTACTAATACACTTTTTCAAAGAGAAAAGAGTAAGTATAGATACACTAAACAGTTTTTCAAGGAGAAATGAGGTGTAACGAAAAATATCAATCGGCTAAAATTTGATTCATAAATTAAACGAAACTGCGCAAAACAGTATTTAGCGTCGACATCGGTAAAATTGTAAATATAACGTAAGCGTAAATAATTGCTATATATGTATTTTCTATTGAATTACGTTACTAAACAGTATTTACATATTTATTTCTCATTCTATAACGTTATTATATACTGTTTATTAGAAAGCCTAACCATGAGAAGAGCTACCTTATATGTTTATTAGTTTTTAAAGAATGTAAATGTTCCGTATATTTTATAAAGAATATTAAAAGTAGGTATCTACTGCGAATCGTTACAGGTGTGAAAACTGTACTTATCTATTAGGTATTACGTGTTAACCTCTTTTACAAGGGGTCGTCTTCGTTAGTCTCATCGCAGTGTCAGATAATGGGTCAACTTTGACCTTAACCTTTTCTTTCCTTAACCTTAAGCTACGTTTCCGAGAAATGTCTAAGTCTGACAATCGATACACGTAAGAATCGCTAGATAAAAGTTCTCGGTATTGCACTTACAATTATCAATAACAAGTTTAAGTAAATTGGTATTGCATCCAAAGAAATATTAGGTATATATCTGTCTGTCTGTTACGTTTTCTCGTCTAAGCAACTGAAACCATTTAGATGAATTTACATAAAGATGGAGAACATAGGAGTTCATTTATTCAACATTTGATATGACCTTGGAGAAGGAACTAGGTTACTTTTTTCCGGAGAAAAGTATAGTGCTCGTGGGATCGCCGAGGTAATGGGAAAACCGTAGTGCACGCGGGTGAAACCAGTGGGACGCAGCTAGTAAATGTTATATTTAAATATTATAACCACATAGGTTTTATAAAATTTAATTCGACGATATTTACGCGATTCGATATACATACATAACTAGATAATGTTCTGGATAATATTTATTCTAATAGTCTTGTAGCTGTCGTCAGAAACTTTTGAAAAACATTCAAAGTTCATTTTCTACACTAGACAATATTGTATCAATTGGGATAGAAAAGTCATATTTTATCAGAGAGTTTATTGCGCTGTTGGGAGTTGGAATGTCGATAAAAAATTGACACCTCAATACAATATCACGTCCTTTTTAAACATTTTAGTTTTGTGTTTTAAAATCTAAAGCTTCGCGTGAATAAATTAACTACACTTCAGTTTTTAGAATATACTTAATAAATGTTTCACCACTATATTTTTACCAACTTTTTTTTTTTTATGTGCTCCTAATTTTGTGCGAATAATATAAGTATTTCTTACCTGAGTCTTGTATCTGATAAAGTAAACCTCCGGCTTGGCAGGCTGCGTGGGCGCAGGTGTCGGGATTACAATGTCGGGCTGCTCCTCCGGCTTCTTCACCAGCACATAAACGAGGGTCTTCTCCTCGTTCTGCGGCTGCAGTGGGATGATAGGAGCAGTGGGAGTTGGTGGGGTCGGCGCCTTGATGAACACTATCTTGTAGTGTTTCTGCGGGGGCGGGACGTAGATCTGTTTACGGGGCGCGGGCAGGTCGTTATCAGGGGGTGGCACGTGCACGTATACATGCTTATGTACGATGGGTTGTTGAGGAGGACCGTACTGAGGAGCGGGTGCTCCGTATGAGGTGGAGGGAGGACCGTAGGAGCTCGGGGGCTCAGGGCGCGCGGCAACCACGGCAACCACCGCCGCCACGAACAACGATCTCAGCACCTGCACACACGAAACTTCAAATTAGCCATCACACTGGAAAGAATGAATATAATACCTATCCCAAGTCACTTAAACACTTTTGTTGTAGCAATTGGAAAACATCATCACTCGTGGGATGGCATGATGTAAACAAATCACCAGATCACTAGGTCGGACTGTTTTCACTGTGTCACGGGCACCTACCGTTTTGTCACACATCCTGGGCACGTTACACACGAGTTAAGATAGAGCAGTGTCCAGCAACCGGGCGACACCTGTGTTTATAAGAGATGTGCGCTCCATATCCGGGGGAGGGGGCACTTTCGATGGTTCTCATACTTGCGCAATGCGGTGTGATGGTGCTCACGCGCCGCCGCCGGCGCCGCTCCCTACCGCTACATCGAAGCGCCCCCAGAAGCAAACGGAGCGATGCGCCCGCGCACGTTCAAACCTTGAGGGTATTTATTCTATAATCTATATATTCATAACTATGTACTATGGATATTAGTCAAGTTATCGATAGTTTACTTTTAGTAAGTGGTAGCGATATTCTTAAGTAGGTTTTCATAAAAACAAAAACTGTCTCTAAAACGAACGATAGGCAAACAGGCATAATAGCATTAATTCTTTAAAAGATTGTTCCACGGAGATATGATGAAAGACGCAATTCGAAACCATTTGTAGGCGTCTCTGGACATATGATTATAATGAATTTTAACATCAGCAGACTATATCTATGACTGTGTATTAAATACGTAAAATAGATGCTCTAATGCTGTGACATGAAACGTTACATACAAGCCATTTGTAAACCACAAGGGTTTCCAAATTTTCCCCTGATTACGGTACCCTTAACAATGAGCTGTAGTTAGATATCGAGCTAATTGTTATGCTCGATTCGATATCGCATATGGATCTAAATATCAATTTGTACGCTTGGCTAAACTACGTCAAATTCTAATGAAAACGATAAATTTCTTCAGATTATCCGCCATGAGACCTATACGACGCAACTTCAGTCGATGTCTAGTAATAACGTGTTAGTAATACATACATTATGCATAACTAGTACATAGTAATACTACAGCTTTTTGGTGGGTTACATTTTTTTTTTATAGGTGATAGAGTTTGATCACTATCTCACTTGATGGTCGGTGACAATGTGGACGAAGAAGTAATCACGCTAAATTAATATAAATAAGTATATTTAACTTTTCCATCTAAGATGGAAAAATTCTTTTCAGTTTGATTTCGCGTTCTTTAATTTATTCCTAACAAAAAATATTTGTGTAGATGGTTATATTTTACATTATGTATTTTATATTATACAGATGCCGTAGGTGTCTAACAAACACGTGTTTTGTACTTTCCAGCACCTGCCTGGCTAGCTACCAATCTCAAATTTAAAAATACACAGTGCGATCAAGTAGATTTTCTTCAGAGGCAATTAACATTTTCGGTCTAGCGACATTCCACCGCTTCGATCACATAATGATATTAAGCATTGTCGCGTCCAGTAGATTTAATTGCTTCATTGCAGTATACAATCTCTATTGTATTGTGATCAACAATTACCTGAGATTTAATTAACGGTTTATTACAAATGATAGCGTATTGCATCCATTCCGAAGGACGCAACATCGCGAAAAGTTGCTAGATAATATGCGTTGACATCCGCATTAATTCTGGGATTCGCACGTGTTTCTTACGGCAAAATTGGATTATTATTAAATAAGAATTGTTTTGTTTGCAGTGGTCAAAATTGTCGTTAAGGACAAAGTGACTAGAGTGAACATTCATTAATGTTTGCAGTTTGTTTCGACTATGACGCGGGAATAAATTGACCCCTTACTGACCCGACTCGAGCCTATAATGTGGAAATACTAGGAAGGTATGCCAACCAGTGCCTATTTCACTTGGAAACCGGTTGATTCATTTCATACTATAAAATATACGCATTAACTACCGTTTGTATAGACTAGGATGTCATCCTCATCGCAATCTCCCTTCGTTAGTTGGTGTTATTTCTTCAATTACTTAGATACGTAATTATGTGTGCGCAGTTAATGGATAGCTTTTATTTGTTCTGTGACAAGAGGTTCAATTTTTTTTCCACGCATTTTGAACTACAGTCACGTGCAACTCGAATTCTTCCTCCTCAGTCTAGCCCTCATTGTCGAGGATCATGACACCTACGTATTTTTTTACTGCTTCTCTTCATCTGTTTCCGTCTTTAACTGTGTGGGGAGCTACGTTGACCTGCATGTCTAGCTCCTGAGTGACTTGGTCGGACCACCGTTTTGGTCGTCGGCCTCTAGACATTTTGCCTTCTATTTTTCCGGTAACGTTTAATCTTTCCAATATGTCCGCATTTCTGCGCACACGTGACCGAAGTAAGTACCTACTGTAGGATCCGTTGAAGGCATATGGTTGAAGAGCTGAACAAGGTTAAATTGGCATAAGACTTGCATGAGCTTTTTTTATTTGTTCATAGCTAGGTACTGGTGCATTCCGTCATGCATGGGCGGTTCATATGTTCAACTTCACACATTTTATGAATATCAAATACAATCACATAAGTACTTGTCAAAATTGCAGTGGGAGATACCTAGCTTCTAAGCTTCTTTGCTAATGTGTTTGGCTAGTGGAAGACAACAATTATGTACCTAATTACGTAGGTACTAAGATGATTATATTACTATATGTACTTATTCTATTGTCTAAGTGCTTCTTTGATAGCGTTATAAATCTATATCTTACTATTGACACGCTCAACACATTACGTAGCCATGCAATTAATATAATCGAAGAAGTATGGTTACAAAATAATTATAATATGTAAATCATACGTAGGTATATTTCAGGTGGATCTAATCGGTATGAGGTCTTCACTCCAGTTGAAATCCTCAATAGTTCTAGACGTGACGGTTTGGGCATTGTTGTGCGGCATTAGTCACTTCACAATAATTGATTGGCGCAGAGCGCAGACAGATGTATACATCTCTAGCTCTCAGTGCGTCTCCGACGGGTTTGTCAATCGCTAGCTAATGCACCCTGAACTTATGGGGCTTCGGAAATCGGACAAAGATCGGAAGCACGTAGGGATGGCGTTTGCATCAAGTAGCACAACGATCAAACGAAGGGATTACAAGGTGAGTTCTAAGTGTTTCATTCCTATTTTTTATTCAATAGCGTTACAGTTATGTACAGTGAAAATGTATTTTATTTATCATCGCAATTAAAAGATATTTCGTACCAAGTCTGTCCCGTCACAAAGTTTAAGCATGTGTAAAAGCATCCACCTGTCTAAAAGTACGTAAGTATGTGGAGTTAAGAAAAGTATGTCAAATATTTTAATACTACAAATTGTAGTAAGAATCACGATTATATGCGTCATTTTTATTAATCTTTGATCTGCCATTATTAGAGTAGCAATAGTTTTATTATTGTTCACCATAATATCTTCTACTGACCATGGAGACATCTCACATATTGCAATAACATGCAATGAAAAATTAATCTTTCGGAATAGATAAATTTTATTAGTTCTGACAGGTGTGGATAACAATGTAATTGTTTACTATATAGCATATTATTTATCGAGTATGAATTGAAACTAAATACCTACTCGTAGAAGGTATGAATATAAATAGTAAATGTGTGTCCAGTAAAATATATGTAATAATTCACCAAAAATATATAGTATGTGATAAGATAATGCATTAAAGTGGTCATTCAAGGAATGAATTTGTCTTTTATAATATTAGTAGGTGTAGCGTTTGACCACCATAACTAGTAACTAACCGTAGTGATGATGTGGGCTCCACTACATACCGAGAACGTTAACTGGTGTTTATGGATAGCAGGCGGAAAGTTTTGTTAGCCATACGCTATATCTATTACACGAGATGCTATACTATGCGAGATCTGAAAAAACTTGTCTTTGTTTACGAATGTATGTCTTAGTAGCAGACGTGTCATCATTTGTCATGTCAGAACGTTCCCTTGCCAGTTAATATTATTATTCATTCATTTGCTCTATTTCATGTTATTACACCACTTGCTTGTACCATGTTTTTTTTTTCTTTTACACTCAGACCCCCGCACTAGGATTCCCTGGGTTACGGGAGGCATGGACACACACAATCACAACACACAAACAACCAAGACCCGGGACAAACATCTATACTTATCGCACAAATGTCTGTCCCCTGCCGGGATTCGAACCCAGGGTCCCGGAGACACAGAAGTCATGTCACTGACACTGACCACTGCGCCACGGCGAGCGTCAGTAAAGCTGTACTGTTTACTATAACACAGTACAGCTTACGCATGCTCAGTACACTATTGCATCAAGACACAGTTCTGGCGATGAACTGCTTCTCATTCAGTCGGGTGAAAATCACTAATAAGGAAAACCCTACAGGGAAATAAGGCAAAATTTACATGCAAATTTATACAATATTTCAATGACCAGTTATTAAGACATGTCAAATTCACTATTACTTTCGTAACTCGTCATGGATGACATTGAACCTAACGCATTGCATCCAAAAAGCAAAAAATAAAAAAGCTAATGTTTCTCGTGTAGTATAATTAACTTCTCCACGATATAACCTTTGACTCAGTGCCTGCTTCGTTTCTAAAAGTTTGTGTAATCAATCAGCTGGGAAAAAAACAACATATAAAAACAGACAGACAGTAAAAGTTTCAATAATGTTTGTGCGTATTTGAGTAAGATCATTAGATGTTTCTACAACATTTTAGCCGAAGCTTTCATAATGCGTAATCGAAGTATTTTTTTTAAACTTACCTCATCAGATCATGTGTCAAATGTAGTGTTTGAGTAGTGTTAGGTACCTACTACGCGTTACAGCATATTTAGACTCGATAGATGCACGGGGCGCGGCGCTTGTTCTATATTCTGGTGCAGTTAGTCTTCTATGTACATATTAATTACTAGCGGTCAACCCCGGCTTCGCACGGGTAAAAAATATCAAAACTAAAAATTATAAGGATCCCTATTCAAAAAAAAAATATAGCCTATGTCTGAAGACCTTCTCAACAGTGAATGAATTTTTCAAATCGCTTCAGTAGTTTCGGTTCTTATTCAATGCAAACAAACAAAGAAACAACCAAACAATCAAATCTTTATTATATTAGTATAGATTGAGTACTCGGTATTATAAGTTCAAGCACGCCATAGATTATGTTAACTTATAAGTTTACTGGGTATGAAGGTGATTTCGATGCCGTATGCCGGTTTACACCTCTATCTAAGTAAGACCACCTGAGGTTGAGAGGGTCTTAAGAAGCCCGAGTATACTTACGAATACTTCGACAAATATTAGTATTTAAGTCTAAGTGTAGTATTTAATTAATAAGTGTAAATTGATTCCATCGATCACCAGGGGAGTTCAGTATGAACTTTATTATCATACGAAATAAATTTCACTTACAATGAGATACATGGAAATTTACAAAATTAGCACAATGTAGTGGTCCTTCAAGCTTGTTGCGATGTGTAACTTAAGTTTGTTCTTAAATGCATCTATACTCTTGCTTTTTTTTTTTCACTTGGTAGCTTTTTGAACAGCTCTGCTCTCTCGCTCACTAATGTCTTGGTTCCGTAATTTGTCCTTGATGCAGTCACTACAATTTTATACTTATCTCGGAAATTGCGTGAGTGTTAGTTTTATATTTGATTTAATTGTCTTCGTAATAATTTTCTTGATGACCATGCATGTGTTGTATATATATAAAAGTTGCGATACATTGAATATCTAGGTTTTCCTGTAAACCTCTTTGGTTGGTATATAAAAGGGCAGATCCCCATGCTTCTATTAGGTATTCGGTGCGATTTTACTAAGGAGTTGTATAATATTGGCTTGATTTTTTTCGGAACACAATGAGCTATCTTCCTAATTGCCCCCATTGCGTGTTAGTTTTTACATTTCATAATAATAATTTAAATTTACATTGTTCAATTATTATACTGATATACTGAGTATAAAAAAGAATTTACATTTGAGTCATACATATACGAGTAGTATAAGATAGTTGTTTTGACTTGATAAGTTAAAAAGTAAAACAAACCAAGTGAAGGTTGAGATTCGCTGTATTACCATGCAGTACATGTTATATAATAAATCTTTTTTCATCATCATCATCATCATCTCAGTCATAGGACGTCCACTGCTGGACATAGGCCTCCCCCATTGATTTCCACAAGGACCGGTTGGAAGCGGCCCGCATCCAGCCCTTGCCTGCGATCTTAGTCAGGTCGTCTGTCCACCTAGTCGGTGGCCGATCTTTTTTAAACTGGATTTAATGCAACAAGCAGTGTGTTTTTAGGGTTCCGTACCTCAAAAGGAACCCTTATAGGAACACTTTGTTGTGCGTCCGTCAGTCAGTCAAAAGCCTTTAACCTAGGCTCAGCCTAGCCTCAGGAACGCGTTGAGGTATCAAATATTCAGAGACTATTCAAGACTCAGGTCTACAGTCTCTTGAAGCTGTGAAAAAATCAAACTTATAAGTCAACTAATAAAAAGATACGACCGTTTATGCAGCAAAAGTCGTATTATATTTCGACAGAAAATACCCTATAAATTTTAATTCCCTGAGAGCAGGGAATTAAAATTTATAGGGTATTTTCTGTTAAACTAGAACTGAAATTATGCAAGTATTACCGTCTTATAACTACTACAACTATAGGGAAAAATCTAAAAACTATACTTTTGTAATTAAACCATAAAAAACCAGGGTCTTTATGCACTGGGACGGCGGTGGCCCAAATTTTGAATTCAGTTAACCGTTTCGTATGAAAGGGCTTTATTGGCATAAGTTTAAACAGATTTAGTGTATAACAGATTGTATTATGTATTAATAGATTTCAATCTATGAAGAAGAATGAAAAAAATAATCCTTTTATGTAGTAGTTGTAGTAACCTTTATGTATAGTACTTTTATGTAGTAAAACCATTTTTTTTTAAATGTGCCTACATTTTTTTATAATACAATAAAATGTATAATATTTCTTTCATTTAATGTATTTTATTTATTATAATAAATAAACAAAATAAACCTACAAATTTGTACGTAACATTCGGTGGGCGAGTCCGACTCGCACGGCCAAGTGCGAATCACACACGCATTAAAAAAAATAGTGCGTGCAATAAATTAACGATTTCATACTGACCGCATCGACAGGCGGAGTTTCTTTATTTTTATAAAAATAAATTAAGTATGTCTTCCTATACTCTACTCAATAAGTTGAGTAGAGAATACATATTTAGGTATACATAGGAAGACATACTTAATTTATTTTTATATTAGACTAATTTTAACAACCTCACTTATGTAACAATAATAAACTGTTGTACAAGGAATGACAGGAACCTATTTGAAGGCTCTAGATGGTCGATTAAAAAAATAATTTTCCGGCTGCAGAAAACAACAAAATATTTACCAACATTTACAGAAACAGAAGAAATTCAAGTTTCACAATATATACTCAACATTAATGTATAACAGTGAACGCTTGCCCTTATATTTAATAACTAGCTGTGCTTCACGGTTTTACCCGCGTGGTCATGATTGATGACGATGATGAAAAGTAGCCTATGTGTTATTCCGGGACCTGGAGTATCTACATACCAAATTTCATCCAAATTCGTGCAGCCGTTTTGGCGTGATTGAGTAACAAACATCCATCCATCCATCCAAACTTTCACATTTATCATATTAAATAAATAGTGGGATTGCTCTACTATTGACATAATTTTATGTAGACATTTAATATCTTACCCAATATACCGTATATTTTGGTTTTCATAAACTATTGTTTGAATAATCAGGTTTACATATGTTCCTCACAATATTCGGAATAAATATCAGAAATTTTAGAGTGCACTCGCACTATCAGCGCCCTCCCAACGCTCGTGTGCAAACAATCCTGTTTCTGTATTGCCAGATATAGATCCCATTATTATTTTTTATATATTGGTCTGTTGTTTTATTAAACTAACTAAAAAACAAAAAAATGGGTTTATACTTCGGTTACTATAAAGTCCAAATTGGTATGACGTTTTTAATGAGAACAATGGAATTAGACCTATTATCAAAATGTAGTTAATTTTAGGTTATTTCGTGTCGACTAAAGCTACCCGATTTGGATAAGACTCGTCTAATATTAGATATAAGAAAGCACTATAGTCAGTTGCTGCTTCCCCCGTCTTACTCTCAAGTAGTTGTGGCATGTGCATGGAATCCACTTGAGAAGAAATACCTAAATACTTCAACTAGACATAGCTTATGTCTGGGTAGACAACCTGATGAGCAATTTGTTGGATAATGTTTTCTAACATGTCAAAATATCGTGTCCTGGTTTTCGTAATCGGACTCCTCTGAAACGGCTAGTCCGATTTTGGTTGTTTTTTTTTGTATATTTGGTAGGTACCTAAGTATGAGAATAGGTTGTAAAGTATTTTTGATCCTCATACTCTACCTCCCATTAAATGCCAGAACAACGTTTGCCAGGCCAGCTAGTAAAAGAATAATACCCGTATACGCGTATGTGCCTAAGAATCGCCTTTTGCACATGGAAGTATGTTTTCCTTTTCATATGGCTTCCATACACACAAAAGTCTCGAATTCACAGCGTATTAAGGCTCCAAAAAAATTGTTTACCAAAAAGTGGAACCGACTACAACACTTAAAAGTGTGAAATAACTTGCAAGCAATAGAGCGAAAAGCTCACTTTCCTTTCGTAACGTCCATTAATTGTAACAATTAAGAGAAGAATGACCGATAACGTTTAAAATATTCAAAAAAGAACTACCCATAAGTGCGCAAAGATTTTCATCAACAAGTTTTGTATTGAAACTAGCCATCAATTCAAAATAGTCTCAGGACCAAAAAGGTTGTATTTATTCTGTGGCTACCAATTGTTGAAACCATCTAGGTAGTGAAGTATTTAGAAGGTCCAGAACATAACATTCCCTTTATGAGTAAGTTCAGCGACACGGCACAAGAGCTCTGAATAATCGCATCAATTCAACAAAACTAGCTACTGCTAACCTAGGTTCAATTCAATTTTGTTTCGTTTGTCGTATTGTTTCTCGTTTTTAGAAATTCAGAGATTTCAAACAAAATAAATTAAATGTTATTGTTTATAAATAATTATAACTTCCCAAAAACTACATGAATGCAACCGCAAAAAGCGTATTAGGTACCTATTATTTAGCCATTATCAAAAGCCCTACCATTTTTATCATATATATACCTTTAGAATAATTTAAGACCTAGGTAGGTATAATTGAAGAGCAAAATAATTAGCTAATGTAAGAATGGGCCTCACGGCACATATATTAAAAAAACGCCCTTGACTTGACTTTCCCCCGATAATTACATGCCATGAGAATGTGGTGAGATGAATAACCCGAAACTGGTTGGTATCGTTATTAAAGCGTATTCTTACACAACTAAACGAGATGATCAGCAGCTATTCCTAATTGTTTGGAATGCGATCCGACACGCAGGGCAGCAGCGGCCCCTTCATTGGTTGTGGCTGAAGCTATCCGGATTGAGGAAGTTCTCTTGTGGCTAGAACCGGATCAATCCGCCTGATACCGACGTGCGTTATCGCTGCGCTTGCACACCATGGCTTAATTCTGTTTCATTTTACATTGGAATGTGTTCAACAATTGTATGTGCAGGTTACTTATACTTTAATATTTAATAAAATATAACTTCTTAAGCAATAATTAATCTGTATTGATAGATACTTATTAAGTAAGTACTTACTACTTATTAGTTATAAAAGAAAAAAAAAATTTAGTATTTTACTTTTGTACTTAGGTACCTATTTTATTTAGAATATTTTCTATTTTTGAGACTAGTAGGTACATTTTTACATATAACTTGAATGCCAAAACGAATGTGATATTCGCATTTGTTGCACACTTCCATTGTGTGTAATAATAATACACATATAGGTAGTGGCATAGCATGGCGTATAGTTATAAAGGGTCTTCCAATAGGCACTTCGGAACTAACAAACAGTTGATAGTAGCCATATTGTTGAAGCTGCAATTGTAAAATTGGCTGTAATATATTCGGCCTGTTTTGCAAAATCATCAGCGTCCAACAGCACGAGCAATTGATAAAATTGTTTTATCAAAATGAATATTCTGTTCGGGCAACGTTCGTCGCACTTCCCATTTTAATCGTCCTAATTCAAATTTCTACCAAACTACAACTAACCTCTCGGGTTAGTTGTAGTTTGGTAGAAATTTGAATCCAATTATTCCGTAAACAATCAAGCAACACCAGTACGCCGAAAAAAGTAAGATCTGCCGAGAATATCGCCGCTGTCCAAAAGTGGCAGGAGACAATATTCCATCGTTGAGTTTCGCAGACCACAACTTGGCAAATTTTGCGTCGGGACTTGGGCCTGCACCCTACGAAAATCAACTGACCCAGGAGCTGAAGATAAACGACCGCAGACCACGATGTGTGTTCGCAGAATGGGCTCTGGAGCACTTGGAAACTGATCATAATTTTAATCGATAATCTTCAGCGATGCACGCCACCCAGAGAAACCACGGCGGGCCTTTGAAGAAACTTATATTATATACCTACATAATGGCATCGCTTATGTATCATCAACATTCGCCATTCATACAAATAAACAATTTTCGATGATAGTTCACGCACTGTTTTTTTTAAGTTTAAGGATAGGAGAATCTCTCTTAATGATGGACCCTATATATGTTTTTAAAAAGTCACGGTCACTAACATAAATTCTCGGGTAGAAATAATGGCCGATGCAGTATGGGACGTTTACCGACAAGGACGATCTGAGAAAGCTAACGACAGTTTAAGACCGTTTTTGATCTACCCTCATGTAAATTAGTGAATTAGCAGCAGCTGAAATAATTAATGAGTGATACATGAGTAGTCCTAAATTATAATAAAATCCGTATCTCTTTCCTCATGACTATTTTTTATTGGTAACATTATGGACGTTACCAATTGTAATGTAATGGACGTTGTAATGGACAGTCCAATATAACGCTATTTGCGTTATATTATAATGGACGTTACAAATAAAAAATATAATAAATATTGACTCAATAACACTTATGAAGATGGTCTTGAGATTTTTGCTTTATTGTATAGATGTAGTCCGTGCACCCATTTGAACATAAATTAAAAGTCTATAAAGCCTTTTCCTTTTCAATCTAAAAGTCTATAAAGGTTTACATGATTTGATGCACACACGATCCGATGTCCTATATGATATGACTGGTAGCGCTACATAACGTTATTACAGAAACTAGATCTATTTGAAAACAAATAGTTGGAGTTTGTTGTGTACAAATCAACCGACGCCGACGCCTCTTAACCACTTAGAAGGCAATTGAAATGTGTTTTTCTAATTAATAAAAGAGAACATCCGAATGTCAAACGGTTCGTGAGCGAAGTACCTTCCGCCCACGCTTACTGTCTCACCACAGTGTAAATAATAGTATTTTTCCCATGCCACGCCTTACAGATTAGAACGCTTAGATGGGTCAGATCGGGAAAGTCTCAAATTATAACCCATAAAAAAATCTATTCTTAGGAGCATGTCATCGATTTTAGTGAAAAAAAAACAACTGCATAGATTTTTTTTTATATACAAATTCACCACGAAATGCAACCGAGTTCAACACTCAGAAGTGTGAAATAACTTGTTGATGTTAGCTATTGAAGTCGGTTCCATCCGGTGATGAAATTTAAATGAGACTACAGGGGAAGCACCAACTTTTATAAAAAAAATCATGACAATCGGTTCACCCAGTCGAAGGTTTTGGGGTTAAAATCATGAAAAAACTGGTTTGGTTAGAAAACTTTGTACTGCTCAGATAAATAAACCAACTCAACCTTTTACTCAGGTCAGGATTAGAGCCCGGTCGTATTGAAGATAAAACTTACATTCGTTCTATTTGATGTCGATCGTGTAGGTCTTAAGCAATAAATGGTACTATGAAACACGATATCTAAAATTAATACGAGCAACGGTTCGAATCTTGAACACATTGTATTTGTATGACTTGTAATTTCAGACTTGCCCATACTGACCCATCTGAAAAGCCTATCTTGTATAGCCATTGGGCTTTGCTTAATTATCCGACCTTTATTGTGACCTAGAGCTTAGTACTACTGTACAATGTGTACCTGTGAAGACGGAGAAGGCGTCAATATTTTTTACTAATGTATTCCTCACAATTTTCTGTTTCCAGGACATAGTTTTTTACTTATTATTATTATGGAACGCAAGCTCTCTGTCAGTTGTATCAGCCAGTCCTAATTTTCGGCCAACAATTACGACTAAAGCAAACATAAGTATACAATCACCCGATGACATTCCGACAAGCGAGTTCTTCCATTGGGAGGATTACAGCGTCCTGGCCAGTATGCTCATCATTTCATGTGGAATCGGCGTGTTCTACGGATACTGCGGCGAAACACCAACAACTGGTGATGACTTTCTACTAGGAGGATCGTCTATGGGCACTTTTCCGACCGCTTTAAGTCTCGCTGCAAGGTAAAAAACTAATTCTGGGTATAATTTACCTATTTGGTCATTAGATTAACACTTTATTGAAAACCACAACATGAAAAGTACCTAACATAATTAGTGGAATGTTCACAGAAACAATAAGAATAATATTATATGTAAGAATAATATTATATGATTGGTTAGTGAGAACGCGATAAAGGTTACGTTGCAATAAACGCAATGATACCTCCAGAATAACTCATTTAGGAACGTTGGTTGATCTGTAATATATTGCCACTATCGGTATAAGTATACATACGTTTTGAGTCTAGAAAAACACAATGACAAATTACAGTTTCCCATTTGTTTGTTGGCAAATTTGATTGTCCATACATAGCCAAATTAGTCTAACATTTAGGTTTAAAGAGTTGAATTTCAAAAGCCGTAGTTTAAAAACAAGTTCAAAATTATGATTTACTCAACTAGTACATAGCTTTCTTATAAAACATAGGTACCTACATACCTATTATTCAGACTTAGAATTAACAACATCGTTGTTTTTAGTCCGGAGTTGATCAAAAAAATCAGCACGTTCTATTTAAATTTTAAAACTAAAAGGTGCTAAGTCATTTTTAAGGAGGTTCTAATCCTTAATTAATATTATAAGTTTCTTTCTTTTCAGTTTCGTAACTGCTATAGAGTTATTGGGCAATCCAGCGGAGATGTACATGGCGGGTGCGCAGTTCTGGATGATTTGTGTAGCCTTTGTGCTGATAGTGCCGATTTCAAGTCAATTATATCTGCCTGTGTTCATGCGCCTGCGTCTCACATCGTGCTACGAATACTTGGTATTAAACAAGTTTATATGTATATTAGTATATTTATTCTCTAAACATAACGACATAGTTGTAACTCGACAATGAAATGAAATGAAATGAAATATGCCTAAAAATTATTTACTATCCATAATATTTACTATAATAGCTAACATCTACATACCTACAATTTATTTATATATTGACTGCAGAAATGGTAGTTAACGTTACATTGAATTTTCATAAAAGTAATTTAGGAAAAGATGGAGTAAATAAATTAAACACCGCTGTAGCTTTTAATATATATAATTTATAATCTTTGCATGAACATATTATACACTTATTTGAAGCCAGTTTGCCATTACTGAGTAACATTGAGTTATAAACTCTCGAGAGGCTAGAAATAAAAAAGAAAGAAATATGAAAAAGACCATAATATGCACTGTCACGAGTCGACAAATTAAAGGTTAACTTATGTAATTTAAATGTTTATTAAATCTTACAATGCATATATGTATGCAATTCACAGTTAACATTTAGTCGTGTTTTTGGCACTTTATCAAAAATGTTACCGTTTTAATTATTTTTTAATATATATATGCAACAAAATTATTTTGATAAATTCAACTTTCAAATTATATATTGCGTCATTATGGTACTATGTATTAAATAAACGTTTGCAGGAAGTCCGCTTCTGTAAGTCTGTCCGTGTGTATGCGAGTTCATTGTACATGCTGCAAATGATATTGTATACGGCCGTGGCGGTGTATGCGCCGGCGCTGGCGCTATCTGATGGTAAGTGAACTTTACGACATGTCTAATAATAATTACATTTCAATATAGCTACATATTGAATGAGCTCAGAGACACGCATCAACTACTAACCAATCATCACGACGCTTTTTTAATTATTTTTGATGTGAAAACTTCTTTAGCGGCGTTGTGCACTTTTGTATGGGGGGAAAAAGTTAAACTCGCGTCAGGACAAATGACACTGATTGAAAATTCGTAAGACGCGTGACGTCATCGACGTCGTTGACGAAGAGGGAGAGTAGACGTAATCTGTACATATAAAAATGAATCCCTATTCCCCTTGGTCACGACATCACGCGTGAACGGCTGGGCCAATTTCGATCATTCTTTTTTTGTTGTGTTTGTTATTGTCAGGAGAAGGATCTTATGAAAGAAATAATAGCGAAACTACTGCGGTTATTTTGAAAATTTAAGAAAATGTAACGACCAACTTTATTATAAACTTTTTTAATGTAACCTATTAGCCCCAACTTTATATACTTTTAGCACGTTTGAAATATCTGTCAGTTGTTTGACAGCAAGAGACAGATCGCACATCGCCAATATCGTTTACAAATATCATATCAAAATATACAACAATAGTAAAATTACAACAATTATTAGATATCATTAGCATCGTATTCCAGTTTGAATTTAATGACAGGACAACGTCTGTTGGGACACCTAGTATAATATAAATTGTCATGTTTGTGTACGATAGCGCAATGAATTAATATTGTATTTTACCACATAAATGATAGTACTTTTAGATTGATAAATAAAGCAATTCGTGCTTAAATAAATTATTAACGTTAATAATAAACGTTGTGCATTTTTTAATAATTTTGGAATGGTTAGAGAACCATTCCAAAATATTCAAAAATGCACAACGTTTATGTTCAAGCTTTCACTTCTGCCGGCACTCCCGGAGTGCAACACGTTGGTTTTTTTTTTAATTTCTCTACCTTACTAGATATCTTTTGAAGCGATTACAGCCTCGGAATAAGCGTTGGCATTCAATCAGACAGCCGATGTACAATCCAGCTCTACTTTGGCTTTAGCTTTCTGTGAAGGTGATAGAAAAGACTAATTATCTTATTTACGTAACTTTGCCAAGTTATTGCACACTTTTGATTGTTGAAGCCGGTTCCATTTTTGGGTATTTTTTTTCTCCCTTTTCAGTGACCTTTGCTTCTCACGGGATCAATTATCATTGTGTATGTTCACCGATTTCTTCACCCTCAATTAGGAAGACGTCCAAGTAGACGTAACACTTATCAGTTATTGGAATGTAACTCAAAAACCACTTGACCGATTTTGATGAATTTAAATGGGACCACACGAGAAGCACCAACTTACAAATAAAAAAAGAATCATCAAAATCGGTTTACCCAGTCGAAGGTTCTGAGGGTAACAAACATAAAAAAAGTCAAATTAAGAACCTCCTCCTTTTTGTGAAGTCGGTTAAAAAATTAAGACTAAAGATACCAAAGCTGTAACTTAAGTATTAACTCGGAAAGACGCCTTTGCTGGTTAGAAGGGGCTTGAGAAATCTTAAAGATGCTAAGTATCCAGTTTTGAATAGGACAGCAATCACTTTCATACCAATAGCAAAGCCCAACGTATGTACGAGTACGACCGATTTGTACTCAAAGGCCTCTAGTATGGCTACACAGATTGGCACTAATGCAATGATGCGAAAGTTACCAGTAATATAATTGTTTAGCAAATAGCGACGATGATTTACGATCTCAATAATTATGACCAAGTAATAGCCAGCTTCGTTATTATTACACGCTAATAGAGTTGTAAAAGCTATATTACCATACCATATTATAAGCGTAGTTATAAAAACAACAACTCTCATAAATGATACTGGCTATACTTTTGCAATTCTATTCAACGTATATATTTTGGAATCATTACAAGGCTGTTGTATAATTTGACAAATTAAATAATAATAGAAAGGACATTGTTATTCTCGAGGAATTCGAATGTTATGAAAGCGATGTGCCGAGTTTTTGTATTCTAATTTCATTTGCATAGTCAATGTCAATACGTATTCCGCAATAGATGCGTGACCAAAATTGTCGTCAATTTAATTAAGGTATAGGAATGCTACATGGCTGGACCACTGTTTCAATTCAATGTCATCGATGGCTATTAGGTACACCACAGGTACTTATTACACATACTTCCATCATCACGCTTGCTTACATACACATCGAAAATACAAATTATGTACCAAGCAAATTAGAATTGAAAAACAAGCCTATGTCTATCTTCGGTGTCGCGAAATTGAGTCCTTTAAAACGGAGAATCAATAGCTCTTTGTGTCGGCAAGACTTAGTAGGCGACTATGCAACCATTTGTACTGTACAAATGGTAGCATAAATTACCATAGACGACTATAACCTATCATCATTAGGCGAGCTATTTGCCGTAACATAATTAAAATACAACTTTTATATAATTTGCGCGCCTTAACCTTGTTTGTCGAATATATCGACGATTTCAGACTATCAGATCGATTAATCAATAATAACATCAATTAAAAAGTATGCTTTTCGATTTACACGCGATGTGATTCGACTAATTCATCAAGAGTACGCGTAATAAAATTGAATACTAATAAATAATTATGATAGGTACTACAGCTATTTAAAATAAATAAAAAAATAACCATGCTCGCGTAAGTCAAGACGACTTTTTTTTGTAACTTGTTTTTTTTACGGTCCCACTCCTTTTGGTGGCGCTCAATACGTCAGATTAGCAAAACGACACTCCTTCTTCTCTCAGCCATGTGCGTCCACAGCTGGACATATGCCTCCCCCATATAGGGGGGATTTGCCAATACTCGCCACGCTTGGCAGACGGGCTCGCGAGCGCAGTATGATTTCCAATCCTCAGAAGGCACTGCTGCCCACCTCCTGTTACGTGATCCCTTAGACGACTCTTACGGCACCCCCGGGAAGAGATGGGGGATTACTATTCTAGGCCGGTACCCCCACGGCACTTCTAGGCCGGTACCACCACGGCACCCCCTGTGATACCTAATTTTTTACTTCAGCGCAATAACGGTCAACGCTAGAGTTTCGTGCCGCTACCTGTAGCTTCAAAGATAATACGACGACTAAACGAAGAAAATGGGAAATATAATTCGGATTCGGTTTCCTGCATTCAGATACTATTCTTGCACACGGTTACAAAATTGGCATCACATTAGACGTAACAAAACGAGCCAGACCACATAATAAGGTCGATGTACATATAACCATATAATTTTAAAACTCATGTAACACGAATTAGATTCGCAACGAGAAAAATGTCAAAATTAGGGTCAACCGAATTAAACAATTTGGTAGTTATATAACATGAACTTGTATATGCGGCATTCACCTATGGTTCTAGCACAACACTTTTACCAACTATCATTTTCATCAACTGGTTTTGTAATTTTAGATATGTGCCGTATAGGTTTAGAAATTTTTAACTATACTTCATATTAAATTAATGTGTTCCAATCTAGCCCCGAGAGTATATACTTTAACATAGGTACGTGCTATTATTACAAGCATAGCTTGCATATAGTAATTTGTGTTTGGTTTCACTTAAATAAATTTGGAAATGTTTCACTAGTAAATAGAAAACCGCCCTTGATTATGTGTGTGTGTACGATACCTATGATGACACATACCTACCTACCATACACATAAATCTGACATATCATTTTTAACAATAGTAGGCTCTCAGATTGTTTTTTCAAAAAAGTGTTTTTATGAGATGGCAGAACACTTACCCTGAAAACTTTAATACGACCATTATGTGTGTACCTATATTTGTGCATAATAAATTATTTCATTGAATGACTACCCGTAACACTTTTATTTTAAAAATAGGTAACATTATGCACGCGGGTTTTTGTGAAGGAGCACAAGGCTAAACTCAAATTATTATCTCCACGCTTCAGTACGAATTTAACTATCGTATCCCACCCAAAATCTCGGACTACTTCTAGAAATCAGAAATCAGAAATATTTATTGAACAACTGTGTGATAAAAAAATAAAGATGTTACAATTTAAAATAGCTTCAACAGCCTGCCCAGTTTGAGCTAACTATCTCGAGTTTTCGAACTATCTCGAGATCTTTTTCGCGATATGATATTTTACTATTTTAGGTGTGGCCTAAAACCGGCAGATTCTAATAGATTTCAAATTTTAAATTTGCTGATAACGTTATGCTTTTCTAGATCTACCTATTGAGATTTCTGAAATGCACAGTTACACAGCGATATTTGGTGTGGAGATACGTTGACTAATAAACACTTGCACAACTGTAGCACTTTGCTCTATTTCTTCTTAATCTAGTAATATTACACATACACAGTCCTTTACACTCCGACGAAATCCTGGTTTGGAGCTAACCTGTTGTCTATGGCTTATAATGACACCTATATAACTAGGTATATTTTCATTGCTTAATTATACCTATCCTGTTTTTTCTATAATCAAATTTAAAAACACAACTAATCAAATTTAAAAGCGAATACAAAATTCGTGGTCAATACTGGTGATAGTTATTTCATCTGAAAAAAAACCTTTTAAAATAATGTACATAGTGAGGCAGCTTTTGATGTTGTTACGTTATCTTTATCGTAAACTGTAGTAGTTGTAGATATATATGTAGTAGTAGTTGTAGATACATATGTCCATTGGATGAACAATGAATATAACGGCACTGCCTAATCATACTGAAATTAAGCTGGACCTTACTGCTGGACTTTGATGCTTGTGTGTTTACATACATATTATCGAAGTTGAGTTTTGTGGTTAGGCCGCGAGAATAGGTGAGAATTGTTAGGTGCCCAACCACAGTGCTGTGGATTTGGAAATGATGTTACCTCTACAACAAAAAACACAATTGTCACGAGAAAACTGGAGAAAGACAGGACTGGACCACGACCAATGCAACTTGGTCGTAAAGTAAAGAAATTAGTAAAGGTTTTTCTTACAATCCAGCCCCGTTTGATGTATTAACTAATAATGAATTAGAATCGCGAAAGTCTAAAAATTGCAATAAAACATAATATTATCTACAAGTACGTTCACAGAGGCTGAACTGCTCGAGGTTTGGAGACCAATCGACCACCGTATGATTGAAGCCCTACTGAGGCTGTCTTCGCTTCATTTCAAAAAGAGACGCATCTAAATTGTCAGAATATGAGGAAGCTGTTTTAATTCATCTTGTAAAGATGTAGCAAGATGCCCCAGAGATATCTATACGATATTATAAATACAAATGAACTTTTTCACTTCAATGAACTTAGTAGATGTTGAGGGATCTCGAAATAAAAAAAATAAAAATCAACTGATCCTAAGCGGGTGATGACGTGGGCACCTGGTTGTAATAACATGTATTAGATGTACTTTGTAGGCAATTATTTACGTAACAAAATGTACTAAGTATTGCAAAACAACAACTCAGTACAAAGCTATCGAATGTAAATTGCAGGTTTGGAAATCGGAATCAATAAAGCTATAGGTACATCTACATCGCTATGATTCAGAATGTAATAATAACCGATATAAACACATATATGAAAGCAAGTTAGCATACTGTGAGAAGTTTTAGTAATTCTAGTTATATTTGATTTTATATTATTACTAGCTGACCTGGCAAACATTGTTCTGCCATATAAATGATCGAATTTTCAAATTGACTACTTTTCTATTCATTTAAATTTGTAGAAAGAGTAGTAAGAAATCCTTTTCATAATTTAAGAAGAAGAAGAAGACGAGTAGTCATTGTAAATAGTTCGTTGAAAAGTAGTAACACGTAAGTACCTACTGCCCCGATATCTATTTTAACCGCCAGGCAGAAGTGTTCGCATTACTATGTTCCGGCTTGAAGGGTATATTTCCGGTGAAATTAAAAGGCACATGAGACTTACCAGCTTTATGTCTCAGGATGACAAACGCCGTGCGATTCACTTCATGAATTGTATGTCTACAGGCAAAGGTTTTTGCTTGTTCCGTAATCTTATCTAATAAAAAAAAACATACGTGTCCAATTGAGAACCTCCACCTTTTTTCCCCTCCCTCTTGGTTTATCTTTCTACGACTTTACTACTACTTTACTATAGCGATACGTCCGTATTATACACATTTTAAAGGCATATAAAATTTAAATTACCTAAACAAAAAAAAGCGATTAGGGGATGAAATCAAATTTTGTCATAATATCATGCAATAAACAGTTCTATACTTTGTGGAACCTACCTAATGTTTGTGATATGTCTGAGGGATTACATTGTCACTTTGAACACCTTTTTATGACTAATTTAAATGCCATCCTAAAATAGGATCCATAATAAAAAGATGAAATTAATAAAATACACTAACAACAAACTATGGTTTTACATGATTGGAAGGAATAAATGTCAACAGATTCGTCCAAAGCGATTCTATAATATAACTCCAATAGGCGAATATTTTGTATACCTTGTAGAACATTTATGGTGGTGACAGGGGACAGTACAACAATCCTCATGATTAGATTGCCTCAAAGTCGCAAGATGAGCTATTAGCCTTAGCATTTACCTATAGGTATTATCGGGATATATTTACTCTGGGTTTTTCTACTAAACCGAATGTGAAGATCCATAGAATAATTTATTTTATATATATATATATATATATATATATATATATATATATATATATTATAAAGGCCAGAAGATTACCATGTTAAATAACCGGGGAAAGGGTATAGGTTTTTTTATACTGTATAGATCTAGCGTTCGACGATGTTATCACGCTAGACCTAGCATGCTTACTGGCTCTCAAGGACTGGTGCCTGAACACACTATGTGTTTGGTGACAGTTTTTTAAACTTGAGGGTGGTAGCTTGCCAGGCGGGTACTCGGTACCCTACCACCATGCTGTGAGTTCGATAACGGTGCTGCCTTCACCAACACAGGTCCACATAGTAGTTACAGTACAAGTACAGATCACGGATCCTCAAACGCAGAGTAGGGTGTCCACAGATCAAGTTGACAGTAAAATTAAGAAAATAGATTAAGGTAGTTTATACAAGCAGTCCAGTCCTATCTTCAAAAGCAGTCGCCAAATCAGTGGTAGCTTTTTACAGACTGAAGTGTGAGAGACTTTTATAGATATGTAGAAGAAATGATTTTAAGTTAATAAAATTTACTGAATAAAATGTTATTTTGGATTCTGCAAGTGAATACATTAAAAATGTAATTTAGTTCTATAACTAACCGTTGTCCTTCAATCCAATCATGTTTGGACAGCTATCGTAAATTGATATAAATTACCAATCAATAAATATTCGATGCAGATTTTTACGACGCACATTTATTGGTTTATATTTCATAATCAATGTACTCAGGTATTCAGCGCTGCTTCGTATTGCTAAAGGCGCCATTAATAGTTTACGACTATGGCTAAACTTGTCGTGGTAATAATGGTGGAACGGTCGATCGTGCTTCGCAGAAACTGGCCATGGGCTATCGAGTTCTACCTATGCACTATGATATGCAGCATAATATATTACACCTATGCACTATAATATGCAGCATAATATATTCATCATCTCATAATATATTACAGCCATTGAAGTTTTACTAAAGATGACGTATATTCATACTGCGCGATGCTCAGATTTTGTTCCTTTACGACATAAGCATGCTTACTGCGACAGATAATAGGGTACAAATAATATAGAAAAGGATAGCTATATGGTTAGACTTGCGCTTGAAATACGCGTCGTAATCAAAATTACAAATTGACTTAATTTTGCCGCCTCAGTTTCCGCGCGCTAAGCGACATCTACCTCATATAAACATACAAATACAATGATTACATCTATGCAATTCTAAATGACGCGTTGTCGCCTTCGTTTATTCTCATGCTCTTAAAGAAGACGTTTACATTTTTTAACTTAAAAAAGTAAAAATTGCGAAAGCGTCAAATATTATTCAAAATGTATATAAACTATTGCAAGAGTCCGAGTAAACTGATCTATTTCATAATTCTCATTATTTCAGTCACAGAACATTCACTCCTGAATATATTATGCCTCGCAGTTTGATCTTCACAAAGTCTTAAAAACGCACCTTATCCAACTTCGCGACGTGATCTGTACTGTGTCTTTTCACCTAAATCAGTAACGTCCCACGCTGCGCCAGCAAGTCAATGATTTCGAGAACCTTTAGACATAATTATAAACTTCAACTCGCTGATTCGCGGTTTATGTCGGTGCCCTTCAATTTTCTATGAATCCTTATTTATGATCTATTCACGAAAACATACTCCGAGCGCAGCCCTGTTCATAGCTGCGGCTTGCATATGAGTACCATGCTCAGGTTCCATTGTGATCACTGGTAACACACACAACCTCACATCTGATCAAAGACCTTAGTCTTAAAGAAGTGTATTTTGGACGTGAACTCAACCTACTGAATGACTCATTATTTGACGCTCTTCGGATAATTTATTATTTTAAATAGACTTAGATATCAACGTTTCCTTAAATGGGTTGTTAAATAATTTATTAATATTTTTTAAGTGTGATAAATAAATAAATAATAATAATATTTGTTAATGTTATTTTTAGGTCCCGTGAAGTGAAGGAAAATCTATAATTTGCGAATATAAAGTTTATTTAAAAATAGCGAAAGAAATCCTCACCTTAAATATGAGTTTGTAATTACTCGTGACCTACTAGTTTTCGTGCATACCTTCGTAGTGTTACGTCATCATTCCGATGGCATGCTACGTGTGCGATACCATTTACCATCTTACAATCATAACTAACGTAATCTTGAACTTTTTGTTTTGCACTGTCTAAATAAAAAGTTCAAGATTACTATTATAGTGCGACCGCTGAAAGATTGAGTTTGACAGTTCGTTTCATCATTATGTTTCCCTAGATCAAAGTAGCATAGACAGTCTAGTTACTAATAGTAGTAATAAATTGTGTTATTTTATTTTCGCATATTCTAACTCCACTTAAAAACAACTACGTTATTCGTAAACGCTATAGCTATTATAAGGCTATATATAGGTACCTATATAAAAATCTCGTGTCACAGTATTTGTTATCGAACCCCTCCGAAACGGCTTGCCTGATTTTTATGACATTTTTTGTGTATATTTGGTAGGTGTAAGAGTAGATATAGTTAGTTTAACAGGTTGTAAGCTATTTTTCACCCACCTTCACGATTATTTTTTCATCGATATCATCGATAGTTTTCGCAACGTATATCGCATACGTAAAGAAATTTTAATTTTTTTTACACTTAGTTTTAGTAGGGATCCCTAATCAATTTTAGTATAGTAAAAACATAGCAACAAATATAGCATATGGAATAATGTATATTAGCATTCTAATGGTGAAAGAATTTTATAAATGAGCCCCGGAGTTTTTCAGAATATTTCCAAACATAAATACATAAATGTTTTCTCTTAAAATATTATAGTACAGATTAGTAATGTTGAACTGTTTTGTTCTCTTCGTAAGATAGTAAATCGTATGCACTATTTGCATGTCACCGTTGTATAATCTATTTTTCATGTCTGTATGTATGCTCACAAATTTAGACAGTGTCAACAGTGTTATTAAAGAATGCATAACTTACGAGCTTGCTAAAAACTCCCTTTTGCCCCTCCCCATGCTCTGTTCTTAATAAAATACCTACCTAGAAAAAAATGTTGTATGACCTTTTTGGGAAGGATTAACGACACTGCCGTTTTGTTTCATTTTTCTACATTGGCAGACACATGACAATGTATTACATACATTGATAAAGATTACGTGTAAGTTCATTACCTAACATAATATAAATATTGAATAGTTCAGACGTAATAATTTCAGATGAGATTATTTTCTTGTTTTATATTTTTGAGAAGTTATTTTACAGTAATCGATTTTTTATTTTCGCAGAAACAAAAAACTGGTTGAATAACTATTACGTTTTGGCGTAGTCAAGTGACTTGTGAGGTTCCTATAAAGTCGTATCCGAACATAAATTACCGATTTGCTGAAATAATAAAAGCATAGGTGACATTTTGAAAGTGATTTTTTGTTTCTCGAATAACATTCTGATATTTGCAGTTACTGGATTGAATACGTATCTTGCTGTATCGTTGGTGTACGTTGTCTGCATTTTCTATGCATCTCTGGTGAGCATTCTTTTATCAACTATAACATTCTGTTTCATGGACAAATTATGCGAATCGTGTTTTAATATCTCAATTTAACATTTTTATAATGCCAATGAATTCAACGATTTGCAATTTTATGAATTTTAAAATGTTGCTTATTGTGAGTTGCACCGCAGCCAATTGTAAGATTATCAATTTCATAGTTGTAATTGTTCCTTAGGGAGGCATGAAGGCGGTGATAATGACGGATTCGTTCCAGTCAGCGGTGCTGGTGGGATCACTGGCCGTGGTGCTGGCTATGGGAGCCGAGCAGGTCGGTGGCTTGGAGGCCGCCTGGGATTACGCTCGGGAAACTGGCAGGCTGCATTTCTTTGAGTAAATATTGAACAAATCTATACAAATTATACAAGCATGACTATCAGTCCAACCTGACAGTCATTATTTACCTGATTTATCAATAGAGACTAAACCGCTGAGGATACAAGCTAAACAAATTATAATATACCCTGTTTGACTTAAGTGAACGGAAAATGATTTTTAAATGTTATAACATGAAAGGATAAATAAGAGGGTTCAAGTTAATTTTTGGAAGATATCTAAAATTAACGCATGCGCTATGAGCGCTAGTTAGAACAGTTTAGCTTCTCTCCTGGAGGGAACGGGAGAATCATGATCAAGGCTGAAACCGCGCGGCGCAGCTAGTTTTAATCATATTATACTATCACCTACATAGTAGGTATCCCTTAAGTATCACCGCTTGACATTCTCTAAATTGTTGGCAGATGAGTGAAACACCCGTTTCAACAGTAATATTTTTAGTATCATGTTATATGCCTGTCGTCATTTTTCATTTTTCTTACATTTACATTTTACATTACTTATTTCATTGTATCAAAAATATTATTCTCACTAGAGCTAGGTATTCTAGCAAATTTGCCAGAACCGGTTATGATGATGAATGAACTGAGATAGGGTTCGATCCACTACCGTCTGATTAGCGACCGACACTCACCTTAATCTACCTAAACAACCAAAATAAACATGTATTTCCAATCAGCATTTGCTTTTGTGCAACATTACTATAATTATCATAGCAGAAAAATAACAATATGCTAATTAATGTTACCTCTCTCACTTTTGCCTTGAACATGCCGAAAAGTAGTGAGATTAGATTTTGGCAGCAGCCACATACTTACGTAAATTGAAATTGACCTGCAACCCCATTTCGGTTTGCTTCGACACGCCCATTCTATTACGTTATGTTAATCTGCCGTTGTTAATTATTCAAACTATGTACTTACCTACTTCTAAAAAGTTTTTATTTTGCTTTGTTTATATTAACTTTTATAATCTGGATTGGAGTTTATGGTGGGAACTTTAAATGTCGAAATCATGTTTTGTTCTCAAAATGCTAACGTAGTCAACGTTAGCTACACGAGAGCAGTAGGAAAGTGTCACAAAAAGATAAATTTCGTGCCTCGTGTCTCCCACGGGCCACGGGAAGTAAGTAGAGCCTAATATTATACTGAATCTAAAGACTAGGATGAAGTTTCAGGGTATGCTTGCTGCTTCCTCTTCGATGTAAAAATAAAACTAGCACTTTTCTCACCAAAACCGATGAGTAAATCTAGCGATTAACAGCAAGTGTGGTGAAAACGCTATTTATATAAATGGCTCTTGCTTTCAGTATGAATCCTGACCCAACGGTTCGCCACTCTTTCTGGTCAGTTGTGGTCGGAGGCACAATGTACTGGACCAGCATGTTCTGTGCTAACCAGGCGTCAGTGCAAAAGTATCTCTCGGTGGAAAGGATCGGGCAGGTCCGAGTGGCGCTGTGGGTCTCAGCCGTCGGCCTCATCGGCGTGTACTCCGTCAATTTCATCACCGGCGCCGTGCTAGCCTTGCATTATGCTGATTGTGATCCGATTCAGGTAAACACGCAGCCGTTTATTCTAAAGTTAGCTCCCCGACATTAGAGATTACGTTGTAGTCGAATGTCGTCTAATGTTGCAATTTGTACGTATCCGGATTATGTAAACTCTAAGGCTTTCACGGCCGGCGTTGCATGTTGTATGTATTGCTTCCGGGCTGTTTGGCCGTGGTCTATGTGAAACTTTTGTTCCAGACGTTTCGTCGATCACTGCGGTCGACATCTTCAGTGGTTCAGGTCCGAGCGGCGACAAGAGCGTAGAACTCTCCTCCGCGGCGTCTTCTCTGATACTGATGTCATCAGTATCAGAGAAGACGCCGCGGAGGAGAGTTCGTCATCAGTATCAGAGAAGACGCCGCGGAGGAGAGTTCTACGCTCTTGTCGCCGCTCGGACCTGAACCACTGAAGATGTCGACCGCAGTGATCGACGAAACGTCTGGAACAAAAGTTTCACATAGACCACGGCCAAACAGCCCGGAAGCAATACATACAACATATCCGGATTATATCAATTACGACTTATTTTCATCACTTTACACGATTGTGTTTTATTTTAATTGGTACGCGAAGGAGACGTGATATAAATTTATTGCTAAAATGTATTTATACTTTAAAAGAAAGTTGCCTTCCCGCATATTACTTTAATCCCTAACTCTATCTCAATCACGGAAAGGACTTTTAAAAAAATTGTACCATCGTCTACATTTTATTTCTAGGAGGTATAGGTATATAGTATATTTAGGAACATCTTTAATTAAAGTGTTGTTTAAATGTTAATTGCACCCGCGGTAAGTTATATTTAATTATTTTATTTGGCTCGGGCAAAATAAAATATCAAAAAACGGTTATACATATTAATGTGCATAGCTAAATATTTATTTATTATATTTATGTGTAACGAATTACTTTTGGCACTATGGCAATGCATATCCATTTATGGTATCTAAGTATGTATCAAGCATAACCATTTTATAGTAACTTCTTAACCCTCAACTCACCGCCAATTTACAAAAAAGGCGTGCTAATAACTGAATTAAATCATTTGAATTAGTTCATTATTGATTTTATCACATAATTGTAATATCTTTTATTCACTAAGGCAAACCTAGGCAAAAGTAGCCCAGGGAAATTGCCACAGTACATTGGCACAGTTGTACCAGAAATAATTATCTCTATGTGTTATTTTATAAATATACATATTTATAAAATAACACATATTTAGATAGAATTAGTTAATTATTTACATAGAATTTAGAAGTTAAATCCGTACAATTACCCCAGGCTGGAACCATCAGCGCTTCCGACCGACTTCTGCCGTTGTACGTGGTGCGCGAGCTCGGCGCTACGCACGGAGTGCCAGGTTTCTTTGTGGCTGGTATCTTCGCCGCAAGTCTTGGGTAAGAAAACTTTAACCTGCTAAGAATTATTGTCTATGTTTTCATGTTTTCATTGACGTAAATACACATTCATCGCAAAAAGTCACAAAATATTAATATTTTGGAGATCTCAACCCGCACATCTCGCAAACAGATTCATAACTGACTGAGATCATTCATCCCAATAAAAAGGTTAGGACACAACTGGTAATGTCCAGATGAAATTCTGGTTTCAATTTGAGAAACAGCACTTGCGAATGTTGGTACCGTCGTTTGTTTTCATATATGGCTGCAAAAGCGGTTCAAACCAGACATACATAGTATTATATACATCTATTAATCTTCATTCATTGACAGTGGAAGTAGACATTTCAGTTTGGCTGAATTATGAATAAAATAAAAAGTTAGTTTTATGTTATAATACTTAATTAACTCTAATAAATACTCGAATAACTGCAAAAAACCGAATCCTAATTATATTTCCCATTTTCTTCATTTAGTCCTCGTAATATGTTTGAAGGTACAGGTAGCGGCACGAAACTCTAGCGTTGACCGTTATTGCGCAGAAGTAAAAAATCAGGTATCACAGGGGGTGCCGTGGTGGTACCGTTCTAGAATAGTACTCCCCCATCTCTTCCCGCGGGTGCCGTAAGAGTCGGCTAAGGTACCACGTACCAGAAGGTGGGCAGCAGCGCCTTCTGAGGATCGGAAACCATACTGCGCTCACCAACCCGCCTGCTAAGCGTAGTGAGTATTGTAGTATGATGACGACAGGGGGGCTAAAGGGGCGAAGGGTGCGAGTGCGTAGCGCCGCCGCCCCCCGCGCCGTCGGTTGTCTAGCCTGTCTTATTCCGTCCCCCGCCCCGATACGATGCTCCGCGAACTTCTGACAGTACAGTCGCGTTCTAAAGTGTATTGTTATTGCCGTTCTTAGGAATTAAGTTTCAGCTCGTTTTTTATTGTTGGTTTTTTATTATTCTATTTTAGTAGCTAGTGAATATGACTAGAAGAAATACTGTTTTGAAAAGACAGGCACGAAAAATGGTGAATGACGTGCGTTATATTGTTAAATATAATGCACGTCTATTATAATTTATCTACAGAACAGTTGCGTCGGCGCTGAATTCTTTAGCTGCCATCGCTTGCACAGATCTAGCAGATGGACTTCTCGGCATTACATTACCAGAAAATAAGGGGGCTTTGGTAAGTTAATAAAACAAAGCAATTAAGCTAATTTTAAGTTATATTTAACGAGAAACCACATCGTCACTGACCATCAAGTGAAGTGGTGAAACGCAAGATCATATAACTTAAATTTGTACCAAAACATGGAACCGACTTCAACACTCAAAAGTGTGAAATAACGTGTTACTTAGTTCACAAAAGTAACTATCATCACAATATTGTGCTCATGGTACCGACTTCGACAAGTTATTTCACACTTTTGAGTTTTGAAGTCTGTTCCATTTTTTGGTAATAATTTATTTCACCCTTTTCAGTTTGCTACAATCATCAATTCAATCAGATTCACCAGATCAATTGTCATTGTGTATGTTCTCCGATGTCTTTAACCGCAACTATAACTATCGTCGAGGTGTGCGTAGCACTTTTCAGTTATTGGAGTGTAACTCAAAAACAGCCCGCCTGATTTTGATGAAATTTAAATGAGACCACCACGGAAGTATACTCTATCAAACCGACTTCGACCAGTTATTTCATACTTTTGAGTATTGAAGTCGGTTCTGTTTTTTGGTAAAATTTTTTTTTTCACTCTTTTTAGTGACCTTTGTTACTCATGGGATCAATTGTCATTGTAGTGTAGGTATGTTCACCGATGTCTTCACCCGCAACTATAATATCGTGTAGGTATAAGCACGCATTTTTCAGTTATTTACTTGTAACTCAAAAAGTGCTCGTCCGATTTCGATGAAATTTAAATGGGACCACACGGTGATGGACGCTTCAGATTTCAAATAAAAAAAGAACGAAAAAAATAATAATAATAATAAATAAATAAATAAAAAAACATACGGGTCGTATTGAGAACCTCCTCCTTTTTTTGAAGTCGGTTAAAAAGTATACGGTCGAATTGAGAAACCTCCTCCTTTTTTTTAAGTCGGTTAAAAAGTACCTACTTAGTCATAGTTTGATCCACAGCCTACTGTGGTTTGATCTTTGAGTATTATAAAGCCCATATGTATCTGAGAGTTTGACCACTGTTGGTTACGCTACATGTGTTCTCATACTTTTAGAATGTATAGTATATCTTTTTTTTGCTTTTAGTTGCTTATATGAAATTGACGGTAGCTGTTAAACAGCTACCGTTAATTCCACATAAGCGACTATCAGACGATCACAATGTGCGGCTGTCATAACTAAATGTTTTGTAAATGTACCCCATCCCTATTCTTTATTCCTACACGTAATACGTGTTATAGAGAATTATCTAACCTATAATATCTTTTTAATTACATTACAGATAGCCCGGTGGGTGTGTCTAGCTTGTGGGGCTCTATCGTTTGCCCTAGTTTTCGCAATTGAGCACTTGGGGCCAGTGCTGCAACTAGCACTGTCCTTCAACGGCATGGCGGGAGGCGTGTCTTTAGGGCTATTTTCACTGGGTATGCTGTTCCCCTGGGCGAATGATAAGGTCAGTAACATAGTAACATATTATAAGTTAACCGTCTAATGAATGAAGAAGTTTCGGATTCCACATTTAAGAATTTATAGTATTATCGGGATATTTACAATGTCTTTTAAAAAGAAAATGTCTTTTATTTATTTTAAAAAGATAAATGGATGAAAAGATAATCTTTTTATTTTATTTGTTTTCGATGTTCCATATTTCGGCACATTTGGATGCGCCATGTTCACGAGTGGAGATGGGATGTGGACTCCCGAAATATTGAGCAGTGAAGTCAAAGTCAAAGCCACAATTATTTTGGCATCCATGACTCGTCAAAAGATTTAAAAATATTCAAAGACTCTTAACGCCTAAATTAAAACAAATAAATGGTAAATATCCCCAAAATAACTGTTAATTCTGAAGAACGTTCGCCGTGGTGGGTCGCTACATACCTACGTAACAAATGACAATCCATAGTTTAGCGTAGGTATCTGTTGGTAGCTTTATGTTTCCTGAGTACCTACAACAGGCGTGTTCGAGATGGACCAGTGCCTTTTTAGCCGTGTACAACTGAATAAGCATTCGATTTGGGAATGTGGCATTTATAGCAAAAACGATCTTTCCCAACTCGAACGACGCATACACGTCATTTACACGAGAGCTGTCAAGTACGACGATTCATTTGAATATTCATGACTTAAAAATGTTTCAATACCTATAGTATTAGCTCGAATCATAAAGAGAATTACATTTTCGTAAGAGAAATAGAAAGAAAACATTACACTGGCGCATTATTTCAAGTTTGTTTTTCTACTCAAATCAGCTGGTGCTGTCAATCTCTCAGCTGTCAAAAAAACGCTTCCATAAGACCCAGCCTCGGAGGTGGGTCAAAAGTGGCAGTTCACGTTTTCAACACTTTTCATGCATCTCGAACGGTGAACGAAAACAGTTCAAAACGCCAACTGTGCCAAAACGATTGCGGAACGAGAGCGTTTCGGGCGTTTTTAACTGTTCCACTCGAACGCAAGGAACGTAGATCAGTCAAAATGTATTGACATTCAGGATTAAATGTTTGAACGAATGAAACTTAAGCATAAGTATTTCTAATGTGTGCGGTGATAACTGCATTTTGATATCTTACCACACTGGTAAAATACAATATTTGAGAAGGCCAGTGACATAAAGGTTAATGTGGTTCGTACAGGGTGCAATATACGGCGGGGTCGCGGGGCTACTGCTGGTGTTGGCGGCGGGGGGCGGCGCGCAGTTGGCGCAGATTCCGGTGCATCGCTTGCCGCCTTCCACCACTGGCTGCCCCGCCTACAACCTCACACTCGATATTACTCCACTGTAAGAAAATGTACCTATGGCAGAAGAAAACGATATTATAAAAAAAAACAAATAATGGAATCGACTTCAACACTCAAAAGTGTAAAATAACTTGTTGAAGTCGGTAGGTACCACGATAGTTTAAAAGTAACTATTACCAAAATATTGACCAAGATACCGACTTCTAAAAGTTGTTTCACATTTATGAGTGTTCCATTTGTTGGTTTTTTTTTTCCACCATTTTCAGTAACCTTTCATACTCACGGGATATTGATCCCGTCAGCAGCACGTCATTGTGTGGTCACATTGTCATGCCATTGTGTATGTTCACCGATTTCTTTACCCGTAACCATAATGTCATCGACGTATGCGTAGCACATTTCAGTTATTGGTTAGAGTGTAACTCAAAAACCGCGTGACCGATTTTAATGAAATTTAAATTGCACCACACGAGAAGCGCCAGCTTTCAAATAATAAGAACGAGCAAAAACAGACATAAAAAATACTAAAAAGACATACGGGTCGAATTGAGGTCCTCCTCCTTTTTTTTAAAGTCAGTTACAAAGGGTAGATGGTGCACTAGCTCCTCGGACGTGAACCGCAAAAATTAGATTCATGCACCTAATTTGCTTAGTCGCAATCGGACCGGCAGTTTTTATAAAATTGCACAAAAAGTTCCGGTTGTATCTGGTCTAATTTTTAATTAGGTACCTTCATGAATTTAGAGCGTACCATATACTTATATTCCTTCTTTAACAATATGCTCTGTTTTGTGGACACAATTTAGGCATCGTTGGTTTTTAGGCAAAAGCTCAAATTTCTTATAAAAACTATGTATTACCTATTTAAGTCTTTTAAAACGTACGCCACGCGAAGCGTCGATTGGGTATTTAGTCGTACTCGTAATACGTCTGGCTCATTGTCTTTTTGTTATGCAGTGTTTTTTATTTTATTTGAAGAACTTACATATTAACTCTATTTTCAGGGAAGTTCACGACGAAGCTGTGTTCTGGCTATTCAGAGTATCATACTTGTGGTATTCTGGGCTGGGATGCGCCACGACCTTGCTGGTAGGGTTGATCGTATCATTCGCGACGGGCGCTACAGACCCAGCAGATGTACCAATTGACTTCCTATCCCCGCCTGTTGTCAACTTGTTGAACTCTTTGCCAATTACAATGAAGGTGGGTATTTTATTGTATGATCTAGGTATTACATACGAAACGGATGGCTTAGTTTCTGGAGAAATTGTTAGAGAAAAGAATCCGAGGGAGGAAAAATACCTGCGACTACCAACCGAGATGTGTGAAGGGAGCCTCTATGGTGCCTGCATGCGGAATCCTTTACTCCTTGGATGACCTCCACGCTGACGTAATTCCTTCGCTTTTAATGCTTGGCCGTTTGCTAAATAGACAGTTTTTTGATTTCAGCTTATTTTGTTGAAAGTCCTACCTGTCTAATAAACTTAAAAAATACCAGTCATAGGTTAATTCTGATTGAAGAAAATTTGATTTCCTTTGCTAATTTATTAGTTAAATGATATTTTCGAGGGCACATATTTTCCCTTTATCAAAAATTTTCGCGGTAACGAAAAATGCACTTGAACTGTGCCTTACAACAGAAGAAAGGAAATTAAAACGTCTTAAAATGCGATTAGTAATAGTATTATTGAGCCCGCAGGTCATCTATAAAGTAGGTAGGTACATTTTGTATTATTTTGAATCAACATGCATCAGTAGGTATTTGTCCAGCCCCTTCTACCAGTAAAGACCCGCGAACTTCTGTTATATCATCGGCACCTCTGGATCCCTTTACATATTTAAGGGCCTGGCACTTGAGTCACTGTTCATAATACATTGTTACGTCATAGGTATTACGATTTTTATGTCATCCTCTATAATTGAGAAAGATTGTGATCACCATAATGCACAATAGACGCATCACGAGATACTGGAGAAGTTTCAGATTTTTTTTACGCCACGACATCCTACTGTACATAGTTACCTATTTCGATGAATTCAAAGAAATTATAACCTACGACCGTAGTGTTCTTTTACTACTTACATTTCACTTCAATGAATTTTCGCCCAAATCCTGCGTAGGTCACACTGAAAATGATTCGTTAAAATTTTCATCACTACAGCGTCAGTCGAAAGTAGGTATACTAGAGTGCTGTCATTGGGGGTAAAGTGACTTCTATAACGTTGTTTTTTGAACACTCACCAGGGTAACAATTCTCTTATTTATTAAGACCATCAAGTTATAAACAATGCAATAGTTATTCAAAGGTTAAAATTATTCGGTTAAAATAACCATTGCATCTCGATCAATTGCATTGCAATTAAAATTAGATCTGTGTACCTAATCATTCAGGTCAAAGTACTATAAAGCAGCTATAAGGTAGCTATAAAGTATCATAACATACATATCACAACGGCATAATATATTTTGCAGAAAAAGTTACGGATACCTACGAGACTGGGGTCGGAGCGACGACGCAGCTCAAGTGTTCGGCCTCCTAGCGTGGCCGACGACAAAGACATGCGCCGGCGACGTCGTCTGTCTGAGCTCGCTGGAGGAATCTTCTATAGTGAATCTCCTCTGACCGGTCACGATAACCCAGCCCTGGGACTCGACCCTGAGAAGCCTCCGCCGGACGAATACCACCCCGAGACCTGCATCAAACTCGTACCAACATGTTTCAATCACACGCAATCTGACTGTTAACAGTATTGAGCTTAATGTTAAGTGAGTACTGAGTAAATTACTGCTTGTAAATACTGCAGCTTATGACATCACTTATTTGCTATCGGTACTTAATTCAAAGCGGGTACCTACTTCATGATTGTGAATGTTTCATTGCATTAAGCATTGAAAGTAGATTAAGTACTTATATTAATTAGAAAAAAAAATCCAAAGAATGTAAAGCAAGCGAAATGTATTATTTAACCTATCCGTTGCAGCGAATACACGATTTTGTGGAAATCCTTTACTTACCTAAAATGTACCCACCATGGGGACTATTTCGAGTCGCCGAATGAACTAATGTTAATTTATTATCTAGAATATTTTGTAAGATAGTTAACAAAATGCACGAGTCTTCTCGTGACCACCACCAATGCAACTTGGTCGAAACGTCGAGGTATATATACATATTACTAAATGTTTTTCTCACGATCAAGCCCTGATAGATTTATTTAAAAAAAGCAATTTAAAATCAACAAGGTCAAGTACCCTGTTTTTTAATATTTAGATATATATAAGTACGAGCACTTTGTATGCCTGCGTACAAGTATTTTTGGTAAGTAGGATTGGAAATGTACCTATATATATTTTGATAACTCCTGAATTTGATGGCATTATTCCAAACTAAATCATCTCTTAAATAGTATAGAATAGTTGACATAATTACAGAAGTATCTATACTTTATATACTAATAGTCTGACCACGAAGTACCAACACCTAAAAGTTACTACAAGGATGGTGTGATAGGATACCGTTAAAATAACTTTCGCTTAATCCTACAAAAACCGCTGTCCAAACCCAGGGTGCTAATTCTCTTATTTACTAAGACAAGCAATCCATAAATAATGCAATAGCGATTCAAATGTTATTTTAATAAAGCTGGCTACCTACCTATTCCGCTAAAATAACAATTGCATCTCCATTGCATTGTAGGTAATTCTATTTCGGTAGGTATAAAATCTATGTAGCCATTCTAATTTATCAAGAGTTTTACGGTTTATTGCATTAACAATATGCTAGGCGGAACTTATGTTCAAATATTTAAAGCAGCCGAATTTTTTCCTTCAAATATTTGAACATAAATTCTAATTTATGCTCCATGTAGAATAGCTAAACTAGCAAAAACGACAATTCATTATCAATTTATGACCAATGTGCTAGTAGAATTGATACCCAGGGCTTGGGTCTGGGTGCGAGTTTAAAAGAGCATAGGAAAGACGATATGTGAAGACCATAACAGCTGTACTTTGAGCTTATAGTATTGTGGCAAAATCATAAGATAATATGCATATCTTTTATTCAAGTGTTAATAAAAGCAAATCGAATTGAATTAACTACAATAATAAATTCAATGCCATAATGTATGTTCGCTTTCACTTTGCAGTATAATTGTTAAAATATAATATAGTCGTAAGTTTTTATGTACCTAATAATTTTAAGATTTCTCGTTTTCTGATTGTTATATAAATAAAGAGTATGTACCATTAGTTCTTATTATTTTATTTCTCATTTTAAATGTACACTTATAACATAAGAAGGCAGCCGAAGGGAACATACCAACCAGGTACGTTAACATCAAGGCCAATGTGAGAAAATAGTTTCATAATATTCAAAGAACTCCATAAAGTAATCGGATCACCTCATTTTAAAACCACTCAAGCCACCTCCTATTTTACATAAGAGTTTAGAACATAACATTTCAATCAAAATAATTGCGCAAAATAAGACAATTTGTTTAACAATAATTTCAGAGGCATAAAAGACATAATTTAATTATATATAATAATATCTTTCATGACAAGAGGTCTTGTTGTTGTAATGTTTGTTGTTGATGGATTTCTTGCATTGTTGATACTGGTAACGTGGCACTCACTGTTATAGGAGGCATCCCGGGAAGTGATACAGGAGTTACTAATGCCAACCCAGTAGATATTGGTGGAGGCTGAATAGGTGATGGGGCAAAGCTGCTCATGTCAAATGTGGGAACTAGAGTTGGTGCTGTCTGAGGATAAGCAGCCGCTGGCGGTTGAGGTGTTTGTGACTGAGTGTAGTTTGGCATCATTGGTATGTAAGGCTGCGGCTGGTTCATAGGAATGCCTGGTAAATTTGGTAGTGGCGCAGGGGGCTGCATATTTGATACAGATGGTATACTTCCTAAATTTGTAAGAGTTGCATCTGCTAGACCTGAAAATTGTGACATTTATAAGGAAAGTCCATAAAATTGTTATATAAACAGTTTGAGGACTTTAGCATAAGCACATATTAGTATTTAATTTGATACTGTTTTGTAAGTATATAATGGTTTGGCTCACAAAAAAAGAACACAAATAAAAATATTACTCCACTATTATTAAACATATAGAGTGTAGAGGCTAGAGTGCATGAATGATATTATTCTTATTAAAGGTGTGAATGCTGAGATGAGTAGGGACAGAAACAGAGTGGAAAAATATACATGTTGTGAAGACCCCACAAACATAGGATAAGATTGAGGAAAAAAAAAGGAGATGTCTGTGATGGTCTCATGACAACTTTTCAAGTATTTTAGTACTTGTACTGAGTTGCTTTACTTATAGAATTTCGTGTTCCTTATTAGTTCCTCATATTATACACTCCACGAAATTCTATAAGTAAAGCAACTCAGTACAAGTACTAAAATACTTGAAAAGTTGTCATGAGACCATCAGAGACATCTCCTTCTTTTTTCCTCAATCTTATCCTATGTTTGTGGGGTCTTCACAACATGTATATTTTTCCACTCTGTTTCTGTCCCTAGTCATCTCAGCATTCACACCTTTAGTAAGAATAATATCATTCATGCACTCTAGCCATGCTTTCTTTGCCTTTCCTCCACCTCTATGTTTTTCATCCCTTACAATATTCCCATACAAAGCCAATTTATTGTATTTCAGCTAATCACTCACAGGTGCTACAGTGTCAAACAAATGGACAGAAGAGTTATATATTTATGTAAAGAAGATACACAGCTATGACCCTACTACAATTAAAAATGTGTTAGTTGTTTGTATCTTGTTAGGCGACATTAGTTATCCAATTTTGGTGAACCAAAATTGAATACAGTTTGAAAACTGTCAACAACAATTAAGCCACCATAAGAACATCACTCAAGAAAGTGAAGTTATTTGTGGTAACATAGAAAAAGTATATTTTAATACTAGCTGAGTCCTGTGGTTTCAGCCGTGTGGACAATAGTTATCCCAGTACCTCAATTATCTCACAGGAACTATAGTTTTTTCCAGTTTAAAAAGCATACTTTTTTTTCGTTTACTTCATCCTTATGTGTTATTTTAGGGTATATATATTACAGAATTTAATTAATTTCAGAAAACAACAAATAAGCAACCAATCTTTCGCCATTATATTATTACATAGATACAATATTACACAGATCTCAATTTGAGAATACTTTTTAATTTTGGATATATGATAGCGACAAAACAAGGAATGATTGTATTTTTTGCTCAATACTTGGATACAGTTGTGTACACCATGTTCAAAGTTAAATCACTTACTCTCAAACTTGCATGATACAATGCAAGAATTTACCAGCATGAGTGCCAGTTTCAATAGTAACATGACAGAAGCTATATTTCATATTATTTTAACTATATGATAAGTTATTTAACTTATCACTAATATATAATAAGGTATAGATTATACTCACTGCTGGAATAAGTAGCCATATTCGAAACTACTGACTGTGCCGAAATTGAAGGTATTTGCTGTTGGGTAGCTGCTTGAGATGGGGTTTGGTCATTAGGAGCTCCAAAGTTGCCAGGGTTCACAAGTGGAATGCCTGACAAGAATGGAGGTGGAGGACTTTGGAATTCTGTGTTAGAATTAGATGCTTGAGGGGCACTTAGTAGAGGAGCTTGCTCTCCATTGATGCTTAGATTTTGTACCCCAGCTGTTACTTTGTGCTGTCCAGCTGCTGTTAAGGTTTGTTGTACACTCACGGCTGGTTGGTTACTAATTGGTGGTGATGGCTGAAAAAGATGAAATAGTCATCAATGCAAATGAAAGTTGGTTATTGACCAATCCACTACCTTATTAAGCCTTTTAAATTAACAAATACATTTTAATGATACATAAATACTACATGGAACTATGAACAAGATTTATTTATAAAAAAATTGATAAAATATATTGAAATAATCATTTTCCAGTGATTCTTTACTGTGAAGTAACCTTATGTTAAGATCCATAATTGCACATGTTTTGAAGAATTATATAGTAAATTTCTTGCAAGTGGCAGTGTTGGGTCAAGGTAAGTAATATGTATTGTATTAAGTATTACTTACCGTTGGTATATAAACTTGCTGAGCTGGTATATAAGGTGGTTGACCTGGTGCAGAAAAGCTATTTCGAACTGGAATCCTGTGAAGGTAGCCATATCCAATACCACACCCCAAACTACCATCACCACCCCAGGAATGGTTTGGTGTAATATGTATCTCTCTGCATGTGTCATCATTAGCATTGTACACATAAAGCTTCAAGGACCTGCCTTCGTGAGCTTCAATTAAAGTAAACAAATCTTCACTCTCATGCATGATTGAGTCAGCTCCAATAATGTAGTCAGAAAATGGACGGAGGCCAGCTGCTTCAGCTGGAGATGAAGGGTGGACCTCCTGTAAGATACATTAGATTATGTGTAATAAATGTTGTAGATTGATGGTGTGTCCAATTAAAAAAGTATTTGCTTACCAATATATGCCAAACATTCTCATTAGCACCTTCAAAAGAGCAGAATTTAATGCTTACTCCAAGTAAGCCCTGTCCTCCCCAGCTCTCACTGGGCGTCACCATCACTTCTCGCACCGATTGGGTTTTACTACTGTATACGAGCATTTTTATTGTTTTGTTGATATTTGTCTTAAGCAACTCTTTGAGTGTGTCATTATCTTGGTCCAGTCTTACGTTTTCTATGGCAACTATGAAATCGAAAAATGCCTGGAGGTTAGCTAACTGGCCTGGAGACCCATCCTGCACCTGTAGGTCAAATTTTTAATGCAAATGATACTTTTAATGGGGATACGAAAAATCTAAACACCGATGACATGTAATCAAAACACTAACCCGTAATACGTGGTATCCCTCTGAACCACCTCCTGGCACTCCTGTACTTTGGGAGGAACCCATCGAATTACTTCAAAATAATGCCAACAATTTATATAGTTTCGTATACTTCTACTAATTTTTTTTGCAAATTCACAAATTCATCCACACAGCATAGGTTTTGACAGTTGACATTTTAATTACGTGGCACAACACAAGTACAGCAAGCAGTTTTTTTAATGATATTACGGCTTTGGATACAAGTTTTTTAGCCAAAAACTTATTTTAGCAGTCACTTCTGAGATCAGGGGCCAATTGACAAAAGCTGATAGTAAGGCCCCTGCTTTGTAAAATCCATTCAAGTTCGGAGCAGTTCTAAAACCTGGTCATACCATCACCACGGCATTACGCTCAATGTCCAACGGCCCGTTTTCTGCAGTTAGTGTTAGTGTCAAATTCAACTTCTTGTTTGGTGGCTTGTGCGAGCAGTGTCAAATTCTTGGGCTAGTTAATACAATACAATAATTAATTACTACAGTACAGGCTAATTAATACAGTACAGCAGTCGTCGTCGTCTAGCCGTGCGTTCGAGATTGGCTAGGGAACAGTTACAAACGCCATAAGCGTTCTCGTTCTACGTTCGTTTTGGCATAGGTGGCGGCGGTTTGAACTGTTTTCGTTCACCGTTCGAGATGCATGAAAAGTGTGAAGCCCAACGTGAACTGCCACTTTTAACCCATCTCCGAGGCTGGGTCTTTTGTGAGCGTTTATTGACAGCTACAGCTGATTTGAGTAGATAAACAAACGTGAAATAATGCGCTAATGTAATGTTTTCTTTTTATTTTATTTCCATTACGAAAATGTAATTCTCTTTATGATTCAAGCTAATATTGTAGGTATTGAAACATTTTTAAGACATGAATATTCAAATGAATTGTCGTACTTGACAGCTCTCGTGTAAATGACGTGTATGCGTTGTTCGAGTTAGAAAAGATCGTTTTTACCACAAATGCCACATTCCCAAATCAAACGCTTGTTCAGTTGTACACTGCTAATTTCCATCTCGAACACGCCTTACATAGTATTTAATCTCTTCGGCAGATAAAGATAGTTATTATTAGGTATTGTAATCTCTTTGTTGTTTACTAAGACAAGCAAGTTCTCTCTCATGAAAAATGGTCACGGAAATGAAATGAAATCTTTGATTTAGCATCATTTGTTTCTGCTGTTCCCGCATTACTCTATTTAGTTTGTGCACATAGTATTGTAATCTCTTTGGTTTGTGCTGCTGTTGCTGTTCCATAACATGTCATATCATATCTTACACTGATTAGAAAGAGAAATAGATAATAATCACACGAAGAACGGACCGGTCCTTATGGACTTTGCCGTAGCGATCACTGACACGATATTTGACAGATTTTAGTGTTGTTCTCTAGTGTATTATGCAGGAGTATCGATATCGATATTTATAGGGATGGGAAAATCTTTATTCAGGCTTTTTGCTCTAGCATAAGAAATCCTCATAGCTATAATATATATACACCTACTCAATGCCACATTGCATGGCAATAAAAAGTCAAGTATTTCTAAAATAACTTTTAATTGTTTAAAAAAAAATGTAAATGTAGAGGTACAATTTGCTTAATATGTGTATATCTATAAGTGAGTATACATAATGCATAAACATACTAAAGTTAATGTTTTTTAAACAAATAGAAATTCATTTTTTTAAATTTGACTGCATCGAACTGGAATCTGTCTGTTACAAAACCGCAAATATTTTACCTGAAATAGAAAAATACTATAGAGGTACATCTCATTAAATACAAATATATTTGCTGAAAATAGGTAATATATACAGTGTATTGCATTTATGATACTTGTGAGGCAATTATACAATTTATCTAAGTCTTCAGATAACTGTGCTATTTCCTAATTTTTATGCCAATTCAACTCATATGCTCATTTTTTGGCACTTAAAATAATGACTGAAGATTATTGTCAATCTTACAATCCGAGATGCTCTAAGCCGTAAAATGCGACACTAGCCATTTTTAAACACGTAGTATTAACGATAACTTTATGCCTTATATTAAACTATTATAATTTATTAAAGGAGCATTAGGTTATCGAGTGTAGATCTCATAAATAAGTTTCATGCTCCCTTTTTGTTTTTCTCAATCGGGCCAGCAGTTGTGCAGCACATGCAAGGATCAAATATTCATATAATCAGGCAAATATAATGGGACATTCAGACACGTAGAGAGATATTTGCTTTCAAAACATGGAGCTCTAGCTCTCCTTAAAACAATTGGTTGTGACATTGCCTGTGGTTGTATGTAGTCCAGTTTTTAGTTACTTCCTTAGTTTTTTTAATATCATTATGTATCTATTGATACTAATATTATAAGTAGGTAATGTTTATGAGGTTGTAGCAATGATGTTTTACTAAAGATGACCTATTTATACTGCGTGGTGCTCAGATTTTGTTCCTTTACGACATAAACATGCTTACTGCGACAGATAATACGGTACAAATAATATAGAAAAGGATAGCTATATGTTTAGACTTGCGGTTGAAATACGCATCGCAATGAAAATTACTACAACTGACTTCATTATGCCGCCTCAGTTTCCGCGCGCTTGTGCGACATCTACCTCATTTATACATATAATATCATTGGGTTGTAGGTGTTAAACTATGTATCTACCGATATCTGAACCGATACTTTAACCAATAGAAGGCAACGTAGGATCATCATCATCATCACCACGCGGGTGTAACCGCGGGACGCAGCTAACTTAATATATAATTAATAAATGTATTTAATTTTTGGACGTATAAATCCTGTATTACAAATTTAGGCATAGGTTAGGACTTAGATTAGTAATAGTACATTAGCTACTTACGATGAAATTAAGGTTTCAGCTGTTCAATAATATAAAATAGTATCACGAAGACGAAACAAATTTCGCTTTCTGATTATTGAAAAATAAGAAATATTAAAATTTCTATTTTACGTGAAAGCTAAATGTCAAAGATTCCCGAGTATTTATTGGAATGAGTTTTTAATATCTGTCGTTCGTTGAATGCTTGGAGTATATAAATGTAAGATGTATATAATGATCTGTGAAAAAACGAGTAGTAAAAAAAAAAAAGATAAATATTTTCAAAAGCTGCACTAAGTCTTCGAACAAGAATCAGCCTTATCCTTTTAATATACGATTTAATGATTTCGTCAATCCGTGGCGGTTAGATTCTTATCGTCCTAGGTTAAACTATAAGGACCATAGCATTTGGATGGCAGATTACCCACCCTGATATCTTAGCTTAGATCATAAATTTCGTTAACTCAAATTTAACACATAGTTAAATGTACTTACTACTGGTCCATTCCATTGCTAAATTTATATAAAGTCTAGAAAGTTATTTACGTAGGTATGCAATAAATTTTAAGAAGTAAGTACTTACCTACAATCCATGCAGTATGAATTTACTAATAAATTTATCTTGAGACCTAGATACTAGAAGATGTGGAATGAAGACTAAAGTAAAGGGTGTGTCAACCATGACCTCAGTAGAATGATGTTAATTTTATCCATAACAGTTTTATTCATTAAACTGGCAGGCTCCTTGTTCCATGGTTTTATTATGTTTCTAGTTTAGTTATCTTGTTTGTTCACAGAACTAATAATATTTAAATTCATAATGTCTGAGTGGAAGCAGTTGATCGGAGAATGGTTGAATGAATATGCATCACTGCAGGAGAATGAAATAAAGAGTTTTGCAGCTGAACATGAGCACAACCATGAGATTGCCACAACCATATTCAATCTGTTCTATAGTGGTGAAGACAGTGATCCTATTTCCAGCAACAGGGCAGATAATGAAAGTGTACTAGAACAGGTACATATGTATGCTTTAAGAAAACTACAATTACCCATTATGTGGTTATTATAAAGCATGAGTTTATAAGGCACTACTTTAGTGTGCAAAACATCGATTTTAGGAGATGGGTTGACACCCCTGTAAAGGGGATGTTGCGGAAACCTCTCTCCTCTGAGATATGGTTTTTAAAAATTTCTATCTTACTATCTTCAGACATTACTATTACTACACAAATAACCTACTACTACTTGCGATGGAACATTTTTCAAACTTTCATGTAAATTACATGTATTGAACCAATTTCATTAAAATTTAAATGGGACCAATATCTCAAATTGAACTATACAATGGAATAAACCTGCTTCTTTTGTGGAAGTCATTTAAACCAATATTTTATAATGACCATATAAAAACCTCCAGCAATGGGGGAGGATAATGTCCAGCTGTGGTCATTCTTAGGCTGAGATGATGATACAAAATTTAAAACAATCCTCGTAAACAATAGATGTTCCTCAGTTCATGTGTTGTGACTGAAATGGTGATGAATGTTATTATAATGTGTTTGTAGTGTAATATAGGTATATTTTCTAAGCTTCACATTCTAAGCTTACATTAACAATAATATGTAAATGTATTAATTCAATCATCCTTTAAAATCTGCTTTGAGGACTATTGCAAGTCACTGAAAATATGTCTGTGCTAATGTCATGAACAAAGACTTCATGGAAATCTTTTATCTGAATTGTACTGTGCACTCTATTACACAATGTGATGTATATATATGTGTATGTATTATAAAGCTATGCTTGAGCATGAAATGAAATAATACATTTTATTGGAATCTTAATAATATATCTGTCAAATTTTAGTTTGACAGTTGTTATGGATCAGTGACCAGTGACAGAAACATTAGAACTGTGACGAGTAAACTGAATATCGAGAAACAGAAATATTGAGAGACCAAAAATATTAAAAATACACTGTAATGTAATGTCATTTTATACTGTAATTCTGTCTGTCACAGTTTTACCGGATAAATTACAGTCGGTTCCGAGTTCAATCTGTTTTATAGCTGCCCTACGACTGCAGTTCAGTATGGCAAAAAAATATAGTGTTTAATATATCATTTTTTACAGACTTTAGAAAGTGTTTGCACACAACTGTTCAGCTTCTACAGATCAAAGGAAGTACAGCTCCAAAGATTCACTCTGCAGTTTGTGCCGACCCTTATTTATAGCTACCTCAGCTCAGTTGCTCAGAACAACAAAAAGACATATAGATGCATTGAAACTTTATTAATTGGTATGTAATAGTATTATACTCTAAAACAAAGTAACTAGTCCATCAATATGCATAGTGGTAGGGTACTTTCTAGTACCTGCTTGGCTAGCTACCACCCAAGTATGAAAAACTGTTACCAAACATGTAGCATATTCAGGCAGCAGTCCTTGAGAACCATTCCATTTTCTAGGCTTAGCCACATTGTCACTAACTATTAAGTGAGATAGTGGTTAAATATGTGTGAGATCTATAAAAAAAATGGCTATATTTTATATATGTCTTATATTCTTGAATTGCTAACTAATTAAATACAATCTTTTTACAGGCCTATATAACTTTGAGGTGGTTGATGAGACTGGCAAACCTAAAGTTGTATCATTCAGACTGCCTTCTTTGGCTCAATCTTCTATTTATCATGAGGTATGATATTCCTTGTTACCTGTGAATCTCATAGTAAATCATAAATCAATTATTAGTAATATAGTAATATATAAAATTACATGTCACGAATTATTTATATAAAGTATGTAACATTGAAAATAAAATAAGATATTACCATTTTTGTGTTGTACTAAGAGAATACAATGCTTACATGTTTTTATTTAAAATTATTGAATTCATGCTGTAGAATGTCTGCTTAATAAACCAATGTTTTATGCATGTTTTAAAACAAGTCTGATTAGTACTAATGCATCTTCAATTAAGATCAGCAGCTAACTTTCTTGGTCATCCACCCATCACACCCAGAAGTAAAGTGGCTAAAAACTCCTGACAGAACAGACAGGGCTATATTACCATTAAGAGTTTTGTGATTTTACTGCAATAACATCATGCTAGGCGGAACTTACGTTGCCCGCCGCCCGCCGCCTGGCACAATCATAACTCCCAGATGAAGAATTGCAAATAAGTTCGAAACTAGTCGGAGAGTAATTATCCAGTGTTTACCACGTGAGTTCCAGTCGGTTTGTTACATTACAATTTGAGCGTAAGTTCTGCTTAGCATGATGTTGATGCAATGAACCATAAAATTCTTAGAATCAGGGCATGGTGCCTTGCCTTCGCTTGATATGTCCCCAACTGCAATGTTAGTGTATCTGTTTTTATTAATAGTTCATACAATTAAAGGTGAATTGTGCTAAGACATCCCCTCAGATGTAAGTAAGTAAGGAAATATTCGGACAGCTAGTGGAGTGCTACTATTGCTTAGATGGCAAAGCGCAGTATTCTGTAGTTGTGTGTTCAAACCTCCACTAGCAGCCTAATTTATTCCATCAAAATAAACAATGGCATATATTACCATTTATCATCCCATATAAATGAATAAATACAGGGTAAAAATCTGACCTGCTTTTTATCAAATTTAAAATAAATAGGTAGAGGTGGTGGACCACCACTATCTCGCCCAATGTTAGTGATGATGCTGTCTACGATCAATCACGCCTGTCTATATCGTATCCATTCTCTTGTGCCATGAAGACACCCAGATTGTAACTCTGACTAGGGCTAATTTATGGGTCATGCGCTAAGCATGCTTGTCACATTGCCGTTCCGTTAGATGGAATGGGGAAGAAGGAATTATGTAAGAGAAAAGCTCTTATATTTTATAATGATTTATACTTTGATTGTATTTTTTATCATTCCAGCCATTATCACTGGGCCCACAGTTTCTCACGGAGAGCGCTCTGAGGCGATGGGAGGAATGTGATACTAAACTTGTGAGTTGGGGTCCAATGGCACAGATTGATGTGATCAATGCCCAGAATCGATTGAAGGTGATGTCAGCACTCTTATTCATTTACAATCGCCACTTGAGTCTGCTGCCAAAACTTGCATTAAGGCATTTCTGTATAGCTGCTTCCAGGTACATTTATTTTACTATTCTGTCATCTTATAAAAAATACAAATTATTTACGTAAGATGATAAATCTGATACACCTTGGGCTCACGGTTGGCATGATATTGTTCAATTTATTATGTTTTCACAACAACAAATTGACATGATCAATGCGCGTTATTATAACTTTATCAGGGGCACTGACTTCAATCGCGACCCCAGGTTCTAATACCGACTGGGACAAACATTTTTGTGATAAACATAGATGTTTGTTCTTGGTTATTTGTGTAATATGATTCTGTGTGTCTATACCCCCCTTTTTACACAACGTGATTATATCATACTTGTATGTGTAAACACCTAAGATGACTCTGCCCAGCCTAATAAAATAATGTCTAAATATTTATTGTTCTATTTTTATCAGGATAGTTACTCAAGGGTTTGGTAAGAAAATTGGTGGGAAATCAATATCTAGAATACCAGTATCTTCAAACTTACTGTTGGAAATGATAGAGGGAGCATATTTCTCGATGTTCAATGAATTCTACACTCTCGCCTTACAAGCAGTCAAAGACATTGACCAGAGAGCGCAGTATGAACTCTTTCCCGATGTGATGCTGGTAACAAGTGCTGTCATAAACTCACTGAAAGACAACCCTTCAGGTAAGACTCAATATTCACATTACATTAATTTAGCCTTGCCATTTGTCAATGTCTAGGCATAGGTTTATTTGTAGCAAAAAAAGACATAAAATGAAAACGAATCTAATTCTAGTTTTTCGCCACCACCTGAGTTGGGAGCAACTAAACATAAAATGCTGATTACTACAACCAGCGGCGGTCCTCCGTTAGGACACCGACAAGTGACGTTACGGACGAATATAGACTGAAATCAGACATCTGCAGTTCGGTAGGGATCGGTAGAATAAGCGGCTGATCAAACGATAGGGCATATGTAAGAACAATAGGATCACAGGCTTTGACTGGGCATCTAATATGAGATTATATATAAAATTGTTCTAAACAGTCATAAGCTCTATTATTAAAAAAATAGAATACTTGTATTATTTATTAGTCATCATGAAATTAAATTTAATTTGTTTATTAAGATGAGTATGAATTGCCTTATTTACATTTTATTCCACATACCATAATTTTAAATTATGGTACTTACCTATGTGATTAAATTTACATTCATTGAATATTAAATTAAAAATATACATATATTTTAAATTTAAAAAAACGGTTAAATTAATTACATATACTCAAATCATATACCTACTTCATAAATGAAACATTATCACAGGTGTCAACTTTTAGACAAATACATAGGTATATACCGTGGGGGCGGCTTTGTTGGCCGTCGGTGAAAAGGGACACTTATAAAGGTGGAGGTGTTACGGGCATAATGTCGGTAGGAGCGCTAAAGCAAAACATTTAGCACACCTCTCAACACCCTTTAGCCTCCCACACCAGCATGCCGTTTTCGTCGCCAATTTTGACGGCCCTTATGAGGCCCGCACTATACATATATATATATATGTATGTTTGAGACTGAATTGGCAGTTGCCGTAGTGTCATCTCATACCTCGTGTATTATACTATACTACTAAATGTCTATGTTTATAAATTTGATAATGCAGTTTTTTTACCAATAGATGTAATTATATTACCAGATAACTTACACCTAAAATAACAGTTTGTATATGACACCAAACAAGCCTCTAAATGTTTGGTTTGTTTCGAGGCCCCACTCACGCCTCTAACTAACGACCGGACGTAGTATGAGACTGAAAATAAAAGGAAATAATAATAATAATACAATATAATGTAATATAATTTCGATTATTTTAATTTCTATGACTACACTCTTTGGTGACTACTTGTATTTAGGTGTATTAAGTAGGATCGTTTGGTCCCTTCATGTGTAAATATCGATGTACCAAATATCTTTTATAGATGGAAAAGCCTATAATTTTGAAGCTGAATAATAACGAGACTTATTCTTTGACTTTTAACCACGTGACGGAAATGGATAAGGTACATTGAAGTTATTATACTAGAATCACAGTAACGTAGCTATTTGTAGTAAAGAAAGCGCCTAAACCAAATGCAAATTTCAAGTGGGCATGCATGGATTTGGAAAAAAAACAGATCACCGCTAACGAACTAGGTTTCCACTAGTCATGAGATCTATTCTTATAAGTTAACTTCGGTTGCTGGAAACTATATAACAGTGTTTATGATGTATTTGTTTATTGAAATCCGGACAGCAGTCTTTGGCTGCGTTCCATTCGCATTCATTAATTTTAAAAATCAAAACAAAACATTTTTGTAAATTATTCGATTGTAACGCGCCTTTGTAGTTTTGGGTTTTGCCGTTCACTTCACTTCAACGAACTATATATATATATTATTATAGTATATGTAACCAACAGAATCCCTCTGGTGTGATATATGCATAAACTTTAGCAGAAGATAGGAATCATTGTAATATTTTGTGCTATAGTTTATGAATGAGGATCCAACTGATCAAATGATCGTCGTACCTAATTGTACTGCTACTATCTAATATTTTCGATATAATTAACAAAATTTATTGTGGAGCCAGCCTCGCTAGTTGTGTTTGTATAAAACTAAACGTTAATAATAATAGCTAACGATTTAACTGACGCTTTTTTTATAAAATTGATCAATACGCGTGCAAAATGATAATTTAGAGTTTAAGTTAATTTATTTATGTCCCCACAAGAACTTCAAAATGTTTATCGATGTATTCGATATTTTGTGAATATAATTTTATTACCTTTCAGATCAACCTTGTGACGGTCCGATGGGAATCAGTGTTGCACTATCTCCTGCCACTACCACAGTCACGATGTCCAAATCGATGATTACTAATGCATCCTTCAGGACTAAGAAGTTACCAGGTAAAATTACTTGCAGTTATGTAATATGTTTTACATTCATACATATTATAGCAACGCGTGATTGCGTTTTATATTTCCAACACAAAAGCCTACGTTAAAAATACGCCTCACGTGTCATATAGTGTAAGTTATTTTTATAAGTACCTGCTGAACCGCTCACGGTTATGCTAGTGTGGTCTACAGTATACAAACATGCCTTTAGTGGGGTGAATGGCGCCGCAAGCTAGCTAGGCGCCAAAAGGCCCCCAAAAGTAGTCGAGCGTGCAGCACGCCGCGGCGGTGTAGTGCACGCTCGTCTACTTTGTGTTTTAAAGTGGCCTCTTTTGCTTCTTAGTTTTATTTTTAGTAATTTAAATGAGTAAATAAGCCGCTGTATTTCACATTTTTTTAAAAGCTAGTTATTCAAACAACACTACAAAAAAAAAACTGCATAGAATGTTAGCTATAAATTATTGAAAATTGCTCCAGTATTGTTGTGACAGTGATTTTTAACCATCCCCCTTTTTGCCGGCAAAAAGGAGGAGGTTCTCTCTTCGACTCGTATGTCTTTTTTATGTTTGTTACCTCTGAACTTCCGACTGTGTGAACCTGGGTGTTCGAAATTTCATCAAAATCGGTCAAGCAGTTTTTGAGTTATACTCCAATAAACGAAAAATGCTACGCATACGTCGATGACATTATAGCGGGTGGAAAAATCCTTGAACATACACAACGACAATAGATCCCGTGAGTAGCAAAGGTCACTAATAAGAGTGAAAAAAAAAATGGAACCGACTTCGACACTCAAAAGTATGAAATAACTTGTTGAAGTCGGTACCATGATAGTTCAATAGTAACTATTATCAAAATATTGTGAGCATGGTACCGACTTCGACAAGTGATTTTAAACTTTTTAGTGTTGAAGTCGGTTCCATTTTTTTGTAACATTTTTTAAAGAAATATTTGAAGCAAGTGTTATTTATTGGTGCGTGTTTACGTTATATATTATATTTTTAAGATATTACATAGCTTAAATCGCGGGCCTTGAGCGTGGAGACCGAATCCAGAAATTCCGTAACGAAAATAACCTAACACCCCCCACTCCGACCGGCACAGCGGTGATACTTTTTAGTTTTGCCATCTATCGATGAATAGCAGAACTTTTATAGACTTTTTTGAAATATCACGCTTGTCTGTTTAGTTCAGCAACTCGCCTCTAGGTGGCATTGGTTGTATCGGCGTTACTGCAGAAGTTATTAATATATTAATTGAATAAGTTTACCGCGGCAGTCCCCGAGTGCCACACGTCTTTTTTTAATTATTTTTTTTTCTCTGTGTCGCGGGAGACATGGACACTCACAATCACAACACACAAACAACCAAGACCCGGGACAAACATCTATACTCATCGCACAAATGCTTGCCCCTGCCGGGATTCGAACCCAGGGTGCCCGAGACACAGAAGTCATGTCACTGACACTGACCACTGCGCTACGGCGACCGTCAAATATTTGAATTATTTAAGTATTTTGTTCACCATTTCATGCTTTTTGTCATGTGTTGGACAAGCTTGTTCTCGTATTTTATCTATCTTCTACAGGCTAGGAGTAATCGTTGTAGATATGACTCGTGTACCACTTCTGTCTTAGCAACAACTAAAATTACTTTATTAACCACCGCGTTTTGACTCTGACACTTAACAACTTTCAGACGACATTCCGATTCAAGTCGGGCAGGTGGTCCCGACCGAGCCGAACGACATGCTCACCTCGATCACGGAAGAAGGCGAGGCGGACGCGGCACCCATGCAGCGCGGCGCCAACATTCGTAACTCGAAGCCCAAACTGAGCGCCTTTCCAGTCCTCGGGAAAAAGTCGAAAGACGCCAAAGCTGGGATGTCGAACGAGAAAAAAGTCACTTTAAAAGAATCCTCTAAAGGAATCTGGAACTCTCTCAGCAGCGGCGGCGGAGACATGCTCGATGGGCAACAGAAGATGAGTGCTTTGGATAGTTCCTCCGATGCTAACGGCAGTATGAAAGACGAAAAGATGTCCATGTCTTCAATCTTGAATAGTACAGAGAACTCGGACACCCGATCGCAAGTCACCACCGATTCTTTGGACATGGAAACCACACCTCGATTCTCTGCTATGCAAGTCAGCTCGGTTTGAAGATAGACCCGTTATTTCTTTGAATATTACGTTATGATTCTATTAGCCAGGTGTAGGAAATCTAGTCGAGATTGTCTTTGTGATTATTTTACGTGCAGTGGTGGTGGCGTCTGTTCTCTTAAATAAGGTTTAGTGCATCCTCGGTTTATAAAATATCTGTGGTGATATCGGACAAGTACAATTGTAAGTTATGTTGAGAGATATAAAATTGTGTTACATTCTAGAAAAAAATTGTACTAATTGTTAATTAATTTATATAAAAATAGTAAAATTCCATTAAAAGATACTCAGTATTATGCGATGTTGTATTTGTTGCGCGGGTATGCATAAAGCCTGTAGCATTAGAGCAGTACATGTCGGTTCCTATCCCCCCTCCTTTCCGCAAATTACCTGACGTATGTAACGTGGGAGCGAGATCGCGACCGTGCATTGTATGTGACGCGAGTCGCTATCAAGATTCCTCGCTCGCAACCCACCGCTGTCGATGGACGTACATATTTTTATTTTTTGAAATAATTCTAAAATTACCGCCGCCGTCGACTGTATGTTGTCGTAAAATCACGTCAATAAACATAACTAAGTTTGTGGTGTGAAACTGTTTGTTGAGTGCCTGGATTGTATTTGTGGATATAAATTAATATCTGTGCTTTGTTCGTTCGGGTGGACGCGGAGCTTCACAAAATATAAACTTAATTAATTCAAAAGACAAAACTTCTATATCTTAATAACTATAATAAGGCAGAAAGAGGGTGTAAATTACCCTTCTTAGAAGGGGTCCTACCCTCCCGCCCCCCTCCGCCTTTTGCTCTCTTCCCACCCCCAAATGCATGCAAATTGCAATGTCTGAATATAGTAAGGTAAGAAATTTTAAAGTCATATTTCAGAGGGGTGGGGGGGGTCCCAAATTCCTCTTCACACAGTCTTTTAATTTTTTTGTTGTCCGTGCCTTTATCCGGAGAAAGCCTACCAGCGGTATATTATCCGATTAGCACCACCCGAGCGCCGCGTGTGGGGTTTCAAATGTTAGGGGTGCTCTCCTACGGACGTGGATGATTCGACCCTTAGCCTAGTTTACAAATCTGCAATCAGGCAATCCTAGAAGGGGGAAAACGGTAATAATTACCTTTGTATCGTCTGTCACCCATCGCTCGTGGCGGGACAGAGGATGAGTTTTCTTACCATTTGTCCCCATGGGAGGACGGGCGGGATTACTTCCTGGCTACATATTTCTATAAACATGTTATGGTTCATGCACTGTACTGTGTATAACTCGACTACAATATCATTAATGTTGATAATTAGTATGTCCGCTGCCACTTTTCATAATTTGATTATGTGTGTTAACTGACACTATCACGGATTGACAAATTTATTATCGAATCGATCTAATGGCAAGTAATTCGTTTATAGATATAGATATTAGGTGCGGGTGGCAATATCGGTGAGAGCGCGTAGTTTCTCCAACGACCCACTCTTGATCTTGTTAAACTGTAGGGCTGTCACAACCCTGCAAAAGCACAGGGTTGTCACGACACACAACACTGACAGTATCTTCAGTGCTCTCAGGGTGACAACCGCGGCGATACGAACAATCACTATGCACTATCTATAAATCACCTGCTTCCAAGATGTAAACAACAACGTCCGATTGTCAGTTTAACCGTCGGTCAAACAGTTTTTACCATACAGTTAACCGACGGTTAATAGAAATCGGATTTTTAAATTTTGTTGAACAGTAGTCTAAAATGCTAATGCTTAAATCGTAGAAACAAACTCATAAACCGATAAACTTGTTTTATACTGTATAGATTCACCGTTTGTCACCACAATCTCACTTGATGGTCAGTGACGATGTGGTTGAATATGTTATCACGCTAGACCTAGAATGCTCACTGACTTCTGCTTGAAGACACTATGTGTGTATGGTAATGTGTACATTCACAATTATGATCAGCGAATTGCATGAACGCCCGTGGTTACATTTGGATAACAATTTTCTACGAATCATTTTGTTAACAGAAACAAGAAGCTGTGTGATTTAAATAACTTTTACAGTGGAGAAAGTAAACGCTGTTGTTATTCGCGTAATAATTGGTAACTGATAAATACACCGCCGAAATCCGGTTTTTAGAAAACTGGAAGATTTGATTGATTAAATTAAACAATGATTGTGGGAAACATTATTTTTCTATGCTGTAATCAAAGCGAATCTTAAAAAGAAATCAAGATTTTTGTATATATTTATAAAGTTGCGTTTGTTCACTGCCATATTATATGATGTTAACCTAAAACCCAAACTATTTAACACCCATAAAATTTATAATTTTTAAAGAGTATTAAATATAAATAAATAAAACAATGTGTATAGGTTTGTATTAACATTAATAAAAAATAAGTAAAAAGTAACTAATAATAATTTTTAAAAACTGGACAAGTGCGAGTCGGACTCGCCCACCGACGGTCCTGAGAATTGCAAATCTAGTTTCCCCATATACAAAAAACCAGTAATTAAACCTGCATTAATCTCGCGGTGTGATCATGGGCTGTCAACTTATATGTTTATCATTTTATTTTAAAACAGATTTTAAGATAATGGTCGCAGGGTCCATTCTAACCCCGCCTTGATTTTCCGGAATAGATGATCCTCATCAAATTCACAGCATAGTGGTAAGGTAGTTTCGAGTAGCTGCCTGACCAGCTACCACCCTCATGTTTGAACAACTGTCACCAAATACACAGTGTGTTCAGGCTGCGCTGAGAGTTGGTTAGCATACTAGATCTAGCGTGATTCCACTTTCAACCACATCGTCACTGGACGACAAGTAAGATGTAGTTCAATCGCTAAAAAAGTTTAAATATATCTAATAAAGACAAGCGTATGGAAGAGAACTAGCATTGCAAAGGCAGGGAGTCTTTTCCTATATATCTAGATTTATAAAATACTAGCGAACGCTGCCCGTGCGAAGCCAGTTCGCACGGGCAGCGTTCGTAAGGAACCTTTTCGTTCGAACGTTTTTTCTCCGACTTACATTGCAAATCCGACTACCACGAAAAAGTATCTTTATTTTTCAGGTTAATATATACCTTATAACATTGACAAATAACGTGGTTTTTCAATTGGTAAAATAATGTTCTATATAGGTTCTGTCGATCTAGAGATTACTTACCCCATGCTACCTGAAAAGCTAACAAACTTTAACACTTTATGATATTAGTATAGGAGATAAAAACTCCGGAAAATCCTCCGCAACAACTCTAGAAATCAATTCACCATGCTATATACCCGGAACACAGTGATGAGATGACAGACATAATTAAATATTATCCACTTTGTATTATACCAAAATTAAAATGCCACGGTAGCGATGCCAGATATCCGGTGTGTTAATGCGACGCGTTATGAAAAAGTTTATGGCAAAATATATATATATATATATTATAGTCGTACATAATATATATTTTACATACACGTTTTTTGCAGATAAGAACTTACAGATAGTATCTACTATACAAATAAGGATTAATTTAGAAAATATTAAAATTTATCTGAACACAACTCCGACGCCTGTATAAGTATTTGAAGCGATAATAGCTCAGCGGTGGATGCGTCAGCTGTCTAGAGACGGACGCTTGGTCTCCACCAATGGTTTGAGCTTCCAGTGAAGGTAACACCGTTATAGAATTCCCAGCATGGTGGTAAGTAAGGTACTTTAGAGTACCTCCCACGCTAGCTACTCTCAAGTTTGAAAAACTGTCACCAAACACATACCTAGTGTGTTCAAGCATTAGTTCTCTCGAGCCAGAAAAAAATCTAGGTCTAGCGTGATTACATCTTCGACCACATCTTCAATAACCATCAAGCGAGTAAGTGGTCGATCTATGAAGTACTAACTACGCCTCGCGTTTTCACGCGGGTAAAACTACGGGGCGCGGCTAGTTTATAATATGAGTGGGATTAAAAAAGGTTTAATAGGCTAACTGAACAAAATTAGATTTTTGTTTATTACTCAGGTAAATCATAAAAATTGAATGTCCAGGGACCAGCATGGTGGTCATAGATAAAAGTCAAGGAAACAATTTAGGAACAATGAACATAATTATAATAAATATAAGTAAGTACCGGTCCAATTGAGTTTCTTACTCCTTTTGGAAGTTGTGTTATTGTATTGATGCTATCTTCATATTTAAATAACATTTTGCTTCTCGACATTAGGCCGTTATTATCAGCTTCAATTGACCCTTTGGGTTCTTGTAATCGCGACTTCGTAATAAATAGGTATCTACAGTAATGTGTAAATAAATCATAACGAACCATTATTTGAATAAGATCATCACTAGTCACGTTCTGTGCTGTACCGTGGTTTTAAAAAACGTTTTTTATCCTCTGAAAAAATGAAACTGTTATTTATATCGAGTTTCGTGGCGCTTTGCTGCATATCTACGTGCGTGGCGACCGATCTCATTGTGGGCACCAGTTACAACTCTCGTCTTATTTGGCAAGAAAAAGTGGAGTACGTGGGATTCCCGTTCAAGAAACGCGTGAAAGAATACTTCTACTCCGATCCATCCCACTTTACCATTAAAGTAAGTTTTGATACAAACACTTTCATTTTACCTGAGACATTTAAAATATTCTAGACTGGAGACATATTTTCAGCAACAATACCTTCTATAGAGCCGATGAAGTTAATGTGTTGCGATCTTTTACATCTATGTTTCATTACATATATGTATCAATTTCAACTGACTACAGCAATGATAAAAAGGGACTTTACATTCTGATTACAAGTCAAAAATATAGTGTCCGTCAGTAGATACATACCTACTCGTACTTCACTGAATATTTCTGCGTACCTAGATACTTACGTGAAACGGTATTGCGTTTCTAAGTAGGTACTTTCCTATTTAGTGCATTTCTAAATGTCAGAAATATGGCATTATGTTGTTGCAGTAGAGCCGATTATGTGTGCCAGCCAGACAGATCACGTTGGCTAGCCCAAGCTTAAACGGATAACTGTGAACTACAGTACCCATGTTGATGTTGGACTTTGAGTATCCAGCCTATCTTCATTTATCTGAGATGTTGGGTGAAATGTTAAAAAAAAACAAGAAAAAGATTATTTGCATTAATGATTGCAAATTAATTTGGGTTGGTCCAACAACCATCAATTCTATACCTAAGATCGAAAATTTATAAAGCAGTCTGTAAATATTATCAATAATGTGGTTAGAATAAATTAAATAGGTACTTATATATTTAAATGTCATGCCATACGTTTTATTACTTACTAGATACGCCCCGCGGGGTCACTCGGGTGGACTACGGTTTACCCGCGAGTTTTTGTATATATTCCTCGCAATTTTTTACTTTTTTCGTTTCGAAGAGCCTTAACGAAAATATGGAAGATATCCTATATGGTCGAGCCGTTCTCGAGTTTTGCGCTTAGCAACACATTTGGCGATCGATTGTTATATCAATTTTTCTTCAAAGTTTGTAGTACTAAGTGAATGAAAGTATGTACTAAGTACCTACTAGTACTAAGTGAATCATCATCATCATCATCTCAGCCATAGGACGTCCACTGCTGGACATACGCCTCCCCCATTGATTTCCACAAGGACCGGTTGGAAGCGGCCCGCATCCAGCCCTTGCCTGCGATCTTAGTCAGGTTGTCTGTCCACCTGGTCGGTGGCCGTCCTATGCTGCGCTTGCCAGTCCGTGGTCTCCATTCTAGAACTTTTCGGCCCCAACGGCCATCAGTTCTTTGAGCTATGTGCCCTGCCCACTGCCACTTCAACTTACTAATCCGCTGGGCTATATCGGTGACTTGCGTTCTTCTACGGATCTCCTCATTTCTGATTCGATCACGTAGAGAAACCCCGAGCATAGCCCTCTCCATAGCTCGTTGTGCGACTCTGAGCCTGCTCAGAAGGCCCATAGTCAGAGACCACGTTTCGGTTCCGTAAGTCATCACTGGTAACACACACTGTTCGAAGACCTTCGTTTTCAGGCATTGCGGTACTTTGGACGAGAAGACGTCTCGTAGCTTCCCGAACGCTGCCCAGCCGAATTAGATTCGACGATTGGCTTCTTTCTCAAAGTTGGACTTACCTAATTGGACTGTAAGTCCTAGGTAGACGTAATGGTCAACAACTTTGAGAATCGAGTTCCCAATTGATATGGAGGCGGGCGCAACAAGGGCATTCGACATAATTTTCGTCTTGCCCATGTTCATTTTAAGGCCCACCCTTAGGGAAACTCTGTACTGTACAGTACTAAGTGAATAAAATTGCGAATCTCTTGTGAAACCGGGATTCTGCTATGATATGTACCTAGGTACCCAGCACACTCACAAACTCTTACGTAATCAAGCATGTATCTACTTGCTGGACGTTGGAAGATGAAACGGATCAAGGGTAGGTATCTACATTAATTCCTCGCTCCGTCTCATCTTCAGTCACTGAGAATAGGGCTGAAACAGCGGAAGACCTCAAAGGGCACAAATACAGTACCTAGCATTAATTACTGGGTATTTATTTTTGCATTTTCCAGTTGAAACGCTTGGACCATGGGGACCAGGAACCCACAGTATTTATGAAGACATTATAGGACATTGCCACGTGTGGCTTCGATTAGTTGTTTCCAGTATTTTGGGAAACGACTTACCTAATCTGTAGATTATTATTATTTTACTTCGATGTACTTATGTCATTTTTATTAGAAATTGTTTCAGTAAATAAATAACTTTACAATATTCTAGGGTGTGATAGTCAGAGAAACTGACCCAACCCAATGCAGCGCCATAATCACGGCCGGCGGTGTGGGCTTCCCCTATGTCAACATCCGCTTCAAGAGCGAGCGCGGCAGTGCTATACAATACAGTGTCGAGATCTATGTTTAATTAACCATTCATTGAGAAAACACATCGCTTTAAATAAAGATACCATTGAACAAAAACATCCTGACATCATAGATATAGGTAGATATGTATGTATTGATATCATATAAAAATATTATGTTCTCACAGTTTTCAAATAAATTTCAATACTTGTTAATTTTGCGCTTCGCATTCTAACAATTTGAGAACTACCTATTGTAATTACCTAACATTTATCTAAGTATCTACTAGTTAAGTATGTTATATAGGTAATAAGTTTACCTTGCTACCATACCTACATTCATGAAAATATATGAAAAATATTGTATCTTCTTATTCATGGTTCAGAAATATTACAATAGATAGAATTAATAATAGGGGGATATAAGTCAAAAACTTATTCCAAAAAGTGATATTACTTAAGTAAGTACGTATGTTTAAAGACGAATAAATTCAATTTCACTTTGTGATGTTCAAAGGTATATACCCCTCCTCTACTAAACATTGTTAGGTACATTAGTATAAGTACCTACTTACATCCTGAAAAATAAGTTTAGTTGTGGATAGTAGAATAATAAAATTACATGTTTCTCGCTACTAGGTATGTATGTATTCGTACTTATAATTCATCTGAAAAACCAATTTCAATATGGAACAGGAATTCGCGAGCGTTTCACGATTGATCTGTCTAAAGCTTTATGTCGATTTGATACGAGAAAGACATCTCTGGAAAAATGTTGGTCTTCCGACAGGCCGTACTGAACATCGCCGATCCCTCGCCTCGGCCTTGGATCCGTTTCAAGCATTTGTTGCAGTTTGGCGATCGTTACAGCTTGATTGTCACGCTCCATCTCATTTATTAGAATTGGTAAATTGGCAGCACACACCCACAAGTAGAACATACCCACTGAAAAATCAAAAATTACATTACAAAATGAGCAACAGCTTATGGAACAACTTCACCGGAAATCCAGAGAATGCTGGGTTGATACCCGTCTGAGGCTCCGTTTTGCTGTCTAGAGATTTTTTATACTGTATAGATGTAGCGTTTGACTACACTGTCTCACTTGATGGTCAGTGAAGATGTGGTCGAAGATATTATCACGCTAGATCTAGAATGCTTACTGGCTCTCAAAGACTGCTGCCTGAACACACTATGTTTGGTGACAGTTTTTAAAACTTGAGGATGGTATGATGATAGCTAGCCAGGCGAGTACACGAAAGTACCCTACCACCATTTACATTGAGTACGTTTTGAGTTGGTACATATGACGTTTGATCGTAATGATCGAGTCACATCGCAGTGACTATTATAGACTTGAACTTAGGTATGTACATAATGTGGCTTTTGTTGCCCGTTAATTGATAGAGCACATTGCAGTATGAATATTCACTGTTCTTTCTAAACGAAAAATTAACAATAATATTATGAAACGAAACGAAAGAAAACACACGAACGTTTAAGAGTAGGTAGGTGGGTTTATCAACGAACTCGTGTATCCTGTTCCCTCTACGCCTAGATTTAAATGAAACTCGAAATAGGTATAGGTACCTTACAATTTTAACTTATAAACGCGTAGGCTACTTTTTGTCCCGAAAAAGAGAGTGGTTCCTCTGGGATGCAACAAAAACCTAATAAACATAAATGTGAAGGTGTCTCTGCATGTACGTTACAGTTACAACTTTGCACACCTAAACAGCTGCAACAATTTTGATGAATTTTGGTATAGATGAAACCTTGAAGAATTATATAGGCCACTTTATGCTCTGGAAAAGTATAGTTTCCGTAGGATAACTGAGTAGCGGGAAAACCGTAGTCCACGCGGATGAAACCGCTGGATGCTGCTAGTAATAAAATATAACACGTTTATCCATGTCATACACTAGAAACAGGAATGAACTCAAATAGCACCGAAAAACAAGCAAACAAATGATCGAAAACTAGATACAAATACCTACGTACTTATTGTAGAGTTCTGCGATACCATGAATGTCTCTGGGTTACCAAAGGTCTCAGCCGGCAGGACTTGATCGCCCAGGCGCCGCGAGACTTCAGCAACTCACGCCCATCTTTATGGGCTGAGAAGTGCCAGAGACATAGGGCTAAGCTTTCAAACCTTCTCTACATGGAGTGGTGTGTGCGAAGATTAACTGGTACGCTAACGTTTGCGCTATCTAGGGCATCTAGGAGCTAGGAGTCTGGCCATAGTTAGATAAAGTTGTTTAACAGTTTTTTTGTGTAAGTAATTACTTTATGTATTTATATAGGTACCTAGTAAGGTATATGACTCATGTATATTATATATACATGAGAATATATACATATGTGTAGTAAATATTGTAATTTTGGGAGGAACAGACATCAGCCCGTTGATATAACCCCATAGCACAACGTATATCAACTTACAAAGAAAAAACCCTCCAACGACGCTGGCGCCTATAAGAGAGCCGATATCCATAGTATTTTGTTTGAGCAGCAACAACCCAGTTGCAACAAAGGCGGAGATGAATAAAAGCCTCAGCAGTTCCAATATGATGAAGGGTATCAGTAGTATGTTATTACACTGTAAAATAAAGTTTTCTAAATGTTTAAATATTAAATAATATGACTTGCAATTAAGAGCAGGATTCATCTTGTAGGTATTCGTTTTGAATTTTTGTCCTTCTATTTAATATTGTTGGTACCTAAGTAAAACAGTGAGCAACAGTTTATCTATTATTGGATGCCAAGTCTACCTAATTTATAACATTAGAAATTATATTAAATGAAAAAATAACTATACGATGGGCTTTCAGTGACATAAATAGTACCCAAGCAGATTGGTTACCAACCTTAGTCACAAGATCGCAATTAGGTACCTACATGGTACGAAAATTTATTTCTACTATGTAAATATTATTACCCAATGGAATTATTTAATAAGTAGGTACATACTTCACGACGACCCACGTCTACTTGGAGTTTCATATAGAAAAAAACTGATGTATATTTTCAGTTTTAAGGAATTTAACTTTCTATGGGATACGGAAAAAAATCTTTAACATGATTTTTCAGTCTCATAGGTGATATAAAATATGCATTCAATGTTGAATGCAGTATTTGAAGAAATGTTAGAAAATGTCGTCAAGGTTAGATGTTTCTAAATTTTCAAGCCAAGTTTTTTTTTCTTATCACAATTTTATTGGAATTGGATATTTGTATTTTCTGGTAAAGTATTAAATATGTGTGGGCCAATCCAGAGGAGAAAGTGATTCGCAAACTCCGTTTAATTAAGTTATCGTAAAACAAACAAGCATCGATTTACCCAAGCTATCAAACTAATACCATCTCTTCACACTGATCGATCGCTCGGGTGCCTAAATCCATCTCATTTTTTCTGAAAACAAACAATTAACTAACACGCCTGTATATTTAGACTGCTAGCGGTTACTCATCCAGGCTGTGACCACAGAGAACACAAATCAACTATTACAGCTTCTGTAGCAAAGATAACTTGCTGGAATTACATTAATACTTACAATATATGCTCCGTACATGTAAATGACGCACGCAATCATATAAGTACAAGTGAATACTATGGTTAAAGATATGTATTTTTCTGGATCTGTAAACATAAGAAACTTTTTAAATTATATGCTAGTCATTGTGCTTTTATCATAACGTTTTATGTATGTACCTACCTTCCTGTAATCTAGCCACCATATCATGTGAGTAAATTAGATTGTATTTGATGTTCCATTCAGACAACTGCTCATTAATTGTTTCAGGGTGATTGTAAGCCAAGCAGCAACCGATCAAAAACGCAAGTGCCTGAAACTTGAACTTATACTTAGATATCTCTCTAGGTACCAATTATAACTCTAGATTGTCATACCCTTAGGACTGATAACAGGTCGTGATACTGATACTCATGAGTGTTATCGCTCAGAAATACTCCAATACAATATGAGGCATTCTCTCTGTTTCGTTTATTCTTTCAGTGCAGGATTTTGAAGAATTCAGATGAGAGATCATCATCATGTTCCCAGTAATTTACCTTTATTAAAACAAAATACTAATAACTAATTACAATACTGCAGCTTCTATAATTCATTTGAGCAATCCACTAGCTATTGTCAGCCTTTATATATATTACTCAAATGCTCTAACCTCCTACCAGTTGGCAGCGTGCCCAGAATGCTAACAGCATTACCACGTTGAATTGCAATGCTGATTCGTTGAAAGATATGATTTATATCTAATGTGTTTATATCATTTTGCGCGCAGGCCTTAAGGTATATCCGTTTGCTGCCAATCTGACAAAATTCTTTTTCTTTTCCTAGTTTCGTAGCTCAGATTTTAATCAGATTTAAAATATATATCAGAGCGCTTGAGCGATGCGACGCGTGACCGAAATGCTGGTCTGGTAGGTACATATTCCAATTCAACGTAGAAAAGCTGCTATCATTCTAGATATATAGAAGTACAAAATACTTTGCTACGTGTCAGAACCTTCTGAACATTTATATCTCGTCTTTTTCATTGCATCTCTTTTGAAGCGATAATAGCTCAGCGAAGGAATCGTCAGCCAGCTACCACCCTAAAGTTTGTAAAACTGTCACCAAACAGATAGTGTGTTCAAGCAGCAGTCCTTGAGAGCCAGTAAACATTCTAGACCTAGCGTAATTATTTCTTTGACCATACCTTCACTGACCATCAAATGCGATAGTGGTCAAACGATAGAACTATTAAGTATATAATAAATACTCCCACCACACCGTAATGCAATTTGTTTATAGCAAGACAGTATTATAAGTACTTACTGTTGAGAACAGTCCTATAAATATTCCACCCAATCGAAGAGAAAACCAGAAGCAACAGCTATAAACCAAAGCCATTTCACTTGAAGGGTGTGTATGGAAATTGACAATATTTATTTTATATGACATTGTAAAGCGAGTAATGCGGTATTTAGCATTGGTTTAACTATCTGATGTCCTAAATCTAAATAAAGCCCAGGTACTGGGTAAGGATGAGTATTCACCCGTATCGGTGCGCTCGTGTAATATTTTTTACCATACGTATTTAACTGCATATTTAATTACCTTCAACATCATCATCATCATATATCGTTGACGATTTCGGCAATGGCGACTGCAATTTTACTGCTATTTATTCATATATTATATTGGCTTCATGTGAATAAAGTGATCTATTTTAGCTTTAAAAGTGCGTGCACATATACCTACCACACGTAAGGGTACCTTGAACGTAATAAAAGTTTATGTTGGTGGAGGGTCTGTTTTTGAGATCATCACGGTTCAAATCAAGCTCATGCTTCCTGTCCTCTTCAAAAACGTCCTACTGGATCAAGTACGAATGAATTGTTTCAGAACGATTTTGAGCCAATAACTCCCAGCGAGAGGGTCAATGTTACAATTTTTGTTGTGTGATGTGTGCAATGGGCATTTGCGCAGAACATCGTCTACAACAACAGAGAAATACAATGCAAAAAAGTGGGAGCCAGCACGCACCCCTGCATTACACGGCAACTAACAGGAAATAGATCGGAGTTCAGACCATTGACTGTGACAGAACATTGCATGTTATCATGCCTTAGAATTTTAATAAATTTTTCAGTACACCCTAATTTACTTAATACAGTCCACAAAGCTTCACGAGGGACGGTGTGAAAAGCCTTGTAGTCGACAAAGCAAAGAAAAAGCGATTGCAACTGCTCTTTACTCTTTTCCTGTAATTGTCGAATAAATATAATTTATAATAATAATTTTAATTGGGACGAAACCCGAACTGAGTCTCAGGTAGTATTGCCTCAGATACTTCTATGAGATGATTGAGGGGAATTCGGGCAAATACTTTACCAGGGACCGAGAGAAGTGATATTCCTCTATGTTTCTGGCAAATAGCAGCAATTACTTCTTGAAGCGTTGGCCTGACGTCTAATTTAGTGACCTGTGCACGTCCTGGCATGTTGCTAATGTAGGTCAGTTCGAGAGAACGATCAATATTGAGCAAAGATTTGAAATGATCTGCCCATCTTTGCAGAGTTTCAGTCTTATCCGATATAATTGCACCATCTGATGTTTTAAGGGGAATGTTACTCTGATACATTGGTCCCACGAGTTTTCGAAGCTCAGCATAGAAGACACCAAGTTCTCACAGTCCTAAAGTTGCGTTCTTGTAGAAGCTCTCGATGTCTTGATATAGCATCATTCAAAATTCCACCATTGGCATCAAACCAGTCTTCAATTACTCGCTTTATCAACCCAAGTGTGTCAGAAGCTGTTTGGTTATATGGTTTGAAAGATCTTGCCATTTCTGTTCTATTTTGCCACTTTCAATGACGATTTGCAATGCATAGCTATTAATAGCACTAGTAATTTTGCCTTTTCTCATCGTTCTGTGACTTGTCTCAATCTATGCGTGTGGTATTTATTCTACCAGAACGACGAGGAGGATGAAGTCGTAGCTGAAGCTTAGAAAGCATTAGTCTGTGATCCGTCCAGCAGTTCGCGCCACGCATCACTCTGGTCAAATGGACCTGAGAAATATCTCTCTGACGAACTATCACGTAGTCGATGAGATGCCAGTGTTTAGACCTTGGATGCATCCAGGTGGTTTTATGCTTGTTTAGAAGTCTGAACATCGTGTTGGTTATAGTTAGTTGAAACTGGGAACAGAGTTCAAGAAGCAACTGCCCATTACTATTAATATTACCTAAGCCATGCTTTCCTAGAACCCAAGGCCATGTTTCATAATCACGGCCAAACTTGTTCCCTAGACTGAATTTTAGTCAAGCATTGAGTCAACTCTTCCTAGAATTTACCTTTAATTTTATCAGTGTTATCCATAGTAGGAGCATAAATGCTCCGATTCGATGCTCCGATGCTGAGATAATATTAAAGTGGTTTCCATTCTTCAAAAGAAGACGTATAGTGTAGACATATTAGTGAAATTACTCGGTCGGATATATACACCGGATAATCTTTCAGTTTAGTTGTTATTTCTGTCCTTATTACCAAACCTACTCCAGAGCGCCTTGGCTCCGTGCAGGATGTCCCTTTTCAGTAAAACGTGTAGTCTACACCCTCTTCAAGTAGCTCTCTTTCTTCAGCCAAATGTGTTTCGCTTAGAGCAACAACATCAACATTATAGCGGAGCAGCTCTCGCGCTACGATGGCGGTCTTACGTTCCGGACATAGGTTGATTGGCCGATCCATTAATGTGCGTACATTCCATGTACCAAGAGACAGTGGTAGTAGTTTGGGTTTTCTATTATTCTTTCGACCACGTTTGATAGGATGCATAGGCAGCCGTGGTTACTACCTCCCAAGTTGATTTTTGGGTGAGCATTTTTCGAGGCACCTTTCCTAGCCCCTTCCCCGGCAAAGCAGGGGAAGCAGTGTCTCTAAACAGAGCTCCTTCGTCGCAGAGGGTGCTGCCGAGTTACATTGTCACCCGAATGCAGTGTAGAATTGACCACTCTCCTTAAGTCGCCTTTGTTCTGACAGCGGACAAAGTCTGACAGGCATCATTGTCAAACCTCTCTACTTTTGTCCATCGCCAAAGGGTTTTTTTTCCCTCATATCCAGTAAGCAAATGCGGTCATTTGCGCGGGAAATATTTAAGTGCGTAAGTGTGTGCGCAGACACAGACGCACTCTCACATCCTTGCTCTATCGTGTCCAATGGTAAGTACTGTTGTTGCGATTGGGAGAGAGTTGGATGCAGTGGCTAGCCAACAGTAATTGCCACTCCTACTGCCGCCTTAGGCCTTTCACTCCCTTCCAATTCCACCACAGTATATCACTTATCAGCTTTGATGTGCCTTCATCACCGAGATAGGGTTTATGCACAGAACGGGGAGTATCCGTAACAAACTTGTTTAAATTGTTTAGCCCACAAGCCGACGCGGTGTCCCGGGGTGTGGCCGTTTACCAGTTTAGGGTAGGTTAAGGTAAAGTCTGTGTAAAAATATACTTTGCGTTCTTCATAATCATACGAACTGTATGTGGTCGGAATATTTAAAAAAAATGTAATGTACGATTTTCATTCATTTTCATGGTAGGTTCGTAGATACTTAGAAGATTTCCAGGACATACATTTTACAGTTAGTAGTGTTACAGTGAGTACCTATCACCCTCATATGCCCCTTTCTAAGGAATGGTCCTGTTATCTAAATCTGTATGTATATAAGAGTAACTACTCTAACCCAAGCGACGCTCGTGTATGAAAGATGAATGTGCGTGAAGCGAAGGAAGTGCGTCGGGATCGTAGCAATTAAAAGGCTGTGTGTGGTCTCTCCCTTCTCTTACTCTCTACTTATAATTAGACCATTTAGGTACCCCCAACTCGCACACTGCGACCAGCCCTGGATAAAGGTATCCATTACTGTAGCATCGATTACAGGTATTGCGTGCAGATAATTGCTTTAGGGTTGTATTTTCCTTTTATTCCTGCAGTGCATGTGTGTAGATTTTCGTGTAGATACCTGTATACATATTAATGCCTCACGCTCGAAACATTAAAGATAAGAAGAAGGTACATATATCTTTATTTCGGATAAGCCGTTTGTCACATTGCTATATGCCTGCTAAATAGGCAGTTTGTTCACTATAACCTGATCGTGCATTATGTGCAAATGGAAACAGAGAATCATTGCATATTTGAGAACAATTTATGATCTACGCTGTTGCATTATATACTATTATTAGCTTTCATACATATATCTTGTACCCACTATAAAACGAGTAGTTCTTGTGTAGATTTCCATGCTGTTTCAGATAGCATCTTTTCTTATTTTTTAAAAACTATTTTTTTTCGGTATTTGTAGAAAAAACTTAAAATTGTCGAGAAAATTACTAATAACCGCCAGTTAGAGATACAAGTTTATTTATTTATTTAAACTAATGTGTGAGCGAACGAAAATATCATTTACATAACACCTGCGTCTCGTATATTTTTACAGTCGCTATAGGTTCACATAAATTTTACAAGATTTAACAAAACTGTCTTTTGACGGTGGTTTAAAAAATAATTAAGCGTGCTTTTTTGTTCAAACTATTTTGAAAACATGGCTGGTTATTGCACTTTCTTTGGAGGTATCATTAACGCGGACACCTCATCAACTTGTGAAATTGCTTTTTAACCAAATTGAGAGAGAAAATTTATATTGAGCGAAATTAATAAAGCTACACTTTGGACGGAATAATATACAATATTGTGGACGAGTGAAACCAATTTTTCTAGGGAGGAAATTAAGACGTAAAATCCAAATAATGGGATGTTAAAAAAATGAATTACGGTAGTTTAATATTCCATTCTCAGGTGAGCGGCCGCGCACATCTGCCATCTGTGCGCACAGGTTCAGATTACTTCGATGACTCCTCAGATGAATTAAGATTGGGTGTGTTCCAGTCACACAGCTGTATTGCTATTGAAACAACCAAATTTGTTCATAGATAACAAAAAAGCGCCTCACCCTTGGCACTATTCTATTTAGCTAAAAGCATAGAAATAATAAGTACTACGTACAACTGGAAGGCGCACTGTACTGAAAAAACCAGCCGATAGAGATAGTTACCACGGAGTCAGTTTGTCCCACTCTATTAGATGTTGACAGTATGGTCGAACGGTTGAACCTGGCCCTAAAGGCAGTCTCCGACTGGGGTGATGCCAACCTGGTCGGGTTTAATTCTAATAAAACGCAGGCGTGTCTATTTTCCGCAAAAAAGAGTCAATTTAATGTGGCCCCTACTTTTCGTGATGTGTTTGTGCCGGTAACTGACCATCTAGACATTCTTGGTGTCTCCTTGAACTCGACACTCAATTTTGGATCATACATTGAGTCCAAAGCTCAGTTGGCAGCCAAAAAACTGGGCGTCCTAGCAAAGGTAAGACAGTACTTTACACCGGAACAACTGCTCAACTTGTATCAAGCACAAGTTCGATCGTGTATGGAGTACTGCTCTCATTTGTGGGACGGCTCGGCCAAGTACCAACTCGAGGCTCTTGAGTCGATAGAGACGAGCTAAAAGGCTCATCAACAATGACTCTCTGGTCGAGAGGAGACTCCAAAGCCTGCAGCACCGACGTAAAGTCGCTAGTCTATCGGTCTTTTATCGGATACATATCAGGGAGTGTGCTGTGGAGTTGCATAATTTGATTCCACCATCCCCATTCCATCTTAGGACGACCAGACGGACGGCAATGCGACATCCATACATGGTGGACGTTCCAACTTGTCGCACGAAGCGATTTGCTACCACATTCCTAGTGCGTACAGCTAACGAATGGAATTTATTGCCTAAATTTGTGTTTCCGCAAACATACAACCTGGGTATCTTCAAGTCACGAGTGAATAGGTATCTTCTAGGCAGGCGTGCTCCACCGTAGACCGCATCATCAGTTAACATCAGGTGAGATAGTGGTCAAACGCTTGCCTATTCGCAATAAAAAAAAATATTTAAAAAAATGACCATAATTTGAGCAACTAATGAGACATCTGTGGAGTCATTAACCATATGACGTACATGGTATCATAACCACGTATTTTTATTTACTTTTATATATTAAGATAGGGTTTAAGTGGATGAAACTAAGATTTAAATGTAAATTAAATCAAACATTTCCCACAAAAAAATCACATAAAACTATTTTATTTAGTCATTTGTGATTAAAAAATGCAACATATACGCATTATTTAATCACAAATGACTAAATAAAATAGTTTAATGTGATTTTTGGCGCAGGCCAATTCTGTTGCCTAGAGCCATGGATTTCATTTAAATCAAAAAAAATAGTTATGATCCGTAATATTCTTTTACTATACCATAGGAACTTAGGATTTATTTGATTAAAAGTTTCCATGAAGCGCCGTGGCGTAGTACTCGGATAGATGATAGTGGTATTTCTAATTGAGCACTACCGTGGTCAGGAGATATTTCGTGGATTCTAGATTTTTCTAGGTAGATACCTACATGGGCTAGCCACTGTGCCTATACAAACTTACTTACTTCAGGTTTTCATAAATGCCCTAATATATATTATTAGCTATCGTAAAACCAAAAATTAAAAAGTTACATTACTTATTAGTAATGTACTTACGGTTCGTGATATGTATGTACTATATACATGTACATATTGCACTTTTTAAAATTCGTGAACGCCAAAAATAACATTTTTTCATTTTTAGGTTTACTGAAACATTGGTACGTACGTACGAAAATCGATCAAAATCCTTTGATCCTAGTTTACAACTGCTTAGCTCGCACACGCAGTCTCGTAGCGGTACGACAGAGCGCGCAAAAACAACCGACACAAAACCACCCTCAACAAGCGCTCGCGCGGTACTGAGTATATTAGTAGCAGTAGCAGTATATTAGGTATCATCTATGGTACTGATCGTGCAACATCAGGGCGATCAAATATATACTACTTTAAATAAGTGAATTAAAAATAATAGTATTGATTTAAAAATTATTACTATTAGTTAAAAAAAAAAATATATTTTATTTTGGTATCATTATTTTGGAAATGTGAAGTAAATCTCCGGAGACATGCCGATTTTTTTCGAAGTATTTTCGCACGTCTTTTTTTTATATGATTTTTTTTTTTCATTGCTTGTAAGGTAAACAACAAAAATCTATTCTGACATTATGGAGGTATAGGATGTGTCGTGATATTTTTATTTGTGGTTTATATTCAGTAGAATTCGGAAATTAGAGCTCTCAGATAAGGTCTCTGTGTGTTTTTGCCGAAACATACATCAGAAGAATGAGGATCACTAAATAAATAAGTATAGTACCTAAATTTGGTTCTGACATTATTGAAGAAAAGAAAATGAAGTATATTTTTAATGTAATGGTTATGCATAGACGTAAAGGCAATGTATCATATTTCGACGTTATCTTGAAAACAAGCATTTTTTGTAATACCCTCTTAAGGTGATTATTATCTAATTTGAATGTATGTAAATCCGTACACTCTTTGTTATTCAATTCTAAGCCTTAAAAGTTATGTTGTTGAAAAGAGTACTGAAGTATTTGATAGAATCAGAAGGTACTTTCTATGACATAGGATTTAACTTTATTTTTAAAAATAGCCATATATTTGTCTTTGCTTTGTTTCTTGAAAGAGAATTTATAAGGCTGCAAGTTTTTCTTACTTTTTCTTACACTTTTTGTATTCCCCGTAATAATAACTCTTCTTTGTTTTATTAATTTAGTAATATAATTAAAAAGTTTCATCATTCGTTAAAGTCTATTTTATGAAAAAGGCATATTTTAGTAAATCTATTTCACGAAAGTGACGTATAATACAAGATTCTATCTTGCAAAAGGGTATTTTCAATATTTCGCTACTAAAGTTTACCATAACATATCCTGGCAATTGCTAAAAAGGAACACACTGACCCCGTGTTAGATCTCTCTGTCGGCTCGCGGCCCCTGTTCCTTCAAATACAAGTTTTATATTAACGTCATAAAATCTGTTTTTGTTTGCAGTATTTTGGTACGTACGCATTCTAGTTGTACATAGTACATATTATTTCGATGGCTAAAAGTTGGAGATATTACTGATCTGTTAGTTTTGAGGTCTGTAAACAAAAATTACAGATAATTTTTAAAGAAAGGTTCAATGTGGATTTTGTTTAAAATTGACATGGTAATAAGTATATCTATCTACTCTTTGGTCTAAGTAGGGTATATATTATACAGTCTCCATAGCGTTGCCAGATGGGGAGGATTCCCTGCAAATTTGGGGTTTTATTTGTACTCTGGGGGGAGATTTGGAGGGAAAGATTCTTTGGGGCATTTGCGGGGGAAAAATTTAATTGGTAGAAATTTTGAATGTTTTTTTGTATTGTAATCATTCTACCACAAACACAATTTCCATCACTATTTACCTACTTACTTTCATTTCAACCATTACACTACTGCAACACAATCGTTTATGCATTCATTCTGTAATAATTCAATTCGTTCCAGTGTATTAGATAACTCTATGATTCGTTCATTTGTTTATTGCTTGGATGGAAGTAGTGTTGGGTAGGACACGAAATGAAAATGAGTTCGTAAGAGTAGCTTCATTTTGGTACTAAGCCAGTACAATAGCCCACCCAGTTGGCCCCCAGGGTTGGCGCAGTTGGTAGCACTCTGCCTTCTGAGCCGCTGGTCTGGGTTTGATTCCCGGACAGGTCAAACATTTGTGTGTATGAACATGTCTGTTTGACCTGTGTCTGGGTGTGTATATATATACGTATGTATATAAGTATATATCAGTCATCAGGTTACCATAGTACAGGCTCTGCCTAGTTTGGGACCTGAAGACATTGTGTGAATGTTGCCCCATATTATTATTATTATATTATCAAATGAGCTGAGGCCAATGAGGCTTGGAACTTGGACGAGGCGTACTGAAGCGCTGTGGGACGTGTGAAGCTACGGGTACAACTATGACATTTGAAGTTATTGCAGTACAAATACGGTCTGTCTGTCAGTCAAAATTGAAGGCATATTAGTACCTTTAAAAAGCTAATGAATAAAATTACTAATCACATGTAAAAGACGCTAGAAAGATTGTAATCAATATATTCAAAATACTTGACTACTTGAAACAGTCACTTCAATGCCCGCCTCACAGTTTTTAGTAATGTCAACGTCTTTCCCGCTCGCTCGAGACTCAAAACACGGGTATGTAAAGCTCATTTTATAATAGCGTACTATTGTAATTTGTAGCATTCGTCTCGCTCGCTATCTGTCTTCATCGTATATTTTTACGGAGGCGGAGATTAAGTAATATGATTTCTTGACTGCCGTGATATAAATTTGAAGAAGTACAACATGAAATGTCGAGCCGCTCTTACATTTTGGCGTCATTTACGGGACAAATGTACCGCCTTTTATATGCCCTACTCAACACTTAACTAGATGGAAGTTAACGGAGGCATTCACAACGACAAGCGTCGTCGGGACCGCAATGTGCACGCTCCGCGTGCGGTGTGAACGCTCTATCTTCTTCCAACGTTTATAACAGATTGCCCGGATCCGCCAACGTGCCCGATACGCGCCATAGAGTACATTTGTATCCGCGCACGCTACACATTGCATGTGTACAGACCTTTGAAATAAGTAAAAATGGTTTAGGGGTTATTTTTTCCAAAAACTGATTTTCGGGAGGTTTTTTAAAAAGGTTGGGGGGAAATTTACACGGACACCTGGCAGCACTTACATAATTTTCACAAAATTGTATGTAATATGACCCAATTTCTTACTAGTATGTATTCTATCTGATCTATGTTACTTACCGTTTACCATCATCCACTGTCCATTTATCTCCGGCCGGGTCAAACTTTTCTCGAAATTTAATCATTTAGAGAAACTTTTTAGGGCGGGTCTGGCTAAGAATTAAATCGCTATTTTTGTTTATTTTAGTGTTTTTGTTTTAAATGTATAGTTTCTTTCTATACATTTCGTAGCAATGAGAATGTAAAGCTAGGTGTTTTGTACATAGATCATATTACTTTTAGATACTTAAATTTGTTTTTAGTGGTAAACAGTGCGCAGTTCCTTATTAAATTTAGTTTGTGGTGGTAAATTATATTAAAAATCTGTGGGTGTCTGAATCACTGATCAGAAAGCGTTCTGCATCAGCTTACTCTTCTCTTAAAGTCGTTCCTCTGTTATTAAACTTCTAAAGCATAGAGAATAAAAAACTGAAATAAAGCAGGTTGTTGTTTTCGAAGCTATAATGGAAAGCAATCAGTTAAATATACAATCACTACCATGTGAAATAATTGTAATGGTGCTTAATTGCGCCTCCTCCCCAGATATTGTTAGTTTTGGAAGTACATGTAAACAATTTAATGAACTGGTAAAAAGCAGCCAAATCTTGTGGAAGAATTCTCTAAAAAACACGTAAGTACTTCAAGTTCAACATCTTTATGTAGTGTAGTGAAATTAAATAGATAAATGGGATCATTAACATTATAGTATTAGGCAGACTTGCACCAACCATATTATCTGAGCATCTCGGATCAATCACAATTTTCCTAGATTAAGGAGTAATTCTTAGATTATTTGGTTAGTCCAAATGAGCCTTATTCAAAATCATACACTTATTATTATTAATTTTACAAACGAAACATGCTTTATTTAAAATAAAAAGTATTGTTTTTAAACGGATTCACATGGTTGGCCGTAATCTTCCTTCAACATTTTAAGTATTTCAAGTGTTGGGGTAGAGTGGGGGGTTTGTGTGGGGATCCCATTCTTTGCTGTTGCCCCTACCCTCCTGTTCCCCCATACTACTTATACAGTGCATCAGTTATCCTTATATTTACCTCAACTTTAGATTATAAAACATCGAGCTGGAGGTCCATTTTTTGTTTATAAGTAGGTAATAAGGTTAGCCTTCACAAAAAATATTAACTTGGGGAAACAAATACTTTTAAAAAAAAAATTGGTATAGTTTTTAGTCTGTTTGTTCGAAATATGAAAATACATCAATTTCATAAACAAAACGTAGTTGCTGACTTTTGTCTATGGTTGTTTACACAACACAGATTTATGTAAATCAACATTTATATATGATATATATATATATCATATGATATATATATATATCATATGATATATAGATATATATATCATATATAATATGATATTCAGTACAGTAAAAGCTCCTTATTCACGCTTCACTTATTTGCGGTTTAAAAAATTGCGTCTCATTTCCTGTATTCGCCGATACAAATTTCGGTATTCGTGAATCCAATCTGTACATTACATTGAAATCTATGTCCTCTATTAACGCATAAGCCTTCTTTGCGAATAAGGAGCTTTTACTGTACTCTATTTACTTTGTGATGATATTAAAACTAAATCTGCCAACCCCGACTCTACCTGGTACATGTCCGCCCTCCCCTAGAGTGCTTATAAAAAGCCGGAGGCAAGGAGGGAGAGCAGCCCCTGCCCGCCATAACAAAGCGCAGACATCAAGTGAGCCATAGCGGCTGAGGCTGGTCGCCGATGGCGACCAAAAAGCTGAAGATGCAGAGGTGAACATTGAAGTCTGTGCTTTGTTATGCAAGGGCAGAGGGGCTGCACTTCCCACAGTCACAAAATATAAACACTGTCAATGCATATAACCTCAAAATATATTTCTATATCTTAAAACCTAAGGCAGAAATGGGGTGTTGTCGACCATAGGAGGGGTCCCACCCTCTCGCCCCTTCCCCCTCTGCCCCCTTTCCCATCCCTAAAATTAATGTTTGAACGTAGTGAGGCTAGAAATTGAAAAAAAATATATTTCAGAAGGGGGGGGGGGTTCTTCACAGGGGGAGTCTACCCCTTCCCCACCTCTTCCCCTCCTTAAAATAGATGTTTTATCAACTAAAGTTGAACCTTATATTTCTTAATGTTCATAAATAAAATTTATAAAAACCTTTGCATAAACTATTCTGAGTTATAGATAAATAATCTTCATAATACTGAAGGTATGTCCTAGGTATCCTAGTTCACTGCTAATTATAAAAATACTTCATTGCACTGATGGGAGAGGTATAATACCTGCAGTGGATAACATACTCTTGAAAGAATAATTGTTATCATTCCAGTTATTGGAAATTTTGGAATCTTTTACTACATGTCACAGGCTTATGTGTAATTTTTTATTTGTTTTCTAATTGGTATATTATATTATGATGATTATTTCAATATCTTAATTATTAAAATACTACAAATATTAAAATTATTCAGATGTATAATTTTTATTTGTTTTCTAATTGGTATATAATATTATGTTTATTATTTCAATATCTTCATTCCATCCATTATTGTTTCAGAGTAAGTAAATCAGTTTTCAAAGAAATTGAAAAACAGTCTGAAGGCAACTGGTATAATGCAGTAAGGAAGTACTACATTTTGAAATCTGAAATATATGCTCGCTTAATTGAAATGTCTGCCTCTTTTTACAAGTATGTTTTCATATTTTCTTCTTTTTTTACATATTAAGCTTTTGTTTGATAACTGTCTCACCTGATTTTAAGTGATGTAGCATGCAAGCCTAGAAGGCAAACCTACATACAATCATTGTTTTTATATTCATTCATAAATGTTTACAAATAATACTGCAGTGGCTGCTTACAAATAATATAGCATTCATGATGTTGAATAATTTTAATACAGGCTTTGAAAGAACCCTTCACATTTTCTTTTGTAAATATTTTGTGTAAAAACTGCATAGTTTGATGCTTACAGTGTTGTATCACCTCATCTCTTTGTTTAGATATGTTGTAAGCTAATTAGCTGATAAAACCTTGCCGATGAATTCACAGTTATTTCTGTGCTTTCCTCTGTGTACCCCATATATTTAATATTAACTGGTACCTACAACTATGGCCATGTAAAATGTATTAATTCAACAATATCTTTCACTGTCGTCCAATCCTGTATACTCTTAGAAAAAATGTTCAGTAGTTTTGAAAATTAGCAAGAAGACATGCAAACAATCGAAAAGTTTAAATATTATAATTGCGAATTTTTGTGTGTGTGTATGTTTGTTACTTCTTCACGCTCAAACAGCTACACCGATTTCGATAAAATTTGGTATGGAGATAGATTAAACCCTGGATTAACACATAGGTTACTTTGATACTGGAAAAGTATAGTTCCCGTGGTATAATTGAAGTAACGGGAAAACCGTAATCTACGCGGGGTGCTATTAGTATCCTTTATATTTATTATAATATTGTATTACTTCTTTGTGTTCTTTAACTATTTTTAGAGGGGCGCAATAATTTTCCGATACATTTATTCAATGTACCTATAGAAACACATGGTTTCTACAATTATAAATGCAAAAGTCTGGATATATATAAATATATATTACTAAATACTTCAAAAGATAGCAATAATCCATCTGATACTTACAACCCCTACTATCACTAAATGTAACATATTCTATTCTAATTGAAAATAAAAAGTTTTACTACTATTTCAGGCAGAATTTCCAGCGAAAAATGTATTTTCATGCACAATATTTTATTTCCTTGATAATACAACTTATAGCTGAAGTAGATAAAAGGGTTAGTTATACATCTTTTGCATAAATTAATACTGGTCAACATTCATACCTTTATCAATTTAAATTCTAAAAATATACTGAAATTTGCAGGATGTGTAATTCACTTTTAATTTTTCAATGTCTTCTCTCACTTTCTAACTTCTTATAATAAAAACAATCGAATAAATATTTTAATTGTTTATTTTTCAGATATAATAATGACATCACCCTTCATGGAGTAAGACAGTTTTTAAACAATTCATTTTCTAACGGACTCTCCTTTTATTGTACCATCTATATCCTTCAAGAGTTAGTGAGGATAGGAAACAGATATATAAATACACAAATAGTGAAAAAGTAAGTTGATGTTTTCTTTTAATGTGTAGTGGTAGTGTGATCTCGGTATCGATTCACACAGTTTGATACAGTATTAAAAAATCAATTTTCATTGTAGATTATGAATGTATAAAACACGGAAGCTACTCACGTAATAAGTCAGAGGGTTCCGACTATAGTTTAGTTAATGACATAGTAGTTAATAACAAAATTTCATTATAGATTTATTTATACCTATGCGTTTGACCTCTATCTCACTTCATGGTCAGTGACAATGTGGTCCAAGATGTAATTTCACTAGACCTAGAATATTAGCATTTAAGTGAATAATATGTAATCCTTAACCTCTGTGTGACAAAGCTGATCATAAAATAGGCTACTGGTAGACTAAGACTTATTTTATTTATTTATTAGATTTCCCAAGAATAGTTACATTACAATGTAACCCCACACAAAATGTATGTACCTATATATATCTAAGTAACACAACTAATGAGTGCTGTATGTAATACACATATTCTATTAGTTAATTAGCTTCGCTCCGAAGTATGACCGATGCCTGGCGTGATGTTTTAATACTAACATTACTAATTGGTTTCCTAGAAATATGTTGTTTTTTATTCCTTATAACATTAGCTGTCTGACAGTGAATGAAAACCTTGTCAAATTCAATGCAATCATTGCAGATTTTAATGAAAATAAAGCAAACAGTCAAAAAGTTTAAACATTGCTATTTAACAAGCAGACTACTATTTTGTCATTACAAGCAAATATTTCAATTTTATTTCAGGCCCTTCTCACTAACAGAAATGTATTATGCCAAAGTAGCGCTGCAGCACATGATGCACTCATATCTGGCTATTAAATGGATACAGGGATATTTGAAAAGAGAGTTGCCACCGCTTGTTGTCCTGAATTTCTTTGCACAATGGGTTGATCCACTCAAAATGCACATGGACGATGAAGTTAATGATGCGGTGAGTATTTTTCTTAACTATGTGAAAAACCACACTTAGTCTAGTTTTAACATTAGAGATATAATTTTTTTTCATCTATGTTAGGTCCGCTTCATTTTTTCATTGTTTCAGTAACAAACGCTTAAATGTGCTTATATAAAATATAAATTCAAAAAACCCCTGACAAAATAATAAAGTCTAAAACAAATAAAAAAAACTATGAAACAGATGTGATTCGCCACTTTGTGGTGGCGGCCATCTTGAAATTTATCATAGCGTAAATATATTCTACTAGTCAAGCCCTTTCATTTGATACCCATATTGAGGGAGATGTGTAAAAATATGTAATCGGATAATGTGTGGCGGTGCCCATCTTTGTCGGCATTTTCATCAAACATAGATTTATGAACACACCCGACTAATTCATCCTTCAAACAAAAATTCGGCTCATTCGTTCTGGAGCTACAATGCCACAGACTGACACACACAAACTAACCAACTAACACAGCTAACGAATGGAATTTATTGCCTAAATCTGTGTTTCCGCAAACATACAACCTGGGTGGTCTTCAAGTCACGAGTGAATAGGTATCTTCTAGGCAGGCGTGCTCCACCGTAGACCGCATCATCACTTAACATCAGGTGAGATAGTGGTCAAACGCTTGCCTATTCCCAAAAAAAAAAAAAAACACCGTTTTTCCTCACCACGCGGGTAAAACCGCGAGGCACGGGTTGAATTAACATATATTTCAGTTATCACTTTATATATTGTGTTATATATATTTTTTTCTTTATTATATTACATAGGGTTGGGGAAAAAGTCTTTTCGTATTATAGTATGTATGAACTTGTAATAAAATCTCTTTGGCTATACTATTTGTATCTGGCTGGTTTTGGTATCATTAAAATTTTAAACTTTAAAAAAGATAATTCCAAATTCAAATTAGGAAAATGTGTGATTTTTGTTTGTTTTCCGTACTGTCAAGATGAGTGAATCTAATGAAGAAATTCTATACATTTTAAAATTTTACTACAAAACAGGTAAAAATGCAACGCAAGCCGCGAAATAATTTGCGATGTTTATCCTAGGACCTAGTGCCGTGTCTGTGAGAGTAACATAAATTTGGTTCAAGCGTTTTCATTGTTTCGTTTGTTTTCGTTGTTCAATCCGGAATTTTTGATGTCAAAGATGCACGACGCTCTGGTCGCCCTATTACGGACAAAATGGATGCCATTTAAAAAAAAATTGGAGCAAGAAGAACTGGGAATTGACCACAAAACAGTTTTGGCGCATTTGAAAAAAACTGGGTACACAAAAAAGCTTGATATTTGGGTACCTCACGAGCTCACTGAAACAAACCTAATGAACGGTGTACTCATTTGTGATTCTTTATTAAGACGTAATGAAACTGATCCATTTTTAAGAAGCCGATAACTGGTGATGAAAAGTGGATCACGTACGACAAGAACGTGTGAAAAAGGTCGTGGTCAAAGCCCGGTCAGGCTTCACAGACTGAAGAAAAATGCGAAGAAACTTTTTCCCCAACCTATTATGTACCATTTGATGAGTGCCACTTCCAACGCGTCCTAGTGGAGATCAATCGGGGGGCCTATGTCCAGCAGTGGACCACTTATGGTAGACATGGTGATGATGAAGACCATGTACCTTTTTATTGATTAAATTAATGAGTTATACTAATTAAAAGTCTCTTATTTATTTTTGTCATTGTGGGATGAAAAGTAGAGTTGTATCACACGGTCGCAAAATTATTTTTTCCTCGGGCGAAGTATATTGAATTCCTCGATGCGCTTAGGGTTCTACTAGGGATTCAAAATAGCGCCCGCGCCGTAATAATATACTACTATTTCCATAGCTTTATTGCTTCGCCTTGAGTTTTTTAGTTAGAGTATATATTTCAATGGGATGTCTTGGAGTTAAGAAACTCCTTTAGTCGGCCTCTTCGGCGTGGCACTCAGACTTCTGATTGTAGCTTGATGACGTTTACACAATCGGATTGTATATAATTGAAGATACTAAGATCGATACGTTTTTTTTCGCTGAAATGTTGGGAGCTGAGTAATGTAGTGTGTTAGATACTTTTTATAATTTTTTTTCTGTATAAACATTCACACAAGGTCTTCAGGTCCCAAACTAGGCAGAGCCTGTACTATGGTAACCTGATGACTGATATATATACTTATATACATATACACACCCAGACACAGTTTAAAGAGACATGTCATACACACAAATGTTTGACCTGTCCGGGAATCAAACCCGGGACCAGCGGCTCAGAAGGCAGAGTGCTACCAACTGCGCCAACCGGCCAGTCAATTGACAGTAAAGTGAATCCAAACATACTACATTTTATTTTGACTACACTCACACAAGTATGTATATATATTGTATATATAAACATTTGCTCTTTATGTGGGTGAAATTCAATGTTTAGGTTGGCCATGTGCAAGTTGTTCATAAAAATCGAGAGAAAAAGAGACATTGAAGGAAAAAGAAATAGAAGCTTGAGATTAGGTACACCATACTTTATATTGTGATTTGTTAACCTTATTTCATTGTTTTATATTATAGTTCGCATTGTAATATATTCTATGATAATAACTTTTTTATTTATACAGATTTTCTCAGTGGCAAAATTGGTTGAAACGGAACTTGCAAAAATCCGTCCATCGAAAACGCTGTCCGTTAAAGAGATGTGTGCAAACGGTGAGATCACAGAATCACAAATAATTGCAGCAATATCTCATGTCATGTATAAAGTAAAGCGTATGACTCCATTATGTATCGCGAATCTGGAAACGCTTGATATTAAAAAAGTGAGTATGTTTATTCATGTGGAATTCATTATACGGTCATTCTGCCATTTGAAGCAGTTAACAAACTACTCGGGCTAAGGTTGTATTTAATTTAACTTAAAGTTATATTACTCTACTGAAAGCGAAGTAATCATAAATAATGGTATAGCACCCGCTTGTTTTTCGCCTAATATACTCAATGGTATGTTAGTGAAGTTATTGAGCAGTTTTAAATAATTGTGGCACCTATGCACTGAAAATCTTAAAGAGAACGCATGGCGCTGGCGTTTCATGGCAATATAGTAGCTCGAAAATTTGGTCGAAAGAGATAAGATTTAAGACACATTTGAGCTTTTACTTACGCATGGGAAGCGTCAGGATTATTTTCAGCATGTAAATCTTCAACCTATTTATTCTTAATTATTTTAGTATGCTTACATTTAGAAAACTAAAACGCTTTTTACACTGTATAGATCTAGAGTTTGACTACTACCTCACTTGATCGTCAGTGACGATATGGTCGATTTTCAGTGTTATTGACACTAAAAAGAAAAGCCAAATCTAAGAAGATTCGGCTTTTCTTTTCCTTTCTTTTTCCTTTTTCATAACTTATTTTAATAATAAGTCGTTTTAATAACAGGCAACCTCAAACTAATATTTCAATATAAATAATCATTACCAATGTCCTACTCTTAATTATGGTATGTTAGGTCAATTGGTATTTGAATTATATGTCTAACTGTAACTATGGTTATAATGGATGTGGCATTCGTTTAAATGCGAGGCCGCCTGCATCACGCCAGCCCTTCCATTAACACGACCAACACCATTTTTCTAGCCTTATTACAGCTATGTTAGTCAATATTACATTAATTTGTTTACAATGTTAAAAGATTTGGCTTTTGTATCAAGGCTTTATACTTTTTGCTTACCCTTATACCAGCTATGTGGTGTGGAATTAGGTCTCTGACATAATATTTCGGCTATGCCGAGGCCGACGGTTTACCCGCCCTCCGAAGCAGAAAAACTAGCAGGAAGCAATTTTTCAGCCAAAGAAACTCAAGCCGCAGCGCAGGTGGGGATCGAACCAGCGTCCGTCAGTTTGACAGCCTGCGCACCCACCGCTGAGCTGTCCTCGCTTCAATTATATAGTTTTGCTGGCATTTGTACGATGACAAGTTTTTAAATATTATAAAGAATAGAAAATTATTTTAATGGAAAATACATACCTGGGATATTCGAATCAAGGGACAGATTCGTTTCCCGTCTCTTCGATCCTGTTACCTTAATTATGTTTAATTACAGGTGATAGAAATGGGGTGTGGTCACGATATTGTTATCGCCACCATTTACAACGCGATAGCAAAACAATTTGGCTTACAGTGCGAGCTGATAGCATTTCCTAATCACCTCTTCTTAGAGCTGCATAGTAAACAGCCTAATAACCGGAAATATAAAATTGAGCTGGCCAGTGGCAAACTGTCTTCAAGAGGCCAATGTCCATTCTCGAGAGACAACGCTATGGAAGATAGTTATAGATATTGGCCGGACGCGTTCCTGCAATTTGTGATTTCAGCGTTTCTTGTACCAATGGGAAGCTATAAAACGTGGTACGTACCTACGTGTGTATGTGTTTGACCATTCTCACACCGCTTACTTCCAGCAGATATATTAATTCTGTGGTGTTTGATGATAATTGATAACGACACGACCTACCATAGGTGATTGAACCTTATACTGTAGACACCTTGATAAATATATGTGAGTAGAGTGGCCCTCAGTTTCTTGCCGCTTCTTCTTGGTAGTGGCTTAATTTATATGGGAACGTTATTAGTCTTTTTGAATATTAGTAAATCTTTTGACTTTTATTTTATTCGGCTACTTCCAGATCCTCCTCGCGTCGTTTTCCTCAGTGCTGAGGGTCGTGACCCCCTCCATGAATCACTTTTCGGCGGACGATACTACGCCATCTTGACCTGTCTTTGGCAGTGTGCATAGCTTCGTGCATATTAGTATTGAAAGTGGTGCGGATCTGATCCGACCAACGTAAAGGACTACGACCTCGTGGCCTTTTCCCCTCGATCTTGCTTAGCTTTTCTAAGTTGTCGACTTTTTTCCGAGCTATGTGACCGAAATACTCAAGGACTCGTTGAAGGCAGATGGATGACAGCCTTGTAGTCACTTTGAGTTCCTTGAGTATCCATATATTTGTCCTTTTCGCAGTCCAGGGGATGCGTAACATTCTCCTCCAACGCCACATCTCGAGAGCGTCAACACGTTTTCGATCGTTTGCCCTTAGTGTCCATGTTTCTGCGCCGTATAGGAATATGGAGAATACAAGGCTTCTGACCAGTCTCATTTTAGTGGAATTTCTGATGTGTATATTTTTCCATATTCCTGACAGCTGGGCCATTGCGCTTTTGGTCATCCAAGTTACTTCCAGTAAAGGTTACTTCCAGATATGAAACCTCCAAATTTCATACAAACGACAAACAAGCTTTCGCCTGTATAATATTAGTATGATGATAAATGCAACCTTGATATTGTTGAAATTTTGGTTTAATTAATACCTACTCAATTTTGTTCTTTCTTTGAATGTTTATGAAGCTAAATATTCTATCACGATTAGATCAGAACTAAGTAACTACTTGTATTAATTTGGTCAATGATTGTTAAGTTACGTACTCTACTAATATGAGTAGTTTTCCTCTTTCGTACGAAGGTATAAATGATATCAATTCATTAATTATATCCACGAGGAAAAAACACACAACGGTACAGAACAAAACTTTATGGTGCATGGGAGATAGAAGGGGACAAAAATTTCCAAAAATAGCGTTATGTAATCCTTGAACGTTCCCTTATCATATAATTACGTGCGTGTTTGTATTTTGTATCGATGCCCATAGTATATTTAAGATAATTCTTTTCATGAGAAAAATCGTTTACGGTAGCGAAGGAATTTATATAACATTTTTTATTCAACGTAATATCCTTGTATATATTATCTACAAGCTATCTTGGATAAAGCTTTACATTTGAAACGAAAATTTGCACCTGGATATAGGTTTTATCTACGCCTGTATCGTAAACTTATCGTTTGTTTTATTTCCACATATTTTTCAAGTAGGCTATATGTTTGTTTGTATAATACGTTATGTAATATCATGCATGACAGAGTATAAAATAAGGCTTCTTTGCAGGTACATGCAAAATTCAATGTACTTGCAAGACTTCCTCAATACCAATCCCAACAGTACCAACAAGTATATAACTTATTTGCCGTATTTGATGGAGAACCCTAATTTGCCTGCCTTGACTACACCGATTTATGTTACATCTGTGAGTATACTTTTCACACTTAAAGCAAAATAGCTGCTCCCAGCGGTTTCAGTCGCAAGGACCACGGCGATTCCATTACCTATATTTTTTTTTATACAAAATTGTTAGTACACTTAACATGTTTAGTGTTGCGTTATAACGCAATTTTGAGTCATTTCAGCCTTTTTAAAGTCCTATAATGTCTAATAAACTTGAAAAAAATACTTAAGCAAACATTCAATTCTGATTGAACAAAGTGTGCTAATTTATAAGTGAAAAAGCAATAATGAAAAATCCATTTTAGATCGTCTATATTTTTCCTTAATCTAAAATTCTCGGCGTTACGAAAAATACGCATGAACATTTTCTTTGCTCATCGATGACCGAATGAACTGCTTCTCAGCTGGCTAGCCCAACAAGGGCTTGCTAGACTGTCTAAGGAGACCTTGGTCCATGTTCAGCAACTTATTAACCGCATGGTTGATTCACACACACTTAGAATATTGCAAGCACACTTGTTTTGAGTCACAATGTCCAGCCAGAAGCCTTAATATTTACGTGGCGTCTGATATTATTCTAATTGACACTTATATTAATATCCAAATGACAATTGTCAGAAAAATAAAGTCTTTAACTATCATATCTTTCTCCAGTCGATTCCGAAATAGCTGCCTGTTTCGTTTGACATTTAGAAATGGGAATGGAGTTAGTTTCTCATTCCCATCGTAGATCGCCGGTACCACGGACTTGTCAAAAGTACTGAGTTTCGTTCATTCAATGAGTTTCGACATCGATGTAATGGGGTTCGTCGCAGCGGGCACTTCGCCGGTACGAATTTGTCCGTAATGGAGTTCAAATGTCAACATGAATCCATTCCCATTCCCATTGGCGCATCGCCGGTAAGGCCGCAGTTTCTGACACCACAAAAAAAATTGTAAACACCTGAAAATAAGATGATATTATGACGTTAATATATATTTTATATAGATAAACTAGCTGTACCCAGCGGTTTTACCCGCGTGGTCATGATTGACGATGGTGATGATGAAAATGTAGCCTATGTGTTATTCCATGACCTAAAGTATCTACATACCAAATTTCATCTAAATCCGTCCAGCCGTTTGAGCGTGATTGAGCAACAAACATCCATCCAAACTTTCACATTTATAATATTGGTATATGTTATTTGGTTTATGTTAGCTGTATGGCTTGACCGAGGGTTTTATTTTACCTATCATCTGCGACTGCAAGGATTGTGTTTAGTTTTCACGTATGTACTTTAACTAAAGTGAAATATTTATTTTTAGTTAGGCCACCGCAGACAATAAATAGGAAGAACCCCTTTATAATTCTTTACATTATTTCTATTAGCGTTCAAATTGTTATCATATCCTAGAATACTTCAGAATGGCTAAACGCATCTGAATGACAGTTGGCACAGATATTATTGATAGATAACAAAATATTCCAAACTACAATAAGTCTGGAATACTGCTGTAATTTATCCGAAAACCCCTACGCGGGAAACCCGTAGTGAATGCGGGTGAAACCACGGCGCGTTAGTCATCAGTTATATTTTTTAAGTGTGTGGCATTTCAGAAATCCATAGATAATTGTATGTGCACTAGATCTATTAACCTTGACCAAGGAGTGCTGTGCGGTGCCGTAGCTACTTTACCTATCCGTAGGTACGTTTTGCAATATTATATATATATGTAATATTATATATATATATATATATATATTTAGCAATTTATTACAATTAATATAAAAAAAAGAATATCTTCTAGTGCAAAACACTGATTACAATTACAAAATAATAATTCACAATTAATTAACACAAATTAAAACACTTTGTCCACAAAATACGAAAGGAATATCACCACACGGAGTTGTTGCCTCGTCGACAGCCGCAGAAAGAAAGAGGGCGGCGCAGGTCCGCTGCTGCTTTTATATGAAAGTAATTCAAGATGGCGGCTCCATGCTAACTCGGCCTCTCCTGACTAGCGGTCGTCCTCGGCCGCGTTCCATGTAATTCAGCCCGAGAAAGGTTTTCGGCTCCAACCGGCGTGGCAGCGTCCACTAAATCGGCATAGACCGATACAGCATAAATTCAACATTGATGAAGGCCGCTATGAACTTAGCAGACAACGATTTTTTGAAGTTGGCATTATAGCATCGAGTCGGCCTCGCACCAGACTGAATCTGAACATTATGTTAGTAGACCTGACATCCTGGTTACGTTTCACATCCTTGTGTAAGTGAACTATGAGAGCGAAGCATTCCCCAAATATTTTGTTCGGCTATTCTGACACTATGATAAATGACTCATCAAAATAAACTCTTCATAGTTCTCGTTCTCGAATTTAGGCAATCTAACTTCTAAATGGACTAATTTATTAAAATTCCAAACTATTACCAACAACATCAACTTTAATCATCAAACAACGCACTATGATCCAAATTTTTGAAGTACCTACTTTCATTTAGAATCTAATACACGCGGCAGTTTCTATACCCTATCACTATTGTACTACGTGAAACAAAAGCCGCAAACAAAAATCTACAATAGCTAATACTGAAACACGGATAATAGCGAACACTTGAAACTGGCAGCACTCTACTACAGTTCTGTCATCTCCGACCGATAAAATACTGTCACTTACTATCAGATTGGATACATTTCTACATACAAACTTTTGAATAAGTTGATTACACACTAGGCCTCAATCAATCAACTCCGAAGTATGATCGAATTTTCAAACTCCGAATCGAATCTTAAACTCGCACCTACCTACATTGCTCAATACTTCAGCAGAAGTCACAAGTCTCTATAGCTGAATAAAGTACAACAACATTTAATAAGAACTAACCTGTTGCCATGAGCTAAGTACCAGTACCGTTCATTATTAAATCATTTTAGCGTTGACACAACGTAAGACTAAACCAACTATTGCCCAGCTTTCTAACTGAACAGCAAATTCACCATGCATTTATTTATAATTTCGCTTTCGACCTCTCGATCGGTCTCTCAAAGATCACGACCTCCACCAGAGCCTAGCCGCCCATCGCGCACCCTCGAACTACTCGAGTTGCCTCAAGAAACACTGATTTCTACCGGGCTACGACTACGGACTACCTACTGGCATAGTCAAACCGAATACGGCCGATAGATTGCTAACTCTCCTGCACATCATCTCTTAGGCTTGATTAATATCACTCACATTAATCTCGACTGGTACGGTACATGACCCACTGATTTACATCTTAACTATCACATTTGCTACTGCACTACTTGAAATCAAACCATACTTTTATGCTCCGGTAATTACTTAATTTGCTTGCGCGTTTCGTTTTCTAGCAAAACGAAATCACCAAACAAAACAGTACAATCCTTCCCTATATACTAACAAATCACAATACTACTCATTAGGGACCACAGTCTCTTAACTTTGCTGATCAAAACTCTAGTGATGAATAGTAGTCACGCGGAATAACTTATCCAAAACGTACAATTTGCACTGATACGAATCGCCGAAGCTCGCCCTTACGTCAACGTCGTAAGAAAAACGTAATGCCTACATCTTCTGTCATAAATAATTCAATACGTCGCGATAGCATTTGCACCATTCCATTCACTCACTTTATACAATGAAATTTAGTTTCCTGAAGCTCAGTTGCCATTAAATTTAAAAGAAACTGGTAAAATCTAGCAACCTAACACTCACTACCCTACTTTTTAAACAACTGTCAAGAAATACACAACTAAATTTAATACCCAACTAAATTGTATGAGGGTAGCCGTGTGCAAATGTTTTAACACAATCTCGAAATAAGACAAACATGATGATACCCTGTATACAGCAGTCGTGGCGTAGGTATATATCAGTTGACGCACCTTTTAACTCGAGGTAAAAGTTGACATGTTTTCATTTCGTTGTTCTGACTTTTGTTTAGCAAAGCAAACACTGACGTCATGGCCCTTCTTGTTACAAAAGGAACACGTCCTAGGTTCTACTGCAGCCGTGGGTGTATTACTTTTAAATCGTTTTGGGCAAGATCGCTGAAAATGGCCGGTAGACTGACACGAAAAACATTTTAAATCGCTGGTCGTCGTCATGTTACTGTGACCGCGTTTTCTAAAGTTGTGTTCTAATTTTTTGTCTTGTGTATATTTTACGCTACTAGTTGATGTATTAGGTTTTGTGTAAATGGACAAAAATTCAACGAGGTCTTTAGTCGTTAAACGAGCATTAGTTGCCGTGGCACGTATCTGTGCGTCAGTTATTCCACGTATAACAATAGCTGTAGTCAAATCATCACTTAAGCCTTTCACGATATTAAGACGCAAAAGTGATCGTCTTGCATATTCTGCGTACGTGGGATAGCTGTTGGAGTTGGTACTCATAACGTCATACAAAATGCCTGCTATATCGATTCTTCGTGAACACAGTGGTTTAAACTCAGTTTTAAAATTTGACCATGTGCGGTCATTGGTTATCCAATCGCTTAACCAACTACGAGCATCTCCTTTAAGGCAATTACCAATACGAGCTAGACATTCGTTGTCATCCCAATTGTTTATAATACGCGCCTTTTCAACCTCTTCACACCAAGAATCGATATCATGCAAACTTGGATCAAAGTTCGAAATATAATAATGGGTGGATCTGACCTTAGTTAATGCACTTAAAGCTCCAATAAGACGTTCAGTGGGGTCCGGCAACGTGCTCGCCGTCACGGCGCTAGCGTTGGATTCGGGCGGTTGAGGCACGTGCGGACCAGGCGCCCTCGGTGACGCGATACGGGCGCACGTTCCTGATGCCGCCGTCTCGCTGCTGCACGAAGCTCGCCGGCCGCTATCTTCCAGGGCGCTGAGGCGCGACAGAATCGCACCGAGAGTTTCTTGAAGCTCATCAACATTGGAATTTGGATTAGCTTTCTTTTTACTCCGACTACGTGACGTTGATTGTTCAGACATGATTTTAAACGTCTAACGTCAGGATACTGTGAGCTAGAAAACAGAGTAAAGATAGGCAATGGAGCCTATCCCACTTCTGAATTTAGCAATTTATTACAATTAATATAAAAAAAAGAATATCTTCTAGTGCAAAACACTGATTACTATTACAAAATAATAATTCACAATTAATTAACACAAATTAAAACACTTTGTCCACAAAATACGAAAGGAATATCACCACACGGAGTTGTTGCCTCGTCGACAGCCGCAGAAAGAAAGAGGGCGGCGCAGGTCCGCTGCTGCTTTTATATGAAAGTAATTCAAGATGGCGGCTCCATGCTAACTATATATATATATATAAAGTTCCTCATATAAAGTACTTACCCGTGATTTATGTTCTAGTTATCCAACGAACACCTCAAGATAATTGCATTGTTGTCACACTTGACAAAGTCTGCTGGTGTTTTCGGGGGTAAGGTAAGTGATCGTAATGCTATAGATCTACTTGTTACTAAACCATCTTCCAAAAGAGGGGGACCTTTCAATACAATGTAAGTTATTTAACGTCCGTAAATGCTACAAACACGTAAGCGTATATCAAAGAATACATAACAGTGGCTATGACAACTTCAAAACAGTTTTCATATAAACTATTATACTGTCTAGTCATTACGCAAACGCGAGTGTAGCGTTTAGGCGTGGAAAACTCACACTAGGCCTACGGTAGGCCTAGTTAGTGTAAATTATTTAACGTCCCTAAACGCGTAATCGTATCACAAAGAATAGATAATAGTTTCTGTAGTGTTAAGTTTCACCGCTAGCTCAACCAATTTAAAGAAAGGGATTTCTAAAGGTAAAGGTAACCAGCATGGTCAGCTTGTGCAGTTATGAAAGGAGGAGGGATGAAATAAGGTGCATACATTTTTAGATTACATGCCTAGTTCTGATAGATTTCTTATTCATGTACTTCATGTCACTTCTTATTTATATCCATAAATATTAATAAAGTGACCTAGATATGTAAAATTTTAAGAATAAGATGGATTTATAATGTTAGAACATATTTTATATCTGTTGTCAAACGTAAAATCACGCTACACCTAGAATGTTTACTGGACTCAAAGATATATCTGTCTGAAGACACTATGTAGTGAATTTCATGTCAATTTTTCAAACTTTGGTGTTAGCTAGCCTGGCGGGCGGATAGTGCCCTTCAGACCATGCTGTGGATTTGATAACGTTGTGCCTTTACCGGAGCTCAAACCGTTAGAACATCTAACAGCTGAAGGGTATTTGAAGCATCTTGTAACGTTTTATAAGGTGGAACATTTTTCATAAATGCGATGAGTGTAGGTGTTTGCTCCGGGTATTGGTTGTTTGTGTGCTGTGATAGTGTGTGTCCATGCCTCCCGCGATACAGGGAATCCTAGTGCGGGGTTCGCGTGTAATAATAAATGTGGGCCTCAAAATGAACATGGACAAGACGAAAATTCTGTCGAATGACCATGTTGGGCCCTCCCCAGTATCAATCGGAAACTCGATTCTCAAAGTTGTTGACCATTACGTCTACCTAGGACAAACAGTCCAATTAGGTAAGTCCAACTTTAAGAAAGAGGCCAATCGTCGAATCTAACTCGGCTGGGCAGCGTTCGAGAAGCTCCTAGACGTTTTCTCGTCCAAAATACCACAATGCCTGAAAACCAGGTTATTCGAACAGTGTGTATTACCAGTGATGACATACGGAACTGAAACGTGGTCCCTGACTATGGGCCTTCTGAGCAGGCTCAGAGTCACACAAGGAGCTATAGAGAGGGCTATGCTCGGAGTTTCTCTACGCGATCGAAACAGAAATGAGGAAATCCGTAGAAGAAAAAAAGTGACCGACATAGCACAGCGGATTAGCAAGTTAGTGGCAGGGCACATAGCTCGAAGAACTGATGGCCGTTGGGGTCGCAAAGTTCTGGAATGGAGACCACGGACTGGCAAGCGCAGCATAGGACGGCCACCGACCAGGTGGACAGACAACCTGACTAAGATCGCAGGCAAGGGCTAGATGCGGGCCGCTTCCAACCGGTCCTTGTGGAAATCAATGGGGGAGGCCTATGTCCAGCTGTGGACGTCCTATATATGGCTGATATGATGATGATGTACCTAAAAAGATGCACTATGAATTATTTATTTATAGCTGTTTCCGCGTGTTGGTTGGTACTACTTATCATTATGGTAGGTAGCCATTATTTACAGATTAGTTACGCTGTGGTCAAAGGCGAAATAACTGCAATGATTGCAATAGGCTGATGATGACGGTATGTCCCACGAGAAACCAAAAAAAGTAGCCCTGAATGTCATGAAACTCTTCCCTTATCAATGTGGGTGATATAAATATACTAGTGATTCCTTCACGGCAGCCCTGAACCTAAAAACTAATATTCTTATCAGTACTGATCGACACGCTGCGAATCTTCGAGTGAAATTTCGATGTACCAGATGTTTCCTAGAGTTTAACGATCTGCTTAATTTCAGTTGGTGGTGAAAAAACGTAGTGCCAACCTAAAGTACGCGGTGGGCATGATAGTCCAGCATAAGGAGTACGGTTACGTGTCCGTCATCAAAGGTTGGGATCTTACGTCGAGGGACTTTTACCCTTCCCCGAGTGGCATCATCGGATCCTACAAGTTCAACCCCAGAGGCCAGCTCCTTTACATAGTCGTTGCCATTGATCTGTCCGAAAGATATGTCAGTGAAGGTTAATCTAAAAAGCTCTTTTATATATTATAGAAGTAAAATAAGCAAGTATATTTAAATAAGAAAGTATTTAGGTTTACCTTACTTACATTCAACAAAAAGTTTAGTTTTGGCAAGAGTTGGGTATTTACATCTGCAAATATAGAATTTCTTGAGATGGAATGATAGTGGCTATAAACTTAAGCAAAAACTGGATATTAATAAGATTCTATTTTCATTTAACTTTTTTTGTATGGTTCTTCAAGATATCCATGCCATATTCTGGGGCCAAAGTCTACTATTCAATATGGCAATATGATCGGCTCACAATTGGTGAATTTGACAGCTTTCGTAGTCTGCTATTTTTAATTCGTCCATATTGAATCAATCTTGATTCAATGACCCAGCGCGTTATTTCCGTAGTTTGTTAGTACATTAAATGTCAAATGCCCTACTAAATCGAGATAGGCCGACCATAGATTCAACATAGACTCAGGCTGCTATGACTTAGCAGGCTACGGATTTTTGACGTTGTCTTATTGGCATCGGCTCGGCCTCGCAGCAGACTGAATATGAACTTTGAATTAGTAGTCTTGACACCCTGGTGTACACTTTTACAACATAAACTGCTGTCATAAAAACCTGGGAATAAAAGCCTCGACATGTACAGATTTCACACATTTTGCATCTTTACTGATGTTCTTGAAGTGCACTTCTGAATAGGAGTGAGCTACTGTCTATTCTAATTTTTCTACCTTCAGGCATTCGCTATAGAGCCAGCAATTATTATATAACTGAACATCGCGGTGTAACACTGTTATAGATGAGAAAGAGGATTATTGGCTCCATTTTTCCACATTTTTCCGGTGGGATGAATTTGGCCACCACGGGTTTCACCATATGGTCCACAAATTAGTACTTATTGCCCGAGACCCACAACACAAATTTCTACTGACACTACCATGGGATAAATTGTGTCGAAAAACATATTTAAGCTTAAATGCCGCTTATAACAAACTAGCGGCTCGCTCCGGCTTCGCACGTGTATAATAGTATTTCTCCACTATTTAATGGATGTTATTATACATATAAACCTTCCTCTTCAATCACTATCTATTTTAAAAAAATCGCATCAAAATACGTTGCGTAGTTTTAAAGATTCAAGCATACATAGGGATATAGGGACAGAGAAAGCGACTTTGTTTTATACTATGTATTGATATTGAGCTAGCCCAGTTTGTAATGATCTTCCATCTTGCATGTTTTTTTATTATCAAACATTAAACAATATGACTCTCGTTTCACAAGGATAAATAGATACAGAAGTCCAAGAATAATATGTGGGTACATATTATTCCATTTATGAAAACGCTCATTGTGTCCCTCAAGAGCTCTGACCCATGCACACGGTCTCGTTCGAGCCTTCATATAATATATAGCAAGTTTACAGTAAATACTCACCGCCGCTACTACTCTATTCTACAAATCTATTTAGTACAGCATTATTGAACTAAAGTGTACCCTTATTGTCTCTATGTCTAGGTAATAGGCAATATGTACACGACATCATACTTGTATAAAACAATATATTTTCGTTGCTTGCAGAAGAAATTGTTGAAGTGGTTCGCCCAACGCGACTGTGCCACGTAGAAGACCTCATCTCCTCGGAGTTCACTCACTTCAACGGCTTCGCGTACGAACCCAACGAGCATAAACGAAGGGAGTATCCAGATGACATGGCAGTGAGCGAGCAGTACCGCACGCGGGCTAGCACTCTTTACGGGACGAATACATAGCACGAGTGAGGAGGGTAGTACCAATCACTGATCCTTCCATAAACATTTTATATGCATAAGTTTGTAATACATATTTCATCTGGCCTAAGGTGTTAAGGGTGATTGGTTTGTAGTTTTCAAATCATCTACTGTTGTAATATTCTATTAAATGTTTAAAGATTCTTCTGTACATGTGTATGATACCTATTGAACTCCTAAACTTCGATCAGTTGGGCTTTTTTTATGTTTGAGTCGGTTTTGGGATGGTTTTGATTCATCATTCTTCCAACTTAGGGCGAAGTCTGCCCGGACTGCTAGTGTTATATATGATTACAGAAATAATATATGAATTGTGATTTTTGTAGATATAGCGTCAACTTTGTTATTTTTTTTGTATAAAATACGCATATTATGCTTACATATATAATAGCAAATATATGTATTTACTGCGAATTTTGTTATACTTTAATATGAAATAGGGTAAAACTCAATAAAAACTTAATTCAAAAATTAATATTTATTTTCATTCCACTTGTAGTGCTCAATTGTTGACAATGTATGAAATGAGATGTTGAAGTTGCCAGACAATGCTGTTCCACGCGTGCAGCCTTTCTGCAGATGCATTTCATAATGGCACTCACACACTCGAGGTGGTACATATCCTGTGCTTTTCTAATATTAACTTATCGTAGGTACTATCGGTATGTATCGTAGTGCATGGGAAATTGATTAAGTACTATATTATCGCCAGCATAGCCGAAATGTTAACATTAGAAATGTGAAAAATGCTATTGCGTATTTTGCTAGTACTACAATTTTATCGTTCACAATGATCCTATGAATCTAAATTACTTATTACATGAAAAAACTAAACTATGATTATGAAGCAATATTTGGCAAAGGTTTCAAAACGGCACAAATATACATGTTTAAGAAAAAATTGTATACAAAACTCGGGAATGATGAATTTGAACAATGACTGCCACAACACTTAAGGGCTCTAAGCGTTCCATTTAAATATAAACAATGTGACACTGCATTTAAATAATGTTTCAGGTCATACCTACGTTTAAGGTAACTTTTGTTAATATTTAGAGTCAAATAGTAAATAAGTACTCATTGATAAGTCAAACATTACAAAAATATTTCAAATCAGTGCTTATGTAACGAGATACATAATTGTTTTAAATTATAAAATATAGCATAAGTACCTCGAACAAAATAGCCAGCACTTACCTAGACAACAAAAGGTATGAATTGACTATGGAAGATGTTGATGAGGACTCGTGCGACTCCAATATCTGCACAACTAACGCAATAAATAAGACAGGAGCAAGCTGTGGCCTCTATTGTTCAGAGCTATGAATCGCATCGAGCACCTTATCAACAAAAAGTTCAAACAATCTATGAAACATAGGTGTGTTATTTTTTTAATATCACATAAATAACCCTATTACATTTTTACGGGACTTTTTTCTACTGATGTTTTATAATTGGCAGTAATCATTCGGATAAACATGCAATTATATGTCTACAATTAAAATATAAATTTTGATTACAAGAATACAATTTAATTAGCTAAAAATAAACTAA